>JASKUP010000056.1:0-5887500 GCA_030448955.1 Trichopoda pennipes | reverse complement strand
TCCTGTTGACATTTTTCTTAATATTGCCTTAATACAGTTTGCAAGTGCAATTTAAATTTATGGGCGATTTAAAGCGTCTTAATTGTTGCATTGCAAAAACAAATAGGCAGCTCATTTCATTTTTTTTTTTTATATAATAATTATTTTTAATGCTGTGTTATGTCTTATTTGTTGTCATCCTTATTCAAACAGGGTTTGTTTGTTTATACTTTTTGATTCAATGAAGTAGAATGGATCTTACATATATAAATGTCGGCAATTATGTATGGAATACAATATCAGATAAATGTCCGCCTCTAGCCTAATAATGCGAGCACTTTTGAGCACATTTTTCATTACATTCTCACACATTTCACATGGCATTTCATTAATTTCATCACGAATTATTTGTTTAAGTTGCTAAAGCGTTGCTGTTTTGTTTGCATAAGCCTTGCTTTTCAAACAGAACCACAAAAAGAAGTCCGAGGCAGTCAAATCAGGCAACCGTTTCTGGAAATAACTTGTTGTGTAAAGAGGTCTCGCAGTAATTCCATTGTAATCTTGGCTGTATGTGATATGTCACCCTCTTGTTGATACCACATGTTAACCAAGCCCAAAGCTTGCAGTTGTGGCGCTAAAAAGTTTTCAATCATATCACTATATTGCTCCCCACTCACTGTTACCGTTACGCCGTTTTGATTTTCAAAGAATTAAAGTCCAATGATACTTGTTAATGGATACCAAGGTGACTGTTAAATAATTTCCCTAGAACCGACTATTCTGTTTACTCACATATCCTTTCAAATGAAAAGGTGCCATGAAAATCGGGCTTGTCATGGGCGAACTGTAACATCCCATAGGCATATAAACGGCGGCTTAAATGGTCTTGTGTAAGAAGCTCTTGTGTCAACTGAATCTTATAACGAAACAATTGCAAATGCTTGTGCAAAATTGTGGCCAAAGTTGTTCTTTAAAGACCAAGCTCCTGAATACGGCATCGATGGATTATTTTTTAAACGTTGTCTTGAGCAGCAGAAATATTTTCAGCCGATATTGCAATACGTTAAGGTCTAGGCCATGTTGTATCAGCTGTCTCTTTGTCACAGTGGCTTGAAAACGTTTTTTTATTGGATTTTTCCCAAAAAAGGGACATGGTTTTTTTTCTTTATAATTAAGACTTACTTCAGTGCTAGTCAGTTTTTTTGGATTTCTTCAAAGATAACCTACAGCAAAAGACGATTAAAAGAAAAATTGCGTTAAAAATTGTAGAGGTTTAGCCTCCAATCCTAGCAAAACATAATTAATTTTGAAGCAATATTAACGAATTGCATCGAAATTCTTCGGATTGCAAAGCACCGATGGAAAAAAGTAAACCGATGATTAAAGCGCTGTATCTTGGGTAAATACTCCAAAAAGTATTTCACATGCCCATAGCTAATAAAATCAAGGTGACCAGTTTTCCCAAAAAAAAAAAAAAAAAAAAAATTTTGTTTGGATCATTTTCCTCGTTTACAGAATTTATGTGTTAAAATAAAAAAAAAACTGAAATTGTCACCCTCGGTGACACGTGTGCGACATCTTATTAAAAAGTTATTCATTACTGCCTGGAGTGTTGCTGCGGGAATTGCCTCAATTACCGTTCGAATGAATTGTTTTAAATCATCCAAATTTGTTGGGTGTCTTTTGTAAACTTCTTCTTTGCAATAACCCCCCCCCCCTCCCCAAAAATCAGTTCCAGTGAGGTCAGGAGACCTGGGAGGCCAACGGAATGTGGAGTTTCTTGAAATCAGTTTATTAGGAAATTTTTGCTGCAATTCTGTCATAGCAGGCTGGGCTTGTTGAAAGCAAATAGAGTTGAAAGGGATTCTCTTGTGGCGTAATTCTGGAAAGAAAAACTCTTTCAACATCTTTAAGTAACGGTCTTCTTCATTGACCGCAACAGTAGGACGGTTTTCTTCGAAAAAGTAAGGCCTGACAATGATCCTTGAAGAAACTGCACACCACACTGTGACGCTAAGTGGATGTAATTGCATCTGATGGAGGATCTGTGGATTAGAATTACTTAATATTCGGCAATTTTGTTAACATTGCCGTTAAAATCAGAATCTGCCTCGCCAGAAATAAAGATGCAGTTCCAAACGTTTTCATTCTCTGACGCCATTTGAATGATTTTCTTCAAGTGAATCGGGAAGTGTCTTGGGTTCAGTTTGTTTGTTAAGTGAATCTTATATGGAAATAAGTTTATATCTCGGTCCAAAATTGTCTGCAGTGACTGTCTACTGACATCCATTTGAGCATATAAGCTCCTTGTAGAATCTCGAGGTTTGGATTTTATGGCAGCAGCTACAGCAGCGATAGTTTCCTACGTCCGAACTGAGGAATCTCCATGATAAGGCCTTCTTGCGATTGTGCCACGTTCGGCAAAATTCTTCACGGGCTTTATTATAGTCCATCTGTTAGGAGGAGTGCCGTTAAACGTGCGCCTATATTCTCTTTAGACGGAAACTACGGACTCAAAAGCGTTGCACTATTAAATTCTTTTCAATTTAAAGATCAATTTGTTTGGTTTGTGATGGTTGGCCAATTCAGAGTTTTATGTTGTTGATTTCATAAGCTTTAGCTAATCAGGCTTAATGTATTTGGTGTCAATAACAAAACATTTTTTATCTCCCTTCTACCCAACGTTTCAATTTCAATTTTTTGTTGACTTCCTCAAGGGCTTCGTCTATTTAAAAATTAGGATCTTATATTATTACAATTAATATTGTAACGACACGTTTTCCTGGTAGCTGAGGTATGCTCAGCGGCGTCCAGGGCAGTGTTGTGTCGATTCCAAAAAGAAAGACAAAGCCTTACTCACAATGTTGCTCTTTATTCAGGAAAGGGGTTGCCCTATTCCTAGTTCGCAACTTGACTGCAGCTCGGGCTCGAATCTTGTGAACTGGTGTGTATGCAGGCAGCTTCAGTAAATATCTTCTACTTCATGCGGTCCGTATTCAGCGAACATCACTGTCTAAGTCGACTGCGAGCACAAACTCGGCTGGGTATTACCACGGCTCTGTTTGTGGTCGCTCCGTCGAAATAGGTCGGTACGCCGCAAGCGCCAAGGCACTGTGGACTGGGCTGGGTATTACCACGGCGCAACCGTTCACTGTCGGTGGCGACTGCGGACACAAACTCGGCTGGGTATTACCACGGCTCTGTTTGTGGTCGCTACGTCGCAGTTCTGTCCTGTCTCAGGGTATAGCTTCGGCTGGGTATTACCACGGCCTTATCTATACCCTGACTACCAGTCCAAAAAATAAATAAAAAAGTAGAAGAAGATATTTACCTTTGCTCCTGTTGCCGGTCGCACACCAATTGATTCTTTCTGATTGATGTTTGCGCTTTTATACTCTTTTTCGTACCACACACCAATGCACAAACACACTTACATTACTTCGGTAGTAAGTACACCACAGCCGACGGCTGTTTTCACCACCGAGCTGCAGCCAGTTTTACAATATGAATATTACTAATTAATTAATTATTTCACCGATAATAACAGATATTATTATGGAAGAATTATTGGATGAGATATTTCAAAAACTAGAGAATAAACCACGATTTTTAACAAAATATGTAGACGATCTTTTCGCAGTTATTGAGAAGGATAATGTTGAAATTACATTGAAAGCACTAAACTCTTTCAATACTGGAATACAATTTACAATGGAGATGGAGAACAACAACAAATTACCGTATTTAGACTCAATAGTGATCAAAAGGCAAAATCGGCTAAAATTAGATTGGTTAGATTGTCTTCAGGAAGAATTATAAATTTCTATTCAAAACATCCGAGAAGGATCATAAAAAATACTGCTCTAAATTTTATTAACAAAGTCTTAACGATCAGTGACCGCAGTTTTTACTATAAAAATATGGACAAAATTAAAGACACTTTAAAGAAAAATGATTTTCCTAATAGAACAATAAACGACCTATAGGAACATGCCAAGTACAAAAATCAATGTAAAGACAATGGAACAGAAAAATCAGCAAAGGTATACAAATCCATGGTATATATTCCTGGTTTTTCAGAAAGATTAAAACACTCTAACATTTACGATAACGAGAAAAACCAATTAGCTTTTAAAACAAGCCAGACAAAGTCGAAACTGGATAATGAGGACAAGTCTAATATAGTATATAAAATAAGCTGCAATGGGGACGAGTCCAATATATGCCAGAAAGTATATGTTGAAACAACAAGGACAAAACTTAAGACAAGGTTAGCATCACACAAATCGGATACAAAATCTCGTGAAAAGCAGACAACACAAAAAACTGCACTTGCAGCCCACTGTGCTACAACAGGTCACAGACCAAATTTTGAGAACATCAAAATATTATCGAGAGAGGATAATTATAAGAAGAGATTTACGCTTGAGATGCTACACATCATTGATGTACCAATCGATAAGAGACTAAATTTTAAGAGCGATACAGAGAAATGTGCACAGATATATAGACACACAATAAACAAACATAGACTAAAGAACAATAGAACGTAAACAAACTTTGTTTACATATTGACAACTGTGCAATAAACAAGACGCGGAAGGAATAGTTAATCTTATTATTTTTAATTTTTAATTTTAGTTAAAAAAATCTTTTTAAATGGTAATTGTAAATATTTTAATTTGTTGTAATTTTGTGATAATGTTTTTATTGGTGATTGTAATTGTGTTATAGATCCCCTGAAGATGATCAACGAAGTTGATCGAAATATTGGGAGAAGTCAATAAAAAAGAAAAAAACTGAACTTAAGCCGAAAAGGAATAGGATAATAAAAATTACTAATTAATTAATTATTATGCCTTCGTGGCTAATTACAATAATACTAGAACTAAATCTTACGTCAACATAAATACTTATAACTATGTACATGCGTATATAAGTAAATACATGAATTCATATTTTTAGTAAATGATTCTATAACTAAATAAATACATTGGAGAAAATATGGAGATTTAGACATAAATTTCAATATTCTAGTAAATACGTTTAAAATAAGAGATAGGGATTGACCCGTGACTGTTGTCAGACAGTTCTCTGTGTGACCAATAACGACTCCGGACTTTTGGCCGTTACACTATTAATCATATTTTTATTTTGAAAAATAACATAAACAAAACAATTAAATTTCAATAAAATGAAACACAACTTAAATTAAATATGAACGTTCAATTGTTCGCTATTGCAACACTGTAGTTAGTGCTTCTGTTGTCTGTGTCTTCTTTTAGGTTCACAGTGTTGTCGATGTTCTGTTGAATGCGTTTCTGTCGTGTACCTTTTCTTATCCCTGGATTCTATATCCAAAATCTTGACTTTTTTAAAATCAGCTGCATGTCCAGTCTTAAGTGTGTGTTGTGATAATGCTGTTGTCTCTTTCCGTTTTGTAATATCGTTTTTTGTGTTTCTTCATTCTTGTCTCCAATGTTCATTTTGTTGTTCCAATGTATATTAGGTCACAGCTTTCGTTATCACAGCCTTTGTTTTTTACAGAGTAGCGAAGTGTTCACTCACTGTTCATACATGTATGAATATGTACATTTCATTTTTTAGCCGCTTCTTCTCATACATGTGTGAGAGACTGAAAAATATTTTGCGTTTTCTCATTTATGAATGCGACGATTTATTTTTTTCTTTCTATTCATAAGTGAAAAAATGAGAAACACACAAGTGTTCATTTTTGAATATGTACAATTTTGATAATTTTTCATAAATGAATAGGTCGTAAAAATATGTGCGTTAAGCATTCGTGTACATAAACGCACATATTTGATAATGCGCAATTGTCGGCGTATGTAGAAAAAAAAATGTTTTTTTTTTTATTTCTTTTAGAATATATTGCAATATTGTATATTGTGTTAATATGTACCCATGTGCTTTTACTACATTTTACGGTAAACTGCGATCGTAGGTAGAAAATTTTTTCACATTCATTTATGAGAAATTTTATAAAATTTCAACGTTCATAAATGAACATGTACATTTATGAAAAAGAACATTAATGAGAAGTAGCTGATTTATAATTTATCACATATGAATAAGACTAATAATTCTTGTTGTGCGCATTCATGTATGAACATAAGCAGAACATTTTTTCTTGTTCGTTTATGTGCGTGAAAAATAAATATAAAATTTTAGATTTCTCATTTATGAAAAATATCATGAATGTTGATTTTTGAATGTTCATACATGAAAAATTCTGAACCCTGTTTTTCTATTTTATCTTTCATGTTCGTGAATATTTTGTTCAATGTGCTGTGCTGTTTGGTTTGTATGAAAATTGTATTCTATCAGTTTTTATTATTGCCTTCAGGCTTTTGCTGTCAGTCAAATGTGGTATAAATTGTGCACCGTGAAAAGCTTTCCGTTGATTGTTTTCATCATTAGTAATGTCAGTTTGAGTATAATTTGTCTTAAGTTTAATTTCCGCCTCCTTTATTTAATTGTTTATAAGTTTTATTGGAAAACTGTTGCGTCTAATACTATGTTCACACCTAGCGTGTTTAATGTCTCAATCGAGTTTAAGCATTAAACACGTCGATTTTGAAATGTTTTACCATACATTCACGTGTTTTGTTAAACATCTGTTTTTGATTTAAACACATCGTTAAACACATAAATTTCAAATACAACTCTGAATTTCATTTAATTTTGGGATGTGCTAAGTGCGTTTTTGCCCCTTTATGCTAGTAGGTAGTGTACTTAGGTAATTTGTCTGGGGTTTGAGGGTGGTCCCCAGCTAAAATGCCTGTTTTCACTACAAAAATTCATTTTTAAGGTAAAAAAAGTAGATAAAATGTCATCCTTAAATATCTCAATTATAGTGTGAACGGCTGTGTTTAAATTTCAAAACAATTTGCTTAAACACGTTTAAAGACACAAGTGTGAACTTAGTATAAGTATTGTCGTAATTTTATTTATGTTCTTGGTGTAAAATTGATCGTCGCTAATGTTTAAAACTCTAAAGATGAAACTTAAGAGTTTAGCCTTATTGATAAGCACAAGCCTCTGCCTTTTCCATGGGGTTGGAAATATGCCCTCTCTTTTAAGCAGCCGTTATACATCTTAAGTAGCAGCTGAGGGCGATTCTCCACTAATTCCTTTACGACTTTTGCTAGAAATCCATCTGGGCCACGCGCCTTCCTGTTCTGAAGGCTCTAGTTTTTAATTGCTGTACCGTATTCATTCATCCAATTTCTGCCTAATCTTTACTTATAACTTATTTTGGAAAAAGTAGCTCCACAACGTTTAGCATTGTTTAGTTGCCCCTGTAGGCTAGTAGGTAGTGTACTAGCTTGTAAATACGGGGGTTGTGGGTTCGATTCCCAACGAAGACCTTGGTTTTTTTCACTACAAAAATAAAAATTGACTGTCGGTGGGGCTGCTCAGCGGTGAAGGCATAGTCACTGGTCGCTGTGCTGTCTTATATACGGCAGTTAATTTCCGACTATCCTTCTACTTTCAGCACCTGTTTCATCTATTCTCTATCCCTTTCCTAAAGAATGTAGCACGGTACTTGACTAAATAGGCATTGTTGCCTGAAGTGCTACTTCTCTTAAAAAAAAAAAAAAATGTGTCCAAATATGAGAGTTTTCCATTTTTCTCTATCTCCACAGTAAATTGTATATACGGGTGGTAGCTATTTAGGGATTTTAAAACTTCATCTTTATCGTCAAGTTTAATTATGACTAAAATGTCATCTACATACTTAGTTATGTATTTTAAGTTAAAAGTTTTTATTTTGCAGTTCAGATCAATCTCTAAAATAAAATAAAAATAGAACCGGTTGGTTACACAGGAATTATCTTGAATCTGTGTATTATATGTCTTAATGCTATTAGTTTAAAAGATTATCTTTACAATAAAATAAATTCCATTTCAAATTTCTATACCTTTATAGAAAATGTCCTTTATAAATATCCTTTTACTTGTGTTTTAAACTTTATTAAAATCAATTCAGAAGTTTATGGGAGATAGCAGCAACAACACGCAGGCAAATAAACAAATAAACAAACAAACTTACAAAGAGATATTATAAATATTTACGTTATATACACTAGACTTTATTTATAATTAAGAAAACAAATATTTAAAAAATAAAAAAAAAACTAAAAAAAAAATAAATTATTTTCCATTTTCTTGTTCTTGTTCTTCTGTTCCGTTCAAACTTTTGTAATAAATTTTTAATGAGATTTCCGTTTGTTTTAAATTTTATTGACTTTTTGGTTTCTGGTGACATTTAAGGATTTGATTTGATTTGTTTTGAAAATAAGAAACAAAAAATAACTATCAATCAAACTTTGTTAATTAATAAAATTTAAATTTTTCTTTCAATCCTTTTTTTTTCTAGAACATCTTCATCCCTTTTAGTTGAGTTTATAATAAGAAAAGTTTATTTTTGCAACTTATATTTTTTTTCCATAATTTGAAATCCTTCTACAGTTTGTTATGGTATTTTTTTTCTCCTTCCTTCTCTGCAGTTTATTTAAATTTTGGGAAATATCCTTGCTGATCTTCATATTGATTTGCCAAACACTAACTGGACTAAAGAAAGACTAAAGTTTGTTAAACTTCTAAACTGTTAAAATATTACAGGCATGAATAACAATATTTGGTTCCAAAATAAATAAATGAACTTGAAGTAAAATTTTGGTTTAAAGAATGTAAAAAAAAAAAAATAATATTATAAAGTGTAAAAGTTACTGTCACGGCATACCTACATGCATGCATACAACAATGTGTTGTGTATGTCTGTGATAAAAATTTGTTTAAGAATTTTCTTTCCTTTTTTTAACCTTATATTCCGCATAAAAGAAACAGAAAACTTTTTGATTTTGCTTTCCTTGATAAAATCTATTTAAAGTTATCAATGCAAAGAAAATTACTGTTGGAAATAAATAAAATAAAATATGAGAGCACGTAATTTTAAGAAATGTTTCATATTTTAATATCAGTTGTGTTTTTTTTATAGAGTTATAGAACTTTAAATTGGCAACGCTGTAATCCAATACAAGATTGACATAGATTCCAATTTTGTTTGAATTGATACGTCAACAAAAACATCAAGAAATAGATGAATGTATGAGATTACTACATCCTAGCAAAACAGGACGAAAACATGGAAACTTACAAAACAAAAACTTTCAACAATGATATTATAAGCGAACAGGTAAACACGACCTCAGACACAATTTTCACGCCATCAAAACTACTCATGCAAACGGGCAAACGAAAAACACCGTCGAACGGACACACGTACCTCGGTGATAATAATAAAAGATGGAGGTGTTAAGAAATTTACCTTGCATATAAAAGCCGGGTGACTGGCATGCTGCTTACCTGAATAGATACCAACTTAACAACAGAAGACAACACTGACTCACCAGTACAAACTACAACGCGGCTTGAGAATGATGCATTCGCATCGAAAGCGCTCGTCTTCCACTACAAACCAGCCAGTTAGGACGGGAAATAGCAATAGTATCCATGAAGAAACTGGGTAGGAAAAGGCCGGTGGTGAAAATGATTGACGACACCATTTTTTTTTTTTTTTTTTTTTTAAGAGAAGTAGCACTTCAGGCAACAATGTCTATTTAGTCAAGTACCGTGCTACCTTCTTGTGATAGAGAAGAGATGAAACAGGTGGTGAAAACAAAAGGATAGTCGGAAATTAACTGCTGTATAAAGACAGCAACAGCGACCAGTGACTATGCCTTCATCGCTGAGCAGCTCCACCGACAGTCAATTTTTATCTTTTGTAGTGAAAAAAACCAAGGTCTTCGTTGGGAATCGAACCCACAACCCCCATATTTATAAGCTAGTACACTACCTCCTAGCCTACAGGGGCAACTAAACAATGCTAAACGTTGTGGAGCTACTTTTTCCAAAATAAGTTATAAGTAAAGATTAGGCAGAAATTGGATGAATGAATACGGTACAGCAATTAAAAACTAGAGCCTTCAGAACAGGAAGGCGCGTGGCCCAGATGGATTTCTAGCAAAAGTCGTAAAGGAATTAGTGGAGAATCGCCCTCAGCTGCTACTTAAGATGTATAACGGCTGCTTAAAAGAGAGGGCATATTTCCAACCCCATGGAAAAGGCAGAGGCTTGTGCTCATCAATAAGGCTAAGGGAGACCCGGCATTGTCGTCCTCATACAGGCCACTGTGTATACTGTTGAAGCGATTATTAAAGCGAAGACCTGAACAGACCATTACCGCGGGAGGGTTTTTATCGCCAAGACATTACGGATTTCGCCCCCCCCCCCCCCAAAAATCCACCGATCAGAAAGTAGCACATGTTTGCATAGCAACACAGCTGTAGAATTACCATAGCTAATGGGTGGTTCTTTTGGCCACTAGGGGCGTAAAAAATGCTTTCAAAAGCTTTACATGGGCAGAAATTCTAAACGCTCTGTTAGGAGATTTCAAGCTGCCAGAATACCTCAAAAAGATAATTAGGTACTAGCATAAGGATAGAGTGCTCATCTATAACACGACCAGCGGTATAAAGAGAATGGGAGTCACCTCGGCATCTGGAGCACAAGTTACGATGGAATATTAAACATGGAAATG
Organism: Trichopoda pennipes; assembly: GCA_030448955.1. Lineage (NCBI taxonomy): Eukaryota > Metazoa > Arthropoda > Insecta > Diptera > Tachinidae > Trichopoda > Trichopoda pennipes. Next base: position 5,876,894 of record JASKUP010000056.1, on the reverse strand, counting down.
CCGGAGGACACGTTTCTAGGTGGATACGCTGACAACAATGCGGCAGTTATTCAAGCGAGAACCACAGAGGGCGCTCAACATAAGTTGCGACAAATCATGGTTCGCTTCACAAGTATTGCATCCCCCAACACATAAGACAGAGCTACTGCTGCTATCTCGGAAGGTAGATTTTTAGCCATTAGCCGCAGCGGAGTTCGGCATACGGCGGAATGACAATTCTCGCTAGATGTGCAAAGTATTTCCAATTTTAAACCCCAAAAAAATATTGTTGGGTGTGCTTTATCCTACTGGCATCATTGCTTTCTCCCCGCTGGCACATTTATAAGTCTTTATGGATCACACAACCATCTAGACTTGTGTCTTGCGGGGGTAAAAGGGAGCCCAGTCCCCTAACAGATTAGCAAGAGCCAACTGGACAATCCACTATATTTCTACGGGAATCAGTAAAGTCCCAGAGTTACGCTATTTGTTTTTTTAAACATTTAGCTGTTCTCTGACTGATTATTGAAGTAGGCTCTTGGAGAGTATCATGGTGGCTGTGTGTCTCGAGGCCTTCGTTTGAGCTTGTGGGTCGGATCATACACAATGAATGCTTCAGGTCCAGTGAGTATGAATGCCATCGTATTCTTAATTATATTAAGCTTTATGCATTCTGGACCAGGAGTTGGATAGTCTCCAACTCTTTGGCAAGGAGTAGTGGTTTGCAACCCTGCTTTGGACCCACTACAATTGCAACTAGGAAAGACCTGTTGCTAGAATTAGTCCTTGACTTCCTAGGGCGTGAATGACGTTGCTTTTCATTCCCAGTGGTAATGATCCACCATCTGATTAGGGCTTACAGCCAGGTGCAGATGTAAATCTTATCACGAAATACCTCCTTCTTCTTTCCGCAGGGCGATCTCTTTTTAATATATTCTAATGACATCCTTATTGCTTCTTCTGAAGCTAGAGCCGATCGGGCCGATCAATATTTGACAACAATAACGGACTATTTCACAAGTTGGGACCTCAATCTGAATAGTTATAAGACTATCGCTATGGTGTTTAAAGAAAGACGTGAATATTTAAATTTGAATTGCGGATCATTCAGACTGCACTTGAGAGTTGGAAGCGATACTATTTGGACATCAGATAGGCTAAAGTAGCCTGGCATAACCTTCCACGAAAACATTCAATTTTTATTAGCATTTGTATTTTTGTTGTTAAAATACAATTTCAGATCTTACGAGCAAGAATCTATTAGCCAAATCAGTTTCACAGATTGTTAAGGGTTAGTGAGAGAAAGCATTATTTATTTCCTTTTTTTCTTGCCTAATGGCTGCAGCCACCTGTATGTAGCTGTGATTATCAGTTGCAAGTTTGGGCAAGAATAATTACAATATAATTTTATTTATTTTCAGCTTTAAATTGCAATGGCTAAATATGCAAATTACAGAACAGAATAATAGCCTTTTTCATTCATACTTCAACTCATCAGCTCATTAAAACTCAAAACACATTGACACACTTATTTTAACAACAACCATAGACAATGGAAAATTAATTGACAAAATGTTTGTCGTTAGTGTTTAATTCAGTGGTGACACAATAGCAACACTTTGGGAAAATGAATTAGTCAATGACAAGGTATCAATGATACACAAACAGTTTGGTGTTAATACCGGCAATAGAAATAGTTAAGGACTTGTTGTTATTCTTGTTGTTAATGTGTGTTAATTTTTAAAGTTGAATTAATGAATTGTTTAAAGGAACATTCATTAAAAGCTCGCCAATTAAGGTTTATTGTAGCACTCATTGCACCGTTGTTGAGTTAGTTCTGAGGAAGCTGTTCAACATTATACTGATTTGCCATTTCAGCATTAGTAGACTAACGTCTGAATAACGCCTGCTAATTATGCAAATTGGTCCGCAATCTAGATTGAAGTTGATCCCGATTTTCATAAGCGAATTTTGTTTAGCGATCAAGCTCATGATACGTCAATAAACCAAACTGCCATATTGCGAAAGACGATAATCCACGATTTTGTTGAGACATCGTTACATCCAGAAAAACTGGCTGTTCGGTATGCTTTGTGGTGTGATAAAAGCGATACTGAATATTACAATGACCGCTTTTAGAGAGCTTTTGTTTCTGACTTTTTTGTATATTCATTGAACGATCGTGACAATAAGTTACACAGCTCATGCCATAATTCATTTAATGAACGAAACGTTTAGTTATCGTTTCACGTTTCGGACTCGTGAATTGGCTTTCAAGATCGTGCGATTTAACCCTGGTTCATTATTTTCTGTGGGAATATGTAAAGCCGCTAGTCAACACCACTTGCCTAAAAACGGCCACAAATGTTGAAAAAGTCAATGAATTTCCAGCTTAGACTACGTTCGAACTGTTACATACCAGAAGTCATATTTAAATTATAATGCCAAAAGATGATCTTTTGAATAAATTAAATTTATTGTCAATTTAAAAAATTCATCTTTATTTTATTCCATTTCTAAGTTCTACACCTCTATATAAAAAAACACCCTTTAATTCCTTTCTAGTCCATCCATCTTCTAACGCTTCTTTCAGTTACTCATTACTTTACAGCTGAAGCAAGCATAAAGGCAATTAAAGCCACTATCATTTCTTTTTTTTGCATCGAGCTTTTCAGCAAGAAGTTTGTTTTTCAATTGTGGCAATAGTTATATAGTGATAGTTTTGACATTTAATTTTTTGACAAGTTCGTAGCAAATGCATTGGCAATTATTGAAACGAATTAAATTTCACAAGAAAATCGCATTAAAATGATTAAAATCCTATATCGCCTAGAATTGGGTTCATCTTAGAAATTAAAATCCTTTCGAATAGCTTTGACACGTTTGATAAAAGGCTTATGGGTCTATATGATTCTACTTTTGTATGATCCTTTCCTGGTTTAGGAATCATCATCATAATCAAAAAAATCTTCCAATTCGCAGGAAAATATTCAAGACGTAAAATTGCATTGAATGTAAAAAGAATAATTCTCAGTGCTCTACTGGGCAGCTCAATCAACATCCTCTTACTAGTTTTATCAAGTCCAGGCACTTTCGTAGAGTTCAAATCCGTTATTGCCCTTTTAATATCCCGAAGGTCAAACCTTAGGGCAACTGCCGGTTTAACATCTACAAGTGGCAGCTCAGTTATTTCAGTTGAGACATTTGGAGTGAAGACTTTTTTTAAGTATTCGACAAATAGATTACCTTTTTCTATATCATTTCGTGCCCAACCCCCGCACGATGTTCGCAAGAAAGGCATACGTGCGACTGGTCTTTTTAACTTCCTGCGTGCCCGCCATAATGAATAGTTTGATTGTGGAGTAGTGTCGAGTTCCGCTAGGTAACGTTTCAAGGATGCTATTTTCTGTGATTTCAGCAGTTCTTTAAGGCGTTCTGTACATTCTCTTAGTCTGCTTTTAAGTTGGGGAGGTCGGTGTACTTGCCACTCTCTTCGAATTCTCCTTTTTTCACTTAACAGCCGTTCAACATCCGTAGAATGAATATGGTTGTACCTAGTTGGTTGTCGAGTTAACGTAGCATGTTGGGCAGCTAGCTTTAAATTTTCATCCAATTCAGCAAGACACAGGTCTACATCTTTAGGTGTTCTTAGCGGTATATTTTCTGAGCAATGAGAACTAATATATTTTCTGTAGTTTAACCAATTTATGCGAGCCATTGTATTCCGTGATATTAATTCCTGTTGATTGCATATGTACACGATAGTAGGCAAGTGATCTGAAGATAATTCTAAAGATGCTTCAACTCTAATCATTTCTGAAATACCCTTAGTCACGCCAAAGTCAATAACATCAGGTATCTTTTGCGGATCAGTAGGCCAATAAGTGGGATGTATTCCGAAACATCAATTTGGATTTAGAAAAAAGCACAGTACAGTTGAACAAACACACAGGTTAGTGAATTTGGTCAAAAAGACGTTTCAGGAAAGAAAATATTGTTTGGCACTTTTCATAGACGTGTCTCAAGCATTCGATAAAGTATGGCATAAAGACCTGAAATATAAGCTGAAGCTAAATTTGCCTGGAAATTACTATAAATTGCTAAAGAGTTATCTAAGTGATCGTAAGTTTACTTTGAGAGAAGGAGACTTTTTAAGCTCTCCACAGCTGATTGAGGCCTGTGTTCCCCAAGGTAGTATTTTGGCACCTACCCCATACATACTGTATTCTTCAGACATGCCAACTGATAACCGAGCACATACATCAACATTTGCTAATGACACAGCTTTCTTAAGCATACACGAAAATCCCCCAGCAGCATCACGATACCTACAAGACCACATAGTTAATTTGGAAAAATGGTTGAAAAGATGGAAAATAAAGGTGAATGAACAAAAATGTACACATATAACGTTCACACTGCGAAGGGACTCATGCCCCCCCACCACCCCCCATTCGCATAAATAACCAAATAATACCACAAATTAAAGAGGTCAAATACCTTGGTATGCATTTTGAACGGCGCCTCACATGTGATGGCCACATAGAATCCAAGTTAGCACAAATGAAGTTGAAAGCCGTCCAATTAAACTGGCTTATTGGCAGAAACTTTACTCTTAGCTTGGATTGCAAACTTCTACTTTACAAGTCGGTCCTGAAGCCAATCTGGTTTTATGGAATCCAGTTGTGAGGCACTGCCTCAGCTAGCAATATAGAAAAAATTCAAAGACGGAAAAATAAGATACTACGACTGATCACAAATGCTCCTTGGTACATAAAAAACTCAAATATCCATAAGGATTTAAACGTGCCATCAGTTAGGGCAGAAATAGTAAAACATGCAATAACATATTTAAAGAGACTCGAAATACATCCAAATCCACTGGCCCGTAACATACTTAATGACAGTGGTTACATTAGACTGAAAAGGAGGGATACTGCTTCTCTCGCTCAAACATCAGAAGGATGACCCGCTGATAATAGCAGTCAGCACGGGCTTGATTTTTATTATTAGAACTAAGATATGAGTAATTATTGTTAGTTCGATTACATCGAAGATACAATAAATAAAATAAGAGAGGAAAAAAAAGATTAAAATCCACTATGAAAATGTTAAAGTTAAATTACGTAAAATTCGTAATATTCGCGGACAACATAAGCGTCCTTTTAAGACCGCTATTATGAATTTGGTCATTAAATTTGAGTCGGTATACTCGATATAAAATATGCGAACACCAACGCGCGTTCGATCGGGTCATTCAACTAAAAACATGGCTGCTGTTAGCCACAGTGTTGAAGGAAATAGAAATTTGTCAAATCCTCGACGTTCTCGACAATTGTGATTATCCAAAACCACCACATGGCTTTACAAGGTTCAACTGGTGCAGCAATTAAAGCCGACCGATCATTCACATCGGCGTAGAATCGCCTAACTCATTCAGGAATAATTCATTCAGAGTATGTCAACAAGCGAAATTGCCGCTTTTGAGCTTCTAAAAGTCCTAGAGCGATTATTAAGAAGCCTTTTTGCATGCTCAACGTGTCACTGTATAGTGCGGTATGTGGTCGTGAAGCATGATTGCACTGTTATTTTCCTAAGATGAGGCTGGAAAGCGGTAATGTTCAATGGATGACGCTGTCGCAAGATGCTTGATAAGATTAACATCAGTACCTAGCTATATAAACCATAACTAGATGGTTGATCAAACCACTTGGTTGATATGCGTGATATGGTTTAGACCAGTACCGACAGCGGGGTCATAATCTGATGGTGGCCGAACCACCGTGAGTGATATTATAATATCCTGTAAACTTTGGTTTGTTTTTATTCTCAATTTTGTTTAGAATTTAATTAAAACAGGGTTTTGTAATTGTATTCTGTTAAATTAATCTTGATTCTTTATTTTCCTTTTGATCAATTGTGCTCAGCTAGTAGCAGTGAAAATCCAGCTCAACTTGGAGCTAGGAAGAATGAACAAAGATTGATTTTCCTTCTCAATTGCAGTCGCTTATATACCGACTGTGCGAAGGTTATTAGTAGTCTAGTAATTAATTATTAATATTAATTATATACAATTATTATTATTTTAATTATTATTGTTATTACGAAAAGTGAAATGTGATCTAGTTGCTATTGCATTTATTTTGGGATTTCTTTCCACAAAATATATGTGTCACTTGAAACTCACCGATCGACACACACACGATAGGTTTATGCCTGTTGAAGGCCATTCAGTCATTGCATGTACATATGTAAAGTATAACAACAACAAATATAAGTGCATTGCTAGTGCATTGGATTTGAGTAATTTGATTTTAACTTTTAATTTGTTGTGTTAATGACTGCGTGTGTGAATATTTGATATTTACATTAGGGTGGTTCCACTACAATATCTCTACCCCTTAGTCACTCCTAGTTCCAACTTCGAGAGCTCGGAGCAGGTTTACTCCTGCTCCAGGTTTACTCCGACTCCTGGTCCAGAACACACGCAAGCATAATAAAATTTTAGAACACAACTGCAAACATGCTCACTGGGCCTGGATCAAACGAGGGCCGCGAAACCACAATCACCACAATGCTCCCGTAGGGCCAACCTCAATAATCAGTCAGAGAACAACCAAAAAACTGAACTCTGGGGCTTACTGATACTATCCACCTAATCCCACTAGAATTCCTCAAAATCTTACTTTCAGACGGGCATCGACAATTGACCTTTTGCTTTCTAACTCTACTCTTCAATTCACAGATTTATTGACTTTCACCCATAGTTTATGTTCTGATCATGTCCCTATAGTATTTTCTATCAATGAAAATATTACTCGTATAAAAAAATATTACCTTGACTTCCGTAATGCTGATTGGAACAGATTTAAAATCTCATTAAACTCAAAAATAACCAGCTTAGAAATTCTTAACAATAACATTTCTCCTTTAAACATTGATGAATCTATAAAGGAGTTCTCTAAATTCGTGAGAGCTTCATGTCTCGATTCAATTCCCCTTAAACCCAAAAAAGTCCATACCTACAGTTTAAATACAATCTGCAAATATTTAATTGCAACTAGAAACCAATACAGACGAAAATTTCAGCGTTGTATTGATCCTAATCTCAAAACAACATTGAGTGCAATACTAAGAGAATTGAATAAACTAATTTCTCTCAACATCAATAATGAGAGAAACGCACAATGGTCCAAATTTCTATCCCAATTTTCTATCGGAAGCAGAAAATTCTGGAAAATTACTAAGAAATTTAAAGGAAATAATACCCCTATGAAAAATTTAGTAGTCAATGGCAAAGAGATTTATTCTAGTAAAGAAAAAGCTGATATTATTGCTGATCAATTTGAAAGCGCTCATTTCACAACTACAAATTTCCACAGTTCGATGGAAAGCAAAGCTAATGCCTTTTTCGATCTGTTGGAAAATGACACTTCTTCGAATTCTGAGGTCCGCTCTCTGACTTCTTTGAACGAATTAAAGTATTTTATTTCCTGCCTTAGAAGCTTTAAAGCTTCGGGTATAGATCAAGTTAGCAATATATTGTTAAAGAATCTGACTAATACTGCTCTAAATTGCTTACTGAAAATTTACAATTTCTGCATCATAAACTCTTACCTTCCAAGTACCTTTAAAACAGCTAAGGTTATACCAATCTTAAAGAAAGGCAAGGATGCAAGATTTCCATCCAATTACCGTCCAATAAGCCTATTAAACTCCTTGGGGAAATTATTTGAAAAAATTATTCATCATCGACTCCAATCATTTGTAGAGGATAATAACCTGATTCATCGTTATCAGTTCGGTTCAGAGCGGAACACTCTACCGTGCATCAGATTAAGAGAATGGTTAATATTATTAAATCAAACAAAAACCGGAGGTACTCTACTGGCATCCTACTACTAGATGTGGAAAAGGCCTTTGATTCTATCTGGCACAAAGGCCTCTTATACAAGCTTAACAAAATGAATATTCCCTTATACCTAACAAAACTTCTAAAGAATTTCCTTAAGGACAGAAAGTTTTTGGTTGATGTTGAAGGAAATCAATCAACCCTGCGAAATACCAGCTGGTGTTCCCCAAGGTTCTGTTCTATCACCATTGCTTTATTCTCTGTACATTTCCGATTTCAAAATTTCCAGAGGCAACGACGTGGCATTTTATGCTGATGACAGCACAATAATCTGTCACGGTAAAGTTTCGAATGCAATTGTGAATAGGATTCAGAACGCTTTGATAACAACTACAAAATATTTTTCTAAATGGAAAATAAAGATTAATGAAAATAAATCTCAGGCCATTCTATTTCCCTACAACAAGTCTCCTAGGAGAGTTCCTACTAAAAATCTCAGGATTCAAGGTAATGAAATAGAGTTCACAAAATCCGTAAAATATCTTGGAGTTATTTTGGACCAGAAACTGAGTTTTAAAGAGCACATTGAGAGTGCACGTCTTAGAGCAATCAGATGCGGACGATCTTTGTATCCCATTTTGAATAGGAAGTCAAAATTGAATTTTAAAAATAAATTACTACTTTTTAAAATGTGCATAAGACCAATTCTTACGTATGGCTGCCAAATCTGGTATGAATGTGCTAAATCACACCTTAAAAAGCTACAAGTAATACAGAATAAGAATTTAAAAATAATTTACAATCTGTCTTCAAGATTCCCAACTGTCGAATTGCATTCAAAAGCAAATGTAAAAACGATTGTAAATTTCATAACTGACATGGCGCTGTCATTTAGAGAAAAATGCAGAAGGTAGAGCTACGCTCATCTGAGAGGTTTGATTTGATAACATCTGATTTTAACTTTGCTCTCAAGTAAAGTATCAATTAGGTGTTGCCTTAAAGCTTCTCAAGTCATTCCCTTTTTTTTTTTTTTTTATATTATATCTTAGGTTTTTACTATCTTTTCCTATTAAATTGATGTATTTAATAAGTTTTTAATAATAATAAAAATGTGATAATTTGCTGAAATATCTTAATGATAGAAACTCAAAAACTGTAAATATTGTTAAAAATAATGTACCTATGATAGTTAATAAATAAATAAATAAAATAAAATAAAACGCTGCTTGAATTGCTAATCGTTAAAAATTAAGAAATAAATTGATATCTTAGGTTTTTAACAATATCTAGTCTTCAGGCTATAATTCAACCAAAGAAAATCACAAGCTGCTGCTATCGTTTAAAAAGAACACTAAACTGCAGGCAATAAATCTTCAGAAAAAATAATAGAATTTCTTTGCATTATATAGATGTAATAATTAATTCGGAGCCTTACAATGGTATTTAAAAGCTTCACAAAAACCATTTCGTTCTGTCCCTCTCTTTCTTATTCTCACTCCCTCTCTCTTTCTTTCTCTCTGTCTAGCTCAACAGCCATTTTATTTATTTTGCTCGTCACAGCACATGTTGATGGGAACTTATAAAAACCTCCAAAAAGAAGCTGTTACAGAATTGTTGGTGAAGCATTTACATGCTTCAAATCTACAACAACAAGAACAACAACAACAACAAATAAAAATGATTATATTTTCCACTACACTCAACACAGACAATTTAATGGTTCTCTTCATGTACTCCAATTTCAAGTTCAAACAGCGGAAATCTTCTTTGTTTCAATTTGTAAACATGACACTGTGACATGAACTAGCAACAAGCAAAAAGATAACAAAAACAGCGAAACAAAAGAAACATTCAGGGCAATATGTTGGCAAAATCCAGGGTAAAAAAAGATGATAAAACTGATAAAAATCTTTTGTAAACAAAGAACCAAAGGAAAAAATTAATAGGGAACAAACAACACTGTGACTTGCTGCATATAAAGCACAAGTCACTGATATTTTTTGTTTTTTGTCAGACTACAACTGCTACTCGCAACTTGACAGGGGCACTTGTACTTTTTTGTTCTGTTTTATTTTCGAAAAACGTTCAGCTTTTATGTCCCTCAAAATTTTGCCTACAATTCCGTGCTTAAATAACTGCTGCACTTTTATGGTGAGTAGCAGCCCGTTTAATACTATAATACTTTTAATATTGAATCATTATTTTTCAACCAGGTTCAAATAATCGATTAAAATGCTGTGACGTTTATTTCTCTAAAAATCGTTGATGAATAAAAAGTTCTTTTATCGCAAAACACCACACAACTTTTAGAGTTTTAATAACATTAAACGATTTAATAAGACGCGCTACTCACTATACATAAAACGGTTTTTCAACAAGAAGTTTGTTTTCTTAAACAAAAAAACAAACAAAACAAAAATTTTTGATAAAGATGATTCAAAATTTTGTTGCATTACGAAGATTCATAAATTTACGATTCATAAATTTACGGTTTTATAGATTTTTAGTTTTGTAAGAGACTTTCACAAGTATAGGATGTGAACAACCAGGTCACAAGAGGGGCAGGACCGCCCTGTAGGCTAGTATGTAGTGTACGAGCTTGTTAGTCTGGGGTTATGGGTTCGATTTCCAACGAAGACCTTTCACTACAAAAAAAAAATTGACTGTCTGTGGGGCTGTTCATCGATGAAGGCATAGTCACTGGTCGCTGTGCTATCTTTACGGTAGTTAATTTCCGACTTTCCTTCTACTTTTATCACCTGTTTCATTTCTTCTCTATTCCTTTTCTAAATAATGTAGCACGGTACTTGACTAAATAAGCATTGTTGCCTGACGTGCTACTTCCCTTTATAAAAAAAACGAAAATAAAAGTTCGGCAATTATGAATGAAAAACGATATCTGACAAATGTCCACCATGACCATGCTGACAGATGTCGATGCTTATATCAATGTTTTCAATGACTTTTTGGCAAAATGGCAGTCCCATTCCATTAATCACATTACGGATTTTGAGTTTTAAGGCTGGCCACTTAACTTCTAATTGTCGTGAAATTATGCGTTCGGGAAATTTGGTTGGAAATAAATTGCTCGTTTCATTGGCTGTGTGACATATGGCGCCGTACTGTTGTACCCACATGTCAGTGATATCCACGTCGTTAATAATAGGCAAAAATTGCTAGCATCTCACGATAGCGTAATTCATTGACCGTTACCACATTTCCAGCCTTATCTTAAAAAAAAAAAAACTTCCTAATCACGCCTCCAAACCACATTGCGCACCATACAGTGACACATTAGGCAAGCAAAGGCTTCCCTATAATCACTGTAGCATTTGCAAAAGCCCAAATGCGACATAGCCTGGCAAGTGAAAATGGGCTTCGTGTCAAGCATTGACTTTTTCAGAAAAACCAGACAATTGGTCCTGACTGAATTGAGCGAATCTACGACGATGTGAATGGCCAATAGGCTTCAATTCCTGTCGCAATTGAACCTTGTAAGGCTTCAAAGTCAAATCCTAACGCAAAATTCGCCATGTGGTGGTTTTGAATAACCGCATTTGTAGAGAACATCAAGGAATTGATCACTTCGGATCTGCTTCAATATTGTGGCTCATGGCTGGTGGAAAATGAGCTAGTGTTCGCATATTTGGTACTGAGCCCAAACAATGAAATTCTTAATAGTGGCCTCAGAGGGACGATCATCTTGTCCCAAAATATCACGAATTTAACGAAATGTTATTTTAACAGAACCACCATTTGCATAGTGGATTTTAATTAATTTAATGCGATTTTTGTGCGAAATTGAATTCATTGTAACAATTGCCAACTCATCTACTACGAATACGTCAAAAAACTCAATGTTGAGGTGTTACTTCAATTGAAAACCGAGCGTCTTGTGTAAAAATCCCGATATATTTTTAACATGAATCCATTATAGATAACTAGGCGATCTATACCGGAAGAAAGCTTTAAGAAAGCTGTGGCGTATAATGAGAACATATTAAATATTAATTTCAATTATAAAATACTGTTACGGATGCTTTTTGCTTAAGTTTTAGAAGGAAATAATAAAGTAAACAACTGGGAGTGCTGTTTATTAACTGCGTAGTTTTCTAAGAAAACTTATGTACACAAAACAACAACAACTATCTTAAAATTAATTCCAGGAAGAAACTTCAACAGCATAAAAATAAAAATACACACACACCGACAAGCGCCTATACATTGAATGAACAACATAACAACAACAAAATGAGAAGAAAAGGGAGTAAGAAAAGTTTTAATTTTTATAGACCTCTAGCGGACAAATATAAAAAGCAGCATCTGAGTGGCTAGTTAGTGAGTTAAAACATAAACCTCGTGAAGTAAAGACTTACAGCCTTAGTAAATTTTTCTGCAGTGCCAACGTACAAATTTTGCTTTGTCTGCAGTTAAAGTAAATAAACTTGTAATTAATTTCAAAACTCTAAAGTCTGGTTTTATTTATTTTGCAATAAAAGAACTCAGCAACAACAAGGAAACGTTTTTTAAGTTATAAACGCAACAATATTTACCAGCTGAAGTAGCACTTTAGGCAAATAAGGAAAAGTAGGAAAATAATTTTTGGTACAAAAAAAGTAAAAGAAACGACCCAGTGTGCATTTTACAAACTGCGTAGTTTTCTAAGAAATCTTATACACACAAGGCAACAACAATATGTTTATAAGAAATTTTAACAAATAAGATAAACAATAGAAAAAAAAACAACTAACACAGAACAAAAACAAAGCACACAACCAAGCATTTTTTTTTTAAAGAGAAGTGGCACTTCAGACAACAATGTCTATTTAGTCAAGTACCGCGCTACATTCTTTAGGAAAGGGAGAGAGAGGAGATGAGGCAGGTGGTGAAAGTAGAAGGATAGTTGTAAATTAACTGCCGTATAAAAGACAGCACAGCGACCAGTGACCATGCCTTCACCACTGAGCAGCCCCACCAACAGTCGATTTTTATTTTTGTAGTGAAAAACCAGCCTCCAGGAGCACCTAACGATGGATATTTGAATAGAATCTTACTGCTCTCTTTCCCAAAAAAATCAAAATAAATTTAAAATTAAACTTAGAAAGTTGAAACGTCTGTAGTCTGAGAAAAACTATTTTTCATTTTAGTTTAAAAAAAGAGTTTGAGGAAAAACTAAAAACACTTCCACTCTCTTTCTATAAAGTGATTGAAACCCTTTTAAAAAAATATTTGAACACGTTTTTCGCATGTGTGCTTGCTTATCGATCTAATTGCTTATGGTTTTTGTTACAAATTTTGTTTGTTTCCTTCATTTTCAAAAATATAACTAAAATGTTATTTAAACAAAATACACTTGCAACAACAATATTTCTTCTATGTTTACTTACTATTTATTTAAGTAAACGAAAAAGAAAATTAATTGAAAACAAACTTTTATTGGATGGTTTTTCTTGAAAGAAACATGTGTTACTGGTGATAGAAGTTAGAAGAGCCGTACACAAAAAAAAAAAATATGTAAGAAAAATTAAAGAGAACGTAAACAGGCAAAAATATTTAAAAAAATGTATTCAACATAAAATATGAGTTCACAGACACCTAAACGAACTTGGCAGGTGTCTTTTAAAATTAATTTAAGGTTCATCTTAATACCGACATATTCATAAATACGGGTGTATGATGCCCACTTATGCAGATGATACAGCTGTATTAGCGATCAAAGAATCAGCATACGCAGCACTATCAATCAGCACTAACTCAATCACATTTTGATTTATAGCGTAGACAGACGGCCGAGTTAATTTGCATTAAAAGCTTATTAATTTGAATTAAAGTTTTACCCTGTCAGACGAGAGCTTTTGCACTTAGTAAACAGCTGTTTGTTTGTTTGTTTTACTAATTTATGTTTGCATTTACTTAGATTGAGTTCAGATGGATAGAAGGCAGAAAATTTGATTAGCAGCTATGCTATTGGTGAAAAATCAGCATTTATTGGAAAGAAAGCTGAAATTACTTTTGCTGAAACTGCTCCAGAATCTAATAATTGTTCATAGACAAGCAGCCAATAATCTGTACGTGTTGCTATAAGTTGGAATCACAGTTGGACACTCTGAATTAAGACACAGGCTACTGTGGAAATTTGTAGGTTCAATATTATCTCAACATGGCAGATATGTGCCCCCATAGGCTAGTAGGTAGTGTACCAGCTTGTCAGTATGGGGGTTGTGGGTTCGATTCCCAACGAAAACCTTGCTTTTTATCACTACAAACATAAAAATTGACTGTCGGTGGGGCTGCTCAGCGATGAAGGCATAGTCACTGGTCGCTGTGCTGTCTTATACGGTAGTTAATTTCCGACTATCCTTCTACTTTTACCACCTGTTTCATCTCTTCTCTATCCCTTTTTCTAAAGAATGTAGCACAGTATTTGACTAAATAGGCATTATTGCCTGAAGTGCTACTTCTCTTTAAAAAAAAAAAAGATATAGTTTACATGTTATTTTTTATAGAATCGCACTTTTTGGGGGTCTGACATGCCTACGATGGACGGTAACAGATTCAAGGAAAACTTTTGTGTGAAAGGCTTCCAAAAATTATGTAAAAACGTTCATAATATTGAGAGAGTGGACACTAATAATCCACTCAATAAGAGGGTGGCAATAGCATTGTTCGAATTGGGATCGGCAGCTGAATATAGGTCTGCAGGTAGTTTATTCAATTGGGGACGTTGGACCATTGACGAAATTCTTTTAGATTTTTGCCACGCGATATTTAAAAATCTCGTTAACTATATTAATTACACACATTGTTGATGGCTTTGATTGCCTCAGGTTCGCGCAATGCTTTGCAGCAGCTGATGGATGCCATAGAGAAATTTAGTCGAGAAAAGAGGGTGCAATAGACTATTACAATTATGAAGGCTGCTATTCAGTGGTTTTATTAGCAAGTTGTGATTACAAATACAAATTTTATTAAATGTAATTGATAATTCTTGTTGTATTGTCCTATTAACTCGGCTATACTGGTCGATCATTAGAGTAAGATTGAAAAAATTTAAATGTTTTTTCCTCCTACGTTTCGCCGGTATTTCCCGGCTTCTTCAGGGAGTATGTACTTTTATTTATTCTTAGTACTATAACATTAAATTATAACTATTACTGATCTTGCCCATGTCCTCCTTAGTGTTCATTGTTCTGTTACCTTTCTGTCTTATTCTCAAACTTTCTAACTACGGGCATTGCACAACATATGTTAGAACACACATACCAGATTTTGAAAGATTAGAAGTAAGTAATTCACGAGTGCCTTTGCTTTTCGTTTATCGCAGTGTATGATTTAGCCATTTCCATATTCAATAAATCAGCCAGATGTAGAAGAAACCTTCAACTATCGACTGTCTAGATGTCGTCGAGTAATCGAAAATGCATTTGCTCAACTAAAAGGTATATTTCGAAGAATTGGCAGGGGCTTGCAGGTAGAACTAAACAATTTTAATATTACAATAAAAACATTCTCTATTCTGCACAACATTTTGAAAATGGAAAACGATGAAGTAAGTATCTTCTGCATAGATGGAGACTTAACTACGCGAAGCCAGCCCAATCACTCAACAAGAGTTGGGGCAAAGTGATGCTACAGCTATTGCAATAGCTTTGAGTTTTAGCAAGTACAAATGCTATGATTACGCTTGACAATGATGTCATCACATCGCTTGACCGCGCTCGGCGGTCACATCAAACAAACAGACAGAAATGATGGTTAACACTCAAGAAACTAACAACAGTATTTCAGTTGCTGGCAAAACAAATCCTAGCAGCTTAAAACAATAGGAATTGTTTGTAGATCTGACCTGAGTTCATACTAAGACTCCTCCACTACTCCTAGAAAGACTTAGTACAGAACTGAAACAAAATATCTGGTTGGTTGTTTCTTGGCAATTCTTTGTATGCCAAAAAATTTTGGGCAGCAGTGATTCTGTCTATAATGATAAGTATAACTTCATGAAATATAAACGGCTATCTGCATAAAAACTTAAAGTAGGTTTAACTGCCGTTGTTAAGCAAAATTTCTTAAAGTTGTATTCATAAAACGCTTTTACCTTAAAATACCTTTGTTAAACCTTTGTTAACTTTAAAGTAGGCAAAAACCTACTTTAAACCTACAATAAAATGACAGTTCTATTTTATTATTGAAAAAATTTAAAAACAAAACAAATTGTGTTCACAATATAAAAAAATGTGTATTTAAAAGCTTTTATTTTCTTTATCTATTTTTCAATTCTCTATAAACCTATAAATTGGTAGTTTTATATAAAATATTTGGTGAAAGTGTCAACAATATTATTAACAACTGTTTCAGTTGCGTTGCTCACAAGTTTGGCAAAGGAAGATATGTTCGGTTCGTATCAGGGGAATTAAGTCTGGAAGAAACAACTATTCTACTGCAGCATCTAATAACGAATACGGTTTTGTGACACTTTTAATGTTAATTAAAAAATTGTGGTACGCATTAGAAAATCATACACATTTTAATGATCAATTGTTAAGCACAATAGTTTTTTTGTTTGTTTAGATGGCCAGACAATCCCTTGTAAAGCTTGTAAGCGAAGGTCTTTGTTGGGTTGATAATCCAGCCAACGAAAGAAGTTATTGGTTTCTTAGTTTGCTTCCAGCTAGAAATGATCAATGTAATATATAAAAGGTTATTTGAGATTGTTGCTACTATTTATTTTTTATTTGTATACATTTGTACATTAAATTAAGAATAAAAAACATCAAATTTGTATAAGTATATATATATATATATATATATACAAGTTATCATATTCTAGGGAATATACCTAACCACACTACACAGAACCATAACACCAGCACAAAATAACATTAAACACTTTTAAAGCTCTGACTATCTTTTTTGCTGATTCCGATTATTTCACAATGGGAACAACATATAAAAAAAGACAATTGAATTTTATTAAATTGAATTTTATTAATTTTAAATTAGTTCACAAAAATGCTATTATTGTTCTTTTTCATTTCTAGCTGAATTGCAATTTATAAAAATATTGATTTCACAATACTAAATTTGTTGTATTTATTGATTTAAGCCAAATAATGTTTGTAGAATAAGCAAAATGTTTGTATAAAAGTAAGAACAAATTAATAAAGAACAGAGTTATTAACCAAACATCAAGCCGTGTATTAATCCGCATAACTTACATATATATATATAGATATAAACCAAAAATCATGTTTTGATATTCCAAACTACACAGCTACAGTTAAAATAAAAAACAATAATTAAAAGCCATTAGCCGTCTTTCGATCTTTCCCTCCAGTTCAGACTGAAATGTTAAAGTATTTAAAAATAATAATTATGTACGTATTTTACTTTATATTACCAATGCTTTGGCGGGTTGTCTGAATAGATGTGATAAACCATTATTCATACCATCTCTATATTTCTGCCTAAAGCGCTTACATTTTGAGACCAGTATTTGAATAAAATTTTTTTATACTAAACGCAAAGATATAATATCTCTCAAATAAAGTTGAAAGCAAGAAAGGCACTAGGAATAGACGGAATTAATAACATATGTCTTAAACAACTACAAAAAAAATCAATTGAATTTCTATCCACCATTTTTAATTCATGTCTAAAACAGAGCTACTTCCATCAAGACTTTAAGAAGGCAAACGTAATTTCAATAAAAAAAGCCAAATAAACCGTAAGTTGTTTTCCTACCGACCGTTTTTCTTACAAAACTCACGCTATACACTCCACAAGGAAAAGAAAACCTTGTTATATTCCTCAACGAAATGTTAGCTTTTTAAATACGGAAGTTATATGAGAACAAAAAGTCAAATATTAAGGGATAATCGTAGATCCAAGAATGAAATTCAAAGAGGATGTACAATATATAATCAATAAAGTGAATATTTTGACGCGCACAAACTATCCTTTTATAAACCGAAACCCGTCTTTAAGTATTGAGAATAAAATGGTAATTATTAAATTTATTTTTCAGGCAGTGCTATTTTATGCTGGCCCTATGTGGGCTAAAAGTGCAACTTGTTATATAAAAAGGCTGGAAATCGCACAGGACAAGTTATTAAAACTTGTATATTTAAATGTAATTTTTTTAAAATGAACATGTTTATATTATTTGATGGATAATAAATTGAATTGAATTAATGCAAAACAAAAATGTAAATAACACAAATGCTTATTGATGTACATATAATTAAAACAAGGCTTGTTATCCGAATACTTAGTTTATTAACATACAAAAATTATTTGTAAGTTCTTCGTAAATCTTGCAAATTTACTTTTTCGTGTTTTGTTTTTTATTTAAAAGATTAATAAGAAAAATATAAAAAAAAAATATATGATAATTTTACTGAAAAAAATAAGATTATTTTTTATAGATCTAACTACCCGGATAAATAATATTCATTTTTATACATCATTAACAACAAAATGACAACTTAAAATAGTGGCATTGCCAGAATAAAAATACTAATCTTGCTAAAGCATACATTAGTTAAAGTACTGTTTATGGATACAATTTTTTAACAAACGTTTGTTAACCTTAAAGTGTATGTTAACTAATGTGTACTTTAAAGCTCAAGTAAGAGTTTTTTATGCATACAGCCGAAAGAATATAAACTGGCAAACGTTATTTTCACAAAATATATTGACTATTTAAAGAGCTATACAAATTGGAAATGCAATAAAACACGGATGATTTTTTTTAAATTGATATCAATTTCGTTTTAATTAAAAAACTAATCATCCACATCCGACTCGGACGTAGTATAATCTGGAGTTTCAATTTTCGATGACCTTGTCCAACATTTGTGGAAATCGACCTATATCGATATATTGGTGTAGACTAGCAACATCACACAACACCACAGAAAATAGTCCGTTAAATGGCATATGACCTCTAAGTCTAGCTCGAAAGTAGTCTTATCTAGACGTTAAATTTTTTATGTCATATATCGGCAATAACGTAGCCAATTTTGTCCTCCAATTAATCAATCGTTTCCGGTTAAACGCCGTGGAATAGCGACACAATATATCTTCAGAGAGAGAGAAAATAGTGTAACGGCGTTAAATTGCCTTTTC
Organism: Trichopoda pennipes; assembly: GCA_030448955.1. Classification (NCBI taxonomy): domain Eukaryota; kingdom Metazoa; phylum Arthropoda; class Insecta; order Diptera; family Tachinidae; genus Trichopoda; species Trichopoda pennipes. The sequence goes on along the minus strand of JASKUP010000056.1, from coordinate 5,857,936 downwards.
TTTGAGGCAAATTTGCGGTTCCAAAACTTGAAGCTATGCGGTTATCAAATGCTTCCTTTAATAAATCAATTGTGGCACGAGCTGTGTGATATTTTGCACTATCTTTTGGAAGCCATAGCTTCTGCACATCATGGTTGGTCATTTAGTGAACGAAAAAGTGATTACCATTGACTTTAATATTCTAACCAGCATCGTTTTTAAGGTAGTACGGACCGGTGATATCACCAACCCAGACCCCCCGGGGGCACATTTATGGTCTTTATAGAACGCTCGACTATCTAGACCTGTGCAAGTGGGGGAAAAAGGCAGCCCAGTCCCCTCAAGTCAGCAGGAGTACAACTGGAAACTCCACGTTACTTTCACTGGAATCAGTAGGCTCGCAGAGTTCCGTTAATTGTTTCTTTAGACATTTAACTGTTCTCTGATTGATTATTGAGGATGGCCCCTATATAGGAGTATTGTGGTGGTTGTGGTTTCGTGGCCCCAAGCATGAATGATTATGGTGGCCAGGATCATCTCGCCATTGATAACACCCACAGGTGAATGATCCAGATCCAGAGAGCATGCTAGTCATGTGTTCTGGACAGGAGTTGGAAAGTCTCCAACTCTTCGGCAAGGAGTAGTGGTTTGCAGCCCTGCTCTGGAATCATTCAAATTGCTACTAGGAAGGACCTGTTGCTAGAATTAGACTTCGGCCTCCTAGGGCATGAGTGGCGCTGCTTTTTACTCACAGTGGTTTGACAGAAAGGGACGAACGCAATAACACGAAGGGAGACACGAACTATATAAACACAACTGACAATAGAACGCAACTGGTGCGAAGGGGACACTGAAGATGGCAAACAGCCGAAACCGGCTTGTTCACAAACCAAATTTGACGAGGATCGACGGAAAACCGTACCCAAATAAAATTAAAATTAACCCCGTCGGAAAAGCCAAGCACATAACATAAAATTACCTCTACACTCAATTTTCCTATTTTTGAACCGAAAAAGATAAGTTTATGATATTTTATACGGAGTGTGATGCTGCTGTAGTAATACGCATAATAATTTTAAAACTTACAGGGTGTACTCTAAGAAAGTTTGACTTTGTTCTATGGTGTCTTACCATTTGAACCGCAGCAGCAGTTTCTACCAAAACAGAAAAAGAAAATGGTAAAATGGGAAATTAAAGGGTGGCCCCCACACCTGGTCCAATCGAACTTGTATGAATACTTGTATGATCAACTCTAACTTGCTAGATATATTATATAAAATAAAATATTTACTTATTTTCTATTTGTGTATTTTTAAATAGATTTCATCTCTTAATTTAATAGTAAAATTCAATTACTTCTGGTTGCCTGTTTTTAAATGCCTGCGACAAAAATGTCATCAACTGTAATTGAAATTTATTATGATGTAAATAATTTTATTTTCTTACTTTGTATTTGTTCTTAACTTGTTCCTGCATCTTCGGCAGCCATGTGTGTTGGAAATTAGCGGGGAAACTTCAGCAAGTTCAGCGATTTAAACAACTTTTACATTCAAATGGAAAAGTTTTCGACGCGTATACGTGCTATACAATTAAACGTTATTAATCATACGCTTCGATAGCTACCACGTACAGGCATTAGGCGACATGGAATGCAACATTAATTACTCTTACGCAATTACAGTGCATACCCGCTTAACGCAGCCATAGACTTTTGTTGGGCTGTTCCGAAAACTGAGTAAAATATATTTATACCTCTTGAAGCTTTGGAAATACAATTATGTCCTCGAAATGGCAGTTATTCTCTTCTGCCAATTGCAGACCAACTTTGCAATTTTCTACAGCACTCTGAGATCTTATTTTTGACGGTATTGGATTTAACTCAGTATTGTCATTATTGTCTTCAGTTTCACTTTGTTTTAATGCAATTTCGTTTTCAATTTAAATGTTTTCATCGCTTGCAGCTATCCAAGAGTTTTTGTTCGGGAGTAATTTCCTGAAGAGAATCCCTAGTTTGGATATGATTTGACGTCAATAATCCCTAAATGTGGAAGTTAAATATTAATTAATTACATAAGCTCCTATTCCTGTTCCGTCGCTAAATGAAAAGCTGCTTCGTACGAAAGAGAATCTCTCCTTCTATTCTTGTAGAAAAATCTAGAGAGATGAGTTCCAACATTATTTTTATTTTTATTTCAGTAATTTTTCCATTTGTTGTCATTTCTTGTCGATGTGAATCATCACTGCTGTGGCCATTTGTTTGGTATGACCAGCGAGCGCCTGCGATATGATGACATCAATATCAAGCCATATGCTGCACTGTACTGGTGAGACAGTGTTCGGTTTAAGGTTCTTTCATTAGGGCTAACCTTCCCCCCGGGGGCACGTGATAGTCTTTTTGGAACCTACTATTCCATCTAAACTGGTGTCTTGCGGGGTAAAAGGGAGCCCAGGCCCCTTAAAGGCTAGTAGGAGCCACCTGGACAATCCACTATATTTCCACGGGAATCAGTAAGTTCGCAGAGTTCCGCTATTTGTCTCTTTAGACATTTAGCTGTTCTCTGGCTGATTATTGAGGTTGACCCCTATATGGAAGTATCGTGGTGGTTGTGATTTCGAGGCGCTCATGAGAGTTTGTGGGTCGGATCATTCAAAATGAACACAATGAATGGTTCAGGTCCAGTGAGTCTGAATGCCGTCGTGTTCTTAATTATATTAAGCTTTATGCGTTCTGGACCAGGAGTTGGATAGTCTCCAACTCTTTAGCAAGGAGTAAAGGCTGCGACCTACTTCGAGCTTTTGAAATTGCTACTAGGAGTGACCGGAGGATCGACGGATTTGAAGGCCTTCTAGGGCGTGAATGGCATTGCTTTTCATTCACAGTGGTAGTGGCCACCATCTGATTATGGCTCACTGCCGGTGCAGATATAAACCTTATCACATCATTATTTTTATCCAGGTAAGCGTGTCCACCCCTTTTAGTGGTGTCAAAATTGTGTCTGAAGTTGTGTTTGCCTATTTGTTTATAATGTCGCTGTTAAAAGTTTTTATTTTGTCGATTGTCATGTTTTCAAGGATGTACGGAAGGAAATATTAGGTTAGCCCTGCATAAAATGCCTGGTATCGGGCAATCTATTTCCATGAGTAGACATCAGCCTAATGCATGATAACATTTACGTTACTAGCCAACAGTGTAAGCCATAACTCGACGGTGGATCAAACCACTTGGGTGATATGTAGCGTGCACCCACGTCCTAGGAAGCCGAAACATAATTCCATACAAAGAGTCATTCCTAGTTGCAATTTCGGAACCTCAATCCTTGCTAAAGAGTTGGAGATTATCCAGCTGCTGGCCCAGAACACATGACAGGTATGTTCACTGGATTCGGATCAGAGGTTGCTCTGTTCTCGGTAGAGGTGAGATGATCCTGGCCCCATAATCATTTTATGAGGATCGTGAAACCACAATTACCACGATAATCCCGAAGGACCAATCTCAGTAATCTGTCAGAGAACAGCTAAAAGGCTAAAAAGCCAAAAAGCTGAACTCTGGGGCTTACTGATTCCCGTGGAAATAACGTGGAGTTGTTTAGTTGGCTACCTGCAGGCCTTTAGGAGACTGGGCTTCCATTTACCTCCGGTGACATGTAATGTCCGTGAGATTTCATCAAGACATATAGATGTGCCCCCGGGGAGAGACATGACCTTAGTGAAAGAATTACCTAAGCCCGAATACTGATTCACCAAAACAGTTTAGAAGACGGCTTGGTAATATTGTCATCACATCGAAACCACAAGCAAGTCATATGCAATAAACGGTTTACACTGAAAGAAGTGACAACAGCTCTTCCAATACTCAGTGGTTATACGTCTTCATTATTCCATTCACATTTTGAATGAATCAATACATATTCCAGCATTTAACAATTATACAGGGCATTATTTTACACCAAACGTTTGCCAAAAGACAAATTAAAAGATTTTAATTTTTAACTCAGCTTTTAATAATATGGTAGATAGGGCTTTTTTGTGTAATACAAAAGTCTTTTTCTTATTTTTTTTATCACGTTTTGATCTATTTACTGAAGAATAGCAGAGCAAGTCGCTTGAAACTGCATAATATTTATTATTACATCATTACTGCTCAATTCTCTGTATTTGGGATGGCAAGGCACCTTCTCCAGAGGTAACTAAGCTTTCACTGGAGGTTGTTTTGAGGATAGAGAGGATTTAATAAAACAATATTTGTGTAGAATTTGAAAAAAAAGTAAACTAAATAATGAAATTACAATTTTTATATTGTCAACCTCAAAATAACTTTCTTCTGAAGCCACACAAAGCTGGAGAAGGTTTATCTACCCCTCATAGCAGTGCTGGAACTGGAATAGCCTTCAGTTTGTCCATTACAATCATTTGAATGCTTTCGATTGCGTTAAAAATAACTTCCCAAAAGATGATTTCTTAATTTTGGGAAGAGGAAAATATCAGGCGAATATGATGGCTGAGGAGCCACAGGCATGTTTTTACTGGCCAAAAACTCAACTTTATTGAAATTGCTGTGTGACAAGCAGTATTAACGCGATGCAACTCTTAGTTGTTCTTGATGTTTTGTTTTTTTTTTTGCAACCATTTGTTGCGCAGTTGTTTTTTTCATTCTCAATTCATTGATCAAAATCTGATGGTCTGGTGGGAGTCAACTTTAAATCTTCCCCCATCATTTTGACTATCAATCGATGATCTGAACTCCCAGTTGTTCTTAATGTGTTTTTTGCAACCATTTGTTGCGCAGTTTTTTCTCATCTCAAATCGACTGATCAAAATTTAACTCTTCCCCAATCATTCGGACTATCAATCGATAATCTGAACGCACAAGATCCCGGATTTTTTCAGCATTTTCATTTGTTCTTGAAGGCATTCCGCTTCATGGTTCATCTTCAATCAATTCTCTTCCTTCTGAAAATGCCTTAAATCATCGCAAAACCTTTGCTCTTGACAAGCCACTATTTCCGTAGGGCTGGTGATGTTTAGCAAGAGTGCCTTAGCCTGAAGCAAAAACCGATAGCACACTGTTGTTAGACATTGATGTCACTCATTTTTAGAACACAACAGAAAAACAGTTTCGCAAAAAAATCGCTATTCACAATCAAATGACCCGAGCGATGTCAAACCCGCACTGAAGGCAAATCAAATGTTCATCTGTCGCTCGTACAAGCCGAATACTTCCAGTGTTGACACATCGATCATAAGGTTGCCAGTCTTATTATTATTTAGTATGCAGAGCTCGTAATTTTACTTCTGGCACAAAAAGCGAAATAGAGAATTTTAACGTTTTTTTGCTACGTTGCGTTAAGAGAGTCATTAATGTTAAGAATTAAGTTGTTATGAATATCTTGGTGTTGCGCTTATTAAGGGTGGCGTTAAACGAGTCTATAGTGTATTCCTTCATCTCCTCAAATCAACACTTTTATATGTCTTTAAGAATAAACTCATCAAAGAAACATGTGACATGTTATGCCAGACTTCTACAGCAAAATTCTCAGCAATTAATTGTGCAGCACTAGCAGCTATTATAACTACAGTTATTTATTTATTTGTATGTGTATGTATATGTAGTTATGGTAGAATATAAAGTAAATTGCTTGTTGGTATAAACAAAAAGGAAAAGGCAGTTGCAAAGAAGTTGCAAATAATTAGGTTTTTTCTGCCAAGTGTAGTTACATAAAATAAAAGCAAAATAGTAGAAGATTGTTGCATGGAGATTGGAGATTGCAAGGAGTAAATTAGATTAGAGAAATCCTTATGAATGCCTTAACAGACTTGAGATAGAAATTTCATCTTAAAAATTGTACAACGAAAAGCAATAAATGGAAATTTAGAATTAAAGTGATTTTTTTTTTTTGAGAATTAAATATTTTTACATTGAAATGTTGCAGGTGAAGCTAAGCCAAACTTACGTCCAAATTGTGTAAATTGGCCGCAAAAAAGAATTAACATTGATCCTGATTTTCATAAGCAGATTTTATTTACCGATGGAACTTGCATTTTTGTTTGAACGCATCAGCCCACAGTGGCTCAGAATCAATTTTCATTGGCCAAAACCTATATTTTTTCTTGACATGGATTCTTAAAATTTTTATGCAATCGGAAAGGAAATAAATCAGAACATAGGTAGCCAAAAAATTTTGGCAAAATATTTACAGTAGTGGGTGTGGCATGCTGCAAAAAGCAAAGAATTTAATTTAATTTAGAAATAAAAAAAAATTGTAATATTTGATCTCATATAAATTACGATTTCTTGAAAACTGTTATTAGTAACGGGCTGCGTTTTTCTTTTTTTTTGTTATGTTGGGTGGACTGTTGTATTTCACAAATGGTATTTGAGCACCCTGTATAATTTGTAGTTAGGGTGTTATGTTATAAATTTGAAGCCACCATATATTCGTAAAATTTGAAGTTTAATAGTGTATAACTTTTAAAGGACAAAAAAGGACAAACAATCGAAACCACCCAAAGCAAGGGAAAAGTGTTTTCTTTAAGCCTATATATCAGGGTTCAGAATTTTTCATTTATGAACATTCATAAATCAACATTCATGATATTTTTCATAAATGAGAAATCTAAAATTTTATATTTATTTTTCACGCGCATAAACGAACAAGAAAAAATGTTCTGCTTATGTTCATACATGAATGCGCACAACAAGAATTATTAGTCTTATTCATATGTGATAAATGATAAATCAGCTACTTCTCTTTAATGTTCTTTTTCATAAATGTACATGTTCATTTATGAACGTTGAAATTTTATAAAATTTCTCATAAATGAACGTGAAAAAATTTTCTACCTACGCTCGCAGTTTACCGTAAAATGTAGTAAAAACACATGGGTACATATTAACACAAAATACAATATTGCAATATATTCTAAAAGAAATAAAAAAAAAAACATTTTTTTTCCTACATACGCCGACAATTGCGCATTATGAAATATGTGCGTTTATGTACGCGAATGCTTAACGCACATATTTTTACGATCTTTTCATTTATGAAAAATTATCAAAATTGTACATATTCAAAAATGAACACTTGTGTGTTTCTCATTTTTTCACTTATGAATAGAAAGAAAAAAATAAATCGTCGCATTCATAAATGAGAAAACGCAAAATATTTTTCAGTCTCTCACACATGTATGAGAAGAAGCGGCTAAAAAATGAAATGTACATATTCATACATGTATGAACAGTGAGTGAACACTTCGCTACTCTGCTATATATACTTTTGCACCAGCCCGGACCCGCCCGTCGAACACTTTTTTTATTTTAATGAAAATACTCAAAATTTTTACAAACAAAATTCTATAAAAATTGCTAGTAAATTAACTTTATAAATTATTCACTGTCATAAATATAAACTGCAGATACCAAAACGTAGGAAGAAAGAAAGGAAAGTTGTTAGTGGTATAAATATTTCTTCAAATGGTTGAAAAACTCCCTAGAATTTTTCAGTTATTTTTTGCACAGATGTTTCAATTACTTGCTAAAAATTATAGGAAAAAATGTTTAAAATTTATTTCAGCAAAATACAGATATATAAAGTACAATATATACCCATCATATCATCACTTTACTGCAGCTAAAAACAAACGTTATCCTCCAAAGGAATCTATCAAAATTACACCAATTTCGGCACAGGTACAACTGCAAGCTCTACTTGATCATAGGTTGCTACAATCACTTAAGAGAAGTGAGTTTAAAAAAATCTAAATTGCAATTTGACTCTTTTTTGTAAATGCGGATGCGATGAATCTTTTGGCCAAAAACAATATAAAAAATTTTTATTTGAAGATATTTCTGACACAGATATGTTTATGCTGTCATTTGTGCCATTGCGATTAATCAAGAACTTAGTAGACTCGGAACCTTCGTCCAGCACAATGCAAACAAATTATATTTAGAAAAACTATACTCCATCGTCTACGAAATACTGCAGACGAATAAAATTTGAGAATAAAAAAGAAACTCGTGATACCATTAAGAATGAAGTAAGTGACATAAAAGCTCAAATTTCAATACTAAAGCCATTAGAGTTAGAGATAGTTGAACAGACTATTAAATTGAATTACGATTATAATTCGAGAATAAATGACATTCTTAACGATTCTGCTAAATACTCAATATTGAATACGGATCCGACTACTAAACAGTTAATTTCCGACTATCCTTCTACTTTCACCACCTATTTCATCTCTTCTCTATCCCTTTCCTAAAGAAGGTAGCACGGTACTTGACTAAATAGGCATTGTTGCCTGAAGTGCTACTTCTCTTTTTAAAAAAAAAAAAAAAAAAAAAAAAAAAACTGCAAAAAATAAACAATTTTTTAGTTGATGAACTTTTTAAAAAAGATATCATTTCAGTAATGGAGAGAAATAGACTTAAGACCAGAGTAGCGAAGTATTCACTCACTGTTCATACATGTATGAATATGTACATTTCATTTTTTAGCCGCTTCTTCTCATACATGTGTGAGAGACTGAAAAATATTTTGCGTTTTCTCATTTATGAATGCGACGATTTATTTTTTTCTTTCTATTCATAAGTGAAAAAATGAGAAACACACAAGTGTTCATTTTTGAATATGTACAATTTTGATAATTTTTCATAAATGAAAAGATCGTAAAAATAAGTGCGTTAAGTTTTATTTGGGTACGGGTTTTCGTCGACCCTCGTTAAATTTGGATTGTGAACAAACCGGTTTCGGCTGTTTGCCATCTTCAGTGTTCTTTTCGTACTGTGCGTTAAGCATTCGCGTACATAAACGCACATATTTGATAATGCGCAATTGTCGGCGTATGCAGAAAAAAAATGTTTTTTTTTATTTCTTTTAGAATATATTGCAATATTGTATTTTGTGTTAATATGTACCCATGTGTTTTTACTACATTTTACGGTAAACTGCGATCGTAGGTAGAAAATTTTTTCACGTTCATTTATGAGAAATTTTATAAAATTTCAACGTTCATAAATGAACATGTACATTTATGAAAAAAAACATTAATAAGAAGTAGCTAATTTATCATTTATCACATATGAATAAGACTAATAATTTTTGTTGTTCGCATTCATGTATGAAAATAACCAGAACATTTTTTGTTGTTCGTTTATGAGTGTGAAAAATAAATATAAAATTTTAAATTTCTCATTTATGAAAAATGTCATGAATGTTAATTTTTGAATGTTCATAAATGAAAAATTTTGAACCCTGCTTAAGACTAATGTATCAAATTCTCTAAAGCTATATGGAGTACCTAAGATCCATAAACAGAATTTTCTTTTAAGGCCTATTTGCTCTTGCATTAATTCCCCGGCCTACGGACTGTGCAAGTATATAACGAATATTCTTAAGGTGATAACAAGACAATCAATATATAATATTAGAAATTCATTGGAATTTAAGGACAAAACCAAGAGAATAAATATATAAGTTAATGATAGATTGTTTTCTTTTGATGTAGTTTCACTTTTTCCAAGTATTCCTGTAGGTTTAGCTTTGAGAATTATAGAGAAAAAATGGCAGATAATAGAACAAAATACGAATATTGAGAAGGAATTGTTTTTACGTATTCTTTAGTTTTGCATGAAAGACAACAGGTATTTTCAATTTGATAATAGGATATATCAACAGAAGGAGGGCCTCCCTATGGGCTCTCCAGCATCTCCAATTATAGCTGATATTGTGAATGAATTTAGTAATTCATGTATTAGTAAAATGCATATTAAACCGAAGATTATCACAAAATATGTGGATGATTTATTTTGTATAACTTCGGAAGATGCAGTGGATGATATTTTGTCAGAATTAAATAGTTTTCATCCGGATATTAAATTTACAATTGAATGAGAGTTAGAATCTAGACTTCCATATTTAGATATATTGATAATAAGGACGAGAAATAAGTTAGTATTTGATTGGTATAAGAAACCAACATCTTCAGAAGGAATTATTAATTTTTATTCAAAACATCCGAGAAAAATGATAATTAACACAGCGAAAAATATGATAGACAGAGTATTGACTATAAGTGATAGAGAATTTCATTTGAAGAATAAGGATACAATAAGAGATATACAATGATTTTAGAAGTAGAATTAACTAACAGATTAATTAGACAATGTGGTAGTTATAGGCATAATTTAGGAAATATTACGGCAGAACCAAGATATTATAAATCATTAACTTATGTTCCTGGAATATCAGAAAAATTAAGGAAGTCTAAAATATATGACACTGATAGATATAAAATTGCCCACAAAACATATAACACATTAAATAAATTATTTAGCAGTATGGAGGATAAAATAGGAAAAATGGAAATATCTGATGTAGTATACAGGATACCATGTGGAGGAAATGACCAGGTGAACTGTGACAAAGTTTTTATTGGGACAACAAAAAATAAACTTAAAACGAGATTAGCTGGTCACAGGTGTGACCAAAAATATAGGGATATTTCAACACAGAAGACATCCTTATCTTCACATTGTAATAAGTATAATCATTATCCTCAGTTTGACGAAGCATCAATATTAGATATAGAAAAAAACTCTAAGAGACGTTATATGTTAGAAATATTAAAAATTGTTAATGTACCAAATGTAAGGAGAATAAGTTTCAAGACAGACACAGACAATTTAGCTCAGAATTATAGGTACTTAATTAAAAAGACACATAATTTGTTATAATTATTTCATAAGAGAGAATTTGTTATTTATTATTTATTTTTTATTTCAGTTTCCTTGTTTTTTTATATTTAAATATTTGAAAACTTAAATTTTTGTATGTATGTATGAAAATTTATTTTATATGTTTTTGTCAAATGTTTTGAAACATTTTTTTAATATGTTCATAATTTTTGTTTTCAAATTGTTTTTTTTCCTGTAGAAGCTTTCCATAGGAAAGCGAAATATCGAAAAGAAAAACTATATATTGTTAATTTAATTTAAAAAGACCGTAAAAAAGACTACGAGATATTTATTGAATTACCAATTAATACTTTCAATGATAGACGGAAAAACTTTCCAGGTTTTGACTGATACAAAAGCTTCATCCAGCTGTATTACATGTAAAGCAACATCAAGTCGCTTAAACCAAGAACCGACAAAGTCAGTAGATAGTATGATGCATTTGAATTTATATTATCACCGCTACATACGCGGATAAGGTTTATGGAACATTTACTAGAAATTGGCTATGATTTGCACTTCGGATCTTAAGGATCAGTAAGTAATAATGACACCAACAAAGAGTAAAGAAAATTGCAAAATAAACAAGTTCAAGGTGCATAAATCAAATAAGGGCTAATTATAGATCATCCATAACAAGGATCAGGCAATACAAACGATGGCAATACCGCAAGAAGATTCTTTTTGGTTGCCGAAACTACATCTGGTATAACAGGTGTTGATATAGATGTTATATCAAGATTTAAAACAATTACTGAAGTACTTGCGTGCAATGAACAAATTAATGCTAGAAAATTTGGTGACTATATGCCAAGAAAACCGTTGCTATATATACATCCAAATACAATTATAGAAATATGTCAGCAATAGTGCACAAAGTTCTTTATCATGGAGAATATGTCATTAAGCTCCATTTATTACCAATTGGAGATTTATCAGAGGAAGCCAGGAAAAAAGGAATAAGAATTATAGATTTTACAGAAAACATAATACCAGAAAAATGTCACGAAGTGTTACAAATGAAGGTTTATTTCATATATTATTGACAACGTCAGATCCCTTCATCTCTAGCATTAGAAATCAATGGAAATTGAATCATTCAGACCTACATGCTGAAGCTAAGGCATTGCTACAGGACACTAGTAATATAGAGCAGAATATAAAATATTTACAGGAAATATTCCAGAGCAAAATGAATAATAAATATGATTTGCATTTAATATTTGAATGAAATAAAGTATACAAATATTAATATTAAATATTTATTTATTTATTTACAATCTAGTTATGACTATAATTAAATATTTAATTAAAGAAAACTTGAACTTTTTTATTTTAAAATTGACCAAAAACTAGAGAATATTTAAGCATTGTTAAGCATAATTTTAAGTGCAGCGCGCTGTACCGACCTCAATAAAACCTAAACTCGATGAAAGCTTAAGATGTTATCTATTGACTTAAAAAAGAATTTCTAAAAAATCTTTGTTTATTAAAAAGTTACAGAGTTTTGGCCAATGAAATACGATTGTGAGCCACTGTGCAGCCCAAAAACAAGGCTGCCATATTTGGAGTGATGATAATACTCAAGTGTATGTTGAGCCATCGTTACATCCGCAAAACCTGACTGTTTTATGGATTGTTGAAATCCTTGGTATGTACTTCTTTAAAGGCAATGCTGATCAGAACGTTATATGTTCGTTGTATCAAAAAGTATTATCCAGCAAAAATTATTTTGTTTATAAAGAGTATATAAGATTCGACGTAGTCAAGTGTGATATTTATAGAGCCCGTGGTGACTGATTTGCAAGTCATTTGTGGTTTGTTTTTATTCTGCAGCGTTCTTCTTTCTGCGCGCCAAAAAAGAACACAATTTCCTATTTTTTTTTCGTTTTTATATTTTTTTAATAATTTTATCTTTTTTACAATTCAATATTTTTGTGTGCTTATATAATACGTCTTATTCTATTGCAATACTTTTACATCTACGACATTCTTCCATCGATTTTAGTTCGCGGTAGAGACAAATAAAGCAGTTGGTTTATTAACACGTGAACATGATACATATAATTGACCGTGCGAAAAACAGGGACCATTGCAAAAGCAACACGTATGGGGAACTGAAGCCATTTAAAATTAAACGGCAAATCTGGAGAAATCATAGGAATGAGTGGTATCAGCACATCTTCGCCGTTATATTTTCCTTTTAAACTTTTTGCTTCAATCATATTTTTCATAACGTTTTTGACTACGTGTCCTATTGCGAAGTCATGGTTGGCAGATATTTCTAAGCAAAATAATTGGTACACCAACTTTCACTTGTAGGCGGTGGGATGACAGTCCCGGTAACTGAATTGAATTTTAAAATTCGACTGGATAATTTACAACATCGTCTTGAGTGGTAACAGAGTCAACCGATTTTTAGGTAAAAATTTCCTTGGGAATGTAATTTAAAATTGTCACATTAATATCCGAAACATCTGCATTTTTCGTAGCAAAGATAGCTCTTTCCTCCAACCAATCATGGTTTCAAAAATCTTGCGCAATACCGGAAAATACGTTTGTGACCAATTTTTGTTTTGATTGTGCAAAGTGGCAAAAATTATCGGAATTGCACCATTCCCAATATCTAACAATTGCTTTGAAAAACGGTCGGCTGATGGATCATTTTGCAATTGAACACGCAAATTACACACACACACACACAAAATGCAAGAGAATATGGAAAACAAAATTCCCTATTTGTTTGCACATCCACTTGCTATAGCTGAAATCACACGATTGGCCAAATGTACAGATTTCTGTCCATTTTTATGTACAGATCGTGTGAATGGCAGAAAATATTTGGCAAAAGGCAGATAGGCCAATTTTTTTGTCCCATAGGCAGATAAAAAACAACTGTGTTGTACCAATCGTGTGAACGCTTCACAAACCAATGAGGGCAGAAAAAAATCTTAAATGTACCGATAACTTGTTCTGGCACTTACTGCCCAATGAAAGTGCCCAATCACGACCGATATGAAGTTTTGAGGTTAAAAAAAATAATTTTTATAGTTGAACTCGAGCACACCTACAACGTACATCATGTCACATCAGAAGATTTTTTTGACTGTAGCAGATTTAAATTAATTATAAATAAATATCGAAACAATTTTGTAGTTTGGCAGCACTAATTTTCTATAAATAAGTATAAACACAACTTCATACTTGATGATATTGCATTACTCATCGCATAATTGGATATTTTGGTAAGTAGTTGTATATATTCTATAAATACTCGATAACTAATGTTTAATAATTTTTTAAGATCATGGATACGGATGAAGAAATCACTTTAATACACAACATTTGTGCTGCAGAGTCTGGAAATATTGGCAATCTGATAGATGGCGCAACATAAACAAGTAAGAGGAAGCGACCGCACGTAACAACGGCATGGTCTACGGAAGAGGTTATGAGTTTAATAACAATCATAGAGAAAAACCCATGTCTCTGGGAGTACTCTTCCGTAGACTATAAAAACCGGCAAAAAAGAGAAAACGCATGGCGGGATGTTGCAGTAAAATGTCTTGGGCATGACGCAGAGTAGTGCAAGGCCAAATGTGCCAATGTAAAAACTGCCTACAGTAACACCAAAAAAAAAATGTTGACAATATCGGGTCAAGGCGCATCTGGGTCGAAGCCTCATTGGCCTTTTTGGAGTGCTATGCAGTTTTATCACAACCATGCACAGGAAAAAACAACATCTACGGTATCATCTCTGGATTTTGTCTGTGAGAGCGAAGATACGTTGAACAATTCGTCCAATTGTTCAACTTTAACGAATTTATTAAAAAAAACTCCAGAGAATACATTGGAGCATGCGTTGTCGCTATTGGAGAGAGAAAATGAGGACAAGTGGCATACCTTTGGAATGTACTTAGCATCGCAGATGCGTGAAGTAGAGAAAAAAGATAAAAATCTTGCAAACAAATTGCACATTAATATAATGAGAACTACCATGGATGCACTTGCACAGTTAGAAGAAGAATAAGTTTTTTTAATTTAACTTTAAAGTTAACTTGACTTTAATAAACTTGCATAAATATGTTATACATTTGTTTAATTTAACACAGTGATTTATATTGAAAATGTATTTCACCAGCGGCCGACATAAAGTATTGCTCGAATTCCTTACGAACTTCTTTCGCTTCATTGCTTATGTACGAAGATGGGCATTTTGCTATATCTTCCTGGCGTATTTGACGAAAGTCTTGAGTGCAATCTCCAGAAACAAGGTTGCCTTGCTCATCGTACATATCCACTGAAAATCCTTCCATATAATTTGAATTTTTATGTATTAAAAAATTATGTAAGGCACAGCAGGCCAATGTTACTAGGGTTGCGTTACGCACGCTTAGCTGAACCGGACGATATAGAGTTTGGAACCTCTTTGTCATTATTCCAAATGCATTTTCAACAACACGTCTGGCCCGTGACAATCGGTAATTGAATATGCGTTGCCCAGCACTTAAATTTTTACCTGGATACGGTTTTAAAATATATTTTTATATACGGAAAGCATCGTCAGCCACTAAAAGGTATGGAACTGCGAGTTCACGGCCTGCCAAAGGTTGCGGTGGAGGCAGTCGAAGAGTATTATTGTCTAAAGCATTCTGAAATGTAGACTTTCCAAAAACTCCGCCATCGGAAACTCTTCCATTGCACCCAACATCAATGTAAATGAATTTGTACTCGGCGTCAGCAATGGCCATTAGTACTATGCTGTGAGTACCCTTATAATTATAATAAGTACTTCCAGACCGCGGTGGAGCAAAAGAACAAATAAAGACAAATGAACAAATCGTATGACAGGGTTGTACCGATATTTGCCACTTGCTTGCTGTTGCCATATAAGCGCAGACAATTTTTGGCTAAAATGCCACAATCGTGTGAACACTGAAAAACTCATCGGTACACCAAATATTTTTTGGACAAAAATGTGCAGATAAAATTTGGCTGAAATCTGTACATTTGACCAATCGTGTGATTTCAGCTTATGGAACATGAGCATATTTCGATTTGTATTGCCGTCGCATTCTGTGCAAGCACACACACACACACAGCAATGTACAATGAGTATCGTGGTGGCTGTGTGTTTCGAGCAAGCTGCGGCCTGCTTCGGCCTTTGAAGTTGCAACTAGGAGTGACCAGAGGATATACGTATTCGAAGGCCTTCTAGGGCGAGGATGACGCAACATTTCATCCACAGTGGTAATGATCCACCATCTGATTAGGGCCCACGGCCAGGTGCAGATGTAAATCTTGTCATGTCGTGGTTTTGGATAACCCAAATTCTTGAGAATGTCTAAGAATTAACAAATTTGTTTCTGCTTCAACACTGCAGCTGATGGCTTTGATGTTTTTATATGAACGATACCGTCGAACACCGGTTGATGTTCGCATATTTTGTATCTAACGATCAAAAAAAGGACGATTTTGTTGTTTGAAAATATCATTAATTTTACGAAATTAAACTTTAATAACACCCACCACTTTTAATAGTGGATTTTAATTATTTTAATGGGATTTTCGTGCGAAATTGAATTCATTATAATAATTGCTAATGCATCTACTACGAAAATTTCAAAAAACGAAATGTCTGAACTATTATGTTGAAGGTGTTGCCACAGTTAAAAGACAAACTTCTTGTTAAAAAAACTGATATTTAGCACCATTACAAGAGGTACATAAACCCAGGCGACTTTTGCCTGGCCTACGATACACCTCTAAATAGGCAAATTAAAATCCCAAGTGTCAAAATATTACCAAAAGTATGTTGGTTGTATCAAAAAATATAATCCAGCAAAAACTATTTATTTGATGAAGGGTATATAAGATTCGATATAGCCAAATATTATACTCTTTTTTATACTCTGTTTTATGCTGGAGAATACTTTTAAATTTTTTCTTTAAACTTAAAGTTGCTTCGGCATTTATGTTCTTTAAAATTTTTGAAAACAATTCTGAACACATTGCATAACGCATTTTAAAGGTATCATTCCTATGGATGTTAACTCATAAATCTTTTTGGCATACTTTAGCATTCCTTATCTAGTCTTGGCTATTGTTATAAAAAAATATTTAAGTTGTTGATGAATATTTTATGATTTCTGAGGATGTTTTAGAATTTAATTTATATATTTTAATTATTAATAAAAGAAAACTTTAAATAAAAGAGCTAAAGCATGCTTATGCATGTTATCTGTATAAATATTTATTTATTTGTTATTTATTTATTTAATATTTATTTGAGTAATTAAATTTACGCAATGCATTTAAGTTTATTTATGAGTTGACTTATTTATTAAAGTATACAGTCAATTAAACAATTTAAATAAAATGTCTAAATATGGAAATAATCATAATTTTATTACTCATTTCTCTTCTTAACATAAAAGAATATATAATAATAAAGGGCTTTTCATAGATGTATAGAAATGCCATCAAACAAAAATAAATCTTTGAAATTGACATGAAATTTACTTTATTCGAAAAACAATCTTCTAGTGTTATAATTTAAATATAAGTTCTAGCATATGACCAATCTCTCAATAACGGAGGCCAATTCACGAGTCCATAACCTGAACTTATGGGCTTAACAAAAGTTTCCTTAAATAAATGAATTGGGGCTGTGTGATATGTTGCGCTGTCTGGTTGCAACCACAGCTTCTACACATCTCGTTTGTTCAATTAATGACCGAAGCAGTAGTCAGTAATCATGGCTCTATATCGATCACCTGACCAGCATCGCTTCAAAGAAGTACAGACCAATTACCCTTGAGGATTATCATCACTCCAGTTTCGTTTATTGACAATCCATTGGAGAACTGAATAACATTTGAAAGACATTATTAATAAAAAGGAAAAACAAAATTGGCCTAAGACAACTGCCTCGGAGCACTCCAGATAAAACTCATATAACTCTCGATGAGTTGTTTTTAAATAGGACACATTGTTATCGATCAAATATATATGTATGATGAAATCCATTGAAGGGCAATCGTAATGAAACCCAGCAAGCTAAATTTATGCAAAAGAAGTTTATGAAAAACTTTGTCGAATGCTTTGCTAAAGTCCTTGTTAACAGCATAATTTTGTTCACCCATAACGAAATACTGGTTAATTATTGTTGTAAAATGGAATAAATTGAAAACAGTTGAACAGTTTTTTACGGAAACCATGTTGCTACGGCGACAAAACTTATGATGTGTGATGGCATAAACGATCCAGAATAATATATTGTTACGGATGCGTCTTGCTTAAATTTTAAAAGAAAATAATTAAATAATAAAGTAAACGAAATTACTGGCTGCTATACTGTTTACTAACTGCGCAGTTTTCTAAGAAAATTTATACAAGCAAGACAACAACAACAACTTTCTAGTTACAAACTGCGTTGAAATCTTCTACACACAACTGTGTAGTTTTCTAAGAAAACTTATACAAGCGAGACAACAACAACTATCTTAAAATAAATTCCAGGAAGAAACTCTTTGCTTTTGTTAAAAAAAAAAATTAAATATTTTGTGAGATAAGTGGGAAATCTCGAATGATTAACTGACACAATACAAACCACAATGGTAATTCGGCGAGAACTTTTCGAAGATTAATAATAATTTAAAAAACGCAGATTTTACGTGGCCACCTCGTTCTCCAGATTTAAGTGCTACAGATTTTTTTTTTGTGGTGTTTCTTTAAGGAACGAGTTTACGTCAACAAACCACAAAATGTTTAGGAGCGAAAGCAGAATATTCGCACAGAAATGTTGCGCAACGTAATGCAAAATGTATTGAGTAGAGCCATTAACTGCCATTAACAGAAGAATGGACGCCATCTAAAAGATGTCATTTTTCATACTTAGCTTAAAAAAAAAATTATAATTTATACTTTAATTTTATTTCAAATCAGTCAGTCCAAGTTGGCACATCCGATATTTGGATATATAATTATCCATTGGTGTTTGTAGGGCGTAATAAAATTTGTTGACTATTTTATCAATAGATCTGGAATATTCAATTAAATCTATATATATAAAAATAAGTCGGGTTTTCCTTCCTTACACTATAACTCCAGAACGCATTGGCTGGATAGGTCTCGGGCTTCGTGTGGTTTATAGTAAAGAAAATTCAGGAAAAATTTCAAGAGAAAAGCAGGAAAACAGGGAATATCATTTTTCACATACAGCGTCATCTCTGATACATAATATGTACTACAACGGCGCCAGTACGTGGCATGTGAGTATCCCTCACGAAAATAAGTACGTTTCATTTTAAGTAGACGGCGCCGTGCGCTAGGTCGCATGTATACTGTTCATCCTAGAAATGATGAATGTTTTTTTATTTTGCGGCAGCTGTTGGTAAATGTACGTGGACCAAAATCATTTCCGCATTTGAAAACAAACTGTGAATGGCCACCAATTCGAAACACATCGAGAAGCATATCAACTATTGGGTTTGCTGCAGACCGATTCTCATTGGGATTTAACACTTTCGAGTTCAGTTGTTTCATCAAATGCGTGCCAAATACGAACGCTGTTCGCAATTATCGTCACCATATGTTTCCCTTCAAAACCAATTCAGTTATGGAACAAATGCAAAGACGACATATGTGAAGATATCTTGCATCGCTTGCGCATTCGAACAAATAATACCGACATGCATATTAAACGATAAAAACATATAATGAAGGATTGATTCTGATAAAGGATCAATGCTTGACTATTGCAAACAAGCTACTGATTGAAGTAGGAATGACTGCGCCAAATCGATCGATGCACCATGCACATTGCAGGAATTCGTTTGAAATAATGTGCCGTTGTTGAATGAACAGTAAAAACAAGATACGAAACATTTATGCAAGCGGTGGACAATAATACTGGTGGTCTATTCTTCCTGGACGCACCTGGAGGAACAGGGAATATATTTGTCATTTCATTGATTTTGGTCGCTTTTTGATCAAGATGTGACAAAGCTTTGGCGTTAGCATCATCTGGAATTGCGGCGACACTTCTAGATAGCGGTCGTACTACACATTTTGCGCTTAAGTTGCCACTCTATTTAAACACAGTTGATACTCTAACATGCAATATTTCCCGATCCACCACCCCCCAGGGGCACATTTATCGGTCTTTATAGAATACTTGACCATCTAGGCCTGTGCAACTGGGGGAAAAATTAAGTCCAGTCGCCTGAAGGCAGCAGGGGTCAACTGGAAACTCCACTTTATTTCCACGGGAATCAGTAAGCCCCAGAGTTCCCTTATTTGTCTCTTTACACATTTAACTGTTCTCTGGCTGATTACTGAGGTTGGCCCCTATATCGTGGTGGTTGTGGTTTCGCGGCCCCATATCAGGTTTGTTGTTTAATATGGTGGCCAGGATCATTTCACCGTTAATAACACCCTAGGTGGATGATCCAGTCCAGTGAGCATGCTAGCCATGTGTTCTGGCAAGGAGTGATGATTTGCAGCCCTGCTCTGGAATCATTAAAGTTGCAACTAGGAAAGACCTGTTGCTAGAATTAGTCTGCGGCTTCCTAGGACGAGCACTACGTTCCTATTTATGCACAGTGGTTGACCACCATCTGATTAAGGCTCCATAGCCAGGCACAGATGTAAATCATATCACGTAATTTGCTGATCTAGTGCATTGGGAAAACTGCAAGCTCATTGTTTGGGATGAGTGCACAATGGCACATAAGAAATCACTTGAAGCACTTAACAGAAGAACGATATCGTTGGCAGGCGATTTCCGACAGATGTTGACAATAATTCCGCGTGCAATGCCTGCAAATGAATTGAATGCTTGCCTGAAGGTATCACCTTTGTGGAATAACGTAAAAACATTATCGTTAACCACTAATATGAGAGTTCAACTTCAAAATCAGCAAAGTGCTGCACAATTTTCCAAACTGTTGGAAATGAAAAAGTTCCAGTTGATGCGACAGCTGGATTAATTACTCTTACCAACGACTTTTGCCGATTTGTCGACTCTCAATTAGCTCTTATTGAAAATGTTTTCCCCAAAAATTAGTGAGAATTATCAGAATTATGCTTGGTTAAGTCAACGAGCAATTCTCGCCCCCGAAGAATAATGATTTTGTACACGCACTGAATTTCACCATTCAATCAAAAATCGATGGCGATTTGGTGACACAAAGCCGTTGATTCCATAACAAATCAAGATTGTGCAGTAAATTATGCAATGGAGTTCTTGAACTCTCTGGAGTTTCCAGGACGTCCACGACATAACTTGTAACTCAAAGTTGCTTCAGTTATTATGATATTGCCTAATTTGAATCCACCGCGACTTTGGAACGATTCTCGACTTGCGGTGAAAAGACTTGTGCCGAATTTGATTGAGGCAACCATTATTAAGGGAAAGTACGCAGGTGAAAATGTATGTTTTCCTCGAATACCAATGATTCCGACTGATCTTCCGTTTGAGTTCGCCTTGCGTTCGCAATGACAACTAACAAGTCGCAAGGTCAATCGCTTAGTGTTTGCAGGATTAATTTGGAAAATCATTGTTTTTCACATGGGCAGCTATACGTTGCGTGTTCACGAGTTGGGAAACCATCCGCTTTGTTTGCGTTAACGGCAGACCAAAAAACAAAAAATGTGGTTTACCAAAGAGCACTTCAATGAAACGGTTAATTTGCGCACACGTATAACGCTTCGATTTAGTATTTACTTTGGATTCACTTTTATTTTTTACTTAGAGAAGTTTAACATAATTCCACTTCATTTTTGTAATCGAAATGAATTCATTACTGTTGTGCAATGAAATAAAATTTTTCCTTTTCAAATCTAAAACAAAAAAAAATAATTTTTCTTTATCTTTTAATACCCAAATAAAATGTTACGAAAAACGAAGCCATCTGTTGGCGAAACGGAGTTCGGCGGATTTTCTAGTTAAGTAATAAAAATAATCAGTTCGCATTCAATAAGATACTATTTAATAATGTTATAATTGACTATTTTAAAGCAGTATACGATTTTATTAAAAGTCTCATCCTATGATTCATTGCTGACTCGATTATAACAACTTCTTTCAAGTCATGAATGGTGAAAATCTTCAGGCTTACTAATAGGAATTGATCTGCCTACCGAACATTCCAATGGGTAAGTACTTAAAACCAATTCCTTTTGGTTTGTTAAGACATGTATTGGGTCAGTGTGAGTAAACTTTTAATTACTGTAGCTCAGACTTTTTCTATTTTCTGAGTCATAAAATTTTCGTCAAATACTCTACAAAGAAATTAAATTAACGCAAAATATTTGTCAACAGAATTATTCTTAATTTTTTACACCATTTTGTTCTGCAATGGTAACTAATGCTTGTTCTTACTTGACAACTAAATTCGTTTCCTTGCTTCACTACTGTTTCCTTTCCTGTTTATGTTTGCCATTGACATACGTTCGCAAATGGACTTTAAAAATTTACAACTGAGTTAAATGTTGGATAAACAATCAGTTTCTATTTCAAATTCTTTTTTTTTTTTTGAGAAAATCCATGGAATTTCTTTTATTTGTTGCCGTTTTCACTTTGCTTAACAAGTGCAACAAACAAAAACCCATTGTGACACAAGAACTACTCAAGAAGTATGTCAACAAACCTCATTTCAAGTAGGGCAAAAAATAAAAGAAGTAAAAAATCCGACTATGAAGTAGAAGCAAAAAAATAATAGAAAAGAAACTTGCTTGAGGAAAAGGAACATTTTAGTTATGTACGTTTAAGTGTTGGATTGTTGTAAGACTGTTGCTTAATCAGGCTAAAAATAGTCGAATTGGTAAAAAATTTAGAACACAAAAAAATCTTAATTTGAATTACGTCCTTTCAGGAGATTAAATACAATTTTCTTTAACAGATACGTGCAGAGAAAACAATCGAAAAATAAAACGAAAATAGCTGACGAGTTCCCAGTTTTACAAGTAACCACTTAGAAATGTTTACTAGTTTTCTCACAGGCCACTCAAAGTTGTGAAAGTGCCTGAATATAATTTTGTAATTCCAGACACGGAAACATCAGCGCCTATTCTCAAGGTACGCGTTATTTTATACACTATAAGATATAGTCAACTGTAAACACTTACGAGCATTTCGAAATTCCTTCGCACAAACGGCGCATAACTTCAAGGTAGTATTCCTTATTGAGCGTGCGACCTTGCGGCAAAAATTCATGTTGCACCATGCCATTGCAATCGAAGAACACAGTGAGAAAAACCTTCGCATTTGACCGAACTTGATGTACTTTTTCCCTTTGCAATGATTGGGCTTTGGTTTCAATGCCATAGCCATACACCCATCATTCGTCACCAATTATGACCATTTTGAGCAAATCTGAATCGTCGTTGACGATGTTCAACAGCTCCTGAATGATGTCCATACGACGTTGGTTTTACGCAAAATTTAACAATCTTCGCTGTCATACGTTTTATGCCTCGAACATCCGTAAAAATAGCCGAATAACCTCACTTTTATGGACATCAATGTAAAGCAGAATAATAATGGCACGGATAATATGATAACGGGCCAATATTCACCTCTTGCAAAATGTTGACTCACTTTTTGTAACAAAGCTTTCCTAATCTCTCAACAATGTAAGTAAATCCGGTCTTTGAAATGGCCTTAGAGAAAATAATCCAGCGGTGTTAAATCACAATAATGAGTCGGCCAATTGACATTGTCAAATCGAGAAATTACGCCATAAGGAAATTTCTCATGCAATAACTAAACTGTGTCAAACCAAAGATCACTGATATCAACATTAGCCCGCCACGGGGGCACATTTATCGGTCTTTATAGAATACTTGACTATCTAGACCTGTGCTGCTGGGGGTATAAGGGAGTCCAGTCTCCTGAAGGCAGCAGGAGGCAACTGGAAGCTCCACGTTATTTCCACGGGAATCAGTAAGCCCCAGAGTTCCGCTTCCCAGAGTTCTCTTTAGACTTTTAGCTGTTTCTCTGCCTGATTATTGAGGTTGGCCCTTCGGGAGTATCGTGGTAGTTGTGGTGTTGCGGCCCCAAGCATGAATTGTTGTATGGTGGCTAGGATCATTTCGCCTTTAATCACACCAACAGGTAAATCATCCGGATCCAGTGAGTCATATGCTCTGGACCAGAAGTTGGATAGTCTCCAGCTCTTCCGCAAGGAGTAATGGTTTGCAACCCTGCCTTGGAACCGCTGAAATTGCAACTAGGAAAGACCTGTTGCTAGAATTAGTCCTCGGCTTCCTGGGGCGTGAATGACGTTGCTATACATTCCCAGTGATTTGACCACCATCTGCTTAAGGCCTACGGCCAGGTCCAAATGTAAATCTTATCACGAAATATCAACATTAGCCAATTGTGGTCACAAAAAATTGGTTATCATGGCTTGGTAGCTCAGCGAATTCTCGAAGGTTTTTTCTTGCTCATTTTCAAAAAAAAAAACTATGAACCGATGATGCCACCTGACCACAAAACGCACCACGCGATCACTTTATTTCCATATAATGATTTTTCGAAGACTGTTTGTAAGCGAAAGTTTAGTTTACTTACACAACCATCGAATTCAAAATATGAGTCTCAATCCTAAAGACGATTTTGTTGAAAAAGGTGATATTTTCGTTCGGTTTTTCAAAAAACATCCAATTGGCAAACGTTCGTGGCAAACAATGGCGGACCAGCTTTAATTCATAAATTAATTGATCTTTATAAGTGTGAAGATGAGAATATTTATGCAAAAAATGTCGTTAAATGCTGTGGGTAATGTTTGATGTGCTTCGGACCAACACTGAGAGCATGATCCCTTCATATGCAATGTCTTGTGCCAGAATTAGGAAATCGGGTTATGGGGAGGAGGACAGCAGCTGAAAGACATCATATTGGATGAGTGGACTAAAATAACGCCTGAAGAGATGGAGAAACTTGTGTCTATAATCCAAAGTCGCTTAGTGGAAGGAAGTCTAAAAGATATTCAACATGTTATTGAATTGCTAAAAAACTTTCTGTTTTACACACTTTCTTCTTTAAATTTAAAATTTTTTTTCCGTTCGGATCAGTACTCAGGGGATGACCCCTACTCATGCAGTGCATTGTACCAAAGGAGGACAGAGGGAGTGGTGTTTGTAGCCAATTTGAACTTTTCTACATTTAAAGTGATAGAAAAGACCTCTGGAGGAAGTTTATTCCACATATGGACTGTTCTGTTAAAAAACGAATTTCCCTGTAATGTGTAGTGCGATAGTCAATCAACTAAAAATTGATGTGCTTTCAACGAAAACGCAAAAACGTACGATTACGGGGAACAAGTTCCCTAATTTCATTATAGCACCTACCATTGTAGTAACGATAAAACAGTTGAATTCAACCCACAATGCGTCGATGCTTCAGAGAATCAATAGAGTTGATTGTCCCCAATAAGCTCTCTTGGCCCTCTCCTGTATGTGGTCGAGCAATTCCAAAATAGACTTTGGCGCGCCGGCCCATACGTGAGAGTTGTATTCCATCTTTGAACGGATGTAGGTGGTACAAATAGTACAGAGATCGGATGGACTGAAGTATCTCTTACACCCTTTTAGATAACCGAGGTATTTGAAAGCTTCTTTAGAAGCTAGAAAAATGTGTTTAGTCCATCGAACATCACATTCCGTAATACATGCATCACCCTAGTAACAGATCCAGCACCATTTTCGAACACAGAACAGAACACAGGGTTAAAAACTGTACAAAGAAGGTCCTTTAGAAAAATAAGATAAGATAAAAAATAAGGAGAAAGAACAGATCCCTGTGTTATTCTTGAATAAATCTTGAACTCGTTTGATGAAATCCCATTTTTAACAACTCGTATAGTACGATTTATCGTATAGTACGCACACAAGCGTTAAGTAACTTTAAAAACGTTGCTATTAAAAAAGTTACAGTCGTTGGTGATTATTGTAGAGCCATTTTAACTGATTTCTTCGTTCAACAATGACCGGCAGTGATTTCAACAAGACGGTCCAACGAATTATACAGCTTGTGAAAGAATTGATTTATTGAAGAAAACGACTGGTTACGACTGGAGGATTGTGGGGTTTAAAGCCGCTAAATTATTTTCTGTGGGCATATGTCATGTCGCTAGTTTATGCCGAATAGCCCGAAACGATTTGCGGTGTTACTGCCATCTAAATTTAAATGGAGTATGTGGGTCCTTTTGTTGAGGAAGCTAGCTCTTGTCCCTCAGTGCTAGCTCGATTTAGTTTAACGCCGTTATTCGCTTATCTGTTGTCCCTCCGTGGCAAAGTAATTCTTAAAACCTTCTTTACAGTTGTGCAGTTGTTCTGAAAATGTCCAACCTTACCGCCGTTGAAGCATTTTGCATGAGAAATACTCCTTTCTTTCAGTATCTTCTCAAACATTTCTTTCATCTCGCACCTTTTGTCCCCGCAATTTTGCTTATAAGTCTTAAGACGCCACACCTTGTAGATTTTTGCTGTCTCCTGAGCCAGTGCGTATGATATTTAACATCTGGACCCCTTATACCATTCATAAATGTTTCAATCTTAAAGTAAGCCAGGAGTGGATAATGTAACCTTTAAGGCCTAAATTAGCTCTATAGATTTATCTTTACTGTCCCAACCACTTTTTCTGGCCACTGTTTCGAACTGGTATTTAAAAACATTAAAAGATGCGCTACGATCAAAGCAAGATAAGTATACCTTCCAAGCATTCTCAGAGATGACTCTCACCGATCCCTCTCGAATATTTATGATAAGGTTAACGTTAGCACCTGACCGTGGTGGCCTTATTCTGCCGGTGGTCTTACCACTGGATGTAGAAAAACAGAGTCCACCCGCGGCCTAAGATGCATACACGCCTTAGACTCAATTTTTGAGTGCAGGATAGCAGAACTCTGTCCCAGCTTTTTGCTGAAGAGTTGGAAACTATCCAAATCCTTGTCCTGCTGCATGCACAAGCTAGGACAAAACATATTAAGCCTACGTTAATAACTCTTGGGAACTTTCTTTAACAGCCGATTAAACTATAGCCACCACATTACTCCTCAACCAACAACCAGAACAGGGCCGTAAATCTGCATGCAAGTCGTTCCTGTGGCAGCAGTAGATGTCTATTAAGTTCACAGGTCGGACTTCGAGAGTCCTGTATTTCTTCAAGTTTAGGAATCTCGCTAGTCAAAGTGACTTAACATCTCAAGTTGGGAAAGAGATTCAACAAGATACTATGTGCCCCCTGAGGGGCGGTCCAATGGAATCTATATATATAAAAGAAAGTGATGTTAGTTACTACGCTTATAACTCGAGAATGCCTGGACCGATTTCGGTGATTAGCACCAATTCGGACAGGTCTCCGGCCAAATAAGAAGAATACACAAGAAAATTTTGGAAAATTTCCCAAAAAAAAAAAAAATTATGAAGAAAATTCATTTGCACATACATTTTTTTTACAACGCTATCTTAACTCAAGAACCCATAAAAAAACATGATTGTAAATGCTATGTTGCCAGTAGATGGCGTTGTATGCACACTTGGCAGATGCAATGACATATGTTAGTAGTCAAAAAAGTCATGAAAAATGTGATTGAAGCAAAAATTTTAAAAGAAAATTATAAGGGCGATGTGTTGAAACCACGCATTCCTATGATTCCTCCAGATTTGCCGTTTGATTTTAAATGGCTTCAGTTCCCCATACCTGTTGCTTTTCAATGATCCCTGTTTTTTGCACTTTCAGTTATATGTATCACGTTCACGTGCTTTGTTTTTCAATACCGCGAACCAAAATCGATCAAAAAATGTCGAAGAAATGACTTGCAAAGCAGTCACGGGCACGCTAGTACGTGATAAATTTACAACTGCACCTAGCCGTGTGGGCCATTATCAGATGATGGTAAAACCACTGTGGATGAAATGTAGCGTCATCCTCGCCCTATAAGGCCTTCAGACACGTATATCCTAGGGTCACTCCTAGTTGCAACTTCAAAAGCTTGGAGCAGGCCGCAGCCTTCACTTCTTGCTAAACTGTTGCAGACTATCCAACTCCTGGTCCAGAACGCATGAAGCTTAATATAATTAAGAATACAACGGCATTCATACTCACTGGACCTGGACCATTCATTGTGTTCATTGTGAACGATCCGACCCACAAACTCAAACTCCGGCCTCGAAACACACAGCCACCGCGATACTCCCAAAGGGCCTACTTCAATAATCAGCCAGAGAACAGCTAAATGCCTAAAGACAAATAGCGGAACTCTGGAGCTCACTGATTCCCGTGGAAATATTGTGGATTGTCCAGTTGACCTTCTCTTAGCCTTAAAAGGGATTGGGATCCCTTTTACCCCGCAAGACACAATTCTAGATGTTTGTTGTAGGATGCATAAAGGCTATCATGTGCCCCCAGGGGGCGATCAAATGGAATTACGTGATAAGATTTACATCGGCGCCTGGCAGTGGGCCTTAATCACATGGTGGTTATACCACTGTGAGTGAAAAGCAGCGCCAGTCACGCCCTAGGAGGCCGAAGTCTAATTCTAGCAACAGGTCCTTCCTAGTAGCAATTTCAATGATTCCAGAGCAGGGTTGCAAACTACCACTCCTTGCTGAAGAGTTGGAGACTATCCAATTCCTGTCCAGAACACATGTCTAGCACGCTCACTCGATCTGGATCATTCACCATTAATATGGTGGCCAGATGATCCTGTGGTCAAGTATTCCATAGAGATCGATAAATGTGCCCCGGTCCAATGTAATGCGTGATTTGATTTACATCTGCACCGACCGCGAGGTCATAATCAGATGGTGGTCAAACCACTTAGTTGATTGGACACCAACTACGCCCTAGAAGGCCTTTGGATACGTATATCCTCCAGTCGCTCCTAGTAGCAATTTAGAAAGTCCGGAGTAGCCCGTGGCCTCACTCCTTGCTGAGGAGTTGGAGACTTTCCAACTCCTGGTCCAGAACGCATGAAGCTCTTATTTCTCAAGAACACGACAGCATTCATACTCACTGAACCTGAACCATTCATTGTGTTAATTTGAATGATCCGACCCACAAACTCCCACGAGGGTCCGAAACCACAACCACCACGATACTCCCATATAGGGGCCAACCTCAATAATCAGTACAGAGTACATCTTTGCCTTAAGAGTACAAATAGTGCACTCTGCGAGCTTACTGATTCCCGTGGAAATATGTGGATTGTCCAGGTGACTCCTACTAGCCTTTGAGGGGCCTGGGCTCCCTTTTACCCCGCAAGACACAAATCTAAATGGAATAGTAGGTTCCAAAAAGACTATAATGTGCCCCCGGGGGGACGGTCCAATGTAATGTGAAAATCGCCCATATGCGTTTTTAATTCATGAAATTCTCCTTTTATTTCCTTCTTAAGTCCGGGCAACCTTTCATCAAATTCGCTGACTCTTTGTTCAACGGCATCCATTCGCTTACCGAAGACTTGTGTTATTGCTTGAAGATTCTCGTTAACTTCATACACAAACCTTTCCCCGTTGACTCCAGAGTTTTCTTTTATTGCATCAATTTTATCTAGAAATTTTGTATTTGTGGTATCAATTTCTTCCCTGTTGACTCTAGAACTCATTTGAATTGCATAAATTTTAGCACTGCTGGCTCTAGACCTTCTTGAATTGCACTGTTGGCTCTAGATATTTCCTTCGTTTTTGCTAGCAAACATTTATTTCAATTCCGCAGTGTTTTTAGCTCCTGGACTGCATATCTCAATGTCTTCTTTTTCTTTAAATTCATATGATCCAATGTCGATTTCATGCCGCTTCAATTCATTAAGCACCCTCTTCTGCCCTTTACGTTTATTCCTTTAATAAACATTTATTTTTATTTTATTTGGAAAATAATTTTAGAGTTCTTAATTAAATTACACGACTTATTTAGACGAGTATTTTACTTTTATACACACACACACACAAAAATATACGATGGTAACTTTATCAGTTTAAGTCTTAAAAGCTGCTTTATTATCTTAATGTTTTTACTCGACAATGCTTGCACCTAAACTGCACTATTCCCCAGCAAATGGAGCTTATAGATTATGTTTATGGTGTTGAGTGTGCGTCTTCGTATTATTTTCTGTTTGTTTATCTTATTTCCTAGAATTTTAATAAAGCATTTTGTAGTTGTCTTGTATTCATAAGATTTTTTAGAAACTTCTTAGTTTATAAATAGATACAATAGGTCATTTCGTTATCTTTTTTTCGAGATTTTAATAAATCTTTTCTTTTATAACTTAAACTAAGCGTCTTGGTAACAACATGTTGCACGTAGATTATAACTTTCTCATCTATACGTTTTGTTTGTGTGTATAGAAGAAATATTGATATTTCTTAGTTTAATGGAAATTTATGACTTCTACAGCCTTGTATAGTAATTCGAAAGAGTATTTTGAAATTCCCTTCAAATCATGCATTACTTAACCCCTTGAGTGCTAAAGTTTTCCCAACTCTACAGTCTCTTTCAAAGTTTCTTTTTAATAAAATTCAGTTTTACTTAACAATTATTTTGCTAATGCAAAATATCAAGAGTAAATAAATTTTAATTTTCCGCTTCATTACATTATTGCCGCTGTTTTGCTATCATTTCCTTCAAACGCCTTCAGCTACATAAATTCAGTCATCAATCACAAAGTTTCAAGCAACATTTGTAAAATACTATTGTACATAATGTCATAAACGAGACTCTTAGCTGTCCTTTATGCTCGTATGCTGAATGGAGGAGGCTAGTGTGTGTGTGTGTGTGTGTGTGTGTGTGTGTTTGTGTGTAGCCAGAAGGAAAAACTGAACTGTACATAAAGACCGCAAATAAAAATGAATGACCCAGAATATAACACAAATCTTATATAGGTTTGCCACTTCCCCTTTTCTCCATACAACATTCATCAATCATTGTGAAAACATGTTTTCTTTGGGATTCATGCAACTAATAATGAACGAATTATTTCACAATGAAAACTTTTTTTATATTAATTTTCTATAAAGAGAAATAAATGTTCACATATTTAATGACACATAAATAAATTAAATTCTCATATAGTTCTAAACAAATTTAGCTGACTCAAATATCCTACTGATTAGAGTTGTCTCTTGTCTGTATTTAAGAGTGACTGACAACTAACTTTTGAGGTTTTAGAGAAGTGACAGCAAAAGCCACTTGTAATTTAGTGTGTTAAAAATATCGAATGTAATCAAGAAGTCATTACTTCTTGGCATAGGGAATTGTAATACACGGTATGCAACTAAAGGGTGTATTTACAGGGGTATGGAACTTTGAAATGAATAAATTGACATGAAATTTGAACAAATAAACATTGCTTCAAACACAATATTTAAACCATTGAAACATTTTTACAAAAAAACAAACATTACACCTACAGAAACACGTTACGCAGATGCACAGGATCAAAGCAATAAAGAACCTCATAAACGTACATTTACAGATTATTATGTCATGGAAAAAACCCAATAGGTTCACACATAAACACAAACGAATAACAAGCATGATCGTAAAAGGATTTAGGTGGTAGGAAGAGAGACGAATGAAATGGAAGAGACAAATTAGGTAACAACAAACAAACGAAAAAGGAGAGAGAGAGAGAGAGAGAGAGATACAGACAAAAAAGAGAGAAAGTGACGAATGCAATAACAACAAAAGAAACACGAACAAGACGAACTATATGAACACAACTGACAATAGAACGCAACTAGTACGAGAAGAACACTGAAGATGGCAAACAGCCGAAACCGGTTTGTTCACAAACCAAATTTGACGAGGGTCGACGGAAAACCGTACCTAAACAAAAGAAGCAAAATTGTCGCATTTGGGACACAGAAAACCCACACGCATACATTGAAAAGCCGACGCATCCAAAACGAGTCACTGTTTAATGCCGATTTTGGTCCAGAGATATAATTAGGCCATATTTCAGGAGTGGCCCTTACAGTCAATGGCAATCGTTATTGGCCCATGTTGAACGAATTTTTGTTCACAAAAATTCAAGAGGAGGATATTAGCAACATTTGATTTCAAGAGGACGGCGCTACGTGTCACACAGCCAAAGCTGTGTAGTTTTGTTTATAGCATTAAAAACAAAAACAAAATTATTTGGCGGACCCTATCCAACAAATTATGTAGAAGTTCTTCGGAAGAGCTTATTGGATAGTTTAAAAAGTATTGAAAACATTTGTTCTGTTAACACTTTTATTGCCAACCTTCGCTGCGATTTCATTTTCATTTCCACCGCATTAAAGTTAAACCAACCGAAACACTCTGTCTTTCTTAAGCCATCAATTTGTAAAAATAAATGCACAACACAAAAGCGGATTATAAACATTTAAATCTTAAAGTAAACAGCAACAACAACAGCAAAAATTTCATGAACAGAGTTAAGAAATCAGTTTAAAAGCTACTTTAAGACAAGAACATAAAAGAAATATTAAAAAAAAAAAAGTACAATCAAAAGCTTAAAAGGAATAATAACGCTTTTTAAAGACACTTGCAAATAGCCAAGTTAACATGTTTTTCGTGAAATGAAATTTTATTGAAAAAGAAATAATTTATTTTGGTCGCCATATTTTTCTTTTAATCTACGTTAATTTGTGCTAGATTCATTTAAACATAAATACTTTATCGAACTGTTACCAAGATGATTTGTTGAGCTTTAAAAGAAAATAATTATGAGTGGAAGGGTAAATGAAGCGTCCCACTGTACATTTTACAAACTGAGTAGTTTTCTAAGAGATTTTGTATATACAAGAAACACAACAACATGCTTATAAGAAATTATACGAAATAAGATAAACAACAGAAAACAAAAACAACTTGCACAGAAAAAAATCAAACATGCAACCAAGCAGGCGCCTAAACTTAACAATAATAACAAAAAAAATTTGGGGTGATATTAAAGTAGAATATTCGAGAGAGGGAGAGAGAGAGAGAGAACCACTATATAAGCACCACTTGCTAGTTAAAAGAATAAATTCAAGTTTGTATGTATTGAAAGTAAATAAATCGTTTAATTTAATTTACAACTCTAAAGTGCTGTGTTATTATTTTGCAATAAAAGAACTGAAAATAAGAAAACGTTTATTAAACGGAATAAATGAAACAACATTCTTAGAAAATATTTATTATTCAAAATTTTCAATGTGGGGAAAAGCATATCCATTTGGCCATTTCACTACTGCTATAGCTATTGGTTATCAGTGAATTTTAGGTTGATTGTTTTCTGTCATACAACAATTTTTATGTCATTAACGCACATTTTTTGCATTTAATTGAAACACAAAAATTTTACAATTTTCTTTCGTTCGTTTAAACTATCAAATCTTTTACAGTCATACCTGCATGAATATTGTACTCGGGGCACCAAAAAACTAGCTTGTGAAAAGGAGCATAGAAGCAGTAAAATAAAGGGAGTTTTTTATAGAGAAATAAAACAAGAATGAACTTTTTAAATTCACACTAAATTAACTTCATTCGTAAGATGGCCTTCTGGCATTATAATTTCTTCTTCTTCTTGGCCCTTTCTTGTACGCGGTGGAGCATCTCCTAAAAAGACATTTGGGCTCCGGCCCATACATGAGTGTTGTATTCCATTTTTGGACGGATATATAAAACGAAGATCGAATGGAGTGAAGTATCTCTTAGAAACCTAAAAAATATGCTTAGTGCATCGAACATCACACTGGAGTTTCATGCCAAGAACATCAACAGCTTTCACTTCCTTAATACCCATAGAAACAGATGCAGCAACATTTCAGATCTGTGCCTAAGCATGCAACATTGAGCCTTACAGCCATTAAAATTTACTCTATTTACACAATCCTATTCGCAGATTGTTGCGAGATTGTGATTGAGCGTATTATTCATAGAACCCATCTCCAACTGGTTCGGTATATTACTGAATGAATACGAATGGTGAATGGTGCTGTCATCTGCGAAAAAGTATATTGAGTATATAAGCTTGTAAGTTTCAGAAAGGTCATTTAAAAAAATAAGTACGGATCAATGATAACAGCAGAGGATGACGCTACATTTCATCCACAGTGGTAATGATCCAACATCTGATATTGGCCCACACGGCTAGGTGCAGATGTAATTCTTACCACGTCATACATCCAGCCCCCTCCCCTCCCCTCCATCCGGGGAAACATTGATATGTTTTGACGGAATCTCACCATTCTTGCAAGGTGCCCCTGTAGGCTAGGAGGTAGTGTACTAGCTTGTAAATATGGGGGTTGTGGGTTCGATATTCAACGAAGACCTTGGTTTTTTTCACTACAAAAGATAAAAATTGACTGTCGGTGGAGCTGCTCAGCGATGAAGGCATAGTCACTGGTCGCTGTTGCTGTCTTTATACGGCAGTTAATTTCCGACTATCCTTCTGCTTTCACCACCTGTTTCATCTCTTCTCTATCCCTTTCCTAAAGAAGGTAGCACGGTACTTGACTAAATAGGCATTGTTCCCTGAAGTGCTACTTCTCTTTAAAAAAAAAAAAAAAAAAAAAAAATGTGTTACTGGGGGTAAAAGGGAGCCCCCAGTCCCCGAAAAGGCCAGCAGGAGCCAACTGGGCAACACCACTTTAGTTCCATGGGAATCAGTAAACTCCAGAGTTCAACTTTTTGGCTTTTTAGCTGTTCTCTGACTGATAATTGAGGTTGGTCATTCGGGAGTATTGTGGTGTTTGTGGTTTCGAGATTCCTCGTTTGAGTTATGTGCGTCGGATCATTCATACTGAACACAATGAATGGTTCTGGTTCAGTGAGCATGCTTGTGGCTGTTTTCTGAGATTTTACTGAGCTGGCATGGTTTCTGGACCGGAAGTTGGATAGCCTCCAACTCCTCAGCAAGGAGCGAGGGCTGTGGCCTGCTCCGAGCTCTCGGAGTTGCGACCAGGAGTGACTTAAGGATAGACATATCTAATGGCTTCCAAGAACGTGTGTGACGCTAAAATTCATCCACAGTGGTATGATTTACCGTCAGGTTATGGCTTACACAGCTAGGCAATGGCTTACACCACCAGATCATAGAGCACATCAAATAGTCAGTTTTTCGGGATGTAATGGTGTCTCAGCATACACCCGAGGATTATTATCACTCCAAATAGAGCAGTTTTCTTTGTTTGACAAAATGGCTGATATTTAAAAAAGTATTGCAAGTTTAAGATTAATATTTAAGATGATATTTGTAGATATTCGATTTAAATCTTTGAGCATTTAAAGTATCCGTGGTATTTTTTACAGCATGAGTATCAAAATTAAGGAAGTTCATTTAAGCAAAAGTCCTTTACAAAGTTTTATTAAAGCCAGCTTCGATAGGGGCTTTAACAAATCGACCTTTTTAAATATCTCTAACATTTTTCCTTCAATTTACATTTTTAAATTCTATGGCAACTTTGAAAAATCTCAATATTTGTTATACCTGCAGACAATCAGAGAACTTTATTTCCATTTATCATTTTCGCCAATTTTATCGTCATAGTAACAAGAAAAGCTGTAAACTATTTTAACTTTTAGGTAATTAGAAGGCGATTAATGCTGTCTGTCATTTACAATGAATACAATACAATACAAAAAGCCAGAGTTGTTACAAAAAGTGACTATAATCTATCCATTGCCATAGCAAACACGAAAGAAAATGAGCAATGGCACGACATTAATTGCCGCTTTGAATAGCGTTGCAAACAAACAAATTTAAACCGATTGTCAGTTCATTTGTTTTGTTTTCTCTTCTACCTTCTAAACAATTGCTTTTTGTGGGTGTTGGGATGTGAACTTTATTTTTGTTTTTTTTTTTTTCTTTTTTATAAACAACAAACAGGTTTTCACGAGTTAATGCCTGGAAGGATGACTTTTTGAAGCAGATGATGAAATGAAATGGCTCTATTGCAGGACTCTTCAAATGCTGTTATAAAGTTAAGAGTTGCTGTTGAATAGGAAATTAAAGTTAAAATTGTTATAAAGAATTGATTTCTATTTCACAGTTGGCAACAATATATTTGTCTCATAGCAACATCATTTAACATTTAAATTTACCGATTAGCGTGCTTTTCGTTTTAAGCATCCCTTGAATAATCCTCAACTGCAACATATTCCTTGACACAAGTGTCAATATTCAAAGCATTTTAATTTTTTTCAGTTAGCAACACTTATTTCATTTTAAACTGTCAGAATTTAACTTTAACAATTTTAAACTATCAACGAATTATAATATTCAGTTTTAGCTTAAAGTCGTTATAAAGTTTTACAAATTTGGAATTTAAAAAATTTGATTAAAGCAGACTGTACTTTCTGCTTCGTTATTCTCTGTGCAATGTATCGCAATTAAAAACGAACTTAAGCCTAAACAGAAAATTATATTTCATCCAAAGAAAAACATTTCAAATATTTATTTAGGCAAAATGGCAGCAAATTATAATCGTTCAAAATATATTCATTTGTAGTTGGCAACAAAGCAATAGTTCTTAGCTACACAAAATTTGTTACTTTTTAGTTGGCAATGCTTTTCGAAATCTTAGGCCTTTGATATTTATTGATTTGTTAAGTTAACAAACCTTTAAATATCACCGGTTAAGAGGCATTTGTTTTTAAGTAATTTGTAAGTGTTTTTGAGCCTTGCTGTCTATGCTATGTTTTTATGAAAATTCTCATTGAATCAGTTTGGCTTCGGATATAAGACTCTTAGGTTTTCTATACAATATTGGGGTAAAATTCATTGATGAGCTACTTGAGCAATAGCGAAATTGCAATGCAGTAATACATTTTAAATATTTTTATTTGTGAATATCATAAAATGTTTATTTTTTAATATATTTTTTTGTAATAAATATTTTGTGAGAATACCATGAAATATTTATTTGAAGGAATCAAACACGAATGAAAATTGCTTAGGTATTTATTTTTTTTGTTAATATCATTTCCAGTTGACAGCACTTAACTAATTTTGAATTGCTGGGTTCAAAATGTTTTCATACTTTTTAATATTAAAAACTGTTTTAATTTTAAATACTCTAAGTTATTGTTCTAAGCTTTTCAACTCCTGGTCCAGAACGCATGAAGCTCTTATTTATCAAGAACACGCCAGCATTCATACTCACTGGACCTGAACCATTCATTGTGTTAATTTGAATGGTCCGACCCACAAACTCTCACGAGGGTCCGAAACCACAACCACCACGATACTTCCATATAGGGGCCAACCTCAATAACCAGTCAGAGCACATCATTGTCTAAAGAGAACAAATAGTGTACTCTGGGGCAACTGATTTCCCGTGGAAGTATGTGGACTGTCCAGGTGACTCCTACTAGCCTTTCAGGGGCCTGGGCTCCCTTTTACCCCGCAAGACACAAATCTAAATGGAATAGTAGGTTCCAAAAAGACTATAATGTGCCCCCGGGGGGATATTAAAGTGAAAATAATTTATAAGCCTCTAAAACAGTGATGGGCGAACTACGGCCCGCGAAAGGTTTCAATCCGGCCCGCCGAGGGAAAAAATACGGGGTTTGCAGGAGTTTATAAAAGTCAGAATCCTGAAAGCGAAACAATTTTATTACATTGTATAATCCACCAAGATGTTCTTTGCAAAGCTGCCTTGGATATTAACCACGTACTTAATATTACTTTAAAATTAAGTAATACCATTCGAGCCCGTGGTTTGTTCCATCGACAATTTCAAGAGTTTTTATCGGAAGTTTAAGCAGAATTTTCATATGTACTTTATTACACAAAGATCAGGTGGATGAGTT
This sequence comes from Trichopoda pennipes, assembly GCA_030448955.1. NCBI lineage: Eukaryota > Metazoa > Arthropoda > Insecta > Diptera > Tachinidae > Trichopoda > Trichopoda pennipes. The sequence continues at coordinate 5,820,431 of JASKUP010000056.1, read as the reverse complement.
GTGGGCATGCCTTCTCGACAGTTTGGAGTCTTCTCGAAGAAATCAAAGTTTTTCTAAAAACCAACACTGAACTTTGGTATGAGTGGTAAATATTGGAGGATAAGAATTGGTGCATCGAGTTTGCTTTTTTCACGGATTTACTCGAGCACTATAATAAACTGAACAAGAAGATACAGGGAAGAAATCAATTTATAGATGAAACTTGGGGCCTTTTAAAACTCAATTGTTTATATTTTCTAAATATTTGGGAAAAATAATTTGACCCATTTTCCAAGACTTAATTAATTCTTTGAGGCCTGTGAGTGAAGAGAAGTTAAAAGTCTTTTTACAATCTTTTTTAAAACTGTATTCAGAACTTGAGGCCAGATTTGCTGACTTAAAAAAAATCCAATCCGTGTTTAGATATTTTTTCAATGCCTTTTAATGTTAATCCTGAGAATGTTCCATCTGATCTACAATTGGAAGTTATAGAATTGCAATGTAATAATAATTTAAAGCAGCTCTTTTTAAATACAGATAAGCTGAATTTCTATAAATCCTTACCAAAAGATGAACTTCCAAAGTTAATTAATCATGCGCAGAAAATTATGGCAATGTTTGCTTCCTCATATTTAGGTGAACAGGCCTTTTCAGTAATGAAATGCAGACAGAAAAAATTCAATAAGAAACCGATTGTCAGACGAGAGTCTATTTAATTTATTAAAAGTCGCTGGAACCAGATTTTGAGGAAATTATGTCAAGTCAGAAACAGATCCATGCTTCCCATACATCTGGAAAATCTTAAAATCACAATAAACCGTATCTTATAAAATGTTTATGTTGTTTTAAAATATTACGTAATATAACTAATAAATATGTAGCTTAAACCGAACTTTTATTTGAACAGCAACCCCATAATTTTTTAATGAATGACCCTCTATGTTTTTTTTTTAATGCAATGGCCCGCCGCAAGATTTTTTTTAATTTATCGGCCCGCCACCCAAAAAGTTCGTCCATCACTGCTCTAAAACATCAGGGATCTAGAAGTTTTTGTTTTTAACTATTTTGCCTTTAAACTGCGTTTATTAGTATTTAGAACTGTTCTATTTTAAAGTTTCTACTGCCCAAATAATTAACCCCTAATTTGCAATACATTGTATATTTTTAATTATCAGCAACCTTAACAGCCCTTATCTTCACAGCCGTATGCATAAAAACTTAAAGCAGGTTTAATGCCGTTGTAAAGCACAATTTCCTAAAGTTGTATTAAAAAAAAACACTTTTACCTTAAAATACCTTTGTTAACTTTAAAGTACGAAAAACCGACTTTAAACCCACAATAAATTGACAGTTCAATTGAAACCGTTATTGAAACTTTAAAAACAAAACAAATTGTGTTTACAATAAATTGAGCCGTATATTTCAAAAGTGGCATAAGTCACTTTGTTTTTGTCATCATTTTTTTTGTTAAATTAGCTTATAAAAGATTTTATAGGGAATATCATGCCAAAGATGAATCTATTGAATTTTTAGCCAATTCACTTAGTCTGTATTTACTTTTCTTTCTAAAACGGATTTTTCTAATGAGTGTGTTGAAATAAAATCTCTTTTTCTCCATGTTGTGTACTGAGAAGGATTTTTTCGACAGGGGGCTATTACTAGTAATACTTTTACTATTTTGTCCTTTACATAAGTCACTATGTGCAATAATATGCTTTTGACTTGTGACATTCGTAGATATTTTATACACTACGAAACAACTTCCTGAGAATAAAAAAATAACTAAATAATGCTAATTATGTGTAGTATATTAGATATCACTATAATATAGTGCAGAAAACTGGACTATTCTTCCGTACTGATAAAAATAAGTCCAATAATCACAACAAAACTTCACACACACTTATTACATGTTTCCATTTCTTTCACACAATAACCTCCGTAATTAATTTCCCGAGTACAGCGACTTAAGCCACTTTCAAAATAAATATTTTTATTATCAACACTCCTCTCAAACAAATCTCCATACTTCTCAACTTATTAATTTTAAATTTATTAAAAATGAAAAAAAAAAATGTTAAGTTGTGACTTATGTCACTTTTTATGTAAACGGCTCAATTGACAGTTGTACTTTGTTATTCCAAAAATTTTTAAAAAAGTTTATTAAAAACAAATTGTACGAATACGAATAATAATAAAAACTAAAACATAACATTGCCATTCAATATAAAACATTTTTACATTTTTATTTTATATTTTACAAAAATATAATTTTAATTAATTATTTAAAACAAAAGTTTTATTGATGTACATATAATCAAAACAAAGCTCGTTATCCGAATACTTAGTTTTTTATTATAAACAAATTCTTTGTAAGTTCTTCGTAGGCCTTGCAATTTGTCATTTTTTTAGGTTTTTTGTTTTTTATTAAAATTTATTATAGAAAAAAAAACAACAACAAAATATGTCGATTTTGTTAAAAAAAATAAAAATTTTTTTTTATGAATCTAACTACCCGGATAAATAATATTCATTTTTATACATCGTTAGCTACAAAGTGACAACTGAAAATAGTGGCATTGCCAGAATCAAAATGCTAATTTTACTAAATTTTACATTAGCTAAAGTACTGTTTTTGAATACCAATTTTTAACAAACGTTTGTTAGCCTTAATGCTATGAACCCAACTGGAACGAACGACGATTTTATCGCCGCGAATATTCGCCGTCAAAAATAAAACACATTGGTGTAGTATGATTCGTTTTACATCCGCACCTGACTATGTTGCCTTAATCAGAGGGTGGACAAACCACAATTGTATAATTTGGAACGTCATACATGCGTCCTAGGAAGCCGAAGACATAATTCTAAGCAACAGAACCACCTAGTTGCAACTTTAATGATTCCAGGGCAGGGCTGCAAACCATCGCACCTTGCTAAAGAGTTGGAGACTTTCAACTCCTGTCCAGAATACGTGTCTAGCATGCTCACTGGACTGGATCATTCACTTTGCGTGTCATTATCAGTGAGATGATCCTGGCCACCACAATAACCATTATACTGTTATGGGGCCGCGAAACCACAACCACCACGATACTCCCATATAGGGGCCAACCTCAATGATCAGTCAGAGAACTATTAAATGTCTAAAGAGACAAATAATGAACTCTGCGGGTTCACTGATCCCCGTGGAAATAAAGTGGAGCTCCCAGTTGACTCCCTGCCTGTCTTTAGGGGACTGGGCTCCCTTTATACCCCCAGTTGCACAGATCTAGATAGCTGTTACGTACTATAAAAATCATAAATGTGCCCCTGAGGGGGACTAAAACCACCACATGGTGTATTTTGCATAAGGATTTGAATTTGAAGGATTTTAAGGTTAAACTGGTGCAGAAATGGAAGCCCACCAACTATTCAAATCGCCGTAGGTAGATTCGTTCAATTCGCTTCTCTGAAAAAATCATTTTTTCAGACGACGACGAGGTTTTTATTTTCGAGGAAAAGGCTGGAAATGCGAGAACGGTTAATTGATAACGCTATCGCGAGATGCTTACAACTTAATTTTAGGCTATTATTGACGTGGATGTAACTGACATGTTGCTTTAAAAGGACAGTGCCACATGTTGCACAGCGAATGAAACGATCAATTTATTGCAAACTAAATTTATGCGATTGGCATAATTTCACGATCATCAGCAGTTAGGTGGTCAGCCAGATCGTGTGATTTAACACCACTGGATAATTTTTTGTGGGTCTATCTTAAGGACAGAGTCTATACGGAGGCAATCAAATGGATTTCAGTCTTCAAACTCAAAATCCGTGATGTGATTAACGAAATAGGACCGCCAGTATGCCAAAAAATTATTAAAAACTTCGATGAAAGAATCGACATTTGTCAGTGTGGTCGTGATGGACATTTGCCAGATATCATTTTTCATTCTTAATTGCCGAACATTTCTCTTCGTAGTGCAATAAAAATTTAAAAAATTCTTTATCTAATTTTGTTATCTTATTTTTTTTTTTTAGAAAACAAATTTCTTGTTGAAAAATCCTTTTACTTAACTCTACAAAATAAAATTGTATCAATTAATTGAATTTAAATAAAATGATTTTTATTATAAAAAAAATATAGTCGATTTATCCCTTTAGCCATTTTACTTTTAACCTGTTCAACATTAAGCTAATTACAAAGCGATTATTGCAGTCATCAACAATGTCTAAATATTTTCGAATATACAGGGACGTTAAAGTGTTACATTTTGTTTTTTTATTTTTTAACATTATAACGACAGTTTTTGCAACCGGCAACAGTAGCTACAATAGCAATTGACAGGAAATGAGAAACAATACAAAAAACGGGGTAAAATATTTGCAACAATGGAATAATTGCCATTTTGTGCTGTCGCACAGCAAACAAACGCAAAAGCACTTAAACCGATTGCCAGTTTCCTTGTTTTTTTTTATTTTTCTAATACTTCTTTTTTGTTTTGCTTTTTGCACATTAATGCGGCAAGAAGAGTTGAGGCAAAGAATACAAACAAACAAAAATAAATGCAAGAAATGAATGCCAACTTGGTTGACGGTTACAATGACGGTTGTAATCATGACCATTTGATGCAGGCACTAAAATACAGTGACTTTATTATGAGAATGTTGTAAAGATAGCGGGCAAAGGTGTAGTTGCTTATTGTTGCATGTTGCAGCCTTAATTACAGTTCAAATGAGTGTACTTGTTATCTTAAATTATTTTAATAAAGAAAATAATAATAGAATTGATACGAAATGGAAATATTGTAAAAGATGAAAAAAAAATAATAATATCTATGGGATACCCTTAACAATAATTATATTTTTAGTTCTAGTTGTTTTGCTTGGGCTTAGTTATAAACCCCCTAATACAAATTCCAAAAGGCTTTCTTAAGTGTTTTATAATTTTATTTTTACTTAACGCTTAAAGTAACACATATTATGCATTTACAGCGGTTTAAAGCTTAAAGTCATATATGTTAAATAAACCCATCTATGGAGGCACCTTTTCCATATGTGCCTCCGACATTCCTCCCGGGGGCACATGCTAGTCTTTATGGATCCTACAACTGCCATCTAGACTGGTGTCTTGCGGGGTAAAAGGAAGTCCAGGCCCCTTCAAGGCTTGTAGGAGTCATCTGGACAATCTACTATATTTCCACGAGAATCAGTAGCCCGCAGAGTTTCGCTATTTGTCTCTTTAGGCATTTAGCTGTTCTCTGGCTGATTATTGAGGTAGGCCCTTCGGTAGTATCGTGGTGGCTGTGTGTTTCGAGGCCCGCTTTTGAGTTTGTGGACGCAATGAATGGTTCAGGTCCAGTGAGTATAAATGCCGTCGTGTTCTTAATTATATTAAGCTTCATACATTCTGGACCAAGGGTTTGGATAGTCTCCGACTCTTCAGCAAGGATTGAAGGCTTCGGCCTACTTCGGGCTTTCAAAATTGCTACTAGAAGTGACCGGAGGATATACGTATCTGAAAGGCTTCTAGGACGTGAATGGCGTTGCTTTCCATTCACAGTGGTAATTAATGGCCACCATCCGATTAAGGCCCACGGCCAGTTGCAGATGTAAACTTTATCACATCATGCGCCTCCGGCATAATTGTGAGGCTTTTAAGGGAATTTTATCATTTTGCCCATTTTACTTGTTCCATTTTTTGGCTTAATAATTTTTAACGCCACATTCCCTCAATGGGCGCCTCCGGCATAATTGTGAGGGCTTTTAGAGAATTTTACAATATTTCGCATATCACTTGTCCTGTTTTTTTTCTGAATAATTTTTAGTTTCATATTCCCTCCATGTAGGCCTTCCGCATAATTATGAGGCTTTTTAGGGAAATTTACATTTCACTTGTCCTATTTTTTGTGTCAATAATTTTTAGTTTCATATTCCCTTAATGTGCACCTCCGGAATAATTGAGAAGTTTTTTAGGGAATTTTATCATTTTGCCCATTTTACTTGTCCCACTTTTTGTCTCAATAATTTTAAGTTCCATATTCCCTACGGCATAATTTTGAATTTTTTTAGAGAATTTAACCATTTTGCCCATTTTACTTGTTCCATTTTTTGTCTTAATAATTTTGAACGCCATATTCCCTATATGTGTGCCTCCGGCATAATTGTGAGGCTTTTTAGGGAAATTTACATTTCACTTGTCCTATTTTTTGTGTCAATCATTTTTACTTCTATATTCCCTTAATGTGCGTTTGCGGCATAATTGTGAGGCTTTTTAGGGAATTTTACCATTTTGCGCATTTGATTTGTCCCACTTTTTGTCTGAATAATTTTTAGTTCCCCAATTTCTCAATGTGTGCCTCTGGCATAATTGTGAGGCTTTTTAGATTATTTTACAATTTTTCGCATTTCACTTGTCCTGTTTTTTGTTTGAATAATTTTTAGTTCCATATTCCCTTAAGGTGCTTTTGCGGCATAATTGTGAGGCTTTTTAGGGAGTTTTACTATTTTGCACATTTGATTTGTCCCATTTTTTGTCTCAATAATTTTTAGTTCCCCAATTCCTCAATGTGTGCCTCTGGCATAATTGTGAGGCTTTTTTGATTATTTTACAATTTTTCGCATTTCACTTGTCCTGTTTTTTGTCTGAATAATTTTTAGTTTCATATTCCCTTAAGGTGCACTTGCGGCATAATTGTGAGGTTTTTTAGGGTATTTTACCATTTTGCCCATTTGGCTTATCCCATATTTTGTCTCAATAATTTTTAGTTCGATATTCCCTCATGGTAGGCCTTCGGCATAATTGTGAGGCTTTTTAGGGAAATTTACATTTCACTTGTCCTATTTTTTGTGTCAATAATTTTTAGTTCTATATTCCTTAATGTGCATTTGCGGCATAATTGTGAGGCTTTTTAGAGAGTTTTACCATTTTGCACATCTGATTTGTCCCATTTTTTGTCTCAATAATTTCTAGTTCCCCAATTTCTCAATGTGTGTCTCTGGCATAATTGTGAGGCTTTTTAGATTATTTTACAATTTTTCGCATTTCACTTGTCCTGTTTTTTGTCTGAATAATTTTTAGTTCCATATTCCCTTAAGGTGCACTTGCGGCATAATTGTGAAGGGAATTTTACTATTTTGCCCATTTTACTTGTCCCATTTTTTATCTCAATAGCTTTTACTACTAAAGCTTTGCATGCAGCATAAAGCTGTGCATACGAAGCTTTTAATAAAATCAAGCAAAATTATAAGAATAAAAGCTGTTATACGAGAAGGCGTGCTAGGAAGAGGCAGTAAGTCTCTCAAGATAGCCGATATGCACCTCCGGCATAATTCTGCGTCTTTTCAGGTAATTTTGCTACTTTCCCTATTTTACTTGCCCCATTTTTTGTTTCAATAATTTAAAGTTCCAACATGACAAAATTAGGGCTAGTGGCATGTGTACGTCTTAATACTAAAGCTTTGCATACAGTATAAGCCTATTCCTACTGTGCATACGAAGCTTCCTGAAGGCATCCAGCAGAATCGTAAGAATCTAAAGTTGATAGACGATAAGGTTTACAAGGGAAGAAGGAGTAAGTCTCTCAAGATACCCCTGAAGGAACATTCAGCCATTAGGAAGTATAGAAACTGTGTGATTCGACTTACATCCGCACCTGGCCATGAAGCCTTAATCAGACGGTGGATGTAACCACTGCATGATTTGGAACGTCATGCTTGTCCTAGAAAGCTATAATTCTATGCAACAGAAACCTTCTAGTTGCAACTTTAATGATTCCAGTGCAGGGCTGTAAATCATCACACCTTGCTAAAGAGTTGGAGTCTTTCCAACTCCTGTCCAGAACACATGTCTAGCATGCTTAGTGGACTGGATCATTCACTTTGCGTGTCATTATCAGTGAGATGATCCTGGCCACCATAAGAACCATTATAACTGTTATGGGGCCGCGAAACCAGAACCACCACGATACTCTCATAAAGGGCCAACCTCAATAATCAGTCAGAGAACTATTATAAGTCTAAAGAGACAAATAATGAACTCTGCGGCTTACTGATTCCCGTGGAAATAAAGTGGAGTTTCCAGTTGGCTCCCTGCCTGTCTTTAGGGGACTGGGCTCCCTTTTTCCCCAGTTGCACTGTGTCTAGATAGCGGAATTCTATAAAAACCATATTTATGTGCCCCCGGGGGGAGGAAGTATAGAAAGTATAGGGTCCGCCAAATAACTTTTATTTTTTTATTTTGAATGCTATACACAAAACTACACTGCTTCGGCTGTGTGGCACATAGTGCCGTCCTGTTGAAACCAAATGTTGCCAATATCCTCCTCTTCAATTTTTGTAACGGCCACTCCTGAAAATGGCCCAGATATGCCTCGACTTTTCAATGTATGCGTGCGAGTTTTTTGTGCCCTAAATGCGACAATTTTGCTTGTTTACATACCCGCCAAGATCAATGAGCTTCATCTAAAAGGATGATTTTTTGTGCAAAATCGGCATCTTCTGTAAGTCGATCGCAGGCCCACTTAGCGAAGGGTTGTTCAAGCATATACACAACCATATTCGTTTAGCAGAAGGATAAAACTAATTATTTGTTAAATCAAACATGAAATAAGTGTTACCATGCATAAAATAAGCACTAGTTGAAAAAAAAACGTTAAGTTGCGGACCCGTTATATGTATTCTTTCAAATAGTTTTATTTTGATTTAACACATAAAACGCTTGTATGCTGTATAGTGTTTCCTGAATACTTCATAACACAGACTTTTTACGTTATTGTTTATTGTTAAATGTTTTATTTTATAAATTTTACTTTTGCAAAACAGTCGTCAATAAGTAGTATTCAAGGTATTTTCCTAGATTGAAAACGTAATGTAGATTGTGTATGTATGTATGTGTGTGTGTGTGTGTGTGTGTGTGTGTATAGCATTTTTTTGTTTATATTTATTTTATAAACAAATTATACACATGAGTGTCGTTTAAAGTAAAACAGTCTCTCTTAACAATTAATTTGGCGACAAAAAAAACAAGATACACAAGTAAAACAAAGCGCCTGTTACTGATGGGTACTGTTCCGTTGACAGAATAAACATCTGGAAATCAAAATGAAATATATTTAATATAACACATACACATAGAGGCAACAATGATAGAAAATCATTAAATCTATATATGAGCATTCACATCACCAACATCATCATCATCATTTATATTCACTTCATCATTTCATTACGATCATTAACATCATTATGATGATAATTAATGACGTGTGCTCAATTACAATTTTGTATTGCTGAGAAAAATTATTGAAGAATATTGTTTTTTTTTTTAACCAAATTCAAAATTAATCCCTGGGGAGGATACTGTCACACACAGTGCTGTCTGTGCCACATATTTGTAGATACGAAAAAGTAAAATGCAAATAAGCTGTGCTGCGATTGAATTTTTTATTTTTGCTTTTTTTTTTTTGAAACATTTAAAAGATTGATTATTATATTATGAATTATATTTCCTTTTCGAAATATTTAAAACCACAGCAAGATCATTTTACAAAATTAGTGTTAATCTAAAAGTTTTGATGGAAAGTGTTAAGCATGAGTGACCATAACAAAAATATAATTTAACACAAAGAAAGATAACTTTTTAATTCAAATTCTCCGAATAAAGATAAAAATTGAAAAAAAAATAAAATATCTTTAAATAAATTTAACTTAAAAAAGAAAGAAAAAAACATTTAAATAATCACGACTTAAAAAATGTTCGTGTTATTTTTGAAAACGTAGTCGTGTGGTGAACATTATGGATTTTTTTGCTGATGGTGGCTTCCAGCAGCTGTTTAGTGATTTAAATGAACAAATCGAACAGGATTACAATTCCTGGCATTCTGTACACTCCTTACAATCCAATACAGACAATACCTTAACGAGCGAATATGAACTAGAAGAAACTTATGAGAACTATAATCAAAGTAGTAACTATTTATTGGACTATACGGAAGAATCTTTATATTGCAGTTCGCAAATAATGGACTTGAATGAAAAACAAGTGCAAGCAAGTTTGGATTATTTACTTAACAATTCCCGCGAATCTCTTGAGGACTATGATTTAACCAGTTTCAATAGTTTGTCTAAAGATCTTTGTGATTGGGAGGAGAAATTTTTAGACAATTATATTGAAATTCCTGAACTGGTGGATATTTTGCCAGAAAAGACTCCCCTATGCACCGACACCTGTAATCATTTTCTACAAGAAAGTGCTGAAATACTTAAACTTCTACCCTCCACTGTAAATGCTCTCAATAATAGCGACAAATCGTATGCCTGTACTTATGGTGATTGTCATAAAATCTATGCCAAGCCAGCTCACTTAAAGGCTCATGTGCGCCGGCATATGGGTGAAAAGCCTTATATCTGTAATTGGCCCAATTGTACTTGGAGATTTTCCCGTTCCGATGAATTGGCACGCCATCGGCGTTCACATTCCGGCATTAAGCCATATAAATGTGACTTCTGTGCTAAATGCTTTGCCAGATCTGATCATTTGACCAAACATCGTAAGGTACATGAAAGGCGTTTATTGGCAGCCAGCAAAGCAGGTACAACATTATTGAATGGTAAACTGCCGCCGTCGGTGTTAACTGTGAGACCGGGTAGAAAAAGGAAAAATCAATTATAAAAAATAAAACTTTCTTTAGATTATTTTTAGTTGAAGTATCCAAAAAAAAAAACAAAATGTATTATTATTGCAGATAAATAAAAAAATAAAAATTATAAAAAAAAATCATAAAAATTAATGAGTACAAAATTATATAAAATAAAATTAATAATTAATTTTAAATGGTTTTGAGAAATTTCCATATTTTCTTTTATATTGCTAAATTGATTAGATGAATGAGGAACTCACCCCAAACTGGTTCAGTCTATTACCGAATGAATACGAATGGAATAAATAGAGTTAAAAGTTTGACAAAGAAGGTCACTTAGAAGAATAAGAAATAGGATAGGAAATAGAATGGCGCCTTGCTGTACCCCTGAATCCCCCCCCCCCCCGGGAGCACATTAATTCATCTTGATGGAATCTCATTATCATTACAGTGCAGCATTCTACACAGCTCCTGGCACAATTGAGTTATTGAAGGAAGAGTTTGGTAACCGCATAATTTCATATTTCGGCGCTGGGTATTGTTCTCAAGATCGTGCGATTTAATGCCGCTAGGCTATTACTTATTCTATCATTACAGGCATTATACGATTACAAATTTTGAAAAAATTTATCGAAAATTTAACCTTCAGATTAGAATAAATACGAGCCAGCTAGTTTTATTTTAATTATAATGCCAGTAGATATCTTTCGAATAAAGTTAATTAAAAAGTCATCTTTGTTTTATTATTTTATTATGTTATCCATTAGTATAGCTGAGGTAGCACATTCAGCTTTACGCCTATGCGAACGCACAAAGCAGAAAACCTCATTTATAAACTCAATACCAGTTAAGTAATTTTCTGTAATTAGCGCGGGATAGAGCAGGTAAAGAATATTTAATATTATTTAACATAACATAACATAACATAACATCACATAACCTGATTACGATTAACATCAATACAATTTGAAGAAGAACAACAAGTGCTATCAAAGCTGCTGATATGGACAAACAATTTAATAAATTGTTTAGCCTCTATTATTGGGATAATAATGGCAAACATTTAGACAATTAGTTTTGTATTGTCGACGATTGCATTTCAAAGGATATTAATTAATGTGTATTTGTGTGCGTGCGTGTGTGCATGTATGTGTGTGTGTGTGTGTATGGGTGTATTAAGTATTTTTGTTTGTAAGTTGGTTGCTAAATTTACAAATAATTTGCATACGAAAAAGCCAACATTTATCAATAACGACGACATATTTTGAATACGTTATGTGATGAAATATTAAAATGAATAAATAAATGATTTGAAAATAAATAAAAAAAGAATCAGGATTCTCAGCTTTATAGAAAAATAGTCGGCTAATAGATTTAAATGATATTAATTTTCCATCAGTTTTCAAGACAAAACCATACATGAAAGTTGTATTCCATTTTTGGACGGATATAGGGGGTATAGATAGTACGGAGATCGGATGGAGTGAAGTATCTTTTACACCGTTTTAGAAAACCGAGGCACTTAAAAGCTTCTTTAAAAATCCGAAAAATGTGTTTAGTCAATCGAATATCACACTGAATTTTCATGCCAAGAACATCAAGAGCTTCCGATTCCGTAATACCTAAATCACCCATAGTAACAGATGCAGCATTACTACCGCATGCAAATCTATGCGTAAGCATGCAACATTGCGTCTTAAGAGCATTAAAATCAACTCTATTCACACGACCCCATTCCAAGACGGTTGCGAGATCGTGATTAAGCGTATCATTCATGTTCTGCCTTTTTGAACTAACCTCCAAATGGCCTGGTCTATTACGAAATGAATACGAATGACAAATGGCGCTGTCATCGGCAAAAGAATATATAAATTTGAAAGTTCGACAAAGAAGGTCATTTACAATATTTACAATCATTTCCGCCATGGCATTGACATTATTCTCCAATAAACACAGTTTCTAATTAAATTGCCTAAAAAATTCGTTAAGCTCAGTCCAATGAGCCTTCTCATAAATATATTTTAGACGTTTGATAGCTGATTTCGTAACGTCGTGAAGCTTCGAATATGAAAAGGAGGCGGAGATGGCACAATGATCGGAGTTGCCGAATGGTGCACAAACATTAACTTCATGCTTTTGGGGGTGTAAACTTAGAAAAAGTTCGAGTGTATTGCCATGGTGCCCATCAACACAAGGAATGTGTGGTGGTTTATTCACTAATTGCGCAAGGTGATTGTGCCGCGCGATGAAGTGAAATTAGCAAATGACTTGATGATGTGCAAAACGGTAAGTTTCATTACAAATCAAAATGAGTTCATCAGCACATCCAACAGAGTTTTTAGATCGCTGAAATTACTTGGAATTCCCACATACAATCTCCTACTGAAAGACAAGTCTGTACTCATAATATTGAGAAATATCAACAATACATGCCTTTGGAATGGCAGTATTCTGACCATAAAAAACTCATTAACAACGTCATTGAAGTGACACGTCTTAAGGGAAAGCATAGAGGAGAAAACCTTTTGATATCACGCTTTGCAATGATTCCAACCGACAAGTAATTTGAATTTAAATCATGCGCTTAAGTTTCCAGTGAGGATTGCATATGCAATGACACCAAGCAAATTACAAGGACAATCATATTTGGAAAATCCATGCCTTTTACATGCTCAGTTGTATGTTGCCTGTCACCGTGTTGGACAACAAGACAAAAAACTATAGTGTATCGTAATATAACGAACTGATGAAAGTGAGTAATTTGAAACAAATCATTTTTTCGTCGTTCTTTAAATAAAATATCTATTAAACAATATTGCCATTTTCCGTCCTAGCTGGCTGGTTCGTATTCAATGGCGAGTGCTTTCGATGAGTATGCATCATTCTAAAGCCGCGTTTTAGTTTGTACTAAACGCAGGCTAAACGTACAGCTGAACTAGCATGGATAAAGACTGAAATACGCTCACTTTACATAATAAAAAAAGACAAACTCAACAAGGAATTATATAGAATTCACTTAGAGGTAGCCGACATATTGACTAGACATAATCTATTCCATATATTTCCACCATTGTTACACATTCTACGCGATAGGATAGAAATCCAGATGGGTAAAAAATACAAATACAAAATACAAATGGATGGAGCGAAAATTTACAAAGCTAACAAAACAAACCGACAATCACACTAGGATGGAGTTTCATTCACGCGACAAAAACCTCACAGATATGCGATTCAATGAAAACGAGACAAAACTAATGGAAAAAAGAATGAAACATAATTTACCTTTTGACAGGATACAGAAGACGATTGAAGCACAAATTGTAGATGCTGAGGCAACTATCACTTAATTAGCAACCAATCGACAAGAACACATGAGACACAGAGTGGTCGACTTACTCGAGAAAACGATAAAAGAACACAATAAAGCAAAAACGATCTAAACGAGCAAAAAATTGCTAAACAGATAAGGGCAAAATTACGGAAAAATGACCTCATAATTACAAAGGCTGACAAAGGAAATACGACTTTAATAAAGCACAAAACAGATTATATAGACAAAACACAACAATTTATATAGCAGACCAACTGCACTAAATTTAAAAATTACCCAACTGAGTCCTTCCAAAGGGAAATACGCAACCTATTAAAACGCTGCAAAACGTTTACTGACGGAAAAGTATACAGGTACATGAACATGATTCCAGGACCACCAACACTTAAAGCACAACTAAAAATACACAAGGAAAACATACCAATGAGACCCATTATAAACTACAGACCTGCACTAGCATACCACCTAGCTAAACACCTCACCGGCGTACTTAAGAAAGGGATAAATTTACAAAACACATATACTATACGTAATAAACAAGACGTCATTGATAAACTTAAGGACATCAAAATAACCAAAAACACGCGACTCATTTCTGTTGATAACAAGGATCTATATACTTCAATACCAACACATGAAATCTTGGATATTATACGCAACACACTAGACAATTTGTACGAATAGATATTGCAAAAACGGTAACAAAACAGAACTACTTTAGATACAATAACCACTTTTACAAATTACCTGACGGATTCGGTATGGGAAGCCCAACTTCCGCAATCTTCATGGAAATTTTAATGCAACATCTTGAATCACTACACGTAAAAACACTAATGGAAAAAGACAAAATAACTCATTACTATAGAAACACACCTTGACACACATCAAGGGAAATAGATTAATGTATGACGTTACTACATCCTAGCAAAAAAGGACGAAGACTAGACATTATTAAAAACATGGAAACCTGCAAAACATTCAACAATGACATTATAAACGAACTGGTATACACGACCTCAGACGCAATTTTCACACCATTAAAACTACTCATGCAAACGGGCAAACGAAAAACACCCTCAGACGGACACATGTATCTACAAAATAGTAAAAGACGGAGGTATCGATAAATTCACTTTGCATACAAATGCCAGATGGCTGGCATTCTGCTTACCTGAATATATACGAACCTAATAACAGAACTGCTCTGAACGCCAACAGTGACGCTCACCATCGAATACGAACCAGCCAGTTAGGATGGAAAATGGCGGAGGAGAAACAAACAACATAATATCTATTAAACCTCTATGCTCTCAATTCAAAATAAAATATGTTCGAAATCTTATAAAATTAAAAATTTTTTGAAATAATTACAAATTTATTTAAATTTAGATAGGATAACATCCAACGGGTCACCTAGGTTAAATTAGGTATTGCACAAATATAAAAATAAAGGACATAAATAAAAATCTTAAACCACATTGAAGACTTTTCACAGTCGACTTACCAATGTTATTGCAAGTTATATTCTACTAATTCGTATTGGCAAATAACTTAAAATTATTTAAATATAAAAAAGAACAGCTTTTTCAGTTCCATATGTATTGAGTTTGAGAGAAGTTTGTTTTGAAGTTTGTTTTCCAAATGTGACAACACCAACAACATGAAAGTTTTGACATTTAGTTTTCTGACGTCTTCGTAGTAGATGCATTGGCAAGTGTTACAATGAATTCAATATCGCACGAAAATCGCATTAAAATAATTAAAATTCATTATGAAAATGGTGGTTCTGTTAAAGTAACATTTCGTAAAATTCGTGATATTTTCGGACAATATAATCGTGTTTCTGCGACCGCTATTAAAATCTGATGGTTAAATATGAATCGACATGCTGAATACAAAATGTGCGAACACCAAATATGTGTTTGACCAGGTCGTTGACCTGAAAACATAGCAGCCTTGAGCTACATTGTTGAAGCAGATCCAAATATGTTAATTCCTTGACGTTCTCAAACCACCACATGGCGAATTTTGCGTAAAGATTTCACTTTGAAGCCTTTAAAGATTCAACTGGTGCAGGAATTGAAACCGACCGATTATTCACATTACCGTAGATTTGCTAAATTCAATCGGGAAGAACCGGCTGGTATTTTTGAAAACATTATTTTATCAGACGAAGCGCATTTTCACATGTCAGGGTATTTCAACAAGTAAAACTGCCGCATTTGGGCTTCTGAAAATCCTAGAGTGATTATTAGGAAGCTTCTGCATGCTTAACGTGTCACGACTATATTCGTCTCAAGATGAGGCTGGTAACAACTTAATTTTGGCCTATTATTGACGACTTAGATATCACTGACATGTGGTTTCAACAGGATGGTGCCACATGTCACACAGCCAATGAAACGATCAATTTACAAACAAACAAAATTTAACGAACGCACAATTTGACGACAATCAGCAGTTAAGTGACAAGCCAAATCGTATAATTTAACAATTTAACACCACTGGATTATTTTTTGTGGGACTATGTTAAGGACAGAGTCTATACAGAGCCAATCGAACCAATTTCAGCCTTAAACTTAAAATCCGTGATGTGATTAGCGAAATAGGAGCGCCCTTTTGCTAAAAAGTAATTAAAAACTTTGATGAAAGAATCGACATGTATTAGCGTGCTCTTGGTGGACATTTCCCAGATATCATTTTTCATTCATAATTCATTCATAATTCTCGAACGTTTCTCTTCGTAATACAATAAAAAAATTGGAATAATCTTAATCTAATTTTTTTTTGTTTTTTTTTATTTTGTTTTCAAAAACAAACTTCTTGTTGAAAAAACACTCTATTTAAATTTACAAATTATATAAAAAAGCACGCTATTTAATAAAAATTATTCTCTTATTCCTAATAACAAATACAAAAATATTTTAACTGCATTTTACACTCTGAAGAGGACTGACTGCAAATGAAATTATTTTATACTATTTTCCCTTTAAATAGAAATAATTTAGTGAAATAGTATGTGCAGCCAAATGGAATAAAAGATTTGATTTCATAGAAGCAATGTTATGCAGCAGGCAGCCTCTTCGTACAGAATAAAACCCCACTGAGTTGCCTGTGTAATATTCAGAGCAAAATATTTGCATACTTTTAGGCTGCTAAAAAGCAAAACACTTGTTTGGCTGTTTGTTTGTTGATACTGAGTGCTCAATGCCGGCACGGAAAAGAAAAATCTAAATGTGTTACAAACGTGTTGAAAAGTACTGTTTTATATGTAATTGATTCTTTGTGAAATCTGTATATATTTTTTTTTAAATATTTAATAATTTATTTTTACTGTATTTACTTTAGCCTCGTGAATATCTTATTTTCAATTAACACATACATATGTATTTCTAGAAAGCCAAATGTTAAAAGTCTCTACCAGCAACAACTTTAAGTTGTTAAAATGGTGATAGTTTTTTTTTAGCCGACTTCTTCAGCAAAATCCAAGGAAAATTGTAAAATTAATAAAAAAAAAAAATATTTCTTAAAACCTCTTAAATTAATAAAAGGCTCAAATGAAACATAAAATTGAAATTAAAAGAAGACAGTCTAACGAAACCTGGAGTAATAATTTTGTACGCAAATATGCTATTACAACTGTCCGTTGTCTCAAAGTTTAGCAAAATTTCTATAACGAAAAGTGATGCGATGTTCGTCAGGGGCTAAGCATTAGAAAAAAGCATGAAGCGTTTAAGTGAGATATAACTCACACTTTAAAATCAATAAGAAAACCTCGACTGATCGTTGGCATTTCTTTCGGTGTGAACCGTCATTGCTGGCTCTTTGTTCGGCATGATCGGGAAGCGCTTTCGATGCGATGATATCATTATAAAGCCGTAGGTGGAAAGATTGCCCGCCTTATTATTATTATCCAGGTGAGTGTGTCCGTCTGTGGATATTTTTCGTTTCTTAAGGTACGGTCACATTAGTCAAATGTTTGCCTCAAAATTGTTTGTTGGTGTTTGCTTAAAATTTGTTTAACAAAATTAAAAAAATTTGTTTTGTAATCACATTAAGCACATTTATTTGCTCGTTTTCGTTTGTTAAAACGACCGGCAAATATCGGCAAATAGATATAGGGGAAAACATGTTTGCCCTGTGGTCACACTTGAATAAATATTTGAATCTGAAAAATATTTGATTAAACTGCCAAAAGACATAAACTTATTTGCCTCAACTACAGAAATGTATAATTACACGAAAGAGTATCGACAAAGTTGAAGAATTTCTTGTGTTAGGTTGTTTTAGCACTTCTTTTAGAAAAAGAAAAGCAAAAAAAAAAAAATCAAAGGCAGTGAGTGCGGGACTTGGGCTTCCTTTTCACGTTCCTTTTGCACGCAATCTAAGAAAAAAAGCGTGACCTTGTTCCGTACAGATGCAGCTGTGTCGTTTGTGAGAGTTTTCAGCTCACTTAATAAATAATTACATAATGTCCAATTTGGATCCGTATAATTTTTTGACCGTTCTTTAATAGCTGTAATAACTTTGCGCATTCTGTCAGCTATAAGCGCCGCAGCAGTTGAATTTGCTTCATTTTTTTGATTTTTTGTTTGGTGCCGTTTTGATAACGGTGGTGTTGAGGATTCCGTGTGATCAACAGCTGTTAGGGAAACATGTACTTACATTTATATTTAATTTATAATAATTTCAATTATACTTACAACTGCAGTCTGACACATCATCAAATAATATATTTGATATTGTTTGTTCTTTCTGCAGATCCTCAGCACACCCAACAAAGTTCATGATGTTAAAAAACCTCCATTTTGGAGTCATTGATGCGCCTTGGCCCGATTTAGTTTTGACCCTGCCGGCATAGCCACGATACTGAATACGCAGTGTAACGACACGTTTCCGCTGGTTGCTGGGATAGCGACAGCGGCGGCCAGGGTCGTTGCAAATTTTAATAGTTTATTACCGTAGACTGAATGACACGCAATGTTTTATAACTTTATAAAACTTAAAACCAAATTTATTTATTAGCTAATCTTTACGAGCTGATTTGTTGTAGTGGACGGTCGGAAATTGTAGCCGAAGAACAGGGAGTCAGCTCGCTGAGGCAATGGGCAGCAGTAGGCACACCAGCAGTCATACAGACGGCAGCGGTGCAGGCAGCGGCGGTCAAGATGGCGCTGTTAAATGGGAATGGCGGCAGCGGTACAGGCGGCAGCAGTACAGGTTGTAGCGGTACAGGCGGCGGCGACACTGGCTGCAGGACATAGTAGTGGTCCTGGCGGCGGCGGTATTGGCGGCAGCGGTACAGGCGGCGGCGACACTGGCTGCAGGACATAGTAGTGGTCCTGGCGGCGGCGGTATTGGCGGCAGCGGTACAGGCGGCGGCGACACTGGCGGCAGGACATAGTAGTGGTCCTGGCGGCAGAGGTACAGGCGGCAGCGGTACAGGCGGCGGTACAGGAGGCAGCGGTACAGGCGGCGGCGGCACTGGCGGCAGGACCTAGTAGAGGTACTGGCGGCAGAGGTACAGGCGGCAGCGGCAGGACCTAGTATTGGTACTGGCGGCAGCGGTACGGGCGGCGGCGACACTGGCTGCAGGACATAGTAGTGGTCCTGGCGGCAGAGGTACAAATGGCTGCGGTAAAGGCGGCAGCGGAACGGATGGCTGCGAGAGAAGCGGCATCGGCATTAATGGCTGCGGTGCAAATGGCTGCGGTAGAGACGGCAGCGGCACGGATGACTGCGGTGCAGATGGCTGCGGTTGAGGCGGCACGGATGTTTGCGGTAGAGACGGCAGCAGCACGGATGGCTGCGGTAGAGACGGCAGTAGCACGGATGGCTGCGGTTGAGGCGGCAGCGGTATAGATGGCGGCGGCACAGGTGGCCGCGGCGGTAAACTAAGCACTATCTTTGCAGCAGTGATCGCGGGGAACTCTTGGCCGGGTGAAATGATACTGCGGGAATATTAAATTCCTCCACAGCCTCAGTCGCACGGTCAAGCTAATCCCCGGTAGAAGATAAACTTCCACCACTTGTAGCCTTACTGTCGATAAGAGATTATTGCGGAATATTAAATTCCTGTCCAACAGATCTCTTATCGGCAGGCGGGCTGTCTGCGGGCAAGAAGTTTTTGCGGAATATTAAATTCCTGTCCAAAAGAACTCCCATCCACAGGCGATCTACTTGCTTTCTGCTGATAAGAAGTTTTTGCGGAATATTAAATTCCTGTCCAAAAGACTTCTTATCTGCAGGCGATCTTCTTGCCAATTGATCTCGTTTAATAAAATGTTCCGCCTTATATACATGTGCGTGGCTACACACATTCACACACACATATATTATCTATCATGGCTGCATGACAACTATTAGCGGTGAGTTTTTATCTACTTCACAGCTGACTGTCTTGTTGATCCTGTTGTCTCTGACTCACAGGTGGCGCTCTTACGTTCCCGACCGTTAATTTAAATAATATAATAATTAAAATATAATAATTCATAAATCTTACATTAATGAATGAATAATAATAAAAATAATAAGGAATAACAATAATAATAATAATAATAATAAGAATAATAATAATAATAATAATAATAATCCATTTCCACAAATTAAGAAAAGTATTGATAAGGTGGTGATCTTGTGTAGGTGAAAACGAGGTACGACTTGCACCGTTACAGCAGGTTTGTCCATTTTGCTGTTAAATCTGCCGTGGAGTATTTTTGATTAAAATGAACGAAAATGTTCTGCCAAGCAGTGTCACGCATTGCTTTGTTATGGTACCCTGCATCTGCCGCATTCCATAAACATTTATGTGTCTCAACCAAAGAAATTAGTTTTGTCACGTCAACCTCGTCCCAGTCTCGAATAACTTTCGGTTTTTTTTGCGGCTTTTCGTTTTTTTGAGGGGCTGTTAAGTTTGCAGAACCTTTAGGTCGGTAAAATTCCGTAATTTCACTACTTGTTTCTATTTTTTTCATCGAAATTAGATATTTTCGCGGAAAAAAATTTTTTCAAAAAATATTGCATGTACAGAAAAGGTTCACTTACAGTTTTCCTATATACATACATATAGTACTCTTTTCATTTTCTTTTCCACTCAAATGTAATTTTTATGAAGTATACTTCGACTAAACTTTATTTTTTACGAATAAGGGCATAGATAAAAAGGTGATTTTAAATCCAAATGTCTAATATTTTCCAGGTTTAGTATTTTTAGTTCAATTGAGGGTTTTTTTTTTATTTCAGTAACAACACTTTTTTAGCAGCTGTTATTTGCCTCTGTTTTCTCTTACAAAAAATTTGTAAGTTCAAATATTTATTTGCCCAAAAATGAGTCAAATATTTGACATTGAGTGGTCACATTAAGTTCACATTAAAAACATTTTTGTTTGCCAGCAATCAGCTGTTTTGCTGTTTGCCTGTCAATAATATTTTGTGGTCAGACAACGGCAAACAATTATTTGACGTTGTTAGTCAAATGTTTGCTAAATGTGACCGTACCTTTAGAGTGTATGAGTAGTTTTAGTGGTGCGAAAATTGTCCTTGAGGTCATGTTTACCTGTTCGTTCATAATGTCACTGTTAAAATTTTTAGTTTTATAGATTTGCATGTTTTAAAAAAGATCTGGTACGAATAATTTTTGCTCCTCTATTTCCCTTGGTGATAAGTGTCTGTGAATGTCAAGGTGTAATACAAAGTTAGAGTCTTCTCTTTTACATTTGCATGAGGGTATGTGTTCTGTAAATTTTGTTTTTAGTGTTTATCCTGTTTGTCCTATATAAGTCCTGTGTCCTCTAGATTATACAAGTAACTCTATATACTTCACTGGACACATTTACCTGGATAATAATAAGAGAAGGAAATATTAGATTTGCCTCCGTGGCGGGCAGTTGCTACGACCCTAATGAAAGAACTACCAGAACCCGAACTCTGACTCACCACAACAGTCTACAACGGTGGTCATAGCAAACAAACAGCCAGTAACAAATCCAAACTCAAATCTAGAAGATAAAATACTTTCATAATTTATCTCCTGTTCTATACAATCAGCACACATATTTACACACACACACACTAACATCATGGCCTTTTAATATTATTTAACATAAAATTTTGTATAAACTTTCGTGTTTTAATTTTTTTTTATTTTTGCATTAATTTTCTCTAAATGTCTTTTTAATCAACTCTTATTATCACATACTTTGAGTGACACTAGTTCACCATAGAATTATATGCAGCTGACTATTAAAATAAATTGATTAGTTTTCTATTTTTCTTCTCACTGCAGCCTGCAATGAATGAATTTTGCATATAAATGAAAATGCACACAAGGACCTGCACGCCAACTTAAAGTCATTAATTTCTCACGAGTGTGGCAATGTGGTATCACAAAAAAAAACAAAATCGATACTATTAAAAGTGTACAACAACAAGAGTTGGAAAAAAAAATTATCACAAATTGGTAAAAATGTCACGTAGCGTATCCGGTGTTTGCAAGGACACACGAGGAATCAAAAAAATAAAAAACCTGCTGAAAACCAAAAACCGATAAACAGAAAGTTGTGACACTTAAGAAACTAAAGTGAAAGATGTCGAGCACAGTAATGTACCCTACACTATTCAATTAAATTAATATTAAAGCTCAAGCATATCGGGTGTTTTTATGGAGGTATAGAAATTCAAGTTTGCAACACTTTTTTAACTATCGGCCATTTTGTCAATTGTCAGGTAATTTTTGTTCAGTTTGGCTTGGCATTTCAACATGAATAGTCGGACGCCTCAACAGAGCTTTCAAATTGTGCAATTTACCTTGAAATCTAAATCGAAAAGCCCAAAACGATTGATCATTTGGAGAAGAATATTCGCCGCATTATTACCGATATAGGGCAGCAAGTACTGGATAGTGTCATCGTAAATTAGACCGCCAGCCAGAAGTCATCTTTAAATTAGAATATCTTTCAAATAATGTGAATTTAAGTTAAGTTTTAAAAATTCGCGTTTGTCTTATGCCATTTCTAAGTTATATACCTCTATAAAAACACCCTTTACATAAAAAAAATTTGGGGTTTTATGTTTGCTTGCTTATTTGAACTTAACAAAAAGTAAAAGCTTTCACATTTTTTGCATGATTAATAAGGTGGCTGGATGACTGGCTTTTTGTGAACTTTCTTAAGAAAAGCGGAATGCTTTGAAAAGATTTTTATATCTGTCCAAGTATAGCAGTTCCCAAATGGTCTCCTAAGCTATTTTAAGACAATTTCTGAATGCCAATGTATCGCAGTTTTCAACACGAAGTTTGTTTTTTTAATTGCGGCAACACAAGCAACATGATAGTTATGACATTTAGTTTTTCGCACGAAAATCGCATTAAAATAATTAAAATCCACTATTAAAAGTGGTGATTATGTTAAAGTTACATTTTGTAAGATTCGTGATATTTTCGGACAACATAATCATCCTTCTGAGATCGCTATTAAGAATTTGAATTTGAGTCGACAAGTTCGATACAAAATGTGCGAAAATCAACGCTTGTTCGACCGAGTCATTTAGCTGAAAACATCACACAGCTGTGAGCCATAGTGTGGAAGCAGATCAAAATTTTTCAATTCCTCGATGTTCTCAACAATTAGGGCTATCCCGACATCATTGCCAATTTTGCACCACAAATCTTCTTTCAATTGCGTGTTTTTATGATCTGACGACTGCAAATTATAAAGACACTCGTGCTTCCTCACTTCTTCAATTATTTGTTCGTTGATGTCCATTTTTACGTGCGCCGATATGCTTTTATTGATGCCACAACAATTTATATAAACTTCAAAATCACATGTGTTTTGTTTACAATAATGTTGTGAACACCGCCAATTAATGAAAAACTGTGGCAATATCAGCAAGAGAAAGAGTATAAAAAATTGAGAGAATAAAAAAAAACCGCAATGAAATAAAATAGATTTTAATTTTATGCCGCACCGCACTGCGGTTTTTTACTTCAAAATCGTATGAAAAAATGCACCACATTCAGGAACAATCGGTTGGTTTTTCTGAAAAAAAATCATTTTATCAGACAAAGCTAATTTATGTCATGGTATGTCAACAAGTAAAATTGTCGCATTTAGGCTTCTGAAAATACTAGAGAAGCCTTTGCATACTCAACGTGTCACTGTATGGTGCGCTATGTGGTTTGGCGGCGTAATTTTTTCGAAGATGAGGCTATCGCTAGATGCTAACAACTCAATTGGTTTATTATTGACGTTATGGATAACACTGACATGTGGTTTCAACAGTATGGTGCCACATGTCACACAGCAATGAAACGATCAACTTATTGCAAACAAAATTTCCCGATCGCATAATTTCACAACAATCAGGAGCACAACAATTAGGTGCCCCTGTAGGCTAGTGGGTAGTATACCAGCTTGTCAGTATGGGGGCTGCGGGTTCGATTCCCAACGAAGACCTTGGTGTTTTTTTTTTTTACTACAACAATAAAAATTGACTGTCGGTGGGGCTGCTCAGCGATAAAGGCATAGTCACTGGTCGCTGGGCTGTCTTTATACAGCAGTTAATTTCGACTATCCCTCTACTTTCACCACCTATTTTATCTCTTCTCTATTTCTTTCCTAAAGAATATAGCATGGTACTTGACTAAATAGGCATTGTTGCCTGAAATGCTACATCTCTTGTTTTATAAAAAAAAAAAATCAGCAGTTAAGTGGCCACACAGATCGTGTGATTTGACACCACTGGATAATTTTTTGTGGGTTTGTGTAAGGGACAGAGTCTATACGGAGCCAATCGAATCAAACCCAAAATCCGTGATGTGGTTAACAAAATAGGATCGCCATTTTGCCAAAAAGTGATTAAAAACTTTAATGAAAAAATCGGCATCTGTCAGCGTGGTCGTGAAGGATATAAATCAGAAATCATTTTTCAATCATAATTGTCTTATCTTCGTAATACAACAAAAATTTTAATCATCTTAAACTAAATTTTTGGTTTTATTTTGTTTTAGAAAACAAACTTCTTATTTAAAAACCCTTTATTTGTAATATGGCGTCAATTAAACATTCACCTTCCAAAGCCCGATTACTCTCAATATTCGTCTTGTTTATGGTGTTTTAATGTAAAACAGCTGCTACATTAGTCATCGCCAATTAATTCAGACTAAACTTCCTTCGAATTATCTATTCAGAGTATTCATGGTGGCTCTTGTTATACTGCACATAACGATATCCTACTCATGCAGCATGCCTCTACACCAGACACAAAGAATATTATTTCCAAACGCTAATGCTCTATGGCACGGCTGCCTTAAAAATATTGTTTCGAAAATAATAATTTGTTTTTGGCAGATTAATCTGTCAGTACATCATGTTTGTAGCTCCACGTTCAACAACGTTCCTTAAATTTATCCAAAACAAAAGCAAACAGTTATTTGAAGACGCATAGATGAATAGATTAAAAAACTCGGCGCCAAGATTATATAACCGTTATTGAAAGTAAAAATTCAAGCGCTCTAAACCCATAAAAATACAATAAAAACGATTGTAACCGAAATTTCATAAGTTACAAAAGTGATAAAGTGCTGAGGAAAAGCTTTCTTCATATAGAATTTCCATAAGCAAACTAACAGCAGACCGCCCAAATAATTATTGTAATGTGGTTTTCCTGAGGGGATACATGAAAATCCTGATTTGCTTTTGTATTAATGATGAGCAATAACATCACCAAAAAAAGAAAATAATGATAAGGAAGGGAATAACTGAATTATTTTTGTCAATACTTTTATCTTGTCAACTCTGTTGCGGTCTAGTGCTTCTAAGCTTTTCTTCTACTCATTTTTAGTTTTCTTTTCTATTTTATTTATTTTTAAGATTGATGACCCGGTTTATGTGATGCATCAGCAAGATATAAAAGCAGAATAACAGTGAACAAAATGATTAATTGTCAACACAGAAATACGAGTACTTGAGGAAACATTTTTTTAATTTAATTTAAAACAAAAGAGAAGAAAGAAGTTTTGATTTAATGAAATCAATATTTTGTTTTCGTTATGTGGCTTTTTTAAGTTTAAACAGTTTTGCAATCTGCAGAATGCTGTTTCTCAAGCAAATAACTAAATAATTGTTAAGCAAGGTCATGATGGCAGGTTTGTAGTATTTTTTTTTTTTCATTTCGGACCAGCACTTAGAGGATTACCCCTATACATGCAATGCATTGTGCTAGAACCAAAAATTCAGGTTATGGGGAGGAGGAAAGAGGGAGTAGTGTTTGCGGACATTCAATTTGATTTTTTCTACATTGAAAGCGAAAGGCAAGACCTCTGTAGGGAGTTTATTTCACATACGGACTATTTGACTAAAAAATGTATTTTGCCTGTAATGCGTAGTGCTATTGGCTAATCAACGACAAATGAATGTTCTCTCAATGAAAATCGAGTTAAACGTGCAAGTAACAAGAACAAGTTTCATAATATCTTTGGAGCACTTACCATTGCAGTAGCGATAAAATATAGAAATACAACCCACTTTGCGTCGATGCTCCAGAGAGAGAGGGTCCCCAATGACCCTCTTGGCCCTCTATGTACGCGGTTGAGCAACTCCAAAACTTTGAGGCGACGGCTCATACATGAGAATTGTATTTCATCTTTGGACGGCTACAGGTGGTATAAATTGTACGGAGATCGGATGGAGTGAAGTATCTCTTACACCTCTTCCCCCCGGGGGCACCTGATATTCTTTTTGAAGCCTACTACTACTTCATCTAGACTGGTGTTTTGCGGGGTAAAAGGGAGCCCAGGCCCCTTAAAGGCTAGTAGGAGTCACCTGGACAATCCACTATATTTCCACGGGAATCAGTTACCCGCAGAGTTTCGCTATTTGTCTCTTTAGGTATTAAGCTGCTCTCTGGCTGATTAATTAAGGTTGGCACGATACTCCTATCGTGGTGGCTGTGTGTTTGTTTGTCGGATCGTTTGTGGGTCGGATCATTCACAATGAACACAATGAATGGTTCAGGTCCAGTGAGTATGAATGCCGTCGTGTTCTTAATTATATTAAGCTTCATGCGTTCTGGACCAGGAGTCGGATAGTCTCCAGCAAGATAGTGTGATTCGTTTTACATCCGCACCTGGCTATGTAGCCTTAATCAGATGGTAGACAAACCACAACTGTAAAATTTGGAACGTCATACATGCGTCCTAGGAAACCGAAGACATAATTCTAAGCAACAGAACCACCTAGTTGCAACTTTAATGATTCCAGGGCAGGGCTGCAAACCATCACACCTTGCTAAAGAGTTGAAGACTTTTTAACACCTGTCGATAACACATGTCTAGCATGCTCACTGCACTGGATCATTCACTTTGCGTGGCATTATCAGTGAGATGATCCTGGCCACCATAATAACCATTGTACTGTTATGGGGCCGCGAAACCAGAACCGCCACGTTACTCCCATATAGAGGCCAACCTCAATGATTAGCCAGAGAACTATTAAGTGTCTAAAGAGAAAAATAATGAACTCTGCGGCTCACTGATCCCCGTGAAAATAAAGTGGAGCTTCCAGTTGGCTCCCTGTCTGTCTTCAGGGGACTGGGCTCCCTTTTTCCCCCAGTTGCACAGATCTAGATAGCTGTTACGTACTATAAAGACCATAAATGTGCCCCCCGGGGGTACTCTTTAGCAAGGAGTGAAGGCTGTGACCGGAGGATATACGTATTCGAAGGCCATTCACGTTGGCGTTGCTTTTCATTCACAGTGGTAATGGCCACCATCTGATTATGGCTCACTGCCGGTGCAGATGTAAACCTTATAACGTCATCTCTTATACCTCTTCCTCCCGGGGACAAATTTATCGCTCTTTATGGATGACTTAACCAGTCTCCTGAAGGCAAGCAGGGTGTCAACTGGAAGCTCCACGTTATTTCCACGGAAATTAGTAAGCTCCAGAGTTCCGCTAATTGTCTCCTTAGACTTTTAGCTTTTTCTCTCACCGAATTTAAGGTTGACGCTTCGGGAGTATCATGGTGCTTGGGGTTTTGCGGCCCCCGCATGAACTGATTAAGTGGACCAGGATCATCTCGCCTTTAATAACACCAACGGGGGAATGATCCAGATGCAGTGAGCATGCTAGTCATGTGTTCTGGACCAGCAGTTGGATAGTCTCCAGCTCTTCAGCAAGGACTAGTGGTTTGCAACACTGCTTTGTAACCGCTGAAATTGCAACTAGGAAAGACCTGTTGCTAGAATTAGTCTTCGGCTTACTAGAGCGTGAATGATGCTGCTTTTCAATCCCAGTGGTTTGACCACCATCTGATTAAGGCCCACGGCTAGGTGCAGATGTAAATCTTATCATGAAATCTCTTACACCTCTTTTATATACATTTAAATCGGATGGAACTTAAACCAATACCCTCTTCATAGTAAAAAATTCTAATGTTTAGTAAACTAAGTCTTACTTCTCTTGGACTTTTAAGAATTTTCTTCTTCTCAAATTTATTATTAAAAACCAAATAAATTATCAAACGTCTATTAAAGCTGACTATGTCTTAAAAACTGCTAGGTGTTTAATTCTAAGTAGAACTCATTTGATTTTTTCACAAACATTTGAAACTATCCCCGTACTTAACCCCTATATATATTAATTCTTCTTCTTTATGCTACAAGTTGAAAAAATAATGTAAAACAAAGTTTAAGTATGGCTTTTTTAAGTTTAAAAGTCGAAGAAAACTTTGCGTAAACAACAGCAGCAATTTAGAGGACTCTTTGACTTTGAAATTGAATTTATTTACAAAGATATGTTATTTATATAACAAAACTAGTATAAATCTTGTGATAATACTGGTACTCTGATACCATAAAATAATTGGCAAAAATTTAGTTTTTTTATTTAATAGCAGGCATTAGCAAAACCAGGCCAAGTCATGTAAGTTTCTTCTCCAACCATTTTCTTACTGTTCGCACTGTTTTTCTATAGTTTTGCAAAGTAAAAATGTTAATAAAGACTTTGGTTATGTGTTAAAACAAAACCAACACATAGAAAGAAAAAAAAACAAAAGCATTAAATTTCAAGTTTATATTATTTAAAATGTTACAAACATATACACACACACATACATAAGTGGTCCATAATAGGCCTTTGGAAACTATTCCTCATCTCCTTTCTTTACAGTTAAATTTATACAAGGAAGCTTTGCTATATAGTAGAAAATTGTATGTATTTTATTTGATTTTCGTGCTTTCATATATGTGAAATATTATGACATAACTACTGCACAATGGGGCTGGACATAACTTTAAAGCTATAGTTTAGAACATTTTAAATTGTAACATTGGTGTAGTAAAAGTAGTAAAAGTAGTAGTAGTAGTAGTAGTAGTAGTAGCAGTAGTAGTAATAGTAGTAGTAGTAGCAGTAGTAGTAGTAGTACCAGTAGTAGTAGTAGTAGTTTTTTTTTTAATTTTAATAATTTATTATTTTGATTCATTCATTAAGTAATTCATTACAAATATATTTACATATGAAAAAACAAACATTTTATACATAAAGAACCTTGCGAAGCCGCTTGGGCTTGTCTGCAGATACACGATATAATAATAGAAAGTCTAATCATATATAATTCCATTCGTTGCATACTAAATTCATGATACTATTTACGTTAAAGTTTAAATAAATCCAAGAAATATATCCAATGTAAGAATCAATTTGGAGATATACTATTGTATCTTCAGAAAAACCGTTTATAAACACTCCTGGTTTTGTGGTGGTTAGTTGAAATATTAAAGATGTCCGATGTCATCATATTAAATACCGTGGGTAGCACAACAGCCACTGTGTTTCTTCCATAATTGACTCTATATTTCGGGATAGTATGATTGGTTTTACATCCGCACCCGGCTATGTAGCCTTAATCAGATGGTGGACAAACCACAATTGTATAATTTGGAACGTCATACATGCGTCCTAGGAAGCCGAAGACATAATTCTAAGCAACAGAACCACCTAGTTACAACTTTAATGATTCCAGGGCAGGGCTGCAAACCATCACACCTTGCTAAAGAGTTGGAGACTTTCAACTCCTATCCAGAACACATGTCTAGCATGCTCACTGGACTGGATCATTCACTTTGCGTGCCATTATAAGTGAGATGATCCTGGCCACCATAATAACCATAATACTGTTATGGGGCCGCACAACCACAACCACCACGATACTCCCATATAGGGGCCAACCTCAATGATCAGTCAGAGAACTATTAAATGTCTAAAGAGACAAATAATGAACTCTGCGGCTCACTGATCCCCGTGGAAATAAGTGGAGCTTCCAGTTGACTCCCTGTCTGTCTTCAAGGGACTTGGCCCCCATTTTCCCCCCGTTTCACAGATCTAGATAGCTGTTACGTACTATAAAGACCATAAATGTGCCCCCGGGGGGGACTCTATATATCAGGATTTTAAATCTGCCCTCTTTGCTCCGCCGTGTTTGGTATTTACGTTTAATTTTTGTTAAGAAACGGGCATCTTTCTCAAATTCAATGGCCAGTGTTGTATAGTAGATACTTTTTATGTCTAATATTTGTAGGTCTCTTAGGGTTCTACTTTCATTATTGTTATTTAAAATACTAAAGTTGCTAAATATTTCATTTGCTGACACATTTGAAGCGGTTGATGGATTGGTTGCTGCTGAGCCGGAAACATCATCGATATTTGTCGTACTAGCGATGACCCTATTGTAGTCTGCACCATCAAAGTTCACTTGATAATTTCGACATCGTCTGGGTATATCCAATATTTTAACTAATTGATCCTGAGTCGCTTGTAGTTTTCTGCAATAAGTGGAACTTCCCCAAGCTGTGATACCGTGTCGAATATGCGATCCCACCAGTGCGAAATATGCTTGCCTCAAAACTGCTGTATTTGAACACAATCTGAGATGGTGTAACATGTATGAGGCTTTCCTTAATTTTTTCCTGATGTGTTCAACGTGCTCGTGCCAATTGAAATTATGGTCCACGATTACTCCTAGGTATTTGTAAGAGTTAACAATTTCAACAGGCCTGTTACACTTATCAATATTACAGTGGATGCTTGCCCGTTTTGAGTCGTGCAGACAATCTGCGCAATGTAATCTCAGTTTTAGATCAGTGTATCGGAAATGTTTTGGTTTGATGTGCATTAATTTTGTCTTAGATTTATTTATTACCAATCCATGGTCATGACTCCATCTTTGAGCTTTTTCTACTTCGCTTTGCCTGATCTCTAAAGCACTTTCAGCATTCTTGTGCACAACAATTGTAGTTGTATCATCTGCATAAGCAAATGTTTTGCTGTTATTTAGCGTGGTAATAAGTTCATTCGAGTATAAAAAATATAAAATTGGACCCAATTTTGATCTACAAAAGCAGTTAAACGGTTAACTATTATATCCTCCATAATCTTTTCCATCACTGGTAAGTAGTAGTAGTAGTAGCAGTAGTGGTAGTAGTAGCAGTAGTAGTAAGAGTAGTAGTAGTAGTAGTAGCAGTAGTAATAGTAGTAGTATCAGTAGTAGTAGTAGTGAAGATTACATTATATTACCTGCAGAGATACAGTTATAATTATACAAGTCCTAGAGTTTGAAAACAAATTAGTCATTTCTAAGCCGCTACACTGATTACCAGAAACTTTAACATGCTGGTAGCAAAGGTTGAAATTCAAAGTAAAAAGTAGACGCTATCATATATTAATGAATCGCCTCATCTGTCCTCAGCATGCAATGACACATTTTTAAATATTCTTTTGAAGAAATAATAAATTTTTATTTCTTTGAACCACTTTGCCCCCTAGACCGCCTTCAACTCGACATAATATTTTTTTATGAAATATCGATTTAAGCTGTACTGGATCGTACTCCAAAATCCCAAAGTTGAGATCAAGAAACCCACTTTAGAAAGTTTATACGCTTTTTAACTTTCTTTTAAAACTCATAAACTTGGGATCAATTGTGAATTTTATAGATAGAAATATAAATAATTCCATTTTAGTGATTTGCGCCGCGTGATTTGAAAATTTTAAACACAGTTGGCAATTTTATACTTTTCATTACACGTAAATATCTTTAAAAATAAACTTTCTATCGCATGTAAAATTACTTGTAGTTCCTTGGAAAAGAATATTTGGGTAAAAATTTACAAAGTCACAAAATGATTACACTGTAGGCAGTTTTCAAAAGGCCCCAGTACGACCTAATTTCTATTAATTTTGATTCTGTACTGTCTCACAACCTTAACGTGATTCTTTATTTTTTAATCTGATTTTTAGTCAAATTTGATTCGAACTTAAGGTTGGCGAAATCTCTTAAGACTTTTTTGCTGGACTGGCTTTAATTTTTTTTAAGCTGAATGCAAGAAAATATATCTTTAATAAAAAAATAAATAATATCACTGCTCATCAGTAGAACAATACTGAATCAATCACTATTTAGCGAAAATAATTTGCGTGAATAATGTTCAGGCCTAATAGGTCTCATTTAAAATTGTTTTGGCCATTCGAGGCTTGCTGTTTTTGGTTTACATGTCATAAATAATGTCGCAGAGATATTCGTTTTACTATCACTTTTGGCACTAAAGGACTTCACTCCTCGTTATATATCTTTCGATTCGCATTTAATTTATCGATTTTATCTACTTCTTAACACTATTTTTTTTTTTAATTTTGTTATATTTTAGACATAATTACGTTCGCTGCTGAAGCTTTATTTTTCCACACTTCTGTTAACAATAATCGAAAATGTCTTATTTCCATTTAGTTCAAAATATTGTTACGTTTATACCTTTTCTAAACGATTGTTGTTGCTGAATTCTTTATTGCAAAATAAATAACACCAGATTTAAGAATTTTCATATTAATGACAAATTTATTTACTTTAACTACACACAACGTAAGATTTGTACTTTGGCACTACAAAACAATTTACTAAAGATGTAAGTCATCATCTCACGAGATTTATGGTTTAACTAACTAACTAACAAACTAACCACTCAGACGCTGTCTTTTATATCTGTCCACTAGAGGTCTAGAACAATTAAAAATTTTCTACTACCTTTGTATCACATTTTGTTGTTGTTATGTTATTCACTCAACGTATAGGCGTGTGTTGGTCTGTGTGTATTTTTGTTTTTGTTTTTATACTGTTAAAGATTTTTCCTGGAATTTATTTTAAGTTCGTTGTTGTTGCCTTGTGTGAATAAATTTTCTTAGAAAACTACGCAGTTAGTAAACAGCATACCCAGTTGTTGTTTTTTTGCGTGTATAAGATTTCTATGCAGTTTGTAACAAGAAAGATGTTGTTGTAGTTGTTGTCTTACGTGTATAAATTTTATTAGAAAACTATGCTATTAGTAAACAGCATACCTATTTATTATTATTTATCTATTTACTATTATTATTTACTATTTATTTATCTATTATTATTTACTTTTAAAACTTAAGCAAGACACATCCGTAACGATATGATACCATATCGAAAACAGTCATTTTTGTTTTGCTCCGCTATAGTACAATAATTTCATCTGGATTAAGTTGGGCCCACACACAAAGGGTTCCTTATTTTATATGGAATACCCTTTTAATTTTTAATTTCATGTTTTTATTATTTTTCGACATACAACGTTTTAAAACGATAAAAGAAATCTCAATATTTTGACATCTATAAGAATACCCTTTAAAAATTAAATTGTAAATTAAAGAAAAGTCTGTTTTGTTTAAATAATTTTTATAATAGCAGGCACATACTAGGTGTAAATTTTAGAAAACTCTTTATTGCCATTTTAAAACATAAGCTTTTAATATCGCGTCTTGTATGGAGTACCCTTAAATTTAATATTTAATA
This sequence comes from Trichopoda pennipes, assembly GCA_030448955.1. Lineage (NCBI taxonomy): Eukaryota > Metazoa > Arthropoda > Insecta > Diptera > Tachinidae > Trichopoda > Trichopoda pennipes. The sequence goes on along the minus strand of JASKUP010000056.1, from coordinate 5,786,627 downwards.
TGTTTTCTACTTCTCACTAATGTGGTCATAATGTTATGTTATCAATGCAAGTTGTAGCTATTTACCTCTTAAATAAGCGAATCCCATATCTCAATAGGGAAACCCTTTAATTCAAAATTATCTATTTTAAACTTTTTTTGCATAGCGGTCAAAAGTTTTAATAAAAATTTCATTATCACAAGGAGAATAGTTGGTTATCTTTTAATATGACACACCTATTAAGGGGCACCCTTTTATTTTTAATTCAAAACTTCTAAACTATTCGTTACAGCGGTGAGAGTGCAGCATTCTTTACTTGAATTAAAAATATAAAAAATAACAATTTAACGTCACTATGTGGAACCTTTTAATGGTAAAATTACGGTGAAAGTATTTAATGCTCTGTTTAATTTTTAATTGTTTTTCTCTCTGATACGGCAGTTAATTTCCGACTATTCTTCTACTTTCACCACCTGTTTCATCTCTTATCTAACCCTTTCCTAAAGAATGTAGCACGGTACTTAACTAAATAGGCATTGTTAACTGAAGTGCTACTTCTCTTTAAAAAAAATTGCTTAAGAAAGTTGCATAATTTAAGTAAAAATCAGGTTCTTATGGGGACATGACATGACATGATTTTTACGCTTCTTGTTATAGTGGTCTTAGCAAAGAATAATGTGTGCCTGCCTATAACAATATCAAAAATGGCACCGGAAATAATGAAACGTTTATTTTATGGGACACCCTATTCTTGTTCGCTGTTGTAGGAATACTGTGATTTTATTTTTTTAAGATAACAGACAGGGATGCGTGATAAGACTTACGTCGGTACCTAGCTGTGTTTGAAATAATATGTAGCATGCTCCCTCGTCCTAGGAAGCCGAAGACATAACTCTGAGCAACAGGACATTCGTAGTTGTAATTTCGGAAATTTCGAAGCAGGTCCGCCAACACCCACTCTCTACTTAAAAGTTGGAGACTATCCAATTTCTGGTCCAGAACACATGACAGGCATGCTCACTGGATCCGGATCATTCAGCCTTTGTTCTTAGTACAGCTGAGATGATCCTGGCCCCTTAATCATTTAATGAGGGCCGCAAAACCACAACCACCACGCTGCTCCCAAAGGGCCAACCTTAATAATCAGTCATAGAACAGCTAAAAGGCTAAAAAGTCAAAAAGCTGAACTCTGAGGCTTACTGATTCCCGTGGAAATATCGCGGAGTTGTTTAGTTAGCTCTCTGTTAGCCTTTAGGGGACTGGGCTTCCTTTTACCCACGGTGACACAGACAGAGGTCTATGAAAAACGGACTGATAGCTAAACATTTTGGCGATTGCAATAAACACGCTTTAGAAAAGCGCCAATTTACAACAGCCGTCTTAAAATTAATATTTCAACTTAGCTGACTCCAAGTAGTTGCTATCTATAGTATATAAAGTGGATATTATGTAATTTATTTGATTTCTGCTGTGATATTCATATTGTGTTTCATTAATTTGAATTATATCAGCAAAATGTTATCTGCCTTATGTAGCCGATTTGGCCAGTTTATATTTTAAGTTATCAAAATCGTGTACTGTCATTTGCACGGGAAAAAAGTACTTAAATGGTGTATGGGTACTTTATATGCTGTAACGACCCGTTCTGGCGTTATGCTGGGGTAAAACTCGCGGCGTTCAGGGTTCGTTACAAAAAAAAGTTTGCTTCACTAATAACACAAGATACACTTTTGTTTTACTAATAAAATTTTTTATTATAATCCACTCTTAAACTAAGTTAAAATTATACTACAGCACTACTGAGCACGCCAACGACGATCAACCGCTTCGTGACCCTCACGAGTTTTCGTCTCCAGTCTCCTCCGGCTAGACTACTGCTTCTCACACTGGAGCTAATAAAATTCTGGTCCAGTCTGAGCAGAACAGTTTGCCTGTCCACTAATTTTGACTTGTTGCGGTTGTCACGAATAAGATTCTGAGACAACCTTTTTACGTCTAAATTGATGTTAGCCTTTTGACGATCTTGTTCAGCTAGGGCGAATAAAATTCTAGCCTTGCTGAACAAAGCGCGGCCTTGCTCTGGCCTCCGTCAGAGTCTAAGCACAATACTGCGATATTTTATTGCGGTGCGTTTTTTCATACGATTTTGTAGTAAAAAACCGCAGTGCGGTGCGGCATAAAATTAAAATCTATTTTATTTCATTGCGGTTTTTTTTATTCTCTCAATTTTTTACACTCTTTTTCTTTCTGATATTGCCATAGTTTTTCATTAATTGGCGGTGTTCACAACATTTTTGTAAACAAAACACATGTGATTTTGAAGTTTATATTAATTGTTGTGGGATCAATAAAAAAGGTGCAAAAAGCATAAAAGTAAAAATGGACATCAACTATGACTATGTCTCGTGGTTTCTAATTCCACACATAAATCAAACGGGGCCTCTACCAAATTTACAATGTTTTTAATAGCTTGAATTTTTTTATTTACTGCCATCATAAAATATTTAACACAAACACCAAATTGTACAAAAATTTAGGCACAAATAAATTCATAAAAAATGTAAACAAACAATGACAAGTTTTGCCGCCGCCGTCTTCCGGTGTATTGTGTTTATTTCTCTCTCCCGCAACGAGAAATCGCACCGCACCGCAATGATTGTGTTTAGACTCTCACCTGGGCGAATAAAATTCTGGCCAGGTGAAGCAGCGACAGAACTTGCTTGGCCGGAGACCTGAGCTATACTCAATTAATTCAAAGTCGAATAAAATTCTGACTCTGATTAAATGAGCTGAACCTAATTGCAAGACTATTTTAATTAAGTTGAATAAAATACTAACTCACTTAAAAGAAGTCTTGCCCGGTTGCTTGCCCGTGGCCAACCCTCCTCAATAACGTAATTATCTCGCTTTTATATGTTTCTGCCAGGCACACATACACACCCATACCACTAAACGACAGCTGTTTGCGACTGTTCGGGGTTGTGTTTAATGGTATGCTTTCCTTATCGATGTATCGTCATGTCAATAGATGGCGCTTCTTAACGGCTATTATAATTTCAAATATTTCATTAACAAATAATAAATGTAATTATAAAATATAATTATGAATTATATAAAATGAAAAGTGTATAATAATAATGTTTTCTTTTTAAAAAATTATGAAATTCATTAATGAATAACGGCTGTATGCATCAAAAACGCTTACTTGAGCTTTAAAGTACACGTTAGTTAACAAACACTTTAAGGCTAACAGACGTTTGTTAAAAAATGGTATTCATGTCACGTTGTAGTTGACGATGTATAAAAATAAATAAATTTATCCGGGTAGTTAGATTCATAAAAAATGTTTTAATTGTTTTTCATTTTTTTCAGCAAAATCAACACATTTTTGTTTTTGTTTTTATTAATCTTTTTTAATAAAAAGCAAAGCACCCAAAAAAGGTTAATTTGCAAGGCTTACGAAGAACTTAAAAAGAATTTGTTCATATTAAAAAAATAATTATTCGGATAACGAGCTTTGTTTTGATTATATGCACATCAATAATACTTTTGTTTAAAATAATTAATTATAATTATATTTTTGTAAAATATAAAATAAAGATATAAAAATGTTTTATATTGAATAGCGTGTTATATTTTAGTTTTTAATATTATTTGTATACTACAATTTGTTTAAATAAATATATTTTAACATTTTTGGAATAACAAAGTATAATTGTCAATTGAGCCGTTTACATTAAAAGTGGCATAAGTCACAACTGAACAGTTTCTTTTTTCCATTTTTAATAAATTTGAAATTAATAAGTAGAGAAGTATTGAGACTTGTTTGAGAGGAGTGTTGATAATTAAGGGTGCAACAAAAATGCTTATTTTGAAAGTGGCGTTAGTCGCTGTACTTAGAAAATTAATTACGGAGCTTCGTGTGAAAGAAATGGAAACATGTAATAAGTGTGTGTGAAGTATTGTTGTGATTATTTGACTTATTTTTATTAGTTCGAAAGAATAGTGCAGTTTACGGAACAACATTATACTGATATCTAATATACTACACATAATTACCATTATTTTATTTTTTTATTCTCAGGAGGTTGTTTCGTGTTGTATAAAATATCTAAGAATGTCACAACTCAAAAGCATATTACTGCACATAGTGACTTATGTAAAGGACAAAATAGTAATAGTAGTAATAGCTCCCTGTCGAAAATATCCTTCACAGTACACAATATGGAGAAAAAAGATTTTATTTCAACACAATCATTAGAAAAATCCGTTTCAGAAAGAAAACTAAATACAGACTAGTTAAAATGGCTAAAAAGTAAAATGTTTTATAAACTAATTTAAAATAAAAAGATGACTATAACAAAGTAACTTATGCCACTTTAAAAAAAAACGGCTCAGTTTATTGTAAACACAATTTGTTTGGTTTTTGAACTTTCAATAATAAAATTGAACTGTCAATTTATTGTAGGTTTAACGTAGGTTTTTTCTACTTTAAAGTTAACAAATACAACTTTAGGAAATTGTGCTTAACAATGGCAGTTAAACCTACTTTAAGTTTTTATGCATACAGCCGTAAATATTCAGAAATGTAAAAAATGTAAAAATTTATGAAATTCAGTAAAAAAATTAAAAAATTTTAAAAATATATATATAGAGTCTAATTGCTATGTGATCCAAAAACGAGCCTGCCGACTTTTGGTCGTCACAATGCTTTTAAATTTAATAGATCCTCCTCCGTCAAGAAGCAGCTGCCTACATTTCAGATTTATAAAAAACAAGTAGTCATTGTCAGACCTAAAACACTTCCACAATATTCATCAAATATTTGCCAATCTTCTGGGTCTTTAATGCTACACTTGTACAATACCATTTTACAAGAATTGTACTGTGATGTTGATTCGCCTATAGCCTATAGAGAAGCCATCCTAGCTAACGAACAATTAATTTGCTTTGAAATTGATTTTTATTGAAATCTTTTTTTTCTTTTTTTTTTATTTTCTTTTTAAAAAGATGCGACAGGTGGTGCAAGTAGAAGAAGGATAGTTACGAAAATCAACTGTCGTATAAGACAGCTCAGTGACCACTGACGTATGCCTTCATCACTAAGCAGCCCCACCGATAGTCATTTTTATTGCTAGTGAAAAAAAACCAAGGGGTTTGTTGGGAATCGAACCCACAATCCCCAGTCATGTAAGCTAGCACACTACCCACTAGCCTACAGGGGCACCTATTGAAATCTAATCGCATGAACGAGAAGTTCAATTTGTGTCCCTTATTCTTACACTACCAAACCACTGTGCAATATAACAAACTTTAACTTAAGCATTCTCCTACAATCAACCCATAAAATGAAGTGTAATGCTATAAAAATAAGAAAAAGAACATTCAATCCCATTTAAACTTATTTGATATTTTATAATTTTTTTTTTTGTTAAACTATTTTCTACAACATTTTTTGGCTATTGTCCTCATGTTTCCAAATTCATAAGGATTCATAAAATTGGCTACCCCAACTCTTGTTAGTTTATTTTGCCACATTCAAACACACCACACTTTCAAAGTCAATTTTCTTGGCCACAGCTTTTTGTTTTATGCTTTTATTACAGCAGCAGAATAGGAGCTTAAAGCCCTTCAAAATTTATGCACATTTAAGTTTAAAGCCTTTTAAAACGATGTTGCAAAATAATTTATAGAAAGGTTCATATACTATAAGAAGAAGAAGAAGATGTAATTGAACGAATAAATTTTTTTTTTGTTATCAAAGTCAAACATTTGTTAATAAAAACTAAAATTATTTATGGAACAATTATTTAAAACAAGAATATTAGCAGATTTAATAGCATTTTGAAAATTGAAATCGTTTTGGGTAACGCTATGCACGCCATGTGCTACGTTTAATTGCTCGTACCTGCGTGATAAGATTTACGATTAGCGGTGTAGGCTGTAACCAGACGCTGGATCATACCACTGTGGATAAAATGTAGCATCATCGTCGCCCTAGAAGGTCTTAAGATACGTATATCCTCCAGTCACTTCTAGACAGTTCTGTTGCATAGAATTATGGCTTCGGCTTCCTAGGATGAGCATGACGTTCTAAATTATGCAGTGGTTTGATCCACCATCTGATTAAGGCTTCACGGCCAGGCGCGAATGTAAATCGAATCACACAGTCACTTCTAGTTGCAACTTCAAAAGACCAGAACAGGCCGCAGCCTTCACTTCTTGCTCAAGAGTTGGAGACTATCCAACTCCTGGTACAGAACACATAAAGCTTAATACAATTTAAGAACAGATTGTGTGATTCGTTTTACATCCGCACCTGGCTATGTAGCCTTAATCAGATGGTGGACAAACCACAATTGTATAATTTGGAACGTCATACATGCGTCCTAGGAAGCCGAAGGCATAATTCTAAGCAACAGAACCACCTACTTGCAACTTTAATGATTCCAGGGCAGGAGTGCAAACCATCACACCTTGCTAAAGAGTTGGAGACTTTCAACTCCTGGCCAGAACACATGTCTAACATGCTCACTGGACTGGATCATTCACTTTGGGTGTCATTATCAGTGAGATGATCCATTATACTGTTATGGGGCCGCGAAACCACAACCACCACGATACTCCCATATAGGGGCCAATCTCAGTGATCAGTCAGAGAACTATTAAATGTCTAAAGAGACAAATAATGAACTCTGCGGAAAAGTTTTCACTTTTTCAGTCTTTTTTTTTACAAAAATTTCTATAAAGTTTGACTTTGATGTTTCACTACCAAAACACCAGAGCACTTTTGACATTTATTTTAACGACAAGTGATGCAGAATTTTGTATACTTTAAGCGGGTACAAAAAATTTTTACGATACTTAAAATTTTTTTTTTAATAAATCCAAGAAAACAGGCTATTCTAACCCTCTGTTCGTCGTCAATAATAGGCCAAAATTGAGTTGTTAACATCTCCAGCCTTATCTTCGAAAAAAAAAACGGCCCAATCATACCTTCGATCCACATAGCCCACCATACAGTGGCACGTTGAACATGCAAAGGTTTCTCAATTATCACTTAGAATTTTCAGAAGCCCAAATGCGGCATTTTTGCTTGTTGACACATACCCTGACAATTAAAAATGGCCGTCGTCTGAAAAAATCAGCCGGTTGTTCCTGAATGAATTGAGAGAATCTACCGTGATGTGAATGGTCGATATTTTTCAACTCTTATACCAGTTGATCTTTCTAAGGCTGCAAAGTCAAATCCTTATGAAAAATTCGGGTTTTGGACAAGCCCAATTTTTAAGAACGTCGAGGAATTGACAAATTTAGATCTGTTTCAGCACTGTGGCTCGCGGCTGCAATGTTTTCGGTTGAACAATCCGGTCGAACACGTGTCGGTGTTCGCACATTTTGTCGCCTAAAATTTAACTTCTAAACTCTTAATGGCGGCCTCAGAATGGCGATTATCTTGTCCGAAAATAATACGAATTTTACGAAATGTAACTTTAACAGAACCACCATTTTCACAGTGAATTTTAATTATTTTTTTTTTTTTTGTTTTTAGAAAAGAGAAGTAGCACTTCAGGCAACAATGCCTATTTTGTCAAGTACCGTGCTACATTCTTTAGGAAAGGGTTAGAGAAGAAATGAGACAGGTGGTGAAAGTAGAAGGATAGTTACGAAAATTAACTTTCGTATAAGACAGCACCACGCCTTCATCACTGAGCAGCTCCACCGACAGTCGATTTTTATATGTAATGAAAAAAGCCAAGATCTTTGTTGGGAATCGAACCCACAGCCTCCAGTCTTGTAAGCTAGTACACTACCTGCTAGCCTACAGGGGCACCTTTTTGAAGGCGATTTTGCCAATGCATCCGCTACGAATACGTCAAGAAGCTAAATGTCAAAATTATTACGTTGCTAGTGTGCCACAATTTTCAAAAACAAACTTCTTGTTGAAAATACCAGATATAATCTAAAGGTGTATGGTTTTCTGCCAAATTGGCAGCCAAATTGGACTTCCTCTTGTATAGTTAAGCCGTTGCAGCATAGGCAGGTTGTAACCGATCCAGTTTCTGGCTATGGGTCTTTTGAATAGTATTTCCTTTTGAATAATAGTATTGGAGGATCTTTGTGAAGGTCTGAAACTTAAACTGGCGGAAATTTTTTCAGCTGTCAAGTGATTTATGTATAGTTTGATTCGTCACTTCAACATGAATAGACTGACACTAAAATCATGCTTTCAAATTGTGCAAATTGGGATTAAAACAAGATCGCTACCGATACCGATTTTTATAAGCGAATTCTTTTTAACAATGAAACCCACTTTTGTGTGATCGAACATGGCAATAAAAAAACTTTCATATTTGATTTTAATTCTCTAGACCAGTGATGGGCGAACTACGGCCCGCGGGCCACTTTCGGCCCACGAGAGGTTACAATCCAGCCCGCCGAGCGTTTTTCAAAAAAAAAAAAATTAATCACCTATTAAAAAATCATGCCCAAATAATAAATTTACTTTATGTTTTAAAACATATATAAATTGACTATTTTGGCAAAAAAATGCGATGTTTTCATATTGTATTGTGTCCAAACTGCGTAGTTTTCTAGGAAATATTGTACACACAAGAGAACAAAAAAAAGATTTCGAATCTTTAGGGCTGTCACGTAGAACGGTCACAAAAAGTATTAAAGCCATTTCTTTTAATTTAACCAATCAACCTCGATGGACGTCTTAAAAAGTTTAAGTATTTTTCAGTCACTATGGGAGAGAGTGTTGACAGGAGTGATACAGCCCAATTTCTAATTTTTATCAGAGGAGTCGATGAAAACTTTGTAATAACCGAAGAACTTGCTTGTTTGAGATCTTTGAAAGGAAAGACGATAGGAAAAATAATTTATGATGAATTTAGAGAGGGGATGGATTCCAATCTCTTAATGCCCCAATTTCCTAATTAATTAATTTAACAACTGATGGAGCATTAAAACATGGTGGGAAAAAATACGGAGTTTGCAGCAGTTTATAAAAGTCAGAATCCTGAAAGCGAAACAATTTTTTTACATTGTATAATCCAACAAGATGTTCTTTGCAAGGCTGCCTTGGATATTAACCACGTACTTAATATTTATTATTTTAAAATGAATTAATACCATTCGAGCCCGTGGTTTGTTACATCGACAATTTCAAGAGTTTTTTTATCGGAAGTTGATGCAGAATTTTCAGATGTACTTTATTACACAAGGATCAGTTGTGGCTGAGTTGTGGGTGTGCCTTCCCAAGAGTTTGGAGTCTTCTCGAAGAAATTAAAGTTTTTCTAAAAACCAAAACTGAAATTTGGGATGAGTGGGAAATATTGGAGGACTGGATTGGAGAATTGGTGCATCGAGTTTGCTTTTTTCACGGATTCACTCGAGCACTATAATAAACTGAACAAGAAGTTACAGGGAAGAAATCAATTTATAGATGAAACTTGGGGCAGTTCGAGGTCTTTTAAAACTCAATTGTTTATATTTTCTAAATGTTTGGGAAAAAATGATTTGACTCATTTTCCAAGACTTAATTGTTTGAGGCCTGTGAGTGAAGAGAAGTTAAAAGTCTTTTCACAATCTTTATTAAAACTCTATACAGAATTTGAGGCCAGATTTGCTGACTTTAAATAAATCCAACCATGTTTAGATATTTTTTCAATTCCTTTTAATGGTAATCCTGAGAATGTTTCATCTGATCTACAATTGGAAATTATTATTATTAGAACTGCAATGTAATAATAATTTAAAACAGCTATTTTTAAATACAGATAAGCTTAATTTCTATAAATCCTTACCAAAAGATGCATTTCCAAAGCTAATTAATCATGCGCAGAAAATTATGGCAATGTTTGCTTCCTCATATTTAGGTGAACAGGCCTTTTCAGTAATGAAATGCAGACAGAAAAAATTCAATAAGAAACCGATTGTCAGACGAGAGTCTATTTAATTTATTAAAAGTGGCATCCTCCCAGCTGGAACCAGATTTTGAGCAAATTATGTCAAGTCAGAAACAGATCCATGCTTCCCATACATCTGGAAAATCTTAAAATCACAATAAACCGTATCTTATACAATTTTTATGTTGTCTTAAAATATAACGTAATATAACTAATAAATATACAATGTGTGATTTGTTTTACATCTGCACCGACCGCGAGGTCATAATCAGATGGTAGTTAAACCACTTAGTTGATTGGACACCAACTACGCCCTAGAAGGCCTTCAGATACGTATATCCTCCAGTCACTTCTAGTAGCAATTAAGAAAGTCCGGAGTAGGCCGTGCCCTCACTCCTTGCTGAGGAGTTGGAGACTTTCCAACTCCTGGTCCAGAACGCATGAAGCTCTTATTTATCAAGAACACGCCAGCATTCATACTCACTGGACCTGAACCATTCATTGTGTTAATTTGAATGGTCCGACCCACAAACTCTCACGATGGTCCGAAACCACAACCACCACGATACTCCCATATAGGGGCCAACCTCAATAATCAGTACAGAGTACATCTTTGCCTTAAGAGTACAAATAGTGCACTCTGCGAGCTTACTGATTCCCGTGGAAATATGTGGATTGTCCAGGTGACTCCTACTAGCCTTTGAGGGGCCTGGGCTCCCTTTTACCCCGCAAGACACAAATCTAAATGGAATAGTAGGTTCCAAAAAGACTATAATGTGCCCCCGGGGGGAAATAAATATACAACTTAAACCGAACTTTTAATTGAACAGCAACCCCATAAGTTTTTTATGAATGACCCTCTATGTTTTTTTTTTTTAATTTAAGGGCCCGCCGCAAGATTTTTTTTTTTAATTTATTGGCCCGCCACCCAAAAAGTTAGCCCATCACTGCTCTAGACATTGTTTCATTCAGAAAAGTAAATATTTAGTATACGTTAAGGGCTGGTTGAAGCATTGGTCCGTAATTTTTAAAATGAAAAAAAACATGATGCCGATCAGAACGTTATAGTCAATAGAGTCATGATTACTGACGTTTCTGTTCATCAATTTAACAACCATAATGAGCAGGAGCTGTGATTTCCACAAGATGTAACATTAGTGATGTAACATAACTCCTGCCCCAATTGATTTATTAAAAAAAAAATGTTTAGTAACCGTATAATTAATTAATAATAGTCTTAATGACTCGAAACGTAGTCATTAATACTATTATGCGGATATGTGAAGCCGACCACTTGGAGGACAACATTCGATAAGTCTGTATATATGTTGAAAACATTTATTGAAAATTGAGCCTTTTTCAACACAATTATAATTATATCAAACAATGTTATTCTTATGATAAACAATAATATTGTTGCAGCAATAATAATCTATAATACAAATGTGTTTTGAGTGCAATCATACAATTCTGCTTTTACTTACTAAAAAGCGTGACTGTCAATTAAGCTTCTATTATTCCATTTATCTTAATTGTCTTTTGAATTCACGCTGAATTAATGCAAATATTCATATTCTCTTTCGCTAAATAATTCAAATTTTCCCCATTGTTGTTTGTACATGTCAAGGATAAAGGTTGTTGAAATGATTATTTCATCCAAAGCTGTAATAACAAAGCACAGCCATAGTGGGGTTAAAAGTGTTATAAATGTTGTGAAATATTAATATTCTAGAGGTGTAATTGGACCCAAATGCAACTTATATGAAGACGGGGTGTTAATAAAGCATCCACCGCGTTGGAAGTTTTATTCAGTTGATATTTATAGTTATCGAAACCTTGTACTACGTGTACCACCTTTTAAGTTCTGTTAAGCAACTCTTCACTGCCACTTTTTCTGATGGGAAAATTCCAATTATTGTCACGCCTAAGCACTTTCATATATTCGCCAAATGTTTGTCAATGTTTACACACTTAAACGACTACGCTTTTAAAAGATCCCATTACCAAGGACTGGTCCGCAAAAATTGATAGGCTTTTTTACTGAATATTTCATTCGTCTTTCTTTTTTTTTTATCAAAGAGATGTAGCACTTTAGGCAACAATGCCTATTTAGTCAAGTAGTGTGCTACATTCTTTAGGAAAGGCATAGAGAAGAATTAAGACAGGTGGTGAAAGTAGAAGGATAGTACGGATTTTGGAAGAAGAGAAGCACTGCCAGCTCCGTATGTTCGTTATCTTGTGAAAAACCAAAGCGTGAAAAGCGAAGACCAGCGCGTACACCCGAGAATATTGCCTCTGTGGCAGAAAGTGTGTCCATACGCAATTTTCGCACACATTCTGCAACAATACTATGATTTTCATTATAATGTCGCAATATTTCCCAGCGTTGTTCAAGCGTATACACAACCATATTCGTTCAGCGGAAGGATAAAACTCATTATCTGCCAAATCAAACATAAGCTAAGTGTTGCCATTCACGAAATAAGCACTAGTTGAAAAAAAACGTTAGATTGCGGATCATATATCATGGTTGTGGAAAACATAAAATATTATTAATATTATTATTATATGATTGCAGTCAAGCCGTATTAAAAGATTTTTTTTATAGAGTTAAAGAACTTTGAAATAGAATAAAAGATGAAAGATGAATTATTTAAATTGACATCAATTTTTCTGTATTCGAAAGATGATGTCTTGGAATTATAATCTATATATAACTTCTATCATATGAGCGGGCTTGAACATATTCTAATCTGGAGGTCTAATATCCGAGGACTTTTCTGTATATCGGCAATAACGTAAAATATTGTAGCGGCTTTAAATCGCACAATCTTGAAAGCCAATTCACGGGTCGGAAACGTTAAATTAAGCATATACCAAACGGTGTCCTTCAATAAATCAGGACATCTTACGCTGTTTTATTAAAACCACTGCTCATGTACATCATGGTTATTTAATTGACGAACGTAAATTCAAAAATCAGAGCTCTATAGCGGTCACCCTTAACTGTAACATTCCGATCAGCATTGTTTTTAAAGAAGCGCGGACTACTGATTCCATTAGTCCATAAAGTACATCAAACAGTTAGTTTTTCTGGATATAATAGTATACCAACATACACTTGCAAATAGTCATCATTAAAATATGCTGGAATTTTGCTTATAGACGCGTTCATTCAAATTTCATTTATGAAAATCGGGTTCTTGTTTTGGGCCTAATTTTTCTGCTCAAACCAAACTATAAACTCGACAGCTGAAAAAAGGCCGCCAGTTAAAAAAGTATTGCCAACTTAAAGTGCTATACCTTATAAAGAAAACATCTTTATAATGTATAGAATTCAAAGAAACATCTTTATAAGGTATCGAACTTTAAGTTGGAAATACTTTTTTAACTGGCGTCCTTTTGTCGGGTACTCTCGATATTAGTAAACATTATAATAATAATATAATTTGAATCAACTTGTATCTTATAAGACAATGCTTAAAATAAAACAATATTTCAAATGTAACTATTTTATAGTGTTATATAACCATAATATGATAAAAAAAACTTTTTTTTTAAATAATTTTTTCAAGTTGTGTTCTTTTAAGGACTCCGTTCACGAAATATAAAAACGTAACTCGATTATTTTGATGTTTCTAGTGCAACCTTCACATTGTTAAACATAACCTCAACCAAAACATTTTGTCATTTTATTGTTGTTAGTGTTAGTGATCTTAGGAGAAAATGGAATTAACTCGTGAACATTTTCGTGCAATAATTTTTCATAACTTTCGACGTGGCCTGACGCAACAACAGTGCACAGATGAACTTAATTCCTTATATGGTAATGAAGCACCTTCTTACAGCACCCACCACTAAAAACTGGTATAACGAATTCAATCGTGGCCGATAATCACTCCAGCACGAATCCCGTGAAGGTCGTCCCAGAACGGTTGTTGTGCCAGAAAACATCGCAGCTGTGCATGAGCTGATAAAGCATGATCGTCATGTAACATATCGCGAGATTGAGGCATCTGTAGGGATTAGTATGACAAGCATCAATAAGATCTTGCATGAACATTTGCATGTGAAAAAGGTTTGTTCACGTTGGATACCGCACAACCTGACAAACGCACAAAAGGATGCTCGTATTGATTGGTGCATGAAAATGTTGCAGAAATTCGCTCAAGTGCATCAAAATGCAGTTTAAAATATCTGCACAGGTGACGATACATGGATATCCTCATATGATCCTGAAACCAAACAGAAATCCACCGTATGGGTCTTTCAAGACGAGGGAAATTCCACCAAAGTGGTTCGTGGAAGAAGCACATCAAAGCAAATGGTTGCCTGTTTCCTCGGCATTACCGGTCGACTTACGGTACTCTAATGGTGACTGTGCCATTAGAGCAACGTAAGAGGGTTAATTCGGCATTGTACACCACTATTTGTTTTGGCAGAAGTCTTTGAGAAACTTCGGGAAAAGTCAAAGAAAAGACGCATCATTCTGCATCATGACAATGCAAGCTGTCACCGATCGGCTGAAACAATGGAGTTTTAGACAGGGCAAAACAAGAGAATTGAATTGATGGGTCATCCGCCTTTGTCTTGGTACCTAATGACTTCTTGTTTCCGAACATCAAGAAAAAACTATGTGGACAACGGTTTCCCACACCTGAAGAAGCAGTTCCTGCATTCAAAACCCATGTTTTAGAAGTACCTAAATCGGAGTAGAAAAAGTGCTTTGAACATTGGTTCCAACGCATGCAAAAGTATATAAATCTTCATGGAGAATATTTTGAAAAACAATAAAGTCTTTTGTCTTTAAATGCTTGTGTTTTCATCCTTAGGCCACAATATATAAATAGCAGCCCTCGTACAATGTTCGTCCGTCTGTCACAGTTCTCTATCTCTGGAACCCCAGCAGATAGAGTCAAGAAATTTCAAGAGAAGGTTTATTATCACCACTCGCTATAATAACAAATTCTAATAATTAAAGGGTAATCCAAAAGTGGCTTAATGGCAAACACGTCAAATTTGCACAATTTCAAACAAATTATCTTGGCTGCAGCAACAAAAAGAAAAAATAAAACTTTAAGCTGAGACTATAAATTTATGTGTTGCTAATGTGCTATAAAATTTAGTATGAAATATAAAAACTAGCAGGTGTCGCAATAGTTGTCTTTTGTTTTCATAGAAAATCTACCGAAAGTATATATCTAACCACAATTAAAGGGAAATGGAACATGGTAATAATCACTACGTCTGACACCCGGCCCAGATTTTATTATATATTTGTTTATGTATAACTATAATAGACTTTTATAACTGTTACTTTTTTATCAGCTATTGTGATTATTTTTATTTGATTCTTTTCTCGGCGGTGACCAGAATTTTTGTAGAAATTACGTAGTTCTAACCCACCATGTTGCAGCTTTTATCGCTTCTGAAGGTTTTGCGAATAAACGGTAATAAAAATTTTTTATTGTAGCTAAAATATTATTTAAAACAAAAATAATTTGTTAACCGCCATCGTGTATTGTTAGAGAGAACATAATACAGTTCTTGTAGCGATAGCACAATCACATTTTTTTTTTGCGGATAGTGAAAGAAAATTCTAACCAAAAGAATTCCTAAAACAAATTTTAAAGTTCTACACTTTCAACAAAACCACAGCAACATTTAAAAATATATTTATTTTAACTAATTGAAGGAACATGCCCACTGTGCAAAAGTTAACAATTGAAATATGGAAAACTGAGTGTATATAGAGATGTTGTTGTTCTTGTTTTGTTTTTTTTTTTTATATAACAACTGCAACCACAGACACAAAAATATTTAAACCCAGCACATCAATATTCATCAATTCTATGTATGAATTCACAATGAAAATAGTGATAAAAACCTTGAAAAAAATACCACAAATTATTGTTTTAGCTTCATTTGACATTCGCAGGAATATCAACAATAATAAAGTGTAACTTTTTTTTTTTTTTAAATATGATTTTTAGAAAAGAAAAAAATATTCACACTGTTCTGTATTTCACTCAAAAAAGAAACATTGGAAAATTTAAAAATATATTTAATATAAGAAACGTTTTGACTTTTAGTGAAATATATACCATGATCAAATTTTACATTTAGGTTTTTTACATTTATTATTAATGTCTTTGTATAAATTAACACCACTGTTTGATGCATACTTTATATTGTCATGCAGTGATTTGTTAAGTTTTAGAAGAAAATAATTATCAGTAAAAAGAAACGACCCACTGTTCATTTTTCAAGCTGCGTAGTTTTCTAAGAAATCTTATATAAACAAAACCACAAAAAACTATAAGAAATTATAGCAAATAAGATAAACCACAAAAAAACATTTAACACAGAACAAAAGCAAAACACACAGCCAAGCATGATAATAACAACAACAATATGGGGTGATATTGAAATAGAATATTCTTGTACATGCGAGAAGCGCTTAAAACAACTAAACATAAGCACCACTTGCTGGGCAAATAGATAAATTCAAGTTGAGTCATTGTTAAGTAAAGACAACAAGGTTACCATTGTGTTTATTTTGTGTGTATTGAAAGTAAATAAATCGTTTAATAAATAAATATCTGTTATTCTTTTCAACGGTCTTTTTTAATTAACAATGTATATTTTTTTCGATATTTTGCTTTCCTGTGGAAAGCTTCTTCAGGAAATTATTTCTCTTCGTAATACAATTGGGACACCTCTTATGTAATTTTATTTTCATTTTACTTGTATATATAGTCCATATAACAAGTGTCAATTTCCGGCGATAAGGATATACATTATTTTTTAAATTAATTGGTAATTTTTTAAAGCCGTCATATTTTATAAATACTCCATGTAAATTTTTTATGTCTATTGACAACAGTGAAATATACCTTAAATACACTCCTTGCTTCAAAAAAGGATAAATTTTATTGTTTTGCGAACAGCATCATGGTTAGATCGCAAGAATGAAAATTTTAAGCTGACTAGTCACTTCGGATTTTTGACATTTATAAAAATCAGTCAAGTAATCAAAATACTACTTTTTAGTTATTAAACAGTGTATAGGCAACACCTTTTTTAACTGGCAAACATTTGGTTAGCTATCAAGTCAGTGACATTTAGTTTGGTTTAGCATTTCAATATGAATAGACTGGCAACTAAACAATACATTTAAATTGTGCACATTGGGCCCAAAAACAAATTTTCCATTGATCCTATTTTTCAATTGTGGGTTGAGACATCATTACATTCAGAATAATTTAATGTTTGTTGGGATGGTGGAATCATTGGTCTGTACTTCTTTAAAAATGATGCTGGTCAAAATGCCACATTTAACAGTGAGCGCTATAGAGCCACGCTAATTGACTTTTTCGTTCCTCAATTGAACAACAATAAGGGGCAGCGGCTGTATAGGCAACACCACCACTGTTGGGTGGCCTCAACTGAATAAGAAAATTGTATAAATAATCATTATTTTGAAGTATTGATAATTTATACATTATTATTTTACTAAAGATGCCACCCAATGGTGTGGTGAAATATTTGTATTTAAAAACCTTAAGATATTATATTTTAAAAAGGCATCTTTGTTCTGTACATCTACAAAAAACCTCCCTTATGTCAATTTAAATACTTAATTTTATTTAATATTCACATTATCGAAGAAGCTTCGCTTGGTTCACTTAGGCTTCTGGCTATTATTGTATGTGTTTTCTGTAACGAATTTCCTTATGAAAAATAAGGAATTTTTGGCATCCACTTAGAATCCACCAAATAAATTAAAAACTCAATTATATTAAAATCATTTAATAACAATTAAGGCAGGGAAATTTATTTTAATTTCCTTATATTTTTTGTACCTGATTAGACACATGTTCTCCAAATAGAACAGTTTCGAAAGTTTCTTTTTACCATCCAACGTATTAATATATTTCGTGTAACACATTTCCAAAACTCTCTTTATATTTCATGGCTCTCAATTTGGTTATTTATTTTATCCCTCAACATTATATGATAATTTATTTGTGTTTGTTGTTAACCCAGTTTTTATATCAAAATATTATTTTACAAAACGTGTGCCCAGCTGTTTGTTAACTTAAAAAATAAGAGCACAAGTTACAGAGAAAATAGTTTATTAAAGAGAATATTTATTGTTTTATATTTTTTGCAAAGACGAAAGTAATTGGCGAAATGCTCTAAATTTATCAATGTTAGTCTTACAAAAGGTGTCGGGCAGGAAACATTCAAAGCTGCTTTTAGCGGTTAACAAAAGTTCAAAAATTTCATACAACCAAAAAACGTAAAAATGTAAAATAAAATAATTTTAATTTTAAAAAAAAAATATTCTTTAAAAAAAGCGTTAAAATCATAAATCAAGTAAAGGAAATAAAGGACATGTTTAATATCAAATAAAACTTTAAAACTAAAAACTTCTTAAACAAAAATGCCAAACAAAGTAATATTAACAAAAATTAACAAAAAAACTGTTAAAAAACACTAAAACCTTAAACTGAAAACTTTATTAAGGACAATATAAACTACAAGTAAAGGATATAACAAATATACCAAGCAGAATATATATTAACAAAAATATAAAAAAAAAAACTTTGTAAAACAATTCAAAATCTATAGCTGAAACACTTTTTAAACATTTAACAAAAACTAATCAAAAAAAAAGGACATACAGCGAGGCTTAAAAATAATAAAGGAAAATACTTTAAAATACTTAAATGTGGAATTAAAAATAATTTAACATACCCTTATGGAAAAAAGTGAAAATTTTCTTCAGAAAATTTTATAAAAATGCTTAATCTCAAAAACATTTAAAATTAGCATTTAAATGAGATGTAATTTTGAAAAGGAAGAGCCAAAAAGCTACATAACATCATGTTTTCGCTACAATGCCTGTCGATCTAAATACGCTATAGAAACAATAACAAATTAAAAACGAAGTAAAATTAAAGGATACAACGAAATTGAAATCATATTCCCATTATTGCTCGCTGTTAGACATGCAAAATTTGTGTATTGAACATACACGCTGTACGCTAATAACAAAACAAATTAAGAGTTTTTCAGCAAGAATTTTGTTTTCTACAACAAAAAATAAAACATCAAATTTGAAATAAAATAATTCAAATGTTTATTGTATCACGAAGAGAACAGTTCGGCAATTATGAATGATAACTGATATCTGGTAAATGTCCATCACGATCACGCTAACAGATGTCGATTCTTTCATCAAAGGTTTGAATAATTTTTGCCAAAATGGCGGTTCTATTTCGTTAATCACATCGCGCTTTTTAAGTTTTAAGGCTGAAAGCGATTCGATTGGCTCCTTATAGACTCTGTTCTTAACATAGCCCCACAAAAAAAAAATGCAGTACACGATCTGGCTGGCTACTTAATTGCTGATTGTCATGAAATTACTCGATCGGGTTATTGGGTTTGCAATAGATTGACAGTTTCATTGGCTGTGTAACATATGGCAACTTCCTTTTGAAACCACAAATCAGTGATATCCACATCGTCAGTAATAGGCCATAATTGAGTTGTAAGCATCTCGCGATAAGGTGCTCCATTGGGCGTTGCAGCATTTACAGCCTCATCTTCGAAAAAAAAAAAACGTCCTCGTCACGCTTTCAGACGACATAGTGCATCATAGCGAAACAGTGACATGTTGAGCATACAAAGACTCGCTCTAGGATTTTAAGAAGTCCAAATGCGCCAGTTTTACTTGTTGATATATCCTGACAAGTGAAAATGGCTAAAACTAGTTGGTTATTCCTGAAGGAATTGAAAGAATCTACGGCAATGTCAATGGTCGGTCGACTTCAATTCCTGCACCATTCGAAACTTTTAATGCTTCCAATTCAAATCCTCAGGCGAAATTCAGGTTTGGGATAACCGAAAATGTTGAGAATGTGTACGAATTGATAAATCTGCATCTGCTTCATCACTGCGGCTGACGGTTGCGATCTTTTTAATTGAACCACACGGTGTTCGCATATTTTGTAATAAGCCTGTCGACTCAAATTTAACTACCGAATTCTTAATAGCGGTTCGAAAATATTACGAATTTCACGAAATGTAACTTCAACAGAGTCACCACTTTTTATAGTGGTTTTCAATTATTTTAATATGATTTCCGTGCGAAATTGGGACCATTGTAACAACTGCTACAATGTTTTTGATGTTGCTACAATTTAACAACAAACTTCTTGTTGAACAAGTCATGCATCCAAGTCCTTTTGCAGGAGAATGTGATCAGCATATAATTGAATGGCATTGGGTAGATCATTAATAAACAAGGAAAATAATGAACTGGGTTCTTCATGGTTACACTGCGGAATACTAAATGAAACAAATTTTCGAATGATAATTCTTTCAAATATAGCAAATTTCTATATTCGAAAGATAATCTTCTGGCATTACAGGTGGAGGTCAATTCCCGATGACCAACATTTGTGGCCAAATATCAGCAATAACGCAGAAAATAGCGTAGCGGCGTTATGTCACACGATTTTAGATGCCAATTCAAGGGTCCAAAATGTCAATCTATACGGTTACTAAACGTTATCTTTAAAATAGCAATTGTGGCACAAGCTGTGTGACCTATTGCGCCATCTTGTTGAAACTACAGCTCCTGTTCATCATGTTTTTCATTTGATAAACGAAAAAAAAAAGTAAACATGGCTCTATACAGGTTACCATTGACTGTACCCTTCTGACCACCATCATTTTTATAGAAGTACGGACCAAATTGGCTTATCCACTCAAACAAAAGAAAGCTTCATCGCCAAAGAAAATTCACTTATGAAAATCGGGATTAAAGGCCATCTTGTTTCGCTTCCAATTTACATAATTTGAAAGCGTTGTCCAGACAATAGTTTATTCATGTTAAAATGCCAACAAATCAAACTTAACATAAATCGCTCTACAACTGACAAAGTGGACACCAGTTGTAAAAGTGTTGCCAACTTAAAGTTCTGTGCCACTATAAAAACACTAGACATATTGGGTTTTCGTATATTAATATTATTTAAAACGTAAATGACTATAGTTTTTCCAACTAATACTTCGTGTCTATCGTTTTCCAGAAAGGTAACAAGAGTTAGGGGGCGTTTCTTTTACTTTACTTTTTAAACTTTCTTTCTTGATTCTTGGTCATAGAAACTTAGTTCTTCAATTGTAAATAATAAATGAAGCAAAGTTCTTAAAATTTGCCAGTCTTTTGTTCACGCCTCTGGATTTTCATCAAAACTCCTATAACAGGATGGCTCAAATACAACATTTTTTAAAAATACTATCAAAAATTATTAAACAATTACGCCGCTTTAGTATTATTATGGAAACCATTCACTCAAACAAATAAAATGAAACATACATATTAGTATTAAAAAAAGGATATTACAAAGGACAAAAAAAAACATTAATTTTTTACAAAATAATGCTTACAAAAAATTGAAAAAGAATATTTAAAAACCTTTAGGAATTAATAAAAGTTTTTTTGCCATAAGTGTAATGTCTTTTTAAAAATCCTTTTTTAATTTTAAAAAAAAATATAAAATACTATGTATTAAAAACTGAAGAAGAATATTTGAAAACTTTAAAAAAAATTTGCTATAAATATAATGTCCTTTTTTTAAATCCTTATTTTTAAAACAATATATTAAAACTTTGAATTTTGTAATTACAGATAACAATATACTTCCTAATAATATAACAAAAATTTTTATTTTTCATTACTATTTCAGTACTTAATTTTTCTTTATATCCTTGTATATACACTTTATATAAAAGTTCCATACTCAGCACAAAATTTCCATTTTTATATAAAAGCCAAGTCTTAAATCCAAAACAATATAATCTAAACTGCTTAAGGTATTAAAAACGTAAAAATGTTAAACACCCATTAAAAGGACATATCAAAGGACACCATTAATAATTATTTTATTTCAAAATGTTTTACATACTCTAATAGAGGACATTATTAGGCAACCTTTAAACGATTTTAAATTAACATTTTTCACATATCACATATTAGAAAAAATGTTTTTATAAAAACTTGTATATAAAATTATTTTCGTATTAGTATTTCTTACAGTATATCAATTTACAGTCTTTTTAAGAAATTAGTTAAAGCAATTTTTATTTTTACACATTTATCCTTCTAAATATCTTTTTAATTAAATTTTATTTTTTATTTACAATTTTGTTTTCCGATTCTTCTAGCAAAAGGCTATATAATTACTTACGCAAGAAGTAGTTTTTATAATAAAGCAAATTTAGAAATCAAATTTAAAACCATTTGTAGAAATTAAAGGAAGAAGAAAATTTATTATTTTCTGGGCAAAGTTTAGTAAAATTATAAGTTTTATAATTAAAGCAAAAGCAATTAAATAAATACGAACATTTTTCATATAGTATGTGTGAAAAAGGATATACATATATTTAGATGCTTTGAAAATTATAAACCCACAATGACAGTAAGAAAATACATTAACAGAATATATGAAAGGACATGCAATATTCTTTTAATTTATATGAAGAAGTTAGATTTTTATTTAAATTATAAAAATTACATTTTATTATTTTAATAAGTTTAAATTATTAGATTCAGCCAGCTGCAAGGACAAATTCATGCTAATGACTGAAGTATAGCATTATAAAATGTGTTAAAACTAAAACCAATTTTATTCCATCAACAGCCAGTTTATAGTAAAACAAAAAAAAAATATATATTTTTTTATAATATTAAAAATAAAGGATATATAGAAGGATCATAGGTTTAAAAGATATTTTCAGAAATTTTTAATTTAAAAATAGTTTAAATTTAATATCACTTTCTGTTTTAACTTTTTTCTGTATAATTTAATAAAAATAAAAATTTTAATTAAGAAAAAACACAAACTCAAATAAAAATTCATCTAAATTCCCAATTTTGGTCTCGATATTTTCTTACTCGCGGAAATATACATCAGTTACTCTCCTCAGCAAATAATAGTGAAACTATGCAAACAATTTAAAAAATTTCCGGGTATTTATATCTTGCTGGATATCACATTGACACCTTCAAAATTTTGAACCAAAACCGGCTTAATAAAAATTATTTTTGGTGAATTTTTTACTTCAAAAGGTAAAAGGAAGTATTTAAATAGTTACTATTCATAAGATTACTTTCCTGTCTGTTTTCTGTTTGTTTTTTTTTCAGCTCCCGCTCTAAGGATATGAAATACAACACTCGAATTAAAGACTATACAGTAAAGCTAAACTGAGATATATAACCTTAAAGGACTTTAGTGTAAAGCTTGTCATTTCGGACAATCTTCAAAAACTCGTTAATATACGATACAAAGGATATCTAAGAATAATAAAAACAATAAACAAAAACAATAATTTATAAGAAAGAAAAATTCGCATAAAAATTTATTTCTATAATTATTATTCGAATAAATATTTATTCGGTTAAATATTATACGAATAAAAACAACTTCCGAAAACAGTTACTTAAAAATAAAGAAAAAATCACCAAAAATTTATTCGAATAAATATTATTCGAATAAAAATATATATGGATAATAATTATCTAATAACAAACAAAGATTCGAATTAAAATTTATTCCCATAAATATCATTGGAATAAAAATATTTATCAAAACAAAATTACTCTATAACAAAGAAAAATTTGAATAAAAAGTTATTTAGATAAATATTATTCGAATAAATATTTTTTTGGATAAATATTATTCTAATTAAAACATTTTTGAGAAAAAAATTTTGTGTAAAATAAAGAAAAATTCAACAAAAACTTATTCGAATAAATATTATTCGAATAAAAACTGGACTACTATTATTTTACAGCAAACAATAATATAATAAAAATCTATTTGGATAAATATCAGGCAAATAAAAGAAATTTTAGAAAAACAGTTAATGATAAATAATAAATAAATATTTTTTTAGATAAATACT
Source organism: Trichopoda pennipes (assembly GCA_030448955.1). Lineage (NCBI taxonomy): Eukaryota > Metazoa > Arthropoda > Insecta > Diptera > Tachinidae > Trichopoda > Trichopoda pennipes. The sequence continues at coordinate 5,762,754 of JASKUP010000056.1, read as the reverse complement.
AATCGAATAAAAACATTTTTTATAAAGCAATTTTATTTAAATAAAGAAAAATTCAATAAAAACTTATTCGGATAATTATTATACGAATACAAACGCATTTTCACTGCTATTATTTTATAGCAAAAAAAATTAAAATAATTTATTCGGATAAATATTAAGAAAATAATTAATTTAGTAGAATGATAATTTCGAACAAAATATTATGCAAATGAGTATTTATTTAGATAAATATTAATCGAATAAAAACATTTTTTATAAAGCAGTTTTATTTCAATAAAGTAAAATTCAATAAAAACTTATTCGGATAATTATTATACGAATAAAAACGCATTTTAACTTCTATTATTTTATAGCAAAAAAAATTAATGAAAATTTATTCGGAGAAATATTAAAATAATTTCGAATAAAAATTTTTTCGAATAAATATTATTCGAATAAAAACGTATTTGGACCCCTATTATTTTATAGTAAACAATAATATAATAAAAATTTATTGGGATAAATATCCGGGAAAATAAAGAAATTTTAGGAAAATAATTAATTGAGAAGAATGAGAAATGCGAATACAAAGTTGTTTGAATAAACATTATTCAAATAAATATTTATTTAGATAAATATTAATCGAATAAAAACATTTTTTAAAAAGCAATTTTTATAAATAAAAAAAAATTCAATAAAAACTTTTTCGGATAAATATTATACGAATAATTTTTATAGTTTTTAAACGATCTTTTTTTATCTTTAATAAATATGTTTTTTCTTTTTTAAGATCTTTTTTTATATATATTTTTCTCTTTTCAATATTTCGCTTTCCTTTGGAAAGCTTCTTCAGGAAAAAATTTTTTCAAGAAGAAGCTTTCCAAAGGAAAGCGAAATATTGAAAAGAGAAAAATATATATAAAAAAAGATCTTAAAAAAGAAAAAACATATTTATTATTATACGAATAAAAATGCATTTTGACTTCTATTATTTAACAGCAAAAAAAATTAATGAAAATTTATTCGGATAAATATTAAGAAAATAGTTGATTTAGTAGAATGATAATTTCGAATAAAAAATTTTTCGTATAAATATTATTCGAATAACAACGTATTTGGACTACTATTATTTTATAGCAAACAATAATAGAATAAAAATTTATTCGGATAAATATCAGGCAAATAAAAGAAATTTTAGGAAAATAGTTACTTGAGAAGAATGTTGTTCGCATTAATATTATGCGAATAAATATTTATATAGATAAATATTATTCAAATTAATACATTTTTTAGGAAGCAATTTTTTTAATTATATTATTATTATTATATATTATTTTTTTATTCTATTATTTAACAGCAAAAAAATCGAATAAAACTTTATTCGGATAAATATTAGGAAAATAATTAATATAGTTGAATGACAATTTCGAATAAAAATTTTTTCGAATAAATATTATTCGAATAAAAACGAATTTGGACTACTATTATTTTATAGCAAACTTGAACTATTTTATAGCAAAAAAAATGAAATAAAATTTTTTCAAATAAGTTTTAGGAAAATAGTTAATTTAGAAGAATTAAAATTTCAAACAAAATATTGTTCGAATAAATTTATTTGGATAAATATTATTCCAATAAAATTATTTATCGAAATCAATTGTTTAAAAATAAAGAAAAATTCGAGTTAATATATATATATATATATATATATATATATTTATATATATATTTATATGTATATATAAATTTTTATTTGGATGAATATTATTCAAATAAATATTGTTTTTTAATATTTTTTATTCGACCTTGTTTCTTTTGCAATAAATAAGAATTTATTTAACCTTTAAAAAATGTACTACTTGAATAAATATTATTCCAATATAATTATTTTTTGGAAATCAATTATTTTAAAATAAAGAAAAGTTCGGATAAAATGTCATTCGAAAAATTATTATTCGAATAAATATTATTCGAATAAATATTAATCGAATAAAAAAAAATCCTATTAAACTTTACAAATGATTTAACACACACGCTGAAAATTTGTTTTTCCTTAACACTTCTATCCTGCCGTAAGAACCTTTTCTTTATAAGTATGTAACTTATTAAACAAGCTGACAACTTTAAAAAAGGAACATTAAAAGTAAATGTATTCGCATTCCTCTTCAGTAATAGACGAAGAAGAAGAAGAATTTTAATCTTATTTTTAAATATTTATTCAAAAAATAATTTTCAGTCTTATTTGACAGCTTTAACATATAATCAAGCCCGTCTGCTGGTCTTTAAATTAAACGATTTTCTATTCAAATGTTTTCAAATTCTGTGCAAAGTGATTCGTTATATTATGAATCTTTAACCCTAAAAATTATTTGGGTCAGCTGTAAAAGGCAAAAATTTAAAAATAACCAAAAAAAAAATAATAAAAGTTCACTGCTGTTATGTGAAATTTGTTAAATTTATTTGCTTCAGCCTGGCCAACATATAATTGTCTTCCTTATAAAACCGTTGCCAACAGAAATCGAATGGGAGATGAAAAAAGAATGAAAATCCCATTAATCTAAATGTCACATCAGTGTTTGTCAAGAAAGTAACAATTTGCAGCCGAACACATCTTCATCAGAAGCACAAAGCACGCCCTTGATAAAAGATTGAAAACAAAATATATTCTTTAAGTTTAACTTAAATGGAGCAACTACCCTGTAGTTAGAAAGATGGGAATTGTAAAATTTTCTATGAAAGAATATGAAATATAAATCATTTGTTAATTTTGTTAACGGTTATGGGACGACATTTATTTTTAATTTATAGCAGGCGGTAAGGGACGTAAATGTAGAATTAAGATGGAATGAAAAATTTATTGAAAATAAAATTTCTTACACGCGATGCAACTGCTTACAATCACAAATCATTAGCAAAAGAATCTGGGTCACGAAACCCAGCGTATAAACTTCAACATTTAAATGGTACTTTAAGTAAAGTCCTCACTCGTCAGTTCCTTAAATAGAAATTCAAGTAAGAAGAATCTTATAAAACGCCAGTCAATCTGGAATTTGTTGAACGAAAACAAACTGATGTTATTTACGACGACTTTAGTAAGACGTTTGGCAAGGTCAACCACAAGTTTCTGATGGAATTCACAAGCAATTTCTTTTGTGGTTGAATTCATATCTGTCAAACAGAACTCAAAACGTTCGCTTTAACACGCTTACTTCAAAAACAATTATTGTTTCATTTGGTGTGCCGCAGGGTAACCAATCAGGTCCTTCAGTGTTTTTCTTGTTTAGTAACGATCCATTCAATGTCATTAAATTATATGCAGACGACGTGAAAATATTTCGAAACACATAATCGTCACGCTAATCATCTTTTCCTGCAAAAGCCTTATAAGGTTCAATAGGTGCAGGAATTGAAGCCGACCGACCATTCACATCGCCATAGATTCGCTTAGTTCATTAAGGAACAACCGGCTGGTTTTTCTGAAAAAAAAATAATTTTTTTCAGACGAAGTCTATTTTCCCTTGTTTTTTCTGAGATTGCGTGCAAAAGGAACGTGAAAAGGAAGCCCAAGTCCTGCACCCACTGCCTTTGATTTTTTTTTCTTTTCTTCTTCTAAAAGAAGTACTAATGCTGCTCCACAACCTAACACAAGAAATTCTTCAACTTTGTCCACACTCTTTCGTGTAATTATACTTTTCTGTATGTAGTTGGGGCAAATAAATTTATGTTTTTTGACAGTTTAAGCAAATATTTTTCAGATTCAAATATTTGTTCAAGAGTGACCACAGGCAAACATGTTTTCCCCTATACCTATTTGCCGGTATTTGCCGGTATTTGCCGGTTCTTTCAACAAACAAAAATGAGCAAATAAATGTGCTTAATGTGACCACAAAACAATTTTTTTAATTTTGTTAAACAAATTTTAATCAAACACCAACAAACAATTTTGAGGCAAACATTTGACTAATGTGACCATGCCTTTAGGTTTAAATTAAGTTGGTTCAGTAAAACATACAAGTACTGAGCTTGAGACGACTATAAACAAAAAACTAGCAGTCAGATCGGAGTAATTCTTTTTGATTTGATTGTAACATTTAGTCTAAAATTTTCAAATATCATTGCATATTGCATGAATAGTATGTTGACAATTTGACTTTTTTCCGCGAAATCCGTGTGCCGCAGTGTGCCGCGTTACATCGCATGATTTCGGAGGCCAATTCATGTGTCATAAATGTGACCCTATACGGTTACCAAATGTTCGCTTTAATAAATCCATCGGACACGAGTTTTGTAACATGTTGCCACTACAGATAGCTCTATAGCGGCTACCATTGACTGTAACGTTCTAGCCAGCATCAGTATTAATGCGAAATTTACCAACGAGCCCGCCAGCCCATAAAGCGCATCAAACAATCAGCTTTACTGGATGCAAAGGTGGCTCATTCGAAGCACGGCAGTTTTGTTTATTGACGTATCTATACAGACAAAATTAAGCTTTATCGCCAAATGAAATTCGCTTATGAAAATTGGGCTCAACGGCAATCCTTTTTTGGGACTAATTTCCACAATTTTGAATGATGTTCAGGCGTCTGTTCATGTTGAAATACCAAATCAAATTAAATAAAAATCCCATGACAGCTGACCGCCATATAAAAAAAACGTTCGGTAACTTTAGGTTGTATAGAAAAAACACCCGCCAGATTATACAACCGAGCTTACCATGGCAGTCATATGACAGAAGACATCTGTAGATTACATTCTCAGAAAATTATCTTTCGAATAAAGTAATGTTCATGTCGATTAAAAAAATTCACCTTTGTTTTATGCCATTTCAAAGTTCACACATTTCAAAACACCCTTTAAAACCTTTTTCACTTCGAGCTTCTTTATTTTTAAGTAACTGCATTTATCATTAACTGTTTTCCTAAAATTTCTTTTATTTGCCTGATATTTATCCGAATAAATTTTTATTATATTATATTGTTTGCTGTAAAATAAAAGTAGTCCATTTTTTATTCGAATAACATTTATCCGAATAAATTTTTATTGAATTTTTCTTTATTTATAAAAATTGCTTTGTAAAACATGTTCTTATTCGATTGATATTTGTCTAAATAAATATTTATTTGAATAATGTTTATTCAAACAACTTTTTATTCGCATTTATCATTCTTCTCAATTAACAGTTTTCCTAAAATTTCTTTTATTTGCTTAAAATTTATCCGAATAGATTTTTATTATATTATTTTGTTTGCTGTAAAATAAAAGTAGTCCAGTTTTTATTCGAATAACATTTATCCGAATAAGTTTTTATTGAATTTTTCTTTATTTATAAAAATTGCTTTGTAAAAAATGTTCTTATTCGATTGATATTTATCCAAATAAATATTTATTCGTATAATATTTATCTAAATAACTTTTTATTCAAATTTTTCTTTTTTTAGAGGGTTTTTTTTGTAAAAAATATTTTTATTCCAATAATATTTATGGGAATAAATTTTAATTCGAATCTTTGTTTGTTATTGGATAATTATAATCCAAATATATCTTATTCGAATAAGTTTTTGTTGAATTTTTTTTTATTTTTAAGTAACTGCTTTCGAACAATGTTTGTATTCGTATAATATTTAACAGAATAAATATTTATTCGAATAACATTTAAGCGAATAAAAATTTATTCGAATAAAAATTATCCGAATAAATTTTTATGCGAATTTTTCTTTCTTATATATTATTGTTTTTGTTTATTGTTTTTATTATTCTTGGATATCCTTTGTATGGTATATTAACGAATTTTTAAAGATTGTCAGAAATGACAAACTTTACACTAAAGTCCTTTAAGGTTATATATCTCAATATAAGCTGCAGCTATTCTTTTTATTTATTAAAGTAACCGTATTAATGATAATAAATATAAAATATTTAAATAAAATTAACACAAGATTACACATGAGCATATGAGAAGCAGAAGAGCACAACATCAGTTCAAATATATTTTCTTAATTTCCGTTTCATTTTCATTTTAATTTTTTTATCTGTTTATTTAATTTAAATTCTTGATTCAGAGTAAACACTGCGTATTACCATAACCATAACAATTGGAATTCATTATGCCTGCAATAATAAATAAATCTGGTTGGTATTGTCATAAATCAAATTTCATTTCTTCTAACCAGAATTAACTAAAATCTTCTTCATCAGCCTGGAGAGAGTTTCATAAATAAAATATGAAAATAAATAAAATAAAATGAAAAAAAAAACCAAAAGCAAATTCTAATTCTAAGCAATAAACGGATAATAAAATAAATAAAAAAAATTATTCCCAGGCAACAAAAAAAATTTTTAAAAAATCTATTCCAAAATTCACGACAGATCATTCATTGGTAACGTTTGTTAGGGATTTTCCAAAAAAAAACTTTGTTTTCTAAAATAAAACAAAAAATTTAGATTAAAATATTTATTGCATTACGAGGCCTCTATTCGGCAATTATGAATGAAAAGTGACATCTAGCAAAAATGTCCATCACAATCACGCTGACGGATATCAATTCTTTCATTAAAATTTTTAAACACTTTTTGTCAAAATGGCGGCAATAGTTCGCTAAGTTTTAAGGCAGAAAGAGATTCAATTGGCTCCGTATACACTCTGTCCTTAACACTGTCCCACAAAAAATATTCCTGCTGTGATAAATCACACCATCTGGCTGGCCACTTAAACTGCTCATTGTCGTGAAATTATGCGATCAGAAAATTTGATTTACAATAAATTGATCGTTTGATTGGCTGTGTGACATATGGCACCGTGTTGTTGAAGCCTCTTGTCAGTGATATCTACAACGTCAATAATAGGTAAAAAAAATTTGCTGCTTTTGAGTTTGATGATAATTTTTTCAGATTTCTCCAGTTTTCTCAGGAATCGCATACGAGCTGTGATGAGATTTCATCAGACGAGTTCAAGATTAATTAAGGGATACTGCAAACCTTCATTCTTTCTCTTACCCTATTTCTTATTTTTCTAAATGACTTCCTTTGTCAAACTTTCGCAGATGACAGCACCATTTGTTATTTGACAATAGACCGCATCAATTGGAGGTGAGTTCCAAAGTAAAAGGCGGAACATGAATGATACGCTCAATCTTGATCTTGCAACAATCTCGAAATAAGGTCGTGTGAGTAAAGTGGATTTTAATGCCCCTAAGACGCAATGTTGCATACTTACGCATAGATCTGTGTTCAGAAATTGTGCTGCATGTGTTACTCAGGAATCCTACACGTTCTTGATGTTCTTGGCATGAAAATTCAGTGTGATGTTCGATGGACTAAACACATTTTTCAAGTTTCTAAAAAAGCTTGCAAGTGCCTCGGTTTTCTAAAACGCTGTAAGTGATACTTCACTCACGATCTTCGTCTTATTTATACCATCTATATCCCTCCAAAAATGGAATAAAACTCTCATGTATAGGCCGGCGCACCAAAGTCTATTTTGCAGTTGTTCGACCGAATACAGGAGAGGACGAAAATGATCATTGGGGACAGTATGGTATCCCACTCTATTGATTCTCTAGAGCAACGACGCCATGTGAGTTGTATTTCACTGTTTTATCGTTACTACAATGGCAAGTGCTCTAATGAAATTAGGAAACTTATTATCATTACTCACGAACGTTTTCACGTTTAACTCGACTTTCGTTGAGAGCTCATCCATTTGTAGTTGATCGCACTACGTATAACAGGGAAAAATTGTTTTTTAGCAGAACAGTCCGTATGTGGAATAAACTTACTGCAGAGGTCGTTTAAATTGAATATCCATAAACACAACTCTCTCTTTCCTCCTCCCCATAATCTAATTTCTTAGTTCTGGCACGATGCATTGCCTATGTAGAGGTCATCCCCTGAGTGCTGCACCGAGAAAAAAAAACAAATTGAGTTGTTAACATCTCGCGATAGCATGAGCCATTGACCATTACTGCATTTCCAGCCTCATCTTCGACAAAAAAACGGCCCAAGTACGCAAGACCACATAGCGCAGCATACAGTGACACGTTGAGCATGTAAGGGTTTTTCAATAACAGGTCTAGCATTTTCGGAAGCCCAAATGTGGCAATTTTGCTTGTTGACATACCCAAGTGAAGTGACAAGTGATAATGGGCTTTCTAAATTAATTGAGCGAATCTACGTCTAGGTGAATGGATTCAATTCCTGAAACAGTTAAACCTTCAAAGGCTTCAAGGTCAAATCCTTATGCAAAACTCGCCATGTGGTGATTTTGGATAACTCCAATTGTTAAGAACGTCGAGGAATTAACAATACTATGGCTCACAGCTACAATGCTTTCAGTTGAACAACCAGGTCGACGAGGCGATGGTGTTCGGACATTTGGTAGCGAACCTAATGATTAAAATTTAATAACGGTCTCAGAAGGACGATTATGTTGTCCGGAAATATTACTTACTTTTGGGAAATGTAACTTTAACAGAACCACCATTTTCATAGTGGATTTTAATTATTTTAAAGCGTTGTTCGAAATTGAATTCTTTTTTTTTTGTTTGAAAGTACTACGAATACCTCAAAAAGCTAAATGAAAAACAAACATCTTGGTGATGAATCCAATATATAAGCAGTAAATAATAATAAATAATTTTCTTTAATTCTAATTTCAAGCCAAACTTTATCCTGCGTAGCTTTTGATTCACTAAAAACCAAAATATCTTTAAAAACAAACACTGTAATTTTCATTTAACTGAAATCTCACATAAATTTCGTTACACCCTTTTTTCGTCGTAATAAATTCTTTTAGTTATCTTAACACTTGACTACTTTAATTTATGCCATAAATTATTTTTTTAATTTTTCATGATTTTTGTGTGTAAGATTTTAGGCGTTAAATTAGGTTGTAAAGCAAAGCATATCTTAAGGAGTTACTTTTACTTTAACTCAATTAAGAATATTACATTATTTATAATAATAAAAAAAAAAACAAGCATGATATGTTTAACAAAATGATATCTTATGAATAATATATGAATTGTGAAAGCAATTGTAAGAAATACATTTTTTACATGTCATTCACTGGCAGAACAAAAAATGTCGACGAAAAACTATTTAACACTTCAACTATATAAAATCCAAATTGTCATGTTTTGCTTTTAACAAAAGGCCACCTTTTTTTACTTTTCTCTAGCACTGAATATATTATTTATTTGTTATTATTTATATTGATAAAGCTTGCTTTCAAGGTCTTCTGTTTAAAAGCATGATGTTAAATAAAATCTCGCCCCCATCCAAATCAGCTACTTGGGGTTTTATTAATCAAACAAACGTAGATCGCTACGAAAAGTCATGATTTCCTATTTCAAAATCTATGACTTCAATCTATGACTCATCTATTATCACTTTTCTCTCTAAATAACGCTTCAATATAATTTGGACAACTATGCCGTTAGCAGGCACCATCACCAAATCATCTCTTGCGGCTACACGATAGTTGCTTAGCTTTTCTTGTGTAGACTCCGCGAGTTTTTAACTCGCAACTTATCTATGGTGGATATACAAAAGCAATTATTATTCTTTATAAAATGATCCCTGGGTAGGAACTGAACTCTGATCTTTTGTTTGCCAAAAACTAAGACCCCTAACGATGCGTCAGCTAATTCGATTTCGTTTACTCCAACTGCACTTTGTTAACAATTTATTCTGCTCTATTTTACCACACAAGTGGTTAACAATAATAACTTTTGTTCTTACTAATAAGCATCATAATTCTTTCAAAGAGAGACTAGAGTTCCAAGTTTCTATCTTTTTATTATTTATTTTTCTTTTAACCGGAAACAACCACATTGCGTTACAAATTCTTTCGCTTTTCCAACAGGTTCTATCGTGATATTGTTATAAAGATGCTTAATTTCAGTTATAAAAATATCACAAAAAAATATTAAGTGAAATGACCTATTGTGCCTGTTAACACATTAAGAATTTTCTAAGAATTTTTATCAACATAAAACAACAACAATATGCTTTATTCGAATTCCACAAACAAAGATTAACATTCAGAAATAGAAGACACTGTAGTGGGACCACCCTAATACATATTATGAATGTTCACACAAACAATCAGAAACAAACAAGCAAAGAAGATATCAAATTAATAAAAATGCAATGCACTAGCAGCGAATACATGTCCGCTGTTTTTGTGCTGTCGACGATTAAACGACCTTCAGTTTAAGTGCAGCGGATAGACTTTGCTTGTGTTGTTGTTGTGCGTTTCAGGTGATACATTTGTTTTGGAAAACATTCCTAAATAGAATGCAACTTAGGATGGGTCACATTTCACTTTTCGCATTGACAAAAATATTTATAATAACATTTGTATATAATTATTATTAATAAATTAAGTACTAGACTATTAGAATTCTTCTCACAGTCAGTATATAAGCGACTGCAATTAGGAATCTTAACAATAATCTTTGTCTGCACGTTCTAGCTCCTCGTTGAGCTTGAAATAATTAACTGCTCCGAGTTGAGCACTGAAGAGAAAACAAAAAAAAAAAATAAATATTAAAAGGAAATTAGACTTTTAATTAATAAAATATCAATTAGATAAATAAATTTATTACAACACACAGCTAGACAAACACCTACACTGAACAATGATAACCGCAGAGCAGGTGTAGCAAATGCGTTTGTAGAACCTTCCAATTGTGAAGAGTTAAAAATTTTTTTTATATAATTCTAAAACCGCTCAAAAGAGTATATAAAAGCTGTCTCACTTATAAGTCAGTCTGTCTAATAGTGAACATGATCGAGTTGAAACAGCAGCTTACATCCGTTGATTCACTGGCCAATCGACCACAAATGGATGCGCTCTCAACGAAAATCGAGTCAAGCACAAAAACGTGATAATAAGGCATTCATTAAGAGATAGTACATAACAAAACAGTTATACACATCACCTATGAAACCAATTATGGAATATAGTTCAGTAGTATGGAACCTACAATATATTGTAGATAGTAACCGCATTAAATCAGTTCAGAAACAATTACTAATGTTCTGTTTGCAAAGTTGAACATGGCAACATGGGGTTAATCTTCCATCTTATCGTTGCAAGCGAAGATTAATCAAATTGTAATCATCTCATAAAATTCGTCCTTTTGAGACGGCAATTAAAAATTTGGTCGTTCAATTTGAATCGACAGACTCGATACACAATGTGCGGCCACGAACGCGTATTCGATCGGTTCGTTCAACTCTAAAAATCGCAGCCATGAGCCACAATCTTGAAGCAGATCCAAATTTGTCAATTGCTCGATGGTTTCAGTAATTGAAGTATCCAAAACAACCACATGGCGAATTTTGCTTAAGGATTTGACTTTGAAACATTAAAAGGTCTAACTGGTGCAGAAATTGAAGCCGACCGACCATTCATTCAGGAACAACTGGCTGCTTTTTCCAAAAACCAACCCTTTTTTTAAAGCAAAGCCCATTTGCACTTGTCACGGTATGTCAACAAGCCAAATTGCCGTATTTGGACTTCTGAAAATCCTAGAGCGATTATTGAGAAGCCTTTGCATGCTAATAGTTCCACTATATGGTGTGCTGTGTGATCTGGAGTTGTGATTGGGCCGTTTTTGTTTTTTCGAAGATGAGGTTGGAAGTGCAATAACGGTCAATAGATCACGCGAGATGCTAACAACGACGAAGTGGAAATCACTGACATGTGGTTTTAACTACCCCCCGGGGGCACATAAATATGATCTTTATAGAACTTCGACTATCTAGACACAGTGCAACTGGGGAAAAAAGGGAGCCCAGTCCCCTGAAGTCAGCAGGGGTACAACCTGAAACTTCACTATATTCCCACGGGAATCAGTAATGCCCGCAGAGTTCCGTTATTTGTCTCTTTAGACATTTAATAGTTCTCTGGCTGATTACTGAGGTTGGCCCCTATATGGGAGTATCGTGGTGGTTGTGGTTTCGCGGCCCCATATCAGGTCTTTTGTTTAATATGGTGGCCAGGATCATCTCACTGTTGATGACATCCTAAGAGAATAATCCAGTTCAGTGAGCATGCTAGACATGTGTTTTGGACAGGAGTTGGAAAGTCTTCAACTCTTAAGCAAGGTGTGATGATTTGCAGCCCTGCTCTGGAATCATCGAAGTTGCAACTAGAAAGTTCTGTTGCATAGAATTATGGCTTCGGCTTCCTAGGATGAGCATGACTTTTCAAATTATGCATAGTGGCTTGACAACCATTTCATAAAGGCTTCATGGCTAGGTGCAGATGTAAATCAAATCACGTCTTTGTGGTTTTAACTAGATGGTGCCACATATCACACAGCCAATAAAACGATCAATTTGTTGCGAACCAAATTTCGCGATCGCATAATTTCACGACAATCAGCAGTTAAGTGGGTAGCCAGATCGTGTGATTTTACATCACTGGATTATTTGGATATTAAGTACGGAGTCTATACGGAGCCAAATTCCGTAAGGTGATTAATGAAATAATACAGCCATTTTGTCAAAAAGTGATTAAAAATTTTGATGAAAGGAATCAACCTGCGTCATCGGGGTCATAGTGGACTTTTGCCAGATATCATTGTTCATTCATAATTGCCGGAGTTGTCACCTCGTACTACAATTAAAATTTGAATCTTCCTTCTTGTTGTAAAACCCTTTTATGTGGGACCAATAGCTGTTCCATTCTACGCCTAAAAGAATATTCGTATTTCTGCAGATTTGGAATATAAAGAAATTTTTTAAATAAGTAAATCTGAACAGCTCTTAACGACTACTTCTCCAATCCTTCCAGTTGAAAGTATTTTATTTTAGCTTTAAAACAAATTTAGTTTTTAAAAGTTTTTTTTATTTTAATCTTAAGATGTTTTATTTTATTTTTATTCCACACCAAACAAAACCAAACCAAAAACATAGACTACAAGCTTTCAAAGCACTTTCACTTTTGAAAAGCAAGACCACCACTAAATCTTAAGTTTGTTGGTAAAAAAAAAAAAACAAAAACGAAGAGAAAAGAAAGAACAAAGCATTTTCGACCACAAAGGCAACGTTGAGTATCACAATAAATGATAAAAGGTAAGAAAGAAGAACAATATTAAAAAAAAAAGAAACTACAAGGTTAGAAAACTAGAAACCTGTTACCGCTGCCAGCAACGCAGTACTTAAAGAAGAATATTCACAATCACTTCCATCACTCTTGCGCAAGTAAAAGCATTCAGCTTTTAAAACTCATTACAAATTGCTTAAAAACAAAAAAGAAAACTTTTGAATATTTAAATGCTTTTTTTTATTTATAAATATAAAATAAAGGGTTTGTCAAAAAGAAGTTTGTTTTGTTAAACAAAATAAGAATTTAGATTAAGGTGATTCAAATTTTTATTTTATTACGAAGAGAAAAGTTCAACAGATATCGATTCTTTAATCAAAGTTTTTAATTACGTTTTGGCATATTAGCGGGCCTATTTCGTTAATCACATTAAGGATTTTAAGTTTTAAGACTAAAATCGATTCGATTGGCTCCCTACAGACTCTGTCCTTAACATAGCTCCACAAAAAATAAGCCAGTGGTGTTAAATCACCCGATCTGGCTGCAATAAATTGATCGTTTCATAGGCTGTGTGAAATGTGGCAACGTCCTGTTAAAACCACATGTCAGTGATATTCACAACGTCGATGGTAGGCCAAAATTGAGTTGTTAGCCTCTCGCGATAGGGTGATCCATTGACCGTTACCGCACTTCCAGCCTCATCTTCAAAAAAAACACGGTCCAATCAAGCCTCCAGACCACATTGCGCGCCATATAGTAACACTTTGAGCAAGCAAAGGCTTCTCAATAACCGCTCTAGGATTTTCAGAAGCCGAAATGCGGCAATTTTGCCTGTTGACATACCCTGACAGGTGAAAGTGGGCTTTGCCTGAAAAAAGGTTTTTTTCAGAAAAACCATCTGCTTGTTCCTGAATGAACTAAGCGAATCTACGGCGATGTGAATGGTCGGTCGTCTTTAATTCCTGCACCAGTTGAACCTTGTAAGGCTTCAAAATCAAATTCTTAGGCAATATTTGCCGTGCGGTAGTTTTGGTTAACCCCAATTGTTGAGAATGTCGAGGAATTGGCAAATTTGGATCTGCTTCAACACTGTGGATCACGGCTGCAACGTTTTCAGTTGAACAACCCGGTCGAACACACGTTGCTGTTCGCAAATTTTGTATTGAGCCTGTTGTCTCAAATTAAACGCTCAAATTCTTAATAGGAGTGTCAGAAGGACGATTGTATTGTCCGAAAAGATCACAAATTTCACGAAATGTAACTCTAACAGAGGTAACATTTTCATTGTGGATTTCAATTACTTTAACGCGATTTTTGAGCGAAATTGAATTCATTGTAACAATTGTCAATACATCTGCCACAATTGAAAAACAAACTTCTTGTTAAAAACTCCGATATATAAGCTCATGCAGGTATTTAGCATTAAGGTGTACCAAAATCATAAAATTGTTATAGTTAACTCCCAAAACCAAAGTTAACTTTCATCAACTTTCATTCTGGTGAAATACTTGGCCTCAGCCATAATACAGGCAGGTCCTCTCTGCATACTAGAGATCAAATTCCATTCTGGTCATGTAACCCTGCCGTTTGCTTTTCTTCGCTCAAATTGTTTTGTCCCATCTCAGCAAATTCAACCTGACGGACAGGTATTTCAGAATCCATTACAGACCCAGGTTATAATACTACGCTATTTTGTTAAAATTTGTGAGAGGCAAAACCAAAAAAAAAATGTCACGTTCCTTTAACGTCGTTATAAATTTGAAAACTCAGTTTCATTTAAGTGCTTTTCTGCAAAGTCAACCATCATAATGCACGATTAACGGTGTCTTTATTTACATTCTTTTGCGTGGGGTAAGATTTACGTCGGTACCTAGCGTGTGCATGCCATAGCTCGACGGTCATCAAACCACAGGGGCAATATGATGCGTGCGGCCGCGCCATAGGAAGCTGAAGACATAATTCTAGCAACAGGTCTATTCCTAGTTGCAATACCGGAGGTTTCGAAGCAGGGCCGTCAACCCACACTCCTTGCTGAAGAGTTGAAGACTATCCAACTCCTGGTCCAGAATACATGACAAGCATGCTCACTGAATCTGGATCATTCATTCAACGTTCTCAGTAAAGGTGAGGTGATCCTGGCCCCTTAATCAAATTTATGAGGGCCGTGAAATCACAAGCACCACGATACTCCCGAAGGGCCAACCTCAATAATCAGACTGAGAACAGCTAAAAGGCTAAAAAGCCAAAAAGCTGAACTCTGGGACTTACTGATTGCCGTGGAAATAACTTGGAGCTTGCAGTTGACTCCGTGCTAGTCTTCCGGGTGCTGGGCTCCTTTTTCTCCCGCTTATACATGTAATAACGGGGGGAGACATTACGTGATAAGATTTACATCTGCGCCTTAATCAGATGATGGATCAATACCACTGTGGATGAAATGTAGCGTCATCCTTGCCCTAGAAGACCCTCGGATACGTATATTCCCCGGTCACTCCTAGTTGCAACTTCAAAAGCCCGGAGTAGGCCGCAGCCTTCACTCCTTGCTGAAGTGTTGAAGGCTATCGAACTCCTGGTCCAGAACGCATGAAGCTTAATGTAATTAAGAACACGACGGCATTCATACTCACTGGACCTGCACCAATCATTGTGTTCATTGCTAATGATCCGACCCACAAACTCAAGCGAGGGCCTCCAAACACATAGCCACCACGATGCTCCCGCAGGGCCTACCTCAATAATCCGTCAGAGAACAGCTAAATGCCTAAAGAGACAAATAGTGGAACTCTGGGGCTTTACTGATTCCCGTGGAAATATAGTGGATTTTCCAGTTGGCTCCTACTAGCCTAAGGGGACTGGGCTCCCTTTTACCCTCGCAAGACACAAGTCTAGATGGTTGTGTGATCCGTAAGGACCTATAAATGTGCCCTAGGGGGGACGGGGGGAGACAATTAATACAATACTATAAGGATACAAGAGTAAAGAAATATTTAGACGTTTTATTTCGCCTATAAACATTTTCGCCAGTATGACACAGTATTAACAAGCAAAAGGATGAACAGCGAAATCGTTTGTGTGGAAAGTATGTCACCGTTTAGTATTTAATTCTAACTTTTTATTATTTGTTTTATATAAAAATGTAAGTGCCTGTTATTTAGGTCTTCTAGAAGTTCTGAATGTATTATTATTATTTATTTTATTTTTCACATTTCCTGTTTATTTAAAAGGTCTGTCTGTCTGTTGTGATTTTAAAGACAAAACAATATACATAAAAGTTACATTTGGTATGGGGCACCCTTTAATTTATAATATTAAGTAATTATACCTATTTCAATAGCAGCAGTAGAGAGAGCTTCATATTCTGTGTGAAAAAAATTAAAAAGATACGAAAATTTACGTGTAATTAATCTCTATGAAGGCACCCTGGAATAAAAATTGCAAACTCGATTTCAAGGATAGAACTCTGTGACAGGCAGAAAGAAGGAAGCGAAATTAGTATGTTTTTATACTGTGATTAGGGAACCCTAAAAGGTTAATAAGAATACTTTCAAGACCATCTTCGTATGTTCATGATTTTCGCTATTGTTAGTGGTGAACAATTTAGTCTGTTATTAATAAAATTACTTTGTGTTATTGACGCTATGCATGTGAGAGTAATTTTTTTTTTTTTTTTTGCAAACCACTAATACATTTACATTAATCAACCATAATTAAATGTCAAATATATTTTACTCGTATTAAAAACAATAGATAAATTTATTAAAACAGTCTTTAAGTATAAAAAAAAACCAATGAGTTAAAATATATTTGCGGTTGAGTTTTTGTCAAAGAATGTGTTTATGAAAGCAAATTAAAATATCAGCACATGTCATGTCACATAAGGATAAAACGATTGGTTCGATTGGTCTTTTTATTTAATTGAGATTATTTGATCAAGCAAAAATATATTTCGATTTTAGTTTTAAAAACTTTATTGTATGTGAGAGAAATTGCATTTTAAATAAAACTAAGGCATACTTTTAGGCGTTTGTCCCAATTTTTTTTTATTATTATGTGAGAAACTATTTTGAAATTTTATTTTTGGCTTTTTAATTTAACAGTGTTAACAGTGTTTTCTTTTAGCACATTCGCAAGCTTCTGCACCGCATTTCTATCAATCGTAATTCAAATGAAATAACAAAATTATGCCTTAAATTATGCTATATTCTTTGGTATAAAAAGAAGCAAAAATTAAAGTAATAAATTCCCCAAATTGATAATTGAAAAAGGATACTCACACACGCAGGAACCCATACCATATATGGGTTACCTTTTAATATTTAACTTAATTTTTTTAATTTTCTTTCAAATTTCTTACTTAATAAAATAGCGGCCTGTGAAAATCTCATAACTATTGGAATACCTTTTAATTTAAATTTTTTACAGCTGTTTTTAAAGTTAACTAGCAAAATATACTCTACGTAAATTCATAAAATAAGGTCATATATGCGAAATTATTCCGTGCACGGATTAAGGAGATAGCGCCATATGTGTCAAAGTTATTGAATCTATGGAAATACCCTTAAATTTTAAATGTCTTGCTAAAACTTATTTTTATCCAAGAAATTAATTATTCAATTGTGGCAACGCCAACAACATGAGAGTTTTTTGACGTCTTCGTAGTAGATGTATTGGCAACGTTACAATGAATTTAATTTCGCACGAAAATCGCATTTAAATAATTAAAATTCACAATGAATGTGGTGGTTCTGTTAAAGTTACATTTCATAAAATTCGTAATATTTTCGGAGAACATAATCATCCTTAAATTTGAGTCGACAGCCCTCAATACAAAATGTGCGAACACCAACGCGTATTCAACCGGTTCGTTCAACAAGTTTGTCAATTCCTCAAAGCTCTCAACAATTGGGGTTATCCAAAGCCACAGCATGGCGAATTGCGCGTAAGAATTTGACTTTATAGCCTTACAAGCTTCAACTGGTGCAGGAATTGAAGCCTTCATACCGCCATAAATTCAATTTATCCACAAACCACCGGCTGGTTTTTCAAAAAAATAATTTTTTTCAGGTGAAAACCATTTTCACTTATCAGTGTATGTCAACACTTAGAATTTTTTTTTTTTTTTTTAAAGAGAAGTAGCACTTCAGGCAACAATGCCTACTTAGTAAAGAACCATGCTACATTCTTTAGGAAAGGGATAGACAATAGATAAAACAGGTGGTGAAAGTAGAAGAATAGTCGGAAATTAACTGCCGCATATAAGACAGCACAGCGACCAGTGACTATGACTTCATCGCTGAGCAGCCCCACCGACAGTCAATTTTTATTTTTGTAGTGAAAAAAACCAAGGTCTTCGTTGGGAATCGAACCCACAACCCCCATATTACCAAGCTAGTACACTACCTACTAGCCTACAGGGGCACCTAAAGAATTGCCGCATTTGGGCTTCTACAAATTCTAGAGCGGTTATTAAGAAGCCTTTGCATTCTTAACGTGTCACTGTATGGTGTGCTATGTGGTCTGAAGACGTGCTTGGGTCATTTTTTTCACTATCGCGAGAAGCTAACAACTTAATTATGGCCTATTATTGACGATGTGAATGGTGCCACATGTCACACAGCCAATGAAATGATCCATTTATTACAAACAGTTAAATGGCCAGCCAGATCGTGTAATTTAATACTACCGGATTATTTTCTTGGGGGACTATACGGAGTCAATCGCATCGATTTCAGCCTTAAAAGTCAAAAAATACCTCTTATTGTGGAATACCTAATAATGGAACAAAACAAAGATGAATAACTGTAAATTGACATGAAATTTGATTTGTTCGAAAGATTAATTATAATTAAATATGATTTTTGCCATATGACCGGCGTGACTGGCTCGGACGTAGTCTTATCTGGAGATCCAATTTTAGATGATATTTTGCAATTGTGGCCGTATAACGGTAATAATGCGTACAATCGTTTCGGGCTTATCACCGTTTACTAACGACATATGCCCACGGAAAATACTAGGGTAGATCAACAAGTCCGTGACTTTTTGAACGAAACACAGTTTTTTTTGCAAAACACAAATTTATTTTTCAACATAATCTCCTTTTAACCCAATTCACTTAGTCCAACGTTTCTCCAGTTTCTGTACCCCTTCGAAAAAATAGGATTTTAAAAGGCTGCTTAAAATAGGCATTTGTTTCGTCAATAATTTCATCGTTGGAGCTACATTTCTTTCCCCTGAGCCATTTCTTTACGTTTTGAATAGGATTAGGCGGATGAGGTATCAATTCGTAGCCCAATTCATAGAGACTGCACATGTATGCACCCCTGCATTTTCTTGATTAAAAAGAACTTTTTTTATTGGCCATATGGAGTCTTCTTCTTTTTAAATCCTCATTAAATCGGTGATAATATGGCATAATATTCGCCGTTTATTGTTTTTTCTCTTTTGAAGACAATCGATATGGATTATCCCACATGTATTCTAAAAAACTATTGCCATCACCTTATTGGCCGACATACTACCTTGGTCTTCTTCGGGTCAGTTTCACCCACAGAAACACATTCCTTAGACTGCTGCTTGGCCTCCAGAGTACACTAATGGATAAATGTTTCATTTACAGTTACAAAACGCCACAAAAACTCATTCGGCTTGCGGTTAAACAATTCCAAACAATCCTTTGAAGTTATCACACCTTTACGTTCATGGTCAATTGAGAGGAAACGCGACAGTCATCTTGCAGACATTTAAAATCGAAACCACACTGTCATATGAAAGGACGTGATAAGATTTACATCTGCACCTGGCCGTGCGCCCTAATCAGATGGTGTATCATTACCACTGTTGGATGAAATGTAGCGTCATCCTCCCCTAGAAGGCCATCGGATACATATATCCTCCGGTTACTCCTAGTTGCAACTTCAAAAGTCTGTAGCAGTCCACAGCCTTCACTCCTTGCTGAAGAATTGGAGACTATCCAACTCGTGGTTTAGAACGGATGAAGCTTAATATAATTAAGAACATAACGGCATTCATACTCACTGGACCTGGACCATTCATTGTGTTCATTGTAAATGATCCGACCCAAAAACTCAAACGAGGGCCTCAGAACACACAGCCTCGAGGACCTCGAAACAACTCCCGAAGGGCCTACCTCAAAAATCAGTCAGAGAACAGCTAAATGCCTAAAGAGACAAATAGCAGAACTCTGGTGCTTTACTGATTCCCGTGGAAATATAGTGGATTGTCCAGTTGGCTCCTGCTAGCCTTGAAGGGGACCGGGCTCCCTTTTACTCGCGCAAGACACAAGTGTAGATGGTTGTGTGATCCATAAAGCCTTATAATGTGCCCCCGGGGAGGGGTGCCACATGAAATATCTATGGCATCAACAATCTCACACACTTTTACTCACGCTTCGGACGGCCAACACCATATCCTGAATTTTTCCAACATGACCTCAATTGGCTGTCCAAAAGGGTCAGCATCATTTGTACTTTTGCGACCACAACGAAAGTCAGTAAAGCACTTTTTTACCATTCAAATCGATGGTACAGAGCCGCCATAATATTCATCGAGCATTTTTTCGCAAACAATAATATTCATCGAGCACTCGAAATTCACTTTTTCCATTTTTAGAATATCTTATGCTTTGAATAGCTGTTAAACGGAAAGTAAATGACGACACTTGCTTAAAATGTGACAGTAGTCTATTAATAGGTGGCACTTGATGGGAACAGTGTAATATTCTATATAACGACGAGCGAAGTTCGAAAATTCATAGACTTATTGATCCGCCCTCGTAGGCTAGCGACATTTAATTGCACGATCCCCAACACCGTTTCATGGATAAGAAGCGTGAAACTTTCTTCCATAAAACAATTGTTCCATGAGCTTCTGATATGCTACGCGATTTTGTTGAAACCTTATTATGGTTTTTCAATTGGTGAACGTTAAAGTCAGAAATCATGATTTTGTAGCAGTCACCATTGACCGTAACGTTTTGACCAGCATCGTTTTAAGAGAAATATTGGCCAATGATTCTACCAGCCAATAAAGTACGGTGTCTTTATATACACTTGCACTTGCGCATTATCATCACTACAAATACGACACTTTTGCTTATTGACGCTCAACAAATGCGTGCTTCATCGCTAAACGAAATTCGCTTATGTAAATTGGCATCACTCGCATTCTTATTTTGGACGCAAAATCTAATATGTTGCAATGCCAAACAAAATTAAGCATAAATCACTTGACAGCTGACAATATGGCCACCAATTAAAAAGTGTTCGCAACTTAAAGTTAAACCTCTTTCAAAAAACACCCGATAATTATTCAGTAAATACATTAATTTGAATTTGTATATTTTTGTTTATTATTCGTTGTTTGTTATTATTAAATATTATTGAACGAAAAAATTATGCACTTGAAATTCTTCTCCCTTTTTTCTATCCTATTTTCAGTATTACTTTTTCTCTATATCTCTTATGTTGGAATGCTTGACCAAAAAATGTAACAAAGTCGAAAATATTTTTTTGTTATACTTTAACATTCCAATTGAAGTGTTATAGACAAATAAGCAAAAACTCACAAATTTGCCACTTTAATTACTTTACAGACAGTCGTTATGGTCTCAATAAACAATTTGTTTGTACTAATAAAAAAAATCAAAGAGTTTTTTCTATAAAAAATTAAATAAAACTTTATTTGCAAAAGGTATAAAAAAATGAACTGGGAAGGAGAGGCTTTAGCAAAAATAATAAAAGCAAAATTTCTGCACCCTCCAATTCAGCGGTGCATATAAAGTATAATGAGACGAGAAGGTTCACAGTGGTACAGAAAAGTTTTGGTTCTCCTTATCATCATGTTTAGCTTTCGCTAAAAAGATATCATTATTATTTCTTATGACTTAATCCTTATAACCGCTTAATTTCGAACCCTAAAATTGAAAATGCTATCGAAATTATATTCAGTACATTGAACGAATTAATTACATTTTAAGCTTTCACCTTAGTTGAACAATTTTTTATGAAATTTCCCAACCCTGCCCGCCACCAGAAGGCCTATTTTTTGCTTCATTTATATTTTATAACGACACAAAACCAAAAACAGCTTTTTTTCAACTTTCTTCAAAAAAATGTGTAAAACGCAAGTGATAAAGTATTTTCTTTCAGTGTATTTTATTGTTTTGAAAATCTGGTAACTCTTTTTACTTATTTCAAAATTTTGTTAAAATAACACATATCAAGAATATTTATTTATTTTCTTTTAATGAAATTCAAGTATTCGGAAAATTTCGATCTGACAACTCTATTTCCCATTTATAATTATATATACATATATTTTATTCTCTTTATTATTCTACTCGAAGAATTTTTCTTTTAAAAGGTCAGATTCAGATCAATATTCGATCTGACGACTCTATTTTCTATCTAAGTTTTTTTCATCATTCTACTCGAAGAATTTTTCTTTTAAAAAATAAGAGTCAGTTCAAGACTCTAAAAAAATTACGATCTGGCAACTCTATTTTCATCTAAGTTCTCTTCAGCATCCTACTCGAAGAATTTTTCTTTTAAAAAGTAAGAGTCAGATTAAGATTCTAGGAAAATTTTGATCTGGCAACTCTATTTTTCATCTAAGTTCTCTTCGTTGTACTACTCGAAGAATTTTTCTATTAATAATAGAATCAAATAACAGTCAATTTAAGGCTCTAGGAAAACTGCAATCTGGCAACTCTATTTCCATCTAAGTTCTCTTCATCATCCTACTCGCAGAATTTGTCTTTTAAAAAGTAAGAGTCAGATCCAGATTCTAGGGTGATTTCAATATGGCAACCCTATTCCCATCTAAGTTCTCTTCGTTGTCCTACTCGAAGAATTTTTCTTTTAAACAATAACAGTCAGATCAATATTCTAGGAAAATTACGATCTGGCAACTCTGTTTTCATCTAAGTTCTCTTTATCATCCTACTCGAAGAATTGTTCTATTAAAAAGTAGGAGTCAGATTAAGAATCTAGGTAAACTGCAATCTGACAACTCTATTTCCCGTCTAAGTTCTCTTCATCATCCTACTGGAGGAATTTTTCTATTGAAAAATAAGAGTCAGATTAAGATTCTAGAAAAATTGCGATATGACAACTCTATTTTCAAGTTCTCTTTATCATTCTACTCGAAGAATTTTTCTTTTAAAAAATAAGAGTCAGATCAAGACTCTAGGAAAATTTTGATCTGGCAACTCTATTTTCCATCTAAGTTCTCTTCGTTGTACTACACGAAGAATTTTTCTATTAATAATAGAATCAAATAACAGTCAATTTAAGGCTCTAGGAAAACTGCAATCTGGCAACTCTATTTCCATCTAAGTTCTCTTCACCATCCTACTTGAAGAATTTTTCCTTTAAAAAATATGGGTCAGATCGAAAATTTTGAAAAATTTAGGAAAATTTAGGAAAATTTCGATCTGGCAACTCTATTTTCATCTCAGATCTCTTCATCATTCTACTCGAAGAATTTTTCTTTTAAAAAATATGACTCAAATCAAGATTTGAAAAACTTCATGCGAGTCCCATTCATAAATCTCATTTCAGTTATAACTCTCCCAGAAGTTCATGCCCTTTTATCTGAAGCTTATTATGCCTCTTAAGCTTTTGTGACAAACTTATTTATTTCGTTGCTATGCGGCCCTATTTTCGCAGGAGTCAAATTTTGTTAGGCTGCACGATTTGAACGTTTCATACACACTAGCCAACTCACTAAGGATCTAATAGTCACAGTAAGCTTCCTAAGACAGCACGATGAATTAGATTTCTAATGTTCCTATAAATGCACACTGGATCTTACGCTAAGCCATTGTGCAACCAGGTAGTAATTTTACCCTTATTTTTTTCCGGAAAATCTGCAAGGTTTTGCCGTTTGGAAATGCCAAAAATATCAGTAAAATGGGCTGCACAAGGATATTGAAGGTTTTATTTTTTTCTCTTCCTGTTCTTCGCCCTGAAAAACTTTAAAAACTTGAAAAGCATGCGCGTACTTTTATTATCACAGTTATAAGGATAGGGGAAATAAGAAAACAGTCTTCCACTTTTTATGGAAACGTGTCGACTTATCAACCGCGAAAAAGAAATTTCCATACAATTTCATAATGTCTGATCTAGATGAGATTTGTAAAGTCGGGGCAGGGTTTTAGCTGCTGGGTGAATTTAATATCCCCCTCATGCTTAGCTACCTGATCTGACTATAGGTAGGGATATTAAATTTAATTTTGCTGAAAATTAATGTTCCCGGGGACATGATATATTCCCCGGGACTCGAAATATTCGCTGAAAAACTCGTAATTGTTTTCTTTCTACGGAAAAAAGTATAAAACGGCAATTTTAAAAACGCCAATCGGAAACATAAAACCGAAAAAATAGCAGCAACCTGAAAGATTTTTTGTTAGACAGAGAAAGCAAAACATCTCCATTTGACGGACTTACGTTCCCAGATCTTTAAAACTGGTGCTCAGCTGACAGCCATATCTTCCAATAAAATAAAAGAAAATAGTGTTTCCTTAAGCCCACAATGCCATCGCCACGAGATTGTTATTCACATAACATGCAACTGAATTATTTGAAGCATTTTAAATATTTTTGCTCAAGCATTTAATTTTATTAAAAGAAATTTAATTTTATTTTTACATATTTTTTAATTAACTGGCACAATGAAAAGATAAAAAATCGGAAAACAAAAAAATGCCACGACAAGTGGTTTTTAATCCACCTTTAAGTTTTCAACCCTGCGAATGTCGTTTAATCCCATACTTAAGCGCTGTTTATTAACCGTTAAAATTTTTAGCCGTCATTTAAGGTGGCAAAAATGCTGAGTTATTAAGAAATATTCTGAGAATCTTCTTGAAAAATATTGCGTAGATGAGACATGTTGCAGCATGAACATGAACATTACTGAATATGCATGAATAAATAAAATTTTTAACAAGTTTTTCCTTTAATTTGTTACACTTGTATGCCGTTGTTGTATCTTTCTGTTGCTGCTATTAACTTCAAAGCGACATTGTGTGAAAGTCCTTTAACTAAAGTCGTATACTCTGTTTTTTTATACTTAACAAAACGCTGCTTAAGTGCAGAAGAGAGAAGAAGTAGCACATACTGGCAATTGAATGTTTAATTATTGTTTGTAAGCATCGACCCTATAATCACAATTTATTGTATGAAACTAGCCAGATCCGATACAACATTCACAGTGGATGATTAACAGGGGAAATTAAAAACAAATCTACTCTACATTGCACTGTGGGATTTTTGTGAAATAATAAATTTTTATTTATTTTAATTTTAATATTAATAGCAACTTTTTGAAAGTCAACACAATTTGAGTGTTAAGGAGAATATATATACCCCACCCCACCACCTTGCTACACTAATACGATAGCAAAATAATGGCTTTCAATCACTCGTTCTCCTTAATCAATTTAAAATATATTCAAAGTTACTTTCTGTAACCCAAAAATTATGTGCTACTTTAAAAAAATAAACACCTAAAAATATAACTTAGGACACAGTGTCGCACAAAACTGTAATTACATTAATAAGAAGGTTTGTTTGATAAAAAGTATATAATATATACTTTTAAATTATACATATATATATATATTATAATTTAAAAAACTGCATTCTATATATTGTTACGAAGATGATTTATTAAGAGATTTTAAAAGAAAATAATTATCAGTAAAAAATTTAATGCAACGATCCACAGTGCATTTCACAAACTGTGTAGCTTTTTAAAAAAATCTTATACACACAAGACAACAACAACAACACGCTTATAAGAAATTCTACCAAATAAGATAAACAATAGAAAACAAAAGCACAAAAACACAAACAAAAAACAGCCAAGCAGTCACCTAAACTGAATGATAATAACAGTTGATCAGTACAAGAATGTACTTTAACGCGGACATGCAGTAAATAGTAGACAGCTATAAGGCTAATTAAAGTAACCATTTCTCTAAATCAGTGATGGGATTGCTGTTCAATTAAAAGTTCGGTTTAAGCTATATATTTAATTTATTAGTTATATTACGTAATATTTTAAAACAACATAAACATTTTATAAGATACGGTTTATTATGATTTTAAGATTTTCCAGATGTATGGAAAGCATGGATCCCCAAAATCTGGTTCCAGCTGGGAGGATGCGACTTTTAATAAATTAAATAGACTCTCGTCTGACAGAAGAAACCGATTTTCTATTTAATTTTTTTTCTGTCTGCATTTCATTACTGAAAAGGCCTGTTCACCTAAATATGAGGAAGCAAACATTGCCATAATTTTCTGCGCATGATTGAATTTGGAAATTCACCTTTTGGTCAAGATTTATAGAAATTAAGCTTATCTGTATTTAAAAAAAGCTGTTTTAAATTATTATTACATTGCAATTCTAATAATAATAATTTCCAATTGTAGATCAGATGGAACATTCTCAGGATTAACATTGAAAAAATATCTAAACATGATTGGATTTTTTTTAAGTCAGCAAATCTGGCCTTAAATAAATAGAGATTGTGAAAAGACTTTTAACTTCTCTTCACTCACAGACCTCAAAGAATTAATTAAGTCTTGGAAAATGAGTTAAATCATTTTTTCCCAAACATTTAGAAAATATAAACAATTGAGTTTTAAAAGACCTTAAACTGCCCCAAGTTTCATATATAAATTGATTTCTTTCCTATAACTTCTTGTTCAGTTTATTATAGTGCTCGAGTAAATCCGTGAAAAAAACAAACGCGATGCACCAATTCTCCAATCCAATCCTCCAATATTTCCCACTCATCCCAAATTTCAATTTTGGTTTTTAGAAAAACTTTAATTTCTTCGAGAAGACTCCAAACTCTCGAGAAGGCACGCCCACAACTCAGCCACAATTGATCTTTGTGTAATAAAGTACATCTGAAAACTCTGCATCAACTTCTGATAAAAACTCTTCAAATTGTCGATGTAACAAACCACGGGCTCGAATGGTATTAATTCACTTTAAAATAATAAATATTAAGTACGTGGTTAATATCCAAGGCAGCCTTGCAAAGAACATCTTGTTGGATTATACAATGTAAAAAAATTGTTTCGCTTTCAGGATTCTGACTTTTATAAACTGCTGCAAACTCCGTATTTTTTCCCACCATGTTTTAATGCTCCATCAGGTTTTAAATTAATTAATTTGGAAATTGGGGCATTAAGAGATTAGATTCCATCCCCTCTTTAAATTCATCATAAATTATTTTTCCTATCGTCTTTCCTTTCAAAGATCTCAAACAAGCAAGTTCTTCGGTTATTACAAAGTTTTCATCGACTCCTCTGATAAAAATTAGAAGTTGAGCTGTATCACTCCTGTCAACACTCTCGTCCATAGTGACTGAAAAATACTTAAACTTTTTAAGACGTCCATCGAGTTGATTGGTTAAATTAGAAGAAATCGCTTCAATTCTTTTTGTGACCATACTACGTGACAGCCCTATAGATTCGAAATCTTTAACCTTTTCTCGGCATAATACTTTTCCAATGCTAATTAACACATCCTTAATAAATTCTCCTTCAGAAAACGGTTTGTTACTTTTTGCTTTTTGCTATTTTATAGGCAACAATGTGACCAGCTAACATGGAGGATCGCTGGACACTTTTTTGATTTTTAAAAAACATTTGCTGACTAAATATTTTTCGTTTCAATTCCTCTGAATGAACTTTCTCGTCTTCATCTGTCATTTCACTTCGTCATAGTACTTCGACCCAGGATGTTTTGAATTAAAGTGCCTGGCGAGATTATAATCTTTTAGTACAGCTACCGGTTCTTGGCAGATAATAGGACAAATAGGCTTTTGGTTATATTCCATAAAGAAGTACTTCCATCTCCACTCTTCTTGAAATACTCGACATTCCGAATCAATTTTTCTCTTTCTATTTTCGATTGACATTTATGGCGGTACTTACAATACACTTTATTATTTTAATTACACAAATAAAACTGTACGTTGGCAACTTTATAATTTGACTTCACAATTTATTCTTTACGTCACGAGATTTACACTTTTACTGATTGCTGATTAATCCATCGCTGGCCCTCTTATATTTGTTGCGCATGTTGTCTCGAATATTCAAGAATCTTCTAGATCTCACATATAATAGTTGTTGTTATGTTATACGTTCAGTTTTCTATATTAGTTGTTAGTGTTTTATGATGTTTATGTTTCTTCTTGGAATATTGCATCAGAAAGTTGTTGTTCTCTTGTGTGTACAATATTTCCTAGAAAACTACGCAGTTTGGACAAAATATAATATGAAAACATCGCATTTTTTTGCTAAAATTGTCAATTTATATCTTTTTTAAAACATAAAGTAAATTTATTTTTTTGGGCATAATTTTTTAATAGCCGATTAATTTTTTTTTTTTTTGAAAAACGCTCGGCGGGCCGTAGTTCGCCCATCACTACTCTAAATAATCCTATCGCAAAATTTCGATTTCAATAAGTGAAAATGGTGCTGCATCTGTTACTAATGGATGATATAAGTAAGGAATCGGAAACTCTTGATGTTCTTGGCATAAAAATTTTTTCTTGGCATCCTTTTTTCCCCAGTTGCACTGTGTCTAGATAGTGGAATTCTATAAAGACCATATTTATGTGCTCCTAGGGGCCGATCTTCGTACTATTTATACCACCTATGTACGTTCAAAAATGGAATACAATTTTCATGTGTGGGCCGGCGCCCCAAGGTCTATTTTGCAGTTGCTCGGCGGCGTACAAGAGAGGGCCAAGAGGCTTATTGGGGACAGTAGAGTATCCAACTCTATTGATGCTTTATAGCATCAATGCAATGTGGGTTGTGTTTTATTGTTTTTTTTTTTTTGTTATTACAATAGTAAGTGCTCTAGAGATATTAGGAAACTTCTTTCCGTTACTCGCACGTTTTTGCGTTTAACTCGGTTTTCCTTAATAGCGCATCTATTCTTGGTTGATTGGCCCGTGAATCGCACTATTCATTGCAGCAGAACGTTTCGTATGTGGAATGAACTTCCTCTGAAGGACTACTATTGCTATACCCTCTCCCATCTGGCTAGTTGAAAGTCAAAGGCGAGCGCTTTCGATGCGAATGCATCATTCTCAAGCCGTGATGTGGCTTGTACTGGTAACCTAGTGTTGGTGTTCAGGCAGTTCTGTTGTTAAGTTCAGGTCAGCAGAATGCCTGTCACCTGGCATTTTTATGCAAAGTAAATTTATCGATACCTCGGTCTTTTATTATTATGTAGGTACGTGTGTCCGTCTGAGGGTGTTTTTCGTTTGCCAATTTGCAGTTTTAGTGGTGTGAAAATTGTGTCAGAGGCCGTGTTTACCTGCTCGTTTATAATGTCACTGTTAAATGTTTTTGTTTTGTAGATTTCCATGTTTTCAAGAATGTCTAGTCTTCGTCTTTTTTTGCTAGGATGTAGTAATGTCATGCATTCATCTATTTCCCTTGGTGTGAGTGTCAAGGTGTAATGCAAAGTTGGAATCTTCGCTTTTCCGTTTGTATGAGCGTTTGTGTTCTGTAAACCTTGTTTTTAGTGTTCGTCCAGTTTGCCCTATATAAGTTTGTTTGCAGGTGCAGGTAAGTCTGTATACCCCGCTGAAACTAAATTTGTCAGTTGTTTCTGTCGTTGTTCTAAGATTATGTCTCAGAGTGTTGCCAATTTTTAATGCTGTGAGTATTCCTTCTTTGTGAAAAAGGTTACATAGTCTGTATATTTCTGGTCCTGTGTAAGTAAAGGTGTGCCGTCGTGCTGTATCGTCTGTATCTTTGTCTTCTTTATTTCTGTTTTAAGTGTTGTATTGTTTGAAAAATTTATCGATGATAGTGGCCTTGTAGCCATTATTTTTAGTTATGGTGTAAATTATGTCAGTTCTTTGTTGTACTTATCTGGAGTAAGTGAGATTATCTTAAGTCTGTGTATCATATGTCTAAACGCTGCTAGTTTATGTTGGGTAGGGTGGTTCGAGGTGTTGTACATGGTAGTGTCCGTCGTAGTTGGTTTTCTGTAGATGTCAAATGTTAAATAGTCAGTTCCTCGTGTTATAGTGATGTCAGGATAATTCAAACTTCTGTCTTGTTCTTTTTCCATTGTGTATGTAATCTTATTATGAATTGTGTTTAAGTTTTCTAGAATTTGTTCGCCGTTGTCTAATTCGAGGATGCATAAAATGTCTTCTACGTATCTATAGTAATGAATTATTTTGTGTTTTTCCATTAGTGTTTTTACGTGTAATGATTGTTGAGATGTTGCATGAATATTTCCATGAAAATTGCGAAAGTTGGGTTTCCCATACCAAGTCCTTCAGGTAATTTGTAAAAGTGGTTATTAAATCGAAAGTAGTTCTGTTTTATTGTCGTCTTTGCAATATCTAGAATATCAGTGACGTATTGGCTTTCTAAGGTTTCATGTGTTGGTATTGAAGTATATAAATCCTTAATGTCAAATGAAAGGAGTCGCGTGTTTTCGGTTATTTTGATGTCCTTAAGTTTATCGATGAGGTCTTGTGTATTACGCATGGTATATGTGTTTTGTAAATTTATCCTTTCCTTAAGTACGACCCCCCGGGGGCACATACATATGGTCTTTGGAGAAAGCAACAACTTAGACCTGTGCAACTGGGGCAAAAAGGGAGCCCAGTCCCCTGAAGTCAGCAGGGGTACAACTGGAAACTCCTTTTTATTTCCACGGGAATCAGTGACTTAACTGTTCTCTGGCTGTTTATTGAGGTTGGACCTTTATGGAAGTATCGTGGTGGTTGTGGTTTCGCGGTCCCATATCAGTCTATGTCTCTATGGTGGCCAGGATCATTTCGCCGTTAATGATACGCTAGGTGAATGATCTAGTCCAGTG
This sequence comes from Trichopoda pennipes, assembly GCA_030448955.1. NCBI lineage: Eukaryota > Metazoa > Arthropoda > Insecta > Diptera > Tachinidae > Trichopoda > Trichopoda pennipes. The sequence continues at coordinate 5,731,811 of JASKUP010000056.1, read as the reverse complement.
AGCATGCTAGACATATGTTCTGGACAGGCGTTGGAAAGTCTCCAACTCTTAAGCAAGGAGTGATGATTTGCAGCCCTGCTCTGGAATCATCGAAGTTGCAACTAGAAAGTTCTGTTGCATAGAATTATAGCTTCGGCTTCGTAGGACGAGTATGACGTTCCAAATTATGCAGTGGTTCGATCCACCATCTGATTAAGGCTTCATGGCCAGGCGCGTTTTGGCCTGGTCAATTTGTTAGATAATACTGACCATAAATGTCACAAAGTCAGGTCAATTTAACTTTTAGTAAATTTTGTCGATCCTAAAACACTGTGCATACTGTTGTGCTCTTAAGATCAGAGAAAGGCTAGTGATGAATTTCGTTTAGCTCATTACTCTTTTCTGCTTTTATTTTTAAATGAAATTAAAAAATTATTCAGACTGACATAAAAATGTTGCTCTCACGGCAACTGACTTCTTTCAGCCACAAAATTTTTTCTCACGCATTTCAAGCATTTTATTTGACGGTTTAAAAAAGTTTTGTATATTCAAATAATTAAATTTAATTGACAGACAAATTACGGTCGTCCCAGAATATTAAATCACACTCTTTATCAACAAAAAGTTTGTTTTTCAATTGTGGCAACACCAACAACATAATAGTTTTGCCATTTAATTTTTTGACGTATTCGTAGTAGATGCATTGGCAATTGTTGCAAAGGATTCAATTTCGCAAAAAAATCGCATTAAAATAATTGAAATCCACTATGAAAATGGTGATTCTGTTAAAGCTACATTTCGTAAAATTCGTGATATTTTCGGTTAACATAATCGTCCTTCTGAGATGGCTATTAAGAATTTTATCGTTAAATTTGAGTCGACAGGCTCGTGTTCGACCAGCTTGCTCAACTGAAAACATTGCAGCCGTGAGCCACAGGTTTGAAGCAGATCCAAATTCCCAAAAAAGACTTTGGCTGCTTTTTCAGTACAAAAATACAAATTGACTGTTGGTGGGGCTGCTCAGTGATGAAGGCATGGTCATTCGTCGCTGTGCTGTCTTATACGACAGTTAATTTTCCACTATTCTCTTACTCTCATTACTTTCAATTTTAATCGCAAATTTTGTGTATAGATTTGAATTTAAAGTCTTACAAGTTTCAACTGGTGCAAGAATTTAAGTCGACCAACTATTTAACTCGCTGGTTTTTCTGAAAAAAATCATTTTTTCAGACGAAGCCCATTTCCACTTGTCAGGGTATGTTAACAAGCAAAATTGCTTGTGGTCTGAATACGCGATCGGGCCGTAACTGTCAGTGGTTAACGCTATTGTGAGATGTGTGATAAGATTTACGTCAGTACTCAGCCGTGTAAGCCATAACCTGACGGTGGATCACCACCGTAGATGAAATGTAGCGTCATCTCCGCCCTAGGAAGCCTTCGGATATGTCTATCCTCCAGTCACTCCTAGTTGCAACTTCAAGAGGTCGAAGTAGAGACTATCCAACTCCTGGTCCAGAACTCTTGAAGTTAAATAAAATTTAAGAACACAACCGCAATCATGCTCACTAGATCTGGACCATTTATTGTGTTCATTGTGAATGATCCAACCCAGACAACTCAAACGAGGGTCACGAAACCACAACCATCACGATACTACCAAAGATCCAACCTCAATAATCAGTCAGAGAATAGCTAAAAGGCTAAGGAGCCAAAAACTTAAACTCTGGGACTTTACTGATGCCCGTGGAAATAAAGTGGAATTTTGCGATTCACTCCTGATAGCCTTTAAGGGGACTGGGCTCCCTTTTACCCCCGGTGATACATTTAATCACCGTGAAATTCCGTCAAAACATATCAATGGTCCCCGGGGGAGGGGGACCTATTATTGAAGACATGGATTACACTGACATGTGGTTTTAACAGTATGGCGCCACATGCCACATGGTGCAATTGCAAACCAAATTTCACGACGGCATTATTTCACGACAATTAGCAGTTAGTGGCTAGCCAGATCGTGTGATTCAACAAAACTGGATTATTTTTTGTTGGACAAAGTCTGTACAGAGCCAATCGAATCGATTTCAGCCTTAGAACTCAAAATCCGTGATGTGATTAACGAAATAGGCCCGCCAATTTGCCAAAACGTGATTAAAAAAGAATCGTCATCTATCAGCGTGGGCGTGGGCGTGGTCGTGGTCGTGGTGGCCATTTTCCAGATATCATTTTTTTGTACATAATTGACGAACTTTTCCCTCCGGGACACAATAAAAATTGAAAGCATCTTTATCTAGATTTTTTATTTTATTTTGCTTTAAAAAACAAACTTCTTGTTGAAAATCCCATTACAAACATGACATGACATCAAATGCGTGGTAATAATCTTTTTCACATTTTCCTTGTATTTATATTGACGTCATCTGTGGAAATTAATTGTTGTAACCTTCTGGCTGAAGCCAGCATATGAGAATGATTGAATGTTACTCACACGATGTTTTTAAAAGTAACATGTGAAAGAAAAATGAATATCAAAAACAAAAACAACAGCAACACACTTAAAACACTTAATTATGCCGCTGCATATCATGCGAATATATTTTCTATGAATAATATGACACCTTTCATCATTATTTATAACGCATTACGGGGAAGGAAGTCACATGGGATTGATGTGTAACTATACGCAATATTCATTAAAATTTCATTATTTGTTTTTTGTTCTTTTCGAAATAGTATAAAAATAATTGATGTTTGACAACATAGTAATTTTGGCTCCACTTGTGAACGATGCATAGTGTGGCTGAGGTAAATTATTGTTTTGAAGGTGGTAAAAAAGTAATTATCATACAAAAACAAAGTGAAATAACGTATTTTGTCTGTTAACATATCAGGGAGTTTCTAAGAAATCTTACAAGCATACAACAACAAGAACGTGATACATTTAAATTCCACGAACTAAGATTAACAATCCGAAAAAAAGAGACACACAACCAAACAAACATCTGTATTGAATAATGTTTTTATTAAATTATAGAAACGCCCAAAAAAATTATATACAATCTCCCGCAGTCAAATGGTGAATGTGAACAAGTGAAGACACACGAGTTGATGCAGCAGATTTTATTCGTTAAAGTGGCAAACAGTTAACATTGTGTATTTTTTGTGCATAAACGAGAAAAATCATGTAAAAAAATCGTGTAATTTAACTTAAATTCTAAACATTGTTTTGTGTAATTACACTGAACAACAAAGTTTTTGTTTTGGGGTTAAAATTAGCTGATTTTAATGTATTTCCATGTGCTAAAATCGAAAATGACCATAAAAATTATATATTAGCTCTTGTTTTCAAAATATAGTATCATTATCTATAATATAAAAATAAGTCGGGTTTTCCTTCCTGATGCTATAACTTTAGAACGCACGAACCGATTTCCACGGTTTTGCAATCGTTGGAAAGGTCTTGGGCTCCGTGAGGAAAAATTTCAAGAGAAAAGCAGGAAAACAGGGAAAATCATTTTTCACACACAGCGCCATCTCTGATACATAGTATGTACCACAACGGCACCAGTACGATTTTACGATTCATAATCTACGGTTTTATAGATTTATAGTTTTATAAGAGAGAGGTGCCCCTGCAGGCTAGTAGGTAGTGTACAAGCTTGTAAATATGGGGGTTGTGGGTTCGATTCCCAACGAAGACCTTGGTTTTTTTCTCACTACAAAAATAAAAATTGACTGTCGGTGGGGCTGCTCAGTGATGAAGGAATAGTCACTGGTCGCTGTGCTGTCTTATATACGGCAGTTAATTTCCGACTATCCTTCTACTTTCACCACCTGTTTCATCTACTCTCTATCCCTTTCCTAAAGAATGTAGCACGGTACTTGACTAAATAGGCATTGTTGCCTGAAGTGCTACTTCTCTTTTTAAAATAAAAAAAAAAGTAAATAAGTACGTGGTGTGTGAGTGTCCCTCATGATAATAAGTACGTTTCATTTTAAGTAGAGGACGCCGCGCGCTAGGTCGCATGTATACTGTTCATCCTAGAAATGATGAATGTTTTTATTTGCGACTGCCACCACTGCCAAACATGTCGAGAAGCATGTCAACTATTGTGTTTGCTGGAGAACGATTTAACACTTGTAGGGATTTAACACTTGTAGGTTCAGTTGTTTCATCAATTCACCTATGGAACAAAGGCAAAGACGACATATGTGACCAGTTTTATACTTGATATATACCTGCGATATGCCTGTAAGTAAACCTTTCCACACATCTTCGTTTGCTGATGATACAGCGTGTCTAAGTTCGCATGAAAACTCCCATCAAGCATCCATAAATCTTCAGCAACATATAACTCAGTTAGAGTTGTGCTTAAAATTATGGAGAATTAAAGTGAACGTTCAAAAGTGCATTCATGTGACCTTCACACTGCGAAGAGATAATTGTTCACCCGTTCGAATCAATAATCAGATTGTTCCTCACCATAGTTATGTGAGATATCGTGGTATACATCTTGACCGTCGCCTTACATGGAAACATCATATTGACTCAAAGCTAACACAAATGAAACTTAAGCTAACACAACTACATTGGCTCATTGGCAGGAACTCAAAACTTAGCCTAGATTGTAAGCTTCTAATTTACAAGACTATTTTAATAACGACATGGTCTTACGGAATCCAACTTTGGGGCACTGCCTCAGCTTCAAATGTGGATAGAATCCAACGTATGCAAAATAAAATTTTACGGTTGATAACTACCGCCCCATGGTACATCAGAAATTCAAACATACATTGCGATTTAGACATACCGCTGGTGACTACAGAAATCATCAAATACGCAGGCAAATAGTTAATGAAGCTTGAAGACCATCCTAACCCCCTTGCTCGCAATATCTTGAATTATAGTGGACATAGCCGATTAAAAAAAGAGGGATACCGCAGCTTTAATTCTCAATGCTAGAGTCGTCTCTACATCTTAGAAATATTTGCTTTGTTTTTTTTATGACAATTTTCTTTTTTACCCAAAAGGTTAGGCCTGACATGGTCAGGACTAATGTAACTTTTTTTAGAATTTAAGATTTTAAAACTTATTGTTAGTTCTTTTCGTGAAGATACAATAAATAATTATTGAGAGTTAAAAAAAAAAATATGTGAAGATATCTTGCAGTGCTTGCACATTCGAACGAATAATCCCGACATGCAAATAACTGATGAAATATATAATGAAAGATTGATTCTGATTGAGGATCAATGCTTGACTATTGCAAGCAAGCTACTGATTGAAGTAGGAATGATTGCGCCAAATCGATCGATGCACCATGCACTCAACCAAGAATTAAATCGAGAGCTGCAATACAATGTTGACAGATTGCAGGAATTCGTTTGAAATAATGTGCCGTTGCTGAATGAACAGCAAAACGTTTCGTGAACAGCGAAACATTTATGCAAGCGGTGGACAATAATACTGGTGGTCTATTCTTCCTGGACGCACCTGGAGGAACAGGGAAAACATTTGTCATTTCATTGATTTTGGCCACTATTCAATCAAGATGTGTTATAGCTTTGGCGTTAGCATCATCTGGAATAGCGGCGACTCTTCTTGATGGCGGTCGTACTGCACATTCTGCGCTTAAGTTGCCACTCAATTTAAACACAATTGATACTTCAACATGCAATGTTTCCCGATCCAGTACAATGGGAAAATTGTTGATGCAATGCAAGCTTATTGTTAGGGATGAGTGCACAATGGCACATAAGAAATCACTTGAAGCACTTAACTTCACACTGAAGGATCTTCGGCGAAATAACAACACCTTTGGCGGCTTGATGATATTGTTGGCAGGCGATTTCAGGCAGACGTCGCCAGTAATTCGCAATGCAACGCCTGCAGATGAATTTAATGCTTGCCTTAAGGCTTCACTTTTGTGGAATAACGTAAAAACATTATCGCTAACCACTAATATTAGAGTTCAACTTCAAAATCAGCAAAGTGATGCACAATTTTCCAAACAATTGTTAGCTGTTGGAAATGGAAAAGTCCCAGTTGATGCGACAGCTGGATTAATTATTCTTACCAATGACTTTTGCCGATTGGTAGACTCTCAATTAGCTCTTATTGAAAATGTTTTCCCCAAAAATTAGTGAGAATTAACAGAATTATTCTTGGTTAAGTCCAGGAGCAATTCTCGCCCCAAAGAATAATGATTTTGTTCATGCACTGAATTTCACAATTCAATCAAAAATCGATAGCAATTTGGTGACAAATCCATTGATTCCATAAAAAATCCCGATGATGCAGTAAATTATCCAACGGAGGTTTTGAACTCAGTGGAGTTAGCAGGATTTTGAACATATAACTTGCAACTCAAAGTTGGTTTAGTTATTATGATATTGCGTAATTTGAATCCACCGCGACTTTGCAACGGTACGCGACTTGCGGTGGAAAGACTTATGCCGAATTTGATTGAGGCAACCATTATTAACGAAAAGTACGCAGGTGAAAATGTATGTATTCCTCGAATACCAATGATTCCGACTGATCTTCCGTTGGACTTCAAACGATTGCAATTTCCGGTTCATATAATATACAATAGTTGTCCAAGCTTTGACAACACTAGCGGCCTTACGGACAAAAATGTTTACAAAAGATATGGAAAATTGAACCTCTAGACCAGGCTAAGTCTAAATTATCTGTGGAGTAAAGTAAATTTTTTGTCAATTTCATTAATCTTAAATTTTTTTTACTCAATTTCGAAGTCTTTTACCTCTAAAAACAAACCCTCTAAAGCCGCTGAAGTTTTTGGCATATCTAAAACCCCAACGCTAGTTATTGTTGTTCTTTCAAAATAATGAATTGTGTTTTAAATAAAAAAAGTGAGTTGAATAAATTCTTATTTTCACCACATATGGTGAATAAAAACAATCAAAAAATTAGCTATTAAGCTTTAAAGAGCCCCCGTATTTAGCAAAAGTGTCTGCTTGTTAGTTAAAGAAACGATTTATTAGTCCGAACCCCAATATAACCTGTGAATTGTTAATTAAAAAGATAACAAATAGAACATAGCAGATCAAACCTCTCAAATACTCGATTAAGCTATAAAGTACTTTTTCTGTTTAAACTCGCGATAATTATTTAGAAACTTAAATTATTCAAAATTTTACAGCTCTATCTGTTGGTCCCAATGTCACGTTATCGAAGAAAAATTTGCACTTTTATTGTTGTTTAGTAATCAACAACATTGTTTGCTGTTGTAAAATACTTTTGCCCGAAACATTTTGTTGTTTATAAACATGCAGCCCGAAACATTTCAAGAGTTTTTACAATCGAACGGCAACATTTTTTGCACGGACTTTAAAAAACATTTCTCATGAAATACTGAACAGAATAACGAGGTTGAGAAAACGACAGCAATTCTTGCTTGGGGGTCGTAAGAAGGTCCGCGTTCTTTAAAACAGCAGATGAGTAATAGTACGAGGGCTGCTATTTATATTTGTGGCCTAAGGATGAAAACACAAGCATTTAAAGCCAAATCTATTTTATTGTTTTTCAAAATATTCTCCATGAAGATTTATACACTTTTGCATGCGTTGGAACCAATTTTCAAAGCACTTTTTCCACTGCGATTTAGGTACTTCTAAAACATGGGTTTTGAATGCAGAAACTGCTTCTTCAGGTGTAGGAAACCGTTGTCCACGTACTTAGTTTTTTCTTGATGTTCGGAAACAAAAAGAAGTCATTAGGTGTCAAGTCAGGGCTGTACGGCGTATGACCCATCAATTCAATGTTTTGCCCTGTCTAAAACTCCATTGTTTCAGCCGATCGGTGACAGCTCGCATTGTCATGATGCAGAATGATGCGTCTTTTCTTTGACTTTTCCCGAAGTTTCTCAAAGACTTCTGGCAAACAAATAGTGGTGTACCATGCCGAATTAACCGTCTTTCGTTGCTCTAATGGCACAGTCGCCACATGACCGGTAATGCCGAGGAAACAGGCAACCATTTGCTTTGATGTGCTTCTTCCACAAACCACTTTGGTGGAATTTCCCTCGTCTTGAAAGGCCCATACGGTGGATTGCTGTTTTGTTTCAGGATCATATGAGTATATCCATGATTCATCACCAGTGCAGATATTATAAACTGCTTTTGATGCACCTTGAGCGAATTTCTGCAACATTTTCTTGCACCAAGCAACACGAGCATCCTTTTGTGCGTTTGTCAAGTTATGCGGTATCCAACGTGAACAAACCTTTTTCACATGCAAATGTTCATGCAAGACCTTATTGATGCTTGTCATACTAATCCCGCGATATGTTACATGACGATCATGCTTAATCGGCTCATGCACAGCTGCGATGTTTTCCGGCACAACAACCGTTCTGGGACGGCCTTCACGGGATTCGTCCTGAAGTGATTGTCGGCCACGATTGAATTCGTTATACCAGTTTTTATTGGTGCTTCATTACCATATAAGGAATTAAGTTCATCTGTGCACTGTTGTCGTGTCAGGCCACGTCGAGAGTTATGAAAACGAAGATGTTCACAAGTTAATTCCATTTTCTTCTAAGATCACTTTTTCAACCTGCTATCACTTACACTAACAACAATAAAATGACAAAATGTTTTGGTTGAGGTTATGTTTAACAATGTGAAGGTTGCACTGGAAACATCAGCTGGTGCCTAGCAACAGTCAATGTTAACAGGCCAGAAATATAAATAGCAGTCCTCGTAATAGTCGCTTCGGTGTCTATAATTTGTCGTTCAATTCTATATCTTGTTCGCTGAATATGTCTTAATGGAAACTCACCATTAAGACATGTATCATTTGGGAGTAAACAGGGGACAACTTCCACCTTACTTCCACGGCAGTCAGTAAGTCCCCGAGTTCAGCTGTTGCTGTTCTCCAACTGGTTGGCCCTTCCGGGAGTATCGCGGTGGTTGTGGTTTCGCAGGCCTGGATCGTTCACTTTTGACCACAGAACACAGGCATACTATGTCATGTGTTCTGGACCAGGAGTTGGAAAGTCTCCAACTCTTCAGCAAGGAGTGGGGGTGGCGGACCTGCTCTGTACTCCCAAAATTGCCACTAGAAATGATGGATAGTATTATGTTTCGATTTCCTAGGGCGTGAGTGAACCCTACATATCACCCACAGTTCCCGCCGGGGGCACATGATAGTCTTTTTGGAACCTACTATTCCATTTAGATTGGTGTCTTGCGAGGTAAAAGGGAGCCTAGGCCCCTCAAAGGCTAGTGGAGCCACCTGGACAATCCATATATTTCCACGGAAATCAGTACGCCCGCAGAGTTCACTATTTGTCTCTTTAGACAATTAGCTGTTCTCTGACTGGTTATTGAGGTTGGCCCCTATATGGGAGTATCGTGGTGGTTGTGGTTTCGAGACCCTCGTGATAGTTTGTGGCTCGGATCATTCATAATGAACACAATGAATGGTTCAAGTCCAGTGAGTATGAATGCCGTCATGTTCTTAATTATATTAAGCTTCATGCGTTCTGGACCAGGAGTTGGATAGTCTCCGACTCTTCAGCAAGGAGTGAAGGCTGCGGCCTACTCCGGGCTTTCGAAGTTGCAACTAGGAGTGACCGGTGGATATACGTATCCGAAGGCCTTCTAGAGCGATGATGACGCTAATTTTCATCCACAGTGGTAATGGCCACCATCTGATTAGGGCCCACGGCTAGGTGCAGATGTAAACCTTATCACATTATATTATTCACAGTGCTTTGATCTCGATCAGGTTATGGTTCGCAAGATTAGATACTGATATAAATCTTATTACGTTCTGGTACTGAAACTTAGGTTCGTTAAGTTTGAGTGGAATTCTAGTTTGTTGTGATTGTCAGTCTGTTTTGTTAGTGTTTTAAATTTTTTTTCATCTGTTAGTATTTACCACTCCATCTGATGTTGTTGTGCAAAAATGGTGGTAAATTACGTCAAGTCAATATGCCAGCTGCCTTTTAAGTGAGTTCTATATATTTACTCGTTATTCCAGACTTTATCCATATCAATTGTGCTATACATTTAGCCTGTTGAGAAGCATAGGTTTGGGTGGTGATGCTGATGATTACGTAGCGTGTTGTCATGTTGCTGTCAAGACATTGTTTGTTGTAACGTATGTTCGCTACTATTTTGTGAATTCGCAGAGTTTTATTAGTCATAGTCCACGAGCAGTTGTGACCCATGCTTTTAAGTTTGTAGTTTAAAAATTCATTGCTAAAAGTAAAATTTCTTTTTTCAAAAAATTTAAAGCCTGCACTCAGGCGCATTATTATTTATACAATGCACTGCATACATTTCATCAACTGATTAATTTCAATTATTTATTGTTCAAAATTTTTTTTTAATTTATAAATGTTTGTGTTATTGCTCTGGTTATGCAAATATGTAAATCTACTTAGTGATTTTATAAAAATTTATTCTCATCATGTTTTTAATCGAACAATCAAAGACTATGTTTGTTATTATTGTTAATTATTGAAAATTAATTTGATTCTTTGTTTTTATTTTTTTTATTATTAATTTAGTTATTTCTGCATTAAATGTTTAACGACTATTGATTAAGTTTTTGTTTTTAATTGATTTAGTATCTGATTGCAATAAATCAGATTAAAGTTGATTTTAGTGGATTACCTTTTGTTAATAAGTAATTGGTGGATACAACAAAACTGTTATGAGCAAAAGGATGCATTTAAGTCACACAGAAATAAATAATGTTGCAAATTTAAGATCCGTTTAAATAACTATCTTAAAGAAAAGTTTTTCATATGTGCAATGGAAGAATTTCATCCGCTTTTGATTCCACTTCACGCCCTTAATTATTGAGTCTATAGAATGAGATATCCGACTATCATACCGCTAAAATGACATTTTTTTTTTTTTGTTTTCGGACCAGCACTCAGGGGATGACCCCTACATATGCAAAGCATTGTGTCAGAACTAGGAAATTAGGTTACGGGAAGGAGGAAAGAGGAAGTAGTGTCTGTGAACATTCAGTTTGAATTTTCCCAGATTGAAAGTGACAGGAAAGATTTCCGGAGGGATTTTATTCCACATGCGGACTGTTCTGCTAAAAAACGAATTTTCCCTGTAATGCGTAGTGCGAGATTCACTGGCCAATCAACCACAAATGAATGTGCTCTCAACGAAAATCGTGTTAAACGCGAAAACGTGTGAGTATCAGGAACAAGTTCCCTAATTTCATTAGAGCACTTTCCATTGTAATAACGATAGAACAGTGAAATACACCCCACATTGCGTTGATGCTCTAGAGAATCAATAGAGTTGGATACCCTACCGTCCCCAATGAGCCTCTTGGCCCTCTCCTGTACGCGGTCGAGTAACTCCAAAATAGACTTTGGAGCGCCGGCCCATACATGAGAGTTGTATTCCATTTTCGGACGGATATAGGTGGTATAGATAGTACGGAGATCGGATGAAGTGAAGTATCTTTTACACCGTTTTAGAAAACCAAGGCACTTGAAAGCTTCTTTAGAAACCCGAAAAATGTGTTTAGTCCATCGAACATCGAACTGAATTTTCATGCCAAGAACATCAAGAGCTTCCGACCCCGTAATATCTATATCACCCATAGTAACAGATGCAGCACCACTAGCGAACTCAGATCTATGCGTTAGCATGCAACATTGCGTCTTACGAGCATTAAAATCTACTCTATTCACACGACCCCATTCCAAGATTGTCGCGAGATCGTGATTAAGGGTATCGTTCATGTTCTACCTTTTGAAACTAACCTCCAAATGGCCTGGTGTCTTACGAAATGAATATGAGTGACAAATGACAAAAATGGCGCTGTCATCGGCAAAAGAATATATAGGGTTGAAAGTTCGACAAAGAAGGTCGTTTAGAAAAATAAGAAATAGAGTAGGAGAAAGAACGGAGCCTTGCGGTACCCCTGAATTAATCATGAACTCGTCTGATAAAATCCCATCTATAACAACTCGTATAGAGCGATTTCTGAGGAAACTAGATATAAATCTAGAGAAATTATCACCGACACCCAAAGCGGCAAGTTTTGATAGAAGTGCGTTATGCCACACTCTATCGAATGCTTTGGAGATATCTAGAGCCACCACCTTACATTCTCCGAAGTGATGAATGGAATTACACCATTGCTCAGACAGAAAGGCCAGCAAGTCGCCCGTAGAGCGCCCCTTACGGAAACCATACTGTCGATCGCTAAGTAAGTTGTTGGACTCTAAGTACCTCACATGTCATGTCTATGGCTTATATTCTTCTAAAGTGTTAATAAAACAGAAAGCATTCTCAAAAGTGTATTCAAAATAATGATGCACAGTGTATTACAGCTTCTGAAAAATTGCCAATTTTTTTTTTTTTGTTTGAATTTCCAACAGACATATGTTGCCCTAGTTTTTGAGTTATAATTTTCATTTCATAGAAAAACATGCTTTTAAGTTTAACAATAAAAAAAAGGAAAAACGTGACACGCTGGAGATAATTATTTGTATTTTGAACTGCATCCTTTATTTTTGGCATTTTGCCTAACTTTTGCTTTAGAAAATGAAATTTTTAATCAAAAATCTCGACAAAACTTTAAAAGAAGTTATTAAATATATTTGAGGTGTAAAACGTAAACAATTAGAAAATCAAATGAAAATACTTTACACTGGCTTTTGTCCCGAAACATGTTTAGATGTTTAATTTTTTCAAAGTAAAATTGTATATCTTCTTAATGGCTTAACCGCAAAGTTACTTTAAAAATATACAGATTTTGTTTAACTAATCAAAAATATGACAACCAATACATAATCAGTGAACATCCTTTTAAACGTTTAAATAATACTTGTGTTTGTTCAATAAATATTGCTAAACGTATAAGTTCGTTTCCTGCAAAATAATCACAAACAACTTTTAGAATTTTAATTAAATTATTAGATTTATTTAGACGACTTTTTACGTTTATACACTAAAATACATGTTCACCATTGGACTACTAAGCGGTTCTAGAATTCACAAAAAAAAAAATAAAAATAAAACTGTAATTCACCACATTTAAAAAGTTAATCTTAGTTCATCAGATTTTACTGTAGCATATTATTACTGTTTTGTGTTCATATAAATAAACTACCAACCCCGGCGAACTCCGTTTCGCCACCAGATGGCTTCGGTTTTTTGTAACATTTCGTTTAGGGATTTAAAGATGAGGAAAAATATTTTTTTTTTTGTTTTATATTTGAAAAGGAAAAATTTTATTTCATTGCACAACACTAATGAATTTATTTCGATAACAAAAATGAAGTAGAACTTCTGCAAGTAAAAACTGAAAGTGAATCCAAAGTAAATACTGAATCGAAGCGTTATGCGTGTCCGCAACTTATCTATTTCATTGAAGTGCTCTTTGGTAAACCACATTTTTGGTCTAACAAAGCGGATGGTTTCCCAACTCCTGAACATGCAACGTATAGCTGCCCATGTGAAAAACAATGATTTTCTAAATTTATTCCGCAAACACTAAACGATTAGCCTTGCGACTTGTTAATTGTCATTGCGAACGCAAAGTGAACCGGAAATTGCAATCGTTTGAAGTCATTGGTATTCGAGGAAAACATATATTTTCACCTGCGTACTTTCCGTTAATAATGGTTGCCTCAATCAAATTCGACATAAGTCTTTTTACCGCAAGTCGAGTACCGTTGCAAAGTCGCGGTGGATTCAAATTACGCAATATCATAATAACTAAACCAACTTTATATGTTCAAAATCCTGCTAACTCCACTGAGTTCAAAACCTCCGTTGGATAATTTACTGCATCATCGGGATTTGTTATGGAATCAATGGATTTGTCACCAAATTGCGAACGATTTTTGATTGAATGGTGAAATTCAGTGCATGAACAAAATCATTATTCTTTGGGGCGAGAATTGCTCCTGGACTTAACCAAGAATAGTTCTGATAATTCTCACTAATTTTTGAGGAAAACATTTTCAATAAGAGCTAATTGAGAGTCTACAAATCGGCAAAAGTCGTTGGTAAGAGTAATTAATCCAGCTGTCGCATCAACTGGGACTTTTCCATTTCCAATAGCTAACAATTGTTTGGAAAATTGTGTAGCACTTTGATCATTTTGAAGTTGAACTCTAGTCTTAGTGGTTAGCGATAATGTTTTTTCGTTATTTTACAAAGGTGATGCCTTCAGGCAAGCATTCAATTCGCTGCAGGCATTGCACGGGGAATTACTGGCAAAGTCTGCCTGAAATCGCCTGCCAACAATATCTTGCTTGCATGTCTTATGCGGCGGCCGATGTTCACACGTCGTCCTCTCGGCATTTGACTGGTGAATTTAATTTCAAATGCACGATCCACATAATTTACACAGTTCAACTACCCCCCGGGGACACATATATATGGTCTTTGGAGATAGCAACAACTTAGACCTGTGCAACTGGGGGAAAAAGGGAGCTCAGTCCCCTGAAGTCAGCAGGAGTACAACTGGAAACTCCACTTTATTTCCACGGGAATCACTGACCCGCAGAGTTCCGTTATTTGTCTCTTTAGACATTTAACTGTTCTCTGGCTGATTATTGAGTTTGGCTCTATATGGGTATATCGTGGTGGTTGTCGTTTCGCCGCCCCATATCAGTCTATGGTTCTATGGTGCCCGGGTTCATTTCACTTTCAATAACACTTACCTGGTGAAATGTTCCCAGATCCAGTGAGCATGCTAGACATGTGTTCTGGACAGGAGTTGGAAAGTCTCCAACTCTTAAGCAAGGAGTGATGATTTGCAGCCCTGCTCTGGAATCATCGAAGTTGCAACTAGAAAGTTCTGTTGCATAGAATTATAGCTTCGGCTTCCTAGGACGAGCATGACGATACAAATTATGCAGTGGTTAGATCCACCATCTGATTAAGGCTTCATGGCCAGGCGCGGATGTAAATCTGATCACACGTTGCCCGCAGGGCTGTGGTTTGCATCGGGCTTTGAAGAAAGTTCCGAAGAGGTGTTAACGAAAAGAACAAATAAATATCCTAGTTGCCCTAGCAACAGGTCCAGGAGTTGGATAGTCTCCAACTCTTAAGCAAGGGATGGAAACACGGCCCTGCTACCGTGCTCTTAAAAATCGCAACTAAGGGTGTGAGTTGCGTTATTGCCACATGGCTCGTTACTGATGTAAATAATATCACGTTCTGTCCGAAGTAGCCAAGAATGCCGAAGGTACACAGTGTTCATTTCTTTTCCCATCTTGACATGTGCCTTCGTAGGTAAAAGCCGGCACCAGCTATCTGGACAAACAAGAGCCCGAAACTGGGTGAGACATTGGGCTATTGTAGTCAGACCAGTGACTAATTACACATACTGATACCACGGGAAATAATTGCCCGCAAGGCTACGGAAGCTGTTCTGATGAGGCCCCTCGGGAAGCAACGTGTTGGTTGTGGTTTAATCGGAAAATTCCGAAAAGATGTTAACAAAAAATTTAATGTTCCAAACGTGCTAGCTTGCGCATGCAATTCTTCAGCAAGAAGTGGGGGCACAGCCCTGCTATCGTGCACTCGAAAATTGCTACTAAGGCGAGTATGCACTTAGTGTTAGTGCATCTTAGGACGTAGGTGGCCGCTTTTTCTTGAACCCAGTGGTAAGACCACCTTCAGATTAAGACTTCATGGCCAGGTGCTAAAGTTAATCCTATCACATTCAGTCTGAGGCGACCATTACCATGGAAGTTATATTTAATTTATAGTTCCAAAAGATTATCTTTCGAATAAAAAATCATCTCTGTTTCATTCCATTTCAAAGTTTTGTAACTCTATAAAAAAATAACCCTTTATCTCAGAATTTAAAAAGAAAGAAGGTTATCAATTCTTCAGTATTTTTAATACTTTAACAATTCCTCACAGCTTGCAATGAAAAAATGTTATTAAAACCAAACTCAAAAATTAAGTCGTGTTCCCCCATTTTAATCAAAATATATGACTTTTAACTCTTAAACCATAATAGACAGGTAATGCATACTTCATTAGAAAATGCAAGAGGCGAATTTTATCTCTTTCGCCATTTTTTATTAAAATAAAAAATAACGTTAACTCTCTCTCTCTCCTCACTGTTTCTCTTTTTATCTCTCTCTCTCTCTCTCTCTCTCTTTGTATTTCTCCTTAAGTTTATTTTTTCTAATTACTATTGAAATCAAATATAATTTCCCAATATTTTTCCTTTTGTGACAGGCAATTTGCTATAAAATAAAATTTCCCATAAAACTGTGATACCAGTCATAGTCATAGTCTAAAGCAACGCAGTATTAAATTAAATGAACCCTCTATATTTAACAATAAATATCCTCTTAATACCCTAAGTATTACGAATAATAAATTTTAAATTCCTTTTGTAAGAAATAAAATTTCTTGACAAAACAAAAAATGGTAAAAACATTTACAAAAAAGAATTTTACGAAATGAGACCTTCCAAATGATAAAACTGTTATTCGAGATTTCGTATCATTCATAACTAGAGGGCATATTGTGGTTTAAAAGAACCTTAACCAAATGCGGCTCAAGCAACTTGACATATTGCGCGTCTTGAAACCACAGCTCCTGTGTATCACAGTTATTCAATTGATGAATTAAAAAGTGTATAATCGTGGGTCTATAGCGATCACCATAGACTGCAACATAATTTTAATAGAAGTACGGGCCAATGATTCCACCAGCCCATAAAGCACTTTAAATAATCTATTTATCTGCTTGTAACGTTGTCTCAGCTTGCACTTAAGGTTTATCATCACTACAAATACGGCAGTTTTTTTATTGGTGTATCCATTTCTAGCTAAACAATCTTGGCCCAATTCGCACAATTCAGAATTATTTTTTACGCGTCAGTCAAACCAAACTAAGCATAAATCACTTGACACATGATAAAAAGACCAATAGTTATAAAAGGTGTTGCCAACTTAAAGATCTTTAACACTATAGAAAATACCCAATAAAAATGATCAAACTGAGTTCTTACCAACTAGAACACCCTGCACGATACCCAAGTTGTTGAAAGTTGATTCTAGGCCTTATTCTTCTTCTTCTTTAGAAATTATTAGCGCTATATTGACATGCTACTAACAACGTTAAAACCCTCAATTCATTGTAGTAACTCATTCGATATATAGCTCTACAACTGACAAGCATTAGTTTTTATTCCCATATTAATCTCGTCCATTTCGGCCTGTAACTGGTCTTTAAAATATTTTGTATTATTACGAGTCATTGCTTAACTCCATTAATTTAAACGTTTCTTCACGCAAAGCCCGCCAAGCCGGCCGTTACGGTCACATGCCAGAAATCATATTAAATTAAATTCCAGAAGATTATCTTTCAAATAAAGTAAATTGTATGGCCATTTAAAAAAATCTTTGTTTTATCCATTTCAAAGTTCTATACCTCAATAAAAACACTCTATATAAAACAAATTTAAATATATCCATGGACTTCTATAATTATGAAAACATTTGTAATATTAAAAATTCATAAAAAAACAAAATTGTGGGGTTAATAGATTATTAAATATAAATATTTTCAAAGCAACTTACCCACCAATTTTATTTTTTCTGCTAGTTAATTATACCAAAGAACAGTCGTATTATTGTACTAAAATAGTTTTTAATCAAGAAATCAAAATGTAAAATGTCTAAATTTGCTACGAAAATATGACATTCTATGTAATAAGACCTTCCACTTAAAAATATTCTAGTAGTTGTTACCGAGCGCTATCGTACTGAATCCCACAGTTTTGATGTCTATTTTGCTTCCATTTTATTTCGGTGATTGACAACAGTTGCAGCCAATAACGGTTGTCTGAGATGGCTGTTCTTTCGCTTTCGAAAAATTATAGCACATCACATTAAATTGATTATTGAAAATAAACACATATTTTTTGCTCCGTTTCGATTTATCATCATAATAGATCCATGTTTCATCTCATGTGACGAAAGATGCAATTTTTGTTATTCTTTCATTCATAAAAAGTTATTTTATCCGCAAATACTTTAGCATTATCACTTAATAAAAGATGCGATAGTTGCGTGATAATTAGTGTTCACTTTGGGTTTAAAAACTTGCTTTTTACTGCTTTTATGGTGATATTAATACATGTTCGCTAAAATTTCACTTGCTTTCGCAAAATTTTTCGCTGTGATTGAGAAAACAGTACTTAGGACATTTGAACTTTTGGAAATTTTCGGTTGCTCAGAGAACAAAAACATTATAAAAAGTGTGGCAGGACAATTTGATTAACATAATTTTTTTAATTTTAAAATTTTATGCTTTAATCAATTCTTGAATATATTTTTACGTTTTAATATTGTTACGAAGATGATTTGTTAAGTTTTAAAAGAATATAATTATCAGTAAAAAAAAGTAAACGAAACGACCCCTTATATATATTTTACAAACTACGTAGTTTTCTAAGAAATCTTATACACACAAGACACAACAACACGCCTATAAGAAATTCTACGAAATAAGATAAATAACGGAAAACAAAA
Organism: Trichopoda pennipes; assembly: GCA_030448955.1. Classification (NCBI taxonomy): domain Eukaryota; kingdom Metazoa; phylum Arthropoda; class Insecta; order Diptera; family Tachinidae; genus Trichopoda; species Trichopoda pennipes. The sequence goes on along the minus strand of JASKUP010000056.1, from coordinate 5,713,308 downwards.
ACAATTATCACAGAACAAAGCACAAAATACGCAGCCAAACAGGCGTCTACACTGAATTATGATAACAACAATATGGCGTGATGCTAAAGCATAAAATGCTTGTATATGCGAGAACCGCATATAGCAACTAAACTCCCCCCCCCCTCCGGGGCCACATTTATCGGTTTGTATAGAATACTTGACTATCTAGACCTGTGCTGCTGTGAATATAAGGGAGCCGAGTCCCCTGAAGGCAGCAGGGGTCAACTGGAAGCTCCACGTTTCGCTATTAGTCTCTTTAGACTTTTGGCTGTTTCTCTGACTTATTATTGAGGTTGGCCCTTCGGGAGTATCGTGGTGGTTGTGGTTTTGCGGCCCTAGCATGAATCAATTATAAGTGGGCCAGGATCATCTCGCCTTTAATAACACCAACGGGTGAATGAACCGTATCCATTGAGCATGCTAGTCATGTGTTCTGGACCAGGAGTTGGATAGTCTCCAGCTCTTCAGCAAGGAGTAGTGGTTTGCAACCCTGCTTTAGAGGCGCTGAAATTGCAAGTAGGAAAGACCTGTTGCTAGAATTAGTCTTTGGTTTCCTAGGGCGTGAATGACGTTGCTTTTCATTCACAGTGGTTTAAGCACCTTCTAAATAAGGCGCACGACCAAGTGCAGATAAAAATGTTCTCACGAAATAACTACTAAACAAGCACCACTTACTGGGCGAAAGGATGAATTTAAGTTGAGTTATTAATGAGTTAAGACAACAAAGTTACCATCGTGTTTATTTTGTGTATATTAAAAGTAAATAAATCGTTTAATTTAACTTAAAACTTTAGGGTACTGCGTTATTATTTTCCATACAAGAAGTAAGTATAACAAAACCTTTTGTTAACCGGAATAACGTTAACAATATTAACAATCAAGAAATTTAGTAAAAATTATAGTCTACTCTAAGGCGAAAAAAAAATTTTATATAAATGTATATTAGAAAAATTTAACAAAAATGCAGCAACTGCTGGTGAAACCTTAAGGATTCTTTATGACATAAATGTTTAAATGGATTATAAGATGCTTAAAGGACCTTTTACACGTTTTCATTCAGAGTCAACGCCTATCACAACTTGAGCATAGACAGGAGCTTGGAAATAAAAAGCAAATAAAAATTAATAAATGAAAACATAATTAAATAATATACGCTATAATAAGTTCCATGAAAATTAAGCATAATATTAAGAGAAAACCAAAAATATGTTGCCTACTTTTAGCGCTTTTCATAAATATAAAAAGAGCAAAGAGAGGATTTTAAATAAAATCCTTGAAACAAGAACAAGAAACAAAAATTTATTAACTTGCTATAAATCCTTTATTGCCATAATTTGCTTTATTAAAGAGGGAAATTTTTTAAGAAAAATATAGAGAATAATTTGTGGTTCCAAATACCCCTTAACATTTATAGAATAGTTTCTCCTACTTGTTTTTATATTTGCAAAGAGAATTTTAACTCTTTAAAGTTAATTTTTGTAATAAATCACAGAGAGCAGACTATAGTTTTTTAAAACAAGAGTACTAAAACGAATGAATGCGAAAACAAACCGCCAGTAGTGTGACTATAAAAGAATTATTATAATTTTTAAATAAATAAATAAATAATTGTTAATCTTAGTAATATTCTTTTTCTTTTATTTAAATAAATTTAACTCTATATTTTTAATATTTCGCTTTCCTGTGGAAAGCTTCTTCAGGAAGTTATTATTAACAATTTAAAAAAATATTTTGAAAACAATTGACAAAAACATATAAAATAATTTTCCTTATACATACATACATACAAAATTGAAATTTCAAAAATTTAAACATACACGGCCGTATGCATAAAAAAACTCTTAATTGAGCTTTAAAGTACACGTTAGTTAACAATTATTTTAAAGTTAACCAACGTTTGTTAAAAAATTGTATTCAAACGGTTGTATGCATAAAAACTCAAAGTAGGTTTAACTGCCGTTGTTAAGCACAATTTCCTAAAGTTGTATTCAAAAAACGTTTTTATCTTAACATACCTTTGTTAACTTTAAAGTAGGAAAAACCTACGTTAAACCTACAATAAATAAATAAATTTTATTATTGAAAGTTCAAAAACCAAACAAATTGTGTTTACAATAAACTGAGCCGTTTATTTTAAAAGCTTTTTTATTTTAAATTAGTTTATATAATAGTTATAATTTTTTGACCTTTTTCAATATTTTTTAGTAATTAATTTTAAGCACTAGGTCTTATTCAATCAAAAATTTTTAAAAAAACTTTATTTTTTATTATATTTTCGATATTTCGCCACACCGTTGGTTGGCATCATCAGGAAAAACAAAAATAATAATGAACAAACAAATTGAAAAAATTTTTGATTAACAAATTCAAAATAATCAAAAAATTTTTTCAAAAAAAACAAAACAAACAAAAACAATAAAAAACGACAAATTGAAAAAAAATTTTTTTTTCATACATACAAATAAATTTTCAATATTAACAAATTTGTTTAAATGAAAAACAATTTTGTAAATACATAACACATTTACAAAACAATAGTATTTTACACATATATTTTAAAACATAAATTTAATGACCAAACGTTACAAAAATTAAAGTATTAATTATTAATATTATGCAGATATATATTCAGCAAAAAGGACTTCCGATGGGCTCTCCAGCTTCTCCAATTGTGGCAGATATTGTTATGGAAAAATTGTTAGATAATGTTATTGAAAAATTAAATGTAAAACCAAAAATTATGACAAAATATGTAGATGATTTGTTTTGTATTATATTTGAATCTGCCATTAACGAAATGTTAGAAACATTAAATGAATTTGACCCTTCAATTAAATTTACAACTGAAAGGGAATGTGATGCTAAACTTCCATATTTAGACACTTTAGTAATAAGAAAAAATAAAGAATTAGTTATAGATTGGTACCAAAAACCAACTGCTTCAGGTAGAATTATTAATTATTATTCTAAACAAAATAAAAGAATTATTATTAACACGGCCAATAATTTAATAGAGAGAATTTTAACAATTAGTGACAAAGAATTCCATAGAAAGAACAAAGAAAAGATTAGAAATATTTTAACTGAGAACAATTTTCCAATACGATTAACTAATAGGTTAATTAATCAATTTAATAGTAGGAGGGAAAGAGTTATAAGTAGTGGAACGGAACCGAAAATATATAAATCGATAACGTATATACCAGTCTTGTCTGAAAGAATAGAGAATTCAAAAATTTATGATACAAATAAATACAAAATGGCATATAAGAATACAAATACATTAAATAGGTTGTTTAGTAAAACTAAGGATAAAATTCAAAAATTAAATATGTCCAATGTAGTGTACAAAATTCCTTGTAACGGTAATAATAAGGAAGATTGTAATAAGGTTTATGTAGGCACAACAAAAAATAAATTGAAAATTAGAATCGCAGGACATAGGTCAGACCAGAAATACAGGAATAATATTAGTTTACAAAAAACAGCATTATCTTCGCATTGCTCTAAAGTTAATCACTATCCTAATTCTGAAAATGTTTCAATTTTAAATTTAGAAAATAATTATAAACGTCGTTATATGTTAGAAATGTTACAAATAATTAAAGTACCATTAACCAAAAGAATAAATTTTAAAGCAGATACGGAGAATGTTGCAAATTATAGACATTTAGTGCATAAAATTATAAAACAAAACTCTGTATCTGCATAATATTAATAATTAATACTTTAATTTTTGTAACGTTCGGTCATTAAATTTATGTTTTAAAATACATGTGTAAAATACTATTGTTTTGTAAATGTGTTATGTATTTTCAAAATTGTTTTTCATTTAAACAAATTTGTTAATATTGAAAATTTGTTTGTATGTATGTAAAACAAAAAATTTTTTCAATTTGTCGTTTTTTATTGTTTTTGTTTGTTTTGTTTTTTTTTTTTAATTTTTTGATTATTTTGAATTTGTTAATCAAAAATTTTTTCAATTTGTTTTTTCATTATTATTTTTGTTTTTCCTGATGATGCCAACCAACGGTGTGGCGAAATATCGAAAATATAATAAAAAATAAAGTTTTTTAAAAAATTTTTTATTAAATAAGACTTAAAATTGCTTAAAATTAATTATTAAATTAGTTTATATAACATTTTAATTTTAAGCCATTACAACTAGTCTGTATTTAGTTTTCTTTCTGAAACGGATTTTTCTAATGATTGTGTTGAAATCAAATCTTTTTTCTCCATGTTATGTACTGTGAAGGATTTTTTCGACAGGGGGCTATTACTAGTATTACTATTTTGTCCTTTACATAAGTCACTATGTGCAATAATTTGCTTTTGAGTTGTAATATTCTTAGATATTTAATACAACTCGAAGCAACTTCCCGAGAATAATAAAAATAATGCTAATTATGTGTAGTATATTAGATATCACTATAATATAGTTCAGTAAACTGCACTATTCTTTCGTACTAATAAAAATAAGTCCAATAATCACAACAATGCTTCATGCACACTTATTACATGTTTCCATTTCTTTCACACGAAGCTCCGTAATTAATTACCTGAGTACAGCGACTTATGCCGCTTTCAAAATAAACATTTTTGTTATACGGTTAATTATCAATACTCCTCTCAAACAAATCTCAATACTTCTCTACTTATTAATTTTAAATTTATTAAAAATGAAAAAAAAACTGTTCAGTTGTGACTTATGCCACTTTCAATGTAAACGGCTCAATTGACACTTTTACTTTGTTATTCCAAAAATGTTTAAAAATGTTTATTAAAAACAAATTGTAGTATACAAATAATATTAAAAACTAAAATATAACACGCCATTCAATATAAAACATTTTTACATATTTATTTTATATTTTATATTTTTAAAAAATAATTTCCTGAAGAAGCTTTCCACAGGAGAGCGAAATATTGAGAGAAAAATAAAAAATAAAATCGTTATAATTTAAATGACCGTGTGAAAAGATTAAAATTTAATAGAAATAAAAAAAGGTCGAATAAAACTGAAAATAAAATTAATTATTTTAAACAAAAGTTTTATTCATGTACATATAATCAAAACAAAGCTCGTTATCCGAATAATTATTTTTTTAATAGGAACAAATTCTTTGGAAGTTCTTCGTAAGCCTTGCAAATTGACCTTTTTTGGGTTCTTTGCTTTTTATTAAAAAGGTTGATAAAAAAACAATAAAAAAATATGTTGATTTTGCTAAAAACAATAAAAACATTTTTTATGAATCTAACTACCCGGATAAATTTGTTTATTTTTATACATCGTTAACTACAACGTGACAACTAAAAATAGTAGCATTGGCAGAATCAAAATACTAAAGCATATATTAGCTAAAGTTCTGTTTATGAATACCATTTTTTAACAAACGTCTGTTAGCCTTAAAGTGTTTGTTAACTAACGTGTACTTTAAAGCTCAAGTAAGCGTTTTTTATGCATACAGCCGTTATTGTTTAATGAATTTCATAATTTTTTTAAAAGAGAACATTATTATTATACACTTTTCATTTTATATAATTCATAATTATATTTTATAATTACATTTATTATTTGTTAATGAAATATTTGAAATTATAATAGCCGTTAAGAAGCGCCATCTATTGGCATGAAGATACATCCCTAAGGAAAACATACCATTAAACACAACCCTGAACAGTCGCAAGCAGCTGTCGTTTACTGGTATGGGTGTGTATGTGTGCCCGGCAGAGACATATAAAAGCGGTATACTTGAGTATTTTAGAGGAGTAAGACACGGGCCTTAGCCTGTGACACGGGCAAGCAATCGGACAAGACTTCTTTTAAGTAAGTTAGAATTTTATTCAACTTAATTAAAAAGAATAGATTCCGCTCAGTTAATCAAAGTCAAAATTTTATACGACTTCGAAATTATTGAGTATAGCTAAGGCTTATGGCAAAGCCGATTCTGTCGCTGCTTCACCTGGTCAGAATTTTATTCGCCTAGGTGACGGAGGACAGAACAAGGCCACGCTTTTTTCAGCCAGGCCAGAATTTTATTCGCCCTAGCTAAACAGGACGGGCAAAGTCGTGAAAAAGGCTAACACCAATTTAGACGTCGAAAGGTTGTCTCAGAATTTTATTCGTGACAACCGCAACTAGTCGAATATTAGTGGACAGGCAAACTGTTCGGCTCAGACTGCACCAAAGTCTTATTTGCTTCAGTGTGAGTATGAAAAATTTTTTAAAGGTCTTGGACCACGTTTTTTGGCAGCTGGCGATTATAATGCAAAGCACACCTACTGGGGTTCGCGCTTAATTACACCTAGGGGCCGAGCATTGTACAATACTATTAGCAGCAATGATTTGGATGTTGCTTCGAGTGGTCAGCCTACATACTGGCCTACTAATATACAAAAAATTCCGGATGTAATAGATTTTGCTGTCACAAAAAATATTTCAAGACATTTAAAGACAGTAGAAGCTTCCATGGATTTATCTTTGGATCATTCTCCAACCATTGTAACTATTTGTAACCCACTTAGAAGACATTTGTTTTTATCTTAGCAGCCATTGTTCGGAGAATATTTTGTTAGGAACACCGGAGGACGTGGAGTATAGCCTTGCAACTTTAAGTGAAAATATTAAACAAGCAGCTCAGCTTGCAACAACTAAACATCCGCAGACTTATTTAGGTCACATCTATTCTGCAGACATGGAACGTCTCGTAGCGGATAAACGAAGAGCTAGAAGAGATTGGCAACAACATAGATCGCCCCTGCAGAGGCAGAGACTTAGAGACTGCGCAAAGCGGCTTAGAGACTTGCTAACATTTGAAAAAACTACATCGTTTGAGAAATATCTGGAGGGCCTCGATGATACACCTAACTCCAATTATTCTTTATGGCGTGCTATAAAAAAACCTTAAAAGGCCCGTTGAGTACAGGCCACCTCTACGTAATATCAGTGGAGATTGGGCAAGAAGGGACGCTGAAAAAGGCGACTTGTTTGCCGAATACTTGAAAGATGTATTCACCCCACACAAATGTACTGATGATGTTAATTTACCGAGCGTAGTTGGATTACCCCCTCGACCCTTGAATTTTAGGTTGCGTGAGGTACAAAAGTTAATTTCTGAGATAAACCCGAAATAATCTCCTGGTATGGACGGTATAAGTAACAGAATGTTGAAAGAGCTCCCCAGTATTGCAGTCAGAATCATGCTATTCATTTTTAATGCCATTTTACGGCTTGAATACTATCCTGACCACTGGAAGATTTCCAAAGTTAAAATGATTTCAAAACTGGGTAAAGACCTAACCAAAACTGATTCATATAGGCCCATAAGCCTATTACCGACTATTTCAAAGGTTTTTGAAAAGTTGCTTATGAATAAATTGTCTCCAATGCTAAGGGATATTGGGTGTATCCCAGACCATCAATTTGGTTTTAGAAGTAGACATAGCACAATTGAACAAACCCATTGATTGGTTCAGGTGATAAGAAGGACTTTTGAAGAGAAGAAGTATTGGTCAGCTATTTTTATTGATGTTTCTCAGGCTTTTGAAAAAGTTTGGCATGAAGGTCTATCTCTGAAACTGACCGCTCACTTGCCTTGTAATATAAGTAACCTACTGAAAAGCTACATAATTGGACGAAAATTTTCTGTTGTTGAAGGAGACTTCGTTAGTTTATCCAAACAAACTTCCTCAGGCGTACTACACGGTAGCATTCTTGGACCAGTTTTATATTTGATATATACCTGCGATATGCCTGTAAGTGAAACTGTCCACACTTCTACGTTTGCTGATGATACAGCGTGTCTAAGTTCGCACGAAAACTCCTATCAAGCATCCATAAATCTTCAACAACATATAATTCAGTTAGAGTTGTGGTTAAAATTATGGAGAATTAAAGTGAACGTTCAAAAGTGCATTCATGTGACCTTCACCCTGCGAAGAGATAATTGTTCACCCGTTCGAATCAATAATCACATTGTTCCTCACCATACTTATGTGAGATATCTTGGTATACATCTTGACCGTCGCCTTACATGGAAACATCATATTGACTCAAAGCTAACACAAATGAAACTTAAGCTAACACAACTACATTGGCTCATTGACAGGAACTCAAAACTTAGCCCAGATTGTAAGCTTCTAATTTACAAGACTATTTTAAAACCGATATGGTCTTACGGAATCCAACTTTGGGGCACTGCCTCAGCTTCAAACATCGATAGAATCCAACGTATGCAGAATAAAATTTTACGGTTAATAACTTCCGCTCCATGGTACATCAGAAATTCAAACATACATTGTGATTTAGACATACCGCTGGTGACTATAGAAATCATCAAATACGCAGGCAAATACTTGATGAAGCTTGAAGACCATCCTAACCCCCTTGCTCGCAATATCTTGAATTATAGTGGACATAGCCGATTAAAAAAGAGGAATACCGCAGCTTTAATCCTCAATTGAATAAACAACATACAACAACAAAATGTGATACAAAGGAAGTTACAGATTCTTAAATTTTCTAGACTTTTAATGGACAAATATAAAAAGGGCAGCATCTGAGTGGATAGTCAGTCAGTGTTAAAATAAACCTCGTGAAGTAAAGACGTGCATCTGAAGTAAATTGTTCCGTAGTGTCAACTTTGTGTAGTCAAAGTAAATAAAATTTTTATTATTTTAAAAACTGATGTTATTTATTTTTTTTAAAGGGAAGTAGCACTTCAGGCAACAATGCCTATTTAGTCAAGTACCGTGCTACATTCCTTAGGAAAGGGATAGAGAAGAGATGAAACAGGTGGTGAAATTAGAAGGATAGTCGGAAATTAACTGCCGTATAATAAGACAGCACAGCGACCAGTGACTATGCCTTCATCGCTGAGCAACCCCACCGACAGTCAATTTTTATTTTTGTAAAAAAAAAAAACCAAGGTCTTCTTTGGGAATCGAACCCACAATCCCCATATAAAAGGTATAAGCGTAACAATATCAAATAAGTTCATGTCTAATTAAAAAAAATCATCTTTTTTATTCCATTTCAAAGTTCTATACCTCCATAAAAAGCAACCTTTACCTTTTTATATTGCATACTTAAAAGTGAAAATAAGAATTTAATTTTTACTTTATTTGAAGTCGTACGCAAATATAAATTTTTAACAATAACTATAACATGCACTGTTTAGTCTAAGTTATAATTTTATTTTTAAAACTTCTCTTAAAGTTTCTAGACCGAATATAATTTATGCTTTAATAAGCTGCTGTATAAGGACAGCAAATTTTGCTGTTTGCTGTTTATGAACACAAAAAAACGCAAATTAGAGAAAAACATGATTGCAAATACAAACCACAACTAAAAGTTGAAAACTAGAATTTTTTTTTATAAAGAAGAGTTGCCTTAAAGCTACTAATGCTACTGTTAGTAATTATTAATGAAGCCTAAAAGTAGGCTACACATAAAGTTAACTACATTAAACACGAATAATGGAAATAAAAGTTGAGTAATTTAGCATACCTCTCTGGCGAATTTTCAATTTTAAAATAAAATATTTATTTAAGTTGAAATAACTTAAACGTTAAATTAAAGGATTTATTTACTTTCATTACTCACAAAATAAACGCGATGGTAGCTTTGTTGTCCTTACTCACTGATGGCTCAATTTGAATTCATTGAATTGAAATTCATCACCACATATTGTTGTTGTTATTGCGGTCATTCAGTTTAGCCACCTGCTTGGCTGTGTGTTTTGTTTTAGTTCTGTGTAATTTGGTTTTTTACGTTTTCTATTATTTATTTTATTTGGTAGAATTTCTTATAAGCATGTCATTGTTTCTATTATTTATCTTATTTGGTAAAATTTCTTATAAGCATGTTATTTTTGTCTTTTACGTATAAGATTTCTTAGAAAATTATGCAGTTTGTAAATTACACAGTGGGTCGTATCGTTTAATTTTTCACTGATAATTATTTTTCTTTAAAATTTAAAAAATCATCTTCGTAAAAATTGGAAACCCATACGTAAAACCTTCTCAAGGGTTCTCCCCTTAAAATAATAAAATTAGAAAAAAGATAGGAATGATAAGAGAACCTTGAAAAGTAGACAAAAACTTACGGAACCGTTGGAAAAAGATGATTATAATCAATGGGAGTCGCTAATGAACCAGAACCCTTTTAATCACAACTGAAAAAAAAAGAGAGAGAGAGACAATATTTGCAATTTAGATACAGCTGTTTGAAAACCTAAACAAAATTTGTTGTCCTAAAATTATTATTATTCGCCGGTTCTATCGAAACAAAAAGAAAATAACGGAATATTAAAGTAGTCGCGACAATTTTGTTTTCGCATATCACATAAGTCGTTAATACTCTATCATGAAAACTATTTCAATATTTTCTTCGTTGAGTACACTTAACAAGTCCTAATCGCCTTAAAACAAGACGAAGTTGTATAGTTTCCCAGTAACTTGATTTAAGCAACTGATTTATTGTCTTTTGATTTCTATAGGGTCCGCCAAATAACTTCCTTTTTTTTAATTTTATAAACAAAACTACACAGCTTCGGCTGTGTGGCACGTAATAACGCCATCCTGTTAAAACCAAATGTTGCCAATATCCTCCTCTTCAATTTTTGTGAATCAAAAATTCGTTCAAAATGGCCCGATAACGATCGCCATTCACTGTAACGGCCACTCCTGAAAAATGGCCCAATTATGCCTCTGGACCAAAATCTGCACCAAACAGAGACTCGTTTTGGGTGCGTCGGGTTTGCAATGTATGTGTGCGGGTTTTCTGTGCCCCAAATGCGACAATTTTGTTTGTTTACATACCCGTCAAGATCAAAATTAGCTTCATCTGAAAAGATGATTTTTTTTTTGCAAAATCGGCATCTTCTGTAAGTGGATCGCAGTCCCACTTAACGAAGCGAAAACGCATTGGATGGTCACTTGGCTTCAACTCCTGAACCAATTGAACTTTGTATGGCGTCATACCAAGGTCTTTATGCAAAATTCATCTCAATGCTGTCTCTGAAATGTTCAGTTGTTGAGAACGACGATGAATTGATGTTGATGGCTCTTCACGCACACTTTCTGCCACAGCAGCAATATTCTCGGGTGAACGCACTGTTTTTGGCTTTTCACGCTGTGTTTTATCGATGAGGATGTCAGTTTCTTTCACTTTTTTCACTTTTTTTAGGTGCCCTGTAGGCTAGTAGGTAGTGTACTAGCTTGTCAGTATGGGGGTTATGGGTTCGATTCCCAACGAAGACCTTGGTTTTTTTTCACTACAAAATTAAAAATTGGCTGTCGACTGGACTGCTCAGCGATGAAGGCATAGTCACTGGTCGCTGTGATGTCTTTATACGGCAGTTAATTTCCGACTATCCTTCTGTTTTCACCACCTGTGTATCTTCTCTATCCCTTTCCTAAAGAAGGTAGCACAGTACTTGACTAAATAGGCATTGTTGCCTGAAGTGCTACTTCTCTTTTTTTAAAAAAAAAAAAAAAAAAAAAAAGATAACGAACAAACGGAGCTGACGTACGCAATTTTCGTACACATTCTGCAACATTACCATGATTTTCAAAGTAATGTTGCAATATTTGCCAACGTTGTTCAAGCGTATACACAATCATATTCGTTCAGCGGAAGGATAAAACTAATTATCTGTCAAATCAAACATGAGCTAAGTGTTACCATTCACGGAATAAGCACTAGATGAAAAAAGAAAAACGTTAGATGGCGGACCCTATATTTCTTTTAAAGAATAAAACTTTCTTTCTTTCACTATTTTCAGTTTAACTTCTAAAAGATGTCATAATAAGTGAGTTATTTTAAATAGACAACACCAACAATAACATTAATATTTATAAGAATTTAAACAAATTTCTCTATTCACTTCAATAACGGCAAAACAGTTGTAATTGTTTATTTGCTGATTTTATGCTTATAGTTGTTGTTGTTGTTGTTGTTGTTGTTAAACAGTCACGTTTAAACTTCATGTAGGTCAATGAGAAAATTTTTTCTTTGCTCTCCTAGTTAGTAGTTGTTGGTTATCTAATGGTATTCAACAAGGATTCACAGGATTTCAAATACATAAGGTGCACGCATATTTCATTCAAGTGATAAAATCTGATTATTTATGGTGTTTTCTGTAAAGCAAAGGTGGGGGAACTGCAGTCTAACTGCGTTTTCATAAATATGCGTTTCAATAATAAATTTTAGAATAAAAGAAAACTTCGTTTTTTATTTAACCTTTTTTTCGTAAAGGATTTTAAAAAAACCGTTTAACGAAAGTTTAAAAATCTGACGCAGGTGTGGATTTAAATTAAGTCAAAAAACTAATCACTGCTTTAGTCCCGAGCCATATAAAAAGCCTCATACATAAAGCAGCTTAAGAACTTTTCCTAACTAAAATCTGTCCAGTCCAGTTGAAGTCTCATATTCGAGAATATTGTATTGATGGCATTACACTGGGCCTTTTAAAATAGTCCAGTATTTGTTTGCTTACTTTTTCATCTTGCTGACATCCCTCACTAATAAATACTGCATTCGCAATAGTATTTCGAACTCCTCACAAAGTCCTTAGCCACTCATCCGACTTCAACTCAAACCAATTAAATTTCGGCTGACACACAGGGCATTCCTTCAAAAAATGTGTTAATACAGAGTGTCCGCCGCCATTTTGCTAAACATTAGTCTTGACAATTCATATTATTAAAATAAAGTAGACATGTGAGAAATTTATTATGGAAAAATATTCCATAAACCAACTCGTTTTAATCGTTAAAACATTTTATCAAAATCAATCATCGATTACTATGACGATGAGAAAGTTGCGTGAAATTTTTGAGAGCAGCAACGTGCCAACAAAACGCACTATTTATCGTGTAGTGAATGATTTCAAAGAAAGAGGATCTAAGCGTAGACCACAACGTACAAGATCGGCTGAAAACATTATAGCTGTTCAAAAAAGTGTTTAAAACAATCCATCAACTTCAATTCGATGGCGTACTTAGGAGCTTGGTTTTCAAAGAACAATTTTGGCTACAATTTTGCACAAGGATTTGCATTTGTTTCCCTACAAGATTCCATTGACACAAGAACTTCTTCCACAAGACCATTTACGCCACCGTACATATGCCAAATGTTACAGCTCGCCCATGACAATGTCGATTTTCATGAAAAAATCATAATGAGTGACGAGGTACATCTTCATTTGAATGGATATGTGAATAAATGGGAATGGGAAACCCTCAAATTATCCAACAGTCACCTTTGCATTCATTAAAAATGTCAGTCTGGTGTACAATTGATTAAGGAGGAATTATTGGACTTTAATTCTTTGAAAATGAAAACAGCGTAACGTTAACTGTTAATGGAGAGCGATATCGTGATATGAATGAAAACCTTTTAACGCCACAACTGCATGCTTTTGGCTTGATTAACAACAAGACTGCACAAGGATTTGCATTTGTTTCCCTACAAGATTCAATTGACACAAGAAAATCCACCACAAGGCCATTTTCATCGCCGTACCTATGTCAATAGAATGTTACAGCTCACCCACGACAAGCCCGATTTTCATGAAACAATCATAATGAGTGACGAGGTACATTTTCATTTGAATGGGTATGAGAATAAACAGAATAGTCGGTTCTGGGGAATGGCAAACCCTAAAATTATTCAACAGTCACCTTTGCATTCATTAAAAGTGACAGTTTGGAAATGAAGTCGACGTTTCAGTAACTGTGAATGGGGAGCGACATCCTGATATGATTGAAAACTTTTTAACGCCACAACTGCATACTTTGGGCTTGATTAACATCAACAAGACGGTGACACATCGCATACCAACAGGATTACAATGGAATTACTCTTTCCACAAACAAGTTAATTCAAGTAATGGTGATGTTCATGGGCCTCCACGGTCGCCTGATTTGCCTGCTCTGGACTTTTTTTTGTGGCGATATCTGAAAAGCAAGATTTATGCAAACAAACCACAAACGCTCGAGCAACTCAAACAATGACGGACATTTATCTGATATTCTCTTCTATACATTTAATAAAACATTTCCATTTTTTTTTATTTAATCAAAAATTCCCTGCGGACACCCCGTAATTTTATAGTTTTTAAATGCTTAGCCCGGCCGATATTGAAGCTTGACATCTCAGCTACAGCCGTATTAAGTTTCACTACATTCATCCTGTGTGTCGTCAAATCATTTTCGATTGCTTTTTTACCACAAAGACCTACTTAAATACCGGCAGTTTCTTTTGGATAAGGTATCTCAAAGCAATTTCGTGATAAGATTTACATCTGCACCTGGCCGTAGGCGTTAATCAGATGGTGGTCAAACCACTGGGAATAAAAAGCAACGTCATTCATGCCATAAGAAGCCGAGGACTAATTACAGCAACAGGTATTTCCTAGTTGCAATTTCAGCGGTTCCAAAGCAGGGTTGCAAGCCACTACTCCATGATCCAAAACACATGACTAGCATACTCACTGAATCCGGATCATTCACCCGTTGTTATGAAAGGCGAGATAATCCTGGCCCACTTAAATCAGTTCATGCTGGGGCCGCAAACCACCACGATACTCCCGAAGGGCTAACCTCAATAATCAGTCACAGAACAGCTAAAAGTCTAAAGAGACAATTAGCAGAACTCTGGGGCTTACTGATTTCCGTGGAAATAACGTGGACTTGCCTTCAGGGGACTGAGCTCCCTTATACCCCCAGCAGCACAGGTTTAGATGGTCGAGCATTCCATAAAGACCGATAAATGTGCCGCCGGGGGAGATCTCAAGGCAATGCTTGCATACCTCTTCAAGGCTCTTTCAAATAAAGCATGGGGACTCCATGAGCACTGCTGCAGTCTATTAGCATGCAGTTATCCGCCAGTTTTTTCTTGTTTCCTGTTTCCACCATGCCTTTGTGGTGTCAATCAGGCCATACAGCAAAACTACAAGACTACAAAAATTCTTTTCTTACTGAACTCCCAGGCGTAATACCCTCCAACTTCTTCGATAGGTTTTTTACGTTTCTGGTGCGTTATAAAGACGATACTCCGTTAAGTTGTGATCATAGATCTGATTTTTACATAACGATTTAGGAAGAGATAACTGCTCGATTTCCTATAACATAATTTTTGTTTATTACGACTTCAACGTGTTGTCTCATGCAATGTGTTAGGGAATGGCGCCTTTAGGAAATGATCTCGCTTTTGCTATTATCATTAAATGGGTTTATCAATACTGTACCAATATGATCCCCAGGGGCATATAAATATGGTCTTTATAGAACTTCGACTATCTAGACACAGTGCAACTGGGGAAAAAGGGAGCCCAGTCCCCTGAAGTCAGCAGGGGTACAACTGGAAACTCCAATTTATTTCCACAGGAATCAGTGACTCGCAGAGTTCCGTTATTTGTCTCTTTAGACACTTAACTGTTCTCCGGCTGATTATTGAGGTTGGCCCTATATGGGAGTAACGTGGTGGTTGTGGTTTCGCGGCCCCATAACAGTATAATGGTTATCACTGTTAATGACACCCTAAGTGAATGATCCAGTCCAGTGAGCATGCTACACATGTGTTCTGGACCGGAGTTGGAAGTCTCCAACTCTTAAGCAAGGAGTGATGATTTGCAGCCCTGCTCTGAAATCATCGAAGTTGCAACTAGAAAGTTCTGTTGCATAGAATTATATCTTTGGCTTCCTAGGACGAGCATGACGTTCCAAATTATGCAGTGCTTTGATCCACCATCTGATTAAGGCTTCATGGCCAGGCGCGAATGTAAATCGAATCACACAGTTGTACCAATATAAAAACAAAGATCCCATTTTGCTTTAACCGGTTTATTAAACCGGCATCTTTAAAGGATAGACGATATACTAGGAGTTCATTTCCCATCGGCACTATTCACCTGGCAGTTAGCCTAGCGAATAGTCACACGTCATGTTTAAAGTAGCACAGTCTAGTGTAAAATTTTAAAATTTAGCCTTTTAATATGGTTTTAAGTCTGGTGTAGAACACTTCAAAGCGTAAACAACAGTGACTGCTCACTTCATTAAACAACATTGAAAACAAACTATTTTTAAATTTAGTGTTAAGTTTAGAAGAACTAATTATACCTCCTCTGGGAAACTTTCAAAAATAAAAGCTTGCAAAATTTAATTTTGCCAGGAGTTTAGCTGAAATATGTTGGACAAATTAGAGCCGTTGGAAAGTCAAAGGTCGGAGATGTTTGATAAGAACGAAACAAAATGTCTTAAGTACGGACTGTGCATATCTGTCGAGATCTTTAGTTTAGTATAGACCTAACTATACTCCATAAAGAACACAGATAAAAACTTTTTCCTGTTTGAGACTCATGGGAAAAAGATATACGTGATAAGATTTACATCTGCACCTAGCTATGTAAGCAATAATCAGATGGTGGATCATACTACTTTAGATGAAGTGCAGCGCCATCCTCGCCCTAGAAGGCCTTCAGATATGTATATCCTTCGGTCACTACTAGTTGCAACTTCAAAAGCCCGAAGCAGGCCGCAGATTTCACTCCTTGCTGAAGAGTTGGAGACTATCCAACTCCTGGTCCAGAACGCATGAATGTTAATATAATTAAGAACACGACGGCATTTATACTCACTAGACCTGGACCATTCATTGTATTCATTGTGAATGCTCCGACCCACAAACTCAAACAAGGGCCTGGAAACACACACCACCACGATACTCCCGAAGGGCCAACCTCAATAAATAGTCAGAGAATAGCTAAAAGCCTAAAAAGACAATTAGCGGAACTCTGGGGCTTTAATGATTCCCGTGGAAATATAGTGAGTTGTCCAGTTGGCTCCTGTTAGTCTATAAGGGGACTGGGCTCCTTTTTACCCCCCAAGAAACATGAAGTTTGCTGTCTAAAACAATTGAAAACAAATAATTTAGACTAAGATGGCAATTATGAATGAAAACTTTTACTTGGGTACGGTTTTCCGTCAACCCTCGTCAAATTTGGTTTGTGAACAAACCGGTTTCGGCCGTTTGCCATCTTCAGTGTTCTTTTCAGTACGAAAACTACGAAGTTTTCCGTCGACCCTCGTCAAATTTAATTTGTGAACAAACCGGTTTCGGCCGTTTGCCATCTTCAGTACTTTTCGTACTGAAAAGAACACTGAAGATGGCAAACGGCCGAAACCGGTTTGTTCACAAACCAAATTTGACGAGGGTCGACGGAAAACCGTACCCAAGTAAAAGTAATTTTAACCCCGTCGGAAAATCCAAGCACATATGAATGAAAACTTATTTTTGGCAAATGTCCACCACTTCCACCCTGATACATGTCGATTCTTTCAACAAAATTGTTAATCACTTTTTGGCAAAATGACGGTTCTATTTCATTGATCACATCACGGATTTTGAGTTTAAAGGCTGAAATCGTTTTAATTGGCTGTGTATAGACACTGTCCTTAAAATAGTGCCACAAAAAATAATCCACTGGCTTTAAATCGCACGATCTGTCTGGCCACTTAACTGCTGATTGGCGTGAAATTATCCGAGCGGGACATTTTGTTTGCAATAAATTGATCGTTTCATTAACTGTGTGATATGTGGAACCGTTCTATTGAAACCACATGTCAGTAATATTTACGTCGTCAATAATAGGCCAAAATTGAGTGTTAGCATCTCGTGATAGCGCAATCCATTGAACGTTTACCGCATTTCCAGCTTTATCTTCGTATAAAAATAGCATAATCATGCCTTCAGACGACACAGCGCACCATAAAGTGACACGTTGAGTATGCAAAGGCCCCTTAAGGGCTCATGGGATCTTCAGAAGCCAAAATGCGGCAATTTGTCAACATGCAATGACAAGTGAAAATGGGCTACGTCTGAAAAAAATATTTTTTTAGAAAAATGAGCCGGTTGTTCCTAAAAGAATTGAGCGAGGCGATATGAATGATCGGTTATATTCAGTTCCTGCACCAGTTGAACCCCAATTGTTGAAAAACGTTGAGAAATTTAAGACTGCCTCAACACTGTGACTCACGTCTGCGATATTTTTAGTTGAACGACCACCCGGTCGAACATTTTGTATCGAGCCTATGGACTTAATAGCGGTTTTACAAGGACGATTATGTTTTCCAAAAATCTCACGAATTTTACGAAATGTAACTTTAACGGAATCACCACTTTTAATCATGAATTTTAATTATTTTAAAGCGATTTTCTTGTGATACTGAATTCATTGTAACAATTGCCAATGCATCGACTACGAATACGTCAAAAAACTAAATGACAAAACAATCATGTTGTTGGTGTTGCCACAATTGAAAAACAAACTTCTGCTTGAAAACCCCGTTAGTAATAATGTGATGATAAAGAAGTGATTTATTTTGATTTTAAATTTTATCTAAAATGTCAATTTCAATTTTTAATCGCTTTAACACATGCAAAAAGAGTCGATGTACTGTTGCAAGCACTTCCTGGCAGTTTTGCATCTGCAATCTATTCCATTCCATCAGGAAAGGCTAAGAGGGCAGCAATATAAAACCAAAATTACATATGTATGTGTGGCAAAGAGTGTAAAATAAAAATACTTGTAAAGAATATTGTATGCGTTTTTATTATTTTTATTTTTACCTGACTTCCCCACCAACATTCATCAATCATTCTGTGGAAGTAAGTGGTTTCATGCACTGTGTTGTGTGGGTTTGATAGCAAACGAATTTCCAAATATAAATAAAGTTTATACACGTTCATACTCGTCAACAAAAACAAAAACGAAAAATGTTGTTGAGAATTTAAATCACTGAATTAAAATTTTAAAAAATATTTTAGTAAATTAAAGACAATTATTTTACTCCTTTATTCTTTCAATTTTCAGCACTCTGGAGATGACCCCTACTCATGCAATGTCTTGTGGCAGAACTAGGAAATTAGGTTATGGGGAGGAGCAAAGAGGGAGTAGTGTTTATGGACATTGAATTTGAAGTTTCCTCCATTGAAAGTGACAGGAAAGATCTTTGGAGGGAGTTCATTCCCCATACGGATTGTTCTACTAAAAAACGTATCTTCCCTGTATCGCCTACTGCGATATACTGGCCTATCAATGACAATTGGATGGACTTTCAACAAAAGTCATGTTAAATGCAAAAATGTATGAGTAACAGGAACAAGTTCCCTGATTTTATTACAGCACTTGCCATTGTAGTAACGATAAAACAGTGAAATACAACCCACATTGCGTCGACGCTCTAAAGAATCAATAAAGTTGAATACTCTACTGTCCCCAATAGGCCTCTTGACCCTTTCTTGTACGCAGTCGAGCAATTCCAGAGTAGACTTTGGGAAGTCAGCCAACATACGAGGGTTGTATTCCAGTTTTGGACGTATATAGGTGGTATAAATAGTACGAAGATCGGATGGAGTGAAGTATATCTTACACCTACTACTACTTTAGAAACCTGAAAATGTGTTTAGTCCCTCGAACATCACACTGAGTTTTCATTTCAAAAATATCAAGAACTTCCGATTCCGTAATACTCATATCATCCATAGTAACACGTGCAGCATCATTTCCGACTACAGATCTATGCGTAAGTGTGCAACATTGCCTATTACGGACATTTAAATCGACTCTATTCGCAGGAACAATCTAGCGAAGATCACCGCTAGCGTGATGAATGAGCGTATCATTCATGTTCCGGCTTTTGGAATTCACCTCCAACTGGTTCGGTCTAATACTAAATGAATACGAATGACAAATGGTGCTGTCATCTGCAAAAGAGTATATAGGTTTGAAAGTTTATCAAAGAAGGTCGTTTAAGAAAATAAGAAATAGTTTAGAAGAAAGAAGGTAGCCTGGCGGTATCCCTGAATTAATCTTGAACTCGTCTAATGAAATCCCATCTATAATAACTCTTATAATGCGATTCCCGAGAAAACTTGATATAAATCTGGAGAAATTACCATCGACATCAAAAGCAAAAGGTTTTGACACAAGTGGTTCATGACACATTCTATCGAATGCCTAGAGCCACCATCTTACTCTCTCCGAAATGCATAATAAGATTTACGTCGGTACCTAACTGTGTAAGCTAGGACTCGACGGTGGAGCAAACCACTTGGGTGATATGTAGTGTCCACCCACGCCCTAGGAAGCCGAAACATAATTCTATACAACAGGTCAGGAGCAGTGCCGCCAAACCCCCCCCCCCCCTCCTTGCTGAAGAATTGGAGACTATCCAACTCCCGGTCCAGAACACATGACTAGCATGCTCACTGGCTCCGTATCATTCACCCTTTGTTCTCAGTAGAGGTGAGATGATCCTGGTCTCTTACTTAAATTTTATGAGGGCCTGCGAAAACACAACCACCACGGTGTTCCAACCTCAATAATCAGTCAGAGAACAGCTAAAAGGCTAAAAAGCTGAACTCTGGGGCTTTTTGATTCCCTTGGAAATAACGTGGAGTTATCCAGTTGGCTTCCTGCTAGTCTTTATGGGACTAAGCTCCCTTATACCCCCAGCAGCACAGATCTAGATGATCAAGTATTCCTTAAAGACCGATTATTCCATGATAAGATTTACATCTGCACCTGGCCGTGGGCCTTAATCAGATGGTGGTCAAACCACTGTAAATGAAAAGCAGCGCCATTCACGCCCTAGGAAGCCGAAGACTAATTCTAGCAGCAGGTATTTCCTAGTTGCAATTTCAGCGGTTCCAGAGCAGGGCTGCAAACCACTACTCCTCGCTGAAGAGCTGGAGACCATCCAACTCCTATCCGGAACACATGACTATCATGCTCACTGGTTTTGGATCATTCCCCAGTAGGTGTTATTAAAGGCGCGATGATCCTGGCCACCATAAAGCAATTCATGCTGGGGCCGCGAAACCACAACCACCACAATACTTCCGAAGGGCCAACCTCAACAATCAGTCGGAGAAATAGCTAAAAGTCTAAAGAGACAATTAGCACATCTAGCAGGGAGTCAACTGGAAGCTCCGCGTTATTTCCACGGCAGTCAGTAAGCCCCAGAGTTCCGCTAATTATTTCTTTAGGTTTTTCGCTGTAGGCCCTTCGGGAGTATCGTGGTGGCTGTGTGTTTCGAGGCCCTCGTTTGAGTTTGTGGGTCGGATCATTCGCAATAAACGCAATGAATGGTCTAGGTCCAGTGAGTATGGATGCCGTCGTGTTCTTAATTATATTAAGCTTCATGCGTTCTAGGCCAGGAGTTGAATAGTCTCCAGTTCTTCAGCATGGAGTAGTGGCTTGCAACCCTGCTTTGGAACCGCTGAAATTGCAGCTAGGAATGACCTGTTGCTAGAATTAGTCCTCGGCTTTCTAGGGCGTAAATGACGTTGCTTTTCATTCCCAGTGGTTTGACCACCATTTGATTAAGGCTTACAGCCAGGTGCAGATGTAAATCTTATCACGAAAAACCCCAATTGCTGAGAACGTGGAGGAGTTGAGAAATTTGGATCTGCTTCAACACTGTGGCTCACGGCTGCGATGTTTTCAGTTGAACAACCCGATCGAATATGCGTTGGTGTTCGTTCATTTTGTATCGAGCCTGTCAACTCAAATTTAGCGAAGTTATATTTTTGTTTTATGTATTGAAGAAGACAGCTCACCATGTAGCGGTGCGGATCTCGGCTAAATGGGATTTTGTTTTTGCTAATAAAGAGTCTTTGTGTTTTCCCAAAGTCTGATCTTTTGACTATTGTTGCTCTTTCTGCTGAAATCTTAGTATTTAACTAATTTATTGTTTATTTGTGTTTTTTTTTTTATTACTCAGAACTTATCCTTCCTACTTCCTGCAATAGATTGAAAAACTGTGGTACCTTTGGATTTACCTTGGATCCCATTTGATAGGATTTCATTTAAGACAACTTAAATAGTGCGATTCTTAAGAAGTCTGGAGAGAAGATGTGTAGTGTTTGATGAAAGTACTAATCAGTTAAACGGTAAACCGAGGAGAAAAGCGATTCTATCGCTCGTTTAAAAGTTTGTTAAAGTTTCCATCACTTAACAATCTGTTGAATAACTGTAATGAATGAATGATGGATTATTTAGGAGAAAGTTCTGATATTTCAGAGGAAATTAATGGATTAAGCTTTGATTAAGATTCTACTGGTAGCAGATTCCCTTTCTTCATTAGGTGTTTGTCCCACTGGTTGCATTTTCTGTGACGTTGAGTGCGCCACGGTGTTTCAGAACAGTGTCTTTTTAGTGAAGAGTTTTTTTTTAGTTAAATGAAAAGTTACTTTTTAATGAAAAGTGACAATCGAATCGATTTTAGCCTAAAAACTCAAAATCCTTGATGTGATTAACGAATTAGGCCGGCCAATTTGCCAAAACGTGATTAAAAACTTTGATGAAAGAATCGACATCTGTCAGCGTGGTCGTGGTGGACATCTGACAGATATCATTTTTCATTCATATTTACCGAACTTTACTCTTCGTAATACAATAAAAATCTGAGTCATCGTAATTTAGATTTTATGTTTTAGAAAACTAACTTTTTGTTGAAAAAGCTTTTAAAAGCTATTTTAAAAGTTTCTTTTTGTAATTTAAATATTAAATAATTAGCAAATTCAAACAAGAGAAATTTTTACTTTTTTTTTTTTTTTTTTTTTGCAAAAGTTTCAAATTTGTAATGTAATAAATACTTTCCAAACTTACTTTTGCTGCAGTAAATAATCAACTAATTTAACAAGTATTATTCCAAAGACCAGAATGTTATTTAAAAATATTAAAAATTCTTCTTCAGACACAGATAGTGTAATTTTATTGTAATGAAATATATTTCGACCATTAGGGCAAAAGTTTTTGAATATTTAATCCTCTTATGCATTCGTTCATTAACTACACAGACGTACATCATCAGTTTACATCATCATTTACATCATCATTGTAACGTACTAGAGACTGTCTGTGACGAAGTAAAAGTTAAGCAGTTTTGAGTAAAGACTTCCACTTTTTAAAATGAGAGACTATTACATGCAACTGAGTAGTGGCCAGAGTTTGTTGCAAACATTTAATTAAGTTGTCATAATTGACAACTTGAACTAATTTGTAAATATGAGTAAATGTAATGTAAATATGAGTAAAAAGATTAAAACGAGACTAAAAACTTTTTTTTATAAAATAATTTATGAAAATTATTAAAAGAATAAAATTGTACTAAATTGTTTGGGTTTGTTCCGACGGGGAATGAACTTCCTCCTTTTAACATCCTTCCCGGTTGTTTGTTCGCAAATGGCGAGCCCGTGATACAATGTTGCCACAACGAAAGCGCTTGCCATTCGCGCAAACAAACAGCCGGGAAGAACGTTAAGAGTAGGAGTTGAGAATAAAAATATTTTTAACATTTTGAATCAAGTACTGTGGAACATGTGATTTTTCATACAAAAAAGGTTTAAATGTAAGTGAAACTAATAAAGCACTTCATTTTGCAAACAGTTACTTTACTTTTGATTAATTAAAACCTATGTTTTCCTAGCGTAAAGGTAAGTGTGCTTTACTTTTTTTAGAACTTTTTTAACATTTTGAATCAAGTACTGTGGAACATGTGATTTTTCATACAAAAAAGGTTTAAATGTAAGTGAAACTAATAAAGCACTTCATTTTGCAAACAGTTACTTTACTTTTGATTAATTAAAACCTATATTTTCTTAGCGTAAAGGTAAGTGTGCTTTACTTTTTTTAGAACTTTTTTAACATTTTGAATCAAGTACTTTGGAACATGTGATTTTTCATACAAAAAAGGTTTAAATGTAAGTGAAACTAATAAAGCACTTCATTTTGCAAACAGTTACTTTACTTCTGATTAATTAAAACCTATATTTTCTTAGCGTAAAGGTAAGTGTGCTTTACTGTGGTGCACTGTGGCGCCTTTTTCCTAAATCCGCGGCAAAAATACAAAATTTTGTTAAATAAATAAACACATCATGTAAAGATGTTCTTAATAATTCCAATTCAATTTTCTTAATTAGATACAAATTATAGCTGGTGGAGCTGCCTAAACTCGACATGGTAGCGACAACCGAAAATAAAATAGTTCAGCATTAAGTCACTTTGTCTTTATGGCAAATGTGAGATGCAGTGTATGGAGTGGCAGATTTCTAGTATGAGAAATTAACAATTTAAGTCCTTCTTAAATGAGGCCATTTATCCGTAAAGGGTGGCAGGCCCGTTTAATGTTATTCGTTTTGCCGGTGAATTTTCAAAAGTGTTGGAAGGTTGCTAATGTAACGTCAATCCCCAAAAAGGGTGAGGCTAACAGCCCTGCACTTCCTAAAGTGATAGAGAGTATGATTAATTTTTATTTTGTGAGGTACCTGGAGTCCAACAGCTTACTTGGCAATCGACAGTATGGTTTTCGTAGAGGACGCTCTACGGGTGATTTGCTGGCTTTCCTATCAGAACAATTGTGCAATTCCATACATCATTTCGGAGAGTCCCCCAGGGGGCACATTTATCGGTCTTTATAGAATACTTAACTATCTAGACCTGTGCTAGGGGGGGGGGGGGGGGGCCTGGGTAAGACAGAGTGTGATTTGTTTTACATCCGCGCCTGACTATATAGTCTTAATCAGATGGTGGACAAACCACTATTGTATAATTTGGAACGTCATACATGCGTCCTAGATAGCCGAAGCCATAATTCTATGCAACAGAGCCACCTAGTTGCAACTTTAATGATTTCAGTACAGGTCTGCAAATCATCACACCTTGCTAAAGAGTTGGAGACTTTCCAACTCCTGTCCAGAACACATGTCAAGCATGCTCACTGGACTGGATCATTCACTTTGCGTGTCATTATCAGTGAGATGATCCTGGCCACCATAGAAAACCATTGGATATGGGGCCGCAAAACCACAACCACCACGATGCTCCCATATAGGGGCCAACCTCAATGATCAGCCAGAGAACTATTAAATGTCTAAAGAGACAAATAATGAACTCTGCGGGTCACTGATCCCCGTGGAAATAAAGTGGAGTTTCCAGTTGACCACCTGCCTGTCTTCAGGGGACTGGGCTCCCTTTATACCCCCAGTTGCACAGATCTAGACAGCTGTTACGTACCGTAAAGGCCATAAATGTGCCCCCGGGGGGGAACCCCCTCTGGGTAAGACAGTTGACAAAATACAAATCATTTAGCCGAGATCTGCACTACTCATCATCTGTCTTAGCCAATACATAAACCAAAAATAAAACT
Source organism: Trichopoda pennipes (assembly GCA_030448955.1). NCBI lineage: Eukaryota > Metazoa > Arthropoda > Insecta > Diptera > Tachinidae > Trichopoda > Trichopoda pennipes. Next base: position 5,688,069 of record JASKUP010000056.1, on the reverse strand, counting down.
TCGCTAAGATCAGACAAAGACCAACATGCGCGAAATGATTTGAAAAGAGAAACGATCAAACGCATAGAGGGCTGAGGGGTACGGAGCTTAAATAATCTACATTTCGGAGTTTTGATATATTTTCTATATTTTTTTATCAAGCTGATATGATGTGCATATTCCTAACGAGCCTCTTTCTTTTAATTTACAAAGCCCATTTAAAAAGGTGCGATTAGTGAATTTTTTTATAAAAATCTTTCAAAATTTAAAATTAAACTTAGAATTTAAAAAATTCAATAATTTTTTTTTTTTTTGTGTTAAATGAGTGGTGTTATACCGAACATGCCATAAGGAATTTAATTATTTTCTTTATTTTTAAGTTTCATGATGTCATCAAAATGTGTTTGTGTGGCCAGGGAATTTTAGTTTAAAAATTTTATGATCCATTTGGTGGCCCAAAACAAAAACAAAAAAAAAATCAATCATTTTTCCCCACACGTTTTGAGTTGAGTAAATAAAATTTGAAACATTCTAGAAGTTAATTGCACAAATGCAGTGTGGATGACTGCTTGGGGACATATCAATGGCCTTGTTTGATTTCGAATATCCAGTTGTGTTCATTAAATTGTTACAACAATTGTTGCAGTGCAAAAATTCACAAAATCTGGTATTTTTATTTCCGAAAAAGAAAAATTGTGTTTGAACACACATTCCAACAAATGCACTTTAAAGGCAAGTGCACGGGGTCAGCAGAAATTTTTATATACTTTTTTTATATATATTTCTGCATATTTTAGTGTTATACTGCTTCGCATACTTTGTGTATGCGTGTGCATGTGAGTGTGTGTATGTTTGTGTGCGAGGCTGGTCTTAGAACTCCATGATCTGGCTACAACGTATTTGTAAAATCACTTTACTTGTTATCAATTTGAATGGTTGTTATACAACTCATTTTCCGTGACTGCTAAAAATTAAATATTTCTCTACGCTTTTGGGAATTAAACCTACGGTTCGTGATATTCTATTTAACAAGTATGTGACGACTGCTTGAAATGTGTGTGCTAGCAACTTATTTCATGTTGTTACAAATAAATCTAAATCTTAATTTCGCTATAATATTAATAAAACAGTTATTGCGATCCATTAATCGTATTGCCGCCGCTTTGCATAATTTGATGGTTTTAGCTCCTTACCAAACTGTATCGTGTAAAAGTTAAAATTCACTGCATAGTGCTTTGTCCCATTTGAAGAAGTTGAGAAAAAGGAAAACATAAATTTTCTTTTTATGATTTGCATTTTTGGTTTCTATACTCATGATAATTCTAATTTAGTCTGGCAAGTACACGCACTATAATCTCACAGACAGACCATAGTAAAATTAGCTAAATCGTGGACCTAAATTTATCTACTTATTATTATTTCAAAGACAAAATCAACTTTTTTCCATTTTTTTTTGTTGTTCTATAAGTTAATAATGTCGATTCGGATAACATATTTTGAGTACTTTTATTTCAAACCAATAACACAGTACTTTAGAGTTTTAAATTAAGTTAAACGATTTATTTACTTTCAATACACATAAAATAAACAGGATGGTAACTTTTTTTTTTTTTAAAGAGAAGTAGCACTTCAGGCAACAATGCCTATTTAGTCAAGTACCGTGCTACATTCTTTGGGAAAGAGATAGAGAATGGATGAAACAGGCGGTGAAAGTAGAAGGATAGTCGGAAATTAACTGTCGTATAAAGACAGCACGGCGACCAGCGACTATGCCTTCATCGCTGAGCTGCCCCGCCGACAGTAAATTTTTATTTTTGTAGTGAAAAAAAAACCAAGGTCTTCGTTGGGAATCGAACCTACAACCCCCATACTGACAAGCTAGTACACTACCTACTAGCCTACAGGGGCACCTATGGTAACTTTGTCCAGCAAGTGGTGCTTATATAGGTGTTTCAAGCGGTTCTCGCATATACACAAATATTCTACTTTAACAAGGCACCTACTTGGCTGTGTATTTTGTTTTGTTCTATGTTAATTGCTTTTGTTTTCTATTATTTATCTTGTTTAGTAGAATTTCTTATAAACATGTTCTTGTTTTCTTGTGTGTATAAGATTTCTTAGAAAACTACACTGGTTGTAAAACACACAGTGGGTCATTTCGTTAACTTTTTTTTACTGATAATTATTTTCTTTTAAAACTTAATAAATCATTTTCGTAGCAATGTGTAATAACTATCATTTGTGTCAATACTTACAGATATGGTATCTGTCATTATAATTCCATATTCGATAGACGCCAAAGTCTAAGCACACATTTTTTCAATCGCTATAATAAGCTTGAATTTTCTGCCTTAAAAAATGTTTTGCGTGGAAGTCTAATATCCTTGTGATAGTTACCGAAATTGCAGAATAACATGCACCAACTTAAAAATCCATTTATGCGCGATTCAAAAGTGACGATTTTCATACGGAAGACCAGGAGAGGCAGGGTCAGCCGAAAAATGTTGAAAATGAGAAATTAGAAGCATAACTCGGGGAAGACTGTTATCAAACGCAAGAAGAACTTATATTATTATTATTGAGAGTCATACAACAAGTCATTCTGCAATGCTTTAAAGCATTGGGATTCATTCAAAAGCAAGAAAATTTGGTTTCTATTAATTAAAGCCGAGAGACGTTGAAAGGCAATTTTGCATGTCGAAAATGATGCTTGAACGCTGAAAAAAGCAGTCATTTATGTATCGTAATGTTACTGGTGATAAAAAATGGATACATTACGATAACTTCAAGTGCGAAAAGTCATCAGTAAAGCCTGACCTACTAGACAAAGCAACGCGGAAGCCGAATATTCAAGATGTTCTGTATTTGGTGGTAACAGAAGGCTGTCGTGTATTATGAGCAATCACAAGCGATCTCTTCGCTTAAAGAGAGCAATCAATGAAAAACGACCAGATTATTCGATCAGACAGAAGACTATAATCTTTCATCATCACAACACATGAAGGTCACATGTTGCAAGAGCGATCAGTGGATGGGAAGTTTTAGCTCACCCGCCTTATAGCCCAGATTTTGCCCCATCTGATTAACATTTTTTCGATCGATTACTTACCTACTGGTATACGCTTTCATTTAAAACATGATACCAGAAATTGGCTTGATTCATTCTTAACCTCAAAACCAGAGCAGTTCTGTTGATATCAGAAAGTTGGAAGAAATTAGCGGTAAACGATGGACAATTTTTTTAATAATTTATCAATTCATTGTGTTATTATAATAAGCGCATTTTTTCATACCAAAGAATCAGTGTTATCAACTTTTATGCCTCTTATTTACTGATTTATTTATTGATTTAGTTACCCCAATCATAGTTTGGTAATAATTATAATAAAAATATGGTTGGTCCAATCCAATTCAGTCAAATTTTAGTTGATCTAACACTACAAAACATTTCAAAAACAACAAAAAACATTGTTTATTTTCAATCATCTCTACATAAGGGCTGCCATTGGAAACCATTCATATGCAATTTGAAAATTCAAGAAAAATAAAAAAAAAACATTTGTAAATAAATTTACAAAATTCCAAAAAAGCAACGGAATAGAATTGCGCTTATATTGAAAAAGATTCCGGATGATTATAGATAGCTTATTTGAAAAATTACGTTTTTCCCAATCGCCTAGAAACCGAAATATTAAAATAGGTGGCATGTCATAATGTCCAGTGTCATAGTGTCGATGGACATTATGACACGCTAAAAAGTGTCGAAAAGTCCATGGACATTGTGACATTTTTAAAAGTGACGTAATGTCCGTGGTCATTACGACACTTTGCAAGTGGACCTTATGACATTTTTAAAAATGTCATAAGGTCCACAATTACAAAAGAGGTTATATAAAAAGAAACTATGTATTTTTGCGAAATAGTAAAACCATGGATATTCACTTTATCGAATTTGTTCACTTTTTCGAATGCAAAAATTTGTTATCTTTATACTTACTTATATTGAATAACATCAAAGACTACAAAGAATTGAAACTCCGCACATTGCAATGCATTTGTAACATAACGAATATTTTATTTTGCAACCTAAATGGTTTTTATTTATTTACTTTTAATTTAAAATTAAATATTCACTTAAGAAAGCAAAAGAAATTTAGGACGTTCATTACAAAAATGGATGTTCACATTAGTAAAAAGTTCACTATAATGGAAGATTATAATGCCTCAAACTTATTATACTTCAACGTTTTAAGTTTCGTTTATTGAAATATATTGATGGTATTTTCAACAATTTGTCTACAATAAGGACAAAGCAAAGTTGAATTATTTTGCTTGGACTTAGTGTCCAAATTTTGATGCTTACATGGCATCAATAAAATATTTCTGGGTTCTACCATGCATATAACGCATTTTAAGATGTCTGTCACCTGATTTAAGTTGAAAGCATTTTCTTCAATATCTTCTGGTTCTGATTCGCTTGCTCCTTCGATATCTTCTGGAATATCTTCGTATGTCAGCAGATTGTTTTCTGTATTTACAATAATATTAAAAAATTCAGATACTGATATACGTCCCATGTCTAGTTGCCGATTCAGTTTTTTTTATTTCGAGTGGGCTATACGAACTTCTCGGAATACCATTATTTCTGATTCTATGTAGCTGCCGTTTCATTTTTGTAAAAGATACAGTACCAGCAAAATCTCTTTCCTTACTGCATTCTTCTTCAAAAATTTCCCGGACTCCTTTCCTTTTGTATGCAAGCTTATCGCTGCACTGATTTTTAACATTGCTCATCATTTTAAACTTGTTAATTAACTGTTCTGGTGGAGCATGACTATGTTTGTATTCCAGGCTTAACTGCTCACACACTCCATCGTTTTTAAGTGCAACACTCACACCGCAATTCTTAATATAGCATACATACCGGGTGGAGTCCCGAAGTATGTGTTTTTGGCGAAATATTTGTTTTCCACTAATCACCACTAGTAACTTAGAATTTCTTCGATATCCGCTAACAAATTCATAGTTATATTGAACACTTTCCATATTAACTTCTTTAGTTTAAATGTATACGTCCGCAATCGATGAAACTCAGTTCAAACTAATTTACTCTTTTAAGTTTGGATGATCACTGACCATTTTAACGGTACTTCGAAACAAATTTTACATAGTTTTATATTTTTGATGATTATATAATTTGTGGACATTATGACACTCTACAAAGTGTCGTAATGTCCACGGACATTACGACAGTGCCATGATGGACATTACGTCACTTTTGAAAATGTCACAATGTCCATGGACTTTACAACACTTTTAAGCGTGTCATAATGTCCACGGACATTATGACACTGGACACTGTCTGAGTGGCAATTTTATTTGTATGCTGCTCGCATTTGGAATAGTCTTCCACCATATCAACAAAAAAAAAACAGCAACGCTAATAGCTTTATTAAATTTTTATTTACTTTTTTTGGATGATTTCTAGTTATATATTTATTTATTTATATTAAAGTTTTTTAAACGATCTTTTTTTATCTTTAATAAATATCTTTTTTCTTTTTTTAGATCTTTTTTTATATATTTTTTCTTTTCTTTTTTAGATATTTTTTTTATATATTTTTTCCTTTCAATATTTCGCTTTCCTTTGGATAGCTTCTTCAGGAAAAAATTTTTTATATTTTTGAAAACAAAAAAACTATTAACAAATTGAAAAAATGTTTCAAAACATTTGACAAAAACAGAAAATATTTTTTCATACATACATACAAAAATTTTAAATTTTCAAATATTTAAACATACAAAAACAAGGAAACGGAAATAACAAATAAATAACAAACAACAAATAACAAATTCTCTCTTATGAAATGATTATAACAAACTAGCGTGCCCGTGACTGCTTTGCAAGTCATTTCTTCGACATTTTTTGATCGATTTTGGTTCGCGGTATTGAAAAACAAAGCACGTGAACGTGATACATATAACTGAAAGTGCAAAAAACGGGGATCATTGAAAAGCAACAGGTATGGGGAACTGAAGCCATTTAAAATCAAACGGCAAATCTGGAGGAATCATAGGAATGCGTGGTTTCAACACATCGCCCTTATATTTTGCTTTTAAAATTTTTGCTTCAATCACATTTTTCATGACTTTTTTGACTACTAACATATGTCATTGGATCTGCCAAGTGTGCATACAACGCCATCTACTGGCAATATAGCATTTACAATCATGTTTTTTTATTGGTTCTTGAGTTAAGATAGCGTTGTAAAAAAAATGTATGTGAAAATGAATTTTCTTCATAATTTTTTTTTTTTTTTGGGAAATTTTCCAAAAATTTTCTTGTGTATTCTTCTTATTTGGCCGGAGACCTGTCCAAATTGGTGCTAATCACCGAAATCGGTCCAGGCATTCTCGAGTTATAAGCGTAGTAACTAACATCACTTTCTTTTATATATATAGATTATGTGTCTTTTGAATTAAGTACCTATAATTCTGAGCTAAATTGTCTGTGTCTGTCTTGAAATTTATTCTCCTTACATTTGGTACATTAACAATATCTAACATTTCCAACATATAACGTCTCTTGTAGTTTTTTTCTATATCTAATACTGATGTTTCATCAAACTTTGGATAATGATTATATTTCTTACAATGCACAATGGGCTCCCAGAGCGGTTTTTGAGGCAAAAAATCATAGGAAGCTCCTAGACGCTTGAAATTTTGTGGGATTAAGTATAAGGCCCATTAAAGGTCTTAGTAAAAATTTCATGCTAATTGGATAATGCCACGCCCACTTCTATGTGCGAAAATTAATTGTGCGTCTAGATACATACAAATTATGACTTGAAATTGAGTTTGTTTTAACTACATTGGACAACAGTGAAATAGTATTTGGCAAAAAATGTGCTAAGTATATAGAATTTGACCCGCTTTATTGTAGAAAATATATACATATATATATATATATATATATAAGGGGATTTTAGTTAACGAGATATCGCATTTTCACTATTTCGATTTTTACGAGTTTTTCAAGAAATTTGAATTCATAAATTCAAAATATAACATGTATGTATTTTTATAACTCATAAGTTGAGTCCAGCCCGAAGTTGAGTTGAACCCTTCGGGTTCACTTCGGGTGGCCTAAAATAATTTTTGTCTAATATAAAATACTAATATATTTTAAATAAAATAGATTAAAACTAAAAATGATTCACGATTATTATGTAAAAATTTCTTCTCTGTAGGTATTTGTTTACGATACTTCAATCAATAAATAGCAAAAAAAATTAAATTATGTAGAGTACAGCAAAATTAAGACTCATCAAAGTCTTGTAATGTTTCATCAATTTCTAATTCAAAATTAATTTGGAATGATGTCTCATCTTCTTCCAAACGATTGCCTCATCCGATGTGACTAGTTTTAGTGGTATAACGGAGGTAACAAAGAGGGAGCTATCTAAAATTTCTGGGGCATTGCTCTTATATATTTGTTTAAACAAACTTTGTCCTGTAGAACCATCGAAAACAATAACTAAGAACTAATATCACTTCACTTATCTCAGGCATTATCGTTAAAATTTCTTCTTGGTATGATAATATTCTCTCAGCTGTGTGATTAACTAGGTTTTGTAAAGGGACTTCCGCAATTGATTCTGTTATCATTAACCCTTCAGGTCGGCATTGCTTCTTATATTCTAGAAGTTTTTTATAGCTGGGATAAATATCGCAATTGTGTAATTTGTTCAGCTCCCTCATCCTAATATACTGTTGTTTTGTTAGATTATTTTCTAACAAAAAACCTAATGCTTCTCCAGGGGAAAGCATAATTGGCTTTTTGTTATCAGAGGTGAGCTCTTTTCTAATTTTAAGGGGCCCTCCTGGGGAAAAAGTTGTTTTTTTTTAAACAAAATTCAAATCTTTTTCTTTATTTGAATGAGCTGCAATTGAAGCGGCATGAAGCAGCAACTTGGTGTCGTTTCCCTGTTCTGCCGAAACTTCGGCTGCGAGTTTTCGTTTTTGCCTCACACTTCCTTCACTATAACCAATTTTAGGCCGACCTCTTTTGATTGGAACATCATTATTTATTAATTTAAGCTCAGTCTCACAGGATAACCATTGGCTTTCCTTTTTTTTCGAATTTAGCCCAGATTCTGAAGTTTGCAGACCACTTTTGGTTGGCATATGCACAGAAATTATTAATTTTCTTCTTAATTGGTATCATACAGTTCTCATCAGCATCTCTTTAAAATTTACCGCAAAACCAGTTATTAACAGCAGTCACACTTCTATTATTTTCTAACCAAAATTTTACAATATCAGCATTTTTTATTTTTACGCAATCTAAAAATTTTAATATTTTAGAAGGTTGCAGATGGTTGCAGTAAATTTTTTACACACATTAACTAGACATTAGTAGCTCCCTTTGTACATCAGTTTTTCACACAATACGTTCCAATAAACAAACTTCTGCTCCATTACATATGAAAACTATCACCAAAAATACACAAAAAAGACGGCACACTTAAACAGCCTACATTAAGTAATACAACAATATTTTTGCACAATTTTTTTCTTAATCTAAATTTTCAAACATTTTTTAATATTTTCCATTTTAAAATAATTTATTAAGTTTGATAATTATTGCTTACTTATTCCTTTACTTTGTTTACTTATCAAGTGAAAAATGTATGAAAGCAAAATAAAAAAAAAAACAAAGTCTGACTTTGAAAGCTTCCCGTTAAATGCAGGGTTGCCACATGGTTATAATTTTTTGCACTTGAGTTCCTCAGGATATTATCTATAAATTACCATAGTTACTTTTTGAAAGATGTTAAGTTCAGAGATGAACTTTTTGCCTCAAAAACCGGTCTGGGAGCCCACAGTGCAATGTGAAGATAAGGATGTCTTCTGTGTTGAAATATTCCTATATTTTTGGTCACACCTGTGACCAGCTAATCTTGTTTTAAGTTTATTTTTTGTTGTCCCAATATAAACTTTGTCTCAGTTCACCTGGTCATTTCCTCCACATGGTATCCTGTATACTACATCTGATATTTCCATTTTTCCTATTTTATCCTTCACACTGCTAAATAATTTATTTAATGTGTTTTGTGTGCAATTATATATTTATCTGTGTCATATATTTTACACTTTCTTAATCTTTCCGATATTCCAGGAACATAAGTTAATGATTTATAGTTTGTTGGCTTTGCCGTAGAATTTCCTGAATTATGCCTATAACTACCATATTCTCTAATTAATCTGTTGGTTAATTCTACTGGAAAATCATTGTCATTAAGTATATCTCTTATTGTATCCCTATTCTTCAAATGAAGTTCTCTATCACTTATAGTCAATATTCTGTCTATCATATTTTTCGCTGTGTTTATTATCATTTTCCTTGGATGTTTTGAATAAAAATTAATGATTCTTCCAGAAGATGTTGGTTTCTTATACCAATCAAATACTAACTTATTTTTCTTCCTTATTATCAACATATCTAAATATGGAAGTCTAGATTCTAATTCTCTTTTAATCGTAAATTTAATATCCGGATGGAAACTATTCAATTCTGACAAAATATCATCCACTGCATCTTCTGAAGTTATACAAAATAAATCATCCACATATTTTGTGATTATCTTAGGTTTAATATGCATTTTACTAATACATGAATTTAGTAATTCCTCCATCACAATATCAGCTATAATTGGAGATGCTGGAGAGCCCATAGGGAGGCCCTCCTTCTGTTCATATATCCTATTATCAAATTGAAAATACCTATTGTCTTCAATGCAAAACTTAAGAATACGTAAAAATAATTCCTTCTCAATATTCGTGTTTTGTTCTATTATCTGCCATTTTTCCTCTATAATACTTAAAGCTAAACCTACAGGAATACTTGGAAAAAGTGAAACTACATCAAATGAAAACAATCTATCATTATCTTGAAAAGAAAAAATATATAAAAAAAGATCTAAAAAAAGAAAAAAGATATTTATTATTTATATTAAACTTATTTAAAAATATTGTATTTGTTTTTTGTTAATTTTTGAGTATAACGCAATGCGTTCCTGTACTATAATTATAAGATTTAGTCTTGTTGTAAAGGAAATAAACAAATAAATAAACAAACAAACAAAAAAAAACAATTAGCTGCCGTATTTTAACACCCATTTTGATTAAATTAACACAACTACAATATTAATATCGAACAATTAAACTTCTTTCTAACTAACGGTATCTAGTAAAGGCGCCTGAAGTGATTGGTAGCACTGTTTGAGTACAGACTTGCATTTTGTGTACTCCACTTCAAAGCCGTATGCAGACTTTTCGGTGTTTGAAAAATGAATTTTGTTCATTTTTGTTAATAAATATTTTTAAATAAAAATTTTTTGGTTAAAATTTATTGTTTGTTATCAGATTGGATTTGTTTGTGATATTATTTTAATGCTACAATGTTCACAGAAATCTTCAAACTGTGTAGTTTCAAAGCTCGGACCTACTAGACTATTTACTGTGAGAACGTGCTAAGTCGCTATTTTATGCCTGTAAGCTCACAATTCACCACTATTAAATTTCAGTATTAAATTTCACATCAATTTAAAAAAAATTCATTTTTTATTTTATTTCAAAATTTTATACCTCTATAGAAAACACTCTGTACATACATACATATTTATTAACAGTTACTTGTTTAATAATTAAAGCTCTTTTGCTACATGAAAATACATATTAACTTTCTATGGGAAGCATCACATCCCCTTGTTTAAATTCATTTCAGTATCTTCCTCGTAAATATGAAAAATCATATTGTAAATCTGTAATGTACGTATGTATGTATGTATGCATTTAGCACACAAGCCTGCTGTTGTATTGGTTGATTTGTAAAAATCGTAATATTTTCAGATTTACCAGACCATAAAACATAAATGCCATTTTATGTCACACTCTAGCAAAAATGCATGTGTAAGAACGAAATTCTCTTTTATTATTTCGTTATTTTTAGGGGAAAATGAAAAAGCAATATGATCGCTACAATAAATCAAAATAAAAATACTTAGTGGCGCTGCAAAATTTAAATTTGACTTAGAATTGCAGCCATTATAACAGTAAAATGTGGAGAACATTAAAACCACAACAATTTAATAGCTGACAGCTGACAGCTGACAGAAAACAAAGCGAAACGGAACTTAATAAACATTATAGTCATATGGAAAATGCCACTCCAATTTGATCGGCGGCACTCGATTTTAATAAATCGGTGTTTGTGAACCGGCATCGGTTTAAAATGTAGGTAAAAATTTCCCCGGGAATGTCAATCAATTTCGTCACATTTATATCCGAAACATCTGCATTTTTCGCAGCTAAGATAGCTCTTTCCCCCAACCAAGCATGGTTTCAAAAATTTTGTGCAATACCGGAAAATACGTTTGTGACCAATTCTTGTTTTGATTGTGCAAAGTGGCAAAAATTATCTGGAAGCGTAATCAATTTTGTGGTGGTGTCAATTGGAATTGCGCCATTCCCAATATCTAGCAATTGCTTTGAAAGACGTTCGGCTGATGGATCATTTTGCAATTGAACGCGGAAATTACACACACACACACACACACACACATACAAAATGCAACAGAATATGGAAAACAAAATTCCCTTTTTTTTGCACATCCACTTGCTATGGAACATGAGCATATTTCGATTTGTATTGCCGTCGCATTCTGTGCAAGCACATACACACACAGCAACGTACAAACGAAAACATTTGACACAAAACATTGAGTCGAAGTATGCAATGGAAAAGAGATTTTGATTTTTTTGAAAAATTTTTCTTGTTTCCAACATGCACTATGGGCGCACTATTGTGCGTAAACGCATGAAACATAGATACAAACCTGCGAACGATCATTATTACGAAGGTACTGTGAAAATTTGGTTAAAATCCGACGACGCATCTCGTCAAATACTGGCAACCAACGGACACCTATTTTGGGCTTAAATTATATATATATAGATTATCCTAAAAATAGCTTGGATAATTATAAAATGAATATATCTCGTGTCCTCCGAAACCCCTGTCAAAATCAAAATGAACACTACTCTCAACTGCATGACTTTTCGATTAAGAAATGATGGAGATTTTTCCCGTTGACTCATATTAGGATAGCAGGAAGTTATCGCTACTGTATTTTTGCACCTCTTAACTTCTTACGTTTAGTTAACGAAAATGATGTAGCCTTAGAGAAAATTAACGCCATTCGCCAAGTTTATAAAATGTGTCGGGCAATTTATGAAAGATCTCAGCCTGGGAGGATCCCGTCATCAAAATTCTCTTTCAACGCTTGAATTGAAAGCATAGCTTGGATACATTTATGCAGCCTTTTCGGCAAGCGTTGCTCTTAATAGGCTGATCGATACCATATTTTTTTGGGCCTTCTTCAATGCTGATCGCTATAGCGGTTATAATTTTTAACAGAGTGGGCTCTTATTTAAACTTCTGGCGCGAATTTTCGGTAATTTTTTCTACTTCCCTCACATTGGAAAAACATAAGACGATACGATATGATAAACCTTAATAGTTAAATATCTTTGAATTCCCCCCGGGGGCACATTATAAGTCTTTATGGATCACACAACCATCTAGACTTGTTTCGTGCGGGGGTAAAAGTTAGCCCAGTACCCTTCAAGGCTAGCAGTTGCCAACTGGACAATCCACTACATTTTCACGGGAATCAGCAAAGCTCCAGAGTGCCGCTATTTGTCTCTTTAGGCATTTAGCTGTTCTCTAACTGATTATTGAGGTAGGCCTTTCTGAAGTATCGTGGTGGCTGTGTGTTTCGAGGCCCTCGTTTAAGTTTGTGGGTCGGATCATTCACAATGAACACAGTGAATGGTCCAGGTCCAGTGAGTATGAATGTCGTCATGTTCTTAATTACATTAAGCTTCATGCGTTCTGGACCAGGAGTTGGATAGTCTCTAACTCTTCAGCAAGGAGTGAAGGCTGCGGCCTGCTTCGGGCTTTTGAAGTTGCAACTATGAGTGACCGGAGGATATACGTATCCGAAGGCCTTCTAGGGCGAGGATGACGCTACATTTGATCCACAGTGATAATGATCTATCATCTGATATTGGCCCACACGGCTAGGTGCAAATGTAAATCTTATTGCGCATATCTTTGAATATCAAAAGTAATTTCGTTCATTTTCTGTTGAAATGTAACATTTGAAAATAGTACCAGCGTTATCTGGTCATACTACGCTGCAAGGTATTGTTTTATTGCAACAGCGGAAACTGCATTTATCCAGCTCATCTATATTTAGTAGATGAGCTATCTCCACTGGATCGTTTCACAGAATCGCAAATTAGGCTGTGGTTTCTGAAATGTTACAAGTTTAAGCTAAAATCTTGTGTTAAGTCTACAGACGACCTCCCAAAATAACTATCTCATATTTTATTATTATCTACGGCCGACTCTTGATGAATAACGCCTGAGGGCTAATTCCACCATTCGTATATGAGTGAATTCCAACTACAGCGTATCAATTTTTTTTCTCCCCTGATTCGAATAACCGCTGTCGAAATTACTTATGATGAGATTCGATAGCATGCGATAGAAGCAACATTTGTTTAAACGTGTAACGGTGAAAGTCGTACCTCGTTTTCATCTACACAATATTACTACTTCATTACTTTATTATTATTTTTTTTTAATTTAATATGAATTACTATTATACTTATTGTTGTTATTATTATTAATATTATTATTATTATTTTTATTATTATTATTATTACACGATGTTGAATTAATTCTTTAATTTAAGACAAATTTCTAGTATTATCTTATTTATGAATTATATTATATTATATTATATTATATTATAATTATTATATTTATAAGATTTAAAGCGCCACCTGTAAGTCAGGAAAAAACAGATCATCAACGCAGTCAGCTGTTATGCAGACCAAACCTCACAGCTGATAGTTGTCATTAAAATATGGCCCACGTGTACCCACGCACAAGTATATAAGGCGGAACATTTAATGAGACGAGATCAATTGGCAAGCAGATCGCTTGCAGATAAAAAGTCTTTTGGAGGAGTTTAATACGCCGCAATAACTTCTTATCAGCAGATACCAAGATCGCCCGTAGGTAAGAAGCCTTTTGGAGGAATTTTATATTCCGCAATAACTTCTTATCGACAGTGCAACTGCAATTGGTGGTAGTTTATCTTCTACCGGGGATTGACTTGACGGTGCGACTGATGCTATTGCGGAATTTTATATTCCCTCAGTATTATTCAACACGGCCAAGAACTCCCCGCGATCGCTGCTGCTAGGTGTAGTGCTTAGTTTACCGCTGCGGCCGCCTGTACCGTTAGCAGGTACAGCCACCTTTACCGCTGCCGCCAGTACCACTACCAGGTGCTTGTACCGCTGCCGCCTGTCTTAGCCACCATTACCGCTACCAGGTACTGCCGCCATTATTGCTGTACCGCTGCCGCCAGTATCGCTGTACCGCTACCAGGTACAGCCAACTTTACCGCTGCCGCCTGTACCGTAGCCGCTTTTAACGCTGCCGCCTCTGCCACTGCTGTCGCAGCCGTCTTTACCGCCTGTGCCGCTGCCGCCTGTACTACTGCAGATAGACTAGACTGCCCGTTCTTTGGCTACGATTACCGACCGTCCACTATCAACCATCTACCTTGTAGGAGTTAGCTAGATAAACTCGGTGATAACTACGTGATAAGATTTACATCTGCGCCTGGCTATGGAGCCTTAATCAGATGGTGGTCGAACCACTATGCATAAATAGGGACGTCATGCTCGTCCTAGGAAGCCGAAGACTAATTCTAGCAACAGGTTTTTCCTAGTTGCAACTTTAATGATTCCAGAGCAGAGCTGCAAATCATCACTCCTTGCTAAAGAGTTGGAGACTATCCAACTCCTGTGCAGAACACATGTCTAGCACGCTCACTGGATTTGGAAACATTTCAGCAGGTAGGTGTTATTAAAGGTGAAATGAACCCGGCCACCATATAAAAAGACTATCCAACTCCTGTGCAGAACACATGTCTAGCACGCTCACTGGATCTGGGAACATTTCAGCAGGTAGGTGTTATTAAAGGTGAAATGAACCCGGCCACCATATAAAAACGGACCTGTCTGTTATGGGGCCGCGAAGCCACCACGATACTCACATATAGGGGCCAATCTCAATAATCAGTCAGAGAACAGTTAAATGTCTAAAGAGACAAATAACGGAACTCTGAGCTTCCAGTTGTACTCCTGCTGACTTCAGGGGACTGGGCTCCCTTTTTCCCCCAGTTGCACAGGTCTAAGTAGTTACTCGCTACAAAGACCGATAATGTGCCCCCGGGGGGCAAACTCGGTGATAAGTTTTATAACGTGTATAAGCATTGAGTGTTATTCGTTCTACGGACCAATAAGGTAATAACAAAAATTGCAATGACTCTTGTAACTGTGAAAGTCGTACCTCGTTTTCACCTACACAAAATCACCACCTTATTAATTCTTTTCTTAATTTTAAAATGAATTATTATTATTATTACTTATTGTTATTATTATTACTAGTATTATTATTACTCATTGTTATTCCTTATTTTTATTATTATTGTCGAATTCATTCATTAATGTAAGATTTATGAATTATTATATTTTAATTATTATATTATTTAAATTAACGGTCGGGAACGTAAGAGCGCCACCTGTGAGTCAGAAACAACATGATCAACAATACAATCAGCTGTGATACAGATCAAAACTCACCACTGAGAGTTGACAAGCAACTATGACGGATAATATGGGTGTGTGTGTGTGAATGTGTGTACCCACGCACTGGTATAAAAGGCGGAATATTTTATTAAAATTTTCAATTGGCACGCAGCTGGCCTACAAGTAAGAAGTCTTTTGGACAGGAATTTAATATTCCGCATTAACTTCTTATCAGTAGACTGCAAGTAGATCGCCTGTAAATAAGAAGTCTGTTGGACAGGAATTTAATATTCCGCAATAACTTCTTATTAGCAGAAGGCAAGCATATCGCCTACAGATAGGAACTTTGGACAGGAGTTTAATACTCCGCAATAGCTTCTTGTCTGCCGATCGCCTGAAGGAGAAGAAGCCTGTTGGACAGGAATTTAATATTCCGCAACAACTTCTTACCCTTAGCTAGCACGCAGCTTTTCGCCATAAGTGGAGTTAGACCGTTTTCTTTGCTGCTGCCGTCTGTACCGCAGCTATCTTTGCTGCTCTGACGTCCGTACCGCTGCCAGGTACTACTGTTGACGACATCTTTGCTGCTGACGCCCGTACCGCTACCAGGTACTACCGCTGCCGACATCTTTGCTGCCGTCTGTACCGCAGCCATCTTTGCTGCTGACGTCCGTACCGCTACCAGGTAATACTGCTACCGCCATCTTTGCTGCTCTGACGTCCGTACCGCTGCCAGGTACTACTGCGGCCGCCATCTTTGCTGCTGCCGTCGGTACCACAGCCATCTTTGCTGCCGACGTCCGTCCCGCTACCAGGTACTACCGCTGCTGCCATCTTTATCGCTGCCGTCTGTACCGCAGCCATATTTGCTGCTGACGTCCGTACCGCTACCAGGTACTACCGCTGCCACCATCTTTATCGCTGCCGTCTGTACCGCAGCCATCTTTGCTGCTGACGTCCGTACCGCTACCAGGTACTACCGCTGCCGCCAGTGCCGCAGCCATCTTTACTGCTGCAGCCCGTATCGCAGCCATCTCTGCTGTTGCCGCCTGTATCACAGCCCTCTTTGCTGCTGCCGCCTGTATCGCAGTCCTCTTTGCTGCTGCCGCCAGTACCGATGCCATCTGTACCGTTGCCCTCCGTCTTTACGTGCTGACTCCCCGTCCCACGACTGCAGTTCCCGACCGCACCTGTAGCAACCAGGCTCCTTGTAAAAATTAGTAAATAAATAAACTTGGCGATACGTTTTATAACGTTATTCGAACATTAAGTGTCACTCCTTCCAAGAACAGAGCAGGTAGGTAATAGAAAGAAAATTTGCAACGACCCTGGCCGCCGCTGTCGCTATCCCAGCAACCAGTGTAAACGTGTCGTTACAAACGTAAGATCATAAAAAGAAAAAGTTTAATTTTTTTGTATGTGACGAATAAAAATAATAATTTTAGTATTTTAAGCCAGAAATGTGAAAAATAAATTTCACTCAAAACGAGATTGCTGAGAACTTTATGGCCCAACATATAGATTTAGCAAAAAGCATAATGCTCAACACTTCTGCGCAAGGAAAAGCCAACTTTGGGGATAGCTAACAATTGAACTGAGCAAAACAATATAAAACGGTTCCATTTTTTACTTTTTTAAATTTACTAATTTTGGTTTTCACTCTTTTGATTTTTCTCGACTTTGCTTACTTTTTTAGAGTGTTGTAAAATATTGTTTAAGTTTTCTACAACACTAAAGCATTAATTCGATTCGTGTCATTGCGAGTAACAAAATTAGAAAATTTTATTTATCAAAGTTGTTTTCGATTCGAAAACGAATTCGATCACTGATGTCAGATTTAGCCCCCTCATCAAAGCGCCTTTTGTTCGTTAATTGTTATGTGCCGAAAGCTTAATTTTATCTATTTATTCCTTAATATTCAGCAGACTTATGAATACAAAAACAAACAAAAAATCCTAAAATAGCTTACTTAAACAATATGAGCTCTTAGAGCAACATTACTAGGAATTTCAATATTATTTGCCTCTAAAAGTTTCACTAAGTTGCGTAAAAATTCTTGTGAAATTTTTAATTCATCATCTGACTCTAAGCGGTCGTAGAGCTTTAGAGCCGCTTCATAGTCATTCGTTTTAATAAAATTATTCAACAGCATATTGTAGATATTTTGCTCATTGATAATACGATTTAAACCTCTCGCACCACGAGCCAAACGTACTAATGTTTGAACAGCACCCTCCTGGCCCAAATGTTCACAATTGCGCAATAGTAGCTCTTCATTAATGCGAAATTCTGGTGATATTAAAAGACGTCTTAGTTGGTTGTCGGAACCGGATTCTGCAAAAGCCAGCAACAGGCCACTATTCATATTGATAACACCATGAATTTTTGTTACAATTTCGGTTAAATCAGCCAACAGCTGTTGCGCCTGTTCAACATTACAGTTATATTTTTTGCAGAGTTCTTCATCGCCATTGCATAAACGTACAACCAGAGAAAGTAATTCAAATTGCAGAGGTGTATGTTTGTATTGTTGGGCCAATTGTTTAAATTCCTGAAGCGCTGCAATAAGATCACCTCTTAGTAAGCGTTCTCGAACTATGGGACCCAAGATAGCATTATGTGTTCTACAATAGCCTAGTTTTTGTAAAAATGTATAGGTCTCACGTGTAAGACTACGTTCAGCAGGCAGATCTTTTGTTTTAGCTGCTAATTGAGCCACATTTGTTAGAAAATTCCATATGTTTTTCAACAAATAATCTCCACCTATAATTCTGTGTTTTAGAGAACGTTCCTCCAAAATTTTTTTGGCCTCTTCAAGTTGGCCACACTTAACCAACAGGGATGCAAAATCTACAAATTTATGTTCGTCAATGTTAAAACCTTAAATGAGAAGAAAACAAAAGGAAAGCAAGCGAAAGTATAAAGTTGTCTAGAGTGCATTGGAGTGGATTTAATTCTCTCTCACCTGGATAAGTTTGTTGTAATTTTTCTAAAGTTTTTTGGGCATTTTCGAGATCTTCTAATTTTGTATACAATTCTAGTGTGCTGGCTAACATGCCTGGACTGTTTTGTACCTTCAACTTGTCACATTTATTTTTAATTTCAACAGCTCGTTGCAAACGATTGTCACGCACACAAACTTGTAGCAAACGTCTGAGCACACCACGAGTATTCATTTGTTTTGCCTCCAATTCTACTAAATGACATTCTAGCTCATTAATGTTCATATCACGTGGATGTTTAATAAACGATGATGGTACTGTAGAGCCAACTTCGCCACTGTTCGGTATACTTAAATAATGTTTGGTCATTTCATTTAGTTTTTTATTGATGGTTTTTAAATTCTCTGACGACTCCTCATTTGGCTTATTAAGCAGACTTTGAAGGGTGGCAGCAGCTGCCGGTGATATATTGATGCCAATTTTATGCAATTCGCTTAATAAACGTTGAAAACTATAATGATCATTACGCATACGTGCCTGACCTGATAGAAGCTCAATTAAGAATTGCCCCACAAAATCTTGTTTTTGATCAATATGTTTATGCGACAAAGCACCAAGAAGTTTGGCAAATTGATGATATCTTTTGGTGGCTCGAACATGTACAGCAACATTGCAAAGCGGTGAAATAAGATCCAAACAATTTACTTTAGTTGTATAGACTTCAACAAGAGGAGCCACATCGAACCATTTGCTTTGAATCAGCATATGTGAAATCATGGGCGTAAGGACCAATGAAGTCTTTATACCAGCATCGTCTAGTTGTTTTAGGGCCATTTGAGGATTTGTTAAAATAATCGATAGTTTTGGTATCACATATTTCACCATTGTTTGATGATCGCAATCAACTTTAAAATCCTGCATAATTTTTAAAGTACGCAATATGCCCGCCTCACTATGTCTTCTGAAATTGTACATCATAAGAGGCCAAAAATAGTGTGGCCTTAAGGGTTGTTCTCGTTTCACCAATGTTTTTAAAATAGCCAGCGCTATTGGCGGATTGCGTTTTAAAGCTATTTCTGCTATTATGTGCAGAGCTCGACTGTTTTTATTCGAATCCTCAAGTTGCGTAGCAATTTCTATAATTTTTTCTATGTGACAGTTGGCTCGAAAGAGGGCTTGCATTAGAAAAACTCCGTAAGTATCAATATCTTGATTTTCTTGGAAATTTGGCTTCGGTAAAGTATTAATTATGCACAGTGCGTTATCCAATTTGCTGCAAAAGATATTTCGTTAAACAAACAATTGCAACTAAAGGTTGATTGAATTAATTAAAAAAATATATATAGACAACATTGCGTGATATAACCTCTTTTAATTTATGTTAATCAAACATTTACAAAAGACTCGAATATTGAGAAAAACACACCCAGAAATTGAACTCTAAAATTAAGGTTCGTATAAATTATGACATTTCTTAATAAATAGAAAATGCAAAAGCCATCTAGGCTTCAACAATTTCTTCATAAATAATAATTTCTTCGAAACTGAACGAAAAATTGTAATTTCAGCATCGAGAAAGAAAATTCACTACGAAAACGACAATTTCAAAATCTTACCTTCGCAATTATTCGCCGGATAAAATTAACGTAGAAAGTTAAATAAAATAGTTAAAATTCATTTAACACCTTAAAATTCACTGACTATAAAACAATTCTGTTCGCCAAGACAACAAATTTCTTAAAATAATCAAAAACATAAAAATATTGTTACGAAGATGATTTGTTAAATTTTAAAAGCAAATAATTATTAATAAAAAAGTAAACCAAACGACCCACTGTGCATTTTACAAACGGTGTAGTGTTTAAGAAATCTTATAAACACCAGACAACAACAACATGCTTATAAGAAACTTTACCAAATAAGATAAACAACAGAAAACAAAAACAACTAACAAAGAACAAAAACAGAACACACAGCCATGCAGGCGCCTACACTCAATAATAAAAACAACAACAATGTGGCGTGCAATATTCTTGTTTCGGGGTTTTCAACTAGAAGTCTGTTTTTCAATTGTGGCAACACCAACAACATGATAATTTTTACATTAAGTCTTTTGCCGTATTCTTAGCAGATGCAGTGGCAATTGTTACAATGAATTCAATTTTGCACGAAAATCGCCTTAAAATAATTAAAATTCACTGTGAAAATGGTGGTTCTGTTTCGTAAAATTCGTGATATTTTCGGACAACATAATCGTCCATTTGAAACCGCTATAAATAATTTAGTCGTTACATTTGAGTCGACAGGCTCGATACAAAAGTTTTGTGCGAACACCAACGCGTGCTCAGCCGAGTCGTTCAACTGAAAACATCGCAGCCATGAGCCACAGTGTTAAAGCATATCCAAATTTGTCTACGTTCTCAACAGTTGTGGTTATCCAAAACCACCACATGGCGAATTTTGCGTAAGGATTTGACTTTGAAGCCTAACGAGGTTCAACTGGTGCAGGAATTGATGCCGACCAACTAGTTACATCGCCGTAGATTCGCTCAATTCATTCAGGAACAAGCGACTGGTTTTTCTGGAAAAATCATTTTTTCAAACGAACCCCATTTTCACTTTTCAGGGCTCGATTCCCAACAAAGACCGTGAGTCACAGTGTTGAAGCAGATTAAAATTTGTCAATTCCTTGACGTTCTCAGCAATTGGGGTTAACCAAAACTACCACATGGCGAATTTTGCGTAAGAATTTGACTTTGAAACTTTACAAGCCGTAGATTCCATCAATTCATTCAGAAACAACCGGCTGGTTTTTCTGAAAAAATCATTTTTTCAAACAAAGGCCATTTTTACTTGTCAGGGTATGTCAGTCAACTAGCAAAATTGCCGCATTTGAGCTTCTGAAAATCCTAGAGCGATTATTGAGAAACCTTTTTATGCTCAACGTGTCACTGTATGGTACGCTATGTGGTCTGCAGACGCAATTGTGGCGTTTTTTTTTCGAACATGAGGCTGGAAATGGATCACGCTATGACGAGATGCTAACAATTTAATTTTTACCTAGTATTGACGGCGTAAATATCACTGACGTGTGCTTTCAACAGGACGCAGCCACATGTCACACAGCCAATGAAACGATAAATTTATTGCAAACCAAATTTCCCGATCGCATAATTTCACGACAATCAGCAGCTAAGTGGCCAGTCAGATCGTGTGATTTAACAACACTGGATTATTTTTTGTGCGGCTATGTTAAGGACAGAGTCAATCGAATCGATTTCAGGCTTAAAACTCAAAATCCGTGATGTGATTAACGAAATAGGACCGCCATTTTGCTAAAAAAAAGTGATTAAAAACTTTGATGAAAGAATCTACATCTGTCAACGTGGTCGTGGTGGACATTTGCCAGGCAATTGCCGATATTTTCTCTTCGTAAGACAATAAGAATTTGAATCCTCTCAATCTAAATTTGTTCTTGTTGAAAAACCCTTTATATGCGAGATCCACTTAAAACAACTATAAAAATACAAATAAGCGTTTATTTTGTGTGTATTGAAAGTAAATAAATCGTTGAATTTAATTTAAAACTCTAAAGTACTGCGTTATTACCGTGTTATTATTTTGCAATAATGAACTAAATATAACAAAACGTTTATCAAAAGAAATAAACGTAACAATATAAAATCTAAATATTGCTCATCAACAACAACAAATTAATTTTATAAAATTAATTTTTATAAAATTAATTTCCTGAGGAAGCGAAATATTGAAAAAAAAATTTATTGTTAAATTTAAAAAGACCGTTAATAATACATATTTATTTAAGATATAAAAGGTCAATTAAAAAAAAAATTGCTCAACAAAAGAAAATCTTCCCTAAAAACTCATTGTTTATAAAATATTGTGACTCGAACAGCAATAGCAAAAACTTCAGGAAATAATTGAATACTTAACAGAGCTTCACTAAATATTGTTGTTTATCAAAATAAACTAAAATACATAAATAAAATTAATATTTGGTAAAAAAAAGGAATTTCATTGAACACTGAAATTTTGCCATAAACATAATTTCGTTAAAAAAATCGAATTTGCCCAAAAAATTAAAAGATTTGGATTGCTACCAAACATTCGAATGCTCTCCAAGTAAAAACTTCGCCAGAAAAACGAAATTTTTTCAAGAGAAAAAAATATTTAAAATTTTATAGAGGAAAAAGAACACTGAAGATAGCATATAGCCAAAAGTGGTATGTTTACAAACCAAATTTGACGCGGGATGATGTAAAATCATACCTACATATTAAAACAAAATTACTTTATCACAAAAATAAAAGGGTTACAAATAAGTAACTAAGGTTTTATCAACATATCCAAAGAGAAATTTTGCAAATATCCGGTTGCTCTGAAGCAAAGCAATGAAAATTCATAATTCGACTATTAGATTAACGCTTCTGAGCAACTCAAGTTATACTCGGCCAACATAACAACTCAACAGCAGTTCCAACTTATATTTTTTCTGAGCAAAATTTTCTATAAAATGAGACCCATAAGCAACATATTTTGATTATGTATTGGGATGAAACCTATAGTTTTTACCTCCTCCACATTCATTCATGTTATTTTACTTTGACTTACTTGTTGTGCAGTAACTCTACACATATGTGGCGTAATGAAATTGGCACTTCTGTTGCATTAACGCAATCATCCTTAAACTGCTTAACCAAATGGCTAAGAAAATCTTGCGAAACTTCCGAACATGCTGTAGTGCTTTGCAACATCTTTATTACTTCATGAGATTGAAATTGTCCATTGAAATCTTGTAGTATATTAAATGCTTTTGTTTCATCTCCATTTTCAATATAAGCAACCACCAGTGTGGACTGCGTTTCAGTACTTATAGACACTCCTGTAGCATGCATACTATCTAGTACCGTTTGCAATCCATTCATATCGTTAGCACGGGCATGTGCTAATAGTAAAGAATTGAAGTCGTGTTCTGTTAGAGCCAACTGTAATGATCGCATTTCAGTTAGGATTTCAGTTGTTTGCTTGACATTTCCACTCGCACCAGCCACTTCTAACAATTGACACAATATTTCATTTGGTAAACCCTTATGAATTTCATATTCTTGCAAAAATATTTTATGATCTCTTAAAGGTGCCCGATTGTATTGTAGAACTTGTAGCATGGTGTGATAATGATCTTTTGTTATCTGCTCACACTGTTGCAAATATTTCCAAATATATTGGAAATTAGAAATTCGTTCATCTGCCGTTAAAGTGGGCATTTTGCAGCCGCTCAAGTTCAGCAGAAATAAACCCTGTTCATGTGTTAACTTGAAATTCGAATCAAATTTCATCAAATCTATTAAAGGCTCCAATTGTTCAATGCCTATAAAACCATTGCGCTGATACGCTGATTCTAGTCTACCCATAACAGTAACAAAATCATATTTTCCATGGCTTTCAGTTTGTTCTTTCGGCTTTGTCTGCTGACTACTAAAACGTTCCGAAAGCGCCAAAGAAAATTTTGGTTTTATTTGTAGTGCATTTAAGGTTGCATAACTGGAAATTATTGCAGTTTGTGCTGTCAGTCTCTGTGGAAGTATTTGCAATCTTTGTAGAGCTCGCAAATGTTTAATAGGCCGTATAAACATTTCACGTTATCTGATTGTTTTTAATTAAATATTTTTAAATTAAATATTACAACACGCAACAAAATTCCAACAGTTTATATCAATTTGACAGCCGCACGTAATGTGTAGATTTGTATACCATCAGCTGTTGATTCAGTTGTTTTTCACAACAAAGGTTGCCATATAGTTAGCTATAGAAAACAGTATAACAAGGTGAATCAAAAACATTTTAAGTTGTCCCTTCTTTTTGCTTTGTTTTACAATTTATTGTATTTTATAAAGTTACACAATTTTCAGACGTCAAAATGAACCACTTGTTTCGCTGTGTGAACCACAATAGCGAGCCATGGTGTTCATACAACATGTTTCTTGTTTTGATGTTTAAAATTATAAATTTCATATATTTTTTTTGAATATTCTACATATTTTAACTTTGTGCGCATCCTGCGGCACACCACAACATTTTTTATTATTTCCATTTTTAAAATAGTGCAGATTAACAAACGATAACTCGTTTTTAAAATTAGAGTAGACAGTATTTTATCGTGATTCACAAGGTCCAAAATTAACCTAAAAGATTCGCTCTCATATTTTTGAGTGGCGAACCATATTGTTTCTATCAAGATTTGGTCGCGAACGGCGAATGGGAGAGCGAACTTCGATATTTGCTGTCCGTGTGAAAATAGTATTATCCCCGCGCCACGGAGCCACATTTGTCGGTCTTTATGTATTACTTGACAGCAGCGGTCAACTGGAAGCTCCACGTTATTTCCACGGGAATCAGTGAGCTCCAGAAATCCGCTAATTGACTCTTTACACTTTTAGCTGTTTCTCTGAATGACAACTGAGATTGGCCCTTTGGAAGTATCATGGTGGTTGTGGTTTTGCGGCCCTCGCATGAATTTGATTATCGGGATCATCTCGCCTTTAATAACACCAACGGGTGAATTAACCGGATCTAGTGAGCAAACTAGTCATGTATTCCGGACCAGGAGTTGGATAATCTTCAGCAAGGTGTAGTGATTTGCAACCCTGCTGTGGAACCGCTGAAACTGCAACTAGGAAAGACCTGCTGCTAGAAGTAGTCTTCGACTTCCTAGGGCGTTAATGACGTTGCTTTTCATTCCCATTAGTTTGACCACCATCTGATTATGGCTTACGGCCAGGTGCAGATGTAAATCTTATCACGAAATTACCTGCTATGATCCAAGGGAACACATTGATAGTTTTTGACGGAATTTCACCGTCATTACATGTGTCAAATGGGGGTAAAAGAGAGCCCAGTCCCCTTCAAGGCTAGCAGGAGCCAACTAAACGATTCCACTATATTTCGACTTTCCTCGAAATATACAACAGCACAATCGGTGGCTACATAAGTAGGTGATACTTTGTAGGCAAAATCGAATAACTTTGGAGCCACACCCAACAGGGTAGAGTACTTTTCGGAAATGTTAAAATGAACTTACAACTATTAGTTCTGTAGAGCACGTTACGTTCATTTATTTACTTGTTCCATTAGGCTACCCCCCAGGGGCACATATATATGGTCTTTGGAGATAGCAACAACTTAGACCTGTGCAACCTGGGGGAAAAAGGGAGCCCAGTCCCCTAAAATCAGCAGGGGTACAACTGGAAACCCACTTTATTTCCACGGAATCATCGAAGTTGCAACTAGAAAGTTCTGTTGCATAGAATTATAGCTTCGGCTTCCTAGGACGAGCATGACGTTCCAAATTATGCAGTGGTTTGATCCACCATCTAATTAAGGCTTCATGGCCAGGCACGGATGTAAATCTAATCACACGTTGTTCCATTAGGCTAATGTACCTTAGACCTATTGACCTATGGTTAAGACCAACTGAGGTTATACTCTTCGCATCCTTTATGCACATAAGCCTGATAGATCATAATGTGTACAGAGCATTCGTTCGGTATATGTCGTGACATGTTACTTTTAGCTTGATAGAAATAACTATAGTGACAAACAAATTATAATGTTCACAGAGAATATTAGTTTTCTATATACTCTCCAAACAGAAAATCATGAATAAATTTATGTGGGTTGTATCACCAACGTTTTTCTAATGAGCGTATATGCCAGTGAATCTTTACACAACATAAAATGCACAAACAAAAATATATTTATATCTCTAAGTGCGGTTTTACACACTTCAACTTTTGTTGCTCAACTGTTGTTTTTTTCATTAGAAAGAAAGAGAAAGCTTTATACCCCTTCTCTTTCTTTCTAATGGAAAAAACAACAGTTGAGCAACAAAAGTTGATAATTTGCAAAAACGCCCATTTTTAAGACTCGGAAAATCGCTTTAATTTAAAATGATCTGGTAGCATCGATATAGAGACATATGTTCAGTGAGTCTAAACTTAAAAAAGTATAAAAAAATGTAAACAATGCACAGCTGTGCTCTTATCACTCATCAGCGGATGTTGGCCGGAACTTTAATTTTGGAGATAATGTTTAGTAGCCATTAATTTAAAATGCTTAAAACTTGATGAAATTAAACAAATGATGTTAAAAGTATATTGCGGCATATTTGTTTTAATTTTAGGACGGGTAATTGGAAATGGCGAATACACTGACTGTATCAGCACAGCCAAATGGTTAACATATCTAAGTGAACAACCACAGCGACCGTTTTGTCCATTATCAATTAAAAATAAAAGCAATACCATTTATTTGTTATATGACGTTAACCCTCCAGAAGGATTTAATTTACGACGCGATGTTTATATACGTTTGGCAGTTTTTATGTGCCAATTGCAAGCCACACCAGGATATGAAAATGTACATTTGGTTTTACCACCCTGGAGAAGATTGTATCATTGGAAATCGCAACACATAGAAGAAGAGCATTTACCTTGGTCAACTTTTTTCAATATAGAAAGTTTAAAACGTTATGCGCCTGTCATCGATTATCCTGAATTTGTAAAGCAATATCAGGAGTTTGGCGTAGAAGAAAACACTCAGTTGCCGGTACACAAACTTTTGCAGTTAAAACATTTTAAAGATATGTTTGAAGATGGAGTTTTTAAGGATAAATGGGAAATGAGTCAAGACTGTTCGGAAAATCCCCACCTATTGCAAGGATCGTTCTTGAACATAGCACCTCTTTGGCCTAAGGACTCAAATATACAATGTGTAAACTATCAAGGCAGTGCTAGTCTCCTGAAACAAGTTATTAATCGTATATTGAAGACTTTGGAAAACGATGAATTGCCTAAAGTAATAGCTATTTTGAATGCAGAAATTGTGTTACATGAACACTGGGCTGATAGGGAGTTTTGGAAAGCTCGCCGTTCTATGCGTTTTGCTGACAATCTAATGAAAATCGCTGCTGATTTTCGTTTTAATAATTTTAAAAGCAAAGATGAAACCGATAATGTTCAAAGACCCGTGATGTGGGAGTATGAGAGTTCAAAACATAAGGGCAAAGCTGTGGGCGGATCATATTTATGTGTTCATTTAAGACGAGGCGATTTTCTTTATGGTCGTGAAAAAACCACACCTACTCTTAAATCATCTGCTCTACAAATAAAATTCTATTTACAAAATTATAATCTTTCTACGATATTTTTGGCGACTGATGCAACAGCTTTTGAAATAAAAAATTTTAAGTCTTACCTTCCACGTTATCGTATCGTTCGTTTTATGCCCGAAAATCTCTATCAAAAATCATTAATTAAAGACGGTGGTATTGCCATTATAGATCAACTAATATGTGCGCATGCCAGATTCTTTATTGGCACATACGAAAGTACCTTCACCTATCGCATCTATGAAGAACGCGAAATATTGGGATTTCCCGAGGAGAGTACATTTAATACTTTATGCAAAAAATCTACAATGGAAAATTGTATGCAAAATTCTATATGGCCGATTGTATATTAATTTGGGAAGATTTATTAAAAAAAAACTAGTGATACAAATATACACGTTTATTAATAGCTTTGTTTAAAAATAGCTTTGTAAGTTTAAAACTGTATTTGAGACTTGAAAATAATATTTCCTAATAAGTTTTATATTAAAATGCATTATTTCAAAGAGCTAAAATTTTACTTGATCAGTGTACACTGGAAAAACTCAATACTTTTGAGTGAAATATTCAAATAATTCTTTTCTGTGTTGCTTCAACGGTTACCTCGCATGAAGAATATGTAAAAAATATTGATAGTTAAAAATGCAGTTATCAGTAAAAAAAAAAACAAGAAACGACCCATTGTGCATTTTGCAAACTGTGTAGTTTCAGAGGCTCAAATACGGCAATTTTGCTTGTTGGCATACCCTGACAAGTGAAAATGAACTTCGCTTGGTTTGAAAAATTGATTTTCTCAGAAAAACCAGCCAATTGTATCTGAATGAATTGAATGAATCTGCGGGGATTTGCAATGATTGATGATGATCGGCTTCAATTACTGCACCATTTGAACCTTGTAAGGCTTCAAAGTCAAAAGCTTACACAAAATTCGCTATGCGATGGTTTTGAATAACCTCAGTTGTACAGAACGTCGAGGAATTAACAAATTGAGATCTGCTTCAACACTGTGGCTAACGGCTGCGATTTTTTCAGTTGAAAGAGCCACCCCGTTAGTGTTTGCACATTTTGTTTGTATCGAGCCTGTCGACTCAAATTTAACCACCAAATTCCTAACAGCGATCTTTTTCGAAAATATCACGAATTTTACAAAATGTAACTTTAACATAATCACCACTTTTAATAGTGGATTTTAATTATTTTAATGCGATTTTCGTGCGAAATTGAATTCCAATGCATCTACTAGAAATACGTCAAAAAACTATATGTGAAAACTATTGCCACAATTGAAAAACAAACTTGTTGTTGAAAAACCCAAACACCCATATTCTGTTTGGCGATGGCAATACACAATACAATACGGCGGCGGTTTTTTATCATTTGTTATAAATTCGTATTCTTGTTGGCAATATTGCCATTTATCGATGACTGGCAGCAACACATGTTTGGTATTCTGTAAGAAAATTTGACGTTGGTGTTGCCTTAAAATGTCGTTGATATTGCTGTCTGTGATTTTGGTGTTGTGCTGTTATAAACAAAAATAAAAAAAGATTAAAAAAAAACTAAAAATACAAAATAAAATATAAAAAATTACAAATAATATGGAAAAAATTAAAATCACCAGGGGATTTCAAAGAGGCAGGGTTCCTACTAATTTTAAGGAACAATGGGAAAGTGTTGCAAATATGCCAAACACCCTTGGCGCACCAAAAAGAATAAGTGATGGATGGATGGCAAAAGGTATAAAATGTAGTTTGACATGTTTGACAAAATTCTTTTTACAGATTTGGCGCGACTTAAAATTTAAAGTAAAAAAAAGATGGCGATTTTAATTCATTTTATCAAAAAATAATACACAAATGAATCAGCTAACTCAAAAATATTAGATATGTGTGTTATATTTGATTAAAATGATCGATTAACTGGCAACGTCGTCATAAGACTGTTAGGGAATACCAAATTAGAATTGATGTTGTGTCAAAGTGATGTTGCCTCAAAATCGACGACGATGCTGCCGTCGCTAAATAGAATAACTATAAAGTATTTTTGTACAGGGTACAAAAACCAAAAGAAAAAAGTTCAATCCCCACAATATTCAATAAAAATCATTTTTACTTTGTGTATTTTTATCAACATTTCTTTCTGTATATTTATTTTCCATGAAATATTTACTTCTTTTGTTTGCCTGCTAGTCTTACTTACTATTTTTCAATATTTATTTATTTTTTATGGACTTAAATTAATTTTTGAGAATTTTATTTTCAAAACAAGCTAAATAACAAATGAGTTTGATATTTATTATTTATTTTATAAATAAACATATAAATTGTGGTTGATTTACTCGTTATTTATATAATTTGATTTTGTGTGTTATTTTACTTAAAACTATTTTTTGTTGTTGTTGTTGTTGTTGTAGTTGTCATTTTAATAAATATCAAATTAATAAAGTAACAACAAAATAATTTTATTATTATATGTATATACTCTATATATATAATATGCACGTATGTAGGTATTTTACTATCTACAGTATGTCATGAATAAATTTAGACATTTTCATTTAAAAAAAAATTATAAAATAATTTTTATTTTATTTTTCTTATAATTAACTTTATTAAAAAAGATTTTTTTTAACCTTAAAATAAAAAAGTTTTACAAAAAAAAAAAAAAATAATTGTAATTGTTTATGAAGGAAAAATAAATTTGCTGGTACTTTTTGATCACTCTAGGGGCTCAACTATATTCAGCCCAATCATATGAATAAAAATTCCGCGTGAGTTTTCTTCCTTTTCTCCTATTATGAATAAATATTTTCACTTTTTTTCAACTGTGGAAAGAGATAAAAATTCGGCGGGGAAAAAAAAGGAGGTATCATAAATGCAAAAAGGGATAAAATATTGTTATTTCTCAAGTTTTTTTCCACCTGTTATATGGAAGGGAGTTTGCACAAAAATGTAAATAATGTTTGGTTTTTAAATTTTTTTTTTGGTTTTATAATTTTTATTTTTAGGTCAAAAAACACAAATAAACAGCAAATGCAGCATTTGCTTACCGTGATGGAAGTCAACGCAAATACAGCGTGCGGGTTTTTTAAAGGCAACAAAGAGTAACTCCAAAAATTTTGGAAAAAAAGAATTTTTTTTATATTTTCCGTTATTTAATTAAAATAAAAATCTCCGATAAACGTTGTAAAGAAATAAAAAATCTTAAGTTACAAACAAAAAAAGGAAAAATAAAAAAACAGTTGGTTATAAAATTCAATGATGCCACTTTTTAATTATGTTTGTTCCCGCGGAATTTGTGATTGGAGGATTTTTTTCTCAAGAAAAGTAAATTCCGTGAGAAAATAATTTCTAGGAAATATTTGTGACTGGTCTGATTATGTATACACTGGCTTAAGGTAATTTAAGCAACTGTGCAAATACCTAATAATCATATGTGGCAAACTATAATGTACTTAACAAAACTTTTCGTCAAATGTCATTTGCTTAAGCAATATACGAAACTGATCGCACATTCCGTACGCTTTTTACATTGTGTTATAGATACATTAGTATCCAATGGAAGGCAAAAAATATTTTATCTGAATTTAATAGAAAATGTACAAAGAAAAAATAGCTTATGTGTAAAAATAGAAGCGTTTTATTATAACGGCAATGCAAAGGAACGAGTGACTTTAAACATTTTGTTTTCTTTTCCATTTTTTTAGCACACAATTTTTAATAAAATTTAATTTTGTATTGTTTGTAAGCTCAATGATGCACACAGTTGCATTTTTTGGTACTTTTGACCAAATAATAATACATACAGCGATATATGAATATGTAATTTTTCTTTCGTAATTTTCTTAAAACTATCAACAAAAAGTCATAAATTAGTATAAGAATAATATTAACTATACAAAATATGATTATTAAACGCCTATTTGCTAATTAATTTCATTTATTTACAACGAAATTGTTTTTTTTTTTTTTTTGCAACATAAAACAAATGTGCATAATAATTTCTATATTAATTTAAGTACAATATAGCCACGTAAAAGTCTTCAATGATTCGCCTTAGCATTTGACAGACTTTTCGTTCAATTTTTGACATTTGCTTAAGCCAGCTTATGTATATTATAATGTATTTTTGCTGGGGTAGTTCTCAGAGCATGCCCAGTGGTGCCAGTAATACTTATTGTTAATCTTTTTTTCTTAATCAAAACCACAGAATAAAAAAAAAACCCAAACAACTTTCTTAATCACTTTTATTCTTATCTTTAGGTTTACAATTTGGAGTTTTTATTTTTAATACTTGAACACAAACCAACCAACCAGACCGTGCAAGATTTTACATTTTATGCCCTGAACCCGACCGATACTTAATGCCCTTGCCCAGTGTTTACTTCTTAATTTTCTTGCTTGATTGTTAGTGTCTCACCACGACTAGGACCTCACCAATAACCAGTAGTGTCCCTCTTCACTACAGCTTCTTGGTCTGGGGACTATGGCTGTAAAAACCTGTAGAAACCCTCTACCACTACCTATTAATGACCCGCATGTCTTAGTGGCCTTCCACTATCGAGGCTGTAATAACCTGCGTTAAGGCCGTGCCAGATAAAACTTTTGCTTTGCGTTGCGTCAGAGTTTCGCTTTGACATTTGAGTTAAAATATACGTAAATGTATGAAAGTTGCCATATAAAGCACTTTTGACGCAGCGCAAAGCGAAAAGTTAACCAACATTCAACTTTTTGCGCGCTTTGACAAACACCTGGCTTTTATTATTTGTGTGTGGGCGTAAACAAAAAATTCATGAGTGTTGTCAAAGTTTATTGTGACATACACCACTTGATTTACGCTTTTGCCTTAAAGTTTCAAATGTCACGCAAAGCAACAAAGTTTTATCTGACATCGCCTTTAGTGTCCGTTCACCAAGACGGCGCAAGCATAACTGAAGTTGTCGTGTTCATCACACCCACCATCAACCAATCATTACCACTAAAGCATTGACATCAAACAATCTCACCAATACCCCGCCAGTTTAGCCTCTTTCTTATTGTGGCTGATTCTCTTATACTCTTTTCTCTTAAATTCGACTAATTATAATAACTCATTCGAAAGATAGAGACTATTATTAATACGTCATCATCGATTCAGGAACATAATAATAATGATAATTACTAATAATAATATCGATAAAAAAAATGTTAATAATACTTTAATTCACAAAATTAATAATAATAATAATATTGATCAAAATTCTAATAATACTCTATATAAAACTATTCAAAAAAAGATTTGTGTGGCAGTATGTAACGAAATTTTACTTCGTTACAATATTATAAGGCCCAATGGAAAAGAAAATGAAATGTTGAAAGGCCTTTGTCCCTTTGTACTGCCGTTATAATAAAACGCATCTCTTTAGTCATATAAGCTATTTTTTTTTGTACATTTTCTATTAAATGCAGATAAAATATTTTCGCTTTCGTCCTCCATTGGAATTTGTTTACTAATGTATTTACAACACAATGCAAAATCAGCTGTTTCCGTACGGAATATGCGATCAGTTGCGTACTTTGCTTAAGCAACTGACATTTAACGAAAAGTTTTGTTAAGTACATTATAGTTCGGCACATATGATTGTTAGGTATTTGCACAGTTTTTTAAGTTGGCTTAAGTCTGCTTATGCATATTATAGTTGTGCCTATAGTTGGGCCTTAAGGCCTTTGGCATGGTTGCTCATACCAATCTTTGTATGAAACTTCGACACTTTTTTAACTTCTCTTTAACTTCCACACCACTGCTATCTTCATACCTCTGTAATCGTTAGCACTTTGTATTGTCAAACAATCTTCAGTCTCATTCGGTTACATTTATCTAGGGGAGTGCCTCAAGGATCAATCCTTGAACGCAACCTTTTTTCTCTTAATGCAAATGATTTACCTAAACAGCTTTTGCACGGCCAAAATTCATAGGTACGCAGACGATGAGCAGCTGTAGTTGAGGAGTTCAGTCATCACCATTGCTGGACAAATTTCTAGACTGAGAATCTGAATAAAATTTATTGCTGAACGCAACTGCAAATGGAATTAACTCAAATCCTCGCCAAGTCATATTACCAATGTTGATGTTTTAATAAATGGATAAATTATGAATAGCTGTGTTCCCGTACTTTTTTTGGGACAAGTTTGGGCAAATGAGAGTAATGAAAAAATACTCTCAATTAGAGACTAAAACGTTTAAAAGTACGGGAACACTAAAAACCAAACTTTTAGCCCGAAATAAAATGTCAAAATTGTTTACTTGTTTTATGTTCATGGAAATATGTATGTACATACATATGTATGTAGTTACCTATGCATGTATACATATATATCTCATTAGTATGTTTTTATACATAGATATATAAGTACATACATACATACATACATAAATAAAAAATTCAAGCATTTAATTGCATTTTTCAACATTCTTCAATAAAGTTTTATTTCAACTCTAAAGAAAACTTGGTCGCTAACAATTTTTATTGTTTATTTTATGCAACAGCTGATTGATTAACAATCTTACCAAATCAGCCCGAAGAAAAAGTGCGGGCTGTTTTGGGCAGAAAGAAGAAGAATATTATTCTCTTAAATTATCTCTCACTTGCCCAAACTTTGTGTACGGGAACGCTTTTGGGTAAATTTGGAAACCCGCGGGCTCCCAAAGTAGAGTACGGGCACAAACCCAACATTGTAAATGCTGTCAAAAACCTCGGGATAATAGGCAATAACAGTCTTACCTGGACCAACCCATGTTAACTCAGTTGTCAGGGTATGAAAACAAGCAAAATCGCCGCATTTGGGCTTCTGAAATTCCTACAGTGATTATTAAAAAGCCTTTGCATGCTCAACGTGTCACTGGATTGTGCGCTAGGTGGTCTGCATCTGGCCATAATTGGACCGTTTTTTTCGAAGACGAGGCTGGATATGCAGTAACGATCAATGGATCACATTATCGCTAACAACTCCATTTTGACCCATTATTGACTACGTGGATATCACTGATGTGTGATGTCAACAGAACGGTGCCACATATCACACAGCCAATGAAACGATCAATTTATTGCAAATCAAATTTCCCGATCGCATCATTGCACGACAATCTGCAGTTAAGTGGACAGCTAGATCGTTTGATTTAACACCACTAGATTATTTTTTGTGGTGCTATGTTAAGGACAGACTCTATAGGCAGCCAATCGAAACGACTTCAGCCTTGAAACTCAAAATCCATGATGTGATATTAATAAATTTGGACGGCCATTTTGCCAAAAAAAGAATTCAAAACTTTGATGAAAGAATCGGCATCTGTCAGCGTAGTCGTGGTCATGGTGAACATTTGCCAGATATCATTTTTCATTCATAATTGCCATATTCTCTTCGTAATACAATTAGAATTTTAATCTTTTTAATCTAAATTTTTATTTTGTTTTAGAACACAAACTTCCTATTGAAAAGCCCTGTATATATAAAAGATGTTTTTTGATAGAGGTATAGAACTTTGAAATGGAATAAGAAGAGGCGATTTTTTTTTATTTGACGTAGTCCAATCTAAAGATCGAAGTTTCGATGACTCTTTTCAACACTGGAATTGTGTATTGCCAATAACGAGGCGAATATTGTACTCTAAGTAGTCAATCATTTCGAGCTTATTGGCGTAGAATCGCACGACATTGGAGGCTAATTCATAGGTCAGAGAAATGTGAAACAATGCGTTTGCCAAACCTTTGCTCCAATAAATCAATATTAGCAAAAGGTCTGTGACAACTTCTTGCAAAATTTTATTTTATTATTTTTTGTTTCTGGTTTAATCGAGGATTGTGAACTTTTTGCAGGATATGACACTACTAGTAAAAGAAAGCACACGTCTTATACAGAGTGTGATTTGTTTTACATCCGCGCCTGACTGTAAGTCTTAATCAGATGGTGGACAAACCACTTTGTATAATTTGGAACGTTATACAAACGTCCTAGATAGCCGAAGACATAATTCTAAGCAACAGATACCACCTATTTGCAACTTGAATAATTCCAGGGCAGGTCTGCAAACTATCACACCTTGCTAGAGAGTCGGAGACTTTCTAACTCCTTGTCCAGAACACATGTCAAGCATGCTCACTGGACTGGATCATTCACTTAGCGTGTCATTATCAGCGAAATGATCCTGGCCACCATAGAAAACCATAGTATATGGGGCCGCAAAACCACAACCACCACGATGCTCCCATAAGGGGCCAACACCAATGATCAGCCAGAGAACTATTATAAGTCTAAAGAGACAAATAATGAACTCTGCAGGCCACTGATCCCCGTAGAAATAAAGTGGAGTTTCCAGTTGACCACCTGCCAATCTTCAGGGGACTGGGCTCCCTTTATACCCCAGTTGCACTGTGTCTAGATAGTGGAATAATCTATAAAGACCATATTTATGTGCCCCCGGGGGGAACACGTCTTATACAACAATATTGTTACGAAAATGATTTTGTTTAAATTTTTCAAAGAAAATAATTATCAGTAAATAAGTAAACGAAACGACCCACTGTGCGGTTTATAAACAGCATAGTTTTTTAAGAAATCGTACATACACACACAAGACAACAACAACATGATTACAAGAAATTCTATCAAATAAGATAAACAACGGAGAACAACAACAGCTAACACAAAGCAAAACAAAACACACAGCCAAACAGGT
This sequence comes from Trichopoda pennipes, assembly GCA_030448955.1. Classification (NCBI taxonomy): domain Eukaryota; kingdom Metazoa; phylum Arthropoda; class Insecta; order Diptera; family Tachinidae; genus Trichopoda; species Trichopoda pennipes. The sequence goes on along the minus strand of JASKUP010000056.1, from coordinate 5,651,511 downwards.
AACTAAACTGAATGATAATAACAACAACAATATGGTGATGTGATGTTAAAGTAGAATATTTTTCTTAAGAATTATAAAGAAGCACCATTTGCTGGGGCAACTGAATTAATTCAAGTTGAAATGAGTCATCAGTGAGTAAAGACAACAAAGTTACCATTGTGTTTATTTTGTGTGCATTGAAAGTAAATAAATCGTTTAGCTTAATTAACAACTCGAATATGTTGCGTTATTATTTTGCCATAAAAAAAAACTCAAAATAGCAAAACGGTTGTTTATTTAAAAGAAATAAACGTAAAAATATTATTTAATTATATTATTTGATGTGATAAGTTAAATAAAGCAGTGAAATAAACACCTCTTAAATGCTCTTTTAATATTTAAACGGAGGCAGCAACAAAATATTAAATTTTTCTAAAAAAATTAAAAATATTGATTTTTTTTATTCAAATAATTAAAAATTATTATTAATTTTTAATGAATAAATTTAAGCTTGACATAGTGCAAATATATAATTATATTTATTATTAGAACATTTTTAATAATTTTTACTAATTAAACTATATTTGTTTGTGTTTTGTTTTTTCTAATAAATTGTATTAGAATATTTATTTTTTATATTTATTTATATTTTGTGTAAATAGGCACTTTTACTTTAGAGTTAAGTATTTATTTTTCAAAACAAAATTCATACAAAAGTCTCAATTATTAGAGATTTAAGCTTTAATTTATTTCAATAACTTTTAATTTGTGGATGCAGCAGGTTATACTTACCAGGCAAATAGGCGAGAACTTACAAAACTTTTAAAAGAAATTTAACTGTGTGAAAGCAGCCAACTTAATGTGAACATACCGTTAATTCTCTTTGCAACAACATACAAGTACTCTTTACTATCGAGCGCTTACAGCAAACGTACCTTTATTTCGGTTTTTTTTTTTATCAGGCCAGCACTTCTGGAATGACCCCTACATATGCAATACATTCTGCCAGAACTAGGAAATTAGATTATGGGGAGGAGAAAATATTTGAACTTTCCTACATTGAAAGTGCCAGGAAAGACCTCTGGAGGGAGTTTATTCCACATACGGACTGTAATGCTAAAAAAAAACCAATTTTCCCTGTAATGTGTAGTGCGATTCACTGGAAAATCAATCACAAATAGATGCACTCTCAACAAAAATCGAGGTAAATGCGAAAACGTGCGAGTCACGAGAATAAATTCCCTAATTTCGTTAGAGCACTTACCATTGTAGTAACGATAAAACAATGAAATACAACCCACATTATGTCGATGCTCTAGAGAATCAATAGAGTTGGATGTCCTACTGTCCCCAAGGAGACTCTTGGGGGTATACATATATCGTATAAATAATAATAGGATATAAGTGGTATAAATAGTACGAAAATCGAATGCAGTAAAGTATCTCTTACACATCGTTTTAGAAAACCAAGGCACTTGAAAGCTTCTTTAGAAACTTGAAAAATGTGTTTAGTCCATCGAACATCGCACTGAACATCAAGAGCGTCCAATTCCATAATATATCTGCACCGGCAGTGAGCCATAATCAGATGGTGGTCAAACCACTATGTATGGTATGTAGCGCCATCATCGCCCTAGAAGGCCTTCTAATACGTATATCCTCCGGTCACTCCTAGTTGTAATTTCAAAAGCCCGAAGTAGGTCGCATGAAGCGAACGTATGAAGCTTAATATAATTAAGAACACGACGGCATTCATACTCACTGAACCTGAACCATTTATTCATTGTGTTCATTATGAATGATCCGACCCACAAACTATCACGAGGGTCTCGAAACACACAGCCACCACGATACTCCTATATAGGGGCCAACCTCAATAATCAGTCAGAGAACAGCTAAATGTCTAAAGAGACAAAAAGTGAACTCTGCGAACATACTGATTCCGTGGAAATATGCGGATTGTCCAGATGGCTCCTACTAGCCTTTAAGGGGCCTGGGCTCCCTTTTACCCCGCTAGATACCAGTTTAGAAGGAAGAAGCAGGATCCATAAGGACTATCATGTGCCGCCGGGGGGCTATATCACCTACAGTAACAGATGCAGCACCATTTCCGACTACAGATCTATGCGTAAGCATGCAGCATTGTGTCCTAAATCTAATATATTCGCACGACGCCATTCCGTTGCAAGATGGTGATTGAGCGTATCATTCATGTAACTCACCTTCAACTGGTTCGGTCTATTACCAAATGAATACGAATCACAAATGGTGCTGTCATCTGCAAAAGAGTAAATAAAGTTTAACAAAGAAGGTCATTTAGAAAAATAAGAAGTAGGCTAGGAGAACGAACCGTCTGATGAAATTCCATCTATAACAACTCGTATATTGCGTTTCCTGAGAAAACTCGATATAAAACTGGAGATATTTTCATCGACATTAAAAGCAGTAAGTTTTGATAAAAGTGCATCATGCCACACTCTATCAAATGCCTTGTAAATATCTAGAGCCACCCACCGCCTTACTCTCTCCGAAATTTCATGATACGATTTACATCTGCACCTGGCCATAGGTCTTAATCAGATGGTGGTCAAATCACTGGGAATGAAAAGCAATGTCATTCACGCCCTAGAAAGCCGAGAACTAATTCTAGCAACAGGTCTTTCCTAGTTGCAATTTCAGCGGTTCAAAAGCAGGGTTGCAAACCACTACTCCTTGCTGAAGAGCTGGAGACTATCCAACTCCTGGTCCAGAACATATGAGTAGCATGCTCACTGGATTCGGATCATTCACCCGTTGGTAATATTAAAGACGAGATGATCCTAGTCACCATAATCAGTTCATGCTTGGAGCCGCAAAACCACAATCACCACGATACTCTCGAAGGGCCAACCTCAATAATCAGTCGGAGAAATAGCTAAAAGTCTAAAGAGACAATTAGCGGAAACTCTGGGACTTACTGATTTCCGTGGAAATAACATGGAGCTTCCAGTTGACTCCCTGCTTGCCTTCAAGGGACTGCGCTCCCTTATACCCCCAGCAGCGCAGATCTAGATAGTCAAGTATTCTATAAAGACCGATAAATGTGCACCGGGGGGGACTCTCTCCGAAATGATGTATTAAGTTGCACCATTGTTTTGATAGGAAACTCAGAGAGTCGCCCGGAGAGTGGAGAGTCGTTGCAGTTTGCAAAAATATCTTAAAACGAATCCAGATGTCAATGTCAAGTATGACAAAACGCACCACATAGAAACAACACATTATTCCATCTATAAAATAGTGGACCGCCAGTATGGTTTCCGTAGGAGAGTTAGCTGTTGGACTCCAGGATGAAAATTAATCATATTTTTCATCACTTCGGAAACTGTTTATAAAATTTATTTAAAATGGTTTGATTTAATTCTGGTGCTCGATATATTCACAGAATCTTTAACTTTCCAGGACAATTGGTTTTTCGCTCTGGAACAAACCGATTGCCCAACATAGCAGGCAGCTGTGCAGAGTTGCTAAAACAAAAACAACAAAATTCGGTTCAGAACAGGCACTTCTTACATATGGCAAGTCGAAAGAAGAAAGTCCAAAGCTTTAAATGTAGGAACTGTAGGATCATTATTTCAAACAGAGAATCTTGACGATTGAAATGTGAGTGCAGGCAGCCTGAAACATAATACTGATGAGTCCAACACGTCAACTGGTTTGTGCCGTTATCTCAATACATGCTGTAAAAGAAATATTGTATTAAAACAATACATTTTTTTAAGCTCATCAGAATAGGTTTAACAACAAAAACAAGTTTTTTTTGATAAAATAACAATTGTTTTATTAAATTTGTTTAATACTTTATAAATTAATAGTGTGTGCCTCCACCTTTATTTAGAATGACTTCGAATATTCTTTTTGGCATTGAATCATAGAGTTTGGCCAGATAATTCAGGTTGATTTCGCTCCAATCAAGGCAGCAATCAAGTCATTTTTGTTTTCGAATTGACGGCCGGGACGGTCGGGAGAATGAGGAGGACGCCATTGCAGTAAACCCACATTCTGCCCATCAATCCACTGTTTCGAAACCAACAACCGAAACATAATTATCCTAATGGGCAAATGGTCCACTATTTTATAAATGGAATAATGTGTTGTTTCTATGTGGTGCGTTTTGTCATACTTGACATTGACATCTGGATTCGTTTTAAGATATTTTTGCAAACTGTAACGACTCTCCGAAAATAAAAAAAATACAGTTAAACTTGTGTACAGGTGGGCTGCGCGAGAATGAAAAAGTTTACTCCCACCACATTTTAATTTGGACAATTCTGGTGTCCCCCATTAGGCAAATATAGAAATAGCAGGCTAAACTCTTCACGACTGGAAATGGAAATAATTATTAGCGATAATAAGTGTTGGTTGTTTCCTGTTCGAGAATATCAGGCAGGATATTTCTGTTTCTGTTTAACAACTTCCTAGAATCTTTACTTTCTTCAAACACCAAAAAAATCCCTAATTCCGATAAGAACACTTTGGATCCAGCCATTAATTATACTTGTATAAATCCCCTAAGAGACTATGAAAAAACTGTAGCCATGGAAATTAAGAGAAAATAAATAAATAAATTTATGATGGCGAAAATGTCGTTGTTAACATTTAAAATAAAAATTTGAATTGATCTCTTTAAGATTTATTGTGTTCTTTCTTTCGGTTGTTTTTTTTTTTGTTTTTTTGTTTTTTAAAGTTACATAATAGCAGATAATTGTTTTTATATTTTAATGATTAAATATTGTGTAAAACTAGTTTAATTTTTCTAATAAAAGTCAATTGATATATTTAACGATTTAAAAAAAAAAAGATAATAATAATAATAATTGTAATAATAAAAAGAAGACTACAAAAACCAATTTAACTAAACATTTTTTGTTGTTTGTTTTGTTATTTTAATTTTAAAACAGTAAAAACGTTAACCATAAAAATTAATTAATAATAATAATAATAGTAATAAAAATTGTGTAAAGTTAAATAGATAGAAAACAGGCTTTGGGCCTAAAAGTATGCTACTTATAACAATTTGTAACAATTTAAAGTTAAACTTAAGCATTAAAAGAAATAGTTTTAAATAAAGCATACATTTAGGCTTAAAAAATTGTGATATAGTTTTTTTATTAATTTTTTAAAAACCGCTTTTTTTAACAATATTATATTTTTTTTTTAAAAAGATTAATGTTTAATTTTCGAAAATCAATTTTGTAAATTGTTTTGCTTTTTTACGATTATTTTTTGAAAATTATTTCAATTTGGTGTGTTGTGTTTTATTTAATGTAATGTAATGTACTCATAGTTTTTAGTTTATTGAAACAATTTAAAAACAATCAAAGAAAATTAAATTAAATTTGAGTTAAGAATAAAATAAGTTTTAAGAAGGCTTTTAAGTTCAAATATTAAAAGCTCATTTAATTTTTGTTGTGCTTATGCAAATATTTAAAGTGTTGGAGTGTAATGACATCCCTAATGTTTCATGTTCATGTTAAATTTACTCTAATTGTTGTTGTTGTTGTTTTTTTTGCTATAAATTTATTTTTTACAAATTGTTTAACCATCCACTTTTCCTTTTCGTTAAAATTTTGTTTATTTTCGATTAAAAAAGAAAATGAATAAGTATTTATATTTATAAGGGTTCTTTTTAATTAAATTTAACACTTATATGTGTTAATTTAACTTATATGTGTTAAATTTAATTAAAAAAGATCCTTATAAAGATGAAAACTTATTTATTTAAGAAGGAAAAAAAGTCGAATAAAAATAATAATCAAACAAGGAAATGTAAAAGTTTAAGCTTTCCCGAATTTTAATAAACCTTGTCGTCAACAAAAAAAAGGTTTAAATACCCAAAATTATTTATTTATTCTTAAACAGTTTCTAAATTTTAATGAAACGATCAATTTATTGCAAACCAAATTTCCCGATCGCATCATTGCACGACAATCTGCAGTTAAGTGGACAGCTAGATCGTTTGATTTAACACCACTAGATTATTTTTTGTGGTGCTATAGGGAGCCAATCGAAACGACTGCAGCCTTGAAACTCAAAATCCATGATGTGATATTAATAAATTTGGACGGCCATTTTGCAAAAAAAAGAATTCAAAACTTTGATGAAAGAATCGGCATCTGTCAGCGTAGTCGTGGTCATGGTCAACATTTGCCAGATATCATTTTTTATTCATAATTGTCATATTCTCTTCGTAATACAATTAAAATTTGAATCATTTGAATCTAAATTTTTGGTTTTATTTTGTTTTAGAAAACAAACTTCCTACTGAAAAGCCCTGTATATAAATATAAAAGATGTTTTTTGATAGAAGTATAGAACTTTGAAATGGAATAAGAAGAGGCGAATTTTTTTATTTGACGTAGTCTAAAGATAGAAGTTTCGATGACTCTTTTCAACACTGGTGTTTGTGTATTGCCAATAAAGAGGCGAATATTGTCCTCTAAGTGTTCAATCATTTCGAGCTTATCGGCGTAGAATAGCAATTACATATTCTCACAACAAATAGCCCAGTGGCATTAAATCACACGACATTGGAGCCTAATTCATAGGTCAGAGAAATGTGAAACACTACGTTTGCCAAACCTTTGCTTCAATAAATCAATATTAGCAGGAGGTATGTGACAACTTCTTACAAAATTTTATTTTATTATTTATGTTCCTGGTTTAATCGACGGTTGTGAATTTTTTGCAGGATATGATGAGGCAGGATATATTTATTTATTCTTAAACAGTTTCTAAATTTAACGAATAGACGAAAAGAAAACTGGCAAAAAAAAGAGAAAAGGGGGTTAAAAACACGTTCATTAGAAGTATAATGAATTAATGATTTAACAATTAGAGAAATAATTACTTAACAATTAATTCATAAAATTATTTAATTAAATTTATTAATTTACTTTTTAATTTAATTATTTAATAATTAATTCATTAAAAGTAAAAGCTAAGATTTTATTAATCGGTATTCAAAAGATTCCAAATCGAACGAAACGAAGCAGAAACAGTAAAAGAGTAACCCCTTACTTCATCCTCCCTTCAATATATATTTTAATTATTCTTTAGCCACGAAACTACACAATTAAGAATTACTTTGACGAGGAAAAGTGACTTCAGGTAGAAAACTGCGGCAATATGAATAGGGAAAACAGCACAGTACAGTAAACGATAAAAGGCAGCATTTTAGAATATAAGTTATTACAATCCAATCTATAAAGCTTTTAAAACAGAACCAGAAAAAGGGAATTATTAATTATTTTGTATGGGAGGGTACCCATAGTTTTGCAGCAGAACTGGAAGCTACAAACAATAGCTTCCTTAAATCTTAATCTTTTATTTTATATTCGTACGATTTCCTGTTGGGGTCTTATACATTTCGAAGAGACATAAAATGAATCTATTATTTTGTATGTTTCGCTCGGCTCTGAATTTAATTGATTGAATTTAATTGATTCCTATCCTACCAAGATTGCCCAACCAGCAATTTTCAATCTAAACATTTGTGGGGGGTTTCCATACAAAATAATTATTAATTCCCTAAAAACTTAAAGTTGTATGGGAGGGTATCCATAGTTTTGCAGCAGAACTGGTAGCTACGAACAGTTTTTCCAAATAACGTCTTTCGGTAAAATCCTTAAATCTAAACATTTGTGGGGGGGTACCCACACAAAATAATTATTAATTCCCGAAAATCTTAAAGTCGAATGCATAGCAGAAACTTAAGTTTGAGGTTAGCGTGAATAGCGTAATTAGGGGCAGTATTTTTTTTTTTGTTGCTAAATTGTGTAAAGGATCTTATAAGGACCCTGCTCCGTTATGTCACTTATTTTAATTCTACTAAATTTTTGTTGGCATACATAACTCTTCAAACTGAGAATTACTTTTTACAATAAAAAGTGAACTCTAATTTGTTGTCAAATTTTATGTAAAGGGACTGCTTAGTTTGGCCACTTATGTCAACCTCGTGCTAAGTATTTGATACTACAATAAAAAGTAAAAAAAAAAATATAAATACTAGTGAAAAACAGCGTGACGTAATATGTTTATTTTATTTAATGACATATAAGGTAGCACAAAGCACACAAAATTTAAAAAAAAGCCAAAAAAAAGTTTTTATCCTTCCGGATAACCAGGTATGGCAGTACAATTAAAATAAAGTTCAATAATTTTTAAATAATTTTTCCTTCAAGCAATAAATTCTTATAATTTTCGAAAGACATAAACTAATTTGAAATTGTTAAGAAAGGAGAATAATTAAGATTTTAACTAGATCCTAAACATACTGGTGGATTGGCTATCTCATAGCATTAAGGGTTGGTTACACAAAATTTCTGTATTAATATAAAAAACACTTTACATGTTTGCATAAACAGTAACAAAAATTAAGTGTCTTTGTCATTTTGATTCATTAGTTAAAAAATGAATTTCTTGAATTCATAAGGACGCTGAGAGCACGTTATACATGTTTTATATATTTAATTTTTTTTAATATTTTTTTTTAAATATTTTTTTTAAATATATTTAAATATTTTGATTTTGTTTGTTGCTATTTTAGTTAAAATTTTTTTTCTCTTTTAAATTTGCATAAGGCGCTAAATATACTCTACATATGTATAGTATGTAAGTGTATATATTTTATATATATATATATTTATGTAGTATGTAATAATAATTTTCTTTACTTATTTATATTATACTTTCTTGTTGGTTTCTTTTCTTTTCTTTAATAATAATAATAATAATTATAATAATAATGCGTTTTTAACACTTTTAAATATTGAAACTTTTAAATGTAATTTTTAACAAATAAAAATGTTTTTTGTTTAATATTTAATATGTAAATGTATAAATATTTAATAATTTGTTTTTAGTATTTTAAGAAAAATGAAAGAAAGATTTTATTTAATAAAACAATAGTTTTTTTTTATAATAATAATAAACACTTAAATTCTAAAAAAAAAAGATTGTGGTAACATTTTTCAACAATTATGTTTTTTGTTGTTTTTACTAAATTACTTAAAATATGTTCAATACACATATAATAATAATATTAATAATTGTTTTTTTTTTTCTAATTTATTTATTTATTAAATATATTTTTTTTGTAACTGGGCTGGAAGTGTTAGGTAAAAGGGGAAGTAGGAGGATGGAGGGAGTTTTTTTTAAATTTTTATTTAATAAAAATATTTGCAACTTAAAAGGCAGCTATTTAATTATTTGTTTAATTTTGTTATATATTTTTTTTGTAATTTAATTTAATATAATTTAGTTTAAATTTACTTAATTTAAATTTAATTTTCTTTAGAAATTTTTTTATTTCCATGATGGTATAGTATTTTGTTGTTGTAGTTGTTGTTATTTTTATTGTAAAACATTTATATAAAATGTAAAAAAAAGAAAATTACCTTTGTTGTTGTTGTTTTACCATGTTCATCTCATCCAGGGTGCTTTACGTTTAATTTTGGTACGTAAACTTCTTAGACTTTTTGGTTTCTTTTGGGGTGTCAAGGCATGATGCAAACCACCATAATGATGATGGTGATTTGTAGTGTTGCTATTATTATTGTTATTATTATTATTATTAGTATTATTATTAGTATTATTAAGATTGCTCGAGGAGCCAAAGTAACTTTGTGTATTATAACCTTCATCGATAAGTGATGAATTGTTATTTGAATGTCGGTTGGAATTGCCATTTATGGCCACATACGATAAATTTGCAGCAGCTGTACTTAATAAGGCCATTTTACTCATATTATGAGGTTGCTGTGCTAAATGTTGTTGTTGTTGCATTGTTTGCAGTTGTTGTGATTGATTCTGTTGCTGTTGCTGGTGCTGATAATTATTATGATGATAATTAGTATTTCTATCCAAAGTGGATATGGTGTGCTCTTCTTCGACGGTGGTAGAAGGTGGTCTCTTAATCGGTGAGTTTGAACTAAGACTGGAGTTTTGACTATTGGTGGTAGTAGAACTAGTATCAATACCTGAGGATAGAGAAAGTGATAGTAAGGCATCTACGCCATCACGGTGACGTTGTTGATCTTCTAACTCTGCTGGTGTTATATTGTGACTAAAAGATAAAAATAAACTTAATTTGTGTATTTGAAAAAGCAAAACAGAAATATAATAATAGTGCCGATCGATATGCATGATAAAATTGTGCTTTAAAAGATAATTCAAAAAGGAGCCTAAACTGTAATTAACATTTAATTAGAAATCATGTTTTAATTCGAAATAGCCGCTTATATTTCTCCAATTTTAAACTCCTGTCAAAGGAGATTGAGAATTCGAATTTTATTAAATTCTCAGTGCGGCCTTCTTACTAATATCGATCGTTTTCGTGCTTATTGGCGTAGATAGGCGACTTCATATCGACGCCTCCATTCTATAACGTTCTAAGTGTACTTAGAACGTTTTTAATGTTCTTGAATTTTTGAATCGTACGTTCTCTAATTTAAATACTGTCAAAATTTGGTTAAGATGGGCCGATCCGTTCCAAAGTTATAGGCATAAAAATACTTAGACTACACACATAGTCGTAAAATTTTACATTCTAAAATGTAGTAAATTAAATTGACTACACTAATTGACTTGAAAACTAAATTGACTTAGTATGTTATGGAAGGGGGAACATTTCTTAACGTTGTGTTTTCTATGTGTATTTGGTACGTTCAATGTGCTTTTTTTAGTGTCTATAAGTGTAGTTAAAAGGTTTTTTCCCGAAATAAAAAAAGAATTTTGTGCGTGTAAGTGTACATAAGATGTTCTAGTTTGGAAAAAGTAGCAAACCAAATCGGACGCCTAATTTTTGTTTTTTCGAATATAAAATGATTTCGCGTGCAAGAAAAATGATATATTTAGCACAAAATAACGTGAGAGGTATTATTTATTAAATTTCCATATTATCTAAAATAATTAATAAGTTTTTTATTAGGAAAAGGTGAATCACAAAGTATAAGTTCAATGTCATATAATTGTGAGGAAAGTGTTGGTAGGAAATTCACGACTTAAGTTAAATATTGTGATTATTTATGTTGGTTTTTTTTTGGACAGGAAATAAAGAGCAAATTTGTCCAGCAATCGAAAAATGATCTAAATTTGATAATGAAAATAGTGGAAATTCTGATTCACTAGGTATGTGATATATTTATATTAATATATTTAATTTTTTTTATATTAAGTAATTGATTTTTTAGAAGCATATCCCGGGAGTGACTGCAAATATAACACATCAAATAATTCATCTGCAATAGGTATGTTTATAGACACTTTTTTTATATAATTTATTTTAAGTATCGCTTCAACTTTTAGAGCCATTTCCCGGCAGTTGCAGCGGATATAATCCGTCAAGTAATTCGTCGGAAGCAGAATCAAATCCAGAGTTTAGTCCAATAACTCCAAAATTAAAAAAGAAAAAATTAAATCCGGAATTTTATACACCACCCGAAAACTTTTGGAAAAGACCAAGTACCAAAGAAAGAGTTAAAAAAAGGTTGCAAAGAATATTGTAGAATGAAGTATTCACAAAAGCTGTCTAAAGATACAAGAACACAAATTTTTCAAAATTTTTATAAAAATGGCAGCAAGGAACTTCAATGGGCTTTTATAGCAAATTTAATAACACTGCACAAGAAAAAAGTTTGCACAAATATAGAAAATTCGCGAAAAAATGAGTCAAGAAAGTATTTTCTAAGTTATGAAGAAAATTGGAATGAAATAAGAGAACAAGTCTGCAAACCCATGTTTATAAATACATTGTCAATATCTCAACAGACAATCGAAACCGTGATACGCAAAAAGCATTCTAATTCGGGATTTATATCACCGAACAAAAGAGGAGAGCATTCTATAGCAAATAAAACTTTAAGTAGAATAAGAGACATAGTTATAGAGCATGTTAACGAGTTTCCTTTAGTAGAATCACACTACTATCGCCAACGAGTACAAAAAAAGTACTTGGATGGTGAAATGTCGTCGGTTACTGAAATGTATCGTTTATATCAAATTTGGTTGTTCGAAAAGTCAATTGATATCAGCTTAAAAGCGACATTAAGACAATATCGCGATGTTTTTAAAGATTCTTTCAATATCTCATTCTATATTCCAAAAAAGGATTTATGCGAAAAGTTCAAGAACTCTGATGAAGAAGGAAACAAGCTCATTGAATTTCAATTCAATCACCATTTATTTTGTAAACAAAAATCTAGAGAACTGAAAGATATCGACAAAAAAGAGTGTTTTGAAAATGATAATCTTATTACAGTTTGCTTTGATTTTCAAAAAAATATTTTCATCACCTTGTGCTGAAGTGAGCACTTTTTACTACAAAAGAAAATTACATGCTTATAACTTCACAATTTTCAAGCTTGGTTCCAATATAGCATCTTGTTTTGTATGGGATGAAACAATTGCAAAGAAAGGTGCGATAGAAGTAGCCACATGTTTATTTCAATTTATATCAACGAAACATAAAGATTTCGGCATAACTAAATTTAATTTATGGTCTGACAATTGTGGAGGTCAAAACAAAAATAAAATTGTATTCTCTATGTATGTATGGATTGCACGAAAACTACAAATCGATATTAGTCACAAATTTTTAGAAAAGAGTCATACTCAAAATGAAGGCGATGGTGTTCATGCACTTATAAAGAAGTGCAAGAAATATAAAAGAATATACACGCCTATAGAATGGTACTCCGTGATAAGAAATGCTAAGAAAACACCGACATTATACAATGTAATTGAAATGGACCATGATGATTTTTTGGATTTCAGGCAATTTGCTTCTGTAACAAATTGGACAAAAAATATACAAAATGAAAAATTATGTCTATCAAAAATCCGAGAAATAAGAATTCATAAAGAACAAAATTATAAATTATTTTATAAATATGAATTTGATCTCATCTTTCAAAGAAATAAAGATATATGATGAAACTAGGAAGGGAAGAAAAGAAAATAAAATTGTTATTGAAGAAATACCTAAAGCATACATATCCGGATTTCCTATAATGGAAGAAAAACGAAAAGATCTTTTATATCTGTATGATCAAAATTTAATTCCAAAATTTTACCAAAATTTCTACAGACAACTTAATAGTTTTAATGGAAAAGAATATGTATTTGTATCAGATAATGACGACTTATAATACAATATAGTTTCTACTTATTTAATGTTATACTGAATTAATACTGTTTCTGTTATCTTTATTCATATAATTATTTTAAAGTAACCTTGAAATTATGTTAAACTACTTTTTTGTTTGAACTGAATTATTATAAATATTTAATTTTCTTTTTTATTTTACGAATAAAATTAATTTAAAAAGAAAAAAATAGTTTTTTTTTGTATAACATTTTAACTAAAAATTCGTCTATGTAGGAAAATATAATTTTCTAAAATTTTTGTCCAAACTAAAATATTATATGTATACTTAGGTGATTAAACATGCTAAGTACAATTAGACGACCAATTGCCAATGTTTTCACCGTGCTAAAACATTTTATATCATTTTTAGCTATGATCCAATTAAAATTTGTAATTTCAGAAAATACTATCAAAATTCTACTAAAAACAGTGAAAGAACAAATGGCGTATAGTTATTGAGATACCGCGTGAAAACTTTGAGAGCTCGTAACTCAAAATTCACATTTTCTACTTAGAATGTTATAGAATGGAGGCGTCCATATATCCTCGTAGATAATAATATAGCAGCGATCGATTTAACTCGCGATCTCGGAGGACAATTCACTGCTCCGAAAAATAAAACTAAGTGGTTACCAAAGATTCAGTTTCTCTGGGTCCAAAACCATCAGTTTTGTTTTAATTGGCATCGTACTCCTTCAAACAAATATAAGATTTATCGCTCAACAACATTCTTTTATGAAAATCGGAATCAACGGCAATCTTCTTCTGGCTTCCATTAATTCGCACATTTCGAAGCGTGGTTTATATGTCAGTTTGTTCATGTTGAAATTTCAAACCAAACTAAACATAAATCACTTGACAGGCAGCAACAAAATGGCCGCAAATTAAAAACTTGTTACTAACTTAAAATTCTTTACCTCTATGAAAAACATCCGATACATTTACAAAGAGAATTTTTTGTACACATTTACCTTAAAAAAAATCCGCACAAATTCGCCAACATTAAATCGCATTAATTTTAATTATAATCCACAATGAAAATGGTGACTTTGTTAAAGTTACAGTTCGTAAAATTCGTAATACTTTCGAACAACATAATCGTCCTTCTGAGATCGCTATTAAGAATTTGGTCGTTAAATTTGAGTCAACAGGCTCGATAGAAAATGTAAGAACACCAACATGTGTTGAACCGGGTCGTTCCGCTGAAAACTTCGCAGCCGTGAGCCACAGTTTTTAAGCAGATCAAAATTTGTCAATTCCTTGACGTTATCAACAGCTGGTGTTATCCTATTTTCGCTTGTCAGGGTATGTCAGCAAGCAAAATTGCCACAGTTGGGTTTCAAAAAATCCTACAGCGATTATTGAGAAGCTTTTGCATGCTCAACGTGTCACAGTATGGTACGCTATGCGGTCTGGCGGCGTGTTTGTGCGGTTTCTTATTCTTTCGAAGAAGAATGGATCACGCTATCGCGAGATGCTAACAACTCAATTTTGATATATTATTGACGACGTGACTTTCCCCCAGGGGCATATAAATATGGTCTTTATAGAATAGACTCAGTGCAACTGGGAAAAAAGGGAGCCCAGTCCCCTGAAGTCAGACAGGGAGACAACTGGAAGCTCCACTTTATTTCAACGGGGATCAGTGAACCCGCAGAGTTCATTATTTGTCTCTTTAGACATTTAATAGTTCTCTGACTGATCATTGAGGTTGGCCCCTATATGGGAGTATCGTGGTGCTTGTGGTTTTGCGGCCCCATAAGGGATTAATGAAAATTATGGTGGCCAGGATCATTTCACTGATAATGACACGCAAAGTGAATGATCCAGTCCAGTTAGCATGCTTGACATGTGTTCTGGACAGGAGTTAGAAAGTCTCCAACTCTTTAGCAAGGTGTGATGATTTGCAAACCTGTCCTGGAATCATTAAAGTTGCAACTAGGTGGTTCTGTTGCTTAGAATTATGCCTTTGGCTATCTAGGACGCATGTATGACGTTTCAAATTATACTATAGTGGTTTGTCCACCATCTGATTAAGGCTACATAGCCAGGTGCGGATGTAAAACAAATCACACTCTGACGACGTGGATATTACAGATATGTGATTTCAAACCAAATTCCCGATTGCATAATTTCACGACAATCAGTAGTTAAGTGGCCGGTCAGAGATCGTGTGATTATTTTTTGTGGCTCTAGTTTAGCAAAAAGTGATTAGAAACTTTGATGACTCTTTGTCGACTCAAATTTAATAACTAAATTCCTACTAGCGATCTCAGAAGGACGATTATGTTGTCCGAAAATTTAAAAAATTTTACGAAATGTGACTTTAACAGAGTCACCATTTTCACAGTGGATTTTAATTATTTTAATGCGATTTTGTGCGAAATTTAATACATTGTAACAATTGCGAAAGCATCTACTACGAATACGTCAAAAAACTAAATGTCAAAACTATCATGTTATTGCCACAATTGAAAAACAAACTTCTTGTTGAAAAGTTCGATATTTAAACAATTACTATTTCAGTTCGAGCGGACTTCTTCTAGTTTGTGGTTATACTATAAACACAGCAGAAACTACTTTCGATATCGACAGAGTATAATTTCGACAAAAACAAATCTTTAAGACTTCGGAATAAGTATCACCATATCAGGTTCAGTATACCAGTGGCCAACGATGCACAAAGACAAAATTTTACCACTTTCGTAATACATAATAATAATAAAAGTATAAAAACTCGCGCTTTTCCACTGTCTGCCCATCCACTATTCGTCAAAGAATGTTCAAAGTTTAAATCCAAATGTTAAACACAATCAATTTTGTTTAACGTTTTCTTTTTTTGCTTTTACGCTCGAATATATAAAGAAAAGCCTTATAAAGCACTCCCTAAAAAGACCGGGCGAAATTTTCGAAATTAGTTGCTTTCAAAAAAAGTGCTAAGAAAAAGAAAAGAATATAAAGCAAAACACAAAAGCCAACAATAATAACTCACCACTCTTCACTACTTTCGTAGGCAGCATCGGAAGAAGCACAATTGCTTTGATTATCTGCACAGCCTTGATGAGATGTGTGGCTATTATTGCCATTTAAAACTAAAGAGGAGTTCCCATTGATTAAGGGTGTAGAAGCACCACTACCAGCAGTACTGCCAACACCGCCAGCAGAATATGTATGATCTTCGCTAGGGGAAGAAGTTATAACAGGGGATCTAAAAAATTGAATTTGACAAAAATAAAATCAACAAACAAGAAAAAAAAAGCATTTTCACAAATTTTATATTTTACCCATTTTGAAAAGTTTCGGCAAAAACTTTTGGTCCGTGTTTTAAAGCCAACATTGCAGTTGCGGCATTAACATCATCAATGCTATCGGCACCACAATCTCTAGCCAAGCGTTCCATACTATCGTAGTTACTAAAAGCGCCCAATATTGTGGTAGAGGGATTATTTGCGTTTGCTGTGTTGCTTTTATTGTTGCTATTGTTGTTGTTGTTGCCATTATTAACATTGGAATTGCCATTGTTTTTAATATTTTGTAAATTATTTGTAGAATAATTGTATTTATTACTGCTGTTGTTGTTGTTGTTGTTGTTATTATTATTAGTATGATGATTTATTGATTTGGTTGTACTATAATCGGACGGATATTCATCATCAGGAACGTCAGGCACCACATCGCTGATATCTTTAAAGGCTTTCGATAGGTTGGGAAATAAATGTGGATCGAAACGTGAGTTGATATGTGTTGATGTTGATGTTGTCGATGATTTAGAACCATCTAATACATCATAGCTTTGTGTGGAACCAATCGTAGGACCTCCTCCTGGACTCTTTAAGCTAATTTTATCAGCTGATGAATTTTGAAAGAAGGGTGAACGATTAAGGGCCTGTATTAAATTTTGTCTTTGCTGTTGTTCTACACGCCACAATGATCCTTTACCCATATTCTGCCGAGACAAATGATAATGAAATGAAAGTTAAGTTTCAGTTAGTTTTTTTTTTTTTTAATTTAATTATTTTATAAATGAAATTACGTACCGGTGCTTTTTCTACTTTAACAAAACTTTTGTTCAATGACAGATTGTGACGTACACTATTTTTCCAGCCAGTGGGTGCAGTCTTAAAGTAGGGAAAATGTTGCACAATCCAAGCATAAATTTCCTTAACAGGCAAAGCTTTCTCTTGCGATCCTTCTATGGCCATAAATATTAAGGAACTGCAAAAAAGTTTTTATATTTTTTTTTTTTTGTTAAAGTTGTAAGCAACGTTAGTGTGGCGTTATTTCTTTCTTAAAAAGGATACAATTTTACATTGAAAGAAATAACATTCAAACAGTTTAATTTAATCAAAAGTTTTTTTATTTGTTAGCAGTTTATTTTTAAGCACTAGATCATTATTTAATAAAAAATATTTAAAAACAATAAATCGTTATAATTTAAAGGACCGTTTAAAAGATTAAGATTAAGATTTAATAGATATTTAAAAAAAAAACTTTACTTTTTATTATTTTTATCAATATTTCGCCAAACCTTTAGTTGGCATCATCAGGACAAACAAAAATAATGAACAAACACTTAATCAAAAATGCATTATTTCATATTTTTGTTTGTCCTGATGATGCCAACCAATGGTTTGGCGAAATATTGATAAAAAATAATAAAAAAAAAAGTTTTTTTAAATATTTTTTATTAAATAATGACCTAGTGCTTAAAAATAAACTGCTAAAAAATAATAAAAAGGTCAAATAACTATAATTATTGTTTTTTTATTTGATAATGATTACGGGCACATGAATGATGAGCTGGCCGTATGTTACGTATAACACAAACATAGTTGGCTTATCTAAGCTGTCAATTGTTGCTTGATTGATTAGCGTTAACTAGTGATTTTCAATAGGAAATAATAGAGAGGCATCAAATAGCAACACTTTGGATGGTAATTGACAGGGTGTGATGTGATGTTGGCCCTAATCTGATGGTGATCTCACCGCTGGGTGAACACAATGTGTCTATCAACGTCTCCGAGGCGCATAGCGACAGCACGAGTGGCAACTTCAGAAGCACAGCAAGCTGGACCATGCACTTAGTCTTTATTTGCGAACCGGAGACCACACATTTGACGACATTTTGTCGAGAATAAAGCAACACATCACATAGGAAAAACCACACCTTCCTGCAGTTTGGGTTTAAACTAGAGCCATCACGTTACTCCACCAAGGAACTCACCAATAGCCGTTACCAGTTAACAAATCACTGGTCGGACTTTGAAAGCTTTTATCTCCCAATTTTAGGCTCCTGTTAGTCTAGGCGACTGTATTAATGCCAAGGTGTAAAGGTGGTCACTTAGACTACCTGGCCCTGGGGAATGGGATAAATTTACACCCTCATTTGTCTACGTCAACTTATCGTTAAAATTTGTTTTCAATAATGTTTGCGGCTGTCGTTTAAAACGTGTCATCCACCAGCCTATTTAAATCATATCTCTCTGTCTCTCTCTCTCTCTCTCTCTCTCGTGATAACGAGCTGTCCATCCGCCGTAATGTAATGCAAGCTCCGGCTCCATTTGAAAAGCAGTAAAATCCAATGGTGCCAGCATTTTTCTGGATGTAATGGAGACTGTGGAATCTGCTGTGACATGGTTTCACTATATATTTGCGCATATGGTTTTGCAGTAAATTCTCTATGAAATGATTAAATGTCAAGAATTGAGCTGTCATCCTTTGACATTTGGTAAGTAAAATGTTGGAACATTTAAAGCATGAATCGTTACACTCCTGAGCAAAGAATTTTAATTGTGAAAACTTAATATAAAAATTTTGTAAATTTCCCTGTTACGCTTTATAAAATGCGAATAGCTTTTGCTCTTAATCAGACTCCTTCTGACGTCGCTGTCTGTAATTGAATCGCTGAATTCATAAGGCTCATGAGAATGAGTCTTATAATAAATGAGCCTGAAACATCAACTCGTCAATGTTCGCAACAATTAGGCATCATTAGAGGCACTTTGCTCTACATTTTGCATAAAGATCTTCACGTTCACGCTTACAAAGTTCAACTCGTTCAACAAGAACTAAAGCCAACCGATCATTGTTTGCGTCAAACGTTTGTGAATTGGAAAACAAAATAGATTTTACAAGAAAATCATTTTAAGTTATGACGTTAATTATTTTTTTTTGTAAGAGAAGTAGCACTTCAGGCCAACAATGCTTATTTAGTCAAGTACATTATTTAGGAAAGGGATAGAGAAGAGATCGGACAGGTGGTGAAAGTAGAAGAATAGTTACGAAAATTAACTGTCGTATAAGACAGCTCAGTGACCAGTGACTATGCCTTTATTATTGAGCAGCCCCACCGACAGTCAATTTTTATTTATTTGTAGTGAAAAAACCCAAGGTCTTTGTTTGGAATCGAACCCACAACTCCCAGTCATGTAAGCTAGCACACTACCTACTAGCCTACAGCGAGAATTTTCAGTGAGGGGGCTATATAAACAAACAAAATTGGTGCAAATGGGGTCCACAAAGACGGTTTGTGGTCAGGCGGCATCATCGGCCCGTATTTTATCGAAAATGAGCAAGGAAACAGCTAAATAGTGAATTATCTGCGCTACCAAACCAATTTTTTGTGACCACAATTGGCCGCCGATGTTGACACCAGTGAACTTTGGTTTGTTTCAGCAAGACGTCGGTCGCCACAAAGCCACCCAAACAATATAATAGTGTTAAAAAAAGCGGACATCTCTCGACGTGCTAGAGATAGACATTTGCCCGATATCATGCTCTATTATTAATTTCCATATTTCTAATTGAATTCAAACTGAAGTTGTCTAAAAAAAAATCTGAGTTTTAAATCAGTTTACTTCTTAACCTCAAATTTGTCCTTGCTTTATAACAGTTTATTTTATAGTTATCCCTATCGTATGCATGTTCTATCGATCTTCAGAAAAAAAAAGAACACCCTATTTCTTTTGAAGGTTTCCTCATTACTTACCTAAAACTGTATGGTGGTTTATTGTGTGTGTGCACCAAGGGATCATATGGCACTTTATTGGTATGTTTTTGTTTTTGCTGTGAATTTTGAATATTGTTGCTGGTAGTTATTGTTAATGATGAGGAGGAAGATGATTTTGGTGTTAGAGGCGTCTGTTGTTGTTGTTGTTGTTGCTGCTGCTGCTGCTGCTGCTGAGGTGTAGAATTATTCATTCTTTGGTTTGAAATGTTTGAATTGCTATTTGATATTTCAAAATCTTTAAGTGAATCATTATCATAACTGGAAAAAGAGGTAGGACTGCGTATTGCTTGAT
The DNA here is from genome assembly GCA_030448955.1 of Trichopoda pennipes. Lineage (NCBI taxonomy): Eukaryota > Metazoa > Arthropoda > Insecta > Diptera > Tachinidae > Trichopoda > Trichopoda pennipes. Next base: position 5,631,048 of record JASKUP010000056.1, on the reverse strand, counting down.
GTTGTTGCTGCTGCTGTTGCTGCTGCTGCTGTTGCTGTTGCTGTAAGTGATGATGTTCCATTTGTTGATGTGTACTACTATTAAGTGTATAAAATTCTTTGGTTGTATGTTGAGGTTGTGTTTGTATTTCGGGTGAAACCATTAAAGTTGGCGAGGAACTAGAAAAAAGTTTTTTTTATTTTTATTATTATTAATTTTCAATTGCAATACAAATACAAGAAAACTTTCAATTGGTTTTTACTTACACCACTAATTGATGATGTTGATGTTGTGTAGCTGCAGGAGAATTTGTTACAAGTGGCAAAGCTGGATGACTAACGAGTGTATAGCCAGGCGGTATGCCCGCTGTGGTTAGTGTTGTTGGCGAAGCAGCTGATGATGTTGTTGTCGAATTTGTTGAAGAAACTGCTATAAAGGGAGCTGTGTGTGTTGATGAATTTGAGCTGCTATAGTTTAAAGCAATAGGCGTCGACGAACCACTTAAGGTAAAATATGATGTCTTACTTAATGGTGGACTATTGCCACCATTAATAGCTGCCGTTGATAGTGAGGAGGAGAGTGATGTGTTTGATGAGGCAGGTGAAGACACTACGGTTATGGCAGAGTTAACAGCTATTGATGATGATAAAGAAGAAGAAGAAGAAGAAGAAGCAATTTGTGCAGCAGATGAATTGTTTAAAGAGGTTGCAGCAGTTAAATGGTTATAATTGTTAGATGTGATGGTGCTAATATTTAAATTGCCTCCACCGCCACCCTGATCTAAAACATTCATTTTCTCTCGTAAATACTTTTTATGAGGATGATGGGTGGTACTGCCACTTATACTGTTGCTATTTGAAATTGGTATCAAAGTATTTATTCCACCATTAGTTTGTTGCTGTTGTTGCTTGTGGTGCTGGTGCTGTTGTTGTTGTTGTTGTTGTTGTTGGGAGAGAATTTTATGACCTTGATAAATTGTGTTAGTAGTGACATTATTACTACTAATACTACTACTACTGTTGCTTGTTGTAATCGACGTTGCTATATTTGCTATATTATTGCCATTGACAACAGTATTGCCATTGGCAACAATTGAAGTAGTACTGGGCAGAGTTAATTGTTTGGGCCCAGTTTGATTGTTAGCTACAACTAACTTTGTTGTATTATTATTAATATTGTTATTGTTATTATTATTATTAGCACTATTGCCAGTTGCAGAGCAACCACCATTTTGTGTAGAAGGCACAAGGGAAGAATTATTATTAATAGAATGACTATTGCTTAAATTAGTGGCATTAATATGATGAGCACCGCTGCCGCTGCCGCCGCCGCCGCCGCCACTGCCACTATTCGAGTTGCCTAATATTTGGCGGGTGGGTAAAAAATTTGTACCCGCCTTATATTCAACGACAGTTGTGGTACCGCTAGGACCCACATGCACTGTTGTCGTAGCACCGCCTAAGGCTGCAATGTTGCCATAAATTTTTGCATCTTTCAAGTCGACAGCGCTAAAACGTTTAAATTGCTGTTGAAAATCACTGGCACTTAAAGTGGTTATTTGAGTTTCAGTCGGCAAATCATTTGCAGAAACACCTGTAGCATTTGTAGAAATCACATGTTCTTCGCCGGCCACATGATTAGGCAACTCCTCAATTAATTCATGCGCATTCGAAGCATTCACAATACAAATATTTGTGTTATTGAGTAGAGGCCGTTTTTGAGGTGTTGTGTTATTTGGGTGGCTGCTGCTGCTGTTGGTTGTGGTGGGAGTTGTTGTTGTTACAATTTCTTTTATTAAATTCGAATTATTAAGCCAGGCTAGAGAACGCAACTCTTCATCATTGTCATTTGTAGTAGGTGCTGCTGCTACTACTGCTGCTGCTGTGGTTGTTGTTGTTGTTGCTGTTATTGCTGTTGAGCGATAGCGGTGATTGTTTGGATGTAACGACTGTTGTTGCAGATGATGATCATTATTTGTTGTGGTTGCATCAAAAGGCTCTGTTGCTAATAAAACAATATTACCCGCAGGTTGAGACACAGCATTGTTGTTGCCATTACTACCGTTGCTTGTAGTAATGGCTGTTGTGGTGCCATCATAAGCTGTAAACTGACCATTGCCGTTTTGTTGCAATAGCACATATTTCGAAGTGGCTGGCATGCTTGTTGCATTAAATGAAGCTGGTGCTGTTGCTATTGAAGAATTTAAAAATGTTGCTTTTGTGGCGGCTGCTAAAATATCATTAAAATTGTATGCTGTTGATGTCGAGTGTTGATTTTGAAGTTGTTGGTGCTGCTGATGTTGCTGTGTCCCAGATGTATGATGTCTTATACCATTTGAAGCAGCTGCCAATAGAGTAGCTGTTGTCACAGTTTGTTGAAAGGTACGTAATTGGCTCAAGTCATGAGTTGTCAATTTTTGTGTAGGATTGTCGGCCGACATTCTAAAATAAATAAAATAAATAATGAGTTAAAATTTTATTAACAAGGACATCGAAATTATTTGTTTTTAACACAGATTCCCTTTTTTTCTCTCTTACTCTAAATCATTTCTAGCTACGCTTCCCTTAATTTTTCTTCTGCACAACTTTACAGTGTGAGCGAATTCGCGTTAAAGTTTGTTTAATTACTTGACGTGCGTCTTGAGGGAAATTGTTCTTTCGCTCAAAAGAAATATGATTTTTCGTTTGTACAAAAATTTTTGGAATCAATTAAGAAGCTGTGACAAAACATATGAAATAGTAGTAAAGGGTGTTTTTATAGGGGTATAAAATTTTAAGTTTCAAGCAATTATTAAATGGCGGACATTTTGTCAGCTGCCAAGTGATTTATGTTTAGTTAGAATAGTCTGACTCCTGATACCGATTTTTATAAGCAACATCTCGCGATAACGTTATCCATTGGCCGTTACCGCATTTCCAGCCTCATCTACGGAAAAAAACGGCCCAATCACGCCTCCAGATCACATAGCTCAATATGCAGTGACACGTTGAGCATGCAAAGGCTTCTTAATAATCGGTCTAGGATTTTCAGAAATCCATTTGCGGCAATTTTGCTTGTTGACATACCTTGACAAGTGAAAATGGGCGTCGTCTGAATTAATAATTTAGAAAAAAAAAAAAAACAGCCGGTTGTTCCTAAATAAATCAAACGAATTTACGGCGATGTTAATTCCTGCACTAATTAAACATCGTAAGGCTTCAAAGTCAAATTCTTACGTAAAATACGCCATGTGGAGTTGTTGAGAACGTCGAGGAATTGACAAATTTGGATCTGCTTCAACATTGTGGCTCACGACTGCAATGATTTCAGTTGAACAACCCGGTCGATTACGTGTTGGTGTTCGCACATTTTGTATGGAGCCTGTCGGCTCAAATTTAACCACCAAATTCTAAATAGCGATCTCAAAAGGATGATCATGTTGTGCGAAAATTTCACGAATTTTACGAAATGTAACTTTAACAGAACCACCATTAGAAATGGTGGATTTTAATTATTTTAAAGCAAATTTTCATTGTAACAACTGCCAATGCACCTAGTGGGAACACATCAAAAAACTAAATGTCAAAACTATCATGTTGTTGGTGTTGCCACAATTGAAAAACAAACTTTTTGTTGTAAAACCCAATAAAGGGTCCGCCATCTAACGTTTTTTTTTTCAACTAGTGATTATTGCGTGAATGGTAACACTTATTTCATGATATTGCCATTTTCCGTCCTAACTGGCTGGTTTGTATTCGATGGCGAGCGCTTTCGCCATTCATTTACTGGCGGAGGACAAACAAACAACATAATACTTATTTAATGTTTGATTTGACAGATAATCAGTTTTATCCTTCCGCTGAACGAATATGGTTGTGTATACGCTTGAACAACGCTGAGAAATATTGCGATATTATATTGAATATCATGGTAATGTTGCAGAATGAATGTGTGCGAAAAATTGCGTACGGATTTTGGAAGAAGAGAAGCACCGTCAGCTTCGTATGTTCGTTATCTTGTGAAAAAAGTAAAAGAAGCTGGCATCCTCATTTATAAACCAAAGCGTGAAAGGCCAAAAATAGTGCGTACACCCGAGAAAATTGCTGCTGTGGCAGAAAGTGTGCGTCAAACGCCATTAACATCAACTCACCGTCGTTCTCAACAAAATTAAACATTTCAGAGACATCATTGAGACGAATTTTGCATAAAGATCTTGGTATGATGCCATACAAAAGTCCAATTGTTTCAGGAGTTGAAGCCAAGTGACCATCTCAAATGCGCTTTCGCTTCGCGAAGTAAATCGTCCTGCGATCGACTTACCGATTTTGCAAAAAAAAAAAACTCATCTTTTCAGCTGAAGCTCATTTTGATCTTGACGGGTATGTAAACAAGCAAAATAGTCACATTTGGAGCACAGAAAACCCGCACGCATACATTAAAAAGTCGACGCACCCAAAACGAGTCACTGTTTGGTGTGAATTTTGCTCCAGAGGCATAATTGGGCCATTTTTCTACGAAAATGAGGAGGAGTCCCTTACAGTCAATGGCGATCGTTATCGGGCCATGTTGAACGAATTTTTGTTCACAAAAATTGAAGAGAAGGATATTGGCCACATTTGGTTTCAACAGGACGGCGCTACGTGCCACACAGCCAAAGCTACACTCGATGTTTTGCGCCCTATTTTTGAAGATCGCATTATCAGCCGCAGAGCTGATGTCGTTTGGCCACCTGGCAGCTGCGATTTGACACCGTTGGACTATTATTTGTAGGGTGACGTTAAAGATTAGTATTACGCCGACAAGTCAGAAACTATTGACGCTTTAAAGGACAATATTCGTGAAGTAATTGCTGAAATACGGCTGCACACAATCAATTATGTGCTTAAAAATTGGACAGATCGTGTAGGCTATTGCATGACCAGCCGAGGCAGCTCTTTTAAATGAAATTATTTTCCATTATTAACCGGAAGGATAGTAGTAGTAGTAGTAGTAGTTTCGTTTATAGCATTAAAAAAAAACAACAAAGTTATTTGGCGGACCCTTTATTTTCCTTCTTACAAGTAACAAAATTTAAGGAACTTTCGTATTTAAAAAAAAACAGTTTTTAATTTTATTTGAAATTTTATTTAAATAAAATAAAATAAAATAGTTAAAATATTTTCAGTTTTATTCGACCTTTTTTATTTTTATTAAATATGTATTAATCTTTTAAATGGTCTCTTTTTAAATAAAATTTTAACGATTTATTTTTTCGATATTTCGCTTTCGTGTGGAAAGCTTCTTCAGGATATTATTTTTTAATATATAAAAAATAATTTTATATATGAAAAATAATTTCGAAATATCGAAAAAATAAAAATTAAAATTTTATTTAAAAAGAGACCATTTAAAAGATTAATATATATTTAATAAATAGTTAAAATACTTAAATATTAAATGAAGGTGAATAATTTTTTATTTTATTTTTTATAGTTTTAAAAAAAATTTTTTTTAAATACAAAGTTGTATTTTGTTTCATAAATAAAAAAACAATTTATTGATTAAAAAAAAAACAACAACAGCAAAAAAATGCTATAAATAATATTGAATATTATGCACAAACACATACACACAACACACATATATAAATGTCGTCGACATAAAGTTGTATGTAAAATTTGATGTTTTAAATGAATTTATGCACGTTTGCAGGCAACATTTGACGAAAAACTAAATGCACAAAATTTTATTTTATTTTATTTAATTTTATTTATTTTATTTTTAAATATTATTCCATGTTCTTTATTTTCTTCATATTCTTTTATTTTCATTAAATGTTTTCTTTTATTATGCTGGCAGCCATTGGGTATTTATAACTAAAAAAAAAAAATTGTTGATGTGTTTTCATGTACACAGTGGCGGACAAAACTAATACACAAACTACTGCTAGTAAAGAAACAATGTAACAAACAACTTCAATTAAAAAGCTTTATTTCACAAAAAAATATTATCTTTTAGGGCCGGCCCGATTACGGTTACAACAGTTGTAGTTTAAGTGTTGTATTTTTAAAAAAGCAACTATGGTTTACAACTGCTGTTGTCGGCACTGTTGTATAAAGAGTTGTCTATGTAAATTTAAATTTTAAAACAATTTTTAAATTGAATGGTAATTATTTGGCTTTCAATGTGACGCTTCTTCTTATGCAGCTATGTATTTTTATAAAAAGTTTCAATACAATCAAAATGCAACCCTGTGATAAATACAACAACTATTTGTTGTAATCCATAATCATCAAAAAAAAAATACATATTGTGTTGCAGACGAGACAACATAACACTGTTGGTGTTGTAAATCGTAATCGAACCCTTAAAGAATTTACGGCAGAAAGTAAAATTTTTAATAAATATTATTACGGATATGTCTGGCTTAAGTTTTAAAATAAAATAATTAAGCAATAAAAGGAACTACTGGGTATGTTGCTAAAGAAAACTTATGGTAGGTACAACAACAAAAATTTCTAGTTACAAACTGCATAGAAATTTTATATACGCAAACAACAACAATTTAATAGAAGATTCTTAAATTGTTTAGACTTTAAATGGACAAATATAAATAGGGCAGCGTCTGAGTGGATAATCAATCAGTGTAAAATTATAGCTTATCAAGTAAAGACGTGCATTTTAAGTGAATTGTTCTAAGTGTCAACTTTGTGTAGTTAAAGTAAATAAAATTGTTATTAATTTTTAAAAGTGGTGTTATTTATTTTGCAATAAAGAACTTACAACAAAACGTTTATAAAAGGAATAAACGCAACAATATAGTTGTTTGTACATTTGTATACTCCAGAAATATAGCGACTGTAGCGAAACTGTCATTTAAAACAAAAACAACACCAATTACCGTTATTTGCCTAAAGATTATTTTAATAACAAAAACCCCGCATTTTCCTTATAGAGATTTGGAAGTGTCAATTTTATTTACTAAATATTTCTGTTCTTTCAAAGTCTGCAAAGCGACTTTATGGTAATAAAATCGCAAGCAATAAATATTCAGTTTATTTAAAAGCAAATGTCATAGTTGATTTTAATAGTAATAAATCAACAACAGCAACAAAATCAAAATATTATATCCAGAATTATAATTCGTTTTTGTTCCTCAGGCAGTAAATAAAGGTGGATGATTAAAAAGATTTACAATGGAAAGAGAAGAGGAGGGAAGAATTAATTATCTAGACCTAACGATTAAGGAAAACATAACCTCGAACAGAATCGAATATGAAATATACAGGAAACCAACAGCAACGGACACAATAATACACAACTCATCAAATCATCCCCAGCAACACAAAAACGCAGCAATCAGGCAGTTAATAACAGGACTCGAGAGAACACAACTAACACGGCAAATGTATATGAAGGAAATGGAAACAATATACACCATAGCGGAAAACAACGGATACAAAAAGCGCCTCGTAGATAACATCAAGAAATAAATTAGAACGAACAAAGAACAGGAGAATGAAAGGAAAAAATGGGCTACATTAACATATATGGAAAAATTAACGTACAAACTGGCGAAATTCTTTTGGAAAACACAACATCAATACCGCATTTAGGACGAGAAACAATCTAGGCAGAATACTACGGAATAAAACAGCCGAGGCAACTATACTAGACCAACAAGGAGTGTACAAATTAACTTATACATGCCATTATAGCTATATCAGGCAAACAGGACGAAAAATTAAGACCAGATTTGAAGGAACACATTAGAGACTATAACAAAAGACTACGAGAACCAAAATCAACTCCAGAATCAAATTTTGCGAACCATATAGTCAACAACAAATATACACCAGGCCATATAAAAAGAACGATTAAACTGCTTCATACACAGCACAAAGGAAGGAGACTAAATGCATTAGAAAACATGGAAATATGCAAACAAACAACATTTGGGGAAGGAATAATAAATGAACAAATAAACACTGCTTCGGACACCATATTTGAACCATTGAAACATTTTTACAAGAAAACAAACATTACACCAACACAAACACGTTACGCAGGTGCACAAGACCAAAGCCATAAAGAACATCATAAACGTACAATTATGCCACATAAAAAAAAAAAAAAACCCAATAGGTTCACACATAAACGGACAACAAGCGTGATCGTAAAAGGATTTAGTTAGGAAGAAAGGCGAATGAAAAAGGGAGCAACAAACTAGGTAAAAAGAGACAAACGAAAAAAAGAGAGAGATACAGGCAAAAAAGGAGAGAAAGTGACGAATGCAATAACACAAAGGGAAATACGAACAAGACGAACTCTATAAACACAGCTGACAATAGAACGCAACTAGTACGAAAAAAACACTAAAGATGGCAAACGGCCGAAACCGGTTTGTTCACAAACCAAATTTGACGAGGATCGACGGAAAACCGTACCCAAATAAGAGTAAATCTAGCCCCGTCGGAAAATCTAAGCACATACGGATTAAAAAGATTTCATTCATAACGTCAAACTCTATTGCTTTATAACTATCACTAAAGGTTACTCCAAAGAACTATTCATAGACGGACTGTAGAAGTGGCTAGACATTTTTGCAAACATTTCATTTATTTCGTGTAAAAACTAGATACGCCAGAAAGGAATTTCCAAAGCAGCACATCAATTTGATCACCACACAATGGCAACTCTATTTTTCTTCAATGATTCGAAGTTTAATTTGCAAGACTCCTTCTCGAATGGATTAAGGTTAGTTAGAAGACCCAAAGAGTAACGTATTAATCGATGTTTTTATAAAAGTTACTGCAAAACATGTCGGCGATAGTGTAGACGACTGACATAGGTCAATTTCATACAATTATAAAGATATGTGCGTATATTTTCCGACGGAGTTTAATTTATTCTTATTTGGGTACGCTTTAACGTCGACCCTCGTCAAATTTGGTTTGTGAACAAACCGGATTCGGCCGTTTGCCATCTTCAGTGTTCCCCTTATAAGGGGATAAGAATGAATTATGCAGAGATGCTTTAAAATTCTCCTGGGGCACGCAGTCAAACTGGATGCTCTTGCACATATTCACATGAGCTTTCGGGGGTAAAAGGCGGCATCAGTCACCTAAACTGGCAGGCGACCGAAACTGGCATAAAAATGGCCGGCCTTTCGAGGTCTGGCCAGTGAACGATACACACTGGAACCAAGAGAAACAGTTTCTCGCAGCGCTACGCTCCTGTTCTGGTTATTGATGAGGCTACTCGGGGAGTAACGCGGTGGAAGTGGTTTATAAGTTGTTGGGGTTTTTTCAAAGCCTCCGAAGAGATATTTCGCATGATAATATCAAATATCTGATGTATGCGCATGCAACAGGGCAAGAAGTTGAATAGTTTCCAACTCTTAAGCAAGAAATGGGGGTACTTCCCTGCTATTGTACACTTAAAAATTGCTACTAAAACGTGTATGCACCAAGGTAAGTAAATATCTTAGGGCGCATTCCAAACACCCTGTGATAAAACCACCATCATCAGGTTATGGCTACATGGCTAGATAGTGACGTTCATCTATATCACACATACTTCAAAATGTCACGCCTCCTTATGCAGAGTAGAAAATCCTTCTTAAGTGGCGGTAGCAACTGTGTGATTCGATTTACATCCGCACCTGGCCATGAAGCCTTAATCAGTTGGTGGATCTAACCACTGCTTGATTTGGAACGTCATGCTCGTTCTAGAAAGCTATAATTCTATGCAACAGAAACCTTCTAGTTGCAACTTTAATGATTCCAGAGCAGGGCTGCAAATCATCACACCTTGTTAAAGAGTTGGAGACTTTCCAACTCCTGTCCAGAACACATGTCTAGCATGCTCACTGGACTGGATCATTCACTTTGCGTGCCATTATCAGTAAGATGATCCTGGCCACCATAATAACCATTATACTGTTATGGGGCCGCGAAACCACAACCACCACGTTACACCCATATAGGGGCCAACCTCAATGATCAGCCAGAGATCTATTAAATGTCTAAAAAGACAAATAATGAACTTCGGGGCACACTGATCCCCGTGGAAATAAAGTGGAGTTTCCAGTTGATTCCCTACCTGTCTTCAGGCGACTAGGCTCCCTTTTTCCCCAGTTGCACTGTGTCTAGATAGTGGAATTCTATAAACACCATATTTATTTGCCCCCGGGAGGAGTGGAGGTAGCAGTACGATAAAGACCCTAAACACACAAGAGTAGTATCCGAAGCTAAAATCACTCTGTGGATAAGATTATAAATTTGGCTCAACGAGCTTACTCAATGAGAGAAATAAATAGCGAAAAAAATTACCCCGAGAAATGCCATAAATGGATTGTAAATAATAAGGCAAGAAAGTATGCAAGAAGACACCACTAATTGTAGTGAACTAATAGACATCAAAAGTAAATGGAAATTGAGGAGTCTGGAAGATTTTTTACGAAAGCGTAAACTGTCATGTTAAGCTCATCTTTTGACATTTCTGAAGAGTATACTCATTGAATAGAGTGATTTTTGTTGGCAACAAAATTAATGTTTTAAACAAATTGATCTCTCAATTCCATAAGAAATCAATGGCAAATTACAGCTGGAAAAATAGACAACGATAACACTGTCAAAAAATATGGATGAGCCCATCAAAAACACATAAACTACCTGGAATGGAATTCATTCAATGAAATTGAAATAATGAATACGCCGCAAAATATTGAGTTTTTTTACCACTTACTTATCCAGTGTTGTCTACGTGCTTTAATTTCGTCGCCATAAAATAATGACTTTTTTATTTTTTTTTTGTTTTTTCTTTGATGTTGAATGTTTTAAATCAAGAATTATTGTTAAGTGTTGCTTAAATTTACAAAGCAGCAGTTTGCTTTATAGTTTTGTCCGCTACTGTATGTGTGGTATTTGAATGAGTGCGTTTTAAAGCAACTGCAAGTCACATATTGTCAACTGAACTCACACAATTAAAACATTTTTTAGCGCAGCGATTTTTGGTTTTAGTTTAGTTTTATTTTTTTTTATCTATTTTGCCGTTTTTTGGGTATATTTTTCTTTATTTTATTTAGCAACAAAAAGTGAGTGATAAGATTTTGTTGTTGTGAAAGAAGGCGAACAAATCTTTTTTTTTGCCGTTTATATGAAAATTTCAAATAAAAACATCAACGTCAACGAAAATAATTGAGGCATTTTTTCAAAAACCAAAAAAAATGGAAACTGAACGACTATTAATACAACAGATTAAGAATGCTGTCTGTCACTTAATACCAAAGAACTAATTTATTTGTTGTTTTTGGTTTTTCTTTTATACAACAATAATCAGAAGTTTTCGAAAGCGCTAAATTGCCGCATTAAAATAATTTAAAGTTTATCGTATCGAAAAATAAGGCCGCTAAATGTCCGCTAAATGTCCGCTCTATTTATACAAAAACGAAATAAACAAAACTATTATTCAAATGCAAATGAATTATTTCTTTAACAGAAGTTTGTGTTAACCCAACTACACCAAGACCTCACTTTACGTCGCACAGTGGCATATATTGTGAGTAAACGGTAAAAATTCTATAGCTTTTGACTGGATTTTTTTTTTTTTAAAGAGAAGTTGTGACTAAAGAAGGCAACAATGCCTATTTAGTCACAACCATGCTACATTCTTTAGGAAAGGGATAGATAATATATACGAAGAAGAGAAGAGATAATGTAGTATATGTTAAAGATCTATGTAATAGATCTATGCCGCATATATTTTTAGCGCTGTGTTATTTTACTTATATTTTTAAGTTAATTTGTACAGATTTATCTCAGTGAAAATTGCATCTAAATATGTTTCCTGTTCATCTTTAAGGAGCTGCTTGGCGTCTTTATCCGATTCCAAGGGGGTGGGGAATTCCCACTGGAGACATATGGATCAAAACTGCACAGTAACATAGTAAACAGATTTTTATTGGTACTATACGAGGGCTGCTATTTATATTTCTGGCCTGGTAACACTGACTGTTGCTAGGCACCAGCTGATGTTTCCAGTGCAACCTTCACATTTTTAAACATAACCTCAACCAAAACATTTTGTCATTTTATTATTGTTAGTGTTAGTGATAGCAGGTAGAAAAAGTGATTTTAGGAGAAAATGGAATTAACTCGTGAACATTTTCGTGCAATAATTTTTCATAACTTTCGGCGTGGCCTGACACGACAACAGTACCTTATATGGTAATGAAGCACCTTCTTACAGCACCCACCATTAAAAACTGGTATAACGAATTCAGTCGTAGTCGACAATCACTCCAAGACGAATCCGTGAAGGTCGTCCAGCAACGGTTTTTGTGCCAGAAATTATCGCAGCTGTGCATGAGCTGATAAAGCATGATCGTCATGTAACATATTGCGAGTTTGAGGCATCTGTAGGGATTAGTATGACAAGCATAAATAAGATGTTGCATGAACATTTGCATGTGAAAAAGGTTTGTTCACGTTGGATACCGCATAACCTGACAAACGCACAAAAGGATGCTCGTGTTGATTGGTGCAAGAAAATGTTGCAGAAATTCGCTTAAGGTGCATCAAAAGCAGTTTATAATATCTCAACAGGTGGCGAATCATGGATATACTCATACGATCCTGAAACAAAACAGCAGTCCACCGTATGGATCTTTCAAGACGAGTGAAATCCCACCAAAGCTGTTCGTGGAAGAAGCACATCAAAGCAAATGGTTTTTCATGTTTCTTCGGCATTACCGGTCATGTGTCGACTGTGCCATTAGAGAAACGTAAGACGGTTAATTCGGCATGGTACACCACTACTTGTTTGCCAGAAGTCGTATCTAGGTACTTTTCTTGTGTTGTGCTTGCCAAAAAATATATTTATTATGTTTGTTCTTTTTTTCTGTCGATTATTGCATATTCCTCCAATTATTTTTTCATTGTATAGCTTTGCTATTTCATTAGCATATTGATGAAATTTTCTTGCATAGTATTACCTGCAATATGATTTTTAAGCGTTTTATGAATTTAAAATCTACTCCTGTAATAGACTAAACTAATTTTCTTGCTGTGTTGTGATGGTTTGTTTCCTTTTCGTTGCTTTGGCTGATCGATCGATCAGTAAGCCCAATTCTAAATATTTTCTATTTGCATCACTATTCATACTGTTCCTTAAAAATGCAATTCATAGCTTGTAATATATATTCAATAAATCCAATTTTAGCATGGAGTGGGAACAAACAATTAATGCCTTCTGCTAAAGGTCGTTTCAATTGACTTTAGTTTGTTTTTGGAAATAGCACAGCTCGAAAATGGTTTTGGTTCAATGGTTAAGGTCTGTGCAGCTTTTCCATCAAATGCTGTAAGTAGCATTTGATAATTTATTTTAATCTCTTGATCGTTGTTAAATAACAAAGTTATCGTTTGAAGTTTATCTATTTAATATATTTTAGTTAGCCGATAGTCTTAGTTACTAATGCTTTAGTTCTTAAGATTTATTATAATTTTAATTATAATAGATGAAAAAATAAATAAATATCTTAGTATATTTAAGTATATTTTAGCATAATCTATATATATATATTTTAATAATAATTCTAGTATACTTAAATATATTTTAATATGTTTTAGCATTTTTTAATATATTTTTGTATATTTAGGTATATTTCAGAATAATTTAGCATATTTTAGTATAACAGTATATATTTAAGTACATTTTAATATATATTTTAGTATATGTTAATAATAATTTTAGTATACTTAAGTATATTTTAATATATTTTAGCTTCTTTTAATATATTTTAGTATATTTGAATATATTTAAGTATATTTCAGAATATTTTAGTATATTTAAGTATATTTCAGAATATTTTAGCATATTTTAGTATAACTTATTATATTTTAATATATATTTTAGTATATTTTCATATCTTTTAGTGTATTTCAATATATTTAAGTATATTTGAATATATTTAAGTATATTTTAGAATATTTTAGCATACTTTAGTATAACTTAGTATATATTTAATATATATTTTAGTATATTTTAAAAATAATTTTAGTATACTTAAGTATATTTTAATATATTTTAGCATATCTGAATATAATTTAGTATATTTTAATATATTTAAGTATATTTTATAATATTTTAATATATTTAGGTATATTTCAGAATATTTTAGTATATTTCACAATATTTTAACATATTTTAGTATAACTTATTATATTTTAATATATATTTTAGTATATTTTCATATCTTTTAGTGTATTTCAATATATTTTAGTATATTTGAATATATTTAAGTATATTTTAGAATATTTTAGCATATTTTAGTATAACTTAGTACATATTTGAGTATATTTTAATATATATTTTAGTATATGTTAATAATTATTTTTGTAGTCTTAAGTATATTTTAATATATTTTAGCACCTTTTAATATATTTTAATATATTTAAGTATATTTCAGAATATTTTAGTATATTTAAGTATATTTCAGAATATTTTAGCATATTTTAGTATACCTTATTATATTTTAATATATATTTTAGTATATTTTTATATCTTTTAGTGTATTTTTAATATATTTTAGTATATTTGAATATATTTAAGTATATTTTAGAATATTTTTGCATATTTTAGTATAACTTAGTACATATTTGAGTATATTTTAATATATATTTTAGTATATTTTAATAATAATTTTAGTATACTTCAGTATATTTTAATATATTTTAACATCTTTTTATATATTTTAGTATATTGTAGCATATTTTAGTATAACTTATTATATTTTAATATATATTTTAGTATATTTTCATATCTTTTAGTATATTTGAATATATTTTAGTATATTTTAATATATTTAGGTATATTTCAGAATATGTTAGTATAACTTATTATATTTTAATATATATTTTAGTATATTTTCATATCTTTTAGTGTATTTTAATATATTTTAGTATATTTGAATATATTTAAGTATATTTTAGAATATTTTAGCTAATTTTAGTATAACTTAGTATATATTTGAGTATATTTTAAGATATAGTTTAGAATACTTTTATATCTTTTAGTGTAGTTTAGTATATTTTAATATATTTAAATATATTTTAGAATAAATTTAGCATATTAGTATAACTTAGTATATATTTGAGTATATTTTAATATATTGTTACGAATGTGTCTTGCTTAAGTTTAAAATAAAACAATTAAGCAATAAAGCGAACTACTGGTTACTAACTGCGTAAAAATTTATACACACACACACACAACTACAATTTGATATGCTGTTTACTAACGGCCTGGCATGCTGTTTATCATCCAAACGCGCAAGACAAAAAACTAATTTTACAACAACAGACATACAGTTGTTTATCATCTGCGTAGTTTTCTAAGAAACCCTTTATTTACAAAAGCAACAACAAATGTATTGAAATAAATCCCAAGCAGAAACCTTATCAGCATTAAAACAAAAACAACTATGCACACAGATATATAGGCGCCTATACAACGAATAAACAACATACAACAACGAAATGCGATACAAAGGGAGTAGAAGATTCTTAAATCTTCTAGATTCTAATTGCACAAGTATGAATAGGGAAAGCGTCTGAGTGGATAATCAATCAGTGTAAAATTAAACCTCATCGTGTCAACGTTTGTGTAGTTAAAGTAAATAAAATTGTTATTATTTAAAAACTCTAAAAACTGGTGTTAATCATTTTGCAATAAAGAACTCACAACAAAACGTTTATAAAATAAAATAAACGTAACAATATATTTTAGTATATTTTAATATATGTTGGTATTTTTTTTTTTTTTTTTGTATTAACATATTAAACTTACAAGTAAATTATAAGAGTAATGGAGGAGAGCTATGACAGCGATGGTCTTAAGCTCATATGTTGGTATATTTTAGTATATTTTACAGTATTTTAATGTTTAAGAATATTTTATTATACTTATTGGTATATTTTCATTTATATTTTAGCATATTTGAATATTATTTAATATATTTTCGTATATTTTATTATATTTCATTTTATTATACTTCAGTATATTAGTTTATTGTTTAGATACTTCCTCTAATATTACTTCCTTCGTTTGCTTCTCAAAAGCAAATGTGATTGGTCTGCCGTATATTGTTGAGGAAGGCATTTAGATTTTCCATATGTCAATTTCTGTTACTTTACTTGTGTGATTACTTCCCTTGTGTGATTACTTTTATATAAAACAAAAATGAAATCGGTGACAAAAACAAAATATATTTTGAAAAGTTTTGTTCGCATTTCCGTAAAATGTGCCACTGTGCGTCGTAACTTTATTTTTCAGTTAATTTATTTTATGAATTGCGTTCTTTTTTTTTTTTATTCTAATTACCTTTGAGTAGATAATATTTAGCTAAAAATTTTGTTATAAAATACTCACATTCAAATTGTTATTTTTATAAATTAATACACACTTTCAAGAATACAACGAACCAACCAACCAACCAAACAACCACCATCTTCTATTTGTTTTTAAAACTTGCTTTCCAATAAACATAGATAACAATTTAACTGATAAAATATAAAAATAAGATAAGCTTCTTGTATAAACAGATTTAAATGTCTCTGTGACTTAAAGCATAAAATACACAATTCGTTTTTTTTTTTTTTTGTTTTTGCTACTTTGTTTTCTATAACGTGTTATAAGAATATTAAAATGTACTAATTTCGTATTAAATTAAAGCTCTATTTTGGCCTCCAACAATAGCGCTTTAAATATACATATTCTATCATAAATAAATAAATAGAAGTTAAATACAAACTTACTTTTATTTGTTTATATTTACTCAACGTTGTTAACGCGTCATAGAACGTGTAGTTGCGAACTAATTGTTGGAAACTTGTGTTACTGAAGTTTATAAATCTTTCAGTTATGCTTTTCTTTTTAATTAAATTATTATTTGAAAAAAAAAAAAGTTAAAATAAGCGCAAGCATCATTTTAAAACAAACTGTTATTTTGCTTATATGGAGTTTTATTTTTCATGTGGCAACACTAACAACAAGATAATTTTGACATTTAGTTTTTTGATGTATTCGCAGTAGATGTATTGGCAGTTGTTACAATGATTTAAATTTCCCACAAATTTTCAAATCCACTTTGAAAATGGAAAGGTGGTTCTGTTAAGTTACATTTCGCAAAATTCGTGATGTTTTCGGACAACATAATCGTCCTTCTGAGACCGCTATTAACATTGAGACCGCTATTAGGAATGAGTCGACAGGCTCATTACAAAATGTGCAAACACCAACGCATTGTCAATGGGGTCGTTCAACTGAAAACATCGCAGCCGTAAGCTACAGGTTTGAAACAAATCCGGATTTGTCAATTTCTCGACATTCTCAATAATTGGGATTATCTAATACCACCACATGGCGAATTTTGCTTAAGAACTTGAGCTTGAAGCCTTGCAAGGTTCAACTGGTACAGGAATTAATGCCGACCGACCATTCACCTCGCCGTTGATTCACTCAATTCATTCAGAAACAGCCGACTGAATTTTATGAAAAAATTATTTTTTCAAACGAAGCCCATTTTCACTTGTCGGGGTATGTCAACAAACAAAATTGCCACATTGGGGTTTCTGAAAATCCTAGAGCGATAATTGACTAGTCTTTGCATGCTCAACGTGCACAGACCACACACTGTGCACGTTGAGCATACAGTGGCACGTTATGCTTTCAAAGATGAGGCTGACAACGCGATAACGATCAATGAATTACTCCATCGCGAGTTAGTGTGATTCGTTTTACATCCGCAGCTGGCTATGTAGCCTTAATCAGATGGTGGACAAACCACAATTGTATAATTTGGAACGTCATACATGCGTCCTAGGAAGCCGAAGGCATAATTCTAAGCAACAGAACCACCTAGTTGCAACTTTAATGATTCCAGGACAGGGCCATCACACCTAGCTAAAAAGTTGGAGACTTTCAACTCCTGTCCGGAACACATGTCTAGCATGCTCACTGGACTGGATCATTCATTTCGCGTGTCATTATCAGTGAGATGATCCTGGCCACCATAAAAACCGTTATACTGTTATCAGGCCGCGAAACCACAACCACCACGTTACTCCCATATAGGGGCCAACCTCAATGATCAGTCAGAGAACTATTAAATGTCTAAAGAGACAAATAATGAACTCTGCGGGTCACTAATCCCCGTGGAAATAAAGTAGAACTTCCAGTTGTCTCCCTGTCTGACTTCAGGGGACTGGGCTCCCTTTTTCCCCCAGTTGCACTGAGTTTAGATAGCTGTTACGTACTACAAAGACCATAAATGTGCCCCCGGGGGGGACTCCATCGCGAGATGCTAGCAACTCAATTTTTGGCCTATTATTGGCGACGTCGATATCACTGGCATGTGGTTTCAGCAAGACGATGCCAATGAAACGAGCAATTTATTGCAAACCAAATTTCCTGATCGCCTAAATTGACGACAATCAGCAGTTAAGTGGGCAGGTGGAAATAAAGTAGAACTTCCAGTTGTCTCCCTGTCTGACTTCAGGGGACTGGGCTCCCTTTTTCCCCCAGTTGCACTGAGGGGGGGACTGCATCGCGTGATGCTAGCAACTCAATTTTTGGCCTATTATTGGCGACGTCGATATCACTGGCATGTGGTTTCAGCAGGACGATGCCAATGAAACGAGCAATTTATTGCAAACCAAATTTCCTGATCGCCTAAATTGACGACAATCAGCAGTTAAGTGGGCAGGTGGAAATAAAGTAGAACTTTCAGTTGTCTCCCTGTCTGACTTCAGAGGACTGGGCTCCCTTTTTCCCCCAGTTGCACTGAGGGGGGGACTCCATCGCGAGATGCTAGCAACTCAATTTTTGGCCTATTATTGGCGACGTCGATATCACTGGCATGTGGTTTCAGCAGGACGATGTCAATGAAACGAGCAATTTATTGCAAACCAAATTTCCTGATCGCCTAAATTGACGACAATCAGCAGTTAAGTGGGCAGGTAGATCGTGTGATTTAACACCACTGGATTTATTTTTTATGGGTCTATGTTAATGACAGAGTCTATGGGGAGCCAATCGAATCAATTTCAGCGTTAAAACTCAAAATCCATTTTGCCAAAAATTGTTAAAAAAAACTTTGATAAAAGAATCGACATTTGTCAGCGTGGTGGTGATGGTGGTGGTGGTGGACATTTGCCAAATATCATTTTTTATTCTAATTGCCAAACTCTTCTATTCGTAATTTAATAAAAATTTGAAACATCTTAAGCTAAATTTTTTTTTGTTTTAGAAAACAAACTTCTTGTTGAAAAACCCTTTACTAGGAAATATTTATTGTGTAAATTCTAGTCATAAAACTTATAAGAGATGGGCAAATTATTGGTTAGAAAGTAAATTGCGTGTCAAATGAGTGAATGCCTAGAATTCAGCTGTTATCTTTTGACATTTATTTAGTAAAAAGTTGAGCAAAATTTAAGCATGGAACGTTACACTGTTAGGCAAGGAATATTAGTTGTGAAAATTTACTATTAAAATGGTGAAAATTTTATTGCATCACTACGTAAAATTTAAGCAGCTTTTCTTTGTAATTAGACTCCTGCTGAAACTGCTATGGGTAATTTAATTGCTAAATTTGAGGCTCACGGTACTGTTGTTAGACCAAATCAAATGCTCGTAGTGGCCATAGTGATGTAAACATTGCCGCTGTATGGCAAGGTGTTGATGTGATTTGATTAACATCTGCACCGACTAGGTAGTCATAATCAGATGGTGGTCAAACCACTTGAATGATTTGCAAACGTCATTCACGCCCTAGGAGGCCATCGAATACGTATATCCTCCGGTCACTCCTAGTAGCAATTTTGAAAGCCCGAAGTAGGCCGCAGCCTTTACTCCTTGCTAAAGAGTTGGAGACTTTCCAACTCCTGGTCCAGAACGCATGAAGCTTAATATAATTAAGAACACGACGGCATTCATACTCACTGGACCTGAACCATTCATTGTGTTCATTTTTAATGATCCGACCCACATACTCTCACGAGGGTCTCGAAACCACAACCACCACGATACTCCCATATAGGGGCCAACCTCAATAACCAGTCAGAGAACAGGTAATTGTCTCAAGAGACAAATAGTGAACTTTGCGAGCGTACTGATTCCCGTGGAAATATGTGGATTGTCCAGGTGACTCCTACTAGCCTTTGAGAGGCCTGGGCTCCCTTTTACCCCGCAAGACACCACTCTAAATGGAATAGTAGGTTCCAAAAAGCCTATCATGTGCCCCCGAGGGAGGCAAGGTGTTGAGAATGAACCTGAAACATCAACCCCTCAATGCTCGCAACAATTGGGCATCACTTTTCACGTAACATTTTGCATTTTCAGCTTAACGCTAACAAATTTTACCTCGTTCAAGAGGTAAACAACTTTATGAGCGACCGTTCAGTATTTACGGCGAACGTTTGTGAATTCGCTGTTTGAAAAACTAAACGACAACACATTTTAATAACAAAAAAAATCATCTATAGTGATGAGGCCTAATTTCAAGCTAGACGGTTATGTAAATAAACGAAATTATCCCATCATATGGGCCTCACAAAATATACAAACAGTGCTCGAAAAAGTATTATTTCCAAAGAAAGAAACTGTGTAGTACGCCGTTTAGTAGGCGGGCGGCATTAACGCCCAATATTTTTTTCGAAAATGAGCAAGAAAACGTCGTCACCGTGAATTTTTTTGCGCTACCAAACCATGATAACCAATTTTTTGTGGCTAGTGTTATCAGTGACTTTTGGTTTTAGCAAGACACCACGCCAAACCCACTCAGCCACCCAGATACTGCATAAGAAATATTCCGATCGGATAATTTCTCGATTTGGCGATGCTTTTTTGTACAATATGCTTCAAAATTAGTAAAAAGAACGGCGTGTCGGCAAACACATTGCTTATAGAATGGCTGAGGCGACAAAACAAAGCACAGTGTCTCGTCAGTATTAAAAACTTTAAATAAAAATATTTATAATTTATTTGTCATAACTTTTATTTGCGCGCCAGATATTGATTAACAAAATCAATAACATTTTCAAGTACGCGTAAGTAAGTTTGTCTCTTACATTTAGATTCCTTTTGTCTTTATTATAAACAATGTTGCTAACGCCTTTTAAAAACAACATGTTTACAAACAAAATTACTTTTTGTATCTATTAATCTATAATTTTTTTTTTGTAACAAATTAAATTTGAAAAATTGTCAGCAAATTAAAAATGTTAGAAAAATATAACCGTAAATGTGTGTGTGTGTGTTCATGAATAAAATACTAACACTTTGGATAATAAACAAAGAAAAAAGAAAATATAGCTCGGCCTAATACAACATGTCAGAGCGACACATATGTATGTATGTATACACCCTCCCTAACACAATAATAGGGAAATTATAATGACAACAACCTTCACTCATGAATGACATAAATATAAAAACAAAAACTTAAAGCTTAACAAATAAAGAAATTCATATTTATGCATACACACATAAATATGAATATGTACACAAGAGAAACAGTTATAATATAGAATATAGAATAAGAATAACAATAATAATAAAAGGAAAATTTATAAAAATGAAACTATGGCAACGAAAACTATAATTTTCTTTTTCTGTAAAACACAAATTAAATTTAACACCAGCAATAGGAAAACAAGTGATGTAGGTTTGAGCGAGCACTAATACCCTCTTAGGGAATTTAGTAATTGAAGACGGAAAACACAACAGAAACACAAACAACAAACTTAAGTTTACAAAATATGCTATTTTTTTTTTTGTTATTATTTTTTTCCGTATAAACACAACAAACGGAAATGTTTAAGTCGCCATAGTTACTTAAACGTAAACAAAACAAAATACCCATGGAAAAGTTTATTTTTCGGAGACAAACAGAAAGAGAAAAAGAGAAAGAGAGAGCGAAATGTAATAAACAAACTGCATTATTAGAGCAAGCAATAAAACCAAGAGAATAGGGGCAGATATGGAGACTGTTCATTAAAAGAAAATTCAATTTTTTGTTTTTAAATTATTAAGTGCGGTTTTACACACATCAACTTTTGTTGCTCATTGCTTCTCATAAAGTTGACGTAATGTTTACACACAGCAATTTGTGTAAACAATTTTCATGTTGTGCTTTGTCTCAAAATTCGTACTTTTTGACGTTTTATTTTATTTATGGTTTTATATCATACAAGTTCCACATAAACTATTAATTTTTTAATAATTTCATGGCTCCATTTAAAAGCCATTTTATTTGAATTAATATATAACAACAATTTTTAAAATTTTAAATAACCGGATACATACGTCCTTACTACTTATTATTAACTACTTTTCCAAAATGTCTCTCTTAAATACTAACATAATAACATATACTAATTTCCTTATCCTAAAGTTCTTAAATATATGTTTAATGGTTTTATAGTTGTTTGCAATATTTTATGATCCT
This sequence comes from Trichopoda pennipes, assembly GCA_030448955.1. Classification (NCBI taxonomy): domain Eukaryota; kingdom Metazoa; phylum Arthropoda; class Insecta; order Diptera; family Tachinidae; genus Trichopoda; species Trichopoda pennipes. Next base: position 5,608,604 of record JASKUP010000056.1, on the reverse strand, counting down.
TACACCCTTTTTATCTTTAAATACACATTTCTCATTAATCGTTACTTAATGCATTTCTATTCACTAATTACATTCTTATTATCTACGGGAATTTTCTTAGCTTAAAAGAATATATGTATATATAAAGAAAATATTTATTACTACAGAAATCAAGTTTATTCATAATGAGCATCCCTACCTACGGCAATTTTATAACGAAATTTGAACATTTCTTTTTAACAATGAAACAGAGAATAAAGAAGAATGTCAAAAATGCAAAAAATACAACTATCTGTATGATTGCGAATTGAAACACAAAACGAAATTCCCGAGTACAAGCAGCTCCGTACTGCAGTGAAATAGAAACATTTTCAATTTTTATACATTCTCTTTCCTTCTAATGGAAAAAACCAAAGTTGAGCAACAAAAGTTGATGTGTGTAAAACCGCACTAAGTACTCATATCAATCAATCAGTGTTGTTAATTTTGGGCATTTGTTTTAAAAGGGGGAAATTTTGTTAAACACAAAAATATTGCGTATTCCTGCAAACAAAATTAATTAATTTTTTAATTAATACTAAAATAGACTTAAATTAAATTTTCACAGGGATTAACATGATTTTTTTTATTATTATTTTTATTCGACTTGAACATGAAAAGTTTTTTCTTACATTGACTACTCTAAAACGTGAACAAAGGCTGAAGGCTCTAAAACGTGAACTTTTTATCGAACGTTAAAATCTAATTTTTTGTAAGCTCATTTAAACATTTTGGGATTCCCCGCAGAAGAATCTCGTAGTTTGTTTGTTTCCGTTACAGGTAAAGTTGCAGGATAAGTAGTTATGGTATTACCGCGAAGGTTCTACTGGAAGCATCATTCTGTGCTGACTATGCATACACATAAATAATACAAACAACAAGTGATCTCTAAAAATATTTTTATTGAAAATATGTCTAATAAAAAACTCAAAAGTGTTAACTCTTCAAGAAAAGTCAGATATTTTAGAGCTTTTATGGAAAGGTTCATCTGTAACTGGTTTGCCGAAAAAGTATAATGTTGTCAAATCGACGATTTGTTCAATAAGAAACAAAAAATGTGCAATTTCGAAATGTGTTAATAATACATTTTCCAGTCCCGGAAAACGGAAAATACTGCATTCTTCGGAGCTTCCAAAAATGGAAAGATCTCTATACTAATTTCGAAATAAGTATCTTAGAAACCCTTTTGCAACCCATAGTAGCATAGTACATACATATATTAAAATATAGCAGGAACTTACAAAAAGTAGAATCAAAACCTGTTTCATAGGTGAAAAATAACGTACTTTATTTTAAATTAAATAAAAGATAAAAAGAGACTAAAATATGTTACTTAAAAAATGCAATCTAAAACGTGAACACCCTCGGTAAAAATTAGTTTACGTTTCTGCGAGATCACTGTATGTAGAAATGGATGCGCTTTCAACGAAAATCGAGTCAAATGCAAAAACGTACGTGTTTCGGGAACAAGTTCTCTAATTTCGCTAGAGCTCTTACGATAAAACAGTAAAATACGATCTACATTGCGTCGATGCTCTAGAGAATCAATAGAATTAGATACCTTACCATCTCCAATGAGCCTCTTGGCCCTCTCCTTTACGCGTTCGAGCAACTCCAATAGACTTTGGGGCGCCGGCCAATACATGAGAGTTGTATTCCATCTTGGGATGGATATAGGTGGTATAATTAGAACGAAGATCGGACGGAGTGAAGTATTTCTTACACCGTTTTCACCTCCCGGGGGCACATATATGGTCTTAATGGAGAGCTATTATGTAGACCTGTGCAACTGGGGGAAAAAGGGAGCTCAGTCCCCTGAAGTCAGCAGGGGTACAACTGGAAGCTCCACTTTATTTCCACGGGAATCAGTAAGCCCGCAGAGTTCCGTTATTTGTCTCTTTAGACATTTAACTGTTCTCTGACTGATTATTGAGGTTGGCCCCTATATGGGAGTATCACCCATATTAACAGGTGCAGCACAATTTTTGAGCACAAATCTATGCGTAAGCATGCAACATTGCGTCTTACAAGCATTAAAAACGACTCTATTCACACGACACCATTCGGAGATCACTGCGAGATAGTGATTGAGCTTGGTGCTTGCATCTGCAAAAGAGTATATAGAGTTGAAAATTTGACCAAAATGGTCATTTCGAAAAATAAGAAAGAACGAAGAAAGAAATAAGAAAGAACGAAGCCGTTATCCCTGAATTAATCTTGAACTCGTCGAATGAAATCCCACCGATAACAGCTCGTATAAGCGTGATCTGATTTACATCTGTACCTGGCAGTTAGCCCTTACCAGATGGTGGTCAAACCACTGTGAATGGTATGTAGCGCCATTCTCGCCCTAGGAGGCCTTCGAGTCCGTGCCCTCTCCGGTCACTCCTAGTTGCAACTTTAAAAGCTCGAAGTAGGTCGCAGCCTTTACTCCTTGCTAAAGAGTTAGAGACTGTCCAACTCCTGGTCCAGAACGCATGAAGCTTAATATAATTAAGAACACGACGCGGCATTCACACTCACTGAACCTGAAACATTCATTGTGTTAATTTTAAATGATCCGGCCCACAAACTCTCACGAGGGCCTCGAATCCACAACCACCACGATACTCCCATATAGGGGTCAACCTCAATAATCAGCCAGAGAACAGCTAAATGTCTAAAGAGACAAATAGTGAACTCTGGGGCCTACTGATTCCCGTGGAAATATGTGGATTGTCCAGATGGATCCTACTAGCCTTTAGGGGCCTAGGCTCCCTTTTACCCCGCAAGACACCAGTCTAGATGGAATATTAGGTTTCAAAAAGACTATCATGTGCCCCCGGGGGGAAACAACTTGTATAGTGCGATTCCTGAGAAAACTCGACATAAATCTGTAGAACTGATCACCGACACCAAAAGCAACTAGTTTTGACAAAAGTGAATCATGCCACACTCTATCAAACACCTTGGAAATATCTAACTTACTTTCTCTGAAATGATGTATGGAGTTGCACAACTTTTCCGACGGCAAAGCGAGCAAGTCACCTGCAGACAAAAACATACTGTCGGTCGGTAACTAAGTAATTCGTTGGACTACAGGTACCTCATAAAATATTTATTAAAGGAATTTAGCACATACTAACGTCTATAAAATTTTTCTAGAAATAATTTTAAAAAACAGAAAAATTGAAATACCAGTTTAAAATAACGTTATTTTACAAAAAATTATCATTTTCACACCAGAAAATCAACTTGAAAGCAAAGGGAAGAAATTTTGCCGAAATAACTAAATTCGAAAGCTTTAAAAATATTTGAAATGGGCCTTTTTATATTATAATTGAAGGCGGAAATCATAGGAATTTAGGGGAAAATCTTCAATCAAGTTATAAAATATTCTTACGCCGTATTATTGCACCCTGCTTCCACGGGGGCTCATTTATCGGTCTTTATAGAATACTTGACTATCTAGACCTTCGCTGTTGGAGGTATAAGGGAGTCCAGTCCCCTGAAGGCAGCAGAGATCAACTCCACTTTATTTCCACGGGAATCAGTAAGCCCCACAGTTCCGCTAATTGCCTCTTTAGACTTTTAGCTGTTTCTCCGACAGATTATTCAGGTTGGCCCCTCGGGATATCGTGGTGGTAGTGGTTTTGCGGCCCTCGCATGAATTTGACTATGGGGGCCAGGAATATCTCGCCTTTAATAACACCAACGGGTGAATGATCCGGATCCAGTGAGCTTGCTAGTCATGTGTTCTGGATCAGGAGTTGGATAATCTCCAGCTGTTTAGCAAGGAGTAGTGGTTTGCAACTCTGCTTTGGAACCGCTGAAATTGCAACTAGGAAAGACCTGTTGCTAGAATTAGTTCTCGTCTTTCTAGAGCGTCAATGGCGTTGCTTTTCATTCCCAGTGGCTTGACCACCATCTGATTAAGGCTTACGGCCAGGTGCAGATGTCAATCTTATCATCTACTTAAACGACATTGTAAAATAAAAAAAGGAAAATAAGGGATTTTTTAAGAGCAGAGAACCGAGAGAAGCGCATCAAACAAAAGTGGGAATGAGAATTTTATTTTTGTTGTTTTGTGAAAAATATGTGCAAAAACATACAAGAGAACGAACAGTTACGGAAAATCAAAATAACATTTAAAATTTTATTTTTCTCTCTTGGCCAAAAACTAGAGAATAAGGTGAAAGAGCATGTTACTCTACTTAAAAAAACAGCGAAATAACTAAGTTCTTTTTATTTTGAAATTATCTAGTGCGTTTGATGGTGGAAATTTCGTTTATATTTCACAATATTTTTGCTTGAATGACATAATAAGATGTACCATCAAAAATGAGTGTATATGGATCACAACACAAGAAGATATATTTTTGTGGCAAATATTTTCTCATTGCCTTTTATAAATGACAGCGTTGTGCATAATTAAATAACACGCACCTATTACAAATCATCTAAATAAAAATAACCTAATTCTTAAGAAAAATAACACATTGGTCACACTATAAATTGCTGTTGCTCTCGAAAACAGCTTCATCTTCTATAAATACAGAGTCGGACAAAAATATTCACACAGTTGCCAACTTTGTTTTTAATCAGCTATATTTTTTAATAAGGGGGCAAGGTAAAATGGTATGGTTCACCAAAAACTTATTTGCTTATTTCTTTTCTAAGGAAAAGAAAAAGGAGGTTGCTAACTATGGTTATTTAAAAAATAAAATAAATTCTATTTAAAGTACATTTATAGGTGGACAAAAGCATTAACACAGTTGCATATTTTGGTGTTTAAACTACTGACATAATAATTTTTTTATAATGGCAACACCTTTTGCAATGGAATATGTAAATGTTCCGTAGGTTCTTGTTTAAGAACTTTGTTTTTTTTTCAATGGCTAAATAAAATTATTTTAGAGCTATATGTGGATAACAAATCCTATGCAAAAATCGGCCAAATAGTAAAAAGATGTCGAGTTACTATAGCCAGCATAGTTAGGTCGGCCACGGAAGCTTACAGCAAGAGAATAGATAAAAATCGTAAGAAAAATAAAAATAAACCCTAAACTAACATCAACTGAATTGGCTGCAGAATGTTTAGAAGAAACAGGACAACAAATTCATTCAAAAACTGTGCGCCGAACTTTGCATCGTGCCGTCAGAAAAAAACCGGCGATGAGTGACTTCGCAAAGCAGTATGCAAATAAAAACGAGAGCTTCCAGAATGGCGTGCTGTTTTCTGACGAACGCGAATTCAATATTTTTTAATCCTATGGAAGGACACAAGTTTGGAGAAACCTATGTTTGCGCAGAACACGAGCTACTCGACCGTGGAACCCATGTTCCCGCAGAACACGGCGCACTGTTTCTGCACAGCATACCTTGCCCATTTCCTTTTCAATCTCTACCACCAATTTAGAAGTCGATATGCGTATTAAGATTTAAGTCGGTACCTACCTGTGTAAGCATTAACCCGACGGTGAATCAAACCAATTGGCTGATATGTAGCGTGCACCCACGCCCAAAGAAGCCTTTGGATATCTCTATCCTCCAGTCACTCTCAGTCGCAACTTCAAGAGCTTGGAGCAGTCTGACGCCCCTACTCCTTGCTGAAGAGTTGGAGACTATGCAATGCCTGGTCCAGAACACATGCAAGCTTAATAAAATTTCAGAACACAACCGCAAGCATGCCCACTGGACCTGGATCATTCAATGTGCTCATAGTGAGGTTGGCACAATGAGTACTTTGTTGACGGATAAGAAATCAGCTGTTTTTTGTTTTTCTTATTTTATATTTTTTTGACACAAAGTTTTATTAAAGTGCACATTTAAAATGGAGTTAGACGACATCTTAGACTTTCTATTAATGGTAATTTGTATTCCACTATTTATTCCATTATTTATTATTATTATTTATAATTTATATTAAAAATATTTTACTACAATAGAGCGAAAACAAAAAAAAAACAAAAAATAAGAAGAAGAAGCAAATGAAAAATGCCAAAGTACTCAACGTACGTCAAAAGTTAAAAGTTTGCCAACTTTCGTACTTTGCGTTGACGGAGACATATTGATTGTGACAACGCTGATAAGAAAACGTGTATTGCAACTTACTTGGCAGTTGAAAAATACAACGTATGACGGATGACGGATTCTAAGTATGTGCCCCAGCCTTTATGCATTTTCTTATATGCACAAATATTTAGTTAAGACTACGTTGTTTTTTTTTTTTTTTTTTGTTTTTTTTATATCATTATTAGTTTTAGTTTTGTAAGTTTAAAAAGCTTTATTTTGCATCTGCACGAAATAAGTTGTGAGCCACTGTATTTATGTATGTAGGTATTTATTTTTCTTCAATGTGACAAACATAAGCAAGCTCTTCTTCATTATTCGCTTTAGTTTTTGTCTATTAATTTTAATGTTTGATTTAAGTAATAAACAAAGCAAACATATGTATGTATGTATATGCCTATGCAGGTTTTATAATTTACAATTAATGACAGATTTCTTCTTTATCACATGTGCGCATAATTTATAAGAAATATTTTCATGTTGTATATTAGAAATTCGAACTCTTTAATTTACAAAAGCAAATCTCTTAATTTTATATTCAATTTCAATACACTACAAACACCCACTTGGTTTATTATCTTAAAGAGAAAGAAATACATTCATTTACAACTATCCTTCGCTTCTCACATGCAAAACTCACTCACAAGTTTTAGAAAGAGACAGAGCCCAACAATGACCAGCATGTTGTGTGCATGTGAATATATATAACTCACATATGTATGCATGTATGCGGCAGCATGCAGCAAGCATGCATCAAGTGGAGAGAGTATAAGCAACGGTAATATTCAATTAGTAAAAATAAATGTACAAACAAAAAACAAAACAAAAAGAAAGAGACAAGAATCCCAAATCAATTAACTAACTTCTATTTAGAGTTGTATTTCATTTGCGTTAAAGTTTATAAAGGCGAAAACAGAAAGACAAAGATTATTTGATATGGAATCTTATGGTATAAATTATATTGTTGAGATTTTGTTTGACTTGACATTTGCACGAAGAAATTGCATGACTCTTAAAAGTCTCAGTTTTTTTGTTTACTAAAATTAATTACACTTTTCAAAATTGATACATATGTATGAATGTATGTTTATACATATACACATATATATATATATATATATATATGTATATATTTATTTTTTTTTTTGAAAGAGAAGTAGCACTTCGGGCAACAATGCCTATATAGTTAAGTACCGTGCTACATTCTTTATAGTACAATGAATAAAGTAATGGTTCACTCGAATAAACTTTAGTTGAACAGTTCATTTTATCTTAAAATAAATAAATGTAATTCATGGATTTAGGTATTTTATTTGATTAAATATTGAATTTTTCTGCAGCTAAAAATTGCAATTAAAAAAAATTTTTTGTTAATTATTTTAGAAAATCATATAAATATCTTACAATTGAAAAATACAACGCGAAAAGTTTTGCACCGGAATAGTCGATTATTCGAATAAAGTATAATTCGGCGATTTATTGTATTTGACTAAATATTAAATTTTTCTGCAGCTAAAATAATATGATTAAATATCTTACAATTTAAAAATACATGAGAAAAGTAACGCGGTGAAATAATCGATTATTCGTATAAAATATAAGTCAACGATATAGGTATATTGTTTTTTTTTTTGTTGACTAAACATTATATTTGTCTTCAGTTAAAATAACTAAAAAAAATATATGTTGTTTTTACTTATTTTATTCGATTAAAAAAGTAATCGATTAGGCGAATAAATTTTAAGTCAGCAAATTCATAATCTTATAAAATATATGGTAATTTATTGTATATAAAAAAAACATGTTTTTTATTCAATTAAAAAAATAATCGATTAGGCGAATAAATTTTAGCAAATTCGTCATCTTATAAAATATATGGTCATTTTTGGTTTTATTAATCGAATAATCGCTTTTATTTTTTAATTTTTAATCGATTAAAAAATTTTTAATAGAAACTCATTATAAATATCTTATATTATATATAATAGCTATGCTGATTATTCGAATAAAATATAATTCGCCCATTTATTTTATTTGACTAAATATTAAATTTTTCTGCAACTAAAATAATACCATTAAATATTTTACAATTTAAGAATACCTTTAAGAAAGTTACGCGCTGGAATAATCGATTATTCGAATAAAATATAATTCGACGATATATAAATATTTTTTTTGACTAAACATTATATTTATCTTCAGTTAAAATAAAGTAACTATAAAAATATATGTTGTTTATGCCTATTTTATTCGATTAAAAAAATAATCGACTAGGCGAATAAATTTTAGGTCAGCAAATTAATAATCTTATAAAATATTTGATAATTTATTGTATTTTCAACAACATGCTAGATTTTTTTTAATCGTATAATCGTTCCGAATAGGCAATTATTCGAATAAAGTATAATTCGACTATATATTTTATTTGACTAAATATTATATTTTTTCGCAGCTAAAATAATACCATTAAATATTTTACAAGGGATAGAGAAGAGATGAAACAGGTGGTGAAAGTAGAAGGATAGTCGGAAATTAACTGCCGTATATAAGACAGCACAGCGGCCAGTGACTATGGCTTCATCGCTCAGCAGCCCCACCGACAGTCAATTTTTATTTTTGTAGTGAAGAAAACCAAGGTCTTCGTTGGGAATCGCACCCACAACCCCCATACTGACAAGCTAGTACACTACCTACTAGCCTACAGGAGCACCTAATACATATATACATACATAAATACACTAAGTGTCATAAGTCTACGCTCCTACTGTTTCTAATTTTAAAAAATTGTTAAAATTATAAGAAAAAATCGTATTGTTTTATTTTTCTTTTTACATGAATTTAGTAGTTTATTTCATTTACTTTCATTTAAGAGATCATTTGGTCTTAAATTTATTCATAATTTATATAAAAACAACAAAATAAGGAAGTAATTAAAAAATTAGGAAGTCAAAAGTGTACGCTCATGTCAAATGTATTACGTTAAAAAAAATAATAAGCAAAAATTCAATATCGGTTTGGGTAGTCTCGACGCTTGAGAACCTCTCTGAGCCTTATTTGCATTGAGTTAACTAGGTGTGTGGTCTCTGCAGGCGAAATCCTTTCCCACTTCTCTCTGATAACTTCCTTCAGCATTGTCTTGCTTGTAACTGTTCGCTGGCGGATTTTTCGCTCTAGTAATGCCCATAGGTGTTCTACTGGATTTATTTATCTGGAGATTGCGGAGGAGTATCCAGCATCTTTGGTACATTGTACAGCAGCCAGAGCTTAAGAATTTCAGAAGTGTGCTGTGGGTCATTGTCATGCTGAAAATAAAAATCGCTAGCCAAACCCAAATTTTCAGAACTTAACTTTATATTTATTTTCAAAATGTCTAAATAAGCAAATCTGTCCATCGTTGAATCTATAAATTCAAAATTTTCTACTCTTCCAGCTGCCATACATCTCCACATCATAACTCCGCCTCCATCATGCTTAACCGTTGGAAACAAATTTTCTTTATTAAGAGCTGTTGGTGAAAATAACTTTATTCCAAAACTCAAGTGGCATGATTACATATTGGTTTGCAAAGGCGATTCTTTTTCTTCTGTTGACCAATGAAATAAACGGTTTCTTTCGGGCTGGCTTTTCTTAAAATTCTCCTAGCCGTGGATGCACTAATGGTCTTCCTAAATTTTTGATCAACACCTACCGTTATTTGAAGGGCTGTTATTTTGGGACTCTTCTTAATATTAGACACTACACTACGACACTCCCTATCCGTCAATTTGCTTGGACGGCCAGATCTTGGCTTGAAAGTTATTATACCCGTTTTTTTTCAAAATTCGTAATTACTGTTCGTACTGACGTCCATGCTTTGCCAACAGTTCTTCCGATTTGGCGATAATTTTTACCATCTTTCCAAAGTTTTACTATGATTTTTCTTTCATCTACCTGTATTTCTTTTCTCTTTTTGTTCATTGCTTTAAAACTGACAAAAAATAGCAAAAACCTGACGAATTTTAAAAGTTTTTAAATATATTTTCTACAAAATGCCGACGAAAAATAACAAACTTACCACGTACAAACAAACTTTAACGTATGAGCATACACTTTTGACCACACTGAAAGCATTCCATTTTTTAAACAAATCTGCCGTTATATACGGTAGATTCTGTATGTGTGAAAAAAAAACTGTAAGAACATTTTAACTACATTTTAAGCAATTATTTGTTGGCATCGAACATTTTAATACTTTCAATGTGATTTGCAACATTTTTTATACTAACAACTTGTAACAAAGTATGAGCGTAGACTTCTGGCAACTAGTGTAGATAACCTGCGATCTTAATGCAAGAAACACACTAAGAGTCTAAACACAATCATTGCGGTGCGGTGCGATTTCTCGTTGCGGGAGAGAGAAATAAACACAATACACCGGAAGACGGCGGCGGCAAAACTTGTCATTGTTTGTTTACATTTTTTATGAATTTATTTGTGCCTAAATTTTTGTACAATTTGGTGTTTGTGTTAAACATTGTAAATTTGGTAGAGGCCACGTTTGATTTATGTGTGGAATTAGAAACCACGAGACATAGTCATAGTTGATGTCCATTTTTACTTTTATGCTTTTTGCACCTTTTTTATTGATCCCACAACAATTAATATAAACTTCAAAATCACATGTGTTTTGTTTACAATAATGTTGTGAACACCGCCAATTAATGAAAAACTATGGCAACATCAGAAAGAGAAAGAGTCTAAAAAATTGAGAGACTAAAAAAAAACGCAATGAAATAAAATATATTTGAATTTTATGCCGCACCGCACTGCGGTTTTTTACTACAAAATCGTATGAAAAAACGCACCGCAATAAAATATCGCAGTATTGTGTTTAGACTCTAACTTTGTTTGCTATTAACTGCGTTATTAAGGATTTGGTAGCAGAAACGAGTATTTGCCAGCAAATATTGCCAAAATTCCCTTGAAGTGGTCATTTGGCCTACAGAAAACTCCACACCTCAACACGAATCTTACATGTACATATGTATGTATGTATGTATGTGGAAAAAGTTTATTATTGCTTTTTTCTATATCAAGATTCGCTTTCTTTTACTTAATTTCAAAAAAAATATTTTTATCTCAAAAATGGGCAATTTTTATGCAGTTATGTGGTAACCTTGACAGCATTACAATCAAAAATAAATTTTACACTTGTTAGAGTCGTGTAACGGGTTTAATCACGTTTCTCTAAAGTTTTTACTCTTTTTTTTCTTCTTCTTCTTTTCGTTTGTTTTTGTTTTATTTTGCATTGTTGTTGTAAATTTTAATTAAATCAACTTTTACACATGTATGCATGCCAAAACTTGCATACTGTTGTTTACCCATAAAAATAGCTCAAACTCAAATACACAATTTGTTTACAATATTTTTAACAGGGAGGAGGAGGCAGGAATTTTCTCGATGCAAATTTACACAGTGACTGACAAAAGTTTCCATCGGATCTCTATGGAGTATTCACTTTTTTAAAATGGCCTTGAGAAATGTTTTTAAAAAACGAAAATTCGAACTTCTATTTATCATCGTTAACTTCTTCTGTAGACATCAATAAGTTGATCAAGTTGGTGGTAAAGTTACCATTGTAAAGTCTACAAAAGTTGTATGAAATTATTTTGCAATAAAAGAGAACTCAATAAACTAAAACGAAAACGTTTATTAAAGGAATAAAAGCAAGCAACAATGTGAAAAGAATTTCACGTTTCTAAAGAAATATTTAAAGTGTGTGTGTGTGTGTGTGCATTTTTGGTGTAACGATTTTGCCATGGCAAAAGTATCGGGTTTTTCAACAAGTAGGTTGTTTTTCAATTGTGGCAACACCAACATGACATTGCGCTTTTTAACGTATTCGTAGTAGATGCATTGACAATTGTTACAATGAATTCAATTTCCCACGAAAATCGCATTAAAATAATTAAAATTGACTAATCAAATGGTGGTTCTGTTAAAGTTACATTTCGACAAAATTCGAGATTTTTTCGAACAACATAATTGTCCTTCTGAGACCATTTACTTAAGAGTTTGGTCGTTAATTTTGAGTCCATAGGCTCAAAACAAAATGTGCGAACATCAACACGTGTTCGACCGGATCGTTCAATGGAAAACATCGCAGCCTTGTTGAAGGCAATCTGAATTTTTCAATTCCTCAACGTTTGCAACAATTGTGGTTATCCAAAACCACCACATGGCGAATTTTACATAAGGATTTGACAACTGGTGCAGGAATTGAAGCCGACCGATCATTCACATCACCGTAGATTCGCTCAATTCAATTAGTTTAACAAACAACCAGCTGATTTTTCCGAAGAATCATCGAAACCCATTTTTACAAGCAAAATTTTTGCATTTGGGCTTCTGAAAATCCTGTAGCGATTATTAAGAAGCCGTTGCATGCTCAACAAGTCACTGTAAGGTGCTCTATGGGAGGCGTGATTGAGCCGTTTTTGTTAATGAGGCTAGAAATGCGGTAACGGCATCTCATGATATCAACAACTCAATTTTGGCCTATTATTAACAAAGTGGATATAACTGATATATGCCCCCCCCCCCCCCGGGGCACACTACAAGTCTTTATGGAACACACCATCATCTAGACATGTGTCTTGCAGGGGTAAAAGGGAGCCCAGGCCCCTTAAGCTAGTAGAAGCCAACTGGTAAATCCACTATATTTTCACAGGAATCAGTAAAGCACCAAAGTTCCGCTGCTATTTGTCACTTTAGGTATTTAGCTGTTCTCTGACGGATTATTGAGGCAGGCCCTTCGGGAATATTGTGGTGGCTGTGTGTTTGTTTCGAGGCCCTCGTTTGAGTTTGTGGATCGGATCATTTACAATGAACACAATGTATGGTCCAGGTCCAGTGAGTATGAATGCCTTCGTGTTCTTAATTATATTAAGCTTTATGCGTTCTGTACCAGGAATTGGATAGTCTTCAACAACTCTTCAGCAAGAAGTTAAGGCTGCGGCCTACTCCGGACTTTTAAAGTTGCAACTAGGAGTGACCGGAGGATATACGTATCCGAAGGCCTTCTAGGGCGAGGATGACGCCACATTTCATTCACAGTGGTAATTATCCACCGTCTGATTAAGGCCCACGGCCAGGTGCAGATGTTAATCTTATCGCGTCATCATTGAAGTGGTTTTAACAGGACGATGCCATGTATCACACAGCCAATGAAACGATCAATTTATTGTAAACCAAATTTCCCGATCGCATAATTTCACTAGACTACAGGCTAATAGGTAGTGTACTATTTTATAAGACTGGGGATTGTGGGCTCGATTCTCAACAAAGATTTTGGCTTCAAATAAAAATTGTCTGTCTGTTGGGTGTGTTCAACTAAAGATTTATTTTTTCCTATGAATAATGTAAGGCGGATATGAAATCCCCCAAAAATCTCCAAAGCTTTTCAATTTTATAGTGCCCCTATAGGTTAGTAGGTAGTGTACTATTTTACCAGTTTGGGGGTTGTGGGTTCGATTCCCAACAAAGACCTTGGCTGTTTTCACTACAAAAAATAAAAATTAACTGTCGGTGGGGCTGATCAGTGATGAAGGCATGGTCACTGGTCACTGTGACAGTAAATTTCCGTAGCTATCCTTCTACTTAGACCACCTGTCTCATCTCTTCTCTATCCCTTTCCTAAAAAATGTAGCACAGTACTTGACTTAATAGACATTGTTGCCTGAAGTGCTACTTCTCTTTAAAAAAAAAATCAGCAGTTAAGTGGGTAAAGATCGTCGATTTAATACCACTGGATTATTTTTTGTGGAGCTATGTTAAGGACAGAGTCTATACGGAGCCATTCGAATCGATTTCAGCCTTAAAACTTATTTGACGATAAAACATATAGTTTGCATTCATAATTGCCAAACTTTTCTCTTCGTAATACAATAAAAATTTAATCTAAATTCTTTGTTTTATGAAAACAAGCTTCTTCTTGAAACACCCTTTATAAACATGTTTACAAATGTAATTCAACTGTTTGGGAAAATGATTGGAGACTTATTTACACTTTGCAAAATCATGTATTTTTCGATTGCGATAGATAAACAAACAACATCATGGGTGTTTTTTCGATTACTTTAATCAAGATATCGCTTTTTTATTGTGATTAAGCTGTTTAATTATATCTCTTGCTAATTGTTGTTTTTGTTTTTTAATCATGGCTTATACCACTACACTCTTAAAAATGGCGTCATCTTAAAGATGAAAACATTAGACTTTGTGTATTGAAAAAAGCTCAAGTCATTGCAGTCACTAAGGTAGAGATAAGACTTTAAATTACGTGCATACAAAAAAATTTTAAATACATTTCTATACATACACACACACGCACACACACACACACGCACACGCAAGAGTATTTATGAATACACAACGATAAAAATAAGTTTTCTACATGTAGTATGTATACAAAAATATATTGCTGTTCGTTAGTCTCGCTGAAACTCAAGAACGGCTGCACCGATTTAGCTAAGTTTTGTTTTGATTTATAAGTGGAAATGCAGGGAAGGTTTAAAAGGCGCGAAATATAAATAATAAGTTAGGGAAAATACCAAAAACGACAATTTAATTTTCCCATACAAAATATTCCTCTACCTGTGCAACATTTAATGTCTTTTGTTTAAAATTCTCACTTGGTTGTCAAGTAATTCTATGTGTTTAATTGAGTTTGTGGGTCGGATCATTCACAATGAATACAATGAATGCCGTCGTGTTCTTAATTATAATAAGCTTCATGCGCTCTGGTCCAGGAGTTGGATAAACTCCAACTCTTCAGCAAGGAGTAGTGGTTTGCAACCCTACTTTGGAACCGCTGAAATTGCAATTATGAATGACCTGTTGCTAGAAATAGTCTTCGGCTTCCTAGGGCGTGAATGACGTTGCTTTTCATTCCCAGTGGTTTGACCACCATCTGATTACGGCCAGGCGCAGATGTAAATCTTATCATTACCGGAGTCCTTCGAGAGTCCTATGTCTCTTCTAGTATCGGGTTCCTGCTAGCCCAGGCGTGGTGGTTGTGGTTTCGCGGCCCCATAACAGTATAATGGTTATTATGGTGGCCAGGATAATCTTACTGATAATGACACGCAAAGTGAATGATCCAGTCCAGTGAGCATGCTAGACATGTGTTCTGGACAGGAGTTGAAAATGTCCAACTCTTTAGCAAGGTGTGATGGTTTGCAGCCCTGCCCTGGATTCATTAAAGTTGCAACTAGGTGGTTCTGTTGCTTAGAATTATGTCTTCGGCTTTCTAGGACGCATGTATGACGTTCCAAATTATACAATTGTGGTTTGTCCACCATCTGATTAAGAGTACATGGCCAGGTGCGGATGTAAAACCTGCTGTTGGTGAGGCTTCTAGCGGAGCAACGCGCTTTTTAGAAAGTTCGCTTCTTCGAAACGAAAAGAAAAGGTTAACATTCAAGTAAGTGCCCAACTCTTAAGCAACGAGTTGGAGGAAGCACGGCTCTGCTACCGTGCATTCGAAAATTGCAACTAAGGCGTATATGCACCTAGTGTTTATGCCCCTTAGGACGTGGTTGGATGCTTTTTCCTGCAGCCAGTGGTAAGACCACCATCGGATTACAGCCACATGTTCCTGTGATAATTGTGTAGCCATGGAATTTGACGTTATGAATCGATTCTTTTTAATAGGGCGTATTATTGTCCAGCCATTTAATTGCATGGACAATGTACTTTATATACTGTTGCCAACGAGCCTAACGAATAAAAATGCCTTATAATTTTGAATATACATAACTCTGGGATTAATACCGACTTTTGTTGCACTGGACGGACGTCACGTATTCAACATTATTAAAATCAGCTATTTATGATTTATTTCTTGGCATTTTATTAACATGAAAAAGCACTGAAACAATTAGTGAACAAATGCTTATTTTCTTTATACACACTTCAAATGAATATTTGCGTGCTGTAGTTTTGTAGCTAAATTTTTGAAATAATTAAAACAAAAGTTTTATTTACAATGACAAAGAAACATTTTTTTATTTTAATTTTTATTACGATTAAGCAGGTTTTTGATAACTTAATTCTATTTTTCGCCAAATCTGGTTAAAGCGAGTACATTGCTTTTTTAGAAGCAGAAGTTTGTGCTTTAATTTTGTCCAACACTGTCTTGCTTTGTGCTAACTGTTTGTTTAGCAGCATATGTATAATGTCATACAGTTCGTAAAAGCATTAATATACTTCCTGGCTCTGTATTCTCTCTCTCTCTCTTTTCTTTGTTTCTAGTCCAGTTCGGTGTATAAAATTGGCCCATTTTGTTTCTTTTTTATGCGAGAAGACGCCAAGCAAAGTCTGGGATTGTGCTAACAAAATCGGAAAACCATTTTCAAATCAGTAAAAAAAAAGAATAATGGAATGGAAAAATAAGACTGTGTTCTTTTGCTTAGTTCACACAAATTTAAAAAATTAACAAAATTGGTTAATATTAAAAAAATAAAAATTATTTCATTGTTTCGAACTAAAATGTGCGCAGAACAGAATATGAAAAAAATAAAAATTTTACAATAATAAACAACAAACGACGCCATTTATAAAAACAAACGAGTACAATGCCTTGACGTGTAAAAACAGCAAAAGCAGCAATAAATTTTGAATTTTGCAAAATAAGAATACAATTTTTCAAAACGAAATAAAAATATTTAACTAAACAAAATAACATGACATAAAACAAAAACAAGGCGAAATGATTTTTTCAAAGGAAAGTTTTGATTTCTATTAAGAAAATTATTCAGCCAGAAATCAATTTCACGATTTGATTAATTTTTGTTTTATTAGTGTTTTGATGGATGTTTATTAAGATTTTGTTTGTAGCCGATAAATCAATTGCCAGCTGAATTTAAAATAGTACAACATTTTCCACCCCTGATTTGCCCGCATGTGCATGCAAGTAAACACACTCTCATTATCTACCAACGTAATCTAAAAGACTATGTGCAGGGTTGTCAGATATTATTAAACCTTAAAAAATCGCTTATTTTTTAATTTTTTTATTTTAATATTTTTTTCTTTTCTACGCCTGTTTAACTGCTTGACTGAATATAAATTTCGTTGATTCAATTTAGTTTTATATTTTTTTTATTTATTTATTATTAATAGTATTTGAAAAACTTTTCCTATTACATTTCATTTAATTTACATTTAATTACATTTTCCAAAGCTCTACTTTGTATTAACATTTTTTTATGAAATCAACAACTTTTCTTCTACAAATATTATAGTTTGTCTCATTTTTTATACTATCCGGCATCGTGTTGTATACTCTCAGTCCCTTGTAAAATAGTGATTGTTGTGTATCGTTATTATCCGCTCGCTTCATTCTAAAGTTTCGATTATTTCGCAGATTATATGGTCGAACATCCTTAACATATTTTATTTGCTCCATCAAATACTCTGGGGCTTCTCCCATGTCCATCTTCTTTATAAAATTTATCGTGTTAAATTCTAATCTTTGGCTTATACTCATCCATCTCAATGTCTCCAACATGCCCCTTATTGATGCAAATCGATTCAATTTCAGAATGGACCTCATTGCCTTATTTTGTAGTTTTTGTAACCTATTTATTTGACCGTCTGTGCAACATGTATATATTATAGTCGACCCGTATTCGAAATGTTGTTTTATAGTCGTATTATAAATGTTTATCGCCGTAAAAATTGACACTTTGTTCCTTATCCGCTTTAAAAATCCTATCTTTTTTCTAATCTTTTTGCACATATATTTTAAGTGTTCCTTAAAATTTAGTTCTTTGTCTATATAAAAACCCAGATATTTTATTTTATCCACTTTTTCAATATCTACATCATTAATTTTGAGTTCTTTATTGCTCTTCATGTTTATTTCCATTATCTTTGTTTTGTTTTCATTTAATTTTAGTTTATTCATTTTCAGCCAATTGTTAATTTTATCAACATCTTTTTTTTAGTTTTTTCATAACATATGTCTTCTGTTTGTGCTTCTGCGAAAATTAGGGTATCGTCAGCGTATAGAACTATTTCACAATTTTGTACAACTTTAACCATGTCATTAATATATATTATAAATAACAGAGCACCTAAAATTGATCCCTGTGGTACACCAAATTCATTTCCCTTCTCCACTGATTTTATATTATTTACTTTAGTCATTTGTCTTCTATTATTTAAGTATGATTGAAACCACTTTAATTCCTTGTCCTTTAGTCCATATTTTCTCAATTTTTCCATCATTATTTGATGGTCAATAGACATATTCTATTCCAAATTGTCCATAAGTTCAACTAATAAGCTGGATAAGATTGATGACACACACCAAGGGAAATAGATGAATCTATGAGCAAAAAAGGACGAAGTCTAGACATTCTTGAAAACATAGAAATCTATAGAACAAAAACTTTTAACAGTGGACATTATAAAAGAAACAGGTAAACACGAACTCAGACACAATTTTCACACCACTAATACTACTTATACACTCGAACAAATGGAAAACATCCTCAGAAAAATAGCTTTGCGAAAAGTGCCAGGTGGCTGGCATGGTACCTAAATTAATGCCTAAACCTGAACACTGACTCACCAGTACAGATTAGAACAGGGCTTGAAAATGATGTCTCCACATCGAAAGCGCTCGCCGTTTATACTCAATAAACAATCGGAAAAGGCAGAAAAGAATGACAACAGTATACCAATTTAATTTATTAAAAAAAAAAATTAATAAGTAAAAATTGTTATCTATTAAAATTTAATTTAGCTTTTTAACAATTTATTGAAAAACAGCAATTCGTGCTTTAGTTTTTTCCGGCACTGTATATTTTTTTTTTCATCACACTGTTTTTAAACTACCAAAGCATGTATAAATATAGGAATAATTTTTAATTATCCTTTTCTTTTAATATAATGTTATCCTAGAAAAATTATAAAAAGCAAAATAAACAAAAATTATGTCAAATATTTTTAATACCGCCAGGTATCATGCCAATCATTAGCATTCTAAAATTCCCATTGCATGTTTGACGGGAAATCGACACACAACTGGCAACACTGCATACAACCAGTCCGATTGCTGTCCGAAGCTAAACAAAAACTTCTCAAGTTAAAAACAAAATACACTACACAACACAACAACAAAAATAAATAAAGGCCGAAACTAAAATAGCATTTAAATAAAATAATAATTATAATAACACGCCGTTTTATTAAATTATTTAGTGATATGAGCTTCTTTGCAATAGAGTACACTCGCATTGACTTATAAAAATGAGTAAGCAAATTTGCATAAAACTTAAAATGACTTAACAAAAAAGAAAATGGAAGAGAGACAGAGAGAAACATGTCACTTAAGGTACGAATTCCGCAGTGGTAGTACAGTGGCTCACAGCTTATTTCGTGCAGATGCAAAATAAAAAAACAAATTGTGATATCAAAAAAACTTAATGCACAGTATATGTCCATTAGCACGTAAGAAAGGTACTTACATTCTAAGAAAACGTTGTTTTCGCTGACGAGTCAAAATTCAATATTTTTGGCTCGAATGGCATAAAATACGTGTGACGTAAGGCCGATACAGAGTTGCAGTATAAACACTTAAAGTCAACTGTTAGGCACAGTAGCGGCAGTATGATGGTTTGGACTTGTATGGCTGCCCCTAGAGTTGGTAACATTATTTTTATAGAGGGAACAAAAGATAAAAATATGTACTTAAACATATCGAAAGACAATTTGTTGCAAAGGGCCAATACTCTGGGTAAAAATGATCGTTTGCGGTATTACAAAGACAACAATCCGAAATATAAATCCAGAATTGTGCACTCAAGGCTGATGTGGAGATGTTGACACATCATGAATCCGCCTCCACAATCTCCAGACTTAAATGTGATAGAAAATTCGTGGATAATTTTGGATTTGACGATACCGAAAAGGCAGATTAGTAATCTGAATGAACTAAAAATTCTTCTGGTCGAGAAGTAACAGAAGATACCCAGTGAAACTACTTAAAAACCAGTCGGAAAAGGCAGATTAGTAATCTAAACGAACTGAAAACTGCTCTGGTCGAGGAGTAACAGAAGATACCCAGCGAAACTACTTAAAAACCAGTCGGAAAAGGCAGGTTAGTAATCTAAACGAACTAAGAACTGCTCTGGTCGAGGAGTGACAAAAGATACCCAGCGAAACTACTTAGAAACTTGTCGGAAAAGGCAGGTTAGTAATCTAAACGAACTAAGAACTGCTCTGGTCGAGGAATGACAGAAGATACCCAGCAAAACTACTTAAAAACTTACTGCCTCGATGGAAAATCGTATTACGATGGAAATCGTATACGGTATTCCAAAAAAGTTTTTTTCAAGCTGGTGGCAGTGTACGAAATAAGCTGCGACCTGAATTTTTTATATCTTTTAAGTTTTCTTTAAATTACTTTTATATATACTATTGCTATTTCCTGTCCTAACTGGCTGGTTTGTAGTCGAAGGCGAGCGCTTTCGATGCGAATGCATCATTCTCAAGCCGCGTTGTGGTTTGTACTGGTGAGGTCAGTGTTGCCGTTTAGGCATTTTTATGCAAAGTAAATTTTTCGCTACCTCCGTCTTTTATTATTATCTAGGTATGTGTGTCCGTCTGAGGGTGTTTTTCGTTTCCCCGTTTGCATGAGTAGTTTGAATGTTGGGAAAATTGTGTCTCCAGGTCGTGTTTACCTGTTTACCTCAGATACAAACCGCTCGCCTTCGTCTACAAACCAGTTAGTTAGGACAGGAATAGCAATATTATTTCATTTACACTTTATATGTACTTGAAAACATGAATATAATCATCACTTTTCTTGCTTCAAGCATTTTAAGTT
Organism: Trichopoda pennipes; assembly: GCA_030448955.1. Classification (NCBI taxonomy): domain Eukaryota; kingdom Metazoa; phylum Arthropoda; class Insecta; order Diptera; family Tachinidae; genus Trichopoda; species Trichopoda pennipes. The sequence goes on along the minus strand of JASKUP010000056.1, from coordinate 5,587,657 downwards.
CTATTTTGCATCTGCACGAAATAAGTTGTGTGCCACTGTATGAAATTAAAGCGTTTGCTGCTTTTCGCACTTAATTACAGGTTTTTATTAACTATTTTATAATTAAACTCTTTTTCATTAATTAAGCAATATTTCTAAGATCTAGAGAGCAATGCGTACATAGTGTGTATGTATGCATATGAGTTTCTAATACAGCATTGCCAGAAAGTTTTACTAAAAGCATTAATTCAAGTCGGAGTCATTCTTTCTTTAAAGTTGCATTCGCGTATACATTTGACGATTTTGTATTCGTATACACACTTCACATTTAAAATTACGAATTGTGGACGAAACGAATTGCAAGAGCAAACTCGCATGTGTACTTTTTTTAGTTCCCCTCTTCCCCTATTCTTTCCACACCCCTTATTAACCAAAAACTAAGAATTGCAGCGACAAAAATCGCACAATGTAAAGCGGGACTTTTTATAATTTTATAAACCAATATTGGTTGTATTTGGTTGTCATGAAACTAAATGGATTTGGTTCGTTTTTGAAGGAGAATAAAGCTGGCCGATATTCGAATGAGGTGTTATTTGTATTTCAACATTCTTTTACAATTTTAAAGTCACTCTTGGACGTTAAGGTTGATTTCTCTGACACCTCAATTCTCCCCCCGGGGGCACATATATATGGTCTTTGGAGAAAGCAACAACTTAGACCTGTGCAACTGGGGGAAAAAGGAAGCCCAGTCCCCTGAAGTCAGCAGGGGTACAAGTGGAAACTTTACTTTACTTCCACGGGGATCAGTGAGCCCCAGAGTACATTATTTGTCTCTTTAGACATTTAATAGTTCTCTGGCTGATCATTGAGGTTGGCCCCTATATGGGAGCATCGTGGTGGTTGTGGTTTTGCGGCCCCATAACAGTATAATGGTGGCCATTTCGCCGTTAATGACACGCTAGGTGAATGATCCAGTCCAGTGAGCATGTTAGACATGTGTTCTGGACAGGAGTTGGAAAGTCTCGAACTCTTAAGCAAAGAGTGATGATTTGCAGCCCTGCTCTGGAATCATCGAAGTTGCAATTAGAAAGTTCTGTTGCATAGAATTATAGCTTCGGCTTCCTAGGACGAGCATGACGTTCCAAATTATGCAGTTGTTAGATCCACCATCTGATTAAGGCTTCATGGCCAGGCGCGGATGTAAATCTGATCACACACACACACCTCAAACCGACAGGACGGTATATCTAGTTCATAGCATCTAAGTATTTTCATTGATTTCAACTTCCACTTCTACAACCGTAGATTTTGCGATAGTCCTGATTAATATTTTGTTTGAACTTACGTTTAATTAATAAGTGATTAAAAAAAACACTTAGAAATGGCAGAAAGATAAAAAAACATCACTATAAGCGAATTCAAACAATTTTTGACTTTTACTTTTTTTAAAAATTTCACGTAAATTGAGTATGTAAAAGTTTTAAAGCGAAACGAAGATTTTTTTAAAGAGAAATAGCACTTCGGGCAACAATGTCTATTTAGTCACAACCGTGCTACATTCTTTAGGAAAGGGAAGAGAGAAGAGATGAGACAGATGGTGAAAGTAGAAGGACAGTTATATAGCCTTCAAGCTCTTGTTTTGTGTAGTGAAAACAGCTACGCCTAAATTGGTAGGCTAAGTACACTACCTACCGGGGCAGCTTTCATTTCTAGAAGGAGACCATGTTATCGGAAATTAACAGTCGTATAAGACAGCACAGCGACCAGTGACCATGCCTTCATTACTGAGCAGCCCCACCGACAGTAAATTTTTATTTTTTTTTTTTTTTGTAGTGAAAACAGCCAAGGTCTTTGTTGGGAATCGAACCCACAACCCCCAAACTGATAAGCTAGTACACTACCTACTAGCCTACAGGAATACCTATGATATAAAAAAAAAGACGTAAATGTGACAATATATATATGAAGATATTGGCCAGAGAAGGGAGGCAAAACAAACCTTTCACTCTTGAAGGTTTACAACAACAAATACATTGGACAATGATGGATACAGAAGAGGATAAAAAAAGATAATGCAAGTTACAATGTTCCACTATTAGTTTAGTTAGAATGCTGTGGTATTTACTTTATTGCGTTTCTTTTACTGATTTATTTATACATTTATTATTTAATTATACAAATTGTGTGTTCTGTAGGACAGTTTTTTTTTTAATTAAAATTGAAGATGCAATTTAAAAATCTTTACTAAAATGTACAACTAAATTTAGGTTTAGTAACAATTACTTTTTGTTTAAATAACTAACCAAATGAATTAGTTCTATTTTATATTTGGAAACGAATAGTTGAGCAAATTTGAGCCCAAACAAAAACGTAGAAACAAAAATCGAAAAAAAATATTTTAATATGTTTTAGATTTCAGTAGCCTTCAGTAGCCGAAGGGGACTTCAGCAGTGAACCCGCATCGACAGTTTCCGGTGTGCCGCAGGGGAGTATACTGGGCCCAGTTTTATACCTACTTTATACTTGTGATATGCCTGTGAGCAGTAGCATCCATACATACTGCCTTAGTTCTCACGAAGACCCCCGTATGGCATCTCAGGTTCTTCAGGAACATATTACGCATCTGGAATTGTGGTTAAATTTATGGAGAATAAAAGTAAACGAGCAAAAGTGTGTCCGCTTAACTTTTATTTTAAAAAGAGAAACTTGCTCCCCTATTCATATGAACGGGCAGATTATTCTCCACCACTTGCACGCTAAATATCTGGGCATAATCCTTGATCGTAGGCTTACATGGAAACATCACATCGACACAAAGCTAATCCAAATGAAAATCAAGTTATCTCAAATATACTGGCTAATTGGCAGGAACTCAACTCGTAGTCTGGACTGTAAACTTCTATTGTATAAGTCGATTCTGAAACGAATATGGTGCTATGGAATTCAACTATGGGGCACTGCTTCAGCTTCAAATGTGGAAAAAATTCAACGTCGACAGAACAAAATGCTACGATTAATTATATAAGCTCCATGGTACATACGAAATTTAATTATACATCGTGATTTGGATATTCCACTCGTGACTGCTGAAATTGCTCAATACGCAGGAAAATATTTAACTAAGCTCGAGTGCCACCCGAATCCCCTTGCGCGAAATATTTTGAATTCAATAACCCTCCAAATGGAAATGGAATCTCTTGAAAATAGTTTTTATTATTTTTTTATATTTATTTTTGATTGTGAGAATTTGTTAAGATATTATTTTACTGCTGTTACTAGAATTATGTCCGACACTGGTCGGGCCTAATGATTATACATTTAGATTTAAGATTTGAAAAATTGTTGATAATTCATATTTATATATGAAGATACAATAAATAATTTATATATGAAAAAAAAAAGTTTTAGATTTCATCAAGAAATAGATTCCCCAAAAAAAAACAATAATTATCATACTGGCAATACTGTTCTATGAATGAACAAAGTCCCATATAAAATCAACAACAATGAGATGAGCAAAAAAAATTCCCATACACAATTCAATTACATTTGAATTTACAAGAGAGCCCTAGTGATTACATACGGAGAGAGAGAGAGAGAGAGAAAGAGAGAAAACGGTACCATTTAGTGATGTAAACAAGTTCTTTTTTTTCAATGTTTTTATGCTTTGGGATTCAAAACAAAAAGAGAAAAGGTTAAGTTTGCGTAAACAAAACTAATTTTGTTTTTTATAATGTGTGTGCTGTGGTGCTGTAGCGGTACTTTGTTTTCTTATATGGAGTGCGTTTAGTATTGTTGTGATTGATAAACTTTATTATTGTTTGTACTCTTCATCTACTAAAAATACTTACTTACATATTAAACTGAAATTACTTTACTAGTAGAGACACTAAGATAGTTTTTAATTAACACTAGATTTACCAACAATTTTACCTACCTATTTATACGAAAATCAGTCATTTTGACTGTATTTGAAAAATTATAATGTTTTATAAGTTAATGCTTTACCTTCTTGAGGGATTTATAAAACGTATTGAAAAAATTGAAAATTGATAAAAAAATATAAGTTTTATTTTATTTTTAATGAAAATTATCAAAGCTTGGTACAACATGTTTTACAAATAGAAATTTTTTTGTCGGTGCATTTTCCACACACACACACATATTTCTTGCAGACGTCACAAGTTATTGTGGTTTTGTTGTCCTATTTGGCACCATTTACGAGGTGCGCTGGCTTGATGGGATGTTGTTGGATTGTGAATTTCACTTGCCCTTCCTTTAATTGATGACAGATAGTCAGACGTGAGCTCTTCGGCCAGGCGAAACAAAAAATCTTTCCTAGAAATATTTTTTCCCGTTATATTTTTATACAAAATCCATGAATTGATCCCGGCTAAATCTGAAATATTGAAAAAGACTTGAAGGGGCCACCTTCTGGATCCTGATTTCACACTATACTTCCTTGCCATTTGATCCGTCATATCAAAACCGAATTTGGTCTTATTATAAAAAGATATGGTTTCAGGAAGTTTCTTCGAATTGGTGTCAATTTTATGACGCCCTTGTGCTTAGTACTCAATAGAACAACTTTTTTGTTAGGCTTACTCTTATAGACGACTGTAAGTGTACAGTCATTTGTTTCACATAGAAACGTTGAAAAACGTTCCATTCCATCTTTTTTTTCTTTACAAATGTTTGGAAGCTCCCGTTTGTTGGAACGTACTGTTTCAAGCAATGCAGTATTGTTGGCCAATAACTTAGAAGCCAAAGGAAGGCTGGTAAAAAATTGTCAGTTGTCATACATCTACCTTTCATGATATAAGGTTCTATTAGTTTTGTTACAACAAATTCACTGAGAGGAGTTGATAGATTTCGGTTTTCATCTTTTCCTAAATAGGGACATATTTTTGTTTCAACATCAGACGCCAGCCAGAATTTCATCCCAAATTTATCTGTTTTGTTCGGCATGTATTGTGTGAATCTGCATCTAGCCTTTGTTGGAAACAGTTGTTCATCTACTGTTATGAATGTTCCTGGCTGGAAACAGTTTTATTGACTATTGTCGATAAACTTATCCCAACAAACTGTAGACACAAGCGCAAATTTATCCGTTTGTAGTCGTTGACTTCTTTCGTTTCTTTTGTCAAAGCGAATAAATCGCAAAATTTCAGTGAAATCATTCCTGCTCATACTTTTGGAAAAAAAAATTAGGACCCCATTTTTTATTCCATAAATATGATAAACATGAGACCTTTTGCTTCATATGTACCATGGCCATATAAAATTCAAATGAAAGCTTTTAATTTTTCCTGTGTAAGTGTCCACTTCTTCCCTAAAACTCTAGAGGCTTCTAATTTTAATGCAGTTTCTTATATGCTCTAGTATAAGATGATCAATCAATAGTAAAAAGGCACTGCTTATCTCTTCTTCCATTATATTTCTTTTAGCATGTGCTGTAGGCCCAGATAAATCTTTGAATATACAATGACTTTGTAACCTTTCAACGGCACCTCCTTCTTCTAATTTTTTCCAATTAGTGCCATTTGCCGAAACTTCAATTTGTGTATTTTGTGTATTTTCCTCTTCAGAGCTCGAAGAAAGCCGCATAGCATACGTCTTCGCTTTTGCATTTTATGAAAAATTTCATTGTCTTCTTCTTCGCTCGATTCATCTCCATTACTTTGATCAAGTTCCTCGTTTTATCACTGCTTTCAATATGAATACTTTCATGACAATTATCGCTTGTATCACTTTCGTTTCCCAAAAATTCACACTCACTATCATACAGTGGCTCACAGCTTATTTCAACCAGCCTCTTTTAAAAAAATATAACCCATATAATTTCGAAACGAAGCAAGATACTGAAAAAAATAATTGGGGCTTATAGATTAATTTCTAAATTTAAGGAAAAAAGTTTTATTTATTCTTTAAGTTCATTTTTTTAAAACTTACAAAATAAAAACTATAAATAAAGGTACATAAGTAGTCACAGCTTATTTCAACCAGTTATTATAAAAACATATTAAAACTATTAATTAACGATTTTTTTAATTTCAAAATTTAGTATGACCTCCTTTTTGGTCAATTACCGCTTTTAGCCTTTTCGGGATGGATTCCACTAATTTTTTTGTTATTTGGGGAGTTATTTTTGCCCATTCCTCCTTAAGGGCTGCTTTCAGATCATTCCTATTCGATATCTGGTGTTGGCGGACGTTTTGATCTAAAATTGCCCATAGATTTTCAATTACATTTAGATCAGGTGATTGTGCCGGCGGTTGCATCAAGTGGGGACAGTTCCAAATAAGCCATGACTGCACAATACTTGATTTATGTTTCGGGTCGTTGTCTCGATAGAACCGAAACTCGTTCCTTATACCCAATTTTTCGGCACTTTGCAATAAATTGGATTTTAGGATATCAAGATATATATTTTTGTCCATTATGTTCTCAATAAACTGCAAGTTTCCTACGCCAGATGATGACATACACGCCCACACCATAACACTTCCACCACCATGATTGACAGTTGGTTTTAAGTTTTTATTTTGAAGCTCTGTATTTGCTTTTCTCCACACGTAAGACTGACCATCGGAACCGAAGATATTAAATTTGGATTCATCCGCAAAAATAACCTGCTCCCAAAAGTTCAAGTCTTTCGTAATGTGCCCCTTAGCGAATTTTAGACGCGCTGCTTGATTTTTCTTATTAATAAAGGGTTTTTTCCTCGCTACTCTACCATTAAAATCATTATTTCGAAGAACACGGCGAATGGTTTCTGCGCAACATGTTTTTTTAAGCTCATTTTTAACTTCTATAGCCAGTTTTGGAGCGGATAGCTTTGGGTTTTCTCTTATTTTTCTGACAATATAGCGCTCATCAGTTTCATTAAAAATTTTGTTGGCAGCTTTTCTACCCTTATCATGTATCCGATTTTCTTTAACGAACCGAGATATTATGCTTTGTACTGTAGAATCACTAAGGCAAACCATTTCAGCAATTTTTCGGCGGGAATAGCCGTTTTTAAAATGGCTTATAACCAATTCCCTTTGTCCTACAGTAGTGCGACGTCCCATTATAAAAAAAATGCGCCCCTGGTTCACTTAACTACCAAAATCACTCTAAAACCTTATTTAAATAATTGAAAACATAACTATAAAAAAATGCTTGGAAATTTACCGTTACTCGCCAAGTGGTGTCTATTTAACAGATAATAGAAGTGGCTGGTTGAAATAAGCTGTGACTACTTATGTACCTTAATTTATAGTTTTTATTTTGTAAGTTTTAAAAAAATGAACTTAAAGACTAAATAAAACTTTTTTCCTTAAATTTAGAAATTAATCTATAAGCCCCAATTAATTTTTTTCAGTATCTTGCTTCGTTTCGAAATTATATGGGTTATATTTTTTTAAAAGAGGCTGGTTGAAATAAGCTGTGAGCCACTGTACATGTAGTCATCTCCTTCAACGTCTGAACATTCAGAAAGTAAGTCTTGTATCTCTTACAATTTCAATTTTTTTTCGTTTTTCCATTATTCAACTAGTGGGTAATAAATATAAGTAGTAATAGCACTAATAAAAATAAAAAAAATTTATTTCAGACACGTAAAAAAGTTCACACTGTAAAGAACATAAGTCAATATTTGAATGATGATGAACCAAATTTTTCTACCAAATTTATAGTATAATGCGGCGAAAGGTGGTGAATACCCGAAAAAGATATGTTATACACATAGATAAATAGATAAATAGAAAAAACATTCTAGTCGTTTTCCCCGTAGTAAGGGACTTTCCCAAAATTTGAAAAATATATTGCATTTGCACATTAATCTATAAAAACTCATACCAGTCAAAATGACTGGGTCCGGTATTATATATTTTTTTTCTGTTGGTACAAAATCGAAATAACTTATTCAATTAATTGTATTTGAACGTTTTCATAAAAGTTATATAGTAGTTAAAAAAAAAAAACAAAACCTATACCGAGTAAATATTTATGAAATAAAAGGTTATTCCAGTCATTTTGACTGGTGTGGTAAATCTAGTGTTAATTATGTATCTTTAGTATTAAAAATATGTATGTACTTATGTAATTTGCTGTTAAAACTTTCGACTTAAATGACTTTTAATGCAAAATGTAGTCAATTTAGTTATATACAGTCAACAACAACAACAAAAAAAAGACTTGTACACTTCTTATTTTTTTTTTTAGAAGAAAAAGTATCGTTACAAAGCTTTTACTCAAGAATTAATTAAATCGAGTTTGAAGTTGGTCAATTTAACTAAGTGGTCACGCATTTCCGAAAATTGAAAAAAAAATAGGGAGAAAAAACAGCAAATTTCAAAAGATTTAAAAGAACTAATTATAAATCGATGGAAGGAAAATAATTCAATACGCGAAATCGGGAATATAGTTAAAAAAGCACACAATACCCTACACTACGTAATAAAAACCTTCCAATGTGAAAGTGGTCGCCCCAAAAAATAAATACTCCTCAGATTGAGCGAAAAATATGATGTTTTGTGAAGAAGGTGCCCCTGTAGGCTAGTAGGTAGTGTACTAGCTTGTAGATATGGGGGTTGTGGGTTCGATTCCCAACAAAGACCTTGGTTTTTTTTTCACTACAAAAATTAAAGTGACTATCGGTGGGGCTGCTCAGCAATGAAGGCATAGTCACTGGTCGCTGTGCCGTCTTATATACGGCAGTTAATTTCCGACTATCCTTCTACTTTCACCACCAGTTTAATCTATTCTCTATCCCTTTCCTAAAGAATGTAGCACAGTACTTGACTAAATAGGCATTGTTGCCTGAAGTGCTACTTCTCTTAAAAAAAAAAAAATATGTTTTGTAAAGAAAGATCCATAACTTTCTGCTGCAAATATTGCTAAAGAACTTAAAAACTCTAAAATAGTTAATGTGACTCCACAGATGGTAAGAAAGTTGCTCAATTTGACAGAATTGTATGGATATGCAGCTGGCAAGAAACCCCTCCCTTCCAAATTAAATACCCAAAAACACCCAATGTATGCCAATGAGTTTATTGGCAAAGACAATGCTTTCTGGGAAACCGTTATTTTTACACACGAATCTAAATTCAATATATTTAACAGCGAAGGACGAAAATTTGTATGGAGAAAGAAAGAAAGGAGAAGCTTCAAATCCACGTCATATAACACATACTGTTAACAACGGTGGTAGAAATGTATTGGTTTGGGGTGCTATGAGTGCAAATGGAATGGGAAACCTTGTTTTTGTAGAAGGAAACATGAACAAAATGGATTTAAATACTTTAAAAAAACAGTTTGGCTCAATCTGCTTAAAAAAAAGAGATTTGGGTAATAACTTTGCATTCGTCCCAGATAACGATCCAAGGCACTCAGCCCTTGTAGTAAAGGAAAGAAAGGCTGCTTTATAATACGAAAGCAGTATTACCTCATTCTCCACAAAGCCCAGATTTAAACCAAATAGTGCTCTATTTTGTGGTCATTTATGAGAACTATGTTAAAGGTTTACCGGATTGCTAGGCAAAGAAACCCTAAAAATCGCCGAAAAGACTCTTAGACGTTAAAGAAGCTAAAGGTCGAAACACAAAATACTAAAATACGTAAAATTTCTTTATTTATTGTTGTAATTTTAAGTTCTATTCCTACTGTACAAGATTTTTTTTTGTCCAAGACATTTTTTTTTTATACTCTATATTATTTATTGTATCTTCATAATATGAACTAACAATAAGTAAGCAATTCTTAAATATCTAAATAGTAAACTAAAAGACTAGCCATTGCCAGACAAAATAATAGATTAGTTTTCAAATTTATTAAGGGGGTTGTGGGTATCGATAAAGTTAAGAAAAGTAACTCACAGTTAAATATTCGTATTTTAATATTTTTCAACTTTAAAATTGTGCTGCTGCTGTTGTCGTTGTTGTTGTTGTTGTTATTGTTGATGTTGGTAGTTGTTGTATCAAGTTAGTAGCAGTGGAAGAGACGAATGAAATACAAACAATCAACAACAGTTATAAAAATAAAATTTGTAAAATTTTTTCAACAACAACAACGACAACAATAGTTGACTTATTCGTTTTGTAAAAGAATTTTCTTTTTTTTTTAATTATAATATTTAAAATTAAATTTAATATATTTACCTACTTTGTTTTTAAATCCATATTTTTGTTAAAAGCTTTATGTAAATTAAAATATTTCTTTCATTTTTTTTATGTTTTTCTTATGTTTTTTTTTTATAATTCGTAATTGATTAACACATTTATAAACTAAAATTTTTTTTTATCAGCAGTGAGTGATTCAAAACCACATGTTTTTATTAAAACTTTTTCTTTAAAATATACTTAAACTTATCTACACATGTATGTACATATATATGTACACATGTATGTATGTGTGTATATAATTTTTTTTCTTCTTTTTTTTACAATCAATATTTTTCACTTGATTTCAATTATTTAAAAACACGTTTTTTTGTTTTTTCGTACAAAATGAAATTTGAAATATAATTTTCGTTCACAAAAAAAAAACACTTTATTTAAGACAATTAAAAGCTAAAAATTAAGTTATCTTTTTTGCTATCTTCTTTGCCTGAGTTCTTGATGATGATTTCTTTTTTTCTTCTAACAAACAAATAAACAATTTGTGGAACAAAGCAATTATTTATTATAAAACAAAAATTTAAAAATGCCCCTTTTAAAAATTTCTTCTTTTTTTTTATTAAATAGGAGACAGTACGGTGAAAACGTTGTTTTTGCAACAACGACGCCTTTTGTAATGATTATCGTCGTTGTTTTTGAAAAAAAAAATGTACAATTCGTTCTGTGTGAACGGCGTTGGCCGTTGTTTTTTATTTTTTTGTTTGTTTTTGTTTTTGTTTTTATTTCTTTACTTCACTTTATTTTGTTTGGTTTTTTTTCGACACACATTCATATACAATGAGTATCGCTAATATAAGAAAAACTGTAGTATTGATGTTTTTGTTTTTGTTATTGTCCCCCACTACCTTAACAAAAAAAAATTGTGTTCTCTCATTTTTTCCTAACACACATTTTAGTAAAAATAAAATCTCCCTCTCTTTTCAAAACAAAAATAAAAGTATTTTTATTTGAAATGCAAGCTCATTTTTCAGTGTTGTAAGGTTATAAAATTAGTCAACAAAGTGGGGAACCTTTTAACCATTAGGAAATTGTCCCAAAAAAAATTATTTTTTTTTTTTTAAAGAGAAGTAGCACTTCAGTCAGCAATGCATATTTAGTCACAACCGTTGACCTTTTGTTCAACAAGGAAGCTCACATTAATTTTATCCCGGAATAAGCGGAGCATCCGAATAAAAGATGTAGCCACAACAGTAAGAACCAACTTTGCTTTTCCTCTCTGAATTAAGGCCTTAATTTTGAAACCAGTTTGATTCTCATGTGATTAAAGGTGTTAACTAAGTAACAGTTATAAAAACTCTCGACTTTAGTAAAGCTGTTACAATAACAACAAAAAACAATGCACCCTGGCTACTCCTATAAGTGCTAGCTTAGGTTTTCCTTTTATTTCGTTTACATACTAAAAAAGCCCTACACTCTTTAGTGGTGGAGTTAGCTTCACTGTAATCTTATAAAAGACTTAATCCATTATTTTAAGCGGATTATAAAAGTATTACATTTTAGCTTTGTAATTGTTACCGATATGTAAAGGATTGCCAGATCTATACTTCTTAACCTAACTTTTTATAGAAATAAAAATCAGTTTAATTTGTTCAAGAGAGATCTCTTAGGCTATTCTAGATCTTTGTGATCTTTATAGTACTCGATCACTAATAAGTTGATTTTTGTATTCAACATGTTCCTCATAGATGTTCTTCCATTTTTGAACATTAAACGTTTGCTTTGTTACATCTTGGTGGCCAATTTAAAGTACCAGATAAGATATTGCCCAAGAACGCCAAAACCGGTACTTCCCAAGAAGAAAGGGAAGTACCACTTCAGGCAACAATGTCTATTCTCTTTTGACACAACCGTGCTACATTCTTTAGGAAAGGGATAGAGAGGAGATGAGACAGGTGGTGAAAGTAGAAGGACAATTACATAGCCTTCAAGTTCTTGTTTTGTATAGTGAAAACAACCACCCCTAGATTGGTAGGTTAAGTACACTATCTACTAGCCTACCGGGACAGCTTTCATTTCCAGAAGGTCCATGTTATCGGAAATTAACTGTCGTATAATACAGCACAGCGACCACTGACCATGCCTTCATCACTGAGCAGCCTTACCGACAGTTAGTTTTTATTTTTTGTAGTGAAAACAGCCAAGGAATCGAGCCCACAACCTTCAGACTGGTAAGCTAGTACACTACCTACTAGCCTACCGGAGCAGCTTTCATTTCTAAAAGGTCCATGTTATCGAAAATTAACTGTCGTATAAGACAGCACAGAGACCAGTGGCCATGCCTTCATCACTGAGCAGCCCCACCGTTAGTTAGTTTTTATTTTTTGTAGTAGAAACAGCCAAGGACTTTGTTGGGAATCGAACCCACAACCTTCAGACTGCTAAGCTAGTACACTACCTACTAGCCTGCAGGGGCACCAAAAAATTGAAAAGCTTGGGAGATTTTTGGGGAATTTCATTGCCGCCTTACATTATTCATAGGAAAAAATAAATCTTTAGTTAAACACACCCTTTTACAACGTGTGTTCAGGTAGAGATACTTACAATCTCCTTTTTTTTGACATATCACGTGTGAGTCATGTCATGCTGTCATGTAGTTTTTGTTTAGTATTGCTTGACATTTCATCATGCAAAGACTTACGCCTGAACAACGTTTACCAATCGTTCAACTTTATTACGAAAATTCAAGTTCTGTGAAGAATGTGTTTCGCAAACTTTGCTAAATTTATGGTCAACAAAATCGGCCTGCTCAGCGTATTATTCGCAACATTATCAGCCATTTTGAGACCCCAGCATTCAAATATTGGATACTATTCAGCCGAATAGACTATGTCCAGCACGGTGGAATCATTATATTTCTCCAAAAATGATGTCGGTGAGAACGTAACCGACTATTTGATGCCTGAAACTGAAACTCGTGAACGCGGCGACTTTTGGTTTTAACAAGACATCGCCACTTCCCATACATCGGATTGGATAGTATTCAACCGAATAGTTTACGTCCAGCACGGTGGAATCATCGGTCCATATTTCTCCAAAAATGATGTCGGTGAGCACGTATCTGTCAAATGACTGCTATTCGCAACACCATTACCCATTTTGAGACCCAGCATTCAAATATTGGATAAGATTCGACCGAAAAGACTACGTCCAGCACCGGTCGAATCATTATATTTCTCCAAAAATGATGTCGGTGAGAACGTAACCGACTATTTGATGCCTGAAATTGAAGCTCGTAAACTCGGCGATATTTGGTTTCAACAAGACGTCGCCATGTCCCACACATCGCATCAATCAATGGATTTATTGAGTGAACACTTCGGTGAGCAATTCAATTTCAAGTTTTGGACCAGTCAGTTGGCTACCAAGATCGTGTGATATCACACCGTTAGACTTTTTCCTGAGGGGATGTGTAAAGTCTAAAGTTTACGCGGACAATCCCGCTTCGTTTCAGGCCTGGGAGCACAACATCACGCGTGTCATTTGCCATTTACCACTCGAAATGCTCGAACGAGTCATCGAAAATTGTACTCAACGGATGGACCATCTGAGACGTAGCCGCGGCCCAGATTTGGAAGACGTTATCTTCAAAAAATAAATGTCCCTTCTGTGTTTTTTGCTTTAAAAAAGTAGGGAACCTCGAAATGAATCACAGAATTTGTATTAAGAGAAAATGGTACAGGGTGTCCACCGGGAAGGTATACTTGCTTGTTTATAACTTAAAATTAATTAAATGATATAGAATGGATCTTATATTGATAAATGTTTTAATTAATATCGGCAATTTGTATGGAATACAATATCAGATATCCGCCGCTGTTAACCTCACAAATGCGAGTCCTTTTAAGCACATTTTTCATTACATTTTCATCTCACATGTTTCACGTGATATTTTATTAATTTCATCACGAATAATTTGTTTGAGTTGCTCAAGCGTTTCTGACACATCCTGCTTTTCAGATATCCCCGTAAAAAGAAGTTCGGAGGAGTCAAATCAGACAGGGGACATTGCTTTGAATGACGAGAATATCGAAATTGTTAAAAAGGCAAAAAATATCGGCGTACTTTTTAACAACTAATTCACATGGTCGGACGACGTAAACGTTTCAGTTGGTCAGGTATGTGTGAATGTGTGAAGCTACGGACGCTTTCGACCACGCAATATTTCATTCCATTAGCAGATCTCAAGAACAGCAAGTCTCCTGTGCCGGATGGGATTCCAGCACTTGTCTTGAAACAGTACTCTTCCACGCTTGTTGCATTTGACCGTTAAAAGCCCATCAACATCATAGCTTGTTGTGGAGAGAGGCTTCGTAGTAATTCCACTGTAATTCTGACTGTATGCAATGCAGCACCGTCTTGTTAATACCACATGTTAATCAAGCCCATTCACAGTTGCTGTAATGCCGTTTTCATTTTCAAAGAAGTAAGGATCAATGATTCCTTCTGACCCAATTGCCACACTAGACTGACTGACACTTTTAATGGATGCAAAGGTGACTGTTGAATAATTTGAGGGCTTCCCATTCCCCAGAACCGATTGTTCTGTTTATTCACACATCCATTCAAATGAAAATGTGCCTCGTCACTCATTATGACTTTTTCAGGAAAATCGGGGTTATCATGGGCGACCTGTAACATTCTATTGGCATATGTAAGGCAGCGTAAATGATCTTGTGAAAGAAGCTTTTGTTTCAACTGCATCTCATATGGAAACCAAAGCAAATCCTTGTGCTCAGTAAAATCTCTGCACTACCAAAACAATATGATCAATTTTTTGTGGTCGCAGTGGTCTTTGGTTTCGACAGGACCGTGGCGCCGCACAGCCAACCTAACAACGCAGTTGCATGAAAATTTTCCCGGTTGCATAATTTTTCGGTTTTTTGGAACCATTTTAAAAACCAGGTTTACTTAAACAACTCATAAAAAACTGACGCTCTGAAAGACATAGTTCGGCGTTGCATTGACGAGGTAACCAAAGCTTTCGTTGCAAAGGATGCTTCAAAATTTTGTGAAGAACGGACGTCCGCCGACTTTCTAGTGTTGAACCTTTGCCAGACGTCTTATTCCACACTTCTACTGCGTCACGAGAAGCACAGCCATCCAAGCAATGCAGTTGTTGCATGAAAAATTTCCTGTTCCGTAATTTTTCGATTTGGCGATGTCAATTAGCCGGTTCGTTCTTGTGATTGCATGTCGCTGGATTATTTTCTCTGGGACCATTTGAAAAACTGGACTTATTTGAACAACCCGCAACCAACTAAAACTGTGGAAGATGTAACTCGGCACTGCATTGACGAGATAAGCGAAGCTTTGTTGCAAAATTTGCTTCAAAATTTTGTGGAAAGAACGGACATTTGCTGACGTGTTAGGAATCATACTTAAGTATTTATTCCCATATCTCTACTCTGCATTGGTATAAATAATACAGAAGTTTTCAAGAAAAACCGGCCACTTACCATTGACTCTGCGTAAATAGCTTGGATTTTCCAGTTTACGTACATTCGATATGACGGTAAATTGCATGTACAATTGGGCGTGGTCAATCAAATTTGTACATGCATATTTGTTAAAAAACGAATTTTTCTCTCAAAAAAAAAACGCAAAAACATGCGAGATTCGGGAACAAGTTCCCTAATTTCGTTAGAACACCTACCATTGTAGTAACAATAAAACAGTAAAATACAATCTACATTGCGTCAATGCTCCAGAGAATCAATAGAGTTGGATACCCTACTGTCCCCAATGAGCCTCTTGCCCCTCTTCTGTATACGGTCGAGATGTACTAGGGTTTAAAGCTTTTACAAAGAAGGTTATTTAGAAAAATAAGAAATAGAGTAGGAGAAAGTACGGAGCCTAGCGGTACTCCTGAATTAATCTTGAGCTCGTCGGATGTCGGAATCCCATCTATAACAACTCGTATAGATAATGTGATTCGTTTTACATCCGCACCTGGCTATGTAGCCTTAATCAGATGATGGACAAACAACAATTGTATAATTTGGAACGTTATACATGCGTCCTAGGAAGCCGAAGACATAATTCTAAGCAACAGAACCTCCTAGTTGCAACTTTAATGATTCTAGGGCAGGGCTGCAAACCATCACACCTTGCTGAAGAGTTGGAGACTTTCAACTCCTGTTCAGAACACATGTCTAGCATGCTCACTGGACTGAATCATTCACTTTGCGTGTCATTATCAGTGAGATAATCCGGGCCACCATAATAATCATTATACTGTTATAGGGCCGCGAAACCACAACCACCACGATACTCCCATATACGGCCCAACCTCAATGATCAGTCAGAGAACTATTAAATGTCTAAACAGACAAATAATGAACTCTGCGGCTCACTGATCCTCGTGGAACTAAAGTAGAGCTTCCAGTTGACTCCCTGCCTGTCTTCAGGGGAATGGGCGCCCTTTTTCCCCCAGTTGCACAGATCTAGATAGCGGTTGCGTACTATAAAGACCATAAATGTACCCCCGGGGGTAACAGCTCGTATAGTGCGATTCCTGAAAAAACTCTAAATAAATCCATAGAAATTATGAACGACACCAAAAGCAACTAGTTTTGAGAGAAGTGCATCATGCCACACAGCTTACTTTCTCCGAAATTACGTGATAAAATTTACGTCTGCTCCTGGCCGTAAGCCGTAATCAGATGGTGGTCAAACCACTGGGAATGAAAAGCAACGTCATTCACGCCCTAGGAAGCCGAGGACTAATTCAAGCAACAGGTCATTCCTAGTTGCAATTGCAGCGGTTCCAAAGCAGCGTTGCAAGCCACAACTCCTTGCTGAAGAGCTGAAGACTATCCTGGTCGCGATAAGATTTACATCTGCACCTGGCCGTGAGCCTTAATCAGACGGTGGATAATTACCACTGTGGATGAAATGTAGCGTCATCCTCGCCTTAGAAGGCCTTCGGATACGTATATCCTCCGGTCACTCCTAGTTGCAACTTTAAAAGCTCGGAGTAGGCCGCAGCCTTCACTCCTTGCTGAAGAGTTGTTGAAGACTATCCAATTCCTGGTACAGAACGCATAAAGCTTAATATAATTACGAACACGACAGCAATTATACTCACTGGACCTGGACCATTCATTGTGTTCATTTTTTAATGATCCGAACCACAAACTCAAACAAGATTCTCGAAACACACAGCCACCACGATACTCCCGAAGGTCATACCTTAATAATCAGTCAGAGAACAGCTAAATGCCTAAAAAGACAAATAGCGAAACTCTGGGGCTTTACTGATTCCCGTGGATATGTAGAGGATTTTCTAGTTGGCTCCTTGCTAGCCTTGAAGGGGACTGGGCTCCCTTTTAACCCCGCAAGACACAAGTCTAGATGGTTGTGTGATCCATAAAGATATATAAATGTGGGGGGACTTTCTCCGAAATGATGTATGGAGTTGCATCTGGAGCCGTTGGACTCCAGGTACCTTACAAGATAAAAATTTATCATAGCTTCCACATCACCTTAGAAAGTGCAGAACAAATTGCGATTAGGCGGTAGAGTTGTTAGCCTCACCCTTTTTGGGGATTGACGTTACATTAGCAACCTTCCAACAGTTTGTAAATTCACCGACATGATACAAAATGCTGAAATGGATTGCTAGCGAACGCGTCAGCCTGAAAGAGCACTGTTTTAAAACCAGTGCTGATATCCTAACCGGGCCAGGTGACTTGATGACGTTGAGATGTGCTAAAACATTTTTAACCGCTCGAGCTCGAAAGAATATCTTTGGCATAGTACCGGAAACTCTGTCGGGCTGGGGCGGTGGTTGACTATTTTCCGGTAAATAAGAATTATTTTTTTGCAAATATTCATACTTAGTTTCATTGCATTTTTATTTATAAAGACCTCCGAAATAAGAATATTTTCAGGAGAATAGTTGCGTAGAAAATGAATTGCATTCTGGGAAACAAATCTGGCAGCGCTGATTGTTAAATGCTAAAACACTTAAAGAAATACGAGAGAATAACAAAATCAAAAGGGACAAAAAATGTTTTCACATAATTTCTATAAAAGGCATTATAATTATACTCTCTTAAGAAAATATTTTATATGAAAGAAGTAGGGTAACTCTCTCTCTCTCTCTCTGTCTCTCTCTGCTTTACCAAACAAAACTTTTATTTAAAAAAAAAAAAGTTATAATTAGTAAAGAGGAAGAATACTATTACACTTTAATTGTTTGTGCCATTTGTTCTTATTTTGTCATTTATTGTGTACTTTCTTTTGAATTGTGTTTTCAAAAATATTTTTTGTGCATAAATGTGTTTGTGTTGTTTGCTCCCGCAGTAGTTTCTGAATGTTTCATTTTACTCAGGCTCTTGGGAGAGTGTATAAATTTCTTTTAACGTTTAGCGTGGGGTCTGTATTTTGGAGCTTTTCTTTACTGTTAACACTTGGAAAAATAATTTACAAAAATAAAGATGTACATAAGTAAGCACTAGTTATATGTGTACACATGTGTGCGTCTGTAGATAAGAAAAACAAAAATGTCACTTCAAACAAAAATAAACAAAATGAAAATAGTAAAAAAAAAATAAAAGAGAACATAAATATTTTCTGCTCTACTTCTGTATGGATGTGTATGTAAGCATTAGAGTAAGTGAGATTTTTATTTTATTTTAAAACACGAGGTGGTGTTCTTAAGGTATGGTCACATTTGGCAAATATTTGACTAAAAACGTCAAAAAATTGTTTGCCGTAGTCTGACCAAATAATATAGTTGGATTTAAAATCACCTTTTTATCTATGCCCTGTGACGACCAAAAGTCGGTAGGCTTGTTTTTGGATCAAATAGCAATTAAATCACAAGCAATTAGACTCTATATATATATTTTTAAAATTTTTTAATTTTCTTACGGAATTTCATAAATTTTTACATTTTTTACATTTCTGAATATTTATTGTTTAATGAATTTCATAATTTTTTTAAAAAGAGAACATTATTATTATACACTTTTCATTTTATATAATTCAGAATTGTATTTTATAATTACATTTATTATTTGTTAATAAAATATTTGAAGTTATAATAGCCGTTAATTAGCGCCACCTATTAACATGAAGATACATCCGTAAGGAAAACATACCATTAACCACAACACTGAACAGTCGCAAGCAGCTGTCGTTTAGTGGTATGGGTGTGTATGTGTGCCTGTCAGAAACATATAAAAGCGTGATAATTACGTTTTTGAGGAGAATTGGCCACGGGCAAGCAACCGGGCAAGACTTCTTTTAAGTGAGTTAGAATTTTATTCAACTTAATTAAAATAGTCTTGCGAATAGGTTCAGCTCAGTTAATCAGAATCAGAATTTTATTCGACTTTGAATTAATTGCGTATAGCTCAAGTCTACGGGCAAGCAAGTACTGTCGCTACTTCACCTGGCCAAAATTTTATTCGCCCAGGTGACGGAGCCAGGCCGCGCTTTGTTCAGCAAGGCCAGAATTTTATACGCCCTAGCTAAACAGAACGGGCAAGGTCGTCAATAGGCCACGGAGCGGTTGATCGTCGGCGTGCCCAGTAAGTGCTGTCGCTGCTTCACCTGGCCAGAATTTTATTCGCCAAGAGCCAGGCGGCGCTTTGTTTAGCAAGGCCAGAATTTTATTCGCCCTAACTGAACAAGACGGACGGAAGATCGTCAACAGGCTAACACCAATTGCGACGTGGAAAGGTTGTCTCAGAATCTTATTCGTGACAACCGCGACAAGTCACAAATTGGTGGACAGGCCAACTGTTCTGCTCGGACTGGAGCAGAATTTTATTTACTCCAGTGTGAGAAGCAGTAGGCAAGCCGACGGAGAGTGGAGACGAAAACTCTTGAGGGTCACGAAGCGGTTGATCGTCGTTGGCGTGCTTAGTAGTGGTGTAGTGTAATTATAACTTAGTTTAAGAGTGAATTATAATAAAAGAAATTTGTTTTTGTAAAACAAAAGTGTCTCTTGTGATTAGTGAAAACGTTTTTTTTTTTTTGTAACAAACCCTGGACGCCGCTAGCTTTACCCCAGCATAACGCGAGATCGTGTCGTTACAGCCCTTATTCGTAAAAAAATAAAGTTTAGTTGAAGTATACTTCATACAAATTACATTGAAGTGAAAAAGAAAATGAAAAAAGTACTATATGTATGTATATAGGAAAACTGTACCTGAACCTTTTCTGTACATGCAATATTTTTTGAAAAATGTTTTTTTTGCCGTGGAAATATCTAGTTTCGATGAAAAAATAGAAACAAGTAGTGAAATTACGGAATTTTACCGACCTAAAGGTTCTGCAAACTTAACAGCCCCTCCAAAAAACAAAAAGCCACGAAAAAAAAACCGAAATTTATTCGAGACTGGGACGACATTGACGTGACAAAGCATAAATGTTTATGGGATGCAGCAGATGCAGGGTACCATAACAAAGCAATGCATGACACTGCTTGGCAGAACATTTTCGATCATTCTAATCGAAAATACTCCACGGCAGATTTAACAGCAAAATGGACAAACCTGCGTATTCAGTAACGTGACTATGCCGGCAGGGTCAAAACTAAATCGGGCCAAGGCGCATCAATGACTCCAAAATGGAGGTTTTTTTGGCATCATGAACTTTGTTGGGTGTGCTGAGGATCTGCAGACAGAACAAACAATATCAAATATACAGTGTGCGACAAAACATATGCACGAACTTGTCTTTGATCTCATATAAGATGCTAACACCCAAAATATAATTGGTACATAAGTTCTTTTTATTTATTTACTACAATGAATGTCTCCTTTTAGGAATGCATAACGCAAGTAAAAGATAAAACAATCATAACGGATTTTTTTTTTATTAAATTTTGCAACGTCGCTTTTTGACCCGCGACAAAACAAAAGCACAAAGTTATAAACTTTACATTTTTCCTTAATTATAAAAAGACTACAAACAAAAAAGTACTCTTAAATAATAAAGAATTCTCTTTTAAGTATTAGGGGAATAATTGGTAAAATTTTGCAAGTGTTTGCAGACGCTAATTATCTTTCCGAGCCATCGGTTATAGTTTTAAATTCTTTTAACGAAAAATGGCTAATAATAAGTACTCTGCGCATTTAGAAGAACAAATAATAAATGATTACAACAGTAGTGAATCAGTAGCATGTATTGCAAAAAAATTTGGAATAAGTCATAGTGTAATTTCGCGCATAATAAGCCGTTTTCGTTGTACAGGCTCTTTGAGTACTACACACAAAGGGGGTCGGCTGAGAAAAACTACTAAGCGTGACGACCAGGCAATACTTAGATTAATAAAAAAGAATCCCTTCATGTCAGCAAGATCTATCTGGAATCAAATTCAATTGAATGTATCCATAAGGTCATTACAGAGACGAGCTGCTGAGGGTGGATTGAAGCCATACCGGTGTTTAAAAAAACCTTTTATTTCTGCAAAAAATAGCTTAGCCAAACTTGAATTTGCAAAGGAGCACATAAACTGGACGGCAATGCAAATGAATACCGTGCTCTTTTCTTATGAATCGAAGTTCAACCTGAAAAGTTCAGACGGATTTAAGCTGGTACGTAGGCCTAAAGGACAACGCCTTAATCCTCGGTATACTAAGGGTACGGTGAAACTTGGAGGAGGGAATGTTTTGGTCTGGGGATGCTTTTCGGGCCGCGGAATTGGACCAATCCAGAAAATAAATGGTATAATGGATCGCTTCGTATACAAGGACATCTTGGAAAATGTAATGCTTCCCAATGCAGAAGAAGAAATGCCCCTTAAGTGGAGGTAAAAACACGTTAACGATCCGAAACACAAATGGCTCGGAAACAAGAAGATCGACGTTTTGAAGTGGCCAGCACAATCGCCGGATCTCAATCCCATAGAAAATTTATGGGACATTGTAGATCATAAAATAAATCGGGATAAGAAGATCGACGTTTTGAAGTGGCCAGCACAATCGCCGGATCTCAATCCCATAGAAAATGTATGGGACATTGTAGATCATAAAATAAATCGGGATAATTGCACAAATTTAGACGAGATTTTCCAGCAAGTGGAAATCGCATGGAATAGAATTTCTGGTAAAATTTTATCGAAGCTAATCGAGTCCATGCCACGTAGATGCGAGAGGTTTTAAAAAACAAAGGGTAAGCTACTAAATATTAGGGATTTAATGAACTGAAATTGTGCTTATGTTTTGTCGCGAACAAAAAAGTATGTTGTTGACTTTTCTTAAATTTTTCTAATTTTTGATAGGAATTCTTTTCGTTTTTTTTTTTATAGCAAATATTGGTTATATATTACTTATTATGTAAAAATAAAACAATCTTAAATTATAGTATGTTTGGCGTTGTTATTATGGAATACATTATGTGTCACAAGTTCGTGCATTTGTTTTGTCGCACACTGTATTTATTTGATGATGTGTCAGACTGCAGTTGTAAGTATAATTGCAATTATATGAATTAAATATAAATGTAAGTACATGTTTCCCTAACAGCTTTTGATCACTCGGAAACCCCAACACCTCCGTCATCAAAACGGCATCAAATCAAAAATTAAAAAAAAAGAAACAAATTCAACTGCTGCGGCGCTTAAGCTGAAAGTCCATACCACGCGTTCTACGCGTACACGCTTTATATGCGTCTGTCAAAAAAGTAGAATCAGTGTAATTGTATGTGACAAGTTACACAGCACATCACATAGAATGCTTATGACGCATTGAACGCATAAAGCAGGTTTACTTTCTACTTTTCTACGCGTCGCAAGCGCCATGAACAAATTTCAGCTGTTTTTGACGTCGTATTATTTCTGTTATTTTGATTTTTTAAACGTTGGTGCGCAAAAAAACCACTCACTTCCCTTTCCAAAAACAAGGGACGCACCCAAAAGCGTCTTCTTTTCTCTTGATAGGTCCTCATTACACAAAATATTATATGCACACAAATTTAATAAATTCTGTAAATTCTTGAAAAATTTCAATTTCAGTTTTCATTTTTGAAAAAATTTTTTTTATTAGCTGATCATAACAAAAAAACTTGGCGCATAAAAAGCGTTGCATGTAACTTGAAGTTTGAAAAGCGTAGAACGCGTAAAAAGCATCAAACGCATACAAAGCGTGTGCGCGTAGAACGCGTGGTATGGACTTTCAGCTTTATAGCTGACACAATGGGCAAAGCTATTAGAGCTATTAAAGAACGGTCAAAAAATTATACGGATCCAAATTGGACGTTATGTAATTATTTATTAAGTGAGCTGAAAACTCTCACAAACGACACAGCTGCATCTGTACGAAACAAGGTCATGCTTTTTTTTCTTAGATTGCGTGCAAAAGGAACGTGAAAAGGAAGCCCATGTCCTGCACCCACTGGCCTTTGGTTTTTTTTCCTTTTCTTCTTTTAAAAGAAGTACTAATGCTGCTCCACAACCTAACACAAGAAATTCTTCAACTTTGTCGAGACTCTTTCGTGTAATTATACTTTTCTGTAGGTAGTTGGGGCAAATAAATTTATGTTTTTTGACAGTTTAATCAAATATTTGTTCAAGTGTGACCACAGGGCAAATATGTTTTCCCCTATATCTATTTGCCGGCTGTTTCAACAAACGAAAACGAGCAAATAAATGTGCTTAATGTGACCACAAAACAAATTTTTTATTTTGTTAAAAAAAATTGTAATCAAACACCAACAAACAATTTTGAGGCAAACATTTGACTAATGTGACCGGTAACTTTATGCACTTAAAGAGCTTTTTTTTTAATCGTAAAGGGCATCAGTGTCTCTTAGTTTTCGTTTATTAATGTATTTTACCAACCCAAGTTATATTTACATTGATGAATGACATACATATGTACGTACAGTGCAAGTCATAAATCTACAAGCAGTCAATAACAAACATTTTATTTCTTTATTTTCTCAAAAGTAGTTAGATGGGTCCACCATCTAACGTTTTTTTTTTTCAACTAGTGCTTATTTCGTGAATGGTAACACTTAGCTCATGTTTGATTTGACAGATAATTAGTTGTATCCTTCCGCTGAGCATATATGGTTGTGTATTCGCTTGAAAATTGTTGATGCAATGCAAGCTCATTGTTTGGAATGAGTGCACAATGGCACATAAGAAGTCACTTGAAGCACTTAACTTCACATTGAAAGGTCTTCGGCGAAATAACAACATCTTTGGCGGCTTGATAATATTGTTGGCAGGCGATTTCAGGCAGAAGTTGCCAGTAATTCCCCGTGCAACGCCTGCAGATGAATTGAAGGCATCACCTTTGTGAAATAAAGTAAAAAACATTATCGCTAACCACTAATATGAGAGTTCAACTTAAAAATGATCAAAGTGCTGCACAATTTTCCAAACAATTGTTAGCTGTTGGAAATGGAAAAGTCCCAGTTGATGCGACAGCTGGATTAATTACTCTTACCAATGACTTTTGCCGATTGGTAGACTCTTAATTAGCTCTTATTGAAAATGTTTTCCCCAAAAATTAGTGAGAATTATCATAATTATGCTTGCGTAAGTAAACGAGCAATTCTCGCCGCAAAGAATAATGATGTACACGCACTGAATTTCATCATTCAATCAAAAATCGATGGCGATTTGGTGACATACATACAAATCCGTTGGTTCCATAAAAATTATGCAACGGAGTTTTTGAACTCTCTGGAGTTACCAGGATTCCCACCACATAACTTGCAACTCCAAGTTCGTTCAGTTATTACGATATTGCGTAATTTGAATCCACCGCGACTTTGCAACGGTACTCGACTTGCGGTGAAAAGACTTATGCCGAATTTGATTGAGGCAACCATTATTAATGGAAAGTACGCAGGTGAAAATATTAACGAAAAGTACGCAGGTGAAAATGTATGTTATCCTCGAATACCAATGATTCCGACTGATCTACCGTTTGACTTCAAACGATTGCAATTTCCGGTTCGCCTTGCGTTAGCAATGACATTTAACAAGTTGCAAGACCAATAGTGTTTGCGGGATAAATTTAGAAAAGCATTGTTTTTCACATGGACAGCTGCTATACGTTGCGTGTTCAGGAGTTGGGAAACCATACGCTTTATTTGTGTTAACGTCAGACCAAAAAACAAAAAATGTGGTTAATCAAAGAGCACTTCATTGAAACGGATAATTTGCGGACACGTATAACGCTTCGATTCAGTATTTACTTTGGATTCACTTTCATTTTTTACTCAGAGAAGTTCAACTAAATTCCACATCATTTCATAATCGAAATGAATTCATTACTGTTGTGCAATGAAATAAAATTTTTCCTTTTCAAATATAAAAAAAAAATAATTTTTCTTTAACTTTTAATCCCCAAACGAAATGTTACAAAAAACGAAGCCATCTGTTGGCAAACGTTCGCGGGGTTTGCTAGTACCTAATAATCATATGTGGCAAACTATAATGTATTTAACAAAACTTTTCGTCAAATGTCATTTGCTTAAGCAAAGTACGAAACTGATCGCACATTCTGTACGGAAACAGCTGATTTTACATTGTCTTATAGATACATTAGCAAACAAATTCCAATGGAGGGCAAATCTTTTATCTGAATTTAATAGAAAATGTACGAAGAAAGAATAGTTTATGTGACAAAAGAGAAGCGTTTTACTATAACGAACGAGGGCCTTTAGACATTTTATTTTCTTTTCCATTTTTAACACACAATTTGCAATAAAATTTAATTTTGTATTATTTGTAAATTCAATGATGCCCACAGTTGCATTTTTTAGTACTCATGGCCCAAATAATACATACAGCGATTTATGTATGTGTAATTTTCTTAAAACTATTAACAAAAAATTATAACTTTGTTTAAGGATAGTATTAAGTATACAAAATATGATTATTAAACGCCTTTCGGATAATAAATTTCATTTATTTAGAACGAAATTATTTTTCTTTGCAAAAGTACGAATAAAACAAATGTGCAACTGTGCATAATAGTTTCTATATTCATTTAAGTACAATATAGCCACGTAAAAGTCTTCAATGATTCGCTTTAGCATTTGACAGACTTTTCGTTCAATTTTTGACATTTGCTTAAGCCAGCTTAAGTATATTATAGTTGGGAATTTAAGCAAAAAAAAAATTCTGTATGATAAAATTATAACAATATTGTTCGTTTTTTTGTTTTTTTTTTGTAAGCATAGCGTATACTATACTCTTAATAAATTATTAACAAACAATTTTTATCCATCAAAGTTTTACAATTTTATTGAAATGCATTTCACCAAACACCAACCGCGTGCCAACGTAAATACGAATTTACGTGGCTTTTGAAAACTTGCATATTAAGATAAAAAAAATCACGAGATTAAATTATTTTTTAATTTATTTATAATTATCTATTAATAATTATATACGTAAATACATACATACAAATGCATGTTTTTTTTTTTAATTATTTTTAATGTCAAAATTATGTATCCGAAAATAACAAAAATAAAATTCGTTTAGTGTTATACACACACACAAACACACACACACACACACACACAAAAGTTTTAGACTTAAAAACTTAAAAAATTTCTTTTGTATCCGTTTAACAGTTTTAACATGACATTTCATCACACAGCTGCTTGAAATTTATCTTGATTAAGAATCAAACTTTCTGTTATTAAGCAAAACAAATCCCCTCAGCATTCCTTAAATGATGTGAAATAATTAGAAATTGAATAAAATGCTTTACAATACAGTTCGTATAATATTTTAGTGCTGACTATACAAATTCAATTTTAATATACGAATTTTTACAATAATTTAAATTATATAACTATAACTATTAATAGTAAGTAGATCTATATACAGTATAACTCATAAGTCTACACACAGACAATAAAATATAATTTCTGTTTAAAAAAAATTTTTTAAACAGCGAAGTTAATTTATTAAACTTAAATTTATAATTCTGTTGCAGCATTTCGTTAGTGCCGTTTTACACGCTTCAACTTTTGTTTTTTCCATTAGAAAAAAAGCGAAGGCTTTATACCCCTTCTCTTTCTTTCTTTCAGCTATAAAGCTGAAAGTCCATACCACGCGTTCTACGCGCACACGCTTTGTATGCGTTTGATGCTTTTTACGCATTTGGTTAGTGCCGTTTTACACGCTTCAACTTTTGTTTTTTCCATTAGAAAAAAAGCGAAGGCTTTATACCCCTTCTCTTTCTTTATTTCAGCTATAAAGCTGAAAGTCCATACCACGCGTTCTTCGCGCACACGCTTTGTATGCGTTTGATGCTTCTTACGCATTTGGTTAGTGCCGTTTTACACGCTTCAACTTTTGTTTTTTCCACTAGAAAAAAAGCGCAGGCTTTATACCCCTTCTCTTTCTTTCTAATGGAAAAAACAAAAGTTGAGCAACAAAAGTTGAAGTGTGTAAAAAGGCACTTATTTAACATCGCAGCATAATAACCGAGTTAATAGTAATTTTATTTTTCACTCAAACAAACGATCAAAAGTCTCAAAGGTCCCTAAACACTTAAACTCGAGTCTAAGATTAATTCAGGGGTACATTTCGTGATAAAATTTACATCTGCACCTGGCTGTAGGCCTTAATCAGATGGCGGTCAAACCACTGGGAATGAAAAGCAACGTCATTCACGCCCTAGGAAGCCGAGGACTAATTCTAGCATTAGGTCTTTCCTGGTCGCGATTTCAGCTGTTTAAAGCAGAGTTGCAAACCACTATTCCTTGCTAAAGAGCTGGAGACTATCCAACTCCTGGTCTAGAACACATGACTAGCATGCTCACTGGTTCCGGATCATTTACCCGTTGGTGTTATCAAAGGCGAGATGATCCTAGCCCACTTAATCAGTTCATGCGGGGGCCACAAAAGCCCAACCACCACGATACTCCCGAAGGACCAATCTTAATAATCAGTCAGAGAAACAGCTGAAAGTCTAAAAAGACAATTAGCGGAACTCTGGGGCTTACTGATTCCCGTGGAAATAACGTGGAGCTTCCAGTTGACACCCTGCTTGCCTTCAGGGGACTGGGCTTCCTTATACCACCAGCACCCCCCGGGGGCACATATATATGGTCTTTATAGAACTTCGAATATCTAGACACAGTGCAACTGGGGGAAAAGGGAAGCCCGGTCCACTGAAGTCAGCAGGGTTACAACTGGAAACTCCACTTATTCCCACAGGAATCAGTAATGCCCGCCGAGTTCATTATTTGTCTCTTTAGACATTTAATAGTTCTCTGGCTGATTATTGAGGTTGGTCCCTATATGGGAGTATCGTGGTGATTGTGGTTTCGCGGCCCCATAACAGTATATTGGTTATTATGGTGGTCAGGATCATTTCACCGTTAATGACACGCTAGGTGAATGACCCAGTCCAGTGAGCATGCTAGACATGTGTTCTGGACAGTAGTTGCAGCCCTGCGCTGGAATTATTTTAAGTTGCAACTAGAAAGTTCTGTTGCCTAGAATTATGGCTTCGGCTTCCTAGGACGAGCATGACGTTCCAAATTATGCAGTGGTTTGATCCACCATCTGATTAAGGCGTCATGGCCAGGCGCGGATGTAAATCTAATCACACACGTTATACCCCCAGCAGCACAGGTCTTAATGGTCAAGTATTCCATAAAGACCGATAAATGTGCCCCCCGGGGGGGGGGGTCTAGAATAAATGGAATAGTGGATCATTTCGTTAATAAAGGTTTCCTTCAAAAAGTCATACTTGGAGAGGCGGAGGTGAAAATGTGACCAACTTTGTAACCATATTTTTTTGTTCTCTACTGTAAGAGTAAACATATTTGGATTCACAGTAAATTGTTAATTAAGTATAGTTAATAAAACTGATTTGTATTTTTATTTGCAACAAAATCACTTACTAAAAAGCAAACAACAACAACAACAAATTTATTGTTTCTTTTAACAAATTAACTTTAGAACATTGAAATTAAGCCGTTTTACAACAGACCCAACGAATCTACAGACCCGCACAAAAGTTTTGGCACAGCAGGCTTTCTTGGATTCATTTTAGCTTCACGGCCATTGGAAGACTTCAAGAAATAAAATAAATGCTCTTCATGTTATCTAATCCAATGAATTAACTTATGAATGTGCTTTTATGTCAACATTTATTTTTTTTATTAATAAATAAAAAACTTAACAAAAAATTAACGCAATTTCATCGCACAAAAGTATTGGCACAAGTAGTTAAAAAGCTTATAAAATACAGATTTTTTTTAAAAGATTTCGTATTTAATACTTTGTTGGTAAGCCTTTTTGCTTAATTACTTCATTCAAGCGTTTAGGCATAGAATGTACCAGGTTTTTGGTTACTTCTTGGCCAATAGTTAACCACTCTTCCTTCAATGCCTGCTGTAGTTGCGATTTTGTTGAAATTGATCGCTTTTTGACCCGTCGGTCAAGTTCCTCCCACAAATGTTCAATCGGATTGAGATCTGGGGATTGTGGTGGGTGTGGAAGAACATGAGCCACGTTGTACGCTAACCACATACGTACATCATGAGCTGAATGTTTTGGGTCATTGTCGTGTTGGAATGTAAATGATGTTTGCAAATTTAGTTTCTCGGCGCTTTTTTTAAGGTTTTCTTTCAGGATATTTAGATAAACGGATTTATCCATGATTCCTTCAATAAATACCAACTCACCAACACCCGCAGATGACATGCACCCCCACACCATTACACCACCACCACCGTGTTTTACAGTAGGAGAAATATTCTTTTTCTCGTATGCCGTATTCGGTTTTCTCCACACGGTAATACGGCCATCAGAGCGAAATATATTAAATTTGCTCTCGTCCGAGAAGAGTACTTCATCCCAAAAACTGACGGGTTTGCTTTGAAATTCTCTTGCGTAGTCTAATCGCTTTTTTTGGTTGATTGTCGAAACAAGTGGTTTACGTCTAGCAACTCTTGATTTGTAATCAGCTTCGTGAAGCACTCTCCGAACGGTCATGGGATGAATGTCCTTACCAAATTCCTGTTTTACTTCAGAAGCAATTTCCGTCGAAGTTTTTTTGGGATTTTCTTTTATTTTTCGAACTATTTGTTTGCTTTCGCGGTCAGTTAAAGCTCTAGGACGGCCTGTTCGATGAGCATTTTCGAAGCTTGTCTCCCCTTCAAAACGTTTTATGATGCTTCTAATTGTGAAACGACTTCTCTCCATTATTTTACCTATTTCAGCGTACGATTTGCCTTGGCTATGCAAGTGCAGCACTATTTTGCGCTGAGACTCGGTAGTATCTTTCTGTTTGGAGCTCATATTGGTATATTTTAATTATTTTTTAAATTTTTTCTTAAACAAAACGCCAAAAAAACTGAAGTAACGGTTCTTTTATTATTTTTAGGAAATGTATGTATGATTTTATTGTACCATCGTTGCCAGATCTAAAAAAAATTGGCCTGAACACAGATTTCTTACTGGATGTGCCAAAACTTTTGTGCATCAAAATCATGACTACTAGAAATGTATGTTATAACAAAAATGTTAAATGCATTTAAATGAAGAAAAAAAGCAATGATATTAGTTAAGCCAGTGTAGGAGACATTTATTAAGAAAAAGTTTTGCCTAATAATCTCTTTAAAATGACTTTAAAAATAGTGATATACCAAAAAGTGTTGCTGTGCCTAAACTTTTGTGCGGGTCTGTACATACGTGTTGATACAAAATTTCCATTTGTCAACAAAATGTCAACTGAATAGGTATACAAAAAAAAAAAGAAAAAAAGAAGAAGAAGAAATAAAAACAAAAACAAATATAAAACTAAAGTTTAAAGAGCGTAAAAATCTAAAAATCTAAGTGCGGTTTTACACA
Organism: Trichopoda pennipes; assembly: GCA_030448955.1. Classification (NCBI taxonomy): domain Eukaryota; kingdom Metazoa; phylum Arthropoda; class Insecta; order Diptera; family Tachinidae; genus Trichopoda; species Trichopoda pennipes. The sequence continues at coordinate 5,556,721 of JASKUP010000056.1, read as the reverse complement.
CATCAACTTTTGTTGCTCAACTTTTGTTGTTTCCATTAGAAAAAAAGAGAAGGCTTTATATCCCTCCCTCTTTCTTTCTGATGGAAACAACAAAAGTTGAGCAACAAAAGTTGATGTGTGTAAAACCGCACTAAGTGATACATATTCACTCACTATGCAAAATAGCGATTTTTTTCTCTTCTCTTATAAAAAACGAATTTCTCAATTCAGTAGCTGAGAAACCTAAAACAAAAGAGAGTATTGAATGAAACGATAGAAATGAGCGCAAAAAAGATGACGTCGGTATATACGGCTATGACAACAACTACACATCATAGTAAGTCATACGCTAAATTAATGATAATCACACATAATAGACTCGTGACTTTAGTACGAAACAAACTGTAATGGCAGCGCTATACAAATCACTCGACCACGAGACTAGACCAGACATACATAAACATTTATAGTATTCGCATGCTATGCCTACACACACACGCACACAAAATGCATGAGACCCCAAACCATGCAGTTGGAAAAATACACAAACACACACACCCATGTATAAGCATACTTTTACGAACGCTGTGTGGACAATTCATTTTAAACATATTTGTGTAGTGTAAAAACAAAATACAGTGTATAACAGTAGGTAAACATACACATGCAAGCACACGAAGAAAACAAGAAAAAGTGAGTTATCTGTGTGACCGAATTGCTGTTTGTAAAATATGTCAGTCATTGACATCAGAGTTGTAAACAGTAGAGTGCAGCAAGAAATGTAAAATAATTGCTGTAAAGTTATCAAACTATTCCGATTAATGCTTCCCTGCTCCAATAATTGACCGGCCGGCCACCTTCCCAGTAAAATAGTAAATTTACGTTTAAGGATTGTCAAGAACTTTATTCTTATTATTTATACCACCTCACAGCGCTCGTAGGTATACCCAGCCGTTTCATAGATTTCGTTCTGCTTGGATTTGATTATCTTGTTTGTATTCCAAACGGAATTGAACTTTGTGGGAGATAGATGGTCAGCGCTTTTTGGATCTTTTACGGATCTAATTATACTCGTTGTCTAAAATCCAAGATATCCCCCCGGGGGCTCGTTTATAAGTCTCTATGGAGCACACAACCATCTAGACTTGTGTCTTGCGGGGGTAAAAGAGAGGAGCCCAGTCCTCTAACAGGCTATAAGGAGCAAACTGGACAATCCACTATATTTCCACGAACTTCACTAAAGCCCCAGAGTTCCGCTATTTGTCTTTTTAAGCATTTAGCTGTTCTCTAATTATTATGGTTGGCCCTTCGGGCGTAGCGTGATGGCAGTGTGTTTCGAGGCCCTCGTTTGAGTTTGTGGTCACAATGAACACAATGAATGGTCTAGGTCCAGTGAGTATGAGAATGCCGTCGTTTTCTTAATTATACCCCCCGGGGGCACATATATATGGTCTTTGGAGATAGCAATAACTTAGACCTGTGCAACTGGGGGAAAAAGGGAGCCCAGTCTCCTGAAGTCAGCAGGGGTACAACTGGAAACTCCACTTTATTTCCACGGGAATCAGTAAGCCCCAGAGCTCCGTTATTTGTCTCTTTAGATACATAACTGTTCTCGGGCTGATTATTGAGGTTGGCCCCTATATGGGAGTATTGTGGTGGTTGTGGTTTTGCGGCCCCATAACAGTCTATGGTTATATGGTGGCCGGGTTCATTTCACCTTTAATAACACCTACCTGGTAAAATGTTCCCAGATCCAGTGAGCATGCTAGACATGTGTTCTGGACAGGAGTTGGAAAGTCTCCAACTCTTAAGCAAGAAGTGGTGATTTGCAGCCCTGCTCTGGAATCATCGAAGTTGCAACTAGAAAGTTCTGTTGCATAGAATTATAGCTTCGGCTTGCTAGGACGAGCATGACGTTCCAAATTATGCAGTGGTTTGGTCCACCATCTGATTAAGGCTTCATGCCCAGGCGCAGATGTAAATCTAATCACACAGTTATTCTTAATTATATTAAGCTTCATGCGTTCTTCACCAGGAGTTGGATAGTCTCCAACTCTTCAGCATGGAGTGAAGGCTGCGGCCTGCTCCGAACTTTTGAAGTTGCAACTAGGAGTGACCGGAAGATATACGTATCCGAAGGCCTTTTAGGGCGAGGATGACGCTACATTTCATCCACAGGGGTAATGATCCACCATCTGATATTGGCCCACACGGCTAGGTGCAGATGTAAATCTTATCCCGTATCAAAGATATCCTTGCTTATAGAGATGCATTATAATCGATACCAGTCGAATTTCCATTCTTCTATAGACTAATAGAGCTCTTTGAAGATGCAACTTCTCTAATACTTGTATGAGGTGGATAAAAACATATCTAAGTCACAAAACAGTTAATTTTGCGATTCGAACTTAAGGTAATAGATTAATAGAAATAATAATAATCAAACTCAGAGATCAGATCAAGAAAGATGCTTGAGTATAGAACCGTGAATCTAAGTTTAAAACGCAAAACAACGAGCAGGATAAATAGAAAGACAGAGAGGAAGAGAGAGTGAAAGAAGAAAAAATGCTAAAAGCATTAGATAACTGCAGAAAAAGTATACAACAGATATATAGATACTAACGTCAAGTCCAAGCATGGTAGTAGTACAAATATGTTCGTTAAACTGTGCTGTCAGATACCTTGTAGGTAGCTGTCAACAAGTGTGCAAACTGACCATGATGTGAAGATTCAGTCTTTTATAAATACTATCGACTATCATTCTTTGACTGCAGCTTCACTTTGAAGGGTACTGTTCTTAAGGGAAGAAAGTGTGTATCGAGTAACTTACAATGAGTCATTATTGGATCAGAGCAAAAGCACCTTATGGAGAATAGTACTTTGGTTTTCTTAGGATGATCAGGGGATAGGATCCGTTCAACACATTGTCTATTATTTCTATAAAATGTTAGTTCAAAATCTTCAATTTACTGATTAATCAAGTGGTTTGGCCGATTAGTAGCAGTGGAAACCCTTGCAAAAAGTGACGGTTTCTATGTTATGTAGCTCAAAGCCTAGATATGAATGAGATAGTCCGCTCCATGATCTTGCATTTTACATTCCATAGTTACAAAAATAAGACGCCATTCAGGCTCGAATGATGCTCCAATATAAGTCCAAGGAAACTAGAATGCACGTGTCATTCATATTCATTCTCTCTCTCCCTAATAGTTTCGCTTAACCCCAATAAAGCCGACGAAGTGTTACAATTTATCAGAAAACCGGTTTATTTGTGTGTTTAAATATTCTAGACAGCGCGGGTAAAACAGTAATTGATCTTAAATTAGTTAAATCTAAACCCGATCCACTTTTTGGTAATGGAATATGTTGATGTAGTTATTATAGAGTTAATGTAGGGGATAGAGGATATGACTAGACATAAACGGAAGGATAATCCTTTAACATTCAAAAGGAATTCCATCTGATGTGTGCGTATATGTTCACAAACCTAATTTGACGAGGGTCGACGGTAAGGAAAAGCGTACCCAAATAAAAGGGAATTTCATCTACTCCGGAAGCATTTGTTTGAATTTGCCCAAATGCATTGTACAAATCAAACATATAGAGCCGAGATAATGATAAGTTTTCGTGATGATCAAAACATACTTCAGCTGTTAAATAAGATTCATTATTTACATTTCTATTCAGTCCATCACCAAAATGGTCATCAATAAAGTTAACGATCCCGTTCATCTCATTTTCAACATATGATTTTCCTAGCCCTGCCGTCCGTTGTTGATTCCACGATTTTTCTTTGAAAATACAAATAAGAAAATGATGAAATTTGTCCTAATTTTGCAACTAACTTTGTTGTTGCAATCATTTTTTTAGATAACAACAACAATAAAGAAAACAACACTATTTGCGTTTATATTTAGAATTGCAGAGGTGGACATAATCTTCCACACAATTCACACACGTTTGTTTGCTTAAAAATGTTTTAAATAATTTCCCAAAAATATTTGTTTTTCTATTTTAGCTATTTACGAGTACAAATGTCTAATTTAAATCTAATATAAATCTAATATGTATTAAAAAAAAACAACATGTTTGCTAAGTAAAAGAAAATAACTAAAAAAGAAACGAAATATTTATCAGTGTCTGTTTCAGTTCTGTACTCTTGAGGAAGAGATTATAATTATAAACACACGCAATGAGTAGCCAAAAAGCAAACAATAACAAAAAAAAAAAAGAAAAAAAAAACAACAACAATAAAATATGAGAAAAACACAACAAAACAAATAAATAGATCAGAACTAAAGATATTATGTAACACAAGTTAGTCTTGGGTCCAAGGTTCTGCACACACCTAAACTTTGTATTCCTCATTTTAGCAATGATTGAATGTGCATATCATTCATGTTCGACCTTTTCGAACTCACCTCAAACTGGTTAGGTCTATTGCCAATTGTATAACGAATGATAAATAGTGCTGTCATCCGCGAACGAGTAAATAGGCTTGAAAGTTTCACCAAAAAAGGTCACTTCGAAAAACAAGAGTTAGGAGATAGGAGAAAGAATTTGGAAGGATGGATAAGATTTGTAAATTTTCGAGTTTGAAACACATAACCAGAGATGGCACTTTTAAGAAGTTTTCACTGGAAACTGCTAAGTAGCTTCTCACCAAAATGTTGCTTTAATGCGATGTAAATTTCTTTTAAGAGACGTTTAACGGGCATTGTACCAGAACTAAGAAATTAGGTTATGGGGAGCAGGAAAGAGGAGAGGGTGAGTGTTTGTGAACATTCAATTTGAATTTTCCTATATTGAAAGTGTTAGGAAAGACCTCTGGAGGGAGTTTATTCCACATACGAACTGTTCTGCTAAAAAAAAAAACGAATTCTCCCTATAATTCGTAGAGAGGTTCACTGGCCAATCGATCACAAATGGTTGCGCTCTCAACGAAAATCAAGTCAAACGCAATAACGTGTGAGTTACGGGAAAAAAAAAGTTCCCTAACATCGTTAGAGTACTGTTTTTTTTTTTTTATAAAGAGCAGTAGCACTTCAGCCAACAATGCCTATTTAGTCAAGTGTAACGTGCTACATTCTTTTAGGAAAGGGATAGAGAATAGATGAAACAGGTGGTGAAAGTAGAAGGATAGTCGGAAATTAACTGCCGTATATAAGACAGCACAGCGACCAGTGACTATGCCTTCATCGCTGAGCAGCCCCACCGACAGTAAATTTTTATTTTTGTAATGAAAGAAAACCAAGGTCTTCGTTGGGAACTGAACCCACAACTCCCATACTGACAAGCTAGTACACTACCTACTAACCTACAGGGGCACCTTATCATTGAAGTAACGATAAAACAGTCAAATACAACCTATATTTTGTCGATGCTCAGGAGAATCAATAGAGTTGGATACCCTACTATCCGCCATGAGCATGTTGGACCTCTCCTGTACGCAACTTCGAGCAACTTCAAAATAGACTTTGGGGCGCCGGCCTATACATGAGAGTTGTATTCCATTTTCGGATGGATATAGATGGTATAAATAATACAAATGTCGGATGGAGTGAAGTATCTCTTACACTGTTCCCTCCCCCGGGGGCACGTTTATTGGATTTTATGGAATACTTGAACAACTAGACCTGTGCTGCTGGGGGTATGATGTGATTTGATTTACATCTGCACCGACTAGGTAGTCATAATCAGATGGTGGTCAAACCACTTGAATGATTTGCAAACCTCATTCACGCCCAAGGAGGCCATCGAATACGTATATCCTCCGGTCACTCCTAGATGCAATTTCGAAAGCCCGAAGTAGGCCGCAGCCTTCACTCCTTGCTAAAGAGCTTGAGACTTTCCAACTCCTGGTCCAGAACGCATGAAGCTTAATATAATTAAGAACACGACGGCATTCATACTCACTGCACCTGAACCATTCATTGTGTTCATTTTGAATGATTCGACCCACAAACTCTTACGAGGGTCTCGAAACCACAACCACCACGATACTCCCATATAGGGGCCAACCTCAATAACCAGTCAGAGAACAGCTAATTGTCTCAAGAGACAAATAGTGAACTCTGCGAGCGTACTGATTCCCGTGGAAATATGTGGATGGTCCAGGTGACCCCTACTAGCCCTTGAGGGGCCTGGGCTCCCTTTTACCCCGCAAGACACCAGTCTAAATGGAATATTAGGTTCCAAAAAGACTATCATGTGCCCCCGGTGGGATTAAAGAACACTGCTGGGGGTAGAAGGGAGCCCAGTCCCCTGAAGGCAGCAGGGGTCAACTGGAAGCTCCTCGTTATCGATTTCCTTGGGAATCAGTAAGCCCCAGAGTTACGCTAATTGTCTCTTTACACTTTTAGCTGTTTCTCAGACTGATTATTGAGGTTAGCTCTTCGGAAGTATCGTGGTGGTTGTGGTTTTGCATGAATTTGATTATGAGGGCCAGGATAATCTCACCTTTAAAGGTGAATGATCCGGATCCAGTGAGCATGCTAGTCATGTGTTCTGGACGAGTAGTTGAATAGTCTGTTTTCAAAAATGAGCGTTATCCAAAACCGAATTTTGTATAAGCCCATTTTCTCTTGTCAAGGTTAAAAAGGTCAATATTGAGTTGTTAGCAACTCGCAAAAGCGTGATCCACTAACCATTACCGTACCCACCCCGGGGGCACATTTATCGGTATTTATAGAATACTTAACTATCTAGACCGCACAGCTCTAGATAGTCAAGCTGGGGGTATAAGGGAGCCCAGTCCCCTGAAGGCAGCAGGGGTCAACTGGAAGCACCATGTTCCGCTACTTAACTCTTTAGACTGTTAGCTGTTTCTCTGCCTGATTATTGAGGTTGGCACTTCGGGAGTTTCGTGGTGGTTGTGGTTTTGCGACCCTCGCATGAATTTGATTATGAGGGCCAGGATAATCTCGCCTTTAAGGGTGAATGATCCGGATCCAGTGAGCATGTTAGTCACGTGTTCTGGACCAGGAGTTGAATAGTCTGCAGCTCTTCAGCAAGGAGTAGTGGTTTGCAACCCTGCTTTGGAACCGCTAAAATTGCAACTGGCAAAGACCTGCTGCTAGAATTAGTCCTCGGCTTCTTCCTAGAGCATGAATGACGTTGCTTTTCATTCCCAGTGGTTTGACCACCATCTGATTAAGGCTTACGGCCAGCTGCAGATGTAAATCTTATTATTACACCGTTTTAGAAAACCGAGGCAATTGAAAGCTTCTTTAGAAACCTGAAAAATGTGTTTAGTCCATCGAATATCACACTGAAGTTTCATGCCAAGAATATCAAGAGTCTCCGATTCTGTAATACCCATATCACCCATAATAACAGATGTAGCACAATTCCCGAACGCAGCTCTGTGCGAAAGCATACAACATTGCATCTTGGGGGCATTAAAATCGACTCTATTTACATGAACCCATTCCAAGATTATAGCGAGATCGTGATTGAGCGTATCATTCATGTTCCGCCTTTTAGAACTCAACTTCATTTAGTTTAGTCTATTGCCAAATGAATAAGAATGACAAATGGTGCTGTCGTCATCTGCGAAAGAGTAAATAGGGTTAAAAGTTTGAAAAAGAAGATCAGGATAGGAAAAAAAACGGAGTTTTGCGGTATCCCTGAATTAATCATCAAATCGTCTGATGAAATTCCATCCCATCCTTTAAACACAATCTAAGTTTAAAAAGGTAAATACAGCTCTGAAGTGATAAATATTCAAAGTGCAATATTTTGCAATAAAATCACTAAACTTGTCGAAAGTGTTTCATTTTTGTTGTATTTTGACACTCTTATATTTAATCTGGTAGAGCTGAAAATTGTTTGTAATTCGCTTTGGCATTATAGGTACGGCGACGGCAAAAGGTGAATCTAATTTAAATAACAATGCAATTTTCCTTTGCTTAATAAGAACAGTAATAATAAATGAGCTTTTAATTTAACAATTTATGTAAACATAAAACACGCGATGTATAGAAAATGAGGGTTTCAATTTGCAAATACTTTTAATTTATTATTGTCTACTTTAATAAGGACAGAGTTGTAAGAATTTCTTGTTTTTTTTTTTTTAAGGCGGCTAACCAAGTGTAGAAAAAGAAGACTTCGAAGTTTGAAATTTTCTTTGACTTTTTCTTAAGTTCCTTCCTTATGCATCAAAAAATAATCTCATTATATTACACTTGTAGATTAAGTATAGAAACAAATAAATAAATTAAATCACATTAAATGCGGTTAATTAAGTTCGGGACTAAATGTAAGATAAGATAAAAATAAATATTTATTTAAGTAAATGTGAGTGAGTGAGTATGAGTATGAGAAACAAAAAATGAAAGTTATACAACAAAACGACGCCAAACGCACTCTTCACAAAACGAAAAACATTCAACGAATAAAACACAACCAACAACAATAATAAAAACAACATGTTTTTATTTATTTTATATACATAAGCATGAATGTACGTATATTTATATGCACTGTGGTTAATATGTACCAACAATAAAAAAATAAATAGCAACAACACCAGCCAATACTATACAAAAACAACTCGTAGGGGTATAGAAAATTGTTTTTATTGGGAACAACGCCAAAAACTCACTAATCATTTAAAGTATAAATACATATATAAAAACAACAACGACAACAATGGCGATGACAATATCAAAACTAAAAGAAAAAAACGAACGAACGAACGAAGGAACGAACCAACGATGATAGCGGTAGATAACGAAATCCGCAATTTGAGTCGTTGAAGAAATTATAAGAGACCCAATAAACTATTGTTTTATTTTAAAATCAAAATTTACCAACTACTTTTGCAACGTTTAACAATTACAAAACTACAAATATTTTAAACAAAATAAAACAAAACAAAACAATGATAAGACAATTAATTCTATTCTGTTATAAAATCGTTTAACAACAATTATATGTAAGTATTTTGGTGTGTGCCCGTAGCAGAATATAAGTATACGAGTATATACGAGTTGCAACATACACATGTACATACATATAAATACATGCGTTGAGAGCATTTATTTATTTTGCATTTGTTTGTTTGTTTGTTTTTATTGCGTTTACCCCCATCTGTATTCATATAAATATATCAGAGTTGGAAATTGTAGGAAAAAAGTAACAAATGACACAAAACTTGGCCAAAATAACCATAATTCTTAAATATTGATGAATAAATAGTTTTAATTATGATTTTCTTAAGTTTTTACATCACTTTTTAAGGCGAATTTTATTTTGCATTAAGCATTATCGTATGATCCATTTCCATATTATTTTTTTTTCTCGTAATAAAGTTTTAATTATTAATATTATTTTCAGTTTTATTCGACCTTTTTTTATTTTTATTAAATCTTAATCTTTTAAACGTTCGTTTAAATTATAACGATTTATTTTTTTCTCGATATTTCGCTTTCCTGTGGAAAGCTTCTTCAGGATTTTTTTTTTCCATAGGAAAGCGAAATATCGAGAAAAAAATAAATCGTTATAATTTAAAGAACCGTTTAAAAGATTAGGATTTAATAGAAATTATTAATATTTTTATTTGAATGAACAATGTTATCTGGCAAATTTACACCACGCCCACACGCTGACAGCTGTCGATTCTTTTATAAAAGTTTTTTAACACTTTTTCGCAAAATGGCGCTCCTATTTCGTTAATCACATCATGGATTTTAGGTTTAAAGGCTGAAATCGATGCGATTGGCTTGGTAGAGTAGCCCCACCAAAAAATAATCCACTGGTGTTAAATCACAAAATCTGGTTGTTCACTTAATTCCTAATTGTCGTAAAATTATGCGATCGGAAAATTTGGTGTGCAATAAATTGATCGTTTCATTGACGGTGTGATGTAGTGGCACCATCCATGCCAGTGTTATCTATGTCGTCAATAATAAGCTAAAATTGAGTTGTTAGCATAACGCCATAGCGTAATCCGCATTTCCAGCCTCATCTTAGAAAAAAAAACCGGTCTAATCACGCCTCCACATAGCGCACCATACAGTGCACACAGTGAGCGTGCAAAGGCTTTCAATAACCGATTCAGGATTTCTAGAAGCACAAATGCGCCAATTTTGCTTGTTAACATACCCTGACAAGTGAAAATTGGCTTCGTCTGAAAAAATATTTGTTTTTAAGAAAAAACAGCCGATTGTTCCTGAATGAAATGAACGAATCTACGGCGACTTGAACGGTCGATTTGCTTCATTTCCTATTTCAGTTGTAAGGCTTTAAAATGAAATCCTTACGCAAAATTTGTCATGTGATGGTTTTGTGTATTTCCCCCCGGGGGCACATATATATGGTCCTTGGAGATAGCAACAATTTTGACCTGTGCAACTGGGGGGAAATAGGGAGCCCAGTCCTCTGAAGTCAGCAGGGGTACAAATGGAAACTCCACTTTATTTCAACGGGAATCAGTAAGCTCGCAGAGTTTCGTTAGACATTTAACTGTTCTCTGACTGATTATTGAGATTGGCCCCTATATGGGGAGTATCGTGGTGGTTTTGATCTCGCGGCCCCATATAACTCTATGGTTCTATAGTGGCCGGGTTCATTTCACCTGTAATAACAGACATGTGTTCTGGACAGAAGTTGGAAAGTCTCCAACTCTTAAGCCAGGAGTGATGATTTGCAGCCCTGCTCTGGAATCATCGAAGTTGCAACTAGAAAGTTCTGTTGTATAGAACTATGGCTTAGGCTTGCTAGGACGAGCATGGCGTTCCAAATTGTGCAGTGGCTTCATGGCCAGGCGCGGATGGAAATCTAATCACACGTTGTGATGGTTTTGGATAACCCCAATTGTCGAGAATGTCGAAGAATTGACATATTTGGATCTGCTTCAACACTGTGACTCACGGCTGCGTTGTTTGCAGTTGAACAACCCCGTCGAGCAGATGTTGGTGTTTGCACTTTCTTTATCGAGCCTACTGAATTAAATTAGGCAGCCAAATTCTTAATAGCGATCTCAGAAGGAGGATGATTATGTTGTTTGAAAAAAAAAATCACAAATTTTACGAAATGTAACTCTAACAGAACCATCATATTTATAGTGGATTTTAATTATTTTCGTGCGATTTTTGTGCGAAATTGAATTGATTGTAACGATTGCCAATGCATTTACTACGAATATGTCAAAAAACTAAATGTCAGAACTATTATTTTTTTGTTGAAAGAGAAGCAGCACTTCAGGCTACAATGCCTATTTAGTCAAGTACCGTGCTATATTCTTTAGGAAAGGGATAGAGAAGAGATGCGACAGGTGGTGATACTTACGAAAAATAACTGTCGTATAAGACAGCTCAGTGACCAAGCCTTCATTACTGAGAGCAGCCTCACCGACAGTCAATTTTTATTTTTGCAGTGAAAGCAACTGAGGTCTTCGTTGGGAATCGAACCCACAACTCCCAGTCATGTAAGCTAGCACACTACCTACTAGCCTACAGAAGCACCTAATGTGTTTGGTGTTGACACAGTTTCAAAGCAAACTTCTTGTTGAAAAACCCGATAAATATATATGGGTTGTAATGAATGAGGAGGTTGCATACATGAGCAATTATACAATTTTGTTTGTGCAAACAAGCAAAAATACTAAATTTTCCATCCCTGGTATATATATATAGGAGTACTTATCTTTGAGTAATTTGTAAATTTTTGTTTAATTTCATAGTTTCCCAATTATTTTCGTTCACAAATTTTGTTGTTGTTGTTGTTTAAAGTTGTTAAGTGTTTTTCTACCTTGATTTGCTATAATCGCCAAAAAAACATTATTGTTTGTACACCACCATTGAACAAACACACAGGCACGCACATGCAGTGTTAAAAAGGCGTAAGCTTTACGGCCAATTTAACAAGTATGCTAAAGACGGCTGTTTATTTCTACGTAGCGGCGTCCATGTTTGAAGGAATTATGTATGTATGTATGCTTCAAATATTTTATTTTATACAACTAAATATTATATTTTTTTCGTCTGATAGTACCTATTTTTACCATAAATAAATTGCATGCTATAAATATTTAACAATTACAACTACAGCTGCCCCGGTAGACTACGCGTACTGACTCATCGTTAAATAAAAAAGATAAACTTTTGTATACAATAAACTTAAAACGAACTGAGGGAATTTTTAATTATTAAAAAATGCTCGATATGAATAAAGTTCTAGTATTATATTCACTTAATTACACATGACGAACGATGCTTTAAAATTGTCGTGTCAGAAACCTTAGGAGCTTAGAAAATAAAGTTTGCCAAGTTTGCCAAGTCTTTAGCATAAATTGGCGATACCATTAAATTTAATTTAAAACTCGTTTACAATACAAATTATTACAATATACATACGTAGGTGGTCACATTTTATTATTATCGGTCATGTTCTCAAAAACGCAAAACGCTTAAAATTGGCGTTTTTGTTTTGAAAACGCCAAATTGGTGTTCCGAAAAACGCAAATAATATCTTGCGTTTTGAAGACACAAAATAGGTGTTCTGACAAACGCTCAACGCTTAATATTTGCGATTTCAACTCGCAAGCATTTACTGAAAGTGCACGGATTGAGTTTGCTTATACAAAACATTCAAGATAAAAAATAAAATGGTTCACAATTAAATTTAAAAATGTTTTCTTTTTTTATTTCAAGAAAAATTTCAAACAAGTTTTACACTATTTAAATTAAAAATACCAATTTTAAAATTGCTCTTTTTTTTTGTTAAGTTCCTGTGTCAATTGTTTACTTTTAAATGGCAATTTCAACAAACAGCTGATTAAAAGATCAAAAAGAAAAAGAAAAACAAATCGCCAGCAAAACGTACGATTTACAGAACATCTAAAATGGAAATTGGCGTTTTTAAGTCGCCTGGCGATTTGTAAACCTTGTGATTGTGAGAATATGCCCGTATGATTATTATAATTGTCCATTCAAGAAACTCCAAGTTGATTGCGCAAACTTCAAATGACTGGCCTGGCGATTTTCTTATGGCTGTCACAAAGGACAGACGCACGCGAAATTCTAGACATTTATAATCAAGTAGTAAATCCGTTGGAATCATTAGTCGCGACTCGGGGCCCCCAGGTTACGCAGCCTTGCTGGATATCTTCCCCATCTTGACATGTGTCTTCGGGGATAAAAGGCGGCACCAGTCGTCTGGACTAGCAGGAGTTCGATGCTGGAACAGACATAGGACTCTAAGAGTCCGACCAGTGACTTAGAAACACAGCTGGTACTACGGGAGCCAGTTTCCCGCAGGGCTACAGCCCTGTGCTGGGTATTGGTGAGACCCCTCGGGGAGCAACATGGTGGCTGTGGTTTAAATCAAGCTTTAAAGAAAGTTCCGAAGAGATGTTAACAAAAAAAAAAGGTAAATTCAAGTAAATGTCCTAGTTTCGCTTGTAACAGGACCAGGAGCTGGATAGTCTCCAACTCTGAAGCAAGGAGTGATGGCACAGCCCTGCTACCGTACACTCGAAAATTGCAATTAAGGCGTTTACACACCTAGTGTGTATGCTAAACGCTTTTTCCTACACCCAGTGGCAAGACCACCATCGGATTATGGCCACATGGCTCGATACCGCTATAAATCTTGCCACGCCTTGTACACGACGTGAGATCGACTTTCTCTCCTTTGTATTTTCCCTTTATGATTGTTGCCCCAATGACGTTATTCATTAGCTTTTTCACAGCCACTCTTGTTCCATTGCACAGTCGAGGAGGTTGATTAATATTATGCAGCATAATGACAGCTGATGCCACTTCTAACTGCAAATTGTAAATTCTCAAGTCGCAGATGAAGCCAATGCCAGAGCTGCTTCATATTGCTATTTAATCCTCGCTAAAAGCAAAGTAATAAAATTAGGAACGTTTTATTTAGAAATCTCCGGGAGCAGCAATCAAGGAAGTAAATTTTCCCCAGGTGTCTTGCGGGGTAAAAGGAAGCCCAGGCCCCTCAAAGGCTAGTAGAAGTCACCTGGACAATCCACATACTTCCACGGGAATCAGTACGCTCGCAGAGTTCACTATTTGTCTCTTGAGACAATTAGCTGTTCTCTGACTGGTTATTGAGGTTGGCCCCTATATGGGAGTATCGTGGTGGTTGTGGTTTCGGACCCTCGTGAGAGTTTGTGGGTCGGTCGGATCATTCAAATTAACACAATGAATGGTTCAGGTTCAGTGAGCATGAATGCTGTCGAGTTCTTGATAAAAAAAAGAGCTTCATGCGTTCTGGACCAGGAGTTGTAAAGTCGCCAACTCTTTAGCAAGGAGTGAAGGCTGCGGCCTATTTCGGGCTTTCGAAATTGCTACCAGGAGTGACCGGAGGATATACGTATTCGACGGCCTCCTGGGGCGTGGGTGATGTCCAATCAACCAAGTGGCTTGACCACCATCTGATTATGACTACATAGCCAGGCGCGGATGTAAATCAAATCACGCACTGTTCATAGCTTCTATTAATGAGTCGTACGCAATTCTTTATTGTTGATTTAATTGTGAAACATTTGAACAAACTGTTTGGGGCAACAATGCTTCAGTGTCGTGCTATTGTTCTCTTTGCAACACGTGATTTAATGCATTGCCCATATGACAACAGGCTGGTGTCATTTCCAAACATGACAATAATAATAAAAATGCCATTAATAAACACACATGAATCTTCTATAATAAACAATGTCTGCAGTCATTTGTAGTGTAGGATTCATGTGATTAGATTCGAGCGAAAAACTGACGATATGATATTACCAATGCACATTGATTGTGCTGCATTTATAAATAATGTAGGAGACTAAACTATCAACTCGTTTCACGTCTTCTAAACACATAAAAATATTTAACAATCAAGTGAGAATTCTAAACAAAAGACATCAAATGTTTCACAGCTAGAGAAACGTATGGTATGGGAAAATAAATTGTCGTTTTTTGGTATTTTCCATTATTTATTATTTATATTTATCACCGTTTAAGCCTCAAACCTTTCCTGAACTTTTACGAATAATTTAAAACAAAAATTTGCCAATTCGGTCCAGCCGTTCTCGAGCTTTAGCAAAACTAACGAACATCATTTAATTTTTATATACATACATACATAGATATTGCAGCCATTAATATTTAATAAATGACTGGAGAATAAGCAAAATAGAATAAAACGTGTAGAGTTTTAACAAAATAAAAACAAACAAACAAACAGACAAAAAAAACACAAATATTTTTTTTGTTTTTTGAAAAGCAAACACAACTCTTCACTGGATATTATATTCCGATGTTATGACATTTATTAACGAAAAGGTGATGACGGGGCCGGTTGAAAGAGGGCATTGTTATTTTTGTTTTGTTTAAAAAGCAGCTGTTCTTAAAGTGTTTAATGCTACATACAGAATTGCAAACATCTGCGATAAGAGTTTTAGATTTGTCGTTCTCATTATTCAGTGTTTGTAGTTGTTTGTTTGGTTGTATCTTAGTTCGTGGTATTTAAATGTAGCACATTGTTATTGTTTAATGTTAATAAGATTTCTTAGAAACTTCTTGATTTGTCAGCAGCCACAATACGTCACTTCACTTAACATTTGTTTTTGTTTGGTGATACAGTGCACTCACGGTAACGTGAACTAATTAAAACCAAGATAGTTCATGTTAGCGAAATTGTTCACGTTAGCGATTGTAAAGTTTCATGAAAATATTTATGTGTTTTTCGAGCTTAAACGTGAAATTCTTTTATTTTATTTGCATTAAAATCTATAAAAAAATAAAATTATTAATAAAAATTCATTACGAAACGAGATGACGAGAAAAATATCCATTGAAATAAAATTACTCATTACATTTCTACTGCTTTTTCTTCTCTAACAGCTGAAATACTGCTTTCTCCCTTAAGCGTCTGAGTAGACACATGTCACTTTGTTCTACCATTGCATCTCCTGGCCATTGCAGTGCCTTGTTATAAATTTCAATTGCCTCACTTGCAGAAGCTTTCATAACAGGGTCGTTTTAGCAATGCAATAATCATCATCACTTTCCTCGTTTTGGCTAATTTTATGGATTTCAGTCGTATCATCAACATAAGGATCATTATTCCACTCTTGAATCACAGGTAAGGTAAACTCAAACTAAAAATTAGTAAAACAATGCTTGAATTGTGATTTCAAATTTTATCGAAAAATTTTTACTTGGGGACTCAAGTCCTGAAGGAGAATTCTTCAGAATTCTTAATGGAATGTTATGTTCAGGGTCATCCTGGTTTCTAACTAAGCTTAAAATATTTTTCTAGCAATTGGCAAGAGTTTCTGTGCTAGCCCGATTCCATGCGGAAAATAAAAGGATGACAGCATCTGTCAAAGTTAGATTTCTCATCGATTCAAACAAATCAGCGTTTTTAGCTGCTATCGAAGCTTAGAAACTGTTCCTGTAGTATAATTTGGTTATTTTAATAGCATTTTGATCCATTGATTGCATGAGGCGAGTGATATTTGGTGGCAGAACATGGCAATTATGTTTCCATCTTCAGTTTATAATTCTGTTTCTCTTGGATGAGAGGGAGCGTTATCGATAAGTAAAAGTGCCTTCATTGGCAAGTTTTTCTTCTTTAGCAACAACTTCACCTAACAAAAGCAAGAACTTCTAGTTATGTTTTTTAGTCCAAGAGGAATTTGTTTACCTGTGGTGCAAATGGATTAATAGGACCAATGCTTAAAAATGGCTGACGTCAACCAGGCCGATTTGAAATTCTTATAATCAGTTGGAGACAAATGAAATTTTTAAAACTACGTGGATTTTTGGCTTTACCAATTACCAAAAGCTTAAGTCTATATGCACCCGATGCATTTGCGCAACACAGGCATGTAATACGCTGCTTTTCCGTTTTTGTACCGGGTGCACATTTCTCTTGTATTGAAACGTACGTTTTATCTGGTAAAAGTTTCCAAAATAAGCCAGACTGACTCATCAGCATTATAGAGTTGATCATTGCATAATTCCATTTCTTCAATTTTAGCTTCAATGGATCCACGATTTCAGGCTGCGATGAAAGTTTTTCTCCACTTACCTTAAGAAGTCTAACTCCGTACCTTTTCTTAAATCGCTAAAGCCATCCGTCACTAGCATTGAAACCGCCATCGGTTTCTTTAAGTTGTGAATGTAATTCCTTAGCTTTTTCTTTTAGCATTAGCCCACTTATAGGCAAATTCCTTTCACGCATTCGGATGAACCAGCGGCAAAGAGTTTTTACCATAATCGGAAGTTCTGATGACTTTAAAGTTTTTTTCTTTTTCCCGGTCCTTGGTATGTGTGGTTAACACATTCTAAAATTGCTTCGTTTTTCTTTCTTATACTGCATATTGTTGACTTAGCCACATTATGCTTTTTTGCTAAACTCGTCTCGTCACACTTGTTCCTTTTTTGCAAACCTTTTGCCTTTTCTTTTAACTCCAAACATTTGGATTTTTTAACACTTATGCCGACTGATTGACTGACCACTTTGCATAAGAGAAAGACTTAAAATAAGGTTTCGTGGCGAGACAAAAATAAATAATCTAGAGAAAATTAAATTTAACGTATTTCACAGAGTAGCGAAGTGTTCACTCACATGTATGAATATGTACATTTCATTTTTTAGCCGCTTCTTCTCATACATGTGTGAGAGACTGAAAAATATTTTGCGTTTTCTCATTTATGAATGCGACGATTTATTTTTTTCTTTCTATTCATAAGTGAAAAAATGAGAAACACACAAGTGTTCATTTTTGAATATGTACAATTTTGATAATTTTTCATAAATGAAAAGATCGTAAAAATATGTGCGTTAAGCATTCGCGTACATAAACGCACATATTTGATAATGCGCAATTGTCGGCGTATGTAGGAAAAAAATGTTTTTTTTTTTTATTTCTTTTAGAATATATTGCAATATTGTATTTTGTGTTAATATGTACCCATGTGTTTTTACTACATTTTACGGTAAACTGCGATCGTAGGTAGAAAATTTTTTCACGTTCATTTATGAGAAATTTTATAAAATTTCAACGTTCATAAATGAACATGTACATTTATGAAAAATAACATTAATGAGAAGTAGCTAATTTATCATTTATCACATATGAATAAGAATAATAATTCTTGTTGTGCGCATTCATGTATGAACATAAGCAGAACATTTTTTCCTGTTCGTTTATGCGCGTGAAAAATAAATATAAAATTTTAGATTTCTCATTTATGAAAAATATCATGAATGTTGATTTTTGAATGTTCATAAATGAAAAATTCTGAACCCTGCCTAAAATTAAAATGTTTTATAAACTAATTTAAAATAAAAAAGATGACAATAACAAAGTAACTTATGTCACTTTTAAAATAAACGGCTCAGTTTATTGTAAACACAATTTGTTTGGTTTTTGAACTTTCAATAATAAAATTGAACTGTCAATTTATTGTAGGTTTAAAGTAGGTTTTTTCTACTTTAAAGTTAACAAAGGTATTTTAAGGTAAGCACGTTTTTTGAATACAACCCTGGTATTTCAATGTTGTTTGTCTACAAAATTAGAAAATATATTCAGTGAAAAAAAAAATTTTATTTGGGTACGGTTTTCCGTCGACCCTCGTCAAATTTGGTTTGTGAACAAACCGGTTTCGGCTGTTTGCCATCTTCAGTGTTCTTTTCGTACTAATTGCGTTCTATTGTCAGTTGTGTTTATATAGTTCGTCTTGTTCGTGTTTCCCCTCGTGTTATTGCGTTCGTCCCTTTCTGTCTTTGTTTTTCTTTTTTTGCCTGCATCTCTCCTTTCCCGTATGTCCCTTTTTACCTAATTTGTCGCTTCCTTTTTCATTCGTTTTTTTTTTCGCACATATCGAAAAAAAATTGTTCTTGTTTACGTTATGGAGTAGTCAACGTAAACAAAAGCTTGTTTACGTTAGGCTGTGTTCACGTTATACGTTAACACACGTAACCGCGAGTGCACTGTAATTATCTTGTTCTAACTTAAACTAATAAGCAACTACGTAACAATATTGTTACGTCACATTCAGCGTAGTTGATTGGCTTTTAGAACCGTCAATTAATAGTTGAATAGTCGTTTATAATCCACCAAAACTCTGTAACTTTTTAACTAAGTGCCTGTTTAGACGCTTCAGCTTTTGTTGTTCAACTTTTGATTTTTCCATTAGAAAGAAAGACAAGGGGTATAAAACCTTCTCTTTCTCTTTGTTTAGACGCTTCAGCTTTTGTTGTTCAACTTTTGATTTTTCCATTAGAAAGAAAGACAAGGGGTATAAAACCTTCTCTTTCTCTTTGTTTAGACGCTTCAGCTTTTGTTGCTCAACTTTTGATTTTTCCATTAGAAAGAAAGACAAGGGGTATAAAACCTTCTCTTTCTCTTTGTTTAGACGCTTCAGCTTTTGTTGCTCAACTTTTGATTTTTCCATTAGAAAGAAAGACAAGGGGTATAAAACCTTCTCTTTCTCTTTGTTTAGACGCTTCAGCTTTTGTTGTTCAACTTTTGATTTTTCCATTAGAAAGAAAGACAAGGGGTATAAAACCTTCTCTTTCTCTTTGTTTAGACGCTTCAGCTTTTGTTGCTCAACTTTTGATTTTTCAAAAACAAGCACTAATGAAAATTCTTTACAAATTTCCTTTTTCAGTGGATAGGCAACATTTTAAGCTGTTATTCAAAGGGTTTTTCAACTAGAAATTAGTTTTCTAAAACAAAATAAATTAAAAAAAATTTAGTAGACTGAGAATATGATTTAAATTTTTATTGTATTACGAAGAGAAAAGTTCGGCAATTATGAATGAAAAATTATATCTGGCAAATGTCCATCATAACCACGCCGCCACATGACGATTCTTTCATTAAAGTTTTTAATCCCTTTTCGGCAAAATGGTCAATCGTTAATCACATTACGGATTTTGTATTTAAAGGCCGAAATCGATTCGATTGGCTACGTATAGACTTTGGTACTAAACATAGTACCATAGAAAA
Organism: Trichopoda pennipes; assembly: GCA_030448955.1. NCBI lineage: Eukaryota > Metazoa > Arthropoda > Insecta > Diptera > Tachinidae > Trichopoda > Trichopoda pennipes. The sequence goes on along the minus strand of JASKUP010000056.1, from coordinate 5,536,767 downwards.
TAATCCAGCGGTGTTAAATCACACGATCTGACTAGCCACTTAAGTGATTATTGTGAAATTATGCGAAAGGGAAGTTTGGTTTGTAATAAATAGATCGTTTCATTAGCTGTGTGGACATGTGAAATCGTCCTACTGAAACCACATATCAGTGATAATCACGTTGTTAATAATAGGCCAAAATTCAGTTGTGAAAATCTCTCTATAGCGAAACGGCGTAATCACGCCTCCAGAACCAGAACAGAATTTTTATAGGATTTTTGCCCTACCCTGACCTGAAAATAGGTTTCATCTGAAAATTTGATTGTATCAAAAAAAGCAGCCCATTGTTCCTGAATGAATTGAACGAATCTACGGCAATATGAATGGTCGGTCGGCTTAAATTCCTGCACCAATTGAACCTTTTAAGGCTTCAAAGGCAAATCCTTGCGCAAAATTCGCCATGTAGTGAGTTTGGATCACCCCAAATTGTTGAAAACGTCAAGGAATTGACAAATTTGGATCTCCTTCAACACTATAGCTCACAGCTGCGATGTTTTTAGTTGAACGACCGAGCCTGTCGACTCAAATTTAACGACCAAATTCTTAAAAGCGGTCTTAGAACGATGATTATCTTTTTCGAAAATATTACGAATTTTGCGAGAAATGTAACTTTAACAGAACCACCACTTTTAATAGTGGATTTTAATTATTTTTATGCGATTTTCGTGCGAAATTGAATTCATTGTAACAATAGCCAATGCATCTACCACGTATACGTCAATAAACCAAATGACAAAACTATCAGGTTGTTGGTGTTGCCACAATTGTAAAACAAAGTTCTTGTTGAAAAACCCGATAAGTTTTAGTTTCATTAAAGTCAGTACAGTAATTTAAGGTTCAAGTTGAACTTTTGAATTTTTTTTAATTTTCTATAGAATTAGAAATTCTATAGAATTCATTGCAAGCTTAAAATGATAGTGATGTAGATAACGAAGATGCCATTGCAGTTTTAGGAATAGAAAACGTGCATAATGTTGTTGTCGTTGTTAGTATTTAAGTAATCTTTGGGAAGGGACACTGCATATTTTAACTTAATTTTATGAAAACACTCCATTATATTACACAGTCAGCTTATTCATTACAGGGAGCAGTGTATTCCTTAATATAAAATTAAAAACGGTATCAGCGTTTGTAGGGTACAACAGAAAAGTTTAAGAGTCGCTGCATAAAAATATTTTTTGTAAACAGCAATAACAATACGAAATTTATTGGATTATTTGTGTTTTTCTTTGTGATTGTCATTACAGTCTTTGTTAAATTTTTGCTTTTGATTTTCTTTAAAAACATTTGTATTTGTTTGTTTGTTTCCGGCTTTTTTGCATATCAATGCGACAAACGCAACAAAAAATTCGTAAACGTAAATATGTTGAATAATTTTGGGAACGTTTATTAAAAACGATAATATATTTTTGCTTTAAAATTAGAACTAAATTTTTATATACAGTGTTGGACAGAATTAAACCACCAACTTCTGCTTCTAAACAGCCAATGTAATAACATTATTTGGCGAAAAATATTATGATCTTTTAAAGAAACATCATACATATTAAAAATTAACATTGTTTTATGCAGCTATTCCAGAACTGCAGCGACGCAAATTTTAGATTTGTTTCTTTCGCTCATTTCAAGTATGATTTGAATAATGGTGAATATATTACGGCCATTAGAAAAAACTCAGTATCAATCACAATGTTACATACAGAATATAAGCCGTTTTCGTTCCTCAGGCTCGTTGGCTGCAGTACATGAAGGTGGACGTCCATGCGAAATAAGCAATGGAAATGACCATGCAATAATGCTGTTACGTTTATTTCTTGAATAAACATTTTGTTGTATTAAGTTTTTTTATTGAGAAATTACAACAACACTTTAGTGTTTTAAATTAAATTAAACGATTTATACACTTTTAATATACAAAAAATAAACACGATGGTAACTTTGTAACGCTCAAAAGATGCTTTATTATTTTTAGGTCTTTACTCAACAACCTCTCAGCTTGTATTTAACGAATTTGCTCAGCAGTTTTGGCTTATGTATCTGTTACTGCGTGATATGATTTACATCTGCGCCTGGCTATGGAGCCTTAATCAGATGGTGGTCAAACCACTTTGCATAAATAGGAACGTCATGCTCGTCCTTGGAAGTCGAAGACTAACAGGTTTTTCCTAGTTGCAACTTTAATGATTCCAGAGCAGGGCTGCAAATTATCACTCTTTGCTAAAGAGTTGGAGACTTTCCAACTCCTGTCCAGAACACATGTCTAGCATGCTTACTGGACTGTATCATTCACCTAGGGTGTCATTAACGGCGAATGATCCTGGCCACCATATTAAACAACAAACCTGATATGAGGCCGCGAAGCCACAACCACCACGATACTCCCATAAAGGGGCCAACCTCAATAATCACCCAGAGAACAGTTAAATGTCTAAGGAGACAAATAACAGAACTCTGGGGCTTACTGATTCCCGTGGAAATGACGTGGAGTTCCCAGTTGATCACTGCTGCCTCCAGGGGACTGGACTCCCTTTTCCCCCCAGTTGCACAGGTCTAGATAGTCAAGCATTCTATAAAGACCTATAAATGTGCCCCCGGGAGATTATATCTGTTATGATGTGATAAGGTTTACATCTGCACCGGCAGTGAGCCATAATCAGATAGTGACACGCCCTAGAAGGCCTTCGAATCCGTGGATCCTCCGGTCACTCCTAATAGCAATTTCAAAAGCTCGCAGTAGTTCATAGCCTTTACTCCTTGCTAAAGATTTGGAGACTATCCAACTCCTGGTCCAGAGCGCATGAAGCTTAATATAATTAAGAACACGACGGCATTCATACTCACTGGATCTGAACCATTTATTGTGTTCATTTTGAATGATTCGACCCACAAACTCTCACCAGGGCCTCGAAACCACAACTACCACGATACTTCCATATAGGGGCCAACCTCAATAATCAGCCAGACAACAGCTAAATTTCTAATGAGACAAATAACGGAACTCTGGGGACTACTGATTCCCGTGGAAATATATGGAGTGTCCAGATGGCTCCTACTAGCCTTTAAGGGGCCTGGGCTTCCTTTTACCCCGCAAGATGGAATAGTAGATTTCAAAAAGACTATCATGTGCCCCCGGGGGGAGTTTATATCTGTTATGTGCGGTTCTGCCCTATACAATAATATTCTGCTTTAACATCATCCCATATTGTTGTTGTTGTTGCCATTCAATTTATGCGTCTGCTTCGAGTTATTTTTTTTGTGTTTGTTCTGTGTTAGTTGTTTGTTAAATTATTTCGTGGATTTTTGTAACGACACGATATTCCTGGTTGCTGGGGTATATTCAACGGCGTCCAGAGCCATGATATTAAAAGGCGGCTGGTTGATTCGGTATAAATCCTCAGCCTTTATTTGCCACTAATCTCCTAAACGACAGCTCACCCTCTTTGCTTCGTGTGCCATGCAATGGTGTGCGGAAGTATCTCTGGACTAGATGCCACAGTTAGTGGACGAGGGAAATAGCTAGATCAGCAAAAGTTGTGCAGGGGAAAAACCACTAGAACACAATTTAACGCTGCTTTGGTCACTCGCAATAGCGAGAGTAGACACAAACAAGGGTGTGAAGATAAATTCGTCAGTTAAATACGTCCTACAAAAATGTTAAATACGTTCCACATACTGCAAATTACACTGTTAAAATGAAATTTACATTAAAATTAAAATTAATTGCTATAAATGATCAAATTCTATTAAAAATATATTTAAAAATTTTTTAAAAAAAATATCGACGGCTCTATTAAAAGTTTAATACGTAATAAATATTCTTAAGAAAAAATAATATGTAAAAATAGGATATTTTGAAGTGGATAAAGCCGATATTTAGAGAACACATGAATCGGGTCACCGAAATACTAAGAGTAGCCCAGGACTAGTAGATTGCAACGGTATATAATCTATGTCTGGATTCAGCCCGATATCGGAGATATAAATTTTTGAAAATTTTGCTTTTTGGGAAAAATAATATGCAAAAATAGGATATTTTGAAGTGGATAAAGCCGATATTTAGAGAAGACATGAATCGGGTCACCGAAATACTGGGAGTAGCCCTATTCAGCCCGATATCGGAGATATAAATTTTTGAAAATTTTGCTTTTTGGAAAAAATAATATGCAAAAATAGGATATTTTGAAGTGGATAAAGCCGATATTTAGAGAAGACATGAATCGGGTCACCGAAATACTGGGACTAGCCCAGGACTAGTAGATTGCAAAGGTATATAATCTATGTCTGGATTCAGCCCGATATCGGAGATATAAATTTTTGAAAAATTTGCTTTTTGGGAAAAATAATATGCAAAAATAGGATATTTTGAAGTGGATAAAGCCGATATTTAGAGAAGACATGAATCGGGTCACCGAAATACTGGGAGTAGCCCAGGACTAGTAGATTGCAACGGTATATAATCTATGTCTGGATTCAGCCCGATATCGGAGATATAAATTTTTGAAAATTTTGCTTTTTGGGAAAAATAATATGCAAAAATAGGATATTTTGAAGTGGATAAAGCCGATATTTAGAGAAGACATGAATCGGGTCACCGAAATACTGGGAGTAGCCCAGGACTAGTAGATTGCAACGGTATATAATCTATGTCTGGATTCAGCCCGATATCGGAGATATAAATTTTTGAAAATTTTGCTTTTTGGGAAAAATAATATGCAAAAATAGGATATTTTGAAGTGGATAAAGCCGATATTTAGAGAAGACATGAATCGGGTCACCGAAATACTGGGAGTAGCCCAGGACTAGTAGATTGCAACGGTATATAATCTATGTCTGGATTCAGCCCGATATCGGAGATATAAATTTTTGAAAATTTTGCTTTTTGGGAAAAATAATATGCAAAAATAGGATATTTTGAAGTGGATAAAGCCGATATTTAGAGAAGACATGAATCGGGTCACCGAAATACTGGGAGTAGCCCAGGACTAGTAGATTGCAACGGTATATAATCTATGTCTGGATTCAGCCCGATATCGGAGATATAAATTTTTGAAAATTTTGCTTTTTGGGAAAAATAATATGCAAAAATAGGATATTTTGAAGTGGATAAAGCCGATATTTAGAGAAGACATGAATCGGGTCACCGAAATACTGGGAGTAGCCCAGGACTAGTAGATTGCAACGGTATATAATCTATGTCTGGATTCAGCCCGATATCGGAGATATAAATTTTTGAAAATTTTGCTTTTTGGGAAAAATAATATGCAAAAATGGGATATATTGAAGTGGATAAAGCCGATATTTAGAGAAGACATGAATCGGGTCACCGAAATACTGGGAGTAGCCCAGGACTAGTAGATTGCAACGGTATATGATCTATGTCTGGATTCAGCCCGATATCGGAGATATAAATTTTTGAAAATTTTGCTTTTTGGGAAAAATAATATGCAAAAATAGGATATTTTGAAGTGGATAAAGCCGATATTTAGAGAAGACATGAATCGGGTCACCGAAATACTGGGAGTAGCCCAGGACTAGTAGATTGCAACGGTATATAATCTATGTCTGGATTCAGCCCGATATCGGAGATATAAATTTTTGAAAATTTTGCTTTTTGGGAAAAATAATATGCAAAAATGGGATATATTGAAGTGGATAAAGCCGATATTTAGAGAAGACATGAATCGGGTCACCGAAATACTGGGAGTAGCCCAGGACTAGTAGATTGCAACGGTATATAATCTATGTCTGGATTCAGCCCGATATCGGAGATATAAATTTTTGAAAATTTTGCTTTTTGGGAAAAATAATATGCAAAAATAGGATATTTTGAAGTGGATAAAGCCGATATTTAGAGAAGACATGAATCGGGTCACCGAAATACTGGGAGTAGCCCAGGACTAGTAGATTGCAACGGTATATAATCTATGTCTGGATTCAGCCCGATATCGGAGATATAAATTTTTGAAAATTTTGCTTTTTGGGAAAAATAATATGCAAAAATAGGATATTTTGAAGTGGATAAAGCCGATATTTAGAGAAGACATGAATCGGGTCACCGAAATACTGGGAGTAGCCCAGGACTAGTAGATTGCAACGGTATATAATCTATGTCTGGATTCAGCCCGATATCGGAGATATAAATTTTTGAAAATTTCGCTTTTTGGGAAAAATAATATGCAAAAATGGGATATATTGAAGTGGATAAAGCCGATATTTAGAGAAGACATGAATCGGGTCACCGAAATACTGGGAGTAGCCCAGGACTAGTAGATTGTAACGGTATATAATCTATGTCTGGATTCAGCCCGATATCGGAGATATAGATTTTTGAAAATTTTGCTTCTTGGGAAAAATAATATGCAAAAATAGGATATTTTGAAGTGGATAAAGCCGATATTTAGAGAAGACATGAATCGGGTCACCGAAATACTGGGAGTAGCCCAGGACTAGTAGATTGCAACGGTATATAATCTATGTCTGGATTCAGCCCGATATCGGAGATATAAATTTTTGAAAATTTTGCTTTTTGGGAAAAATAATATGCAAAAATAGGATATTTTGAAGTGGATAAAGCCGATATTTAGAGAAGACATGAATCGGGTCACCGAAATACTGGGAGTAGCCCAGGACTAGTAGATTGCAACGGTATATAATCTATGTCTGGATTCAGCCCGATATCGGAGATATAAATTTTTGAAAATTTTGCTTTTTGGGAAAAATAATATGCAAAAATAGGATATTTTGAAGTGGATAAAGCCGATATTTAGAGAAGACATGAATCGGGTCACCGAAATACTGGGAGTAGCCCAGGACTAGTAGATTGCAACGGTATATAAGCTTTTTTCCCAAAAAGCAAAATTTTCAAAAATTTATATCTCCGATATCGGGCTGAATCCAGACATAGATTATATACCGTTGCAATCTACTAGTCCTGGGCTACTCCCAGTATTTCGGTGACCCGATTCATGTCTTCTCTAAATATCGGCTTTATCCACTTCAAAATATCCTATTTTTGCATATTATTTTTCCCAAAAAGCAAAATTTTCAAAAATTTATATCTCCGATATCGGGCTGAATCCAGACATAGATTATATACCGTTGCAATCTACTAGTCCTGGGCTACTCCCAGTATTTCGGTGACCCGATTCATGTCTTCTCTAAATATCGGCTTTATCCACTTCAAAATATCCTATTTTTGCATATTATTTTTCCCAAAAAGCAAATTTTTCAAAAATTTATATCTCCGATATCGGGCTGAATCCAGACATAGATTATATACCGTTGCAATCTACTAGTCCTGGGCTACTCCCAGTATTTCGGTGACCCGATTCATGTGTTCTCTAAATATCGGCTTTATCCACTTCAAAATATCCTATTTTTACATATTATTTTTTCTTAAGAATATTTATTACGTATTAAACTTTTAATAGAGCCGTCGATATTTTTTTTATAAAATTTTTAAATATATTTTTAATAGAATTTGATCATTTATAGCAATTAATTTTAATTTTAATGTAAATTTCATTTTAACAGTGTAATTTGCAGTATGTGGAACGTATTTAACATTTTTGTAGGACGTATTTAACTGACGAATTTATCTTCACACCCTTGACACAAACCAGGCTGGGTAAAAACCACTGAGCTAAATTGTCACCTCACCGGTGCTACTATGACTACCACCACGAGATAACAGTTGGTGTACGAGGGAAATACCCACAACACTAGAAATTATACAGGGTAATAACTACTAGAACACAATTTAACGCTGCTCTGGTCACTCTCAGTAGCGACTGTAGGCACAAACCAGGCTGGGTAAAAACTCCTGCACTAGATTGTGACCTCACGGGAGCTACTATGACCAGCAACACGAGATAATCGTTAGTGTACGAGGGAAATACTCAGAACACCCGAAATTGTGCAGGGTAATAACTACTAAAACACAATTTATTTAACGCTGCTCTGGTCACTCTCAGTAGCGACTGTAGGCAAAAACCAGGCTGAGTAAAAATCACTACACCAGTTTATGACTTGCCAAAGATACTCAGAAATGTTTTCGCGCGATATGTATCCGTCAAAATATTACCTGTTATCTGATGGCCGCCAGCGCACCAACTGACCCTTTGTTCATAAAGTTTTTTATATACCCATTCGCCGTCACACACAAATACACAAACACACAGCTGGTGGCTGCGTTCATTATCAGCAACCCCTTGCACCACCACGTAAAGATGGCGCTGCCCAGCGAGCTGCCGTTAAACACAAAATTCTAATTAGAAGTTTATTCGACTTGAAACTACAATTATAAAATAAATATAATTATAAACTAAAATAATAATTCATAAAATTATAAAATAAATTGACTGTGTGACTGAAAACGACCATCAGGACTTTTAGCGTTAAAATTTCTTACAAACATGTTGTTGTTGTCTGGTGTGCGTAAGATTTTTTTAGCAACTACGCAGTTTGCAATAGACACAAAAGGTCATTTCGTTTACTTCTTTACTCATAATTATTTTCTTTTAAAACTTAAATAAAACATTTTCAAATCAAAATGCATAATTAGTGGGTGTATCCCAGACCATCAATTTGGTTTTAGAAGTAGACATAGCACAATTGAACAAACCCATAGATTGGTTCAGTTGATAAGAAGGACTTTTGAAGAGAAGAAGTATTGTTCAGCTATTTTTATTGATGTTTCTCAGGCTTTTGACAAAGTTTGGCATGAAGGTCTATTTCTGAAACTGACCGCTCACTTGCCTTGTAATATAAGCAACCTATTAAGAAGCTACATAATTGGACGAAAATTTTCTGTTGTTGAAGGAGACTTCGTTAGTGTATCCTCAGGCGTACCACAAGGTAGCATTCTTGGACCAGTTTTATACTTGATGTATACCTGCGGTATGCCTGTAAGTGAAACTGTCCACACTTCTACGTTTGCTGATGATACAGCGTATCTAAGTTCGCATGAAAACTCCCACCAAGCATCCATAAATCTTCGGCAACATATAACTCAGCTGGAGTTGTGGTTAAAATTATGGAGAATTAAAGTGAACGTTCAAAAGTGCATTCATGTGACCTTCACCCTGCGAAGAGATAATTGTTCACCCGTTCGAATCAATAATCAGATTGTTCCACACCATACTTATGTGAGATATCTTGGTATACATCTTGACCGTCGCCTTACATGGAAACATCACATTGACTCAAAGCTATCACAAATGTTAACTTTGTTAGTTTAACACAACTACATTGGCTCATTGGCAGGAACTCAAAACTTAGCCTAGATTGTAAACTTCTAATTTACAAGAGTATTTTGAAACCAATATGGTCTTACGGAATCCAACTTTGGGGCACTGCCTCAGCTTCAAATAAGGATAGACTCCAACGTATGCAAAATAAAATTTTACGGTTGATAACTTCCGCTCCATGGTATACAACAGAAATTCAAACATACATTGCGATTTAGACATACCGCTGGTGACTACAGAAATCATCAAATACGCAGGCAAATACTTAATGAAGCTTGAAGACCATCCTAGCCCCCTTGCTCGCAATATCTTGAATTATAGTGGACATAGCCGATTAAAATGGAAGGACACCGCAGCTTTAATCCTCAATGCTATAGACGACACATCTTAGAAATATTTGCTTTGTTTTTTTTTTTATGACAATTTTCTTTTTTACCCAAAAGGTTGGGCCTGACATGGTCGGGACTAATGTAACTTTTTTTTAGAATATAAGATTTTAATAATTATTGTTAGTTCTTTTCGTGAAGATACAATAAATAATTATTGAGATAAAAAAAAAATCCATAATTAAAAATAATACATTCACGTCATCAAAATCCATTGCTACACAATTATCACCAAATGTTACTGCAAGAACCAATGAAAGACGGGCTGTAAATGGTGGCTTAATATCGTATAAAAGTACAAACAAGCCCTTTATTTTACGTGAAAATCAGAGTAGCCAAGTGTTCACTCACTGTTCATACATGTATGAATATGTACATTTCATTTTTTAGCCGCTTCTTCTCATACATGTGTGAGAGACTGAAAAATATTTTGCGTTTTCTCATTTATGAATGCGACGATTTATTTTTTTCTTTCTATTCATAAGTGAAAAAATGAGAAACACACAAGTGTTCATTTTTGAATATGCACAATTTTGATAATTTTTCATAAATGAAAAGATCGTAAAAATATGTGCGTTAAGCATTCGCGTACATAAACGCACATATTTGATAATGCGCAATTGTCGGCTTATGTAGGAAAAAAAATGTTTTTTTTTTTATTTCTTTTAGAATATATTGCAATATTGTATTTTGTGTTAATATGTACCCATGTGTTTTTACTACATTTTACGGTAAACTGCGATCGTAGGTAGAAAATTTTTTCACGTTCATTTATGAGAAATTTTATAAAATTTCAACGTTCATAAATGAACATGTACATTTATGAAAAAGAACATTAATGAGAAGTAGCTGATTTATCATTTATAACATATGAATAAGACTAATAATTCTTGTTGTGCGCATTCATGTATGAACATAAGCAGAACATTTTTTCTTGTTCGTTTATGCGCGTGAAAAATAAATATAAAATTTTAGATTTCTCATTTATGAAAAATATCATGAATGCTGATTTTTGAATGTTCATAAATGAAAAATACTGAACCCTGGTAAAAATAGACTCACTTAATCATTGATGGAGCAAAGGAACACATTAATTGGATCACCATACAATGGAAAATTGTACTTTTCTTCGAAGAGTCGAAGCGAGCCCTTTTGGGCACATTTTTCATTACATTCATGCGGTATTTCATTAATTTCATCACCAGCATTTTGTTTGAGTTGCTCAAGTATTTCTGGCGTGTTGGCATAAACTTTGCTTTTTAGATATCCCCACAAAAAGAAGTCCGGAACAGTTAAATCAGGCGACCGTGAAGGCGAATCAACATTACCATTTCTTGAAATAACTTGTGGTGGAAAAAGGTCTCGCATTGTTGTATGCAATGTGGCACCGTCTTGCTGTTGATACCACATCATGTTAATGAAGCCCAATGCAGTTGCGGTGTTACAAAGTATTCAATCATAATACGATAACGCTCTCCATTCAGAGTTACCATTATATCGTTTTCATTTTTTCAAAGAAGTAAGGTCCAATGATTGCTCCAGACCTAATTTTACATCAGGCTATCACTTTTAATGAATGCAAAGGTGACTGCTGAATAATTTGAGGATTTCTCATTCCCCAGAACCGACTATACAGTTTATTCACGTATCCATTCTAATGAAAATGGGCTTCGTCACTCATTATGATTTTTTCATTAAAATCGAGGTTGTCATGGGCGAGCTGTAACATGCTATAGGCATATGTACGGCGGCGTAAATGGTTTTATGATAGAAGCTCTTGTGTCAACTGAGTGCCTATACGGAAACAAATACAAATCCTTGTGCAAAATTGTGGCCAAAGATGTTCTCTGAAGGCCAAGCCCCTGAGCACGGCGTCGAATTAAGGTTGATGGATTATTTTGAACACTTTCTTGAGGAGCAGCAATGTTTTCAGCCGATCTTACAGTACGTTATGGTCCTCTTTCTTCGAAATCATTCACTACACGATAAATAGTGCGTTTTGTTGGCTCGTTGTTTCTCCCAAAAATTTCGCTTAACTTTCTCATCGTCACAGTAAGCGATAATTTATTTTGATAAAATATTTTAACGATTAAAAAACGTTAGTTTATCGAATATTTTGCGATAATAAATTTGCCACGTGTCTACTACTCGTGACTATCAAATATGAACTGTCAAGACTAATGTTTACCAAAAAGGCGGCAAAACAAAGTAGTATACCTTCCAGGCGGACACCCTGTATAATTGAATTGAATGTATTAAGATAAAAGCACTCAACATTTTTTTTTCACCTCCCCCCCGTAATAAATAATATTTCCACTAATTTTGTTCTTTCTTTCTTTCTTTCTTTGAATAAAACAAAAATAAAAACAGACTATTTTTGGTTTTCTTTTGAATTTTTATGAAAACAAAAATGCAAAAGCAGAAATTATAAAAAAGCACATGAGTATAATTTTATTGTATTTTTTTTTTCTTTTGTTTTAATATAATTTTTCCGATGAACCATTATAATAAATCCACACGTAAATTTTATGTAAAAATTTCTTGTTTTTAATTTAACTTCCTTATACGGCATAACTAACTGACAAAGTGACGTACGGAAGTACAAATATCTGCTTAAACGTTGGTAATCTTTACTTCTCATACTCGTTTACATACATTTTTTCACATTTTTGCTTTGTTTTACAAGTCAATTCCACATGTAAATAAATATATCATTTAAATATTAAAATAAAAAAGTAAAAAAAAAAATTGAGCTACTGCTGTGTTCTTTAGTTGTGTTGTTGCTGTTGTTATTTATATAAAAAAAAAAATACAAGATTACTTAACACCTTGTAGCTATATCTGCAGCAAATATATAATACAGGCAGTATATAGTAAAAAAAATATTTCGAACAGGGTATTACATACAGTCGCCAACAAAACTATTCGACATAAACCATAAGGCTTAATTTTTTATCAACAAAAAAACTGTAAAATGTTAATCTTAACAAACAGAGCATTTTTATTTCATTTCGTTTTTTACACTTTGTCTTTTTGTTTTTTAAATAAATAAATTTTACTTTTTGTTGCCAACTTTAGCAAATAGTTTAATCTAGCAAAATGGTGTTAAATTCTACAAGACCACAACGGGAAAGTACATGAAGTTAATTTTGTTACAATTAAGCAAATTGGCAAGACTAAAAGTCATTGCGTTGTTTATTGACATAAACAAAAAGAAACCTGAGATTGCAAGGTTTAACGGCGGCGCACAGTGCTTTGTCTCATAGGCAAAATTAAAATAAAATAAAGTTCATAGAATATTTAAGTAATATACATTTTTGTAAAGCTAACAAAGTACCTTAAATAGATTCGTAAGTAGAATTTATGATCTCTTCTTCTTGTTAACAGTAGAGGTCGCTAAAGTCAGAAAATGTTTGAGGTAAAACTGTTGAACAGAAAAACGATTTTTACTGTGTTACAAAAAAAATTGTCAAAATTTCATTTTTTATTGTGTTCCTTTGAAACTTAACAGTTTTGTTTATCACTATAGGTACAAAAAACAAAAATTATTTTTGGTTAATATTTTTTATGGAAAAGTTGTTCATGCCATCGAAAACTTTTGCGATTTTTTATTTGGAATTACTAAAATGCAAAAGTTTGATAGAGTAAACCAATCTTATTTTTAAGGAATAGGTAATTTTTGATTAGCGATTTTAGTACATTTTAAAGGGCTTAAATAGAATATGTAAAGAAGTTTTAGATTTTTCACCCGGAAATGTAAAAGTGATACAATTTTTTTATCACGTTTCCTAAGTTGCAGAAAAAGTTACAAAGACCTAAGTTTGTGGTACTGCCAACATTAAAAAAAAATAGTTTATAACTTTTTTTTTTATTATTACTAGAAAAAATGAATCAAATTTTGATGTAGTTTATAATTTTTATTAAACAGTGACAAAAACTTACCAAAAATTGAAGGAACTTTTGTTTTTTTTTTGCGGAAACCCTAAAGTTTTGCAAACTTTAAAAAAATTTTAAAAATGTGTAAATAAAAAGTAGGCAATTTTTTATTTCTCATTTACAGATTTTGTTAACAAATCTAACCACTAGTAAAAAAAAAATTTTAGATTTTTAACCGGAAATTTTAAATTTTGCATTTTTTTAAAACGTCTATATCTTTTAGTTTTACAAAGACCAAAAAAATGATTATATAATTTTTTCTAAGTAAAGGACGTTCAATGTTCAATTAAATTTTGCAAGCTGTGCAATTTTATTGACTGCGTATGTGTGTGTCTTATTGATAATTTTGGCATTATATTAAGAGTTTTATCTTGCGGAATCCCGGTTAATGTTACAACATTTATATTACTAGGAACTCTTATTTAATTCAGTATTGCTGGTATTACATGCCAAGTACTGTTCATAAGATTTTAGTGCATGAGTGCGATGTTCTGGAATACTTCAACTTGCCAATAGGTAATAAATTATTAAAAAAACCTTTTACACATTTTTTAAAACTACTTTTATTCTAGGGTGTTTGTCCGAAGAAGCCTTAGAAGCCAGTCATAAAAATATAAGGAATGTGCGATTTCCCCATACAAGAAAAACGACAAGAGAAAATACAAATATAGATTTAATGGCTCATTTATTATCAATGTCGGATCAGGAACTATCGTCACTTAGGTCCACAAAACACATAAAAAATAATGATGAATGATAATGATATTGAAAAATACATTTTGAAAGACAACATCATAAATTACAATTAAAATAAATTATCTTATTTTATCAAATTTAGAAACAAATTTATTTATGACCATTTTAAAGGGAATATTTAATTATTTGCATTGTGATCACAAATGTAGCTAAAATTTAGTTTTTGAGAAAAAGGATATATGGGAGATGGTCATGTCCTTGTATCGACTGAAGCGAAATTTCCCAGAGAGCTCAAAAATATAGATTTATAAGTTGTTATAAGTTTTTAGTGCATTCTGATCACTAATGTAGTTACAATTTAGTTTTTGAGAAAAATTATATATGTGAGGTAGTCATGTCCTTGCACCGAATGAAACAAAATTAACCACTGAGCTAAAAGACATATTTTAACTTTCGATTTATTCTATTCACAATTATAGCTAAAATTAAATTTTTAAATTTAAGGATGTATGGGAGGTAGTCATGTCCTTGCGCCGATTTTTCCGAAACTTCGAATTTTTTTTAATTGACATATTTTGAACTAGCACACCAAATTTCATTATTCTACGATAACTTCTCTAATTTTGCCGATTCACTATATGGGGACAAAGCACTGTGCGGCGGCGTCGACCGGCATAAAAACTATTGCCGTTGCCGTTATTTTTCTTAATTAGGAAAATATGTATTTAATTTTAAAAGAATTTTATTATTTAAAGGAGTTAATTTAATACATTCATTAAATCTTTTTTTTTTTTTTATTTATTTACATTTATTTGCAATCTATTTACAATGAAATAATAAGCAAATCCTATAAGTATTTAAGATATTACAGAAACGTTAAATTCCAGTGAACTTAACCAAAGACATATTTATCTACAAACTTCTTAATTTATAGTTGTAAGTCTGTCGAATTGCAAGTGCATTAATCAAGTTGTATTTCTATGTTTAATTTCTTAAAATGTTATCAGTTTAAATTAGAAAAGGAAGATCAAAAACATGCAGTCTTTTTAGGCGTCTTATTTCTTCACTGTCATCTAAAAGTGCTATAGCTAAAATGTTTTCGTGGCTGCTAAGTCTATTTAAGTAATTCATACTATATTTCCTTATCTCTTCCCTAACGTTAGAAATGTCAAGATCATTATGAATACTGTTATTTCTAACAAACCAAGGTGCTTGTGTAATAAGTCTTAAAGTTTTAGACTGATATTTTTGAATAATATCAATGTTAGAGTACGATGATGTTCCCCATAACTGAATTCCGTAAGTCCAGATAGGCTTTAAAATTGTTTTATAAAGTATTACTTTGTTGCTTAGACTTAATTCTGAATGTGGACCTAGTAGCCAGTACATTTTCCTTGTTTTTATATCAAGCTGCTTTCTCTTCAGCTGTAAATGATTTTTCCATGTTAGTCGTCTATCAATATTCATACCCAGATATTTAAAACAATTGGATTTGGGTATCAAAATCCCATTAAGATAAACAGGCGGGCAGTCACCCTCTTTAAGAGTATAAGTAACATGAGTTGACTTATCAGCATTGACTTTTATATTCCACTTTTTTAACCATACGTTTATTAAGTCGAGCTGTGATTGAACAAGTGCTGAAGCTTCAGATGTTGATTCTTTGACTGCCAATATAGCAGTATCATCTGCATATGTGGCAATTATAACATCCGAACTCGTTGGTATGTCTGCAGTAAATAATGTATACAGAATTGGACCTAATACGCTTCCCTGCGGTACACCGGACTTTATTACGCCGATTTCTGATTTATCATCATTGATGTTGACATAAAAACTGCGTTCATTTAAATAGGACTTCAACAAAAGGTAAAACGGTGCGGGTAGTAGTTGTTTTAATTTGTATAGCAGGCCATTGTGCCAAACTCTGTCAAAAGCTTGTTTAACGTCAAGAAATACAGAAGAGCAGTATTGCCGATTCTCCAACGCATCTCTTATTGTTTTAACAACTCTATGACACTGTTCAGGGGTCCCATGATTACGACGAAAGCCAAACTGATGATCGGGTAAAATTTCTAAAGATTCTAAAATTGGAGACATCCGTTTTTAATAAGTTTTTCAATTAATTTTGAAAGAATTGGCAGCAGACTAATAGGTCTATATGAATCAATAGAATGTTCTGGTTTCGTTGGTTTTAGTATCATTATTACCTTTGCATGCTTCCATTGGAAAGGAAAATGAGATAGCCTTAAAACAGCATTGAATAAAGTTGTAAGAAATACTAAAGTTTTCTGTGGCAAGTATTTAAGTACATTTGGGTCTACGTTGTCATATCCAGATGACTTATTCAAATTTAGTTTCTTAATTTCTGAAACTACTTTATTAAATTTAAAAGGTTTTATGGGACGACTCATTTGGCACGGAATATCAATGAACTCATTTATTTTTGTTGTTTCTTGTACTGTGCTGAATGAGAAAGGAGTAAAAATGTCTTCGAGAAAAGTTTTAAATGCCACAGCTTTGCTTAAATCCGATCTACACCAAACATTATTAATATCTTTTATTGGAATATTACGTGATTGAGAACATTTGAGATATTTGGTTGCCCTCCATAAATTATATTCGTTATTGTCTGCTGGGCTTAAATTTATCAAAAATTTACGAACTGAATTATTTTTTAATTCTTTTAACCTTTTTTTTACATAGCTAGCTGCTCGATTAAAATTACGTTTATCTGAAGGGTGTCTAGTTCTTTTCCAAACATTTCGAAGTTGCCTTTTCGTGTTAATTAATTCCCTTATTTCCATTGATATTCTAAATCTTGAATTGGAGGCATAACTGTTTTGAGGAGTTGACATAAAAGCTGCCTCATGGATTATTTTCGAAAAATTTTCTGCAGCTTGATCGACTTCATATCCAGTTTTCAGCGAAATATTTAAATTAATGTTAGTTTCAACCATATGTTTAAAAAAGGTAATATCAGTTCTTGGAGAAAAAAGTTTGATATTTTTGAGCCGTTTTTTTACGTTGGTTGTAAAATTTACTATAATCGGACTGTGATCAGAACTTAAATCATCACTCGATACAATAGATAAAGATGTTTCTGGAATCTATAAAGGAATTCCAGAAACATTCATTAAATCAGAGAGCAAAATTATAAAATTATAAACTTTCAGCATATTGTCGCTAATCGTTTACGAATGCTTTACTCTACACACAATTCTTATTTATTTATTTATTATACTGTGAGCGTCAAAAGAAACTGTACACCTTTGACTTTCATGTTAAAAACCTTCATTTATTAATTTTTTTATATTTTAAATCAACATTATTTATATTTTTTATTTGGTATATATACTTTTTTTCATTTTTTATTAAAAAACAACAACAAAACTCCAACAACAACAAAAAATATAGGACAAAAACAAAAAAAAATTCAGATTTTAAGCATCAAAAGAAACTGTACATTATCTCTATATTAAAATAATAATATTAATTAAAAACAATTAGTGCTTCGTTTGATTGCCATTTGATTTTATTACAGCTTGGCATCTTCGTGGCATCGATTCCACAAGTTTTCTTGTTACATCCGGGCAAATTTTTAGCCATTATTCCGTTATCACAGATTTAAGGGAATTCTTGCTTGTAATTTCAGTTTTTCTTATTTGCCGATCCAGATGCTCCCACAAGTGTTCAATGGGATTGAGGTCAGGTGACTGGGGGGGATGATCCAACTGTTTTGGAGTGTGATAAAGCAGCCATTCCTTGACTATTTTAGCAGTGTGCTTGGGATCGTTATCTTGTTGAAAGATCCAAGTTCGATCCAAGCCCAATTTTTCCACGCTTTGTGCCAAGTTTTCTTTTAAAAAGTTGAGGTAATCTGTTTTGTTCATAGTATTTTCTATAAACACCAAATTTCCTACACCACTGGCTGCCATACATCCCCACACCATAACTGAACCGCCACCATGTTTTACTGTAGGCATTACATTTTGCTGGGCAAATTCTGAATTTTTCGTTCTCCAAATTTTATTTTGCACTTTTTTACCAAATATTTCAAATTTACTTTCGTCACTGAAAAGTACGTTGTTCCAGAATATATTGGACTTATTTTCATACTTTTTCGCAAACTCTCGACGTCGACGTTGATTAATTTTTGAAATAAATGGTTTTCTTTTGGGAACTCGGCCATGCAGACCATTCGCATGTAGTGCTCTGCGTATTGTGCTGGCACTAACACTAACACCCGAGCTTTCTCTTATATTTTCTGATAATTTTACGGCACTTTCAGTTGGGTTTTTATTTACATTTCGCACAATGGACCGTATTTGAGTGCCGTTCAGTTTTGGTGGTCTTCCAGATTTTGGGCGATTTTCTAAATTTGAAAACTTTCTGTGCTTATCAATTATATTTTTGACAGTGTTGTGGCTTCTTTTTATGGTTAAACCAATCTCTCGAAAAGATTTTCCTTCTTCGTAAAATTTTACCACAAGTTTGCGAACATCTATAGAAGTTTGCTTATCCATTTTTCAAAAAATACAAAAGCCTCTTGAGTGAACTGCTTGCGACAAAACCAAATCTATTAATATTTGTTTTTAAAATAGCTACTAAAATATAAAACGTCGTAGTAAAACAAATTTCAAAAATAACGGTTCTTTTTTACTGTAAAATTGCTTATTACTAGTTATGCACAAGTGTTGTACAGTTTCTTTTGACGCTTAAAATCTGATTTTTTTTTGTTTTTGTTCTATATTTTTTGTTTTTCTTGGAATTTTGTTTTTGTTTTTTAATAAAATATGAAGAAGCATATATACTTAATAAAAAATATGAAATGTTCATTTAAAATATTACGAAATTACGAAATTAAAGTTTTTAACATGAAAGTCAAAGTTGTACAGTTTCTTTTGACGCTCACAGTATGTCTATGAAAACATTTCCTTACAGACAATTAATGATACTAATAAATGATATTAAATTATTATTACACAAAATTAAATAAATTACAAAAAAAAATATAAAACGAAAATAAAAAAAAAAAAATACAAAATTATGAGTTTAGAAAATTTACAATTGCATTCTTTACAACATTAGCATTTAATGAAAAGTCTATAAATCTATACAATTGATTAAATTCATAACACATTCTTCTAAGAGGATCAGCATCAGCATAATTAGCTTTATAAACTTTTACCAATAGAGGAATAAAATTGCGGGATGTACGTTTAAGAACATTAAACGAAATTTCGTTGATCAAAAAAACGGAACAGATATCTCCCTTAATAATATTAAAGACAAATTATACGTTCAGCATAGTTCTACGGCTTTTTAGAGAAAGGCAGCTTAATAAGAGCAAGTCGAGACGAATAAGAATGGCAAGTTTACTGGGTTAAATCGTAATACACGAAGACAAAATAACATGAATTGCTTTTGCACCGATTCAATAGCATCAGAGTGAATTTGATAAATGGGATCCCAAATTATTGATCCATATTCCAGAATCGGACGTACAAGTGACATGTATAATGTTTTCCCAATGTACGGGGGGTCATTAAACTCTTTTGACCAGCGTTTAATAAAGCCAAGTATAGCTCTAGCCTTATTTATTGCAAATGTTATATGATCGATGAATTTCAACTTAGGATCTAGTAAAATACCTAAGTCTAGAAAACTATCTACCAAATCCAATTGATGATCACCAATGACATAATTTGCAATAATATGATTAGATCTTGCAAATCTCAATCTCCAGATTTACATTTATTTAAATTAAGCTCCATTAAATTTACGTTGCACCATTCATAAAGTGAATCCAGATCCATTTGAAGCAGTTTATGATCCATAAAAAAAAATTTTTTACATCATCGGCATACATCAAGACAGATGAAAATTTTATTATCGTTGGCAAATCACTAATAAATAATGAAAAAAGAAGCGGACCAAGATGGCTTCCCTGAGGTACACCTGAAGGTACAGTTATGCTTTTAGAAAGTTTGCTTCTGACACGAACTATCTGTGATCTATTTGTTTAGTACGAGTATATCCACTTTATGCTTAGATTTGTAAATCCCATTGTTCGAAGTTTCTTAATAAGAAGTAAATGATTAACTTTGTCAAATGCTTTTCTAAAATCTGTGTAGATAACATCTGTTTGCATCCTATGTAAAAAGCCTCTATTTATTGTGATCGTAAGGTGCAGAAGATTAGTGGATGTAGTGTTCTACCTTTTTGAAAACCATGTTGACACGGGGATATGATACTTGCCACTTGATAGTAAATATTGTTAGTTATAATCTTTTCAAACAATTTAGGTACAGTACTTAACTTTGCAATTCCACGGTAATTTTCAATTTCAGATTTGTTGCCAGATTTAAATAATGGAACAATAAAGGAACTTTTTACAAATATCTGGGAAATATCCATAGCGAAATAGCTAAGGCTTCAGCACAGTTAATTAAAATACAACTGGGAATTTTATCAGGACCAACATCATATGAAAATTTTCGTTTTATTAATTCACTGATGACCATGTATATATCGAAATTAGCTAAGGATATAGATTGACTTTCAGCTAATGGAAATGGATACTCAATTGTATCATCAAACAATTTAACAGAATTAGTTGTAGCGAAAAACTCAGCAAACATACCACTAATAAGAGCATCATCAGTTGTTACTTTTTGTTGATATGTCATCACAGCAGGATAACCAGAAGTTTTTTTCTTTGAATTAACGAATTTGTAAAACGACTAAGGATTACGTTTCAAATTAAATTTAGTCGCACTTAAGTAATTTTTGTACAGTATGCTGTTCAATTTTGTATATTCTGCACGACTCACAGAATATTTAAAATAATCTACAGAAGAACCAGTTCTTTTAAATGTGTTGTATTTAATAAATACTCGTTATTATTTTTATTACTGCCAAGATGAACTAATATTTTTAAAGCTTTTTTTTTTGTTCAACTAAAGCACCTGACTAAATAAAGTTAATACCAAGAAAAGCACACATATGTACATCTATACATACATACATCCAGCAAACATAAAAAGAAGTGTAAAAAAATATAAAATTATCGTTTTTTAATAATTTATTACTTATTAATACTTTTAATAAGATCTATTCCCAGAGATGGATAAGTTCAGTAAGTTTTGAGTGCATTACACAACAGAGATGGTAAATTAAATTTTAAAATTGTACGAAATGTGACTCTTAAGTTGCATTAAACAACAGAGATGGTAAACGAACATTTTAAATTGTACCAAATGTGGCTCTTAAATTGCATTACACAACAGAGATGGTAAACGAAATTTTAAAATTGTACCAAATGTAGATCTTAAGTTGAATTAAACAACAGAGATGGTAAACGAAAATTTTAAAATTGTACCAAATGTGGATCTTCAAATGCATTACACAACAGAGATGTTAAATTACAATTTTTAAATTGTACCAAATGTGGCTCCTAAGTTACATCGCATAGCAGAGATGGTAAACGAAATCTTTAAATTGTATCAAATGTGGCTCTTAAGTTGCATTACGATAATAAAATGTTACAAAAGTGCTAACCAGGATTTTATTTCAGTTGCCATATTAACTGGGCCACCAATGGGAAAACTGCAATTTTCTCCCATGAGCCGAATTTGAAAGATTCCCCTGAATTAAGGTTAGTTAGAAAACCCAAAGGATAGCGTATTAATCGACGTTATGCAAAAGTTACTGTGAATTATGATAGAGGTAGTGTTTGCAGGCAATGGCGGCATAGGCCCGATTCATAGAACAACGTTTCATTTAAAAAAACATCCCTCAAAATGTCAAGCTGCCACAGTTTAATAAAAGACTTTGTTCAACTTTCAACCTTATATACTCTTACGCAGATGACAGCACCATTTGTCGTTCGCATTTACTTGGCAATATACCCCGAACCAGTTTGAGGTGAATTCCAATAGGCGGAACATGAATGATACGATCAATCATGGTCTCGCGACAATCTTGGAATGGGGTCGTGTAATAGACTTATACCCGAAAGATACAATGTTCCATGTTTACGTATAGATCTGTGCTCGGAATTGTTGCTGCATCTATTACTATGGGTGATATAGGTAATACGGAATCGGACACTCTTGATGTGCTTGGCATAAAAATTCACTCGATGAACTAAACACATTTTTCAAGTTTCTAATGAAGCTTTCAAATGTCTTGGCTTTCTAAAACTAGCCCTGTAGGCTAGTAGGTGGTTTACTAGCTTGTCAGTATGGGGGTCGTGGGTTCGATTCCCAACGAAGACCTTGGTTTTTTTCACTACAAAAATAAAAATTTACTGTCGGTGGGACTGCTCAGCAATGAAGGCATAGTCACTGGTCGCTGTGCTGTCTTATACGGCAGTTAATTTCCGACTATCCTTCTACTTTCACCAGCTGTTTCATCAAAACGGTACTTAACTAAATAGCCATTGTTGCCTGAAGTGCTGCTACTCTTTATAAAAAAAAAAAAAGATAATTCACTCCATCCGATCTTCGTATTATTTATACTTCCTATATCCGTCCAAAAATGGCATACAACTCTCATGTATAGACCGGTACACCTAAGTTTATTTTGAAGTTCCTCAACTGCGTACAGGAGTGGGCCAAGCGGCTTATTGGGGACAGCAGGGTAACCAACTCTGTTGATTCTCTAGAGCATTGACGCAATGTGAAATGTATTTCATTGTTTTGTCGTTACTACAGTGGTAAGTGCTTTAATGAAATTAGGGAACTTGTTCCCGTTACTCTAACTTTTTCGCGTTTAAATCGATTTGCGTTGGAACGAAGCCCATTTTACTTGTCAAGGTATGTCAACAAGCGAAATTGCTGCATTTGGGCTTCTGAAAACCCTAAAGCGATTATTGAGAAGTCTTTGCATGTTTAACGTGTCACTGTATACTGCGCTGGAGGCATGATTTGGCCTTTTTTTCGAAGATGTGTCTAGAAATGCGGTAACGGTCAACGGACAATTTTGGCCTATTATTGACGACGTGGATATCAATAACATGTGGTTTCAACAGGACGGTGCTTAACGGTACACAGCCAAATTAACGATGAATTTATTGCAATTTAAATTTTCCGGATCCGATAATTTCATTATCGTGTATTTTAACAGCACTGGATTATTTTTTGTGAAGCTATGTTAAGTACAGTATCTATACGGAGCCAATCGAATCCATTTCAGACCTAAAACCCAAAATCCGTGATGTTTTAACGAAATATGATCGTCATTTTGCCAAAAAGTGATTAAAAACTTTGATGAAAGAATCGACATCTGTCAGCGTGGTTTTGGTGGACATTCGCGAGATATCACTTTTCATTCATAATTGCCGAACTTTGCTCATCATAATACAATAAAAATTTGACAATATTAGTAAAAAGTACGTAATAATGACACTACTCCCAGCTCTGCCATTTATTAAAATACTAAAAATGTTTCGTTTTATCTGTCCAGCTAGATTCAGTGACTCTTGAAGTGCATTTAAAACGTTGATTTGAAATTGCATAAAATATACAAATTAATTAACAGACTAGACGCCAAAAAGTTGCAACTTGAAAATACAAACGTAAATAAATAAGTAAAATAAAAATAATAACAGAATATTTAAAGCAAAACAACAGAATATGAGAAGGGAAAAACGATTTAAAAGACAAATCAGTAAAATTACTCATATTTTTCATAGTGATGACGTCAAATGTATAAGAGAGCGAGAGAGAGAGAGAACTATTATTTATTTTTGTATATTTAAGAGATAGCACCCATATAAAAATATATGTTCACAAAAACAATAAATTTAAAGTTGCCATATTATATTATTTTTAGTAATAATAAATTAAGTTAACGTACATTTAGGCACCACCTTGAACTTAAACATTATTAAAGCTATAATTCATATAAATAAATTGTTGTTAGTGTTACAAAAACTTGAACTAATTTGAATGATATTTTTTTTAACCTCAAAGTTATATCTTATTATTAAAACTTTAATGTTGGCAACTTTGTTTGAGTTTTTATTATTTAATTTGCTCAGGCATAAATCTTTTTATTTTTATTATAGACACAACACCTTAATTGCTTGCCAATGACAGTTTAAGTGTGCGCAATTGCAACACAAAGAATTGTTAGTTTATTATTAAATCGTCTTAAGCTTTTGATAACTTTGTTGTATGCAAATGACATACAACTTTACAAAGATCGAAATTTATGTATGCAATAATAAAAATTTTTTTTTTATCAATCTTTATCACTTTTTTTTGCTTTAAGCGAAATGACATTATCGTTCACTTAAATTATTAATTTCAAACGACGGTATTGCTATCATTCTAATTAATTTTATTCGATTTGTCATCAATTCATTTAAGGACTCATTTTGCGGTATTCAATTAAGGTAATTACTTCGGGAATGTATTGTTCGTTTAACAACGAAAATAAAATGTAAGAACAAGTTAAAAACAGTGATTGAATATTTGCACAAAAATGTCGGCATGCTATGCAATTGTTCTACTAATTTATTAGCTTTACAATCGGCTTTTCGTTGTGATCCTTTTTAATAGTTACAAAAAAAAAATAAGAACTTCCCTCCGGGTCCTTAAGCGATAAAGAGAACAAAGATCAATAAGATTTACGTCAAGTCCTTTGTGCAAATATTTAGAATTGCTGGCCTAAATTGATGTAATTGAAAGTAGCACAACTTGGCAACACTTATCTACGTCTTTTGTGTAAATATTTAGAATTGATGCCGTAAATTAATGTATTCATAAAAAGGAACGAACGAGGTTGGCAGCAAAATTCTTTTAAAAAAAATATTTAGAACTGCTGCCGTAAATTTATATAATTTTTAAACTCACAACTTGGCAACACCTATTTACGATTTTGTGTAAATATTTTGAATTAATGCCGTAAATGGTTGTATTTAAATAACGCACAACTTGGCAGCAAAAGTCTTCTAATAAAATATTTAGAATTGCTGACGTAAATTTATATAATTTAAAAAGATGCAACTTGGCAACACTTATTTACGTCTTTTGTGTAAATATTTACAATTAATGCCGTAATTGGTTGTATTTAAATAACGCACAACTTGACAGCAAAATTCTTGTAAGGAAATATTTAGAATTGCTGCCATAAATTTATATAATTTAAAAAGATGCAACTTGGCAACACTTGTTTACGTCTTTTGTGCAAATATTTAGAATTGATGCCGTAAATGGATGTACTCGTACGAAGGAACAACTTAGCAGCAAAAGTCATCTAATAAAATATTTAGAATTGCTGACGTAAATTTATATAATTTTAAAGATGCAACTTGGCAACACTTATTTACATCTTTTGTGTAAATATTGAGAATTAATGCCGTAAATGGTTGTATTCATAAGAAGGAACGACTTGGCAGCCAAATTCTTTTAACAAAATATTTAGAATTGTTGCCGTAAATTTAGGTAATTTAAAAAGGCACAACCTGGCAACACTTATTTATGTCTTTTGTGTACATATTTAGAATTGATGCCGTAAATTGATGTATATTAATATTGTCAAGCACAACTTGGCAGCAAAAGTCTTTTAATCAAATATTTAGAATTGCTGCCGTAAATTTATATAATTTAAAAAACACAACTTGGCAACACTTTTTTACATCTTTTGTGTAAATATTGAGAATTAATGCCGTAAATTGTTGTATTCATAAGAAGGAACGACTTGACAGCCAAAGTCTTTTAATCAAATATTTAGAATTGCTGCCGTAAATTTTTATAATTTAAAAAAACACAACTTGGCAACACTTATTTGCGTTTTTTGTACATATTTAGAATTGATGGCGTAAATCGATGTATTCAAAATAAGTCACAACTTGGCAGCACTGATTTGTATCGGCAGTTTTTTCTTGCAAATATTTAGAAGTGTTGCCGTAAATTGATGTAATTTGTATAGGATCCTAAATTTAAAGGGTACAATCGCAAAATTAATTAAATTTTTAAAACAAATTTCAATACAGCACATTATGTATTTCAAAAAACAAATATTTTGAAATACTGTTCAGTAGCGAAGTAGCAATTTTCGTTTGCCTCGTGTTCCATTTAAAGTTTGACAATATATTTGTCGTGTATATATATACATGTACGTATACATGTACATTTGCTGTATTTAGGTATAAAAAAGATAATAGAAAAATATTTCTTATTTTTTTGTTTTCTTAAATAAAATGCTGAAGAAACATTCTTGTCTTATGGGGGGTTTGCAATAAGGGTGGCGGTAAGTGAAGTAACTCTAGCTTTGTCTGAAGATTTAACGAAATATTTTTTTTTTATTTATAAAGAGTACAATGCTGGAGTTTATCTTTCGCAGCATTGGACTGGTTGGTTTATGAAGTAAAATCGATTTTAGTATTTAACACCTTTAGCGTAACAAGTAAAGCTGGTATAATTCAAATGATATCCGGGATCTTAAATCCTTCCTAGTAAAGATTAGGCCACGAAAGGTAATCGTTCCTTTGAAACTACATATTGCCACGCTCACATCGTTTATGTTTGTGTAAAAAAAATTGTTTACGCTATTCCCACGTTTAAAACAAAAATATTGAATAACCCAGAATGTAAATTAGCGTAAAACACACACTTTATTTTAACAAGTTTAGTTCTATTGATACCAATGTCAAGTAGAAATATGGGAATTAATAAGAAAATATGACGTCTGACAAAGCTCCAACACTCAAATGGCGGCAGTCGCCGGCCCTTCACTGAAACCCCGAATTGCATCTTTCAGAGCATTAGCTTTTTTATGGATTGTTTAAGTAAATCCAGCCTTTCAAATGACTGCCAAAGAAATTAAACCAACGGATTTAAATTACAAGAGCGAGGCGGCCAATTGATATCGCCGGAAAATTTTTCATGCAACATCTACATTGTTTGGGTGGCTGTGGGTCTTGTGACGCCGTTTTGGTGAAATAAAATCTCGCTGATGTCAAAATTAGCCAATTGCGGCCACAAAAAATTGTTTATCCTGTTTTGGTAGCGCAGACAATTCACGGTGACGGCTTATTGCGATAAAATGCGGCTTGTGTTCGATTGTATTCTCAAACAAACTCGTGTTTTATATATATTTTTTTGTATATTTTATTAATCAGATGTAATTGCCACCCTGTAGTTGTTAAAAAGGCTGACTACCTAAACGTATATTTACAATGTATCAATACAGTATTAAAACCAAGATGATACATTGTGTAGTTCCTTTTTTAAAACGCTGCATACTAATACTTTGCAAACCTGAAAACGTTTAGGAACATTTATATACATTGTGTTAATATCAGAAATTACTATACAAAATAAAGTGAATAACGGCGGAAGAAGAGAATATTTTATTGCAATATTTTTTTTTAATTTATGCAGCAATGGGACCTCCTGCTTCCAAGCTGCTGCAAAAATAATAAAGAGAAAAAAGAAACGACTTGCTGTATTACAAAAGGAAACTAAAATTACAAAGAGACTTCCGATGAAATCTGCATATAATGTGCCCAAACTCGATTCGATATTGCATTCTGTTACATATATATGTATTACTGCGGCAAGCATATACTTCGTCCAGTCTGTCATAGAATTCTCACGTAGTTGATGTTTCGCCCGAAGTCTTGTTGCGTTTCTTAATGCGTTTACACGTCATCATGAAATTTAAAAATTTTCGGTATATGTCGCGTCTCGTAAAAAAAAAAAAGAATGTGTCATCTATGGACTTAATATTTTACAAATCTTCCTTCCCATAGTACAATGCGTTTTTTTTTTTTTTTTTTTTGCACGAAATTGCTTTTCCGTTTCCTATCAGGAATTTGTTAATAATTATGTGTCCAGCTTTTGCTGTAAATTAAATTATAAGAAAATTCGCTTAATTATCTTCTTGCGTTGCCATTGTATTGCGTGTAGTATTTATTTTGCATCTAAATTTTTTTGGATGGCTTTCTTGCTTTTTCTTGCGTATTAAATATAGGCATACCTCGCTTAACGCTACCTCGTTTAGCGCTGTTTCGTTATAACGCTCTTCAAAAAATAATTTTTTTTGTCGTTATTTTTTAAAATTTTTTGTCATTTTTCGAAACATAGTCGTCATAAAAAGCAGCAGAAAATATACATAATTTGAATTTTTTTCCATACGTTTTTTTAAATAAAAATAGGCTAAAAAAATCCCTAATTCTGGGAATTCCCCTATAAGGATAAATAATTTGTGAAATTTTGTCTCATATTAAATTAGTCATTGGAAATAGTGATATGGTCCGGTACAGACTTAGTAATTGCTATATTGTTATTTTGAATTATAATTTAATTTCTAATTTTAAAATGAAATACACATTAAATAAAAGATATATTTTTAAATAAAATACCCATCTTATTTGTCAATTTTTACTTAAAGGAAGCAAAAAAAACGAAACCCCATATTTTAATGCAAATAGTGCCTTTTTGAACGCTATTTCGGTTAACGCTCAATCTTCAGGAACGCAACCTGAGCGTTAAACGAGGTATGCCTGTACAATAGTGTTGCCAATAGGAACAAAAGACATTGTCATGATTTACACGGTTGCATTTACGAACACAATGCAATGTAGTACTACAAAGCAACATGCGTTTAGGAAGTCACACAAACTATCACTATCAGCATGTCTTAATTTGCATACCCGTTGTATATAGAATAAATTGTGTGTGTGTGTGCGTGTGTAGATAGAATGCGAGCATAAAATAGTGGCGCAGCGTTGTCTTTGAATCGTTTACTTTGGAAATTGAGTGACTTTTTTTCCGGCTAAAATAAACCGTCTTTATTTTACTCTGCACACGTATTGAATTGAATATTTTAATTATAATGCCTTTATTTAATTATAAAATTAAATGCGCTCATTTTTGCCTTAAAATTTATTTAACTTGCAAAATATTTCATGATTTTTACAAAAAAAAAAAAACTTTTTTAATAAATTGTCAACAAGTACAGTTGGTTTCTTCGTTTTTCACAATTTAAATTTCTATTTCATTTACAATTAACAAAAAAAAAAACCAACAAAAATTCAACCCTGAAGATTACGGCCGGCCATTCAAATAGTAAATTGGAATGGCCACTGAATTTTCCACCCCTGATGTAAACCACAAAAATAAATTTTGCAGAAATTATTTATTAATAACGCAAAATAAACAAAAAAAAACGTCTTCTTAATCAAAACCCCAATGGGTTGCTTTCCCTAAAAAGGATTAATATCAATTACTGAGACGTTTTAAATTGGAGAGAGAAAAATCGCCAAACTTCAAAAACGCCAACTCTCAGCAGAAATTCTGCCACCCCATTTGTTTGTTGTTGTGTCTCTGCTATAAAACACACTAAATTCTCCAACTCCGTACAACTTTATCAGGCATTGAACAAAGCAATTGAACTAATTAGGCAAATATACATATATATAAACACATATGTACGTATGTATGTACATATATTTTATTAGTAATAAAATTAATATTAAATATAAAATAATATTTCTATGTAATAAATACACAAACACACACACTACACTTGTGTACTTAAAAGCATGAATGTTCATAACAGAAATTGTGTTGTTGTTGTGTAAAAAAAGTAAAAAAAAATGTTTACATAAGTGCCTCCAATGATTTGATTTGTTGTTTAGCATATAAAATCACATTTGCACAAAACACTACATACTTACATATAACATACATACATACTTACATTATAAAAATATAATTGCAGAATGTCCTCTTTAAAGTTGTTTTTTTTTATAGTTTTTTTCTTGTTTATTTTATTTAAACCGATAATTTCACAAAACGTATAAGTGTCTGTTGTTGTTGTTGTTACTATTATTGTGATGTGTATTGTGAAGTGAGAATATAAAAAAAAAGAAAAAGTTTCAATTATAATTAAGTTTGATTTTTTCTAAACGTATTAAGTATTTGCTTGTTTTTAGACATTTAATACCCTGTATTTAGTTTTTTGTGATTATGTTTGTTTGTGTATGAAAGTATCTGTGTATTGCACTTGCTCATTTGTTAAAAAAAATATATGTAAGTATTTTTCTTTTTCTTATATTTTTGTTCTTATTTGTTTTTCTTATAATTTGATCAACTTTTGGGTTTTTTTTTCATTAGTTTTGTTATTTAATTTTTTAATGCTTTCCTACACTTAACAACACGATTTTTCGATTTTTATTTTTATATTTATTGTAAAAATAGCAGAAAGAAATTTATATTAAAATGATTTTTTAATTTTTAGTTTTTGAAATTTATTTTAAAGAAATTGGAATTAACGCAACCGTATGCTTGTAAGGCACGAAACAAATTACGCCGTCTGCCGCAAATCAAAAACAGTAACAATAATAAAACAACAACCAAATAAACGAAAACAAAAACAAAATAAAAGCCAACAGCAGCAGCAGCAACAGCAAGAAATCGCATCACATCATCGCCATCGCAATGCCATTCATTGTTGTCTCTACGTATCAACGAGTACTAATAAAAACAACAGCAAAAACATATTTAAGTGTTAGAGCAAAATATTATAAAAAGAATAGCAAATTACTATTCGTATTTTACGAGTGTACCCACCGGTATACACGATGAAGGGAAACGTCTCTGTGGGGTACATTTATTTGAGTGACCAACAAAATAACAAAAATAAAAACCGAAAAGTAAACCCAAACAGACAGCCAACAACAGCAACAACAACCCAGGCATTAAACAAACTTTATTTTGTTGTGTTAATTGTTACATTTTACTCTTGTTTCTCAAACTTATTGGCAGGTTTAAATTTTGCTCAATACTAATTATTAAGAGTGTGTGTATTCAGCATTGCCATATCTTAAAACAAATTAAGCAGCCTTTTATTTCAGAGTGCGGTTTTACACGCTTCAACTTTTGTTTCCCAACTTTTGTTTTTTCCATTAGAAAGAAAGAGAAAGCTTTATACCCCTTCTCTTTCTTTCTAATGGAAAAAACAAAAGTTGCGCAACAAAAGTTGAAGCGTGTAAACCGCACTAGAGTAAAATTTTTATTTTCGCATTTTAAACTACAAGATGTTCGCTGTCATTTTGCTAAACATTAGTCTTGACAGTCGTGAAGTAGATACGTGGAAAATTTATTATGGAAAAATATTTGATAAACCAACGTGTTTTAATCGTTAAAATATTTTATCAAAATCAATAATCGATTGCTGTGACGACTTGTGATACGAGCAATAGGTAGTACGATCTTACGCGGCTAGGATATTTTCGGTGGGGATATATGAAGTCACCAATTTACGCTTACAAGCCCGCAACGATTTATCACTCTAAGGAGAACATTTGTCGCATCACTGTCGATAAATGGCTAATCTCAATGGCATAGCAGAAATGGTTGTAAACATTATTTTGTTTGGAACGAACACTTTAATGCCATCCAAAAAAAAAATCGATTGGAACCATATCAAAGTCCTGGTTTCATCACACGTGCAAAAATGCAGTTAGATCAAGAGGTACCATTCATTGTCTAGCGTAGAAACAGAAACGCAGCTACTGATTCGCTACGCAAAAGGGAAAGAAGCCAATGTACTAAGAATGTACGAGAAAAATCTGTATGATGAGCGCCTTCGTGCTAAAGCTTTTGGTCAATTACTAAAAGAGTAAGAGATAATTCTAATTCTTCAATTCCGACTCTTAAAATATGACCAAATATTTGCTAACCTGCTTGATAAAGCTAACCTTTTGGCTGGTATATTTGCAAATAATTTTTATTTGCCGCAGAGCAAATAAGAGTTCGACAGAGTATGCGTTACTATGCCGAAGATACTTTTTCGAGCTCGAGCGATAAAAAAGAGTTTAGCAGATCTTAAACACCAGCAAGTATCCTGGGCCGGATGGGATTCCAGCACTGGTCTTGAAACAGGGCTCTTCATCGCTATAGCAGCCCTTTCAGCACGTAGTATCATGCCGGCGAATTTCCAAAGTGTTGGAAGGCTGCTTATGTAACGCTGTTCCTCAAGAAGGGTGAGGCTAATAACCTTGAAAATTACCGCACAATTGCAATTGGTTTTGGACTTTCGAAAGGTAATGGAAAGTATGATTAATTTTCATCTTGTGAGGTACCTGGAGTACAACAGCTTATTAAGCGGTGGACAGTATGGTTTCCACAGGGAGCGCCTTACGGGCGTTTTACTGGCTTTCCATACATTATTTCGGAGAGAGTTCCCCTCAAGAGCACATTTATCGATCTTTATGGAATACTGCTGGGGGTATAAGGGAGCCCAGTCCCCTGAAGGCAAGCACGGAGTCAACTGAAAGCTCCATGTTATTTCCACGAGAATCAGTAAAGCCCCAGAGTTCCGCTAATTGTCTCTTTAGGCTTTTAGCTGTTCTCTGACTGATTATTGAGGTTGGCCCTTCGGGAGTATCGTAGTGGTTGTGGTTTTTCGGCCCTCGCATGAATTGCATTATGAGGGCCAGGATCATCTCGCCTTTAATAACACCAACGAGTGAATGATCCGGATCCAGTGAGCATGCTAAACATGTATTCTGGACCAGGAGTTGGATAGTCTTCAGCTCTTCAGCAAGGAGTAGTGGCTTGCAACCCTGCTTTGGAACCGCTAAAATTGTAACTAGGAAGGTCCTGTTGCTAGAATTAGTCCTCGGCCTTCTATGGCGTAAATGACGTTGCTTTTCATTCCCAGTGGTTTGACCACCATCTGATTAAAGGTTTCGGCCAGGTGCAAATTTATATCTTATGACGAAATTTCAAAGAGAGAGTAAGATGGTGGCTCTAGATATTTCCAAGGCGTTTGATAGAGTGTGGCATGATGCACTTCTGCCAAAACTTGTTGCATTTGTTGTCAGTGATAATTTCTCCAGTTTTATATCGAGTTTTCTCAGGAACTTCCCCCCGGGGGCACATAAATATGGTCTTTATAGAATTCCACTATCTAGACACAGTGCAAGTGGGGAAAAAGGGAGCCCAGTCCCCTGAAGGCAGCAGGGGTCGAACTGGAAACTCCACGTTATTTCCATGGAAATCAATAAGCCGCATAGTTCATTATTTGTCTATTTAGGCTTTTAATAGTTCTCTGACTGATTATTGAGGTTGGCCCTTTATGGGAGTATCGTCGTGGTTTTGGTTTCGCGGCCCCATATCAGGTCTTTTGTTTAATATGGTGGCCAGGATCATCTCGCAGTTTATGATACGCTAAGTGAATGATCCAGTCCAGTGAGCATGCTAGACATGTGTTCTGGACAGGAGTTGGAAAGTCTCCAACTCGTAAGCAAGGAGTGATGATTTGCAGCCCTGCTCTGGAATCATTAAAGTTGCAACTAGAAAGTTCTGTTGCATAGAATTATGGCTTCGGCTTCCTAGGACGAGCATGACGTTCCAAATTATGCAGTGGTTTGGTCCACCATCTGATTAAGGCTTCAGGGCCAGGCGCGGATGTAAATCAAATCACACAGTTTCTCAGGAACTACACTATATGAGTTTAATAGATGGGATTTCATCAGAAGATTTCAAAATAATTCAACGGTACCGCAAGACTCCGTTCCTTCTCCTACCCTATTACTTATTATTGTAAATGATCTTCTTTGTAAAACTTTCAACTCTATATACTCTTTTGCGGATCACAGCACCATTTGTTATTCGTATTCTTTTGGTAATAGGGCGGACCAGTTGGTGGTGGGAGCATGAATGATATGCTCAAGCATGATCTCGGAATGGTGTCGCGTTAATAGAGTAGATTTTAATGTCCGTAAGACACAGTGTTACGTACTTACGCATAGATTTGTGTTTGGAAATGATGCTGCATCCATGGGTGATATAGGTATTACGTAATCAAAAGCTCTTAATGTTCTTGGCATGAAAATTTAGTGTGATGTTCGATGGACTAAACACATTTTTCAGGTTTCTAAAAAAGGTTTCAAAACATACTTCACTACATCCGATCTTCGCACTATTTATACCACCTATATCCATTCAAAGATGGAATACAACTCTCATGTTTGGGCCGGCGCCCCAAAGTCTATTTTGGAGTTGCTCGACCGCGTACAGAGGGAGCCAAGAGGCTCATTGGGGAGTGTAGGGTATCCAACACTATTGATTCTCTGGAGCATCGACGCAATTTTACTGTATTACCGTTACTACAATGGTAAGTGCTCTAACGAAATTAGGGAATCTGTTCCCGTTACACGCACGTTTTTGAGTTTGATTCGATTTTCGCTGAAAGCACATCCATTTGTGGCTAATTGGCCAGTAAATCGCACTACCCAGTAAAGGGAAAATTCGTCTTTTAGCAGAACAGCCCGTATGCGGAATAAACTCTCTGCAGAGGTCTTTTCTGTCACTTTCAATGTAGAAAAGTTCAAATTCTATGTCCCCAAGCACTACTCCCTCTGCTTGTCCGAAACCAAAAAAAAAATGTTGGCAAAAGCCATTAATAATTGGAACTTCAATTATATAACAAATTCGAGCTATCCTTGGCGGTCATATCGGAGAAGTCATATTTAAATTGTAATGGCCAAGGATTATCTTTCGCATGTCAATTTAAAAAATCCATCTTTCTTTTGTGTCATTGCAAGGTCCCCCCAGGGGTAGTCTTTATAGAAAATTCCACTATCTAGACTCAGTGCAACTGGGGTATAAAGGGAGCCCAGTCCCCTGAAGACAGGCAGGTGGTCAACTGGAAACTCCACTTTATTTCCACGGGGATCAGTGACCCGCAGAGTTCATTATTTGTCTCTTTAGACTTGTAATAGTTTTCTGGCTGATCATTGAGGTTGGCCCCTATATGGGAGCATCGTGGTGGTTGTGGTTTTGCGGCCCCATAAGGGAAGAATGAATATTATGGTGGCCAGGATCATCTCGCTGATAATGACACGCTAAGTGAATGATCCAGTCCAGTGAGCATGCTTGACATGTGTTCTGGACAGGAGTTATAAAGTGTCCAGCTCTTTAGCAAGGTGTGATAGTTTGCAGACCTGCCCTGGAATTATTAAAGTTGCAACTAGGTGGTTCTGTTGCTTAGAATTATGTCTTCGGCTATCTAGGACGAGCATGACGTTCCAAATTATGTATAGTGGTTTGTCCACCATCTGATTAAGGCTACATAGCCAGGCGCGGATGTAAGCAAATCACACTCTGTCATTGCAAGGTTCTATTCCGCTATAAAAACACCCTTTATTTATGTATGAATTTTCTTTACAAGTTACATTCTTTTATTTCACTTAATTAAATTATCTTGTTGTTAATCTTTCAATGGCACATAATTTTTGTTTCTTAAAATTACCACATGGAGAGGTTAAACATAGATGGGAGTGTGTGTATGTACATATAAAAGAGAACAATCAGAGAAAAAATGCCTTAAAAGAACGATTGATGATTGTTGTGCTTTAAATTTTATTTTCATAAGCGATGTGCGTATTAAATACTCATGCAATGAGACAAACACACTCACACATACATACATACGCAAATAACAAAAATATATTTTTCGTCTATTTTTAAGTACTTATTTTAAATTTCTTGGGCTTTTTTTTAAGTGTGTGCGTTAAGAAAAGAAGCAAAAGAAAAAGTTAAGACAATATGTTCTTGATGTGTATGTAAGTATGTATGTTTTTATGTACCCGTACACCTTGTGTGTGTAAATGAATTCAATGAATATTCGTAAATATGTAAAAAGTGCACTGCAATACAATGTACAATAATTGACGTCTGTCCCTATTTGTAAAAATCTTTAGAAAATTCGATTGATCACACACGTACAGTTGCAGGCAAAAGTAAGGACACAGCAGTATTTTTCATTTTAATTCCGTTAACACTTGTTATTTAATAATGCAAAACAGATTTAAACAGACAGAAACAAAAACTTATAAAGAGTTTTTCAACAAGAAGTTTTTTTTTTAAAACAAAATAATACAAAAAAATTTAGATTAAAATAATTCAAATGTTTATTGTATTACAAAGAGAATAGTTCGGCAATTATGAATGAAAAATGATACCTGGCAAATGTGCACCACAAACGACCACGCTACGATGTCGATTCTTTCATCACTTTTTGACAGAATGGCAGTCTTATTTCGTTGATCACACCACGGATTTTGAGTTTTAAGGCTAAAATCGATTCGATTGGCTCCGTATAGACTTTGTACTAGACATGACCCCACGAATCACACGATCTGATTGGCCACTTAAAAGCTGATAGTCGTGAAATTAGGCGAACGGGATATTTGGTTTGCAATAAATTGATCGTTTCATTGGCTGTGTGACAGGCGACACCGTCCTGTTGAAATCCGTGACACCCCCGTCATCAAAAAGAGGACAAAATTGAGTTGCTAGCGTCTCAACACAGCATTTTCGCATTTCTAACCTCATCTTACAAAAAAAAAACGGCCCAATCATGCCTCCAGACCACGCACCATACAGTGACACGTAATATTGCTTGCTTAAATGCTCGGCCGGCTTCAATTCCTGCTCCAGTTGAACCTTGTAAGGCTTCAAAGTCAAATCTTTACGCAAAATTTGCTATGTAGTGATTTTGGATAATACCAATAGTTCGGACCCCCCGGGCGCACATTTATCGGTCTTTATAGAATATCTGACTATCTAGACCTTTGCAACTGGGGTAAAAAGGGAGCCAAGTCCCTTAAAGTCAGCAGGGGTACAACTAGAAACTCCACTTTATTTCCACGGGAATCAGTAAGCTCGCAGAGTTTCGTTATTTGTCTCTTTAGACATTTAACTGTTCTCTGGCTGATTATTGAGTTTGGCCCCTATATAGGAGTATCGTGGTAGTTGTGGTTTCGCAGCCCCATATCATGTTTGTTGTTTAATGTGGTGGCCAGGTTCATTTCACCTTTAATGACACCCTAGGTGAATGGTCCAGTCCAGTGAGCATGCTAGATATGTGTTCTATACAGAAGTTGGATAGTCTCCAACTCTTAAGCAAGGAATGATGATTTGCAACCCTGCTCTGGAATCATTAAAGTTGCAACTAGGAGAGACCTGTTGCTAGAGTTAGTTTTCGGCTTCCTAGGACGAGCATGACGTTCCTATTTACGCACAGTGGTTGACTACCATCTGATTTAAGACTACATAGTCAGGCGCAGATGTAAATCATATCACGCAAATCCCAATTGTTCCCCCCCGGGGGCAAATTTTTAAGTCTTTATGGATCACACAACCATCTAGACTTGTGTGTTGCGGGGATAAAAGGGAGCCCAGTTCCCTTAGGCTGGCTAGGAGCCAACTGACAAACCCACTATATTTCCTCGGAAATCAGTAAGCCCCAGAGTTGCGCTTATTGTCTCCTTAGGCTTTTAGTTATTCTCTGAGTGATTATTGAGGTTGGCCCTTCGGGAGTATCGTGATGGCGGTATGTTTAGGGCGATCACAACGAAACTTTGAAGTTATAATACCGGTTGTATCTCCCTGGGGGTAATTTTATATATCTCGACGGAATCTCACCGACATTACATGTGTCACCG
This sequence comes from Trichopoda pennipes, assembly GCA_030448955.1. Taxonomy (NCBI): domain Eukaryota; kingdom Metazoa; phylum Arthropoda; class Insecta; order Diptera; family Tachinidae; genus Trichopoda; species Trichopoda pennipes. Next base: position 5,498,983 of record JASKUP010000056.1, on the reverse strand, counting down.
GGGGTAAAAGGGAGCCCAGTTCCCTAAAGAGCTAGCAGGAGGCAACTGGACAACTCCACTTTTTTTTCACTGGAATCAGTAAGTCCCAGAGTTTAGCCATTTGGCTTTTTAGTCTTTTAGCTGTTTTTTGACTGACTATTCTTTGGGAGCATCGTGGTGGTTGTGGTTTTGCGACCCTCGTTTGAGTTGTGTGGATCGGATCATTCACAATGAATGGTCCAGATCCAGTGAGTATGAATACCGTCGTGTTCTTAATTATATAAAGCTTTATGCGTTCTAGACCAGGAGTTGGATAGTCTCCAGCTTTTCAGCAAGTAGTAGTGGTATTCAACCCTGCTTTGGAACCGCTGAAATTGCAACTAGGGATGACCTGTTGCTAGAATAATTCATCGGCTTCCTAGGGTGTGAATGACGTAGCTTTTCATTCCCAGTGGTTTGATTAAGGCTCACGGCCAGGTGCAGATCTTAATCTTATCACGAAAAAAAAACCCCAATTGTTATGGCTTACGGCTGGCTGTGATGTTAACAGTTGAACGACCCGGTCGAACACGCACATTTTGTATCGAGCCTGTCGACTCAAATTTAACGACTAATTTCTTAATGACGCTTGCAGAAGGACAATTATATTGTCCGAAAATGTCACGAATTTTACGAAATGTAACTTTAACAGAACCATCATTTTCATAGAGGATTTTAATTATTGGAATGCGATTTTGGTGCATAATTGAATTCATTGTAAAAAATGCCACTGGGTCTGCTAGGAATACGTTAAAAAACAACTAAATGTGAAAACTATCATGTTGTTGGTGCTGCCACTATTGAAAAACTAAGTTCATATTGAAGGTTTCTTGTAAAAGGTTTGTAAGGTAACCTTTACCCAACCTTTAAAAAAGTCATACCAGACAATCGCCATATCCGTTTTAAAGAAGCAAAAAAAGGTGATGTTATTTTTTAAAATCTTCAAGAGTCAAATATTAAAATAAAATATAAGATTTTAGAATTGCAACACAGCTTCTAAACGTTTTTTCATTGAGATGGATAGTTTTTTTTGTGATTTCCGAACTTAGATAGCCCAATTCTTCAAGAAGCTCTTTTTTAAGCTGCTGTTTGCTCGTGTCTGCGTACATTTCTCTCTAAAATTAAATTTCCCATACGTGCTGAATTGGGTTGAGGTAGAGACTTTGTGGAGATGCTGCAGGCAGTTGTAAAGAAGCTATATGCTTTACGTCGTTGTCTTGCTGGAAGTAATAGCTGTCAGACAGACCTGTTTTTGACGCCCTATATTGGAGATTATATTACTAATTCAGTCTATTTTCGACAAAAACCAGATTTCCAACAGCCGAAGAGGATATACAGCCACATACCATAATAACCCCCCTCCCTCTCCACCAAGTTTTACAGTCTGTACTGTATTTTCACCCTCTCCACGCCATAAATTTAAATGCGTATCAGAGCCAAACATGTTATATTTTGACTAGTCGGAGAAAATTGCCTTGTGTCAAAACTCTTTAATTTTCCTTATATAAATTTTTGTAAAGTCCTATGCGAGTTTTTTGTCTATTGACTTTGCTTTTTCATGATGAAAAATTTTGAATTTTGAAACATCACCACACTGCATTTAGTGAAGCTCTGCAGCTATTCTGGCAGCACTGGTAAATGGAATTTTTTCAATATACCATTTATCCTTTGCGACCAACTTAAATGGCCAGCCACTTGTAGGCTTATTTTCCACTCGTTTTTCTTTTATTTTTCTTTGAACTGCTTTTTTTTTAAGTGTAAAACGACTACAATTGCTCCGCATGATTTATGTTGTGTAAATCCATTATAATTTTTCTTTTCTACTTTTTCTGCTTTTTATATTTTACCGTTACTCCAAATAAAAGTCACATGCAGGTGTCTTTAATTCTGCGTTGCCATATTATGAGATTGTACAAGGGTTTTTAAGCACAGAGTTGTATATTTTTTTTTCACAAAAATAATTAAAAGCCTTAAAACTAAAAGTTAATCTAAGATTTGTAAAAAGATTTTTGCGAAAATCATTTCAAAACTAGCAAAACATTAAAATGCATGCATGCTGGCGTGTTTTTCGTTTTGTGTGCAACTGTATGTACTATTTTGTTTCACTATCTTTTCTGTTTTTAGTTGTTTGATTTTTCTATTTTTTTGTTGCCTTTTCTATCTGCTTGGAGTAGTCGCAGCATGATATTTAGTATTTTCATTTGAAATTTGCTCTGTCCATTCCTGCACTAAAGTGACGATGAGTGTTTTGTTTGGTGGCATAGTTTTCTTTGTTTTGTTGACATGCGCGTTCTGAATAAATTCCCGAAAAATTTAATAGTAAACAACTTTTTGCATTTGCTATTAAGTAAAGTGAGAATGAGAAAAAAAAACAATAATTGTAAAGGAAAATTAAAGAAGAGGTAAAAAAACATTATGAAGGGATGCCAGATTTGGTGTTTTTTTTTTTGCACTACAAACAAAGTTAAACGATTAAAACTGAATTTTTGCATTCTTTCTTTGGTTAAAAAAAAACTCTATTCGTTTTAACTGGGCAACCAAGGTTTAACTGGTACTAAAAAAGATAACGAGTATCAGTTATTTGAATTTTTAAATTTAAAATTTAAATTTTTGCAGAAGTAAAAATATCTCTTAAAAGAATCATAGTTCCTCAGAAAAGTGTTACAAAATGTCGAAAATAAATGATTTTTCTCTATTTAGTTAAAAACGTGGGTAAAATTTGAGGTAAGAAAGTAAATTGCCTGTCAAATTTCAAAAATAGAGCAGCTATTCTTTCGCATTTTATTTTAAAAATTTTTAGTATCAGAAAATTGTATGTATGCAGCGTTGCCAAAATAATGATTTGATTATATTTTTGATGATTTTTGAACTAAAATATGATTTGATGATTTTCTTTTTTAAATTATGATTTCTGATTTATAAAAATTATGAATTTTTTTTTTATATCATCAAGTGTGTACTACTTTCATTGTAATTGTACTAAATAGGGAAGTTAAGTTTGGTATCAGCTTGTTGTTGAATAATTTTAGTTAGTTAACAGTAATAACAAGTTTATCAGGTGAGGAGGAAATTTTTTATACAATATGCAATTCGATTCTTGGCAGAGCGGATCTAGTAAAACATCAATCAACCCAAAAGCACACAAGCAGAGCGAATTGTATAAGTTGCAGCTAAACAAAAATTGAATCACAATTTTTACCTTCAGATGAGATGAGGAGTGTAAAAAACTTAGAACTCCAATGAAGTGTGTTTATTGCAGAACACAACCTTACATTTTTGTGTACGAATCACTTAACTTTATTTTTAAAATCCTCCATTTCTGATTTAAAAATAACACCTAATCTTGCATGTGGCAGAACAAAAACTATGCGCCTTATTAAAACCGTTTTAGGCCGGATCCAATTTTAATTCGTTTGCAATATACTGAATCAGTAGAAGTTTTCCTTATGTGTAGATGAGTCTACTGACATAAGCAATAAAAAATCGCTTTGTTTAGTAATCCGGGAACTATAAATTATAGAGTACAAGACTTATTTTCTGGCTTAATTGAAGTGGAGAGTGGTGAAGCTTTAACAATATTTAATTGTATAAAAAGTTAAGTTCAAAAACACAAAATACTGTACAAAGAAAATTTAATAGGATTCGGAGCAGATGGTGCTCCAAATATGACAGGCAAAAATCATGCCGTTGCCAGATTATTTAAGAATGAAATTCCTAATTTATTTGCTGTCAAATGTATTTGTCATTCAATTGCGCTTTGCTCTTCTTATGCTTATCTTAAGCTTCCACCTGAAGTAGATAATTACATAGCGAATAGTCCGTCCAAAACGTAATTAGCAATACCAAAAATATTTTTGCAACCCCTCACAGGTGGTTATCATTAGAGTCTGTAGTTGTATGGGTTCTCGAGTTATATGAACGATTAACCATTCCTTAAAGTATTTACAGTATGGAGGTAAATAACGTAAACAAAATTTTTCAAAGCTTATCCTGTGAAATACATAGAATGTATGAGGAACTGCAACGCCTTTACTTAGAAATTTTAGACAATTTTATAAAAACAGAATTTATGAACATGAGTCCCAATAACGACCTTGATTTTGAAAACAAAAGTCTATTTCTACATAATGAAGAAGTCTATCTGGGTGTTTTTTTGTTAAACAAAAGATTTCTAGCTCAAAGCTAACTGCAAATGATTAAAAATAACTCATGGTGACAACATTCCAGCATTTTCGGTGCTGTCAAAATTTGTTCAAAACTGAATATGCCTTTCCATTTCTTCAGCAAATGTCAACAGTCAATTTAAACAAAACTAAATATAGAAATGGATTAGACAACAGCACTCTCGAAGGTATCTTATATGCAAAAGATTACTTAGCAATAAGAAACTGTTCCTGCTATAATTTAAAAATAGACCAAGAAATTATTAAAAATATGAATAATATATACAGGCTATATTATAGTAATAGTTCTTCATAAAACTTTTACATAGGACATGTGCTTTTTAATCTACATTTTTTTTAAGCTTTCTTAAATAAGTAAATATGAAATCAGTTGAGTGTTTTTCTAAGTTTTCTATTTGTTGGTTGGTGAATGTGTGATTAAAAATTTAAGTTTGCTTATTTTCACTAATTTTGTTGGATCAATGACGACAAAGCCAGCGAAATTATGATTTGTCACCATATGTTTATATAAGTACACGTTTCGCGATAAATTCTTTAAACAATAATAATTTAAATACATATGTTAATATATATTAATTGTTATTTTTAAATAAAATGTTGTATTAGAAAAATGATGATTTTTTTCCATAAAATATGATTTTTTTTTTCGGCATATGATGATTTTCTTCTCAAAGCTTCTGGCAACGCTGTATGTATGTTTAGGTAAAATAATTTTTCACTTTGTAGAAAAATGTATTGTTTTTGATTATTATATTTGTTTTGTTTTTTTTTTTTATTTATAAGGTCCGCCAAATAACTTTTTTTTTTTGTTTTGAATGCCATAAACAAAACTCACAGCTTAGACTGTGTGGCTCGTGGTGCCATCCTGTTGAAAACAAATGTTGCCAATATCCTCCTCTTCAATTTTTGTGCACAAAAATTCGTCAACATGGCCCGATAACGATCGCCATTGACTGTAACGGCCACTCCTGAAAAATGGCCCAATTATGCCTCTGGACCAAAATCCGCATTATCGATTGAGTACAGCTGTATTTCACCAATGGCTTCACGAATATTGGGCTTTAAAGCGTCAATTGTCTCTGGCTTGTCGGTGTAACACTTATCTTTGACGGCACCCCACAAATAATAGTCCAACGGTGTCAAAACGCAGCTCCGTGGTGGCCAAACGATATCAGCTCTACGGCTGATAATGCGCTCTTCAAAAATAGGGCGCAAAACATCGAGTGTAGCTTCGGCTGTGTGGCATGTAGCGCCGTCCTCTTGAAATTAAATGTTGCCAATATCCTCCTCTTCAATTTTTATGAATAAAAATTCGTTCAACATGGCCTCATAACGATCGCCTTTGACTGTAACGGCCACTCTTTGCTCATGTTCGAAGAAAAATGGCCCAATTGTGCCTGTGAAACAAAATCCGCACCAAACAGTGACTCGTTTTAGGTGCGTCGGCTTTTCAATGTATGCGTAGGGGTTTTCTGTGCCCCAAATGCGACAATTTTGCTTGTTTACATACCCGCCAAGATCAAAATGAGCTTCACCTGAAATCGGCTTCATCTGTAAGTCGATCGCAGGCCCACTTAGCGAAGCGAAAACGCATTAGATGGTCAGTTGGCTTCAACTTCTAAACCAATTGGACTTTGTACGGCATCATACCAAGGTCTTCATGCAAACTTCGTCTCAATGATGTCTCTGAAATGTTCAATTGTTGAGAATTGATGTTGATGGCGCTTCACGCACACTTTCTGCCACAGCAGTAATATTCTCGGGTGTACGCACTGTTTTTGGCTTTTCACGCTTTGATTTATCGATGAGGATGCCAGTTTCTTTCACTTTCTTCACAAGCTGGCGGTGCTTTTCTTCTTCCAAAATCCGTACGCAATTTTCGCACACATTCTGTCTGCAACATTACCATGATTTTCAAAGTAATGTCGCAATATTTCCCAGCGTTGTTGAAGCGTATACACAACCATAATCGTTCAGCGGAAGGATAAAATGAATTATCTGTCAAATCAAACATGAGCTAAGTGCTACCATTCACGAAATAAGCACTAGTTGAAAAAAAAAAAACGTTACATTGCGGACCCTGTATTTATTAATTTATTAAATTGTTTATACACTTTTCTTTCTCTGAAGACGCCATCCAATGGTGTGGTGAAATATTGAAAAGGAAAATATTTATTTAACTTTTGTATAAAGACCTTGTGCTTAAAAAAAAAAAACATTTACAAAGTAAATAAATCAACACTCTGGCAGCTTTGCGGATGACGCTAAGCTTAAGCATTAAATGAGAATGGGAGAACATTTTTAAAGCAACAATAACAATTAGCAAATTTAACAATAAAAATATTATTAAATAAATAAAAGATTAGAATTGCCACAATACCAGCAAAATATCTTATAAAGAATAATTTATAGAGAATGAATGCCTCACATAAACCGTTTGAAATGAGAAATTTATACACAACATTAACTGAGAGCTGAATCTTTCTAAATACATTAATGTGGTTGATAACAACAACAACAACAACAACAGCAACAAAATGCAAACAATCTATACAAATATAAAATTCAAATGGTTTTCATTATGATAAATGCAAACAAAAACTAGATGCATGTGGCTGTAAATTGGATGGCTGGCATCTGTATGTAAACAAAATTTAATATGGACTGCGTCTGAAGAGCAAAGTACTTATTTATATACATGCAAAGGGTTACTTACATATATACATACATATATATATGAATAAGTATACAGTGGCGGTCATAAAGTTGCAGCTGGAATTTACATTTTTGTGAGTAACTCAAGTTTTGCCTGTATTTCGTTACACTCATATTTTAACATATTTTTACCTTAGAGTCCACCTCTATTTTTCTAAAGCAGTTTTCCTTGTTATCGGGGTTTTCAACAAGAAGTTCGTTTTTCAATTGGGGCAACATCAACAACATGTTGGTTTTGACATTTAGTTTTTTGACGTATTCGTAGGAGATGCATTGGCAATTGTTACGTTGAATTCAATTTCGCAAGAAAATCGCATTAAAATAATTAAAATCGACTAAATTACATTACGTGAAATTCATGATATTTCCGGCTAACATGTACTTCTGAGACCGTAATTAAGAATTTGGTGGTTAAAATTGCGTCGACAGGATCGATACAAAATGTGGGAACACGAATGCGTGTTCCGAAAACGTTGCAGCCATGACACATTGTTGAAGCAGATACAAATTTCTCAATTCCTCGGCGTTCTCAACGATTGGGGTTAACCAAAACCACCACATTACGTGATAAGATTTACAATGATAAGGTGCCCCTGTAGGCTAGTAGGTAGTGTACTAGCTTGTCGATATGGGGGTTGTGGGTTCGATTCCCAACGAAGACCTTGGTTTATTTTCACTACAAAAATAAAAATTGACTGTCGGTGGGGCTGCTCAGCGATGAACTGGTCGCTGTGCTGTCTTATATACGGCAGTTAATTTCCGACTATCCTTCTACTTTCACCACCTGTTTCATCTATTCTCTATCCCTTTCCTAAAGAATGTAGCACGGTACACTTGACTAAATAGGCATTGTTGCCTATAGTGCTACTTCTCTTTATAAAAAAAAAAAAATTACATCTGCGCCTGGCAACGTCATTCACGCTCTAGGAAGCCGAGGGCTAATTCTAGCAACAGGTCATTCCTAGTTGCAATTTCAGCGGTTCCAACGCAGGCTTGCAAACTACTACTCCTTGCTAAAGAGTTGGAGACTATCCAACTCCTGGTACAGAACGTATGAAGCATAATATAATTAAGAACACGACAGCATTCATACTCATTGGACTTTGTGTTAATTGTGAATGAATGACCCACAAGCTCAAACGAGGGCCTCGAAACACACAGCCAGCACGATACTCCCGGAACTTTGGGGCTTTACTGATTCCCGTGGAAATATAGTGGATTTTCCAGTTGGCATCTTGCTAGCCTTGAAGGGGACTGGGCTGCCTTTTAAACCCGAAGACACATGTCTAGATGGTTGGGTGATCCAATAAAGACTTATAAATGTGCCCCCCGGGGACCCAAGACCAGCACATGCCGTATTTTGGGTAAGGATTTGACTTTGAAGTCTTACAAGTTTCAACTGGTGCAGGAATTGAAGCCGACCGACCATTCACATCGCCGTAGATTCGCTCAATTCACTCAGAACCAACAACCAACTAGTTTTACCCATTTTAACTCGTCAGGGTATATCAAAAAGTAAAGTTGCCGCTTACGGGCTTCTGAAAATCCTTCGCATTCTCAATGTGTCACTGTATGATGCGCTATGTGGCCTGGAGGCGTGATTGGGCTGTGTTTTGGAAGATGAGGCTAGAAATGCGGTAACGGTTAATGGATCACGCTATCGCGAGAGGCCAACTTCTTAATTTTGATCTATTATTGATGACGTAGATATCACTGACATGTGGTTTCAACAGGACGATGGCACATGTCACCCAGTTAATGAAACGATCAATTTATTGCAAACAAAATTTACCAAACGCACACTTTCACGACAATCAGCAGTTAAGTGACCAGCCAGATTGTGTGATTTAACACCACTCAATTGTGGGGCTATGTTAAGGACAGAGTCTATACGAAGCCAATCGAATCGATTTCAGCCTTAAATTTCAAAATCCGTGATATGATTAACGAAATAGGACCGCAATTTTTCCAAAAAAAAAAAAGTGATTAAGTCGTGGTGGACACTTGCCAGATATCATTTTTTATTCATAATTGTCGAACTTTTCTCTTCGTAATACAATTAAAATTTAAATCATCTTCTTAATCTAAATTTTTTGTTTTATTTTGCTTTTGAAAAGAATTTTCTTGTTGAAAAACCCTTAACATATGGATGCATTTATATGATCACGTTGACCATGTTTTCTCTTACTCTTCAAAATGTTTTTTGCTGCTGTTGGATAAAACTAAAGCACAAGCTTTTGCTTCTAAAGAAGCAACGTAATAAGATTAACGAACAGATTTATTTGACGAAGCATATTCGATTCGATTTCTTTTTGAATTCGCAATTCAAAGTAAATGTTTCTAAGAACGTGATGACCTTGCATTTGAATTACATAAAAGTTTTAGGTGATCACAGAAGTGATCGCCTGTCTAAAAGACGAACAAATCAAAATAAAATGGAAAAATAGTGAGATAATATTTAAGGGCTAAACTGTAATGTAAAAAAATGGAACTCTGATAGCAGAGACAGTAGAAAGAAATCGGAAGCTCTTGATATTTTTGGCATGAAAATTCGCTGTGATGTTCAATGGACTAAGCACATTTTGCCTGGGCTTTCTAAAACGGTGTAAGATTTTCGTACTATTTATACCATCTATAAGCGTCCAAAAATGGAATGCAACTCTCATGTATGGGCCGCCATCCCAAAGTCTATTTTGGAGTTGCTCGACCGCGTACAGGAGAGGGCAAGAGGCTCATTGGGAACAGTAGGGTATCCCAGGGTATAGATTTTCTGGAGCATCGAGGCAATGTGGGTTGTATTTAATTGTTTTATCGTTATTGCAATAATAAGTGCTCTAGCGAAATTAGGGAAATTGTTTCCATAACTCCCACGTTTTTCAGTTTAACTAGATTAATGGTTAATTGGCCAATGAATCGCACTAAAAAAATCTTTTTTTTAGCAGAACAGTCTGTATGTAGAATAAACTCCCTTCGGAAGTCTTTCCTGTTACTTTTAATTTAGAAAATTTGAAATTGAATGTCCACAAACACTACACCCTCTCTCCTCCCCCCATAATATGATTTCCTAGTTCTGGCACAATGCATTGCATGCATAGGGTCCATCCCCTGAGTGTTGGTCCCAAAAACACCAAAACATACTTGATTCCAACTCTAATGTATGGATGTGAATTATTTGGTAACTGTGGCGCCGTTAGTGAAATAAAATTCAATGTTCTATATGTCTATATTATGCGTAGACTTGACCACGTTTCATCTATTGCCAATAATCTTTCCAAAGTTAGCTGACGATGATTTATTAAGAGATTTTAAAAGAAAAATAATTATCGGTAAAAAATTAACCGGAAAGATCCACCGTGCATTTTACAAACTGCATAGTTTTCTAAGAAATCTTGTACACACAAGACAACAACAACAGCATGAACATGCTCATAAGAAACTCTACTAAATAAGATAAACAATAGAAAACAGAAAACAACTAACTGAATGATAATAATAGTTTATCAGTACAAAAAAGTAACTTTACGCGGTCGTGCTTCATGCATAATAGAGAGCTATAAGGCTAATTGATGTAACTATTTATCAAAATATTCCGATCGCAAAATTGCGATTTCAATAAGCGGAAATGGAAATCGAAAATGGTGCTACATCTATTACTAATGGGTGATATAAGTAAGGAATTGGAAGCTCAGTCAAAGATTTAAGGTTTGAAATCGATCAACTGTCTCCAGGATCGTTTAACTCCTTAAGATCATTAGTTCAAACTACTACACGATGTCGACTTCGCTAGACAACACCCGAAGAGGTTCTCAATACTATACAAAACCTGAAATTACACAAAAGTTCAGGTCATGATAAAGTTTCCGCTAGAATAGTTAAAGAAAATAAGAATACGCTTGTTAATTACATGATGAATATATTCAACAACATAGTTACCTTTGGAACATACCCAGACATATTGAAGATTCACAAATTTATTCCTAAGAAGATTCACGCTAATGCTGTAGATCAATTTCGACCAATTGCAGTTCTGTGTGTCATTAAAAATGTGTTTGAATGAATTCTATATGAACAGATTGCATCCTTTATGGAAAAAAACAATTTCTTAAATGAGTTCCAGTATGGTTTTAAGAAAGGCTGTGGTACGGAAGAGGCAGTGGCTAATATTACCAACTTTATTTGTAAGGGACTGGATGAAGGTCACTGTAGTGTAATTGATGTGTTTTTTGATTTAACGATGGCATTTGATATTATCGATCATCGCATTTTACTGCAAAAATGCTGTCTTTATGGTTTTGCTGATAAAGATCTTAATGTTCTTGAAAGTTATTTATCGAATCGTAAACAATTTGTTCAGATAAATTCGCTCAAGAGCCCTTTTAAGATGGTCGAGCATGGTGTCCCCCAGGGTAGTGTTCTAGGTCCTCTACTGTTTAAGGTGCCCCTATAGGCTAGTAGGTAGTGTACTGGCTTGTTAGTATGGGGGTTGTGGGTTCGATTCCCAACGAAGACCTTGGTTTTTTCACTACAAAAATAAAAATTGATTGTCGGTGGGGCTGCTCAGCGATGAAGGCATAGTCACTGGTCGCTGTGCTGTCTTATATACGGCAGTTAATTTCCGACTATCCTTCTACTTTCACCACCTGTTTCATCACTTCTCTATCCCTTTTAAAAAAAATAAAAAAAAAAATAGATGCCTCTGTAGGCTAGTAGGTAGTGTACTAGCTTGTAAATATGGGGGTTGTGGGTGCGATTCCCAACGAAGACCTTGGTTTTGCTGTCTTATATACGGCAGTTAATTTCCGACTATCCTTCTACTTTCACTACCTGTTTCATCACTTCTCTATCCCTTTAAAAAAAAAAATAAAAAAAAAATAGGTTTCCCTGTAGGCTAGTAGGTAGTGTACTGGCTTGTTAGTATGGGGGTTGTGGGTTCGATTCCCAACGAAGACCTTGGTTTTTTTCACTACAAAAATAAAAATTGATTGTCGGTGGGGCTGCTTAGCGATGAAGGCATATTCACTGGTCGCTGTGCTGTCTTATATACGGCAGTTAATTTCCGACTATCCTTCTACTTTCACCACTTGTTTCATCTATTCTCTATCCCTTTCCTAAAGATGTGGCACTTGACTAAATAGGCATTGTTGCCTGAAGTGCTACTTCTCTTTAAAAAAAAAAAAATCTACCTGAATGACATCAAGAACCTTGGCCTTTCGGGTAAACTTTTTATATATGCTGATGATATAAGTATATTTTATCCTTACAACCATGAAACAGCTGCCAAAGCTTATATTGAACGAGATGCTGCATTAATTTTGGAATTTACAAGAGTGAATAGACTTTTACTGAACGCTAGGTTAAGAAACGCAGTTGATAAGATTTAAACCAGCCAGTCGACGAAATGACACATTTAGTGTATTTGTAGACGGAAAGGAAATATTAGAATCCACTTCCATAAAGTTTCTGGGTACCTATTTACAGAATAACCTCTCGTGGAGTGAACATATTCAACATAAAAGGTGTTTTTTTTAAGCTAGATAGAAATTTAAATTGTAAAAAGTAACACAAAAAATGAAATTTTGATGAAACATTTTTTTTATTTGTTTCAGTATACTCTGACAAATCATGAATGAATAGACTCTCGCTTGAACAACGCTACGAAATTATCCAAATTTACTTTGAAAATCAGTCGTCGATTCGCGCAACTTATAGACGACTTCGCCATTTTTATGGCGTACGTAATCGTGCATCTGAACAAGCCATTCGTCGAACTGTCGATAGATTTCGTACTACATACTCTCTAGAGGATGCAATAACACCAACACGTCGAAGGAATGTGCGTACTTAAGAGAAAAGCGCCGCTGTAAACGAAAGTGTGGAAGAAGATCCAAATTTATCAATTCGTCGTCGGTCGCAGGAATTGGGGCTCTGTCCGTCCACTACGTGGAAAATTTTGCGCAAAGATCTCGGCCTACACCCGTATAAGATCCAGCTGGTGCAGGAATTGAAGCCACGAGACCATTATATGCGTCGTTCTTTCGCCGATTGGGCTCTAGAGCAGTCGGCAACTGACCCGTTGTTTTATCGCAAAATTGTGTTCAGCGATGAGGCGCATTTTTGGCTTAACGGGTTTGTTAATAAGCAAAATTACCGCATATGGAGTAAGACCAATCCACAACAGATCATACAGACTCCATTACATCCAGAAAAATGCACCGTTTGGTGCGGTTTTCACGCTGGTGGCATCATCGGACCTTATTTCTTCAAAAATGAGGCCGGAGCTCGCGTTACGGTCAATGGAGATCGTTACCGCACCATGATCAATGATTTTTTTGTTTGAAAATATGGATGACATTGATCCGGACGAGATGTGGTTTCAACAGGATGGCGCTACGTGCCATACAGCGAACGCAACCATCGTTGCAAGACTATTTCAATTAAGTTGAATAAAATTCTAACTCACTTAAAAGAAGTCTTGCCCGGTTGCTTGCCCGTGGCCAACTCAACTTCAATACGTAATTATCTCGCTTTTTATATGTTTCTGCCAGGCACACATACACACCCATACCACTAAACGATAACTGCTTACGACTGTTCAGGGATGAGTTTGATGATAGTTCTTCTCACGGAAGTATCCTCGTGTTAATAGATGGCGCTTTTTAACGGCTATTATAAATTCAAATCTTTCATTAACAAATAATAAATTTAATTATTATATATAATTATGAATTATATAAAATGAAAAGTGTATAATAATAATGTACTCTTTTAAAAAAAATTATGAAATTCATTAAACAATAAATATTCAGAAATGTAAAAAGTGTAAAAATTTGTGAAATTCAAAAAAAAATTACAAAATTTGAAAAACATATATGTATATAGAGTCTAATTGCTTGTGATTGAATTGCTATGTGATCCAAAAACGAGCCTGTCGACTTTTGGTCGTTACAAGCTCTTGATATTCTTGGCATGAAAATTCAGTGTGATGTTTGATGGATTAAGCACAGTTTTAAGGTTTCTAAAGACGCTTTCAAGTGCCTCAGTTTTCTAAAACGGTGTAAAAGATACTTCACTCCATGCGATCTTTGTACTATTTATACCACCAATTTTGTGTCCAAAAATGGAATATAACTTTCTCTCTTGGGCCGACGTCCCAAAGTCCATTTGTAGTTGTTCGACCCCGTATAGGAAAGGGCCAAGAGGCTCATAAAGGACAGTTGAGTATTCAACACTATTAATTCTCTAGAGCATTGACGCAATGTGGGTTGTACATATTTCATTGTTTAATTTTTACTACAATGACAAGTGCTCTAATGAATTAGGGAACTTGTTCCTGTTACTCGCACGTTTTTGCGTTTAACTCAATATGAGAAAAGAAGACGCGTTAAGCACGGTGACACATCAATTTGAAATATTTTGACACCGACTGTATGAACACAAAAATAATTTAATATTCAGTAGTAAACGATAGTATACACAGTTTTTATAACAACGAAGACGTGATGATCACATTATTAATACCGAAATATGCCGGACAAACAAACAGGAAAAATGTTGACTGTTAACGAAATCAAAAATCATTTCACATTTTTATACTATTTTAGATAATATAAATAATTACATGTTTATAGCTAAATTAAAAAAATCACATGTTTTTTCTATTGTATAACATTAATCCAATCCAGCATTAAAAAAAAAAATTAAAAATATAATTAAATGAATAAAAAAAGGAAATTCATTACTTATTTCTAAGAGAGGGAAAAATTCAACTGATTGCATTTGTTTTTGTTTTTGTCAACCAAAACAAATAACAAAAAAGCAAATCTGAGGCTGCCAGACATTTGTTGTGTTCGTAAATAGTGAAACCAGAGAAGGAACTCTTAATATTGTTACGAATATGTCTTGGTTAAGTTTAAAATAAAACAATTAAGCATAATGGAAAACTACCGGTTACAAACTGCGTAGAAGTTTATAGACACACACACACACAACAACTACAATTTTATATGCCGCTTACTAACTGCCTGGCATGCTGCTTATCATTTAAACGCGCAAGACAAAAACTAATTTTACAACAATAAATATACAAGGTTGTTTATCATCGGCGTAGTTTTCTAAGAAACCATTTTTTACAAAAGCAACAACAAATGTATTGAAATAAATTCCAAGCAGAAACCTTATCAGCATAAAAACAAAAACAAATACACACACACGCAAGCAGGCGCATATAAAATGAATAAACAACCTACAACAACAAAATACACACAAAGAGAGTAGAAAATTCTTACATCTTCTAGAATCTAATTGGACAAGTATAAATAGGGGAAGCGTCTGAGTGGACAAGCAATTAGTAAATTAAACCTCTACAGTGAAGACGTGCATTTTTAAGTAAATTGTTCTGTGTCAACTTTGTGTAGTTAAAAGTAAATAATAAAATTGTTATTATTTAAAAACTCTAAAACTGATGTTTTGCAATAAAGAACAATATTAATTTATTACTAAAAAAAAATCATTGACTTAGCGACTGGTTTTAAAACCGAGTTAAAGAAAAATATTGTTAATTTTCTTCATGTGTTATAACTTCTTAAACGAATTTGAATTGAATTTCAGTAGTTCAATCGCTAGACATCAGATGCTGTAGATAGT
The DNA here is from genome assembly GCA_030448955.1 of Trichopoda pennipes. Lineage (NCBI taxonomy): Eukaryota > Metazoa > Arthropoda > Insecta > Diptera > Tachinidae > Trichopoda > Trichopoda pennipes. The sequence continues at coordinate 5,483,423 of JASKUP010000056.1, read as the reverse complement.
GTGATTCGTTTTACATCCGCACCTGGCTATGTAGCCTTAACCAGATTGTGGACCAACCACAATTGTGTAATTTGGAACGTCATACAGGCGTCCTAGGAAGCCAAAGACATAATTCTAATAATTCTAGAGCCACCTAGTTGCAACTTTAATGATTCCAGGGCAGGGCTGCAAACCATCACACCTGGCTAAAGAGTTGAACACTTTCAACTCCTGACCAGAACACATGTCTAGCATGCTCACTGGACTGGATCATTCACTTAGGGTGTCATTAACAGTGAGATGATCCTGGCCACCATAATAACCGTTATACTGTTATGGAGCCGCGAAACCACAACCACCACGACACTCCCATATAGAGGCCAACCTCAATGATCAGTCAGAGAACTATTAAATGTCTAAAGAGACAAATAATAAACTCTGCGGCTCACTGATCCCCGTGGAAATAAAGTAGAGCTTAGAGTTGACTCCCTGCTTGTCTTCAGGGGACTGGGCTCCCTTTTTCCCTGTGTCTAGATATTGAAATTCTATAAAGACCATATTTATATGCCCCTGGGGGGAATCAGATGCTGTAGTAATATTATATTTTATTCGGCTGCAAACTTAAATTTACCCACATTTCGCATAGATAATATAAAAACGAAATACGATAATCGCGCTGACATATGTAAAGTGTGATAGCCGTTGACCAAACAGCTCTCCAGCGTAAAAATTTTTTTCAATCTCATGCAATTGTAAAGGGTATTCTTTAAGTTGCCAAAACTATATTAATTAGCGGCCATTTTGTCAGCTGTCAAGTGATTTAATTTTATTTTGGTTTGACATCCCAACATGAATAGACCAACTCCTGAACAATGCTTCCCAATTGTGGGAGTTAAATTTAAAACAAGATTATCGTCGATTTCGATTTTCATAACGAGTTCTGTTTAGCGCTGAAGCTCACTTTTCTTAGAATCGATAAGACAGCAATAAACAAAACTGCCACATTTGGAGTGATGATAATCCTCAAGTGTATATTAGAGATATCCAGAAAACACTGACTGTTTCGTGTGCTTTCTGAACTGGTGGAGTTATTAGTTAAAAACACTGGAAACTGGCCAGAATATCACTGCCGATAGTTACCGCTATAATGATTATTGATGCTTTCGTTCATCAAATAAACAGCCATGATGTACAGGAGCAGTGGTGAAGGAAACGTTTGGTAACCGCATAGTTTCACATTGTTTTGGACCTGTGAATTGTCCTCCAACATCGTGCTTCCAAATTGGAAGCGTTGTGATCCCGATTTTAATAAACGACAAATTTTTTTTAGCGATGAAACTCACTTTTGTTTGAATGGATAGCGTCAATACTTAGAGCTGACATATATGGAGTGATGATAATCTTTAAATGTATGTTGAGGCACCATTACGTCTAAAAAACTGACTATTTGGTGCTGGAATCATGGGTCAGCAATTTTTAAAAAAACCATGCTGGTGAGAATTTTACAGTCAATGGTTACCGCTATAGAGCCATGACCACTTTTTTTTTTGCCTTCCTAAATTGAACAATCATGATGTGTAGGAGCTGTGGTTTCAATTCGTCGCAACATATGCCACACAGTTGATTTATTAAAGGAAACGTTTAGTAAACGCATAGTTTCATGTTTTGGCAGCGTGATTGCAAATTGATTGATATTGATGCAGTCCTATCTCACTGGTAGAGCGTGATAAGATTTACATCTGCGCCTGGCTGTAAGCCTTAATCAGATGGTGGTCTAACCACTGTGGAATGAAAAGCAACGTCATTCTCGCCTTAGAAAGCCGAGGACTAATTCTAGCAACAGGTCTTTCCTAGTTGCAATTTCAGCGGTTTCAAAGCAAAAGGGAGCCCAGTCCGCTAAGGCTAGTAGGAGCCAACTGGAAAATCCACTATATTTCCACGGGAATCAGTAAAGCCCCCACAGTTCCGCTATTTGTCTCTTTAGGCATTTGGCTGTTGTCTGACTGATTCTTGAGGTAGGCCCTTCGGGTGAATGGTCAGGTCCAGTGAGTATAAATGCCGTCGTGTTCTTAATTATATTAAGCTTCACGCGTTCTGGACCAGGAGTTGGATATTCTCCAACTCTTCAGCAAGGAGTAATGGCTGCGACCTACTTCGAGCTTTTGAAGTTGCAACTAGAAGTAACCGGGGGATATGCGTATCCGAAGACCTTCTAGGGCGAGGATGACGCTACATTTCATCCACAGTGCTAATGATCCACCATCTGATTAAGGCCCACGGCCAGGTGCAGATGTTAAACTTATCACGTCATAACCCCGAACAGCACAAGTCTAGATTGTTAAATATTCCATAAAGACTAATAAATGTGCCCTCTCGATCTATTCCCCCGGGGGTACATTTATCGGTCTTTATAGAATACTTGACGATCTAGACCTGTGCTGCTGGGGGTATAAGGGAGACCAGTCCCCTGAAGGCAGCAGGGGTCAACTGAAAGCTCCACGTTTTTTCCACGGGAACCAGTAGCCCGCAAAGTTCCGTTAATTGTCTCTTTAGAATTTTAGCTAATTCTCTGACTGATTATTGGGGTTGGCCTTTCGGGAGTATCGTGGTGGCTGTGGTTTTGCGGCCCCATACAGGTATTGTTTTATGGTGGCCAGGATCACTTCACCTTTAATCAGACCTACCTGGTGAAAGATCCTAGATCCAGTGAGCATGCTAGTCATGTGTTCTGGACAGGAGTTGGATAGTCTCGAGCTCTTCAGCAAGGAGTAGTGGTTTGCAGCCCTGCTCTGGAACCGCTTAAATTGCAACAAGGAAAGACCTGTTGCTAGAATTAGTTCTCGGATTTCTAGGGCGTGAATGACATTGCTTTTCATTCCCAGTGGTTTGACCACCATCTGATTAAGGCCTACGGCCAGGTGCAAATGTAAATTTTATCACGAAATACGCCTTAGTTACATTTTTAAGTGCACGGTAGCGAGCCGTGCCCCCACTCTTTGCTTAAGAGTTGGAGACTATCCAACTCCTGGTCCTGTTGAAAGCGTAACTAGGGCATTTATTTGGACGTTAACCTTTTTCTTTTTGTTAACACCAAGCCACCACGTTTCTCCCCGAGGGCCCTCACCAACAATCAGAATAGGGCCGTAGGGGGCAATTGCGGGCAATTGGTTCTCGTGGTATCAGTGTGTGTTTCTAAGTCACTGGTTAGACTTTAAGAGTCCTATGTCTCTTCCACTATCGAGCTCATAGGACGGCTCGGCTTCCTGGGACGTGAATGACGTTGTTTTTCATTCACAGTGGTTTGACCACCATCTGATTAAGGCCCATCTGATTATCACGAAAATGCCCCCTGGAACTCACTGGTAGAGAACAGTACGTGTCAATTTTTTTCTCTCTTACCAAAGGCGTAGCACAAGATTTTCGTTTTTGGGACTTCTCATTTTTTTATATACGCTGTGGACTTGCTGATGCACTATCCAAGATTTTCCAATTTTACGCCGCCAGACTATTTTTTGTGGGGATATGAGAAGTTAATAGTCTACAGCGATAAGCCCGGAACGATTCTCGAAGGAGGACACCAAGAAAGGACACCATTCGCCGCGTTAATGCTAATATACGACCACAAAGGGCCGTAGGGGGCAATTGCGGGCAATTGGTTCTCGTGGTATCAGTGTGTGTTTCTAAGTCACTGGTTAGACTTTGAGAGTCCTATGTCTCTTCCACTATCGAGCTCATAGGACGGCTCGGCTTCCTGGGACGTGAATGACGTTGTTTTTCATTCACAGTGGCTTGACCACCATCTGATTAAGGCCCATCTGATTATCACGAAAATGCCCTCTGGAACTTACTGGTAGAGAACAGTACGTGTCAATTTTTTTCTCTCTTACCAAAGGCGTAGCACAAGATTTTCGTTTTTGGGACTTCTCATTTTTTTATATACGCTGTGGACTTGCTGATGCACTATCCAAGATTTTCCAATTTTACGCCGCCAGACTATTTTTTGTGGGGATATGAGAAGTTAATAGTCTACAGCGATAAGCCCGGAACGATTCTCCAAGGAGGACACCAAGAAAGGACACCATTCGCCGCGTTAATGCTAATATACGACCACAAATGTTGGAAAAAGTAATCAAAAAGTTAATCACCAGATTAGACTACGTCCGAGCTAGCTGTGGCGGTCCTAAACAAGATCTTATATTTAAATTTTAATGCCAGTAGATTATCTTTCGAATAAAGTAGATTCAAAGCAAAAAAATCATTTCTCTTTTATTCCATTTCAAAGTTCTATGGCTCTATAAAAAAAAACACCCTTTGTAATCAGTCGCAACGCGCGCTTAAGTAATTAAGTACTCAATTATTAAAAAAAGAGGGGAAATAAAAAAATCAGCTTAGTATTTAAGGTACTAAAGGTAAATGGATATCTGTGCTGCATTACTAAATTTAGTACTGATTTTAGTACATTTAAATTTAGTAAATACAGTACTAAAGCAGTAGACCAAAGAAAAAAAACTTTCACTAAAAATACGCAGATTAAAAATTCTGTTAAAATCAAAAAGTATTTTCGCTATCTGCAGTGCAATGTCACGCTTAACTATGTCATAAAGTGATAAATTACAGCGATACAATACAAAAATGCAGCAGAAGAAATAAACTATAATTTTTACACTATCTCAGATTAACATCAGAGAGATGAAACAGAGCAGTAATTTTGTTTACAGGTTGCTGCTGTTGTGAGAAACGTTAAGATTAAATCGTAATATATTTGATTTATTAATTTATTTGAATTCACAAAATTTCTTTGTTACTGATTGCTATTCTCATTCAAAATCTTTCATCAAACATTTAGTGAAGAAATAAGAACGAACCTGAAAGTTGAAACAAAACTATCTGGCAACTACGATTTCTCATTGCTTATCGCATCTCTCGCAGAAAGAGCAAGAGGTAACTTTTTATTTATTTCATCATGAAAACAAAAACAAAATTATCATTTCACACAATCTTTATAAAAATAGAAGCTTTTTAGTTTAGGCTGCAAAGAAGCATTGATACCTACATACACACACACACACACACACACACACACACATACATATATACATACAAACATACATATATTTTTAATTACTAAACTATTTAACCGCATAGCTGAAAGAACAGTTTTTTGTGCGAGCTAAATAAGTATATACACACATATATACAGTGGTGGCCACAAATTTAAAACACGACTTTACACTGATATATTTCTAATATTTTTGCATCTTATGTAAACATTTTTAAATCCTTTTTATTTTTTAAAAAATCCTGTATTTGTTTAGGAACTTTTTTGACACATTGTTACGGATGCGTTTTGCTTAAGTTGTAAAAGAAAATAATTAAGTAATAAAGCAAACAACTGGATATGTATGCTGTTTACTAACTACTGCCTAGCTTGCTAAGAAAACTTATGCCTACAAGACAACAACAACTATCTTAAAATAAATTCCAAAAACAAAAATAATAAAATAATGAATTACATAACAACAAATTGTGATATAAAACGTAGTAGAAAATTCTTAATTTTTCCAGACCTCTAGCGGACAAATATAAAAGGCAGCGTCTAAGTGGATAGTTAGTAAGTTAAAACATAAATCTCATGAAGTAAGGACGTGCATCTTAAGTAAATTGTTCTGTAGTATCAACTTTGTGTGTAGTTAAAGTAAATAAGCTTGTAATTAATTTGAAAACTCTAAAATCTGGTGTTATTTATTTTGCACTAAACAACTCGGCAAACAACAAAAGATTTATAAAAGTTACAAACGTAACAATATTATAAATGTCAATGCAAGTTTTAGCCTGGTCATGAATTTAAGATATAGTCAAAATAAAAGTGAAATCACTTAATTAAAGCTTGAGTTTATTTGGTAGGTAATCCTTTATTTTGGAGCACAGCAGCGCATATCCTCAAACAAACTTTCAACTAACACCCTACATCGTTCCTTTGGAATGTCATACCAAGCTTTTTGGATTTCTTCCCATAAATCGCTCAAATTTGTTGACTTTACCAACCGCATATGCCCCTCACCACCACTCCACAGGTTCTCAATTGGATTTAGTTTCGGGGATTGAGCTGGCCACTTCAGAACAGTAATACCGTTTTCCTCTAAGCAACTCTTCACTAGGCCTAAAGTGTGCTTAGGGTCATTATCATGCACAAATTTCTACATTAGAGGCATGTTATTATCAGCGAATAATATTTTGTTTTTGTATATGTGCTAGTCCATTTTAATAGCAATCTTGTGAATAGGACCTACATAATGCCAGGAAAATGCTGACCACACCATGATATTTCCACCGCCATGCTTAACAGTTTTGAAGGTGCACTTTGTTTGATGCTCCTGGTTTGGAAGGCGCCATACATCCCTTTTTCCGTCAGAAACGGCAAAGCTTCGACCCATCGCTCCAAAGAATGTTTTTCCAAAATGTCTTAGGTTTATTTATAGGTTCTTTTGCAAACTCTAGCCGGGCTTTAATATGTTTTCTTGGCACAAGTGGTTTACGTTGTGCGGTGCAGAGTGTGATTCGTTTTACATCCGCACCTGGCTATGTAGCCTTAATCAGATGGTGGACAAACCACTATTGTATAATTTGGAACGTCATACAGGCGTTCTAGGAAGCCGAAGACATAATTCTAAGCAACAGAACCACCTAGTTGCAACTTAAATGATTCCAGGGCAGCGCTGCAAATCATCACACCTTGCTAAAGAGTTGGAGACTTTCAACTCCTGTCCAGAAAACATGTCTAGCATGCTCACTGGACTGGATCATTCACTTAGGGTGTCATTAACAGCGAGATGATCCTGGCCACCATAATAAGCGTTATACTGTTATGGGGCCGCGAAACCACAACCACTACGATACTCCCATATAGGGGCCAACCTCAATGATCAGTCAGAGAACTATTAAATGTCTAAAGAGACAAATAATGAACTCTGCGGCTTCACTGATCCCCGTGGAAATAAAGTGGAGCTTCCAGTTGACTCTCTGCCTGTCTTCAGGGGACTGGGCTCCCTTTTTCCCCAGTTGCACTGAGTCTAGATAGCTGTTGCGTACTATAAAGACCATAAATGTGCCCCCGGGGGGGAGCACATCAGGCAGCACGGAATCCCCACAAAAAGAAGTCTGGAGCAGTTAAATCAGGCGACCGTGGAGGCCAATCATCATCACCATTTCTTGAAATAACTTGTTGTGGAAAGAGGTCTCGCAGTAAATTCATTGTAATCCTATCTGTATGCGATGTGGCTTCGTCTTGTTGATATCACATGTTAATCAATCCCAAAGCACGCAGTTGAGGCGTTAAAAATTGTTCAATCACATCACGATATCGCTTCCCATTGATAGTTACCGTTACGCCGTTTTTATTTTAAAGAATTAAGGAACAATGATTCCTCCTGAGCAAATTGCACACCAGACTGTCACTTTTAATCGATGTAAAGGTGATTGTTGCATAATTGGAGGGTTTCCCATTCCCCAGGACCGACTATTTCGTTTATTTACATATCCATTTTAAATGAAAATGTGCCTCGCCACTTATTATGATTTTTTCATGAAAATCGCAATTGTCATGGTCGAGCTTTAACATCCTATTGTCATATGTACGGCGCCGTAAATGGTCTTGTGGTAGAAGCTCTTGTATCAACAGAATTTTATATGGAAACAAATTTAAATCCTTTGTGCAAACTTGTTGTCAAAGTTGTTCTTTGAGGACCCAGTTCCTGAGTGCAGCGTCGAATTGAGGTTCCACTATTGTTTTGAACACTTTTTCGAGCAGCAGTAATGTTTTCAGCCGATCTTGCAGTACATTGTGGTTCACGCTTGACCCTCTTTCTTCGAAATCGTTCGCTACACGATAAATAGTGCGTTTTGTTGGCACGTAACTTTCTCAACGTTACAGTAATTAAAAGACGAGTGTCTCTCCTTTTCAGGCGAATGTGTCCACGATCATTTAGAATATTACGGGCTACGGTGGACTTCTAGCCTCTTTATGTATGACGTCGCATATTTTAAAATCTGCGTTTTTACCTTAGAGCGTTGTGAATGTGCGACTTTTGACAAACCAGGGAGCAGCTGTAATCATGCAGAGAATTTTATTTCGGCTAAAGCAATGCCCCACAACTGAATACCATATAACTTGCATTCTTGCATTCATAATTTGCATTCTAATTTAAAAGCAGAGTTCCTGCCAATTAGCCAGTATATCTGTATGGGACTTGCATGAGAGCAACCGATCAAGATATACACGAAGGTATTTAACCACGATTTGTTGAGGAGCCACTTGGTTAATAATTTGAATTATAGGGCATTATTTCTTGCGTAATGAGAAAGTAACATGGACGCATTTTCTTCCCTTACCCTAATTTTCCATTGCCTAAGCCAACTTTCTAGCCTTAATATGTGGTCTTGTAACTACCAGGAACTATTGTGGATCCTCAGAAAGGCCGTATCATCCGAGAATGTTGGCGTGTGGATATTGTCACTAATTGGCATGTTAGACTATCCTGTGGAACATCTACAGTAATTGGCTCAGCACAACTTAGGGTCATACTGTCGGTCACTTAATTCCCCCCGGGGTCACATGATAGTTTTTTTGGAGCCTATTATTCCATCTAGACTGGTGTCTTGCGGGGTAAAAGGGAGCCCAGGCCCCTTAAAAGCTAGTAGGAGCCATCTGGACAATCCACTATATTTCCACGGAAATCAGTAGGCTCGCAGAGTTCACTATTTGTCTCTTTAGACATTTAGCTGTTCTCTGGCTGATTATTGAGGTTGGCCCCTATATGGGAGTATCGTGGTGGTTGTGGTTTCGAGGCCCTCATGAGAGTTTGTGGGTCGGATCATTCACAATGAACACAATGAATGGTTCAGGTCCAGTGAATATGAATGCCATCATGTTCTTAATTATATTAAGCTTCATGCATTCTAGACCAGGAGTTGGAAAGTCTCCAACTCTTAAGCAAGGAGTAAAGGCTGCGACCTATTTCGAGCTTTTGAAATTGCAACTAGGAGTGATCGGAGAATGCACATATTCGAACGCCTTCTAGGGCGAAAATGGCGCTACATACCATTCACAGTGGTAATGGCCACCATCTGATTATGACTCACTGCCGGTGCAGATGTAAACCTTATCACGCATTGTCGGTTACTTAATAAGCTGTTGGACTCGAGGTACCTCACAAGATAAAAATTAATCATATTATCCATCACTTAGGAGTGCAGAACTAATTGCAATTGGGCGATAATTTTCACCCTTTTTGAAGATCGGCAATACATTGCCAACCTGCTGACACTTGAAAATTCGCCGGCATGATACATCGTGATGAGAAGGGCTGGGCTGCTAACGGACGCGCTAGCGTCGAAGAGCAGTTTTTTTTTAAAGAGAAGAAGCACTTCAGACAACAATGCCTATTTAATCAAGCACTGTGCTACATTCTTTAGGAAAGGATGAGACAAGTGGTGAAAGTAGAAGGATAGTTACGACTATTAACTGTCGTATAAAAAAGCACAATAACCAATGACCATGCCTTCATCACTGAGCAGCCCCACCGGCAGTCATTTTTTTATTTTTGTAGTGAAAAAAAGGAGATCTTTGTTGGGAATCGAACACACAACCCATAGTCTTATAAGCTAGCCTACAGGGCCAGACCAGTGCTGGAATCCTATCCGGCCCAGGAGACTTGTTAAAACGTTTTTAACTGCTCAAGCTTGAAATAATATCTTCGGCATAGTAACGGATACTCTGTCGAGATCGGGCGGTGGTTGATTTTCTTCCGGCAAATAATAATTATTTGCAAATATAGCAGCCAAAATGTTAGCTTTATCAACCGGGTCAGTGAATATTTGGTCATTCTTCAAAAGAGTCGGAACTGACGAACTAGAATTATTTTTTACTCTTTTAATATATAACCAAAACCTCTTGCTACTACTTGCGGTAGCAAGAACTTAAGCACGAAGTCGCTTATAGTACATCGTGTGATTAGACTTACATCTGCGCCTGGCCATGAAGCCTTAAACAGATGGTAGATCAAATCACTGCATAATTTGGAACGTCATGCTCGTCTTAGGAAGCCGAAGCTATAATTCTATGCAACAGAACTTTCTAGTTGCAACTTCGATGATTCCAGAGCAGGGCTGCAAATCATCACTCCTTGCTTAAGAGTTGGAGACTTTCCAACTCCTGTCCAGAACACATGTCTAGCATGCTCACTAGGTCTGGGAACATTTCACCAGGTAGGTGTTATTTAAGGTGAAATGAATCCAGCCACCATAGATTGATGTGGGGCCGCGAAACCACAACCACCACGATACTCCCATATAGGGGCCAACCTCAATTATCAGTCAGAGAACAGTTAAATGTCTAAAGAAACAAATAACGAAGTCTGCGGCTTACTGATTCTCGTGGAAATAAAGTGGAGTTTCCCTGCTGACTTCAGGAGACTGGGCTCCCTTTTGCCCCAGTTGCACAGGTCTACATAGTAGCTCTCCATTAAGACCATATATGTGCCCCCGGAGGGTACGCTCATAGTACAAATTTTTTCTTACGCCTTAGTATATTGATACATGAAGATCTTGCCCTTTTGCGTAAACGTTTTTGTTTCTACGCCAGATACTTCTTCCTTCCTCATTTGACTATCTAAATCTGACTGCAATTTGAACGTCTGACTAAACCAAGACTTCGATTTGGTTAAAATTTTTTGGATGGAATAAAAGTTTTCATTCCAAACAAAATTATGTTTGCAACCATTTCCGCTATGGCATCGGTTTTATTGTTCAACAAACACAATTTCCAATTGAATTGCCTAAAAAATTCGTTGAGCTCGTCCCAACGAGCCTTCTCATAAATATATTTTAAACGTTTAGTAGCTGATTACGAAACGTTGTGAAGTCCTAAATATGAAAAGGAGGCGGAGATGGTGCAGTGATCCGAGTTGCCGAGAGGTGCACAAACACTAATTTCATACTTTTGGGGTTATGTAAATAAAAAAAGGTCGAACGTATTACTGTGGTAACCGTTAACACAAGGAATGTGTGTTGGCTGAATCACTAATTGCACAAGGTGATTGTGCGTGGCAAATAACTCAATATACCGTCCTACTGTAGTTGTATGGCTTAAATTACAAGGATCCAGTAGCACAAAACAAGTAAACCCAGGAGTTTCTATTAATAAAATGTTCTATTAATTGTTGTTGGTTTTGAATTACAGTGCTCTTATTTGCAGCTAAAAAATTCATAGAGTGGAAATATTAAAACAGATTTTGGCTAAATCGAAACTGTAAAATTTCAAAATTTTTACAAACATTTTTATATTTTTCTCTAAACGTAGTTAGTCACGTTTTGCAGTACGGTGCTCCCATGAACATTATTGTTTTTATTTTTAAACAGCTTTTGTTTGCAACAACAACAACTGCATCCTATAAGACATAAAGAAAAGTATCTAAAAACAAAAAAAAAAAATAAAAATAAATAAAATGTGGGACAACTACTAAAGCAGCACACAAACGTAACTTTTTGATCTCTTTATTATTGCTCTCTTGTAACAAAAAAAAAATTCTCTTTAATGGACTATTTTTAACAATTTCTCTAGCTCTCTCTCTCTCTCTCACACACAGAAAAACTAACTGCAAACGGTAAAAAGAATCAACAAAATAATGAAAATAAAACAAAAACAAAATTATACAAACAACTGTTAAACAGGTGTATTTCTCTAGGAGAGCTTGCTTGCCTGAAAGACAACTCAAGTAAAATAAAAATAAAAATAAACAAACTTTGTTGCAATACCACGTCATGGATTTTCATGCGTGAAAATAACATACACAGTGGCTTGAATTATTTTAAATACATAAATTTATACGAATTTATTGATTTTATTAATGATGCCACATCTACATAAATTTAATTATATCAACATTTAAAGGTATTGGCGAGTATTTCTGTGTTTTTATGTAATTAGTGCCGTTTTACACGCTTCAACTTTTGTTGCTCAACTTTTGTTGATATAAGGATATAAAGCCTTCTCTTTTCTTCTAATGGAAAAAACAAAGGTTGAGCAACAAAAGTTGAAGCGTGTAAAACGGCATTTAGGAATTAACTAAAATTTTAAAACGTTAAAATTTAAATTTAAATTATATTTAATTTCGTTAGTGCTTAACAACAAAAAGCTCTAGCCTGGTCCTGAATTTAAGCCATAGGCAAAATAAAAGAATTCACTTAATTAAAGCCTGAGTTTATAAAAAATTTTAATATTTGGCTGGGAATACTTTATTTTGGAGCACACCAGCGCATCTCCTCGGCAAATTTTCAACTAATGCTCTACAACGTTCGTTTGAAATGTCATATCAAGCTTTTTGGATTTCTTCCCATAAATTGCCCAAATTTGTTGGCTTTATCGATCTCACATGCCTCTCAACATCATTCCACAGGTTCTCAATTGGATTTAGATCCGGGGATTGAGCTAGCCACTTCAGAATAGTAAACCGTTTTCCTCCAAGCAACTCTTCACTAGGCGCGAAGTGTGCTTAGGGTCATTATTATGTATAAATTTCCACATTAGAGGCGGCATATTATTATCAGCGAATGGTATCATAGTACTTGTTAATATGTTTTTGCATATGGGCTGATTCATTTTAGTAGCAATCTTGTGAATAGGACCTACACCATTCCAGAAAAACGCTATCCACACCATGACATTCCCTCCGTTATACTTAACAGTTTCAAAGGTGTACTTTGGTTGATGTGCCTCGTTATGAAGGCACCATACATACCATTTTCCGTCAGACCCGAAAAGGCAAAACTTCGACTCGTCGCTTCAAAGCATTTTTTTCCAAAATGTCATAGATTTATTTACAGATTCTTTCGCAAACTCTAGGCGGGATTTAATGTTTTTTCTTGACACAAGTGGTTTACGTTGTGCAGTGCACCTACGTATATTTTTCCCACTGAGATGATACATTTATACCAAAATTCTTTGAAAGTATCTTTAGAAACTGTTTTATAAAGGGTCCGCCAAATAAATTTTTTTTTGTTTGTTTTAAATGCTATAAACAAAACTACTGAATATTTTCTAAAATTTCTTTTTTTAATTTTAAAATACAATCCTTCCGATTAATAATGGAAAATAATTTCATTCAAATGGCTGCCTCGGCTGGCCGTGCAGTAGCCTACACGATCGGTTCAATTTTTAAGCACATTATCGATTGAGTGCAGCTGTATTTCACCAATGGCTTCATGAATATTGGGCTTTAAAGCGTCAATTGTCTCTGGCTTGTCGGCGTAACACTTATCTTTGACGGCACCCCACAAATAATAGTCCAACGGTGTCAAAACGCAGCTCCGAGGTGGCCAAACGACATCAGCTCTGCGGCTGGTAATGCGATCTTCAAAAATAGGGCGCAAAACATCGAGTGTAGCTTCAGCTCTGTGACACGTAGCGCCGTCCTGTTGAAACCAAATGTTGCCAATGTCCTCCTCTTCAATTTTTGTGAACAAAAATTCGTTCAACATGGCCCGATAACGATCGCCATTGACTGTAACGGCCACTCCTTGCTCATTTTCGAAGAAAAATGACCCAATTATGCCTCTGGACCAAAAAGCCGCACCAAACAGTGACTCGTTTTAGGTGCGTCGGCTTTTCAATGTATGCGTAGGGGTTTTCTGTGCCCCAAATGCGACAATTTTGCTTGTTTACATACCCGCCAAGATCAAAATGAGCTTCACCTGAAATCGGCTTCATCTCTAAGTCGATCGCAGGTCCACTTCGCGAAGCGAAAACGCATTGGATGGTCACTTGGCTTCAACTCCTGAACCAATTGGACTTTGTATGGCATCATACCAAAGTCTTTATATAAAATTCGTCTCAATGATGTCTCTGATTTGTTCAATTGTTGAGAACGACGGTGAATTGATGTTGATGGCGGTTCATCCACACTTTCTGTCACAGCAGCAATATTTTCGGGTGTATGGCCTTTCACGCTTTGGTTTATCAATGGCATCCGTTTCTTTCACTTTTTTCACAAGATAACGAACATACGGAGCTGACGGTGTTTCTCTTCTTCCACAATCCGTACGCAATTTTCGCACACATTCTGTCTGCAACATTAATTCATTTGTAAACTCTAGGCGGGATTTAATATTTTTTGTTTTATACAAGTGGCTTACGTTGGGCAATGCACCCACGTAAATTTTTCTCATTCACACGCCTTTTTATTGTCCTGGAAGATCTCCCAGGGGCATATAAATATGGTCTTTATAGAATATTCCACTATCTAGACACAATGCAACTGGGGAAAAAGAGAGCCCAGTCCCCTGAAGTCAGACAGGGAGACAACTGGAAGCTCTACTTTATTTCCACGGGAATCAGTGAGCCGCAGAGTTCATTATTTGTCTCTTTAGACTTATAATAGTTCTCTGACTGATCATTGAGGTTGGCCCCTATATGGGAGTATCGTGGTGGTTGTGGTTTTGCGGCCCCATAAGGGATTTATGAAAATTATGGTGGCCAGGATCATTTCACTGATAATGACACGCAAAGTGTCCTTGTCAATCTACTACATAATTACGATTTTAGGAATTGTCATTCATTAATCACTCGCCCAATCAGTGGATCATCGATAGATCATATTTACAGCAACATTCAGAATTCTTTATATATAGATTCTATAGAATGTGATATATCGGATCATAATTTATTGGCTTGTAGAATAGAATTTAAAAACGTAAACCAGTCTTACGTTGAGAGACCGTTTGTACACTTTAATTACAACAAAGTTAAACTGTACATCGATAACAATTTACACAGAATGGTGCAATCAGGTGACCCTTCAGAGGACACGTCAGCATTAGTGGCTTGTTTACAAGATGCTATATCAAACTCTTCTTGCGAAACATTAAAAAGGAGATCAATAAAGGAAGAAATGACGCCGTGGGTTAATGGAAATTTGAGGAAAATTATTGAATATAAACACAAACTTTTGAGAAAACGAAGATTATGTTCTAATAAAGCAGAATTGAATGGGAGATTAAGGAGAATCAGTAACATAATTAAAAAAGCATACAGGAACTCTATGAACAATTATTACGAGGACAAGTTAAAGGACATTCAGCATGATCCAAAAAAAAGTTGGAAATTTTTAAATGAAACTCTTGGTAGAGCCTCTAACCACTCTATTAACATAAGGGATGAAAATAGTGACGTAATTAGTTGCGACTTACGCAAAGCAGAAATATTTAACAACTATTTTACAAAATCAGTCAAAGATTTAAGGTTTGAAATCGATCAACTGTCTCCAGGATCGTTTAACTCCTTAAGAACATTAGTTCAAACTACTACACGATGTCGATTTAGCTACACAACACCCGAAGAGGTTCTCAATACTATACAAAACCTGAAATTACACAAAAGTTCAGGTCATGATAAAGTTTCCGCTAGAATAGTAAAAGAAAATAAGAATACGCTTGTCAATTACATGGTGAATATATTCAACAACATAGTTACCTTTGGAACATACCCAGACATATTGAAGATTCACAAAGTTATTCCTATTCCTAAGAAGATTCACGCTAATGCTGTAGATCAATTTCGACCAATTGCAGTTCTGTCTGTCATTGATAATGTGTTTGAACGAATTCTATACGAACAGATTTCATCCTTTATGAAAAAAAACAATTTCTTAAATGAGTTCCAGTATGGTTTTAGGAAAGGCTGTGGTACGGAAGAGGCAGTGGTTAATATTACCAACTTTATTTGTAAGGGACTAGATGAAGGTCACTGTGGTGTAATTGGTGTGTTTTTTGATTTAACGAAGGCATTTGATATTATCGATCATCGCATTTTACTGCAAAAATTGAGTCTTTATGGTTTTGCTGATAAAGATCTTAATGTTCTTGAAAGTTATTTATCGAATCGTAAACAATTTGTTCAGATAAATTCGCACAAGAGCCCTTTTAAGATGGTCGAGCATGGTGTCCCCCAGGGTAGTGTTCTAGGTCCTCTACTGTTTAGCATCTACCTGAACGACATCAAAAACCTTGGCCTTTCGGGTAAACTTTTTATATATGCTGATGATATAAGTATATTTTATCCTTACAACCATGAAACAGTTGCCAAAGCTTATATTGAACGAGATGCTGCATTAATTTTGGAATTTACAAGAGTGAACAAACTTTTACTGAACGCTAGGAAAACGCAGTTGATAAGATTTAAACCAACCAGTCGACGAAATGACTCATTCAGTGTATTTGTAGACGGAAAGGAAATATTAGAATCCACTTCCATAAAGTTTCTGGGTACCTATTTACAGAATAATCTCTCGTGGAGTGAACATATTCAACATATTAAGTCAAAATCTTCTCAGGCTATAGGTATTTTGTACAAATTCAAAAACAAATTTAGTGAAAATACAAAGCGGATGATCTACAATGCGCTAATTCAAACCCATTTTCATTACTTGGCAATTCTTTTTGGGTATAAAAAAACCTATGAATTAAGATCATTGCAGCGCTTACAAAATAAGGCCCTTAAAGTTGTTTACAATCTTCCTCTAATGTTTTCAACCATAGCATTATACCGAGACATATCCAAAACTATATTACCCATTTTTGGAACATATAAGCTACAGCTGCTGCTATATGTCTTTAAATGCATTCACAATATCGGTCATCATACTGTTGCCTTTTCACGAAATCAGCAAACATTTAACACACGTAATAACATGAACTTAGCTGTATCTATATGTAGGTTTGAAACAACAAAGCAACGTATAGAATATATGGGTAGTCATGAATATAATAATTTACCTCAATACTTAAAATCAGTAACCAGAATCTCGTTATTCAAAACCGGTTTGAAAAAACACTTGTTTGAAAACCTTGAAGAAATTTTGATGTAATATCTATCTCAAATTTTTATTTATTTTTTCCCTATTATCTCAGACTATTTGTTATAAATATTTTGTTTTTTATTTTATTTTTAACGTAAACATTTATACTTTGTAAACTGAATTTTGTATAATATAAACTTGCCAACTTGCCTCATTAAAGCCTATTTGGCGCTGAGGCACTATTTTGTGAATTGAATTTTTTATGAATAAAAATACATTAATAAAAAAAAAAAAAAAAAAAAGTGAATGATCCAGTCCAGTGAGCATGCTTGACATGTGTTGTGGGCAGAAGTTGGAAAGTCTCCAACTCTTAAGCAAGGAGTGATGATTTGCAGCCCTGTCCTGGAATCATCGAAGTTGCAACTAGAAAGTTATGTTGCATATAATTATAGCTTCGGCTTCCTAGGACGAGCATGACGTTCCAAATTATGCAGTGGTTTAGTCCACCATCTGATTAAGGCTTCATGGCCTGGCGCAGATGTAAATCTAATCACACAGTTGTCCTGGAAGATACCCTCCCCCCTACGGGGAAAACATTTATCAGTCTTTATGGAGTACTCAACCATCTAGACTTGTCCGGCGGGGGGTATAAGGGAGCCCAGTCCCCTTCAAAGCTAGTAGGAGCCAACTGGAAAATCCACTATATTTCCACGGGAATCAGTAAGCCCCAAAGTTCAGCTAATTGTCTCTCTAGCCTTTTAGCTGTTTCTGTAACTGATTATTGAGGTTGGCCCTTCGAGAGTATTGTGGTGGTTGTAGTTTCGCGGCCCTCGCATGAACTGATTTAGAGGGTCAGGATTATCTCACATATAATAACACGAGTGAATAATACGGATCCAGTGAGCATGCTAGTCATGTGTTCTGGACCAGGAGTTAGATAGTATCCAGCTCTTCAGCAAAGAGTAGTGGTTTACCACCCTGCTTTGGAACCGCTGAGATTGCAACAGGAAATGACCTGTTGCTAGAATTAGTCCTCGGCTTACTAGGGCGTGAATGACGTTGCTATTCATTCCCAGTGGTTTGACCACCATCTGATTAAGGCTTAAATCCAGGTGCAGATGTAAATCTTATCACGAAATGCTTTGGGAGATAAATTTACACCAAAATCCTCGTGAATTTCACTTTTAATTTAATCCTTCCGAATTTTTCTATAAAAAATTATAATAAAATTCGATTATAAAAAGTATTTTTTATATTCAGCTGATTGTTTCGTTCAGTGTATTACTTCTTTAGCAAACAAATCCCAACTTCTTCTAAAACTCTCAATTTGTTTAATCTAAACAAATAACACTTTTTGTTAAAAGTTTAACATTTATAATATTTTATATGTTTTCAATAGACACACACACACACACACACCACCTGTCAGTCGGGTTCTCCTCTAAATGTTTGTATTTCAATTTTCAATTAAACATTTTTAATTTAAAATGTCTTTAGTCTAAACTAAACTAAATTCAGTTACTCTCGACTGCTTTGAATTGTATTTAGTTTTTCTATTGTAAAAAACCTTCAAAATCAATTAACACACTCATGTGATTTGATCTAATTTTGTTTTGGAAAGTAAACCAGTTAATACGAACAAAACAAGGTGGCGACTAAGATAGATCTGCCTTTTGCTGTACCTTTACTTTATTGGCTTCAGTGATTTCTCTGATTAAGCTCCAGTATATCCATTGGAGTCTATTCTTCATGTTGAGCTAACTGAATTTGGAGGAAAGTTTAGGGCGGCGATAATGGCAAACTACCTGCAGTTGATGACAGAATAAATCAATCAAACAATTACAGACCGTATAATCAGAAGAGGGTCGGCGAAATCAATGTGATAAGAAATGTGACTTATTGTTATCGAAACCTGGATTAGATTGCTCTGTGAGCACGAAATCTTGCGGCACCATGCATACTGAATTTAAATATTTGATTCACATCAAACTCAGTAAGTCAAACTGAGCAAATCAGTATGACGGACGTTCTGGCGGGTCTATGGAACCTAACGGCACATCCATACCATTAAAAAAGATTGCTGAATATGTGATGGTATCATTTTATGTCTTTACCCTGATTTCCCTCTAACGCCATCATACGAATGATGCGAATGAGGAGCTTTGTGTATGATACAGAATTCCTATGCCTGCTGAAGTTTCTTTTTCTCTTCATGGAAAAAGCCTTAATCAGGCCGTTATCAGCTTATGTATATGTTAAGTGCTTGGATTTTCCGACGGGGTTAAAATTACTTATATTTGGGTACGGTTTTCTCTCGACCCTCGTCAAATTTGGTTTGTGAACAAACCGGTTTCGGCTGTTTGCCATCTTCAGTGTACGAAAAGGGGTCGACGGAAAACCGTACCCACATAAAAGTTATGTATATGTCCCTGGGTTTTTCAACAAGAAATTGAAAAAGAAGAAGAAGAAGAACACCAACAACATGATAGTTTTGTCATTTAGTTTTTTGACATATTCATACTAGATGCATTGCCAACTATTACAATGAATTTAATGTCGCACGAAAATTGCATTTAAAATAATTTAAATCCACTATGAAAATGTTGTTTCCGTTAAAGTTGCATTTCGTAAAATTCGTAATATTTTTGGACAACATATTCGTCTTTTTGAGACCGCTATTTAGAATTTGGTTGTTAAACTTGAGTCGACAGGCTCGATACAAAAAGGGCGAACACCAACGTGTGTCCAGATGGGTCGTTCAACTGAAAACATCGCAGCCGTTAGCCATAACCAGTCAATCTCTTATTGTTCTCAACAACTGGGGTTATCTAAACCACCACCGGTGGTGGTTTTACCACTGGGTGTAAGAAAAAGCGTCACAGTTGGTGCATACACAGTAGGTGCATATACGCCTTAGTCCCTGCCGGGGGCACATTTATCGGTCTTTATAGAATACTTGACTATCTAGACCGCACAGGTCTAGATAGTCAAGCTGGGGGTATAAGGGAGCACACTCCCCTGAAGGCAGCAGGGGTAAACTGGAAGCTCCACGTTATTTCGATGGGAATTAGTAAGCCCCAGAGTTTCGCTAAATGTCTCTTTAGACTTTTAGCTGTTCTCTGACTGATCATTGAGGTTGGCCCTTCGGGAGTATCATGGTGGTTGTGGTTTTGCGGCCCTCCATGAATTTGATTTAGGGGGGCAGGATCATCTTGCCTTTAATAACACCAACGGGTGAATGATTCAGATCTAGTGAGCATGCAAGTCATGTGTTCTAGACCAGGAGTTGGATGGATAGTCTCCAGCTATTCAGCATGGAGTAGTGGTTTGCAACCCTGCTTTGGAACCGCTGAAATTGCAACTAGGAAAGACCTGTTGCTAGAATTAGTTCTCGGCCTTCTAGGGCGTGAATGACGTTGCTTTGGAGCCGCAAAACCACACCCAAAACGATATTCCCGAAGGGCCAACCTCAATAATCAGTCAGAGAAACAGCTAAAAGGCTAAAGAGACAATTAGCGGAATCTCTGGGGCTTACTGATTCCCGTGGAAATACGTGGAGCTTCCAGTTGACTCCCTGCTGGCCTTCAGGGGACTGGACTCCCTTATACCCCCCAGCAGCATAGGTCTAGATGGTCAAGTATTCTATAAAGACCGATAAATGTGCCCCCGGGGTGGATACGGTAATGGTTTATGGATCACGCTTTGCGATTTGCTAACAAATCAATATTGACCTTTTTAACCCTGACAAGAGAAAATGGGCTTATACAAAATTCGGTTTTGGATAACCCTCATTTTTGAGAACGTCGAGGAATTGACAAATTTGGATCTGATTCAACACTGTGGCTCACTGCTGCGATGTTTTCAGTTGAACAATGCGGTGGCAAACGCGTTGTTGTTCGCAGATTTTGTATCGTGCCTATCGACTTAAATTTAATGATCAAATTCTTAATAGCGGTTGTAGAAGGACGATTATGTTGTTCGAAAATATCAAATTTCTGTTATCCTTTTTAATTACATTTTAAAACTTATCTTAGATTTGTTATGGCTTAGCTAAGCTAGATTTTGTCCATTAAAACTAATCCAAAAGCTATTGTTTATTATCTTACAACATACAGTCACCCGTAATAAACATATGGCAACATTTAAAATGTTCCTTATTTTAGTCAAATCAAGGACATAAACCTAAGAAGCAGCAATTATAAAATCTTATTAGTAATATATTTATGTACACGCATCACATGTTAAACAATTTGAATTAAATTAATTTTTATAAATTTTAAAACTAAAAACTTACCACGCTTGTTAAAGAAAACAATAACAACACAAAAACACATACATAAATGCAAAAATTCACAACACAAAATATTGTTTATATAATTTTTAATAATATCTTAACAATTGCTTTATTTTTAAATAGCAAATTTAATTGTTTTTCAAAATAAACTTTTTTACAATAACACTTGTTCATTTGTTTGGCTAAACAAAAATTATTGAATCGCACATTGTGTTAAGACAAATTGTAAAAAAATGTGCTTTGCTTGGAATATTTTGTTTACGTCAGGCTTTCAATGTTCTTTTGCTTTTTTGTTGGTGTTGTTGTTGTTGACTTTTTGTTTGCAAACAAAACAAAATCAATCATTGGGTATGTTTAGTTATGTTAGTTTATTAAAACGGAAATACATGCCATATGACCGAATAACTGAATTAATGTTGCCAGATCTATATGACGATAATTTCAGTGCCACAAAGTTAGAAAACATTTTTAATTTATAATTGTAATGTTACGTTTATTCCTTTGAAAAACTTTTTTTTTATATTGAGTTCTTTTATTGCAAAATAACAATAATAAATAATAATGATAATAAATACTAAAACAGCACTTTAGAGCTTAAAATTAAACAATTTCTTCATATTCAATACACACAAAATAAAGACGACGACAACTTGAATTAGTTGATTTGCCCGACAAGTGGTGCTTATATAGCTGTTTCAAGCTAATCTCGCATATACAAGAATATTCTACTTTAACGTCGCCCCATAGTGTTGTTGTTATTACCATTCACATCACGGTATGTTTTGTTTTTATTCTGTGTTAGTTATTTTTGTTTTTTATTGTTTATCTTATTTCGTAGAATTTCTAATAAGCGATTAGCCACAGAATCTTGATTGAAACAACATGATTCGCCAAACAAAAATATGGAGCGAATCTTGCAGGTTCAATTTGAATCTTATTTTAAATCACGGTAAAATACACTCTTCTATCATTTTTATGACAAGTTATCGTATTTTATCTGTACTTTTGATAAAAAACTGTATAAACAAAGAGAAAATCAAAACAAAAACTTTAATTTAGCAAAACAAACATCCATACATTCGCGCTGATGTCATTTGCTGGACTTTTTCTACTTATTTAAAAGACAGCACATAATAAATAATTATCATAAGATTATCAAAAAAATATATTTTTTAATAATAAACGTCCATTTTTAACAAACAAATTCGCGTAAAATATTTATGTGTGCGTGCATACAATAGTTACAATATTTAAACGTCAAAATGAAGGAAGAAAAAAGTCGTATGAACACCAATGTTTGGTGGTTCCATTTTGCCATCTGAACATGGTATAAGACTTATTAGAAAACTACACAGTTTGTAAAATGCACAGTAGGTCGTTTCGTTCACTTTTTTTTTTACTTTCTTTTAAAATTTAACAAATCTTCTTCGTAACTTTATTTTAAACTAAAGCCACATTTATATAAATAAAAAATCTTAAGTGATTTTGGTCTTCCGTTTTTTCTTATAACTTTCTGTAGCGTCTATAACCTTTTTATAAACTTTTTATAATAATATGTGTAACCACTTTTCTTCAGATTTCTTTAAGTGAGCAGTTTTAAAGCCACTGCTTAGATTACTAAGAAAGTACGATGCTGAAAAAACGTACATTGAATTTTCTAGATTTATTGTATGTTTTTTTAGAATATTGTAAGAAAATGCCATAAATATATTTTGGAAAAAATACGGCTTCTTCTACAGTTAGTAAAAACACAATTTCAATTTATCTTAATATAAGTTTCCTGCATTATAGGTCATCTATTTGTCAGAGAGCAGAAAGTTGTGGCAGTCATTAAAAATTTCATAAACAATTCAAAAGAACTTAGGCAACTTACTGTTTGCCAAGTTAGTTTTTTATATTAGCGACAATTTAATAACATTAAGCAGTTGTAGCCGCTTCAAGAGCTGTGCATGCTTCTGTTTCAACTCAGTCATTAAGTTGAAGTACATTTGGGAATCTTCCATAAGTCTTATTTTAGAAGATATCCTTCTTGCCATGATAGCATTTTTTATTATTTTTTTTTCTATCCATTGTTTTTTAACTTTTATCAAATTTAAATTAATTAACTTTTCACTCAATTCAAATTTATTATTACGGCTAGGAAACACACTTGTTGATTGAAACACAAGTTGATTCTTTCATGATAAGGGTGTGAAGCAAGAATAGAGAGCGAAGCACCTGCTTCGTGGAAACAAGATATTAAATATAATTTATAAGTTTTGCGTCTATTCACATTTGGTATATCAATTTAAAGAACAGTAATTTTTGAGAAAACTAAAACGAAATCCTCTTGATCTACTAAGAATATCATATTGAACAACTGATTGGACTCCCATTCTATCAAATTATGGAAATAAAAACATTAGTTGACATAAACATGTTTGCATTTATAAGCAAAATGCAATTAATAAAATGTGATTTAAATAAATAATTGAATAGTTATTAAAGCTGCTATTTATTCATTCAACAGTATTAAATTTATCCTAATTTATTAAATAATAGTAAATTAGCAATACTAATTCAATGGTCATGTCTGTAGTTTATGTAGGAATTTGATGTCGTACCAAATAAATCAACCCTGTTAGTAAAAATTCAAACCACATGTTCGAGACTCTTTTGTCAAACTTCAAAAAATAAATGCAGCTTATTTTTGTCGTTTATCCTACTCTGTGCTATTCGGTCTTATGAAAAGTGTTAATTATTTCATATAAAGAAAATATTGAGGATATTATGCGTTCAAATAATTTAATAAATAAATAAATAGCAACCACAGAAAATATTGATTATTTTAATCACGGCGAAAAAAAAATGTGGAATAAAGGAAAATAACAAGGTGAAATTTTTCTCTATGGCAAAGAAGCATAAGCAACAACAAAGTTAAAGAAAAATATACATAAACGGTAAAGAAAACTACCACTGAGAAAAAGAAAAAAAATTGCGCGAAAAAAAGGTATAGTAGACACAACAAAAGTATCAATATGTTTATACTGTAGCAGAGCAGACATGTCTAGTGCAATGTAAATCCTTACAGTTTCATCATCACCAGCAAATCCAGAAAATCGAGGAAAAGAAGTTACAAAAATATTAGTCTGTGTTTATTTTTTCTACATTACAGGCGGTTTCACTTTTTGCACAAAACAAGTTTTATTTTAATTAAAAAAATAGGCCTTGATAAAAAGATGAAAATGTCGTGTTGCTTTGATGTATAATAAAAATCGTCAAAGAAAATCTTACTACCGTGTACACATTTTACTTAACAAACTCCAAGCTTGTGTTTTTGCCATTTAGAAAGTGTACAAAGACAAAAAAACTAAACTTAACATGGTAAGTTGCTTTCCCACTAAAAATTTATGTATTTTCTATGTAATTTGCATATATGTATTTATAAGCAGGTCAAGTACAAAAATATCAAAGATTATCTTTACTATATATATTTTTTTTTTATTACAGTTCTTATTGTGTTGTTAATGTTCGGCATTTTGTTTTGCCCCCATAAACAAACATTTTTGTTGTAAATAAATGAGTAAATAATAAATTAGCATATTTAAAATTATACCAATAATTCGGTGTAACGTGCTCAGAGCCGGCTTAAAGTGGCCTCGTCGTTTTATAGTTCTAAGCGCCATTTAGGTGCTGACTTAGCTTTTTTAAAAGTTAAAAATCTATAAAAAAGTAAAAAGTTTATTTTATAAAGGAAATACCCTTACAAGCTTTTTTTACTTGTTAGAGAATTCAATTTAAATTGCTTCTTTTTACAGAATATTTCAAGTCGAATGCCCTAGTTAATAGTTTTTTGTCCCCAAAATCCGAAAGGGTCAGTTTGCTTTATGTCAAAATTAATTATGTCTTATTTATATCCATTGTAGGAAAAAAAGGATATGCAAGGCTTTATCATAGATAATCAAGGAAAAATCTGTTACCAAAATAGGAAGAACAGACTATATAAAAAATACAAACAGTCTGGTGATTCTACTGATTATTTAAGGTATTCTATTAGCCGCGCTACATACTCTTCGCTTAATAAACTATTTTATAATATTTATATGCACAAATTAAAAGACAATTTAAAACGCAATCCAAAAGCATTCCACAGATTTGTTAATCAAAAAAGGAAAACAGATGGATTCCCTTCTACTTTAAAGTTCCAACAAATCGAATCTAGTGATGAAACTGTTATATGCAATTTATTCGCCGATTTTTTCTCGACAATCGACCCATTTAATATTGCAAAATCTCAAACGATTAATATACCATTTATCGACATTTTGACAATCTCCAAGGAATTGAAAAGGATTAAATTCTCATATAATTGTGGACCTGACAACATCCCCAGTAATATTTTGATAAATTGTGCTGAAAGTATTTCCATTCCTTTGGTAACTTTTATTCAACATGTCAATAAAATATTGTACTTTTCCTGAAATCTGGAAGGATTCTTATATTATTCCTTTTTTTAAATCAGGTAACAGGTCCTGATATTTCAAATTACCGTGGTATTGCAAAATTAAGAACTATACCCAAATTATTTGAAAAAATTATCACTGAACATTTATGCTTTCATACATCAAGTTTGATAACCAATAGTCAACATGGATTTCGGAAGGGATGCTCTGGCATAACAAATCTTTTACACTTTTCAACAATTATACATCGTGGATTTAAAAAAAAAACAACAAACTGGTGTCATAAATACTGATTTCAGCAAGGCATTTGATAAAATAAATCATATCCTCCTAAAGAAAAAATTGGAATTAATAGGTTTTGCCGATTTAACTGTCAAATGGATTTACTCTTATCTAACAAATAGGAAACAAATGGTCCGTTTTAATAACGCCTCCTCTAGATGCATAAAGGTTCTATCTGGAGTACCACAGGGAAGCCACCTTGGGCCGCTTCTTTTTTTTTGCTTTTTATTAATGACTTGGCTAATGTCATTCAATCATCCAATATTTTGATGTATGCTGACGATGTAAAAGTTTTTCTTAGTTATTGTCAAGTAACTGACCAGCAACGCCTCCTAGGTGACCTTAACTCGTTTCACAACTGGTGTAAAATAAATCGTATGGAGCTAAATCTCAAGAAATGTAAATATATGTGCTTTGCTAGAAAGAAACCGATAACTGCATGCTACTATATCGATGACCATCATTTGGAGGAAGTTGACAAAATACTAGATCTTGGATTGCTACTTGACTCCAAACTCAATTTAATTGCACATATCAATTTGACAGCAAACAAAGCTAGAGGTGTACTTGGATATGTAAAAGGTTGGGCTAAAGAGTTTGATGATCCATACGTTACCAAAAGCCTTTATATGTCTTTTGTTTGGGTACGGTTTTCCGTCGACCCTCGTCAAATTTGGTTTGTGAACAAACCGTTTTCGGCTGTTTGCCATCTTCAGTGTTCAGAAATTTTTACCCCGTCGGAGAATCCAAACACATATCCTTTATATGTCCCTTGTCAGGCCTATTCTTGAGTATGGATCCGTCATTTGGGACCCGATATATAGAAAATACTCAGATGTTCTCGAATGTGTTAAAAAACAGTTCCTGCTTTTTTGCCTCCGTGGTTTGAACTTTAACCCATTGGACTTACCTGCCTATTCAGCTAGACTTTCTCTTATTAAGCTACCAACTCTAAGGAGTCGTAGAACAGCACTTAATGTTTCGTTTCGTGGTGTGATAACTGGCGATGTTTCTACTCATTCACTTATTAACAGGATTATATTAGGTGTACTGCAACCCCCTAAACGACATTTTATACCTTTAGCAGTGGAATTCTTTCGAGCCAATTATGCTAACGCGCACCCTTTTAGGAGAATTTGTGCAGATTTTAGTAAATATTTTAATTTCGTAGATTTTAATTTGTCAGTAAGTGCAATAAGGAATAACTTATTAGTTTACCTGAACAACTAGGTGTTTGCATTTATGTATATATATATTTTTTTTTATAGAATTTGTTTTTATTGTATGTATGTTAAATTTGAACAAATTTTTATGTTGTATGTAAAGCTAGTATTTATTATTGTATGGGTGTTAATTTAAGATAATTTATATTGTATTTTAATTAAAATGTCTGCAAGGATGTTAATTTCCGTAGACAATTAATGATAAATAAATATGCCTGGCCTGAAAGTGGTTTTAATCCAGTGGCACACAGTTACTTAAACCCAACGTTTTGGATGTGTCGAAAGGTTTAATTGAAGTAAATTATATATCGGGGTTTTCAACAAAAAGTTTGTTTTCCAAATTTTGGCAACACCAACAACATGATTATAGTTTTAACATTGAGTTTTTTGACATATTCGTAGTAAATGCATTGCATTGTCACAATAAATTTAATTTTGCAGAAAAATTGCATTCAAATAATTAAAATCCACTATGAAAAAGTTGGTTGTGTTAAAGTTACATTTCCTCAAATTAGTAATATTTTGGACCAATAATATTCTTCCGGGATTGCTGTTAAGAATTTGGTTGTTAAATTTAAGTCGACATGCCTGATACAAAACACCAACGCCTGTTTGATCGTTCAACTAAAAACATAGCAGGCGTGATCCAAATCTATCAAATTCTCGACATTCTCAATAATTGGGATTATCTAAAACCACCATATGGCGAATTTTGGGTAAAGATTTGGCTTTGAAGCCTTACAACAAGGTTCAACTGGTACAGGAGATTGAAGTTGACCGACCATTCGCATCAGTGTGGATTCCCTCAATTCATTCAGGAACAACCAGCTTGTTTTTCTGAAAAAAATTTTTTTTTAGACAAAGACCATTTTTATTTGTCTGTCAAGGTATGTCAACAAGCAAAATTGTCGCATTTGGTTTTCTTAAAATTCTAGAGCGACTGATGAGAAGTGTTTTCATGCTCAACGTGTTAGTGTATAGTGCGCTATGTGGTCTGGAGGCGTGATTGAGACGGTTTTTTTCGAAGATGGGGCTGGAAAAGCGGTAGTGGTCAATGGGTTACACTATCGCGAGATGCTAACAACTAAATTTTGCCACATTACTGACGACGTGGATATCACTGACATGTGGTTTCAATAAAACGGTGGCACATAAATTTATTGCAAACCAAATTTCCCAATCGCATAATTTCACGACAAGTATCAGTTAAGTGGCCAGCCAGATCGTGTAATTTAACACCACTAAATTATTTTGGCCTATGTTAAGGACAGAGTCTATACAGAGCCAATCTAATCGATTTTAGCAGTAAAACTCAAAATCCGCGATGTGATTAAGGAATAGAACCGTCATTTAGCCAAAAAAAAAAGTGATGGAAAACTTTTATGAAAGAATCAACATCTGTCAGCGTGGTCGTGGTGGACAATTGCCAGATATCATTGAATTTTAATCATCTTAATCTAAATTTTAGATTAACGGTTAAGCAAATTTGATGGTAGGGAGTAAATTGTCAAATAATTAAATGTCAAAAATTAAGCCAACAACCTTTCACATTTATTTAGTAAAAAGCTGGGAAATTTATTGATGGAAGGAATTCTTAACCAAAGAAATTTACTTGGCAAAATTTACTATCAAAAATGGTAGAAGGCCGTGAACAATCCACAATCAACTGACGCTCCGAAACATGAAATTCAACGATGCATTGATGGATAAGCAAAGCTTTGTTGCAATATTTGCTTGAAAATGTTGTGAGAAAACGAACATCTACTGACATGTTAGAAGTGGAGATATGCCCGACATCATATTCTATTATTAATTCCCATATTACTACTTAACATTGGCATCAGTAAAACCAAAGTTGTCATTAACTTCCTAACCTCAAATTTGCCCAATATAATTTGAAACATGTTTTTATCTATGAGTAAAATTAAAATTAATTTGCAGTAATAATATGGAAAAATGGGTAAAGTTTGAAAAACATATTCCTCATCTCATAGTCGTTGTTTAAGATAAAAATATTGACTAATTATTTGTGTTAACTATTCAGGTTCTAGAAAATTCAGTATTTAATTTTAATTTCCTTTACTGATTGATTAGATTATTTGTTGTGTTAATTTATGTAAGCATACATATGCATGTATGTATATGTATTTAGATGTATGTACATGTGCTATGTATTTATAAACAATCTCTTATCAATAAAGTTTTAATTTTGCACAATAAAAATATTTTTTTCTTTCTTTTCAGACACTGCCGAAAATCTTTTCATTGGCATCTAAAAATTTCAATAATTTTGATACAATGTCTTTTCAAGCAAGCACAATTGCAAATACAAATTCATCATTATCACATCAAGAACAACAACAGCAACAACAGCATCAATCAGCACAAAGGCCACATCAAGTTTTAAGCTCTTTAAATCCACAACACACAAACATGCCTTCAATTTCTCCAATACCGAGTGCGACAAGCTTAGAAACAAATTATACAATTTTTAATGCAAATGCCAATCGAAGTGCTCACGCAACTTTAACTCCATTGCAATTGATATCTGAACATCAAGAAACACAATTAATAGTAGAATGTGTTATGCCTGGTATATATTTGACCAAAGATTTTATATCATGGAAGGAAGCACAATTGCATGCCCATGGCTTCACTCACATAATCATAATTGATAAACATATACAGGAATTGTATTATCCAAATCAACAATCCGACATTTTCAAACTCTGTTCAATGAATAATGAAAAATCGAAAAATCTTCGACATGATGTCAGATGTGATAATAGTTCCTCGCTGGATGCATTTGATTATTATTGTCCATCACCAACTGTTACAAATCATTTAAATTTTGGTAAAGAATTTGAAGTGATTGATTTAAATTTTGGTGAAAAATCATACCTAACAACAGTTTTACCAAACTGTTATAAGGCGGTAAAGTTTATTAATAAAGCGTTACAGGCCGCTGGTACAATTTTGATAATTGACTGTAATGGTGGCGAACAAAAATGTTTAACAATTATTGTTGCTTTTCTGATGTATAAACATAATATTAGTTTTAGGTAATTTTTTAATTTTATAATAATAATTTACATATTTTTAATAATTTATATAATTTAAGTTTCCATACCTGCTCCTCAATAACGTCAGAAATTAGGAACATTTAAAGTTTGCTATTTTATGTTTTTTTTTTCGTTAGTGTCAGGATGAAAGAAGCCTAGATATATGACAGTCATGAATATAACAATTCCGTTTAGAGAAATTATGGCAAAACGGTAATAAAGTAACAACTTTTATTAGTCGCCAAACAAATATTCACCCTTATTCCATTTGCCGTCATCAGTGTCGCCGTCATTTTAGTGTCAACATCATTTTGTTTCAACGTTGTCATCAATTCAATAACAATTTTGCACGACGCTGACGGCTTATCGTTTTTGTCAACATCTCTAAATATTTTTGAAAAAACCGTTTGATTTGTTTATTACTTTCGAACAAAAATTTTATTAAAAATTAAACTGTTTTTTACTTCTGAGATAAATTCAAACTCGAGTGGTGATGAAAATACAAGGAAACAAAACCTCATATTAGAACGGAAGCTTCTGAGACAAAAATTTGACATATTTAACCTACCGGACAGCAAGGTAGCAACAATTTCATTATATTATTTTAATGATTGTATAATTAATTTTGTGAAAGGTTTGAAAGTTACTTTAGAGTAAACAAGACTGCTTTTAATAAATACTCGTATGTTTTAGAAACAATAACACTTAATATGGAAAGCGGGATAAGGTTAACATACATGCATTCCAAAACAACAAAGTTGGCAGCTATTTTAAGATTTTTTGGTACAAGGTGTTGGCAACTTGGGACTATCGCAACCAATGTTTTCTAAGATTTTGTCGGATATACTGAATGCATTAGAAATGACAGTTTGTCCCCCAATGGATTAAATTCGAAATGACGAATAGTAAAAAAATTGATGCAAAATTAATTTTTTTTGAAAATACTGAGTTTCTTGGCATTATTAGCGTTGTTATCTTTCAGTGGAGGCGTTGAAGGTGGAACTGTTAATGGAATTTTGTTAGAATATAACTGCTATAGAAGGCACAATAATTGCGGCTGTTTTTACTTCTGCCAGTGATGCACTTTGTTGTGTCTCCGTTTACTCATTGGATATATTTTTGAGCTGGGCTCCCTGAACTGCTCTCTTAGGGTTCAGTTGCTTTTGAAACTGTAGCAGATTTGCCACAGCTTCTAGCGCGCTAAAAACAAACTGCTTAAATATCCCTCCACCCGTTGCATTACATTCAGTTTTGTTGGCAACCATTTTTTACTTCACTTTAAACTTCAAGTCTCGCCAAACCTGTTAAGGAATTTTATTTTTATATTCCACTATTTACGGTCATTATTTCCTTATCTTTTGCCACCCATCTCCTAAACGTACCGGCGGGTCAAGAGAATTTAACACTTTTGCAATTTCCTCCCATTGTTCTTTGAAATTACTTGGAAGAGTGTCTATGCGAAATCCCACTGAAAGCGAGTGATTTTTCTGCTACTCTTCCACTAATTTCTCACAACAAACTGGGTTAAAGTTGTTATTTAAATTTTTTCCGTTTTTTCCATTTTCAATTTAGTTTCAAATAAACTCAAGTCGTTATGAAAAATGACAAATTCAAAGTCGTTTCAAAACAATATTGTCGTCATATTTTCTTGTAGAATACAAATTCTATGTTGACAGACATCGATAACATTCGACAGCGACATTTGGAATAACAATTTGAAGTAAACAAGGCAAAACAATATCGTTTTGTTTTCATATTGATAACTGGAATTAGGGGTGATTAATTTCATTTTTGAAACAAAATTAAATTGTTTATTGTAATTGTTGTAGAATTGTGTTGTCAGCAGTTTTGTAACTTATTCACATAAGGCAACTGTTTTAAAGGGATCGTTAAGCGGAGCCAAGGCAGCTGAAGAACCAATCGCTTATAATTGTTGCTGTAACAGCCGAGTTCGTTCGTTCGTTCGTTCGACCGAAGATCTAATTGCTGTGGAGACGTCGCTTTTCCAATTTCTTGGCTTTCGTGAGTTTTGTTACTTCCGCTCTAGATTGGATTAATGCTCATTTATATATAGTCATTTAAAATTTAACCCGAGAAAAAAAGGCTACTACAGGTTCCTATATAAAAATATAAATCGACTGATGAATTCGCCTTAACATTGATATGCTTCGGATTTAGTGTATTTTACTACACCGATGAGTTGTTTAATTGCGAGATCTCAAAATTTTGTTGCAGATGAATTAATTCTTATGGTTTGAAAAAATAAAGTAGTGTGTGAGCCTTAATGCAAAGAACAAGGTGGATGTGGGGTGTCAATTCCTAAGATACCGATCAATTTTTTTTTATTCAATTAGTATCGTAACTGTTTCCATAATGTCCACTTCATCGTAAAATTACTTACATCGCCACTGTCGAGCAGTTCACACTTGATTGGCTAAATAATTTCGGATTCAATTAGCGGCTTTCTAAGTTTAAGTGTATGAAGCATTCCTACTTTAGGAAGAGATATAGGAGCTATAAACTCTTGAATTTCGCATAATTATTATGTGGTTCCTGATAAAGTGCGTAGATAGGCCAAAGAGGCTAAACCATTGGAATTTTCATCTTTTGTTTGGCTAAGACTGTTCAGCTGCTGGGGGAGATTCTTAACTCTTCGCAGTTATCCCTATATCCCTCAAGTCAACTCCCAGACCCTAACTTGGAATTACAATGATATCATTCGTAGAGGTAACTTCTCAGGAGAAGATCACATAGACAACTCCAATAAACTGTCCATCCCCTACAGCTGCATTAGTAATTGTCCTTTGAGCGGTAGACCCGCCACCAAGTTGTCCGTTTGTATCTTGAACTTATGTTTTACCATCAATTTATATTTCCGTGTGCACGTAAATAAATAACGATCCATGGTGTGACGGCATACAGGTATTAGACTAAATAAAAACTAACAACTGAGCCGTGCCTTGAAGGTGAAGTAAACTATTAACTAAGACCTCTTCAACCCGTAACCGGCTATTTAGGTTCTCGCTACTGCTACCAACCACATTAACCCTGCGGTCCAAGTTTGGTTTTGTGTCGTACATATACTGGGGCGCGATAGTTAGGTAATTAGCTACTTGGCACCCTTGAAAATCTTGCTTTTAACATCTATCGCTAATTTTAATGCCTGTGATTAAAAGCCTTTAAAACAGATAATTACAGGTTTGTTAAAAAGCTGTTTATCTAATTTTGATAAAATCCTCATCACTTTATATTGTCGACTCACCACACTTTACCATTTTTTGCCAAAAAGAAAATAAATTGAAATTGTTAAGTGACAATGATAAGAAAAGGGGGAAAAAAACATCAGCAGAGATGAACAGAGGATTAAGGAAAGTGAACAACGTTCTGATTAGAACCAGTTGGAATTGATAAGAAAATTTTTATTAGAAAATTCTACTTTCAATATTATTTTGGTAATTGGTTAGAATTTGAGAATAGTACTGTTATAGCTATATAAGCATCACGCAGTTCTACACATAGCTGCCCAGATCTAGACAACTTTGAAATAATCTCAGTTCGTTATTTTCAAGTTGAGAATCGAATAACACTGTACTCACATGGAAAATTATTTATTTTAATTTACGACACTACAGATTTTTATTTATTTGAAATTTTCTATTTTTACAGTAATGCCTTTGCCCGCCTTAAAGAATTTTACAATAAAGCCGATTTGGATCGATTTTATAGCAGTCAACTTTATGAATATGAACCAATTTTACAAGTGCAACGTGCCCAGTCACGAGGCCACAGCTGTTCTAGGGAACTTCATGCTGCTATTCTTAAGCGTAAAAAGTGTCATGACGATGATGATGCCGTAGTAAATAATAACACACTAATCTCAGCTACTTCATCCACTACATCCTGCTGTTATAGTTCGACTGACGCCAGCACTAACACCAATGCAACAACTACAACAGAGTTATTACATAATTGTAATCCTTTAAGTCGTTTTGATAGTGCTCAAATGGAACGACAAGAAATTAAGTCATCAAATCATCATAATCATACAATGACACAAAATAATTGCAATACTAATACATTTGCACGTTTTATGAGTGGAACGTTAACATCGACAGCAACAGCAGCAGCAGCAGCAACAACTACAATAACAGGAGGTTGGTATAATTGGGATGATTATGCTATGGAATAAAATACATGTTGCAATGATTTAGCACATTTTGTAAAAAAACAATGTGATGGGAATTTATTTTATGCTCAGACCTCGTTTCGAAAAATATTGAATTTCCTTAATTTATAATGTTATTGTTAATATTTGCCTAGTTGATCGACAAGGTTTTTTTTTAATTTTATTTTATTTTTCTGTTAATTTTTTTAATTTTTAAATTAATTGAAATGGAACGAA
Source organism: Trichopoda pennipes (assembly GCA_030448955.1). Classification (NCBI taxonomy): domain Eukaryota; kingdom Metazoa; phylum Arthropoda; class Insecta; order Diptera; family Tachinidae; genus Trichopoda; species Trichopoda pennipes. The sequence goes on along the minus strand of JASKUP010000056.1, from coordinate 5,448,892 downwards.
CTTTTTTTAAATTTGTTAAATCGTCCAAAAAATGTTTGGTGTAATTGAATGCTTCAGCTACCAAATCGACTAACTCTATATTCTTTTTAAAACCTTAAATAGAAATTGAAACTTCGAAAGGACAATATCGTTCATAATAAGAGTTTTGCAAACGGTATATACTTTTTAACTCAATTTTAATGGAGATAATCGGTTTGGCGAATAGAGCATACAAAAAATTAAACTTTTTTTAAACCAATATCACCCTTTTAAGTAAAAGACGTGTTAAATCGTTTGATTTTAATCTTTATCTTGTTTTTTTAAGACCAAGTTATGGCCTTTTCAGGATTCTTTTCTTTTTATCATTCATCCTGATAAAATGACATAAAGTTTTTTTTTTTTCATTTATATAATTTCGCTTTTATTTTAAAAGCCTATTAGATGATCACGTGGTATAGTGGGCGTCATGCCAACAAAAACAGAGTCAAAATATTGCTCAGTGCGCAAAAAAAATCTACGACACTTCTAAAGAGGAAACCAAAACAACAATTATCAAAAATTTGTGCACACGTACAGTGACTCACAGCTTATTTCGTGCAGATGTAAAATACAACTTGAAATGCTTAAAGCAAGAAAACTGATATAATTTATTTATGTTTTTAAGTGTGTACAAAAAATTTAAAGAAAACTTAAAATATATAAAATGTTCAGGTCACCGTTTATTTTGTGCGCTGCGAGCAGCTTAGAAAAAACTCTGTTGGAACACTGTTTTGTATTTGGTATGGTCTCGCTTTCGCTTAATTACATCTTTAAAACGATTTTACAACGAGGCGACAAGTTTTTAAATAGTTTCACTGGGTATCTTCTGTCACTCCTCGACCAGAGCAGTTTTCAGTTCGTTTAGATTAGTAATCTGCCTTTTCCGACAGGTTTTTAAGTAGTTTCACTGGGTATCTTCTGTCACTCCCCGACCAGAGAATTTTTTAGTTCGTTTAGATTACTAAAGACCTGCAACATACTGCTTCTTTTGCTCCCAGGACATCTTCCAAAACAAACTAAAAATTTCTTTTCGCTTGGACTCATTAAACGTCGAACACTTTCTCACCGCACTTTTTATACAAAATCGCGATGAACATAGCTCTCCTAATTGCCTAGAAGGTTTTTGACAAAGTTCTTTTTTTGATATACCCAAATATTGCTGACCTTCCATTCTATTTTTTTTTTTAATTTACATTTTGTTTCCATTTGGATTTGTTAGCAGTATTTTTCCTCTTCGGAACAGCATCTGAATCAGAGTTTTCTTTTGTACAATTCATGTTATTAAAACTCATTCCAACACAAAAACTTAAATTGAACTGACACACACACAAAAAACAAAAACGCACCGACGAAAGCAACGTAGCACAGAAACTATTTTTGTGCTAGACAAATTCGGAGAAATCCCTTTTTTTAAGTAAATGCAAAAGCAAAACCATAAGAATAGCTTGGCGAATTTTTGAGTACCATAGAAAATGTATGGCAATTTCTTTTTAGTTTTATTTTTTTTTTAAGTCTACTCTAAATTCAACTTTAAATGACTTAGGGCTTTTTTCCAGGGTTCAGAATTTTTCATTTATGAACATTCAAAAATCAACATTCATGATATTTTTCATAAATGAGAAATCTAAATAAAATTCTATATTTATTTTTCACGCGCATAAACGAACAAGAAAAAATGTTCTGCTTATGTTCATACATGAATGCGCACAACAAGAATTATTAGTCTTATTCGTATGTGATAAATGATAAATCAGCTACTTCTCATTAATGTTCTTTTTCATAAATGTACATGTTCATTTATGAACGTTGAAATTTTTTAAAATTTCTCATAAACGAACGTGAAAAAATTTTCTACCTACGATCGCAGTTTACCGTAAAATGTAGTAAAAACACATGGGTACATATTAACACAAAATACAATATTGCAATACAATATATTCTAAAAGAAATAAAAAAAAAAACATTTTTTTCCTACATACGCCGACAATTGCGCATTATCAAATATGTGCGTTTATGTACGCGAATGCTTAACGCACATATTTTTACGATCTTTTCATTTATGAAAAATTATCAAAATTGTACATATTCAAAAATGAACACTTGTGTGTTTCTCATTTTTTCACTTATGAATAGAAAGAAAAAAATAAATCGTCGCATTCATAAATGAGAAAACGCAAAATATTTTTCAGTCTCTCACACATGTATGAGAAGAAGCGGCTAAAAAATGAAATGTACATATTCATACATGTATGAACAGTGAGTGAACATTTCGCTACTCTGCTTTTTTTCTTTAAAAAAAAGAACTTCGAATGAGTTGGGCTTTTTTTTAAAGGACTATAAATCTGTTATTTGCAATCATAGCCCATAGGGAAGGTGTATTTGACAGTGGTCTACCAGAATACATTAAAAACGCGATTTCAAAAAAAATAAAAAAAAATTGTAGATACGCCTTTTCTATATTAAGCCAACGATATTTATCTCATCTAAACTGATTTCTTTCGCTAATTTCACTAATCCTTCCATATTGACAGAGTCTACTCTACCCACGTTGAAATAAAAAAAATAAAAAAATAAAACACTAAACGAAAACAGCGTTAAGCGGGGTCTTACTGTATTGAAATATCAACTAAAAAATTTATATATTGTGTAATGTAAAGTTTTTACAGATATTGGAAAATGTCTTCATAAAAATATATTTAAAAAATATATATAAAATTTTGAATACTATGAGCATCATAAAATAAGGTCATTGTCATCAAACATGATTTGTTTAATTTGTTACATCAAAATATCTTTTAAATTTTATTCATGTTTATTCATACTTTTTAATTTTTCGTTTAATGTAACATTAAATAAATATTTTAAGAACTGAATATTCAAATGAATTTCTTTTTAAATTTATTATATTTTTTTTTTAGAACTCAAACAGTTCATGTATTTGAATAATTAAGCAATGTATAACAAATTTGTTTTATACAAGTAATTTTAGTTTAAAAAAAAATTGACAAAAACGATATTTGTATTTGTCTTAGCTTTATAAAATTTGTTTATTTATTAATTAATTTGTGTATTTTTTTTTATATAACTTCACGTATGCACAATAAAAAAAAAGACTATTTACTGGAACAAGAAATGTTTGAGATTGTAAAAATGTAATATTAATTAAACAATTAAAAAAATAAACATTGTCTAAACTACATTAATTAGAAGATAATTCGGCCAGTTTTAATAGTTTTAGTGTCAAAAACTAATTAAGTTTTGCTAATTTTTCTTAATTTAAAACATCTTAAGCAACATCTTTTTGTTAATTATTAAAAAAAAAAACCAACAAATTTAATTAAAATTTTAGTTTTTATTTATTTCAGAATTTCAAGCGATTCTGATTTATATGGATTTATCATTTAAAATAATATACAGTTAAGGAAAAAACTCTACGTACACCCCTTTGTTTTACGTTTTCACGTTATTTTTAAGGGAAATTAAAAAAGTTTATACATTATTGTTTAGAACAACAAAAACAAGGTGTATTTACAAAACAAAAAGTTAATTCAAAAGTACAACAACAACATAAATAATAAAAACAACAGAAATTCATAGGAAAAAAGTCTACATACAGCCTTAAAAGAGAACATTACTTAAACAGCCCAATCACGAATATTCCCTAGGAATTTCTTTCCCACGGAAAATACTTTTCTCGAGAAAATATTCCTCCAATCACAAATTCCGCGTGAACAAAATATATTAAAAAGTGGCATCATTGAATTTTATAAACAGCTGTTCTCTTTATTTACATCTATTTTTCCTTGCACAAAGTTTTTTATAATTAAATAATTAATTTTTAAATAAAGTTTTTTCTAAAGATGTATTAAAAACAAACAAACTTATACATAAGTTAAAAATTCTTTTGTTAAAAATGACTAAAATATAAAAATAATTCATAAAAGAAAAAAAATCAGTTCACATTGTTATTTAAAAAAACACTAATACACATCAGTTCGGTATTCTTCTATTTCCAATCTAGTTTTTTCTAACTTGTACTCTATTTCTCTCACTCGTAACTTTTCCATAAACGCATTGTGCCGCTGTGTTTCTTCTATTTCCTTCCGTTTCAGTCTTTCCATTTCCTTAAAATGTTTTTGTTGTTGATCACTCAATTTATCTAGCGATCGATAAATCTTTTTGGTAGTTTGGTCTTGGTCCTTTTGGTTCACCACTACTAGTTTTATTGTTTCTACAAGTTCTTTTTGTATACTAATTTCAGCTTGCACCGCGTCGTAGGAAATTTTAAGAGGGTTTTTTTTGGGCTACATTCAGCTGCATTCGCAGTAGCTGGCCGTATATTTTGAATAAATCCTTCTTTCTCCTCCGTTATGTTCACCGACACGTCCATAGAGGAAATATTTTGCGGGTAGTCTATCATATTTTGCGGGCAGTCTATCGTATTTTGCGGGCAGTCTATCATTTCATCTGTCATAAATGTGTCATTAAGGCCAACGGGCTTCACCGAGCCACCCTCGACATAAGACTTCATTCCTATGAGGGTATAGATTGCCTCTTCGGTGGAAGAAAACGTTTGCTCCTTGTTTGGACCACCGCCTATACACTTTTTATTTATTAAATTGTGAGCTGCCTTTTGCCGAACATACTTCTTTTGATCTGCCCAAACCTAGGTACATAATTATAGATATGTTAGTGTTATTATCGAATTTTCATAATATAGTAAACAAACTTTTTTCCACTCAGCAACACACTTCATTGGAGGCCCCATGGCGTTGAGCTCAGCTTCAGCGTTCCTCCAAAACCGCGCAAACGCCTCTTTGCTACCTCTATGAAAACCACAAGCAATGTCTGCATTGGCCTCCATTAAAGCTACCAAATGTTGCAATTGTACTTTATTTGTGCTCTTCGACCTAAATTAACAATAAAATATTTTCTTATAAATTTAAATTTTGTTTCATCAAAATATTACTTACATTTTTAATGTAACTCCCTTCCGTTTTGTAAGTGAAATATTTTTAGGGAAAAACTAAATTCAAAGTTATTGAGAATAACTACTTTTTTCCCCATTTAATTTTATTCCCCTTCACACGGTTGATAAAAATGGGAAAAAACTAAAAAAACGAAAAAGTGAGAAATTTCATGAGGAATTTTTATTTATAATAGGAGGAATGGGAAAAGGGAAAAAACTCCTACGGAATTTTCATTCGTGATTGGGCTGAAAATCTTTTACGTAAATAAAAGCAGAAAATGGTTTGTTTAATATTTTGTAGGACCGCCATTGGCTTCAATAACTGCCTGAAGGCGGCGTGTCATAGAAAAAACCAAATTTTCCGTAATATTGGGCGTAATTTCAGACCACGCCCGAATTAGAGCAGTTTTTAGGGTTTCACGGTTGCTAATATTATATTTACGCACATTTTTCCCCAAAACATCCCAAATGTGCTCGATTGGGTTAAGGTCTGGGGACTGGGGAGGTGATTTTAACTGCCTTGGCGCATGATACAGAAGCCAGTCTCGAACAAAATAGGCCGTATGTCTTGCTGGAAAATCCATTGATTTCCCAGCCCCAAGCTTTCGACCGATGGCTTCAAATTTTGTTCTAATATGGTCTTATAATAGTATCTGTCCATAATACCATCGACGAAAACCAATCGACCCACACCAGATGCCGCGATAGCTCCACAAACCATAACACTGCCTCCACCATGTTTCACAGTAGGCATAATATTTTTAGGAGCAAGTGGTGTGTTGGGTTTTCTCCAAACCTTAGTTCGGCCGTCATTTCCAAATATATTATACTTACTTTCATCAGTGAATATAACCGTTTTCCAAAAATCTACACCTTTATCCAAATGTGCTTTAGCGAAGTCCAGGCAAAGTTGACGATTCTTGGCTGATATGAGCGGTTTTTTGCGTGCTGTTCTGCTTTTAAAACCGTTTTCATGCAAAACATTTATTACTGTCCTGGGTGAAACAATAACATTGCAACATTTTGCGAGGTGTTCCGCTAGTTTTGGGGCACTTGTTTTTGGATCCTGATGGATTTCTTTAAGGACACTGCTGATATCGCGTCCGGAAAGCTTGTTAGGCCTTCCAGATCTCGATTTATTTTCGGTAGTCTTGGCGTCTTCATAGTTTTTAACAATAGTTTGAGCAGTAGAACGACTTAATTTCACTACTTTTGCAATTTCCCCGTAAGATTTTTGTTCTTTACGTAGGCTAACCACTAAATTTCTTATTGATTGCTCTATTTCTTTTCTGTTCGCCATTTTCAAAATTTAAACACGTTTTAAATAACACTTGTCGGACTTAAATGACTGTAATCTTTCTAATGTAAAGTAAATCAGAAAATATAACGGTTGTTTTTCCCTTTTCTTTTATCATTATCTTACATACACACATATTAATATTAAGAGTTGCCAGCGCTGTATGTAGACTTTTTTCCTGGTTATTTCTGTGTTTATCGCCAGTAGCTTGTGAATGGTTATTAATAAAAATAAAAAAATTCTGGAGATATTCCTAACTTTTAATGTTTTAAACATTACTATCAAAATCTGTTCGAATATCATCACCCATTCTTTAGAAATTCCAGAAAGTAGGGTGTACGTAGAGTTTTTTCCTTAACTGTATCTCGACTTAAGATGTTTTGGTAAAAATTACATTTTAATTTAATATTTTTGCACGGCATTATATAATATAAGATAAGCACGTTTTTTACCGCATACATAAAATTGAACTTTAAAAATATCTGAATTCAATTGTGATTTATCTTAAAAACAAAAAAAAAATAAATAAATAAATAAATATTAACTAAAGATATAACTTAAAAATATTATAGTTACACGTGTAAATTAATAAAATACCTACATTTTCTATAGTATTGTTACGAAGATGTTTTTCTTTAAGTTTTAAAAGAAAATTAATTATCAGTAAAAAAAAACAGTAATCGAAATGACCTAGTGTGTATTTTACAAACTGCATTGTTTTCTAAGAAATCCTATACACACAAGACAACAGCAACATGCCTGTTATAAATTCTACGAAATAACTAGTAAGAAAGAGAAGGCTTTATACCCCTTCTCTTTCTTTCTAATAGAAAAAACAACAACAACAAACGTTGAAGAGTGTAAAACGGCACTAAAACAACTCACACCAAACCAAAACCAAAAAAAAAAAAAAAACTCAGCCAAGCAGGCGCCTATACCGAAGGATAATGCTTGGGTTTGTTCCGCCAGTGAATAAAATACTGCTGTCAATTTCTTCTCCATATGACGTTTTTCCTGGTTATTTGTTCGCAAATGGCGAGCGCCATGTACTATCACGTACCGGCGAGTCAGTATTTCTGGTCCAGGTATTTATCTTGTAATCGTCGTATCTACCTACGCAGTCAGAATGTCAGCCATCCACCTCACGTCGAATCACCCTGCCAAATATAAATTAGCAGCATTTAGATATATGATACACAGACTTAAGATAATCCCACTTACTCCGGTTAAATACAACAATGAACTCGATACAAGCTACACCATCGCTAAAAACAACGGCTCCAAACAAACTTCTTAGACAATATAACACTAAAAGCAGGAATACAGAAGACAAAGAATGAAGCGATACAACACGACGGCATCCTTTTACCTACACAGGACGAGAAATATATAGATTCTCTGAGACACAATCACCCCAATTCTAAATAGCAATTCCCTGGGAATTTATTCCCTATTCCCAATTCCCCTATTCTAAATGAAATCTCCCTGGGAATTTTTTCCCTTTTCCCTAATTCCAAACGAACTTCGAAAACGGGAAACTCTTCCTAGGGAAAAAAGGAGCTATTATGAATGTCAAATATCGGGAGAATGTGATGACAAATTTTGGGAAAAATTCCGCCAAAAAATTGCAAGGGAGCTGAGCGAAAAATGTAAGTATTTTAATAAAAATAGTGATAATATCGTAATTTATTCTTACTTTTAGATCAAAAACAACAAACAAGAAGCAGTTGGACGTGCTTTTGAATGCAATGATAGCTCACCCCGATATTGCTCGTGGATGGTATAAGGGTAGCAAAGACGACCTGAACCGAGTATGGCGCAATTTGGAGGTGGAATTGAATGCTGCAGGACCACCATTAAAAACCATTGCCGAGTGGAAGAAGGTATTGATAAGAAAAATAACAATTTGCAATATACACACATTGTGAAAGTGCAAAATATTTTCCAGGTATGGTGCGATCAGAAGAAGTACGTGCGACACAAAGCGGCACAAAATCTGAAATTGTGTAGAGGAACAGGTGGAGGGCATAATATGGAGCAAAAGTTTTCTCCAAACGAAGAGGCAATTTACAATTTAATTGGTATGAAGGAGTCTGTGGAAGGTGTAGCTGCTAGTACGTTTGGGCTAGGTTTTAGTGTTCGTCTAGATTGTCCTATATAAGTGTGTTTAAAAGGTACAAGTCTGTATACTTTGCTGGAATTAAATTTGTCACTTGTTTCTGTCGATGTCCTGGGAGGTTACTCTGTATTACAATGCGTAAGACAATCTGAGCGAAAATAAACAATTGGTACTCTTTAATGCGATTGTACGTTTGGCTTTTACATCTATTATTTTTTCTCTTTCGCAAGATTGGTATTACCACACTCTGTAATGCAAAAGCATTACCTGTAGGCTAGTAGGTAGTGTACTAGCTTGTCAGTATGGGGGTTGTTGGTTCGATTCCCAACGAAGGCCTTGGTTTTTTTCACTATAAAAATTGACTGTCGGTGGGGCTGCTCAGCGATGACGGCATAGTCACTGGTCGCCGTGCTGTCTTTTATACGGCAGTTAATTTCCGACCATCCTTCTACTTTCACCATCTGTTTCATCTCTTCTCTATCCCTTTCATAAAAGAATGTAGCACGGTACTTGACTAAAAAAAATTTAAGCATTTAAAGTGATGATGTCCGTCCTAGTTACATATAACAGATGTTTTTGTAGAGGTATATAACTTTAAGTTGACAACACTCTTTTAACTGGCAGCCATTTTGTCAAATGATTAATGTTTGGTTTGGGCATTTATACATAAATAGACATACGCCTGAGCAAAGCTTCGCAACAACTCAAGATTGTCCTTAATCCTGATTTTCATAAGTGAATTTTGTTTGGCGATTAAACTCACTTTTGGTTGAATGGATACTTCAGTAATCAAAACTGTCGTATTTGAAGTGATAAGCTTTTTGTTAAGGATCGTTATCCTGTCTTTTATACACAACTTCACGACACTTTCGTTTAAATTATTATTCAATATATCTAAATACACTACTTAATTCATAATTCCATCAAATGATGTGTAAATTTCCCAGTCCTGCCGCCGATATAGTACCCCATATCGTACTTTACTGTGGGTTGCAAATTATTCTTTTGTAGCTCTTGATTTACTTTTCTCCATGCATAGGAACCGAGCCAGCCAGTCGTGGCGGTCATATACCAGAGTCACATTTAAATTATAATGTCAGAAGATTACCTTTCGAATAAAGTAATTATATTATTGCATTTAGTTGTTCTATACCTCTATAAAAACAGCCTTTATTACACTTGTTTTTACGCTATAACAATTTTTTCATATTATATACTCAGTATTATGGTGTGAAACGTGGCTTTTAACACACAAGTGACGTTTGATTATCATTGTTGATAGTAGGATCAAGCCTCGCTGGAACCACAAAATATGGTGGCCTGGATGGCAGTGCTGCTGAAAGCCCAGTCTTTGCCAAAGAAAACATCAAGGAAGCATTTCGAATTTTAATAAAAACACAGAAAATTGTGCAGTGGATTGTTGGGTAAGTTTGTCTAAAAGGACAAGCTAAATAGGAAATTCGATTAGCTCGAATCCCCCCGAATTCAGAGAGTGTTGTAATGTATTTGGCTGACATAGCATTATTCCCCCTCGGGGACACATTGATATGTTTTGACGGAATCTCACCGTCATTACATGTGTCAACTGGGGTAAAAGGGAGCCCAATCCCCTAAAAGGCTAGCAGGAGCCAATTGGACAATTTCACTTTATTTCCAAGGCAATCAGTAAAGTCCCAGAGTTCAGCTTTTTAGTTTTTTAGTCTTTTAGCTGTTCTCTGAATGATTATTGAGTTTGGCCCTTCGGGAGTATTGTGGTGGTTGTGATTTCGAGATCCTCGGTTGATTTGTGTGGGTCGGATCATTCGCAATGAATGGCTCAGTTCCACTGAGCATGATTGCGGTTGTGTTCCTCAATTTTATTAGTCTTCATGCGTTCTGGACCAGGAGTTGGATAGTCTCCAACTCTTCAGCAAGGAAAGGGGGCGTTGGCCTGCTCCGAGGTCTTGCAGTTGCAACTAGGAATGACTGGAGGATAGACATATCCGAAGGCTTCCTAGGGCGAGGATGATGCTACATTTCATCCACAGTCCCCCCACGGGCACATGATAGTCATTTTGGAACCTACTATTCCATTTAGACTGGTGTCTTGCGGGGTAAAAGGGAGCCCAGGCCCCTCAAAGGCTAGTAGGAATAACCTGGACAATCCACATATTTCCAGGGGAATCAGTACGCCCCAGATTTCACTATGTGTCTCTTGAAACAATTAGCTATTCTCTGACTGGTTATTGGGGTTGGCCCCTATATGGGAGTATCGTGGTGGTTGTGGTTTCGAGATCCTCGTGAGAGTTTGTGGGTCGGATCATTTAAAATGAACACAATGAATGGTGCCGTCGTGTTCTTAATTATATTAAGCTTCATGCGTTCTGGACCAGGAGTTGGAAAGTCTCCAACTCTTTAGCAAGGAGTGAGGGCTGCGGCCTACTTCGGGCTTTCGAAATTGCTACTAGGAGTGACCGGAGCATATACAGTGGCTCACAGCTTATTTCAACCAGCCTCTTTTAAAAAAATATAACCCATATAATTTCGAAACGAAGCAAGATATTGAAAAAAATTAATTGGGGCTTATAGATTAATTTCTAAATTTAAGGAAAAAAGTTTTATTTAGTCTTTAAGTTCATTTTTTTAAAACTTACAAAATAAAAACTATAAATAAAGGTACATAAGTAGTCACAGCTTATTTCAACCAGCCACTTCTATTATCTGTTAAATAGACATCACTTGGCGAGTAACGGTAAATTTCCAAGCATTTTTTTATAGTTATGTTTTCAATTATTTAAATAAGGTTTTAGAGTGATTTTGGTAGTTAAGTGAACCAGGGGCGCATTTTTTTATAATGGGACGTCGCACTACTGTAGGACAAAGGGAATTGGTTATAAGCCATTTTAAAAACGGCTATTCCCGCCTAAAAATTGCTGAAATGGTTTGCCTTAGTGATTCTACAGTACAAAGCATAATATCTCGGTTCGTTAAAGAAAATCGGATACATGATAAGGGTAGAAAAGCTCCCAACAAAATTTTTAATGAAACTGATGAGCGCTATATTGTCAGAAAAGTAAGAGAAAACCCAAAGCTATCCGCTCCAAAACTGGCTACAGAAGTTAAAAATGAGCTTAAAAAAACATGTTGCGCAGAAACCATTCGCCGTGTTCTTCGAAATAATGATTTTAATGGTAGAGTAGCGAGGAAAAAACCCTTTATTAATAAGAAAAATCAAGCAGCGCGTCTAAAATTCGCTAAGGGGCACATTACGAAAGACTTGAACTTTTGGGAGCAGGTTATTTTTGCGAATGAATCCAAATTTAATATCTTCGGTTCCGATGGTCAGTCTTACGTGTGGAGAAAAGCAAATACAGAGCTTCAAAATAAAAACTTAAAACCAACTGTCAAACATGGTGGTGGAAGTGTTATGGTGTGGGCGTGTATGTCATCATCTGGGGTAGGAAACTTGCAGTTTATTGAGAATATAATGGACAAAAATATATATCTTGATATCCTAAAATCCAATTTATTGCAAAGTGCCGAAAAATTGGGTATAAGGAAAGAGTTTCGGTTCTATCAAGACAACGACCCGAAACATAAATCAAGTATTGTGCAGTCATGGCTTATTTGGAACTGTCCCCACTTGATGCAACCGCCGGCACAATCACCTGATCTAAATGTAATTGAAAATCTATTGGCAATTTTAGATCAAAACGTCCGCCAACACCAGATATCGAATAGGAATGATCTGAAAGCAGCCCTTAAGGAGGAATGGGCAAAAATAACTCCCCAAATAACAAAAAAATTAGTGGAATCCATCCCGAAAAGGCTAAAAGCGGTAATTGACCAAAAAGGAGGTCATACTAAATTTTGAAATTAAAAAAATCGTTAATTAATAGTTTTAATATGTTTTTATAATAACTGGTTGAAATAAGCTGTGACTACTTATGTACCTTTATTTATAGTTTTTATTTTGTAAGTTTAAAAAAAATGAACTTAAAGACTAAATAAAACTTTTTTCCTTAAATTTAGAAATTAATCTATAAGCCCCAATTAATTTTTTTTCAATATCTTGCTTCGTTTCGAAATTATATGGGTTATATTTTTTTAAAAGAGGCTGGTTGAAATAAGCTGTGAGCCACTGTACGTATTCGATGGCCTTCTAGGGCGTGAATGACGATTACAAATCATTCAAGTGGTTTGACCACCATCTGATTATGACTACCTAATCGGTGCAGCTGTAAATCAAATCACACCATTTCATCCACAGTGGTATGATCCACCGTCAGGTTATGGCTTACATAGGTACTAACGTAAATTTTATCACGCATAGCATTATTGTAAAAAAAGGTCTTAAGTACAAAAAAAAATTTCCAGAGCTAAATAGTATGAAACATAAGGCCAGAAATAGAAGGGAAAACTACTATCTGCTTATGCCAAAGGCAGGCTGGGATATTTTGTAAGACACTACTTTTTTTTTTTATAAAAAGAAGTAGCACTTCAGGCAACACTACCTATTTAGTCAAGTACCGTGCTACATTCTTTAGGAAAGGGATAGAGAAGAGATGCAACAGGTGGTGAAAATAGAAGGATAGTCGGAAATTAACTGCCGTATAAAGACAGCACGGCGACCAGTTACTATGCCTTCATCGCTGAGCAGCCCCACCGACAGTCAATTTTTATTTTTGTAGTGAAAAAAACCAAGGTCTTCGTTGGGAATCGAACCCACAACCCCCATACTGACAAGCTAGTACACTACCTACTAGCCTACAGGGGCGGCTAGGTGCATCTAACCAGCATTTAAATAATGTTATTATTTATTATATTGTTAGCTAAAAATTTTATTGATATATTTAATTACAAAACTTAAATAGTCTAGTGGTTTAGAAGGAAGATAGAAATTTTGTCCAAATTGAATTATTCTATTTTAGCTGGTATTTCGGCACAAACAATATCTTCATTATTTTGATCCTTTAATTCCCATTTAACCAAGACACTAACTTTGGGATATGCTCTTAAAACTGGTAAAGTGGCGATGTACTCATACGTTTCACCCTTTTCCAAGGGACATTTAAGACCGCTGTCAACACACGCATCTGGATTTTGCAAATGGAAGGGCATTTCTACACCCATAATTTTGCCATGCACAACAGTATTGATTGCTGAAACATCTTCCGCTGTAAATTGTTTTACAAAAAAAAATTTTTTAAAAATGTTTATTTTCTGTTATGAAAAATCATTTTCTTACCCAGAGAAAAATCAATTGTTATGGAGGCCGATGTATTACGCTTTAAAATGCACGCATTTTCTGTAGTATTACAACCGGAAATTACAATTCTGGTAAATTTTCCTGTTTTAGAACCTAAAAAATAATAAAAAAAATTATAATCGTTGCAAATTGTAGCAAAATGGAGGTTCACGAAAAATATAATCTCTTAAGGCAATATGTTTGGAAAGGTGGCGCAAAGTAAAATTTATATGTTAATACTATTATATTTAGTTGTCTTTTCTTTAATTTTAGTTTTTATTTCTGACTACGTATAATAAAAATTATGAAACATGCTTAGTTAAAGTTATAAAAAGATAACTATCACTAAAAGAGTAAAGTGAAATGACCTATTGTGTCTGTTGACAAATCAAGAAATTTCGAAAAAAATCTTATAAGAAATACAAAGCAACAACAAACTGCTTAAATAAAATTCCATGAACTAAGATTAACAATCTGAAAATAAAAGCAACTAACACAAAAGAAGAAGAAGCCACACAATCAAACAAACATCTACGCTAAATAATGATTCAACTTCATCTATATTAAATGCTGTGAATTAGAATTTTTAAGTAAATGCTAGCACTGCTTACGACAGAATTCTATTTTCCCTCTCTTAAGCTGAAAGTCCATACCATGCCTTCTACGCGTACACGCTTTATACGCGTCTGTCAAAAAAGTAGAATCAGTGTACACTCAAACCTCGTTTTATGCGAATTCAAATTTGTGCGATTTTGAATTTTTTTGCACGCTTATATTTTCGCTTGTAGAATTGCACATGATGTACTTGTGACTTTTATTGCAGCGCGCTGTAACTTAGTGTGAATATCATTCTAGTTTTCAACTTAGGGGAAATCCCTTTTAATCAACAAGTTAAATAAAATAGTTTATTGTGGTGTTTGTTTTCACGTCTTAGTGAATATTACTCGTATAAAAAATTGAGATTAATTTATCGTAGAAGTGATTAAAGTGAGAACTTATAAAGTTTTGTTATTTTAAAGTTTCTGTGCTCAAAAATATTATGTGCGTTTTCAGATTACAATATGGATAAAAATAAGAAAAAACGACAAACAATATCCCTAGAGACAAAAATTAAAATTCTCGAACGCTTAGAAAATGGTGCAAAGTATACATCTCTTGGAAAGGAGTTCAACTTAGGAGAATCAACTATACGATCGATTAAAAAAAATGAAGATTCCATAAGAAAATCCGTAATTTCGGGCACAGAAATGAATTCAAAGTATTCGTCTTATACAAGAGACATACTGATTGAAAAAATGGAAAAAATCTCTTAATTTGTGGATTGAGGATTTAACTAAAAAAAGGATTCCCATAAGCGGATATATGATACAAGAAAAAGCCCTAATATTTTATGATAGAATAAAGCAAAATCAGCCATCAACTTCTGAACCAAAAGAAAAAGAATTTTTAGCTAGCAATGGGTGGCTTGCACGGTTTTTAAATAGAAATAATATTCACAGCATCTAAATCAGAGGTGAGTCAGCATCAGCAGTTGAACATGCTTCTTTAAATTATCCACAAAAATTAAAAAAAAATAGAAGAAGGACAGTATTGTCCAGATAAAATATTCAATGCAGATGAGACCGGATTATTTTGGAAAAAATTGCCAAACAAAACCTACATTGCTAAAACAGAAAAAAGAGCCAGTGGATTTAAACCTAGTAAAGAAAAATTAACGGTTTCGCTTGTTTTAAAATTTTTCAACAACAAGCTGATACAAAACTTAACTTCGCTATGTAGTACAATTACAATAAAAGTAGTACACACTTGAAATAAAAAAAAATCATAATTTTTATAAATCAGAAATCATAATTTAAGAAAGAAAATCATCAAATCATATTTTAGTTCAAAAATCATCAAAAATAAGATCAAATCATCATTTTTGGCAACGCTGGTCACAAATCTTGGAAAAAGTTATCGAAAATTGGACTTCCACATTAGATTACGTCCGAGCCAGCCGTGGCGGTCACATGCCACATGTAATATTAAAATTATAATGCCAGAAGGTTATCCTTCAAATAAAGTAAGTTTCATGCTTATTCCGAAAATTTGTTTTATTGTTTTGCTTACCCCATTTGTTTGTTTTATGCCATTTCTAAGTTCTAAAGGATGATTTATTGAAATTGGGATTTTTTTCCATTTTTCTCTCGCTTTTTTATATAAATTCTTTTATTTCATGTATTGGGAAGAAGATGAAAAACAATAACAATATGTATTAAATCATTTATAAATACGTGTTATCACATTTCAGTATTATAAAAACAGAAAATAATCAGAATGAAAAATAATCCAGCTTTAAGCGAATAAACAAAAATATTAAATTTCAGCACAAGGTGCAGAAAACAGTTGTGATTATAAATTAAACAAATTGTCGTTAAATGCGTAATGAAAACCTTTAACTTAGTCAAAATAAGGTAAAAATTATTATTATTTCCTTGGTTGCCACACTAACAAACACGTTACTAGTTGTTATTTAAAAAATTAAATAGTTAAAAATTTAAATTTTCAAAATTTCTTAATTCAACACAGAATTTCGTTTCAACATTTTCATAATTTTTTCGTACCAGCAAAGAATCAATAAGAAGAAATTTTAAACATACGACTTTTGTTGTACATTTCCCCATTAAAAATTGCGGTCTAGACATAATTTTTGAAAACTCACACATTTTCGCCCTCCTAATGCAATTTTATAATTAATTCTTTAATGTTAATTGTAGTTTTATTCCCAGCCTTGCAAATTACACTCATCACTGATGTTTTTACAAAAGTAAAGCTAAAATAACGGCTGCAATCAGGGCAGACAACATAAAAGTTAAAAAAATTTATTTTTAAGAATCGTTACATATTTACGCACTTTCTTTTGCTTTTTCAATAACTACCGATAAAGCAGAGCTTTATTTATAAAAAAAATTTAAAGCTAATTTGAAGTATATGTATATTATAATCAGGTTTTTGAGTACTTTTGAATAACTTTTATGTATTGAATTTTTGAACAAGAAGTTTATTTTTCAATTGTGGCAACACCAACAACAATATAGTATGGATATTTACGTTTTTTGACGTATTCGTGGTAGATGCATTGGCAATTGTTATAATGAATTCAATTTTTTTTATTTAAAAAGTGAAATAGCACTTCAAGCAACATACTTTAGGAAAAGGATAGAGAAGAGATGAGACACGTGGTGAAATTAGAAGGATACTTACGGAAATTAACTGTCGTATAAACACACCACAGTGAGCAGCCTTATCGGCAGTCAGTTTTTATTTGTAGTGAAAAAAACAAAGTTCTTAGTTGGAAATCGAACGCACAACCCCCAGTCTTATAACCTAGTACACTACTTACTAGCCTACAGGGGCACAGGGCCAATTTTGCACGAACACCGCGTTAAAATAATAATAAAATCGGCTATGAAAATGGTGGTTCTGTTAAAGTAACATTTCATCAAGTTCATGATATTTTCGGACAACATAATCTTCCCTCTAAGACCGCTATTAAAAATTTCGTTATTCAATTTGAGTCGACAGCAATGAAATTTGCAGCACCCTTTAAATTAAGAAAATTTGATAAAATAATATCGTTTAGATCTGAATTTAAAATTGTTTAATGCCCTGATACACTGTGACATTTCGTCGTTAAATCTATCAAAAATCGCATGTGTGTACAAAAATTAGCTTTAAAAAGTGACAGTCGTATCGAATTACCTTTTTGTAAATTTTTTAAAACAATAGTCTCTAAACAATCAGAGTTGTGTTTGGAATTACAGCTTTGGCCTATTACAGAATGACAGCCAAACACACTGTTAACGTCAACGCGTGGTCGACCGGGTAGTTTAACTGAAAACATCGCAGCCGTGAGCCAAATTTGTCAATTCCTCGACGTTCCTAACAATTGGGGTTATCTATAATTACCACATGGCGGATTTTGCGTAAGGATTTGACTTTGAAGCCTTACAATGTTCAGCTGATGCAGGAATTAAAGCTGACCAACCATTTACATCGCCATAGATTCGCGGAACTCAACTCAAACCAGCCGGTTGTTTTGAAAAAATCATTATTTCAAGACTTATAAGGTTAAACTGCTGCAGCAATTGAAGCTGACCGACCATTCACATCGCCGTAGATTCGCTCAATTTATTCAGGAACAACCGGCTGGTTTTTCTGAAAAAATCTTTTTTTCAGACGAAGCCCATTTTCACTTGTCAGAGTATGTCAACAAGCAAAATTACCGCATTTGGACTTCTTGAGAAACCTTTGCATGCTCAACGTGTCAATGTATGTTGTGCTATATGATATGGAGGCGCGATTGGGCAGTTTTTTTGAAGATGAGGCTAGAAATACGGTAACGGTTAATGGATTACGCTATAGCGAGATGCTAAAAACTTCATTTTAGTCTATTATTGACGATGTGGATATGTAGTTTTAACAGGATGGTGCCACATTTCACACAGCCAATGAAACGATCAAACCAAACTGCAAACCAAATTTTCCGATCGCAGTAGTTAAATGGCCAGCCAGATAATATAATTTAACACCACTGGACTAATTTTTGTGGGGCTGTGTTAAGAACAGAGTTTATCGACTAAATTTCAAAAACCGTATTGTAATTAACGAAATAGAACTGCCATTTTGCCAAAAAGGGATTAAAAGTTGTGATAAAAGAATCAATATCTGTCAGCGTGGTCGTGGTGAACATTTTTCAAATATAATTTTTCATTCATAATTGCCAAACTTTTCTCTTCGTAATGCAATAAAAATTTGAATAATTTTTTTAATCTATTTATAATTATTCGGAATCATTTAATATAAGCAATTTTATTTCGTGCTTGATTCACAATGTTTTTTGTTGTTTTGAAATGTTTTGTAGTGTTTGTATAGAAGTCTCTTTGAGTCTTGCTGTCTATGCTATGTTGATTTTATGAAAAATTCTCATAGAATCAGTTCGGCTTTGGATATAAAACTCTTAGGTTTGATGAGCTACTTGAGCAATAGTGAAATTGCAATATGGATGTGCTCTCCCCCATTACAATACATTTCAAATATTTTTATTTTAATTTTTATTTGAAAATATCATAAGATGTTTATTTTTTTATAAATATTTTGTGAGAATATCATGAAATATTTATTTAAAGGAATCAAGCACGAAATAAAATTGCTTAATTTTCTTAATCTAAATTTTTTGTTGTATTTTGTTTTAGAAAACAAACTTCTTGTTAAAAACCCTTTATATTTTAGAAAAAAAAACAGAAAATAAGTTCTTAACTGCACACTGTAAAGGCAATTATTTATATACATATGTATGTATGTATGTATGTAGAAGTAAATGATATTAAGTTTTGCAATAACTAGGTTTTTACTTTGTATTTACATATATATTATTGTAACGAATCTTTGTGTCTGACATATGTACATACCTACATACATAGTTATGTATGTACATATGTATTATACATTAAATAATAATACATTAGTCCCAATTTACATTGGACGATTTTTGTCGCTGCAACTCGTAGTTTGTTGTTGTAAATAATGTGTGTAAAGAGAATAGTGGTAGAGTTACTCTCTTCCCCTATTCTCTTTACTCACATTATTTACAACAACAAACTACGAGTTGCAGCGACAAAAGTCGTCCAATGTAAATTGGGACTTAATTAGAATTTCCCTTTAAAAATCAGATAATTGTTTACATAGAAATATGTATGCATGTATATATTTGCTAAAAATAATAAACAGATGAAATGTGTATGCAAAATCAAACACCTTCAAATTAGCAATTTAAATTAAGTGAACTAGCTCTCTTCTCTTTTGTTCTTAAGCAAGTTTTTGTTTGCAACAACAAAGTTAAGAATCCCACATACTTGTTTCTGCTTTTCCTTTTTAAATTGAATGCATATTTAGGTGCTACACACATACAGACATCTGTATGTACGAAAAACTCGTGGCAGCGGACATAATATATGTAGCTTTAAAAGTTGCATGCAAAGTTTTGATATTTATTCACAGTGATGATAGCAAAGTAGATTACTTTACAAAAAATATTGGGAAATCAATAATATAGTAAAAAGATATAAAGAATAGCTACAAACGACCGCGAAATAATTTGATTTCCTTGTGCACTTCTTGAAATAAGAATTTAGGGAATTTGTAAAATATGTATGAAAGCATATTTCCGTTATTAGTATGACACACTCTCTCTCTTGTATTAATGCCCAAGGCAATTACAACAAAACAAAAACAAAGTTTTTACTTTATGCATTCTTACAACACTAACAAAACAATTCTATATACATACATACAGCCATAAATTGTGAAATAGCTTAGAAAAAATTTCAAAAATGTACAGATGTTCTTTATTTAAAGTTTATTATTTAAAACAAAATTAGCACTTTACATTCCACTTACAGTATCAGACAAAACTAGACACAAATTGAAACTTTGCAATAATTTATTTAAAAGCTAAATTAAATTGTAGTTAAACCAAATATTAAATTAAAACAAAAACAGCATTGATTCTACATTAAAAATCAAAGAAAATCAGTAAAGGGAATTATTTTAAGGTTACAAAACTAAAGCACCTAGTAAATACTGGATAAGTAAGTAGTAAAAAGTTTCCATGTTTTTTTTTCTCCGACCAGCTCTCAGGCGATGATCCCTACACATGCAATGCATTGTGTAAGAATTAGGAAATTAGGTAATGGATAGGAGGAAAGAAAGAGTAGTATTTGTGGACATTTTATATGAACTTTCCTAAATTGAAAGTGATAGGAAAGACCTCTGAAGGGAGTTTACTCCACATACGGACTGTTCTGCTAAAAAACTAAATTTCCCTGTTATGCGTAGTCCGATTCACTAGAAAAACAACCAGAAATTTATGAGCTCCAAACGAACATCGAGTTAAACGCAAAAACGTGCGAGTAACGGGAACAAGTTTCCTAATTTCATTAGAGCTCTTACCATTATAGTAACGATAAAACAGTGAAATACATCCCACATTGCGTCGATGCTCTAGCGAATCAATAGAGTTGGATACCCTACTGGCCCCAATGAACCTCTTGGCCCTCTCCTTTGCGCGGTCGAGCAACTCCAAAATATACTTTGGGGCGCCGGCTCATACATGAGAGTTGTATTCCATTTTTGGACGGATATAGGTGGTATAAATAGTAAGAAGATTGGCTGGAGTGAAGTATCTCTTACACCGTTTTAGAAAACCGAGGCACTTGAAAGCTTCTTTAGAAACCTGAAAAATGTGTTTAGTCCATCGAACATCACACTGAATTTTCATGCCAAGAACATCAAGAGCGTCCGATTCCGTAATAATTATATCACCCATAGTAACGGATGCAGCAGCATTTTCGAACACAGATCTATACATAAGCATGCAATATTGTGTCTTACAAGCATTAAAATCTACTCAATTCACTCGACCCCATTCCAAAATTTTTGCGAGATTATGATTGAGTGTATCATTCATGTTTCGCTTTTTGGAACACACCTTCAACTAGTTCGGTCTATTACCAAATGAATACGAATGACAAATAGTATATAGAGTTGAAAGTTTGACAAAGAACTTCATTTAGAAAAATAAGAAATAGGATAGGAGAAAGAACGAAGCCTTGCGGTACCTCTGAATTAATCTTGAACTCGTCTGATGAAATCCCACATTTAACAACCCGTAAAGTGCGATTCCTGAGAAAAGTCGATATAAATCTGGAGAAATTATCACCGACACCAAAAGCAGCAAGTTTTGACAGATGTACATCATGCCACACTTTAACAAACTCTTTAGAAATATCTCCAAAATGATGTATGTACCATTGTTCCGATAAGAAAGCCGGAAAGTTGCTCGTAGAGCGTTCATTAGGGAAACCATACTGTCGGTGAGTAAGCAGGCCGTTGGACTCCAGGTACCTTACAAGATGAAAATCATATTTTCCATTACTTTGAAAAGTACAAAGCAAAGTGCAATTGAGCGGTAATTTTCAGGGTTGTTAGCCTCACCTTTTTTGCGTTACATTAGCAACCTTCTAAGACTTGGGAAATTCGCCGGCATGATACAACGTGCTGAAAAGGGTTGTTAACGGACGCATTAGCATCGAAGGGGACTATTTCAAGACCAGTGCTGGAATCCCATCCAGCCCATCATTTGTTGATATTAAGATCAGTTTTTACCGCTCGACCTTCAAAGAATATCTCCGGCATAGTAACGGATACTCTATCGAGCTCGCGCGGTGGTTGATTGCTGTTCGAAAAATAAGAATTATTTTCAAATATATCAGCCAAAAGGTTAGCTTTTTCAACCGGGTCAGTAAATATTTGATCATGCTTTAAAAGAGTCGGAATTGACGAACTAGAATTATTCCTTACTCTTTTAACAAATGACCGAAAGCTCTTGCTACCTCGAGCAGAAGCAAGAACTTTAGCACAAAGGCCCTATCGTACAAATTTTTCTCACCTCTCAGTACATTGGTACAGGAAGATCTTGCCCTTTTATGTACGCCAATCTGACTGCATTTTTGCACATCTGATTAAACCAAAACGTCGATGTGGTTTTTATCAAAATTTTTGTGGCGTATCCATTATTCTTTAAAACTGTAGCACATCTTCGATGCATTCGAAGCAGTTTGTGAGTTTTTACAATTATCGAGGACGATTTTTCGATCTACGAATTCTTCCAGATTTTCTATGAGATTTAGATGCGGCAATTGTACTGGCCACTTTAAACATTATTTTCTTTACTAACGAACCACTCTTCCTTACATTTAGATTTGTGTTTGGGATTTATTATGGTGCTGGCACCACAACTTAAAGAGACTTTTACTTCTTTGCATGTGGAGGCATGACATTTTGAAGGATATCTTTATAAACGAAACGATCCATAATTCCAATTATTCTATGAAACAGGGCTTATTCCATAGCATAAAAAATATCCCCAGACTAAAACATTACCTCCTTCATGTTTTACAGTAACTTTTGTATTAATACATTGTCCTTTGGGTCTTCTAACTAACCTTAATCCATCGGAAGCTTTCAAATTAAACTTCGACTCTTCAGAGAAAAGTACGATTTTCCCTTGTGTGGTGATTAAATTAATGTGTTCCTTTGCGAATTTGACCCTGGTGAGTCAATTTTTACTTGAAAGGAAGGGCTTGTTTGCACTTTTTTAAGATTTTAAGCCACCTTCTTATACAGCCGTCTTTAAGTGGTGCTTGGAGTAACGTTTATTGATAATTATGTAGCAATGGACTTTGGTGATATGAGTGGATCCTTTTTAATCATGTATATTATTGCCGGGCTACCTTATTGGCTTGTGTTATGTGGACGTTCACCTTATATTGTAGCTAACAAGCCTGGGGAATTAAAACGGCTTATAACTCTGGATATACGTGATAATATTTACGTCAGTACCTAGCTGTGTACGCCATAACCTGACGGTGGATCATACCACTGTGGATGAATTTTAGCGTCACCCGCGTCCAGGAAGCCTTCCTCCAGCCACTCCTGGTCGCAACTCCGAAAACTCGGAGCAGGCCGCAGCCCTCAGAATTGAAGACTATCCAACTCCCGGTCCAGAATACATGCAAGGTTAATAAAATTTATTTCTGGATATTTCGTGGCCGTAAGCCTCAATTAGATGGTGATCAAGCCACTGGGAATGAAAAGCAACGTAATTCATGCCCTAGGCAGCCGAGGACTAATTCTAGCAACAGGTCTTTCCTAGTTGCAATTTCAGTGGCTCCAAAGCAGGGTTGCAAACCACTACTCCTTGCTGAAGAACTGAAGACTATCCAACTCCTGGTCCAGAACACACGACTAGCATGCTGACTGGATCCGTATCATCACCCGTTTGTGTTATTAAAGGCGAGATGATCCTGGTCCCCATAATTAAATTCATGCGGGGGCCGCAAAACACAACCACCACTATACTTCCGAAGGGCCAACCTCAATAATCAGTCAGAGAAGCAGTTAAAAGTCTAAAGAGACAATTAGCGGAACTCTGGGGCTTACTGATTCCCGTGGAAATAACGTGGAGCTTCCAGTTGACCCCTGCTGCCTTCAGGAGACTGGGCTCCCATATACCCCTAGCATCCCCCCGGGGGCACATGATGGTCTTTTTGGAACCTACTATTCCATTTAGATTTGTGACTTTCGGGGTAAAAGGGAGCCCAGGCCCCTCAAAGGCTAGTAGGAGTCATCTGGACAATCCACATATTTCCACGGGAAATCAGTTGCCCCAGAGTACAATATTTGCTCTCTTTAGACAAAAAATGTGCTCTGACTGGTTATTGAGGTTGGCCCCTATATGGGAGTATCGTGGTGGTTGTGGTTTCGGACCCTCGTGAGAGTTTGTGGGTCGGACCATTCAAATTAACACAATGAATGGTTCAGGTCCAGTGAGTATGAATGCTGGCGTGTTCTTGATAAATAAGAGCTTCATGCGTTCTGGACCAGGAGTTGGAAAGTCTCCAACTCCTTAGCAAGGAGTGAGGGCACGGCCTACTCCGGACTTTCTAAATTGCTACTAGAAGTGACTGGAGGATATACGTATCTGAAGGCCTTCTAGGGCGTAGTTGGTGTCCAATCAACTAAGTGGTTTAACTACCATCTGATTATGACTATATAGTCGGTGCAGATGTAAAACAAATCACACATACCCCTAGCAGCACAGGTCTAGATGATTAAGTAATCCATAAAGGCCGATAAATGTGCCCCCGGGGGGAATTTCTGGATATAACAAGTTTTGTTGTAAATCAAATATGATTTTTTTCTTTTAACGGCACTTTTACTTCAAGCCGACTTTGAAAGCACAGAAACAATTAGCAAATTAATGCAAATTTTCTTTAACGGAAATTGTTATTTTTTGTTTTAGAACATAAGAAGCAACATCAAAAATGTACGTTTTATACTTTTGTCGCAGAATTTTGTTAATTATAACTACAAAAGATAACAATATTTTTCATCAAACAAACCTTCTTGTTAATATTGCTTTTTGGAAAGCAAACGTATCTGCTTTAGTTTTGTTGGACATTGTAAGTAAAAGAAAATTTAACATGGAAATAATTTTGATAAAATATTAGGGCGGTGTTCACATAGTTTCAAGGTACTGATGAAGTTTATGACCATTTGTTCATCCTGTGGCTCTGCTCCAAATGCAGCAGAAAAAAGTTTTAAAGTAGAAGAGCAATTTCTCCTTTAGAACCAATTTTCGAAAATAGACCTTGCCTATTTCACTATTTTTTATAAGAATTTTATCCATTAAAATCAGTTAAAGCGTATAACAATGCCACACTTCTCTTTCTCCTCTCTGAGAACGTATTTTGAAAATATAGCATAACCTATTGCACCCTTTAGATAAGGGGTCAGTCATCACAGTTTGAAATATCACTTAAACTTTTGCACCCATAAAACGATTATTATTATTTCGATTTTCTTATTTCATATTGCAAAAACAAAATACTAAATAAGTCACTTTAATTAATTAATTAAATAGAACAATAAGACGAACATTAAGTCGAAATACAAACAATTTTTTTTATTAAAGAAAACTGTTCCATTTTGATTAGAAGGAATAAATGATTAAAGCACATTTGTTTGAATAATTTGCGTTTTGAGGCGAAATAGAGAGGTAGCCTCCCAAACAAAAATAATCTCATTTACAAGTCACTCTTAATCAAACTTAATTGGTATAAATTAAAAAAAAATAAAATTATAAAACACAGGAAGGACTATTTTATCATTCAATAAATTTTAGGGTCACAAAATGTTAATTGAGCACACAATTGTTATTTGATTTTAGTATTTACCACAATCTTTAAATTGTAAACCGTTAATTGAATTTTGTAAAAATACAGCGAACAAAATAAGTAAAATTATAAGCTGCTTCATTTTTATTATTTATTTTTTGAGTTTTCTTTTATTTTCAATTATAAGAAATGAACGAGCCAACTGTTCTCTCAAGTAGAATAATCACAACTAAATTTGTTTTAATATTTTGAAATTTCTGCTTAATAAACGATGTAAAATAACCACATAGTGTGTGTTCTCTTTTGTATTCTTTAATTAAATTAGTGCGGTTTTACACGCTTCAACTTTTGTTTCTCAACTGTTGCTTTTTCCATTAGAAAGAAAGAGAATGGGTATAAAGCTTTCTCTTTCTTTGTAATGGAAAAAACAAAAGTTGAAGCGTGTAAAACGGCACTAAACAACTTTAGACTTTTATGCGCTGTTTTCAAAAATTCCGACAAAATTTGTATTTAAACAATAGGTCTGTCTGCGTACACATATTTTGCATCGGTTTGTGCAAAATCTTGCAAGATGTTGTCTGCTTACTCGAAATCTCTTGCAAAAAGAGAGCTAAAAAGATAATTTTTTGACAATTGAAAGTCAGAGAACTTGCAAAATGTTACTGGAGAAATTTCTGCTTGCAAGATTTTACAACTACTTTGAACAGCTGTTTTCATATGTTTGAATTAAATAATTGTTGTGAAGTGAAAATAAAAATTGAAATTTAGCAATGGCAGAGGTAAGTAGTTACAAATGTGTTTATTTTTGATGTTTATAATAAATTATAATAAACAAAACATTTTATTTCATGGTAGAAACGTTCCAACGTTCCGTACACATGCGCCACAATTCTTTTGCTTTATTATTTCAATTGTTTACACATCGATCAGCTGTTTTCTTGCAAAATTTCACTGGATACTGTCTGCGTACTTTTTCAGATTTTCTCAGCCGACAGAGTAACATTGTTCTTACTCTCCCAAAAAAATTGACTGAGTATTTGCTACTGTAAAAGTACGCAGACAGACCTAATACCAAACGTACGTAAGGATGTATGTATGAGCGTATGTATGTATGTATGCACCAATAAAATAAATTAATTAAAAAAAGGGAATAAATATGTTTGAATATTTATTTCCTTTTTTTAATTCAATTTGTTTTAAAGCTTTTGTCATAACAGTAATTAGCAAACTGAGAGCGTAGTTGCCACATAACGCTGGTCAAAAATCGTTAATTCCATTTAAATTTTATCTTTTTTTTATAACTTAATAAGTTATATTCGTTAACTTTTCAGTGTTATAACTTAAATCTTTTTTATATAAAATCACAAAATTGTTGTTCAACTCAACTCGTCGGGGAACCTTTAAACACATTTTAGAAAAGCCGAAAGGTGGGCAAATTTGAGGTTAATAATTGTCAATTTAACAAATATGGTATTTTGGAGGGTTAACATCTGTGATTATAATTCAGTATTCGTTAGACGCTAAAGGTTTATTTATGGCTAAAGTGTAACCGTAGACTTTTTAAATCGCTATAGTAATGCCCAATTATATACCCAAAAAATATGTTTTGCTGGTAAATCTGATAGTTAGCCTACTTTCATTTGAAGAAAACGTCAGCTAAAAGTTATCGATTGTTGGTAGAAATTTACGGTCAACATGCACTAACTTAATAAAGTTCTGAACGAGATTTGCGCGAATCAAAAGTGATGATCATTAATCATTAAACCTTGAGCAGATATTTTTTGCGCTTTTAATCGTTAAAATGAAATTTTATTTTCAAATTTATAGTCGTAAATTTTTTATTTCATGTGTGCTCTCTATACTTATTTATGTGTCACACACACACACACTTTAATTAATAAAAATGACATACAAAAGTCTGTACGGGTTTCCATTCTAATTTTATCTCTCTCTCTCTCTCTCTGAAGAAGTGAGAAATGCTTCAAGTAAGCTTGATTTTTGTCACTGCAATTCTTATTTAGACCCCTTTCAGACAGGCAAATTTTACTTTGCAAAGTTTTGATTTTATGTGAGAGCGAGGGAGAAAGCATGATTGAGAGTACAGACTTTGATATACTCGCAAAGTTGCTTTGTTTTTCTTTCGTCGCTTATACACAGTTGTACTTATACACAGATTACATTACAGATTACATTGACTAAAACAAAATTTGTAAAAGAAAACTTTTTGTGTTTGAACACCAAAGAAAGTTTAAAAGAAAATTAAAAAAACTTTGTCAAAGTAAAATTTGCCTGTCTGAAAGGGGTCTTAGCTGGTAAATAATGTGTACTTTTTTTTGTTCCTCTCTTCTCCTATTCTCTTCACAACCCTTATTTACAACAACAAACTAAGAATTGCAGCGACAAAAATCGTCCAATGTAAATTGGGACTAAGTGTGACACATGCAAAATATAAATATCCTCAATCTATGATTTATACTTTTGTTATCACATTCATTTGTGCATGACTCAATTTGTTTTGCATTATTTATAGTTTTAAATTACTCTTACACATGTGTAAATGTGCGTATGGATTTTCTTTCTTAGTGCGGTTTTACACACATCAACTTTTGTTGCTCAAGTTTTGTTGTTTCCATTAGAAAGAAAGAGAAGGCTTTATACCCCTTCTCTTTCCTTCTAATGGAAACAACAAAACTTGAGCAACAAAAGTTGATGTGTGTAAAACCGCACTTACAGTCTTCCTTTTTCATTGTTTTGGAACGTAAGTCATACAATGAAAATGTTTAATTGTGCATGTAGCATGTGTATATTCATACATACATTGTTGTTTAATCACTTTTGTTAAAATTTAAATACCGTTATTGGCGCTCTTATCAATATAACAACATTCTTTTCTTTTCTTGTTTAATAATACTAAAGATGTTTAAAAAAAAGTACAAAACAAATCCATTTAGCTATGCATAGTCAGGCAGATACATACTTACATACATACATATGTGTGTCTGAATATTTTTTTATTAATTAATTATATACTTACTTCTACGCTTCATATGAGATCTACAGCCCTCAATTTAGTGTCATCTCAGTGCCATAATATTTATGATGAGAGCATTTTCATGGGAGATCTCATCAAAACAATTTCAATAAATGCAATTAAAAATTTTATTTTTATATTTTAAAAGAACAAAAACTATGAAAAAATCAAGTATATATACTAGAAAAGATTTAAATTTTACTGACATACTTCAAATAATTTGAATTTAAGGTGGAATTTAAAACGTCATATATGTACATACAAGATTCATTTTAAAATAGATTTGAAGCTTAAATCATCTACCAGAAAACACTGGAGACAAAAGCAGTGTCACCATTTCAGCTAACAGGTAAAGATTAAAAAGTCACCTTTAATTAAAAAAAATTATTGACCCACCCACCCTCGTAAAAAGCTATTCAGCCAGATTTAATATTTTGCATTGCAACTTGAATAAATAAAAGAATTACATATTATTCTTCACTTATACCTGAAACTTCGTCGGTTATCAATTGTAATTTTTTATTTAAACGGCTATAAGAAGAAATACGATATCATTTTTTTTTACGATTTTTCATTTTTTATACTGTAACTGTATCGTTGAATTATTATTTCTCTATATTATTTATAATAACAATTGGTTCAAAAAGTATTATTTTCTACCAAGAAGCATACTCTACTTTACTAGCTAATGTTTTGTTAGCAGTTCTAGCATTTTTAATTATTATTTTTGTCAACTAAATAAGAAATAATTAAATAACAGTATTAAACGTTTACAGTAAAATTGGCATTTAACGGCTCATACCCAAAAATGCAACTGTGCAGTATATTATTTGTTTGAAAAATAGATGACGCTTTGAAATTAAGGCAAATGTCTGCCACGTATAATTTGTCAAAGTTTGTCAATACAACAATTCATTCTCGCCGTTCATTCGTGTTAAATATATTACCAAAAAAGTAGGTGCGTGGTGAATAGCCTTGATTTAACTATTCTTGCATTATTGTTAAACAAAATAAAGCTAGTTTCTTTAATTAATATTAACACTTTAAATAAAAAGAATTTAAAAGGTTTAATTTTAATAGCTAGCGTGAAAACATGAAACAAAAAGTAATTGTGATAAATACGCAATTGTGGCTCAAAAGTTTTATTTGAAATAAGTACATATGAGGCCATGAAGCTGTTTTTATACAAGAAAATTGTTAATTATTTGGCCAATAGTGAAAATGCATATGTTTTTCAATACAAGGAAATGTTCTTTTTTTTGTGGAAAAAAGCTAATACTTGTGTTGACGTGGAACATCTGCCACGATTGCGTACTTTTATGCACAGAAGCAAATTAAAACAAGTTGGAGCGACAGGCGTTATACATATTTAAGCCTTTCATTTTTTACTTTACTTTTTGTTTTATATTTCATTTCTAAGTTGTTTGATCTGTAATTTTTTTGACTTCTTGTTTTATAATTTCAGTCAAAATTACAATAACAAAAACCCGCCATGGATAAAGTTGTTAAATTCTGTGAACCCGGTCGCGCTTTTGCCAAGGACTCTATTCGTTTGGTTAAACGTTGCACTAAGCCTGATCGGAAAGAATTTCAGAAAATTGCTATTGCCACCGCTATTGGCTTCTGTATTATGGGCTTTATTGGTTTCTTCGTTAAACTGATTCATATTCCCATCAACAATATCATTGTGGGCTCATAAATTTTTAATAGACGTTTTTTACACCTCACAGCTGTATCAGCTCATGTTTGTATCATCATCGTCAATTTTTTATTTATGTATATTAAAATTTGCTTTTAAGTTCCACATCCACAAAATCTAAAAAAAAATTATTAATATTTGTGTTTCTACTTTAAAATGAATAACAATTAATATTTTTTTTTAGTAAATTTTTGTACTTGTAAGTAATTATGTTTGTGCACTTTCATAGCTCTGGTCACTGTGACCACTAGCTTATGAAAGTTAAAAACTTTTTCCATTTTAAATCATGTTTAATTTATAACAAAATAAATTTCTATAAAACGAATATATGTAATTACTTTTATTGGTAAATGGAAAAAGGATACCCGTAGTACATAGAATGCAAACAGGTCTTTGAGCAAAAATCGTTGGTGAACATAAATATGCTGATATTATTTAAAGCATTTGTAAATTGGAAAAATAAATAACTATTTTCATATGAACGGATTTTTTATTTAAAATATATATAACAGGCAGCTAGTAATACAACTTTTTTATGATACTGATTTTTAACTCGAGGATTTTTTGTTTCGTAAGAACTTCTTAACATCTGAATCTGGACAACTTAAATTTTCTAATTTATCCATTTATTTAATTTTTTAAAGATTTTTTCAGGGTATTTGTTTATTAACATTATAAATTGTCTTAAAATATAAGATACAATTGGAATATTATCACAAGCAAAATTTTCAAAATTACTTTTTTGTATTCTCACGAAAAAAATATTAAAATGCTAACTTTGCCAGATTTTAAAATAAATTCTTCTTAAAATCGTCAAGTCTGGCAACCGCAACGTTGCAGAGAAATAAAACCGTTAAGTATATATTTGTTCAATGTTAACTTTCGCTTTGCTACCAGTTTTATCAGAATTAATTATTCAAGCAATATGTCATAGAGGCCACAATAATTCTAATATTATGGAACAGCAATGAAACCTTAGTATATTAAGTGATAAGATGATAAAGAAAATCATAATAAAATTTTAGAATACAATTACCAGCTCGCCAGCTAAAAATAATTAAAGGATAGCAATTTAAGCTTGGTACTAAAAAGTCCCAAATTAATAGCAAAAACAATTTCCAATACGTGCTTTTCAAGAAGGCGAGAAAAACATTAGAATGTGAAAACACACGTAAATAAAAAAGCAGTAGATTCCACCAACGCCCAATTCTAACCATGAACGATTTTTTCAAAAAAAGAAGAAGATATTCTTGGATATAGAATTCCTATATTGGAGTCGCTGCAAATTATACCTGATCATCAATTTATTTTTCGAAACAAGTTTGAAACTTCTAAGCAGTGCCATTGAGTTGTGAGAATAATAAGAGACTCTCAGTTTGGCAGTATTTCTAAAATAAAACGAGCATTTGACAGAATATGGCATAATGGCGTTTTGTGTATATTAAAACATTTTTGCCAGCTCCATTTTACCTCCTTTTACAGTCTTATGTAAGCAATCGTAGATTTTATATCAACATTTATAACGAAAATTATGAAATCGGTATCATTAAAGCAGGTGTACCGCAAGGAATTATATTGGGCCCGACTATGTACACTGTCTAATTCATTGCTACAAATATCGATTACTTTATCGTCGTTCAGTGTAGGCATTTGTTTGGTTGTGTGTTTCCTTGTTTTGTGGTACTTGTTTTTATTTTCTGATCGCTTATCTTAGTTCAGGAAATTTTACTGTTGCACGTTGCTGTTTTGCTTTAATGAAATTTCTTAAAAACTTGTGTACACAGACACAATCGACCTATTTCAATTTAAATCTTGCTAACAATGCATCATTTGGGCTTCGTGCGGAAGTGAGAATTTTAATAACTTGTAGAGTTGACCTAAATGAAAACTACAAGGTAATTGATAAAAAAAAAACCAAATTAATATTTGATTAATAGGGGATTATTACCCTGGCAAACCTGACAATGCTAATACAGCTGAAAACCGGATGGTGCTATATGCACAGCTGCTAACGGGGCAAATGGTAGTTTCCCGTAATCTAAGCCATTGCCATGACTGTTTACAAATCCGTGACGACACTGTGACTTTACTCTATGATCAGGCCGGCCCTATTAACCTTAAACGAAATCACGTGGACGCCGATCATTTAAAGTAAAATATTCTCCGGGATAAATTTTCGGCTTCAGCAGAGTTGTTAAAACAATAACAAATCTTACGAACAGCTATGTATGAAATAAATTAACTGGGCCCAACGAACAAAAGCAGCAATGAATGAAAGTTGCCCGCCGCAAAAATAGTTGTGTTGATGGCGTTAACTTTTTAGTTAACTCTTCTTTGCAAGTTTTGTTATATAATTTTTTTTTAATTAAGAAAGTCGATCTCGATTAATTGTTTAATTCGTCATTAAATACTTAATTTTTTGAATGATTTTTATTTATCACTTATAATTCTAATAAATATGGTAAAAATTTTGAACAAATATTATTTTGTTTATATTCCCTAGGCACTATGTAGGAATAGTTATGTTTGTGATGCAATTTATGCTTAAATTATGGTATACAGTTTTGTGTGATTCTTTTTATAGTTTATAAAAATAGAGCACCAGCTCTTAGTTTATAATTCGATAGATATAAATTTTAATAATAAAAAAATAATAATAAACAAGTAGCACTTAAAGAACTAAAAGTTAACTACAATTCTTCAAAGAAAGCAACACGGGCTTTAGTTGAACCGGATTTTAATTTTTTCAAAGTAGAGTATTTTGTTTCTCCGGCTTTTAATTGTGCTTCACTTAATATATCAAGATTTGTTTGGTTTTCTTCAATTTTTAACAGTTCAATTTCCGATCTCAATGTTTGTAGTTGATTTTGCACCTGTTTGTGCTTTTTCAAATACTCTAAACGACTACGTTCAATTTCGTTTGTGATTTGTTCCATTTCGCTGTCAGTTAAAATGAATTCTTTCGTTTCGAAATCATCATTATCTGAATCATCATCAACAACATCATTTACTACTACACCTGCTCTTAAGCCTGCCCTTAGCTTATTTAGATTATTTAAATCATTTGTGGTCAATTCAACACCTCCCGTGGATTCATTAATATCCGCAGTAGAATTGCTATGGGTTAGAGATGGTGTACTAACAGAAGCGGCTATATTATTGCTGGAACTTGAGGAAGAATTAACAGTTGTGTTTGGTGGCAGCATACTATCTTGAGAATTTTTACGCCCACGATTAAGAAAATTTAAAAGTCGTGCGGTTGCTTCCCGCTCAGCTAGTTTGGCACAAATGAGTTCTTTTTTTAGTTTTTCAGCTTCGGCTTCACGTTTATCCTTTTCAGCGGTTAACTGATGTACATAAAAGTCGGCATCACGTATTTTTTTCTCCAGCTCCATTTTTTCACGCTCAGTTTTCATTTGTCTTTCACGCAAACGATCCATTTCACTTTTAAAATGATTCGCCTTGCATTCTGTCAATTGCATTTGCTCTTCATTGACCCGACTCTTTTCGAAATATAGCTCTTTAGTTTCTTCAGAACGACGCTATAAATAAGTGAGAGAGAATTTATTAAGCGCTCTTTCTTTTTTTTATCATTAATGTGAAAAATTTACCAAGGCATCACTAGCCATGCGCATGTCTTCCTGTAGTCGCTCCAAACGATTTTCCAGTTCGTAACGGTCCTGTTCTGCTTTTTCGCGTAATTTTTTCTCTCTTAAAAATTTTGTACGTTCAATCTGTCTTCTTTGTTTTTCTTCCTTGGCCTGAGCTTTCATTTGTTGCATCTCCATTGTGTCAGGTTTGCGACGTCTCATGTACAAATCATGATTTCCTTTACAAAGATCGAGTATCTAATAAAATGATATAAACAATTTAATTTGATGCGATTTCATTTTATATAGACTCTCACACCCACCATTTTGTTAATATGTAAATCTTGGGAATAAAATATAAAACTAGAAACTTTCGCATCTACTAAACGTATGGTGAATTTTTTATCATCAAAACTGACATGTCGTATTTCATTCCATTGAAATGTTGTTTTCGGTGTTAATTTATTATGATAATCATATATATTGAGTCCGACAGCTGTTACACCCAGCCAAAGTTTAGTTTTATTTTTATTCTAAAAAAAAATAAATATGCACATAAATTAAGAAAATTCAAACAAACACATTATTCGAAATTGTAAAGAGTTTTTCAACAAGAAGATTTTTTCTAAAACAAAATAAAACAAAAAATTTATATTTAGAAGATTAAAATTTTTGTTGTATTACGAAGAGAAAAAATCTGCAATTATGAATCAAAAATGATATCTGGCAAATTTCCACCGCTACCACGATGACAGATGTCGATTCTTTTATCACAACTTTTAATCACATTTTAGCAAAATGGCAGATTGGCCCCGTATAGAGTCTGTCCTTAACATAGCCCCACAAAAAATAATCCAGCGGTGTTAAATCACACCATCTGACTGAACATTTAACTGCTCATTGTCGTGAAATTATGCCATCGAAAAATTTTGTCAATAAATTGATCGTTTTATTGACTGTGTGAAATGTGGCACCGTCCTGTTGAAACCACACGTCCGTGATATCCACTTCGTCAATTATAGGCCAAAATTAAGTTGTTAACATCTCGGGATAACGTGATCCATTGATCGTTTCCACATTTCCAACCTCATCTTCAAAAAAACACGCTCCAGTCACGCCTCCAGACCATATAGCGCACCACACACGTTGAGCATGAAAAGGCTTCTCAATAATCGGTCCAGGATTTTCAGAAACTCAGCTGCGGCAATTTTGCTGGTTGACATACCCTGACAAGCGAAAATGGGATAACGCCAATTGTTGAGAACGTAGAGGAATTGACAAATTTTTATCTGCTTCAAGCCTGTGGCCCAAGGCTGCGAAGTTTTCAGCTAAACGACCCGGTCCAACACACGTTGGTATTTGCACATTTTCTATCGAGCCTGTCGACTCAAATTTAACGACCAAATTCTTAATAGCGGTGTCAGAAGGACGATTATATTGTTTGAAAATATCACAAATTTTACGAAATGTAATTTTAAAAGAACCACCATTTTCATTGTCGATTTTAATTATTTTAATGCGTTTTTTTGCGAAATTGAATTTATTGTAACAATTGCAAATGCAGCTTCTACGAATACGTCAAAAAATTAAATGCCAAAACTTTCATGTTGTTAGTGTGTCACAATTGAAAAACAAACGTCAAAAAATTAATTAAATATATATATATATATATATTAGAGCAAAATGATTACATTATATAAAAATAATAATTTATATTGGAATAGTAAATAGTAAAAAATTAAATTTAAAATTAAATTTTCGAAATCCGATTCTTTGCCTGAAATTCGATTTTTTGTTGAAGTTTTTATCATTTTGCTTAATTTTGTGTGTATCACCATGAACTGCTACTTCCCAATAACTTAAAAGCTACATGATAAACTCATCAAAATCGATAACACCAGCCTCAGTTTAACAACAAACTTTTAAAACCGTTTTAAACCGTTCAAAACTGCAATTTCCATTACACTACTATATCTAAATCTTAAAATTTTGCGACCTTTGCAGTTGTCCAAAGTTATTTATTACGTCAATGAAAGATGATGCAAAATATATATAAATTGCAACGACAGTCTCTCCACTATTCCACAACATGATTCATCTTTAACTAACAGCATTTGTAATGCTTTCATTGTGAATAAAAACAAGATAAAATTAATGTGCATTCCACGACACGTAGGAACTTCAGGAAATGAAAACGCTAATGCTATTGTATATGAAGCTAAAAACATATCACTTATTAATTTCACCACATGGGAATTTAGAGATATTATCAACGCCGTTCTCACCTATTTGAAAAAAAATGCTGAAAAACAAATTGAGATAAATATGACTGCGCATAATTACAAGAACACCAATCGTTATGGATTTAAACCATTATACCTTAAGTTTTTCTCAACGCTAAAAATCTATATTATTACAAAAATAGGTTTAGACACAAACCCGCATCACAATGTTCAAAAAAAGAAGGCTTTTCCTTCTCTGTATGTGGAAGCATCGCACTTTGAAGGATATCTTTATAAAGGAATCGATCCATTATTCCACTTATTCTATGAATCGGTCTTATGTCATATCCTGAAAAATATCCCTAGATCAAAATACTACTTCCGCCATGTTTTACAGGAGCTTTTACGTAGCGTGAATAAATAGGCCATCTTTTGGGTCTTCTAACTAACCTTTATCTATCGGAACCTTTCAAATTAAACTTCAACTTATCGGGGAAAAATACGGTTTTCCATTGTGATCTAATTAATGTGTTCCTTTGCGATTTCAGTCTTGGAAACTGTATATTCAATATCAATAAAAGACTTGTTTGCACTTTTATAAGACTTTAAGCCACCTTCTAAGCCCGTTTTGAGCCCGATATGAGTGGAAAATTTTTAATCATATCATCATCATGCCTGGTTATCTCGTTTACTTGTTTTGCGTAGGCCTTCACCTTCATGCCAACGTGCCTGATTAACTAAAACGACTTATAATTCTGGATATAACACTGTGATTAATACCAAATTTTGTTGTAAAGAACGCTCACGGATTTATTATTAAAGTCTGCAATGACTTTTCTTTTAAATGCACTAAATTTTTTTTTCTTGCCATTTTTTAACACAAAACCAAAAAACATCAAAGCGATTTTAAAAGTACAATAACACTTTGTAAATAAATGCAAATTTTCTCAATACACACTTCAAATGATCTTATGAAAATAACGATAATTGAGTTATTGAAATAATATTAAAAAACAAAACGATAATAGTTCTTATTTTTTTTAGAACGAAACAAGTAACAACGAAAGTTTACGTACTGCAGTTTTGTCGCTGCATTTCTGGAGTATTTGCATAATTTTTTTTTTAATTAGAACTACAAACAAAAAATTTGTTAATTTTATTTTCATTTGCAAGCGCATGATGTAAGTTCTTTAAAAGTTAATATTTTAAACTGATTATTATTCTATGTGTGTCTGTTTGTTGTAAAATTTATTTTAACAGGTGGAGAGGTATTGTTTAATAGATGGAAGCAAGGCTAGTTTACTATCATTTAATATATACATTAACTTACAGTTATAGGAAAATAATTAACACCGTACATATCTAGATCTTGGGCAATTTTGAGGTATTCCATTTCAACTTCATCACGTGTCATGGGTTCATGATCCATATACCTTAAAAAGATCGTGTTAAATACAATTTAAAGCACATATTTCATTAATTCTGAACCTTTGTATTGACTAGAACGTACACATTGTTATCTTTTAGTCTGCATTAAAAATAACAAAAAAACTCACCAGGTTTTTATACGTTCTTCCCACATTTTTGGTGTCATTTGATACTGATCGGTAACGCCTTTTGGTAGTAAG
This sequence comes from Trichopoda pennipes, assembly GCA_030448955.1. Lineage (NCBI taxonomy): Eukaryota > Metazoa > Arthropoda > Insecta > Diptera > Tachinidae > Trichopoda > Trichopoda pennipes. Next base: position 5,411,315 of record JASKUP010000056.1, on the reverse strand, counting down.
TCCACACCCTGTAACATGCCATCCTTATATGTTTCTGAATCATATGGACCATATTGTACGTGAACTGCATACGATGCTAAGAGTACAGATGCTTCTGGACGACAATAAATATCCATCGATAGTATGCTTTGTTTAACTTGCAGAAAGAATAAATGTTGTGTTATCTCCTGTATAAGTTCTTCGCTGACATTCTCAGGAAAATATTTCGCATAGAAGCTGAAAACATAAAAACCATTTGGTTGCAATTGAATACGTTGATCTTTAACCTTTTTGTCTAATTTAAGCCAGGTGACATTACACCGAGTATCCACATATTGTAGACCAAAATACCAGTACTCTCGCAAACCAATTGTACGACACACCAAATCGAATAAGTCCTGACCACTGGCTCTCTGTTCCAATTCAAACTCGAGTTCCGAATCAAAGGTTATGACCTTTACAGGAAAAACCCTTGGTTTCTTACTACGAAATGGACTCATTTTCATTGAAATTTGTGTTTGTGTTTTTAACACACTCGCTTACACATTCCCAGGGAATCTATGATATTTTTTTGTAGTGATTTGATTTTCTTTTTGTTTATGATTTTTTATGCTGGCACAGCATACTTTAAGCATATTTGACGTTGCTCATATGTAAATAAGGCACTTCTATATTTATTGCATAACAATTATGGAATTTACAAAACTGATACTATGAATTATGTTTATTGTTAGTTAAAAAAATCTTTTTTTACATTAGAAACTAAAAATAAAATTAATTGAAACAACAACAACCTTAAACAATTGTCAAAATTTGTAAAAGCAACAAATGTTTGTTATTGATGGCTGTGTTCACTAACAGCCAATATAAAGCTCAACGAGTTTTTTAGTAACAACCATTACTCGCATTAGTCACAGCAAACATCAAAACTCATTTAAGTTTTATATTATATAGCGTCTACAGCTGTAAATCACTAAAACATAATATGTAGGAGGATACTAGTCTAGTTACCTTAAAATATGTCTTGAGAGGGTAAAAGTACTAATATATAGTATAATAACTTCTTGTTATTAACTGCATTTTTCGTTTAAGTTTAAATACATGGAAGTTAAAAATTTTATGGGTTATACGTTTTAAATTATTTCAAACTTAAACTGTATAATTATTTATACATCAGGCTTTATTTTAAAATATTTACAATATAACCTCAATGGTTGTTAAAACGTATTTCAAATTGAAAAATTTTTTCTACAGCTTAAATACTTCAACTGTTTGCCAATCACTTAAGAAACTGTTTTTTGTCCTTCACAAATAAGCTTTTAATTTATTTTGAAACAGCTAAATAATGAAACAATATAAAGCATTTGTCTTAATTTTCATTGTCATAATAATTCTGTTAAATCCAGTTAAAGCCTTTGCGTATTATGCTCTTTATGTTTTGGGTAATTTTTTTAACGCAAGAGATAAATTTTCTGTAAGAATTGATATACACTTGTGCTGATTTATTATTTCATCGACGAAAACATGCTGACATCAACCATGGCTGACATCGACCATGGCTGACATACAGCCCCAAACAACCATACTTCATATTTAGTATATTTTTGTGTAATTTAGTACATTTTAGTGTATTTTAATATATTTCATTGTATTTTAGTATATTTTTGTGTATTTTGTTATATTTTAGCATATTTTTATGTGTATTTTAGTATATTTTAGTGTATTTTAGTATATTTTAGTGTATTTTAGTATATTTTAGAATATTTTAGCATATTTTTTTTTGTATATTTTAGTCTATTCTAGCATATTTTTAGTTTACTTTAATATATTTTAGTGTATTTTAATACATTTTAGTATATTTTAGTGTATTTTAGTATATTTTTGTGTATTTTAGTATATTTAAGCATATTTTTTTGTGTATTTTAGTGTATTTTAGTATATTTTAGATTATTTTAGCATATTTTTTTTGTATATTTTAGTGAATTTTAACACATTTTTTAGTGTACTTTAATATATTTTATTGTATTATAGTACATTTATATTCTAGTATATTTTAGTATATTTTGGTGTATTTTAGTACAGTTTAGTGTATTTTATAAAATTTTTTTGTAAATACTAACTTAGTATAAATGAATTAATGTATTTTAGTGTATTTTGGTATAGTTTAGTATATTTTATTTTAGTATATTATAGTATATTTTAACATATTTTTTAGTGTATTTTAGTATACTTTATTTAGTATATTTCATTCCTCCAGATATATGCCTGCCCATCAGAACGAAAAATGTTAAATTTACTTTCGTAAGTGAAAGTGTTTTTAATTTCCTTTCAGATTTCCAGCACACAGAGCCCTGGTTTATTAAAATATCATAAAATATTTATTAAAGGAATCTAGCACAAATTAACGTAGATCGAAATAAAAGACAAGCCATCTTGATAATCTTTTATTATCAATACTTTAAATTCTGTCGATGTTTGGGTACATGTGCGTCTCATCCCACCATTTTTGAAGGAAAAAATTGCAAAAATAATTTTTATTAACCAACATCAATTTGCTTCACTTAATATGGGAATTCTTCATTTAAAATAACAGTAAAAAACTCTAGTTGCCATATGTCCATTTATTAATATTACGTTTCACTTAACATTTTTGTTTACATATTTTTTTGTATACATAACTTTGTTACCGTTAAAAGTGGAAATGTTATTTAGGTTATAAACAAAGTTTGTACATAAACAAAAATGACTGTTAGGTTATTAAATTGAGCCACTGTAAATTGTATATTATAGCCGTATTGGCACGTCATACATATAAACTTACTTGTTAAATTGTCTGTTTGCTTGTGTTTTGTAATCAAACTGCATCAGACCCCTTAAATAATTATCACAAAAAAATAAGATATTTCGAATAATGTTGAAATATTGAAAGTCTATAATATATGCATTTAAGTGCTGGTGCACGAACAGCTGATAAAGAGCTAAAGTTAAAACGTAAAATTAAATTGCAGAGGCAAAAACTCTACAACTTTTAAAAAAACTTTAAGCGGACAGACAGGCAATATTAAAATAATTTAAAATTTGGATTCCTTTTAACACTGCTTTTTTGTGTAACTAATTATACATTATTTCTTTTTCCAAATTATGTATTATCTATTTGCTTAATTAGATTTATAAATAATTTTTAAAACACAGAATACGACACAATGCGTGTTCTAAATTAAAGGTTTTAGTGATATGGTACTATTATATGTCTGCAATTTTCAGGGCTCAGAGATCTCCTTAAATGGCTTTAGTTTAGAAAAATTTTAAATATTTTCGATAGTCTATATTAAAAACGTAGTACTAAGAATTAGTTTTTGCAATAGTTACTAGAAATGAATTGTACCAATCATAAATTGTCAATAGTTTATGAAAAACGGTGCATATCGTTAGCTAAAATAACAAATGTTATTGAAAATAAGGACAAAGAAATGAAATCTGCGTCTTGTGTTTCTCTGGGCAAAAATCAATATAAAATTTCTTGTTACATGGTTTTTCATTTAGCTAGCGATATCTTTATCTTACTTTAATTACTGCTAAAACATTTTTAGTTTAAATATACTATTTCTATGAATATTAGCTCTCGTCAATTATACTTAAATTAACCTATCGATATATTTTTTACGCATTACATCTGTCCTTTTGAACTCTATTTATTTATCGACCACTCGTTTAGGATTTCAATAAATACCATAGTGCAAAATTAAATTATAATAAACTGAATTTCTTAAACAGTAGTACATCTTTTAAGACGCTCTAAATGCAAATCATGTAATAATCTATTTTTAACATAATAAAACGGATTCTGAGATTCATCCAATTCTGGTTCATACAAATTTTTATCAGGTTCAAGTGAAGTCACATGTTTAAATGATGATGCTTCTTCTGAAGATATCATTTCTTTGGCTATATAAATGTTGTTGGTATGATGGATAACAGGCTGTAGTTGTTGATTATATTGAGCTCCTTCAAAATTTGATAGGTGTAAATTATTAATACGTTTAGACAATGGCGTTGATTCGCATAAGACATCTTCCTCACGACTACGTTTCCTATTAAATAAACAAAGGGATCACCTCTTAATAAAAAACACTTGTAGCAAATTGTCTGTGCCCACTGTAAAATGTTCAGACTCCTTTTACGATTTGTAAGCTATATTAGTTATACTAACCTTCTGTCGATTAGCCCGGACATTATTATAATTTCATTAAGCCCACAAAATTTATTTTTAATATACTAACAGATGTGTTTTAAAAATTATACATTTACTTCTCCCTTTTTATTTTGCTAAATTCCTGATTACTTTTCAGCTGTCATTGTTTATAATAAAAAATCTTTGTTAAGCCAATGACATTTTTCCAGTGTTTTTCATATAAATATGCACACAGTTGTATAAAAACGTATTAGAATAGGGCAACTTAAACGTATCCGTTAATTGTATCAATGCGTTCACTACAAAAACCCTGAAATTTGTCCAGATTCTGATACTTGCAATAAATATAAAAGCAATTAAGAAGATTCCTTTATATTACAAGAATTCGAAAAAAAATCAGAACAAATACAAAGTTCGTATAAATTCTAAACAACAATTTCTGTCCTTTTTTAATTTTTTTTACAATAACATATTTTGCTGTGTTAATTTAATTGTTAGGAATCTTAGAAAAAAGGGAAACTATAAGTTAAAATTGGTTTAATCGACAGATACCTACAAATAAAATTAACAAGATAAAAATATAAAATGAAGTTAAAACATGATTTTCGTTGTTTGTAGATATATGACTTTCTTGCAGCAAATGCTCAATGTGTATTTGCGATATAACAAAAAAATATGAATTAAATTCTATTACATTATAGTCTTCATACCGTCTTTTGTTTATTTTTTACATTACAAGATGCTTTATATCCATTAAATTTTAACCCTTTAATCTTCTTTTAAGCAATTGGAGTAAAATACGTTTTTCGTTTATTTTTACGCTTAGTACTTTTTTCAAAAAACAGCTAATGAAAAACTACAAAATGAACTTCTTTGAATTTTTTACACCACTCATGGTGGTGAGTTTTCGTTAGTCACAATCAAAAAGCACAAAGCAAAGAACAGCAGAAGGAAAATTTGTAGAAGGAAATTTTTTCTGAATACGAGCTGATCTGCCCAACCCATAAAATTTCTTGTTTAAAATGTAAGTAAATTAATAATTTTTTAATACAAAGTAAAGATAAACCATACAGTAATAAGTGACAATTGAAAATAAAGTGTTATTGGATAAAAGTGTGATGCAAAAAAGAGAAAATTCTTAAGTGCAAAGTTGTGACTATGCTAAAGAAAAGAAAAAAGTTAAAACGAATACCGTGAAGTAACGATTAAGAAATGAAGTCGGCGAAGCAGTGCTACAAAGAGGAACAAAAAATTAAAGAATATTGGTGTTTTTTTTTAACTTGTGAAAACATAGTGTGGGGAAAATGTCGCCTACATATTTTACAAAACAAAAAAGAACTCGTACTTGTGTTGTTGCGGCAACTTTAAATATCAAAGCAGCAAATAGCGTCATTTGGGCATCTTTTACTAGTAAGCCTGCTTATTATTAAGAATAAATTTATGTTTATATGTATGTATGTTTGACACAGGCTGGGAATTTAGCTAAAAAGCATTTTAAAGATGATAATGGTCTAAAAAAATAACCAGTTAAGCTAGCCAACGCAAATCAGTCAACTAGCTTAACCATAAGAAGAATTTTTCGCTGCTATTGAAGTTTTTTTATTTGTGTTGATTTTTTTGTTTGTTGGTGTAGGCATTGTCTTTTCTGAATCGCTGTGGAACATTCTTTATTTTTGTGCTAAATTCCTTAAAACAAGTTTGACTTTCGGTTGTTCCACAATTTCAATACCCCCAAGTAGATTTTTATTATTCCGCGATTAAGAAAGATCGTTATTTTCAATTGGAGTAAGGCACAGTTTTGCATATGAATTTTTGTAAAAATGGATATTTCTATTTGTATTGCTTCAATCCACTTTATAGAAATGTTGTTAGGTCGTTTGGTAGTTAGTAATTCTTATCACATATTTTTTTTATTATTTAGAAAACAGCTTCAGCAACAACAAAAATTGAGTCATTGTAATAATATACGTGTATGTATATATAAATTTTGCCAAAACGCTCATAGTGCAAAAATGTAAGATTTTTTTATATTCATCAACTCAACAATTAAATCGTTGCTTCATGCACCATGCAATCTTATTCAGTTGCATCGTCAACACTCAGTTATTACTTTATACGGTTGTAGGGCGCGACTGCATTCATTCAAAAATAAAACAAAAAAATCTTTTTGTACAACAATAAATGTGTGATTATGTGAGTGTTTTTTTTGTGTGTGACAAATGTACACTAAAGACCAGAAGACTTAAATAATAAATGAATAAAAAATTCTAATGTGCATTGTAAAATAAATGGCAATAAATATAAAATTTCGGATTTGAAAAAATTATAGGAGTTCAGCTTTTAGGCCTTTGCATTTGGATGAAACACAGCGGTGCAACAGTAGACTTAAGTGGAGATACGTCCGAAGTAAAAAACGTTCAAATCTGTAAATTTTAGCATTAAAGTCGTTTAACTTATTGTTGTTGCCGGACTGAAAAAATTTTTCGAAACGAAAAAAAAAATTTGTAATTTAAACAAAAATTTACGTCGTGAACGAGTGTGTGCCGTATCAAATTTAAGGTTAGGAAGTAAATTGCCTCTAAACATACAATTTTTTTAATGACTTTAGCTTTATTGAAACCAATGCAAAGTAGAAACATTTGGAAATTAATAATTGATGATCGGCAGACGTCCCCTCTTTTCACAAAATGTTGAAGCATATTTTGCAACAAGACATCGCTTATCTCTTTAATACAGGCTTGAATTTCATGTTTCATTGTGCCAGTAATTTGTGGGCTATTCGCATAAAACCCGGTCTTCCAAATGTAACGATACGCTTTCCCTGGCTGCTGGGATATACTCAGCGGCATCTAGAGTCGTGTAGTGTCGTTGGGACAAATAAATGGCTTCGGTTTATTCGTTATAACTTAGCCTTTACCTGCCGCTAAACCTCTGCTTGACGGCAGCTCTTTTCTCATAGTATTTAGTATGTTTTAATATATTTTAGTATATTTTTGTATATTTTCGTATATTTTAGTGTATTTTAAAATATAATTAAGTGTGCGAAAATTTCTTCATACCTTATGTGCTAAATTATTACGACTAAGGTAAATTTTTTTTAGCTAATGCCTCTAAACCCATTCCCGATTGCAAATATTGCAATGCAAATGATGCAATAGTCTTTGGGTGCAAAAGCCAATTAATGTAAAGTGGATTTGTATCTCGCATATATGAATGAAATATCGAAATTACGAAAGTACTACCGGAATATCTTTGACAACAATATCCAATGTTTTAAATGATTTCGAAGGTTTTATACCGTCAGTAATTGGCAGTGAAGGAGCTCAAGACCTTGTAAATTCGAAAGGTTTTATTTTGGTTATTTTCGAATACTCGTCTTTGAGTGCTGTTCAGGGAAGAGGTTCATATTTATGCAGCATAATTAGGGAAGAGAGAAACAACCAATTGACTGTTTAGCAGATGAAAGTAGCGTGTAATGCTTGTTAGGTAAGACTAGTTAGCCTTACAGTTACAGCTAAATTAAAAATTTAAATTTAGCCTACGTATATTTTTATTTCTAAAACTTACTAAGAAATAAAAATTACTCACTAGTTTTTGTTTTAATTCTTAAAGAATATTATTTTGAAAATGTGAATGCTTCTTTAAGCTTGCTATGGGATAACAAATAGGTCACTACATATTTTTTCCGATAAAAAAAAAAACTTTAATAGCAATTAAGATTCAACACTTTTAAAGCTCTGGTTACTTTCATATTGTGTGTGAAGACAGACGACAGTAATTTTGGCTTTACACAACATTAAAACCATTTATTGTCTATTTTTCGTGCGATGGTATGAGTAGCTGACAGGAAGGAAGTCAGTAAGAGAAGATATTCGAAAAATGGTAATGCAATGCTGCTACTTGCATATATACAGACATATATCATATCGAAATGTTATAACGTAAATAGCATTTAAATTTTCGTTTTTTAAACTGAGTTTTAATGAAAATAAAATTAAAAAAACTTTAATCAGTTAAGAATAAAACTTAAACATCAACTTGCTTTGGATTGAAAATTAAATTATAGGGTTCGTTTATACAAGGTTTATACAAGTATAGAGTTGTGAAATGGAATAAAACAAAGATTAGTTTTTAAATTGATATGAAAGTTACTTTATTCGTAAGCTAATCTTGTGGCATTCCAGCTTGAACGTATCATTTTCTATGATTTTTCCAACATTTGTGGCATTAACACTGCAATTGTTGTTCTCCAAGCTGTCAATTATTTCGGGCTTATCAGCGTAGACTATCGACTTCACATATCCCAACAAAATATATTTTAGCTGTGTTAAATCGTACGATCTTAGAGGTCAATTAATGGAATCGAAACGTGAAACTACCGTTTACCAAACGTTTTCTTTTAATAACACATTTTGGGCATGAGCTGTGTGACATGTTGCTCCATCTTGTTGAAAACTCAGCTCTTGTACATCATGGTTGTTCAATTGATGAAAGAAAAGTACAGACCTATGATTAAACGGGCATAAAGCGCACAAAACTTCCAGTTTTTCTGAATGTAACGGTGTCTCAACATACACTTGAAGATTATCATCACGCCACATACGGCAGTTTTGTTTATTTACGTACCCAGTCAAACAAAAATGAACTTCATCGCTAAACAAAATTCGCTTCCGAATCGTGATTGGGTATTTCGAACAGAATCATGTTTATCAAAATAACTTTGCACAATTTGCAAGCATTGTTCAGGAGTCAGTCTATTCCAACCAAATCACAGCCGACAAAATAGCAGTGAGTTACAAAATTGTTGCCAACGTAAAGTTCTATACCTCTATAAAAACACGCTTTATTAAGTGAACTATTCAAAAAGTATAAATCAAATGAAATATAACTTTGTTTAATTCTAAGGCCAGTTTTGTTTTTCAACAACGAAATGATTTTAATTTATAAGGTTTTTTAACTTCACCTAAAAAGTGTTTTAACAATTTTTTATTCCGCATCTACAGAGTATTAATTTTTTCATAGTGAAACTCTAGGGTAATTAATTCTAATTCAAATCGTCATCCTTTGTCTAAACAACAAACAAAAATTTTTTAATGCTATTCTTTAGAGGCACTCCTCACAACTACTGTCATTAAAAAAATAATGCAACTTATAAAGATAAAACTTTGCAAACACACATTTCATACATACACTTCCATACAAGGGAGTTTTTGCCAACAATGTCTGTTAGTCAGTCAGTGTCTTTTTTTTTTTTATTTTGTTTTTGTATTGTTTCAATTTTTCAGAAAGTAATAACAGGAACGGGAAAAGAAAAAAGTTTTCCATGATAAAAACAACAATTTACAACACGTTCTTTAAAAATGATTCATGTAATCATGGTGCTTATATGAAAGGTTGTTTAATAGGTTTAAGCTGCTTTTAGCAGTCAAACCCCGTACAGAAATGATATATATTAGAATATTTTATGAACAGGAACTGTGAACGATATCAGAATTAGTGTCATTCTTTTCTGTTTTTGCTGGCTGTATGTTCTGTACAGATTAGATAAGAACATACCGAACAAACAGCCAGCAAAGACAGAAAAGAATGTCAACAGTATTTCATTTACTAGAGGAAAAAATCCAAACAACTATATATCAGATATCAGAATTGGTTATAGTGACTGTAACTACGTTTTGTGCGCAGAATTAAAAAGTAACCCAACATTTTTAAAATCTTCAAATCTCTTCGCCGCCCGCGAACGACGTATTGGCATATGCCAATACGTCGTTCGATATATTTCAGTTTTTTGCCACTTGCACCAACAATTTAAATCAGTTTTTTCTCTATTATATTCCCGAGCAAATTTTCATGCACAGAATATTCTGTCTCGCATTTCTCATTTACAGATGTTCGGATTTTGCAAACTAATAGATATTGCGGCCTTACCACCTCAAAAATTTGGATATCATCCTCGTTACATATTGCATACTGTCTGCCAGCTCTTGAATGATCCCGCACTGATCCGTTAGTGAATGTACAAACCATTCATGCATGTGATCGTAGTCTATTATCTTGAAGAGTTTAATCGCAATGTGACGAGAATAAAACTAAGTTAGCTGCGTTTACAGTGATACACAAAATATAACATTTGCGTCTTTTAGAACTAAACACATCGTATATATTGTAAATAGGGAAACAGTACTTGGATGCTAGCTTTGGATGTTAGATCTGTTTGAAATATTTTACTGAAACAAGTTTGATAGGAACGGTACGCAGAAGGGAAAACCCAAACATTTTTTAATATATGCCTGCTCTTACTGGGGATAACTCTTTATAAAGGGTATATTTTATAGAGATATAGAAAGTTGAGTGTGATTTGTTTTACATCCGCGTCTGACCATTAGTCTTAATCAGATGGTGGACAAACCACTATTGTATAATTTGGAACGTCATACATGCGTCCCAGATAGCCGAAGCCATAATTCTATGCAACAGAACCACCTAGTTGCAACTTTAATGATTTCAGTACAGGTCTGCAAATCATCACACCTTGCTAAAGAGTTGGAGACTTTCCAACTCCTGTCCAGAACACATGTCAAGCATGCTCACTGGACTGGATCATTCACTTTGCGTGTCATTATCAGTGAGATGATCCTGGCCACCATAGAAAACAATTGGATATGGGGCCGCAAAACCACAACCACCACGATGCTCCCATATAGGGGCCAACCTCAATGATCAGCCAGAGAACTATTAAATGTCTAAAGAGACAAATAATGAACTCTGCGGGTCACTGATCCCCGTGTAAATAAAGTGGAGTTTCCAGTTGACTGCCTGTCTGCCTTCAGGGGACTGGGCTCCCTTTTTCCCCCAGTTGCACAGGTCCAGATAGTTGAGTACTCTATAAGAACCGATAAATGTGCCCCCGGGGGGTTATAAAAAGTTGAAATGGGATAAAACAGATGAATTTTTAAAATTGCGTAGAAATTTGATCTACCATTATAATTTTAATATAACTTCTGTTATATGGCCGCTGGCTGGCTGGCTCGGACGTAATTTAATATGGAGCTTAAAAACATTTGTGACCGTATATCGGTAATTACGCGGCAAATGTTCTCCCCCAAGTGGTCAATCACTTCAAGCTTATCAGCGTATCCACAGAAAATAGTCTATGGGCGTTAAAGCGCACGATCTTGGAGACTTATTTACGGATACGAAACCTGAAACTATACGGTTATCAAACGTTTCCTTCATAAATTATCTGTGGCATGAGTTGTGTGACATGTTGCGCCGACTTCTTGAAAACAGCTACACAGCCTGCACATCATGAGTTGAAAACGGAGCTGCACATCATGTTTGTTCAATTGATGAAATAAAGGTTCTTTAGCGTTGACAGTAACGTTCTGAGCATCAATTTTAATGAAGTACGGACCAATGATTCCTGCTGCTGATAAAGCTCACCAATCAAATTTTCTGTATGTAACGGTGTCTCATCATAAACTTGGGGACTGTCATCACTCCAAAACCGGCAGTTTTGTTTATTGACGTATTCATTCAAACAAATGTGAGCTTCATCGCTAAACAAAATTCGCCTATGAAATTGGGAACCAACGGCAGACGTGTTTAGGCCCAATTTCCACAACTTGGAAGGTGTTGTTCAGGCGTCAGTCTTCTCACGTGGAAATGCTAATCCAAACTAAACATAAATCGCTTGACAGCTGGAAAAATGACTGCCAGTTGAAAAATGTCAACTTAAAGTTATATACCTCTGTAAAAAACACCCGATATGCATTATGGCAAAATTTATTTATAATTCATAAAAAATTCTAATTTGATTTTTATTTTTTTTTTAGTGTAATCAAAAACAATGCAGACAATTAAGTGTGTTGTTGTTGGTGACGGTGCTGTTGGTAAGACATGTTTACTTATCTCTTATACAACCAATAAATTTCCCTCGGAATATGTACCCACCGTATTCGATAATTATGCCGTAACTGTTATGATTGGGGGCGAGCCCTACACATTGGGCTTATTTGATACAGCTGGACAAGAGGATTATGATCGTTTACGTCCATTGTCATATCCACAGACAGATGTATTTCTGGTGTGTTTCTCAGTCGTCAGTCCTAGTTCGTTTGAAAATGTCAAAGAAAAGGTAAGTTTGATTTTATTATATTAAATTGTAAATTCTTTTTTTAAAATGGAAGTTAGGTAAGGCAAGCATGCATGCAATGTAGTTTATAGCTTCCTTGAGTCCAAAAAATTCGATCTCTTCGTGTTATTTCTAAAAATAAAGAAAAAGGAAATAGCCAGAAAAGATGAAGAATTAGAAAACAAAGTCGATCTCTTCGTATTTTTTCTAAAAGATAGAGAAAAAGGAAAACGAATAGCCAGAAAAGATAAAGAATTAGAAGACAAAGTCCATATCTTCGTGTTATTTCCAAAAGATAAGAGAAAAAGAAAAAATAATAGCCAAAAAAGGTAAAGAATTAGAAGACAAAGTTTCAGGGTAGAGAATAAATGGTTCAAATATCAATACAACAGTTGTAAGAAAAGCAATGCAAGATTATGGGTATAAAGAGTACGCCACGACTGAGAAATGGAATGAAAATCCACAATCATAAAAAAATTTATCTTTTTTGGTTTTTATCATATGAATGCATAATTCATATGCTTTTGGTTTTCTACAGCTTTTAATATTCTTGAAATAGATTCTACTAATTTTTTAAACACATCAGGCGTTATTTTGCTCGATTTCTTCTGTGATACGGCCTTAAGTTGGTTTTTATTCTGCTTAATGCATCCAATGCCTTTAAAATCGCATTATTTTTGATATCAGGTTTGCAATTTTACATCATTCACATTGATCCGATTAGTGAAAGTGGATATTGTGTGCAGGGACACAGTAGATATTGCACCAAAATTACTGGTTTCATACAAGAAAATTACACCCTTTCAACGTATCATCACTTTAAGGGAACAATAACAACTTTTGCACACTGTGTAAAATTTGCGCCACTTAAACCTGTTTCATCAAATGACAATACGCTGTTTTAAATTCCTCAGTAAACAAGTTTTTCAATCCTTTTTCCCTATTTTTGGGACGATATTACCACAAATGTAAAACCTTTAATAAATATCTTTTTTTTTTAAGGTCTTTTTTATATATTTTTTCTTCTCGATATTTCGCTTTCCTTTGGAAAGCTTCTTTAGGAAAAAATTTTTTATCTTTGAAAACAAAAATATTGTTCCAGATTTCTGCACTTTTAATAACGTATCTTAATTATAAATTGTAATTATAGTTTATTGACCTTGTTTTTTATTATTTAAAAAACTTGTTTATACATTTTCTTTACTTATCCTGGAAGTGCCACACAGTGGTGTGGCGAAATATTGAACATAAAATTACATAATTTAATTTTTATATAAAGCACTAGTGCTTAAAGAAAGTATTTATAGATTATTTTTTAAATATTTTTTTTTTTGTTATTTACAGTGGGTGCCAGAAATAACGCATCATTGTCAAAAAACACCTTTCTTATTAGTGGGAACACAGATTGATTTGCGCGATGAAACCAGTACTTTGGAAAAATTGGCTAAAAATAAACAAAAGCCAATTGGTATAGAAATGGGAGAAAAACTGGCTAAAGAATTGAAAGCCGTTAAATATGTTGAATGTTCAGCTTTAACACAGGTATTTTTCTTTTTTTTTTAACTAAAGTATTATATACTTTTATTATTATTATTTTCTTATGTTTGCGCAAAATTGCAGAAAGGTCTTAAAAATGTATTCGATGAAGCAATATTAGCTGCTTTGGAACCACCAGAACCCACAAAGAAAAGGAAGTGCAAATTTTTATAATTTTTATGTGTATTAAAATTGATTTAAAATAACGTAACAAATAATACACGCAATTAACAATTTCTAAAAAAGCAAATAAACATAAAAATATTGGCTTATAAAAAAAATACAAACAAATTCAAAATCATAAACTTTTATTACTATAATTGCAAAAAAAAAAAAAAAAGAAAAAAAGAGAAAAAAGTGAATATATAAAATTTTTGTATGGCTTAATTTAATATAATTTACAATTTTGCAACAAATTCTTAAATTATTAAACAACACCAACATTTTAAATAATGTTTAACTATTTTATAGAACAAAAACAAAAAACTTTAAAATAAAAAAAAAAATAAAAAACTATTTAAACAGCAGTAACAATAATTTATCTATAATTATAAAGGCAAATGATACCAATAATAAAATTGAGTATCGAAAATTAAAAAAACTCTAATAACCACAAAAATAAATTTATTTATGGTTAAAAATCTACAAACTTTATTTCCATTTCTTTTTTTTTAATTATCAACTAATTTTCTAAAGTTTTTAACAATGAACTTTATTTATCCTACAATCTTATTCTCTCTCTCTCTCTCTATTTCGCTAACAACTTCCTCCATTCTTAAACAACACTTGGATTTAACAAAGTGTTTTGTATTTAATATTTATAAAAAAAAAAATATTGAAACACAAAATTTGCATAAAAAAATAGTAAAAAAAAAAGAAATGTTTTTAGTTCTTCGTAACGAACTATAGCATTTTTTTAATTTAAAATAAAAAAGTATATTAAAAATATATTAATCATTTAAAAAAAAAACATATTTTTATATATACAATTATCAATTTTTACATAATTTTTTAGATTTAGACATTGTAATTATTAATTTCAGATATTAATAAAAGAATACAACTTGAAACAATAACATTAAATACAAAAAACAAGAAAAGCCTTTGTTAGTAATTATAACGGGTGTCCAAAGTGTTTTAATCATTAAAATATTTTATCAAAATTAATCATAGTTTACGATGAGAAAGTTACGTGAAATTTTTGGGAGAAACAATGTGCTAGCAAAACGCACTATTTATTGTGTAGTGAATGATTTTTGAGAAAGAAGGTCGGTCTGTAGGTGCTAGGCCCAAGCATGGTACTCAACGTACTGCAAAATCGGCTGAAAACATAACTGCTGCACAAAAAAGTGTTCAGAACAATCAATCAACTTAAATTCGACGCCGTGCTCAGGAACTTAGTCTTCAAATAACAACTTTGGCCACAATTTTGCACAAGGATTTGCATTTGTTTCCACAAGATCATTTACACCACCGTACGAATGTCAATAGGATGTTACAGCTCACCCATGACAACCCAGATTTTCATGAAAAAATCATAATGAGTGACGAGGCACATTTTTATTTGAATGGTTATGTGAATAAACAGAATAGTCCGTTCTGGGGAATGGGAAGCCCTCATCTTTGCATCCATTAAAAGTGATAGTCTGGTCTGCAATTTGGTCAGGAGGAATCATTGCAATTTAATTCATTGAAAATGAAAACGGCGTAACATTAACTGCGAATGGGGAACGATATCGTGATATGATATAACTGCATGCTTTGTACTTGATTAACATATGATATCAACAAGACGGTGCTACATCACATACAGCCAGGATTACAACAGAATTACTGCGAGACCTCTTTCCACAAGTTCTTTAAAGAAATGGTCATGTTGATTGGCCTCCACTGTCGCCTGATTTGACTGCTCCGGACTTCTTTTTGTGAGGATATGTGAAAAGCAAAGTTTATGTAAACAAACTAGAAACGCTTGACCAACCCAAATAAAATATTCGTGATAAAATTAATGAAATACCGCGTGAAATGTGTGAGAACGTAATGAAAAATGTGCATAAAAGGGCTCGCCTTTGTGAGAGGCGTACATTTATTTGATATTATATTCCATACATAATTACCGACATTAAATAAAACATTTATTAATTCTCTTCATTTAATCAAAAATTATTAACAAACAAAAGTAGTAAACCCTTCCCACGAACACCCTGTATTTGTGCTACACCGCAATTTATAGGATGTGTACTATGGTGATATTAACTTCTCTGTTGCCTTCAAGACGAATTCACAACAACTCTTTCTTAACTTGGAAATTAAATTACTTTTTTTATTGTGTTTGATAACAACTAAAATTTTCAAAAGCGAATTAGTTTTGAAGTTTAGATTATAAATTTGTCATGATTGCCTTTGAAAAAAAAACTCTAAGAAGCATTTTATTTCGTTTGTACAAATTGCTAATGTTATATTATGAAGGGTAGAAGTACAGTTCTATTGCCATGTTATTTATTCCAGATTCCATTCACCGGACAAACTTCATGTATCATTAGTCCACCGAATCTTCATAATGGGTCTGAACGTATGTGTTATTGTCTACAACAACTATTCATTAGCTGCTGCGTTCCGTTCACCCATTAAACATAGACTTGCAATCCGAGCAATGACAACGATTGTGCTCCACACTTTAACTCCTCTTCATTCTTGCACAATCCCCAGTCAATCATACAAGACTCTCTTCACATCACTTGAAAACTATTAAAAAATTTAGTTGATAATATCACACAGCGAAAGAAAATGTTTGTAAACGTATTTAATTACAAAATTCACATATTAATGATCAGCTGTTTTTCGTGACAACCAGAAAGTAATATCTTGTTTTCAGATAATTTATATTTTATTTATCAGATGAGTATAGTTCGACAGCTAATTGTTTTATATAGAAACTTAAATTGCCTCTCTTTGTTACAGCTTCGAACTCCATATGAAACCACTTTTATTGTAAACAAATATTTTATTTATTTAATAATCCGTTTTACAATAATCGACGGTAACTTAGCTGATTAAAATGCAATTCGCATATTTTATCATTTTGGACTTTCATTAGTTCTTAATTTGTTATTAGGCAAATCTAAGAAATTTTGAAAAACCAGAGGACTTTTGGTATTATCAGAGATGTGCATCGATCCGGGATTAGTGAATTTGTCTGATCGTAATTTTTTGTCGGTTTTCTAAAACAGGGACACTGACGTTGCTTAGTTACAAGTTGCCATTATATGCATACATTAATAAGGCTTGTAGATAAATTATCTACTTTAAAAAGGTTTATCGAAACCTTTCACTCAATGAAGTCCCTTGCTTGCTTCACTCGATTGATTTATGTAGGTTTTTATTGGTAGCAAAAATGTGCTTAATAAAAGTCTAGAATCTATGTAAAGGATAACACAGTAGAGAAAAAAGAACACTGAAGATGGCATATAGCCGAAATCACAAACCAAATTTGACGCGGGTTAACGTAAAATCATACTAAAATTAAAAGCATACTGAAAATTTAATAGTAATCAAACAAATCTAATAATTTAAATAGTAACGCTCAACGAAATTAGGGTTTTTTTTATATTATTAGACAATGGAATTGGTTTAATGAATTCAACACGGCTTTTTTCAATGTGCTTTTCAGTTGGCAACGTAAAAAACAAAAGAGATAATAGATTGAAAATGGTAGACAAGAAATTGTCTACTTGGGAAACATAAGCAGTTTTGACATATCGAACTTCAAGCTGGGCGGATGAAACTACATAGAAAATAAATGTAACTTGATCGAAATGTTAAAACTACAAAAATTTTCGCTGTGTAAAGAAATCAGCTGTTACATTGTTTGTTAAATGAAGGCGGTATCAGTATTAGCAATTTCTATTAAAAGTGTCTTAATTATAAATATAAAAAATGCTGCAGAAATGCAATCAAGTATTCAGTTATACAACAAGTAAAGTTCTTAGTATAGTTCTAAATCGAAAATTAAGTGTTTTGGGTATTGAAACTTCTTGTGATGATACCGGTATCGCTATAGTTCATCATGAAAATGGTCATAATACAGTGTTGGCAAACGTCCTAAATTCGCAGCAAAGTTTTCATATAAGGTTTGTTTAGTTTTGTTTATATTTTAAATATACGGTACTTTGAGAATTTCGAAAAGTTATAAATTTAATTCTAGAAATTAAATTTTTCGAATGTAGAATTAATTTTAAGCAAAATAGGGATCAACTCTTCGTTTGGAAGTTACCGACCTCTAGGCATAGTAATAACGGTAAAATTAAACAAATTATTGAAATTCCTATTGAATGCTGTAGACGCATTGAGGTAATTCTAATCTATTGGAGCCACAGTGTGTTTTTGTAGAAACACTGTTGTACACTTTTTAACGAAGTAATTTAATTGAGCCCCTGGAAGTAAACCAACATCAGAATGTTACTCATTCTTAAAAAGAATTAGCTTAAATTTACTTTAATAAAGATAAAAATAATTTATAAAAAGAAGTATTCAGGGTGCTAAAATGAAAATAAAAATTAAGTATAAAAATCAACAGTCTTTAATATTTTTGTATTTTTGGGCCTCTGAATTTTTCTTAAATGTATGCAGTTGTGTGTTACAATCGAAGAGCCAGGCCCACAACTTTTTATGCAATCTATTAATTTTTTATTTCAATTACATATTTTTCTAATAGGTATGGTGGCATAATACCACCACGAGCCCAAGATCTTCATAGGTCCCATATCGCTAATGTTTTTGAACGCTGCTTGGAAGAATCAAATTTTAAGCCAGAAGATGTCGATGCAATTGCAGTTACGACAAGGCCAGGTAACTAAAAAAAAAAATGCTTAAAGATGTATGTATACTATGCCCCTATTCTGTAGACCGAATCCGTATAAGTTTCTTAATTTAAAATAAAGACACATTTCCGGCGCTTTATAAGTCGAAAACTACTCTCAACTCTGACGCAAATAACCGAGAGCATTTATCTTTCAATTACCTATATTATGTTTCTGAATTAGAATTTATTTGTTGAAAATGAATTTTTAATTCACTTAATAGAGTGGTTTACAGAACACCTATTTGTACATTTTTCTATTTATTATATTATATTAAGGTTTGCCCTTTTTTATTTTTAAGGTTTGCCCTTAAGTCTTATGGTTGGTTTACGTTTTGCTCGCTATATTGCTCGATTATATAATAAACCTTTGATTCCTGTGCATCACATGGAGGCTCATGCTTTGCAGGCTCGCATGGAATGCAATATACCATATCCATTTTTGTGCCTCTTAATTAGTGGTGGTCATAGCCAGCTGTGTTTTGTGAAAACTGCTGACAAGTTTCTATTGTTAGGCGAAAGTTTGGACGATGCACCCGGCGAAGCTTTCGATAAAATTTCCAGGCGTTTACGACTGTATGTAAATCCGAAATATAGTAAATGGAATGGTGGTCAAATTGTTGAAGATGCCGCTAAAAGTGCCACTAATCCCAACGCATTTCAATTTCCTTTGCCATTGGCACGTATACGTGATTGTAATTTTAGTTTTGCTGGAATTAAAAATAATTCATTTAGAGCGATTAGACAACAAGAGCGATTAGAAGGTAAGATAAAAATAGATTGGGCAAGCAGTAAATTAAACGTGCATTTGACATTTGTTATTTTAGAAACTTTTTCTTAACTTAGATATCGAAACTATCAATCAAATACAATTTTAATGGGAAAATATTAAACCAGATTTAAAGGGTTTAAATTAAATTAGGTTCTCTATTTAGTGGCTTAAGTAAGGTTAGAATGAATGCTATGTAAGCTTAGTTTTCTTAGAATTAATTTACGATAGAGGCTTAGGTTATTCAGAGAGCCTTGGTTAGCCGTATGTAATACTTGGGTAATACCTGGGTGATCGCATTGTGGGAGGGACAACATCGCCGCCTGGCTATAAGTGCAAATACGATATTCTATCTTTATAACAGAATTTTAAATCCATTCGGGAGTCTAATAAACCTTGAAAAAATCAAATAGTCTCTTGTTTATTAATCAGATTTTGGAACTGGTGTTTTAGTATTTCAATGGAGGGAGGGAGTAAGATTTAACTTGCTCTTTGTCTTTAATTATTTGTGGGTTTCAAATTAGCAATACCTAGAAACTTTATAGCAGAATGGCCTGAATTAAACAGACTTGTTCAATAAATGCCAATTTAGCAAAGGCGGAAGAAGCTTTCTCGGGCAAAGGCATTTCTCAGTAGTACCGTTTCATTCTGATCTAGTCAAGAGTTTATTGTCCTTGCTGCTAGAGGGAAGTCGACTCTTGACTTATTGCTAAAAGCTAGGTTAACACCTCTACAAAAAATTGGCTATCCAAAATTTTATCGATGGCGAATTCATTGATATTGTGACTGGTATTTGAAAAGAAAAATTGTTCCTTCTAGATAGTGGTAGAAGCATGAGTTGAACTGAATTGACTAATGCTGTTGTAATACCGTTTTTCAATGAGAAAATTAATTTCAGTTGACACAGCTATTGCTGAGTATGGCTCAAACCGAATTTGTTTAGGAACATCCTAAAGATTGACGAAGATAAAATTCTTTATTTACAGTTTCCCATAAAAATTGTACAAAAATATTTTTCTTTTAAAAATTAGCTTTAATAAAAATGTTCTTATTTTATTTCTTTCAATTAAGGATGTCCTGTAGACTCTGTTATTACAAATTATGCAGATTTTTGTGCGGGTCTATTAAATGCTGTAAGTCGGCATCTAATGAATCGAACGCAAAGAGCTTTAGAATTTTGTATAGAACGAAATTTTTTTGGTACCGGACCACGGTCACTTGTCGTGTCAGGAGGTGTGGCCAATAACGATTTAATATATGGAGATATTTCTTATTTAGCCGAACAATTTGAATGTAAAACCTATCGTCCTTCTAAAAGATACTGCTCGGATAATGGAGTAATGATTGCTTGGAATGGCATAGAACAAATATTAAATAACGAAAATTGTTTGAGGTGGGATTACTATAACGTTGACATAAAAGGAAAAGCAATGCTGGGCGAGTCTTTTATTAATGACGTTACAGCAGCAAATATTAAATGTAAATGGATGCATCCACCTAGAAGACGACAAGCAAATGGCTGATAAAATCTAATTAATGGTTGTTTTTTTTTTTAATTTTTATTTTGCGACATTTAAAAATGTTTCATTTCGCACATAAAAAATAATAAATATTTAATAATACACAAATAAATTCTAACATGGAATAAAAGTAAAATCTAAATAAAATAAACTTAACGCTCATAGTAAACTCGATAATATAATGTTTTGGAGCGCCATATACTGTAGCTATTATCAAATTTCAGCAAATAAACTCCTTCACCTGGATAAATGTGCGAACCGACATATACTTCATTAAAACATTCTCGTCGATAGATAGGCACAATTATTGAAATGGGAGGCTTTACTGGGGAGTTATTAGCCAAAGTATTACGATCATTTGCTAAGGAACCACATTCAAGATCTTCGTTGGTCGACAAATAATCTTCATCTAGAAACTCATCATCATCATCGCTGTCACTAACATGTACTGTGACTTCTTGATTCACAGGTGTGCTCCATTCAAAGTATATACCAAAACCAATATCGTAGTTATCCGTAGCGAATTCCCAAAATATTGATTTACCATTAATATTAGTAGGTACACGAACCTTAGTATTAAAAAAGAGAAAAAAAAAAACAAGAAAGAAACATTATTGTCCTTAATTTAACTACCTATTAACTATATACTTACGGTCACAGTATCTCCATGGCCAACTGTTATGACACCATCTCCATCGCCAGCCGACACTTCTGATTTAAACTCATCAATATCTGGTCTAGTCCAAATCTTCGCTGGCTGTATTAATACATAATCGTCATCATCGTCGTTGTTATGGATTTGTTGACTTTCATTATAAAGTTGTTGCTGTTGATTTATTGATAATTTGGCCAATTCCTTGTTTAAATCATTTTCATTGTTTTGTGCCTTAACATTATCGGGCACATCTCCAATTGTGTTTACAGCTGTATTATTATTTGCTAAATTTTCAATAGGATTATGATTTTGCATATGCAGTTGTTGCATATACTGGTGATAATGTTCTTGCTGTAACTGATGTATAAGAACTGCTTGTTGTTCAGGATTTCCAGGAAATTGCTTTTCAGCATAGTTCTAAAATTATAAAAGTTTTGATTATGCACAATTATCTTCCTTTACGTCTTTTATCGGTTAGTTAAGTTTAACAGAAAAACAAATTAAAAATATAGCCGAACTAACCAAACGTATACACGTAAACTATGTTTGATTGGCTATTAATAATAGTTTCTATATATTTTTCATTAAATTAAAGTACATTAATAAAACTTTTTTGTCGAAAGCCCCAAAACGATGGGTCATGTCTGGTATGAAACCTTTTTGATGTTGGCAATGGGTTTTTTTAAACTTAAAATGTGTTTTAGTTTTTAGCAAAGCTGGCTGCAGGTAAGACTGTAGTATACAATGGTAGTTAAAGAAAGGTAGTTTTAAATAACTAAATCATTTCCACACGGATCTCCAAAAAAGATTTTAAATCATTATGGCAAGCGAATCCCATAATGAATTTTCATGTCGGACTGGGACAGTAATGTGATCCACGATTTCCAAATCCCCTTCAGCCAGCACGTGCTACAGATAAGCTTGACCAAAAAGTAACTAATAATCGAATTAAATTTTCCATTTTGCCAAAATTGCATCAAGTAACGAAAGAGATTTTTTCACATACACACATGATTACAAATCCTGATATATACAAGTGTATATGTATATCTTACTTTAAACTGTTGATATGTTTGCTTATTTAGCGCGTCCTGTAGTTGACGTCTTTGAATTTCCTCCTTGTAGCCTTCCTCCAAAAGTTCTTGTTGCTCGCGTTCTTTTCTCTCCTTTTCCAGTTTCTCCTTCTCCATTCGCCGCAATTCTTCTTTTAAGGTTTCATCACGATTCTTTTTTACTGCCTCTATGTAGGGACGAAAAGCGCTACACATGGTATCTAGTAAATCAATAAATCCCTCCATGGCCTGTTCACGACTAATGTCACCCAGCATTTGCCAGTGAAGTCGACGATCTTTGCCAATTACATCAAGTACCCCTAAAGCGGGTGCATCTTTTGGATTGAAAGGTCCACATGAAGCTTGTTGTTTGAATGCAATCAACTTAAGGTTATCTTCATACGACAGATGAATAGCTTTTCCGGAATTTTCTATTTGCATAAACAAGACAAAAAAAAAATATGAAAATACTTCAATTTTTAGTTTTGTTTTTCTGCGTACGTTTGTAAAATTGCAAAGCCATTCGGTAAAGTTCCTGCAATGGAAAGCTCCATTTTTCCAACTCTGACACATTTTTATCCATAATGAATTACTTTTCAAATTTTTTATGATAAACTTTTTCGAAAGAGAATATAATACAATTTTACCGAAAAGTGATAAACAAAACAGTGAAACAAATTTTCCCTTAACAAGTCAAGGCAATTTTTACAAGGTGGCAGCCGTTGCAAGATAGTTCAAAAATGTAACACTAAATTGTATGTAGCACAACTATTATGTTTATTATGTCAATTGTCAAAATCAGCAAGTTTTTAGCCAAGTACTCGTAAGATTGCGTCTACAAAAGCTATAGGCCAGAACAATAATAAAACTGAACGTTGCATTTACACGTGAAACTAATTTCATTGAAATTAATTATTCGTATTAAACTTAGTTTATTGGCATAGCCAACAAAATCCCTATAGGTAATTATGCAATTTTAAGCAACAATTTAGCGTGAGTTATGAACAATAAAATTTCTGAGTATAAAAAAAATATATATCGAGAATTTTATGAACAACTCTACTCATTTGTTTTCACACTATTACATTTTCTCATAGGTATTTGACAAATCTTACTTGTTGGAAATAAATAGCTGCGGCATTATAACAAATATTGTTTTGATTTTTGCCTAAAATAAGGCCGCAATGTGCAAAAAAGTGATTACTAATTCTATTTGGTATAATATTAAAGTTAATAAAGTACTGCTTAAATCAGTAGGTTAAAAATAACCTAAAACGAATGGAGAGTGTTTTCGCACATCCTTCTCTGCTGAAACAATCCTTATTTTCAGTTCCTGGTTTCTGTAAATCAAATATTCATAATTTTTTCCCTTTAATTGTTAAAAAATGTAATAATACAAATAATTATTATTGTCAATTTTTTAATTACATACAGTCAATATTTGGCATAAGAATTCAACTAATACTAAGTTCACACATGTGTTTTTGAACGTGTTTAAGCAAAATGTTTTAAAATTTAAACACAGCCGTTCACACTATAATTGAGATGTTTAAGGCTGATGTTTTATCTACTTTTTTTACCTTAAAAATGATTTTTTGTAGTGAGGACAGCGATTTTAGTTGGGATTTAAACCCAAACCCCAGACTACTACCCTACAGGGGCAAAAACGCACTTAGCACGTCCAAAAATTATATGAAATTCAGAGTTGTATTGGAAATTTACGTGTTTAACGACGTGTTTAAATCAAAAACAACTCATTTGAGATGTTTAACAAAACACGTCAATGTATGGTAAAACACCTCAAATTTGCCGTATATAATGCTTAAATACGATTGAGATGTTAAACACGCTAGGTGTGAACTTAGTATAAGATGTAATAAAAATACAAAAAGGTCGAATAAAACTGAAAATAGTAAATTTATTATTAAATTTGTTATGGTTAAAAAAATAAAATAGTTTCTGCAACAGAAACAATACAGGTTAGTTTGCATAAGTAGACATTATAAAATGTCTTCTTTATGTACGTTGAATGAAAAATACAATTCCTTTTATATATAAAGAGAACACTGAAGATGGCAAATAGCCGAAACGGTTTGATCACAAACCAAATTTCACGAGGGTCGACGTAAAACCGTACCCAAATAAACATTTTTATATATCCGTGTCAGATAAAACTTTTGCTTTGCGTTGCGTCAGAGTTTCGCTTTGACATTTGAGTTAAAATGTACGTAAATGTATGAAAGTTGCCACATAAAGCACTTTTGACGCAGCGCAAAGCGAAAAGTTAACCAATATTCAACTTTTTGCGCGCTTTGACAAACACCTGGCTTTTATTATTTGTGTTTGTGCATTTGTGTGTGGGCGTAAACAAAAAATCCATGAGTGTTTTCAAAGTTTATTGTGATATACACCACTTGATTTACGCTTTCGCTTTAAAGTTTCAAATGTCACGCAAAGCAACAAAGTTTTATCTGACATCGCCTTAAAAAGGCGATTTGAAACAATTGTGACAACTTGGAGATTAATTTTTGAAGGAAACAATGTTTTTTGTCTATCATTTTGTCGAAATAACTCTCCTGAAAATATTGTTAGAAGTCAAATAAAGGAAATGAAAATGAGTTAAAGTAGAAGATAAGAGGAATACGTTATCATAATAATTTAATGAAATTTTATTAATATTTTTCATTTAAGCAAAAAACTTATTGAATTTGTTTGTGACAGTTATATTAATTTTGCATGCTGGCAGCATTTTGTGAAAATTGACATTGTTGCCATCAGTTTTGTTTAACAGTAAAATGTAAAATCGGTTTTTCAATGCAACGTAAATATACAAAATGAAGTTATTAGTTCTTAATTTCCGTTTTGTTATTTATATTTTTAGTTCGTTTTTTTTCAGGTATTTCTTACGGCAATTTGAATTTCAGCCGTTGGCCAAGATTTGCTAATATCAAAGTTTATTGAATTTTGAAATCATTTCCTGAGATATGCAGAAAACCAAATTAATATTTATTTAGATAAGTGAAGTTTTCAGCAATTGCAACAAAAAGTAATAATTCTAATGATAAAAACTTCCTTTTATTTGTTTAAATATTTATTAATATTAAATTTATGCAAAACTCCGCTGATAGATAACATAATTTAAAAATGTTTTTTAATGATTTGCATGCATATAGTTCAAAAAGTTATAAACGATAATCTAAAAGGAATGTTAATTTTGTTTAAATGAAAATTTAATTATACCAAGATATTTGGTCTAAAGATACATTTATAGAATATTGCATATACTTTTGGTTAATAAATTCAAAAACATTATTAGAAAAAAATTCATTCATTCTTTTCTTCCGGTTTATAATTTGATATTTGTAGTAATTTTAATATAAAGAATTTAAGGTGAACGGATGATGGCCTCATAGGCAGCAAATATCATTGGAGCCACTTCGACAGAACGTGATTTCAGGCTAAGCGTTGCATCTGGATTACCTGGTTGCAATTTCAATTCAAGTAGAACCCATATATTGTTGGTTAGTTTAAGAGACTGATATAGCATATCTTGACCCTCGACATTGCGCTTGGCAATGGTAAATACATTGTTGGTGGTCATTTTTGAGGCAATACCATCGGTGGTACCAACAACACCACTTAGTGAGTACTGAACTTCATTAGCAGCTGGTATTTCTTTCCAAGTATTAAGGAAAACGCGCTTATCAAGCTGACCGTCTTCAGCAAATAAGACGTTGCCATGTATCAAACAGGCGAAATAGAAAATATCAATATTATTTTTAACAGCCACTTGTAAATTGTTTAATGGTTCCATACGCTGAACTGGACCGTGGGTGGCCAAAGTCAAACTGGCTTCTGTCGATTGATTAGGTGGTAAAGGTGCTACCTGCAAAGGTTGTCCGGGTACCAAACCAAAACTATTTTTATTTAGTTGTATGGCAAAACCGCTCATCGGTTGCATGGCCTTGTTGGTAAATTTCATATCCATGAATATTTCCCCATTTCGGCGGGAAAAACTGCCTTGAATTTCCAAGCCCTTGCCCTTTTCAGCAGGAAGCCAAACAATTTTTGGAATTTGTAGACCAACGTTTAGAGTAGTGCCTCCAAGACCAAAGATATCACCCAATAAACTAGTTGCACCACCGGCTGTGGCATCAGCAGGAGGTCCGCCCAACTAAAAAAAGTTCATTTAAAAATTTCGCAAAATTTTTGTTAAAATTATAGGATAAAAAAATATTTACATACCAAAATGTCCAAACCACCACCTAACAAATCAACATTAGTAGGAGCAGCAGCGGGCATTGATGGTGTATTAATATCCATTGACAATAAGTCACCAATTAATGATTCTTGATTGGGTATAACCATAGCTTCACCTCCAACACTAGCAGCAGCATTGCCTTCACCTTCACCAGAAGTTGCAGTACGATTTGGCAAAGATTTGCGTACTCCCGCACCTCGTCCCTCTACAAAAGCTGTAGGAGGCTTATGATAAACACTGGCCAATGAGCTAATGTGGCAAATCAATTCGTCCAATAAAGTAGGCTCAAGTAAATCGGTTTCTTCCGAAATCAATGGTTTATCGGCTAAGACAACTTCTTTAGCAGCGGCTGGATCAGTAGACAGTAAACGCCAATAGATAAAGCCACGATCACGTAAATCGGGATTGTCTGAATCTTGTGTAGCCAAGGAAAGGACATGTTGTACCAACTCTTGAGTGTCGGAAGGACGCTTCAAGAAAAGTTTAACCACAGCAGTCAGCAATTGTAATTGAACTTGAGCATTTTCATCTTGGAAGCCTTCCAAGAAGCTATCCAACAACTCATCTGCATTATCAATACGCTCGGCGTATTCACCAATAATCCATACCATTGAAGCTCTAGCTTCCGGCTCATCCAAAGTGTCTAAGTTTTCACATAAAGTACTGATAATACTTTCATATTTGTTTGGATACTTGCGAAAAATATCCTTGATGACAACAATAGCTTCCTGAACCACATAATTGACTTTAGTCTGAATCAATTCCAACAAAGTAGAGACACAACGTTCAGCTGAAGTTTCAACCTATTTAAAGTATACAAATTTTAAGATTTCGTTTCTATAAAACTTAACAGTTATTTTGTTATTGTTGTACAACTTACTTTAATAGCGCAACGGCCTATAGCACGCACAGCTTTGCGCACAAAATCTACATCAACTTCGGTGGCATATTCCTTCAATTCACTCAAAACTTGTGCAATGTTACTCTGATTAGCCAAACGTATCATGATGTCTAGTTTTTCTAACTTCACATAAATGGGATCGTTATATTTGACAAAAAATACTTTCATCTCATGCTTAAGAATATCTGGTCGTTTTTGCACAATCAAATTTATGTTGCGTAAGGCCACATATTGAACTTCGGGTTCTGAGGACAACAACGTAACCAGGGGTGGTGCCAATTTTTTGGTAAGTGTAGCACAAAAATCACCATCATTGGAAAGCATTTCCAAAAGTTTCATTAACACCTTAACAGCACTAAGTACAACAGCTGCATTGGCATGAGCCAAACGTGGTGTTATACGTTCACAAATCGATTGAGCTTCACGCTCATCCTTGGGACTGTAATTGGCCAAGGAATCCAATATAAACACTTGACCCCATTCTGTACATTCATTAAGAGCAGTGAGCAATTTATTAATAGTCGCTGAATTCATTTCTACCAAAGGTTGTCCCGATTGGCTTGACTCATTAATTTCACTTAAAGCCGCCACAGCATTTGCTACCACCATCGGATTAGAATCAGATAAAAGATCCTTGAGTTGATCAAGAAAACCTTGATCTTCTACCATGGAAGCCGAAATATCATATAACTTGGCTACACAAACAGCAGCAGTCTTGCGAACATAGGGATCTTCATCCTTAAGACATTTGCGCAATGGCTCACATAAGTATTCCGTAATTTTATCTACCCTTATGCAGCCCATTGTGCGTACAGCTAAAGCTCTTATTAAAGGATTCGAATCTTCACAATCTTTAACAAAAGTGTTTACAGCCATGATTGCAGCGTCCGGCTGCGATTTGGCATAATTCATTAGGTATAGATACACCAATTTTTTTAATTCCAGATTATCGGTTTGCATACAGTTAACCACATCGGGAAACAGAACAGATACATCTTTGCCCACAGTCATACTGGCAATTACCTAAGTGTTAAAGTTTTAATAACACGAGTACGAGTTTAAATATTGATTTACATATTTATGAACGTCAGATTTGATAATGCATACCTTCTTTACAGCTTCCTTCTTTTTTTCTTTCTTATCATTATTTAATTCCGATTTAAGCTCGAAAATTTCACCTTTTTTGGTGGTAGAGAAATATTTAGAGTCGGTCATTTTTCAGTGAATCTAGATATAAAAAAAATGTTTTTAAATAAATATTTCTTTGATATAAAACCAAAGAGCATATAAAACTGCCAGTCAGTTTCTTGTACTCTTTTTTTCCGGGGCGTATACATTTAAGTTTTCTTATAAGAAAAATTTTTATAACAGTTTTGATGCACTTATAAAAGTCTCAATGCATCAAGAATAATAATTTAATTAAAACTTAAAGAAGCATAAATTTATACTTACATACTTTTTTATATTATATCTTATTGTATCGTTGTATAAATTGCAAATATTTTTTAGCTGACGAAAATTTCTTCTACTTGTTATTGAATTTCAGAAGTGCAATATATCAATACACAGTTGTATAATTTAGTATTATTAGGAAGGGTTTAAATAAATAGTACTTTTTTAGGGTCATTGAAAAATCCACTTAAAAAAATAAGCAGTTTTAACAGAAACTCTTATTACAAAGTAATAAGAATAGCTTATTAAGAATAGCTTCACAGGTAAGCACGCATTATTACATTAAATCGTGTAGGGCAGAAACTAAAGAAGATATGGCCTACGGAAGATGTTCTTTTTAAAATTGTTCCTTTTTATAGTCCTTAACTGGGCTTTGCGTATGAGGCTAATGCAGCCATCTGCCATGAATTCACCTCTTTGGTGAAAATAAGAAACTTACCTCCTGTTCAACAAATATTTATTAAACTTTAGTAAAATAAAAACATTTCAAATAATATTTTAACAAACGAATGTTTATCAATTTTTATTTATTTTTATTATTTTGTTAATATTTTATTAAAGTAATTCATTTTTTTTTATAAAAATAAAACAAAGAAAATAAAATATTTATAATACATAGCTAAATGTTTAAATAACAATTTTATAGATTTTAAAAGGTTTTATTCATATTTTGGTTATAATAAATAAATTGTTAATAACTATTTATATTTGTAAGTAATTATGTTTGTAAGTAGGTACACATATGTAGTTCAAGAATTTTATAAAAACGTTTCAAAAATAGTATTTTATTTGAAACAATTGCATTTTGGATGTTTATTATGTAAAGAGTGATATTTATGCAAATAAAGGGCAAATTCGAAATAAAGAAAAGAAATACAAGCTGTTAATGCTAAAAAGAGGAATATAATTAATATTATAGTTTGATGTACGTGTTGACACATGCACATAAGTGTTTGTTGTTGCAATTTTGTAAAAATAAATTAAATTTTGCATAAAGTTTAATTAAAATCTTAAGGTATTAAATTATGGTAATCAGCGAGAATGGAACAGCTGTTTCGCAATGAGGACTTTTTTTGTAAAAAAAAATTAAATTTTGCATAAACTTTAGTTAAAATCTTAAGGTATTAAATTATGGTAATCAGCGAGAATAAAACAGCTGTTTCGCAATGAGGACTTTTAAAATAAAAGGGAGGGTTTCGAAGAACTCGATAGAGCGACGGCAAATATGTTCAGGGGTATTAACACTGGAAGATTGAAGCCTGTCAGATAAGTAAGAGAAGTGTAGTCACGAATTTGTCGCGCAGTCTGGCAGAAAAACTTTACAAACTGTTAAGACACTACTTCGAAAGTCAACCAAGGTGAAACGGATTCAATGAGTGATATCACAAAGCAAATATTAAAGAGCATTGATCCTGTAAGTTCGGAAAGTATACTTTTATGATTGACACCTGGGGCATGAGCTCAATCGGGCAGCGTAGAATATAAAATTTTAAAGACTTTTGAAAACAATTTTCTAAATCAGCGTGGAAGCGGCAAAACTCTAAAACCGACTTAATAAATAATGACCTAAGGCACTTCTATGGAGGTGACTAAACCGGTAGGAAAATGCATAGAAATATGAGGTCATTTCAACAAAAGAAGAGGAAATTTAGCCATAACACTTTTAGTTAGTCAGGGAGACACCAGATAGGGTGTAGATTGACGGAAACGTTACTCCCGATACTATGGCGGGAGTTGGTAAAATAATGAAAAAGTTAAAGAAAATAACTTGGTGTTATTTAGTGTAATTTGGAATCTATTACGGAAGAAGAAGCGTGGTCGTATAAAACTTCCAAGTGTAATCACACAGAAACCCTTCTTTTAACCAACCGAGGTGAAATGGAATTGATGAGTCTCATAATAGTTGGTTTCATATATTCTTATAGAATGGTGAAAAATAACTTTTTACAGGTATGCTGACAAGATAGAGCAAATCGTGTACAAAAACTATGAAAGAGTAGCGGTTTAGCAACCTGGGTAATATTATATGGCGAACGTGATAAACATATCACTGTGGAACGAAATGTGCTTGAAGTAGGACTCAAAGTAGTCCTTTACTTTTAATTATTCCCTACAGGAATAATAAAAAAAAAGTTCATTAGTTGGAAAAACGGAGCATATTACTTGGAGCCTGTGTATTAGGGAAATAAAGATACATAATTATTGTGTGTAACTGCGGCACACTGGGTAATATTATGTAGGCAAAAGCCGCCTATATAGTAAGAGACTGGGAAAATTCTTAAGCTGCCACAGTAAAGTAAAAAGTGGTCGTGCTGACATTCGCAATCATAAGAACTCCTGCTACGTTTAACTAAAGAGAAGAAATTTAACAATATCAGAACAAACATCAAGCGTTACAAAATACTGTTTTTCCCAGAAATATTAATTTTGTCTTAGTTTTATTTCATTAGGTGTTGCCACATAGCATTTTTACCACAGTGGCCTGTTCTAGTGATAGTAATGTTGTATTGTGTGACGTTGAGCATTTGGAGTTTCTTCTTGAAATAGGAACTTAAGCAAACTTTAGAGGTTTTTATAAATTGTATTAAAAAGTATGATAATAAAAAAATTCAGTCTTTAAAAACTAATTTTTAAAATTAAGCATGTAAGTTGTATTTTAGATAGATAATATCATTTGTTGATTCTATACGTTAATATATATTCATTTAGTATAATTAATTTCGGTATTCGTTTTCTTTTATTTTTAACAAGGCATATTTATTTACCATTGCATCGGGTCCATAACTTAAGTGAGAATATTTTTGTATGAAAAAATTATAGTTATACTGTTATATATAGTTATGGTCGGTTAAAAAGTTAAGATGATCTATTTCTATACAATGGTTTGAAAGCATGATTTTATTTAAGGAATGCCGTCAAAGGGTTTGCTAAGAATTATTAAGTTTGGGTTAATGTGATTATGGTTAACAGATCAAACGGGTATCTTAAATAAAAAGAGTTTTAATATAACTGAATTTTTGAACTGAATTCATTTGTTTAATTATTTAATAACTTGTTTAAATATAATTCGCAAGGGTTAATATTTTAAATAGTCAGGTGTTTTTAATATATCTTATGTAATAAATTTTTTGGCCTTTAAGGCTTTGTATTACATATTATGAATAAATAAATAAATAAATAAATAACAAAGTAAGTCTATGTTAATTTTTGGTAGATTTCTTTAAAAATAAATATTTTATGATATTTTCTTTTTATGGTATTATGTTGTTTGGTTGTCCTCCGCCAGTAAATGGAATAATATTGCCATTTCTCGTCTTAACTGGCTGGTTTTTATCTGATGGTGAACGCTTTCGATGCGAATGCATCATTTTCAAGCCGTGGTTTAGTTTGTACAAACTAAACCAGTTAAGACGGGAAATGGCAATATTTTTCTTTTTATATTTTTTAATTAAAAAAATATATTTGAAATGTATTACTGCAGGGAAAGCATATCCATATGGCGATTTCACTACTGCTCTTATAGGTAAACAGTAGATTTTACCCCAAATTTTATGTAAAAAATTCAAGAGTCTTATATCTCAAGCCAAATTGATTAAATGAGAGTTTTCATTGAACCAACATTTCTAAACAAAAAAACAGCAAACATTTCGAATACAAAAACACTTTTTATTTTCAATGGGCCAGTTCACATTGGATTAATATTTGTTTCGCACAACTTTAGTTCTTTCCAAAACACACTAGACTAATTATTTTAGCACAAAATTCTATACGTATACACATCTTTGTGTGTATTAGTGTGTTTTATTCATTTAATGTTTGTTTTTCGTTCGGTATACACCACAGTATATGCATTACAAAATAAATATGGCTGTAAGTGATGATGAAATGTTTGTTTCTAATTTTATTTTATGTAAAATTATTTTTATTCTTAATCGACCTTTTTTATTTTAATTAAATAAAAAAAAAATTTTCAATTTGTTAATAATTTTTGTTATTAAAAATTAATTTTTCCTGAAGAATCTTTTCATGGAAAGCGAAATATTGAAAAAATATGTATATCGTTAAAATTTAATTAAAAAGACGTTTAAAAGATTAACACATATTTAATTTTCTGTAAAATATAAAAATATTATAACAAAAACTTGAATTCAATAATAAAAAAGATAAAATAGTAAAAAAGATAAAAATAAGTAGCATAAAATCTATTTATCTACTTTTGAATTCATATTCATATTTACACTACAATAGCCAACTGAAGACTAAAAATCGCTCTGCAAAAAAACACACAAGACCTGTGTTTTCATAAATGCATGTGTATTAGTTTTGTTTTCGTTGTGCGGCTTTGAAGCTCGTAGAAAAATTGCTTCAACCAAAAACTACCCCCCTCACCGAAAATGCCTACAAACTGCCAGCACAACTAATCCAATGTGAACTGGCTCAATCTTTCTACATAAAAGTCTCCTTTGGAAGTCTTTCAAATGTAATTTGAAAAATACAGAAAACAACAAATATTTGTAAAGAATTTACAAAAACGCAACCTGCACATGCAAGGCAAATAAACAATTTTATTTTTTATTAAAAATAATTTCAAAAAAATAAAATAAAATAAAATTATTTATAAAAAGTATAAGTATAAAAAAACTATACTTGAATATTCAATGAAACATTTTAATCACAGTTACCTTTAGAAGCTACAAAGATTTGGTTTTTAAATTTGGAAATGAAGACGCAAGAATTTGCTCATTGAATGTAAAATAATATAGCCAAGTCGAATCCATAAAAGATGACGTTGTAGTCACACTCGGGCATTGTAGTCGAGTCCAACCAAAAACTATATTTTTGTTAAAAATGTGAATATTTATTAATTTTGAGCGAAAATATATCGAAGCTTTGACTTTGATAGTAGGATAAATTATCGCTAAGACTAAGTTTTTAGTCTCTTTAGAATTAAAATATTTTAGTAAATTATAAAAGTTTTATAAATATTTTATATCTTGGATTTTCGAGTCTTGTTTATTGAATTTCGTATTTCAAAATACTGCAATAATGATAGAAAAAAACATTTTTTGATCATAACTCCAATATTTATGGACTGATGAAGCTTTTAGGTGCTATTGCCGGTTTATAATTCCTGTTGTGTTCCTATGTGGGCTCTGAAATTATTTATGCACATTACGCATGAACTTGTAGTTAAATTGTTAGCTCTTCAACAGGGACATATATATGTAAATTGCTCTTCATAGCTTTCTATTTTTGCTGTCGGCACTAAAGACATCTGTGGCATGCTAGGTGCAGTTGATGCATTTTTTGTAGTCTTGAAACGTTCGTCGTTTGCTTTTATAAAGAACTCTTAGTTTTGGTATGGAGTATTAGTTAAGTTGATATGTGATGAAAGGCTTCATGCGTGTATTCAGTTAGGTAATGTACGGTAAGTCCTCTCTTAAAATACCCTTGTCTTCTAAAAATATATTGTTACGGATGCGTCTTGCTTAAGTTTTAAAAGAAAATAATTAAGTAATAAATTAAACAACTGGGTATGCTGTTTACTAACTGCGTAGCTTGCTAAGAAAACTTATGCACGCAAGACAACAACAACTTTCTTACTACAAACTGCGTAGAAATTTTAGACACGCAAAATAACAACAATTGGGTAACTGCGTGGTTTTCTAAGAAAACTTATGCACACAAGACAACAACTTTCTAATTAAAAACTGCGTTGAAATTTACATATAAAAACAAAAATACACATAAACCAATAGGCGCTTATACATTGTATGAATAACATAACAACAACAAAATTTAGTAGACAATTCTTAATTTTTCTAAACCTCTAGCGGAGAAATATATAAAAGGCAGCGTCTGAGTGGATAGTTGGTTAGTTAAAACTTAAAATTCGTGCAGTAAAGACTGCAGCTTTAGTAAATTGTTCTGTAGTGCCAACGTACAAGCGTTACTTTGTATGTAGTTAATTTAAAAACTCTAAAATCTGGTGTTATTTATTTTGCAATAAAGAACTTAGCAACAACAAAACGTTTATAAAAGGTATAAACGTAACAATATTGAAACCTATTAATTTTCTTCTATTTTCAATATCCTCATTCGGCGTACAGATGATTTCCCTTTCTTAATTTTTAAATATAAAAACTGCATTGTTCATTGGGTAAACGCATGGCGGCCACACCAATTCTATGTTCACACCTAGCGTGTTTAACATCTCAATCGTGTTCAAGCATTAAACACGTTGATTTTGAAGTGTTTTACCATATATTGACGTGCTTTGTTTAACATCTCAAATGGGTTGTTTTAGATTTAAACACATCGTTAAACACGTAAATGGCAAATGCAACTCTGAATTGCATTTAATTTTTGGATGTGCTAAGTGCGTTTTTGCCCCTGTAGGCTAGTAGGTACACTACCTACTTAGCTAATCAGTCTAGGGTTTGAGTTTGATTCCCAACTAAAACGGCTGTTTTCACTACAAAAAATCATTTTTAAGGTAAAAAAGTAGATAAAACGTCAGCCTTAAACATCTCAATTATAGTGTGAGCGGCTGTGTTTAAATTTTAAAACATTTTGCTTAAACGCGTTCAAAAATACAAGTGTGAACTTAGTATAAAATTCCTGAATTCATAGTAAGTAAACTATATTATAGTTAAAAGAAAATCGTTTTTTTTTTAAATATAGTTCAACTACCAAAAAAGCAACTTGGACATTGGGAAATTAAAAAAGAATATAATAAGTTGTTTGTATTTGTTCCACCAGTAAATCACATACTGTTGTCATTTTCTTCGATGCAAACCGTCATTGCTGGCTGTTTGTTTGGTATGATCGGCAAGCGCTTTCTATGTGATGACATTATTATCAAGCCGTGTTCTACGCTGTACTTTAGAGTACAGCTCTTTCACTGTTTTTTTTTTTATAATATAATTCACTTTCTGATCGTAAAAGCTTTTAAATTGAACAGTTATTATAAATAAATAAATGCTTCTCTTCATTATTATTTTTTTCTTTGTTATGAATTTTTTTTCCTAAAATGCAGTGTCAACATATTTTAAAATAATAAAGTGAAACAAGCACAAACCAAAAATATGTTGTTTGAAGAATTACAAGGCGAATTCATAACTGCAAATTTAATTGTAGCTAGTATTCAATTCGCCTTGAAGAATTGAAGAATACAAAAAGTATAAAGTAATGGAACTTATGTATGTTTATTTATATGCTCAAATGTCAAAGTTGATATAAAAAAAGAGTGTTCTTGATGTCAATTATAGCGTTTATATGAGAAATAAATGTGCCTTGATATTTAATATCTTTTCTATTACAAATATAATATTGTTGTTTTAGTTAAAATATTTTAGTTACTTTCTTAGTGGTATTTTCCATAGTTGATAGTTAATCTATATTTTATACATTTTTTAGCTTTTGTTTTTAAGGTGGTTTCGTAAAGTGCTCTTAATTAATTTCTATTGATTATTTTGACAGGTTTAACATTAGGTGGAAGATTTTTAATATCAATGTTACTTTTTTTTAATATTTAAATACAGTTATCTAAAATAGTTCACTTTTTGAGAGATATGTTTGTTTGTTTATACGTTGTTATTAATTTACATAAAATGCTTATTTTGCACAATTTAATAATAACAAAACAATTATTAAATAAACTATTAAAATAGGATTTAATAGATACATTCTTTAAAGAGGGTGATTTATCATCACATTTAGTTTTTAGATCTGTGTGATAGTGTTTTTAACGGGTCGGTCCGATTCACTAATCCTTTACAAAATACTATGTGGGTTCGCTTTTCTTTAACAGTGTAGCACCTTGACACACATTTTTTGTCATTTTTTCTGGTTAGAAAATATTTCCTAAAATTTTCTTATGTTTGTAAACAAAGTTTTTGCACCATTTTTAATTACAAATGAAACAAGAATTCCTCACAAACCAAAAAATCAGCGGATTTCTTTGAATATACGTGCACCCAAGAAGGCTAAGTTAGGGTGTGTCAGGTTCACTCAAATCAATTATGTCCAAAAGGAAAAAGCCGGCGAAAATTATTAATATAAATTAGCTGTCAAATTATTAAATATTAAGAACTGAGCTGTCATTTATTTAGTAAAAAGTTTAAAAATTTGAAATGTTCCACTCTTTAGCAAAGACTTTTAATTGTGAAAATTTGTTATCAAAATGATGAAATATTCTTTGCAACACCTCCCACAATTTAAGCAGCTTTTCCTCACAATCTGAGACTGTTGTGCGTAATATAATCTTTAAATTCTAGACTTATGGTATTGCTGCTGACAAACATCAAAACAGTACGCTCGTAGTATCCGTAGTGATGTAAACATTGCCGCTGTATAGCAAAATGTTGAGAATGAGCCTGGAACAAGAACTCATCGACGTTCGCAACAATTGAGCATCACTAAATTATAAAGTTCAACTCGCTTATAAGGTTCAACTCGTACAAATATTAGAGTCGACCGACCATTGTCTAATTAAGTTATTGCATGAGAAATCGCGTAATTTCACGATATGGCGATGATAATTGGCCGCCTCGTTCGTGTGATTTCCGGCCCCTGTATTATTTACTCTAGGGTCATTTGAAAGACCAGTAATGCGTGAATAACTCATAAGCTTTTTTCCTCTCCGGGGGCATATCTATATGTCTTGGCGGAATCTTGCCGGGAGTAAAAGGGAGTGCAGTCCCCTAAAGGCTAGCAGGGAGCCAACTGGACAACTCCAAGTTATTTCCACGGGAATCAGTAAGTCCCAGAGTTTAGCTTTTTAGCTTTTCAGCTGTTCTCTGACTGATTATTAAGATTGGCCTTTCGGGAGCAACGTGGTAGTTGTGGTTGCGCAGGCCCCCATGAATTTTAAGTAAGGGGCCAGGATCATCTCACCTCTGCTGAGAACAAAGGGTTAATGATTCGAATCCAGTGAGCATGCTTGTCATGTGTTCTGCACCAGGAGTTTGATAGTCTACAACTTTTCAGCAAGGGGTTGGCGGCCCTGCTCCGAGGTTTCCTAAATTGCAACTAGGAATGACCGGTAGGCTTCTTAGGGCTTGGGTGCACGCTACCTATCACCCAAGTGGCTTGATCCACCGTCGGGTGATGGCTGACACGGCTAAGTGCCGACGTAACTTACAAGCAACTGACGCTCTGAAAGATGGAATTCGTAAGCTTTATTGCAAAATGTGAAAAGAATGAACATCTGTCAATGTGCTAAAGGTGAATATTTCCCCAATATCATAAGCCATTATTAATTCTCATATTTCTAATTTACATTAATGTCAATAAAACTGAAGTTGAAAAAAGGTATGCCAATTTACTTCTTAACCTCAAACCTCTTAAAATTGATCTGCAATACTGGCGGATCTTTTAACCAAGCTAAGATAGAATATGCTACGCAGCGCTTCGAACACTGACTTTTTAAATCAGCTACAATTTCGCTATAGCCTCCTTGTTGCTTGTGTGTTTCAAGAGCCACCAAGTGGAAGGTTAACCGCCTTAATAATGAATTTGCCTCATTTGCTATAAAACTTATACGAAATGGGAACGTTACGGCGAATAAAAATAAAAGAAAAATTTCATATTTTCTTAAAGAACATTGAAATAAAAAATTTATACTTAAATAAGTTTTGTTATCATTTGTGTTTAAAGATAATTTCTTTCTAATTGTATGAATTTTTTATTAAATAAATTAAATATAAAATGTTAGATAGAGATGATGTAAAATTATATTAACTTTGTAAGTAATCACCCTTTATGCAATATACTGTTATAATTTAACAGTTATTTTTTGTTGTGTTTAATTTGTATTAGTTTGTGGGCTTCTTTGGTGTAAGTTGCACATAGTTTAATTTATTTTATTATTATTATTATTTTTGGTTAATTTAGCATAAAATAGTTTTGTATTTAGTTCTTAAAATTTGTTTTTATTATGTAAAATATTTTTTATTAATTTAATTATTTTTTGTATAATAAATAACAGCAAATGGATAAAGTACTTTTGTGTTATAGTCAAATGTATAGAAAAAATATACAAATTTAATAAAAAATACTAAGGAAAAAACTGAAATGTTAGATATTTTTATTTAATATAATTTTTATGTCTATTAATGTAATAAATATTTTTTTAAAAAATTTACAGTTAGCCAAGAGAGAATAAAGAAAAACTTATTATTCTTATTTACAAATAGTTATAAAAAATACAGGTTATTGCTAATTTAATTTGTTATCGAAATAACTAATTTACTTAAACTCCTACATAGCAGTTTTTATATACGTAGGCGAAGCCAAAATTATCCAAACTAAATACGAGATGATTTAAAAATAGCCAACTTTTATTTCGGTTTTATTAAAAAAAAAAACGATCAAAGATAACTCGTTACTTTGGCCATTGCAGGTTGTCTGCGGAAGTGTCAACTGCTTCCTCCTAACGTTAGAAATAAAATAAAAATATAAAAAGAAATAACAATAAAAAAATACCGATAGGAGATTTTAAAGGTTATCCCAGTTTCGATTTTACTTAATATTACATATAACATTCTGGTGGAGGGGATGTTGCAGTGATTATTCGTAAAGTTTACTTACTGATTCCCGTGAAAATAACGTGGAGCTTCCAGTTGACTCCCTGCTAGCCTTCAGCGGACTGGGCACCCGTTTTCCCCCATTGATACATGTAATGACGGTTAGATTCTATCATATAATTTGAGTTTTAATATAACAGTGAGTCGATGACCCACATGCAAAATAAACAGCACCGCCCTTACTAATTCTTCAACTTGGTTTACTGACCCACAAGAAAATTCTATTAAAAAAAGGACAAATTCATTTTAATTCCTCATAGCAGGTTCATTTGACTTATTCGCCTTAATTAGCATTTTAAAATAATTCAAGAAAATCAATTTATTGAAATATCTAATCACGTAGTAGAGTGGATACAACATGAAGTGAATATAATTTGTGTAGACGAGAAGGACCAATGGAGTTTAGATAGTCTACAGTTCTACAATAAGGCAGCACATCATGGTCCTGTGGCGGATAATCATTATAATCAGGCGTACATCCGTCACTCTCTAACTACTACAGTTTGCAGAATTACTATAGTTTAAAGAATTACTACATGTGAAAAGTGAACCCCACCGGGGCACATATATATATATATATATATGGCACATATATATATATATATATATATATATATATATCTTGACGGAATTTTACCGTCATTACATGTGGCACCGGGGGTAAAAGGGGGTCCCAGTGCCCTAAAGGCTAGCAGGGAGCCAACTGGACAATTCCACATTATTTCCACAGTTAGCCCCAGAGTTCAGCTTTTTGGTTTTTTAGCCTTTTAGCTTTTCTCTGACTGATTATTGAGGTTAGCCCTTCGGGAACATTTTGGTGGTTGTGGCTTCACGGCCTTTATGAAATGATTAAGGGGCCAGAACAAAGAATGAATGATGCGGATCCAGTGAGCATGCTTGTCATGTGTTCTGGACCCGGAGTTGCATAGTCTCCAACTATTCAGCAAGGAGTAGGGGTTGGCGGCACTGCTCCGAAACTTCCGAAATTGCAGATAGGAATGACCTGTTGCTAAAATTATGTCTTCGGCTTCCTAGGGCGTGGGTGCACACTACATATCACCCAAGTGGTTTGATCCACCATCGAGTTATGGCATACACAGCTAGGTACCGACGTAAATCTTATCACGCCACGCCCACCCACCAAGGCTAACAGTAATGAGGATAAAAACAAACCTCAAGGCAAATTTTCATGGGTATACCTTATTACATAGACGGGTCTAAGCTATTTAGTTGAAATTCCAGGATCAATGCATATAAACAGTAGCTAGTCTTAAAGTTGTTCCGGAAAACGACAATGCTAACCTAGGGATTATAGTAGAATCAAGAAACTTTTGGAAGAAAAACCAAAAACCTCTGGAACGAATTCAGTAAAAATAATTTTATACAAATTTATCAAGTCGCATATATTTTAAAGATAAGTGGCCCGACTTGCAACACAAATTGAATAGGACTTGTAGATCATTTTGAAGATATAGCAAGGAGACAAAACATTAAAAGCATGGAAACTAATTAGAAGATATCATTGGTTAAAAAGCGCTGAGATCTTTGTTTCACTTTCCAAGTATTTGCAACATCTAATGGATTCTTAAGGTAAAAGTTACAAAATTAGATTGTTATATTCAACCTAACCTATTTAAATAAAATTTATGAATTAATTTATATTAACTAATAACCATGTTTGAGTTATTTACAAAGTTTCTAAAGTCATTGGTAAACTACTTCTTATGAAGACAAACACTAGTTGATAATTACGTCTTCCTAAAGACCAAGTCATTTGAAAAAAATGTGTTTTTGTTGTGCTATTATCTCCCATTTTCTGAAGATTATAATTTGGTGCGAATTAGCCGGAAATAAACCCTGTATATGTTCGTGATACAATGCATTTTCATATAGTCCCATAATATTTTTCTAAGACTCCAACGAAGAGTTTCTAAGTTTCCAATAAAGAGTTACAATTACGTTTTTTTTTTGGTTAGCACTTTTTTCTTTTTGATAAAAGATATGCAACTTAACATAGTGGACACAAGAGAACATGGCAGAAGCAAGTTTAGCCAATTCGTTTGTCCATTCATTATTAAATTCAATATCAGATCATTTTGTTTAAAGTTTGTTGTTGGAAATTACGAAAACCTTAATTCGCCATGTTGTTAAAGTTCATCATGTCAAGGATTGCAAGGCTTATTTAATATCATAAAAGAAAAATATATTCCTTTAAAAATAATACTAGTTCATAAATTAATTGCAAAGATTTAGGCGCGAAAGACAGTGGCTCATTTTCCAATTGGTGCAATTTTTCTGTTGACTCTGCCCTTATTACAGCTGTCATTTTCGCTCCAACCAAAAAAATACTGCCCTGATTACAGTTGCCATTTCCCATCTAATTTAGTTAGTCCAAATTTACATTGCACGACTTTTGTCGCTGCAATTCTTAGTTTGTTGTTGTAAATAAAGGGTGTAAAGAGAATAAAGGAAGATAGGAACTCTCTTTACACTTCTTATTTACAACAACCAAATAAGAATTGGAGCGACAAAAATCGCACAATGTAAATTGGGTGTATAATGGTTTCTTAATATGTTAAAATATTTCACATATGTTTTTATTTCTATTTTTTATTCACTCGCTTGGATAATTTGGCTGTCAACCCTGTATGCTTTTGCAATGTTTAAAATTTAATAAATTTAAATAAAATATTATTTTACAATACCATCATAGGGATGCGAACTGAGAGGTGTCACTTATTTGTGAGTTGTTTGTTTATGGTTTGATAATATATTACAATTATTTTTATAAAATCAATAAAATAATACGATAATAATATTTAAATAGATATTAAGATTGTTAAATTATTTATATTATATTTAATATTAAAAACTTTTAATAAAATTTACAAGAAGTAAGGAGAAAAAATTTTATTTTCAATTTTTTTTACCTTGACATGTCGTACTTTATAATTTTTTGTTTTTGATTTTATTTATTAATAAATATTTCATCTTTTTTAACGATATATTTTTCAACAAAATTTTCTGTCTTACAGCCCCCATTATAATTTAATTACAAAAAGTTTTAATTAATAATTTTTGTGCAAAACACCTTTTACCTCACGTATGTTTATTTAACAAATGTCTGTAATATCTTTTAATGAAATAATAAACTTTGAGGCGAAAAAGAATTGAAAATTTTTTAACTACAATGATTCGGTGCTGTCAATTTGTAATAATAAAATGTGTTGCAGCTTTCAATTCATATTATTCGGGCTTTTTGTATTTCCATATCAGTGTTTATTATTATTATTTTTTTCAAGCAATTAAAAATATAATTATAAATATCACAACTAAAATTTTATTTACCACATTTTATATGACTTCATGCTATCAATTTTATTAAAGAAGAAGAAGAAAAAACAGTAAATAAAGTTTTTGTGTAAACTTGAAAATAAAAACACTCTTCAAAATATCCCGTCTTAGATTTGATGGAAATTTATATAGAGGGTGTTCGGCGGAAAGGTATACTACCTTGTTTTGCCGCCATTTTGGCAAACATTAGTCTTGACAGTTCATATTTGCCAGTCGTGAAGAAGACACGTGGCAAATATATTATGGAAAAATATTCGTTAAACCAACGTGTTTTAATCGTTAAAAC
Organism: Trichopoda pennipes; assembly: GCA_030448955.1. Classification (NCBI taxonomy): domain Eukaryota; kingdom Metazoa; phylum Arthropoda; class Insecta; order Diptera; family Tachinidae; genus Trichopoda; species Trichopoda pennipes. The sequence continues at coordinate 5,367,777 of JASKUP010000056.1, read as the reverse complement.
ATTTTATCAAAATCAATCATCGATTACTGTGACGATGAAAAAGATACGTGAAATTTTTAGGAGAAACAACGTGCAAACAAAACGCACTATTTATTGTGTATTGGATGATTTCGAAGAAATAGGGTCTGTAGGTGATAGGCGCAAGAATGGACGACAATGTATGTATTGTAAGATCGGCTGAAAACATTACTGCTGCTCAAGAAAGTGTTGAAAACAATCCATTAACCTCACCTCAATTCGACGTCTTACTCAGGAGCTTGGTCCTTAAAGAACAACTAAGGCCACAAATTTGCATTTGCATTTATTTTCATATAAGATTCAGTTGACACAAGAGTTTCTTTCACAAGACCATTAACGCCGCCGTACATATGCCAATAGGATGTTAAAGCTCAACCATGACAACCCTGATTTCCATGAAAAAATCATAATGAGTGACGAGGCACATTTTTATTTGAATGAATATATGAATAAGCAGAATAGTCGGTTGTAGGAAATGGAAAACCCTCAAATTATTCAACAGTCATCATTGCATCCATTAAAAGTGACAGTCTGTTGTGTTTCATTAAAAAAAAAAAAACGATGTAACGGTAACTGTGAATGGAGAGCGATATCGTGATATGATTGAAAACTTTTTAATGCCACAACTGCATGCTTTATGCTTTATTAACATATGATAGCAACAAGACGGTGCCACAGCGCATACAGCCTGGATTACAATGGAATCCACAACAAGTTATTTATAGAAATGGTGATGTTGATTAGCCTCCGGCAACCGTGGCTGATTTGACTGCTTTGGAATTCTTTTTGTGGGGATATCTGAAGAACAAAATTTATGCAAACAAACCAGAAACGCTTGAGTAACTCCAACAAAATATTTCATCAGAAATTAATAAAATATTTCATTATTTAATGTGAAATTGTAATAAAAAATGTGCTTAAAAGGGCTCGCATTTGTGAGAGGCTAACAGAGGTGGGCGTGTCATTTAATCAAAAATTATAAACAAATAAAGTAGTATACCTTCCCGGCGGACACCCTGTATTGGCTTAAAGAAAATAATTTATTGCTTAATTTAATGAATAACTTAACATATGTAACATAATTCCAGTTTATACCGTTAGGTGCGATCATATTCATTTTGGCGCTCTAAAATGAGAGTAAACAAACGTTATTCTCAATTACAGACAGAAAATGTCCAAAAATATTTTAAATGCTTTTATTAATTCCTTAAACATCTGATCGTTTTTTTTATTGGCAGAAAGAAAAATTCTTAGCTGTTGCTCCCAAACTTGTACTACAAAATCGACTTTCGGTAAAATAAAAATGCAGCAAGATTCTAATGTTGAGGGCGAAATCACACCTACAAACAGAAAATGTCCAAAAACACGAGTATTTAAATATTTTAAATGCTTTTATTAATTCCTTAAACATCTGATCGTTAGTCTATTTGCAGAAAGAAAAATTCTCAGCTGTTGCTCCCAAACTTGTACTACAAAATCGATTTTCGGTAAAATAAAAATGCAGTAAGATTTTAATGTTGAGGGCGAAATCACATCTATTATGTTAAATTTGTAAAAGAAAACTAGCTTAACATCAGATTTGCACTTCAGATAATTAAGATAATAAACGTCAAATTCAATCCCATACCTTAAATTAGTTTTATTGCAGTGTCATGCAATTTGTTATGAGATCGTGTTCTTGAGATTTGTCATTAGAACACTTCAAATTCGACATTTGTTTTTATTGTTGTTTTAATTAATTATTTCTTTTTTGTAATGCAAAAGTTGTAAAATACATTCTTTTAAAAACAAATAAATGTTTTTGAAAATGCATTGAAACAGAAAGAGAAAAGAATTAGATTAATTATTTGGATAAATGCCAGATAAGTATAAAAACGCATGCAATTATTATGAGAAATATATTAATAAGACTAACTTCAACTGGCATTCTGTCAGATATCAGTTGCCGATGTTATATTATGGTATAAGCTGATAAATTAATACCCACTATTATTAAGTATCTACAAGTGAGACATATATTTCAATAAACGCCAAATTCTTTCTTTGAGATAATTATGTTATTGAAAAAATTCAAAGAAAGTGTTATTGTAATATTATGATATTTAACGAAATCTCATCAATATAATAGTTCATATCACTGTTAAGAGAGCCTACAATTATAATTAAAATGCCAATACTGTCTTATTATCTTTATATTACATTTTTTGTGTTTGAAGAAATTAAGTTATTTTCTTTTTTTTTATTATATTTTATTATTTCTTATCACTGTGAAAAGAAAGATATTTGAAAAAAGGCTCAAATCGGTCTGCTTTAGTATACCTCTTGCAGCTTTAAATACATGGTATTTACGTCAAGTAAAAGCCTTACACACTAATTGACAAAACTTCAATTAAAAAAGAAAACACTTTATTTTGTTGTTATTTACATATGCGATGTAATTCATTTTCAAAATAAGCTTAACGATTTACAATCTATAAGCAGAGCGTCTGACATGGCGCAGGTGTTTAAGGCGAATTGATACTAAATTACTTCAAAAGCGAATTCAACATCAGCTAATTGTATTTGTTTGTCAAACTCGCATTGAGATTTTATTTAAATTTATTGTTTTATACTTTGTTAAAAATAATTCTTTAAAACAAGTAAAAAGTAACCAGACTGCTTGTTGGGATTTCTACACAAATAAAATTCCTCTCCTAAAACGGTTCAATAATTATACCATGAATAAATTATATCATGATAAAAAGAAAATTAAATTAAAATCAGCCTGAAAGGAAAAAAATTACTCATTTGAAAATGGGTTATTAGAGTCTGTGTTTTAGAAAAATCAAGATAATTATTGTGTGTAAACGCGACACAGCTGATATAATATTAGATAATCAAATGATTATCGTCAAACCGCCTGCCTGTACAGTAAAAAAAAGAAAAAAAAAATAGAAATGTTACCATAAGAACCGTATGTGAAGCTCGTGGCTTAGTTGGTCATGTCTCTCTGGCTGCTTTAGAACAGCGCACATGCTTATAAGTAAGTCCCAATTTACATTGTACGATTTTTGTCGCTGCAATTCTTAGTTTGTAGGTAAATAAGGGGTGTAGAAAGAATAGGGGAGGAGAGAAACTAAAAACAGTACACATGCGAGTGCACTCTTGCAATTCGTTTTGTCCTCAATTCGTAATTCTAAATGTGAAGTTTGTGCGGTTTTACACACATCAACTTTTGTTGCTCAACTGTTGATGTGTGTAAAACCGCACTTTGTGTGTATGTGAATACAAAATCGACATATGTATACGCGAATGCAACTTTAAAGAAAGAACGACAAAAATTGTACAATGTAAATTGGGACTAAGAGACCGTGGGAAAAATTAAGCTGCTACAGTTGAGTAAAAAAAAATTTACGTGTTGACATTTGCCATCAAAAGAACCGTTACTTTTAACTAAAGAGATAAAACCTAACAATATTATAACAAACATCAAGCAGTACAAAATACCGTCTTCCCGGAGTTTTTTAATTTTATCATGATTTAAATTCATAAGGTGTTGCCACAGATTGAGTCAAATAAAAAAATTCGGGTGCTGACATTTGCAATCAAAAGAACCGCTACTTTTAACTGAAGAGAGAAAACGTAAGTGCGGTTTTACACACTTCACCTTTTGTTGCTCAACTGTTTTTTTCCATTAGAAAGAAAGAGAAAGCTTTATACCCCTTCTCTTTCTTTCTAATGGCAAAAAGAACAGTTGAGCAACAAAAGTTGAAGTGTGTAAAACCGCACTAACAATAGCATAACAAACATCAAGCAGTACAAAATACCGTTTTCCTAGATTTTTTTAACTTTATCAAGATTTATATACATAAGGTGTTGCCACAGGGTAAGTAGTAAAAATAATGTATTGTAAGCAAAATTAGCTATGAAGAAATTAAATATATTAATTGCATAACTGTCAGTTGCTGTTATACATAATGAGATTATTATGAGTTATAATAATTGCTAATTTAAGGTATACGTTTGACAAAATTATTTCTGGGATTGAATATGAGATTTGTTAACATAAATATCTCAGATGTTAAGTTATGTTGCAACAAAAAATACACTTAAAATAAAAAGGAAATTTGTCCGAAATTTTTGTAAAGCTTTAAAAATCGATAACAAACTCTGATAGATAGAAGTTATTAATTTCAATAAATATTTAATAGATTTAAAGTAGTTAAACTATTCAAAAAGATTTATGTATGCAAATACAGGCTTTTCCAAATAAAATTGTTAAAGATAGCAATAAATAAAACAGTAAAAATCGTGTTATCGATAACTTATTTTTCGATACAATTTGCTATTTACGATAATTAACTGTGTGTAAATTTTCGATAAAATATATTTTTATTTTAAATTGAAGTTATCGATTGCACAGTTATCGTTCGGAAAAAAATTAAAATTGAAATTTTCAATTTATAAAATGAAATAAAAAAAATATATTATGAAACTTTACAAAGATGTAATTTTAAGTCATAATCATATTGTGGATTTATAAAAATTTATTTTATAAACTTTTTATAAATCATAAAATACGGCAGTAAGTTTTAGTTACAATTTTATTAAATTATATAACGGATTTATTTTTCTCTTTTTGCTTAAATTGTTATAAATTTGGGCCTTTTGAAAAAGTACTAATTTTATATATATATATATATATATATATATATATATATATATATATATATATATATATTTTTTTTTTTTTTTTTTTTGCTTTTGGGAACATTTTCTAATTCTCATTTAGTTTTAAATAAATATTATTTATAATAACTTTCAAAATAAAATATTATATATTGTAGTAAATATAAATAATGTTTTATATAATTAAATTGTATAACTAAAAAGCTGATTATAATTATTTACATTTTTTTGTCTTTTTAATTAAATATTTTTATTTAGATATATAAATCAGTATTGTGGCGTCAAATGATTTTTTGCGCTAACGAAAGTTGAAAAACTTTAAAACCAATTTATTGTTTAAAGTAAAAAGAGAAAAAAATATATAATAAACTGGAATAACATTCAAAAGTCTTTTTTTTATTTTGTTGGATCAGCATATTTAAGTTGAATAACCGAAATGCGTATATAATTTTTGAATTTTATATTAATCTAAGCATTGCTCTAGTATTTTCGGTTTGATCATTGATTTCTCCATTTCTAACTGTAATAAATCTTAAACTTTAACACGCTGTTTATGTCTATGTTTTATTTTAATCGTCCCACGTTGGAAATTGTGTTTCATCGATAAACATACTAAATGTGCCCGTGTTGCCAGTCGTTTGACCGATTGCTGGATTTCTTGCACTTGTTGTATTGTGTGCATTTGTATTTTGGGCTTTTGTGGAGGAATTGTGAGAGCAAGCTGCTATAATAAATTAATTATTAAGTTAAAAAAAGAAAAAAAAAAGTGTTTGAATTTTAAAAACATTAAATTATATTTGGATATTGTTATCGACAGAAAATTTTCTTTAGAAACCTTTTTATCTCTCAAAGTTTCTATATGGATTATTAGTTTGAAGCGATTTTTGTCCTTCAAATAGATTTCTAGAGGCAACAGTTTTTCGACAACAGCTTCGTTAACAGTTATTTCATGTATAAAAATTTTTAACTTCAAAACTTATTTGGAAACATTTAACGTTATAAGTGTTATACTTTTCCGATAGTAATCCAGTGTTCCGTTTATTTTCTGACGGCCTATATTTTGTAAGAATAACACTTTAATACTAGTTATTGGAAAAAACATTTTGAAGTTATCCAAACACTATAGCAGAGAACAATTTTATTGAAAAAATGTTTTTATTTTAAAAAAGCTTAATCGAACTCTTTATTGGAAAATCAGAAAAACATGTTTAAGGAATCTTTTTTTCATGAGAAAATATTTAAAAAGAAAATAGTAATCGAAAGCATATTTTGTTAAAAATAATTTTTAAATTAAAAATTTCTAAGGAAAACTTGTTTTAAGAATTTTTTTTATCGATAACAAATTTTATCGGAAATTTATAAATTAAAAAAAAATATCTTAATAGAAAGCATAATTTTTGTTGCCATTTAAAAATTTCTAAGGAAAACTTGCTAAAGAAAATTGTTTTTATCGATAACAATATTTATAGGAAACTTATTAAGAGAAAATCATAATCGAAAATATAGTTTTTATTGGAAAATCACTTGCATTTTAAACATTTCTAAGGAAAGCTTATTAAACTATATATTTTATCGAAAACATAGTTTTTATTGGAAAATCCTTTTTACTGTAAAAATTTCTGAGGAAAACTTGTTCAATGAAAGTTTTTTAATGATAATAATTTTTATCGAAAAATTAATACCAAGAAGAAAAAATATTAATCGGAAGCATAGTTTTTAGTTGGAAAATTTTTATTTTGACCATTTTTAAGGAATGTTTTTATCGATAACAATTTTTATCGGAAGTTAATAAATTAAAAAATATTTATCTTAATAATCTCTATTGGAAAATTTTCAAGGAAACTTGTTTTTGAAATTTTTTTATCAATTACAATTTTTATCGGAAATTTATAAATTAAAAAAAAAAATTATCTTAATAGAAAACACAATTTTTATTGGAAAATCACTTGTCATTTAAAAATTTCTAAGGAAAAGTTGTTTAAGGAAATTTTTTTATCGATAACAATTTTTATTGGAAATTTATTACTAAAGAGAAAATATTAATCGAAAGCAAAATTTTTATTGGAAAATCACTTTTCATTTAAAAATTTCTAAGGAAAAGTTGTTTAAGGAAATTTTTTTATCGATAACAATTTTTATTGGAAATTTATTACTAAAGAGAAAATATTAATCGAAAGCAAAATTTTTATTGAAAAATCATTTTTAGTGTAAAAATTTGTAAGGAAAACTTGCTAAAGGAAATTTTTTATCGATAACAATTTTTATTGAAAAATTGTTACTAAAGAGAAAATATTACTGGAAAGCATAACTTTTGTTGGAAAATTATTTTTAGGATAAAAATTTCTAATTAGAATTTGCTAAAATCATTTTTAGTGTAAAAATTTCTAAGGAAATTTTGCTAAAGGAAAATTTTTATCGATAAAAATTTTTATCGGAAATTTGTAAATTTATATCATAATCGAAAGTTTAGTTTTCATTGGAAAATAATTTTTAGTGTAAAAATCCTTAGAAAAACTTACTTTAGAACATATTTTTATCGATAAATATTTTTATCGTAAATTTATTATTAAAAAAAATTTCTTAATAGGAAATTAAAAAAAAATGCTGAATGAAATTTTTGATCGATAACAATTTTTATCGGAAAATTATTAATTAAAGAAAATATTAAACGAAAACATAGTTTTTATTGCAAAATCATTTTTAATGTAAAAGTTATAAGCAAAAATTGCTACCGGAAATTTTTTATCGATAACAATTTTTATCGGAAATTAAAAAAAATAATAAACGAAAACATAGTTTTTATTGCAAAATCATTATTAGTGAAAAAATTTCTTGTTTAAGGAAATTTTTTATCGATAACAATTTTTATCGGAAAATTATTAATTAAAGAATTATTAATTAAAGAAAATAATAAACAAAAACATAGTTTTTATTGCAAAATCATTTTTAATGTAAAAATTTCTAAGTAAAACTTGCTACCGGAAATTTTTTATCGATAACAATTTTTATCGGAAAATTATTAATTAAAGAAAATAATAAACGAAAACATAGTTTTTATTGCAAAATCATTATTAGTAAAAAAATTTCTTAAGCAAACTTGTTTAAGGAAATTTTTTATCGATAACAATTTTTATCGGAAAATTATTAATTAAAGAAAATAATAAACAAAAACATAGTTTTTATTGCAAAATCATTATAAGTAAAAAAATTTCTTAAGCAAACTTGTTTAAGGTAATTTTTTATCGATAACAATTTTTATCGAAAATTTATTAATTAAAGAAAATAATAAACAAAAACATAGTTTTTATTGGAAAATCATTTTTAATATAAAAATTTCTAAGTAAAACTTACTCAAGGAAATTTTTTATCGATAACAATTTTTATCGGAAAATTATTAATTAAAGAAAATAATAAACGAAAACATAACTTTTATTGCAAAATCATATTAGTAAAAAAATTCCTTAAGCAAACTTGTGTAAGGAAATTTTTTATCGATAACAATGTTATCGGAAAATTATTTTAAATGCAATTCTAATATGGGCGGGTCATGTGGTATAAAGTATTTACTTGTTGAATTTTGTTTTGTGTTGTCTTTGCTGGCCCACACAGGTTCATGATTTTGGTTCATGTAGGAAGGTTGATCCCAAACAGCTTTTTCCTCAACATTCTTGCTCTGTAGAAGATGAATAAAAAAAGGAATTAGTTAAGGACTTAATTATTCAATGTAATAAAAAACAAAATAATAAAAAATAGAACGCACATAGCCTTTGTCGACTCTTAATTCCATGTCATCGGTTGCCTGTTCCAGGGTACTGTGCGTGATGCCATAATAAAAGTACATAACGAAGCCCAGTGACATCCAGATGGTAAATCTAACTAAAGTTAAGATGCTTAACTTAAATATTAAATAAATATTGACTGCAATGGCAATCGCTGGAATAAATGGAAGTCCAGGGGTAAGAAACGCAAGCGCATATCTAAGAGATTAATTAAATAAAAAGATTTTTGTTTTTTTTTTTTTTTGGAAAATAGCATTAGTTTTTGACTTAAACAGTTCGCCATAGCGAAAACGTAAATCACAAGTTTTATTTTAGTTAGAATAAGGATAAATTGATATCTTTACCTATTTTGTGGTTGTCTCGAGATAATTAATAATATCACAAATATGCCGATAAATAAAATGAAATAAATGAATGCTGCGAAACCACCGGACCAGCCAATGGCCGCAAATAGATCCAAGAAGAATATGAGACCGAACATGATGCCCACAAGTTTGGTCACATACATGCCTGCGTGTGCAAAAATTTAGAATTTTGAACGAGATTTAATTTTGTAAAATTGAGAATTTTGATTAAAAAATATTGCAAAACACAGAGTTTTGTTTTCATTTAAAAAACGAACTTTTTTTTAGCTTAATCTACAAAAGCTTACCGCTTTCCGAGGTGGCCTGGCCGGGATTTATCCATGGAAAGAAGCCAGGACACAGATATGAATAATCGTGAATTTTTCTTGTAATGAAATTGAGACCCATCGTATCGAAAGCTGTAGCCTGGCCAGTTGGACCAGTTGGGGCACCATGTACAGCGCCATAAAATTTATTTTCTGAACGATCTGATACTAAAAATTGATCATCACGACCCAAATAGCCTTCAGGACTCTCATCTATAAATGAATCATCTGAATCCGACATGCCACGTGTTACTCGTTTTATTGTCAATTTATTTGATTCTAAAATTTCAGCTGTTGTTTTTTGGGGATCATTAGTAGCAGCGCCTGCCGTTATGGGAGTACGTAGTTGAGCTGGAAGTAGTTCGATTAAGGAAGTACTGTGCGGTTGATAGCGCAGCACTAGGACACATGTGGATACAAGAGTATATGCGAGCAGGGTACCGATGGACATCATTTCCACTAAAATTTCTAGACGCACAGAAAGTGCTACCAAGGCAGCTGCAATGCCACTTCCTATTGTAGCTAAACCAGGTACATTAGTGCGCTGCCATAGTTGGGAAAGTTGTCTGTTAGAAAAAAAATCTTTATTTTGTAAAATGAATTTTAACAAAAATATTAAAGTATTAAACAATTTCTTTTGTAGAGTATACTTTTTATAAAAGGTTTTATAAATGGTCCTTTTTAGTTAACGCCATTTGTGTTAAATGTACTATATGTAAAAAGTACTTTTTAAATTTTTATTAGAAAAATGTTCAATTAGAAAAATTTTCTTTTCGTTAAAACTTTTATACAAAAAATTTTAAGTTTATTAAGGATATTTTTCAAATAGTACTTTTTTTATTTTTTTTTTTATTAAAAGGTCCTGTTTGCGAAAGGTACTTAATAACGTATATTCTTAGCTTGATATATGCCTTCCATAAAAACAATTTTTGATAATTAAATTATAATTAAAATGTTAATTATGCAAAAGGTACTTTTTGTAAAATTAATTTCATTATAGCCACATTTTCTTTAAAATAAACTTTATTAGGATGTATTTTAAATTGCCCTTTTTTTATTAAAAATGTTCCATTTTTAGAAAAGATTGCATTTATAATTGAATTTAAATACCAAAGATGCATAAGAAATATTTTTTAATAATTAAAATATAATGCAAATGTACTTTTTATTAACAGTACTTTTTGCACAATGTATAAAAAAAATTAAAAAATAAATTTTCGTCTTTATAAAAAGTTTCGTTTGATTTTTAATGTTAATATTTTAAGGGTACTTTTTAAATCACGAGCTTATTTTTAAAGTTACTTTTTCAATGGGATCTTATAATGCAAAGTTATAACTACCCATTTGTATAGAATGCGTTTTTTTATAAAAGTATCTTTTACAAATGAATTTTAATGAAAGTATAGTTTTCAAAAGGGTACTAATAAAAAAATATTATTTTTTATTATAAAAATATCTCTTTTTCTTAAAGAAAATATTTTTCGTAAAAATATAACTTTTTCTACATTATTTTTATACAAAGTACTATATATAAAGGGACGTTTTTTTTTATAAATTGTATTTATTCTTAATAAAGTAATAATTAGTTTTTTTATGAAAGAAATTTTTGTTAAAATGTACTTTTTAGTAAATATGTTTTTATAAAAAGATTTTTTTTTGTTAAAGGTACTTTAACATGAAAAGTAGTTTTTGATGATAATGTTTTTAGTAAAGTTATTTTTTGTTAGATGAATACTTTTTTATTAAAGAAATTTTTGCTAAAATGTAATTGCTTTAAACGCCACCTTTCTTAAAAAGTACTAATAAGAATATTTTTATAAAAGGTATCTTTTGTTTAAGGTAATTTTCATAAAAAGTGTTTTCTAGTAATAATATTTTCATTAAAGTTATTTTTTGTTAAAAGTATTTCATTGAAAAAAAAATAAAATATGCTTTTATAAAAAGTACTTTTTGATAATAATATTTTTAGAAAAGTTATTCTGTGTTAAATGAATACTTTTTTATTAAAGAAATATTTGCTAAAATATAAAAGTACTTTTTAGTAAGAATAATTTTATAAAAAGCATCTTTTGTTAAAGGGTACTTTTTACAAAAAGTACCTTTTACTAATAATATAATTAATAATAATATTGTATAAAAATATACGCACATATTAATAATATTTTCATTAAAGTTTTTTTTTGTTAAAAGTATTCGATTTAAAAAAAATAAAATGTAATTTTATAAAAAGTACTTTTTGCTAGCAATATTTTTAGTAAAGTTATTTTTTGTTAAACGATAACATTTTTATTAAAGAAATTTTCGCTGAAATATAATTGGTTCAAATGATACCTTTCCTAAAAAGTATTTTTAGTAAGAATATTTTTATAAAAGGCATTTTTTGTTAAAGGTACTTTTTATAAAAATTACTTTTTGATATTAATATTTATAGTAAAGTTATTTTTTGTTAAAAGTATTCGATTAAAAAATAAATAAAATGTACTTTTATAAAAAGTACTTTTTGATAATAAATTTTTAGAAAAACTATTTTTTGTTAAACAAATACTTTTTTATTAAAGAAATATTTGCTAAAATATAAAAGTACTTTTTAGTAAGAATATTTTTATAAAAGGCATTTTTAGTTAAAGACACTTTTCACAAAAAGTACCTTTTACTAATAATATAATAATAATATAATTAATAATAATATAATAATATTGTGTAAAAATATACGCACATATTAATAATATTTTCATTCAAGTTTTTTTTTGTTAAAAGTATTCGATTTAAAAAAAATAAAATGTAATTTTATAAAAAGTACTTTTTGATAGTAATATTTTTATTAAAGTTATTTTTTGTTAAACAATACATTTTTATCAAAGTAATTTTCGCTAAAATGTAATTGTTTCAAATGATTTCCTAAAGAGTACTTTTTAGTAAGAATATTTTTAAAAAATTTTGTTATGAAAAGTACATAAAAAGTACTTTTTGACATTATTATTTTTAGTAAAGTTATTTTTTGTTAAAAGTATTCGATTAAAAAAAAAAGTAAAATGTACTTTTATAAAAAGTACTTTTTGAGAATAATATTCTTAGAAAAGCTATTTTTTTGTTAAATGAATACTTTTTTATTAAAGAAATTGTTGCTAAAATGTAATTGTTTCAAATGATACCTTTCCTAAGGAGTAGTTTTTAGTAAAAATATTTTAAAAAAGCATTTTTTATTATAAAAAGTACATAAAAAGTACTTTTTGATGTTAATATTTTTAGTAAAAAGTTTTTGTTAAAAGTATTCAATTTAAAAAAAAAAATAAAATGTACTTTTATAAAAAGTACTTTTTTATAATAATATTTTTAGAAAAGTTATTTTTTGTTAAATGAATACTTTTTTATTAAAGAAATTTTTGGTTTAAATGTAAAAGTACTTTTTAGTAAGAATATTTTTATAAAGGGCATTTTTTGTTAAACGTACCTTTATAAAAAGTACTTTTTAATAAAATTTTCATTAAAGATATTTTTTGTTAAAAGTATTAGATTAAAAAAAATGTACGTTTTTAAAAAGTATATTTTGTAGTACTATTTTTAGTAAAGTTATTTTTTGTAAAAAGTATTCCATTAAAAAAAATTAAATGTGCTTTTATAAAAAGTACTTTTTGATAATAATATTTTTTGAAATGTTATTTTTTTTAAGAAGAAGTAGCATTCAGGTAGTAACAATGCCTATTTAGTCAAGTACCGTGGTACATTTAGGAAAGGGATAGAGAATAGATGAAACAGGTGGTAAAAGTAGAAGGATAGTCGGAAATTAACTGCCGTATACAAGACAACACAGCGACCAGTGACTATGCTTTCATCGCTGAGCAGCCCCACCGACAGTCAATTTTTATTTTTGTAGTGAGAAAAAACCAAGGTCTTCGTTGGGAATCGAACCCACAACCACCATATTACAAGCTAGTACACTACCTACTAGCCTACAGGGGCACCTTAATTTTATGTTTTAATTAAAGAAATTTTTGCTTAAATGTAAGAGTACTTTTTACTAAGAATCTTTTTATAAAAGGTATTTTTTGTTAAAGGGTATTTTTCATAAAAAGTACTTTTTAATAATAATATTTTCATAAAAATCCAGGTATATCAAAATATATAATCAAAATAAATAATTATTTTCATTAAAGTTATTTTTTAGTAAAAGTATTCGATTAAAAAAAAATAAAATGTACGTTTATAAAAAGTACTTTTATTAAAAATCTTTTTTCAATGTTCCTTCGCCCCACTTACTTGAATATCAAACCGTCTTGAGCCATGGCATATATAACTCTTGGCATTGGAAACATGGAACCAAACATGGCCACCGATAAGCCAGCTGTGGCACCAATCGCTACAACTGCTCGACACTTGGGTGCATTAACATATGACCACATTTGTACTAAAGCGGCGCCGGAATTAATATGATCATAAGGAACCACCAACGTTAAAACTAAACTAACTGTAACATAAGCCAGTAGAACAACAACAAGTGAACCGACTATTGCTTTTGGAATACTTTTTTGAGGATTGTGAGCCTCTTCGCCTGTTGTGGCTATAATATCAAAGCCAATAAACGCATAAAAACAAGTGGCAGCACCTGAAAATACCTGCAACAAAATCAAATGAAATAAAATGCAATTAATTTTGTCTATCAATTATATTTACCCCACTCCAACCATATGGCAAAAAACCTTGATGTTCAGTCCATGTGTTCGCATCGACATAAAACAAGCCAGCTGTCATAACAAATACCCAAGTTGCAAGATTAATTGCATTTAAAGTATGATTAAATATCACCGATTTGCTGGCACCCATTGCCAATACACTTGTCATTATTAGCGTAATGCCGAAGGCTATAAAATCAGGTGGTTTACCTACAAAAAATTTATGATTTTTGATTTAAACGTAAATATTTGGGTGGTACATTTATGGGGTGCAATATATACCAAATATGGTGCCAATGGTATCGCCTATGGCTGTTGCTATGGCACCTCCGGTAAGTGAATCAAAACTTGAACTTAAAGCACAAGCACAGGCACTGGTTCCTATAAAACAATTATAATTTTTTTTATTTAATTTTTTTGCTAGTAAAATTTCAAACGTTTCAACAATTTTTTGGATAAATTAAAACAAAAATAAAATCTGAGCGCTCACCTATTAAATATTCCAATATCATATTCCAACCAATAATAAATGCAACAAATTCGCCAACGGCAACATATGAATACATATACGCTGAACCGGATGTATGTGGTACACGCACACCAAACTCTGCATAACAGGCGCCTAAAAGTATATAATGAAAAAAAAAATAATCAAAATACCAAATGGATGAGAAGCAAATTAAAATTAATTGTTAAAATCGAATTCAAATTTATAACTAAGCGATTTTATAAATTTTGATATTCTTTTACAAAAACTAATAATACGAGGGTGAATTCAAAAGTCTGCAATAATTTTATAAAAGTGATAATACAATCTTGCAATACGCAAACACAACATTCATCATTCCAATTACAGAGCCCTATGATAAAATATGCGGCATTAAGTTTTCTTAAATGCTAAATGATCTGCCTCACATGCGGTCGGTGGAGTCCATTATAGCTTACTTAGCGTCCAAAAGTATGGTTTCCGTAGTGGGCACTCTACGAGTGACTTGTTGATTTTCCTATTGGAACAATGGCGCAACTCCATACATCATATCGAAGAGAGTAAGGTGGTGGCTTTAGATATTTCCAACGTGTTTGATGGAGTGTGGCATGATGCACTTCTGACAAACATTGCTGCTTTGGGTGCAGGTAATAATTACTCCAGATTTATACCAGCAATCAAATCGCACTACATGGGTTGTTATAGATGGGATTTCATTAGATGAGTTCAAGATTAATACAGGGTTACCGCAAGGCTTCGTTCCTTCTCCTATCCCATTTCTTATTCTTCTAAATGACATTCTTTCACAGATGACAGCACCATTTGTCATTTGTATTCATTTGGTAATAGACCAAACCAGATTTACATCCGGCGCAGATTTACATCTGCGCCTGGCCATGAAGCCTTAATCAGATGGTGGATCGAACCACTGCATAATTTGGAACGTCATGCTCGTCCTTGGAAGCTGAAGCCATAATTCTATGCAATAGAACTTTCTAGTTGCAACTTCGATGATTCCAGAGCAGAGCTGCAAATCATCACTCCTTGTTTAAGAGTTGGAGACTTTCCAACTCCTGTCCAGAACACATGTCTAGCATGCTCACTGGACTGGATCATTCACTTAGCGTGTCATTAACAGTGAGATGATCCTGGCCACCATAATGACCATTATACTGTTATGGGGCCGCGAAACCACTATACTCCCATATAGGGGCCAACCTCCATAATCAGTCAGAGAACTATTAAATGTCCAAAGAGACAAATAATGAACTCCGCGGGTCACTAATTCCTGTGGAAATAATGTGGAGTTTGCAGTTGTACCCCTGCTGACTTCAGGGGACTGGGCTCCCTTTTTCCCCCAGTTGCACTGTGTCTAGATAGTCGAAGTTCTATAAAGACCATATTTATGTGCCCCCGAAGGGTAGGTGAGTTCCAAAAGGCAGAATATGAATGATACGCTCAATCATGATCTCGCAAGAGTTCCAGAATGGGGTCGTGTGAATAGAATCGGTTTTAATGCCCGCCAGACGCAATGTTGCATGCTTACGCATAGATCTGTATTCGGAAATGGTGCTGCATCTGTTACTTTTGCTGTTCTTGTTTTGAAAATTCGGTATGATAATCTATGGACTAAACACATTTTCCAAGTTTCTGAAGAAGCGTTCAAGTGCCCCTGTAAGCTAGTAGGTAGTGTACTAACTTATCAGTCTGGGGGTTGTGGGTTCGATTCCCAACAAAAACCTTGGCTGTTTTTTCACTACAAAAATATAAATTGACTGCTGCTGGTGGGGCTGGTCAGTGCTGTCTTATACGACAGTTAATTTCCGTAACTATCCTTCTACTTTCACCACCTGTCTCATCTCTTCTCTATCCCTTTCCTAAAGAATGTATCACGGTACTTGAATAAAAAGGCATTGTTGCTTGAAGTGCTACTTCTCTTAAAAAAAAAAAGTGGTTCGGTTTTCTAAGACGGTGTAAGAGATACCAATCTTCGTACTGTTTATACCACCTATATCCGTCTAAAGATGGAATAGAATTCTTATTATGAGCCGGCGCCCAAAAATCTAATTTTGAGTTGCTCGATCGCCTACTGAAAAGGGCCAAGAGGCTCATTGGGGACAGTAGGGTATCCAAATCTATTGATTCTATGGAGCATCGACGCAATGTGGGTGGTATTTCACTGTTTTATCGTTACTGCAATGGTAAGTGCTCTAAAGAAATTAGGGGACTTCTTCCCGTTATTCAAACATTTTTGCGTTTAACTTGATTTTCATTGAGAACGCTTCCATTTGTGGATGATTTTCCAGTGAATCGCACTACGCATTACAGGGAAAATTCGTTTTCTAGCAGAACAGTTCGTATGTGGAATAAAAGCCCTCCAGAGGTCTTTAATGTCACTTTAATGTAGGAAAGTTCAAACTGAATGTCCACAAACACTACATCCACTTTCCTCCACTCCATAAACTAATTTCTTAGTTTTAGGACAATGCATTGCATAAGTAGGGGTCATCCTCTCAGTGCTGGTCCTTTATGGTCTGTGACCATAAAGAGTTTTTTGTTAGTATTGCAAATTGTGGCTGCCGTTTTCAAGTGAATGTAAATGAAGCACTGCATTATCGATGTCTGGTATCTTTTGCGCAAAATGGCAATGCAAAATTTACATAAAATAATGCATAAGTCCCAGAAATATATTGGAGATTAACTATTCTAAATGCGTTATGTGAACTTCAATGAAAGAATTAGATGAACAACGTTCCACCCACAAGATGGCGGAGGGGTTATGTAGTTTTTTTCAACCTCCTTTATTTCTTAGTATTTTCCCCACTTTCTCTTCTACCATGCAACCGGTAAGGTCTTTCTTTCTCCACACTGACTCACAAGCCTTTAGTCTGAGTCTTACCATGGCATACATATATCTGTCGGTGTGCATCTGCCTCCTTTCTCAGATTGGCTTGGAATTTCAAGAGCAGGAATTTTAAAATTGAATTACTGACCTTCTACACTCGTCTTTCAATTATTGATCGAGAAAAAGCATCTCCATTTGAATGTGGATTTGATCCAAAAAATCATCATATCGCCTTCCATTCTCATTACGATTTTTTTTAATCACAATTATTTAATGATATTTAAGAATCTCATTAAACGAATTGTATACGTCTCTGCATGTTCTTGTGCAATTTGAGAGTAATTTGTTGAGTATTTTATTTAAAATCTTCCCTCCCTTACGAGGCGTTATTTAGTCTTCTCCCATTTCGTATAAAATAGATGCGATGATCACTATCGTACTTTCTTGCATCGAAGTTTTTTTTTTATCAGGGACCGTAACTGTTATGGCTTTTATCAAAAAAGTCAAGAAGAAAGAGTTATTTTTTAACTTAAATTTTTTAAGGCAGAAATAAAAGTTATTTCTTAACTTTTATTTTGTCATTGTGAAAAAAATATTTGAAGTGAACGGTTGTGTTTATTGTCAAGTTAAAAATTGAAGAATAAAAAAAAATATTTGAATTGAAATTAAATTTTTGAATAACAAATATCTTTTTTCTTTTTTTAGATCTTTTTTTATATATTTTTTCTTCTCAATATTTCGCTTTCCTTTGGAAAGCTTCTTCAGGAAAAAAATTTTTATATTTTTGAAAACAAAAAAATTATTAACAAATTTAAAAAAATGTTTCAAAACATTTGACAAAAACATATAAAATATTTTTTCATACATACATACAAAAAAATTTTAATTTTCAAATATTCAAACATACAAAAACAAGGAAACGGAAATAACAAATAAATAACAAATAACAAATTCTCTCTTATGAAATGATTATAACAAATTATGTGTCTTTTGAATTAAGTACCTATAATTCTGAGCTAAATTGTCTGTGTCTGTCTTGAAATTTATTCTCCTTACATTTGGTACATTAACAATTTCTAACATTTCCAACATATAACGTCTGGCACTTAGGCACTTAGCATATTGAACTCCACTGAACCCAATAAAGCAAAAAATAATAATTTATATACATTTTCTTAAATAACGTTCGCACAATTCATTTACATAGGTTTTGTTATTTCTGTTTTCTAAAAGGAAGATCAAGTGCGTGATATCGCTTCATTATTTTTATTTCATCACAGTCATTCAGAAGATTAATGGCGAGTAGGTTTGAATGATTACTCAATCTTTGTAGATATTTGCCACAGAATCTGGCTATCTCCTCCTTAACCGTAGGTATATTAAGATCGCTATGGATATTTTTGTTGCTGATAAACCATGGAGCGCTAGCATTTTATTAGACTGGTATCTTTGAAGAATTTCAATATTTGAGTTGCTAGCGGTTCCCCAAAGTTGTATGCCGTAAGTCCAGACTGGTTTGATTATAGCTTTGTACAATATTATTTTGTTCTCTAATGTCAAGGAAGATTTGGGACCAAAAAGCCAATACATTTTTTTTGACTTATTGTTAAGTTGTTGACGTTTTCTTTTAATGTGCTCTTTCCAAGTTAACCTTCTATCCAGGCAAAGGCCTAAGTACATTACATTATTTGATTGTGGAAAGGTTGATCGATTTAAGGATACTGGTGGGCAGTTATTTTTCCGAAGTGTAGGGTTTTTTACAATATGCCTTCGTCTGACCAAACTCCTGGCAGCGGTGACATTGTACTAAGTCACTGGTTTTAAATGGTGGCTCGATTTAACCCATAGCATTATTTATTTGTCTAATATTATAAACATAGATAAAGGTTCTTTGGTAACACGACTTTTGGCATTAATTACCGCTCTGACCTGATGTTCTAGCATTATAAGTTCGGCTTTTATGTCTTCAATTGGAGCTGTATAGTGAAGACCTTTAATTACAATTCGATATGCCTTTTCCTGTTTCAGTTGGTAAGTATGGAAATGAATTTTTGATTCTTCTAAATATTTAACAACTTTACGATAGTGATCTACTCTACTGTCTTAATCATTAAACGTATCTGACCTTCTCTAAGCGACTTATAATTAAAATCATTTATTGAAATTACACTATTAATTTTCTTTAACATTCGGCTAATATTTTTCACATTTGGTATATAGATAGGTGGAGGTTTTGGTGGTGTATTTTCACCGGTTTCCTTATAGTTGGTTTCATTTTCTTCGTCATCAATAGTTAGAGCTGCATATTTGTTATTAGATGAAGTACAGGGAACATCATGCAAAAAGGGTCGTTTCTTTTGGTATATTTTCGGGGATTCAGATTGCTTACGCTTTTGTGGTATACTTTGCCAAATTGAATTATTTTCATCACTGCAACTGGAATCACTTAGTATTTTTCATACTGGTTGAGTAGTGTCGTTATTGTTGTTGTTGCCGCAAATGATTTGTGTTTATTTTCTATTTTTTTTTTTAGTATGTTTAATAAATATCTTTTTTCTTTTTTATGATCTTTTTTATATATTTTTTTTCGTCACGATATTTCGCTTTCCTTTGGAAAGCTTCTTCAGGAAAAAATTTTTATATTTTTGAAAACAAAAAATTATTAATAATTATTTTTTTTGTTTTCAAAAATATAAAAATTTTTGCGTGAAGAAGCTTTCCAAAGGAAAGCGAAATATCGTTAAAAAAAATAATATATAAAAAAGATCATAAAAAAGAAAAAAGATATTTATTAAAGATAAATAAAAAAAGATCGGTTAAAAAAACAATAAAAATTTTTTAGTATGTTTTTTAGTTTTTTGTTTTGGAATGCAATCGGTGCTTAAATTGCAATTTTTTTTTTTATTTGAAAAGAACAGTTAGGAATAATATTCAAAATTGTAAAACTTTAAAACGATTTTTTTTCCTTTTTGACAGAAAAAGAAAAATTTTATTATTTTTTTTTTTGTGTCGGAGCACTTTTGAAAACACGTCTGTTTAGCTCAAAATTTCAACAAAAACTCTCAAAAGTCAAAACTGAAAGTAATTTTTTGACTTTTATCAAAAAAGTCACAAATTTAAAAATCATACAAAAATTTGCATGTACATCACCTGAGCATCATAATGATAAAAACCAAAATTTTCTACGATTATTTTTAATGTGTGCTTTTTTATGTAAAATTTTAAAAATAACAGTTATTTTCTGTCCCTGTTTTTTTATCATTTCGGTTTACTAGGCAGATCGTTATTGATTTTCTAATATTTTTCTTTCAATGTAAATTTTTAATTAGTTTGTATTTACATTTAGTTTCCCTGACTACACTCTTTAAATTGTAATAGTGCTAAATTATCCATCTCAGTATGCATTACAAAAAAAAAAAAAATGTTTTAAACGGTATTTTCTTTAACACATACAAGCCGACAATATTGTCGGCGTTGGTGTGCCTTTAAATTGTTTATATGGAGCTTTAAGTTATGTTGCTAAATTATTTACATAATATAATTATAATTTATGAGCAATCAATTATATATAATTACCTGAAAAAATACTAGCTATTGCAGCAATAATAAAACTAATTATCACACCAGGACCGGCAATATTTTTGGCCACCATGCCGGCTACTAAATACATGCCAGTGCCACAACATGAACCAATACCCAATGATGTTAGATCTAAAGTGTTGAGACATTTCTAAAATAAATAAAAAAACACAGATTAACAGTAAAAAAATACAACAAAAAAAGAAAGAAAATAAAAATATTACAAATATAAAACAAATTAACATTTTAATGTTTGTAATTTGCACGCATACATGTTTAAGTATAATAAATGGTTAAATGTTAACAATTTATATTAAATAAACTAAAGTAAGCTTATTAAAGGGTTTTTCAATAGGTATAGAATGTTCATTGTACTTTGTTTGTATGCTCTTTTGTAAGTTTTCTTTTATTTTAGTTTTCATTTTGGAAAAATATATTAAAAAATTTAAAAAGTTTTTGTTATTTTAATAACTTTTTGTGTCAGTGTGTTTTTAAACGTTTGGGAATAAATTATAATTTAGAGATTTAGTTAAAATTCAATGAATACATCAAAGACAAGCTGCTGCATAAATATTCTCTTGCATAGAAATCTAAATAAGATTTTACAAATGACTGCGCCAAACAGCTTTCAAGCTGACAGCAAATGACGGCGTCAGCTAAAAATTAGTTGTAATGCAGCTCAGAGAAGTGTAAATAAAAAAAATGTTAACAACTAAAACTGTAAATTTCTTAAATTAAAACTACATATGTGATTCAGCTCGTTCCAATTGGAAAACCCTTTCTTTACACAATAATACATTTTATTTACAATGTAACAAATTTGTAAAAGTTAATTGCTAATAATTTAATTATGGTAATTTGTGGTAAAAGTTTCTGTTTTACTAATTTGTTGATACAATCACAAATATAATTATGTCAAATGTGAAGTGACTGAAAGACATGTTGATGGACGTACCGTTAATTTTGGCTTTGAAGGTTGTGAGTTACCATCCTGTAACTGTTTAACATCTTTGGTTCGTATAAGTTTCGGTAATAATGTGGCACTGTTGACACCAGGTGGCAAGGGAACTTTGACTTTTATCTGAAATGAAAATTTAAACATTTTTTATTTATATTTTATTTTATAAAATTTTAAATTTATTTTTTTAAGTTTTAAATTAAAAAAAGAAACAATAATAAAAGTTAAAAGTTAAGTTAAATTTCCATCTTTAGAAAGTTTGCAGTGATGTCAACATAAAAAACTTTTTTTTGTCAACTAACTGTCAATTAAAAGTTGGTCACTAAGTGCGGTTTCACACGCTTCAACTTTTGTTGCTCAACTTTTGTTTTTTCCATTAGAAAGAAAGAGAAGGGGTGTAAAGCTTTCTCTTTCTTTCTAATGGAAAAAACAAAAGTTGAGCAACAAAAGTTGAAGCGTGTAAAACCGCACTAGGAAACAATAATAATGAAAGTTAGGAAATGGATTTGAATTCGTTAGCTGGGAGGTAAGTGAACGAAAAGTTCAAACAAAGTATAGTCCTTCAATTCGGGAAACGAAATTGAGTTTGTAGATCGTGCGATTTAACACAATTATTTAACACAGTACGTAAGATTTTAGGAAATTCGCATGCTTAATGGAATGCTAACATGACATATTGTATTAAAGTATTACTCTCAAAGTAAGGTAACAAAAAAATATTCCATTTCGTTTTTGTGCCACTGTAAATTGTATATGAGGCATTGCACTCCTATCAACTTGTCAGTTATCCAGTGCAGGCTACTTGATTCCATCCAAGGTCTAAAAACTCCAAGCCTAGGCTTGTTGGAACAGTGAAACTCTGGATATAGGTAATCAAAGGTGGGGTTGATTATATACTTCTTCTTCCGAGACTGGCTCGGACGTAGTCTAATTTGGAGTTCCAATTTTCAATAACATTTTCCAACATTTATTGCTATACATATATCAGTAATAACGCGACGAATGTTTTCCCTTAAGTGGCCAATCGTTGCGGGATTATTGGCGTAGACTAGCGATATCACATATGCGAAACGTGAAACTATGCGGTTACCAAACGTTCCCCCCGGGCGCACATTTATATGTTTTAAAATATTTACATTTACCACCAGGAGTAAAAGGGAGCCCAGTCCTCTAAAGGCTAGCAGGGAGCAAACTGGACAACTCCACGTTGTTTCCATGGGAATCAGTAAGCCCCAGACTTCAGCTTTTCAGTTGTTCTCTGACTGATTATTGAGGAGGAGCATTGTGGTGGTTATGGTTTCTTAGGCCCTCATGAATTTTAAGTAAGGGGCCAGGATGATCTCACCTCTACTGAGAACAAAGGATCCAGTGAGCATGCTTGGCATGTGTTCCAGTACCAGGAGTTTTTTTTTTTTTTTTTTTTTTTTTTTAAGAGAAGTAGCACTTCAGGCAACAATGCCTATTTAGTCAAGTACCGTGCTACATTCTTTAGGAAAGGGATAGAGAATAGATGAAACAGGTGGTGAAAGTAGAAGGATAGTCGGAAATTAACTGCCGTATGATAGTCTCCAACTCTTCAGCAAGGATTGGGGGTTGGCGGCTCTGCTCCGAGGCTTCCGAAATTGCAACTAGGAATGAACTGTTGTATTGAATTATGCTTCGACTTCCTAGGGCGTGGGTGCGCGCTATATATCACCCAAGTGATTTGATCCACCGTCGAGTTATGGCTAACACAGCTAGATACGGACATAAATCTTATCACGCATGTTAACAAACGTTTCCTTCAATAAATTAATTGCAGGAAACGTGTTAATTGTGTAACATGTTGCGCCGTCTTGTTGAAACCACGACTCCTGCTCATCATGACAATTGATGAACGAAAAAGTTAGTAATCAGTAAAGAAATGCGCACCTATGCTTTCACCAAGATTTAAAGCACATTAAACAGTTAGTTTTTCTAGATGTAACGATGTTTCTATATGCACTTAAGGATTATAATCACCTCAAATACGGCGGTTTGCCATATTGCCGTATCCATTTAAAGAAAAGTGAACTTCTACGTTAAACAAAATTTGCTTTTGAAAAGCGAGATCAACGGCAGGCAATCTTATTTTGGGCCCAATTTTAACAATTTGGAAGCGTTGTTTAAGCGTCAATTTATTTATTATGAAATGCCAAACCAACTCTAGAAAAACACCCGATACAAGTATCGTTTTAAATCATGGAAGAGATAGAGAAGTGTATGAAAGCTTTTTACCTTTAAAATAAATGTGGATAAAGAGAACGAATAATCATGCTCGGTCACAGGGTTTTGAGTTATAAAGAGCTTTTAAGAAATGGTTGAAGTATTTCTTTCAGCTCATAAAGCTTTGAAATGTAATTTGTATATCAGATATCATTTTTGAAACACACCATAGAAGGGAGGTGATGAATATTTTTAGCCAAAAAGATGAGATATAGCAGAGTGCTAAAATGAAAAATCGTGAAAAGAAATCTATGATGATCTTGAAAATGTGAAAAAACCCCGAAAAAACTATAATTTTTTTCTCAATGTCACTTAAGTAGCATTTGCTAAACTGCTTGTAAAAATATATATATTCTTACATTTTAATAATAACACAGCACTTTAGAGTTTTAAATTTAATTAAACGATTTATTTACTTTTAATAATCACAAAATAAACACGATGGTAACTTTCTTGTCTTTTGTCAACAATGACTCAACTTGAATTCATACCTTTGTCCAGCATATGGTGCTTATATACATAGCTGGTTCAAGCGGTTCTCCTATATACAAGTATATTCTATTTTAACATCACCCCATATTGTTGTTGTTATTATAACTCACTATAGGCGCCTGCTTGGCTGTATGTGTTCTGTTTTAGTTGTTTTTATTTTTTATTGTTTAGCTTATTTCGTGGAATTTCTTAAAAGCATGTTGTTGTTGTCGTGTGTGTATAAGATTTCTTAGAAAACTACGCAGTTTGTAAAATACATAAAACCTAATATATATATATATATATATATATATATATATATATATATATATATATATATATATATATATATATATATATATATATATATATATATATATATATATATATATATTGTTACGAATATGTCTTGCTTAAGTTTAAAATAAAACAATTAAGCAATATGGAAAAGTACTGGTTACAAACTGCGTAGAAGTTTATAGACACACACACACACAACTACAATTTGATATGCCGCTTACTAACTGCCTGGCATGCTGCTTATCATTTAAACGCGCAAGACAAAAACTAATTTTATAACAACAAATATACAGTTGTTTATCATCTGCGTAGTTTTCTAAGAAACCCTTTTTTCACAAAAGCAACAACAAATGTATTGAAATAAATCCCAAGCAGAAACCTTATCAGCATAAAAACAAAAACAACTATACACACAGGCAAGCAGGCGCATATAAAATGAATAAACAACCTACAACAACAAAATACACACAAAGAGAGTAGAAAATTCTTACATCTTCTAGAATCTAATTGGACAAGTATAAATAGGGGAAGCGTCTGAGTGGACAATCAATCAGTAAATTAAACCTCTACATTGAAGACGTGCATTTTTAAGTAAATTGTTCTGTGTCAACTTTGTGTAGTTAAAAGTAAATTATAAAATTGTTATTATTTAAAAACTCTAAAACTGGTGTAAATTACTTTGCAATAAAGAACTCACAACAAAAACGTTTATAAAAGGTATAAACGTAACAATATATATATGTATATATATATATATATATATATATATATATATATATATATATATATATATATATATATATATATATATATATATATATATATAAATTTCAGACATGGAGTTTGACCATTCCTTGTGAAAATTAATGAGCTCGCCATCGCTATTACATGGTAATTCATTCGCGTTTGGTTTTAATTTTTTTTTTTAAAAATCGTAAATAAAATTCCTGTGAATCGAAATGAGTTTAAACTTATTAATTTTAACAAAGTTCGTTGACTAAGTTTGCTTTTTTTTTTAACAAAAATTGTTTGTTCAACACGTTTACGACCGTATGCATAAAAAATGATTTATTGAGCCTTAAAGTACACGTTAGTTAACAAACACTTTAAGGCTAACAGGCGTTTGTTAAAAAATGGTATTCAAAAAACAGTACTTTAGCTAATGTAAAATTAAGTAAAATTAGTATTTTGATTGTGGCAATGCCACTGTTTTCAGATGGCATTTTGTAGTTAATGATGTATAAAAATAAATATTATTTATGCGGGTAGTTAGATCCATAAAAAATGTTTTAATTGTTTTCAGCAAAATCAATATATTTTTTGTTTGTTTTTTTTATAAATCTTTTTAATAAAAAGCAAAGAACCCAAACAAGGTCAAGTTGCAAGGCTTACGAAAAACTTACAAAGAATTTGTTGATATTAAAAAACTAAGTATTCGGATCAGTGGCGTACCTAGACGGGGGCGGTGGGGGCGCCACTTACCTTGGGGCGGCATTTTTGATATTTACTTATAGTTGTAAAAAGCGATTTATTCATTTCATATTTATTTTCTTTCTTGAATAATAAATGATTATTATAAGTTTAATATTTGATTTATATAAATTATGATTAACTATATGATTTCGAATATTATCCTCGGAGTATAAGTTAACGACTGGAATAAATTCGTTAACTTTTTAAAAAATTATCAGGCAATCATTCGTCTCCTCTGTCCAAAATTCTTTCTTGACTGTCTTCTTGGTAACCTTGAGACTGTACCAAAATAAGAGCGTCACGATTTTTGTTGCTGACACAGGAGATGGTGATTGGTCAGAACTGGTTCTTTTAAATTTTGCCTAATGGCGAAAAGCTCGTAAGATCGTGGATGGTATATTCACCACCGAAGAAAGGTATCTATTGTTTCTGCTGCAAACTGTTTGACAATCTTTGTCAAGCAGGTTTTAATACGGAAAATGGTTTTAACAAATGGTGGAAACTTAATCCCGAAATCAGTCAACATGAGGTGAGTCCACTGCACACTCGATCATATTCCAAATGGAAGGAATTAGAAATAAGACTTGGACGTGGCGCAACTATTGACAAACTACAACAACAGAATATTGATAAAGAAATAAAAAAATGGAAGGAAATTCTAACAAGAATACTTATGTAATATAATTAGATTCTTAGTAAAACAAAATTTGGCGTTTCGAGGACAAAGTGAAAGTGTTCATCAGGAAAATATCGACTCAATGGAAAATAGAATAGATAAAGTTGTAGAATCGTTTATTGACTTTGTAGAAACTAAAGGAAAAACTGCTGGTGAAATCACAGATATGATTTTAACGAAATTAGAAAAAGACAGTTTAGATATAAAAAATATCCAAATGCAGAATTTGTAGCATGCACAAATCATTCTTTAACCCTGGCATGTTTACACAAAGCTTCTACAGCTATCAATTCCATCACATTTTCTGGAACTATCGAACAGTTGTTTCAGTTGTTTTCTTCTTCCACTCATAGATAGAATGTTTTACTTTCTGTTACCGGTCAAGGTAACGCAGTGTAGAAACTCGCTGGAGCGCTATTAAAAAAACATTTTTTTTTTTAATTTTAAGCGCTTTGGAAAAATTGACATCTGAAGAAGAAAATAGTAAAACGAGATCAGATGCTGGAATATTATTCAATTCTATGCAATCTTTTTCTTTTCTATTTTACTTTCATTTATGTGAACCCGTCCTTTTGGAAATTAATGACGCTCAAAAACACCTGCAAATAAAAGGGTTAAATGTCCACCAATGCCATAGAAAACTAAATTCTTTGCAAACACATTTCATGGAATAAAGAGATACGCTAGTACAAAACGCTGTTATAGCAGTCAAAATAATTTGTGAAGAGTTGGAGATATCGACTGAGCGTCGAGTTAGAAGGAGAAAAAATATGAGTGGAGAAAATTCGCAAGACGTGGGGCTATCCTTAGAAGAAGAAGTACGAAGAGAAATGTTTTCATCTATTTACAGAATTATAAAGGAAATAAAAGAACGCTTCGATCAGTTGCATGGCCTTGTAAGAAAATATTCGTGTATAATATTGTGTAACCTACTAAATGCAGAATTTGAATGTCAAATAAATGACTTGATTGACATTGATAAAGAACAGTTCTATATCGAACGAAAAAAGGATCCCGGTTTTTATGTCTGTACCTACACTAAAAGAAGAGACAAAACATTGGAAAAACGGAGAGAAGGGCCCTCTTGATCTGCTAAAATTTCTTCAGGAGTATTGGTTGAAAAATTCTGTTCCCAACATTGTAATTTTGTTAAGAATTTTTTTAACAATTTCATTCAGTGTCGCTAGTTGCGAAAGAAGCTTCTCAAAATTAAAGTTAATAAAAAATTATCTTCGTTCTACAATGAGTCAATTAAGACTACAAAATCTTGCAATATTGTCAATAGAACAAGAAATTACAAATAATATAAATTTTGAGAGCATTGTACATGATTTTTCTAGTATTAAAGCTAGAAGAGTAGATATTATATAAATATGTTTACGAGTGCATACGAATATGTCTAAAAAGATTTACTCTGTGTATTAATTAATATTTATTAAATAACTTAATAACTTATTTATGTGTATTAATTTATAAAAACCACTATTTGATTGACTTATAATAAAAAGGGCGGCAAAAGTTCTAGGTACGCCACTGATTCGGATAACGAGTTTTGTTTTGATTATAATACTTTTATTTAAAACTTTTGTTTTAAATAATTAATTATAATTATATTTCTGTAAAATATAAAATACAAATCTAAAAATGTTTTATATTGAATGGCATGTTATGTTTTAGTTGTTGTTATTATTTGTATACTACAGTTTGTTTTTAATAAAAATTTTTAAAAAATTTTGGAATAACAAAATACAACTGTCAATTGAGCCGTTTACATTGAAAGTGGCATAAGTCAAAACTGAAGAGTTTTTTTTTTTTTTCATTTTTAATAAATTTAAAATTAATAAGTTGACAAGTATTGAGATTTGTTTGAGAGGAGTGTTGATAATTAACGGTATAACAAAAATGTTTATTTTGAAAGTGGCGTTTGTCGCTGTACTCGAGAAATTTGTATACTACAATTTGTTTAAATAAATATTTTTTTAACATTTTTGGAATAACAAAGTATAATTGTCAATTGAGCCGTTTACATTAAAAGTGGCATAAGTCACAACTGAACAGTTTTTTTTTCATTTTTAATAAATTTGAAATTAAGAAGTATTGAGATTTGTTAAGAGTTAAGAAGTATTGAGATTTGCTTGAGAGGAGATTTGCTTTGAAAGTGGCGTTAGTCGCTGTACTTAGGAAATTAATTACGTTGCTTAGTGTGAAAGAAATGGAAACATGTAATAAGTGTGTGTGAAGTATTAATGTGATTATTGGTCATTTTTTTCATTAGTACGAAAGAATAGTGCAGTTTACTGAACTATATTATAGTGATATCTATTATACTACACATAATTAGCATTATTTTGTTATTTTTTTATTCTCAGGAGGTTGTTTCGTGTTGTATAAAATATCTAAAAATGTCACAACTCAAAAGCATATTATTGCGCATAGTGCCTTATGTAAGGGACAAAATAGTAATAGTAGTAAAAAATAATTCAAAAAAGATGAAATATTCTTAGTCATAGATATTTATATCTATGACTAAGAATATTTCTTCCATAAAACAAAAAAAAATCAAACAAAAAAAACAAAAAACAAATTCAAAAAAGATTTTATTTAAACACAATCATTAGAAAAATCCGTTTCAGAAAGAAAAGTAAATACAGACTAGTTGAAATAGCTAAAAATTTAATGGATTCAATTTTACCATCATATTCCCTATAAAATGTTTTATAAACTAATTTAAAATAAATAAGATGACAAAAACAAAGTGACTTATGCCACTTTTAAAACAAACGGCTCAATTTATTATAAACACAATTTGTTTTGTTTTTAAACTTTTAAAAATAAAATTGAGCTGTCAATTTATTGTAGGCTTAAATTAGGTTTTTCCTACTTTAAAGTTAACAAAGGTATTTTAAGGTAAAGGCGTTTTTTTAAATACAACTTTAGGAAATTGTGCTTAACAACGGCAGTTAAACCTGCATAATTCACAACAAAAAAAGAAATGGTTTTGGAGTGTGGTGAATAAGATAATTTTGTTTTACAAGTTACGAAGTTTCACTTATGTCATGGTGAAATATATTAATGTGGCCAGATCTTTACAATAATTTTGAGCATGTTGCTTATTGAACAACTCAAACTTCTTTTAATTGGCCATTTTTGTTTTTCTTTTTGTTGCAGAAAAATAAAGAATTCGTAGATTTTGAAATAAAAATTCAATTTAATTTTTGAACTTATCTCATATCCTTCATTAATTTTACCAGGATATTTATAAAATGATTTAACAGCCTGAATATGTGTTCATATGAGCTCATATGATTAAGTGCATGTTCATTCTTTTCATGCACATACATGCAAGTTCTATTTTAAACTGACCATGCACAAATAGAAAAGCAGGGAGGAAGATAAATAATACAACAGAAAACAATTTAAATCAAGGTCGTGTTTCTTGTTTTTTTTTTTCATTTTTTTAAGCTTTCAAATAACATAAATTGCATGAACGACATTCTTTTTTATTTTTTTTTGTTGTTTTTTGCTCTGGATACATATTCTCTCTGGCCATTGTGTAGATAATTGTTGAGAAACAATTGTTGATTGACTATCAAAGTGTTTGTGTGCGAGTGTGAGTGTGTGCTTATTTACGTGAGCGCTTATTTGTTGGTTTTAACAAAAAACTTACTTCCGCTATTTCGCATGCCTTTTCTATATCATAAACATGCATTCACTGTAAAGTGTTAGTTTTTGTTTTTTTTGTTGCTGTCAAGAGTGTGTTGTTGAAGCTGTGAATGCTGTATAACGTGCTTTAAAAGTTTAAAAACAAAATGAAAAACAAAATATTGTTGAGTTTTTTAGATGATTTATTTGTCAAAGATTGACTTAATTATTTTCATCATTATAATTTAATTAATTTAATTTATTATATAAACTAACGGTTGTTGTTAAATAAACTATTAAATAAATTAAATGAAATATGTAATAAATTTTAAATTAATAATCTAAGATAATTTTATTGTTTTTTTTTTTTTTATAAAGGGTCCGCCATCACTTTTTTTTCAACTGGTGCCTATTTCGTGAATGGTAACACTTAGCTCATGTTTGATTTGACAGATAATTAGTTTTATCCTTCCGCTGAACGCATATGGTTGTGTATACGCTTGAACAACGCTGGGAAATATTGCGACATTACTTTGAAAATCATGGTAATGTTGCAGACAGAATGTGTGCGAAAATTGCATACGGATTTTGGAAGAAGAGAAGCACCGTCAGCTCCGTATGTTTGTTATTTTGTGAAAAAAGTGAAAGAAACTGGCATCCTCATCGATAAATCAAAGCGTGAAAAGCCAAAAACAGTGCGTACACCCGAGAATATTGCTGCTGCTGTGGCAGAAAGGGTGCGTGAAGCGCCATCAACATCAATTCACCATCGTTCTCAACTATTGAACATTCCAGAGACCTCATTGAGACGAATTTTGTATAAAGACCTTGCTATGACGCCATACAAAGTCCAGTTGGTTCAGGAGTTTGTAGCATTTAAAAAAACAAAGTTATTTGGCGGATCCTATATAAACATTTAAGAAGTGCCACCTATGGGCCAGCCTTTATTTTTGCAGTTTTATTATTAATTTTATATTATTAATTTTATTTTTTTACTTTTCCCTAAAGGAATTATACACTCAAACGCTCTTAACCAGTGATGGACGAACTACGGCCCGCCGAGCGTTTAAAAAAAAAAAAAAAATAATCACCTACGAAAATATTATGCCCAAAAATTAAATTTACTTTATGTTTAAAAAAAGATATAAATTGACAATTTTAGCAAAAAAAAAAGTGCGATGTTTTCATATTATATTGTGTCCAAACTGCGTAGTTTTCTAGGAAATATTCTACACACAAGACAACAACAACTTTTCTATACAGTATTCCAAGAACAAACTTAAAAAGCATGAAACAAAAAAAAAACTAATATAGAAAACTGAACGTATAACATAACAACAACTATTGTATGTGAAATCTAGAAGATTCTTGAATATTCGAGACAACATGCGCAACAAATATAAAAGGGCCAGCGATGGATTAATCAGCAATCAGTTAAAGTGTAAATCTCGTGACGTAAAGAATAAATTGTGAAGTCAAATTATAAAGTTGCCAACGTACAGTTTTATTTGTGTAATTAAAATAATAAAGTGTATTGGAAATACCCCCATAAATGTCAATCGAAAATAAAAAGAGAAAAATTGCTTCGGAATGTCAAGTATTTCAAGAAGAGTGGACGAACATGGAAGTACTTCTTTATGGAATATAACTAAAAACCTATTTGTCCTATTATCTGCCAAGAACCGGTAGCTGTACTAAAAGATTATAATCTCGCTAGGCACTTTAATTCAAAACATCTTCTTGGGTCGAAGTACTATAAAATGACAGATGAGGACAAGAAAGTTCATTCAGAGGAATTGAAAAGAAAAATATCTAGTCAGCAAATGTTGTTTAAAAATCAAAGAAGTGTCTAGCGATCCTCCACGTTAGCTTGTCACATTGTTGCCTATAAAATAGCAAAAAGCAAAAAATAACAAACCGTTTTCTGAAGGAGAATTTATTAAGGATGTGTTAATTAGCATTGGAAAAGTATTATGCCCAGAAACGGTAAAAGATTTCGAATCTATAGGGCTGTCACGTAGAACGGTCACAAAAAGAATTGAAGCGATTTTTTCTAATTTAACCAATCAACTCGATGGACGTCTTAAAAAGTTGAAGTATTTTTCAGTCACTATGGACGAGAGTATTGACAGGAGTGATACAGCCCAACTTCTAATTTTTATCAGAGGAGTCGATGAAAACTGTGTAATAACCGAAGAACTTGCTTGTTAGAGATGCTTGAAAGGAAAGACGACAGGAAAAATAATTTATGATGAATTTAAACAGGGGATGAAATCTAATCTCTTAATGCCCCAATTTCCAAATTAATTAATTTAACAACCGATGGAGCATTAAAACATGGTGGGAAAAAATACTGGGTTTGCAGGAGTTTATAAAAGTCAGAATCCTGAAAGCGAAACAATTTTTTTTACAATGTATAATCCACCAAGATGTTCTTTGCAAGGCTGCCTTGGATATTAACCACGTACTTAATATTTATTATTTTAAAATTAATTAATACCATTCGAGCCACAGTGGTTTGTTACATCGACAATTTCAAGAGTTTTTAACGGAAGTTGATGCAGAATTTTCAGATGCACTTTATTACACAAAGATCAGTTGTGGCTGCGTTGTGGGCATGCCTTCTCGAGAGTTTGGAGCCTTCTCGAAGAAATTAAAATTTTTCTAAAAACCAAAACTGAAATTTGATGATGAGTGGGAAATATTGAAGGATTGGATTGGAAAATTGGTGCATCATGTTTGCTTTTTTCACGGATTTACTCGACAACTATAATAACCTGAACAAGAGGTTACAGGAAAGAAATCAATTTATAGATGCAACTTGGGGCAGTTTGAGGTCTTTTAAAATTCAATTGTTTATATTTTCTAAATGTTTGGGCAAAAATGATTTGACTCATTTTCCAAGACTCAATTAATTCTTTGAGGCCTGTGAGTGAAGAGAAGTTAAAAGTCGTTTCACAATCTTTATTAAAACTGTATTCAGAATATGAGGCCAGATTTGCTGACTTAAAAAAAAATCCAACCATGTTTAGATATTTTTTCAATGCCTTTTAATGTCAATCCTGAGAATGTTCCATCTGATCTACAATTAGAAATCATAGAATTGCAATGTAATAATAATTAAAAACAGCCATTTTTAAATAGAGTTAAGCTTAATTTCTACAAATCCTTATCAAAAGATGAATTTCCAAAGCTAGTTAATTATGCGCAGAAAATTATGGCAATGTTTGCTTCCTTATATTTAGGTGGACAGGCCTTTTCGGTAATGAAATGCAGACAGAAAAAATTCAATAAGAAACCGATTGTTAGACGAGAGTCTATTTAATTTATTAAAAGTCGCATCCTCCCAGCTGGAACCAGATTTTGAGCAAATTATGTCAAGTCAGAAACAGATCCTTGCTTTCCATACATCTGCAAAATCTTAAAATCATAATAAACCGCATCTTATAAAATGTTTATGTTGTTTTAAAATATTACGTAATATAACTAATAAATATTTAGCTTAAAGCGAACTTTTAATTGAACAGCAACCCCATAATTTTTAATGAATGACCCGCTATGTTTTGTTTTTTAATTTAATGGCCCACCGCAAGATTTTTTAAATTTATTGGCCCGCCACCCAAAAAGTTCGCCCATCACTGCTCTAAACCTAAGGTTATATAAAGTGTTATTACGACCTGCATGGGCAAGGTTTTCCTTCCTGCATTGGTTGAAAAGGTCTCGGACTCCGTGAGGTTTATGGCAAAGAAAAATGCAGGAAAAAGTTTCAAGAGAAAAACAAAAAACAGGGAAAATCATTTTTCACATACAGCGCCATCTCTGATATATAGCATGTACTACAACGGCACCAGTACTTGGTGTGTGAATGCCATATAAAGTTAATTTTTGAATGCCATATAAAGTTAATTTGTGCACTTGAAGGACGAAATTGGCACAATTTCTGAAGAAGGTCATCGGAAATTGGATCTCCAGCTGTGGCGTTCATAATGTTAAATTATAATGCCAAAAGGTTCACATTGAACTTTTACATTCCTGGTCAATATTTCGCAGATATAATTCGTTTTTTAGCCGTAGAGTTTTTATCACTTTCAGCATCTTTTCCCTGTAGCCCTAGAAAAACTAGTCCAGCACAATGTTTTATATAATTAGAGATCATCTTCCAAAGGCGTTAGTTAAGAAGAAACAAATTAGGCATGTTGAGATCAATGTGACAAAACTTTGAAGGATATTTTCTGTAAATGTCCTGTGTTGGGGTCTTGTACATAAACCCTACTACAGATATTTTCTGGAGGGAACATTAGTTCTTCAATGAAAAAGAAAATTATAAGATGAAATAAATATTTTCTGCGTAGTGAGGAGGGGTCTAATTTTATTTCGGGTTAGCGCAGCTGTTCCCAGCGATTTCGCAAAAAATATTTCTAAATATTTCTCAACTTACCACAAAGAATGTGGGCTATCAGGCAGGCTGACCGTTATAGAAGCCTAAAGGCCCAACTATAACATGCATATGCAGGCTTAAGCCAACTTAAACAACTGTGCAAATCTATATATATAAAAGAAAGTGATGTTAGTTACTACGCTTATAACTCGAGAATGCCTGGACCGATTGGAAGATTTCCCAAAAAAAAAAAATTATGAAGAAAATTCATTTTCACATACATTTTTTTACAACGCTATCTTAACTCAAGAACCCATAAAAAAACATGATTGTAAATGCTATATTGCCAGTAGATGGCGTTGTATGCACACTTGGCAGATGCAATGACATATGTTAGTAGTCAAAAAAGTCATGAAAAATGTGATTGAAGCAAAGATTTTAAAAGTAAAATATAAGGGCGATGTGTTGAAACCACGCACGATTTGCCGTTTGATTTTAAATGGCTTCAGTTCCCCATACCTGTTGGTTTTCAATGATCCCTGTTTTTTGCACTTTCAGTTATATGTATCACGTTCACGTGCTTTGTTTTTCAATACCGCGAACCAAAATCGATCAAAAAATGTCGAAGAAATGACTTGCAAAGCAGTCACGGGCACGCTAGTACATAATAATCACATGTGGCGAACTATAATCTACTTAACAAAACTTTTCGTCAAGTTTCGTCAAATGTCAATTGCTTATCCAAAGTACGGAAACTGATCGCGCATTCAGTACGGAAAAAGCTGATTTTGCATTGTGTACATTAGTAAACAAATTCCAATGGAGGGAAAAAAATATTTTATCTGAATTTAATAGAAAATGTACAGAGATAAAATAGTTTATATGAAAAAGAGACGCTTTTTATTATAACGGCAATTGAAAGGAACAAGCGCCTTTAAGCATTTTATTTTCTTTTCCAGTTTTTAACATACATTTTGCAATTAAATTTTATTTTTTATTGTTTATAAATTCAATGATGCACACAGTTGCAGTTTTTAGTACTTTTGGCCCAAATAACACATACAGCGATATTTGTGTAATTTTTCTTTCGTAATTTTCTTAAAACTATTAACAAAAAATTATAAATTTGTATAAGGATAGTATTAAGTATACCAACAATGATTATTAAACGCCTTTTTGATAATAAATTTCATTTATTTAGAACGAAAATATTTTTTTTGCAAAAGTACGAATAAATTAAATGTGCAACTGTGCATAATAATTTCTATATTCAAGTAAGTACAATATAGCCACGTAAAAGTCTTCAATGATTCCCTTAAACATTTGACAGACTTTTCGTCCAACTTTTGACATTAGCTTAAGCCAGATTATGCATATTATAGTTGGGCCTTAAACCTTTAATAGGACGAAAGAGTTGTACAAAATAATCTTTGGAAGGTTCTTAGTGCTTAACAATAATAAAAAATTATTGAGATTAAAATTAACTTAAATTAATTAATTATTTATCAATTAAGTCTGTCTCAATGAAAACTTCCTTCCTTTGAAAAGAGTTGATTGCAGCGCCCTTGAGTATTTAGTAGAGTGTGAAGTACAGTTTTTTTTTTTAAATAAAAGTAAAAAACAATTTTAATAGAAATTGTATAGTCTTTAAGTCAACAACAAATACTTAATGCCAATGACGCCCTTAAATATGCAGAGTATTTAACACAATAGAACTCTTAGCACTATAAAATACCGTAAGAGAAAAAGAGAGAAAAAGAGAACTCGTTTAGATAACAATCAAATTCAAGCGATGACACTCGTTTATAAACTTTAATGTTGAGAAAATAAAATAAATAAACTAAAATATAAAATAAAAAAAAGTAAAGATGGAAAGAGGGAAAAGTAATCATAATTATAATCACAATCAACAGTCACAATGCGCGTAGAAAACATACATACAACTAACCAATTTTTATTTCTGCCATTTTACTTTATTTAACTATTCAATGTGTAGGTTTGTATGCGTGTGTGTCTGTATATGCATTTATTACATATATTGTTGTTAGTTATATATGTAGATGTGTGCTTATGTTTAGTTAATATGCCACAAGTTGTTGCTGTTGTCTTATATGTGTCATTACCAGTTGGCCTCATTGTCGAACAAAAGAAATGTTTATGTATATTTGTATGATGTGAATGAATGTTAGGAAAAAAATATTTTGTTTAAATTTTAAATGAAAGGAAAAGTTAAGAAAAAAATAAAATTACTTTAACAGTAAATTTAATTGACAGACCCAGCTTGCCAACCTATTCAAAGGTATTCGCTTAAGTCAATTCAAAAGCATCTTTAGAACTCATATAAATTTGGTAAAAAAAAAACGTAATCGATTTAAAATGAGATTTTATAAAAAATTTTCAATTGTCATATTTTAAGAAGTAAAATTAAAATAATTGATGGGGTGAGATTTCGATTAGCGTTACCGAAAATTATATAGCTACGAGGGTATGGCAATAAGTCTTTTGTAAAGTAAAACAATTAAAAAATGTATATTTGTCAAATGTTAAGCTTGATTAAAAAATTAAAAATTCAAAAGTAGCATTCGAATAAGATTATTCGATTAAAAATTATTCGAATAAAAAATATAATAATTGTTACACATAAATTTAGTTACACTAGCTTAAGAAACAATTTAAAATAAATTTAAGCAAACTAAGATTTTCGATTAAAAATTATTCGATTGAAAATTCTTATACTATATGCAATTAATATTACTAGCTTACGATACATATTTAAAATAAAATTAAGCAAACTAAGATTATTCGATTAAAAATTATTCGCATAAAACAATAATTCATACACATGCATATGCTTAAGAAACAATTTAAAATAAATTTAAGCAAACTAAAATTATTCGATTAAAAATTATTCGAATAACAAAATAACAATTCTTATACATGCAATTAATTATACTAGCTTAAGAAACAATTTAAAATAAATTTAAGCAATCTAAGATTATTCGATTAAAAATTATTCGAATAAAATAATAATCCTTAGTTAATATAAATTTAAGCAATCTAAGATTATTCGATTAAAAATTATTTGAATAACAAAATAATAATTCTTATACATACAATTAGTTACACTAGCTTAAGAAACAATTTAAAATAAATTTAACCAAACTAAGATTTTCGATTAAAAATTATTCGAATAAAATAATAATTCTTACACATGCATATGCTAAAGAAACAATTTAAAATGACTTTAAGCAAACTAAGATTATTCGATTAAAAATTATTCGAATAGCTTAAGAAACAATTTAAAATAAATTTAACCAAACTAAGATTTTCGATTAAAAATTATTCGAATAAAAATTCGTATACTACATGCAATTAATATTACTAGCTTACGAAACAATTTAAAATAAATTTAAGCAAACTAAGATTATTCGATTAAAAATTATTCGAATAAAATAATAATTCTTACACATGCATATGCTTAAGAAACAATTTAAAATGACTTTAAGCAAACTAAGATTATTCGATTAAAAATTATTCGAATAAAAAAGTAGTAATTCCTATACATGCAATTAATTATACTAGCTTACAAAACAATTTAAAATAAATTTAAGCAAACTAAAATTATTCGATTAAAAATTATTCGAATAAAAATGTAATTCTTATACATGAAATTAATTATACTAGCTTACAAAACAATTTAAAATAAATTTAAGCAAACTAAAATTATTCGATTAAAAATTATTCGAATAAAAATGTAATTCTTATACATACATGAAATTAATTATACTAGCTTAAAAAACAATTTAAAATAAATTTAAGCAAACTAAAATTATTCGATTAAAAATTATTCGAATAAAAAATATAATAACTCTTTTAGTATATGCAATTAATTATACTAGCTTAAAAAACAATTTAAAATAAATTTAAGCAAACTAAGATTATTCGATTAAAAATTATTCGAATAACAAAATCATAATTCTTATACATACAATAAGTAACACTAGTTTAAAAAACAATTTAAAATAAATTTAAGCAAAATAAAATTAATCGTTTAGAAATTATTCGAATAAAAAAATTCTTATACATGCAATTAATTATACTAGCTTAAGAAAAAATTTAAAAAATTTTAACAAAGTAATATTATTCGATTAAAAATTATTCGAATAAAAAAATAATGGATACACATAGACAAGTCCCTGCGTTTTTTGGAAAAATATCCTCTGTAGTGATGAATCCAAATTTTGTCGATTTAGATTTGATGGAAAAAGTTATGTATGCCGTCCTCCCAACATGCAACACAACCCTAGGTACATATCAAAGACCGCACAGCATGGTGTTGGAAATGTGATGGGTTGGGCTGCGATTTCTTGGCACGGTATCGGTCCTATAATCAAAATTGATGCGCGAATGGACCAGTGTGTTTACAAAAATATAATTTAGAGTATAATGATTCCATATACAGAGGAACACATGCCACTTAGATGGAGTTTCATGCACGATAACAAAGTGTTGCTTGGCACAAAGTAGCACTGATGTTTTTAAATGGCCAGCTCAATCGCTTCCATTAAGAATCTTTGGAACGATATAGAGCAACACAAAAATTTGAACGAATTATGGTCCGAAATACAAAAGGCTTAGTAATGCTACACCAAAGACACGCTGCATGGGCCTTGTGGACATGTGCGATAAGATTTATGTCAGTAACTAGCTGTATAAGCCATAGCCTCACGGTGGATCAAACCACTGTGGGTAAGATATAGCGTCACCCACGTCCTAGGAAGCCTTCGGATATGTCTCTGTCCTCCAGTCACTCCTAGTCGCAACTACGAAAGCTCGGAGCAGCCCAACGCTCCCACTCCTTGCTGAAGGGTTGGAGACTATCCAACTCCTGGTCCAGCACATGCAAGCCTAATAAAATTTCAGAACACAACCGCAAGACCTGGACCATTCATTGTATTTATAGTGAATGTCCAAACCACACAACTCAAACGTGGGCCGCGAAACCACAACCACCACGATGCTCCCGATGAACCAACCTCAATACTTAGTTAGAGAACAGCTAAAAAGCTGAACTCTTGAGCTTACTGATTCTCGTGGAAATAACGTGGAGTTGTCCAGTTGGCTCTCTGCTAGCCTTAGGGGACTGGAAATCGACGACACATTTAATGACGGCGAGATTCCCGCCCGAGGGGGGGGGGGTCTTGTGGACAGTATGCATAACAATGATGAAACTTAATCATACGTAAACAAATTCTCCCCGGGGGCACATGATAGTCTTTAGACTGGTATCTTGCGGGGTAAAACGTAGCCCAGGCCCCTTAAACGCTAGTGGGAGTCACCTGGATAATTCACATATTTCCACGGGAATCAGTACGCTCGCAGAATTCACTATTTGTCTCTTGACCCTCGTGCGAGTTTGTGGGTCGGATCATTCAAAATGAACACAATGAATGGTTCAGGTCCAGTGAGTATGAATGCCGTCGTGTTCTTAATAATATTAAGCTTCATACGTTCTGGACCAGGAGTTGGAAAGTCTCCAACTCTTTAGCAAGGAGTGAAGGCTGCGGCCTATTTCTGGCTTTCGAAATTGCTACTAGGAGTGACCGGAGGATATACGTATTCGATGGCCTCCTAGGGCGTGAATGACGTTTGCAAATCATTCAAGTGGTTTGACCACCATCTGATTATGACTAC
Organism: Trichopoda pennipes; assembly: GCA_030448955.1. Taxonomy (NCBI): domain Eukaryota; kingdom Metazoa; phylum Arthropoda; class Insecta; order Diptera; family Tachinidae; genus Trichopoda; species Trichopoda pennipes. The sequence continues at coordinate 5,327,225 of JASKUP010000056.1, read as the reverse complement.
CTAGTCGGTGCAGATGTAAATCAAATCACATCAATCAATACGTAAAAAAATATTTACTATTTAAAAAGTGCAAAACGGTATGTGCTAAAATCATGGCCACCACGGTATATCTGTTTTGAGAGGTTCCCAACTTTACAAGAAATTTCTATCTTAACATTATCACATATTGTTGTTCTAGTAGGCGCGTGTTTAACTGTGTGTGTGTGTTTTGTTTTTTGTTCTGTGTTAGTTGTTTTTGTTTTCTGTTGTTTATCTTTTTTCCTGGGATTTTTAATAAGCATGTTGTCGTTGTCTTGTGTCTATAAGATTCCTTAGAAACTGTGTAAATTGTAAAAAAGCACATAAGGTCATTTCGCTTACTTTTTCAAACTTAAACATTTTCGTAGCAATGTGATACACAAATGTTCTTTTGTATTGCAGTCACGATCTAATAAAATCTATTCATTTCAAATGAAATTAAATGTGTATGCTGTTTATGATTGGTGTGCATGAGTTCAGTTCTCTGCGTAATTGATTGTTGTAGTTTTATTTCTAATAAAAGAAATAATAATAAAAAAAAAACAAGAACGACAGCACTTAATGCATCATTAATTTATTTTCTTACCAAATGTCTGTTATTGAAAATACAACAAAATAGTTGAAGTCGTTATTCATTTCAAAACATATTCAGCTGACTATTGAAATTTCAATAGGAGCTGCTGCTTCTTGCAAAACACTCAAACAACAATTTGTAGTGTTTTTCTATTTTACTTTTTCTCCTGCTGTGATTAAAAAATAGCGGTTCATTTAAAATCGAAATAATGCTGGTTATTTTATTTATCTATTTGAGACGTAAGGATATTTTATTGTAGGGCATCATGCCTGGTAGGGATGTTAGTGGTATGGATGTTGCTGAACGGGATGCATGGTTAAGTGAATGTGTGATGGCTGAATGGCAGAGGAGGTGGGATGGAAGTGTGAATGGTAGGGTGACGTATGGATTTTTGCGTGATGTTCGGTGGGTTGGTGACGGTGACAATCCTGACTTTGGCTTTGGTCTGGGTCACTGGACATGGTTCTTTGAATGGATTTTTCTATGTTAGGAACTTGAGTGATAGGCGGGAATGTGATTGTGGTAATGATTGTGAGGATTGGGTGCATGTGTTGTGTGATTGTCCGTTTTATTCGGATATTAGGGATTTGAATGGTATGGGTGTGAGGATCGTGGATGGGAGGTATGATGTGGGTGGGGTGCTCTCGGTACGTGGCGGTGTGAGTAGGATGAATGTGTTTGCATGTGAGGTGTTCAGGAGGAGAAGGAGGAATAGGGTTGGTAGTAGTTAGATTGATTTGGTTCTGGTTTTGGACTGAGATGAGTCCTTGGCTTGAGTGTGGATCGGCGGTGCAACTGGTCTGGTATTGAACGGTTGCACTTTCATTCCACTTCTCCTTGCCATAGACCCATAGCCCTCTGTTTGCATGTTTTCGTCTGTGTTCTGGTGTGTGAGTAGAGTGTGGATGTGTGTGTGAGGCCACTGGTTTGAGTTATTTGGGACTCGGCTGGTGGTAACAGCTTGACCGGATACTATAAACTGGTACCACTGGTGCCAGGTGCCACTGAAACTTCGGTTTCAGCCTGGCGGTTGGTGTGGCTCTTCGGGAGCTTCGTGGTGGCTGTGGTTTTTACCCATATCGCGGGATGAGCGTATTGGTTCTTGTGGAATTGCATTGCCACAGGGATACCGTGACCCATAGATCGGTAGGAGTGTTAGAAAGGCTCCGCTCCTCACCAAGGGGGATGTCATGGCCAAAAACATGGCATCGAATTGGTACTCATGGTTTGCACATGGAGGCATTGGTGGACGCATTGTATTCACACGGTGGTAGGACCACCGTCAGTTTATGGTTATCACGGCTAGGTACTGACGTTAATCTGTATCACATCTGTAGGGCATCATGCCAAAACGGTAAAGTTTTATATCTATTCGTCTATCTGTCTGTCTATTACAAGCCTTTAGTTACGCACTTTATAAAGTCAAAACTTGAAGAGTGTCCCCAGAGAAAAATTTACACACTTTAAATTTTCAACAGCAAATAGAAAATGAATGCATTAAATTTTTAAATAAAGAGTGATCCAGGTTTAAAAACCTTCGAATTTAATAATATTTTCGGTATGTCTACGAAAAGAACACTGAAGCTGGCAAACAGCCAAATTTGACGAGGGTCGCCGGAAAACCGTACCCAAAAAAAAGTAATATTTTCAGCTTGTTTTAAAATTTAAGAGTATTAATAGCCTTGAAATATAGGGCTTTCCCTACGAATCTAGGATGAGGTAGCATATAGCGGTCATGTTGGACAACTTCTCTGATATTGAAAATTCATTTGCTGGTATGTTATTAAATTCGGTGTAAGCTATTGTGGCAGCAACCTAACGTATGACTTAAGAAGGAAGGCAAACGATACAAGCGGCTTGTCAAACCGGAAAAAAGCAATTTGCATTTTGAATGCGGATTTTTTTTTTTTTATTTGCAAGACTAACTTTTGAACAAATTTTAAATAGAAATTTGATCAAGCAATTTGTATAGTATAGTCTATATGTTTTTTTTTTAACTCTCAATTATTTATTGTATCTTCACGAAAAGAACTAACAATAGGTATTAAAATCTTAAATTCTAAAAAAAGTTACATAAGTCCTGACCATGTCAGGCCTAACCTTTTGGGTAAAAAAGAAAATTGTCATAAAAAAAAAAACAAAGCAAATATTTCTAAGATGTACCGTCTGTAGCATTGAGGATTAAAGCTGCGGCATCCCTCTTTTTTAATCGACTATGCCCACTATAATCCAAGATATTGCGAGCAAGGGGGTTAGGATGGTTTTCAAGCTTGATTAAGTATTTGCCTGCGCATTTGATGATTTCTGTAGTCACCAGCGGTATGTCTAAATCACAATGTCTGTTTGAATTTCGGATGTACCATGGGGCGGAAGTTATCAACCGTGAAATTTTATTCTGCATACGTTGGATTCTATCCACGTTTAAAGCTGAGGCAGTGCCACATAGTTGGCTTCCGTAAGACCATATTGGTTTCAAAATACTCTTGTAAATTAGAAGTTTACAATCTAGGCTAAGTTTTAAGTTCCTGCCAATGAGCCAATGTAGTTGTGTTAGCTTTGAGTCAATATGATGTTTCCATGTAAGGCGACGGTCAAGATGTATACCAAGATATCTCACATAAGTATGGTGAGGAACAATGTGATTAATGATTCGAACAGGTGAACAATTATCTCTTCGCAGGGTGAAGGTCCCATGAATGCACTTTTGAACGTTCACTTTAATTCTCCATAATTTTAACCACAACTCCAACTGAGTTGCATGTTGCCGAAGATTTATGGATGTTTGATGGGAGTTTTCATGCGAACTTAGATACGCTGTATCATCAGCAAACGTAGAAGTGTGGACAGTTTCACTTACAGCCATATCGCATATATCAAGTATATATCAAATATAAAACTGGTCCAAGAATGCTAGCTTGTGGTACGCCTGAGGAAATTGGTTTGGATACACTAACGAAGTCTCCTTCAACAACAGAAAATGTTCGTCCAATTATGTAGCTTTTTAATAGATTGCTTATATTACAAGGCAAGTGAGCGGTCAGTTTCAGAAATAGATCTTCATGCCAAACTTTGTCAAAAGCCTGAGAAACATCAATAAAAATAGCTGACCAATACTTCTTCTCTTCAAAAGTCCTTCTTATCACCTGAACCAATCTATGGGTTTGTTCAATTGTGCTATGTCTACTTCTAAAACCAAATTGATGGCTTGGGATACACCCACTATCCCTTAGCATTGGAGACAATTTATCCATAAGCAACTTTTCGAAGACCTTTGAAATAGTTGGTAATAGACTTATGGGCCTATATGACTCGGTTTTGGTTAGGTCTTTACCCGGTTTTGGTATCATTTTAACTTTAGAAATCTTCCACTGGTCAGGATAGTATTCAAGCCGTAAAATGGCATTAAAAATTAATAGCATGTTTCTGACTGCAATACTGGGGAGCTGCTTCAACATTTTGTTACTTATGCCGTCTATACCAGGAGCTTTTTATCGGATTTACTTCAGAGATTAACTTTTGCACCTCACCCAACCGAAACTTTAAGGGTCGAGGGGGTAATCCAACTAAGCTCGGCAAATTAACATCATCAGTACATTTGTGTGGGGTGAATACATCTTTCAAGTATTCGGCAAACAAGTCGCCTTTTTCAGCGTCCCTTCTTGCCCAATCTACACTGATATTACGTAGAGGTGGCTTGTACTCGACGGGCCTTTTAAGGTTTTTTGTAGCACGCCATAAAGAATAATTGGAGTTTGGTGTAGCATCGAGGCCCTCCAAATATTTCTCAAAAGATGCAGTTTTTTCAAATGCTAGTAAGTCTCTAAGCCGCTTTGGGCATTCTCTAAGTCTCTGCCTCTGCAGGGGCGATCTATATTGTTGCCAATCTCTTCTAGCTCTTCGTTTTTCCGCTACGAGACGTTCAATGTCTGCAGAATAGATGTGACCTAAAGTAGTTTGCGGATGTTTAGTTGTTGCAAGCTGTGCTGCTTGTTAAATATTTTCACTAAAAGTTGCAAGGCTATACTCCACGTCCTCCGGTGTTTCTAGCAAAATATTCTCCGAACAATGGCTGCTGAGATATTTTTTAAAACTCAACCAGTTGATGCGACTGATCATATTTGTATCAGGAAAAAACAAATGTCTTCTAAGCGGGCTGCAAATAGTTACAATGGTTGGAGAATGATCCGAAGATAAATCCATGGAAGATTCTACTGCGACTAAATTTCTTGAAATATTTTTTGCGACAGCAAAATCTATTATATCCGGAATTTTTTGTCGCTCAGTAGGTCAGTATGTAGGCTGACCACTCGAAGCAACATCTAAATTATTACTGCTAATAGCGTTCTACAATGCTCGGCCCCTAGGTGTAATTAAGCGCGAACCGCAGTAATTGTGTTTCGCATTATAATCGCCAGCTGCCAGAAAACATGGTCCAAGACCTTTAAAAAATTGTTCATACAGCTCCTCGGTTGTTGAAAACCTGGGAGGAGAGCGGACAGATGAGATAACTATATCATTAAAAAGATTTTCAACACAAATAGTTGTGGCTTGCCAATAGTCTTTATGCTTGCTGTCCAAAAAATGGTGTTTCAGTCTTGACTTTATTAAAATTGCTGAGCCGCCGCATGCTCTTCCTCTCGGATCCTTTGTATCATAAAATGTGATACAAATGCGTATCAGAGACCGGGATGATGTCAATGTCTATATGTGACTAGAATTTTATACTGTCTAGACATTAAAGAAATGAGTAATAATTTTAAGTCATACTCATCATTAAATCCGATGATTTTAAAACTTAGAATCATCGGATAAAACACTGTCAATCATTGAGTAACCGAGTAAAGTACAAAGAAACTCACTATCCCACTTTTTAAACCTACATGATGTATATGACAGGTATGACGATCTTGTGTATCATATCTTTTAACCTTAAATATTTGACCATGTTCCTTTAAAAGAATATTGTTACTTTTATTCCTTTAATAAAGGTTTTCTTGTATAGAGAATTATTTTAATGCAAAATAATAACGCAATACTTTGGAGTTGTTGTGAATTAAAGTACACGATTTATTTACTTTAATACACACAAAAATACTTGACGGTAACTGTACCACTTAAAAGCCTAAAAGCTGTTTTACTATTTGTCTGTCGTCCCTCAAAGATTTTTGTTGATTAAACTCACTCGAAAGGAAAAAGGAAAAGGTACTAAATATACACCAAAAAAGCCCTGATCTGGCCTGGTTGTTTTTGTTTTCTATTGTTTAGCTTATTCTGTGGAATTTCTTAAAAGCATATTCTTGTCTTGTGTGTATAAGATTTCTTAGAAAACTAGGCTGTTTGTAAAACACACAAAACGTCAACAAAGATTAGCAGCGTAAGATAATTCATCAAATGAAATCGGGAGGAAGCAGCGTTAATAATGTTCTACAGTGTACAAGGCCTAGGTTCAGTTGCGGACCCTTTTAAAACCTTAACTGAAATTCAAAGGGAAGTTCCAACAAAATTTTCTATTGACGTCTCCTCACGAACAATTAGAAGACGACTAAATGAAAAAAAAAACCGCGTAGATGTATTTTACAAAGTAAGCCACACGTGACGAAGAAAAATGTTAAGTCCCGCATTGCATTCACCGGTGAACACATAGACACGTCCCTGCGTTATTAGAAAAATATATTCTGTAGTAATGAAGCCAAGAAAACAAAACAATGCTGTCCTAAAGTAAGTGCAGGCGCATTCACAGATAGTGCCCCTGTAGGCTAGTGGGTAGTGTACTAGCTTTTCAGTGTGGGGGTTGTGGGTTCGATTCCCAACGAAGACCTTGGTTTTTTTCACTACAAAAATAAAAATTAACTGTCGGTGGGGCTGCTCAGCGGTGAAGGCATAGTCACTGGTCGCTGTGCTGTCTTTATACGGCAGTTAATTTCCGACTATCCTTCTACTTTCACCACCTGTTTCATCTATTCTCTATCCCTTTCCTAAAGAATGTAGCACGGTACTTGACTAAATAGGCATTGTTGCCTGAAGTGCTACTTCTTAAAAAAAAAAAAAAAAAAAAAAATGGCAGCCGTATGATACCTAATGATGATGCTAATATTATATATTTTCGAGTAATTTTTATTCGAATAATACTTATATGAGTAGTTATTTATATGAATAATAGTTTTTTACTCGTTATTATTTGTTTTAATTTCAAAATAGATTTTCTTAAGACATTTTAAATTTTATTTAAAGCAAATATTTGAATGCGTTTGCTGTTTCTATTAAATAATATTAATCGATTAATTATTTATTCGTATAATAACTTGATTTTTATTTTTACACAACTCTTAGAATTTTATAACATTGTTGCGAATATGCTTTTGGTTAAATTTTAAAAGCAAATAATTGGCAGTAAAAAAAGTAAACGAAATGATCTGCTGTATCTTTTTTATAAATTACATAGTGTCTAAGAAATTGTTTTACACGCAAGACAACAACAACAACATGCTTATAAGAAATTCTACGAAATAAGATAAATAACAGAAAACAAAAACAATTAATATAAAACAAAAACAAAATAAAAATACATGGCCAAGTAGGCGCCTGAACTGAATGATAATAACAATAATCATATGAGGTAATGTTTAAGTAGACTATTCTTGTAAAAGGTGTTTTTTTAAGCCAGATAGAACTTTAAATTGTAAAAAGTAACACAAAAAATGAAATTTTGTTGAAACATTTTTTTTTGTTTGTTTCATTATACTCTGACAAATCATCATGAATAGACTCTCGCTTGAACAACGCTACGAAATTATCGAAATTTACTTTGAAAATCAGTCGTCGAGTCGCGCAACTTATAGACGACTTCGTCATTTTTATAGCGTACATAATCGTGCATCTGAACAAGCCATTCGTCGAACTGTCGATAGATTTCGTACCACATACTCTCTAGAGGATGCAATAACACCAACACGTCGAAGGAATGTGCGTACTGAAGAAAATATCGCCGCTGTAAACGAAAGTGTGGAAAGTGTGGAAGAAGATCCAAATTGGGAATTGGGGCTCTGTCCGTCCACTACGTGGAAAATTTTGCGCAAAGATCTCGGCCTACACCCGTATAAAATCCAGCTGGTGCAGGAATTGAAGCCACGAGACCATTATATGCGTCGTTCTTTCGCCGATTGGGCTCTAGAGCAGTTGGCAACTGACCCGTTGTTTTATCGCAAAATTGTGTTCAGCGATGAGGTGCATTTTTGGCTTAACGGGTTTGTTAATAAGCAAAATTGCCGCATATGGAGCAAGACCAATCCACAACAGACCCTACAGACTCCATTACATCCAGAAAAATGCACCGTTTGGTGCGGTTTTCACGCTGGTGGCATTATCAGACCTTATTTCTTCAAAAATGAGGCCGGAGCTCGCGTTACGGTCAGTGGAGATCGTTACCGCACCATGGTCAATGATTTTTTGTTTGAAAATATCGATGACATTGATCCGGACGAGATGTGGTTTCAACAGGATGGCGCTGCTACGTGCCATACAGCGAACGCAACCATCGACTTATTGAAATCAAAATTTGGCGATAAGTTGATTTCGAGAAATGGACCTGTCAATTGGCCTCCAAGGTCGTGCGATTTGACACCACTCGACTATTTCCTGTGGGGCTACGTGAAGTCACTGGTTTATGCTGATAAACCAGCAACAATTGACGCCTTGGAGGACAGCATTGTTCGTGTTATTCGTGACATACGCCCAGCAGTGCTTGAAAAAGTGGCCCAAAATTGGACGTCCAGAATGTGCTTCGTCAAGAACAGCCGCGGTGCCCATATGCCCGAAATCATTTTCAAATGTTAATGTCACGTATTGATTCTTCGAATAAAAAAGAAATTTTTATTACAATTTAATTTTTTGTGTTATTTTTTACAATTTCAAGTTCTATCGGGCTTAAAAAAACACTCGTTATATATGAGAACCATGAAAAAGCTTCACTTGCTGGGCAAATTAATTAATTAAAGTTGAAACGTCTCGTTGAGTAAAAATATCAAAGTTGCCATCGTGTTTATTTTGTATGTGATGGAAGTAAATAAATCGTTTAATTTAATTTAAAACTCTAAAGTGCTGTAATGTTATTTTACAATAAAAGAAAGAAAGTTGTATAACACCACTAAACGCAACTGAGATTTTCGCTCGGGTGTATTAATTGATATTTCATGGTTTAAAAAAAAAAAACAAATTGGCTGCGGATATGTGCGGATGACTATTTTATGGCCCTTTGAAGTATGCTACTGCTGAAAAATGTACCAAAAATTCTGATGTTTTACTGTACATGCTGCTTCATTGGACACTTATTTTACACATTTAATTTTTAAATTTAGCAATTACAGAATGTTTTGTTTCCAAATCTAGGTTCTTCAAAGGTCAAATTCTTAGTTCGTGAAGACGTTTTACGAATTTCCGAAATCTGCAATATTTCATCAATAATTGCTAATATAGCTGCTGCCGAAAAACATGAAATGCAATTCGGAAATTATTCTAAAGAAGATATAACTTTGTTAAAAAATAGTTTTGCGAAATTCAAAAGCGATTTTAAAAAAAAGTGGGCTGAAGCCCATAGAAAAGCCATTGTTTTCATTAAAGCCAATCAGCCGTGGATAAAAGGGTGTTTTTCTATACCAAAAGTGGTTAATTATGCTGGGCGGCCTACCAAACTTTATGACGAGTCCAGCGATAGAACCAAAAGACGTAAAACGGAAACCTTACGCAACTGCAGTGATACGGGAGAGTTGGCTGTAGCTACTCGAATTAAATTACGGTCAGTTGAAATGAGAGATGCTGCCGAAGTGCTTAAAGAAGTAACTTCTTCACCAAGTTGCGCACATAAATATAAAATTGCGTACCAACAGAGTCAATCCAACTCAAAATGTAACGAACAATTATCAATATTAGGAGCTCTCTCGTTGTTCATTGAAGCCAATTTGACTCGCAGGCAGTATGAGGTTGTTAGAATGAGCAACAAAAAGTTCTATCCGTGTTACACTTTGCTCCAAAAGGCTAAACGGGATTGTTATCCTCCAATGTCGGCATGTATAATCAGTGCTACCAGTGTCGAAATCAAATTACAAGATCTTTTGAACCATACTTCTACTCGACTTCTAGAGTACCTTCAAGAAGTATTTGATTCCTTAGAAACGGATGAGATTTCAAGCTTGCAGCTTATTTTTAAATGGGGTTGTGATGGATCCAACCAATCTCAATATAAACAAAGGTTTGAAAACGAGGCTGATTCGGACTCAAACATATTTCAAAGTTCTATGGTCCCATTGCAGCTCATATCAAAACCAACGAAAAGTGTCATCTAGAAAAATCCTACACCGTCTTCACCACGCTACTGTCGATCGATGCGGATTCGATTTGTAAAGGAATCGGTAGATGTAACTAATGAGGAAGTCAATTATATTCAAATTGCCATTAGCACGTTGGTGGAAACGGAAGCTGACCTAAAAGGAATAAAAATTCGCGTTCAACATAAATTACTGCTTACTATGGTCGATGCTAAAGTATGCAACGCTGTGACTTATACCAGCTCCACCATGAAGTGCTATACTTGCAACAAAACTTGCAAAGATTTTAATGATTTGAATAAAACTGGAATAATCAATGTAAGCTCGCTCACATTCGGACTTTCGACTCTACACGCTCGGATACGATTATTTGAAGGTATTTTACATATGTCCTACAAACTACCTCTTAAAAAATGGCAAGCAAGAACAGAAAAGGATAAAGATATAGTAAAATTCCAAAAAAATAAAAATCCAGCAAGAAATCAAAAGCAAAATGTGCCTGATTGTGGATGTTCCTAAACCTGGTTTCGGAAACAGTAATGACGGTAACACAAGCAGACGCTTTTTTCCGATCCTAATTTGGCAGCAGAAATTACAGGAGTTGATCGAGACTTAATTTTTCGCTTGAAGGTCATATTGGAAGTAATATCCAGTTGCCATAAAATAGACACTGAACAGTTTCACACCTATACAACAGATACAGCGAAGATGTATGTTAAGTTGTACACCTGGTACCCAATGTCTCCAACAATGCACAAGATACTTGTTCATGGCCAAATTGTTATCGAAAGCGCTTTGCTGCCTATGGGACAGCTATCGGAAGAAGCAGCAGAAGCAAGAAATAAGCACTTTCGACAATATCGTGAAAACTACGCCCGAAAATGTTCAAGAGAGTCCTGCAATAGAGATATAATTAATAGATTATTGCTAACTTCAGATCCTCTGTTAACGGGACTAAGACCAAAGTCGAAAAAAACACAAAATCCTTTCTCAAAGGAATGCTTAGAAATGCTTGTCCCTACCGAAGACAACGAAGACAACATTTATGAATTAAATAAAGAAAATATTTTCAGCTCAGGCAATGAAGAAATGGCTTTTCTTTTCAATAAAAACAGAATTGTTTGTTAATTTTTCATACTGCACGACTTAGAGTTTCGTTAAAAAGTATCCTTTTTTAATTGGTTTGGGGGAAATACCGTCTTAATACCCTACGTCTTTTTGCTTGTTTATATAAATTTACAATTTTAAATGCTACAACATGTCTTTTCTAAATATTTTGCATACAAAATTCAATCAAAATAATTTTGGCCGCCTAGATTGGCCAAATACCCCTCTGTGCGTTGTAATGTAATAGAAAAAAATAAAAGATCAATGTTGCGTTTTCACAGGACAATCAACTAAACACTCGAAATGGTTGTAGAGGGAATTGCCCTTGAGCAATTGTTAGCTTTAAAACATTTAAAGAATTATCGGAAAGCAAACGAAGATAAGGAAATGCGGTAACGGTCAGTGGATCACGCTATCGCGAAATGCTAACAACTCAATTTTGTTTTATTAAAAAACGACAGAGCACGCATGAGTGACTGATTTTGACATTTCTACTCATACAAATGACGGCGAAAGTAGCTAATGGGACGCAAATTTGTACGTTAGTCTTCGCATTACTTATTGTTCTACTTGTCGTGCTGGCGATAGCTTATGAGACGCAAGTCAGCTGATTATCGTTTAAACAACGCTCGAATGATTACGTTCGATATTCTGGGGCAGACTGCAGTAAATCGGATTAAATAAGTCGTTGTGTCCTTCTGTCTGTTGTATAACGCGTATACTTTGTTTTTTTTTCGCCTTAAATAATTTGTTAAGCATACGCCACCAATTAAAGCGTGAATACAATTTATGATTGAAAACAATACACAGCCGATACACACACACACACACACGTTCTTAATTAAATTTTTTTTAAATAAAGATTTTTTTAAAATAATTTTCCTTAAAGATGTTAAGTTACACTTTCTAATTCAGTCAGTTTCCTTCTATTTTTGTTCATTATTTTATTTAATTTCTTAATTTGTTTAAATCTATTAACGTCTTCTTCTTTTTCTTCTTCTTCTTCTTGTGGTTATGCAAAGCAAATGGAAGACATTTTTTCTTTTTTTTTAATAAGATTTTATTTAATAATTAGACCAAGATGCCAACTAAAAATGTGATGTTACAATTCAGCCAGTTGTGTTATTCATTTAATTACAACTGCAAATTAGAAAAAGCTTTGACAATTTTATTCTGCATTTTTAGATTACAAATTTCATTTGGATGTTCTTTAAAACGACATAAAATTTCATTTCGTATGGCAGAAAAAAAAAAAAATTTACGTAACAACGTAATAGAAGCAACAAAACTGCCATATGAAATAGATTTAAAAACTTTGAGAGGCACTAATATACGAAGGTTTCCAAGTACTATGTATAGTTGACCCTTTAATTTGTTAATTTATTTTCTTATATTTTTTTAAGTTAAAAAAAAACTAAGACTCAATTAAGATTTAAAATTAAAAAAACAAAAAAAAAAAAATTAAATATTCGTCAAAATAACTTTTTCTATGGAGTCACCTCTTAATTTTGAATATTGTTTTTTAGACTTAAATTTAAAAATTTTTCCAAATGCGGTTTCGCCCATATTTAGGCTGTTCGGCGGAAATGTATACTACTTTGTTTTGCCGCCATTTTGGTAAACATTAGTCTTGACAGTTCATATTTGGCAGTCGTAAAGTAGATACGTGGCAAATTTTTTATGGAAAAATATTCGATAAACCAACGTGTTTTAATCGTTAAAACATTTTATCAAAATTAATCATCGATTACTGTGACGTTAAGAGATTTCCGTGAAATTTTGGTGAGAAACAATGTGCCAACCAAGATGCACTATTTATCGTGTAGTGAATGAATTCGAAGCAAGAGGATCCAAGCATGGACCACAACGAACTAAAAGATTGACTGAAAATATTATTACTGCTTAAGAAAGTGTTCAAAAGATTCCATCAACCTTAATTCGACGCCGTGTTTAGGAGCTTGGCCTTCAAAGAACAACTTTGGCCACAATTTTGCACAAGGATTTACCTTTGTTTCCATATAAAATTCAGTTGGCACAAAAGCTTCTTTCACAAGACCATTTACGCCGCCATACATGTGCAAATAGATATTACAGCTCGCCCATGGCACAGTCGATTTTTATGAAAAAATCATAATTAGTGACGAGGCACATTTTCCTTTGAATATATTTTCCCCAGGGGCACATAAATATGGTCTTTATAGAACTTTGACTATCTAGACACAGTGAAACTGGGGAAAATGGGAGCCCAGTCCCCTGAAGTCAGCAGGGGTGCAACTGGAAACTCCACATTGTTTCCACGGGAATCAGTGACCCGCAGAGTTCCATTATTTGTCTCTTTAGGCACTTAAGTCTTCTCTGGCTGATTATTGAGGTTGGCTCTATATGGGAGTATCGTGGTGGTTGTGTTTTCGCGGCCCCATAACAGTATAATGGTTATTATGGTGGCCAGGATCATTTCGCCGTTAATGTCACACTAGGTGAATGATCCAGTCCAGTAAGCATGCTAGACATGTGTTCTGGACAGGAGTTGGAAAGTCTCCAACTCTTAAGCAAGGAGTGATGATTTGCAGCCCTCCTCTGGTATCATCGAAGTTGCAACTAGAAAGTTCTGTTATAGCTTCGGCTTCCTAGGACGAGCATGACGTTTCAAATTATGCAGTGGTTCGATCCACCATCTGATTAAGGCTTCATGGCCAGGCGCGGATGTAAATCTAATCACACGTTTTCCTTTGAATATATATGTGAGTAAATAGAATAGTCAGTTCTGGGTAATAGGAAACCCTCAAATTATTCAACAGTCACCTTTGAATCCATTAAAAGTGACAGTGTGGTGTGCAATTTGGTCAGGAGGAATCATTGCACCATATTTCTTTGAAAATGAAAACGGCGTAACGGTAACTGTGAATGGAGAGCGATATCGTGATATGATTGAAAACTTTTTAACACCGCAACTGCATGCTTTGGGCTTAGTTAATAACAAGATGGTGTCATATTGCATACAGCCAGAATTACAATGGAATTACTGCGAGACCTCTTTCCACAACAAGTTATTTCAAGAAATGGTGATGTTGATTTGCCTCCATGGTCGCCTGATATGACTGTTCCGGACTTCTTTTTGTGGGGATATTTGAAAAGCGGGGCTTATGCAAACAAATCAGAAAGGCTTGAGCAGTCCAAACAAAATATTCATGATGAAATTAATGAAATATCGCGTGAAATGTGTGAGAATGTAGTGAAAAATGTGCTCAAAAGGGCTCGCATTTCTGAGAGGCTAACAGAGGCGGACATTTATCTAAAATTGTGTTCCATCCATACATTTATCAATATATGATTCATTCTCTTTCATTTAAATAAACAAAGTAGTATACATTACCGGTGGACACCCTGTATTTTCATATTTAAAAATCCATCTATCTTTAATTTAAAATTAAATGTTCGTTTGGAACTGCTCAAACATAAATTGGGAACAATTAAAGGTCCTCACTCAACTGACTACACTTTCGGTTACTTGAAGACAGTGAGTGAAGTGCCAATAGGTGCATTTTTATATTGTTTAAATCAGCTATAGCAGCTACATAATTTCACTTTATATTGGAAAGAAAAGCGCACAGAAAAAGTAAGAAACTTTCCCATATACGGATTCCAATCAATATAAGAAACAGGGTGCCCTCATTAAAGCTTTAGCTGGCACAATTTTATATTAAAATGTCTCACAGCAGCGCTATGTTAAAAGTACTAACATTCTGGAAGGTAAAATTTTCCACACTACTGTTAAGTGAGTAACAGTGCTCTGTTAATTGTAACATAAGCTTCGCTAACAACAATTTTGTACAAATTTTCCTACACATAAAAATTAAGGTACCTAATTTATTTGGAAAACATTAAGAAATTTAATGCTTTTTCTTAATGCTAACTCTCTCTATCTCACTCTTCTTTCTCTCTCGCTCTGTATCACGCTTATTGAACGAAAACTTCTTTTTTTACATTTCTTTAAGTGTAATTAAATTTGATAATGGAAAATAAAGTTAAAAAATTAATGATAAATAATCGAAATAAATGTTGCATTAAATCGTATGGGTGGAATGGAGGATTCATGCCACTCAACTACATGAAACGACCAGATAAACTAATAAGCAGATAACCATTCGTTTAACTAAAAACATAACCACAGAATGTTGTGGAATTTTAATATAATTTCAAAGCCAAATTAAAAATAATATTTCAAGGACAAGCAAGAGATTTAATAGAAATGACAGAGAAAGAGGAGGAGAGAGAGCAAAACATAGAGGAAAATAAATTTTAATATTGAAATACTTATATATGAATGTATAATAGCCCGATAGCTCCTTTGCTAAACAAAATTTATAGGATGGCCTAAAACAAAAGCACATTTTTTGAAAATAACATTTTTTAAATTAACACCGCTTAAATTGCTCCGCTTAGTGCCTGTTTACACGCTTCAACTTTTGTTGCTCAACTTTTGATTTTTCCATTAGAAAGAAAGAGACATTCTAACCTAAAGGGTGCCTCTATAGATCTGGTTTTAAGGTAACGGGTGACTTCCTAAACGCATGTTGCTTTGTAGTAATACAATTCATTGTGTTCGTAAATGCAATCGTGTAAATTATGACAATGTATTTTGTTGCTATTTGCAACAGAAAAAGCAAAAAGTCACCCAAAAAAACTTAGATGCAAAATAAATACAACACGCAATACAATGGCGACGCAAGAGGATAAGTAAGCGAATTTTCGTATAATCTATAATATAGAAATAAGTCGAGTTTTCCTTCCTGACGCTATAACTTCAAAACGCACGAAGCGATTCCACGGTCTCGGGCTCCGTGAGGTTTATAGTAAAGAAAATTCAGGAAAAATTTCAAGAGAAAGGCAGGAAAACAGGGAAAAATTATTTTTCGCATACAGCGCCATCTCTGATACATAGCATGTACTACAACGGCACCAGTACGTGGTGTGTGAGTGTCCCTCACGATAATAAGTACGTTTCATTTTATGTAGAGGGCGCCGTGCGCTAGGTCGCATGTATACTGTTCATCCTAGAAATGATGAATGTTTTTATTTGCGACTGCTGTACGTGGACCAAAATCATTTGCGCATTTGAAAATTGTGAATGGCCACCAATGCCAAACATGTGTCCCTTCACAACCAATTCAGTTAAGGAACAAATCCAAAGACGACATATGTGAAGATATCTTGCATCGCTTGCGCATTCGAGCGAATAATCCTGACATGCAAATAACCGATTAAACATTTATACAAGCTGTGGACAATAATTCTGGTGGTCTATTCTTCCTGGACGGACCTGGAGGAACAGGGAAAACATTTGTCATTTTATTGATTTTGGCCACTATTCGATCTAGATGTGACATAGCTTTGGCGTTAGCATCATCTGGAATTGCGGCGACTCTTCTAGATGGCGGTCATACTGCACATTCTGCGCTTAAGTTGCCACTCAATTTAAAAACAATTGATACTCCAACATGCAATATTTCCCGATCCAGTACAATGGAAAAATTGTTGATGTAATGCAAGCTCATTGTTTGGGATGAGTGCACAATGGCACATAAGAAATCACTTGAAGCACTTAACTTCACATCTTCGGCGAAATAACAACATCTTTGGCGGCCTGATGATATTGTTGGCAGGCGATTTCAGGCAGGCGTTGCCAGTAATTTCCCATGCAACGCCTGCAGATGAATTGAATGCTTGCCTGAAGGCATCACCTTTGTGAAATAACGTAAAAACATTATCGCTAACCACTAATATGAGAGTTCAACTTCAAAATGATCAAAGTGCTGCACAATTTTCCAAACAATTGTTAGCTGTTCGAAATGGAAAAGTCCTAGTTGATGCGACAGCTGGGTTAATTACTCTTACCAACGACTTTTGTCGATTTGTAGACTCTCCATTAGCTGTTATTGAAAATGTTTTTCGAAACATTAGTGAGAATTAGCAGAATTATGCTTAGTTAAGTCCACGCGCAATTCTTGCCCCCAAAGAATAATGATGTTGTACACGCACTGAGTTTCACTATTCATTAAAAAAGCGATGGCAATTTAGTGACATACAAATCCGTTGATTCCATAAAAAATCCCGATGATGCAGTAAATTATCCAACGGGGTTTTTGAACTCTCTGGAGTTACCAGAACGTCCACCACATAACTTGCAACTCCAAGTTGGTTCAGTTATTATGATATTGCGTAATTTAAATCCACCGCGACTTTGCAACGGCACTCGACTTGCGGTAATAATGAGGCAACCATTATGAACGGAAAGTAGGCAGGTGAAATTGTATGTATTTCTCGAATACCAATGATTCCTACTGATCTGCCGTTTGACTTTAAACGATTGCAATTTCCGGTTCGCCTTGCGTTAGCAATGACATTTAACAAGTCGCAAGGCCAATAGTGTTTGCGGGATAAATTTCGAAAATCATTGTTTTTCACATGGGCAGCTATACGTTGCGTGTTCACGAGTTGGGAAACCATCCGCTTTGTCAGACCAAAAAACAAAAAATGTAGTTTACCAACGAGCACTTCAATGAAACGGATAATTTACGGACAAGTATAACGCTTCGATTCAGTATTTACTTTGGATTCGCTTTCATTTTTTACTTAGAGAAGTTCAATTAAATTTCACTTCATTTTTGTAATCGAAATGAATTCATTACTGTTGTGAAATGAAATAAAATTTTTTCTTTTTCAAATATAAAACAGAAAGAAATTATTTTTCTTCATCTTTGAATCGCCAAACGAAATGTTACAAAAAACGAAGCCATCTGGTGGCGAAATGGAGTTCGCCCGGTTTGCTAGTACTGTGTTGATACATTGTAAATATACGTTTAGGAAGTCAGCCAACATGTGTTATCCTTTAAGATCATGAATTACTGTCTCCGCTATAAGAAAAACTAAAACAATTTAAATTATAATTTAAAGCTTGTCTCTGTAAACACTGTGGCGACATTTTGTCACAATTTTTGAAAGGAATTTCGATACTCTTTCCATTACTGCATAGATTTTTTTAAATTGTTTAGTCTAATTTTAATTACACTACAAAAATAAGTACCAACAATTTTTATTTACGGGATTTTATGCTTCAGGCGTAACAATAAAGTCCCCCAGGCAATATTCATTGATAGTTGGGGGAATTTATTGTTACGCCTGAGTCATAAAATCCCGTAAATAATAATTTTTAATACTTATTTTTTTAGTGTAATTAATTTTTTAATAATAAAGTTTTCATATGCTAAATCTGTTAATAGCCTAAATGAAATTAAAGTATTTTTTCATCTTTGTAAAAACTAACATATAAGAGTTTAAAATTAGTACCACTTTTTGGTACTATTCTAGTGAAAAAAATTCGAGTAAAAAAAAATTAATGCTTTCTTACCCCTTTGCACCCTTATGCACTAAAAATTAATAATTCAAAAATTTATAGTTTAAGCTGGGCGCAAAAAAGTACCAAAAATTTTACAAAAAAACATGTATTTTGCTTGAAACACTACAGCAAATTTAATTTAAAGTACAGGTTGCTGGAGTTTTAGTTATAACAGTATTATTTGAAATATAAATAATTATTAGTAATTTAGAAAACTAAATATGTTAACGTGGTACTTTTTACGAAAAACAATAATTAAATAAATAAATTGAAAAGAAAACAGTTTTGCTTAAAACTTATTATGTGTATTTAAATTGTTACATGCCCAGATGCTTTAGTACTCAAAAATATAAAATTAGCACTTTTTTTAAAGGTAAAAAAATAAACCATTTAATCAAATCTTTAGATTAGTGCTACAAATTGTTTCCCTTTTTACTACTTTTACTTTTATTTTTCTTTACAACTTCTAAATTGCAGCTGATAATATGGCCGAATCTTTGTTTTGCTAAAATTTAAATAAATTTTTGTTTATTTTGGTTTTTCAAAATTTATTTTTTAATATTTTCATTAATTCCTAAGAAAAAAGTACTTTAGGAAAGTTTTCTTTCTCCAAAAAAATGTCTTATTTAAAGAACTTACTACAAGAATAAAAATCTAATTTTAGCGATATATAAGAGACACACATGCATATGTTTATTTAATATACGGGGTGTCCGCCGGGAAGGTATACTACTTTGTTTGTTTATAATTTTTGATTAAATGAAAGAGAGTGAATCATATTGATAAATGTTTTATTTAACGCCGACAGTTATGTATGGAATACGATATCAGATAAGTGTCCGCCTCTATTAGTCCCTCACCATTGCGAGGAGCCCTTTTCAGCACATTTTTTCATTACATTCTTACACGAATATTTTTTTTTTTGAGTTGATCAAGCGTTTCTGGTTTGTCCGCTTTTCAGATATTCGCACAAAACGAAATCCAGGGAAGTCAAATCAGGCAACATCACCATTTCTTGAAATAACTTGTTGTGGAAAGAGGTTCCGCAGTAATTCCATTGTAATTCTGGCTGTATGCAATGTGACACCGTCTTATATATTTAACAAAATGGTGGCAAACCAAAATAGTATACCTTTCCAATGGACACCCTGTACATTCAATACATACATATTCGTATTTTATATTTCATTAAATATTTTTTGTTACTAATTTCTTCATGTTACTTCATGTTACATTAAAGAGATTAAATAACAAAATTTTAATTTAAAAAGTCTATCATTTATGTCGTTAAATGTTTGTGTACTTTTGTGTGCTTTTTCCCATTTTTTCCCCGATTGTACAAACGACGGAAAACGGAAGTGTACACATTTGGTAAAAAGGAAATGTGTAAAAATTGTAAAATACTAAAACAGAAAAAAAAAATAGTGATGTAAATGAAGGGACATGCAACCAGTGCTTCTGTGTCGAATAGTTTTCACGGCGACGGCGGCAAAACGAATTATAATGGTAGCGGCTAAAAACCGATTGTTGAGCCTTAATAATTAATAATTCAATTTAGGTGTGAAAATTTTACATTAACGAGGGCACTTTTAAATGTTTTGACGGATATCCACCATCATTACATGTGTCTTTGGGGGTAAAAGGGAGCCCAGGGCGCCCCAATAGGCTGGCAGGAGGCAACTGTACAATCCACTATATTTCCATGGGAATCATTAAAGCCCCAGAGTTCCGCTATTTATCTTTTTAGCCTTTTAGCTGTTCTCTGACTGATTATTGAGGTTGGCCCTTCGGGAGTATCGTGGTGGTTCAGTGTTGCGAGGACCTTTTTTTGAGTTTGTGGGTCGGATCATTCACAATGAACACAATGAATGGTCCAGGTTCAGTGAGCATGAATGCCATCGTGTTCTTAAATTAAGCTTCATGCATTCTGGACCAAGAGTTGGATAGTCTCCAACTCTATAGCAAGGAGTAAAGGCTGCTGCCTCAGGCTTTTTAAGTTGCAACTAGGAGTGACCGGAGGATATGCGCATCTGAAGACCTTCTAGAGCGAGGATGACGCTAAAATCACCCACAGTGGTTCGGCCACCACCAGGTTACCAGTACCACCTTGTACTACACCAGTATACACACACACACAAATTGTATATACACCATTTTATAGACCGTCTATATAAAAATTAATTAAAATTAACTTACATTTCTTTTTTTATTGTTTTTTAAATTGTTTAGCAAAAGGTTTTTCAACAAGAAGTTTGCTTTCTAAAACAATAAATTTAAATAAAGATAATTCAAATTTTTTTTTGTATTGCGAAGAGACAAAATCGGCAATTATGAATGAAAAATTATATCTGGCAAATGTTCACCACGACCGAGCATGGTGACAGATGTCGCTTCTTTCATCAAAAATTTTTGATCAATTTTTGCCGAAATGGCGGTTCTATTTCGTTAAACACATCAAGGATTTTGAGTTTTAAGACTGAAATCAATTCGATTGGTTTCGTATAGATTCTGTCCTTAACAGTTGTGTTAAATCACACGATCTGGTTGATTTTCGTGAAATTATGCGATCGGGAAATTTGGTTTACAATACGGGCTGTGTGGCATGTGCCATCGCGCCTATTGAAACCACATTGTCAGTGTTATTTACGTCGTCAACAATAGGTTAAAATTGAATTGTTAACATGTCGCGATAGCGTGATCCATTGACAGTTATCGTATTTTGAACCTCATTTTCGAAAAAAAAGACGGCCCAATTACGCCTCCAGACCACATAGCGCACCATACAATGACACGTTGAAAATGAAGTTCGTTAGAAAAAATGAAAAACCAGCCTGAATGAATTAAGCGAATCTACGGCGATGTGAACGATCGCACAGAGGGGTATTTGGCCAATCTAGGCGGCCAAAATTATTTTGATTGAATTTTGTATGCAAAATATTTTTATATTTAAAAGTGTAAATTAATATAAACAAGCAAAAAGACGTAGGGTATTAAGACGGTATTTCCCCAAACAAATTAGAAAAGAGGATACTTTTTAAAGAAACTCTAAGTCGTGCAGTATGAAAAATCAACAAACAATTCTGTTTTTATTGAAAAGAAAAGCCATTTCTTCATTGCCTGAGCTGAAAATATTTTCCTTATTTAATTCATAAATGTTGTCTTCGTTGTCCTCGGTTGGGACAAGCATTTCTAAGCAATCCTTTGAGAAAGGATTTTGTGTTTTTTTCGGCTTTGGTCTTAGTCCCGTTAACAGAGGATCTGAAGTTAGCAATAATCTATTAATTATATCTCTATTGCAGGACTCTCTTGAACATTTTCGGGCGTAGTTTTCACGATATTGTCGAAAGTGCTTATTTCTTGCTTCTGCTGCTTCTTCCGATAGCTGTCCCGTAGACAACAAAGCGCTTTCGATAACAATTTGGCCATGAACAAGTATCTTGTGCATTGTTGGAGACATTGGGTACCAGGTGTACAACTTAACATACATCTTCGCTGTATCTGTTGTATAGGTGTGAAACTGTTCAGTGTCTTCTTTATGGCAACTGGATATTACTTCCAATATAACTTTCAAGCGAAAATTTAAGTCTCTATTAACTCCTGTAATTTCTGCTGCCAAATTAGGTTTGGAAAAAAAGCGTCTGCTTGTGTTACCGTCATTACTGTTTCCGAAACCAGGTTTAGGCCCATTTTGCTTTTGATTTCTTGCTGGATTTTAATTTTTTTGGATTTTTACTATATCTTTATCCTTTTCTGTTCTTGCTTGCCATTTTTTAAGAGGTAGTTTGTAGGACATATGTAAAATACCTTCAAATAATCGTATCCGAGCGTGGAGAGTCGAAAGTCCGAATGTGAGCGAGCTTACATTGATTATTCCAGTTTCATTCAAATCATTAAAATCTTTGCAAGTTTTGTTGCAAGTATAGCACTTCATGGTGGAGCTGGTATAAGTCACAGCGTTGCTTACTTTAGCATCGACCATAGTAAGCAGTAATTTATGTTGAACGCGAATTTTTATTCCTTTTAGGTCAGCTTCCGTTTCCACCAACGTGCTAATGGCATTTTGAATATAATTGACTTCCTCATTAGTTACATCTACCGATTCCTTTACAAATCGAATCCGCATCGGTCGACAGTAGCGTGGAGAAGACGGTGTAGGATTTTTTCAGATGACTCTTTTCGTTGGTTTTGATATGAGCTGCAATGGGACCATAGAACTTTGAAATATGTTTGAGTCCGAATCAGCCTCGTTTTCAAACCTTTGTTTATATTGAGATTGGTTGGATCCATCACAACCCCATTTATAAATAAGCTGCAAGCTTGAAATCTCATCCGCTTCTAAGGAATCAAATACTTCTTGAAGGTACTCTAGAAGTCGAGTAGATGTATGGTTCAAAAGACCTTGTAATTTGATTTCGACACTGGTAGCACTGATTATACATGCCGACATTGGAGGATAATAATCCCGTTTAGCCTCTTGGAGCAAAGTGTAACACGGACAGAACTTGTTGTTGCTCATTCCAACAACCTCACACTGCCTGCGAGTCAAATTGGCTTCAATGAACATCGAGAGAGCTGCTAATATTGATAATTGTTCGTTACATTTTGAGTTGGATGGACTCTGTTGGTACGCAATTTTATATTTAGGTGCGCGACTTGGTGAAGAAGTTACTTCTTGAAGCACTTCGGCAGCATCTCTCATTCCAACTGACCGTAATTTAATTTGAGTAGCTACAGCCAACTCTGCCGTATCACTGCAGTTGCGTAAGGTTTCCGTATTACGTCTTTTGGTTCTATCGCTGGACTCGTCGAAAAGTTTGGTAGGCCGCCCAGCATGATTAACCACTTTTGGTATAGAAAAACACCCTTTTATCCACGGCTGATTGGCTTTAATGAAAACACTGGCTTTTCTATGGGCTTCAGCCCACTTTTTTTTAAAATCGCTTTTGAATTTCGCAAAACTTTTTTTTAACAAAGTTATTTGTATCTTCTTTAGAATAATTTCCGAATTGCATTTCATGTTTTTCGGCAGCAGCTATATTAGCAATTATTGATGAAATATTGCAGATTTCGGAGATTCGTAAAACGTCTTCACGAACTAAGAATTTGACCTTTGAAGAACCTAGATTTGGAAACAAAAAATTCTGTAATTGCTAAATTTAAAAATTAAATGTGTAAAAGAAGTTTCCAATAAAGCAGCATGTACAGTAAAACATCAGAATTTTTGGTACATTTTTCAGCAGTAGCATACTTCAAAGGGCCATAAAATAGTCATCCGCACATATCCGCAGCCAATTTTTTTTTTTTTCAAACCATGAAATATCAATTAATACACCCGAGCAAAAATCTCAGTTGCGTTTAGTGGTGTTATACAACTTTATGACTATAGTTAATTTTTTTAATCAATTAAAATTAACAAAAATACCATCATTTTCAATGTAGCTCTGCCGGTACCAGAATATATTATATTCTTATTGAACTATGTGAATTATATCATATTTACCTGCATTACAATTATCCATTTTAATAAAATTCATAAACTGAAAACACGCTTTTACTCAATTTTTTTCACGTTGACCTGTCTCAAACACAGAAAAAAAGCATATGCCTACTTAGCAACACGAAACTTTGACTGCGTGGCGAGAGTGAACGAAAGCAAAAACGAATTAAAAAATAACGGGATCTAGTCCAGCATTCTATTCTCTTCACCCTACGGTGGGTAGTTAAAGAAAAAGTGAGTTTTGAAAATTCGAATTTTGGCCGCTTTGATTGGCCAAATACCCCTCTGTGTATCGGTTGGCTTTAATTCCTGCACTATTCGAACGTTATATGGCTTCAAAGTCAAATTCTTAAGCAACATTCGCCGTGCGGTAGTTTTGGTTAAACCCCATTGTTGAGAACGTCGAGAAATTGACAAATTTGAATCTGCTTCAACACTGTGGCTCAAAGCTGTTGTTGTTTTCAGTTAAACGATCCGGTCGAATACGCATTGGTGTTCGCACATTTTATATCGAGCCTGTCGTTTCAAATTTAACTACCAAATTCTTAATAGCGGACTCAGAAGGGCAATTATGTTGTTCGAAAATATCACGAATTTTACGAAAAGTGGCGTTAACAGAACCACTAACTTTTAATAGTGGATTTTAATTATTTTAAGGCGTTTTTCATGTGAAATTGAATGCATTGTAACAGTTGTCAATTTATCTACTACGAATATGTCAAAACTATCATGTTATTGGTGTTGCCAGCCACAATTGAAAATTAAACTTCTTGTTCTTGTTATTTGGAAAATATAAAATACTTTCGTCGCTAAAATCAATTGTTTTTTTTTTCTGCATTGATATGATAGGCACTGACGTGACAGCTGGAGTGATTTTACTTTTTTTTCGCAACTCTATATCGTATTGTATCATCTTAAATTACGCTACTTTTTATTTGATATTCGATGCCGTGTGTCATTAAAAAGAAAAATAACGATAGATTTTAATCGGTTTTGGTTGGAAGCAAAGGCTTTGTAAGCCTTCCCCCCCCCCACCTACTCTAAATCATTGCCGAAAAAAGCATGAAACTCCTTTATGGAACACCTTTTGCTGGAACTTCTAACTCTGATGCCTTGGCTTAAAATGCAAGCAAAAGCTGGATAGCATCGCAATCCGTGCTGCCGTTTTGTAGAGCTTTAGGTTTTGATAGATTTGACGTTTATGTGTTTAAGTATAAAACTGCTCAATAGGGCTCTTTATCTTTACATGGTGTTAAGAAAGGTCGCTAAATACTAATACAAAAAGCCTTAAAAATTAACTACTTTCGGAATAGTATAAAAATGCAACAAAAAAAATCCTTTTAATTTCATTAAAATTATTAACTTGACACTACTTTTGCCCGCAACTGTATGTTGACTGCAATAACATTTATCGTAAATTAAAATCAAACTAATGGAAGTCTGCTTCTTTTTAATATGACAAAAATAATTGCCGTGTTATCTAACAACTAATGGCAACGAAAATGATTTGCTCGTATTTGACATGGAGCAGCTAATAAAATTAAGAGTATTAAAAACGTATCTATGTATGTCATACACGAGGAATATATTTACATACACATAAGTGTATATACCTATTTATGTATATATGCGTGCATTTAAATATTGAACATTTCTTTGTTCTCGCATATTTAATTACAAATGACCTTTTAATGTCTACAATTTTGACATTTTTTCTTTTTACTGATTTGAAATTCAAATTGTGGACAATTTAATTAAAAATAAGTTAAACAGTTCAATTACTGTGTAATAATGTTTACTCTACATCGGGTTGTAACGACACATGTCGTCTTCACTAAATGCTAAGGAATTTATTTATTTTGTTATTATTTTGTTATTAAACACACATTTGAGTTTGTATTTTTTTTCAACATAAACTGCACTGATGATTGCGGCGTTAGAAGCAGCATTGGCTTTGATATACGATGGCAGCGTTAGAAGCAGCATTGGTTTTGATACACGATGGCGGCGTTAGAAGCAGCATTGGCTTCGATATACGATGGCGGCGTTTGCATCATTGATGTTGATACACGATGGCGGCGTTAGAAGCAGTGATTTTGATATACGATGGCGGCGTTAGCAGCATTGGTGTTTATATACGATTGCTGCGTTAGAAGCAGCATTGGCGTTGATATACGCTGGCGGCGTTAGAAGCAGCATTGGCTTTGATATACGATTGCGGCGTTAGTAGCAGCATTGGCTTTGATATACGATTACAGCGTTAGCAGCATTAATGTTGATATACGATTGCGGCGTTAGAAGCTCCCCCCGGGGGCACATAAATATGGTCTTTATAGAATTCCACTATCTAGACACAGTGCAACTGGGGAAAAAGGGAGCCCAGTCCCCTGAAGACAGGCAGGGAGTCAACTGGAAGCTCCACTTTATTTCCACGGGGATCAGTGAGCCGCAGAGTTCATTATTTGTCTCTTTAGACATTTAATAGTTCTCTGACTGATCATTGAGGTTGGCCTCTATATGGGAGTGACGTGGTGGTTGTGGTTTCGTGGCCCCATAACAGTATAATGGTTATTATGGTGGCCAGGATCATCTCACTAATAATGACACGCAGTGATCATGCTGGACATGTGTTCTGGAAAGGAGTTGAAAGTCTCCAACTCTTTAGCAAGGTGTGATGGTTTGCAGCCCTGCCCTGGAATCATTAAAGTTGCAACTAGGTGGTTCTGTTGCTTAGAATTATGTCTTCGGCTTCCTCGGACGCATGTATGATGTTCCAAATAATACAATTGTGGCTTGTCCACCATCTGATTAAGGCTACATAGCCAGGTGCGGATGTAAAACGAATCACACTATCGGTGGCGTTACAAGCAGCATTGGTTTTGATACACGATGGTGGCGTTGGAAGCCATTGGCTTTGATATATAGGGTTCGCCATCTATTTCGTGAATGGTAACACTTAGCTCATGTTTGATTTAACAGATAATTAGTGTTATCCTTCCACTGAACAAATATGGTTGTGTATACGCTTGAACAACGCTGGGAAATATTGCGACAGCACTTTGAAAATCATGGTAAAGTTGCAGACAGAATGTGTGTGCAAAAATTGCGTACGGATTTTGAAAGAAGAGAAGCACCGTCAGCTCCTTATGTTCGTTATCCTTGTAAAAAAAGTGAAAGAAACTGGTATCCTCATCGATAAACCAAATCGTGAAAAGGCAAAAACAGTGCGTACACCCGAGAATATTGCTGCTGCTGTGGCAGAAAGTATGCGTGAAGCGCCATCAACATCAATTCATCATCGTTCTCAACTATTAAACATATCAGAGACTTTGGTATGACGCCATACAAAGTCCAATTGGTTCAGGAGTTTTCACTTCGATGCGTTTTCACTTCGCTAAGTGGGCCTGCGATCGACTTACAGAAGATGCCGATTTTGCAACAAAAAAAAAATCATCTTTTTAACTAAAGCTCATTTTGATCTTGGCGGGTATGTAAACAAGCAGAATTGTCGCATTTGGGGTATAGAAAACGAGCCAGTGTTTGGTGCGGATTTTGATCCACAGGCATAATTGGGCCATTTTTCTTCGAACATGAGCAAGAAGTGGCCGTTACAGTCAAAGGCGATCGTTATCGGCCCATGTTGAACGAATTTTTGTTTACAAAAATTGAAGAGGCGGATATTGGCAACATTTGATTTCAACAGGACGGCACTACGTGCCACACAGCCGAAGCTACACTCGATGTTTTGTGCCCTATTTTTAAAGATCGCATTATTAGCCGCAGAGCTGATGTCGTGTGGCCACCACGCAGATGCGATTTGACATCGTTGGACTATTATTTGTGGGGTGCCGTCAAAGATAAGTGTTACGCCGGCAAGCCAGAGATAATTGACGCTTTTAAGGACAATATTCGTGAAGTCATTGGTGAAATACAGCTGCATACAATCGATAATATGCTTAAAAATTGTACCGATCGTGTACTGGCAACTGCATGGCCGGCCGAGGCAGGCATTTGAATGAAATAATTTTCCATTATTAACCGGAAGGATTGTAATTTCAAATAAAAAAAGAAATTTGAGAAAATATTCAGTTGTTTTGTTTATAGCACTTAAAACAAAGAAAAAAGTTATTTGGCGGATCCTTTACGATTGCGGCGTTAGAAGCATTGGTTTTGCTATACAATTGCGGCGTTAGAAAGATTGGCTTTGATATCACTTTCAATGTAGTTCAAGTTCAAATTGAATGTTAATAAACACTACTCCCTCTTTTCTCTCCTCCCCATAACCTAATTTCCTACTTCTGCTACAATGCATTGCATGTGTAGGGGTCATTCCCTGAGTGTTGGTCCGAGAGAGAAAAATAAAAAAGTAGAACTTGTTGCTTATACGAAATTAATGTTATTTAAATAATAAATACGATAAATAAATATGTATGGCATAAGAAATAAAGGTTAATTCAATGGCTTATAATTTATAGCAGGGCAAAAGAGAAAGACATTTTTTAAGGACAAAGCTCTTGTTAATTAGTGGGCGTCAGATGCAAAAATAATAATACAAACCAACTTATGCATATTTAATTATTTAAATGTTATTTTAAGCATATTTTACCGTCGTCATTTACATATTGCAATTTCCTAGTAACAACTGCTGCCCAACCAACGCCTCGTTAATAGCAATTTTAAGGTAAACGTTTGTTACAATTTCCAACAAATTACACACAAGAAACAGTCAGTGGAGTAGTGGAGGAGAAATTTTGTTAAAAAAATGTTTGTTTTTAAATCCCTTTCGCCCATTAAAATTGTATTTTATTTTTAATTTCGTGCTAATAATACTGCCAATAGGGTTTGTTGTTGTTGTTTGTTTGTTGCATTTAACAAAAGGAATATGTAATGAAATGGAATAATATAAATGAAATACTTTCTAAAGCTGCTTCTGCTGTAATTGCAACTTTTGTAAATATTAAAATAATTTTTAAAACAATTTTAAACTGCAAGTAATTATTATTAACTGGGCTATTTAAAGTTTTAAATGGCATTACGACGTTGCTGTCCAACATCGTTTCTACTGCTTAAATTTATTGTAACGGCGGCAAAAATTACCTTAACCAACTTTGTTATGATTTCCGCCAAAAACAAAAATTGTTTTTGTTTTAATGTGTTTTATGATTAACGGTACGTTTAGACAGGGCGTTTACTAATTGACATGAATGTCTGTTATTATTGTTTATAAATGCAAGAATAGTTAAACGGCATTAACTTGTTAAGAAAAATTGCAATCAGAGGCGAAGTGAAGGGATTTAGTTTAAAAATTTACTTAAAACACACACTTTCTTTGGATTTATTTTTATTTATTTATTTATCTTAGTCTATAGATTCAATATCCTTACCAAAGATTATAGATTTATAAAGATGTTGCACTGCGAACATTTTACATAAACAGAAATTTTAAGCGTCTATATACGAGGGGGGAAAGTGTAAAGGGTAAACAGAGAATACTCTCTTTGAATTGAGCAAAACCAATAATAGAAAAGAGTAGTATTTTATACACAGAAACACACATTTATTCATGTATGTATGTGTACATATCCCAATAAGCACAAATTTTTTGTGAATTCCAATGTTTGAATTCCAGTGTGAATTCAAGCTTGAATTACATTTGAAATCCATCTTTTTTCCAGTATGTTTGAAGTTTGTTAAAAAATAATCAGAGTCACCTAAATGTCAATCATAAAATATTATAATACTAATAAATAAATAAATATTAAATGTTATAAATTAATAGTGAAAAATATTACAACGCGAAAGTCGCAAAGTTTTGAAAGTGAAAATAAAGCAATAAAAGTGAAAATAAGCGAAACGAAAATAAAGAATCGAAAATAAAACAAAGACAAAAGCAGATGCTCGTAAAATTTTTGCACTGCTTATCCAGAATCAGCATATTCTGGGAAATGAACAACCTATGGGAATGACAAACAACGATGTTCACGTCGCTTTGAACAATGAACCGTCTGTCTGTGAGCGCACAATTATAAACGAAGATAGTATATCCGATACTAAAATTAATTGGGAGGGAGACAGGGATTTAAAAATACAGCTGGCTTTATGGGCGATCCCATAGCTGGCTTTATTGCGAATGCTGCAATAAACAGTTTACTGCAAATCCTTAAGCAGCATCATAAGGATTTGCCATCGGATGCCCGAACTTTAAAGACCACTCCGAAATGTCCAGATATTGAAGTTATGGGTTCGGGTGAGTTAATGTACTATGGCCTTAAGGATTCCATGACAGATTTTTTGCTAAAAAACGGAATGGGGACTAAAACCTTAGAGCTGAACTTTAATATAGACGGTTTGCCCTTAGCAAAAAGTTCAAATCGGTTTAGCCAGCCTTGAAAAAATAGAGCTCAGACAAAAAGACTAATAAACTTTTATTTAGCGTTTATTTTGATTTTTCAACTATAAACTATTTAAGTAATAATTTGTACTATTTTTATTAAATGTTTTATTTGTACAAGAGGAAATGGGGTAAAAAATGTGGCAGAAAATGATTTGCAAATTATTGTTAAAATAATGTTATAACACTATTTAAATACTGTTGTAGCATTGCTTGAATAACACTGAAATTCCATGCTTGAATTCAACGGTAAAAACATAAAGATACTGTTTTGTTCGACTGTAATTCAATGGTTAATTTTGCTGGATTCGCTATTGAATTCAACTGTGTTTCAACTGTAATTCAACGCTGGAAATTGGAAATCTTGACAAAATCCTTTTAGCACTATTCATCTTACCTTTTGCCAATCATCAATTGCTCTTTGCAGTAAAAATTCTTTCCTACTGTTCTTGAAAATCACAGGGTTGAAAGTCTATTTGAAAAGGTTTTGTGAAATAAAGGACTTTTTCCATTTCCTCCACTAACTTATTGAATTTCCCACTGTGTGTAGTTCTTTTTTTCCCCATTTTTTTTTAATTCAAGGTTATTGTTGAAACAAAATTCAACAGAAATAAAATTGTTTGGCTACCAGCATGTCTGACAACAAAATCAGAGTCAATGTATAAGGATGCCGGCGTTAACGTTGCCTGCGGCATATTAAAAAACACAACGACTTTTTTGATTTATGGCAATCGAAACAAAACCCTACTGTTGCTTTGTTGATAACGCTAAATTGGAATAAAAGGGTGAATATTTAAAAGATTTCACATCTTTACACTTCTTTACAGCAAAAAAATAATCTTTAGGAATTTACAAAAACACAAATATTCTACTAAAATTTGTTTTGCCGTCCACACAATAAATAACAACGCAGCAGCATTTTTTTTTTTTTTTGATTTGCTGATACACGACATGAGATAACGGCGTTAGTGCTGGATCTTTTAATTTCTATTCTACTAACAATTTTGTGTGGCACGTGACCGCCTGAAAAGTAAGTGTCTGCTTACACGCTTCAACTTTTTTGCTCAACTTTTGATTTTTCCATTAGGGGGGTATAAAACCTTCTTTTTCTTTCTAATGGAAAAAACAAAAGTTGAGCTGCAAAAGCTGAAGCGTCTAAAGAGGCACTAACTGTGATAAAATGGTAAAATGGTTCTTTAAGCTTTTCTTTTGAACGGAAATTAATCATGATTAATGAGAAATACTAAAGACAATTTGTTCCCTTTTTATACCAGAACATGCAATCACCGTTTTATGTGGTTTTTTGTTGTTGTTGTTATAAAAGCGTGAATAGGGAATTGTGATTATAATTAATCAATAAATTAATTAAGTTCCAGTTTGGGAAATGAAAATATAAAAAGGAATAAACGCTAATCGTTTTTGAACACTGCAAATAAATTATGGTTAATTATTGTGTGATGTTGCTTTTTAAAGGGGTTTTCAACAAGAAGTTTGTTTTCTAAAACAAACAAAATTCGATAATTCAAATCTTTATTATATTACGAAGAGAAAAGTTCGGCAAAATTATATCAGACAAATAGCGATATCAAAAGGACGGCTAACGAATCCTTAAAACGAGTAAATGTCAAAACTATCAGGTTGTTGGTGTTGCCACATTTAAAAAATAAACTTCTTGTTGAAAAAAGTATTCGATTATTTTTTGATTATTCTTTTGCCATGAAATATAGTGGTGGCATAATAACGATTAATTTGAACATTTGTTTCTTGGGGAAAGTTAGATAGAAATATATTAATTGAGGTTTGAAAATAATTTTTCTACTTTTCCGAGAATTAGTCCTTGCAAGATTAATAATTCTTTAAGGGATCTTGTAGCTAACATGTCGAAGGAGAAATTTAAAATTTTAAAATAACTTGGGAAATTGAGAAAGCACGTCGAAAACTCTTAACGAATAAACTTAACGTTTTCTAAAATCATTACAATCCTTTGGAGGTACCTCTAGAGACTCTAGATAGAGTTAAATTAAAGAGAAAAGCTGCTGCCTGAGACAATTTTAAAGGTTTCTTTTTTAAAAGGACAATGTGTGATTTGTTTTACATCTGCACCGACTATATAGTCATAATCAGATGGTAGTTAAACCACTTAGTTGATTGGACACCAACTACGCCCTAGAAGGCCTTCAGATACGTATATCCTCCAGTCACTTCTAGTAGCAATTTAGAAAGTCCGGAGTAGGCCGTGCCCTCACTCCTTGCTGAGGAGTTGGAGACTTTCCAACTCCTGGTCCAGAACGCATGAAGCTCTTATTTATCAAGAACACGCCAGCATTCATACTCACTGGACCTGAACCATTCATTGTGTTCATTTGAATGGTCCGACCCACAAACTCTCACGAGGGTCCGAAACCACAACCACCACGATACTCCCATATAGGGGCCAACCTCAATAACCAGTCAGAGCACATTTTTTGTCTAAAGAGAGCAAATATTGTACTCTGGGGCAACTGATTTCCCGTGGAAATATGTGGATTGTCCAGATGACTCCTACTAGTCTTTGAGGGGCCTGGGCTCCCTTTTACCCCGAAAGTCACAAATCTAAATGGAATAGTAGGTTCCATAAAGACTATCATGTGCCCCCGGGGGGATTTTTAAAAGGACAGCTCGACGAATACTGATTACGATAATACAATACTTACACATCACTATTAATCAATCAATCACATGCTTGTTAGAACAACAACAAGCCAAGCCCTTCTACCACAAATAAAAAATAAACAAATTTATTTTTTATTATTTTCAAAAGTGTATAAAAACACTATTAAATTCAGCGTTAAGAGATCCTTAAGACATTGAATTAATTATTGAATTTTGTATAATTTTTTAAGTAAAAGCAACACCTTTTTATATAATTAAACAGTGCAAAATGGTAGTCAGCAGTAAAACTGAACGGCTTACGAAGAGTGCTTTGGCAAAGAGAGTATTTGGTAACGCACAGCTATTTATAAAATATTCAAATATTTAATCTTATTCTATTTAGTGTTATCAATACAAAACGCTAGCGCCAATATCAAGTTTTATCGTTTTAAATAAGCAACGTTAACGCCGGCATCGAGATAAATTGACTTTCATTTTGACGCCAGTCTTATTGGTGTCGAAACAGTTTTATTCCTTTTGAATTTTTGTCAATAATAATCTTTAATTAAACGAATGGAACAAAAAAAAAATACAACACTGCCCAATTCCATAAGTTAGTGGAGGAGATGGAAAAAAAAATCCTTCACTTGCCAAAGATTTTCAAAAAGAGTAGTAGAAAAGAGTTACTACTGCAAGGAGAAGGTAACAAATAGTGCTTAAATAGTGCATAACAAATATTTTTCTTAAAGTTTTGGGGGAATTTAAAATTTAAGTTACAAAAAAATATCAATCAATCAATCAATCAAGGTAGAGAGCACATCTATACTTAGTTCTCTATAAGAAGCTGTGGCAAACCAAACCTGCTTCAATTTCAACAGCAACATGAACCCAAAAGAAGCTGTTCAGAAAGTGCTTGAACAACTCTTGAAAATAATGATTTGGCTCTTGAAAATGAAAAACTGAAAGCCAAATATTAACACTTTTAACCTCCTCTTAGAGCGTCGCGAAAAATGTTCGTTTAAGAAACCGGAATAATTTAACGACCGTTACGAATTACTCCAAACGCATATGCAACGATGTCAGAAAAATAAGATTTCTGACAGAAATACAGTTCTGCTTCAAGCTATTCTTCGTCTGTCATAACTTTTATTTGTTTTAAACAAATTTATCTTTTTATAAAATTTAGAATTTCAGAAATTATCTTAAAAGACTAGTGGGGCTGCAATAATTCTAAGTAAAACTCATTTGTGACCTTAAGCTAGGAGGATGCGTACGCTAAAAACCAATTTTTTTTAAAGAGAAGTAGCACGCACTTCAGGCAAAAATGCCTATTTAGTCAAGTACCGTGCTACATTCTTTAGGAAAAGGATACAGAAGAGATGAAACAGGTGCTGAAATTAGAAGGATAGTCGGAAATTAACTGCCGTATAAAGACAGCAACAGCGATCAGTGACTATGCCTTCATCGCTGAGCAGCTCCACCGACAGTCAATTTTTATTTTTGTAGTGAAAAAAAACAAAGGTCTTCGTTGGGAATCGAACCCACAACCCTCATATTGACAAGCTAGTACACTACCTACTAGCCTACAGGGGCACCTATTTAGGCGTAAAAAAATGTCCAACCTTTTAAGGAAATAAGAATTGAACTCCTTCTTACGTATTTACTCCGCCTTGGCGTTATCATTTGGATCAGAATCACAAACAGGAACAACAAGAATATTTTTATTATTCAAAGTTTTCAGAAAGCAAACTGTCTAAACTATTAGAGATGTGCTTTAAAAAACAATAAATAATCGACATCGTTATAGCGCTATAATGAAATACAAGTTTTGCTTCAAATGATGATAAGGCTAAATGAAATGGAAGGGTGATTAAAAATACTTAAATCTGTTTAGAATTTTTTAAAAATCGAGTTAAACTCAAAACCGTGCGAGTAATGGGAACAAGTGCCCTAATTTCATTAAAGCACTTACCATTGTAGTAACGATAAAACAGTGAAATACAACCCACATTGCGTCAATGCTCTAAAGAATCAAAAGTGTTGGATGCCTTACTGTCCCCAAAGAGCCTCTTGCCACTCTTGTGTACGCGGTCGAGCGACTTCAAAATATATTTTGGGGACGCCGGCCTATACATGAGAATTGTATTCCATTTTTTTTTTGTTGAACGAATATAGGTGGTATAAATAGTACGAAAACCGAATGGACTGAAGTATCTCTTACACCGTTTTAGAAAGCCTTGAAAGCTTCTTTAGAAACCTAAAAAATGTGTTTAATCCATCGAACATTACACTGAATTTTCATGCCAAGAACATCAAGGACTTCTGACTCCGTAATACTTATATCACCCATGGTAACAAGTGCAGCACCATTTCCAAACACAGATCTATGCGCGAGCATGCAACATTATGTCTTACGAGCATTAAAATCTATTTTATACACATGACCCCATTTTGAGATTGTTGCAAGATCGTGATTGAGTGTATCATTCATGTTCCGGCTTTTAGAGCACAGCTCCATCTGGTCCGGTCTATTATTAAATGAATACAAATGACACATGGTGCTTTCATCTGCGAAAGAAGAAAAAAGGTTGAAAGCTTGACAAAGAAGGTCATTTTGGAAAATTAAGAAATAGTGTAGGAGAAAGAACGGAGCCTTGCCGTAGCCCTAAATTAATCTTGACCTCGTCTGTCCAGAACACATGTCTAGCATGCTCACTGGATCTAGGAACATTCCATCAGGTAGGTGTTATTAAAGGTGAAATGAACCTGGCCACCATATAAAACTGACCTGTCTGTTATGGGGACGCGAAACCACAACCACCACGATACTCCCGAAGGGCCAACCTCAATAATCAGTCCAAGGAACAGCTAAATGCCTAATGTAGTGTACTATCTTGTAAGTATGGGGGTTGTGGGTTCGATTTCCAACGAAGACCTTGGTTTTTTGCGCTACAAAGATAAAAGTTGACTGTCGGTGGGGCTGCTCAGTGATGAAGGCATAGTCACTGGTCGCTGTGCTGTCTTATATACGGCAGTCAATTTCCGACTATCCTTCTACTTTCACCACCTGTTTCATCTATTCTCTATCCCTTTCCTTAAGAATGTAGTACGGTACTTGACTAAACAGGCATTGTTGCCTGAAGTGTTAGTTCTCTTAAAAAAAAAAAATAGCGGAAACTCTGCGAGCTACTGATTCCCGTGGAAATAACGTGGAGTTCCCAGTTGACCCCTCCCCTGCTGCCTAAATCGTCGATCCTTCTATAAACACCATAAATGTGCCCCCGAGGGTGGACTCTCTCCGAAATGCGTGATTTGATTTACATCTGCACCGACCGCGAGGTCATAATCAGATGGTGGTCAAACCACTTAGTTGATTGGACACAAACTACGCCCTAGAAGGCCTTCGGATACGTATATCCTCCAGTCACTCCTAGTAGCAATTTAGAAAGTCCGGAGTAGGCCGTGCCCTCACTCCTTGCTGAGGAGTTGGAGACTTTCCAACTCCTGGTCCAGAACGCATGAAGCTCTTATTTCTCCCAGCATTCATACTCACTGAACCTGAACCATTCATTGTGTTAATTTGAATGATCCGACCCACAAACTCTCACGAGGGTCCGAAACCACAACCACCACGATACTCCCATATAGGGGCCAACCTCAATAATCAGTACAGAGTACATCTTTGCCTTAAGAGTACAAATAGTGCACTCTGCGAGCTTACTGATACCCGTGGAAATATGTGGATTGTCCAGGTGACTCCTACTAGCCTTTGAGCGGCCTGGGCTCCCTTTTACCCCGCAAGACACAAATCTAAATGGAATAGTAGGTTCCAAAAAGACTATAATGTGCCCCCGGGGGGAACTCTCTCCGAAATGATGTATGGGGTTGTGCCATTGCTACGATAGGAAAACCAGCAAATCGCCCCTAGAGCGCTCCCTTCGGAAACTATACTGTCGGTCGCCAAATAAGCTGTTGCACTCTAGGTACCTCACAAGATGAAAATCAAACTTTTCATCACTTTAGAAAGGCCAGAACTAATTGCAATTGGGGGATAATTTTCAGGGTTGTTAGCCTCACTCATTTTGGGGAATGGCATTACATTAGCAACCTTCCAGCACTTTGGAAATTCACCGGCGTGATATAACATGCTGAAAAGTGTTGCTAACGAACGTGCTATCGTCGAAGAGCATTGTTTCAAGACCAGTGCTGGTATTCCATCCGTCCCAGGAGGCTACCCCCCGGGGGCACATTTATTGGTTCTTATAGAGTACTCAACTATCTGGACCTGTGCAACTGGGGGAAAAAGCCCAGTCCCCTGAAGGCAGACAGGGAGTCAACTGGAAACTCCACTTTATTTCCACAGGGATCAGTGACCCGCAGAGTTCATTATTTGTCTCTTTAGACATTTAATAGTTCTCTGGCTGATCATTGAGGTTGGCCCCTATATGGAAGCATCGTGGTGGTTGTGGTTTTGTGGCCCCATATCCAATGGTTTTCTATGGTGGCCAGGATCATCTCACTGATAATGGCACGCAAAGTGAATGATCCAGTCCAGTGAGCATGCTTGACATGTGTTCTGGACAGGAGTTGGAAAGTCTCCAACTCTTTAGCAAGGTGTGATGATTTGCAGACCTGTACTGAAATCATTGAAGTTGCAACTAGGTGGTTCTGTTGCATAGAATTATGGCTTCGGCTATCTAGGACGCATGTATGACGTTCCATATTATACAATAGTGGTTTGTCCACCATCTGATTAAGACTAATGGTCAGGCGCGGATGTAAAACAAATCACACTCTGTCCCAGGAGGATTGTTGACGTTGAGATTTGCTAAAAACCTTTCTTATGTATAACGGCGTTGGTATTTGTTTACAATCAAATAAAACAGTGAACATCTAATGTTATTTACTTTAGCTTTGTGGCTGCATTTCTGTACTTGTTGCTGTAATTTTCTAAACAAAATGTTTTTGTTGTTTGTTGTTTATTTTTATTATTCTTTTTATCATTTTTGTATATTTATTGTATATTCTGCCTTAAGAAGGCGAAAGAATGACTTTTTGAAATGTTACTGTACCATTTGCTAGTCTATTTGCAGAAGTCCATTTAGTTTTGTTTGGCAGTGTATGCATAAATATATATTTAAAATAAGGAAAAGTAATTTCTAAGCGCTTTTGTCATGATTTCTTCATTTGCACACAATTAAAACTTGTATTTATTTTAAAATATTTAAATTTTTACTTGCCGAATTTCTGTAGCAAAAACTCAAGAACACGCAAAAATATCTTCAAATCCTCAAATAGTCTCTTTTCGCCGACCACTGTTAGAAAAGTTAAATATGCATGCTCCAGTGTACACACACCACACGCTCGCTGCTAGTTTATTTGCTAAATCAAAATAAAATTTAAAAGAGCGGTGAGATAATGGCTGCATAAATAAAAGAGCACTTGTATAAGTATGTGTAGAAGAGCAAGTGCAAATTAAGTGGGTGGCGCTGAGTGTGTGCGTGTTTTTTTTTGTTTTTTATTAAAACGGTAAAATATCGTCTGCTCTTTCGTTGTTTCTCAGCGCTTGTTTGTTTATACGACAGGCATGGAAAATTGATATTTTTAAATTGTGTTTCAAGAATTTTTATTTTCAGGCAATTTGAGGAAAATTAGTGAATGTATTTTTGATTCCAATGTGACGTCAAAAGTCAAAAGTGTTCGTTTTTGCCCACAATAACGGAGGTAGCGTGTCAGCAGTATGCCGCAATAATGCACACATTAATTTGCATTGAAGTCACGTTCATTTTCTTGTAATTTTTTTATTCTCTATATCAGTGATGGGCGAACTTTTTGGGTGGCGGGCCAATAAATTTAAAAAAATCTTGCGGCGGGCCATTAAATTAAAAAAAAAAACATGGAGGGTCATTCATTAAAAAATTATGGAGTTGCTGTTCAATTAAAATTTCGGTTTAAGCTAAATATTTATTAGTTATATTACGTAATATTTTAAAACAACATAACAATTTTATAAGATACGGTTTATTATGATTTTAAGATTTTCCAGATGTATGGGAAGCATTGATCTGTTTCTGACTTGACATAATTTCCTCAAAATCTGGTGCCAGCTGGGAGGATGCGACTTTTAATAAATTAAATGGACTCTCGTCTGACAATCGGTTTCTTATTGAATTTTTTCTGTCAGCATTTCATTACTGAAAAGGCCTGTTCACCTAAATATGAGGAAGCAAACGATGCCATAATTTTCTGCGCATGATTAATTAGCTTTGGAAATTCATCTTTTGGTAAGGATTTATAGAAATTAAGCTTATCTGTATTTAAAAATGGCTGTTTTTAATTATTATTACATTGCAATTCTATGATTTCTAATTGTAGATCAGATGGAACATTTTCAGGATTAACATTAAAAGGCATTGAAAAAATATCTAAACATGGTTGGATTTTTTCAAAGTCAGCAAATCTGGCCTCAAGTTATGAATACAGTTTTAATAAAGATTGTGAAAAGACTTTTAACTTCTCTTCCCTCACAGGCCTCAAAGAATTAATTAAGTCTTGAAAAATGAGTCAAATCATTTTTTCCCAAACATTTAGAAAATATAAACAATTGAGTTTTAAAAGACCTCAAACTGCCCCAAGTTTCATCTATAAATTGGTTTCTTCCCTGTAACCTCTTGTTCAGTTTATTATAGTTGTCGAGTAAATCCGTGAAAAAAGCAAACATGATGCACCAATTTTCCAATCCAATCCTCCAATATTTCCTTTCCACTCATCCCAAATTTCAGTTTTGGATTTTAGAAAAATTTTAACTTCTTCGAGAAGGGTCCAAACTCTCGAGAAGGCATGCCCACAACTCAGCCACAACTGATCTTTGTGTAATAAGGACATCTGAAAATTCTGCATCAACTTTCGATAAAAACTCTTGAAATTGTCGATGTAACAAACCACTG
Organism: Trichopoda pennipes; assembly: GCA_030448955.1. Taxonomy (NCBI): domain Eukaryota; kingdom Metazoa; phylum Arthropoda; class Insecta; order Diptera; family Tachinidae; genus Trichopoda; species Trichopoda pennipes. The sequence continues at coordinate 5,287,344 of JASKUP010000056.1, read as the reverse complement.
TGGCTCGAATGGTATTAATTAATTTTAAAATAATAAATATTAAGTACGTGGTTAATATCCAAGGCAGCCTTGCAAAGAACATCTTCGTGGATTATATATTGTAAAAAAAATTGTTTCGCTTTCAGGATTCTGACTTTTATAAACTCCTGCAAACCCCGTATTTTTTTCCCACCATGTTAGGTGCTCCAATACTTAAACTTTTTAAGACGTCTGTCGAGTTGATTGGTTAAATTAGAAGAAATCGCTTCAATTCTCTTTATGACCGTTCTACATGACAGCCCCATAGATTCGAAATCTTTTACCTTTTCGGGGCATAATACTTTTCCAATGCTAATTAACACATCCTTAATAAGTTCTCCTTCAGAAAACGGTTTTTTACTTTTTGCTGTTTTCCTTTTTATAGGCAACAATGTGACCAGCTAACGTGGAGGGGGATCGCTGGACACTTCTTTGATTTTTAAAAAACATTTGCTGAGTAGATATTTTTCTTTTCAATTCCCCTGAATGAACTTTCTTGTCTTCATCTGTCATTTTATAGTACTTCGACGCAGGATGTTTTGAATTAAAGTGCCTAGCGAGATTATAATCTTTTAGTTCAGCTACGGGTTCTTGGCAGATAAGACAAATAGGATTTTGGTTATATTCCATGTCCACTCTTCTTTTTCTATTTTCGATTGACATTTATGGGGATAAAAAACTTGGACTATTTTACTATTGCACTTATATTTCCAATACACTTTATTATTTTAATTACAGAAATAAAACTGTACGTTGGCAACTTTATAATTTGACTTTACAATTTATTCTTTACGTCACGAGATTCACACTTTTACTGATTGCTGATTAATCCATCGCTGGCCCTTTTATATTTGTTGCGCATGTTGTCTCGAATATTTAAGAATCTTCTAGATCTCACATATAATAGTTGTTGTTATGTTATACATTCAGTTTTCTACACTACTTGTTAGTGTTTTATGATGTTTATGTTTCTTCTTGGAATATTGCATCAGAAAGTTGCTGTTCTCTTGCGTGTACAATATTTCCTAGAAAACTACACAGTTTGGACACAATATAATATGAAAATATCGCATTTTTTGCTAAAATTGTCAATTTATATCTTTTTTAAATCAGTCCGGATTTGATTTCAGGGCATTATCTTATAAAGGAAGAAGAGAAAATTAGATAAGCTAGGGCAAATCAGACGCCGCGAGCGCTGCAGACCTTAAGAGACGAAGCAGCGGTTTTCAGGTAAACACGGGCAACTAGGTGGTGGTGGTTCTGGTCAGCTTGGCTACAACAGTCAGTCGCATTGCACGCCGGAGGCTAGGCTTGTCAATAGTGCAATTAACAGAGCGACGATGCAATTGGTCAGCTTGAATATAACAATCAGGTGCACTGTTGTCCCTCTTGCAATTGGTGAACCTTGAGCCTGGTCTCTCCAGAAGTACGTCATACAGCTGGAGCTGTATTCTCTCTCTCTTCGTTTTCAGCCCAGAGGCTGCTCTGTGGTTAAATCGATAAAGCCGAAATACCAATGAATGTAAAACTTAGCGAGACTTAGGTCTTGTAAGTTCCTCGTTATCGGTGATTAAAACTTTTAAGTTTATTGATTTAATAAATACAATCTACTATTAGTTATCCCCAAAGAAAATGCGACTTTTATTTCACTACACGAAACTTACTGGCCAACAACACTGGCCATCGCTGAGCTACCCCAGCATCCTGTGGAAACGTGTCGTTACACCAAATCGAAGAAGAAAAGCAGTTTTTATATTTATATTTAAAAATTGACTAAATCTGAAAACCCGATGCACAGACATATCTGAAAGAAAACTAATGACCAGTTGGGTAACGCTGTTTTTTTTTGGATAGTTGACGAGTGTCAACTTAGTGCCGTTTTACACACTTTATCTTTTGTTGTTCAACTTTTGTTTTTTCCATTAGAAAGAAAGAGAAGGCTTTATACCCCTTATAAAGCCTTCTCTTTCTTTCTAATGGAAAAAACAAAAGTTGAGCAACAAAAGTTGAAGCGTGTAAAATGGCACTTAATGTTTTTGAGATTAATTTAAACTGGGAGAAAGAACGGATTCGGAATTCTACAAAAAAAAAGATCCAGCAATAAAACTATATTTTGGGATCCAGGACTATAATATGGTGTTTCGGCTGAAGATTTGCGTGAACACATTAGGCCATAAAGACCAATTAAGGTTGATATCTTCTTCATTGAGCGCACAATAAATTAATGCGCTAAATATATTAGTGTTTACTATTGTACACAGGAATAGGTTCTATCCTTTTACTCTAACTAAAAATCTATCTTTTGTAAAAGAGTTTAATAGCGGTTGATCTTGCTACATTTGCTTTCTTTGGTTATTTAGGTGCCCCTGTAGGCTAGTAGGTAGTGTGCTAGCTTACATGACTATGGGTTGTGGGCTCGATTCCCAACGAAGACCTTGGTTTTTTTTCACTGCAAAAATAAAAATTGACTGTTGGTGGAGCTGCTCAGCGATGAAGGCATAGACACTGGTCGCTGTGCTGTCTTATATACGGCAGTTAATTTCCGACTATCCTTCTACTTTCACCACCTGTTTCATCTCTTCTCTATCCCTTTCCCTAAAGAATGTATCACGGTACTTGACTAAATAGACATTGTTGCCTGAAGTGCTACTTCTCTTTAAAAAAAAAATTTGCTTGAAATACAACGCTGTGTTGCTGGCACATTTGTCTTTCCTTTAAAAGATTTGTTGTGAATGATTTTTTTATATTTTCCATATTTTTTTTTTATTTGAGCTTATTTTTCGTACAATTTCTTGACAACCTAATTAAATTTTTAATAGATTTTTTTTTATTTATTCTTTTTTGATAACAATTAAAATTATTTTATTTAAAAAGTTTTTAAAACTTTAACGAATCAACATTTTTTTTAAATTTCCTTTACAAATTTTTACGATATGTGTTTGGTAATAAATGTGAACATTTCACTCATGAAATAAATAAATTTATAAAGCAATTCTCATATGGTTTGAAAATCAAATCTGTTTGCGGTTTTCTAAATATTCAGATAAAGGTTTTCTCTGCAGTTGGCACATGCAAATAGCTAAATACGTATAAGTCGCTCTTTTTCACTAGAATATTTTACTATTTTCTGCTTAATAACAAAACTATTTTAATTATTAAACTTTCCATCTCTGAGGTTTACAACAAGCAGCGGCAGTACTTTACATAAAATGTAACGGTAGTAAAAAAGAATGGAATGCCAAGTAGATACAAAAAAAAAAAATTAAAAAAACACATTTTTACCATTTTCACGCTAAACAGAAATGAGAACAAAATTATAAAGGGTTTTTCTACAAGAAGTTTGTTTTCCAAAAAACAGAAAATTAAAATTGAGATGATCTAAATTTTTACTGTAGTACGGAGTAAAAAGTTTGGCAATTATGAATGAACTATGATATCTGGCAAATGTCCACCACGACCACGCTGACAGATGTTTATTCTTTTTTAATCACTTTTTGGAAAAATGGCGGCCCTATTTCGTTAATCACGGATTTTGAATTTTAAAGCTGAAATTGATTCGATTGGTAACGTATAGACTCTGTCCTTAACATAGCCTCACAGGAAATAAACCACACGATCACACGATCTGGCTGACCATTTAACTACCCCCCGGGGGCACATTAATCGGTTCTTATAGAATACTCGACTATCTGGACCTGTGCAACTGGGGGAAAAAGGGAGCCCAGTCCCTTGAAGTCAGACAGGGAGACAACTGGAAACTCCACTTTATTTCCACGGGGATCAGTGGCCTGCAGAGTTCATTATTTGTCTCTTTAGACATTTAATAGTTCTCTGGCTGATCATTGAGGTTGGCCCCTATATGGGAGCATCGTGGTGGTTGTGGTTTCGGGCCCCATATCCAATGGTTTTCTATGGTGGCCAGGATCATCTCACTGATAATGACACGCAAAGTGAATGATCCAGTCCAGTGAGCATGCTTGACATGTGTTCTAGACAAGGAGTTAGAAAGTCTCCAACTCTTTAGCAAGGTGTGATGATTTGCAGACCTGTACTGAAATCATTGAAGTTGCAACTAGGTGGTTCTGTTGCATAGAATTATGGCTTCGGCTATCTAGGACGCATGTATGACGTTCCAAATTATACAAAGTGGTTTGTCCACCATCCGATTAAGACTTACAGTCAGGCGCTGATGTAAAACAAATCACCTCTGACCATTTAACTACTGATTGTCGTGAAATTATGCGATCGGGAAATTTTGTTTGCCATAAATTGATCGTTTCATTGACTGTGTGGCATGTGGCAGCGTCCTGTTGAAGCCACATGTCAGTGATATTCACATCGTCAACAATAGACCAAAATTGCGTTGTTAGCATCTCGCAATAGCATGATCCATTGGCCGTTACTGCATTTTCAGTTTCATCTTCGAATAAAAAAACGGCCCAATCACGCCTCCACACCACATAGCGCACCATAGAGTGACACGTTGAGCAGGCAAAGGCTTCTTTCTCAATAATCCCTCCAGGATTTTCAGATGCTCAAATGCGTCAATTTTTCTTGTCGACCATCCCTGACAAGTGATAATGGGCTTTCTCTGAAAAAAATGATTTTTTCAGAAAAACCAGCCGGTTGTTCCTGAATAAATTAAGCGAATCTACGCCAATCTAAATGGTCTTTCGGCTTCAATTCTCGCACAAGTTTCAAAGTGGTTTTGGATAACCCCAATTGTAGAGAACGTTGTGAAATTGACAAATTTGGATCTGCTTCAATGCTGTGGCGCACGACTGCGATGTTTTCAGTTGAATGAACCGATCGAACACGCGTTGATGTTCGCACATTTTGTATCGAGCCTGTAAACTCAAATTTAACGACCAAATACTTAATAGCGGTCTCAGAAAGACGATTATGTTGTCCGAAAATATTACGAATTTTACGAAATGTAACTTTAACAGATCTACCATTTTAATTATTTTAATGCGATTTTCGTGCGAAATTGAATTTCAATTCAATTCCATCTACTACGTATACGTCAAAAACTAAATGTCAAAACTATCATTTTGCTGGTGTTGCCACTGTTGAAAAATAAACTTCTTGTTCAAAAAAACCCCACATTAAAAAAAAAGAAAATTAAAAAAAAACCGTTAAACCTCGAAGTGTTAGCAAAAAGTGTTTTATTTTACCTTTGAAACGTGGCCACTTTCTTATGGAGTTATTTTCAGATTTTGGCTTTGTATTTTCCTTTCAAATACAAAAAACCTGTTGTCATCATATTTTCTTGCTTTTTTATTATTCTGATATTGCCAAATATATTAATCTAATAACCAATTGTTGTTGTTGTTGTGTTTTATATTTTAATTAACAAAATTGAACCGAACGGAACTCTTAGCGATAACTCGAGGAAAAATATCGAAAAATACGGCAATATACAGAACTGTATGAAACAATACGGAATAGTAGGGAAAATGTCAATGTGGAAATTAAGGGAAGTCAACGGAATACAAAGGAGCTTAACGGAACTCAAGGCAATTCAAGGGAACTTAGCGGAGCGGAAAAATATGGAATTATATGGAAATATGCGAAACTATACAAACTATTTGGAACTATGTGGAACTATATGGATCTATGGAACTTTACGGAACCATAGGGAGCAGAAAGTAACAATACAATATGGAACTCAAGGGAACTTAAGCGACCTCAAGGGAAGAAAATGGATCGAAACTCACTAGAACTCAACAGAAATCAAGAGTTTATCGAAAATATGGAAAAATGCGAGTTTATTACAGGTTGGTCGCCGGGAAGGTATGTATACTAATCTCATTTGCCGCCATTTTGGTAAACACAGGTCTTGACAGTTCATATTTGGCAGTAGTGAAGTGGACATGTGGCTAATTTATTTTGGAAAAATATTCGATAAACCAACGTATTTTAATCGTTAAAACATTTTATCAAACTCAATCATCGATTACTGTGACGATGAGAAGAAAGTTACGTGAAATTTTTGGGAGAAAGTTACGTGCCAACAAAATTCACTATTTATTGTATAGTGAGTGATTTCGAAGAAAGAGAGTCTGTGTAGGTGATAGGCCCAAGCATGAACAACAATGTACTGCAAGATCGGTTGAAAATATTACTACTGCTCAAGAAAGTGTTCAAAACAAGCCATCAACCTCAAGTCCGTCCCATGGTCAGGAGCTTGGTCTTTAAAGATCAACTGCGGCCACAATTTGGCATATGAATTTGTTTTTATTTAAGATTCAGTTGACGAAAGAGCTTCTTCCATAAGATCATTTATGCCACCGTACATTTGCCAATATGATATTACAGCTCGCCTATGACAACCCCCAATGTTTATGAAAAAATCATAATGAGTAACGAGGAACATTTTCACTTGAATGAATATGTGAATAAATAGGGGAATGGGAAAACCTCAAATTATTCAGCAGTCACCTGTGCATCCATTGTTTGAGCAGCTCAAACAAAATATTCGTAATGAAATTAATGAATTGCCGCGTGAAATGTGTGAGAATGTAATGAAAAATGTGCTCAAAAGAGCTCGCATTTCTGAAAGGTGAACAGAGGCGGACATTTATCTGATATTGTATACCGTACATAATTACCGGCATTAAATAAAACATTTATCAATATACGATCCATTCTCTTTCGTTTAATCAAAAATTATAAAAAAACAAAGTGGTATACCTTCCCGGCGGACACCTTGTACATACATATTGAACGTCGATTGTTAATACACTATTTAAAATACTGTTCATCGTTAGCCACTACTTTTTCCATCTTTTGGCAGCATATAATTTAAGCGCGAGTTTTGAGGTTAAGAATGAACGATCTACGGAACGGAACGGAACAATCAAGAGGAACATAATCTCGAACAGAATCGAAAATGAAATATACAGGAAACCAACAGCAACGGACACAATAAAACACAACTCATCAAATCATCCCCAGCAACACAAAAACGCAGCAATCAGACAGTTAATAACAAGACTCGAGAGAACACCACTAACACGGCAAATGTATATGAGGGAAATGGAAACAATATACACCATAGCGGGAAACAACGGATATGAAAAGCGCCTCGTAGATAACATCAGGAAACAAATTAGAACGAACAAAGAACAGGAGAATGAAAGGGAAAAATGGGCTACATTAACATATATGGGAAAATCAACGTACAAACTGGCGAAATTCTTTGGAAAACACAACATCAATACCGCATTCAGAACAAGAAATAACCTAGGCAGAATACTACGGAATAAAACAACCGAGGCAAATATACTAGACAAACAAGGAGTGTACAAATTAACTTGTACATGCCATTATGGCTACATCGGGCAAACAGGACGAAAAATTAAGACCAGATTTAGGGAACACATTAGAGACTATAACAGAAAACTACGAGAACCAAAATCAACTCCAGAATCGAAATTTGCGAACCATATATTTAACAACAAATGTACACCAGGACATATTAAGACAACGGTTAAACTGCTTCACACACAGCACAAAGGAAGGAGACTAAATGTATTAGAAAATATGGAAATATACAAACAAAAAACATTTGAGGGACGAATAATAAATGAACAAATAAACACTGCTTCGGACACAATATTTGAACCGTTGAAACATTTTTACAGGAAAACAAACACTACACCAGCACAAAAACGTTACGCATGTGCACAAGACCAAAGCAATAAAGAACATCATAAACGTACAATTACAGATTATTATGTCACATAAAAGGGGAAGAAAGGAAAAAAACCCAATAGGTTCACACATAAACACAAAAAGGGACAACAAGCATGATCGTAAAAGGATTTAGTTAGGAAAAAAGACGAAGGAAAAAGGGAGCGACGAATTAGGTAAAAAGAGACAAACAAAAAAGGAGAGAGAGATGCAGGCAAAAAAGACAAAAAGTGACGAACGCAATAACACGAAGGGAGACACGAACTATATAAACACAACTGACAATAGAACGCAACTAGTACGAAAAGAACACTGAAGATGGCAAACAGCCGAAACCGGTTTGTTCACAAACCAAATTTGACGAGGGTCGACGGAAAACCGTACCCAAACAAAGGAAATTTTTACCCCGTCGGAGAATCCAAGCACATATCGAATGAATCAAGTCCATTTCTGTCACCCTGTTCTGAAATGGAGCGTATTACAGGAAGGCGGTTCTGTATGGTAGTCAGAAGGGGCAAGGTCTGGGCTGAAAGGTGGGTGATCAAAAAAATTCCCATTTCCTTCTTCCGAAATACTTTTAATGGGTTTTCCTACATCTGCTCGAGCATTGTCATGATGGAAAATTATGACCTCATGTCTGGTCGAATATTCTAGTCGTTTTTCGTTTATTGTTCTGCGCTAACTAATAAATTGTCTTTGGTACAAATCCTCACTGATTGTGTGACCCAATTTAAAAAGGTTACAATATAGAACAGTCTTCTGAACCTACTAAATGCAAAGCATTATCTTGGCGTCATGAATATTTGTTTTTGGCGTTGATTTAGCTGCTTGGCCGGTCTTTATATATTACTTCTTGAGGTTGGGGTTATCGTAATGGATACATTATATTCGTTGAGACAACATAGCGAAAAGACAACAAAGCTACAAATTAGAAATGTTTGCTGTACTTTTGTATAGAAGTGTTTTTGAGTTTTGTTTTCTCTTTTTGCTGTGTTGGTTCAATGAAAATTCTCATTTAATCAATTTGGAGATATAAGACTCTTGAATTTTCTATACAAAATTTGGGGTAAAATGCTATGATGAGTTATATGAGTAGTATGGACATGTGTTCCCCCTGCAGTAATAGATTTCAAAATTATATATATATTTTTTTGTTTTAAAAAATAAATATTTTATGGAAATATCATAAAATATTTATTTTTAAAGGTTTAATATAAATAATAATAATAATGAAAGTACTATAAGTTTACTTAACCTTTTGATAATAATAGTTTTTAATTTTCTATATTAAGTTTTGAAAGAAAGTAATTAACAGCAAAAAAATGTACACAACCCACTGTGCATTTTAAAAACTCCGTAAATTTCTAAGAAATCTTATACACAACACAGCAATAACATGCTTTTAAGAAATTCTATCAAATAAGCTAAACAACAGAAAACCAAAAAAAAAAACAAAAACTAACACACAAAAAAAACTATACACACAGCCAAGCAGGCGCCCAAGCTTTATGATAAAAACAACAACAACAATATGGGGTGATATTAAAGTAGAATATTCTTGTACGAGGTATTATAAAAAAAATTCAAATTCCGTGAGTTTCGTATGTTCGATTTTCGCATTTTTTTTCTGTTATGTTAGTACAAATGTCTGTTATAAATGTTGTCCATATTAGCCATTTTGGATGGTCAGTTTGTATTTGACAGATAAAAATGTTATTGGTGTTTTGGTGTGCTCTTCGATTTTTTACTTTTCGAAAAATTGGATCAAAGAAACTTTATGAAGTTTTTGTGTTAGAAATGAAATTAAATGTACAAGGACATTTGAAATAATGACTGAGGCGTTTAGCGGGTCTTCTATGAGCAGAACATTAGGGTAATTGTGGTATAACCGGTTTACGGAAGGCCGAAAAGGTTAATGACGACGCTCGTTCTGGTCGCTCGAGGACGTTGTTGAAAACCTTAAAGCAGTGAAGAAAATGATTTTGGATAATCGTGGAATCACTATAAGAGAGTTTGCTGATAATGTTGGCTTATCATTCGGCTCATGGCAAGCAATTTTTACGGATGTTGTTGAATATTGTTTTAAATTCGGTAAATTTTGACCAAAAACAACGTTGCTTGGACATCGTTCAGGAGCTGTTAAATGGTTAAATGTTGTGAACGAACCAGATTTGCCCACAAAGATCATAACTGGTGAGGAATCTTGGGTGCATGGCTGTGACATTGAAACCAAAGGCCAATAATCATCCTAATAGAAGCGTTCAGAAGGGCCAAGACCGAAAAAGGCACGTCAAGTTCGGTCAAATGTGAAGGTTTTGCTCACTGTGTTCCTTCGATTGCAATGGTGTGGTGCATCATGAATTCATGCCATAAGGTCGTACGGTTAAGAAGGAATACTGCCTTGAAGTTATGTGCCGTTTGCGAGAAACGATTCGTCAGAAATGCACAGAATTGTGGAAAAACCAATAATTGGATTTTGCACCATGATAACGCTCACACAACGATGCTTGTGCGTGAGTTCTTGGCCAAAAACAAAACCGTATTCACCAAACTTGGTCACCGCTGACGTTTTCCTCTTCTCAAAACTGAAAACACCGATGAAAAGAAAGCGTTTTGCTACGATTGAGGAGATAAAAGCAAAATCGAAAGAGGAGACCAAAAAGCGCGTTTCAGAAGTGTTTCGAGGATTGGAGAGTGTATTGTATTTGAGGGAGATTACTTTAAAGGAGAGAAGGTAGTTATTGATAAATAAATAAATACTTTGAAAATAACTATTATTTTATGATCATACTTCGTGTATGCGAGTATCGCTTAAAACAACTATACAGTGCACTCGCGATAATACGAAGTAATTAAAACCAAGCCAGTTCACTTTTGCAAGATTGTTTATATTTACGAATGACATTTAATTTTCCCTTTTCCCCAAGAAATAACAATTTATTATGTATGTAAAAATTTTTATCTGTTATTTTTTACATCTAAACATATTATGTACTTTCGAAAAAAAAAAAACAAAGTGATGTGAAAAAATCTGTTATTTTTCTTTGCTGTTTCTTTTGTGCAACCACCTTTAAAACGGCTTGCTCTCTTAACTGCCTCAAAACGTTCAAATCTCGTTGATCAACCATTTCACTTTCGGCCCATTCCAATGCCTTATTCAAAATTACTCTTCACTCTCGTTACGCTCTGCAGTGACCTCCCTCCATTCTTGAATGTTCAAAGCCGTAAATTCAACCTATAGTAAAGTCAAAGCTTTACTTTGTTCTAAATACACATTTTCCAAAATACAAACCTCAGGCATTAAAGAATTTATAACATTAGCTGCACTTTCTTCTAAATCAACTAAGTTCATCATCAGGGTGTTTCTAACAACACTTAAAGGTATTTCATCTTCAGGATCGTCTCGATTTCGGATCATATTTAAAACGTTTATCCAACATTTTTTTAATACATTGCCATCCATGAAGAATACATGCGGATTCTAAAATTGTTATGGCCTCCTTAAGTATAGTCTACTTCATAGAATCCAGAAAACATACCGCTTTTGCAGTATCTGAAGCTAGCAGACTGTTTCTATAATAGGGTTCTGTAATCCTGATGCCGTTTTGATCAATAGGCTGTATGAGCGCGGTCAGATTTGATGGTATAAACATTGCAAACATACAGCCATCCTCAGTTTTAAGTTCATCCTCAGATGGATGAGATGGAGCGTTGTGTATTAGGAGAATAGCTTTCAGCGGCAACTTTTTTTTTTGGTAAAATTTTTTTAACCTAAATTATACCAAATAAGTTGTGAGATGGTAATTAGTTCGAGTTTATAAATTTTACTTCCGAAACAAATAAAAGATGAAACCAATCTTTAAAAATGGCTCCTGTCATCAAAGCTGATTTAGAATGTCTTGTGACGACCAAAAGTCGGCAGGCTCGTTTTTGGATCACATAGCAATTCAATCACAAGCAATTAGACTCTATATATATGTTTTTCAAATTTTGTAATTTTTCTTTGAATTTCACAAATTTTTACACTTTTTACATTTCTGAATATTTATTGTTTAATTAATTTCATAATTTCTTTTAAAAGATAACATTATTATTATACACTTTTCATTTTATATAATTCATAATTATATTTTATAATTACATTTATTATTTGTTAATGAAATATTTGAAATTATAATAGCCGTTAAGAAGCGCCACCTATTAACACGAGGATACATCCGTGAGAAGCACATACCATTAAACACAACCCTAAACAGTTGCAATCAGCTGTAGTTTAGTGGTATGGGTGTGTATGTGTGCCTGGCAGGAACATATAAAAGCGAGATAATTACGTTTTTAAGTGGAGTTGGCCACGGGCAAGCAACCGGGCAAGACTTCTTTTAAGTGAGTTAGAATTTTATTCAACTTAATTAAAAGAGTCTTGCAAATAGGTTTCTCTCGTTCACTCAAAGCCAGAATCTTATTCGACTTTGAATTAAGCGAGACTCGCTAAGGTCTCCGGCTCAGTAAGTGCTGTCGCTGCTTCACCTGGCCAGAATTTTATTCGCCCAGGTGACGGAGCCCAGAGCCAGGCCGCGTTTTGGTCAGCAAGGCCAGAATTTTATTCGCCCTAGCTGAACAAGACGGACAAGATCGTCAATAGGCTAACACCAATTTCGACGTGGAAAGGTTGTCTCAGAATCTTATTCGTGACAACCGCGACAAGTCAAAAATTGGTGGACAGGCCAACTGTTCTGCTCAGACTGGAACAGAATTTTATTCGCTCCAGTGTGAGAAGCAGTAGGCTAGCCGACGGAAAGTGGAGACGAAAGCTCTTGAGGGCCACGAAGCGGATGATCATCGTTGGCGTGCTCAGTAGTGGTGCAGTTTAATTATAACTTTTTTTAAGAGTGAATTATAAATAAAAGAATTTTTTTATAAAAACAAAAGTGTCTCTCGTGATTAATTTGAAAAACATTTTTTTTGTAACGAACCCTGGACGCCGCGAGCTTTACCCCAGCATAACGCGAGAACGTGTCGTTACAGTCTATAATTAACAAGACAATTAAAATTCTAAAAACACCGAGGCTGTTTAAGTTGGTGAGTTTCTGCGGCGTTTGCGTAGCAAAAGAAAGTTACCCGCTGCTTTTCAGTTCTTGCACCAGAAGCTGTTTTTTCCGATGATGACACGTAGCTCTTTTGTGGCAGCAATTTTCAAAACAATCCGGATTCAATAGAGTTATAAAGCTGGTCATTGACCAATCCCAACTCTTCAATTTTACTTTTTAGCTTCATTATGAAAGGAGCCACTAAGTGGGGCTGTGAAGAAAGTTTTTCTCTAGATATTTGAAGCAAGCGAACGCCGTATCTCTTTTTGAAGTTTTGAAGCCATCCATCGCTGACATTGAACTTCAAAGCATTTTCTTTAATATTATTATGAAGATATTTGGCCTTTTCTTTTAACATAAGTGCATTTATAGTAAACTTTTTGTCTCTCATATCCAGAAACCACCGGTATACAGCATATTCCATTTTTGAGTACTCACACGGTCTTTCTTTTTCCAGGTCGAGGGAAGGTATTGTTGACACATTTAATAATCGAATTTCGGTTTTTTTTTTTTATTCCACAAATTGTAGATTTTTTCACCCCAATTTTATTCGCTAAGCTAGTAACACTTGCTGCTTTTTGTAAATGCTCGAAAACTTCGGATTTAAGCAGTATTCAAAAATGAATACTGCTTACTATGCAATTGAACCAGAATTTATTTACAACCCTGTTTGCAAAGATTTTATCGCTGTTTAGATAAAAGTCCGTTAAGAACTTCAAAAATAAGTTGTTCATATTTAAAAGCTTTCACACTAAGTTCACATTTTAGAGTAATCAATGGAAGAAAAATGTGTTCATATTTTGGGGTCTTCATATTATCGCGAGTGTACTGTATAAGCATCACTTGCTGGATGAATGAATGAATTCATGTTGAGTCATTAGTGAGTGTTAAGTAAATAAAGTATTGAAAGTAAATAAATCGCTTAACGTTTATTTTGCAATAAAACAACTCAAAATAACAAAACGTTTATTAAAAGAAATAAACGTAAATATATAATAGAAATAAGCTATAGAGTCAATTATGGAGAAGTCACTCAAATGCCCAAAATCTACAACTTCTCAATGTTAATATTATAAGCCATAGAAATTAAGAAACAAAAGCATTCCATAAAGAAAAGCCTTAGGAACTTCAATCACAGATCCCTAAGAAATAAATTCAAAATTAAATTTATTTTGTTAAAAATTTAACATCACTCTCGTTCCATTACCAAGTTTTATATATACATACGTTGTTGCCAGCAAAACCTTTTTTTGAAGATATTGATCAAATGTACTGTTAACGCATTATTGTGACTTATTTAATTCAAATATTTCTTGTCGCTCTACAATTTCATTAAGTTGTCAACACCCACGCATATCTCATTCGGTTTCCTATTCCTTTTTATTTCTTTTTTTTTCTTTCCTTAACTTTAGTTGTTGTTGTTTTATTTTTATGTACATTTTCATTTAATAACAAATTTAACGGTACTAATTTTTTTGCTTTTTCATACTCAGCCAAAAAAGCATGAATAAATTCAGAGAGAGAGAGCAACCCATACCCTCATGCATACATGGGAAACTAATGTGTGTGTGTGTGTGTGTGTGCATCTGTACGTATGAATGCGTTCTGTCATGTAGAAATAAATTAAGGGAACAAGAAAAAGTTTTACTTTGTTGTTTTTGTTGTTGTTTTATTTTAAATTAAGCATGACTAGGACAATGAAAATAAACTTTTTACACAAAAACAAAAAACAGATTCTACGTGGAAAAATTGTGGCAAATTTTATTAAAATGTGTGTATGTGTGTGTGTGTGTGTGTGATCCTAATTCTGAGTCAGTCATTTAGCTGCTAAAAACAAAAAAAAACAAAAAAATAATTATGTTCATTACTTGAACTAATTTCGTTTTTTTTGTTGTTGCCAGGCTAATTTTTTAGGCATTAACTAAATTAATGGTTCATATAAAATTGGGACACATAAGCGAATCCTGCAAATCAAATAAATGTCTTGTGATGACACGTCCCCGCTGGTTGCTGGGGTAGCCCAGCGGTGGCCAGTGTTGAAGTCTATTCCCGCCGTGGGTGCAGGTGAATTCAATCTAACCCTATCGCAATTTCCTTGGAGGGGAGGTGTAGTGTGATTAACCAATTAGCATATTTGACGCATAAGTAGAGAAACAAAGAGACCTTAATTGCCAATACATTTGTATTAATAAATATTACCGAATCACTTAATGTAACCAATTTAATATGTGCTTGGCTTTTCCGACGGGGTTAATTTTAATTTTATTTGGGTACGGTTTTCCGTCGACCCTCGTCAAAAGGAGAGAGAGAGAGATGCAGGCAAAAAAGACAGTAAGTGACGAACGCAATAACACGAAGGGAGACACGAACTATATAAAAACAACTAACAATAGAACGCAACTAGTACGAAAAGAACAAACCGGTTTCGGCAAACAGCCGAAACCGGTTTGTTCACAAACCAAATTTGACGAGGGTCGACGGAAAACCGTACCCAAATAAAAGTAACCAATTTACTTATCATCAGCATAATTTAATTGTACTGTATTGTTGTTGTTACTATATTATGCATGAACATTAATGGGAACACTGCATGCGGAAGTATTTTTAATGACGTTGGGTTTCTCTATATTTCTGGATCAGTTTTGTTGATAATTACACTAAATACATTCATGTCATTGTACAGTATTTTGTGATAACCTAGTAATATTTATATTAATGTATGTAGTTAAGTATAAGAATGGAGTGACGTCACTCAAACCTAGAATCTAGATTATTTTCATTGTTAGTATATAAGCTGTAGAAATTAAGAATAAAACAATCATTAATTATAAATCAATTAATAAATAAACAATAAATACCTTCGAGCTTTAAGTGAGGAGCTCAGGTAGAAATTGAAAAATTAAACAGCAATAAGATTATTCTTTCATTTGATCTGTCAACTTTTTCTACAGAGGAAACCAAACCTGCTTCGACTGCCAGGCTCAAGGGCGGAGGACGGTGCGCCTGATTGTTGTATCCAATCTGACCAGATTCACCGTCGCTCCCTTAGCTGCAGTACTCCCACGCGAATTTTATTTTTTAATTCTTATTTATATTTATTTAATATTTAATTTTATTTATTCTAAAAATAAACAACGTTTAATTTTATATTTTTTTTATTATTATTTCTTAGAATATTTAATTTTATTTTTAGTCTTTATTCTTTAATTTTGTTTTCTAAAAAATTAACAATGCTTTATTATTTAACTCAAATTTTTAGTTTCTTCTTTATTGGATCGAGAACTCAGACTGAACTCTTTATTAATTTTTTCTCGTTCTTAAATACTAATTTCTTATCTCTTATTTCTTATGTCTTATTCCTAATTACTTTATTTTATTGCAACTTGTTGTTGCTTTATTAGGATCCTAAATAAACACATTACTGTCTACATGTGTTTCCTAATGACACAGACAATGGTTCGTGTTTATTTAGGACCTTTTTCTATTTATTAATAATTATTTCTTAATCTATGGAAATACCCGTCAAATTTAATGAGGGTTGTTATCTTCTAATTCTAGTATATGTAACTCGCGTGGCTCTCAGTGTGTGGTGGGTCTGACTGTTGAGCCCAATCTGACCAGGACCACCACCACCGAGTTGTGCGTATTTGCACGGCTATTTGTTCCTGATTCTCCGGGTAAGAAAACACCTTTACTTATTATTTTTTTTTCTTTATTCTTCTTTTTTTTTCAGCTTGTTAATTTTACTTTAAATTAATAATTTACTTATTCAATATCATTTACATTAAATTTAATTGGTAAAATATCTATTTTTTTCCTTTCTTATAACTTTACCAGAAAGCGTCTCTAGTAATTGCCCTAACCGGTAATCGCCCGCTGCCAATCGTGGAAAGCCGAGAGTCACGGGTTGTTGTGTCCAAGCTATCCAGTGACTCTATTCTTTCCTCGATGCTTGCAGCCGCTCAAGAAAGTAGGAACGAATGGCGGTATCGGAGTGGTGTCCCTAAACCGATGCTGACATTCGTTTCTTTAATCAACCTTTATTGTACGTAGCAATAATGTCTCACCTTCTTGGCAGTTTCCACACGACTGCGTATAAAATATTTTTTTCAACTCACGTTACCTCACAAATATAAAAGTTTGTTAATGTTAATCAAGAGAGAAAAGAAAAATATATATTATCTTATATATCTAAATATAAATGAGAAATTCAGGTACTAACGAAGTGAGAAATTTCGAGACCTCCCTCTGCTACATAGTTTGTTGTGGACAAAAACGACTGTTGAGACTTTTGTCGTTACAGTCTGTAAAATATTAATTAATTTTTTTTTTTGTGTTTTAAATCCGCTAAACTCGACTTGGGTTCTCACACTAACGATGTCACCTTATCTGCGGTGCACCCTTTAATTTTTTATTTTATCATTTTAAATTAAATTAAACAAAATATAAGTGTTCGCTCATTATGGTTTTTGCACTTCTTGCTATGCACAGTGCAAATTTCAGCTGTTTGTCTATAATAAATACAGTTTTAATAAAGATTGTGAAAAGACTTTCAACTTCTCTTCACTCACAGGCCTCAAAGAATTAATTAAGTCTTGGAAAATGAGTCAAATCATTTTTGCCCAAACATTTAGAAAATATCAACAATTGAGTTTTAAAAGACCTCAAACTGCCCCAAGTTTCATCTATAAATTGATTTCTTCCCTGTAACCTCTTGTTCAGTTTATTATAGTTGTCGAGTAAATCCGTGAAAAAAGCAAACTCCATGCACCAATTCTCCAATCCAATCCTCCAATATTTCCCACTTATCATCAAATTTCAGTTTTGGTTTTTAGAAAAACTTTAATTTCTTCGAGAAGACTCCCAACTCTCGAGAAGGCATGCCTACAACTCAGCCACAACTGATCTTTGTGTAATAAAGTACATCTGAAAATTCTGCATCAACTTTCGATAAAAACTTTTGAAATTGTCGATGTAACAAACCACTGTGGCTCGAATGGTATTAATTAATTTTAAAATAATAAATATTAAGTACGTGGTTAATATCCAAGGCAGCCTTGCAAAGAACATCTTGGTGGATTATTCAATGTAAAAAAATTGTTTCGCTTTTAGGATTCTGACTTTTATAAACTCCTGCAAACCCCGTATTTTTCCCACCATGTTAGGTGCTCCATCACTTGTTAAATTAATTGGAAATTGGGGCATTAAGAGATTAGATTCCATCCCCTCTCTAAATTCATCATACATTATTTTTCCTGTCGTCTTTTCTTTCAAAGATCTCAGACAAGCAAGTTCTTCGGTTATTACAAAGTTTTCATCGACTCCTCTGATAAAAATTAGAAGTTGGGCTGTATCACTCCTGTCAACACTCTCGTCCATAGTGACTGAAAAATACTTCAACTTTTTAAGACGTCCATCGAGTTGATTGGTTAAAATTAGAAGATATCGCTTCAATTCTTTTTGTCACCGTTCTACGTGACAGCCCTATAGATTCGAAATCTTTTACCTTTTCTGGGCATAACACTTTTCCAATGCTAATTAACACATCCTTAATAAATTCTCCTTCAGAAAACGGTTTGTTACGTTTTGCTTTTTGCTTTCTATAGGCAACAATGTGACCAGCTAACGTGGAGGAGGATCGCTGGACACTTCTTTGATTTTTAAACAACATTTGCTGACTAGATATTTTTCTTTTCAATTCCTCTGAATGAACTTTCTTGTCTTCCTCTGTCATTTTATAGTACTTCGACCCAAGAAGATGTTTTGAATTAAAGTGCCGAGCGAGATTATAATCTTTTAGTACAGCTGCCGGTTCTTGGCAGATAATAGGACAAATAGGTTTTTGGTTATATTCCATAAAGAAGTACTTTCATGTCCACTCTTCTTGAAATACTCGACATTCCGAAGCAATTTTTCTCTTTTTATTTTCGATTGACATTTATGTGACATTTATGGGGGTAAAAAACTTGGACTATTTTACTATTGCACTTATATTTCCAATACACTTTATTATTTTAATTACACAAATAAAACTGTACGTTGGCAACTTTATAATTTGACTTTACAATTTATTCTTTACGTGACGAGATTTACACTTTAACTGATTGCTGATTAATGCATCGCTGGCCCTTTAATATTTGTTGCGCATGCTGTCTCGAATACTCAAGAATCTTCTAGATCTCACACATAATAGTTGTTGTTATGTTATACGTTCTGTTTTCTATATTAGTTGTTAGTGTTTTATGATGTTTATGTTTCTTCTTGGAATATTGCATCAGAAAGTTGTTGTTCTCTTGTGTGTACAATATTTCCTAGAAAACTACGCAGTTTGCTTTTTTTGCTAAAATTGTCAATTTATATCTTTTTTAAAACATAATGTAAATTTATTTCTTGGGCATAATTTTTTAATAGGTGATCAACTTTTTTTTAAGAACGCTCGGCGGGCCGGATTGAAACCTCTCCCATCACTGCTCTATACAGTCACCATTGACTGTAACGTTCTGACACCCCCCGGGGGCACATATATGGTCTTTATGGAGAGCTACTATGTAGACCTGTGCAACTGGCGGAAAAAGGGAGCCCAGTCCCCTGAAGTCAGCAGGGCTACAACTGAAAACTCCACTTTATTTCCACGGGAATCAGTAAGCCGCAGAGTTCGTTATTTGTCTGTTTAGACATTTAACTGTTCTCTGACTGATTATTGAGGTTGGCCCCTATATGGGAGTAGCGTTCTATGGTGGTCGGGTTCATTTCACCTTTAATAACACCTACCTGGTGAAATGTTCCCAGATCCACTGAGCATGCTAAACATGTGTTGTGGACAGGAGTTGGAAAGTCTCCAACTCTTAACCAAGGAGTGATGATTTGCAGCCCTACTCTGGAATCATCGAAGTTGCAACTAGAAAGTTCTGTTGCATAGAATTATAGCTTCGGCTTCCTAGGACGAGCATGACGTCCCAAATTATGCAGTGGTTTGACCACCATCTGATTAAGACTACATAGTCAGGCGCAGATGTAAATCTAATCACACAGTTGTAACATTCTGACCAGCATCGTTTTTAAAGATGATTCCATCAGCTCATAAATCATACGATTTTATCCACAGAAATCCAAACGCGAAAAGGGATAAAACCTTAGCCGACTCCATATCGAAGATTCTGAAAAGTTACCCGAACAGTGAAATTGTTGTTGCTGGTGATTTTAAAGTTCACAACTATTGTTGGCTTCGCCATTCAAGTTATTTAAGTATTTGCCGTTGAGTCATTTCAAGTTGAGTTATTTGCCGCGCCTAACTACCTTGTGCAATTAGTGAATGAGCCAACACACATTCCTTATGTTGAAGGTTACCGCAGTAATACGCTCGACCTTTTTCTAACTTCACACTCCCCAAAAGTATGAAGTTACTGTTTATGCACCTCTCAGCAATTCCGATCACTGCACCATCTCCCCCTTCTTTTCATATTTAGAACTTTACAGCGTTTCGAAATCAGCTACTGAACGTTTAAAATATATTTACGAGAAGTCTCGTTCGGACGAGCTTAACGAATTTTTTTTTTTTGCAATTTTATTGGAAACTATGTTTCTTGGACAATAAAGTCGATGCCATAGCGGAAATGGTTGCAAATATCATTTTCTTTGGTATGAAAACTTTTATTCCATTCAAAAAAATTTCAATTAAAACCAGATCGAAGTCTTGGTTTGATCAGACGTGCAAAACTGTAGTCAGATCAAGAAGGGAAGCATTCAGTACCTCGCATAGAAACAAAAACACAGATACTGATTTGCTACGCAAAAGAGCAAGATCCTCTAAGGCGTGAGAAAAATCAGTATGATGAGCTCTTTCATGCTAAAGTTCTTGCTGCTCCTCGGTATAGCAAGAGCTCATTGTCATGTGTTAAAAGAGTAAGGAGAATAATTCCAGTTCTTCAATTCCGACTCTTTTAAAGAATGACTAAATATTCACTGACCCGGTTGATAAAGATAAACTTTTGGCTGGTATATTTAGAGATAAAATTTATTTGCCGAAAAGCAATCATCCGCCGCCCGAGCTCGACAGAGTATTCGTTACTATGCCAAAGATATTCTTTCAAACTCGAGCGGTTAAAAAGGCATTAGAAGATCACAGTATCAGCATATCGCCTAAGCCGGACGGAATTCCAGCACTGGTCTTGAAACAGTACTCCTCGAGGCCAGCGCCTCCATTAGCAGCCCTCTTCAGCACGTTGTATCATGCCGGCGAATTTGCAAAGTGTTAGAAGGTTGCAAATGCAACACGTATCCCCAAAAAGGATGAGGCTAACAACCCTGAAAATTACCACCCAATTGAAATTTGTTCTGCACTTTCTAAAGTGATGGAAAGCATGATTAATTTTCATTTTTTGGGATATCTGGAGTCCAACAGCTTACTTAGCGACCGACGGTATGGTTTCCGTAGAGGGCGCTCTACGGTTGATTTGCTCGCTTTCCTAACGAAAAAGTGGTGCAACTCCATACATCATCTTGGAGAAACAAAGGTTGTGGCTTAACATATTTCCAAGGCGTTTGGGAAAGTACGTCATGATGCACTTCTATAAAAACTGGTTGCTTTTGGTATCGGTGATAATTTCTTCAGATTTATATCTGGTTTTCTCAGGAATCTCACTATACTTTTCTAAATGACCTTCTTTGTCAAACTTTTAACTCTATCTGCTCGCTCGCAGACGACAGCACCATTTGTCATTCGTATTCATTTGGTAATAGACCGGACCAGTTGGAGGTGGGTTTCAAGAGGCGGAACGTTGTTGAGATATGCTCAATCACAATCTCATGGCGTTCTCCGAATGGGGTCGTGTGAATAGAGTCAATTTTGCCCGTAGGAGGAAATGTTGCATGTTTACGCATAGATGTGTGTTCGAAACTGGTGCTGTACCTGTTACTATGCATGAAAATTCAATGTGATGTTCGATGGACTAAACATATTTTTCAGGTTTCTAAAGAAGCTTTCAAGTGTCTCGGTTTTTTAAAGCGGTGTAAGACATGCATCACCTCCATTCGATCTTCGTACTATTTATACCATCTATATCCATCCAAATTCTATTTTGGAGAGTTGCTCGACAGCGTATAGGAGAGAGCAAAGAGGACGGTAGGGTATCCAACTCTATCGATAGAGCATCGACGCAATGTAAGTTGTACATCACTGTTTTATCGTTACTACAATGGAAAGTGCGGTAACGACATTAGGGAACTTGTTCCCGAAACTCGCACGTTTTTTGCATTAGAATCGATTTTCGTTGAGAGCGCATCCATTTGTGGTCGACCGGCCAGAGACCTCTCTCCGGAGATCTTTCTTATCGATGTAAGAAAATTTAAAATCTAATGTCCACAAACGCTACTCCCTGTTTCCTCCTCCCCATAACCTAATTTTCTAATTCTGCTACAAAGCACTTCATAAGAGGGATCATCCCCTGAGTGCTGATTCAAACGAAAGAAAATATATGTTCAACATGTCACATGTCAATCAAAGCAGTATTCCCAAAACCATCACATTCGAAGAAGTTTTAATTATGAAAATTTACTATCACTCGAGCAACTTTTCCTCGTAATTAGGCTCCTTCCTAAACCACTGTGCATAATTTAATCGAGGGCTCACGGTAATATTGCATAAGACCAAATAATATGTGGTCGTAGTGGCCATAGTGATGCAAAGATACCTGCTGTATGATACCAAAGATACCTAAAAATGGGCCGGGAATTTCGTGATAAGATTTACATGTGCACCTGGCCGTAAGCCTTAATCAGATGGTGGTCAAACCACTGGGAATGGAAAGCAACGTCATTCACGCTCTAGGAAGCCGAGGACTAATTTTGGCAACAGGTTTTTCCTAGTTGCAATTTTAGCGGTTCCAAAGCAGGGTTGCAAACCTGAAGCTGAAGACTATACAACTCCTGGTCCAGAACGCATGTAGCTTAATATAATTAAGAACACGACGGCATTCATACTTACTGGACCTGGACCATTCATTGTGTTCATTGTGAATGATCCGAGCCACAAACTCAAAGGAGGTCCTCGAAACACACAGCCAACACGATACTCTCGAAGGGCCTACCTCAATAATCAGTCAGAGAACAGCTAAATGCCTAAAGAGACAATTAGCGGAACTCTTAGGCTTTTACCGATTCCCGTGAAAATATTGTGAATTGTCCAGTTGGCTGCCGCTAGCCTTGAAGGGGATTGGGCTTCCTTTTACCCCCGCAAGACACAAGTCTAGATGGTTGTGTGATCCATAAAGACTTATAATGTGTCCCCGGGGGCTCCGATATTTGTGATATCCACACTGAAGTTGTCAAATTCATGGCGGAACTCTTAGGCTTTACCGATTCCCGCGGAAATATAGTGAATTGTCCAGTTGGCTGCCGCTAGCCTTGAAGGGGATTGGGCTTCCTTTTACCCCCGCAAGACACAAGTCTAGATGGTTGTGTGATCCATAAAGACTTATAATGTGTCCCCGGGGGCTCCGATATTTGAAGTTGTCAAATTCACACCCCCCCCCCCCCCCCCCCCTTTGTTTAGCGTGACAAAATGAAGATCAAAATCAGCCAAAACGGTAAATATTCCAAAAGACGGGGATTTCCCGTTTTGGGTTATAAACATTGTAATTAAATTTGAAAAAAAAACAGATAAAAAACGCAATTTTAAAAATTACCGGGGCCTTTGTGATAAACGTAGTGGCGAATAGCGAGCTTGCACTAGAATCTTGAAGAGCCATTTTCGTCTTTTTTAATTTACTAAAAGAAATATATATTTTTTTTATAATTTAAAAGTCAAATATTTAGTTACTTTAGTTTATTAATTAATTTACTAAATCACCCTCGTATGTTTTGTAAGGCTACAAGTAGAAAATATTTTTAAAGTTGGCCCACATATTTTTTTAAATTTGTTTTTATCTATGAAATTAGATGTGTGTGTGTGTGTGTGTGTGTAGATGAGTGCCTATGTGTGTGTGTGTGTGTGTGTATGTGACTGTCTGTCGATTTAATCAAATATTTTAAAAATAAATGCGAACTAGAAAAAATAAAAACAACATAACAATGGAAACAACAACAACAACACAAGTTATCCTTGTAACATAAAAAGAGCGAATGGCAATGAGAAAGGCCAGGGATAACGGAAAGAAAAAAGCCAACAAGTATACACTTACACTTGCAAAAGAAAAATCTTGCAATTGAGTGTGTGTATGTATATGTGATGTCAAACATGCCTAAAGAAGTTTCAAGAGAGTATATTTGGCGTTGCTTTTTTCTTTTATTTGACTTCTTGTAGCTGCTCGCTTTTTAATGTTAAAATATTTTTTTTTAATACAACAACAACAAAAAAAACGAAAAAAGAAGAAAGAAAAAAAGAACAGAAATGTGTACATTCTTCATTTATCTATCTATTCTTCATTAGAACAGTGTATAATTATTCTATTTATTATTTACCCTTTCCATAAGTAACAGCAATTCTGAAGGTTTCATTTTAAAGAGTTTGTAATTTTTAACGGAGTTTTAATGACGTTTCGTCATATATTAAATAAAATACAATTTTCTTTATTATAATTTCAGGTTTTCAATTTGTAGCACTTGATTTTAGTTTAGTTTGCTTCTTCTTCTTTTTTTTTGTAATATTTTTTTAAGTTTTATTTTAATATGCGAAATATGATTTTATACTAGAAAGTAAGACAAGAAAAGAACTTTAATGTTTCCAAATACGAATATTGTTAACAAAAATTTATATATTAAAATATTCAACGGTTTTTACATTTCAAAAAAAAAGAAATAATTTTTGGTTGCAAATTTTTTTTAAAAATTTCTGTTTTTCTTAAAACATTTTTTTTTGTTAATTAAAATATTTTTTTGATTTTCTTTATATATTTTTTTAAAAAAATTTCTTTACAATTTTCTGATTTCTCATATACACATACACACACACATAAAATTTTATATTAAATTTTTTGCTTATTTTCCAGCTTTTCTGAATTTGATATTTTTAATTAATAATTTTTACAAGTTAATTGATTTATATTTTTTTATTTTGCTAAACTTTGCTTTTCAATCTTTATCTTTATTTTTAATTATATTTCACAAAATGTTATTTAATTTTATGTTAAATCCACATTTGCCTTTTTACAAGTGAAAAAGCTGAATGGTTGCAATTTTACGTGTGTATAACTTCGAAAAACAAAAAATGTTCTTAATGTTCTTATTTTTTTTCTTCTTTTTACAAGCAAAATCCTTAAAAATGTTCTCTCCTCTTTATAATTTCCTTATTCCACACATCAATAGAAATACGTTTCCGTTAATATGTTGCTCCTTTTGTGGTTGCAAATATACTCGTCCAAGAGCATACAAGTGAATTATGGTAAAGTTGTTCTTAAATTACTGTTGAATGGTTTGATTTGCTTTTATATTTTTTTGGAGTAAATTTTGTTGCGTTGGTGTTTACCACTAAAGGCAAAAGGTTAACTCTGTATTTAACATGTGCGTTTTGTTGTTCGGGAGTATTTAAATGTCTTATTTTATTAGTAGTCCTTCATTCCTTTAATAGTCTCTTCTTAAATATTGCATACTTAAAGGCATACACAAACACAAACACACATGCATTTCTTTTAAACAACTGTATTTCTGCGCAAAAGCTCTACTCTACTCTTCTCCTACTTCTACTCTTACTCGACTTTCAACTCAGTTGAACTCTTTACATAAACTCTCTTCCTTTGTCTAAATCTTATTATTAGTAAAATCATAACGCTTGCCACCTTCTATCAATACTATCTGCGTGTTTAATTTAACAAAAAAAGTCTTTAAAATCCAATGGCCTGGTAAAAATTACTCTGGTAATAAAATACCAAACAAAATTATAAACTCCTGCAGCATATTCGAAATTTCGAACTTAATTTCGAATTTTCGATTTATAAAAAAATTTATGTTTTAAGATCAAATTTTTAATAAATATTTAGTTTGAATGCAAAAACTCAAAAATATAACATGGTTAGCATGTTCGAAAATACACTTTTGATTTCGAAATGATTTTAATTCTTAAAAAACAATTAATTTGTTACACCAACAACAAAAAAAAAAAAAAAGAAATTAATAAATAAACAAAACTACAACCTCCTGAAGTATATTCGAAATTTCGGATATTCAATTTGCAGTATATTTTAAAATTCAAATAATTGAAAATATTAAATTTTTAGGAAAATTACTCTAAAAAGTTGCTTGCAAATACACATTCTATTTCGAAATGAAATTAATTATGCAAAAGCTTAATTTGTTATACTAAAACAAATAAAATTACAACCTCCTGCACTATATTCGAAATTTCGAACTTAATTTCGAATTTTTGATTTATAGTAAAATTTATATTTTAAGATCAAAATTAAAACAAATATTTAATTTGAATGCAAAAACTCTAAAAAATGACATGGTTAGCATGTTCGAAAATATACTTTTAATTTCGAAATGATTTTAATTAATCAAAAACTTAATTTGTTATACCAATAACAAAAAAAAAAAACAGAAATTAATAAATAAAAAAAAAACTACAACCTCCTACAGCATGTTCGAAATTTCGAATTTTCAATTTGCAGTATATTTTAAAATTTTAATCAAATAAAATATTTAATTTTTGCATGAAAATAAACATTCTATTTCGAAATGAAATTAATTATGAAAAAAAAAATTTAATTACAATCTCCTGCACTATATTCGAAATTTCGAATTTAATTTCGAATTTTCGATTTACAGTAGATTTTATATTTTAAGACCAAATTATACAAATATTTAATTTTTATGCAAAAACTCTTAAAAATTACGTGGTTACCCTGTTCGAAAGTACACTTTCTATTTCGAAATAAAATGAATTATGCAAAAACCTTAATTTTTATACCAAAAAAAAAAAATAAATAAAAATAATAAAACTACAACCTCCTACAGCATGTTCGAAATTTCGAATTTTCAATTTGCAGTATATTTTAAAATTCAAATAAAATAAAATATTTAATTTTTGCCTGAAAATACACATTCTATTTCGAAATGAAATTAATTATGGAAAAAAAATTAAATTACAACCTCCTGCACTATATTCGAAATTTCGAATTTTCGATTTACAGTAGAATTTATATTCTAGGTTAAAAATTAAAACAAACATTTAATTTTTATGTAAAAACTCTTAAAAATTACGTAGTTATCATGTTCGGAAGTACACTTTCTATTTGGAAATTAAATTAATTATGCAAAAACCGAATTTGTTATACGAAAAAAAAAAAATAAAATAAAAATAATAATACTACAATCTACTGCAGCATGTTCCAAATTTCGAAATTAATTTCGAATTTTCGATTTGCAATTAAATTTATATTTTAAGATCAAAAATAAAAAATAAAACCACAACCTCCTGCAGCATCTTCGAAATTTCGAATTTTCGATTTAAACTAAAATTCATATTTTAAGATCAAAATTAAAATTAATATTTAATTTTTATGTAAAAACTCTTAAAAATTACGTGGTTACCATGTTCGAAAGTGCACTTTCTATTTGGAAATTAAATTAACTATGCAGAATGTTAACTTGTTATACTGAAAAAAATAAAAAATAAAACTACAACCTCCTGCAGCATATTCAAAATTTCGAATTTTCAATTTACAGTAAAATTCATATTTGAAAATCAAAATTAAAACAAATATTTCATTTTAATGCAAAACCTTTAAAAAATACATAGTTACCATGTTCGAAAATACACTTTCTACTTCGAAATGATATTAATTATGCAAAAACTTAATTTGTAATACCAAAAAAATATTTAAATAATAAATACAACCTTCTGCAATATGTTCGAAATTTCGAACTTCGAAACTAGTGTTGAAATATTAAAAAAAAAATCACAGCTTAAAATTCTGTGTAGTTCCTGTTCATTCGTAAAATATAAAATAGTAGGTTTGATTAATTTGCTTAGCAGTTTATTGCTTTTGTCTTTTCACAACGTTTTTACAAATTATAGGAAGATTTGTTTAGATTTTTGAAAATGATCTGTTTTTCTTAAAAAAGTAAGCAATTTGAAAACTTAAATGAATTATAAGGCAATTAATGTTACCCTTAAATATTTCTAGGCTTTTAATTTTTTTTTTAATAAAAGTCTGGCATCATTTATAGCATTGTTGCACTCTCAATTGTTGCTTCGAATGTGATATGTTATTTTCTCTGTCTCTCTCTCTCTCTCTCTCTCCTTAATATATACAAGATTTCCGTTTGATTAATTCTTCTTTAAATTTCATTTTCTGTAGCAGTTTAAAAAATGTTATTGTGTTAAATATCATTTTTTTAACATCCGTTTTAAATGTTATTTCGTAAACACCTGTTATCACATGTTCCTATTAATTCATTTTCCATTTTAAAGTTCAATTTTACACTCAATTCACTTGAAGCATTTTTTTTTGCACTTTCAATTGAACTTTTGAAAGGAAACTAATACATGCGTACACATGCACGCATACATATTAACACTCTTTAATCGAATTTGCATTAATGCCTGCATGAGTTCTTATTGAGTTTTTGTCCGGGTTGTCAAGTGCAAATTCAAAAATTATATCAGACACATAAAACTAAAATTTCCGACTATCCTTCTGCTTTCACCACCTGTTTCATCTCTTCTCTATCCCTTTCCTAAAGAAGGTAGCACGGTACTTGACTAAATAGGCATTGTTGCCTGAAGTGCTACTTCTCTTTTTAAGAAAAACTGACTTTGTGTTAAGGAATACTATAGAGTGTGTTTTAGAGAGGCATAGAACCTTCCTTGAAAGGGTGATGATTAACTTCTTCACCTGGCCGTAAGCCTTAACCAAATGGTGGTCAAACCATTGGGAATAAAAAGCAACGCCCTAGAAAGCCAAGGACTAATTCTAACAACAGCTCTTTTCTAGTTGCAATTTCAGCGGTTTCAAAGCAGGGTTGCAAACCACTACTCCTTGCTGGAGACTATCCAACTCCTGGTCCAGAACATATGACAAACATGCTCACTGGATCCGAATCATTCACCCGTTGGTGTTATTAAATACGAGATGATCCTGGCTCTCTAAATTGAATTCACGCGAGGGCCGAGAAACCCCAACCACCACAATACTCCCGAAGGACCAACCTTAATAATCAGTCAGAGAAACAGCTAAAAGTCTAAAAAGACAATTAGCGGAACTCTGGAGTTTACTGATTCCCGTGGAAATAACGTGAAGCTTCCAGTTGACTCCCTAACGGGAAATACGTTTGTGAACTTCCAGGTATTGACAGCATTAATGCAATAATACTGAAAAATATGTCAGATACGTTTTTTAACATTCTTACAACAATATTAAATTGGTGTTTAAGAAATGGATATTATCCAAAGATTTTTAAAAATGCCAAAGTTGTACCAATACTGAAAGCTGGTAAGGATGCCAAGTCTCCAAAAAGCTACCGACCCATTAGTATGCTAAACAACCTTGATAAAGTTTTTGAAAAAATAATATTAGAAAGAATAAATGATTTCGAAGAAAATAATAGCATCTTGCAGAACGAACAGTTTGGGTTTAGAAAAGATCACTCTACAACGCATCAGGTTAAAAGAATCGTTAATATTATTCAAAACAATAAAAATAATAGACGGAGTACGGGGCTGTTATTTCTAAATATTGAGAAAGCATTTGATTCTATATGGCATAACGGCTTAATTTTTAAACTTGGAGCGTTTGGATACCCTATTTATTTGCAGAAAATTATAAAAAGCTTTCTATCTTAAAAGAACTTTTGTCGTAAAAGTTGACAGTGAGTACTCAAACAATCCCCTGTTCTGTACTCCATATACATAACAGACTTTAAAGCACTAAGAGATCAATCCTCAGCACTGTATGCAGATGACACTGCTCTAATAGCAAGTGGAAAAATTTCAAACGCAATGATTAAAAAAATGGAAAAAGCTTTAACTGCAATTAAAAGATTTTTCGAAAACGGGAAAATCAAATTGAATGATATGAAAACACAGGCAATCATATTC
Source organism: Trichopoda pennipes (assembly GCA_030448955.1). Lineage (NCBI taxonomy): Eukaryota > Metazoa > Arthropoda > Insecta > Diptera > Tachinidae > Trichopoda > Trichopoda pennipes. The sequence continues at coordinate 5,257,509 of JASKUP010000056.1, read as the reverse complement.
CCATTTAACAAATCGCCAAAGCGAATACCTAGTCGTAGACTATCCATTTTGGGGACGGAAATACCAATGTTAGACTCCGTTAAATATTTACGGATAACGTTGGATAAAAAATTGAGCTTTAAGCAACACGTTCTCCAAACTTGTGCTAAAGCTATCAGTTGTGGAAGAGCTCTTTTTCCACTACTTAATCGAAAATCAACTCTTCATCAGAAAAACAAATTATTGCTCTATAGAATGTGTATTAGACCAATTATGGTTGTCAAATATGGTCTACTAGATGTGCAAAGACTTACCTGAAGAAGCTGCAGATATTAAACACATTCATTTTTAATTAATACTTGTTAAAATTAATAAAGTATTTGTCCACTAACCGCTTTAGGAATTATCATGATCATAACCATAACATAGTTCGCACAATCAGTTTGATTAATTTGTGCGACACTTTACTCAATTACACTTACTATGTAATGCTCTGTGGTAATGTCACTTAATAATGATCAAGCGTGGAATTTTATTTAAGAAAACGCTTTCTCTATCGGGTTCTATCGGCACAGGAGAATAAGGTGGTAAAAATTTAAGTGTACAGTCACTATTATCCACCATATTTCGAATTTCCTGGGTTTTATGGATTCTGGCATTATCCATAATTAAAAATGAATTTTGTAACTCTGGGCTGCATGCAATTTTATCCAAGAGCTCCCTAAGAAATATTTGGAAACGGGCTGAATTTACAGTGGAAAGGGAAACAACTTTATGGTAAACAACACCAGCATTATTTATAGCAGCAATTAAAGTAACGTTCCTTCCCCTTGCGCTTGGCACAACAACATGAGCTCTTTCACCTACCGTCGTAGCACGTGCTTGTGAACGCCGTAAGCGTAAGTTAAACCCGCACTCATCTATAAAAATGATCTTTTCTTTTTGTAAAGGAGACCAAATTGTAAATTCTGAGGCATACTGTCTACGGTTTTCAATAGTCGCTGCGCTATTCATACGATCCACTTCGATGGAAGCCATTTTCAGCGTTATTTTAAGTTCTTTTAAGCCGTTGACAATTGAAGACAATGCAAGCGTTACATTAAATTGTTCAAAAAAACTTTTTGCGAATATTTTTTTCAAAGTTATTCCCGGGTCATTCTCTACAATCAATTCAATTTTTTCCAGGATTTGGGGACTCAATTTTTTTGGCCTATTCCTTCCACGAGGAAGTTCCACTAGTTCGCAATCATTTTTTTATATCGCGAAATAATAGTTTTAGGTTTAGCTTTAAGTATTATAGAGGAAAAATGGCAGATAATAGAACAAAGTACGAATATTGAGAAGGAATTATTTTTACATATTCTTAAGTTTTGCATTGAAGTTAATAGGTATTTTCAATTTGATAATAGGATATATCAACAGAAGGAGGGCCTCCCTATGGGCTCTCCAGCATCTCCAATTATAGCTGATATTGTGATGGAGGAATTACTAAAATCATGTATTAGTAAAATGCATATTAAACCAGAGTAGCGAAGTGTTCACTCACTGTTCATACATGTATGAATATGTACATTTCATTTTTTAGCCGCTTCTTCTCATACATGTGTGAGAGACTGAAAAATATTTTGCGTTTTCTCATTTATGAATGCGACGATTTATTTTTTTCTTTCTATTCATAAGTGAAAAAATGAGAAACACACAAGTGTTCATTTTTGAATATGTACAATTTTGATAATTTTTCATAAATGAAAAGATCGTAAAAATATGTGCGTTAAGCATTCGCGTACATAAACGCACATATTTGATAATACGCAATTGTCGGCGTATGTAGGAAAGAAAATGTTTTTTTTTTATTTCTTTTAGGATATATTGCAATATTGTATTTTGTGTTAATATGTACCCATGTGTTTTTACTACATTTTACGGTAAACTGCTATCGTAGGTAGAAAATTTTTTCACATTCATTTATGAGAAATTTTATAAAAACGTTCAACGTTCATAAATGAACATGTACATTTATGAAAAAGAACATTAATGAGAAGTAGCTGATTTATCATTTATCACATATGAATAAGACTAATAATTCTTGTTGTGCGCATTCATGTATGAAAATAACCAGAACATTTTTTCTTGTTCGTTTATGCGCGTGAAAAATAAATATAAAATTTTAGATTTCTCATTTATGAAAAATATCATGAATGTTGATTTTTGAATGTTCATAAATGAAAAATTCTGAACCCTGTATTAAACCTAAGATAATCACAAAATATGTGAATGATTTATTTTCTATAACTTCAGAAGATGCAGTGGATGATATTTTGTCAGAATTGAATAGTTTCCATCCGGATATTAAATTTACGATTGAAAGAGAATTAGAATCTAGACTTCCATATTTAGATGTATTGATAATAAGGAAGAAAAATAAGTTAGTATTTGATTGGTATAAGAAACCAACATCTCCTGGAAGAATTATTAATTTTTATTCAAAACATCCAAAGAAAATGATAATAAACACAGCGAAAAATATGATAGACAGAATATTGACTATAAGTGATAGAGAATTTCATTTGAAGAATAGGGATACAATAAGAGATATACTTAATGACAATGATTTTCCAGTAGAATTAACTAACAGATTAATTAGACAATATGGTAGTTAAAGGCATAATTTAGGAAATTCTAAATTCAGAGCCAAGAAAAGAACACTGAAGATGGCAAACAGCCGAAACCGGTTTGTTCACAAACCAAATTTGACGAGGGTCGACGGAAAACCGTACCCAAACAAAAGAAATTATAAATCATTAACTGGAATATCAAAAAGATTAAGAAAGTGTAAAATATATGACACAGATAAATATATAATTGCACACAAAACACATAACACATTAAATAAATTATTTAGCAGTATGAAGGATAAAATAGGAAAAATGGAAATATCTGATGTAGTATACAGGATACCATGTGGAGGAAATGACCAGGTGAACTGTGACAAAGTTTATATTGGGACAATAAAAAATAAACTTAAAACAAGATTAGCTGGTCACAGGTGTGACCAAAACCATAGAAATATTTCAACACAGAAGACATCCTTATCTTCACATTGTAAGAAATATAAATCATTATCCAAAGTTTGATGAAACATCAGTATTAGATATAGAAAAAAACTACAAGAGACGTTATATGTTGGAAATGTTAGAAATTGTTAATGTACCAAATCTAAGGAGAATAAAGAGAATAAATTTCAAGACAGACACAGACAATTTAGCTCAGAATTATAGGTACTTAATTCAAAAGACACATAATTTGTTATAATCATTTCATAAGAGAGAGTTTGTTATTTATTTGTTACTAGCGTGCCCGTGACTGCTTTGCAAGTCATTAATGGTTGTTTTTTATTCTGTAGCGTTCGTTTTTGTGTGCGCTAAAAATTCAATCATTCAAGAAAATTAATCAGAAAGAACACAATTTCCTTTTTTTTTCCTTTTATGTTTTTTTTTAATAATTTTATTTTTTTCACAATTCAATATTTTTGTGTGATTATATAAAACGTCTTGTTCTATTGCATGGCTTTGACATGTACGACAACATTCTTCGATTGATTTTGGTTCGTGGTATCGGCAACCAAAGTAGTTGGTTTATTAACACCTGAACATGATACATATAATTGAACGTGCGAAAAACAGGGACCATTGCAAAAGCAACACGTATGGGGAACTGAAGCCGTTTAAAATCGAACGGCAAATCGGGAGGAATCATAGGAATGCGTGGATCAGCACATTCTCGCCATTATATTTTCCTTTTACAATTTTTGCTTCAATCACATTTTCCATGACTTTTTTGACTACTAAAGGTGTCCCAATGCAAAGTCGTGGCTGGCAGATGTTTTTAAGCAAAATAATTGAAATAGCAACTTTCACTTGTAGGCGGTGGATGGGCGTCAGTCCAGATAATTCAAGCGAATTTTAATTAATTTACAACATCGTTTTGATTGGTAACATCGTCAGTCGATTTGTAGGTAAAAATTACCCCGGGAATGTCATTCAAAATTGTCACATTGATATCCGAAACATCTGCATTTTTCGCAGCTAAGGTAGCTCTTTCCTCCAACCAATCATGGTTTCTAAAATTTTCTGAAATACCTGGAAATACGTTTGTGACCAATTCTTGTTTTGATTGTGCAAAGTGGCAAAAATTATTTGGAAGCGTAATCAATTTTGTGGTGGTGTCAATTGGAATTGCGCCATTCCCAATATCTAACAATTGCTTTGAAAAACGTTCGGCTGTAGGATCATTTTGCAATTGCACATGCAAATTACACACACACACACACACACATATGGAAAACAAAATTCTTTATTTGTTTGAACATCCACTTGCTATGAACATGAACATATTTCGATTTGTATTGCCGTCTCATTCTGCACACACACAAACGCACACACACACAGTAGCCTACAAACAAAACAAACACATTTCATTTGATACAAAGCCGAAGTATGAGCCGAAGTATGCAATGGAAAAAAATTTTTGAAATTTTTTAAAAATTTGTCTTGTTTGAAAGGCGCACTGTGGACGCACTATTGTGCATAACCACATGAAACAAAGATACAAACCAGCGAACGACCATTACGAAGGTACTGTGAAAATCGGACGGCGCATCTCGTCAAACATTGGCAACCAACGGACACCTATTTTGGGCTGAATTTTTATTTATATAGAAGATAAGTGAGTTTTTTTTTTTGTAAATATCTTCGGAACTACATAACCGATTTAAGAGATTGATATCTCGTTTTGAAAAGCATAAAAATGGCTTTAAAAAATAAAATAAAAAAGAAAAAAAAATAATAAATATGTATATGTATATGTCATTGGGGGGTTTTGCCACGCCCCTCCGCCCACAGACCACAAAATCGGACTTCACAGTGTCACCCGCCTGAATATTCTGAAGATTCTCTGAAAATTTCATCAAAATCGGCCCAGCCGTTTTCGAGTCCATTTCTTACATACATACACACATCCTCTTTTATATATATAGATAGATTTCCGTTTCCTTGTTTTTGTATGTTTGAATATTTGAAAATTTTAAATTTTTGTATGTATGTATGAAAAAATATTTTATATGTTTTTGTCAAATGTTTTGAAACATTTTTTTTTTCAATTTGTTTAATAATTTTTTGTTTTTAAAAATATAAATATTTTTCCTGAAGAAGCTTTCCAAAGGAAAGCGAAATATTGAGAAGAAAAAATTTAAAAAAAAGATCTTAAAAAAGAAAAAAAGATATTTATTAAAGATAAATAAAAAAAGATCGGTTAAAAAAAAACTATAAAAATTTATTTATTATCTTAATGTGTATCTTAAACTGTGATTAATCACTATATTTCGCTATAACGCTCCCCTAAATTATTCTTTGCTTTTAAGAACAAATCTTGAGTCACCTTCGTTGCAGTAGTTTGTTATTTGGGGAACAGACTGTACTTGCATTTCTCACTTATCGTGAAAAGTTAAAGAGGCATTTGTAAACGACTTTAAAATGTTTCTTTATCCCACAGCGGTGATTTAGTTTTCATTGTTGCTGTTGTTGTTGTTGTTGTTGTTGCAGCACATGTGTTCGTTGTGTTTTCTTTGTTAAATTCTTTTATTTATGGGAGACAGTTAAAATGCTTAAAAGTCAATGACACTCGTAACTGAATAATTGAAAATAAAGTTGGATAAGAAAGATCATCCATCTGCAAGGAAGATGGGGTGTGGCGGTTATTCGTTTACTTGTTTACTTTTCTTTTTTTTTTTTTTAATTTTGTTGTTGTTGTTGTTTTTGTTAACATGTGTTGCACATAGATCTTGTCAGCATCGACAGCATTACTCCTTCCTGTCGTTGTACAAATATTTTTAATTACGTTTCAACTAAAAATGTGTGTGTGTGTGTGTGTGTGTATGTTTTTTAACTTCTGGTATTCACAATCGTCATAAATGCGATAATATTTTTGTAACTGGTCTATCAGCAAGAAGTTTGTTTTCAATTCAATAACATGATAGTTTTGATATTTAGTTTCGCACGAAAAGTGCTCCTGTAGGCTAGTGTACTAACTTGTAAATATGGGGGTTGTGGGTTCGATTCCCAACGAAGACCTTGGTTTTTTTCTCACTACAAAAATAAAAATTGACTGTCGGTGGAGCTGCTCAGCGATGAAGGCATAGTCACTGGTCGCTGTGCTGTCTTATATACGGCAGTTAATTTCCGACTATTCTTCTACTTTCACCACCTGTTTTATCTATTCTCTATCCCTTTCCTAAAGAATGTAGCTCAGTACTTGACTAAATAGGCATTGTAGCCTGAAGTGCTACTTCTCTTTAAAAAAAATAATAAAATAATTAAAATCCACTATGAAAATGGTGGTTCTGTTAGAATTGCATTTCGTGATAATAAAATTCATGATATTTTCGAACAATATAATCGTCCTTTTGTTACATTTCGTAAAATTCGCAATATTTTCGGACAACATAATCGTCTTTCCGCTACTAAAACTTTAAGCGTTAAATTTAAGTCGACAGACTCGAAAGAAAATGTGCAAACACCAACGCGTGTTTGACGGGGTCGTACAACTGAAAACATCACAGCCGTGAACCATAGTGTTGAAACGGATACGAATTTATCTATTCCTCGACGTTCTCTACAATCCAAATCATCACATAGCGAGTGCTGCATTTGACTTCGATGTGTTACAAGGTTCAGCAGGTGTAGGAATTAAAGCCGACCGACCAATCACAACGACGTAGATTCGTGCAATTCATTAAGCAACAAACGGCGGGTTTTTCTGAAAAAGATAATTTTTTCAAACGAAGCCCATCTTTACTGGTCCGGGTATGTCAACAAGCAAAATTGCCGTATTTGGGCTTCTGAAAATCTTAGAGCGATTAGTGAGACGCCTTTGCATACTCAATGTGTCATTGTATGGGGCGCTATGTCGTCTGAAGGTAATATTGGGCCGTTTTTTTTAATGAGGCTAGAAATGCGGTAACAGTCACGCTATCAACTCAATTTTGGCCTATTATTGTCGACGTGGATATCACTCAGGTCGGTGCCACATGAAATGATCAATTTATTGCAAACTAAATTTCCCAGTCACATAATTTCACGACAAGCAGCAGTTGAGTGGCCTGCCAGATCGTGTGATTTAACATCACAGATTTATTTTTTTGGGACTATATTAATGGCAGAGTCTTTACGGAGCCAATCGAATCTATTTCACCCTTAAAACTCAAAATCCGTGATGTGATTAACGAAATAGGAACGCCAATTTGCCGAAAACTGGTTAAAAACTTTAATGCAAGAATCGACATCTGTCAGCGTGGTCATGGTGGACATTGTGATGACGCCGATGAAGAATTTTTTAACACATTCGCCATTTGTACGCGATATTTTTGTTGGATAAAACCACATTGTTAAGGACATAATAATATTGAAACGGGAGGATAGAAAAGAAAATCTTTGGACAACTAGTTCACTGCAGCTGGTAATGATAGCGTTTTCGCCGAACCTCTACTTAAAAAAGTTTCAACAGTATTTGCTCGATTACGGTTTCCCATTCCCCAGAACCGACTATACTGTTGATTCACAATATCCATTCAAATGAAAATGTGCCTCGTTACTCATTATGATTTTTTTTATGAAAATCGGGGTTGTCATGGGCGAGCTGTAGCATCCTTTTAGCCTACGTATGGCGGTGTAAATGATCTTATGGAAGAAGCTCTTGTGCCAGCTGAATCTTCTATGAAAATAAATGCAAGTCCATGTGCAAAGTTGTTCTTTGCTCTTGAGCACGGCATCGAATTGACGTTGATGGATTGTTTTGAACACTTTCTTGAGCAGCAGTAATATTTTTAACTGATCTTGCAGTACATTGTGGTCCATGCTTGGGCCTATCATCTGCGGAACCTCTTTCTTCGAAATCATTCACTACACGATAAATAGTGGCTTTTGTTGGCACGTTGTTTCTCCCAAAAATTTCACGTAACTTTCTTATCGTCTCAGTAAAATCCATGATTGATTTTGATACAATTTTTTAACGATTCAAACACGCTGGCTTAGCGAATATTTTTGCCACGTGTCTACTTCACGACTGCCAAATATAAACTGTCGAGACTAATGTCTACCAAAGTGGCGGCCGAACATCCTGTACCTATAAGCTCACATTTATCCATATTTTTCAGTTCCGTTAAGGTCTGGTGAGTTTCGATAAGCTCCTTTGAATTCTGTTGAGTTCCGTTGAGTTGCACTGAGTTTCGATCCATTTTGTTTCCTTGAGGTCCCTTAAGTTCGCTTCAGTTCCATATTGTTTACCAAAGTGGCGGCAAAACAAAAAAGTAATATACCTTCCCGGCGAACACCCTGTACAATAAAAATTTTAATCATCTTAATCTAAATTTTTTGTTTTAGTAAAAAAACTTTTTATTAAAAAACCCTTTTATCTTGAATTAAATTTTGTGCAGTTCGAACTTTCGGAGACCCAAATTAGTGAAACACAATGGGGTACAATTTCTTTCATAAATTAAATAAAATTTTTTGCTTATTAATTTGGCAGTGCATCGTAATAAGATTATGGCCAAAAACATCGTTAAATATTTTAAATATTGTCAGTGACTCGTATCGCTCCATTCCGACAACTTTTATTGCCAAAAAGGATTTTTCAATACCAAGCTTGTCGAGACATCAACCATAAAACTGACAAAACTGTATGGCAGCTAAAAACAATCGTTTTTATGGAAACTTTTTGACGTAGAAGCGATTTCAATTAGATTGCCGTATGAAAGGTAAGAATGAATGCATCAGTCAAGGTCCTAAATAAATGAACCATTAAGTTATTGTAAATTAAATAAATAGTTGTACCCACATTTTTTAGATATTTTTGTTTCCCCTTAATTTTAAGAAGTCACTATAAGATTTTCTTGAAAAAAAAAATAAATTAAAACGACGCAATTTTAAAACATTTTATCAAAAATAACTCTTGAACTACAAACACATTTCAAATAATAGAACACCCAAAAAAATTTTTACGTAAATAAATAAAGATGTAAATATAAACATCTATACATATATATACACATACATACATACACAGATACATTGCTGTTGTACACTACACAATGACTACGAGTTTCGCAATAACGTATTTCGTAAAGCAGAGAGTTCGCTGTAGATTGTAAAAAGACCCCAAGAGATTTGTGTTGTTTGTGTAGGCGTTGGAAGCCAACCATTTTGTATTTCATTAGATAACGGCTTATCGAATAAATAATATCAGCAAATTTAGCAATTATGTAAACACGCTTTAAAACATTCTTTGAATTCCCTCTTTCGATCGCTGATATGGTAACTAAAAGTTATGAATATTATTATTATTATCGTTATTATTATTAAATAATATACGATAACGACAATAAGCATTAGAATTTGCTGTGTGTGTATGTAAGAATTGTCATTCAAACAAAAATTATTCGAATTTTAATTTTAAATTAAAAAAAATATTCGAATAATATTTTTCGTTTTTTCTCGAACGAATAAAATATTAAAATATAGAATACATCGATTCGAATCAAAATTCGCTTAAAAAATTATTTGATTATTATTAGTTTAATTTAATAATTTCAATAATATTTTTTCCTTTAACTGAATAAAATATTTAATTTAAAATTAAAAAAAAAAATATTCGAATAATATTTTTTCGTCTTTGCTCGAACGAATAAAATATTTAAATATAGAATAAAAAGTTTTTTGAATGAAAATTCGCTTAAAAAAATTATTTGAATATTTATTCTTTATTAGTTTAATTTAATAATTCGAATAATTTTTTTTCTCTAAACTTAGAAAATATTTAATTTAAAATGAAAAAAAAAATTATTCGTCCGGAATAAAAAATTATTTGAATACTGGAATATTTATACTCGAATATATATTCTTTATAAATTACTCGAAAACTTGAATAACATTGTTGGAATAATTTTTTATTTTGTATTTAAATGTTTTATTTTTTCGAATAAAATAGTAAAAAAAATTATTCGAATATTCGAATTATGTATACTTATCCAAATGTTAACTTTAACGCATGCATTCGAATATTCAAATAATTTTTTTCGCTTTTGTCCGAAAGAATATATTAAAATTATAGTCAAATATTTATTGAAAAATGAAAAAAAAATATTCATTTGATTTAAAAAATTACCCGAAAACTCGAAAAAATTTTTTTAAAAATTATTTGAATATTTGAATAAAATTGTTGAAATTATTTTTTTTTTAAATTTAAATATTTTATTCTTTTGAATAAAAAACGAACAACAAAAATTATTCGAATATTCGAATTATACTTCTTCAAATGACAACCCTAAGAATATTCAAATATTTGTATTTTCGTTTTTGTCCGAAAGAACAAAATATCTCAATATAAGTTCAAAAATTATTTGAACAATTTTATTCGAATTAAAAATTTATTTAAATATTTATTCTTTTTTAGTTAAATTATTCGAATACTTCGAATTATCAAATACAATTGTTGAACTAATTTTTTATCCTTAATTTAAAAATTCGAATATTTTTTTTCGTTTATATCGAACGAATAAAATATTTAAAATTAAAATAAAATCGTTGAAATGATTTTTTATTCCAAATTGAAATATTTTATTCTCTCGGACAAATGAAAAAATAAAATAATTATTCGAATTACTTGTATTCGAATGACGACTCTAACGCAAATATTTTAACATTCTTTTAATTTGTTCATTAATTTCGAATGATTTTTTTTAGGTATCGTTCGAATACAAATAATTCGAATATTCGAAAAATTTTTTTTTGTTTTTTCTCCGAGAGAACAAAATATTTAAATACTATTTAAACGATTTTGTTCAATCAAAAAAATTATTTGAAAATTTATTCTATGTTACTTCAATTATATAATTCGAATAATGTATCTGTCGAAACGTATAAAATATTTAAAATTAAAATAAAAATGTTGATTTAATATTTTTATTCTAAATTTTAATATTTTGTTCTTTTGGAGAATTAATCGAATATTCGAATTACTTGTATTCGAATGATAAACATTCGAATATTTTTTTTTCATTTATTTCGAACGCATACAATATTGAAATATAGAATAAAAAATTATTTAAACGATTTTATTCGATGAGAAAAATTATTTCAAAATTTATTCTATGTTAGTTCAATTATATAATTCGAATAATGTATTTGTCGAAACATGTAAAATATTTAAAATGAAAAAAAAATAGTTAAAGTAATTTATTATTCTAAATTCAAATATTTTGTTCTTTCGGAGAAAAAACAAAAGAAAATTAATCGAATATTCGAATTATTTGTGTTCGAATGACAAACATTCGAATAGTTTTTTTTCGTTTATTTCGAACGCATAAAATATTGAAATATAGAATAAAAAATTATTTCAACGATTTTATTCGATCAAAAAAATTATTTTAAAATTTATTCTATGTTTAATTTACATAATTCGAATAATGTATTTGTCGAAACGTATAAAATATTTAAAATTAAAATAAGTTCGTTGAAATGATTTCCTATTTTAAATTTAAATATTTTCTTCTCGCCGACAAAAGCAAAAAAAAAAAATATTCGAATATTGGAATTGAATATTTTAATGTAAATTTAACTCGTAATCAAAATTGACAATTCAGAACAGAATTTGAATGCCACTAACTTAATTATAGGTAGAGCCTTCCATACTAAGATATGTACATATGTAGTGTTAATATATTTTGTAAAAATATGTTCAATATTCTTATTTTAATATAGGTACTTGTCAATTAATGAATTAATTAATTTTTTGTTATTGTTTTACAGTTTTTGTTTTTTGAAATTATTGGAAAACATTTTTTTTTGTTTATTCTTTTAAATATAATTTTTTTCGCTTGTTCGAAAATTTTTTACGAATAATTTGTAACTTTAATAATTTGACAACACTAGTTTGTATAGTGCCAACTATAATAACATGAGTAAATTTGTTTGTATATTTAGTAAGTATCGGTATCATAACTGTAAATCTGGGTTTAAAAGGCCACAACTGAGACGGCATGAGAATGAATGCATGGATGTGTATGCAGGAATTTATTCATTTACATTCACACATACTTGCATTCCCTCAATATCATATAACGTTTGTATTATTTTGTTTTTGGTTTTTGGTGTTGCTGTTGGTACTTTTGTTGGATGTGCACATTTTATTTATGTATATTCCACATGTTTACAGCCAGCCAGCCAGTCAGCTAACCCAACCATTGTATTAAATTTGTAGAACAAAAAAAGCATCATTATAATCCTCATCATTATCGTCTTCTTCTAACAACAATAACAACATGCATGATACTCTCATCGGTTTTTTTGTTTTTGTTACTAAATCCCCGTTGTGTGTTGTACAACATCTACGAATATTTTTGCTGTGTTATTTTGTTATTTGAAATGTGTAGTGTAGATCAAGAGTTATTTTTAGAAAAAACGATTTAATACATTTTAGTCTTTTTAGTTTTGTGTTCTTTTAAAGAAAATTCTCATTATTTAACTTCATAAACAATATACTTACTCGTATGCATGTATACTGTTTGTATGTATGTATGTATGTATATACTTATATGATGCATACATAACTAAATCAGAAAACAAAAATATCTCTGCCGCCGCCGGTAATGTTGGTCAAAAATTTTACTCCTAAAATCTTAGAACAATTTTAGTTCTTTTCTTTGTACCATTTAAATGTACATTTTTTTTAGTACAGCTGAGTTTATTTAATTGTAGGATAAACATAATAATTAAGATCACCGGTGATATTTACTCTTAAGCTTAACACTAAAGGTGCCAGATGAAAATTTTATCACAGCGTTAAATAAAGCAGCAGTTCAAATGATTTTTTTGGTTTTTTTTATCAAATCATACATATTCGAGCACTCTAATATTTATATTTTAATAATTATTCGAATATTTGAATAAAATTGTTGAAATAATTTTTTTGTTCTATATATAAATATTTTGTTCTTTCGGCCGAAATACAAAAAAAAAATTATTCGAATATTTGTATTCGAATAACGACTCTCATATAACTATTTAAACATTCGAATACATTATTTTCGTTTATTTCGAACGAATAAAATATTTAAATGTCAAATAAAAAATTATTTGAACATTTTTTTTCGAATAAAAAAATTATATTTATTTGAAAATTTATTCTAAATTAGTTTAATTAAATGGTTCGAATATTGTATTTGTACAAATGAATAAAATATTTAAAGTAAAATGGTTGAAATGATTTTTTTATTATAAATTTAAATATTCTTTTCTTTCAGACAAAAGCAAAAAAAAAAGAAATTATACGAATATACCAATATTCGAATTATTTGTATTCGAATGATGACTCTAAAACAAACATTCGAATAAATTTTTTCGTTTATTTCGAACGAATAAAATATTTAAATGTCAAATAAAAAATTATTAGAACATTTTTATTCGATTAAAAAATTTGTCTAAACGAATAAAATATTTAAAATTAAAATAAAAACGTTTAAATGATTTTTTTATTCTAAATTTAAATAATTTCTTCTTTTGAAAAAAAAAATTATTCGAATATTCCAATTACTTGTGTTCGAATGACGACTCTAAGACAAACTTTGGACCATTTGAATAATTTTTTTTCGTTTATTTCGAATGAATGAAATATTAAAATATATAATAAAAAATTATTTAAATATTTTTATTCGAATAAAAAAATTATTTGAACATTTTTTCTATATTAGTTTAATTAAATAATTCGAATAATGTATTTGTCTAAACGAATAAAATATTTAAAATTAAAATAAAAACGTTCAAATGATTTTTTTTATTCTAAATTTAAATATTTTGTTCTTTTGAAAAAAAAAATTATTCGAATATTCGAATTACTTGTGTTCGAATGACGACTCAAAGACAAACTTTTGACAATTTAAATAATTTTTCTCGTTTATTTCGAACTAATGAAATATTAAAATATAGAACAAAAAATTATTTGAACATTTTTATTCGATCAAAACAATTATTAGTTTAATTAAATAATTCGAATATTGTACTTCCCCAAACGAATAAAATATTTAAAATTAAAATAAAAATGTTCAAATGATTTTTTTTATTCTAAGTTTAAATATTTTGTTCTGTCGGGTAAAAAACCAAAAAAAAATATTCGAATATTCGAATTAAATATTTAAATGTCAAATAAAAATTTATTTGAACATTTTTATTCGATTAAAAAAATTATTTGAAAATTTTTTCTATATTAGTTGAATTAAATAATTCGAATAATGTATTTGTCTAAACGAATAAAATATTTAAAATTAAAATAAAAACGTTTAAATGATTTTTTTTATTCTAAATTTAAGTAATTTGTTCTTTTGAAAAAAAAATTATTCGAATATTCTAATTACTTGTGTTCGAATGATGACTCTAAGACAAACTTTGGACCATTTGAATAATTTTTTTCGTTTATTTCGAACGAATGAAAGAAATAGTTAAATATAGAATAAAAAATAATTTGAATATTTTTATTCGAATAAAAAAAAATTTGACAATTTTTTCTATATTAGTTTAATTAAATAATTCGGATAATGTATGTGTCTAAACGAATAAAATATTTAAAATTATATTTTTTGTTTTAAATTTAAATATTTTGTTCTTCAGAAAAAAAATTATTCGAATTATTTGTGTTCGAATGACGACTCTAAGACAAACTTTGAACATTCGAATATTTTTTTTTTTTCGTTTATTTCGAATGAATAAAAGATTAAAATATAGAATAGAAAATTACTTAACGATTTCATTCGAATAAAAAAATTATTTGAACACTTATTCTATATTAGTTGAATTAAATAATTCGAATAATGTATTTGCCTAAACGAATAAAGTATTAAATATTAAAATTAAAACGTTCAAATTATATTTTTTGTTTTAAAATATTTTGTTTTTTCAGAAAAAAAATTATTCGAATATTCGAATCACTTGTGTTCGAATGACGACTCTAAGACAAACTTTGGACCATTTGAATAATTTTTTTCGTTTATTTCGAACGAATGAAATATTAAAATTATTTGAGCATTTTTATTCGAATAAAAAAAAATATTTGAACATTTTTTCAATATTAGTTTAATTAAAGAATTCGAATAATGTATTTGTCCAAACGAGTAAAATATTTAAAATTGAAATAAAATCGTAGAAATGATTGAAATGCCACCACAGGCTTAACTCCTTATCTCCAATTCTAATCGCACCAAGTATTTTTCGATATAAATTAAAATCCTAACAGGTTGTGTTGGGTTCTAGGTCATTACAAAGTTAAAAGCAACGAAATTGCCAGCGAACTTGTGATCAGAGGGAATAGATTCGGAAGGAGTGGAAACGGTGAAGCCTATAACTGCTGCTACTGCAACTATTTAGCCTAGTCTAAACGTGCCAGCGACTACAATGCTTCTGGCTTTGGTCAGGAAAGTTCCGAGGTTAGTTGTTCCATTCGATTAAGAAGTAGCAGATGAGTTAATGGTGCATCCAATTATTATAGGATGTACAAGGAACAAGAGAAATTAGAAACTGCTAGTAATATTTAGCCTAGTCTAAACGCGACAAAAGGTTGGGACAACAAAGTTCTTAGGATACTTGTTCCATTAGCTCCACAAGTATTTGTAGATCCAATTATGGTAGGATGTAGAAGGAATAAGAAAAGTTAGAAACTGCTACTACTATTTAGCCTGGTCTAAACGCGGCTTAACCTAAGATGCTTCTGGGTTTGAACAGAAAAGTTCTTAGGATAGTTGTACCATTAGCTCCAGACGTAGTAGATGGGTCAATTATTGTAGAATGTACAAGGAACAGGAAGAAATAGAAAACATCTTTCTACACTAGAAAGATGTTTTCAGATTTCCATTAAAGGGTTTCTCAACAAGAAGTTTGTTTCCTAAAACAAAATAAAATAAACAATTTTGATTAAGATGATTCAAATTTTTATTGCATTACGAGGAGAAAAGTTCGGCAATCAATAAGGAAACATGATATCTGTCCAATGTCCACCTTGACCACGCTCGGCAGATGTCCATTCTTTCATCAAAGTTTTTAATAACTTTTTGGCAAAATGGCGGTCCTATTTCGTTAATCACAATTACGGATGTAAAGTTTTATGTTCCTAACAGGGTCCCACCAAAAATAATCCAGTGGCCTTAAATCACATAATCTGGCTGGTCACTTAATCGCTGATTGTCGTGAAATTATGGAATTGGGATTGATCGTTTCACTGACTGTGTGAGATGTGGCACCATTCTGTTGCAATCACATGTCAGTCATATCCACGTCGTCAATAATAGGCCAAAATTGAGTTGTAAGCATTTCGCGATAGCGTGATCCATTGACCTTTATCACATTTCCAGCCTCATCTTCGAAAAAAAAACAGCTCATTCACGCCTCCAGACCAAATAGATTTTCAGAAGCCCCAATTTCGGTTGTTGACATATCTTGGCAAGTGAAAGTGGGCTTTGTCGGAAAAAATAATTTTTTCAGAAAAACCGGTGGTTTCTACATGAATTGATCAAATCTATGGCAATGTGAATGGTCGGTCGGTTTCAATTCCTATACCAGTTGAACCCTATAAGGCTTCAAAGCAAAATCCTTTCTTAAAATTCGCCAGGTGGCGGTTTTGGATGACCTCAATTGTTGAGAACGTCCGAGGATTTGAAAAATTTGTGGCTCATGGCTGCGATGTTGTCAGCTGATCGACTTGGTCGAACACGTTTTGGTGTTTATACAGTTAATATCGAGCCTGTCGACTCAAATTTAATGTTCAAACTCTTAATAACGATCTCAGCAGGACGATTATGTTTCCCGAAAATATCACGAATTAAACGAAATGTAACTTTAACAGAACCGCCATTTTCATAGTGGATTTTAATTATTTTAATAATTTATTGTAACAATTGCCAATCTTCTGCGAATGCGTCAATAAAGTAAATGTCAAAACTATTTGATTGTTGGTGTTGCCACAGTTGAAAAATAAACTTCTTGTTGAAAAGTGTTGGTGTGATTAGTGTTAATCAAATGTCAGTTTGTAATGCTATTGCTCCTGAAAACCAAGAAAATATCACACAGCTGATTTGGTCGGAGCAATAATACAGTTATATGGACTTTTGACAGTGTTTTGCAAGAAATAATGAACAGGGTGACATGCTTAAGTGTTAAGTTTGTAAAATTTTATTTTAATACAATTTGAGAAATCGATTAATTATTCTTTGCCACCCTGCCATCATTTACAATTTCATCTACAATTTGAATGCTCGACATGTTCTGTTAAGGAATTTGAACGTATTAAGTTCGTAATATGGAAATGCGTATTTTTTTTATTATTTTTTTTTTTGTTTGTGTCGCAATAACATATTTTGTAGATGTATTTTTCTATGATTATTTATGATTTTATTATTTAGTGGTGCCGTTTTCTAAAAACAAACATCAATGATTTTGGGTGCGGCATAACTGTTCTACAAAGTTTCAACTGATAACGATATTATGAAATATAATTCAACATCTATACAAACTTTTCTTTTTTGTATATCGGGTTTTTCAAAAAGAAGTTTGTTTTGCAACTATGGCAACACCAACAACATGATCATTTTGACATTTAATTTTTTGACGCATTCGTAGAAGATGCATTGGCAATTGTTACAATGAATTCAATTTCGCATGAAAATCGCATAAAAATAACTAAAATTCACTATGAAGATGGCGGTTCTGTTAAAGTAACATTTCGTAAAATTCGTGATATTTTCGTACCTTCTAAAAGCGCTACTAAAAACTTGGTCGTTAAATTTAAGTCGACCGACTTGATACAAAGTGTGCGAATACCAACTCATTATCGACCAGGTCGTTCAAATAAAAATATCGCAACCGTGAGCCACAGTGTTGCAGCAGATCCAAATTTGTCAATTCCTCGACGTTCTGAATAATTGGGGTTATCCAAAACCACCACATGGCAAATTTTGCGTAAGGATTTGACTTACTTTGAAGCCTTAGAAGTTTCAACTGGTGCAGAAATAGAAGCCGACCGACCATTTACATCACCGTAGATTTTCCCAATTCGTTCAGGAACGACCAGCGTCTGAAAAAATTATGTTTTCAGGCGAAGCTCATTTTCACTTGTTTGGGTATGTCAACAAGAAAAATTGTCGCTTTTGGGCTTCTGAAAATCCTAGAACGTTGTTAAGAAGCTTTTGCATGCTCAACGTGTGATTATATGGTGCGCTATGTGATCTGGAGGCGTGAGTGAACCGTTTTTGACAAAGATGCGGCTGAAAATGTGGTAACGGTCAATGGATCACGCTATCGCGAGATGCTAATAACTCAATTTTGGCCTATTATTGACGACGTGAATATGGCTGACTTGTGGTTTCCGTCCTGTTGTCACACAGCCAATGAAACGATAAATTTATCGCAAACCAAATTTCCCGATCGCACAATTTCACGATAATCAGCAGTTAAGTGGTTTAACACCAGTGGATTATATTTTTGTGAGGCCATGTTATGGACAGAGTCTATAAGGAGCCAATCGAATCGATTTCAGTCTTAAAAATCAAAATCCGTGATGTGATTAACGAAATAGGTCCGCCATTTTGCCAAAAAGTAAAGCCAGCGAGGTTTACATTTCCCAGATATTATTTTTCATTCATGAATATCGAACTGTTCTGCTCATGTTAGAACTTACAGATCTTAACAACCAAATACTGAAATTCCCAAAAATTCCAACAAAAATCCCCCCAAAATAAAAACATTAAAAAAGTATTCGAACACTTAAAGAAAATCAATTTTAATAAACTTTAAGTTCATTAGAAAGTGAATCCTAAAATTCCCGAAAAATGTATTAAATATCCCAAAATATACCTTGTTTTTGCAAAAAAACATAAATTAACAAAATTCATTTTTTTCCTGAAAATTGTTCTCGAATTCAAGATTTATTTTTAACTTTATTATAAATTACTTTTATTTCGGTACGGTTTTCCTTCGACCCTCGTCAAAACCGTACCCAAATAAAAGTAAATTAAACCCCGTCGGAAAAGTTAAATTCTTACTTTTGAAAGAACTAAAAATATGCGCCGGATAACCATGTTTTAAAAAATTGTCAAAATAACAAAATTCCCAAATACTTTAATAAAAATTCTAAAACTAAAATTTCTAAAAAAATATTAAATCAATTTAAATAAGTTTTAGATTAACAAAAAGAAAATGTATCCCTAGACAGGTGACTATAAGAAGCTGTTAAATAACTGCAGTTGTAGACAACTAAATAACAAAATTCCCACATAGTTCAACATAAGTCCCACAAAAAAAATGTATATAATTTATTGCAAAGTTTAATTTGATCACTTTGAGAAAATCAATTTAAATAAATTTTAGGTTTATAAAAAACGAATCCCGAGATTCCCAAATAGTGCGTTAAATATCCCAAAATATAATTCTTCTTCTTAAATATTCTTCTCGATTTGAAGTTTTATTGTTAACTTTATCAGAATTTCTTACTTTTTGTTTTAAAAACTTGCAACTCTAAAAAATTAAATATTGAAATTCCCAAATAGTTCAACATAAGTCCCACAAAAAAAATGTATATAATTTATTGCAAAGTTCAATTCGATCACTTTGAGAAAATCAATTTAAATAAATTTTAGGTTTATAAAAAACGAATCCCGAGATTCCCAAATAGTGCGTTAAATATCCCAAAATATAAATTTTTTGGAATAAAGGAAAATTAAAATAATTCTTCTTCCTAAATATTCTTCTCGAATTCTTTATCAGAATTTCTTACTTTTTGTTTTAAAAACTTGCAACTGTAGAAAATTAAATATTTAAATTCCTAAATATTCTAACAAAAGTCCCCAAAAAATTAAATTTTTTTGCAAAGTTGAATATGATCACTTCGAGAAAATCAATTTAAATAAATTTTTGTTTTATAGAAAACGTATTCTGAGATTCCCAATTAGTGCATTAAATATTCCAAAATATAAATTTTCTGGAATAAACATAAATTAAGATAATTGTTCTACAAGAAAATTCTTTTCGGTTTAAAGTTGTCTTTTTTACTTTTTGTTTTAAAAAGTTACAGTGCCAGACAGCGGATATCGAAATTCCTAAATATTCAAACAAAAGTCCCAAAAGAAAAAAGAAAATTTTTTGCAAAGTGAATTCGCTCACTTAGGGAAAATCAATTTAAATAAATTTTAGATTTATAGAAAACGAGCCCCAAGATTTCCAAATAGTGCATTAAATATCCCAAAATTGAAATTTTTTGGAATAAACGAAAATTCAAATTATTATTCTCCCTAAAAATTCTTCTCAATTTGAAGTGATATTCTTGACTAGAAAACTGAATAGCATAACTCCCAAATATTCCAACAAAAATCCCCCAAAAAATAAAATTTATTGCAAAGTTGAATCAGTTCACTTAAAGCAAATCAATTTAAATAAATTTTAGATTTATAGAAAACGAGCCCCAAGATTCCCAAATAGTGCATTAAATATCCCAAAATTTAAATTGTTTGAAATAAACGAAAATTGAAATAATTATTCTCCCTAAAAATTCTTTTCAATTTGAAGTGATATTCTTAACTAGAAAACTGAATAGCATAACTCCCAAATATTCCAACAAAAATCCCCCAAAAAATAAAATTTATTGCAAAGTTGAATCAGATCACTTCCAGGAAATCAATTTAAATAAATTTTAGGCTTATAGAAAACGAATCCCGAAATTCCCAAATAATGCTGTAAATATTCCAAAATATAAATTTTTTTAAATAAACAAAAAAAAAAAAGAATAATTCTTCTTTTTTAAAATTCTTTTCGATTTGAAGTTTTATTTTAACTTTATCAGAATTGCGTACTTTTTGTTTTAAAAAATTGCAGCTGTAGACAACTGAATATTGAAATTCCTAAATATTCCAACAAAAGTTCCAAAAAAAAAAAATAAATAAAATTTAATGCAAAGTTAAATTTAATCACTTAGAGAAAATCAATTTAAATAAATTTTAGATTTATAGAAAAATAGAGCCCCGAGATTCCCAAATAATGCCTTAAAATTCCCAAAAGTTATTTTTATTTGTAATAATTAAAAAGGTTAAATCATGGCCATAAAGTTATATTTAGTGGACAAAAGTTATATATTAACGAAGATCTTTTTTGTTATGGGAAAGGAATCAAGAAGCTTTTTTGATGAAAAGTACTTTACATATTTTTTATTATTTGATCAAGATATTAGATTTTAAATTTAAATGTTTAATTTTAGATGTGCGATACAATAGGATAGCCCTTTGTTGCATAACTGACGACAGGTTATTAAAATTTGAAATATGTGATGATTTGATAAAAGTTAAGAAAGAAAATATTTCATAGAGATGCATTGGGGACATCAGCCTTAAGTCTCAGCGGAAATGGTGATGGTGATGAAAATTAAGGTTGGTAATTACAATAAAAAAATACATAACATTTCAGCCAATATATAGATTGAAGGATTGTGTGTAAGGCAATGATGAGTAATGACAGGCCATTAGTATTTTCAAACCAAAGGACTTTAAAAGGGGCCACACAAATATTGTTACTGCATTAAAATTAAAAAAAGTGTCGCTATTTGCAAAGTTAAAAAAAACGTTCTTTTCGCTTTTAATTTTGAAAATTTTTATTGCGAAATATTACTGCGTACAATTAATGAATGCAATGAATGGGCGATATATTCGCCCATACGAAAAAGAACATATTCCTAGAAACGTTAAAAACCAAATCAGCCAATAGTACGACTAAAAATAAATATTTTTTTTTCTTAATTTCAGTAAATTTTCTGTACACGAACTTTTTATGGCAGCTACAGACTTCTTATTTTAGCTCAGTGAACTTTAGTGAACTTCGTGAAACAACCAACAGCAGCAATAAGCAGTAGAGCATCGATCGCTCTTAGGCTTCTTTCTGTACTGTTCTATACTGTTTGCTGCTGTTGTTGTTGTTGTTTTTGTTGTTAAAAATAACATCGACATAACGAACGATTGAACGAACGTTGCTACTATCACCTCAATTTTTTTGAAATCAAAAAGATTTTGAAATAAACCAAACAAAAAATAAACAAACGAAACTGAAACTGAAACATACTTCTTGCTCTACTGACTAAACGCAATAAAGAGTTTTTCAACAGGAAATTTGTTTTCGAAAACGTAATAAAGCAAACAATTTTGATTAAGATGATTTAAATTTTTATTGTATTACGAGGAGAAAGGTTCGGCAATTATGAATGAACAATAATATCTGGTAAATGTCCACACGCCGACGTTGCCATTCAGTTTTTAGTAAAATGGCGGCACAATTTCATTAATCACATAACAGATTTTGAGTTTTAAGGCTGAAATCGATTCGATTGGTTCCGTATAGTCTCTGTCCTTAACATAGTCCCACAAAAAATAATCCAGTGGTGTTAAATCACACGATCTGACTGGCCTCTCAACTGCTGATTGTCGTTAAATTATGCGATCGGGAGTGTGATTCGTTTTACATCCGCACCTGGCTATGTAGTCTTAATCAGATGGTGGACAAACCACTATTGTATAATTTGGAACATCATACAGGCGTCCCAGGAAGCCGAAGACATAGTTTTAGCTACTCCCTGCTAAAGAGTTGGAGACTTTCCTACTCCTGTCCAGAACACATGTCTAGCATGCTCACTGGAATGGATCATTCACTTTGCGTGTCATTATCAGTGAGATGATCCTGGTCACCATAATAACCATTATACTGTTATGGGGCCGCAAAACCACAACCACCACGATACTCCCATATAGGGGCCAACCTCAATGATCAGTCAGCGAACTATTAAATGTCTAAAGGGACAAATAATGAACTCTGAGGCTCACTGATCCCCGTGGAAATAAAGTGAAGCTTCCAGTTGACTCCCTGCCTGTCTTCAGGGGACTGGGCTCCCTTTATAGCCCCAGTTGCACAGATCTAGATAGCGGTTACGTACTGTAAAGACCATAAATGTGCCCCCGGGGGGGAATGCGATCGGGAAATTTGGTTTACAGTAAATTGATCATTTCATTGGCTCTGTATAATGTGGCACCGTCCTATTAAAACTACATTCAGTGATAGCCACGCCGTCAATAATAGGCCAACATTGAAATGTAAGTATCTCGCTATATTATGATCCATTGATCGTTACCGAATTTTCAGCATCATCTTCGAAAAATATAACCCAATCACGCTTCCACACCACACAGTGCATCATACAGTGACACGTTGAGCATGCAAAGGCTCTATGATGTTCAGAAGCCCAAATGCGGCAATTTTGCTTGTTGACATACCCTGACACGACAATTGAAATTGGGTCGTGTCGGAAAAAATGATTTTTTCAGAAAAACCAACCACTTGTTCCTAAATGGTTTGAGTGAATTTACGGCGATGTGAGGGGTTGGCCGGCTTCAATTTCTGCACTAGTTGAATCTTGTAAGGCCACAAACTCAAATCTTTCCGCAAAATTCGCCATATGGTGGTTCTGGATAACCCATAATATTGAGAACGTCGAGGAATTCATAAATTTGGATCTGCTTCAACGCTGTGGCGATGTTTTTTTAGCTGAACACAAGTTGGTGTTCGCACATTTGATATCGAGCCTGTCGACTCAAACTTAACGGCCAAATTCTTAATAGCGGCCTCAGAAGGACGATTATGTTGTCCAAAAATATCGCGAATTTTACGAAATGTAATTTTAATAGAACCGCCATTTTCATATAGTGAATTTTAATTATTTTTATGCGATTTTCGTGCGAAATTGAATTCATTGTAACAATTGCCAATGCATCTACTATGAAAACGTCGTCAAAAACCTTAATGTCAAAACTATTATGTTTTTGGTGTTGCCACAGTTGAAAAATAAACTTTTTGTTGAAAAGCCCCAATTATAAGAAAGAAAACTAGAGAAAAGTACTCAAGAAAAGTACCCAAAGAATATTTGTAGATTTTAAATGTTGTTTTAAAATGCCAACAGCCAGCCGTATATAGAATTGGGTGGTTTTTATAGAGGTATAAAACATTACCTTTTTAACTGACGGCCATTTTGTCAACGGACGCCCGAACAACGAGTCCAAATTGTGCAAATTTATATTGAAAATCATTGTTTATTCGAAATGCTTATCGCGTGGTATGCCCATTTTCCGATCAACATAATGGTTCCATCAAAGTACATTATTCGATTAACTATGGCACATTTTCGTACCACGTTTTAATCTAAATAATAATGCGCATCCACATAATCGTAGAGCGTAGAGAAAGACCCGGAGCAGTCTATCCGGTATCATGTACAGGACTTGGATGTGCGTCCATACTCTTTATGTTAGTTTTTAGGAAAGATCTCAAACTTGTGCAAGAATTGAAGCCACCGGCACATCTAGGAAGGCGTGGATTATGTGAATACGCCTAAAACAGAATTGCCATTGGTCACGATTTTCGTAAGTCAATTTTGTTTAGCGATGCAACTCACTTTTGTTAAAATGGATACGACGTCAATGGAATAAACTGCTGATAATTCTCAAGTAAATGTTGAGACACCGTTACATGCAGAAAAGACTGAGTGTTTGGTGTACTTTAGGACCTCAGGAATTTTTGGGTGTCTACATCTTTAAAAACGATGCTGGTCAAAGTGTTGCGACATTTTCATTTATCAATTGAACAGTCATGATGTAGTTTTAACAAGATGGCGCAACATGTCGCACAACTCGTGCCACAACTGATTTATTGAAGGAAATGTTTAGTAACCGCATAGTTTCAAGCTTCGGATCCATGTAACAGCATCCAAGATCGTGTGATTTAACGCCGCTAAATTATTTTCTGTGGAAATATTTGAAGCTGTTGATCTACTGATTAATTACTTTGAAGACAACATTTGTCGCATTATTGTCAATACACGGTTTCAAATGTTGGAAAGTCTTTAAAAATTGGCCCTCAAATTAGATTACATCCGAGCCAGCCGTGGCTGTCATAGGCCGAAAGTCATATTTAAATTATAATGCAACAAGATTATCTTTAGAATAAAGTAAATTTCATGTCATTTAAAAAAAAAATCATATTTGTTTTATTTCATTTTAAAATTCTATACCTCTATAAAAAAACACCCTCTAGTTGGTTTGCATATCTGTCGTTTGATAAAAAAGAATATTCAATCATTAAAATTTATAACCAAAATACGGCGAAAATATTTGTATTTAACAATCGCCTCCTCCCTCTCCCTCTCTCCTCCCTCTCTCTTTTTCATATGTTCCCAATTAACAAGGACCTTTTGTATATTTGCCGTTTCTGTAGCGATTTTTATTTTATTTTTGTATTTGACTAATCCCATTTCCAAAAAAAAACTTTTTAATATTAAAAATTAAAGGGTGCCCCACCCTTTAGTAAATTTGCATTTTACATGTTTTTGAGCAATAACGGACCCTCATAGCATTTTCATAAAATTAATATCACCATAACTAATAATAACAGAAAATAATAAAAGAAAATAATGTTAAATATTAAAGGGTGTCCCCATAATTATCTAAATTTGGCTTATATATTTCTATCTTTTGAATACTTACAATCAAACATTTGTAAAATGACTCTACGTCTA
Source organism: Trichopoda pennipes (assembly GCA_030448955.1). NCBI lineage: Eukaryota > Metazoa > Arthropoda > Insecta > Diptera > Tachinidae > Trichopoda > Trichopoda pennipes. Next base: position 5,231,847 of record JASKUP010000056.1, on the reverse strand, counting down.
CTATAATATCAAATATAAAATAGGGATTAAAAGGGTGTCCCCTTAAGTAGTTTTAATTATTAAAGTCCTGATCTTAACATTTTAATCGTTAGAGACATGTCTAGTAGGTAGTCGAGTCATATAAGCCCGAAACGATTTAGCACTTGGAGGTCATACGGCCACAAATGTTTTGGAAAAAGTTATCGAAAATTCAACCTCCAGATTAGACAACGTGCGAGACAGCCGTAGCTAGAAGATTATGTTTCGAAAAAAAAGTTAATTTTTATGTCAATCACGGATTTTTAATTTCAAGACTAAAATAGAATCGATAGAGTCCGTATAGACTCTGTGCTCAACATAGGCCCACAAAAAATAATCCTGTAGTGTTAAATCACACGACCTGGCTGACTACTTAACTGCTGATTGTCGTGAAATTATCGGGATATTTGCTTTTTACAATAAATTGATCGTTTCATTGGCTGTGTGACATATGGCATATGTAGGACGGACATATGTCCTATTGAAACTACATACCAGTGATATCTACGTCGTCCATAATAGGTCAAAATTGAGTTGTTAGCATCTCGTGATAGCGTGATCCATTGACTGTTACTGCATTTTCAGTCTTATCGTCGAACAAAATGGCCCAATCACGTTTCCAGATCACACAGCGCACCATACAGTGACACCTTGTGCATGCAAGGGCTTCTCAGTAATCGCTCTAGAATTTTTTGAAGCCCAAAAGTGCCAATTTTGCTTGTTGACATGCTCTGACAAGTAAAAATGGGCCTTGTCGGAAAAAATTCTTTTTTGCAGAAAATCCAGCCGCTTTTTCCTGAATGAATTAAGTGAATCTACGGCGATGAGAATGATCGGTCGGCTTGAATTTCTGCACCATTTGAATCTCGTAAGGCTTCAAAGTTAAATACTTACGCAAAATTCGTCATGTGGTGGTTTTGGATAACCCCAATTGTTGAGAGCGTCGAGGAATTGACAAATTTGTATCTGCCTTAGCGCCAAAATTACAAACGTCTACATCATTCGTTTTGTCAAGTTGGCTGCATTAACTGTTTAATGGCCGCCACTAAAATTGGTGGACATACTGAAGAAAACATTCCCTTAAATGTTATTTCGTGATAAGATTTTCATCTGCATCTGGCCGTAAGCCCTAATCTGATGGTGGTTAAACCACTGGGAATGAAAAGCAACGTCATTCACGCCCTAGGAAGTCGAGGTCTTTCCTAGTTGCAATTTCAGCGGTTCCAAAGCAGGGTTGCAAACCACACCACTCCTTGCTGAAGAGCTGGAGACTATCGAACTCCTGGTCCAGAACACATGACTAGCATAGCCACTGGATCTGGATCATTCACCCGTTGGTGTTATTAAAGGCGAGATGATCCTGGCCCTCATAATCAAATTCATGCGAGGGCCGCAAAACCACAACCACCACGATACTCCCGAAGGGCCAACCTTAATAATCAGTCAGAGAAATAGCTAAAAGTCTAAAGAGACAATTAGCGGAACTTTGGGGCTTACTGATTCCCGTCGAAATAACGTGGAGCTTCCAGTTGACACCCTGCTTGTCTTCAGAGGACTGGGCTCCCTTATACCCCCAGTTGGTCAAGTATTCCATAAAGACCGATAAATGTGCCCCCGTGGGGGAACCCATAAATGTTATATCTAATTAGGTTGAGAACTCAGGGCATTAATATGAATAACCAACGAAGAATGATGATTCAGAAGTTCTTACTTTTGGGGCCACAATCATTTCGCTAAAAAATGTTGTACTCAATTATACATTCACATAAAATAAATCACCAAAAATGTTGGAACACTAAATAAAACTCTGATCATTTAGAAAATATTATTTTATGAAATTTTCTAAAAAGATAAGCAAATCAGTGTGATGTGTGTTATTCAAAGATGCCAATTTTGAGCAACCCTGTGTTATATCTTTCTTGTGACAGTGTAACCTGTTAAAGCGCACTTTTTTCTTGCTTTCTTTCTTCTAAAGGCCTACATAATCGTACTATTAATCATTCACAAGTAATGATGGGAATACTTTTTTTTATAAAGAGAAGTAGCACTTCAGGCAACAAAGCTTATTTAGTCACAACCGTGCCACATTCTTTAGGAAAGGGATAGAGAAGAGATAAGACAGATGGTGAAAGTAGAAGGATAGTTACATAGTCTTCAAGCTCTTATTTTTGTAGTGAAAATAACCACTCCTATATTGGCAGGCTAACTACACTACCTACTATCCTACCGGAGCAGCTTTCATTTCTAGAAGGCCCATGTTTTCAGAAATTAACTGTCGTATAAGACAGCACAGTGATCAGTGACTATCCCTTCATCACCGACACTTAATTTTTACATTTTGTAGTGAAAACAGCCAAGATCTTTGTTGGAAATCGAACCCATAACTTCTAGACTAATAAACTAGTACCCTACAGGGGCACCTATATGATAGGAATTCTATAGAAAAATCACAAGAAAAAGTGTGTTTGGCTGTCACTCTGTCAGACACCAAATCTGTAACTCCAAATGTAACTCTGATCGTTTAGAAACTATTATTTTCTGAAATTTCCAAAAAGCTAAACAAATCCCACACAGCTCTCGTTTAGTTTGTTTTAAAGCTCATTATCCTAATTATTTTTGTACACACATGCGATTTTTGATAGATTTAACGACGAAATCTCTCAGTGTAGCAGGGCATTAAACAATTTTAAAATCAGATCTAAACGATATTATTTTATCAAATTTTCCTAATTTAAAAGGTTTTGCGAATTTCATTGCTGTCGGATCAAATTCGCGGTCGCAGATGGATTGCCAATGCATCTACTACGAATACGTCAAAAAACTAAATGTCAAAACCATCGTGGTATTGGTGTTGCCACAATTGAAAAACAAACTTCTTGTTGAAAAATCCAATATAAACCATAATACAAAAGTAAAGGAATAAAATCTTAAACAAAAACAACAACAACCATGGCAACAACAACAACAACAACAGCAGCATTTGAAAGAAAACAACGTAGAATATTTTAAAATAGAGTAAATTTTAACATTTTGAGTTGTTTACATGTGAAAATCGTATTAAACGAGAGTAACTAAAGCAACACATGAGATTTTGTTTTGTGGAAGCATTTCAATTTTAAAATAATTAATGTGGTTTATATACTCGCACACCACAACATAACAACAACAATAAAAACAACAAAGTAAAGCATATACTAACGAATGGGAATTTTTCTACCAGAATTTCGAAATATTCTAGTATTGAAATTTCAAAAATAGTTTAAAAAAATAAATGACGAGAAACATAAATTTATACTGACATTAAAAGAATTTCACGTACGTATACAGTGTATGTTTTTATACATACAGTGGGCTTTTTGCATTAATAGAAATTAAAAAAAAATGTACTTTTAAATTTCCATGTTGTAAAATATGGACGTACAGCAAGAATTTTGTTTCGATATTTTCAAAGTTTTATTCCTTTAAAGTTCCCTGCCATCATAACCTTGTAAAGGATGAAAATGTAGCCACATCCTTATTGCTGCTTGGCTCTCTAAGTCTATCACAGTTTTGCCAAAGTCGTCAAACAAAGCGATTAGGGAAATTTTGTTTTCTTTTTGATAACAATTTTTCCAAAAAAAAAAAAAAACACCAATAATAGAGATGGGCACAAGTTTATTTGTTTAAACTTTATTCAAGTCCCATATACAATATCAAACTGCAACATCTATGAGAACACCCTTTAATTTCAAATGATATGTTTGTTGCTATAATGTATACATGCTTACACATGCTGCATCGTTTTCAAATGTTGGATTATAATTATAAATTTTGATACCTTTGAGGTCACCCTGTAGTTTATTTATTACTTGTACTTGTAGACATGTATTACATACTTTATTTAAATATCACCTATCGATCTACAACGGCTCAAAAGATAAGCTTATATACTCTATATACAATAACATGACGACCCATGGCACACCCTTTAATTTTGAATTTTATATTTTATATTGTTGTTATTTATTGGCGACTTAATAATCCATATTCTGAGTAAATTAGTATTTTTTTTCTCTATAACAGAAAGATAAGGCCATAAACATTAAATAACTTCACCTATAGGGACACCCTATAATTTTCAATTTTATAATAATTATTATACCGGACATAGAAATATACATTCTGCATAATTTTTAAGTGTTTGACCATAAATAAAATTTGTGATACCTTTGGGGTCACCCTGTAGTTTATTTATTACTTCTACTTGTGGATATTTATTACATACTTTGTTTAAATATCAACTATCGATCTACAACGGTTCAAAAGATAAGTTTATATACTCTATATACAATGACATGTTATCCCATGGGCCACCCTTTAATTTTGATTTTTATGTTTTATATTGTTGTTATTGGCGACGAAATAATAATTCACGTTCTGAGTAAATTACTATTTTTCTTTATAACAGCTTAAAAGATAAGGCCATAAACATTAAATAACTTCACCTATGGGGAAACCCTATAATTTTTAATTTTATAATTCTTATTATACCTTACATAGAGATATACATTCTGCATAATTTTTAAGTGTTTGACCATAAATAAAATTTGTGATACCTTTGGGGTCACCCTGTAGTTTATTTATTACTTCTACTTGTGGACATTTATTACATACTTTGTTTAAATATCAACTATCAATCTACAACGGTTCAAAAAATAAGCTTATATACTCTGTATGCAATGACATCATGAACCATGGGACACCCTTTAATTTTGAATTTTATGCTTTATATTGTTGTTATTTATTGGCGACTTACACGTTCTGAGTAAATTACTATATTTTTTTCTCTATAACAGCTTGAAAGTTAAGGTCATAAACATTAAATAACTTAATCTATGGGGACACCCTATAAATTTCAATTTTATAATTATTATTATACCGGACATACAGGTACAGATTCTATACAACTTTCCAGTGTGTGCCTATAATGGTTAAAAAAAGGTAACGATTCAAAACATAAGGCCATGACTTCATTAATTACAACCACTTAAGGGGACACCCTTTTAATATCTATTTTGCACTTAATCTTAACAGTTTCCATTTATGTTACGCCCACTGTATGTGTGCTCCTAACCGTGTTGGCTATAATGTTTAATGATTTTATATTCTTACTCACCAAGAGACAGACATGCAACCAACTAAAGGGTGTTTTTTATAAAGGTACAAAGCTTGGAAGTGGGGAATTTTTTTTTTAATTGACTTGGAATTTTCTTTATGCGAAAGCTAATCGTCTTGAATTAATATTTAAATATACCTTCGGGTATGTGACCGTTGCGTTTGCATTGGACATAGTCTAATCTGGAGATGCGATTTTTTGATAAAGTGGTCAATCGATGTGGGCTTATCACCGTAGACTAGCGACTTTACATATTTCCAGTCTACAGGCATCAAAAAACACGATTTTGTAGTGTCCGAAATATGCAACATGGCAACCGCATACCAAACGATTTCTTCAATAAATCAATTGTGTAACAAGGCGTTTTGTCGAAACCTGCACACCACCGTTGTTCAGTTGATATCATGGCTCTACAGCCGCCACCATTCAGTTTAACGTTTTCACCAGCCTCGTTTTTTAAGAAGTAGGCATCAATGATTCCACCAGCCCATTAAGCATACAAAAACGGTCAGAGTTTTCTGAATCGAACGATGTCTCGACAAACGCTTGCGAATTATCAGCACTCTAAATACGACAGTTCTGTTTATTGACGCCGTACCTATTCAAGCAAAACTAAGCATCAGCCCTAAACGAAATTCGCTTATGAAAATCGTAATTAACCCCAATCTTGCCTTTTCGCCCATTCATCGAATCCACGCCACGCCAGATGATCGTTTTTGATTCATTCTTGCACGAGTTGGATTTCTTTACGTAAAATCTTGTATAAAAAGAAGGGGCACACATTCGATTCCTGTCCACTATGCTGGATAGACTGATTCGGTTCTTGTTTTTACGGTATGCCTTACAACAGTAATGACTTCCTCTATGCCCACTATAGGACGTCTCTGCGAATGCGTATTATCATTGAGAGTTAACGTGGTACGAAAATGTGTCAAAGTTAAACGAATTAATTGCTCTGATGGACGGTTTTGTGAAACGAAAAGTGAACGTAGTACGGAATACGCATTTCGAACAGAGTATAATGACGTTTAAAATAAATTTGCATAATTTCGAAGCGTTGCTCTGGCCTCAGTCAGTCTATTCATGTTGAAATCCTAAATGAAACATAAATGAACATAAACTGCTTGACAGCTGATAAAATGGCCGCCAGTTATTAAAGTGCTAACAATTTAACGTTCTATACCCCTAAAAAAAACAAGCCTTACAAACGTGTATATATGGATGTCCACCGGGAAGATTTTTCCGCCCCATTTTGGTAAACATTAGTCTCAACAGTTCATATTTGGCAGTCGTAAAGTAGACACGTGGCAAATTTATTATGGAAAAATATTCGAGAAACAACGTGACAATGAAGCGCACTATTTATCGTTTAGTGAATGATTTCGAAGAAACAGGGTCTTTAGGTGTAAGGCCCAAGCATGGACCACAACGTGCTGCAAGATCGACTGAAAACATTACTGCTGTTCAAAAAAACCTCAATTAGACGCCGTGCTCAGGAGCTTGGTCTTTTAAGAACAGCTTTGGCCACAATTTTGTACAAGGATTTGCATTGTTACCACATAAGATTAGGTGTTCCTGTAGGCTGGTAGGTAGTGTACTAGCTTACCAGTCTGGGGGTTGTGTGTTCGATTCCTAACAAAGACCTTGGCTGTTTTCAGCACAAAAAATAAAAATTAACTATCGGTGGGGCTAATCAGAGATGATGTGATAAGGTTTACATCTGCACCGGCAGTGAGCCATAATCAGATGGTGGCCATTACCACTGGGAATGAAAAAGCAACGGCATTCACGCCCTAGAAGGCCTTCGAATCCGTGGATCCTCCGATCACTCCTAGTAGCAATTTCCAAAAGGCAAAACCTTAATGATACGCTTAATCACGATCTTGTGACAATCTTGGAATGGGGTCGTATGAATAGAGTAGAATTCAATGCTCGTAAGACACAATGTTGCATGCTTACGCATAGATCTTCGTTTGGTAGTGGTGCTGCATCTGTTACTATGGGTGATATAGGTATTACGGAATCGAAAGCTCTTGATGTTCTTGGTATGAAAATTCAGTGTGATGTTCGTTGGACTAAACACATTTTTCAGGTTTCTTAAGAAGCTTTCAAGTGCCTCGGTTTTCTAAAGCGGTGTAGAAGATACTTCACCCCATCCGATCTCCGTACTATCTATACCACCTACATCCGTCCGAAAATGGAATACAACTCTCATGTATGGGCCGGTGCTCCAAAGTCTATTTTGGGGTTACTCCACCGCGTACAGGAGAGGGCCAAGAGGCTCATTGCTGACAGTAGGGTATCCAACTCTCTTTGATTCTCTAGAGCATCGACGCAATATGGGATGCATTTCACTGTTCTATCGTTACTACAATGGTAAGTGCTCTAATGAGATTAGGGAACTTGTTCCTGATACTCGCAGGTTTTCACATTTAACTCGATTTTCGATGAGAGCACATCCTTTTGTGGTTGATTGGCCAATGAATCGTACTACGCATTACAGGGAAAATTCGTTTTTCAGCAGAACAGTCCGTATGTGGAATAAGATCCCTCCGGAGGTCTTTCCTGTCACTTTCAATCTGAGAAAGTTCAAATCGAATGTCCACAGACACTACTCCCTCTTTCCCCCTTCCCGTAACCTAATTTCCTAGTTCTGGCACAGTGCATTGCATATGTAGGGGTCCTCCCCTAAGTGCTGGTCCTATTAAAAAAAAAAGCTCGAAGTAGGTCGCAGCCTCTTTACTCCTTGCTAAAGAGTTGGAGACTATCCAACTCCTGGTCCAGAACGCATGAAGCTTAATATAATGAAGAACACGACGGCATTCATACTCACTGCACCTGAACCAATCATTGTGTTCATTGTGAATGATCCGACCCACAAACTCTCATGAGGGCCTCGAAACCACAACCACCACGATACTCTCATATAAGGGCCAACCTCAAGAATCAGCCAGAGAATAGCTAATTGTCTAAAGAGACAAATAGTGAACTCTGCGAGCCTTCTGATTCCCGTGGAATTATGTTGATTGTCCAGATGGTGGCTCCTACTAACCTTTAAGGGGCCTGGGCTCCCTTTTACCGCGCAAGACACCAGTCTAGATGGAATAGTAGCTTCCAAAAAGACTCTCATGTGCCCCCGGGGGGGACTGCTAATCAGAGATAAAGGCATGGTCACTGGTCGCTGTGCTGTCTTACATGACAATTGGTTTCCAATAACATGCGCCTTCTGGGAATGAAAGCAGCCTCGCTAGTGTACTTAGGCTGCCAATCTAGGGGTGATTGTTTTCACTACAAAAAATAAGAGCTTGAGGGCTCTGCAACTATCTTCTACTTTCACCACCTGTCTCATCTCTTCTCGATCCCTTTCCTAAAAAATATAGCGCGGTTGTGACTAAAAAAAAAACAAAAAAAGATTCAGCTGACACAAGAGCTTCTTTCAAAAGACCATTTACGCCACCGTACAATGCCAATAGGATAACACCCCCGATTTTCAGTAAAAAATCATAATGAGTGACGAGACACATTTTAATTTGCATGGATATTGTGAATAAACAGAATAGTCGGTTCTGGGGAATGGGAAACCCTCAAATTATTCAACAGTCAGCTTTGCAACCATTAAAAGTGACAGTCGATTTGCAATTTGGTCAAACGGAATCATTGGACCTTACTTCTTTGAAAAGGGTGCCTCTTTAGGCTAGTAGGTAGTGTACTAGCTTGTCAGTATGCAGGTTTTGGGTTCGATTCCCAACGAATACCTTGGTTTTTTTCACTACAAAAATAAAAAATGACTGTCGGTGGGGCTGCTCAGCGATGAAGGCATAGTCACTGGTCGCTGTGGTGTCTTATATACAGCAGTTAATTTCATATCTTCTCTATCCCTTTTCTAAAGAATGTAGCACGGTACTTGACTAAATAGGCATTGTTGCCTGAAGTGCTACTTGTCTTAAAACAAAAAAAAAAACATAAAAATGGCGTAACGATGACTGTGAATGGGTAGCGATATCGTGATATGATTGAAAACTTTTAAACGTTACAACTGCAGGCTTTGGGCTTGATTAACATGTGGTATTAACAAGATGGTGGCACATTGCTTACAGCCAGGATTACGATGGAATTACTGCGAGACCTCTTTCCACAACAAGTTATTTCAAGGAATGGTGATGCCGAATGGCCTCCACTATCGCCTGATTTGACGGTTTCGGACTTCTTTTCGTGACGATATGTGAGAAGCAAGATTTATCTAAGCAAACTAGAAACGCCTGAGCAATTCAAACAAAATATTCGTAATGAAATTAGTGAAATACCGCGTGAAATGTGTGAGAATGTAATGAAAGAATGTGCTCAAAAGGGCTCGCATTTCAGAGAGGCTAACAGAGGCGGACATTTATCTGATCCGATACTGTATTCCACACATAATTTGCCGACAATAAATTAAACATTTTTCAATAGACGATTCATTCTCTTTCATTTAATTAAAAATTATGAAAAAAGTAATATACCTTTCCAGCGGACACCCTGTTTATATATATATATATGTGTGTGTATGCGTGTGTGTATAGGCCCATATACATACATACAATGTATGAAGATTTGTGCTGTTTAAAAAAAAGTAAAATAGTAGTGATGATGATGACATTTAAACTAAACTAAACTAAACGAAACGAAACTAAAGTAAAGAAAAAATACCATTAAGAGATTAACGGGACAAAAACAAAAACAAAAACAAGTATCTATCGTTAGCGTTTGACAAATATCGTTGAATTTTTTGTGTTGCCATCCTAAATTCTAATATTCAATTGAATCCAATTTAATTGTTAAAAATCTCTTCAAATTTTAAACACAATTTACGATTTTAATTTCTCTTACTTTATTCAAAAGAAATAAGAAAATAATTAAAAAGTTTTCGCAAGATTTGTATATAAAAATAAAGGGTTTTTCAACAAAAAGTTTGTTTTCTGAAACAAAACAAAACAAAAAAAAATTAGATTACAACGATTAAAATCTTTATTGTATTACGAAGAGAAAAGTTCATCAATTATGAATGAAAAATTATGTCTGGCAAATGTCCACCACGACCACGCTGACAGATGTCGATTCTTTCATCAAAGTTTTGAATCACTTTTTGGCAAAATGGCGGCCCTATTTCGTCAATCACATTACAGATTTTGAGTTTTAAGGCTGAAATCGATTCGATTGGCTCCGTATAAACTCTGTCCTTGACATAGTCCCACAAAAATATTACAGTGGTGTTAAATCACACGATCTGGCTGGCCTCTCAACTGCTGATTGTCGTGAAATTGTGCGATTGAAAAATTTTATTTGCAATAAATTGATCGTTTTATTGGCGGTGTCGGTGATATCCACGCCCTCAATATTTGGCCAAAATAGAGTTGTACTCATCTCGCGATAGCGTGATCCATTGACCGTTACCGCATTTCCAGCCTTATCTTCGAAAAAAAAAACGGCCTAATCACGCCTACAAACTGCATAGAACACCATACATTGACACGTTGAGCATGCAAAGGTATCTCAATCATTACTCTGGGATTTTCAGAAGCCTAAATGCGGCAATTTTGCTTGTTGACATACTCTGGCAACTGAAAATGGGCTTTGTCGGAAAAACCAGCCGTTTGTTCCTGCATGAATTAAGCGAATCTACGGCGATGTGAATGGTCGGTCGACTTCAATTCTTACACCAGTTGGACCTTAAGGCTTAAAAGTCAAATCCTTATCCAAAATTCGCCATGTAGTGGTTCATTCCACTTGTTTAGAAGGTCGAGGCCTTGACAAATTTGGATCTGCTTCATTCAGCTTCAAAATTAAGAACATCTGCATCATTTGTTTTGTCAAGTTGGCTTCATTAATAATTTAATGAATACCACTGAAATTGGCGGACAGACTATAGAAAACATTCCCTTAAATGTTAGATATAACTAGGATGATGACGCAGACTCAGAGCATGAATATGAATGATGATTCAGAAGTTCTTATTTTTGGACCCACTTTCACATGAAATTCTCAGAGTTGAGTCCTAAATCATTTGGCTGAAAAATGCATTCCCATAAAAAGACGAAATAAAAGATGAAATACTAAATAAAGCTTTGATCGTTTAGAAACTATTATTTTATGAAATTTTCTAAAAAGATAAGCAAATCGGTAGATGTGTATTATTCGAATACTTTTTGAACAAATATGCCAATTTTTAACAACCCTGCATTACATCTTGCTTGTGTGACAGTGGGACATGTTAAAACACACTTTTTTCTTGCTTTTTTTTTCTAAAAGCCACGCCTGACTATCCTACATAATCGTACTATTATTCATTCACAAGTGATTGATAGAAAAGGACAGATTCTTCATAGAAAAATCAGAAGAAAAAGTGTGTTTGGCTGTCACGCTGTCATACACCAAAGCTGTAACTCCAAATGCAACTCTGATCATTTAAACTATTTAACTAAACTATTATTTTATGAAATTTCCAAACGGCAAAGCAAATCCCACACAACTCTCATTTAGTTTGTTTTAAAGCTCATTATCCTAATTATTAATAGACACACATGTGATGTTTGATAGATTTAACGACAAAATCTGTCAGTGTATCAGGGCATTAAACAATTTTAAAATCAGATCTTAATGATATTATTTTATCAAATTTTCTTAATTTAAAAGGTTTTGCGAATTTCATTGCTGTTGAATCAAATTTAACGACAAAATTCTTAACAGGGGCCTCAGATGGCCAATTATGTTGTCCGAAAATATCACGAATTTTACGAACCACCATTTTCATAGCGGATTTTAATTATTTTAATGCGATTTTGGAGCAAAATTGAATTCTTTGTAATAATTGCCAATATGTCAAATATGTCAAAAAACTAAATGTCAAAACTTGTATGTTGTTGGTGTTGCCACATTTAAAAAAAAAACAAAAAAAACTTCTTGTTGAAAAAACGCGATATTTAAAAAATTTTAAGGCAATCGGCTTAAATTTGCTTAAGACAATTTGCTTTTAGTTTTACACTTATTGTTGTAGTTTTTGTTATGTTATTGCACAGCGAAAAGTACGCAAAACAGATGACAAAAAAAATGCACCTGCTGTCATTAAAAAATTTAAACTTCAAAAAAAAAAAACTGGTTAATTGTGCGGCGAATTTTTTAGCCGAATTTAGTACATAAAATAATGTATTCTTGTATATCACAGTTAAGGTTTATTAGGTGATATCGCTGTTAGAAAAGAAGACCAAATAAGATGGGCAAATAGAAACGATTTCCTTCAAGTTACAACCAAATCCACGATTGATCAGCATGCGACGGGGCTGCATTGACGAAAGGAATCTTGGTGTTTTGAAGACACTCTATGGATAACTAATCAGTTATAATATTAATAAAGATTGATATGTGCTTGGCTTTTCCGACGGGGTTAATTTTAATTTTATTTGGGTACGGTTTTCCGTCGACCCTCGTCTTTTCGTACGAAAAGAACACTGAAGATGGCAAACAGCCGAAACCGGTTTGTTCACAAACCAAATTTGATGAGGGTCGACGGAAAACCGTACCCAAATAAAATTAAAATTAACCCCGTCGAAAAAGCCAAGCACATATCGAAAAATGCCTGTCAGGCCTACAATCTAGACACAATTGGACTGATAACAATTTACAAACGACGACAATTAAAAGTTATGACAACAAAGGCAAACATTTGGTTCAACAAACAATGCCTCGCATCGAATGTTACACCAAAATATGCCAGAATACAGATTAGAATCAACACCACAGCAAGCAGGAAGACAATAAAAAGAGCACAAAGAGACTTTGTGAAATTCGAGATCAGAAACCTTTATGCAAAAAAAGAAATTACGAACTCGGAATTACTAGACATTCATCTTAAACTAGCAGAACGACTTCCAACCGACGTACTCATGAACACATTAGACCAAATACGAGCAGAAAACGCGAAAACAATAGAACGAAAATACGCAACTTTAAACAAGAAACTCGGGACACTAACACATTCAACAAACAACAAAACGCGCAAAAACGGCAATTTCCTCCCTAGATTTTTGAATCTAACAGAGGTCACCATCAGCAAGCAAGAGGCTCAATTATTGGAAAAGGGATTAAAACACAACATCACAGAAAACAACAAGAAAAAGGAAATAGAACAAACCATTGTGGACACAGAAGTCGCAATAGCGATGATCCCAAACGAAGAACAAGAGCAAGCCAGGCACATCTGCAAACAAATAATAGAGAAGGAGGCCAAGTCTACAAAACACTTAAACGGAGAGCACAATACAATTAGGAAACTAAAACGTAAACTGGAAGCGAACAACATCTTAGTCACAAAAGCAGACAAGGGAAACACAACGGTGCTCATCGGTAAACATGACTACATCGAAAAGACTGAACAGTTAATAAAAGACTCTAAGTGCAAGAGAATTGGTAAAGATCCTACGGAGGAATACCAAACGAAAATTAAGGAAATTATAAAAAAGGCGACAAGGATAATAAGACCAGACATGTCGCACACATTAACAATGATGAATCCATCCGCACCATCTATGATAGCACTACCGAAAATACACAAACCGGAGATACCAATGAGACCCATAATTAATTACAAATCTGCACCAGGCTACAAACTTTCGAAATATATGAAAACATTATTGAAAGACACCTTAGACCTGGAATATAAGCATACAATAGTCAACACTACAGAACTGATTAATAAACTGGAGAATGTGAAAATAACGGAGAAAACAAAACTGGTCTCTTTTGACGTGAAGGACTTGTATCCATCAATTCCGGTAATGGATACATTGAACATTGTTCATAGGACAGTAAAAAACAAAACGGAAAACAAGGAACTAGCAATACAAATTACAGGCACACTAAAAGCGACACTTGAACAGAATTACTTTAAATTTAACAACAATATATATAGGCAGATAACAGGACTAGGGATGGGAAATCCAACATCTGCCACCCTCATGGAAGTGTTTATGCAGAACTTAGAAGAGGAATACGTAAGGGAATTAAAGACCAACTTCGGAGTAATATTCTACGCAAGATATGTCGACGACATAATATGTATACTAGAAGGGAATAGCAAGGAGCAAATTCTGGATTACTTGAATGGAAGACACAAGGACATAAAATTTACAATGGAAAAGGAAGAGGAGGGGAGAATTAATTATCTGGACCTAACGATCAAGAGGAACATAATCTCGAACAGAATCGAATATGGAATATACAGGAAACCAACAGCAACGGACACAATAATACACAACTCATCAAATCATCCCCAGCAACACAAAAACGCAGCAATCAGGCAGTTATTAACAAGACTCGAGAGAACACCACTAACACGGCAAATGTATATGAAGGAAATGGAAACAATATACACCATAGCGGGAAACAACGGATACAAAAAGCGCCTCGTAGATAACATCAAGAAACAAATTGGAACGAACAAAGAACAGGAGAAGGAAGGGAAAAATGGGCTAAATTAACATATATGGGAACATCAACGTACAAACTGGCGAAATTCTTTGGAAAACACAACATCAATACCGCATTCAGAACAAGAAACAACCTGGGCAGAATACTACGGAATAAAACAACCGAGGCAAATATACTAGACAAACAAGGAGTGTACAAATTAACTTGTACATGCCATTATAGCTACATCGGGCAAACAGGACGAAAAATTAAGACCAGATTTAGGGAACACATTAGAGACTATAACAAGAAACTACGACAACCAAAATCGACTCCAGAATCTAACTTCGCGAACCATATATTTAACAACAAATGTACACCAGGACATATTAAGACAACGGTTAAACTGCTTCACACACAGCACAAAGGAAGGAGACTAAATGTATTGGAAAACATGGAAATATACAAACAAAAAACATTTGACGGACGAATAATAAATGAACAAATAAACACTGCTTCGGACACAATATTTGAACCGTTGAAACATTTTTACAGGAAAACAAACACTACACCAGCACAAAAACGTTACGCAGGTGCGCAAGACCAAGGCAATAAAGAACATCATAAACGTACAATTACAGATTATTATGTCACATAAAAGGGGAAGAAAGGAAAAAAACCCAATAGGTTCACACATAAACAAAAACGGACAACAAGCATGATCGTAAAAGGATTTAGTTAGGAAAGAAGACGAATGAAAAAGGGACGACAAATTAGGTAAAAAGAGACAAATGAAAAAAAAAAAAAAAGAGTACGAAAAGAACACTGAAGATGGCAAACAGCCGAAACCGGCTTGTTCACAAACCAAATTTGACGAGGGTCGACGGAAAACCGTACCCAAATAAAATTAATAAAGATTGACTTGCGTAATGGAGCTCTAAACACTTATTTTTTGCAATTCAAATTCAAAGAATTAAGATGCAAATTAAAATGATAAAAATCGTGAAACCGTTTTGCAGATGGCAGCACCATTTGCCAATCGTATTCATTTAGTAATAGACCGAACCAGTTGGAGTTGAGTTCCAAGAGGCAGAACATGAATGATACGCTCAATCACGATCTCGCAACAATCTCAGAATAGGTTCGTGTGAATAGAAACGATTTTAATGCTCGTTAGACAGAATGTTGCAAGCTGATGTGTGTTCGAAAATGGTGCCGTTCTACTGCTACTATGCGTTATACGGAGTTGGTAGCTCTTGATGTTCTTGGCATGAAAAGTCAGTGTGATGTTCGATGGATTTTTCAGCTTTCTAAAGAAGCTTTCAAGTGCCTCGGTGTAAGAAATACTTCACTCTTCACTACTTCAGTAAGAAAAAATTGCCTTCATCTAAATATTTATAAAAAAAAAATTACGCGCTTGATGTCAAGCCATATGTATGACTTCCAATTTAGCTTAACAGGTTTTCTTTTTTTTTTTGTGTGTCTAACAAAAATTAGGATAATGAGCTTTAAAAAAATTTGTGATAGTCGTGTTGAATTTGCTTAGCTTTTTGGAAATTTCATAAAATAATAGTTGTTAAACGATCAGAGTTGCATTTGGAGTTACAGCTTTGGTGTATGACCGAGTGACAGCCAAACACATTTTGTTTTTGCGATTTTTCTATGAACGATTCCATCAATCACTTGCGAATGAATTCATAGGTAGGAGTATCATAGGTCTTACTATCGTACATAGTACGATTATGTAGGCTAGTCAGACATGGCCTATAGGAAAAAAAGCAAGAAAAAGTGTGTTTTAACAGGTCACACAAGAAAGATGTAACACAGGGTTGGTCAAAATTGGCATGTTTTTTCAAAAAGAATTTGACTAACACACATCTACCGATTTGCTTATTTTTTTTTAGAAAATTTCATAAAATAATAGTTTCTAAACGATCAGAGTTTTATTTCGTGTTCTATTCTTCTTTGTGATTTATTTTATGTGAATGAATAACTGAGTACAACATTTTTTTAGTTAAATGACTTGGGACTCAACTCTGAGAATTTCAAGTGCCGCCAAAAATAAGAACTTTTGAATCTTCATTCTTCGCAGGTTATTCATATTCATGCTCTGAAACTGCATCCTCATCCCCGTTAGATATAACATTTAAGAAAATGTTTTCTTCAGTGTGTCCAACATTTTCAGTGGTGGCCATTATATTATTAATGCAGCCGACTTGATAAAACCAATTAAGCAGACATTCTTAATTTTAGGACTGTATGAATCAAATCCAAATTTGTCAATTCCTCGACGTTCTCAACAATTGGGGTTATCCAAAATCACCACATGGCGAATTTTGCATAAGAATTTAACTTGTAAGCCCTACAAGGTTCAACTGGTATAGGAATTAAAGCCGACCGACTATTCACATCGCCGTTGATTCGTTCAATTTATGCAGGAACAACCGTCTGGTTTTTCTAAAAAAAAATATTTTTTCCGACAAGGCCCAATTTCCCCTATCAGGGTATGTTAAGAAGCAAAATTGCCGCATTTGGGGTTTCTGAAAATCATAGAGCGTTAATTGAAAAGCCTTTGCATGCTCAACATGTCAATGTATGGTGTGTCGTTTTTTGTGAAGAAGAGGCTGAAAATGCGGTAACGGTCAATGAATTACGCTATTGCGAGATGTTAACAAATCAATATTGGCACCATTTATTATTTGTATGCATTTGGTAATAGACTGAACCAGTTGGAGGTGAGTTCCAAAAGGCGGCACATGAATGATACGCTCAAACATGGGGTTGTGTAAATAGAGTCGATTTCAATGCCTGTAAACGGCAATGTTGCATGCTTATGTATAGATCTGTGTTCGCAATTGGTGTTGCATCTGTTACTATGGGTGATATAGGTATGACGGAATCGGAAGCTCTTGATGTTCTTGGCATGAAAATTAAGTGCGATGTTTGATGGACTGAACACATTTTTTTAGATTTCTAAAGAAGCTTTCAAGTGCCTCGGTTATCTAAAATGGTGTAAGAGATACTTCACTCCATCCGATCTCCATTTTATTTATATCACCTATATCCGTTCAAAGATAGAATGCAACTGTCATTTATAGGTCGGCGTCCTAAAACCTATTTTGGAGTTGCTTGACTGCGTGAGGGAGAGGGGAAGGTAGAGTATTCAACCCTATTAATTCTCTAGAGCATCGATGCAATGTAGGAATTATTTCACTGTTTTATCGTTACTACCATAGTAAGTGCTCCAACGATATTAGGGAACTTGTTCCCGTTACTCGCACGTTTTCGCGTTTAACTCTATTTTCGTTGAGAGCGCACATCCATTTATGGTTGATTTTCCAGTGAATCGCACAACAGTTCGTATGTGAAATAAACTCCCTCCACAGGTCTTTCCTATCACTTTCAATATAGGAAAGTTCACATTAAGTGTCCACAAACACTACCCCCTTTTTACTCCTCACCATAACCCAATTTCTTAGTTCTGGCACAGTGGATTGCAAGTGTAATGGTCATCCTCTGAGTGCTGGTCCAAGAAGAAAATGAAGAGAATAAAAAGAATATTAATTTTCTTCATTTCATAAGTTATTTTTCAGGTGCTAGATCCAGAAAGCTAAACTGGGTTATAATTCACGTTTATATAAAGAAATAAGTCTCAAGGCGTAAATCTTGGGTCTTAAAGATTTGAAGAAACTGCCGCACAACCCTTTCAATCTGCAAACTTTAAACGAAAATCTTTCTTGCGCATACTTTTTCCAAATAATAAAATTCCAGATATAGATCTGCTTTAAGGAAATAATCATCTTTAAAGCTTGGCAAGTTGCTTGTATATTATGTTGGAACTAAGTTGAAATTGTCCAAGAAAACGTATGTGCCAAGGTTATGTTTTCAATTCCTCCTCTATTAAACGTCCTTGCCGGCTGATAGTTCGCAAATGGCGCTCGCTTTCGATGTAAATACATCATTATCAATCCACGTTCTATTGCGTACTGGAAGGAAAACATTGAAAACATTAGTTTATTCAACGGCGGAACAATACCCCCCTTGGGCACATATATATGGTCTTTATAGAAGAACTTCGACTATCTAGACACAGTGCAACTGGTGGAAAAAGGGAGCCCAGTCCCCTGAAGTCAGCAGGAGTACAACTGGAAACGCCACTTTATTTCCACGGGAATCAGTAAGCTCGCAGAGTTCATTATTTGTCTCTTTAGACATTTAATAGTTCTCTGGCTGATTATTGAGGTTGGCTCCTATAGGGGAGTATCGTGGTGGTTGTGGTTTCGCGGCCCTATAACAGCATAATGGTTATTATGGTGGCCAGGATCATCTCACTGTTAATGACACCCTTCCCCCCGGGGGCACATTATAGTCTTTTTGGAACCTACTATTCCATTTAGATTTGTGTCTTGCGGGGTAAAAGGGAGCCCAGGCCCCTCAAAGGCTAGTAGGAGTCACCTGGACAATCCACATATTTCCACGGGAAATCAGTTGCCCCAGAGTACAATATTTGCTCTCTTTAGACAAAAAATGTGCTCTGACTGGTTATTGAGGTTGGCCCCTATATGGGAGTATCGTGGTGGTTGTGGTTTCGGACCCTCGTGAGAGTTTGTGGGTCGGACCATTCAAATTAACACAATGAATGGTTCAGGTTCAGTGAGTATGAATGCTGTCGTGTTCTTGAGAAATAAGAGCTTCATGCGTTCTGGACCAGGAGTTGGAAAGTCTCCAACTCCTCAGCAAGGAGTGAGGGCACGGCCTACTCCGGACTTTCTAAATTGCTACTAGGAGTGACTGGAGGATATACGTATCTGAAGGCCTTCTAGGGCGTAGTTGGTGTCCAATCAACTAAGTGGTTTAACTACCATCTGATTATGACCTCACGGTCGGTGCAGATGTAAAACAAATCACGCATTGTTAATGACACCCTAAGTGAATGATCCAGTCCAGTGAGCATGCTAGACATGTGTTCTGGACAGGAGTTGGAAAGTCTCCAACTCTTAAGCAAGGAGTGATGATTCGCAGCCCTGCTCTGGAATCATCGAAGTTGCAACTAGAAAGTTCTATTGCATAGAATTATAGCTACGGCTTCATAGGACGAGCATGACGTTCCAAATTATGCAGTTGTTTGGTCCACCATCTGATTAAGGCTTCATGGCCAGGCGCGGATGTAAATCGAATCACACACGGCGGTACAATCCCAAACAGTTTAGTACTAAAAAGAGGTTGTTGGCCACTTCAGGGCTCTAAGAAATCCATACCATCGTTAATATGTATGGAAAAATCATCTGAAATTTCAGAGGTTTGTGAACCATTCCGAGTGATAAAGAAACGAATTAATTTTTCTATTATCTGAGCTTAGTAATCCCTGTGATTGCAGTATCCTTACACTGAACAAACAAATTAGATAATGTGAAAATGTATCTGAGGTCGGTTTTCCTGTTCGTTTATAATGTCACTTTTAAGATTTCTTGTTTTGTAGGTTTCTCGATTCTCAAAAATTTCGACTTTTCGTCCTTTTTTACTTGTATGTACTCGTAGTAATGCTATACATTCATCTATTTCTCATGATGCGTGTCCGTGAGTGTCAAGGTGTAATGTAAATGTGTGATTTGTTTTACATCTGCACCGACCGCGAGGTCATAATCAGATGGTAGTTAAACCACTTAGTTGATTGGACACCAACTACGCCCTAGAAGGCCTTCAGATACGTATATCCTCCAGTCACTTCTAGTAGCAATTTAGAAAGTCCAGAGTAGGCCGTGCCCTCACTCCTTGCTGAGGAGTTGGAGACTTTCCAACTCCTGGTCCAGAACGCATGAAGCTCTTATTTATCAAGAACACGCCAGCATTCATACTCACTGGACCTGAACCATTCATTGTGTTAATTTGAATGGTCCGACCCACAAACTCTCACGAGGGTCCGAAACCACAACCACCACGATACTCCCATATAGGGGCCAACCTCAATAACCAGTCAGAGCACATTTTTTGTCTAAAGAGAGCAAATATTGTACTCTGGGGCAACTGATTTCCCGTGGAAATATGTGGATTGTCCAGGTGACTCCTACTAGCCTTTGAGGGGCCTGGGCTCCCTTTTACCCCGCAAGACACAAATCTAAATGGAATAGTAGGTTCCAAAAAGACTATAATGTGCCACCGGGAGGAGGTGTAATGTAAAGTTGGAGACTTCCCTTTTTCGTTTGTACGAACGTATGCATTCTGTAAATCTTATTTTAGTATTTGCCCAGCTTATCGTAATAAGTATGTTTACAGGTACAAGTAAGTCTGTATACTCCGCTGGAACTAAATCAGTTATTTCTGTCGGAGTGTTTCTGGTTTGCTAATGCTGTGAGTAAACCTTCTTTGTGAAAAATGTTAGTTTTTTTTTTTATTTTTAAAGAGAAGTAGCACTTCAGGCAACAATGCCTATTTAGTCAAGTACCGTGCTACATTCTTCAGGAAAGGGATAGAGAATAGATGAAACAGGTGGTGAAAGTAGAAGGATAGTCGGAAATTAACTGCCGTATATATAGGACAGCACAGCGACCAGTGACTATGCCTTCATCGCTGAGCAGCTCCACCGACAGTCAATTTTTATCTTTTGTAGTGAAAAAAACCAAGGTCTTCGTTGGGAATCGAACCCACAACCCCCATATTTACAAGCTAGTACACTACCTACTAGCCTACAGGGGCACCTATTTATATAATCTATATATTTATAGTGCTGTGTAAGTAAAAGTGTTTACGTCGTGTTCTATCAAGTCTCTTGTTTTCTTCTTTATTCCTGTTTTTAGTGTTGTATTGTTTAAGCAGTTTGTCGATAGTAGTGTGCTTGCAACCGCTGTTTTTTTCCTATAGTGCAAATTGTGTCGTGTTCATTATTTTACTTATCTGGAGTAAGTGGGATTATCTTAAGTCTATGTATCATATGTCTAACTACTGCTACTTTATGTTGGGTATGCTGGTTCGAGGTAATATGGATCGTAGTGTTCATCGTAGTTAGTTTTCTATAAATATTAAACGTTATTGTGTTATCAAGACACTGCAAATTTTTGTCGTGTTCTTTTTCCATTGTTTATGTAATGTTACTATAGATCGTGGCTGTCTGTTAGAATTTGTTCGGCTTTGTCTTGTTCGAGGATGCATATGATGTTATCCACGTATCTACAAGGTGGCGCAAAAATAACCTTCCGATGTTTTTTGGCTGTAATTAAAAATATAAATGAAAAACTTTGATTGTTCTTGTGGATTATTTTTATTTGGTCTTTTAATTTTTTTACATCAAGTCGAGAATATGATGTCATGTAAATGGCCGCCGCCACAGTTGATTGTCATTTGAGCCCTTTTTATGGCATTTTCCATCACTTTGGCCAAAACTTCCGGCGATAGGTCCTCACATTCTTGACGGATATTGTCTTTAAGAGCTGCAAGAGTCTAAGGCTTGTTGACATAAACCCGCGACTTCAAAAAGCCCCACAAAAAGAAGTCTGCAGCGCTCAAATCAGGCGATCTTGCTGGCCAGTGCAAATCGCCAAAACGGGAGATTAGGCGCCCGGAAAATGCATCCTTCAGCATATCAGTTGTGGCACGTGCAGTGTGTGCCGTTGCACCGTCCTGTTGGAACCACATATTTTCCAATCCCAATTCATCAAGTTGCGGCAAAAAGAACTCGTTGATCATTGCTCTGTAGCGCTCACCATTCACAGTAACCGTTTGGCCCGCGACGTCTTCGAAGAAGAAAGGTCCGATGACTCCTCCAGCGAAAACAGCACACCATACAGTGAGTTTGAGCGGGTGTAATGGCCCTTCGTGGGTTACACGCGGATTTTCAGTGCCCCAGAAGCGTAAATTTTGCTTATTTACGTACCCGCTAAGATGGAAATGGGCCTCATCACTCATGATTATTTTTGATGAAAAATCATCTTCCTCTTGGTGGTGATTAAGGATGGCTTGAGCGTATGTTAGACGCGATTGGCGGTCAGCAGCTAACAGCTGATGCACCGTCTGGACTTTGTACGGAAACATCTTCAAATCTTGTACCAAAATTCGCTGTAAAGACCGTCGACTGATACCCATTTGCGTGGCACGTCGTCTGGTCCATGTCGACGGCGCTTCCATGACATCCTCGCCTACAGCAGCAATATTCTCTGCAGAACGGCTACTCCGGGGTCTGGCACGCCTGGCAGCATCTCGTGTTGTGCCAGTCTCTTCGAGGCGAACGGCTAAACGTCGCAGTGTTTCACCAGTAGGCGTTGGACGGCCAGGAAATCTGCGACGAAATTCACGTTGTGCCAAAGTCATTGAGCGATTATTGGTTAAATAAATAGTCACCAATATTCCGCGTTCTGGAGCAGTATAGCGTAACATTGTTAATTAACGTGTATTTCGCATGTGTTTACTACACAAATGTCAAAACAGAACTGACATTAGGGGCCAATCGCAAAATTTATAGCATTTTCTGATAGGAGGATTTCTTTTGCGCCACCTTGTATAGTAATATGAGCTATTTTGTGTTTTTCCATTAGTATTAGTGTGTGTAGTAATTCGAGATATTGCACAAAAATTTCTGTGAATATTGAAGAAGTTGAGTTTCCCCTGCCGAGTCCAGACGGTAATTTGTAAAAGTAGTTCAGTTTTATTATCGTCTTCGCAATATCTATAATGCCAGTGATGTATTGGTTGTCGCATAAATTGCTTATTCTGTTGCACAGAATAACTAAGGTTTCTTGTGCTGGTATTGAGGTATATAGGTCCTTGATGTCAACGGAAATAATGACTGTAAATTTTCCGACAAGATCTTTGGCGTACCGTATATGTATTATGTAAGTAGGTGGTGAGGTTTTTAGCCAGGTGTTATGCTAGTGTTGTGCTTTAATTGGTGGTGTTTGTGGGTTCATGTTCATGTATATGTATGCTTTTCGGTCAGTAAACGTTTCGCAACGTTTCAATAAGTTGCATATTTCCTTTTGAAAGGAGTCAGTTGGGTCGTTTTTATTGTTTCCACAGATTTTACATACTCTGGAAATTGTTGGGTTAGGTTTTTTCTCTTGGTTTGGTCCTCATATTTGTCAAGTAATCAATTCAATTTATTTCAATACATTTTCTTTTTGCTGCATTATTTCCATACCCCCCCCCCCCCCCCCCCAAGTTTTTCCCAAATTCCAATGATGTATAGGAAAACTTTTTTTGTTCTGTTTTACAACTTTCGCTTAAGTAAAAATAATATCTCAAAATATCCAGATGGGTTGGTAAAGGAAAATCAGTCAAATCACTAGACACACCAAAAACAGTAACATCATGCCTGGCGGTATATGACTCATTGGGTTGTTGCTTCATCTTGCGTTGTAGAGGATGTGGTGGATTCATTGTAAACTTTTTGATTTGGTATGGTCACTTCACTTCTTATGTTTTTTTTTTTTAATTATTTTTTTATCTGAAAAAAGCACACCTTCGAGTTCTTCACAACGACTTAATCCATTCACAAAAACTGTTGCGTTATATATGGTCTAAAAGACGAGGTAATAATAATGAAATGGTAATTTCAATTCTACCTGTAACCGATTTTGTTGTCAAAACTGCATGTAAATTAAACGTAAGTGAGGGTCGGTCATACATTTGGACTCGATTGAGGCACTCTAAATGGGTCAAAGACGGATTTTTTTAAAATTTGACCCAAAATAAAAGTTGGACTCAAAACTTGGAACATCAGAATTCGTTTTAGAGGTATGGTTCCTCGGGCAAACTTTCTTATTTTGATCCCTAGAATACGATTTTCACTGAGCTGTGGGCAATTTTTTTGCCTCCCCACAAATCGACCCGGCCTAACGTATATAGATACGACAACAATGGGATTAATAGCTGAACCAGAAATACTGAACTCACCACTACGCGATAGTACATGGCTTGAAAATGATGGTATTCACATCGAAAGTGCTCGCCATTTGCAAACAAAACGCCAGGAAAGACGTTTAATAGAAGAGGAATTCACTGGCGACATAAACCCAAACATTTTAGCACTTGGATATAGTTGGGCTACCTCAAGTTGCACAACGTGTGATTAGATTTACATCCGCGCCTGGCCATGAAGCCTTAATCAGATGGTGGATCGAACCACTGCATAACTTGGAACGTCTTGCTGGTCCTAGGAAGCCGAAGCTATAATTCTATGCAACAGAACTTTCTAGTTGCAACTTCGATGATTCCAGAGCAGGGCCGCAAATCATCACTCCTTGCTTAAGAGTTAGAGACATTCCAACTCCTGTCCAGAACACATGTCTAGCATGCTCACTGGACTGGATCATTCACCTAGCATGTCATTAACGGCGAAATGATCCTGGCCACCATATTAAACAACAGACCTGATATGGGGCTGCGAAACCACAACCACCACGATACTCCCATATAGGGACCAACTTCAATAATCAGTCAGAGAACAGTTAAATGTCTAAAGAGACAAATAACGGAACTCTGCGAGCTTACTGATTCCCGTGGAAATGAAGTGGAGTTTCCAGTTGTACCCCTGCCGACTTCAGGGGACTGGGCTCCCTTTTGCCCCCAGTTGCACAGGTCTAAGTTGTTGCTATCTCCAAAGACCATATATATGTGCCCCCGGGGGGTACCTCAAGTTGCACAGCCTTAAGGAAACCTTGAGTGTCAGGTGAGGGAGGACAATACTTGCATTTTGAATATGTATACGAATTCTATATCCAATAAGAAGCGTTATATTATACTGGCATAGCGCTTAAGTGTGCACGGCATTGAAATGTCGCATAGACACCTCAGAAATTCTATAGCTATTGCCAGTACAAATTCGGAAATCGTTTTGCTATTCCCGCCTAATTTAAGCAGCATACCCGCCAAAAAAAACCACTCGCACTAGTTTAACTAAATTTTTAAACACTTACCTGATGGCCCGTAGAAGTTGTTGTTTGGAGTGGAGAAAATTGTATCTCCTTACACACCCGAGACACAACATGAGCTTTCGAAAACCCAATCAGCTTTAGCTCTATATAGTTTCGTTAATTTAATTTAGTTGGCATTTCGCATGTGAAAGCCTCCATCAAGCGTGAGATGATGTTTTAAAATTTTTTTACTAGCGTTAAACTGATGACGCTCTTAACAAAAGGCGGGCTTTTCGCTTTGGGAAATGCCCTATCATGATTGGTGGTGACGCCGCATAGGACGTCAGATTTTTGTTTTGAACTGAAAAATGCTATTGCTGCTGTACGTTGGGACGATTAATCGGTACATCATACAATGAAATATTTTTTGTAACTAATCGATTAATTTATTCGTTTTTCTTTGTATATTATATTTTTAAATCGTTACATTATTATCGAATTTTCTGAGCCATACACTAATGACTCGCGCTAAACACTATGATCAAAAGTTTTAATTAAACAGCCCTAATCAATCAACAAATTAATCACATGTGTAATGTGGATCTTTTCGACAACGCTGTGAATAAGTTGCTGCATTCGAGTTCGGGTTTCAAAGTGGTATTGGTCAATAATTACTAATGCTTTCGATGCAGCTATGGTAGACGCATGAAAGCTTTATTATGTTTGTCGCAAATATAAGAAAAGCCCCAAATGGTGAAATCGAATCATCGAAATTGCAGGTGCCCCTGTAGGCTAGTAAGTAGTGTACTAGCTTGTCAGTATGGGGGTTGTGGGTTCGATTCCCAACGAAGACCTTGGCTTTTTCACTACAAAAATAAAAATTGACTGTTGGTGGGGCTGCTCAGCGATGAAGGCATAGTCACTGGTCGCTGTGCTGTCTTATATACGGCAGTTAATTTCCGACTTACCTTCTACTTTCACCACCTGTTTCATCTATTCTCTATCCCTTTCCTGAGGAATGTAGCACGGTACTTGACTAAATAGGCATTGTTGCCTGAAGTGCTATTTCTCTTTAAAAATAAAAAAAAAAACTAACATTTTTCACAAAGAAGGTTTACTCACAGCATTAGCAAATGGATATTTAAATATCCATTTACATTATACATCGTGTGCTGAGCAAGTGCAGAGAAGATATCTGAATCTAAAACGGGCAGGAGTTTTTAGCATTTCCCATTTTTCTTTGTGTGGCAACGCTTTTTCTAAGCATTTTCCAACTTAGAACAAATCTCTTTTCGATCTTTCGAGAAAATAAATATAACACCCAAAAATGTTTACTTCTTTATTTCTTTCTGCGCTAATTAGTCTCTATTTTCTAAATAAAAACTTAACTCGAAACCATATTCTATCATCTAGTCCAGTGATGGGCGAACTTTTTGGGTGGCGGGCCAATAAATTAAAAAAAAATATTGCGGCGGGCCATTAAATTAAAAAAACAAAAAACATAGAGGGTAACTCATTAAAAAATTATGGGGTTGCCTGTTCAATTAAAAGATCGGTTTAAGCTAAATATTTATTAGTTATATTACAAGCAATTTTATTTCGTGCTTTATTCCTTTAAATAAATATTTCATGATATTCTCATAAAATATTTATTACAAAAAATTTTATTAAAAATAAACATCCTATTCCGAATAATTATAAATAACTTATTTTCATTGCATGTGCCCGTTGCTTTTTTAGAATTTTGTAAAATTATTTACAAATATTTTTTATTTTCTGGTATTTTCACATTACATATGAATGGTTTCCAATGGCAACCCTTATGTAGAAATGATTGAAAATAAACAATGTTTTTTTGTTGTTTTGAAATGTTTTGTAGTATTTGTATGGAAGTGTCTTTGAGTCTTGCTGTCTATGCTATGTTGATTTTATGAAAAATTCTCATAAAATCAGTTTGGCTTTGGATATAAGACTCTTAGGTTTTTCTATACAATACTGGGGTAAAATTCACTGCTGAGCTACTTGAGCAATAGTGAAATTGCAATATGGATGTGCTCTCCCCCATTACAATACATTTCAAATATTTTTATTTTTATTTGAATAATTGTTTTATGAGAATATCTCAAGATGTTTATTTTTAATAAAATTTTAAAGGAATAAAGCACGAAATAAAATTGCTTATATTGATAATGATTCCGAATAATTATAAATAACTTAGTTATATTACGTAATACTTTAAAACAACATAAACATTTCCCAGATGTATGGGAAGCATGGATCTGTTTCTGACTAGACATAAATTCCTCAAAATCTGGTACCAGCTGGGAGGATGCGACTTTTAATAAATTAAATCGACTCTCGTCTGACAATCGGTTTCTTATTGATTTTTTTCTGTCTGCAATTCATTACTGAAAAGGCCTGTTCACCTAAATATGAGGAAGCAAACGATGCCATAATTTTCTGCGCATGATTAATTAGCTTTGGAAATTCATCTTTTGTTAAGGATTTATAGAAATTAAGCTTATTTGTATTTAAAAATGGCTGTTTTAAATTATTATTACATTGCAATTCTATGATTTCTAATTGTAAAGCAGATGGAACATTCTCAGGATTAACATTAAAAGGCATTGAAAAAATATCTAAACATGGTTGGATTGTTTTTAAGTCAACAAATCTGGCCTCAAATTCTGAATACAGTTTTAATAAAGATTGTGAAAAGGCCTCAAAGAATTAAGTCTTGGAAAATGAGTCAAATCATTTTTTCCCAAACATTTAGAAAATATAAACAATTGAATTTTAAAAGACCTCAAACTGCCCCAAATTTTATCTATAAATTGATTTCTACCCTGTAACTTCTTGTTCAGTTTATTATAGTGCTCGAGTAAATCCGTGAAAAAAGCAAACTAGATGCACCAATTCTCCAATCCAATCCTCCAATATTTCCCACTCATCCCAAATTTCAGTTTTGGTTTTTAGAAAAACTTTAATTTCTTCGAGAAGACTCCAAACTCTCGAGAAGGCATGCCCACAACTCAGCCACAACCGATCTTTGTGTAATAAAGTACATCTGAAAATTCTGCATCAACTTTCGATAAAAACTTTTGAAATTGTCCATGTAACAAGCCACTGTGGCTCGAATGGTATTAATTAATTTTAAAATAATAAATATTAAGTACGTGGTTAGTATCCAAGGCAGCCTTGCAAAGAACATCTTGGTGGATTATACAATGTAAAAAAAATTGTTTCGCTTTTAGGATTCTGACTTTTATCAACTCCTGCAAACCCCGTATTTTTCCCACCATGTTAGGTGCTCCATCAGTTGTTAAATTAATTAATTTGGAAATTGGGGCATTAAGAGATTAGATTCCATTCCCTCTTTACATTCATCATAAATTATTTTTCCTGTCGTCTTTCCTTTTAAAGATCTCAAACAAGCAAGTTCTTCGGTTATTACAAAGTTTTCATCGATTCCTCTGATAAAAATTAGAAGTTGGGGGCTGTATCACTCCTGTCAACACTCTCGTCCATAGTGACTGAAAAATACTTCAACTTTTTAAGACATCCATCGAGTTGATTGGTTAAATTAAAAGAAATCGCTTCAATTCTTTTTGTCACCGTTCTACGTGACAGCCCTATAGATTCGAAATCTTTTACCTTTTCTGGGCATAATACTTTTCCAATGCTAATTAACACATCCTTAATAAATTCTCCTTCAAAAAACGGTTTGTTATTTTTTGCTTTTTGCTTTCTGTAGGCAACAATGTGACCAGCTAACGTGGAGGAGGATCGCTGGATACTTCTTTGATTTTTAAACAACATTTGCTGACTAGATATTTTTCTTTTCAATTCCTCTGAATGAACTTTCTTGTCCTCATCTGTCATTTTATAGTACTTCGACCCAAGAAGATGTTTTGAATTAAAGTGCCTAGCGAGATTATAATCTTTCAGTACAGCTACCGGTTCTTGGCAGATAATAGGACAAATAGGTTTTTGGTTATATTCCATAAAGAAGTAATTTCATATCAACTCTTCTTGAAATACTCGACATTCCGAATCAATTTTTCTCTTTCTATTTTCGATTGACATTTATGTGACATTTATGGGGGTAGAAAACTTGGACTATTTTACTATTGCACTTATATTTTCAATACACTTTATTATTTTAATTACACAAATAAAACTGTACGTTGGCAACTTTATAATTTTACTTCACAATTTATTCTTTACGTCACAAGATTTACACTTTTACTGATTGCTGATTAATCCATCGCTGGCCCTTTTATATTTGTTGCGCATGTTGTCTCGAATATTGAAGAATCTTCTAGATCTCACATATAATAGTTGTTGTTATGTTATACGTTCAGTTTTCTATATTAGTTGTTTATGTTTCATGCTTTTCAAGTTTCTTCTTGGAATATTGTATAGGAAAGTTGTTGTTGTCTTGTGTGTAGAGTATTTCCTAGAAAACTACGCAGTTTGGACACAATATAATATGAAAACGTCGAATTTTTTTTTTTTGCTAAAATTGTCAATTTATATCTTTTTTAAAACATAATGTAAATTTATTTTTCGGGCATAATTTTTTAATAGGCGATTAATTTTTTGTTTTTTGAAAAACGCTCGGCGGGCCGGATTGAAGCCTCTCGCAGGGCGGATGTGACCCGCGGGCCGTAGTTCGCCTATCACTGATCTAGTGCCTGGTTGTGTATGCAGATAAAGTAAGTCATAAGTTTCACTTTAAAGCATCTGCCTGGAAAACAATCTCTTTATTAAGATTCCCAGTGTAATGATGAGGCTTAGGCGGAGGATTTGGAAAATGTCATAAAATATTCTTATTTCTTGAAAACTTTTTGAAAAATTGATAATGGGGAAGTTGACTCTGGCATCTCTAATCCTCAATTGAGATTAAGGACTAAGCATGGCACCATTGAACGTTCCCGCAGAATTTTTAACATCATAAGCAGATCATTCGAAGACAACAAATATTGTTCAGCTCTGTGTTTATAGATGTGTCGCAAACGTTTGATATAGTAGGGCTTAACCCACTTACAAGTACTCATACACTGTTGGAAAGTTACTTATCTGGTCGAGAATTCAAAATCAGTGAAGATAATTTCATTAGCCCCGCTCAGCCTATTTCAGCAGGGAGTTCACTAAGGAAGCATACTTAGTTCTCTTCTGTGGTTGATTCACTCCGATATTTACACCTCAGCTTTCGCTGATTTTTTTTTTTCAATAATTATTTATTGTATCTTCAAGAAACTGAACTAACAATAAGTTTTAAAATTATAAATTCTAAAAAAAAGTTACATTAGTCCCGACCATGTCAGAACTAACCTTTTGGGTAAAAAAAATTGACATTAAAAAAAACAACACAAATATTTCTAACATGTGTCATCTGTAGCATTGAGGTTTAAAGCTGCGGTATCCTCTTTTTTAATCGGCTATGTACACTATAATCCAAGATATTGCGAGCAAGGGGATTAGGATGGTCTTCAGGCTTCATTAAGTATTTGCCTGCGTATTTGATGATTTCTGTAGTCACCAGCGGTATGTCTAAATCACAATGTTTGTTTGAATTTCTGATGTACCATGGAGCGGAAGTTATCAACCGTAAAATTTTGTTCTGTCCACGTTGAATTCTATCCACATTTGAAGCTGAGGCAGTACCCCAAAGTTGGATTCCGTAAGACCATATCGGTTTTAAAATAGTCTTGTAAATTAGAAGTTTACAATCTAGGCTAAGTTTCGAGTTGCTGCCAATGAGCCAATGTAGTTGTGTTAGCTTAAGTTTCATTTGTGTTAGCTTTGAGTCAATATGATGTTTCCATGTAAGGCGACGGTCAAGATGTATACCAAGATATCTCACATAACAATGGTGAGGAACAATGTGATTATTGATTCGAACGGGTGAACAGTTATCTCTTCGCAGGGTGAAGGTCACATGAAAGCACTTTTGAACGTTCACTTAAATTCTCCATAATTTTAACCACAACTCTAACTGAGTTATATGTTTCTGAAGATTTATGGATGCTTGATGGGAGTTTTCATGCGAACTTAGACACGCTGTATCATCAGCAAACGTAGAAGTGTGGACAGTTTCACTTACAGGCATATCGCAGGTATATATCAAATATAAAACTGGTCCAAGAATGCTACCTTGTAGTACGCCTAAGGAAATTGGTTTAGATACACTAACGAAGTCTTCTTCAGCAACAGAAAACTTCCGTCCAATTATGTAGCTTTTCAGTAGGTTGCTTATATTACAAGGCAAGTGAGCGGTCAGTTTCAGAAATAGACCTTCATGCCAAACTTTGTCAAAAGCCTGAGAAACATCAATAAAAATAGCTGACCAATACTTCTTCTCTTCAAAAGTCCTTCTTATCACCTGAATCAATCTACAGGTTTGCTCAATTGTGCTATGTCTACTTCTTAACCCAAATTGATGGTCTGGGATACACCCACTATCCCTTAGCATTGGAGACAATTTATTCAACTTTTCAAAAACCTTTAAAATAGTCGGTAATAGGCTTATGGGCCTATATGACTCGGTTTTGGTTAGGTCTTTACCCGGTTTTGGAATCATTTTAACTTTGGAAATCTTCTAGTGGTCAGGATAGTATTCAAGCCGTAAAATGGCATTAAAAATAAATAGCATGATTCTGACTGCATTACTGGCGAGCTCCTTCAACATTCTGTTACTTATACCGTCCATACCAACAGATTTTTTCGGGTTTATCTCAGAAATTAACTTTTGAACCTCACGCAAACTATTTAACTAAAAAAATATATATTCATGCTGCAAAAGTAATTTAAGGAAAACTTAAAATATATAAAAAAATTCAGATCACAGCTTATTTCGTGTGGTGCCAGCAGCTTAAAAAAAACTTTGTAAATTAATATCATTTAGTATTTGGTAAGGGCTCCCTTTTGCTTAATTGCATTCTTAAGACGATTTTCTATCGAGGCAACAAGTTGAGTAGTTTGGTAGTTTCATTGGGTATCTTCTGCCACTCCTTGACCAGAGCAGGTATTACACCGTTCAGGTTACTAATCTGAATTTTCTGCATCGCCAAATCCAAAATTGTCCACAAATTTTCTATGACATTTAAGTCTGGAGTTTTTGGAGGCGGATTCATGATGTGGGGACAGTTCCACATCAGCCATGACTGCACAATTTCAGATTTATGCTTCGGATCATTGTCTTGGTAATACCGAAAACGGTCTCTTATACTTAAAGTATTAGCACTTTGCAATAAATTGTCTTTCAACATTATTCCTTCCAATAAAAACAATGTTACCAGCTCCAGAGGCAGTCATACAAGCCCAAACCATTACACTTCCGCCACCGTGTTTAACAGTTGGATTCTATTCCCCTTACGTCACACGTAATTTATGCCATTCGAACCAAAAATATTCAATTTTGACTCGTCAGCAAAAACAACGTTTTCCCAGAATGTAATTGGCTTTGTTACGTTTGTTCATAGGCAAACTTCAGCCGACTTTGCATATTCTTTTTTAGTATAAACGAATTTTTTCGAGCTACTCGAACGTGAAACTCGTGTTCCCGCAGAACACGGCGCACTGTTACGGCACAGCATACCTTACCCATTTCCTTTTCAATCTCTACCAACAATTTTGGAGCCGATATGCGTGATGAGAGCTGTGTAAGCCATAACTCGACGGTGGCTCGAATCACTTGGGTGATATGTAGCGTGCACCCACGTCCTAGGAAGCCGAAGAAATAATTATATGCGGCAAGTCATTTCTAGTTGCAACTTCAAAAGTTTCGGAGCAGGGCCGCCAACCCCCATCCTTGCTATCCAACTCCTGGTAACTGCGTGATTCGATTTACATCCGCGCCTGGCCCAGAAGCCTTAATCAGATGGTGGTCAAACCACTGCACAATTTGGGACGTCATGCTCCTCCTAGGAAGCCGAAGACTAATTCTAGCAACAGGTTTTTCCTAGTTGCAACTTTAATGATTCCAGAGCAGGGCTGCAAATCATCACTCCCATCCAACTCCTGTCCAAAACACATGTCTAGCATGCTCAATGGTGAAATGATCCTGGCCACCATATAAAAACTGACCTGTCTGTTATGGGGCCGTGAAACCACAACCAGCACGATACTCCCATATAAATTGACACGGTTCTACAAATAATAATCTAGTGGTGTTAAATCAGCCAATTTGGTTGAACACTTAACTGCTGATTGAAATTATGCAATCGGAAAATTTGGTTTGCAATAAATTGGCTGTGTAACATGTCGCACCATTCTGTTGAAAACACATTTCAGTGATATTCACGTCGTTCAATAATAGGCCAGAATTGAGTTGTTAGCATCTCGCGATAATGTGACGCATTGATCGTTACTGCACATTCAGCCTTATTTTCGAAAAACAAAAAAAAAAACGGCCCACGACTCCAGACCACATAGCGCACCATACAGTGAGACATTGAGCATGCAAGGGCTTCTCAATAATCGCTCTAGGATTTTCAGAAGCCCAAATGCAGCAATTTTGCTTGTTGGGATACCCTGATAAGTGAAAATGGGCTTCTTCTGAAATAATGATTTCTTCAGAAAAGCCAACCAGTTGTTCCTGAATGAATTGAGCAAATCTACGGCAATGTAAATGATAGGTCGGCTTCAATTTCTCAACCAATTGAACCTTGCAAAGCTTCAAGGTCAAGTCCTTAAACAAAATTCGCCATATGATGGTTTTGGATAATATATGCGTAAATTTTCCGACGGGGTTTAATTTACTTTTATTTGGGTACGGTTTTCCTCCGTCGACCCTCGTCAAATTTGGTTTGTGAACCAACCGGTTTCGGCTGTTTGCCATCTTCAGTGTTCTCTCCGTACTCGTTTTGGATAAACCCAATTGCTGAGAACGTCGAGGAATTGATAAATTTGGATCTGTTTCAACACTGTGGCTCACGGCTGCGATGTTTACAGTTGAACGGCCCGGTCGAACACGCGTTCGTATTCGTACGTTTTAATGATCAAATTCTAAAAAGCGGTCTTAGAATGACGTTTATGTGGTCCGAAAATATCACAAATTTTGCGAAATGTTATTTTTAATAGAATCATCATTTTCATAGCGGATGTTAATTATTTTAAAGCGATTTTCGTGCGAAATTGAAATTGAATTCATTGTAAATAATTGCCAATGCATCTACTGCGAATACGTCAAAAAACTCAATGTCAAAAACATTTTGTTGTTGTTGTTAGAGTTTGCAATCCAACTCTAGAGCCAATTTCTGCCTATTGGCCAATTTAGTTGTATTGCCTTCAATTCCATTATCAATATGAGACTTCTTCCATGTTAGTCGACGGCCCAAGTGAATTTCAGAGTATTTCACTAAATTATATTAGTTTGTTGTTGATCGTGATGGCAGAGGATGTAGCTTTACGTAGAGTGAAAGTACCGTGAGTGCATTTTTACTCGTTTACCTTTATTTTTCAGAGCTTCAGTCAGTGCTCTAGTTTTGTAATTATGCTTCTGTAAATTTCGTAATGCCATTTGTTGGCTATCATGTCCATCTGCTATCATGTGTCATCTGCGAAAGCGTGATGTTCAAAAGTTAATTTCTGAGATAAACCCGAAAAAATCTCCTGGTATGGACGGTATAAGTAACAGAATGTTGAAAGAGCTCCCCAGTATTGCAGTCAAAATCATGCTATTTATTTTTAATGCCATTTTACGGCTTGAATACTATCCTGACCACTGGAAGATTTCTAAAGTTAAACTGATTCCAAAACCGGGTAAAGACTTAACCAAAACCGAGTCATATAGGCCCATAAGCCTATTACCGACTATTTCAAAGGTCTTCGAAAAGTTTCTCATGAATAAATTGTCCAAATTGACCATCCATTTGGTTTTAGAAGTAGACATAGCACAATTGAGCAAACCTGTAGATTGGTTCAGGTGATAAGAAGGACTTTTAAAGAGAAGAAGTATTGTTCAGCTATTTTTATTGATGTTTTTCAGGCTTTTGACAAAGTTTGGCATGAAGGTCTATTTCTGAAACTGACCGCTCACTGCCTTGTAATATAAGCAACCTATTGAAAAGCTACATAATTGGACGAAAATTTTCTGTTGTTGAAGGAGACTTCGTTAGTGTATCTAAACCAATTTCCTTAGGCGTACCACAAGGTAGCATTCTTGGACCAGTTTTATACTTGATATATACCTGCGATATGCCTGTAAGTGAAACTGTCCACACTTCTACGTTTGCTGATGATACAGCGTGTCCAAGTTCGCATGAAGCATCCATAAATCTTCAGCAACATATAACTCAGTTAGAGTTGTGGTTTAAATTATGGAGAATTAAAGTGAACGTTCAAAAGTGCTTTCATGTGACCTTCACCCTGCGAAGAGATAATTGTTCACCCGTTCGAATCAATAATCACATTGTTCCTCACCATAGTTATGTGAGACATCTTGGTATACATCTTGACCGTCGCCTTACATGGAAACATCATATTGACTCAAAGCTAACACAAATGAAACATAAGACAACACAATTACATTGGCTCATTGGCAGCAACTCGAAACTTAGCCTAGATTGTAAACTTCTAATTTACAAGAGTATTTTGAAACCAATATGATCTCACGGAATCCAACTTTGGGGCACTGTCTCAGCTTCAAATGTGGATAGAATCCAACGTATGCAAAATAAAATTTTACGGTTGATAACTTCCGCTCCATGGTACATCAGAAATTCAAACAGACATTGTGATTTAGACATACCGCTGGTGACTACAAAAATCATCAAATACGCAGGCAAATACTTAATAAAGCTTGAAGACCATCCTAACCGCCTTGCTCGCAATATCTTGGATTATAGTGTACATAGCCGATTAAAAAAGAGGGATACCACAGCCTTAAACCTCAATGCTACAGATGACACATCTTAGAAATATTTGTTTTGTTTTTTTTTTAATGTCAATTTGTTTACCCAAAAGGTTAGTTCTGACATGGTCGGGACTAATGTAACTTTTTTTTAGAATTTAAGATTTTAAAACTTATTGTTAGTTCAGTTTCTTGAAGATACAATAAATAATTATTGCAAAAAAAAATAAAATAAAGCAAAAATTGTCTTTTTGATATAAATATCAGTTTTCTTGCTATAAGCATTTGAAGTTGTATTTTACAGCTGCACGAAATAAGCTGTGAGCCACTGTATATTTTTTAGTATTAAGATTTAAATATTAAGATTTTTCTATTTTTTTGTTTTTCCAATATTAAATTGTGACTCACAGTTCGAAAATTTAAAAAGAAGAATTTAAGAAACTTTTATTTAACATTTGCAACATTAGAATTCATGCTGGTTTTCACTAAAAATAAATCAAATCAAATCCCAACCACAAAACCTCTTTATCTGGCAACAACGACGATTAACAATGAGAGTGATTGTTTTTTTTTCTTTGTATTTTGTTTTGTTTTGTTTGGTGCTGTCGTTGTTGCCGTTATTTGTGTATAAATGTGATTGAATGAGCATATGTGAAGAAGCAATTCTTATGTTTAATATAGTATTTTTTGTTGTTGTTGCTGTTATTATTTTTTAACGATCATCGTATGGTTTGGTTTGATTTTGTATAGACGACTTTGTTGTTTTTTTTTATTTAATTTCAAATTTTATTTTAGTATAAAATGTTATGGTTAGTATAAGTAGAATATATAGAAATGTACACACACTAACACACACAAACATATACATTATTGCCATCCATATAGAGGAATGGTATGATTTTTGAAATAAAAGTTTGTAAAATACTATTTTTAAAACACAACACTCAACGTTCGTAAACCGACGTATGTAAGTATGTATATGTGTATGCATGTTCATAAATACTGAAAACAGAAGAAAATATTTAAAAATACAACGAAACAAACAAACAAATAAAACAAAAATTGAAATAAAAAACTTTTTTAAAACAAACTGAATTTAAAAGAAAAATGTTTCAAAAAAGAAAACTCTATATAACTGTATATACAAATAGAAAGACAGCAGGCGAATTGGATCGATCGTAAGTTGGCTGGTTGATGTACGTATGTACATATGTATGTATGTACATACAGACTTTAAGACGGATAAGTGAGAGCCAGAAAAAAACAATTTTTGTTTTATAAGAAAATGTTTAATGTGCAGGGGGTTATTTTTGGGATACACTTTTTCTCGTTTTTGTTTTTGTTTTTGCTTTTGCTGTAGTTAAAATTTTATTTTCTTATATGTATTCTTAAAAAAAATGTTTATACACATTCTTATTTTTCGTTGTTGTTGCTGCTTTTTAGTTGTTGTGTTTTTCGTTAGCACAAACAATAATAATAATAAACACAACAACAACAACAACAACACCAACAACAATAATAATAATAATATGAAGAGCCAACAGTAGTAGTAGTAGCAAAAGTAGTGGTAGACGACAACGTTTATTTCGTTGCCAGTCACAGTCGATAGATATGTGAGCTAACGATCGTTACGTTACGTATCTTCTCTCTCTATAGTTAAAAAATAGTTTAAGCACAAAAACAACAAAAAAAATTATTAAACCTCAGAAACGATAATACGGTTAAGATCGGCTATTTCAGTTAGTAACGTTTGTTTTATATTTAAAATAAAATTTATTTATAAAAATAATTCAATACATTTTTAAACTCGTTCACTCTTCTCTCTTTCCCTTAAATGCTTAAAACTAAATAAAAAATAATAACTATAATAATAAATGTGTTTTTAATAATACAAAAAAAAAACAGAAAATAATAAAATAAATAATTTTCATAATATTTATGGCAAAAATCTAGTCTCAAAAAAAAAAATATAATCTGATTTAAAATCAAGGACTACAATTTTTTTCTACTTAAAAAAAATATGTAGCGCTTAATAATATTAAAAAAATCAAAACCTTGAAAAAATAATTACTTTAAAAATTAAAAATATTATATTAATTAAAAAAAAAAATAAAAAAAAAATGTATGACTTATTTTTTAAAACAAG
The DNA here is from genome assembly GCA_030448955.1 of Trichopoda pennipes. NCBI lineage: Eukaryota > Metazoa > Arthropoda > Insecta > Diptera > Tachinidae > Trichopoda > Trichopoda pennipes. The sequence continues at coordinate 5,193,391 of JASKUP010000056.1, read as the reverse complement.
GAAATTAATTTCAAAACCATGTGTTTAAACAATTTTTACTCGCCTAATTTCAAAACAGCAAATCGGTGAAACATCAACTTTTAAAAAGTGTAAGAAAAGTTTTTTATTTTTTGTACCTATTAAATAAGGAAAGAAAAAGAACTAAATAAACATTAAGTTTGAAAAAGTTTGAATTTTTCCAAACATACATACATACATACATGTACATAAATATGAACATGTGTAATTATATTAAATAGTAACAATAACAGCAGCAAAAAATAATAATTCCTTTATTTTATTCCTTGTTTTAATTCTTTTTTTTTTTTGTTATTTTTGGCACATGTGTACTCACGGTTTATTTAAAACACACCAAATGAAACGCAAAAACAACAACAAGAACTGTTACAAAAAAAGTCCCAGTTGTGCATTTGCATGCACATGTTTACAGCGAGTGTGTGTGTTTGTGTATGCAAGTTTATAATATTAGGCTGCCACCCGTTAAGCATTTTGTCAACAATCAAATTTGTCGATTATTACCATAAAACTCAAAATCTGGAAAATTTAACATTTTTATAATTATGATGAAATTAAATTAATCAGTCCTCCTACCAAAAAATTATTCCTTCATTTAACCGTTCATTTAACTGTCACTCTACTGTTGACCTCAATATCGTTCTTTACTTATAATAAAATATTTTTTTTTCACACTGTTAAAAGTAAAATGAAAAAAAAAACTTAACGAAAAATTTTTGTGTACATTTGTTGTGTGTGGTAAATAGTGTTACCACTGAGTTTTTCTGTTCCAAAAACTCTTTACACAAAATAAACCATTTAAAAGTAATTTATCCCAACCTTTGGCATAGATGTGATGAGTGATAAGATTTACGTCGGGGCCTAGCTGTGTAAGCCATAAACCACTTGGGTGATATGTAACAACTGTGTAATTAGATTTACATCTGTGCCTGACTATGTAGTCTTAATCAGATGGTGGATCAAACCACTGCATAATTTGAAACGTCATGCTCGTCCTAGGAAGCCGAAGAATAATTCTAGCAACAGGTCTTTCCTAGTTGCAACTTCGATGATTCCAAAGCAGGGCTGCAAATCATCATTCCTTGCTGAAGAGCTGAAGACTATCCAACTCCTGTCCAGAACACATGTCTAGCATGCTCACTGGATCTGAGAACATTTCACCAGGTAGGTGTTATTAAAGGTGAAATGAATCCGGCCACCATATAAGACTGACCTGTCTGTTATGGGGCCGCGAAACTACAACCGCCACGATACTCCCATATAGGGGAAAACCTCAATAATCAGCCAGAGAACAATTAAATGTCTAAAGAGACAAATAACGGAACTCTGGGGCTTACTGATTCCCGTAGAAATAAAGTGGAGTTTCCAGTTGTACCCCTGCTGACTTCAGGGGACTGGGCTCCCTTCTTACCCCAGTTGCACAGGTCTACATAGTTGCTCTCCATAAAGACCATACATATGTGCCCCCGGGGGGTGGTGATATGTAACGTGCACCCACGCCCTAGGAAGCCGAAGACATAATTCTATGTAACAGGTCATTCCCAGTTGCAATTTCGGAAGTTTCGGAGCAGGGCCGCCAACCCCCACTCCTTGCTGAAGAGTAGAAGACTATCCAACTGCTGGTCCAGAACACATGACAACCATGCTCACTGGATCTAGGAACATTCACCCATTGTTCTCAGTAGAGGTGAGATGATTCATACTCACTAGACCTGGACCATTCATTGTGTTCCTTGTGAATGATCCCACCCACAAACTCAAACGAGGACCTCGAAACACACAGCCACCATGATACTGCCGAAGGGCCTACTTCAATAATCAGTCAGAGAACAGCTAAATTCCTAAAGAGACAATGAGCGGAACTCGGGGCTTTACTGATTCCCGTGGAAATATAGTAGATTTTCCAGTTGGCTCCTACTAGCCTAAGAGGACTGGGCTCCCTTTTATCCCCGCAAGACACAAGTCTAGATGGTTGTGTGATCCATAAAGACTTATAATGTGCCCTCGGGGGGGATAGATTGGGATATAAATTCACGTTAGCACCTAGCCATTTGGCTGTAATCTGACAATGGTCTTACCACTGCGTTCTTTGGAAATACGTTCACCATGCACCGTAAGACGCCTACACACCTAAGCACATACAGGCCATAGTAGCAACTTTTAAGCACAGCAGCAGGGCCATGCCCCACGTCTTGCTCGACAGTTGGAGATTATCCAGCTTCACGTGTTGCTACATGTTACCACCTCTTTCGGAGGCTTTAAAAAGCAACGGATTCAAACCACAAAAATTAGATTTAGCCACACTAAGAAAATTTCAATAAAATTTTCTATTACGCGTTTTTCAAGAAGAAGTTTTTTCAATTGTGGCAACATAATTAGTCTTTTAACGCATTCGTAGAAGATGCATTGGAAGTCAATTCGCATGAAAATCGCATTAAAATAATTAAAATCCACTATGAAAATGGTGATTCTGTTAAAGTTACATTTCGTAAAATTCGTGATATTTTTGGACCACATAAATATCCTTCTGAGATCGCTATTAAGTATTTGATCGGCATTTTGTTAAAGCAGATCCAAATTTGTCAATACCCCGACGTTCTCAGCAATTGGGGCTATCTAAAACCATCACATGGTGAATTTTGCGTAAGGAATTTTTTTTTCGAACTATCACGCAGGGAATGGCACCTACACATGCAATGCATTGTGCCAGAACTAGGCAATCAGGTTATGGGAAGAAGGAAAGAGGAAGTAGTTTTTGTGGATATTCAATTTGAAAGAGACAGGAGAGACATTTGAAGAGAGTTTATTCCACATACGGACTATTCTACTAAAAAATGAATTTTCTCTGTAATGCATAGTGCGATTCACTGGAAAATCAAGCACAAATGGCTGTGCTCTCAACGAAAATCTAGTTCAATGCAAAAACGTGCGAGTAACAGGAACAAGTTCCCTAATTTCGTTATAGCACTTACCATTGTAGTAACGATAAAACAGTGAAATACAGCCCACATTTCGTTAATACTGCAGAGAATCAATAGAATTGAATACCCTAATGCCCCCAATGAGCCTCTTGGCCCTCTCCTGTAGGGGGTCGAGCAACTCCAAAATAGACTTTGGGGCGCCGTCCCATACATGAGAGTTGTATTCCATCTTTGAATTTGAAGCCTTACAATTTTCAATTGATGTAGGCATTGAAGCCGACCGACGATTCACATCCCCGTAGATTCGTTCAATTTATTCAGTAACAACAAAAGACAATTCTTTCAGACGAAGCCCATTTTCACTTGTCAGGGTATGTTAACAAGTAAAATTGCCGCGTTTGGGCTTCTGAAAATCCTAGAGCGATTATTGAAAAGCCCTTGCATGCTCAACGTGTTGCTGTATGGTGCGCTATGTGGTCTGGTGGCGTGATTAGGCCGTCTTTTTCAAAGATAAGGCTTGTGAAACCTGTAGGATTCAGAGGCCATCGACTTACTTAGGCTATAACGATTCCTTCCCGCTTAATAATGGATGGAAGTCAGTAGCTATTTTTGTAATTAGAACCATAGTGCAGTGATTTGATCAGAAAGATTTTGAAAGTAAAGTTTTAGGATTCTGAATGGGCTATACTTCCAAATTTTAGCTTCGTTACGAGTTAAATCGGCGCTTATCATAGCGATAAGCTTCTAATAACCGATATTTTTTGCAAACGTCATCTTAGTAAGCCAAGTTTGAAATTTATAATTACTTCAGCCTTCAGGTGTTTCTTATGGCTGTATTAGCGACAGCGGAAAGTACTGCCTTTCGGATGGTTCATAAAATTATTTTTACAAGTTAATTACTTAGGAAAGGAAAATTTCTGAATTTATTCAGCTTAAAGACGTTTTAGCTCTACGAGGCTTGAACAAAAAATACAGTATCCTCTCGAATATAACCTCGTGCTTTTAGAGTGCTACACGTCAAAGGTTTTGAATATGTGACAAGCTTCCTTAAGTACGCTGATGTAAGAGTTCTGCTTTGTTCAAAGACATAACTAGACCCTTGCGGATGTATGGGTATTTAATCTACCAAGAATTGCATGCAATCATTCTGAGAAGCATGTTTTAGGTGCCTTTACATTTTTGCGAAATTGAAAGCTAAGGAAGTCTCCTAAGCTAAGTGATTAGTTTCTGTCAATATGCGAATTTTATTTTATCGCTTTCAATTCCATTAGCGTTAACTTTAATTTTATTTGACTTTTCCAATTGGGATGCCAAAAGGATTCCTACAACTGTATAAAATCTCAGAGTACCCATGTCACTAGATTATTTATGCGAATAGGAAAGTCGTCTATCTAGTATGAACGTTATGTGAATGAATGAAAAATGTATTCAACTCTATTTGGAATCTCTCCAGTTTTTTTTAATTGGTCTTCTAAATATTCTGAAGCTACATGGGGACTTACGCAAAAAAACTTGGAAAAGATGCATTGTCAGCAAATGTAGAATTGTGAACTCGGTTTAAAGTTGATATTAGGTGCCCCTGTAGGCTAGTAGGTAGTGTACTAGCTTGTGAGTAGGGGGGTTGTGGGTTCGATTCCCAACGAAGACCTTAGTTTTTTCACTACAAAAATAAAAATTGACTGTCGGTGGGGCTGCTCAGCGATGAAGGCATAGTCACTGGTCGCTGTGCTGTCTTATATACGGCAGTTAATTTCCGACTATCCTTCTACTTTCACCACCTGTTTCATTTCTAAACTAAATTAATTTTTAAAAATCTTCGTTCAATCTGAAAACCCTTCTAACAGCTTATAACAGTAAACCTTCGTGCCGTACTTTGCCAAACGTTGAATTTTATGAAAATAGTTTCACTGTACCGTTGTTGTAAAACTTAGTTAAAGATTAAGTAAAACTGCACAATAAAATTGCGCAAGCTACAAGTGTGTGTGAAAATACACAGGTCAGTCAATGGTGATCGCTCTAGAACCCCATGATTACTAACTTTTTTGCCCATCAGTTGAAGGCTTTCAGCAAGACCTTGCTATACATCACGTAGCCACAATTGATTTATTGAAGAAAACGTTTGTTAACTGCATATTTTCACATTGGTATCTAAGATCGGGAATTTTCACGAAACTAGACTGCTTTCTGTGGGCATATTGTGATAAGGTTAACGTACGCATCTGACCGTTCGGCCTTAATCTGACGGTGGTCTTACCTACACATCTAGGCGCTCACACACCTTAGTAGCAATTTTTAGGAGCGTGGCAGCAGGGCCTTGCTCCCACTCCTTGGTCGAGAATTGTAGACTATCTAACTCCATGTCCTGCTGCATGTATGACATCGGTAGTTGGATGTTAACCATCCTATTCGATTGCATCTTCCCCGGAAGCTTTAAAAAGTAACCGCTTTAAACCACAGCCACCACATAACCCTCCGAGGGACTTCACCTATAACTAGTAGAAACAGGACTGTAACCCTGCGGACAACTTGTTCCCGTGGTAGCAGTGTGTGTTAAGTCAACTAGTCAGATCTCGGGAGGAATTTATATTCTCTTCCAGTTCCGACTCATACCAGTCCAGGTGACTGCTGCCGTCTTTTACTCCCGAAACCACATATGTCAAGATGGACTAGGGATGCGTGATAAGATTTACATCAGTAGCTAGCTGTTGAAGCCATAACCTGACGGTGGATCATGCCACTATGGATGATCATGCCCTAAAAAGCCTTCGGATATGTCTATCCTTCAGTCCCTCTTAGTTGCAACTTTAAGAGCTCGGAGGAGGCCAACGCCCGCACTCCTTGCTAAAGAGATGGAGACTATCTAACTCCTGGAAGCTTAATAAAATTTAAGAACACAACCGCAGTCATGCTCACTAGACCAGAACCATTCATTGTGTTCCTTGTGAATGATTCGATCTACACAACGCATACGAGGGCCTCGAAACCACTACAACCACGATTCTCCCGAAGGGCCAACCTCAGTAATCAGTCGGAGAGCAGCTTGAAGGCTAAAAAATCAAAAAGCTGAACCTGGGGCTTTACTGATTCCCGTGGAAATAAAGTGGAATTGTCCAGTTGGCTTCTGCTAGCCTTTTAAAGGCCTGGGCTCCTTTTTATCCCCGGTGACACGTGTTTCCGCCGAGGGAACCTTCTGCGGGGATAAATGAAGCCAATAAGCCGAAACAAAATTCGCCGATATACAGCCCCAAATATTGCAGAAAAAACTCATCGAAAATTGGATCCGCAGGTTAAACTACGTCTGAGCCAGCTATGACAATCATATGCCAGAAATCATACAGGGTGTCGTGTCTGTCGGGAAGGTATACCACTTTGTTTTGCCGGCATTTTGGTAAACATTAGCCTTGACACGTGATAAAATTCGATAAATCAACATGTTTTAATCGTTAAAACATTTTATCAAAATCAATCATCGTTTACTGTGACGATGAGATGTAAGGGACGAGGCACATGTGAATAAATAGAATATTCTATTCTGGGGAATGAGAAACCCCCACCCACAGTCACCTTGGCAAACATTAAAATTGACAAGTCTGGTGTGCAATTTGGTCAGGAGGAATGATTGGACTTTACTTCTTTGAAAATGAAAATGACGTAACGGTAACTGTGAATGGGAAGCGATATCGCAATATGATTGAAAACTGTTTAACGCCTAAACTGCATACTTAGGGCTTGATTAGCATGTGATATCAATAAGACGATGTCACATCATGTACAGCCAGGATTACGATAGAATTACTGCGAGAGCTCTATCAACCAAAAGTTATTTAAAAAAATGGTGATGTTGATTGGTCTCCACGGTCGCCTAATTTGACTGCTACGGACTTCTTTTTGTGGCGATATCTGAAAAGCGAGGTTTATGCAAACAAACCAGAAACGCTTAAGCAGCTCAAACAAAATATTTGTGATGAAATTAATGAAATACCGCGTGAAATGTGTAAGAATGTAATGAAAAGTGGTATTTAATTTACTTTATTCATTTAAAATGTTAATTAAAAACAATTCCATTGCAAAGTTCTATACCTCTATAGAAACACCCTTTGCAAAACTGAAGGCCTGCCTCGTTTTTGTTTTACTAACTACAAAATACAGAAGAAAAACACCAAATCAAAACAAACATTTGGTTTGGTTCCTGTTCGTACCTTGGGAAAAAAAAGTCGTATAATATAAATTTACATCACTTGAAAAGGCGGCGCCCTAATGCTTCAACAAATTTACATGCATATTCATACTTTGGATTAATGCATATTCTATAGTTAAATTCGAATTTTTATATGGCTCTTGGAATTCTGTTGTGCATCTTATAAATAAAAATGTTATTATTATTATCAAAGTATATTCCAGATATATTATGCATGTTTGTTGTTGTTGTTACTTTTCTATCCAAGTAGCTACAAAAATTGTAACAACACCAGCAAAAGCAATAAAAACAAAAAATTGTCACTAAACGAAATAAATGCATAAACACACACACACACACACGTGTATGAACGTAGTCAACCCAGCCAGCCAGCCACAACTACAAAACAGATACGAACGAACTCACACACACACACACGATTACAACTTGATACATTAAGTAACAAACAGCAGCAGCACTCATTAATGATTAACAAACGCAGTTCTGTCTGTATAAAAGAGAACGAATAAAACTATTTTAAGATGCATTTACTATGTTGCGAGAGTATTAACGCTTTTTTTGTTTTGTTTTGTTTTGTTTTGTTGTTGTTGTGCTTTCTGTGTTTTGTTGTATCACAGGAAGAAGATTTTATTTCAAAATTATTTTTTACTTAACCGATAGAACAAAATAGAATAGAATACTTGATGTGTATGTTAACAAACTATAAGAAGATGAGAATGCCATACAAAAAAAAAAAGTTAAAAAATAAAAATAGAAGCATCTGTATGTATTTAATGGTGAAATATAAAAAAAAAAAAACAACAAATGTACAATACAACGTGGACTACAACATATGAATAATACAATTTGACACAATTCCGATACCATTATAATTTACAGTTTGTACTCGTATACTTACCCATATTTGCAAATGATTCTTATTTACTGGAGAGCAATCAACCCCCACCCGAGTTCGACAGAGTGTCCGTTACTATGCCGAAGATATTTTTTCTAACTCGAGCGGTTAACAGATCTCAACATCAACAAGCCTCCTGGACCGAATGGAATTCCAGCATCGATCTTGAAACAGTACACTTCAACACTGGTTTGTTCGTTAGCTGCCCTCTTCAGCACAATGTATCATGCCGGTGAATTTCCAAAGTATTGGAAGACTGCTAATGTAACGGCGATCCCCAAAAAGGGTGAGGCTACTAACAACCCTGAGATTACTGCCTAATTGCAATTATTTCTGCACTTTCCAAGGTGATGGAAAGTATGATTAATTTTCATCTTGTGAAGTAGTATGGTTGCCGTAGGGTGCGCTCTACGGGTGACTTGCTGGTTATCCTTTTTTTTTTTTTAAAGAGAGAAGTAGCACTTCAGGCAACAATGCCTATTTAGTTAAGTACCGTGCTACATTCTTTAGGAAAGGGATAGAGAAGAGATGAAACAGGTGGTGAAAGTAGAAGGATAGTCGGAAATTAACTGCCGTATAAAGACAGCACAGCGACCAGTGACTATGCCTTCATCGCTGAGCAGCCCCACCGACAGTCAATTTTTATTTTTGTAGTGAAACAAACCAATGTCTTCGTTGGGAATCGAGCCCACAACCCCCATACTTACAAGCTAGTACACTACCTACTAGCCTACAGGGGCACCTGTCGCAACAACAGTGCAACTCCATACATCATTTCGAAGAGATTCCCCCCCCCCCCCCCCCCGGGGGCACATTATAAGTCTTTATGGATCACACAATCATCTAGACTTGTGTCTTGTGGAGGTAAAAGGAATCCCAGTCCCCTTCGAGGCTAGCAGGAGCCAACTGGAAAATACGCTATATTTTTACGGGGATCAGTAAAGCCCTAGAGTTCCGCTATTTGTCTCTTTAGGCATCGCGGTGACTGTGTGTTTCGAGGTCCTCGTTTGAGTTTGTGGGTGAGATCATTCACAATGAGCGCAATGAATGGTCCAGGTCTAGTGAGCATGAATGCCGTCATGTTCTTAATTATATTAAGCTTCATGTGTTCTGGACCAGTCTCCAACTCTTAAACAAGGACTAAAGGCTGCGACCTACTTCGAGCTTTTGAAATTGCAACTAGGAGTGACCGGAGGATATACGTATCCGAAGTCCTTCTAGAGCAAGGATGACGCTACATTTCATTTACAATGGTAATGATTCACCATCGCATTAAAGCCCACGGCCAGGTGTAGATGTAAATCTCATCACGTCATTTTGGAGAGATTAAGGTTGTGCTTTAGATATTTTCAAGGCGTTTGATAAAATATCGCATGATGGATTTCTGTCAAAACTTGTTGCGTCGTGATAATTTGTGTCGGTGATAATTTCTCCAGATTTATGTCGAGGTATATGGAGTTTCCTTAGCGACCAACAGTATGGTTTCCGCAGCAGGCGCTCTACAAATGACTAACTGGCTTTCCTGTCGGAACAATGGTGCAATTCCATACATCATTTCGGAGAGAGTAGGGTGATGGCTCAAGATATTTTCAAGGCATTTGATAGAATGTAGCATTATGCACTTCTGTCAAAACTTGCTGCTTTTGGTGTCGGTGATAATTTCTCTAGATTTATATCGAGTTTGCTCAGGAATCGTATTATAAGAGTTGTTATAGATGCTATTTCACAAGACGAGTTCAAGATTAATTCAGGTGTACCGCAGGGCTCCTTGCTCCTATCCTATTTCTTATTTTGTCAAACTTTCAAGCCTATATACTCTTTCGCAGATGATAGCACCATTTGTCATTCGTATTCAGTTGTAGCTGGGTTCCAACAGGCGGAACATGAATGATATCCTCAATCATGATCTCACAACAATCTTGGAATGGGGTCGTGTGAATAGAGTTAAATTTAATGGCCGTAAGACACAATATGGCATGCTTACGCATAGATCTGTGTTCGGATATGGTGCTGCATCTGTTACTATGGGTGATATAGGTATTACGAAGTCGAAAGTATTTTTTTTTTTTTGTTTTTTAAAGAGAAGTAGCAGGCAACAATGTCTATTTAGTCAAGTGTACCGTGCTACATTCTTCAGGAAAGGGATAAAGAAGAGATGAAACGGGTGGTGAAAGTAGAAGGATAGTCGGAAATTAACTGTCGTTTAAGACAGCACAGCGACCCGTGACTACGCCTTCATCGCTCAGCAGCCCCACCGACAGTCAATTTTTATTTTAGAAGTGAAAAAAACCAAGGTCTTCGTTGGAAAACGAACCCACAACCCTCATACTGACAAGCTAGTATACTACCTACTAGCCTACAGGGGCACCATGAAAATTCAGCTTGATGTTCGATGGACTAAACACATTTTTCAGGTTTCTAAAGAAACTTTCAAATGCCTCGGTTTTCTAAAACGATGTAAGAATACTTCACTCCATGCGATCTTTGTACTGTGTGTGATTCGATTTACATCCGCGCCTGGCCATGAAGCCTTAATCAGATGGTGGACCAAACCACTGCATAATTTGGAAGGTCATGCTCGTCCTAGGAAGCCGAATCTATAATTCTATGCAACAAAACTTTCTAGTTGCAACTTCGATGATTCCAGAGCAGGGCTGCAAATCATCACTCCTTGCTTAAGAGTTGGAGACTTTCAAACTCCTGTCCAGAATACATGTCTAGCATGCTCACTGGATCTGGGAACATTTCACCAGGTAGGTGTTATTAAAGGTCAAATGAACCCGGCCACCATAGAACCATAGACTGTTATGGGGCCGCGAAACAACAACCACCACGATACTCCCGTAAAGGGCCAACCTCAATATTCAGCCAGAGAACAGTTAAATGTCTAAAGAGACAAATAGCGGAACTCTGCGGGTCACTGATTCCCTTGGAAATATAGTGGAGTTTCCAGTTGTACCTCTGCTGACTTCAGGGGACTGGGCTCCCTTTTTCCCCCAGTTGCACAGGTCTACGTCGTTGCTATCTCCAAAGACCATATATATGGGCCACCGGGGGGTACGATCTTTCTCCGTCCAAAAATGGAATACAACTCTCTTATATGGGCTGGCGCCACAAAGTCTATTTTGAGTTGCTCAGCCGCATTCAGGAGTCGGCTAAGAATCCAACTCTATTGATTGTATGAATCATTGGCGCAATATGGGTTTAATTTCACTGTTTTATCATTACTACAATGGTAAGTGCTCTAACGAAATTAGGGAACTTGTTCCTGTTACATGCATGCCTTTGCGTTCAACTCGATTTCCGTTGAGAGCACATCCATTTGTGGTTGATTTTCCAGTGAATCGCACTACGCATTACAGGGAAAATTCGTTTTTTAGCAGAACAGTTCGTATGTGAAATAAGCTCCCTCCAGAGGTCTTTTCTGTCACTTTCAACGAGGGACAGTTCAAATTGAAATTTCACAAAAAGCGGGAGTAGTGCTTTCCTACTCCCCATAATCGGATTTCCTAGTTCTAACACAACTACTACGCATGTGTAGGGGTCATCTTCTGAGTGCAACTTACTATTTCTCTTTTTAAAACATTTCAGTCGACAATTGGATTGGTTGGACAATGGGATTTCAGTTTAAAGTCTATAGGCCTTTAAAACTTTCGGCTTTTGTGAATGGATGTACCTCAAATACAAAACAAATTTCAGAGATGATACATTTACGATATTTAAAAACAGCGACACTAAAGTTACACAAATGCAAAACTAATATTGAAATCAGTTTTTACATATAGGCTCTTTTTTATTGAGGTATAATATTTTGAAATGGCATAAAACAAAGATGATTTTTTTTTAATTTCCATGAAATTTACATTATTCGAAATTTAATGTTCTGGCGTTACAATTTAAAAATGTCGTCTGACATATAACTCCCTGCCTCTGTACGTAATCTAATCTGGAGGTTAAATATTTGAAGACACTTTCCAACATTTGTGAACGTATATCGGCAATAATGCAGCGAATATTGTCATCTAAATAGTTAATTGTTACATATAAAGGGTTTTTTAGCAAGAAGTTTGTTTTTTAAAACAAAAAAATTTCGATTAGGATGATTAAAATTTTCATTGTAAAACGAAGAGAAAAGTTCGGAAATTATTAATGAAAAATGATATCTGGCAAATGTCCACCACGACCACGCTGACAGATGTCGATTCTTTGATCAAAGTTTTCAATCACTTTTTGGCACATTGGCGGTCCTATTTCGTTAACCACATCACGAATTTTGAATTTTAAGGCTGAAATTCATTCGATTGGCTCCGTATAGACTCTGTCCTTAATATAGCCTCACCAAAAATTATCCAGAGGTGCTATATCACACGATTTGGCTATCGAGGAATTAGGTTTGCAATAAATAAGTCATTTCATTGGCTGTGACATGTGGCACCGTTCTGTTGAAACCACATGCCGGATTTGGGTGTCATGTTAAGCCGTTTAGTTAAAACTATAGCTCCTGCACATAACGGTTGTTTAATTGATGAACAATAAGCTTAATAATCGTGGCTCCATAGCTCACTATCGACTGTAACTTCTCAACACACAGATTATGATAAAAATTATCTTTAGTACGTAGCCAGATGGCCCTAAACTAAAGGTGACCTTACCATGGAGTAAATACTATTCGTCTACCAATGACCTCAAGGTGCATAACAGGTAACAATTTTCGAAGCACAGCAAGTAGGGCCGTGCATACATTCTCCTTGCTTGAGAGCAAACTCCTTTCGCTCCACAACAAGCGACATGCCGTTGCATTGCATTAGCACATCGGATAGGAAAAAGTCACACGTTCCTACGTTTCGTATTAAACCATAGCCACTACGTTATTTCCATAGTACCAGTTGGTAAGTCACTGTAAGTTTCAGGCTCCTGCTTCCTAGACGACTGGTGCCGCCTTTTACCTCCAGCAGCTACATTTCTATATGGAAGTGTCAACATACACGAGAATTATTGGATTATCATGATTCTAACCAAAGTGAACTTCATTTTTAAAATAACAAGCTTATAAAAGCCGGAATGCGTGATAACATTTACGTCTGTACCTAGCTTTGTAAGCCATAACCAGATAACCATACGATGGATCATACCACTGTAAATGAAATGTAGCGTCATCCGAAGCCTTCAGATACGTATATCTTCCAGTCACTCCTAGTTCCCCCCGGGGGCACATAAATATGGTCTTTATAGAATTCCACTATCTAGACTGGGGAAAAAGGGAGCCCAGTCCCCTGAAAACAGGCAGGGAGTCAACTGGAAACTCCACTTAATTTCCACGGGAATCAGTAAGCCGCAGAGTTCATTATTTGTCTCTTTAGACATTTAATAGTTCTCTGGCTGATCATTGAGGTTGGCCCCTATATGGGAGCATCGTGGTGGTTGTGGTTTCGCGGCCCCATAACAGTTATAATCGTTCTTATGGTGGCCAGGATCATCTCACTGATAATGACACGCAAAGTGAATGATCCAGTCCAGTGGGCATGCCAGACATGTGTTCTGGACAGGAGTTGGAAAGTCTCCAACTCTTTAGCAAGGTGTGATGATTTGCAGCCCTGCTCTGGAATCATTAAAGTTGCAACTAGAAGGTTTCTGTTGCATAGAATTATAGCTTCGGCTTTCTAGGACGAGCATGACGTTCCAAATCATGCAGTGGTTAGATCCACCATATGATTAAGGCTTCATGGCCAGGTGCGAATGTAAATCGAATCACACAGTCACTCCTAGTTTCAACTTCAAAAGCCCGAAGCAGGCCGCAGACTTCACTTCTTGCTGAAGAGTTGGAGACAACCCAACTTCTGGTCCAAAACGCATGAAGCGTAATAAAAACTTTAAAAACACAACCGCAATCATGCTCACTGGACCTGAATCTTTCATTGCGTTCATTGTGAATGATCCGACCCACACAACTCAAACGAGGGTCTCGAAACCACAACCATCACAATGCTCTCAAAGGGCCAAACTTAATAATCAATCAGAGAACAGCTAAAAGGCTGAAAAGCCAAATAGCTGAACTCTGAGAGTTGAGAGCTCATCCATTTGTGGTCGATTGAGCAGTGAATCGCACTATTTATTACAGGGAATTTTTTTTTAAAGGTCTTTCCTTTCACTTTCAATGTAGTTCAAGTACAAATTGAATGTCCACAAACACTGTTCCCTCTTTCTTCCCTCCCCATAATCTAATTTCCTAGTGCTGGTATAGTAAATTCCATGAGTAGGAGAAAAAAAGGGAAGTTTCTAATATTTTGTAACTGTTTCACGTTTTTAATCTCTCCCTGAAAAGAGTTTGGCATTCTTTGGCATGTCTTTCAAGGGCACGTGAAAATTTTACACAAATTCTGCTGACCGTGGATTGCATTAGACCATGAAGGTCACCAGGGTCCTCCTGAAACTACGGATACATATATTATAGCGTTATCATTGTTAGTAAGAAATAGAAATCAACTTACTTGTCTTCGTTCCCAACAACGCAAAGCCACTAAAACTTAAAGTTTTGGGGAAGTTTCGCATCCTCTACGGTCTACACAAACATATATCGGATTTAAACAGATTTATAATTTCTCTCACTGTATTTTTATTATTTTTGTTTAAATTGTTTATCCGCAAGAGAAAATGGATCGAACCTTTTCTTGTACGTTTTTGGTTGAGGGCAGGGAGATAGTTGGTCAATAGTCTTTAATCTATATATATAAAAATAAGTCGGGTTTTCCTTCCTGACGAATCAATTTCCACGGTTTTGCATTGGTTGGAAAGGTCTCGGGCTCCCTGAGGTTTGTAGCAAAGAAAATTTTCAGAAAAAATTTCAAGAGAAAAGCAAAAAACAGGGAAAATCATTTTTCACATACAGCGCCATCTGTGATACATAGCATGTACTACAATGGCACCCGTACGTGGTGTGTGAGTATCCCTCACGAAAATAAGTACGTTTCATCTTAAATAGATGGCGCTGGTGCGTGATACATTGTTTGACAGCAACTCGTGCGCACGTGAAATTGAGGTTAAAGTTATTTTGTTAGGAAAACAGTTCAATTGGAGACCATCAAATCAATCACGCGCATTGTGTAAATTTTTATTCAACTTCAGCAGCAGGCATTTGTTTTTAAGGTGGTTAATTGAACTGTGTAAATTGTGTGGATCGTGCATTTGAGGTTAAATTCACCAGTCTGCCCACGGGACTATGCCGAGAGGACAATATGCGAACATCGGCCGCCGCACAAGACATGCAAGCCAGCAACAAGTGTTTTCACATAACTTAAGCGAAGAAAGATATTGTTGGCAGGCGATTTCAGGCTGACGTGGCCAGTAATTCTCCGTGCAACGCCTGCAGATGAATTGAATGCTTGCCTGAAGGCATCACCTTTGTGAAATAACGTAAAAACATTATCGCTAACCACTGCTATGAGAGTTCAACTTCAAAATGATCAAAGTGCTGCATAATTTTCCAAACAATTGTTAGCTGTTGGAAATGGAGAAGCCCCAGTTGATGCGACAGCTGGATTAATTAATCTTACCAACGACTTTTGCCGATTTTTAGACTCTCAATTAGCTCTTACTGAAAATGGTTTCCTTAACATTAGTAAGAATTATTAGAATTATGCTTGGTTAAGTCAACGAGCAATTCCCGCCCCAAATAATAATGATGTTGTAGATGCACTGAATTTCACCATTCAATCAAAAATCGATGGCGATTTGGTGACTTGGAAATCCGTTGATTCCATAACAAATCTCGATGATGCAGTAAATTATCCAACGGTGTTACCAGGATTTCCACCACATAACTTGCAACTCAAAGTTGGTTCAGTTATTATGATATTGTGTAATATGAATCCACCGCGACTTTGCAACGGTACTCGACTTGCGGTAAGAAGACTTATGCCGTATTAGATTGAGGCAACCATTATTAACGGAAAGTACGCAGGTGAAAATGTATGTTTTCCTCGAATACCAATGATTCCGACTGATCTTCCGTTTGACTTCAAACGATTTCAATATCCGGTTCGCCTTGCATTCGCAATGACAATTAACAAGTCGCAAGGTCAATCGCTTAGTGTTTGCGGGATAAATTTAGAAAATCATTGTTTTCAACATGGTCAGGTATACGTTGCATGTTCACAAGTTCGGAAACCATTCGCTTTGTTTGTGTTAACGTCAGACCAAAAAAGAAAAAATCTGTTTTACCAAAGAGCACTTTAATCAAACCTGATAATTTGCGGATACGTATAACGCTTCGATTCAGTATTTACTTTGGATTCACTTTCATTTTTTACTTAGAGAAGTTCGTTCAACTAAATTCCACATCATTTTCGTAATCGAAATGAATTCATTACTCTTGTGCGATGAAATAAAATTTGTCCTTTTCAAATATAAAATAAAAGAAATAATTTTTCCTCATCTTTTAATTCCCCAAACGAAATGTTACAAAAAATGAAGGCATCTGGTGGCGAAACGGAGTTCGCCGGGTTTGCTAGTACCTCTATAAATAACACTCTGTATCTATCAAGGCTTTAAAATGTTTTAAAATGGAAATGAATATGCAATGATGTTGATTAAATATTTAATCCAAAGCTGAATAGCTTAATAGCTGCATAGCTGAATACTATAGGTATTTCGTTAATACCGCGTTAATTAAAAATTCCCAATTTTATTGTTGTTTCAATGACGTTTTCGTTTTTAATTTCGTATAAGAACTTCATTATGCATGTGAGCGAGTCGATGTAAATAAATTTTATATTTAAAGTCTATTAAAAAACAAAAAAACAAAACGAATAACTCGCTTAGAAACGATTTTCAATGAATATGTATGAACATTATTTGAATAGGACCCAAAGCTTACAAATATTAAAACACGCTTACCATTGATAATTACAAAAATAAAAACAAAAACAAAAACATTTCAATTTGAACTTTTTCACACTCACTGAAATTGTTAGATTGAAACGCATTAATTTAACGAACGATATTCTAGACAACAAACTATGAATTAGTTATTTTATTTTTTGCCTTTGTTGTTGTTTTTCTTGTTTTTGTTTTTGTTTTTAATGCTTTTAATATCAGCCTTTATTATAGAATAATTGATTAAAAGTAAATAATATTAAGGACATTCATGATAAATTAAAACAGAATAAAAGTGAAATTCTAGTGTAGTATAGTTTAGTGTGCTGCACTGTACTATACTGTCCGGTAATTAACACATCAATATGAATATGTTTTTCCATTAAAAAAAAGAATAATTGTTAAGTCGCTATAATTAAAATGTCTCAAAACGAAATGACAGTCACATTCCGTAGATTGTTAGTTAATGAAAATCTTCTCAATGGAACGAATTATTGTCGGATCTACGAAGTTGTTGTAATACGGTTACGTTTATTTCTTTTTTTATAAACGTTTTGTTATTTTGGGTTCCTTTATTGCAAAATAATAACACAGTATTTTAGAGGTTTTTTTTCTCGTTTCGGACTAGCACTCGGGGAGTGACCCCTACAGCAGCAATGCATTATGCCAGAAGTAGGAACTCAAATTATAGGGAGGACAAAAGAGGGAGTAGTTTCAATTTGAACTTTGCTACGTTGATAGTGGCAGGAAAGACCTCTGGAGGGAGTTTATTCCTCATACGCACTGTTCTGCTAAAAAAAACGAATTTTTCCTGTAATACGTAGTGCGATTCACTGGAAAATCGAGCACAAATGGATGTGCTCTCAAACGGATATCGCAGAAATGTGCGAGTTTCAAGAACAAGTTCCCTAATTTCGTTAAAGCACTGATCATTGTAGTAACGATAAAACAGTGAATTTACGTGATAAGATTTACATCTGCGCCTGGCTATGGAGCCTTAATCAGATGGTGGTCAAAACACTTTGAATGATTTTAAAACAATTCAAGTCATTCGCGCCCTAGGAAGCCGAAGACTAATTCTAGCAACAGGTCTTTCCTAGTTGCAACTTTAATAATTCCAGAACAGGGCTACAAACCACCACTCCTTGCTGATGAGCTGCAGACTATCCAACTCCTGTCCAGAACACATGCCTAGCATGCTCACTGGATTTAGGAACAATCCACCAGGTAGGTGTTATTAAAGGTGAAATGAACCTGGCCACCATAGAAAACTAACCTGTCTGTTATGGGGCCGCGAAACCACAACCACCACGATACTCCCGAAGGCCCAACCTCAATAATCAGTCAGAGAAACAGCTAAATGTCTAAAGAGATAAATAGCGGAAACTCTGCGGGCTACTGATTCCCGTGTAAATAACGTAAAGTTCCCAGTTGACCCCTGCTGCCTTCAGGGGACTGGACTCCCTTTTTTCCCCAGTTGCACAGGTCTAGATAGTCGAGCATTCTATAAAGACCCCCTGGGAGTTCAACAGTGAATCAATAGAATTTTTTCATTAGGGCTCCTCGGGGGGGGCTCTTGGCCCTCTCCTGTATGCGGTCCAGCAACTCCAAAATAGCCTTTAGAGCGCCGGCCCACACATAAGAGTTGTATTCTGTCTTTGGGCGGATATAGGTGTTATAACTAGTACAAAGATCGGATAGCGAGAAGTATCTCTTGCTCGGTTTTAAAAAACCGAGGTTCGAACATCGAACAATACACTGAATTTTCATAACAAGAACATCAAGAGCTTCTAACTCCGTAATATCTATATCACCCATAGTATTAGGATATATAGCATCATTTCCTAACACAGATCTATGCGTAAGCATGCAACATTGTTTCTTACGGGCATTAAAATCCATTTTTTTTTTTTGTTTTCTTAAAGCGAAGTAGCACTTTAGGCAACAATGCCTATTTAGTCAAGTGTATCGTGCTACATTCTTTAGGAAAGGGAGAGAGAAGAGATGAAACGGGTGGTGAAAGTAGAAGGATAGTCGGAAATTAACTGCCGTATAAAGACAGCACAGCGACCAGTGACTATGCCTTCATCGCTGAGCAGCCCCACCAACAGTCAATTTTTATTTTTGTAGTGAAAATAAACCAACGTCTTCGTTGGGAATCGAACCCTACTACAAACCTACTAGCCTACGGAAGCACCTAAAATCCACTCTATTCACGCAACCCCATTCCTACATTGTTGCGAGATCGTGATTGAGCGTATTATTCAAGTTCCGCCTTTTGGCACCCACCTCCAGGTGGTCCGGTCTATTACTAAATGAATACAAATGACAAATAGTGCTGTCATCTGTTAAAGAGTATTTAGGTAATTTAGAAAAATAAGAAATAGGATAGAAGAAAGGAGCCCTGCAGTACTCCTGACTTAATCTTGAATTGGCTGATGAAATACCATTTATAGTGCGATTCCTGAGAAAACTCGATATAAATCTGGAGAAATTATCACAGACACTAAATGCAACTAATTTTAACAGAGTGCATAATGTCACCTTGGAAATATCGCCGACATCAAATCGCAAAAAGTTAAATTAAGTTCTCTTCACTCACTGATGACTTAACTTGATTGAATCAATTTGCCCAGCAAGTGTTGCTTACATAGTTGTTTTAAGCGGTTCTCGTACATACAAGAATATTCTGCTTTAACATCACTCCGTCTTGTTGTTAGCATTCTGTTTAGGCGCCTGCTTGGCTGTATATTTTGTTTTGTTCTGTGTTAGTCGATTTTGTCACATTAGTCGCACTCCAGTTATAGCAAGCTAGAGGCAGTTTGAAATATAATTGAGAATGGATTCAACTTATAGTACTGGGAACCATTATTATCGGAAGATCGTTAAATTTTATTTTATAACGCTGTAAAAAAGAATTAAAGTTTCATTAAATTTTTAGCAGTTTTGACATGACACTCCCTTCACTCTTTTTGCTGTATCAAACATTTGCTAGCGCTAAAGGCCGTGTCAGATAAAACTTTGTTGCTTTGCGTGACATTTGAAACTTTAAAGCAAAAGCGTAAATCAAGTGGTGTATGTCACAATAAACTTTGAAAACACTCATGAATTTTTTGTTTACGCCCACACACAAATACACAAACACAAATAATAAAAGCCAGGTGTTTGTCAAAGCGCGCAAAAAGTTGAATGTTGGTTAACTTTTCGCTTTGCTTTGCGTCAGAAGTGCTTTATGTGGCAACTTTCATACATTTACGTACATTTTAACTCAAATGTCAAAGCGAAACTCTGACGCAACGCAAAGCAAAAGTTTTATCTGACACGGCCTTAACTGCTTTCGAATAGTCTTAGCGCAAATGCTAGCAATTCACAAATAATGAATGCTGGCATCTCAGTCGCTTTCATAGGGTCTTTCAGTGATATCATATTCTTTGATTTGCATATTGAGCATATCGCACCCTAAATACAAAAGGGTCACAACTCAAAATTGTTCAAAACTGACGTTTTTTCCATAAATTAATTCAGAGTGCACATCTCTAGCCACTGCAAAAATGTCTTTCACATCACTATCTTCTTTAACTGGAAAAATACAGTTATGGCTATTTTTGTGTTGAGTGTGTTGTTTCTGTATGATGAACTAAACAATTGTTTTGTCTCTCCCAAAAATGTTTGGTATTTTGACACATAAGAGTTGTATTCTATCTTTGGACGGATATAGGTGTTATAACTTGTAAGAAGATCGGATGGAGTGAGGTACCTCTTACTCGGTTTTAGAAAACTGAGGTACTTGGAAGCTTCTTTAGAAACCTAAAAAATGTGTTTAGTCCATCGAACAGCACACTGAATTTTCATGCCAAGAACATCAAGAGCTTCTGACTCCGTAATATCTATATCATTCATAGTAACAGATATAGCACCATTTCCGAACACAGATTTATGCGCAAGCATGCAACATTGTTTCTTACGGGCACTCTATTCACGCAACCCCATTCCAACTTTGTTGCGAGATCGTGATTGCTCTTAATTTTGATTTTGTATTTAGGGTTCGATATCAGTGCTACTCTTGATATAGAAATATAGCTAAGGATAGTCTGATTATGTTGTATATTCTTTTCGCTTCACTTTTACAAGAGGAACAAGACTGCAAGGAAATGAGTTCAGTCTTCTTTTTAGCTTTTTAACATGCCTGCTTCTGATATTTCGTCTTTGTTTCAAAGAACTTTTTCCTTTATTCGGCCCTTTAGCCCATCAGTGTACGTACAAAAGATTCTTAGGTAAATGAGTCTAAGACGATAATTATCCTTCCACTTTAATCTTACCTTCTCATTTGTTTCCCACCATTAAAGAAAAGCGAAGAAATAAAAACCAACAGTTGGTAAACAGGTCGATTTAAACTCATCAAGCGACTAGTTGTCAGAAGCTGCCTAATAGAGGCATATTCAAGCTTCTCCTTTGTTTACAAGGCTTCGCTGCCTTCTGAATAAATTTAATTCTTCTTTTTTTGAATGATTCACTCACTGTCTTCTCGTTCCATTTCCATTAATTAAAAGTTGAGGAAAAGGAAGATTCTCCTAACACGAACTCTACATTTCGCAAGTTAACCTTCCTTAAAAGCAGAGGGCTTTTGGATTTTCTAGTGACAAATATTAATTTCCTTTTCGCTTATGGAGTTTCATTGCCTTTTCCTTGGGTTTAAGTCAAAAAATAT
This sequence comes from Trichopoda pennipes, assembly GCA_030448955.1. Taxonomy (NCBI): domain Eukaryota; kingdom Metazoa; phylum Arthropoda; class Insecta; order Diptera; family Tachinidae; genus Trichopoda; species Trichopoda pennipes. Next base: position 5,171,783 of record JASKUP010000056.1, on the reverse strand, counting down.
TATTTGAAACAATTTAAAAAAAAACCGGCAGGCGAGTGAGTTCTAGAATCACTTTACTTGCAAGCAATCTTAATTTCACCATCTAAAGCAACAAATCATCGCTATTTAGCTTGGCTCCCATAACTCACCATTGAAAGAGAACAAAACAGTCTTTACGGATTTTACTGGAGAGTAGTATGCGGAACCCATAGCCAGCTGACTAGCGAAAAAAGATTATCTTTTCTGCGAGTGTTCTTGGATGTAAGCTATTTTATATTGGATTTTGATAATATATTCTGCTTGACTAGAAGATTTAAGACGATACATGAAGAGGTCAAGAGTAAGTTTAAGCTTTCAGCCGACGATCCATGGATGAATTATATAATCACCAGAAATTATTTGGATATAAAAAAACAGAAAGATTTGGCTAATTTAAGGTCTGATGTGCACAATCTAAGACTTCTCTGGCTGAAGCTGAATCAATTCTTATCGAACTGAGTTTGATAGCAACCTTTAAAATTCCTTCTTCTTCTCTGCCATCGGCCAGCTGTATCTGCGAAAGTTTTTTTTTTATTTTCAAATGTACGAGTTTTTTGTAGGAATCCATTTGCTACATGATCTAAAAGCTTTCAGGGAGTTAGCCGCTTTGTTTAATAATTTTTTGTTGGAATGTTTGTAGGATAAAAAGTAGGAAACTTAAACATCTCCTTTTTGGACGCCTTTTAGGGATATTGAGTGAGTGGTTTAGTACTGAACTGAAAATGGTATTGCTTCGAAAATGATTTATTAAGTTTTATAAGAAAATATTTAACAGTAAAAGTAAAGTAAAGAAACCACTGTGCATTTTAAAAACTGCGTAGTTTTCTAGGAAATCTTGCACACACATGATAACCACAGCATGCTTATAAGAAATTCTAACAAATTAGTAAACGGCAGAAAACAAAAACGACTAATACAGAACAAAACAAAATATACAGCCAAGCAGGCGCCTAAACAGAATGATAACAACAAGACGGAGTGATGTTAAAGCAGAATATTCTTGTATGTACGAGAACCGCTTAAAACAACTATGTAAGCAACACTTGCTGGGCAAATTGATTAAATCAAGTTAAGTCATCAGTCAGTGAAGAGAACTTAATTTAACTTTTTGCGATTTGATGTCGGCGATATTTCCAAGGTGACATTATGCACTCTGTTAAAACTAGTTGCATTTGGTGTCTGTGATAATTTCTCCAGATTTATATCGAGTTTTCTCAGGAATCGCACTATACGAGTTGTTATAAATGGTATTTCATCAGCCAATTCAAGATTAAGTCAGGAGTACCGCAGGGCTCCTTTCTCCTATCCTATTTCTTATTTTTCTAAATTACCTAAATACTCTTTAACAGATGACAGCACTATTTGTCATTTGTATTCATTTAGTAATAGACCGGACCACCTGGAGGTGGGTTCCAAAAGGCGGAACTTGAATAATATGCTCAATCACGATCTCGCAACAATGTAGGAATGGTGTTGCGTGAATAGAGTGGATTTTTGGTGCGCCTGTAGGCTAGTAGGTTTGTAGTAGGGTTCGATTCCCAACGAAGACGTTGGTTTATTTTCACTACAAAAATAAAAATTGACTGTTGGTGGGGCTGCTCAGCGATGAAGGCATAGTCACTGGTCGCTGTGCTGTCTTTATACGGCAGTTAATTTCCGACTATCCTTCTACTTTCACCACCCGTTTCATCTCTTCTCTCTCCCTTTCCTAAAGAATGTAGCACGATACACTTGACTAAATAGGCATTGTTGCCTGAAGTGCTACTTCGCTTTAAAAAAACCAAAAAAAAAAATGGATTGTAATGCCCGTAAGAAACAAAGTTGCATGCTTACGCATAGATCTGTGTTAGGAAATGCTGCTATATATCCTAATACTATGGGTGATATAGATATTACGGAGTTAGAAGCTCTTGATGTTCTTGGAGTAAACACATTTTTAAGGTTTCGAAAAAAGTTTCCAAGTGCCTCGATTTTCTAAAACCGAGTAAGAGATACTTCTCGCCATCCGATCTTCGTACTAGGTATACCACCTATATCCATCCAAAAATAGAATACAACTCTTATGTGTGGGCCGGCGCTCTAAAGGCTATTTTGCAGTTGCTGGACCGCATTTTGGAGTTGCTGGGCCAAGAGGCCCCCAAAGAGCCCTAATGAATAAATTCTATTGATTCACTGTTGAACTCCCAGGGGGGCTTTATAGAATGCTCGACTAACTAGAGCTGTGCAACTGGGGGAAAAAAGAGAGTCCAGTTTCCTGAAGGCAGCAGGGGTCAACTGGGAACTCCACGTTATTTACACGGGAATCAGTAGCACGCAGAATTTCTGCTATTTATCTCTTTAGGCATTTAGCTGTTTCTCTGACTGATTATTGAGGTTGGGCCTTCGGGAGTATCGTGGTGGTTGTGGTTTCGCGGCCCCATAACAGACAGGTTAGTTTTCTATGGTGGCCAGGTTTATTTCACCTTTAATAACACCTACCTGGTGGAATGTTCCTAAATCCAGTGAGTATGCTAAGCATGTGTTCTGGACAGGAGTTGGATAGTCTCCAGCTCTTCAGCAAAGAGTGGTGGTTTGTAGCCCTGCTCTTGAATTAGTAAAGTTGCAACTAGGAAAGACCTGTTGCTAGAATTAGTCTTCGGCTTCCTAGGGCGCGAATGACGTTTGTTTTAAAATCATTCAAAGTGTTTTGACCACCATCTGATTAAGGCTCCATAGCCAGGCGCAGATGTAAATCTTATCACGTAAATTCACTGTTTTATCGTTACTACAATGATAAGTGCTTTAACGAAATTAGGGAACTTGTTCTTGAAACTCGCACATTTCTGCGATTTTCGTTTGAGAGCACATCCATTTGTGGTTGATTTTCCACTGAATCGCACTACATATTACAGGGAAAATTCGTTTTTTAGCAGAACAGTGCGTATGAGGAATAAACTCCCTCCAGAGGTCTTTCCTGCCACTTTCAACGTAGCAAAGTTCAAATTGAAACTACTCCCTCTTTTGTCCTCCCTACAACCTGATTTCCTACTTCTGGCATAATGCATTGCTGGTGTAGGGGTCACTCCCCGAGCGCTAGTCCGCATTATTTTGCATTGAAAGAACTTTAAATAATCAAACGTTTATTAAAAGAAAAAAACGTAACCGTATTACAACAACTTCGTAGATCCGACAATGTGAACTAATGTTAATTCTGGAGGGCTCTGTATAAGAAAGCGACTGAGGTGGCTGAGAATGTTATTTAAGAATTTCTAGCATTGACTTCAAGGCCAGCGGAAAGTCAGTATTAATGGCATGTGCTTAATACAGAAAAGAGTGTTGAGGCGGTCAGCTATTGATTATAACCCAATTCTACTACTAAGAAATAGACCTGCGTACTACATCACACAGTCAAGGTTATAAAATATCACTGATGGGGCTGGGTTTTTTTGTTATTTTAACTGTGAACGGCCTTAATATTATATTTGTTGTTCTTGTTGTTGCTGTTATATTTACTATTTATACTAACAAGCAGTGTACTGTACAAACATACCAAGCATTTCGTCTTTTTTATTTTAATATTATTTCAAACATACATGAGTATAAATAAATGTACAGTAGGAGGCTAAAAGGTTAACTTCTAAATATTAATAAATTCTTTTTAAATACGTTTTTTTATTTTTGTTTTTGTTTTTATAAACGATTTTTGTATTTTAGTTGACAACGTATATACGGACATGTTATTATTATCATCATTATCATCGTCATAAACATCATTATTATCGTGGTGGTGGTGGTCAGTCAAAAGTATATCAACTGTTTAACAGTAAATGACTTAAATATCAATAAGAAAACAGCAGCAACAACAACAACCACGTGTTAAGCAACCATTTCAAATTTACTGATTAGAACATCTTCTAAATACAAAACCAGGATTTCATTTCTCAAATAAATATTCAAAACAATTGCTAAATAATTCGAATTAATTTAAATAAAAAGGCAAAACAAATACGAAGACGTGTAACAAAACAAAAATTAAATTTAAATGCGTATGCAACACCCTGCTGTTTTGCTGTTCTTGATTTGCGGTTTTAAAGGTCATCCATTTAATGTCATCCCCAATATTAAAAATGGTAAGTTAAGTTATATTTTATCTGTTATCTCTAACAACTTAATTGCAGGTTAAAAAAAATTCTTAGAAAAAATAATGTTTGCGCATCTGCGGCAATGTAAATGATCCGTCAGCTTAAATTCCTACACCCTCTGAACCTTGTAAGACTTCAAAGTCAAATCCCTACGCAAAATTTGCTGTGTGGTGGTTTTGTATAACCCCAGTTATTGAGAACCTCAAGGAGTTAACAAATTTAGATCTGCTTTAACACTGTGGCTTACGGCGGCAATGTTTTCAGTTGAACTCCAATTTAACTACCAAATTCTTAAAAGCGTTCTCAGAAGGACGATTATGTTATCCGAAAATTTTACATATTTAACGAAATGTAACTTTAACAGAGCCATCGGTTACTTAGTGGATTTTAATTATTTTAATGCCATTTTCGTGCGAAATTGCATTTATTGTAACAATTTTCAATTCATCCACCACGAATATGTCAAAAAATTAAATGTCAAAATTGTCATTTTGTTGGTTTAGCCTACAATTGAAAAACAAACATGAAGCATAATCATTGCAGAAGTTGCCAGAATGAGAAAGGGAAAAGTTTCTTAGAAACAAGCGTGAACAATTGAAATTCTTTAAACGATGAAGAATGTATGGCTAAAACACTAGCCCCTAGCGGCTTGATGGTATTACCCGAAATTCCATGAAACATTTTTATTTTTTTTTTCTTTAGATGTAAAAGACTGGTCACCTCATCAAACTCGAACATTTTTAAGTTTAACTCGATTTTCGTTGAGTGTACATCCATTTGTGATCGATTGGTTAGTGAATCGCACTTCGCATTACAGGGAAAATTCGTTTTTTAGCAGAACAGTCCATATGTGGAATAAACTCCCTCCAGAGGTCTTTCCTATTGCTTTCAATGAAGGAAACATCAAATCAAATGTCCACAAACGCTACTCCCTCTTTCCCTCTCCCCATAACCAAATTTCCTTGTTGTGGTACAACACATTGTGTGAGTAGGGATCTTTTCCCGAGTGCTGGTCCAAAAAAGAAAAAAAAAAAAAAGACAGCACAACATAGTACACAATTGATTTATTGAAGGAATTGTTTGATAACCGTATATTTTCACGTTTCGGATCCGTGAATTGGTTTACAAAATAGTGCGCGGCTAGACTATTTTTTGTGAAAAGATATTTTCGTGATAAGATTTATATCTGCACCTGGGCCGTGGTGGTCAAACCACTGCGAATGAAAAGCAACGTCATTCACGTCCTAGGAAGCCGAAGACTAATTCTAGCAACAGGTCTTTCCTAGTTGCAATTTCAGCGGTTCCAGAGCAGGGCTGCAAACCGCTACTCCTTGCTGAAGAGCTGGAGACTATCCAACTCCTGTTCAGAACACATGACTAGCATGCTCACTGGATCTGGATCATTTACCAGTAGGTCTGTGAAAATATATGAAGTCGATAAGCCCGAAATGTTTTAGTACCTGGAGGACTCGCCTTTATCGTTAATATACAGCCACAAATATTGGAGAAAATCGAAAATAAAGCCTTTAGATTAGATTAGGTCATATTTAAATTATGATGTCAGAAGATTATCTCCCGAAATAAGTAAATTCCATGTTAATTTACTAAAGATTGCTGTTTTATTATATTTTAAAGTTATATACCTCTAAAACAACACCCTTTGTTAGTAGTTCCTTGCTATGTTTTTAGGTTTAGAGAGTAATAAAATAATAAAACGTCAGCTGTAATCATTCCTTTCCTGTTGGAAATTTGGCCATAACCAAAGTAGCATTGGTAATTATTTGCAATTTCGTCTTAATATTTTAATTCTTCTTGTTTTCTTGTTTTTTCTGGTTAAGATGGAAGTTTCCATTATCAAATTCTATCAGTTCCATCAGTTCATCTCTCCCTTTTCTATTGATTTTCCCGAATTCTATTAATTTTATTGGCGTCTAGAGATTTTTCTTTTCCTCTAACTATCGGTGTTTTTATCTGTCAGATTTTGTTGTCTCCATTCTAGTAGAGAAAAAATAAATTTCGTCTTAACAGCACCCAAGTTGCAAATGCAACAAAATTCTTACATAATTTCTACTTTCAACATGTCAGCTGACGACCATGGTCTAACTTTTACTCTCCTTTCAGTCTATGAAAGGAAATTAACTCATTATTCGGCGTGTTTTATGAGAAACAAGAAACAAACAATAAAATAAAATCGTCAAAAATTCAGCAGTTTGGCAACATCCCACATTTTGCACAACTGCTCATACAGTTATAATTCTTAGTAAATCATTTTGATATTTTTATTATTTATTTAAAATGATGGTACGTAGAGAATAAAACATACAGTCAAAAACAAAAACACATTATGAACATCATCATCGTTATAATTATGGTCGTCATCATCATGATCATTTGCACAAGTCATCACAATAAAAGTAAGATTTTTATTACTAAAATGGGCAGCTAAAATCTGATGGTCTCAAATAGATTTTACATCCGTTTTTTTTTGTCTATTTTTTTTGTTGTTGTTGTTGTTTTCTTAACCAAGAAATTGCCTGGGCTTTTCTATTTTCTTCCCAAAAAAAAAATTGTGAAATTGTCAGGATTATTAATAAAAATTATCTGATTTAAATATTTAAACAAACAAATTTAAACAAGTTAAGCGCTACATACGACTGACTCCTTATGCTTAAAGTGAAAAATAGTTTCAAAAAAATATTTATTTATTTTTTTACTTAATAATTTTTTAATTTGAAGGATGATAAAAATAAGCAGAAAAAGGAACAAAATATTAAAACAGAAGTATTTAAATATAAAAGGGACCTATTTTCAAGAGAAATAAATGCAATAATAAAATTTGAGGAAAATTTAAGTGTTAGTCAAAATGTACTAAGGTTTGATAAGTGCATCGAAGAAACGATACAAAAGTTTATCGTAAAGAAAACAATAAAATATGATAATAGCGTGAATAAAGGCCGTGCCTGATAAAACTTTTGTTTTGCGTTGCGTCAGAGTTTCGCTTTGACATTTGAGTTAAAATGTACGTAAATGAATGAAAGTTGCCACATAAAGCACTTTTGACGCAGCGCAAAGCGAAAAATTAACCAACATTCAACTTTTTGCGTGCTTTAACAAACACCCCTGGCTTTTATTATTTGTGTTTGTGTGTGGGCGTAAACAAAAAATTCATGAGTGTTGTCAAAGTTTATTGTGACATACACCACATGATTTACGCTTTTGCTTTAAAATTTTAAATGTCACGCAAAGCAACAAAGTTTTATCTGACACGGCCTTAAATGGTTTACTAATGAACTATGGTTGATAAAAAGAGAAAAAGTAAAAAAATATCAAAAAGCTAAATTAGAAAACACAAGCGAGGCATGGGAAAATCAATCAATCAATTAGAAATGTGTATAAAGTTAAAATTGAAAATGAGAAATATAAATCAGGGTTCAGAATTTTTCATTTATGAACATTCAAAAATCAACATTCATGATATTTTTCATAAATGAGAAATCTAAAATTTTATATTTATTTTTCACGCGCATAAACGAACAAGAAAAAATGTTCTGCTTATGTTCATACATGAATGCACACAACAAGAATAATTAGTCTTATTCATATGTGATAAATGATAAATCAGCTACTTCTCATTAATGTTCTTTTTCATAAATGTACATGTTCATTTATGAACGTTGAAATTTTATAAAATTTCTCATAAATGAACGTGAAAAAATTTTCTACCTACGATCGCAGTTTACCGTAAAATGTAGTAAAAACACACGGGTACATATTAACACAAAATACAATATTGCAATATATTCTAAAAGAAATAAAAAAAAACATTTTTTTCCTACATACGCCGACAATTGCGCATTATCAAATATGTGCGTTTATGTACGCGAATGCTTAACGCACATATTTTTACGATCTTTTCATTTATGAAAAATTATCAAAATTGTACATATTCAAAAATGAACACTTGTGTGTTTCTCATTTTTTCACTTATGAATAGAAAGAAAAAAAATAAATCGTCGCATTCATAAATGAGAAAACGCAAAATATTTTTCAGTCTCTCACACATGTATGAGAAGAAGCGGCTAAAAAATGAAATGTACATATTCATACATGTATGAACAGTGAGTGAATACTTCCCTACTCTGATATAAATACATAAACGGAAGAATTAATAATGCAATGGACCAACAGCAAATGCGAAAGGAAATCAAAGACTTAGTTATTAGGAAAAATTCATGTGTGATAAAAAATGTGATATTTAACAATGTAGAATGTAGGGATAACAACCAAATATTTAATAAATTTAATGAATATTTTGTAAACAGTGTTAACACAATAAGTGCGGTTTTACACACATCAACTTTTGTTGCTCAACTTTGGTTTTTTCCATTAGAAGGAAAGTGAAGGTACATATAAAAATTGAAAATGTTTCTATTTCACTGCAGTACGGAGCTGCTTGTACTCGGGAATTTCGTTTTGTGTTTCAATGCGCAATCATACAGTTAGTTGTATTTTTTGCATTTTTGATATTCTTCTTTATTCTCTGTTTCATTGTTAAAAAGAAATGTTCAAATTTCGTTATAAAATTGCCGTAGGTAGGGATGCTCATTATGAATAAACTTGATTTCTGTAGTAATAAATATTTTCTTTATATTACATATATTCTTTTAAGCTTAGAAAATTCGTGTAAATAATAAGAATGTTATTAGTGAATAGAAATGCATTAAGTAACGATTAATGAGAAATGTATGTTTAAAGATAAAAAGGGTGTAAGGATCATAAAATATTGCAAACAACCATAAAACCATTAAACATACATATATTTAAGAACTTCAGGATAAGAAAATTATTATATGTTATTTTGTTACTATTTAAGAGAGACATTTTGGAAAAGTAGTTAATAATAAGTAGTAAGGACGTATGTATGCTGTTGTATCCCTTTAAACCAAAAGAAGATAAAAAATTAATTTCGATTATTTAAAATTTTAAAAATTGTTGTTAAATATTAATTCAAATAAAATGGCTTTTAAATTGAGCCATGAAATTATTAAAAAATTAATAGTTTATGTGGAACTTGTCTGAAATAAAACCATAAATAAAATAAAACGTCAAAAAATACGAATTTTGAGACAAAGCACAATACGAAAATTGTTTACACAAATTGCTGTGTGTAACACCTATTGAAAAAGTGGCAAAGACTAAAAAATGTGAAGAATACCGTCCTATTAATACATTGAAAACATGTGAAAAAATATTAGAAAGAGTCATTAAGGTACAATTAGAAAAATATATGGAACAGAATAATCTAATATCAGAACATCAACCGGGTTTTAGAAAATAACATTTTCATGTGAAACTGCTGTGAATTTTGTGATAAATCGGTGGAAAAATATAGAAAAAAAAAACAGAGTAATTATGGCAATGTTTCTAGATTTTAAAAGAGCATTTGAGACGATTAACAGAGATATACTGATTCAGAAATTATATACGTATGGTATGAAGGATAAAGAACTAGAATGGTTTAAATCGTATTTAACAAATAGAAAACAAATTACTAAAGTTAACGGTGTTAAATCAAGTGTAATTAAAAATGATTTTGGAGTTCCACAGGGAACTTCTTTTTGGGTGCGATATTGTTTGTAATATATGTATATAAACGATATGCCAGGAATACTTAATAAATGTGAAGTAGTATTATACGCAGACGATACTCTTATATACGCAGAAGGTGATACTAGTGAAGAATGTCACAACAAAATGTTACAGGATGTAAATAATATTAATATATGACTAAAAATGAATAAACTTAAATTGAATGAAAATAAAACGAAAATTGCAGAAAAAAAATGAGACTAGTGAGACTATAATCAAAATTAATGATAACGTAATAGAAAAAGTGAAACATATTAAATATCTGGCTTTTTTATAATCGACAATAAATTAAGATTTAAAGAACATATAGAATATACATATGTGCAAAAAAATCGGGAAAAGGATAGGATTTTTTAAACGTATCAGAAATAAAATTTCTATAATGACGGCGATGAACATATACAATACGATAATAAGGCCTCACTTCGAATTTGGTTCAACCATAATATATACATGCTGCACCGAAGCACAACCAGAAAGGCTACAAAAACTACAAAATAAAGCAATGCGATCGATGGATTAAAAAGTGCAATAGATATGCACCGGTACGAATAATGTTAGACACACTCAGATGGATGAATGTAAAGCAAAGATTGGCACTCAACATCCTAATTTTTATTAGAAAAATGAAAAATGGAAATGCTCCACAATATCTACGCGATCAAATCAGATACGTTGGCGAGATACAACCATATGGACTTAGAAATGCAGAAAATTTTAGGCTTCAAAGAACAACAACAACAGCGATGCAAAGATCTCTTTTTTATAATGGATTTAAGTTATATAACTCACTATCAATTGGGATTAGAAATGAGGCAAAGGATATTATATTTAACTATGTAAACATAAGGTTACGGAATAATTTTAATATAAGATAGGAATGGAATATTAGAGTATCATCAATACTAATAAATAAATAAATAAAAAAAAAACTTAGTTAATTAATTTAATCAAAGTAAGCCAAGCTTCCCTTGAAGTAAATTCTTAAATAACAAAACGCTACAAACGTGTCTGTTAATTTAAATTTAATTCGAGAATATATTGTTCTTCTTAATTACAACGGGGTTTTCAACAAAAAGTTTGTTTTTCAATTTTTGGCAACACTAACAACATGATAGTTTTGACATTTAGTTTTTTGACGTTTTCATAGTCGATGGCAATATTTCAATAAAATAAATTTCGCACGAAAATCGCATTAACGTAATTAAAATCCGCTATGAAAATGGTGGTGTTCTATTAAAGTTCTTCTGAGATCGCTATTAAGAATTTAGTCATTAAATATGAGACGACAGTATTAAGCGGTTCTCGTACATACAAGAATATTCTACTTTAACGTCATCCCATATTGTTGTTAACATTCAGTTTAGGTGCCTGCTTGGCTGTGTGTTTTGTTTTGTTCTGTGTTAGTTTTTTATTGTCTTCTGTTGTTAAGCTTATTTGGTAGAATTTCTTATAAGCATGTTGTTATCTTGTGTGTATAAGATTTCTTAGGACACTACCCAGTTTGTAAAGGCACGATTTTGATGTTAATTATTTTCTTTTAAAACTTCATAAATCATCTTCGTAACAATAGTTTTTGCTACAATAACTTTTTTAAACTCTAAAACTTCCGCAACACTTAAATAATTTTAAAGTTCTCTGACCAAAAATACTTTTAAATTATCAAGCTAATAAAATTCCATTCTATATAAATTCCCCGAGAATTTGGTTTTCTTTTTTTTTACATTCGGACCAGCACTCAGGGGATGACTCCTACTCATTATATGCATTGTACCAGAACTAGAAATGTAGGTTATGGGGAAGAGAAAAGAGGGAGCAGTGTTTGTAATCATTCAGTTTAACTTTCCTACATTGAAAGTGACAGTAAAGACCTCTGAAGGGAGTTTATTTCACAAGCGAATTATTCTACTGAAAAACCCATATCCCTGTAATGCATAGTGCGATTCATTGGCCAAATTGATGTGCTCTTAACGAAAATTGAGTCAAATGCAAAAACTTGCGAGTTTCGGGAACAAGTTCCCTACTTTCCTTAGAGCAGAGTGTGATTTGTTTTACATCCGCGCCTGACCATTAGTCTTAATCAGGTGGTGGACAAACCACTTTGTATAATTTGGAACGTTATACAAACGTCCTAGATAGCCGAAGACATAATTCTAAGCAACAGATACCACCTAGTTGCAACTTGAATAATTCCAGGGCAGGTCTGCAAACTATTACACCTTGCTAAAGAGTTGGAGACTTTCTAACTCCTTGTCCAGAACACATGTCAAGCATGCTCACTGGACTGGATCATTCACTTTGCGTGCCATTATCAGTGATATGATCCTGGCCACCATAGAAAACCATTGGATATGGGGCCGCAAAACCACAACCACCACGATGCTCCCATATAGGGGCCAACCTCAATGATCAGCCAGAGAACTATTAAATGTCTAAAGAGACAAATAATAAACTCTGCGAGCTCACTGATCCCCGTGGAAATAAAATGGAGTTTCCATTTGACCACCTGCCTGTCTTCAGGGGACTGGGCTCCCTTTTTCCCCCAGTTGCACAGGTCCAGATAGTTGAGTACTCTATAAGAACCGATAAATGTGCCCCCGGGGGGTACTTTCCTTAGAGCACTTACCATTGTAGTAACGATAAAACAGTAAAATACAACCTACATTGCATCGATAACCTAGAGCAGTGATGGGCGAACTACGGCCCGCCGAGCGTTTTTTAAACAAAAAATTAATCACCTATTAAAAAGTTATGCCCAAAAAATAAATTTACTTTATGTTTTAGAAAAGATATAAATTGACAATTTTAGCAAAAAAATGCGATGTTTTCATATTATATTGTGTCCAAACTGCGTAGTTTTCTAGGAAATATTGTACACACAAGAGAACAACAACTTTCTGATGCAACATTCCAAGAAGAAAGAAACATATAGAAAACTGAATGTATAACATAACAACAACTATTATATGTGAGATCTAGAAGTTTCTTGAATATTCGAGACAACATGCGCAACAAATATAAAAGGGCCAGCGATGGATTAATCAGCAATCAGTAAAAGTGTAAATCTCGTGACGTAAAGAATAAATTGTAAAGTCAAATTATAAAGTTGCCAACGTACAGTTTTATTTGTGTAATTAAAATAATAAAGTGTATTCGAAATACCCCCATAAATGTCAATCGAAAATAGAAAGAGAAAAATTGATTCGGAATGTCGAGTATTTCAAGAAGAGTGGACATGGAAGTACTTCTTTATGGAATATAACCAAAAACCTATTTGTCTTATCTGCCAAGAACCGGTAGCTGTACTAAAAGATTATAATCTCGCTCGGCACTTTAATTCAAAACATCTTCTCGGGTCGAAGTACTATAAAATGACAGATGAAGACAAGAAAGTTCATTCAGAGGAATTGAAAAGAAAATTTTCTAGTCAGCAAATGTTGTTTAAAAATCAAAGAAGTGTCCAGCGATCCTCAACGTTAGCTGGTCACATTGTTGCCTATAAAAAGCAAAAAGCAAAAAAAAACAAACCGTTTTCTGAAGGAGAATTTATTAAGGATGTGTTAATTAACATTGGAAAAGTATTATGCCCAGAAAAGGTGAAAGATTTCGAATCTATAGGGCTGTCACGTAGAACGGTCACAAAAAGAATTGAAGCAATTTCTTCCAATTTAACCAATCAACTCGATGGACGTCTTAAGAAGTTCAGTCACTATGGACGAGAGTGTTGACAGGAGTGATACAGCCCAACTTCTAATTTTTATCAGAGGAGTCGATGAAAACTTTGTAATAACCGAAGAACTTGCTTGTTTGAGATGCTTGAAAGGAAAGACGACAGGAAAAATAATTTATGATGAATTTAGAGAGGGAATGGAATCTAATCCCTTAATGCCCCAATTTCCTAATTAATTAATTTAACAACTGATGGAGCACCTAACATGGTGGGAAAAAGTACGGAGTTTGCAGCAGTTTATAAAAGTCAGAATCCTGAAAGCGAAACAATTTTTTTACATTGTATAATCCCCGAAGATGTTCTTTGCAAGGCTGCCTTGGATATTAACCACGTACTTAATATTTATTATTTTAAAATTAATTAATACCATTCGAGCCACAGTGGCTTGTTACATCGACAATTTCAAGAGTTTTTATCGGAAGTTGATGCAGAATTTTCAGATGTACTTTATTACACAAAGATCAGTTGTGGCTGAGTTGTGGGCATGCCTTCTCGAGAGTTTGGAGTCTTCTCGAAGAAATTAAAGTTTTTCTAAAAACCAAAACTGTTATATATTGTATAGTTAGCATCCCTGTTCTTATATTGTAATATAATTAAGAAAACAAACAATCTGGCAAGTCTCTAATCTGTCACCTAGATAATAAGTAGTCACATAGTCAATAAGTTACCTAGAAATAAACACGTTGTTCCTTTTTCTTTCGGAGCTTGATACTGAACAAGAACAGAGTTTTTTCTTCTTTTGCGGCAAGTCCAAATACACTACATTTGGGATGAGTGGGAAATATTGGAGGATTAGATTGGAGAATTGGTGCATCGAGTTTGCTTTTTTCACGGATTTACTCGAGCACTATAATAAACTGAACAAGAAGTTACAGGGAAGAAATCAATTTATAGATGAAACTTGGGGCAGTTTGAGGTCTTTTCAAACTCAGTTGTTTATATTTTCTAAATGTTTGGGAAAAATGATTTGACTCATTTTCCAAGACTTAATTAATTCTTTGAGGCCTGTGAGGGAAGAGAAGTTAAAAGTCTTTTCACAATCTTTATTAAAACTGTATTCATAACTTGAGGCCAGATTTGCTGACTTTAAAAAAATCCAACCATGTTTAGATATTTTTTCAATGCATTTTAAAGTTAATTCTGAGAATGTTCCATCTGATCTACAATTAGAAATCATAGAATTGCAATGTAATAATAATTAAAAACAGCCATTTTTAAATACAGATAAGCTTAATTTATATAAGTCCTTATCAAAAGATGAATTTCCAAAGCTAATTAATCATGCGCAGAAAATTATGGCAATGTTTGCTTCCTCATATTTAGGTGAACAGGCCTTTTCAGTAATGAAATGCAAACAGAAAAAATTTAATAAGAAACCGATTGTCAGAAGAGAGTCGATTTAATTTATTAAAAGTCGCATCCTCCCAGCTGGAACCAGATTTTGAGGAATTTATGTCTAGTCAGAAACAGATCCATGCTTCCCATACATCTGGGAAATGTTTATGTTGTTTTAAAATATTACGTGTTATAACTAACAAATATATAGCTTAAACCCAACTTTTAATTGAACAGCAACCCCATAATTTTTTAATGAATGACTCTCTTATGTTCTTTTTTAATGTAATGGCCCGCCGCAAGATTTTTTTTTTAAATTTATTGGCCAGCTACCCAAAAAGTTCGCCCATCACTGCTCTAGAGAATCAATAGAGTTGGATACCCTACCGTCTCCAATATGCCTCTTGGTTCTCTCCTGTACGCCGGCGAAAAACCCCAAAACAGGCTTTGGAGCACCAGCTCATACATGAGAGTTGTATTCTATCTTTGGATGGATATAGGTGTTATAACTAGTACGAATATTGGACCCCCCGGGGGCACATATATGGTCTTTATGGAGAGGGAGCCCAGTCCCCTGAAGTCAGCAGGGGTACAACTGGAAACTCCATTTTATTTCCACGAGAATCAGTGACCCGCAGAGTTCCGTTATCTGTCTCTAAAGAGACTTAACTGTTCTCTGACTGATTATTGAGTTTGGCCCTATATGGGAGTATCGTGGTGGTTGTGGTTTCGCGGCCCCATAACAGTCTATGATTCTATGGTGGCCGGGTTCATTTCACCTTTAATAACACCTACCTGGTGAAATGTTCCCAGATCCAGTGAGCATGCTAGACATGTGTTGTGGACAGAAGTTGGAAAGTCTCCAACTCTTAAGCAAGAAGTGATGATTTGCAGCCCTGCTCTGGAATCATTAAAGTTGCAACTAGGAAAGACCTGTTGCATAAAATTATAGCTTCGGCTTCCTAGGACGAGCATGACGTTCCAAATTATGCAGTGGTTTGACCACCATCTGATTAAGACTACATAGTCAGGCGCAGATGTAAATCTAATCACACAGTACGAAGATCGGATGGAGTGAAGTATCTCTTACTCGGTTTTAGAAAACCGATGTACTTAAAAACTTCTTTAGAAACCTGAAAAATGTGTTTAGTCCATCGAACATCACGCTGAATTTTCATGGCAAGAACATCAAAAGCTTCCGATTCCATTATACCCATATAACCCATAGTAACAGCTGCAGCACCATTTCCGAGCAAAGATCTATGTGTAAGCATGCAATATTGCGTCTTACGGGCATTAAAATCGACTCTATTCGCACAATTCCCTTCGCAGATTGTTGCGAGATCGTGATTGAGCGTCTATTACTAAATGAATACGAATGACAAACGGTGCTGTCATCTGTGGAAGAGTATATAGGGTTGAGAGTTTGATAAAGAAGGTCATTTAGAAAAATAAGAAATAGAGTAGGGAAATTAACGGAGACTTGCGGTACCCCTGAATTAATCTTGAACTCGTCTAATGAAATCCCATGTATAACAACTCGTATAGTGCGATTCCTGAGAAAACTCGTTATAAATCTGTAGAAATTATCACCGACACCAAAAGCAAATAGTTTTGACGGAAGTGCATCATGCCACACTTTATTAAGGCGTTTGCCTTGGAAATTTCGCCGATATCAAATCGCAAAAAGTTAAATTAAGATTTCTTCACTCACTGATGACTTAACTTGGTGCTTTTATAGTTGTTTTAAGCGGTTCTCGTACATGCAACAATATTCTGCTTTAACATCACTCGGTATTGTTGTTATCATTCTCCAAAATGATGTATGGGAGTTGCACCACTTTTCGGAGAGAAAAGCTAGCAAATCACGCGTAGAGCGCCCCCTACGGAAATCGTACTGTTGGTTGCTAAGCAAGCGGTTGGACTTCAGGTACCTCACAAAATGAAAATTAATCATACTTTCCATCACTGTAGAAAGTGCAGAACAAATTGCAATTGGGGGGTCATTTTCAGGGTCGTTAGCCTCACCATTTTTGGAGATTGGCGTTACATTAGCAGCCTTCCAACACTTTGGAAACTCAACGGCATGATACAACTTGCTTGAAAAGGTTTCTAACGGACGCGCTAGCATTGAAGAGCATTGCTTCAAGACCCGTGCTGGTATCCCATCCGACCCAGGAGTCTTGTTAACGTTGAGTTCTGCTAAAACCTTTTTAATCGCTCGAGCTCGAAAGAATATCTGCGGCATAGTAACGGGTATTCTGTCGAGCTCGAGCGGCAGTTGACTACTTTCCGGAAAATAAGAAAATACCAGCTTTGTTAATGGAAAAAAGAAAGAAAGGATGGAAAGAGAATTAAGTTTTAATCCAAAACGCGTAGTGACTTGATAAATTTAATTATGGACACGATATAAAAGCATTTAAAGGAAGCCACAGTTACGTATCAACTGACAGGCGAATGGAAAAATATTCACGACATTGACGTTTTCTTGAAACATGCGCCCAACCTTTGATAAATGGACTTTTGATATACAGAGCTCTTCAGACTTCTGTGCTCGACTCTTAACACTCGAAATATTTTAATTTTGTAATAAAAACTGAAATTAGAAGGATGTAGCGCTCCAGAAAATGCTGCATTATATTCAGCTAGTGAAAACTTAAACCGAATTAATAAGTCTGTCCTCGGCTAAAATCGTTTCCTTAATAATTAATTTCTAAATCAAAAATACAATAAATTCTTTCTGATTGTAAAATTCGACAACTTTTCCGAGTTAATTCACATATAGATGGGGTTTCTGAACACCAAAATAAGGACAACTTTTTAATAAAATAATGTGTGCATAATGAAACCATCAGGTTAGCTTAGCTGTCAAATTGTCAAATGGCGGCAAATTCAAAATTGTATAAATTCTGAGATACCCTGTCTTTTAAATTATGTGGTAACTCAAAGAGTTGACCACCCTGTGATATATGAAAATTGCCTATTAGATGCGATGCAATGTAATGCGACTTATTCTAATTTTGTAAAATAAAATTTGTTATTCATTTGATTAAAATTGTGTGATATTTTTTTTTATATTGACTTTTCAGGATACACGAACCCCTACCAGCGTCTATCATCATCATCGTGCTCCCCGCACTCCTGAAAGTTATTTTAATGTACCGGAATCAATAGCATTGCTGAATATCGTCAAATCTGAACGGATACAAAGTGCATTTCAATCGAATCGTAAAAATCATGCCAGCGTTTGGGAAATGGTTGCAGAGGTGCTCAATCGTTATAGTGCACGTAAACGATCGGCAAAGCAGTGTTGCAATCGTTACGAAAATTTAAAAAAAATCTATACACAATTGAAAAAGAATCCCGAAAGACATGTGAGACGCAACTGGCCTTACATGTTTCTATTTAAAGAGATTGAGGAACAAAGGGGAGAATGTTGGGGTTCGAATAGCAAGCGAATGGCTTTAATAGCTAAAAATCAAAATGAATTATCGTACTATCATCGTAGAAGGCAAGCAGCTGAATTTGGAGCGCTGCTAGATAAGCAAACACAGGCTGCTGTAGTGGCTCAACATAATTTATTGCAAAGTTTGGCTGCAGTCCATTCCAATGACTCGAGTAGCAACTGTAAATTGGAACGTTTTCTACCCAATCATTTTGTTGAGGCTCAATTGGGCAACGATACCAGTACTACAAATGGTGCCAGCGGTGTTTTTGATGACTCGTCCCCTTTGCCCTTGCAAACCACACGCAAAGAAGATACAAATGTTATAGCCAATGGTCTGCAAGATGCAAATTCAGCCGCTGCAGTAGCAGCAGCAGCCGCTCATAACTTATTGCAGGCCCATGTAAACGGTGTGGCAGCGGTTAATACGAGCGAACTAAAAGAGTCGTCGTTAGCTCAGGAATACGAAAAAGACTGTAACGGTGCTCTTAATCTACAGACCAGTGACAATAACGTCTCAATGAAGTAAGTGAATTTAGATTTGAAAGAAATGTTATTGCAATTTTAATAATACCAGCTTATCACACTCTCCCAGATCGGAACCAATGTCGGACGGTGAATTCAATCCAGATGATATACAGCTTATGCAAACCAATTATAATGGGTAAGTTTTTCAAATACGGGAAAACAGTTAAATTTAATAAATTCAACAAGTTCGCAGGCAGCAAGGAGATTTCGGTAAGCTAAGCAAACTTCGGTTCCATTGTGTTATCTGTAGAGTGAATAGTGTTCAATCTCCAGTCGGAGCCCTAGCAAATCAATGTTATTTAATTTAAATTTCCTTCAAAAGAATCTTATCTCCTGTTCCTGTTCTTTCATTAAGCTATCCGACAGTGTCCTGCTGCTGTCAAATTCGCTTATCCACCACTGCTTCCTGGTGTTCTTGATTCTGGCAACAGAATGTAATAAATACAGACTTCCACTCTTTTTACACTCTTCCCTTGCTCTAGCCGAACAATGACCCACCACTACGCCTATCGAGATCCAAATCCAGAAGATAATTGGTCCTTGCGGTGCCAAATTTATAGTTTATTGTAGTTCTAGAGTAATCAGTTCTGCTAATGGACTGGGTATTTGCGCAGAGTTCAATGTTGTCTTTAGAGATAAGCAGAATAAAATTAGAGCTTAAAAAAGGCAATAGTTGAGTTCCAAAATTAAACAGCAAAGAAGTTCTGAAATCTTCTTTCGGAAAACGGAACACAACTTCAGGAAAAAATTCTTTTATAAGCGGTATGTTCAGTGATGAATGTGTCATGTTATAACTTTTCTTTGAACGGGTTAAAGCAGTGATGGGCGAACTACGGCCCGCGGGCAACATCCGGCCCGCGAGAGGTTTCAATCCGGCCCGCTGAGCGTTTTTCAAAAAAAAAATTAATCACCTACTAAAAAAATTATGCCCAAAAAATAAATTTACTTTGTTTTAAAAAAGATTTAAATTGACAATTTTAGCAAAAAAATGCGATGTTTTCATATTATATTGTGTACAAACTGCGTACTTTTCTGGGAAATATTGTACACACAAGACAACAACAACTTTCTTATACAATATTCCAAGAAGAAACTTAAAAAGCATGAAACATAAACAACTAATATAGAAAACTGAACGTATAACATAACAACAACTATTCTATGTGAGATCTAGAAGATTCTTCAATATTCGAGACAACATGCGCAACAAATATAAAAGGGCCAGCGATGGATTAATCAGCAATCAGTAAAAGTGTAAATCTTGTGACGTAAAGAATAAATTGTGAAGTCAAATTATAAAGTTGCCAACGCACAGTTTTATTTGTGTAATTAAAATAATAAAGTCTATTGGAAATACCCCCATAAATGTCACATAAATGTCAATCGAAAATAGAAAGAGAAAAATTGATTCGGAATGTCGAGTATTTCAAGAAGAGGGGACATGGAAGTACTTCTTTATGGAATATAACCAAAAACCTATTTGTCTTATCTGCCAAGAACCGGTAGCTGTACTAAAAGATTATAATCTCGCTCGGCACTTTAATTCAAAACATCTTCTTGGGTCGAAGTACTATAAAATGACAGATGAAGACAAGAAAGTTCATTCAGAGGAATTGAAAAGAAAAATATCTAGTTAGAAAAAATTTTTTTTAAATCAAAGAAGTGTCCAGCGATCCTCAACGTTAGCTGGTCATATTGTTGCCTATAAAAAGCAAAAAATAACAAACCGTTTTCTAAAGGAGAATTTATTAACGATGTGTTATTTAACATTGGAAAAGTATTATGCCCAGAAAAGGTAAAAGATTTCGAATCTATAGAGCTGTCACGTAGAACGGGCACAAAAAGAATTGAAGCGATTTCTTCTAATTTAACCAATCAACTCGATGGACGCCTTAAAAAGTTGAAGTATTTTTCAGTCACTATGGACGAGAGTGTTGACAGGAGTGATACAGCGCAACTTCTAATTTTTATCAGAGGAATCGATGAAAACTTTGTAATAACCGAAGAACTTGCTTGTTTGAGATCTTTGAAAGGAAAGACGACAGGCAAAATAATTTATGATGAATTTAAAGAGGGGATGAAATCTAATCTCTTAATGCCCCAATTTCCAAATTAATTAATTTAACAACTGATGGAGCACCTAACATGGTGGGAAAAAATACGGGGTTTGCAGGAGTTTATAAAAGTCAGAATCCTGAAAGCGAAACAATTTTTTTACATTGTATAATCCACGAAGATGTTCTTTGCAAGGCTGCCTTGGATATTAACCACGTACTTAATATTTATTATTTTAAAATTAATTAATACAATTCGAGCCACAGTGGTTTGTTACATCGACAATTTCAAGAGTTTTTATCGAAAGTTGATGCAGAATTTTCAGATGTACTTTATTACACAAAGATCAGTTGTGGCTGAGTTGTGGGCATGCCTTCTCGAGAGTTTGGAGTCTTCTCGAAGAAATTAAAGTTTTTCTAAAAACCAAAACTAAAATTGGGGATGAGTGGGAAATATTGGAGGATTGGATTGGAGAATTGGTGCATCGAGTTTGTTTTTTTCACGGATTTACTCGAGCACTATAATAAACTGAACAAGAAGTTACAGGGAAGAAATCAATTTATAGATGAAACTTGGGGCAGTTTGAGGTCTTTTAAAACTCAGTTGTTTATATTTTCTAAATGTTTGGGCAAAAATGATTTGACTCATTTTCCAAGACTTAATTCTTTGGCTGTGAGGCCTGCGAGTGAAGAGAAGTTAAAAGTCTTTTCACAATCTTTATTAAAACTGTATTCAGAATTTGAGGCCAGATTTGATGACTTTAAAAAAATCCAACCATGTTTAGATATTTTTTCAATGCCTTTTAATGTTAATCCTGAGAATGTTCCATCTGATCTACAATTGCAAATTATTATTATTAGAATTGCAATGTAATAATAATTTAAAGCAGCTATTTTTAAATACAGATTAGCTTAATTTCTATAAATCCTTACCAAAAGATGAATTTCCAAAGCTAATTAATCATGCGCAGAAAATTATGGCAATGTTTGCTTCCTCATATTTAGGTGAACAGGCCTTTTCGGTAATGAAATGCAGACAGAAAAAATTCAATAAGAAACCGATTGTCAGACGAGAGTCTATTTAATTTATTAAAAGTCGCATCCTCCCAGCTGGAACCAGATTTTGAGGAATTTATGTCTAGTCAGAAACAGATCCATGCTTCCCATACATCTGGGAAATGTTTATGTTGTTTTAAAATATTACGTAATATAACTAATAATTATTTAGCTTAAACCCAACTTTTAATTGAACCGCAACCCCATAATTTTTTAATGAATGACTCTCTTATGTTCTTTTTTAATTTAATGGCCAGCCGCAAGATTTTTTTTAATTTATTGGCCCGCCGCAAGATTTTTTTTTAATTTATTGGCCAGCCACCCAAAAAGTTTGCCCATCACTGGGTTAAAGCATGCAAAGTACTTGAGGTCGAAAACGAAGGAATGGCCCACTAAAAAATTGGATTTGAAAGAGAATCCTGATAATTGGTTCGCCAAAACTAAACTGTTCATGACAGTTGAAACCCCAAAGAGCACCATAATTTAGTTTTAATATGAGTTTTCCCTATTACCGAAGGGGTTGATTTTGATTGTACTTGTACTTCTTGGTGGGTTTTACTCTTTTGGCTGTAGCTACATCTTCGTGTAACTTTGCTCTCAGACGATCTTTTGTTTAGTTAACATGCGCCTTAAAGAACTCACGCAACTATCCTCATCGCAATACTATATGACTACGGTAAAAGACTCTAACTACTCGAAGGAACCAGCGTAGCTTTCCAAAGTTTAATATGTCATGACACCGTAAGACTCGAACTTACGATCTCTTTGTTTTGTCAACCATCTTCTATCTATTCTATCTTTCCTTCTTAACTTCCCCCCGGGGGTACATGATAGTCTTTTTGAGGCTACTATTTCATCTAGACTGGTGTTTTGCGGGGTTAAAGGGAGCCCAGGCCCCTTAAAGGCTAGTAGGAGCCATCTGGACAATCCACTATATTTCCACAAGAATCAGTAAAGCCCCGGAGTTCCACTATTTGTCTCTTTAGGCATTTAGCTGTTCTCTGACTGATTATTGAGGTTGGCCCCTATATGGGAGTATCGTGGTGGTTGTGGTTTCGAGGCCCTCGTGAGAGTTGGTGGGTCGGATCATTCACAATAAACACAATGAATGGTTCACGTCCAGTGAGTATGAATGTCGTCGTGTTCTTAATTATATTAAGCTTCATGCGTTCTGGACCAGAAATTGAATAGTCTCGAACTCTTTAGCAAGGAGTAAAGGCTGCAACCTACTTCGAGCGTTTGAAATTACAACAAGGAGTGACCGGAGAATGCACGGATTCGAAAGCCTTCTAGGGAGAGAATGGCGCTACATACCATTCACAGTGGTTTGACCACCATCTGGTTAGGGCTAACTGCCAGGTACAGATGTAAATCAAATCACGTATTTCCTTCTTAACTAAGGTTTCGTTAAGCCTTCAGCCATTTTCTCTGCTGTGGTAATATACAGTCTCCTTTACCAGCTCATCTAGTGTGATTAAATAACAAATATTTTTCTTTTTTTGATTTGAATTTTTTTCCAGTATAACGCCCCCTTCCTGCGGCTGCTAAATATTAATTCCATAACTTGTCTTTAATTTTTAGTAGAGGTATAAAAATAACATACGACTGCCACGGCTGGCTCGGATGTAGTCTAATCTTTCAACACTATATACTCTTCGCAGTACCTACCATTTGTCATTCGTATTCATTCAGCAGTAGACCGAACCAGTTGGAGGTGAATTCCAAAAGGTGGAACATGAATGATACGCTCAATCACATTCTCGCGGCGATATCCGAATGGGGTCGTGCAAATAGAGTCGATTTTAATGCCCGTAAGACGCACTGTTACATACGTACGCATAGATCTATGTTCGGAAATGGTGCTGCACCTGTTACTATGGGTGATACAGATATTATGGAATCGGAAGCACTTGATGTTCTTGGCATGAAAATTCAGTGTGATGTTCCATAGACTAAACATATTTTTCGGGTTTCTAAAGAAGCTTTCAAGTGCCTCGGTTTTCTAAAACAATGCAGGGGATACTTTACTCCATCCGATCTCCGTACGATTTAGACCACCTAAATCTGTCCAAAGATGGAATACAACTGGACCGCGTACAGGAAAGGACCCAGAGGCTCATTTGGGACAGTAGAGCTTCCAACTCTATTGATTCTCTGGAGCATCGACGCAATGTGGTTTGTACTTCACTGTTTTATCGCTATTACAAGAGTAAGTGGTCTAATGAAATTAGGGAACCTGTTCCCGTTACTCACACGTTTTTGCGTTGAACACGATTTTCATTGAGAGCACATCCATTTGTGGTCGATTGCCCAGTGAATCGTACTACGCATCCCAGAGAAAATTCGTTTTTTAGCACAACAGTTCGCATGTGGAATAAAATTCCTCCGGAGCTCTTCCCTTTCACTTTCAATGTAGAAAAGTTCTAATTGAATGTCCACAAACACTACTACCTCTTACATCCTCCTCCATAACCTTATTTCCTAGTTCTAGTACAATGTATTGCATGAGTAGAATTCAAACGAGAAAAAAATCTGTAGGCCCAACTTTTGATGACATTTTTCATTATTTGTGATTGATTATGTATTAGCAATAACGCGGCGAATGTTGAACTTCAAGTGGTCAATAGTTTCGATCCCATCGATGTAAACTAGAGTTCACAGGGCCGTAATGTAAAACTATAGTTTCCTTCAATAAAACGATTCTAGCACGAGCTGTATGACATGTTGCTGCGTCTCGTTGAAATCACAGCTCCTGTACATTATTGTTCTTCAACTGACGAACGAAAAAGTCAGTGATCATGCCTCTTTAGCGGTCCCCATTGACAGTGACAATCTGACCAGCATTGTTTTAAAAGAAGTATGGACCAATAATTGCACCAACCCACAAAATACACTAAACCGTCATTTATTCTGGATGTAATGGTGTGTCAGCCTGCAGTTACGTATAATCATTAATCTAAATACGACAGTTTTGATTATTGACGTATCCATTTTAGCAAAAGTGAACTTCATAGCTAAACAAAATTCACTTGTTAAATCAGGAGCGATTATTTGGAAGAGTTGTTCAGGTATCAGTCTATTCATGTTAAAATGCCAAATCAAAGTAAACATTAATAACTAGACAGCTAACAAAGTGGCCACCAGTTAAGAAACTGTGGCCAACATAAATTTCTATGCCTCTATAAAAATACACCCCATACATACCACACTTATTAGTGGTGGAGAGTGAGAACAGATTTAACTCTGTTTTCTTGTTACGTGTGTATGTGTATGTAAAGGGGTGCCAAATCGATTTTTCTAAAAATATTAGTGTTTTTTTTACGATGAGGCTGGAAATGGGGTAACGGTCAATGTATCAATATGTGCTTGGATTTTCCGACGGGGTTAAAATTACTTTTATTTGGGTGCGGTTTTCCGTTGACCCACGTCAAATTTGGTTTGTAAACAAACCGGTTTCGGCTGTTTGCCATCTTCAGTGTTTTTTTCGTACTCTTTTCGTACGAAAAGAACACTGAAAAGTCAATGTATCACGTTATCGAGAGATGCGTGATAAGATATACGTCACTATCTAGCGTATGTATAACATAACTCGACGGTGGTCAAACCACTAGAAAGCCGAAGACTAATTTCTAGCAACAGGTTATTCCTAGTTGCAATTTCGGACGTTTCGAAGCAGGGTCGCCAACCAGCACTCCTTTTCGAAGAGCTGGAGGCTATCCAACTCCTGATCCAGAACACATGACAAGCATGCTCACTGGATTCGGATCATTGATCCAATGTTCTCAGTAAAGATGAGATGATCCTAGACCCTTAATCAAAATTCATGCAGGCCGCAAAACCACAACCATTATGATACTTCCGATGGGCCTACCTCAATGCCTCAGACAGAGAACAGCTAGAAAGCTAAAGAACCAATTAGCTGAACTCTAAGCATTACTGATTCCCGTGGAAATAACGTAGAGCTTCTAGTTGACTCCCTGCCAGCCTTCAGGGGACTGGGTTCCCATTTTTCCCCCGTTGACACGTGTGATGATGGTGGATTTCCATCAAAACATATCAATGTGTTCCCGGGGGGGCGGGGGGTTTACGCGAGATGATAACAACTCAATTTTGGGCTATTATTGATATGTGGTTTCAACAGGACCCAGCCAATGAAACGATCAGTTTATTGCAAACCAAATTTCCCGATCGCATAACTCCTAGCCAATCACCAGTTAAGTGGTCAGCCAGATCGTGTGATTACTTTTTGTGGCGCTATGTTAAGGACAACGCCTATACGCGGCCAATCAAATCGATTTCAGCCTTAAAGCTCAAAATTCGTGATGTGATTAACGAAGTAGGGCCACCATTTTTGCAAAAAGTAATTAAAAACTTTGATGAAAGAATCGACAGCTGTCAGCGTGTTTGTGGCGGACATTTGCCAGACATAATTTTTCATTCATAATTGCCGAACTTTTCTCTGCTGCTTTTACAATAAAAATTTGAATTATCTTAATCTAAATTGTTTGTTTTATTTTTATTTTGTTTTGTTTTAGAAAACAAACTTCTTGTTGAAAAACGCTTTGCTTTCTTCTTCTTCTTCTTCGCTGAACTACGAGTATCAGTTTTAATTTTTATTTTCTTGCGTTTATGTTTTTAGGTCTCAAAACTATTACTCAAACAATATGGATCATAATATTTTACATCCCGATGTCATAGTCGATACAGACAATATTTCAGAATGCAGTAGCGGTGGCTCGCCAAAATGTAAACGAAAATTATCAACCTCCACCGATGGTGATAGTACGAACTATGAGTTGATAGAATATTTGAAACGACGTGAAAAACGTGATGAAGAATTACTGAGACGAATGGATGCTCGCGAAGAGAGATTAGTGAGTCTGTTGGAAAGAACTGTGGTCGCCATAGAGGCTTTAGTACAACATAAATGTACTCAATTACATCCAACGAACAATAATAAAATCGTTACTGCAGATAATCCAACAAAAATCTGCAATGGAAATGTTAAACATATGGAGGCTACAGCAGTCGTTGCTGCCGAATCCATTGCTGCAGCAGTTGTAACGAATGACACCAGTGAAAAACAAATTGATTAACAAAAATTAAGCCAAATTTTATAAATAATACTCAAATGGACCAAAAAAAAAAAAAGTACCAAAGATTAAGGAGTTACTACTGACATTTTTTTTATATTATACACAAACAAACAAACGAGTCTATTCGTTAATTTTTAAGAATTATAATTGTTATTTAACCAAAAATAATATATCGTACATATATAAAATAAATCAAACTGTGTGCCAAAAATTTACTTAA
This sequence comes from Trichopoda pennipes, assembly GCA_030448955.1. Taxonomy (NCBI): domain Eukaryota; kingdom Metazoa; phylum Arthropoda; class Insecta; order Diptera; family Tachinidae; genus Trichopoda; species Trichopoda pennipes. The sequence continues at coordinate 5,144,531 of JASKUP010000056.1, read as the reverse complement.
TTATTTATAGATTTTATTATATTTTTTTTTAATTTAATTTAAACTTAAGTTTTCTCAATTGTGTTGTCCTTAAATGCGTACTTTTCTAATCTTAAGAATAGTTTAAGTTTGCAATACGTGTAATACTCTCAATGTAAGTGCCTTCAAAGAACAAAATCATTAAATTATTGAAAAACAAAACTTATTTTCAAAGTGAATAAAATAAATTTTTTATTTTCTTTTTTTTTTACATAAAACACAAGACAGTTTTATTGAATGAAGATCACTGCTGAGCACGTAGCTCATACAGTGTTGTAAGGAAAAAAATTTCGCGTGGCACTTTCTTAGGAAATGTACGTGGAGAAAGAGGTTATTGTACCCTACGGACGCATTACTATCCTAGTAATAGGTAAGAAATCCGGTGCAAATTTGAGGTTAGGAAGTAAATTGTCTCTCAAATGACTAAATGCCAAGAATTGAGCTGTCATCCTTTGGCATGGAATGTTACACTCATGAACAAAAATGTTTAATGATGAAAATTGATTATCGGGCATGTTCTCACAATCGCAAGGTTTTCAAATCGCCAGGCGACTTAAAAACGCCAATTTCAATTTTAGATGTTCTGTAAATCGTACGTTTTGCTGGCGATTTCTTTTTCTTATTCTTTTTGATCTTTTGATCAGCTGCCTGTTCAAATCGCCATTTTAAAGTAAACAATTGACACAGGAACTTAACAAAAAAAAAGTGCAATTTTAAAATTGGTATTTTTAATTTAAATAGTGTAAAATTGTTTTAAATTTTTGTTGAAATAAAAAGAAAACGTATTAAAATTTAATTGTGAACCATTTTATTTTGTCTTGAATGTTTTCGATAAACAAACTCAATCAGTTCACTTCAGTAAATGCTTTGGAGTTGAAATCGCAAATATTAAGCGTTTAGCGTTTGTCAGAACACCTATTTTGTGTCTTCAAAACGCAAGATATTCACCCTTATTCCATTTAGCGTCATCAATATGAAACGATAACGTTTTGTATCAATTGTTGTTAATTGGTATGCCCATTATCAATATCAAGTGTTATCGACTAGCGTCGATGTATTTTTGGTATGCCATACGCAACGTTAACGACGGCATCGATTTAAATTGACTCTGATTTTATCGTCGGTCTGTTTGTGTCGAAACAGTTTTAGTGTTTTTGATTTTTTTACAATAGCACTTTTAAATTAAAAAAAAGGAAAAAGAAAAAAAAAATTACAAACAGTATTCAATTTAATAAGTTAGTGGAGGAGATGGAAAAGAATCCACCACTTGCCAAGGGTTTCCAAAAGGCAGTGGGAAAGAATAGCAACGATATTAAATGCCCTTGGTCCACCGAAAAGATCAGGTGGTGGTTGGCAAAAGGTAAAGTAAATAGTTTTAAAAAGATTATTGTATAATAAAATTATTTTTATAGGTTTGGCGGGATTTAAAATTCAAAGTGGCAAATAAGGCAGAGTGTACGTCTACTGGGGGAGGAATTTATAAACAAATGATTCTTAGCCCGCTGGAAGAAGCATTTAGTTATTTAAAGTTATATGGTCCTTTTAATTTTTTATATTTTTGTCAATAATTCGCTCTCCTTCAAAAAAAAAACTTTACAAAAATTGAAAAAAAACAAACCAGCTGTCTAAATTGTTAGAGATGTGCTTTAAAAAACGATAAACCATCGACATCGTTACGCTGCTCTTATGCCTTGTTTCCACGGCACCTGCTTCGCTCTCTATTCTTGCTTCACACCCCAATCATAAGCGAATCAACCTGCTTCGCCATACAAAATTTTGAGAGCGAAGCTGGTAGATTCACATTGAAGCTAGTTGCGAAGCAAGTAAAAATCCTCTCCTCTCTAATTTTTATCGTAAGTTTATCTGCACTAGTTATCAAAATTAAACGTTTTTGTAAACAAAGAAAATTTACAAACAAAACAAAGTTAAAAGTGAAAACTTAAAAAATATAATTGTTTTGTGGGTGTGTTAATTAATTTTAATTTTATAAAATAAAAAAACAAAGGGATAGGAAAAAAAATTATACTTAATGCTATCGCGGCAAGAAGGATATCTTCTGCTGTTTTTCAACTGTTGTTGTTGTTTTTCAACTTATGTTTTTCTGTTTAATAACAACTGCCAAATCGAAGCAGATAAATGAGTCGTGTAAACAGCATGATTCACAAACTTGCTTCAGAGAGCGAAGCACGAGATTCAAACTGTCGTGGAAACAGGCTATTAGGGCATACCAGTTTCGTTTTGAATTGATGACGATGTCGATAAAATTTGAGATTGATATTAAATTGATGACGATGACGACGACGATAAACACAATAAGGGTGATTATTTGCGTTTTTCAGAACACCAATTTTAAGTGTTTTGCGTTTTTGAGAACATGCCCGTATAAAAATAATGAAAATTTAATTGCACTACTTCGTAAAATTCGAGCAGTTTTTCCTCGTAATCAGCCAACTTCTAAAATCGTTGTGCGTAATTTAACGTTAAATTTAAGACTCACTGTATTTTTGGTGACAGTAGACCAAAATAATATGCTTGAGGTGGCTGTAGTGATGCAAATATAGGCGCTGTATTCCTCGTAATCAGCCAACAGCTAAGACCGCTATGCGTTATTTAACATTAAATTCAAGACTCACTATATTTTTGGTGCCAATAAACCAAAATAATTTGCTTATAGCGGCTTTAGCGATGCAAACATATCCGCTGTACAGCAAACTTTCACAGATGACAGCACCATTTGTCATTCGTATTCATTTAGCAATAGACCGGACCAATTAGAGGTGAGTTTCAAAAGGCGGAACATGAAGCATACGCTCAATCAGGATCTTGCGGCGTTCTTTGAATGGGGTCGAGCGCATAGAGTAGATTTGAATGCCTGTAAGACGCAATGTTGCATGCTTACGCATAGATATGTGTTCGAAAGTGCTGCTGCACCTGTTACTATGGCTGATATAGGTATTATGGAATCGGAAACTCTTGATGTACTTGGCATGAAAATTCAGTAAGATGTTCGATGGACTAAACACATTTTTCAGGTTTCGAAAGATGCTTTCAAGTGCCTCGGTTTTCTAAAATGGTGTATGAGATACTTCACTCCTTCCGACCTTCGTACTATTTATACCATCTATATCCGTCCAAAGTTAGAATACATTTCTCATGTACGCGTCGGCGCCCCAAAGTCTATTTTGGAGTTGCTCGACCGTGTACAGTTTAGGCCCAAGTGGCTCATTGGAGACGGTAGGGTATCCAACTCTATTGATTCCCTACAGTATCGACACAATGTAGGTTGTATTTCACTATTTTATCGTTACTACAATGGTAGGTGCCCCTCTAGGCTAGTAGGTAGTGTAATAGCTTGTAAGTATTGGGGTTGTGGGTTCGATTCCCAACGAAGACGTTGGTTTTTTTCCCTACAAAAATAAAAATTGACTGTTGGTGGGGATGCTCAGCGATGAAGGCATAGTCACTGGTCGCTGTGCTGTCTTATATACAGCAGTTAATTTCCGACTATCCTTCTACTTTCACCACCTGTTTCATCTCTTCTCTATCCCTTTCCTAAAGAATGTAGCACGGTACTTGACTAATTAGGCATTGTTGCCTGAAGTGCTACTTCTCTTAAAAAAAAAAACTGCTCTAACGAAATTAAGGAAGTTGTTCCCGAAACTCGCTCGTTTTTGCGTTTTACTCGATGTTCAGTGAGAGCGCATCCATTAGTGATTGATTGGCCAGTGAATCGCACTACGCATTACAGCGAAAATTCTTTTTTTAGCAAACATTTGGTATGTGGAATAAACTCCCTCCAGAGGTCTTTCCTTTCACTTTCAATAAAAAATTCAAATCGAGTGTCCACAAACACGACTCCCTCTTTCCTCCTCCCCATAACCTAATTTCCTAGTCCTGGTAAAATGCATTGCATGGATAGGGGTCATTCCCTGAGCACTGGTACGAACGGAAAAAAAGTGTTGAGAATGAACCTGGAATATCAACTCGTCGACTATCGCAACAATTGGGCATCACTAGAGGCTCTTTGTGCAACATTTTACATAAAGATCTTCATCTTCACGCTTACAAAATGCAACTCGAATTAAAGCCGACCGAACATTGTTTGCGTCGAACGTTTGTGAATTGGCTGTTTGAAAAACTGAACGAAAATAACGCATTTTTAAACAAAATCCTCCTTATTGATGAGGCCCATACCCAAATAGTCGGTTATGTTAACAAGCAATATTGTTGGATATGGAGCTCACAAAACCCACAAGCAGTAGTCGAAAAGCCATTACATCTAAAGAAAGTAACCTTATGATGGGGTTAATGGTCAGGCGGCATAATCGTATTTTTTTTGAAAATCAGCAAGGAAACGTCATTACTGTGAATTCTAATAATTAGACTTTTTGTTTTGATTTTTTCATCGTTTACAGTTTTTGACTCCCCCCCAGGGGCACATTTATGGTCTTTATAGTACGTAACAGCTATCTAGATCTGTACAACTGGAGGAAAAAGGGAGCCCAGTCCCCTGAAGTCAGACAGGGAGACAACTGGAAGCTCCACTTTATTTCCACGGGGATCAGTGGCCCGCGGAGTTCATTATATGTCTCTTTAGACTTATAATAGTTCTCTGGCTGATCATTGAGATTGGTCCCTATATGGGAGTATCGTGGTGATTGTGGTTTCGCGGCCCCATATCAGTCTATGGTTCTATGGTGGCCAGGATCATCTCACTGTTAATGACACCCTAAATGAATGATCCAGTCCAGTGAGCATGCTTGACATGTGTTCTGGACAGGAGTTAGAAAGTCTCCAACTCTTTAGCAAGGTGTGATGGTTTGCAGACCTGTCCTGGAATCATTCAAGTTGCAACTAGGTGGTTTTGTTGCTTAGAATTATGTCTTCGGCTATCTAGGACGAGCATGACGTTCCAAATTATGTATAGTGGTTTGTCCACCATCTGATTAGGGATACATAGCCAGGCGCGGATATAAAACAGATCACACTCTGTTTACAGTTTTTGACAAATAGTGCAGATAAACAAACGATAATTTTTTTTTTAATTACAGAAGACCTTTATTCTGTTTGGCGACATCACTTTAACCCAACATCAATGCTAATTTGGTATTTCCTAATAGTCTTATAACGACGTTAGCGATCACTTTAATAAAATATGACATACATATCTAATATTTGAGTCAGCTGATTCTTTTGTGTACTATTCTTGATAAAATTGTTGTGAGGAAAATATAAACAGTGTGAAAAAAAAATAAAATCTGTATTAAATTGAGTCTAAAATAAATTAAAAATTAAAATCAAAATGTTCAGCACATTGTTTTTTACCATCTTTTTTTACTTTAAATTTTAAGTCGCGCCAAATCTGTAAAAAGATTTTTTGTCAAACATTTATTTGTAAAGAACTAAATATTATACCTTTTGTCATCCATCACTCATTCTATTTAGTGGGCCAAGGGCATTTAGAGCATTCGCAACACTTTCCCATTGTTCCTTAAAGTTAGTTGGAACACTGCATCTTCGAAATCCCCTGGCAAGTGATGGATTTTTTCTCAATTCTTCCACTAATTTTTCAAATTGGCTGGCGTTGGCGTAATTTTAATTTTTTTCCATTTTCTATTTTATTTGTACTTTTTTATATTTTATTTTGTATTTTTAGTGTTTTCAATCTTTTTTAAATTTTTGTTTATAACAGCAATAACAACAAAATCACAGACGACAATTTAAGGCAACATCAACGACAAATTGTCTTACAGAATGCCAAACATGTACTGCCAGCCAACGATTAATGTAAATATTGCCAACGAGAATACGGATTTACAACAAACGTAAAAAAAACGACGTCGTCTTGTTTTGTCGTCGCCAAACAGAATAAGTAACAGTATATTTTAATGGTTCATGAGATTCAGAATGAGCCTACAAGATAAACCTACAAGATTCGCTCTCATATTTTTGTATGGCGAACCATGTTGTTCCAATCAAGATTCAATCGCGAACCTCGATATTTGCTGCCCATGTAAACATGCTATTATGGAATACAAGTTCTGAATCGAATTGATGACGACGTCGATAAAAATTTATATTGATATTAAATTAAAGACAATCACGTCAAAGCTAAATGGAATAAAGGTGAATATCAGCATAATTTTTATCATCGTCGTCGTCATAATTTAAAAAAAAAAAACACAAACTTTTGTTGGATGGCGGCGTGTCCAGTATTATTATATTTAAACTTTTCTTTTCCCTTTATAGCCAGCATTGGCTAAGTTCTTTTTAGTTTTTGTTATTTTTGTTTTTATCAACAATTTCAAACGATTACGGATTTCTTCATAATTTTCAATGTTGTCGTCATCACTTTTCTTACAAATAAAGAATTTGGCACCCTCTGAAATTGTATTTATTTCCAAATTACAAAATAAAATTTATTCAATGAGAAAATGAATCCTTTACCTTTAAGTCGTATATCATTTTTGGGTATAAAAAATGTTTCGATAGCAATTTTTGATTGTTTTAGATTTTGTTTGTTAGTTTTGTCACTTTTTATTGCATCAATATTTTTAAAATCGTTTGTCATTACTTCATCTTCCGTATCAGTTGAAGAATCATAACCAAAGGGATTAACAGCGAAAGATTTTTCTATTTGATTTTTATTAACTAAAATCTTTTCTGTGCCCAGCTTTTTAAGTTGCTCGTCACGTTGTTCCAATTGCTGTGTATTGCCAAACATGTTCAATAAACTGAAACCTTCGCCACGAGTGCGTAACGATTGTTCCAGCGTATCACTTACAACATAAAATACTTCTTTCGATACCTCAACAGGTGCAGTCGAAATATTCGTATCATCTTTCTCTGATTTTTTTTGTTGTTTTTTTAATTTTTTTGTTTGTGCAACTTCTTCTTCTTCTGTAGTTCGTTCGAATTTTTGATGTTCATCTTTCGAAGGATCATAACGTAACATTTTCTTGTTTTTCTGTGACTTGTCAGCATTTTTTATTGTATCCAACTTGGTACCCACTACTTGTTCCAATATATTTATTTGCCACTGCCGTTCATTGTCCTCATCTTCATTAGCATTTAATTCATCTTGATCTTTTTGGTCGTCATCATCATCGTCTACAAATTTGGCATCAATGCGAAAACGTGGATCAAAACTTTGTTTGGCCTGCATTTTCGCTAATTTTTCGCCTTTTTTACCCAGGTGAACTTGTTTAAAATCAACTTCTTCCCCATCAATATCATCATCAGCTCCAAAAATATTAATATTAGATTTTTTTACAGAACCTTTTGCTTCTTGATGTTCCTGATCACTTTCTGCATCACTAAATCTAATTTTTTTCGAAGACTTATCCTTTAAATAAAATTAACAATATTTCGTCAGTTTTATTGTAAGATACATAAATATTAAATATACCCACGAAATCTTGCAAGGACTTCTGAATTGCTATTTTATTTTGTTGATATTGCTTTTTCATTTTCTTTAACGACTCCTTACGTTTTTGATCAGCACTGCTTGCATTAGAGTCCATTTGTTTTTTCTTTTTATGTTTCGTTTCTATTACATGAATGGGTTTCACATCATGATTTTTTATTATAATCTTGCCATTGTGAATAGAATTAGCTGCACGTTTTTTACTTATCATTAACTCAGGTGCCACTTCATCATCGCCCAGTTCAGCATCAACATCAAATGTTTTTCTTTTGTTTTCTCTTGGCGCTTTTAGTAAATCAGACTGGGATTCAAGAAACGATTCTGTCGTCGATAGCAATGGTTCATTGTTGCTAGCTTTTGCTTCTTCTCTTTCACGCTTTAAACGTTCTAGAAAAGATTCTTTAGCTAAGGACACCTTGATTTTTTGGCCACGTACTTTTTGCCAATTCAAATCATTTAAAGCTAAAGGTAATGGAAATAAAATTAAAATTCTTATAGAAACCTTTCTCCTACGAACTTACAATATTGGCCATCCTCCTTTCCAATGTTCAGTGTAACAAAGGCTATTATTTTCACATCAGCTGGATCCACAAGATTTTCTTTTGTTTTTATTTCAATATTTAGGATTTGGCCATATTCTTGGAATATAAATTTAAGGTCTTCTTCGTTTGTATTTGCTGGTAAATTTGCCACAAAAAATCTTGAAGATTCCATTTATAACAAAGTATTTATAATTTTCAGATTATCAACAATATAAACTATTTATTCTACTCCGTGCACGTGCATGTTCAGTTCACATTTGTTTACAAACTTTGACAATCAGCGGCAGGGTTGGCACTTATTAATGATGATGTGTGATAATTACCAAAAACAATTTTAAAATATAGTGCCTGTTTAGACGCTTCAGCTTTAGAAAGAAAACGAAGGGGTATAATACCTTCTCTTTCTCTCCAATGGAAAAATCAAAAGTTGAGCAACAAAAGTTGAAGCGTATAAACAGGCACATATTGATTCCACGGCAAAATGCAACACTTTTTTCGCTCTCTAAAGGAAGGCCCAACTATGTTATGCATCTACTGGCTTAAGGCAACTTAAGCAAATGTGCCAATACCTAATAATCATATGTGGCAAGTTATAATGTACTTAACAAAACTTTTCGTCAAATGTCAATTGCTTAAGGAAAGTGCGAAACAGATCGCACATTCCGTACGGACACAGCTGATTTTGAATTGTGTTATAGATACATTAGTAAACAAAATCCAATGGAGGGCAAAAAATATTTTCTCTGAATTTAATAGAAAATGTACAAAGAAAAAATAGCGTATATGACAAAAAAGACACGTTTTATTAAACCGGCTATTCAAAGGAACGAGGGCCGTTAAACATTTTATTTTCTTTTCCATTTTTTTAACACACAATTTGCAATAAAATTTATTTTTTTATTCTTTATAAATTCAATGATGCACGCAGTTGCATTTTTTAGTATTTTTGGCCGAAATAATACATACAGCGATATATGTTAAATTTTTCTATCGTAATTTTCTTAAAACTATTAACAAAAAATTATAAATTTATATAAGGATTGTATTAAGCATACAAAATATGATTATTAAACGCCTTTTTGCTAATAAATTTCATTTATTTCGAACGAAATTATTTTTTTGCAAAAATACGAATAAATCAAATGTGCAACGGTGCATAATAATTTCTATATTTATGTAAGTACAATATAGCCACGTAAAAGTCTTAAATGATTCGTCTTAGCATTTGACAGACTTTTCGTTAAATTTTTGACATTAGCTTAAGACAACTTATGCATATTATATTTAGGCCTTAAATCAAGATTGCAAATCATGCTACTTAAGCGACACATTTGAGTTTTAATTTCACCCTTCATTTTACAAAATATACATTATACACGTGTTTGTATGTATATATACGTTTCGTTTTACCTTACAATGAAAAAATCAGGTATATAAGAATTTTCATATCAAGAGATTTTAAACCGTTCAGTTAAATGGGAGCAGAGTGGCGAGCATACGTTGTTGGAAGTATGGACGGAAAAACAGCCATGTAATTAAAAAACTGATTGCTGAAGTACAGCGTCTCAAAAAATTTCATCCTATTGACCCACACTAGGGTAGAAATGAGCCCGTAGGGTGCAATAACCTCCCACTCGAGAGAGTGCCACGCAAAAATTATTTTCCATACAACGCTGTAAGAGCTACGTACTTACCCTTAACGTACTTTTAAATTCTGCTACAACAATATACAAAGTTCTGCATGCAGTAAAGTTGCTCTTAGAAAAATATTAGCAGGAATTGTTTTTTATGTTAATCTAAAATAAATAAGAGCAAACAGATCGTTAATCAATATGTTGTATATATAATAAAAAACAAAATACTAGCAGTTGCCAATTTTTTAATGATTATCAGATATGGCAACACTACATATATTTAATTTTTCATGGAATAGTAGAAACAAAAATGTCAGTGTTACAACTCTGTTATAATATAAACATTTCGTTAAGTTAAATTTTCGTCACTCGTCAAAATTTACGCCGTTCTTCGTTTAATTGCTTTTTTTATTCAATTTCGCTGTGAAAAAGTGACGAACTACTTTTTCAATTGATACCAATTTTCACAAATTTGAGTGAATTATATTGTGCAAAAAATCGAAAAAATCTACGTTTACAAAAAAGACAATTTGATAATTCATCTGCATATATATATTAATAAAATACTCTGGATAGAAAAAATACGGTTAAGTAAAATAAAACAAAATGGCAGAAGGTGGAAATCGAAGAATTGTAATCAATGTTAAAACACCAAAAGATAAGAAAGTCATTGAAGTTGACGAAGATTCTGGAATAAAGGATGTAAGTTGAATGTAATAATTCCAAAAACTTGTGAAATTATGATATGAATTAAAAAAAATTACCAAGTGACACGTTGATTTTCTTTATAATGAATTTCTTTTTAATTGGGAGGGGGATGTGTAAATGTGCTTTAACTATTCTATATGCGGTGTGATTGTTTTCAATGGTGGTAGTGATGGCAATACGGTGGCGGTAAACATGTACAATATATGACAAAGTACAGTGCAGCCATTAGTAAGTTGCGCTTCTGCGGTCACTATTGGTAGTAGTGTCATCATCTGAAATATTTTACTATTCTACTACCAACCAATTAAATGAAACCAAACCATGAGTCAAATGGAAATCTGAATTATGTATGAAATTGTAAAAAAAACAAAATTCAAACAAGTGTAGTTGACACATTCCTTTAAAAGTTTATTAAATTTTACATTTAGAGTGGTATTTAATTTATGCAAAGTGTGTTTTATATTTTGTTTTTTATTTTTCTTTTTTTTTTTGTTTTGTAGTTCAAAGCATTAGTGGCTGAAAAATTTGAAGCCGAACCAGAGCAATTAGTGTTAATTTTTGCCGGTAAAATAATGAAAGACTCAGATACCTTGCAGACACACAATATTAAAGATGGTTTAACTGTGCATTTGGTTATTAAGGCAAAAACACGTTCCAACGAAACAGCCCAGCGTCCACCAGCTGATGTTAGGCAAACACCTTTTGGTCTAAATACAGTGGGTGGTCTTTCGGGCGTTGAAGCTTTGGGAGCTGGTTCTGGCACTTTCATGGATTTGCAAGCTCGCATGCAAAATGAACTTCTTAATAATAGTGATATGTTGCGTACTATGTTGGATAATCCATTGGTCCAACAAATGATGAACAATCCCGATATCATGCGTCAGTTGATAACTTCAAATCCCCAAATGCAGGATCTAATGCAACGTAATCCCGAAATATCTCATATGCTGAATAATCCTGAATTATTGCGCCAAACTATGGAGCTGGCACGCAATCCATCAATGTTGCAGGAATTAATGCGTTCTCATGATCGTGCTCTATCTAATTTGGAATCTGTGCCTGGTGGTTACAATGCTTTGCAGCGGATTTATCGTGATATTCAAGAACCTATGATGAATGCCGCCACTGAGTCGTTGTCACGCAATCCATTTGCCGGTCTCGTTGATAATGGAGGAGGTAAATTTATAAAATATTAATTTTCTAAATCTTTGACTTTTCGAAACAAAGAATATACAAATAATTATTTAACATTTTTATTATGGAAATGTTTTCTCCATATGACTACTTAAATCCAAACAGAAAATACTCCACTCCAAAACAAAATCGACTGCATGAGAATTGTAATCGATCAATAGAGTTTAAAGACTATATAATCAAAAACAAATGAAGCTTGAATAATGTTTAATAATTATTTGAATTAGATTTCAAAATTAAAAAATAATTCTTAATAAAAAGAAATAATAAACATTAGATTTTAAAGTATGTAAGTAATTAATGAAATTTTTATCAAATACGTTTAGGAGCTAATCCTCAAATGGGTACTGAAAATCGTGAGCCTTTACCAAATCCTTGGGGTGGTCGTGGCAATGCTAGTGGTACTGCTGCAGCTGGAGATAACCCGGATTTACCACCACGTGGCGTTCTCAACACTCCTGCTATGCAAAGTCTTATGCAACAAATGGCTGAAAATCCTTCACTAATGCAAAATCTTCTAAATGCGCCCTATACACGATCAATGTTCGAAGCTATGAATCAAGATCCCGATATGGCTTCACGTCTCTTAAGCACCAGTCCATTGTTGGCGAATAATCCACAATTGCAGGAACAAGTGCGAAATATGATGCCACAATTTTTGGCACAAATGCAAAATCCAGAAGTTATGAATATGTTAACTAATCCTGAGGCCATAAATGCCATAATGCAAATACAACAAGGCATGGAACAATTGAGATCAGCTGCTCCTGGTTTAGTAGGTTCGTTAGGTGTGCCACCACCACCACCAGGCAATACCAACATTGATACGAATACGACAAACACCACAACTAACACTTCGGCCGATAGTAATCCTTCATTAGCTCCCGGCGGCGGTCCCAATGCTCAATTGTTTAATGATTTCATGACTCGCATGTTAAATGGTATGGCTACCACGGCCGATACCAATCAATCGCCAGAAGTACGCTATCAATCACAATTAGAACAGTTGTCCGCCATGGGTTTCGGAAATCGAGAAGCTAATTTACAAGGTACGCATAGACTTTATTTATTAATTATCAGCGTTTGTTTTTATTTTTTATAATTTCAAATAATTTTTTCAAGACGAGTTTATAATTTCAAAAACACGTAGTTACTTTTTGAAAAATTCCACAATGGTTGCCAACGGCAATAATGTGTAGAACGCATTAGCTTACACTTTTACTTGCTGTAAATTCGCATTGGCGGTAAAGAAAGTGCAACTTCTATGTTAAGATATAAAGATTAGGCCTAGAGAAGTCAGATGTTTATGGGAAATCTTTTTAAACATTTATTATAGTTTCTAAACTTGATGTATCGAATTTTAAAAATCGATCTAACAATTGCAAAATCACGTCCATTTTTTAAGTAACAGGTTTTTATAAGGTATATACAGGGTGGGAAATTAGGAAGTAAATTGTCTGATTGACGGTATCATAATGGCCGTAGTGATTGAAACGTGACCGCTGCACAGCAAAGTGTTGAGAAAGACGATTATTGCAACAATTCGGCACCATTTCAGGCAACATTTTTCAGGTAGATCTCTTCACGCTTATAAAGTTTATCTCATTCCAGAATTAAAGTCGATCGATCATTGCTTGCGTCGAACGTTTGTGAGTGATGATGGAAAAATTAAAAAAAATTGGAATAAAGGACAATGAATTAAAGTGGTTGCAATCATACTTAAATAATAGAAGACAAATGACTAAAGTTAATAATATAAAATCAGTGGAGAAAGAAAATGAATTTGGTGTACCACAGGGATCAATTTTTAGGTGCTTTGTTATTTATAATATATATTAATGACATGGTTAAAGTTGTACAAAATTGTGAAATAGTTCTATACGCTGACGATACCCTAAGTTTCGCAGAAGCACAAACAGAAGACATGTGCTATGAGAAACTAAAAAAAGATGTTGATAAAATTAATAATTGGCTGAAAATGAATAAACTAAAATTAAATGAAAACAAAACAATGATAATGGAAATAAATATGAAGAGCAATATCAATAAAGAACTCAAAGTTAATGATGTAGATATTGAAAAAGTGGATATAATAAAATATCTGGGTTTTTATATAGACAAAGAACTAAATTTTAAGGAACACTTAGAATATATGTGCAAAAAGATTGGAAAAAAGATAGGATTTTTAAAGCGGATAAGGAACAAAGTGTCAATTATTACGGCGATAAACATTTATAATACGACTATAAATCAGCATTTCGAAAACGGGTCGACTATAATATATACATGTTGCACAGACGGTCAAATAAATAGGTTACAAAAACTGCAAAATAAGGCAATGCGGTCCATTCTGAAATTGAATCGATTTGCATCAATAAGGGGCATGTTGAAGACATTGAGATGGACGAGTATATGCCAAAGATTGGAATTCAACACAATAATTTTTATAAAAAAGATGGGCAGGGGAGAAGCCCCAGAATATTTGATGAAGCAAATAAGATATGTAAAGGATGTTCAACCATATAGTCTACGAAATAATCGAAACTTTAAAATGAAGCGAGCGGATAATAACGATACACAACGATAACAATTTTACAAGGGACTGAGAGCATACAACATGATGCCGGATAGTATTAAAAGTGAGACAAACTATAATAGTTGTAGAAGAAAAGTTGTTGATTTTATAAAAAATGTTAATACAAAGTAGAGCTTGAGAAAATGATTATGTATATTGACATGCTCTCCAGAAATGATAGTTCCAGAATTATAAAACATTTTGTCGATAAATAGTGTATAATGATAGAGAAGACCTTAATCTGAGTTAAGGCCAGAATGTAATTAAAAGCTCAATTAAATTATGCACAATTAAAGTAAATATTATCCCTAAGTTATTAAGTTGTTTGGATTTTTTCCGCCAGCTGTTGTCATTATTTCCTGTCTTTTCTGGCGGTTTTTTTTATGAACGCGAGTGCTTTCGATGTGAAGACATCTGCCACTTTGCACTTTATGCAAGGCTAATTTTCAATATTTCCGTATTTTTTATTATCCAGGCAAGTGTGTCCGTCTGAGGGTGTTTTCCGTTTGTTGGAATGTATGAGTAGTTTTAGTGGTTTGTAAATTGTGTCGTGTTTACCTGTTCGTTTATAATCTCGCTGTTAAAAGTTTTTGTTTTGAAGATTTCCATGTTTTGAAGAATGTCTAGTCTTCGTCCTTTTTCGCTAGGATGTAGCAATGTCATACATTCATCTATTTCCCTTGGTGTGTGTCCGTGAGTGTCAAGTTGTAATGTAAAGTTGGTCCCGTCCCGCATGTGTTCTATAAATCATGTTTTTAATTTTCTTTTAGTTTGCCCTATATAAGTATATTCGCAGGTACAAGTAAGTCTGTATACTCCGCTGGAACTAAATTTGAGATTATATCCTAGAGTGTTGTGAGTAAACCTTCTTTGTAAAAATAGGTTAGTCTATATATTTCTGATCCTGTGTAAGTAAAAGTGTGTCGTTGTGTTGTATCGGTTGTCTCTGTGTCTTCTTTATTTCTGTTTTTAGTGTTGTATTGTCTAAGAAGTTTGTTGATAGAAGTGGGTTTGTAGCCTTTAATTTTAGCTACGGTGTAAATTGTGTCGAGTTCTTTGTTGCACTTATCTAGAGTAAGTGGGTTTGTTTATCTTAAGTCTGTGTATCATATGTCTAAATGCTTCTAGTTTATGTTGGGTAGGGTGGTTTTAGGTGATGTGGATGGTAGTATTCATGTTAGTTATTTTGCCATAGATGTCAAATGTTAAACAGTCAGTTTCTCGTGTTATTGTGATATCAAGATAATGCAAATTTCTGTCTTGTTCTTTTTCCATTGTGTATGTTATATTATTATGGATTGTGTTTAAGTCTGCTAGAATTTGGTTTTTCGGTTAGTATTTTTGCGTGTAGTATTTCGAGAGGTTACATGAAAATTTCCATAAAGATTACAGAAGTTGGGTTTCCCATACGGAGTCCGTTAGGTAATTTGTAAAAGTGGTTAGTAAATCTAAAGTAGTTCTCTTTTATTATCGTCTTTGCAATATCTATAATATCAGTGATTTATTGGTTGTCGTATAAGTTGTCTATTGTGTCGCGTAAGATATCTAAGGTTTCAGGTTTTTGTTTTGAGTAATATATATTCTTGATATCAAATGAAACTACTCGCATGTTTTCAGTTATCTTGCTGTCTTTGAATTTTTTAATAAGGTCTTTTGTATTACGTATTGTGTAGGCTGACCCCCGGGAAGGTATACTAATTTATTTGTTTGTAATTTTTGATTAAATGAAAGAGAATGGATCTTATATTAATAAATGTTTTATTTAATGCGGCAATTATGTGTGAAATACAATATCAGATAAATGTCCGCTTCTGTTAGCCTTACAAGTGCAAGTCGTTTTGACCACATTTTTCATTACATTCTCACACATTTCACCCGATATTTCATTAATTTCATTACGAACATTTTGTTAGAGTTGCTCAAGTGTATCTGGTTTCAATATCTTGCTTTTCCAATATCTCCACAAAAAGAAATCCGGACCAGTCAAATCAGGCGACCATGGAGGCCAATCAACATCACCATTTCTTGAAATAACTTGTTGTAGAAAGAGGTCTCGCAGTAATTCCATCGCAATCCTGGCTATATGCGATATGACACTGTTTTGTTGATACCACGTGTTAATCAAAGCCAAAATATGCAGTTGTGATGTTAAAAAGTTTTCAATTATATCACGATATCGCTCCGCATTCACACTTACCGTTACGCCGTTTCATTTTTAAAGAAGTAAGGTCGAATTGCACACCAGACTATCTGTAACATCCTATTAGTTAACGTTGATTTATCGAATATTTAAATAAATTTGCCAATGTTTATCAAAATGGTGGCAAATGGTTAGGTGTTTATCCAGGTATTATGCTGGTGCTGGTCTATAGTTTATAATGGGTTTCACTGTATGTCTTTTTTGTGTATTTTCGGTTGATCTTTGAGTGTTGGTGGTGCTGGGTTCATGCTCATGTATTTGTATACTTTTCCGTCAGCAAACGTTTTGCAGCGTTTGTGGAAAGATTCAGTTGGGTCATTTTTCTCTTCTATTTAAATCAAGATATACACTTGGCCCATAAAGTCTGCGTTCACCTTAATACAATTTTCAGTGATTTAAAAAAAGCATGCAAACGTTTAATTAAAATTAAATTTATTATCACATATATCTTTCTTAAATTCTATATTTTCAATACCATAAAACAAAAACAACATTTCTTTCTCAAATTTAAAAAAAAAAAAACGTAAAATTAAAAACATAAATACAAATTGCAACCAAAAAGTCTGCGTTCAGCACCACTACTGCCCGTAAAACTTCAAGTTATTGAAAAAAACGTTTATTTAATATTAAAACTTTAAGACTTCACTCAGTCTGTTTGGCATGGATTTGACTAAATTTTCTGTTTCCTCAGATACGATATTTTTCCACTCTGCCCGCAGAACGCTTTGTAAAGTTCCTTGCTTATTATGATCTGCAGACGAATTTTTTTTTTTTTTCGAAAAGATCCCAAAGGTGCTCAATGGGATTGAAGTCGGCTGATTGTGGAGGCGTTTTAAGCTGTCTTGGAGCAATGTACAAGAGTCAAAGGCTGACTACCTCCGCTCGTTGTCTTGCTGGAAGCAATGTATGGATGATAATTTCAAGTTTTTCTGCACTCTGCTTCAAATTTCTTTTTAATATGTCAAGATATGCGCACTTATACATCGTAGATTCAGTAAACTCCATCTGACCGATACCTCCAGCAGCCATACAACCCCATACCATAATTCCACCACCACCATGCTTAACTCTACCGACTAGATTTTGCTTCTCAAGGGCTTGCGCCATGTTATTTAACGTTCCTTTATTCCAAAAAATGCAAAATTTACTTTCATCTGAAAATAATTCTTGTCTCTTCTTGGTATTATCAAACTCAACCACGATATCCTGCACAGACTTTCTTGTTAAAAGATCGGCGATTATTTTCTTTAATATTTGTGGATGTTATACGAGGATTAACCTTTGTATTTTAAGAATTTTACGTTCTTCTCGTTCAGCAAGTATTTTTGGGCGTCCCGATCGGGGCTTAGAAGTAATTATACCTGTATTTTTAAAATTGTTTACTACACGTTGGACGTAGTAGTAAACGATTGTTCTCCCAATCGTTTTACAAAATTTTCGGAAACTGTTGCCTTCTTCTTTTACAATAAACTCGATGCATCTAATTCAGGTATGTAACGGAGATATTCCATATTCTCATCACTTGAATCATCAAAATTTTTAAAGTCTATCTGTGACTTTTTGCAAATCTCACACTTCCAAGTTGACGAAGTATCTGTTATTTAAGACTTTGCCACCAATCAGTGACAGAAAAAAAAAATCATAATCAATTAAAACAGTTTTTCCATTCTTCATGCCCCTGTAGGCTAGCAGCTAGTGTACTAGCTTATCTGTCTGGTGGTTGTGAGTTCGCTTACCAACATAGACCTTGGCTGATACTACACTACAAAAAATAAAAATTGTCGGTGGGGCTGCTCAGCGACGAAGGCATGGTCACTGGTCGCTATGCTGTCTTATACGACAGTTAATTTGCGATAACATGGGCCTTTTAGAAATGAAAGCTGTCTCGGCAGGCTAGTAGGTAGTGTACTTAGCCTACCAATCTAGGGGTGGTTGTTTTCACTACAAAAAAAAGCTTGAAGGTTATGTAACTATCCTTCTACTTTCACCGCCTGTCTCTTCTCTTCTCTATCCCTTTCCTAAAGAATGTAGCACTGTTGTGACTAAATAGGCATTGCTGCCTGAAGAGTGCTACTTCTTTTAATTTAGTTAAAAAAATTTGCTTTTTTATATCGTTTACTAAAGATTCATTTATTGCTGAAGACGCCTTTGCATATTAAAAAAAATGTCGAACGGCAAAAATGAATTGATGATAGGGTTTGCAATACCGGACCGAATTTCTAAAACCGGTATTTCGGTATTTGATTTTATTGATACCGGGATCCCGGTATTAATACCGGCATAGTTAAAGAAATTAATCGAGGACAAAAAAGGCTGTTAATATAAAAATAAATTCAATTAAAAAACAAATAAAAATTATTTAATTCACAAAAACAATTCAATTATAAAAAAATAACATAAATTTTTGGATTGATTAAAAATTAAACATAAATATAATATATATAAGTTAATAAATAATAATTTGTTTATTTTTTTGAAAGAAAATATGCCCGCAAAAATGTTAATTTGTCCAGAGTTGTATCGTTTAGTCTAGAACGAATTTTGGTACATAGCAGCCCTGCTGCTGAAAAGGCTCGCTCAGACTCGACGCTGGTTGGTGGTATACACATAAGGTATTCATATGCAAGTCGGAGATATTTTCCCCTTATATTTTCAGCTTCGAAATAGGCTATTTCCTGTTTAATAATTTTATTTAATGTTTCCGAATTTTCCTTTGTTGATACACCAACACCACTTGTAGTTTTCTTTATTTTAATGTTGACTTTCTTAGAAATAGCCATATCCAGTTTTTCCTTCATTGTCATTAATATTTCTGGCTCTGAATCGGAAGACATATCTTCATTTATTTCATCTTGAATAGAGGTGTAATACAAGCGTTGCAATAAGTATAAAATTTTCCTAATGATTGTTGTCTTATTAATTCGGGAAAAAATTTCGCTGCTTTGATTAACTTCAAATTCGCTTGAATTATGCAGGTATTGCAAGAGACTTGATAAATCAGTACGTCTTTGTTGTACACGAATAATGAGTTCTTCCTTGAATTCATTACTCAAGGAAGTATTCTGTTCTGTCAATTGATTAAACATGAATTGTAACGCGGCATCTGCAGTTATAAGAGGTGGCATCTTGACGACAAAGAGCCTCCACAGTTAATTCAATTGGAAGAAGTACTGAAATAACTGTTGATGTCAAAATAAATTCATTTTCCGAAAACGAGATTTCGCCGGCATTTAAATTGAAATCAATTAGAGCCTTTTGAACGCAAGTCTTTAATAGGACAAAGCGTTCTAGCATAACAACTAAGCTATTCCAGCGCGTTCTAGAATCTAGAACTAAATTCATTTCTTTTCTAAACTGTTCTTTAACATGTTTCTGTAAAGCTCTGTCATTTTTAGTTGGCGAACGTCTAAATAACTTTACAATTTTTCTAACTTTTTGAATCAATGGACCTATCTCTTCATGACTAAGCAAAGAATTACCTTTATTGTTATCTTGAATTAAAGTTAAACCATTGTCAATGTCATCAATATTATTCTCAATTTCATTTCTTGTGTCCATGTTATAGTCTTTCTCAGGATCAGACTTCTCGGAATCAGATTCATCTGTGACCTCATCTTCATTTTCTAAATTTTGGCGAATCGTATAAAGAACCTTAATTACAGCCAATTGTATCCCGTGAACTAAGCAAAGTTGTTGACTTGGAGAAATCAATTTTCCAACTTTGACCATAACAAAGTGTTTATTTAAAGAAAGTCCAAACATTTTAAGTTTTTCTTCAATCAGCTCGACGCACTTTTTTGCAGGCAAGGATCCATGCACACGAATTAATCCTAAGTTACTTGAATGAACATTTACATTTAAGTAACGTCGATTCCTTATCGATGTCCATTCATCAAATGTCAGACTAAATCTCTGATCCGAAAGCATTTGTGACGCTAATTCTTTAACTATATGGTCACGAATTTTTCCACTATACTCCATAACTAATTTTTTCATCGATTTTGGTATATTTTCGTATCCTCTGGCAGCTAAACATTTCCTGATATCAATCGAAGAGCGAAAACTGTTAAAGGATAAACCATCACATGCCGTCATTCGAGGTAAAACTGCAGCCAAAGAATTTTCCATACCAGAAACAGAAAATGATGATATTTTTGCACTTGAACTCTTTTTTAGTTTAGAGGTTGATGGTTCTGGCCCACTTCTAATACTCAAAGTATTGGAGCTAGGAACATCCCTTTTTTTAAAATTAATTTGATGCAATGTCTTCAGATGGGTATGTAGACCACTTGTACTACCTCCCTGAGCTTTAATTATTTTATTGCATTTCTTACACTTTCCAATTTGTCCTTTTTTTCACGAAGGAAATAAAACCACACTGAATTTTCATCAGCCGATTTCTATTCAAAGTCATAATTTTCCATAGTCTAAAGAAAACCAGCGATGATAAAATTATCCATAAAATAAAAACATAACAATATTTAATTTTAATACTTACTTATTAAAATTAAAATCTGTTTTTTTGACTACGATTTATTTTAAGTTTTAAATATCCAAAAAACAAATAACACAATTTCACAATAACTTTGGGGAATCACAAACAACTTGTATGCAATAACAGCTGACAGCTATCTGTAGTGCTGCCAACTAAAATATAAGGTATCTTAACCCCATCTGTTGGCATCATTTGAAGTTTTATTGAAGTTATTATAAGTTTTATATTATTGAATCATTTAGAAATGTGTAACTTTGTTAAAACTTAATTTTATTGTAATACCGGAAACCGGTATTTAAGTTTCGTGTAATACCGGTATTGCCCGGTATTGAAAATGTCCGGTATCCCGGGATCCCGGTATTCGGTATCCCGGTATTGCAAACCCTAATTGATGATGGGCGAGGATTTTTCCAATGCTTAGAGATTTAAGTCGTAAGGGAACTACAGATGCAATAAACATTTTTGCATCTGTAATAGTTGTGCTTGTAACAACTTTGACTGGGTGATCCATTACATTTATAATTATTTTTCTTTCCGAAACATTAATTTCTCTTCTTTTGGCTTCCATATTTCTTAAACTCAAACTGCGCTAATTAATATACTTTCTAAATAATCAGTTGAATAAAAGTAAATGAAAACAATGCAAAAATATTTAAAAAGTAACGGTATTTTAGGCTTAAAGATACTGAACGCAGACTGTCTGGTTGCAGTATTTACGTATTGTTGAACTTCAATCCCATTAGCGGGACTCTAAGGAGATGAATGAAAACTTGTTTTTGGTTTTTTTTTCAGCTATACCTTGTGGAAGTTGGAAATTCATAAAAAAAGAATTTCATTTTGACACTTGGCGTTGCCAGTTGTTTTTTTATTTACACTGGCGTTTCAATATACAGGCATGTTCTTGAAAGCACTTAGTTTCAAATCACAAACAGTTTTAAAATCACGCTTGTGTTTTTATGCTGTTCTGTAAATCACACTGTTTTCGTAGTTTTCGATGTGATTTTACTTTTCTGAAAGCACAAGAAAACAGCTGATTTACTTGACAATTTTCTCTTTAAATTTCTGTTGTACAAACATATAAACGAAAATAAAATGCCTGGAGCTTTTGTGTTGTCTTTAGTTGAACGCAAAAAACGATTATTGAAATTAATTTTTATGTAAATATACACACATGAATGTATACATGTACTTTTTTTCAGGCTTGCACGTGCACTGTTTTGGCTGGTGGTCCCGAAGCATTCAGTGCATTTGCGAGTTCCATCCACAACTGTTCAAAATAAACTTTGTCGCCATGTACAAAGCCTTTTGCTAAATCAGAGTGCTGTTCCATAAATGCCAAGAAAATCACGAGTTGGCTCTGATTTTTGTGTGGTCCCCTAAAAATATATGTATTAATACCTACTTACATACAATTACTAGACATTATTTTGTAATACATACATTTTAATTAGATTTCGCGAGAAAATTTAATAACTTTAAAACTTAACGTCTGTTGGCAAAAAGAAAACAAACCAGTAAAGTTGCCACAGTACACAATAGGTTTTGAATGCCACTTGCTTAAACTTTGTTGTACTCTCTTAGTGAATTTATGCAAAAAGCTTATTATTATTTAATAAATTATATTATAATTTAACGATAATTTAAAATTTTTTGGCTGGCACTGATTATTATTAATATATTCATATTTCATATAATATTTTAAGCAGCCATAAAAGAAATTCCAATGGCAACCTTCTATGTATTTTCGAAAAACTTTAAACAGCTGAGAGCAAACAACAAAATTGAAATCACCATGGAAAACACAAAAGCAAATAACAAATTTTCAGTAAAAAAGGTGCCCTTACAATTTTCTTAATTTTAAAGTGTTTGTCTTCAATAAAAAGTAATTATATAATAAAATTAATAAGAAAACATATTGGTTGAATTATTTCAGTAATTTATTTTACAGTTTTCATTGTGATAGTAGCAAAATTACCCCAGTGATTTCAAATTGCAAGTGGCAAACGTGAACGTTTTAAAAGCACATAATTTTGTGCACAGAACACATTTCTTATGCTTTCAAATCACTTTGATGAAATGTAATTTTCAGAACAGGCCTGATAGTATGTAAAAAACGCAATTTATACACATGAACTAAAAAACGTAGACTAGTTTAGCGATTAATAAATCGTTTGTGATTTAATAAACTCTTTAGTTTCAGAACATGTGCAAAAAGAAAGAATTTACATTGAAAGAAAGTTTTATAAAAAATAATCTATATTAATTTTCTTAATTTAATCTAATTTCAGCACTTATTGCAACTTTTGGTGACATAAATGCAGCTGTTGAAAGATTGTTATCGTTAAATCAATTATCTCTAAGTTAACATACCTAAACCCCGTTCGAAATGTATGTGTGTTTTTTTTCTTTATATTATTTTATAATTAAAACTAACTATATAATACCACTCTATATATATATATATATATATATTTATATATACAACAACAAAAAATGACAACAAATACAGAAACAACTGCAAAACAAAAAAAAATATATATAAATCTTGGATTGAGGTAAAAAAAACTACTATTTTAATGTGTAAAAGAAAATATTAAAAATGTTTGTTAAAAACAACATAAAAAATGGATATTTAAAAAAAAAATAAAATAAAATTACATAGTTAACGGGAAAAAAACTGTTAACGTATTCGTTGCATAAACAAATATACATGAATTTAATTTAAATGGCAAACATTTTCAGATTTATAAAAAAAAAAAACTAATGTTCCGGTAAATTGAAAGAAAATCATTATTCTGGTTTGCTTTCGGCTTTTCTTTAAGAGGTATTAAACATAAATAAAAGCTTATATTCTTTTTATTAAGTACTGGGTATAAATAAATATTGTGTATATTTTTAAGTTTATTATTAGTCCTTAAATAAAGGTTTGATTATTTTTCTTAGCCGTAAAAATAGAAAACCAAATTTTTATATGATTCCAAAAATATAAAAACGAAATAAAAAACAATATGTTGAACAGTTTTCCTCAAATCAAGTTAATATTGTAATATTACAAATCATTATTTTATTTCAGCTAAAACTTCTTGTTATTTTTAATTATGTTATTCTCAAACAAAATGTGGATAATATTCTTAAGCTTTATAATTGTTAATATACAACAACTAAATGAGAATTATGGTCAGCTTTAAGGTTTTGAAATATTTATCTGAACAAATTTCTAAAGCCTTTTAAATTATTATATGGCAACGCTGCATAATTGGATTACATATGTCACTTCTTCCAAATGAAAAATATAATAGTAATAACGGTAAATTATAAGAATAACATCTCGTAGTATTAATTTTTTTTTTTTTTGAGTTGATTACAGTTTCCATTAATTTAATATACTTTGGCACATAAAGATATTGAATTTTCCATACAAAGTTTGGGTAGAATCCACTGATGAACTACATAAACTGTAGTCAAATGTTCATATGCATATACTTTTTCCATAGTACTATCGGGTTTTTCAATAAGAAGAAAGTTCTTCCAATACGAAAATGATAGTTCTGTGATAGTTACATTTCGTAAAATTCGTGATATTTTCGGACAACATAACAGAATCGTGCTTCTGAGACCGCTATTAAGAATGTGCAAACACCAACACGTGTTCGACCGAGTCGTTCAACTGAAAATGTATAGAGTGTTGAAGCAGATCCAAGTTCTCAACCAAAACCATCAAACGGCGAACTATGCGTAAGACCGAAAGACCCTTTACATGACCGTAGAATCGCTCAGTTCATTCAGGAAGAACTGGTTTTTCTGAAAACCCAAGAGTGATTATTGAAGAACACTTTGCATGCTCAACATGTCACTGTTCGTTTTTTATTTTCAAAGATGACGCTGGAATGCGGTAACGGTCAATGGATCACGCTATCGCGAGATGCTAACAACTCAATTTTAGCCTATTACAGGATGGACCACAGCCATTGAAACGATCAATTTATTGCCAACTAGATTAATCGATCGCATAACTTCACGACAGACAATCAGCAGTTAAGCGGACAGTCAGATCCATGTGATTTAACACCACAGGATTATTTTGTTTTTGGACTACGTTAACGACAGAGCCTGTATGGCACCAATCAAATCGATTTCAGTGATTAAAAACTTTAATGAAACAGTCGACATCTGTCAGCGTAGTCGTGGTGGACATTTGTCAGATATCATTTTTCATGCATAATGGCCGAACTTTTCTCTTCGTAATGCATTAAAAATGTGAATCATCTTAGTCTAAATTTTTTGTTTTAGCAAACAAACTTCTTGTTGAAAAACCCCTTAACATTTAATATTTTAAAATCATGAATTATATATTTTTTAAGAAATTTATTATGACCGTAATTTTAAAAGTGATTTCAAGTAATAAATTTTATATTTAATGCTAAAAATGGGTTGTACATTCTACAGACACTTAGCTGCTCTCTCTCTCTTTATTATTGAAACTTAAAAATTAAAGTTCGAAGCGAAAGTCACACTGTCAAAACCTTGGAAGATGTTAAGATTGTAAGTCAGATGTCTAATTACCACATTCGCTATCGAGTAAAATTAATTGTAAAATGGAATAACAAGTAACGTAATTTGATATGATATGCTATATCGAGTTACTAAAGACGTTAGTTACATCTTTCGAGCTGTCTGTATCAATGCAGAGAAAACAATTTATTTTAGCGCCGAAAGTATTTTACATTTTCCAAATATTAAACACACAAAAATTTAAAAACACAAATTATTCAGAATAAAAAAGATGTGAGTTAATTTCAATTAATTTTTGTGTTTATTCTCTAAAAAATGTTATAGGCCTGTGTGTATGTGTGTATATTGGAGTATAACAAACGGAAGGGAAAGAAAGTATGGCAGAATTTATGGGTGAGCATCGTCAGTTGGCCAGAAACATTTTTGTCAAATTGTGTCCGGGAGTGGAGTGTAATGAATAAGTTAGCCTTCCAAACACTACTACTAAAGGGCTCAACTCTTTAAAGAAATTATTAGCTTGGGAATCGTTTAAATCTGCCGCAGCAACTATGACAACGGGAGGGTGATAAGTGAATAAAAATCTATTTGAAAAACTTTTCACAAAAGACACAATCTATATATATAAAAGAGGATGTGTGTATGTATGTAAGAAATGGACTCGAAAACGGCTGGGCCGATTTTGATGAAATTTTCAGAGAATCTTCAGAATATTCAGGCGGGTGACACTGTGAAGTCCGATTTTTGATTTTCGGTCTGTGGGCGGAGGGGCGTGGCAAAACCCACCAATGACATATACATATTTATTATTTTTTTTTCTTTTTTATTTTATTTTTTAAAGCCATTGTTATGCTTTTCCAAACGAGATATCAATCTCTTAAATCGGTTATGTAGTTACGAAGATATTTACAAAAAAAAAACTCACTAATATATAATAAAATATCAAAATTTTAAAACTTCCGAAATGTTGAATTCGCTTGAGTTATCTGGACTGCCGCCCCACCGCCTACAAATGAAAGTTGGTGTACCAATTATTTTGCTTAGAAATATCTGCCAGCCACGACTTTGCAATGGGACACGTTTAGTAGTCAAAAAAGTCATGAAAAATGTAATTGAAGCAAAAATTTTAAAAGAAAAATATAAGGGCGATGTGTTGAAACCACGTATTCCTACGATTCCTCCAGATTTGCCGTTTGATTTTAAATGGCTTCAGTTCCCCATACCTTTTGCTTTTCAATGATCCCTGTTTTTTGCA
The DNA here is from genome assembly GCA_030448955.1 of Trichopoda pennipes. NCBI lineage: Eukaryota > Metazoa > Arthropoda > Insecta > Diptera > Tachinidae > Trichopoda > Trichopoda pennipes. Next base: position 5,117,975 of record JASKUP010000056.1, on the reverse strand, counting down.
CGGTCAGTTATATGTATCACGTTCACGTGCTTTGTTTTTCAATACCGCGAACCAAAATCGATCAAAAAATGTCGAAGAAATGACTTGCAAAGCAGTCACGGGCACGCTAGTATTAACTAAACAGCAATTTTTTTTCTCGCACTTGCACAGGCAATGCATTGTACCAGAAGAACTAAAAAATTAGGTTATGGCGAGGAGGACATTCAATTTGAACTTTCCTACATTGAAAGTATCAGGAAAGATATGTGCTTAGATTCTCCGACGGGTTTAACTTCACTTTTATTTGGGTACGGTTTTCCGTCGACCCTCGTCAAATTTGGTTTGTGAACAAACCGGTTTCGGCCGTTTGCCATCTTCAGTGTTCTTTTCGTACTAGTTGTGTTCTATTGTCAGCTGTGTTTATATAGTTCGTCTTGTTCGCGTTTCTCTTCGTGTTATTGCATTCGTCACTCTCTCTCTCTCTCTCCTTTTTGCCTGTGTTTGTCTCTTTTTACTTAATTTGTCGCTCCCTTTTTCATTCGTCCTTCCTGTTAACTAAATCCCCTTACGATCATGCCTGTTGTCCGTTTGTGTTTATGTGTGAACCTATTGGGTTTTGCTCCTTTATCCCTTTTCCTTCTTTTTATGTGACATAATAATCTGTAATTGTACGTTTATGATGTTCTTTATGGCTTTGGTCTTGTGCACCTGCGTAACGTGTTTGTGATGGTGTAATGTTTGTTCCCCTCTAAAAATGTTCCAATGGTCCAAATATTGTGTCCGAAGCAGTGTTTATTTATTCATTTATTATTCGTCCGTCAAATGTTTCCATGTTTTCTAATACATTTAGTCTCCTTCCTTTGTGCTGTGTATGAAGCAGTTTAACCTTTGTTTTTATATGTCCTGGTGTACATTTGTTGTTGAATATAGGGTTCGCAAAATTTGATTCTGGAGTTGATTTTGGTTCCCGTAGTTTTCTGTCATAGTCTCTAATGTGTTCCCTAAATCTGGTCTTAATTTTTCGTCCTCTAGAGGGAGTTTATTCTACATAGGAACTGTTCACAAGTCTCTTGTCCCATTTTCGAACACAGATCGATGCGTAAGCATGCAACATTGCGTCTTACGGGCATTAAAATCGACTCTATTCAGATGACCGCATTCCGAGATCATAATTGAGTGTATTATTCATGTTCCACCTTTTGGAATTCACCTCCAAACTGGTTCGGTCTGCTTCCAAATGAATACGAATGAGAAATGGTGCTGTCATCTGCGAAAGAGTGTGCAGGGTTGAAAGTTTGACAAAGATGAGATATAGGACTCTCGAAATGCGACTATAGACATACACTGGTACCATACATGTTAAATTTCAATTAGAATTAGCAATTGATGCAATTGGTTTATATTCTCTAATTCAATGGTAAAACTAATTGCAATTAGTTGCCATTAGCAGTAAAAAATTGGATTACCTTTACAATACTGCTAATGCAATTAGATATTGAATTAGCTCGAATTATAATCAATTATTTTGTTTGATCCCTATTCAACCGGAACAGTATGGCAAGAAATGTTTTAGTTAATATATTTTATATTAGAACACAAGTTATTTAGGTGTTCAAAAAATGGGATAATTTGTGGAAAAATTGCAAATGACCAAAAAGTTCGGAAGTGATACAGGAAACTTTAGATGGATGCCTCGTTGTGGCAGTTGTGACGAGGTGGAATTCGCTATACGATGCCGTTGTTCGACTTCTCCAACACAAGCCGAAACTGGATGAGTTGTGCTATAAATTGAGCCGGCTGCGTTTTACATCCTGTGAACTATATATTTGGATACATACAAGCTGATTGTGGCGCCTATTGCTCAGAGTCTGGACTTAATGCAAGGCGAACAGAGTGTTGGATATGGTTGTCTTTTGCCTACAATTATCACTCTGAGCAATAAATTGATAAAAATTCAGCAGAAAATCGAGCATCCATTCTCTAAAATTGCATTAGAGCTGGAAAACCAATTAAGAAAACGATTCCGAGCTTTCTTTGAATGAAATGAGGAGGCAGATCTGGCGCTAGCTGCACTGATTCCAAACGTAAAGTTGAGCTGGCTGAAAATCTTACAAAACACATCTCCGCAATTTACATATACGCGAATAACGGAAAGGCTTATTCGTATCATCACTGATTACGCGATCAAGCAGAACCTTTCTACAACAAACGAAAATTGTAAGTGTGAGGGTTCGTATACTGAATCGACCTTTTATGATTTTAAGTGATGGTGGCAAGTTCTGCATAAGTGACACATATACATATATGTTATTTCTAGTAAATCATTACATGTTTGCAGAAGAAAGTACTGCGTCATTGTCAAAATTGACAAAGGAGGCCGAAAGCCTTCCTTTTTTTCGAATATGGTGCATCAATATTTGAATGATGCTGATAAAACGTCCAATATATGGTCCAAATATCCTACATTAAAGGAAATAGCACTGTTTTGCAACACACCGCTTACGTCTTCAGGCATTATTAATAGTCCAAGACGAGGTCGCTTGATGGACTTTTCTTTTGAAAAGCTCGTATTGCTGAAACCGAATATACCCGGTCATTGTAGTTATTAAACACTTAGTACGTACAAATGTACACCAGGACATATTAAGACAACGGTTAAACTGCTTCACACACAGCACAAAGGAAGAAGACTAAATGTATTGGAAAACATGGAAATATACAAACAAAAAACATTTGAAAGACGAATAATAAATGAACAAATAAACACTGCTTCGGACACAATATTTGAACCGTTGAAACATTTCTACAGGAAAACAAACACTACACCAGCACAAAAACGTTACGCAGGTGCGCAAGACCAAGGCAATAAAGAACATCATAAACGTACAATTACAGATTATTATGTCACATAAAAGGGGAAGAAAGAAAAAAACCCAATAGGTTCACACATAGACAAAAACGGACAACAAGCATGATCGTAAAAGAATTTAGTTAGGAAAGAAGACCAAAGCAATAAAGAACATCATAAACGTACAATTACAGATTATTATGTCACATGAGGAAGAAAGGGAAAAGGACAAGAACCCAATAGGTTCACACATAGACAAAAACGGACAACAAGCATGATCGTAAAAGGATTTATTTAGGAAAGAAGACGAATGAAAAAGGGACGACAAATTAGGTAAAAAGAGACAAATGAAAAAGGAGAGAGAGATGCAGGCAAAAAAGACAGTTAGTGATGAACGCAATAACACGAAGGAAGACACGAACTATATAAACACAACTAACAATAGAACGCAACTAGTACGAAAAGAACACTGAAGATGGCAAACAGCCGAAACCGGTTTGTTCACAAACCAAATTTGACGAGGGTCGACGGAAAACCGTACCCAAACAAAAGAAATTTTTACCCCGTCGGAGAATCCAAGCACATATCTTAGTACGTACTTTAAATAGGTGTGCGTATATGTAATATATGTAGTACATATTATGTTATAAGTAATACATATATGTGTGAAATTCATATTATGAATATTTTAGTTTTCTTTTTTGAAAATATCATAATAATTGATTCTAATTCGTGCTAATTCAATATCTAATTGCATTAGCAGAAGTCAATTAGATTTCTAATTGTAAAGGTAAACCAATTTTTTTTGGTAATGGCAACTAATTGCAGTTAGTTTTACCATTGGAATAAAAATTTCAATTATCTAATGGGAATTAGTTGAACTAATTTTAATTGTTTAATAAATTAGAGTATTTCATTAATTGGCAATCATTAGCATTATTTAATCATTATTTAACATGTATGACTGGTACTACGAGAACAGCTGCCCGCAGGACTACGATCGGCCCTATTATGGTTATTTGTGAGGCCCCTCGGGGAGCAACGTGGTGGCTATGGATTAATCGGGCTTTGAAGAAAGTTCGGAAGAGATATTTGATATTTTCCAACTCTTCAGCAAGAAGGGGGCATGGTCCTGCTACCGCGCACTCAAAAATTGCTTATATGTATATAATGTGTATGCGGCTTAGAGCGTGGATGGACGCTTATTCCTACACCTAGTGGTAAGACCACCGCAGAATTTAGGGCTTGCGGCCGGGTGCTGACGTTAATCCTATCACGTATATGTTTAGGTGTTTGAATTATAACTATTTAAATGTAGAAGTCAAGATCAGACGGTCTTAAAATTCAGCGTTTTGTGTCGAGTTAAATAAGAAAGAAGAAACACATTTTTCTTCCCCATTTTTTTCTTTTTTATTTATTTACTTTTCCGCCTTTTCTGTAACTGTGACTGGCAGTTGTTTACAATTTCAAATATCAAATAGATTTGAAGTCATGAGCAAGAAAAAAACAAAATCGTGAATTGTCAAGCAGTAAGCAATTTTACGGTGACATAATTATCATAACATATTCGGGGATTTCATGACTCACAATAATTGCAAGTATAAACAAAATATAAAAAAATAAAATAAAACTAAATCTGTACTTAAGACTGCAATTATTGAAAATTTTAAATAAAATTATAACAGAGTGTTATTATTATTACTATTTCTTTTTTTCGTTATTCGTCTTATTGAACTAATTTCATTATTTTGCATGAAATGAGTTTATTTCCACCCACAATTATCTATATATATATATAAAAATGAATGTCTGTCTGACTGTTTGTTTGTTTGTGCTTCATAGGAGGCCAGCATGTTAGTGTGGCTCTGGAAGGAATAGTAGGCTATATGAAGCTTTGATTGAGCAAAAATTTAAATCGCCATATTGTGGGCATTTTATTACATACGTCGATGATGTTTGGTACATATGGTATTAGCATAATAAGGAATACGTACCAGGAGAAAAGTGGGTGGGACCACGCCCCTTTTTAGGACAATTAAAAATCGTAATATAGTCTTAACTACTGGACCGATCGTCATTAAATTTTCACAATGGGATATGCTTACGAAATAACGTGAAGCACGCCTAGAAATTCAGCAATCTCGAACGTCAACATCAAGGGCTTCCGAGACTGCTGTTTAGCGCGAAACACTGCCCATTATTTTTCTGCGTAATATCGATCCACCACGGCTTTGCAATGGCACTCGACTTGCAGTAAAAAAACTGAGAAATTATTTAATATAACAGGAAAATATAAAGGGACAGATGTACATTTGCCACGCATTCCAATGATACCAACAGGGGCCTTACTGTGAATTCGATACGAAAATGAAAATCTTTCGAACAAAATTTCCGATACGAAATTAAAATGGTACCGGCTTACATTTTCGAACGGCTAGCAGTGTTGTATTAGTTAGTATCTGAAGAAAATACTTTATTAACTTGAAAGCACTTGTTCTTCAATGTCAAAAGTGACAACAAAATTTAAAAAAATTGGCAAGGAAATCAATAAATATTAATGAATATACATACGTATATTAAAAAAACAACATATTTTATTTAAAAAAAGAGTTCAAGGTTTTAATTTTACAAGACATTAAACAAAAAAGATTTTGAATTCATTAAAACATATTTTTTTAGCAATATCGCTGAATTTCAATCCAACGATTTTTCATTTTTTACAGTTTTCTTTTGATGTGGTTGTGGAGCAGGTTGCATATTTTTCACATTCCAATTGAAACATTTTTTGTTTTAGTTCTAATTGGGCCAATTTTCTTTTATTTTTTTCAAGCTCGATTTTCTTTTTGAATTCAAATTTTTGAATTTGGAGTTCTAGACTTCGTTCTTCTATTTCACATTTACGCTTTGAATACCTTTTTATGTCAAATATATTGTCTTTTAATGATTTTAGTAATTTCATATGGTTTTTTTGATTTTCATCAATTTTAATTTAACATTTTAAAGAATTTTCTTGGAAAGATATTTGATTTTCAACTTGTTTGCTTAACAAGCTGTCAGTATTAAGCGCACTTCTCTTCCGAATGGACCTACTAGGAGTATTTATATTTAAATTTTCATTATTTTGTTTCTGAGGATGTAAAATTGATTGGTCTCTAATTTCAAAATTGTTTTCCAAATCTTCTTCGGCTATATTTATAGATGATGTTGTTGGCTCTTTGTTTAAAGGTGCAGCGCCAAATTCCTTTCCTCCACTTATGCCATGAATAGATGTGTTTAACGAGAGGAGTTCGTACACCTGTTCCTCTAGTGGGGTAAGAGCACAATAATTACTAGGTCCTCCACCGGTGCCTGAAATTCCCATTTTGTTGCGCTTGCACTTTACTTTAATGTGGTTTTTATGATCGGTCCATACTTTCTTCCAGCCGTTACTATCACGTGTGGGCAAACATGCAGAATTTAATTCCAAAGTTAATCTTTCCCATAAGTGCCGCGATTTGCTTTTTGCTTCCGGAGAATTTATGTGTCCCTTGGCAAATTGTTTGGGTTTTGTGTTACAGTTTTTCTTTTGTACACTCCTAAAATTTAAATGAAACATAACATCACTTTATATATAACACAACTTCACTTTAAACATAACAAAAATTTATTTTTTTCCATAAAAATTATAAAATTACTTACATTTTTTTCTCTTCCGATAACAAAATGTCTTTCGAATGAAATACGAACAGTTTTAACGTCTTTGATACTCATTTTCGTGTTACAGAGTTGCATATCCGAAAGTAGTATTTTTGAATACGAAAAGGAAAAAAAAGTATACTCATATTCGGAAATCAGTTTACGTAAATAGGATTACACAGTACAATATATTCGAATTCGTACAAATTTTTATTCGAATCGAATTACACAGTAAGGCCCCAGATTTACCATTCCATTTTAAACAATTGCAGTTTCTTGTTCGGTTAGCGTTTGCGATGACTGTTGACAAAACTCAAGGTCAATCTCTGCAAGTTTGCGGCTTAAATTTAGCAAATCCATGTTTCTCGCATGGACAGCTTTATGTTGCATGCTCGCGTGTAGGAAAACCTACCGATTTATATGTGTATGCTCCTGATGGGCAAACTAAAAATATTGTATATCTAAAAGCATTGCAATAATTAAATTAAAATTACATAAATAAATTTTTGTTAATATATAATTACTTTTAATATTATTTTATAACGTGGGGGTAGCGAAGCACACCGGGTTCAGCTAGTTTATTATAAAATAAAAACAATAAATATTATTAAAGTACAGGCAACAACAAAAAAAAAGCAACAAAGAAAAATTCCATAGAAAGTGATAAAGGGTGTTTTTTATAGAGTTTTAGAGAACTTTGAAATGGAATAAAACAAAGATGAATTTTTTTAATTGACATGAAATTTACTTTATTCGAAATATAATCTTCTGGCATTATAATTTAAATATGTCTTGTGGCATATAACCGTCACGGCTGTCTCGGGCATAGTCTGGTTTGAAGGTCTAATTTTTGATGCAGCGAATGTTTTCCTACAACTTGTCAATCGTTGCTGGCTCATCGGCATAGACTAGCGACTTCTCATACACCCACAGAAAATAGTTTAGCGCCGTTAAATCCCAGTATCTTGGACACCAATGCAAAGGTCCGAAATATCATTAAACTATCCGGTTATAAAAATCTTCCTTCCATAAATCAATCTTCGCACAAGCGGCGTGACATGCTAGGGCAGTGATGGGCGAACTTTTTGGGTGGCGGGCCAATAAATTAAAAAAAATCTTGCGGCGGGCCATTAAATTAAAAAAAAAAACATAGAGAGTCATTCATTAAAAAATTATGGGGATGCTGTTCATTAAAAGTTCGGTTTATGACTTGACATAATTTCCTCAAAATCTGGTGCCAGCTTGGAGGACGCCCCTTTTAATAAATTCAATAGACTCTCGTCAGACAATCGGTTTCTTATTCAATTTTTTCTGTCTGCATTTCATTACCGAAAAGGCCTGTTCACCTAAATATGAGGAAGCAAACATTGCCATAATTTTCTGCGCATAATTAATTAGCTTTGGAAATTCATCTTTCGGTAAGGATTTATAGAAATTAAGCTTATCTGTATTTGAAAATAGCTGTTTTAAATTATTATTACATTGCAATTCTATAATTTCCATTTGTAGCTCAGATGGAACATTCTCAGGATTAACATTAAAAGGCATTAAAAAAAATATCTAAACATGGTTGGATTTTTTTAAAGTCAGCAAAGCTGGCCTCAAATTCTGAATACAGTCTTAATAAAGATTGTGAAAAGGCTTTTAATTTCTCTTCACTCACAGGCCTCAAAGAATTAATTAAGTCTTGGAAAATGAGTCAAATCATTTTTGCCCAAACATTTAGAAAATATAAACAATTGAGTTTTAAAAGACCTCAAACTGCCCCAACTTTCGTCTATAAATTGATTTCTTCGCTGTAACTTCTTGTTCAGTTTATTATAGTGCTCGAGTAAATCTGTGAAAAAAGCAAACTCGATGCACCAATTCTCCAATCCAATCTTTCAATATTTCCCACTCATCATCAAATTTCAGTTTTGGTTTTTAGAAAAACTTTAATTTCTTCGAGAAGACTCCAAACTCTCGAGAAGACTCCAAAGTACATCTGAAAATTCTGCATCAACTTTCGATAAAAACTCTTGAAATTGTCGATGTAACAAGCCACTGTGGCTCGAATGGTATTATTTAATTTTAAAATAATAAATATTAAGTACGTGGTTAGTATCCAAGGCAGCCTTGCAAAGAACATCTTGGTGGATTATACAATGTAAAAAAATTGTTTCGCTTTCAGGATTCTGACTTTTATAAATTCCTGCAAACCCCGTATTTTTTCCCACCATGTTAGGTGCTCCATCAGTTGTTAAATTAATTAATTTGAAAATTGGGGCATTAAGAGATTAGATTCCATCCCCTCTCTAAATTCATCATAAATTATTTTTCCTGTCGTCTTTCCTTTCAAAGATCTCAGACAAGCAAGTTCTTCGGTTATTACAAAGTTTTCATCGATTCCTCTGATAAAACTTAGAAGTTGGGCTGATCGCTCCTGTCAACACTCTCGTCCATAGTGACTGAAAAATACTTCAACTTTTTAAGACGTCCATCGAGTTGATTGGTTAAATTGGAAGAAATCGCTTTAATTCTTTTTGTGACCGTTCTACGTGACAGCCCTATAGATTCGAAATCTTTTACCTTTTCTGGGCATAACACTTTTCTTAATAAATTCTCCTTCAGAAAACGGTTTGTTACTTTTTGCTTTCTATAGGCAACAATGTGACCAGCTAACGTGGAGGAGGATCGCTGGATACTTCTTTGATTTTTAAAAAACATTTACTGACTAGATATTTTTCTTTTCAATTCCTCTGAATGAACTTTCTTGTCTTCATCTGTCATTTTATAGTAGTTCGACCCAAGAAAATGTTTTGAATTGAAGTGCCTAGCGAGATTATAATCTTTTAGTACAGCTACCGGTTCTTGGCAGATAATAGGACAAATAGGTTTTTGGTTATATTCCATAAAGAAGTACTTTCATATCCACTCTTCTTGAAATACTCGACATTCCGAATCAATTTTTCTCTTTCTATTTTCGATTGACATTTATGAGGGTATTTCCAATATTTAATTACACAAATAAAACTGTACGTTGGCAACTTTATAATTTTACTTCACAATTTATTGTTTACGCCACGAGATTTACACTTTTACTGATTGCTGATTAATCCATCGCTGGCCCTTTTATATTTGTTGCGCATGTTGTCTCGAATATTCAAGAATCTTCTAGATCTCACATATAATAGTTGTTGTTATGTTATACGTTCAGTTTTCTATATTAGTTGTTTATGTTTCATGCTTTTTAAGTTTCTTCTTGGAATATTGAATAAGAAAGTTGTTGTTCTCTTGCGTGTAGAATATTTCCTAGAAATCTACGCAGTTTGTATACAATACTAATATGAAAACATCGCATTTTTTTTGCTAAAATTGTCAATTTATATCTTTTTTAAAACATAATGTAAATTTATTTTTTGAGCATAATTTTTTAATAGGTGATTAATTTTTTGTTTGAAAAACGCTCGGCGGGCCGGATTGAAACCTCTCGCGGGCCGTAGTTCGCCCATCACTGTGTTAGGGCGTCTTGTTGAAAGTAAAGCTTCTGCATTAAATGGATGTTCAATTAATATACGAAAAGATCAGTAATCATGACTCTATAACGGCCACCGTTGATTACATTTTGTTGACCAGCGATATTTCTAAAGAAGTACGGACCAATGTATTGGAAAATATATTTAATTTAAATACTGCTGCTTTATTTATTGACATCCTCATTTCCACAAAAGTGAACGTTAGCGCTAAACAAAATTTGCTTATGAAAATCGGGATCAATGGCAATATTGTTTTGAGCCCAATTTGTTTATACGCGTTGAAATGTCAAATCAATCAAACTGGAGAAACTTTCAAGTGCCTCGATTTTCTAAAACGGTGTAACAGATACTTCACTCCATTCGATTTTCGTACTATTTAAACCATCTATATCCGCCTAAAAATGGAAAACAACTCTCATGTATGGTCCGACGCCCAAAGTTTATTTTTAAGCTGCTCGACCGTGTACAGGAGAGGGCCAAGGGGCTAATTGGAGACAGTAGGGTATCTAACTCTATTGATTCTCTAGAGAATGGAAGCAATGTGGAATGTTTTTAACTGTTTTATCGTCAATATAATGGTAAAAGCTTTAGTGAAATTAGAGAACTTGTTCCCGTTACTCGCACGTTTTCACGTTTAACTCGATTTTCGTTGTGAGAGCTAATCGATTTTCCAGTGAATCGCGCTTGGAATAGGCACAATGTTGCATGCTCACGCATAGATCTGTGTTCGGAAATGGTGCTGCATTTGTTACAGGAGAAAGCAGAAAAGCTTACTGGAGACGGTAGGATATCCAACTCTATTGATTCTCTAGAGCATCGACGCAATGTAAGATGTATTTCACTCTTTTATCGTTACTAGAATAGTAAGTGATCTAATGAAATTAGGGAACTTGTTCCCGATACTCCCACATTTTCGTGTTTAACTCGATTTTTATTGAGAGCTCCAGTAAATCGCACTACGTATTACAGAGAAAATTGGTTTTTTAGCAGTTTAACAGTCCGTATGTGGAATAAACTCCCTCCAGAGATCTTTCCAGTCACTTTCAATATAGGAAACTTTAAATTGAATATCCGCAAACACTACTCCCTCTTTCCTCCACCCATTTGTGGAGGATGCGGACTAAACTCCCTCCAAAAGTCTTTCCTGTCACTTTCAATGCAGGAAAGTTTTAATTGAATATGTCTACAAACACTACTCTCTCTTTCCTCCTCCCCATAACCTAAGTTCCTTATTCATTGCATGGGTAGCTGTTATCCGCTAAGTGCTGATCTAAGAAAACAAATCAAACTAAACATAAATCACTTGACAGCTGATAAAATGGCTGCTAGTTAAAAACAGTGTTGCCATTTTAAAGTTATATACCTCTATAAAAACACTCTATATAACAATAACTAGTGTCTCGTGCATTTCAAAAATTTAAAAGAAACTAGAAAACGTTTCAAAATGGGAACAACAAATATTTAATTAAATACAAATCTGTTCTACATTTTGAATCTAGTTTCGCTTTTATTAATTTTTTTGTTTAAAAAAAATTTAAAGTTTTAAAATTTTTTTGCTTCATTGCAGAATTCTAAAAATATTGTTTTTAAGTCCACATTCAAAATTGTTGTATTTTTGGCTGTGAGAATTCTTAATAATTATTCCGACGTTGCATAGCTTTTTAACACGATAAGAAGTCGTTATACGTATTGGTAGAGTGTGATTTATTTTACATCCGCACCTGGCTATGTAGCCTTAATCAGATGGTGGACAAACCACTATAGTATAATTTGGAACGTCATACATGCGTTCTAGATAGCCAAAGGCATAATTCTAAGCAACTGAATCACCTAGTTGCAACTTTAATGATTCCAGGGCAGGGCTGCAAACCATCACACCTTGCTAAAGAGTTAGAGACTTTCTAACTCCTGTCCAGAACACATGTCAAGCATGCTCACTGGACTGGATCATTCACTTTGCGTGTCGTTATCAGTGAAATGATCCTGGCCACCATAATTTTCATAAATCCCTTATGCGGCCGCTAAACCACAACCACCACGATACTCCCTCAATGATCAGTCAGAGAACTGTTATAAGTCTAAAGAGACAAATAATGAACTCTGCGGCTTACTGATCCCCGTTGAAATAAAGTAGAGCTTCCAGTTGTCTGACTTCAGGGGACTGGGCTCCGTTTTTCCCCAGTTGCACTGTGTCTAGACAGTGGAAAATTCTAAAAAGACCATATTTATATGCCCCTGGGGGGCGTATTGGTAGGTAGAAAGAAATATTTGCACATTTCGTGATGTTTCACAAACCCACTAGAGCAACGTTAGTAATGTACGAAATACTTTTGCTCGGGTGTCCGCAGAGAAGGTATACGACTTTGTTTCTTTATAATTTTTGATTAAATGAATGAGAATGGATTACAATATCAGATAAATGTCCATCTCTGTTAGCCTCTGAAATGTGAACCCTTTTTCAGCACATTTTTCATTCGCTCGGTATTTCATTAATTTCATCATGACTATTTTGTTTGAGTTGCTTAAGCGTTTCTAGGCACAATGTTGCATAAACCTTGCTTTGCAAATATCCCCCCAAAAAGAAGCCTGGAGTAGTCAAATAAAACGGCCGTGGAGGCCAACTCGTTGTGGAAAGAGATGTCGCCGTAATTCCACTGTAATCCTGGCTGCATGCGATGTGGCACCGATAAAAAGTTTTCAATTTTATCACGATATCGCTCCCCATTTTCATTAGCAACGAAGTAAGGCCCAATGCTGCTTCCTTTTGACCAATTTGCACACCAAACCGTCACTTTTAATGGATGAAAAGGTGACTGTTGAATAATTTGAGGGTTTCCCATTCCCCAGAACCGATTATTATGTTTATTCACAATATCCACACAAATCAAAATGTGCCTCGTCTTTCATTACGATTTTTTCATGAAAATCGGCGTTGTCATGGTTGAGCCTTAACATCCTATTGGCATATGTACGGCGGCGTAAATGGTCTTACGAAAGAAGCTCTTGTGTCAATTGAATCTTTTATGAAAACAAATGCAAATCCTTGTGCAAAATTGTGGCCAAAGTTGCTTTTTAAAAACCAAGCTTCTGAGCACGGCGTCGACACTTTCTTGAGCAGCAGGATTGTTTTCAGCTGATCTTGCAGCACGTTGAGGTCCATGCTTGTGCCTCTCACCTACAGACCCTCTTTCTTCGAAATCATTCACTACACGGTAAATAGTGCGTTTTGTTTTCACGTAGTTTCCCCCAAAAATTTCACGTAACTTTCTCATCACCACAGTAATCGATGATTGAGTTTGATAAAATGTTTTAACGAATAAAACACGTTGGTTTATCGAATATTTTTTTTATAATAAATTTATTACGTGTCTACATGACTGACGACTGCAAAACATGAACTGTCGATACTAATGTTTACTAAAATGGCAGTAAAACAAAGTAGTATGCCTTCTCGGCGGACACCCAAAATTTAAGCAACTAACAAATATTAGCAAAGAAATGTTGTGGTTGAAGCAGATCCAAATTATCCACAACGTTCTCAACAATTAAGTTTATCCAAAACCACCACATGGCGAATTTTGCCTAAGGAATTGACTTTAAAGCCTTATAAGGTTCAACTGGTATAAGAATTGAAGCCGACCAATCATTCATATGACCGTAGATTCGCTCAATTCATTTAGGAACAGCTGGCTGGTTTTTCTAAAAAAAATCATTTTTTCAGACGAAGCCTATTTTACCCTTGTCAGGGTAAAAATTACCGTATTTGGGCTTCTGAAAATTCTAAAGCGATTGTTGAGAAGTCTTTGCACGCTCTATGTATCAGTGTTTGATGCGCTATGGAGGCGTAGGTAATTAGGTCGTTTTTTTTCCGAAGAAGATGCTGTAACGGTCACTGGATCAGGCTGTCGCAAAATGCTAACAACCCAATTTTGGCTTATTATTGACGATGTGGATATCACTGGCATGTGCTTTCAACAGAACAAAGCCACATGTCACACAGCCAATGAAACGAAATGGAATTCATTGTAACAATTTCCAATGCATCTACTACGAGTACGTTGAAAAACTAATTGTCAAAACTATCATATTGTTAGTGTTGCTACAATTTGAAAACAAACTTGTTGTTGAAAACCCCGATATATATTTTTTCTATCGCACTCAATTTTAGATAAATTTCAAAATTTGGAAATTAATTGACCTTTCAAGTTATTTCTTGGCTAAAATGTTGTCTCTTATTAAAACCAAAAATATTCAATTCATTAAACTTGACTTGGATAGTCTGTCTGGTGGTCAATAATACAGATTCTATCCATCTCATACATATTTTTTGTTGTGGCTTGAACGGCAAACAAACAAAAAAAAAAAAAAAACCTGAATAAAAAAAGAAAAAGTATAAAGTGATTACAACAACTTAAAATGAGAAAAAACAAGTTGCAAAAAAGCCGAACAAATTTCTCAATACACTTGCAGCACGAGTTAGTTTGAACGACACTTAAATGTTAGTTACTGCATACTTTTGTATCGTGTGCCACCATTAAATGAAGCAAGACTTTCCGTACACTAAGTATCCACCAAAAAAAAAAAAAAAGGCATAATAAATTCAGACGGAGGTATTAAATAACTTTAACAACGAGTTTTTTAAAATGTTCTTTTACGAAATACAGACAAAATAAAAAGTAAACAAAAATAATAAAAAAATCTTCTTGCTCTAATAGAAGTTACAGAGAGAATGGAATGTGGAACTTCTACAATAACAACAATATTCGTAGTAAGCATGCTTATATACAAGAAAAGTAAACAGGCGAATAAGCTCGTTCGAACCAGCTAGCACTAACAACAACAACAGTAACAACAAACAACAATTTATGAAATATAATTTTATAATACAGAATCTACAAAGAATACATTTATTATTCCTTGTAAACTAAAAAATATTAATAATATTAACGCCTTAAGGTATGCGACATATAGAAAATCATTTTAATTTTTAAGCTGTTCATTTCTCTTCTTGTTTTGTTTAACAAACAAATTTATATACAGTGAGAAGCAAAACTGAGGGTGCCTTAGTTCATGAATTTCATTTTTAAAAATTTTTTATATTTATTTTACAGACTTGATTAATTTTCATCTTCTAAGGTTACTGGGGTCCAACAGTTTACTTAGCGACCGACACTATGGTTTCAGTAGGGGGAGCTCTTCAGGCGACTTGCTGGCTTTCCTACCTCAACAATGATGTGACTCCATTTCAGAGAGAGGAAGTTGGTGGCTGTAGATATATTTCAAGGCATTTGATAGAGTGTGGCCGGATGCTTGCTGCTTTTGGTGTCGGTGATGACGTGCTAAGATTTACATCTGCACCTGGCCGTTGCCCCCCGGGGGCACATAAATATGGTCTTTATAGAATTCCACTATCTAGACACAGTGAAACTGGGGGAAAAGGGAGCCCAGTCCCCTGAAGGCAGCAGGGGTTCAACTGGAAACTCCACTTCATTTCCACGGGGATCAGTGTGCCCCAGAGTTCATTATTTGTCTCTTTAGACATTTAATAGTTCTCTGGCTGATCATTGAGGTTGGCCCCTATATGGGAGTAACATGATGGTTGTAGTTTCGCGGCTCCATGACAGACAGGTCAGTTTTAATGGTGGCCGGGTTCATTTCCCAGATCCAGTGAGCATGCTAGACACGTGTTCTGGACAGGAGTTGGAAAGTCTCCAACTCTTAAGCAAGGAGTGATGATTTGCAGCCCTGCTCTGGAATCATCGAAGTTGCAACTAGAAAGTTATGTTGCATAGAATTATAGCTTCGGCTTCCTAGGACGCATGTATGACGTTCCAAATTATACAATTGTGGTTTGTCCACCATCTGATTAAGGCTACTTAGCCAGGTGCGGATGTAAAACGAATCACACTATCTGCACCTGGCCGTGAGCCTTAATCAGATGGTGGATCATTACCACTGTGGATGGTATGTAGCGCCATCGTCGCCCTAGAAGGCCTAGGACGCATGTATGACGTTGCAAATTATACAATTGTGGTTTGTCCACCATCTGATTAAGGCTACTTAGCCAGGTGCGGATGTAAAACGAATCACACTATCTGCACCTGGCCGTGGGCCTTAATCAGATGGTGGATCATTACCTTTGTGGAAGGTATGTAGCGCCATCCTCGCCCTAGAAGGCCTTCGGATACGTATATCCTCCGGTCACTCCTAGTTGCAACTTTAAAAGCCCGGAGTAGGCCGCAGCCTTCACTCCTTGCTGAAGATTCGGAGACTGACCAACTCCTGGTTAAAAACGCATGAAGCTTAATATAATTAAGAACACGACGGTATTCATACTCACTGGACCTAGATTATTTATTGTGTTCATTGTGCCTCAAAACACACAGCCACCACGATACTCCCGAAGGGCCTACCTCAATAAATGCCTAAAGAGACAAATAGCGGAACTCTGGGGCTTTACTAATTCCCGTGAAAATATAGTGGATTGTACAGTTGACTCCTACTAGCCTTGAAGGGGACTGGCCTTCCTTTTACCCCGCAAGACACAAGTCTAGATGGTTGTGTGATCCATAAAGACTTATAATGTGCCCCCGGGGGGAGGTGTCGGTGATAATTGCTCTAGATTTATATCCAGTTTTGTCAGGAATCGCACTATACGAGTTGTTATAGATGGGATTTAATTAATTCAGGGATATCGCAAGGCTCCGTTCTTATTCCTACCCTATTTCATATTTTTCTATATGATCTTCTTTGTCAAACTTTCAAACCTGTGTACTCTTGTGCAGATGACAGCACCATTTCCAATTCGTATTCATTTGGCCATAGACCAAACTAGTTGATGAATGATGATACGCTCAATCACGACCTCACGACAATCTTAAAATAGTGGCTTGCAAATAGAGTCCATTTTAATGCCCATAAGATACAATGTTGCATGCTCACGCATAGATCTGTGTTCGGAAATGGTGCTGCATCTGTCACTATGGGTGATATAGGTATTACGGAATCGGATGGTCTTGATATTATTGGCATGAAAAATCAGTGTAATGTTCGATGGACCAAACATATTTTTCAAGTTTCTAAAGAAGCTCTCAAGTGCCTCGGTTTTCTAAAATGGTATAAGAGATATTTCACTCCATCCGATCTTCATACTATTATTTATACCAAAAATGGAACACAACTCTCATTTATGGGCCGGCGCTCCAAAGTCTATTTTGGAGTTGCTCGACTGAGTACAGGAAGGGCCAAGAGGCTCATTGAAGACGGTAGGATATCCAACTCTATTGATTCTCCAGAGCATCGACACAATGTGAGATGTATTTCACTGTTTTATCGTATCGATCTAATGAAATTAGGGAACTTGATTCCGTCAGTCCCACGTTTTCGCGTTTAACTCGGTTTTCGTTGAAATTACAGCGAAAATTCAGTTTTTAGCAGCACAGTCGGCATGCGGAATAAACTCCCTCCAGAGGTCTTTCTTGTCACTTTCAATGTAGGAAAGTTTAAATGGAATGTCCACAAACACTATTCCTTCTTTCCTCCTCCCTATAACCTAATTTCCTAGTTCTGGTACAATGCATTACATGAGTAGGGGTTATCTCCTGAGTACTCGACCGAACGAATTAAAAACGTTAAAATGTTTAATTAAAAAATTATTTATTGTAATTTCTTGCATAAAAATATTTAAAAATTTTTAATTGAATTAATTGATATTAAAACAAAAATCTGGTATTTAATCTATTTTTCGCAATAGCATCTGTGATGAAATTAAATAAAATGGTTGTGCATCTGCAAATAAAAGAAATTCTTTTACATCCTGTCATAAATCCAATAGGTTCATTTGAAATGAGGCTGTGCTATAATCAACGATCAAACAAACAAACAAACACACACACACACACATTTTGTATCGAACTCAAACTCGAAATGATTTAACAGGTTTCCAAACAAAACTCTTCCCTATCGAGTTGCCTGATCTGACGATTTTATAAATTTAACGATTTTTTCTAGATCTAATAAATAAGGCCTGAACTTAATTTAATAATTTTCAACTTTTTTAAATAAATCAGATAAAAAATAAAAAAGGAGCAGATAAAACACAGCGGCATCATTCTTTAAATTATGATCAATAAAGCTTACGAATTTAAACCTAATCGTGCCTACGCAAATTATAAAGTTTCTAAAATGATTTGTTTTTATTCGCGACCGGGGTCAATCCTTTCTATCCTCCTCTTACCTTTTGTTTTATTAAATATTATTTCATTTCGAATACTTTTGATGTTTTTTATCAGGAGAACAATATACACAAAACATTAATAACACGATAAAAATACAAATAATATTTAATTATTGTTATCCTACCTTGATTAAGGCTGGCCGCTTTCAACAAGGATCCAATGCTTACTAAAAACTCTTTTGTTTATATATTGAAAACAATGCCGCCTAAAGTCGAATAGCGATAAATTTCAAGTAAAACCATTTATACAAGAATTCAGAGATATTTAAAAGCAAAAAGATTTTAGTACATTTTTTTTTTTTGGACCAGCACTCAGGGGATAACCCCTACACATGCAATAGATTGTGCCAGAACTAGGAAATTAGGTTACGGGAAGGAGGAAAGAGGGAGTAGTGTCTGTGGACATTCAGTTTGAATTTTCCCAGATTGAAAGTGACAGGAAAGACCTCCGGAGGGATCTTTTCCACATACAGACTATTCTGCTAAAAAACGAATTTTCTCTGTAATGCGTCGTGCGATTCACTGGGCAATCAACCACAAATAGATGTGCTCTCAACGAAAATCATAGTAAACGCGAAAACGTGCGAGTATCCCTAATTACATTTCCATATAAAGAGATAATAATTTTTTTCCCAGATGTAAATATAAACAGATCAATGAGCCATACGAATATACGATATTCTTGCTGACACTGACAAACTAAGAAAACACAGAAATAAAGGTTGTGGCAAAAGGACCTTGACAATACATAATGAAATTAAATAATTTATATAGTTCATATTAAATTTTGGGGCAGTTGACCTTCAACTTGCTTAACGTTCTCTTCAAATTTCTCTTAATTCCTTGTATTTCATTTTGGTTCTTTATTTTCGGTTTCCTACTTTCTAAACATTTAACTATTTTGCAACTATTCCGCTTCAAGGAGATTTTGAAAATAAAACGTTTATAAAATTTTGAAAAAAATTATGTTCCTGTGTTGTAAAGGGCGCTTTTTATAGAGGTGTAGAACTTTCAAATGAACAAGAAAAAAACAAAGATGATTTTTTTTCTTTAAATTGACATGAAATTTATTTTATTCGAAAGATAATTTTCTGTCATTATAATTTAAATATAGGATCTAAGATAGGACTCTTGTGGCTGGTTTGGAGTTAGTCTAATCTGGAAATCCAACCTTGGATGTCTATTTCCAACATTTGCGGCCATATTTTTTATCAAAGAAGAGCAGCATTTTAGGCAACAATGCCTATTTATTCAAGTACCGTTCTTAAGGAAAGGGATGGAGATGGAGATGAGACAGGTGATGAAAGTAAATGGATAGGTACGGAAATTAACTGACTGTTGCATAAGACAGCACAGCGACCAGTGAGCAGCCCAACTAACAGTAAATTGTTATTGTTTTTGTAGTGAAAAAAAATGCCAAGGTCTTTGTTGGAAATCGAATCCACAACCCCCAGACTGATAAGTACACTACCTGCTAGCCTACAGAGGCACCTATCGGTAATAACGCGTCGAATGTAATTCTCTAAGTAGTCAATTGTTTTGGAATTATCGGCGTAAACTAGTGACTTCACATATCCCCATCA
Source organism: Trichopoda pennipes (assembly GCA_030448955.1). Classification (NCBI taxonomy): domain Eukaryota; kingdom Metazoa; phylum Arthropoda; class Insecta; order Diptera; family Tachinidae; genus Trichopoda; species Trichopoda pennipes. The sequence goes on along the minus strand of JASKUP010000056.1, from coordinate 5,098,139 downwards.
AAAATAGTCTTGCAACTTTAAGTCAGAGGCCAATTTGGAGGCCAATTCACGAATCCGAAACAACATAAAACTATGCGATTACAAAACATTTCCTTTATTAAATCAATTGTGGCACGATCTGGGTGGCATGTTGCTTCGTTTTTGTAATTAAATGAACAAAAAATTCAGTTATCATGGCTGTATTAGCGGTCACTATAGACTGTAATATTCTAACCACTATCATTTTCTGAATGTAACAGTGTCTCAATATACATACAATAGGATTATCATCATATGACAAATTTGTTCCCCCCGGGGGGCACATTATAAGTCTTTATGGATCACACAACCATCTAGACAACAATGTGTCTTGCGGGGTAAAAGGGAGCCCAGTCACCTAAGGCTAGTAGGAGCCAACTGGAAAATCCACTATATTTGTACGGGAATCAGTAAAGCCCCAGAGTTCCGCTATTTGTCTCTTTAGGCATTTAGCTATTCTCTGACTGATTATTGAGGTAGGTCCTTCGGGAGTATTGTGGTGGCTGTGTGTTTCGAGGCCCTCGTTTGAGTTTGTGGGTCGGATCATTCACAATGAACACAATGAATGGTCCAGGCCCAATGAGTATGAATGCCGTCGTGTTCTTAATTATATTAAGCTTCATGCGTTCTGAACCAGGAGTTGGATAGTCTCCAAATCTTCAGCAAGGAGTGAAGGCAGCGGCCTACTACGGGCTTTTGAAGTTGCAACTAGGAGTGACCGGAGGATATACGTATCCGAAGGCCTTTTAGGGCGAGGATGACGCTACATTTCATCCGCAGTGGTAATGATCCACCATCTGATTAGGGCCCACGGCCAGGTGCAGATGTAAATCTTATCACTTCATGACAGTTTTGTTTATTTTGACTCCGTATTCAATCAAACTAAAGTGTTTTATCGCTAAACGAAATTCGTTTATAAAAATCGAGGTCGACGGCAATTGTGTGTTGGGCCCAATTTGCATATATACAAACTAAACATCATAATCATTGACAAAATACCCGCCAGTTAAAAACGTGTTGCCTACTTAAAGAAAGTGCTGTACCGATTTAAGTTAAATCACTTAAAAAAAATTTGAAATAGCATTTTGACGTTTTTTATTTTTTACCAACCACCAACCACTAGTATAAAATATACATCTGGCAGCATAGAATTATAAATATAAACACAAAACATGCATGGTAGCGGCGAATAAACAAAAGTTTACAATATGTTTGTTGCTGCTGTTGTTGCCGGTGTTGTCCGTTTACCAACCACCAAAACGAACCTCACAGTAAGTAGAATGATGGCTATACAATTTCAAAAACAAATTTAGTCATGTTGGAAACACGATCGTGAATGAAAGTGCAAAAAGTTTTAAGGGAGTACGCGCGCGAAGTGTAGATAAAAATAGCAACTACAAATTTAAAAAAAAGTGGTTTTAAAAATTTTGCTGGTCCAAGCCAGTGGAAAGAGTTGCAAGGAGATTCATTGATTTGTTACAAACACACTTACATCTCTGATATACTAAAAAGGCAGCCTTAAATACCTGTTAATTGTTGTTCAATTTAAAAAAAAAATATTTTAAGTGAATATTGAAATTATAAATTTTTGCTTTTATAATGTGAAATAATTGTTTAATTGATTTAGTTTCGTAAACAATAGAGGAAAAGAAATATTTCCTATTTTTGTGCTAATTTGCGATACATACACACTAACACAAACACAATTCAATATACATACGTAAAAGTACGTGCCCACATCCAAATTTGGGTGTATGAAATTTTTTGTTGAAAACACAAAATTCCTGTAAATGCCGAGACATGCAATTTTTTGTTGCCAATCACAGAAATTCACATGAACTCGGCCAAAGAACTCGAACATTTAATTTATTGTATTCAATACTCAACTAAAACTCAATTGCAAATTCATCATTTAACGAATTTTGGATTATTGTGGAATTCTGTGTATGGAAACTGTTTGAGATAAAGGTAAGAAATTCAACATTTAATTTCTATTGGAATTAAAAAAAAAAAAAAAAACACCTGCTTAATGTTCTATTTCTAATGGCTCCTCTAATGGCGATTTTTAGTTGTTAAATTTTTTTTAATAATGAGGAGCCATATTCAAATTGCTTCAGACCCTGTTTAAATCTATTTTAACATGAATTTTTCATTTTTTTGTTTACATTTTCTAATATAAAAATTTGTTTTTCGAATACCGCAAAAGTTATGGAGGAGGCGTTAAATTTATTCAGCAAAATTGATAAGAACCAAATTTAAGTAATTTAAGGAACTGATTTGAGTCTTATTTTTTTTTATGTACTAGCAAACCCGGCGAACTCCGTTTCGCCACCAGATGGCTTCGTTTTTTAAACATTTCGTTTGCGGAATTAAAAGATAAAGAAAAATTAGATTATTATCTCTGGTGCCATTTGAACGATGGGGTTTACTGAACAATACACAAATAACTGATGCTCTAAAAGATTAAATTCGCCGCAGCATTGATAAGATAAGCGAAAACTTTGCTGCAAAATGTGCTTTAAAAATTTTGTAAAACGAGTGGACGTATGCCGACACACCCGACATCATATTTCGAGTTTGCACCGCTATCAATAAAGCTGAAGTTTAAAAAAAAAAGAGTGTATGGTTTAAACCAATTTACTTCTTAATCTCAAATTTGCGAACCATAGTTTAGAGGGCTTTATCACACATTAGCTCTGGTTCCCGACTTCGTAATCAAACTCGAGGGTAGTCAAAACACCGGTTACACAAGATGTGACCATCTAACATTCTTAATACACATAGAGATACACCAAACAGCTGGACAATACTCGAACTCGCAATACATATACATAGTAACACATAACACTCTCCTTGAAATTTGAATGTATGCGCAACATTCACGTAACTTCTACTTTTGCCAATTTAGTCACTTTCCGACAAGCAGCCATTTTTTATCCTTAGCAATTTTTAATTAAACGAAAAACTTCAAGAAGCGCTACAAATTTTTAAAAAAGTTTCTTAATATAAGGATGCAACAGGCAATAATCCTTCGATGATGTCTTGAGTTTTTAATTGAACTTTTATCTTTACCAATATCATACGAAAATAGACCCGGACGCTATTAAGTTCATTTCAGACTAATATTACTTTCACACTTGTGTTTTTGAACGCGTTTAAGCAAAATGTTTTAAAATTTAAACACGGCCGTTCACACCATAATTGAGATGTTTAAGGCTGGCGACGTTTTATCCTACTTTTTTTACCTTAAAAATGATTTTTTGCAGTGAAAAGAGTCATTTTAGTTGGGAATCAAACCCAAACTCCAGACAAATTAGCTAATTACACTACCTACTAGCATACAGGGGCAAAAACGCACTTAGCACATCCCAAAATTAAATGAAATTTAGAGTTGTATTTGAAATTTACGTGTTAAACGACGTGTTTAAATGAAAAACAACTCTGGTATTATGTTGTTTGTTTGTCCTCCGCCACTAAATGAAATAATATTGCCATTTTCCGTCCTAACCGGCTGGTTTGTATTCGATGCGTTTGCATCATTCTCAAGCCGCGGTTTAGTTTGTACTGGCGAGTCAGTGTTAGCGTTCAGGCAGTTTTGTTATTAGGTTCGTATATATTCAGCTAAGCAGAATACCAGCCACCTGGCATTTGTAGGCAAAGTGAATTTATCGATACCTCCGTCTTTTATTATTATGTAGGTACGTGTGTCCGTCTGAGGATGTTTTTCGTTTGCCCGTTTGCATGAGTAGTTTCAATGGTGTGAAAATTGTGTCTGAGGTCGTGTTTACCTGTTCGTTTATAATGTCGTTGTTGAATGTATTTGTCTTGTAGATTTCCATATTTTCAAGAATGTCTAGTCTTCGTCCTTTTTTGCTAGGATGTAATAATGCCATACATTCATCTATTTCCTTTGGTGTGTGTCCGTGAGTGTCAAGGTGTAATGCAAAGTTTGAATCTTCTCTTTTCCGTTTGTATGAGCGTATGTGTTCTGTAAACCTTCTCTTTAGTGTTCGTCCAGTTTGCCCTATATAGGTTTGTTTGCAGGTACAGGTAAGTCTGTATACCCCGCTGGAATTAAATTTGTCAGTTGTTTCTGTCGTTGATCTGAAATAATGTCTGAGGGTGTTTCCACTTTTCAATGCTGTGAGTATTCCTTCTTTGTGAAAAAGATTAGTTAGTCTGTATATTTCTGGCCCTGTGTAAGTAAAGATGTGCCGTCGTGTTGTATCGGCTGTCTCTTTGTCTTCTCTATTTCTGTTCTTAGTGTTGTATTGTCTAAGAAGTTTATCGATGGTAGTGGTTTTGTAGCCGTTATTCATAGCTATGGCGTAGATTGCGTCGAGTTCCCTACTGTACTTATCTGGAGTAAGTGGAATTATCCCAAGCCTGTGTATCATATGTCTAAACGCTGCTAGTTTATGTTGGATAGGGTGGTTTGAGGTGTTGTGGATGGTAGTGTCCGTTGTTGTTGGTTTTCTATAGATGTCAAATGTTAAATAGCCAGTTCCTCGTGTTAAAGTGATGTCAAGATAATGTAAATTTCTGTCTTGTTCTTTTTCCATTGTGTATGTAATCTTATCATGAATTGTGTTTAAGTTTTCTAGAATTTGTTCGCCGTTGTCTTGCTCGAGGATGCATATAATGTCATCTACGTATCTATAGTAATGAGTTATTTTGTGTTTTTCCATGTTTTAACGTGTAGTGATTCGAGATGTTGCATGAAAATTTCCATGAAGATTGCGGAAGTTGGGTTTCCCACACCGAGTCCGTCGGGTAATTTGTAAAAGTTTTTATTGAATCTAAAGTAGTTCTGTTTTATTATCGTTTTTGCAATATCTATAATATCAGCGATGTATTGGCTTTCGTACAAATTGTCTAGTGTGTTGCGTAGAATATAAAAAATTGATATCAAAGGAAACGAGTCGCGTGTTTTCGGTTATTTTGATGTCCTTAAGTTTATCAATGAGGTCTTGTGTATTACGTATAGTATATGTGTTTTGTAAATTTATCTTTTCCTTAAGTACGCTAGTGAGGTGGTATGCTAGCTAGGTGGTATGCCGGTGCAGGTCTGTAGTTTATAATGGGTCTCATTGGCATGTTCTCCTTGTGTATTTTCGGTTGTGCTCTGAGCGTCGGTGGTCCTGGATTCATGTTCATGTACATGTATACTTTTCCGTCAGTAAAAGTTTTGCAGCGTTTTAATAGGTTGCGTATTTCTTTTTGGAAGGACTCAGTTGGGTCATTCCTGAATTTACGGACCTAATAACAGAACTACCTGAACGCCAACACTGTATCACCAGTACAAACTAAACCGCGGCTTGTTCATGTACATGTATACTTTTCCGTCAGCAAAAGTTTTGCAGCGTTTTAATAGGTTGCGTATTTCCTTTTGGAAGGACTCAGTTGGGTCATTCCTAAATTTAGTGCAGTTGGTCTGCTGTATAAATTGCTGTGTTTTGTTTCTATAATCTTCTTTGTGCATTATCACTGTCGTATTTCCTTTGTCAGCCTTTGTAATTATTAGGTCATTGTCCCGTAATTTTGCCCTTATCTGTTTAGCAATTTTTTGCTCGTTTGGATTCGTTTTTGCTTTATTGTATTCTTTTATCGTTTTCTCGAGTATGTCGGCCACTCTGTGTCTAATGTGTTCTTGTCGATCGGTTGGTAATTGAGCGATTGTTGCCTCAGCATCTACAATCTGTGTTGCAATCATTTTCTGTGTTCTGTCAAAAGGTAAATTATGTTTTAATCCTTTTTCCATTAGTTTTGTCTCGTTTTCACTGAATCGTATATCTGTGAGGTTTTTGACGCGTGAATGAAACTCCATGCTATTGTGATTGTCGGTTTGTTTTGTTAGCTTTGTAAATTTACGTTCCATTCGCTTGTATTTTTCATCCATCTGGTTTTGTACCCTATCGCGTAGATTGTGTAAAAATGGTGGAAATATATGGAATAGATTATGTCTAGTCAATATGCCGGCTACCTCTAAGTGAACTCTGTATAATTCCTTGTTAAGTTTGTCTTGCTTGATGTTAGAAAAAAAAAAAGAATGAAAAAGGGAGCGACAAATTAGGTAAAAAGGGACATACGGGAAAGGATAGATGCAGGCAAAAAAAAAAGACAGAAAGGGACGAACGCAATAACACGAAGGGAGACATGAACTATATAAACACAACTGACAATAGAACGCAATTAGTACGAAAAGAACACTGAAGATGGCAAACAGCCGAAACCGGTTTGTTCACAAACCAAATTTGACGAGGGTCGACGGAAAACCGTACCCAAATAAAATTATCAGAAATAAGCTTTTTTATTCAAATTGTTTGTCTATTTTTTTTTTTTTCATTTTTTCGACCAATAAAATCTGAACAATGTGAAACATTTAAAAATAATAAAAACTTAGTCCACAAGTGAATCTTTATGAGGCAATTTTAACAATTTTCATCCTGGTTTGGTCATAATTGAACTTTTTTAGAGCTGTCATTAACACAGTTATTCAGTTAACCATTGTATACAGCAAATTTTTGGGTTCCCTGGCTCAAAAGTACCATTAGGAATTAACTTGTTGACATCAAGCAAGCTTTTCTAGTTTATTTTTTCTGGGTTTCTTCACTGGCAAAAAGAATGATGGAATTCCTTTATAGGTTAAGCTCTCTCAGCCTTCTGAGGCTTGATTGACTGTCCTTGGCAGATTAACATGGTTCTCTTTTATTAATATTCATGAAATTTTCAGCAGTGCAGAGCAGATCACTCTTCCCTCAGCAGTCCAAATAAGTAAGTCTATATTAGAACTGGTCATACACAACTATTCAGAGGTCGTTAATTTAGTTCACCTCATTGTAAGGCAAAGCTCGCTGGAGGCCGGTATATTGTCTTTATACTAGCACCTGAAGTCATTCCTTATATTTTTTAATGTTAATGTTTCCTACACGAAATTATTCAATTTCGACTAATTTTGGGGGTGATAAAAACGAAAATGACAATGAAAAATTTTTATTAGCTCTGATTTTTGAGATACACAGTACTTAATCTTAAAGAGTAGTTATGCTATACGTCATTATGTTTTAGAAGATTCTGATTTGTACAAATTTTAACTTTATTTATTCATAACAAAAGAAAAAAGTCAAAATAAAACAATTTAAGAAAAAGAGAGTGAAAAATAGTTGCATTTTTGTTTTTTCTGTACAGACATTTCAAAAATGTCCAAAAATGGATCAAAATTGGAAAGGTGCAGCTTAGCGGACTATAGGGGGCGAAAGCCCCCTATAAAGTATAACAGCGTTGGCAAAACGAAGCTAACTTTCGGAGCTAACTTCACACACTTGATGTCTTATAAAGTCACTCAACTCTGCTTGACTAATTCTGTGCGGATCACTAGACCTTTCTATCGCTTACCTCAAAATCAGGGTCATAAGATGTAGAAGGATGGGTTGCTGCTTCTACACAGTCTTTATCACCTTCCTCTAAAATTTCATAGTTTTGGGGTGGAGAAGCGACTGGAAAAGGTGTCTGAGTGTGGTATAGGCCGAAGAGCAGATGGGAGATAAGGGTATTTAACCGTTCCTCTTTTCTTCATAGATAAACCATGCTTAATGGGAGGAGTTAAGCAGAAATAACAGTCGTCTGTATGATTGGTAGGCTCACGCCAAACCATAGGTACTGCAAAAGCCATTGCCCGGTTTTTTTTTCAGCCACTCTCGCAATATGACGGAACAAGAATTACAACATATATGAGGAGCCCATGATTTATCTTGGTCCCCAACTTTCACACCTAAAAATAATGTTCATAGGCAGTCTTACCGATAGGTGTCATTTTATGTTTCTGAGCCAAAAATGTTATTTTATAACATACAGCCGTAGTCAAATGTTATTACACATTACGACAATTGTTTCTGTTTTGGTAAGAATGCTTCGATTCGTGTTGTTGTTGTTGTTTTCAATATAAAACAATTTTGTTGTTGTTGGATGAAATGGACTGCGTACACATATTTTATTGGTGTGAAAGCGAATTACACAATGTCATATTATATGGTTTATATTAAGAATTATAAATTTGTAATTGTTTTTTTTTTTTAATTTTAAAGAGTCAATATTTTGTTACTCCTCCTATGGCATCAATAACTGCTTGCAACCTGGCCGGGATAGACTCAATCAAGGTGTGGATAAAAGAAAGAGGTATTTTAGCCCAAATATTTTTATTTCTTTAATAGAGTCATTCAGGTTTAGATTTTTATTAATTGTTCGTTGCTGTTTCATGAAGCCCCAAACATTTTCAATGATGTTAAGGTCCGGGCTTTGAGGGGGCCATGCAAGAACACCTTGATCTACCTCATTTAGAAACTTCGTTACCAACCATCCTTTGTGGCAAGGAGCATTATCTTGTTGAAGAATCCAGTCGGTACTTGAAAATAGGGTACTTGCTGAAGTAAATGCGTGGTCATGCAACACGTCGATGTACCGAGATTGATTTAAAGTACCTTCAATTGCTACGAGCTCTTCCAATCCATAAAATGATATGCAACCCCAAAACATTACAGATCCTCCACCGAATCTGTTTAGGGGCTGCCATGCTTTGCTTTTGAGAGTTGCCGGTAGATGCATGTACTTTCTGCCAAAAGACCGCTGGAACTTAAAAGAAGACTCGTCAGTCCACGGTATGTTGTGCGAGAACTCTATGGGCTTATTAATGTGATCTCGAGCAAAGGCAAGGCGTTTGGATTCGTTGTTCGGAGTTATGTCGATCACTTTGCGGACTACATAGGTCTTGAATTCCACGCTCTTCAGCTTGCGACGTAAACTAGCTTCACTAACTTTCTTCCCAATTACTTCATACGAATTTTCTGCAATTCGAATAGGGCTTATTGTTGGATTTAGCATCACGACTCTCCTTAATCTTCTTGTTTCGTGTTCGCCTATAACGGCTTTTCGTCCCCTTTTCTTTTTATCTTCTAAATTCCCATAAGTGTCCTTCTTTTTTACCAAATTGTTAACAGTTTTCCGCGAAATTCCATAAAGTTTCGTAAGTTCCAAAGCCGAAGTTCCCATTTTAAATTTGGTCATAATCTCGGACCGTGTTTCAATATTTAAATGCTTTCTTTGCACCATTTTCGTGGATTAAATTAATAATATTATTATTTTTCAAAATGTGCGCCTACTTAGCAGACAATATAGCTACAAAGTAATGACATTTACTCAAATAAAATGTGTGTAATAACTTTTGACGCCAATATGCACCAAACAAATATGTTATTTTTCTGAGAAATATTCCGTTATTCTCTTTGAATTTTTGTTCTTTTCTTCTACACAGTCCATTTCATCCAACAACAACAAAATTGTTTTATATTGAAAACAACAACAACAACCCGAATCGAAGCATTCTTACCAAAACAGAAAAAAATTTCGTAATGTGTAATAACATTTGACTACGGCTGTATATAGCAAAAGCTATCGACGGAATTCACATACCTTCGAGGCGTTTCAGATTAGCAGTTAAATTAATTTTAAAATCAACTTCACACAATAATTTCAATAGCAACCAGGCGCGTACAACTGACAAACTCACATAGGTTATGTTTACTACTTGTGAACAGCTGAAGAGAGGGAAACTATGTAAACAAACATGTGTACCAACTGTTGGTGGTGAAATATTTCTTTTGTTGAAAACTCAATATATACATCTATGTATAATATAATGATAGTATATTTTGAAAACAAGAGCTAATATATAATTTTTGTGGTCATTTTCGGTTTTAACACGTGGAAATACATTAAAATCAGCTAGTTTCAACCCCGAAACAAAAACTTTGTTGTTCAGTGTTATTATTATTATTATTATGCAGCACTTTAATTTATTGTACTAAAAGTTAAATAGATACTTATTTCGTCATTTACATACCTCTCACCAAAAAAAATGGTAACTTAAATTATTTTAATATTTTTGTGCAAAAATTAAAAGAAAAAAATATTAAAAAAGAATTTTAGGGATTTTTTTTACAGAGAAAAATTATGAATTTTTTAAATTCTGATAAAATTTACTTTATTATCCATGTTCCATGTTGTTGCTTGCTGCTGGGGTACATTGTACAATAAAAAACAAAATATATATTTACTTTTTAATTATTACTTTATTCCTAACGACCAGCCGCTTACGCGACTGATCGCTAGTATTGTACAGTTAATAATAATCTTATAAAATATTTATTTCTTATATGCTAACTTATAATATTAATAATTACAAAGAATATCTGTTATGGGAATATGCAACGTTTGCATATTCCCACACATGGGTTTGGTTTAGTGTGGACAATCACATTTCACAATGGAATGTGGGGTGTCCTATTGCATGCAGAAGGCATGGCAATATCGACACTGTCAAACACACTACACCTCCCTTTTTTTCAAGAATGATCAACATCTTTCGGTTGATCATTCTTTTACAATCTTAATTATAAAAATAAATGAAATAAAATGAAATAAAATAAAATCAAATGAATACCTATAATTAAAATAGAAACATATATTTTTCCCTTAATTAACATGAAATACAAACAAAATATAAAAAAAATACCCATAATTAAAATAAAAACATATTCTTTTTCTCTAAATTAATAAGACATACTAGACAAAATTTAAAAGAAATACCCACTGGAATGAACAGGTGAATGAACGTGGCTGGAAATACTAATAATCTCAGATGAAAGAAGTAATACTAATTCATGTACACGAAATACATGGAGATCAATGAGGCTCCCTCACCCCTTTGGGGGGAAAAATCCCAGGACAGTTGCATAATGTATAATTCGGTATCGGCTTGAGCACTATATTTAAATGGGGGTCCCTTAGGACTTTATTCCCCTTGTCTATTAAATCATCCCCGGGTATCAACACTATCATTTTTGATAGGTTCAAAGGTTGGCAGACCACCGTTACCAGCTATTTTTCCAAGCTTTAGATAGAGGCGACCTAGATCAGCATATCTATTAATAACGTAGTATTCCAACTAAACTAGGAAAGTACGCGCTTTCCTTTATCATCATTATCAGGGAAAATGCTTCTGTAGCATTTTCCCGTGCTCTTGGGCAATTATTGGCCTGTATATCATAAGTAACCGATTTTGTGGGCTCTGATCTCCACCGTGCCCATTCATGCAACCGTCTCTGACCCCAAATTGATCTCAACAACGAAACAAGAAGTGAAAAAAAAATTCCGTCCATCATCACAACCGATGAATCCAAAAGTGGAAAAAATTGTGTCAAACCTAACAAAGTGATCAAATTTGTCAAGTTCAAGAAAATTTTTCCAGAAATCATACAAAAATGATCCACGAAAAGTATAAATTAAAAAATAAAAACTAAAATAAATCAAAAAAAAATCCTAACATCCCTGTGATATATCCTCGATACGTCAATACGACATGATACGTTACGAATCCAATTAAACACCAATGCCACTGCTACAAATTGCTCCGTGTCACTAGAGGGACTCGTGAGTTTCGTAGTCACAAGGAACTTCACAACAGTAGCTTGCAAAAGGACTCGTAACAATTATCACCAGAGTCAACAAAATAAAATTAAAATATAAAGAGTTCAAAAATCTGCCTATCATATCGCCAATCATTCATTCCATTCTATCACCCGCTTATAATCCAGTGGTATCAAAAAAAATTGTTCTTAAAGTTACTTTCTAAAAATCTATTATTTTTATTTAATTTATTTATTCAATTATTTTATTATAGGTTTATTTGTTGATATAATTGAAAACGGTAAATTATTATCATTATTAATAATTATTATTAAATTATTACGTAATATTTATTGAAATAATTTTAAATTTATATTCTATCATAAACTACTGGAGGGACTCGTAAGTATCGCAGCAGAATATAATTTTAAAGAAAATACTCTTTTTGTCCTATTATGTAAAAAATATAAATTGTGTTCGTAGTTTATTATAAATTTTATAAATTTATATATTTTATATATTTTTATTATTGAATTAAATTTAATTAAATTTTATTATAACGTGGCCATTTCGTATTATTAATTTATTAAGAATTTATTTATATAATTATAAAAGTATGAAAATAATTATTGATAAAAGTATTAAAATAATTGTTAATAAAAGTATTAAAATAATTAATAATCAAAGTATAAAAAAATAATTATTGATAAAAGTATTAAAATAATTAAAGTATTAAAATAATTATTAACAAACAAGTGAGTTGATCGCTTTATATTTTTATTATTAAATTTAATTAACATTTTTTTTTTGTTTGTTTTTAGTTGTTTAAAAAATACCTTATAGTTGAAACTCTGCACTGTATAGATGAAACTCTATTGAAGTTGGAACAGGTTTGAAATTGATGTTGAATTAGGATGCGTTGCTATTATTGTTGTTGCTGATAAAAATTTATTACCGCTACAATTTCGTATTGAGACTATTGCTGATGTTATTCCTGGCTCTACAAACATGTTGTTATCATTGTTGTTTTGCTGGCGTTTTTGATGTTGATCCTCTTTTCTAAACATTTTCTTCAGTATTTAAAGTTTTGAAGTTGAACAGTAACGGAATTATTAATAAATGTACTTTATAAATTATTTAAATTGTCAATAATTGTTGGGGCCATTATATGGTTTTCAAACACAGTTTTTTTTAGTTTAACAGAATATTTTAATTTTTAACTAATTAGGTTTAAGTTTTTATTATTATTAATCATTTTTTTTGTTTTATTATTTTATATAAGAATTTTTAGTTTATTATTTTTTTTTTTACTTAACAAATAAACTTACAATTGTGAAAGCTTTAAGCACGTGTGAAAGTTTTAAGCTTTAGTTTTCTGTTTTTTCCTCTTTTAAATTCATATTCCAAAGGTAGATTTAGTCATATGTTTTTAATTTATAAATTCTTTATAAAAGGTGTTCACTACGTATTAAGTTTAACAAAAACAAAATTTTCATCCCGTTTGAAAACTAATATTTTATCTTTATTAACTTTTGTTTGCACTTCACATTAAATAATGGCAGGATCGCCATGTAGAAAATAAAACAAATATAAGTTCACTGGCAGGATCGCCATGTATTATATGAAACAAATATATATTTTCACTTTTCATTTATTTATTTTATTATCCTAACGACCAGCCGCTTACGCGACTGATCGCTAGTATTGTACAGTTAATAATAATCTTATAAAATATTTATTTCTTATATGCTAACTTATAATATTAATAATTACAAAGAATATCTGTTATGGGAATATGCAACGTTTGCATATTCCCACACATGGGTTTGGTTTAGTGTGGACAATCACATTTCACAATGGAATGTGGGGTGTCCTATTGCATGCAGAAGGCATGGCAATATCGACACTGTCAAACACACTACAACATAACTCAATCTCTTCTTTTTCTTCAAAATCCGCATATTTCAATGTCGATAATCATGACACTTGAATTCGTCAATTCTGCCTGTAGTCGGCAAATCCAACTTGTTCAGCTCCTTTTTTTTTTTGGTTGCACAACATTTAGTTCATCGAACTTCATTATAATTTAATTTTCATTTTGCAATTTCACTTCTAAAACCAATTGTTACGTTTATGCCTTTTTATAAACGTTTTTTTATATTCAGTTCTATTATTGGAAAATAATAACACAAACTCTAAGGTTTTTAAATCAATTAACGCGATTTTTTCACTTTAAATACGCAGAAAATGAACACGATGGTAACTTCATCACACATAACAGATGCTATTTTATTGTCTTTACTCAACTTATATACCTGTTTTAAGCGATTTTCGCATGTACAAGAATATGCTACTTTAACATCATCCCATATTGTTGTTGTTATTATCATTTAGAAACTTGTTTGGCTGTGTGTTTTTTTCTTCTATGTTAGTTGATTTTGCTTTCTGTTGTTTAAGTTTTTTCGTCAAATTGTGTGTGTATAAGATTTCTTAGAAAACTGCGCAGTTTGTAAAAGACACAATAGGTCATGTCGTTTACTTTTTTACTGATAATTATTTTCTTTTAAAAATTAAACAAAATATCTTCGTAACAATATATTTAACCAGTTAAGTTAAAGATGGCCAGTATAGTGGTGGTCTTATTGCAATGCTAGAAATATTTATCCGAAGGGACTCATTCCCCCCCCCCCCCCATTCGCATAAATAACCATAAATAATACCACAAATTACCGAGGTCAAATACCACATAGAATCCAAGTTAGCACAAATGAAGTTGGAAGCCGTCCAATTAAACTGGCTTATCGGCAGAAACTCCACTCTTAGCTTAGATTGCACACTTCTACTTTACAACTGTGTGATTAGATTTACATCTGCGCCTGGCCATGAAGCCTTAATCAGATTGTGGATCAAATTACTGCATAATAACGTCATGCTCGTCCTAGGAAGTCGAAGCTATAATTCTATGCAACAGAACTTTCTAGTTGCAACTTCGATGATTCCAGAGCAGGGCTGCAAATCATCACTTCTTCCTGAAGAGTTGGAGACTTTCCAACTCCTCTCCAGAACACATGTCTAGCTTGCTCACTGGACTGGATCATTCACCTAGCGTGTCATTAACGGCGAAATGATTCTGGCCACCATATTAAACAACAAACCTGATATGAAGCCGTGAAACCACAACCACCACTATACTCCCATATAGGGGCCAACCTCAATAATCAGCCAGAGAACTATTAAATGTCTAAAGAGACAAATAATGAACTCTGCGGGTCACTGATTCCCGTGGAAATAACGTAAAGTTTCCAGTTGTACACCTGCTGACTACAGGGGACTGGGCTCCCTTTTTCCCCCAGTTGCACAGGTCCAGATATTCGAGTATTCTATAAGAACCGATAAATGTGCCCCCGGGGGGTACAACACACGTACAGTAGAATTTTATATATAAAAATTTTCTAATTGTGCATGAAGAGACGCCGATACTAAATTTTGTTTAAATTTCCCTTTGAATTTCAGCTGTGGAACATTTAAGTGTGGCCCATTGGTTTGATTATGACTTAAGGCATTGCGCATCATCATTCTGGAGTTTAATATGAAAGCAATATCACAAGCAGGGTTTTCTCTCGATTTCATTTGATGAACAAACTTACGCTGCTCATTGGCGCACCCATTTACGTTGAAGTATTACGATTTAAGATATTATTATTTCAAATTTACAGATTTTAAGATTTTAAGCAAGAAAAATTATGAAAATATGGGCTTAAGATATGTGCTAAATTAGTGAGTATCCAGCTCTGACTGAATAAAAGGGCTGAATTTTCATACCTTTGAATGGAACATACATAAAATGTACTGAACCCAATGTCCACCAATTAATTTAAAAATAAAATCAATTAAAAATAAAATTAAAGTTAAGAGAGAAATTGCATTTTCTCTAACCCAATAAAATCGCTTGTAAGAAAATCTTAAAGCCGTTGAAATATTTGAGATGTGAGAGAAAATCTGATAACAAACATTCACAAGCACTTATGCTAAACACTTTGTAAGTATTTAACTGTGTGTTAGTGTGTATGTACATACATGCATATGTATTTAATAAATAGGAATGTTGTCTTATTTTTTCTTGTCTGCTGAGATTTCGGTTTCATAAATGAAGATGATCATCGTCAACATCATTATCCGCATCACAAAAGCTGCCAATGGGAGCTGATATTCTCACAGTAGAGAAAAAACAAATCAAATAAACACAACAATATTAACAACTACAACAAACATATTGATCGCAGTTATAACAACGGTAAGACAAGATAGAACTAACAAAAAACAAAACTTTATGGGATAGAAATGGAAGTTGGATAATAATACACAATCACACACACACACACACACATCTCACATCTCACCACAAACAATAAATGTAATTGAAATTCCGAATTGCTGGTTTTTCTAGTTGTTTTAAAGCTGTTTGGTTGGTTTCGTTTGGTCAAAGATTATAGAATTACAAAGATGTTGCACTGCCATACATTGTTCTGCCACTGCTAAATTATTGATGGGATTTTCTGAAAATCCTTGTGTGTACGACTAATGAGCGAAATTTCATCAACAGAGAGCAAATTACCAAAACATAAATAAACTCTCAGCAAAAGCAATTCATACTTACGAACATTGTTTATGTGTGTGTGGGTATGTGTGTTTACGTTGTCAATATTATGCCCAACAAACAAAAAGGTTTGTTTTCAGATAAGTGCATATGAACTAATTAAAAATAATATTATGTGATCAAGCCTTTTCTTAGTTCACTAGCATTAATTTCTTTTCACTTTGTAAACAAGAAAAACAAAACATTATTCTAAACTTAGTCTTAAATTGTAAGCTAAAATTATATACTATAAATACGATTAGTAATAAACAATGAAAATCAACGTTGTTATATTGTGTTTGTTGGGCTCTACAAATTCGAGTGGTATTATTGTATACAAAACTAATTGGATCTTCTGTGTTGCCGTAGCCAAACCATACAGATTTTTTATTGTAAAAATAAAACAGCATCGACTGTCGACGAACTTTGGAAGCCTTATTAACCAATATTTTCATTAAGGCAGTGTTTGCTACATTTGTTAATTTTTGTTTTTTTAGGAATATGACAAAAAAGTAAATGATAAGCCCTTCTTCTGGTTACTGCATGTAAATTCCCATAGATCATAAACATGATAATAAAATATAGTTGTAAAAAAGATAATTAGAAAGACATTACTCAAAGCATGATATCAGCACAGAAATATGGGAAAAACTATACATTTATTTAGTTTTAAGTATACCCATCTCTAAGGTATAAGGAATGAAAGTATAAATAGAAGTGTAAATACTTTCATTCAGCAGTTCATATGTAAACGGTTTTTAACTTACATAGTTAAAAAAATAAATAAAATAATGAATAGAACAGAAAAGTTGAGTTAAATAATGCTGTGAAAAATAAAGTTTTCAAAGAAGCAGGCAATAAATGTTCTCTGCCACATTGTAGCAGATCGAAAAGAAAATTTCCTGAAATGAAACTTTTCTGTTTTCCAAACACAAACTCACCATTATTTAAACAATGGCTAAAAAAGTGCAATTTTGAAAAACAGTTTGTGGAAGAAACTACTTCCCTTTTTTATGTGATAGGCACTTTTCGCCTGATTTAATTGGTAAAAGATATTTACATCGAGGAGTCGTGCCATTATACTTAATTGATAGTGCTGAGTCAGAAAGTATTGAAAAAGGCAACTGCTCTGAAAATGAGAATACCAACGATACATTTTTTTGAAGTTCGTCATGTAAGCGAAAAAGATTCGAATCACCGCCACCTTTATGCTCAAACTGCCTTAAAAGTTTAAAAAATGAAAACTTTTATAGAAAGAAATTTTTCAACATGTTTAAAAGACTTAAGAGTAAAACTCAACAAAATCGATGTATGAAGTCGAAAACTTGAAAAAAGATTGAAGGCATTAGAAGCAAAGTTAAAAGTAAAAGCCTCTCTTGAAAGTGAAATTGACAAACTTGGTATCAATTGTAATGAAAAAACATTCTGCAGAATTCTAATGAAGGGAAGGAGGGGAACGAACGCTCGATGGGAGGATTGTGAAAAGAATTTGTTCAAAGCATTCATTATAGATCAACCTCTACGTACTTGTTCTTGCGTAATATTTTGAAATTGAACCTTCCAAGCAGATATTAAGAATTTGCAGCCAGGAAACAATGTTTGCATATATAATGTTCTTAAGAAAACGGTTTTAAAGATGAAACCTTTTGAAAGAGAGTGCATTTTAATATTTGATAAAATATCAATCAGAAGAAATTTAAGTTATAATGATTGTGCGGATGTTATAGATGGAGTAGACGAGCGAACAAATGAAGTGGGTTCTCAAATTGGTGTTTTCATGATTAGAGTAATTATAGAAAATTGGAAATTTGTGTTAAACTACTTTGTAACTGCTAGTTCCATAAAAGGAGAAATATTGAAAACACTTCTAATATCAAATTTAGATGACCAGTTACATGTGATCAAGGTCCAAAAAATAGGAAATGTTACGACCTATTGGGAGTGTCACCAGAACAGCCTTATTTTCTTTATAACACCAATAAAGTATATATGCTATATGATGTACCTCATATTTTAAAATCCATTAGAAATGCTTTTATCAAAGGTGACTTTAAAACACCTGATGGAATAGCGCGGTTTGATGTTATTAGAGAAGTTTTTGAACTAGAGCATGGTAAAGTCACAAAAATGACAAAGTTGACAATATCCCATATAAGTCCAACAAATTTTCAGAAAATGCGCGTGGCGTTGGCTGTTCAAACTTTAAGCCGTTCTGTTGCAGATGCGATTCAAACTCTTAACGAAAATCGTAAATTTACAAGGACTTCATCGGAAATAGCCTCTTCTACTTACGTATTTATAAAAAAACTTGATAGTTATTTTGACTGTTTAAATAGTAAATATTTTAGCGATCCTAATCCTCTAAAGCGTGGTTTAAAGCATAATAATAATACTTGGAAGGTATTGCAGGATCTAATAATATATATGCAACAAATTGAATATGTCGGCAATAAAATATTTTCCATCCGCGGTCTTATCCAAACCACCAGGGGCATATTATCTTTAAGTGAAGAAATGTTTCAAGAAAGTTCTAATTTATTTACAATTTTAACTAGCCGGTTTAATCAGGAGCCATTAGAAAACGTATTTTCATATGTTCGCGCCAAAAGCGGACACTGTAAGAACCTTTTAGTTCACGAATTTAATATCGCAATGGCAAAGCTGATATCTTTAAAAATAAGCCAGTTTACTTCGTCAAAAAATTGTGAAAACGACGATACCATATTCTTACCGGTGGATTTTCAAACTTCCGCCGAATGTAGTGAAACTGTATCAGCTGATAATCAATGTCCACTGATAGATATCGTAGACATATATCAGAATAATGAAGAATATTTTGATGAAAGTGCCGACTGTTTTAACTCTCCGAATGTATCAATAGAACTTACTTCAAGCCGATATTTCATTGAATACATAGCGCAACGAATATCATGCAGCAAATGTAGAATGGATACAGTAAAACCTGCACAAATTCTAACATATCCATCAGAAATGTGTATCCACACAAAAAAACTATGAAAGTGACTCAGATTTTGGAAGTTTATGTGCACCCGCCAATCAATTTTTCGAAGTTTGTAAGATTCATATAAAAGTTTTTGAAAAGCTTTTTTCTGCCAATAAAGCAATGAAAAATATTAAAAAAGACATAGTTCAGCCATGCATAGAATGTACTAATAGTACAATTTATTCCTTTTGGTTTGACGAGAAGAGTGCTTGTTACAATCACAGGCTGGAAATTTTAAATTTGCTTGTAATAATATTACTAAGAAAGCATTCTTCCTGGGAAACTTACCAGTATAAACGAGCACTTATTGAAAAAGTAAAAATTTTAAAACACTAATTTGAATAAAAATTAAAAATCATACAAAATATTTACTATATTTACATGTCTTTTATTTTACCTCCATTATAATAGATCTTATACCGAAAGTTGTGCGCGGTTGAATTAACTTTAAAAAATAAGTAAATAACAGCATCATGACTTCGGTGTAAACGTAAATTTTTTCATTCATACAACAATAAAGTAAGTATATTTGCCCTACAATAACGAAAGGAATCATGTTCGTTTTCTATTAATGTTGAACATCCACACAAGCTGTATGCTGTGAACATTAATAAAGTTGCTAGTAAACCTAATTCATTTTTAATTTTAAAACAGAATTAAAAACAAAAATATACCTAAAACAATACACGCACACCCAAACACAAGTATTAATGGGAAGCATATGTATGCATACATGAACAAACGTGTGTTTCTGTGCATAAAAAGTAATACTCTCTTTTCTGTTATTAGTTTTACTCAATGCAAAGACAGTATTCTCTGTTTACCCTTTACACTTTCCCCCCTCGTCAAATGATGCTTAAAATTTTTGTTTATGTAAAATGTTCGCAGTGCAACATCTTTATAATTCTATAATCTTTGGTTTGGTTGTTTAACGACTCTTGAATGAAGTTCGATGTTTCAACTCGTTTCTTTTCACATCAGACACATCAATTATGCACATCCAAACAAATAAAAAGTATTTTTTGTTTATACTTATCTGTTTCTTCTAATATTTTTAACGTCTTTTTTACTATTCAAATATTTTTGTTTTTGTTTTTGTTTTTTTTCTTGTTGAGTTAATAAAACAAACAAATAAAAAGTACACGAAATTAATAAAAGAAAAATTCATTAAAATGTAATAAAGTTCGCGCGCATTCGGTTTAGGCGTCTGAGACGAGAGTGTTGCCACTTAAAAAAAAAAACAAAGCGGCAACAATTTAGATATACAGAACTATAGACCAATAGCTATTTTGCCAATGTTGGACAAAATGCTCGAGGAAATAATAAACAGAAGAGTGATGAGCTTTATGAAAAAGTATAAAATCATTATAAGAAATCAATTCGGGTTTCAGAAAGGAAAAAGCATAAATAAACTTCTCGGTAACTTTTCAACTTAAGTAAGTTTAGGTGCCCCTGTAGGCTAGTAGGTAGTGTACTAGCTTGCCAGTATGGGGGTTGTGGGTTCGATTCCCAACGAAGACCTTGGTTTTTTTCACTACAAAAATAAAAATTGACTGTCGGTGGGGCTGCTCAGCGATGAAGGCATAGTCACTGGTCGCTGTGCTGTCTTCTATACGGCAGTTAATTTTCGACTATCATTCTACTTTCACCACCTGTTTCATCTATTCTCTATCCCTTTCCTAAAGAATGTATCACGGTACTTGACTAAATAGGCATTGTTGCCTGAAGTGCAAAAAAAAAAAAAAGTAAACAAATGCTTTAGCAACCACATGCATGTTTTGGTACTTTTTATAGACTTTACTAAGGCATTCGACACTCTCCCGCATAACAAAATTCTTCAAGCACTTGAGAAAAACGGTATAAGAGGGGACATGTTGCTTTGGTTCAAAAATTATCTAGAAAACAGATCGTATTATATTATTAATAAATAGTACCTCAAGGATAAAAGCTTGGACCACGTTTGTATATTATATACGCAAACGATATGATGAGATGCTTAGAAGAAGGAACAACTTTTGCTTATTCGGATGACACAGCAATAATAACGGCCAATAAGGACATAAACATTGTGACTGAGAAAATGCAGAATCAGTTTAATATTATTACAAAGTGGAGTCACGACAGTGGTCTTATTATAAACGCCAATAAGACTAAAGTTATGCACATAAAGCCACGTCACCTAGTCGACAAAACTGTTACACTACAATTTCATGACCCAAAATGTTTTCACAGCAACGTTAATATGATGAACAATCAGGCTGACGATTGCACAAGTTTCATTGAACAAGTTTACACTTATAAATACCTTGGCGTGATTATTGACAGTAATTTTAAATGGAGAAGTCACATTGAAAAATTACAGAGGAAACTTAGGAAAGCGTCGTATATGCTGTACCATTTAGGCAACTGCTCCACGTATGAAGTTCTGCGTCAGGCATATTTTGCATTAGTGGAATCGTATATCCGGTATATCCGGCATGGAGTCACAGTTTGGGGTAGTGCAAAATACAGCAGCACTCTCCAAAAAACGCAAGACCGAATACTAAAAATTTTACATAAAAAAAAACAATCTGAAACTGGAAACAATAATTACCATGATTATAACATTAACATGAATATGAACATACGCAGCACAACGGAAAACGACAACTACGCAATCAGCATGATAGACAACTTTGGCAACAATCTTCAGAGAGCAACAGACGACAATGAATCAAACAGAAGCCTTACGAATCCTAACAACTGGGCCTTGATAAGAATTGCCAGAGACCTTCAAGTTCTTAGCGTGAAGAACATCTATTATGCAACCTTGGCCAAAGAACTCTACAATGATAACAGATATTTAAAGCCGATAGAACATACTCACAACACGCGGAGACGAGAACTCAAGGAATATTTAAAGTGCAACGCTTCACAAACGAGTATGGAAGAAGTTCGCTTCCCGTAACATTGCCAACAATTTTGAACAAAATACCAACTGAATAATCAGCATAACGCACGAAAACAAAAGGAATAAGCTAATAAAGGAATACCTAATGGGCTCACAATACATCAAAACATATTACAACACAGACTGTGAAATATAATTTTGAATAACTAGTTATAAACGAATTTATTTATTTTTTAAGTTTTAATATCCTGCAGAGAAGCATAAGAGCTTTGCGGATTTAGAAATTAGAAGATAAATTTGTTCAATAATAAATGAATAACAAATGAATAAATGAAAATATTTTCAGTAAAATAAATGCTTTTGATCTATTTGTTTTAATATAAAAAAGTATTCGCTGCCGATAACATATTTTATGACAATTTATAATCTTTTACCTGGCAGATTTATTCTAATTTCGAAATTTTTAAAAAGCGTTTAAAAAGAATTTTAATTGATTAAAAGCTTTATATCGAAGTGGGTATTATCTTCACATATATAATTCTACTGTACGTGTGTTGTGACTAAACTCCTCCTTTCTTTTTGTATGCGTTTGGGTGACGCCCCGGGTGGTTTAGATTTACAATTCGGTCTAATTGAACAAAGGGACGTGGTACCTCCAATACAAACTACAAATTAAAAATCTATTATTTCTACTCCTGATAACGGTATTTGCACAATATTTGGTACGTGAGTTTGGTGTGCATTTTTTAAGTGCTGCTGCAAATATGGGCGGGATTGTACAAAGGGGCGTGGTACAAACCACAAATTAAGTATCCAATATTTCTGCTCCTGCTAACCGTAGTTAAACAGAATTTGGTATTTTGGTTGAGTGAACATATTTAAAGTTCTGCTGCAAATATGGCGAGATTTGATAAAGACGCGTGTTACCTCCCATACAAATCTTCTTTATGTATATAATGCTACTGTGCGTGTGTATGTCACTGAATAAATTTTTTTTGCATGCATTTGGGGGCCACCTTAGATTGTTTACATTCACAAACCAGCCCGGCAGATGGCGCTGCAGTCGGTATCCAGGTTATTCAACTACACTGCAACTACACAAATGGATCGACTTGAATAAATTGTTGTGCCTCCAATGTGCTTTGATGAATGACGGTAAAAACAGTCGCGGTAGGCATCGAGCTTATTTGTTAGCGTTTTTTCTTTGCGATCTCACAAATTCGTTCTCAATGGGTCAGCTAGTCTTTAATAAAATGATTAAAAAAATGTTAAATATACTAATTAGATGATTTAAATTTTAAACATAGAAAGATAATGAAATTAACTATACTCCCGGACAAAACTAAGGCACAAATATTTGCTTGTAAATGTAATAAAATTAACAAGAAGATTTATGTGATGAAAAATATTATTATCAACTGAAAACAATGCAGCTGTGATGAACAATATTGAAGCACATCTGAATTTGTCAATTCCTCGAAGTTTTCAACAATTGGGGTTATCCAAAACTACAACAGGGCGAATTTTGGGTAAGGATTTGACTTCAAAGCCTTACAAGCTGCAACTGGTACAGGAATTGAAGCCCAACAACTATTTACACCGCAGTAAATTCACTCAATTCATTTAGGAACAAGCGCCTGGTTTTTCTGAAAGAATTATTTTTTTAAACAAAGCCCATTTTCACTTGTCAGAGTATGACGACAACAAGCAAAATTGCCGCATTTGGGCTTCTAAAAATCCAAAAACGATTATTGAAAAGCCTTTGCATGTTCAATGTTTCACTGTGTGGTGCATTATGCGGTCTTGTGGCGGTGTCCCTGTAGGCTAGTAGGTAGTGTGCTAGCTTGTAAATATGGGGGTTGTGGGTTCGATTCCCAACGAAGACCTTGGTTTTTTCACTACAAAATTAAAAATTAACTGTCGGTGGGGCTGCTCAGCGATGAAGGCATAGTCACTGGTCGCTGTGCTGTCTTATATACGGCAGTTAGTTTCCGACTATCCTTCTACTTTCACCACCTGTTTCATCTAATCTCCATCCCTTTCCTACAGAATGTAGCACGGTTCTTGACTAAATAGGCATTGTTGCCTGAAGTGCTACTTCTCTTCAAAAAAGAGATTGGGCCGTTTTTATTTCGAAGATGAGGCTGGAAATGCGGTAACGGTCAATAGATTACGCTATCACGAAATGCTAACAACTCTATTTTGTCCTATTATTAACGAAGTGGATATTACTGACATGCGGTTTCAACAGGACGGTGCCACATGTTAAACAGCCATTGAAACGATCAATTTATTGCAAACCAAATTTCCCATTTGCATCATTTTATGACAATCAGCAGTTAAGTGGCCAGTCAAATTGTGTGATTTGACACCACTGGATGACTTTTTGTGGAGTGTTTACGGAGCTAATCGAATCGATTTTAGCCTTAAAACTCAAAATCTGTGATGTGATTAACGGAATAGTGTGAATTAAAATGATTAAAAACTTTGATGAAAGAATCCACATCTGTCATTGAGGTCGTGTTGGACATTTTCCAGATATCATTTTTCATTCATAATTGCTGAACTCTTCTCTTTGTTTTACAATAATAATTTAAATCATCTTAATCTAAATTTTTTGTTTTAGAAAACAAACTTCTTGTTGAAAGCTCCTCTATTATAAGTGTGGTAGCAATTATTTTTATAGAAATGAATACCAAAATTGTTAACACTACTGTCAAATCCTACGATTTAGCGTACTTAGAACGGGCTGTAAATTTAACAAATATGTGAAAAAATGTTTGTTTACTGTTAAAATAATCCATCCATTCATCTATTTTCAATTTTACGTAAGCTTTAGTTTAAAGTTCTGTTCTAAATTAAAATGAAATTAAAAAAAAAAATATTTTAGGATCAATTTTGGTTTAATTAAGCGTTTTTCATATTTTTTCTTCTGGCAACATTGTTTTCTAACTGAACTGTATTAACATCTGCATGGCTTGCAAATGCCGTGTGCGTTTGTTTACTTCTTATATTTCCATGTGTTTGTAGGAGTGTGCATGTGCACACAATTGGGTGCTTATTTAATGCTGGTTTTATTTGAATGACATATGTTTTGAAAGGTTTCTTTCTATAAACAAATTTCTTTCTTCCTTCCTTCCTTCCTTTCCTTCCTTGATATGTATGTATATCATTTTACAACGGGTGGATGAAACAAAAAATAATCTAAAATAACCGAAATTAAGTGCATACACATGTAAATAAATAAGTAATATGTGCATATGTATGTATACGTTGACGACATATGTATGTAAGTATGCATTATAAAGAACACGAAAATATGTATGCATGTATAAGCACACCTTGCACTTTGTACACCTTGTAGAACACATGGTCGCTTCTATTTTGGTATTTCTCCCTATCTGTCATTCTAAATCTACTATGGGGGTTCTTTTTTTTTAAACTGCATCTTTTTTAAAGTTTTTTCTTGGGTTCATATGTAAATATTTTCTTGTGTATTAAAAAAGGCTATTGAAAATAACTAATGGCAACTATTGGTTAACTCTGGGCGTATGTTTATTGCACTATACTTTATACAGTTGCAGGTTTTTATAAATAACTAGCTGATCCGGCAGACTCCCTGATGACCTCGTGATCAATAACAAAAAAAACCTAAACTTTTGTAAAAAAATAAACTTAAAACAAACAAAGTTCGTTGTAATCATTGATATACGCGGAATTACGTGATAAGATTTACATCTGCGTCTGGCTATGGAGCCTTAATCAGATGGTGGTCAAACCACTTTGCATAAATAGGAACGCCATGCTCGCCCTAGGAAGATCTTTTCTTGCAACTTTAATGATTCCAGAGCAGGGCTGCAAATCATCACTCCTAGCATTCACCTAGCGTGTCATTAACGGTGAAATGATCCTGGCCACTATAAAAAACTGACCTGTCTGTTATGGGGCCGCGAAACCACAACCACCACGATACTCCTATATAGGGGGCCAACCTCAATAATCAGCCAGAGAACAGTTAAATGTCTAAAGAGACAAATAACGGAACTCTGCGAGCTTACTGATTCCCGTGGATATAACGTGAAGTTCCCAGTTGACCCCTGCTGCCTTCAGGGGACTGGACTCTCTTTTTCTCCCAGTTGCACAGGTCTAGATAGTCGAAGTTCTATAAAGACCATATAATGTGCCCCCGGGATTGATGTGATTTGATTTACATCTGCACCGACTAGGTAGTCATAATCAGATGGTGGTCAAACCACTTTGAATGATTTGCAAACGCCATTCACGCCCTAGGAGACCATCGAATACGTATATCCTCCAGTCACTCCTAGTAGCAATTCCGAAAGCCCGAAGTAGGCCGCAGCCTTCACTCCTTGCTAAAAAGTTGGAGACTTTCCAACTCCTGGTGCAGAACGCATGAAGCTTAATATAATTAAGAACACGACGGCATTCATACTCACTGGACCTGGACCATTCATTGTGTTCATTGTGAATGATCCGACCCAGAAACTCAAACGAGAGCCTCGAAACACACAGCCACCACGATACTCCCGAAGGTCCTATCTCAATAATCAGTCAGAGAACAGCTAAATGCCTAAAGAGACAAATAGCGGACTCTGGGGCTTTACTGATTCCCGTGGAAATAGAGTGGATTGTCCAGGTGACTCCTACTAGCCTTTGAGGGGCCTGGGCTCCCTTTTACCCGGCAAGACACCAGTCTAAATGGAATAGTAGGTTCATATGCCCCCGGGGCTGCTGGGGGTATAAGGGAGCCCAGTCCCCTAAAGGCAGCAGGGGTCAAATGGAAGCTCCACGTTTTTTCCACGGGAATCAGTAAGCCCTAGAGTTTCGCTAATTGTCTCTTTAACTTTTTAGCTGTTTCTCTGACTAAATATTGAGGTTGGCTCTTCGAAAATATCGTAGTGGTTGTGGTTTTGCAGCCCTCGCATGACTGTGATTATGGGGGCTAGGATCATCTCGCCCTTAATAACACCAACGGGTGAATGATCCGGATCCAGTGGGCATGCTAGTCATGTGTTCTAGACCAGGAGTTGGATAGTCTCCAGCTCTTCAGCAAGGAGTAGTGGCTTGCAACCCTGCTTTGGAACTGCTAAAATTGCAACTAGGACAGACCTGTGAATTAGTCCTCCGCTTCCTAGGACGTGAATGACGTTATCCAGTGGTTCGACCACCATCTGATTAAGGCTTACCGTCAGGTGCAGATGTAAATCTTATCGTACAATATAAGATAAATACCCACCTCTGTTAGCCTCACCAAAGCGAACCCTTTTGACCACATTTTTCATTACATTCTCACACATTTCACGCGGTATGTCATTAATTTTATCACGATTATTTTGTTTGATTTGCTTAAGCGTTTCTGGTTTGTTTGCATAAACCTTTTACTTCTAAGATATCGCCTTAAAGAGAAATCAGCAGCAATTAAAATCATGCGACCATGGCTGCCAATCAACATCACCGTTTTTTTATATAACTTGTTGTGGAAAAAAGTCTTGCAGTAATTCCACTGTAATACTGGCTGTATTCGATTTTGCACCGTCTTGTTGATACCACATGCTAATCAAGCCCAAAGCATGCAGTTGTGGCGTTAAAAAGTTTTTAATTATATCATGATATCGCTCCCCATTCACAGTTACCGTTACGCCGTTTTCATTTTCAAAGATATAAAGTCCAATGATTCCTCCTTCCTGATCAAACTGCACACCAGACTGTCACTTTTAACGGATGCAAAGGTGACTCTTAAAATAATTTGTGGGTTTCCCATTTCCCAGAACCGACTATTCTGTTTATTCACAATATCCATTCAAATGAAAATGGCTTTCATTACGATTTTTTCATGAAAATCGGGGTTGTTATGGGTGAGCTGTAACATCCTATTGGCATGTGTACGGCGGCGTAAATTGTCTTGTGGAAGAAGATCTTGTGTCAACTGAATCTTGGCCAAAGTTGTTCTTTTTTGAGATCAAGCTCCTGAGCACGGTGTCGAATGGATCCCAGAACTATCTAGACTTGTGTCTTGCGGGGGTAAAAGAGAGCCCAGTCCTCTTCAAGGCTAGCAGGAGCCAACTGGACAATCCATTATATTTCCACGGGAATCAGTAAATCCCCAGAGTTCCGCTAATTGTCTCTTTAAGCATTTAGCTGTTCTCTGACTGATTATTGAGGTAGACCCTTCGGGAGTATCGTGGTGGCTGTGTGTTTCGAGGCCCTAGTTTGAGTTTGTGGGTCGGATCATTCACAATGAACGAAATAAATAGTCCAGGTCCAGTGAGTATGAATGCCGTAGTGTTCTTAATTATATTAAGCTTTATGCGTGTTGGACCAGGAGTTGGATAGTCTCCAACTCTTCAGCAAGGAGTGCAGGCTGCGGCCTAGTCCGGGCTTTTAAAGTTGCAACTAGGAGTGACCGGAGGATATACGTATTCGAAGGCCTTCTAGGGCGAGGATGACGCTACATATCATCCACAGTTCCCCCCGAGGGCACATTTATGGTCTTAATAGAACGCTCGACTATCTAGACCTGTGCATCTGGGGGTATAAGGCAGTCCAGGCCTCTGAAGACAGCAGGGGTACAACTGGAAGCTCCACGCTATTTCCACGGGAATCAGTGAGCTCGCAGAGTTCCGCTATTTGTCTCTTTAGACATTTAACTGTTCTCTGGCTGATTATTGAGGTTGGTCCCCTATATGGGAGTATCGTGGTGGTTGTGGTTTCGCGGCCCCAGAACAGGTCAGTTTTTAATGGGGCCAGGTTCATTTCACCTTTAATAACACCTACCTGGTGGAATGTTCCTAGATCCAATGAGCATGCTAGACATGTGTTCTGGACAGGAGTTGGATATCATCAAAGTTGCAACTAGGAAAGACTTGTTGCTAGAATTAGTTTTCGGCTTCCTAGGGCGTGAATGACGTTGCTTTTCATTCCCAGTGGTATGACTACCATCTGATTAAGGCTCACTGCCAGGCGCAGATGTAAATCAAATCACGTAATATCATCTACAGTAGTAATAATTCACCATCTGATATTGGCCCACACGGCTAGGTGCAGATGTAAATCTCATCACGCGTCGAATTGAGGTTGATAGATTGTTTTGAACACTTTCTTGAGCAGCAGTAAAGTTTTCAGCCGATTTTGCAGTAGGAAATTTTAAATGCTATGGATTACTTCTTACCGTTGGCGCCATTTATGTCAAGGATTACTCCTCTGGGTACCACTTGTCATGGATTACGTTACGGTTGAACTGGGGAGATTTCTGTTGAACTGGGGAGATTTCTGTCCAGTTCTCGGGTGAGTGTTCTCAGGGGGTTTCAACCCTTTCTCGCCAGCCTCGAATCCTAACACAGATAAAAATCTGTACAAACTCAACAAACATCCCTATAAGTAAAGTAATATTTGACCCCTATTGCCGCCCTCTCAACCTTGTCGCGCTAGTTGGCTCTCCAGTTCTTTTCGCGACCCACTCAAATTTCTTCAAAATCTTTCACTGCACGATAAATAGTGCGTTTTGTTGGCACGTTGTTTCTCACAAAAATTTCACGCAACTGTCTAATCGATAATTGATTTTGATAACATGTTTTAGCGATTAAAACACATTGATTTATCGAATATTTTTCCATAATAAATTGGCCATGTGTCTACTTTACAACTGCCAAATATGAAGTGTCAAGTCTAATGTTTACCAAAATGACAGCAAAGCAAAGTATACCTTCCCGGCGGACACCCAATACTTAAACAAGTAACAAATATAAACAAACAAATAATTAAATCAATTAAATCAAATTAAACAAGACAAATGTTCAAATTGATTAAACAAATAAATTTGCATTTATAAATAATTTTATTTAACAATTAAATAATACCGAAATGTCATGATACAGGAAGTTATTGAAACAACCTTTAACGTAAAGTTTATACTGATTAAAAGAAATAAATTAATTGTTAATTGTTTTAAATGTTTAATAACAAAAAATACAATAACACTTAATGAAATATAATAACACGACAATGATTTATAGTTTCAGGAAAGCATACTTAAAGCTCAAATTGAATTTATTCAAAATCAAATAGTGCAAATTCAATCACGTAGGGTTCTTGTTATATTTTTCTCTTCTTTCTTCTATTGCGTTTCTCATTCTGCGGCTGTGGCTAGATGTTTACTTCCGATTTCTTGATTAATAAAACATGCGATTAATCGAACTTATGTAGAAAACATGCGGTTTTAAACAACACACCCAATCAGACCTCAACGCTCAATAACACCGGCGAGATAGAATTTTATCATGTCTTTACCATTCAAGCCGCTCAATTAGCTCACCCAGTAAGAGTGTAGAGTTCTGTGTGATTAGATTTACATCCGCGCCTTGCCATGAAGCCTTAATCAGATGGTGGATCGAACCACTGCATAATTTGGAACGTCATGCTCGTCCTAGGAAGCCGGAGCTATAATTCTATGCAACAGAACTTTCTAGTTGCAACTTCGATGATTACAGAGCAGGGCTGCAAATCATCACTGCTCGCTCGAACTCCTGTCCAGAACACATGTCTAACATGCTCACTGGATCTGGGAACATTTCAACAGGTAGGTGTTATTAAAGGTGAAATGAACCCGGCCACCATAGAATCATAGACTGATATGGGGCCGCGAAACCACAACCACCACGATACTCCCATAAAGGGCCAACCTCAATAATCAGCCAGAGAACAGTTAAATGTCTAAAGAGACAAATAACGGAACTCTGCCGGTCACTGATTTCCGTGGAAATAAAGTGGAGTTTCCAGTTGTATCCCTGCTGACTTCAGGGGACTGGGCTCCCTTTTTCCCCCAGTTGCACAGGTCTAAGTTGTTGCTATCTCCAAAGACCATATATATGTGCCCCCGGGGGGCAAGTATGGAGTTCTATGATTTTGTTTTGCCACTTTCCTCTCTAACAAAAGCTTAGTCAAAGTTTAAACCACTAGTCTTTTGTTTTGCTATATAAAGCCGACTGCCTTCCTAAACGCCTGTTGCTTTGCAGTGCAACAATGTCAAATGTTCCTAAACACAAACGGGCACAATGCATGGCATTCCTAAATTAATCCCCCCGCCCCCCCTCGGGCGCACATTGATATGTTTTAATGGAATCTTACCGTCATTACATGTGTCACTGAGGGTAAAAGGATGCCCAATCCTCTAAAAGGTTAACAGCAGCCAACTGGACAATTTCGCTTTATTTCCACGGGAAATTAAGGGAGATTTAAAAGTCAGTCTCGATTTGGATGTCCTTTTGTAAGATTCTACGAAAATAATAGCGCGGATATTCGTTCAAGGAGCGTGTGCATTCGTACAGCTGTATCATCAGAAACAAACCTGGGAAATCCCAGGATTTTTCATTATCCAGATTTTTAATTTAGAGTTTTTGTTTTTAAAACTCAATGCCGATTGGGGCATCTTTTTGTAAGATTGTAGGAAAAAGTGCGTTGACGACTGCGACTTAAATATCAAAAATAATAGCGAAGATATGCGTTTAAAGAGCACGCTGAATCACTGGTTCAGCTTCACAAATGCCTGGAAAATTTGGGAAGTTTTTGAGGTGTCGGTATCGGGCTTTTCAAAAAATCCAAATTCCGGAGTTTTAATTTAGGGATTTTTAAAACTCAATCTCGATTTGGCAGTCCTTTTGTAAGATTTGATGAAAAAGGAATAATATGCGTCAAAGGAGTGGTAAGTCGTCGAATTTTTTTAAACCTTGCAGAACAATTAGCACTTTCACACAGGAGGCCATCATACCGATAATTTCTTTAGCCCGACGGTGTTTCCTAGCTCTTTCTCTCTCTCTCTCTCTCTCTCTCTCTGGAGATATAGAAAGCCGACAATCTAATGATAGCATTTTCTGTGAACGTTGAATTTACGATCGAATTAAGAATGATTAGTAATCACTCAATTGGTCGGCCAGGTAAGGCCGACATGCAGTAAATTCTTATCACATTTTCGGTAATTGAGAAAATTTAAAAATATTTATCGGACGAGACTCATCGATAGATAACCTATTAAAACTCAAAATTTTGGTGAAATTTTTTGCACATGTACTTTTATTATTATTTATAAACTTTAAGTACTGCTAAAACCATCCACGTACAAGCGTATTATAATGGAAATCAAGCAATAATTTTGTAAAATTTTTTCATTTTAAATCACGTTTCAATTATATTACATTTCGGCTTGTTTTATTTTATTTAGAAGTGGGGAGCGTTGGCCCGCTCCGAGATCTTGAAGTTGCAACTAGGCCAAAGTAACATGGAATCGATTACTGCCGCCGTTAAAACAGGCGCGGTGGGCATCGAGCTTATTTGTTTGCGTTTCTTGTTGCGATCTCACAAATTCGTTCTCAATGGGTCAGCTAGTATTCTTATAAAACCTTTTCTAAAAAACGAATCTTTTTAAAAGTGAATAGAAAAAATAATATTAAATAACACCTGCAATTATAGTGAAAACGGCATCTTTTAATAAAATTAAGTCTGGCATTACTGCCCACTTTTAGTACTGATATTTTATAAATTGATCTTTGTCAAACAGTTTTTATAATTTGATTTTTACTTTTCCTGTAACTGACAATCGAGGAAGTAATAAAATTAGTTTTCTTTTATTCGTTGTTGTTGTTGTTGTTGTTTTCTTTCTTTTAAAGTCAAAGTCAAGAATTTCCGTTATTTTAACTTGTGTTTTGTGCTCTTTGTTATGGCAACCATTGCAAATAATCCACGAACACTTGCATTATAATTTTATTGCTAAGTTTGTTGTTGCTATTATTGCTGTTTTGCCATCACGATACACCGTAACGTGCAGCAATGGCAACAATTAGTGGCATTTACTTTTTCTATATCGATATAATTGTATTTATACACAACCAAACTGCTACAATATGCCAGGGAACTTGCAATTCAGTTGAAGTATTTTGCGCCAAAACCTTTTGGCATTGTTTTTTTTTACACTTACAGTGTCGGACAAAACTAGACATGGGCTTCTATATGCTAGCAAATGATGCAGCAAAATTGAAAAAAAAACACGTTTTATTCATAAATTGATTGATTAAGAAAGAAGACGAAGAATAACAAGTGTGCAAAAATGATAAAAAAGAATAATAATAAATAATACAGCAACACTGCTGTGGCACAACCAAACTACATAAAATTGTATATTCACTGCTTTATTTAATTGTAAAAAGATACTAATAACA
Source organism: Trichopoda pennipes (assembly GCA_030448955.1). Taxonomy (NCBI): domain Eukaryota; kingdom Metazoa; phylum Arthropoda; class Insecta; order Diptera; family Tachinidae; genus Trichopoda; species Trichopoda pennipes. The sequence continues at coordinate 5,064,903 of JASKUP010000056.1, read as the reverse complement.
AGTGTCGTTTTATAAAGGGTTTTTCAACAAGCAGTTTGTTTTCTAAAAGCAAATAGAACAAAAAATTAACGTTAAGATGCGTTAAATTTTTATTGTATTACGAAGGGGACAGTTCGGTATTTATGAATGAAAAACGTTATCTAGTAAATATCCACCACGGTCAAGCTGACAGATGTCGATTCTCTCATCAAAGTTTTCAATCACTTTTTAGGCAAAATTTCGGTCTTATTTCGTTAATCACAAAACAGATTTTTAGTTTTAAGGCTGAAATCGATTCGATTGGCTCCGTATAGACTCTGTCGTTAACATAGCCCCACAAAAAATAATCCAGTGGCGCTAAATCACCCAATCTAACTGGCCACTTAACTGTTGATTTTCGTAAAATTATGCGATTGCGAAATTTTCTTTGCAATCGATTAATTGTTTCATTGGCTTTGTGACATATGGCACCGTCCTGTTGAAACCACATGTCAGAGATATCCACATCGGCTATAATAGGCCAAAATTGAGTTCTTAGCATCTGGCGGCAGCGTGATCTTGGAGAAAAACTGCCCAATAACGCCTTTAGACCACACAGTCCAAGATAAACAGTACTTTCTATAATTACGAGGGCTGCTATTTATATTTCTGGCCTGGTAACATTGACTGTTGCTAGGCACCAGCTGATGTTTCTAGTGCAACCTTCACATTGGTAAATATAACCTCAACCAAAACACTTTGTCATTTTACTGTTGTTAGTGTTAGTAATAGCAGGTTGAAAAAGTGATCTTAGGAGAAAATGGAATTAACTTGTGAATATTTTCGTGCAATAATTTTTCATAAATTTCGACGTGGCCTGACACGACAACAGTGCACAGATGAACTTAATTCCTTATATGATAATGAAGCACCTTCTTACAGCACCATTAAAAACTGGTATAACGAATTCAATCGTGGCCAACAATCACTCCAGGACGAATCCCGTCAAGGTCGTTCAACGGTTGTTGTGCCAGAAAACATCGCAGCTGTGCATGAGCTGATAAAGAAAACATCGCGAGGTTGAGGCATTTGTAGAGATTAGTATGACAAGCATCAATAAGATCTTGCATGAACATTTGCATGTGATAAAGGTTTCTTCACGTTGGATATCGCATAACCTGACAAACGCACAAAAGGATGCTCGTGTTGATTGGTGCAAGAAAATGTTGCAGAAATTCGTCAAGGTGCATCAAAAGCAGTTTATAATATCTGCACAGGTGACGAATCATGGATATACTCATATGATCTTGAAACAAAACAGCAGTCTACCGTATGGGTAGACGATCGAAATCCCACCAAAGTTGTTCGTGGAAGAAGCACATCAAAGCAAATGGTTGCCTGTTTCTTCGGCATTACCGGTCATATGTCGACCGACGCACCATACAGTGACACGTGAACACATGACTAGCATGCTCACTGGATCTAGGTTCATTCACCAGGTTATTAAAGGTGAGATGATCCTGGCTCCCATAAAACAATACCTGTACGGGGCCGCAAAACCACAGCCACCACGATACCACCGAAGGGCCAACCTCAATAATCAGCCAGAGAACAGCTAAATGTCTAAAGAGACAAATAGCGGAACTCTGCTAGCTCACTGATTCCCGTGGATATAACGTGGAGTTTGCAGTTGTACCCCTGCTGACTTAATCATTGAATCTTTCACATTATTACGAAATTGACAATGAGTATTCAAATCTTAGCCAATAGTTGCCACTGCAACTACAACATTAAGTACCTACGGGTGTTGTCTTCATTTGATAAGTTCAAAGGTTCCTCTCCTTTTAAGACGTTTATGGCCCTCAAATATGAGCAAGTCTCTTGCAAACTGATTTGGATGAGTTGTAACTTTTGATTTATAGTTTATGATAACTTTACTAGTTTCCTCACGAATAGTAGGAATGCTAAGATCTCCTGATGTACCACGGGGCACACGTTATTATTCGCAGCAGTTTTGACTGCCGTCTTTGTAGTTTTTCGATGTTTGATGACGAAGCAGTTCCCCATAGTTGTATACCGTATAACCATATGGGCTTTAAAATGGCCTTATATAGAAGGACCTTGAGGTCAAATTTTAATGACGATCTTGTTCCGATAAGCCAGTAAAGTTGGGCAGATTTCAGCTTTATTTGTGTTATTTTTGCCGCTATGTGGTAAGTCCATGTGAGACGTCTATCAAGATGAATTCCGAAATACCTCACATTATTTTGCTCAGGAATTCTTATGCCATCAATTGAAACCGGAGGACAATTTTCTATTCTCAAGGTAAAAGTAATGTGAACGCACTTTGAGGCATTTACTTTTATCTTCCATTTTTCGAGCCATATCTCCAACACTTTTATGTGTGCTTGAAGTTGTTCAGATGCAACTTTTGGATCTTTGTGAATGCTTACAAAAGCAGTATCATCAGCAAATGTAGATGTATGAGTTAGTGGACTAGTGGGCATATCAGCGGTAAACAAAATGTAAAGGAACGGCCCAACAATGCTACCCTGTGGTACACCAGCAGAAATTTGTTTCGTGGAGAATTAAATAGATTTTGATCTTATATGAAAAGATCGATTGCTTAAGTAATTCTTGAATAATTTGTGCACATTTACCGGTAGCAACTTTACAATTTTCAATAATAGACCACTGTGCCAGACCTGGTCAAATGCCTGTGATATGTCTATAAAATTTAATAGTCAAAATGTCTCGCAATAAGTAACATAATTAGTGATTACATTAAGGAAGAATCAGTGATGTTCACTCACCATAGCGTAGTTTCTCGAGTTATAAGCAGTTTCCGTTCCACGGGTATTTTAAATACCATACCTGGAGTTAGTCGGCTACGGAAAACCAGCAAACGCGGAGACATGACCATAATTATAATTATAAAAAAGGATCCACTTGTATTAGCAAGATCAGCTCAACTGCAATGAAACATTACGCCCAAATCCATCCAAAGGAAAGTGATTTATCGACAAACAGAAGCCCGAAAAAATCGTTTCTTTGTCAAAAGAATAGACAAGCCAGGTTTGATTTTGTAAGGAAACATATAATGGACTATTCTGATGAATCATTAGTTAATTCATTGGGTTTTGATGGACTACATGTAGTGCGTAGACCAAGAGGATAGCGTCTTAATTTACGGTATACTAAAGGCTCCGTAAAGCACGGAGGAGGGAACTTACTAGTTGGAAGATATTTTCCAAGACATGGAATTATGCCAAGTTATAAGATAAGCAGCATATTTTACCGTTTTACAAAATCTTAAGCTACCACAAGCAGAGTAGGAAATGCCACTAAAGTGGTTATATCAGTAAAATAATGACCAAAAACGTGCAGCTAAAAGTGTGAAAAACTGGTTTGTGAGTAATAAGATCAATGTAAAAAAGTAATTGATACAATCAGCTGATCTGATCCCATAGAAAATCTACTGGTTATTGTGGATCGTGAATATTACACGATACCTGCAAAAATAAGGAAGGCCTTTTCTAAAGATCTCTTGGAAATGCATCTGTATGGAGTTTTTAATTGAGCCAATGCCACGCAGATGTATAGCAGCAGTTTTGAAAAATAAGGGATATGCAACGAAATATTAAATATTTTAATATTTTTATTAATTAAATTGAATATGTGCCTTAGTTTTTTTTTTTGCGCAAGGACAGCGAATATAATTTTTTTTATATCTTCAGTAAGCTTGGCGTATAATCTTAATAAATCATTAGCAAAAATTTAAATCCATCAGAGTTTTAAAATTTCATTAAACTACATTCTGTCAAACACAACCCCCACTTAGTTTTGTCTGATACTGTGTGCAGGCATTCAAACATGTTGTGAATATTGTTCATTATGAATGTCGTGCAGTGAAATTGAAACGCTTTCATTAACTCTGTTTTTTAGGTGCTGTTGATGACTGTGTTGGTACATTAAAGTCTAATCCAGTGATTCTAGACCTTTTTTTGGTTGCGGCACGTTTTTAACGTTTTCAAAATTTGGCGGCACACAAAGAAAAAGATAAAAATTATTTATTTACTACAACACACTGCATAAATAGTTTATGACAAAAATTTTAAATATACGAAATAAACTAATATATACTACAATACAATAATAACTAAACGACAATTAAGGGATTAATTACAAGCTAATAATAAAAAAATTTTTAATGCGAAATTTGAGTTTGATGTTTTTGATAATTTCATTTATATTTGGTCGTACAAATGACAATGCTACTTTCATATCGTCTTCTACATTTAACAATCTTGATCTTTTTTTTAGTTTTAATGTTGGCTAATGCTGAAAATCCGAATTTACACAAATATATCCTCATTCAGTTCTTTAGCATGTGCTAGAAATCCTTTTAGATATCCAGTCATAGCTGGAGCACCATCTGTGCAAATGTCAATACATGACTTCTAAGAAACTTTAATTTCTTCTAAATATGAACTAATTACTTGAAAAATATGTTTACCAGTTGTAAAATCAGGTAACTCCCGACAACATAAAAATTGATTAATTATATCATTTTCGTGAATAAATCTAACGAATGCAATTAATTGAGCATTTCCTGTAATATCTTTTGTTTCGTCGACTTGTAGAGCAAAATTTGAATTTGCAAGAGTTTTTGCAGTATTTTGCTCAATATTTTCTGACAGATCTTTAATTCTGCGATGAATTGTATCATTTGAAAGTGGTATTTTGCAAATATCAATATCAGCTGATCCACCAATCATTGTTTTTACAATTTTGCAACAAAACGGGTAATATAATTTCTTCAGCCAAATTGTGAGGTTTTAAGTTAACAGCAATCAATTCAGCTATTTCGTAAGAAGCTACATGAGCCTTTTCAGACACACATATGTACTTGTTTTTCAAAAACTTTTACTTGCTTAATTTTTGATGATAAGGAGCTTTTATCTTTTGTTGACAGCGAAGGATGATTAGTCACCAAGTGACGTTGGAGTTTGCTAGGAACCATATTTGATCATTTAAAATCACATAACACACACTCGGGTACAACTATGTCATTTTTCATTGTAGAGGCAAATCCAAATTTCAAAAAATCATAATTATATTTCCGATGGCTAACGTATTTGTTTGAGCAAGAAGTACTTTTATTTGTGCCGAGGGTTGGCTCATTAACTCGGTCCCTAACGTTATCATTATCACTATTATCATCATTAAACTTTCTTCTTTTTAACCATTGATTCATTTTCTAATAAAATAAAAATAATACTGTTGAAACATTTAAAAAATGGTTCAAATATTAATCACTTGTAATTTATGAATATGGAAAATTACACCTTTCTGAAATTGTGAAACTTTCACTCAAATACAATTTTCCGTAGATAAAACATAAATTTTATGTGAAGAAATACAGACACAGTGTGCGTGTTCAGCAAGTCAGCACATAATCTCGGGATTCCGCGTGAGATGTGTGCACAGCGCACGTGTTCAATCACAGTAGTATTTAGTAGAGTGCGATAAAACCAAAAAAAAAAAAAACTTATTTGGAAAACCGTGTAAAAGCGAAAAGGTGTAAAACAAGTACCGTGTAAATCGGGGAATAGGTGTACTGCAAAGTTAAAAATTTATAAATTGACACTACATGCCAGTACATACATACATTTGCCAGTTTTAACGAAAGAAAAGGTGCAGTAACTACTATGCAACACTTTGTGAATCTCAACTATCACTAAACCAACAAGTTTTGTACGCAGAAGTGGCAAGTGTGCGCCGACTTGAGACATATTCCTTTTGCTATGCACGCCGCTTCATTATAATTTGTCACTAAGAAAAAGCGCGATGCAAAGCAAATAATAAAATAATTTATTTTTTAATGGATTTAAATAAATATTCATGTTAAAAATATTTTTCTTTTTAAATGATATAATTCAATAATATTAACATTATTATATATTTGCAAAATTTGGCGGCACACTTTTAAAATTTGGCGGCACACAAAAGTGCCGCGGCACAGTGGTTGAGAATCACTAGTCTAATCCATTTGTCTCACCTACAGTTTTTATGACTTTTACAGCTTCTTCTTTATTATTATGATTTGATTAGTTTCAAGTGAAATCATAATGCGGAATTTAAGTTCTAAATATAAATTTTCTTTAGATTTAAAAGAAAGACAAATTGTTTTCATACACTTTACTTTTGATATGAGAAATATTTTAATTCTAATCAATACAGCTGTCATATTTAGAGTGACATTTATATTCTTTTTAACAATTAAAATTTAAGTCAACTTAAAAAAACGTATATTTCATATTTCTTTTTCATGACAAAAAGAACCCGATTCACTGGGTTGGCAATGAACATCAGGGCTGGATTTTGTTTTTTTTTTTATTTCAATTGTGGCAATACTAAAAAAACAACATGATAGTTTTGACATTTAGTTTAGTTTGACGTATTTGTGGCAATGGCAGTTGTTTCGCACGAAAATCACATTAAAGTAATTCAAATCCACTATGAAAATGGTGGCTCTGTTAAAGTTACATTTCGTAAAATTTGTAATATTTTCGAATAACATAATCATCCTTTTGACACTGCTATTAAGAATTTGGTTGTTAAATTTGAGTCGACAGGCTCGATACAAAATGTGCGAACTTTAACGCGTGTTCGACCGGATCGTTCAACTGAAAACATCCCAACCGTGAGCCATAGTATTAAAGCAGATTTGTTAAAATTTGTCAATTCCTCGAAGTTCCCAACAGTTGGGGTTGTATAAAACCACCACATGCCATTTGCATAAGGATTTAACTTTGAAGCCTTCCAAAGTTCAACTGGTGCAATAATTGAAGCCGACCGACCATTCACATCCCCGTATAGATTCGCTCAATTCATTTAGGAACAACCGGTTGGTTTTTATGAAAAAATCATTTTTTTACACGAAGGCCATTTTCACTTGTCGAGGTATGACAACAAGAGAAATTGCTGCATTTGTGCTTCTGAAAGTTCTAGAGCGATTATTGAGAAGCCTTTACATGCTCAACGTGTCCCTGTATGGTGCACTATGCGTTCTGAAGGCATGATTGCACCGTTTATTTTTTTTTTTTTCGTTTTTGTTTTGAAGATGAGGCTAGAAATGCGGTAACGGTTAATGAATCAAGCTATCGCGAGATGCTTACAACTCAATTTTGGCGTATTGTTGACGACGTGAATATGACTGATATGTGGTTTCAACAGGATGGGTCGCAGCCAATGAAACAATCAAATTTCTAGATCGCATAATTTCACGACAATCAGCACTTAAATGGTCAGCCAAATCGTGTGATTTAACACCACTGGATAATTTTTTGTGGGACTATGCTAAGGACGGAGTCTATACGAAGCTAATCGAATCGATTTCAGCCTGAAAACTCAAAATCCTTTAAACAAAATCCAAAAAGTGATTAAAAACTTTGACGAAAGAATCGACATCTGTCAACGTAGTCGTGGTGGTAGTGGACCTTTGCCAGATAACATTTTTTATTCATAATTAATGAACTTTTCTCTTCGTAATAAAATAACAACATGAATCATCTTAATCAAAATTTTTTGTTATATTTTATTTTAGAAAACAAACTTCTTATTGAATACCCCTTTATAAAAATTATTTTTTTTTATGTTAAAGAAAAAATTTGTTGTAAATTTCGAGACAGATTAAAAAAAAATAAGAGTTTCGTGCCGAAGTTGAGACAGTTTCATTAAAAGTCATTGATAATATTTTTTTTTTATTTTTTTTTTTTTTTTATTTTTGTAAAAGAGAAGTAGCACTTCAGACAACAATGCCTATTTAGTCAAGTACAGTGCTACATTCTTTAGGTAAGGAAAGGATAGAGAATAGATGAAACAGGTGGTGAAAGTAGTAAGAAAGTCGGAAATTAACTGCCGTATATAAGACAGCACAGCGACCAGTGACTATGCCTTCATCGCTGAGCAGCCCCATCAACAGTCAATTTTTATTTTTGCAGTGAAAAAAAACCAAGGTCTTTGTTGGGAATCGAACCTACTAGCCTACAGGGGCTTGTATTGAGTTCTCATTTTAAAATAGTAAAATTTGTATGAAAAAGCTATCGGCACATGAAGTATTTGCTGTCAGGAAAATAATGTCTCTTTTCTTGGGGGAAAAAAAAGTATTGTACTCCCAGCACTGTTCTGCTCTTTATGATGTAAAAAAATAGCAATGACTTTTTTATTTCCATTACATTTCTAGGCATTTCTAGAATATTCGAACTAAATGGGAAGCTGATTATTACAACAGAAAACTTTTGTAAGACTTCTCAAAATCTTTCTTTCTTTCTTTAGAGAAATGCAATGAAATGTTTTTTAGAGATGTGCAGAATCGCTGGAAATGTAAAATAGAAATGTCAACGTAAATAAATCCTCCAAGTGCGTGTGGGAAGGGAAGAGTTCCCTAACCTGGAATTTATAATTTTATCTTTTGTTATTTTCTCTTAAAAACACAGTGACTGTCAATTACAGTTCATAAAATAAGACGGCATACGTTCAAATCAGATTTTAGGCCTCCATTTTAAATTTAGTATATTTGACATACAATTTTTTGGTAGCCAGCCGGACACTATGGCCCATAATAGGCCGTGTTTCCTTTGAAATTTCTTTTATTTGTTGCTGTAGCAGCTATAATAATGTTCTGCTGTCTAAATTTAAAGTAATTACAGCTGTCGAGTGTTTTCAACCGGCGGCTATTTTGTCAGCTGTTAAGTGATTTATGCATAATTGGGTTGGTCATGATTCTAAATTGTACAAATTAGGCTCTTAATAGAATGGTCGTTGATTCCGACTTTCATAAGCTAATTTTATTTAGCGATGAAGCTGACTTTTGTTTATAAACGGATACGAAAATAAACAAAATGGCCACATTTGAAGTGACATGATAATTACAACTGCGCCTGGCCGTAAGTCGTAATAGTGGATGGTGGATCATTATTACTGTGGATGAAATGTAGCGTCATCCTCGCCCTTCGAATACGTATATCCTCCGGTCACTCCTAGTTGCAATTTTAACAGCCCGGAGTAGGCCGCAGCCTTCACTCCTTGCTGAAGAGTCGGAGACCATCCGACTCCTGGTCCAGAACGCATCAAGCTTAATATAATTAAGAATAATCAGTCAGAGTAGAGCTAAATGCTTAAAGAGACAAATAGCGGTACTTTGGGGGTTTACTGAATCCCGTGAAAATATAGTGGACTGTCCAGTTGGCTCCTGCTAGCCTTGAAGGGGACTGGGCTCCCTTTTACCCCCGCAAGACACAAGTCTAGATGGTTGTGTGATCCATTAAGACTTATAATGTGCCCCGGGGGGAGAGAGATAGCGTTATATCCAGACTGTTTCATCGTTGTTTCATCAATTTATTCACCTCCCAGATTCTCAATTACCGAAGCGCAATATGAGGATTTCTACAAATCGCTCGGAGACAGATTTTTGGCAGCTGGCGATTATAATGCCAAACATACGTACTGGGGCTCCCGTCTTATTACACCTAGGGGTCGCGCACTGTTTAATACAGTTACAAAAATGTCGCTGGATGTTATTTCAAGTGGGAAGCCAACATATTGGCCTACTGACAGATATAAAATTCCTAATGTCATGGACTTTGGGGTCATGAAAAATTTCTCCTTGAATTTGATTAATATTGAAAACTCATTAGATCTATCGTCAGATCATTCTCCAACTATTGTTACAATTTGTAACCCTCAGATAACGGATTTATATCACCCAAACGCGAATAAGATCAGTCGTATAAATTGGTTGAAATTCAAAATGTATCTCAGTAGCCATTGCACTGAAAACGTTATAATACGAACACCTGAGGATATTGAATCTAGTGTTGTCACAATGAATGAAATAATTAAGGAAGCCGCTGAACATGCAACTACTACCTTCACTCAGACTGGTCTTAAAAGAATATATTCTGTGGATATTGAACATCTCGTAGCGGAAAAAAGAAGAGCCAGAAGGGATTGGCAAAAGCACAGATCACCTCAACATAAACTTCGTCGCAAGGAATGCACAAAACGACTAAAGGATTTACTAAATTATGAGAAAACCGCATCTTTAAAAAAATATCTGGAGAGATTCGATGTTTTACCAACCTCTAATTACTCTTTGTGGCGAGCTGCTAAAAACCTTAAAAGACTAGTTAAATTTAAACCACCTCTGCGTACTTCAACTGGAGACTGGGCACGAAGTGATTCTGAAAAGGGTGATATATTTGTTGAGCATCTGAAATCCGTTTTCACCCCGAACGCGTTTACTGGGGAGACTGAATTGCCAGATGTAGTGACTTTACCCCCTCTACCCATAAAATTCAAGTTGCGTGACGTTCAAGGACAAATTGATAGACTCAATCCGAAGAAAGTCCCAGGCATAGATGGTATCAGCAATAGAATGTTAATGGAGTTGCCACGTATTTGTATTCGAATTTTGCTATTTATATTTAATGTCGTTTTAAGATTAAAGGATCGAGGATCTTACCAGGGCCGAATCATATAGGCCCATAAGCTTATTATCAACCTCATCAAAGCTTTTCGAGAAGTTGTTTATGACTAAGCTGTCACTAATTTTAAGTGTTAGGGGGTACATTCCAGACCATCAATTTGGTTTCAGGAGCCAGCATGGCACCATTGAGCAGACTCATAGATTGGTTCAAGTAGTGAGAAAGGCATTTGAGGAAAGGAAATATTGTTCTGCCCTCTTTCTAGATGTTTCGCCAGCATTTGACAAAGTATGGCATAAGGGACTATTACATAAGTTGATGACATCTCTCCCAATCAATATGGTGAAGTTTCTGGAAAGTTACATTGTAGAGAGAAGGTTTACAGTAGCCGAAGGAGTCTTCATCATTGAACCCGCATCGATAGCTTTTGGTGGGCAGCAGGGGAGTATACTGGGTCCAGTTTTATACCTGCTCTTTATACTTGTGATATGCCTGTTGGCAGTAGCATCCATACTTCAACATTTGCCGATGATACGGCCTGCCTTAGTTCTCACGAAGACCGCCGTATGGCATCTCAGGTTCTTCAGGAACATATTACGCATCTGGAATTGTGGTTGAATTTATAGAGAATAAAAGTAAACAAGCAAAAGTGTGTCCACTTAACTTTTACTTTAAAAAGGGAAAATTGCTCCCCTATTCGTATGAACGGGCAGATTATACCTCACCACTTGCACGCTAAATATCTTGGCATAATCCTGGATCGTAGGCTTACATGGAAACACCACATCGACACAAAGCTAATCCAAATGAAAATCAAGTTATCGCAAATATACTGGCTAATTGGCAGGAACTCAACTCTTAGTCTATATAAGTCGATTCTGAAACCAATATGATGCTATGGAATTCAACTATGGGGCACTGCTTCAGCTTTAAATGTGGAAAAAATTCAACGCCGACAAAACAAAATACTACGATTAATTACATTAGCTCCATGGTACATGCGAAATTTAATTATACATCGTGATTTGGATATTCCACTCGTGACTGCTGAAATTGCTCAATACGCAGGCAAATATTTAACTAAGCTCGAGTGCCACCCTTGCGCGGAATTTTAGAGGTCATATCCGATTAAAAAGGAGAGACACAGGGGCATTGGTAAATATATACCTCCGAATAGAAATGGAATCTCTTGAAAATAGTTTTTATTTTTTTTTATATTTATTTTTAATTGTGAGAATTTGTTAAGATTATCATATTGCTGTCACTAGAATGGCACTAGCTTGTGCCATTATTAATTTATTGAAGGAAACGTTTTATAACCTCATAGTTTTGCCTTATTTCTGACCCGCATATTGAGCTCCAAGACCGTGCGTTTTAACGCCGCTATACTATTTTCTATGGGGATGTGTGAAATAGCATATCTATGTCGATAAGTCCTAAACAACTTGGAAGACTCCATTCGCCGAATTATTACTGATATACGGCCACCAAAGTTATCGAAAAGTTATCGAAAATTGGATTTCCAGATTAGACTATGTCTGAACCAGCCGTGGCATTCATATGCCAGTCGTATTAAATTTCAATGCCAAAAGATGATCTGTGGAGTAAAATAAAGTTCATGTCAATTTAAAAAAAAAATTTATTTTTGTTTTATAACCTTTGCATATAACGGTTCAAGGTACAGCGAGCAGTGAGAAATGGACCAAGTATTGTAGTCTTATTATGTTTATTTATCCGTTTGGATACGCAACCCCTAAAATTTATAAATAGTTTATGTGCCCCTGTAGGGTAGGCTAGTAGGTAGTGTACTAGCTTATCAGCCTGGGGGTTGTGGGTTCGATTCCCAACAAAGACCTTGACTGTTTTCACTACAAAAAATAACAATTGACTGTCGGTGAGGGCTGTTCAGTAAGGCATAGTCACTGGTCGGTGTGCTGTCTTACAGGACAGTTTATTTCCGATAACATGAGCCTTCTGGAAAAGAAAGCAGCCCCGCTAGTGTACTTAGGCTACAATCTAGGAGTGGTTGTTTCCACTACAAAAAATAAGAGCTTGAAAGCTATTTAACTATCCTTCTACTTTCACCACCTTTCTTATATCTACTCTATCTCTTTGCTAACAGAATGTAGAACGGTTATTCTTCGACTGATTTATAGCATCTCGTAGACTAAACAAATAACGTTAACTTAACCACGAGCTGTTGAGGTGGAAAGCTAACATTTTGCAGGGATGCATAATTGTACACAAATTAAACACTTAAAAGTTTTTCTTCTTAATTCTATAACATTTTGTTTCTGATGAGTTCTTTATTGCAAAATAAATAACACCAGATTTTAGAGTTTTCCCATTAATTACAAATTTATTTACTTTAACTACACACAAATTAAGATTTGTACGTTTGGCACTACAGAGCAATTTACTAAAAATGCAAGTCTTCACATCACTAGGCTTATGTTTTAAGTATCCACTCAGACGCTGCCCTTTATATTTGTCCGCTAGAGGTCTAGAAAAATTAAGAATTTTCTACTCCCTTTATATCACATTTTGTTGTTGTTGTTGTTGTTATGTTATTTATTCAATATATAGGCGTCTGTTGGTTTCTTTCTGGAATTTATTTTAAGATAGTTGTTGTTGTTTTGCGTGTATAAGTTTTCTTAGAAAACTCCCCAGTTTGTAAACAGCATACCCCCTTGTTTACTTTATTACTTAATTATTTTCTTTTAAAACTTAAGCCACACGAATCCGTAACAATATATTGAAATAAATTTATATTTTGTAAAATTGCAGTTTCATATTGGCCAGAATGTAGCAAAAGGTATAACTCGATATATGAGATAAATGAGAGCTAAACGTAGTTCTAAATGTTGAAACATACATCAAATGCTGGTGGACCAGCTAATGGTCAAGTTCGTAATAATTCTACAGCAACTACAGCACGCAATATACACTTAAGACCACAACAGCCATTAAATATATCGACTCTTAATGGCAGCAACTTGCAAACGTCATCAACAACAGCAACAAATGTATCAACGCTTGGCGTTAATGGGGGACTACGTTTAACAACTCTGCTTAATATTGCTTCACCCCCCACAACAAATATTAATAATCATCTGCAACAACCACAACAACAACAGCAGCAGCAGCAAGCACAACAACAACAACAACCACCAACAATACCTTTACCACTACCACCGACCGGAAATGGTAATACAACAACAAATACTGCAACCACTACAACCCCAGTAACACCAATTATAAATCATTTAACACCAAACGGTCTGAATGGTATCGGTAATAATTTACACACCTACACAAATCAACATATTGCCTTGGCACATGCAGCAGCTGCTGCTGCCGGAGCAAATGCCACCACAAATAATGCTAATTTGATTAATAGCACCGTTTTAAATCCAAATAATACAACAACAAATCATACAAACTATACGAATTATACAAATCCTGCTGGTGCCATCATTAATCAATCGAAACATGGCCCCGGACCCAGAGAGGCATTAACTAGTTTAGGTCTATTATGTTTGGGTAAGTAAGAACACAAAATGTAAAGGAATGTTAACTTATTTATTATTTTATTTTAATTTTGAAAATTTATTTTATTTTGCCAGTTTCCCTTTTATTGGCATTATTATCGTTAATATTTTTACTTAAAATATCACCAAATGCCCGCGAAGATGCCCTGACACGTAGTTCTCCCGAGGATTTTATTATTGTTTACGATGTTACCTTGGCGCTATGCGCTTTGTCACTCTCTTTAAATTTATGCTGCCTTTTGGTTTGTGCAATTCAGTTCCTTTTTGCCGTTAAATTAGTTCGATCGCCCATGTTTGATGGACGGTAAGTTAAAGCTTGTTGTTGTTTTATTATTATAGAGAAAGTAGATTTAACACCTTAACATAACTTAACATACTCAAATTCCGCTTAAGTAGTCCATTCTCTACACCCAGTAGTAAAAAGTTTAAAAAACAATAAATTTAATTTACTTGGAAGACAAAATGTAAAGGAATGTAATCATTTTTATTATTTTATTTAAATTTATTTTTTACAACGTCTAAATAGAATTCCTTATTTTTTTACTTAATAAAAACAATAAACTAAATTTAATTTCTTATTTATTTATAAATATAATTTCTTAATCCTTTTCTTTAAATTATTTTTTTTATTTAAATTAAATAAAACTTCTTAATTTTTAAAAAAATAAATACATTTTCTTAATTATTTTTTTAAAATTTTAATTTCCTAGTTATTTTTTAAAAGTCTGAATAATTTCTTATTTTTTTATTCATTTAAAAGAGAAAATTTTAATTTCCTAATTATTTTTTTAAATCATTTTATGTAAAACTAAATATAACTTCTTAATTATCAAAAAAAAAATAAATGTAACTTGTTAATTATTTTTTTTAATTATTTCTTAAACTTATTAAAAAAGAAAACTGAATGTAACTTCTAAAGTATTAAAAAAATAATTTCTTAATTTCTTATTATAAATTATTTCTTAAAAAAACTAAATCCAATTTCTTAAATATTTTTTTAATTATTTCTTAAAAAAATAATTAGGAAATTATATTTAGTTTTTCTTAAAAATAATTTTAATAAAATACTAAATATAATCTCTTAATTATTAAAAAAAAATATTATCTTTTTTATTTTTATAAATTATTTCTTAAAGAAATTAAATCCAATTTCTGAATTATTTTTTAAATTATTTTCTAAAAAAATCTAAATATAATTTCTTAATTATTAATAAAGAATTGTATTTTCTTAATTATAAATATAACTTCCTAATTATTAAAAAAAAAAACTAAATATAATTCCTTAATAATTAAAAAAAAACTAAATGTAACTTCTAAATTATTAAATAAAAAAAATAATTTCTTACTTTGTTTTTATAAATTATTTCCTAAAAAAATTTAATCCTATTTTTTAATTATTTTTTAAATTATTTCTTAAAAAAACTAAATCCAATTTATTAATTATTTTTTAAATTATTTCTTAAAAAAACTAAATATTTCTTTATTATTAATAAAAGGAATGTATTTTCTTAATTATTTTGTAAAACTTCTGAATGATTTCTTATTTTTTTATTTATTTAAAAGAGAAAATTTTAATTTCCCAATTATTTTTTTAAATCATTTTTTATAAAACTAAATATAACTTCCTAATTATTAACAAAAATAAATGTAACTTCTTAATTATTTTTTTATAATTATTTCTTAAAAAACTAAATATAATCTCTAAATTTTTAAAAAAAAACTAACTGTAACTTTAAAATTATTAAAAAAAAAATATTTCTTGATTTGTTGTTATAAATTATTTCTTAAAAAAAACTAAATCCAATTACTTAATTATTTTTTAAATTATTTCCTAAAATAATCTAAATATAATTTCTTAATTATTTTTAGAATTATTTCCTAAAAAAACTAAATATAACTTTCTAATTATTTTATTAAAATTATTTTTAAGAAAAACTAAATATAATTTCCTAATTATTTTTTTTAATTATTCCCTAAAAAATAAATATATTTTCTTAATTCTTTTTTAAAATTATTTTTTCAATTATTATTTTCTAATTATTTTCTAAAAAAATCTAAATATAATTTCTTAATTATTAATAAAAGAAATGTATTTTCTTAATTAATTTATAAAATTATTAAGAAAATTTTAATTTCCTAATTATTTTTTTAAAACTAAATATAACTTCTTAATGATTAAAAAAAAATTAAAAGTAACTTCTTAATTATTTTTTTTTAAATTATTTCTTAAAAAAACTAAATATAATCTCTAAATTATTAAAAAAAATAATTGTGACTTCCAAATTATTAAAAAAATTAATATCTTAATTTGTTTTTATAAATTATTTCTTAAAAAAACTAATTTCAAATTCTTAATTATTTTTTAAATTATTTCCTAAAAAAATCTAAATACAATTTTTTAATTATTTTTTGAAATTATTTCCTAAAAAACTCAAAATTAACTCTTAATTATTGAAAAAAAACTAAATGTAACTTTTAAACTAATAAACAAAAAAATTAATTTCTTACCTTGTTTTTATAAATTATTTCCTAAAAAAATGTAATCCAATTTTTTAATTATTTTTTAAATTATTTCTTAAAAAAACTAAAACCAATTTTTTAATTATTTTTTAAATTATTTCTTAAAAAACTAAATATAATTTTTTAATTATTAAAAAGGAATGTATTTTCTTGATTAGTTTTTAAAATTTATTTTTTAAAAAGTCTGAATAATTTTTTATTTTTTTTTATTCATTTAAAAGCGAAAATTTTAATTTTGTGATTATTTTTTTAAATAATTTTATATAAAACTAAATATAACTTCTTAATTATTAATAAAATAAATACATTTTCTTAATTATTTTTTAAAAAGTCCGAATAATTTGTTATTTCTTAAAAAATATAAATGTAATTTCTTAATTATTTTTTTAATTGTTTCTTAAAAAAACTAAATATAATCTCTTAATAATTAAAAAAAAACTAGATATCACTTCTGATTTATTAAAAAAAAATAATTTCTTTATTTGTTTTTATAAATTATTTCTTAGAAAAACTAATTTCAAATTCTTAATTATTTTTTGAAATTATTTCTTGAAAAACTAAATCCAATTTCTTGTTTATTTTTTAAATTATTTCCTAAAAAAATCTAAATCCAATTTCTTAATTGTTTTTTGAAATAATTTCCTAAAAAACTAAAAATAATCTCTAAATTATTAAAAAAAACTAAATGTAATTTCTAAATTATTAAAAAAAAATTAGTTCTTAATTTGTTTTTATAAATTATTTCTTCAAAAAACTAAATCCAATTTCTTAGGTATTTTTTGAAATTATTTACTAAAAAAACTAAATATAATTTCTTAGTTTTTTTTGGTAAAATGATTTTTGAGGAGAGCTAAATATAATTTCCTAATTATTTTTATTTAAATTATTTCTTAAAAAATTAAATATAACTGCTTAATTATTAAAAAAAAATAAATGTATTTTCTTAATTATTTTTTTTAATTATTTATTAAAAAAACTAAATATAATCTCTTAATTATTAAAAAAAAAATATTATCTTTTTTATTTTTATAAATTATTTCCTAAAAAAATTAAATCCAATTTCTGAATTATTTTTTAAATTATTTTCTAAAAAAATCTAAATATAATTTCTTAATTATTAATAAAGAATTGTATTTTCTTAATTACTTTATAAAATTATTTTTTAAAAAGTCTAAATAATTTTTTATTTTCTTATTTATTTAAAAGAGAAAATTTTAATTTCCTAATTATTTTTTTGAAACTAAATACAACTTCTTAATTATTAAAAAAAATAAATGTATTTTCTTAATTATTTTTTTTAATTATTTCTTAAAAAAACTAAATATAATCTCTTAATTATTAAAAAAAAACTAAATATAATCTCTTAATTATTAAAAAAAAACTAAATGTAACTTCTAAGTTATTCAAAAAAAATTTCTTCTTAATTTGTTTTTATAAATTATTTCTTAAAAAAACTAAATCCAATTTCTGAATTATTTTTTTAAATTATTTATTAAAAAAACTAAATATAATTTCTTGATTATTTTTAAAATTATTTCCTAAAAAGCCTAAATATAACTTTAAAATTATTTTTTAAAAATCTAAATATAATTTCTTAATTATTTTTTAATGATTAAAAAAAAAATTTAAGAAATAGTTAAAAATTATTAAAAAGAAAACTAAATTTAATTTCATATCTACTGGGTGTCTGCCGGGAAGTTTTAGTTTTAAATTATTTCTTAGAAAAACTAAGTTTTATATTTTTAATTATTATTTAAAAAAGAACTAATTATAATTTCTTAATTATTTTTATTTAACTGAATATAAATTTTTATATTTTATGTAATAATTAAAAAAATTAAGAGATAATTTAAAAATTATTAAAACGAAAACTAAATTTTTTCATAACTACAGGGTGTCTGCCGGGAAGGTATAGTTTTAAATTATTTTTTAGAAAAACGAAGTATAATTTTTTAATTATTACTTTAAAAAAATAATCATAATTTCTTAATTATTTTTATTGAATTAAAAAAAAATATAATTTCCTAATTATATTTTTTTTTAGAGATAATCGTTATTTGGAAAAGTCTAGCACTAGTCGTACGTGTGCAGTTGGCGGTTTCTTTATTTCGATACCGATTTTTTTAACAGGTAAATTATTTTATTTTAAATTTTTTTTTAAGTAAAACTTAATTAAAATTCTTCATTATTTTTATAATTTTGTTTACAGGCATAATTTTGTATACTTTTAATCATTTTCATTCAACACCTGCCATAATAACGAGCGTATTGATTGGAATCGGTATTATATTTTGTGGAGCGGCTATGGTTCATAATGTTTTCGTTTGGCAAAAAGAGAAAACGATTAGTTATCGCAGTGCACCGCTTAATCACATGTCAATGATGTCACAACAACAGATGGGCCCCATTACACCACCCATACAGTTTTTAAATTCTCATCATTCATTGCATCCGCCACATTTAAATTTCAATCAATCGAATATTTCGACATTATTGCATCCGACGTCGATAACACCAGTATCACCAAATCATTCACATGGTAGTTTTAATCCTTTAACAGCATTAAGTTCATCATTTATGATGCGACCCTCGACTGCTACACCACCAACACCAAAACCCATTGCCAATGGTGGTGGTGGTGGTGGTTGCCCATCGACTTTAGTCGTAACAACACAACGTGAAGCCAGTGGCTCTGTGAGTCCCGGTCTTCCCAACGCCCTAGATATGAGTACTGTTACTAGCACTTCGTTACACGAACTATCCACTTTAGTCTAAATGTAATTTATATGCTATTCGACTCTTATTATAATTATATTTTTGTTATGCATACATATATTTCGTATATATGTCTTATTGTATTATTTTTTTTATTTTTTGCTATCGATTTAATTTTAACATCGATTGTTTTTATTTGAAAACAAAAAAGAAGAGAACCATAAAATCTAAAAATAAGTTAAAATAATTAATTAATTTCTTGCCTAAACCAGTGAGTATTTTATGCAAAATAAAACGAAAAACAATAAATGTGTATATAATTAATTAATTAATTAATTTAAAAATAAATAAAATCGAAGTTGTAAATTCTTTAAGTTTTCTTTTTATTTACTATTTTCTGTTTTGTTTCTTATTTATTAACCACAAAATAAAAATTAATTTTTTTTTCAAATTTTACTTTTACTTTACACAACAATTTCACTGTTCGGACAACTATCGAAAATCTTCGATATGGAGTCGGAAAATGAATCGAAGCTAGTTAGGGTTTTATGTCTTCTATTTGGGTACGGTTTTCCGTCGACCCTCGTCAAATTTGGTTTGTAAACAAACCGGTTTCGGCTGTTTGCCATCTTCAGTGTTCTTTTCGTATTAGTTGCGTTCTATTGTCAGTTGTGTTTATATAGTTCGTGTCTCCCTTCATGTTATTGCGTTCGTCACTTTCTGTCTTTTTTGCCTGTGTCTCTCTCTCTCTCTCTCCTTTTTCGTTTGTCTCTTTTTACTAAATTTGTCGCACCCTTTTTTATTCGTCTTTTTTTTAGCTAAATCCTTTATTTTACATTACAATGTCCTAGGAGAGGACCAGGTAATCCAAAAACCCATTACGTCAGAGTAGTTCAAAAACTAGTCGAAGTAACTACTCCGCAAATTATTAACACAGGGTTAGTCTTGAAATTACTTCATGTCAGTACTCCATGGATTACCACAGAAAACTAGTTTGGAAAATATTTTGTACTATTACCCGCGGAATATAAACAAAGGACTAGTTTTTAAATTATTTTAATGTGAATACTCCATGGAACACCGCAAGAGACTAGTTTGAAAACTATCCTTTGGTAAAATTTCTTGGAGCATCCCAAAAAATGTTTTTGTCAAAAAAAAAAATGAAAAATATAATTACAATTTTTTGTGTACAAAATTTTTTATTTATTTTTTAAAAAATTATGATAATAAATGAATTTTTTCTAGTAATTAATTTAAAGCACTAGGTCAATTTTAATAAAAAATGTTAAAAAGCTTTTATTTTTTATTAATTTTTCGATATTTCGCCACACCGTTGGTTGGCATCATCAGGAAAAACAAAAATAATAATAAACAAACAAATTGAAAAAATTTTTTGATTAACAAATCCAAAATAATCAAAAAATTTTTTTTTTTTCGAAATATCGAAAAATTAATAAAAAATAAAAGCTTTTTAACATTTTTTATTAAAATTGACCTAGTGCTTTAAATTAATTACTAGAAAATATTAAAAAAGGTCAAAAAAATTATAACTATTATAATAAATGAATTATAATTAAAAAAATAATAATAATTGCAAACATAACAGTTGTATTTATAGAATATATGTATATGTACCCGCGTACTTCAAACCGAATTATCATTATTTTTTTGGTATATGTTCCAATAAACCAATTAATTTCAAACATTGCATCAATTTTTAAATTATTTTTTTGAAAATCAGAAATTTCTTCTATAAAAATTTTTCCAAAAATTCATTTACATCATATGGCTTTTGTTTTCCAAAATATATGCCAGCTGCAAAAACTTTTATATTTTTGATATTAATTATGTACTTTAATTAGTATTGGCCTAAGTTGTGCATTTGAACTTTTAAAAATTGGTAAACCGTCTACGTTAATATCACAAATAATTTCGTCATACATTTCAAATAAATGTGCTACTTTCATTAGATTAATTTCAATACCAAAATGCACATATTGCCCAGGATGCACTGTCACTATATTTATTTCCGAGTCCATTCGTTTAAATAGCGCAGCAGGAGAAATCGGTACATCAATTCCATTGTTTTTCAATATACACAACAAATTTCGCAAGTGTTTACGGGAAGTTCTACTATTCATCTGCCATTGCCCTAAATCACTAATTAAATTACTTTCGCATTTTAAGTTATCTACTTCTACAGGTGAATCCCCTAATTTCAAAAAATCGTCTCCGCCTATAGATTCTATTGTAATGGAATCCTTTTTGCACTCATTGAACGCGTTTGCGTTATTTAATTTATTTAAATAATAATCTTTTTCTTTTTTAATAATTCTTCTTTGATGACGTGCACTGCACTTCATTTTACTTCTTTATTATTGAACTTTTCTTAATTATTTAATTTTTACTTACAACAGAAGAAACTTTTTCACTTTTCTTCATTCGGTTTATCAGAAAACACAATGAAAAAATATGACATAACAGTGCTACCATAGCTGTTTTTTTTTTCAAATGTGTTGCGAGTATTGCCAAATTATCTTTTTTTAGTCATCATAGTCTATGTTTGCATTACATCGGACCATGTTGTAACTACTCCTTCTTACTTAAAACGGATCACGTACTCCAATAATTACTGCAGGGCATATGTACACATACATTAATAAATATTTGATTCTGTGTGTGCGGTTTTACACACATCAACTTTTGTTGCTCAACTTTTGTTGTTTCGGTTAGAAAGAAAGAGAAGGTTTTATACACATTTCTCTTTCTTTCTGATGGAAACAACAAAACTTGAGCAACAAAAGTTGATGTGTGTAAAACCGCACTGTATAAAAAATACTACTCTCTTTTCTATTATTGGTTTTGCTCAATTCAAAGACAGTATTCCCTGTTTACCCTTTACACTTTCCCCTCTCGTCCATAGATGCTTAAAATTTCTGTTTATGTAAAATGTTCGCAGTACAACATCTTTATAAATCTATAATCTTTGCCCTTATGTTAGCCACTGCCGCGTTCGTGGAATTCTCGACCTCATAATAGACGATGATTGCAATATCGTCAGCGAAGCCAATCACATGCAGCACTCCTCCAGGCTGGTTCAGTCGTAGAACCTCGTTATACCTTCTGTTCCACAGAAGTGATCCGAGAACCGATCCCTGGGGAACTTCTTCCTGCCGAGTGTGTGTGTGTGTGTATGCGTATGTGAAACTAATTTGTGTGCGATAAGAAAACAAAAAGCAATGGTTTCTTCACGAATATTGAAAATGGTTTCACATCACATCAGGTCTATATAACTGACTACAGAGTAGCCTGTGCCTATGAGCTATTTATTCTTTTTCTTATTGGAAATTTCAAGATTTAAATATTTTGTGGTTTATAAAGAAAAAAAAATCTGCTTTGTCATTGACAATTTTAATTTCAAATACAAAACAAATTATTAAAAATTCAAATTTAGTGAAAACAGTGAGTGATGCTATTGTAAAACAATAAATATCCATTTCTTCACAAAATATGTTTTTCTTAATGTTTCGCAGAGCGTCCACGTTTCTTGGAATCAACAGGCGCTAAGAATAAAAAAAAAATAAATTTTATTTAAAATAAAGCAGCAATTTAAAATGTTATTCAATTACCATCTTCTGGTATGGCTGCTAAAGATGTATTTATAGGTGAACTTTTGTCCTTCAAACGATAAAACTTTTGATGCTTTTCGCTGCCAAAAGAACTGGCAACACTAACATTATCATCGGTATCATCCTTTAGGTTATAAAAAAAAAGAAAATATTTTTATTTGATTTTTGAAATTAATGATTTTTTGAAAATACCTTGTCCTTAACAGATTGTCTTGTGACACGACGTCCGGTGCCAGTTGCACTTGATACTGTACTTAGTTTGGAGGACACCGATTCAGCATCATCGCTATCTGCACTAATTTGAGATGAACGTGTAGAACGGGATTTTGTAAGTCGTTTGTTTTGAGGTGGCGTATTTGTGTCTGTTTTCTTGTCTCTGGGAACTTTAGTAGAGGCTTGAGTTAAGGCAACTGATTTTTCCATTATAGCCATTTGTGTACGCGTCATTCGTCGTGCTGAAGCATATGAAAACTCAGAAGACACTGCCGATTGATCACTTCTGGGTGAAATTTTTTCTATTTCTTTTTCATTCTCGTTTGTGTCCTGCTCGTTGCTACTTTTCTTACGTTTATTTCCGATTCTTTTAATACTTGCTGGCCTAGGTGAAGCAGGAATACTTTCCGTATCCTCTTCTTGTACAGATTGTACACTACGACCTCTTCGGCTGCGTGGTGTTAAAATGGCTGCATTTGTTTCCGGCTGGGAAGAAATACTCTTGCGTCTTGTGTGTTTAGTTGTTATCGGTGATTCGAGCGTTTGATTATATAAAATACGTTTCGGTTGCGACAAGTGTTCAGTGGAACTAGCTAAGGAGGAATCCAGTTCACTGTCTATTGAATTCAGATGCAACCTTAAGCGGGTACGTGTTGCGGGAGAGTCAAGCGTAGTAGAGTCTTCGTTAATGGCTTCCAAAAGAACTGATCGACGTCGACTTTTGGTTATTTTATTATCCACTGAATCTTGAGTTTTCTGTATCTTATGCGGTGTTCCCTCCTCAATAATGTTCTCTATTTGAGATTTCGGTTGAAGAGAACTTGCTCTTATGCTGCGACGTGTGCGTGGGGTAAGATTATTAAACTCCTCTGTTTCAGCAATGGTTTGGGGAGGAACAGATATTCCTCGTTTATTCCTACGAGGTGATGGAGTTGCAGCAATAGCATTAAGCTCAAGATCCATAGGTTGTACTGAGGTGGCTCTCAAAAATTTCCCTCTGCGTGGCGTAGATGTTCCTGCTTCCAATGGGGTGCTTCTTAGAGCTCTTCTTGGTGTTGTTGTTGTTGTTGTTGTTGCTGCGGATGCACTATCATCATCAATTTGTTTCACCTTTAACTCCTCTTTATTTTCCGTTCCTTCATTAGTTTTATTTTTCTTTACCGGATTAAGCTCAAGATCACTTGGGGGAACTGATGTTCCCCTTTTTAAAGCACTTTGCTTGCTTTCATACACTTGTTCAATTTTTAACTCTTCCTGTGGAGAGTTTGTCTCATTATTTGTATTTTCGGCGATTAAGTTGATTGGTTCAAGTTCCGTAGGCGGTGCAGAAGATCCTCTTAAAAATATTCCCTTTTTTGGCGTAGTTTTAGTTGCATCCATCGAAACTCTTCTTAAAGACCTTTGTTCACGCGGCGTGGATATGAACGTACTGTGATATTTTATTTCTTCTTCTTTCACATTCTCTTGACTTAATTCATTTTCATTTCTTAAGTTTGAGATTTCTTGAATTTCATCTGTTTTTCCTTTTTCCTCCTCGGTTGAAGATTTTATTTCAACTGGTTTTGGTGTCTTTACATGCCTGCTGTCATCTTCAATTGTTTTTAATTTCAAATTCTCTTTTTCCTTCCTTTGTTCGCTAAGTGTTTCAATTTCTTTTTCTGCTTTTGCTTCTGCTGTTTTCTCTTCGACTATTTTTTCCTCTGTTGAAGATTTAATCTCTATTTGTGTTTTTTCTTCTGAATCATCCTTTAAGTCTTCGATCTTCAAGGACACTGGTGCTTGCTCTGTTGTTTGGTCTGTTTCTTCTACTTTAGTTTCACCAGTTTCAGCCTCTTTCTGAACACTTCCAGCGCTTTTTTGTGTGTTTTCTTTTAAATATATTTTCTGCTCCTCTGGGTCGCCACCATAACTGACTAACAGCTCAGAGTGGCTTGAATTCGCTTGCAATGTAGAATCAATGATCTTAACGCTATCCTCATCTTCAACTTTTTCCGTCTTTTCTTCAGTTAAAATATTATTTGCATCCTCTCTATTTTCCTCACACTCCGAGACTGGCAACACGTTAATGGTGTCATCTGCTAAAGGCAGTTGTTCTTCGCATTCAACCACTTTCACATCATCACTATCACTTTCGTTATAGAAGTTTACTTGTTGTTCTAGCACATCTGATGAAGAATCTTCTATAAGTTGTATGTCATCTTCATTGTCGATACCTTTTGAATTATCGGTTTCTGAAATGGATGGTACTTCTTCGTTATTGTCTTCTTGATCGTAATCATCTTCATAATTTTCATTGGAAACATCACTATCGCTGCTTGCATCATATTCGAAATGTTCATCACCTTCGTTGGTATCATCATTATCAATTAGATCGTCGTCCTCCTGTTCATCGTCCTCCAGTTCATCTTCTTCATATCTTTCATTTTCACTATAATTATCCTCATCTTGTTCCTGGTCCAGTGATGATGATGATGACGCTGTTGATGTTAGTGATGATGACGAGGACAGTACTATAAAATCTTCATTGGTTTCTTCTTTATGTTCAGGTGTTTTCACCGGATTTTGTATTTCAATTATTAATTCTTTTTTTACATCAAAAGTCTTTTTCTCTGATTGTTCATCGCATTCCAATTCTTCAGTAAATTCTGTAATTTTCTTTTTATCAGCTGTCACAGTTCCTGCCCTAAAAGTGGCATCTTTTGCTGTTGCCATTGAAGATAATTTGGTTTGGTTAAGTGAAGTTGAGTCTAGAATTGATATGTCATAGGTACTCATGCTTAAAGTAGTTTCCAACATTTGACGTTTCTGTTCTTCCGTAGGCGGCTTACTTTTATTCAATGGCATGCTTATCGAAATAGTATTGGAACACTCGAATGTTGTTAAAGCACTTATAACTGTAGAGCATTCGGAAAGTTTGGCAGGGAATGCTATGGTTTTGTTGTCCTCCACAGCTTTGATAGGGGTTGCGCTAACTTTGGATGAAGAATTTTTGGGTAAAAATTCATTAATTTTACTTCCAGCGAAGGTTGTGTGTGAAGAAATACAATCAAAATCACTGCTTGTTTGAGTAGCTTCGGTCTTGGAATTGGATAAGGGGGGATATGTCGTTTGTTTCGAGAACGTTTCAATTGCTGTTACATAGTCTGCATTGGTCGTTTCCTTCCTTTCATTAGTCCTTTCCAATCTTTCTGCACTAAGCCGTTCTACGGAGCTTCTGGCAGATATTTTAGCTTTACTGCTTGATTTAATGGATGCTGCATTTACATCCGATATTTGCGTTTCGGGTATTAGTGATTTGTCTGAACGTTCTGCGGAGAGTCTTGCCAACGGTTTTCTGGGTTGAGGTCCACCTAAAAAGCTATAACTACTTAGATTGGAACAATCTAATTTAGAATTATTTTGCGATGATAATGGTGAATAGAAATTATCTTCCGATTCTTTGCTTGAATTTGCCAAACTCCTGTTTAATGATTCCTCTGATAAAGTTCGGGTAATTTGCTTGTTTATCGCCATATCACATTTTCCTAATGCTTCTGACTCCATTACTTCTTCACCAACTTCCATATGCTCAATTGCATCATCGCTTTGAGTTGGTTCAACATGTATCGAACAAGGGCTGACATCTGCAGAGGGTAGAGTAAAACGTAAGCATTTTTCCTCTTCTACTAATGGATCACGTGGCAGTTGTCCTGGTTCGGGAGTATGAGTTTTGAGAATGCCATGTATTTCTTGCTTACGGATGGTATCAACATCTTCCATATCTTTAATCCGTCTGATCGGTGTTATCAATAAATCCGAATTACTCGTTGCTATTATTGTTGCCGTTTCTGTTTCTGCTTCTTTTAAAGATTCGCTTGTTTGTTGTTGGCCAAACGCAAACTCCGAAGCATTTAAATTATTCAACGTTTTTTTCATTTTCATAAAATTTGTTAGATCGTCAACAATTTGTTGGCCTGTTAAACGTCTTTTCTTTTTGGGATTTAATTTATGCTCAATTTTTTGTCTTTCAAATAAATCATTTTCATTATCCAGCATTCCGCTTTCAAGCAAGGTTCGCTTTTCAGTCTGTTTATAGGCTTGTGGATACGAGATATTGTTTTTGCCTAAATAATTAATACAATTGGTATCGATTTGGGGTCTTCTTAAGAAGGGGGCATTGTTTGAATTTAATAAATGTTTTGTGTGTTTTGTTTGCTCTTCCATTTCGCCCCAATAATAGGTGGCGAAATGTGCACTTAAGGCTGAACTATGATATATGCCACCCAATAGATTATTGGCATTTTGTTTGGTCAGCTGGCAACTCAATGGTACTGGAGATTTGTTATCGATTTCTTTTTTCTTGATTTTATTTTTTATACGAAAATAAACATCAGTCAAGCCCTGTGTAACGGGGGTCATTGTCGTATTAAAGGCAGACAATACCAAATTTGGTGTATCCATTTCGGAGTTTGGGTGCAAAGAACTTTTTATGCTTTTTGCCTTGTTGGACAGCTCTTCCATATAAGAAACAGCTTCAATATATTTCGATTTCTGTAGCAAATAAACAAAATGCAAACTTTCAGCATTTTGAATGTTGCTTTTCTTTAAAATATTTTGCAATATTAAGCCCTCTCGTTCGTTCAATGCCAGATCGCGTATAACACCAAATTGTCCTTTGGCCAGGCAACGGGTAAAAAATATTTCTAAAAGCTCATCATCATTTTTGGAGCGTACAAAGTGAAATGCTTCAGCAATAAGATCATTGGTCAGCAAAGTGTTGAGCCTTAGCAAAGGGGAGATTAATGAAGACTGTGATTCTAAAATTCTTAATGCTAAATTGCCGGCTTTCTGATTTAGCAAAACTTCTATAAACAATTCCACCTGCCATTGAGGATAACTTTGATTTTTATTAAATGGCGATATAAATTCATCTACGGCCGCCTTAAAGATTTAGAAAATAAAATTGAAATTATATTCCATTTTAGGCGTTTATGACTAAAAACTAAAACTTACCAAATAGTGTTCATGATCCAAATTCCAAAATGCCTGCACCGTCTTAATTAAGGATGCCGAAAGCTTAAATACACTGGGAAATTTAATAAAATTGGCCACAACATCTCTATAGGCCTGCTCGTCAATGGCCGTATTCAAGTCCAAAAAGAAATACAATAATATGGCACATTTATTTTCATAATCCAAATCGGGTACCAACATAATACGC
Source organism: Trichopoda pennipes (assembly GCA_030448955.1). NCBI lineage: Eukaryota > Metazoa > Arthropoda > Insecta > Diptera > Tachinidae > Trichopoda > Trichopoda pennipes. Next base: position 5,036,627 of record JASKUP010000056.1, on the reverse strand, counting down.
AGCATAGCTTCCAGCGAATTGGGTGGATATAAACCATTGCCTTCATTTTCCAACCAATATTCATATAAAATATTTCCCTTGCAAACATGTTCAATGAATGAATCAATGAAGAGCAGCTTACAGCTGCCCGTCTTTTTTGAAATAAACGTTTCATTGTTTTTGGCGAAAAATGCACGCTTATTGCGATAAAATTCTTTCAGTTGTTTGTAGGGATACAATAACAAATTATCATTGCCAGCTATCATTTTATTATGATGGATAGAAGTTTCGGGTAGAAGTCCAATGTTAAGTAACCACAATAAAATATTTTGATAACTTGAGGCCATACACAGGGAACTGTGCTTATTTTCCAAATCGTTGAATACTTTGAAATTAAAAATGTTTAAATTTTAAAAATAAGAAAATAGAAATAATGGGTGTGGAAATTTGAGCTTAGCAAGTCATTTTGCTTTGTTGTTTGTGTAATACAAACAGTTTTTTTTTTTACTTCGAAAAACTTCGGTTTTCTTGCTAGCAATGAAAGTAGATATATGGGAATCAATAATGAAGTATGATGTCAAGCAAATATCCACGTCTAGCAAGTGGGCAAAAGGCTGCTCTTTTCACAGCATTTGGAAACCCCATTTTGCAATAAAGCTTCTTTTTTGTCTTCAATGCAACGCCGAATTACATCTTTTAGAGCGCCAGTTGTTTATGGATTATTAACGCAATCCCTGTCTTTCAAATGGCCCTATAGAAAATAATCAGCGTTAAATCACAAGAACGAAACATGCAATAAACTGAATTGAACAATGGTCGGTCGGCTCTAATTCTTCAACGAGTTGAAGATGAAGTTGTTTATGCAAAATGTTGCACAAATTGCTTTTGGTGATGCCCAATTGTTGCGAACGTCGACGAGTTGATGTTCCAGGCTCATTCTTGCCACTTTACTGTATAGCAGCGATGTTTGCATCACTGCGGCCACTACAAGCAATACGCTTTTTTTTGGTCTATTGTCAGCAATGATATGATAAACCTCGAACTTAACAATTAAATTAGGTTCAGCGGTTTAAGAAGAAGCCTGATTGCGAGTAAAAACTGCTCGAATTTTACAAAGTGATACAATGAAATTTTCACCAGTTTGAGAGTATATTTTCACAATTAAAGTTCGTTGCTCAAGAGTGTAACGGTCCATGCATCGTTTTGCTAAATAAATGCTTTGACACTAGCACGTCCGTTAGCAGCACTCTTCAGCACGTTGTATCATGCCAGCGAATTTCCAAAGTGTTAGAAGATTGCTAATGTAACGCTGATCCCCAAAAAGGGTGAAAAATTATCGTTCAATTGCAATTTGTTCTGCACTTTCTAAAGTAATGGAAAGTATGATTCATTTTCATCTTGTGAGGTACCCGGAGTTCAACAGTTTACTTAGCGACCGACAGTATGGTGACTTGCTGGTTTTTCTTCCATACTTTATTACTTCCTAATCCCCCTCCGGGGGGCACATTTATCAGTCTTTATTGATTACTCAACCATCTAGACTTTTGCTGCTGGGGGATTAAGGGAGCCCAGTTCGCTGAAGTCAGCAGGGGTACAACTGGAAGCTCCACGTTATTTCCACGAGAATCAGTGAGCTCGCAGAGTTCCGCTATTTGTGTCTTTAGCCTTTTAGCTGTTTCTCTGACTGATTATTGAGGTTTGCCCTTCGGGAGTATCGTGGTGGTTATGGTTTTGCGGCCCCATAACAGACAGGTCAGTTTTGTATGGTGGCCAGGATCATTTCACCTTTAATCACACCTACCTGGTGGAATGATTCTAGATCCAGTGAGCATGCTAGACATGTGTTTTGGAACAGGAGTTAGATAGTCTCCAAATCTTCAGCAAGGAGTGGTGGTTTGCAGTCCTGCTCTGGAATCATTGAAATTGCTACTAGGAAGGACCTGTTGCTAGAATTAGACTTCGGCCTCCTAGGGCGTGAGTGGCGCTGCTTCTTACTTACAGTGGTATGACCACCATCTGATTAAGGCTCACTGCCAGGTGCAGATGTAAATCTTACCACGTAATCATTTCCTAATCCAAATTTATCAGTCTTTATGGATTACTCAACCATCTAGACTTTTGCTGCTGGGGGATTAAGGCAGTCCAGTTCGCTGAAGGCAAGCATGGTGTCAACTGGAAGCTTCACGTCATTTTCAAGGGAATCAGTAAGCCCCAGAGTTCCGCAAATTGTCTCTTTAGCCTTTTAGCTGTTTTTCTGACTGATTATTGAGGTGTGCCCTTCGGTAGTACCGTGGTGGTTGTGGTTTCGCGACCTCATAACAGACAGGTCAGTTTTATATGGTGGCCAGGATCATTTCACCTTTAATCACACCTACCTGGTGGAATAATCCTAGATTCAGTGAGCATGCTAGACATGTGTTCTGGACAGGAGTTGGATAGTCTCCAGCTCTTCAGCAAGGAGTGGTGGTTTGCAGCCCTGCTTTGGAACCGCTGAAATTGCAACTAGGAAAGACCTGGTGCTAGAATTAGTCCTCGGCTTCCTAGGGCGTGAATGACGTTGCTTTTCATTCCCAGTGATTAGGGCTTACAGCCAGGTGCAGATGTAAATCTTATCACGAAATTACTTCCTATCCTCAAATTCGCTCACCCATTTTTTACATTAATTTTTTTTACTTACCTCTTTCGGGTATTTGTTTTTTGGCATAAAGCAAAATCTCTTTCATAAGATCAGTTAACGATTTTAATTGTCTGGTGATAAAAGCCAATTCTTTTTGTTCTCTACTATCCAAAGGGTAGCCGCCATATTCAAATAGACTTTTACACAGATCATTACATCGACTTTTAATGCAAGTTGCTCTATTCCATATCCACTCCGTTAACGTTGACAATGATAAACCGGTTGCGACAGCAAAATTACCCATGAAACTGCCATCTATCCATGACTTGGCACAATCACGCAATAAACTAATACAATTGTGCTCCAAAGCAGTTGACAATATAATTTCATATTTCGCATTCTATATACACATTTAAAATAGTAACAGGAAAACAATTACTAAACGTAACAGCACAACACATTTGTTAAATATAAAACTTACTCTGGAGAAGGTTGAATTTATATTCAATTCCATAAATTGCGGCATTAAGCGTGTCCGCGTGATTTCATTAAAATATAAATTTGGCTCCAAAAATATGGCAGCATTACTTGATCTTAAAAGATTTATAACTCTATTTTGAGCACCTTCCCAATTATAACGTCTACTGCCTTCGGTGTGTAATAACAAAGCCTCTGTAAAAAGAATTTTTTTCCATTCAAAATTGTTCTATTCTCTAGCTAAACAATGTTGTTGAAAATTATTGCGTTTTATAAGTTTTAATAACTCACTCTTTAAATAAAGGGGTTTTCAACAAGAAGTTTGCTTTCTAAATTTAGATGTTTTTTTTTTAAAGAGAAGCAGCACTTCAGGCAACAATGCCTGTTTAGTCAAGTATCGTGCTACATTCTTTAGGAAAGGGATGGAGAGGAGATCCGAGAGTAGAAGGAGAAAGTAGATTGAGATGATTCATATTTTTATTGTATTACGAAGAGAAAAGTTCGGCAGTTATGAATTAAAAATAATGTCTGGCAAATGTCCGCAAACGACCATGCTGACAGATGTCGATTCTTTCAACAACGTTTTTAATCACTTTTTGGCAAAATGGCGGTCCTATTTCGTTGATCACATCACGGTTTTGAGTTTTTTAATCGATTCGATTGGCTCCGTATAGACTTTGTCCCTAACATAGCCCCACAAAAAATAATCTAGTGGTGTTAAATCACACGATCTGGCTGGTCACTTAACTGCTGATTGTTGTGAAATTATGCGATCGAGAAATTTGGTTTGCAATAAATTGATCGTTTCATTGGCTGTGTGACATGTGGCACCGTCCTGTTGAAACCGCATGTCAGTGCTATCTATGTCGTCATTAATAAGCCAAAATTGAATTGTTAGTATCTCGCGATAGCTTCCCTCCCTGAGGGCACATTGATATGTCTTGATGAAATCTCACCATGATTGCATGTGTCACAGGGGGCAAAAGGGAGTCCAGTCCCCCAAAAGCTAGCAGGAGCCATCTGGACAAGTCCTCGTTGTTTCCACGGGAATTAGCAAGCCCCAGAGTTCAGTTTTTTGGGTTTTTAGCTATTCTCTGACTGATTATTGTGGTTGGCCCTTCGGGAGCATCGTAGTGGTTGTGGTTTCGCAGGATCATTCACTTTTGACTTTAACGCAGGGTGAATGAAGCAGGTCCAGTGAGCTAGCTTGTCATGTGTTCTGGACGAGGAGTTTTTTTTTTTTTAAAGAAATGGAGCACTTCAGACAACAATGCCTATTTAGTAAAGTACCGTGCTACATTCTTTAAGAAAGGGATAGAGACTAGATGAAACAGGTGGTGAGAGTAGAAGGATAGTCGGAAATTAACTGCCGTATATAAGACAGCACAGCGACCAGTGACTATGCCTTCATCGCTTAGCAGCCCCACCGACAGTCAATTTTTATTTTTGTAGTGATAATAGTTGGATAGTCTCCGATTCTTTAGCAATGAGTGGAGAGACGGCCTGCTGCAATCTCTCGAAGTTGCAAATAAGAATGACCTGGTGGATAAAATTATACTTCTCCTTCCTAGGGCGAGGGTAACACTACATATCACCCAACGTATCCCCCCGTGTACCCCGTAAGTCTTTATGAATCACACAACCATCTAGACTTGTGTCTTGCGGGGGTAAAAGGGAGCCCAGTCCCCTTAGGCTAGTAGGAGCCAACTGGAAAATCTACTATATTTCCACGGGAATCAGTAAAGCCCCGAGTTCCGCTAATTGTCTCTTTAGGCATTTAGCTGTTCTCTGACTGATTATTGAGGTAGGCCCTTTGGGAGTATCGTGGTAGCTATGTGTTTCGAGGCCCTCGTTTGAGTTTGTGTACCGGATCATTCACAATGAACACAATGAATGGTCCAGGTCCAGTGAGTATGAATGCCGTCGTGTTCTTAATTATATTAAACTTCATGCGTGCTGGACCAGGAGTCGGATAGTCTCCAACTCATTAGCAAGGAGTAAAGGCTGCGGCCTACTTCGGGCTTTTGAATTTGCAACTAGGAGTGACCGGAGGATATACGTATCCACAGTGGTAATGGTCTACCATCTGTTTAAGGCCCACGGCCAGGTGCAGATGTAAATCTTGTCACGTCATATCACCCAAAGTGGTTTGAACCACTGTCGGGTTATGGCTTACACAGCTATGTACTGACAAGTAAAAATGGACTTCGTCTGAAAAAATTATTTTTTCAGAAAAACCAGCCCGTTGTTCCTGATTGCGAATCTATGGCTCAGTTGAACCTTGTTAGGCTTTAAAGTAAAATCCTTACGCAAATTTCGACACTGTGGCTCATGTTCACAATATTTTCCGTTGAACGATCCAGTCGAACACGCGTTGGTGTTCGCATATTTTGTAGCGAGCCTGTAGACTCAAATCTAACAACCAAATTCTTAATAGCAGGACGATTATGTTGTTCGAAAATATCACGTATTTTGCGAACTGTAACAGAATCACCATTTTCATAGTGAATTTGAATTATTTTAATGCGATTTTCGTGCGAAATTGAATTCATTGTAACAATTGCCAATGCCTCTACAGCGAATATGTCAAAAAACTAAATGTGAAAACTATCATGTTGTTGGTCTTGGCACAATTGAAAATGAAAACTTCTTGTTGAAAAACCCGATATAAAAATTAGAATATTTCAAATACTTGAAACAAAAAAAAAACAAATTTTTTGTTAAAAAAAATTTAAAAATCAGAATATGACAAACAAAAAATCCAAAAATTACAAATATTTCCGCTAAAAAAAGAATCGGAATATTAATTAAAAAAATAAATGTCAAAAGTATCATATTGTTGGTGTTGTGACAATTAAAAACCAATTTTTTGTTCAAAAACCCGATATAAAAATTTGAATATTTCAAATATTTGTGAAAAAAAGCAAAACTTATGATCAGAAAATGACAATTTTTTTTTTAAATTAAAAATCAGAATATGACAAAAAAAGAATCCAAATATGAGAAATATTTCGACCAGAAAAGGATCGGAAAATGTCAAATATACTTCTGATACTGAAACAAACATAATTTTCCACTTACCAAAACTTAAAGAGTTTGGATAGAAATGTTCTTCAAATCGTTGGATTGAATTAAAATGTGCAATACTATTTGGATTGAGAAGGGAGTGTAGACCAGTACATTCACCATTTAATATGTAGCCAGCCAGGTAGTTTGGCTGTTTGCCATATTCAAGTACAAAAGGCATTTCTTCTTTATACCACTGATTTAAATCAAAAATCAATAATTTATTCTTCTCCTCCAACACCGACAGCCACGATATGGCACACAAACAAATACAATCATCTTCGCTGTGGGTGGGTAAAGTAGTTATAGCTTGACATGAAACAGCTACACTTTTCGTTGCCTCCAACGGCAACTGTAAACGTACCAAACTCGTTTGAAAGGACTACAAATAAGAAAAAAAAATTTTTTAATTAAATTTTGAATTAATTTACTTAAAGTTACTTTCTTTACATACTTCGAAATATGTTAAGGCTTCTTCATGTTCTTCCTCAACTAAACGTTTTTCATACATTAAACTGTGCAGGACAGCATGTAAATTTTCACCATTTTCATGAAGTGTCCATATATACAGGCAGGGTCGTGGATCGTCTGACGGCTCAAGAAAATCCATTTTTACTAAAGGTGACATCGTTACTTCGGGAGTGGGCAAGGCAATATAAAATATTTGTAACTCAGCCAGATCATATAATGCCAAACGTCCATCTTCTAAGCCGATTGCTATACCCAGTATTAAATCTATTGGTAGTATGCATTGTATTGAACATGGGCTTTCAATAACTAAAATTAAAAATGTTTAAAAACAATAAAAAATAAAAATTTAATTTTAAAAAATTTTATTTAATCTTGTGTACCAACCCTTCTTGAGAGGGGTAATATTCATTTCATTGCGTACGTAAATATCTTTTCAGGATATTTACGTATGCAATTTTCATAGTTAAAACGGCTTAATAATGATGTCATTACATCGAAAACGCTCACCGATCAAACCGAAGAAACAGCCAGCAATGACGGTTTACACCGAAAGGAATGACAACAGTATTTCATTTACTGGCGGAAGAAATCTAAACAACTTAATACTTAATTTTTGAAAAAAATTTTCGAAATTTCACATAAATAATTATTTTCACCAAAATTTCACTAAAAAATAAAATTTTGGAAAAAAAATAACTTGCAGCAAAAAAAAATTTAATTTTCATTAAAAACAGAAAACTTACCAGCAAAACTACAATCGATTATCGGCAGTTTTCATCAAGGTCAATTAAATTTCACGTAAATAATTATTTTCACCTAAAAAAATTACACAAAAAAAATAGCGTTTCCAAGAAATTATACTGACAATTAAAAAAATTTAAATTTTCAAAAAGTCGAAACACTATTAATTATTCAAAATTTGCTGTAAAATAACAACAACAACAACAACAATATATTGACAATTGTTGCAATTTTTATAATCATTTTGACAGGTGAAACTGCAACAAACCATAATCCGTCGATGCTGGAAAAATAAGGTTAATTTTCTTTCTTATGCTTCGATATTCACAGAGCAGTAGGGATTACCCTTTGGTGCCAGGTGGTATATGGACCCCTGGTGAATGGCGGGCTTGTGTTAAAATTATCGCATTTTCTCTTTCTTAAGGTTAAAGCAATGAACCTTAAATGTTCATCCAATTTAACAATTTTTCTTCATTTTTATTTCAATGCAAACATTATACAGAATGTAAGGAATGAATCTCGGTAGGCGTTTATTAGACTACAGTTAGGGAACACCGGACCGAAAATTAATTGTCTGGCATATGAATGCCACGGCTGATTCGTTCGTAGTGGCATCTGGAGTTCATCAGAGGAGTTCAAAATTCATTCAAAGATGATATCGCAAGGCTCTGTTTATTCTTTGTCAAACTTTCCAACCTATTTATATACTCTTTCGCAGATGGCAGCACCGCACAAGTTGGAGGTGAATTCCAAAAGGCGGAACATGAATAATACGCTCAATCACGAACTCAACAAAACAGAATGAGATCGTATGAATAGAATCGATTTTAATGCCCGACGCAATGTTGCATGCTTACGCCCCCCCCCCCCCCCCCCCCGAGGCAACATTATATGGTCTTTGTAGAACTTCGACTATCTAGACCTGTGCAACTGAGGGAAAAAGGGAGTCCAGTCCCCTGAAGGCAGCAGGGGTCAACTGGGAACTCCACTTTATTTCCACGGGAATCAGTAAGCTTCAGAGTTCCGTTATTTGTCTCTTTACACATTTAACTGTTCTCTGGCTGATTATTGAGGTTGGCCCCCTATATGGGAGTATCGTGGTGGTTGTGGTTTCGCGGCCCCTTAACAGATAGGTCAGTTTTTATATAGTGGCCAGGTTCATTTCACCTTTAATAATACCTAGTTGGTGAAATGTTCCTAGATCCAGTGAGCGAGCTAGCCATGTGTTCTGGACAGGAGTTGGAAAGTCTTCAACTCTTTAGCAAGGAGTGATGATTTTCAGCCCTGCTCTGGAATCATTCAAGTTAGAACTAGGGAAAAGCTGTTGCTAGAATTAGTCTTCGGCTTCCTAGGACGAGCATGACGTTCCTATTTATGCAAAGTGGTTCGACCACCATCTGATTAAGGCTCCATAGCCAGGCGCAGATGTAAATCTTATCACATAGTTGTTGCATGCTTACGCTTAGATGTGTATTGGAAAATGATGCTGCATCTGTTATTATGAGTGATATAAGTATTACGGAATCGAAAAATCGAAAAGATGTTTTTTTCAGTGAAAATTCAGTGTGATGTTCGGTGAACAAACCACATTTTTCAGGTTTCTAATGTATAGAGAGAACACTGACGATGGCAAGTAGCCGAAACCGATTTTTTCACAAACCAAATTTGACGAGGGTCGACGTAAAACCGTACCCAAATAAAAATTTCTAAGGAAGCTTTCAAGTGCCTCGGTGTACTAAAACGGTGCAAAACATACTTTACTACTAGTTATACTGTAGGTGGTCGTCCAAAAATGGAAAATGTGCGAGGGGCAGCGCCCCAAAGTCTATTTTAAAGTTGCTCGACCACATACAAAAGAGGGCCAAGAAGCTCATTAGGAACAGTAAGGTATCTTACTCTACTAACTTTCTAGAGCATCGACGCAATGTGGGTTGAATTTCATTGTTTTATCGTTACTCGCACGCTTTCGCGCTTAACTTGATTTTCATGGAGAGCGCATGTATTTGTGGCTGACTGACCAGTAAATCGCCATAGCAGTCCGTATGTGGAATAAACTCCCTCCAGAGGTCTTTCCTATCACTTTCAATGTAATAAAGTTCTAATCGAATGGACACAAGCACTGCTCCTTCCTTCCTCCTCCCCCACAACCTAATTTCCCAGTTCTGGCACATTGCATTGCAAGTGTAGGTAGGGGTCATACTCTGAGTGCTGGTCCGAATACAAAAAAAATTTATTCACTCAGTTCCTGTTGCTTTTATATATATAAAAAAATTCTAGAGGATGGAGGGCAGACCCCAAGGTGACAAATATCCAAACAGAAAAACATCACCTAAAATATTTTTATTATATATATTATATTATGAAGTGTCTATAAGATTTGGCACAGCTGAGTATTGAGCATGACTCTCTTATTTGTTTTTTGATTTCCGTATTCACTCATTTTTCATTGATTTCCGGAGTGAGTAAATAATAGAACGAGCCCTTAACTTTGCATTGTTTTTGTAATGAAAACGCTTCAAAATAAGATTTTTATTATATGAATTTGGCTTCGATAACATCATGACCACTAGCACTAATCGAATGCAGAGCGGTGGAAAAAACTAGCAGTTATGAGTAAAGGAACGGTGAATAATAATACAATAAAAAAATTTCCAAAATTTTATTTTTGGTGCTGCTACGTACCCCACCCCATCATCGTAAAAATCGAACGGGTGTTTTTTATAGAGTAGAGATCCTTCAAATATAATAAAACAAAGATGAATTATTTAAATTGACATGAAGTTTACTTTATTCGAAAGATAATCTACTGGTATTATAATTAAAATATGATTTCTGACATATGACCGCCATGGCTGGCTCGGCCGAAGTTTAAGCTGAAGATCCAATTTTCGATGAATATTTCCAACAGTCGTCGTGGCCTTATGTAATAATGCGGCGAATGTTCTCGTCCAAGTATTCAATCATTTCGTAGACTAGCAACTTCACATATCCCCATAAAAACCATTTTAGCGGCGTTAAATCACCCGATTTTTAGGTCGATTCATGGCTCCGAAACGCAAAACTATGCAATTGCCAAACGTTTCTGCGTAACATTTTGCATTGTCTTGATGAAACCACAGCTCTACACATCCTTTCTTTCTTCTTAATTAATGAATGAAAAAGTTAGTGATCACGGCTCTGTAACGGTTTGGCCAGTACCATTCTTAAAGCAGCAGGTACTGGTGATTCCATCTGCCCATAAAGCACACCAAACAGTTAGTTTCTCTACATCTAATTATCGCTGTCGCAACATTCACTGGCAAAATGGCCGCCAGATAAAAAAAAAGTGTTAACAAATTACAGTTCTATAAAAGCATTCGATAAATAAGTCGCCTTTACTTTACACGTAATTGAATAAATTAATAATGGTAAACCCGTTTCATAATCTTATTTTTTTTTTTTACTTTGGAAGGCGTATATGTGTAATGGAGTTTTCACTTCTTTTTTTCAACCTTATTTGCTTGACTGCGTAAACATTCCAGCAAGCGCATTTATTTATCCCATGGCATGTATAAACGCCATGTTGGCTATTAACTATTATGAACTTTGCTTCAAACCGTAAAATATATTAAAGGCCCAACCGCAATGTGCTTAGCTTATGTGAACGTTAAAACATAAAATCATGTGCGAGGAATTATAATGTACTTAAGAAAGCTTTACGTCAAGTTTGGTCAAATGTCATTTGCTTTTCATTTTTTAGTAATTTTGGGCAAAAATACAAAAGGAAATTAAAAAAAATGGTTTTATCGATTTTTTTAAATATAGCCAGCTATTTTCTTCTCTAAATTTCAACAAATGGGTTTTAAGAATTTTTTTATTTATAAAATTTTTAACATTTTTTTTAATTGAAATCACAGAGATTCGAAAGCTGTTTTATTTACACTTCGACCGTAAGAAAAACGTTGCAACGCTTTATGATATACGAAATTCGTAAACAGACAAAGCTGATGGTTTTCCAACACAGTAAGAGGCGACTATAATTGATCGTGCGAAAAGCCTGGATTTTCCAGGTTAATGCCACAAGCATTCAATGACTGTAATTGTGATTCGTTTATTGTCTTTGCGAATGCAAGACTCACCGAAAACGGCATGTTGGCCGGAATCATTGGAATGCATGGTATCAAAACGAATTCTCCTCTAACTTTCCCTTCACCTTTATTATGTATGGCGACGGCAGCTTTGTGGCGACTTTATAGTCACTATCGTGTTATGGTAACGTCACCATATTGGGATTACCTCAACTAAAGCTAAGTCCCAAATTACATTGTACGATTTTTGTCGTTGCAATTTTTGTCGTTCTTTCTTTAAAGTTGCATTCGCATATACATTTGACAATTTTGTATTCACATACACACAAACTTCACATTTAAAACTACGAATTGTGGAGAAAAAGAATTGCAAGAGTACATTCGCATGTGTACTTTTTTCAGTTCCTCTCTTTCCCTATTCTTTCTGCACCCCTTATTTACCAACAAACTAAGAATTGCAGCAACAAAAATCGTACCATGTAAATTGGGACTAAGTTGCCGTTGACACGTTAGTGCCTGTTCACACGTTTTCACTTTTGTTGCTCAACTTTTGATTTTTCCATTAGAAAGAAAGAGAAGATATAAAAATTTGATCTGTTTCTATTTCACTGCAGTACGGAGCTGCTTGTTCTCAGGAATTTCGTTTCGTATATCCATTCGTAATCATATACACAAAGTTGTATTTAGTATTTTAGTATTTTTGACATTCCTCCTTATTCCCTATTTCATTGTTAAAAAATAAAATGTTCAAAATTCCACATAAAATTGCCGGTTATTTTAAATTATAAAAATTTTTTGCTAATAGTGTTGTGTTGTTAAACATTTTTTCCATCTTTTTCGAAATCCCATTCAATGACTTCTCCAATGCAGTCAGTTATAGACTCCAGTATCTAAAGTTTTTCTTTTACATCCATTTTTTTTTCATATACCTTTTTCTTTCAACTCAATTTTTTCACAACCTGAATGAAATAAAATGTCAAAAAGTACGAATTTTGAGGCAAAGCTCAACACGAAAATGGTTGACGCAAATTGCTGCGTGTAGACATTACGTCAACTTCATAAGAAACAATGAGCAACAAAAGTGGAAGCGTGTGAACATGCACTTATCGTGGATTAATTTTTAATAATCCTTATAATCCTTATAAACTAAATACAACAAATACAACAATTTCAATAAAGAAATGGTAAGACGCAAATAAATTAATCATAATTAATAAAAACAATTAAATCGTACGTTGTTTTTCAAGAACCGATTCTTTTGCATTTCAGTTTCCATCATGAACATTTTTTTTTGCTTCAACTTTTTTTTTGTTCTTTTGAAAACTGTTTTTATTGCTTGTTTTCTTCAAAAGTTCATTTCTTTCAATGTTTTAGATATTTCATAAAAAATTTCCTTTTGCATGTGCTTCTGCAAAAATGGGTTGCGTGCATCATCCGTACAACTTTCTTTTCTTGTTTAGCTTGAATTGCAGCTGGAGCGGTTGGTTTCCGCAATCTTCAGAAATTGTTAAATTAATGCCACTACTTAATTCCCTGTAGTTAACTTTCAGGACTTAGCCATTTTTAGAACTGCATTAAATTAACAGCAGCTTCAAAAGGTGAAAGCGTTAATTGTTTATATCTGCCGCCTCCTGTTACATCGACTTCTATCTTATTCAGCAGCAAATTTTCTTTTACTTTGCATTTAAAATCTCTCCACACCTAAAAATATATTTTTATATTTTATTTCATACTTTAAATCGGTTTTTTGGAACTTACTTTTGGTCATCCATTTAATTCTCTTGTCGGAGGAGCAATGGAGTTTAATTTGGTTATTATTTCTTTCCAGTTTTGTTTAAAATTGTTAAGAGTTATTGCTCCACAAAATCCTTTCTCTAAATTTAGTACATTTTTCTAGTTCAGCAATTAAAATTTCAAATTGCTTAGTGGTTATTTTTTAATTTTTTTTTTCATTTCAACTTTGTTAATAGAAATAGTGTTTTTGATTATTTATTTAAAAAAAAAAAGTCCTAACGATTTTCTGTTGACTACTGTAAATCGTTTGAGCCGCAATCAAAAATATGTAGTGACAAAAACAATGCCAATTTGTCCCGATTTACATTGTACGATTTTTGTCGTTCTTTCTTTAAAGTTGCATTCGTGTATACATTTCACGATTTTGTATTCATATACACACCATCTTCACATTTAAAATTACGAATTTTGGACAAAACAAATTGCAAGAGTACACTCGCATGTGTACTTTTTTTAGTTTCTCTCTTCCTCTATTCTTTCTACGAATTTTGGACAAAACAAATTGCAAGAGTACACTCGCATGTGTACTTTTTTTAGTTTCTCTCTTTCTCTATTCTTTCTACACCCCTTATTTACCAACAAACTAAGAATTGCAGCGACAAAAATCGTACAATGTAAACCGGAACTTTAATACAACGGCGATTTCAAGGCGACTTTCATAACGCCAAATAACCATCGATAGTAATCAGTTGCTCTCAACGGCGACCATTATTGTGCCGTCGTCTTTTTATCGCCGACGACATATATAATAGGAGTTTTAAGAATTGTTGCTTCGATGACATTGTTTATTATTTTTTTGTCCGCCAACTGGGTGCTATTACAAAGACGTGGTTAGTTGATATTTCTCAACATTATGTTCAGTGATTCAACTTTAAGTTCGAGATTGTGTGATGGCAATCCAGGTACTCCCGAATTTATAAATTCTCCAAGCAAAATTTCCAATCTTTCTTTCCATGTAAACCTTTTTCAGACTATTACACATATTTCGAAATAAAAATAGCGAATATGACCAAACCGTTCTCAAGTTATGCACTTAGAAACGTACACAATTTCATTTTTATTTATATCGATTTTTAATATGATTGGTACAATATAAAATTATGTTATTTTAATGTTCTATTTGGGTACGGTTTTCCGTCGACCCTCGTCATATTTGGTTTGTGAACAAACCGGTTTCGGCTGTTTGCCATCTTCAGTGTTCTTTTCGTACTAGTTGCGTTCTATTGTCAGTTGTGTTTATATAGTTCGTGTCTCCCTTCGTGTTATTGCGTTCGTCCCTTTCTGTCTTTTTGCCTGCATCTCTCCTTTTTCGTTTGTCTCTTTTTACCTAATTTGTCGATCCCATTTTCATTCGTTATTTTTTTTTCTTCTATTTAAATCCTTTTACGGTCATGCTTGCTGTCCGTTTTTGTTTATGTGTGAACCTTGTTTTTTTTTTTTTTTATGGGACATAATAATCTGTAATTGTACGTTTATGATGTTCTTTATTGCTTTGGTCTTGTGCACCTGCGTAACGTTTTTGTGTTGGTGTAGTGTTTGTTTTCCTGTAAAAATGTTTCAACGGTTCAAATATTGTGTCCCAAGCAGTGTTTATTTGTTCATTTATTATTCGTCCGTCAAATGTTTTTTGTTTGTATATTTCCATGTTTTCTAATACATTTAGTCTCCTTCCTTTGTGCTGGGTATGAAGCAGTTTAACCGTTGTCTTTATATATCCTGGTGTACATTTGTTGTTAAATATATGGTTCGCAAAGTTTTGATTTTGGTTCTCGTAGTTTTTTGTTATAGTCTCTAATGTGTTCCCTAAATCTGGTCTTAATTTTTGATTGTTAAATTTTATTTATTCATAAATCCCTTATAGATGTACAGCTGTTTAAGTTACTAAGTTCATGTAAGTACATAGCAGTCACTTAAAATTCTTTAATGAGGTGGTGAAGCATTTAACATCCTATTCGTTACACATTAGCTTAAGCTAGCTTACACGTTAAATAAAAATAATTTAATCACTGACAGCTCCTGCCAGTTTATATTTCAAATTTTTAGTACAGTAACTAAATTTTAAAATTTGCTTAAATACGATTGATAAGAAAAAGATTTGTTGTAAAATAAATAAATGTTACGAAATTATATAAATTAAGTAATAAATGTATACAAATTTTTTAAAAACTTTCAAAACTTTTTCCTAAGTGTAGTACTAAAAACTTTATTTTACTACTTTTAGCATACAACTGTGTGTCTTAAATGAAAAATTTTACAAAAATCAAAAAAGTAGTGTGTTTGTGTCAAGCAGAGGCGCTGTGTCTATTTTATTATCTCCCATAAGCGGATAATTGTTTTTGTTATTACTTTTTTTCTGCAAAACAAAGTCAAACATTGCCGATTGTCACTAATTTGACAGTTTTTATTATGATAAAATAAAAAAACATTTGCCACTAATGAAATGTGTTAATAATTAAAGTGCAGGAAATAAAATTCGCCATAACTTTTCATTGGTAAAAATTTTTTCTTCATTTTTTTTGTCGCTTGTAATTGTGTGTATTTTCTCATGCTTGTGTTAGTGTATTTAAAACTTAAAATTTATGTCAGAAAGACTAAACTGCTGGGTAAAAATATACAGTGGGTTATGAGAAGCAAAATGTGCAATATTTAATTCCTTTTTAAGCTGTATCTAATACAAAAAAAAACTAGTTTTTAGTTGGGTGGAAAATTTCAATACATTTAGAACAAAAATAAGATAATCAACAAAATAAGATAAAAGCCGGTATAGCGTAGCTAAAAACATTAATAATAAAAGACAAGGGTTTGTGTATATTAAAAACAAATATATATATATATATATATATATATATATATATATATATATATATATATATATATATATAAATTTAATTTTGAATTTTAAAACATCATAACGATTAACAACAAAGTTTGTTTGTTTACTAAAAAGAACTTGTTTACTGTTATTAACCCACCAAACGTAGCTTAAGATTTGTTACCTTTATTTTCACTAACAAGGTCCACTGTCCAACGCCACCAAAATTAAACAACTTAGCAATTTGTCTTTTTCAAGTGAAGAAAACCTCTATAAAATGTGAATGTAAATTATTTTCTTTGTAAAATTCTTTTTTCTAATCATTACAAATTTGATTTTATGGATAAAGTTTATTTTAATATGAAAATTTTTTTAAATTAAAAAAAAATGTGTTATACTTTCTTTAATAACCCGAGCAAAAAAAGTTAAGAGTAACTACAGTGTGGCTTCCCAAAAAATTTTGTGTGACGTCACAAAGCCCTATGTATAATGCCAGTGGCCTAAAGTGTGAAAAAATTAAAGTTGCAATTAAAAGCGTTTTGGGTAACTTTACTCATGAATCTATTACTGAGTTAGTTTATTTTAATGAAATAATTAGATTTGACAGAATTAATTATGTTATAAATCAGGGATGGGCTTTGTATTAATAATACTGTACTTTTCTTGGTTTAGAAGAAAATATTCAAAGACTGGCTAAAGCATCAGTCCATTAACGTCAAAAAAAACTTGCTAATATTATTTCACTTTTCCCATAACCTGTCTATTAGATGATTAGGAGCAGATAACAACGATTATATGGTGTTCAAGTACATATTTACAAAATTAACACAAATAGTGTATTTATGGCGTAGCCAAACTTCTTTTTTTGCTTTAAATCTCTGTTGGGCTTGTATTTTTAATTTTTCATTATTTTTCTTTTCTTTATTTTATTAAAAATCGCTTTTAAGCTAATTAAGAGGTAAGCAGACATAAAAATATACATAAACTTTATTAAGATGAAAAATAAAATAGATGTATATTTCTAATGACCTTAAATACCAGACGCATGACTATATCTGACATTCGCATTGCCCATTAAATTTTACTTGCAATTTGGACTCACATAATTGATTGTATACACCCAATTCCCAACAGCATAAAATGCTGGGTGATTTTCAATTGCATATGGAAATGAATTAATGAAACTATTTTACTTAAGCTGGGCTTTATTTAAAGAGTCGTTAAAATAATACCAAAATAAATAAAAGATATTTTTCTCTATTTTATTTAAAAACTTGTTCATTAAATAGCATGCTTTTTTGTTAGAGTTGGTGTTGCCAATTGTTTTGCTTTCTATAGAGCTCATGGCGACAAAACCATGTGCCATGATTTGTGTACATTTTTTGTAACGTCTTACTTTCAAGCAACGGCGATTAAGAATGAATACGTCGCTTCTATCACCTGGTTTATGATTTTGCCATAGATCGTCCTTAATTCGAAAATTGTGCTTTTGTTTTCACATGAGACAAAAATTTTAATTTTTTAGGTAAAATAAAAACAGCCCTTGACTAAAAGAAAACATATAAAAGCACTTAATATATCCTTAAACCACACCTTTGGAAAAGCCATTAAGGAATAAACCCATACAAAAAACCTATTTTCGACGTTTTTGATAAATATTGCACTCAATTTCAATTGATTGTAATGCATTTACGTGAATGCGTGATGTACGACTATTCGGAATCAGTTTTATTTACAATACACAAAACTCGTATAAAGGAAAAATTTTACACAAAGTTTCATACAGAAACTCGATTTTCGATTTGTCCAATTTTTCAACTTTTCTGGAAGGATTTCCCAAAATGTTCTGCCGTAAAAACCTCCTCGAATATACGAACAACTGACAAAAAATTTTACAGAAATCGGTCCAACCGTTCTCATTTTATGAATTACTATACATTTTTTTACACCATTTTTATATTTATATATATATATATATATATATATATAGATAAGATTCAAGTTTTAAGAATTGATTTGAAAAAAAGTTTACAAAATAAAATTTCATAAACTTCGTAAAAAAGTATTCATAATTTGAATAACCACCATATTTCTTGCTTTTCAACCATTATTATTAACAAACTTTTATTTTGATTATATAGATAATTTCTTCTTAAAAAATGAATCCGATAAACGCTGAAAATATGCCTATAAAAGTCTCAACAGATGTTCCAAAACTAATTGGCCTAGAAAAAAACATTGAATTATCAAGTACAGCGAGCTTCGATAAAATCAATTCAGCAAAAAAAATTAATGAAAGTGAAAAATTCGAAAGTAAAAAAATTTTCACCAAAACTGATAATGAATTAGACAAAATAGAAAATGTTGGTAATGCAGAAAATAAGGAAAAAGTGTTCGAGGAGTCGGAAACAAATTTAAAATATAATTATACAATAAATGAAAAAAGTTCTAGAAGTAAAGAAGTGAATGCAAAAGATGTTGTTAATAAAGAAAAAGATGGTGTAAAAATTAATAATGAAGATGCAAATAAAAAAGGAAATAACGAAACAAAAACCGTTTTAGCAAGAAAGTCAATTGAAAATTTTGAAGATGCGGAAGGCATTGAAGATGTCGAAATACCGGGAGAAGAAGAAGTGGACGAAATAATAGTTCCCGATGAAGCGGAAGCTGAAGATTTAACTGATGGTAAAGATATTGAAGAAGATGAAACTGACGACAAATCACTACATGAAGATGTAGAAGATGATGTTGACGATGATGATGATGATGAAGAAGAAGAAGAAGCAACATTAAAAGACGACAGTGAAGTGGAAGAAAATCAAATTGATTTGTCTTATCATGAAGATGAAGAAGAAACAACCAAGAGTAGTGACGTTGCTGAAAAAGCTGATGATGATGATAGCGACAAAAAGTCTTTGAGTAACGATACACAAGACACTTCGTCAAAAGACTTTGAAGAGGAGAGAGAAATCGACAACTTGCCTATTGATCTTGAAGCAGAAAATGATAAGGATGCAGACAGCCCCTCGCCGAAATCTAAATCAAACAAACCTGAACTTGATGAGGACACTAGCAGCCAAGCAACATATGATCCATTAAATTGTACAGACAACAATAACAAAGAACTAGAGAATGAAAATGATGATAATGACGACGATAAAATTGTTAATGAAAACTCAGAAAATGAAGACACTAACGAGAAGGTGGAGGCGCAAAAAACTTATAAGGAGAAGGAAGATAAAGAGGAAGAAGAGAAAAAGGAGGAGGAAGAAGATGAGGATGACGACGACGAAGTGCAGTTTGTTGAAACTCATAATTCACCAATTTGTATAGAATCTGATGATGATGACGTTGGAACTTACTCAAAAGACACCGCAGAAACGTCTACAAGTTCTGCTAATAACAACAAAACTGATAACAATAACAAACAAATTATAACAACAGCAACAACTACTGTAACTGTACCAAAAAATATTATTGTAACACGTACAAGTGCCAGAAAGTCAACAGCAAAACCCCAACAAAATAATCAAGTTACAGACAGAAACAGCAGCAGCAGCAGTAGTAGTAGTATTAGTAACAGCAACAATAACTACAACAATAACAATCACAGCCATACTACAACAGGATCTACAATGCAAAATAAAGCAATGCATGTGCAAAAAGCGTCCATTTTTAATAAAAGTTCATTTAAGAGCACACCGGCTCAACAAATTGTCGATTGTATTGAACTATTGGATAGTTCGGATGAAGAATCATCATCTTCAGTTAATGCAAAGAAATCAACGCCACAACAAAAAACTCCACAAAAACGTACACTATTGGCAGCTAAAGGAAATTATTATAAAAATAATAATAATAATAACAACAATAATAATAATGCTAATAATAAACCTCCCACCAATAATGGCAACGATCGTCTACCAAATAATTTTCCACCACATGTAAGACAACAGCTTAAAAAGCCCGCTCCTCCACCTCTACCACCACCAACACCACAATCAAACTTCTTAAATGCCGTACAACTACAGCCAGCTGCAGTGACGGGAGCAAATCCTCCAGCATTTTCTGCCTTGCTCTCGAATAAAAATGTTATTATACCAAATGCTTTCTATGGAAATCCGCCTAGCGTTAGAGTTAGTCCCGAAATTGAACTTGAACGACGTTATGCCAGATGGTTGGAAAATTTCCTTAATCAATTTTGTAAATCACAATTTGTAGCAACGCACTCCTGTTTAGTGTTTCTACAAAGAGCCTTAAAATATAAGGACTTCGTGCGTATCAAGGCATTGCGTGCCAACATGAATACCCATTCCCAAACCGCCAACAATCAAATGAATGCCCTTTTGATGACGGAATTAAGAACGATTTTTTTGAAAAACACCAAAAAAATTACAAATTATGGCCGTCGTTTTTGTGAAATGACATGCTCAGCAACGCCGGGCAAATCTGTAGCTCTGATGGCACACGGCATCAGTGGCAAAGTTACTTTGAAAACTTGTAATATGGATTTACCCAAATCAATAAATAATAATACATCATCTACAGCAACAACAACAACAGCATCATCTTTATGCTTAACGTCTATAAACTCATGTACAAACTCTTTATCGGTACGTAAGCGACAGCTGGACGAAGATGAAGACGATGAATACACACCCGATTCAAAATGTAAAACAAAATTTAAGCCACCTTCAGAGAATGGTGATGAAGATAGCAGTGAAATGGGTGATGATCGTAAACGATCTTTACGCACTAAACGCACAAAACGATTGGACAACAGTTTTAGTTACAATGAAGATGATCTATTAGCTGAATATGAAATCGATGATGAGGAAGATGAAAAATTAACACAATTAGAGATACAACGTAAAATCGAACAAAAACGTTTAGAAGCTCAAAAGCAAAGGCAGCAACAAGTCAAATCATTTGAAAGTGCATTTATACAGGCCTTTGCTAAAAGCATAGATGCCCCAACAACATCAACAAAAATGTCCAAAAGTGGTAAATATTTAAATTTTTTTTGGGAATTTATAATTTATTTAAAAATTATTTTTATTTTTACAGCAACAATGCAGCAACGTATTAGAGTACAAAATACTGCCACAGCAACTGTGACTAGTATTGGACAGTATACGGTGAATAATGATGCCGAGGATCTATTGCAGGCAACATGGATTGAAAATCTTGAAAATGAAGAAACTCAAATAATTTCGGATGATGATGAGCCTAGAGAGCATCGCATTTATAAACAACAACAACAACAACATTTACAACAACAGCCAGAGTATTATACACTCTCAACTAAAACAGCAACCAGTAGATACAATGCCAATCCAAGCGCCAAATATAGCAGCAGAAGGGATTCCAAGACAAATCAAGAAGAAATTGTAACAGGCGATGATGATAATGATGGTGGTAGTGGTGGTTGCGGTGATTATAATGAAAATAATTCTTATGCCAACAATCCATCTTATGTTAATAATCCAATGTATTGGCCCAAAAACATTGATCCACAAATGTATGTAAATGGCAAATCAAAATATCGATGTGTTATTTGTGATATAAATTGTCAGCGTTTAGTTCATCACTACATTAATGAGCATCGTGGCAGTGAAGTATACAATTCTCGACTTTCCGCAGCACAAATAAAATTCCTTAAACAGGGCAACTGTACTGTCACCCATATCAGTCTTTATAAGAGTGGTCAATATCAATATGAAGCATATTGTATATTCTGTCAGAAAAAGTCACGTTTTATGTGGCACTATTGGCATCAACATTTCACAATGCATACGGGAGAATATGCATATCGTTGTATTGGCTGTGGTGTACGCAAACCAACACGCTCCCTATTAACACAACATCAAGCACAGGGTTGTCCGGAGGGGAGTAGTAATGTAGCACAAGATTATGGACATGATACAAAATCTTCACAAATTGAAGCTAAAATTTGTACCCTGTGCAATTATGTACAATTGCACCGTTCCAATTTAATAAAACATTTGCATACACAACATAATGTGAAGCAAATTTTACCAAAATATATACAAACGATAATACTTTTAAAAGCACCAACGACACCATCAGCAACAACAATAACATCCCCACCATCATCCTCTTCAACTGCTTTTGTTGTATCATCAGTTGGTGGTGGTGGTAGTGGTAGTGGTTTTAATAAACGATCATCTTCCTCTTCATATGCCTCCAATACCTACATCATTGAAGACGAAGACACTGATTGTACTTATGAAGAAATAATACCAGAAGAAACATCATCACTGCCGCAGCAGCAACCGGAAGAGGAGCAGCAGCATCATCAACAATCAACAAATTCTGAAAATCATTATTACAATTACATACCACCCTATATGCAAGCGGCCGTTAATTCAGGCAACTTTTCATTCGAAAATGTTGATGCTGGTGATGATTTATCGTTTATGATTTGTGGCATGTTGGATGTACAAATGGATACGGATGCTAATTAATTTTATTATTATTGATTACACACTAATAAAAGAATTAATTACAGCAGAATCAAATATATTGTATAACAATCAAACATACACAGCAACAATAGTAACAACCACAACAACAACAAAAAGTGACTTTAACCTAAATTAATTCCTAAGAAAGAGTTCATGTAGTTTTATACATTTTCCTTTTTAGCATTGTAATTTAATTTATAACGTCTGAAAATTAACAAAAAAGATTCAAATATTGTGAACACCACTACAACAACATTAAAAAGAAACACAAAAATATATAAAATTCATATGTAAAAATTTGCAAGGAAAAATACCGTGTTAAACGGACAGAAAAATCTAAGAAAAAGAATGAATCTTTTATTTTTTGTTTGTTTTAAGTTTATCATAAAATAGTTTAACATACTGTTAGAGTATAATTAAAATAATTATTAAAAACAGTGTTTTAATTAATCCATTCTTTTAAATACAAGCAATTGTTTTTATCTTTTTATATTTCCAAAATACTAAGCGGACCCAAAAAAAAACAAATTAGCAACTCTTCTCTCTTTCTCTGATTGCTAGTTTAGACTCGGCAAGCAGTCATTAAAGTTACTAGGCAAATACCTTTAAGTTATTCGCCGAAGACAAGTCAATAGCGCTACAGAAATATAAAACTACCAGCTCCATTATTTGAAAAATACAAAAAAAAATCGTTCAAACTATGATGGAGGCATTTTTCGGGCAATTAACAACTCCTATCGCTGATTTTAGGCTTAGGTTCGGCAAAAAATTACCGAGATCCTTTTGTATTTTTTACGGAAGTGAAATTATCAAAAGAAAGCGGGTGGAAAAATTTCAAGAAGAGTGAAAAGAATAAGATTTCAAAAAAATAACAGAACAGGAATAAACAAACAACTCGATAAGAGATCGATTGGCTAGAACGTTTGGTGAATTAGATATTTATTTTAAGGCAATAAGGTAAATCATCCAGCGAAGCCGATAATAAATAACCTGTGGTGGCTAAAACAGGCTAACAATTTGCATAACACACACATAAAACTGGTTATAAAAAAAATGCTCTTGATATATAAAATTTGTAGTTGTAAAGAGTTTTTCAACAAGAAGTTTGTTTTCTAAGAAGATGACTCAAATTTGTATTGTATTACGAAGAGAAAAGTTCGGCTATTAGAATGAAAAATGATATCTGGCAAATGTTCACCACGACCCCGCTGATAGACGTCGATTCTTTCATCAAAATTTTTAATGAAATTTTTGGCAAAATGCGGTTTTATTTCATTAATCACATCACGGATTTTGAGTTTTAAGGCTGACGTCGATTGAATATAGCTCTCCGTATAGACATAGCCCAAAAAAAATAATCTAGTGGTGTTAAATCACACGATCTGGCTGGCTGATTATCGTTAAATTATGCGATCGGAAAATTGGTTAACAATAAATTGATCGTGATGTGTGACATGTGGCACCGTCCTGTCAGTGATGTCCACATCGCCAATAACACCAAAATTTACTTGTTAACATCTCGCGATAGCGTGATCCATTGACCGTTACCGCATTTCCAGCCTAATCTTCGAAAAAAAACGGTCCAATCACGCTTCCAGACCCCATAGTGCACCTTACAGTGGCAGTTTGAGCATGCTAAGGCTTCTTAATAATCGCTCTAGGGTTTTCAGAAACCCCGGACGGCTTCAATTCCTGCACCAGTTCAACCTTGTAAGGCTTCAAAGTTAAATCCTTTCGCAAAATTCGCCATGTGGAGGTTTGGATAACTCCAATTGTTGAGAAAATCGAGGAATTGACAAATTTAGATCTGCTTCAATACTCCCGGCTGTTATGCTTTTAGTTGAACGACACGGTCGAGCCTATCAACTCAAATTTAACGACCAAATTTTTAATAGCGGTCTCAGAAGGACGATTATGTTTTCCGAAAATATGACGAATTTTACGATAACAGAACCACCATTTTCATAGTGGATTTTAATTATTTTATTGCGATTTTCGTGCGAATTTTAATTCGTTATAACAATTGCCAATGATGCATCTACTTCGAATACGTCAAAAACCTAAATGTCAAAACTATAATGTTGTTGTTGCCATTGTTATTTTTATAATGTATCGGCGTGTGAAAGGGGGCCACGCGATTTTTCACTTGTTTTTTATTTCTTTAAATTTTTTATTTAGACTATACTCTCATAATTAACACTAAATGAATTCCAGCTACTAACGAACAATTTATTTTTGACGATTTTGTAAAAATTACATTGAATAATTTTGACTAACAAATGAACGGTAGATGGGCCTTAAAAATAATGTCAACTACCGGCAAATTTATCCATATTCATGAGCATGTATGAAAATTCATTATAGAAAGCAATAAATAGTGCGTAAGGTCTATTGAGCCAAAGGATTTAGGGATAGGTAAAACACTCCTGTAATAGCCAATAAATGACACTCTGGAAGGAACCACAAAATTATGGGCACAATTTTATCGTTTGGTACTAACTTAGTTTTTTCAATTTTTATTTTTTATAAAAATTGTTTACGTAAATGTTTTGATTGCTCAAATTTATTAATTTGAGAATTTTTATAAAATAATTTTTTTTTATGAATGTTAGTTTTTAATTTTATATTTCAGTTTTTTTAGGAAATTTCAATATTTTTTTAGAAGTTTTTCAATTGTTTGGAAATTTTCAGTTGTTGGCGAAAAATTTATTTATTCCATTATGCAAAACAAAAGCAATTCTTAAGCCTATTCGTTATCGATAGAAATCTACATTTGAATTTTGTTGAAATTTCCTTCGATATTGAGTGCTGTAATTTATCGCCTAAAAAAATTTGTTTTTATTTTAAGCTTTTAGTTTTTTTTTATCCAATTTTCGATTTTTTTATTTATTTATTTTTTTTTTTTTTTGTGATATTTGAGAATTCGATATTTTTGAATCTTCCGTAAGATTCTACGTAAAATTAGATTTTCCTTTCATTTTTCTTTATTATTGGTAATCGATTCGATTTTTTTATATATATAAAATTAAAAGAATTACGAATTTTTTAGATTTCTGACTGAATAAATTGCTTTTTTTACCCGAAATTCGAGCTGTTAATGGTGCACTTAATCACAGCTATTGTATCAAATGTGAAGCTACCTAAGTTTTTTGCGAATTTCACAAAATCCATCTTTTAGACGGACATCCTAATTATTCTTTTCATATAGGGTTTTTTGACAATAAGGATAAAATCTAAATAAACTCATTGCCATCTCTCAAGTTAGCAACGAATTTTCAAACTGCCATAAAATAGTTTTTTTTAATGTCATATTTTATCACTTACCTTCCATTTGTAAGCAAAAATGAGTCCCGTCCTGCTGGCACTGTCTAAAATTGCGATGAATTTCTGTTAAAGACAAACTGTAGTCGACAATGTGACATGAAATGAAATTATCTTCCTGCAATTCTGTATTGTTTAATGATATAAATTTTGCCATGTTCAAGTCCAATAAAACAATGACGCCTTCTTCACTTCCTAAAGCAAGACATCCATCGAAATTTTGCAACAGACTATGACGGCATGTGGACGAATTCATAAAGCGGGCACACGTTAAATGTAAACTTAGTTCTATACTGCTTAAAACATCACTTAGTTCAATGGAGTAAATAGCTACATAACTACAGCCTCCACCTGGACCACGAAAACTTTCTAAGACTACGGCCAACATCATTATTTTCGAGTTATTTGGAAATATCTCCTCAACACATTTGATACAGCAACTTTCATAGCCACGGGACTCGCAGAATTCGTAATTTGAAATAGTTTGCCCATTGCGCAATGAAACAATATGCAGCACTGAATTCCTAGCCAGCCATGCCCATTCTCCCTGACGTAAAATACCGCCTAGCTTTTTACCTTTAAAAAACATTATTTAGACATAAATTTCCAAACTATAATTTATAAATATTGTTCTTAACTAACCAACAAACGTTTCACCAGCTTCTGATGATTGAGGGGGGCTCATTAACGGCACATACGGTAAATCCGCAAATTTCACTGTGTGCCGGCCATCAGCTACAATGTCATGCCACTCCATAACGTAAATTGCAATAACTAAAAGAATTTAAGTTATGAAATCTTAAAATAATAACTTGTTATTATTCGTAACTGTTGACAAATTATTGTATAATTTCTTTATTTATTTATTGCTTCTAACAATTTACACGTTTCGCGGCGCACTCACTTATGTTTTTCTTTTATTTGACGTTGGGTATGTTTAGATTTGAAAATTATTTTACTCTTCTTCTTCAAACATTTTTCTTGCTTTTTATTATATTTTAATAAAAAACAATAATCCAAAATTTTAAATGTCATAAATATATCGATATACTTTAAATGAAAATAGCTATGTCTAACAATATTTAAAAAAATTATTATTATTAATTAAAAATTATTTCGTCAATATTTTAATACCAGAGACACGAGAATATTATTAAGTAGGTCAAAATCTACGAGTTAATATTTGTTTCTAAATGATGTCTTACTTAGTTATAAACAAGGAGTTTTTATACAATCTCTATTATGGAAACTTAAGTAAACAATATGTTTTTAGTCTTCCTTTTATATTATTTGCTGTAAAACCACTCTTTATAGCAGTATTTTCTAAATATGTTACATACAAATACGTAAACTAAATAGAAGTAAAAACCTTATTAAATCCGGCAGATATGCATTTTACCGATTTTAGTCAAAATTATATTTACTTTTCTTCAAGTGTATATCTCTGCTCTTACCAACACCACAGAAGTGAACATACTTCTGAGAAAATAAACAACAAACTCACCGGCATATGATAGTATTGCCGAATTCAATTTTTGCAAAAATTATAAATAAACTCTAAAATTTTTCAATGTTGTTTGCCTTAAATTAATATACGTGTGTAATTTTAATCAACATTCATTTATCATACAAAGAAGCTTTAACTTAATGAAAGTAATAAATAATAATTATTTAATTCGTTGACATTAGCTTAAAAAAACTGGCAACCCTTGATTTAACTTCATTTTCTAGGAGTAGGACAATTTGCTACACACATTTTGCTGCAATTGGTGTTTTCTATGGAAAATTTATACAAGAAAATTTTTCCATAGATTAAAATATTAAAAAAAACGTAAGAAGCATTGTATAATGTTGTATATAAATAAAAAATAAATTAATAGTTATTATTTTAAAAAGAATAAAAATCAGCTCGAAAACTAAGAAGAGCAAGCATAGCAGCATCACAATACGGCAGCACGCGTTTACTTTATTTGCAATATCAAAGAAACTGTTGAAATTCCTTCGTTCATATTTAAGGATAGGAAGAGTTGGAGA
Organism: Trichopoda pennipes; assembly: GCA_030448955.1. NCBI lineage: Eukaryota > Metazoa > Arthropoda > Insecta > Diptera > Tachinidae > Trichopoda > Trichopoda pennipes. Next base: position 5,008,760 of record JASKUP010000056.1, on the reverse strand, counting down.
TGGCACAGCATGTAACGGTTTGTGCTTTGGCAGACGAATTGTCCAAGGCAGTGGAACTAATTATGCACCCACAGACAACTCAACAAGCTCGCATGGAAGCGTACATGGCATGTGAACGATTTAAGGAAGAAAGTCCTCTATGTGCCCAAGTAGGGCTGTTTCTTGCCAGCGACCAGTACACCCAAAATGTAAAACACTTTGGACTTCAACTTATGGAGTATACTATCAAATTCAAATGGAATTGTATATCACAAGAAGAAAAACTTTTCATCAAAGAGCATGCCATGAAACTTTTATTAATGGGCGTTGGTCCAGCAGAGGATCGTTCCCTCTCTCATCTCAAAGATGCAGTCTCGCGTATTATAGTGGAAATGATTAAAAGGGAATGGCCACAACAATGGACTACTTTGCTAGCTGAATTGTCGGATGCTTGCACTAAAGGAGAGGCTCAAACCGAATTAGTGTTGTTGGTATTTTTGCGTCTGGTTGAAGACGTGGCACTTTTACAAACTATTGAATCTAATCAGAGACGAAAGGACATGTATCAGGCTTTGACCAACAATATGAATGATATATTTGAATTTTTCTTGCGCCTTATTGAATTGCATGTGACTTCGTTCCGTGAAGCCACAGGGCAAGGGAATTTTCAAAAAGCCAAAGCTCACAGTCGAGTTGTTGAGGTGGTCTTACTCACATTGACTGGTTTTGTTGAATGGGTATCTATTAATCATATAACCTGCAATAATGGGAAACTGCTACAAATCTTGTGTATTCTGTTGAACGACAGAGATTTTCAGTGCAAGGCAGCGGAATGTCTTTCACAAATAACAAATCGGAAGGGGCAGGTAAAAGAACGTAAACCTCTACTGTTACTTTTTGGCGAGGAACCAATGCGCTACATTTTTTCAGCATCGCAAATGATACCCACAGACAGCAGCATTGCCAACTTAGATCAAAATCATCAGTTTTTAAAAAAGTTAGTACAAGTGCTTAGTGGCATGGCCCAACAGCTAGTGATATTGTGGGGAAAAGAAGAGGGTGCCATACAAAGACCTCCACATCTGGAGATATTTTTAGAATGTTTGCTGTATCTTCTGCGTCACTCATCACTTAATGTTGCTCATGGTGCCGCTTTGATATGGAATGTTTTGTTAAAGCACGAGGCCACTTCTAAGGATTCGGGTTTAGTTATTTGCATTCCAAAAATTATCGATGCTGTAGCTCCTCGCATTATAAAGACACCTTATCCAATAGCCCGTTGCTTAACTGGGGGCGGACCGAATGTCGGTACTACAGCCTCGTACATCTGCCTTGAGTATGACTCTGAAGAAGAGTTTGCTATTTTCTTCAATAGATGCCGGACAGATTTCTTGGAAATATTTCGACAATCAACTTTAGTTCAACCGTTGGTTACATTCGCATATTGCGAGCAGTGGCTAAATTTACGGTTGACAAAAGCCCATTCCGAAAGGGGAAATGTGCAGTGCAGTGCTTTGGATTCCAGCTATTTGGAATGGGAAGCACTAGTATCTGTGCTTGATGGCGTTCTTAGTCGCATATTAATGGTATCGGAACGTCCTTCCGTACAGGCAGGTTTGCGATTGTTGGAAGACTGTTTGAAACTAGACACCGAGAATCCATTGACTCTTTCGATACTTCTATCCTGTATTTCAGCACTTTTTGTTTTTCTTAGCATGTCATCGTGCCAAATTACGCCCAATAATTGTGTGGCAATGAGTGGAGTATCGTTGTTGCCACGCGTTTTAGAGAAAATATTTAATGCTTTGATATTTCGAGATCCAACCGATCCAACCCCATTATCTCAACAGCCATTGACACCCCGGGTTCAGGCTTGCAAAAATCTTCGTCGTCATGCAGCTTCGCTAATAGTAAAATTGGGACATAAGTATCCACTTTTGCTATTGCCTGTTTTTGAGCAAATCAACAATCACGTTAAGTCTCTGTTCCAACAGCCCCAACATTCCATTAGTAAAATGGATAGGATTACGCTGCAAGAGGCGTTACTGCTTATCTCTAACCATTTCTGTGACTACGAACGGCAATATGCATTTATAGGAGAGATAATGCGCGACAGCTTGCCCCATTGGTCGGCATTTTCGCACGCCTTCAAGTCGGCTTTGGACTTTATGCATTTTGTTGGTTTAGACCAGCCTCCCATATATCCTATTGAGAATGATCCCTGTGGTCCTAATCGTAGTACTCTCATAGATGCTTTGTACATAGTATTGGGTGTGATCAAACGTTGCACCTGGCCTGATGATCCGGATCGAGCTTCAAGAGGTGGTTTTGTTGTCGGCTTTACCGAATTGGGCAATCCCATATGTCGTAATCCCGCTTCGCCGCATGCTATACCATTGTTACCCCATATCTTGTCGCTACTTCGTGTTTTGAATGAACTTTTTAAACAGGAGGCTGTAAATGGACTGTCAGAAGGCTATCGCAATATACATACAATGTTGGAACATGAAAAGAAAGTGTTAATGGGAGTTTGCGCTGTACCTGCGGATCCATTAGATCCTTCGGTCAAGAAACCACCAACTCCGTTTGACAAAATGCAACAGTTTATGACTCTACTATATGAAGGCTGTTATCACATGATGGGTTCAGCCGGGCCATCTCTTGGTCGCGATCTCTATCAATTGGAAGGTGTAGCAGATGCATTAATTAATAGCGCTTTTACGTGCTTAGATGATTTGCCAGATTACCGATTGCGTCCAATTGTTCGAGTTTTTTTCAAACCATTTGTTTATTCCTGCCCGCCAGCATTTTACGACACTGTCTTGTTGCCAATCTTTGCACATTTATCGCCAATTATGTTTAATAGACTTACAACCAGATGGGTTTATATAACTTCTCTTTACGAGTCTGGTCAACTAAATGAGGAAGAACAATCAAACGATACCCAAGAAGTAATAGAGGATATGTTAAATCGTTCATTGACACGAGAATACTTGGACGTTTTGAAAGTAGCCTTAGTGGGAGGACAAATTGGACCTGATAACAGCTGTGCAAACAGTGCGACAGCCACTTCCAATCTACCTTCGGACGTGACTATGGATGCGGAAGAACATTCCATGGATGGTGTAGCACACACAAGAGCTGCTCAAGCGGCATTACTCTCCGATATTATCAGTGATTTAGGTGCCAAACTGCTGCGTAACCCATCCACTACTAATTACATCTTAATGACTCTACTTGGTGCCCTCTCTTGGAATGACGGTACCTGCAATTTAAAAGCGGTAAATATTTCTGCTCCAGTTATGCGTTTTTTAGCAGCCGAACAGTTAATGGATGCCAACAAGGCTATAGCAGCTTTTACATCCGTTTTACGCGGTCTTCAAGTGCACGGTCAACATGAAGCTAATCAAGCTGGTCTTATTACGTTGGGTGTACAATTTTATGAACTACTACGTCCGAAATTTCCTACACTCTCCGAAGTACTACAAAGTATTCCGAATGTTTCATCTTCGGATGTGCAAAAGTTTGATGAAAAAATTGCCGTCGCTCCCGTCAAGGGGAATAAAGTGGACAAAGCTAAAAAGGATTTGTTTAAAAAACTAACCGCACCTCTTGTTGGCCGCAGCATTAATCAGCTCTTTCGTCATGAAATCAAAATAGCGAATTTGCCGCCGATGCCATCGCAGAAATTAAAAAATCCTTCAAACGATTTAATAGATACAAATCAAAATTCCGGTATTTCACATCTATTCCAAACTCCAAACAATAAATGACAGCCATTGTAAAATAAATATAAATTATATATGTGAGTATTTTTAAAGATTTTTTAAATTGTTATAGAAATTTTTTTTTTTTTCATAAATTTGTATTTCTTCACTTCCTATAATTATGAAACAAACTTGTGCGCAATCGCTTTAATATTAAATGTATCGGATGGTGCAAATTTGAGGTTAGGAAGTAATTTGTCTGTCAAATGATTAAATGATAAGAATTGAGTTGTCATTCTTTGACATTTATTTAGTAAAAAGTTGGAAAATTTTAAGCATGGAACGGTGCACTCTTGCGCAAAGAATATTATTTATAATTTCACTGTATCATTTTTTAAAATTCCAGCAGGCTCTTTCTGAGAACGGTGTGCATTAGTTTATCACTAAATTTGAGGCTCACGGCATTGTTGCTAACAATAGACCAAAACACTATGCTCGTTGTGTCGCAAACATAGCCCCTCTACAGCAACAATTGGTTCAATTCGTTCGAGAATTAAAGCCGACCAAGCAATGTTTCTGTCGAACATTGTAAATTGGCTGTTTAAAAAACTGAATGAAAACCGCATTTTTCTTCGAAATCATCCTTACTGTTGTGACACATTTTCAATTGTAAACAAACAAAATTGTCGCATGTGGGACAGTCATCGGCCCGTATTTTTTCGAAAATGAGCAAGGAAACATCAATTTTCTGCGCTGACATTCCGTAATAACCAAGAGGCCGCAGTAGGATAAAGTTAACATCGGTGATCTTTGGTTTCAGCAAGACGGTGCCACAAGCTACACTGTTACTCAAATAATTCAGTTATTTCGGTCGCCTAATTTTTCGATTTTGCGACGTCAAAGGGTCAACTCGTTTTTGTGATTTAACGCCGCTGGATTATTTTCTCTGGATCCATATGAAAGGCTGGGTTTACGTGAGCAACTCATAAACAACTGACGAAAAATAAAATTGGGCGCTGCATTAGCGAGAAAAGCAAAGCTTTGTTGCAAAATTTTGTGAAAAGAGCGAACGTCTTCCAACGATACCGACACCATGTTCCACTGAAATTGTTAAAAAAAAGTGTGTGCTTCAAGCCTATTTACTTCCTAATCTCGAATTCGCCCACTCGATAAATTTCATCTTCCACTGACTAGTTTAAAACCCATTAACTAAGCTACCTGCATTCATAGCTACCACGAAAGGAATCTAAATTCTATGCAAAAGGTGGTGAACATCATGTGGGCACTACGTTTCACGGATTATGATCATGATCAAAGCTTTGTGCTGCTGCATCAATTGAGACGATTAAAAGATAACACCATGTACCGCAAAGAATAAGCTTTACTATTTACTGCTTTCGTAAAAAAAGGGGAATATTACTTTCTCTTCGAATTAAACTAGGTGCCCCTATAGGCTAGTAGGTAGTGTACTAGCTTGTAAATATGGGGGTTGTGGATTCGATTCCCAACGAAGACCTTGGTTTTTTTACACTACAAAAATAAAAATTGACTGGCGCTTCTCAGCGATGAAGGCATAGTCACTGGTCGCTCTGCTGTCTTATACGACAGTTAATTTCCGACTATCCTGCTTTCACCACCCGTTTCATCTATTCTCTATCCCTTTCCTAAAGAATGTAGCACGGTACTTGACTAAATAGGCATTGTTGCCTGAAGTGCTACTTCTCTTAAAAAAACATATATATATATATTTTCATATAGATATATTCGAAAAACAAAATCGTCCTTCTGAGACCGCTATATTAAGAATTGGGTCGTTAAATTTGAGTCTTAATAGTCGATGCAAAATGTGCGAACATGATAGAAAATTTTCGATTGGGTCGTTCAACTGAAAACATCGCAGCCGTGAGCCACACTGTTGAAGCAGATCAAAATTAGTCAGTTCCTTGACATTTTCTCAACAATTGGGGTTCTTCCAAACCATAACATGGCGAAATTTGTGTAAGGATTTGATTTCGAAGTTTTAACTGGTGCAGGAATTGAAATCGACCGATCACTCACGTCGCCGTAGATTCTTTCAATTTATTCAGGAACAATCGGCTGGTTTTTCTGAAAAAAAAAACATTTCTTCAGACGAACAGCATTTTCTTTTATCATGGTATGTCAACAAGCAAAATTGCCACACTTGGGTTTATAAACATCCATCCTAGAAGGATTATTGAGAAGCCTTTGCATGCTCAAGGTGTCACTGTATGGTGCGCTATGTGGTCTAGGCCGTTTTTTTCTTTCGATGAGGCTGGAAATGCGAGATGCTAACAATTCAATTTCGGCCATATTATTGACTACGTGAATATCACTGACATGTGGTTGCAACAGGACTGTGCCACATATCACACTGCTAATGAAACGATCAATTTATTGTTAATTAAATTTCCCGATCGCATAATTTCACGACAATCAGCAGTTAAGTGGCCAGCCAGATCGTGTGACTTAACACCACTAGATCAAATGAAGTAAAGTATATCTTACACCGTTTTAGAAAACCTAGCAAGCACTTGAAAGCTTCTTTAGAAACTTGAAAAGTGTCTAGTCCATCGAAACTCGATATTAAATAAATAATATTTAAAATTAATATTTATTAGTATTAAAATTAATTATACATTTTTTCTATATATTTATTTCAGATTTAATGTTATGTAATAAGTTAACTATATTAAAAAAAATAAATAAATTGAATTGTGCTAAAACGTACAAAAATTATTTAAAACATGCGTAACGATTGCAGTTGAAATAATTTATTCGAATAAGTGCATTATTAGAAAATTTTGGACTTGCAACGCACTACAACAACAACGTTGATATTCCTGTGTTAATCTTTTAACTAAGAGAAGTGTCATATGATACTCTTCCTCTAGAGCTGAACTGATTGGCGATAATAATAATAATAATAATAATGATTTAATATCAAGCAATCATTATAATTTATCATTTAGTTATTATTTATTAATTTTTTTAAGAAACTTTTATTATTATTTAAATTTTGTATCTGTTGTTTGGTAAATCGATTTTGATAATAGTAAAACAAATAAAAATTAAATATGAAGGAAACACATACATACATATATATATACATACATACATTATTATAAAATTAACTAATTGTTATATATGTTTAGAAATAATGTTTTTTGGTTAATTTGATATAAAAAACAACTTTTTTATTTATTTTATATATATATATATTGATTATTTGAATTTAAAAAAAAAATAATATACCCAGCACGTATGTTATTTATACTTAAAATACAGAAGAAAACTTTGATTGCATGATGAAAGCAAAAATAATAGAGAGTTTTCCTCTCTCTCTCTCTTCATTATAATGAATTTAAGTGCGGTTTTACACACATCAACTTTTGTTGCTCAACTGTTGATGTGTGTAAAACCGCAATAACTGTTAGATATAACATTCTCTGTATCATTGTAAATATCACTCCTGATCTGTTAAACGCATCGATTTAAATACGAATATTTATGTAGTATTTATTGCTGATGTTCTACAAGTCGAAATTTGTTTGTTGCTATTGAGTCGTCCACAAATCTTATCGAACACAATTTATTGTTTATTTCCAATGCAAATTATCAACAAATGACTGCATTAGTTTTGGCCACCATTTTGTTTTCTTAATACACAAAGAACATTTGCAATAAAATTCGCCTTGTACTGGCGAATTGGAAAACATATTTTATTAAATTCAATTTTAAATACACTTCTCTCAAGCAGACTAATTAAAGAATTCTTTAATTAATATTCAAATCGGCACGCTTAACACAACAGGGGCGTTATATTACAAAAAAATAAAAATAAAAAAAAAATTGTTTTACGTATAAATTTAATTGCATAGAATTATTTTATAAAGAATGCACATTGTAATTGAATATTTTAAATTATGTATATTTAGTGCTAAGATTTTTTTAGCATTAAAAATAATTATTATTTATGAAATATAAAATCAAATAAAAACGAAATTATCGAAAAGTAAAAATTCATCAATCTGTTTTCAATATATATTTTTTTTTTGCAGTTATTAAAAATTCACTGAGTAAATTTAATATCAAAAAAAAAAACGTGGTAGAGAAATGCAATTAAAAATTGCAATTAACTATTGATTTATAAACAAAATTTTTCTGACACTATTCTTATGTGCTTGGATTTTCCGACGGGACTAAAATTACTTTTATTTGGGTATGGTTTTCCGTCGACCCTCGTCAAATTTGGTTTGTGAACCGGTTTCGGCTGTTTGCCATCTTCAGTGTTCTTTTCGTAAAATAAAATAAAATTTACAACTGAAAGGGAATGTGATGCTAAACTTCCATATTTAGACACTTTAATAATAAGAAGAAATAAAGAATTAGTTATAGATTGGTACGAAAAACCAACTGCCTCAGGTAGAATTATTAATTATAATTCTAAATAAAAAAAAATAATTATTATTAGCACGGCCAATAATTTAATAGAGAGAATTTTAACAATTAGTGACAAAGAATTCCATAGAAAGAACAAAGAAAAGATTAGAAATATCTTAACTGAGAACAATTTTCCAATACGATTAACTAATAGGTTAATTAATCAATTTAATAATAGGAGGGAAAGAGTTATAAGTAGTGAAACGGAACCGAAAATATATAAATCGATAACTTATATACCAGTCTTGTCTGAAAGAATAGAGAATTCAAAAATTTATGATACAAATAAATACAAAATGGCATATAAGAATACAAACACATTAAATAGGTTGTTTAGTAAAACTAAGGATAAAATTCAAAAATTAAATATGTCCAATGTAGTGTACAAAATTCCTTGTAATGGTAATGATAAGGAGGATTGTAATAAGGTTTATGTAGGCACAACAAAAAATAAATTAAAAACTAGAATCGCAGGACATAGGTCAGACCAGAAATATAGGAATAATATTAGTTTACAAAAAAAACAGCATTATCTTCAATTTTAAATTTAGAAAATAATTATAAACGTCGTTATATGTTAGAAATGTTACAAATAATTAAATTACCATTAACCAAAAGATTAAATTTTAAAGCAGATACGGAGAATGTTGCACAAAATTATAGACATTTAGTGCATAAAATTATAAAACAAAACTCTGTATCTGCATAATATTAATAATTAATACTTTAATTTTTTTGTAACGTTTGGTCATTAAATTTATGTTTTAGAATATATAGCGTGCCCGTGACTGCTTTGCAAGTCATTTCTTCGACATTTTTTGATCGATTTTGGTTCGCGGTATTGAAAAACAAAGCACGTGAATGTGATACATATAACTGACCGTGCAAAAAACAGGGATCATTGAAAAGCAACAGGTATGGGGAACTAAAGCCATTTAAAATCAAACGGCAAATCTGGAGGAATCATAGGAATGCGTGGTTTCAACACATCGCCCTTATATTTTTCTTTTAAAATTTTTGCTTCAATCACATTTTTTATGACTTTTTTGACTACTAAACGTGTCCTGGCTGGCAGATATTTCTAAGCAAAATAATTGGTACACCAACTTTCATTTGTAGGCGGTGGGGCGGCAGTCCAGATAACTCAAGCGAATTCAACATTTCGGAAGTTTTAAAATTTTGATATTTTATTATATATTAGTGAGTTTTTTTTTTTGTAAATATCTTCGGAACTACATAACCGATTTAAGAGATTGATATCTCGTTTTGAAAAGCATAACAATGGCTTTAAAAAATAAAATAAAAAAGAAAAAAAAATAATAAATATGTATATGTATATGTCATTGGTGGGTTTTGCCACGCCCCTCCGCCCACAGACCGAAAATCAAAAATCGGACTTCACAGTGTCACCCGCCTGAATATTCTGAAGATTCGCTAAAAATTTCATCAAAATCGGCCCAGCCATTTTCGAGTCCATTTCTTACATACATACACACATCCTCTTTTATATATATAGAAGATGTGTAAAATACTATTGTTTTGTAAATTTGTTATGTATTTTCAAAATTGTTTTTCATTTAAAAATTTGTTAATATTGAAAATTTGTTTGTATGTATGTAAAACAAAAAATTTTTTCAATTTGTCGTTTTTTTTATTGTTTTTGTTTGTTTTGTTTTTTGAAAAATTTTTTGATTTTTTTGAATTGGTTAAAATTTTTTTCAATTTGTTTGTTCATTATTTTTGTTTTTCCTGATGATTGCCAACCAACGGTGTGGCGAAATATCGAAAAAATAATAAAAAATAAAAGTTTTTAAAAATTTTTTTATTAAAAAATGACCTAGTGCTCTATAATTAACTACTAAAAAAAATTTTATCTTTTTCACACTTCAATATTTTTGTGTGCTTATATAATACGTCTTATTCTATTACAATGCTTTTAAATATGCGATATTCTTCGATCGACAAATCTGGAGGCATCATGGAGCAATGCGTGGTATCAGCACATCCTCGCCCTTATATTTTCGTTTTAAAATTTTTGCTTCAATTACTTTTTTCAGGCCTTTTTTGACTACTAAACGTATCCCATAGCCAAGTCGTGGCTGACTGATATTTCTAAACAAAATAATGTGGCTGTGCGCACTGGGGATTTTTGTATGGAGGTGAGGAAAAAAATATATTTGTCGAAAAATGTAGCGATTTCGTCACAAATTTAGTTTTATTTATATAGTAAAGTCTGATACTCTGTTCATAATTTCGTGCGAAATGCTGTCAAAGCCCATATAAAAATAATTCATACGAAATAAATGAGAAATAATGTTGCTGAACTCTGTTTATTTTTGAAAAAGTCACGAAATGTTTCTGGCTGCATGTTTTTATAAATGAATAACGTTTCAGGCAACATTTTTTTTATTCAACTACGAAACAATATGAGTAGCACTTTTTTCGCACGGAATTATGAGCTGATCAGTTAAGTATTTGAATTTTTAATTTTAAATTTGTTGTGGCAAAAAGTAAAAGTATGGAGAAAAGCGTAAATTTATTAAAAAGTGAACAAGAAAAAATAAAATTTAGTGACGCAGAAAAGCGTATCCTTATTTCTGTAGTAAAAAAAAAGAAAACTTATTTGGGATAAGCCCCAAATGATATATTCTAACCGCAGTGCCGCGAAATCATCATGGATAGATATTGCTAAAGAGATTGGAAAACCTGGTAAGGATTGAAATATATGTATGTATGATTTTTTTCATTATTATTAGATGAAGCATGTAAGCAAAACTGAAGGAGTATTTTGATTTGCAAACGGTATTACAACCAAAAACGAAAAGCATCAAAAAAATCTGGCAGTGGATGCAACTTGCAGTTCTCTTCAGACGAATCTCAGGATCCGTGGGAGTTTTCTGAGGACTTCACTGAGACGTCGAAATTGAGAACGTAAGTGTTATTATTCTAACTTATTGTTGCTTATTGTAACTTTCGTAAGTGATGAAAATTTTGATTGTAGAACCAATTGCTCACAGCTATCTGATTCTGAGATGCTGTCTATTATGCCACCGGAGAAAAAAACAACTTATTTATATGTAAGTAGACACCAAGTCTTTATTATTCTAATTTAAAACTTAACTTTAATTAGAGTTTTACAGATTTTTATTTTGTTTTAGAAAAACATAGCAGTTTCATCGAAAAACGTATATCGAAATGAAATGTGAGCAGGTGTCTCAAAGGTGGTAGATGTGATGACAATGTTGGTGGATATGGCAAAACAACAAAACCAAAATAATGTCAACGCGCCTTTCCTCAATTATATTAATTCCTTGTAGTTAAAATTGCCTAATGAGAGTGACGAAAATGTACGATTCAAAATTATTGTTATGCTTTACGATGAGATCTCTGCTCAAAGACTAATTAGCAACTAAGCAACTTATTTTCAATATTAATGCATAATAGTAATTTTTACATAGTAAAATAAGAGTTTTCAAATTTTTTAAAGTCTGACCAGACAAAACAAAAGGCTGAAATAAGTATATGATTTTTTTTATAATAGCCAACATTTTTCTTTTAATAATAGTATATGTTTATATTATTCTTTGCAATAAAATCTATTGCCTTACGTATCCACCTTATTGAAAGTTATTTAATAAAAAGATTTTTTTTTGTTTAAAAACAGATCTTTTTATTAAAGCATTTTGATAATTTTAATAATTTTTAAAGACTCTTTAGTGAAATTATAAATTTTTTATTTCGTAAACTATTTTTAATTAGGAATCTCCTCCAAAAAAGCGAATTTTTGCTGCCAAGTAACAGATGTCGGAATTAAAATAAGTCATAATTTTATTGAGAACAACACGGTCTGATTCATCTTGTCTGCCGTATTGCGCAACATTAATATTAGATAAAAAGAGAGAATCAGCTGGCAACATATTGTCAAAATTTTCAAGCGAAATATCAAATGTTGCTCAACACTTTTCGCAAATTAGAACAGAGTACTAAGCTTTAAGCTTATATATTATAACTTATATATTATAAAGCGTTATAATTTAAAGGACCGAGTAAAAAGATTAAAATTTAATAGAAACTTAACTCTTTACGCAAAAAATATTTTTTTCTTCATACATCTTCTTCTATATATATAAAAATGAAATGGTCCACGTGTGTAATGAGTTGGCGTGAGAACGGCTGGAGCAATTTGGCTGATTTTTGTTTTATTCGATTTGGTTTGTATGAAAAAAAAATTATAAAATGTTCCGAAAGACTTAGAAAATTCATTTATTAATTTTCTTCTGTTGTTATAAACACAAATAAGTTATTCACCACTCGACATGTTTGTTCGAACTGGTTTGATAAAGCTATGTGGTTGTTTGTATGCTAATGAGTGTGTGTTTGCACGTATACGTTCTTAGCATACGCTAAAAAAAATAATAATATATAAAATATTATTATATATGGTAAAAGAAATTGCCAAAAACGCTTAGACCCCTTTCACACAGGCAAACTTTTCTTCGCAAAGTTTTGATTTTATGTGAGAGCGAGGGAGAAAGCATGATTGAGAGTACAGACTTTGATATACTCGCAAAGTTGCTTTGTTTTTCTTTCGTCGCTTAGACCCCTTTCAGACAGGCAAATTTTACTTTGACAAAGTTTTTTTAATTTTCTTTTAAACTTTCTTTGGTGTTCAAACACAAAAAGTTTTCTTTTACAAATTTTGTTTTAGTCAATGTAATCTGTAATGTAATCTGTGTATAAGTACAACTGTGTATAAGCGACGAAAGAAAAACAAAGCAACTTTGCGAGTATATCAAAGTCTGTACTCTCAATCATGCTTTCTCCCTCGCTCTCACATAAAATCAAAACTTTGCAAAGTAAAATTTGCCTGTCTGAAAGGGGTCTTATACACAGTTGCATAAAGCACCAAGTGACTAAAACAAAATTTGTAAAAGAAAACTTTTTGTGTTTGAACACCAAAGAAAGTTTAAAAGAAAATTAAAAAAACTTTGTCAAAGTAAAATTTGTCTGTGTGGTCTTAGCTAGAGAAAAAATTTTTTTAATATCTAAGTCGATGAAAAATTAGCCTGCCGTCGTTCATTTTTTTCGTGACATCGTGATTCTCTTCAATCCGTTTAAATGGGAATCCCCGTCGTGCTACAGCTATTCTTTCTATATTATATATCAGTGTTGTCGATAGCTCATTTCAGTATTAAAGACAGAATATTCGCGTGTTTATTTTAATTTTGTATATATATTGTTGTTTTTACCAAAAAAATGTAATGTAAGATGACAAATTTAATAAACTACCACAATTAAACCCAAATACTAGCCGTGTTCCCGTACTTTTTGGGTAAATAAGGGCAATGAAGAAATGCTCTCAATTAGAGACTAAAACGTTTAAAAGTACGGGAACACTAAAAACCAAATTTTTAGCCCAAAATAAAATGTCAAAATTGTTTACTTGTTTTATGTCCATGGAAATATGTACATATGTAGTTATCTATGCATATATACATATAGATCTCGTTAGTATGTTTTTTATAGATATATAAGTACATACATACATAAATAAAAAATTCAAGCATTTAATTGCGTTTTTCAACATTCTTCAATTAAGTTTTATTACAACTCTAAAGAAAACTTGTTTGCTGACAATTTTTATTGTTTATTTTACGCAACAGCTGATTGATTTACAATCTTAGCAAATCAGCCCGAAGAAAAGTGCGGGCTGTTTTGGGCAGAAAGAAGAAGAATATCATTCTCTCAAATGCTCTCTCACTTGCTCAAACTTTGTGTACGGGAACGCTTTTGGGTAAATTTGGAAACCCGCGGGCTCCCAAAGTGAGTACGGGAACAAACCTAATATTCTTAGTTGATGTCTTTTTGATTTGAGCTTTTCAATAAACTATAACGATTCGTAATATCTATATATATATCGAACCAGTTTGCGAAAAATAACACTTCTAATAGCTTAAATCAATTGTTCACTGTCGTTTGTAATACGTGCTGAATGTTTATCACTTGAATAATCAACAGTCATCGCCAATTTCATACATCAATAGTTTTTAAAGCGCCCACATTTCTTATCGAAAGACCAACACCAGGTAGTGTTTTAAGTTAATTTATTTTATAACCAAAAATAAAAAAGATTCTATTTATTAATCAGTCTATTAAAAGTAACAACTGTATTCTATTCTAATTATTCTCTAATGGGAGATGCAATTAGAACTCAAACTCTTAATATTGGGCGGACAAATTTGAGGTAAATACGTAAATTGTTAGTAAAAATTTGACAAATTTTAAGCATGGAATGTTGCACACTTGAGCAAAGAATTTAATTGCAGAAATTTACTATCAAAATGGTGGAAATTTCTATGTTAATACATTATTGATACTTCGTAAAATTTGAGTAGCTTTTTTTTATCGTAATCAGGCTCCTTTTGAGACGGTTGTGTGTAACTAAATAGCTAAATTTGAGCTTCACGGTATTGATGGTAGACATAGACCAAAGCAATAAGCTCGTAGTGGACGTAATGATGCAAACCTTACCACTGTACAACAAAGTGTTAAGAATGAGCCTGAAACATCAGCTCCCGGACGTTCGTATCACAAGTGGACATCACAAGAGGCATTTTGCCGAACAAGATTTGCATAGCGATCCTCATCATCTTCTTTTGTTTGCATTGAATGTTTGTGCATTGATTGTTTGCGAAACTGAACGAAAACAACGAAAAACCTGTTACACCAAAGAAAGTGACCGCATAGTCCAGTTTGTGGCTAGGCGGGATCATTGGAATTGTCTGCGCTACCAAACTATGATAACCAATTTTTCGTGGCCACATATGGCTAATGATGACATCAGTGACCTTTGGTTTCAGCAAGACAGCGCCACAAGCCATACAACCATCCAGTTATTGGATGAAAAATTTCGCGATGGCATATTTTCTAGATTTGGCAATGTCGCCATGTTCTTGCGAGACGACATCGCAGGCCGTGGATTATTTTCTCTAAAATGTGTTTCAAAATATTGTGAAAAGAGCAGACATCGTCAACATCGTATTTCATTATTAATTCTCAAGTTTCTACTTTATATTGGTATCAAAACGTATGTGCTTTAAGCCTTAAAGCTGTTTTAAGCTTAACAGTTCGCTTTTATATTGGGCAAATCAGTTATCAAACACTTAAAATAGAACAAAAATACAATTTTCTATAAACCGTAACAGCTAAAGCACACAACTTTTACCTGTTTTGCTTGCAATGCCATTTGACGATTTAGTGGTACAACAAAACGCATCAAAATTTTTGATTAGCATCACTGATAATTCAAAGTATTCTAAGACCCCTTTTACACAGACAAATTTTACTTTGACAAAGTTTTTTTAATTTTCTTTTAAACTTTCTTTGGTGTTCAAACACAAAAAGTTTTCTTTTACAAATTTTGTTTTAGTCACTTGGTGCTTTATGCAATCTGTGTATAAGTACAACTGTGTATAAGCGACGAAAGAAAAACAAAGCAACTTTGCGAGTATATCAAAGTCTGTACTCTCAATCATGCTTTCTCCCTCGCTCTCACATAAAATCAAAACTTTGCAAAGTAAAATTTGTCTGTGTGAAAGAGGTCTTTGTGTTTGAACACCAAAGAATGTTTAAAAGAAAATTAAAAAAACTTTGTCAAAGTAAAATTTGTCTGTGTGAAAGGGGTCTAATATCAGCAAAATTTTGAGGCAACAATTAAACGGTTTTGTTCTGGGAGATGAAAAACAGAATTTGAGAAAAATGCCAATACAAAATATTATCTGCTCAATCTGTACCGAAGTTTTTAAAAACGGTGATGAGGTACACACTACCAGCTGTGGACACTTATTTCACTTCTCTTGCTTAAATAATTGGAAAAGAAGGCAAGTTTGATGATTGTATTTGCAAAATTGTTAGCGTGTGTGTGTGTGTATTTAATAATGTGTGATTGCGAAT
The DNA here is from genome assembly GCA_030448955.1 of Trichopoda pennipes. NCBI lineage: Eukaryota > Metazoa > Arthropoda > Insecta > Diptera > Tachinidae > Trichopoda > Trichopoda pennipes. The sequence continues at coordinate 4,992,660 of JASKUP010000056.1, read as the reverse complement.
ATTTATTTACAGAGACTTTAGTTGCCCTCAGTGCCGTTTGAATAATCCAGTATCCTTTAAACTGTGCTTAACATTTGATGAGTCGGATGAAAATTGTGAAAATCCAAGAGAAATGCAGTTAAAATTGGAAAAATCCAATGAAAAAATAACTAAACTTCGTATTGACTTGAGTCACGAGGAGGAGAGTTTTCTTAAACTTCAAAATCAGGTTACGAATATTGAGAAATTAAAAAAAGGACTTGAAGGCAGAATGAGACAAAAGAATGAAAGTAAAACAAACTTGGCACATCTCCAAAGACAGTACAAAGACTGTTTGACACACAAAGAACAACTTGAACGTCGCGTAGCACAATTATTTATTGAAAATGAACGCATTTCCAAAGAGATACAATTTACCAAAATTAAGTCCAACTTAGATGAACAACAACAAAGTAACTTATCCGATAGTGATCTTTGTAAAAAGATAGAGGCTTTAGAACAAAGATATAAGCAATTGTCTGATAATTGGACGAATGAAGTTCATAAAAGCACTCAACTGTGCTTAGATATAATGAAACTAAAAGTTTGTGCTAACCATTTAAATTCTCTGCAGCAAATAGATGCATCTATTCCAAAGAAAAATGATGAAAATTTGAATTCTATACAAAAAGCTGACAAAGAAAATGTTACTGGAAATAGAATTTTCAAAGAAAATACAAATCCCAAAGAGGTTATTACACCCAACAGTCTCTTTATAAAAGACCTGCCTTTAGATCTACTAACGACACCCGTAGAAAATGTTATTGTTAACCTAGCTACAAAAATGCAATTGAAAATTTCTGTAGACGATTTGATTAAAGTCGACATTTTGGATAACAATACACAAACATTTTTCACGGCGCATTTATTTGTTCAATTTAAAACCTCTAATTTGGCATGTAAATTTCTTTCAAAAACAAATGTCTTAAAAAGTGATCCAAAAACTAAATCAATTTTTATAGCAACGAAATTTATAAAAGATCACTCATTATTCATATATGCCAAAGAAATGCTTTTAGATCATGGATTCGATCACGTCTATTATAAAGATGGCAAAATTTTTGCAAAAAAACATAAACATCATCGTGCTAGTTTATATATACGCAACAAATCTCATGTTGATGAATTACGAGCTAAGCATAAACTTTCGGCGAAATCGGAAGAGTCAGCAAAACTTTCCGCCGAATGAAACTTTTAAAAAAACACATGATTTTTAATAAAATTTCTATAGATTTTAATAATTTCACATTATATTAATCTTTTATTTTGTTGCTTTTAATGTTAACAATATCCAATACAGGAATATGAGTACATAACGCTACGTTAAAAAAATAGCACCAAGTTTAGGAAAAGTATCCGATACATATTTTTCGACGGGGTGAATTGATATAATTCTAAATTTGTTACAAGATGCTTAGGTAACTTTATAACTATATAAAAAGTTTTATCTTTTTAAATTATTTTATTGTAAAATTTGACTGGGTATGATTTTACGTCGTCTCGCGTCAAATTTGGTTTGTAATCATATCGGTTTCGGCTATGCGCCATCTTCAGTGTTCTTTTTTCTCTATACTAGTTATATTTTATTGTCAGCTGTGTTTACATAGTTCGTTTCTCTCTCTTCGTGTTTGTGTTATTCTTATTGCCTACGCCTCTTTCTCTCTTTTTGTCTGTATCTCTCACTCCCTTTTCGTTTGTTTCTTTCTACCTAATTTGTCTCTCCCTGGAGTTGATTTTGGTTCTCGTAGTTTTTTGTCGTAGTCTCTAATGTGTTCCCTAAATCTGGTCTTAATTTTAGCAAAACAGCTACACAAAGCCCAGATATAAACATAATCAAGCACTTTTGGGACGAACTGGGACGTCGTATGTAACACAGATTGTGCAGCAATAATAACCAGGTTAAATAATCGAGTGTAAAGACTGCTCGACTCTCTTGGTGTTAAGTTTTTTTTTATTATTTCATTCTTAATAGGTTGATGTACCTAGTTTTTTTTTACATTTACTAATATGCAGAATAAATATCTTAATGAAATATTTTGTACAACTTGAAGAGTTATTTTAAAGCTGCTGAACTTTTCGGTAATTTCCCGACTTTCGATGTGAAGTTCTTACTGTACTGCGCGGGACTGTCAAGCTTAAAAATAATTATTTTCTCATAAACTGGCTTGCAAGCTAAACGTGTCAGCGTTTTTTACTTACAATTGTAAACGCTAGGTTGAAAAACGGTAAACATTGCTATCACAGCGAAAATAAGCAACAGTTTAACGTTGATCAATTATGCGATTTCAAATAGTTGCGCTTAATTAGACCGTAGGCTGAATATGAGAAAAAAAAAGAAATATACATATATTTAAAGTTTATGAAAAAATAGAGTAAATTCTTTTATTTCACAAATAATAATAAAGCATTTGTATAAGATTCATTTGTTTTACAAAAAATGTAAGGCGGCTCTTAAAAATTATCTGAAAATGTACTTTTGATTTTTTATATTAAGTACATAATATGAAAAGGTTTAATGGAAATGAAAAATAAAATTAAAAAAAAAAAAAATTACAAAATAATACAGATATAAATATAAAACTAAAAAACGGTGGTTTAAAATATAAAAAAGCTTAAACGTTAGAATGTATAAAAATAATCACAACTGAAATGGGTGTTTACAAGGAGTTTCAAAACTAACTCGAGGGCGGCATAACAATAGATAATCGAATTAAAACAGTAAATGTAAATTAAAGTTTACTTTTTTTATATATTTTGTTAAGGGTGCCTAGAAAGAAAATAATTAAAGAAAGTGTCGGATGATTTTTAAACTTAAAGCGAAACTTAATAATAATAAAAAATTGTTCTCATGATTTAGTTTTAAAAATAAAATCTTATGTTAAAAATACTTTGTGGAGTTTTTCTTGTTGTTGTTGTTAAAAGGGAGTTAATATGTTAGCATAATGGACGTATAGATAGAACAAGTTTTTAAACAGTTCCAATTTCTTTCATTCAATTTCACTTTGTTTTGTTTTACTTGTTAAAAATAAAAAGTAAATTCCTATTTTAATTATGTTGTTGATTTTGGGCAAATATACTTAAATCGTGTTGCGTAACATAACCTGAAATACCACCAGATTTTGAAACGTTATCATCCACCTGTGAATTAGTATGAAGGGAAATATGTGGAGAATTTGTATTTAAGACCTCGTTTATTTGCTGTTGCTGTGGCTGTTGCTGCTGTTGTTGTGTTCTTTGGTTAGAACACCTTTCATTTTGTGGTGCTAAATTAGACTGCAAATTAAATTTTGTTAGATTCTCTAGAGTAGTGTAGCCATCAGTATTAAACTGTTGCTCATTTTCGCCTGTAATTGACATTGAAGTATTGTTTTGAAATTTATTATTAAACAGATTGTGTAAATCCTGTTGCAGTACATAACCTCCACTTCCAGTGTTTGGTATCAAATCGTTGTGATTGTTTGTTTTTTCCAGGGCCTGACTTAAATTTTGCACACTTATATAACCATTTGCTGTGGCCGTGCTTATTGGTATCGGTGTATTGATGGTATCTTCCTGTGTATTAAATAGTTGCCAAGGTTGTAATATTGATTGTTTAATATAGCCATTGTTATTTGGTAATATGGTCAGGGGGGCAGGTTGTCGGGCCAAATCCAAGTAAGGGCGATTCGTCTCGTCGGAGGTTTCCAACAAAGAATCTGCCAAAGTTGTAGTCGAGTGAAGACTTTTATTATTTTTTAAAGTTTCCTTGTCATATAATTCACCATCTCTCTTAAGTGATATATTATTCTCGTATATATTTTCCTCTTCTAACATCTGATCGTTAAGAACCTTATTACTATCATTGGTGCTGCATTCTACACCGCCAACATTATTTCCACCCAAATAGCCTGAATCGTTACCAAGCGAAGCTAACAGATGATGATGTTCATTGCGAAAATTAAAATCATGCATACGAGCCGCATTTAACCATTGATTTTCAACAACTCTGGTGTCTTTAATTATATGACTGTTAACATCACCAAAATCACCGGGATGTCTCGCTCCAGTATCCTTAATAAAGTACGTTTCCAAACCAGCCGGCAGAGTACAATTTATATTTGCCATTTTATTATATTTCTTACGAGCCATATATAAGGCAGCCATAACACTCAGTGACATGGCAATCACAACCAAAGCAATTGTGGTGATTTTACTCATACGACTTGTCGAACATGAAAATATAGCCGATGTTTGCCAAGGTGATTTGTATAATTCATAAACCGTATCGTTCATATATTTTTGTATATTTTGATTAGATTCTTCAGTTGTGAAGGCGCTAGCGGCACTACACACCAAATCATCATTTTCATTATAAATATCAGCAAATTGAGAAGAGTAAGAGGAACTATATAAATGTGTTTGTGTGTTTAGGTCATCGCGTAAGGCGGCATTTACAGCTCGAACTTCAACAGTGGTTTTATAGTCGGCTCCTAAACAGGTGGGAAATTTGTTGAATGTACAAGCTGTGGCATGTTTTATAATGCTAATGCGTCGTCTAAGTATCTCCTCATTATGTAATTGGGTTACCAAAACTTCATAGAAATCAATAGAACCACGAGGTTTAACCGGTTTACTCCATTGTATAATATTGGCTACATTGTTATTGGGTCCAATACCTGGTGGTGATGGTACTAAAAATATATTGTTATAAAATAATCAAATTCATTAATGAATGTAACTTACCACCAATAGCTGTGGTAAAATGAACATCATTACTAGTTTCAGATCTTTCAATTGTTTCCGCTAACACATACACCTTGTATGCCGTAAAACTTTCTAAATTTTCCAAATGATACATTACCGTCGAAGCATTTACCTCAATTTGATCATTATTCAGCATAATAATATATTTACGTATTTTACCATTCGGATGAGTTGGCTCTAACCATTTTATTGTGGCACTAGTATTGCTTATATCTTCAACGCGTAATTGCCTGGGTGGTGAGGGAGCACCTTCAAGAGTGCGTATAATTTGAGGATCACTTGGTTGACCTCTTTTTGTACGCCAGAACATTAACATGGTCACTTTATATGTAGTGAACGGTTTTAAATTTTTTATAAAATATTTTTTATCATATTTATTAGCAAATTTTGAAATTGCTAAATCATTGAGGCATGTTGCATTTTCGGCAACAACATTATTTAATATTTCACAGTAGGTTATATTAAAGCCATCTAATATGGAAGGACATACACGTTCAACACTCCAATGAACTTTAATTGAATTTGCCGTGGCTGCTAGCTCTGGTTCCATTTTAACTAAATCAGTATTAACAATATCCATTGAACAGTCGGACCAGTGAAGACCTGTATTAAATCCGTAATAGTTTGCTGATACAGCCAAGTTTAGTATACGTTCTTCGAGGCCATTTTGAGCCTGTGTGGTATAATTCACTTGATCGGCTGGAATTTGTTGAAAATTTATCGATTCCTTTAAGCAAAAAAAGAAAAAAATCAAACCGGAAAGTGGTCACTTATTTTACAATTAAAACAAATATATTAAACTTACTTTACATTCATTGGGTAAAGCTCGTTTGGTATAACACCAAAATACTGTAAAGCTTAAAAGTCCTTCTAAATTTTTAGGCTTTGACCAAGTAAGAGTGTAAGTGTGGTTATTACCGTGGTAGACATTATGTATTGCTTGTGGGGTAAATTCTTTGGGATTTCGTTGATTTGTTGGATAAATAATCAGCCTACTCGACTCTTCGGACTCACCCACATGATTTTTACTACGTATTTCAAATTCATAGTATAGGTCTTTTCGCCAAAAGAACTTTGCTAAATTTTTTTCCTGATGCCACGGTTTTAAATCACTGCAAACAGAAAATTCCATTTATAAAATTTTTGCAGCGCATTTTAAACTAAATTGCCTTTTTTATTTTATATAAACTTTAAAGTGGAAGATTATTTATTTTTAGGCAAAGGAATACATTTTTATAATGTTTCTTATTTCTTGCTCTGGTTAAATGTTAAACTTAACGGCTGAACTGTCAAACTGTTCTATGCAGAGCTATTTTAATCACTTTGCAATCAATGTGAGTTTTTAAAAACTTCATGTTTAATTTCAGAACAATATTTACAGTGGTTCAATTTAACTCAACTTTATAATATAAAAACTACTTTTTACTCAAAAACCAAAAATGGTTTATTTTTTTTTCTTATACATTACATATCTTTTAACGGTACAATAATAATTTAACGGTACAATAATTATTTACATTTGTTTGGCAGTGTTGCATTGCGAAATAGACACCATTGCAAAAAAAAAAAACGTCAAATTAATAAACGGAAATTTAGCAACTAGAGATTGTATTATCATTTTAAATGAAGAATTCCCGTTTTCAGTAAAACAAATTGATGTAGATTCCTTCTTAGGAATTTAAAGATTAAAAATTAAAATAGTTTTGCGATATTTTCGTTTAACAATAGTGACATGAGAAGCAAAAACAAACATCAGCAGAAGTTAAAGAATTTATAATAAAATATCAAGATGTTTTTTCTGTGCATAAGATTAGTGCTGCTTTAAAAAAACAAATCTGTAGAAAATAAGACCAAGCCTGTACAGCTAAAAAAATTATCTCCATCCAATGAATGGTGAATTCGAAGCTAAATGCTCCAAAATTTGCTAGGCTTATGCCAGAAAGTTTGAAAATCACCATCAACCCCCTGAAACAGTCCGGAATGCGCTGCGCAGAAACAATGTCCACGAAAGAGTTGCACGCAAAAAGCCAGGTTGTGGATAATATAAACGGTTTTGAAAAGACTGAGGTTTTTTAACGAATATAAATACCAGGATTTTTCGTTCTTGAGATCTGTTTTATTTACGGACGAAAGTAAATTTACTATTTTTTCATACAGTGAAACACGATGCTTGAAATAATTTGATGGTTTGAGGCTGTACGTCAGTCTTAATGGATCAGTATAAGAATATATCAATTCTTAAAGAAAATTTAGCTATTAGCGTTGAAAAAAGCAACATTTCCGAAAATTTTGTATTCTATCAAGACAAAAACCCAAAATCTATGGACATATCTAGAAAAGAAATTGCAGTCTTTACTGATTTCCACCATCGTTATGTGAAAGGAAGAATGGGAACAAATTGATCCTGCGTACTGCAAAAAAAATAATGGTCGAATCAGTTTCAAAAAAGCTATATACTATTTGTAAAAACAAAGAAATGCCAACGAAATATTAATAATAAAAAAATAATTGAAAATTATGTGAGGTTTTTGATATCTGATTATTAATTCAGCCACTATATTTAAATAAAATTTAAGAAGATGGGTCAATAGAAGTACTAAGAAGAATCTTAGTAATGTCTTTATAAAAAATCTAAACATTTTTTTAAAACTAGGAAAAATTCTGCACCTCTTTCAAAAACAAGAGGCAGGGAGACAAGGGACTCTTTGTTTTTCAACTTTCAAATTTAATATTTTCTTCACCTTATTTAAACTTTATTCCGAAAAGCATACATCAGGACTTCATAACTTAACTTTGATTATGTTAAGTCATACATACATTTATTATCGAACAGAATGCTGTAACCATTAACATGGTTATGTTAAATGATTAACAGAAGAGATTGGAATAATAAATTTTAAAATTTAACTACACATCAGATTTTTGCAATTATTTAATATCACATATTTTAGAATCGAAAAATGATTTATAAATTCTTGGTTCTGCCATATTATTTCCTAAATTATGCCTATATTTTCATATTGTCTAATTAATCGGTTGAAGAATAGGGACACAATAAAAAATATACTTCATGACAATGATTTTCCAGTGGAATTAACTAACCGATTAATTAGACAATATGATAATCATAGGCATAATTTAGGAAATAATATGGCAGAACCAAGAATTTATAAATCGAAAAATGTAAAATATAAAAAAATTTTACGAAAAAAAAATTAAGCAGAAGAAAATAGGATATTTAACACATTATCTAATTTTACTTAAATTTGAAACAGTTTAACAATAAGTAAATTAAAATGTACTAAAAATTAAATCTCAAATTTAAATAAAAAATCATTAAAAACTCACAAAATGAAATAAAAATTCAAATTTTATTTAGCCATTTTAATATCAGTAAACAGAAGTATTTAAATTTTAAAAAAAAGCCAAATTGCATGAAAACATCACAAGTTTAGTAAGCAAACATTTTAATTACATTTTTTATTTTAAATTGAAATAAAAACATTATTATTTCGATACATATTTCAGTTAATCTGTTTTAATTCTGCTAGATTAAGTTACAAAAAATTCATATTTCGCCGATTGTGCAAAAGTCGCCCAAAAAATCGGGTAATAACAAAAATTATTCGAAAAATAAAATTTTACATATGCCAGAAACTTAAAAATATATAAAATTGATAGATTATTAACCAGAAATTGTTACCCGGTTTTTAAAATATGTTGGTTGGCAACTTGATTTGTTCGTGTAGTTATATTTTTAAATTATTTATTTTAATGTCTCTAAAGGTCTGCGTTTATGAATGGGAACTCAATTAATTGTGATTACAGATTTTGAAGTACTTTAAAAATTCAAGGCGAATTACAATTCACATAACACTACAGTGTTTTTGTTTATTTTCTTTTAAATTCATTAAACTTTTCGCTTATGCGAGAATACTTGATAATGGCACGAATGAGTTTATAAATTTATTTTTAATTGTTTTCTATTGAAAGTTTTTTGATACTTACGCAAATTTACCCTCACGACGTACTGATGATATGGTATACGTAAAATTTTCACCATTATACTCATGTGGCAGTAATTCTTCCCAATATACTGTTATGCGAGTTTCTGAAGAGTCAATGTAAAAACTTCCCGGTTCTAAAAGCGGTGGACGCTGTGGTCGGCGGGCAGATGTACGAAATGTATATACAAATTGTTCACTCCAAATTGCATTTGGATTTTTAACGCGAACACGCACCATCAACTTATATCGCCAATATGCATATGGCAAATTGTTTAGACGCAAGTGCAGTTCGTTATGGTCGCGAAATGGTCCATCACGCTGTATTACAGTTGAGTTTTCTGGTTGCAACAGCACTTCCCATTGCAAACCTTTCAATCGATATTTTTCCCATGTTGTCATTTGCCACGCAAGTTTAATGCTGTCCACTGTTAAACTTTCAACACGTATATTGTCACCAGGTTTACTTGGTATCATTATTTCGAAATTGTTAATATCAATTTGTTGGATTAGGGGTGGTTCATTTGGTTTAACAAGATCATTTCTAGACTCAATAACAAAATGATACATTTCTTGATAACGATCATTCAGCGTTATATTACATACGACCACAATGCGGTCATCGTAATTGCATATGGGCTGATAAATATAACTTGGCAAATCGTTGTAGTATGAAACGTTGTAAGTGGTCAGTATGGGATTTGATGGTTTAGAAAAATTGCAAAGCATATAATCAAAATCGTAACTACGACATGAAAAGTTTTTGACGGGTCTTGGCCGTGATCCTACAAAAACCTTTGTCTCCATAATGGCATCTGGTCCACATTTGCAACGATATTCTGTCTGCTGTTCGCTGGCATTATGAACCGTATAAATTATGGTCGTACTATTAACCATGACAATATTTTGCCGTGGTAATACTTCATTTGTTCGCCCTATTACGAAATGTAAGCAAGTTGAATTTTTTCTTGGAAACGTTTTCGGATTCATATAACAAGTTATGTTGAAATCTGTTCCTATCGCCGCCTCTACAGTCGTAGGATGCGTTTCACCTGGATGGTTATACATTCTATTTGCACTAGCTAACATTGATCTAATGCCAGATAACATATCACTTGTCAACATACATACAAATATAAACGTTGTGGATTTATTCATCAAATTGATCATTGTTGCATTTATTATTGTTTTTATAAATATTTATTGTTTAATTTTTCATAAATTGTATTATTCGAAAACTTTTGGCCGATTAAAGTTCTATATATATCTTTTCCTAAGCGTTATCTATATGTATAACTTGAGTTTGAATTAGTTTTTCCAAGAAATCCGTTTAATTTTAGTGTGCTGTTTTTCTTGGAATTTGAATTTTTACTACCTGGTATTTTTTAAAGTAACCTTTTAAATGTTTATTGTTCTTTATAATTTGTATATTATTTCTTATTAATAGTTGCAAATTAAATGTTTTTATTAAAATATTAATATTATTATGTATAATTTGCACTTTGATAAAGCACTTAGTTTTTCAAAATTCTTGGAAATTTGTATTTGGTAGTTTCATTGTTGTTGTTTTACGAATATACTCTGTCGCTGTTATTGCTGCTGCATGTTTACAATATGCGAGTTGAAACAAATATGGCATTGCCATACTACTACACCATAGAATTTTGTTGATGTTAAGTGCTGCCAGATGGATTAAAAGGCATTTTTTATTTATTTATTTGCAATTTCAACAAATTTAAATGTGTGAGAAAACGTCAGATTTAATTAAAAACATGAAAACAAGGCAATGTAAGTATACTCTTCTGGGATTACTAAATCGGTCAATTGCTTTTGGCAAGCTAATAATATTGTTTAGTACATGAATACCTTTCAAATTGGGAGTGATTGCAGTGCTCTGAAATTAGAACTTGTAGTTTGAATTTCGGAAGTTTTTTGTTTTATTTTTTGTTACAAACTATTATTTTTTTTTTCAGGGAATCACCGAGAGATCTTTTAAATGAAATGATGCGAAAAAATTGCGTAAACATAAATAAAATCGGGGAATGTTGAGAATAGTGTGAATATGAATTTACTGACAAATTTGATAACAAGAATAGCGATTAAGAAGCTTCACATAGCAGTGACGTTAATCTGTTCTTCATTCAAAAGCCCACGAAATTGGTGCAAAACCAGTCTACGATATCGTTGTTTTAAGTTTTTTCTATGTGTTTCTTATGCTTCGTTAGTTAAAGTTAAAAAAAATTTTCTATAAGAAAATGTTTCCAGAAATTCGCAGTTCTAACTGTGAGATTCTACTGTATTCCAAAAATGTTTATCCATAAAACAAGTTTCTTTTTAATAAGTAAATAACTTATTTCTCAGTTCGATATAAAAAGTTGAAGTTTACATCCATTAAGTGGTAAAGTTACCATCGTCTATTTTTTAATGTCGTCTAAATAAATCGTGTTATTAATTTAAAACTCTTAATAAATTTATGTGTAATAATTTTGTTATAAAAAGAACTCAAGGAACTAAACGTTTATTAAAGGAATTAAAGTAACACTGAAAAAGTAACTGCTATGGAAACATTGTATTCCTTGCGTGGTTTTGGCTTTTTGCTGTCCATATCAGAAAATCCTTTCACTTAACATTATCCTTTTTTAATGCAAAGAAAAGAATTTTTCATTTTAACTGTGAACTGAAAATAAACTATATTTAATAATATAAGTTATTACTAAATAAAAATTATTTACTTTGTGTTATTTAAGTACAACCCGGGCTATATTGTATTTTAAAAACATGAAAATTTTTGAGGTCCGGTAACATTTATATGAAAGATAAACTGACATAAAAATGTAAACATTGCTGATTGCTGCACTTTATTTAATAGAATTTGTAGTACAACAATTTTTACTAATTGAAATATGAATGCAAAAAGTGATTGCATGCAGGATATGTGCAGAACGTGTATGAAACAGTTTTCCAAAATCAAAAAGAAAATTGACCACAAAAAGCAGAGCATTCATGAAATACCAACAGACTGCCAAAAGGACAAAAGTATAATGGAACTTCTAAAACTAGTGCAGCCACAAATAAAAATAGATAATGAAGATAATCTTCCAACAGCAATGTGTTCAGATTGTGTGCAAAAATTGTTGGTGTCGTATGAATTTATAGAGATGTATAAAACTGTTGACAACAAATTTCGCAAAATGTTAAAGGAGGCTGAAGAAACGACAAATTGTAATTATGAATTTAATGAGACAGACGAGCCATTAGAAACTCTACAAGAAAATTACACTGAAGAGTTGTCGGATAAAGAAAAAGAAATCTTCGAAATAACTAAATACGAATTTGAAATCGAACCCCTTAATATTGAAAGCCTTGAAAAAGAGAAGGATAATGAAAATGATTGGCTAGATTTTGAAGATGAACCCTTGCAAGAGTTGTCTGATGACGCAGAATATAAAGAACCTTTCTTTCTTAACCCTTATAGCGATGCGAGTGATAATGAATGGACACCACCACAAAGTTGGTAAGTATTTCTAACATAAACTGCTACACCAGTTTCAAACATACTAAAATCAGGATATATGTTTTTAAGTTTTATAATATGCAGGAGGCAGAAAGACATTGCGAGATTTTAGGGCAGTAGGCAATCAATTTTATTGTGGTTTATCTTTTTTCAGTATGATGCTTCCTTATAGAAAGTAGGTGACTAAAAAATAGTGTCTTAGTATCACTTTCGAGTAACATCAGGATTCACCCATAGATTTTCATGACCCACAGCATTGCTAAGAATATGTATTTGCTTAAATATTCGAGTAAAGAAAATAATCGAATAACATGCATACATGCGTATTTAAGAATGGTGCAACAAGAATTTTATAGTGTGAGCGGCGGAAAATCACTAATAAATTTTTTACCAAAAACGTGCCGAAATAACAAAAACCGAAGATCTGTTTTTAAATTTATTCGTAACTAATTGTAGTAGAAAATGTATAGTTACATAATAAAAAGCAATGTTCAGTCCAAACTAAACTAACTAACTAAAGCTTCTGGAGGAGCTAAAATAGAAAAACATAGATCAATTTAGTAAAATGTAATTTGCGAAGCATATTCATTATAAAAAGATATAATTACCATAACAAATCAAGAAGTGTCCGGGAAATATTGTAAACACAAAACAACAACAACATGTTACATGCAATATTTTATTTCCATGAACTAAAATTTTCAATACGAAAGTCAATGTAATTATAAAAAAAAAAAACGGAAATGTAATGTAAAAGTGTTTAAATAATAATAATTTTTAATCCCTTATAAAATTCTTAAAAACCTTAAGCTTCAGTGGTTTTGTTTGTTTTTCTCTTCTGGCATAAAACGTTACAGAAAATTTACAGACTTGTTGCTGTATACTTAATTTTTCGGGTGTAGTTTTTATTCTCATAAATGATTTTCCTTGGTGGAAATACAGTGATCTCGCAGAAACGTGAACTAATTTTTACCGAGGGTGTTCACGTTTTCGATTTTGTTCACGTTTTAGATTGCATTTTTATATAACATATTTTAGTCTTTTTATCTTTTATTTAATTTTAAGTAAAGTACGTTTTTTTCACCTATGAGACAGGTTTTGATTCTACTTTTTGTAAGTTCCTGCCATATTTTAATATATGTGCTATGCTACTATGGGTTGCAAAAGGGTTTCTAAGATACTAATTTCGAAATTAGTACAGAGATCTTTCCATTTTTGGAAGCTCCGAAGAATGCAGTGTTTTCCGTTTTCCAGGACTGGAAAATGTATTATTAACACAATTCGAAATTGCATCTTTTTTGTTTCTTATTGAACAAATTGTCGATTTGACGACATTATACTTTTTCAGCAAACCAGTTACAGGTGAACCTTTTCATAAAAGCTCTAAAATATCTGACTTTTCTTGAAGAGTTAACACTTTTGGTTTTTTATTAGACATATTTTCAATAAAAATATTTTTAGAGATCACTTGTTTATATTATTCATGTATATGCATAGTCAGCACAGAGAGATGCTTCCGGTAGAACTGTCGCGGTAATACCATAACTACTTATCCTGCAACAGAAGTTGTTTACAACAAACAAACTACGAGATTCTTCTGCGGGGAATTCCAAAATGTTTAAATAAGCTTACAAAATTGAATTTTAACGTTCGATAAAAAGTTCACGTTTTAGAGCCTTCAGCCTTTGTTCACGTCTTAGAGTAGTCAATGTAAGAAAAAAAATGTTCATGCTTTTGGATGTTCATGTTAGTGGGTGTTCACGTTTCAGCGAGTTCACTGTAGTACTTTACCAATGTCATTTTCAGTTTAAGTTTTTTTCGCTTAATATTGCAGTCGGAATGTAAAAGAAAGGAATGGTAATCAAAGAAGAAAATTGGAGCATAAAGTAGATGAGATCCCTATAAATTCCACACCAGCGAAAATTTCTAGAAAAAAATTCACGAAAAAGAGAAAGGAAAATGAAGATGAAAACGAAAATGAAGATGAAATTAGTGATTGCAGTGTTTCATGTCAGCAGTGTAAATTAGTTTTTGATAGCATTTTACTTTGGAAAGAACATATGGGACAGCATCGACTTGACAAATTGCCAAAAACAAAATACGCCAAGAAAACCGGTAATTCAAGAGAAAATCATTGCAATCAAAGGAACTATGAATGTGAAATGGAAAGATCTCTGTACTAATTTCGAAATTAGTACAGAGATCTTTCCATTTTTGGAAGCTCCGAAGAATGCAGTGTTTTCCGTTTTCCAGGACTGGAAAATGTATTATTAACACAATTCGAAATTGCATCTTTTTTGTTTCTTATTGAACAAATTGTCGATTTGACGACATTATACTTTTTCAGCAAACCAGTTACAGGTGAACCTTTTCATAAAAGCTCTAAAATATCTGACTTTTCTTGAAGAGTTAACACTTTTGGTTTTTTATTAGACATATTTTCAATAAAAATATTTTTAGAGATCACTTGTTTATATTATTCATGTATATGCATAGTCAGCACAGAGAGATGCTTCCGGTAGAACTGTCGCGGTAATACCATAACTACTTATCCTGCAACAGAAGTTGTTTACAACAAACAAACTACGAGATTCTTCTGCGGGGAATTCCAAAATGTTTAAATAAGCTTACAAAATTGAATTTTAACGTTCGATAAAAAGTTCACGTTTTAGAGCCTTCAGCCTTTGTTCACGTCTTAGAGTAGTCAATGTAAGAAAAAAAATGTTCATGCTTTTGGATGTTCATGTTAGTGGGTGTTCACGTTTCAGCGAGTTCACTGTAGTACTTTACCAATGTCATTTTCAGTTTAAGTTTTTTTCGCTTAATATTGCAGTCGGAATGTAAAAGAAAGGAATGGTAATCAAAGAAGAAAATTGGAGCATAAAGTAGATGAGATCCCTATAAATTCCACACCAGCGAAAATTTCTAGAAAAAAATTCACGAAAAAGAGAAAGGAAAATGAAGATGAAAACGAAAATGAAGATGAAATTAGTGATTGCAGTGTTTCATGTCAGCAGTGTAAATTAGTTTTTGATAGCATTTTACTTTGGAAAGAACATATGGGACAGCATCGACTTGACAAATTGCCAAAAAGAAAATACGCCAAGAAAACCGGTAATTCAAGAGAAAATCATTGCAATCAAAGGAACTATGAATGTGAACAGTGTGGCAAAGGTATTTAAAATGTTTTAAATCAATTAACTTTATTTTTCAAATTCAATTTTAATTTATTTGAAAGTATTTGCAAAGATGTCATATTACAAGAATCATAAGCGTATACATACAGGTAACTAAAGGCAATGATGAATATTCAAATAAATTTAATTCTATTAAATTTTTATCTTTGTATTATTTTCAGGTGAAGAACCTTATTTGTGTATTGAGTGTGGAAAAAGTTTCAAAAAAGTTAGCAGCTTAAATACACACATGTTACGCCACAAAGGAGAAAAAACATTTCAATGTCAACATTGTCCTAAAAAATTTGTATGTTCAAGCGGTTTATATGGCCATATGATGGTGCATACAAAAGAGAAACCGTATGTATGCGATATTTGTGGCAGTGCTTTTCATATGGCCTATCAGCTGCGAAAACACAACCTCTATCACGATGGCATTAAAAACTATCAATGTGAATATTGCGACATGAGATTTGTAACCCGAGAGAAGCAACGTCGTCATATGCGCACGCATACAGGAGAAAAGCCCTATCGTTGTAAATATTGTGAAAGAGCATTTGCCCAAAGTAATGATTGCGTGAAACATTTGCGGCAACATTTGGGCGATAATGTTTATCAATGTGAACTCTGTCCGCTTAGATTTCCATTGGCTAGAGATTTGCGGGCACATTTTGCCACTCATAAAGATGATGACGAAGAGACTCGTGCTCGAAATTTGGAGGCTCGTATGGAAGAAGAACGAAATTTACAAATTAAATTGGGTTCTAAGGAAACTTGAGTTATTAATAAAATTGAACGTAATTTATTAACTGTAACTTTTAAAACAAAATGTAAATATAATTTTAAAATAAATTTTATGTTTTCGCTACGTAGTAACGCTATTATGTCTTGTTGCATCGTTAAGGCTCTAGTAAAAATAAATTGCCGTTAAGAAATGGCGTGGTAATTTAAAACATTTTTCATGTTCTCATTTTAACTTGCTCTCTTTGCTGCATTGTTTTTTGAAATATCTAAAAAAATGCTCAAAATCGCGTTGTAGGAGTCGCGTTACAGGAAATTTCCCGCATTTTGCGAACCGCGTTGTAGCGAAACCGCGTCATAGAGGTACCGCATTATAGGACGGTTAGCTGTATTCCTACAGAGAAGAGAATAAATTACAAAGCAAATGTAAACAACAGCCCTCACATATGCATTTTGTAGGTAAACATAAAAATAGTGAACACAGTAAAAACATAAACAACAGTCAGTGACAAAGTTAAAAAATAAACAAGGACGACGTTGAAAACAATTATATGTGAATATAATTGGATGTTGTAATCTTTGTAAAAAATAAATTCAAATACGTAAAAATATCAACAATTTACTTATTAATATATAACAATATACAAGTTAATGCAAAAATTTATAAAATATTTAATAATAAAAGAAAAATGGTCTATAAATAATGCAATTTTGTATCTTTTATACATATTTTAGATTTTAATCGAGATAGTGAACAAGAAAATTCTCCAAACCCTTTTGGCAAAGTATTTTTTATATTCCTTTACAGATATCTATAATATCCAATATAAATGTGTCGTTTAAATTTTTATTCTACCTGTCAAAAGTAAGGAGCTAAACCTTAGCGTACAAGATTTCTAATTAATCAAAAATGTATGACCATAACTGAGAGTTATTACTTTTAATCTTTGTTTTTATTTTTAGAACCGATTTTGCAGCAGTTAGTTTATTTGAGTTTTTATGCAGAGAAGAATGAGGAAAAAAAACAGATGGTCGCTTTGTGATTTTTTGGATATGTGGTTTTAAAAGTAACTTACAAATGGTATGAAATCGCATTTCACTGGGAAACTAAAAATTGAGTGTAAACAAATCTTCCACATCCTGAAAGAAAAACATTAGGTAAAAAGTTTAACAGTTTCGGCACAATTATATGGCGAAGTTGTAGAGAAATCTGTTTTTATATTAAATATCATAAGGATAAGTGCTAAAAAATATTTGAAGCATGAAAGTAGGAAACCGAAAATGAGTTCTAAACAAGGCTTAGAAATCCTGAAAGAAGAATATTAGATAAACGAAATAGAATAATCCCAATACAAATCTATGGCGCAGCTTTAAAGAAAAGTACGTTAATGTTAAAGTGTCGCAATGAAACCGATTTAATTAAGAATTATGTGTCGTTATGTGATGTTAAAAATTTCAATTAAATCATATTTTCCTGTAAAAAATTAATATTTTCAATAATTTTTTTAAGTGTGATATGATGATATTACACAGTTTTAGTTTTTTTTTCCGCATTAATTATGTTTAAACAAAATATAAATTACGCTATGTGATGTGTTTTCGTCCGATTTTTTTGGCTATTAATACATTAAGTATACGGACGAAAATATATACAGAAAATCTAAAGCTTTAAAAGAGTGCTTGCTAGATAACTTGCACAATATAAACAAGGAAATTCTATTACGAATTCTGGTAAAAAATGAAATCTGGCAACATCTAGTAAACAATATTTTTCTAAATGTCAAGTAAAGTTTGCTACTTGTTATTTTTTATCAGAAAAAATAGATCTATTTATTAAAAATAAAAAAAAAATTACATACAAAATATAAATATTTAAATAAAAAAATGTCTTCACCATTTGAAAATATGTGTCGAACGTGTATGCTGAATGATAGCAAACAGCAGGATATTGTTAACAAAAATAAAGTAAAAATTAAAATGAAACAAATGGTCTCTATTTTTACTGCTGACCAGGACGAAGCCAAAGAAAAACTTAATCTAATTGAACTTATAAAAGCTGCAATTCCCCAGCTTACAATTAAAAAAAATGATCAGTTGCCGAAAAGTGTTTGCCTAGAATGCTCAGAAAAAATACAAGAAATGTATAATTTTCAACAAAACTGCTTAAATAATGAAAAGAAATACTTTAAAATGTTAAAGGAGCATGACGCCATTAATCTATTCAATAATGACTGTGATGGCCATGAAGATGTTTTCAAGACTGAATTTGAAGACTCCTTCATAGAGGCAACTTCTATGCAATCTGATGATGAATTTATAATGGAAGAGGAAATAAATAGAGCAGCCGAAGCAACAGAGGAGTTCATTGAAAGTTGTAGTGATTTAAGTATCGATTTAGTTTGGGATGGCGATATGAGTGAAGCTGAGTGGGATCAAAAAAAATCACCAAGGTAATTAAAATATTTCTATTGTCTTTATTAAATGTATATAAACTATATTATGGTCATTGCGTATTACATACATACATTAGGATGTGAATATTAATTCACTTTTACCACATTGTTTTTTAACAAAAACATTTTATACTCAGTGAAGTAATTTTGCCGAATTCTTAATAATCAAAACTTTAACAACACCAAAATATATTATTTTTCATTTATTAAAAGAATTATTAAAACAAATGTTATTTATTAAGTTTAAAATTACTAATAAAAGTTTTGATATGATAACAAATAAGTAAAAAAGTATGTAATTATATATAGCGTGTGAAGATAAATTCGAATTTAACTCGTAAAGAATTAAACTTTTTTTTCAACATTTCTTATTTAACATTTAACACAGCAGTGTTAACTGCTTACATTAGCTGGAATTTTCATCTAGAAGATTAATGTAGTTATGGAAAAAACAAGAACAATATACACTTTATGGACGAAGTCAAAGCTTTCTGTTGATCGTTGGTTCAGCCAGAAGTGCAACTTTTTATTTTTATCCTTCACAACATTAAAGATATAGATGTTCCTTCATACTGATTGTTATGAAGAAAGAATGAATGCACGCCGTGACTTGCGTGTAATTTAACGTTTATTTAATTTATTAGTTCCAAATATTATATAATATTATACAACTAATCCTTTTATTTTTTTCCTCGGGCTCTAGGTCAATAGTATCTATTCAAATAAAACTCTTCTCCGTTTTATTAAATATTGTTTTTATTTTTTATTCGATATTTCGGACAACTTCGTTGTCCTTCATCAGGAACTACAAATATATAAACAAATAAGTTAAAAGCAATTTGTACACTTAACAATTTATACAGAAAAACAAAACAAAATTATAAAATACTAAACAATGCATTACTTTGAGTGATGTTGTCAATCCCGTTGAGGGTGTTTTATGTTTACTAAAAGGTCTTTTGTTTATATTTTGCTATTATATGTCTATACGAATGCGCGCAATTTTCGGTGTCTCTCTTAAAATTCATTCTCTTGTTATCTGGAGTATTTATTATATGTAGCATTTCCAATATGTATCTCTTCCTGTAATTGTTCTCCAGTTGTAATATTTTAGCTTTCTCTAAGTCAGGGGAGTGTTTGCTCACTGTACAGTGGGCTGCTAACGCTGTTTTTTGTTCACTTGTTCCTTTTCTTGTTATATAAAAAGGAACAGGTGAACAAAAAACAGCGTTAGCAGCCCACTGTACAGTGAGCAAACACTCCCCTGACTTAGAGAAAGCTAAAATATTACAACTGGAGAACAATTACAGGAAGAGATACATATTGGAAATGCTACATATAATAAATACTCCAGATAACAAGAGAATGAATTTTAAGAGAGACACCGAAAATTGCGCGCATTCGTATAGACATATAATAGCAAAATATAAACAAAAGACCTTTTAGTAAACATAAAACACCCTCAACGGGATTGACAACATCACTCAAAGTAATGCATTGTTTAGTATTTTATAATTTTGTTTTGTTTTTCTGTATAAATTGTTAAGTGTACAAATTGCTTTTAACTTATTTGTTTATATATTTGTAGTTCCTGATGAAGGACAACGAAGTTGTCCGAAATATCGAATAAAAAATAAAAACAATATTTAATAAAACGGAGAAGAGTTTTATTTGAATAGATACTATTGACCTAGAGCCCGAGGAAAAAAATAAAAGGAAAAGTGAAATAGACATTCCTAAAAGGTCGAACAAAATAAATAAATAAAAAAAAATTATACAACTAATAATTAAAAAAAAATCTTTTACTTTAAGTTATCTTTATTTTGCTTATTAGAAGGATTAATATATTTTAATATCCTCTGAAATTAATTACCATTCTTATATTCAGCGAACATTCTTTAGATTTATGTACCCTATGCGAAATAACGAATAGAATTAAGGAATGAAGTATTTGCTAATAAAAAAAAATTTGCGGAAAAAACATTTCAAATATTCGTAGTGCATTTATGATCGTACTACGATCCCTGTAGAATAATTATTGCGCCAACAAAAAGCAATTACCTCCCTTATGCTTTCAACAGGCATTCACTTACATATCCTCTCGGAACCTGTTTAGCATTATTAGCACTTGTTTATGTATTAATTCTGTTTCCTCCTTTTGTCAAACAAGACCTTTAGAAATGTAAATATTTAATTTAAAAACATTTGACTAAAAACAAATTCCAAAAACTTTTCTAATTATGCGCTCCTCAATTGCAATTGCTTTTTTAAGATGACTTTGTTTTGGCATGGCATTATGTATTAATATGTAATCGTTCAGAGGTTAATTTACTTCTCAGTGAACTTTTTAAACAACTTTCATTCGTCTTTTTGTTATTGTATTAATTAAAAATTTGGCCTTTTGAATATATCTGATAATTTATTTTGTTTTTTTTTATCTTAAAGAATACTTACTTTAAAAACCATATTAATCTTATTTCATGTTAAATTTCTATTATATAGCATTTTCAGTTAAAACTGTATACAAATAAACATTTTTTTAAATAAACTATTTAAATTAAGTTAAATAATGTTTAATTAACTAACCCTTCGTATATATGAGATATTACTGTGAATTCGCTGTTATCCATTGTTGTTGGTTGCTGATAAAGGTTATAGGAATTTATTTACATTGGCCAAACATTCAGTCATATGCATGTGGGATTAATTGCACATTAAAAGCCAAAAGTTTTAAATTAAATGAATGTTTTGGATACAATTTTTCAAAGAAAAATGCTATTAAAGCCTTAAACTTTATTTCGTAAATAATAAGAATTTTAATAACATAAGCTTTATTTGTGATCAGCTTTACATTTTATTTTTATATTTTATATTTATCTACATATGTATGTATGTACATATATTCAAATTAAACGTAACCGTATAAAAATTGACTTAATTAATTTGATTTCGCTTTATCATGTTCAACCGATAACATTTTATGTCCATTTAAAGCAAAAGTAAGTAAATGAACTAAAGTAAATTCATATTAGAAGTATTAAGTTAACCTTTTCGTACTTAAATACTTTTATATTATTTTTTTATTGTATTTAAAAAGTTTGTTTTTTCATTTGTACCACAGAATATAATTTGTGCTTTCTAAAAACAAAAAAAAAAAAAATTTGATATGCAGAGACAGTTATAGTATTTGTTACAGGGTAACAAATGTAAAGTAAATAAAAGCAACCGACAACAAGCTGACACAAAACTTTAGCTTTACTTTGTAGTACAATTAAAATAAAAGTACATTTGATATACAAAAATTCAAATTTCTATAAATATATAGAATTTGACAATAAATAAAATCATCAAATCATATTTTGGTTAAAATAACATAAAAATATACTAAAATCATCATTCTTTTAACGCTGCTTTCAAGTGCGTATCTTTTGTTCTCTATCCAGTATCTTAATGATGCGATTGTACTCTTTTTGTGGACTGTTTTTTTATTTGTACTAAGTTCTCACCTAACGTGTTTAACATCTCAATCGTGTTTAAGCATTAAACACGTCGATTTTGAGATGTTTTACCATACATTGACGTGTTTTGTTAAACATCTCAAATGAGTTGTTTTTGATTTAAACACGTCGTTAAACACGTAAATTCCAAATACAACTCTGAATTTCATTTAATTTTGGCATGTGCTAAGTGCGTTTTTGCCCCTGTATGCTAGTAGGTAGTGTAATTAACTAATTTGTCTGGGGTTTGGGTGTGATTCCCAACTAAAACAGCTGTTTTCAATACAAAAAAATCATTTTTAAGGTAAAAAAAAGTAGATAAAACGTCAACCTTAAAAATCTTAATTATAGTGTGAACGGCTGTGTTTAAATTAAATTTTAAAACATTTTGCTTAAACGCGTTCAAAAACACAAGTGTGAACTTAGTATTATTAATCCTTTTAGGTATCTTTCTGTCATTCTCTTCGTGGTAGCCATGCAAATTAAATTACACCCTTCCCTCTTACGTCACATTTTATTTTATATACAATATTAACAAATTTCAACATTTACGAAAATAGAAAAATAATTATGTACCAAAACAATTATTTTATTAAAAAAAAACTACAATAAAAAAAATTTTTTTTTGAAATTTAAAGAAAAAGCAAAATAAAAAATTAAAAAATGTAAAGTAAAACCATCTGTCCACAAAGTTTCTGTGTAAAATATGGCATTTACATGCATATATGAAGGCTATTTTATGGCGCGATGAGATATTATGGATATTCTAGGAATAGTTATTAAAAGTTCTATACAAAGAAATATAAATTGTTCGAAAAAACTGTAAAAACTAAGTGAGCACTAAAAATACACATTTTTGAAATTCTAAGTTATGGTTGAGAAAAAGTAAAGAGGTAAAAAATAAAAAAAATATATAGAAGTCAGATGTGCATAATCTATTTTTTATTTAAGTCAGTTTGGTATTTTAAATGATATAAGAGGTTTAAAGTTGAAACTAACAAATTTGCAAACAAATTACACAATTCATGTGAGTGTTCCTATTCAGAAAACATTTAAATTAAGATGTTTTTATCGTCGCAAAAATATTTGCTTTTATTCTAAATTATTGGTATTTATCCTATTATGGTCGTATCTACCTACGTAGTTAAATATTTTTTACATATTGGGCCAAAAATACTGACTCGCCAGTACGTAATATAACGTGGCTAGATAATGATGTATTCACATCGAAAGCGCTCGCCATTTACGAACAAACTGGCGGGAAGGATGTTAAGAGGAGAAATTAAAAACATTACTTCATTCACCGGCAGAACAAAAAAATATTAAAATAAAATTTATAACAAATATGTATACGACTTGTTTCACCATTGAAAAGGACATAGAAATAATATATTTAAATATGCTGTTACGTTTATTCCTTTAGTAAACATTTAGTTTATTAAGTTCTTTTGTTGCAAAATTAAATTAGATGATTTGGGTTATTACACAAAAAATACAAGATGGTAATTTTACCACGCTAACGGATAAGAGCTGCTGTATGAACTATTGTGTCTTCACTTAATCACGTTCATAATTAGACTGCTTTATGCCCTTTATATAAACTGTTCTGAGTAGTTCTAGAATTTTCCAGAAAACTGTAATTTGTCGCATTTACAGATGCAGTAGTTATCATTGTTCAGTTTAAGTGCTTGTTTGGTTGTGTCTTCTTTTTTGATTGTTAATCTTAGTTCGCGGAATTTAAATGTAGCATGTTGTTATTGTTTTGTGTTCATAGCATTTCTTAGAAATTTTTTGATTTGTTAACAGACGCAATAGCTCAGTTAGTTAGTTCCTTTTAATTATAATTATCTTTTTATAACTTAAGCTAAGCATCTCGCAACAATATATTTTGTTTTCTTTGTTTTTTTATGGATTTCCGCTTTGTTGTAGGCTTCACCCTGTAAAGTTTATTTGTTGAGCTTCCCCGGTACCGTAAACAGACTAATAGTTCACGTAATACGCTTGCCTAAGGAATGATAATCTTTAGTTTTACAACATTTCTTGGGCAGCTTAGAGAACTATAAATCAATAAAGGGATAATGAGCTTAGACTTAAGATTTTTTATCGGGGTTTAATAAAGGGATAGAAAATATAACATAAAAATATCCGTTATAAAAGTAGAGGAAAAATGATCCTTCTATTTCACCTTTTTTTTAAAGAAAATTCAGAAAATAATTTTTTTTTTGATATCTAAAAATTCCCAAACTATTCTGGAATATTTCTTATTTTGATATTGGGAAGAAAAAATGTTTTTTAAAGCAAGTCGCCAATTGTAGGAAAATATTTTTTTTTTAAATTTATTTTTACACACTTAATTTTGTGATGAAAAAATACAAAGAAAAAAGTTCAACAAATTTTTTACTTCATTTTTCATTATTTAAAGTAAATTGAAAAAAAGTAAAAAGTCCATTTGTGATAAATCCAATAAAGAACTACTGGTTGATGGCGATGATATTGTCAACGGTTTTTGTGCGGATGTAAAAAACCATCGCGATGATGATAAATATAAAACGGGTGGTACAACAAAAAATACTATAACAAAAGATATGAATACAAGAGGAATTTATCCTTGTCGCAGATGCAAGAGAAAATTAAAAACAAAATTATCACTATTGAAACATCAAGAAATGCATAATAAAAGAGACAATGAAGGACGGACATATGAATGTAACATTTGCACTAAAGGTAAGAAGAAGAAAAAATTGTAAATATTTTTTAAAACTAATAAATGTTTTCAATTTCAGTATTTCATTATAGTTCACTACTGAGGGAGCACCAACGAACACATATTGGTGAACGACCCTATTTGTGTTCGGTTTGTGGCAAGGGATTTACTTCGTCGGGAAGCTTAAAGCAACATTCATATCGCCATCTAGAGAAAAAACAATTTCCATGTCCTGACTGTCCAAGATCATTTCCTACCAAAACAGATATGCTCTCCCATTATGATATACACAAGGCTAAGCCAAGAAATCATATTTGTGATGTTTGTGGTCGTGGATTTTACAAGCCGTATTTATTGAAACAACACAAAATGTATCACAACAATGAACGACCATTTGCCTGTGAATTTTGTGATAAACGGTAAAAACAAGAACAACAAATGAATGCATTTATTTTTTTCCTTCTTTCTTACATCTCTTTCTTATTTATAGTTTTGTTACAAGCGAAAAGGTGAAACGTCATACCCGCATTCATACTGGCGAAAAACCCTACAAATGTCATTATTGTGAAAGGTCATACTGTCAATCCAGTGAATTAATGAAACATTTACGTTCCCATTTAGGTGACAATATCTATCAATGTGAATTGTGTCCAGAGAAGTTGCCAACTGTAAAACTTTTACGCAGCCATTTTGCAACGCATAAAAATGATGATGAAGAAACAAAAACTCGAAACTTGACTGCATTAAATTCATTACAAATGAAGGGAGTGTATTTCAAATAAAATAAAAAAATATAAATAAAATAATTAAAAAATAGTTATTTAAATTTAGTTAACTTTACACGCTTAAGTTTTATGCCCATAAATAGTTTAGTTGAAAAAAATCACATCTAAAACTCCAGGTTTTTTTAACCTAAAAGAAACACAAAAAGTTCTTAAGTATTTCAGGAAGCGTAGTGTGTTGTTGAAAGACATTATTTCACGTTTTTTTTTTAAATTTATTAACAATTAGAAGAAAGTATATATATATTATATCAGGTTCATTTAATTAACCATAAAAATTTAATCAACCTTGAAAATTAAAACAAAATTTAAAAAAAATTCATAAAAAAATAATGTTACGTTTATTCCTTTTCATAAACGTTTTGTTATGTTGAGTTCTTTTATTGCAAAATAATAACAGAGTACTTTAGCATTTTAAATTAAACGATTTATTCACTTTCAATACACACAAAATAATCACAATGGTAAAGTTACCACTGTAACGCCTAAAAGATGCATTATTTATTGTGTTTTCTCAACGATGTTTTAACTTCAATTAAAAAAATTTGCCCAGCAAGTGATGCTTAAATAGCTGTGTTAAGCGGTTCTCTTATATACAAGAATATTCTACTTTAACTCCATATTCTTGTGGTTATTGTCAATTAGTGTAAGTGCCTGCTTGGCTGTTTGTTTTTTTTTAAGTTGTATTAGTTGTTTTTGTTTTTTTGTGTTTAAGTTAGTTCGTAGAATTTATGATAAACATGTTGGTGTTGTGTTGTGTGTATAAGATTTCCCAGAAAACTACGCAGTTTGTAAAATACACAATAGATCATTTCGTTTACTTTTTTACTGATAACTATTTTCTTTTAAAACCTTAACAGAACAGCTTCGAAACAATAATATTTTACTAAAAATCTACCTGCTATGTTAACTCCATAGTTTCACGTTTCGAACACGTGAATTGACCTCCAAGAACGTGCGTTTAAATGCGCTAAATAAACCCGAAACGATTGACCCCTTGGAGGACAATATTCGCCGCCTTATTGCAGATATACGACATCAAAAGTTGAAAAAAGTCATTGCAAAATTGGAGCTCTATACTAGACTATGTCTGACCAGCCAGTAACGATCATATGCCAGCAATAAAATTAAAATGCCAAAATTAATATTTCTTTTATTCCATTTCAAAGTTCTATACCTCTATAAAAAGTAGCCTTTATAACCAGAAGAATTATGTTATCTTGATATAATGAAAGCGTTTTTGGTGATGTTTTGGTACTTAGATATTTATTTGTGAACTTTGAGGTCTGTTCTCTAGATCTGCTCCGTAATATTTTTTTTATATATAAAAGTACCAATCTTAAAAAAAAATATACATAGGGGCGCCAACCCCTAATTTAATTTTAAATTAAATTAATTTTAACAAATGACCAAAAGTTCTTGCTTCTCCTCAGGCGTACAAGGAGCGCCTTAGCACGAAGGTGCTCCTATATACATACATGGACGGTATAGCTTTTTAGCCGTAAATGATACAGTTACTTTTACAAATATACTCAAAGTATTTACCGCTTCAGTTGTTATTCAAAATTAAAATTAAAGAATATCACCAAAATAATTTATGATTTCTTTTTAAGAACTGTGTATTAAGATGATATCAGTTTTGAACATACATATTTATTAAAGTGAGACTTTTTCTTTAACATTTTGTTTTTTAAAACCACAATGTGATAGATTGTTTAAAAAAAAACGAAACCATTTTACGTAATTTCTTATCATTTTAAGTAAAACTATAAATTCAAATCATTCAAACCCAAAGCACATGGGTGATGTAAAAATTAAAGAGGAACCCTGTGAAACAATACATTACATTGAACAAGCGATGCCAGAGGCTAGAAGAAATGTATTCTTCGAGGAAAGTGGAGAACGTCAACAATTTTATCCGTGTAATAAATGCAAAAGAAAACTAAAATCAGAACAGTCATTTAAAAAACATCAAGAAATGCATAATAATAAAGAACAGATTTATAAATGTTCGATATGTATGAAAGGTAAATTTTATGTGAAATTCTAATTTAAAAAAAAATGCCAATTAAAATGTTTTCTTTCTTTATTCCGTTTAGTATTCGAGGAGCGATTAGTGTTAAAGAATCATATGCGCACTCATAGTGGTAAGAAACAAAAATAAATATACAAATATTTTATAATTAATATCACTATATTATATTCGCTACATTTTACAGGCGAAAAAGTATTTTTATGTTCGCAATGTGGCAAAGGTTATACAACAGCTGGAGGTTTAAAAGAACATTCATTTCGTCATTTAAATGAAAAGAATTTTACTTGTCCCGACTGTCCACGTTCTTTTACTACCAAAACCGATTTGATATCCCATCATATAACTCATAAAGCGAAACCTAAAAATCATATTTGTGATATATGCGGACGTGGTTTTCATAAGCCTTTCTTACTTAAAAAACACAAAATGTATCACAATAATGACCGGCCGTTTGCCTGTGAGTTCTGTGACAAACGGTAAATTTTTTTAAATTTTTTTTTATAGGCTGTCCGCCGGGAAGTTATACTATTTTATTTTGCCACCATTTCGGTAAACATTAGTCTTGACAGTTCATATTTGTCAGTCATGAAGTAGACACGTGGCAAATTTATTATGAAAAAAATATTCGATAAACCAACGTACTTTAATCGTTAAAACATTTTATCAAACTCAATCATTGATTACTGTGGTGATGAGAAAGTTACGTGAAATTTTGGGGAGAATCAACGTGTCAACAAAACGCACTATCTATCGGGCAGTGAATGATCTCGAAGAAAGAGGGTGTGTAGGTGATAGGCCCAAGCATGGATCACAACGTAATGCAAGATCGATTGAAAACATTACTGCTGCTCAAGAAAGTGTTAAAAACAATCCATCAACCTCAATTCGACGCCGTGCTCAGGAGCTTTGTCTTCAAATAACAACTTTGGCCAAAATTTTGCACAAGGATTTGCATTTGTTGACACAAGAGCTTGTTCCACAAGACCATTTTCGCCACAATAGGATGTTATAGCTCGCCAATGACAACCCCGATTTTCATGAAAAAATTCATTTTCATTTGAATGGATGTGTGAATAAAGAGAACAGTCGGTTCTGACACCCTCAAATTATTCAACAGTCATCTTTGCATCCATTAAAAGTGACAGCCTAGTATGCAATTTGGTCAGGAGGAATCATTGGACCTTACTTCTTTGAAAATTAAAACTGTGTACTGGTAACTGTGAGGAGGAGCGACATCGTGATATGATTGAAAACTTTTTAACGCCACAATTGCATGATTTGGGTTTGATTAAAATGTGGTATCAACAAGACGGTGCCACATGGCATATAGCCAGGATTGCAATGGAATTAGTGCGAGACCTCTTTCCACAACAAGTTATTTCAAGGAACGGTGATGTCGATTGGCCTCCATGGTCGCCTGATTTGACTGCTCTTCTTCTTTTTATGGGAATATCAGAAAAGTAAGGTTTATGCAAACAAACCAGAAACGGTTGAGCAATTCAAACAAAATATTTGTAATGAAATTAATAAAATAACGCTTGAAATGTGTGAAAATGTAATGAAAAATATGCCCAAAAGGACTCGCATTTGTGAGTCGAACAGAGCCGGACATTTATCTGATATTGTATTCCATACATAATTGCGGACATTAAATAAAAAATTTATCACTATAAGATCTATTCGCTTTCATTTAATCAGAAATTATAAATAAAGTAGTATACCTTACCGGCGGACACCCTGTATTATTAAAAATTTCATCATTTAATAATTCCTTTTCTTTGCTGCATTTTCTTTTTTTTTTAGCTTCGTCACAAATGAGAAATTGAAACGTCATACACGCATTCATACCGGTGAAAAACCTTACAAATGCACTTATTGTAAAAATGCCTACTGCCAGTCAAGTGAATTGATAAAACATTTGCGCATACATTTAGGGGAAAATGTTTATCAATGTGAAATGTGTCCACTGCGTTTTAAAACTGTCAAAATTTTGCGCACTCATTTTTCTACACATAAAAACGATGATGAAGAAACAAAAAGAAAAAATTTAACGGCATTAAATGCATTAGAAATGAAAGGTGTATTTTTTAAATGAAAATTTCAACTGTCAAAAGTTTTAATTAATGGGAGTTCCAAAGGACTCGGCTTATTATGTTTACGTTGCTGCAAATATCACTTTAAGGCAAAAAAAAGAAAAGAATAAATTAAAATAACTAAAGTTTGAAAACTGTGTTATGTTCTGATATCAACCAAAGACGTGAACAGATATATCTGTTTACATTAGTTTTTGTGTGTCTACTCTAATGAGTGCGTATAGATGAGTAGTTTTATGTTTCTGATATAACTTAATACTGATACTATTATGGATACGAATGAGTTAAGAGAGAAATAGAGTATCATATCTATTCTCTTATATTTCGCACAAAAAGATATAACAGATATTGATGGTTGCACCAAAAAAACGAAAAAAAAGAAAAGAATAAATTAAAATAACTAAATTTTCAAAACTGTGTTATGTTCTGTGTTATAAAAGCTGATATCAACGCTGTAGTTGTTATTTTTATTATTATTTATAATATAAAATATGCGATAGTAATTTGAAAAATATAAATTAAAACAAAAAAAAATCAAATATGCATCTTAATTTTAAAACTTTCGCACAATTCAGGCCAAATCGAAAATTTTTTGAAAAAACAAAATTTAATTCAACAAAATAAAAATTTCTATAGAAATGTCACCAGAAAACTTTTTTTGTCCTATTTATATTTGATATTTGACTTAAAATTATTTTTTCACTGCCCTAAGAGCTTACTAATTCTTTCAAGGAGATAAATAAATTGAATAGTAATAATAATAAATTAAATAAATAATAATACTAATAACAGTAACAATTATAATAAGACGAATAAAAAATAAAAACGAAAATTTTAACAGAAATACAAAATTTCGTTATAAAATGAATATTTCACTGAGAAAAAGGTACCATAAAAAAGGGTGATATTTTATAGAGGCACAGAACTTTGAAATGGAATAAAGTAAAGATGAATTTTTTAAACTGACATGAAATTTTGTTTCGTAACAGTTTTCAGGGGATGACCCCTACACGTGCGATGCATTATGTCAGAACTAGGAAATCAGGTTATGGGAAGGAGGCAAGAGGGAGTATTGTTTATGGTCATTCAATTTGAACTTTCCTACATTGAAAGTGACAGGAAAGACCTTTGGAGGGAGTTTATTCCGCATATGGTCTATACTGCTAAAAAACGAATTTTCCTTGTAATCCGTAGTACAATTCACTGGCCAGTCTTAACAAAAATCGAGTTAAATGCAAAAAGTGCAAATAATGGTAAAAAGTTCTCTAATTTCGTTAGGGCATTTACCATTGTAGTAAAGATAAAACAGTGAAATACAGCCCACATTGTTCGACCGGGTCGTTCAACTGACAACCTTGAGCCACAGTCTTGAAGCAAATCCAAATTTGTCCATTCTTCGACGTTCTCAACAATTGGGCTTATCCAAAACCACCAAATGGCAAATTTTGCGTAAGAATTTGACTTTGAAGCCTTACAAGGTTCAACTGGTACAGGAATTGATGCCAACTGACTATTCATATCGCCGTAGACTCGCTCCATTCAACAACAACCGGCTGGACATTTTTTACAAGTTTAACGCTCAATATCAATTGTCAGTGTAAGTGGTACTTACATCACATATCACTAGACTAAAAAAATATAAAAAAATATTTATCACTAAAAAAGTGAAATAACCTATTGTGTATGTTTACAAATTAAGAACATTGTTAACACAAGAACAACAATAACAACATGCTACATTCAAATTCCATGAACTAAGATTAGTAATAAGAAAATAAAAACAGCTAACAAAGAATAAGAAGAGATACAATCAAACAAACATCTACAGTAAATAGTAATAACAACATCATCTTTATTAAATGCGATGAATTCGAATTTTCTAATAAATGCTAGAACCCTTCAACCGTTACTTCCTCTGCTGTGCAATAGTCCGTATAATTGTGAACGTAATCGAGTGAAGATACAAAAGCTTTTAGACATTAAAGTCGTAAAATTGCCATTTTGTGTATAAATTAAATAGTTCGTCTAAATAAATCGTATAATTAATTTAAACTGTAAAAAGTTGTGTGTAATTATTTTGCAATAAAAGAACTCAACAAACTAAATGTTTGTTAAAGGAATAAACAACCATAGATTGTCAATTTACAATACAGTTGATGACATGATGGCAGTATAATATAGATTTGCGTTAGTACACAGCCGAGTTGGCACTAACCTGATTGCCGACTTGTTTATAGGCAGATGTGATACAGATTTGCGTCAGTACCTATCCGCGATGCCATTAATCTGACGGTGGTCTTAGCGCTGGGTAAAAATAATGCATCTACCAACGCCTCCGGAGCGCATAACAAATCCCAAATATCGACTTCAGAAGTGCGGTAAACAGGTACGTTCCCCCTTTCCTTGCTTGAGAGCCAGAGTCTCTCTAAACTCCCATCGCACCATAACAGACATTCTGTTGAGAATGCAGCAGCGAATTCGTTTGGAGTAACCACGTAAGGTGCCCTTGTAGGCTAGTAGGTAGTTACTAGCTTGTCAGTATGGGGGTTGTGGGTTCGATTCCCAACGAAGACCTTGGTTTTTTTCACTATATAAAATAAAAATTTACTGTCGGTGGGGCTGCTCAGCGATGAAGGCATAGTTACTGGTCGCTGTGTTGTCTTTATAGGGCAGTTAATTTTCGACTATCCTTCTACTTTCACCACCTGTTTCATCTCTTCTCTATCCCTAAAGAATGTAGCACGGTACTTGACCAAATAGGCATTGTTGCCTGAAGTGCTACTTCTCTTAAAAAAAAAAACGCTCACCAATAACGGGAACAGCGGACGTAGCACCTGCAGGCTTGCCGGTTCTGGTGATACCATTTGGCTAGTAACTGGTCAGACTTTGGAAGCTCTTATCTCCCAGTTTCAGGCTCCTGCTACCCTATGCGACTAGTGCAATGTTTTGCATCCAAAGACTTTGATTTTTTTTGTCATAAAAAGACTATTTTCTTGGCTTGGTAGCTCCGCGGTTAAGTAGATTAGCGTTTCCAATAAACTTTTTGAAGAAAATTACCTTAAGACTTCAAGCTCCACACCAAACTGTCGCTTTTGTTGATTCTTCTGGACTCAGTGAGATTTGATTGTTCCTAAAATGTAAACCTTTCGGAGAGTTAGGGATCTACCAAGGAGAAATTTGGAACACGTTAGTTCCTTGACCCCATTAACAGTGCTTTATAATATTTAGCATAAACACAATCAAAATATGTATAAATATTTAATTTTTTTTTATTCAAGATTTTATTTGTTATTTTATAATAAAATTTTATTATTTTAATATAATCTACGGTAATTGGTGCTAGATTCCTTTAACAAATATTTGATGAGAATATCATAAATATGAATATATTATTCAAAAAATATATTTAAAATGCATTACAGCGGGCATTTCACTACTGCTCAAATAGCTCATCAATGGATTTGACTACAAATTTTGTATAAAAAATTCAAGAGTCTTATATCTCAAGCCAAATTGATTAAATGAGAATTTTCATTAAAAGAAAACAAAAACCAAAAACACTTCTTTACAAAAAATTAATATCTAATAGTAAGTTCACGCTTGTGTTTTTGAACGTGTTTAAGCAAAATGTTTTAAAATTTAAACACAGCGTTCACACTATAGTTGAGATGTTTAAGGCTGACATTTTATCTACTTTTTTTACCTTAAAATGAGTTTTTGTAGTGAAAACACCCATTTTAGTTTGGAATCAAACCCAAACCCCAGACAAATTAGTTAATTACACTACCTACTAGCATACAGGGGCAAAAACGCACTTAGCACATCCCAAAATTAAATGAAATTCCGAGTTGTATTTTAAATTTACGTGTTTAACGACGTGTTTAAATCAAAAACAACTCATTTGAGATGTTTAACAAAACACGTCAATGTATGGTAAAACACCTCAAATTCGCCGTGTTTAATGCTTAAACACGATTGAGATGTTAAACACGCTAGGTGTGAACTTAGTATAAAATATTAATAAATTAATATATTAATATTTAAATATTTTTACAGTTATGGCTTAAAACATAAATTATTAAATGAAATTAATTTAAATTTTAATCAAATTTATTTATTTTTTCTAACACAAGAAAAGCTAAAATAACTGAAAAATCTTCAATTGTTAAAAGAGAAGAATTCGATGATGAAGTATTTGAGTCGGTTGCATATGACGACGATGAAGATGTTAAAGATGATGGTGATGGTGATGGTGATTGCGATAAAACTTATGATGATTTAGATACAAAAGCAGAACATAATGAAATGACAGTTGAGCAACTTTATCCCTGCGATAGATGTAAAAGAAAATTAAAATCAAAATTATCTTTAAAAAAACATCGCGAATTGCATGCAAAACGTGATAACGAGGAACCAAAATATTTATGCAATATTTGTGATAGAGGTAAGTAAAGATTTTTAATAAAATTATTGTTTTTGTGCCCTATTATTTTTTCACAACATTTTAATTTCTTGGTTTCATTCAAGGCTTTTCTCAAGGCTACATGCTTAAAGATCACCTACGTACACATAGCGGTAAAAAATTGTTTATTTTAAATTTTATTAAAAGTTGTTGCTTAATGTATTATTATTTTATTTCTAAGGTGAAAGACCATTTTTATGCTCAGAATGCGGTAAGTCGTTTACATCATCTGGTAGCTTAAAGCAGCATTCATTTCGTCATCTTAACGAAAAGCAGTTTTCCTGTCCGGACTGTCCTAAATCGTTTCCAACTAAAACTGATTTGGCCTCCCATTATGATGTTCATAAAGCAAGACCGAGAACACATATTTGTGATATTTGCGGTCGTGGCTTTCCTAAACCGTTTCTTTTGAAAAAGCATAAAATGTATCACACTAACGATCGACCGTTCTCTTGCGAATATTGTGCTAAACGGTAAGTATATCTGTATTAAATATATTAAAGTAGTGATTAGATCAGAACGATAGGAAAGCAAATGAAAACTAAATGTTAGGGAACCGGCTTCTGCTTTTTTATCTATTCTCCCTAACGAAATAGCCATTGCTGCTGGAACTCTTACTTCTCTTAAAAATGTAAAACAATATAAATTGATTTTCGGTTCTATTTTGAAGGTATAACACTACACGCGAATAGCCCTCTGAAATTCGTGCTAGCATAAATCGCTCAAAGTTATTGACCTGTTAGATTAAATTGTGCCTACTGAAGGATCATGGGCGAAAAGTTAGGACAACACGACCACTGCGCATATTTTATTAGTTTTTGAGGAAATGTTAAATGAAAAGTGAAATAAGTCACGAAAAACAATAAAGCAAAAGGCTTCCTTCTGATTTTTTTTGGTTAACACTTATGACGAATAATATGCTCTTCATGTTTTACATAGAGTTGGACATTTGTGGCACCGACGAATGTCATTCAATTCACCATCGCTACTACATGATTTAAAATTTATTCGTCTTGCTGTATGTTTTAAATAAAGGGTTTTTAAGGGTGTAGGTGATAATTTCTCCAGATTAATATGAAGTTTTCTCAGGAATCGTACTATATAATTGTTACCGCATTCCCAGCCTCATCTTTAGAGAAAAACGGCCCAATAGCGCACCATATAGTGACACGTTGAGCATGCAAAGGCTTCTTTCTCAATAATCGTTGTAGGATTTTCAAAAGCCCAAATACGACAGTATTGTCTGTTGACCTCCCCTGACAAGTGAAAATCAGCTTCGTCTAAAAAAATAATTTCTTCAGAAAAACCAGTCGGTTCTTCCTGAATGAATTGAGTAAATCTACGAAGATGTGAATGGTCGATTGGCTTTTTGTGGGGATATCTGAAAAGCAAGGTTCATGCAAACAAACCAGAAACGCTTGAACAACCCAAACAAAATATTCGTGATGAAACTAATGGAATGCCGCGTGAAATGTGTGAAAATGAAAGAGCTCGCATTTGTGAGTCTAACACAGCCGGACATTTATCTTATATTGTATTCCATATATAATTGCGAACATTATCTTTCATTTAATTAAAAATTGTAAACAAAGCAGTATACCCTCCCCGCGGACACCCTGTATTTTGACACAACAAAAAGTAATTTTATTAAATATCAAATTTCGGATCAGCTTCTTATTATGCTGATATTTAAAAAAATAAGTAGGTAAATAGACAGAGGCAACTGTTTCAAGCAGCACTTGTAAACGGTTGACTGTTATAGTGAATGTTTTAAAGCATATAAATATAGCGAGTGTTAAACTTTACGAGCCGATAATAAACAGTAACCCGTTACGAAATTACTTCTCGAATTTTCAACTCGAATATATTAGGAATTCGGCTAGTTAATCAGTACCGAACCGTTTTGGTTTTTGAAATTTTGGTTGCTACGGTAACTACGTTTGTTACATCTCGCTTCAATCACTATTTGGTTGGCCGTCGAAGGTCCAAAAGTGTGTACGGTAATATAAATTGCCTTCAGAACGTACAATGAAATAAAAACTTCAACAAATATTTTGGCAATGTGACGCTTATTTATAATACTTCGTAAACTATCATTGATATCTGGTTATCCTTTCTTTACTTTTGCCAGTTTCCTTGATTATTAACACACTTTTTATGTATTTGTTTTTTTTTAGGTTTATAACCAATGAAAAACTGCAACGTCATGTAAGAATTCATACTGGTGAAAAGCCCTATAAATGCAACTATTGTGAAAAGGCTTACTGTCAATCAAATGAGTTAACTAAACATTTACGTGTTCATTTAGGTGATAATGTATATCAGTGCGAATTATGTCCCTTAAGATTTCCCACAGTTAAAGTAGTTCGTGAGCACTTTTCTACTCATAAAAATGATGATGAAGAAACTAAAAATCGTAATTTGGCAGAACTGAATGCTTTGATATTGAAAGGAATTTATTGTAGATAAATTTATTTATAAATATTTATATAATATTTTAAAATAATTATAATTTGTAAATCTTTGAATTATTTTTTTAATTAATTGAATATTATTTAAAAAATAATATAACTTGTATATATTTAGTTTAATAAATATAAATTATTTACATGCTTTGGTTTTTTGTGTCCATTTGGTTAGTTATAAAATGGAAACTTGAAACTATTTAAAAAGCTTTAAAAATTATCCAAACTCTTGGTGGAAAAGCATTAGCGAAAGTATGCTTAACTCTCAGACAGTCGGCCTGTATTTAAATACAGCCTTGCTTATGATATATACTGCCTTTCTTAGAAACGCCAGAATTGTGAAAGGGGCAGACGCTTTTTTAACTGTAAAGAACTAAATTCATTAAGCAAAATGATCATATTTATCAATTCTAGTGAGTTTCCCAATAAAAAAAAAAGTCTACTATAATAAATAGTCACATTAACCATAATTGTAGACTTTCATATAACTTTTCTTTTTGTTTGCATACGCAATATCACCACAATCACTTGCAAACACCGACAAGTTAAAATGAGTTTCTGAAAAGAGTTTAATAAGAAACCAAGGATTTAGCTCTTGGACCTATGATTATCACCTCTGATATACAGTGAATAGTGGGCAAAAAGATTAAAAACTGATGGCTCCTTTTTTGATATCGTATGAAATAATGAAAAAATCATTCATACATCTACATTTTAAGTTATAGGCCAGAACACGTTCATATGCATAACACGACGAAAGAAAGCAAGGGTTCAGCAATTCCCTGCACAAAATTTGACAGTAAAAGTAGTCTTTGAAAGTTGTTATGGATTACGAAAACAATCTACAATGATTTTAAGTGCCGAGCCTCTACGATAAAAGCCATTTTGCATGCGCATGCCAAGCTAGTTCTAAATTTATATTAGGCATATGGTCATACATTTTTAAAATTGTTTTTGTATTATTTTCAAATAAAGGAATGAGTAATTTAGGAGCAAATAAGCAAAAAAAAGAACAATGAAAAACTGTAATAATGTGCTAACGTTTATACCGCTAAAAGAATAAATACAAAATAGAACAATTCCAAATATCTTGACATATCACCATTTCTATCGAAAACTTTAAATGTTTAATTGACAAAGAATTGCTTGCCTAGAAATAGATCTTCAAACTCCAGGATAAATATTGTTAGGCGCAAGGAATTACATATGTTCTCATTTTCCATGTTTGTTAGGATAATAAAACTTAACGAAATAATAAAATATTTTTAATAATTTTTTAAAAATTTTAAGGCGCAAAAGGCAACAAACTTAAAGCTTAATATCTTAAAACTGCTAAAGTAGAAAGGCGGCCTTCTTAGGAGGATTTTCCAGACTTTATATTTAAAACGAACTGCCAGAAGCGAAAGACTATAGGTTTTGTCCAAAATGCTACTGCAGACGTTTTATGAAGCCGAAATTTTTGCATCCTCCAACTAATACTTTCCCCTTTCGCTAATATTCGGAGATTAACTTTTTTTTCTCTATTTGGTGCAATTGGCATAAAAGGATCGCTAGGTGAACTCAGGTGAGCCGATCAAAACTGTCTACTTCACCAAACACAATGAAAGATATCTCAATACGGCAATAATAAAAACAGTTTTTAGTGTAGAGCGGTATCAAAATTATGTGTATAATGCATCTACCATAAACTCGTAACGACACCTCGAGTTACAATTTGAGCGAGCAGGACTCCTTGCTTGAGAGCCGGCGACAATTTAAACTCCCGTCGCACCATTGCTGATATTCTGTAAACAGTAAGGCAATCCTTTCCATGATTTGATTTTAAAACACAGCCACTACCAAAAGAACGCAACAATAACTGGAACAGGAACCGTAGTCCCTGCGAGCTATCGGTTAACATCGTACTAGTAGTTAAGCACTGGTCGAACTTTGAAGATTTTTTTCTGTCAGTTTCAGACTTCTGTTAGCCTAGGCGACTAGTGCCGCCTTTTAATTCCAGAATCGAAGGGGCTAGGATAAGGCCGAGACAGCTTAATAAGCCTAACCGATATTTTGCCACCGTCCAGCGCTTAGGGAATACTTTTGACATATTGGTTGCAAAATATCACGGAAGGCAAGGTCTCAAAACTGTTAAAAGTTACGCTATTTGTTTTAAAATACTTTAAACATTCTTTTTAATAAAACATTTACTAGCAAAAATTTAACTAAAAAATAAATTAAATCGAAACACCAAAGGCGAATTAAAAGTAGGTGGCGTTGCTTTTGGAAAATTCAGTTCAGTTGTCAATTATAATGATTATATTCTATTATCAGCCCAATCACAAATATTCCCTAGGAATTTCTTTCTCACGGAAAATAATTTTCTCGAGAAGAAATTACTCCAATCACAAATTCCGCGGGAACAAAAAACATTAAAAAGTGGCATCATTGAGTTTTTTAACCAACTGTTTTGTTTACTTAAAAAAAAATTACATTTATTTTTCCTTTTTTTGTTTGTAACTTAAGATTTTTCATTTATTTGCAAACGTTCATCGGACAATTTTGTTTTTAACTTAATTAAATAAATTAAACTATAAAAAAATGCTTTTTTGGAGTGCCTTTTTGTTGCCTTTAAAAAACCCGCACGATATATCTGTGTTTGCTTCCATTATGGTAAGCAAATGCTGCATTTGCTGTTTATTTGTTTTTTGACCTAAAAAAAATGTTAAAACCAAACATTATTAACATTTTTGTGCAAACTCCCTTCTATATAGCAGGTGGAAAAAACTTGAAAAATAGCAATCTTTTCTCCGTTTTTTTCATTTACGATGCCTACTTTTTTTCCCCGCCGAATTTTTTTCTCTTCTCACAGTTGAAAAACAGGGAAAATTTTTATTCATAATAGGAGAAAAGGGAAAAGGGAGAAAACTTACGCGGAATTTTTATTCATGATTGGGCTGATACAGCCCTTCATAACCGTCTTACGTATTTTAAACAACGTATATTATTTGTTTAAGTGTAATTTGCTTTAAACAAAAAAAATCAATATGGCATCTTGCTGCTTCATAACAAGTGGCAACGTGTTATAAACATAAACTGTTTTCCTAGGAATAAAAAGAAACTTTTAATTTTTGACTGCACTCTCTTCAACTTTCATATTTAATATGAATAGTAAAACTGTTACTTTTTTGGAAAACCTTTGTAGAACCTGTATGAATGGCGATGGAGAAGATGAGAGGGATGTTGAAGGCAATAAGCGTAAAGCTGTTTCTATTTTTAATGAACCCGAAATTATTGAATGCAAAAATATAACAATAATGGAATTGTTAATGCTAACAATACCGCAACTGAATATTGAAAGTGGTGATAAGCTGCCAAAGCATTTATGCGAAAGTTGCCTTGAAAGACTCGTAAATGTTTATAAATTTCAAAACATGTGCATAACAGTTGACGAAAAACTTCGGCAGATGATAGAAGAAAAAAGTTGCATAGAATCACAAATTAACAAAGATCCTTTAAAAGATGGTTTAATAGATATTTGTATCGATACTGTTGCCGTTTCACAGGCTATAAATGATTTAACAAATATTTTAAAAGTCGAAATGGATGAGCCTCTAATTGAACAGAATGAAACGAATTTAAGTAACCAAAGTATAGCAGAAGATGAAGATATTAAATTCGAAACGGAAGACAATGGATGGGAAGATACAAGTAATGATAATGAATCTAGCAATTTTGATAGTGATACTAAATGGGAAACTCCGCCCCATAATAAAAAGAGGTAAGTTGGCAATTTAATAACTAAAGACAATAGTGAATTGCTTACTTTTATAGAAAAAAATATTCCAAATTGGAAGCGAAACAAATAAAACAAGGAATTGATGTATCTTTTAAGAAACATAAAAATTCAAAAGATAATGACTATGAAACAGACTATGCTTTAGAGACTACTAATAAATTAAGGCACAATGAGAAGTTAACAACTGGTACTGAAGATGAAAAGAAAAACTTTATATGCGATGAATGTGGAAGCCGTTTGTCAACGCGTAAGAGTTTGAAACGACATAAACGAATACATCAAAGGCCAGTTGGTGAAAAAAACACACTTATTAAAACGAAAAATGAGTGTGAGATTTGCAAAAAGAGTAACTAAAAACAAGTAGTTCACGAAAAGAGTAAAAAAGATTAAAAACTCCATTTTACAGTTTTCCAGCAATCCAGTTCTTTAAAGGATCACTTGAGAACACATACTGGGGAACAGCCTTATCTCTGTTCGGAATGTGGAAAAGCCTTTAAAAGTTTAAGTAATATGAAACAACATTTCCTGCGCCACGGTACCGATCGTCCCTACGTATGTCCAGTTTGTCCAAAAAGATTTCCTTGTTTAAGTGATTTGGCATCTCACAAAGCTGTTCATAATAAAACAAAATCACATGTTTGTGATATATGTGGGGCCGCCTTTGTGAAACCTTATCTTCTAAAGAAACACAAAATGTATCATACCGGTGAAAAGAATCATAAATGTGATTATTGTGATATGAGGTAAAAAAAAATGTTTAATAATTTTCTTTCATTCTTTTAAAAGCTGTCTGCTTCTCAGATTCGTTTTAGCAGATCAATGTCGACGGCATATGCGTACTCATACTGGAGAAAAGCCTTACAAATGTAAATATTGCGAAAGGGCTTTTGCCCAAAGTAACGACTTAATAAAACATTTACGGGGGCATTTAGGAGATAATGTATACAAATGTGATTTATGTCCACAAGGATTTCGTTTGCAAGGAGATTTGCGTGTACATTTTAATACTCATAAAAATGATGATGACGAAACAAGGGCGAGAAACTTACAAGCTCTTAAGGATGAAGAACAAAGGATTCAAATGAAGTTCGGTCTTGTTAAAGATACATAAAAAAATAAAATTATTTGCTTAATGCAATTTTCGCAGCTAAACTTCGTGAAATGGAAATTTCGTATATTAAAATTATCTGTAAATTCTATTTAAGCGTTTATTTTAAATATTTTTTGTTAAAACCTTTACAAGTTGTTCTTAAACAAACAGGAAGATTAAAATACAACGGCATTTTAATCCTTATAGATTAAACACCTTAACACGATGTCTTCAGAACATTTTCTTATAAAACGGTGTCTTCGAAAGATTTTCTTATAAGAGATGTTTTTTATATCCAGTGCTGCCAGTTAATATGAATTTATTTTTTCGATTCCAATAAAATTAACAAAAAAGAAAATATTATTAAATGTAAAATGTTTCTGTGCTTAGTAAATAAATTATTTAAATATTTTTTTAAGTATATAATTCAGTTGAATGGTGGCTCATTAACCTGCCATACGGTTATCATCTAAACAAGACCAATCAGGCACACGCTCTAGTCTCATATATGCTTCTTTAGTTAGAGATCGTGTGTTCACTAAATCAGTGCCACCGCACAAGGAACCTCCTAGCCAGTTTGCTATGTTGGAACGGCCAACAGCTTTATGAAACTTGAATTTTATATTTCCACGTAATTTCTCTTTATATTCCTTATCATTCAAAACCAAATGCTGGAGTTCTTCTTTAAGACGAGGCAATATACCCATGATTATAGAGCTACCACCCACAACAAAAATATTCTCTATTAAAGCACGACGAATATCGACTGGGCAGCAAAGAATTGATTTTATTATTAAATGTGGTAA
The DNA here is from genome assembly GCA_030448955.1 of Trichopoda pennipes. Taxonomy (NCBI): domain Eukaryota; kingdom Metazoa; phylum Arthropoda; class Insecta; order Diptera; family Tachinidae; genus Trichopoda; species Trichopoda pennipes. Next base: position 4,950,299 of record JASKUP010000056.1, on the reverse strand, counting down.
ACTATCGCGATCATTACTTTCTTCAAATAATATTTCAAAAGCTGTTTCTCGCACTTTTCCTGAAATAGTAATGATTTCCTTATCAGCTATGGGATAATCAACGCTTGGAGGAGCTTTTGGTGGCTGGTTATTTAAATAATCTTGAGCTCTTTTTAGTTTTGTAACAAAACAAGTGCGAACTTTTATATCTTCTAATACTGATTCTGTTAAAATTTCCTCCTTTATTCCTTCTAGCATTAACAGGCGCTTAATTTCCTGGTGTAGTGATCGTCCACCGTATCTTTGATCTTGAAATGCTTGCATTATTTGAACACCACCATAAACCGGCATTACAGTAGTTTCACTATAGCCCATATCTATGACAACACCATTGGGAATGGCCAAAGTTGAAAGTGCTATCATATGTGAAGGCACATAAAGCACTGAAGATACTTCAAAGTGGCGAAATAACGCTTTTGCCAACGTTTCACGAACTATTATTTGACCAAAACTATTTTCTACTATTACGATTTTTCTTTCCTTTGGACTAACTAGAAGATATCTGCAATTAAAACGGAAGAGTGTACATTTCTGAAATGTTCTTTTTTTAAATTCAAATCATACTTAAAAAATATAGTTTGTAAGAATTCTACTATATGATCGTAAAATTCAACCTTGTCTTCATAGCTAAAAATATTTGTTGTTTCTCCGCTAACAGAAAGAATTACTTCAGATGGTATAATTTTACGTGGATATGCCTCTGCGGCAAAGCCCAGCCTAAAAAAATTCAAAATATAACATGATGTGACATTAAATGCTTATAAATGAATCATACTTCGTGTATGCGGTGCCAATATCCAAAACGACTGCAGGTTTTTCTTGCATTACTGTTTCATACAAAGGCATTTTTCCTAAGTTTCCTAATTTGCACTTGTATTTTTTTTTTAATTCTTAGACGTAAATAACACAAATTTATATTAGGTTTTTGCAATATAAATTCCCTGCAAAAATTTTACATTTTCAATAAATGACGAAAACAGGGTGTAACAAGGTTAAATTAATAGTTTACTCCACCAAAAATAATTTGCTTACTGGATGATCACATTTTGCATGCCAAAATTCATATAAATTGGTATTGGAATTTTTTACCTTTGTCATTGCGTTTATTTTCTCATTCAAATAATGCATTTCGTCTGAAACTTATGAAGCATTATTTTAATTCTGAATAGTTTTTATATCTCGACTTGCTACCAAATGGGACCATTGTCTTATTGTTTCAAATTTTTCGTACTTTTTCATTTATTTTCGGCTGGGGAGCTATTTATTTTTTTCTTTTCAACAAATTATACACAAAATTATTAATGATAATATTTTGATCAATGAATGGATTATTTATTGTAAATATGTATATGCATATACATCGCATTATAGTCTTAGGCAAATTGCTTTGTAATATTGTTAATTTGGCCATCTATGGCTTCATATTACAAGATTGAATTAATAAATAAATAAAAAAACCTTTAATAAAATTTTTTTTCTTTTTAACGATCTTTTTTGTATATTTTTTCTTCTTTTTATTTAATAATAAATAATTAATAATTTTTTGTTTTCAAAAATATAAAATTTTTTCCCGAAGAAGCTTTTCAAAGGAAAGCGAAATATCGAGAAGAAAAAATATACAAAAAAATCGTTAAAAAGAAAAAAGATATTTATTAAAGATAAATAAAAAAAGATCGCAGTAATACATTTCAAATATTTTTTATTTTTGTTGGAATAAATGTTTTTTGAGAATATCATAAAATGTTTATTTTTTAATAAAAATTTTTGTAATAAATACTTCGTGAGAATATCATGAAATATTTATTTAAAGGAATCAAGCACGAATAATAAAATTGCTTAGATTGAAAATGATTCCGATAAATAAATTACTTATATCGTTTAAAAAATCTATAAAAATTATCAAATAAAAAACATACAAAAATTACAAAACACTAATTTACAACACAGTGTCGGACAAAACTAATGCAAGAATGTTTATTTGATGAAAAATATTATTGTCTTTTAAAATAAGTTAATATATATTAGTTTTGCTATATTCTTTTAAAGATAAATATTTTATGATAAATTAAAAAATATTTATTATTCAAAAATTTGAAGCATACCCAAATGGTCATTTCACTACTGCTCATATATTGAATTTTATCCAAATTTTATACAGAAAACTCAAGCCACTTATCCAGTAGTGACTATGTACTTTAGTTTTATCTCCTAAAAATAATGCTTCTGACTTAGTTATTTTATTTAGAATGTTTTAAATGAAGAATCAATATTATTGTTGTTTTTATTTGCTATTTAGTTTAAAGTTTTTTAACAATATTTTGATATAATTTTAAATAATGAAACTGCAACAGCATTATCTGTTGCTAATGCTACAAAATAATTCTCTGAATCACCCTTTTGTTTCGCATACTGTTTCTATAAATCAAGTCCTACTATATTACCAATAATAATTAATAATATTGTAAATAAAAGTTGTTTATATGTATTTTTTGAGAAATGAGTTTTATTCAATTTGAAAGTGCCCGAGATAAAGAAAAGGCTCGACAAGATCTAAGGGAAGCACGAGAACACATGCTTAATGAAGCAAAAAAGCGAGCTGAACAAAGAGCAGAACGTGAGACTAAAAGGTTCTTAAAAGATGGAACGAATTGGATGCTTCCTTCTGTGAAAGAGAAACTTGAGAAGAAAAGCAAAGAATTAAAGAGTACAAAAAAGAAAAAGGACAAAAAGCACAGAAAAAAATCTAAGAAAAAGGAAAGAAAACTTTCTACCTCTGAGGAAAAAAGTGAATCGAGCGATAATGATTCCGCAACTACTGATTCCGACAGTTCAGAATCTGGTGATAAACAAAAAAAGCGCAAGAAATCTAAAAAGTCAAAGAAAAAAAATAAAAGGAGCTCTAGACATAAAAAAACAAGGAGCAGCGATACTTCCACTGAGGAAACAAATGATGACAAGGAAACCTTAAATTTTAAGCAATCGGATGTCCCGTTAAAGAGAGACAGTTGGATGACAGATACTCTTATGCTCAAAACTTACACTCGTGAACGTAAGGAAAGTAAATTGAATGAAAAGCAAAAAATTGATGCGTACGATCCGGCAAAAAGTTCACGAGAATTAAATCCGTATTGGAAAGCTACGGGAACTGGTTTACCCGCATTTCAAAAACCAAAAGATGATGATAACGACAAACATTCGAAATCCATATATTCTCAGAGATCATTTGGTACAAAAGGTTGGAGAAAACCAAGCGAAAAAGCTAGGCCACAAAAATCTGACGATGATGAGCCATCATCAAGTGATAAAGAATCGGAAAAGATAGAACATAAAACGATCCCTATATTCACCTCAGAATTTTTAACTGACCAGCAAATGAACGAACTAGGTGCAAAAATACTTAAAGCTGAAATAATGGGTAACGTGAAACTGGCAGAAGAGTTACGTGAAAAGTTGGAAAAAGCTCGTATGCAGAGAAATGCTTTTAAAGAACAACAAAAAGCTGCGTTCTCTGATGATAAAAAATATAACTCAAATAAATTTAAGACTGACAAGGATGAATACATTCTATTAACTCACACAGATCAAGCGGGTAATTCGAGACCAATGCCAACATCGAAGGTTTTAGATCCCAGAGATTTATATGGAGGCAAGAAAAAACAAAAACGTGCAACCTGCCATGATGAGTCTGGCAAGAGGGTTCGTTACTATGCCGATGATGATCGATACGATATAAAACAAATGTTTGAAAAAGAAAAATATACAAGTGCCTCAGATGCCAATTTAGAATTCGCCAAAATTGCTGGTAAACAAAGAAACCCCAATGATGACTGGGAGGACATTTTTACTGAAAATATATGTAAAGATAATTCAATGCGCTCAGATCATAAAGAACGCAACAGGGCCATTCGGGATCATCAAAAATTAGAAGCAGTAGTAGATAACTGCGATAAATGTTTCGGCTCTAGGAAAATGCAAAAAGAACTACTTGTATGTGTGGGTGATAACGTTTATCTAGCTTTACCCTGGTATGAAGGATTACAGCCTGGCCATTGCATGATAATACCAAATCAACATGTTTCATGTTGTACTCAAATTGATGAGGATACTTGGACGGAAATAAATGAGTTCCGTAAAGCATTAACGCGTATGTTTGAAGCTCAACATAAAGACGTTATATTTTTTGAAATTGCAAATAAATTGCATAAACGGTTGCATTTAGTTATACACTGTATTCCCATTCGTGATTCGGATGGAGAAATGGCTCCATTTTATTTCAAAAAGGCAATTGAAGAATCTGAACATGATTGGTGTGTTAACAAGCAGCTTGTTTCGTTACGTAATAAATCGTTGCGTAATTCTATACCAAGAGGTTTACCATATTTTTGGGTAAATTTCGGCATGAATACAGGATTTGCGCATGTTATTGAGGATGAAGAACGATTTCCTGCAAATTTCGCTGAAGAAATAATTGGTGGCATGTTAAAGCTGGATGCAAATAAATGGCGTCAGCGACGAAAGGAACCTAGCGTTATAACCAAAGTGAAAATGTTTGCAGACTGGTGGAAAAAATATGATTGTACAGTGTGTAAATAAATTATTTTTTAATTGTTCGTGTTTCACTTTTAAATAAAGATAGTTTTGGCGACCATCTGTTAAATGCATTAAACACGCTCAACGCAACAGGTTACCTAACTAAGAATTTAGCTAGCCGCTTCGCGCCGTGTAGTCAGCTACTTAATTATTTTGAGAGCAGCATCATAAATATCTGATCTGTTTATTTTCTGTTTCATTTTAAATATTAAAAAATCAACATCCATAACTTTCGCCTGAAGTTTGATAATAATATAAAAATATAATAAAAATTAAATTTTTACTAAAATATGAACAGCTGCTTTTTGATTTTCAGTGACGCCACTTTTAAAATTTTTGCAGCGTTTTTTAAAGCAGTGAACTGCTTTATGAAGAGTTAGTAAAATCCACAAAACAAACTATTTAAAGATGAAAGAAACTTGTTGAATGGCCAGGCCTCTTTGGTTGGGCAGACTATTTTGTAAAGGATGATAGTTGTTAAATCGCCATATGAAGGATGAAATGTTGAATAATCGCCATGTAGACGATTACCATATGAATAAAAAAATTGTAATTAAATTCCATAACGTCTTCGATTATATTTACCCAGCTGTCGAGGATAACAGCTCCACAAGTAGGCGTTCGAAAGAACTGCCAACAGTAAGTTTGAAAATTAAAAAGTACTAGGCACGTTGATGCCACGGAAGTATTCAGTTTAATTCTAATTTTATTTACAATCTTAACCTAGCTTATATACTAATTTCTCATTACCTAAATTGAGTGACTTTTACTTTCACTCAATTTTTATTCCTATTTTTCTTACTAATAATAATTATTTAAAAATGCATATGTCAGCAACATGTAAGCGGACAACCACAAAGCAAATCAAAAGTGTTTCATAAATTTGACACTTTTGTTCTGATTTACTTTGGTGGTCTTTGCCACACTCCAACAAGTGTAATTCAAGTAGTTGTTGCACTACACTGTTGAAGTTGGTATGTACACACTTACATGTCACATGACGTTCTGTGCACACTACAATTTGTCCGGTCGAAAGCTAAATTTTGAATAGTTCCGTCATTTATAAACCAATGAACGCAAGTTACTATTTTCTTAATCTATTGTTAATGCAATCTAAAAATTAAAATTTCCGAAAAAGCAAAGTTTCTATAAATTAAGAAAAAATATTTATGCTCAATAAATATAATTTCGCACACAAAAGTCATTATTATGAAGAAGGTGAATCTACTAAGCCTCTACTACTAAACCTCTTAACCGCAATGTACATATGCTAGCATATTTCGATGAGTTTACGCTGAGCGCATTATAGTACTTTAATCCAAAATCCTACATATATGGAAGAGTATATACTCAGGCCTAAACTTCAACAAGAAAGTAAAAAAGCACTGGAACAAATAGTCATCCCAGATCTATACCATAGATTATTTGGAACATTAAAGAAAACACATACTTGTTCACAAGTTAACTTCTTAAAAATAATGCAAAAAAAAAAATAATTAACTAAAAGCTAGTAGTTATTTTTTCTAATCGGCAAGTTGAGTTCCAAAACAAAACAAGCACAAAATAATTATGACACTATATTAACCAATTTGTCCCAGTTAACAGATATATTTTCATATCTGAAAATATCAGCTACTTGAAATTAAACAAACGTTTTAAATTGTCATATTAATAGATAATTTAAATGTCTATAGTTAAAATTATACAACAAACACTTCCTTAAATGCAACTCATAAACTGTCAAATCTAAACTTCAACCAACTTAACTCAGGATGACCTTTCTTCCGGTTCTTTTTAACACGCAAGGTATGAATTTTAGAGAGTTTTTAAATAACTAAACTATATATTTGTTTAATTAATGTAATGGAAAGGTGTTTTATAAAGATGTGAAAAATTATGTATTTTACTTATTGCGTGTGAAATTTTATTAAAGCAAAAGTGTAAATTTGATTTCTACACTTTTAAATGTACAAAGTGAAAACTATTAATTCAGGGTTATTTTTTTCGTTAGCAGATGCCTGGCGTAACAGTAAAGGATATTGATCAACACGCATGTGTTAAAGCTGTTGCTGTCTTCTTGAAGAAGTGAGTTAATGCCAATGTCTTTGAAGAAACATTGTTTTTTAATTGTAATACTAACTTAATTTTGAAGGACTGGCAAATTGAAGGTGCCCGACCAAATGGACATCATTAAGACCGCCAAATACAAGGAATTGGCTCCTTATGATCCTGATTGGTTCTACATTCGCTGTGCTTCAATTTTACGTCATTTGTATCATCGTAGTCCCGCTGGTGTTGGTTCCATTACTAAAATTTATGGTGGCCGCAAACGCAATGGTGTTCATCCTTCTCATTTTTGCCGTGCCGCTGATGGTGCTGCACGAAAGGCCTTACAAGCTTTGGAACATGCCCGCCTTATTGAAAAACATCCCGATGGGGGTCGTAAACTGACACCAATTGGTCAGCGTGATTTGGATCGCATTGCCAATCAAATTGTCGCCAATCAACGTGTTGCAGCCAAGCAAAGTGGTCCCATTGTCATTTCCAAGTAAACTGTATACATACTGAGAAGTCAGCTTTATTGACGGAAATAAAAGATGTAACATTTTTAATTTAGTTAATTACGAAAAGTTTTTATTAACCAAAACAGACAAGACGTCAATGATTTTTTTTATTACATCGCAAAAAAACTAAAATCTTGTAAAAGATCTATTAAATAAGCAATGGACTTCTATTTTTCTACGGAATTTGTAAAAGTTGAATTACAAATTCGTGTGAAGTGTACGGATAACTACAAAGTCTATTATTAAAGCGAAAGTAAATAAATAATTGCACCAACAAAGCGATGTTTTATGAAGTATTTAAGTTCAAGTTGAATTTAGCTCAGCTGCAAAGATGAAAATTTAAAAGTACGAAAGAACGTTAGCTCACCTTTTCAGAGCTATTTGGCACTATTTCATGTAAAAGGGTCATTGGGTTTCATTTAAAAACTTATCGTAATTATGAATATCCCCAGGAATTTTTTCCCTTTTGAATCATTTGATCCCAGGGAGAAAAACAGAATCGGCAGTTTGGTTTAAATTTAATAATAAATGCAATTTCCTCGATATCTTCAAACATTCCATTATTTTAAAACGTTTGTAGGTCGTTAATGTCTAGAGATCCGTAAATTTTTAAGTGCATTGTCTTTGGTCCGTTATGTCCACTATTACGTCTTTAATGGTATCAACCAAATTCCTTTGAACGTCAATCTCAGTTAAAAGAATATCGGATGTAGTTAATTTATAATCCTTTCATTTTGTTTGATAGTCCGACTAGATTTTGGCTTTTCAAGATCTTTATTTAAAGCAGCGCTTTCTATGTTCTCATTTTGTGGAAGGTTCTATATTTTTATACAACACCACCACACCTTCAGTAGAAGTTTTCATCGCTACTAAATAGTATATAACTTGTTCCGTAGGTAAACACTTATGCTCTAAAAAAAATTTAAATATTTTTTAGTAATTAATTTTAAGCGCTAGGTCTTATTTAATAAAAAATTTAAAAAAATTAGACGTGCTTGAAATTAATTGCTAAAAAATATTAAAAAAAAAAACAAAAAATTATAACTATTATATAAAAATTTAAATAAGTAATCTATAATTATTCGGAATCATTATCAATATAAGCAGCAATTTTATTCGTGCTTGATTCCTTTTCAAATAAATATTAAGTGATATTCTCACAAAATATTTATATTATAAAACAATTTTCATTAAAAATGAACATTTTATGATATTCTCATAAAACATTCTTTCAAATAAAAAGAAAGAAAGAATGTTTTATGAGAATATCATAAAATGTTCATTTTTAATGAAAATTGTTTTGTAATAAATATTTTGTGAGAATATCACTTAATATTTATTTGAAAAAAATTTAAATAATTATTTTTCTGAATCATGAGAACTAACTTCTTTCCATTCACTGCTGCTTTTATTTGGTGTAACTTTAAAAAAGCCACGAGCTATTTCTTGATTGACCTGCATTAGAGACAAAACATGATGTTTATTTTTTGACCTGAAAATTATTTTTTAAAATATTGTTTTATGTATTTTTATACTTACATTTTAGCACTATCTTACCATTAAAGGGCAAATTAATTTATAATAAAAAAATCCATAGAGGAAATCTTGAGGGAATTTAAGTGGCGATTCAATATAAAAAATTGTCACTATCAATAGGCTAAACTTGAAATTACTTTTTTAAGCCTTCGAATGCTACGTATAACAAATGTGTTGCGCAAACGCTTCCTCTATGCAAAATTTTTCCAGTATAATTTTCGGTGTTTTAAGCTCCATTAAATTGCAAAATCAATTACGTTTAGTTTTCTTTTTTTTATATACATATATTACGTTTATTAAATGAAATATTTGCATCTAATAGACATTAAATACATTATACTCGATCTAAAGCCTCCACCATAACTATGCTATTTCCCCGTATTACGACCATGCCAATATTATTTCTGGTACTGTCTTTACATTCTTCAACCGTTTCATCCAAAACTACATTCATAAATGGATCAAAGCCGCGTAATATACCGGCAACAGAGCGGCCACCATTAAGCTTTAACAGCATACGTTTGTCCATGTATCTGTAAAACATAAAAAACAATTTTAGAGTATCATTTATAGAAAACTTAAACAAATTTTACTTTTTTAATTCTGGCGGATGGGCTTTGGACATTTTATTGCAGATTCGTTAAATAAAATTGTAAATTGCCAATGTTTTTTTTTATTAATTTGTAAAATATTCGCGTGCTACAATTTGTTTATGCAAGTATGCACATTTAGTGATTTTTCTCAAGAAAATTGCGTGACATTGCGTTTAAACATTTTATAATTAAATTATATTAAGACCCAATTTATATCATGAAATTTTTGTTTGTTATCAAGAGGTGCAATATGATATGGCTTAGATAATTTTTCAAAACTTACTTGGATAATTTTAAAAGGCCATGGCATCAAAAATTTCATCGTTGAGTGCACTATAAAATTTTAAAATATATAAAACTTTAGAAGAGAATTGAAAAAATGGCATCGTAAAAATTGAAGTTCGCAAACAAACGGCAATGTATCTGGAAAATATAAAAAACATTTGAAACTACCAAAATAGCAAGGAAAAAAATAAGCAGAGCGCAACATACTACCATCGCAATAAATCACAATACTCCTTCTTTTTCACTGCCCACATTTTTAATTTTCCACTCAGCTTTTAAAATTGAAATGAAAATAAAGTAAGACGCTATTTTGGCTTATTGTTATTTTATTTTAACCCGCTAGGTTTCCAAGTACACACCACATAACATATTCGAAACAGTGTAGTTGCATTTTTTTTTTGGTGCTATGCTTTACGGATGCGATTTTATTACTTTAAATATTTTTTCATGTTATTATAGGTATAAATTTATATAATGCAATAACGATTAGTATAGTGATAAATATTATGATCTTTAGTTTTTGTCATGGGTGATAATGAAAAGCAAGAAAAAAAAAACCAGAAAAAAGCATATCACATGAAACTATAATGGAAGTGATTCTCAAATTAAAGCTCTATTGAATTTGTCAACTTTAACAATAAGAGCAATTCTTAATAATAAATAAAAAATACTGTCCTGAGCAACTTCTAAAGAACGTAAAGTGCATTAGATAGATGCCTTTCTTATGAAAAGGCAGAAAATTTTAATCAAAATAGACCAAATGATCTGACTGATTTAGAATTTCTCTTCGTTTATATAGTTTTTATTTTTGTAAGATATAAGAATTTCCTTTTATTAAAAAAACTTAATTATTAAATTTAATACCTAACTGAGATAACCTCGTTTAGCGCTGTTTCGTATTACGCTTTACTATAAAGATCGGTATCTTCGGTATCGTTCAACCCTATAAAAGTTTGAGGACTTGTGTTAATATAATGCGACTAAATTAACGTTATTTCGTAAATTTAATAGAAAATATATGAAGTTTGTTAAGAAATTTGCATTAAGAAGGTATTTGGTGTCATCTGCTGCTCTCTAAATTTAATTATAAAATATTCTGGATAAGCCTGAATTATTTACTTTATATAATCGGACAAACTTCATTCACGAAAATGCAACTTAATTAATAAATGTATATTGACCACATAAAATTTAATGGAATAAGAACTATAAAACGTACTACCGCAACGATTTGAAAAATAAAGAATATAAAGAGTTTGTAGAAAGGCTTAACGTTTCGCTCCAACATATCGAACATGAGAATGAAAACGAGAATACGGTTGCAAAATTGCTTGCATGTGTAAGCTCAATGTTAAATTTTTCTTTTTGTTTTACAAAAACATTTTTATTCGATCAATAACTAACAATTCCACATTATTAATAGAAAATCGAACATTTGCTAAAAAATAACATCGACGTATTAAAGTATATATTAAAAAACGAGATAAATTTTCAATAAAAACGATAATATAAACTTTTTTGTATATTATGCAATGTTAGGAATTTTTGTAATTTTGTATTAAAATCATGAAAATATTCGTAACATGTTTTATGCTGTCTTTTTTTGTCAGTGTAGGAAAAAAACAATTACAATTAAGTATGAAACCTGTACTGAACAAAAACAACAAGAATGTCATAACAGGTTACCTGGTAACCGCAAACTAATTAATTTAACAGCACTAATAAGAAAACAGGCCAATTACGGGAAAAGTCAACAACTGCAAAACAAGAAAAACGAAGTTTTTGATATTTTATTATTTAAGTTTAATTACTTTTAAGTGAAATCATGTTTTCCAAGAAAAAGAAGAAACCCTTAATTTCAATGCCGAGTAATTTTGAACATCGAGTGCATACAGGTTTCGATAAACGCGAACAGCGTTATGTGGGGCTTCCATTGCAATGGGCATCGATAGTGGGCAATAATCAAATATTGAAATCAACAAATCGACCACTGCCTTTAGTCGATCCCTCTGAAATAACACCAACAGAAATTTTAGATTTGAAAACTATAGTGCGGCCACATCACAATAACAACAAGGTGGATGCTACATCATTAAATAATAGTATAGCTATGCAGTCAGCTGGTGGAATTGTTAATGGACCAGGGGGCGTTGGTCAGCATAGTCATTCAAGTACTGCTGAGAACAGCAGCAACCAACTGGCTGTTACGGGTGGTGGCATAGTTCTACCAAAAACATCTCATGTGGCAAGGTCAAACTCATTACGCAGTTCAAGTCCACCCAGAATAAGAAGGGATTTAAGAGGGAATGCGAATGTGCCACCAGCAGTTCCAGAGGAAAGTATTACCCTCAGTACAGCAAATATAATGCCGGGCCATTTAATAAATTCTACTGCCGGTTATAAACCAATACAACAGCTGCAACAAAACACGATGTCTAGTACAAATCAAGGTGCGGTTATTGGACATGGAACGTATATGGCACAGCCAACTGTAAATGGTATATCTGGTGGTGGCCCCTTAGCGGTTCGAACTGATTTTAGTACACAACCTGCAGCTAATTCCCTGCAATTTCGTCAAGGAACAACACATCTGCATGCTCAACAAACTTCTCCCGTAGGTTCTGTTGCAAGTAATACTCGTTCTACTCATTCTCATATATCGTCACATTCACATGGACAACATGTTAATAACAATAACACAACGAATATTAATAATTTACCGATGTATCCATCGCCACAGGGACAACAACTGCATGCACCACCAGCTTTACCGCCACATGGACAACACCACCATCATCATCATCAGCAACAACAACAACAACAAATGCAGCAACATTTGACACAGCAGCAACAGCAAACTGTAAAACCATTAACCAGCGGTGCCAGTGTTCTTATTTCACCTGATCAGAATCAAAATCCCCATCATGCACATTTACATGCTAAAACAGCATCACGCGCCTCAAGTTCAAGCGGTGGGGCAAGTGGTATTGGAACAACAAGTGCAACTGGCGGCAGTACTGCGACAGCAGGACAGCCTAAACAAGAACCCCGGTTAACACATGAACAGGTAGGTTCGTGATCATATTTCTTACCTTTTAAAAATAGATTTCCAACGGGAAATCGAAAATAAAAACACTTGCCTCGTCGGTTAGTTGAGGGTAGCAGCTGATGGAAAGCGCATAATGTAAATTGGCTACCATTTTTTAGGAATGAAATAAAGGAGGGGGGGGGGGGGGGGGTTACAAAAAAAACTCCGTTGATACGTCGCTATGGAAAAGAGATTGCTTTGTTAGGAAACATAGAGTTTTAAAAAGGTGGTTTTTGCATTAATTTTTGTAGTTAAAATTTCGGTTCTGTAGAAAATTTTTGGTGTTGGCCTGATATCTTTAAGATCCTCACACATCTATTGTCAAAATTTATATTGCACATACGAAGTTACTTTAATCTAGCAAACATATTTCAAGAATTATTTATATATTTTTATTTATTTCGCGTGTTCCTCTTTTAGCGCTTGTCATTGAAGGCTTAGATTTTGAAACTGTTATCACGTGTAACGTTCTTATAATTCGAAAAGTAACGACTTTGAATTAGACTTATTAAAGCAGGGAACAACAAAGCAAATGCTGTTGACACACTTTAGGTTGAGAGGGGCGGTCTTTGACATATCCTCTCGAGATGATGCTCAATTGTTATTCATTAAAAAACAAAAACCCAGGACCTTAATTACTTAAGAGTGTCTTGCTGCTGGAATTTATGTCTTGATTAGGAATTGTAGTTGATTTAATGGCTGAGTCGTCCATCGGCCCTGCACTTCACAACTGTCCATGCCTTTGCGCTTGTAACTGCCATTTCATTCTTTTAAAGCCACCACCCTATTTTAAATGATGAAACAGAACTGTAGTATAACGCTTTTTTCTATACAATTTGACATACTATAAAAATCGATAAGAAAGCACGCACGATTGCTCTTTTATTTTGGGAAAGATTTTTTATTCTCTTATTGCCGTACTTCCAAGAAGTTTTATACTTTTTCTCATTGCTTCATAGTATTTAAAAAAAGGACGGAAAACTGTTATCAACCATCTTTGCAAGCAACACAAAAGAAGGGTATTTCATCGCATCCAAGTTCGCTGTAGATCAGTTGTCTGCCTAACCGTCTATGATGAAGTTGGAGATATTTTGCAGGCACTTTGATTTAGCGCTGACCCTGCGACTTTGTAATACCGTCCTTGCACATTTTGCAGAAATTGTCTTTCTTAAGTTTTTGCTTGATGCTGCTATAATGAATTGTTTCCTGGTTTTTGGTCAAACACTACACCGGCAAGAACCAAGATATGATAGGATGATAGGGGAACAAAACAAAACTTTTTTCTGTTATTTACAAAGTCTCAAATCTTTGTTAAATTAACTAATATACAGGGTGTTTTTATAAAGGTATAGAACTTTGAACGATGAATTTAATAAATTGACACAGAAAATAATCTTGGGGCATTAGAACGCACGTTCTTGGGCAATTTACTGGTCCGAAACTATGTGGTTACCACACATTTCTTTCAATAAATCAATTGTGGCATGAACTATGCGCCAAATTTGCACCATCTTGCAGAAACCACAGCTCCTGTGCTTACTGATTGTTCAATTGATGAACGAAAAAGTCAGTAATGATGGCTTTATAGCAGTCACCATTGACTGTAACGTTCTGAGGATTATCATCAGTCCAAATACGGTAATTTTGTTTATTGACTCATCCATTCAAATAATTTTAAAGCATCTATCAGTCTACTTATGTTAAAATGTCAAACCATATTAAACATAAATCACTTGACATCTATTAAAATGGCTGACAGCTTAAAAGTGTTGCCAATTTAAAGTTTTATACCTCTATAAAAATCCTCATTACAGTAATATATCACCTAATGGTTCACTTTTTTTTTTTAATATTGAATTAATTTTATTTCATTGAAGTTTCGTTCTGCATTACAAATGGTTGTTTCGGCTGGTGATCCACGTGAAAACTTAGACAATTTCATGAAAATTGGTGAAGGCTCTACAGGCACGGTTTGCATTGCTACTGATAAATCAACAGGTAAGTAAATGCATGATTATTTTACTTATTTAAAGTTTTTTTTTTTTAATTTATTATGTGCTTAAGGCCGTCAAGTTGCGGTTAAGAAAATGGATTTACGCAAGCAGCAACGACGTGAGTTATTATTTAATGAAGTTGTTATAATGCGGGACTATCATCATCCAAATATTGTGGAAACGTATTCAAGTTTTCTGGTCAACGATGAACTTTGGGTGGTAATGGAATATTTGGAAGGTGGTGCTTTAACCGATATTGTAACACATTCCCGTATGGATGAGGAACAAATTGCTACAGTATGCAAACAATGTTTAAAAGCTTTAGCATACTTACATTCACAGGTGCGTGACATAAATTTGAAAACTGACACTGCAAAATTGTGCGAGTGTTATTTAGTTGTTGTTGTTGTTTTCTATTGTTAACAAATTTCAATGTGGCTAAGGGGCTCATTTTACTTTTTTTGTGCACACACCAAAAGATTTTATTTCCAACTTAATTCTTTTTTCTATTTTTATTTTATTTTGTCATTTGTTGAATATTTACTTTTTTTCTATGCAAAGCAAGTGTTGTTAAGACAGGCCTATGGCATTAAACATATTCATAACTGTGGCTACGTAACTGATCGATTACAAATGCTGTTGACAACAATCGTCGCCGTGTAGTCAATCGCTAAACTATAATAAAAATGATAGCAACAGAATAAGAATAATAATAATGTTTCGATGCAATTTTGTGTATTGTTACAACAATACAAACAAATACAATAATGACGTGAAGAATATTTTCTGAATTTTGTAAAATATGCTGTTAAAACAGCATACATTTGTATTACACCTTTAGCACATAAAGCTAGCAAAAGAAAGTACTGAGGTAAGTGCATTTACAAAACGTGTTTACAACAGTTGAAAGATGAGAATGAAGAAAATTTTTGTAATGTAACTCTGATGAATTGACATAATTTCATTAATTGCTGACACTGCTTAAGGAAAGCTAATGCGTTTTCTAATAATAAGGAAACGCATGAATTATCAGTATCCTTCACTAAGGGAATAAATTGTTTCAGTTAGTTAGGTGAAGTTGCAGATGTTGTATCCCTCACTTGTGGTACAAAAGTTTCGTTGCGATGACCGAAAATAAAAGGCATACTGATTTACAATCTGTATGGCATGAATGCGTGATAAGGTTTACATCAGTACCTAGCTGTGTAAGCCATAACTGATGGTGGATCAAACCACTTGGGTGATATGTAGCATCACCCTCGCTCTAGGAAGCCGTTGGATATCTCTATCCTCTTGTCATTTCTAGTTGCAACTTCGAGAGCTTGGAGCAGGCCGCCACCCCCACTCTTTGCTGAAGAGTTGGAGACTATCCAACTCCTGGTCCAGAACACAAGACAAGCATGCTCACTAGATCCGGATCATTTACCCTGTGTTCTTGGTCAAAATTAATTATTTCATGAGGGCCTGCGAAATCACAACCACCCGATACTCCCCGAAGGGCCAACCTCAATAATCAGTCAGAAAACAGCAAAAGCTGAGCTTCTGGGGCTTACTGATTCTCGTGAAAATAACGTGGAAGCTGCCTAATTGGCATCTGCTAGCCTTTAGGGGACTGGACTCTAGTGTCCAACATTAATATTAAAAACTGTCTTCATGGTGTTGTGCTGCCGTAATCAATAACGCTGAAGTGCAGTGGAGGGTGCTATTTTAGTAGCCAACTTTTTTCTAATGTCTTTACTTTAAATTTAAAGCGCTATTGATTCTGATGACAGATTGGAGTCTATGATAATACTTAGATGTTTCGTTTTGTTTCATTTCGTTTAGCATCCGTTTTTTTGAGCATGCACCCTAAGACAACTCTCAAAACTCTACCTGCTAGTTTGTTCTAGCGATTTCTGCAGACGTTGCGAAAGAGTATCTGGATATTTTCGCACCACTGCCACCGCACCGTCATCAAAATAAGCCTCAGTTCCGATTATAATATAATCCAATTCCATAAGCAATGTAGAGATTTGAATCTAGCAGAGGTGAAAGCCCACCGAATAACTGATTTACTTTCAATCCTCCTAAAGCCCTAATAATTGTCTCTAATATCACATTGTTATAAGCTCTATATCTTGATAGGTTACCCGACGAGCGAATGCGATACTGTTTTTAAAAGTTCTACCTTTGGTGATAAAGACCACGAAGTAACAAGTCCACAGCTTCGGTATATAGGAGTAATTACGTGACAACGAATTTAAGTAGATAAAAAAATCGTGTCCAATTTCGAATTGCCGTCTTCTGTGTATCGGTTTCTATAAACGTGAGTGTGTTAAGATCATATTGGAAAAATTGTATATCTAAGAAACAAACGTCAAGAATGGCCGAATAATTACTGTAACACACGCCAGTGTTGTCCTTCCGATGTTTGCAAATAAATAGTAATTTTTAAGCAATTTTAAGCGACAATTCGATTGGGCTAAAAATGTTTGGTTTTTCGAAAATATTAACGGAAGGTAAGTTTTCTAGAAGAGGAAAGAAAGTGATGAAATTCGTCTGATGCTAATTACGTTTTCACTTATACAGACTTTCTGCCTCAAGGCGGAAGGTCAAATAATTTCTTTTTGTTTAAAAGTATTATTATAAGTAGTATTATTATTATTGTTATTATTATATCGGGCATTTTTTTAAAGAGGTATAGAACTTTAAGATGGCAACAGTTTTTAAACTTTGATTTGCAAATTGGACCCATAACAAAATTGCCGTTGATCCCGATTTTCATAACCGATTTTTTTTACTCAAAGCTCACTTTTGTTTGAATAGACACGTAAATAAATAAATCTGATGGATTCGGGGTGATGATAACCCTTAATTGTATGTTAGGACAATGTTGCTTCCAATAAAAGTATAGTTTTATATTTGAAAGTTCAATGCCTCTATAAAAACACCCTTTATAAGTAACAGTAGATCTGTTCATTTGCATCTACCAAAAAAAAAATTGGCTTAAGCTGCGACAACGGCAAAGATGATCGTGTAGCTTAGTATATGCGCTTTGAAATATTGTGGTAGGTAGACTGCTGTCGTCTATGCATTTAAGCCTCACTGTTGCAAAAAACACAAAAACAACTTAATGCAAATTGTGTAAAGTGAAAAATAACTGTTATAAAAATGATTTAAATAAAATTCTTTGTATCTTTAGGGTGTTATACATCGTGACATAAAATCAGATTCAATACTATTGGCAGCCGATGGACGTGTTAAACTATCTGATTTTGGCTTTTGTGCTCAAGTGTCACAGGAACTGCCAAAGCGTAAATCCTTAGTTGGAACACCATATTGGATGTCGCCAGAAGTCATTTCACGTTTACCATATGGACCAGAAGTCGATATATGGTCGCTGGGTATTATGGTTATTGAAATGGTTGATGGTGAGCCGCCATTTTTCAATGAACCGCCATTACAGGCAATGCGACGTATTCGTGATATGCAACCACCAAATTTAAAAAATGCTCATAAAGTGTCGCCACGGTTGCAATCTTTTCTGGATCGCATGCTAGTGCGTGATCCAGCACAAAGAGCAACGGCTACTGAACTATTAGCTCATCCGTTCTTAAGACAGGCCGGACCGCCATCACTGTTGGTACCACTTATGCGTAATTCAAGACAACATTGATTTTTATTTTCCTTACAAATCAATCTAATGGCAACTTTTGCTTAAATCTTACTTAATTTTTATTTTCATTTTTTTTTTATATATTTCCTCTTCTACTGCTTCTTAAGTTTTACAAAAGAAAAGTATTTTTTTTTCTATTTGAAAATTGATATGTATTCATTTGACAGTATGTATGTACTAATTTATAAATAACTTGTATTTTGTACTAACAAATCAAATCATCGATTTTACACGATTTATTATGTATTTTTGTTTTAATTATTTTTTTTATATATATATACACATTTTAATTATTTTTATTTATGATTTTTATATGGCATTTATTGTGTTTAATTTTTAGTTTATATTAAAGTACATGTACGTTTGTGTTTTTTTTTTACATTAATTTTTTTAAGTATAATAATGAAAACAAATTAATCAGCCCATATTCATACACACACACACACATATACATGTATAGAAATATTGCATGTTTAAAATAGATTCAAATATATTTTTAAAAACGATAAAGTAAGAAAAAAGACATCCCTTTTGAAATAAAGTGCCTTTAAATTTGTCACTTATTTATTAATAGATAATGTATTTTTTTAACCACAACGAATTTTTTGCATCTCTTTTAAATGTAAAAAAAATTGATTTTTACATTCCTCGAATATAGACAACGACAAACAAAATTACTGCTATAGTTCGTTTTTTTTTATAAAAAAAAATATTTTTATCAGATTATTGCTGTCTAAACAAAAAAAAAAAAAACAATTTTATTTTTTGGAATCACTTTAATTTGTGGTAGATTCTTTTAATAAATATTTTATGATATTCTCATAAAATATTTATTATTAAAAAAATATACATTTAACATGTATTACTGCGGGGAAAGCATATCCATATGGCCATTTCCCTACTGTTTATGTAGATTTATTTATTTTATTTCCATTCCATGTGCACGTTGCGTTTTTGTAAAACTCTTTACAAATACTTTTTTTATTTTTCAAATTACATATGAATGGCTTCTAAAGGAAACCCTTATGTAGAAAAAAACTGAAAATAAAGCGTTTTTTGTTTTCGAAATGTTTGCTGTTTTTGAATTTTTTTGTTTGCTGTGTTGTTTAAATGAAAACTCTCATTTAATCAATTTGACTTATGATAGAAGACTTGAGTTTTCAATACAAAATATTGGGTAAAAACCACTGATGATCTTTATAAGCAGTAGATAAATGGCCATATGGATATGCTCTTTCCGCCGTAATACATTTCAAATATATATTTTTTGTGGAATAATATGTATTTTATGAGAATATTATAAAATATTTATTAAAGGAATCAGTACAAATTAACGTAGATTAAAATAATAGCAAAAAATAAATATTTTACTGAATAAAAATATTGGCACACTTCTTTTAAATAGTAACATATATACTTCATTTACGAAAATTAATGTTTCTTTAATAGCTGCATCAAGCAGTTTTCGCCATAGTTTATTCACTAGTTTCATAATCTCTATCCTCATATGATACGCTATTCTGCTTATTCTTTTTGTAGTTGCCCACTTTTTCACTCGTTTTATCAACACTATGCCTAAATGCTTAATCGGATTGATATTTGGCATTTGTGGCGCATGTAAAAAGGCGCTTCGGATCACTATCGTGAAGTAAATTTTAATTTCGCAATAATTTTTTTTAGTAAATTCAGGTACATTTTTTTGTATATAATGTCTTCATTGAATACCAGCTTGCCCATTACTGTAGCATATATACATCCCTAGAGATAATCACTACTCTCCCATCACCATGTTCTATAGTTGCAGTTGTCGTTGCCACGACAATTGAGTCTACGCTGCGGATCGAGCAGAGGAGTTACCAAAACAACGATTGCTAAAAAATTACGTTTTCCTAGTTCGGTATTGGGCATTCTACACATTGTTTTTGTCAGCTGTCAGAACGAGAGACATTAAAATTGTTGTCATACGAGAACAGCAGCTCCTGGTTTCAAAAACCAGTTGGCTTACATAAATACTCATTGAAGTTTGCCAACTGTTTTTTGTTAACAAATTAGGTGATAATTGTAGTGCGTCTAATAAACTGTGGAATATATTTTTTTAAAATCTTGTTTAAGTTGAGCAACCATCTAGTCTGAGGATACTTTAACATTATCTTGGGATCTTCTTGAATGTGGGGGAGGGGGGGGGGGGGGTCTGAATGATTGACACTATCAAACTTTGAACTTTCCTTCACTTTGCATGACACTTCGTTTTTCTAATCTTGAGTGGGCAACTAAATCTATTCGTTCTTAAATACTGAAATTCCGTGGTACCTTCTTTTCTTTTTGTTTTGATATAAAAAAAGTTCGTACTTAAAGAAACTGGATTTTGTGGGGAACTTTTTATTTTTTTTTTAGTAAAAATAGTTTTAATAAGACAATTAAATTAGTTGTGTAGTTGAGAGTGCTTACTGTGGCAATAATTTTGTTTGTCAATGTTAAAAAAAAAAAAAAAACTAAAACATTGTTTAAAAAACAAAAACATTCCTATAATAAGCCTATATAAACTTTACAGAATCGGCTTAAAAATTTGTTATGTTTCACAAAGTCAATTAATTATTGAAATCTTATGTAACTTGTTTGTAGAACATTATGTTTTATTCTCTACTCTTAAGGATTTAAATATTCGATATACATAAATAAATTTTAAGATTATAAACCTAAATTTTGTGTTGTTGTTATTTATATTAATTTTTATTAAAACTTTAGTCAAGCAATATGAAACAATAACAGAAACTGAGCAGGTTACTACTGGGCAACTGCTGAATTCAAATGACATAAATAGAAAAACTAGAATGAACTTTGTTATGATACACCCAAACCTCGTTTTATGTGAGTTCATTTTGTGCGAATTTTTAAAT
This sequence comes from Trichopoda pennipes, assembly GCA_030448955.1. Taxonomy (NCBI): domain Eukaryota; kingdom Metazoa; phylum Arthropoda; class Insecta; order Diptera; family Tachinidae; genus Trichopoda; species Trichopoda pennipes. Next base: position 4,929,058 of record JASKUP010000056.1, on the reverse strand, counting down.
TAAGCTAAATATCTCCTATTATGTGATAAAACTTTAGAAATTGGTCGCAGAAAGGGGAGGCGCAAGATTTTATTCTCACAGCCAGGAAGATTGAGAAGAATCACTCAGACAGAAGCCGTTTTCTAGAGATGACATTATTTTATTAACTACTGCTGGTAGTAGTGAGAAAAATTATTCCGAAAGTGACTGTGAAAAATTGAACTCCTTTCCAAAAAATATTCGTAAAATCTGTAAAATGTAAATGATTTACAAAAAGAAATTCTAAATATGAATCATTTATGAAAAAAGCATTAAAGCTCCATATTTTCAAGGGTAATGAAAGATGTATAAGTAACCAAATAGATCCGCACCATAAAATTTGTTAAAAAATTATTTCACACGAAAGTATAACGCAGCACAATATTTTTCAGCTTATTGATGTGGGACTCAATTCTGAGAATTGCCGCAAAAATAAGAACTTCTGCATTATTCGTTTTGTCCAGTTGACTTCATTAATACGCATTTTCCATACGCATTTTATTTTCTCAAGGTGGATTTTTATTACATTTTCTATATTTTAACACGGTTATATTTCCATATATCGTACGGAATATCCTTTTGTGTATGAAGCAAAGTTGTAGATATTGAATAGGAGAATAAAAGCGGAAGAAAGTGCATCCAGTGCCTTCGAAATATTAAAATTATCCATTTTCCCCATTCTTCATCTTTTTTGTTCAATAACTGGACTGCAAATCCTCAAATGTTCCTTTTTTCCCCTTATTTGCCTGAAAATAAAAATTCCGGTTCATATTACGGATATTCTTACACAAAATATATGAGATGTTTATTTGTTGCCTATGAATGGAAAGAAGAGCATTTTCAATTATTGTCAAAATCCATCTTTGCTGAAGTTGACACTTGTGGTTCTGACTATATTGTTTTCTTTGTAGGTTGTTCGACATAATATTTAATGGCATGTTTTCTTAAGCGTGTCCATCAGTTTCAATGTCATCTTCATCTTTGGTGCTTTCCTCTTCAAACTGCATAATTTAAGAACTCCACCAACAAACTTACGCAAGCAATGCATCCTTTTTTTTGCCTTTGAATCATTTTTCCTTGACCGGGTCACCTAATAGAAGCTCCCGTTTTGTCCGTGCGATTCCTGAGGTAATTGTGCCAAAAAGTTATCATGGTGAAAATGCATAAAATGTAACTTTAACGTCATGGAGGCATTGATTTTTCCAAAATAATACAGCAACTTGTGCATTCGTTCCTGTATGTATTCCTAAAACATCTTCAATGACTTATTGCAGTGCGCCCCACGCCCACAGGTGGTTTTAATGGTTGACAACCAGATTCACCATCTCCATATCCAGTTAGGCTTTGCACTCAAATTACTGACTATATGAAAGTAAATGTACGTCTATTCCATGTATCCACATTATGGGGGTACGTATTATAACAACAAACTTTTGAATACTATGTTCGTCGTAAAATTTGCACCACTTAAACTTCTTTCATCAAAATAATTACAATGCGCTGTTTAAGATTCCTCAGTAAACAAATTTTGTTGAATATTGACCACATTCATCCACGCTGAGGTTGACACTTGTAGTTTTGATGATCTTGTTTTCTTCGTAGATTGTTCATATTCATATTCTGAGTCTGCATCATCATCCAAGTTAGACAAAATATTCAAGGGCATGTTTGTTTTAAAAATTATGAATATTTCTGTGATAGTCCCATCTTAGTCATCATGTAATCCATTTTAATTTGTGTTACCGGTTGTAGTGCATTAGTTGCAAAATCGAGTATCCAACCTGCATCATTTACAATGTTTGGATTGACTTTTCGACTTTCAGGGACACAGTATCGAGAATCGGAGTTTTAGGTAGATCGGTAACAGCAACCCGTTGTACTGGAAGAGTCGCATTTAAAGCGGGGATTATTTAAATTTATTTTTTTTTAAATTTTTTCTGTTAAATCCATAACCGTAATTTATGCCTGCGTAGCACCTTAATTCATAATGTCCATTAGGTCTTGCAACCAAACTATTGTCTTCACAAAAAAAAGCTGTACAGGTTTTCCATGTATCAACATTATAACGGCATCATAACAACTTTTGCACACTGTGTTCGGCGTTAAACTTGCAGCACTTTAAACTGTTTCATCGGTAAACAAGTTTATTCGATCGTGTTTGTCTTTTTTTTTTGGAATGATATGACCATAATAGTAATAAAAATTATCCATTTCGGGCACTTGTTATTTTCTTCTGATTTTAAAATGTAATTCGCTGAACAAAAGGGTTGTTTATTCCACAGCCAACCTCACAAAACGAATTATGAAAAATTTCTTATTTTTGAAGCTACTTTCTCGTGAAATCCTCAGAATTGAGTCCAAAATTAATGAGTCAAAAAATGTTGTACATATTGTGTAATCTTATAACTCGCATTAGGAGACTAACGTATCTTTATAAAATTTTGTTGCACGTTCACTACCATATTTAATAAATGTTTCCTTGAGTCTGCTCTACTGTTTGATGTATCTTTTATCGCACCAAATATGCACGTAATGCTTTTGTCCACCTGAACGATACTAATTTGATTATGCAAAAAGATGATTCATTACTGATAAAATATAGTTAAAATTTGTGCTATTTAATTAAATAAAATATTTTTTTATTTAGAAATTGTTTATTGATAATTATTATAGTTAATTGACTTTTTTAATAGTTTATAAATAAAGCACAAGCGGCATAAATTTTATATCAATATTCCGCCACAGTATCTACAGGAAAAGATAATTGTATAAAAAATTGTTTTTGCTTTTCTATTAATTAATTTAAAATAATTGTTTGTTGTATCTCATAAGTACAATAACAAAAATTCAGGACAACTAAAAAAACAGCAAAAGTCAATGAAACTGCTGGATAATGAGCTCCTAATACATTTCCGTGCATATTGCTATCAGAAGCATAATAAAAAAATAGAACATAAATGAGACTTTCGCTAGAATACCAAGCTCAAAGTTTCTTAGGATACTAAAATTTTGTCTCACCGATAATAATTACTTTGTGTATGATGGAAATATTTACAATCAGACGTTTGGAATGCCAATGGAAAACCCACTTTCGTCTACTACTGGACGAAGCATTGAATGAATTAACGAATAAAAATATAAGTGTAAAAAACATAGTAAAACATGTAGATGACGTTTTAGCCATAATCAGACTTGACGGTAAAGATGAAGTTGTTCTAAAATCTCTTAATTGTTACAACTCAAAAATACGATTTACTGCCATAAAATATGTCAAATTTTTATCACAATGCTTCAACGTGAAAATGACAGAATAATTTTCGATTGGCATGAAAAAGATATAGCGTCTGGAAGACTAATTTATTTTAACGCTACCCAACTCATTTCACAACTAATCAATACTATCAAAAATTTCATCTTTAAAGTCTTAAATTTTATTGGCGATCAATTTTACACCAAAAATATAAATAAGATCACAATAATAGTTAAACGAGGCAGCTTTCAAATAAAACTTATTAATAATTTAATTAAAGATGTGGAAATAAAATTGGGAGTCAATTATCCCTTAAACAACAATATTAATAAGGACAATGAACAACAAACGATTTTTTACAATGTAAAATTTATACCAGGCTTAACAGATAATAAGAGCTTAAAATCAATAATACAAACAGGTGAAATAAAATTTGCTTATAAATCAAATACCACATGGAACAGAACATTTACAAACATGAAAGATAAAGCAGAAAAATAAAAACAAAGCAATGTGGTATATAAAATAAAATGTAAAGGCGGTGATAGAGAATGCTGTGATTTGATATATATTGGAACGACAAAACGAACATTGGAGGTAAGAATGTGTGACATAAGCCTAAATTTGAGATGGTAAAAGTTTTGGATATAGAACACACAGAAAATATATACAAAAGAGACTCTCCGAATATAACAAAATATAAATAATACCATGAACTTTAAAGAGGACAAAGATATGATAAATGCTATAACTATAGTGTTGTAACAAGTCATTTGCTATAGTGTTGTTTGATAATAGAAAAAGTATGTGTGAATAATCTATGACCTAGTTGTTATAAAATCTAAAACTATTAAAATTAAGTTATACAAGTTATATGAACATGATTACATTGTAAGTAGACTATGTTGGTGTTAAAAAAATTTTAATAATATTGGTTTTTATTTCAAAAGTCAAATCCTTAAGAAAGTCAATAACAATTGACGAAACGTTGGAGAGAAAATGAAATAAAGTGTTGGGTCGGAATAGTTTAAAAATATTTAAATAGTTTAAAGTTTAAACTATCCTTGATCGAGAGGCAAGGATAACTAATTAAGATTTTGTTGTTGCATAGTTTTGTTATGCGTAGAGAATATTGTTCAAAGACATTTGACCCATTTCGAAATCCTTTTTTTGTTTGAAATTCAAAATACTTCTTTTGCCAAGTTTTTTTTTTTTGTTTGCTAAATAATAGTGATAATAATTGCTAAACTATTTCCGTTTATTGTAAAAATCTTATTTAACTTAAAATAAAAGTGATGTGAACACTTTTTGGTTATAAGATAATTTAATTTTAAAATATACTTAAATTGAAAAAAATAACTAATTTATAAGTAAAAAAATAAAAAAGAGAAAAAAAAACAATAACTACACAAGCCTTCGTTTAGCCAATTCAATATTCTCTAAAAGTTTGCTTAAACAACTGCGTATACGATTATCTTGGCCAGCTCCACGTTTTCCCTCAACAATTTGAATTTCATTCATTAAAAATGGCATTAAGTTCTCAATTAATTCATATGAAATTGAACATATTTTCATTAATAATTCAAAAAAGAAAAATGTATAAAATGATAAATGTTTCTTGGTTAGGATGCGTAAATGTTCGATTAATAAATTCTTTAAAGCAGATGACTTTTTAAACACCGGACTATGAACTATACGTTTAAATAAATCCAACAGTAAGATACGACTGGGAACAATTTCGTCAACCATCATTATATGTTCTAAAGTGGACAAGCAACAGCCCTTCATAAATGTAAGTAAACGTGGTATAGAATTTTCATCATCAGCTTTTAGAGAAATTGAGTCCACAACTTCTTGATAAATGGTTATTATAAGGCAGGCATTTGGATCAGCTTGTCGTCGTTGGGTGGATAAAAAAAGATTTGTTAGCTTTTCAAAAACGAACAAAGACAATTCGTTATTGTCACCCTGTAGACAATTAATATAGGGTTTGGCCACTTGTTTGGCATTTGGTGAAATTTTAAAATGTGGCGTCCACTTTTGTATGAGATCCGTTAATGTTTTATTTAAATAGGCATCCGATTTAAAATTTAAACGACCAATACCCTGAACTAACACCGGCCATATTTTATGAATTAATTGAGATAATTTTGATTCTGGTGTTTTTCCTATTTGTATGGTGGTGGGCAATATATAACGCGTTATGGCTATATGAAAGAAACATGTAATCTTTGATTTGCTATAAACAATATGAGGGCAATTATAAATGACAATTGCTAAGAAACTATAAAAACGAAAGATCAATTCAGATTTTTCCAATTTAAAATCGACATTAAGCCATTTTTCGAAATTTCGTATATAACAATTAAAATTATTTGATATTATGCTACGCTGATCATAATCTATAATGGCATCATATTTCTTACCTACTCCAGCTATAAAAATGCATAAAGGCTCTTTAGCCTTTAATAGCTCTTCAGCATCAATATTTGTCATTAACGAAAATTCCGGCAGTCTAACAACAATTTTACTTAATTTAATAATATCTTCATTATTTGCTGTTAATAACACTAAGCTTTTAAGCCAAATTTGCAAAATGATTTTATGATCCACTAAACTTTGACGATCAGATTCAAGAACTTTTAGCAAAAATTGTAACACAGCTTGACGATTAATCGGTTGCTGTTCTGTAAAATAGTTAAATAATTTCTGAAAACTTTGTACATCCGCCAAAGCAAACGAACGTGTACAGAAATCGGCTGCCAATGTTGGTATCCAATGGCTATAATTATTAAGATATTGATGCTTTACAAACGGCAATAAATGATTATTTAAAGCCTTAAGCAGCTCATTATTCACCACCAAAAATTGTTCAGTTCTTTCAATTTTAATGAATATTAAATGTATAGCTTCCAGGCTTCTTTCCTGTTCAACTGGTGTACAATTATTAAGAAAGTTTGGTAACCATGAACCAATTAGCAAATGTTCACCTCTTTGAAAATTATCAGACCGTTCAAATACATCTAACATTGTATCAGCGATTATCTTCGAAACAGAGAGATCATTATGTATTTTGGTTAATTGTTGCAAAACTTTAGTTATATAATCTGTTAAATCGCTTTGATGCTCGGCATATAGTATCCATAAAGCCATATGACCTTTTGCTGCAGCCAACTGTTTTGGTGACGTTACCTTTTCGAAAGCAATTGACAAAAGTTTATCTCGCAATTTTAACGATAAATCGCTAAAATCTCCACAAAGTAATAAAACTAAAAAAAGTTCTATTAAATGGTGAATTCCAGTTTCATTAAGGGCCAAAAATTTTTGGGCACTGAATTTGGTATAAATGCGCCCCATTAGTTTTTGAACCTGATGATTGGCCTGACCTGCCAGTAATCCTTCCAGACATTTACCCAATAATAATATAAAAAGTGTATAACTGCTGAGATTGACATCGGCAGGTTTATCTAATAGGTTGCGATATTTATCAACGTATGCTTTACCGCTGCCACATGAAACGGCCAAATTGCTAGGTGCCGCTCCAACAATATAAAATGATGAATTTAATTTTTTATTAAAATATTCCCACAATATCATGACCACATTAGCCCTAGGCTGCCACCATTGCAATAGAGTGGGCGTTAACAGGCCAATAAATATTCGTAATTTCTCTTCACTAGGATTCGTATTGAGAAATTGTTGTGTTATACGTTCACAAAATTCAAAATTTTCTACATCTTCAGCACAGGCTCTAGAATAATTAGGACCTTCATAGCAGCCATTCGATCGATAGCCGTGTAAACGCACTAAGGCATGCAGCATCCAATTAGAAAATTCATAATAACCAAGCGGCGTTAATGAAAAATCATCTGCGAAAAAGAAAATTTGAAAGCATAAAATATTATTACGAAGATGCTTGGTTTAAGTTATAAAAAGATAATTGTCACTGAAAAAAAAGTGAAGTGAAATGACCAATTGTGTCTGTTAACAAATTTAGAAACTTTTAAGAAATCTTAAAGAAACAAAGCAACAAAATGCTACATTTAAATTCTAAGAACTAAGATTCAAAATACACACAGCCAAACATACACCTGCACTAAATAACAATAACGTTGGCAGCTGTAGTAAAAACGATGAATTACGAGTTTTCTAGTAACCACAGTTATTCTAGTAAAAAGCAGTCTAATGACTCTATTGTTTGTCAAAAGCAATCAAAGTTTAGATGGTTTACCAGTTGCCAAAATTACATTACGGATGGCAGCTTGGAAAATAGAGAATTTACCGGCAACCGTTATTTGCAGCTTTCTATGTAAAGTTTCCATTGTAAATTTTATGTTCTTGTGCCCAATGGAAAAAGAAGAGGAGGGGAGAAATTATTATCTAGACCTAACAATCAGGAGGAACACAATCTCGAACAGTATCGGATATGAAATATACGGGAGACCAACAGCAACGGACACAATAATACACAACTCATAAAATTATCCCCAGCAACACAAAGACGCAGCAACCGGGCAGTTAATAACAAGACTCGAGAGAACACCACTAACACGGCAAATTTATTGAAGGAAATGGAAACAATATACACCATAGCGGAAAACAACGGATACAGAAAGCGCCTCGTAGATAACCGCAAGAAACAAATTAGAACGAACAGGGAACAGGAGAATGAAAGGAAAAGATGGGTTACATTAACATATATGGGAAAATCAACGTAAAAACTGGCGAAATTCTTTGGAAAACACAACATCAATACCGCATTCAGAACAAGAAACAACCTAGGCAGAATACTACGGAATAAAACAACCGGGGCAAATATACTAGACAAACAAGGAGTGTACAAATTAACTTGTACATGCCATTATAGCTACACCGGGCAAACAGGACGAAAAATTAAGACCAGATTTAGGGAACACACTAGAGACTATAACAAAAAACGATCAAACTTTGTGAACCATATATTCAACAACAAATGTACACCAGGACATATAAGGACAATGGTTAAACTGCTTCATACACAGCACAAAGGAAGGAGACTAAATGTATTAGAAAACATGGAAATATACAAACAAAAAACATTTGACGGACGAATTATAAATGAACAAATAAACACTGCTTCGGACACAATATTTGAACCGTTGAAACATTTTAAAGGAAAACAAACATTACACCAACACAAAAACGTTACGCAGGTGCACAAGACCAAAGCAATAAAGAACATCATAAACGTACAATTACAGATTATTATGTCACATGAAAGAAAGAAGAGGAAAAAAAAACCCAATAGGCTCACACATAAACAAAAACGGACAACAAGCATGATCGTAAAGGGATTTAGTTAGAAAAAAAGACGAATGAAAAAGGGAGCGACAAATTGGATGGAAAGGGACAAACGAAAAAGGAGAGATAAATGCAGGCAAAAAAGACAGAAAGTGACAAACGCAATGACACGAACTATATAAACACAACTGACAATAGAACGCAACTAGTACGAAAAAAACACTGAAGATGGCAAACAGCCGAAACCGGTTTGTTCACAAACCAAATTTGACGAGGGTCGACGAAAAACCGTACCCAAATAAAAGTAATTTTAACCCCATCGGAAAATCCAAGCACATACAGTTAATTTCCGTTACTATCCTTCTACTTTCACCACCTGTCTCATCTCTTCTCCATCCCTTTCCTAAAGAATGTAGCACGGTACTTGACTAAATAGGCATTGTTGCCTGAAGGGCCACTTCTCTTTAAAAAAACAAAAGCTAGCTGGAGCCGCAAACTGAAAGCGACATAGAAGTCTCGGAGTACGATCAGTGGCTTTACACTCACGCTGGTGCCATGGGTACCAGTTTCCCGAAGAGCTACGGCCCTGTTGCTGGTTATTAGTAAGGCTCTTTGGGAAGGAACATGGTGGCTATGGTTTAAATCGGTTGCCTCCCATACTGCATGGTAACATCTAATGTCCGATGTTCGCGCATGCAACAGATGGTGGCACGGCCCTGCTACCGTCCTCTTAAAAATTGCCACTAAGGCGTATATAGACCCAAGTGTGTATGCGTCTTTGGGCGCGTGGCGAGTGTTTTTCTAAAAGAGGCACATGGGCAGGAGCTGACGAGACTGTATCATATAAGTGGCATATAGATTTTACCGAACTCCAAAAGTTATTCGACTAAACCTTACTCGATTAAACCTTTTTCGATTCTTCCATACTTTTATATTCAAATTAATTAAAATTTTTAAATGGCTGTATCTTCGCAAATAATAAGAATTTCAAATTAATTTGTGATCACCAATGAATTTTATAAAGAATCGACTTTTATATAAAAATGTAATAGAAATTTTAAAACGGCTGTGCCTTAGTAAATAAGAATTTCGCGAAAATAAGCTTAATTTGTGATTATTTTATAAAAAACATACTTTTATGTGAACATTTTAAACTGGTTTAATCTCCGTAAATAATAAGAATTTCGCAAAGATAAGCTTAATTTGTGATCACCTATGTTTTTATAAAAATTCGAATTTCATATGAAAATTTAATTAAAATTTTAAAACGGTTTTATCTTTGTAAATAATAGGAATTTTGTGAAAATAACCCATACTTAACAACGTCAGCCGGCCATCGGAGCGAAACAAATTAAATTTGCCGTCATCCGTAAAAAGAATCTATAAAATGTTGATAGGAAAAGCCAACATAACGTAGCATACGAATTTCGGCGTACTCTAAAACGAGAAGAGTTTTGATATATACTCTCGTACAAAATCCAAGTGATCCTTTCTACTTTTTGGCACTGACACATGATTTCTTTTTTTTTCTTAAAATTTAGAAGTTTATGCTTAGTTTTGGTTGACACATCTAATTGAAAAACACTGCTGAAAAAACTTAAACTTCCATATTATACTTACCCATTTTACTTTTTATTATTTCCATAGATTTGTTAAACACAGACCAAAATGTTATTCTCTGTTCGTCGGAATCTCTTTTGAGAGACCATTTCTGTAAGGCAGTTTGTAAAAGCAACCACATCTCCTTGACACAAGTACATGGAAATGGCGATGAAAAAAACAATTCAGTCGATCGCTTTTTAGCATATAAAAATATTGAACAGATCAGTAAGTCATTCACTATTCTTTCAAACTGATCTATGACAGAACTGAAGGATTTACATAAGTTTTCCAAATTAGTTATATCATATTTATATAAAATGCATAAATCTAGTAATTTCCATTCCAGCACGCCATGTAATAAATGATATGCTGGTATATTACACTCGTTGCCTTTGCAGCTATTTGCAAAATACATCAGTTTCCAGGTATCATTTTGTATGCAATTATTCAAAAGAGTTCGAAAGCGAATGAGATGCGTCTTAAGAAATACCCATTCTTCAGGATCGGTAGTTTGAAGAATGACATGCAGCAACAAAGTAATTTGACGACGTCTACGGTAAAAACATATTTCATCTAATGTTGACATTAACGGGCCTTGAACACTAGCTATCATATATTGCAAGTTAATGCTATGAAAAAAAAAATATTATTGCAAGGTTTGGCTACCATTATTTTAAATCTCCTTACCAAGCCTCACCAAAAACAAAACTAGTTACCATTTTTTCCCTTATTTCTTGCCTTTGGAATTCATAAGAACTTAATGTCACTTCCTCAATGGCTTTGTTTTTGTTAAAATTTAAAAAGCCATTTTTTATAAAACCTTCCGCAGAAAATTGAGCATTCAATGAATCTTCTCCCTGACACTGGAATTCTGGAATATCATTAATATTCGCCTCAACAGGAAATTGAGTTGGTTCAATTTGCAGTGTGGACAATATTTCATCATCTTCATCTGGTTCAAATAAATCGAAATCCATATTTATTATATACAACCAAAAATACTAAAAATATACAAAATTTGTAAAACAGCTGACTAATCATTTTCGCGCTGTTGCGTAGCATGTTCAATTCTTCAATTTAATTTTACGTAAAGGCTGCCAGACTTTCATGGCAATATTTCTTAAGGCTTTTTAACGATTTTAAAGATAAAAAACGTACAAGTTTTTAATAATAATTCAATATGCTTCATTTCACAAAATCAAGTAAGGCAAAACCATTATTATATATCTTTAAAATATGGATATAAGGAAGTTTCAGAGATATGTGCGTATATTTTCCGACGGGATTTAATTTATTTTCATTTGGGTACGGTTTTACGTCGACTCTCGTCGAACTTGGTTTGTGAACGACGAATGCAATAACACGAAGAGAAACACGAACAAGACGAACTATATAAACACAGCTGACAATAGAACCAAACTAGTATAAAGAGAACACTGAAGATGACAAATAGCCGAAACCGGTTTGTTCACAAACCAAATTTGACGAGGGTCGACGTAAAACCGTACCCAAATGAAAAGAAGTTTCAAAGCTTTAGAATGTATTGACCATCTAAAATCTTGTATAAACTGCATTTTTTGATTTACCATGCAGCATATAATATATAACTGCCCTTCTCACATAAAGCTAGGTTGTAAGTTTTTTTAGATCTGCGCATAAAGGCGATATATAAAAACTTGAGCATATCTGCTGACCATTACTGTGATTAGAGCTGAATCAAACCAAATTCGTGAAAGATGACTTAGAGGTGTCATTTGAAAGGCTTGGTATTGGCAAATCGCAGTTCTGCCCTTATGATCTCTGAATCACACTGTTTCAATATCCGTAAAGAGTATAGCCCAACGACAGCAAACCATTCAATAATAAAACTATCTCCTATTTGGAAAGTGTATCTAAAGAAGCCAGACAACTTGAAATTTAATATTAAGGCATTTGAATTGCACTACAGAATTCCCACCAGTGACCCCAATTCAGCTAGAAAGGTCATTAGATAATTTTTTCTTAACGCCGCATATATTAGCGACGTTATTTTTATAAAGAACGGCGTAGCGACGTCTGATTGAAATGCCATCCTCAATTGTTCAAAACACTTGTTTTATAAAAAAATCACTGAACGTGCCAGAGAAGTCAGATTTTCCCGCTTTAAACACAAAGTACATTTAAACCAAAATTTGCAGCTCTTTTAGACAAAGTAGAAACTTTATTGTTTTTAATGCGCTAATTTACGCTAATTTTATTTAAAATAATGTAATAAAGGCTAAAAAACATGCAAAGATAAATAATAATGTGACTTGTAATGTAAAATCAAACAATTTATGTATGTATGACCAAACAATTTGTTGTTTATCAAACCAAGAAACAGTGATTGGGCTCTAAAAAGCAAAATTTAAGCAATCAAAATGTTTGTTCAAGATTTGCGACAAGATTTTTATAATCAATTAATTGGCAAAAGAATTTTAATTATTGTCAATTATGACATCGATGCTATATGTGCTAGCAAAATTCTACAGGCTTTATTTAAATATGACCATATGCTGTATTCAGTGGTGCCCATTATGGGTTTGGCCGGTTTGCAGAGAGCTTACAATGAGAATCAAGGAGATGTAAAGTTTATTTTGTTGTTAAATTGTGGTGGCTGTGTGGACATTGTAGAGTTGTTACAGCCGGAAGAAGATGTGACTTTTTTTATTTGTGATGCTCATCGTCCTCTGGACGTCTGCAATATTTACAGCGATCGACAGGTAAATATGTATGTGGTGTTAAGAAATTATCTTGAACGTTCCTTGAGTTTTTTCGTACCCAAGTTCGACTAATTGTTGCAACCTTATTTATTTAGGAATTTCAAAGTTGGAAGTTTCTTACCATGTTACAGGGTGAAAGATCATTTAACGAGTTAAAGTTATGTCTGACTAACCAAAACCAGCAGTATGCGATTTCTTGCAAATAACAAATTTTGCAAAATATTTGCCCTGCATTAAGGTTTGTTCAATAATACTTAAGCGTTACTATAGGGGAAAAAGAGGCCATACATTTTCGGTGATTTTTGTCTACAAATTTTTGGGCGAATTTTCGAATATCAAATTTTTGGTAAATTTAAGGCGTTTTCCTTTTAATCCCAATATTTAGTCTGATTTTTTATTTTATTCTATGAGTTTAATAATGATTTGGTGATATAACTTTTCTCATTGAAATTTCTAATAGTTGGTTTTTAATTTCGTATATTTTGTTATTCGATAAAATTTAATTTTCGATAACATTTTGTGAGAAGTATTTTTAATTTTTTTTTCACTGTAATTTTAAAACCATATAGTTTTTTTGAAAATCTACCGCCTACAGCGCTCACAAAAGGGATAACAAAAAATAGACTTGGCTGTTAAATACATACAGTGCCGGACAACATGAAGTGCGATTTATTGCTTCTAAAGAAGTAATGTGATCTTTTACTTTCCATAAGATCATTTTAAGTGTGTATAGAAAAATTTTTAATTTATTTAAAAATTATTTCTGTGCTTTTGATTTTAATAATGATGAATCTGTGAGACGTTCGTTGTAACAAAGTTCGGTATTAATCAGAGTGTTATTTCTAGAATTAAAAGCCGTTTTCATTCCTCAGTGTCATTGACTGCATTGTAATGCAAACCAAGCAAACCAGATGACCAGGCAATAATACGCATAACTAAAAAAGATCCATTGATATCTTCAAATTCCATAGCTACGCAATTATCACAAGACGTTATTCCAAGAACGACGCACTGTTCAAGGTGGCTTAAAATCTTTGAGAATTGTAAATAGGCCCTTTATTTCAGGTAAAAATACACTCGCCAGTGTTGAATTCGGAAACACACAAATAATTGGACCACCATAAAATGGAGAACCGTATTTTTCTCCGATGAGTCGAAGGTTCCGATGAACTAAGGTTAGTTAGAAGACACAAAGGACAACGTATTAATCCACGTTTTCACGAAAAAGCCTCATTCCATTAAATAATGGATCGTTTTGTTTTAAAAACATCCTTCAAAATGTCATGCTTCCACATGCAGAGGAGGAAATGTTTTTTAATTGGAGGTACCAGCATGGTAACGATACTAAACACACAGTCAAATATGTGAAAGAGTGGTTCGTTGGCAATAAAATTAATATTTTAAAGTGATCGCCAGAATCTGAATTCCATAGAAAACTTATGAAAAATTGCAGATCGAAAAATCGATCGAGACTAAAAAACAAAACGCAGAAACTGCCTGGAATGGAATTTATCCAATTTAATTAATTAAATGCATCGAAGATATGTTGCAGTTTTAAAAAATAATGGGTACCCCATAAGATATTTTGTATTTTTGACCACTTGCTCACTCAGTATTGTGCTTTAGATTTGTCGCCTTATAGCAGCTGGAGCGATTTTCGCTATAGTCTGATAAAAGGAATTTAAATTTAAAATACCATATTTTATTTTTATTTATTTATTTTTATAAATTCCCCTCAAACTTAGTACGCACAACATATTTTAAGTTTTTATTGTTTGTTGGTCGCGAGGAAGTGAAATCGCTAGCGAATTTATAAATTATAAATCGGTGGATTCTATTACAAATCAAGATATTATCATCAACTATCCATCCGAGTTTTTAAACTCGCTGAAATTACCCTCATTGCCACTACACAATCTCTAACTAAAATTCGAAACTGTAATTGTAAAACTGTGAAATATCAAGCAACAATATCTTTGCAACGACACCCGGCTGGCCGAGAAGAAACTCATGAACGACGTCATCGAAGCAACAATTCTTAAGGTAAAGTGCATAGGAGCAAACGTTTTGATACCACCTATTCCAATAATTCCGATCGACATGCAGTTTGAATTTAAACACATGCAGTTTCCGGTGAAGCTTGGATTCGCAATGACAATAAACAAACCACAAGGACAGTCAGTGAATGCTGGCGGCATTAACTTGGAAAATCCATGCTTCTAGCATGATTAATTGTATCTCCCCTGTTCTCGTGTTGGAAGCACATCAGCCTTGTGTGTTTCCGCGTCAGACAACAAAACAAAAAATCATAAAAGATGAAAAGAAATGGTGGAAGTGAACCGGTCAAAACGCACCGTATTTGTTTTGTTATTCGAACGTCGTCCTTACAGTCGATTCAAAATCATTTAAAAATAAAAGTTCTTAAAACTAAAATTCTTAAACAAACAGCCGGGAAGGACGTTAAGATGAGAAATTAAAAATATTCAATCACAATCAAATTTATTTAAATTTAGATAGGACAACGTCTTTCAGATCAGCTAGTTGTTGATAAATATTTCATTTCTAACTAATCGGTTTCATACGAAATTTCGATAATTTTTTTAAGTTTTTAGTTTTTCCAATTTTTACTTTTCGCCATATTGTGTGACTTCTTTTTAATCTCCGGTCACATGAAATTTGAGTGAAATTCAAACTTTGGTAGATTTTTATATACTTTTTTTTGGAATAATTGGATTTATAAATTTCGATTTTTTTTCTGAATTGAAGTCTAGCGAGTTTTAAATTTTCAGTGAATTTGTTTAAATCTTTGTGATTTGTTGGGTAATATTTTTGAAATTCACCATTATAATTTCAATAATAATTTTTAAATATTAATTTTTTGTTTTTGCTTTTCGATTTATTTGGTGGATTCATATAACATCAGTTAAAATTAAATTTCTTTCCTTTTGGCAAATATAAAATATTTAAATGGCGTTTCGAATTTTTAATGATCGCCGATGATCTCGTTTAAGCCAGCGAAAATTTGTTTCGAATTTAAAATTTCTGTTTTGCAGTTTTTCTTCAAACACATCTGAAAGCATTTTTCGTTGCCCACCAGTTTTTTCTTAGAAAATTATAAAATAAATGTGATTTTATAATTCGTAGGTGTGCATATTGGGCGATCCCTTATCTGAAGAAAATATACCTGCATTTGAAACTATATTTTGCGGATCCGAATCAGAACAGGAAGATGATGATGATGATGATGACGATAACGATAATGATAAGGAAGATGAAGAAAACAGCGATGGTGGTGCCGGTGAATTGGATAATGAAAATAATAATTCTGACAGACAACGTGAACGTCCCAAAAAGATGTCTCGCATTGAAAAACATCAACAGCGTATTATGAAGCAACGCCAAAGACGTGCTTGGGAAAATGAACGTGATCGTCTTATGTTCGAATACACACAATATAGTTTTTATGGTCGTTCCTCAGCCTTAACAATATTTGAATTAGCGTGGAAATTATCCAAAGATAATATGGATCTTTTATGGTGGGCCATAGTGGGTATAACGGAACAGCTCATTTTGGGTAAAATTGAAAGCAGTGCCTATACTTTGGCAATCGATAACATTCAATCGCATGTCTCACGTTTAACAAATAAAATCAACGATCAAAGCAATTTGAGTGCATCGAAAATACATTTTGAAAATGATTTGCATTTGGTTTTGTACCGTCATTGGAGTGTCTTGGAATCTATGAAATATACCATGTATGTGGCCTGTAAATTAAAACTGTGGACCTTGAAAGGTGAAAAGAAGCTGCACGAATTATTAGTCGAGATGGGCTTGCCTTTAGTGCAGGCCCAACAAACATTTAAATCAATGGATTTAATGTTACGTCAAGAATTTTTTTCGATGATTGAACGATGTGCCGAAAAGTATGATATACCAAATGTTATTTACGGTTCTTTTACCCTTCAGTATGGTTATCGTAATCGTTATTCAGCAGCTGATTATGTTCATGCTATATTTGCAATTTTAGAGTCCATCAAAAAGGATAAAACACCAGAAGATTGTTTTCTTGAAGCTTTGGATGGCTTGGGACGTAATCATAATGATATTTTAAATGCTGGCATAGACGGAGCAAAAATTTTATATCAAGCCATTTTCAAACAAGTTCAAAGTAGTTTAGAGGCCCGTCAAGTCCATTCCACTGGTTCATTTTTCTACTATATTCTCAATGAGGAAAACACATACTTCTCATATCCCTACGGCTTAAGCTTGCTAGCAAAATTTATATTAAACGGTCATGTTGCTACTTCACGCAGTCGTCAAGCTCCAGATTTACCTTTGATCGCTAGCTGCCCTATTGATGCTGAGAGAGGTGTGTGTTTACTAGTTGGCATACCGCCAGTGCGAGAAGATTCGCCAAAGAATTTCTTTGGCAAAGCATTCGAACAGGCAGCTCAAAAATGTAATGCAGCTATTTTACAAGATCACTTTGAATGTTCTCTCATACAGATACGACAGAATGATTTAACACGTTTTCTAGATGCGTTGACCGTACTGCTTACGTAATTAAGAAGTTTTTTGTTTTTATTTTTAAGAAATATTAATATGAAGATAAGACAATCAACATGCTGTGGCAACACAGACAGACAAATTTTATAATTTTCACTGCTAATTAGTAAATAGATGATTTAAGAATACAACAATCTTTGCAGTCGTGATATAGATAGAATATTTTCTTAAGGACGATATTTCTTATTTTAAATCATGCATTCGCTAAACATTGTAACCACATTAAAAAAAAAAATTATTATTTTTGTTTTTACATCTAAGTATTTGACTGGAAAAGATAAAAATTAAAAAAGAACGGTAATAATAAAAACTATATTAAAAATGTTACTGACGTCGCTTCCACAAATTGCCTTGTTTTCTTTTAAAACAAAGTTATTTTACTTCTTTAGTTTAATCAGTCTCAAATATTATATACTTCCCATCAACTGGCAGCGGAATAAATCTTACAAAATAAGATTTTGGACTTTTTTAGATTTATAAAAAAACATATTTTTCCAAGTGTAAATCAAAATTATTATTTTCGAAAATTGATCATCCATTGTTGCCGTTAGTTGCCACCATTCTGACCATTGACAATGTTTGGAATGGTCAAGAGGCTTTAGTTCTTGACTCAGTTGCACCTTACAAGCGTGGGAAAGCAAGTCTTTATGTATAATGTTCATCAACGACGAGCTTGAGACGACGAATTGAGGTTGACGGCTCCTCAGCCACACTTTCGCGATTAGCAGCAATATTTTTTGCAGTACGAGCATGCACTGGTGTTTTCACATGTCCTACACACCCGGTTTGCTCGTAATTTTTGGAAGATTTTTGCGATTGTACGCACATTTCGACGATTTAATTGCCCAAAAATATCACGAAGTGCACAATATGCATTTTGATTTGAACGCCCATTTTTATAATAAGCCTGCTCGATTGTGTATCTTTCCATGGTTCAAATTTTGAGTTAGAAAATTTAGAGAAATTGAGAAATGTCAAATAAAATGCAGAAAAAAACTTGACGTTTAGGTGTGGTTCACATTCAACATCGGTTCTTAAAATTTAACCACCCGATATATCTCTAGTTACCATAGCTATCACAAAATTATCAAAATCTTTAGGAAGACTAGACATCAAAACAATGACTGATAGCTCATCAACCAACAGCATTCCAATTTCTCCTAGTCTATCAGCAATTTCAGCAAATGCATCATTACTGCAGTATAGTAACAGCAACCGACACACGAAGTGCTAGTAATTTTTTTTAAAGACTTTTCTTATTGGCTCACTTGGCTTATACACATCAACCAATGTATGCCATGCGTCAACAGCAGTTCGACCAGACTTTAAGTAGCTTAGTTGGGATGGTTTTAAAACAGCATGATGGTCGTAAGGACCTTTTCATTGGTTTGATTGTATATATAGCCCCTGCGGGATTGGCTTTTTTTTCATAGATCTGTTTGTTACGCTCCATGGTGTCCGAGTGCATTAGATCACACTGCATATGGACACACCAAGTATCATAATTATCTTCACCAAGCTTATCAGATAAGTACAACAACTTATATAGGACAAACTGGACACTGAACAAAACAAAATTAACAGAACACATACGTTCATACAAACGAAAAAGAGAAGACTCCAACTTTGCATTACACCTTGGCACTGATGGATGATGATGGCAAAAAAGGACGAAGACTAGACATTCCTGAAAACATGGAAACCTACAAAACAAAAACTTAACAAATGACATTTTAAAAACGAACAGGTCAAGAAAGACGACCTCAGCCACAATTTTCACGCAACTAAAACTACTTATATACTCAAACGAAAAACATCCTCTGACAGACACCTTAAATGCCAAGTAGGTGCCCCTGTAAGCTACTGGGTAGTGTACTAGCTTGTCAGTTTGGGGTTGTGCGTTCGATTCCCAACGAAGACCTTGTTTCTTTTTTACTACAAAAATAAAAATTGACTGTCGGTGGGGCTTCTCAGTGATGAAGGCATTATCACAGTGCTGTCTTAAACGACAGTTGATTTTCGACCATCCTTTTATTTTCACCACTTGGTACTTGACTAAGTAGGCATTTTTGCCTGAAGTGTTACTTTTCTTTAAAAAAAAAATCAAAACAAAATCTATCTACATGAGTTGATACAACCCTAATAAAAGAACTATCTATACCCGAACGAGCACTGGGTCACTAGTACAGTCCAAAGCACGGCTTGATAATGATGTCATCACAACGAAAGTGCTCACCGGTTACACCGAAAGAACAGCGCAGCAATGACTGTTTACACCTAAGGAAATAACAATAGATTATCTTTCATTTTAATGTGTTCAGCGGTCAGTCAGATATATAATATGGATGACATACACTTGCTTGACTTACACAGGCAAATAATTTTTTTATTAAATTTTCTTACATCAATATCAACATTTGGCTTAAGTTTTTTATTAAAAAAAATGTCATGAAGTTTCATTAAAAACCCTTATTGATTCTGTTGTTGTTTTAGTATTTGAAGAAGTAATTATGCGCGCTGATCCTAAACACTCTTTATCACTGTAAAAAACTGCATATTGTCCAGGTGTAATAGCTCTCAGCGGTTTATCTAACGAAATAGTAAGTTCATCTTGATTTGTTATAGATTTTCTGTAAACTCTACATTTTACTAAAGGTTTTGTATGTTGAAAGCGAAATTGACATTTTAGTATATTGTCAGGCTTTTCAAATGGATCTTGACACAGCCAATTGATCTTATTTGCAAGGATTTTATTGCTGAACAAAGCTAAATGATCATGTCCCGAGGCAACGTAGATGGTATTTGTGCTCACATTTTTATCAGCAACAAAATATGGTTTGAGATACGAAGCTAAACGACAACGTTGCCCAATCGTCCATTGGTGTATACCTTCATGTTGACCCACCACTTGTTTTGTATCAATATCAATGAACTGGCCAGGTTTTGAGGTTATGTACTAAAATAAATTTAAAATTAACGAATATAGTTTCTAGATTATTATGATAAGAGTAAAAACCTCCTTTATGAACTCCTTAAAATCTCTGTTACCTACAAAACAAATTCCCGTACTTTCCTTTTTATTTAACAAACGTTCCAAGCCTATTTGCTTTGCTTTAAGCTTAACTTTACATTTTAAGAAATCACTTAAGGGAAACATTGTCCTTTTCAATGTGTTTCTTTTAATGCCCGAGAGGAAAAATGTCTGGTCTTTGAATTTATCTTTGGGTATAAGCAGATTAATGTCTATAAATAAGGATAAATGAAGATTTGTTTACGCGTATTATTGTTTAACTTTGGAAACACTTACTTTCATTTTTTTGATAGTTTTCTAAGAAAGGACCAAAATTTGTTTTGGCATAGTGACCTGTGGCAATAGCATCAAAACCGAGAGAGTCCATGGCATATTTATAAAACAAATCGAATTTAATGTATCTGTTACAGAGTACATCCGGATTGGGTGTTAAACCATTTTGGTAGTCCTCAAGAAAGTTACTAAAACAAATACAGTTACAATGTTTAAATATTTCAGCTTCAGATTGTAAGATTATATACGTGAATACATAATTCCAATAATCTTTAACATAATTAACTTGTCGCAATTCAATATTTAATCTATTGCAAGTGTATTCAGCATCCAACAAATCCTGTTCACCTGTACAACGTCCCATTTCATCAAATTCATCCCAGTTTTTCATAAATACACCCACAACGTTAAAGCCTGCAGGTTTCAACATACACGTAAATAAATTGTTTGATTACTTACGAATAAAAAAATCGCATTCACATTACCCCGTTCCTTAAGCATAAAAGCGCTAACAGCGCTATCAACACCACCAGAAATTCCTATAATAATATTGCGAAACATTTTGTATGATTATATTTAACCATTTTTCAATCCTAGTTTCCAAAAAAGCTAATGATAAAATTTAAAAACAACAGCTGATTTGGTCCACTGAAGAGTATGTTCAGTGAAGTTTGTTTATCAACATTCAATTTATATGGGCGCTTGCATTGAATCTAATAAAAAACTAGATTTTTAAAAATATGAATCTAAAAAGAATGTTGTTTTGAAAATAAATAGATTTTGTATGCAAGTTACGAGATAAGTTTAGCTCAGTAACTAAAATTTGTTTTTTAATATCGCTGTATCCATAAAAATAACAGGAGTTATGGTAGTTTTTAATATGGCTTATTAGGATAAAACCCTATTTAAGTATATATTAGATTTGAAGGTTTATGTTAGTAAAAAAAACTTATTTCAGTTGCAAATAAAGGCAGAGGTTATAGAGGTACAGAAAATTAGTTTGCACCACTTTTCTAACTGATAAAAGTTGCCAAATGATTTATAATTATATGTGCGTATATTGTCCGGCGGGGTTTGATTTATTTGGGTATAATTTTACGTCAACCCGCGTCAAATTTGGTTTGTGAACATACCGGTTTCGGCTTCCTAGGACGAGCATGACGTTCCTATTTATGGAAAGTGGTTCGACCACCATTTGATTAAGGCTCCATAGCCAGGCGCAGATGTAAATCTTATCACGTAGTTCAGTGTTCTTTCTGTATTAGTTCCTTTTCGATATAGTCATGTTAGCCGATGAGCACCGTTGTGTTTCCTTTGTCTGCTTTTGTAGCTAAGATATTGTTTGATTTCAGTTTACGTTTTAGCTTCCTAATCGTATTGTTTTCTTCGTTTAGGTGTTTTGTAGAATTGGTCTCTTTCCCTATTATTTGTTGGCAGATGTGCCTGGCTTGTTCCTGTTCTTCGTTTGGCATCATCGCTATTGCGACTTCTGTGTCTACAATGGTTTGTGTGTTTGCCTCGAAACACACAGCCACCACAATACTCCCGAAGGGCCTACCTCAATAATCAGCCAGAGAACAGCTAAATGCCTAAAAGGCAAATAGCGGAACTCTGCGGGCTACTGATTCCCGTGGATATATAGTGGATTGTCCGGTTGACTCCTACTAGCCATGAAGGGGACTGGGCTGCTTTTTACCCGCAAGACACCAGTCTAGATGGCTGTTGTCGGATCCATAAAGACTAACATGTGCCCCTGGGGGAAGACTTGGAAGGAAAATTTTTGCCGCCTTATTGGCTATAAGCGGCCACAAATGTTGAGAAAGTCATCGAAAGTTTAATCTTCAGATTAGACTATCACCAGAGCCAGCCGTGGCGGCCATATACCAGAAACGTACTTCTTTAAAAACGATGCTGCTCAGAACGTTACAGTTAATAGTGACCGCTACGGAGCCGTGACTCCTTTTTTCGTTCACCAATTGAACAAGCATCATGTGCGGGAGCTATGGATTGAAAAGATGGCAAAACGTGTCATAATTTATTGAAAGAAACGTTTGGTAACCGCACAGTTTCAGATTTTGGACCTATGAATCCTAGATTTTGCGATTTATCGTCTCTAGACTAGCACTAGAGCCAGCCGTGGCCGCTGTATGCCAGAAACCATACTGAAGTTGTAATGTAATGAAATTTACCTTATTCGAAAGAATAAGTCAGTTTAAAAAATGTATCTTTGCTTTATTCCATTTCAAAGTTTTATACCTCTATAAGAAACCTTTACTCATTGTTTTATATACTAGGATATAGGGTGTATATGATATATCCCTTCTACTTTTGATTTATAATTATATTATTAATTAATTAATTAATTTAATTAAGGACTTGTGTTGTTTACTGTTTATAGATATAGAACCTTCTATAGGCCAGCAGTACAACAATTGTCCAGTCACAAAGTTATAACACGACGAGTTAGGGCCAGGTTGCATTAATCTCTAAAAAAAAATACTATTTCATTTGCTTTGTCAGTTCCTTCATGTAATTTATTTCAATAACCTGGTTGTAAGGAAGGAGTGAAAATTTCGTTTTTTATATATTTTAGACTTCCTGAAAATAAATAACGTTTTTGCAAAAATTACAACTAATGAAGTGCATCTTGAATTTTATTTGAGATTTTGCGCATAATTAAACTATTTTGCAAGAAAGAGTGTGCAACAATGTGGTGGTGAGAGAGATTGAATACTAGAAAAAGAGGTTAATGATTTATATCAGGGATGGAAAGGTCTGTGCTATTCAATTATTTTTGGTCCTTTGGTTAAGCAAAAAAATATATTCCAGCAGTTTCCTGAAAATAAAATTCAGCTTTTTCGGAAATAAAATGACTTAGAAAAAAAGTCTTATTATATTCACTTTTGTTAAGTTTTTATTGTCTGATGCTGTTTACTAACTGCGTAGTTTGCTAAGAAAACTTATGCACGGAAGACAACAAAACACTACTGTTTACTAACTGCGTAAAAATTTTATACTCGCAAGGCAACAAAAAATCGGTATGCTATTTATTAACTGCGTAGTTTTCTACGAAAACTTATCAACACAAGACATCAACAACTATCTTAAAATAAATTCCAGGGAGAGACTTTATCAGTATAAAAACAAAAACACACACGGATATACAGGCGCCTATACATTAAATGAACAACATACAACAACAAAATGTGTTACAAAGGGATTAGCAGATTCTTAATTATTCTAGACTTTTAATGGACAAATTTAAAAGGTAACGTCTGAGTGGATAGTTAGTTGAAAAATAATCCTCGTGGAGTAAAGATAAATTGTTCTTTGTAAAGCTTGTAAATAAACTTGTAATTAATTTAAAAACTCTAAATTCTGGTGTTATTTATTTTGCAATAAAGAACTTACAACAAAACTTTTATAGAAGGTATAAACGTTACAAAATTTTATTTACGTTTAACATTAATAAACTTTTAGTGCAAATAAAAATGACACAAAATAATAACAACATAATGCTTCATTCAAATTCAATGAACTAAGATTAACAATCAGAAAAAATGTTAACACAAAATCAAACAAACATTTAAACTGAATAGTGATAACTACGGCATCTATTGTAAATACAAAGCAGTGAATAAAGGCTTTCTCTTTCTTGTGGGCAAAAGGCAGTCTAATTTTGAAGGCGATCATGTGGAGACCCGGCAGTTGGTAAAGCAGCTTATATCAATTGGAAAGTTAAAGTTACCACCATGAATTTTTGTTTATATTTTAATAACATTTTATGTTGCAAAACAAAGAACCATTAAAAAAAAAGCAATTTTCCATACCTGAACTATGTTTTCCATAACGGTACAGCAGATACAATTTAGAGAACATCACAGCATCAGTTTAACTAGAACTTTGAACCTTTAAACTTGGCAAACGGCAACGAAAGAAACACTTAAAACGGAAACGGAAAAAATTTATTAATAAAAAAAAGAAAAAGCTAAAACGGTAATAAATTAAAGTGCAAAACAAAAAAACAATTTTAATTACGAAAGTAAAGCGATAAAAGTGGAAGTTTAAAGAATTTCTGTTATTAAAATTTTATTTATTTAACTTACACATACACATGGATAAACACAAACACACTGATACGTTAATTTTCTAAATAGAAAATAGAAAAAATAAAATAAAATGATTTTTAGTCTTATTTAAATTTTCGTTTTATTAAGGCTAAACCAAAAACATATTCTATAGACTTTTGTCCAACCGCTGTTTTTAAAGACTCCTTTATGAATTAATTCAAGACCAAAAAGGATTGTTTTTATTTATTCAGTACTTTTTACTGTACTTCCACACTTGTACGCACATTAAGTAATTTAAATTTGGGTTACTTTTACAAATGTGTATTTTGGGAACTTTAAGGCTTTAAAGATATTTATTTGATTACAGTGTAACTATATATTATTCATACAAACAGCGAGCGAGATTTTAAGAAAAACTTATTATAATTATTACTTTTTGTATTTATGGTGGTGTATTTGTTCGAGAAGTAAGGCACGAAATTCCACTTCTTAAGAAGCAATGTAATAACATTGACAAGCGGATTTTTGTTATATTAAAAAGGTATTATATCATAAACATTAAAAATTAAAATAAAAGAATGTTTTCATTAAAGTTCTAATTAAAAAATTTTTCTGCAAATACTCCAGTATTGCAGCGAAAAATCTGTAGTACGAAAATTTTCGTTATTGCTTCATTCGTTATAAAATAAAAGAAATAACAACAATCAGCGTTACTTTTCATAAGATAATATGAATTTTGTATTGAAAAATATTAAATTTTTTTATTAATTGTTTCTGTGCTTTTAAAGTCTCTTTAGATGTTTTTGGTTACATGTTCATAAAGTGGTAAAAAATAAATATTCAGTGCATTTAAAACAAAAAAATCAGAGGTGATTTTAATAATGGTGAATTAGTGATGTCCATTGCAACAAAACTCAGAGTGTTATATCGAGAATTATCAGACGTTTTCGTTCTTTAGGGTCGCTGACTACAGTACATGCAAAAGAGATGATCAGGCAATAATACACTTGATAATGAAGGATCCATTCATATTGTCAAAGTCCCCCACGGAAGAACACTGTGCCATAAAGTTTCTGGAGGTGAAAGGCGGCACTAGTCGCCTAGGAGCCTAAAGTATTAAGAATTGAGCTCTCGAAGTTCGACCAGTGCGTGATTTGATTTACATCTGCACCGACTGTATAGTCATAATCAGATGGTGGTCAAACCACTTGGTTGATTGGACATCACCCACGCCCTAGAAGGCCATCGAATACGTATATCCTCCGGTCACTTCTAGTAGCAATTTCGAAAGCCCGAAGTAGGCCGCAGCCTTCACTCCTTGCTAAAGAGGTGGAGACTTTCCAACTCCTGGTCCAGAACGCATGAAGCTCTTTTTTATCAAGAACACGAGAGCATTCATACTCATTGAACCTGAACCATTCACTGTGTTAATTTAAATAATCCGACCCCGACTCTCACGAGGGTCCGAAACCATAACCACCACGATACTCCCATACAGGGGCCAACCTCAATAACCAGTTAGAGAACAGCTAATTGTCCAAAGAGACAAGTAGTGAACTCTGGGGCAACTGATTTCCGTGTCCAGGTGACTCCTACTAGCCTTTGAGGGGCCTGGGCTCCCTTTTACCCCGCAAGACACCAGTCTAAATGGAATAGTAGGTTCCAAAAAGACTATCATATGCCCCCGGGGGGAAAGTTCGACCAATGACTTATCAAGTGGTACGGTAACGGGTAACCCACAGAACTCCCCCACGGGGCCACATCTATATATGTCTTGACGGAATCTCATCGCCATTACATATGTCACGGGGTTTAAAGGGAGCCCAGTCCCCTTCAAGGCTAGCAGGGAGCTAACTGGACAACTTCACATTATAACCACGGGAATCAGTCAGCCCCAGAGTTCAGCTTATTAGCTGTTCTCTGACTGATTTTTGAGGTTGGCTCTTCGGGAGCATCATAGTGGTTGTGGTTTCGCAGGCCCTCATGAATTTCAAGTAAAAGGCCAGGATCATCTCATCTCTACTGAGAACAAAGGGTGAATGATCCGGATCCTGTGAGCATGCTTGTCACCTGTTCTGGACCAGGAGTTGGATAGTCTCCATCTCTTCAGCAAGGAGTGGGGTTTGGCGGCCCTGCTTCGAAGCTTTCGAAATTGCAACTAGGAATGACCTGTTGTATAGAATTATGTTTCGGCTTCCTAGGGCTTGGGTGCACGCTACATATCATCCAAGTGGTTTGATCCAACGTCGAGTTATGTCTTACACAGCTAGGTACCAACGTAAATCTTACATGTCGATTCTTTCATCAAATTTTTTATACGCTTATTGGCAAAATGGCTGTCCTATTTCGTTAATCACATTTCAAGTTTTAAGACGATTGGCTACGTATACGCTCTGTCCTTCACACAGCCTCACAAAAAACAATCCAGTGGCGTTTAATCACACGATCTGGCTGTACACTTAATTGCTGATTCTCGTGAAATTATACGATCGGGATATTTGGTTTGCAATGAATTGATCGTTTTATTGGCTGTGCGACATGTGGCACTGTTCTATTGAAAGAATATGTCAACGATATCCACGTCGTCAATAATAAGCCAAAATTGTGTTGTTAACATCTTGTGATAGCGTGCTCTATTGACCGTTACTGCATTTCTAGCCTTATCTTTGAAATAAAACGCCCCAATCTCATCTCCAGACCACATAGCGCACCATACAGTGACACATTGAGCATGCTAATGAATGAAGAGAACGAATTGAGAGAATCTGCGACGATGTCAGTGGTCGGTTGGCTTTAATTCCTGCACCAATTGAACTTTCTAAGGCTTCAAAGTAAAATCTTTAAGCAAAAGTTTTATGAACTTTCTTGTAAAAATGGTAGGTGTAGCGTGTAGTGTAGTGTGTCATAGTAATCATCATTAGCGGCATTATGTGCAGTGATGCCACTTATAAAAAAAGAAGTATCAAATATCAATGCTGTTGATCGCCGCTTCTTCAACAAGCATACCAACTATTGTTGTTGTGTTGTTCTGATGCACTTACCTTATGTTGGAGGAATTACCCTATTAATTTTTAATTGTAATAGGAAATATAAAATACAAAATAAACTAAATATAAATAATATCAATTAATATAATCAATGTAGAATTAAGTGGTTGATTTGGAATTGTCCAATCAGTCAAAAATTAGTATAAAGTTTAATGATTTTTGTAAAACAGAATGATTTTAGAAATAATACCTAGCATTATTGCTGATTTCCAGATCGTCCTGGAGATATAAACATTAAGAAATAAATAGTCAAAATAAATTTTTTTCATTATATGGTGATCCTGCCAAATATCTATTTTATTATACAATTAACATAGATTAGTTTTTCTATAACATTTAAGATCTTTAATTTTTGTATGCATTTTGACGTTTGTCACAATTAAAATTCATCAAGTGTAAACAAAACCGTAACAATGCAAAAACTGTAAATTTTGTTCTGTGTAATTCAGTGCAAAAAATAAAAATACACAAATAACGGTTAAAAACGATTAAGCAATTTGTCTGAAGTAGTGTTTAGAAGTTTGAGTGATTCAAACTTTATGTAATTGAAAAAGAAAACTGAGAAAGAAAATCGATGTAAAGTTTTAATGGAAATAATAAAACATTGCATAGGTAAGTATTTCATTTTGTTTTATACTTTTTTGTCCTAAAATTTGTAGTTATAAATGATACAATTTAAAAATAATGTGAGTCAATGAAAGTTTGACTGGCAGAGAGTTTTTAAATACGAGTACATCTGGCCAAAAATCAATGACAATAAGCACGTATTTTATACTGTTTCATCTCCAGTAATCACAGATCAGATATGAATGAAAGATGAAGAAGAAGAAGTTTATATAAAATAGCAACAGATCGGGTGTTTTATTTAAAAAGATATAAAACTTTGGCAACAATATTTTAACAGGCGGCCATTTTGTTAGCTGTCAAACGTAAATCGTTTGTTTGCTCGGTTTGGCATTTCAACATAGACCGACCTCATATTGTAGTTAATTGCCCTGTGCCTCTGTAGTCGAGGATTTTTATCATCATATTTGCCTGAACAAAATAGACAGTCGGTTCAATACAATTGTTGATATAACAGTTCTGCGGGTCTAAAGAACTAAAAAATTGTCATTGATATGACTGCAATCACTTATTATTTGCAATTTATTACCATTAAATTTGTTCGTTATTTTAGTTTTTTATTGAGTCCATTGCCGACAAAAAATCATTTCACAAAAGCATTGCTCTCATGTAAACAAAGTAGAATCGACAACAATTCTGTCCCCTTGTTTGGATCGAGCATAAAAATGAGATATCGCAGAAAACGAAATTTGTTCTTCACAATTATAACCGAAAGCAAAAATTATTGTAAAACCGATTATTTATACGTTTTTATAAAAAGCATTCTTTAACATTAAATAATCGGAATTATAATCAAGTTAAAATATTATTAAAAATAATTTAAAATTCAAATCACCGAAAAATCTTTAAAACACTTAAAAATCCCCTTTTCCCAAATATGAATTTTTATCGCCAAAAAATTACCACTTTCAGTATAAATTTCCTCATCCAAGTGCTATAGCCTTACTAATCCATCACTTTTAGAATATCATAGGATAGACAGCGACAAATATCTCAAACGTCATATTTAGCGAGGTTTTATCTCCTTGAGAGAATTAGCTTCTCTTCTCTCTTTTTTTTTAAGCCCTTCAGGCAACAATGCCTTTTTAGTCAAGTACCGTGCTACATTCTTTACGAAAGGGATAGATAGAGAAGAGATAAAACAGGTGCTGAAATTAGAAGGATAGTCGGAAATTAACTGCCGTATAAAGACAGCAACAGCGATCAGTGACTATGCCTTCATCGCTGAGCAGCTCCACCGACAGTCAATTTTTATTTTTGTATTGAAAAAAAAACCAAGGTCTTCGTTGGGAATCGAACCCACAACCCCCATATTGACAAGCTAGTACACTACCTACTAGCCTACAGGGGCACCTTCGCGTCTTCTCTTGGCAAATACAAACAATAATTGTGTGTTATTACAAAAGGTTCTTTTGAAAACCAAATTCCACACTACTACTGCAGCTCGTTAATGAATTCGTGAATGAAGTTCATCAAGGCATGAGCAGACTTGGAAATAATGGGTAGACAAATTTGAGGTTAGGTAGTAAATTAGAGGTTAGGTTGTAAATTAGTTTGAAATACACGCGTTTTTTGATAACTTTAGCTTTCTTGATACCCAAGTGAAATTGAAATTTGGGAATTAATAATGGAATAGTATAATCTAGCATACCGACAGATGTCCGCTCTATTAACAAAATTTTGAAGCACATTTTGCAATCAAGCTTCGCTTTTCCCGTCAATACAGCGGGGATTTCATCTTTCAGAGCGTTAGTTCTTTGTAGATTGTTGACGTAAAGCCGGACTTCTAAATGGCCCCAGAGAAAGTAATATTAAATCACAAGAACGAGGCGACCAATTGACATTGCCAAATCGAGAAATGACACCACCGGGAAATTTGTCAGGCAAAAACTGATTTTTTTTTCGCTTGGGGGATGACCCCTACTCATGCGATGTATTGTACCAGAACTGGGAAACTTGGTTATGGGGAGGAGAAAAGAGGAGGAGGAAGTAGTGTTTGTGGACATTCAATTTGAATTTTCCTACATTGAAAGTGAAAGGTAAGACCTCTGGATGAAGTTTATTCCACGTGCGAACTATTCTGCTAAAAAACGAATTTTCCCTGTAATGCATAGTGCCATTCACTGGAAAATCAACCACAAATGGATATGCGCTCTCAACGAAAATCGAGTTAAACGCGAAAACTTGCGACTTCCCTAATTTCATTACAGCACTTACCATTGTAGTAACGACAAAACAATGAAATACAACCTAGTGTCAATGCTCTAGGGAATCAATAGAGTTGGATACGCTACCGTGCCCAATGATCCTCTTGGCCCTCTCCTGTACGCAGTCGAGTAACCCCAAAATAGACTTTGGGGCGCCGGCGAACATATGAGAGTTGTATTCCATCTTTGAGTAGATAAAGGTGTTTCGGTGGCATAAACGCATGTTTGAGAATGAACCTTATCATTAAATATTACTTGATTGAAAAACAGGTTGTTTTCAAACAGACATTTCACAAACGTTTGAAGCAAACAATGAACGGTCGGCTTTAACTCTTAAAAGCCTTGAACTTAATAAGTGTGAAGATAAAGTTCTTTAGCCAAAATCTTGCGCAAAATGCCTCTAGTGATGCATAATTGTTGTGAACGTCGAAGAGCTGATGTTCCAGTATCATTCTAAACACTTTGCTCTACAGCGGCTATGGTTGCACCACTATGGTCACAACGAGCGTATCGTTTTAATCTGTTGTCAGCAATCATACCGTGAGCCTTAAAAATTTAGCGTTTACATAACGCATAACGGTGTCAGAAAAAGCCTGGTTATGAGGAGAAGCTACTTGAGTGAATTACAGCACGAAAGTGAAATTTTGCCACTTTTCATAGTAAATTTTTCTGATTAAAATTCTTTGCGCAACAGTGTAACGTTCTATGCTTCAAATTTGCCAGGGTTTTACTGAATAAATCTCAAGAAATGAAATTTAATCGTTCAACATGCTCAAAGTAGCGCTGCTCCAACTAATGGGATACAACGTCTAGTAATATTTACCGTTTGTTAAGAAATGGTATTCATAAACAGTACTTTAACTAATTTATGCTTTAGTAAAATTAGTATTTTGATTCTGGCAATGCCACTATTTTCAGTTGTCACGTTGTAGTTAACGATGTATAAAAATGAATATTATTTATCCGGGTAGTTAGATCCATAAAAAATGTTTTTATTGTTTTCAGCAAAATCAACATATTTTTTTTTTGTTTTTTTATTAATCTTTTTAATAAAAAGCAAAGCACCCAAAAAATTAAAAATTAAATTAATTTGCAAGGCTTACGAAGAACTTACAAAGAATTTGTTCATATTAAAAAATAAGTATTCGGATAACGAGCTTTGTTTTGATAATATGTACATCAATGAAACTTTTGTTTAAAATAATTAATTATAATTATATTTTTGTAAAACATAAAATAAAGATGTTAAGATGTTTTATATTGAATGGCATGTTATATTTTAGTTTTTATTATTATTTGTATACTACAATTTGTTTTAATAAACATTTTTAAAAATTTTTGAAATAACAAAATATAATTGTATACATTAACTATAAAGCTGCACCAAGTATACTGCCCTATGGCACACCGGCAGCGATAGATTCGAGAGGACTCCTGAAGTTTCTCTCTGTAAGAGTAAAAATAATAATATTTTTTTTTTGGTATCATAATATTATTTATTGAATCTTCTAAGTTAATAGAACTAACAATAAGTAGATAAATCTTAAATCTAAAAGTAAAAATTATCTTTATGTCTAGCCAATGCCAGCCAAAAAGTTTTAATTAACAAGAAATAAAAAAAAAAAATAAAAAGAAAAAAACTAGAAATTACTTATATTAATGCCCCTAACGTCTCTTCTTTTCAGACGATTGTAGCCTCTATCATTTAATATATAACGTGCCAAAATATTTGGATGAAATTCCAGTTTTGTCAAATATTTGGATGCGTACTTCTATATTGCCTCTCTTACAGAGGGCACTTTCAAATCCTTGTGAATGTTTGAGTTTTTCACAAACCATGGGGCAGCAGTTATGAGTCTGAGGATTTTGTTCTGGCTTCTTTGTATTCGTTCGACATTTGACACTGAGGCAGTGCCCCACATTTGAATTCCATAGCTCCATATTGGATGTAGAAAAGACTTGTAGATCAAAAGTTTTCGGTCCAGACTGAGAACAGAATTCCGACCAATTAGCCAGTTTAATTGAACAGTTCTAAGTCTTATTAGTTATTATTAGTTTAGCTTCTATGTGGTGCTTCCATGTTATACGCCTGTCAAGGTGCATACCGAGGTACTTGACGACCGAACGTTGAGGCATTGTCTGATTATTTATTGTGATAGGTGGGCATGTACTCCTGCGTAATGTTAAAGTTATATGAATGCACTTCTGTTCATTCATTTTTATTCGCAATTTTCTTAACCATTTTTCGACTTGAAACACGTGACGTTTGAAGACGTAGTGAAGCTTCGTGTGGGTCTACATGAACACAAAGTAGGGTAGTGTCATCAGCAAATGTTGAAACGTGAACGTCGTCCCGTGTAGGCATATCTGAGGTATATAATAAATACAAAATCAAACCCAAGATGCTCCCTTGAGGAACTCCGGCTCTAATTGGCTGTGGTGGGCTCAATAACTCCTCGTGCTTTACAACAAATAAACGGCTACTCAAGTAGCTTTCCAGTAATATAGAAATATTTTAAAGGCAAATTCTGCCTTAGTTTATGAATTAAGTCCTCGTGCAAAACTTTATCGAAGGCCTGGGAAACATCAATAAAGAGAGCAGAACAGTATTGTTTATTTTCAAGGGTTTATTTAACAGCATTAACAAGTTTATGCGTTTGCTCTATTGTGCTATGCTTTTTCCTAAATCCAAACTGGTAATCCGGTATACACTTCTTTTCGATCAATATGGGATAATAATATAACTTCAAAATTCCCCCCGGAGGCACATGATAGTCTTTTTGGAACCTACTATTCCATTTAGACTGGTGACTTGCGGGGTAAAAGGGAGCCTAGGCCCCTCAAATGCTAGTAGGAGCCACCTGGTCAATCCACATATTTGCACGGGAATCAGTTGCCCCAGAGTTCACTTTGTCTCTTGAGAGAACTAGCTGTTCTCTGACTGGTTATTGAGGTTGGCCCCTATATGGGAGTATCGTGGTTGTTGTGGTTTCAAGACCCTCGTGAGAGTTTGTGGGTCGGATCATTAAAAATGAACACAATGAATGGTTAAGGTCCAATGAGTATGCCGCCGTGTTCTTAATTATATTAAGCTTCATGCGTTCTGGACCAGGAGTTGGAAAGTCTCCAACTCTTTAGCAAGGAGTGAAAGCTGCGGCCTACTTCGGGCTTTCGAAATTGCTACTAGGAGTGACCGGAGGACATACGTATTCGATGGCATCCTAGGGCGTGAATGACGTTTGCAAATCATTTAAGTGGTTTGACCACCATCTGATTATGACTACCTAGTCGGTGCAGATGTAAATCAAATCACATCATAACTTCAAAATATTGACTGGCAGATATGTTTTCAATTTTAAAATCAGGTCTTCATACCACACTTTGTCAAAAGCCTGAGAGACATCTACTTATAAAAAGAGCAGAACAATATTTCTTTTGTTCAAATCTTCTTCTGATGACTTGAACCAATCTGTGCATTTGTTCATTGGTGCTATGCTGACTTCTAAAACCAATTTGATGGTCCTGAATTCAACCACTATTCGTTGGGATAGGCGACAATTTACTCATGACGAGCTTTTCGAAAAGCTTTGATATTGTTGACAATAAACTAATTGGCCTTTATAACTCAGCCTTGATAAGATCTTTTCCTGGCTTCGGAATCATTTTGAATTTGGCAATCTTTCAATTTCCAACATAAATAGCAAAATTCGAACTGCAATACCTGGTAACTCAATCAGCATTCTGTTACTGATACTATCGATACCCGGAGCTTTCTTTGCATTAAGTTCACCAATGACTTTTTGTACATCAAACAATTCCAACTTTAATGGTCGCGGAGGTAAGGCACCTCCATTCGGCAAATCAATTGTTCAGTAAACATTTTACCTTTTTCAGCATCACTTCTTGCCCAACTTCCAGTCAAAGTGCGCAGAGTTGGTTAGTTGGTTGGTTGGTTGGTTTCTAGCAGCATATACAGTCGACTCTTGATAATTTGAAACTCAAGGGACCGGAGAAAAAGTTCAAATAATCGAGTTTTCATATTAACGTGACTTGAAAATATCAAATATGCTTCATCTTCCTCATCCAAAGAAGTCAAATTCAACAGTTCACCATCGGTTAGGACACCATAGACACTGATGTTATTTTATTTGGGTACGGTTTTCCGTCGACCCTCGTCAAATTTGGTTTGTGAACAAACCGGTTTCGGCTGTTTGCCATCTTCAGTGTTCTTTTCGTACTAGTTGCGTTCTATTGTTAGTTGTGTTTATATAGTTCGTGTCTCCCTTCGTGTTATTGCGTTCGTCACTTACTGTCTTTTTTGCCTGCATCTTTCTCTCTCCTTTTTCATTTGTCTCTTTTTACCTAATTTGTCGTCCTTTTTCATTCGTCTTCTTTCCTAACTAAATCCTTTTACGATCATGATTGTTGTCCGTTTTTGTTCATGTGTGAACCTATTGGGTTTTTTCTTTTTTCTTCATGTGACATAATAATTGTAATTGTACGTTTATGATGTTCTTTATTGCTTTGGTCTTCTTTCCTAACTAAATTCTTTTACGATCATGCTTGTTGTCCGTTTCTGTCTATGTGTGAACCTATTGGGTTTTTTTCTTTCTTCCCCTTTTTATGTGACATAATAATCTGTAATTGTACGTTTATGATGTTCCTTATTGCCCTGGTCTTGCGCACCTGCGTAACGTTTTTGTGCTGGTGTAGTGTTTGTTTTCCTGTAAAAATGTTTCAACGGTTCAAATATTGTGTCCGAAGCAGTGTTTATTTGTTCATTTATTATTCGTCCGTCAAATGTTTTTTGTTTGTATATTTCCATGTTTTCTAATACATTTAGTCTCCTTCCTTTGTGCTGTGTGTGGAGCAGTTTAACCGTTGTCTTAATATGTCCTGGTGTACATTTGTTGTTAAATATATGGTTCGCGAAGTTTGATTCTGGAGTCGATTTTGGTTCTCGTAGTTTCTTGTTATAGTCTCTGATGTGTTCCCTAAATCTGGTCTTAATTTTTCGTCCTGTTTGCCCGATGTAGCTATAATGGCATGTACAAGTTAATTTGTACACTCCTTGTTTGTCAAGTATATTCGCCTCGGTTGTTTCATTCCGTAGTATTCTGCCTAGGTTGTTTCTTGTTCTGAATGCGGTATTGATGTTGTGTTTTCCAAAGAATTTCGCCAGTTTGTACGTTGATGTTCCCATATATGTTAATGTAGCCCACTTTTTCCCTTCCTTCTCCTGTTCTTTGTTCGTTCCAATTTGTTTCTTGATGTTATCTACGAGGCGCTTTTTGTATCCGTTGTTTTCCGCTATGGTGTATACTGTTTCCATTTCCTTCATATACATTTGCCGTGTTAGTGGTGTTCTCTCGAGTCTTGTTATTAACTGCCTGATTGCTGCGTTTTTGTGTTGCTGGGGATGATTTGATGAGTTGTGTATTATTGTGTCCGTTGCTGTTGGTTTCCTGTATATTTCATATTCGATTCTGTTCGAGATTATGTTCCTCTTGATCGTTAGGTCCAGATAATTAATTCTCCCCTCCTCTTCCTTTTCCATTGTAAATTCTATGTCCTTGTGTCTTCCATTCAAGTAATCCAGAATTTGCTCCTCGTTATTTCCTTCTAGTATACATATTATGTCGTCGACATATCTTGCGTAGAATATTACTCCGAAGTTGGTCTTTAATTCCCTTACGTATTCCTCTTCTAATTTCTGCATAAATACTTCCATGAGGGTGGCAGATGTTGGATTTCCCATCCCTAGTCCTGTTATCTGCCTATATATATTGTTGTTAAATTTAAAGTAATTCTGTTCTAGTGTCGCTTTTAGTGTGCCTGTAATTTGTATTGCTAGTTCCTTGTTTTCCGTTTTGTTTTCTACCGTCCTATGAACAATGTTCAATGTATCCATTACCGGAATTGATGGATACAAGTCCTTCACGTCAAAAGAGACCAGTTTTGTTTTCTCCGTTATTTTCACATTCCCCAGTTTATTAATCAGTTCTGTAGTGTTGACTATTGTATGCTTATATTCCAGGTCTAAGGTGTCTTTCAATATTGTTTTCATATATTTCGAAAGTTTGTAGCCTGGTGCAGATTTGTAATTAATTATGGGTCTCATTAGGCACACTAAAAGCGACACTAGAACAGAATTACTTTAAATTTAACAACAATATATATAGGCAGATAACAGGACTAGGGATGGGAAATCCAACATCTGCCACCCTCATGGAAGTATTTATGCAGAAATTAGAAGAGGAATACGTAAGGGAATTAAAGACCAACTTCGGAGTAATATTCTACGCAAGATATGTCGACGACATAATATGTATACTAGAAGGAAATAACGAGGAGCAAATTCTGGATTACTTGAATGGAAGACACAAGGACATAGAATTTACAATGGAAAAGGAAGAGGAGGGGAGAATTAATTATCTGGACCTAACGATCAAGAGGAACATAATCTCGAACAGAATCGAATATGAAATATACAGGAAACCAACAGCAACGGACACAATAATACACAACTCATCAAATCATCCCCAGCAACACAAAAACGCAGCAATCAGGCAGTTAATAACAAGACTCGAGAGAACACCACTAACACGGCAAATGTATATGAAGGAAATGGAAACAATATACACCATAGCGGAAAACAACGGATACAAAAAGCGCCTCGTAGATAACATCAAGAAACAAATTGGAACGAACAAAGAACAGGAGAAGGAAGGGAAAAAGTGGGCTACATTAACATATATGGGAACATCAACGTACAAACTGGCGAAATTCTTTGGAAAACACAACATCAATACCGCATTCAGAACAAGAAACAACCTAGGCAGAATACTACGGAATGAAACAACCGAGGCGAATATACTTGACAAACAAGGAGTGTACAAATTAACTTGTACATGCCATTATAGCTACATCGGGCAAACAGGACGAAAAATTAAGACCAGATTTAGGGAACACATCAGAGACTATAACAAGAAACTACGAGAACCAAAATCGACTCCAGAATCAAACTTCGCGAACCATATATTTAACAACAAATGTACACCAGGACATATTAAGACAACGGTTAAACTGCTCCACACACAGCACAAAGGAAGGAGACTAAATGTATTAGAAAACATGGAAATATACAAACAAAAAACATTTGACGGACGAATAATAAATGAACAAATAAACACTGCTTCGGACACAATATTTGAACCGTTGAAACATTTTTACAGGAAAACAAACACTACACCAGCACAAAAACGTTACGCAGGTGCGCAAGACCAGGGCAA
The DNA here is from genome assembly GCA_030448955.1 of Trichopoda pennipes. NCBI lineage: Eukaryota > Metazoa > Arthropoda > Insecta > Diptera > Tachinidae > Trichopoda > Trichopoda pennipes. The sequence goes on along the minus strand of JASKUP010000056.1, from coordinate 4,891,057 downwards.
TAAGGAACATCATAAACGTACAATTACAGATTATTATGTCACATAAAAAGGGGAAGAAAGAAAAAAACCCAATAGGTTCACACATAGACAGAAACGGACAACAAGCATGATCGTAAAAGAATTTAGTTAGGAAAGAAGACCAAAGCAATAAAGAACATCATAAACGTACAATTACAATTATTATGTCACATGAAGAAAAAAGAAAAAACCCAATAGGTTCACACATGAACAAAAACGGACAACAAGCATGATCGTAAAAGGATTTAGTTAGGAAAGAAGACGAATGAAAAAGGACGACAAATTAGGTAAAAAGAGACAAATGAAAAAGGAGAGAGAGAGATGCAGGCAAAAAAGACAGTAAGTGACGAACGCAATAACACGAAGGGAGACACGAACTATATAAACACAACTAACAATAGAACGCAACTAGTACGAAAAGAACACTGAAGATGGCAAACAGCCGAAACCGGTTTGTTCACAAACCAAATTTGACGAGGGTCGACGGAAAACCGTACCCAAATAAAATTGAAATTAACCCCGTCGGAAAAGCCAAGCACATACTGATGTTATTGTCTACCTGAACGTAGTTTTCAAAACTCACCTCTTCAGAGTTAGGTAGAAGTTGCCATGCTGGATGAGAGTGCGTAACTTCTGGTGGCTCTGGTAGCTGAGCTGAAGATGTTAACGAAAACCTGCTCTTTTTGAAGCAGTTGTAAATGGTTGTAGAACTGACTGATTTTTCCAAGCCTTTTCAATCATAATTATAGCTGTTAGAATTGTTATGGCTACTTTCTCACCCTTTTCAACGCTATCCAACATTTTGGAAACAATTTTTCCGCGGTAGAGGGTTTTAAAATTTTGGATAATGCCTTGGTCTAAAGGCTGTAACTTAGATGTTGTATTAGGCGGAAAATAAATCAATTTCACGTGGTCTAATAGTGTGTGATTTGATTTACATCTGCACCGACTATATAGTCATAATTAGATAGTGGTCAAACCATTTGGTTAATTGGACATCACCCACGCCCTAGAAGGCCATCGAATACGTATATCCTCCGGTCACTTCTAATAGCAATTTCAAAAGCTCGAAGTAGGTCGCAGCCTTCACTCCCTGCTAAAGAGTTGGAGACTTTCCAACTCCTGGTCCAGAACGCATGAAGCTCTTTTCTATCAAGAACACGGCGGCATTCATACTCACTCAACCTGAACCATTCATTGTGTTAATTTGAATGATCCGACCCACAAACTCTCACGAGAGTCCGAAACCACAACCACCACGATACTCCCATATAGGGGCCAACCTCAAAAATCAGCCAGAGAACAGCTAAATGCCTAAAGAGACAAATAGTAAACTCTGGGGCCTACAGATTCCCGTGGAAATATGTGGATTGTCTAGATGGCTCCTACTAGCCTTTGAGGGGCCTGGGCTCCCTTTTACCCCGCAAGATACCAGTCTAAATGGAATAGTAGGTTCCAAAAAGACTATCATGTGCCCCCGGGGGGAACGTGGTCTAATAGTGATGGATTATTGTAAACCGTGCAGTTGTCCAAAAACAATAAAATTTTGTGTTTTTCACGTCTCATGTCACTATTAATCGACAACAGCCACTCATTAAATAAATCTGTATTCATCCATGACTTTTTTGTTAGACCGGTAAGTTACGGGCAGTGTTTTCATTCCTTTGAAACAGCGTGGTTTTGCTGATTTCGCAATAACAAGAGGTTTAAGCTTTTGATCTCCGTCCATGTTACATGACAAAAGTACAGTTATTCCTTCCTTGCTGAGTTTGCCTCCGTGACGACATTTTTTATCTTTAAATGTCAATGTGCAATCAGGAAGGCACTTATAAAAAAAGCACAGTTTCGTCCGCGTTGAATATGTTTTTTGGCTCGTAGTTATTCAGAAGTTGACCAAGGTTGTTAGTCCAATCGGAAAAAATCAAGCTATCTACGCTCGCGCTCTCGCCGCACATTCTTTCAAATGTGATTGAGTATCGGTTTTTAAAATTTGGCATTAAATCTGTCAATTTCGAGAGATTTTGCAAAAGACTTGGCTTTCTCCTTCAAAATAAAACCACCCACTGGTACGTTTTGGTCTCTGCACTGACGAATCCACTCTATCAAGCATTTCTCTAGATGGGGAAATTCAGCCGGACGTAACCGTTTTCTACACCCACTTAAGGTAGATTCGGTGATGCGATTTCTATTTTGCAAAATCATTGATAATGTTGATGGCAAAATTCCGAGTTTTTGGGCAACATCTTTCTTTAATTGTCCATTATCTACAGCTTCAATTACAAGTTTTTTCTCCTTTATGGAAAGGCACTTGTTTTTTTTTTAGAACTCATTTTAATTTAATACGCAAACCTTTGACAACAAATGCTCAAGACTTCAAGTTTACTGATGTTAAGTATGAATATGAGTATCGGTACAACAATTTTTGAAAATGTTTGCAATTCAACAAGCGTTAAAAGACAAAAAAGCCGTTAGATTTCATAAGAAAGTAAAAACGTTTGCAAGTTTCGCAAATTAGCAAAAGCAAAGCAAAGCGAAGAAATTTTAATTTTGGGCCATGCTAAAAGCGTTGCATAGAAACTAAAGAAAACGAACGGTTTACATTTTTTTTCACATTAGGACTTCAAATTATAAAGTGTAAAAAACCGAACTTCAAATTATAAAATGTTGGCAGGCAAGATGTCATTTTGTCACAAAAAGCAAAAATAAATGATTGTTTTATTTTTGCAAAATTAAAATAATTCAAATTATAGAGCGTAGAGCTAAAAAATTCAAATTACAGAGAGTCTCGGCGATAAAAATTCCATTGAAATAATTTCAAATTATTGAGGGGACCAAATTACATAGATTTGTTTTCAATATATTGAATGTATGTATTTCAAGGGACCTGGAAAACAGTTCAAATTATCGCGAAATTCAAATTAACGAGTCTCAAGTTATCAAGAGTCCACTGTAGTAATTATAGGCTGGTGTGACATCAAGACTCTCCAGATATTTTTGAAAAGATGCATTTTATTTTTCATATGATAGCATATCTTTGAGTTGTTTTGTGCATTTTTAAGCCGGTTTTTAGTTTGAAGTGATCTGTGTTGTAACCATTCTCTTGTAGCTCTTCTTTTTTCGCATACTAGGCGCTCAATATCACCAAAGTAAATTTTATTAAATCGAGTCCACGGGTGAGTGGTTGTAGCATGCAGCCTGTCTTCGTTAAAAGTAATAATAGACAAATAGAATACAAAACCTATTGGCAACCTTCTATCAAACGACTCACTGTACGACGAAATCATCACAACATTGCTGCCATATTACGAAGCAAATTTTAGTTTACGCTCGACAACAATTACAAATGCACTTTCTATTACACTTAACCCTTAAAGTTGATTTAATCCTGACCTAAAGTCTTCAAATAAAAGAAACACACAATATCTTAGACAGCGAACATAATGAAGGCCACAGGGATCTTAACAACCGCAACATAAGGAAAACAACAAACAAAACAAAAGTTTCTAAAAACTATGGAAAGGACAGCATCCATGTATTTGCTAAAAAATAAATGTTGTCTGCAAATAAATAGCAGCCTTGAGTTATAAACAAACAAAAAAGAGAACAAACTAATAATTAACACACACACACACACACACATTCATACAAGAATCGCTCGTTTGTCGTTTTGTTTGAAGGATAACGGAAACATTTAAAAAATGCTCAGGCAAATAAAATGTTTAGCAAATACTTGCCGTCAGTTCTATTGGCAGCAGGGTTGCCGTTGAAATATCTGAAAAAGTGTCATAAAAAGGGTATTTAAAAAAAAAAGGGTCAAAAAAGGGTCTTTTGAAGTAAAATAGGGTCAAGTTTTCTGTAAACAAAAAAATAACATTTATTTCAATTAAAAAGAAAACAAAAACGAATTTTAACAATTAATTAAATACTGTAGTATGAGTGCTACATAAATGTATTCTTATTAGACTAGAAATAAAAGTATTTATACATACTTGAATTATAAAGGAATATTAAAACTAAAAAAAAACAATTCACAGGTATGTACATACATTCCAATGCTATTCATATTATTAAAAAAAAAGTTACTTTTACAAAAGCTTTTAATAATATTTATCACTTTTTAGAAATACTTTTTCTATATTTTGCAATTAATTCTTCACTTGGGCTCCATTCTTCCAGCTCCGATTCGAGCAAATTGAAAGATTAAAGCATGGAGTCACAAGTTTCTATATTAAGTTTGTTTGTAAGTTTATTTTTAAGCAATGGTAGTTTTGAAAAAACTCGTTCTACGGAAGCACTGCTATGAGGCAAAGTAAATATATATGTATGTAATGAATTTATATAAATTTGAATACATATTGTTACGTTTATACCTTTTATAAACGTTTTGTTGTGAGTTCTTTATTGCAAAATAATTAACACCAGCTTTTAGAGTTTTTAAATTTATAACAATTTTATTTACTTTAAACTACACAAAGTTGGCACTACTTTACAATTCACTTTAAAATGCACGTCTTCACTGTAGATTTTTAATTTACTGATTGATTATCCATTCAGACGCTTCCCCTATTTATACTTGTCCAATTAGATTCTAGAAGATGTAAGAATTTTCTACTCTTCTTGTGTGTATTTTGTTGTTGTAGGTTGTTTATTCATTTTATATGCGCCTGCTTGCCTGTGTGTATAGTTGTTTTTGTTTTTATGCTGATAAGGTTTCTGCTTGGGATTTATTTCAATACATTTGTTGTTGCTTTTGTAAAAATGGGTTTCTTTCAATTCACCGTCGTTCTCAACAATTGAACATTTCAGAGGCATCATTGAGACGAATTTTGTATAAAGACGTTGGTATGACGCCATACAAAGTCCAAGTGGTTCAGAAGCTGGTCAGCTAAGTGACCATCCAGTGTGTTTTCGCTTCGCTAAATGGGCCTGCGTTCGACTTACAGAAAATGCTGATTTTGCAAAAAAAAAAATCATCTTTTCAGATGAAGCTCATTTTGATCTTGGCGGGTATGTAAACAAGCAAATTTGCGCATTTGGGGCAGAGAAAACCTGCACCTATACATTGAAAAGCTGACGCACCCAAAACGAGTCACTGTTTGGTGCGAATTTTGGTCCAGAGGCATAATTGGGCCATTTTTCTGCGAAAATGAGCAAGGAGTGGCGATCGTTATCAGGCCATGTAGAAAGAATTTTTGTTCACAAAAATGGAAGAGGGGGATATTGGCAACATTTGGCCTCAACAGGATGGCTCTACGTGCCACACAGTTGAAGCTACACTCAATGTTTTGCGCTCTATTTTTGAATATCGAATTATCAGCCGCAGAGCTGATGTGGTTTGGCCACCACGAAGCTGCGATTTGACACCGGGGGACTATTATTTGTCGGGTGCCGTCAAAGATAAGTGTTACGCCGACAAGCCACAGACTTTAAAGGACGCTTTAAAGGACAATATTCGCTGCACACAATCAATGATGTGCTTAAAAATTGGGCCGATCATGTAGACTACTGCATGGCCAGCCAAGGCAGCCATTTGAATGAAATTATTTTCCATTATTAACCGGAAGGATTGTACTTTCAAATAAAAAAAGAAATTTGAGAAAATATTCAGTAGTTTTGTTTATAGCATTTAAAACAACAAAAAAAAAAGTTATTTGGCAGACCCTTTGTAAACACAGAAAACAGTTAAGTGTTGTAATAACTCACCAATTCAATAAACCGAACTACAAAAATATTTAACTAATTCAATTTGTTTATTAAAGTTAATAATATTTATGAAAATTTTCTCTAAGCCCTCTTCGACAACCAACTAAACTCAATTAACAACGTTGCCAGATCTCCACATCCCTCCAATGTTTTTTAGCTTCAGCGTCAACCTCGGGTTAGGGTTCTCCAGTTCCATGTGTGTCTCCAACGGCTCCGACAAAGAATGAAATGCTGCAGAATCACCATAGTTAGGCTCCGACGTTGCTGGCAATTTCTTCAAGTGGCTAATGTTACGCCTGTAGACTTTATCATTACCGCGGACAATTACATCGTTTCCTTTCCGCTCAACCACTTCAAATTCATCTGCACCAAATGTCGGAATCAGTTTATTTGGAAAAATAATATTCTGCAGTAATACTTTGTCTCCAACCTTTATACTGTTGTCTTTCGCCCCACGATCTTTGTCTGCCTTCTGCCTCCCTTTTTCTTTATTAACAGTATCCATGTCCCTAGCTTCCGCATCTAAAATATTCTCGTTAACATCAAGGATCGACGGTCTTTTGTCTCGAATTACGAGGTTGAACAACAGTTCCGTTGGCGCTTTCCCAGTTGTTCCATGGGGAGTAACATTGTACATCAGCAAGAATTTTTGAATTTCCTTTTTGTAGTCTGTTCCATTACTATGAGCTATCCGTAGCCGCTTAACGATAGACCGATTCATGTTTTCTACCTCCCCATTTGCCTGTGGCCAGAATGGCGGGGACGTCATGATTTCAATGTTTTTGTCTGAACAGTAGCTTTTGAATTCATCACTAACAAACTGACGCCCATTATCCGTAGTAATTGATTTTGGGTAGCCCAGTCGCACAAATACTTCGTCAAGAAAATCAATTATGGCACTCGATGTTATTTTCTTCAGGAACTTTACTTCTTGATATCTTGAATAATAATCGATAACCACAAAAATAAAATCATGATTGGGTAACGGTCCCAGCAAATCCATTGCCAGACATTGCCAAGGACCCTGTGGAAAAACGCGTCGACGCATTGGTGCTGGATGTGTCGGTTTTGACACTAATAAACCATCTCGACAGTTTTTAACATATTTTTCGACGTCCCGATCAATTAAAGGCAGATCATTCTGCAGAAGTGATAACACTTGGAAACTGTTAAAATCTCTATGTAACAAGGAGTCGGAATTAAGACGATGAGAGGAGGCAGTCATAAGTTGCCAACTTTTGATTTTGCCAATCAAGTCGCTTAGAATATATCCAAATAAGCCATATTTGATATGTAAATGAAATTAATAACAGCGCAAGTTAACTATGCCCAAGCATAGTGTCTCAAGTGTAGAGTAGGGTATTTATATAGAGATATAGAACTTCGAAATGCTGTGAAATAAAGATGACATGAATTTTACTTTATTCGAAAGATAATCTTCTTCTAGCATTCCTATGTGTGTGAATGGGATAAATGACGATTTGCACATGATCAATCGCTGGGTCATGTCTAATGGATTGTATATCAATGCTTCGAAGTCTGGTTAATATAAATGTGAGAATTGATGGGAATGTGATCGAATTGGTAGAATCGGCATCTAATTTGGGCGTAATTTTTAATAATAGAATGGACCTAAACTAATCACATTACCTTTGTCGTTGTCAGAGTTTACAGTAAACTTCGCACCCTATGGTCGTTAAAGGAATCTGCGAAGTTTGCTTATCCCTTCACTTCTTTCCGGCTGTGAAATTTATGCCAATTGTGACAGTACGGATTAGCGCATGTCCCATACAACAATATTGCCCGGTATATGTTTCAGAAAGATCGCCGTGATCATATCTTATCAGAGGTGCCACTGTAGGCTAGTAGATAGTGTACTAGCTTATCAGTATAGGGGTTGTGGGTTCGATTCCCAACGAATACCTTGGTATTTTTCACTACAAAATTAAAAATTGACTGTCGGTGGGGCTGCTCAGCGAAGAAAGCATAGTCACTGGTCGCTGTGCTGTCTTTATACGGCAGTTAATTTCCGACTATCCATCTACTTTCATCACCTGTTTCATCTCTTCTCTATCGCTTTCCTAAAAAAAAAAAATGTGGCACGGTACTTGACTAAATAGGCATTGTTGCCTGAAGTGCTACTTCTCTTTATAAAATAAAAAAAAAAAAACTCTAATTTAATTTTTGGAATAACATTCGATGATCTTCTAAAATATAATTTTCTTGCACAGGATCATCATCATCTCGGAAGGATCATCATATCTATTTGATAGGATAGTTTTTGCAAGATCTCATCGTGGTAGGAATATTATCCAGGAGAAATACAAGAGTCTGTTATCTTAACGACAGTTTGTAACGACACGTTTCCGCTGGTTGCTGGGATAGCGCAGCGGCGGCCAGGGTCGTTGCAGATTTTAATTGTTTATTACCGTAGAAGGAATGACACGCAATGTTTTATAACTTTATAAAACTTATCACCAAATTTATTCATTGCTAATCTTTACAAGGTGGCTTTTTGTAGTGGACGGTCGGGAATTGTGGCCGAAGAACGGGGAGTCAGCTCACTGAGACGATGGGCTGCGGTAGGAACACCAGCAGTCATACAGACGGCAGCGGTACAGGCAGCGGCGGTCAAGATGGCGCTGTGGAAATGGCGGCAGCGGTACAGTCGGCAGCGGTTCAAATGGCTGTGGTAGAAGCGGCAGCGGCACCACGGGCTACGGTAGAGGCGGCAGCGGTGCGGATGGCTGCGCTATAGGTGACAGCGGTAATGGCGGCAGCGGTACAGGCGGCAGCGGTACAGGCGGCAGCGGTAATGGCGGCAGCGGTACAGGCGGCAGCGGTACAGGCGGCAGCGGTACAGGCGGCAACGGTAATGGCGGCAGCGGTACAGGCGGCAGCGGTACAGGCGGCAATGGTTCAAATGGCTGCGGTAGAGACGGCAGCGGTTCCAATGGCTGTGGTAGAAGCGGCAGCGGTTCCAATGGCTGTGGTAGAAGCGGCAGCGGCACCACTGGCTACGGTAGAGGCGGCAGCGGTGCGGATGGCTGCGCTATAGGTGACAGCGGTAATGGCGGCAGCGGTACAGGCGGCAGCGGTAATGGCGGCAGCGGTACAGGCGGCAGCGGTAATGGCGGCAGCGGTACAGGCGGCAGCGGTACAGGCCGCAGCGGTACAGGCGGCAGCGGTACAAGTGGCTGCGGTAGAGGCGGCAGCGGTTCCAATGGCTGTGGTAGAAGCGGCAGCGGTTCCAATGGCTGTGGTAGAAGCGGCAGCGGCACCACTGGCTACGGTAGAGGCGGCAGCGGTGCGGATGGCTGCGCTATAGGTGACAGCGGCACCAATGGCGGCGGTAGAGGCGACAGCGGTTCCAATGGCTGCGGTAGATGCGGCAGCGGAACCAATGGCTGCTGTGCAGATGGCTACGGTAGAGGCGGCAGCGGTTCAAGTGGCTGCGGTAGAGGCGGCAGCGGTTCCAATGGCTGTGGTAGAAACGGCAGCGGCACCACTGGCTACGGTAGAGGCGGCAGCGGTGCGGATGGCTGCGCTATAGGTGACAGCGGTATAGATGGCGGCGGCACAGGTGGCCACGGCGGTAAACTAGGCACTATCCTCGCAGCAGCGATCGCAGGGAATAGAAGATAAACTTCCACCACTTGTAGCCGTACTGTCGATAAGAGATTGTTGCGGAATATTAAATTCCTGTCCAACAGATCTCTTACCGGCAGGCGGGCTGTCTGCGGGCAAGAAGTTTTTGCGGAATATTAAATTCCTGTCCAAAAGACTTCCCATCCACAGGCGATCTACTTGCTTTCTGCTGATAAGAAGTTTTTGCGGAATATTAAATTCCTGTCCAAAAGACTTCTTATCTGCAGGCGATCTTTTTGCCAATTGATCCTCGTTTAACAAAATGTTCCGCCTTATATACATGTGCGTGACTACACACATTCACACACACACATATTATCCATCATGGCTGCATGACAGTTATCAGCGGTGAGTTTTTATGTACATCACAGCTGACTGTGTTGTTGATCCTGTTGTCTCTGACTCACAGGTGGCGCTCTTACGTTCCCGACCGTTAATTCAAATAATATAATAATAATAATTCATAAATCTTAAATTAATGACTAAATTCAACAATGAATAATAATAATAATAATAAGAACAATAATACTAAAAATAATAATTCATAATCCAAATTAAGAAAAGGATCAATCAGGTGGTGATTTTGTGTAGGTGAAAACGAGGTACGACTTTCACCGTTACAAGTTCTTCATAAATGCAACCAGTCTTTTTAACTCTTTGCCATATTCTATACAGAAAATAGGCAGAAAATAGGAGCCTTATAAATCATTTAGTTCTACCCAACTTTGACTTAATTTTTATGTTAACACTATTACATTACATTTCTTTCGATTAGTTATAACTTGTTAATGCTTTGTTTCTAGATTAAAGTTTTATAACAACTCAATTTGTATATGTTAAGGATCAATAGCACCGTCACTTATAAGATGTTATCATCTTGCTGTGCTAGTTGTCTAAAGAATAAAGAAAAATAATAATAATAACGAGCCACATCTGTCTCGGACGTAGTCTTATCTGGATGTCCAACTATCGATGATTTCTTTTTTAATATTTGTGGCCGTGTATCGGTAATGACGCAGCATATGTTGTCGTTACGGGATTATCGTCATACACTTGCGACTTTCCACATATCCGCACAGGAAATAGTTTAGCGGCGTTAAATCGCGCTATCTTGATGGCCAATTCTCGAGTCTGATACATCAAACTAGGCGGTTATCAAGCGTTGCGTTTAATACAGTGATGGGCGAACTACGGCCCGCCGTCCACATCCGGCCCGCCGAACGTTTTTCAAAAAAAATTAATCACCTATTAAAAAATTATGCCCAAAAAATTAATTTACATGATGTTTTAAAACTGCGTAGTTTTCTAGGAAATATTGTACACACAAGACAACAACAACTTTTTGATGCAATATTCCAAGAAGAAACATAAACATCATAAAACACTAACAACTAATATAGAAAACGGAACGTATAACATAACAACAACTATTATATGTGAGATCTAGAAGTTTCTTGAATATTCGAGACAACATACGCAACAAACATAAAAGGGCCGGCGATGGATTAATCAGCAATCAGTAAAAGTGTAAATCTCGTGACGTAAAGAATAAATTGTGAAGTAAAATTATAAAGTTGCCAACGTACAGTTTTATTTGTGTAATTAAAATAATAAAGTGTATTGTAAATACCCCCATAAATGTCAATCGAAAATAGAAAGAGAAAAATTGATTCGGAATGTCGAGTATTTCAAGAAGAGTGGACGAACATGGAAGTACTTATTTATGGAATATAACCAAAAACCTATTTGTCCTATTATCTGCCAAGAACCGGTAGCTGTACTAAAAGATTATAATCTCGCTAGGCACTTTAATTCAAAACATCTTCTTGGGTCGAAGTACTACAAAATGACAGATGAAGACAAGAAAGTTCATTCAGAGGAATTGAAAAGAAAAATATCTAGTCAGCAAATGTGTCCAGCGATTCTCCACGTTAGCTGGTCACATTGTTGCCTATAAAATAGCAAAAAGTAACAAACCGTTTTCTGAAGGAGAATTTATTAAGAATGTGTTAATTAGCATTGGAAAAGTATTGTGCCCAGAAAAGGTAAAAGATTTCGAATCTATAGGGCTGTCACGAAGAACGGTCACAAAAAGAATTGAAGCGATTTCTTCTAATTTAACCAATCAACTCGATGGACGTCTTAAAAAGTTGAAGTATTTTTCAGTCACTATGGACCAGAGTGTTGACAGGAGTGATACAGCCCAACTTTTAATTTTTATCAGAGGAGTCGATGAAAACTTTGTAATTACCGAAGAACTTGCTTGTTTGAGATCTTTGAAAGGAAAGACGACAGGAAAAATAATTTATGATGAATTTAGAGAGGGGATGGAAGCTCTTAATGTCCCAATTTCCAAGTTAATTAATTTAACAACTGATGGAGAATTAAAACATGGTGGGAAAAAATACGGGGTTTGCAGGAGTGTATAAAAGTCAGAATCCTGAAAGCGAAACAATTTTTTTTACACTGTATAATCCACCAAGATGTTCTTTGCAAGGCTGCCTTGGATATTAACCACGTACTTAATCTTATTTTAAAATTAATTAATACCATTCGAGCCCGTGGTTTGTTACATCGACAATTTCAAGAGTTTTTATCGGAAGTTGATGCACAATTTTCAGATGTACTTTATTACACAAAAATTAGGTGGCTGAGTTGTGGGGCATGCCCACAACTCTCGAGAGTTGGGAGTCTTCTCGAAGAAATTCAAGTTTTTCTAAAAACCAAAACTGAAATTTGGGATGAGTGGAAAGGAAATATTGGAGGATTGGATTGGAGAATTGGTGCATTGAGTTTGCTTTTTTTCCGCATTTACTCGAGCACTATAATAAACTGAACAAGAAGTTACAGGGCAGAAATCAATTTACAAATGAAACTTGGGGCAGTTTGAGGTCTTTTAAAACTCAATTGTTTATATTTTCTAAATGTTTGGAAAAAAATGATTTGACTCATTTTCCAAGACTTGATTCTTTAAAGCCTGTGAGTGAAAAGAAGTTAAAAGTCTTTTTACAATCTTTATTAAAACTGTATTCAGAACTTGAGGCCAGATTTGCTGACTTTAAAAAAATCCAATCATGTTTAGATATTTTTTCAATGCCTTTTAATGTTAATCCTGAGAATGTTCCATCTGATCTACAATTGGAAATTATAGAATTGCAATGTAATAATAATTTAAAACAGCCATTTTTAAATACAGATAAGCTTAATTTCCAAAAGATGAATTTCCAAAGCTAATTAATCATGCGCAGAAAATTATGGCAATGTTTGCCTTCTCATATTTATGTGAACAGGCCTTTTCAGTAATGAAATGCAGACAGAAAAAATTTAATAAGAAACCGATTGTCAGACGAGAGTCGATTTAATTTATTAAAAGTCGCATCCTCCCAGCTGGAACCAGATTTTGAGGAATTTGTGTCTAGTCAAAAACAGATCCATGCTTCCCATACATCTGGAAAATCTTAAAATCATAATAAACCGTATCTTATAAAATGTTTATGTTGTTTTAAAATGTTACGTAATATAACTAATAAATATTTAGCTTAAACCGAACTTTTAATTGAGCAGCAACTCCATAATTTTTTATTGAATGACCCTCTATGTTTTTTTTTAATTTAATGGCCCGCGGCAAGATTTTTTTTTTAATTTATTGGCCCGCCACCTAAAAAGTTCGCCTTTCACTGATCTAGTCGAACACGCGTTAGTGTTCTCATATTGTGTATCGAGCCGGTCGACTCAAACTTAACTACCAAATTCTTAATAGCGATCTCAGAAGGACGATTATGTTTTTTTTTTTAAGAGAAGTAGCACTTCAGGCAAGAATGCCTATTTAGTCAAGTAACGTGCTACATTCTTGAGGAAAGGGATCGAGAAGAGATGAAACAGGTGGAGAAAGTAGAAGGATAGTCGGAAGTTAACTGTCGTATAAGACAGCACAGCGACCAGTGACAATGCCTTCATCACTGAGCAACCCCATCGATAGTCAATTTTTATTTTTGTAGTGAAAAAAAAACAAGGTCTTTGTTGGGAATCGAACCCACAACCCCTAGACTGACAAGCTAGTGCACTACCTATTAGCCTACAGGGGCACCGAAAATAATACGAATATTGCGAAATGTAACTTTAACAGAACCACGATTTTCATGGTGGATTTTAAATATTTTAATGCGATTTTCGTACGAAATAGACTTTATTGTAACAACTGCATCTACTACGAATACGTCAAAAAATTAAATGTCAAAAATATCTTGTTGTTGGTGCTGCCGCAATTAAAAACCCAAACTTTTTTGGTGAAAAACCCAATACAAAGTATGTATAGAAATATGTTCTATGCAGGTAAATTATATGTAACGTTACGTAACGATAGCATTAATGAACATTATGTAACAGTAATCAAATCTTCTTCTTCTTCTTCTTCAGCAGAAATGTTTTATGCAAATTTTGTATTTAAATCAAGACGCAAGAAAGAAATTAATTTCTTTTATTTATGTGTTTCCCCAAGGACTAATTATTGAAATTTGTTCTTGCTTAGAAATAAAAATTTCTCTATTCAAAAATAGAGAAGAAAAAGTAATAAATTTAAGTCCAACCACAATGATTTCTAAAGCGAAAGCAAAAATAAAATAAATTAATTCTTTAATGCTTTTTGTTTTAAAAAAACTTATTTAAACAAAAAGTTGCGGTATGGAGCTAATTATAAATGAATCAACAGAAAAGTATCACAAAATATAATTTTGTTATTATTATTATTATCACTATTGCAAATATATTTATCATCTCGGAAAAAAAAATGATTACAAGTCATAAAAATTATTTGTTGCGCAAAAAACACATTAAAACTTATTCAGTGATAAACATGTGCTCAAGTACATACTACGAACTAGTGACTAAGCATGCACATTAGGGGGCCCTTAATTATGTGGCACATTATTTAAAAATTTTTTTTTTTGTGGAGTACCTCCAGTTTGTTAAATTTTGGTAAATAAAAGTCTCCTGAAAAAATTTCACGTGATTCAGTTTGGGACCCCCCGTCAGCACGTAGTCTTGATGGATCTCTTTCCCCATCTTAACATGTGCCTTTGGGGATAAAGGATCGCCTGGGATAGCAGGAGCCCTATACTGGAAGAGATATAGGACTATCGAAGTCTGACCAGTGACCAGTACCACGTCATCCACTTGCCCTCACAGCTACGGCCCTGTTCTGGTTGTTGATTAGGGTCCCTCGGGTAGCAACGTGGTGGCTGTGGTGGCTGTGGTTTCAGTCGGGCTTTGAAGAAAGTTTCGAAGAAAAAGTTAAAATCTAAATAAATGTACTAGCTGCGCTTGCAACAGTACCAGGAGTTGGATAGTCTCTAACTCTTAAGCAAGGAGTGGGGGCATGGCCCAACTATCGTGTACTCGGAAGTGGCAACTAAAGCGTTTATGCACGTAGTGTGTATGCGTCTTGGGGCATGTAGGCTTTTTCCTACCCCCCGTGATAAGACCACCACCAGATTATGGCCACATGGCTCGGTGCTGATCTAAATCTTGTCACATACTAAACCGGTTGGGGTTAAGACGTACCGCAGGCCCGCTTTAATTTGCGAAAAACAAAAAACTTTACCTTTTTTTTACTTAACAATACAAAACTATTAATTTAACAGAACAAATGTTAAAGAAGAAGAAAACTGTTGCTTTTAAAGTTTCGAAGATTTTTTTATATTCTTACGAAGATGATTTATTAAGTTTTAAAAGAAAATAATTATTAGTAAAAAAAAAGTAAAAGAAACGGTCCACTGTGCATTTTTAAAAACGGCATAGTTTTGTAAGAAATCTTATATACACAAGACAACAACCTGCTTATAAGAAATTCTACCAATTAAGATAAAAAATAGAAAACAAAAACAACTAATACACAGCCGAGCAGGCGCAATATGGGGTGATGTTAAAGTACAATATACTTGTATTTTGCTTATGTAAGTAGCACTTGCTGACCAAATGAATGAATTCAAGTTGAGTCATCAGTGAGTAAAGACAACAAAATTACCGTCATATTTATTTTGTGGGTATTGAAAGTAAATAAATGATTTAGCTTAATTTAACACTCTAAAGTACTGTGTTATTATTTTGCAATAAAAAAATATTTACAACTTTACCCTAAACAAATATTGACTTGAATACACTGGCACCACGGGAACCTGTTGCCCGCAGCGCTATGGCTCTATTCTGGTTATTTGTGATGCTTCTAGGGGAGGGAGTAACGTAGTGGCTGTGGGTTAAAATCGGTTGCTTTTTAAAGCCTCCGAGAAGATATTGCCGAATAGTAAGGGTAACAATCAATGTTTGATGTTATGCATGTAGCAGGACAAGCAGTTGGATAGTCTCCAACTCTCGAGCAAGGAGAGTTGGGGGACGTGCTCCTAAAAATTGCTACTAAGGCGTGGATGGATCTAGGGGTGTATGCGCCGTAGGGAGCGGGTATAGACGATGCTCATGTTATGACCTACACGGCTAGGTATTGACTATATTAACGTCTTCTCTTTTACATCCTTCTCTTCCCTTTCTTCCTTTTTGTGCTTTGCAGTTAACACGCAAATACGCTGTAGTGGGCCGTGGAAACGCAGCTACGTAGTGAGCCCAACCTAACCCTAGTGGATAGTTGTTAACCGTAGTCGCGAGTAGAAATGAAGGTGAAGACGCCTGTATGTTAGAACAGCAAATGAGATAATTACTACATTACAAACAAGGAAATTGTCTAGGAATGAAATATAGAGTTCAACATAACACAATATGGTACTCGGAGTATGCTTGGATGCTCACACTATAGAGTTAGAGAGCTACCGGAGAAGTAAACTATTGTGGTCTGAACGACTTCACTGGTAAACAAAGAGACATTGTTTGCTAGACTAGATATCATGAGTTTAAGTTACGACGAATTCACAAAAAAATTAGGTTATGCTGGCTAAGCAACTTTATTTAATTGATGGATTAGTAAACAGAGCCACAGAGTGCATTAATTGGAAGCCGGTACGTTTAAAAAGTAAAACGTTAAGTGCTATTAACATTGCAATCCTTGATATTGTTATGCCTTTAACCAGTGTTTAGTTTATTGGGTTCTGTTAGAGTTTTAAACTAAATTACACGATTAAATTAAATTAGATGATTATTAACTATTTGCGTTTATATATAAAAATATACGATCATAACTTTACCACTTATACGGATGTAAACTGTTGTATCTCCACTTGTTCACATGTTCACCATAACATTGCTTTGCCCATAAGTAAAAGAGTCTTTATGTAGTAGAGTTTACTAAATAAAAAAAAAAAACCTAATTCCAAAAAGTTCTCAGTGTAGGTGTTTGTTCGGTTGCGTGTCTGCTTTTTTTTCTGTTTGTTAAACTTATTTCATGGAATTTTAATGTATCATATTGTTATTGTTTTGTGTTAATGAGATTTTTTAAAAACTTTTTGATTTGTTAACAGATACAATAAATTATTTGAATTTTTTTTTAGTGATAATTATCTTTTTATAACTTAAGTAAGCATCTTCTTAACGGCATAATTCGCGAAAAGGGCGTTACAATTCATTAAGCCATATGAATGTAAAGATAAATGATAAAAATTTGTTTGGTGCCTGAATACTAACTAATTAATTAATTTATTAAAGAAATGTAAATAATTTCGTATTTTCATTTGAATTTTAGTAAAACTTAAATCCATTTCCAATGCCATAATGGGCCCCGCTTCCTTGGGGTATAATTTCTTTTGGATTTTATATTTTAGAATTGTAGATGCTTTCAAATGTAAATACAATTAAATGTCACTTAATTTTTCAATCACCTTAATGTGTTTCTTTCCTTTCTCTCTCTTTCTTTCTATCTTTGTCTCTCTTTTGCTATTAATTTCCCGTTATGTAGTAATAAATTAAAAC
Source organism: Trichopoda pennipes (assembly GCA_030448955.1). Taxonomy (NCBI): domain Eukaryota; kingdom Metazoa; phylum Arthropoda; class Insecta; order Diptera; family Tachinidae; genus Trichopoda; species Trichopoda pennipes. The sequence continues at coordinate 4,873,780 of JASKUP010000056.1, read as the reverse complement.
TTTTCTTGCGCACTCATGCACACATGAGAAAAAGCAAAACTTTTGTTTGAATTTCAAAAACAAATTAATGATGCATTGAAAGGATGTTTATTCATTCCTTAAGCACAAATAAAGCATCCTTTAACTATTAAATATTAGAATTTGTTATAAGAACAACATAACGGGAAAAGGCATTATAAATATATAAATAAAATATTCCAATAATTATAAAGTAAATTGAAACACACTCCCATTCTGTCAATCGACAGAAACAAATACTACCTCCTCTTTCCTCCTCCCCATAACCTAATTTTCTAGTTTTAGTACAATGCGTTGCATGAGCAGGGTCCGAACGAAAAAAAAGTTGTGGCACCGTCCTGTTGAGACCACATATCAGTGATATCCACGTAGTCAATAATAGACCAAAATTGAATTGTTAGCATTTCGCGATAGCGGAATCCATTGACCGTTACCACATTTCTCGACTCATCTTCGAAAAAAACGTATTAATTACACTTCTAGACCACATAGCTTACCATACAGGGACACATTGAGCACGCAAAGGCTTCTCAATAATCTCTTTAGGATTTTCAGAAGCCCAAATGCGACTAATTTGCTTGTTGACATATGGGCTTCGTCAGAAAAAAATAGTTTTTTAGAAAAAACCGGTTGTTAGCAACAGAAGTTTGTTTTTCAATTGCGGCAACACCACAATTTATAATTCGGAAATACAGGGTGCCAACAAAACGCACTATTTATTGTGTAGTAAATGATTTCAAAAGGAAAGAGGGTCTGTAGGTGATAGGCCCAAGCATGGACCACTGCAACATCGGCTGAAAACATGAGTGCTGCTCAAGACAGTGTTCAAAACAATCCAACAACCTTGATTCGACGCTGTGTTCACGAGCTTGTTATTCAAAGAACAACTTTGGCCACCAATTTTGTACAAGGATTCGCATTTGTTTCCTTATAAGATTCAGCTGATACAAAAGCTTCTTCCACAAAACCATTTACGCCGCCATACATATGTCAATAGGATGTTACAGCTCGCCCATGACAACCCCGATTTTCATGAAAAAATCATAATGAGTGACAAGACACATTTGCATTTGAATGTATAGTGTGATTAAACAGAATAGTAGGTTCTGGGGAATGGGAAACCCTCAAATTATTCAACAGTCACCTTTGCATCCATTAAAAGTGACAGTCTGGTGTGCAATTTGACCAAGACGAATCATTGGACCTTACTTTTTTAAAAATGAAAACGGCGCACGGGTCTAGATGAAAGCATAATTAAGAGGTTTTTAAATAATTCTCGAAAGTATAACAATCGCCAAGGTAGTGGATCCAAAAAAATTTGGTGATTTTTGTTTGGAGACGACAAAAGAGTTTGTTGTACTGTACGAGTGGTACAATATCCCTTCCCCTACACTTCACAAAATTCTGACTCATGGCAAGGATATAATTGAAAAGTGTATTTTTGCTGTAGGCCTACTATCCGAAGAGGCTTAGGAAAGTCGTAACAAAGACTATAAAAAATATCGCCCAGAACGATGGTATGCACAGAACGATGGTAACATCAGATTCCATGATTTCACATTTGACGCCTTCATTTAGCCAGAAAAAGCATAGTGTTATAAGCGATGAAGTTAAGGCTCTTTTAGAATAATAAATTAAAAATTAAAAAAAAAATCATTTAAATTTTTTTATTAGTTATGGCTTTTTACATTGCAGGTAGCGAACAACATTTCTCTAATTTTCTTTATTTTGATTACTTTTGTGTATTACTATATAAATAAAAGTAAATTTGTGATGAAATCACTACATTTTTCGACAAATATATTTTTTTCCTCACCTCCATACAAAAATCCCCAGTGTGCGGCGTAACGGTAACCGTGACTGGGGAGTGATATCGTGATATGATTAAAAACTTGTTAACGTCACAACTGGATGCTTGGCTTGGTATCAATAAGACGCAAACACATCGCATATAGCCAAGTTATTTTAAGAAATGGTGATATTGATTGGCCTTCTTCCCCACTTCTTTTTGTGGGGATATCTGAAAAGCAAGGTTTATGCAAAGAAAGCATAAACGCTTTATTTAATTAAAAAGAAGTTGCTCTTCAGGTAACAATGCCTATACAATTACAACCCTGCTACATTCTTTTAGGAAAGGGATATAGAAGAGATAAAAGAAATAGTGAAAGTAGAAGGACAGTTACATAGCCTTCAAGCTCTTATTTTTGTAGTGAAAATAACCACCCCTAGATTGGTAGGCTAAGTACACTATCTACTAGCCTACCGGGGCAGCTTTCATTTCTAGAAGGCCCATGTTATCGGATAGCACAGTGACCAGGGGCTATGCCTTCATAGCTGAGCAGCCTCACCGACAGCCATTTTTATTTTTTGTAGCGAAAACAGCCAAGGTCTTTGTTGGGAATCGAACCCACAACCCCCAGTCTGATAAGCTAGCACACTACCTATTAGCCTATAGGTGTACTAGCCTACAGGGGCAACCAGAAACGCTTGAGCAACTCAAGCTAAATATTCAAACAAAATATATTGAAATTAATGAAATGTATAAGAAAGTAAAAGAGCTCGCGTTTATGAGTCTAACAGAGCCGGACATTTATCTAACATTAAGTAGACATTAAGTAAATTATAAACAAAGTAGTATACCTTCCTGGCGGACACCTTGTATGATTGGAAAATAATTTGGGAGTCCTGTGCATTGTAATAAAAAGAGTTTTGTTGTCAACAATAAATTACAGAACTGAGCAGATAAAGTTTTTAAAGGAAAATAGTTGTTGGCGTGTTTAATTTAATTAATTAAAATTAATTTAAGATAACTTTTATAAAACAATAATCGGCTGTTACTTGCTGGCGTTCAAGCGAATTTCCTGCTTTATGTTACACGTGCCTGCAGCTTGCTAAATTATTTGATGTTTTTTGCTAAAACTTTTTCTTAATATTTGACGTTTGACTCCAAATGATTAATTTGAATTATAATTTGTTTGTGTTTTCCAGACTGTTCATTTGGTTGGAAGGTAAACACAACCTGAACCTAAATGTTTTTTTTTTTTTGCTTTCATTCATAATTATAAAAATTGTTGCCAACTTTATGTGATTATGAGAGTATATTTTCTTGTTATAGGTTCACAATTTTAAGTTATAATAATAAAGGGTGTTTTATAGGTGTATAGAGGTTTGAAATGGAATAAACCAAAGATGAATTTTTTATATTGACATGAAATTAATTTTATTCGAAATAATAATCTTCCGGCAAAGTGGGAAACTTTTCATCATCTATCTATCTGCCATCTGAATCACATTCAAATATCCCTGGTAAATAATTATATTTTCGATCAAGTCAAGTCATTAATAAACACCCTTCTTCTGTTTGGCGACGGCAACATCGTCGTCAATTTTGAGGCAACATCAATGCTAATTTGGTATTCCCTAACAGTCTTATGACGACGTTGCCAGTTTATCGATCATTTTAATAAAATATAACACACATATTGAATAATTGAGTCAGCTGATTCTTCATTTGTGTCCTATTTTTGATACAATTGTTGTGAAAAAAAAAATAAAATCTGCATTAAATTGAACCTCAAATAAATTAAATATCAAAATTAATTAAAATCAAAATGTTTAGCACATTGTTTTTTACCATCTTTTTTACTTTAAATTTTAGGTCGCGCCAAATTTGTAAAAAGAAATTTCTCAAACATCACTCATTCTTTTTGGTGAGCCAAGGGTATTAAGAGCAGTCGCAACACTTTCCCATTGTTCCTCAAAATGAGTAGGAACACTGCCCCTTCGAAACCCCCTGGCAAGTGATGTAATTTTTCTCAATGCTTCCACTAATTTTTCAAATTGGTTGGCGTTGGCGTAATTTTAATTTTTTCCATTTTCTGTTTTATTTTTATTTTGTATTTTAAATTTTTTAAATCTTTTTAAATGTTTTTTTATAACAGACACAAAAATCACAGACGACAATATGAACGGCAATTTAAGGCAACATCAAATTGTCTTACAGAATACCAAACGTGTATTACCAGTCATCGATAAATTGCAATATTGCCAACGAGAATACGGATTTACAACAAACGATAAAAAACGACGTCGTCTTGTATTGTCGTCGCCAAACAGAATAAGGGTGAATAAAAACCCAATATATATATATTTATTTTATAGAGGAATAGCACTTTAAGTTGGCAATCCTTTTTTTAACTGGCGTCCATTTTGTCAACTGTCAATTTGATGAGGCATTTCAATATTATTAAACTGACACCTGAAAAACGCTTCCATATGGCGCAAATTGGACGGACCCAAAACAAGATTACCGTTGATCCCGATTTGTAGAAGCGAACGAAGCTCACTGTTGTTTGAATGAGCACATCAATAAATAATACTGTTGTATTTAGAGTGATGATAATCTTTAAGTGTATGTTGAGAGACCGGTTACATCAAAAAAGAAAACTGACAGTTTGGTATGCGTTATGAGATGGTGAAATCATTTGGTATTACTGACGGATTTGTTCCGTCAGTAAATGAAATCAGCCAACAATGACAACAGGAATCATTTATCCCTGCCTGTGCGACCCTTACTGACTATTTCGTTCATAAATTATAATAACCACGATCAAAAGGAGTTGTGGTTCAAAGAAATGGCACAAGATGGCGCACAGCTCGTACCACAATCATTTTTTTTTTTAATGAAACGTTTGGTAACCGCCGTCGATTTGCCATTCAATATCTGAACAGCGCTTCCAAACTGTGCAAATCAAGTCCAGTCATTGATATTAAAAAGTTAATGTATATATATTTTTTATAGGGGTATAGAAATTTAAGTTGGCAATACTTTTTTATAACTGTCTAGTGATTTATATTTAATTTGATTAGGCATTTCAACATAAATAAACTGTCGCCTGAAAAACGCTTCCGTATTGTGCAAACGCAAAATAAGATTGCCATTGATTACGATTTTCGGCAGCGAATTTTATTTAGCGATAAAGTATTTGATGGTGATGATGTGTATATTGAGGCACCGTTACATTCAGAAGAACTGACTGTTTGGTGTGCTTTATGTGCTCATGGGATCATTGGACCAAACTTCTTTAAAACCAATTGGCAATTGGTATGCGTCCAGCGGCAGGACAACAGGTAATATTATTTTAATATTTCGAACTGTTAACTAAGACTGTCAGGTTATAAACAAAGCGGAGGTTTTAACCCAGCCGAGTTTATACCCTAAGACTCTACTTGGAGTGACATTGGGCAGTTTTTTAGGCAACAATGCCTACTTAGTCAAGTACCGTGCTACATTCTTTTGGAAAGGAATAGAGAATAGATGAAACAGGTGATGAAAGTAGAAGGAAGGATAGTTGGAAATTAACTGCCGTATATAAGACAGCACAGCGACCAGTGACTGTGCCTTCATCGCTGAGCAGCTCCACCGACACTCAATTTTTATTTTTGTAGTGAAAAAAAACCAAGGTTTTCGTTGGGAATCGAACCCACAACCCCCATACTGACAAGCTAGTACACTACCTGATAGCCTACAGGAGCGGAGGTCTTAATTCAGCCCAACTTGCAGAGTTTTGTTTATTTCCATTGGACACGGTCTACTAACTGTGGTGCGTTCACAAACGAAGTGGAGGTTTTAACACAGCCGAGTTTGTTTCCACCGTTGCCACTGTGGGTGACCAAAGCATTGGACAGTTGAGCGGAGGTCTTAATTCAGCCCAACTTGCAGAGTTTTATTTATTTCCATTGGACACGGTCTACTAACTGTGGTGCGGTCACAAACGAAGCGGAGGTTTTAACCCAGTCGAGTTTGTGTCCACCGTTACCACTGTGGGTGACCAAAGCATTGGACATTTGAGCAGAGGTTTTAACTCAGCCCAGCTAACAGTGTTTTGGTTATTTTCATTGGACATGGTCTACTAACTGTGGTGCGTTCACAAACGAAGCGGAGGTTTTAACCCAGCCGAGTTTGTGTCCACCGTTACCACTATGGGTGACCAAAGCATTTGACAGTTGAGAGGAGGTCTTAATTCAGCCCAACTTGCAGAGTTTTGTTTATTTCCATTGGACACGGTCTACTAACTGTGGTGCGTTCACAAACGAAGCGGAGGTTTTAACACAGCCGAGTTTGTTTCCACCGTTGCCACTGTGGGTGACCAAAGCATTGGACAGTTGAGCGGAGGTCTTATTTCAGCCCAACTTGCAGAGTTTTGTTTATTTCCATTGGACACGGTCTACTAACTGTGGTGCGTTCACAAACGAAGTGGAGGTATTAACACAGCTGAGTTTGCGTCCACCGTTACCACTGTGGGTGACCAAAGCATTGGACATTTGAGCAGAGGTCTTTACTCAGCCCAGCTAACAGTGTTTTGGTTATTTCCATTGGACACGGTCTACTAACTGTGGTGCGGTCACAAACGAAGTGGAGGTTTTAACACAGCCGAGTTTGTTTCCATCGTTGCCACTGTGGGTGACAAAAGCATTAGACATTTGAGCAGAGGTTTCAACTCAGCCCAGCTAACAGTGTTTTGGTTATTTTCATTGGACACGGTCTACTAACTGTGTTGCGGTCACAAACCAAGCGGAGGTTTTAACACAGCCGAGTTTGTGTACAACTTCGCCACTGTGGGTGACCGAAGCAGTGGACAGTTGAGCGGAGGTTTTAACCCAGCCCAACTTACATTGTTTTTTGGTTATTTCCCTCGGACACTGACTGAACCCCCAAGCGCACAAACCAGCGCACAGTAGACGGAGCCGAGAAGCGAGCTGCCGTCAAACGGAGGATTAGTGGCAAATAAAGACTAAGTTATAAACGAATCAGCTGAAACTTTTTATTTGTTCAAACGACAGAGGTCTTAACTCAGCCCAGCTAACAGTGTTTTGGTTATTTCCATTGGACACGGTCTACTAACTGTGGTGCGGTCACAAACGAAGTGGAGGTTTTAACACAGCCGAGTTTGTTTCCATCGTTGCCACTGTGGGTGACAAAAGCATTGGACATTTGAGCAGAGGTTTCAACTCAGCCCAGCTAACAGTGTTTTGGTTATTTTCATTGGACACGGTCTACTAACTGTGTTGCGGTCACAAACCAAGCGGAGGTTTTAACACAGCCGAGTTTGTGTACAACTTCGCCACTGTGGGTGACCGAAGCAGTGGACAGTTGAGCGGAGGTTTTAACCCAGCCCAACTTACATTGTTTTTTGGTTATTTCCCTCGGACACTGACTGAACCCCCAAGCGCACAAACCAGCGCACAGTAGACGGAGCCGAGAAGCGAGCTGCCGTCAAACGGAGGATTAGTGGCAAATAAAGACTAAGTTATAAACGAATCAGCTGAAACTTTTTATTTGTTCAAACGACACTGCCTGAACGCCCTGCAGCCAGGGAAAGCGTATCGTTACATTTGCTTAAAACAAGCAATGGTGACCGATATAGGGTCACGATTATTGACTTTTTCGTTCATCAATTATACAGTCATGATGTGCAGGTACTATGATTTCAACAAACTGGCGCAACATATCACACAGCTTGTGGCATAATTGATTTATTAAACCAGTGATGGGCGAACTTTTTGGGTGGCCGGCCAATAAATAAAAAAAAAATCTTGCGGCGGGCCATTAAATTAAAAAAAAAAAAACGTAGAGGGTCATTCATTAAAAAATTATGGGGTTGCTGTTCAGTTAAAAGCTCGGTTTAAGCTAAATATTTATTAGTTATATTACGTAACATTTTAAAACAACATAAACATTTTATAAGATACGGTTAATTATGATTTTAAGATTTTCCAGAAAATCTGGTTCCAGCTGTGAGGATGCGACTTTTAATAAATTAAATAGACTCTCGTCTGACAATCGGTTTCTTATTGAATTTTTTCTGTCTGCATTTCATTACTGAAGAGGCCTGTCCACCTAAATATGAGGAAGCAAACATTGCCATAATTTTCTGCGCATGATTAATTAGCTTTGGAAATTCATTTTTTGGAAATTAAGCTTATCTGTATTTAAAAATAGCTGTTTTAAATTATTATTACATTGCAATTCTATTAATTCCAATTGTAGATCAGATGGAACATTCTCAGGATTAACATTAAAAGGCATTAAAAAAAATATCTAAACATGATTGGATTTTTTTAAAGTCAGCAAATCTGGCCTCAAGTTCTGAATACAGTTTTAATAAAGATTGTGAAAAGACTTTTAACTTCTCTTCACACACAGGCCTCAAAGAATTAATTAAGTCTTGGAAAATGAGTCAAATCATTTTTTTCCAAACATTTAGAAAATATAAACATTTGAGTTTTAAAAGACCTCAAACTGCCCCAAGTTTCATCTATAAATTGATTTCTGCCCTGTAACTTCTTGTTCAGTTTATTATAGTGCTCGAGTAAATCCGTGAAAAAAGCAAACTCAATGCACCAATTCTCCAATCCAATCCTCCAATATTTCCCACTCATACCAAATTTCAGTTTTGGTTTTTAGAAAAACTTTAATTTCTTCGAGAAGACTCCAAACTCTCGAGAGTTGTGGGCATGCCCCACAACTCAGCCACCTAATTTTTGTGTAATAAAGTACATCTGAAAATTCTGCATCAACTTTCGATAAAAACTCTTGAAATTGTCGATGTAACAAACCACGGGCTCGAATGGTATTAATTAATTTTAAAATAAGATTAAGTACGTGGTTAATATCCAAGGCAGCCTTGCAAAGAACATCTTGGTGGATTATACAGTGTAAAAAATTGTTTCGCTTTCAGGATTCTGACTTTTATACACTCCTGCAAACCCCGTATTTTTTCCCACCATGTTTTAATGCTCCATCAGTTGTTAAATTAGTTAAAAATTGGGGCATTAATAGATGCCATCCCCTCTCTAAATTCATTATAAATTATTTTTGCTGTCGATCTCAAAGAAGCAAGTTCTACGGTTATTAGAAAGTTTTCATCGACTCCTCTGAAAAAATTTGAAGTTGGGCTGTATCACTCCTGCCAACACTCTGGTCCATAGTGACTGAAAAATACTTCAACTTTTTAAGACGTCCATCGAGTTGATTGGTTAAATTAGAAGAAATCGCTTCAATTCTTTTTGTGACCGTTCTTCGTGACAGCCCTATAGATTCGAAATCTTTTACCTTTTCTGGGCACAATACTTTTTCAATGCTAATTAACACATCCTTAATAAATTCTCCTTCAGAAAACGGTTTGTTACTTTTTGCTATTTTATAGGCAACAATGTGACCAGCTAACGTGGAGAATCGCTGGACACATTTGCTGACTAGATATTTTTCTTTTCAATTCCTCTGAATGAACTTTCTTGTCTTCATCTGTCATTTTATAGTACTTCGACCCAAGAAGATGTTTTGAATCATAGATAATTAATTAGATAGTACACGAGGAAAAAATCTCGGCAAGTGGCCCTCCACAGTTAACCGCTTTATATGCATCTGTCTCTTTTATATAAAGGAGTTAATGAATTTTATTTGTTTACATTATTATTTTACAATTTTATGCAAGTTGGCGCAAATTTTTAGAAAATGTTGGTTTTTAGCCATAATTTTCTAATTTTTGCGCTAATTTACTGGTCAAGAAAACAGCAAGTGAATCCGCATGCAGAGGTGTTATAAAATAGCAAAGGATATAGGAAGAACGTTATAAATGTGAGTATTTTTTTCCTAAGGAAAGATTTTTCTTCCTAAGGAACAAGTTTAAAGTACTCAATAAAACATTTTATCTTAATTATAGGAGCCGCAAATGTATAATGAACTGTCCAGACGTAGGGAAACTCCACCGGTTCTCGAAGAATCTAACACGGTAAGGTTTTTTATGTCTTATGTGTTAACGAACGTTCGTTTATAAAAAAACAAGTGTATTTCCGTGTGTGGTTCCATTTGGCAATTAAATAATGTCCAATTGGTTTGTGATCATTGTGAGAAACAGAAAACAATTGTGAAGATTTTAAAATTTGCATTTTTGAAAAATTTGAATTGCTTAATAAAACATTTTGTCTTATTTTCCAGGAGCCGCAAGTATAGTGAACTGCACAGACGTAAGCAATTTCCACCAGTTCCCGAAGAATCCGACAAGGTAAGTGTTTTTATTTATTTTGTGTTGATGACGAACTTTCGCATATAAAAAAGCAAGTGTATTATCGTGTTCAGTTCCATTTATCATTTAAATAATGTCCAATTGGAATCGTGATCGCTATGCAGAATGTGCTTTTTTCTTCCTAAGCAACAAACTTAAATTATTTACATTTTATCTTGTTTTTTAGGAGTCGCCAGTATATTAAATAATTAAAAAACATTTGACTGTTTTGTTTTGGTCAATAATTTTTTGGCTCATCTTTTATTTTCCAAGCGCAGAAGTCAAACGCAAAGAAGCGTTCAATAAGCTAACTAAAGCTTTAGTGGACCTTTTAAATGTGTGGTATGTACTACTTTTTCATAAAATTTTCTTATTCTAAATTGACCTATATCGTTTCTAGTGTGACGCAGGCATATATAAATCAGAAGCGTTTAGATGCTAAAGCGAAACAATTGCATGTAGGAGCTATGAATTTTGCAAAACAAACTCAACAATGGTTGCAAGTAATCGATAAATTTAGTAGTGCTCCCAAAGTATTGGGTGACATGGAGAATTTGGCCCGAAGTATAGAGTCTAATATGCAAGTCAACATACTTTAGAAATTGCCAACAAAAGCAGCAAACAAACTCAGCAAGGCAATTCAACAGCAGTGGCAGATAATCGTTCCAAGTCATAAACAATTTTTCAAATATTAAAAAATTTCGCTATATGTTATATATCTACGGTAAAAAAAATTCCGTACCGACTTTATTTGTAATTATAAATTTAAGACTTTTTGTTCCTTTAATGAAATACATATAGTTTTATAAAATTTGCAACTAAATTATTTTATTTGTTTATTAATTAATAATTAGGAATAAAAAGTAGAAAACATTGATTTGACAAATTAAATTTTGTTTGTTCGGTGGAATTATATCGAATATTTTTAAAAAGTGTTAACATTTTTACAATTCAGATGTAAGTGTAGTTAGCCTCTCTTTATTCAAGGCCGTCATGCGTGGTGAAGAACCACATCCCACAAGAAGTGATGCTGTTCATAGGAAAACATAATGGATCTACACTAGACAAGGCTAAAAAAAAAACAATCATCTTTTACAAAGCTATTTTTCCTTGTTATCTTGATTGAAAAAGTAACTTACTACTGCAATGCTAAAAACTCCAGATTCGGTTCTGCCAATTTTCCATAAGCCAAGCACCAATGTGTGAATTTCAATTTATCACACTTTTAGTTATTTTATAGCCCTCAAAAGGGCTTTTAAAAGTTTTCATTTATCTCTTTTTGAAGTTTTTTTTATAGCTCTTAAAAGAGCTGTTCTTTGATGTATTTTTTCCAGTCAAAACTTGTGCCCAGTATCATCTGCATTTGACCAGTCATTTGCTTTCTACAAAGTATATTTGTAGTTATCCTAAAGCTAGTTTTAGTTTTGGAAATTCTTATAATTTTTGACCAGCCACACAAATAAATTACACATCTACGAAAGGCACTGTAAACAAACACATTTTATAGCATGTAATTCACGTTCTATTTGTAAAGTAAAGGGATAAACATTAAAATTACCCTGCAGTTATTATTGGAGTACATGATCCGTTTTAAGTATAAAGTAGTAGTTACAACATGGTCCGATGTAATGCAAACATGGACCATGATGACTAAAAAAAAAGATATTTGGCAGTACTCGCAACACATTATTAAAAAAATACAACTATGGTAGCACTATTATGTAATTTTTCGATTAGCCGAATGATTGAAAGTGAAAAAGTTTCTTCTGTTGTAAGTAAAAATTAAATAATTAAGAAAAGTTCAATAATAAAGAAATAAAATGAAATGCAGTGCACGTCATCAAAAAAGAATTCTTAAAAAAGAGAAAGATTATTATTTAAGTAAATTAAATAACGCAAACGCGTTCAATGAGTGCAAAAAAGATTCCATTAAAATAGAATCAGCAGGTGAAGACGATTTTTTGAAATTAGGGGATTCACCTGTAGAAGTAAATAACTTAAAATGCGAAAGTAATTTAATTAGTGATTTAGGGCAATGGGAGATGGACGACAGTAGAACTTCCTGTAAACACATGCGAGATTTGTTGTGTATATTGAAAAACAATGGAATTGATGTACCGATTTCTCCAGCTGCGCTATTTAAACGAATGGACTCGGAAATAAATATAGTGACAGTACATCCTGAGCAATATGTGCATTTTTGTATTAAAATTAATCCAATGAAAGTAGCACATTTATTATTTATCTTAAGTTCAAACTAGTCTCTTGTGGTGTTCCATGGAGTATTAACATTAAAATAATTAAAAAAACTAATCCTTTGTTTATATTCCGCGGGTAATAATACAAAATGGTTTCCAAACTAGTTTTCTGTGGTAATCCATGGAGTTCTGACATGAAGTAATTTCAAGACTAGTTTTTGGACTACTCTGACGTAATGGGTTTTTGGATTACCTGGTCCTCTCCTAGGACATTGTAATGTAAAATAGAGCATGTTTTTGCCATATACTTGGATTACTTTTGGACCGGTCCTGGTCCTTTATGGAGTACTCTTTACACGTGTGTAAGGAGTAGTGTCGATTTCTGCAGGGTAAGTCAATTTTTTATATATGTAATTACATTTTTTTTTTGGTATAAATTTATACACTTTAAGAAAAAAAAATTGTAAAAATAAATAAAATAAAAAATAAAACTTAAAATGCATATTTTACAAAATTGAAAACAAATTCACCAAAGAATTTGAGCTTAATTGAAAAACATGCAATCTATTTACATAGATACATATGTACATGTACATGTGATTTTATTGCGAATTTTAATTGAAGTAAGATTTTTCCCCAAAATTGTGACGGTATTATCTCTAAAAAATCTGGCAGCTATGTATATATACAAAAAATTTTCAAAAAAAAAATACATACTTAACTGTTGACATGTTAGAACAATTTTCGGTTTGGCCGAAGTTGAAGATGTTGCCTTTTTTACTTTCTTTTTGTTTCGTGTTTTTTTTTTATTTGATCTACGTTTTTTTTAGCGTCTGCTAAGAATGTATACGTGTGTTTGCACTAATGCAAACTCATTAGCATACAAACAAATCAGTTCGAGCGAACATGTCGAGTCGTAAATAACTTATTTGTGTTTACAACAATTTTCTAAGTTTTCCGAAAAATTTTATAATTTTTTTTTGTCATACAAACCATCTCCTGAAAATTTCGAATCGAATAAAACAAAAATCAGCCAAATCGCTCCAGCCGTTCTCACGCCAAGTCATTACATACGTGGACCATTTCATTTTTATATACACTCAAACCTCGTTTTATGCGATTGATCCGTTCCAGAGAAAAGCGCATAAAACAAATTCGCATAAAACGATACACTAGCTCCATACTAAAATTAATGATTCGTCCCTGAATTTTGAAAAAATGCATAAATTCAAAGTAAAGCATTAAAACTCAAACAAAATCGCATAAAAAAAGTCAACAAAAAAGTGTTGTTAAGCCCATGCTGAATTTTTAGTGCCCGTTCCGTATTTGGAGCCACATTAAAAATTTCGCTCTGTAGGTCTTTAACTGTTTTAAGAATTTTATCAATCTTTTTTAAAGTAAGGGGCTTTACAAGTCCTTCGCAATCACTTTCGCAATTATTATCTTCCATATTATCAGCAGTTAGACTAACAATGTCGTCATCAGGTAACGGAACATCTGCGAGTCGTACTTCTATATCATTATGGTTCAAAGAATTAAATCCATCGCTTTCGATTTGTCGAGCCAGCATTAAAATTTCTTCAGATAATACAGATATTTCATCAGCAGTATTACCACGAACACAACCTGGCCATACAGCTTTCCAGCAACCATTTAATGTTTTTGGTCGTATACTGGATACTGCAGATGCAATATTAAATTTTTTCCACCCCTCGGTCAATGTTAACTCTTCATTTTCAATTTTATATAAAATCAATTGGTATGTGCTTTTTATATAATACTAGCGTGCCCGTGACTGCTTTGCAAGTCAATCATTAATCAGAAAGAACACAATTACTTTTTTTTTCGTTTTTATGTTTTTTTTTTTTTTAATAATTTTATCTTTTCCACAATTCATTATTTTTGTGTGCTTATATAATACGTCTTATTCTATTGGAATGCTTTTACATATACGACATTCTTCGATTGATTTTGGTTCGCGGTATAGACAAACAAAGCAGTTGGTTTATTAACACGTGAACATGATAAATATAATTGACCATGCGAAAAACAGGAATCGTTACAAAAGCAACACGTATGGGGAACTAAAGCCATTTAAAATCAAACGGCAATCTGGAGGAATCATAGGAATGCGTGGTATCATGAACATCCTCGCCCTTATATTTTCCTTTTAAAATGTTTGCTTCAATCACATTTTCATGACTAAACGTGTCTGGCAGAAATTTCTAAGCAAAATAATTGGAACACCAACTTTCCCTTGTAGGCGGTAGCCCAGGTAATTCAAGCGAATTTTAAAATTCGACTGGATAATTTACAACATGGTCTTGATTGGTAACAGAGTCAACCGATTTTTAGGTAAAAATTTCCCCAAAAATGTTATTCAAAATTGTAACAATGATATCCGAAACATCTGCGTTTTTCGCAGCTAAGATAGCTCTTTCCCCAACCAATCATGGTTTCTAAAATTTTGTGCAATACCGGGAAATATGTCTGTGACCAATTCATGTTTTGATTGAGCATAATCATTTTTGCGGTCGGGTCAATTAGAATTGCGCAATTTCCAATATCTAACAATTGCTTTGAAAAACGTTCAGCTGAAGGATCATTTTGGAATTGAACACGCAAATTTCACACACGCACACACAAAATGCAACAGAATATGGAAAACAAAATTCTGTATTCACTTGCTATGAACATGAGCATATTTCGATTTCGATATTGCCGTCGCATTTTGTGCAAGCACACATACACACACACACACAGCAACCTACAAACGAAAACACACATTTCATTTGATACAAAAATTGAGTCGAAGTATTCAATGGAAAAAACTTTAATTTTCTTGAAAAATTTGTCTTGTCACGCATTTGCTGAAGCCGTGATTCGCGTTGTCTCTCCGTTTCTGCGGCTCTAGACGTAGATGCCCCTTCACGATTTTCCTGAAGACGTGATTCGTGTTCCTCAGCTGATTCAGCGGCTCTTCTTGTCCTCTGCTGCCGCGTTGCGATGGTTTTTTTAGCAAGAGCTGTTTTTTTAGGTGGGATTTTAGTAAACTGGAATAGTGCAAAAGGAACAATGATGTGTTTTGTTTTTTTACTTTTATAACATTTTATTATTGGTTGTTGGAACGACAGTAATCATATTACCTATTTGATGAATTGGCATTAAAAATAATTTGTGAAGTTATTTCACTATTGTAAATTTAAAAACACTTGTTATTTACTAAATTAATTTCACTTATAGGTTTCTCACTTATGAACACAAAACAGCAAAGTTTGTTGGGTTGTACCGTTATTTTTTACCAGCGTAGCGGGGAATTTGTTGTATTATATAGTAATGTAAATATTTTGAAAATATAAATAAACCGAAAACTCGGATTTTTGAATGCAACATTTCGGAAGTTTTAAAATTTTGATATTTTTTATTATATATTAGTGAGTTTTTTTTTTTTTTAAATATCTTCGGAAATACATAATCGATTTAAGAGATTGATATCTCGTTTTGAAAAGCATAACAATGGCTTTAAAAATAAAATAAAAAAGAAAAAAAAATAATAAATAAGTATATGTGTATGTCATTGGTGGGTTTTGCCACGCCCCTCCGCCCACAGACCGAAAAATCGGACTTCACAGTGTCACCCGCCTGAATATTCTGAAGATTCTCTGAAAATTTCATCAAAATCGGCCCAGCCGTTTTCGAGTCCATTTCTTACATACATACACACATCCTCTTTTATATATATATAGATTTCTTAAAAGTGGAGATTATTCCTTGATCTAGTGGTTGAAGAATACTGGTTGTATTTGTTGGCAAAAATTCAATCTTAATGTTTGAATGTTCATTATCTATAACAAGCAAAATTTTAATTCAAGATTTTTTTCCTTCATATAGAATTCAACTTCTGGTACAAAACATTTGTAAAACCATTCACTAAATAGTGCAGAGGTTACCCAAGCTTTAGTGTTTGCCATCCAGTGAACTGGCAAACGTTTTAAGTCTTTTCCTTTTAGGGCCCGTGGTTTTAGAAACTTATTTACGACTAATGGTTTTAACATTTTATCTCCTGAAGCGTTGTTGCATAGTAAAACCGTTAATCTTTCTTTACTAGGTTTAAATCCACTGGCTCTTTTTTCTGTTTTAGCAATGTAGATTTTGTTTGGCAATTTTTTCCAAAAAAAAAATCCGGTCTCAACTGCATTGAATATTTGATCTGGGCGATACTGTCCTTCTTCTATTATTTTTTTTTTTTAATTTTTGTGGATAATTTAAAGAAGCATGTTCATCTGCTGATGCTGACTCACTTCTGATTTGGATGCTGTGAATATTATTTCTTTTTAAAAACCGTGCAAGGTTCAGAAGTTGATGGCTGATTTTGCTTTATTCTATCATAAAATATTAGGGCTTTTTCTTGTATCATATATCCGCTTATGGGAATCCTTTTTTTTAGTTAAATCCTCAATCCACAAATTAAGAGATTTTTCCATTTTTTCAATCAGTATGTCTCTTGTATAAGACGAATACTTTGAATTCATTTCTGTGCCCGAAATTACGGATTTTCTTATGGAATCTTTATTTTTTTTAATCGATCGTATAGTTGATTCTCCTAAGTTGAACTCTTTTCCAAGCGATGTATACTTTGCACCATTTTCTAAGCGTTCGAGAATTTTAATTTTTGTCTCTAGGGATATTGTTTGTCGTTTTTTCTTATTTTTATCCATATTGTAATCTGAAAACGCACATAATATTTTTGAGCACAGAAACTTCAAAATAACAAAACTTTATAAGTTCTCACTTTAATCACTTTTATGATAAATTAATCTCAATTTTTTATACGAGTAATATTCACTAAGATGTAAAAACAAACACCACAATAAACTATTTTATTTAACTTGTTGATTAAAATGGATTTCCCCTAAGTTAAAAACTAGAATGATGTTCACACTAAAGCTGAAAGTCCATACCACGCGTTCTACGCGTACACGCTTTATACGCGTCTGTCAAAAAAGTAGAATCAGTGTAATTGTATGTGACAAGTTACACAGCACATCGCTTAGAATGCTTATGACGCATAGAATGCATGAAGTAGGTTAACTTTCTACTTTTCTACGCGTGGCAAGCGCCATGAAAAAATTTCAGCTGTTTTTGACGTCGTATTATTTCTGTTATTTTGATTTTTTAAACGTTGGTGCAAAAAAAAAAACACTCACTTCCCTTTCCAAAAACAAGGGACGCACCGAAAAGCGTCTTCTTTTCTCTTGAAGTTTTCCATAGGTCCTCATTACACAAAATATCATTGCACAAATTTAATAAATTCTGTAAATTCTTGAAAAATTTCAATTTCAGTATTCATTTTTGCAAACATTTTTTTATTGGATAAAATTATTTACACCACAGCTGATTATAACAAAAAACTTGGCGCATAAAAAGCGTTGCATGTAACTTGAAGTGTGAAAAGCGTAGAACGCGTAAAAAGCATCAAACGCGTACAAAGCGTGTGCGCGTAGAACGCGTGGTATGGACTTTCAGCTTAAGTTACAGCGCGCTGCAATAAAAGTCACAAGTACATCATGTGCAATTTTACAAGCGAAAATATAAGCGTGCAAAAAAATTAAAAATCGCACAAATTTGAATTCGCATAAAAAAAAAATCGCATAAAACGAGGTTTGTTGAGTGTATATAGAAGATAAGAAAATTCGCTTACTTATGTTCTTGCGTCGCCATTGTATTGCGTGTTGTATTTATTTTGCATCTAAATTTTTTTTGGATGCCTTTCTTGCTTTTTCTTGCGTATTAAATACAATAGTGTTGCAAATTTACGAACACGGTTGCATTTACGAACACAATGCAATGTATTACTATAAGGCAACATGCGTTTAGGAAGTCAACCTTTCATTCAAAAAGTCACGGACTTATTAATCCGCCCTCGTTGTATAACTTGCTGCGAATACTTTAATTATCAATGGTTTAAAATAACACACAGGACGGTATATAATTTTCCTCGGTGTAAACCGTCATTGCTTGCAGTTTGTTCGATGTAACCGGCTAGCGCTTCCGATGTGATGACACCGTGTTCAGCACTGTATTGTGTCTGAGCGGTCGTTCTTATTATAAATTTGTATAAATTGTAGCAAGTTTTAAAAATCAAATTAAAAATTTGTAATTAATTGACTTATTTATCGCATATAACTCGTTATTTTGATTGCTATCCCTTATCTCATCAGATTGTTCAAATATTTGATTGTGTTTAGTACTTTTATACATACTTTATGACATTAACGGTGGCATTCATTGAAGTATGACAACATAACATAGAAAAGACTGGTAAGGATGCCAGAAGGAAAACATTTTTTTTGTTATAAATCGTCAAAAAATTACAACTAAGGCGAAAAAAGAACTTAAACTTAAGTCGACATATTTGAAAGGTTTGGTGCAGTCATTTATTTTGCCGCGAACGCGAATTATTTTAAGGTGAAAATGTGTTTCAAAAATCGTATCACATTTTATTGAAATTTTGTGTCACTCTTCTAATGTTATAGCAACAAATTCAAATCTTGCGTGAATTCTGGCATATCTTTTTTTTAGTTATGTATATATTCATTAATTTTTTATCTTTTTATGTTTTTTTTTAATAGCAGAAAACCATTAACAATATTTGTTGCTGTTCGAGAGTCATCTTCAACAATTAACAGAGTTGCATGTGTGTGTGTGTGTGTGGAAATTCGATTAAAAAATTAATAATTTAACAAATAAAATACAACACACATTTTCTACGTCAACAGCAATGCAGCAGTATTTGATATCCGCAGCCATATTTAAAATAAAAGCCGGTCAACAATATTATTTTCAATTAGTGAAATACATTGAGGCTTTGCTACAACAATAAAAACAACGATATAAATATAATAAAAAAAAAACTTAAAATCATTGTAAAACAAGTCTTCATCGTTTATTATTAATGAATGCATCGGCTAGCACAGGCCATACATAAATTGAAAATTATCGCAATATTAAAAACCAAATTGATGGCTGGACAACTTAAAGTTTTACAATAGGAAATTGTTGCTCCTTTTTATTGTGAAGGTTAAGGGAGATCGTTGCAAGAAATTTATCATCAATAATACAAATTTTAGAACCGCCAAGTTGGAAGGAAAAAAACTTTTTACGGCAGTTAACAATTTTTTCACTGGTTCAACATTTGCCAGGGAAATTCGACAGCTAATGGTAAGTTCTATAACAAAATTATTTATGAATTTTAAATAATTGGAGGAAACTTCACTTGGAGAAAAGAAAGTCTTTTTACTTTCACAATTTTCCCTAATAGAATGCGTTAATAAACTCAAAGAAAGTCACCTTATGTCACCGTGAATTCTCTCTCAAATCGAACCATGATTAACAATTTCTTGTGACCACAATTGATTAAAGTTGACATCGGCAACTTTTAGTTTTAGCAAGACGGCGAAACAAGCCATAAGAAATTTCCCGGTCACATAATTTCTCAATCTGGAGATGTTAATTGGCCGCCCCATTCTTGTCAATTAACGCCGCTGCATTATTTTCTTTTTCTTTTGAGCCATTTGATCGACCGGGCTTACTTGAACAATCCACAAGCAACTGACGCTTTGAAAGATGAAATTCGGCGGTGCATTAACGAGATAAGATTGCAAAATGTGATGGAAAATTTTGTGTGAAAAACGGACGTCTGCCGAATTGTTAGAAGTGGACATTTGCCCGTTATTAATTCCGGTACTTGTAAATAATACTGGTACCAATAAAACTGTAGTTAAAACGTCAGTGCTATCTGTGGTGATTGTCTTTCTGAAAGATAGGAATTATATCATACCTGGTCCATTACAATCATAAATTTGCACATGCCACACGGTAGGAAACCCCATATTTTGTGTCAGACAATAGGGAAAATCAAAAATAACCGCGCAGTGAAAAAAGAAGTCAAATTATTTTGTTATCATTTCGTGGGGAAGGCCTGATTGAGGTGTGGCTACTTAAAATGTATAGATGGTCCAATCGAATTTTTTTTTTTTTTAATTTTCCTTAATCATTGAATCTTTCACATTATTACGAAATTTACAATGAGTATTCAAATCTTAGCCTAAGAATAAAAAGTCTTCGTTGCCACTGCAACTACAACATTAAGTTCCCACGGGTGTTGTCTTCATTTGATGAGTTCAAAGGTTCCCCTCCTTTTAAGACGTTTATGGCCCTCAAATATGAGCAAGTCTCTTGCAAACTGATTTGGATGAGTTGTAACTTTTGATTTATAGTTTGTGATAACTTTCCTAGTGTCCTCACGAATAGTGAGAATGCTGAGATCTCTGTGAATATTATTATTTCTGATGTACCACGGGGCACACGTTATTATTCGCTGGAGTTTTGACTGCCGTCTTTGTAGTTTTTCGATGTTTGATGACGAAGCAGTTCCCTATAGTTGTATACCGTATAACCATATGGGCTTTAAAATGGCCTTATATAGAAGGACCTTGAGGTTTAAATTTTAATGAGGATCTTGGTCCGATAAGCTAGTAAAGTTGGGCAGATTTCAACTTTATTTGTGTTATTTTTGCCGCTATGTGGTAAGTCCATGTGAGACGTCTATCAAGATGAATTCCGAGATACCTCACATTATTTTGCTCAGGAATTCTTATGCCATCAATTGCAACCGGAGAACAATTTTATCTTCTCAAGGTAAAAGTGATGTGAACGCACTTTCAAGCATTTACTTTTATCTTCCATTTTTTAGCCATATCTCTCTCCAACACTTTTATGTGTGCTTGAAGTTGTTCAGATGCAACTATTGGATCGTTGTGATTGCTTACAAAAGCATTATCATCAGCAAATGCAGATGTATGAGTTAGTGGACTAGTGGGCATATCAGCGGTAAACAAAATGTAAAGGAACGGCCCAACAATGCTACCCTGTGGTACACCAGCAGAAATTTGTTTCGTGGAGGATAAAATAGATTTTGATCTTATATGAAAAGATCTATTGCTTAAGTTATTCTTGAATAATTTGTGCACATTTACCGGTAGCAACTCTACAATTTTCGATAATAGACCACTGTGCCAGACCTTGTCAAATGCCTGTGATATGTCTATAAAAAGCGCTGAACAATATTGTTTACTTTCAAAAGCACTTCGGATGAGATTTGTTATCCTGTGTACCTGTTCTATAGTACCGTGCATCTTCCTGAATCCAAACTGATGGTCTGGGTTAATGAAGTTTGTATCAATATGAGACTTTGGACTCTCAAGCAGCAATTTTTCAAAAAGCTTCGAAAAAATCGGCAACAAGCTTATTGGGCGGTACGACGTTACTTGTGAAATATCTTTACCAGGCTTTGGTATCATTACAATTTCAGAATGTTTCCATAGCTTTGGAAAAGCACCAACACGTAACATGGAGTTAAAAATAAATTGAATACTCCGTAAAGCACAAATAGGCAGATTAGTAATCATAGATACAGTGGTTTGTCTGCGCCTGGTGCTTTTCTAGCCTTCAGCGATTTAACAGCAGTTTGAATCTGAGAAAATCTGAACTTCATTGGACTCTCTACTATATCGTTAATAATGATAGGGTCAACATGGGAGTTAGTAATATTTGAAACAAATACCTTTTCTAAATGGTTGGCAAATGCTTCAACTTTTTCCTCAGCGGTCTTTGCCCATTCACCATTGCGTAGTCGCACAGGAGACTCGTATGCAGTAGGATGTTTCTAACAGCCTTCCATAAACTGTAGTCGGACTGCTCAGTGGAGTCTAAGCTTTGCAAGTACTTTTCCAGATTGCGTTCCTTATCCTCGTTCAGTGCATTACGCAAATTTTTTTGCCACACCCTCAGTTGTGCCTTTAGGTCAGGTGAACGACATTGCTGCCATTTCCACCTTAATTTTATTTTTTGTTTTACTAGATGCTCGATACTGCGACTGAAGCTGTATTGATGGCCAATCGAATGGTAATCGAAACAAATATTATATTCACATTTTCCCGGCTTAGACCATGATATTACCTCTTTCTGGCTTATAAGTCCCCTTTTAAACATAGATATATCGTCCAAAAAAGTTTTGGAAGACGTTCTTCTTCTAAATTTTATTCCATCCATATTCTAACCTTTATTCCATCCAAAACAATTTCGATTAAAACCAGATCAAAGTCTTGGTTTAATCAGACGTGCAAAAATGCAGTCAGATCGAGAGAGGAAGCATTCAATATCTGGCGTAGAAATAAAAACGCAGATACTGATTTGCTACGCAAAAGGGAGAGATCTTCGTGTGCCAAAGTACTAAGGCGCGAAAAGCATCTGTACGATGAGCGCCTTCGTGCTAAAGTTCTTGCTACTTCTAGGGGTAGTAAGAACTTTTGGTCATTTGTCAAAAGAATACGTGATAATGCTAGTTCTTCAATTCCGACTCTTTTTAAATAAAGCTAACCTTTTAGCTGGTATATTTGCAAATAATTCTTTTTTGCCGGAAAGCAGTCAACCACCGCCAGATCTCGACAGAGTATCAGTTACTATGCCGAGGATATTTTTTCGAGCTCGAGCGGTTAAAAGGGTTCTTACAGATCTCAACATAAACAAGTCTCCTGGGCCTGATGGGATACCAGCACTGGTCTTGAAGCAGTGCTCGTCGACGCTAGCGCGTCCATTAGCAGCCCTTTTCAGCTCATTGTACCATGTCGGAGAATTTCCGAAGTGCTGGAAAGTTGCTAATGTAACGCCTATCCCCAAAAAGGGGGAGGCTAACAACCCTGATAATTACCGCCCAATCGCAATTTGTTCTGCACTTTCTAAGGTATTTGAAAGTATGATTAATTTTCATCTAGTGAGATACCTGGAGTCCAACAGCTTGCTTAGTGACCGACAATATGGTTTTCGTAGGGGGCGCTCTACGGGTGACTTGTTAGCATTCTTGTCGGAACAATGGTGTAACTCCATACATCATTTTGGAGAAAGCAAGGTGGTGGCTCTAGATATTTCCAAAGCATTTGATAGAGTGTGGCATGATGCACTTCTGTCAAAACTTGTTGCTTTTGGTGTCGGTGATAATTTTTCAAGATTTATATCGAGTTTTCTCAGAAATCGCACCATACGAGTTGTTATAGATGGGATTTCATCAGACGAGTTCATGATAAATTCAGGGGTACCGTAAGGCTCCGTTCTTTCTCCTACTTTATTCCTTATCTTTCTAAATGACCTTCTTTGTCGAACTTTCAACCCTATATATTCTTTTGCAGATGACAGCGCCATTTGTCACTCATATTCATTTGATAATAGACCAGGCCATTTGGAGGTTACTTCCAAAAGGCAAAACATGAATGATATGCTTAATCACGATCTTGTGACAATCTTGGAATGGGGTCGTGCGAATAGAGTGGAATTCAATGCTCGTAAGACACAATGTTGCATGCTTACGCATAGATCTTCGTTTGGTATTGGTGCTGCATCTGTTACTATGGGTGATATAGGTATTACGGAATCGGAAGCTCTTGATGTTCTCGGTATAAAAATTCAGTGTGATGTTCGTTGGACTAAACACATTTTTCAGGTTTCTAAAGAAGCTTTCAAGTGCCTCGGTTTTCTAAAGCGGTGTAGAAGATACTTCACCCCATCCGATCTCCGTACTATCTATACCAATTACATCCGTCCGAAAATGGAATACAACTCTCATGTATGGGCCGGTGCTCCAAAGTCTATTTTGGGGTTACTCGACCGCGTACAGGAGAGGGCCAAGAGGCTCATTGCTGACACTAGGGTATCCAACTCTATTGATTCTCTAGAGCATCGACGCAATGTGGGATGCATTTCACTGTTCTATCGTTACTACAATGGTAAGTGCTCTAATGAGATTAGGGAACTTGTTCCTGACACTCGCACGTTTTCACGTTTAACTCGATTTTCGAGGAGAGCACATCCTTTTGTGGTTGATTGGCCAATGAATCGCACTACGCATTACAGGGAAAATTCGTTTTTCAGCAGAACAGTCCGTATGTGGAATAAGATCCCTCCGGAGGTCTTTCCTGTCACTTTCAATCTGAGAAAGTTCAAATCGAATGCCCACAGACACTACTTCCTCTTTTCCCCTTCCCGTAACCTAATTTCCTAGTTCTGGCACAGTGCATTGCATAGGTAGGGGTCATCCCCTGAGTGCTGGTCCTATTAAAAAAAAAAAAAAAAAAAATTAGAACCAGAAGACATGTTTCGCTGACCCAGATTCAAAGTTTTGAAAGTAAGGACTTCCAAGATATTATTATACGCGGATCATGTTTTAAGAGTTCCTCATAAGCTTAAGTGACTCGTTGGCCATATCTTTCAAGGAGACAAGATATTATGCAACCAGGTTGCTTATTGTTTAAGAAAGATGATGACTTTTCAAGAAGCATCGTTATTTAGTTTAGATAACTCCAATACAAAAAGAAAAGAGCATCTGGTTAAAAGCCTTCGATTCGATTTCATTTTATCGAATCTGTTCCTGTAATCAGCTCTACAATCTCCATCTGCATTTACCTCCAAGTCTTTTTATTTTGATGTCAAATCGAACATTTCCCTTACGATTCACATTTTGTGCCCCATGAAGCTTTCTTTCGAACACTGGGAGATAGAGGAGATGCTTTCGAACAGTTTGAGTTTCGTTAATCGAATGGATTTTTCAATTTAAATATTTAGCTAACCGTTCGATTACTTCTTTATTTTGTAACGTTCATATATTTATTGCAGACACGTAATTCATTGGTAAGTGTCGATGACACTGAGGATGTATTTACAAACCTGGAACATATAATTGGCAGTAACGATGAAACTCAGACAGATATTTCGCAAGCAATGGACTTGGCAGTCCATAAGCAAAGTGCATCATCGATAGCACCCTCACCCTCGGTGGATGGAATTTTGAGAAAAACTCACACTCCGGCGAGGCGTCGCTCACCAAGGCTGCGAACCCAAGCAATATCACGTGAAGAGGATGAAACGTTTGCAAACAAGACCACTATATCCACCAAAGATCATAAAAATAAAAACTTTGTATCGGAAATTTTGAGTCAACGAAATCGTCGGAAAAAAAATCAACAAAAGCAAAAACAAACTTCAGATTCCGATACAGATTCTTCTAATGATTTTACCACCACCGATTCATTACTACAACGGCAGCACAATTCAGACGTCTTTTCAAATACCCGTGACATAGACGTGAAGGATTATGAACAAGAAATCCCTAACGAAGGTAACGACAATGAACAAAACTATTTAAGTGATCAAGAGATAAAAACAAATGATGGCATAGATGACGAAGATGAGGAATACGACGATGAGGATTTTGATGATGTAGAAGACGATGACGATGAAAACGAATATGAACTGGACGAAGAAGAAGAAGAGCAGGAGGAAGACGATTTTTTTGAAGAATCACCATTGAAGGAGCGTAAACGCAGTAATACGTCTAGCACGGAATGTGGTAGCTTACGTTTTATTTCGTCGCGTAACAAACGTGTTAAGCGAAAATCGAAAATGCGTCAATTTTCTACACAACGAACATATTCCAATGACTCCAATGAAGGCGAGGGTGGTCGTATCATATCAAAAGCACAAATGAGAGGTAAAAAACAATATTTTTAACTCAAATGCAACGATTCTTAAATTTCATTTGCTAGAAGCGTTGGAATTTGCTGCTGTTAAGGATGTTGCCACATTTAAGAATTTTCACAATTTCCATTACAGAATTTCGAGAAGCTTTTCGTTTATTTGACAAAGACGGAGACGGTTGTATAACGAAAGAGGAATTGGGAACTGTTATGCGTTCTTTAGGTCAATTTGCTCGTGTTGAAGAGCTACAGGAAATGCTGCAGGAAATTGATGTTGATGGTGAGTAATAATTTCTTGAAATACATTTTTTAATAAAATATAATTTCTTCCCGTTTGTAGGCGATGGCAATGTTAGTTTTGAAGAATTTGTGGATATTCTATCGAACATGGCCTACGAAGATAAATCGGGACTTTCCTCGGCTGATCAAGAAGAACGTGAGTTGCGAGATGCATTTCGTGTATTTGATAAACACAATCGTGGTTATATAACTGCATCGGACCTAAGAGCTGTATTACAATGTTTGGGAGAAGATCTGGATGAGGAAGAGAGTAAGTAGCCAAAACCAGCGCAGTTTTAATTTTAAGGTTAAAAAAATATACGATACTAAGTAAACGTCTGAAAAATTTACAAACATGATTCGATGGGGATTTGATGATAAATGTGTTGTATTCATACAGTGGCTATCTCTAGGTAAGCCGATCAAGGCATTGTACTAATCAAAATTCGAGTCCAATCTGCTACAGGGCTATGAGGAACTGTGAAATGTCAGTATTCAGTACTACGGGTTTTAAGGGGCTGACGAACAAACTGAGTGGTTTCATGAAAAATGGAAAAACTTTACAATAACAATAATTCTCAAACCGTAAATGAATTGTTTGAACAACATTTAGGATGTTTTTCTAACGAAACTTACTTCCTAGAACTTAATAAGCTTTGCTTATCTCGTGAACACAGAGCCGAATTTCATAATTCAGAGCGTCAGCTGTGTGTGGGTTGTTCACGTAAATCAGGTCTTTTAGAAGGCCTCTAGAGAAAATAATCCAGCGGTGTTACATCATGAAAATGAGGCGGCCAATTGCCGTCGCCAAATCAAGAAGTGCAACAACTGAATTGTTTTAATTGTTGTGGGGTTTTGTGACTTGTGGCGCCGTCTTGCAGAAACCAAAGGTTAACATAGTCTGGAAGCGCAAAGAATTCACGATAACGACGTTTCCTTGCTCATTAAAAAAAAGGGCCGTTATGCTACCTAACCAAAAACCGCATTACGGGATAAATTTCTGTGGATGTAATGGCTTTTCTAGTGATGTTTGTCGATTTTGTGCGGCCCATCACTAAACATGATTTTGTTGAAAAATGCATAGTTTTCGTTTAGGTTTCCAAACAGCCAATTCACAAACGATCGACGCAAACAATGATTAGTCGGCTTTAATTCTTGAACTCGTTGAACTTTGTAAGCCTCAAGATGAAGATCTTTATGCATAACGTAGCTTTAGCGATGCCCAATTGAACGTCGACTTATTCAGGCTTATTCTTACAACGGCTATGTTTCCATAAATACTGCTTTTACGAGCGTATTGTTTTAGTCATTTGCCAGCAACGATACCGTGAGCATTAAATAACGCACAGCAGTGTCAGAAGGAGTCTGATTACAAGGAATAGCTAGCTGCTCGAATTTTAAGAATTGATACAGTAAAATTTTCACCATTTTCACAACTAAAATTCTTTGCCCGACAGTGTTGCATTCCATGCTTCAAATCACCCAACTTTTTTGCTAAATAAGTGTCAAAGGATGACAGCGCAATTCATGACATTTAATCATTTGACAGACAATTTACTTCCCCAATTTTGCCCACCCAATATAACTTAGTTGAAAAGACTAAAGGCTGGGGCACATAGAAAGCGTCATCTGTCATCCGTTATATTTTTTAACTGACAAGTAAGTTGAAATACACGTTTTCTTATCAGCGTTGTCACAATCAATACATCTCCGTCAACGCAAAGTACGAAAGTTGGCCAACTTTTGACGTACGTTGAGGACTTTGACATTTTTCATTTGCTTCTTCTTCTTCTTCTTGTTTTCTTCTTCTTTTTGTTTTCGCTGTATTGTAGTAAAATATTTTTAAAATAAATTATAAATAATAATAATAATAAATAATGGAATAAATAGTGGAACACAAATTACCATTAATAGAAAGTCTAAGATGTCGTCTAACTCCATTTCAAATGTGCACTTTAATAAAACTTTGCTGCAAAAAAATAAAAAATAAGAAAAACAAAAAAGCAGCTGATTTCTTATCCGTCAACAAAGAACTCATTGTGCCAACCTAATCCGTCGTTACTTTGACTTCAGTTGAAACTATAACGCATGACGGATTCTATGTGCCCCGGCCTTAAATCAGCCTCTGTAAGAAGATATAATTGACGCCGTTGAAAATTTTAGTTCGGCTTTATATTTTCGTGCTTCACTAACATTTTGATTAACTTTTTTTTCTTTTGCTTTATGTTTTGCATCTAAACAGTTGAGGACATGATAAAGGAAGTTGATGTCGATGGAGATGGTCGTATAGATTTTTATGAATTTGTACATGCTTTGGGAGAACCAGAAGATTCACAAGAAAATGATGAAGAAGAAGAAAATACAACAACATCACCATTGCCAACGCCCAAATCAAATGTTACTGTAACTTATGAATAAATTGAAAATATTAAATTTTTATCGATGATATACATACAGTGGCGGACAAAACTAAAGCAAGAACACATGCAATGTAATAATAATAATAATAATAGCAAGAAGAAGATCAAAGCACATATCAATAACAAGAAGGTTTATTTGATGAAATATATTATTATTTTTTTAAAGAAACTTACATCAGACACATTGAAAATTAAATTAATAAAAATCTTCTAATTGAAGTTCTTATTAATTTTTTTTTATGCAATAAATTAAATGTTTCTTCTTTCGTTGTACAAAAAAAAAAAAAAAAACAAAGAAATAACAACAAGTACCGTTATATTTCATATTGTTTACAAACTTTATCGCCTTGTGAATTGGAAATACCCCCAAAAGAACTTTGAGTTATTAGATTTAGTTTTTTTACAACAGGATACTTCACCCCCAAATGAATGGCGACTTGAAAGTCCATGCTGCGGACGTGAGAACAGCTTCTGGAGTTTTCACGCGGCCTATAGTAAAGCTTGTCCTATTACCCAATCAAGAAACACTCTAAATATTTCTTCTTTCCTTTTATTTATCTTTACTTAGTTTCACCATGTCAAGTTCATACCACTGTTTAGAGATACATCACAAACCCCATGAGGAACCATCTTCTGCTTATCCTAAAGCACTTCGCGCGATGAAAGCCTTGAAGACTATTGCCTTTACAACAGGGACGTGGTTTGAGAAAGTAACTGAAATTTAAAAGAATGTTGGCGAGCGCTGAAAAACAGTGAACAAATTTCGTTACTACCTTAATTGCTTAGCTCAATCCCACACGAGAGGCAAATGCACGAGCCGTGAGAGATATCTGAAGTGCAAGTCCGAGCATTACACCCCAAAATAGATTAGTTTCGTCTGCATTATAAATTTGCTCGTTTGTAAGTTTTTTCATACTTTTAAATCCCCGACAAACATTGTAGCAGACACATATTCAGCACACTCTTCTCCCGTTGGCTTCAGTCTACGAATTCCAACCAACCAGATGAATACGAACACTCGGAATCAATGTTTAATTTGGCATGATCAAATTTTACTTTTTCAGTAATCATTTGCCGATTTCGTACTTTGTATGTATAGCTTGCTTTAAAGTTGACCTGCCTGAAATTGGTGTTCCTTTGAATCTTTCTTGTCGAAATCATGCTTCTTGCACAAAATCGAGTTTTTTGTTTTTCTTTTTTTTTTTGGTTTGGACCCAACACTCAGGGGATGAGCCCTACTCATGCAATGCATTTTACCAGAACCAGGAAATTAGGTTATGGAGAGGAGGAAAGAGGATATTCGATTTGAATTGACAGGAAAGACCTCTGAAGGGAGTTTATTTCACATACGAACTATTTCGCTAAAAAAACGAATTCTCCCTGCAATGCGTAATGCAATTCACTGGTCAATCGTTGTGCTCTCAACGAAAATCGAGTCAAACGCAAAAACGTGCGTGTAACGGGAACAAGTTTCCCAATTTCTTTATAGCACTTACCATTGTAGTAACGATAAAATAGTAAAATATAACCTACATTGCGTTGATGCTCAAGAGAATCAAGAGATTTGGATGCCCTACTGTCCCCAATGAGCATCTTGGCCCACTCCTATACGCGGTCGAGCAACTTCAAAATAGACTTTTATTTGGGTACGGTTTTGGAATAAACTCCCTCCAGAAATCGTTCCTATCACTTTTAATGTAGGAAAATTCAAATCGAATGTCCACAAATATTACTACCTCCTTCCTCCTTCTCATAACCTAATTTCCTAGTGCGGGTACAATGCATTGCATGAGTAGGGGTAATACCCGGATGGCTGGTATGAACGAAAAAAAAAGTAATTTTGTCTTTAATTGAAAGAACTTCTCGTGCTCTTTTTGTTAATTTACTATTTGAAGGAGCCATTATTCCACAACAGGTGTTAGCAGATCAAATAAATGAATAAAAACGCCGGGGAAACACTGGATTTAGATTTACATAATAAAAAATTTATTAATGCTGAACGGATAATGGATGTAAGTCCCAATTTACGTTGTACGATTTTGTCGCTGCAATTCTTATGGGGTGTAGAAAGAATAGGGAAAGAGAGGAACTCAAAAAAAAAAAATAACACATGCGAGTGTACTCTGGCAATTCGTTTTGTTCACAATTCGTAACTTTAAATGTGAAATTGGTGTGTATATAAATACAAAATCGTCAAATGTATACGCGAATGTAACTTTAAAGAAAGAACGACAAGAATTGCAACGACAAAAATCGTACGATGTAAATTGGGACTAAAGCATGGTTAATAGAAGTGTAAATCTAAAGCACGGATAATAGAGGTAAAAAACCGATAATAGAAAAAATAAAAACGAACCGCATGCCGGTTAATAGATGTAATTAATGAATAGAGGCCCTGTTAAAAATAAAAATTTATTTATTGAAAAGTAGCAGTTTATGCATTAGTTTTGTCCAATACTGTACATAGATAATTGATTATTAAGTTAAACGAAATTGAATTAAATATGAAATAATTTTTTAACGGTCTTTTAAATAATTTAACGATTTTATTTTTCTCGATATTTCGCTTTCCTGTGGAAAGCTTCTTCAGGAAATTATTTTTTTTTTTTTTTGTTTTTGTTATATATAAAAAATAATTTCCTGAAGAAGCTTTCCACAGGAAAGCGAAATCTCGAGAAAAATAAAATCGTTAAATTATTTAAAAGACCGTTAAAAGATTATTTCATATTTTTATTAAATTTAAAAAAAAAAGGTCGAATAAAAATAAAAGTGTTAAACGAAATTAAAATTTTGACCTTAATTAAAAGCTACAATCAAAATTATTAGAAAACTGATAATTAAATAACTTCTTAAGACAACATCAAAATTACTTAAATTATTTATCATAAAAACAACACTTTTTTTTATAATAAAAAAAAAAGAAAATAATTAATTCACAAGATTTATAGGTGAGAAGGTGCAATAAATAATAAAAAAAAATCTTCTATGAAAAGAATTCATTAAAAATTAAAGAAAAATAAAAATTAAACATATCAAATACTTTTAGACTTAAAAAAAAAAATAAACTTAAAATATTTATGCAATAATCGTGTAAAAACAAATTAAAATGATTATTAATCAAATTTATTCCCTTTAACTCTTTCAGCCACAGTCTTAAAAATATTATTTTAATAACAAAACTACTGTATTTTTGGTTTGATTAGGGTTTATTTATTATAAAAAAAAAAAAGAAAAAAAAAATAATTTGGCCTTTAGGCTTTCGGGGAATTGGGTGGTTAGTTAAGTAACCACTGTGACGGTTTGCAAAAAAAAAAAAATAATTCAAGTAAAGTGTAGTATCCGCAGCCACATTTTATAATAAAACAATTAATTCTGATGGAAATCGGAGAAACATGTCTGATTTGTGCGTATGCAAAGAGGAACTTTGCAGGTTTTCCATTGCCATATAGTACGCACCGGATTCCTTTTGGTGCTGCATTCTGCACATCTTGGCGATGTAGATCGCGCTGGCTGATGCATACTGCTTTCTAGACGCAATTCTCTTGGTACTGATGGTTTGTGTTTCTTTATTTGTACCGGAAGTGGGGAAGAGTGTTCCGAAATCGAGCGCTTAGTGACTGATTTGGATTTTTCGCCTGAACTGATGCTAGGATCCCGTGGTAAACACTTCTTCGAAACTCTTTGACACTGAGCTGATCAAGTTCTGGGTGGTATGTTTTCTGCAGCTCTGTATATGTTATATAAGAGTTTATGATGGCGCAGTCCAGAAAATGGAAAAAGATTCGATGCCACCGTTTGCGAGATTTTCGATCAATGGCATAAGTGCTTTTCAGTTGATCAAATTTGTCAACATAGTTCATACGTCTGTTATATTGTACGACAGGTTCAGGAAAATTTATTTTATTTATCTCTCCATTGCATTCTCTGCGAGTAACAACACCTACCTAAGTTGGATCTATGTTGCTGGTGATAATAAAAACTGATCTTTTATCCTTCCATTTTATAATAGCCACATTCTCATCACTGACCCTGTAATCATGCTCTCCTCATTTTAAATGTTTGCCCTCTTTCAGTTGTGGTAGAAATTTGCGATTTGAATTGACAGTGTCACAGGCCATTATATTATCATTTTACAACTCTACTTGCAAAGGATAGCTATTGAAATAGTTATCAAAAAATACCTTATGATATTAAGATTTCAAAATTCAAATAAGTGGCATAAAAGAAGGTATGTATACGTCCTTCATATCAGGGGCAGAAGACCAGTAATCTTTATATGTAGCTTGGCGATTTTTCTATACCCATCACTAAATTCAAAGCAAGAAATACTTCAATTTCTTCAGGTGTAGTGGGTGTAAAGTGTGCTCCTTCCACTGCGGAGCTCGTGGTAGGTAACTGACTAGAAGTTGTACAGAAATTTGATAAAGGTATATCATCATCTGACTCAAAATAATCATCAAGTTCTGGCTGCAGTCCTAAAGGTATATCACCGAGTACCATCAGATCGGTCTCATCGTCGTCATTTCTTTTTTCATCTGATACGAAACTACACACACTTTCGTCATCAGAAGATATATCTTCAAACAAAATATCTGCGATATCTTGTTTATTGAGTATGCGCGGCATTATACATATTTACATAACACAAAATTATGTGGGAAAACAAATTATTTAGAATGTACTATAGTCACAGTGGTTACTTACTTACGTCTGCTTTTCTATATTATGCTCTTATCACAAATATATGTTATCACCAAAAAAAAAACAAAAACAAGTACTAAATAACAAATTACCACTGATTTCGTTTAATAATAAACACTATATGCTTCTTTATTTCAATGACAACCGACCTGTTAAAAATGCAAGGAGATGCACCGAATTGAAATAAAGATATAAATACAACCAGTGAACCCTAGTGACAAAATCTCGCAACAAATAATCAGCGATGTCTTTAAAGATGTTATCATTTAATAATTTGTTAATAGGTGCCGGAAAAACATGTTTTAAACAAGCAACAATAATGGCTATATTACGGAAGGTAACCAAAGTTCAGTTGCTTTGAGAACTGGCAACGCCACTGAAGTTAAAATTAACATTACGTATGGCAACTTTTTTTAGTTGCCAAGAAGTTATCGATAATGACATCTAAGCAACTAATTATAATTAGTTCAGTGGTGAAGAGAATGAAGTGCAAAATGTGGCATCAAGTAGACGGCACTTGAGGGATAATTCAAATCCTGCTCTACAGTGAGTTCATGTTCATGTTTTAATTGAATTTATTTTAAATAAGCATATTTTCGTCTTCCCAAAGAAGCGGTATTTTATCTGGTGGATAATTTAAAAGACCATAGAGCTACAACAATACTTTCGCTGTTAAAGGGGTGTGCTGCGTCAAGGTTTTCAGAAAGCATATGGTAATGATTTCAGCCTTAGAATAGCACAATCTACGTTGTAGATTGTGATCTATTTGATCGAGAATAAAATCTGTGGAATTTGGATAAACTGTGAAATGACAGAGGAAGAAAAAATAAAACAAGAATAGGTGCTATCCAAAAACCAAGTTTCCTGTGTGGATGGAACACACACGTACGAATCCTAAAACCTAAAAGCACGGACCCCACGAGCAACATTGGGGCTGGCTTCCATATCTTTAATTATAAGATCGAATTGTTGTCTGCTTGTTATTTTTACTATTTTGAAATCTGTTAGCTTAGAGCATTTTAATATTGTTATTTCACTATATAAAAACAAAACAATCACCCTTATTCTGTTTATCGTCGTCGTCATCGTCATCAATTTAATATCAATCTCAAATTTTATCGACATCGTCATCAATTCAAAACGAAACTGGTATGCCCTAAGAGCAGTGTAACGTTGTCGATGGTTTATCGTTTTTTAAAGCACATCTCTAACAATTTAGACAGCTGGTTTGTTTTTTTTCAATTTTTGTAAAGTTTTTTTTTCGAAGGAGAGCGAATTATTGACAAAAATATAAAAAATTAAAAGGACCATATAACTTTAAATAACTAAAATGTTTTTTGTTTCTGATTGCAATCCTGATCCGAGTGATGTGGAAAAGAAAAAAGAATTGGTGTTGCAAAGAAGATTAATAAGGCAGAAATCAAATATATTTCAATTACCCGATGAAAAGTAAGTAATAAATTAAGTGTTTTTTCTATCTGCTATGAGTTAATTTCTTTGAAAGGTTCGAAAGCTTTTGTCGTCTAAATAAGGATGCATTCAACTATGTGCTGGAGACTATACCACCACATTTAAAATCTCGGGTCAGGTCGACATACAATTCGAATACTATAAAATTGGCTGCAAAGTTAAGGGTTTAAGCGCAAGGATCCTACCAGCTTAGTGTCGCTAATGATTTTAACATAGGATTATCTCAGCCAGTGGTATCTAATAATTTCTGAGATTGTGGATGTCATAGAAAGGAAAATTTGTCCACTATGGATAAAATTTGCTATGACAGACGAAGAAAAAGCTGAAGCAAAACTGTATTTTTTAATGACACCATATCGGTCATCAGCTTCAGGCAGTGCCGAAGCTACTTTTAATACAAAACATACGAAAGCTAGGAATATAGTGGAACGAACTATTGGAGTTCTTAAAAACCGTTTTCGATGCCTTCTTGGCGCTCGTCAG
The DNA here is from genome assembly GCA_030448955.1 of Trichopoda pennipes. Classification (NCBI taxonomy): domain Eukaryota; kingdom Metazoa; phylum Arthropoda; class Insecta; order Diptera; family Tachinidae; genus Trichopoda; species Trichopoda pennipes. Next base: position 4,838,558 of record JASKUP010000056.1, on the reverse strand, counting down.
CTGCATTATACCCCGGAAAAGGCCGTAAAAATTGTCAATGTTTGTGCTGCACTTAACAACATATGTATTCAATATGGTTTAGATATTGCGGATGAATTAGATAGTGCACAAATTTATGAAGAAGTGTATGACGACAATGAAATTATACAACGTTCTGAGGCAGCTCATATAAGAGATGAAATAAAAACAAGTTTTCTTTAATTTCAATTCAGTCTTTTAATTCATTTTAGTAGTTCACTTTCATTTTGAGGAACCAATTTGTTGCTTTCCACAACTTCTATTACCACATCCTCATATTCAATGCATTCCACTCCCTGAACAGATCCTTTTGGGTTTAGCTGCTTCTGAAATTGAAGCAAGTTAGCCACGGCTTCTTCCAGCGAGCTAAGAATCATTTGTTTATAAATTCCTCCCCAAGTAGACGTACACTCTGCCTTATTTGCCATTAATTTTTTCTTCACTTTGAATTTTAAATCCCGCCAAACCTATAAAAATAATTTTATTATATAATAATCTTTTTAAAACTATTTACTTTACCTTTTGTCAACCATCACCTGATCTTTTCGGTGGACCAAGGGCATTTAATATCGTTGCTATTCTTTCCCACTGCTCTTTGAAGTCACTGGGAAGACTGCATTTTTGGAAACCCTTGGCAAGTGGTGGATTCTTTTCCATCTCCTTCACTAACTTATTAAATTGAATACTGTTTGTAATTTTTTTCTTTTTCCATTTTTTTTAATTTAAAAGTGCTATTGTAAAAAAATCAAAAACACTAAAACTGTTTCGACACAAACCAGACCGACGATAAAATCAAAGTCAATTTAAATCGATGCCGTCGTTAACGTTGCGTACGGCATACCAAAAATACATCGACGCTTGTCGATAACACTTGATATTGATAATGGGCATACCAATTAACAACAATTGATACAAAACGTTATCGTTTCATATTGATGACGCTATATGGAATAAGGGTGAATATTTTGCTTATCTATTAATTTTACTCACTTTTTTGATTTAAAAACTACACAGCAACTAAAAATTTGTGGTTGCCAGTTTGGCAACTGAAATTAACAGCTGTTAGTTAACAGTTGCCATACGTAATATCATTTTGGCAAATGGCAACGCAACTTAATTTCGATTGCCATCCATAATCGAGCCATAAGTGTTTAGATAACTAACCACCAAACCTGAAAGAGTTAAATGAGGTTTAAACTTTGAATCTTAAGAAATATATTAAAACTCTTAAATTTAGCAATTTATTATATTTAAAAAAATAAAAAAATCAAATTATTATTGCAATTACTTAACAATTAAAGCATAAATATTAATTATAAATATTATTAAATGTTTATCTAATGTAAAACGTACTTAAAATTAATTTTAAAAATAATACAAAAAATATGCTTAAAATAAACTTCTTCTAAATTCCATCTAAAGAGCGTTTTTTCAAACATATTAAAATAAAAAAATTAATAATTTAAGGATCTTTTCTTTTAAATGACGGGCATCTTAAACACTATTTAAATAATACAATTTGCATTATTTTAATGCTGTACACAACTTTACATTTTTAATTTATACTAGCAAGCCCGGCGAACTCCGGGCTTCGTTTGGTTTTATATTTGAAAAGGAAAAATTTTCTTTCATTGCACAACAGTAATGAATTCATTTCGATTACAAAAATGAAGTGGAATTTAATTGATTTTCTCTAAGTAAAAAAATGAAAGTGAATCCAAATAAAATATTGAATCGCAAATTATCCGTTTCATTGAAGTGCTCTTTGGTAAACCACATTTTTTGTTTTATGGTCTGACGTTAACACAAACAAAGCGGATGGTTTGCGAACTCGTGAACACGCAACGTATAGCTGCCCATGTGAAAAACAATGATTTTCTAAATTTATCCCGCAAACACTAAGCGATTGGCCTTGCGACTTGTTAATTGTCATTGCGAACACAAGGCGAACCGGAAATTACAATCGTTTGAAGTCAAAAGGAAGATCAGTCGGAATCATTGGTATTCAAGGAATACATACAATTTTACCTGCGTACTTTCCATTAATAATGTTTGCCTCAATCAAATACGGCATAAGTCTTTTCACCGCAAGTCGAGTACCGTTGCACAGTCGTGGTGGACTCAAATTACGCAATATCATAATAACTGATCAAACTTTGAGTTGCAAGTTATGTGGTAGACGTCCTGGTAATTCCAGAGAGTTAAAAAACTCTGTATCATTTGGATTTTTTATGGAATCAATGGATTTATATGTCACCAAATCGCCATCGATTTTTTATTGAATGGTGAAATTCAGTGCGTGTACAGCATTATTATTTGGGGCGAGAACTGCTCGTTGACTTAACCAAGCATAATTCTGATAATTCTCACTTATGTTTTTGGGAAAACATTTTCAATAAGAGCTAATTGAGAGTCTACAAATTGGCAAAAGTCGTTGGTAGAATTAATTAATCCAGCTGTCGCATCAACTGGGACTTTTCCATTTCCAACAGCTAACAATTGTTTGGAAAACTATGCAGCACTTTGATCATTTTGAAGTTGAACTCTCATATTAGTGGTTAGCGATAATGCTTTTACGTTATTCCACAAAGGTGATGCCTTCAGGCAAGCATTCAATTCATCTGCAGGCGTTGCACGAGGAATTACTGGGAACGTCTGCCTGAAATCGCCTGCCAACAATATCATCAAGCCGTCAAAGATGTTGTTCTTTCGCCGAAGATCCTTTTGTGTGAAGTTAAATGCTTCAAGTGATTTCTTATGTGCCCTTATGCACTCATCCCAAACAATAAGTTTGCATTGCATCAACAATTTTCCTATTGCACTGGATCGGGAAAGTATTGCATGTTGGAGTATCAATTGTGTTTAAATTGAGTGGCAACTTAAGCGCAGAATGTGCAGTACGACCGCCATCTAGAAGAGTCGCCCCAATTCCAGATGATGCTAACGCCAAAGCTAAGTCACATCTTGATCAAATAGTAGACAAAATCAATGAAATGACAAATATTTTCCCTGTTCCTCCAGGTGCGTCCAGGAAGTATAGAGCACCAGTATTATTGTCCACCGCTTGCATAAATGTTTCGTATACTTAGTTTTGCTGTCCATTCAGCAACGGCACATTATTTCGAACGAATTCCTGCAATGTATCAACATTGTATTGCAGCTCTCGATTTAATTCTTGGTTGAATGCATCGTGAATCGATCGATCATTCCTACTTCAATCAGTAGCTTGTTTGCAATAGTCAAGCATTGTTCCTCAATCGGAATCAATTCTTCATTATATATTTCATCGGTTATTTGCATGTCGGGATTATTCGTTCGAATGCGCAAGCGACGATGCAAGATATCTTCACATACGTACATATGTCGGCTTTGCATTTGTTCCATAACTGAATTGATTGTGAAGGGAAACATGTGGCGATGATAATTGCGAACAGCGTTCGTATTTGGTACGCATTTGATGAAACGACTGAATTTGCAAGAGAATCGTTCTCCAGCAAGCCCAATAGTTTACATGTTTCTCGATATGTTTGGCATTGGTCCAAGTACATTTGTAAACAGCAGTCGCAAATAAAACCATTCATCATTTCTAGGATAAAAAGTATACATGCGACCTAGTGCACGGCGCCATCTACTTAAAATGAAACGTACTTATTTTCATGACAGATACTCATACACCACGTACTATATAACTCCGGAACGCACGAACCGATTTCCACGGTTTTGCATTGGTTGGAAAGGTCTCGGGCTCCGTGAGCTTTATAGTAAGTAAAAGCAGGAAAACAAGGAAAATCATTTTTAACATACAGCGCCATCTCTGATGCATAGCATGTACTACAACGTACAGTCATAGTCATATAAATTTACACACATTAAAAATTTTAGTATGCCTAGAAATAAAACAAAATATTGGTGCTTTACGAATAAATTTGCAAATGAAAACTTTTTAGCAAAAAACTTGGCGGCTGTTGACTTAAATTACAAAAGAAGTCTACGCCTTATCTTTCAAAATTATTTACACACTTATTTTGTATGTCAAAAGTATTTATACATTCGTGAAATTAACCCCCCGGGGGCACATGATAGTCTTTTTGGAACCTACTATTCCATTTAGATTTGTGACTTTCGGGGTAAAAGGGAGCCCAGGCCCCTCAAAGACTAGTAGGAGTCATCTGGACAATCCACATATTTCCACGGGAAATCAGTTGCCCCAGAGTACAATATTTACTCTCTTTAGACAAAAAATGTGCTCTGACTGGTTATTGAGGTTGGCCCCTATATGGGAGTATCGTGGTGGTTGTGGTTTCGGACCCTCGTGAAAGTTTGTGGGTCGGACCATTCAAATTAACACAATGAATGGTTCAGGTCCAGTGAGCATGAATGCTGGCGTGTTCTTGAGAAATAAGAGCTTCATGCGTTCTGGACCAGGAGTTGGAAAGTCTCCAACTCCTCAGCAAGGAGTGAGGGCACGGCCTACTCCGGACTTTCTAAATTGCTACTAGAATTGACTGGAGGATATACATATCTGAAGGCCTTCTAGGGCGTAGTTGGTGTCCAATCAACTAAGTGGTTTAACTACCATCTGATTATGACTATATAGTCGGTGCAGATGTAAAACAAATCACACATTCGTGAAATTAAGTTAAAAGCGCTGCAATCTTTTAAAAACCATCATTTGTTTTGATAGTTAGCAAATTTATATTGCATAAAAAATAAATAATTATAGAAAAGTCGCTAAAAAAGCTTTTAAAATGGTGGAAATAAAGGAAATTCCCATCGAAACGCGAGTTGAGATCGCAACGAAGTTTGGAATGGATTCCTCGGCATCAGAATTGGGAAAAGAGTACGGAATATGTCGGAAAACAGTGTACAATTTTGTAAAGACGAAAGCAACCTATGGAAGCCTACAAAAAAGGGTCAGAACTGATCGGAAATATGTGACGAACAAAATAGAAGATCTTTCTATTCTTAAAATATTCGCAGAAAATCCAGTCACAAGTCCGGTTAAAGTTGCTGCAGAGGCAAGTGAATCCACAATACGGAGAAGATTAAGGCCGTATGATATAAAGACCTACATCGTGAGAAAAGTAATTACAGACATATCTGAAAAAAACAAAAAAAAAAACGTCTAGAGTTTGCCATGGAGTATACGCTAAAGCCAGTAGAGTTCTGGCATAATGTATGATGGACGGATGAGTCCTCTTTTCAATTTAAAGGGTCATTTGGAAAAACTTATATGCACCTTTCCAAAGGATCAAAGCATAAAGCAGTACAACCTTTTAATCGTTTCGGTGGGGGTTCAGTAATGTTTTGGGGATATGTCTCATATAATGGATTCGGAGCTCTAGTACCAATACAAGACATTCTAAACCAGGCAGGATTTATAGATATTTTGAATGACCATGCTTTTATTTCGGCTCGGAGATTATTTCCTAATGAAAATTGGATTTTGCAGCATGATAATGCTCCATGCCACAAAGCATGGTTACAAACAACGTTTTTAAATCGAGTTGAACAAGATGTTCTTCCATGGCCACCCCAGAGTCCAGATCTTAACATAATAGAGAATGTATGGGCATTCATAAAAAGGCAGAGATCTATCCAAATGGGCTGAAAATGAGAGGCAACTATTGATGAAATAGTAAATATCTGGAACAGCTTAGAAATCGAGTTTGTACGCAGTTTGGTTGCATCTATTTCAGCAAGACTACAAGCTGTCATAGATGGTGAAGGAAATTTATCTGGCTACTAATTATTTTTGTTTTTTTTGTTTGGTGTTTTATAATGGTTTTTCTAATGTGTAAATACTTTTGAATGTAAATAAATTTGTGTAAATAATTTTGAAAGATGTGGTGCAGACTTGTTTTGTGTTTTTAATCAACTACTATTATTGCTAACAATTTTAAACTAGCATAACCTATACATTTTAAGGTTTACTATTGAGCAGTTTTCATTTGCAAATTTATTCGTAAAGCACCAATATTTTGTTTTATTTCTAGGCATACTAAAATTTTTAATAATTTTTAATATATATATATATATATATATATATATATATATATATATATATATATAGATTAAAACTGCCTTAAGTTTAAGGAAAATTTTTCCTTTGCCTAATGATTCAGATTTTGCCATTATTGAGTCACATGTAAAAACAAAAAATTTAAAAAATTTTGTTCACCAGATGATTGGTACAAGTAAAAAGCAAATACCACAAGCAAATCTGTAGCAGGTAGACCACAAAGCTTAAAAAACGTAGATCAGCCATTATTATATCCTAAAGCTTATTACTCTGTTCTAATTTGCGGAAAGTGTTGAGCAACATTTGATATTTCGCTTGAAAATTTTGACAATATGTTCCCAGCTGATTCTCTCTTTTTATCTAATATTAATGTTGCGCATTACGGCAGACAAGATGAATCAGACCGTGTTATTCGCAATAAAATTACGACTTATTTTAATTCCGACATCTGTTACTAGGCAGCATCGTAAAGCATAACAATAATTTTTCATAGTACATTTTCGCCAATCTCATTAGGACTGAATATAATTGAGGAAAGGCGCGTAGACATTATTTTAGTTTTGTTGTTTTGCCATATCCACTAAAGTTGTCATCACATCTACCACCTTTGAGACACCTGCTCACATTTCACTTCGATATACGTTTTTCGATAAAACTGCTGTGTTTTTCTAAAACAAAATAAAAATCTGTTAAACTCTAATTAAAGTTACGTTTTAAATTAGAATAATAAAGACTTGGTGTCTACTTACATATAAATAATATGTTTTTTTCTCCGGTGGCATAATAGACAGCATCTCATAATCGGATAAAATATCTTGCGTGGGCTGCCGATCTGGCGTGCTTGAAAGCTGTGAGCAACTGGTTCTACAATCAAAATTTACATCACTTACGAAAGTAACAATAAGCAACAATAAGTTACAATAATAACACTTACGTGCTCAATTTCAACGTCTCAGTGAAATCCTCAGAAAACTCCCAGGGATCCTGAGATTCGTCTGAAGAGAACTGCAAGTTGCAAACACTGCCAGATTTTTTGATGCTTTTCGTTTTTGGTTGTAATATCGTTTGCTACTCAAAATACTTCTCCAGTTTTGCTTACGTGCTTCATCTAATAATAATCAAAAAAGATCATACATATGTATATACATACATAAGCACATATATTTTAATCCTTACCAGGTTTTCCAATCTCTGTAGCAATATCTATCCACGCTGATTTCGCGGCACTGCGATTAGAATATATCATTTGGGACTTATCCCAAATAAGTTTTCTTTTTTTTTACTACAGAAATAAGGATACGCTTTTCTGCGTCACTAAATTTTATTTTTTCTTTTTCACTTTTTAATAAATTTACGCTTTTCTCCATACTTTTACTTTTTGCCACAACAAATTTCAAATTAAAAATTCAAATACTTAACTGATCAGCTGTTGCTCGCAATTCCGTGCGAAAACAGTGCTGCTCATATTGTTTCGTAGTTGAAAAAAAATGTTGCCTGAAACGTTTTTCATTTAGAAAAACATGCGGCCAGAAACATTTCGTGAACTTTTTAAGAAATAAACAAAGTACTAGTTTAGCAACATTATTTCTTATGAATTATTTTTATATGGGCTTTGACAGCATTTCGCACGAAATTATGAACAGAGTATCGGGCTTAACCCTTAAATGCATGATTTTTTATTTTGAATTATAAAAAATTTTTTTTTGATAGAAATTTAACTGCAGATTACGTAAAAAATAAGTAAAAAAATTTAGGTAATAATTTTAAGTATTTATTTTGAAAAAAAAAACTGTATGTAGACTTTTGGCAACAATATGCGTTTGTTACTAATCTAATTGTCAAAAAACTAAATAAGTATATACGTACACACATATTTACTTTATACAAAATTAAAATTAATTACATATGAAATTGTGCAAAGCAGTTACGGTTTTTGTTGTGGCACAAAGCAACTTTGCATTTGATACACTCTGTCCTATTTTTGGAACTGCACCTGTTTTCATTATGGCCTACATCTGTCTAAATATCTCTTGGTGGCATAGGCTTCATGGGGCCTCGGTGCTTTTTAGCTTCAATTTGCTTTTGTATAGAACTGCTTGATAGTCTTCCATCAAGCATCCTCCATCCTTCCATCCTCCGCAAGGTGTGATCTGAAGTCAGGTAATGTCATGTTTGGGTATTTTCTTTTATATAGTACCCATGAATTTATTATTGTCATGCCAATCATGTGATAAAACAATCGTATATACCACTTGCGACTTTTCATACTGATCTTATACCTGCCCAAAAAGCTATCCATGAGGTCAACTCCTCCCATATGGACGTTATAATCTTTTACTATTTTTGGGCAGGCTATTGATATTGGTTTTTTTTCTTTTTTGTCATATCGATTGCCAGTTTCGGCTGGTTCAGCGCCCAAATACGTTGATTCCAATGTGGCAAGCTTATTGTCTTTCCAGCATGTCACGATTACATCCATACTTTCATAGCCACATGTTCCTCATTGGTTCTACGGGCAACAGAGTTTTTCATATACTCTTTAATGGCCGCCAATTTACAGTTCTTTCCGAGGCGGTTTCTTTGTATAGTACCCAATGGGTACATTCCTTGAGTCCATAGGTAGTGTAGTAGAGGAATAGACGTATAAAAATTATCAAAATACAGTATGTGATTTAGTTTGCGTGGAATTGACCGGCACAATCTCAACACCGCATTTCCAACTACGCCGATATCAGGTTCATCAGATAAGCTGTCAGATTCTTGTCTACCTGAATATATTTCAAAGTTATATGCATAACCAGATACTGAGCATAACTCAAACAACTTAAAACCCTATTTATGGGATTTGTTTGGTAAGTACTGCTTCATAAAGTGTGGAGCACATTTGCTCATATAGATAGAGATAGCCTTCGTTCGAATAGTGCCACGCAAACAATTTACTCAAATGGTCCAGAAAAGGTTTTATTTTATGAAGACGGTCATGATTTGGCTTGTGCTGTAAATTATCATTGAAAAGAATTACAGATTTGATTTTCTCAAACCTATTTACCGGCATTGTTTTTTTTTTATACGATCGAATAAGATCGATTATATGGATAATGGTATACAGACGTAAATATGAGGATACCTAGAAATTGACGTATTTCAGTAGTATTTACAGGAGGCGAGTTGGATACATTTTTTTGCGTAATATACAAATTTGTTTGCTCAACAATGATAGTAGGTATATCCTCATTTATGAATTCAGAAAAAAAAACCTGAAATGGCGTCTCAAGTCACTATATTGCATATTGCGCTTTTTCCATATAAGGTCTCTACTTCGTTTCTTCCAAGCTGCAATACCTGTAACGCGTGACAATAATGAAGGATTTGCATCTGGATCAATGAAATGATTTTCATCCAACGGTCGACCGACTTCCACACCTAAGAAAATCCTCAATATCTTTATCTCCTAACCTCCTAGGCATTATAAAAATCAAAGCAAATAAACTAAAAAAAGTAAAGAACGAAAAGTAACCGTCGATTATTACTTATGTGCCAAACGCATAAGAGTCTAAACACAATCATTGCGGTGCGGTGCGATTTCTCGTTGCGGGAGAGAGAAATAAACACAATACACCGGAAGACGGCGGCGGCAAAACTTGTCATTGTTTGTTTACATTTTTTATGAATTTATTTGTGCCTAAATTTTTGTACAATTTGGTGTTTGTGTTAAATATTTTATGATGGCAGTAAATAAAAAAATTCAAGCTATTAAAAACATTGTAAATTTGGTAGAGGCCACGTTTGATTTATGTGTGGAATTAGAAACCACGAGACATAGTCATAGTTGATGTCCATTTTTACTTTTATGCTTTTTGCACCTTTTTTATTGATCCCACAACAATTAATATAAACTTCAAAATCACATGTGTTTTGTTTACAATAATGTTGTGAACACCACCAATTAATGAAAAACTATGGCAACATCAGAAAGAGAAAGAGTGTAAAAAATTGAGAGAATAAAAAAAACCGCAATGAAATAAAATAGATTTTAATTTTATGCCGCACCGCACTGCGGTTTTTTACTACAAAATCGTATGAAAAAACGCACCGCAATAAAATATCGCAGTATTGTGTTTAGACTCTAATGTAGACATTTGGCAACATTCAGTATTTCCCAAAAATTTCACATTTATCCAATCAGATTTTTAAATGTAACATTACTTATTGGTAGCTTACTAGACTACAGATGAGAAATATTTTTTCCCAATTAGATAATTGTTTGATTTATATCAAACTTAAAAATATGAAATGACACTTCAAATAACGTACTGATTTCTATCACCCACAATAATAAAATGAAACTAAGCATCATTTTTTTTATAATTATCATTATTGTAAGTACTTAGCAACTAGCTTTTATAATTCCATACACTCAGACTTATGAATAAAATTAAGTGTAACTGGAATGTAGACAATTGTCAACAATATGCATTTAAGGGTTAAAGATAGAACTGTGACAAAGGAAAAACGGAGAGACATAATGGACCTGCTAAAATTCATTTCTCCTGTTAGACATGCTTATTATAAACATGAGAACAAATCGAAATAATGAGTAGTCACATGCAGTTGATGAAGAAGATATTCACCCCTATTCTGCGTTTCGATTAAGTCTCCGCATTAAGTTCCGTTGCGATCGAAAATTGGTATTCTGTAGAAAAACGGAATCGAAAGAAAAAGAAGAAGACAACAATGTTTACAAAATTAATAGCATCACTGTGGAATGTGGAAATGAAATAGCAAAATAAGCAAGTTTGTTATCATTTTTATAAACAAATGTAAAAGATATTTATTTAATTTTTTATGGTTCAAATAAAAACAAATGAAATATTAATTTTAATTCAATACAATACAAAAAACTTTTTATTAATAAAAATAAAATAATTACACACAAATCATACCACCTTTTTCCATGTACTGGCATTTTTTGTTGTAGGACCTAGTGCACTGAGGACTCCTGGAAAAAGTGGCAGAACACTTTGATCGCTTGTGGTATCCACATGCAACGTCTGCTTTAGATGCCATTAAATTTGCCAATTTTTCATACTGCTGCGGTGTTGTTGTTTTTAACCTTTAAAACACATAAAAAACACATCATATTCGGGTACAAAAATTAAAAATTTAAAAAAAAAAAAAATAATTTAATTAAAAATAATTTTAAGTGTTTTTTATTGTTTCTCATTTTCTACTTACATTTTTTTCAATTTTAAACTTTTTAATAAAAAAACACAGATAAAGAAAACCCCTCCGTTAACAAAAAACCAACAGAAAAACGGAGCTCCGATCGCAATGCAGAATACATACAATCGAAAGAAACTGAGCGGAATCGAAATGTAGAATACCAAAGCTGACAGACGGAGAAAATTTCGATTCGAATCGAAACGCAGAATAGCCCCAATTATTTATAGGTATTACTGATAATTAATCACAAATTATTAAGTACTTAAAAATTGAAACACAGAATTTAAGTTTCAAACTTTTTTCAGTTAACAAATTGATTAACTCCGGCAATCACATAAAAATGATAACATTATTGACGTTTATCTTTTGCCTATTATTTCTTATTAATTTTTTATAACGTTAGATGCAAGTTATTTATGTATTAAGGCATTCTAAAATATATATTTGATTAATTTAATTTCTTCTTATCCAGGCTCTAGGTCCCACCAATAAAGACTCTATCTATGGTACTTTTCTTTTTTCCATTTATTTAATTATTTAAAATTCAATATTTCGGATACCTTCGGTATCCTTCTTTATGAAATACACTAACGAATAACAAAAGAAAACATAAAAAATAGCAAACAAATTAAAATATTCATAACACAAAACAAAAATAAAAATATAATCTGGACTTTGCCCTTTTTGTTGTTCTTACATTCTAATAGCCTGTTTCCACGACAGTTTGAATCTCGTGCTTCGCTCTCTGAAGCAAGTTTGTGAATCATGCTGTTTACACGACTCATTTATCTGCTTCGATTTGGCAGTTGTTATTAAACAGAAAAACATAAGTTGAAAAACAACAACAACAGTTGAAAAACAACAGAAGATATCCTTCTTGCCGCGATAGCATTATGTATAATTTTTTTCCTATCCATTTTTTTTTAATTTTATAAAATTAAAATTAATTGACACACCCACAAAACAATTATATTTTTTAAGTTTTCACTTTTAACTTTGTTTTGTTTGTAAATTTTCTTTGTTTACAAAAACGTTTAATTTTGATAACTAGTGCAGATAAACTTACGATAAAATGTAGAGAAGAGAGGATTTTTACTTGCTTCGCAACTAGCTTCAATATGAATCTACCAGCTTCGCTCTCAAAATTTTGTATGGCGAAGCAGGTTGATTCGCTTATGATTGGGGTGTGAAGCAAGAATAGAGAGCGAAGCAGGTGCCGTGGAAACGAGCTATAATTGTCACCTTTACACTACCCTCAGGTTAGATTGCTGACTAATCTTGTTCCTTTCCTTTTCGTCCCATTTGTCCATATTTTCTTATCATGTGTCTGTAAGCATTCGCACAATTCTCAGTGTCGACTTTAAAGTTAATTCTACGTTCTGCGGGAGTATTTATCATGTGGAGCATTTCAATTGTATATCTTTTACTTTTGTTTCTCTCTTGTTTAAATATTATTGTGTTCTCCAAGTTCGGCGAATGACCAGTTGCTGCACAGTGGGCTGTGAGTGCTGTTCTGTTTTCCGTTGTCTCATTTCTATTTTTGTAGTCTGATTTGTGTGCTGTTAATCCAGTAGTTCCAACATATGTCTTATTACATACGTTAGATCCGTCACCATTACACGGTATTCCATATACCACCTCCGATTTGTCCATCTTCGTCTTTGTATTTGAAAATAGCATGTTGAGGGTATTATTCGTTCCCAGTGCAATTTTAATATTCTGTTCCCCAACTATGTTAGAGTGTATAATTCTCTCAGAGAAGCCAGGCACATGCGTCAATGATTTAAAAACTCTATCATTCGTTTTTTCTTTTTGTGTTTTGTCAAAATTGTTTATGGCGTTTGTTATAATATTTTCTGAGATGTAGTTCGGGAAACTATTTTTGTGCAATATTTCCCTTATTTTATTAATATTGTCACTATGAAAAATCGTTTCGCTAATTTTAAGCACGCGTTTCGCCAAGGTCGTAGCAGTATTCATTTTAATATGTCTAGGGTAACAGGAATAAAAATTAATCAGACGACCCGAAGCGGACGGTTTTTGATACCAATTCACCATTATTGAGTTATCATTCCTAATAATAAATGTATCTAGATATGGCATTCGATAGTGTATTTCCTGAAGAAGGATACCGAAGGTATACGAAATATTGAATTTTAAATAATTAAATAAATGGAAAACAGAAAAGAACCATAGAGTCTTTATTGGTGGGACCTAGAGCCTGGATAAAAAGAAATTAAATTAATAATAATAAATAAAGGTCGAAAGAAAAAAAGAAATATATATATATATATATATATATATATATATATATATATATATATATATTTGATCTTATATTATGTATGGAAATTTAAAAAAGAATGTACATATTTACATTATTTCAGCGCATTTCTCCATTTCTTGTTTTATAGAGTTTGTGCAATTTGATGCTATCAGTTCAATGAATGTTTATTTTAAGCAGAATGGCAACAAAGTTCTAAGGCAAGCAAAACTCTAAACAACGCCGCCAAGTTATTTATGCATTTAGCGGCAATAAGAGATTTTAAGTTTTTAATCGTTTTTGATGAAGTTTTAAAGCAGAATTCATTAATTTGTGTTACTTTTATTATCGTTTTATTGTCGTTTTGTTCTCAGCAAGCTGTTCTGTTAATATCTTTAGTATATTTCTTTCTTTATACCAATTAAATAGACTTTGTTTTATATTTTTTCAAATTTAATTTTTCTTCTATTCTTATACTCAATACTCGTTCTGAGCGAATTCTTTGCTCAGCGGCAACAATTCAAATCTACACAATAAACATTAATTGCCCCAAATTTCTGACATTGACTGACATATTAAAAATCGGTTGTGGAACTAAATGTTATGTTAAGTCTGCTCCAAAGCAAAAATTTATTTACACATTTTAAAGATCCTACACACATTAAGAAAAACACCCTTTATACATTTTTTCGTAATTGTAATTGAAAAAAAAATAATAATAAATATTCCAGAACATATTAACATGAATAAACATCTTAAATTTATTATTGTTATTATCATTAAGAGTAATTTTAATTAAAAAGAAACATCAGTAACTTTCAAATTTTAAAATAAATATTTCAAATCTTATAATCTCACATCTATCGTGTATTTATTTATTCTTTAGTTCTTCCTTTATTTTGCATTTCAATTTGAATCGTTTTGCGTTTCTTTCTGTTTCGTTTCTATGTTTAACGATTTTATATATTCTGCATTTCGATTGCTTGAACGTTTCTGTGAGTTAGCCATTTACTCTTTAAATTTTTTTTATCGGCTGGTAGAATCATTGGTCCGTATATCTTTAAAAACGATGCTAGTTAGAACGTTACCATTAATGGTGCCCGCAATAAAGCCAAGATTATTAACTTTTTCGGCCTTTAATTGAACAACCATGATGTTAAGAAGTTCTACGAGGCAATACTAGCAAATCCGGCGAACTCCCAAATGATGCTTATTTTTGCGAAATTTCTCTTATTTACGGAATTTCGAATTTCGCAAAAATAAGCCTAATTTGGGCTCACCTACCAAAAATCGATTTTATATGAAAATTTAATTAAAAACTTAAAATGGCTGTATCTCCGTAAATAAGTGGAATTTCGCAAAAATAAGCCTAATTTGGGCTCACCTACCAAAAATCGATTTTTATATGAAAATTTAATTAAAAACTTAAAATGGCTGTATCTCCGTAAATAAGAGGAATTTCGCAAAAATAAGCCTAATTTGGGATCACCTACCAAAAATCGGTTTTTATATGAAAATTTAATTAAAAACTTAAAATGGCTGTATCTCCGTAAATAAGAGGAATTTCGCAAAAATAAGCCTAAAATGTGACCACCTATAAAAAAATCGATTTTTATATGAAAATTTAACTAAAAACTTAAAATGGCTTTATCTCCGTAAATAAGAGGAATTTCGCAAAAATAAGCCTAATTTGCGATCACCCACAAAAAATCGATTTTTATATGAAAATTTAATTAAAAACTTAAAATGGCTGTATCTCCGTAAATAAGAGGAATTTCGCAAAAATAAGCATAATTTGGGATCACCTACAAAAAATCCATTTTTATGAAAATTTCACATACTTTAGGTAATCCTCTTAACGCTACATACACAAATATAAACACTTGTTAAAAATTTAAAGGGTGAGTCTTTCATGTCTGTATACAACCTTATTTTTTTAAGACCTTATTTTAAGCAGCATTTTGAAATTTATAGAAATAGCACAAGTTTAAGAAATAAATTTCAAATTTAAAGGGTGTCTGCATAGTGACTCGTTAGTTAATATTTGAAGCACGTCTGTGTTAAATGCCTGTTTTTAATTTTCAATACTTTTATTAATTTAATATAGGGAATTTTTGTAGAGGTATAAATTTTTAAGTTGGTAATACCTTTTTAACACCTTGATTAATCTTTAAGCATTTTAACATTAAGACACTGACACTTTAAAAAGGCTTCCAAATCGTGCATATTTATTTTGTTTCGAAATACATACCGCGCACTACGTCCATTTTACAGTCAACGATTAACTGTGAAACGTTTTCGCACCGATTTTACCCTAAATGAATATACACATCCACAGGGACGCTGCTGTAGAGCGAAGCATAGAGGAAGACCGCAATCAGTCTATCGGATATCGTGTACAGAAATTGGATATATGTTTGATAGTAGAATTTGCAGAAAGATCTTGGCGTGCGTGCTTACACAATACAAATCCAAGGATAAGACTTGGGAAAAGGTGCCATGGATCCACGTTTTCTTAAGCGAATTTTGTTTAACGACAAAGCTCACTCTTCTCTGAATGGATACGTCAGTAAATAGCTTTGCTATATTAAGAGCGCTGATAATCGCTGTTAAATGAAACATTCGGAAAAACTGACTAACTGACTGTTTAGAGTGCTTTCGTGTGGAATGCGATACAGATTATTGTCAGTACCTAGACATGTGGCCATTAAATTAACGGATGTCTTACTACTGGGTGAATACTACGCATTTACCAATGCCCAAAATTGGAAATTTTAGAAGTACAGCAAGCAGGATAGCGTATTCCCACTTATTACTAGAGAGCCGGAGACTATTTAAACTCCTGTCGCTCCCAGCTTAGCGAGATGATGTGGCAATAAAACAATACAGCGAGAGAACACAGCCAATATGTTACTCGTCGGGTGGCTTTACCAATAGCTAATGGAGTCGTAGCTCGTACTGGTTCCGTTGCTAATAGTTGTAAAGTCACTGGCCAAGCCTCGAGTGTCCAATTCTTCCAGTTTCAGGCTACTGTTAGCCTAGGCAACTGGTGTCGCCTTTTACCTCTCAGAAGCACATGTTAAGATGAGTAGTTATCGACTAAGACTGCGTGCCCCTGAGAGGGTTGTTGTTGTGGGTATGCGTGGTAAGATTTACGTCGAAACCTAGCGTGTATATGCCACAAGTCAATGGTGGTCCAACCACTGGGGAGATATGATGCGTGCGCCCGCGCCAATTTCGGAGGTTGCTGAAGAGTTGCAGACTATACAACTGCTGGTGCCGAACACATGACAAGCATGCTTACGGGATCCGGATCATTAACCCAATGTTATCAGTAAAGGTGAGATGATTCTGGCCCCTTAATCATATTCATGAGGGCCGCAAAACCACAACAAGCACGATACTTCCGAAGGGCCAACCTCAATAATTAGACACAGAATACCTAAAAGGCTAAAGAAACCAAAAAGCTGAACTTTGGAGCTTGCTGATTCCCATGGAAATAACGTGGAGCTTCCAGTTGACTTCCTGCTAGCCTTCAAGGGACTAAGCTCCCATTTTTCCTTTTCTCTCGGTAGCACAGGAAATGACGGTGAGATTCCATTAAAACATATCAATGTGCTCCCTTGGTTGTGGTAGGAAACGTGTGATTAGATTTACATCCGCGCCTGGCCATGAAGCCTTAATCAGATGGTTCATAATTTGGAACGTCATGCTCGTCCTAGGAAGCTGAAGCTATAATTCTATGCAACAGAACTTTCTAGTTGCAACTGCGATGATTCCAGAGCAGGGCTGCAAATCATCACTCCTTGCTTAAGAGTTGGAGACTTTCCAACTTCTGTCCAGAACACATGTCTAGCAAGCTCACTGGATCTGGGAACATTTTACCAGGTAGGTGTTATTAAAGGTGAAATGAACCCGGCCACCATATAAAAACTGACCTGTCTGTTATGGGGCCGCGAAACCACAACCACCACGATACTCCCATAAAGGGCCAACCTCAATAATCAGCCAGAGAACAGTTAAGTGTCTAAAAAGACAAATAATGGAACTCTGCGGGTCACTGATTCCCGTGGAAATAAAGTGGAGTTTCCAGTTGTACCCCTGCTGAATTCAGGGGACTGGGCTCCCTTTTTGCCCCAGTTGCACAGGTCTAAATAGTTACTCTCCACAAAGACCGATAATGTGCCCCCGGGGGGTGGTTGTGGTAGGAAAATCTGAAGCCACTAGTCTGCGCCAATAAGCCCTAAATGATTGATCACTTGGACGCCAGCATTAAACGCGTTATTACTGATATACCGCCGGCCTTTTTCCCGAGGGCACATTATAAGTCTTTATGGATCCTACAACAACCATCCAGACTTGTGTCTTGCGGGGGTAAAAGGGAGCCCAGTCCTCTTAGGCTATTAGGAGCCGACTGGAAAATCCACTATATATCTTCGGGAATCAGTAAAGCCCCAGAGTTCCCCTATTTGTCTGTTTAGCTGTTCTCTGACTGACTATTGAGGTAGGGAGTATCGTGGTGGCTGCGTGATTCGAGGCTCTCGTTTGCGTTGTGCCTCCCAGGTCATTCACAATGAACACAATGAATAGTCCGGGTTCAGTGAGCATGAATGCCGACGTGTTCATAAATTATATTAAGCTTCATGCGTTGACTTGGAGTTGGATAGTCTCCAACTCTTCAGCATGCAGTGAAGGCGGTGCGGCCTACTCCGGGCTTTTGAAATTGCAACTAGGTATGACCGAAGGATATACGTATCCAAAGGCCTTCTAGGGCGAGGGTGACGCTACATTCCATCCACAGTGGTAATGATCCATTGATCTGATTAAGGCTAACGGCCAGGTGCAGATGTAAATCTTTTCACGTCATACCGACTGCCACAAATATTGGAAAAGGTCATCGAATTTGCATCTCCAAATTACAGTACATTCAAGCCAGCCGTGGCGTTTAAACGTTAAAAGTCGTATTACAATTATAATGCTAGAACATTATTATTCGAATAAAATAAATTTTATGTCAATTAAAAAAAATGTTATTTTTATTTTAAAGTTCTATACATCCATAACAAACACTCTATAAAAATTATATTTATAAATAGAAACAGGCTTTTAAAACATATTTTTTGTTACAGCCCTAAAGTAGGCAATCATTTTTATTAACATTTAAAATTAGTTTTTATGACATTTTTGTGATATAAGAAACGACTTTTGTTTGTTTTTCAAGTTAATAAAGAAAATATTTTAGGAATATAAACAAATATATTGAAAGTAATCTTGTTCTTCTTCTTCTTCTTTTTCTATAGTGAAAGCCATAAGCTTTCAAGAGTTTTTAGTTGTCAACCGTAATTATTCAAACTTTCGAATAAAGTTTGTTTTATTTAAATGTATTGTTATCCAAACCAAACAGAAAATGTTTTGCGTTTATCTACAACTGTCAACAAGAACGCAAAGGTTATATATTTCGTAATATATATATTGTAATAAATGTAGCCTAGCAACAGGCGCTTGAACTATAACTTAAAGTTTATTTGATAGAAGTGAAATATTGTTTTATTTTATTTTTTGTATAAAAATAAAAATATATAAATTTTATCAACACTTTAGCGTGACAGGATATGAATCGTGATCCCTAAAAGGAAAATAAAAAGGACACGTTGGCAGTTTAAGCGAAAACGTTTCTAAGGAATTTTAAACGCGTCAATAAAAATTTGCTTTCAGTTGTGTTTTCACAAATTTGCATAAATTTTTCATATACAATTTTGTTGTTGTTGTTGCTGTTGTTGTCCTTTACTCCAGATGCCTGCTATCAAATATCCCTTCAGGCGTATACACAACTTTTAACTTTGCTAGTGTTGTTGTTGTTGCTATTTTGTAAAAGTTTTCTTTTGAAAAGTGTTTACTGATTTTGCAAGAAAGTTTAAAAGTTGATTTTATTTAAAAAACTCATACACGTCAGACAAGCTGACTGATGCCATGCGGCTGTTTTAAAAATATTTTTAAATATTAAAATTAAAAAAAAAACTTTTATTTAATTTTTTCTTAAAATTATTTTTCCTTTCTTAACTTTCAGTTATTGTGCCCTTCTCAACTACAGTTTCTTTTATTTATTTAATTCAGTCATGTAAAAATATTTCCAACATAAATTATTTGCTGCTTACACACACACACACACACACACACACACATCTTCATACAAACGCCTGCACATATACTCTTCTATTGTAGTTTTTAGTTATTTTTATTTTTCAAGTTAACAGCCGTAAAAATTTCTGGAACAAAATACACATTTGGCAAGCAAAAACCTAACACAACAAAAATATTCACAAAATAAAAACAACAACAATAGGGATTAAAAATTAAATTGTATAAAAAAAATCCTTGGAATACTCAAACATTCTCACGAACGACAAAAAATTAAAATAAAAAAAAACTAGCCGTCAAACTCTTAAGAAAATGTGTAAAACTAAAAGCTGCACGGAATAAAAAATTTAATAAAAAATAAAAAAAAATGACTTTAACTTAAAATTACTTTTTTACCCCCTAAACTATGCTAAGAAAATCGAAAACAAAAAACGTTTAATACAGCACAAATAATTGTTATTTATAAAGGGTTTTTCAACAAGAAGCTTGCTGCTCAATTGTGGCAACACCAACAACATGACAGTTTTGATATTTAGTTTTTCTTGACATATTCGTAGTACAGGGTGTTCAGCGGGAAGGTATACTATTTTGTTTTGCCGCCATTTTGGTAAACATTAGTCTTACCCGTTCATATTTGGCTGACGTGAAGTCGACATGCAGCAAATTTATCATAGAAAAATATCCGATAAATCAACGTGTTTTAATCGTTAAAACCTTCTATCAAAATCAGTTATCGATTACTGTGACGGTGAGAAGGTTACGTGAAATTTTTGGGAGCAACAATATGCCAACAAAACTCACCATTTATCTTGCAGTGAATGATTTTTTTTGTTTTTTTTTCAAATTTTCAGCATTTACAGAACGGTTTTTCTAATGTCCTGTAACAAAATTTTAGTCTCATTTTAATCGAATCAAATTACGATTTTTATTCGAATAAAATTTTTAAATACATTATTTTTTTAAAGCATTAAGCATTTATTAGCAATGGTAAATTTTATTCGAATAAATTTCGTTTTGTATTCGATTCAATTTATGGAATAATTTTTTCAAAACTTTTATTTTGTCAAAGATGATTAAATATTAAATATTTTTCTGTAGGAAAAATTTAGTCTCATTTTAATCGAATAAAATTACGATTTTTAATCGAATCAAATTTTTAAATATATTACTTTACTAAAGTATTAAGTATGTATTGTCAATGGTAAATTTTATTCGAATAAATTTTGTTTTGTATTCGATTCAATTTATCGAATAATTTTAATCGAATAAGATATTGGTTTTTAATTAAATTATCTTTTCAAAACTATTATTTTGTTAAAGATGATTAAATATTAAAATTTGTAAAATCATAATTTATTCGATTAAAACAATTTTCAAGCTGCTTTTACTACAAAGTTACGTGAACACTACAAAGTTACAAAACATACTATTTATCGTGTAGTGATTGACTTGGAGGATAGAGGGTTTGTGGGTAATAGGCCCAAGCGTGGACCACAAGGTACTGTAAGATTCGGTGGAAACATTATTGCTGCGTAAGAAAGCGTTCAAAACAATCCATCAACCTCAAGTCGATGCTCTGCTAAGGAGCTTGTCGTCTTCAAAGAACAACTTTGACCACAATTTTGCACAAGGTTTTGATGCATCTGTTTCCATATAAGATTCAGTTAACAGAAGAACTTCTTCCACAAAAATATTTACGCCGCCGTACATATGCCAATAGGATGTTACTACTCGCCCATGACCAACCCCGATTTGCATGAAAAACTCATGAGTGACGAGGCTTAAATTATGCTTCTCATTTAATTAGGAAACTTGGTGTGATCATGATCAGTGCAACAAACAGACCAGCTGTTCATTTTTTTCACATTTTCACCATTTACAGGACGCTTTTTTCTAATATTCTGTAACAAAAATTTAGTCTCATTTTAATCGAATAAAATTACGATATTTAATCGAATAAAATTTTCGAATATGTTGTTTTATTAAAGGATTAAGCATTTATTATCAATGTTGAATATTATTCGAATAAATTTTGTTTTATATTCGATTCAATTTATTCGGTTTAGTTTAATTTGCTGAAAAAATTTATCGATAATAATGTAAATATTACCAAAAAGAGACAAAGAAGAAATAAAACATTTATATGTTAACATCGATAATATATCCAATATACAATACAATATATTTAAAGAACAATTTGTAATACTCCAAAGTTATCGATAAACTTAAAAAATAATAAGTCTTAAAAAATATTTATCGATAAGAAACATAAAAATTGTCAAAAAAAAACAAGGAAAAAATTTATAAAGAGAGGTTATTAATAATAATTTTTTTAAAGAAATATTTATCGATAATTTGCTATCGATAAATTCTTCAAACTATAAATATCGATAAGATTTGGCAAAATGTGTGTGTGTATATATTTTAAGAAATATGTATTAAATATAGAAAATAAAGCGACATATTACGATAATTTGCCGAACAAATTTATCGATAACAATATGAATATTTTTAAAAAAAAGCGAAACAGAAATTTATTGAGAAAAACTTATTAATAAATAATTTTCTTAGAGAAATATTTATCGAAAGCATAATCAAAAAATTTTTTCAAGCTGTAAAATATCGATAGCATTTGATAAAATGCGAGTGTAAATATTTTTACAGAAACATTTGCTAAAGAATCGATAATATTACAACAAATTTCCTTAATTAATGAAAAAATTTATCGATAACATATCCATTGAGAAACATGTATGTATAAAAAACAGACAAATATTTTAACTATCGATATTATACGATAAAATATATTTTTTAAAAAACATTTATCGACAACAATTATAACGTCACGGTTTCCCTGGTTGCTGGGGTATGCTCATTTGCGTCTCAGGGTCGCTTTGAATTAAAAAGCGGCTGGTTGATTCGGTATAAATGTTCAGCCTTTGCTGCGTGTGCCGCGGAATGGTGTACGGAGGTATATCTAGGGCTAGGTACAACGTATCCAGCGTTAGTGGACGAGTGAAATACCCAAATGAGTGAAAACTGCGCAGGGTAAAAACCACTAGAACATATTTTTAACGCTGCTCCCAGTAACGACGCTATACACAAACCAGTCTGGGTAAAAACCACTGCAATAATTTGTGATAATAATCGAAAATATACTCTAGAATCCTTTAAACTATAATTATCGATAACATTTGACAAAATGTACTCGTATTGGCAGATTATTTTGGTTATTGGTGAGAAAATTTCTAATAAAATAAAGGAAAATGTTTTTTTAACAACACTAATCGATAATTTGATAATATATCGAGATATTTCTGTATTTATCGAAAAAAAATAAAAATTATCGATAATTGTATATTTTCGATAATAAAAAAAAATTTTTAAAAAGTCAAAATATCGATAATGCATAATTATTGACAAAATGGGACAAAATGTTGTTTACAAAAAAAATATTTATCGATAACATTATTTAAAATTTTTCTCAAATCATAAAGCAGAAGCATAATATATTAAGGGCATATGCTTATCGAACGATCGATATATTTATTGACAACATATGGAAAATAAGCTTCAAATTATAAATATCGATAACATATATTTGAACGAACATTTATCTATCAAAAAATCGATAACCTAACGAATGTATCGGGAAAAAATATTAATCAGGCCATTAAAGAAGTATTTAGCGATAAAACTTTTAATTGTAAATATCGATATTTGACAAAATATTGCAGAAAAATATTTATCGATAACAAAGTAAAAAAAAATCTTAAAAATATTAAGAAGAATCGTAATGTCGTGGGAATATTATTTTGTTAATAGTATTTTACAAGAAACCTTTAACGCTATTATGGTTAACAAATCCTAGAATTTTAACTATCGATAATCTATGGTAAAATATTTTTCAAGGAAAAGTTATCGATAACATTATGCATTTGCCCTTATTAAGAACGTAACAAAAGACCAAGTTTTAAAAAACCAGTATTGGTATCATACGATTACATTTATCGATAAGGTAATGTTAAAAATTCGTTAAAGAGTATTGTTTCACAATTTTAGTTAACTAATTATTTATCGATAATTAAAAATAATTAATTTTAGGCAAAAGATATCTTAATTCTTTTCTGGACTTAATTAACATCTTTTCATTTGTTAAAACGATTTAATTTTAATATGCTTCACTTGGTTTCTTTCCGGTTGTTTAGTTTAAAATTAGAAATAAAAGTGAAGTATACTTTTAGGTAAAAACAATTTCCTTTTTCCACATGTCTTTCCATCTGTTAAAATGTCTTAATTTTACATGCTTTACTACACTTCTTTGTGTTTAGTTAGCAAAAACTTGGGTTTTTCAGGTATTTTTTTTATGTTTTTACATCCAAAAAGTATACTTTAAATTTTATTTTAAACCCTTTATGTTATGCTACTTAAACTGCTGAACAATTTTATTTTTTTTTACCTTTTTTTGTATTAGAAAAACTTTGCCAAAAAAATATTCATCTTGATTTGTGCTGATATAAAAAAAAATAATATCAAAAGCCTGTTGCATAATTTAAGGGATACTTTTTTATAAGTTTTACTTTATGCGTAGCATGTGACATTTTAAAAAAGCAACTAAATTATATGCAAATTATAAACAATAAAATTACTTTTTCATGCCTTCCAGAGGAAAAGCAACATGTGTGACAATATAAAATGTCATAGTAACTTTACTGTTCCTAAAAATAGACTTCACTTTTTTACATTTAAAAATATTTACATGTTAAAAAAATTTATACAAATTTAATCATTAAAAGTAACATGTGCCTCAAACCCATTGTAGTTTTTCTTTTTCTTTTGGGATATGATAATTCCTGAATATTTATATGAAAGTGTATACTTTTAGGCTTAAAATAAAATATTAAATTTTCTTAACGGTATACAAAAATTTCATTTAAATTTAATTTTTAAAATAATTTTCATAAATAAAGAATAAATTAATTGATGAAGAAGATATTAATTAAAATTTCTGTCGGTTAAACTTATTATTTGGCAGACTTAAGTCTGGCCTCAAAGTAGACAAGAGTTTCTAAAAAAAAAACCTAAAAAGGAGTATAAAATCTAATACTTTTTTGTTTAAACAATTTATTATAAAAAAATGCTAAAATTTGTTTGCTTTAACCTTGACGTTTCTCTTCATCGCTTTTGAGTCCAAAAATTTTTGTTTTTGCTAAAATAAGTTGTTGGCCATAAATTCTGCTTCCTTCCGTCTTTCATGTTGATTTAATTTAGATTTGTTGATATTTCTTGCACTTCATTTCGTTAATTTGAAATAATTTGTGATAAAAATGAAATAAGAGAACGTTTTATTTTCTACAAAAAACTAAAATGAGTTTCCGCTCTAGATTACATCAGTCCATCAAGCAGCATTTATATTAATTTTTAGAAAATTTATTAAGAAATTTAACTAAAACTTAATGAGAAGGAGAGTAGAATGGAAAAAACTTGATACACTGTGCAACATTTCATAGGGTGCCGATTGCTTAAGCAAGTTACTTAGAATCTTTTCAATGACAAATTTTATTAATTAATCGAGAATTATAAATTATTATTTTTCATTATTAATTTTTGATATTTTTTCTTGTCTTACAAGTTACGTTAAAATCTTACGTTAAAGCATGTTATCGATAAAATTTTTTGTTAAAAATGTCCGAAAAATTTTTCGATAAATTTCGAATTTCAATAATTTAATAAATTATTTTTTATTACAGAACATTTTTAATTTATTGAGAAATATTTTTAATTCTTACATTAATTATCGATAACATCTAATAGCTTTCAATAACCATAATTTATGTAGTGATATGAAAAAATTATCAGATAATTTTCGAGAAAAGTTTCGAATTATAATTTAATCGTTTCCTTTACCTTAAGAAAAGTTGCCGATTGCCGAAGTTGAAGATCAGTATCTTTTATACAGAAAATTTTTTTATAAATTTATTTTTATAATTTTCGATACGTTTTCGTCAAACATATAAATTGACAAGAATTTTTTAATTGTTTCAAAAATAATTGATTAATGCTCTCTAGGTAGAATTTATCGAAAAATTTTCGATAAGTTATCGATTAAAATTTTTTCTAGAATGGGTTTTTAAAAAAATTCCCTTATTATTACTGATTTATGCTCTCTAACTAAAATTTATCGATTATAATTTTTATTGAATAAAGTTCTCTAAGTAGAATTTATCGAAAAATTTTCGATAAGTTATCGATTGAAATTTTTTTCTAGAATCGATTTTTAAAAAAATTCCCTTATTATTAATGATTTATGCTCTCTAACTAAAATTTATCGATTATAATTTTTATTGAATAATGTTCTCTAAGTAGAATTTATCGAAAAATTTTCAATAAGTTATCGATTGAAATTTTTTTCTAGAATGGGTTTTTAAAAAAATTCCCTTATTATTATTATTAATTTATGCTCTCTAACTAAAATTGATCGATTATAATTTTTATTGAATAAAGTTCTCTAAGTAGAATTTATCGAAAAATTTTCGATAAGTTATTGATTAATATTTTTTATTGAATGCTTTTAAAAAAACTTCCAATAAGCTATCGATCAATATTTTTTTTGGAATGCTAAACGGAATTTATCGAATAATTTCCGATTATTTATCGATAATTGTTTTTTAAAAAATTTGGCTTTATTACTACTAATTAATGCTCTCTAAGCAGAATTTATCGAAAAATTTTCAATAAGTTATCGATTAATATTTTTTATGAAATGCTTTTCAAACATTTTTTTTATTGCTACTGGTTAATGCTCTCTAAGCAGAATTTATCGAAAAATTTACGATAAGTTATCGATTAATATTTTTTCTGGAATGTATTTAAGAAATTTCGCCTTATTGCTACTGACTAATGCTCTCTAAATAGAATTTATCGAAAAATTTTCGATAACTTATCGATTAATATTTTTCATAGAATATTTATGAAAAGACTCCGATAAGCTATCGGAATGCTTTTCATAAAGTTTTCCCTGTTGCTGCTCAATAATGGTCTGTAAATGGAGTTTATCAAAGAATTTTCGATAAGTTATCGATTAGTATATTTTATGGAACGTTTTACAAAATGCTTCCGTTAAGCTATCGATTAATATTTTTTATGGAATGCTTTTCAAACATTTTTCCTTAATGCTACTGAATAATGCTCTCTAAGTAGAATTAATCGAAAAATTTTCGATAAGTTATCGATTAATATTTTTCATAGAAAATTTTTGAAAAGACTTCCGATAAGCTATTGATTAATATTTTTTATCGAATTTATCGAAAAATTTTCGATAAGTTATCGATGAATGTTTTATAGATAAATATTTTTTTGAAATGTTTTTCGAAAAGTTTCCGTTTGATGTATATTTTTCGATAACTATTTCAACAATATATTAATAAAAGTTTTTCCAATAAGTTAACGATTAATTTTTCTTGTAACTTTTTTTCCATCAAGTTGTTGACTAAATTGTATTTTGCATTAAATCTAATAAGATATCGATTAATATTTTATATTAGAGTTTTCAATTATTTATCGATTTATTTCCATTTTAAAACAAGTAACACTATATTATCAACAATTATATTTTATGGCACGTTTTTCAATAGCTTATTGATAAGAATTGCTTATCCAATAACCTTTAAATAGTTATCGATAAATGTTTGTCCTTAAGTTATCCATAAATATTTTATTTTGAATAATTTTCGGTAAGTTATCGATAAATATTCGTTTTGTGTACATTTTCGTAAAATTATCTGTTATAGTTCGTTATAAAACATTTTTCGATAAGTTTACAAAAATTCAATTTATACCAGATTTCTTGTTAAGTTATTGTTATTGTGTTGTAGAGAGATAAGTTTTCTATTAGTTTTTGGTTAATAGTATTTACAGAAAATTTATCGATAAACTAACGTTTATTATTTTCTTTCTAAAGTAGTTTCTACTTATAATAGCATCTACTAAATATTTGGTACTTTTTACTATTTTATGAACTTTTTCGATAAGTTTTTAATTCAGTTTTTCAACGGATTTTTTTTTTAAAGTTAAAAAATCGATAAGAGTTATCGATATTAGTTATCGATATTATATATTATAAATATTTTGTATTTTTTTTATTAAATTATAAATTTTTATGTATTTCTGATTAACATTTTTTATTGACTTAATTTCCAGAAAAATTTTTGATATATTAGTTATCGATAGTAGTTAGTAGTAGTTATCGATATTATTTATCGACATTACTTATCGTTATTAGTTACCGATAATTGTTAGTGATATTTGTTACCCATAATAGTTATCGATATTAGCTATCGCTGTTAGTTATCGATATTAGTTATCGCTGTTAGTTAACGATATTAGTTATAGATATTGGTTATCAATATTATAGATATAAGTTATGGATAATAGTTATCGATAAAAAGACCATTTTGATATTTTCGTTAAGCGTTATATAAAGAACATTTTTCGCTAAATTTTTGATAAAAGTTCAATCTGTTAAACATTTTGTATATTTTTATTAAATTATAAATTTGAACGTGGTTATAATTTTCGCCAAGTTTATGATTTAGTTTCGAAAATATTTTTTGATACATTAGTTATTGATAATATCGATAGTAGTTAGCAGTAATAGTTTTCGATAGTAGTTATCGATAATAATTATAGGTAGTAGTTATCGATATTAGTTATCGATATTAGTTACCGATAATAGTGAATGATATTAGTTGCTCATAATAATTTTCGATAGTAGCTATCGATAATAGTTATAGCTAGTAGTTATCGATATTAGTTATTGATATTAGTTACCGATAATAGTGAATAATATTAGTTATTCATAATAGTTTTCGATAATAGTTATCGATAATAGTTATCGATATATAATCTTTTTGGGTGTTTTCGTTAAACGTTATGTAAAGAATATTTTTCGATAAATTTCGATAAGTTCAATCTATTAAATATTTTCTATTTCTCTAAGTAATAAATATTCATGTGTTAATGGTTATAATTTTCGTTAAGTTCTTGATTTAAGTTTAAAAAATTTGAATTTTAGTTATCGATAATAGTTACTGATAGTAGGCTTAGAAAATAGTTATCGACAGTAGTTAGCGATATTAGTTATCGATATTAGTTACCGATAATAGTTAATGATATTAGTTATCCATGATAGTTTTCGATAGTAGTTATCGATAGTAGTTTTCGATAATATCTATCGATAATAGTTATCGCCAATAGTTATCGCCAATAGTTATCGATAATAGTTATTGATAATAGTTATCGATAAATAGACTTTATTAATATTTTCGTTAAACGTTGTATAAAAAAATTTTTCGATAAATTTCGACAAGTTTAATTTACTAAATATTTTGTATTTCTTTATTAAGTATAAATTTTAATAATTTTAATTTATGTCTTTTGTTAGGTTTTTTAATTTAAGTTCGAGAAAATTTTTTAATTCTTGGTCATCGATATTAGTTTTAGATAATAGTTATCGAGAGTAGTAGGCGGTAATAGTTATTGATAGTAATTATTGCCAGTAATAATTGATAACAAATACTTTTTTTTTAAGCTTTGTATGAAGAACATTTTTCAATTAGTTTTCGATAAAAGTTCGTTAAACAAAAACTTTCGTTAAGTTATCCATTGAAACTATTTATACTTATATTTTTCAAAAAGTTATAATTTTTTATGTTCTTAAACTCTTCCTTTTTAAATTTTCTTTAATGGAACATTTATCAATAAAATTCCCAATAAGTTTTTTAAGTTTAAATTTGTTGTTATGTTATCGACAACATTTCTCGGTTCGATATTTTGCTAAAAGTTATTTATAAATTTTCTAGACAACTTAATTTATACAATTTGTTATCTCTTGATATTTTATTATTATTATTGTTGTTGCTGTTATTGCCAAATGTTTATTCTGTTTGCAAATGTCCTGTAATAAAGACAAGAATTCATTTCCATGCTGCATTTGGTGATAAAATCGAGTGGAATACCTAATAAACTGAGAGAGAAAAAAGGCTACGAAATCAATTTAAACAACAAAATTTATTGGGAGTGAAGGTGAAGAGAATTAAAGAAATAATAAGATTTTTGTTTGAGTTTGCATTACTCCAAGGAATAGTGTCAAAGTGTTGGAGTCCTTGCGTTACACTTGAGAGTAAAAATGTAATTTCTTGATACAACTTCCATCAAAATTAATTTCTGTTGGTGTTCCTTAAATTGTTTTTTGTTATTTTAATGTATTTTGTTATTCTTCGTTAGAGTCTTATTTTCAGCTTCATTGTTTTCCTTTTCTTTGAAAAACAATTTTCTTCCGAAGTTAAAGTTGTCATGTTCTTAATCTTGTCTGGAAACAACTTGAATGCCGTAGCTGGCTGTAAATCTTTTGTTGGACAAAGGTTTTGTTCTAAACAAATTCGTATGTTTTAAATCGTATTTCAATTGTTAAAGTGAAATAAAGTGGGTGGAAAGAGTGACAGAGAGGGACAGATGGATATAAATAATTTGTATTAAGAAAAATGAGGAAATAACACAAGAAAGGACTTGAAACAATTGTGTGTTAAAGGAAATGAAAAGTTTATGGGAGTATTGTTTTTAATTACTTCTTATATAGCGGGTGTTTTTTATAGAGGTGTAGAACTTTAACTTGGCAACACTTTTTTAAGTGACAACCATTTTGACAGCTGCCAAATGATTTATGTTTAGTAGTTTGGTTTGGCTTTTCATCATGAATAGATTGACACCTGGCGACGCTTCAGTCTTCATATATAACGGTTGTTTTTATAGAGGTATATAAATTTAACTTGGCAATACTTTTTTTTAACTGACAACCATTTTGTTGGCTGTCAAGTGGTTTTTATTTGATTTAGAATTTCAACATGCATAGAATGATGCCTGACGACGCTTCAGTCTATTCATTAATTACTTCATATATATCAGGTGTTTTTTATGGAGGTATAGAATTTTAACTTGGCAATACTTTTTTAACTGACAATCATATTGTAAGCTGCCAAGTGATTTATGTTTAGTTCGTTTGAAATTTCAACATCCATAGACTGATGCCTGATGAAGCTTCCAAATTATGCGCATTTATTTGAAAAATCATGGCTCTGTTCGAAATATGTATTGAGCGCTACAGTCACTTCACGGTCAACTTATTCGTCATTCACATCAATTTATTCGATTAACCATGAAATGGTTTGCTACCACGTTTTGATAGTATGCATCCAAAGCGACTTTATACAGTATTTACAGAAGAAGTCATACTGCTGTAGAGCGCATCGTGGAGGCAGACCCAAATAAATTTAGGTGCCATAGTGGAATTGGCTATGAGACCATTCACTTTATGAAAGATTTTGTGAAAAGATCTTAGTTTGCGTGCTTACAGATTCTAGTTCGTGGAAGAATTGAAGCCATACAGTGACCTCGCATAGCAAAGTTTCGCTGAATGGGCCCAAAACATTATTTATTGGTTACAAAAAAAAATTATTTTTTTAATGGCAATTTTTTATTTTTTGAAAGTACTTTTAAAATTTTTGGTACTAAATTTTTTTGTTGCTAATAGTAATTTTTTTGTTTTATTGTTAAAAACCGTTTTCTTTTTTGTGGCAAAAAAATTAAAATAATAAAAAATATTTTTCTTTCAAAGTAATTATTTATTTTTTAATGGTACTTTTTAAAAATTTGAGTACTAAATTTTTTTGTTGCTAATATAGTACTTATTTCTTCTGTTTTGCTGCATTTTATTATTATAAAAAAAGTTAAAATACAAATTAGATTTTTTTTAAATTATTTATTTTTTAAAGGTACTTTTTAAAATTATGGTACTAAATTTATTTATAAATAATAGTACCTTTTTCTTTTGTTTAAATGCTCAAAATTGGATACTTTTGTTTGTTGCAAAAAAGTAAAAATAAAACAATATCTTTTTTTATTTATTTATTTTGTGAAAGTACTTATTAAAATTTTGGTACTAAATGTTCCGTTGCTAATAGTACTTTTTTCTTTTGTTTTTATGCTCAAAAATTGGATACTTTTGTTTGCTGCAAAAAAAGTAAAAATAAAAAAATATGTTTCTTTAAAAGTATTTATTTATTTTTTAAAGATACTTTTTTAAAATTTGGGTACTAAATTTTTTATTGCGAATAGTATTTTTTTTCTTTTGTTTTGATGCTTAAAATTGATAACATTTTATTGTTACAAAAAAAGTTAAAATACAAATTAGTTTTTTTTAATTATTTATTTTTTAAAGGTACTTTTTAAAATTATGGTACTAGATTTATTTATAAATAATAGTCCTTTTTTCTTTTGTTTTAATGCTAAAAATTGGATACTTTTGTTTGTTGCAAAAAAAGTAAAAATAAAAAAATATCTTCTTTAAAAGTATTTATATATTTTTTTAAGGTACTTTTTAAAATTTGGGTACTAAATTTATTTATAAATAATAGTACTTTTTTCTATCGTTTTGATGCTAAAAATTGGATACTTTTATTTGTTATAAAATAAGTAAAAATAAAAAAATATCTTTTTTTAAAAGTATTTATTTATTTTTGAGAGGTAATTTTTAAAATTTGGGTACTAAATTTTTTTGCGAATAGTACTTTTTTTCTTTTGTTTTGATGCTAAAAATTGGATACTTTTGTGTGTTAGAAAAAAGTAAGAATAAAAAAATATCTTTCTTTAAAAGTATTTATTTATTTTTTGAAGGTACTTTTTAAAATTTGGGTACTAAATTTTTCGTTGCTAATAGTACTTTTTCAATTTTTTTGATTGTAAAAATTGGATATTTTTGTTTGTTGCAAAAACAGAAAAATAAAAAATATCATTTTTTAAAAGTATTTATTTATTTTTTGAAGGTACTAAAAGTTTGGTACTACATTTTTGTCAGTAATAGTGCTTTTTTGTTTTTTTTGTGTTAAATATTGGTTTTTTATTGTGCAAAAAAAAAATTAAAACTACTTTTTCCATTTACTAATTTAGCAAGCGTTACTTTTTCCGATTTTCATAAAAGAATTTTTTTTAGCGATGAAGCTCACTTTTGCTTGAATAAAGATGTCAATAAGATTCCTATCACTTGTCGTATTTCAAGTGATAAGAATCTTATAGTTGAGTATGATAAGAGAGCGTGTTATATCCAGGAAAATTTACTGCGTGGTGTATTTTATGGAGACTGGTGAAATCATTGTGCCGTGTTAAATTAAAAACGATGCTGGTCTGAACTTTACAGTCATTGGTGACCGCTATAGAGCCATGAATACTGGATTTTTCGTTCATTAATTGAATACAACCATGATGTAAAGGATCTACAGTTTTAAAAAGACGGCACAACATGTCACAGAGCTCGTGTCACAATTGATTTATTGACCCGTTTCGGAGCCGTGACTATTTTCTATGGTGATATATAAAGTCAACAGTTTACACCGATGACCGCTTGGAGGAAAACATTCGTCGCGTTACTTGTGATATGAAGCCACAAATATTAAAAAAAACTCATCGCAAATGGACCTTCAAATAAGACTACGTCCGAGCCAGCGATGGCGGTCATAAGGCAGAATGTCATATTTAAATTCTAATGGCAAGAGATACATTTCCATTTAATCTTTTTTAATTTTATTTCAATTTTATTTATTTGTATACCTCTATAAAAAACACTCTTTATAAAAGTTATTTTATCTTTGTAAGGACGATAAGGAGAAGTGGTGGAGATTTGTAACTTAAGAAGTCTTTTTGTAATAAATAAAATAAATTTTACTTTGATCTTATAACTCCAACTAAAAATGGGCTTTAAGTCGCCTTAAGACTTAACTTTAGCTGGGCCTTGTTAAAGCTATAAAAGATTTCATAAGTATGTGTAAGCTAAAGTTATATGAGAACAGAGAATAAGAGATTTTATAATTATCTTCTAACTAAATGTTTGCTATGCAAAAATTGTTAGGAAATAAAAATTTAAACTTTAGTATATGGAACCCCCCTTAAGTTTGTTTAAATGCTTTTATTTCGCCAACGGCTGCTAATTATTTAGTCTGTCAAAGTACTTTGTTGGTAATTAAGAACATTCAGTCATTATCTGCATTAGACAACAACAAATGAAATACGAGTAACAAGACATTTAATTTCCATTAATGGTGCGGATTTTGGTCTTCAACTTGACGTGATTTAAAAAGCAACACATTTTTGGTACTAAAAATTTATTACTTTTTATTGTTATGAAACAAAAAAGTAAAAATAGAAAATACATTTTTTTCAAAATATTTTTTTTTTTTTGGTTTAAAGGTACTTTTTAAATTTTGGTACTAAATTTTTGGTTGCTAATAGTACCTTTACTTTTATTTTGGTTCTGAAAATTGGCTACTTTTTGTTAGGTAGAAATAAGTAAAAAGCAATAATATTTTTTTTAAATATTTATTTATTTTTTAAAAGTATTTTTCAAATTTTGGTGCAAAGTTTTTCTTTACTAATAGTACTTTTTTCTTTTGTTTTGGTGCTAAAAATTAAATACTTTTGCTTTTTACAAAAAAAGTAAAAATAAAAAATATATTTCTTTAAAAGTATTTATTTATTTATTAAGGGTACTTTTTAAAATTTGGTACTAAGTTTTTCTTTACTAATAGTACTTTTTTTCTTTTGTTTTGGTGTTAAAAATTGTTTTTTTCTTTTTATTGTGCCAAAAAAAAAAATACAAATAAATATACATCTCTTTAAAAGTACTTATATATATTTTAAAGGTACTTGTTAAAATTTTGGTACTAAAATTTTTGTTGTCAATAGTACTTTTATTCTTTTGCTTTGGTGGTAAAAACTGGTTACATTTTGTGATTAACCATAAGTAAAAAGCAAAAATAAATCTTTTAAGAATATTTAGAAATTTTTGAAAGGTGCTTTTTATAAAATTGGTACTAATTTTTTCTTTACTAATAGTACTTTTTTCTTTTGTGTTAGTGTTAAAAATTGTTTTTTCTTTTTATTGTGGCAAAAAAATAAATTAAAATAAAAAATATCTTTCTTCAAAAGTATTTATATATTTTGTAAAGGTACTTTTTAAAATTTAGGTACTCAATTTTTTGTTGCTAATATCACTTTTTCTCTTGTGCTGTGGTGCAAGAAATTGCTTATATTTTGTTGTTAGAAATAAGTAACAAGCAAAAATAAAATTTTTAAGAATATTTATTAATTTTTGAAAGATACTTTTTAAAAATTGGTTGTAAACTTTTCTTTGCTAATAGTACTTTTTTCAATTGTATTAGTGTTAAAAATTAGTTTTTCTTTTTATCGTGGCAAAAAAAAAAACAAATTAAAATAAAAAATATCTTTTTTTAAAAGTATTTATATATTTTGTAAAGGTACTTTTTAAATTTTGGTACTAAATTTTTTGTTGCTAATAGTACTTTTTTTCTTTTATTTTCATGCTAAGAAGTTGTTAATTTTGTTCGTTATAAAAATTTTAAAATTAAAAAAATATCTTTCTTTAAAGGTACTTTTTAATATTTTGGTACTAAATTTTTTGTTTTGTTTTGGTGTTAAAAATTAGTTACTTGTGTTGGTTACAAAAAAGTAAATATAAAAAATAAATTTCTTTTAAAGTATTTATTTATTTTTTTAAAGTACTTTTAAACATATTATTTTTTGTTTCTAAAAGTACTTTTTTTCTTTTTGGTTTTGGTGCATTTTCTTAACTTTGGTACTTTTTTGGTACTTATTTTGGTACTTTTCCAAAAAGTACCAATTTTAATTTGACTTTTTTTCGAATGTATATCCTTTAAATTCAATAAATAATTTAAATTTAATCTAAGGTCGAAGGTTGCTTTTTTCTTAACATTGCGAACATTAATTTCAAAGATTTGTTACAATAAGTGTTTTACTCAGTTTCTTTGTCAAATCCTAAAAGTATGCTATTTATTTAAGATTTTTTTTTATGAACTTTAAACTCTGTCAGTATATCAGCAATTATTTACAGTTCTTACGAAATAATTTATTTTTAAAAGATTATTTTGTTACAAACAGAAGTCAAACAATTTTAAAAAGTTTTCCAATTTGTCTGTTGCAGCTCTTTTATCCTTAAAGTATTACTACGAATAAATGATATAAAATCCTAAAAAAAAGAAGAACAAGAAGAAATAAAAACAAGCTTCTGTTATAGTTTTTGCTTCAATCTGCCTTGACTCCAGCTACTTGGAGAGAAAACATAAATTATTTTCGTTTAGTTTCACCGCCCTCCACATTTTCTCCAGGGAGATGTGTTTTATTGGAAAAACTAAATAATAAATTGTGTGTTTTTGGAAATATTAACTTTTGCTACGTGCTGTCATGTTTAATCATAACGCATTATTTCATTTCCCAGCTCTACGCCAATTTAAATATTTTACTGAACGTAAAATATCACTCTGGGTGATGGACATGATTTAAGTTTCTGAATACAAATGTGTTTTATACTTATTGGATTTTAATTGGAACTTAAATTTAAATGTGCATATTAATGAGTATGTGTGTTTGAATTTCAAATTTAAAGCATACTTTAAGGATTTACAATGCACACAAACATAATTTTAATATAAAATCGTATGACTTCAATAGATAATAAAATTAAAAATAATTTTAGTTTTGAAAGGAAATCCAACTCATATTCATGTTAAAGAGATTTTAATTAAAGTTTCCATAAAAGCTTTTGTTGAATATTCATTTGTATATCACTTTTATCAATCACGAGAGCATGTTTCTTGACCACATTTAATCCAAAAAATGCCCAAAGTAATTTCAAATGATGTGTTAAGCAAAATAGTGTGTAGAAACCACAATAAAATAACTTAAAAACACAAGTCTAACAGAATTTTAAAAGCTTCTTATTTAATGTCAGCAGAATGAAATTATGTTTAATTTATTAAAGCATACTTTTAGGCTCAATAGATGCCTAGAAAAACAAAACATCCTAAGTAAAGTCTAGTTTATAATCCCGTTTATAGTCTGTGGTCTCTTAACCTGTAAACTGTTCGATAGCAAAATATAATAAGTAGTCTCGGTTACCAAGTCTAGTCTACTCAAGTCTAAGGACTCAATTCTCTTCTAATCTTTTCTGTTTTATTCTGTCCTATACTCTACTCTATTATATTCTATTCTGTTCTACTCTATTCTGTTCTATTCTGTTCTAATCTATTCTATTCTGTTCTATTTTGATCTATTCTACTCTATTCTATTCTATTCTATTTTATTCTATTCTATTCTATTCTATTCTATTCTATTCTATTCTATTCTATTCTATTCAATTCTATGCAATTCTATTCAATTCTATTCTATTCTGTTCTATTCTGTTCTATTCTCTTATATTCTATTCTGTTCTATTCTGTTCTCTTCTATTCTATTATATTCTATTCTATTATGGTCTACTCTAAAATTGTAAAATCTATTTCTAAACTAATCAATGATGGTCTAGTCCACTTGATATGTTAGCTTAATCCTTTGCCTAGTGTACCCTTTTTAAAGTCTAGTTCTGCTTAGCATACTTATTAAGTCTAGCCTAGACCAATCTACATTTGTCGATGGCGTAGTATTATCATTACGTCTAGTCCAGTCTATTGGAGTTTAGTGAATTTGAGAAGCCATTATGTAGTCAGACCTAGTCTAGACAAGTTAATTCGAAAGTCTGGTCTAGTCGGGACTGCTCTTCTTGATATGGACTGATCTACATGAGTCTGGATTGGTCTTGTCATATCCGGACTGGTCTAATTAAGTCTGAACATTTCTAATCCAATCTAGAATAGTTAAGTGAAGTCTAAAATAGTGGAATCAAGACTAGTCTGGGCTGATGTTGTCAACACTGATCTAGTAAAGACTGACCTGAAATAATCAAGATTTAACTGGTCTAGTGTGAACTGGTCTGTCTAATCTGGACTGTTGTAGTCAAGTGTAGGGTGGCCTTATAATGACTAGACTGATTTAGTTTAGTGTGAACTTGTTTAATCAAGTCTGGACTAGTTACAGCACGGCAGGTCTAGAATAGTGAATTGAATACTAATTCTGGAGTGATATAATCAAGACTGGACTGGTCTAGCCTAGAGTGGCCTTTCTAATCTGGACTAGCATCATTTGCCTTCTGCACTGCGTTCTTAATCTGGACTGTTTTACTACTGAACTGGGCTGCCTAATCTTGACTAGTGTGGTTAAGTCTAGAGCGGCCGTAGTTGGGCTGTTTTTTCAACCAGTGACTTACCACTTGGTGCCACGGAAACCAGTAGCCTACAGGGCTACAGTCTTGTAATGGTTATTGATTAAGTTCTTCGGGGTAAAATGGTGGCTGTGGTTTAAACCAAGACCGCGTGACGATGTGGCTTTTTCCTATCCGAAGTGCTGTTGTATTGCAAAATAATGTGGTTTTGTTGGAGATAATGGGAATTTGGATAGTCTCCGCCCCTTAAGTATGAAAAGGGGACACAGCACTGCTTGCTATCATGGATGCGTTGGTCGAAGTATAGTATTTTACCTAGTAGTAAGACCACCGCCAGGTGAGAGTCACACGATTAGGTACTGACGTTAATCTATATCACAAACAGCTCTTCTTAATCTGGACTGCTTTCCTTAATTTGTTTTACTTAGCCTGCCTAAATTGGGCTGGCTAATATCATATCTGTATCTTCTTAATCTGGACTACTTTTCTTAATCCGGACTGGTTTAGCCTGGAATGGAATAACTAATTTGGACTGGTGTTGTTAAGTTCAGACTGGCTTTCTTACGAATAGACTGGTGTAGTTAAGTGTGGTTTAGCCTATTCTGGACTGTTCTTCTTATTTAAAACTGGTCTAGCTAAATCTAGACAGGTGTAATCAAGTTTGGATCAGTTACATTAAGGCAAGTCTGAAATAGCGGAGTGAAGACTATTCTGCACTTATATAGTCAAGACTACTGGTCTAGTTTAGACTAGCTTTTCTAATCTCCACTAGCGTAGTCAAGTTTAGACTGGCATTTACTAAGGCGAACTGTTTTGATACAGAACTGGGCTGCATAATCTGGACTAGTCTTGTTAAATATAGACCAACCTTATCTTGCCGGCTTTTCTTAACCTGGACTGTTTTTTTTTTCAATTCGGTTCGATCTAGTTTGGTCTGATTGGTCTTTTCTGTACTGCTAAAGCTAATTGTAGACTGGCCTTATCTGAACTGATCTTCTTAATTTGGACTGCTTTCTTTAATACGGACTGGCCACGTCAAGTCTGGAATAGTGGAGTTAAGAAAAGTGAATGTAAGACTGACTAATCCTAATAATATTTGGCTTCATGTTCTGAATTTTGGGCTACTCGATGTAGTTAAGTCTGGAGTAGTCAGGCCAAGACTAGAATAGTTAGCCCGAACTAGTTCAGTTAGGTTAAGTATGGGCTACTTCTAGTCTTGTCTAATTCTAGTATATTCTTGGTTTAATTTGTGATTATACCTCAGCATAATGCAGTCTAAGGCTTATTTTTGTTCATCATCTGGTGTTCGGAGTAGTTGAGTATGCAGTTGTCAGACCAAGACTGAACTAGTTAGCCCTAACTAGTTCAGTTAGGTTAAGTATGGGCTAATTTATGTTCTTTCTAATCTTGTGTAATTCTAGTATAATCTTGGTTTAATATGTGATTATACTTGAAGATAATGCAGTCTAAAGCTTATTCTTGTTCCTCATTTGGTGTCCGGAGTAGTTAAGTCTGGAGTAGTCAAACCAAGAGTGAACCAGTTAGTCTGAACTACGTCAGTGAGGTTAACTATGGGTTTATTTATGCTCTTTTTAGTCTTGTCTAATTCTAGTATAATCTTCATTTAATCTGTGATTATACTTAAATATAATGAAGTCTAAAGCTTATTCTTGTTCTTCATCTGGTGTTTGTACCAGTGCAGTGAAAGGTTTGCTTGATACAGTTTGGGTATCCAGCCTGAAATCGCTTTATAATGGAATGAATTTAAAACACTTCAAATATATTCTAAGAGTGGATTTTTGCTAAATTCTATTCTATTCTATTCTTATCTATTCTATTCTATTGTATTCTATTTGACATTGAAATTTAAATTGAAATCTATTGCTGCTTTTAAAGGTTCGTTGATATGGATGTTGACAATAAAAGTAAAATCTATTTTATTTGATTCCAAAAATAAACATTTCTGTCACCCATCATCATCACCCCTAAAAGATCTCTTATTTAACCAATTGTGCAGCTGCCCCTGCTTCCCATTTTGTGTATTTAAAACAGAGAAACATCTATTCATCATTTGACATCATGTTGTTGCTGTTAGTGTAGACCATGAGTTTTATATTATTACGATACTCTGAGTATCGCCAAGGGACAGATGAAGTGTTTGTTAAATGTTTGAAAAATGGATGGTTGGATGGCGATGGTCCATAATAGAAGAGTTTCATTTTTGTGTAGTTCTTTTTGTATCCCTTGTAATTGCATTTGTAACATTCTCGGTAGACAACATTTTGGGTGTTTCCAAAAGGGCACAATGTACAACAGCCAACACTTTTAAGGCCAAAAATAAATGTGCTTAGAAATGTCAGTATTTGCTTAAGCCTCTTGCTTTGCAATTAGTGTTATTGCATTAATCATACACACAACCACATGCCTGCAAAATGTGTAAATTGTTGCAGCAACACCCAGTATTTGGGTAATTAGCAGCAGATTCTTAAGGATAAAATGAACAAAAGGTCAACAAAGGTCAACAATGTTTAAACACAAATTTAAATTTAAAATAATAATTATTTAATTTATATAACGGGTGTTTTTTGTAGAGGTATATAACTTTAAGTTGGCAACACTTTTTGAGCTGGCGGCCATTTTGTTAGCTCTTAAGTGATTTATCTTAAGTTTGGTTTCTCACTTCAACATGAGCAAGTGAAGCCTAAAGAACGCTTCCAATTTTGAAAATCACGATCCTCTTCGAAATACGCATCGCGCATTCCGTTCATTTCAAGGTCAACATAATCGCCCTTTACAACAATTTATTTGATTAACTGTGAAACGTTTTCGCACCAAATTTACTTTTAATGATAAAATGCCTCCACAGCGACATTCCTTAAAGCGTACAGAAGAAGAAGTCATTGCGGCAGAGGAGCGTAGCGTACAGGAAGACCCGAATCAGTCTATTTGCCATCGTACACATGAATTGAATATGTATGTGTGTATCCACTTTCTGGAAAAATCTCAGTTTGCTTGCTTACAAAATCCAACTGGTGAAAGCTTTGAAGCCACACCATCACTGAACAAGGATTGCATTCGGTAGATGGGCCAAAACAAGGTTTGATTGACTCCGATTTTTATAAAAAAAATTTTCTTTAGCGATGAAAAACTCACTTTTAAATGGATACGTCAATAAGCGAAACTGGCGGATTTGGAGTGATGATAATCTTTAAGGGAATAATAAGTGAGTTACCACTAAATCCAGAAAAACTCACCTAGTAGAATCATTGGTCCGTACTTCCTTAAAAATTATAATTCTTAGCACGTTTTAAACAATGGTGACGCTATAAAGCCAATGATCTTTAAGTTTTTCCTCCATTAATAGAACAGAGATGTGGCTCCAATAAGACGGCTTAACTTACCACACAACTCGGGCCATGATTGAGTTATTAAAGGAAAAGTTTGATAAGATTTACATGACGTGATAAGATTTACATCTGCACCTGGCTGAGGGCCTTAATCAGATGGTGGACCATTACCACTGTGGGTGAAATGTAGCGTCATCCTCGCCCTAGAAGGCCTTCGGATACGTATATCCTCCGGTCACTCCTAGTTGCAACTTTAAAGGCCCGGAATAGGCCTCAGCCATTACGCCTTGTGAAGAGTTGGAGACTATCCAACTCCTGGTCCAGAATGCATGAAGCTTAATATAATTAAGAACACGACGGCATTCATACTCACTGGACCTGGACCATTCATTGTGTTCATTGTGAATGATCCGACCAGCACAACTTAAGCGAGGGCCTCGAAACACACAGCCGCAGGGCCTATCTCAATAATCAGTCAGAGAACAGCTAAATGCCTAAAAAGACAAACAGCGGAACTCTGGGACTTTACTGATTCCCATGGAAATATAGTGAATTTTCCACTTGGCTCCTACTAGCCTAAGGGGACTGGGCTCCCTTTAACCCCGCAAGACACAAGTCTAGATGGTTGTATGATGCATAACGACTTATAATGTGCCCCCGCTTCAGAGCCTGGAATTGTCCTCCAAGATCAGGCGATTTAATTCTGGCGATGTGTAGTCCGATACGATTGACCCTTTAGAAGAAAACCTACCTCGCCGATATACGACCACCATATTAGAGAAGATTATTGAAAGCTGGGCCTTCAGGTTTGACTATGTCCGAGTGCTTCGTGGCGGTCACATGCCAGAAATCAATTTTAAATTATTATGCCGGAAGATTACTTTTCGGATAAAGTAAATTTGGAGTCAATTTAAAAAATTGATTGTTAAATTATTCATTTGTAAAGTTCTATACCTCTATAGAAAACACCCTTTATAACTTGATATTATAAATTTAGTTAATAATATAATGTTATTTCATAGCGTTTGTGTAATTTGTTTTAATTAAATTTTAATTAATCCCTAAAGTATGTTAAAGTTTTTCATTCTTAGCACGCCCTAAGGACTGCAATACATTTTGAAGTAAAACTTATAATTAATTATTTTTAGTAGATTTCAAATTTATTGATTTATATGAAGGCTGGAACTAAAAATGGCTGCTAGAACTACTTTCGATCTTGGAATAGTTTTAAAAGGCGAGGCGAAATTTTTTTTTGGCGAAAATCCATCGCTGAAACTACGAAAAGCGTGAATGTCACTAAAATCGTCTGAAATAGCTAAGCAACTAAGCAAGTTTTTAGCATATAAATGAAATTGTCTAGCGAAATAAAATGAGTGAAATGGCCAATCAAGCGAATGGACAGTTTTCACTTAAACAGTTAGCTATGCTTTTTCACAGCTTTAACGCATAAAAATACACAGCTTAGGTTTGTATAGTTGCGAATGGTTTCACCATTTATTTTTAACCTTTTCATAATTTTTCATATTGATTTTCCAGCCTTAAAAGCGGTGAAAAAATTTGTTGCCATAAAACTCAGCCTAAAACTCTGCTAAGTAACGGTAGGAAAATGTGAGACAATAAACAACTCAAATATATATTTTTGTAAAGACTTATAAAACCCCCCACTTAGTAAATCTTAAATTTTAAAATATGCTTTTACTTAACTAAATTCAGAAGCTTCTTTAAATGAAACAATTTTATTTTCTTCTCCTGCCAAATTTTATTTTTATCCTAAAAGTATACTATAGTATTTTTCTTAGATTTTTATCTATGATTTTAAGGAAACCTCTTTTTTCGAGGGTAAACAAAGTGTCTTAAAGCTGTTAGCGCCATTAAATTTGTGAAAGTTTAGCCTTTACTGCAAAAAAGTAATAAATCGAAATTCGTAGTTTTTTAAAAAGTTGGAATTTTTTGCAATTAAAAATTTTAAAAACTTAAAATGCATTTTCTCGCGTAATTTTTTGTTTTTCAGAGATATGACTATCTTGCAACAAGGGTGAAATATTTTTGAATTTTTTTTTTAAGATTCGTAAAAATTCACTCTTTTGTACCCTCTTTCTTAATTTTAGCTCAGTGTAAACAAGAATCCTATTTTAATGCTGCGAGGGGTAGTTAAGACTTCGAAGCACATCCTAAGAAAAATATTCTCAGTAAAGCAACTGACTTAGTACACAAACAATTTCATAAATTTTGTTAAAAGAACTTATTGAACAACCCTCTTGCAGTTTTGCTGTTAGCTAGGTATTTCATTTCAGCTATTGTATTAAATAACAATGTTAAAGAAAAAAAAAATAATTCTATCCAATTTCGATTCTAACACAACCCTGATACATTTCTTCCTCCCAATTTTGAAATTGTCTATAATTGCATACACACAGGCGTTTATTTGGCATCAAAAACTGAAACAACAATTTTGCGTATTTAGCAAAGAAATACCATTTCGTAAATAAAGTTTGTTTGAAAATAATAATAATGAAGAAACTTTTAAAATCATTGATTGGTATTTTACAAAAGATGTTTTCGAAGAAAATTCTTATTAACAAAGAAAACTGAAAATATTTGTTGCATACTTTGTGCAACAAATTATTAGAAATTTTTGTTTAAATACTACGAATAATAAACCTAAATAATTTAATTTAATTTAATGTTTTATATTAAAAAAAGGAAAAAACAATTAAGTCTCAAGTGAAGACTATGATCTATAGCCTATTCTATTCTTTATATTCTCTTATATGCTATTCTATTCTAATTCTATTCTAATCAGGTCTTGTCTAGTGTAAAGATTACATAGTAGTATAGTATAGTTTATTCTATTCTCTAGTATGGTCCATTCTATTCTATTCTATTCTATTCTATTCTATACTATTCTATTCTATACTATACTCTATTGTATACTCTTCTATTCCCGTCTGTTATAGTCTAGTCTATTATAGTCTAGTCTACACTGTTATAGTCTAGTCTATTACAGACTATTATAGGCTAGTCTAGACCGTAATAGATTAATCTAGTCTATTAGAGTCTAGTCTTATATAGTCTAGTCTTGTCTATTATAGTCTAGTATTTTGTAGTCTACT
This sequence comes from Trichopoda pennipes, assembly GCA_030448955.1. Taxonomy (NCBI): domain Eukaryota; kingdom Metazoa; phylum Arthropoda; class Insecta; order Diptera; family Tachinidae; genus Trichopoda; species Trichopoda pennipes. Next base: position 4,794,256 of record JASKUP010000056.1, on the reverse strand, counting down.
CTATTAGAGTCTTGTCTATTATAGTCTAGTCCAGTCTATTATAGTCTAGTCTAGTATGTAGTCTGTTACAGTTTTCTGTTCTATTCTAGTCTCTTCTAGCCTAATATAGTCTACTCTACTCTATTTTACTGCATTCGATGCGATTCGATTCTATTTCATTATATTTTATTTTATTCTATTCTACTCTATTCTAATCTACTCTGTTCTGTTCTATTTTTTTCTATTCTATTCTGTCCTATTCTTTTCTATGCTGCTCTGTTCTATCCTACTCTCCCCTCTTATATTTTCTTCATTCTATTTTATTATCTTCCCTTCTTTTTTCTTTTCTTCTCCACTCTTTTCTGTTTTTTACTTTTCTTCTCTTGTAAAAGATGAGCAAATGGTCTGTCAAATGATTGTTTGTTAAAACTGAATAACATAAGTTCAAATGCCAACAGAGTCTGGAGAGTAAAGGAACAGTATAAATAAGAACATGTTGAGTAGAAGAAGCAGTTAAAGCTGACAATATTGGAAACATTAATCCAAATCTAATAGGAGTCTTGAGTATACAAGCAACAATTATTATATAGCCTGGTAGTTTTATCCGAGACTAGACTCTGAATTAGAGAGAAAAATAGAGAAAGTAAGAGAAAAAGAGAGAGAGAGAGAGAAGTAACGGGATAACCGTGTGTGGTTGTCTGATAAATAAATTTCAAATCTCGATAGAATCATAGAGTCGTTTCATGGACTATTGTGGTTTGAATGAAAGCATAAGCTTTTTGAAACCGTGTGATAAGTTAGCACGAGATGATGAAATATAAATTAAGCTAGAGAATAGAATAAGAATAAACTTAACGTGCCTGTATTTGCAACTTTAACTGCTTTAACAACAACAAAACCCTTATTTGTTGCCGCCTCGATAAAGTTTATAAGCTCCTTTTCTATTTTCACATTTTCCTTAAAGATTTATTTTTCCGTAAACAAAAACTTCTCGGTTTCAATTTCTGTTGAAGCACTCAAGCGCTTTTCCTTTTCAAAAGGCAACAAAATACCGCAAAAAGCAAACAAACTGTTTAGAAGTCGATAAGTTAGAATTTGTAGTGTATTATTTGTGATAGAAGTTGTGTGTGTCTGTGTTGTAAGAAAATAATCAATAAATAGAGTCCTTAGGGTGATGGTACTCTTTTACAAAAACGTTTTCAGAAACACTGCACCACACACAACACCACGGCAAACAGTTGCAGCAGCAGTCACAGCAGCAGAAATATCAATTGAGTGTCGTATCACTCAGTTGCAGTTGAACTCAAAAATAAATTAAAGTTTTGTTCAAATATATTTACATGCCCTTGAGCAAGGATACGTTATTTAGCACACGCTACCAATACTAACAGCAACAACTTATACAAGTAGAAGTTGAAATATAACAATAACAATAACATCATCAACGTTGTTATATATTTTCTCCTTTATTTTGGCTGCTGAAGTAAAATCCTTTTTTGAGTATACAAGTTTTATGTTATTAAAATCCACCCCGGTACTGGTACTTTGTTAACAAGATGTTTCATAATTATTTCCCCCCCCTCCCACACCCACCATTGCTATTAACGCGTAAATGAAAAGTCTATTGCTACTTTGTATTTTATTTTGGTTCTTTATTATTTTACATTAAAAAAATACTTTTTTTAAGAAAAGCACTTGTTTTGAAAAGTACCTGAGTTATGGAATAAAGTACTTTTTCAGTTATTTATAACCATTCACACAAATAAAATATTGCTACTTTTTATTATATTTTAGTTTTTTTTTTTCGAAAAGTACTTTTTTTGAAAAAGTACCTGCGTTTTGGAAGTTCTTTTCATTTAATTATAACCATTTACACAAATAAAATATTGCTACTTTGTATTAAATTTTGGTTCTTTATTATTTTATATTAAATAAATATTTTTTTTCGAAAAGTGTTTTTTTTTAAGTACCAGTGTTTTTTAATAAAGTACTTTTTCATTTATTTATAACTGTTTACCCAAATAAAATATTGCTACTTTTTATTATATTTTGGTTCCTTATTATTTTATATTAAAAAAAAATACTTTTTTTAGAAAAGTACTTTTTTTGAAAAAGTACCTCAGTTTTGGAAAAAAGTACTTTTTCATTTATTTATAACCATTTACCCAAATAAAATATTGCTACTTTTTATTATATTTTGGTTCTTTATTATTTTATATTAAAAAAATACTTTTTTTGGAAAAGTACCTCAGTTTTGGAAAAAAGTACTTTTTCTTTTATTTATAACCATTTACACAAATAAAATATTGCTACTTTTTATTATATTTTGGTTCTTTATTATTTTATATTTAAAAAAAACACTTTTTTAGAAAAGTACTTTTTTAAAAAAGTACCTGAGTTTGGGCAGAAAGTACTTTCTCATTTATTTATAACGTCATAAATAAGGAAAATAAGAAATTGCCAATTTGTTGATCAAAACAAATAAAACTCAATTTTACCCTAAGATACTTTTTTAACGCCTTTGTTATTAATATCAAGAAAGCACTTTTGTTTAAAAAAGTACCAGAGTTTTGAAATAAAAAACTTCTTCACTTATTTATTTTATTACATTTAATATCAGGAAAATATGCAATTGCCAATTTTTGAATCATTTAAATAAAACTCAGTTTTACCACAAGGTACTTTTTTAACGTGTTTGTTATTACTATCATAGGTTCTTGTTTATGACGAAAGAAATTACAATGTTATTTGAATTAATCGTTATTTTTCATATCGTTTACCATTTAAAGGGAATTTTTAAAACTTTACAATATTTAAAAGTAATTCCTTTAAGGTTCTTTTTAATTTTTAAAAAAGTACTTTCTTTGAAAATGCACTACTTTTGGCCATTAAATTATAATTTTTATTTATTTTTTTACCGAATTATGTAAGAAAAATTTACAATTCATATTTTTTGCTTTTTTAAGCAAAAAGAAATGTTTGTAAAGAAAGTATTTTTTAACAAATTTTTTAAGATTTTTAAAAATTTAAACAAAAAAATGAAAAGTATCACTTCCACTTGTAACATTTAATGGTTTATTAATATTTTAGAGAATTTTAAAATATTTTTTAATGGTTCCTTTTTTAATTTTGAAAAGTACTTTTTTGCAAAAGTACGTTTATAAATAAAAACAAAAATAATTTTATAAAATAAATTTTATTGTCAATTAAATACACAAGAAGTTTTAATTGTTGATTTTTTGTGTTTTTAACAAAAAATAATTATTGTAAAAAGTACTTTCTTAAATGCTTTACTTTACTTTATATAAAAAAGTACCTCCTTTAAGTATTAAAGTATATTTATTATTAATTATTTAAAATGGATTAAGAAAAATTTACAATTCTAAATTTTTGCTTCTTTAAGTAAAAAATACTTTTTAGTTAAAAAAGTACTTTTTAAAAGTCTTGTTAAAGTTTTCAAAAAAAATTAGCTTATTATGCAAAAAATAAAAAGGCTCATTTCGACTTGTACCTTCAATGGTTTCTCTGCATTTTAGAAAATTTTAAAATATTCTTTTTTTATTTTGAAAAGTACTTTTTTATAACAGTACATTTATTGCTAAAAACAAAAACTAATTTTATAATCTTAATCTTATTTTGATTTAAATATAAGATGTTATAGTTGTTGATTTTTTTTGTCTTTTTAACAAAAATTAATTGTTGTTAAAAGTACTTTCTTAACTGCTTTACTTTATTTGAAAAAGTAACTGTTTTAAGCATTAAAATATAATTAATATTTATTTATTTAAACTGAATAAAATAAGAAAAATTTGCAATTCTTAATTTTCGTTTCTTTAAGTGAAAAATACCTTTTTTTAAAAAAGTACTTTTTAAAAGCTTTGTTAAAGTTTAAAAAAAAAATGTAGCTTTTTTTTAATGGTTTCTTTGCATTTTCAAAAATTTTAAAATATTCTTTAAAGGGCCTTTTTTAATTTGGAAAAGTACTTTTTGGAAAAGTACTTTTTTACAAAAGTACGTTTATTTTAAAAAATTTTTTTTTTTTTGGGTATTAAAGAAAAGATGTTTTAATTGTTGATTTTTTGTCTTTTTAACAAAAATTAATTATTGTAAAAAGTACTTTCTTAACTGCTTTGCTTTATTTATTTGGAAAAGTACCTCTTTTAAGCACTAAAGTAAATTTATTATTTATTTATTTTAAGTGGATTAAATAAGAAATATTTGCAATTCTTAATTTTGGCTTCCTTAAGTGAAAAAAGTACTTTTTAACAGTTTTGTTAAAGTTATTAAAAATTTAACTTATAAAAAAAACACAAAAGTTATATGGGACAATAAACTCAATGTGGATTTTTTTTTCGCAAAGCCATAAGGACTTGCGAACAGAGAGAGTAAGGGGGCGGCTATGGCATAAAAAAGGAAAGATTAAAGTGAAGTGTGCTTCGCTCAACTGTTTTTGGCACAAAATTGTATTTCAAAATTAAAGCTTCCAAACTGTTTAAGAGTCAGGTTAAATATGGTTTAAAAGTTTGTTATATAAATAATAAAAAAGGGTGTTTTTTATTAAGGTATTGAATTATGAAATGAAAGGAGACAGAGGGGAATTTTGTAAAATGATACGGAATTTACTTTATTTGATATTTTAATTAAAATATGACTTCTTCCATATGACCACCTCGGCTGGCTTGAACATAGTCTAATGTGGAGGTCCAACTATCGATGGATTCCAAAGATTTTGGCGCGCAATTACACGGCACCTGTTTGCCTCTAAGTGTTCAATCGTTTTGTCTCGTATCGGCGTAGACTAGCGACTTTACATATCCTCACAGAAAATAGTCTAGCGGCATTAAGTCTGCCGAACTTACAGGCCTATTTACGGGTCTGAAACTTGAAACTAAATGAATCAATTGTGACATGAGCTGTGTGATATGTTGCACCGTCTTGTTGAAAGCTGCTGCACATCGTGGTTATTCAATTGATCAACGAAAAAGTTAATAATTATGGCTTTGCTGCGGTCACCATTTACTGCAAAAGTTCTAACCATCATCGATTTTAAAGAATTACGGACCAATAATTCCACCAGCCTCCTAAAGCACAAAAAGCAATCAGTTTTTCTGGATATAACGGTGTCTAAGCATTCGCCACTTGTGGATGCGTGATAAGATTTACATCTATACCTAGCTGTGTAAGCCATAACCCGAGAGTGGATCATATCACTGTGGATAAAATGACGCGATAAGATTTACATCTGCACCTGACCGTGGGTCTTAATCAGATGGGGGATGATATGTAGCGTCATCCTCGCTCTAGAAGGCCTTCGGATACGTATATACTCCGGTCACTCCTAGTTGCAATTTCAAAAGCCCGGAACAGGCCATCGCTCCCACTCCTTGCTGAAGAGTTGGAGACTATCCAACACGACATTCATACTCTCAGAACCTGGACCATTGATTGTGTTCATTATGAATGATCCGACCCACACAACTCAAACGAGGTCCTCGAAACCACTACCACTCACGATTCTCCCGAAGATCCGACCTCAATAATCAGTCAGAGAACAGCTAAAAGGCTAAAATCACAAATAGCTGAACTCTGGGGCTTTACTGATTCCCGTAGAAATATAGAGGATTTTCCAGCTGGCTCCTACTAGTCTAAGGGGACTGGGCTCACTTTTGCCCCCGCAAGACAAAAATCTAGATGGTTGTGTGATCCATAAAGACTTATAATGTGGCCCCGGAGGGACTTTGGATGAAATGATCCGCCATCCTCGCCCTAGAAGACCTTCAGATACGTGTATATTCTCCGGTGACTCCTGGTTGCAACTTTAAAAGCCAGGAGTAGGCCGCAGCCTTCACTCCTTGCTGAAGAGTTGGAGACTATCCAACTTCTGGTCCAGAACGAAGCTTAATATAATTTAAGAATACGACGGCATTCATAATCACTGAACCTGGTCCATTCATTGTGTTTATTGTGAATGATCCGACCCACACAACTCAAACGAGGGTCTCGAAACCACAACCACCACGATACTCCCGAAGAGCCGACCTCAATAGTTAGTCAGAGAACAGCTAAAAGGCTAAAACCACAAATAGCTGAATTCTGGGGCTTTACTGATTCCATTGGAAATATATTGGAATTGTCCAGTTGGCTCCTGCTAGCCAACTTTATTAGGGGACTGGGTTCCCTTTTACCCCCAAAGACACATGTAATGACTGTGGATTTCCGCCAAAACATACCAATGTGCCCTAAGGGGGAACCACTTGTGGATTATCATCACTCAAAAAATGGCAGTGAGTTTCATTGCCAAACAAACTTCGCTTACGAAAATCGATATCAACGGAAATCTTCTTTTGGGCCGGCCCAATTTCCACAATTTCAGGCCTCAATCAAGTCATGTTGAAATACTCATAATGCATAATTGATGAACGTAAAATTCAGTAACCGTGACTCTATAGCGGTTACCATTGACTGTCACTTTCTGATTAGCGGCGTTTTTAAAGAATTATGGACTAATGGCTCCACCAGCTCATAAGGAATATCAAACAGTCGGTTTCTCTGAATGTAGTGGTGTCTTACTTAAGATGCTCTCCAGGATTATCATCACTTTAAGAAGAACAGTTTTGTTTATTGACGTGTTCATTCAAATAAAAGTGAGTTCCCTCTCTAAAGGAAATTCGCTTATGAAAACTGAAATCAAAGGCAATTTTATCTGGGGCTCTATCACCGAATCTCCGTCTTACTAGGTGATTTCGCTTCTATTCTCGCTCGAATTGAATTGTGTAGGCATGGAAACCAAGATCTTTCCGCAAAGTCTTCCTTCCATAAACTAGATGGACACATATCCTATGTCGGTGTACGATGGCAGATAGAGTGATTAGGGTCTTCCTCCGCCCTACGCTCTATAGCAGCAATGACTTCTTTTAAACGCACTAGGCAACGTTTCCATGGATGCGTGTTATCATCTTGAATAAATGTGGTGTGAAAACGTTTTACAGTTAATCGAATTAATTGCGGTAACGGACGATTATGTTGACGGTGAAATGGATGTACTGCCCGAGATACTTATTTAAAAAAGAAACGTGGAAGCGTGGTTCAGGCGTCTGCCTATTGGTATTAAAAGGTCAATTCAAACTAAATATAAATCAGTCGACAATTGAGAAAATAAACATCAGTTAAAAAAGTGTTGACAACTTAAAGTTCTCTCCCTCTCTATATATATCTTTCTCTCTCTCTCTCTCTTTATATATGAATACAATATTTTTTTTGAATTTTAAAACCACACACTAAAATAATTACCCTCTACTTCAAGTAATGATATGATAAATAAATAAAAGATTTAATTTTAATTAAAATCAAATAAATATTGCTGAGGTTGCAAATTTGACAAAACAAATATTTACTCTCTATCGAAAATAAACTGCTCTCTTTCGTATTCTCTTGAAATTTTGAAGCAGCAAAGGAATTAATTTTTGCAACTAAATCTATAATAAATAAATTTTATATAAACAATATTTTGTTAAATAAATAAAATAGCTGAAGCTGAAAAATATGCTTCACTTATAAGCAAATTAATAATACCTAAAAGTATGCTACACAATATTTTAAATAACTATATTTCAATATATTTTTGTTGGCAATATTTCAACAAAAACTAAATGCCAAAATCAATTTGATTTATATTATTTTCTATTCAAATGAGCTTTTGGAGGCACAAAAAATTGTTGAAAGAGTTTGTAGGCATCACACTACACAGTCAAATTGTGTATAAAGCAAATTATCAAATTCAATATTTATTGAAAAAGCAGTTATTTTTAGGAATTATTATTTACTGCTGAAAAAAGATAAATATTTTCATTTTTAGTTACCCCAAGTTCACAGCAGAATCTCTTGGACCGCAAAAACTCCCCACAGTGCTCTTTATACCATCAAGGAGCAAAAGAACACTTGAAAGCAGGCTTCCAATGAAGGCATTTATTAGCTGAAATAAATTTCGATAGACGCAAATAAAAGATGTGCTAAACTTCATAGCCAGCCTTCGTACTAAACACTAACAACACTAAAAATAATAATTTATCCTTGATACAGGATCCCTGGGTGGAAGAACTTTTTCCCAGACATTTTCGAACTTCAGGGGGAAAAGTTTTGTCTTCAATTAGCAATTGAAATAAACAAACAAACAATCCGTTTTTGTAAATGTTAAAGAAACAAAAAGATGTGAGGAATAAGTATAACAAGAAATTCAAATCTCTGTATAACAACAAAATATCACATTACTCAAAAAACTCTTGTTGTTGTTGTTGAATAAATTAGCCTTCTTTTTAAAAAAAACCGGAGTGTGAGAAAAAGTTTATAAAAACTGAAATTTGATAACAAAAATATTTAATTAAACTTCAAAAAAGTAGAAGTCGAAATTTGTGGAGTGAAGAAATTGGCAACTCAGATCTCATTCATTTATAATTAATTTCTGTTTTCACACTTTGCCATCAATTTTTTAAATTCTTTTTTTAACCTAATGAAATCTTTAAATCTAATTAATTTACCTAAATTCGATTAAATAAGCATAAGACATTTGAGTCAAGTAGGTATAAAAAATTTAAGTATACAAAATTAAAATGTTTAATAATTAAGTATAAAATATTAAAATGTTAAACAATTAAGTTTAAAAAATTGCAGTATAAAATATTGAAGTATAAAATATTAAAATGTAAAATAATCAAGTATAAAATATTTAAGTGTAAAATACTTAAGTATAAAATACTAAAATGTGAAATAATTAAGTATAAAATATTTAAGTGTAAAATACTTAAGTATAAAATATTAAAATGCAAATAAATTAAGTTTAAAAAATTGCAGTATAAAATACTAAAGTATAAAATATAAAAATCTAAAATAATTAAGTATAAAAAATTGCAGTATAAAATACTAAAGTATATAATATTAAAATCTAAAATATTTAAGTATAAAAAATTGCAATATAAAATACTTAAGTATAAAATATTAAAATCTAAAATAATTAAATATAAAATATTTAAGTATAAAATACTTAAGTATAAAATATTAAAATGCAAAACAATTAAGTTTAAAAAATTGCAGAATAAAATACTTAAGTATAAAATATTAAAATGTATAAAATACTTAAGTATAAAATATTGCAGTATAAAATACTTAAGTATAAAATATTAAAATGTAAAACAAATAAGTATAAAATATTGCAGCATAAAATACTTAAGTATAAAATATAAAAATGTATAAAATACTTAAGTATAAAATATTAAAATATAAAATAATTAAGCATAAAATTTTACAGTATAAAATACTTAAGTATAAAATATTAAAATGTAAAATAATTAAGTATAAAAAATTGCAGTATAAAATATTTAAATATAAAATATTAAAATGTATAAAATACTAAGTATAAAATATTGCAGTATAAAATATTTAAGTATAAAATATTAAAATGTAAAATAATTAAGTATAAAAAATTGCAGTATGAAATACTTAAGTATAAAATATTAAAATGTAAAATAATTAGGTACAAAAAATTGCAGTATAAAATACTTAAGTATAAAATATTAAAATGTAAAGTAATTAAATATAAAATATTTAAGTATAAAATACTAAAATACAAAATATGAAAATGCAAAATAATTAAGTATAAAAAATTGCAGTATAAAATACTTAAGTATAAAATATTAAAATGTAAAATAATTAAGTATAAAAAATTGCAATATAAAATACTTAAATATAAAATATTAGAATCTAAAATAATTAAATATAAAATATTTAAGTATAAAATACTTAAGTATAAAATATTAAAATGTAATACAATTAAGTATAAAATATTTAAGTATAATATACTTAAGTATAAAATATTTAAATATTATATAATTAAGTACAAAATATTGCTGTATAAAAAACTTAAGTATAAAATATTAGAACGTAAAATAATTAAATATAAAAAATTGCAGTATAAAATACTAAAGTATAATATATTAAAATCTGAAATAATTAAGTACACAAGTATTGCAGTATAAAATATTAACGTATAAAATATATCTGTATAAACTACTTAAGTATTCAAAGTTTAAGTGTACAATACTGAAGTACAAAAAACTCAGTATAAAGTTCTTGAGTATAAAATACTTATACCATAAAATATGTAAGTGTATATAATTAAATTTACAATATTTATTTCTAAAATAGTTAATGAAAAAGATATGATATACTTTAAGTAAAATATTTAAGCATTAAATATTTAAATATAAAAAACGTAAGTATATTTTTTGGAGTATAAAATACTCAAAGTATAAATATGTAAGTGTATAAAATTCAATTTAAAGTCTTTAAGTAAAAACTGGGTAAATATATAATATACAGATATAAAACATTTGACTATAAAATATTTAAGTATAAAATATGTACGTATACAAGATTTTAGTATAAAATAATAAAATATAAAAAACTAAGTATTTAATTCTTGAGTATAAAATACTTAAAGTATAAAATATGTAAGTATACAAAACTTAATTTAAAATATTAAAGTATAAAATAGTAAAGTATATAATATAACGATACAATATATTTGAATATGAAATATGTAAGTATAAAATATGTATGAACTTAATATATGATTGCATGAATAATGAATATAAAAAAACTAAGTATTGAATTCTTGAGTATAAAATACTCAAAGCATAAATTTATAAATATACAGAAATAAATTTAAGGTATTTAAGCATACAATGGTTTAATATATAATATACAGATATAATATTAATATTTGAGTTGAAAATACTTAAGTATAAAAGTATAAAATATTTAAGTGTACAACATTTAATTTAATAATAAAATGTAAAAAACTTAATATAAAATACTTAAAATATAGAATATGTAAGTATACAAAATTTAATTTAAAATATTTAAGTATAAAATAGTTAAGTATATAATATAAAGATGTAATATACTTTAAGTGTAAAATATTTAAGTATAAAATAATAAAGTAAGAAAACGCAGGTATAAAATTCTTGAGTATAACATACTTAAGTATAAAATACAAAATTTACAAACAAATTTTACAAAATTTAATTAAAAATACTTAAGTATAAAATGGTTAAGTATATAATATAAAGATATAATATACTTTATGTATAAAATATTTAAATGTAAAATGTTTAAGTATAACATATTTCAGTATACAAGATTTTAGTATATATTTTGGAGTATAAAATATTTAAACTATAAAATATTTAGGTATAAAATATTATAGTATAAAATATTTCTGTATAAGGTAAATATTATAAAATAATTAAAAAAAATATTAAAGAATAAAACACTTTTGCAACTACATAGCCATAATATTTCAGTATAAAATGTTTAAGTATTAGATAGTAAAGTATAAAATTTTTAAGTATAAAATATTTAGGTATAATAGAAAATATTTTAGTGCAAAATATTTAGGTATAAGATATTAAAGTATAAAATACTTAAGTATAAAACATTTATGTATAAAATATATCAGTATAAAATATTAAGGTGAAAAATTTAAAATAGTTAAAAATAAAATATTAAAGTATAAAATACTTTAGCAACTAAACAACCCTGATGTGTAGCAACTATGATTTTAATAAGATTATTAAAATTATGCCACACAGCTCATGCCACACTTGATTTATTGAAGGAAATTACTCTCCCGGAAATGGGTTATTTATTAAAATACAAAATTTTGGTTAATTAAGCCTTCATAGATTATAGAACGAAAATCGAATAGCCAGTCCACAGCAAATTATTACCGCGACTAAAAGAGTAAACAATTCTCCTCAATAATTCTAATGTTGAGCTAAAGGAAGAACGCGAAGTAGACATTGTAAACAGTCTTGCTGAAAAGTTCACGTCACTACTTACAGAACTGCCGGCACACTATGTATCTACAGCTACAAATTCCACAAAATCAAATAAATATTTAAGTACTTACGTGTGTGATAACTACCTACAACATAAATATTTACGACATAAAATGGCGATTATAATTTTATGCTCGCTTTATCATTTTTATCACTTATTCAAACGCAAACATCCATCACCACTTAGAAATGCATACATAAACAAATATTATTTACACATTTTTTTATACAAACACATGTAACGGGTATATTTTATGGAGGTAAGGAACTTTAAAATGTATTCAAGCAAATATGAATTTTTTAAACTGACACGAAATTTCTTTTTTTATTCGAAAGATAATCTTCTGGCATTTTAATTTAAATATGACTTCTAGCATAAGACTACCCCAACTGGCCCAGTTTTAGTCTATTCTGAGGGTCTCATTTTTCAACATTTCTGGCCGCATATCGGCAACAACGTGGGAACTGTGTTCCTCGAAACAGTCAATTCTTTTGGTCGCGTAGAGTGGTGAATTCACGCATCCCCTCAGGAAATATTCTAGTGGCGTTAAATCGTACGATCTTGAATGATAATTCACGGATCCAAAACATGAAACTGTACGATTACCAAACGCTTTCTTGCTTAAATCAATAGTGACACGAGCTTTGCGACATGATGGTGCCGTCCTATTGAAATTACAGCTGCTACACATTATGGTTGTTTAGTTGCTAAAGTATTTTATACTTTAATATTTTATTGCTTAGAATTTCATATTTTTTACCTTAATATTATATGCTGAAATATTTTATACTAAATTATTTTTTACTGAAATATTTTACACTTAAGTATTTTATAAGTATTTTATTGTTAAGTATTTTATACTTTAATATCTTATACTCAAATATATACTAATAAAATATTTTGCACTAAAATATTTTATACTTAAGTATTTTATACTTTATATCTTATAGCCAAATATTTTGTACTAAAATAATTTATATTGAAATGTTTTATATCCAAATATTTTATACTTAAGTATTTTATACTTAAGTATTTATGTTTTATATATTTAATACCCAAATATATTATACTGAATTATTTTATAGTGAAATATTTTATACTTAAGTATTTTATAGTTAAGTATTTTATACTTTAATATCTTATACCAAATATATTACACTGAAATATTTTATACTGAAATATTTTCTTTCTAAGTATTTTATACTTTAATATCTTATACTCAAATATATTATACTGAAATATTTTTTACTTAAATATTTTATACTTAAGTATTTTATACTTTATATCTTATAGCCAAATATATTATACCCAAATATTTTGTACTGAAATAATTTATATTGAAATGTTTTATATCCAAATATTTTATACTTAAGTATTTATGTTTTATATATCTAATATCCAAATATATTATGCATAATTATTTTATACTGAAATATTTTATATTTAAGAATTTTATACTTTATCATCTTTAACCAAAATACTTTATACTGAAATATTTTATACTTAAGTATTTTATGCTTAAGTATTTTATACTTAAGTATTTTATACTTAAGTATTTATGTTTTATATATCTAATACCCAAATATATTATGCAGAATTATTTTATACTTAAGTATTTTATAGTTAAGTATTTATGTTTTATATATCTAATGCATAAATATATTAAACTGAATTATTTTATACTGAAATATTTTATACTTAAGAATTTTATACTTTATCATCTTTAACTAAAATACTTTATAGTAATATATTTTATACTTAAGTATTTTATACTTTATATCTTATAGCCAAATATATTATACCCAAATATTTTGTACTGAAATAATTTATATTGAAATGTTTTATATCCAAATATTTTATACTTATGTATTTTATACTTAAGTATTTATGTTTTATATATCTAATATCCAAATATATTATGCATAATTATTTTATACTGAAATATTTTATATTTAAGAATTTTATACTTTATCATCTTTAACCAAAATACTTTATACTGAAATATTTTATACTTAAGTATTTTATGCTTAAGTATTTTATACTTAAGTATTTTATACTTAAGTATTTATGTTTTATATATCTAATACCCAAATATATTATGCAGAATTATTTTATACTTAAGTATTTTATAGTTAAGTATTTATGTTTTATATATCTAATGCATAAATATATTAAACTGAATTATTTTATACTGAAATATTTTATACTTAAGAATTTTATACTTTATCATCTTTAACTAAAATACTTTATACTAATATATTTTATACTTAAGTATTTTTATACTTTATATCTTATAGCCAAATATATTATACCCAAATATTTTGTACTGAAATAATTTATATTGAAATGTTTTATATCCAAATATTTTATACTTATGTATTTTATACTTAAGTATTTATGTTTTATATATCTAATATCCAAATATATTATGCAGAATTATTTTATACTGAAATATTTTATATTTAAGAATTTTATACTTTATCATCTTTAACCAAAATACTTTATACTGAAATATTTTATACTTAAGTATTTTATGCTTAAGTATTTTATACTTAAGTATTTTATACTTAAGTATTTATGTTTTATATATCTAATACCCAAATATATTATGCAGAATTATTTTATACTTAAGTATTTTATAGTTAAGTATTTATGTTTTATATATCTAATGCATAAATATATTAAACTGAATTATTTTATACTGAAATATTTTATACTTAAGAATTTTATACTTTATCATCTTTAACCAAAATACTTTACACTGAAATATTTTATACTTAAGTATTTTTATACTTTAATATCTTATACCCTAATACATTGTACTGAAATATTTTATACTGAAATTTTTTATACCTAAGTATTATATACTTTAATATTTTATACCCAAATATATTAAACTGAAGTATTTTATACTTTAATAACTTATACTCAATTACATTATAATGAAATATTTTGTAGTAAAATATTTTATACTTAAGTATTTTTATTCTTTAATATCTTATACCCTAGTATATTACATTGAAATATTTTGTACTTAAGCATTTTATACTTAACATCTTATACCCAAATATTTTATACTAAAATATTGTATACTGAAATATGTTATACTTATCTTTAACCGAAATATTTTATACTGAAATATTTTATACCTAAGTATTATATACTTTAATATCTAATACCCAAATATATTAAATATATATTTTTTTACTTAAATAATGTATACTTAAATTTTGTGTACATGTGGTGCCGGCTTGAAACCAGGGCACCTGCGCACAATGATTGATCAATTGATAAACGAAAAAGTCGATAATCCTGGCTATATAGCGGTCACCATTGACTGTAACATTCTCAGCAGCATCGTTTTTAATGAAGCGCTGACCAATGATTCTACCGGTCTCGGTTAAATACCCCAAATAGTCAGTCTTTCTGGATGTAATGGTGTCTCACTCAACATACACTTGGGGATTATGATCACTCCAAATGTGGGAGGTTTTTATATTGACGTTTTTATTCAAAGAAAAGTGAGCGTTGCCGCTAAACAAAATTTGCTTCTGAATGGCAATCTTAAGTTGAGTTCATTCACCAAATCTGCGTCTTACCTGGTGATTATGTGGCCTTACTGCTAGCACGAGTTGGAATTTATAAGCTCGCAAACCAACATTCATCTTTCATAAAGTGGACGAAGACATATTCAATTTCTGTACACAATGCCGGATAGACTAATGAGGGTCTTTCTCTACGCTACGCTCTGCAGCAGCCAGGACTTTCTCTATACGCACCGTATGGCGTCTTTGTCACTGCGTATGATTATTTAAAGCAAACGTGGTGCGAAAACGTTTCATAGTTAATCGAATTAAGTCCTCTGAGTGACGCTTATGTTAAATGTGAAATGGTGGTCGGGCGCGTTACCTATTTCGAGGTGAACCGTGACTTTCAAAATAAATTTTTACAGATTTTAAGTGTAGTTCTGGCATCAGTTTATTCATGTTGAAAAACTAAAACAAGCTTAACTTCACCGACAAAATAGCTGCCAGTTCAAAAAGTGTTGCCAACATAAAGTTCTTTAACTTTATAAAAAACTGCCGATATTTAGTGGTACGAGTATTATAATATACTTTCTCGAAGTATAATTTTGTCTTTAGATAAATAAATTTTTTAAAGGATTTCAATTATATGACTACTTTTTTAAGTATTTTTTTTTTAATTGTTTAAAAACTACTTTTTTTTACTAAACACCAAAAGTACGCATGCAAGGGGAAATGTCTTACAGAGGGTACAAAAGAAGCCATTGCTGCTGTAGGTCGTATCATAAAGAAAACACCCAAATCAATGTATCCATAATTGAGCGCAGTAATTGCATATGGGTTAATACTTTTTATGGAAGTACTTTTTTTCTACCAAAAAATACTTTTTGGGAAAATATTTTTTATGAAACTAAATTATCGAAATCCTTAATACTATTAAAGGCTTTTGTAAATAAAATATAATTTTTTTTTGTAAAGTACTTTTTAAGGGAAATTTTCTCCTTTAAAAAGTGCTTTTTTTTTGGTGGTGTAAGAGTAGTGAGAAAAGAATAAAAATCAAATAATTGTGCGGGAATTTGTAAAAACTTGTAGTCTGAATAATTACACAAACATACTCGCATTACTGTTATTTTAAAGCATATAACGGCATATTTAGGTTTGTATGTGTTCAAATCCATTAGTGTACGTGTTTGTCTTACAGCATAAAATTGAGTATAAATTGCCATGCGAGTAATCCATGAATTTTAAATTTGACAACAACACACTAGCAACTGCATGTGCTACAACCACAAAAATACTTTCTAGAATTCCAATCCTGTTGTTAAAACTATTTGTTGAATGTTGAAAAGAAAAAACAATAACAAAAACAAACAAAAAAGAATATTCGCATGTTAACACAATAGAACGTTGTCATCTACACATTGTTCTCGGTAGTAATTTATATGAATTGTTCTTATAATAGGCTTTTTATTCGGAAATATGTACAGACGTTTCAAAGCACATGTGTAGCAGGAGTAGGGTGTGGGCAGGAGTTTACTTTGTGTTATAAATTCCCTCCAATTTGGTGCATTGTGAGAAAGTGCCTGAATTAAAAATACTATTTTTTGTTGTTGTTGTTCTTGTTGTTATTATTGTTGTAAAAGAAAAGAAAAGCAAATGAAAACTATTTGTAAGAATAATTAGTAACATGAAAACCAAAAGAACAAAACCATTGCCATGCTTTCTCCATGTGAGTCAAACTGTGACTTCATTTAGCGGTTGCACAAAAAGCAACAACACGAAATCAATTTTTACAAAAACTCATGTTTCACATTCGAGTAAAAATATTTAGTTTTAGTTTCATATTTAAAATAATGGGCTTTGCAAGCGCAATTAAATAAATTTTATTATTATTTTCAGTAGTTCACACCACACCATTCGGTGGTATGTTCAGGAACATAAAAGTGTTTAAATAATTTTTGATTATTTAACAAAGTTGTAATGAAATAATCAAAAACTATTTACACACTTTTCATTTCCTAATATATGCCACCCAATAGTGTGGTGAAATATAAAAAAAATATATTTTTTTTTATAATTTTTCTATATCGAATTTTTCAGCAAGAAGTTTGTTTTTCATTTTTTGCAACACCAACAACATGATAGTTTGCAAATTTTATAAACAATTTATTAAACAAATTTTGTTATTATTTTCATTATTTCACACCACACCATTCGGTGGCATGTTCAGGAAATGAAAAGTGTTTAAATAATTTTTGATTATTTAACAAAGTTAAAATGAAATAATCAAAAACTATAAACACACTTTTCATTTCCTAATATATGCCACCAAATAGTGTGGTGAAATATTAAAAAAATATTTTTTTTATAATTCTTCTATATCGAATTTTTCATTTGTTGCAACATCCACATGACATTTATTATTTTGACACAAAAATCGCATTAAACTTACATTTCGTAAATCTCGTGATATCTTCGCATAACATAATCGTCCTTCTAAAACCGCTATTAAGAATTTGGTCGTTAAATTTAAGTCGAGAGGTTCGGTAGAAAATGTGCGAACACTAACGTGAGTCGATCGGGTCGTTTAACTGAAAACATGGCAGCCGTGAGCCACAGTGTTGAAGCAGATCCAAATTTGTCAATTCCTCGATGTTCTCAACAATTGAGGTTATCCAAAACCACCACATGGCGAATTTTTGGTAAGGATTTGACTTTGAAGCCTTACAAAATTCAACTGGTGGAGTAATTGAAGCCGCATGACCATTCACATCGCCGTAGAGCCGCTCAATTTATTTAGGAACAACCGGCTGGTTTTTCTGAAAAAATGTTTTTTTCATACGAAGCCCATTTTCACTTGTCCGGAGATGTCAACAAGCAAAATTGCCGCATTTGGACTTCTGGAAATCCTAGAGCGATTATTGAGAAGCCTTGGCATGCGCAACGTGTCGCTGTATGGTGCGCTTTGTGATCTGAGGCGTGATTGATTCGTTGTTTTTTCTTGAAGATGAGGCTGGAAATGCGGTAACGTTGAATGAATCACGCTATCACGAGATGTTAACAACTCAATTTTGGCCTACTACTGACGACTTGGATATTACTGACTTGTGGTTTCAACAGCATGGTGCCCTATATCACACAGCCAATGAAACGATCAATTTATTGCAAGCCAAATTTCCCGATCACATAATTTTACAATAATCGGTAATTAAGTGGCCAACCAGATGGTGTGATCTAACACCACTGGATTATTTTTTGTGGGGGGGGGGGGGGGGTATGTTAAGGACAGAGTCTATACGGAGCCAATTGAATCGATTTCAGGTTTAAAACTTAAAATCTTTGAAGTGATTAACGAAATAGAACCGCCATTTTGCCAAAAAGTATTTAAAAACTTTAATAAAAGAATCGACATCTGTCAGTGTGAACGTGGTGGACATTTGCCAGATATTTATTTTTATTCATAATTGCTGAACTTTTCACTTCGTTATACAATAAAAATTTGAATTATATTAATCTTAAATTTTTGTTTGATTTTGTTTTTCGAAAACAAACTTCTTGTTGAAAAATCCTATAAAATTATAATAATTCTTAACACTTAATTTGCTATTCGATTTAGGATAAAATTGATTTATTATTTAACTTTTTTATTTATTATTATAATTATCAGCTTTAGTTAATTTTCATTATATATTCTAATATTTATCTTAGTTCTTGATATTTTATGTATTATATGTATCATTACTTTTTATGTGTTATAATATTATATAGCACTATAATATATAAGATACATTTATCTTATTGTGCTAGTTAAGTAATAAAAAAATAATTATTTGTTAATAATTATAACGGTATTTATCGTTATGTTATCGCTAAATTCAAAGAAATTTTTGTCATACCTGTAGATTTCGTGACAGTTGAATAAATAATTAAAATAAAATATAAAATTATTAGTAAATTTTCTTTTATATTTCTCTAGCTATTGAAACTCCTTTTGTATAACATACTTTAAGGCGTCTTTAAAATTATTTTAAATCTCTTATAAGCCACTAATTGTTTGATATATATTTTCATTGTTAAATTTAATGCTCTGTTAATTCTATAATCATGATTTCATTTATTTTGAGCATAAAAGTAGGCAATAAATTATTAATGCAAATCAGCCTTTTATCCATACAACATTATAAAGTATAATTTTATATTCATAATTGTTGTGCTCTATTAACTGCTTTTATTTCATTGATTTATTTTATGAATTAATTAAAATTTAATTGTTTGAAAAGCTATAAGGCCATATAAAGCTTGTGAGTCATTTAAAAGAACACAGCAAGGAAAATAATTGGGGGTTAAAAGTATATCCCCAAAGTATGCTATATAGAAAAAACTTAATGCTCTTACAGTCGTTACACTTCATAAAACATATATTTCCTTTCAAAAACAGTTTCTAAAGAATTTATTTTTGGAATTCCTATTGGCAGCAATGCTAAAATACAAAAAGTACTTTTCAAAAGAACTTTAAGAACAGAGCATAAAAAATACCAATGTTTAAATATTCCTTCAAATATATACATATATGTATGTATATAAACATATGCATGGAGATATATTTTAAGGGGTCTTTCAATAAAAAATGCTTTTCAAAGCCTTTATAAAACATTAAAAGTACTTTTTTTCGGCAGGTACCATAAACAAATCGATTTCTGAGAAATAAAATATTTTTAATAATTTTAAATACTTTTTTAAAGTTATAAATTCTTTTTAAGTAAATAAAAAGTACTTTTTTCGCGTAACAGTAAAAAAAGTACTTTTAAAAAAAATGGGTTTCTTTGGAAAATAAATTAGTTTTCGAACATTTTTAGGTATTTCTTCTTAACGTTTTTATTTTAAACTAAACATTCTCGTAAGGTCCCATTTTTGTTGAATTGTAAAAAGTACTTATTTTTTAGCAAGTACGTTTAAAAATTATTTTTGAAAAGTATATATAATAATAAAATAAAATAATAATTTCAAAAACTTTTTAAAAGTTATAAATTCTTTTTAGGTAAGGAAAAAGTACATTTTTCGTGTAGCAGTGAAAAAAGTACTTTTTTAAAAAATTGGTTTTTTGAAAATAAATTAGTTTTTGGAAATTTTTAGGTATTTCTTAGAAGACATAGGTATCTCTTAACGTTTTTTATAAAGAAAATGTGTATTTAATGTCCCAAATTTGTTGAATGGTAAAAAGTATTTTTTAGCAACGTACCTTCAAAGAATTGCATTTTGGAAAATAAGGTACTTCGAAATATAATTTTTATAATACTTTATAAATAATTTTTAACAAACCTTTGAACAAAAATACTTTTTAGAGATATTGTTGGTTAAATACTAAAAGTACTTTTTTTTAAAAACCTTTTTTCTTGAAATATATATTCGTTTTCACAATTTTTAGGTACTTTTTGGAAGACATAGCCCTCTCTTGAGGCTTTTTTCAATAAAATGTGTTTGTAAGTCCTATTTTTGTTAAGTGGTAAAAAGTACTTTATAACAATTTTTGAAAAATATATATAATAAAAAAAAATAATAATTTTCAATAGTTTTTAAATAATTTTTAAGAAGTCCTTAAACAAAAAAATTATTTTTACAGAAATTTTTCATTCAACAGTAAAAGTACTTTTTTGCCACAGTTTGCTTAAAAATTTGTGTTTTGTAAAATAATTTCTTCTAAATTGTTTTTAAGCACTACTGGGAGGATAGATTTTAATATAATATATTTTGTGGTTTTATTTTTTACAAAATATGCCTTTTAGGGCCTCTTTTCTGGGAACAGCAAAAGTACTTTTTCTTTGTCAGGTTAAAAAAAATTTCATTTTGCATAATAGGTTATTCCTAACAGTTTGTAAATACGTTTAACAAGTTTTTGAACAAAATATACTTTTGAGAGGTATTTTTTTGGAACAGTAAAAGTACTTTTTTGCCTCAGTTTGTTTAAAAACATGAGTTTTGTAAAATACAAGCTTTTATATTACTTTTCCGAACTTCTTGGAATATGTAGAAATCTTTTGAAGCTTTTTTGTTAACAAAATGTGTTTGTAAGGCGCTATATTTTGGAATGGTAAAAAGTACTTTTTGGCAGCATACGTTAAAAAAATAAAAAAAAAATGATTTTCGCAAAGTAACTTATTTCGAATAATTTTTAAATGCTTTTTAAAGAATTTCTGGACAAAATAAACTTTTTAGAGGCATTTTTTGTGGAATAATAATAGTACTTTTTTGCCACAGTTAAAAATTTTGTTAAAAAATGTGCATTTTGTGCAATATATTATTTAAATTATGTCTCAGCACCTTTTAGAAGGCATAGATATTTTTTAAGGTTTTGATTTTAAAAAATCATACCTTTTAGCGTCTTTTTTTTGGATCAGTAAAAGTACTTTCTGTGGCAAAGCATGTTAAATAGATTGCATTTTGAAATTAATTTATTTCTAATAATTTTTAAATATCTCTTAAAAAGTTTTTAAATATAAAGTACTTTTTAAAGCCATTTTCGTTAATTAGTAAAAGTACTTTTTTTGGTTAAAGTATGTTTAAGAATTGCTTTCTGCAAAATAAATTCTTTGAAATTACTTTTTACTACTCCATTTAGGGTTTGGTACACAAAATACGCTTTTAAAGGTACTTTTTTCTGCTAAGCAGTAAAAGTACTTTTTTTTTGGCAAGCTACTTTAAATAAGAGCTTTGGGGAAAATTAGTTATTTTTAAGTATCCTTAATAGTGTATGAGGATATATTGATTTATATTGAAAAAATTCGTCTCTTTTAGTTTGTTTTCGTACAATAATGAAAGTACTATTTTGACAAAGTACGTAAAAAAAATCCATATTCATTATTTTTTAGTATTTCTTTAAAGATAAAGGTATTTTTCTATTTGTGATTTATTTTGAAAAAAAATCGTTTGTTTTCGTAGAACAATGAAAGTACTATTTTGACAAAGTACCTAAAACACCAATTTTTTGAAATGTAATTATATTCATTATTTTTCGGTACTTCTTTAAATATTAAGATATCTTTCTAGTTGAGATTTATTTGAAAAAAATCCTCTCTTTTGGTTTATTTTCGTAAAAGAGTAAAGTACTTTTTTGACAAAGTACCTAAAAAAACAATTTTTTGAAATGCAATAATATTAACTATTTTTCACTACTTCTTCCTATTTGAGATTTATTTGGAAAAATTCGTCTCTTTTGGTTTATTTTCGTAGAACAATGAAAGTACTATTTTGACAAAGTACCTAAAAAAACAATTTTTGAAATATAATGGTATTAATTATGTTTCAGTACTTCTTTAAGTATAAAGATATCTTTCTATTCGAGATTTATTTTGAAAAAATTCGTCTCTTTAAGTTTATTTTCGTAGAACAGTGAAAGTACTTTTTTGACAAAGTACCCAAACAAAAAAATTTTGTTTGGAATGTAATGATATTAATTATTTTTTAGTATTTCTTTTGAGATAAAAATATCTTTTTAGAGTTGTGTTTAATAAAATGTACTTTTTAACGTCCGCTTTTTTGAAAAGTAAAAGTACCTTTTTCACAAAGTACGTTTAAAAAGCGCTTTTCGAAAATAAGTATCTTGACGTATAGATTTATTGCCTAAAAGTAAAAGTTTACTATGCTTGATGATTTAATATTTCAAATTTAATCTCCTTAAGGTAGGCTTTACAAATTTTACCCTTTAAAGCTATTCCTTTTTTTCTGCTTTATTTAATTACAAAGTTGAAATTTCCTTTATTTTATTTTTTGCTGGAAAAGGACTTCTCTCTAGAAAGATAAATGGCATCGCGCTCTTAAGTAGTTTATTAGCTTTCATTTATTTTATTTAATTCTCCATATAATTGCAAGCCTTAAAGTAGACTATGCAAAAGCCTACTATATGAGAAAGGGATGTAATTCGCAATTATTTGTACATTTTGACCGCTACAGGAATTTCAATTTAAAAATATTTCCTTTTGACAGTCATTATTTAAAATGTCCTTGTAGCTTTTAACTTGAATACTTATTTAACCTTTTAATATTAAATAAACTCTCTTCGTTTATGTAAACTTTAATGTGAAGCCATTGTTGTGTTGTACATTTTTCGGCATATCCTTTCTTCCTTAATGGCATTAATATGCGTTAAATGTGTTGCTTAATGTAAATTAATTGCGAATTTCTTTAAAGAATGTGGTTAAATGACTGAATATTTTACAGAGCTTTTAGGAGAAAAGTAGGCAGGACCAAACAAGTCATCACATTATAAAACTTTAAAAGACGAAAGACAGTTAAGAGAAGGGAGCGAGTCAGGGAGAGAGAGATAATTGCAAGGAAAGAAGTTTATATTAAAAAGTTACGGATAATATTTCGATTATTTCGATTTAAAGAAGCCAAACTGAAACTATTAAAGCTTAAACAAAACAAGAAAAGCAAATACATTTCACATTAAAATAGTACACGAATTAAAATTAATCGAAGACGTAATTAAATGGCGAAAATATAAATTTTTGTCGAAACTTTGAGCACGTAATTTTTTGCTGTATTTAATCGTAAACCTTATTTAGCGTAAAATATTTTTAAATAATTATTTAATCGCATAAATTTCTCTGAAATAAAACTTTTTTTCGAACATTTTAAACCCTTAAACATTGTAATATCAAATCACTCCATATGTAAATTTACAATTTTTTTTATTCGAATAAAAATTTATTCGAATAAAAAAAATTTTTTAATCGAATAAAATTCATTGGAGTAAAACGTTTTTTCCAAGATTTTAACCCTTAAAAATTTTATTATCTAATTATTCCATATTTAAATTTACAAATTTTTTTATTCGAATACGAATTTTATTCGAAAAATGTAAAACGATTTCTGTAGGGAATTTCTTAATATAAATTGCTTTTGTACTTAAATAATTTTTAGATTCGCCTAATTTTTATCCAAATAAAAATTATACGAATAATCGCAAAACTTTATATAAATAATTTTTTAACATTTATATTGTTGATTTATTTTGTTTATATATATATTTATCTATCTGTTTATTTAGTTACAATATGTTGGTACCTCTATTGCAGTAATATTTTTCTATTTGAATTATTTTTTATTCGCAAAAAGCCAACTACTTTAAAATAGTTAACGTTCGAATAAAAATGAAGCTGTTGTTCTGTATATGTTATTTAATATATTTTATTCTAATTATTTTTATTCGAATAAGTTTTCTTTAAAGAACGTGTTAGTATCTCTATTCAAGTAACATTTTTTTATTCGAATAATTTTTATTCGAATAAAATTTTTAATCACAAAAAGAAAAATACTTTAAAATAGTTAACGTTCGAATAAAAATGAAGCTGTTTTTTTGTATATGCATATTTAATATTTTTTATTCTAGTTTTTTTATTCGAATAAGTTTTCTCTAAAGAAAAGCGAAAACTTTTAATATAAAATTACATAGCATATAAAAATGTTAACTTCCTTTTATTTATATGAATTTATATAATTGCTATTATTGCAAGAATATGTTATGTTATGTTCTTGCTAAATTCCTTTATTCGATTAATTTTTGTTGGATTAGATAAAATAAATAAAAATAGATATGATAAAAAATAGAAACGATTTTCACAAAATAGAACTAAAAGTTTTATTCGATAAGAGGGAAACATTTTAAATATTTTTATAAATATTGCTACTTTTTTTGTAAATGCATATCTAGTAACTTTTTTATTCGAATAATTTTTATCACAATAAAAATTTTTATTGGACACATTTAAAATACGTTTTAAATAATTTATATTTTAACTTTGGTGTTTCTGTTTTACTTGTGGCTATTTTTATTCGAATATTTTTTATTCGAAAAAAAAGTGAAACTTTTAAGATACTTAATATTTCAACATAAATATTGCTTGTTTTTGCTGTAGATGTATTTTAGTTTGTCTATAGAGTCTCAGCATTCCGAATAATTTTTTTTAACGAATACAACATTTCGAATATAAACATTTTTAAATGTTAGGTAAATTTGAATAACTGATTAAAACATAACATAAATGTTGCTATTTTTTATGTGTGTTTATGCAATTGAAATTTTTATTCGATTAATTTTTATTCGAATAAATTTTTTCCGGTAATATTTTAGTTTGAATCGTGTGTTATTATAAATAATGCAGCGTTTTTCTGTATGTATGTTTAATATTATTTTTTCATTCGAATAATTTTTTTATTCGAGTAAAATTTTTTGTTCCAATATTACTGTAATTTTCAGATTATTTATTTTTTACTTTAAAAGTTTACTTGCTATCCATCTCGTCAAAAAATTTTTGGATTTTAGTCATTCTTACGGCGTTTGGTTATACATAGCGTTCCAGGAGCATGGAGTTCTTACAAGCCTATAAGAGTTAAATGATATAATAATAATAGATGGTTTCGATAAAATAAAAAACGTTGTAGAACACAGATAAATGACTTCATTGTATTAACGAGTCGTTTCGGACAGTGACAGAAAAAGTGTTTCAAACTCTCATTTCTCTTTAGCCACTTAGTGCGAACTTCGGCAAAGATTTTTATGTACGGCCATCAACTGCGATGTTTGCCACCTATTAAGTAAATACCCCTTTAGAACAGATGTAAGTAACGAGTTATCATCTGGCTTAACAAAAGTAGCGAGGCAGTGCCTTTTACGTTTTGTCCAGCCCACAGTTATCTGGCAGTTTTTTTACAGCCAGCAATGATAGACCACCTTTTATTATTCTATACTTCCCTTTTATTTTGTTAAGTGAACCTTAAAGCTATTCATTCATACCCTTGACTGCCAAGAATGTTGTTTCTGGGTACTATGAAGTCTAGCTAGTATGCATACTTAAGGACTAGTGAGCTTCAGCTTATGAATTCCTATTTATGAATTCATTATACCGATAATTTACTCATTTGTACTGTAAAAACTTGTTACTGCCGCTCGAAATGTTGTTAAGCAAATGTGCATGACTTTGCTTAATATCTGTGTGGTCACTTAAGTATTCACCTCAATACTGACAAGACTTTTGGTCTTATATCAAATATTGACACAAACATAATTCTAAAGGGTATTTTTTTGTATAGTTTGAATTTTATGCGAATAATTTTCATTTGATGAAAACCGTAATGCTTTACATAAGATAGGATTAAGATTTTTATTTAATAAAATTGAAAAACTTTTTAATAATTAATACTCCAACATAAGCATTGCTCTTTTTTGGTTTACTTATATATAATAATATTTTTGTTCGAATAATTTTTATTCGAATAAATTTTATTCGAATAATTTATATTCGAATAAATTTTATTCGAATAATTTTTATTTGATAAATTTTATTCGAATAATTTTTATTTGATATATTTTATTCGAATAATTTTTATTCGATAAACTTTATTCGAAAAATTTTTTTGGAAAAAAAATTTTTTTTGGAAAAAAAATTTTTATTCGACACAAGAAAAATAATTCTTCATTAATTTATAATTTAACATTGATGTTTCTATTTTAGATAATAATATTTTTATTCGTATATTATTCTTTATTTGTAACTGCATATGTATATATCTTATAATATTTTATTCGAATAATTTTTTTTTGTGTACAAAATTTTTACTATAATTTTAAATTTATTCGAATAATTTTATTTGACATAACTAAAATAATTCTTAAATAATTTATATTTTAACATTGATATTTCTGTTTTAGTTGTGGCTGTGCTTACTTAATAATATTTTTATTCGAATATTAGTTTTTATCCGCAAAAAAAGGAAAATACTTTTAATTTACTTATTATGCCAACATACATATGGCCAATATATTATGCCAACATACATCTCTGCGAATAATTTTTTTATTCGAATAAATTTTATTCGAATAATTTTTTTATTTAAAAAAATTTTATTCGAATAATTATTATTCGAACTAGTACCGCCAGTTTGCCAAAAAGTGTTTAAAAACTTTGATGAAAGAATCGATATCTGTCAGTGTGAACGTGGTGGACCTTGGCCAGATATCATTTTTCATTCATATTTGCCGAAATTTTCTCTCTTCGTAATACGATAAAAATTTTAACCTTTTTAATCTAAATTTTTTATTATTATTCTTGTTGAAAAAGCCTTTTTTATCAAATTTAAGCCAGTGTAACAACTGCTGCAGCAATTGGCTTCGGACAACTTAGAAAATCACCGTCGTTAATGTTGATTTTTTGGCGGGTAATATAGCTTTCCAAAGGTCTATGGCTGGGTATTGTTTCATTTTATTAGATTTTCGTGCCCGATTTTGTCGAATCATGATTTGTCGAAATAAATTTTAACAATTTGCAAGCGCTGCTTAGGCGTCAGTTTCTTCATGTTGAAATAACAAACCAAATTAAACATAAATCTATTGACAGCTGACAAAATATGGCAGCCAGTTAAAAAAGTGCTGCCAACTTAAGATTGGCAAAAACAAAACACCCTATACATGTGTACATGTATTTAAATGTTAATATATTTACATGGCACAAACACACACATACACACATTTATACACACATATACATATAGACGCTTGAAAATTCTTTGCTGACTATTTTAATATAAAAAATTTTTATTTGTTGGTTTTGAAAATGTATTAAAAAACATGAAAAAAAGTAAAAGAAGAAGAAGAGTAATAGCAAGAAGAAGAAAAAATATAGAATATTCAAAAATGCAAATGATATGGTTGGTAATAAATTTTATTTATATTTTAATTTGTTGAAAATGTTTTAAAAAATCATTTCCATTTTAACAGAATTTTTAATTAAAAAAAAAAAACAAAATGGCTGAAATTGTCAAATTCGAAAATTAATGTGAATATGGAAATTAAAGAAAATGATTTTTGTTGGAAACTTTAAAAAGAAATTAAATTTCTTTGTGCCAGTTTTTAACTTTTATTAAGAAAAGGGAAAAGGACATTAAGTCCTTTTAAGGCCTTGCAGTCTTCTCTATAACAAGTCACATAAAATGATACAAATTAAATTAAATTAAAAAAAAATATTACAAATTATATTTTAACTTTGTGTATTAAATTGTATTATCGCCTTCCTTATTTGGATAACCTTCACTGAATATCCTTCAGTGCAAGCGGCTGCTAATGAATCATAATCAAAACTAAATTTGTCATGTTAAACAAAGAAAAAATCCGAATTTCTTTTACAAAGATTTAATTAATTTAACAGCTGCTTTATGTTTCATAAGAAATAAATAAATCCGAAAAGCAGCAGCAACAACAAAAGGCTGAACAAAGGAATTAAAAAAACGCTAATTGAATATTCAATTACAAAACAAAGGCAATTCAAAGGCACGAAAAATAACTTAATAAATGACACACACACACACACAAACACAACTGTTTTATAAAACTAAAAAAAATATAGGGTTTTCCAACGAGAAGTTTATTTTCCAAATGATTCAAATTTTTATTGTATTACGAAGAGAGACAATTTATGAATAAAAAATATCCACCACGTTCACACTGACACAGATCGTTTCTTTCATCAAAGTTTTTAAACATTTTTTGGCATAATGGCCGTTAATCACATCACGGATTTTGAGTTTTAAGGCTGAAGTCTGTTAAAGGTCCACCACGTTCACACTGACACAGGTCGTTTCTTTCATCAAAGTTTTTAAACACTTTTTGGCATAATGGCCGTTAATCACATCACGGATTTTGAGTTTTAAGGCTAAAGTCTGTTAAAGGTCCACCACGTTCACACTGACAGACGTCGATTCTTTCATTAAAGTTTTTAATCGGTTTTTTGTCAAAATGGCGGTTCTATTGCGTTAATCACATCATGGATTTTGAGTTTTAAGGCTGAAATCGATTCTATTGGCTCTATCTAGACTCTATCCTTAACATAACCTCACAAAAAATAATCCAGTTATGTTGAATCACATGATCTGGCTGGCCACTAAACTGCTGATTGTTGTGAAATTATGCGATGGGGAAATTTGGTTTGCCATAAATTGATCGTTTCCTTGGCTGTGTGACATATGGCGCTGTTGACGCCACATGTCAATGATATCCACGTCGTCAATAATAGGCCATAATGGAATTTTTAGCATCTCGCAATAGCATCCTCCTGGGGGCAATTTTTTTTTCTATTTTTTATTTTAAAGAGAAGTAGCACATCAGGCAATAATGCCTATTTAGTCAAGTACCGTGCTACATTCTTTAGGAAAGGATAGAGATGAAACAGGTGATGAAAGCAGAAGGATAGTCGTAAATTAACTGTCGTATAAGACAGCACAGCGACCAGTGACTATGTCTTCATCGCTGAGCAGCCCCACCGACAGTCAATTTTTATTTTTGTAGTGAAAAACATCCAAGGTCTTCGTTGGGAATTGAACCCACTATACCCAGACTGATAAGCTAGTACACTACCTGCAAGCCTACAGAGGTACCTAAATTGTGTTCTAGTGGTTATTACCCTGCGCATCAGCCAACCGGACAACATGCCTTTATTTTCAAGGAAATCAGTAAGCCCCAGAGTCCAGCTATTTGTTCTTTTAGCCTTTTAGCTGTTCTCTGACTCATTGTTGAGGTTGGTTATTCGGGAGTATCGTGGTGGTTGTCGTTTCAAAGCCCTCGTTTAGGTTGTGTGGGTCGAAATTTTCGCAATGAACACAAGGAATGGCCCAGGTCAAGTGATAATGAATCTCGTTGTGTTTTTAAATTTTATTAAGCTTCATGCGGTCTGGACCAGGAGTTGGATAGTCTCCAACTCTTCAGCAACGAGTGAAGGCTGCTGCCTGCTCTGGGCTTTTAAAGTTGCAACTAGGAGTGACTGAAGGATAAACGTATCTGAAGGCCTTATAGGGCGCGGATGACGCTACATTTCATCCACAATGATATGATCAACCGTCTGGTTGTGGCTTGCACAGCTAGGCACAGACGTAAATCTTATCACACATAATATAATTCATTGATCGTTATCGCATTTCTAGCGTTATCTACGTGAGAAAATGGTCCAATCATGTCTCCAGATCACATAGCGCACGGTACAGTGATACATCGAGCATGCAAAGGCTTCTCAATAATTGGTCTAGGATTTTCAAAAGCCCAAATACGGCAATTTTGCTTGTTGACATAGTGCAAGTGGCAAGTGATTTTTTAATTTTTCAGAAAAACCAGCCGGTTGTTCCGAAATTAAATGAGCGCAGCTGCAGCTATGTGAATGGTTAAACCTTCTAAGGCTTTAAAGTCAAAACTTTGCGCAAAATTCGCTATGTGGTCAATTGTTGAGAACATCGAGGAATTGACAAATTTTGAATGTGCTTCAATGCTGTGGCTCACGGCTGCTATGTGTTCAGTTGAACGACCCGCGTTGGTGTTTGCACATTTTCTATCCAGTCTGTCGAACAAATTTTTAATAGCAGTCTCAGAAGGACGATTATGTTTTCCGAAAATATCACGAACTTTATGAAACGTAACTGTAACAGAACCACAATTTTTTTAGTGAATTTTAATTATTTTAATGCCAATGCGTCCACTACGAATACGTCAAAAAAACTAAATGTCAAAACAATCATGTTGTTGGTGTTGCCACAATGGAAAAACATACTTCTCGTTGAAAATCGCAATACAAAGCAAAGCCAGAAAAAAAATTTAATTAAATTTATTTGTTTCTTAAAATAAAATACTTAATTAAATTTACCATAGCTGCCTTAATGTATGCTTTATTTTGTTTAATTTAATATTTTTTTCTTAATTTCTCTCCTTGCAACTTGAAACGAAAGTTTGGTTTCAGTTTTTTGTTTATTCCGAACTCTCCTGCAGTTTTTTTTCACAATCGCCTGCTTATATGCTATAATTTTTTTTAATTTAAAGTTTTATAATTTACCAAAGTATTGCGTTGCCCTTAAGTATGCTGTTATTTGTATTTTTTATTTAGTTATATTCTAATATGTGTGTTTATGCCAACACCTGGTATAAATTTAACACTATTTGGAGCAACTAATTGGGTGTGTGTCAATGGTGAGAATTGTAAGGGGGTGACCTGATTTCTTTTCTTAAATTTAATTGAATTTAATAAGGGGTTTCCATATATTTTTTTAAAAATATGCAAATGCTATTCGTCTGTTATGCTAATTTAAATAAGAACACTCTGCTCATCCTAGCTGAATTAGCGAATAAAACCTATGTCGGATGAAATTTTCCTATAGAAAAATTATGTGTGAGGGAAAATTTCCTATAGAAAAATTATGCCCGAGGGAAAATTTTTTATAGAAAAATTATGCCTAAGGGAAAATTTTCTATAGAAAAATTATGCCTGAGGAAACATTTTCTATAGAAAAATTATGTCTCAAGGAAAATTTTCTATAGAAAAATTAGGCCTGAATGAAAATTTTCTATTGAAAAATTATGCCTGAATGAAAATTTTCTATTAAAAAATTATGCCTGAGGGAAAATTTTCTATAGAGGGAAAATTTTCTATAGAAAAATTATGCGTGAGGGAAAATTTTCTATATAAAAATTATGCCTGAGTGAAAATTTTCTATAGAAAACTTATGCGCGAGGGAAAATTTTCTATATTATGCCGTGATAAAATTGTTCTATAGAAAATTCTGACGTAATGAAATTTTGCTATAGAAAAAATTCTGACGTAATGAAATTTTTCTGTAGAAAAAATTCTGACGTAATGAAATTTTGCTATTAAAAAAAATTCTGACGTAATGAAATTTTTCTATAGAAAAACTTCTGACGTGATGGCATTTTTCTACAGAAAAAATTGAACCATGATGAAATTTCTCTATAGAAATTTTCTATAGTAAAATTATGCCTGAGGGTAAAATTTCTATGGAAAAATTATGCATGAGGGAAAATTTTCTATATTATGCCGTGATGAAATTGTTCTATAGAAGACATTCTCACGTAATAGATATTTCTATAGAAAAAATTATCACGTAATAGATTTTTCTATAGAAAAAATTCTCACGTAATATTCTGACGTAATTAAATTTTTCTATAGAAAAAAATTCTCACGTAATAGATTTTTCTATAAAAAAAATTCTCAGGTAATAGATTTTTCTATAGAAAAAATTCTTACGTAATAGATTTTTCTATAGAAAAAATTCTTTCGTAATGAAATTTTGCTATTAAAAAAAATTCTGACGTAATAAAATTTTTCTATAGAAAAAATTCTGACGTGATGACATTTTTCTATAGAAAAAATTCTGACGTAATGAAATTTTGCTATTAAAAAAAAATCTGACGTAATGAAATTTTTCTATAGAAAAAATTCTGACGTGATGAAATTTTCTATAGAAAAATTATGCCTGAGGGAAAAATTTCTATGGAAAAATTATGCATGAGGGAAAATTTTCTATATTATGCCGTGATGAAATTGTTCTATAGAAGAAATTCTCACTTAATAGATTTTTCTATACAAAAAATTCTCACGTAATAGATTTTTCTATAGAAAAAGTTCTCATGTAATATTCTGATGTAATTAAATTTTTCTATAGAAAAAATTCTGACGTAATGAAATTTTTCAATAGAAAAAATTCTGACGTAATGATATTTTGCTATTAAAAAAAATTCTGACGTAATGAAATTTTTCTATAGAAAAAATTCTGACGTGATGACATTTTTCTACAGAAAAAAATTTAACCATGATGAAATTTCTCTATAGAAATTTTTTATAGAAAAATTATGCCTGAGGGAAAAATTTCTATGGAAAAATTATGCATGAGGGAAAATTTTCTATATTATGCCGTGATGAAATTGTTCTATAGAAGAAATTCTCACTTAATAGATTTTTGTATAGAAACAATTCTCACGTAATAGATTTTTCTATAGAAAAAATTCTTTCGTAATGAAATTTTTCTATAGAAAAAATTTTCACGTAATGAAATTTTTCTATAGAAAAAATTCTCACGTAATGGAACTTTTCTATAGAAAAAATTTTCACGTAATGAAATTTTTCTATAGAAAAAATTTTCACGTAATGAAATTTTTAGAAAAAAATAGAAAAAATTCTCACGTAATGAAATTTTTCTATACAAAAAATTCTCACGTAATGAAATTTTTCTATAGAAAAATCTATATTCTATAGAAAAATTATTTTCGAATCCGTAATTAAATTATGATGCCAGCACATTATCTTTCTAATGAAGAAAATTTCATGTGGGCTAAAACAATTTTATACCTCTATAAAAACACACTATATTAAAAAAGAGACAAGTGTCAAACAAATTAATACAGATCGATTTGGCGATTATTTTACAGCCTTGAGTTATATTTTTCATTTAAAACAAATACGTGAAATCCATAAAAAACTTAAAAAAATTAAGACAGATTAACGACAATCGATAGGAAAAGAAAATGAAGAAAAAAAGAAAGACAGAAGAAAGAAAGAAAAAATAAAACAAAAGTTAAATCTAAACGATTGCACACTAATCCAGTGTTATCCTGATTAACACTCTTACAACATAACACTTCGATTAGTTCCTGACCAGTACGCAGCCAGACAAAACAAATGACTAATGCCGCAGATAAACACACAAACACCGATTTATCCAGCTGAGAAAGTGCCATCATCCATTTTCTATTTTAGAGGTTTTATACAGATTTAGAATGGAGAAAGAAAAAACCGTTAAGAATTTTTCCTCTTTACCAATGCATGTGGCGATTTAACGAATATTTTAAAACCTTCAAGCAGACAAACAAAACAAAAAAAGGAAAATATTGTGCAAACAAATAGAAGTGAACAACAAAGTGCCAAAGCAATTATCTCGAAATCTTAATGCCCTTTGGGTGTTTAAACAAATGACACAATCATGCCTGGCCTGAGAGAGAGAGAGAGAGAGAGAGAGAGAGAGAGAGAGAGGGATAGAGAAAAACAACTAGTGCGAGTTTGTTGGGGACAAATAAGAAAAAAAGGAAAAAGTGTTTATTCAAAATTAGTAACGTTTCCGGTTGATATGTTGTGGCAAGGAGAGGAACAGGAAAACGAAAAAACAGGCAAATTTAAGTTTAAAAATGAAATTTAAGAAAAATTAAAACATTAAAAAATTTAATTAAACAAAAAAAAATAATTAAAAGGAAATGTAAAACCAAAAAGTATGCGTTCATTTTTTGGGGCCTACAACAAAATATCAAACATTAACCGTTGCATATTTCTGAGGGTTTCAGGTTTAATTTTTTTATTTTTAACAAAACAAACATTAGAATAAGCTAAAGCTGCGTAATTCTAGAACAAGAAAAAATAACAAAAAATTCAAAAATCGCAGGGAATCCAAAATTTCCCAGGAAAAATTATTCGATTAAAAAAATGTTTCGACCGGTTAAAAAATTGTTTCAAGGAGCAATTTTTTTGTAAGTTCCAATAGAAAATATTTTGTCAAAGGCCTTGGATTTTTTGTTTATACGACGACGGATAGGATATGATAAAGACTTACGTCAGCACGAGGCTGTTTGACCCTAATCTGACTGTGATCTTAACACTTGAACGATTAGAATGCAAACATCCACGCCTTAAGTCATGCGTGCAATTCCTACGAGCACAGCGTTACGGTTGTGCCCTCACTGTTTGCTCAAGAGTTGTAGACTAGCCATATCCTGCTACATGCGTAACATCGAGCTTCGAAGGCTTTAAACAGCAAACGATTTAAATCACAGTCACTACGTTACTTTCCGTGAAGCCTCACCAATAACCAGAAATAGGGCCGTAACCTCGCGAACAATTGGTTCCCGTCATACCAATATATTCGAATCAATTGATCAGACCTTGAGAGGCCATTTTATGTCTCTACCAGTTTTGACCTGGTCGTGCATTTTACCCGTCGAGATACTTTGCCTAATTTAAGGATAGAAAATACTTTGTAATCTCTAGCTATTTTGAGGATTAACTAAAGATTTTATTTCGAATTTTCTGAATATTTTATTTTAAATAAACAAAAAACCCTTGCCTAGTTTTAGGATAAATTAAAAGTATTGCCGAATTTAAGGATAATCTCTACCTATTTTGAGAATTACCTTAAAATTTTTTTTGAAATTATTTAAATATTTTCAATTTAATTAAAGAAAAAAAAAAAGAAAAACATTGCCTAATTTTAGGATAAATTAAAAATATTTTTGGAATTTTCTAAATGTTTTTGTTTTAATTAAACTTAAAAAGCATTGCCTAATCAAAGGGAATCCAAAATTTTCTAAATATTTTTATTTTGATTAAACACCAAAAAATTGCCCAATTTAAGGATAAATTAAAAATTTGTGATCGCTAACATTTGAAAAAAAATATTTTTGGAATTTGCTAAGCGTTGCCTAATTTAAGGAAATCTAAACTTGTCTAAATATTTTTATTTTAATTAAACA
The DNA here is from genome assembly GCA_030448955.1 of Trichopoda pennipes. NCBI lineage: Eukaryota > Metazoa > Arthropoda > Insecta > Diptera > Tachinidae > Trichopoda > Trichopoda pennipes. The sequence goes on along the minus strand of JASKUP010000056.1, from coordinate 4,758,520 downwards.
GAAAAAAACATTGCCTAATTTAAGGATAAAATTAAAAAAATATAGGAGCTGTTTTAAAATATATTATTTCTAATTTCTAAAATAAAAGGCATTTAAGGATGAAGTGAAACTTTTCAATCGAATTATGAATTTGAGAATTATTAAAATAAAATTTTTTTAGAATTTTGTATATATTTTTATTTAAGAGTAATTAACTATAAAAAGCCTTGCTTGATTTGGAGGTTAAAATTAAAATTTATATTCACTGCATGCTTCGAGCAGCATATTTTAAAAAATGTTTTTGGAAGTTTCTAAAGTTTTTCATTTCAGTTAAACGTAAAAAGGATTGCCTAATTTTAGGATAAAATAAAATTTAATCACTAAATATTTTGAGAGTTATTAAAATATTTTTTTTTTTAATTTTTAAATATCTTTATTTTAATGTAATTAACCGTAGAAATCATTGCCTAATTTTAGGATAAAATTGAAATGTATGGTCATTAGCTATTTCGAAGAGCATGCTTTAAAATATGTTTTTGAATTTGCTAAAGATTTTTATTTTAATTAAACATAAAAAGCATTGCCTAATTTTAGGATGTTTTAAAAATTAAAATCAATGCCTATTTTGAGGGGCATATTTAAGAAAAGTATTTTCTTAATATTTATAGAATTTAATTATTTAGTTTATTTTCCCCAAAAACAATCTTTCTTGTTTACTGCAAAGCAACTTTGCTGCTTGCAAAACTTTAACTTTATTTACATAATTTAATTCTGCCACATGAATCAATCTCAGTTGTTTCAAGTGACAGATGATACATTTTAAGAGTTTCATTTTATTTAAACAAAAGCAAATATGTGGTCCCATTTAAGCTGTCGAAATAGGTGGCAAACGGAAAGAGGAAAGCAATCAAAATATTCCCATTAAAAGAAAACAAAAATTACTTTTTTTTTTAAAACATTTTTATAGCAAAATATTCCAAAAAAAAGAAGAAAAATAAATTATTGTCTCGTTATAGAACAATTTAATCAAATTTAATTGAAGGTGAAATTTAAATTTATACTTCTTTCAAAATTCCAAAGAGCATAAAATAGTTGTATAACTTTTCCTTTTAAAAAGTTTTGATGACATTTTAACGAAGCAGTAATTTACAAAGATTCCATTTAAAAGCAAAAGTAAGAGTGAGTGAATTTAAGAGGGAAAAAGAGAAACTACAAGTAAAAAATTTTAAGTGCTTCCTATACAAATAGGATAAATGCCAAAAAGGAGTTATTAAAATAAAGTAAAATTGACCATGCATAAGCAAAATTGTCGTCTATATGTGAATAGAACGGTGTTATGGGACACATTTTGCTGCTTGCGACTTGCTGGGTTTCCTATTGGAACGATGGTGCAACTCCATACATCATTTCAAAGAGAGAGTAAGGTGCTGGCTCTAGATATTTCCAAAGCGTTTGATAGAGTGGGGCATGACGAACTTCTGTCAAAACTTCCTGCTTTTGGTGTCGGTGATAATTTCTCCAGATTTATATCGAGTTTTCTCAGGAATCGCACTATGCAAATTGTTATAGATGGGATTTCCTCAGACGAGTTCAAGATTATTTCCGGGGTACCGCAAGGCTCCTTTCTTTCTCCTACTCTATTTCTTATTTTTCTAAACGACCTTTTTTGTCAAACTTGCAACCCAACTTTCAATAGTATTCATTTGGTAATAAACCGGACCTGTTGGAGGTGAGTTCCAAAAGGCTTAATCACGACCTCGCTGCGATCTACGAATGGGGTCGTGCGAATTGAGTCGATTTTAATGTCCGTCAGATGCAATGTTGCATGCTTACGCATAGATCTGTGTTCGAAAATGGTGCTGCGCCTGTTACTATGAGTATATAAATTGCAGTATAAATTTTATTGTGGTGTAGTAACGAATATTTTAGCATAAGTTGTAGTGTAAATTGTAGTGTACATTGTGGTTTAATTTTAAGTATGTTGTATATTGTATTGTATTGTAGTCCAGTTAGTGTAGCGTAGGTTAAACTATACATTGCATTCCAAAATGTAACGTCAATCATAAAATGTTTTTAATAAAAAATTTTTGTAATAAATATTTCGTGAAAATATCATGAAATATTTATTTAAAGGAATCAAGCACGAAAAATAAAATTGCTTATATTGAAAATGATTCCGAATAATTATACATTACTTATTTCTAAAAATAGTTTTTTTTTTAAATAGTTCTCACAAATAGGCAGTTTTATTTCATCCTAAAATTAGGCAATGCTTTTTATGTTTAATTATTACATTTTTAGCAACGTTTTAAAACAAGCTCCTCGAAACAGGTGATAACTATAAAATCCTAAATTAGGCAATAATTTCTACGGTTAATTACATTAAAATAAAGATATTTGGAAAATTAAAAAAAAACATTTTTTTTTAACAATTCTTTAAATATTTAGTGATTAGAGAGTTTAATTTTATCCTAAAACAAGGCAACGCTTTTTATGTTAAACTGAAATGAAAATCTTAAGAAATTTCCGAAAATTTGTTTTAAAATATGCTTCTCGAAGTAGGCAGTGACTATAAGTCTTAATTTTATCCTCCAAATCAGGCAACGCTTTTTATAGTTAATTACACTAAAATAAAAATATGTAAAATATTCTAAAAAAAAATTTGATTTTAATAATTCTCAAAATATTTCGTGATTAAAAAATTATATTTTATCCTGAAACAAGGCAATGCCTTTTATTTTAATTTATGATAAATATATTTAGAAAAAATATATTGTAAAACATGCTTCCCGAAATAGACAGCTACTATAAATTTTAATTGTATCCTTAAATTAGGCAATGTTTTTTTCTGTTTAATTAAAATAAAAATATTTAGAAAATTTTAGATTTCTTTAAATTAGGCAATGCTTTTTGTGGTTACTTTAAATAAAAATATTGAGCAAATTCCAAAAATATTTTTTTTCAATGTTAGTGGTCACAAATTTTTAATTTATCCTAAAATTAGGCAATGTTTTTCTTTTTTTTTTCTTTAATTAAAATGAAAATATTTAAAAAATTAAAAGAAAAAATTTTAAGATAATCCTCAATATAACTAGAGACTACAAATTGTTATTTTATCCTTAAATTATGCAATACTTTTGTACTTTTCATACTTTTGAGCGTTTTTAAATGAGCCAAATAGTGTTAAAATTGTTGTTTTAAATTAAAAGATCCTAGCGCAATATATATTTGCACACTATATCCAATATACATAGTCCCCGCGGGGGCACGTAGTGACCTCTTCCGCATCTTGAAAAGGGTGAAAAGCGGCACTAGTCGCCTGGGCTAGCAGGAGCCCGAAACTGGAAAAGAAATAAAATGGCCTCTCAAGGTCCAACCATATGTCTTGAATACACTGGTATGACGGGAACCAATTGCCCGCGAGGTCACGTCCCTTTTTCTGGTTATTCGTGAGACTTCGCGTAGAGTAACGTAGTGATTATGATTTAAATCGTTTGCTTTTTAAAGCCTTTAAAGCTCGATGTAACGCATGTAGCAGGATATGGATAGTCTCAAACCTTCGAGCAAGGAATGTGGGCACGGCCCTGCTGCTGTGCTCTTAAGAATTGGATCACGGGAATCAGGTGCTCGCAAGGACCATATTTCTAGTTATTGGTGAGGCTTCTCGGGGAGTAACATGGTGACTGCGATTTAACCGCTTGTTTTTTAAAGCCTTCGAAGAGGTGTTACCCAATAGGAAAGGTCCTATGTTACACATGAAGCAGGATATGGATAATCTCCAACTCCTGAGCAAAGAATAAGGGTACAACCCTAATGCTGTGCTCTTAGGAATTTGACCTAGGTGCATACAAGACTTAGGGCGTGGGTGTTTGCATTCTAATCGTCCAAGTGTCAAGATCACAGTCAGATTAGGTCCAAACAGCCAAGTGCTGACGTTAATCTTTATCACATCCTATCCATCGTCGTAAAAACAAAAAATCCAAGGCCTTTGAATGTTTGAGTGTTTTCTATTGGAACTTACAAAAAAAAATGCTCCATTTTTTTAATCGATTTCTTTTTCCTTTTTAATTTTTTTTGTTATTTTTTCTTATTATAAAATTACGCAGCTTTAGCGGAATTCGAATGTTTGTTTTGTTAAAAATAAAAAATTACACCTCAAACTCCTAAAAATATGCAACTGCTAATGTTTGTTATTTTTGTTGCAGGCCCCAAAAAATGAACGCATACTTTTTGGTTTTACATTTCCTTTTAATTATTTTTTTAATTTTAATTTAATTTTTTAATGTTTTAATTTTTATTAATTTTTTTTTTAAACTTATATTTGCCTGTTTTTTCGTTTTCCTTTCCTTGCCACATTGTAACGCTGACTTAAGTGTGGATGCTAGTGTCGACTATAGTGTATATTGTAGCGTAGGTTACAGTACAGTGTATGGTGTACAATATAGTGTTGTACAGATTAAAGTGTATATTGTATCGAAGATTGTAACGTAAATTTTAATATAGATTATAGTGTACACTATAGGGTATACCGTAGTGCAGATTATTGCGTATAACGCACTGTAAATTATAGTATGGTATAGATTGTATATTATGGTGTAGATTCAAGTATAGTATTCAAAGATATTAAAGAAAGTGCAGGGCTATAGACGAGAAAATTGTTAAGTCTATAAATTTAATGATAATACAGATCACAGTGTAAACTATAGAATATAATAAAATTAAACAGTGCACAATGGAGTAGAAATGAAATAATTTGTAAATAAATTAAAAATTTTTAAAGGTTTTACAGGCTGCAAACTTGTAATTTTAAACTAAGGAATTTAAATTTTGGCAGAAAACTCAATTTTAAGGGAGACTAAGGACCGCTAGAACAAAATATTTCACCAAACTTTGGCCTTGAACTGACCTATTTACATGTTAACGAAGTGTAAAGTAATTTATTCCATAAAACTATTTCTTTTTAAAAATGTGTAATTATTATTGTTTTACGGTTTTCGATTGCTTTTACTTGCCTCTACATAAATTCAAAATCTGAAGTATAATTTGAGGGTTATTGTTAAAATATAATTTTAGGTATAGTCAAGGTGTGTTGTTGTTTTTATCTCAGTGTGTATCCATGTGAATGAGCACTGAATATATAAAAATTGTTTGTGTTGAATTTTTGTCAGGCGAACAAGATATTGGCAGCTTCTAGCAGCTGCTGCTACTTTTTTTGTTTTGTTTCCTAAAAAAGACTCTTGTTTTTTTTCTCTCTCTTCATTAAACAATTTTTGTATTTTTACACGTACGTTGTTGCTGTTGTTGTTGTTGTTGATGTTTTTTTGTGAACGAAAATTAAATATGGAAAAAAATCGTTCAATGTTTTCAAGGTTTTAAAAGTCTTTGTTTTTTTTGCCCGTTTGAGGTTATTTTGGTTGATGCGTGTGTGTGTGTGTTTATCTGTACGTGTGTTTTATTTAAAGTTCAACTGAATATCATATGAATTTAAATTTTATTGAAGCTATAAAACATTTTTTTATTTGTTAATAAAAATTATTTATGATTTCATATTTTCTCTTCGTTTTAATTTTTGAAATATTTTCCAAAGCCTAAAAGTAGGCAACATATTTTAAAATTCATTTACTTAAGCCTTAAATAGTTTATTAAATAAAACTTCCAAGTTACTTGTTTTTTTTAGCAAGATAATCATGCTTCATATTTATTAACAGCCTAAATATATACTTTATATAGTATTTTTTCCCAAAGCAAGCAATTTTCCCCATAAAACATGTGTTTTATTTGCTTTACTTAAACGTTTGATGCTTAATGTTTTTTTTTGGCAAATGTTTGTATTTTTTCTTGTTATTTATTTTTTTAATGTTTTCTGACTTAAGTAACAGCTGTTTGTGGTTAGATAACAAAAGGTAAATACTTAAGTAAATGCGAAAATCATGTTCTTAAGATTTTGTTGAAGAAAACAAATATAAAAAATTGCCAAGAAATCTCCTTTTCAAAAGAAAAAATATTTTTAAGTCATTAAGACTTAAGAAAATTTCTATCTTTAAAAACATAATTCTTGTCTGCCATATGAAGATAATGAAAATCAGGATAACTGTTACTAAATATTATATGAAAGTAAACTGTGACCATGTTTATTGTATTCCTGTATACTTTCTTTCATTTCGATTTTTTTTTTATTATTTTTAATCTAAATCCCTAAAGTAGGCAATAGTTTAATAAATTCCTGTCGTTTGCATTTATTTACTAACCTTAAGAAATCCTTAAAGCTGTAAGCTGCTTTTAAAATACTTCGTTTCTTCAAAGAAAAATTAAATTTTTTTTGAATCCTTAAAGTAGGCAACTTATAAAAGTTCAAAAATTTTGGGTACCATTTTAATATTGGGGTTTTATTTTGGTGTACACAATTTGTACTGCTACTTGTAAATATTTTAACTTTAATAATTTTAAGCTATTGTTATGCCGCCTAAAAGTAGGCAATAGGTTTATTTTTTTCTTTATTAATAAAAAATTAATGATATGTGCAAAGAAAATTTAGTAATCATTTTCAGCTCTAAAGTAGTCGCCTAATTTTGGGCATTTCATTTGTATTTAATATTGGCTTATTGAGGATAATGAAAATCAAGATAACTGATACTAAATATTAGATGAATGTAAACTGTAAACATGTTTATCATATTCCTGTACACTTACTCTCATTTCGATTTCTTTTTATTATCTTTAACCCAAATCCCCAAAGTAGGCAACAGTTTAATAAATTGCTGTCGTTAGTATTTATTTACTTACCTTAAGAAATCCTTAAAGCTTTAAGCTGCTTTCAGAGTACTTCGTTTCTTCAAAGAAAAATAAAACGTTTTTAGTACCATTTTAATATTGCGGCTTTTTTTTTTTACAGGATTTTTACTGCTGCATGTAAATATTTAAATTTTTATAATTTTAAGCTATTTAAAGCCTAAAAGTAGGCAATAGGTTTAAAAATTTTTTCCTCTATTATTAATAAATTATCTTGGCCTGAAAAATCCTTTTAGATGTTCTTTAATAATTTTATGTGCAAAGAAAATTTATTATTAATTTTCATCTCTAAAGTAGTTGCCTAATTTTGGGCATTTCATTTGTATTTAATATTGGCTTATTGAGGATAATTAAAATCAAGATAACTAACTTTAAATATTAGATGAGTGTAAACTGTATTCCCGTACACTTACTTTTATTTCGATTTCTACTTAAATTAAATGTAAATATTTTCACTTTGATTATTTTAATTTCCATCGTTGCCTAATTTTAGGCATTTCATTTGTATTTAATATTGGCTTTTTTGTTTTTTTTTTATAAGATTAAAACTGCTGTAGACTGCTGGATATAAGCATTTAAACCTTGTTAATTTTTCTACAGTTGTACTTTAGCTTAAAACTAGGCAATAGATTTCAAACAATTTTTTATCTCTTAATAATTTACTATTTTACCTTTAAAAAAACTCTAAATCCAAACGATGTTCTTTAATAGTTATTCTACACAGAAAATGTAATATTAATTTAATCCCCAAATTAGGCAATGGTTTCTAGAATTTTATATTTTCTGTAAATGTATATTTTGGGATTTTATCTATCTCTTTTCAAAGATTTATATTGCTGCATGTAAAGATTTCAACTTTGATAATATTTTTGTTGTTCTCGTTGATCCTAAAAGTAGGCAATATATATTTTATTGTTTTTTCTCTGCTTAATTTACTATTGTGCCTTTAAAAATCCTTTAAGCTAAAATAGGTTTTTTAATAGTTTTTTTCTAAAAAAAAATTATTATTAAATTCATTCCTAAAAGTAGGCAATGTCTTGTAGTATACAATTTTTATTTAATGTTGACGTTTTTAATTTTTTTTTATAAGATTAAAACTGCTTTCTACTGCTGCTTGTAATTATTTCATCATTGGTAATTTTTTTTTAGGCTGTTTTCATTACGCCTAAAAGCAGGCAATAGGTTGTAAAAATACTTTTTTTAAATATTTAAAAAGAAATATTTTTTTAAGTATTAAAAAAAAAATTAATACTAGGTTTTTTTCTACCTCTGCTTAACTTTGATATTTGTAAAAGTACATATTTAATTTTGTGTCAAAATTTAATAATGCTTCCTTAGACTCATAAAGGCTTTAAAGTTAATTGAAAGCTTTTGAATATAAGGATTTTTTTTCGATCATTGTTCTATATAATATAACAGGAAAATAGAATTAGATAGATTGTAAATTATTTATTTCCTATTATTTAAAAAAAATACTCCTTAAAGTGTGCTATGATTTTTGTTTTCATATTATTTCTGTAAATAAACTTAGTCTTTACGTAAAGTTTTGTTTGGTATTTTGCCTCGTTATACAAAGTCTTAAGTTTGAAGAAAAAAATAATAGTTTATGCGAGGGCAGATCAATTATGCCAGAAATATTGAGACAAGATTATGTGTTTTAAAAAATGTTACGTTACATCTAGCAAATTAAAGAATCTTTTGATAGGGAAAATTTTCTTCGGTCTGAAAATCGAAAAATAAATAAAAAAATCAGATGAAGTCTGTCAAAAATTATAAAAATATCAAAGACTTATTGGCTATTCCTCGTATAATAAATCAGACTAAAGTGATATGATACTTAATTTATTGGTTTGCTTTTTAAGTCTACGTCTTAAAATAGACAGTAGTGGTGATTATATTTCCAAACGAATGTTTCGTACTTAAATTTATGAGTTTAATTGATGGTGTAAAGCTTTATATATAGGGTGTTTTTTTAAAGGGGTATGGACCTTAAGTTGTGAATACTTCTTTAACTGTGAGTAATATTAATATTACTCACAGTTTGGTTTGACATTTTAACTGAGGCCTGAATAACGCTTTCAAATTTTGCAAAATTAATTGGAAAATCTTGATTCTACTCGAAGTAACTATCGAGCGCTACGTCTATAGGACGTCTATCAGGGCAAATAATTCAATTAACTATGGAATATTTTTACACCTTTATTTTTTTTAGGAAAGAGAAGAAGCCTTTCTGGCAACAATGCCTATTTAGTCAAGTACCTTGCTACATTCTTTAGGATAGGGATAGAAAAAAGATGAAACAGGTGATGAAAGTAGAAGGATAGTCGGAAATTAACTGTCGTATAAGACAGCACAGCGACTAGTAACCATGCTGTCATCACTGAGCGGCCCCACCGACAGTCAAAGTTTATTTTTGTAGTGAAAAAACCAAGGTCTTCGTTGGGAATCGAACCCACAACCCCCATACTGACAAGCTAGTACACTACCTACTAGCCTACAGGGGCAGCTAGTCTTATCACGCATTGGTGGTATTATGTGTCCATACTTTTTTTTTAAAATGATAGTGATGTCAGTACGTTAGAGTCATTGGTTACCGTCATAGAGCCATGATTACTGACTTTTTCGTTCATCAATTGAACAAATGTGACGTGCAGGATCTTGTGGCTCAAACTAAATGCTGCAACAATTGATTTATTAAAGGAAAGATTTGAAATCGTACAGTTCCATATTTCAGGCCGCTGAATTGGCCTTCCAGATCGTAAAACTTAATTCCGTTTTCTACATCAGTAAAGCCGCAACAATAGAACTGTTATAGAACAATATTCGCCGCGTTATAAATGTTGGCAAAAATCACTGAAAAATGGAACTCCAGATAAGGTTACATCCGATCAGAGTTAGCCAAGGTATACGAGCACCCTCAGGAGTCGTCATTATTATTATAATGCCAGAATATTATTTTTTGAATTAAAAAAAAATGTTTAAAAATTCACTTTTATCCAATTTAAAGTTCTATACCTCTATAAAAAACACCCTTTAGTTATTAAAAAAAAAGTTCGAATTTTATTACAGCCATTACAAAGAAAGTCAATATTTTTTAGTATTTATTGCACGGAGGAATCTCATTTAATTTAAAAGATTTTCCTAAAAGTAGGCAATTGTATCTATTATTACAATGTTTTCTTGAAGTAGGCAATAACTTTTAATGGGGCTTTTAATGATGATGATGATGATGATGACTTTTAAAAATGTTCTTGTTGTTTATGTTGTTGCTAAGTATTTCAGAGCGTGTTCATTTATCTGGCATAAATAAAATTTCCGCCTTTAAAAACATTGTTGTTTTTGTTTTATTTATTTATTTATTTATTTTTCTATTAAAATAATACATTTAAAACTTAATATTAATATTTACACAATATTTTTTAAACTAAAACTTGAAGGGAAAATAAAAAAATAAGAGAAGAAAAATTACAAAAGGAATTGAAAATATTTGGCAAGAATATAATAAAACAAATAATAAAATAATTAATTAAAATTATATTGTAAAAAAAAATCTCAATAAAAATAAATCACCTCTAAACCTCTACCTTAAATCATTTAACTTACAACAACAAGAACAACAAATAAAAAAAAAATAATTACAAAATAAAATTAAAACAAACAACAGTCACTAGAATTTCGGAAAAAAATTTAAAATTTCTATTTACAAACGATTTGGGAATTATTTGCGAAAAATGATTTTAAGCAGACGTATAATGGGCGCTTCAAATATCACCGATATAAAAAAGGCCACTATAAAAGAGACCACTGCATTACCCAGAAATATAATCAAAATGAAAACATTACTCAGATGTATGGTGCCATCCATGCGATAGGCGGTGATCAGCATAATGACCGGGTGTATCAAATAAGTGCAATAGGTGAGACGTGATAGAGGCCATAAACAGCGATATGATAAAATGCGATTTATGGTGGGTGAGAGATTCCAACAGCAAGACAACACAATCCAAACTAAGGCCAGACCAAAAGCTGCCAGAAGAGAAATAAAATATACACACACACATAATTTTTTTAACTACAGCGTTCACACTTACCCGTATGTCCTATGCTTACATAAAAAGCTGTTGTCATCTCATTTAGCTCACCCTGCCACACACCAAATATAATTAGCATTAGCAAGCCCAAACTAAAAAACCACAACACGCTATTCACACGCTGGGAAACTTTGGGCGGTGAGCGCACTTTGAATATAATATAACCGGCTAACATGCCTATAGCGAAATATACAAATATATTTATTTTACCTAAAACCTTAACCTCATCTCAACTTACCCATTATATAGGGACCCACTCTTTGCCAGGGTTTATCATATAAAAAATCAAATGATTCAAATGGTTTCGCTACCTTGTGTGTATAATGATAACGTAGCGATATAACACCAGAAATACCCCAGGATGATACCAGTAGTGTGCAGATGGTCAGTACAATGGTTTTGAAGTATCTACACCCAGAAAGGTGGGAAGGAGAGAGAGACACAGAGAAAAGGAGATTTTTTAAAATAAATTTAAAAAGAATATTATTTTAAGTTAGGACTAAGTTCGTTAATTTATTGTAATCCATTGTAAAGAGAATAGTAAAAGTTAAACAATATCTAAACTAATGCAAGAGACTTCAAACCTGGTCTACTAATCTGGAGGTACTATTTTCGCTTACTTTTTCTTACATTTGTGGTGGTATATCGGCAATAAGGCGGCGAAGGAGCCCCTGTAGGCTTGTAGGTTGTGTACTAGCTTGTCAGTCTGGAGGTTGTGGGTTCGATTCCCAACGAAGACCTTGGTTTTTTTTACTACAGAAATAAAAATTGACTGTCGGTGGGGCTGCGCTGTCTTATACGACTTTCACCACCTGTTTCATCACTTCTCTCTATCCCTTTCCTAAAGAATGTAGCACCGTATTTGACTAAATAGGCATTGTTGCCTTCAGGCTACTACTCTTTAAAACAAACAAAAAACAAAAAAAAAGAAAAGGCGGCGCATAATGTCCTCCAAGTAATCAATCGTTTCATACTTATCGGCCGACGACATATTCCCACAAAAAATCGTTTAAGGCCGTTAAATTACACCATCTTGAAAGTCCAGTGAGTATGAATGCCGTCGTGTACATAAATTATATTAAGCTTCATGCGTTCTGGACCAGGAGTTGGATAGTTTCCGACTTTTCAGCAAGGAGTGAAGGCTGCGGCCTACTCCGGGCTTTTAAAGTTGCAACTAGAAGTTACCGGAAGATATACATATCCGAAGGCCTTCTAGGACGAGGATGACGCTACATACAAGCCACAGTGGTAATGATCCACCATCTGATTAAGGCCCACGGCCAGGTGCAGATGTAAATCCTATGACGTCATTTATAGTTTTGGATTAAATGAAAGAGAGAATAGATCTTATATTGATAAATGTTTCACCTAATGTCGGCAATTGTGTATGGAATACAATATCAGATAAATGTCCTCACATCTTTTAACCTCACAAATGCGAGCCCTTTTCAGCATTTCACAGTTTATTTCAAAGCTCCTCAAGCGTTTCTGGTTCTGATTTGCAAAAACCTTCCTTTTCGGAAATCCCCACAAAAAGAAGTCCGGCGGAGCAGTCAAATTAAGCGTTCATGGAAGCCAGTCAACATCACCATTTCTTGAAATAACTTGGGTCTCGCAGTAATTCCTTTGCAATCCTGGCTGTATGCGATGTGGCACCATCTTGTTGATACCACATGTTAATCAAGCCCAAAGCATGCAGTTGGGGCTTTAAAAAGTTTTAAATCACATCACGATATCGCTCCCCAGTTACCGTACGCCAATTTCATTTTCAAAGAAGTAAGTTCCAATGACTCCTCCTCCACCAAATTGCCCACCAGACTGTCACTTTTAATAGATGCAAAGGTGACTGTTGATTAATTTAAGGGTTTCCCATTCCCTAGAAACGACTATTATGTTTATTTACATATTTTTTTAAATAAAAATTACTCGTTACTCGAACGTTTTCGCGTTTTTCATCGATAGGCATCCATTTGTAGTTGATTTTCCGCTGAATCGCACTACGCATTACAGGAAATATTCGTTTTTTAGCAGAACGGTCCGTATGTGGAATACACTCTTTCCAGAGGTCTTTCCTGTCATTTTAAATGTAGGAAAGTTCAAATCGAATGTCCACAAACACTGCTCCATCTGTTCTCCTCCCCATAAACTTATTTCCTAGTCCTGGCACATTGCATTGTATAAGTAGGGGTCCATCCTCTGGGTGGCTGGTCCGAGGAATAAAATATGTGCTCCGTCGCTCATGATTTTTTCATGAAAATTGCGGTTGTCAGGGGCGAGGTGTCACATTCTATTGGCATATGTACGACTGCGTTAATGGTCTTGTGGAAGAAGCTGTTGTGTCAACTGGATCTTAGATGGAAACAAATGCAATTCCTTGTGCAAAATTGTGGCCAAAGTTGTTCTGGGAAGACCAAGCTTTTGAGCACATCGCCGAATTAAGGTTGATGGATATTTTTTAACATTTGCTGGAGCAGCCGTTGTATCAGATCATGAGAAACGTTGTGATCCATGTCTGGGCCTACTACCTACAGATCTTCTTACTGCGAAATCATTTAGTACACGCTAAATAGTGCGTTGTGTTGGCACGTTGGTTGTTTCTCCCAAAAGTTTCAAATAGCTTTCTCATCGTCACAGTAATCGATAATTAATTTAGATTATATGTTTTAACGATTAAAACACGTTGGTTTCTCGAATATTTGTCCCTTTAAAAATTTCCCACGACTGCCAAATATGAACTGTCGAGACTAATGTTTGCCAAAATGGCGGCAAAACAAAGTAGTATAACTTCCCGGCGGACACCCACTCTTCTCTTCTACTATTTATTCTTGTCAGTTCCTATTCTCCTCTCTTCTCTTCTCGTGCACGCTCTTGTATTTTCTTCATTTTTATTCTATTCTGGTCTATTCCATTCCTACCTTTTTTTATTATATTCTATTCTATTCTCTTCTCTTCTATTCTCTTCTTTTTAACCCTTCCTCTTCTAATCCCTTCTCCTATTTTTCCTACTCTTCTTTTCTCTACTCTTCCTTTCCCCTACTCTATTCTCTTCTCTTCTTATGTCTCTTATACTCAATTTTACCTTGATGATAATATAAGCAACACGGTGGCCATTATATAAAATTGCATATCATTTGCCATGTACCAGCTCCATATCATGCAGATCTCATTCAGTGGATAAAAATTATTCAAATATAAAATGTTGCGCCACCAATATTTGCTGCAGGTGTTTGGTAAAATAGTTGGCTGAAAGATTGAATCATCAAACGTCTGTCTGTTTAAAGCAAAGAAAATTATTTTAATTTTTAAAAAAGTTTTTGTAAACAAATTTTTTAATTTAATGAATTTATAAATTTTATTCCTTCATTTATCACACCCTGTATCACTTAATCATCAATTTTACTTTCTGCAGGTTTTCCTTGCACTTAAACTTACCTCAGGGCAATATCATTGAAAAATATCACAAAGAAATATGCTGGCGTTAAGCGTATATAACGATAGAACACCAATACAACAGTGTCAATGAAACCCTTTTTTATATACTTTGTAGTATCCTCTGTATCCTTTTTCATGCTCCTCAAATATATTAGAGTTACTAAAAAGCCACTAATAAAGAAAAATGTATCGACAGAAAATGTGGCATTGCCAACAATTTGATACCAAACCGAACGTTCGACTGTGATTCGTCTAAACTAAAGAAATAAAAATAAAAAAACGAAGAAGAAAAAAATGAAGAAAAAGATAAATTAGGATCATGAAGAACATTTTTGAAAGAAAAATGAAGAAAAAAAAACTTTTTTTCATATAAAAAATTGTACGAGGGCAATCCAATAAGTTCTTACAAAAGCAAGACAAAAATTTTTTTTTTCTATAAACTTAGCTCCAAGTTTATTAAGCTTTCAGCATTTATGCATGATGGTGGACATAATGACCCTGCTCTCCTTTCCTACTGATCCATTTTTATTTCTTTGTTTGTTGTTATTGTTTATTTTTACCCTCAAGTTACTGTAATTTCTCCTTTAAAGTTATTGAAAAGTCTTGCATAGTTTGCCTTATTTTTTATAGCCCTGCAATTGCTGGTTGTGTTAATTTTTATAAAAGTTTTACAGCGCCTTTGAGTACTTTGTGCTAAACAGACGCCATTTTGCAGCTGGTACAGCCATTTTATTTTCCCAAGAAATTAATGCTGCAGAGTTATTCTAACAAGGAGAGTGCGCCGTGATATATAGTTGTATATAAAACTTGAATACATATTAGAATAGTTGATGATGTTAATATACTAGCCGATGGGATATGAACTTAGGCCACTAAAATAATCACATGGTTACTAGTCCCAAGCTTAGGGAAATTAAATTAGCAGCTAACTCTAAATAATAACTTAAGTACTTATATTCTGCCATGGATTATGCAGAGATGGGCTTATGAGTCAGAGTTGTAACAATAGTATTTTTTCACCAACATTTTTTTTTTATTTTCCATCGGGCTTAGCTTAATGCGGGTCCATAATGTTAAAAAATATTGTTATTGATTATGGATTTTATTAATTTAAAATTGCAAAATCAAAACGCTAGCAAATATTTTATGGAGGCAATTTTTTTATTCATTTCCTGCATAATTTTGCTATCAACACTGTTAAACTGCGTAGACTTTACATTTATGCACAAGTATTTTCTCTATTCGATGTTCTGCTGGATAATGCCGCGGCATTCGCATTTGATAGATTTATTTGTAGACGATTTAAAACGTCAACAACATATTAATATCAAAAGATGTGGCAGCTTTTTCTAAAAGTATGTTTTATATTTCTTTGTAGTTATATATACTGCAATACCTTTCGAGTTTGCTAAATTTATTTATAGGCGATATAAATCTTCAATATTCCTTTAATATCAGAAAATCCGGTAGCTCCTTTTAAAGTTTCACAAATACTTGCTTGTAATTTTTTATTTATAGGCTATAATTAAATTTTTTGTTTATAGGCGACAAAAAAAGACAAAATTCTTTTAATATAATAAGATCTGGCAGCTTTTTACTAAAGTTTCTTATATACTTGTTTGTAATTATTTACATGCTGCCACACTGCTTACATTTGTTTTTTTTTTTTAATTATAGATGACTTAAAACGTCAAAATTTTCATTATATGAAAAGATCTGGCAGCTTCGTTACAAGCTTTTCTGATATTTGTATGTTATCATTTGTGGTGACGATTTAGAACATCAAAATTCCTTTAATGTGAAAAGATTTAGTAAAGTTGCTGTGAAATTTTTTTGTTTGCGAGTGGTATATACTATTTCCATTTCAATATGATTTCTAAAATCCAGATTCTTATACGAAAAAATCTGACATCTTTTTCTAAAAGTTTCTCTGATATTTGTTTGTAATTATGTATGTAACGTCATATCGTATCGCCATTTATTAGTTTGTTTATTTATAAGCGATAAAAAACGTCAAGATTCTTTTAGAATAATATGATCTGGCACCTATTTCATAATGTTTTTTATATACTTGTTTGTAAATATTTGTTTACTGTAATAGCGCACGTATTGGCTAAATTTACTTACAGACGATATAAAACGTCAAGATTCTTTTTTTATCATTGTGTACTCTTATAGCGCTCCGATTTGTTATTTCTACTTAAAGAAGATTTAAAACATTAAGATTCCGTTAATATGAAAAGAAATGGTAGTTTCTGCTAAAGTTTCTCCTACTTTTGTTTGTAACTCTAGGCATACTGTTATACTGTTCGTCTTTGTTTCTTTTTTTATTTATAGACGATATGAAACAACTTCTTTTAGTATAAGAAGATCTGACAGCTTTTTCTAAAAGTACTTGTTTGTTTTTTTATTTTTAGATGACTTTTAACGTCACAATTCTTGTAATATAGAAAGATCTCGACAACTTCGTGTATATTAATATGCATATACTGTCAAACGTATATATTATTTAATACGAAAACATCTGGTTGCTTTTTCGTTAAGGTTTCTCTTATACTTATTTTTTATTATTTATATACTAAATTTATTTATAGACGATATAAAACTTCAAGTTTCTTTTAATAAAAAAAAATCTGGCAGCTTCTCTAAAAGTTTTTCTGATACTTATTGATTTTTATATATGAGAGCGGTATAACAGCGCTCTCATTTGGTATTTCTATTGATGAAGATTAAAAACGTCCACAAAAGAAAGCATTTGGCAGCTTTTTGTAAACGTTTTTCTTAAATTTCTTTGTATTTATTTATATACATACTGTCATATCGTTCGTATGTGCTAAATTTATTTATAGACGGTATAAAACGCCAAGATTCTCTTAATGTAAAAAGATGTGGCAGCTTTAAAAGTTTTTCTGATGCTTATTGGTTGTTATGTATGTAGTGTTATACAGTTCGCATTTGCTATTTCTATTTACAAAAGATTTAAAATGTTAAGAAAAGAAAGGATTTGGTGGCGTTTTCTAAAAGTTTTTCTAACACTTGTTTGTAATTATTTATATACTGCCATACCGTTGATATTTTCTAAATTTATTTATAGACGGTATAAAACGCCAAGATTCTCTTAATGTGAAAAGATGTGGCAGCTTTAAGAGTTTTTCTAATACTTATTAGCTGTTATGTATGTAGTGTAATACGGTTCGCATTTGCTATTTCTATTTACAGAAGATTTAAAATGTTTAGAAAAGAAAGGATTTGGCAGCTTTTTATAAAAGTTTCTCTTTTATTTGTTTCTAATTATTTATATACTGCCATATCGTTCGTGTTGGCTAAATTAATTTTTAGACGGTATAAAACGCCAAGATTCGTTTAATATGAAAAGATGTGGCAGCTTCTTCAAAAGTTTTTCCGAAAATTGTTTATAATTATTTACGTAGATTTTTGTTGCGTTTTTATTTATTTATTTGAAGAATAATTTTGTAAAAATATAAAGATTAACCCTCGTACTTCTAATAATTATTAAGGAAAATATAAAAAGCAATTAAATAAATGTTTTTTCTAAATTATTTCCTTATTTCTTTGGGGGTTTTTGTTGTTTTTGTATATTTACTCGATTTTCTCCAATACTAAACATTTGCAAATACGTGTGCACCATAATTGTCCATAAAACGGATATGACGCGCAAGCCATGTACACAGGATGTTTGTGTCTGTAAAATATGTTAAATGAGAAAAATAAATGTTTTGGAATTAAATAAATGTTTTTTGTTTTTAGGATTAATATGCTTCCTGTAAGTGAACTAAGGAAAGGAATTTACGAGGTAGCAACATGACAATAAAATCAGATTTACAGAAACCATAAAACTTATTTTACTTTTCGCAACAGGAGTACATAAAAGCATTTCTAATCTCAGACTTAATTGTTAGAAAAAAGAAATAAACAATCTATACAGTGGGTAATATATTTTAAACCCCATTTATTTTCAATTTCAATTTTTAGTTACTTTACGTTATGGTGTTTTTTTAAAATTAATCGCATAATTTTGACCTTGAGTTCGGTCCAAACTGAAGTCCATAGTCTAGTCAATATTATAGTCTATAGTACAGTCCATAGCCTAGTGTACAGACTAGTTCTTTAGAAAGTGAAAGACTAGAGAAAAAGATTTAAAGGCAGAGAACTTAGCTGTTCACAACCCAACAATATGCTCATTAATTTATTTCCATACTGTATTACAGCGACTCTAGTGTTGAGTAGACACATTATAGTTTTACAATTGACACTACCAATACCGCCCTAGAAGAGTCCTGCGACTTAGATCAATGGTAAAAAAAAATTAAATGCATGGCAAAACATAAATTGATATTATTAATTGATAGGATATGAACCTAGACCATCAAACTATTTATATGCTTAATATCTAAGCAACAGCGTTCCTTGTTTTCCTATTTCAGCACAAAGTTTTATTGTAATGCGCGTAAGCTATAACCTGATGGTGAATCAAACCACTTGGGTGATATGTGTGATAAAATTTACATCTGCACCTAGCTGTGTAAGCCATAACCAGATGGTGGATCATACCACTGTGGATGAGATGACGTGATAAGGTTTACATCCGCATCATCATCAGATGGTGGCCATTACCACTGTGAATGAAAAGCAACGCAATTCACACCTTAGAAGGCCTTCGAATACGTATATCCTCCGATCACTCCTAGTAGCAATTTCAAAAGCTCGAAGTAGGTCGCAGCCTTCACTCCTTGCTAAAGAGTTGGAGACTATCCAACTGCGGGTCCAGAACACATGAAGTTTTATATAATGAAGAACACGACGGCATTCATACTCACTGTACCTGAACCATTCATTGTGTTCATTGTGAATGATCCGACCCACAAATTCACACGAGGGCCTCAAAACACACAGCCAACACGATACTCCCAAAAGGGCCAACCTCAATTAATCAGCCAGAGAACAGCTAAATGCCTAAAGAGACAAATAGAGGAACTCTGCGGGCAAGTGATTCCCGTGGAAATATAGTGGATTGTCCAGGTGACTCCTACTAGCCTTAAAAGGGCCTGGTCGCCCTTTTATCCCGCAAGACACCAGTCTAGATGGAACAGTAGGCTCCAAAAAGACTATCATGTGCCCCCGGGGGGACTGTAGATGAAATGAAGCGCCACCCTCGCCCTAGAAGGCCTTCAGATACGTATATCCTCCGGTCACTTCTAGTTGTAACGTCAAAAGCCCGAAGGAGGCCGCAGCCCTCATTCCTTGCTGAAGAGTTGGAGACTGTCCAACTCCTTGTCCAGAACGCATGAAGTTTAGTAAAACTTAAGAACACAACCGCAATCATGTTCACTGGAGTTAGACCATTCATTGTCTTCATTGTGAAGGGCCAACCTCAATAATCAGTCAGAGAACAGCTGAAAAGACAAATAGCTGAACTCTGGAGCTTTACTGATTCCCGTGGAAATATAGTGGATTGCCCAGTTGGTTCCTGCTAGCCTTGAAGGGGACTGGGATCCCTTTTACCCCAGAAGACACATCTGATGACGGTGGATTTCCGTCAAAACATATCAATGTGCCCCCGGGGGGGAACCACTTGGGGAATATGTAGTATCACTCTCGCCCTAGAAAGTCATCGGGTATATCTATCCCCTAGTTGCAACTTCGACAGCTTGGAACAGGCCGCCATCACAGCTCCGTGCTGAAGAGTCGGAGACTTTCCAACTCCTGATCCAGAACACATGCCGTTCTACTGGATCTGGATCATTCACCCTGTGCTAAGTCAAGTAAATGATCCTGCGAAGCCACAACCACTACGATGCTCTCAAAGGGCCAACCTCAACAATTAGTCAGAGAGCAGTTAAAAAGCTGAATTCTAGAGCTTACTGATTAGCGTGGAAATAACTTGGAGTTGTTCAGTTGGCTCCTGCTAGCCTTTAGGGGACTGGACTCCCTTTTATCCCCGGTAACACATGTAATGATGGTGAGATTGCATCAAGACATATAAATGTGCCCCCGGGGGAGGTTCTATTGTAATATGCAGTCTTATCTGCATTTAGCATGCTTTGACTTAGCTCCAGCCTGCTTACTGTCCCATACAATGTAAAATTCTGAAGAATTCAGCTTGCTTTAGTCTACAATCTGGTCTAAAGCTTGTTCCAACCATTTTACCCATGCCCTAGGAAGCCAAAGACATAATTCTAGCAACAGGTTCTTCCTAGTTGCAATTTCGGCAGTTCGGAGCAGGGCCGCCAAACCCCACTTTTTGCTGAAGAGTCGAAGATTTTCTAACTCCTGGTCCAGAACACAAGACAAGCATGCTCACTGGACCCGGATCATTCATCCTTTGTTTTGAGTAGAGGTGAGATGGCCCCTTAATTAAATTCATAGGGGCCGCGAAACCACAACCACCACGATGCTCTCGCAGGGCGAACGTCAATAATCAGTCAGAGAACATCTAAGAGGTAAAACAGCCAGAAAGTTGAACACTAGGGACTCTCTCCGAAATGATGTATGGAGTTGCATAATTGTTCCGATTAGAAAAGCCTCTACGGAAACCATACTGTCGGTCGCTAAGTAAGCTGTTAGACTCCAGATACCTCACGAGATGAAAATTAATCCTAGTTACGTCTAAGTTCTAATTTAAGGTGTAGTAAAGCCTAAAGAGGAGAGACATTTTCGTACTTACGTCTTTCTGTTGATCTATACTCATTATTGAACTGGCATTGGTTTGAAAGGCAAAGCACAGCAGCAGCTGCTCATGCAGACCTGTGAATTATTAGAAAAAAACAAGTGATAAACTTTAAGTTCCGATTTCGTTTCTCATCGAGTAATTTTTTCTACATTTCCAACTCACCCAAAGGCTGTTTCGTTTCGTACATTCCTCCTGCCTCTGTATTGCCAATCGTTTCAATTCTATACTCCACATCCGGTATATGACTGGAGCAACAGCCATTACCATTGCCATTGATATCATGCGTTAAATTATATTGAGTTTGAGAGGCTGAAGATTTTTTACCATTCCCCCCTTCCGTTGGCACGTCCAGACCATTATTATTTTCATTTAAGCTGGCCATTTGATAGAGTTCAAAACTTTTGCCATTTTCATTCGAAATATGATGTATAACAGGAGTTTCATTTATTTTTGTACCGCTTATTACAGCTATACGTGTGGGCGTGAATTGACATTGTGTTAGCTTGGCCTGAAACCAAGTGGCGACGAGAACTAACAACACTAAAGTGAGTAAAAAACTGGCGAATATTTGAAATCGTAATTCCCGCCAATAGCTGTAAATACCCGGCACTGTGCGCACCCTTAATACTTTTACCTCGGACGATTGCTTTGTAGCATTAAAAGTTTTTAGCATTTGTCCATGGGGATCCATTTCGATAATGTGCTGTACATCCAAGGCTTTACAGGATTTGGGTAGACATTCTCCTATTTGCAATTGAAATTGTAATATTTCAGGGACGGTTATATTGAATGCTATCACAGCGGTATAGAATTGAAATTCAAAATGTTTACGCTTCCTGGGATCTAATTGGCGATTGAGTTCGTAACAATTTTGCTTTTGGCCCAGCCATTTGTCGTTGCCAAAAAAGATTTGTCCTCTATAGCGGCCAGATGAGTCATAGGCTAAGAAACAGTTTATGGTTTTTATTAATTAAAATTTTTTATAATTTATTTTAAATAAAATTTAAATTTGTTACGCCCACCCGCCCACAAAAAATCTTTCACTAATTAAAGTCCTAATAAAATATTTTCAATGCCAAAATTTAAAAAAAAAATATCATGCGAGCCTAAGCCCTGCCTAAACGTGAAGTATTAAAAAAATTTTTTAAAATTTATATTTTCTTCAAAATTTTTAAAAAATTTTCTTTAAAAGTTTTTTTTTTTAAATTTTAGTGAAAAATAAAAGTGTTGCGAAGCAGACTTTCTTTTAAAAAATTGGAACTGCTCGTATTTAAAATACAAATTTGTTAGATGTAATAAAAAAACAGGGTGTTTAGATTCTTAATAAAATATCTAAAATATTCCTGACCACGCCCACTTTCGCCCTAAACATTTTTAACAGAGTTAAATTTAAAATAAATTTATTCGCAAGAGAAATCATGCAAAAAAAAAATAATTTTAAAACTTTAAAATTTTAAATTAAATTTTGTAATTTTGGTCCCACTGTGCAAGGTATATATGAAGATACAAAAACAATATTTTTTGATTTATTTTCACTTCCTAATTTTTTTCTTTTAAAAAGCTGAACTTAATGTTATCCTGCTAGTAAATGCCAGTTAAAGTTTTTGGGTCTCTCCCCCGAGAGCTAAAGGGTCACCCTATTAATATCTTCTATATCTTGTCGCTTATTACGGACCTGCGTTTCTACTACCGCAATAGTTAGTCGCTTTTAACAGAAAGGTAATAATTATCACAGTTCAAATGCTTAATTAAAAACTATATTCTAAAAATTAAAGGGTGTGCCCCCAGGCATGTAATTTATATTTCATGTTGAATACCAAGATCATGAATATTTGCTTGCAAATACTTGAAATTACACTATCTCAATGTTCGCTAAAGCCATAAGTTGAAAAAAAACTAAAAGGGTGTGCCCATTAGTGCGTGCGTTTTGTGGGTTTTTTAAATCCTTATAGAGAAAAACTGAAATATTACTCAGAGTTTGAAGTAGAAAATTTGCTAAAATTTAAAGACTTTAAAATAAATTAAAAGGGTGTCCACTTAGAGAGGTAACTTACAGGCTTTTGATTTTATTTTTAAATCCCTCACGGCAGAGTAAGGAAGTTTATGGAAAGTTTATAGCGACATATCCAAAAAAAAACCTAAAATTAAAAATTACAGGGTGTGCCATGCTAAATATGACTTTTTATTTGAAAAAGGGTTATGTTTTTAAACGAAAAAAGATTTGAATATAGTGTGTGCCTGTTAGAAACAAAAAAATTAAATAAATTAAAAATTACAGGGTGTGCCATACTAAATATGATTTTGTATATATAAAAGTATTATGTTTTTAAGCCATAAGAGAATTAGAATGTAGTGTTTGCCTGTTAGAAACAAAAAAATTAAATAAAATTAAAACTTACAGGGTGTTCCAGTAAAAAATTTAATTGGCTTTGGTCTTACATTGCCTTGTCGTTCGAATTGATTTCGAAAGATTTTTAAAATTTAAAAAAAAACTTAAAATTAAAAATTACAGGGTGTGCCATACTAAATATAAGCTTTTATAAATAAAAGTGTTATGTTTTTAAACCAAAAAAGAATTTAAATATAAGATGCGCCTGATAGAAACAAAAAAATTAAGCAAAATTAAAATTTACAGGGTGTGCCAGTAAAACATTTAATTGGCTTTGGACACACATTGCCTTATCTTTCGAATTGAAATCGAAAGATTTTTAAAATTTTCCATAAAAAAAATAGTAAATGCATAAAATTAAAATTTAGAGGGTGCCTTATATATATTAAAGGAGTCCTTCCCGTTTTTAATTAATTTATTTGATTTTTAAATTTACAAATCCCTTTTCTTAGATAACAATTTAACAAACCTTTTTGGGCCCAGCTATAGCTGCCATGCAAGGCCGTTAAATAGGCCTGCAATTCCAGACCACAACCAGTAGAAACTTTATTTCTAATATCAGACGGCTGCCAATAAAAGTGATCATATAAATTGGTTAAAATTTGAAAGGAATTGGCTATTTGATGACCTTGAGATGAGATATTATGCTCGGCATTATCGTTGGCTGCTAAATAATGATTCAAGCTGTTGTGATTGTTGAGGCCCTTGTGTAAATCCTCATGTTTCATTAGCTCACGACCTTTTTTAGGGGACTTTGATTTTAGAATCTTAAAGATGTGAGGACTTACAGTTTCTACATAGGAAGAGGCAGGCTGATTGGAAGCTAATATGCTGGATGTAGGGCTAGAAGTGATAAAGCTGGAGGCGGCAGTCGATGTTGGTATTGGGTCCACTGTAGTGGCTACAAAGTCGACCTGAACATTAAGATCATCCTGCAAGGAGTCGGAATCTGGTGCCTTCAAAACATCCGTGTAGGTAAAGGTGGAAACATCTGCTAAATTTGAAGAATCTCTTAGCAATAATTTCTCTTCGGCACTTAAATCCTTTTTTTTAAAGGCCTCATGTTCTAAGTCCTCCAAATCGCCCAAATTAAAATCAAATATAACAGGATGTAAATCCAAATCCTTAATAGACTTTGATTTTTCCAATGTTAAAGATGATTTTTCGAAATGTGTATACGGCTTCTTTTTTACAGGCTTCAAAGGTAAAATTTCCGGATTGAGAGGTTTATCCTTTTTGGTGGAAAAGCCCTCCTCATGGACTTCATGCAAAATTGTTATATTGCCAGTTGTCAGCAAAGTGTCGGGGGAAGTTAAAGTTAAATTATTTAATTTGTTGGCATAAAATGTAGGTAATTGGCAAAATAGTAGGTTGATGGCTAAGCTAAGTGTTAGTAAATTGTGTCTTAGCTTTTTTAGCAACATGTTGAGAAACAAGTTGTTCTTTGTTTTTGTGGGAGTTTTCCTTTCTTCTAGTGCTTTTTTACAAATATAATTTTTATTTTTTGTTTTTATGCAGTTTATTTATAATTTTATATTATTTTTGATAAAAATTTATAAAAGTTCTTTAAGCTTTTTGCCTTACACTCGCTCATTTTCTTTAGGGTTGTTGTCTGGAATAAAAGTCTTGAATATTTGAAAAAAAAATTTTTTTAGATATTTAAAAAAAATCTTATATCACATTTTATTATTCCAAAAGATAAACCTTTTATACAGTTAGCGAAATTCCCACAAACATGAAATATTTATGTTTTACACAGCAACACTGTGAGAAATTCTAATATTCATTTGCCTACTTTATTATTCTAATTTGTTTTGGGCATAAAAAATTAATATTTTGAGTTTATGAGGAATTTATGCACAAAATGAAGCCTTTGCAACAAAATAGTCATAAGTCAAAATACATTTTTTTTCTATTTTGAATTTTTTGACTTATGACATTTTAAGCCATAAGGACTCAAATTGTTTAAAAAAAATTTTAAAAATTAATAACTAAAAATAATCAATTAAGATAATAATTTTATTTCTTTTAAAATTAATAATTAAACTAAAATTTACTTTTTATCCGACAAACCGACATTTTTAAAAATTTTGTAAAATAGAATTATTTTTCGAGATTTGTTTTTTGTAAATAATATTAAAATATTTTTCTCTAAAAACTGATAAATATTTTTTTAAATTTTGTCTGTTTTAAAGTTTGGCCGACAAACCGACAATATATATTAAAATGCAGAAAAATCAAGTTTTTATTTAAAATATTTTTAAAATTATTATTTTTTAAAAACTTTATAATCCTCATCACTTTTTTATACAATAAAATAAATTTTAAAAATCATCCGACAAACCGACATTTTGTAATTTCTGGAATATAATTAATTTTTTTATCTTAAATGCTGTCAGTTGCGAAACTTTAATGAATTAAAATATTTTGAGTTATATTCTATTTCTTTAAACTATTATTTAATCATCGTCCGACAAACCGACAAACAGGCCATGTAAATTCAGGTGCATTCCAAAAATTAAATTTTCTTTCAAAATATTTTTATTTTAAAGTTTTAAGAAATTTTTTACTTTGAGTAGATTTTTTTTTTAAAATAATAAATTACTTTAAAAGTTAACCGACAAACAGACATTTTTTTCTTTAAACTAAAAAATTAAATTTTATCAACATTTTTTATTTAATACTACCTTAATTGAATATCTTAATTCAATTTTAAGTTTTTACAACTTTATCTTCAGACAAAGTGATCCGACAATAAACAGTTTTCCGACAAAAATGTTGGCTGATTTGAATTTTTTTGCTATGGATTTCAAACGCAGTAAATGTAAGTTTTAAAAATATTAAACAAAATTGTCACTATTTTCCTTTACAAAAAAACGGCCGACAAACCGACAATCTTTTCCGTTAAGGTAATTTGATCTCTAATTACAATTTAGTTATTTTATTAATGTTTAAAGTTCACAAAAATTGTTTCATAACATTTTTGTACTTAGTCCGAAAAACCGACATTTTTTTTGTCTGAAAAATTGGTTTTAAAATTTTTTACTTTTTCTTATAGAAAGCTAATGCCATTTGAATTTTATTTCATTCTTTCAAATCATTTAACGATAAGTTTTTCATTTTATAAATTTTTTAATGCATTTTTTTATAAGCCGACAAATTTAATTTCTTTCCAAAATTTGTTGATTTAAATATGAAATTAAGGTTTAAACATTTTTTATTTTTATATAAAAATATTATGTAAGAATTTTATGTATTTTTATTAAGGAAAAATTATGTTTTATAAAACGTCAGACAAACAGACAAATTTTAAACAAATTTATTCGTTAATTGTATTTAGTAAATTATTTTAATGCTTAAAATTGAATTTTATTGTTTAAAAGCTAATTTATACTTTGTCCGACAAATCGACATTTTCGTTTTCTTAGAAATTATTTTTAAAATTTTCATTTTTTTTATAGAAATTTAACTTCATTTTAATTTTATGTTGTTTTATTGCCTCTCAAAATTTTTACGGATAATTTTTCTATTGTTTGTTATTTATTTATAAACCGACAATTTATTTATAAACCAACATTTATTTATAAACCGACAATTATATTTTGTTTAAAAATTAAATTAAATTAAAATTTTAAATTGTTCCTTAATTTATTTAATTTAATTATAAGGCTCTTAATAAGACAAAATAATGTTTTTTAAAACGTCCGACAAACAGACAAATGTACAATTTAAAAAAAATTAATTTAAATTTTAACTTGAATTTTGTTTCTTAATATATATTTATCTGGGATCTTAATAAGACAAAATGATGTCTTTTAAAACATCCGACAAACAGAACAAATGTTCAATTTTAAATAAATTTTTTTTTTTAAATTTAAATTGAAAATTGTTTCTTATTTTTGCCATTATCAGGCTCTTAATAAGGCAAAATGAAATATACTTTTAGAACGTCCGACAAACAGACAAATGTTCAATTTAAAAAAAAAAAGCCGAAATGATACTTTTTTAAACCTCCGACAAACAGACAATTGTTAAATTAAAAAAAAATTATCCAAAATTAAACTTGAATTTTGTTACTTAATTTATATTTATCAGACTCTTAATAACGCAAAATGATGTTTTTTAAAACGTCCGACAAATAGACAAATGTTAAATTTTAAATAAATTTTATTTAAAATTAAAATTAAAAATTGTTCCTTATTTTTGCCATTATCAGGCTTTTAATAAGACAAAGAAATATTTTTTTAGAACGGCCGACAAACAGACAAATGTTTAATTTAAAAAAAAAATTAATTCAAACTTGCATTTAGTAAATTTTTGTTTATACTTAAAGTTTAATTTAATTATTTAAAAGCTGTTTTAAAGTTTATCCGACAAATCGACATTTTGTGTTAATAGTTTTGTATATTCATACATTTTCTTTTAGCATTTTAAGGCCATTTAAATGTTTACCATTTCTACTTTTTTTCTCTTTATTTAATTTAATGAAATGAAATGATCATTTCCTAGTTTTATATTTTCGTGTTTTGGAGGCAAAAGAGGAAGAAAATGTTTGTATTTGCCTGCATGTCTTTTTCTGTGGCCTTTTAAGCAGGCCTTTTTATCAACATGTGTATGTTTGAAGAGCATAACATTTGAAATTGTAAGAAAAATGAGAGCAGAGCAGAGCAGCGGTCTTTTGTAAGATATATAAAACTGGGAACATTTAATACTTTTACATGACTGTCTCAATAGCCCAACTTTATTTCTTATATTTGAACATGTCCGCCTGTTTTTTGATGGCTGGTTTCATTATATTTATTTATTTGTTGTACATATTTTTATCCCGTAAACATTTGCAATTTTTCCTCTTAATAAAAAAATACCAAAATAACAACAACAACAACAGTCACATAATTAATAAAATCAACAAAAACAGGAAAACAGAAACCAGATCCAAAATAACCTGTTTGCGCTCGTAATCAGTTGCATTATGCAGAGTTGAGATGTTGAAAAAAGGCCACAGCATAAAACCACACGAAACCGCACTCAAATATGCAGCCTAAAAGTCCATTAAATCATATTTGAAACAAAAACAACAGCAACAACAAAAACAAATAAAATTATAAACAAAAAATCTGTCTGCCGCTGGCTGTAATACATTTTCCAGTTGATGACTTTCAATTACTTTTTTTCAGCCTGCTTCTCTTCTTTCTTTCTTTTTTTCTCCATTGAACTTAATTTCTTTTAAATCATAACAATTTCGTTGACTTTGATTTTTTTCTTTTTTTTTTGTTTAATCGTGAATTTTCCTTTTCTTTTATGACGTTTTTCTTCCTTTTTATTTTCTTATTTTACTTTCTTTATGCGAAACATGATTCTCTTGCTTGTTTGCCGTACCTTAGAGGAAATTAAAAGTTGTTCATTCATTATGCTACTGGCAAAAAAATTGTTATGAAATTTAGATGAGTTTAAACTTGAAAAGTGGGTTTTAAATCACGACAACAAAAGTTAAGTCAGCTTAAATGACAGATGTCAAAATAATATTTAGCGATTTTTAATAACAAAATCATTCAACAAAAATTAAACAAATAAATAATTCTTACATAAATATTTGAGGTTTTTTTATAGAGTTATAAAACTTTAAGTTGGCAACACTTTTTTTTAATTGGTATCAGTTGTGACAGTTGTGTCTCTTTTTTAACTATTGGTTACGTCAGTTACGTCAGCTGATACGTGATTTGGTTTTATTTGTTTTTTTATAGAGTTGGCAACACTTTTTTAACTCCTAGCATTTTTTCAGCTGTCAAGTAGCAGTTAAGTCAGCTGTCAAGTGATTTGTTTTAAAGAGGTATAGAACTTTAATGTGGCAACACTTTTTTAATTTGTGACAGTTGTTTCAGCTGACAGGTGATTTCGTTTTATCTGGTATTTTTAATAGAGTTGGCAAGACTTTTTTAAATGATAGCATTTTTTTCAGCTGTCAAATGGGAGTTAAGTCAGCTGTTAAGTAATTTGCTTTACCAGATAATTTTTATAGAGTTAAAGAACTTTAGGTTAACCGGTGTCAATTGTGTCAGCTGTTAAGTGATTTATTTTGTCAGGTGTTTTTCTGGAGGTATATAACCTTAAGTTGGCAACACTTTAGCGACTTTGTCAGCTATTAATTTATATGTTTGATCAGATGTTTTATAGAGGTATTGAAATTTAAGTTGACAACACATTTGAACTGGTGGCAGTTGTGCCAGTATAAAAATTTAGGTTGGCCACACGTTCGAACTGGTATTGGTTGTATCAATTTTATCAGGTGCTTTTATAGTGGTATGGAACCTTAGATTGGCAGCACATTTTTAACCGTTGGCAAATTTGTCAGCTATTAAGATATTTATCTTTTATTAAGTTTTTTTTATAAGGCTACAGACCTTCAAGCTGGCAATGCTTTGCAATTTTGTCAGCTGTCGAGTGATTTGTTTTATCAAGTGCTTTTTTATAGAATTACAGCACTTGGCAACACTTTTTAACTGGTGGTATTTTTTTGCAGCTGCCAAGTGATTTGTTTTATAATGTATAGATCTATAAGTTGGCAACACTTTGTTAACTGCCGACAACTTTACCGAATGTTGTTTTATCAGGTGTTTTTATAGAGATGTAGAAGATTAAGTTGGCGACACCTTTTTAACTGGTATCATTTTTTTTACTGCTGCCAAGTGATTTGTTTTACCAGATGTTTTTTATAGAGGTTGGCAACACTTCTTTAACTGCTGGCAATTTTTTTTTCGTTCGTATTAGTGGGTCAACCCCAACTCATGCAATGCATTGTACCAGAACTAGGAAATTAGGTTTTGGGGAGGAGAAAAGAGGGAGAAGTGTTTGTGGTCATTCCTACATTGAAAGTGCTGGGAAAGACCTCTGGAGGGAGTTTATTCCACATATAAACTGTTCTGCTAAAAAACGTATTTTCCCTGAAATGCTTAGTGCGATTTACTGGCCAATCGACCACAATCGACTCGACAGCGAAAATCAAGTCAAAGGCAAAAACGTGCTAGTTGCGGGAACAAGTTTGCTGATTTCGTTAGAGCACTTACCATTATTGTAACAATAAAATAGTGAAATACAAACAACACTGCGTCGATGCTCTAGGAAATCAATAGAGGGGGATACCTTACTGTCCCTAATGAGCCTCTTGGTTATTTTCTGTAGGCGTTTGAGCAACTGTAAAATAGACTTTGGGGTGCCGGCCCATACATGTATTCCATTTTTGGACGAATAAAGGTGGTAAAAATAGTACGAAGATTGGAATTTCAAGTGCCTCCGTTTTAGGAAACCGAGGCTCTTGAAAGCTTCTTAAGAAACCTGAAAAATATGTTTAGTCCATCGAACATCATATTGAATTTGCATGCCAAGATCATTAAGAGTTTCCGATTTCGTAATACTTATATCATCCATAGTAACAGCAGCAGCACCACTTCCAAGCTACGAAATTAGACTATTCCTTTACAAAAAAACGTCCGACAAACCGACAATCTTTTCCGTTAAGGCAATTTAATCTCTAATTACAATTTAGTTATTTTATTAATGTTTAAAGTTCACAAAAATTGTTTCATAACATTTTTCTACTTAGTCCGAAAAACCGACATTTTTTTTGTCTGAAAAATTGGTTTATGGTCTTGTGGAAAGCTAATTCCATTTGAATTTTATTTCTTTCTTTCAAATCATTTAACGATAAGTTTTTCATTTTATAAACTTTTTTAATGCATTTTTTTATAAACCGACAAAATTATTTTTCTTTCCAAAATTTGTTGATTTAAATATGAAATTAAGGTTTAAACATTTTTTATTTTTATATAAAAATATTATGTAAGAATTTTATGTATTTGTATTAAGGAAAAATTATGTTTTATAAAACGTCAGACAAACAGACAAGTTTTAAATTTTAAACAAATTTATTCGTTAATTATATTTAGTAAATTATTTTAATGCTTAAAATTGAATTTTATTGTTTAAAAGCTAATTTATACTTTGTCCGACAAATCGACATTTTCATTTTCTTAGAAATAATTTTTAAAATTTTCATTTTTTTTTATAGAAATTTAACTTCATTTTAATTTTATGTTGTTTTATTGCCTCTCAAAATTTTTATGGAAAAAATTTCTATTGTTTGTTATTTATTTATAAACCGACAATTTATTTATAAACCGACATTTATTTATAAACCGACAATTATATTTTGTTTAAAAATTAAATTAAAATTTTAAATTGTTCCTTAATTTACTTAATTTAATTATAAGGCTCTTAATAAGACAAAATAATGTTTTTTAAAACGTCCGACAAACAGACAAATGTACAATTTAAAAAAAAAAAAATAATTTAAAATTAAACTTGAATTTTGTTTCTTAATATATATTTTTCTGGGATCTTAATAAGACAAAATGATGTCTTTTAAAACGTCCGACAAACAGACAAATGTTCAATTTTAAATAAATTTTTTTTTAAAATTTAAATTGAAAATTGTTTCTTATTTTTGCCATTATCAGGCTCTTAATAAGCCAAAATGAAATATACTTTTAGAACGTCCGACAAACAGACAAGTGTTCAATTTAAAAAAAAAAAAGCCGAAATGATACTTTTTTAAACCTCCGACAAACAGACAATTGTTAAATTAAAAAAAAAAAAAATCATGTATTCCATTTTTGGACGAATAAAGGTGGTATAAATAGTACGAAGATTGGAATTTCAAGTGTCTCCGTTTTAGGAAACCGAGGCACTTGAAAGCTTCTTTAGAAACCTGAAAAATATGTTTAGTCCATCGAACATCATATTGAATTTGCATGCCAAGATCATTAAGAGTTTCCGATTTCGTAATACTTATATCATCCATAGTAACAGCAGCAGCACCACTTCCAAGCTACGAAATTAGACTACGTCCAAGCTAGCTGGGACGGCCATTAGGCAGAATTCATATTTTAATTCCGGAAGATTATTTTTCGAATAAAGAAAATTTCAATGTCAATTTAAAAAATTTTTTTTGTTTTTTTTTTTATTTGAAATTTATATACCTCTATAAAAAACACCATTTATTTGCTTACAACTAAGTTGCTTTATTATTGTTATTATTATTTTCATTTTGTTTTATTCAGCATTGCCTGAGTGTAATTTGAAAATCATTCTAGACACTGTTTCTATGAAGCATCTCTCTTAACACCTGAGGTAGAATGTTATCTTATCACAAGTGAACTAACGGAAATAAAATACCTAAACAATTTTAACCAAGTACAACTATAGTTCATTGACCTATTTTTATTGTTTTTTATTTTATTATTTATTTAAAAAATATTTTTTTTTTATTAATTTTCATTTGTTGTTTCAGCTGCGGCGAAATATTAAAATAATAAAAAGAAATTTTATCAGGGTTTTTTATATGGAAACCTGGTTGGGATTTGAAAATTTAATAAAAAAATCTTCACCAATACTGTCTGCTGATTTTTTAAAATAGGTTATTTGACTTGGTGAATGATATAACTTTAGTTAACAGCTGTAAGAAGGCGATGGACTCTTATTGTAAACGAAGCGAAATTGCAAAAGAGGCCTTGAGGTGTCTTGAGTCTCCTCGGCGTAGTTGTTGATGAGTGATATTTGTCTAAGTTGTTTCTAGTGGTTAAAGAGGCATTTGTTTCTCTATCACTTAGCTGGTGGAGACAAATTTTGTAGAGTTTTGCAACGTGTTCGGTAGATGATTTGACTGCTGATAATCTATACACGAGGAGGTAGGATCTTGTTCGTGAAATAAGTTGGAATAATAAATTTTGGATAAGCAGTTTTGTCCTTCCTTGTTGGCATACTCATATCCCAAATGTTCCTATATGGAACCTTGGTACCCTGTACTATGTTTAGGTGGTGTTTTAAATGTTGAAAGCAATCAAAATAGTTTCAATTCTGTTTCTAAGGTTTCGCATTGCTTCAAAAATATATCGGCTATCACAATATATTACGGTCTTATTATTTAATTGATTGAGGTAAATTTGAGAATCGTCTGTTTAACTTTGGACAAAGATTCTGATTCAAACACTTTACCACTTTAACTGATGAAAGCAGCTATACTAATTGTCATATTTTCACTGCATCACGTTCACCATTAGACTACTCTCGTCCACAATAGATTCAACCATTATATCTGTTTGGCATGCTGCTAGAATTAGACTAGACAACTCTAATTCCTCGTATTTGCTCCTCATTATCCCATTAAGTTGTTTGTTTGGTTGTATTTCTTATATTCTTTTTTTCTACTTGTTAATCTTAGTTCATGAGATTTGAATGCAGCATGTTGTTGTTGTTGTTGTTGTTGTTGTTTTGTGTTTATAAGATTTTATAGAAATTTCTATTTTTTTTGCGCCCACCAGTATTCTGGGAAGGACTCTTACTCATGCAATGCTTGGTGCCACAAGCAGGAAATTTGATTATGGGGAGGAGCTGAAAAAAGGAGTAGTATTTGTGGATATTTTATATTTTTCCACATTAAAAGTGACAGGAGGAAGTTTATTCCACAAACGAACTGTTTTGCTAAAAAACGAATTTTCCCTCTATTACGACAAATGGTTGGGCTCTCAACAAAAAGCCTGTTAAATGCAAAAACGTGCGTGTAACGGGAACAAGTATTTTAATTTCATTACAGCACTTGCTATTGTAGCAATGATAAAACAGTGAAATACAACTCACATAGCATCGATGCTCTAGAGAATTAAAAGAATTGAATACCCTAATATCTCCAATGAGCCACTTGATACCTTTTTTAAGTGGTCAAGCAACTTTAACTTCAACTTCGGGACGCTGGTCCATACATGGGAGTTGTATTTCATTTTTGGATGGATATGGTGGTAAAATTAGTGTGAAGATCGAATGCAGAGAAATATCTTTTACAACATTTTAGAAAGCCGAGCTTCTAAAGAAGCTTTTAATTTTTTAGAAACTTGAAAATTTTGTGCTTAGTCCATCGAACATCACACCGGATTTCCATGCCAAGAACATTTCCGATTCCTTAATACTTATAACAACCATCATAATAACAGATGCAGACTGAACCATTGTGAAGCACACATCTATGCGTTAGCCTTCAACATTGAGTCTTAGGGTTATTAAAAACGACTCTAATCACACGACCTCTTTCGGAGATTGTTGCAAAATCGTGATCGAGTACATGATTGGTATTTTGTTTTTTCGGACTCATCTCCAACTGTTTTGGTCTATTACCGAATGAATATGAATAGCAAATGGTGCTGTAGTTCTTGATTTTTGTAATAGATACAATAGCTCAGTTCTATCACTTTTATTTTTTTTTTTTGAAGATAATTCTCCTTTGATAATTTTAATTGGCCATTTGATTTTGATCTTTTTGTACGCGAAAATAAAACGATATTTTTGATATTAAAAATTTTTCTAATAATTTTCCTTTTTTCCGTTGTAAGAAATTTCTACTAAATTAGACAATTTTACGATATAATTAAATATTTAAGAAATTTAAGAAGGAATGTTTTTTTAAATATATATTTTAAAGTAATTTCCAGTTAAATATTTAATATTTAAAATATTTATTAAAAAAAAAACATACGATATTATATTTTTTACGATAATTTACGTTTCTACGATACATTTCAAAATAAATAGAACGTTATGCGGTATTAAGATTTTTATAACAGATATTTTTGCAATAGATTTCTTTTTTTCGTGATTAGAAATTTTTACGATATTAAATTTTTTACGATAAATTTTTGTTTTTACGATATGATAAGTTCTTGTGTAACAGCATAAAAAATTTGTAAAGAGAATTTGTAAAATAATTTACTTTAAAGTAATGTCCAGTTAAATATTTAATATTTAAAATATTTATTGAAAACAAATTTCCGATATTATATTTATTACGATAACTTGCGTTTCTTTAAAATAAATAGAAATTTATGCGGTATTGATATTTTTACGATAGATATTTTAAAAGTAGTTCTCTTTTTATAAATGTTAAATTTTTACTATATTAAATTTTTTATTATAAATTTTGTTTTTACGATATAATAAATTATTGCGTAATAACGCAAAAAATTTATAAAGAGAATTTTTTTTTAAATAATACATTTTAAAGCTTTTTTCCAGTTAAATATTCAATATTTAATAAAAATATACGATATTCGATTTTTTACGATCATTTTCGTTTCTATGTTACGTTTTTAATTAAACAAATATTAAAAATTTATAGAATATTAAAAATTTTTCCTGTAGTTCTGCTTTTTGCGTGGTTAGAAGTTTTTACGATATTAAATTTTTTACGATAGTTTTTGTTTTTATGATATAATAAATTCTTATGTAATGCATAAAAATTTGTAAATAGAATTTGTAAAATAGTATACTTTAAAGTAATTTCCAGTTAAATATTTAATATTTTAAATATTTATTAAAAAAAATATGCGATATTATTTTTTAACGGTAATTTGCATTTCAACAAATATAAATTAATGCGGCATTAAGATTTTTATGATAGAAATTTTTTTAATAGTTTTCTTGTTTTATGATGTAAAAAATTTTCACGTTATTTAATTTTTTACGATAATTTTTGCTTTTACGATATAATAAATTGTTGCGCATGATATTAGAAAATTTTTCGATAATATTATTTTTTACGATATAAAAAATGTTTACGATATTAGCAATTTTTTGGATAATTTGCTAAGAAAATAATTAAAACAAACTATTATATAAAAAGATTGAACGATAGTTCAAGCAATTATGAAGCTTTTTTCTAATTTTTTTTATTATTTAAAGTACAAAATCTTTTGTGAAGTCCAGCAGTGTTAACACTGTTCACGCTATTACAATTTCTATGTTAATTGTTGTGAGAGCTAGAATAAAATGTTTTC
Source organism: Trichopoda pennipes (assembly GCA_030448955.1). NCBI lineage: Eukaryota > Metazoa > Arthropoda > Insecta > Diptera > Tachinidae > Trichopoda > Trichopoda pennipes. Next base: position 4,722,271 of record JASKUP010000056.1, on the reverse strand, counting down.
TGGAACCAAAAAATTTTGGAGATGCTATAAATTAATTTAGTTGCTTTTTAAAAACAATAGTACGAAGAGTTAGTAGTCGTCTGTTAGTATAAATAGTGTTCAATAGTGGAACACTATTTACACTAACAGCGCTAATACTAGCTTTTTAGTACTATCTAAAGCGCGGCTTGATACTAATGTCACGGTCGTTCATACTATATAAATAGCTAGTAACGACGGAATGATAACGCTATTTCATTTACTGGCATAACAAATCCAAACAACTTAATACAAAATTACGATATTAATAAAAATTTACGCTATTTTTATCACAAAAAATTAATTTCTTAATTATTTGTTGAAATTAGAATTTTTAAAAAATTCTTTATGTGTTATTGTGTTTATTTTTAACACAATTTCCTTAAGGCTGAATTCTGACCAAGTTTTTCTTTTTGTATGGCTCCACTAAAAGTTGCGTAATTGTTATTTTTGTTGTTTGTTTTGTCCATAAAATGTTGTTTTGTTTTTCTTTTTGTTGGCTGCTTGTAGTGGTTGGACTCATATTACATGTTTCAAGAGTTGCTGCTGTTGCTTCTGCTGCTCTTGCTGTTGCTTTTTTATTGTTTCTTTGTTTTTTTACATTTGCTATTGCCTCACACTATTGGAATGTACTATGCATTCGAAATCAACACTTTAATACGTTTGTGAACGTTATTAATGTGGCTGGATATTGTTGTTAAATGTTTGTTATTGCAATTCAAAGCAGTTTATTACTGAATCACGTCTAATAACATTTGGATCACAGATACATTTCTCAAGTTGGCTTAAAATATAAAATGGCTTAAGGAAAATATTTTTAAACGATAGTGACTAAAAACTAAATTATAGTATGTTATTTAAGTTTTAAAAGAAAAAATATAGCAGTGAAAAAGTAAGCGAAATGACCTATTGTATCTTTTACAAACTGCATAGTTTTCTACGAACAACAACATAATTATTATAAGTTCCAGTAAAGAAGCTAAACAACAACAATTAAAAACAACTAACACAGGATAAAACACCCAGCGAAACAGGCGCCTACTCACTCAGAATGATGATAACAACAACAATATCGAATGATGTTGAAGTAGAATATTTTTATGTTTTGTTTTTTTTTTTTCTTAAGAGAAGTAGCACCTCAGGCAACAATGCTTATTTGGTCAAGTACCGTGCTACATTCCTTAGGAAAGGGATAGAGAAGAGATGAAACAGGTGGTGAAAGTAGAAGGATAGTCGGAAATTAACTGCCGTATAAAGACAGCAACAGCGACCAGTGACTATGCCTTCTTCGCTGAGCAGCTCCACTGACAGTCAATTTTTATATTTGTAGTGGAAAAAAACCAAGATTTTCGTTGGGAATCGAACCCACAACCCCCATACTGACAAGCTATTACACTACCTGCTAGCCTACAGGGCACCTAATAATATTCTGTGATATAAAAGAAACGCTTAAAACAGATATAAATGAATTCAAGTTGAAATGTCATTAAGTACAGACAACAAATTATGAAGCATCTTTTATGATGCTGAAGTTGCCATCGTGTTTATTTTGTGTGTATTTTAAGTAAATAAATCGTTTAATTTATTTCAAAATTCTAAAGTGTTGCGTTATTATTTTGCAATAAAACCACTTAATATAACAAGACATTTGTTAAAGGGAATAAATGAAATTGTACTTTTAGGCGTTACTTTTAATTGAAAATAAAGGGTTGCTCAACAAGAGGTTTATTTTCTAAAACCAAAAAAAAACAAAAAAATTTGATTAAAATGATTAAAATTTTTCGATATGTGCTTGGTTTTTCCGACGGGGTTATAATCAATTTTATTTGGGTACGGTTTTCCGTCGACCCTCGTCAAATTTGGTTTGTGAACAAACCGGTTTCGGCTGTTTGCCATCTTCAGTGTTCTTTTCGTACTAGTTGCGTTCTATTGTCAGTTGTGTTTATATAGTTCGTGTCTTCCTTCGTGTTATTGCGTTCGTCCCACATATCGAAAAATGCCTGTCAGGCCTACAATCTAGACACAATTGGACTGATAACAATTTACAAACGACGACAATTAAAAGTTATGACGACAAAGGCAAACATTTGGTTCGACAAACAATGCCTCCAATGTTACACCAAAATATGCCAAAATACAGATTAAAATCAACACCACAGCAAGCAGGAAGACAATAAAAAGAGCACAAAAAGACTTTGTGAAATTCGAAATCAGAAACCTTTACGCCAAAAAAGAAATTACGAACTCGGAATTACTAGACATTCATCTTAAACTAGCAGAACGACTCCCAACCGACGTACTCATGAACACATTAGACCAAATACGAGCAGAAAACGCGAAAACAATAGAACGAAAATACGCAACTTTAAACAAGAAACTCGGGACACTAACACATTCAACAAACAACAAAACGCGCAAAAACAGCAATTTCCACCCTAGATTTTTGAATCTAACAGAGGTCACCATCAGCAAGCAAGAGGCTCAATTATTGGAAAAGGGATTAAAACACAACATCACAGAAAACAACAAGAAAAAGGAAATAGAACAAACCATTGTGGACACAGAAGTCGCAATAGCGATGATCCCAAACGAAGAACAAGAGAAAGCCAGGCACATCTGCAAACAAATAATAGAGAAGGAGGCCAAGTCTACAAAACACTTAAACGGAGAGCACAATACAATTAGGAAACTAAAACGTTAACTGGAAGCGAACAACATCTTAGTCACAAAAGCAGACAAGGGAAACACAACGGTGCTCATCGGTAAACATGACTACATCGAAAAGACTGAACAGTTAATAAAAGACTCTAAGTGCAAGAGAATTGGTAAAGATCCTACGGAAGAATACCAAACGAAAATTAAGGAGATTATACAAAAGGCAACAAGGATAATAAAACCAAACATATCGCACACATTAACAATGATGAATCCAGCCGCACCATCTATGATAGCACTACCAAAAATACACAAACCAAACACACCAATGAGACCCATAATTAATTACAAATCTGCACCAGGATACAAACTTTCGGAATATATGAAAACAATATTAAAAGACACCTTAGACCTAGAATATAGGCATACAATAGCCAACACTACAGAACTGATCGATAAATTGTAGAACGTGAAAATAACGGAGAAAACAAAACTGGTCTCTTTTGATGTGAAGAACTTGTATCCATCAATTCCGGTAATGGATACATTGAACATTGTTCATAGGACAGTAAAAAACAAAACGGAAAACAAGGAACTAGCAATACAAATTACAGGCACACTAAAAGCGACACTAGAACAGAATTACTTTAAATTTAACAATAATATATATAGACAAATAGCAGGACTAGGGATGGGAAATCCAACATCTGCCACCCTCATGGAAGTATTTATGCAGAACATAGAAGAGGAATACGTAAGGGAATTAAAAACCAACTTCGGAGTAATATTCTACGCAAGATATGTCGACGACATCATATGTATACTAGAAGGAAATAACGATGAGCAAATTCTAGATTACTTGAATGGAAGACACAAGGACATAAAATTTACAATGGAAAAGGAAGAGGAGGGGAGAATTAATTATCTGGACCTAACGATCAAGAGGAACATAATCTCGAACAGAATCGAATATGAAATATACAGGAAACCAACAGCAACGGACGCAATAATACACAACTCATCAAATCATCCCCAGCAACACAAAAACGCAGCCATCAGGCAGTTAATAACAAGACTCGAGAGAACACCACTAACACGGCAAATGTATATGAAGGAAATGGAAACAATATACACCATAGCGGAAAACAACGGATACAAAAAGCGCCTCGTAGATAACATCCAAAAACAAATTGGAACGAACAAAGAACAGGAGAAGGAAGGAAAAAATGGGCTACATTAACATATATGGGAAAATCAACGTACAAACTGGCGAAATTCTTTGGAAAACACAACATCAATACCGCATTCAGAACAAGAAACAACCTAGGCAGAATACTACGGAATAAAACAACCGAGGCAAATATACTAGACAAACAAGGAGTGTACAGATTAACTTGTACATGCCATTATAGCTACATCGGGCAAACAGGACGAAAAATTAAGACCAGATTTAGGGAACACATTAGAGACTATAACAAAAAACTACGAGAACCAAAATCAACTCCAGAATCAAACTTTGCGAACCATATATTTACCAACAAATGTACACCAGGACATATAAAGACAACGGTTAAACTGCTTCATACCCAGCACAAAGGAAGGAGACTAAATGTATTAGAAAACATGGAAATATACAAACAAAAAACATTTGACGGACGAATTATAAATGAACAAATAAACACTGCTTCGGACACAATATTTGAACCGTTGAAACATTTTTACAGGAAAACAAACATTACACCAACACAAAAACGTTACGCAGGTGCACAAGACCAAAGCAATAAAGAACATCATAAACCTACAATTACAGATTATTATGTATAAAAACAAAAAAAAAAAAAAAAAAGACGAATTAAAAAGGGATCGACAAATTAGGTAAAAAGGGACAAACGAAAAAGGAGAGAGGCAGGCAAAAAAGACAGAAAGGGACGAACGCAATAACACGAAGGAAGACACGAACTATATAAACACAACTGACAATAGAACGCAACTAGTACGAAAAGAACACTGAAGATGGCAAACAGCCGAAACCGGTTTGTTCACAAACCAAATTTGACGAGGGTCGACAGAAAACCGTACCCAAATAAAATTGATTGAAATTTTTATTGTGTTACGAAGAGGGAAAATTTCGGCAACAAGGTCCACCACGTTCACACTGACAGATGTTGATTCTTTTATGAAAGTTTTTAAACACTTTTTGGCAAAATGGCGGTTTTATTTCGTCAATCACATCATGGATTTTGAGTTTAAAGGATGAAATCGATTTGATTGGCTCCGTATAGGTTCTGTCTTTAACACAGCTCCACAAAAAATAATCCAAAGGTGTTAAATCACAACATCTGGCTTGTCACTAATTGCTGACTGTCGTAAAATTATGCGATTGGGAAATTTGTTTTGCAATACATTGATCGTTTCGTGGACTGTGTGACATGTGGCACCGTCCTATTGAAACCAGATGTCAATGATAACCACGTCGTCAATAATAGGCCAAATTGTTGTTAACATCTCGCGATCCATTGACCGTTATCGCATTTTCAGCCTCATCTTCAAAAAACTGCCCAATCACTACTCTAGAACATATAGCGCACCATACCGTGACTCGTTGAGCATGCAACGACTTCCCAATAATCACTTTACGATTTTCAAAAGTCCAAATGCGGCAATTGTGCTTGTGGACATGCCCTGACAGGTGAAAATGGGCTTCGTCTAGAAAAAATGATTTTTTTTTAGAAAAACCAGCCGCTTATTCCTGAGTGAATTGAGCGAATCTACGGTCATGGAAGTGGTCGTTCGGCTTCACTTCCTGCACAAGTTAAACCTTGTAGGGCTTCAAAGTCAAATTCTTATGCAAAATTCGCCATGCGAGGATTTTGGATAACCCCACTTACTGAGAAGATCGAGGAAGTGACAAATTTAGATCTGCTGCAACACTGTGAATGACGGCTGCGATGTTTTCAGTTACACAACCTGGTTGAACACGTGTTAGTATTCGCGCACTTTATATCGAGCCAAATGAGCGCCCAAATTTAATGATCAAATACTTAATATCGGTCTCAGAAGGACGATTTTGTTGTTCGGAAATATCGCGGAATTTAAGGAAATTTGATTTTTAGCAGAACCACAATTTTCGTGCGAAAACTTCAAAAAATTAAAGGTTTAAAAACTAAAAACCCGATATTTAAAAATTAAAAAAATATATATAATATTTTTGTTTTAATATTTCACCACACTACCGAGTGGTATGTTTTCGGAAAAGAAAAGTGTGTAAACAATTTTTGATTATTTCATTTATATTTTTGTTTTTAAATTATCCAAAAAATTGTTGTATTAGAGTCATTTTCTTTTCCTCAACATGCCACCCAATGGTGTGGTGTCATATTTAAAATGATCATAAAATGTTTTTTATTTCTGTTTCAAACAAAAAAAAAATAATTATAAATAGGAAAAAATTTAGAAATAAATTTTTTTCCTTGAAAGAGCAAGTTACACTATTTTCCTGTTCATGTTGAAAATGGTTTTGTTGCATCCTTAAGCTTTTTAAGTTCCAGCTTGAGATGTTGGATGCCCACTTGAAAGCCATTTTAAGCTTTAATGGCTATCTTATGCCGTTGGATAAATTTGTGTGCCTATCCGAGAAGACTTTGACAGGAAAGTTGATGCCAAATTCTGTGCCAGTGAACTGCTGCCGGCAGGACTTTCAATTTGTTTTAATGCTGGTGCTGCTGCAGCAGTTAAGTGTAGAGATGATAAGGCGGCTGTGCCGATATTAAAAATCTTATAACAAAAAAAGCTAATTTTGCGCAAATATGGAGCGAAAATACTGATATTATTTTCCCAGAGAGAATCGGGAGAGAATCAAGAGAGAATCTAAAGAGAATGAATGTGTGATTAAAGAGAAAACAGCTTTCTTTTGTCTGATGATCTTTATTGTTGTTATTATATTTATTTAATTTATAAATTATATTTTAAGCGCAAGAGGGTTTGTATATACAAATTCAATAAATTTTATATTCAATATCTCTCCACACTTTTGGGTGGCAATTTGACAAAAAAATTTCTTTTTTTTTATAATGCCACCCAATAATGTGGCGTAATATTGAAAATAATAATGAAATTTGTTTAATTTTAAGGTATAAAACCGGGTGCATAGAAAATTAATTATAAACATTTTTAAAAACATTTTAATTTAATCAAAATTATTATTTTACAATTTCGTTTATGTTCGAAAATTAACCAAGAGCTGGCAACACCTTACCAAGTGTACCCTCAACATCATCTAACTCATGCTTGACTAAGCCGGTTACAGTTGGTATCAACTTTGCATTGCTCTCAACAAATTGTTGATCACGTTTGCCGTTTGATTCTTTCTTGGAAAATTCCAATAAATATTTTGCCAATTCATTTTGAGAATATTGATTTTGTGCCTCCTGACCATATTCAGAGTTGACAACACTTGTTTGTTTATGTTGCGACGACTGGGACAAGTAGTGCAACAAGAACTGGATAACTTCTTCATTCAGTTCATGACTTTCAGACTTGACAACACTTGTTTTCTGTTGCGACGACTGGGACAAGTAGTGTAACAAGAACTGAATAACTTCTTCATTGACGTCATGACTTTCATATCCAACTTGGTGTGATTTTTGTTGCAACAATTTCACTAGAGATTGAAGCAGTTCTTCTTGAGAATACTCATATTGTACTTTATGACCATGTTCAGACTTGACAACACTTGTTTTCTGTTGCGACGACTGGGACAAGTAGTGCAACAAAAACTGAATAACTTCTTCATTGACGTCATGACTTTCATGTCCAACTTTGTATGATTTTTGTTGCAACAATTTCACTAGAGATTGAAGCAGTTCTTCTTGAGAATACTCATATTGTACTTTATGACCATGTTCAGACTTGACAACACTTGTTTTCTGTTGCGACGACTGGAACAAGTAGTGCAACAAGAACTGAATAACTTCTTCATTGACGTCATGACTTTCATGTCCAACTTTGTATGATTTTTGTTGCAACAATTTCACTAGAGATTGAAGCAGTTCTTCTTGAGAATACTCATATTGTACTTTATGACCATGTTCAGACTTGACAACACTTGTTTTCTGTTGCGACGACTGGGACAAGTAGTGCAACAAAAACTGAATAACTTCTTCATTGCTGTCATGACTTTCATGTCCAACTTTGTATGATTTTTGTTGCAACAATTTCACTAGAGATTGAAGCAGTTCTTCTTGAGAATACTCATATTGTACTTTATGACCATGTTCAGACTTGACAACACTTGTTTTCTGTTGCGACGACTGGGACAAGTAGTGCAACAAGAACTGAATAACTTCTTCACTGACGTCATGACTTTCATGTCCAACTTTGTGTGATTTTTGTTGCAACAATTTCACTAGAGATTGAAGCAGTTCGTCTTGAGAATACTCATATTGTACTTTATGATCATGTTCAGACTTGACAACACTTGTTTTCTGTTGCGACGACTGCGACAAGTAGTGCAACAAGAACTGAATAACTTCTTCACTGACGTCATGATTTTCATGTCCAACTTTGTATGATTTTTGTTGCAACAATTTCACTAAAGATTTAAACAATTCTTCTTGAGAATATTCGTGGTGTACTTTGTGACCGTTATTAGAGTGGACAACACTTGTTTTATGTTTTTCATCGTATTTATAATCTTTATGGTCACTTTCGGACGAATGATTTATAAAATCAGTCAGTTGTTTGTTCACCTGGGACTGTTCATGATCATATTTCGACTTAACAACATTTAATTGACGTTTCGATGACTGGGCCGATGATTGTTGTGACGATTGTTGTGACGATTGTTGAATTTGCGAGTTTACTTCAACCTTTTTTGAGTGGTGTACATCATGATCACTTTCAGACTTAAGAAGCTTTTTCTCGTGTCTGGATAATGAATCCAGTATCTGTTGGATGTTATGGTTGCCTTCATCAGATTTTTCGGCAACGTGCTGATATTGTGAGTTTACTGCAACTTTTTTTGAGTGCTGTACCCCATGCTCACTTTCAGACTGAAGAAGCTTTTTCTCGTGTTCGGCAAATGAATCCAGTATCTGTTGGATGTTATGGTTGCCTTCATCAGATTTTTCGGCAACGTGCTGATATTGTGAGTTTACTGCAACTTTTTTTGAGTGCTGTACCCCATGCTCACTTTCAGACTGAAGAAGCTTTTTCTCGTGTTCGGCAAATGAATCCAGTATCTGTTGGATGTTATGGTTGCCTTCATCAGATTTTTCGGCAACGTGCTGATATTGTGAGTTTACTGCAACTTTTTTTGAGTGCTGTACCCCATGCTCACTTTCAGACTTAAGAAGCTTTTTCTCGTGTTCGGCAAATGAATCCAGTATCTGTTGGATGCTATGGTTGCCTTCATCAGATTTTTCGGCAACGTGCTGATATTGTGAGTTTACTGCAACCTTTTTTGAGTGGTGTACACCATGCTCACTTTCAGACTTAAGAAGATTTTTCTCGTTTCTGGATAATGAATCCAGTATTTGCTTGATGTCATGGTTGCCTTCATCAGATTTTTCGGGAACGTATTTATAATTTTTTACAGACACAACCTTCGTTTCTTTACGTTGAGATGAATTCGAACTTGCTTGTGCCACTTTTTTGTTGGCCTCAACATAACTTGAAGACTTGACTTGAGTTGAACTGCATCCTCCACGCGAGCTGGCACAGTCCTCCGAATCGTGACTGTCGATTGGATTGGATACCTAAATAATTATTAAATAGTTAGACAATATTCCAAAAGGAAATATGTTTTTTGAAAAGTTTATTTTACTCACTATCGCCTGAACGAGCACGCAAATTAAAAATATTGAAAAACTTGATTTCAATTGAAACATTTTGGCAAAGTTTTCTGACGCCTGTCCAAAGTTTTGATTTTGACAAAGGAATACCTGTTATACCAAATATTCTTTAGATACTAATTAAAATTAACGAAAAGCTTTAGCCTTAAAAAGAAAGTAAGAGAATCTCAAACATAATCTAGAATCTACATTAAATGGCAGCTGCAGAGCTCTACTATCTTCATTATTTATTACTGTCTTCATTATCTTCATTAACATTAACTAATGATATAATTAAACCAAAAGATAATACAGGTTAATAATTTTATTACTAACATGCGTATAAGTAATAAAACTATTATTTTATCTCTAATTAAATTATTTAAAAATTTTTTTAATTAATAATTCTTCAGCACGCATAAAATTCTAAAATATACGTGACAAAGTTATATGATTATAATTAGGTTATATAATTATAATTCTACATAATTTGTGCAGCATTTCTTGCTATACGCTCATATACATATATTTTATATTTTTTTTTAGAACGAAAGTTCTAGGTTCTGCCTAAGCAGAACCAAAGAAAATTATAATTGATCCAGTCACTCTACAATCTCAGATATAAATAAATAAGGCTTAATATTTACCAATTTTAAAAATTAAAAAAAAAACACTTTCACCAATTTTTTAATATTTGCCAATTTTAAAAATTAAACAAAAAAAACTTCCCCATTTTTTTAAATTCCCAATTTTTTTACGAAATCCCCCAAAATCCCACTAAAATTTTATAGAGCATTTTCTAATTTTATATCATTTTAATCTACATTTTATACAAAATAAAAATTCTACAACATTTCAAATACAATTAATAAATTCCCACATGAAAAACAAAAATCCCCAAAATTCCCAACAATTATTTATTTAAAAATTTTCTTAAATTTGCTACACAAATTAATTAAACAAATCATAAATGCTTTTTTAAATAAATTTTTTAATATATTTGCTCTATAATATCTCGCTAGTGCCTTAATAAATAAATAACTCTAGCACTTATAAAACTATAAAACATACAAAACACAGTGTGGTCATTATAATTAGGAATTATAATTAGTATTTTTCCATTATATATAATTTGTGTAGCATTTTTTGTTATACGCTCATATGTATATATTTTATATTTTTGTTTAAATGCCGTCTTGTCCTTCTTAGAGCTTAAGCAGAATCAAACAAAATTACAAATGGATCCAATCACTCTACAATATCAAAGATAAATAAATTAAACTTAATATTTACCAATTTTAAAAATTAAACAAAAAACACCTTCACCAACTTTTTTTTTTTAAATTCCCAATTTTTTTTAAGAAATCCCCCAAAATCCCACTAAAATTTTATAGAGCATTTTCTAATTTTTTATCTTTTTAATCTGCATTCTATACAAAATAAAAATTCTACAAGAGTTTTAAAAAAAATAATAAAATCCCACATAAAAAACGATAATGCCCAAAATTCCAAACAAATATTTATTTAAAATTTGCCTGAAATTTTTTACATAAATTAATTATTCAAATCATAAATGATTTTTTTAATATATTTTTTGATATATTTTCCCTGCAATATCTCGCTACTACCTTAATTACACATTTAGAAAAAAACTCCCAAAAAGAACTCGTAATAAACAAAATAGTTTTTAATACAATTAGCATTATTTCGTTTAAAATATTTCATAAAACGCTTAAAAATTCGTAATGAAATTTTTATGGATTTCAACCGAAATACTAAATTCATAATATGTTTAGAAAAATCCCATAAAATGTTTAGAAAAGAATTTAATATTTAAAGCTTTTTTAATACTTTATATAATTTATAAATGTCATTTTTGTAATATTTTTGAGTGGTATAGCACATAAAATTAAATTCCTGTTTTTTAAAAAAAATTCCCAAAATTTCTACATAAAAATTAGAAAAAAAATTTGCCCGATTAGCCAAATCCTGCTTTGTTGGAAGTTTTTCTGAATAAAAACTATTAAGTCAAAAATTAGTTCTATTTTTTAGGAAAAATTAATAACGCATTCTCTTATTATCATGCACCAAGGAGCTTACTTGCCCAAGTTCATTGCTCCAAATATTGGCTGATTGAGGTATTTTTTTTGCAGATATTGTAAGCAAGTTATTTTAGCTCTACAGAATAAGAATAATTTACAGGAAAATAAGCTTTCAATCATTAAAATTGGTGGAGTTAAAAAAGTGTTGTCAACTTAAAGTTCTATAAAACAAGCTATATAAAATTATATTAAATTTGTATTTTTTTTAAGTATCATGGCATTAAAACAGAAATTCATAAAATCATTTATAAAAATCCCAAAATTTCCTTGGTCTTCAAAGAACAATTTTGGCCCCAAATTTTGTACAAGAATTTGCATTTGTTTCCATATAAGATTCAGTGGACGTAAGAGTTTCTTCCACAAGACCATTTACGCTGCCGTAAATATGCCAATAAGATGTTATAGCTTGCCCATGACAACCACGATTTTCATGAAAATCATAATGAGTGACGAGGCATAAATTATGCTTTTGTTTTAATTAGGAAACTTGGTGTGATCATGATCAGTGCAACAAAAAGACCAGCTGCTCTTTTTTCAAATTTTTAGCTTTTACAGGACTATTCTTGTAATATCCTGTGGCAAAAAATTTAAACTTCTTTTAATCGAATAAAATTACGATTTTTAATCGAATAAAATTTTCATATATATTATTTAATTAAAGCATTAAGCATTTATTATCAATAGTGAATTTTATTCGAATAAATTTTGTTTTGTATTCGATTAAATTTATTCGGTTAATTTTAATCGAAAAAATATTGGTTTCAAATGTGGTAATCTTTGCGAAACTATTATTTTGTTAAAGATGATAAAAGATTAAATTTTTCAAATCAATAATTTATTCGATTAAAACAATTTTCAAGCTGCTTTTGCTACAAAATGCGCTTCTAATATTTATTTGCTTCATTTTTTTATACAGGATTTTATTTTGTTCATATTTGGCAGTTGTGGAATAGACAGGTGGCAACTTTATTATGGAAAAATATTCGATAAACCAATGCGTTTTAATCGTTAAAACATTTTATCAATATCAATCATCGATTACTGTGACAATGAGAAATGAGTGACCAGGCACATTTTCATTTGAATGGATGTGTGAATAAACAGGAAGAGTAGGTTCTGTGGAATGGGAAACCCTCAAATTATTCAGTAGTCATCTTTGTATTCTTTTGACAGTCTGATGTGCACTTTGCTCAGGAAGAATCATTGGACTTTACTTCTTCGAAAATCAAAACTGCATAACGGTAACTGTGAATGGGCAGCGAAATCATGATGTGATTACGCCACAACGTATGTGTTATCAACAAGATGGTACCACATCGCATACAGCCAGGATAACAATGGAATTACTGCGAGACCTCTTCCCACAAAAATTTATTTTAAGAAATGCTGATTTTATTTAGCCTCCACCGTCGCCTGATTTGATTGCTCTGGATTTCTTTTTGTGGGGATATCTGAAGAGCAAGATACTAGAATTTAGGGATATTTTTGCTTGTTTTCTTACAAAATCAACAACAACAATAACAACAATAAACTTTACAAAACAAAACAAATAAAAATTATAAGAAAACTTTGATTTGATTACAAAATTTTCGCTAAAAATTTTCCTGTTTTGATTGGCAACAACAAACATTTAACAACAAATATCCAGCCACATTAATGACGATAAAAAAACATATTTAAGTGTTGATTTCAAATGTATAGTACATTCCAAAAGTATGTGGCAATAGAAAATGTAAAAAAACAAAGAAACAATAAAAAAGCAATAGCAATAACAGCAGTAGCAACACTTCAAACATGTAATGTGAGTCCAACTACTAAAAGCAATCGACAAAAAAAAAACATTTTATGGACAAAACAAACAACAAAAATAACAATTACGCAACTTTCGGTGGAGCCATAAAATAGAAAGAAAAATTTGACCAAAAATTTCAAATAAAGGAAACAGAATAAAAGTTATGGAAAATGAAGCATTTGTTTTCATAGCTCTACCAGAAATGAACCTTCAAATTGTAATATCGTAAATTTTTTTTTTATATCATAAAACCCTTAAAAAAATTTGTATAAGTTTTGCAATACGGAAAAATTTTAAAAAAAATTTCTTTTCTTTAGGAAAAATTGCCGTAAAAATTTCTAATATCGTAAATTTTTTTTTAAATGTAGGTTTTGAATATTAACCTGGGAATTTAAAACATTAAGTGATTGTATTTTTTTTTCATAACCCTAAGAAATTAACGTTAAAATTCTAATATCGTAAATTTTTTAACATCATAATACAAACAAAAAAATTTTTTTTTTAAATTTTACAACAAGAAAAAATCTGAAAATAGTTTTATTTTTTTTTAAATTATCGTAAATATTTCTAATATCGTAAATTGTTTTAAATGATTATTTTTAATATTGAACTTAATATTAAATAAAACCATATATCAATTCATCTTCTTTAATAAATTAACTGAAAAGATACCTCGATACTTTGATTTTTTAAACATTTTATATCGTAAAATATAAAGTTTTTTTTATTTTGATCATAAATAGGTAATATCGGAAATTGTTTATAAATGAATATTTGAAATACTGAACTTGGAATTTGAAACAATAACTGATTGTATTTCATTTTCATAGCTCTAGCAGAAATAAACCGTAAAATTGTAATATCGTAAATTTTTGTAACATCATTAAACATACAAAAAAAAATTTTTTTTATAAATTTTACAACAGGAAAAAATCGGAAAATAGTTTTAGTTTTTTAAGAAAAATTATCATAAAAAATTCTAATATCGTAATTATTTTTTAAATGATTATTATTAATATTTAACTTGGAATTTGAAACATTAACTGATTGTATTTTATTTTAATAGCTTTACCAGAAATGAACCTTAGCATTATAATAACGTATTTTTTTTAATAACGTAATTTTTTTTAGTAATATCGCAAAATTTTTTGCAATATCGTAAAATTTTTTTTCACCAAAAAAAAAAAGTTTGAAAATTTACAGTGATACAATATAACATTAATTAGTTTACAAGATTAATATTAATTTATTTCAACTCGAGAGTATGGTGATTTTTGAAATAACGTAAATATTTATTTTTGTTATTAAAATATATTAAATATATAAGTTAAATAACCTAAATTTTGGTGCTTTTGGTTTATTGCAAAAGACGTTGTTAAAAAAAGTGATATATCGTAATTTTTTCTAATATCGTAAAATTTTTTTTTAATATCGTAAATTAATTTTTTTTTTAATTTTTGTAGGTTGTAAGCTAATTATTATTTTAATTGAAAAATTTTGTAAACATGCTGAAATTAAGAGTGTTATAAGAGTTTTTTTCTTTGAAGTATCGTAGACTTGTTAGGGGTTGGAAAAATGTACGTGTGGTTTCGTAGAATGTTAAGTGTTCAAATTGTTGTTTTAATTGTTATTACAACAAATTTTTATTTTTTTGGTTTTTTTATTTTATATTTTTGTTATTTCTTTAGAGTCTTCTTGAACTTTAAGTGGCTTGCGAAATTTATTAACTTGTGGTTTGGTTTTTTGCTTCCTTTTGTTAAAGTATAAGTTTTCTCTTGCTTAACAGATTTCTGTATGAGACCATTTTGTAATCTTTGTTTTTGTTGTTCTTTTTTTTATATAAAAATATTTTAGTAAAAATTAAAAATAACATTTTTATCGATTAAATTTATAATTGTTTAGCATAGTGATGCTATTTTTTGTATGCCATCGAGTGGACGGTTTTGCAGGTTTTGGGTTATTAAACTTAAAACAAGTCGTTATGCAATAGATTTGTAAATTTTGTGGAAACTTAAAACGGAATTATGACTTAATTTCATAAAGAAAATTTTCTTTTGATGATTTCGAGAGACAAGAATTAATTTTGAAAATTTGTTTATGGGGGCGTATGAGTGTTTTTAATTAAGAGTTGGTTTATTAAAATTTGTTATAACTTTTTCATTTTAATCACTTTTTGGAAAATTTAAAGTGTTTTCAATAGCTGATTAATACTAATTTTTGTTTCATAACATTTTAATATTTGCAGAAAATAAGCAACGATGAAATATTTACAAATTTTGCTACCTTGTACTTTTTTTAGCTTAAAAATTTATTTTATTTCTTTAAAAACTTCTTATTTAAATACATTAAATAATTTTTTTTTTAAATTTCACTACAGCAAAATGCTTCAGCATTTCATTTTAATATACATAAATTTTAAAATATTTTTTTATTTTTAATTTATATATTTTTCTTTAAATTTCTTCAAAACACTTTTAATAACTTCATTTATTTTTCCACTAAAATCTAATATTTCAACACTTGATTATATTTTATGTTTATTACCAGAACCACCGTACGCTTGAAAGTTGGAACCGCAACTGATCATGCGCATTGACTTAAGTATTTGCAATAGGCCTGTGTGCATTTGGCTAAAGTTGAGCAAAATTTAATTTTGAACAAAAAAGCAACACTAACAAATTAAATTAAAAAACTCAACCAACAACCAAATTCAGCCAGGCAACCAACGTTTAAAATGTATAAGAAATAAACAAAAAAAAAAAATAAAAATAATAAACATTAAACTGGCTAAAAGTCCATTCATACAACATGTTGCACAAATTTACAAAAACAACAACAATTACCAATAAAACAGCTTAATGAAATAAATATACTTCGCCAACCATATGAACAAGAAAATTGCGTTAAATATTGAAGCTGGTTATTGTTGCATTTGAAACCAAAATCCACTTATAATTTTTTATAAATAATAAATTTAAGTCAAGTCACAAAATCTTGTTTTAATTTTCTTCAACATTTATAACAATTACAACAATACTAGTATCGTTTTACAGAACTTGCATTTACGTTACGTTTACTTCTTTTAAATTGCAAAAACAAAAACCATTAAATAAGCATGCGGTGTCATGAACAAATTTAGAGCAAACAAATTTTTAAAAATAATTTTTAAATCTTTGGCGAAATGTTTAAACATAAAACTTTTCTTACATTTTTTTATATCGTAAAATTTTCAAAAGAAAAATTTTTAATATTGTAAAAAATTCAAAAAAAGAAATTTGTTCTGCACACTTCCTTGGCAGAAATATAAAATCTAAAATTTTATTTAACATTTTTTTATATCGTAAAAAATTTAAAAAAAAAATTTATATCGTAAAAGATTTAAAAGAAGAAATTTTTCTTTTCAAAAATCTTTGGCAGAAATACAGAAACATAAAATATTCCTTAAAACTTTTTTTATATCGTAAACTTTCCTTAAAACTTTTTTTATATCGTAAAAAATTTAGAAGACGTTTTTTAATATCGTAAAATATTTAAAAGAATAATTTTATTATCAAAAAAATTTAAAAGAAGAAATTTGTTTTGCAAAATTTTTCGGCAGAAATATTAAAACATTAAATTTTTCTTAAAAATTTTTTTATATCGTTAAAAATTTAAAAGAAATTTTTAAATATCGTAAAATATAAAAATTTTTTTTTTTTTGTTAAAATCCTTTGCAGAAATATTAAACAAAAAAATTTTCCTTAAATACTTTTTTTATATCGTAAAAAAGTTAAAAGAAAAATTTAAAAGCAAAATTTAATTTTGCAAAACTCCTTGGCTGAAATAATAAAACATAAAATTTTCCTTAAATTTTTTTTAAGAATAATATAAGACATTTTAAAATATTTTTTTTTCTTAATAACGTCGTTGAAACTTTAAAAGAAAATTTAAATATCGTAAAAAATATTTTTGTTAAAATTTTTAACAAATGGTGTAGAAAATTTGCAAAAATTTAAAAAATATAATATAATTTTTCACATAATTTCGTAAAAAAATTTAAAAGATTTTTGATATCGTAAAAAATTTAAAAATGCATTTTTTAATATCGTTAAAAATTTTAAAGAAATAAGTTGTCTTGGAAAAATCTTTTGCACAAGCATTAAGCATAAAAGTTTCCTTAAATGTTTTTTTATATCGTAAAAAATTCAAAAGTAATTTTTTAATAACGTAAAAAAATTTAAAAGCAAAATTTTTGGTGGTTAAAATTTTTGCAGAACAATATTCTCTTAAGAAAAATTTAAGACATTTAAAAAATTTTTTTGGTTAATAACAACCTTTAAAAGAAAATTTTAATACCGTAAAAAATTTAAAAGAAATTTGTTTAATATCGTAATAAATTTAAAAGTAAAAATTTGTTTTGCAAAAATATATGTCATAAATATTAAACCATAAAATTTTCTTTTAATCTATTATTATACCGTCAAAAATTTAAAAGAAATTCTGTAATATCGTAAAATTTTAGAGGATATCTGTGTAATAAAAATTTTTAAAAGAACAATATTCACTTAAGAAAAATTTAAGTTATTTAAACATATTTATTTTTTGTTAAAACATCGTTAAAACTTTAAAATTTTAATATCGTAAATTTTTTTATTAAAATTTTTAGGAAAGCAATTGTATGTAGAAAATTTATTTTTTTTTATTTAATATCGTGAAATATGTTTGGAAATTGCTTTTATGAATTTTTTACTAAAAGAAAATAATCAGGAAACCAACTTTTTTGAACAAAAAAATTCTTATTCTCCTATTTTTACGATATTGCAATATTCTTTTGGATTCCTCCACTTTGAATTTTTCGGTTTTCTGGTTTGAAAATGTTAAAAGTTTTCTATTGTGCGAAATGAGAGCTTCCTTAAAATAATGTTTACGATATGCAAACTAATTTTCAGAAAAATTTACGATATTTTATGTGTTCCATGAAAAGTATAAAAATTATAAAATAATTCACAATAACGTAAAATATGCTTGAATATAACTTTTAATAATTCTCACTAAAAATATCCAGAAAATCTAACTTTGTTAAATAAAAAAATTCTTATTCTCTTATTTTTACGATATTAGATTTTTTTTTGGATTCCTCTACTATAAATTTTTTGTTTTCTGGTTTCAAAATATTAAAAGTTTTCTATTGTTTCTGTGCATAATAAAAGGTTTTAAAATAATTTCTACGATATATAAAATAAGATTAAAAAAAATTACGATATTTCAGGAGTTGTATGAAAAGTTTAAAACAAACAGCAATATCGTAAAATATTTTCAAAAGTTGCTTTGCTGAATTTTCATTAACAAAAAACAAAAATCCGGCAAAACCAAATTTTTGGAAAGAAAAAATTCTTAGTCTCCAATTTTTACGATATTGCAATTTTTTTTTGGAATCCTTCACTTTGATTTTTTTATTTTCTATGCATAAGCTTTTTCAAAACAACTTCTACGATATGCAAAATAATTGTTAGAAAATTTACGATATTTTTTGACTTCTATGGAAAGTTTTTAAAACAATTCACAATATCGTAAAATATTTTTGAAAATTAAAATTCTAACTTCAACAAAAAGATATTCATTAAACATTAAAGAAAAACATGTTATTTTCTAGAGCACTGTGTTAAAATATTAAGTCACATTTAGTTTATATCGTAAATGTGATCTTGTAATACTAAAATCACTTGACTTAAGACTTGTGTGATTTATTGTTAAAGTTGTTCTTAATTTATTAATTTATTGTTGCTATAGTGTTCTTTTGCTTCATAATCTGTTATCTTTTTATTTTCAACTAGTTTTAAGATCTCGATAATACTAAAGGTGGACCGGCTAGTGCTATTTAAATCACAACATTTTATCAAAAAACTGCTAAAGTTTGAAGCCATCAGTGAGTTGGGATTTTTATTACAACAAAAAACAGATTTTAAACTCTTGAAACAACAACAAAATAATTCTTTAATAAATAACTTTTTGGTGAGATTTTTAACAAGTTGCTTAAGGCACTATTGAATGCATTAATTTCAAAATTAAAAATAAAATTAACTTTATAATGAAGCATACACACACATACATACACACCTAACATACTGGCAGAATGTATGTATGTATGACACATACACGACTTGTGTAACACACGACTTGCTGACCTTCTTTGGGGTTCTGGTCTATAAGAAAAGATCATTCAACTTCTCTTGAAATGAATGTTACACGAACGGCATTGAACCTAAAATGACGCCGATGTATGGTAGCAGAGTGAAGGAAGCTTCTACTTTTTTCACCAACCTGCAGGTTGTTATTGCTTCATATTGTTTTTTGTTGTTGTCTTTGTTATAAATTAAACAAGGTTTTCTTCTATCAACACCTCAATTATTGCAAAATTCTCCTAGAATTCATAACCTAGAAATCAATTTATAACTGAAAATGAAAAGTTACATTTATACTTAAAAATTAATTATAAAAATTAATTATTATTTTAAAAAACGAAACTAGATTTTCTTAGAAATTTTATAAAATTGTTGCAATAAAAGAACTCATGTTATTTAGCGTTTAATAATCAAACTAAAACAAAATAAACTTTTCAATACATTTTCTAAGACAAAAGCTGTCGATAACTTTTTAGCGCAAATTACTCTTCTATAGGAAAATAATACAATTTGAAAAATTATCGACTATTTTGCCTTTTAAGTTATCGATAACATTTTCAAGTTATCGACATCATTTTCGATACATTTTCTAAGAAAAAACCTATCGATAACTTTTTAGTACAAATTTAACTAACCAATAACTCTTCTATGCGAAAATAATAGCATTTAAAAAATTTCTAAAAAAACTAACTAAGCATTTTATGCTCGAATATTTTTCCTTTTAAGTTATCGATAACATGTTCATACAAAAATGAAACTATTGTTGCTATTTCTTATGAAAATTAAAAAAAATCGATAAAATTTCTAGCGCAAGGTGGAAATATCTATAACTTTTGTATGAAAACGTAAAACTTTCGATAACTTTTCTTTGGCTTCTATCGACAAATCAAATCAGCGCTAACCTCTTTAAGGAAAATTATAAAAATCAATAACTTTTCTAAAAAAATCTAAAACTATCGATAGCTTTTCTAAAGCTACCTTAAAAATAATTGAGAAACTACTATGCGAAAAAAGTTAAACTATTGATAACATTTATAATAAAAAATAAAAATAGCGATAACAATTCTATAAAAAGTAAAACTATCGATAACAATTCTATCAAAAGTAAAACTATAGATAACTTTACTATAGAAAAGTCAAACTAACGATAACTTTACTATAGAAAAGTAAAACTAACGATAACTATACTATAGAAAATTACAACTATCGATAACTTTACTATAGAAAAGTAAAACTAACGATAACTTTTCTATAGCAAAGTACATGTATCGATAAGTTTTCTATAGAAAAGTACTTGTATCAAAAACTTTTCTATAGAAAAGTACATGTATCGATAACTTTTCTATAGAAAAGTACATGTATCGATAACTTTTCTATAGAAAAGCACCATTATCGATAACTTTTCTATAGAAAAGTACCATTATCGATAACTTTTCTATAGAAAAGTACCATTATCGATAACTTTTCTATCGAAAAGTACCATTATCGATAACCTTTCTATAGAAAAGTACCATTATCGATAACTTTTCTATAGAAAAGTACCATTATCGATAACTTTTCTATAGAAAAGTA
The DNA here is from genome assembly GCA_030448955.1 of Trichopoda pennipes. NCBI lineage: Eukaryota > Metazoa > Arthropoda > Insecta > Diptera > Tachinidae > Trichopoda > Trichopoda pennipes. The sequence continues at coordinate 4,701,141 of JASKUP010000056.1, read as the reverse complement.
CCATTATCGATAACTTTTCTATAGAAAAGTACCATTGTCGATAACTTTTCTATAGAAAAGTACCATTATCGATAAGTTTTTTATAAAAAAGTATCATTATCGATAACTTTTCTATAGAAAAGTACAATTAACGATAACTTTTCTATAGTAAGGTACCATTGTCGATAACTTTTCTATAGAAAAGTACCATTACCGATAACTTTTCTTTAAAGCAGTACAGCTATCGATAACTTTTCTATAGAAAAGTACAACTATCGATAACTTTTCTATAGAAAAGTACAACTATCGATAACTTTTGTATAGAAAAGTAGAAATAACGATAATTTTTGTATAGAAAAAAAACAAATATCGATAACTTTCCTATAGAAAAGTACCAGTATCGATAACTTTTCATTAGAAAAGTACCATTATCGATAACTTTTGTGTAGAAAAGTACCATTACCGATAACTTTTGTATAGAAAAGTACCATTATCGATAACTTTTGTATAGAAAAGTACCATTATCGATAACTTTTGTATAGAAAAGTACCATTATCGATAACTTTTTTACAGAAAAGTACCATTATCGATAACTTTTCTATAGAAAAGTACAGATATCGATAACTTTTCTATAGAAAAGTACAATTATCGATAAATTTTCGATAGAAAAGTACAATTATCGATAAGTTTTCTATAGAAAAGTACTATTATCGATAACTTTTCTATAGAAAAGTACAATTATCGATAACTTTTTTGTAGAAAAGTACAAATACCGATAAGTTTTCTATAGAAAAGTACAATAAGCTTTCTATAGAGAAGTACGAATATCAATAACGGTTCTATAAAAAAGATATCGATAACTTTTTTATGGAAAAATACATCGATAACTTTTCTATAGAAAAGTACCATTATCGATAACTTTTCTATCGAAAAGTACCATTATCGATAACCTTTCTATAGAAAAGTACCATTATCGATAACTTTTCTATAGAAAAGTACCATTATCGATAACTTTTCTATAGAAAAGTACCATTATCGATAACTTTTCTATAGAAAAGTACCATTGTCGATAACTTTTCTATAGAAAAGTACCATTATCGATAAGTTTTTTATAAAAAAGTATCATTATCGATAACTTTTCTATAGAAAAGTACAATTAACGATAACTTTTCTATAGTAAGGTACCATTGTCGATAACTTTTCTATAGAAAAGTACCATTACCGATAACTTTTCTTTAAAGCAGTACAGCTATCGATAACTTTTCTATAGAAAAGTACAACTATCGATAACTTTTCTATAGAAAAGTACAACTATCGATAACTTTTGTATAGAAAAGTAGAAATAACGATAATTTTTGTATAGAAAAAAAACAAATATCGATAACTTTCCTATAGAAAAGTACCAGTATCGATAACTTTTCTTTAGAAAAGTACCATTATCGATAACTTTTGTGTAGAAAAGTACCATTACCGATAACTTTTGTATAGAAAAGTACCATTATCGATAACTTTTGTATAGAAAAGTACCATTATCGATAACTTTTGTATAGAAAAGTACCATTATCGATAACTTTTTTACAGAAAAGTACAGATATCGATAACTTTTCTATAGAAAAGTACAATTATCGATAAATTTTCGATAGAAAAGTACAATTATCGATAAGTTTTCTATAGAAAAGTACTATTATCGATAACTTTTCTATAGAAAAGTACAATTATCGATAACTTTTGTCGATGAACTTTCGAAAGAAAAATTAAGGTTGTCAGTGAGTTTTTTATTAAAAAACTTAAAATTGTGAATAATTGTAAATATAAATCAAAAGTATCAGCAAGTGCTCTAACGCGCACTTTATTTTGTTGGAACTAATAATTAGTCTTGTCTAAAAAAGACTATAAAACTTTAGCAGATAAAAACAACTTTTAAACAAATAAAAAAGATAAAATTTGCAAAGTTTGCGCATTAAAAACTAAAATAAAAACATAAAAATATAACGGTCTAATAAAACGTATTTCTCTATCTTTATTGTAACAACTAATCATAAAATAATTTGGCGTTTCTATAGGAAACTTACTGATGTCTATTTCCCTATACAAAAGCTTTCGATGACTAGATCTATCTTCATAAGAGACATAAAACAAGTCACTTTTATTCTTGATAAATTTTAGTTGTTTGCAAAATTTTTTAATTTCTATTTATTTTCATGTTTTTATATTTTAACGCGAAAACATTGCAAACTTTATCTTTTTTTTTATTTTATTTTTTCAAAAGTTTCTTTTATCTTCTTAAGTTTTATAGTCTTTTTTAGATAAAAATATTTTTTTTTACCAAATTAAAATTGCGTTAAACAACTTGCTGATGATAGTTTTGGTTTCTATTCACAATTACTCATTATTTTAAGTTTTTAAATATAAGATTTACTGATAACCTTGATTTTTCCTTGCGAAAGTTCAACGACAGCTACAGTTGTGTATATAAAATTGATCAATATTGGACTGAGAAGTTATCGATACTTGTACTTTTTTATAGATAAGTTATCGAAATTGTACTTTTCTGTAGAAAAGTTATCGATATTTGTACTTTTCTATAGAAAAGTTATCGATATTTGTACTTTTCTATAGAAAAGTTATCGATAGTTACACTTTTCTATAGAAAAGTTATCGATAGTTACACTTTTCTATAGAAAAGTTATCGATATTTGTAGTTTTCGATAGAAAAGTTATCGATATTTGTAGTTTTCTATAGAAAAGTTATTGATATTTGTACTTTTCTATAGAAAAGTTATCGATATTTGTACTTTTCTACAGAAAAGTTATCGATATTTGTACTTTTCTACAGAAAAGTTATCGATATTTGTACTTTTCTACAGAAAAGTTATCGATATTTGCACTTTTCCATGGAAAAGTTATCGATATTTGTATTTTTCCATAAAAAAGTTATCGATATCTTTTTTATAGAACCGTTATCGATATTCGTACTTCTCTATAGAAAGCTTATTGTACTTTTCTATAGAAAACTTATCGGTATTTGTACTTTTCTACAAAAAAGTTATCGATAATTGTACTTTTATATAGAAAAGTTATCGATAATTGTACTTTTCTATAGAAAAGTTATCGATAATTGTACTTTTCTATAGAAAAGTTATCGATAATTGTACTTTTCTATAGAAAAGTTATCGATAATTGTACTTTTCTATGGAATATTTATCGGTAATTTTACTTTTTTATAGAATATTTATCGATTTTTTACTTTTCCGTAGAAAAGTTATAAAAGTTTTAGTCTTCTTTAGAAAATTATCGATAGATTTATTTTTCTATAGAGACTATATCGACTCTAGTTTTCTGTAGAAATCCTATCGATGTTTTTATTTTCATTTAGAAAAGTTATCGATAATTATATTTTTCATTAGAAAAGTTAACGATAATTATAGTTTATAGTTTTTATAGAATTGTTATCGAAATTATTTATTTTCATTAGAAGTGTTATCAAAAGTTGTACTTTTATATAGAAAAGTTATAGATACTTGTGCTTTACTATTGAAAAGTTATCAATTCTTTTACTTTACTCTTGAAAAGTAATCGATACGAGTACTTTTCTTTTGAAAAGTTATCGACAGTACTATAGAAAACTTATCGATAACTATTGTGACGTCAAGACAAGTTATCAATAACTACTTTGTCAAAAATTTATTTTTGAGACTTGTTTTAGAAAATAATATACAGGTTATCGCATTTTGTGTATTATTTGTCCGCACAATTTAGTGTCGACCAATAAATTTTACTTTTTAAATCAGTTGTTTGTTTTGTTCGTGTGAGCCATTTTATATGCTTCTTCGTATGCTTTAGCACTTTTGTGTGTTACGGGTATTCCAGTTTTAGTAATTTTTCTAGCCATTAATTAAAAATTATTAAAATGTATTAATGTGTGTGTGTGTGTGTGTTTATATTTTAACACCTTTTCGGCATGGGTATTTGCTACTAAAGGGAAAGACATGTGGGTGTATAAGTAATTTAAAAAACTTTGGTGCAACAAGGCCAAATTGGCCAAATTAATTTGTATCCATAAAAATAGGATGATTTAAGGTCTACAGGAATTGTACATTTCCATTCTTATTTTTGTTTCAGAGTTTATTAATGACTCTCACACATCATTTCTACTTTTTGCTTGGTTACGAGCTCAGCCACTAGGAGAAGGAGGAGGAGGAGTTTTATTATTAATTTGCTGATATTAATTCTGATAACAGTTGACACCCGTTATCTATGGCTTTTTATTCTTTTGCTTTTCAAAGACAATAAGTCTTTTATTTTTATTGCTTTTGATACCAGACTTTAATTTGTCTTTTGTCATACCTAATGGCGGCAAACAAAAACAGCTTCTTTTGAAATAAAAAATTAAAGTCTTAACGTTTGAGTTAAAGAGTTGGAACAGAACACAGAACATGAAATCGTATTAAATTTTAGCAATTACTGGGCGACTAGCCAACAATTCTTTTAAAAACTTTAATTTCAATGATTCAGTATTTTATAAATATTTTAAGAATGATTATTCTCTTAATGTTTAAAGCAACAACTTAAAGAGCAACATCCACAAGAGAAAAATAATAATAAAAATATTTCCAACTGTACGTTCTCTCGTAAATTTTTGGAAACCGACTTAACTATTACTCAATTCTAATGGAAGCATTTGCTCTTTCTTGTAACAACAACAATTAAAAAATTCTCTTTGTAAAGGTTGTATTGTCGATTTATCTAAAGTATTCTATAGAAAAGTCAAGCTATCGAAAAGTTTTTTATAGAAAAGTGAAGCTATCGAAAAGTTTTCTATAAAAAATTGAAGTTATCAAAAAGTTTTTTTTAGAAAATTGAAGTTATCGAAAAGTTTTCTATAGAAAATTGAAGTTATCGAAAAGTTTTCTATAGAAAATTGAAGTTATCGAAAAGTTTTTTATAGAAAATTAAAGTTATCGAAAAGTTTTCTATAGAAAATTGAAGTTATCGAAAAGTTTTCTATAAAAAATTGAAGTTATCAAAAAGTTTTTTTTAGAAAATTGAAGTTATCGAAAAGTTTTCTATAGAAAATTGAAGTTATCGAAAAGTTTTCTATAAAAAATTGAAGTTATCAAAAAGTTTTTTTTAGAAAATTGAAGTTATCGAAAAGTTTTCTATAGAAAATTGAAGTTATCGAAAAGTTTTCTATAGAAAATTGAAGTTATCGAAAAGTTTTTTATAGAAAATTAAAGTTATCGAAAAGTTTTCTATAGAAAATTGAAGTTATCGAAAAGTTTTTTATAGAAAATTGAAGTTATCGAAAAGTTTTCTATAGAAAATTGAAGTTATCGAAAAGTTTTTTATAGAAAATTGAAGTTATCGAAAAGTTTTTTATAGAAAATTGATATTATCGAAAAGCTTTCTATAGAAAATTGAAGTTATCGAAAAGTTTTCTATAGAAAATTAAAGTTATCGAAAAGTTTTCTATAGAAAATTTAAGTTATCGAAAAGTTTTCTATAGAAAATTGAAGTTATCGAAAAGTTTTTTATAGAAAATTGAAGTTATCGAAAACTTTTCTATAGAAAATTGAAGTTATCAAAAAGTTTTCTATAGAAAATTAAAGTTATCGAAAAGTTTTTTATAGAAAATTGATATTATCGAAAAGCTTTCTATAGAAAAGTTTTCTGTATAAAAATTAAGTAAACAAAAAAAAAGAATTTTCGGGTAATTTATATTAAATTTGAAAAGACTTTACTCAATAGAATTACAAGTCACAAAATCATCTATTCCATTTCTATACATTTCAAAATAATAAATCTGCTTCGACTAACAGGGTTCATTAAAATATTCTCAATTTAACTCAATGTCATTGGGGGGTGATGAAAAAACATATTTGAAATTCACTTTTATTAAAAAAAGATCACGAAAACCCGGTTCATTTTTAAAACGCAATCAGAATGAATTTGTAAGTGAACATATTTCATTATATCAGCCAGCACCCATACAGATGTAAGGAAAAGTTTAGACAACAAACAAGTGAACACAAATCCTGCAGATCTTGAAAGGAATGAAATCAATTTCACAATACTGCCTTACTTTTCCATAGCGAAGAAAACTGCAGAGCAAAGTTAAAGTAAATGGAAAATTTTCTAGTTAAGTTATCGAAAAATTTTCTGGAGAAAAATTAAATTAACGAAAAGCGAAGTTAAGCTAATGAAAACTTTTTTAGAGAAAAGCTAAATTATCGAAAACTTGTTTAAAGAAAAATTAAGTTATCGAAATCTTTTCTGAAGATAAATTAAGTTATCGAAAACTTTTTTTTTAAAAATTTGTCTATCGAAAACTTTTTTAGAGAAAAGAAAACTTTTGAAAACTTTTCTATAGAAAAGTTCAGTTATCGAAAACTATTTTTTAGAGAAAAGCTATGTTATCGCAAGTTTCTTAAGAAAAGTTAAGTTATCGAAAAGTTTTCTATAGACAATTTAAGTTATCGAAAAATTTTCAATTGAAAATTTAAGTTATCGAAAAGTTTTCTATAGAAAATTTAAGTTATCGAAAAGTTTTCTATAGAAAATTTAAGTTATCGAAAAGTTTTCTATAGAAAATTTAAGTTATCGAAAAGTTTTCTATAGAAAATGTAAGTTATCGAAAAATTTTCTATAGAAAATTTTGGTTATCGAAAAGTTTTCTATAGAAAATTTATGTTATCGAATAGTTTTCTATAGAAAATTAAAGTTATCGAAAAATTTTCTATAGAAAATTTAAGTTATCGAAAAGTTTTCTATAGAAAATTTAAGTAATCGAAAAGTTTTTATAGAAAATTTAAGTAATCGAAAAGTTTTCTATAGAAAATTTAAGTAATTGAAAAGTTTTCTATAGAAAATTTAAGTTATAGAAAAGTTTTTTATAGAAAATTTGAGTTATCGAAAAGTTTTCTACAGAAAAAATAAGTTATGAAAAATTTTCTATAGAAAATTTATGTTATCGAAAAGTTTTTTATAGAAAATTTGAGTTATCGAAAAGTTTTCTACAGAAAAAATAAGTTATGAAAAATTTTCTATAGAAAGGTTAAGTTATCGAAAAGTTTTTTTTAGAAAATTTGAGTTATCGAAGCATTTTTAAAGAAAAATTATGTTATCGAAAACTTTTCTAAAAAAATAAAGTAATTGAAAACTTTTCTGAAAAAAAGTCAAGTTATCGAAACCTTTCCAAAAAAATTTCAAGTTATTGAAAATTGTTCTACACAATAGCTAAGTTATCGAAAACTTTTCCACACAAAAGTTAACCTATCGAAAAGTGTTTAAACATAATTAAGTTATTGAAAGTCTTCTAGAAAAAAGTCATATTATTAAAAACTTTCTAAAAAAAAGTTAATTTATCGAAAACTTTTCGGGACTTTTCTATTGAAAAAGGAAGTTATATTATGGAAAAGTTAAGTTACCGAACATTCTTCTGTAGAAAAGATAATTTATAGAAAACTTTTTTATGCAAACAGAAATTTGGCAAAAAGCTTTCTAAAGAAAAGTCAAGTTATCGAGAAGTTTTTATATAAAATTCAAATTATTAAAACATTTGTGTAGAAAATTGAAGTTATCGAAAACTTTATTAGAGAAAGTTTAAGTTATCAAAAAATGTATTATTGTAAAATCAAGTTATCGTAAACGTTACTATAGAGAAGGCAGTTTAACGAGAAGTTGTTGAAAAGTTTTGTATAAAAGGAACGTGTTATGGAAAAGTTTCTTATAGAAAAGTGAAGTTATCGAAAAGTTTCTTATAGAAAAGTAAAGTTATTGAAAAATTTTCTATAGATAATTCAAATTAACGAAAAGTTTTCTATAAACGAGTCAAGCAAAAGAAATGTTTTCTATACAAAAGACAAGTTTTCAATTGAAAAGTCAAGTTATCGAAAAGTTTTGTGTAGAAAAATCATGTTATCGAAGACATTTCAGTGGAAAATTCAAGTTACGGAAAAGTTTTCTATAAAAAAATTATGTTACGGAATAGTTTTTTTTATAAAAAAATTATCGAAATGTTTTCCATAGAAAAATCATGTTATCGAAAATATTTCAGTAGAAAAGTCAACTTATATATTAACTTTAGTCTGTTTGTTATCTAGTGTTATCTAGCAACTAGAATAATTTAATTAAGTATTTTAAAAAAGTTGGTCTTAATGTGGCACTAAATGTTTTTTTTCTTCTAGATTTCATTCCTTTAGTTATCTTTTCATAATTTAATAAAACAGAATTTCTGAAACAAAAGTTTGAACAACTCGTTATTGTATTTTAAAACAACAAACAGCAGATAGTCAGTGGTTTATTTTTAAAAATGTCATGTTAAACCATTGTAGCTGATGCTGGTGTTGCTGCTATTGGTGTTCGCTTTAACCTGCACTTGTTCCACCTTTTGTTCGCTTGTAATGCGTGCCATCAATAAAAAGGGTTTGTATTTTCTCTCATATCGAAGGATGTTTATTATGGTCACGTTTATTATGGTGTGTTCCGAGATTAAGTGGAATTATTAAAACAACAAAAATATGCAGTGTGTTGTTGCAGTGCTTATGAACTTTTTGCACTTAAATGATTCAAAGTGAATGTGCAGCAAAAGGGTGTACGAACAAATTTGTTAGAAAAATTAAGAGGGGAAGGCGGTCATAGAAACATAATGTGACATTTTGTTAATTTTTTTAATTTATTACGGATGTTTTTGGTGCTGACTGGCTTTCCCCTACGAATACTTACTTTTTATATAATCGGACTTTCAAAGGTTTAAAGGTTTCTACATCTGAATTATGTCGAGTGTTTTTTTAGAGGTATATAACTTTAGGTTGGCAACACTTTTTAACTGGTGGCCATTTTCTCAGCTGCTTAGTGTGTTTAGTTTGGTTTGGCATGGCTTCCAAATTGTACTAATTGCACACCTCCCCCCCCCCGGCGGGACGCAGTCTTGATGGATCTCTCTCCCATCTGGACATATACTTTTGGGCGTAAAAGCAGCACCGGGCGCCTGGGCTATCAGGAGCCCGATACTGGAATCTCCCGGGGGAAAAAGGGAGCCCAGTCGCCTGAAGTCACTGGAAGCTCCACGTTATTTCCACGGGAATCAGTAAGGCCCAGAGTTCCGTTATTTGTCTCTTTCGACATTTAACTGTTCTCCGGCTGATTATTAAGGTTGGCCCCTATATGGGAGTAACGTGGTGGTTGTGGTTTCGCGGCCCCATAACAGACAGGTCAGCTTTTATATGGTGGCCGGCTTCATTTCACCTTTAATAACACCTACTTGGTGAAATGTTCCCAGACCCAGTAAGCATGCTAGACATGTGTTCTGGACAGGAGTTGGATAGTCTCTAACTCTTTAGCAAGGAGTGATGATTTGCAGCCCTGCTCTGGAATCATTAAAGTTGCAACTAGGAAAAACCTGTTGCTAGAATTAGTCTTCGGCTTTCTAGGACGAGCATGACGTCTTTTTTTATGCATAGCGGTTCGACCACCATCTGATTAAGGCTCCATAGCCAGGCGCAGATGTAAATCTTATTACGTAGCCCGATACTGGAAGAGACATGGGACTCTCGAAGTCCAACCAGTAACTTTTTATATACACACTTGTACCACAGGAGCCAGTTGCCCGCAGGTCTGCGGCTCCGTTCTGGTTGTTGGTGCGGACCCATGGGAAGCAACGTGATGGCTGTGGTTTAATCGGGCTTCGAAGAAAGTTACGAAGAGACGTTAACTTTCAAATTAATCTCCTAGTTGTGTTTGCAAGAGGACTAGGAGTTGGATAGTTTCCAACTCTTAGGCAAGGTGTGGAGACACAGCCCTGCTACCATGAACTCGAAAATTACTGCTAAGGCATATATGAACCTAATGTGTATGCGTCTTTGGACGTGGGTGGCCCCCTTTCTACATCCAGTAGTAAGACCACTATCACATTACGGCTTCATGGCCCTGTGCTGATGTAAATTTTATCACTACTAATTGGACTAATTGGACACAAAGCAAGATGACCCATTTAACTTCGATTTTCATAAGCGAAGTTTGTTTAACGATGACAACGATGAGGACTTCTGACTCAACACTGAGGAACGATGCAGGCTTAGGAAGCCAGAAAAATGAATTCGTTTTTCTTCTTCAGTATGATTACAATTAGCTTGAGGGTATAGTTAAATGCATCGCCTGCTATTTCACTAACAGTTCTAAACTCCTAAAAAAGTGGGAGAACGGTGAGTAAAAAGCTACCGATCACAATAAAGAAACGATTTTGGTAATGACTACTTTCGCTGGAGATACTAAATGATATTCTTCCCTTTTACAATTGATATAACTCAATATACATTCATTTGCTAGTGCAGATGGGTAATGAACTTAATGCCAAATTTTCTTTTATATTGCGATTTAAGTTAGTAACACTTTAAGTTAGTAACACTCTTTTAACTGGCAGCCATTTTGCCAGTTGTCAAGTGTTTGATGTTAAGTTTGGTGTGACTTTTTAACAGGAATAGACTGCTGCCTAAGAGAAATGCTTCCAAAATTGTGCAAATTGGGCTTAAAGCAAGATGACTTTTGATTTCGATTTTCTTAAGCGAATTTTGTTTAGCGATGAAGTGCTCACTTTTATTTGAATGTAGACGTCAATATGCAAAAGTGTCATATTTGTGGGGATGAGAATCTTGACGACAGCTTGTTACATTCAAAAAAGCGAGTGTTCGGTATGCTTTATGCGGGCTGGGGTGGTATTATTGCTTCGTACTTCCTTAAAAACCATGTTGCTTAGAACATTACAGTCAATGGTAAGCGCTATAGAGCCATGATTACTGACTCCTTCCTTCTTTAATGGAACAGCCATGAAGTGCTGGGGTTGTGAATTCTATTACACAATTCGTTTATTGAAGAAAATGTTTGGTAGCTGCATAGTTTTAGGATTTGGATCCATGAATTGGCTTCTTAGATCGTGCGATTCAGTGCCGCTAGATCACTTTCTGTGGGGATATTTGGAGCCGCTAATTTATGCCGACAACTCCGAAACGATTGACCACTTCAAGGTTAACATTTGCGAGGTTCTTAATTTTATAAAAATTTATCGAAAATTGGTCTTCCAACTTAGACTATGTACGAGTTAGCCGTGGCGGTCTAATGCCAGGCAGGAGGAACTTTAGTATCAATAAGACGGTGAAACTTGTTTAACAGGTCACTTCGCAATTGACAATTGATTTATTAAGGGAAACATTTGGTAACTTTATAGTTTCATGTTTCGGACCTTCGTAAACTGGCCTTCCAAATTAGACTAAGAGCGAGTTAGCCGTAACAGTCATATGCAAAGGGGAGGTGTAGTCTCAACAAGACGTCGCAATATGTTACACAACTCGAAGCGAAATTGACAATTGACCTATTAAGGGAAACGCTTGGTAACTTTATAGTTTTAAGGTTTTGGACCGTGTGATTTCTTTTTTTTTAGTTTTTAGAAAGAGAAGTAGCACTACAGGCAACCATGCCTTCTTAGTCACAACCGTGCTACATTCTTTAGGAAAGTGATAGAGAAGAGATGGTACTGGTGGTGAAGGTAGAAGAATAGTTACATTGCCTTCAAGCTCTTATTTTTGTAGTGAAAACAACCACCCCTAGATTGGTAGCCTAATACATTACCTACTGCCTACCGGGGCAGCTTACATTTCTAGAAGGCCCATGTTATTGGAAATCAACTGTCGTATAAGGCAGCGACCAGTAACAATGCCTTCATCACTGAGCAGCCCCACCCACCAACAGTCAATTTTTTTTATTTTTTTTTAGTGAAAATATCCAAGGTCTTTGTTGGGAATCGAACCCACAACCTCCAGACTGATAAGCTAGTACACTACCTACTTGCCTACAGGGGCACTAATTAATTCCCCTGGACTATTTACAATGAGAAGATGTGAAGTCGTTTGTCTACGCCGATAAGTCCGAAACGATTGATGATTTCGAGGGCCACATCCAATATACTGTTCCAAATGGTGGAAAAAGTCATGGACCCCCAAATTAGATTACGTCCGATTCTGCCTTGGCGATCATATTCCATTTAACTTGTAATTTCTGGTGATTTTATTTCGAAAAAATAAATTTCATGTCAATTTTAAGGAATCCACTTTGTTTTCTATTCCTTTACAAAGCTTTATACCTCTATAAAAAACACCTTTTATTTAGGTATGAAAATAAAGTCTACATATGTAATTTTATTGTTAACCATTTTTGTTTTATACCATTTTAAAATTTTTATACCTCTATAAAAAACACCCTTTAATGCCTTAAGTATGGAATTAACTTCTGTATATGCAATTATATTGCTAATGCCTAAAAGTATGTTTGAATTTAGTAATTGTTTATGCATTTTCTGTTTCTTTAAATATTTGAAAGCTGAACAAATCGAAATTGTGGTCCAAATTTTAATAGTATTGATGTGCGAATTTAGTACCGTTATTGGGAACCAACGGTCAAATTTCAAAAATTCAAATAAAATAATTTCTAAATTTCATTTTTCTAATTTCACAACCGCCATTAATATTTCTTTGCATCTTCTGTAGGAAATCAACAACAACAAATATAAATAACATTCACCAGTCAGCGTTTAACATTTCCCCGTGCGAGATTTACAGTATTTTGGGACGGAAAATTATAGCACCAGCAGTGTATAACACTTTTAAAAGTCCCCCGTTACAAGTATGTGGTATTGAATGTCGAACACGCTAAAGACTAAAGGCCAATAAAACATTTTACCGGCGTTTAAATTGGAATTTTTAATTTTAGTGTTCCTGGCGACATCTATCGGGGGATAGTAAAGGAATTAACAACTTTTTCCAAGTGTTAGCGCGACTTCCAAAGGCCACTTAAATGAGATGGTATCACTGATTTTATTTCGGTGTAGCATCGGCCCCATCATTGTTGTGTTGCCGCCTTCGCCATTTTCTTTTTTTTATATATTTCTTTTGGTACGAGGACGGCAAGCAGTTCAGACGAGATTAGCTATAATAAAAATTTCCACAATTTCCGTGCTAAAAAGAAATTTTAATAAATTAATATTTCATAAGAATTTGTAATAATTTGTTGTGTTTATTAATTATTCAAAAATCCAGAGGAAATTGTTGGGCCTGGCGGATTGCCTTTTCAACACCAAGTTTGTTAAATTTTTTAGAAAATTAAAAATCTCACCAAAAGTGGCTTGAATAGTTAAGACACATTAGCACAGACATTGTATCGTTGGCTTGGCTAAACAAATCAAAAGCTTTCCGAGCTTTTTGAAAGTTTTAATACAGTACAGGTTATTGAAGAGGCGGAGTATGTAGTAGACAACAGGTTAAAAAGGCTGTTGTACAAAAAGAACACAAGTGCCTTTTTTAAACTTTAAAACAAAATAAAACAAATTTTTGCTGGGAAGCTTTAGGCGAGGAAAACACTCGATTGCGCAGCGCCATTTTTTTTTTTTTAGAATTTTACTCCCAACTTATTTTTTTATATTTTTGTAATAACTCCAGTTAAATACAAGAATGTCAGTAACACCAATATAAAATTAACAATTGCCTGCAACAAACCTAAAACATGTGCAACAATTTTTAAAGGGTTTTTCAACAAGAAGTTTGTTTTCTAAAACAAAATATAACAAACACATGTTGATTAAGATGATTAAATTTTGTATTGTAATACGAAGAGACAAGTTGGGCAATCATGAATGATATCTGGGAAATGTCCACCACGTTCACACTGACAGATGTCGTTTCTTTCATCAAAGTTTTTAATCACTTTTTGGCAAAACGGCGGTCCTATTTCGTTAATCACATCATGGATTTGGAGTTTTAAGGCTGAAATGGATTTGATTGGCTTCGATTAGACTCTGTCCTTAACATCGCCCCACAAAAAATAATCCATGTGTTCAAACACACGATCTGGCTGGCCACCTAACTGCTGCTCATTTTTTTCGTTCGGGCCAGCACTCAGGGGAGGACTCCTACTCATGCAATGCATTGTACCAGAATTAGAAAATTAAGTTTTTGGGGAGGAGAAAAGAGGGAGTAATGCTTGCGGATATTCAATTTGAATATTCCTACATTAAAAGCGACAGGAAAGACCTCTGGCGGGAGTTTATTCCATATACCGAGTGTTCTGCTAAAAAGCGAATTCTCCCTGAAATGCGTAGTGCAATGCACTGGGCAATCGATCACAAATGGATGCGCTGTCAACGAAAATTGCGTCAAACGCAAAAGCAAGCGAGTTCCGGGAACAAGTTCCCTAATTTCGATAGAGCACCAACCATTGTAGTAACGATGAAACAGTGATATGCATCCCACATGGCGTCGATGCTCTTGGGAATCAATAAAGTTAGATACTCTACTGTTCCCAATGAGCGTCTTGGCCTTCTCCTGTACGGGGTCGAGCAACTCCAAAATAGACTTTGGAGCGCCGACCCATACATGAGAGTTGGATTCTATCTTTAGACGGATATAGGTGGTATAAAAAGTAAGAAGATTGGATGGCGTGAAGTATCTCTTACACCGTTTTAGAAAACCGAAGCACTTGAAGGCTGAGAAATGTGTTTAGTCCATCGAACATCACACTGAATTTTCATGCCAAAACATCAAGAGCTTCCGATTCCATAATACCTGTATCACCCCTAATAAGTGAAGCAGAACCACTTCTACAGATCTATCCATAAGCATGCGAAATTGTATCTTACGGACATTAAAATTTGCATGAATCCATTTGCAGATCGTCACGGAATCATGATTGAGCGCATCATTAATGGTTCGCCTTTTTAAACTTACCTTCAACTGGTTCAGTCTATTACTAAATGCATACGAATGACAAATGGTGGTGTCATCTGCGAAAGGATAAATGGTGCAGAACATGTGCCCCTGTAGGCTAGTAGGTAGTGTAGTAGCTTATCAGTCTGGGGGTTGTGGGTTCGATTCCCAACAAAGAACTCGGCTGTTTTTCACTACAAAATAACAATTGACTGTCGGTGGGGCTGCTCAAAGCTGAAGGCATGGACACTCGTCGCTGTGATGTCTTACACGACAGTTAATTTCCATAACTATCCTTCTACTTGCATCAACTGTCTCATCTTCTTCTCTTTCCCTTTCCTAAAGAATGTAGTTCGGTGCTTGACTAAATATGCACTGTTGCCTGAAGTGCTACTTCTCTTTAAAATAAAATGAGGTTAAAAATCTGGCAAAGGGGGTCATTTCGAAAAATGAGAAATAGTTTAGGAGACTGAACGGAGACTTGCGGTACCTCTGAATTAATTTTGAACTCGTCTGTGGTTGTGGTGAAATTATGCAATCGGAAAGTTTGGTTTGCAATAAATTGACTGTTCACTGGCTATGTGACATGTGGCAACGTCCTGTTGAAACCACATATTAGTGATATCCACGTCGTCAATAATAGGTCAACATTAAGTTGCTAGTTTCTCGCGATAGCGTCATCCATTGACCGTTACCGCATTTCAGGGCTGCGCTGTTTTCAGTTGAACGACTCGGTCGAACACACATTGGTGTTCGAACCTGTCGATTCAAATTTAACGACCAAATTCTTACTAGCGATCTCAAAAGGACGATTATGTTGCCCGAAAATATCACGATTTTTACGAAATGTAACTTTAGCAGAATCACCAGTTTCATAGCGGATTTTAATTATTTTAATGCGATTTTCGGGCGAAATTGAATTTATCGCAGCAATTGGCAATGCCTCTACTACAAATACGTCAAAGAACTAAATGCTAAAACTATTATGTTGTTGCTGTTGCCACAATTGAATAACAAACTTCTTGTTGAAAACCCCGATACAAACCTCAATGCAGGGTAACTGTTGCAACAATAAATAATTAAATGCACCTGTAGCAGAACAACAAAACGTTAGAAATTCATTAAATTTTCATTGCCTCCAATAACGGCTGTTTCTTTTCTTATTTTTTTGTTATTGTTGTTGTTGCTTTTCCTTTAAAGAACAACACATCGTGCAACATTAATTTGTAGGTGTTAAAAAACGACCTTGCTGATGTTAAAATCGCGTGTTTAATTATTAAATTTTTGATTTGAATGACAACGAATGAAAACCACAACAACAATAACAATAACAACAACAGCAACATTTAATGACAACTTCTTTTAAAACTTCTAATTCTTCGCCATGGAGTTAAAGAATTAATGCAGCCATGCAAGCAGGCGCAATTCGAAATGTTTGCAATTCGAAGAACTACTTGCGACATCACACTTAAACGAATGACGCAAATAATATAATTGAATGTGATTACGTAAAGTGTAGATGCAACATAAAAATACAACATTACAAAAATAACAGAATTGCGTGCAATTTAATATTTGTTTAGCTGAAATAACGGAGCAGAATTAAAATGGCTACAAACAACATCCATAACTGATGAACTGCAAACTAAAGTTTTTATACTTTAAATTTTCCTTAAAATTATTTATTTTATTATAATTAAAATTATAGTAAACTAGTTATCGGTAGCCTAAAATTTCTATACCAAAGTAATCAATAGATTATTCATATAAAAAAGTTATCGATTGTATAAATTTTCTATAGAAAAGTTTTCGATTTTATAAATTTTCTATAGACAAGTTATCGATTGTATAAATTTTCTATAGAAAAGTTATCGGTTGTATAAATTTTCTATAGAAAAAATATCGATTGTATAAATTTTCTATAGAAAAGTTATCGATTGTATAAATTTTCTATAGAAAAGTTATCGATTGTATAAATTTTCTATAGAAAAGTTATCGATTGTATAAATTTTCTATAGAAAAGTTATCGATTGTATAAATTTTCTATAGAAAAGTTATCGATTGTATAAATTTTCTATAGAAAAGTTATCGATTGTATAAATTTTCTATAGAAAAGTTATCGATTGTATAAATTTTCTATAGACAAGTTATCGATTGTATAAATTTTCTATAGAAAAGTTATCGATTGTATACATTTTCTATAGAAAAGTTATCGATTGTATACATTTTCTATAGAAAAGTTATCGTTTGTATAAATTTTCTATAGAAAACTTATCGTTTGTATAAATTTTCTATAGAAAACTTATCGTTTGTATAAATTTTCTATAGAAAACTTATCGTTTGTATAAATTTTCTATAGAAAACTTATCGTTTGTATAAATTTTCTATAGAAAACTTATCGTTTGCATAAATTTTCTATAGAAAACTTATCGTTTGTATAAATTTTCTATAGAAAACTTATCGTTTGTATAAATTTTCTATAGAAAACTTATCGTTTGTATAAATTTTCTATAGAAAACTTATCGTTTGTATAAATTTTCTATAGAAAACTTATCGTTTGTATAAATTTTCTATAGAAAAGTTATCGATTGTATAAATTTTCTATAGAAAAGTTATCGATTGTATAAATTTTCTATAGAAAAGTTATCGATTGTATAAATTTTCTATAGAAAAGTTATCGATTGTATAAATTTTCTATAGAAAAGTTATCGATTGTATAAATTTTCTATAGAAAAGTTATCGATTGTATAAATTTTCTATAGAAAAGTTATCGATTGTATAAATTTTCTATAGAAAAGCTATCGATTGTATAAATTTTCTATAGAAAAGTTATCGATTGTATAAATTTTCTATAGAAAAGTTATCGATTGTATAAATTTTCTATAGAAAACTTATCGTTTGTATAAATTTTCTATAGAAAACTTATCGTTTGTATAAATTTTCTATAGAAAACTTATCGTTTGTATAAATTTTCTATAGAAAACTTATCGTTTGTATAAATTTTCTATAGAAAACTTATCGTTTGTATAAATTTTCTATAGAAAACTTATCGTTTGTATAAATTTTCTATAGAAAACTTATCGTTTGTATAAATTTTCTATAGAAAACTTATCGTTTGCATAAATTTTCTATAGAAAACTTATCGTTTGTATAAATTTTCTATAGAAAACTTATCGTTTGTATAAATTTTCTATAGAAAACTTATCGTTTGTATAAATTTTCTATAGAAAACTTATCGTTTGTATAAATTTTCTATAGAAAAGTTATCGATTGTATAAATATTCTATAGAAAACTTATCGTTTGTATAAATTTTCTATAGCAAACTTATCGTTTGTATAAATTTTCTTTAGAAAACTTATCGTTTGTATAAATTTTCTATAGACAAGTTATCGATTGTGTAAATTTTCTATAGACAAGTTATCGAATGTGTAAATTTTCTATAGAAAATGTATCGATTGTATAAATTTTCTATAGAAAAGTTATCGATTGTATAAATTTTCTATAGAAAAGTTATCGATTGTATAAATTTTCTATAGAAAAGTTATCGATTGTATAAATTTTCTTTAGAAAAGTTATCGATTGTATAAATTTTCTATAGAAAAGTTATTGATTGTATAAATTTTCTATAGAAAAGTTATCGATTGTATAAATTTTCTATAGAAAAGTTATCGATTGTATAAATTTTCTATAGAAAAGTTATCGAATGTATAAATTTTCTATAGAAAAGTTATCGATTGTATAAATTTTCTATAGAAAAGTTATCGATTGTGTAAATTTTCTATAGAAAACTTATCGATTGTATAAATTTTCTATAGAAAAGTTATCGATTGCATAAATTTTCTATAGGAAAGTTATCAAATGTATAAATCTATCGTAGTGATAAAGATATTGATAACATTTCCTTTATATTGAAGAGATATTGATAATAGAAAAGTTATCGATAACCTAAAATTTCATATGTTTTTATATTTTAATAAAATAATTATCGGTAGCCTGAAAGTGATCGATGATATTTCTTTTATATTAAAAATATATCGATGATGTTGTTTGTAGAAAAAAGTTATCGATAGCTTAAAAGTTATAGATAACTTTTTTGCAAAAAAACTTTATATTTTCTAAGGGTAAAGGTATTAATAACATTTCGTTTATATTAAAAAGTTATCGATAAAATAATATTACATATTATTTGTGTTTTAATAAAATAATTATCGGTAACTTGAAGTGATATATTTTGTATTAAAAGGATACCGACGATATATATTATTTGTAGAAAATTTATCGATAACTTAAAATTTATCAATGACTTAAAAGTTATCGAAAACTTTGTTTTTTTTTTGCCAAAAAAAAATATCTATCCCAATGGCAAAGGTATTTACAACATTTCTTTTATATTAAAAAAATGTCGATGATAGAAACAATTATCGATAACCTAATATTACTTATCTGGCTTTTTTTATAAGATAATTATCGGTAGCTTAAAAGTGATTGATGGCATTTCTTTTGTATTACAAAGATGTCGATGATATATAATATATGTAGAAAAGTTATCGATAACTTAAAAGTTATCGATAATTTTTTTTCTGTTTTTTTTTTGGCAAAAAAAGTTTATCTATCCTAATTCTTTCCTATTAAATAAAAACCCAATAGGTTCACACATGAACACAAACGGACAACAAGTATGATCGTAAAAGGATTTAGTTAGGAAGAAAGACGAACGAAAAAGGGAGCGACAAATTAAGTAAAAAGAGACAAACGAAAAAGAAAAGAGAGATATAGGCAAAAAAGAGAGAAAGTGACGAACGCAATAACAGGAAGAGAAACACGAACAAGACGAACTATATAAACACAGCTGACAATAGAACGCAACTAATACGAAAAGAACACTGAAGAAGGCAAACAGTCGAAACCGGTTTGTTCACAAACCAAATATGACGAGGTTAGACGGAAAACCGTACCCAAATAAAAGTTATAGATAACCTTTTTTCTAACGAACGACTAATTTTCGGCTTCTGTAGAAAAGTTTTTTTTCGATAAAATTGTTTTAGGCGTTTTAAATTTCACATCTGTGTTGAGTGTGTTTTATATCAACCAAAGAATTTCCAAATAAATTTTTTTTGTTGCTGTTGCTCTCTCGTTGGTGATGTTGTTGCATGTTCGTGCTAATAAATTTCAATTCAATTGTTCTAAAAGAATAATACGTCGTAAAGAAAGAAAGAAAAAAAGAAAAAATTGTCAATTTAACTTTGATTTTTCATTTGTTCTGTTTTTGTTTTTGGTATTTTAAGGTTTTGTTATCGCCATGATGATCATCTAACGGTTCATTATGTTTTGAATTTTTACTGTTGCAAATGACGTTGACAACATGCAACAATGCAACATATTGTCAAAATAAAAACAAACTGCTGCACAGTAACAACAGCAACAACATCAACAACAAAATAAACATTCGAAATTTTCCATAAACGCAAAATTTTGTTTTGTTTTTGTGTTGCTTTAGAGTTTTGTATGTTTTAAATACGAATGAATAGATTTTTGATACTTAAAGACAGTTGGCCATATCAAGTTGAAACTCTAGCTTTGTCTGGGTTGCTTTAGCAAATGAATTAAGGAGCAGGAGAATAAATGGAAACCTACAACCAGCAACACACACACAGACATGAATACAACATATTCAGAAGATAAACATCTTTGACAATAACTAAATCAACAGAAATTTTTTCATTTCATTTCTGTCTGTTGTTGTTATTGTTGTTCGCATAGCGAAAGAGTTGCAATTGATTAAATGTTGGCCAAAACAAAACTGCCAAACCTTGTCAGTCACATTTAATACCTGAGGTTTTTTGCTTATGGAAATCGCTTAATAAATGGAACATGTCCATCATGCATATCTTGAATAGGAAGTTGTTTGTTGTAAAAAGCACAGGACAAACAAATTCAACTGCTGTCCAATTCTTTTAAGACACACTATTGTACAGAACTTGTCAAATGTTAATAATTTTCCAAAACTTTGAACTTCAACAACAACATCTTTCATAATCATGTTCGTTTTTCCGATAATTTTCATAATTTTCATTGGCAAAAACAACATGTTGTTCATTATTTGAATAAAAAACTTCCTGGTAAATTTTGTTTTAAGTCGAATGGAATAACAAAACGCTGCTGTTAATTCTGCTGCTGCTCGCGCTGCTGCTGATAACAACCTTAGCATTGGGTCTAAAGCATTGACCCCTGTTTAATATTCTTCATGTTGTGGCTCATAATCTCGTATACAAAGCGCCATGTTTTGGTCATAAGTTCTTCATCAAGTTCTTGTTTTTGGCTTTTTGACTCGTTTATCTTGTCTTCAATAGCTACTTGAAGAATTTTATAGACGCTGTTACAGCCGCCACATCATGCAACATTTTACCTTAACTTTAATGGCTGGTTGATTCCTTGTTTGTTTGTTTGTTTATTTGCCTGATTGACTGACTGGCTGGCTGGCGCTTATATCCATAAAGTCTTAATAAATGTAAAAAAAAATCCTCTCTCAGTGATGGTTATTGTAGGTCAATTTACCGATAAGGCAAAATTGGTACCGGTAAGGCAAATCTAATTATTCCCAGGGGGACTGCGTTGCAAAAAAAAAATACGATTCAAAGAATAACAATTCTCAAACAAGGAATAAACAATAGTAAATGATCTCTTAGGGATTTCCGACATGGAAAAAAATATATTAAATTAATTGGTGAGAAACATAAGAGAGTAAGTTTCCTCTCTTTGGAACACAAAAAGAGTGGGTTGAAATACTTTCCTAAGAAAAACCCAGTTTTGTGCTGCAGAAAGTCCAAGAGGTTGTTTGTGGAAGTGAAACAAAAAGCAATAAAAAATGATATCAAAACAGAGTGTTCTAAAGGGAGCAAAGAGTCCAAAACTAGATAATTAATCAAAGGCCCAAAAAGGATTAAATATGGGCATTGAGAATTCTTAAAACCATATGAGAATTTTTAAAATTTTACTTAGTGGACAGAGTTAGCAAAAGAACAAGCACAATATAAGCTAACGAAAGCCTTAATTTTTTTAAAAAAACCTAATTTTTATATCGAATAATTGTAGATATTTTTTTGTTTAAAAAAGAAAAGTTATCGTTAGCTTATTTTTTGGTCTAAAAGTTATCGATAGTTGAAATTTTCTGTGAACCAATTATCCGGCAGTCTAAAATTTCGATAGTAAAGTAATTAATATTTTATTAATTTACAAAAACAGTTATCGATAACTTAATGTTTTGTGAAAAAATTATCGATTATTGTAATTTTCTTCGGACCAGCTATCGATAGTCCAAAATTTCGCTAGCCAAGTAATCTATATATTATATAATTTAAATTAAAGTTTTCGATAAATAAATGTTTTCAGCAAAAAGTTTTCGATAGTTGTAATTTTCTATGGAACAGTTATGGAAACCGTAAGATTTCGATAGCAAAGTAATAGTTTTAAGCTTGTTAGAAGTATTTTGTATAGAAAATTTTATGCGAGTGAAAATTTTTTTTTGGAAAAGTTATCGATAGTATAAGCTTTCTTTAGATATCGATATGTAAATTTTCTTTAGAAAAGTTATCGACAGCTAAAATTTTCTTTAGAAAAATTATCGATAGTTTAAATGTTGTATGGCAAAGTCATCGACAGTATACATTTTCTAAAGGAAAGTTATCAATAGTTAAAGTTTTCTATAGACTAGTTATCGATAGTTGAAATTTTCTATAGAAAAGTTATCGATTGTGCAAATTTTCTATAGAAAAGTTATCGATTGTGCAAATTTTCTATAGAAAAGTTATCGATTGTGCAAATTTTCTATAGAAAAGTTATCGATTGTGCAAATTTTCTATAGAAAAGTTATCGATTGTGTAAATTTTCTATAGAAAAGTTATCGATTGTGTAAATTTTCTCTAGAAAAGTTATCGATTATGTAAATTTTCTCTAGAAAAGTTATCGATTGTGGAAATTTTCTATAGAAAAGTTATCGATTGTGGAAA
Source organism: Trichopoda pennipes (assembly GCA_030448955.1). Classification (NCBI taxonomy): domain Eukaryota; kingdom Metazoa; phylum Arthropoda; class Insecta; order Diptera; family Tachinidae; genus Trichopoda; species Trichopoda pennipes. Next base: position 4,678,408 of record JASKUP010000056.1, on the reverse strand, counting down.
TTTTCTATAGAAAAGTTATCGATTGTGGAAATTTTTCTATACAAAAGTTATAGATTGTGGAAATTTTCTATAGAAAATTTATCGATTGTGGAAATTTTCTATAGAAAAATTAACGATTGTTGAAATTTTCTATAGAAAAGTTATCGATTGTGTAAATTTTCTATAGAAAAGTTATCGATTGTGTAAATTTTCTATAGAAAAGTTGTCGATTGTGTAAATTTTCTATAGAAAAAATATCGATTGTGTAAATTTTCTATAAAAAAGTTTTCGATTGTGGAAATTTTCCATAGTAAAGTTATCGTTTGTGAAAATTTTCTATAGAAAAGTTATCGATTGTGTAAATTTTCTATAGAAAATTTATCGATTGTGGAAATTTTCTATAGAAAAGTTATCGATTGTGGAAATTTTTTATAGAAAATTTATCGATTGTGGAAATTTTCTATAGAAAAGTTATCGATTGTGGAAATTTTCTATAGAAAATTTATCGATTGTGGAAATTTTCTATAGAAAAGTTATCGATTGTGGAAATTTTCTATAGAAAATTTATCGATTGTGGAAATTTTCTATAGAAAAGTTATCGATTGTGGAAATTTTCTATAGAAAATTTATCGATTGTGGAAATTTTCTACAGAAAAGTTATTGGTTGTTGAAATTTTCTATAGAAAAGTTATCGATTGTGTAAATTTTCTATAGAAAAGTTGTCGATTGTGTAAATTTTCTATAGAAAAGTTATCGATTGTGTAAATTTTCTATAGAAAAGTTATAGATTGTGGAAATTTTCTATAGAAAATTTATCGATTGTGGAAATTTTCTATAGAAAAGTTATCGATTGTGGAAATTTTCTATAGAAAATTTATCGATTGTGGAAATTTTCTATAGAAAATTTATCGATTGTGGAAATTTTCTACAGAAAAGTTATTGGTTGTTGAAATTTTCTATAGAAAAGTTATCGATTGTGTAAATTTTCTATAGAAAAGTTGTCGATTGTGTAAATTTTCTATAGAAAAGTTATCGATTGTGTAAATTTTCTATAGAAAAGTTTTCGATTGTGTAAATTTTCTATAGAAAAGTTTTCGATTGTGTAAATTTTCTATAGAAAAGTTTTCGATTGTGTAAATTTTCTATAGAAAAGTTTTCGATTGTGTAAATTTTCTATAGAAAAAATATCGATTGTGTAAATTTTCTATAGAAAAAATATCGATTGTATAAATTTTCTATAGAAAAGTAATCGATTGTATAAATTTTCTATAGAAAAGTTATCGATTGTATAAATTTTCTATAGAAAAGTTATCGATTGTATAAATTTTCTATAGAAAAGTTATCGATTGTATAAATTTTCTATAGAAAAGTTATCGATTGTATAAATTTTCTATAGAAAAGTTATCGATTGTATAAATTTTCTATAGAAAAGTTATCGATTGTGTAAATTTTCTATAGAAAAGTTATCGATTGTGTAAATTTTCTATAGAAAAGTTATCGATTGTGTAAATTTTCTAGAGAAAATTTATCGATTGTGGAAATCTTTTACAGAAAAGTTATCGATAGTTAATTATTATATCTAAAAGTTATCAAAAGTTTTAATTTATGTATGGAACGAATAAAGATTATGGGCAGAGATACCCCTGTACAACATTTTTAGGAGGCAACAGGAATCATATGAAAAACTTTTTCTTTTGGCAACCAAAATTGGCCGACATGGCTTTGCTGCAACATTGTCACAACAAACCACATGTTGTACTGTTAAAATAAAATTAAATTCTAAAGTCATTAAAAACTTCAAAACATCTAATTATCTTTTTAAAGGAGGAATGCAACACAACAATTCATTAAACACAACAAACAAAATTGATCACTTTATTTCTGTGTGTCAAACCAAAAGTCCGTCAAATCTTGTGAGCAGGTTTATGACATTTTTAGAACAAATTTAAAAACAAGAAAAAAAATAAGATTTTCTTCAATGTTGAAGCATTTGTTGCATTGTGTGTTGTGTTATGAGTGTGTTTGAAGCCAATAGAGACGACGATCGGCCGGCCCTTAGTTTGGTTTTTGTTTTTGTTTTAATGATGTGTGAATTCCTAAGAATTTGTTCGCTCCTTTCTTTTAGTTAACGCTTTATAACATAAATTTTAAAAGCTTGCTAGCAAAGCAACACAAGTGTTGACAAAGTGTTTGACCAGGCAGTTTGGATGTGTACATGGACGTCTGATATAAAAGGTGAACAAGGCTAAAACTGTAAAATTTATTATTAAGTACTGAGTCAAACAACAACATTAACGCAGCGCCAACAATTTCCTTGGGGGAAAATACATTAAGGAAAAACAAACAGGCAAATCTATGGCTGCCTGGCAGGCAGGCAAGCAGGCAGCTGTAGTCCATCATAAGATAGAAGAGTGGGCTATATTTAGATGGAAAGTGTGACATAGAAGTTTAAGTTTAATATCGGATGTTTGTTATAGAGGTATATGTTAGTTGGCTTAACACGTTTTTAGCTGGCTGCCATTTTGTGTTTGGTTTGACATTTCAACATTAGTAGATTGACGTTCGAACAGTGCTTTCAAATTATGCGAATTGAGCCCAAATCAAGATAGTAAATGATGTCTTAGGGATTTCCGACATGGAAAAAATATATTAAATTAATTGGTGAGAATCATAAGAAAATAAGTTTCCTCTCTTTTGACACAAAGTTGGTTGAAAAACCCAGTTGATTTGACAAAAACAAGGAAGGAAGGAAGGAAGAGAGTAAAAAAAACAAATAATCTTCAGGTGCAGAAAGCCCATGAGGTTCTTGGTGGAAGTGAAACAAAAAGAAATAAAAATGATATCAAAACAGAGTGTCAAAAAAGGGAGCAAAGAGTCAAAACTAGATAATTAATCAAAGGCCCAAACAGGATTAAATATAGTTAATAACAATTCTTAAAACCATATGAGAATTTTTTAAATTTGACTTAGTGAACAGAGAAGTTAGTAAAAGAGCAACCACAACATAAGCTAACGAAAGCCTTATTTTTTTTAAAAAAAACCTAATTTTTATATAGAAAAATTATAGATATTTTTTTAAAGCAGAAAAGTTATCGTTAACCTACAAGTTATCGATAGTTGAAAGTTTTATGAACCAATTACCCGGGAGCTTAAAATATCGATATTAAAGTAATCAATATTTTACTAATTTACAAACAGTTGTGAAAAATTTATCGATAACTTTAATTTTCTACAGACCAGTTATCGATAGTTCAATTAATTTGATAGTAAATTAAATTAATTTTTAAAAAAAGTTATTCATAAATCCATGTTTTGAAAAAAAAGTTATCGATAGTTGTAAATTTCTATGGGTTAATAGGCAGAAATCTTATCAATGCGTAAAAAATGTACAAAAAGTTATCGCTAACACAATTTTTTGTGAACAAATTATCGGTAGTTAAATTTTTTTTGGAACAGATATCTATAGCCCAAAATTTAGATAGCAAAGTAATAGTTTTAAGCTTCTTAGAAATATTTTATATAGGTAAGTTACTTTAGAAAAGTTATCGATAGTGTAAATTTTCCTTAGAAAAGTTATCGATAGTGAAAATTTTTCTTAGAAAGGTTATCGATAGTGTAAATTGTCCTCAGAAAAGTTATCGATAGTGTAAATTTTCTTTAGAAAAGTTATCGATTGTATAAATTTTCTATAGAAAAGTTATCGATTGTATAAATTTTCTATAGAAATGTTATCGATTGTATAAATTTTCTATAGAAAAGTTATCGATTGTATAAATTTTCTATAGAACAGTTATCGATTGTATAAATTTTCTATAGAAAAGTTATCGATTGTATAAATTTTCTATAGAAAGTTATCGATTGTCTAAATTTTCTATAGAAAAGTTATCGATTGTATAAATTTTCTATAGAAAAGTTATCGATTGTATAAATTGTCTATAGAAAAGTTATCGATTGTATAAATTGTCTATAGAAGAGTTATCGATTGTATAAATTTTCTATAGAAGAGTTATCGATTGTATAAATTTTCTATAGAAAAGTTATCGATTGTATAAATTTTCTATAGAAAAGTTATCGATTGTATAAATTTTCTATAGAAAAGTTATCGATTGTATAAATTTTCTATAGAAAAGTTATCGATTGTATAAATTTTCTTTAGAAAAGTTATCGATTATAGAAATTTTCTATTGAAAAATTATCGATTATAGAAATTTTCTATCGAAAAATTATCGATTGTATAAATTTTCTATAGAAAAGTTATCGATTGTATAAATTTTCTATAGAAAAGTTATCGATTGTATAAATTTTCTATAGAAAAGTTATCGATTGTATAAATTTTCTATAGAAAAATTATCGATTGTATAAATTTTCTATAGAAAAGTTATCGATTGTCTAAATTTTCTATAGAAAAGTTATCGATTGTCTAAATTTTCTATAGAAAAGTTATCGATTGTCTAAATTTTCTATAGAAAAGTTATCGATTGTCTAAATTTTCTATAGAAAAGTTATCGATTGTCAAAATTTTCTATAGAAAAGTTATCGATTGTCTAAATTTTCTATAGAAAAGTTATAGATAACTAAAATTTTTTCTAGAAAATTTATCGATAGTTAAAATTTTTTATAGTGAGTTGGGCTCCAATATCGTGACTATTTTGCTACAATTAATTTACTGAAGGACACATTAGCCTTCACTTTTCGCAAAGTTTTACGTTTCGTAAAGTATTACGTTTCGTAAAATTTTACGTCTCGAACCTGTGAGATGGGCTCCAATATCGTGCTATTTTCCGCCGTTAAATGATTGTTTGTGAGGATATCTGAAATCGCTATTCTACGCCGAAACGATGCACCACTTGGAGGACAATTTTTTATGCATTTTTGTCGATAGTCTAATCTAGAGGTACTATTACCTCTAGATTAGACTACGTCCGTTGCAGCTGTAGGGGTCATAAGCTAAAAGTCATTTAAAGTTCTAAAGCCAGATAAAAAAAAAAAGTCATCTTTTATTTTATTCCATTTCCAAGTTCTATACCTCTATAAAAATACCCTTTATTTTTTATTTAAAAGCAAACGCAGCTCGAACAGCAATTAAGACGACAGCATTTTAAAGATGTCTAAGGCAAAGTTAGAAAAGACTAGTGATGCTTAAGTTGTAAATGATGATAATGACTAGAGGAAAATTAATATTTCCTAACAGACCACACACACACAGATACACACACGCGTGCGAACTTACACACTGTGTTATAAGGAAATGATTAATGAAGTCACTGAACACTTGCTAAAGCAGAGTTAAAAACTTTAAATTCTCCAACCAGCAGCCAACTGAGGAATAATCGTAATCGAAAAATTATTTTAGTTAAAACATAAAATCGAATTTAGCAACAACAGCAACTTCGAAGATAATGGCCTCATCAGGGTCAATAATTTATTTAAACAAAAAGAAATTTAAAAGTAACCGGAATATTTTTTACATCCGTTTCTTATTCGATTGAAAAGCAAAATATTAATTAATTCTAGTTTAAGCAGATCGCAGAGATTTAATTCTATATATTTTTTATTATTTATTTTTTGTATAGAAACGTTATGTGAAATACAATAAAGAAAGAAATGAAAGAGAAGTGTGACAATAGGAAGTTGATGTTAAATAAAGATTAATAACGCTTCCGATTTATAAAAGTCTCATAAATAGCTCCCAAGTGGCTGTTCAAATATATCGGGTTTTTTAGCAGGAAGTTTGTTTTCAATTGTGGTCTCTACCACGAATACTTCAGCGTTGAAATAATTAATAGAGTGTGGCATGATGCACTTGTATCAAAACTTGTTGCATTTGGTGTCGGTGATAATTTCTATAGTATTAGTAGTAGTATAGTTTCTATAGAAAAATGTTTCTATAGAAAAATTTTCTGTAGAAAAATTATGACCAGTTCATCGGTGGAGCAACTATGATGTTCAGGAATTGTGGTTTCAATAAAACCGGGCATTTGTGTCATGGCCATGAATGTTGGAAAAAGTCATCAAAAATTGGACCTCCACATTAGTATACGTCCATGCCAACAAGCCGTGGCTGTCATATGCCAGAAATCGTATTAAAATTGTAATGTCAGTTAAAAAATTCATTTTTTTCAAGGTTCTCTACCTCTACAAAAACACCTTTTAAAAGTGTATGACAGCAGCATCTTCCCATCAATAGGTTCCACCTTGAAATTTTTGAATGTTTCAACTTTTAAGTTTTAAAACCATTTAGGCCTGACCTCGTTTAGCTTTAGCACAAAAAAAAGAAGGAGCTCTAAATATTATTTATGAATTGTTTGTGATTATCAATCGAATATTTTATTGCTCTATATTTTATAAATTTGTAAAAAAAAGAAACTTTTCCTATTCTTAACATAAAAATTTCTTTTAAATCCAAGACAGTGACCCACTTTTCCCCGGCTAATCCCACGATCGTTCTTCTGTTCTTCAAATGCAAATTTATATTTCAATTTCAATATAAATTATTTTCTTATTACCATTTCGCTAACAAATTTCCTGTTTAGTAGCCAACAATAATAACAATAACAACAACAATTCTTGTTGCAAAGCCGCAAGTAAACAACATATTTGCAACATTTCCGCTAACAGAAAATGCATTAAAACTGGCCAACCAAATTAATCTTCATCAATTGAGGAGGTTGAACAAAACGAGAAAACGTTTATCTTTGCGAAAGTTAACAATTCTAACAAGAATTGGCCATTAAATTAAAAGAAAATTGCTCTCACACTTAAAAAAAAACAACAGCAAAAACAAAAAATACATGAAAACCTGTCAAAATGAAAAAAAAACAATAACAACAACAACAATAACAAAACAATATAAAAATTATTTATTTTTTATCTGCGGTTGCAAAATTCCAGTTAGTGTTAAGAAGGTGTGGCGAAAGGTTGAATAATTGAGAGGAAAATCCTCAAAATGATGTGAAAAGAAAAACAAACAACATCAAAAATTAAGTAAAAGAATATTAAACTGAGGAAAACAAGAACAAGTAAAGAAGCCACACAGGTGAAGGACATGAAGCCAAGGAGGGAAGAAAGAAATTAAACAGAAACAGAAGCTTACCAAATAACGTCAATTTTTACAGAGGGAACCCCCTCCAACGCCATAGAGAAAATAGTTCTTTAATATGATTGATGCTATTTTTTTAATAGAAAAATTAACTCATGAAATTTTTTTATATAGAAATCATGACTGATCCGATTTTTTTAGAAAAATTATGATTAGTGAAATTTTTATATAGAAATATAATGACTGACGAAATTTTTATAAAGAAAAATTATGATTGATGTAATTATTACAAGGAAAACTTACGACTGATGTAATTTTTATATAGAAAAATTAAGAATGAAGTAATTTTTATATAAAAAAATTAAGACTGATGTAATTTTTATATATAGAAAAATTAAGACTGATGTAAATTTTATATAGAAAAATTAAGACTGATGAAATTTTTATATAGAAAAATTAGGACTGATGTATATTTTATATAGAAAAATAAAGACTGATGAAATTTTTATATAGAATAATTAGGACTGATGAAATTTTTATATAGAAAAATTAGGACTGATGAAATTTTTATATAGAAAAATTAAGACTGATGAAATTTTTATATAGAAAAATTAAGGCTGATGTAATTTTTATATAGAAAAATTAGGACTGTAGAAATTTTTATATAGAAAAATTAAGACTGATGAAATTTTTATATAGAAAAATTAGGACTGATGTATATTTTATATAGAAATTTTAGGACTGATGAAATTTTTATATAGAAAAATTAAGACTGATGAAATTTTTATATAGAAAAATTAAGACTGATGAAATTTTTATATAGAAAAATTAAGGCTGATGTAATTTTTATATGGAAAAATTAAGACTGATGAAATTTCTATATAAAAAAATTTAGACTGATGTAATTTTTATATATAGAAAAATTAAGAATGATGTAATTTTTATATAGAAAAATTAAGACTGATGAAATTTTTATATAGAAAAATTAAAACTGATGAAATTTTTATATAGAAAAATTAAACCTGATGTAATTTTTATATAGAAAAATTAAGACTGATGTAATTTTTAATATAGAAAAATTAAGACTGATGAAATTTTTATATAGAAAAATTAAGACTCATGCAATTTTTATATAGAAAAATAAAGACTCATGTAATTTTTTTTAGAAAAATTAAGACTGATGAAATTTTTGTATAGAAAAATTAAGGCTGATGAAATTTTTATATAGAAAAATTAAAACTGATGTAATTTTTATATAGAAAAATTAAGACTGATGTAATTTTTTATAGAAAAATTAAGACTGATGTAATTTTTATATAGAAAAATTTAAACTTATGCAATTTTTATATAGAAAAATTATGGCTGATGATATTTTTATATAGAAAAATTAAGACTGAAAAAATTTTTTAAAATAAAATTATGAATAGTGACATTTTTTATATAGAAATTATGACTGAAGAATTTTTTTACGAAAAAATTCCTGGTGATATTTTTTCATATATAAAAGTTGTGTTTGGTGAAATTTTTTAATTATGACTGATGCTTTTCCTTACAATAAAACCAACACTGTTGCAGGCGAAAGCATTAATTTTTAAAAAGCAGTCTTTATGTACCCTTTTTAATAAGAATTTTAAAACAATTAAATTAAAGGGTGCCCCCCTCTAAAATTAGTTTATGCGATATTTGTTATTTTATATTGAAAACTGTTTTGTGTGTTTAAATATTTAAGATTGCAAATAAGAATCAAACAAAATATAAAATTGAAAATTAAAGGGTGTGCCGTACAAAAAGCATTTCAAAGTATTTTAATTGTAGGAAATTTAAATAAATGTGAATGCGCTGCAGTGCATTTCAATAATTTTACTGAAAAATTTCAGTATTTTTTTTTTTAAATTTAACGATTTCAATTTGTGGCTTCTGTGTTGTGCCTCAACTCATAAAATTAAGTTTTATTTCCATTAAAGTTAATTTGGAACATGCTATTGTTTTATTTTTTACAATTTGATTTGATGGCCACCATGTCTGCACTAAAGTTGACTAGACCTTGTTGTTAATATTTAATGTCGTGATTAGTAAAACGGAAAATGTTTTATTAACTTAGAAAAGCGGTGGGGTGAAATTATTTTAGAACAATTTTATTTGGCGAGTTTTCATACTGAAAAAAGTAAGTCACAGGGAAATTAAAATAAAGTGAAAAGAATTTGAATCAAAAAGAAACGTTTAAGAATTTAATGGGGAGTTTTTTTGCTGTTGAATGTAAAAAACAATAAATTTTTAAATTGAAAAAAAAAAAATTTTTTTTGTTCTTTCCCGTGTCCAATTGAGTTCGTGCCACTGCATTCATTTAGCTTTCCACATGTGGAATATATATAAATCATTTTATTGAAAGCGTGTGTTGGTTGGTTGGCTGGTTGGCAGGTTGGTTTGTTGGTTGGCTGGTTAAATTGTTTGACTAAACGTTTCATAAATGTTTTGGCCTTCTGAATAAATGTGTCAATCGTCAAGGTTACTTTCATTTGGTCTACTTAAGACACAAGAATACAAAAAAGCCACTTGTGCTCACAATAAGCTGGCAAAAAATGGAAAATTATAAAACAACTACAAAATACAGACAGACAGACAAATTAAAACACTTTTACAAAGTTACTGCATAAAAATCTGAGAAGACAAACTGTCACTCTTAAGAGATATTTAATCCGATTAAATTTAGCTTAAATATAAGATGACTTGTTATTTTGCTATTTTTCAATCTTGAAATATTAAACGTCTTATGAGTTTAAAAAAGAAGAAAATGGAAAATGGTAACATTTCTAGCGTTCTAAAGTATAAAGCTCTCAAGTTTAGATTTTTTTTCAGGTTTTTATTAGTTGCAGCTAAAATTATTATTGTTTACTATATTACAGATAACACACTTTATCTTAAAATTACATAAATATGGTGACACCCTCTTTTTTATATAGTTTTCCTAGTGTTTTACTTCTTCTTATAATGATAACATAGCTAAACACAATCTGTGTTAATTTCAAGTCTCTGCTTCTAACGTTTTGATATATAAGACCATAATCGTCAAAGTCACGCACTTACGGAAACACCCTTAAATTTCTTAAAATCAATACTCGCACTTATTTTTATAGCCGACATATTTTTACATACTCTATATTTACTTCAAATATCTGTTTATTATTAGTGTTGTTAAGTTTTGAATAACTAAAACTTAAGTTAAATTTACGTAACTATTGGAACACCTTTATAATTTTTCATGTTTTCTAAAACAAAATGAAACAAAAAATTTAGATTAAGGTGAAACAAATTTTTATTGTTTTACGAAGAGAGGAGTTTGGGAATAATGAATGAAAAATTATATCTGGCAAATATCCACCGCGTTCACACTGACAAATATCGATTCTTTCATCAAAGTTTTTAAACACTTTTTGGTAATCACATCTTGGATTTTAAGTTTAAAGGCTGAACCCGATTCAATTGGCTCCGTATAAACTCTGTCCTTAACACAGCCCTATAAAAAATAATCCAGTGCTGTTAAATCACACGATCGGACTGGCCACTCTTTTTTTTGTTTTTTTTTTTTAAAGAGAAGTAAAAGTAAGTAAAAGAAGAAGCACTTCAGGCAACAATGCCTATTTAGTCAAATACCGTGCTACATTCTTTAGGAAAGGGATAGAGAAGAGATGAAGCAGGTGGTGAAAGTAGAAGGATAGTTGGAAATTAACTGTCGCATAAGACAGCACAGCCATCGGTGACCATGCCTTCATCACTAAGCAGCTCCACCGACAGTCAATTTTTATTTTTGTAGTGAAAAACAATCCAAGGTCTTCCGTTGGGAATCGAACCCACAACACCCAGACTGACAAGCTAGTAGCACACTACCTACTAGCCTACAGGGGTACCTTTCTTAACTGCTGATTGTCGTGAAATTAAGCGATTGGCAATATATACTTTATAATCAATTGATCGTTTCATTGGCTGTGTGATATGTGGCAACGTCCTCTTGAAACCACATTTCAGTGATATCCATGTCGTCAATAATAGCTCCAAATTGAGTTATTAGCATCTCGCGATAGCGTGATCCATTGAACGTTACTGGATGTCTAGTTTCATTTTCGAAAAAAAAACAAAAATGGCCCAATCAGGCCTCAAGACCAATAGTGACACGTTGATCATGCAAAGGCTTCTCAATAATCACTGTAGGATTTTCAGAAGCCCAAATGCGCCAAAATTAATTATTAGCAGGGCTTCTTCTGAAAAATGAAAACCAGCCGTTTATTCCTGCATGAATTCAGCAAATTTACGGCCATGTGAATAGTCGTATGGCTTGAATTCCTTCAGCAGTTGAACCTCGTCAGGCTTCAAAGTCAAATCCTTTTGCAAAATTTGCCATCTAGCGCTTTTGGATAACCTCAATTGTTGAGAACGTCGAGGTATTGACAAATTTGGATCTGCTTCAATACTCTGGCTCACGGCTGCGATGTTTTTATTTGAACGACCCGGTCGAACAACCGTTGGTGTACGCATATTTTGTATCCAGGCTGTCGTCTTAAATTTAACGACCAAATTTTTAATAGCGGTTTTAGAAGGACGATTATGTTGTCTGAAAGTATCATGAAGTATTTTATGAAATAAAAGTTTAGCGAATCACCATTTTCATCAGCAGATTATAATTATTTCAATTCGATTTTTGGGCAAAATTGATTTCATTGTAACAATTTCCGATGAATCCATCAGCTACGAACACGTCGATATTATCATGTTTTTGGTGTTGCCACAATTGAAAAACAAACTTCTTGTTAAAAAACCCGATATTAGTTATTCGTTAATATTTAATTCCCCTGTTTTCTTTACATAGTGACACAAAAATTTTAAAAATCAATTTACTTTCTCTATAAAAAAATGTGAACTTAAGCCCAACTTATTATTACTTATTTAGTCATAAAAACTAAGAGAGTTGTAGTTATAATTAATTTCAAAATTAAAAAAAATTGGAAAAATAAAGGGTGTTTTTCAGAGATATTTTGTTTTAACTGACATGAAATTTTCTTTATTTTAATTTAAACTTGTCACGACTAGCTCGCACGTAGCCCAAACTGAAATTAAAATTTTCATTGGCTTTTTATAACCTCTGTGGCTGTATATGGGTTCCGGACATATCGGCTTAGACTAGCGACTGCCTCTATCCCCACAGCAAATAGTCTAGGGGCCTTAAAAAGTACTATCTAGTAGGCCAATTCGCAGGTTCGATAGATGAAACTATACGGCTACCAAATGATTTCTTCAATTAATCAATGGTGACAGGAGTCGCACTTTATGGTTGTTAAACTGATAAACCAAAAAGTTAGTAATCATGGCTCTATAGCAGTCATCATCGACTGTAACGTTCTGACCAGCATGGCTTTTAAAAAATACAGACTTGATTCCTCTAACCCCCATAAAGCACGCTAAACAATTTTTTTGGATGTAATGGTGGTCTCACCCAGCAAACACTTAAGGATTATCATCACTACAAATATGACAGTTTCTTTAATTGATACATCCTTTCAAACAAATCTTTAGTTGCATCGTTAAACAAAATTCGCTTATTTAAATCGTCATCTTATTTTGGGCGACCCATTTTACATAATTTGAAAACATTATTCAGGTGTCAATTTCTTCATGTTTAAATGCCAACCCAAACTTAACACAAATCACTTCATAGCTGACAAAATGGAAACCGATAAAAACTGTTGTCAACTTGAAGTTCTGTACCTCTATAAAAACACCCGTTAGGATAGAAAGAAGCATCAAATTTAAGGCTAAAAAGAAACAAGGCTACAAAACTACTTTGTTCATCATCTTGAAATTCGTATAGAATTAATGCAGTCAACAACAACAAACACAACAACAACAACAACAAAACACCTCCACAAAACATTTTACGTTAAAAAAAAAATTATACAAAAATCATAATTAAAAAACAATAAATAAATAAAAACCAACAACATCAACAAAAACAACATTAACAAAAATTAGAATTTCAAGTTTTGCTAACATCAAATACAAAAACATAATTATGCCAAGTCATATTTAACCAAGTTACCTAAATACAGCAAACAACAAAAACAAAAACAAAAAAAAACAAAAATAAAATTTTAAAACGAAAAAATTCAAATAAAAAATAATAATATAATTTTTCAGGTTTGTGTCCACCACGCATTGTAATAAAACCAGCAGCATCATCACTGAAAGAAAACCGCAAGAAAGTGCAACATGAAGGCAGCGATGGATATTCACTCACTCACTTCACTTGTAGACAAAAATTTCAATTTTTTCTTCTTCTTCTTCTTCTTCTTATTCTCCTAAAGCTTTTGAAAAATAATGCTGACACACAAAAAAAAAATTTATAGAAATTATAAGCCGATTTAGTTGTTGTTATCTTCACAATGTGTGAGAAATTCCATAAATATAAATGGTTAGCACAATGGGTCGACCTTAAGTCTTTAACTTTTTCTTATTTATTTTATTATTTATTATTCAAAAATAATTAAAAAATTAAACAAACTATAATAAAACAAAATTTTTTAAACAAAAGCTTTGATCGTTTTATAGAAAATAAAATCGATAACTCTATTTTAAGTAACCGTAAAGTTATTGATAATTTTCCCACTGTACATTATCTGCCAAGAAAAGTACAGTTTACGATATCCATTCCAAACCTTTACTTTCCCTAGCAAAGCCAACGGAAATATTTTATCAAAACTTTTTATATAAGTTATCGTTTTAACGTTAACTTTATAGAAAAAGAAACGGAATTACTTCTCTGTAACACAGTTATCGATGGCATTACTTCACTTTTTGAAAAATTATCAATGGCCTCTTTCTTTTATACAAAATCCAATGATAAACTTATTTTTTTTATGAAAAAAACTATCGACTTTTTGCTTTTTGTATACAAAAATAAGCGATAGTTTAAAAGTTATCGATAACTTAAATTTTCTTTGGAAAGTTGAAGATATGGATCATCGTTATAATTTAAAGCTAATTAATGACTTTTCTTTTTAATTAATAATTTTCATTATAATAGCTATTCATTTTGTATAAGTTATCGATATCTTGAATTTTCTGCACTTAAGTTATCGATAGTTTAAAAAATTCAATAAAAATGTGGTCAATAGCTTAATTTTCCATTAAAAACTTTTCGTTTACTTAAATTCTCTGTACAAATGTTATCGAAAATTTATCGATTATTAAAAATACATCGATTGCTTTAATTTTCGCCAAAAAATTTATCGATTGCAAGAAGTTTCTCTCAAAAATTTATTGATTGTTCTAATTTTCTATGGCAAATTTAGCGCCTGCCGCAATTTTCTATATAAAAAGTTTCAATCTACAGAAAATTTCTCGATTGATACAATTTTCTATAGAAAATTTATCAATTCATACAATTTTCTATCGAAAATGTATCGATTGATATAATTTTCTATCGAAAATTTATCGATTCATACAATTTTCTATCGAAAATTTATCGATTCATATAATTTTCTATAGAAAATTTATCGATTTATATAATTTTCTATCGAAAATTTATCGATTCATATAATTTTCTATCGAAAATTTATCGATTCATATAATTTTCTATCGAAAATTGATCGATTCATATAATTTTCTATCGAAAATTTATCGATTGCATATAATTTTCTATCGAAAATTTATCGATTCATATAATTTTCTATCGAAAATTTATCGATTGCATATAATTTTATATCGAAAATTTATCGATTCATATAATTTTTTATCGAAAATTTATCGATTCATATAATTTTCTATCGAAAATTTATCGATTCATATAATTTTCTATCGAAAATTTATCGATTCATATAATTTTCTATCGAAAATTTATCGATTCATATAATTTTCTATAGAAAATTGATCGATTCATATAATTTTCTATAGAAAATTTATCGATTCATATAATTTTCTATCGAAAATTTATCGATTCATATAATTTTCTATCGAAAATTTATCGATTCATATAATTTTCTATCGAAAATTTATCGATTCATATAATTTTCTATCGAAAATTTATCGACTCATATAATTTTCTATCGAAAATTTATCGATTCATATAATTTTTTATCGAAAATTTATCGATTGATATAATTTTCTATCGAAAATTTATCGATTGATATAATTTTCTATCGAAAATTTATCGATTGATATTATTTTTTTATCAAAAATTTATCGATTCATATAATTTTCTATCGAAAATTTATCGATTCATATAATTTTCTATGGAAAATTTATCGATTCATATAATTTTCTATCGAAAATTTATCGATTGATATAATTTTCTATAGAAAATTTTTCTGTTTATTATAATTTTCTATATAGAAAATTTTTGCGTTTATTATAATTTTCTATATAGAAAATTTTTGCGTTTGTTATAAATTTCTACATAGAAAACTATTCGTTTGTTATAATTTTCCATATAGAAAATTTTTCCGTTTGTTATAATTTTCCATATACAAAATTTTTTCGTTTGTTATAATTTTCTCTATAGAAAAATTTTCTATATACAAAATTTGTTCGTTTGTTATAAATTTCTATATAGAAAATTTTTTCGTTTGTTATAATTTTCTCTATAGAAAAATTTTCTATATACAAAATTTGTTCGTTTGTTATAATTTTCTATATAGAAAATTTTCCCGTTTGCTATAATTAATTTCCTATTAATTTTCCTATTAAAAAATATGATCTGTAACTTTGAATTTCGATAACTTTATAAAAAATAATTGATTTCTTTTCCCAAAACTTTCATGGCAAATGTGGCATCTTTTTGGTTTCTTCTTTGGAATTTTGTTTCTTTAAAAAATGTTGATAAATTCTGAAATTCACTGATTTGTATCGACTTGTTTGTTACACAAGTGAAAGTTCACATTTGTTTGTTAAATGTTTTTCTAATTTTGAATTGTCACTATGATTGAGTGTAAAATATGACGTAGGTGTTTGTTTCTCTGTCTGTTTGTTTGTGTGTTTGTTTGTTTGTTTGTTTATTTGTCTCAGCACGAGTTGGCTTTCATGTTGATAAATGTGCCAAATTTCGCTTTTTAGATGAATTATTACTTTCTAAACGAAAGAAAATAGAAGATGAAAAAAAAACAGCCCTTTTGGTGTTACGCTTTGTAAAGCGCCTGTAGCCGAAAGAAATGAATTAGAAAAAATATAGAAAAGCGTCTTAAGCAGTGTCTTAATCAAAAAATGGCACAATAAAAAGTTATTCTCATGATTTACTTTCCATGTCTCTGCATCGAACAGTAGTGACTTTGAAAAGGGGGCATCCTTCGAGTGCTTTTGAATTGTTAAACTTTTTAATCGCAGTGTCAACTACCACTGGCTACTGCACGATATTCGAAGTGAAGAAAAGAAAAAAAAGGAAATGAAAATTAAGGTAAATTGTCTGATTCTAACATAATTTAGTTGGAAAGAAATTTGTTACAACAGATTGTGTGTTTAAGCCCAGCAGGGACAATGATACTGCTGACGAGGTGGCTTATGTTTTTTATGTTTTACTTTGCTGTAAAATTTAATGTTTGACTGTATGTATGGCTGTATGCCCTGTGTAGATTTTTTTCTTCTTCTTCTTTTGCTTAAGATTTTGATTATAAAAACAATTTGAAACCACATTCATCATTTTTAATAGAGTTTCTACTTCTACTGCGCCAAAGAAGCGCAGGCCACATAAATAACAGTTCGACAAACCACAATAAATATTGTGCTGCATAGAGAAACGCAAAAATGTTTTCATTTTCTATTAAAATTGAATGACTTTTAAAGAAAAATTTTATAAAAAAAAAACAAAAAAAAAGGGAAACCTTCACTGAATTAAAGAAAATAAACTTTAAACGTGATGATTTTTGATTATCAAGCAAAATAAATTTGAAAGCATAAATCTGAAGGCCAGCCAAATGGAATTTAATTTGAAATATTTTCTAAAAGTTAAAAATGCGAGATATTCATTTTTTCTAAAAAAATTAATTTTATTTAATTTCTTTAAAGTTATAAAGAAGTGTTTTTGAAAAACTTTTGTGGCAAAAACTATTTAAAAACCGAAATTTTTTTTTTTATAATTCTCGAATTTTATTTTCTTATTTTAAGAAACACTTTTAACCCCGTTCTTACGTTCTAATCATTTTAGTTAAATAATTTTTTTTTTAATTTGGGTCTAACTTTACAATGATTAAACATACATAGAGTTGTATTTTCCATACATATCCAGCTTTAGAGTCCTCAGCCAGCCAAAACCATATTTATTGCTTAAAAGAACATCGTCCTCGAAAAATACCCAACTGTTCGTCAATAGAAACATTTTCGTGACAATTGTAAAGCATTGGAAGAAGAACTTCCTAGCGATTCCATAAATCGCAAATCGGAGCGAATTTGTCACTACTTCGCCGCTGCCTATGGGCGCCCTCAAAAATAAGTGCGGCAATAAATGCGTGCAAAGTAAATTTCCCTAAGACTTTACAATGACTGAATTATTCCTTTTTCCAATGCTGGCAGAAAAAATAACAAAAAGGAAGGACAACATATTATGGCATATAGATGTTGCAAATAGCGTCCCCCTAAAGGGGACTCATTTATCTGTCTGTATGGATTTACACCCCGGGGGCACATTTATCGGTTCTTATAGAGTACTCAACTATCTGGACCTGTGCAACTGGGGGAAAAAGGGAGCCCAGTTCCCTGAAGGCAGACAGGGAGTCAACTGGAAACTCCACTTTATTTCCACGGGGATCAGTGACCCGCAGTGTTCATTATTTGTCTCTTTATGGGTTTTGCGGCCCCATATCCAATGGTTTTCTATGGTGGCCAGGATCATCTCACTGATAATGACACGCAAAGTGAATGATCCAGTCCAGTGAGCATGCTTGACATGTGTTCTGGACAGGAGTTGGAAAGTCTCCAACTCTTTAGCAAGGTGTGATGATTTGCAGACCTGTACTGAAATCATTAAAGTTGCAACTAGGTGGTTCTGTTGCATAGAATTATGGCTTCGGCTATCTAGGACGCATGTATGACGTTCCAAATTATACAATAGTGCTTTGTCCACCATCTGATTAAGACTAATGGTCAGGCGCGGATGTAAAACAAATCACACTCTGTCTGTATGGATTTTGCGTGTCATCCTTGCTCTGACTGGTTATTGAGGTTGGCCCCTATATAGGAGTATCGTGGTGGTTGTGGTTTCGGACCCTCGTGAGAGTTTGTGAGTCGGATCATTCAAATTAACACAATGAATGGTTCAGGTCCAGTGAGTATGAATGCTGTCGTATTCTTGATAAAAAAGAGCTTCATGCGTTCTAGACCAGAAGTTGGAAAGTCTCCAACTCTTTAGCAAGGAGTGAAGGCTGCGGCCTACTTCGGGCTTTCGAAATTGCTACTGGAAGTGACCGGAGGATATACGTATTCGATGGCCTTCTAGGGCGTGGTTGGTGTCCAATCAACCAAGTGGTTTGACCACCATCTGATTATGACTATATAGTCGGTGCAGATGTAAATCAAATCACGCTTTGTCTGTATGGATTACTCAACAATCTAGACATGTGTCAACGGGGGAATAAGGGAGTCCAGCCCCCTGAAGGCTGCCAACTGGAAGCTCCACGTTATTACCACGGGAATCAGTAATCCCCAGAGTTCAGCTATTGGTCTCTTTAGCGTTTCAGCTATTCTCTGACTAATTATTGATGTTGGGCCTTCGGAAGTATCGTGGTGGTTGTGGTTTCGCGGTCCTCATGAAATTTTAACAAGGGGCCAATGGAAACAATGTGTGGTTGATCCGGATCCAGTAAGCATGCTTGTCATGTGTTTTGGACCAGGAGTTGGATAGTCTCCAGCTCTTTCGCAAGGAGTGGTGGTTGGCGATTCTTCTTTGGTACCTCCGAAATTGCAACTAGAAATAACCTGTTGCTAGAAATTAGTCTTTGGCTTCCTAGGGCGCGGCGCACGCCTCATATCGCCCAAGTGGTTTGACCACCGTCGAGTTATGGCATACACACGCTAGATAGCGACGTAAATCATATCACGCATTCTCTGCTGAGGCTTCAAGCTGACAGTGTAAAGGAGATGTACACCATCGCAATTTATGTTTTGCCTTATACAATGAAGCAATGTTATTGACTTCTGCAACACTTTCTTCACTTGCACTCTACATAAATAGTAGGAAAACAAGTTTGAGGGCATTTTTTGTATCTAAAAATGGTATGGACTAAAATGGTCTTATACCTAGGTTAAATTTTTTTTTTTACCTATCAGCAGGGTTATAAACAATTTTTTAAATTCGCGATTTCATTCATCGTTTGTCAGCTAATATCGGCTGTTTTTTAAAAACGTATATAACTTTAAGTTGGCTACACCTTTTTTTAACTGGCGACCATTTTGCAGCCGTCAAGTAATTTATATTTAATCTGGCTTGGCATTTCAACATGAATAGACTGATGCCTGAAAAACACTTAAACTCTGCAAATTTATTGCGAAAGTCACGGTTCTGTTCGAAAAGCGTATCACGCTCTACACCCATTTCACGTTCAACATAAACGTACCTGTGGAACGTTTTCGCACAACGTTTTATTTGAATAGTTATAAGCATCCACAGAGACCTTGTAAGGTGCGTACAGAAGAAGACCTGGCTGCGTAGAACCTACAATAGAGAAGGAGCCTAATCAGTTTATCCGCCCTTGTGCATAGGATTTACAAAATTCAACTCGTGCAAGAATTGAAGCCACACAATCACCTAGAAAAGCTTAGATTTGCTAAATGAGGCGAAAACAAGATTTCCAATACGATCCCAATTTTTAATAAGTGATTTCTGTTTAGCGATGAAACTCACTTTTGTTTAAATGGATGGAAATGCCAATAAACAAACCTCCGTATTTGGAGGGATGATAAAATCAAGTGTATGTTAAGTGGAACTCCGCTACATCCAGAAAAACTAGTTTGTATGCTTATGGGTGCTGGTGGACTTATTGGCCCGTACTTTTTCAAAAACAATGCTGTTTAAAATGTTACAGTGATTGCTGGAAAGCCATGATAATTATGTCATCACATTGAAAACACTCGCCGACCATACCGAACAAACGGCCAGCAATGACGGTTTACACCGAAAGGATAGACAACAGTTATTTTGATTTGTGCTTGGCTTTTCCGACGGGGTTATAATTAATTTTATTTGGGTACGGTTTTCCGTTTCGTACGAAAAGAACACTGAAGATGGCAAACAGCCGAAACCGGTTTGTTCACAAACCAAATTTGACGAGGGTCGACGGAAAACCGTACCCAAATAAAATTATTTTGATTTCTTTCACCAATAAATGAAATGCTGTTGTCATTCTTTTCGGTGAAAACCGTCATTGCTGGCTGTTTATTTGGTACAATCTGTATACTCCACTGCAATTAAATTTGTCAGCTGTTTTCGTCTGTGTTACTATGGCTGATTTAGATATACCAAATCAAAAGCTCTTGATGTTCTTGGCATAAAAATTCAGTAAGCTGTTCGATAGACTAAACACATTTTTCAGGTTTCTAAAGAAGCTTTCTAGTGCCTCGGTTTTCTAAAACGATGTAAGAGATACTTCACTCCATCCGATCTTCGTACTATTTACACCACCAAAGATGGAATGCAATTCTCATGTATGGGTCGGCACCCTAAAGTCTATTCCGGAGTAGTTCCACTGCCTACAGGAGAGGGCCAAGAGACTTATTGGGAACGGTAGGGTATCCAACTCTATTGATTCCCTAGAGCATCGATGCAATCTAGGTTGTATTTCACTGTTTTATCGTTACTACAATGGTAAGTGCTCTAACGAAATTAGGGAACTTGTTACCGAAACTTGTACATTTTTACATTTGACTAGATTTATATTGAGCTCACACCCATTTGTGTTCCATTGGCCAGTGAATCGTACTGCACTTTACAGAGAAAAGCCGTTTTTTAGGAAAACAGTTCGTATGTGGAATGAACTTCTTTCAGAGGTCTTTCCTTTCAATGTGGGAAAATACAAAACGAATGTCCACAAACACTACTGCCTGTTTCCTCCTCCCCATAATCTATTTGCCTAGACTCTGATACAATGCATTGCATCAGTAGGGCTCATCCGTTGGGTACTTTTCTGAGCGAATAAAAATGTTTTGAGATTATGTCTTAGATTGTCCCGCTTCTTAATGCCATGAATGAACACTCCGTGTGATATAGGTTAGTTAATCTAGATATTTGTGATCCTGTGTTAGTAAGCGTGTATCGTTGTGTTGTATCAATTATCTCTTTGTCTTCTTTATTCCTGTTTTTAGTATTGTAAGTAGTGTAAGTAGTTTATTTGTAGGAATTATTTTTAGTTATAGTGTAACTTGTACTTGTCTTTCGAATAAACTAAATTTCAAGTCAAGTTAAATAATTCCATTTCAATGTTATATACCTCTCTAAAAACACCCTTTATTTCTTGTTTTCAAAATCATTAATTCTACAAAATTTTTGTTCGTTTAATTTCCTTAAGAAATCAAAACTATTAAACATGATATTGTGGTTAAGGGAACAGTGATTAGGTTTTCCTTTAGTTGTTTGCCAACTTGCAATGAATTTCTCTTGACAACAGTAATTGTATTCCAGCATTTGACTTACACACTGTTCATCATCATCTGGCTTGTCGTCAGATGCCTTCAACATAATTTGAAGTCGTCATCTATTTTATTTTTTTTTTTTTGATTTGGTGAAGTGTATTGCCAAGAAGTCACAACTTATTTGCTGGCAAACACTCATCAATCTATTTTTACTAAACTGCTGCTGTTAGTGCCGCAAGTAGTCGAAGCAGCTCATAAACTGAATAAGTTGTCTGCTCGTTCACGGGCAACAAAAAAAAAAAAATAAATTGAAGAAAAGAAGCAGAAGCAGAAACAGAAATATTTTATTTTATTTCTTTTTGTTTTCTTTGCCAGCGAAATCAAGATGGCATACTTTTGTGTTGCAAGTTTTAGCTGTCTGTATTTGCTGCCACATCTTGTTGCATGAATGAGTGTATTAAGGCTAATGTGTGGTTTCATATCTATTTCTTTCTTCTTGCATATCGTTTCTTAGCGGTAACAGTGGCAGTGGCAGTGGCAGTTGTAGGTGCTTAGGATGGGCGTTTATGTTGCCCTAATTTGTATGAGTGCAACAAAATATTTATGAGGCATGCAACAATTGCCAGCTGTAATGTATGCAAATTTGTGCTTCGTTTAGAGCTTTAATGTTGGTAATTTTGTTACTCTTGAAACATTCCCAGGCTTAATCATTTGATTAATTTTAACAAAATTGTGAGAATTTTCACAAAAAGCAAAAACCGATAAAAAAAGGCAGAACCAAGCAACCAACACAGCGGAAGGAAAATGTGAAGGGAATAGAGAAATAGAAGTTATAATTAAAAGCATTTAAAGAAACAAAAAAAAAATTTAAACATCGAAAATGTAACACACATCTTCTGCCGGTGGCTATAGAATATTTGAGTGTCACGAAATCATTTTGGTGAGAATAAAGTCACCAACTATTTTCTACACAATTGAAAAAGGGTTTCTTTCGGAAGCAAATGGCACAGATTATTTTTTATTTTAAATAAATAAAAATTTGTTATCAATTACTCCTCCATATAGTGTCTCTCCTGGCTATTTGTTCGCCAATAGCGAGCACTTTCGCTGTGAATTAATTATTTTCAAGTCACGTTCTATCAGGTATTTCTGGTGAGCCAGTATTTCTGGTTCAGATATGTATCTCATAATCGCCATTCCCCCAGAGGTACATGACAGTCTTTATGGATCCTACAACTGACATCTAGAACTGTGTCTTGTGGGGGTAAAAGGGAGCCCAGTCCCCTAATGGCTAGTAGGAGCCAACTGGACAATTCTGCTAAATTTCCACGGGAATCAGTAAAGTCCCAGAGTTCAGCTATTTGTTTTTTTAGCCTTTTAGCTGTTCTCTGACTGATTATTGAGGTCGGACCTTCGGGAGTATCGTGGTGGCTGTGATTTCGCGGCCCCCGTTTAAGTTGTGTGGGTCGGATCATTCACAATGAACACAATGGATGGTTCAGGTCCAGTGAGCTAGACTGCTGTTGTGTTTTTAATTTTGATTAAGCTTCACGCATTCTAGACCAGGTGTTGCATAGTCTCCAACTCTTCAGCAAGGAGTGAGTAGGTGCGGCCTACTCTGAGGTCTTGCGGTTGCAACTACGAGTGACTGGAGGATATACGTATTTGAAGGCTTCCTAGGGAGAGGATGATGCAACATTTCATCCACAGATCCACCATCTGGTAATGGCTTACACAGCTAGGTACAGATGTAAATCTTATCAAGCGCCCCATAATTGTCCCACACCCTCCTGAAGACTGGCAGGGAATCAACTCGAAGCTCCACGTTCTTTCCACGGGAATCAGTAAGCCCCAGAAATCAGCTAATTACTTCTTTAGCTGTTTAGCTGCATTCTGTCTGATTATTAAGGTAGGCCCTTCGGGAGTATCATGGTAGCTGTGATTTCGTGGGTCTCATGAATTTGATTAAGAAGCCAGGATCATCTTACCTTTACGGAGAACACTAAATGAGCATGCTGGTCATGTCTTCTGGACCACGAGTTGGATAGTCTCCAGCTCTTTAGCAAGGAGTGGGGGTTTGCAGCTCTGCTTGGAAACCTCCGAAATTGAATTTAGGAATAAACTGTTGCTAGAAATTAGTCTTCGGCTTCCTAGGACGCGCGGCATGCATAATATCACTCAAGGGGGTTGGCCACGGTCTGGTTATGGCATATACACGCTAGGTAGGTAAAGCTATATATTACTTTTCTATATAAAAGTAAAGCTTTCGATTACTTTTCTAATGAAAAGTGAAGCTATCGATTAATTTTCTATGGGAAAGTGAAGCTATCGATTACTTTTCTAAAAAAAGTGAAGCTATCGGTTACTTCTCTAAAGAAAAGTGAAGCTATCGATTAATTTTCTATAGCAAAGTGAAGCTATCGATTACTTTTCTAAAGAAAAGTCAAGCTATCGATTACTTTTCTATAGAAAAGTGAAGCTATCGATAACTTTTCTACAGAATAGTGGATCTGTCGGTAACTTTTCTATAGAAAAGTGAAGCTATCGATAACTGCTCTATATTAAAAGTGAAGCTATCGATAACTGTTCTCTAGAAAAGTGAAGCTATCGATTAATTTTCTATAGAAAAGTGAAGCTATCGATTAATTTTCTATAGGAAAGTGAAGCTATCGATTACTTTTTTAAAGAAAAGTCAAGCTATCGATTACTTTTCTATAGAAAAGTGAAGCTATCGATAACTTTTCTACAGAAAAGTGAATCTGTCGATAACTTTTCTATAGAAAAGTGAAGCTATCGATAACTGTTCTATAGAAAAGTGAAGCTATCGATAACTGCTCTATATTAAAAGTGAAGTTATCGATAACTGTTCTCTAGAAAAGTAAAGCTATCGATAACTGTTCTATAGAAAAGTGAAGCTATCGATAACTTTTCTATACAAAAGTGAAGCTATCGATAACTTTTCTATAGAAAAGTAAAGCTATCGATAACTTTTCTATAGAAAAATAAAGCAATCGATAATTTTTCTATAGAAAAGTAAAGCTATCGATAACTTTTCTATAGAAAAGTAAAGCTATCGATAACTTTTCTATAGAAAAGTAAAGCTATCGATTACTTTTTTAAAGAAAAGTCAAGCTATCGATTAATTTTCTATAGAAAAGTGAAGCTATCGATTAATTTTCTATAGAAAAGTAAAGCTATCGATTAATTTTCTATAGAAAAGTAAAGCTATCGATTAATTTTCTATAGAAAAGTAAAGCTATCGATAACTTTTCTATAGAAAAATAAAGCTATCGATAATTTTTCTATAGAAAAATAAAGCTATCGATAACTTTTCTATAGAAAAGTAAAGCTATCGATAACTTTTCTATAGAAAAGTAAAGCTATCGATAACTTTTCTATAGAAAAATAAAGCAATCGATAATTTTTCTATAGAAAAGTAAAGCTATCGATAACTTTTCTATAGAAAAGTAAAGCTATCGATAACTTTTCTATAGAAAAGTAAAGCTATCGATAACCTTTCTATAGAAAAGTGAAGCTATCGATAACTTTTCTATACAAAAATTAAATTTTTGATTCTTTTTTACAGAAAAGTGAAGCTATATTTCACAAAAAAAATAATATTATCGATAACTCTTGTATAAAAAAAGTAATACAATCGAAACTTTTTGATATTAAATTGAAAAAATCGATAACTCTTTGAGAGAAAATTAACACTTTCGATAACTTTTCGAAGGAAATATAAAACTATAGATAACTTTTTATTATAAAAGTAAGCTTATTGTTAAATAATCGATGAAATAATAAAATTATTGATGACTTTAGAAGAGTCAAATTATTAATAACTTTAGATCACTACAGAAAAGTGACACAATTTAGCAATATTGATAACTTTTGTATAGAAATGCATCGATAGCTTTGCTGTAGAAAGCTAAAACTAGCGAATACTTATCGACGGAAAAGTAAAACTATTCAGAACTGGTTTATAGAAAAGTAAAACTATCGATAGATTTTCTATGGAAAAGTGATATTATTGATAACTTTTCTGTAGTTAAGCAAAACTATTAATAGCTTTTCTATAGAAAGAAACAACATAAGTATGTTTTTAAGATAAGTGAAAATATTGTTAAGTTTTCTGTAGGAAATAAATAATTTTTCTGTGAAATGAAGCAAATTTTTTTAAGTTGAACCATTAGGATACAAAAAATTTTCTTAGTGAAGATTAAAGTTATCGATAGCTTTCTTAAAAATTAATTTTTTTAAAGATTTTATATACCAGCGCAGTTTCCGTAATGATAAAAAAATCAAAGTTTATAAAAAAGTTTTTTAAGAGAGAAAAACTGTCGAATATTATCTATAGAAAAATATTAATATTTTTATTAATATTAATACATTTTATTACATTTTTTTCTGGTAACAGTGCATTATAAAAAACAGCAGTCAATTTTTATTTGTGAGGAAGTTTTAAAAATAGTTTAAGCAGGAAAGAAAGATTGCACTATGAGTTGCTCCCCTTTATTTCCGTCCAGTGGAATTAAAAGAAAACATAAATCCAATTTGGCACAATTATATATTTTGAAACAGACTAATAAGGGAAATATTGAAAATAGCATCTGATAAAATATTTTCACTGTTAAAAAATAATTAATATTGATTTTGCTTTTGGATTATGATGACAGTGTGCATGAAAACAAATCGCAGGTTGAACAAAAAATAAAAATAGAAATTTTTCCTCAAACCAAAATGAACTATTTTGTTGTTCTTGTGCACTAAAAAACAAAAGGAAATAAACTGACAATAACAACAATAGCGGCAGCATCGACATAAATTTTGAAATAAACAAAGAAATAAAACATCTTAATCAAAAGTGCATTAACCGCTTGGCTGGGCATGACCACTAAAACACACGCGTTCACATCTTACACCGCAACTCTATTTTTAAATCATAAAACTTAATTTCACATTGGATTTATTCTTAGCCACCGGTTAATGTTGTTTTCTTAAGCACTCTCCCTTTAGAAAACCAAGCAGATAATTCTGAAAGGGTATTCTTCAAGATGGTATTTTATATTTTTCAAAACGACTGAAATATGCAAAAACCATTTTATTCAAAATGATCCTTCAAACTTTGCAAAAGCAAAGCAAAAACAATCTACAAAGAAATTTCTTTATTGAAAAGCACAACACAACAAAAAACACAACAAACAAAAAATTAAAAAAAAAATATCGTAAAGCTATTTTCTGCACAACGTTATTTTAATTAGCTGTTGAAAAGCTCTTCGGTGGTTGTGGGAGCATGAAAATTAAAACATCTGTTTTCTCAAAACCCACACGCTCACCAAGCAGGCGCCCTTAGAAGCTTTTAGTGGTTGTGTTTTATATGAAAATATTGTGTGGCGAGTTGTTTATATTTAAACTTTATTCAGGGTTGCTTAAACAGGGATGTTTGCTATTTTAACGCGAGTTCCACTAGAAAATATAAAATTCACGGGTAATACATATAGATTTGCTATAGTATTTTATTATAAAATTTATTTTTTTGTTATAATATTAAAAAAAATTATCATTAAATTATTAAAATTTCTAATTATTACCATATTTAAAACTTACGATATTAAAAATAACGAAAAAATTACGATATTTAAAAATTACGATAATAAAATTAATAAAAAAAATTTTCGATATTTAAAACTTACGTTTTTAATTATAATGATAAGAATTAGGATTTTTAAAACTTACGATATTACAAATAAGGAAAAAATTACGATTTTTAAAAATTACGATATTAAAAAAAGGAAAAAAATTACCACACATGAAACTTACGATATTAAAAACAATTAAACAAAATTGCGCTATATAAAACTTACGATAGTAAAGTTACGATATTAAAACCAACGTTATTTAAATTTACGATATATATTAAAAATTACGACATATAGAAAAAAACTAAAAATTGCGCTGTTTTGATTTTAGGTTAATTTAAAATTACTCATATTTGAAAAGTATCATATATAAAAATTATAAAAATACTAAAAATTAGGTTTTTTTATTTTAAATTGCAATATATGTATAAAATACGGTATTTGCAAATACATTTAAATATTTCATAAAAAATTATGATATTACGATATTTTAAAATTATGTTATTTTAAAATTACAATATACAGAAATTAAAAAAAAATTACGATATTTAAATTTTACGATATATAAAAAATACGATATTGAAAAATTCCGTTATATGGAAATTGTGGCATTTGAAAATCCATATTAAATATTTAATATTTAAAAATAATGACGTTTAAACCTTGCGGCATTAAGAATTGACAATAATTAAAAATTACGATATTTAAAAATATTTTTTTTTTAAGAAATTAAAACAATTAAAATTTATATTTAAAAATTGAAATATATAAAAAAATTACTGTATTTTAAAATTGCGTCATTAAAAAAAATTACAATATCTAAAAACGACGATATTTAAAACTTACGGTGTTAAAAAATCACGTTAATTAAAATTACGATACTTAAAATTAAGTTATTTAAAAATTGTAATATACGTAAAAATTAAGATCTTTAAAATTTTCGACATTTAAAAATCACAATTATGTTAATTATATATTATGATATATAAAATTTACGATATTTAAAAACTACGATATTACAAAATTACGATATTAAAAAATTACGATTTAAAATAATGAAGATTTGAAACAATTACCATTTAAAAAATTTACGGTTTTTAAAAATTACAATTTCTGAAAATATCGATTTGAAAAAATTACGATTTTAAAAAATCATGATTTTAAAAAATTACGATATCAAAAATTTTGTTTGTTTTAATTTCAAAATTAGTATAAACAAATTTCCATATTCTGCAGATTATAAAGAAAAGCTATCACCCACATAGCTTTTAGTGTTAAGCTTACGATATAAAAAATTTATGTTACAGCATTTTTACTCTGGTAATAAATTTTTAATAGAAATATTTCTTGAAATCCTACAAATTTTTAATACAAAAAATTAAATTTATAGCATTTTAAAAAATTACGCTATTAAAAATTAAAAAAAAAATTTTTAATTAATATAAAAAAAATGTCCATATTCCGTAGATTATTCAATAAAGTCTACATTCACACAGCTTTTTGTATTAAGTTTACGACAAAACAAATTACGATATTGAATTTTTACTATATTAACAAATTGTTTATATATTTAGAAAATTTAAAAACCAAAACTTTTTAATACAAAAATGTAATTTTTAATATAAACAATTGAAAAAAAAATAAAAATAAAATTAAAAAAAAATAGTTTTAAATAATTTAATAAATAGTATTGGTTTTTTATTTAATGTTATAAACTTATTAAGTTAATTTAAATTTTTAATGTAAATTATTTTACACAATTAAAAATAATTTTTAAAGAAATATTTAAGATGAAGTTGTTTTTTATTATTAACATTTATTTTAATTTAATGTTAAAAAATTATTTAATTAATTTTAGTTAATTTAGTTTTTTAACATAAAAAATTATTTTACAAAATTAAAAAAAGAAAATATTTAAAGAATTATTAAAGAAAATGTTGTGTTATATTTTTTAATTGTTTTTATTTAACGTTAAAAACTTATTTACTAAATTTTAGTTAATTTAATTTTTTAACGTAATTTATTATTTTAGAAATTTAAAAATTGAAAATATTTAAAGAATTATTAAAGAACAAGTTGTTTTTTATTTAATGTTAAAAATTTATTTAATTAATTTTAATTATTTTAATTTTTTAACATTAAGAATTATTTTACGAAATTAAAAAAAAAAAATAATGTTTAAAAAAGTATTTAAGAAAAATTTGTCTTTTATTTAAAAAGTTTTTTTTATTTAATATTAAAAACTTATTAGTAAATTTTTTAACACAAAATATTATATTATAAAATTAAAAAAAAAATATATTTAGAGAAAAATTTATTAAAAAAACTCTTGTTTTTTATTCAATATTAAAAATTTAAAAGAAATATTTAAGAAAAATGAGTTTATTTTTTAATATTACAAATTTATTTAATTAATTTTAGTTAATTTAATTTTTTTTATATAAAAAATTGTATTATAAAATAAAAAAAAAATATATTTAAAAAAAAATTTAAGAAAAATTTTTATTTTTAAAAATTTTTGTTGAATATTAAAAATTTATTTCATTAGTTTTAGTTAAATTTAAAAAAAAAATATTTTTAAATTAAACATTTTAACTATAGAAAAAAAATTTATTAAAAATTTATTAATAAACGATTTAAAAAAATTTAATTAAATTAATAATTAATTTAAGTTGATTTAAACAAATTGTTTTTTTTTTTGGAAATAAACAGAAAAAAACAGAAATAAACAGAAAAATTAGGTGTAAATTTGATTAAGTGCTTTCTTAAACAACTCTGCTTAAAACTTTTTCCAAGAATGTTTTCTCCTTTAAAGCTTTTTCGATAAGTGTGTGTGTATGGATAAATGTGAGTGTGAGTGTGCGTGTGTGCTTGTGTATATGTTTTTGAAATTTTTCCTCTAGTTTACTTGCAGCAATAATGAGCACGTAGCAAATTTAGAGAATTCAGTGGCCGTGTGGCATAAACTCGAACAAATTGTGGCGTGCACACAAGAGTATTTAAAAATCGGTGGAATTCCTTAAGAAGAAAAAACAAAAAAATAAAGAAAAATTTTTGCACAAAATTAAAACATTAAAAATATGATTAAAGCTAGAAAAAATTGAATAATTAAGTAAAAAAAAATAATAATAAAAAATCCAATAAAATAAAAATATTAAAATGGGCAGCAGTGAAATTACTGTTTTAATTGCAACAATAAAACATTAAAGTCTATAGAATTAAAGAAATAATTTTCTGTTTTACAATGAAATGAAGAGTGAAGTGTAAAAGAAAAAATAAATTAAGAAAAAGTTTTTAGCTGCGTTAGAGGAAGAAAAACTGGCTGCTGCTACTGCTGCTGTTTGTGGTTATAATACGAAAAACGAAAACGGGGAAAATAAAAGGAATTTATGTATGTACATGCCTGTTTCAAATAAAAACGAAATCAATTTTAAAAATCAAAATCTGTAATTAAGTAGCTAATTTTATTTATGCGACAACAACAACAACAATAATAAAATCAAAATTAAATAAATTAAATTAAATAAAATTAAATAAAAATCAATTAATAAAACTAAAATAACTAAAAATGCTATAACAAATTAGTGTGCATGTGTGTGTGTATGTGTGCTGGCGTGAATATCAAACCAAAAAAAACAAGATTCCAAAAAAATCAATTCAATATTAAATCGAAAAGCTGCATGCCAGCACGAAAAAGGTCTCCAAATAAAAATAATAAATAAAAAAAAATCTGCTAATTTTGCAAAATCAAAAAGAAAATTAAACATTTAATAAATCCAAAGTCGTTTGCCAAATGTTAACTAACATCAATCAAAGCCACCTCCATCGCCGCCACTATTTAAAATCCAACACCTTGACCATCAATTGTACCACCTTCCATTGCCGTTTTTTACTCTCACACTCTCTCCTCTCTCTCGCTATCGCTCTCGCTTCCTATATAGAAAAGAAACCCCCCATCACTTTCTTATTCAGAATAAAAATTTTTGGTTTCAATAAAAATTTCGATTAAGAAAGACACCAAATTGGAGCGGGGCTGGGAGTTTCAAAATTAATAAATTCAATTTTACAAAATAGCAAAACAACACAATAAAATAACTTCAGCAGAACAATAATATTAAACCTTTTAGCACTTACGTTTAACCCAGAATTGAATAAAAGTCGTTTAATTTACACACACACATACAAACCCATACACACACACACACTTAGTTTTAAATACACTGGCAGCAAAAAAAACTTAAATCAAAACCTCCACCTTTGTCATGGCCCACTGTTGCAGTGCTAACATATTTGACCTTAAACGATTGTATTAAAAAATTATTATCATCATCAACAAAACAACAACAACAATAACAGCAACAATATCACCAGAAATGGAATTTGCTACAACAATCACAAATAGCCACAAACCAAAACAACAAACAATAAAATAATAAAAAAAAAATATGCAAAATTAGCAAAAGCAACAAACACAACAAATACAACAACAACACATAGTCTAAAGTATTAATCAACAACTAAAGTAGTCACACACTAAAGATATTTAAATGTCATTATTTTTCTTTTCAGTAAAAACGTTTTTTAAAAATAGAAAATTCTTTTTTATAACAAACGAAACTCTTATTTAGAGTATAACAACAAAGTAATCAATAATCAGTGGAAAATTCTTTTATAGAACAATTCAGAAATTGTTATATTTTGTAGGGAAAAAATGGAATCAGTAATTTTTTAGAAATCGTAAAAATTATCGATAACTTTTTTGAAAATTTATCGATAACTTTAAATTTTTTAGCTATTAACTTTGTCTTTAAATAGTTTGGTTAAAAGTTATCGAAAACTTTTTTGAAACTTTATCGATAAGTTTACATTTTTAATTTTCAACTTTTTCTTTTAACTTTGGTCAGAAAAGTTATCGATAACTTTGATAATTTATCGGAAAATTTATCGGAAAATTTATTGACAACTACATTTTTAGCTTTCAAATTTTTCGTTTAATGGTCGGTTTAAAGTTATCAATAACTTTTCTGAAAATTTATCGATGACTTTTCGAAAAATTTATCGACAGCTATTCTGAAACTTTGTCAATAACTCTACATTTTTAGCTTTTCACTTTTTCTTTAAATCGTTTGGCTAAAAGTTATCGATAACTTTTCTAAAAATTTATCTATGACTTTTCGATTGAAAAATTGTGTCGATAAATCTACATTTTTAGCTTTTCACTTTTTCTTTAAATGGTTTATGATTATCGATAACTTTTCTCAAAATTTATCAAAAAATTTATCGGACAATTTATCGATAACTTTACATTTTTAGCTTTAAACTTTTTCTTTAAATCGTTTGGTAAAAAGTTGTCCATAACTTTTCTGAAAAATTTTCGACAGCTATTCTGAATCTTTGTCGATATCTCTATATTTTTAGCTTTCAACTTTTTCGTTTAATAGTTGGTTAAAAGTTATCGAGAAATTTTCTAAAAAGT
Source organism: Trichopoda pennipes (assembly GCA_030448955.1). Taxonomy (NCBI): domain Eukaryota; kingdom Metazoa; phylum Arthropoda; class Insecta; order Diptera; family Tachinidae; genus Trichopoda; species Trichopoda pennipes. The sequence continues at coordinate 4,645,677 of JASKUP010000056.1, read as the reverse complement.
TATCGATAAATTTTCTGAAAATTTTCTAAAAATTTATTAATACCTCTTCTGAAAGTTTACGATAAGTTTTACCTTTAAATTTTTTCCTTAAATGGTTAGTTATAAAAACTACAAATTTCCTGAAAAGAAAGTTATCGATAACCTGTTTAGAGAAACTACATTAATGGATAACTCTTTGAATGTTGAGGTTAATGATACTATTTACAAATGTTAACTTATCAGAACTAAAACGTTTTAACAGGCTCAGAGGAAATCGATAATAAAAGTATAACCAAATTAAACAATGAAAAATCGATAACATTTTGCTTTTAAATAGTAAATTAAAATATTGTAGTTTTATAAATCTTAAATAAAGATCTTAAATTAAGCGAAGTTTTGTTAGAAAAAGGCCTGGAATAAAATGTAGGAAAATTATCGATAACATTTTCTAAGAATGATAAATAAAAAAGTTTCTCTTTTAATCTTGCTTAGTCAAGCAATTATATGAACACAAGTGTAATGTGAAAACTTTTGCAACAGAAACCGATAACAACATAATTTATTCAAATAGCTTTATCACAGAAAAGTAAAATAATCGAATTTATTTCTGTTACAATGCCAAGTTAATCGATAACTTTTACTTATTTTCTTTGCTACAGCATGTTATAAATTTTGATAGTAATAAAAGTTTATATTTGAAAACTTTACTCAGGAATTAAAAAGCAATGGGTTTTTTTCTAGAACAGTTTAATTTATAATTATTCCACAGAATAAATATTACGAAAAAAAAAAACCCGATTAAGTTATCTTCAGTTAACTTCAGTCATCGATAGCTTTACACAAGACATCGATAGACTTTTAATGTAATCTTGAAATTAACAACAATATGTCTCTAATTATTGGAACAAAAATTGATAGTTTTTAAAGAATCATAAAGTAATCGATAAATTATCTAAATATTGTAATCGATAGGTTAGTTATCGAGAATTAAAATAGAGAAATCTTTTTTAAATTTTTACTTATACCTTTTATCTTTTTTCATTTGGTATAATAATTCTATAAAATTTTAATTTAATTTAACTTAATTTGCGATAACTTTTACAAAATCGGTGAAGAAGATTTGTATTAAAAAGTAAAGTAAAGGAAGAAAAGCAACCGACCACTCTTTTTTTAGGGTGGTGAAGAAGTTAGCTATTAACTTTCATAGAACACAAAATATGTTTATGCTGTAGAATTGTTATCGGAAAAGTGTCTATAGGGATGGCAAGTTAAACGATAGTTGTCCATCAAAAGCTTAAAGTAATCGACAATTTGTTTCAATGGGCACATATATCTAGATAAATGAAGTAATCATAACTTTTCTATAGAATACTAAGAAAACATTTAATTTTTCTTTAAAGAAAAGTAATCGATCGATAACTGCTCAAAAAACAAATTGGAAAACATTTAACTTTTCTTTAGTGAGCAAAACTTAAGAAAATAATATTCCTTAAAAAAATGCAATGTTATCAATAATTATTAAATTAAATAGAAATCACCAAAAAAAAAAGAACAAATTTTATTCAGGCTTAGGTTTGCCAAAAAGAAAAATGGAAAACACATAACTTGTTTCTTAGTGTAAAATGCTTAGCCATAACATTCCTTTCAGAAGTGTACGGTAAGCCAGAATTTTCAAATGAATTATAAATTATTAAAAAAAGAACAATTTTTAATTAGGCTCAAGTTCGTGTTTTCAATTCTTATGTTGAAAGAAGAATAATTAATTTCAAACGTTGCTTTTATTATGAAATAAAATAGAGACAAAAGTACAAAAGAGAAAAAGAGAGAGATAGAGAGACAAAATAAAAAAGAGCTATAGAAAGAGACATCAGCAAAAGAGAGAGAGAGAGAGGGAGAGACAACAGTTAAATGTAATGCTAATTCAAGAATGCTATCTTGTTTTTCGAAACTCTTGGTATCCAGCTATTTAATATATGACATTTTACGCTGTAAATATCACATACTCTCATTAACAATGTTCACTTTGCTAGACGTTCTTTTATTATAAATGCATCTGATTATGGTGAAAGAAATTAAAAGAAATAGATCTGGTTAGTGAATTTCTGCTTAAGGCCCTTAATTATTTAAGTACATTGCTTCCCATCAGCGTGGTTAATCGAAAACAGTGAGTGATTATTTTGGAAACTCGCTTCCAATTCAGAATACGTTTCCTAGTATTTTTTTTTCACTCGTTATCGCTTGTCGGTTTCTTTGTATTTTTGTCTGTGCTTAAGTAACGCTAGTGTGTCATTGCCAGAACTCTGCGTACTGCGTTCGTTTTCCCGTGACTTTATTTGGAAATTTCTCTGTTAATTTATTACGTAGTTCGATTTACAGGCCAATCAATCACAAAGGAATACGATCTCAACGAAAATCGGGTCAAAGCCAAACATGTACGAGTTTCGGGAACAAGTTCTCTAATTTCGTTGGAGCACTTACCATTGTAGTAATAATAATATCGTGTAATTCAGCCTACATTGCGTCGATGCTCTAGGGAATCAGTAGAGTTGGATACGCTACCGTCCCCAATTAGCGTAATGGTCCTCCCCTGTATGCATTCGAACAACTCCGGCCCATACATGAAAGTTGTATTCCATCTTTGGGCGAATATAGAGGGTATAAATAGTACGAACATCAGATGGAGTGAAGTATCTCTTACACCCATAGTAACAGATTTAGCGCCTTTACCGAACACAGATCTATGCGTAAGCATGCAACATTGCGTCTTACGTGAATTAAAATCGACTCTATAATTGAGCGTATCAATCATGTACCGCCTTTAAGAACTCACCACCAACTGGTTCCGTCTATTATCAAATTAATACGAACGACAAATGGTGCTGTCATTGGCGGAAGAGTATATAGGGTTGAAAGTTTAACAAAGAAGATCGTTTAGAAGAATAAGAAATAGAGTAGGAGAAAGAACGTACCTTGCGGTACCCCTGAATTCCCCCCGGGGACTCATTTATATATCTTTATGGATTACTCAACCATCTAGACATGTGTCAACGGGGAAATAAGAGAGCACAGTGTCCTGAAGGCCGGCAGGGAGTCAACTGGAAGCTTCAGGTTATTTCGACGGAAGTCAGTAAGCCCCAGAGTTCAGCTATTTGTGTTTTTAGCCTTTTTTTAGCTGTTCTCTGACTGGTCATTGAGGTTGGCTCTTCGGGAGCATCGTGACAGTTCTGGTTTTGTGGCCCTCATAAATTTTGATTAAGGGGCCAAAATCATCTCACCTTTACTGAGGACATTCGGTGAATGATACGGATCCAGTGAGCACGCTTGCCATGTGTTCTGGACCAGAAGTTAGATAGTCTCCACCTCTTCAGTAAGGAGTGGTGGTTGGCGAGCCTGCTTCGAAACCTTCGAAATTGCAACCAGGAATAACCTGTTGCTAGAATTAGACTTCGGCTTCCTGGGGCGCGGGCTCATTCATCGTATCGCCCCCAGGGGTTTGACCACTGTCGAGTTATGGCATACACACACTAGGTACCGACGTACATCTTACTACCCATGTGCCCCTAAATTAATCTTGAACTCGTCTGATGAAATCCCATCTATAAAAGATCGTATTATGCGATTCCTGAGAAAACTCGATATAAATCTGGAGAATTTCCACCGACACCAAAAGCAGAAAGTTTTGACACTCTATCAAACGCCTTGGAAATATCAAAGCCACCATCTATCTCACTCTCTTTTTGAAATGATGTATGGAGTTGCACTATCGTTCCGATAGGAAAACAAGTGGCACGTAGAGCGCCCCCTATGGAAACCATACTGTCGGTCGCTAAGTAAGCTGTTGAACTCTAGGTGACTAGTGAGTATGTCTTCATCGCTGAGCAGTCCCACCGACAGTCAATTTTTAATTTTATAGTGAAAAAAAACCAAAGTTTTCGTTGGGAATCGAACCCACAACCCCCATACTAATAAGCTAGTAGACTATCTACTAGCCTACAGGGGCACCTCTTTTAAGATGCAAATTATTCATACTTTCCATTACTTTAGACAGTGCAGAACAAGTGCACGGTAATTTTCTGGATTGTTAGCCTCACCCTTTTTTGGGATTGGCGTTACATAAGCAGCCTTCCAACACTTTATTAGTATTAGTGTTCTTGTTCTGTGTTAGTGGTTTTTTCTTTTTTCTGATTTTTAATCTTAGTTCGTGGAATTTGAATGTAGCTGCTTGTTGTTATTATTTTTGTGTTAATACGATTTTTTAAAAGCTGTTTTTGATTTGTTAACAGACACAATGGGTCTTTGCACTATTCTGTTGAGATAATCACCTTTTTATAATTTTTTTATAAGCAAAGCATCTTCGTAACAATATTTTATACGCATCACCTTGTGATTGCAAATATCAGCAGCTTTTCTTCTTTGCTTAAGCATCCTTTTAAGCTTCTACACGGTTGTAGTTGGGGTTAGACTTAAACGACTAGGTAAGTGTGTTCCGCTTCACGCGCCATAAGGATTGACTAATGCTGTGTTAAACTTTAAACATTTTAAAACCCGCCAATTTTCACAAGCTGAACGTTAAGTATGGCAACTCTAAGCTGTCTTTCAATGCTCTTATTTAACATTAATAAGGCCTTATGTTAAGCTCTCTCATAGGCGAAAAAACCTAAAACGATTTGTTAAATAATCCACCCACATGACAGTGCTATCTTTAATAAGCTACTAAAACAACAATTACAACAAAAACATTTTTATTTTTTTTTTTTTTTGCTACATATAAAACAGACATCTACACCTCCTTGACAATCACACGAAATACATTAAACAGACAAAAATGAATATGCAAACATGCATGAGCTTGTTGTGTTGTGTTGTGGACACATATACACATGTGACAATGTGCGTTCATTACTAAACATGTGTATGTATGTATTGTAGTGATTTTTCGGAATTGAAAACAATTTACAAAAATTTGTTTTCATAAATGGAAAACAAATTACAAATAATAAATTTTAATTGCAATTTTTAATTGCTGCGCGTAGACCACATGTTCACAATATTAAAAAACATTAAAAAATCATGAAATTTTTTTGGAATAAATAAAAACAAAAATAGTTTTAATTGAAAAAACACAAAATGATTAATTTTCCATATTGTTGTTATTCTCATGCTTTTTTATATCAAACAAAATCTGAACAAATAAATTTAACATTTTTGTTGTTGTTGATTTGTTTTGCTTTTCATTTGTTCACTTCTTTGTGTATCCGTTCAACTTTAAAGGCAACAAATACGAAAATCTTTTGAAATTTAGTATCTCTATAATTAAATTTATTGAAGGAAATGCTCTTTTATTTTAATACCATTTAAATCTCTCTCTCTCTCTCACTCTCACTCTCTCTCTTTTCTAATTTTTATTTTTCTTAATCCAAAAAAAAGCTTTGTTTTTGCAGAAATAAAGTGTGAAAATACACAGAGTCACAGTTGTATGTATAAAGTTGCTAGATCAAATCGGCATAAAAATAGTTCCCCCAAAAAAAATTTTTTTTTAGGTTAAGCTAGAACAAAGAGTTTTACAAAGTTTTAATAAAGGATGTTGTTTATAGAGGTATTGAACTTTAAAACAAATAAAATAAAATAAATTTGCCCTGAAATTTTCTTTATTCGGCATTAAAATTTAAATACGACTTCTGGCATATGAAAAGCACGACCGCGTCGGACATGCAATTTTCGATGACTTTTCCCAACGTATGTTGGGTACCTACCCATATCGGCAATAATGAGGCTAATAATATTCTCCAAGTTGTCTCCCCCCGGGGGTACATTATAAGTCTTTATAGATCGCACAACCATCTAGACTTGTAAATTGCGGGGGTAAAAGAAAGCCCAGTCCCCTTAGGCTAGTAGGAGCCAACTGGAAAGTCCACTATATTTCCATGGGCATCAGTAAGGCCCCAGAGTTCCGCTATTTGTCCCTTTAGGCATTTAGCTGTTTCTCTGACTGATTATTGAGGTTGGCCCTTCGGGATTATCGTGGTGGCTGTATTTTTCGAGGCCCTTGTTTAAGTTTATGGGTTGGATTATTTACAATAAACACAATGAATGGTCCAGGTCCAGTGAGTATGAATGCCGTCGTGTTCCCCCCACCCCCCACGGGGGAACATTTATCGGTCTTTATAGAACACTTGACTATCTCGACCTGTGCAACTAGGGGAAAAAGGGAGTCTAGTCCCCTGAAGGCAGCAGGGGTCAACTGGAAACTCCACGTTATTTCCACGGGAATCGGTAAAGCCCCAAAATTCTGCTATTTGTCTCTTAAGGCATTAAGCTGTTTCTCTGACTGATTATTGAGGTTGGCCCTTCGGGAGTATCGTGGTGGTTGTGGTTTCGCGACCCCAAGCATGAATGATTATGGTGGCCAGGATCATCTAGCCAATAATAACACCCACAGGTGAATGATCCAGTCCAGTGAGCATGCTAGACATGTGTTCTGGACAGAAGTTGGAAAGTCTCCAGCTCTTCATCAAGGAGTGCAACTAGGAAAGACCTGTTGCTAAAATTAGTCTTCGGCTTCCTAGGGCGTGAATGACGTTTGCTTTTCAATCCAAGTGGTTTGACCAACATCTGATTAAGGCTCCATAGCCAGGTACAGATGTAAATCTTATCACGTAATGCCGTCGTGTTCTTAATTATATTAAGCTTCATGCGTTCTGAACCTGGAGTTGGATAGTTTCCAACACTTCAGTAACTAAGGAGTGAAGGATGCGGCCTGCTCCGGGCTTTTGCAGTTGCAACTAGGAGTGACCGGAGGATATACGTATACGAAGGCCTTCTAGGGCGAGGATGACGCTACATTTCATCCACATAGGTAATGATCCACCATCTGATTAAGAGTTACGGCCAGGCGCAGATGTAAATCTTATCACGTCATGTTGCAACTCTGTTACATCTAGAAAAACTGATTGACTATTTGATGTCGCTATTGTAAGATGTAAATCTTATCACGTCTCCAAGTTGCCTATCGTTTCGGAATTATCGCCATAGGCTGGCGATTTCAGATGTCTTCACAGACTACAGTCTAGCAGCGTAAAATCTCAATATTTTGGAGGGCAATTCAGAAACGTGAAACTAGGCGATTGATTACCAAACGTTACCTTCATTAAAATTAATTAAGGCCACAAGCTGTATGACATATTGCATCGTCCTTTTTTTCTCAGAACAACACTCAGAGAATGACTCCTACCCCCTGCAATGCTTTGTTACAGAACTAGAAGATCAGGTTATGGGGAAGAGAAAAGAAGAAATAGTGTTTGTAAAGAATCAATTTGAACTTTCCTACATTGAAAAAGGCTGGAAGGACCTCTGAAGGGTGTTTATTCCACATACGGCTGTTCTGCTATAAAACGAATTTTCCCTGTAATGCCTAGTGCAATACACTGGCCAATCAACTACAATTGGATGCGCTCTCAACAAAAATTGAGTTAAATGCGAAAAAGCGCGAGTAACGAGAACAAGTTCCCGGATATAATTAGAGCACTTACCATTGTAGTAATGATAAAACAGTGAAATACATCCCACATTGCGTCGATACTCTAGCGAATAAATATATGTGCCCCTGTAGGCCAGTAGGTTGTATACTAGCTTGTCAGTATGGCGGTTATGGGTTCGATTCCCAACGAAGACCTTGGTTTTTTTCACTACAAAAATAAAAATTGACTGTCGGTGGGGCTGCTCAGCGATGAAGGCATATTCACTGGTCGCTGTGCTGTCTTATACGGCAGTTAATTTCCGTCTATCCTTCTACTTTCACCACCTGTTTCATGTCTCTTCTCTATTCCTTTCCTAAAGAATGTAGCACGATACCGCATTGTTGCCTGAAGTGCTACTTTTTTTTACAAAAAAAAAAAAAAAATCAATAGAGTTAGATAACCTACTGTCCCCAATGAGCCTGTTGGCCCTTTCTTGTACGCGGTTGAGCAACTGCAAAATAGACTTTGGGGCGCCGGTCCATACATGAGGGTTGTATTTCATCTTTGGACGGATATAGGTGGCATAAAAAGTATTAAGATCAGATGCAGTGAAGTATCTCTTACACCGTTTTGAGAAAACGGAGGCACTTGCATGTTTCTTTAGAAATCTGAAAAATGTATTCAGTCTCTCGAACATCACACTGAATTTTAATGCTAAGAATATCAAAAACTTCCGATTCCGTAATGCCAATATCACCCATAATAACAGATGCAGGATCATTTGCGAGTACATATCTATGCGTACATTGCACCTTACGGGTATTAAAATCGTCTCTATTCACACGACCCCATTCCGAGATTGTTGCGAGATCATGGTTAAGCATATCATTCTTATTAAAATCACAGCTCTTGTCCGTCATAGTTGTTCAATTGATGAATAAAAAAATCAGTAATCATGGCTCTATAGCAGGGGTCACCACTGAGTGTAACGTTCTAACCAGCTATCTTTTTAAAGATATGCCTAGTAATGACTCCTTCCGTCCTTTGTAAAGCACACGAGATAATTTTTTAGTAGGATGTAATGGAGTCTTACTCCACTTACACTTAAGGGTTATCATCACTCCAAAGAAGTATGGAACAATGATTCCACCAGAGCATTATAAACCACAACAAGCAGTCAGTTTTTTTTAGATTAATTGGACTCAACATAGACTTGAGGAGTATCATTACTCCAAATACCGCAGTTTTGCTGACGTTTTTATTGGTTCAAACATAAGTGCACGTCTTCGCTAAACCGAATTCGCTTACGAAAATTGGGATCAGATAAGAAATCTTGCCTTTGGCTTCATTTAACGAGTTTACGATTTGCTAGGTGATTGCGTGGCTTTAATTCTTGCACGAAATGGATTTTGTAAGTACGCAAATCAAAATCTTCAATAAAGTGAAAGGCCTCATATCTAATTCCTGATGATAATGGCGATTAAACTTTCTTTTTATGTGCTACGCTTTACAACAGCAAGGACCTCCTTTGTACGCATTTTACAACGTTTCTGTAGTTGCTTATTTTACCCTTGAGAGCAAACGTTATGCGAAAGCTTTCACAGTCAATCAAATAAATTGCTCTTATTGACTATAAAATGAATGTAGTGCGCCATACGTTTTTTTTCGCTTATGAAACGTTGATCAGGTATCAGTCTATTCATAAAGCATAAATTGGCAGCAAGTTTAAAAAATGCTGTCAACTTAAAATTCTATAACTCTTTTAATTTTAATTCAAAGAAGTTTTTTGGCGTTCAAACTTCAAGCGAAAACAATGTTAAATTTTCAACAGCCCGCTTTGTTTTTAAAAATCGTCAAAATGACTATAAATAATATCTGGCAACTACATTTTTAATATTTTCACATTAACCGTTATTTCCTTTAAGTTTTGTTCTCTCTTTTGCAGACAAATAATTGCCGTTATTTTTTAAACAAATAAAGCAAATGGCAGATGTTTTATTTTGTTCTTGTTGGGACGTTGTGTATAAAATCCTTGAAATTGATCCATGGCGTTGTTGAGGTTCTGAGGTTCTTTTGTGGCAAATAAACATTCAAATGAAACAAATCAAATCATCAAATGTAAACAAACATTATTTAACTACGTCAGTTGGTTTAATGGTTGGGGATTGTGGAAAATTTGCAGCATAACGCAAGAGTGCTTTCAGTTTTAGAATTAGAAAAATGTTCTACAGGGGTTTTCAGCGAGAGGTTTGTTTTCTATAACAAAATAAAACAAAAAATTACATTAGGATGATTCAAATTTTTATTGCATTACGAAGAGAAAAGTTCGGCAATTATGAATTAAAAATTATATGTATGTGGCATATGTCCACCACGTTCACACTGACATATGACGATTCTTTCATCAATGTTTTTAATCACTTTTTGGAAAAATGGCGGTCCTAATTCGTTAATCACTTTACGGATTTTGAGTTTTAGGGCTGAAATTGATTCGATTGGCTCCGTATAGGCTCTGTCCTTAAATTGTTGAGAACGTCAAGAAATTGACAAATTTAGATCTGCTTCAGAAATGTCAAAGAGTCGATAACTTTTTTAAAAGCAAACTAAAGTTATCGTATTTTCTCTACAAAAGTAAAAGATTTTATGTTTTTTCTCTATAAAAGTTGGATCGGTATCAGTAGCTTTTTTTTAGAAAAGTTAAAGTATCCAAATCTTTTCTCTGGCAAATTCAAAGAATCGATAACATTACTGGATAAAAGTCAAAGTATCGATAACTTTTCTCTACAAAAGTTGAAGCATCAATAACTTTCTCCAGGAAAAAGAAATTATAGAAATTTTTTTATAACAAAAAAAAAAAATCAAATTACAAAAAAAATCAATCTACAAAAGTAAGATATTCGATATTTTTTATAAGTTTTATCGATAAGTGTTCTACATAAAAGTCAAAGTCTCTAGCATTGTCGAATTATTAATAATTTTTTTCGAGAAAAATCAAGCTGTCAATAACTTTTTTATGGAAGAGTTAAATTAGCGATAGAAAAGTTAAGTTATCGATAACAAGATATCAACACTTTTCATTAGATAGGTCCAGATATCGATAACTTTTCATCAGAAAACTCAAGTTGTTGATAACTTTTCTTTAGAAAAATTAAGTTATTAATAAGTTTTAATTAGAAAAGTCAAGTTATCGATAACCTTTTATTAGGAAAGCCAAGTTATCGATAACTTTTCATTAAGAAAACCATTAGAAAAGTCAAGTTATCGGTAACTTTTCATTAGAAAGGTCAAGTTATCGATAACTATTCATTAGAAAAATCAAGTTATCGGTAACTCTTCATTGGAAAAGTCAAGTTTTTGATAACTTTTTATGAGGACAGTCATGTTACTAATAACTTTTCATTAGAAAAGTCAAGTTATCGATAACTTTTCATTAGAAAAGTCAAGATATCGATAACTTTTCATTAGGTAAGCCAAGTTATCGATAACTTTTTATTAGGAAAGCCATTAGAAAAGTCAAGTTATCGATAACTTTCCATTAGAAAAATCAAGCTATCGATAACTTTTCAGTAGAAAGGTCAAGTTATCGAAAACTTTTCATTAGAAAAATCAATTTATCGATAACTTTTCATTAGAAAAGTCAAGTTATTGATAACTTTTCATTAGAAAAGTCAAGTTATTGATAACTTTTCATTAGAAAAGTCAAGTTATCGATAAATTTTCATTAGGAAAGCCAAGTTATCGATAACTTTTTATTAAGAAAACCATTAGAAAAGTCAAGTTATCGGTAACCTTTCATTAGAAAGGTCAAGTTAGCGATAACTTTTCATTAGAAAAATCAATTTATCGATAACTTTTCATTAGAAAAGTCAAATTATCGATAACTTTTCATTAGAAAAGTCAAGTTGTCGATAACTTTTCATTAGAAAAGTCAAGTTATAGATAACTTTTCACTATAAAGTTCAAGTTACCGATAACTTTCCATTAGAGAAGTCAAGCTATCGATAATTTTCCATTAGAAAAATCAAGTTATCGATAACTGTTCATTACATAAATTTTATGAGAATAAGCTAAGCTACAGAAAACATTTCTAAACAACTATAAAGGAAGCGGTAACTGTCGTGATGTCTGCCAAATTAGAAGTATTTCGATAAATTCTAGTGCAGTTTTTCTTTTTTTGTAACAGGCAACATACGTACATTGTTGTTTTTGAAGCCATGTGATTTTTAAATTTCGTATTTATGATGATGATGATGTTTGGAATAAAGTTTCACACTTAATAATTCTTAAATAAAAAAGTTAAAAGAAATATCTCGAATTTAGCATAATTTGCGGCGAACAAAATAATAAAAATCTTCTTTGATGATTTCACAGCCATTAATGGCAAAGGAAAAAATCAAACAAAATTAGATGATTAAAATATTGCGTATTCTATAACTCTAGTTGTTTATCATCACCATGATGGTCGTCATTATCTTCAACACAAACTTTAATTTATCTTTCAGGATGTAAATATTTTTTAAAATATTTATTCCATTTATTTGAAAATCATGCCAATAAAAATGGAAATAAAAGAATTATTTTCCTTTAAATTTTTCTATTTTTTTCTTTTTCATAATTATTTTTAAGTTGAAGTATAAACAATTCGGCGAGTGTTTCTGAAATAAGTTTGTGTTGTTATTTGAAATCTTTCCACGTTTTCATATGTCTAGTGTAAACATCTTCAAAATACGTTCGTTTGAAGGCGATTATTTGGAATTTGAATTTATTTTTATTATTAGAAAAGAAAAAGAAAATTTCAAAGAATAAAAAGAAATGTTATTTTAGTTTTTCCACTTAAATGTTAGAGTTGTGACCACAGTGGAGGCTAAAAATAGAAGGAGTTTTTGACAGGGTTTTTACAAAACCAGAAATTGCCCTGCTGAAATGCTCTTCTCTGCCATCTGATTGGTAGCAGCTGCTATGCAAAATTGAAAAAAGAGAGAAGAAACTAATGTTGACAGATCAAAGTATCAATAATCGATAAATTTTTGTTAAGAGAGTCAAGTTATCGATAATTTTTCATTAGAATAGTAAAAGAGTCAATTTAGCGATAACTTTTTATTAAAAGAATCAAGTTGTCGATAACGTTTCATTATAAAATTCCAGATATCGATAACTTTTCATTAAAAAAGTAAGTTATCGATAACTTTTCATAATTCGAATTATAACTTTTTATTAGAAATTTCAAGTTATCGATAGATTTTAATAAAAAAAGTCAAGTTATCGATAATTTGTTACTGATAAATTAAGTTATCGATAACTTTTCATTAGAAAAGTCAAATTAGCGATAACTTTTCTTAAAAAAATCAACTTATCTATAACTTTTCATTTGAAAAATTAAGCTACCGTTAACTTTTAGTTAGAAAAATCAAGTTATCGATATTTTTTAATTAAAGAAGTCAAGTTATCGATAACTTTTCTTTAAAATATTATGTTATCGATAACTTTTTATTAAAAAAGTCAGTTATCGATAACTTTTCAATAAAAAATTAAGTTATCGATAACTTGTCATTAGAAAAATTAAGTTGTTGATAACTTTTCATTAGAAAAGTCAAATTAGCGATAACTTTTCATTAAAAAATCAACTTATCGATAACTTTTCATTCGAAAAATTAAGTTACCAATAACTTTTCGTTAGAAAAATTAAGTTATCGATATTTTTTAATTAAAGAAGTCAGTTATCGATAACTTTTCATTAGAAAAGTCAAGTTAGCGATAACTTTTCATTAAAAAATCAACTTATCGATAACTTTTCTTTAAAAAATTGCGTTACCGATATTTTTTTATTAAAAAATTAAGTTATCGATAACTTTTCATTAGAAAAAACAAGTTATTTATATATATATGAACTAAATAAATCAAGTTATCGATAACTTTTTATTAAAAAATTAAGTTGTCAATAACTTTTTCATTAGAAAAATTGAGTTATCGATAACTTTTTATTAAAAAATTGAGTTATCGATAATTTTTCATTAGAGAAAACAAGTAGTCGATATATATAAATTAAATAAGTCAAGTTATCGATAACTTTTCATTAAGTTAAGTTATCAATAACTTTTCATTACAAAAATTGAGCTATCGATAACTTTTCATTAAAAAATTGAGTTATCGATAATTTTTCATTAAAAAAATTAAATTATCGATAACTTTTCGTTAGAAAAATCAGGTTATCGATATTTTTTAGTTAAAGAAGTCAGGTTATCGATAACTCTTCTTTAAAAAATTAAGTTATCGACAACTTTTCATTAGAAACGACAAGTTATTGATATATTTAAATTAAGAAATTGAGTCATCGATAATTTTTCATTATAAAAATCAAAAAATCGATAACTTTTCATTAGAAAGTTATCGATAATTATTCATTAGAAAAGCTATCGATTAATTTTCTTTTTTCAGCGCCATCCTACGTAGCTTCTCAACGTCTCTTGGCTTCAAGTAATATGTTAGCCAATATTCTTAGTTTTGAATGAATCTCAAAGCTTTTTAAATGGAAGGAAGTGGCTTGTTGTGTGACTCTCAACGATAATGCAAGTATTTCTTGAGTTTAACAACAATCTTCGTGAAATAGTGGCTTCCAACTCATTATCTTCAAGCTTTTTCGATTAACCTTGTTTTCAGTGCCAAAATTAATACTCCTGAATTATGCAAACCGTTGTTCACTAGTTTCTTGAGTTGGTATATGCTGCCCGTAAGCTTGTACCAGGAGTCGATAACTTTTAGCAGCCATTTTCTTAAATTTAAAGAGGGTTATCACACTTCCCACAACAAATCTTTCTCAGGCACAAAATTCGTTATAATTATAGCGATTGTAAAAAAGTGGGCTTACACTTTGGCATCTATCGAATACTGAAGTTTAGTCCCCAAAATACCATATTTGTTATGTTATATGTGAGAGTTATGTTATATGTTATCCAAATCGACATTATTAACTTGTATGGCCCATAAAATTTTTTTCTTGTTGTGATGGTAATGAATAGCAATAACGAGAACTAACCTAAACTAAATAGAAGTTTTAGAAAATTCTTAATTTATGCGCTAAACGCTTTAATAATTCTCAAATAGTGTAAATGAAATTTAAAAAGGAAATAAGAAAAGCTGGATTGAATTAAATTATTTTGAACTGTAAAAGTGCTATTTCTGTGTCATCTCTGGTGTATTACACCCGCTATCAATAATTTTAAAATGTTTATGATTGTTTTAAATAAATAAAACTAGAGGAAAATTTATTTTGTGTTATTGATTTTAGTTGTTGTTGTTTTAGTTGTTGTTTTTGTAAAATAGTTTCAAAATTTATTTGGGTGGTAATTTTGACGCCTGCAGTCTTGTTGTTTTTTTTTTAGTTTATTGAGGTCAATAAATTGTTGCATTTTTAAAATGAATTGAAAGTGTGGGCGGTGGTGATGTGATGAGGATGATGGTGATGATGGTGGTGGCGTTTACTTTAGAAAAACTGAGAATTATAAAAAAGGCTTTAACAGGAATAGGGTGGCGCTTAACAAAATATGTGTGGGCAAAAGTCAAGGTTTTGGTTGCCAAATAATTAATTTTATTTTTTGTTTTCTTTTCTTATCTTTCTAGCTTGGGAGAGGAAAGGAAAAGTGTTAAAAGTCCAAAAAATGCCAGTGAAACTTAAAAGCAACATGTTTATTAGAAGGAGAGTCTCTTAAAGTGCTAAGAAACGGAAAATTTTGCCATTTAATATCAAGAGAGTTTGAAGAGAATTTGGGCGAGAAAACATTTGATTAACCAGAGAAAGCATTAGGATAAAGTAAAGCTTTTTATAAAACCGAACCCAGTCCTAACCCACTAAGCCCATTTTGTTTTGGGTATTTGGTTGGTTGTTTATATTGAAACATTCCACCACATAGTATGGCCTCGGTCGCCGCTTGGCTGCCATTTGCACGGGCGGCGGCCATAGGTTGGGTGCCCATAGCCACCCATCCTTTGCCACCGGCTCCCATACCCAAAGATAGACGCAAAGCGGATGATGAAAAATTATTAATTAACGTTTCGGGTCGACGTTTTGAGACTTGGCGCAATACCTTAGAAAAATATCCGGATACGTTGTTGGGCTCGAATGAACGTGAGTTCTTTTATGATGAGGATTGTAAAGAATATTTCTTTGATCGAGATCCGGATATATTTCGTCACATTTTAAATTATTATCGGACGGGCAAATTGCATTATCCCAAACATGAATGTTTAACCAGCTACGATGAGGAGTTGGCCTTTTTTGGTATTATGGCCGATGTTATAGGCGATTGCTGTTATGAGGATTATCGCGATCGTAAGCGAGAAAATGCTGAACGTCTGATGGATGATAAATTATCGGAGAATGGTGATCAACATTTGCAACAATTAACAAATATACGACAGAAAATGTGGCGAGCCTTTGAGAATCCGCACACCTCAACAGCTGCCTTGGTATTTTATTATGTGACGGGCTTTTTTATTGCTGTGTCAGTGATGGCCAATGTTGTGGAGACGGTGCCTTGTGGTCATCGGCCGGGTCGTGCGGGTACACTGCCCTGTGGCGAACGCTACAAAATTGTTTTCTTCTGCTTGGACACCGCCTGCGTTATGATATTTACCGCCGAATATTTATTGCGTCTATTTGCGGCACCCGACCGCTGTAAATTTGTGCGCAGCGTTATGAGTATTATTGATGTGGTGGCCATTTTGCCCTATTATATTGGTCTAGGCATAACAGACAACGACGATGTGAGCGGTGCGTTTGTTACGCTGCGCGTTTTTCGTGTATTTCGTATTTTTAAGTTTTCACGCCACTCACAGGGCCTACGTATTTTGGGCTACACTCTCAAATCGTGTGCTTCCGAATTGGGATTTTTGGTTTTCTCATTAGCCATGGCCATCATTATCTTTGCTACTGTCATGTTTTATGCCGAAAAAAATGTCAATGGTACCAATTTCACCTCAATACCGGCCGCCTTTTGGTACACCATTGTCACCATGACCACCTTGGGGTAAGTATTTCTTGTAGCCGTTGTTTTTTAAAGACAGAAGAACCTGGAGAATAATAACGAAAATGGAAAGCCGAAAGCTGAAAGTCTAAAGCCGTTTAAATAAATACTGGGTCCACAATATCACATTCCTGTCACTTTATTGTTTTCTTTTTTTTTGCTACAAAAACAACAAAACAAAAATTTTTTGTTTGTTTGGTCTTTTAGTTATGGTGATATGGTACCGGAAACAATAGCTGGCAAAATAGTTGGTGGTGTTTGTTCGTTGAGTGGTGTCCTTGTGATCGCCTTACCCGTACCTGTTATTGTATCTAACTTTAGTAGAATTTATCATCAAAATCAACGAGCTGATAAACGTAAAGCACAAAGAGTAAGTGGTTTTTATAACAAAAACAAAAAAAATTGTCAACCAGCAAAAGGGAAAAATGTCTCTATAGAAAATATATAAAAATTCTATACAAAAAAAAAAACAAAATTCTCAAATATTTTTTAAAAAACTTTTTAATTTAAAAAATCGCTTGACTTTAGCTATTCGTATAGTTTTTTGTGATTTATTCCTCTTTTTTTTAAAAAATGTGTCATCTTTATTATTTTAATTTTTGCTTTTAACTTCATCAATTCAGCGCTTTAGATATTCAAAGGCACCTTAAGAGCCTCATGCAAGGCCAACGCTTTTTCAATTCCGCGATTTAAAATCTTATTATAGTGTTTGCTTGAGCTTAGCTTTGTTTCTTTTAAGCAAATTTTTATTAAACACTTTCTAGCTATTGAACATTTTTTGTCATTTCGAACCTAAGCTTAACTAAAAATGCCAAATTTAAGACTGTTTCTTCGATACCTTCTCTTTCAAATTTACTTGACATTTTCTAATAAAAATAAAAAACACCATCTTTCCATTAACACAAGTGTGAAGGGTGTTCCAAAATTAATGTAAGAAATGTTTATGCTGCCTTAAGAATTGGAGAACAAATATTATCTTATTATATAGGGTGTTTTTTATAGAGATATAAAACTTTGAAATTGAAGAAACCTAAAATGAATTTTTAAAATTGATATAAAATTTTCTACATTCTAAAAATAATCTTTTGGCCTTATAATTTGAATATGAGTTCTGGCATATTAGTGCCACGGCTGGCTCGCACCTGGTCTAATCTGAAGGTCCAATCTTCGATCACACATCATTGTTGTTCAACTAGTTGACGAAAAATGCAGTATTTCTTTGGGTATGGTTTTACGTCGACCCTCGTCAAATTTGGTTTGTGAACAAACCGGTTTCCAGAACGTTAATGGTGACCGCTATAGAATAATAATTACTGATATGTGCGTATTTTTTTCGACGGGGCTTAGTTTATTTGGGTATGATTTTATGTCGACCCTCGTCAAATTTGGTTAGCGAGCAAACCGGTTTCGGCTATTTGCCATCTTCACTGTTCTCTTTTTATTTATTTTCTTTATAAAGAGGACACTGAAGATGGCAAATAGCTGAAACCGGTTTGCTCACAAACTAAATTTGACGAGAGTCGATGTACAATCATACCCAAATAAATTAAACCCCGATACTTTAAATAAAGTTTTGAAAAAGCAAGAGATTGCATGATGGGCCTTAAAGTAGTTCTGCTATTTGCAAAAAATAAATTTGAAATTGAACGGGTGTTTTTATAAAGGTATAAAAACACCCTTTATACAGGTTGGTAAACATGAATTTAGCTGATTTAGGAAATATTGAAATTAATAGGAAATTAATTTGATAAATTGAGAATTATTAAGAGCTTTTAGAAATAAAATAAGTTAACTTTAGTTAACAGCTTTCTCTCTTTTATTTTCACTCTTTCTCTCTCTCTCTCTCTCACTCTCTGTTTTAAATAAATGCTTTAGAAATGCAAGCTTATTACAAAGCTATCGCTGAATCTATTAGTTTTGTAGTGCAATCTTCTCTTATAATTTGACACATTTTTTAAAAATTTATTCGCTTTTAATTTATTAAAAATTCGCTATTTAAAGCTTTCAATTTATTTTTTTTGCAAAACAATTTTTGTTAAAGACATTTTTCTTCTTCTTCTTCTAAGCCTTCTAAGTGGATGCAAAAAAACAAAAGCAACAGAATTTAGAAAAAAAATGCAAATTAATTTTACTACAAAAATTAAAATGCCCACATTTTTCTAAAGAGAAATATAAGCAGCAGAAAAAGAAAAAGTATCCACTAAAAAGCCGCCTGAAAGCTTTCTTTTAAGCGGTTATTTTGTTTTTTTCAAAAGACTAAAACAAAACTTGCAGAATATCCTGACCACTAAAAAGCTCTTTGTGCAGATTGAATAGCGATTTTGAGGGGTCTTTTCTAAACAGGACAAAAGGACAGCTGGGAAATATATTTACAAAAAAAAATATTTTTCCTCTGCCTTTCTTCTGGTTTATTCAACCCCCTCTTTATGGCACTTCAATCTAAAAAAAACAACAACAAATATTTCTTTGGTATTTGTTGAGTGGTGTTATTGCTAATTGATTTTTTTTATAAATCAGAGTCGAATATTCACCTTTTCAACAGCATCATCTGTGTGGGCGAAAATTTTACTCTTTGCTATTTAGGGCAAATTGGATAATTTCTTTCAAAATTTCCTGCGACAAGTTTAAAACCTGAAAAAAGTTTTAAATTTTGTTTATTTTTTTAAAAGGAGATTTTAAGAAATTATCTAAGCAGCCAAAAATTATTTATAACTATTTTTTAAGTTATTTATTTATATATATTTTTCAGCTTAAATATATATGCACTTTATAGCTAAAAATATGAAGCAATTTTATAAATGCATGTGTAAGCAGTCGCTAAGCTAAAAATTTATAACAAAAATTTTTTAATTTATTTCTACTCTAAGTTTAATAAACGCTAAATAGCTGCATGTTTTGTTATAATTACTAGCATATTTTTTTATAGCCATAAGACTACTAAAGACTATTTAAGTTAAGCTTAATTTGTTGCTAAAAATTAAGAAAAAGAACTGTCCCATATAAAATATTAATCGGACTATCCCATTAATAATTTATTATATATTTTTTTATTTAAATATCGAAATAAACCAAATAAGAATTATATTGCACTTCATTAGTTTGTAGCAACTTTCATATATTTAGCAACAATATCTTTCTTTGCTAAACTAAAAACAGTGTAGATCTCACAATAGTGAAAACAAGGCAACTGAAAACTAAGTGTATCCCGATTTTATATGAACAGCTTAATTGAATTATTATTTAATTGTTAAATTTATTCTCTGAATTAATGAAATTCTATTTAACATATATGCGCTTTTCATATATAAAAATCATATTTTTATAGTTAACCCTTTGTATTATAGTGTAGACTGTAGGGCAACAAACCTTTATAGTGCCTCATAATTAATTTAGATACATTTTTTTTTTGCCGACACAATCCTTTACAGTAGCCCGTGTTATTAAGTCACAACCGTGCTACATTCTTTAGGAAAGGAATAGAGAAATAATGAGACAGGCGGTTAAAGTAGAAGGATAGTTCATTGCCTTCAAGCTCTTATATATATTTTTTTTGTAGTGAAAACAACCACCCCTAGATTGGTAGGCTAAGTACACTACCTACTAGCCTACCGGGACAGCTTTCATTTCTAGAAGGCCCATCTTATCGGAAACTTGCTCCAAAACAAAAAAAAAAACAATTAGTTGACACTACTTGGCGAAAATTGCCATTTGTTATTTGAGCGCTGGTATGGAGGAGACACCGTAACTCAATTTACGTTGGTAGAACAAAAACTCTGGAGTGGATTTTAGAACAGCTTACGTTTACGGGAAGTAAACTCTTAGACCCTTATCTTCTTCAGCTAGAAACTCTCGAACAATTTTTCTTTTACTTCTTTCCAACTCAACAAATCACAAAACTTATTGAGCAGACCAAATTGTATCAAGGGCAGAAACACTCTAATAGCATAAGGGTATAAAGGGAGCCCAGTCCCCTGAAGACAGGCAGGTGGTCAACTGGAAACTCCACTTTATTTCCACGGGGATCAGTGAGCTCGCAGAGTTCATTATTTGTCTCTTTAGACTTATAATAGTTCTCTGGCTGATCATTGGTGGTGGCCCCTATATGGGAGCATCGTGGTGGTTGTGGTTTTGCGGCCCCATAACAGGTTTGTTTATTATGGTGGCCAGGATCATTTCGCTGATAATGACACGCTAAGTGAATGATCCAGTCTAGTGAGCATGCTTGACATGTGTTCTGGACAAGGAGTTAGAAAGTCTGCGACTCTCTAGCAAGGTGTGATAGTTTGTAGACCTGCCCTGGAATTATTCAAGTTGCAACTAGGTGGTATCTGTTACTTAGAATTATGTCTTCGGCTATCTAGGACGTTTGTATAACGTTCCAAATTATACAAAGTGGTTTGTCCATCATCTGATTAAGACTATATAGTCAGGCGCGGATGTAAAACAAACCACACTCTGCTTCACTAAAGCCCCCCGGGGGTACATTATAAGTCTTTATGGATCCTACAACCATCTAGACTTGTGTCTTGCGGGGGTAAAAGGGAGCCCAATTCCCTTCAAGGCTAGCAGGAGCCAACTAGACAATCCACTATATTTCCAAGGTATCAGTAAAGCCCTAGAGTTCCGCTTTTTGTCTCTTAGCCTTTTAGCTGTTCTCTGACTGATTATTGAGGTAGACCCTCCGAGAGTATGGTGGTGGCTGTGTGTTGCGACACCCTCGTTTGAGTTTGTGGGTTGGATCATTCACAAGGAACACAATAAATGGTCCAAGTCCAGTAAGTATGAATGCCGTCGTATTCTTAATTACATTAAGCTTCATGCGTTCTGGACCAGGAGTTTGATAGTCCCCAACTCTTCAGCAAGGAGTGAAGGCTGCAGCCTGCATCGGGCTTTTAAAGTTGCAACTAGGAGTGACCGGAGGATATACGTATCCGAAGGCCTTCTAGGCCAAGGATGACGCTACATATCATCCACAGTGGTAATGATCCACCATCTGATTAAGGCTTACGATCAGGTGCAGATGTAAATCTTATCATGGAAGCATGAAATTCTTCGAAGAGGTATGACCCTAATAAACTACACAGGTGCCACTGTAGGCAGTGTACTACTGTAGGTAGTGTACTAGCTTATCAGTCTTGCGGGTGTTGTAGGTTCGATTTCCAACAATGACCTTGGCCGTTTTTTTTTTCACTATAAAAATAAAAATTTACTGTCGGTGCGACTGCCCAGTGATGAAGGCATTGTCACTGGTCACTGTGCTGTCTTATACGACAGCACTATCTTTCTACTTCCACCACCTGTCTCATCTCTTCTCCATCAGTTTCCTACGGTACTTGACTAAATAGGCATTGTTGCCTGAAGTGCTACTTCTTTTTCAAAAACAAAAAAGGGGATAAAAAATATTTGTATTGAGTGGTGTTTCTGGTTTTGCCTACAAAACAGAAATCGAAACAGTTAAAGAAAATATTGCCTTGCAAGGAGAACCAGATTTAGGTATCTCATCTAATGTCATCATGAGACTAGCACGATTGATTCCAAGAATCCACAATTTTTAACTCTATTTTGATAATTACTTCACTTCCCTTCGTCTCTAATGGAGTATCTGGCCAAAGAAGGCATCCTCAGTCTCGGTACTATTAGAAGAAATAGAATACCGATTGTAAGCTATCGTCGGACAAAAAAATTAAAAAAAAAAGAACAAGGCTATTGAGTAGAATGCGTAGCTGATGTCAACGGGATCGATGTCGCAACTGTTGCATGGATGGATAACCAAATCGTCAATCTAGTTTCTACCTTTACTTGGCAAAAACCTGAAGTTGATGTGAGACGATGGGATAAACAACATTTGCATAAAGCAGCCTTTTGTGTTCGGAGAGTACAATCGTCATAAGGGTGGCGTTGATCTGCCTGACAGCATCATGAGTATACATAAAATATGTTTACGAAGCAGGAGATGGCCCATGCGATTTTTTTTTTTGTACCACTACCTGTGTATCACTATGGCCAACGATTGAATATTTTATAAAAGAGTTACTGAATACCAAGGTATTTCATCAAACCGCTTATCATCAGCAGGTTTTCGTCAGCAAGTTGCTGTTAACCTTTGTAAAAGCTACCTTTTCTGGTCGGCGGTCGTTACAAAGCGACACTGATGCAAAAACGCATAAAGGACCTGCTCAGCATGTACCACCAAAATCAGTTCGATAAAAACAAATTGGTCACTGGCCTTTTCGCCCGCCGGTAGCTCATTGATCAGTTTTTATGGATTACTTAACTATCTAGACTTATGCTGTTTGGGGGTATAAGGGAGCGCAGACGCCTGAAGGCAGCAGGGAGTCTACTGGAAGCTCCACGTCATTTTCACGGGAATCAGTAAGCCCCAGAGTTCCGCCAATTGCCTCTTTAGCATTTTAGCTGTTTCTCTGACTGATTATTGAGGTTGTCCTTTCGGGAGTATCGTGGTGGCTGTGTGTTTTGCGGCCCCTCATAAATTTAATTAGGGGCCCAGAATCATCTCACCTTTAATAACATCAGCGGGTGAATGATCCGGATCCAGGTAGCATGCTAGTCATGTGTTCTGGACCAGGAGTTGGATAGTCTCCAACTCTTCAGCAGGAAGCAGTGGTTTGCGACCCTGCTTCGGAACCGCTGAAATTGCAATTAGGAATGACTTGTTGCTAAAATTAGTTCTAGGCTTCCTAGGGCGAGAATGATGTTGCTTTTCATTGCAGATGTAAATTTTATCACGCTCTGGTCACTGGCCTCTCCCCGGTGGCACATTTATATGTCTTAATGGAATCGCACCATTAAGAAATGTGTCATCCGGCAGAAGAAAGGGAGTCCTGTCCCCTAGTCCTAGGCTAGCAGGAACCAACAGCGCAACTTACACTTTATTTCCACTTGAATCAGTTAGTTCCAGAGTTCAACTATTTCTGCTCTCTGACTTATTATTGAGGTTGGGCCCTTGGGAAGTATCATGGTGGTTATGGTTTTACAGTTCCTCATAAAATGATTAAAAGGCCAAGATCATTCTCTTTTGACCAACAACACAGGGTGAATGATCCAAGTCCTGTGAGCATGCTGTGTCATGTGTTCTGGACCAGGAGTTGAAAGGTCTCCAACTCTTCAGCAGGGAGTGGGGGTGGCGGTCCTGCTCCGAGTTACCTAAATTGCAACTAGGAGTGACTAGACGATAGAGATATCCAACGGCTTCCTAGGGCGTAGGTGTCGCTACTGGGTACTGATGTAAATCTTATCACGTTGTTGCTTGGACACTGGCCGCAATGATCTGGTATGAAAATCAGATGCAAGCTTCCCAAGTGTATCGTATTTATCCTTATGCTTTATTAAAACCAAAAATTGTTTCAGGGATTTCCACCTTTCTTAACAATATAAGTTTGGACCGCTAAGCTCAGTGTTGCCTAAAAGCAACAAATATTTTTTCAGAGTTCTTGAGTGATATTTATAACGCTAAATAAAGCTGGGGGAATAGTTAAATAAAAATTAATTAAATAGTATATTAATAAAAATATTAAAAAAATATATTAATAAATAAAAAAAGAACTATATTAAATGAGAAAGTATAAAATTTTTAAAAAATAGTTGACATATATTTTTAACACAAATATTAGCAGAAAAATATAAATAATAAAAATAATAATTTAAGCATGTCATATAGCATACAAAAACTAAAACTTCATATATTTTTTTTTCGTATATGAAATGCCATAAAATATTTATTTCATAACTACAGTTTTTTTTTTTTTAAAAAATATTAAGTTGGCTGAGTATATTTTTTTATTTAATAAATTCCTTAAATAATTTAATAAATTTTTTGAGTACTTTGAAATATAATTTTTCTTTATTCTGCTATAGCCTTAAATAGCATATCAGTATTAATTTTTTATTATTAAGATTTTTCAAATGTTTTATTTTTGATTTTTCATATATCTTTCATATATTAAAAATAATTTAAATTTTATTAAGCAACCTTCGTTTGCAGCGGCAACTCTTTTTAAAATTTATAAATACTAGACTTGTAATGAATTTAGTTTAAATATTTAAAGTGCCAAAAAAAAATTTGTTTCTTATAAAAAAATCATATTTTATTAATTGAACTTCATATTTTTTTGCTGTTAAAAATATGAAAAAAAATATTTAAATTTATAAAAATACAACTAAAGCCAAAAATATTTTATTATTTTCTTGAAATATAGCAGCATGTTCTATATACAATTTCTTTTTATTTAGAAACTTTATTACTAGCTTTCATATACCATTAAGCTTTAATATATTATAGCTATAGTTATACAATATATCCAAAGCCTTAGCTTTTAATGGCTCTACCAATAAAATATTTAGTCATATTTGGCCATAGATGATTGAGAAACTGACGTATTCAATTTATTTTATTTAGATTTTCTTTTAGCCAGAGGTATATCAGCTTTAAAATATATGACTATAGTCAGCTAATATAGCAAAGTTGATATTTGAATAAATAAATATTAAAAAATTAAAAAAAGTTTCTAATGGTTGTAAAAAAATACTCTTAGTTTGAAGTAGATTTTCGTTTACATTAATATATCGACATACAATTTGAATAATGCACAGTGGGTCAGAAAATATTTTAAACATTAATTGGTTAGTTTTTATTTTTAATTTTTAATTCAATGCCTAAAATTTTATGTCTATAATTTTATGTTTATAATTTCAAATAAAGGGTATTTTTTGTAGAGGTTTAAGAATATGAAACGGCATAAAACAAAAATATATTTTTTTTAAAATTGACATAAAATTTATTTTATTCGAAAGAGAATTCTGGCATTAAAATTTAAATATGACTTTTGGCTTATGAGCGCTACGGTAGGCTTGGACCGGACATAAATTAATCTGGAGGTGCAAATTTTTCGAACATTGGTGGCCGTTTACAGTCAATAATGCGCCGGATATTGTCTGTGAAGTGTTCAATCGTTTTGGGTTTTAAATATTTCCACAGAAAATTGTCTAAATCGCACTATCTTGAAGGCCATATCACGGTTCTGAAGAGTGAAAGAATGCGTTTACAAAGTGTTTCTTTCTAAAAATCAATTGTGGTACGAGCTGTGTTACCTGTTGCGCCATATTGTTGAAAGTGCAGCTCCTGCACATTATGGTTCTCCAATTGATGACTGCAGAACTTAGTAATCATCGATCTATAGCGCTCACCATTGACTGTAATATTCTGACCAGCATGGTTTTTAAAGAAGTATAAACCAATAGTTCCACCAGCTGTTAAAGCACACCACGTACGCTGGGTGGTCTTGTTTATTGAGGCAATAGTGAGCTTCATCGCTAAACAAAATTAAATTATGAAAATCGGCATCAACGACAATCTTGTTTTGCGATCATTCACCGAACCTACACCTTGCTGATCGTGTGGCTTTAATTCTTACTCGGGCGTGGATTTTGTAACCACGCAAATCAAGATGCTTCCACAAAATCTTCCATAAAGCGAAGGAACACTTATATCATTCCTATGCACAGTGGCGGATAGACTGAAGCGGGCCTTCTTCTAATCTAGGCTCTACGGCGGCAATGAATTCTTCTTTATTGTATGACATGTCTATAGATGGGAAAATGTGATGTGAATACGTTCCATAGTTCCTCAAGTGCCTCGGTTTTCTAACACGGTGTAAGAGATCCTTCACTCCATCCAATCTTCGTACTATTTATACCACCTATATCCGTCCAAAGATGAAATACAACTCTCATAAATGGGCCGGCACCCGAAAATCTATTTTAGCGTTGCTCAACCGCGTAAAGGAGAGGAGCAAGAAACTTATGTGAGACGGTAGCATATCCAACTCTATTGATTCCCTAGAGCATCACTGTTTTGACTTTACTGAAATGGTAAGTGCTGTAATGAAATTAGAGAATTTGTTCCCGGAACTCGCACCTTTTTGCGTTTGACTCGAGCGCATCCATTTGTGGTCAATTGGCTAGTGAATCGCACTACGCATTAGCAAAACAGTCCGTATGTGAAACAAGCTTCCTCTAGAGGTCTTCTTTGTCACCATCAATGTAGGAAAATTTAAATCGAAAATACTACTCCCTTATCTCTCCTCCCCATTACCAAATTTCCTAGTTCCAATACAATCTATTGCATGCGTACGGGCCATCCCTTAAGTGCTGGTCCGAACGAACAAAAAAAATTTAATTGCTTTAATGGACCATTATATTGTCCGTTAAATGGACGTAGAGCGCTTTACATATTTGTAGCAGAACCAAGAGTTTCAAAATAAATTTTGGAAGCATTATTCAGTCGTTATTGCATTCATGTGGAAATGTCAAACCAATTTAGACATTAATCACTTGACAGCTAACAAAAAACTTAAAAAGTATTGCCAACTTAAAGTTTTATGCCTCTATTAAATATACCTGTTAATTAAAATAAAGTTTTCGTAGTTCATACCATTTTCTAAAGGGAAGGGGGTGATGGAAATGATAGGTATCTCGATAGAAGTCATTTGAATTGGAAAAATCCATTATATAACAGTAATTAACATAATTTTTGTTATATCCAATATTTTTTAAAGTAATTCTGCAATCGTCTTTCGTTCGGGAAAGTTGAGCCAAATCTTCGATCACGAACATCGAATTTTCTTTTTATTGCTGTTGCTCCCTATTCAACAGACCTTTTTGGCAAATTAGTGATCTTCTGTTCTGAGATTTATAAACGAATAAATTTCTTATTTTTATAGGATTTAATATCGAGCTTCCTTCTAACAGCCACAAGTTCTGCTATCATTGTATACAATATGCGCTTTTGTCACCACATCTCATTTAAATCTAACTTCATTTGCTGCCTCAATCTCTATTCTATCTGTTTATTTAAAACCAACCATTCAACCAACTGGCTCAAAACAATTCTGTTATGCCTTCGTTGATTCCTGGAATATAATTATATTACAGCTTTCGTAGTTTGTAAGTGACTTTATTAACTTCGCCTTCTCTTCAAAGCTGGTATATTCAAAATTAACTGGAGTATAGATGGCACTACACAAAGCAGCTTCTTATACTGCAAATCGGAAGTTGCCAGTTTTGTCATTGTGATTGGCAGGCCCATACTTTTACTCTTTGCTAACCAGCCTTATACACATTGCCTCCTAGAACGGATTCTATTGCAATGCAACATTACAGTACAGAAATGAAAGCGGCATCCACGCTATCTAGGTCTAAATACTACCTACAGCTACCTTTTTACTCTACTTACTTATAACTGGGACAGACTTTCCTTTGCCAAATTATCTACGGAGGTTTAATTATCGCGCGTTGTTTCGTTATATTCATAGCGCCGATCGGAATTGAACTCATGAACTTATATCCTGTTTTATCATATACAGAATTTTTTTTAATGCATTAATTGTTCTTTTCATTGTGTTCGCATACACACGAGACTTGTTAATGGTGGAAGCAAAAATTTATTTAGCTCTCTAGAGGCCACTTTTCTCTCATGTGGTTACAGCTATGTACAGGAGTGTCAAATTGTATTTTTCTAAAAGTAATTAACAGAAAGGTTACACAACTTTTGAAAGGTGGAGGTGGGTGACGAGGAAACCGATATCCTTAGAATGGATATCAAGCTTCCTCTTTATCACATTAGCCGGATGTACCATATTCCGCCGGGCGTTAGTTTCTTATGTTTCTTTTAAGGACTCTGTTCGACTAAGATTTTTGTCTAGTATTTCTTGGAGAGAGGTGTATCACTTACTACATATCACTTTTTGATTAACTGACAATCAAAATATTGGCTAGTCCGGCAGTTTTAATCTTGTTGTTTATTTTGGCGTTAAAAATCAGGACCCAATAAAAGTAGTGACAGTGAGATTTAAAGTGAAATTTAATAAAGTAAAATCTTGATAATCACGGACACACACCAAGGGAAATAGATGAATGTATGACATAACAACATCCTAGTAAAAAAAGGACGAAGACTAGACATTCTTGAAAACATGGAAATATACAAAACAAAAACGTTCAAAAATGACATTATAAACGAGCACATAAACACGACCTCAGACACAATTTTCACACCATTTAAACTACTCATGCAAACGGGCAAACGAAAAACACCCTCAGACGGACTCACGTACCTGGAGGTATCAATAAATTTACTTTGCATGGAAATGCCATTCTGCTTACCTGAAGAGATACGTACTTGGCAATAGAACTGCCTGTACGCCAACACTGACTCACCAGTACAAACCACAACGCGGCTTGAGAATGATGCATTTGCATCGAAAGCGCTCGCCTTTGACTTCAAACCAGCCCGAGAGGACAGGAAATAGCAATAGTATTTAAAATATACTTACTTAGCAAAATTTAAGAAAAATTAGCCTGGACATTTTTAAATTTCCAAATTAATTTAAAAACTATGTGATTCTGTCCCATTGTGCAATATTGAATAATAACGAAAAAAAATTTTTTTTCGTTGAATTTATGCTGAGATTAAAAAACAAATATGAGTTTGATGAAAAATTATATATTTTAATTTAAATGCTAGGAGTTGCCATCCTGAAAATTTAAAGGAAATTTGAAAGCTTTTAAAGAAATAATTAAAGTTTATTAAAATATTTACAAAAAAAAATTAAAAATTAAATTTTTTTGTTTTAGTTTTTAGTAGTTTAGTTTTTTTCTTATTTATATAAAATAATGCTAAAGTAGAATTTAAAGAAAATTTTTAAATTAATTAAAATATTTTTTAGTTAAAAGTTGAGTAAAAATTTATAATTGCTTAAAATTTTGTTGCAAATTAATTAAATAAAAATTGAAATGATTTGTTTAATTTGTTGCCAATTTTTTTTCAAAACGATGTGTTTTGTCCCATTGTGCAATATTAGAAAATAACAAAAAAAGACCTTTTTTCTATAAATTTATGCTGAAATTGTAAAAAAATATGATTTTAATGATAAATTATATATTTTAAATTAAACGCTAGGAGTTGCCATATGGGAAGTTTAAAGGAAATTTTAAAGCTTTTAAAAAAATAATTAAATTTTATTAAAATATTTACAACAAAAATTTAAGATTAAATTTTTTGTTTTAGTTTTCAGTAATTTTTTTTTTTTGTTTTTTTTTATTAAAAAAATTGTATTTATGTAAAACATTGCTAAAGCAGAATTTAAAGAAAAATTTTAATTTAATTTGAATTTTTTTTTTAGTTAAAAGTGTAAAAAAACTTTTTATTTAATTAAATAATGTTTTTAATTAATTAAATAAAAATTGAATTGATTTGTTTAATTTGTTGCCAATTTATTTTCAAAATGATGTGATTTTGTCCCATTGTGCAATATAAAAAAATAACAAAAAAATTTTTTTCCTTAAATTGATGCTGAAATTGTAAAAAAATATGTGTTTATTAAAAAATTATATATTTTAATTAAAATGCTAGGAGTTGCTATACTGAGAGTTTAAAGGAAATTTAAAAGCTTTTAAAGAAATAATTAAAAATAATTGAAATAAATACAAAAAATTAAAACATGAATTTTTTGTTTCAACGATAAAATATTTTTTAAGTAATTATTTTTTTTTGTTTTTTCAATATTTCAAAAAAAAAAAATATTTATTCAAAAATATTGCTTAAGTAGAATTCAAAGAAAAATTTTATTTTAATTAAAATATTTTTTAGTTAAAACTTTAAGAAAACTTTTAATTGTTTAAAAAACATTATTAATTGATTTAATAAAAATTAAAATAATTTGTTTGATTATAAAAAAAAAAAACCGGTTAAAAACCTACATTCTTTGAAAAATGTAAAAATTTATTTTAAACTTTATTGTGAAACCTTTTTACAGAAAGCGCGCTTGGCACGCATACGTATTGCAAAGGCATCATCTGGCGCTGCTTTTGTTAATAAAAAGAAGGCCGCTGAGGCCCGTTGGGCTGCCCAAGAGTCCGGCATTGAGCTGGATGATAATTTCAAAGATGAAGACATTTTCGAGTTACAACATCATCATTTGTTAAGATGTTTAGAGAAGACAACGGTGAGTGGTTTTAATTAAAAACAAACAAATAAATTTTTTTTGCCGTTGTTATTGTTTTAAAGTTTCTATTTTCTCTGCTTAAAAGCAACAATTTTTTTTCTTTTTTATAAATTAAAATTTTTTATAAAATATTTTTTTCTTTTTATTTATTTTTTTTTTTTATTTTTTGCTAAATTACGCGTGTTCATTATTACGGCGGTGGAAACAGATGTAGCAACCATTTCTTATAATTACAAAAAGCAATGACAACAACATCTGTATTTTTTATAAAATTTAATTTGAAACAGCAAAACTCTCAGCCAGCAAATTTATTTATTTATTTACTAATTGTTTTTGTATCATAAACAAAAACAACAACAGCAACTATTTTTTTTATTAAAAAATCCATTTAAAAATAATTCTCTTTTTGGTAACGTGTTAAGCCAAACCCAGCAAAAGGCAAAAGTGCGTATAACAATAAAAACAAAATTAAAAAAAGAAAATAATTAAATTTAATTAAATTAAGTTAAAAATAAAATTTATTTTGTATTATTATTTCCTAGAAACTTTTATGTGTAAATTTTTACTTCAAATAATTATTATTTTTTTTTTTAATTAATTTGTAAAGTTATTATTTTGTGTTTAAAAACTTGTATTTAGTTTTTAAGTTTATATTTTATTTTAAACTTTCTTTATTTAACTTCGTAATATTTAAAAAATATAAAAAAAAAATTTTTTTTGTAAAAATTATTTATAAATTTCTTTTGCTAATTAATTTTTAAAATATTAATTTAAAATTTTTCTATTTATAAAACATAAACATTTTTTTTATAAACTCCTCTAGTTAAATAAATATTTTTTATATAAAAATAATTGTTTTTTATTAAACATTTTTTAATTTTTTTAGTTTTCTAATTTCGTGTTAGTCGGCTCATCTTAAGCAGGTGTTTCATTAATTAACGCTAAAATAAAATAATAATACCAGTAACCATATGACTTTTAGGCGCTTTAAATATAGGCTATTTTTTATAGAGGTATAGAGATTTGAACTGGTATAAAAAAAGACGATTTTAACAAATTGATCCAAAGTTTATTTTATAGGAAAGAAGAAGAAAAAGAATTTAATTTTTAATTTCTGGCAGATGACCGCCATGGCTGTGGACGTTCTAATTAACATGACTTTTTCCAACTTTCATGGACATAGGTCGCCAATATTGCGGTGATTGTTTTAGGCTTATCGGCGTAGAATATCGATTTCACATATTCCCTACAAAAATTCCCCCGGGGGCACATTTGTATGTCTTGACGGAATCTTACCCGGGGTAAAAGGGAGCCCATTTGCTTAAAGGCTAGCAGGAGCCAACTGGATAATTCCAGGTTATTTCCGCAGGAATCAGTAAGCCCCAAAGTTTTTAGTCTTTTGCTGGTTGTAGTTTCGCGGTCCTCATGAAATGATTAAGGTGTCAACATCATCTTACCTCTACTGAGAATAAAGGGTGAATGATTCGAATCCAGTAAGCATGCTGGTAATGTGTTCTGGACCAGGAGTTGAATAGTCTCCTCACTCCTGGAGTGACTCCAGGAGTGACTAGAGATATCCGACGGCTTCCTAGAGCGTGATCTACCGTCGGGTTATGGCTTACACAGCTAGGTACCGACGTAAATCTTATCACGCATCTCGCGATAGCGTTACCATATTTTGAGCCTCATTTTCGAAAAGAAAACCATGCCTCCAGACCACATAGTGCACCATAGAGTGACACATTGAGCATGAAAAGGCTTCTCATTAATCTTTCTAGGATTTTTAGAAGCCCAAATGCGACAATTATGCTTGTTGACATGCTCTGACAAGTGAAAATAGGCTTCGTCTGAAAAGATGATTTTTTCACAAAAAAACAGCCTGCTGCTCCTAAATAAATTGAGCGAATCTACGGCAATGTCAATAGTTGATCGTTTTTAATTTCTGCCCCCAGTTGAACCTTGTAAGGCTTTAAGGTCAAATCCTTATTCAAAATTCTCCATGTGGTGGTTTTGGATAACCCCAATTGTTGAGAACGTCGAGGAATTGAGAAATTTGTTTTTGCTTCAACACTGTGGCTGACGGCTGCGATGTTTTCAGTTGAATGACCCGGACGAACACGCGTTGATATTCGTACATTTTCTATCGAGCCTCTCGCCTCAAACTTAACGCTCTCAGAAGGACGATTATGTGGTTCGATAATATTACGATTTTTACGAAATGTAACTTTAGCACTTGCGATTTTCGGGCGATATTGAAATCATTGTAACAATTGCCAATGCCTCCACTATGAGTACGTTAAAAAACTAAATATCAGAATCATGTTGTTGGTGTTGCCACAATTGAAAGACAAACTCCTTGTTGACAACTCCGATAAGGAAGAGTGTTCGAAATTAAGTGAAGAGAAATTATCTGAAAGTGAAGTGGATGACATAGAACAAGATAATAATTCGATTGACACTATGGACGACTGTGAATCTACAGGTAATGAAAGTGAAGACGAGAATGTAGGAAGAAGGCAAAAGAGCAAAATTATATAAAATTCGAAAAATAAGTAGAGCTGGAAATGTTCACCGAATTTGAAAAAAAGTAATATTTTTTTATAATATTTTTTTTAATTATTATATTTTAATTTTATAATATATTTTTACTATTTTATATAAATAATCTTTAATAAAATTTTTTAATTAAAACTAAACTTTTTTATTTTTTTATTTTTTTTTCTTTTTTGGTTTCACCCGTCTGTCTCTTCAT
Source organism: Trichopoda pennipes (assembly GCA_030448955.1). Lineage (NCBI taxonomy): Eukaryota > Metazoa > Arthropoda > Insecta > Diptera > Tachinidae > Trichopoda > Trichopoda pennipes. The sequence continues at coordinate 4,612,448 of JASKUP010000056.1, read as the reverse complement.
GCAGATCATGACAAAACTCATAGATTCAAAACAAAATATTTTGAATGATTTCCATTCATAAAGTTTGTTACTGTAACTATAATTAATTGTGTCTATGTGTGTCTGTATATGTCTGTGTGTGTGTGTGTAAATTTGTAAGTGTGTTTAATTTATATACTGAGAAATAAATGTTTTAAAAATACTTGTTAATGAAATCTAAACAAAATTGGAAATTTGTAAAGAAAAAGAAATTGAAGTAACTAAAAACCTTTCCGAACTGCCTCTGTCAAAAGCCATCCACCTAAAAATCTAACTGTTAGCATTTTCGTTCTCCTAATTTAAAAACAAAAACTGTTTTGTTTTTCGTTAAAAAAAAAATGTTTCAAAATGTGACTAAAACCGTAATTAAATGTTGTTTTCGTTGTCAATCGCATTCCGTTTGTACAAACAGTTTCTTAACTAAAAATTATTTTGCTTTAGTATTTGTGTTCTTAATATTAAAAATAAAAAATAAAAAGAAATTAATAAAAAATATTGAATATTATTTTTTCTAAACAGGATCGTGAATTTGTTGAATTAGAAATTCCTTTCACCAGCCAACCAAAGCGTCCACGTTCACCCTCACCCATGGCTAGCCCAGCTCATTCCACCAATAGTGCCATGGGCCTAGTGCAGTCCTGCTGTGGCCGCTGCTGTTCTCAGCGTTATCAGGTAATATTTTTTTTTTACAACAACAAAAAATCATGAAAAATTTTCTTAATAACTTTTCTTTCAATATTAAAGGCCTGTGGCAAATACATGCCTGCCACCAGCAATGCCCAAAATAATCAAAATAATCAACCCATGGATGGCACCTATTTGGTAGAGGCCTCATTTTAAGTTTTTCCTACTTCTCCGTGTGTGACTGTTTGATGCATTTGTCGGCCCTTAAAGAAAATTCCCAAAAAAAAAAAAAAAATACCAAAAACTTCTTTATCTAGTTTTGTAGAAAATGCAGAAATTTTGTGTAGTTTTAGTGATAAAAATAAATAAAAGATATATCCCGATTCTCAAATTGCTGATTTAAGTCATAAAGTTGCAAATTTCTGTAAAAACATTTGAAATCGTTACAAAAATTAATAGTTATTTTTAAAAAATTTATGTTTTACTTAGTGTTTTCCTTTTTGTTTTTTACCATCTCGAGTGTTGCATACCTTAAGGCTTAGGGGAAAAAATCTTCTTATTATATATGACTTAAATATTAAACTTGTGGAAATTCTAAAGCATAAGTTCCAAAAAAAACTTAAATACTAATTAAATTTAAAGCTAAATTCTTATTTTGCTTAAAATAAAACACACAAATTTTGCATACTTTAGGGCTAAGCTATAAATGATGTGATTTTTGAATTTTAGTTTTTTATTTTTAGGCATTTAATGTAATTTTTATTTTTATAAATTCAATTTGATAGCTAAATTGAATTTTTAAAATTTTAATTTGCATACCTTAAGGCTTTGAGAAAAAAAATTGTTATTAAATATGGCTTAAAAAAGAAAAATTTCCGAAGTTTTGAAGCATAAATTCAAAGAATTTTAAATACAATTTAAATATTAGGCTCAAGTTTTATTTTGTTTTAAAACTAAAAAAGTATTGCATACTTTAGGGCTAACGTATAAAAGATGTAGTTTTTAAATTATAACTTTGTTTATATATATATATTAAGTTTTATTCTTATGTATTGAACTTGATAACTTCATTTTAATTTTTAAATTTTAAATTTATGTTTGCATACATTAAGGCTTTGTGAAAAAATTTATTATATTTAGCTTAAAAAGAAAACTTTTAGAATGTTTAAAGTATAAATTCAAAAAAACTTAAATAATAATTAAATTTGAAGCTAAATTCGTATTTCGCTTGCAATATAACAAACCGTATTGCATACTTTAGGGCTAACCTGTAGCTGATCTGATTTTTAATTTTAATTTCTTATTTTTAGGCATTTAATTTTTTTTTTAACTCTTAATATTTATTTATTGTATCTTCACAAAAAGAACTTACAATAAGTATTAAAATCTTAAATTCTAAAAAAAGTTACATTAGTCCTGACCATGTCAGGCCTAACCTTTTGGGTTGGCATTAATTTAATTTTTATTTTTATGTATTTAATTTGATAACTAACATGAAATTTTAAAATTTATATTTGCATACCTTGAGGCGTTGGGAAAAATTATTGTTAAATATGATTTAAAAAGGAAAACTTGCAGAAGGGTTAAAACATAAAATTAAAGAAACTTAAATACTATCTAATTTTAAAGCTAAAGTATTATTTCGCTTAAAATATAACACAAAGTTTTGCATAGTTTAGGGCTAACCTATAAATGATCTAATTGTTAAATTTGATTTTTTTTTAATTTAGGCATTTACTTTTAGTTTTTATGTATTTAATTTGATTTCAAAATTAAAATTTTTAAATTTGAAATATAAACTTCCGAAAAAATAATTTCATACTCTTAGGCTTGAAAAATTATTTCTTTTTAAGTTTTTTTTTTAAATTTAAGCAAATTTTATTGCAAAAATCCTTTCATTGTTTTAGCCATATTTAAAAATAAGATTAAAATCCCATTAACAGTTTCTTGAAATTTATGAATAAAATTGTGGACGTAAAACTTTCCGTGCATACATTCAGGTAGCAGATTGTAATAAAAAAAGTTTTTGTTTTAAATATTGCAGGCTTGGTTATTCTTAGTGTGGTACCTTTCGAGGCCAGAATGTTTACTTAAAAACAAAGAAATAGACCTCCGCTAGTAGGTAGGCTAACGATTGACGGTTCATAATTATCAATTCATAGTTAAAAACTGTAGGGCAAAGTAAATGCGAATTTGTAACTCCAAAAGACGTTGCTAATTGCAGCCAGAGATGGGAACTTGTTGCAATTTTGTTTAGTAATTCCCAATTTAAAACATACTTTTTCTTGGAGTTATTACGCTCACAGCAACAGTGGCCCTAACGAGAGTACAGTTATTGCTTAGGTAATATGAAGGCTAACTGCTATTCACTGTAAAAACTTAAAGAGTGGAACTATAGTTTTAACAGTACAATTGTTTGGTATTATATTCTCAGCGGCAAATAGTCAGGAAAACCCATTTGGTGCCTTCTTTATATTCTCAAGTTGTTTCAGTTTGCTTTAAATAAGTGGACCAACGGTTTTCCGATTTTGTGATAAGAAAATCTTTTGATGTACCCTGCAACTTCAAGGGAAGAGTTTCTCTCTTCTGGCATTACTTGATTTATCACATAAAAAATAAACATCTTTGTAACCTTTATCACCTAGAAAGGACCACCCTTCTTTTTTCAGCCAACTTATTTTATCGCCAAATAAATTAGAATCGAGTTTTTAAAGTTGTCGTTATAAAACTTTTATTGGGCCATCCCTGCTCTTTCTAAATTACTTTTCGCTTCTGTACAACGTTTAAAATTTTTTTCTAAACATCTTTGACTTTTTATTTCTTACACTTGAAAAGTTTATTAGTTTCATTCATGGCTCGGGATTCTTGAAATTGAAGTATATCTTAAGGCTTTCAAACGGCCTAATTTATGGGTATCAAATTAAAGGATTTCTTTAAGCATTTGCTATAGCAACTTTTAAGTTTTTTTCCTTTTTTTTATTTCTATGAACCGGAAAACTTTATTTATAATTAAAAAAATATAAAATACACTTCGGAAATATTTTTGGCAATTCATAAATATTGCATAATTTTAGGCTGTCAACATTTTTTTTTTCATATTATAAAAATTTCTCTAAAAGTGAGCGTCAGCAGAGGTTTTAATAAAGTAATTGTAACGGAAAATACGATTTCTTTTTTAAAAAAATGGTTTAGAGGTTTTTTTTTAATTTTAAAACTTTATGACTTAAAATAAAAAAACTTTAAAACTTATTTTTATTTTATTTATTTAACTATTTTAATTATTTCACTTGAAATGCATATGATTATTGGGGAAATAAAATTAGAAACTTGAAAGTTTTGCAAGAAAAATAAATTCTTTCAAAGAAAATTACAAAATAAAAATTAAAAGGTGACGCGAAGAGGATAAAATGAATTTTCTTACAATCACACATACAATAACAAAAGATTATAGGAAAGAAATTCTACTTTAAATAGGATTGAAAACTTAAAAAATTGAACAAAAATAAACAAAAATTGTTGAAAAATTTAGTAGCAAAAATAAAAAATCAAAACACTATAAAAAAGAATATGAGAATTATTTCAAGACTTTAAACTGAAAAACGTGAAGTTAAGTATGTAATATTTTTCCCAAAAAATATAAATAAAATAAACTTCAAGAGAATTCAAAAATTAAAAAAGCGAAAAAATGGTAAAGCTCAATATTAATGAAATTGATTAAGAAAAAAACTAAAAATTCTCGTATAGGTTTTTCGTAAAGTAATAATATTAAAGAAGGCTGTAACGGTTAAGAAAGTATATTTTGTTTTACTAGTATCCTGCCTAACATTATGAATAAAGAAAATATTAATTCTTTACAATTTTCAATTAAAAAATATTTTGTTTTTATAAATATAAAATTCTTAAACAGTTTAGAATTTTCAAAAAGTCAAATATTTAATTTTTAGTAATTAAAATAATAAATTTCATCAATAGTAAAATTTTATGAAATTAAGCATTGAATAATTATTTTAAAAATATTTATTGAATATTTTTCTTCAAGAAATAATTTAAAAAAAAATAAATTTTTTAAGAAATTTTTCATTTAAAATTTTTCTTTTGAAAATTATAAATTTCAAAAATAATTTACTGCAAACCAATGCTTTTATTCAATTTTATAGTGTTTTAAATAAAATAATTAACCAAACATTAAAACAACAAAAAAAAAAACTAAACAACAAACTTAGATTTGAAAAATAAAAAACGAAAACTATTTTGAAGTTGTTCTTCAAAAATCCTTAATTAAATTAATAAATAATAATTAATCAAATAAAAAATAAAATTAACTTAATTAAATAAATTTAGTTAATCAATTAGTTAAGTAACTCTTAATTAAGTAGCAATTTTATTTACTTTTTATTTTTATTAAAGTGTAATTAATTTAATTTTGTTTGAAAAATTTCAATTTCTTTCATAGTTTTTAGAAAATATAAATAATTTTATTGTAAATTTTTTAATACGTTTAAGTTTCTCTAAATTGCATAATTTAGGCACGTTAACAGAATAACTCGATTTGGGCTAAATAAAAAGAAAAAACTCTGTAATAAATTTTTATTCATTTCACACACCATAACACACCATTACGACTTTGGAAAAAACCCCCACAAAAGGTTTGTGTCTTTGCTAGATACCCGCTGATTTTGTTTTTAATTATTTGCTGTAACGAATGAACAAGTGTTTTGTTTTTAAATATTGTTCTATTAACATACAAACCTCGGGCTCTTAATATCAAGGGGTATCCTAACTTCTAGAAAAATCATGCTTTAATGAAAATGAGTAAACCTACCTTGGATTGCTTTGGCTAGAAAAATATGTTTCCCAAGTTTTCCTCGACTTGCAAAAACTATTGGCACCAGAGGTTGTGCTTCTGCTTAAACCTAAAATGACAGCAAGTGATACAGCATTTTAACTATTTTAATCACCAGTTTTTAGGAATATAACCTAAAAAATTTCCTGTAGCAGCCGTTTAAGTTATAACAGTGAAACTTAATATTTTTTATGTCAGATTTTGATATCGCTTTAGAACTTATAAATTTTGGAATAAAGCTAAAGGAGTGTTAATGGAAATTCAGTTCCCGCAGAGTTTTCAAATTTATTTTGTAGCCATTTTGAATACCCTCCCTACTTCCTCCCCCTGTTCGTTAGATTAAGGCCAATGAATAAGGTATAGTAACTAAAAATTCGTAGGCGAATTTTGTAACCTTTAGACAGGGAGGATAAATGTGAATTTGCGCACTCAAACTTCTCAATGAAATGCAGCCAGAGATGAGAACTGCTCGCAATATTGCTTATTAATAATTGCCAATTTACAATAATAATAACAAATTCGTGGGCAAAATTTGCAGCCTTTACATAGGGAGGGTAAATGTGAGTTTGTGCGCCCAAACTCCTCAACTCAATGCAGCCAGAGATGGGAACTGTTTACAATAATGTTTAATAATTTCCAATTAAAAAAAAATTCTTTTGAGTTAGTATAAACCGACAACGCTGGCCCTGTCATTAGTACTAATAGTATATATCAGAACTAATTAATGTCCACTTTTAGAAGTTGTAGAGTCAAGACAATAGTTTTAAGCGTAATAAAATTGCCTGGTACTGTTTTCGGTTCTGAGCTGCAAAAAACCTCACAAAACCACTTGATGCCTTCTGTAGGTTCGTAAGAATGTCCTTTTTACTTTAGGCAATTTGATATTGAGGCTTCCGCGTTTTTAATATAAGAAAACTTTTTAATGGATCCTGCCACTTCCTTGGTAGAGTTAACATTTGGTAGCTATTGTCTAGAATTGGCATTCTTCTTCTTCTTCTTCTGAAATGGCCATATGCAATCATGGCGAGTTTTAGGCCAAAGAGAGGATAGCATTCCATACGCTTCGGTCTTCTGCGCTTCTTCTACAGTTTCTAACATTAGGGTCTGACAGATGTCGTTGGACCTGATCTTTCCATCGGAGTTTTGGTTGTCCTCCCATTCGGACGCCTTCGATATCATACTCAGGAATTCTCCTTACCGGAGCTTCTTTACTCAGTCGCACAACATGTCCTAGCCAGTGCAGTCTTTGCAGTTTTATGCGCTTGCCAGCGTACAGCTCATACAGTTGATGGTTCATACGATACCGATAGCCTTTACTTACACAAACTCGTCCGCATATTCTATGAAAGATTTTTCTCTCAAATACATCTTCATCTGCTTGCGCTAGTACCGATGCTTCTGCGCCATATAAGCACCGGTAGAATGAGCGCCTTGTAGAGTGTTTTTTTTCGTTATTCTAGAGAGGGCTCCACTTTTAAATTGCCTGCTTAGCCCACCTGTTTGCCAATATTCTTCTTCTTCGTATTACCAGGCTGATGTTGTTGTTTTTATTTATGGATGACCCGAGATACACAAATTCCTCCACAACCCCAAAGTTATAGTCATAATCTAAGAGATTTCCTGTTCGTTGCAACCATCACCTTGGTTTTGCTTTCATTAACTGCCAAACCCATTTTTAACGATTGCCTCTCTTGGTGAAATAAGTACCAACTCTATTAATCTAATCGGGCTATCAAAAGCAGCTTTAGCTTAGTGTAAATATTTTTTTCTCTTTATTTCAAGAGTTTTCACTTTTGCTTTGTAACTGTTGTCTAGAATTGAAATTCTTCTTCTCTTAGCGAGGTGTTCTATATTCAAATTATTTGGACTATAGTTTTCAGAGTTGTCAAAGGCAGAATTTTCTCCATTTCACAATATTTAATTTCTCATAATGTGAAATTCTATGAGAAGAAATATTTTGATCCACGAAATTTCACCTCTATTCTCTAGAGGTTTTACGCTGTAGAGATTTTTTCGAGGTTTCGTTGTTTATTTTAAACGTTTCTCTTCAGACGTAAGAAAAGGCGCATATTGGTAACGAATTTTTTTTGCAGATTCTGAACCTTAACGCATCCCTATTCTTAAGCCTGGTCGAGTTGTTCTGCTACCTGTTCTCTTTAAAACTATAAAATATAAAAAATGTATTTTTTTGTGAATGTATAATTTATATTCTTAATAAATATATTTTAATTAAATAAATTAATTAAACTAAACGACACCTATAAAGAGAAGAATGCTGCCAAAACCAAAAAAAACAAAAACTAAATTAACAGAAAATTATTTAATTAAAGAAAAAATATGTTAAAACAAAATCGTCTTAAACGATCATATTAATTTTCCAACCATAAACGCATAAAAACTATATAAATTAAACAAAAACAAAAAATATAAAAAAAAATTAATTAACAATGAAAAAAAAAACTTAAATGAAAAATTATTACAACAAAAACAAAAACACTAAATAAAATAATTTCAACTTCCATGCTCTAAGCTGTTCTCTTAAAAATCAAACAGGAAAAAATATTTTAAAAACCAAAATTTAATTTTTGTGCGTATCTGTGTCTATAGAACAAATAATAAAAAAAAAAATATTAAAAAAAGAACAAAAACAACTACAACCCTGTAAAAACTAATACCAACAAAGAAAAATTAATTTAAAAAAAATTACCTTAGTGTAAATGTTAATAAGAAAAAATAAAAAAAAAATATAAAATGTTTTCTTTATTTCAAGCAGAAATTTTTAAGTAAAAATCATTAAAAAAAATTAATTTTTTTAAATCAAGCTGTATAAAGGGGGTCCCAATAGAGAGCTGATTTTTATTATTATTTGTGTTGAAAATGGAAAAAGTTTCCGCAGCTTATGTAATACGATGTGTGCTTTAACAATCAGTAATAAAAGCATTCAACTGAAAAATGAAGGGTGCCCCCATGCAATATATGAACTTTAGCCTTTTAGGCTTATATATTAAAGGTGGCTTTAAAATTTTAAATTTACACCGGGTCTTTATCTCTTAATATTCCCATTAGAATATTAACAAAATGAAAAAAATTAAATTTAAAAGGATGTCCCTATAGAATACTTAAATTTGACAAATATATTGTAATTTAGAACAAACTTGCAGAGCAGGCATCTGAAAGTATTTGAAAGTTTTTATTACTATTTCATCTACAACCACATTTGAAAAAGAAAATATTTTTAATAAATAAAGGGTGCACCACAGAATTATATGAAACGTACATACGCAGTCTAATATTTTAGCTCTTAATAGGCATTAAAAAAAATTATTTTAAACAAATAAAGGGTGTCCCACAGAAGTATATGTAACTTACATACGCATTCTTATCTTTTAAGCCTTAATAGGCAGACTAGAATATCTTTTTTTTTTTTTTTTTTTTTTCTTTTTCCTTTAATATTGAATCTGTCTGTATGACATTTACAATATGTATTAAAATCTTAATCTATGTATGATTTAGGTTGGTACTGCCACTGTAGTACTCAACGCGTTTTTCAGTATGATTGTTGTCTTGCCAAATCAAGAGTTTGCACCCTTTTAAGACGCCTGTGGCCCTCAAATAATAACAAGTTCCTCGCAAGCGGATTGGGATGACTGGTGATTTTTGCAACGTAGTTTGTGCATGACCTTCTAATTTCCTCCCGAATGGTAGGAATATTGAGGTCTTTATGGATGTTATGATTCCGTATATACCATGGAGCATCCATTTATTATTATAGCTGGACAATTATCTTTTCTTAACGTGAAAGTTATATGAACGCATTTTGTGGCATTAACATTTATTTTCCACTTATGTAACCATTTCTCCAGCTCATTTATATGGGTTTGAAGTTGTTGCGATGCCAATTCTGGTTGTTTATGAATACTTAGAAATGCTGTATCATCTGCGAATGTTGATGTGTGTGTGTTTGAACATGTGGGCAAATCTGCGGTGTACAAAAGATACAGGAATGGCCCGAGTATACTTCCCTGCGGGACTCCAGCTGAAATTTGTTTTCTTGATGAATAAGTATTCTTCGACCTTATTACAAAAGATCTGTTTGTTAAGTAGCTCGCGAGCATTTTAAGTACATTTGACGGGAGAAATATTGAAATTTTATATAGAAGCCCTTCGTGCCAGACCTTGTCGAATGCTTGTGATATATCTATAAATAGTGCAGAGCAGTAATGCTTCCTTTCAAAGGTTTCTCGAATTAAATTTGTGATTCTATGTACTTGTTCAATAGTGCTGTGCTTTTTCCTAAATCCGAATTGATGGTCTGGGATTATATTTCTTGAAATAACATGCGCCGCTAATGATTTTAAAATCAACCTTTCGAATATTTTAGAAAGAACAGGTAATAAGCTTATCGGACGGTATGATGATACCTGCGTAATGTCTTTGCCGGGCTTGGGGATCATAACTATTTCAGATTGTTTCCAAGATGATGGGAAGTAACCCGTTCTTAACATTGAATTAAAAATAAACATAACAGTTCTTAGCGCCGAATTAGGCAGATTCATGACCATAGTGTTGGTGATTTTGTCACTACCAGGAGCTTTTTTTGGATTCAGTTCATTTATAACTGCTTTTAGCGCAGGTAAGCAAAATTTTTCCGGATTTAACACAGATTCTTGAATAGCAACTGGTGTTATCGTACAGTCTGTTTCATTTGGAATAAAAACCTTCTCCAGGTGGTTGGCAAACTCTTCCACTTTATCTTTGGAATTTTTGGCCCACTTTCCATTGTGAAGGCGAATAGGAGCTTCGTAGGTAATAGGGCTTTTCATTTTTCGCACGGTCTTCCACAAGCTGTAGTCAGTCTTCTCGGTGGCATCTAAGTTTTGTAAAAAGATTTTAAGATTCAACTCTTTTTCTGTCTTAAGTGCTTTACGCAGTCTCTTTTGGCATTGGTTCAGTTGTGTCTTCAGAAATGGGGAACGAAACTCCTGCCATTGGCGCCTTAATTGTCTCTTTTCCCGTATTAGAGATTGAAGATTGCTGGAGACGTTGATAGAACTTTTTGTACGTGGGCAGGGCTTGGGCGTTGTTACTCTAGCAGCGTCAGTCAGAATATTTGTAAATTGGTTTACAGCCGACTGAATTTCATCCTTCGTTTTTAACGAAATATTTTGCGGCAGGTGTGCACTTACGTACATTTTGTACTTATGCCAATTTGTTTTTTTACTTGGAAAAAAAATTTTGGTCCAAGCACACGTCATTATTGCATAACGTTACCAACGTAGGCGAATGATCTAATGAGAGATCAAAAGAAGGAGCCATAGAGATTTGTTCGCGTTTCACATTTTTAGTTACAGCAAAATCAATCACATCAGGAATTTTTTTTAAGTCCGTAGGCCAGTAGGTAGGATGTCCTGTTGATATTGCATCCAAGTTGTTGCACAAGGCTGTATCAAATAGCTGCCTACCTCTTGGAGTAATAAGACGGGAGCCACAAAGCGTGTGCTTAGCGTTAAAGTCTCCAGCTGCTAAGAATTTTTGACCTAGCGTCGCAAAGTAATTATGAAATTGCTCTTTTTCAATGCTGTGCCCTGGAGGGGCACTGTAAAAAATAAAACATAAGCTTATAGGGTGTGCCAAAATTAGACTTAACCCTAATGAGCAAGTCCTTAACTTTTCAATCTCTAAAGGCAAACAACGGTTATTGGCTTAGAGTTCTTACTATTGACTTTTTCTGTAAGCACTCTACGATACCTCTATGGAACCAAATTGTTACTCAAAGTAAATGTGATGTGGAAACGTTCCATGGTTAATCGAATTAATTGCTCTGTTGGACGAATATGTTCACCGTAAAATGCAGGCAGTGCGCGATACGTTTTTGGAACAAAAAATATATTTCCATAATTTGGAAGCGTTATTCAGGCGTCAGAAATCCTAAACTAAACTTAAATTACTTATCAGTTAACAAAATGTCCGCCAGGCAAAAAATAATTCGGAAACTTGCAACGCTAAAAGTCTTGTGATACAGGTAAGGTCGCACAGTTCTCTGTATAACTATTTTTATGATGTAATTATCTTTATAGTTTTAAGGCAAATGAATTGTTATTTTATTTAACATTTTTTTATGGGCAGCGCCATCTTTACGTGATGTGTGCACACAAAATATTAGACTTTTGATAATCATCAATTTTTATTGTAATCTGGCATCCTCAAAGCAAAGCGTCTATTCAGTGAGAACACGATTTCGCTAAACTGTCTATTTATAAAAATGTTATTTTAACTTAAACGAGAGAAAGAAGCAGCCATGCTAAAGCAAATCACATAAGAGAGTGCAGGGAGTGTTTGACATCCATTTCAGTGTGAACACGAAATCTAGTATATTTCTAGTATATTTGAAAATCATCCATTTATAGGTGTGTAAGTAATCAGGCATTCTCAAAGCACTTGTTCACTTGTTCGCTGAATTGTTTCTTTATAACAGTGTTATTTTAAAGCATTTTTTCAGTGTGAACACGATTTCGCTAAATTGGTTAATTAGAACAGTGTTATATTAACTTAAATGAGAGAAAGACACAATCATGCTGAAGTAAATCACATAACGCAATGTTTGCAAAGTTCATAAGAATAGAAAATGTCACATGCAATAATTGTGACTGATAATGAACGCAACCATCTTTGTGTGTTTTTTTTTTCGGCCGCGCCAAGGATGTGGGAATCTTCTTAAGATACTGATATCAATGGATAACAGCATGCACGATTCGCACCCAAATACTCGGTTCTGGGAAGCGCCTACGTGCTAAACCCACACCCTGCACTCTTCCACCACTCTCCCCGCGGGACTGCCGTCAGGTATTACTTCGCGGGGCTGGTTAGTCATAAATATACTATATTCAGGAAGCGGCCCTATGGGCCTTTCTCTGCGCCTCTGCTCTTCGGAGGCTTGCGTGAACAGCTATCACAAATGAGACGATTTCCTGCCATCTTCTCTCCGAAGCTGTCATATGGTAAATAAGGTCCTCTGGGCTTGGTATATTCGCCGACTGTCTCTGCTCTGAGAAGCGTCCACAGTGAAAAACTGCATGTTCATTCACCCCTGGACACACCGGACAAAGAGATGAGCTGTCGTGCCCTTGCCTGTGGAGGTACTGACGATAGCCTCCATGACCCGATAGTAACTGCGTAACGTGATAACCACAGTCTCCTATCGGCCGCGATATCCACGAGCGGATGTCAGGGATAAGCCTGTATGTCCATCTACGCTTCACAGAATTGTCCCACCTTGTCTGCCATAGAGCCACTGATGTAGCTCTTTCCTCGTCTTTTATACTCCTTATCCTTTCGCGATCCATAGTTCGCCTAAGGAACACTCTTCTGAGTTCGTCTGCCATTATATCAGCAGGTAGCATTCCGGCCAAGACGCACGCGGCATCATCCGATATCGTCCTAAAGCCGCTTATGACCCTTATTGCGCAAAGCCTATGCAACGATGCTATTGTTCTCCTATTCCTTTCACTGTCCAAGGTCCTTGCCCAAATCGGGGCAGCATACAACAGAATAGAGCTGACCACTCGCGACAGTAGTATTCTGCGCCCATATCCAGGACCACCGATATTTGGAAGCATTCGGGACAATGCCCCTTGTGTCCTTGATGCTTTCCCGACCGCGTACTTGATGTGCGTCCTGAAGGAAAGCCTGTTATCCAACACAACACCAAGATACTTCACCAATTCCTTTGATTTTATCAGCTGGTATCCTATCCGAAAAGTTGCATACTCCAGCTTCTTCCGACTCGTTATAAGGACGGCCTCCGTCTTATGATCGGCCAACTCCAAGCCGGCGGCATCCAGCCAGGCCCTTATGTTAGCCACAGCAATGTTCGTGTGCATCTTTGTGTGTATGTGTGTGTGCGTGTGTGTGTGTGTGTGTACATGTGTGTGGGTATATACAGAAGAACTTTATGAAGAAAACTAAGTTAAAGCGCAACCGGTAGACAGATAATATTTTGGAAATATTTCTAAGTATCTTCGCCAATTATTGTGAAGTCAACTATTGGGCAGTTGTGTTTACCCAGCTTGGTTTGTGGCTACAGTCGCTACTGGGAGTGATTGTAGCAACGTTAAATTATGTTCTATTAATTATTACCCTGGGCAATTTGCAGTGTTTCTGGGTATTTCCCTCGTACACTACCTATTGTGGTGCTTGCCATAGTAACACTAGTGAGATCACAACCTGGTACTTGCCTAATCTGGCTTGTGCCTACAGTCGCTACTGGGAGTGATCAGAGTAACATTAAATTGTGTTCTATTAGTTATTAACCTGCGCAGTTTTCAGTGTTTCTGGATATTTCTCTCGTACAAAAACGATTAACTCGTTGCAGTGGCCATATTAGCATCGGTAAGATCAGAAATTGGGCAGTGGTGTTTACGTAGCCTGTATTGTGCCTACATTCGCTACTGGGAGTAACCAGAGAAGCGTTAAATTGTATTCTAGTGGTTATTACCCGCTACAATTTTCGCTCATCTGGCTATTTCCCTCGTCGACCAACTGTGGATACGTGGTACCTAGCCCAGAGATACCTCCGCACATCATTGCACCGACACACGGACGAAAAAAGGTGAACTTGCGTTAAGAATATTAGTGACAAATATAGGCTGAGGATTTTTTTTTAAAGAGAAGTAGCACTTCAGGCAACAACGCCTATTTAGTCAAGTACCGTGCTACATTCTTTAGGAAAGGGATAGAGAAAAGATGAAGCAGGTGGTGAAAGTAGAAAGATAGTCGGAAATTAACTGCCGTATAAAGACAGCAACAGCGACCAGTGACTATGCCTTCTTCGCTGAGCAGCTCCACCGACAGTCAATTTTTATTGTTGTAGTGAAAAAAACCAAAGTTTTCCTTGGGAATTGAATCCACAACTCCCATACTGACAAGCTAGTACACTACTTACTAGCCTACAGGGACACGTAAATAAAGGCTGAGGTTTTATATCGAATCAACCAGCCTCCTTTAATTCAATGTTGGCACAACTCTAGACGCCGTTGATAATATCCCAGCAACCAGGGAAAATGTGGCATTACAAAATTACAGTTCTCTATCTCTATGAAAAGAACACCCGATATTTCCCTTTCAATAAAGTATAATTCAGTGTAAAGTGTTCAAACATTTTTGAGAAATTTTCAAAGTGACAAATCGAAACCTGCCATATTATTTTTGTTATTTGTTATAGCAAAATTTTTAAATCATAAAATATTTGGAAGGTCGTAGCGTATATTTGAAAACCAGACATTCAAATTAAGGCCAACAGCTAAAGAAATAGAACAAAAAATGTTTTCATGCTGAATTAAATTTGAAGTTGAAATTTAAGGTCACAAAATTGGTTTTGTAATGGAAATCAAATAAATATTTGATTTCGTTATGCAAGACTAATTTAAAAAAAAGCAATATTTGCCTGATATTATAGAGTTTAAGCGGCTTCTTCCAGCTTCAGCTTCTTTTTGCTTTGGCTGTGGAATTTTTTTATAGATTTTTAACTAAATTGCCACTAAATATCTATTTAAACGGCATTTAAATTTAATAAAACAATATTACGAACCATCCGATATAATTTTCCTCCCTCCTTCTCCTTCAAAAAATACTACTTAACTTTTATGGCGGGTGTTGTTTATAGAGGTATATGTCTTTAAGTTGGCATCTCTTCTTTAACTGGGAGATATTTTGCCAGCTGTCATGTGATTTATTTTTACTTTGATTTGGCATGAACAAACTGATGCCTGGACAACGTTTCCGAATTGTGTAAATTAATTTTTGGAAATCATGGTTCTATTCGAAATACGTAGCGCACATTACGTCCATTTTACAGTCCGCTTTCACTCGTAGCAGGTTTCATTGGTCCTCATTTCTTGGCGAAGCTACTCAGAGCGTTAGCGTCTATGGTGACCACTATAGACCCATGGTTACTTCTTCTTCTTTGTTTCTTAATTGAACAACTATGATAAGCAGGAGCTGCACTTTTAAAAAGGCGCTGTCACAATTGACAATTGATTTATTGAAAGAAATGTTTGGTAGCCCCAGAGTCTTACGTTTCGTACCTGCGAATTTCACACAAGAAATCATTGCTGCTATAAAGCGTAGCGTAGCGTAGCATAGAGAAAGTCCCGAGTCATTCTAACCGCCATCGTGTGAAGCAATTGGATATGTCTGCATTCACTTTATGGAAGATTTTGCCCAAAAAATCTTGGTTTACGTGCTTACAAAATCAAACTTACATAAGGACTAACACAACACGATCATCTAGCAAGGTGAATATACGGTGGCTGGACCCAAAACATGATTGGGGAAAATCCCGATTTTCGTAAACGAATTTTGTTTAATGCTGAAGCACACTTTTGTTTGAATGGCAACATCAATAAACCAAACTGGCCTATATGAAGCGATGCTAATCGTCGAGCTTTGGTGAGCTTTATGGGCTTACGGGTTTATTTAGTCCTTACTTCCTTGAAAACAATGCGGCTCAGAACTTTTCAGTTTCTGGTGACGCCCATATAGCCAGGACTACTGACTTCTTGGTTCATTAATTGAAGAACTATGATAAGCAAGAGCTGTGCTTTTAGAAAAATGATGCAATATAACACACAGCTCGTGCCACAAATGACAGAACGTAATAAGATTTACATTAGTAACCAGCCATTAAGGCCATAACTTCATGATGGTCTTACTTTGGGGTATGCCCTAAGACGCATACAAACTAGGTGCATATACGCCTTAGTTGCAATTTTCGAAAGCACGGTAGCAGCGCCGTGCCCCCCACTTCTTGCTTAAGAGTTAGAGACTCTCCATTTCCTAATCCTGCTACAAGGGCAACTAGGATATTTATTTGAATGTTAACCATTTTCTTTTCTTTAACACCTCTTCGGAACTTTTTTCAAAGCCCGATTTAAACCACAGCCACCATGTTGCTCCCCGAGGAGCCTCACCAATAACCAGAACAAGGCCTCAGCCTTGCGGGCAAGTGGTTCCCATGGTATCAGTGTATGTAGCAACCCACTGGTCGGACTTCGAGAGTCTAATGTCTCTATCAGTGTGGGGCGCCTTTTACTCCCGAAGCGACATGTCAAGATGGGAAAGAGATCCATTAAGACTGCGTGCCACGGGGAAGTGCCACAAATGATATGCGTGATAAGATTTATGTCAGTACCTAGCTGTCTAAGCCATACCCCGAAAACGGGAAAAACCACTTTGGGGGATATGTAGCGCCATCCTCACCCTATGAAGTCTTCTAGTCACTCCTAGTCGCAACTTCGAGAGCTTGGAGCAGGACGCCACCCCCACTCAAGGAGACTATCCAATTCCTCGTCCAAAACACATGACAAGCATGCTTACTGGACCTGGATCATTCACTCTGTGTTAACCTCAAATGTGAATGGTTATGTGAAACCACAACCACCACGATGCTCCCGAAGGGCCAACCTCAATAATCTGTTAGAGAACGGATAAAAATCTAAAAATTCAAAAAGCTGATTTCTGGGGCTTTCTGATTCTCGTGAAAATATAGTGGATTTGGCTCAATTTTACCCTCGTTGACACATCTAATGACAGTGAGATTCCGTTCAAATATATCAATGTGCCCCCGGGGGGATATATCACAAATGACATTTCATGATAAGATTTACATCTGCACCTGGCCGTGGACCTTGATCAGATGGTGGTCAAACCACTGTGAATGAAAAGCAACGTCATTCACGTCCTAGAAAGCCGAACCCTAATTCTAGCAATAGGTCTTTCCTAGTTGCGATTTCAGCGGTTATAAAGCAGGGTTGCAAACCACTACTCTTTGCTAAAGAGCTGGGGACTATCCAACTCCTGGTCCAGAACACATGACTATCATTTTCACTCCGGATCACATCCGGATCATTCACCAGTAGGTGTGATTAAAGGCGAGATGATCCTGGCCACCATAATCAGTTCCTGATTGGGGCAGCAAAACCACAATCACTACACTACTCCTGAAGAGCCAACCTCAATAATCAGCTTTCTGATACCCGTGGAAATAACGTGGTGCTTCCAGTTGACTCCCTGCTTGCGACTGGGCTTCAGGCGACTGGGCTCCCTTATACGCTCAGCGGCACAGGTCTAGATAGTTAAGTATTCTATAAAGATCAATAAATGTTCCCCCGGGAGGATATGCCACAAATGACAACGGATTTTTGAAAGAAACGTTTGGTAATCCCACAGTTTTACGTTTTGTACCCCTGAATTTTACTCCAAAATCACACGATTTAACGCCGCTAGACTATATTCTGTGGATATGTGAAGAGCTAGCGATCAGTACAAAGCGACAACATTTGCTACTTTATTGCCGATATACGGCCTCCAATGTGGGAAGAAGTGATCGAAAACTGGAGTTCCATATTTGACTACGTCCTAGCCAGTTGTGGCAGTCATAGTCACAGGTGAGATATCATATTTAATTATAATTTGCCAGAAGAATATCTTTCGAATCAAGCAAATTTCATATCAATTTAAAAATCGTTTTAATCCATTTCAAAAATTCTATACCTCTATAAAAACTCCCTTTACTTTAAACCTCTTTACTATGATACAATTCTTGTGGCTGTTCAAAAAAGATGAACAGAAAAGCATTTTGGCTAAAAGACAATTTGTTAATGTAATAAAAAAGATTTTAAAACACAGATATTGATGTCTTTAAGACACAAACTGAGAGAAGATTAAGTGTTTGATGGCAACAGGCTGCAACACGATTTGCATTCTTTCAACACTTAAAATGGACAAACGATGGTTGAGGTAAAAGTAAGTAAAACAAGTAACTAAAATTCAATATAAGTTAATGATGTAGTTTAACGAATAATCGCCATAAGGAATTTTTACAGAAAAATAAAATAAAAACAGCCACACACTCACATACACAGACACACCAGCTTTAAAAGAAATTAATTCGCCAAATGCAAGTTTTAATCACACATATACAAAATGTTGCATATCATGCATGGAACACCCTTGAGTTTTATATTTTTATTTTTTTATATTTTTATTACTAAGAATTGAAAATTTATAGAATTTTTAGAATAGAAGATAAAACGGTTTATATCATAATAAAGGGGACACCCTTTAAATTTTTATTTGTGGTTATTTGTGATTATAACGTATAGAGTCTGTATACAAAATCTGTTAATTTGAAGTAACTTCCTAAAACCATGTTCAAGATAAAAACACATAATTAAAAACTCATCACTCTTTCATCGCGGCACACCCTTTATTATATAATATAATATTTCTAAAAACTTAAATTTTATAACTTTCAGCAGTGTATTGCAATTTAAGGTGGCTCCTTATAATAGTTTTCAATATAAAAATATTGTAAACCTGAAAGTCACTTCTCCAAGGTGCTACCCTTTAGCTTACATTTATACAGTTCTAAACCATAAAGCTCTCAAGTGGAGATTTGTTAATAAATTTTAATTTAAGGTTTTTATTATTTGTTGCTAAAAGTTTGCTCTTTAAGTGTCCATCTTTTATTTTACTATGCTAGAGATAGCATACTATACCTTAAAATTATGTTACTATCGGGACACCCTTCTTTTAATAAAGTTTATCTAGTGTTTTTGTTTTTTTCTTATAGCTAATGAAGCTCTACACAATCTGTGTTAATTTCAAGTAACTGCTTCTAACGGTTTGAAGTATAAAATCATAGTTGTCAATGTCGCGAACTTTATGGAAACACCCTAAAATTTTTTTAAATTTATTGGTCCTACTTACTTTTATAGCACCCATATTTTTACACATTCTGTGTTAACTCTAAATATCTGCTTATTATTATCGTTATTATTATTATTATTATTGTTATGTTTGCATAACTAAAACTAAAGTTAAATTTACGTAACTTTTGGAGCACCCTTTTAATTTTTCAAAAAGAAG
Source organism: Trichopoda pennipes (assembly GCA_030448955.1). Lineage (NCBI taxonomy): Eukaryota > Metazoa > Arthropoda > Insecta > Diptera > Tachinidae > Trichopoda > Trichopoda pennipes. The sequence continues at coordinate 4,593,037 of JASKUP010000056.1, read as the reverse complement.
TTTATTTTCTGAAACCAAAAAGTTATATTAAGATTAATCAAATTTTCATTGCATTACGAAGAGAAATGTTAAGCAATTATGAATGAAAAATATCCACCACGTTCACACTGACAGCTGTCGAATCTTTTAATAAAGTTTTTAATCGATTTTTTGCCAAAATGGCGCTGCTATTTCGTTAATCACATCACAGATTTTTAGTTTTAAGGCTGAAATCAATTCGATTGGCTCTGTATAGGCTCTGTATAGGCTCTGTCCTTAATATAGTCCCATAGAAAATAGTCCAGTGGTGTGAAATCACACGGCTGGCCAATTAACTGCAGATTGTCGTGAAATTATGCGATCGGAAAATTTAGTTTACATAAAATTGATCATTTCATTGGCTGTGTGACATATGACACTGTCCTGTTAACATCACATATCAGTGATATTCACGTCGTCAATAATAGGGCAAAATTGAGTTGGAAGTATCTCGCGATAGTGTAATCCATTGACCTATACCGCATTTCCAGCCTCATCTTCGAAGAATAAACGGCCCACTCACGCCTCTAGGCCACATTATGCACCATAAAGTGTCACCTTAAGTATGCAAAGGCTTCTCAATAAGCGCTTTAGGATTTTCATAAGCCCAAGTGCGGCAATTTTCTTGTTGACACCTCCTAACAAGTGAACATGAACTTCGTCTGAAAAAATGATTTTTTTGGAGAATAATCAGCCAGTTGTTCCTAAATGAATTGAGCGAATCTACGGCCATAATAATAGTCGGAGGGCTTCAATTCTTGCACTAGTTGAACCTTGAAAGGCTTTAAAGCCAAAGACTTAAGCAAAATTCGCAATGTGGTGAGTTTGGATCTGCTTCAACACTGCGGCTCACGGCTGCATTGTTTTCAGTTGAACGACCCAGCAGAACAAGCGTTGGTGTTTGCATATTTTGTATTAATCATGTCGACTAAAATTTAACGATCAAATTCTTAATGGCGATCTCAGAAGGACGCTTATGTTCTCCGAAATTATCACGAATTTCACGGATTTTAACTTAAAACAGAATCACCATTTACGTAGTGATTTTGAATTATTTGAATGCGATTTTCGTGTGGAATTAAATGCATTGAACTGCGAATACGTCAAAAACAAAAAAAAAAAATAAATGCCATAATGTTGTTGATGTTGCCACAATTGAAAAACAAACTTCTTGTTGAAAAACTTTATATCACATACTCTATGTTAATTTGTGCTGCCTCCTATAACGTTCTAAAAGAAATCACTTTCATTAGGGATCACCCTTTAATATTTATTTAGTTTTATTTTCCTAGAATGGATATAGAAATATTTACTGTGCAACCCTTTCAGAGAGGTTTAATGGAGAAAACCTTATTTTCCAATATTAAATGGTCATGGGGTCACCCTTTAATTTTAATTTTTTTTTGGTTTATTAATACAACGGACATATATTTTGTATAAATTTCAAAAATCCTGCCTATTGTGTTTTATATTAGTAAAAAACACGATTTGCAAGGGGGGAGCACCCTGTAATTTTTTATTTAAAATTTTTTTACCGTTGTTAAAGAAAATACAGCAAGAGAAACTTTAATGTCAATTTCATGTAGCTGCCTGTAGCATTTTTAAAGATGAGAACATATAAATGGGCCTGCTAGTAGGGGGAACCCTTTAAGTTTTAATTAAAATTTTTTTGTTTTTTTTTTTTAATTAATATTGCACACACATTTCTTATTCAATACCCTTTAAATTCGCAAAGCGTTAAAAAATTTGTTAAGAAGCTCTCCTACTCTTATTATTTCTTATTCTCTATTCTCTTTTAAAATTTTCTCTAAAATATTCATTAAATGTTCTGTAAATGTTATTGGCATTCACGTAAGTCAAACTACTACCGTCTTTGAATATGATTTCTGTTGCTAAAGTGATAACTATGATTTATGTGGAATATTTAACAAGTGCTGCTATCAGCCAATTTAACCATAAATAACACAAAATAAGAAATAGCAAAAGATTAATTGAACAGTTTTAGTAAATGTCCCTAGAGATTTTTTTGCTTCTGGTTACTTGTTACTTGTTTAAAAACGGCAAATTTAATGTGACATAAATGGCGACAGGTAAAAGAAAATTAATCAATTAATACAAACAACTGGGATGGAAAAGAGAGCAGCAAAAATTTAATCGATAACAAAATATGCAAAAGAAGATTAATTGACAGCAATTTTGCAAAAGGGAAGTTAGCGATCATAAATTTAATGGAAACAGAAATTTATGCATATAAAAACTGTTTTCCATTATAGGAAAAACATTAATCGATAACGATTAAAATATTAACATGTCAATCGATAATAAAAAAAAATTTTATTTGTTATCGATAAATTTTAAAAACCATATCTAAAATATGTTTTTAAAAAATATTTTTTAAAGTTATCGATAATTTTTCGGTAAGGAAAAAAATTTTAATTTGTCAATCGATAACAATAAAAAATATTAAATTGTTATCGATAAATTTTAAAACCATATAAAAAAAATATTTTTAAAAAATGTTTAAAAGTTATAGATAATTTATCGATAAGGATAAAATTTTAATTTGTTAATTGATAACGATAACAATTTTAACTTGTCATCCATAAATTTTAAAAACCATATTAAAAAAATGTTTTTAAAAATATATTAAAAGTTAAAGATAATTTATCGATAAGCATAAAAATATTAATTTGTCAATCGATAACGATAAAAATTTTAAATTGTTATCGATAAATTTATAAATTATATATAAAAAAGTTTTTAAAAATATTTTTGAAAGTTACAGATAATTTATCGATAAGGATAAAATTTTAATTTGTTAATCGATAACGATAACAATTTTAAATTGTCATCGATAAATTTTAAAAACCATATCAAAAAAATGTTTTTAAAAATATTTTAAAAGTTATAGATAATTTATCGATAAGCATAAAAATATTAATTTGTCAATCGATAACAATAAAAATTTTAAATTGTTATCGATAAATTTATAAATTATATTTAAAAAAGCTTTTATCGATAATGATAACAATTTTAACTTGTCATCGATAACTTTTAAATACCATATCAAAAAAATATTTTTAAAAATATTTTAAAAGTTATAGATAATTTATCGATAAGCATAAAAATATTAATTTGTCAACCGATAACGATAAAAATTTTAAATTGTTATCGATAAATTTAAAAATTATATTTAAAAAAGTTTTTAAAAATATTTTAAAAGTTATAGATAATTTACCGATAAGGATAAAAATTTTAATTTGTTAATCGATAACAATAAAAATTTTAAAGTAATGTCGATAAGTTTTTAAAATCATATCTAAAAAGTGTTTTCGAAAACATATCTTAAAATTATAGATAATTTATCGATAAGGAAAAATTTTAAATTATTAAGCAATAACGATAAAAATTTTAAATCGTTTAACTTGTTTTAATCGAATAAATTTACGGTTTTACAAATTTTAATATTTTATCATCTTTAACAAAATAATAGTTTTGCAAGGATTATTAGATTTTAAACCAATATTTTATTCGAATAAAATTAACCGAATAAATTGAATCGAATAGAAAACAAAATTTATATTCGATTCACTTTTATTGGTAATAAATGCTTAAATGATTAAATAAAATAATATATTTGAAAATTTTATTCGATTAAGAATCATAAATTTTTTCGATTAAAATGAGACTAAATTTTTGCTACAGGATATTAGAAGAATAGTCCTGTAAATGCTAAAAATTTGAAAATAGAGCAGCTGGTCTGTTTGTTGCACTGATCATGATCACACTAAGTTTCCTAAATAAAACAAAAGCATAATTTATGCCTTGTCACTCATTATGATTTTTTTCATGAAAATCGGGCTTGTCATGGATGAGCTGTAGCATTCTATTGACATACAAATGGCGGCTTAAATGGTCTTGTGGAAGAAGCTCTTGTATCAACTGAATCTTATATGGAAACAAATGCAAATCCTTGTGCAAAATTATAGCCAAAGTTGTTCTTTGAAGACTAAACTCCTGAGCACGCCGTCGAATTAAGGTTGATGGATTGTTTTGACTACTTTTTGTTTTCAGCCGATCTGGTAGTTCGCTGTATTCTATGCTTGGGCCTATCACCTACAGACCTTCTTTCTTTAAAATCATTCACTACTTGATAAATAGTGCGATTGGTTTCTCCCAAAAAATTCACATAACTTTCTTATAGTCACAGTAATCGATAATTGATTTTGCTAAAATGTTTAAACGATTACAGCACGTTGGTTTATCGACTATTTTTTAATAATAAATTTGTCGGGTGTCTACTTTACGACTGCCAAATATGAACTGTCAAGACTGATGTTTAAAAAAATGACGGCAAAATAAAGTGGTATACCTTTTAGACGGACACCCTGCACAATGGGGAAAATTAGCAAAATTTTATTAAAAAAATTTTTTTCAAAAATTTATCAATAACAATTTATTTGCCAAACAAGAATAATTTAACGATGTTATTTTAAATGATTTGTTTTAAGATAAATTTATACAAGAAAATTTCTTGCCTAAAATTGTTCAGTGTTAAGTTGTCTTCATCTAATGTGGGGCTTCAAAATATATTAGAGAATTTAATATAATTATTTTAATAATTTTTATTTAAGTGTTATTTTATCAGATAACATTTGCTTAAAATGTCTATAATTTATTTCTAAATGCTGTGTTTTACAAAATAATTGTTATCGAATTAGAAGTTAAAAATCCAAACGATTTCTCTAAAGAATTTCCCACCAAATGTCATGGCCGGTTTTTCAATTGACATTCTTCTTCTTTTTTAATGTAACCATTATTTTAACAACATTTATTTTTGTATGTAATGATTATATTCTATAAAAGAACAGCAAAAACAACAACAACAACAAAAATAACACAACGCCTAACATTGACACCAAAAATCCAAAATAAGAAGAAAATAATTGACCAGAAGATTCAAATGGAACATTGTGGCACACAATAGTCCAAACTATAATAAATACAAGTGGACTAGTGGACGAGTGTATAAAAAGTCATGTTTTCAGCCATTACAACCTATCAACTGTAAAAAAACAACACACTGACCCACAAAACTGCCAACAAACTTTTTTTTTACCATCATTCGCCAAACTCTGGCCAATTGAATACGAAAACAAAAATCAAGGAAAATTGTAAAACGATAAATTCTAAAAGGAATGAATGAATGAATGAACGAGTGAATAGAGAATAAAAAATGGAATAAACGTTTTTAACGTCCAGCGATTTAAGTTGAAAATTAAATGAACAGAATTTTTGTAGTTAATTTTTTTATAGGGTGTTTTTTATAGAGGTATAGAATTTCTAAATGCAATAAAACAAGTATGAAATTTTCAACATGAAAATTAAATGAATAGAATTTTTGTAAAGTTTTATTTTTTGTTTGTATAGGGTGTTTTTTATAGAGGAATATAATTTTTATATGGAATAAAACAAATATTATATTTTCAACATGAAAATTAAATGAACAGAATTTTTGTAAAGTTTTATTTTTCGTTTGTATAGGGTATTTTTTATAGAGGTATAGAATTTTAAAATGGAATAAACCAAATATGATATTTTTAAAATGAAAATAAATGAACAGAATTCTATAGTTTAGTTTTTTTTTCTTGTATAGGGTGTTTTTTATAGAGGTATAGAATTTCAAAATTTTATATATTTAAAACGTCTTAAAATTTGCTCCATTTGAAAACTAATCTTTTGGCATTAGACCTGATATATGACTTCTGTCATATAACCATCACGGTCACGGTTGGCTAGCTCGGACGTAGACTAATTTGGAGGCGCAATTTTCGATGACTTTTGCCAACATTTGTGATCGCATATCGGCAATAACGCCAGCAATTTTTTCCTTCAAGTGGTTAATCGGTTTCTGCTGTATCGGTGTAGACTAGCGACTTCACATATCTCCACACAAAATAATATGACGGCGTTAAGTCGCCCGATCTTGGATGACCATTTATGGGTCTGATACGTTAAGCTATGCGGTTACCAGGAATTTTCCGCAATATATCCATTGTGTCGCGAGCTGTGTGTTATATTGCATCACCTTGTTGAACCACAGCTCCTTGACACAGTCATGGTTGTGTTCAGCTCATGAACGAAAAAGTCAGTATTCATGGCTCTAGAGCGGTCACCATTAACATCGATGTTCTGATTAGCATCGTGTTTAAAAAAGTTCCGACAAAAGAATCCAACAGCCCATAAAATCAGCCAAACAATTAGTAAATTGTTACTGCATGTAAAGATATCTCACTTAGCATACACTTGAGGATTATCATCATTCCGAATGCGAATGTAAATAGCTTCATCGCTTAAAAAAATTCGCTTAGGAAAATCGGAATTGACGGGCAATATTGTTTTGGGTCCAAATCGCACATAATTTTTGGACCAGCACTCAGGAGATGACCCCTACTCATGCAATGCATTGTGCCATAACTAGGAAATTAGGTTTTTGGGGAGCAGAAAAGAGGAAGTAGTGCTTGTTCAAGTTCGATTTCAAATTTCCTACATTGAAAGTGACAGGAGAGACCTCTGTAGGGAACTTATGCCACGTAGGAGCAGTTATGCAAAAAACGAATTTTCCCTATAAGGCGTAGTGCGATTCATTGGTCAATCAACTCCAAATGGATGGGCTCTCACAGAAAAGCGTGTTAAAACGAAAAAGCGTGCGAGTAACAGGAACAAGTTCCCTAACTTCATTAGAGCACTATACGATATAGCAGCAGTCCTTATGGATTACTCAACCATCTAGATTTGTGCTGCTGGAGGTATAAGGGAGCCCAGTATCCTGAAGGCAAGCAGGGTATCAACTGGAAGCTCCACGTTATTTCCACGGGAATTAGTAAGCCCCAGAGTTCCGCTAATTGTCTCTTTAGACTTTTAGCTGTTTCTCTGACTGATTATTGAGGTTGGTCCTTCCGGAGTATCGTGGTGGTTGTGGTTTTGCGGCCCCCGCATGAATTTGATTATGGGGGCCAAGATCATCTCGCCTTTAATAACACCAACGGGTGAATGATCCGGATCATGTGAAAATGCTAGTCATGTGTTCTGGACCAGGAGTTGGATGGTCTCCAGCTCTTCAGCAAGGAGTAGTGGTTTGCAACCCTGCTGTGGAACTGCTGAAATTGCTATTAGGAATGACCTGTTGCTAGAATTAGTGCTCGGCTTCCTAGGGCGTGAATGACGTTGCTTTTCATTCTCAGTGGTTTGACCACCATCTAAAAAAGGCTTACAGCCAGGTGCAGAAATAGCATTAGTAACGCCCCCGCCGGGAAAACATTGATATGTTTTGACGGAATCTTACCGTCATTACATGTGTTATCCGGGGGTAAAATGGAGCCCAGTCCCCTAAAAGGCAAGCAGGAGCCAACTGGACAATTCCATTTTATTTCCATGGGAATAAGTAAAGCCCAAGAGCTCAGCTTTTTAATTTTTGAGCCTTTTAGATGTTCTCTGACTGGTTATTGAGGTTGGCCCTTCGGGAATATTCGGGGTGGTTGTAGTTTCGAGTCCTGGTTTGAGTTGTGTGGGCCGGATCATTCACAATGAACACAATGAATGGTCTAGGTCCAGCGAGCATGATTGCAGTTGTGTTCTTAAAATTTATTAAGCTTTATGTGTTCTGGACCAGGAGTTGGATAGTGTCCAACTCTTCTGCAAGGAGTGGGGGTGTTGGCGTGCTTCGAGCTCTTGAAGTTGCAACTAGGAATGACTGGAGGATAGACATATTCGAAGGCTTCCCAGAGCGAGGATGACGCTACATTTCATACACAGTGGTATGAACTATGTACTGACGTAAATCTTATCACGCATAAGACTATATAACAGTAAAATATAACCCACATTGGGTCGTTGCACTAGTGAAGCAATAGAGTTGGACATCCTATTGTTCTCAATGAGCTTCCGGATTCTCTCTTGTACGCTGCCAAGTAATTCCAAACTACACTTTGGAGTGCCGATCCTTACATGAGAGTTGTATTCCATTCGTACTATTTTGGTATAAATAGTACGAAGATCAAATGGAGTGAAGTAGCTTTTACAAAATTTTAGAAAATCGAGGCACTTGAAAGCTTCTTTAGAAACCTGCAAAATGGGCTAAGTCCGTCGAACACCAACATTGGATTGTAATGCCAAGAAAATAGAAAGCTTCCGATTCCTTAATACTTATAGCATTCACAATAACATAGCCAGCATCATTTCCGAACGCACATCAATCCAAAGCCTGCATATGCAAACGTTGTTGAGAAGTCAGTCTGTTCATGTTGAAACGCCAAATCAAGCCACACATAATCCACTTGACAACTGGATTTTGTTATGGCCGTGTTAAGTCAGCTTAAACTTCTACACCTCTATAAAAAACACCCGATATATTTATTGTGTTGCCCAAATGAATTGGCTTTGATGGGGAGGGAGACCAAAAGAAAAATGTTCCTGTCAAAACATTTGGTGTCAATGCGTTTTTAATGGCATGAGAAAACAAAATCTACATGGAAAATGGAAAAACCAATGCTTTTCTTGGCAAGTTTTCCATGTGTTTGAAGATAACATCAATCTCTTGTACAGGACGGGCAGACACTACTCAAAATTAACACTTTTAAGGCAATTGAGTGATTAAGAAACGGAATTGTTACAAACAGGATCAATTCCATCAAAAGAGTAGATTTCAAGGCAATGGTTGGACATCTACGTTGGATGGCTGGGCTCCGTTTTGTACTATATCGCCTGCTGGGAAAAGGGTGTTTACGATATTTTCCATTATATCTGCCCTTAAGTTTGGCACCCAAATGTGTGCTGCAAGTTTCCGCATGACTAATTTATATCCTAGACTCCAGGCATCGTCGTTGATCTGATTGCAGTTTCTACCATTTTCCTTTCATCGTTGTGAGTGTACTATTCCTTAGATCTTTTCTAGTTCTTTTGTATTCCTTAGCTTCTGACGTTGCGGCATATCTTCGTTTGGCCCTAGTGTATTTCCTTCTGTATCTAAGCCACACTGTTCTTAGGATTGGCAATTACATCAGTTCATCAGTTGCTTCTTTCCGATGCTTTACATTGACGATATACATCGCCTGGTTGCTTTCTTCCTCAATGAGTGCCATAGTCTTCTGAACCACATTTACATCGCCCGAAGTATTTTCGTTTAGGTAGTGACCGTGTGCATTTCTGCTCCGTATGGCATCTGCCATGAATTCCGCCTGTTGTAGGACTTATTTGGTGTTCTGCCGCTTTGAACGTTGTATACAATGTATGGATGATCGGTTCCCGTGTGGGCATCGACATAGTTATTTCCACCACATTCATAGCCCCCGAATTATTCTCTTTTATTTTGTGACTGTGTGCAATTCTGCTCAATAGGGCATCTGCGTCGAATTTCACCATATTTCACTTTCGCGTGGATTTCCTGTTGTTAGGCTTATTTGGTGTTCTGTCGCTTTCAATGTTGTACACAAGGTATGCGTGATCTGATTTACATCTATACCTGGCAGTTAGCCCTAACCAGATGGTGGTCAAATCACAGTGAATGGTATGTACCGCCATTCTCACCCTAGAAGGCCTTCGAATCCGTGCATTCTCCGGTCACTCCTAGTTGCAATTTCAAAAGCTCTAAGTAGGTCGCAGCCTTTATTCCTTGCTTAAGAGTTGGAGACTTCCCAACTCCTGGTCCAGAACGCATGAAGCTTAATATTATTAACAACACGATGGCATTCATAATCACTGGACCTGAAACATTCATTGTGTTCATGGTGAATGATCCGACCTACAAACTCTGACGAGGGCCTCGAAACTACAACCACCACTATACTCCCATATAGGGGCCAACCTCAATAATTAGTCAGAGAACAGCTAATTGTCTAAAGAGACAAATAGTGAACTCTGCGAGCCTACTGATTCCCGTGGAAATATAGTGGATTGTCCAGGTGGCTCCTACTAGCCTTGAAGGGGTCTGGGCTTCCTTTTACCCCGCAAGACACCGGTCTAGATGGAAGAAGTAGGATCGATAAAGACTATAATGTGCCCCTGGGGGGATGTACACAAGGTATGGATGATCGCTTTTCATGTAGGTATCGCCTGGTTGCATGCTTCCACCACATTTACAGCGCCCAAAGAGGTCTCTTTTATGTCGTAGCTATTTGCAATTCTGCTCAATAATGCATCTGCGCCGAGCTCGGCCACACTTTACTATCGCGTGAGTTTCCTGGTGTTGGGTTGGTTTGGTATTTTCTCGTTTTTAACATTGTACTGATGATCGTTTCCTGTGTAATCCTAAAGTACCATCCTTACCTCCGACCTATTTCGATACTAGTGTGATCTAATGTGATATCTCTGCATCCCTGCCCTCTGCGTTCTTTCCCTCTTTATGATGACCATTTATACACAATGTATTGATTCCGCCTTCTGAAAGTAGCCACTTTTGCGCTGTTCGTAATGATCCATACTCACCATCATTTTAGAAACAAGTTTGCTCCGGGGGTTGCCGATTATCACACTCATCAATTGTATTCGCTTAATAAATTCAGCGTTTACTGTTTGAAGTGTGTAAGTGAGGGACTTGTTTCAATTCTTTATTGAGTTACGCGAACCATAGTTATTTATTTTGGGGTTCGTAAGTCCATTTTTTTGTAGAGACACATTTTTAGCCTTGTGAATACATGCGAGCATATTAAATGGGGTGTTACGAACACTAAGTCTGCAGTCATTTAGAAATATGAATATAAAGAATTTTTAATAAATTTGTAAAAAGTTTAAAAAATTTTACAAATTTTAGTAAAATGTTTGAAAACTTTTACAATTTAAAAAAAAATTATAAACTTCTAAAATTTTTTTTTTTTAAATTTTAAATAATTTTAAAAATTTAAAAAAGAGTTTAACAAATTTTTAACCATTTAAAAAAACCATTTACAAAAATGTTTCTTAAAGTTTTTTTATAAATGTTTAAATATTTTTAAAAAATTTAAAATCTTTTAAAAAAATGTTTAAACAATTTCAAAAAATTAAAAAAAAATTATAAAATTATAAAAAAATTAAAAAAAAAATTGTTTAAAAAATTTTAAAGATTTCGAAACATTTTTAAAAATTTTGTAAATATTCGAAAAAAATTTTAAAAATGTTTCTTAAAGACTATTTATAAATGTTTAAAAATTTTTAAAAAAATTTAAAAACTTTTAAAAACATGTTTAAAAAATTTGGAACTATAAAACTAAAACAAAAATGAAAAAAATTTTAAAAAAAATTTTGAAGATTTTAAAAAATTTTAAAAGGTTTTTAAAAAATTTTAAAGATTTGGAAAAATTTTAAAAAATTTTTAAAGAATTTGGTAAAAATATTAAAAATGTTTCTCAAAGGTTTTTTATAAATGCTTAAAAATTTTTAAAAAATTTAAAAACCTAAAAAAATTTTTTAAAAATTTAAAAGCTTTTAAAAAATTTTTAAAAACTTTTTAAAAAAAATTTTAAAAAATATTTACAAATTTATTAAATTTAATAAAATGGAAAAAAATGTTCAAAACATTTTAACGATTTCAAAAAATTAAAAAAATTTTTTAAAATTTGAAGAAAAAAAATTTAAAAATGTTTCTTTAAGGTTTTTTGTTTATAAATCTCTTTTCAAATAATAATCTTTCTTGATTACTACAAGCGACAATAAAACATTTTCCTGAATGCTGGATAACTGACTCATTAATAGAATTGTTACAAATTATTTGCAACACTTAATAAACAACAGCAAGAATTCTTAAGACAGAATCACTTCAACATCCAATCGATACTTTCTGAGAAAATATTTTAAAAAACAGTTTTATTAGTTTTTCTTATGTTTTTATGTTTTTTTTATTTTTAGCAAACCAATTTGTCTTTTAAAACTCACACAAATTGCTTTTTGATTAAATAAAAATATTTATGCCAAATTAAGTTAAAACATTTTGTCCATCACAATTAACAACTAAATTGCAGCCAAAACAAATACAACAAAACACAAACAAAAAATAAATAAATGAGAGCAAAAAGAATTAAAAAATGTACAAGACATGTAGTTATATACATACACACAAACACACACATAAATACAGTTACAGGTTTGCAGGAAAAGTGATACATGTCATTTAATGAAGGAGCTAAGAAAATTAATAGAGACGATGTTCGTTAAAAGGCAATTTATGGAGTTCAAATTCCTTTTTTCCACAGAAAATTTTATATGGAAAAATTTTAAGGGTAGCGAGGGATTTCGTGAAGCAACAAAGTTCTCTAGCCAAAAAAAAAAAATTAATCGCTCTCAGGCAGAAAAATTTTATTCGGAAACAAAGAAACTGCGAACGATTTTCCACAAGGAGACAATTTTTTGTAGTGAGTAAAGCTTCATCAAGAACGATGAGGCTTTATCGAAGACTAGCTGTATCCTGCAAAAGCTACTACGCCACTAACTAAAATAAATTTTAAGGACAGACATTACACAAATATTCAATTTATTTTTTGGCATTTTAGTGACTTTGTCCACTTTGTAAAAAATTGCGACATTGTAGCGTTTATTTTCAATTCGATTCCATCTCATGCGCCAACGAATAAATCATAAGGTTTGACAAGGCTCAAGCAAGCGACATAGAGCTGCCCTTGTGAGAAACATGAATTCCGCAAATTTGTTAAAAACTCTTGCCATGATTGTTCGTGTGCTTTGCTAATAGTCATTGCGAAAGTAAGTCACATCAGGAACTTGAATAGGTCATCGCTTGGGATCAGTGGGATAAGTGGCAACAGTATGTTTTCACCTTTGAACTTTACAAACAAAATTGTTGCCTCGATAACATTGTTCATTATTTTCTTTACTGAGTATCTAGATTCCATTGCAAAGTCTCTTGATTTACCACAGTATTGATGAACTTTTATTTTATTTTGAATGGTCGATGGATCGATTTTTTCGGTCACTAATATAAGACATGTAGTGAGTCACTTATGAGTTTTGTAGTTCTGTGGAATGTTTGGAAAACCTCTTTGCAGCAATTTCTCTATGCTTTTTGTGATCTCACAGAAGTTTACTAGCAAGATTACTGGCTAGTCACATACAGACAGAGCCGGGGTTATACCCAGCCGAGTTTGTGCCCGTCGCCACCGACAGTGACGTTCATCGAGTACTGACCGTGTGACGTAGAAGGGAGTTACACCAGTGCACAAGATACGAAGCCCAAGCTGCAGTCAATCAGAAAACCGGTAATAAGGAAATCCTTTCCTTAACAAAGAACAAGCTTGTAACCAAGGTTTTGTTTTTCAATCGACACAATACGACCCTAGAAGCCGCTGAGCATACCTCAGCTACCAGGAAAAGCGTTTCGTTACAATGTAGCATTCAAAGTTTGACGGCGCACACCATGCAAAACATCCTCATACGAGGGCTGCTATTTATATTTGTGGCCTAAGGATGAAAACACAAGCATTTAAAGACAAAATCTATTTTATTGTTTTTCAAAATATTCTCCATGAAGATTTATGCACTTTTGCATGCGTTGGAACCAATTTGCACACTTTTTCCACTCCGATTTAGGTACTTCTAAAACATGGGTTTTGAATGCAGAAATTGCGTCTTCAGGTGTAGGAAACCATTGTCCACGTTTTTTCTTGATGTTCGGAAACAAAAAAAAGTCATTAGATGCCAAGTCAGGGCTGTACGGCGGATGACCCACCAATTCAATGTTTTGCCTTGTCAAAAACTCCAGCCGATCGGTGACAGCTCGCATTATCGTGATGCAGAATGATGCGTCTTTTCTTTGACTTTTCCCGAAGTTTCTCACAGACTTCTGGCAAACAAATAGTGGTGTACCATGCCGAACTAACCGTCTTACGTTGCTCTAAGAGCACAGTCGCCACATGACCGGTGATGCTGAAGAAACAGGCAACCCATTTGCTTCGATGTGCTTCTTCCACGAACAACTTTGGTGGAATTTCGTTCGTCTTGAAAGACCCATACGGTGGATTGCTATTTTGTTTCAGGATCATATGAGTATATCCATGATTCGTCACCTGTGCAACATTTTCTTGCACCAATCAACACGAGCATTATTTTGTGCGTTTGTCAGGTTATGCGTTATTCAACTTTAACAAACCTTTTTCACATGCAAATGTTCATGCAAGACTTTCTTGATGCTTGTCATACTAATCCCTAAAGATGTCTCAATCTCGCGATATGTTACATGACGATCATGCTTTATCAGCTCATGCACAGCTGCAATGTTTTCTGGCACAGCAACCGTTGTGGGACGACCTTCACGGGATTCGTCCTGGAGTGATTGTCGGCCACGATGGAATTCGTTATACCAGTTTTTAATGGTGCTGTAAGAAGGTGCTTCATTGCCATATAAGGAATTAAGTTCATCTGTGCACTGTTGTCGTGTCAGGCCACGTCGAAAGTTATGAAAAATTATTGCACGAAAATGTTCACGAGTTAATTCCATTTTCTCCTAAGATCACTTTTTCAACCTGCTATCACCAACACTAACGACAATAAAATGACAAAATGTTTTGGTTGAGGTTATGTTTAACAATGTGGAGGTTGCACTGAAAACATCAGCTGGTGCCTAGCAATAGTCAGTGTTACCAGGCCAGAAATATAAATAGCAGTTCTCGTACATGTCACAGTTATACTAAAACCAACCACATTTTCTTTGAAAGGAACAATTTATATGCAAAAACAATTTTTGTTTTACAGAAAACATTTAAATGAAGAAAATTTTTTCGCGCCAATGGAAAATTTTTCTATAGAAAATTCTTAACGGGACTAAAAAATATTGATAATGAAAAATTTTATTGAAAAGTAATATTTTATAGAAAAATATTTTAATAGAGAAAACTTTTATGAGACCCGAAAAATTTCTCAAAAAGGAAACTGTTATTGTGAATATAAAAAAATAATGTCGATTTTCATAGCGGAAATTTTTGCAAACAAAATTTTCCTTGGAATAAAATCTTTTATTCCATCCAAACGAAATTCCAATTAAAACCAAATCGAAGTCTTGGTTTAATCAGATGTGCAAAAATGCCGTCAGATGAAGAGAGGGGGCATTCAGTATCTTCAGTAGAAACAAAAACGCAAATACTGATTCGATTCGCTATGCAAAAGGACATGATCTTCGTGTGCCAATATACTAAAGCGTGTGATGAGAGCCTTCGTGCTACAGTTCTTGGGGTAACAAGAGCTTTTGGTAATTTCTTAAAAGAGTAACGGATAATTCTAATTTTTCAATTGCAACTCTTTCAAATAATGACCAAATATTCACTCACAGGGTTGATACAGCAATATTGCATGCTTACGCAGATATCTGTGTTCGGAAATGGTGCTGCATCTGTTACTATGGGTGATATAAGTATTGAATTGAAAGCTCTCGTTGTTCTTGGCATGAAAATTCAGTGAGATGTTCGATGGACTGAACACATTTTTCAACTTTCTAAAGAAGCTTTCAAGTGCCTCGATTTTCTAAAATGCTGTAAAAAATACTTCACTCCATCTGATATTTGTACAATTTATACCCCAAAGTCTATTTTGAAATTGCTCTGCCGCATACAGGAGAGGGTCAAGAGACTCATTGGGGACAGTAGGTTATCCAACTCTATTGATTTTCTAAGGCATCAAAGCAATGTGGGATGTATTTAACTGTTTATTGTTACTACAACGGTAAGTGCGCTAACGAAATTAGGGAACTTGCTCCCGGTACTCACACGGTTTTGCGTTTAACTCGATTTTTATTGAGAGCATCCATTTGTTGTTGACTGGCCAATGAATCGTACTACGCATTACAAGGAAATTTAATTTTATAGCAGAACAGTCCGTATGTGGAATAAACCTCCTCCAGAGGTCTTTTCTGTCAATTTCAATATAGGAAATTTCAAATCGAATGTCCACAAGCACTACTTCCTCTTTCCTCCTCCCCATAACCTTATTTAAAATTTCTGACACAAAGCATTGCATGTGTAGGCCAAAAAAAATATAAAAATAATTTTAAAGAAACATTTTACTGCAAAAGATCATTTTATAGAAGAATATTTTTATGAGAAATGAAAAATTTCTATATAGAAAAATTTTAAGCGAAATGTAAAAATTCACAAAGAGAAAAATATTATTGTGAGCATAAAATTATTTAGAAAAGAAAAATTTTATTGAAAAGAAAAATTTTATAGAAAAATTCTATTGCCATGGCAAAAGAAAATTGTTTAAAGAAAATAAATAAAATTAAAAAAAAATTGGTTACAAACGAAAAAATTCTGTTAAGAAAAGTTTATCTTTTCAACATAAAATCTTTTGAAAAGAAATCTTTCGAACGGCCACAAATGAGTTTCTTGAAGAGGAAAGTTTTCTAGAAAACAACTTTTTTTTGAAGAAAAATATGTCGAAGCAAGTTGTTGGGTAGAAGTTGTGTTTGTAGAAAAAAATAATTTTTGTAGAGAAAAAATTTTTTGTAGTGAAACATTGTCGCACAAAAATTCCTTATTCTCGCTTAATTTTTTTTCCATTAAACTGGTGTTAATTTTCAAAAAAAAATTTTTTTAAGTTTTTTTTTTTGTATAAAATAAAATTTTCTGTACAAAAACATTTTTCTCCACAAAAATTTTTTTCTACAAAAATTTTTCTTTACAAAAAATTTTTTCAAGTTTTTTTTTGTACATAATTTAATTTTCTGTACAAAAAATTTTTCTCTACAAAAATTTTTCTTTACACAAAATTTTTCGCTACAAAAATTTTTTTTTACATAAAATTTTTTCTCCGCAAAACCTTTTTGCTCTAGAAAAAATTTTTTATAGAGAAAATTATTTATTTATTTATTTAGAAAAAGAGAGGCGATGTCGGTAAAATTTTTCTTTACAAAAATTTTTCTTTACAACAAATTTTTTTAAGTATTTTTTTTGTACAAAATTTAATTTCTTGTACAAAAATTTCTTTTTACAAAAATTTTTCTTGACAAAAAATTTTACTATACAAAAATTTTTCTTTACAAAAGTTTATTTTCTGCAAAAAAATTTTTCATTACCTAAAAATTTTTTTTCCACAAAACACATTTGCTCTACAAAAAAATTTTTCCCTACAAAAAATATTTTCAAAGAATGAAAATTATTTATATAGAAAAAATTTAACGAAAAGAAAGGCGATATCGATAAAATCTTTAAAGAAAATAATTTGTCGAACATGAAAAATTATTACAGATAAGAAGATTCTATTTAAAATTCTTTTCTTTTGTAAGAAAAAAAAAAAGAAAAAAAATTTTTTATTGAAAATTTAAAGCTGATTTATGAAAAAAATTTGATGCGACAACAAGGAAATTTTTAACTAGAAAAAATAGCTCGACTACGAAAACACATTTAAAACAAAAATAATTTTATGAACAAAATTATGGAAAACCATTGAATAACATCGAAAAATTTCCTTCTGTAAAATATTGTCGATAACGAAAAAAAAGTGTCTATGGGTGAGATTTATGTCGACTCTTATTTTTATGTTAATTGGGATGTTATTGTTTTTTTTTTTTTGTTTTTTTTATCTGCTTGGTTCATCGGTTAAGTCTTTAAGAATTTTCTAACGGCATAAGTGAATAGAGAGTAGATGGAAGAAATGAAAAACAAAAAAAAAAATAATATTGTAATAATACTTTTAACAACAGCAACAATAGCAATAACAACAAGAACAATAATGATAATAATGTTCATATGCACATGAAAAATTCTATTTTCCACAGCAAACATTAGCTACGGATTCTTTAAATCATGTTAAGCCAGAACCAACAAAAAACAAAAATAAAAAAAGAAATAACAACAACATAATCATCATTGTTATGGAACTGGTATCATCTTCAAATAGCAACAGCAAGAGAAGGAAAAATACCCATAATCATGCCACACCATGACTGATATTAAACCAAAAACAAAAAAAAAATGTTAAGAGTTAAGAATTCATAATAAAAGCCAGGGAACAACACATCACATCAGTATCATTTGGCAGCATCATCGTCGCTTCATTGTCAGCCGCAATACAAATGTTTCTTCAGCTCAAATAAAATAAAATAAAGATATTTAAACTGACGAGGCCATATAATTATAGTTGTTGTTGTTGTTGCTTTAGTTGTTGTTGTAGATGTTGTTGTTAAAGTTTTGGATATTTTCTTGTTTAAAGAAATGTTTTATGTTCAGTCAAAGATAGAGAGAGAGAGCAATAGAGTGATAAAATGCTAGAAAAATAGCAGAGGGTTGGGGTGTTATTCTATTATTACCGTTTTAAAATGAGTTCCAATTTTCATATGTTTTATTTCTTTGTTTGTTTTTGGTTTGTGTTTTGTTTTCTTAACTCCGATATCATTTCAAACCAAACGAAATTGATATTCTGGTTGCAAACATTTATGGTTTTTATTTTTGTTACCATTTTAGCTTGCCACTGTGTGGCATAATTTAGAATTTGCATTGCTTCATATATGACTTCTTTTGTGCTAAGAAAAAAATAAATAAATAAAATGCTATAGAAAATAAGCCGACTTTGTTTATTCGTTAGAAATTTAATTTACGATTAAATGTAAATGAAGTCTGTTAAGCAAACAATTCTCGAGCTAAGCCAGAAGTAATAATCTTAGTATTCGTAAGCGGTCTTTTATGAAAGAACAATTACTATTTAACAAACGGCTATCGGCCTTAGTACTATGAAGCCAGAATATATAATTTAGTTATTTATGATTTTTAGTCATTCATTCAGCATTCCAAATTCTCTTTCTCTCGGAAATCTTAAAACATCACATGAACCATGAACCTCTTAAATACAAAAAAACCTTTAAGAATTAAGAATTCAGCACAAGTAAATAATGGAAAACAGAGTAACTCAGCAAATAATTTCATCTATCTACAATGTTATATAGCTCAAAAAGTTGTTAGGTAAGAAAAAATTTATATTCAGCTAAAATTTTCTTAATTCAGCATCATATTTCTAAATAAAACTAATATAAAAAACTCTGAAAACTGTAATAAATTTAAAAGTATAAAAAAACTATAAAAAAACAAAAAAAAAATACTCTAGCCGCAGGTTAGGCCTATTCAGCAAAATATAAGCTATTAAAAATTTATTTAAGCAAAATATTAAAACTTTCTAAATGTAAATTTTGCTGTGGTATATAAAAAAAGAACCATAAAAACCCCAACTTAAACTTATATTTAGTAATTCAGCTAAAAATAATAATTAATATTTGAAATTGCAGTCATAAAATTATATTCAGCATATGTTTTCTTTTAAATTTAATATAAAAAAAACCAATAAAGTTAAAAATTTATATAAAATTGGTTATTCAGCTGCTAAAGCTAAAAAAAAAATTTTGCTGAATTAAACAAGTAAATAAAAACTAGGTAAGAGCTTTTATATTTTATTAAATAACTTTAAAAAACTAAAGTTAACTTTCGCTGAATAAAATCTAAATGATTGTAATTAGGTGAATATAAAATTAAAATAAATTTTATATTCGCTTAATTACAATCAACCTAGATTTTATTCAGCGCAAGTTAACTTAAGTTTTTAAAGTTATTTAATAATATATACAAGTTTTTATCTAGTTTTTATTTACTTCTTTAATTCAGCTTAGTTTTTTCTTAATTCAGCCAGGGTTTTGCACGTAAAACTTAAAGTTTAGCTACTATTTTTTAGGATTTTAGAAAGGAAAAAAAAACCCTTACAGAAATGAATTTTTAATAATTCAGCTAAAAATAATAATAAATAATATTTAAGCTTGCAATTAAAAAACTATATTCATGTTTTCCTTACAATTTTTTGTAAGCAACATTATAAACATCAAAATCTGTATAAAAGTAATTATTCAGCTGTTTTTTTCTGAATATGCTTAATTGAAAATACCTTAAATCTTAGTCAGCGAAAGTTTACTTACGTTATTTGATATATTTTGATATCAAAATATAAAAATCGTTGTCTATATTTATTATTCAGCTTTATTTTTCTTTATTCAGCTAAGTTTTTTTCACTGAAATCTAATAGTTCAGCAATAACTTTTTATAGGTTTCTCGAAAATGACCTTAGAAAAGCCTAATAGGAATGTATTTTTAACAATTCAGCCAAAAATTATTAAGTAAGATTTAAGCTTGCAAATAGTAAATTATATTCATCATATGATTTTCTTTTATATTTATTATAAAAAACAACAACACACCTCAAAGTCTTGTTAAAACTAATTATTCAGCTGCTTTTTTCTAGATACTCTTAATTAAAAATGCCTTAAATTTTATTCAGCAAAAGTTAACTTAATCTATTTGTTATAGCTTATTGGGAAGATACACAAATTGTGAACTATTTTTTTTATTCAGCTGAGTTTTTCTTAATTCAGCCAAGGTTTTATTTCGAAAAACTTAAAATTAGCAATTTACATGAATTATATGTTTATATCTTCTTCTTCTTCTTCTTGTTCTTAAATGGCCATATACAACCCTAGTGAGTCAAGAGAGAATAGCATTTCCTGCACTTCGGTTTTCTGCGCTTCTTCTCCAATTTCTAACATTTAGGTCTGAGAGATGTCGTTGTACCTGATCTTTCCATTGGATTTTGGTCGTTCGCCCCACCGGACGCCTCCGGTATCATATTTGAAAATTCTCCTTACCGGAGCTTCTTTACCCATTCGCACAACATGTCCTACTCAGCGCAGTCTTTACAGTTTTATGCGCTTGACTATGTCAGCGTACAGCTCATACAGTTGATGGTTCATACGATGCCGATAGTCTTCACTTACACAAACTGGTCCGTATATTTTACGAAGGGTTTTTCTCTCAAATACATCTTTATCTGCTTGCGCAAGTACCCTGGCTTCTGCGCCACGTAAGAGCACCGGTAGAATTAGTGTCTTGTAGAGTGTTTTTTTCGTAATTCTAGAGAGGGCTCTACTTTTATATTGTCCGTTTAGCCTGTTTGCCAATATTATTCTTCTTCGTATTACTAGGCTAATGTTGTTGTTTTTATTTATGGATGACCCGAGGAATTTGTATAAATTCCTCCACAACCCGACCATCACTTTGGTTTTGCTTTCATTAACTGCCAAACCCATTTTTAACGATTGCCTCTCTTGGTGAAAATAGCACCATCTCTTTTAACTGCCGCATCGCGTATGATTTTTTCTAAATTGCTTCTCAATGTCCGCAAAGGCAGCAGCTACATCTGGCAATGTCCTGCCAGTGATGTCGATGTTATCAGTATAAGCAAGGAGCATGTGGCTCTTGGTGAAAATAGTGGCATCTCAATTAACTGCCGCATCGGGTGTGACTTTTTCCAAAGCAATGTAAAATAGGTCGCACGATAAACAGTCGCCCTGTCTGAATCCTCGAGAGGTGGTAAACGATACGGAAGGATTATATCCTATTTTCACTGATGATCTCATATCAGCTAGCGTCATCCGGCAAAGTCTTATCAATTTCGCCAGAATTCCAAATTCAGACATAGCCTGATACAGCTTTGTTCTAAATGGGTTAACCAAAGCGGCGTTATAATCGACGAATAGATAGTATGTGCCGATTTGCTTTTCGTTCGTTTTCTCTAGGATTTGGCGTAGTGTGAATATCTGGTCGTAGGTGGATTTTCCAGGTCTAAAACTGCATTGGTATTAGTCAATTATTTCATTGACCTTTGGTTTTAGCCGCTCCCACAATATCGTGGTGAAGATCTTATAAGCGATGGGCAACAGACTTATGTCGCTATAATTGAAACATACTGATTTGGTTGGATGTTTATATAGCAAATTTTTAATTATATAACTTTTATCAGTTGAAATTTAATTTTATATTTGATTATGTAGCTGAATTAGAAATTTTATGAAAAATATGTAGCTGAATTTATTGTATTAATCTTAAATTCCGAATTTAGCTATATTTTTCAGTGTCAGAAGTGATTTTTATGCAGCTGAATTAGAAATTTCACAAAAAAAATATGTAGCTGAAATTGTTGTATTAATCTTAAATTCCAAATTTAGCTATATTTTTAAAGGTAAGAAGTGATGATTATGTAGCTGAATTAGAAAGTTTATGGAAATATGTAGCTGAATTTTTTATATTACACTTAATTTCCAAATTTAGCTATATTTTGCCGGGTAAGAAGTGATGATTATATAGCTAAATTAGGAATTTCACACTTAGTTTCCAAATTTAGCTATATTTTCAGGTTAAGAAGTGATAATTATATAGCTGAACTACAAAAATGTGTAGCTGAATTGATTATATTTAACTTAGATTCTAAATTTAGATGTATTTTTGAGGATAAGAAGTGATAATTATTTAGCTGAATTAGAAATTTCATGAAAATATGTAGCTGAATTTGTTATATTACACTTAATTTCCAAATTTAGCTTTATTTTTTAGGGTATTAAGTGATAATTATTGAGCTGAATTAGAAATTTCATGGACATATATAGCTGAATTGATTATGTTAAACTTAAGTTGCAAATTTAGCAATATTTTTCAGTGTACGAAATATTGATTATGTAGCTGAATTAGAAATTTCACGAAAATATGTAGCTGAATTTGTTATAAACATAAATTGCAAATTTAGCTGTATTTTTGAGGATAAAAAGTGATAGGTATGTAAAAAAGGCTGCTGAATTTAGTGATATTGAAAACAGCGAACATGTGTTAAAAAAAACAATTAATCACACTCTTTTCAATTTCCTTCAAGGCACTCAAAATACAGCTAAGGGGCAACCCATAGTGCATTTTCACTTATTAATTTTTAAATTTCTGTTACATTAAACCGAGGCGAGAACTTTTTCACGTTTCAAGTATATAAAACTTTTGTTGTTGTTGCTTAATAACTCTTAGAAAATATAAACTTGAAGAGAAGGAATATATAAGGGAACGGATCAACTAATTAATCAAAGAAAAAATGAAGAGCCTTTTGCTTCTATATCAAGAGAGAAAACTTAATTTTGCTGGCAAAGGCAACGCATGTATGAAAGCGGAATGTGAATTTAAAGGAAATTTATTTCACAGAATTTTGTTAGTGAGAAAATTTACTTCTTAACCGATAAATAAGAAACCAACAAAAATATAAAGAATTTCCTTTTTTGCTTAAAGGAATTTAGGCATATTTAAGGAGGATGCCAACTATAAACTTCCCACATTTTTCAAAATGCCTTCAGCATACATGTCTGCTGTCTAGAGCCAGTATAGGCAACTTACAATTGTTAGATTTAAAGCGTAAAGATTATTTTGGCTTAATGGCTGAACGAAACAAAAAAATAGTCAAACATATTTTAAATTTGTACAACATTTAAAAAAGGCTGCAACACAAACAAAAAAAAAAAAAGTTGCTTAATATTGTCATAAAATTGTGTTGAAAGCAGTCAACAACAATAACAAAGTCATGCATTAGTTTTGTGTTGCTTTTTTTTGTGGGCAAACTCCTCTAAACTCGTGACCACATGAATTTAAAAGAAGCCAACGTCGTCTTTTGAAAATGCAGCAAAATTTAATGAAACAAAGTCAATAACTCAACTCAATGAGGTGAAACATCTGCTGGCATAACGACTTGAAATGCAGCTACAAACAAAACAAAATGAAAAAACCGAAATTCGAATTTTCGAAAATTCGAAATATTGGAAACGTGGAATTTAATAAATAATTTAAAAAATAAACCACATCATATAAAATCGAGTTACTTTAAAAATACTTAAAGCCATTTTTCGAACAATATTTTTAAATTTTTAAAACAGCTTTTGTTTTATCAAAAAATACGATATTTCGAGTAGATAGATATTAATATTTTATTTCGTAAAAACTAAAATTTTTATATATATTAAAATAAAAACCAAGATTTTTAAGTTACAGCTTAAAAACACAACTTCGAACTTTCGAAGATTGATATAAAACTTCAATTTAATGGTTTATTTTTGATTAAAATTTTTTTAAACCATTTTAAGACCCTAAAACCCTTTTTTAAAGTACGAATTTATAATAGAATAGAATTTTCGAATTTTCGAAATTTAAATAAAGAATTGTAAAATGAAATTTTTAGTCTTCTTATATTAAAAATACTTTTAAAATGGCATCTAAGTCAATAAACTTAAATAAGAAATTAAAAATTGCTGGCTTTAAGCAACAATTTTCTATTTTCGAACATAATTTTAAAAACAATACTTCCATTTTCATCGTTTAACTTAAATGCTTATTGGTTTCTATTTTTAAAACAAAATCATGGTTTTCCATTATTTTAACTATTTTACTATTAAATGGTGTCATTTTCGATTTTTTCGAAAATTAAATTTTCAATTTAAATAAGAAATCTAGTTAAAATTATTGTTCGAAAGTTCAAGTATTCTTATATACTCCAATTTTTGCATAGAAAAGTTCAATTCTAGTTTTTGTTGTTTGTTTTTTAATTGAAGCTGAAAATTTTATTTAGGCATGTTCGAATTTTCGAAATTAAGAATATAAAGTTATTTATAAATTCTGAAAAAATAAATATTATTAATAATAGCATCAGGAAACTTCAAATTATGTTACAATTTTATAAATATTAATATAAATTTTTAAAATATTGAATGTTCAAATTTTACTTAAGCATGTTCGAATTTTCAAAAAGTGATTTTGAGATGGTAAGCGTAAATGTTTGCTTTCAAATATTGAAACTTGATAAAAAAATATATAATTTGCATTGAAAAATTACATGTTCGAATTTTCGAAATTAGGAATGTAAAGTTATTTATAAATTTTGAAAGAATATATATTATTAATAATAGCATTAGAAAACTTCAAATTATGTTACAATTTTATTAATATTAATATAAATTTTTAAAATATTGAATGTTCGAATTTTACTTAAGCATGTTCGAGTTTTCAGATAGTGATTTTGAGATGGTAAACATAAATTTTTGCTTTCAAATATTGAAAATTGATAAAAAATATATAATTTGCATTGAAAAATTGCATGTTCGAATTTTCGAAATTATGAATATAAAGTTATTTGTAAATTCTTAAAGCATAAATATTATTAATAATAGCATCAGGAAACGTCAAATTATGTTACAAATATTTATAAAATTGTCAATATAAATTTTTAAAATAATGAATTTTCGAAATTTGGTTAAGCATGTTCGAATTTTCGAAAAATTATTTCGAGTTGAAAAGCGTAAATGTTGGCTTTTATATATTGAAACTTGGCAAAAATATACAATTTGCGTTGAAAAACTATATATTCGAATTTTCGAAATAAAGAATATAAAGTTGTTGTTAATTCTTAAAGAATAAATATATGAATAATAACATAAGGAAACTTAAAATTATGTAAAATTTTATAAATATTAATATAAATTGTTAAAATATTTAATGTTCGAATTTTCGAACATAATTTTTTTTTTTTAATTTATAAATTAATGTTGCTATACAGCAAATGTTTCCCAAAATTTTGTTGAAAAATGTATGTTTCGAATTTCGAAGTTAATAATTACTTTTCGAAAATACTATAATTTTAAAATTATGCAACCCAAATATATAAGTTTTAATTTTTTTATAATTTTATTGAAATAAAATATTCCTAGCAGATTATAAGTAGAAAATTAGAATTTCGAAATTCGAAATTTTTTTGAAAATTCGAATATATATAAAATTTTGAAGTTTTTGGTGATAAAATAAATTTTATTTTTTTATTCAATTCTAAATTTGTATTTTCACAGTGCAAAATTTCTTAATTAAACAAATTACAACTCTTAGCAACTTTTAGAAATGATTTTGTAAACACAAGTTTTTGCAACAAAAATAGCAGCCACTGCAACTGTGGTGGCAAAAAAATAAATAATTAAAGTAAAACTAAGCCACTAGATTTATGTGTCTCTTTTTTTGGCAGTGCCTGTTTCATTTACGTTTTCTGTCAATGTGTTTGGGTCTCTTATTGAACTACAACAACCAACTACCGCCAAATTAAGGTTCACATTATTTTGCTTACATTTTTCTTTCTTTTCGTTCAATAAAACAAAAGACAAAAAAAAAACATGATGATAAACACGCCATTACAAATTGCACACGAATTTAGCCAAGATTTATATTTAGTTGTGGGTTCATTAGTTGGATCGGTAGCAGAAAAGGCAAAAAGAAAATGACTTGTTGACTACTGATTTTGTTAAAACAAAAACAAAAGCAACAACAAACAAAAAAAAGGTAATTATTCTCATATACGAGCTCATAGATGTGCTAAATAGTTGTAAAGGTAAAACAAGAAAAACCGACCTATAATATAAAATTAACTAGCTACTACCCTGCAGTTCTGCAGAAGCTTTAACTTAGTTATAAAAATTGAAAATGTAACACATATCATTCTTATATTTGAGTTGCTCTAAGGAAATGTATAAAGAACTTTTTTCATTCTATCTCAGAGAGCAGCCTAACTTTATTGAAGTGTCAATTAAGTGCAATAATTTAGATTTTTTAATTTGACTTAAACAATTACTGGAGACTGGACTAGAGCCTGAAAGTTCTAAAATTTTTAAAAAGTCAATAGGCAGTTTGTAAATTTTAAAACTTTCAGGCTCTAGTCCAGTCTGAGAAGCAAAAAGTACTTTTTTCAAATTTTAATAATTTAACAACTTTTCATCTAACTTTCTTCGCAAAAGTATCCAAAGCTTTCGAGAACAACAACAACAACAACAAACGAAAGTCTCCCCTGGTCAATTAATAGCCAATTAATTATGTTCAAATCCCGCACAATCAGAAATAATTCAATATTTAGAGAACAGAAAGGTGCTATTTACTAAAATACTAACGAAAGCAAATTAAAAAAGTACTGAAAATCCTTTAAAATTTTTTATTGGACGAAAGTCCTTTTTTCAGTGACAAAATCCTGTTCTTCCCATAATTAATAAATCAGTTTTATTTCGAAAATTTTGAAAGTAGACATTATCAAAGTACATTTTTCAAACGTGGCAGAGTACTTTTTTCCAAAAGTGCCAAGGTACTTTTTTCCATAAGTAAGCAAATAGTTTTTTTTTTTAAGTACCAAAATTAGCTGTGTTCAACAACACCAAAGTACTTTTTTTCCAAATGTACCAAAGTACTTTTTTCCCAAAAGTATTCCAGTACTTTTTGTTAGAAGTACCAAAATACTTTTTTCTCCAGCTAAGCAAGTTTCAAAATAAATTTTATTTTATATAATATCTATCTTCTTTAAATATACTAACAACCCTAATAATACAAAAATACTAAAGTATATAAGAAAAAGTACTAATATTCCTTTAAAATATTTAAAAACCAGCTCCAAAAAATATTTTTTTAAGCATGAAACTTTAATACATTTATTATGGCACTATAACTTAACTTTTTCTTTTTTTTTCGTTATTAGAATAGCTGATCTCTTTTTGTTTTTAACAAAAAGTGCCAAAGTACTTTTTAGAACTTTAGTGACATGTTCTGTTCTTGCCATAATTAAAAAATTATAATTTTTCTCAAAAGTCTTGAAAGTAATTTATTTACCGAAAGTATCAAAATACATTTTCCAAAACTACCAAAGTACTTTTTTCCAATAGTAACAAACTACTTTTTTTTTTAATTCACTTCGGTATCCGTTAGCATCCCTTGTCACCCTTGGCATGAGCCGGTGAATTTCAAAAGTGTCGTAAAGTTTAGGAATTTTTATTTTGTCAGGTACCTAATATCCAACAGTTTACTTAGTGACCGAAGGCACTCTACAGTTGACTTGCTATCCTTTCTTTCGGTTTTCTAAAACGGTGTAAAAGATACTTCACTCCATTCGATCTACGTACTAGTTATACCACCTATAATCGTCCAAAAATGGAATACAACTCTCATGTATGGTCCGGCGCCTCAAAGTCTATTTTGGCTCACTTTTTAGTAGAACATTTAGTATGTGGAATAAACTCCTCCCAGAGGCCTTTCCTGTCACTTCAGTATTTTTGCCATAATTAATAAATCAGTTTCTTCCGCAAAGTACTTTTCTAATGAAAATACCAAAGTACATTTTCCAAAAGCTACTTTTTTCCAGCAATACGAAAGTATTTTTTTTTAAACTGTAGCAAAGTGGTTTTTTCCGTTAGTACACTTTCCTAAGTAGCCAAAGTACTTTTTTTTACAATATTACCAAAGTAGTTTTTTTCAAAATTACCAAAATACGTTTTTAGAAGTACCGAGGTTTGGTTTTTCAATAGTACGGAAGTACTTTTTTTCCAAAGTACATTTTATAGAAGTGCCAAGGTACTTTTTTTCGAAAGTTCATTCTGCAAAAGAGCCAAAATACTTTTTTCTCAGCAGTACCACAGTAGTTTTTTTCAAAATTACCAAATTACTTTTTTTTTTAGAGGTAGTAAAGTACTTTTTTTCTAAAAGTACTAACCTATTTTTTTGCCCTAGCAGAGCAAGTTTAAAAATACATTTTATTTTATTTAATGTGATATGAAATTTATTTTACTAAACAGTACCGAAGTATTTTTTTTTGTTTTCAAACAGTAACAAAGTATCTTTTTCCAATAGTACCAAAGCAGTTTTTTACAAAATTACCAATATACTTTTTTTTAGAAGTACCTAAGTATTGTTTTTAAAGGTAGCGAAGTACGTTTTTTTCCAAAATACATTTTTTAAAAGTGCCAAGAAAATCTATTCTCCAAAAGAGACAAAATACTCTTTTCCCATCTATGCCAAAGTAGTCTTTTCCAAAATTACGAAATTACTTTTTTTTGAAAGGTATCAAAGTAGTTTTTTCCAAAAGCACCAAAATATTTTTTTCCCCAGCAAAGCCAATTTGAAAATAAATTTTATTCGATATGATATGAAATTTATTTTACTGAATAGTACCAAAGTATTTTTTTTCAAACAGTAACAAAGTACTTTTTTCCGAAAGTACTTTTTACAATAGTACCAAAGTAGTTTTTTCCAAAATTACCAAAACTCTTATTTTAGAAGTACCGAAGTATGGTTTTTCAAAAGTACCAAAGTACTTTGTTTCCAAAGTAAATTATATTAAAGTGGTGCCAAGGTACGTTTTTCGCAACTCCATTCTGCAAAAGAACCAAAATATTTTTTTCTCTGCGGTACCAAAGTAGTTTTTTTCCAAAATTACCAAATTACTTTTTTTGTGAGGTACCAAAGCTCTTTTCAAGAAGTACCAAAATATTTTTTTCCCCCAGCAAATCAAATTTTAAAATAAATTTTATTTTATTTAATGTGATATGAAATTTATTTTACTGAACAGTACCAAACTATTTTTTTG
Source organism: Trichopoda pennipes (assembly GCA_030448955.1). Classification (NCBI taxonomy): domain Eukaryota; kingdom Metazoa; phylum Arthropoda; class Insecta; order Diptera; family Tachinidae; genus Trichopoda; species Trichopoda pennipes. The sequence continues at coordinate 4,563,781 of JASKUP010000056.1, read as the reverse complement.
GTTTTCAGACAGTAACAAAGAACTTTTTTCCAATAGTACCAAAGTAGTTTTTTACAAAATTAACAAAATACTTTTTTTAGAAATACCAAAGTATTGTTTTTCAAAGGTACCGAAGTACATTTTTTTCCAAAATACATTTTTCAAAAGTGCCAAGAAAATCTCCAAAAGAGCCAAAATACTTTTTACCTATCTATACCAAAGTAGTCTTTTCCAAAATTATGAAATTACTTTTTTTTGAGAAGTATCAAAGTACTTTTTTTCCAAAAGTACCAAAGTATTTTTTTCCAAAAGCACCAAAATATTTTTTTCCCCCAGCAAAGCAAGTTTCAAAACAAATTTTATGTTATTTTATATGATATGAAATTTATTTTACTGAACAGTACCAAACAGTTTCAAACAGTAACAAAGTACTTTTTCCGAAAGTACATCTTTCAAAAGAGCCATAGTATTTTTTTTCCAAAATTACTAAAATATTTTTTTTAAAAATACCAAAGTATTGTGTAATAAAAGAACCGAAGTCCTTTTTTTTTGTTGAAGTACATGTTTCAAAAGTGTTAAGGTACTTTTTTTTCGAAAGTTCATTCTGCAAAAGATCCAAAATACTTTTTTCTCAGCAGTACCAAAGTAGTTTTTTCCAAAATTACCAAAATACTTTTTTTTTGAGAGGTACTAAAGTTTTTTTTTTCAAAAGTACCAAAGTACTTTTTTTTCGAAAAGTACCAAAATATTTTTTGTTTTTTCAAAATAAATTTTATTTTATTTGATATGATATGAAATTTATTTTAATGAAATATTAATGAAATATCAGTCAGTTTCAGTTGAATGCTGTGCAAATTTCTATACTCTCCATGCCATTAACTAATTTCCTAGTTGCAGCGCATTTATATCTTAAGCAGCGCTTCCTTCATTCCCTGAATGTTGATGTCAATATAAAAATACAACAAATTTCGTTTGGTAAAGTTTTACGTTACTAGTTTGCTTCTTGAAGGCTTAACTTTGCATTTTCATTTCAGAGTTTATTTTGTGTTGTTGTGTTGTTGTATTGTTCAGCATACTTAACACCAAAATGTTTAAATTGAACTCTTTAGTCGCTGATAATTCATTTGAAAAATGTAGTTTAAAACAAATTACTGCCTTTAAAAACCTAAACACAAATAAAAAAGGAAATTAGTAGAGAGAGAAAAACTAAAAAAAGGATTCAAGGGAAAGGTTAACCTCAATTTAAACTCATGTTTCTTTTAAAGAAGCAACAAGTTTGCGGCAAAATAAAACAATAAATTAAATTAAAAACAACAACAACAACAAAGAAACAAAGCGAAATAAATTGGATGACCTTAAATACACGAGCTTAGTTTTAGTGAAATAAATTAAGTAGTTAGGGAAATGTTAAGTTGCCAAAAGTTGTAAAGAAGGCCGGCCGGGCAGATTTTTGCAATGAGATTTTATGAACACTTAAGCATGTGTCTTAAGTCTTTTGTTTTTCTTTGTTTATTTCAAAGAGGGCTTATTGTTTTCTATCTAAAATAGCTTGTTTTTCGCAAAATGTTTCATTTGTGTCTTAACAACATAACACCTCTCTGCTCTAAAGACTTGGAATTATAGGTCCCCTTAAGCCAAGAATAATTTGAGTTTTATTTTGTATGAAATTTTTTTAACTTAACATTTACTAAAGCTTTCAGATCGTATTACAATTGTAACAATTTTTCACTTACTTCATGCTGATATAAAAAAAAAATGCAACAATATAACAACAACAAATAAAATTTTATATAGAAAAAAAGTGTAGGAAAAATAAAGTACCTAACAAATGGACTTGATATGAATGCGAATATAATGTCACGCATATCATTAAGATTATACCAGGCCACAGAGACTCACTGAAAAACATACGTACTCACACATAAACACAATTAGGAAAAACTATATGTGGTTAAGGAAAAGAGATACTTGACACTTCTACAGGCAGACAAATAAAAAGAAAAATTATATGAAATAAATACTTTAACACAAAAAAACAAAAGCAATGCAGGGAAAATCCATGGTTTTTACATGTAGAAAAATATTAAAAAAATTTTGCTCATAAGAATTTTTACTACGTAACGCTTTGTGATATAGATTCTCTGCTAATTATTTTTCTCCGTGTGCTCTATTTAAGAAAACCTCTGCAACGAGATATTATTCTGCTACTGCAGCTGTAAGAGTTTTGTTTGTTGTGGCGGCTGCAGCTACTTCTGTGATACTTTTTTAAATAGTTTCAACTTGATTTTATAGAGGGTGTTTCTATAGAGGTATAGAAGTTAGTAATGCACTAAAATAAAAAATATTTTTTTTAAACTGACATAAAAGTAATAAAATTTATTTTGTTCGAAAGGTCTTTTGGCATTTTAATTTAAATGTGACCTGGCATATGACTGACACCACGACTGATTAAAAGGTCCAATTTTCAATGACTTTTTCCAACACTTGTGGCAGTAAATCGGCAATAACGCGGGCGAATATTCCCCTGCAAGTGGTCAATCGTTTTGGGCTTATCGGCGTACATTAGCGAATTCACATAGCTACACAAAACAGAAAATAGTTTAGCGGCGTTAAGCCTCACGATCTTAAAAGTCAATTCACAAGCCTGAAAGGTGATCCCCCCCGGGGACTCATTTATCTGTCTTTATGGATTACTTAACCATCTACACAAGTGTCAATGGGGGAATAAAGGTGCCCAGTCACCTGAAAGTTGGCAGGAAGTTAACTGGAAGCTCCACGTTATTTCCACGGGAATCAGTAAGCCCCAGAGTTCAGCTGGTTGTCTCTTTAGCCTTTTAGCTGTTCTCTGACTGATTATTGAGGTTGGCCCTTCGGGAGTATTGTGCTGGTTGTGGTTTCGCAGCCCTCATGCATTTTTATTAAGGGTCCAGGATCATCTCACCTTTACTGAAAACAATGGGTGAGTTATCCGGATCCAGTGATCCAGTGCTTGTCATGTGTTCTGGCCCAGGAGTTGGATAGTCTCCAGCTCTTCAGCAAGGTGTCGTGGTTGGCGCCACTGCTTCGAAACCTCCAAATTGCAACCAGGAACTAGCTGTGTAAGCCATAATCAGACGGTGGATCATTAGCACTTTGGATGAAATGTAGGGTCATCCCCGCCCTAGAAGGCCTTCAGATACGTATATCCTCCGGTCACTCCTAGTTGCAACTTCAAAAGAAGTGGACCGCAGCCTTCACTCCTTGCTGAAGAGTTGGAGACTATCCAACTCCTGGTCCAGAACGCATGAAGCTAAATATAATTAAGAACATGACGGCACTCATACTCAAGGGACCTGAAACATTCATTGTGATTGATCCGACCCACAAACTCAAACCAGGACCTCGAAACCCACAGCCACCACGATACTCCCGAACGGCCAAACTCAATAATCAGCCAGAGAACAACTAAAAGGCTAAAAAGACAAATAGCAAACCTCCAGGGCTTTACTGATGCCCATGGAAATATAGTAGATTGTCGAGTTGACTCCCGCTGGCCTTGAAGGGGACTGGGCTCCCTTTTACCCCCGCAAGACACAAGTCTAAATGGTTGTGTGATCCATAAAGACTTATAATGTGCCCTCTGGGGTGGACTACTTGACGACTATAGAGCCTGGCTATAGAGCCTTAATCAGATGGTGGTCGAACCACTATGCCTTAATAGGAACGTCATGCTCGTCCTAGGAAGCCGAAGACTAATTCTAGCAACAGGTTTTTCCTAGTTGCAACTTTAATGATTCCAAAGCAGGGCTGCAAATCATCCCTCATTGCTAAAGAATTGGAAACTTTCCAACTCCTGTACAGAGCACATGTCTAGCATGCTCACTGGATCTGGGAATATTTCACCAGGTAGGTGTTATTAAAGGTGAAATGAACCCGGCCACTATAGAACCATAAACTGTAATGGGGCCGCGAAACCACAACCACCACGATACTCCCATATAGGGGCCAACCTCAATAATCCGTCAGAGAACAGTTAAATGTCTAAAGAGACAAATAACGAACTCTGCGGCTTACTGATTCTCGTGGAAATAACGTGGAGCTTTCAGTTGTACCCCTGCTAACTTCAGGGGACTGGGCTCTCTTTTTCCCCCAGTTCCACAGGTCTAAATAGTTACTCTCCACAAAGACCGATAATGTGCCCCCTGCCGAATACGAACTGTTAAGACTAATGTTTACCAAAATGGCGGCAAAACAAAATAACAAATCATTTGACAGCTGACAAAATATCCGCCAGTTAAAAAACTGTTAGCAATTTAAACTTCTATACCTCTATAGAAACACCCTACGCTGCTATAAAATTTTTACTTACTGCATATAATTGTTTTATGTTGTTGTTGTTATTGCTGTTGCTGTAACATCTAATATTATTATTGTTGTTAATTATTTAATGCAATTGTGAACCTTAACAACATTTGACTCATGTATCATTATCAGCTGCTTGCTGCTACAAATTCTACAGCAACAAAAAAAAAACAATAATAACAACAACAACTAAATAATAAAGCTGCCGTATTGGTATTTCTGTTGTTGTTTTTAATAAAAAGTAGGTCACTAGGAAAAATAATATTATAAACAGTTCATAAAAGCAGCACAAAATTGTAATACAAACGCATGAACGGGCGGATGAATGGATGGACGGACGGGCGGATGAATGGACAGACAGACAAACAAACATAAATAAGAATATGGTCTCAGTTACAAAAGCCACAATATTCAATAACTAAAGTCGCACACACGTAAAATGTTTGTCTGTATGTGAACAACTGTGAAAGAAATTAGAATAGAAAAATCAAAAAATAAATAGAACATGCAGAATAGAATAAGCTAGAGCTGGCAATGACTTGTGTTTAAATCAAGTGGCTATGACTGGGCTATGAATAGATTATAAGATAATTATAATTAATGATTAATTTTCTAGAGATTATGACTAAATCTGACTGTACTATTTTTTTGGAAATTCTTAGACCGTGAGTTGGAAGTGGAATGTGACTATACAAAGTGTTTGACTAGATTATGAATAGTTTATGGGAAATATGTGATCAGAAGACGTTATATTGTGAATAGATTTTGTTAAGGTTGTGACTAAAATATGACCAGACTCTGATAAACTTGTGTAGAGTTAGCGACTGGTCTGTAAATAGATTGTGAGTATTACGATTACAACGGCTTGACTCTAACTAGACTAAGAATATGTGATGACTTGGCTCTAAATTGTTAACGCCTAGTCATTAAGCAGACTGTAAAATGATTTTGCTAGACTATGACTAAGCTTTGACTAGACTATAATAGACTGTGACTTGAATATAAAATAATATAACTAAACTCTTGGCTAGAATATGGTTAAACTATGACTTGAATCACTAGCAATAAACTCTGTCTAGACTATGACTATTATTAAATCTAAAATATGACTATTCTATGATTAAATTATAAGAAAGTATGACATATCTCTAACTTGATCACGACTAGTCGGTAGGAGAACTTGCTAGAGTGTAACCAACTCTAAAGTATGACAAAGCTCTACCTTGCCCGTAACTAGTCGTTAAGAGAACTTAAAAGACTCCTATGATTTAATTAAAAGAAAATATGACAAAGCTCTACCTTGATCATGACTAGTCAGTAAGAGAACTTGCTCTTCCTTGACCGTGCGTGGCCACACGTTAAGAGACTATGTCTAAGCTTAGCTTAAGCCATCACTTTACTGAACCTAAACTATTATTAGGTCATGTCTTAAATATTAAAAAAATATGACAAAGCTATGACTACAACGAGCCTGTGTTTTGATGTTGAAAAGCTATATTAAGCTGTGTTTGAACTTAGACTATGAGTAGACTATGACTTTGCTATGAAAAATTGTGACAAAGCTTGACCTTGAATGACTATAAAAATCTCTGCAGCTGACTATGCATGAAGAGAGAAATGTAATCAGGCTGTGACTAAACTATGACATAGACTATATTGGACTATGACTTGAATGTAAACAAAAATGTGTTTCAACTCTGCCTATAGCTAAGCTATGACTTGTCCTGTATGACTAGTACTAAGTTCTGGTTGGGCTATGACTAGCCCTTGAGAGACCTTGCAAGGCTATAACTAGCTTTGATTAATCTATGCCTAAGTTAACCTAGTGAATATAGAGAAAAAAGAATACTGAAGATGTCACATATGTTTACAAACCAAATTTGACGCGGCATGACATCAAATCATAGCCAACCAAGTGAACCTAGACCAATACTAGATCTTATCTTAAATATAAAAAGACATGACAAAACTTTGGCTATAAGAAACCTATGAATTGATCATGAAAGGTTACACAAAGCTATAACTGTGACTATCACTTTTCTGAGCCTAAACAGTGACTACTTTAATATTTTTTTGACTTGACCTACAAAGACTAGAACTAAGCTTTTCGTTGACTAAAAGGCTGCGAGTTAACATTGCAAGGCTATTTCTACGCTTAATGTCCTTCAGTGACTTGACTATAGAAGACTATACTAAACTGTGTGTAGATTATGAATTTTCCTAACATAGACTATCACTAAAACTGGACTATGACTTCGGTCTTAGCTGTCTACGCCTTAAGATAATCAACACTATGAATAGACTGTAATTTGGCCATGCAAGTCTCTTTCTATACTCTTAATATAGGCAATGACTGTTCTGTGATTCTACTATACAAAACCTGTGGCTCTAAATGTGACTATGACCGGCTAGATTATGAATATTCCGGATCTAGACTATGTAAATATGAAATATGACAAAGCTCTATGTATTATTTTATTATACTGAATTAATATTACATAAATCATAGTAGGCTTGCAAGTTCTCTTAACGGCTAGTCATGGTCAAAGTAGAGTTTTGCCGTACTTTAGATTAGTGGCTATAATTATAAAAAAATTATGACTGATTTCTTAATACACTATGACTACACGGAAGCAGGGATCCTAAGTATAAAAAAAGGTTATAATCAAGCTACGACTCTTGTTTAACTGGTCCATAAAAGAACGGTAACTAAGTACAGGTGAGTTTACCAATAGACTGTGACTGCACTCATAATTAGCTGTGATTCGACTTTGTTTTGATGATGTCGAACCCTACTACTACGCTATGACAAGGACGAAATCAGGGTATCCTATTGTCTTAGCTTGAACTGTGATTTTATTACAAAAAGAATTTGTCTTTGCTATGACGAAGCTATGAGAAGTGTGTCACTGTGATTTCAATTTATAAAAATAGTATGATTAAGATTGCGTTTACACTGTGATTTTGACTACTAGCTAGCAGAGGGCAAAAACTGTGACTTGACTACAAAACATTTTGTGTTGACTATGACTCCATTCGATCGTCGTACTATTTATACCACCTATAACCGTCAAAAAATGGAATACAACTGTCATGGATGGGCCGACACTTCAAAGTCTATTTTCGAGTTGCTCGACCGCATACAGAAGAGAACCAAGAGGCTCATTAGGGACTCTATTGAGCCACTAGAGTTGTATCGTTACTACAATGGTAAGTGCGCTAATGAAATTAGGGAACTTTTTCCCGAAACTCGCACGTTTTTGCATTTGACTCGATTTTCATTGAGAGCGTATCTATTTGTAATCGATTGGTCAGTGAAGGGCACTACGCATTACAGGGAAAATTCGTTTTTTTAGCAGAACAGTCCGTATGTGGAATAAACTACCTCCAGAAGTCTTTTCTGTCACTTCAATATTTTTGCCATAATTAACAAATCAGTTTCTTTCCAAAAGTACTTTTTTTTTTGGCGAAAATATCAAAGTACATTATCCAAAAGTGTCAAGGTACTTTTCTCCCAGCTCTACTAAAGTAGTTTTTTTCTAAAATACCCAAATTCCTTTTTTTTTGAGAGCTACCAAAGTACTTTTTTTCCCAAGTACCAGAGTACTTCTCTTCCAAAAGTATCAAAATATTTTTTCCCCCTCAGCGAAGCATAAACTTTAATTTATTTGATATAATATGAAATTTATTTTACTGAACAGTACCAAAGTATTTTTTTTTTCAATCAGTAACAAGGTACTTTTTTCCGAAAGTACTTCTTACAGTAGTACCAAAGTAAGTTTTTCCAACAACAACCGTCCGTATGTGGAATGAACTGCGTCTAGAAGTATTTCCTGTCACTTTCAATGTAGGAAAGCTCAAATCGAATATCCCCAAACACTACTCCCTCTTTTCTCCTCCCCATAACCCCAATTGCCTAGTTTTGGTACAATGCATTGCATGAGCAGGGGGGCTCATCTCCTGAGTGCTGGTCTGAATGAAAAAAAAAAATTATGCACCCAGAATTAGTGTATAACTACAGCTTGACTATGACTACGCTATGACATCACTTTGTCTTAACTTTGACTAAACATGGACACGATAAAATAGACTGTGAGTGGATTATAATAAAACTTGATGAATATTGTGAGTATATTGGAACTATGACTACGCTATGATACACTGACACTATGACTACGTTAAAATATCAATTTTCCTTAACTTTAACTATACTAGGATAAGGGAAATACTGTGGTATGACTGCTATCTCAATATATAAAAATAGTATGATTAAGATTGTAACGACAGCTTGACTATGACTACGCTATGACATCACTTTGTCTTAACTTTGACTAAACATGGACACGATAAAATAGACTGTGAGTGGATTATAATAAAACTTGATGAATATTGTGAGTATATTGGAACTATGACTACGCTATGATACACTGACACTATGACTACGTTAAAATATCAATTTTCCTTAACTTTAACTATACTAGGATAAGGGAAATACTGTGGTATGACTGCTATCTCAATATATAAAAATAGTATGATTAAGATTGTAACGACAGCTTGACTATGACTACGCTATGACATCACTTTGTCTTAACTTTGACTATACATGGACACGATAAAAAAGACTGTAAGGGGATTATAACAAAACTTGATGAATTTGTTAGTATATTGGAGCTATGTCTACGCTATGATACACTAACACCATGACTACGTTAAAATAACAATTTTCCTTAACTTTAACTATACTAGGATAAGGAAAATACTGTGGGGTGACTGCTATCTCAACATATAAAAATAGTATGATTAAGTTTGTAACTTCAGCTTGACTATGACTACGCTATGACATCACTTTGCCATAATTTTGACCACACTGGGACATGGAAAAGACTTCGGTTGTGATAACACTTTGTGGTGACTATGACGCACCTACAATTAGTGTGTTTCTGTGACTTCAACATATAAAAAAAGTATAATAAGATTGTTACAACACTGTGACTAGGACTTCACTATGACATCACTTTGTCTTAATTTTGACTACACTTGGACACGAAAAAAAAGACTGTCAGTGGATTATGACAAAACTTTACCTTGACTGTGATGAGCCTGCGGGTAGTATATGACTGTGATCTCAACATATAAAGATAATATGAACAATATTGTGAGTATAATGGAACTATGACTACGCTATGATACACTGTGACTATGACGACGTTACAATATCACTTTACCTTACCTTTGACTACACTAGGAGAAGGAAATACTGTGGTTGGATTATGATAAAATTTTACCTTGACTATGACGAACTTACGAATAGTGTGTGACTGCGATCTCAATATATAAAAGTAAAATGATTAAGATTGTGATTACGGTGGAACTATGACAACGCTATGATATCATTTTGTCTTAGTTTTGACTACACTAGAACAATGCCCTCGTGGCCTTGACTGTATACAAAGCTGATCGTGGTTACAACAAAAGTTGATATACTGGGATTACAGTAATCCCATTAAGTTCATTTCCCATTTTTAGTTGGTTCACTTACATTTTTCTAAGCGCCTTTTCGTACTCATGTTTTTAACATTAAAAATCGTGAGCATCAACATCAGCATTCACTGAACTTTTCTTCTTTGTATCGGCTCTTTTTTTATTTCTTGTTTCAGTTATTTAAATATTTTACTGTGTTTCCTTATCCCACTTGTGCAGACTCGTTAACCTGGCCAACAAAATAAAAGTACTGCTACTTTTATTTTTAGTTTTATTTTTCTCTATTTTTTTTTTTTTTTTTTAATTCATGAATGTTTGCTTTGCAACAAAATTTTGCTTCACACATTTTTTTTTTATGTGTGTGTTTGCTATTGTTGTTGTTTTTTCCATGCAGAACATATAGACAAGATGTATTCCAACATTTTTCAACAGTTTGTTAACCAAAAATAAAAAAATCCAAAAACTGCGATTTTCTGTTTTTTTTTCAGTGTACAGGACCGATATTCATCTAATAACCGCAATAGAGAAATACACTTTTATTGGCTGTTTTTTCTTCTTTTTGTTGTTTTTGTTCCTGCGGTGGGGTTAAGGAAAAACCTTCTCAGACAAGCCCTGTTATATTTGTCTTATTATAAATACAACAACAAAAACAAAAAGATTAGAAAAGAAAATTGAAACCAAAATTAGTGATAAATTTATACTTGAAGAAAATTTGAGGTTTTTAGATTTAACGAGAGCCGATGTTTTAGCTTAAATTTTAAAACACACATACATACATACTTGTGGCGGTGTTTTTCAAAAAGAAGTTGAGTTTTTCAATTGTGGCAGCACCAACAACACCACAGTTTTGACATTAATTGTTTTTAATTCAATTTCGCATAAAAATAATTAAAATCCTCTACGGAAATTGTGGTTCTGCTAAAGTTACGTTGCGTAAAATTCCTGAAATTTTCGCACAACATAATCGTCCTCCTGAGACCACTATTAAGGATTTCGTCGTTAAATTTAAATCGACAGGCTTGAAGCAAAACGTGCAAACACCAACGCGTGTTCTACCAGGTCGTTCAAGTGAAAACATCGCAGCCGCTAGCCAGAGTGCTAAAGCAGATCCAAATTTGTCAATTCCTCGAAGTACTCAACAATTGGGGTTGACGTAATACTATTTGCATTTGCACCTGGCCGTAAGTCTTAATCAGATGGTGGATTATTATCACTGTGGATGATATGTAGCATCATCCTCACCCTAGAAGGCCTTCGGATACGTATATCCTCCGGTCACTTCTAGTTGCAACTTCAAAAGCCCGGAGTAGGCCGCAGCCTTCACGCCTTGCTGAAGAGTTGAAGACTGTCCAACTCGTGGTCAAGAACGCATGAAGCTTAATATAATTTAAGAACACGACGGCATTCATACTCACTGGACCTAAACCATTCATTGCGTTCATTGTGAATAACCCGACCCACAAACTCAAACGAGGGCCTCGAAACACACAGCCACCACGTTACTCCCGAAGGGCCTACCTCAATAATTAGTCAGAGAACAGTTAAATGGCTAAAAAAGACAAATAGCGGAACTCTGGGGCTTTACTGATTCCCGTGGAGATATAGTGGATTTTCCAGTTGGCTCCTACTAGCCTAAGGGGACTGGGCTCCCTTTTACCCCCGCAAGATACAAGTCTAGATGGTTGGGTGATCCATAAGGACTTATAATGTCGAAGCGGGAAGATGGGGGGCAACAATTGGGGTTATCCAAACTCACCACATGACGAATTTTGCTTAAGTCTTTGACTTTGAAGACTTGCAAGGTTCAACGGGTGCGGTAATTGCAGCCCGCCGACCATTCAAATCAGCGTAGCTTCGCTGAGTTCATTCAGGAACAACCGCTTGGTTTTTTGAAAAAAAGATAATTTTTTCCGACGAAGTTCATTTTCACTTGTCTGGGCATGTCAACGAGCAAACTTGCCGCATTTGGGGTTCTAAAAATCCTAGAACGATTATTGAGAAGCCTTTGCGTGCTCAAGATGCAACTATATGGTGCGTTATGTGATCATTTTTGATGGAGTCGTTTCTTTTTTTTTTCGAAGATGAGGCTGGAAATAAGCTAGCGACGCTATCACAAGATGTTAACTGCTCAATTTTGGCCTATTATTGATGACTTGGATATCAGTGACATTTGGTTTCATCAAGACGGTGCCACATATCACACAGCCAATGAAATTAACAATTTATTGCAAAGCAAATTTCTCAATCGCATAATTTCACGACAATCAGCAGTTAAGTGGCCAGCCAGATCAGGTGATTTAACACCACTAGATTATTTTTGGGGTGGGGGGGCATTGTTAAGGACAGAGTCTATACGGCACCAATTGAATCGATTTCCGCCTTAAAACTCAAAGTCCATGATGTAATTAACGAAATAGGTTGCAAAAAGTGATTAAAAACTTTAATGAAAGAATCGACATTTATCAGTGTGAACGTGGTGTACATTTGCCACTTATAATTTTTCATTCATAATTACCAAACTTTTCTCTCTTCGTAATAAAATAATTATTTCAATCATTTTAATCAAAATTTTTTGTTTTTTTTTTTTTATTTTAGAAAACAAACTTCCTGTTGGAAAACCCTTTTCTCTTATTACTGTAAAATCATTCAAATATATTTTTTTTTTATTTTTTTATTTTTTTTTTGTTTGTTTTAAATAAAACTATTATAAACTTAAACTGTCATTTATGTCTCTTAACGCTTGTTATGCTTCGCTGGATGTTACGATTTTATGGCTGTTAAGTTAAAATAAAAAAAGAAGAAGAAGAAGTTTAAAATAGGCTTTTGTGATGGAATAACTGTTTCTTAAAAATTAAAATAATTTATTTAAACGGTTAAATTTATTTTGAGTTTTTTTTTATTTTTTGTTTGTGGACAGTCGATTTGAATTTTCCTACGTCGAAAGTGGTAGGAACTGTTCTGCTAAAAACGAACTCTCCCTTTAATGCACAGTGCGATTCACTGGGCAATCGACCACAAATGGATATGCTTGCAAGGAAAATCGAGTCGAAGGGAACAAGTTCCCTAAGTTCTTTGGAACACTTACCATTGTAGTAGCGATAAAACTGTGAAAAACATCCTATACAGCGTTGATGCTCTAGGAAATCAATTGACTTGGATATCCTACTGTCTCCAATGAGCCTCTTGGCTCTCTTCTGTACGCGATCGAGCAACTTCAAAATAGCCTTTGGGCGCCGGCCTATGGCTGAGAGTTTTATTCCATCTTTGGATGGATATAGGTGGTAGAAATGGTAGAAAGATCGGATGGCGTGAAGTATTGTAAGTTGTGTTAAAAGGTGACGCAAGAGAAAACTTTTTTGCAGCATCGATAGCATATTCTTTCCCCAGCGACATTGCAGTGAGTGAGTATTCAAATTAGTTTTAAATCTGGATGTCTTTTTATGATTTCATTTATAATTTTATTGTTAAAGATGTTGTTGTTGTTGTTGTTGCTAAGAAAATAGAACTGTAATGTGGTTGGTTTCTTATTTCGATGCCATGATGTTCTGTTGTTACCCTGCATTTTCAGGGTCACAAATTTTTTCGTTCTTCCGTGAAACAATCAGTATGCACAGTGGTTTTAACAACACTGCTCAACATATTGCACACCTGGTGCCACAATTGAGTTATTGAAATAAATGTTTGATAACTGGTTAGTATCACGTTACGGACCCCCTAAATCGGTCGCTTAGATGGTGCAATTTAATGCCTTTAGATTATTTTTGTGTGGGAGATATGCGAAATCGCTAGTTTAGATGATTAAAATTGAAACGATTGACCACTTGGAGTACCAGATTCACCACAATATAGGAAAAAGTAATTAGTAAAAATTTTAGCTCCCGATTAGGCTACGTCCCGGACAGCCAGCCATGGTGGTCATATGGCAAAAGTTTCAGTTAAGTTTGAATGTTTCTAGATTATCTTTCGAGTAAAGTAATTTTTATGTCAATTTAAAAAAAAAAATCATTTTTGTTTTTAACCATTTTAAAATTTTATACCTCTATAAAAACATCCTATATAATTTTTTAATAATTTTTATTTCGCTAATAATCGTTTTCTTATTGAATCACTGAACTTAATTTGCAAAACCAAATAATTTATGCCATTTTAAATAGTTTCATTTTGACTCAAGGCCATAAACGTGTTTGCACACGTCTACCTAATGCACTAATCATTTAATATCCCATTATTGTTATTGTTATATATATTGTTTTTTTACATATTTAACTAGTAAGTGCCGGGCAATAATGAAAACATGGCCACTATTTCTAACACAATGAAACATTTAGAGACTGTTGGGTTGATGGACAGGCGTTTTAAAATTGATTTGCTATGCGTTTTATAACCATTTAAAACTATAAACAATAAAGTAAGTTATTTTCCATTTTGCGCATGTTATTTAAAGTTGAAGAAAAAAGCAACAAAATCAACAAACAAACAAATTTGTGTTGCTTATTAAAAGTCTACAAAGTCTCGTTTGCTTACAGTTTGAGTTCATTTAGTCTGGCTTGTTTAACATCATTATGAGAACAAATTTTTTTAGCCTTTAAGGTTATTAACACACTATTATGACGCCTGCCTAGGTATGTTATACCAAACGATCTTCATTTAAGTTGCAGCATGTATGCTTATGTGATTCTGATTCTGCAAAAAAAAAAACGAAACGAAACAAAAGGCTTCCAAGAGCTGGCAGGCAAACCTTTTTAGCTGGGCATCAGTTTTAGAAATAAATGAAGTTATTTAGCCCTTCAGTAGTTATGAAGGCTATTAAATGGACGTTAGTAGTTTTAATTTTTTTCGTTCTAGTATTTTTAGTAACAAAAAACATCAATTTGAACAATTAAGCTAAAAAACACCCCTGAACAACTAGAAACGGGTTTGTTGCTTAAGTCTTTTGATAATTTTTTTTTTTTTTAATAACAAATCCCTCTTTGAAAAACACTAAACAAAATAATTGGAACTACAGTAAAATAATTAAAAAAAAAAAATTGCCATAACTGTTTGGCAAAAAGTAATACAACAAAATAATATAAAATCTAAAGAAATATTAAATTAAATACTAGAAAATTAATTTCCTTTAACAGTACAAGCAAAAACTCAAAAACAGTACAACTGCAAAAAAAAAAAACAAAGTTGTAGTTGTTGGCGTTGTTGTTGTTTAGAAAATAAGTGAAGAACTTGAAGAGAAAAGCCGTCAAGAATCTGTCACACTTCAAAGCGTCAAATAAGTTTTAAAAAATAACATGACATTAACAATCAACAAAAGAAGGTAAGAAACAACAACAACAACAAAAACACCAACAACAATGACAACAACGACAATTTGAAAATGTTACTTAAGCAAAAATAAAAGAAAAACACCCACAACATAACAGCACTAAGTTCACAACTTCTAACAGCAGCTTACAAAACGAATATTGTTTTTTGTTGTTGTTTATTTCTAGACAGACAATCAACAACATAAGAAACATTACATTACAACATCAAGCAAGTGTCACAACAGAAATTTTTGTATAGAACTACAGAACAACTGTCACAATTTGAAAACTGAAGTTAAAACTGAAGCAACAGCTAAAATTATAAAGTCGTTTGAAAATAAAATTAATTTTTTCTTAAACTGGGAATCAATAAGAAGTCTGCTACTTGTCTAGGACTAGACCAAGACTTTGACTTTGAAATAGTTTTAGGATATGTCCTTATCAATAATATAAATTGTTTAAGATTGCACCATGGCCACACTTCCTTAAACTATGAGTATAAAATGACGATATTGTGACCAGATTATGCCCAGGCTCTATGATGTCTAATAAGCCAACTGCTAGTCTAGCCCTAGACTAAGACTTTGACTAAGGCAGACTTGGCACACATCCTTGTCGATAACACAGCTTGTTTTAAATTTCACTATGGCCAAAATAACATGCAGCTGGTATAACTCTACAAACAGATCTTAAATACTCTTTAATGAATTGTAAATGTCTAGACTATGACTAAACTAATGGCTATATTATGACAACACTGTGACAAATGACAAAACAGATTGTGATTACAATATGACAAGAATATGGCCAGTTGATAATTAGAATTTAACTAAACTATAATTATAGAACAGCGCCATTGGGAGAAAGCTAAGCTACTCTTAGACTGTGACTTAGGCTATGAGTAAACTATCAGAAGACTATAACAAGACTATGACTTCACGATAACTATTTAATGACTAGACCGCATTAAGACCCCCCTCCCCCATTTATCGGTCTTTATAGAAAACTTGACTATCTAGACCTATGCTGCTGGGGGTATAAGGGAGCCCAGTCCCCTGAAGGCAGCAGGGCTCAACTGGAAGCTCCACGGGAATCAGTAGCCCGCAGAGTTTCCACTATTTGTCTCTTCAGGCATTTAGCTGTTTCTCTGACTGATTATTGAGGTTGGCCCTTCGGGAGTACCGTGGTGGCTGTGGTTTCGCGGCCCCATTCAGGTCTGTTTTTTATGGTGGCCAGGATCATCTTACCTTTAATAACACCTACCTGGTGAATGATCCTAGATTCAGTGAGCATGCTAGTCATGTGTTCTGGACAGGAGTTGGATAGTCTCCAGCTCTTCAGCAAGGAGTAGTGGTTTTCAGCCCTGCTCTGGAACCGCTGAAATTGCAACTAGGAAAGACCTGTTGCTAGAATTAGTCTTCGGCTTCCTAGGACGTGAATGACGTTGCTTTTCATTGACAGTGGTTTGACCACCATCTGATTAAGGCTCACGGCCAGGTGCAGAAGTAAATCTTATCACGAAAAGACCGCATTAAGATTTTATTATGACAAATTTATGTCTAAGCTATGATCAAATTATGACCTGGCTAACTAGACTCTGACAAATGACAAAATCACAGCCAGATTGTGATTAGATTAAGACCATGACAAGAATACTGCCAGTTAATAATTAGTGTTTAACTAAACTATGACAGAGAATGACGATATTATGGCTAAATTATGACTAAATTTTGCTCAGACTATGACAAGACCATCATTCCCACATTGCTACTAGACCATGGCTGAAGTGTGACAAGATAAAACTGTGACCTAAATAAAGCAAAATTATGACTAAGACTATGACAAATACCAAAACTTTAATCAGATTGTGATTAAAATATGACAGCTATATGGCCAGTTTATGACAAGAATTTAGCGGAACTATGAGCATAGTATAACGATATTGTGGCTAAATTATCACCAGACTATAACCATACTTTGTGATCATATTATAATTAGACTATGATAAAATCATCAGGAGACTATTAAAACTCTGTGGTATCACTATGACTAATTAAAAGATCTCGCCTATGACTAGAAGATGACAAAATTACTCATAATTAATGACATTATTACTCATAATTAGTAGACCGTGACTAGACTGCCATAATTATAATGTAGAGTTGAGAAAAATTATTGTTTTCTTAAACTGGGGAATGCTAAGAAGTCAACTGCTAGTCCAGGACTAGATTAAGACTTTGACTAATGCAGGCTTAGGATACTTGTCCAAATCCATAATAAAGCTTATCTTATACTAGACTTTAGCCAGGATTTCATGCAACTGAAATAAATTTGCTAATAGAGTTTGAATAATCTCTTACTGAATTATAAATAGACTATGACAAAACTATTGCAAAATTATGACCACACTAACAAGACTTTACACATGACAAAGCTTTAGTCAGATTGTGATTAGACTATAATCAAAAAATACCACCACCTAACAATTAAAGTTTAACTAAACTATGACAAAGAATGGCTATATTATGACTATATTGTGAATAGACTATGCCCAGGCTTTGACACTAAAACGAAACTATACTTAGGGTATGGCTAAACCACCAGAAGACTACAACCAAATTGCGACTACAAAATCATCATCTAAGTACTAGTCTATAACTAGACTATGACAAGACCATCATGGCCACATTGTTACTAGATCATGGCTGCAATGTGACAAGATTATTGTGCTAAAACTGTGACAAGACTAATTAGACAATGACAAATGAAAAAACTGAGCCAGATTGTGATTAGACTATGATTAGACCATGACAAGAATACCACCAGTTAATAAACTATGACAAAGAATGACGACATTATGGCTAAATAGTTCCTAGATTTTGCCCAGACTTTGACACTATGACCAAACTATACTTGGGCTATGACTAAACCACCAGAAGCCTACAACCAAACTGTGACTACAAAATTACTATTTAAGGACTAGTTACTACACCATGTTTTAAGTGTGACATAAGTTTTGTGCTAAAACTATGACCAGACTATAGCTAAATTATGACAAGACTAATTAGACTATAACAATTAAGAAAACTTTAGGCACATTATAGCCAGTTTATGATTAGACTATGATTACAATTTAACTAAACTATGATTATAGAATGGTGACATTGGAACGAAGTTATGATTACCCTCAGGATTTTTCTTACGCTATGACTAAACTACGAGAAGACTATGACACGACTTTGGCTTTACCATGACTTTCCAAAGAATAGCCTTTTAATAGACTATGGACAAATTATGTTAACGTTATTACTAAACTATAACTAGACTAGACTGTAACACGACTATTATGAGAGTACTAGGACTAACGTATGGTCAAATTATGACTAGACTATGATAGATGACAAAACTTTACTCAGACTATGGCTAGTTTATGACTAGAATTTAACTAAATTATGATTATAGAATGGTGACATTGTTAAGTTATGACTAAACTATGTTCAAGCTCTTACTTATGCTATAACTAAACTACCAGAAGACTATAACAAGACTGTGTGTAACTTTACCATAACTATCCAAAGACTAACCTTTTAGTAGACTATGGCAAAATTTTTTTTGTTTTTTTTTAAGAGAAGTAGCACTTAAGGCAACAATGCCTATTTAGTCAAGTAGCGTGCTACATTCTTTTGGTGAAAATAGAAGGATAGTCGGAAATTAACTGCCGTATATAAGACAGCACAGCAACCAGTGACTATGCCTTCATCGCTGAACAGCCCCACCGACAGTCAATTTTTATTTTTGTAGTGAAAAAAACCAAGGTCTTCGTTGGGAATCGAACCCAATACCCCCATATTTACAAACTAGTACAGCCTACAGGGGCACCTGTAAAATTATGTTAACATTATTACTAGACCATGTCTGGCTCGTAGAAAGATTATTATGAGAGTACCATGACTAAACTATAGTTAAAATATGACCAGACTATGACAGTTGATAAAAAGCTTTTCAGAATATGGCCAGCTTATGACTAGAATTTAGCTGAACTCTGACTACATAATGACAATATTGACTTTGTTAACATAATGACCAGGCTATGATATCATTCACTAACCAAATGTTAATCTAGGCCTAGACTGTGACTATGGCGGCATTTTTACTTATAATTACTAGACCATGAATAGACTATAATAAAATTAAAATGACAATACGATGACTAAACTATGACCAAATTATGACTACACTAACTAGACTATGGCAAATAACAAAACTTTCGACAATGTGTGATGAGACCATGACGAGAGTATGACTATACTACAGCCAGATTATTATCAGTTATTGACTAGAGCTTTATTTAACTATGAGTAGAGAATGACAAACGCGTTTCCCTCAATAAATCAGTTGTATCATATATCGACGATGAACGATGTCACGATGGAGGATAGACTGAACTGCTTTATAACAGCAACAACTTCTTCTCTCTGCACTTTATGGCATCTCTGTGGGTGCGTGCACATGATGCAAAAACTTTCTATAGTTGATCTAATTAATTGCTTTAGTGAGTATAAAATGGATGTAGTGCACGATATGTATTTCGAACATATCGGAAACTAAACACAAATTATTTGACAGCGGTCAAAATGGTTGCTAGGTAAAAATGATTGCCAACTTAAAGTTATTAAGATTAAATGTTATATCAACTGGGCAACCAACTTATTGGCCAACTGAGCAGCATAAAATTGCAGACGTTATTGATTTTGGTGTGGCACAGGGCATATGCCCGGAGCTAATTAAGGTTGAAACATCGTTAGAGCTATCTTCAGATAACACTCCCTCTATAACTATCATCTGTAACCCACAACAAGCTATAACCGGCGAAATATTTTTAGCTTCACGGATTAACTGGTTGAAATTAAAAAAAAATATATCAGCTCTCAATGGTTGGAAAATTTGCCATTAAGAGCTACGGAAGATATAGAGGCCTGTATTAGTTTCTTCAATGAACATGTCGTAAGCGCAATTGAACATGCTTCGTCAACAGAGTCTTTTCAGTATATGTGGAGGAGCTGCTGGCTGAAAAAAGGGGAATCCGAAGATAATGGCAGGAACGCAGATCGCTACAACTTAAAGCAAAGTTGAGCGAATGTACAAGACAGCTCAGGGTAATGCTAGAGTCATAAAGAACAGCTTCTATTAAGGAATATCTGAAGAACCTGTGTGCGACTGCCCAGACAAATTATTCCAAAAAAATTAAGTTGACACCGATTCTGAGAATGAGAATAATTGCATTCCAAACCACCAATTTTGATTTAAGCGACAACATAGTAGCATCGAACAAACTCACAGACTTTTACAAGTCATAAGAAAGGCATTTGAGGATAAGAAATACTGTTCGGCATTTTTATCGACGTATCACAAGCCTTCGACAAGATATGGCATCAAGGCCTTTTGCTTAAAATAACTGGGTCGCCAGTTTACAATAAAACATGGAGCTTATACAGGTTGCCCCCAACCAATTATAGCTGGAGTAACCCAAAATAGTATTTTGGGCCCAGTCCTGTATTTAATATTTACAGCAGACTTGCCAATAAATAGTGAAATACACACATCAACATTTGCAGATGACACCGCCTTCCTTAGCACCCATAGTGACCCAAGATGGAAGAATGGACTAAATAAAAATGGGGAATAAAAGTTAATGAACAGAAATGTGTACATATAACATTCACCTGGCGCAGTGAATCGTGTCACCATATTCGTATCAATAAACAAGTGGTACCCCAACACGTCTACGCTAAATACTTAGGTATTCATTTGGACCGGCGACTAACTTGGAAACATCACATTGAGGCAAAGTTAACTCAAATTAAACTAAAAACAATAGCAATTCATTGGCTTATTGGCACAAACTCCAACATGGTGTTATGAGATTCAGCTATGGGGCACTGCTTCCGTCTCCAATATTGGGAAAATTCAACGTCAGCAAAACCAAATCCTTCGAATGATAACTGCCGCTCCTGGGTACATTAAGAACTCCAACATTCAACAGGATCTTCAAGTCCCGACGGTTAAAACCGAGCTTACAAAACATGTCACTAGATATTTAAATAAGTTGGAAACACATCCGAATACGCTTGCTCGAAGTATCCTTCAACATCGTGGACACACTCAATTGAAGAGGAACGATTCTATTGCCCTCGGACGAGACCATTGAGAACTACTAATATATATGGACAAATTTGAAAACTGGTTTATTATCTTTTGTCTGGCAATTATTTTGAAGATACAATAAATAACTACTACTCCATGTAGGAAAAAAAAATAACTTAAAGTTTTATACCTCTATAAGAAAACTCCATTTAGTAAAGGCTAAACTATTGTTTAACAGTCTTAGCACTAACTATATAGCGACTATATACACAAACTATCGTTTCTTATTGAACGCAACACTGTGCGTATTCACTGCAGTTGGAAAGTGCAATCATTACGACAGCATTTATTAAATTATTTTCTTAACAGATGATTCTGTATCTTAATGTGATATCATGAATAAAATATCTTATTTCTTCAGCTGTAAAAAATCACAATTTATAACATCATAATCTGACATTAACATCAATTGAAAACGAAATATTTATCAAAGAAATTTCACTTTAAAGATTTTATTCAAACTGCTGCTGCTGCTACTACTGCTGCTGCTGCTTCTCTTAGCAGTGATCAGTTTGTTGTATTTATATCTCTTATAAAGTGATCATTTTAAAACAGTTTTATCAGAAATTGAAAACTTAAGTGTTCAAATAACGTTCTTCCCTATGCTTAACATTTTTTTTTGGTTTTCTATTCAAGATAATGATTTTTAACTTTTTCACTTATTTCACTTGTCTAGCAACTATTCAGCTTGTAGTGTTCTCCTTGAAGAGTTAAATGTTTTATGACTCCTTGTTGGTTTTATCTTTAGCAAAACAGTCAAACCAAAAAAAAAAATAGAAGCCAAAAACATTGTGACATTGAAGTTTGTCAACTTGGCAACATCTAGATGCTCTTTAAAGCAGCCGATAATTTTCAGTAGAAAATTTCTTCATTTAGCAAACATCTTAAGCAGCATGTCGGTTAATTGCAAAGTACTGCAATGCTATTGTTGTAAGCTAAACATAACAGCATTTAGAACTGCTTTAAAAAAAAAATAGACAAAAACAACAACAACAAGCACAATATTGTAACATTATAAACAAACTGTTGTCTGTTTGCTTGTGTTTCAAGCATGCACATTTCTAATGATGATAATCATGATCATGATGATGATGATTCCTATCAGCCACCAACAATTTTTACAGTTTTGGTAATTTTATTGCTGCACACAGTAATAATAGTATTTTTCTTGTTGCAATAATATTTTCTAGATCTGATTTACTGTTAGAGTAGGAGTAACACAATTTAAAATGTTTAGTAAATTAAGTTATTGTGACAGAAATTTATGTGATAGAAGATGAAAGATAAAATAGAAAAATATTAAATGCCAGAATAAATAAAAAAAAAATTCTGTCACACACCTATAGACTATAACAAAGGCCACAGCATAACAGAGACTAGAATATAGAGCACAACTCCACGAAGCCATTAGTCTGAACTAGATTGTGATACGCGAAATCATAGAAAAGGCTATAGTGGATTATGCGAAACCATCAAATTAAGCGTAAATTAGGATATTGATTTGTTCCTAGTCCAGAAGAAAGACCAAGACCAAATATAAAAATAATAACTTAATGGACAATGACAGATTGAAAAGTCAAATAAAACTTTTCAATCCGTCATATAAAAATGTAAGAAGATCTCCAGATCGAAATATTGAAAAAATTTTAACTCACTTTTATGCCTTAAAATTTAGTTTCCATACTTTAAATGAACTAATTTTTTATTTAAAAATTAAATTTCTAATCTTTCGATTAAAAAATTAAATTTCTAATTTTTATATATGAATTTCGAATATTTCGAAAATTATAAAAAGATCGCCAGATCGAAATGTTGAAAATATTTCATCTCACTTTTATACATTAAAATTGTGTGCTTCTAAATGATCCATTTTTTATTTAAAAATTAAATTTATAATTTTTCGAAATGAATTTCGAATATTTCGAAAATATATAAAAAGATCTAAAGATCGAAAAAATTTCAACTCACTTTTATGCCTTAAAATTTAATGTTTCCATACTTTAAATGACACTTTTTTTTAATTTAAAACTAAAATTTCTAATGGATGGAAATGAATTTCGAATTTTTCGAAGTTTGATTTTCATAACGAAATTTAAAAACTGTTATAATAATCTATGCAACTTATCATTATTTCAGTGAAGTTTAATAATTTTCAAACAATAATAAATAATTTATCTTAGTTGTAAGACACTTGTTTTTATTCGAATATAATTTCGAATTTCATGCATACATATACACATACATACATACATACATACATAGATAGATACATACATATATACATACATATAAATTGACTTTTGTTAAATCAACAAAAATGTTTATAAATTGGAAATATTACATAAAGGCTGCCTTCTTTTGAAATGTTTAATTTTCGAACTTATTTTCGAAATTTATAAATAAATAATAAAATTTTATTAATAATTTTTTGTTAAACATCTTTGTAATCCTTAAATATTTTTAAAATTAAGTTCGAAAATTTCAATAATATCCATAACTACTTTTTGTTAATAATAATAATTAAGTAACAATTAAAAATACGTTTCTTAAGCCCTTAAGTTTTTAAAGAATTCAAATTTCGAAAAATTTCGAAAAATTAAATATGCCTACAATGTTTTTGATTATAAAATCTGCACGAATTTTTAGATTTTATATTTAAAAAATAAATTTCGAGTACTTAAATAAATTTCGAATTTTTTGAATTTAATTTCGAAAATTATTATAATTATAATATCCATGGCCACTTTTTGTAATAATAATAGTTGACTAAAAATTAAAAATAAGTTTCTTAGGGTTAAAATACCGGCTCTAAATGTTTAAAAAATTTAAATATCGAAGAAATTCGAAAAATTTCTAAAACTTAAATATGCCAACAATGTTTTTAATTATAAAATATGCACGTATTTTTAGATTTTAAATTTAAAATATACATTTCGAGTACTCAAATAAATTTTGAATTTTACGAATTTAATTTCGAAAATTTCGAATGTGCTTATAACTATAATATCCATGGCCACTTTTCGTTAATAATAATAGTTAACTAAAAGTTAAAAATAATAACCCTAAGAGGATTACAATACCTGCTATAAATTTAAAAAAAAATTAAATTTCGAAAAATTTCGAAAAATTAAATATGCCTACAATGTTTTTAATTATAAAATCTACACGAATTTTTAGATTTTAAATTTAAAACATAAATTTCAAGCACTTAAATAAATTTCGAATTTTTCGAATTGAATTTCGAAAATTTCGAAAATGCTTATAATTTATGCTAATAATATTTAGTAACAAAATTTTTGTTTTTAAAGTAAAAAACTACTATTATCTTATTTTTAAGTTAAATTCGAGTTTGAGTATGACTCAATAACAAATTTTCGAAAATATTCGCAATTTATATCTATTTTATTATATACACTCATTTTTAAGATTTTTAGAAAATTACAAATTCCTTTGATGTCAAACCGAATTGTTTAAAAATGTTTATAGGCGCTATTTAACATGAACTACTGAAAATAATTTTCTTTTTATAATTAAAATATTAAATGCAGATCGTGTAACAGATCAGATTTGATAATCTGTGCTATTATGATAATTTAGGGAATATTATAACTTCAGACATAATTATGCATTTTTAGTGGTCCGTTAAATAAATTTCAATTTCATTCAGAAATTGTAAAATATATGTTGTATACACGAGTTATAGCTTATTGGAATTGCCAGCTTATAATATAAAATTTCCTAACTTGGAAGTAAATTTTGAATTTTTTCGTCTAATTCAAATAGAGTAGTTGTAAGTTATTAGACTTTTTAAACATTAAAATATATTCGAAATTTACAATTTTCAGCTTAAAATATAATTTTCGGGCCTGCAACTAAATTTCGAATTTTTCGAATATGCTTTTTATATGCTTTAACATTTAAATAATTTAGAAATTGTTATTTTTAAGATTCAATAAACATTTTTAAGACTTTTACGTAATTTCGAATTTTTCGAACTTAATATCGAAATTTTAAAAAACTTGTATTTATGTTTAAAATAGCTTTAAAAAATATTATAACTGAATTTTTAAAATTTTTTCACATTTCTAAGCAATTAATATAAATTTTCTTTTTTTTTCAATTAAATTTCGAAATTTTATTAAGTTCTCGTACTTTGCTTGAGTACTTAATTTTTCCTAAGAAACTTGTTTAACGTTATTTGAAGGTCTTTTCTATTTTATAATCAATTTACCAGTGACCAGTGTCACATACTCTTTAAATACCACGAGTATTTGTTATTTTTATTGGACATTTGTTTGAAGAAGTAATAAAACCCAAAACAATTTCAGTTTCATTTTAGGTGAAACTGCTGGCGAAAGAAAGGAAAAATTAAAAAAAAAAGATTATAACAATTTTTTAAGTTTAATTAAGTTTAAATTTAATTAATGTATTTTTTCTATGTTTAAAAAGAAAGATGTAAATCTTGTGTGTAGTTTATTTCTAAAAAGGGAAAGTCTACAAAATTTTTTTTTATTGTTTTTACTCTGACAAGTGTCTTTAAATGATGTGACAATACAAAGAATTTAGTTGTGTTGATATTATCAGCTGCAGCGAATCTTAAGTACTTTTTAGCATAATAAATTTGATATTTGATAACAGACGTTAACGCTACTCCACAATCAGATTACTCATTATGGCATGCAATAAAAAACCTTAAAAGAGCTGTTATCACATAAGCTTCCTTTGCGTGCCCTAAGTGATAGCTGGACAAGAAACGAAAAATAAAAAAGGCAAACTATTTGATACCTCTTTCAAAAAAAAAGGTGTTTACCCTGAAAGAATCTGCTGATATAACTGAATAACCACCCATAGAAGGTGAAGCAGTTTCTCCCCTTAGATTTAATCCTCATGATATTGATAGATCAATCGCTGATTTTAACGTAACGAAAGCATATGGTTTTGACAAAATAAACAACAAATATGGCCATAGAACTTCCCCGAGTAGCAGTTGGAATAATACTGTTACGAAAGTGATTTTATTAAGTTTTGAAAGAAAATAGTTATCACTAAAAATCTAGACGAAAAGACCTATGGTGTGTTCTATAAACGACGTAGTTTTCTAACAAATCTTATACACTTAAGAAAGCATAACACGCTTTAAAGAAATTCCACATAATAAGCTAAATAATAGAAGACAAAAACAAATAACACAGAACAAATGCAAAACACACAAGCATGCACCGAATAATAATAACAACAACAATATGACATAAATAATAAAAAAAAATATTCTATAATACTATTTTCCATAACTTTAAATTTTAAAAATTGTATTTTAAATTGTTTTTTTTTAATTTTATTGTATTAGTACTTTTGTATACAATTTAATTAATTAATTAATTCAAAATACCTTAATTAATTTTAACTACAAACTAAATAATATATAAATAAATTTTCAAAAAAAAAATTTTTAAAAATTTTTCGCCTTAAATATTGTTTTAAAGACATTTTGTTTAAGTCTTAAAAGAAAATAAATATCAGTAAAAAAATTAAACGAAATGACCTATTGTAACTTTTACTAATTACCTAGTTTCTATGAAAATTATTATCTTTCAATAAAATAAAAATGGACAACAAATTTAAAATAACCTAAAAAAACATCATAAAACACTTATTTTTAATTAATTAAATAATTTAAAAATTATTTAATTTAAAAATTATTTAATTTAAAAATTAATTAATTAATTAAAAATAAATTTTTATGGCGTTTTTAATTTTTTAAGTTTTTTAAATTTGTTGTGGATTTTGATTCTATTAAAAATAATTTTTTTAGCAATCTAGTTTCCAAGTAAAAAGATACAATAGATCATTTCGTTTACTTGGTTTGCTGATATTTTTTTTATGACTTAAACGAAAAATCTTCGCAACAATAATTTAGGTGAAAAATATTAAATTTTTTAACATTTTTAATTTTTTTTTTTTTGGTAATTTTATTTATTTATTTTTATTTTATGGTTAAAACTATTATTTTCGTTATCTTTTTTAGGGAAGATGTTTTCTATTTTTCTGTAAATTTTTTGTTGTTTGGAAAATATTTGTTTTTTTAGATTTGAATTGTTGTGCATTTTTAATAATATTTTTTGTAATTATTTTCAGTATATTTTTTTATAAAATTAATTTTGCTTAAAAATTATATTTTTTATAAACGTTTGCTTTTAAAAATATTTTTTTTTAATTCTGTCTTTAAGCTTTAATTTTATTTAAATAATATCTTAGCGTAGAATTTAGTTGTTTAATTAATAAATGTAAATTCTATTAACTAAATTACATTTATTAATTAGAAATTAATTAATAATTATTTGATGGTATTTTTTTTAATTTTTTTGTTTATTTTAAATTTGTTGTGCATTTTGATTTTATTGAAAAATAATAATTTTTTTTAAAATTTTAATGAAATCTATTATTAATTATTAACACTTTTTTGTATTAATTTAATACAAAAAAAACACAATAATAAACATGATAAAAGCCATAATCACATATGACACAAAAGTACACATGAATACAAGTGAAATGACATCCTTTATAACTGAGCATAATGCTTGAACAAACAATTTCTAACGCTTTTTTATAAGCTCCATGCTACGACAACAACAACAACAACAACAAAAGGTTTTACACAAAGAGAAATTTTTAATATGACCTGATTCAAATATATAATAATTGTATATAAAAATAATTTTTTTACTGGTTTTGGAATAATTATTTTCCACCAAAAATTTTATTTAGCCCCAACAAGCACTTAAACCTGTCGGAATTTTGTAATTTTTCTTTTTAATACTTTCTCAATTTCTCTGCTTTAAATGTTTAACAATTTCAAAATAATAAACTAAAAACTATTTTTCTTTTACTCTGAATGGAATATTTGTTTATGACGTAGAAAAAAGCCCATAAGAATATGATGAGCATGCAGAGGCAGGCTGATTTACATATGTATACAATGTGCACATGTAAAGGGTGTTTTTATGTTGGCAACACTTTTTAACTCGAGACCATTTTGTCAGCTGTCAAGTAATTAAATTTTTAAATTTTATTTGGTTCAGGATGTGTAAACAGATGAATGAAAAACATACAAATTGTATCGGGTTTTTCAACAAGAAGTTTATTTTTTAAATGTGGCAACACCAACAACATGGTAGCTGTGACATTTAGTTTTTTGACGTATTCGCAGTAGAGACATTGGTAATTGTTACAATAAATTCAATTTCGCACGTGAAACGCATTAAAATAATTAAAATCCACTATGAAAATGGTGGTCTTGTTAAAGTTACGTTGCGTAAAATTCGTGATATTTTCGGAAAACATAATCGTCCTCCTGAGACCACTATTAAGAATTTGGTCGTTAAATTTGACGACAGGTCCGATACAAAATGTCCGAACACCAGCGCAGATTCGTATGGGTCATTCAATTGAAAACATCGCAACCGGTGGTCACAGCGTTGACGCAGATCCAAATTTGTTATTTCCTTGATGTTCTCAATAATTATCCAAAATCACCACATGGCGAATTTTGCGTAAGTTATTAACTTTGAAGCCTTACATGGTGCAACTGGTGCAGGAATTTCAGCCTACCGATCATTTGCATTGCCGTAGATTAGCTCAATTCATTCAGGAACAACCAGCTGGTCTTTCTGAAACAATCATTTTTACAAACGAAACCCATTTTTACTTGTTAGGGCATGTCAGCAAGTAAAATTGCCGCATTTGGGCTTCTGGACATCCAATAGAGATTATTGAGAAGCTTTTGCATGCTCAACGTATCACTTTATGGTGCGCAATGTGATCTGGGAGGTTTTTTTTAATATGAGGCTAGAAATGCGATAACGATTAATAGATAACGCTATCACGAGGTGCTAAAAATTTAATTTTTTTTTTTAAGAAAAGCAGCACTTCAGGCAACATTGCCAATTTAGTCAAGCTACATTTTTATGAAAGGGATAGAGATGAGATAGGCGATGAAAGAAGAAGGATAGGAATAGGATAGGAAATTAACTGTCGTATAAGACAGCACAGAGTGACCAGTGGCTATGCCTTCATCACTGAGTAGCACCACCGATAGTCTATTTTTATTTGTAGTGAAAAAAAACCAAGACCTTTGTTGGGAATCGAATTCACAACCCCTAGTTTTGTAAGCTAGTACACTATCTACTAGCCTACAGGGGCACCTATTATTGGCCTATTATTGACGACGTGGATATCACTGACGTGTGGTTTCAACAGGACGGTGCCACACGTCACACGGCCAATGAAACGATCAATGTATTGCAAGGTAAATTTCCCGATCGCATAATTTCACTACAATCAGCATTTAAATGGCCAGCCAGATCGTGTGATTTAACACTACTGGATTATTTTTTACGGGGCCTATATAGAGCCAATCAAATCGATTTTAGTCTTAAAACTCTAAATCCGTGATGTGATTAACTAAGTAGGACCGCCATTTTGCCAAAAAGTGATGAAAAACTTCAATGAAAGAAGCGCCATCTGTCAGTGTGAACATGTGGACATTTGCTAGATATCATTTTCCATTAAAAATTGCCAAACTTTTCGCTTCGTAATACCACACAAAATTTCAATCATCTTAATATAAATTTTATGGTTTTCGAAAACAAACTTCTTGTTAAAAAACCCTTTACAAATTTCTTTCGAAAATCATGGTTCGATATGAATAATGTATCGCGCTTTATGTGCATCTTAAGATAAACTTAATCGTCTATCAAAGCAATTTAGACGATTAACTAAAGAAAACTTTCCTACCACAATAACTCAAGTGATAATATGCATCCACAGAAATATCGTACAGTGCCTACAGACAAAATTATTGCTGCTATAGAAAGTAGCGCAGAAGAAGACCCGAATCAGTCTATCTCTTTCGTGCAGATGATATTAATTTAAAAACAGAATTTAAATACTCTCTTACTGAATTGTCAATGTATAAACTCCGACAAAACTATGATCACATTATGAAGAGATTATGGCAAATCACAAAATTTTAATCAAATTGTGATTACAATATGACAAGACTATGGTCAGTTAATGATTAGAATTTAACTAAACTATGATTATGGCAGGGCGACATTGGGAAAAAGTTATGACTAAATTATGCTCAGATTATTACTTAGGCTTAGGAACACTACAACAAGCCTATGACTTTACTATGATTATCCAGAGATTAGTCTTTTAGAAGACTATGGTAAAATTATGTAAATATTATTACTAGAGCATGACTCAGGTCTTAACAAGATTATTATAATAGTATTATGACTTCATTATGGCTGAATTACGACAAGACTATGACAAATGCCAAAAGTTTAATTAGGTTGTGGTTACAATATGCCAAGAATAATGTCATTTAATGATTAAAATTTCAATAAACTATAATTATAGAACTGGGACAATGGGACTAAGTTATGACTAAACTATGCTTAGGCTATGACTTAGACTATGATTGAAATACCAGAACACTATAAAAAGCCTGTGACTTTACCATGACCATACAAAGGCTAGGCTTTTAGTAGACTATGGCAAAATTATATTAATAATATTACTAGACCATAACTAAGACCCCAACAATATTATGATCACAGTATTATGTCTTCACTATGGCTAAATTACGACAAGACTATGACAAATGACAAAATTTTAATTAGGTTGTGGTTACAATATGCCAACAATAATGTCCTTTAATGATTAAAACTTCAATAAACTATGATTATAGAACTGCGACAATGGGACTAAGTTATGACTAAACTATGCTTAGGCTATGACTTAGACTATGATTGAAATACCAGAACACTATAAAAAGCCTGTGACTTTACCATGACCATACAAAGACTAGGCTTTTAGTAGACTATGGCAAAATTATATTAATATTATTACTAGACCATGACTAAGACCCTAACAAGATTATGATCACAATATTATGTCTTTACTATGGCTAAATTAGGACAAGACTATGAAAAATGACAAATCAGATTGTGATTACAATATGACGAGAATATGGCCAGTTAATGATTAGAATTCCACTAAACTATGATTATAGAAGGGCGACATTGAGGCTGAGTTATGACTAAACTTTGCTCAGGCTATAGTTAAAATACTAGAACACTATAATAAGACTGTGACTTTACCCTATGACTAGACTAACTAGATGATGAGAAATGACAAAACTTTATCCAGACTCTAGCTAGATTATGGCCAGTTTATACTTAAAATTTTACTAAACTATAAGTGTAGAATGATGATATTGTGGCTATATTATGACCAGATCATGTCCAGACTCTATGACCAGATTATGATTAAAGTATGTTAGAGCATATACAGAAAAACATAGAGTCATCACTCTGTCTGCCATGGTATACACGAAGATTTGAGAGGGAGGAATTTGGTTTGTGTTCTTATAACGGAAACCACGCAATTAGTAGATTCGGTGAATGGTTCCAAAGCAGGATTACTTTTGATACCGACTTTTAGAAGCGAATTTTATTGAGCGATGGAGCTCACATTTGTTTGAATGGCTACATCATCAATAGACAAAGCTGACATATTTGGAAAGATCATAATCCTATATGTTGTATGTTAAGTGATCATATAGAAAAGCTAAGAGTTTAGTGACCTCTATGTGCTGGGTGGAGTATTGGTCTATAATTCATCAAAAACATTGTTGCTCAGAGCGATGCAGTGTGACTGCTACAGAGCCTTGATTACTGACTATTTGCTTCATCAATTTAACAGCCATGATATGCAGGCATATGTGGTTTCAACAAGACGTCGCATCATGTCACACAGCTCATGCCACAATTGATTTATGTAAGGGAACATTTCTTAACCGCCTAGTTATCCGTTCAATCATGAATTTGTCTCCAGGATTGTGGGATTTAACTTCGCTAGACTAATTTCTGTGGGGTTATATAAAGTTTAGTCTAGACTACGCCGATATACCCGAGACTACTACTCACTTGGAGGACAACATTCACCATGTTTATTGCCGGCATGTTGGACAATATTATCGAATATTCGTCCTATAGATTATAGATTACGATCGTGCCAGTCTTGGCAGTCATTTGCCACAAGTCATATTAATATTATAATGCCAGCAAATTATCCTTCGAATAAAGTAAATTTCATGTCATTTCATTTTATACCTGTATAAAAAACAGCCTATATTTTTTTGTTAATCTAACCGTCACTAATTAGTTAATAATAGACCTTTTATTAGATGCTGGCTTTTGAATTAAAAACAAATTAATCAAAAACAAGTAACAGCTTTTAATTTATAAAATTTAAAAAAAATTCCTCTGTTGTTTTTGTTGTATTTTAAAGGCGTTACAAAGAACTGTTATCTATTTCAGAAATTCTTAAAAATAATTATTAAAAGAAAATTATGTTCTTTTGGAAAATGTCGGGTACAATAAAAACATATTTAAATAACCAGAAATGATTTATAATAGCAGGTTAAGAAAAAGATCGAGAAATTCTTGATTATCTGCAGGCAATAACAAACACCGAACAAATAGCCAGAAATGACAGGAAAAAATGAAAACAAACACTAGAATGGGAATTAATAAAAAAGAAACATTTCTTTAAATTGTTGCATTTTTTTAATTAAACATCATTAAACGAGATTTTATTCGAATATCTTAATTAATCTTTGAATTGTTTTTGACATATTGTTCATGCTGTCATGATCCCAATTTTTCCATTTCAAATTTCGTAACACCCTTAAACTTATCTTAAGTAGCACGCCCATAAATTATTTTTCATAATAAAAAGAAAATTCCACTTTATAACTTTGTAAAGTAACAAATCATTTTGATATTATTAAACACCTCAAAAAAAAATTTCCCATAAGGAAATTTTAAATAAACAGTACAAAAATTTTTTTCCTATTTTGTTCTAATATTTCCAAAATATTTTTAATGATTATGAAATTGAAAAATAATAATTTAAATAAAATTTCCCTAAAAGGGAAATTTTTTTTAGGAAAAGAAATTTTGTAGATTTTATTTATTTTTATTATTTATTTATTTATTTAGTGATACTTTAAACTATAAAATTGTTTATATAAATAAAATTTCCTTTAAATTTTTGCGTTGTTAAAAAATTCCTTTAAAGGAATTGTAATTGTGAAAAAAATCCTAAGAGCATTATTTTCATATAGAAATTTTGAAATATGTCCCATTATTGGATTATTTACATCAAACATAATTTTGGATTTTTTTTTTTGCATAAAATATCGTATATTTAAAATTTCCCTTAAGGGAAATTTAAAAAAAAAATTTTTTTTTGTTATTTATTTTTTTAATTGGTGTAATAATTATAAAAATAAATGTAACAGAAATCATAAAAAAACACAAAAAAATTTTTATAAATAATATATCCCCAAAAGGGAAATTTTTTAAGGAAAGAAAACTTAGTGAATTTATTTGGGCTTAACCCAAATAATAATATTATTTTAAATTTAATAATACCTATTAATTTAAATTTGAAATTTAAGTGCGAATTAAAAATTTCCTTTGAAGGAATTGTAATTTGAGTAAATGTGTAAAAATCCTTAAAGGATTATTTTCATATGATAGGAATTTTAAAATTTGTGTCATTATTGTATTATTTACATTAAACTTAACTTTGAATTTTTTTTGCATAAAACATCTTATATTTAACATTTCCCTTAAGGGTAATTTTTTTAAAATAAAATTTGTTGTGTTTTTTTTTTGTTTAATTTGTGTAACAATTATAAAAATAATTGTAACAGAAATCATAAAAAAATTATTATTTCCCAAAAGGGAAATTTTTTAAGAAAAGAAATCTTAATGAATTTTTTTTGGGTTTAACCTAAATAATAATATTATTTTAAATTTTAAATTTAAGTGCGAATTAAAAATTTGCTTGGAACGAACTGTAATTGTAGGAACGTGAAAAAAATTCTTAAAGGGTTATTTTCATATGATAGAAGTTATAAAATTTGGGCCAATATTGCATTATTTTTATTAAACCTAAATATCTTATATTTAAAATTTCCCTTGAGGGAAATTTTTTTAAATAAATTTTTTTTGTTTAATTTGTGTAACAATTATAAAAATAATTGTAACTGAAGCTTGAAATCACAAAAAAAATTATGTGCAGGAAATTGCCCTTGGGAAAAATGAATAATGCTTTGAATTACGAAAAAATCCTCATAAAAAATATATCCCCAAAAATGAAATTTTTTTAAGGAAAGAAAACTTAGTAAATTAATTTGGGTTAAATAATAACTATTATTTTAAATTTGAAATTTAAGTGCGATTTAAAAATTTCCTTTGAAGGAATTGTAATTGTAGAAATGTGAATAAATCCCAAAATGATTATTTGCATATGATAGCAGTTTTGAAATTTTGCCATTATTGGATTACTTTTATCAAACCTAATTTTGATTTTTCTTTTTTTTTGTAAAATTTTTTGTATTTAAAATTTCCCTTGAGGGAAATTTTTTTACATATTTTTTTTTTTTTGTTATAAAATTTTTTTATAAAAATATTTATAACTTGAAGTTTGAAATCATAAAAAAATTATGAATATGAAATTTCCCTAAAGGGAAATTTTTGTAGGTAATTTTTTTTTTTGTTTAATTTATGTAACAAAAGGAAAATTTTCTATATTTAAAAATACATTCTTAAAGTTTCGTTTTAAGGGATTTTATTTTAATGAATATTGTATATTTTAGCGGTATATTTTGCAGATTTTATAATAGAAAATTGAGCAAGAAGATAAATGTAGGTCAAAGTTTCTAAAGCTGCTAATGAACTTCGTAGCAACAAAAAAAATGGTTATAAAAATTTTAATGTTATTTATTCAACTTCAAATAATGTGTTACATCGTCAGCAGACTAGGTCAGTATATTAATCAGAATCAGACATGATAATGATAGCAGCAACCTTCGGCAGAATTTTTAAAACAAAATTATAAGTCAAAATCATATAAAACTATATGTAGGGGTGTATGTAAGTATGTGTGTTTACTTTAGTTTTAAAAAATAATAATTTCTATTGTATTATTTAATTTTCTATAGTGGGATTTTTGTTGATTAACTTAGCGGTAACTTAATGTGTTTTTTTATTAATTTATAACAGTCGTATTATTTATACAAACGTATTCTTTGTATACAATAATTAAATGGCTTAAAGCGGCAGAAACTATAAAAACTTTTCTTAGCAGAAATTTTTTCAAAACAATAGCAACAACGTCAATATTAATCGAGGCATTCTTAACAAGCTTTAGCATCACCATGGCATTATTCATCATTATAATTATTTGTGTTCAGCCTCTCGCTCAGCTGCAGCTAGTTAATGTGTTGGCAATTATTTCTTTTTATTTTACCTTAATTATTTGAATAGAATTAAGAAAATGGAAAATAAATAGAAATTAACTAAATATTAAAAAAAACATTAACAATTAGCTGTTAAAATTTGTTGTAAAATATTGTGCTATGCAAGGTGTAAAAATAGGTGTAAATTTTTAAACAAGACTACATTTAATTAGAACGGCTTTCCATTTTAGGGAAATTCTGTTGAAAATTCATTTATTAATCGTTAAAAATATTTTGGAAATATTTTTTTGAAGAAAGGAAATTTTGTAGATCTTATTTCCAATTCAAAAATATTGTTAATACTAAATAAAATTTCCTTTAAAGGCGTTACTGCTTTCCTTACTTACAAATTCTTAGTTAAAAATTACTTAATTTATAAAATATATCTTTAAAATAAAATTTCCCTCAAGGGAAATTTTTTTATGTAGGGAAATATTTAAATTTTTTTAAAATTATTCTTCCCAATACAGAAGTAAAAGCGACTATGACTATGCATTACAAAAAATTCATTTTACAAAAATTATCCCTAAAAGAGAAATTGTGAAATTAAAATTTCCCCCAAGGGAACATTTTTATGTAGGAAAATATTTATTTGTTTTTAATTTTTCTTTTAAAAAAAAAAATAAAAGCGGATATTACTTTCCATTACAAAAAATTCATTATACACAAAATTTCCCTAAAAGGGAAATTGTGAAAATAAAATTTCCCTAAGGGTAATATCTTTTTTGTAGGAAAATATTAAAATTTTTCTTAATTTTATTTTTAATATATTGTAATGCATAGTCAAAAAGCGACTATCACATTCCATTACAAAAAATTCATTATACATAAAATTTCCCAAAAAAGGAAATTTTTTAAAAAATTAAAAAAATTTGATTCTGTGAATATTTTAGTGCATTACTTAATCTTATCTCTTTAAATAATTTATTAAATAAAAATTTCTTTACAGAAAAATTTTTGTAGAGTTTGTGAAACTAAAATTTCGCTCAAGGGAACACATTTTTTTCTAGGAAAATATTAAAATATTTTTTAAAATTTATTTTTAAATATAGAACTAAAAGCGACTATTACTTCGCAGTACAAAAATTTCTTTATATATAAAATTTCCCTCAAAGGAAATTTAAAAAAAATAAATTTTGGATTTTGTGTTACTTAATCTTATATTTTAACATAAATGCTTATATAAAAAATCCTTTAGAGACGAATTTTCCCTAAAAGGGAAATTGTGAAAATGAAATTTCCCTCAAGGAACCATTTTTTTTTTTGTAGGAAAATATTGAAATTTTGCATTAAAAAAAATTCATTATATATAAAATTTCCCTTAAAGGGAAATTTTTTTAAAAAATTAAAATTTTTGATTCTGTAAATATTTTAGGGCGTTGCTTAATCTTATTTTTTTATAGTTAGTTTTTTTTATTGTTTATTTAAAATTTCCTAATGGGAAATTTTTTTATGAGGTATTTAAAGAACCAAAATCATGTGTTCCTTTGCAACGTTATTTAGAATTATAAGTCTAATGCTGTTTTTAGAGGTTAATAATTTATTTAAAAATTCTCGATTTTAATTGAACAACAAAGATTTTTTTGGCTTCAATGTAACAGAAGCAAGGTTTGTTGGCTAAGAAATCAATTATTATGGAGTAGCAGTCAAAGGCATTTCTTTCCACAAATTGGGACTCAAGTAAGTATAGGTCTTTGCAATAGCAGCATATGTAGCTTTAGCAAAGTTACTTAAGGTGACAGTAGATCCACGTGCAGAGGTATGATAATATGGAATGCCAGCAATAGTCAACAATTTCTTGGGCACGGGAGCGGAAATAATGCCAGGAATTAAACAAATAGAAACTAAGCCACATTTGCCAGTCACTTTGCAGGGTATAGTGTGCGAATTTCCTTTATTATAAAAAATAATTGGCACACACGAATTCTAAAATTAATTTAAAAAATC
The DNA here is from genome assembly GCA_030448955.1 of Trichopoda pennipes. NCBI lineage: Eukaryota > Metazoa > Arthropoda > Insecta > Diptera > Tachinidae > Trichopoda > Trichopoda pennipes. The sequence goes on along the minus strand of JASKUP010000056.1, from coordinate 4,526,149 downwards.
CCTTAAGGAACATCATTTCGGTTAATAAAAGACTTTTGGAAAAAAATCTTATAGAAAAGAAGAAAAAGAAGAAGAAAAACTCACTACAGCTTTTAAGCCAGACTTAGTGAGAAGTAGCCAAAGAATCTTCTTCCAATGAATTACAAAAAGAATGGTAATAAAGCAAGCTATTCAAAAGTGTGTGACAAATTACAAATAACAACAACAGCAACAACAAAAATTATAAAACTACAAACGTAGTGACCTGCTTTAGTATCTCCCTTCACTATTAAAATACTTTTTTTTTTCTTTCTTTTTTATTGTTGTTGTTTTTTTTTTCTAACATTCTCAACCAATAACTTTCTTTATTTCCCATGATATTATCTAAGGTCGTCATTGTGGCGACAGCAACACATACAACACAAACAACAAATGAAAACGTGATGCTGATAATAATGATAATTATGACACCGAATGTTGATGATGCCGATGACAATTATGATGTTAATCAATCATGTGTGACTGCAGCTAAACTAAACTAACGGGCAGTTAGACATTTTTAAAGCATTTTTTGTTTTGTTTTTGTATTCCCATCTTCTGCCATACCTAAGGCTTTAAATAGATATATATATTTTCTATTAATAAAAAATAAATAAATTCCAAAGCATATTAACTGTAAAGTAAAAAAGCTAAAAAATAAATAAAAATAAAAAAGCGAATGCTTAGAAACAAGATTTTCTTTAATATTTATTATGCTTTAAAATTTGAGGTAATTTAGCATTTTTTATTTATTTTTAATATAATTTAAAAATCATTTTTGCCAAAAGCCGTAATTCGTTAAACAGCAATAATACTAAAAATAATGAAAATAACATTAAGAAAGCTAAAAAGACAATAAATAAAAAATATTAAATTTCAAATCTATGTATATGAGTGCATGTGTCTTAAGTCTTTAGTTTAAAAAACCATTAACTTCAAAGCCAGAAATGCATGGACAATAACAGTACAATTTTGGCCACAAAATTAACAGCAAAAAAAAACCTCTCACCAAACTAACAAAAATAAAAACATATTTCTTTTGTTGTCTTCTTTCAGATCTTTTGAAAAAACAAAAAAATATTAAGCACCGCAAAAAAAGTTGATGTTAAAAAATCACAAACAAGAAGAAGAAAAAGTTAAGGAAAAAAAACAAATACAAAAAGAAAGTTTTTCCTGTACAAATTCAAATGGTTTTTGTTTCTGCGTTTTCTGGTTTTGACAATATTTTCCATAGATTTTTTGTTAAAGATATATAACCACATGTTTGTGTGGCTGTGTGTATGTGTGGCTTCTTTTATCTATTGCTGTTTGTTCTTTAGGTTTTAACATCTAACGGCATGGGTTACACCAAATAACTGTTCTCACTTTCTTTCAAAACTTCATGGATTAAAGTTTAATTTTTAAGGTTTTTCTTTATTTTATTTTATATATTTTTATGCGTGCACCTGTGTGTGTGTGTGTGTATATGTGTGTGTGTATGTGCGTGTGTACAAAAATTTTCTTTTTTGTCTTGTGCTGTCTACATCCGCCGCAACCGGTAGCTGTCATTTATCTAAGAACATTAAATGCCTGTATGTATATATTAATCTATGTGAATGTATATTTATTGTTGGTGTTTTTTTCTTCTTCTTCTTCTTTAATTTGAGATTAAATTTCAATGTATATTCGTAAAAAAACAAAAAACTTATTTAGACCGAAATCTCATAAAAGCGAAAAGAAAGAGAAAGAAAAAATCCAATAGAATTAAATTTTTCATATAAAAAAATATTTCAACTTTCTTTTTTGACAGTTGGCAGCCATCAATAATTTAATGTATACAGGTGCTATACGGTGGCCCATTATTGTCATTAAAGTTTATGATTTCAATTTATAATTTTATAATTCAAAAAAATTTTATACTTTGAATTTATACTTTAAAATTATACTTTAAAATCATATTTTAAAATTATACTTTAAAATTATAATTTAAAATCATATTTTAAAATTATACTTTAAAATTATACTTTAAAATTATATTTTAAAATTATACTTTAAAATTATACTTTAAAACTTTACTTTAAAATTATACTTTAAAATTATATTTTAAAATTATACTTTAAAATTATACTTAAAAATTATACTTTAAAATTATACTTTAAAATTATACTTTAAAGTTATACGTTAAAATTATACTTCGAAATTATACTTTAAAATTATACTTTAAAGTTATACTTTAAAGTTATACTTCGAAATTATACTTAATATTTAATTATACTTATAAAATGACTTTCACTACATGAAAGTGGGGGTTTGTGTTATGATGCTATTAAATAGTACTAAATTTTTTTAAAATTATGACTACAGTATAACTAGTCAATTACTGAGTTATCACTAGATATATGATTAGACTTTGAACTTAAAGTAATGTTACGACTAAACTGTAACCAACTAATGATAAGAAAACGAGAATAACTCAAGTTTGGCCTGACTATAACTTGACTAAGGCCGTAGCCTTAGCGTATAACACCAAACTGTGATTATAATAACAGTATGACTAAGCTTTATAAGACAAAACTATGTCAATATTATAACTAGCAAATCTAGAAAAAACAGCATGTCTATAACTAGAATATGGCCGGACTAAAATTATAGCCAAACTATAACTGAGAGCATGTTCTGTACAAAATAACAATATGATGACTAAACTATGACGCTGACACCGCAAGCATGCATTTGTAAGTGGTCAATAACTAGAATATAAGTATACTGTGACTCTGAAATAAGAAAAATGTTACTAAGAGGTGACTACACTATGAGTATGACAAAAGTATGACTAGATTATATAAACCAGACGATCCCTAACTATAGAATATGCTATGACTAGAATGTGATTAATCTAGTATTAGATTACAACTGAACAACGATGATGGCCAAAGTGGAACTGAAGTCATCTGGAAAACAATAATATGAACGCCAGACGATAATAGGAACACGACAATGATCCGTTTTTATATAGTTCATGAAAAGAACAGGGTTAGAATGTGACTAAGCTGTGACTACACTGTGAATATGACAAAATATGATTAAAATATATACACCGGAAAATCCCCAGCTACTGACTAGGCTATGATAACAGTATGATTAGTCTATTATTAGACTATAATTGAACTACGATGATAGTTAAAATATGACTAAGGCCATGTAGAAGACGACAAAATAACAGGTACAAAACAAGATTCTATTTTTAAATAAACCATGACAAGAGTATAACTAGTCTAAGACAAGACTGTGACTAAATCGTTTTTTAAAATATAATTAAACTATGCCTCTATAACAGCAACACTAAAACTAGGCTATGTGTAGGCTGTGACTAGATCATGATCAGACTAAGACTAGATTAGGGTAACACTATGACATAATGATTAGAGTATGACCTAAATTCCAATTATGACAACACTATGATTAAATTTTAGCACATAATAACTAAGACTGGAGACTATGGCAACACTGTTACCATATAATGACTAAAGTACAACTAGATTTTTGTTATACTACTCTGTGACTACAGTCTCACAAAATAACAACTATAACTGGAATATGTTTAGAGTGTAAATTGCCTAGATTATTCATAGACTATGGCAACACTATGACCATATAATGACTAGAGTACGTCAAGATTTTTGTTATCCGTAGGCTGTGATTAGAGTCCCAACAAAATAATAACTATAACAGGAGTATGTGTAAAGTATAAAGTGAATTGGTTGGAAAGGTCTCGGGCTCCGTGAAAATTATGGCACAGAAAATTCAGGAAATATTTCAAGAGAAAAGCAGGAAAACAGGGAAAATCATTTTTTACAAGCAGCGCCATCTCTGATATACAGTACGTACTACAACGGTACCAGTATGTGGTGTGTGAGTATCCCTCACGAAAATAAGTACGTTCGACATGCAAATAACCGATAAAATATACAATGAAGGATTGATTCTGATTGAGGATCAATGCTTGACTATTACAAACCAGCTACTGATTGAAGTAGGAATGATTGCGCCGAATCGATCGATGCACGATGCATTCGGCCAAGAATTAAATCAAGAGCTGCAATACAATGTTGATACATTGCAGGAATTCGTTCGAGATAATGTGCCGTTGTTGAAGCTGAATGAAAAGCAAAAACAAATATACGAAACATTTATGCAAGCGGTGGACAATAATACTGGTGGTCTATTCTTCCTGAACGCACCTGGAGGAACGGGGAAAACATTTGTCATTTAATTGATTTTGGCCACTTTTGAATCAAGATGTGACATAGCTTTGGCATTAGAATCATCTGGAATTGCGGCGACTCTTCAAGATGGCGGTCGTACTGCACATTCTGCGCTTAAGTTGCCACTAAATTTAAACACAATTGATACTTCAACATGCAATACTTTCCGATCCAGTGCAATGGGAAAATTGTTGATACAATGTAAACTCATTGTTTGGGATGAGTGCCCGATGGCACATAAGAAATCACTTGAAGCACTTAACTTTACACTGAAGGATCTGTGGCGAAATAACAACATCTTTGGCGGCTGGATGATATTGTTGGCCGGCGATTTCAGACAGACGTTGCCAGTAATTCCCCATGCAACGCCAGCAGATGAATTGAAGGCATCACCTTTATGGAATAATGTAAAAACCTTATCGCTAACCACTAATATGAGAGTTCAACTTCAAAATGATCAAAGTGCTGTATAAAATTTTCCAAACAATTGTTAGCTGTTGGAAATGGAAAAGTCCCAGTTGATGCGACAGCTGGATTAATTACTCTTACCAACGACTTTTGCCGATTTGTAGACTCTCAATTAGCGCTTATTGAAAATATTTTCCCAAACATTAGTGGGAATTAGCAGAATTATGCTTGGTTAAGTCAACGAGCAATTCTCGCCGCAAAGTATAATGATGTTGTACATGCACTGAATTTCACCATTCAATCAAAAATCGATGGCAGTTTGGTGACATACAAATCCGTTGATTCCATAACAAATCCAGATGATGCAGTAAATTATCCAGCGGAGTTTTTGCAGTCTCTGGAGTTACCAGCATTTACACCACATAACTTGCAACTCGAAGTTGGTTCAGTTATTATGATATTGCGTAATTTGAATCCACCGCGACTTTGCAACGGTAGTCGACTTGCGGTGAAAAGACTAATGCCGAATTTGATTGAGGCAGCCATTATTAACGGAAAGTACGCAGGGTAAAATGTATGTATTCCTCGAATACCAACAATTTCGACTGATCTTCCGTTTGACTTCAAACGATTGCAATTTCCGGTTCGCCTTGCGTCCGCAATGACAATTAACAAGTCGCAAGGCCAATCGCTTAGTGTTTGCGGGATAAATATAGAAAATCATTGTTTATCACATGGCCAGCTCTATGATGCGTGTTTACGAGTTGGGAAACCATCCGCTTTATTTGTGTTAATGTCAGACCAAAAAACAGAAAATGTGGTTTACCAAAGAACACTTCAATCAAACGATTAATTTGCGGACACACACGTATAACGCTTCGATTCAGTATTTACTTTCAATTCACTTTCATTTTTTTACTTAGAGAATTTCAACTAAATTCCCCTTAATTTTTGTTATCGAAGTGAATTCGTTACTCTGTTGTGCAATGAAATAAAAATTTTCCTTTTCAAATATAAAACAAAAAAAAAAAAAATAATTTTTCTTCATCTTTTAATCCCCAAACGAAATGTTACAAAAAACGAAGACTTCTGGTGGCGAAACGGAGCGTGTAATAATTTTTAAATTTATGTAAGTACATTATAGCCACCTAAAAGTCTTTAAAGATTTGCTTAAGCAAATGGCAGAATTTTCATTCAATATTTGACATCAGCTTGAGCCAGCTTATTATAGCTGGTCCTGAACTTGCCTGGTTTATACATAGATTATGGCAACACTATGGCCATATAATGACTAGAGTACGACTAGACTTTTCTTATCCGTAGACTGTGACTACAGTCTCACAAAATAATAGCTATGACTGTAAAAGCTAGCAATGAAGTTAGTTAATAAATTGCTGCTATATTTAACGAAACGATGGCCACCCTGATGTCGTGTACACCCTGCAGTTCTGCGGATAATATGGTGCCATCAGCTGATAAGAAGAAAAGAAATTATAGTGCTGACATATTTCAAAGAGGGAGACTGTCTGTCATTGGCGTGCAAAAGGTTTCTTGGGCAACAAAAAGAAAAATGTCGATCCTGTACCTGTTCTGATATGGGCGTGAGTACTGGCTCGACGGAGAAATTTTCGGGAAACCAAAGAAAAACAAAGAACGAGAAAACCCTAAAAATTGTTGAGTTTTATTAATTGAATGAAAGTGAAAGTGTGTGTTAAATCAAAAGCATTTAATATACGATGTCATAGTGAAGTTTAATGACTTCAAGTGGGAGGTACGTTATCTGAGGTAACACCAGCCTGAACTTTCTGTGTATGTATAAGGATAAGGAGGGTATATAAAGGACTTGTGGTGCACTCTAATTTAACTTTTTATTAACAATTCTTTTATACAAAACTATTATGGATTTTTTATATGCCGAAGCTTAATGTTGGCAGCAGTCGTCTATGTGGCAACCTGCGAGTAATTTTTTCAATTTATTGCTTTTAAGTAAACAGCCATCACTATGACAATAGTCATTATCATGACAGCAACCACTACAAAGCCAGCGTGACATTTTAACACTCAAGTTGATTTACAAGAGCTTAAGAGAACTGAAAAAAAGTTATTAAAAAAGTTTTTAAAAATTTTTTTAATAAAAAAAATAAATATAAACAAATTAATTATTTGATTTATTTAAATAAAAAGTTTAAAAATAAAATTTCTAGAATATAAAAATAATTTTTATAATTTTTTAACAATTTACAAGGTGTTTGCTCACTGTAATTTACTTTGTGTAAACAAAAAAAAGAAGTAAAAATACTTTTTATAAAATTTATTTCTTTACTTTAAGAACTAATAAAAGATCATAATTTTTTTTTTTTCAAAACACTTTTATTTTTGTTTGTTTGTTTGTTTGTTTGTTGCTTTTGTTGGAAAAGTGGGTTAAATGCATAAATAATTATTATAATTTAAGCTTTAGATTTGGATAGTGTTTCTTCACCTTCTTCTTTTTACTAAAAATAATAACAATCATAATGATGATAATAATGATAATCATGATGATGATGATGATAATGATGACGATGTTAATATGAGGTCATCATTTGTTTTTGATGGTGTTAATTAAATAAATGTATTTTCGTTTCTGGTGCCGGTTTTTTGTTAGTCTTTCTTCTCCTTTTGCCAAGTTTTTTATAAAAATGTGACCCACTAAAATATAAAATATTTTTTTTAACTAATATGTTTTGTTGTTTTTGTAATTTTAATACAATAAACAAATTAAAATTTAACAATGACTGAGTTTTGAGGTAAATTTCTTAAGAAATTCTTATTGGAGGCATTCTAACAGAAGGCTGAAGTTATGGTCAGTCAGTTTAGAATTTAGTGAGTTTTCATATTAAAAATTCATGTATGAACTTAATTATTTATTATAACGGTTTATTGTTACTTTCATTTTAATTTAGAATATTTTTTTATGTAAATTTTACAGTTTTAATAGAAAATGAAATATTTTACAAGGTGTTCGGCAATTTATTATATTTTTGTTTTCTTTTCAGCATTCAGCTGAAATTTAATTTTTTTTCTATATAGAAAAATTATACTTTTTCTTTACTTTTGACAGGGTGATTTTTTTTAAATGCTTTAAAATAAAGTTGGTATTTAAATTAACTCCATATAAATGGTATAATCAAATAAAATAATTAATTAATTTTTTATAATTATGCTTCTTTTATTTAATTCTATTCAATTCATTTTTAAGTTGAAAAATAATTAATTAATTAATTAAAAAAAAAAGAAATTTTTTTTTTTGGAAAACAGATTTAGGGAGTTTTTAATTTATCTAAAACAATATTTTAAAGAATTCTCTCAAATTGAATCCTCTCGGTGAAGTAATTTTTTTTAACAGACTTAGGAAAATGAAAATGACTAACTGAATAAATTTCATTATAACCGATAATATATCTAAAACTCCTCATATAATCAATCATTTTAGGAATAACCAGCAAAGCAAAGCTTTAATTAATAAAAATAAATAAATTTTTATAAATTTCTTTAGAGTTTTTCACAATAAGTCATCTGAAATCGTTTTAAAGTTTAAATTATCATTTAGAACAAAGAGCTTCACGCAAAGTTTTCAAAAAAAAGTTATACTTTTGAAAATTCATATTTTTTACCTTAAGTAAACAATGTAAACTTAACTACTTACCATGATATTTAAATGAAATATATTAATTTTCTTACTTCACAGTTATTTACATTGTTTAAAATTTAAAAAAATATTTTAATATAATTAGCTTTTCACGAAGTTTTAAAAAAAAATAATTTTTTCATAAATTTACATATTTTACATTATGTAAACAATATGTAAATGCGGTAAAATATGCTTAGCTATCATAGTAATTAAATAAAATTAAAAAAAATTCATTATCTGACAATTATTTACATTGCTTACGTCATGTAAAAAAGGTGTAAAAACTATGTAAACATAGAAAAATATATCACATGTATATTCAAATTTAATGAAGTGAAAAAAAACCTACATTTGAAAAAATTTACATTTTTTACATTAAGTAAACAGCATGTAAGCAAAGTAGAATATGACTGCTTGCCATGGCAATTAAATGAAATACGTAAAATTTTAGTTTAAACGTAGTCATTTTACAAAAAATTGTGAAAAATATACTAAAGCTAAAGATTTTTTGCAATGTAAAATGTCTTATAAAAGTGTGTAAACATTAAAAGAATAAATGAAATACATAAAGTGAAGTTAATAAAAAAAAAAAAAAAAAAATATATATATATATATATATATATATATATATATATATATATATATATATATATATATATATATGTATATATATATATATATATATATATATATATATATATATATCAGATTATGTAAAATTAGAAAGAAGTTTAAAAAATGCATTATTTTGATAGACTTATATTCTTTACATCATGTAAACATAATGTAAATGTGGTAGATTATGCCTACTTACCATAATAATTAAATGAAATACTTAAAATCCATTACCTAACAGTTTTTGACATTGTTTACATCATGTAAAAATTGTGTAAAATTTATAAAGTTTGGAAATTGATTAAATGTCAAATGTATTTGCAAAAGGGCATATATCCTACAGCGCCTCTACATGTCAAAAGTGTGTAAACATGTAAAATACATATATGTAAAATTAACAATATATGTATATATTAAAAAAAAAAGCATTATCTTTTGTAATATGTATATATACAAATATATAAAATGTCTGTCAAATTTGAACGAAGTTAAAAACATGTATTTTCAACAAAATTACATTTTTTACATCATGTAAACAATGTGCGAATGTGGTGGAATATGCTTGCTTACCATAATAATCAAATGAAATACTTAAAATCCATTACCTAACAGTTATTTACATTGTTTACATCATGTAAAAATTGTGTAAAATTTATAAAGTTTAGAGTGTGATTAAATTTCAAATGTGTTTACAAAAAAACATATATCAAATAGAACTTCTACATGTCGAAAGTGTGTAAAGATGAGAAATACATTTATTTTATATTATTATATTTAAAAAAATTATCATATGTAAAATTGCATAATTTACCTGAAGTACTCTATACACAAGTAGGTATATATGACAATAAACATCATAAATATGTAAACTTTGAATAAATTTTAAAAAGATCTGTTCTTTTAACAAATTCACATTTTTTACATCATGTAAACAATATGTAAATGCGGTAGAATATGCCTACTTACGATAGTAATCAAATAAAATACTTAAAATCCATTACCCAACAGTTATTTGCATTGTTCACATCATGTAAAAATTGTGTAAAATTTATAAAGTTTAAAAATTGAGGAAACTTCAAATGTGCTGAAAAAAGTCAAATATTGTAGCACTTCTTTCTGTTGAAAAAAAGCCGTTATCTATTGTAAATTTGCATAGTTTACCTGAGTAAAAATATACGTTTTTACATTACTTTTTTACATTATATAAACAATATATATATATATATATATATATCTTATAGAATATGATTATTATTTAACTTGGTAAGTAAATATAATATGTAAATTTTCTTACTTGAAAAATATTTACATTGTTTACATCATGTAAAATTTATGTAAAATTAAAAAAGTTTAGAACTTGATTAAACTTTAACCTTTTTAACATTATATAATCAATATATAAATTTAAATTATATATGTAAATTTTCTTACTTGATAGTTATTTACATTGTTTACATCACGTAAAATTTGTGTAAAAAATATAAAATTTGAAAATTTAGGTAAAAGTAAAAAGTCATTAAAAAATGAAATCAAATATGATGTTACTGCTTTATGTTAGAAGTGTGTAAATAATGTAAAATATGTAAAACATTTGAGAAACTTAAAATAAAAATTAAAAAAATTATGATGTTTTGACCTACAGAGATTTAAACAACGATATATAAAATGTGTTAACATTTTAATAAATTTAAAAAAAAATTTTTTTTTTAATTATATTTTTTACACAAAGTAAACATAAGGTAAATATGTTAATATATGCCAAAATTCGTATAATAGTTAGGGTACTTTAATGAAATACTTAAATATATTTAGATGAAAATAATTTACATTGTTGACATTATGTAAACAAAGTGTAAAATTTGTCAAATATGTAAAATTTTATAAAAACTCGTAAAAATTTTGTTAATAAGACTATTTCATTTGTTTATCATTTTATTTACATGGGGTAAATAATAAAGAAATTTGCGAAGATTTTGAATTTTACATTTTACATTTGATAAATGATGAAGAGCAGTTGAATAAATTATATAATATGTTTGGTGTCGTTGCCTTAGTTTTCGAAATTTACTCAATGTGTCATTTATGTAACTGTTTATTAAGTAACTTTTAAAAAAGTTAGTATACACAATTATAGGAGTATAACGGTTTGAAGTTGCAAATTTTTCTTTTTTTTTGTTTTTCTTGACAATTTGTAAATTATCTTATTATACATTTTTTATAGTTCATTACCTGAAAGGGCTTTGTAAAGTTAATGGTTTCATTTCCATGAATTCATTCGTTCATAAACCAGAATCGAATTGAAGAAAATAAGTTGCTCTTTACGTTTGTTACGTTTGTATGTAAAAAAACCACATTAGAATAAATATAATTAGAAAAGTTGTTCCATTTACTTAAAAAGTATTCAATTTATTAGTAAGACAACAAAAACAAAAAAAAAATGAAAACTTTTATGACTTGATTACCGCATGCAATTACCACATAATATGATCTAACTGTAGAGCAACATGCCACCAACATGACACTGCCACCTTAAAAATACCAGAGAGAACATTGTACATCATAAAGTCTGAGAATGGTAACAATGGTAACGAGAAAATTACAAAAAAAAAAACCAAAATAATTTTTTTTGTTTGTTGTTTTTGTTTAAATCGACTAAGACAATGTCAGCTAACTGAGCTTCATTAATACAATAAAACCCTGTTATTACATTTATACTTTTCTATCTTGTTTGGTTTTGTGTTAAAAATTATTTCCGCTTGAATTAAGTAACAAAGACACGATAGACTTGTAATAAAATTAAAGCAAAAAGTATTTGCAATTAAGTAAAGAATAAATTAAACATTTTTACATTTCAATGTAAACGAAAAGCCAAGCTGCTGTGCCATTCAAATTTTACAAAAAAAATTCTTAAAATATTCTGAATTTAAATTTAGAAAAAAAAGAAGCATGAAACAAGTGCAATCATGAAGAATTTATAACAAAGACACTAAAAAATTGCTGGAGATACATGCAATGAAAACAACAACAATACACACGCACTAAGGTAACAGCAATTTAAAAGACTTAAGACACAAACAGGCTTTCTAAAAATAAGCAAACGAAAGACAACTTCTTAAGATTCTAATAAAAATTTTGCATGATTGTTGACAGCGATCAAAATTAAAGAAATAAAAAAAACTATGTAAAGAAATTAATTGACTTTGAGTAAAGGACAGGTGTTTGGAAAATTTCACCAAAGAGAATATGAAAAGCCTTCCTCTGATTATTTTATGACAACTGGCAGCAACATTTAATTGATCCTGAATGCTTGCGCTCTGTTCAACATTTCAACCAACATAACAGTCAGTTTAGGACTTTTGTATTCTAAAATTATACCTAAATTAATCGGTTACTATTTCGCATTCATATTTTAAAATCATCTACACATCACTGAGTTTGTTCTTAACTTCGGCATAATTATTAAATATTAAAGAAATTTTTACATGATACTTGGAGGTAAAATATGAAGAGAAACAAGATATGCAAGATCTCACCTCGATTTAAAATTTTTTTTTGTCTTATTAACAATTTGTTGGCACATTATTTACACACTAGATACTTTATTTACATGATGTCAACATAAGAAATTTTATTAAAAGATATAATGGTTTATTTTTATTTCGCATATTTATTCTTTAAGCATTATTTACAAGATAACTAATATTTTACAGATTGTTTACGCAATGTAAACAATGTACAAAATCTAAATCTACATAAAAAATTCAAATTTTCAACATTTATTTATCATCACTGAGTCTGTTATTATCTTCGGCATAATTAAAAAATATTCAATAATTTTTTTACATAATAAATTGTATATAAAAATAAAATTGTTTATATATATATTTTGCATGTTTATTCTTTAAGCATTATTTACATGATAACTAATCTTTTACATATAGTTTACGCAATGTAAACAATCTGAATCTATATACAAAAATTTAAAGTTTCAACATTTATTCATTGAATTTCAAAAACTTAACTATTTTTAATAATTTACTAATTGTTTACATAATGTCAAAAATATATAACAAATTTTTGGAATTATGTATATATTCTGCTAGTTATTTTTAACAATTTTTAAATACAATAATACATTATTTTTTATTTTTATTATCATGTAAACCATGTAAAATAATTGTTTTAACAATGCCTGCATTTTTAAAATTCTTAATACTTATCAGCCTGTAATATATGAATATTTGTGAATATTTTTATATTTAATATTTCAAGCATTTTTTACAGCATCACTACATTTTTTACCTATTTTTTAGCTTTTTACACTATGTAAACAATTGTAATTTATATATTTTTCAACGTTTCTTTGGTATATTTAAAATTTTTGTATATTTTTTAACTGCTTTATATTGTTTACCCCCAGTTTACATAATGTCAATACCTTATATTATTTTTTTTTATTTATTTATATAGTGTGCTTATTGCATTAGAATATTTACATATCAAGTAATAAATTAGTTTTTAATTTTTTGCTATATAAGCAATATACCTTATTGTTGACATGATGTCAATAAATGCATATAACGTTAATATTGAAATTTTTAACACATCAGTTATATTTCAAGGAAAACTACCTCATATCTATAGTCTTTTTTCCCATCAATTTTAATACTTAAGCTTATTTTACATGATGATAGATTTTTATCAATTGTTTACACCATGTAAATAATGTAAGTTTATATTTATTTCATAATTTTTTTTAGTTATTTTAAAAATTTTTTATATTTTTTTAAGTTTTTTATATTGTTTACCCATTGTTTAAATAACGTTAAGGGTAAAATTTTTTTTTAGAATTTATTTTTTTATTCTATTGTTCAGTGCGTAAAAAATTTACATTTGTCTCAATTCTGTGCACATATCCATGTAAGCAATGTAACGTTAGCAATGTAGCATTGTTGACATGATGTCAACGCGTGTATATGATGTTAACATAACACTTTTTAACATTTATTAATAATATTTTATGTAAACTGGTTCACATCTGTAGACTTTTTTGCCACCAATTTTTTTTTTTTAGCATATTTTACATGATGATTTATTTTTTACCTATTGTTTACACCATGTAAATAAGGAAAGTTAATACATATTTCATAATTTTCTTAATTTAGTTTAAAATTTTTTTATAATTTTTAGCTTTTTTATATTGTTTACCCATTGTTTACATAATGTCAAAAGTCAAGTTAAATATTATTTTCGAAATTATTTAAGTATTCTCCTGTTGTATTCAGAAGTGTTAAATACTACATTTGTCTCATTTCTTTGCATATATCCACGTAAGCATTGTAACGTTTGATATGTAATGTTTTTGTTGACATAATGTCAACAAGCTTATGTGATGTCAATATAAAAATTTTTAACATTTATTAATAATATTTTATGTAAATTGGTGGACATCTAAAGTCTTTTTTGCCACCAATTTTAATTTTTAATCATATTTTACATGATGATTTATTTTTTACCTATTGTTTACACCATGCATATAATACAAGTGTGTATATATTTAAAAAATGTTTAAAATAGTTTAAAATTTCTCTGTTATTTTTACCCATTTTTATATTGTTTACCCATTGTTTACATGATGTCAAGAGACAAATAAATTTTTTTTTTCAAAATAATTTTTGTATTCTATTGTTATGTTCAGTTGTTTCAAAATCTATATTTTTATCTCATTTTTCATTTGTGTTATAGTGTTATAACTTACACATTTAAGTGGCAATTCCTTCTATTAAAAAAACATGTTATAACCAAATTAAGAATCAAAACTTCTCTTGATTTTTGTGAAATGTCTACTGCTTTACCAACTTTAGCATACCCAATTATCGCACATTTTACAAATACCACTTTAATTAGTTATTCGCGTGCTATCTTTTAATGTAAACTATTCAAAATTTATATTTATAAAAACTGTTGGTAGTTAAAAACAAATAAAATATAAGCTTTCACAAACTCCAGCAAATTAAAAAGCATAATTCTTTCTCCTTAATTATCTCCTCATCGAAATATAATTCCGTAAAAAAAATATGTGCAAATGTCATCATCTTAAAGTTGACGTTTTACGTTTGAAAGAGAGAAATAAAAAAAAAGAAAATATAAAATCTCAAGGCAGCTTTAAATTTAATAACATGAGGTAATTAAATAAATAACACACGTAAAAGCTGCATTTTCACATTTCATTTCACTTTTATGTTCCTTTTTCAATCCATAGTAAATAATTAATAGAAAAAGTAGACACCTGAAGTTAAAGAAAGTAAATATGATCGATGTCTGATTGACACGTTACAAGAACAGGAATTATTATTTATTAAGTAAATAGTTTTCAATAACTCTACATTATAGAATAATTAGCCATTAATAATTACATCATAGAAACATTTTGTTTCTATCATGTAACCAATTTTTTTTATTATTAAAACTATTTACTTCCAAGCAAAATGTAACGCTGTATTATATTTAGTATTTAGTACACTTTACATCACATACCTGCAATTTACATTTTAACGTTTTAATAAATAGTGTATATTTGTATATTAATTAAAATTAATACACGGAGTATATTACATTATTTACCGATATTTGGCAATTGTATACACAATGTAAATAATAATATTGTAAAATATTTGTATTAAATATAATAAATATAAATATATTGTATTCTGTATATTTTGATTTTGATTAAACACTTTACACGGAATATAATACATCATTTACTAATATTTACCAATTATTTACACAATGTAAATAATAATAATTATAAAATTTTTTAACTCAATTTAAACCAATAAGGTATAGTGTATATTTTAATATTTATTAAAAAGCGTACAGGGTTTGTATTTTACTATTTACTAATATTGAACAATTGTTTACACAATGTAAATAATATTAATTGAACAAATTTTTTAACTCAGTTCAAAGCTATAAAGTTACTATATATTGTGGTATTTGTTAAACACTTTACACGGAATATAATACATCATTTACTAATATTTACCAATTGCTTACACAATGTAAATAAAATTTATTTAAAAAAAATTTAACCTTAATTTAACGCTATAAAGTATATTATATAATTTAATATTTATTAAATACCGTACACGGAGTATATTAAACTATATACTAATATTTACCAATTGTTTACACAATGTAAATAATATTAATTAAACAAATTTTAATATTAATTTAAAGCTACTACGTACAGTGAACATGTTGATATATAATAAATATCTTACGCGGACTATATTACACTATTTACTAATATTTATCAATTGTTTTCACAATGTAAATAATTTTAATTAAAAAATTTTCAATCTTAAGTTAAAGCTAGAATGTATAATAATTATTTTAATATTTATTAAATACCTTACACGGGTTATATTACATTACTTACTAATATTTACCAATTATTTACACAATGCAAACAATAATAATTATAAAATTTTTTAACTCAATTGTAAGCTATAAAGTATACTATATACTTTGAATTTTATTAAACACTTTACACGGAATATAATACATCATTTACTAATATTTACCAATTATTTACACAATGTAAACAATAATAATTATAAAATTTTTTAACTCAATTTAAACCTATAAGGTAAAGTGTATAATTTAATATTTATTAAATAGCGTACACGGTTTGTATTTCACTATTTACTAATATTGAACAATTGTTTACACAATGTAAATAATAATAATTATAAAATTTTTTAACTCAATTCAAAGCTTTAAAGTTACTATATATTTTGGTATTTATTAAACACTTTACACGGAATATAATACATCATTTACTAATATTTACCAATTGTTTACACAATGTAAATAATATTAATTAAACAAATTTGAATATTAATTCAAAGCTACTACGTAAAGTGAACATGTTGATATATAATAAATACCTTACACAGATTATTTTACATTATTTACTAATATTTACCAATTGCTTAAACAATGTAAATAATAATAATTATAACATTTTTTAACTCAAGTCAAAACTATAAAGTATACTATATATTTTGATTTTTATTAAACACTTTACACGGACTATAATACGTCATTTACTAATATTTACGAATTGTTTACACAATGTAAACAATATAAATTAAACAATTTTCAATCTCAATTTAATGCTGTAAAGTATTTACTATAATTTACCATTTGTTTACAATATATTAAGGATAATTATTAAAAAATGTAATTTTAAATCAAGTATTATAATAGTTAAAGTATAGTTTACATGTATATTTTACACTGATTACCTATTATTTTTTTTATTTTTTTTTTTTTTTGGGTAAGATGGAAAAACACGTGATGGATCTAGCGAGATCCGCTGTATGATGGACTCTGATATCGCTATCGGTTAAAAATCCATCTCCCTCGTGCCCTCCCCAGCACGACTTCCAGGAGGATCCCTGTTTGGTCAAGATACCCCTGCCAGAGTGGCTTGTTATGGTGGTTTTTCCACTGTGCTGCCTTGGAAATAACTGCTACTTCCTTTATGGGTTATATGGTGGACTTTCTTTAACGAAATCCATATTGCCTCGGCGAAAAATGTCCCTCCGTGGCAATGACTTGTTCAAGCCTTTTGATTACCTATTATTTACATAATATAATATTAACAAATAGTGCATAACACGTAGACATCTAATTATTCGATTTTTGTTAAAGTATTTCAAAAGTTTCATATATTTTACATTATTTACAACTATGAAAAGTTAATATTTTTTCTTGCTTGACATTTTTGAGAATATTAAGAATATTATTTACATATATTTATTTATTGTTTACAAGAAGTCAAAATGACAGATTAACTCTAACTGGACAGCATTTTTTATCATAAATTCATGTTTTTATCTTTACGTGTAAATTTTACTTAAGTTACTTCCTTTATTTTATTTATATGTTGTTTACATCCTGCCTACATGATGTCAACAATTAAAATTTTAGCTTTTATTTGCTTTTTCTTTTAACTAGGTGTTAGTAAATGCTATAAATAGTGATTTTTTACAGCTTATGTATTATTTACATGATGTCAACAATGTAATTTAATATGATATGTTTTATTTTTTATATTTTTATTTATTTATTATTATTTATTTATATTTTTAATTTTAGTTTTTTTTTTTACTTTTTGCTATTTTTTACCTTACGTCAATAATGTAAACTTTAAAAATATTTAATTAAAGAGCTGTTATGTAACAATTGAACTTGTATTTCGACTTTAGTATAAAGTAAATAAAGTTTAAATATTTACTAATATTTTACATTACGTAAAGAATGTAAAAATCATATACTTATGTGGAAATTTTTTGTCATAAATTCATGTTTTAATTCTGTGTATTCACCTGTTTTAAACAATTGTGTAAATTTGACATATTTTACTTTGTTTATATATTGTTTACATGCTGCCTGCATGATGTCAACAATAAAAAATTAGCTCTTATTAATTTTTTTCTTTTGAATATAACATATATTTAATAAAGTAAATGATTTAAACAATGCTTACATACAGCTTATGTATTGTTTACATGATGTCAACAATGTAATTTAGTATGTATATGTTTTAATTTGAAATTATATTTTATTTTATATATTATTAAAAATATTTATATGCTTTTAATTTTAGTTTTAGTCACTTTTTGCTAATTTTTTACCTTATGTCAACAATGTAAAGTTTGGAATTATTTATATAAAAGGTTATTATGAAATAATTAAAATTATATTTTAACATTTAGACATTATTTACCAATTTTTTACATAATGTCAAGAATGTAAAAACCATATAATTATGTGAAATTTTTTATTAAATATTTTGTGTTTTAAATAATTTTATTGTTTACTTTTTATAAACTTTTTTACATGACTTAAAAATAAAATTAACTTGAAATTTCTTTTATCCCAAAACAAAGAGTATTTTTTAGTTATTTTTTAGACGTAAAAATTTTTCACTAAATTTTCATTAAACGACCCACTGTGTATTCTAACCAGTAACTAATTTTGTCTTACATATATTAAGAAGAAAAGTTTTTCTAGTTTTCTTTCTATTGATCCCATTGTGCAAGGAAGGGCATACTTAACACATGTGTATGCCTGCATCACGCTAAGCGGAAACTTAAAAAATCTAAAGATGCTGCTTGCTCTGGTTATTGGCCTTTTACAACAAAAACACTTTTTTTTATTTTTTATTCTAAGAAATTAAAATCAAATAACTTTTACGTAAGTGTCCATATAAATATGCTCTGCAATTTTTTATTTATTTATAGTTGTGCCAAAGATTATCAAGTTGTTTGTCAGATTTACTATGGGCGTGTTCATATACGCGTTAATTATAGACACATTTCTGAGTTTATTTTTACATTTACTTTAAATTGTTGCGATGTTTCTATTTTTATAACCAACTTCTCTTAATCGTTGATTGAGGGAGAAAATTAATTAGTTGGGTAAAGAGCTCTGACACTTGTGACAGTGCATTTAATTGTTGAAACGGACAATTTATTAGTTTGAACGTTAAAAAGAAAAATGAAAACAAAAACAAAAATAGTTGCAATAACATGCTATAGTGTTTAGAAGTGAGAAGTAAATAAATAAAGTAAAAAACTTTATTATGCACTTTACTCCAGCAAGAAATTTCTAGAAAAATAGGGAACACAAAATTAAATATTTTTTTTAATTTTTTAATAATTTTCCAGTTCTTTAAAGGAAATAATTCATGAAAATATAAGGTTTTTTTCTTAAGTATATCTGCCTTATAAGCTTTAAACTATTTTTTTGTTTTTCGGTATCTGTAAATATTATTTACATATTGTTTACATGCTACACATTTTTTAAATTAAAATTTTAAATTTTAAAATTGATGAAAATTATATATTTGACATTTTTACAAAAATGTAAGATCCTAACAAATTTTAATACTTAGGGGAGTTGCTCATACTTAATTATTTAACTTTACCTTACACAACAATGTGTAAAATTCGCTGAATCGAATAATATAAAAAGAAATTAATGTAAAATACTTTTGGTGAAATTTGGCTTTGTATCAATAAGGATAAAAAAACCAAACAAATTATTTACATAAAATTGTGCATCATAAAATTTACCATTATTCTTACAATAAACATAGTGTACGAACAGTACACGGCGTAAAAAAACACAAACAGAAATTATGTAGATTTTTTAAAATATTAATTGATTTAATATAATTTACCTATTATCTATAATAGAGTTTTTGTTTTTTTACATGTTACGTATGTTACGTTGTTAACAATGTAACATAAAAATTTTCTTAGAGCGCTATTTTAATTTACCATAAATGTCAACAATTATAAACAATTTTTTTTTTAATTTTGTCCATTTAACATTGTTGAAATATTGTTTACATTAAGCAAAAAATATTCAAATAAATATTATATAAAATTTTAGTTGTAAATTTTTAATATTTAATACAATTTACCTATTATTTAGATAATGTAAAGAATAAAAACATTTAATTTTTTTATTATAATAAATCATTGTAATAGTTTTTATATACATTTTAATGAATTTTAAATTTTTACATATTGTTTACATAAGGTAAACAATGAAATATTAAAATTTTTATATATTAAATTATATGTACAATTATTTTTTAACGTTATTTTTTAATACAAGCCTTCATTTACAGATATATATTTTCATTTACCTATTGTTTACATGATGTAAAATTTCAATTTCACAAAAAATTTTGTAATTAATTTAATATATTTTTCTAACATTAGTTGTGAAACATATACATAATGTCACATATGTAAACTTAAAAAATTTACATATTTTACACACCGTATATAAATGATAATTTTTTTGTACTGTAGAAAGCATTATAATTTTTAAATATTCTTTACTTGAGCTAAAAAATGGAAAACCGAAATTTTATATCGTATATATGCAATATATTTTGTATTAGAAGCCGGAATTTACAGATGTATATTAACTACTTAGGTATTGTTTACATTATATCAAAAAAAAATTCTTTCAAAATTTTTTTGAAATAACTATCATAGAAAATTAAGATATATTTTTTAGCCATTAGATCTTAAACATTAACATTATATCAATAACGTAAATTAAAAAACGTATTTACTTTACACAATAACCATGGTAAAATTCCTAAATATTAACGAATTTGCATTATTTTTATTTTTTGCTCTAGAAAGCATTATGCAATGTTTTTATACAGAATTTTGTGTTTTAAAATTGTTGACATATTGTTTACATGTTGTAAACAACAGAAATTTGAAGTTTTTATAAGTCATATTATATGTGTAACAATACTTTTTAATAGTTTGTATCACAAGCCTTGTTTTACATATGTAAATTACTTATTTACCTATTGTTTACATGGTATGAAAATGGCAATTAACAAAAATTATTATTAATTATTAAATATAGAATACATTTTTTTTTATACTCGCCATTAGATATCAAACATTTATTTACATTATATCAACAACGTACAGTTAAAAAAATTTAGTTACATTACCCAACAATTATAGTAAAATTTTGGTATATACGCTAATTTGCATCATTTATATTAATTTTTTTTACTGTTGAACTTTATATAATAATTTTATAAAGGTTTTTGAGAATTAAATTTTTTACATATTGTTTATATAATGTAAAAAATTGAAAATAAAAATTTTTTATATCTCATATTACATGTATTATAATATTTTTAAAATTTTCTTATTAAAAGTCTTAGTTTACTCATGTAAATTACTTATTTACCTATTTGTTTATGATATAAATAATGTAAATTTAAAAAAAAAATTAATCAATAATTATAGAACATTAAGATATTTTTAAAATTCACCATTAGTTGTCAAACTTGTACATGATATTAAAAATGTAAACTTAAAAAATTTATTTACATTACATATTTATTTCTGAATATACAAAATTTACATTATTTATATTAACTTTTTTTTTACTGTAGAAAGTCTTATGTATTATTTTTATACAGATTTTGGTAGGATTAAATTTTTGACATATTGTTTACATAATGTAAACAATGTAAATTGGAAGGTTTTATATCTTATATTACATGTATTATAATACGTTTTACAATTTTTTTATTACAAGCCTTAGTTTACTCATGTAAATTACCTATTTACCTATTGTTTACATGATATGAATAATATAAAAAACAAAAAAGGTAACTATTAATTATTGAATATTAAAATATTTTTAAAATTCGCCATTAGGTGTCATACATTTACTTAATATCAACAATGTAAATTTAAAACAATTATATACTTTACACAATAACTATGGAAAATTTCCTAAATATACAAAAACTTACATTGTTTATATTTATTTTTTAGTGTAGAAAGCCTTATAAAAGATTTTTATATAGATTTTGGTGAAATAATTTTTTACATATTGTTTACATGAAGTAAACAATACTAAATTAAGGTTCTTAGATTTTCTATTATATGTATGATAATAGTTTTTAATATTTTTTATTACAAACCTTGAGTTGCATATGTAATAACCCTATTTACCTATTGTTTACATGATGACAAAATGGTAAATTAAAAAAAAATTTTTAATTAATTATAGAATATTAAGACTTTTTTGTTTAGATACGATTTTGAAGGGATTAAAGATTTTACATATTATTTACCTAAGGTAAACAATGGATTTTTGAAATTTTAATGTTATTTTACATGCATAATAATATATTTTAATATTATTTAATTACACGCCTGGATTTACAAATGTGTATTACCTATTTACTTATTGTTTGCATGATGTATACAATGTAAATTAAAAGTTTTATTATCCAATATTACAAGTATTATAATAATTGTTAAAATATTACATTACAAGTCTTAACTTACTTATGTAAATAACATATTTACCTATTGTTTACATGACATGAATATAATAAATTTTAAACACAATATGAATTATTAATTATATAACATTAAGCTAATTTTAAAATTCGCCCTTTGTTGTAAAACATTAACATAATATCAACCATGTAAATTTAAAAAATTTATTTACATTACATAATAACTATGGTAAATTTCCTGAATATACAAATATTTACATTATTTATATTAATTTTTTTTTATTGTAGAAAGCCTTATGTAAGATTTTTATATAGATTTTGGTGAAATAAAATTTTTTACATATTGTTTACATGATGTAAACAATGCTAAATTATGGTTTTAAGATTTTCTATTATATGTATGATAATAGTTTTTAATATTTTGTATTACAAACCTCAACTTGCATATGTAATTTACCTATTTACCTATTGTTTACATGATGTCAAAATGGTAAATTACAAAAAAAAATTGTTATTAATTATAGAATATTAAGCCTTTTTCTTTAGATACGATTTTGAAGGGATTAAATTTTTTACATATTATTTACCTGAGGTCAACAATGAATTTTTGAAATTTTAAATGTTTTTTTGCATGCATAATAATATCTTTTAATATTATTTAATTACTCGTCTAGATTTACATGTGTATATTACCTATTTACCTATTGTTTACATGATGTCAAAAACAAACAAAAAAAAAATCAAAAAATATTTTATGTAATTTAACAAAATATTGATATATTTTTTAGCCACTAGTTGCCAAACATTTACATAATGTCAACAATGTAAATTTAAATTAATTAATTTACTTTACACAAGATTCGTGTATATCAACCGATTAGCAGTATTTTTTTATTAAAATATTGCATATTACTTTGTTTTATTTAATTATTTACATGCTGTCAAAGACATAACCGTAAAAATTCTTGAATATTTAAATTATTTAAGTTTTATTAAGTTATTGTTTACAAGAGGTCATAAGCAATGTACTACCGTAATATTTATATTGTAGACATGTTACAAGCAATAGGTAAATAAGTTGTTAAGTAAAAGGCATTTGGTAAATTGTTTCTTTTTTTGGGCAGCATAATCTTTTATTTGTTTGTGTGTTTGATTGTTTTTTATCCGTTAGATACCAGTAGCCCTCCTGCTGCTGCATACAAGTCAAAAGATCGTTTATGTCAACAATTTTAGCTGTTGTTTCTCTTCGTCTTATTCTTTTAATTTTATTAAAAGACATAATCGATATGACGTCATGTGATGTTAGATCAATTTAACCTTAAACCTTTAATATTGAAATGTAAGACTAATGTTAAATAACAGTGTTAAAATTAAGAAATAACAAATATTTGTTTTGTTTGTTTTTTTTGTTGTTTTTTTAATTGTTACCTTTCGTTAGTGTGTTTTCCTGTCCATTATCGGCTTTTGGTGGATAATAGGGAATTTTTGTTTGTTTGCTTTAAGTGATATGAAGTGACAATGACCCACGACGTATATTGAGTTTCTGTGAAGAGAATAATTTTACTCTCTTATTGATTATTTGCTCACATATTTAAGAAGCTTAAAAACATTAAAATTATTAATTTTCTGTTAACTATATTTTGTACCAAAAATATTTTTAAAAAATTAAATAAATAACTAATAGCAAATAAACAAATATTTTGTTAATTGTTTAAGTGTTTGTTCTTTTAAGTAACATTTTTTGTTACGTGTTTGTATGGTTTGCTTTTTAAGTCTTTTATTTTCTTTACGTGTTATAAGTTTGTTTTTCCTCATTTGCATTATTATGATATATTGACTCTTAAACGCCTTTATTAACGGGTAACGGTGGAGATGAAAAGCGAATATTTATCACACATTTCACATTTCAAGTTTGGTTCTTAAGTCTTTTGTTTTTTTTTTGAAATGAATACTTTTAGCATTCCTACACAATTCGAAATTTTAACAGAGTAATAAAAAAATTCTTTTTATTTTTTAGCAATAGAAATGAATTTTGGAAAACTTTTGGAGTTACAGAAAAAGTACACTTGAAGAAAAGTTTGTTTAATTAATTAAAAATAATTGGTATTTTAAAAATAAGGGAAAAATTTTAAAGTTACATATTGTAATTCTATGCAAGGCCATTATAATAACACAGGCTAAACAATAATATTCCTATTAGTAAAAAAAAATATAAGACATCATGTAAACAATAAGTAAATAAAACCAAATACCTTTTTCGTATACAAACTGTTTGCAAAATTTATTATTCACTTAAAAAAAGATATGTAAACAATAAGTAAATAAATTTTTTATAAAAACTTTTAAAGAAAAAAATTTTTCGGTCTGTAAAAAATTGCAATTTTTACATTTTATCACATAAATTTACTTTCAAGACAGCATGTATAACTTAATAAAATCCCTTAAACAATTTTCTTTCTCTATAACATTTCACACTAATATCGTTGAAAAGTTAAAACAGCGTAAAATTATTATTGTTGACATCATGTAAATTAAAGGTAAATAATGTTTTTTTTTTCCTTATCCATTTAAATTTGCAAATTTATATTTATGCGTTTGTTTAAAAAAAAAAACCTTAAACAATCAAAAATTTTCTAATATTTGACATCATGTAAATTGTAGGTAAACAATGTAATATAAATAAAATCTGTTAAAATTCTATTCTTATCATTTTAAAGAAAACCCAATGTAAAGTCTTACATTAAGAGAATATTGAAAACAATTAAAATTGACATTAATGACATTAATGACAGTATGTAAACAAAGGGTAAATAACATTTTTTTCAATTAAATTTTTTTATTTCATTTAAATTCTTTACATATGCATAAGAAATCTGAATCTGTTAAAAATTTTAATTTTATTCTAATTTTGACATCATGTAAATTATAGGTATATAATATAAAATAATTAAAATTTGTAGAAATTATTTTACTATCATTGTAAATAAAAGACAGTTTTATAGTTTACATTAAGTAAACATCGAAAATAGTTAAAATTGACCCTAATGACAGTATGTAAACAGAAGGTAAATAGCATTGTGTTTTCTTATTTCCTTAAAAGTTTTTACCTCATATTTATGTGTAAGCATAAAAAAATTTAATCAATTAAAAATTTCATGTTATTTTTAATTTTGACATCATGTAAATTGTAGGTAAACAATATAAAGTAATTAAAATCTGTAAAAATTATTTTAAATAACTATCATTTTAAACAAAAGACAGTTCTAAATTTTACATTAAGTCAATATTGCAAATAGTTTAAATTTACACTAATGACAGTATGTAAACAAAAGGTAAATGACATTGTATTTTCTTGTTTCATTTAAAGTTTAGCTCTCATATATATGTGTATGTATATAAAATTTGAATCTATTAAAAATTTTTTGTTATTTTTAATTTTAACATCATGTAAATTGAAGGTAAACGATAGAAAGTAATTAAAATCTGTAAAAATTATACTGCTATCGTTTTCAATTAAAAACAATTTTTCATTTTACATAACCTCATATATATATATATATGTATATATAAACAAATTTTATTTGTTAAAAATTTTATGTTATTTTTAAGTTTTACATCATGTAAATTGTAGTCAAATACAATTGAGAACGTATTTATTGTGTAAAAAGAGAATTATGTACATTTGGATAATTTCTGAAATAAAATAGACATTGTTAACATCATGTAAATAAAAGTTAAGAAGAGGCTAGTCTATCAAAAAAATTTTTTTTGTTGACATCATGTAAACTATTGGTAAATAATTGGTAATTTAGGGTTATTTTTTAAATAACACCAGAATTTATAAACAAATTGCTGTGAATGATATAATTTTAAAAAATAAAATAAAATTAATAGTTGACATTATGTAAAGAATATGTAAAAAATGTATCCTATCAAGATTTTAAACATTTTTAATATATTGAGTCCCTACATTAAATAAAATATCATTTAAAGTAAAAAATCACTTAATTTTACATAATTTACATCATGTAATATTTAATATTGAACAGATTTATACAATTTAAGCTTAATATTATATTACTAAATGCTTATAAATGTCAAATATAATATAATTTACATTGTTTACATCGTGTAAAATATAGGTAAACAATCAATTTTTGCACAAAGTTGAAAAATTCGTTATAGTTAATGATTTAAAAGCAGGTTTTAACTGAAATTACATTGTTATTATCATGTAAATAATATTTACATCATTTTAAATGTAAATTAAAAAAAATTATAATCAAAAATTGCAGTTTATGAAATCGAATTATAATTTAAAGAAAATTTCATAAAATTATGCTTTCAATTGCTGTAAATTCATATAATCATATGAAATAGCTGTAAAAGTAATCTTTTCCAATGCAAACGAAATAATAATTTCAATAAAAATCACAAATTGTGGCAGCTGGGAAAGCGTAACAAAAATCTTTAAAAGAATCTATACAAAATTTAATTAGAAGACAACAAAATTTTACACATACGAGTATAAAATGAAGACAAGCAGCCACTTCTAATGATCATTAGGTATTTAGTTTACCAAAGCAAAAGCTTAAATTTTAAATGCTAATGATAACACCGTTGTAAGCCAAACAGCCAAGTGTTGTTTCTTGCTTCTTTCTCATCATTGTGGATTAGAAATAGAAAATGGCAAAATGCAATGAAATGTAAGAAGCTCAACTGTAATAAAAATATTAAATAAGCAACAACAATAACAACCACAACAACACAAGCTAGTGACAGTGACATTAACCGTGTCAAATCATCTTCGACAGATGTTTCAGTGCAATCATGATGACACTGCAGATGTTGTTCAAATCAAAGAAACAAACTACGGACTGCAAACTAAAACAGGGTCAATAGAAATTTTTTTGTGTAAACTAAAGAAATATTAACGAAAAAAATGTTTACATTAAAAAAATTTATATATAAATTTTCGTATGACAAACTTCTATTCAAAGAGCAAAAAATATGTTTAGAAAAAAACAGAATTTTTTTCCCAACTGGGCCTGGTTGTCTTTCTGCACTAATATAGCAGATACCCGCTTTTTCCACGCAATAGTGAAAATTATTGTCATCAACCTATCTTGGTGTGCCGTAGCAAAAGCGTAAAATCTTCATCTATCCCACTTAACAGCTTAAGAGCCTCATATGCAAATCCATCTTTCTAATAATTAAACGTTTTTGTACAAATTGTATTTCTTTGTTTTTGTTTGATTTGTGTTCTTTCATTTGGAAAAGTGTTGTCTGTAAGATTGCATTTCCATCAAATTATTTGTCTGTTCTTCTACTGCTAATTTCAGTTTTCAGCAGCTAAATGCTCTAAATGACCACAAAACTTTCTTATCGAAGTGTGCTCTAAATAAATATTTACGATTGGAAATTTTTATTACAGTTTTTTCTTTTTCTTTTTTTTTTTTGTTTTTGTAAAAATTTTATTTGTCATTAACTTGTGTTGGCTTAATTGGTCCATTTTTCCATATTTCTTGCACCAAATATTCAGTCAGTTGGTCAGTTGTTTATTTCTTTTGCTCTTTAGTCATATATCGGAGCAGCTTTTACTTTTGTCAATAATATCTACAATTTTTTTAGCCTTTTTTTGTTGTTAAATAGTTTAGTGTAACTTTATTTACCAACTGTTTGGTTTATTTTAAGCAAAACAAATAGTATTTGAGAATAATAGCTAAAATAGCAAACAAATACTAAAATTATACTAAAAAAAGTAAACAAATTCTGCTCTTCTTCTTCTTCTTTTTCTTCTTCTTCTGTGTGAAAAAAAAGTAATAAAACATATATTGTAGCGAATTTCATTCTTTACAGAAATTATTTTCTCATCTCTTATACTCTGAAACCGAAAAAAATATTTTTGGCCTAATTATGGTTTTGTTTTTGGTAAAACTATACTGTTTGATGCAGACTTTAGAAACAATTTCCGCCAATCTATTTTCAAACTGTTTTCTAAAGATACCTTTTTTGTCCCAAACTGTTTTCTAAAGAAAACTTTTTTGTCCCAAACTGTTTTCTGTAGAAAACTTTTTGTCCCAAACTGTTTTCTATAGAAAACTTTTTGTCCCAAACTGTTTTCTATAGAAAACTTTTTGTCCCAAACTGTTTTCTATAGAAAACTTTTTGTCCCAAACTGTTTTCTATAGAAAACTTTTTGTCCCAAACTATTTTCTATAGAAAACTTTTTGTCCCAAACTGTTTTCTATAGAAAACTTATTGTTCCAAACTGTTTTCTATAGAAAACTTATTGTCCCAAACTGTTTTCTATAGAAAACTTATTGTCCCAAACTGTTTTCTATAGAAAACTTGTTGTCCCAAACTGTTTTCTATAGAAATCCGTTTGTCACAAACTGTTTTCTATAGAAAACTTTTTGTCCCAAACTGTTTTCTATCCAAAACCTTTCGTTTCAAACTCTTTTCTAACGACATCCGTTCGTCACAAACTGTTTTCTATAGAAAACCTTTTGTTTCAAACTGTTTTTCATAGAAAACCTTTTGTACCAAACTGTTTTATATAGAAAAACTTTTTGTCCCAAACTGTTTTCTATAAAAAACTTTTTGTCCCAAACTGGTTTTTATAGAAAACTTTTTGTCCCAAACTGTTTTCTATGCAAAACTTTTTGTCCCACACTGTTTCCTATACAAAACTTTTTGCCCCACACTGTTTTCTAGTGAAAAGCTTTTGTCCGAAACTGTTTTCTGTTGAAAACCTTTTATCCCAAACTGTTTTCTATAGAAAACCTTTTGTACCAAACTGTTTTTTATTGAAAACCTTTTGTCCCAAACTGTTTTCTATAGAAACCTTTTGTTTTAACGTGTTCTCTATAGAAAATCTCTTGTTTCAAACTGATTCTATTTCAAACTGATTTTTATCTCGGACTGAATGAATATTTATGTCTCAAGCAGTTTTCTATAGAAAAATTTATTTTTTATAAAAAATTTCTGTCCCAAACTGATTTCTTACACAATGTTTGTAATAAACTGTAAATAACATTTTAAAATTTTGTTATCCCATTTTTATAAAAAAAAACTTTAGTCCCAAACTGTTTTACATAAAAAAATTTTGTCCCAAATAATTCCAAACTGCTTTTTAAATAAAAAAATACTTTATAAAAGAATACTTTTGTCCCAAGTTTTTGGTTTACTTTTTTTCTATAAGGAATTCCATAGACTCAATTTTCTGTACAAGAATTTCTAGGCTGGAATTAGTTTCTAAAAATAATTTTTGGTCCCCAATTAGTTTTACAAAAATTTTTGTTAGTGCCATATTGGCCCAATATTTTTGCTAACATATTTTCTAAAGAATTTTTTTCTATTCTTTTCTGTTTGAAACTATTTATTATAAAAAATGCTTGAACCAATCTATTATCTGTTGTTGTTGTTGTTGTTTTTGTTTTAAATAAAATTACAAACAGCTTTTGATACGCAAATTTTTTGGTACTATTTAATATAAAATTATCTTTTTTGAAATTTTTCAAATTTTCTGTAAAAATTTTTTTGTTATTTATTTTAAAAATTTTCGAATCTTCTAACTCGAATGCCTTAAGCGGCAATAACAATTTTGTTATTTGTGTTATTTGCATTTTAGGTAATGCTGTTGCTTAGCTGAAGCTTAAGCTTTTACTGCATCAGCATAACTGAATGGTTCAGCTTTTAATTCCAGTTAACCAACTTGTATTCAAGTTCAGGGCTAAAGAAATGTTCGAAGAGCATTAAAAGAGCACAACTCTACACACGAGCAAGAAGAATATTTTTATTCTCTTTTAAGCTCTTTCACTGTTAACTCTTGTTGGCTATTGACTGTAAGTTTCTTTCTTTTCTGTTGTGTGTTTGATTGTGTGTAATCGAATTTTGGTTCCTTTACTGCTTTCTCTGTTTAAAATTTTTGTTGCTATTGTTGTTTCTGTTTTTCTTTTTTTTTTTTTGTTGCTGCTTTTTAAGGCTGTTTCTCAATTTAAGTTTGCTGGCGATATGATGTGCAAACACACTGACATGCACTTGTGTTCTTAAAGCTGGAAATGCCAATCTTTTTCTAGCACTTCTTTAAGCTGGCTGTTTTGGAGACCTTGTCTGAAGGCATAAAAGAGACACATTTTACAGGTTCAAAGTCATTGCTCATGATGCAATTGAGGAGTAAACAACGGTAGAAAAATTTGGAAAATAAAATAACATTTTTCAATTACAGTTAACTAAAGCAAAAGCAAAAACGGAGTACAGCAAACATCTCTCTTCCTGTGGATTAATAAAATATCAGACTCCTGGTTTCTTTATGCACCCGTTTAAGAATTTAAGAATTAACAAAAAAAAATTTTAAATAAAATTTCAAAAAAATATTCCAGTTAAAAATTAAAAGTGTGTTTCTACAGAATTAACAAAACAAAAGAAAACAAAAAAACATATCAATTAAGCGTTTTAAATTTAAAGAAAAGTGCAACAAAAAAAAAGAAAAAAACACGACTTTTTTAAAAACGTAAATTTAAAAAAATCTTTAAAAAGCATAAATTGTAACACAGCTTTTAAGTCACAAAGGTATGTTAAACAGTTTTCACAAAAAAACAGCAAAAACTAAATATATTTTAACTTAAAAGTGATTAAAAATAAAAGACTTAAGACACAAAAATGAAAAAATATTTTTTTCCAATTACTATTTAGAAACTGTTATAAATATTTAAAACAGTTAATAAAACTATAAACAAAAAATTTAGAAATTTTAAGAACCAAAAAAACCAAATTTTAAGGCACAAACTTGGACAATAATTTTTTTTCAAGGAATATTTAGATACTCTTAGAAATATTTAAAGCAGTTAATAAAACTAAAAAATAATTTTAAACAAAAAAATTAACAAAAGACTTAAGCAACAAAATGAACAAATATTTTCTTCAAATTAATCTTTACAATATGTTATAAATATTGTAAACAGATAATAAAACCATAAAAAATAAAATTAGGAAATTTTAACACCGAAAAAAACCCAAAGGTTTAAGACTTGAAGTTAAAAAATTAATTTTGTTCTTTAAGGAAACTTTAGAAGCTGTTATAAATAGTTCAAATAGTTAACAAAACTAAAAACAAAATTTAAATAAATAAATCAAAAGACTTAAGGCACAAAAATTTTTTTTTCAAGTTTCATATAACATTTTAACACTATTACAAATATTTTAAACATTTAATAAAAGTAAAAAGAAAATTTTCCAAATTTCAAAACAAACAACTTAAGAAACAAACTTGAAAAAAGAAGTTTTTTTCAACTTTCAAGGAATATGATGACACTAACTATTATGACATTTAAAACACTTAACATAAGTAAAAAGAAAATCTTTTTTAATATTGCCACATAAAAGACTTAAGAAACAAACTTGAAAAATTGTTTTTTTTCCGATTTCATAGAATATTTTGAAACTATTGGAAATATTTAAAACTGTTAATAAAAGTAAAAAGGAAATTTTTCAAATACACAAAAACAAAAGACTTAAGAAACAAACTTTAAAAATAATTTTTTTCCGGTTTCACAGAATATTTTGAAACAATTGGAAATATATAAAACAGTTAAGAAAAGTAAAAAGAAAATCTTTTTAATATACCAGATAAAAGACTTGAGAAACAAACTTGAAAATTTATTTTTTTTCAAGTTTCTAGAAATATAATGAAGCTATTAGAAATATTTAAAACAGTTAAAAGTAAAGAGATATTTTTTGAATACAAAAATGAAGGGACTTAAGAAACAAACTTGAAACATTTTTTTTTTCAAGTTTCAAGAATAATAATGAAGCTATTAGAAATATCTAAAACAGTTAAAAGTAAAGAGATATTTTTTGCATACACAAATGAAAAGACTTAAGAAACAAAGTTGAAAAAAAAATTTTTTCAAGTTTTAAGGAATATGTTGAAACTATTAGAAATAATTAAAACAGTTAACAAAAGTAAAAAGAAAATTTTTTAAATAAAGGAATATTATGACACTGCTAGAAATATTTAAAACACGTAATCAAAGAAAAAACCAATCTTTTTTAAAATACCAGATAAAAGACTTAAGAAACAAACTTGGAAAATAATTTTTTTTGCGGTTTCACAGAATATTTTGAAACTATTGAAAATATTTAAAACAGTTAATAAAAGTAAAAAGAAAATTTTTCAATACACAAAACAGAAGACTTAAGGCACAAACTTTTTTTTCAAATTTCACAGAACATTTTGACTCTATAACAACTATTTAAAACACTTGGCAAAAGTAAAAATAAAATCTTTCTTAATATACCAGATAAAAGACTTAAGAAACAAACTTGGAAGATTATATTTTTTCAAGTTTCACAGAATATTTTGACACTATTAGAAATATTTAAAACAATAAATGAAAGTAAAAAGAAAATTTTTCAAATACACTTAACAAAAGACTTAAGGCACAAACTTGATGTTTTTTTCAAATTTCACAGAATATTTTGACACTATTAGAAATTTTTAAAACAGTTAATAACAGTAAAAAGAAAAACTTTTTAATATACCATATAAAAGACTTAAGAAACAAACTTGAAAAATTATTTTTTCTCAAGTTTCAAGAAATATGTTGAATATGTTAAATATTTACAATAGTTTCTAAAAGTAAAAAAAAAATTTTCTAGTACACAAATAAAAAGACTTAAGAAGCAAACTTTTTTGAATTCTAAAAGTTGAAAGAAATATGTAATTCAAATTTTTTAACATGTTAAGCTAAATTTAGGGATAAAAAATTGAAATGGCAACAGCAACAACAATATAGCCGAAATTTCTACAACAAGCAAAGAAAGAAAAATTTTTCAATTTTATTGAATTTAAAAAAAAAATTAATTAAAACTTCAAGCAACTGAAATTAAAGCAAACAAATAAATTGAAACCGGAAAACAAAAACGGCGTTTAAAATGGTGTGGAAATGAACACTGAAAATACGAACTTATTGGGCCGTTGCCAGCCTGACAAGATTAATAAAAAAAAAGAAAAAAATTATAAACTAAACACACTATTTTTTAGCAAACAGTGTGAACCTTTTTGGTTTATACAGACCATAGACTAAGTCAATAAGTCATCTAATGACTTCATGGCAATTTGCTGAATACACAAGACAAAATATTTCTATATCTCTTCTATAGAGATTCGAATTTCGTTTTATGTAGAAAATAATTACATTTAAAAGTATTATGATCATAATTCTTTTCAAATGGTAATATTTGAATTTAACAAGATAAATGCGTCTTTTGAAGAAAGTAATATATTTTTCTATTTTTTCTAATTTTTCTATTTTTTATTATTATTAGCCGTCCTCCAAAATAAATTTAAATGCATAAAAAACAGTTTAGAAAATGAGCATTTAACTACTAAGAATAACTATAAGTACAATGCATAAATATACTGATGAAGCGTTAAATTTTCTTTTCAAAATGTTTAAAAGATTGCATAGTTATTGGTTGAAAGAGCTTTGAGTGTTAAACATAATTTTTACGATTCTTTTTAAAGTCACATTTTAAATTGAATCGAATATTAATGACCATAAAATAATTTACGAGTAATAAATTAATTGCTTTTATGGATTCAAATATCATAGCGTATCGTTTTTAGTTTACATCATATAGACATTATTGTGTACTACTCGTTAGTGGTCACTCGTTCTCAATCATATTACTTTTTATAGCATGGCCTGTCGCTGATATGGTCTTTAGCCTAAAATTCGATTCAATTAAATTTTTTTTTGAGTGTCACTCAATTAGAGATAATTTTATTAAATTTTTAAGCCCTCAAGGTCAGAAAATATATGTGGGATTTTTTATTGCTTTTTTGTGATAACTACAATTTCTTTTCAAAATAAAGGAGTTTTCATTAAGAAGTTGGTTTTCTACAACAAAAACTTTAGATTAAGATGACTGAAATTTTTGTTCTATTACGAAGACAAAATTTCGCCAATTATGAATGAATAATGATGTCCGACAAATGTCCACCACGTTCACACTGACAGATATCGATTCTCTCATCAAAGTTTTTATTTACTTTTTAGCAAAATGGCGTTCCTATTTCGTAAATCATGGGATTGAATTATTTTCGCTGGAACCATTTGAAAGTTTGGATTTACGTGAACAACATCATCACAACTGAAAGGTGAAATTTGTTACCACATTGACAAGATAAGGGAAGCTTTGTTTCAAAATTTGCTTCAAAATTTTGTAAAAAAAAAAAGAGCGAACGTTTATCGAAGTGGCAGAGGTAAATATTTGCCCGACATGGTATTCGTTTATTAGCTCCATTATTTTAAATTACATTAATATCAATATAACTGATATCGCCCGCTCATTATATGTGTGAAAGAAGGGAGAGTTATCTACTTCTATTCGCCTGAAATTTGATTAAGGGGAGATTGAAAAGGCTGTTGTCAGCTGGAAACCAAAAAAAAGCTCCAGGTGTTGATAAAATAAGCAACAAAATGCTTCAAGAATTGCCGTACAAGGCAACAGGGATAATTTCTTTTTATATTTAATAGTATTCCACGGCTTAAACACCATCCTACAGAATCGAAGATTTCAATAATTATCATGATTCTAAAGCCCTGGCTTAAAGCAATGGCCACACAAATAATAAGCCAGACTAAACCGCCTTTGGGGGCACATTAATATGTCTTAATGGATTGATGGAATCTCACCAATAAGACATATGTCATCTGGGGTCCCCCCGGGGGCACATTATATATCTTTATGGATTACACCAGTTTCCTTCAAGCCGAGTAGGAGCCAACTGGAAAATCCATTATATTTCCACGGGAATCAGAATACTTAACTATCTAAACCTGCGCTGTTGGGGTTATAAGGGAGCCCAATCCCCTGAAGGCAGCAGGGGTCAACTGGAAAGCTTCACGTCATTTCCACGGAAATCTGTAAAGCCCCAGAGTTTCCGCTAATTGTCTCTTTAGACTTTTAGCTGTTTCTTTGACTGATTATTAAGGTTGCCCCTTTGGGAGTATCGTGGTGGTTGTGGTTTTGCGGCCCCAGCATGAATTGATTTATGATGGCCAGAATCATCTCGTCTATAATCACACTAACGGGTGAATGATCCGAATCCAGTGAGCATGCTAGTCATGTGTTCTGGACAAGGAATTGAAAAGTCTCCAGCTCTTCAGCAAGGAGTAGTGGTTTGCAATCCTGCTTTGACATCGCTGCAATTGCAACTAGGAAAGACCTGTTGCTAGAAATAGGCTACGGCTTTCTAGCGCGTGAATGACGTTGCTTTTCATTCCTAGTAGTTTGACCACCATTCGATTAAGGCTTACAGCCAGGGGCAGATGTAAATCTTATCCTAAAAATATCATCAAAGTGGTTTGAGCCACCATCAGGTTATAGTTCACACAAGCTAGGTACTGATGTAAATGTTAGCACGTTCTGTTCAACTTCAGCGGCACTTAACATGGAAAATGTACATTAAACTTAAGCTTATCTAAATGACATTCAAAGCAGCACAAATGTATTGGCTTATTGGCAGAAACTCTACACTAAATCTTGCTGGTAAACTCCTAATATACAACTCAATTCTAAAACCAATATGGTCCTATGGAAGGCAATTATGGGGCACTGCTTCAGCTTCAAGTATGGAAAAAATTCAAAGGCGGCAAAATAAGATTCCCTGCTCCATTACGGCAAACCCTTGGTATGTCAGAAATTAAGGAATCCACAAGGATCTAAACACATGAGTATAAAGGGAACACTGAAGATGGCAAATAGCCGAAACCGGTTTGTTCACAAACCAAATTTGACGAAAAACCGTACCCAAATAAAAATAAATTAAACCCCGTCGGAAAAGATACGCACATATCTAAACATACTTTTGGTAAAATTTGTGTGCTTAACAGACTTAACAAAATATATAGAAAAACTCGAGCTTGACACTCAAATCCTCGTGCACGCAATAAAGTGGCTTAATTAATTTTTTAACTCAACCGTATATGTGAGATATAATACTATAGGATAATCCACCCGCGGAACCTAAAAATTTGTTAAGCATTGGCTTAACATAAAAATATAACACACAACTCTATTGAAACGCATTATTTTATTTAATTGTTTTTTTTTTTTATAAGTTTTTCTCACGTTGTAAATAAACACTTGAATCTGCTGGCCGTTCTTTCTGTTTGTTTTATTTTTTAAAGCCATCTATTTCCTTTTTGTATCACACCGTTCTTAATTTGTTAAAAAGAAAAACCGTTACATATAATAGCCACATAACATTAGATCATTTCCTTTCTAACTAAAGATTTTATGTTTTGAACAAAAAAACATGCAGTTGAAAGAAAATGATTCCAGGAAATGTTAAAAAATTTTAATATTTTCCAATAATAATTTTAATATTATATTTACAATATTTTAAATGGCCATTTTAGTTATATGGATTTCGAAAAAGAAGAAGAAAAAGGCTAAATAAATTTTAGTTTTAAAAATTATTTTAAAAAATTAATTTTTTTTTAAATTTAAAATTCATTTAATTATTTATTTTTATATATTTTTTTATTCTAAATACTTTGTGGGGTTTTTAAAATTTAAATAAATAAATGTTTACCATTGAGTGAGTCATCACTCAGGGGTCATCACTACAGGGTGCACCAAATAACTTTTTTTTTTGTTTTAAATGTCATAAACAAAACTGCTGAATATTTTCTCAAATTAATTTTTTTATTTGAAAGTACAATCCTTCCGGTTAATAATGGAAAATAATTTCATTCAAATGGCTGCCTTGGCTGTCCATGCAATAGCCTACACGATCGGTGCAATTTTTAAGCTTATCATCGATTGTGTGCAGCTGTATTTCACCAATGGCTTTACGAATATTGTCCTTTAAAACGTCAATTATATCTGGCTTGTCGGTGTAACATTTACCTTTGACGGCATCCCACAAATAATAGTGCAACGGTGTCAAATAGCAGCTTCGAGGTGGTCAAACGACACCAGCTCTGCGGCTGATAATGCGATCTTCAAAAATAGGGCGCCTAAAATTGTAGTTAAACAATTTTACAATCTTTTTTTTTTTTTAATAAGAACAATAAAAAAAGTTTAGCAACATGTTGACACCATATGTTGACTAACATAATACAACACAATATAAGGCAATACAATATAATACAGCTCAAGTTCATCCGAGTAAAAAATATTAAAACTTTTCCAAAATCAAAAAAAAAATTCATTCAAAGATTTTTAAATTTAAAAAAATATATATTTGTTAGCAACATGCTGCTTACGTTAGTTAATTTTTTTTTTAATGTCATGCTAAGTAAATTATAAAATTGTTTATTAAACGATTTATTATGTTTAATATAAAATTTGAATTTTATTCATTTCAAATTTTTTTCAATTCCTCTTAAATTCCCCATCTAGCAACATGTTTACAAGAACTTTATATTATTTTATTATTTTGAAAAAGTTATAAATTTTAAGCAATATGATGTATATATACACAGATAATTATTTTTTTTTTTTAAATTATTTAAATTAAACTATTTTGCAATTTCTTAAGCAACATGTTGCTGTAAACATCCAACAAAACATGTGCAAATATCACAAACAATGTTTAAGGTAAAATTTTTTAGCTGATTAAATAACTTAAAATTAGATAACGGAAATTGTTTCTTTTTCAAAAAACACAAAAATCTTAGCAACATGTTGACAATGTACATTAAGGATCATGGAAAAAAAACAATTATATAATAGAATTTTTTTAAAGTGCAGCATATTTTATTGTTGCCTTAAATACTAACAAAAAACATTCAAGGAATTTAATTGAAAAAACTGTTTATTGTCAACATGTTGCTAGCTTTAATTCAGGCATTACACCTAAAGAAGCCATGGTGAGCAAACTAAGAACAAACCTAATGGTTATTGACTTGTATAGGGTCCGCCAAATAAATTGTTTTAAATGCTATAAACAAAACTACACAGCTTCGGCTGTGTAGCATGTAGCGGCGTCCTGTGGAAGCAAATGTTGCCAATATCCTGCTCTTCAATATTTGTGTTACAAAAATTCGTTCAACATGGCCCGCTAACGATCGCCATTGACTGTAATGGCTACTCCTTGCTCATTTTCGAGGAAGAGCTGCCCATGTTGGCTAGTAGGTAGTGTACTAGCTTGTCATTGTGGGGTTTGTGGGTTCGATTCCCAACGAAGACCTTGGTTTTTTTCACTACAAAAATAAAAATTGAGTGTAAGTGGGGCTGCTCAGCGTTGAAGGCATAGTCACTGGTCGCTGTGCTGCAGTTAATTTCCGTAACTATCCTTCTACTTTCACTACCTGTTCATCTTTTTTCTATCCCTTTCCAAAAGAATGTAGCACGGTACCGCATTATTGTATGAAGTGCTACTTCTCTTTATAAAAAAAAAAAAATGGCCCAATTATGCCTCTGTACCAAAATCCGCAGAAAACAGTGGCTCACTTTGGGTGCGTTGGCTTTTTAATGTATGCGTTGGGGATTTTTTGTGCCCGCAATGCGACAATTTTACTTGTTTACATACCCGCCAAGATCAAAGTGAGCTTCATCTGAAAAGATGATTTTTTTTTATTGCAAAATCAACATCTTCTGTAAGTTGATCGCAGGCCCACTTAGCGAAGCGAAAACGCATTGGATGGTCAGTTGGCTTCA
This sequence comes from Trichopoda pennipes, assembly GCA_030448955.1. Classification (NCBI taxonomy): domain Eukaryota; kingdom Metazoa; phylum Arthropoda; class Insecta; order Diptera; family Tachinidae; genus Trichopoda; species Trichopoda pennipes. The sequence goes on along the minus strand of JASKUP010000056.1, from coordinate 4,486,632 downwards.
ACTCCTAAACCATTTGGACTGTGTATGGCGTGATACCAAGGTCTTTATGCAAAATTTGTCTCAATGATGTCTCTAAAATGTTCAATTGTTGAGAACGACGACGGTGAATTGATGTTGATGGCGGCACTTGACGCACACTTTTTGCCACAGCAGGCAGCAATATACTCAACTGTACGCACATATTTTTGTCTCTTCACGCTTTCATTTATCGATGAGGATGCCAGTTGCTTTCAGGTTTTTTTCACAATATAACGAACATACGGAGCTGACGGTGCTTCTCTTCTTCCGCACACATTCTGCAACATTACGATTATGATTTTCAAAATAATGTCGCAATATTTCCCAGCATTGTTCAAGCGTACACACAACCATATTCGTTCAGCGGAAGGATAAAACTAATTATCTGTCAAATTAAACATGAGCTAAGTGTTGCCACATTCACGAAATAAGCACTAGTTGAAAAAATAAAAAACGTTAGATGGTGGCCCCTTTATTTATATATTTAAAAAAGTTTGTTGCTTAAGTTTTTTGTATGACTTTTTCTTATTGTTTGTGCTTTTTTTTGCCTAATAATGAATTTGCAACAGAACTAAATTTGCGCAATTTGGAAATGTTGTTTAGGCAAAATACCAAACCAAGCTAAACATAAATCACTTGACATTTAACAAAAAAAGAGTTACCAACCTAATTTCTATACTTCTACTAGCAAACCCGGCGTTTGCTCAGTTCGCCACGTTTGCCACTAGATGGTTTCGTTTTTTATAACATTTCGTTTGGCGATTAAAAGATGAAGAAAAATTATTTTTTTTAGGAAAAATTTTATTTCACTGCACAACAGAGTAATGAATTCATTTCGATTACAAAAATGAAGTCGAATTTAGTTGAACTTCTCTAAGTAAAAAATGAAAGTGAATCCAAAGTTAATACTGAATCGAAGCGTTATACGTGTCAGCAAATTAACCGTTTCACTGAAGTGCTCTTTGGTAAACCACATTTTTTGTTTATTGGTCTGACGTTAACACAAATAAAGCGGATGGTTTACCAACTCGTGAACACGCAACGTATAGCTGCTCATGTGAAAAACAATGATTTTCTATATTTATCCCGCAAACACTAAGCGATTGGCCTTGCGACTTGTTAATTGGCATTGCGGACGCAAGGCAAACCGGAAACTGCAATCGTTTGAATTCAAACGGAAGATCAGTCGGAATTGTTGGTATTCCAGGAATACATACATTTTCCCCTGCGTACTTTCCGTTAATAATTGTTGCCTCAATCAAATTCGGCATAAGTCTTTTCACCGCAAGTCGAGTACCGTTGCAAAGTCGCGGTGGATTCAAGTTACGCAATATCACAAAAACTGAACCAACTTGGAGTTGCAGGTGGAAATCCTGGTAACTCCAGAGAGTTCAAAAATTCCGTTGGATAATTTACTGCATCATCGGGATTTGTTATGAAATCAACGGATTTGTGTGTCACCAAACCGCCATCGATTTTTAATTGAATGGTGAAATTCAGTGCATGTACAACATCATTATTCTTTGCGTCATTATTGCTCGCGTTAACTTAACCAAGCATAATTCTGCTAAATCTCACTAATGTTTGAGAAAATATTTTCAGTAAAGAGCTAATTGAGAGTCTACAAATCGGCAAAAGTCGTTGGTAAGAGTAATTAATCCAACTGTCGCATCAACTGGGAGTTTTCCATTTTCAACAGCTAACAATTGGTTGGAAAATTTTATGCAGCACTTTTCATCATTTTGAAGTTGAACTCTCATATTAGTGGTTAGCGATAATGTTTTTACGTTATTCCACAAAGGTGATGCCTTCAGGCCAGCATTCAATTCATCTGCAGGCGTTGCATGGGGAATTACTGGCAACGTCTGCCTGAAATCGCCTGCCAACAATATCATCCAGCCGCCAAAGATGTTGTTATTTCGCCGAAGATCCTTCAGTGTGAAGCTAAATGCTTCAAGTGATTTCTCATGTGCCATTGGGCACTGATCCCAAACAATCAGATTACATCGCATCAACAATTTTCCCATTGCACTGGATCGGGAAAGTATTGCATGTTGGAGTATCAATTGTGTTTAAATTGAGTGGCAACTTAAGCGCAGAATGTGCAGTATGACCGCAACCTAGAAGAGTCGCCGCAATTCCAGATGATGCTAATGCCAAAGCTATGTCACATCTTGATAGAAAAGTGGCCAAAAGCAATGAAATGACAAATATTTTCCCTATTCCTCCAGGTGAGTCCTTGAAGAATAGACCACCAGTATTATTGTCCACCGCTTGCATAAATGTTTCGTATACTTGTTTTTGCTGTTCATTCAGCTTCAGCAACGGCACATTATTTCGAACGAATTCCTGCAATGTATCACCATTGTATTGCAGCTCTCGATTTAATTCGATCGAGATGGCGCAATCATTCCTACTTCAATCAGTAGCATGTTCGCAGCTACTGTCAAGCATTGATCCTCAATCAGAATCAATCCTTCATTATATATTTCTACGGTTATTTGCATGTCGGAATTATTCGTTCGAATGCGCAAGCGATGCAAGATATCTTCACATATGTCGTCTTTGCATTTGTTCCATAAGTGAATTGGTTGTGAAGGGAAACATGTGGTGATGATAATTGCGAACAGCGTTCGTATTTGGTACGCATTTAATGAAACAACTAAATCTGTAAGTGTTAAATCCCAATGAGAATCGTTCTCCAGCAAACCCAGTAGTGGACATGCATCTCGATATGTTTGGCATTGGTGGCCATTCACAGTTTACAAAAAGGGCAAATGATTTTGGTCCACGTATATTTACCAACAGTAGTCGCCAATAAAAACATTCATCATTTCTAGGATGAACAGTATACGTGCGACCTAATGCACAACGCCCTCTACTTAAAATGAAACGCACTTATTTTCGTGAGGGCTACTCACACACCACGTACTGGTGCCGTTGTAGTACATGCTATGTATCAGAGATGGCGCTGTATGTGAAAAATGATTTTCCCTGTTTTCCTGCGTTTCACTTGAAATTCTTCGTGAATTTTCTTTGCTATAAACCTCACGGAGCCTGAGTCCTTCCAACGAATGCAAAACCGTGGAAATCTGTTCATGCGTTCTGGTGTTATAGCGTCAGGAAGGAAAACCCAACTTATTTTTATATATATAGATTAACAACAAAATGGCAACTGCAAATAGTGGCATTGCCAGAATCAAAATGCTTATTTTACTAAAGCATACATTAGTTAAAGTATTGGTTTTGCATAACATTTTTTTAATACAGGTTGGTTAGGCTTAAAGTGTGTATTAACTAAAATGTACTTTAAAGCTCAAGTAGCACTTTTTTATGGATATGGCCACTTGGAATATGGCCATTTTAATTTAAATGATTTAAAAAAAAAATTTTTAATTTTTCAAAAAAGTTTGTTGCTTAAGTCTTTTGTTTTTTTGAAATTTTTTTCCCCCTTAACTAAAATATTTTCTTTAGAAAATTTAATTAACTATTTTTCTTTAAACTTTTTTTTATATTGTAAAACAAATTTCCTTTTCTTGGTTGCTAAATTTTTTAATGACAAAAATGTTGAATTTCTTTTAATTTTATACGATTTCGTTTTTTTTTTTTAATTTCACAAAATCATGATTTAGAAAGTTTATAAAATATGTATAAAATACTATAATGTGTTAATTTAAAAAAAAAAAATTAAAAATGTTAAGGTTTTCTTAGTTTTGTTACATATTTTATCTTATAATAAATCACTGTTATTAAAAATGTTTAGGTATTTGTCTTAAGTCTTTTGAAAAGGGTGGATTAGAAAAATAATTGTTTAGAATAATTTTTGCAAGTTTTAAATTTAAAATGATGTATTTTAAGACATTATAATTGTAGTTCTTTATTTATATATTTTTTTTTAATTTTAATTTTCCTATTCAATTTAATGTGAAAGTATTTCGGTGTTTTTCTTTTATTATTCTTGTTCGTGTAGTTATAATAAATTGTTGTTTTTTTTTTTGTTTAATTTATTTTAAACCAGCACTATTTTGGTGTAATTACTTTAAATACTGTTAAATTAAAAAGCTCATTGTTTAAAAGAGAATATTTAAAAAAAAAATTTCTGCCAGCATAAAATAATCTCAGACATTCCAGTTACTTTCCAAAACCAGAACATTGTTGTCGATGTGTGAGAGTTTCTTTTCTTTTTTTTTTGTTTGCTTTTAATGTTTGTCGACCATAACACGAACTTACAAAAAAAACTGCAGAAAAGAAAGAAGTTCGAATTACACAAACAACAACAGAAAACATAACATTTTTTTCGTAAAATTAAGGTCAAGCTTGAAATGGAAGCAACAGCAGCTTGAAAATAAAGATAACGCTGCATTCTATGTAAATTAAGGTATTCAGAGTAAAAATGAATGCAAGAAAAGATGCTTAACAAATAGAATGAGAATAAACAAAACATTCCAAAATAATAAACTTGATTATAGATTCAAATTAAGATATTTTTCTTATCTGGAATAACTCAGATTTATGATCTTTTGTTTTTTTAAAATAGAAAATTTCATATTTTTGTCGTTCAAAATCAGTTGGCTGCTATTTTTTTTTTTTTGTTTTTTTTTTAATCCACAGTAGCCCTTTCAACTATCACTGGTTTTCTACTTAATTCAACGCTAAGTGTTTATTGCTGTCATTGGCGTCGACAGCGGGAAATTATGGAGGAAATCCTTAACCTTTTAACTAAAAAGAATTCTGTGAACCAAAAAAATTCTTAAAAATTCCTACATTATTTCTTAACGTCCCCCTTACCTACGTCCCTACTTTTAAAGTTATTCTTATTTAATTTTTTTACTTGACCGTTGGGCGAACTAAATCTTTTCTTTCAACAAAATATCATCATTTCTTTGTACTTTGAAATATAACTGTAACCGAGGTTAAGACTTCAAATAGTCAACAGTAAAAAATAAAATTTTAAGCAAACATTGTGTTATTTTGAATTCCAAGAAACTCTTGTAAAACAACAGCTAAAAAACTTAACAAAAACTATTCTATTTTTGGTTTGCTGCAATAATTTTGTTTAACAAAAAATCATAAAACAAAAATTACATTCAATTTTTAACAAAAAGTTAAATAAAATGTTGTTGTACTTCAAATGTCAAAGAAGTTTGATTTGTAAGAAAAACTATTTAAAAACAACAAACTTTCCAGTATCTGACTGTTAAACAAAAACTAATGAAATGTGAGATAAACATTGACCCCATGGGGCAACATGGGGCAATCTCAGAAATTTTTTAAAAACATCTTTTCTTTTTCTATAAAATACTTAAATCGACAACTTTCCTCTAAAATTCTAAAATAATCAATAACTTTATTATATAAAACTAGTAATCGATAGTTTTGTTGTTAAAATAATCGATAACTTTTCCCTAGAAAATTAAAATAATCGATAGCTTTTTCATAAAAAATTAAAATAATCGATAACTTTCCGATAGGTAAAATAAATAATCGATAACTTTTCTATAGAAAATTTACATAATCGATAAGTTTTCTATAGAAAATTTACATAAGCGATAAGTTTTCTATAGAAAATTTACATAAGCGATAAGTTTTCTATAGAAAATTTACACAAACGATAACTTTTCTGTAGAAAATTTACACAAACGATAACTTTTCTATAGAAAATTTACACAAACGATAACTTTTCTATAGAAAATTTACATAAACGATAACTTTTCTATAGAAAATTTCTATATTCGATAACTTTTCAATAGAAAATTTATACAATCGATAACTTTTCAATAGAAAATTTATACAATCGATAACTTTTCTATAGAAAATTTATACAATCGATAACTTTTCTATAGAAAATTTATATAATCGATAACTCTTCTATGGAAAATTTCTATAATAGATAACTTTTCTATAGAAAATTTCTATAATCGATTACTTTTCTATAGAAAATTTCTATAATCGATAACTTTTCTATAGAAAATTTCTATAATCGATAACTTTTCTTAGAAAATTTAAATAATCGATAACTTTTCTATAGAAAATTTAAATAATCGATAACTTTTCTATAGAAAATTTACATAATCGATAACTTTTTTACAGAAAATTTCTATAATCGATAACTTTTCTATAGAAAGTTTCTATAATCGATAACTTTTCTATAGAAAGTTTCTATAATCGATAACTTTTCTATAGAAAATTTATACAGTCGATAACTTTTCTATAGAAAATTTATACAGTCGATAACTTTTCTATAGAAAATTTATACAGTCGATAACTTTTCTATAGAAAATTTATACAGTCGATAACTTTTCTATAGAAAATTTATACAGTCGATAACTTTTCTATAGAAAATTTATACAGTCGATAACTTTTCTATAGAAAATTTATACAGTCGATAACTTTTCTATAGAAAATTTATATAGTCGATAACTTTTCTATAGAAAATTTATACAGTCGATAACTTTTCTATAGAAAATTTATACAATCGATAACTTTTTTATAGAAAATGTATATAATCGATAACTTTTCCGTAGAAAATTGACATAATCAATAGCTTTTTCATAAAAATTAAAATAATCGATAACTTTTCGATAAATAAAACAAATAATCGGTAACTTTTCGATAGATGAAATAAATAATCGATAACTTCTCGATAGGTAATATAAATAATCGATAACTTTTCGATAGAAAATTTATATAATCGATAACTTTTTTACAGAAAATTTCTATAATCGATAACTTTTCTATAGAAAGTTTCTATAATCGATAACTTTTCTATAGAAAATTTCTATAATCGATAACTTTTCTATAGAAAATTTCTACAATCGATAACTTTTCTATAGAAAATTTACATAATCGATAACTTTTCTATAGAAAATTTACATAATCGATAACTTTTTCATAGAAAATTTACATAATCGGCAACTTTTCTATTGAAAACTTAAATAATCAATAACTTTTTTAAGAAAAATGAAATTAATCTATGAATTTTTTTATAGATAGCTAAAATTATAAAAAACCTTCCTATAGAAATTCAGCTGTCAAATAATTCTCTACAGAAAATCGATTGTTGTCGATAACTTTTGTTAAACAAATGCAATGATTAATAACTTTTCCAATAAAAAATCATAATAATCGACAATTTGTTTAAAAAATATAAAATCAATCTTTTAAAAAACAATAAAATAATCGATAAGTTTTCTATTGAAAATCAAAGATATCCATATTTTTTCTATAGAAAATATAATAACGATAGCTTCCCTAAAAAAAGTAAATATGATACATAAATTTTCTATAGAAAGTAAAGACGATCCATAGCTTTTTGACTGAAAGCTAAAGCGTTTGTGGACTTGTCTATAAAAAATCAAAATAATCGATAACTTTTTTTAATGAAACCAAAATAAAAGACGACTTTTCGATAGATATTTAAAATAATCGATGAGTCTTCTATAGAAAAATCGATATCTTTTCTATATGAAAACTAAAATAATCGATCTGCCTTTCTAAAGAAAAACTAAAGTTGTTGATCAAATTTTTTGATTCACTTATTTTCGATAACTTTCTTCGGAAAACTTAATGAGTCACTCCTTCTACAGAGAAACTTAATGGATATCTTTTCTATAAAACTAAAATATTCGATCTTTCTAACAAGCAAGTAAGCCTTAATTATTTAAATATGACTAATAGAATGTAAGACAGGCTTCTTAAATGTTTATTTATAACACTTTTTGACTATCGATTATCTGTTATTGCTGAATAAAAATGAAAAAGTTTTTTTGTTGAAAAAATTTCAGAAAGTCATTTCTCTTAAATCTTAACACTATTGATTTTTTTCTCATTCGGTTCTCTATTGTCGTTTCATTCACATCAATACAGATATATAAATTTCTCTAAAATTGTGTTAAGCATAGAATAGCATTTAATAATTTAATTGTTAATGAGCAAAAAAATCAAGACAAAATTGGTATTCATGTTGCTGAGCTTTCAACGAAAACAAACCAAAAAAGTTGATGTTTTCAAAAGAAATTTACTCTTCGCAAGCATCAGCAAAAGCGTTAAAAATTTTATTATTTTTACGCCAACGATTTTCGTTAAAAAAAATTTCACTTTTATTTATCGGCAAATCAGGCGAATGTTTAGGAAATAAAAATTGCAAAGTAACGAAAATTATTTATGCAAATTAAAGCACAACAGACAACACACATCAGAAATGGAATTGAAAATTAAAGCAAAGAAAGAATAAAAATAAAAATAAAAGTAAATTATTACTTTCTTCACTAATATAAAATAAAGAGAAAAATTTCACAAAGTCTTAAAAGAAATATTGTTTTTTGCACTTGATGCGATTAAGATAATGAAAAGGTTATTTCAATAAAAAAAAATTCTCATGCTTTTAACACTAGATTTACCAGACCGGTCCTTTTGACTGGTTGTGAAATTTCAATGCAAAATTTCTTCTAAAGATAATATTTGCTAAAAGAAATGATGTCATGACTTTTGGTTGGTTATAAGTATAAAGTTTATATTATTTTATATAAAGGGTTTCTCGGCAAGAAGTTAGTTTTCTAAAACAAAATATAAAACAAAAAATTTAGTTTAACATGATTTCAATTTTTATTGCATTTACGAAGAGAAAAGTTCGGTAATTATGAATGAAAAATAACATCTGGCAAATGTCCACCACGTTCACATTGATTGCTATTGATTTTTTCATCAAAGTTTTTAATTAATTTTTGGCGCAATTTCTTATTTCGTAAATCATATCGTGGATATTGAGTTTTTAGGCTGAAATCGATATAATTGTATAGACTCCCGTCCTTAACACGTTCCAACACGTTCACACTGACACATGTCGATTCTTTCATCAAAGTTTTAAAATCACTTTTTGGCAAAATGGCGCTCCTATTTCGTTAATCATATCACGGATTTTGAGTTTTAAAGCTGAAATAGACTCCCGTCCTTCACATGTTCCACATCTATCAGTCCCACGTTCACACTGACAGATGTCGATTCTTTCATCAAAGTTTTTATTTAATTTTTTGGCAAAATGGCGCGCCTATTTCGTTAATCACATAAGGGTTATTGAGTTTTAAAGCTAAAATCGATTAGATAGACTCTGTCCTTAAGATAGCCCCACAAAAAAATGATCCAGTGGTGTGTAAATAACACGATTTGACTGGCCACTTAATGGCTAATTATCGTGATATTATGTGGTCAGAAAATTTGGTGTGGCATGTGGCACTATCTTGTTGAAACTATATGCCAGTAATATTCACGTGATCAATAATAGGCCAAAATTGAGTTGTTAGCATCTCGCGATAGCGTCATCCATTGATCGTTACAAAAAAAAACGGTCCAATCATGCTTCTAGACCACGCATCATCCAGTGATATTTTGAGCATGCAAATGCTTCTCAATAATCGCTCTAGGATTTTTAGAATCCCAAGTGCGTCAATTTTGCTTGATGTCATGACCCGACAAGTGAAAAAAATGTTTTTTTTCAGAAAAACCAGCCATTTGTTGTTAAATGAATTAACTGAACCTAAGGCAGTCGCCTTCAATTCCTGCACCACTTGAACCTTGTTAGGCTTCTAAGTCAAGTTCTTACGCAAAATTCGCCAAGTGATGGTGTTTGATAACCCCAATTATTGAGAGCATTGAGGAATTGACAAATTTGCATCTGCTTCAACATTGTGGCTCACGGCTGCGATGTTTTCAGTCGAACCCGGTCGTTGGTGTTCACACATTTTGTTTCGAGCTTGGTGACTCAAATTTAACGGCCCAATTCTTAATAGTGGTCTCAAAAGGACGATTATGTTGTCCGAAAATATCACTAATTTTGCGCAACGTAACTTTAACAGAACCACCATTTGCATAGTGGATTTTAATTCATTTAATGCGATTTTCGTGTTGAATTGAATTCCTTATAACAACTGTCATTGCATCTACTACGAATACGTCAAAAAACTAAATGCCAATGCTATGATGTTGTTGGTGTTGCCATAATTGAAAATAAATTTTTTGTTAAAAAGAAAACATTGGCTGTGGCATTGAATGAATGTTGCTATCGTTGAAACGTTTTCAAACACTTTTTGTTAACAGAAATCGGAAATTCTTTTATAAAGAATTTTAGGTATTTTATTATTATTAAAAAACAACAGTTATAATTATAATTTTAGGTTTTTAGTAATTCAAGGAACAAAATTTTATGATTTTTAGGGCTGGGCAAATTTTAGGTTAGAAAGTAAATTGTCTATCGAATTGTTAAATGTCAAGGAGTAAAATATCCATCTTGGGCATTTATTTAGTAAGAATTATGGAAATTTTTAGAATAGAAAGTTACGCTCTAGAGCAAAGAATTTTAACTGTAAATATTTTTAAATAAAAAAATTTCACTGTAAAACCTTGTCGGATTTAAGCAGCTTTTCCCCGTAATCAGGCTCCTTCTGACAGCGCTCTAAATACAGCCGGTGTACAGCGAAGTGTTAAATATTAAAGCCTTGCTAAAATTTTCAAATATCTTTTGTTGCCTTAAAAAATAATATTTTTTGTGACTCAATTCAAAACTGCACTATTATTAAATAATAAATGCTCTGTGTTGCCAGCAACTTGTTTAATATAATATTTATGAGATTACCCAGCTTTTACAAAACTTAATAAACTTGTGCAGCCAGTATGTGCTTGGATTATCCAGTCAGCCAGTCTTTCAAAAAAATTTTTTGTTTTAATTTATGATTATTTTAACATAACATTTCCATAAATTCTATAAATTGTTTTCAAGCATTTAGAAAAACTCTTTAATTTTGGCGAATAGCAATTTATTTAATGTTCTTAACGATTATGATGTTAACAAACCACAAAGTAAAGCCCTTTTATTGTAAGAAACTTAAAATGTTGCATATGTTAAAGCACACATAGAAAGAAACCGAAATTTGTTAGCCTGCGGGTTTTAATGGAAATGAAAGAAAGAAGACAAAGGAAAACACTTCTATGATAACACTGGCCATAAGATGTTATAAAATTCCTTAGAAACTAACAAAAACAACACATTTTTAGGAATAAGAAAATGAAAAATACAGCTGCTATAAAACAATAACAATATTTTACTAACAACAATAGACTACAAACACAAAAAAACAACAATTACAGCAGCAAAAAAAGCAATGAAAAAGCTAAAATGAACTTTTATTGAATACAAAAAATGTAAAGGAATAAAAACACAGAGACAAATTTTTTGTAAATATTTAGAACACAATTTCACTAGATTAAAAAAAAAATTAAAACTTTTCTAAGTGAGAAAATAAAAGACTAGCAACATGTTGACATAACATATTGAGTAATATGTTTACAACACAATTTCACTAGCGTAAAAAATATTAAAACTTTTCCAAGGAAGAAAATAAAAGTTCAGCAACATGTTAGTAACAACACATGTTAAGTAAAATGTTTACAACAAAATTTCACTAGAGTAAAAAACGTTAAAACTTTTCCAAGAAAGTAAATAAAAGTCTAGCAACATGTTTATTAATATGTTAACAACACAATTTCACTAGATTAAACTAAAATTAAATCTTTTCCAAGTGAGAAAAAAAATCTAGCTACATGTTGGTAGCAACACATATTGAGTAATATATTTACAGCACAATTTCACTAGAGTAAAAAAATATTGAAACTTTTCAAAGGAAGAAAATAAAAGTCTAGCAATATGTTGGCAACATATGTTAAGTAATATGTTTACAAAACACAATTTCACTAGATTAAAAAAATTATTGAAACTTTTCCAAAGAAGAAAATAAAAGTCTAGCAAAATGTTGATAACAGCACATTATTAGTAATATGTTTACAACACAATTTCACTAGATAAAAAAAATTTAAATTTTCCCAGCGAGAAAAAAAGTTTAGCTACATGTTGGTAATAACACATGTTGAGTAACATGTTTACAACACAATTTCACTAGATTAAAAATAATATTGAAACTTTCCTAAAGAAGAAAATAAAGGTCTAGCGACATGTTGGTAACAGCACATTATTAGTAATATGTTTACAGCACAATTTCACTAGATTAAAAAAAGATTAAAACTTTTCCAAGCGAGAAAAAAGTCTAGCAACATGTTGACAACACATGTTGAGTAATATGCTTACAACACAATTTCACTAGATTAAAAAAATATTAAAACTTTTCCAAGGAAGAAAATAAGGTATGGAAACATGTTGGCAACACATGATTATAACACAATTTCACTAGATTAAAAAAATATTAAAACTTTTCCAAGGAAGAAATTAAGCTTTGGAAACATGTTGGCAACACATATTTACAACACAATTTCACTAGAGTAAAAAATACTGAAAATAATCCTTCAAACATTTTAATTTTTATAAATTTTAAATACAAAAGGAAATTTATGAAAATAATTAGATTAAGAAATATTAAATAAAAACTTTAGAAATAAATACAGAAATTTTTCCAAGTGTAGCTTGGGATACACAAATAAAAATTTTTTATTTGTTAGAATTGCTGGGCTAGAAAAGTGTGGCTTTGAATGTTGTAACGATAACACCCGTTTACCAGCATTTATACAAGAAAATGAAAAACTATAACATTATTGCTAGCAACAATAACAACAACAACACCAACATTGACAATAGCAACACGAAGTATATAACTAAAAAAAAACAGGGAAAATTGTAATAACAAACCACAAGCGGCTAAAATATTAAAACAAAAAAAAGCCAACTTCACCAACAACAGCATTAACAAAAATTTTACAAAAACAACAACAAAAAAGTTTAAAAAACAAGATTGTATACTTTTTTTTTACCATCTTCCTGTGATACAAAAACAAGTTGGAGAAAACAAAAATACTTTATAAAATGCATTCAAACGAAACGGTGGTGGGTAACAGCAATTAGAACATTGTTACTCTTAAAGTAAAGTGAAAGCAAAAAGAAAAAAAATTAATAAAAGTCCATGGCTTACACATACATACATACATATATAAACACACATATACGAACATTTATAGCAGAAACCAATAACAATAACTAAAGGCCAAGCAATGAATGGGAACAGCCTCAAATTTAAATTTTCTTTTCTTGTACTCGTTAAGCTTAAGTCCATGTTAAATGTATAAAAGAATTATTGTTTGTTGCTACAGTTGTTAGAACTGGTGCGGCAGCAAGTACCCGCAGTTTATAATCAAATACTATTTTCTTATTTATTTATTTATTATTTTTTTAGGAATTTTGCTTATATTTTTATAGATTTTAAAGAGTAAAATGGTTAAAGTTCACTCAACTTGTTTTTAAAGTTTTCCTTGGAAAAAAATTCTTTTTGAAAATTCTCAAAATTTTTTAAAATAAAATAATAATTTAAAAAATCTTTAACATACAAAAAAAATTAATAAGTTCCTATGCTTAAAATTGTGGTTAAAGAATAACAAAATAATAAGAATAATTTTTTGATTTTTTTTTACTAAAAATATAACATAATACAACACAATATAAGGCAATACAATATAATACAGCTAAAGTTCATCAGAATAAAAAAATATTTACACTTTTCCAAAACAAAAAAATAATCATTCAAAGATTTTTAAATTTAAAAAATATATTTTTGTTAGCAACATGCTGCCTACATTAGTTAAAAATTTTTTTTTTTTTTGATATCATGCTAAGTAAATTATAAAATTGTTGATTAAACGATTTATTACGTTTAATATAAAATATGAATTTTATTCATTTCAAATTTATTTCAATTCCTTTTAAATTGCCTGTCTAGCAACATGTTTACAACAACTTAATATTATTATATCATTTTGAAAAATTATAAATTTTCAGAAACAGGATGTATATATATGCAGAAAATTATTTTTTGAATTAAATGAATTAAACTAAACTATTTTGCAATTTCTTAAGCAACATGTTGCTGTAAATATCAAACAAAACATGTGCAAATACCACAAACAATGTTTAAAGTAAAATTTTTGAGCTGATTAAATAACTTAAAATTAGTTAACGGAAATTGTTTCCTTTTTAAAAAACACAAAAATCTTAGCAACATGTTGGTAATGTACATTAGGGATCATGGAAAAAAACATTTTTTTAATAGAATTTTTTTAAAGTGCAGTATATTTTATTGTTGCCTTAAATACGAAACAAAAAGCATTCAAGGAATTTAATTAAAAAAGTGTTTATTGGCAACATGTTGCTAGCTTTACTTCAGGCACTACACTTAAAGAAGCCATGGCGGGCACAATAAATAATAAACCTATTGTTTATTGACTAATATTATTTCATGTTTAGTTTTATAAACAAAAAAAATATAAGCAACATGCTGCTCAACTATTATTGATTTGTATTAATATTAAATATTAAATACTTAGAAAAAAATTTTCTGAACTCATTTTTCAAGAACAATCGCATTCTAAAAAAATTGAAATTTTTTGTGTTTAAAAATATTTTAGGAATATAAAGCAATATATTCTAAGCAACATGTTGCTGACATTTTCTACTGTAATTTAAAAGAGCCAAAAAAAATTTTTTTTCTTAAATTAAAATTTAAAAAAATTTATATACAAAGAAAAATTTTTTAAATTAAAAAACTTTAAAAAATAATATAATTAAAGTAAGATTTTTTACAAAAAAAAAATTTTTAATTTTTTTAAAAATTTGTCTGTTTTATAAATTTTTTTCAATAAATTTTTTTCATTATTAATTTTTTTCAATAAAAACTCTAAAACGGCTTTTGCAAATGATAATAAAATTTTTTCATATTTTTTAAGTTTAAAAATAAAAATGTAGCAACATATTTGTTAAAAAATTTTTTTAAAACTTTTAAATTTACAAATAATTCCTACATTGAAGGTAATTTATTTAAAACAGTCTAAAATAATTATTTTAATATTTTAAAATTTTAAAATTGTTTCTCATTGACGTGAAACATCAACATGTTTATAAAGATTGTGTATAAAAATAAAGAAGAATTTATTTTTTAAAAAATAGGCCACAGAATACTAATGCTTTTTAGGGAAAATTAAGCAAAGTTCTTAAAAGTCTTTTGAGAATTATTTTATTAACTTTCTTTTAGGCACTTAACACATCATTTAAGACAGCTTAAAGTCTTAATAGTTTAAGTGATTTGAAATAAAATTCATTATCTTAGATTATTTGTGAAAGTCTTGTTGTAAGACTACAAAACTAATTCTAATAACACTGTTGAATTCTTTTAGATTTTCCAGCTGTCAGCTTTAGCAATTATTATTATTTTATTATTATTATTTTCAGAATCGTACACCTGCATTATGAAAAACTTTCAGCGATTTTCTTAAGCCAAGTAATCGGTCATTAATTTAAAAAACAAAAAGGAGAAAAAAAAATATTTTCCATTTCATTTTTTTTATTACTTTTTAAATATTTTAATGAATTTTTACTCCCCCTGAAAAATGAAGTCAAACAGCATAATCATGTTAAGGAAAAAAATGTTTAATGTGTTTCTATGTAGAAAACAAAAAAAAAAGAAAAAAATACGTAAAGAAATGTTGATTGGAATGGGAAAAGAAGCAGCTGATGCTCTTAATTTAGTTGGTTTGGTTTAAATATACAAATCTGGCCACTTAAAATTTTAATAACCAAGTAAACGCCTGTCAGACAGACATGCTGACTGTATGCAGCAAATGCTTTGTAGCAGAATATTGGTTGCAGTTTGTATTAGAATTTTTTTTTTGTTTTTTTTTTCATTTCATTTTATTTCAAGTCAATAGACAGCATACAGGCCTTAAGTAACATTTGCCGCGACTAATGATACATAAAGCCATAGTTTAAGTTTGCCAGCAAAAGCTAGTTTTACATTTATATTGTGCTCTTATTACGGTTTACGAAAAACAAAAAAAAAAACGAAAATAACGACACAGCATAAGAAATGAAAAGAAACTTTGCTCAGAATCTGTGTTATTTGTTCTTACTTTAACTTGTTGCCAACACTTCAGTAAGAATGTTGAAGCAACTAAACAACAACAACAATAATAAAATAAAACTCAACAAATAACGGCATATAATTTACTTGACTTATACTCGTTATTCAATAATAATAATGGTATTTAAGGCAGGCAGCATCTTAGTTGCAGTCATATCACCAGCAGCTTGTACTAGTGCTTCATGCTTTTTAGCATCATGTTCATCAAGATCTTGATGCTATGAAATTTTACATGCGGAGCATTAGCTTGAGTAGCTGAAACTATAAAAAAAGCACATACACACATACACACAAACTCTATACACCCAAACCACTTTATTATACCAAAAAGCAAACACTTCAACTCAATTAAGCCAAAACAAAAAAAAAATAAAACACAAAAAATAAAAAGAAATAAAAAATATCAGCTTCATATTTCTATTTGAAATATATTTTGAGCAAAGAAACATACAAAAACTTAAATAAAACCTACAACAAAAGCAAAAACAAAAACAAAAAAAAATACTTTTCAGTTGTTACTTGTAATTGATACTTAAAAACACATACATATAATCGTAATGTTGATGATGATTATGATGATGGTAATGATACTGGCCATGTTGCTAGAACATTAAATGCAACAATATTTTTAATACCTTAAGTAACACAAATTAAGCCTGCAACATTTTTTCTTCTTTAAACATTTCAAAAAAAAAATTTCAATTCAGCCGTGTATTCAGTAATTCCAACTCAACATGATATTATAGTTGCAATTAGAGTTAATAGCATATTGGTAGACACTTTCATAGCGTTATGTGTCATGATTTATTCAAAAACCACTTCCTGAATTCTACAACAACTTCTTCTAAACAAAATGGAAATGAAGTGAAAAGAAATTAAATTGAGGAAAGACTTAAATAATAATTCCACTAAATAATTGTTTCTTAATGACAGCATGTAACACCGGCAATCAAAAATGAAAATATTTTACCATCACTTATTGATTTAATTAAAAATTATTGCAAGAATTTAGAATTTGTAATAAAATTTTAAAAATATAAAATATTTTAATATTAAAATTAAGCTTAAGAAAAGTTTATTTGATTGAAA
This sequence comes from Trichopoda pennipes, assembly GCA_030448955.1. NCBI lineage: Eukaryota > Metazoa > Arthropoda > Insecta > Diptera > Tachinidae > Trichopoda > Trichopoda pennipes. Next base: position 4,469,563 of record JASKUP010000056.1, on the reverse strand, counting down.
AAACATTTTATGCCATTGGCAACATGTTGCCAAGATAACTATTATGTTAGACTAAGCCTTAAACTTCCCATACTGCTACTTAAATCTATTGCAACATTTTACTTAAGAAGCAACAAATAGACATGAATAATATAAAAGACTTAAGACACCAACACACCAATTAAATTTAATGTCATATGAATTTAATGCTTCTAAAGTTGTATTAATAAAAAATCTGTCAGTTTAATTATTGTATTTTAATGCTTTGTTGCTAGCAACATGTTGAAAAGAATTTTATAAATTTTAAAACATCATAATATTGCCATTTTCCGTCCTAACTGGCTGGTTTGTATTCGATGGCGAGCGCTTTCGATGCGAATGCATCATTCTCAAGCCGCGGTTTAGTTTGTACTCATTTAAAACATAATAATTGTTGCTTGAATTGAAACCCAGCCATTAGCAACATAATGCTTAAGAACTTATCCAGTAAAATGAAAGACTTAAGACACAAGAAAGGTTTCAAATTTGATATCTAATCAACGAGGCCTAAAATATCAGTTTAATTAGTATTGCTTTTTAAATCTAGACCCTTATGTCACCAGCAACATGTTGCACAGCGCTATATAAGAATGATCAAAGTATTTGAAACATAACGACTACTACCTGAATTTAATTCTTAGCAACATATTGTTAAACAGCTAGTGAAGTAAAAGGAAAGTAAAAGGCCTTAAAATTTTTAATTGAAGCCAACTCGGCGAAGGAAGGTGGCACTTTATTTGCCAATACTTTTAGAATATAATTCAATGTAGCTAGAAACATGTTTTAGATTAAAACAAAGCATTACTAATCTAAACACTGCTAACAGAATCTAATTCTAAGCTATTAGCAGCATCTAATGGTATTGCAGATATGCTACCGAGAAAACTCTAAGATTAAAGAAACAATACAAGCTACATGTTGCTTTAAAAATCTTTCGTTTAAAACATAGAGTTTTACAACATAAGTAATAATTTATTCCAATACTCCTAAACACAAGTTCCTAAAGGACTTTTCATAATCAAAAAAAAGTTTTTTTTTTAATCAAATTAAATGTTGCTAAAGAAACTTTTAGATTTAAAAGTAGCCAATACTATGCTTACAGCAACATGATGCTAAATAAATTTTAAAGGCTTAAGCATTGGATTTTAGAACTACTTACAACTTCCTCACAAACATGTATCTAAATAAAGCAATAGAAACATGATACTAGCAATTATATTCGTTTTAAATAAAGGATGTTCTTAATAGAGGTATAGGAATTTTAAATAAAATAAAACTAAGATGAGTTTTTTAAGTTGACATTAAATTTACTTCATTCGAAAGATCGTCTTTTGGGATTATAATTTAAATATGACTTCTGGCATATGACCACCACGGCTACCTCCGTTCGCAACTTTAGATGATTTTCCCCCCCGAGGGCACATTATAAATCTTTGTGGATCACACAACCATCTAGACTTGTGTCTTGCGAGGGTAAAAGGGAGCCCAGTCCCCTTCAAGGCTAGCAGGAGCCAACTACACAATCCACAATATTTCCACGGGAATTAGTAAAGCCCCAGTGTTTCGCTATTTGCCTCTTTAGGCATTTGGCTGTTCTTTGCTGTTCTGACTGATTATTGAGGTAGACCCTTCGGGAGTATCGTGGTGGCTGTGTGTTTCGAGGCCCTCGCGTGACTTTGTGGGTCAGATCATTCAATGAACACAATGAATGGTCCAGGTCTAGTGGGTATGAATGCCGTTGTGTTCTTAAATTATATTAAGCTTCATGCGTTCTGGACCAGGAGTTGGATAGTCTCCAACTCTTCAGCAAGTAGTAAACGCTGCGACCTGCTTCGGGCTTTTGAAGCTGCAACTAGGAGTGACCGGAGGATATACGTATTCGAAGGCCTTCTAGGGCGAGGATGAAGCTACATTTCATCCACAGTGATAATGATCCACCATCTGATTAGGAACCACGGGCATGTGCAGATGTAAAGTTTATCACGTCATCACTTTTTTCCAAAATTTAAAGCCGTATATCATCAGTAATAACGTGGCGAATGATGTCGTCCAAGTAGTCAATCGTTTCGGTCTTATCGGCGTAGAATAGCGACTTCAAAATTGTTTATTGGAGTTTCCATACAAACAAAAGTGAGTAACTTATCGCTAAACCAAATTCGTTTATGATCGGTGTCAACGACATTTTTATTTTTGAACGTCCAAATATGCCCACCTTGAAAGCGTCAGTCTATACATGTTGAAATGTTAAATCAAACTAAACAAATATAACTTGACAGCTAGCAAATTGGGAGCTAGTTAAAAAGTGTTGCCACTTAATATAGTTTCTAATGATACTAAAGAAGTTTTAATTGCCTCGTTAAAATTGTTTGACTAATTGAAATACAGGTTTTTAAAACAGACTTCCTATTGCCAGCTACATGTTGCAAAAGAAATTTGTAGATTATAACAGCAAGCAACTAGCAACGTGCCAATAAATAAGCTGTTAACTTAAATAAAGATTAAGATAGAACTTTTATCTAAGGTTCATCTTGCTGTTTCTTAGCAACATGTTGCTTAGAAATCGATAATGCCTAACAAAAAATCATTAATACAATAATAATTTTTTATGTTACGTCGGCTTAAATAAATTATGTAAGAAACAGATACTGATTTCTTGATCTAAGCAACATGTTGCCTAACAAGTTGCTGCATTAAAGTAAAGACTTAAAATTTTAGTCAAGGAATGGGTGAAAAATATTTTTGGATATTCAACTTTTTTTAATTAATTTTTCACAATTTAAAAAAAAACTTTATAAATTTTTTATTTGAAATATTTTATTCAAAATTAAAAAGAATTTTCAATGACAACAAATTGATATTAAAAAGTAAATAAAACGATGGAACTTTATATTAGTGTTGGCTCAACATAATTTGTGTAAAATTCCATTTTTATATAAATAATAGAACATTTTTGATTACTATTGGGTGTTTTTATACAGGTATCAAACTTTAATTATGCAACATTTTTTTTTAGTGGCAGCCATTTTGTCAGCTATCAAATAATTTATAATTATAATAGACTGACCCCTGAACAACGCTTGCAAATTCTGCAAAGAAACAGAAATGCCGTTAATTTCGGTTTTCATAAGCGAATTTTTGTTTAGTTGAAGATGGAGCTCCCTCTTGTATGAATACACAAAACTGCCATATTTAGAGTGATGATAATCCTCAAGTATACATTGAGTGAGATATCGTTATGTACAGAAAAGCTGACTGTTTCGTGCGGTGCCTTATTGTCCGTACTTTTTTAAAAATGTTGCTGGTCAGCAGATTACAGTCAGTAACTGAATTTTTTCACTCGTGTGTTTTAAACAAGACGTCGCACAGCTCGTGTCTCAAATGATTTGTTGAAGGACGCTTTTGGTATCCCCATACAAAATTTCCAAATCGCACAAAATGTCCCCGATTTTCATAAGCGATGACCTTTGTTTAGCAACATTTTTGTTTGAATAGATTTATACGTTGTAAACAAATCTATCATATTTCGAGAGATGATAATCCGCAAGTTTATGTTGAGTGAAACATTGTTACATCCAGAAACACTGATTATTTGTTGATGCTTGATGGGGTGGTGGAATTACCCTATACTTCGCAGATAATGGTGGTCAGAATATTACAGTCAAAGGTGACCGCTATAGAACTGTGATTGATAACTTTTTTCGTTCGTTAATTAAACAAAACCTTGATGTGCAGGAACTGTGGCTTCAACAAGCCTACGCAACATATTGCACAGCTCATGTTACAATAGATTTTTTGTTGCAAATGTTTGGTAAAGGACTTTTCAACAAGAAGTTTGTTTTCTAAAACAAAAAATTTAGATTAAGATGATTTAAATTTTTATTTCATTACGAAGAGAAAACTTTGACAATTATGAATGAAAAATGATATCTGGCAAATGTTCACCGCGTTCACACTGACAGATATCGATTCTTTAATCAAAGTTTTTAGTCACTTTTTGGCAAAATGATGATTCCTTACAGACTCTGTCCTTAACATAGCCCAACAAAAAATAATACAGTGGTGTTAAATCACATAATCTGTCTGGCCACTTAACTGCTGATTGTAGTGAAATTATAACTTCGAATTTCGAAATTATTACAAACAAAAGCTCTAAATTATTTTTTAGTAATTATATTTAATAAAAAAGTAACATATTTACGATAATTAAAAAATTTCGAACTTAATTTCGAATTTCGAAATTATCAAAAAATGTCTTAAATTTTACTAAAATATTTTTTTTTCTAAATAATTTTTTGTTCTTTATATAAAAAAACTAAGCTTGATTAAAAATTTTTTTTTATTACCTCACCACACCATTCGGTGGTGTATTCAGGTAGAGAAAAAAAAAGTGTATTAACATTTATTAAATTATTTTTCACTAATTATATATAATTAAAAATAAAATATTTTCGATGATTAAAAGAATTTCGAACTTAATTTCGAAATTCGAAATTATCCAAAAATATTGTAAATTTTACTAAAATTTAAAATATGATTTTTCTAAATAATTTTTGGTTCAAACGCAAGTTCTTTATATAATAAAATTAAGCTTATTTTTTTAATTTTTTTCAGTATCTCACCACACTATTTGGTGGCGTTTTCAGGCAGAGAAAAGAAAAGTGTATTAACATTTATTAAATTATTTTTCACTAATTATATTTAATTGAAATTAAAATATTTTCGATGATTAAAAAAATTTCAAACTTAATTTCGAATTTCGAAATTATCAAAAAATTTCTAAAATTTTACTAAAACTTAAAATATTATTTTTCTAAATAATTGTTTGTTCTTTATATAAAAATATTACTATTGATTAAGTGTTTAAAGCTGGATATGTTAGGTGTCAATCAAGCATAATTTGTGTTATTATAGAGAATATCAAATGTATAATTTTTCTATATTATTAGCGGCTCAAAAATGAATAACGATTTTAATTTAGAGTTTAAGGAAGAATATATATTGAAGGTATCATGTAGTTTTCATTCTTTTACTCTATCTCTCGCCCTCTTTCTCTCTTACTTATAGGACTTGTATGGTGTGATTAAGTGTTACTATTATTAGATCATTAAATTATTTTAATATTTTAATTTTAATTATTTTCTACCTACAAAGAATTTCTTCAAGAGAGCTCTTGATTACAGCTATTTTTATGCATTTTCTATGCGTTTTATATGTGCATTAAAGGGTTATTATTATTATTTTATGATGTTATTCATATTTCTTATTCTTAGTTTTTTCTTAGGTATTTTTTTTTTTATTAATGCAATTAAAATCAATTTTCTTATTTCATTTCAATAAAAAATCTTGAATTAAAATTTTTGTTTTTATTTATTTCTTCCTGATTTTAGTTTGATTATTAACACCTCTCAGCGATTGCTTTTGTTGTCTTTGGCAAAAAAAAAACAACTTCTGCTAGTTTATTATACAAAAAGGTATGTTATAACATCTTGAATACTATATTAAGCTACAACAACAATAACAAAAAAAAAAATAAAAAAATAATTATAATTTTTTTTTGTGTTATTTATGGTCATAGTGGCGGTAAAGCAAACTATTAAAGGGCGCCTTGATTAACATTTGCCATCACATACACATATTGTTGTAATGTTAGGGAACAACAAATGTATTCTATACTAAGACAGTAAAAAAAAATGTTTGATCAAATAAAAAGAAGGTTTTTCCTTTAGAATGGTTAATAAACTTTAGCTAATACTTGCAGATATATTTTTCCCCCTCTCTCTCTTTCATCTCTCCATCTCTTTTAGGTAAAACTGCTGTAAAATTACAACACCATTTTTATGTGTTAAGATTCTTTATTAAACAACAACAATAAATAAATAAATAAATAAATAAAAAAAATAAAAAATTACTATAAGTTAGAAAACACAAAAGAAATGCGTAATAGCGCTGGAAATACACGTTTCTTTGCTTAGCAGTTGCCATAGACAAACGACATTAGCCCAGCAGGTGTTGAAAACTTGATGCCATTTCTTATGCTAAAGATAAAAATCTATACAATTTTCTTTATTTATTTAGTTTTTATTTATTTCTTTCTTTTTTTTCCTCACTATCTTCGTAGGTTTGTTTTTTTTAGCGCGTGCAGTTGGGCTAGAGCAACTTTAAGTCATTTTTAACTCAAATGTATAATTTTGTTTGCTGTGCAATTTCTCTATAAATATTTTTTTCTTCTTCTTTATAACAACTGCCTTTTAAATAACATTCTTCATTTAGCTATTCTAAGCTTTGTTTTTTTTTGATGTTGCTTTGTGGCGGAAGTTAGAAATTTTCCAAGTGCTTAAATACATTAAGGTTTTTAAAAATATGCAAAATGTCTGTCTGTCTATCTATCTTGCAAAATTACTCTTTCCCCCCCTTTAAACGCTTATTTTTTTGCCTTGAAACAACAAATCAACAAATTATAGAGAAAAATTTCCCTAAGGTTATTGCTTTTAATGGTATTTTTACCACATTATTGCAATTATTAAGATTTAGTTTTTAAGATAACACCTTAACGTTATATATAAAGCATAATACAAAAGCCTTAACACACACTAGCTTTTTATTTTATTAACAAAACCCCGCCAATTAGTAACTTTCTTTGACTTTAATCTTGATAAGCAAAATTAATTTAGCTTCTGTTAAAGCGTTAACTAAACAAAAAAATATAAAAATTAAAAAAAACTTTTTTTAAATTTTAGGTTTTTTTTAAATTTTAAAAATTTTTATATATTTTCGAAATTTCGTTATATGCCCAAACCTAATAAAATCTTATCAAAACATTAAAAGTTATTATTTTTTAGTTATATTTAATTAAAAATAAATTATTTTTTTGTTAAAAAATTTCGAACTTAATTTCGAATTTCAAAGTTATCCTATTGAAGAACTCTAAATTAAATTTTTCTTATTATATTAAATTTAAAATAAAATATTTTCTTTGATTAAAAACTTTTTCGAACTTAATTTTGAATTTCGAAATTATCCTATTTAAAAACTCTAAATTAATATTTGCTTTTAATATTTAATTAAAAATAAAATATTTTCTTTAATTAAAAAAAATTTCCAACTTAACTTCGAATTTCGAAATTACCACAAAATGGTAATTAATTAAAAAACTTTAAAAAGTGTTTTTGTAAGAAATTTAAAAAATTTTGTTTATTTTCCAAATTTCTTTATACGCCCAAACGTAATAAAATCTTATGCAAACTTTAAAAATTATTTTTTTTAGTTATATTTAATTAAAAAAAAAATATTTTCTTTGATATAAAAATTTCGAACTTACTTAGAATTTTGAAATTATCACATTTAAAAACTCTAAATTAATTTTTGCTTTTAATATTTAATTAAAAATAAAATATTTTCTTTGATTAAAAAAAATTTCGAACTTAATTTCGAATTTCGAAATTATCACATTTAAAAACTCTATATTCATTTTTACTTTTAATATTTGATTGAAAAAAAAATATTTTTTTTTATTAAAAAATTTCGAACTTAACTTCAAATTTCGAAATTACCACAAAATTATTTTTTTACTAAAATATTATTTTTAATTTGTTGTTCAAACGCAAGTTCCTTATATAAAAAAATTAAGGTTAGTTTTTATTTTTTTTTCATTACCTCACCACACCATTTGGTGGCGTTTTCAGGTAAAGAAGAGAAAAGTGTATAAACTCATTGATTGATTTGTTAAATTGTTTATATAATTAAATATTATTCCGAGTTATATTTAATTAAAAATAAAATATTTTCTTTGATTAAAAAAATTTCGAACTTAATTTCGAATTTAGAAATTATCCTATTTAAAAACTCTAAATTAATTTTTATTTTTAATTTTTAATTAAAAATAAAGTATTGTTTTTTTATTAAAAATTTTCGAACTTAACTTCGAAATTCGGAATTACCGCAAGATGGCTTAAATTTTACTAAAATATTATTCTGCTAAATAATTTTTTGTTCCAACGCATCATCTTTTTATAAAGAAACCGAAATTTAATTTTCAATTTTTTTTTCTTTACCTCACCACACCATTTTGTGGCAGCTTTAGTAAAATAAAAGTGTATAAATAATTTAAAAAATCAATTAATAAACAATTTTTCATTTATTGATGGATTTGTTAAATCGTTTATATAATTTTATTTTATTAAACATGCCACCCAATAGTGTGGTGTAATATTGAAAACAAAAATTAGTTTAATTTTTATATAAAAACTTTGTGCTTGAATAAAACAATTATTTATAAAATATGAATGTAGGGGCTTTTGGACTTAAGACGAGACAAAAGACGAACTTTTCAGTAAAACGTTTAATCTATGAGACTACCTTTATTTTGATTTCTATTTTTTTTAATCAGCTTTCGTCTTCAAAGAAAATAACACAGCTGTCGTTATCATATAAAATGTAGCCTTTGGTTGTATGCGAATATGCAACAAACGTATACTTCTTACCCTTTAGCTGTAACTTAGAACGAAAGCCACTGCTAGAGAATCAAATGTTCGAAAATGCAAGGCAGAAGACTTACGCCCAAGCCAACGCTCGTAAGGTGTGCTATTATTCAGCATCTTTGTAGAGCAGCGATTTCTCAAATATGTTCCAGTGTTTAAGGCTTCTGACCATAGCGTGTGTGATTGACTTGAAACCATGAGCAAGCATCGCGCCATGTCTATCAGCATCCTATATACCCTCTCTGCCACACCATTCTCTTGCGGAGCAAGATGTCTCCTCTATGATATGAAACTTTATCGGCCGGAAAATTCTTCGGCATGTGCTTTCTTTTACTTCGGATGGTTCCGCAGGCCACTACATCATTTTGATGGAGAATGTGCTTTTTAATCAGTATATTTAATGTTAAAGATTTTGGTCAATTTCGAAAATTCGAATTTATGTTTAAAATATATAAATACTTCTATCACATAATAATTTAAAGGAAAATTGAGAACGTTTAATAAGAATGTTTAATTTTAAGATTTTTAATGAATTTCGAAAATTCGAACTTATGTTCGAAATTTCCAAAAAAATCTTGCATATGAGAATTTTAATGAGAATGAATTTTTTATTAAATTTGACAAATATTCTCAAATATTTTTTATATTATGAACGTTTTTTTACAAATTACGCCGCTGATAAAAAAATAATAATAAATTATAATTTTTTATTTGATTAACCGCTATCAAATACTTCATCGCTTAAGCATACTTTTCTAGTAACAACTTGTGTAATTGAAAAGAAATTGCATGCCTGGCAGCTTTTCAGCAATTGCTTTGTTCCCTGCTGGAAAGAGGAAAAATATTTAAATCTCTTTTTATTTGAATAGCTGCACGTCTATCAATTGTTGTCATGAGAATTGATAGGAAAAGACAAGCATCATACAAATGTTTATGTAAAGCATGAAAATCTAAGACATTTGTAGACTTATCACAACATACAATGTCACGAATAGCTAATAAAGCTTCTGTAGAAGATAATAAAGTAAAATAGAAAAAAATTTAAAGAAAATCCAGAAGACAAAACTTCAATGTCAAAAAGAGAAAAAAAGTAATGTGAACTCATTTAAGTCACAGTTTAGCACAAACTCAAGCTTTTGACTGTATATTCGAAAAGAGATTTGGCTAAGATACGGTTGTTTCAGAAATTTTTTGCATACTTTAATATTTCTATATTGACAACAACAAAAAATCTTTTCTTTTTTACCATGAATTTATTTTAGTTCATTACATTTTAGTTGTAGTATTACAACAACAAAACTCGTATGTTAATGGCTGGATTTTAAGTTTTTGAAATCTATAGATATTTCAATGTCAACCATCCAAGCCAACATGTGACTCATTTTTTTTTTTTTGTGAAGTATAAATTATTTGTCTTGTCTTTTAGTATTGATGGTGATTTTTCTAAGTCATGTTTGACTACAATGTGTACTTAACAACCACATCGCTGGCTTACAATAGTAAATATATATACAACCTTTGCACTAAAGTAGAGGACTTGCATTTCTCAAATACACACACACACACAACCCACAAATCTCATTATGTGAAATGAACAAAATCTTAAAGCACTTTTTATATTTCTTTATGATTTATTATTTACATAAGACGACATTTTGAGATATGGCTGAAAAAATGTGATAAAAGAAAACTAATTTCACAATTTATTCTTTCATCGTAGTCTCTTCCCTTTAACATCAACTAAAGGAAAGACTTAAGAACTAAACTTAGCTTCGTATAAAAAACTTTACCAAATCCGTTTTTTATAAAAATATTTGACATTATTTATTGCTTTAGTACCCTCCAATCTAAATTCCGAAATAAAAATTTAATTTCGAAAATTCGAACATAACTTCGAATGATTGAAAATTCTTAATTACTATAATTAACTAGCAAATTATAAGATTTTAAGTACTTTTTATAATTTTTGTTTTAAATTTTGGTAGTTTTGTCAATTTCGAAAATTTATTTCTACTTTCGAATTATTATAATTTAAAATAATAAATACAATTTATCTTAAAATCATAACTACAATGAATCAAGCTTATGAAGCAATGAATTAAGCTAATTTTAAATAAAATCGAATTATCAAACTAATTGCTAATTAATTTAACTTAATTTCGAATATACGAATTATATATTTTTTTAAAACATTTACGTTATTTCAGTTTTATAAAAAAATTATCTACTCTTGTTTTTTCCCTATATCTTTTACAACAATATATAAAAACAATTTTTGTTTAGTTAAAATATTTTTTTCTAAAAATTTCGAAATTCCGTTTTTAGTGTCGAATGTTTACAAGTTTACTAGATCTATAAAATAAAATCTCTGCATTATTTCCAAAAATATCTTAACTTGAAATTTTATACATTTTTCTATGAATCGTATTCAATTTTATGTCACTTTACGAAATAATTTTGCTTTTTCGAAAATCAATTTTTCTTATTCGAACTTAATTTCTAATTTCGAATTTTCGAAATTTTTCTCAAATTGTGGATTTCTTTTTTTTATAGCAACAAGAAGCTTTTTATGTCACTTATAGCACATTTAAGCGTAATTACAGCAGAATTTTGATTTTATTCGGAGATTTCGAAATTTTTTTTTTATTTAAATTTAAAATTTTATTAAAATATTTAAATTCAAAATTTTATTAAAAAATTTAAATTCTTATAGTATAAATAACTTAAAAAAAAAGAATTACTTGTTGTTCCTCAAATTTTCCTTCATCTTCAAATTTCGAAAATTTTTTATTTAATTTCGAAATTTAACGAAAAAAATTTAATCTCATAGTTTAAGACAGATTTTTCCAAAAATATTTACTTTGTATTTCTTTAATTTGAATTTTTTCAACATTCCAAATTTTTGCTTAATTTACAAATTTCGAAAATTTTTTACATAATTTCGAAATTTTATTAAAAAAATTATTTAAAAAAAATAGATTCTTATAGAGTAAGAAAAGTTTTTCTAAAAATATTTGTTTTTTTATTTTTCCTTAAAATTAAATTTCATTTCAGTATTACAAAATTCTTGCTTAATTTTCAGATTTCGAAAATTTTTTTTTATTTTCTTACTAGAGCAAGAAAGACTTTTTTAAAATATTAATTTAAGTTTCCTTAAAATAAATTTTTTTTCAATATTCCATAATTCTTGCTAATTTTCAAATTTCGAAATATATTTCGAAAGTTTTTACTCAATTTCGAAATTTTATAAAAAAAAACATTGATTTTTGTAGTGTAAGAAAAGTTTTTCTAAAAATATTATTTTGTTTTTCCTTAAAATTAAATTTTTTTCAATATTCAATATTCGAAAGAATCAAATTTTGAAATATATTTCGAAAATTTTTATATAATTTCGAAATTTTATAAAAAAAAACTAGATTCCTAAAATTTAAACCAAAAAAATTAAAAAATATATAATAAAATCAATATTTTTAAATTTCGGATTTTTTTTTACTTAATTTCGAAATTTTATTTAAAAAAAAATAGATTCCTAAAGTTTAAAAAAGCTTTTGCCAAAATTTATTTACTTGTGTTTACTTAACATAAAATTTCTTTCAATATTCCAAAATTCTTGCTTAATTTTCAAATTTCGAAAAATGTTTACATAATTTCGAAATTTTATTAAAAGAAAATTAGATTCCTAAAATTTAAACAAAAATATTCAAAAGAATATATACTTGTTTTTCCTTAACATTAAATTTTTTTTTTCAATTATCCGAAATTTTTCGAATTTTTAAATTTCGAACTTTTTTTACTTAAATTTAAATTTTATTTAAACAAAAATAGATTCCCAAAAGTTCAAGAAGATTTTGGCAAAAAATATTTACTTGTTTTTACTTAAATTTTATGTTTTTTTTTTAATTTCGAAAAAGTTTTTTTTTAATTTCGAAATTTCGAACATTACTTGAAAATAATTTTTTTACTTTAGGCAAGCAAAAAATATTATTTTGCTAAGTTTATGCAGGTTTTTGCTTAAAATTTGCATTTTGTTTTTATTTAATTATTGCGAAAGTTTAGTTGTTGCTTGGGAATGTTATACATTATCGTTGTATAACTCAAGTTGGAGTTCTAAAATTTTTTTTTTTGTAGGTGGCTTAAAGATATTTAAATTAACTTGATATACTAAGCGGTATTTATATTTATGTTTTAGATTTAAAATTCTTTAATTAATAAATATTCGAACTTAAGTTCGAATTGGTCATTTTGCATGGTAAAATGGTGAATAAGCTCAATAACTTTTAAGTGTTAATTTCAATAAGTTTTGTTAATAATTTCTACAGTTTAAACATTAATTTCGAAAAATTCGAAAATTAAATAAATTTTGTATTTTTTTTTAATACACAAATATCTTATTATAACAGTGTATTATTTGAAAGCACCGTACGCTTCATAATTTTTATAATTCATTATCTAGGAAATTTGTGTGCGTCTGTGTGTGTGTGTGTTGTGAGGTTTTCTCAAGAAAAGAAATACTAAGAAAAGTTGTTTGGCGTGAATGTTAAAATAGTTTTAGATTATAATCACCCATAAATGACCTCCAGTGTAGATTAATCAACACCACAAACAAGGAATATAACAAGAAACATTAAAACAAATTTTACAAACCCCTGATGCCAATGATGAACGTTGCCATAAAAAAGCAAAAAACAGCAACACTGACAACAAAGTAGCACATACGATTATTTGACATGCAAATTATAAAAGCAAAAAAAGAAAAAATAAGCAACTTTAAATTTATAAAAATAGACATGACCACCACTAACAAATGGCCAACTGGAGAATAGATGCAACACACAACTGAATGATGCCAACTAAGAAGAAAGAAAAAAAATCAATACAATAACTTTAGCAGCTTCATTCTTAAGGTCATACAGACAGAATTTTCTTAACATAGAAATTCTTCACCAGAAAGACGAGAAAGAGAGAAAGAAAACTTGTTTTTTTTTATAGAAATTTTCCTTGTTAATCATTTGTACGAGGGTAGTTCCCCAGCAAACTTAATGATAAATTTAAAATAAAAATTACTTTTTATTATGCCATCTACGAGAGAGGCTTAAGCCACCCTACTTGCAATATAAAATGGTTAATGACCAGTAAAAAAAAAAGAGAGTATTCTCTTAAATAAGTGAGAGCAATAGTTAGAGTGTCCTTCGTATTTTCTTAAACAATCATTTCAATTTAACTGTTTTTTCCTCACTCTTTCTCTTCTACGCTAACGAATACATTGTAAGCGGTTTCTGTTTAAAGGCTTTTTAGTGTTTTAAGTCAAATAAGGAAGTAGAAAATATGATAAATGCCTCTATGCGAAAAAGCAAAACAAAGCCAAAAACAAAAACAAACAAAAAATAAATTTCTGAAAATTTTAAAGTTTCAACACTCAACAAAATCTCATATTTGGCGTGAGTGGCAGGCAGGAACCTCATTTTCTTAATATGGATTATGGCTCTGTCTAATGTCTAAAACATAAAAACTTTTTTCTTTTTTTCGTTATAGAAACAAGTATTTTCTTTCATTAAATTGCTCTATAAACCATATTAAGAAATTGCAATAACAACAAAATTTATAGTTTTACAAGCTTAATTTTGTTGTAAAAAAGGTTTTCTTGTAAATCACTTAACAATGACCAAGATTTTTTACTTTTGTTGTATTTTATTTTTTTTTTTTTGTTATCTTGTTGTTGGCATCTAAAATAGTGCTATAATTATTTGCATAATGTTAAATATTTACATGTCTTGTTAACAAATACATGCTTATGTCTGATGATGATTAAAACTTATTTGGTTTTTCTTAATCATTTTTACATCCCTTTTTTTATTTTTGGTTTTTGCTACTTATTTAAAAGGTGTACAAAAAAATGTATTCTAGCCAATAATGTAAAGGAATTAAAATTTTATATGTATAATTTTGTACAATTTCTTAATTACTTTCGGCCTTTGAATTATAACCCATTCTTTTAAACTAAACAACACTCCACATATGTAATTCCGTATTTTCCTTAACTTTTCTAATGTTGTTTATTTAAAGACCCCAAAAATAAAGAAAATAACTTTCAAAAGTGTTACTATATTTTCTCTTTCGAATTTTACAAACAATTTTCAAAATTTTTTTATATTCGAAAATTCGAAGATAACTTCGAAATTATTAAAATGTTAAAAAATTAAAAAAAAATAGTTTCTAAAGTGTTATTATATTTTTTTTTTCGAATCCTATAAAAATTTAAAAAAGTTTTTTTATATTCGAAAATTCGAGGACAACTTCGATATTATTAAAAGGTTAAAAAACTAAAGAAAATAATTCCTAAAGTGTTATTATATTTTGCTTTTCGAGTTCTATCAAAAATTTTCAAACGTTATTATATTCGAAAATTCGGAATTAACTTCGAAATTATAAAAAGACTTAAAAAATAAAGTAAAAATCTTCTAAGGTGTTATTATATTGTGCTTTTCGAATTCTATCAAAAATTTTCAAATTTTTTAATATTCGAAAAATCGAAAATAACTTCGAAATTATTCAAAGACTAAAAAAATAAAGAAAAAATCTTCTAAAGTGTTAATTTGATTTTGTTTTCGAATTCTATAAAAAAATTTACAATTTTTCTCTACTCTAATATTCGAAAATAACTTCGAAATTATTAAGAGATCTAAAAAATAAAGCTAATAGTTTTTAAAAGTGTAAATATATTTTTTGCTTTCCAACTCTATAAAAACAAAATCAAATTTATGTATATCCTAAAATTCGAAGATAATTTCGAAGTCATTAAAAGACTAAAAAAATAAAGAAAATAGCGTTTTAAAGTGCTACTATATTTTTTCCTTTCGAATTCTATAAAACTTAAAAAATATTTTTAAATTCGAAAATTCGAAAATAACTTCGAAATAGAAATATTACTAAAAAAATTTGAATTTTTTACAAAACTTTTTATTTTACTAAACTCACAATAATATTTTAAAATTTTATCTTTAAAATTCTATTAAAAATTTTACATTTTTAGAAATTCGAAAGTTCGAAGATTATTTTGTAATTGTACAACTATAACTTTTAATAAAATTTGTTTAATTTTGTTTATTAATAGACTAAAGCCAGATTGACCTTTTCCCTTCTTTTAAGTAAGTTAGAATTTTATTTAACTTAATTAAAATAGTGTTGGGGAATAGGTTCAGCTCAGTTAATCGAAGTCAGAATTTTATTCGACTTTAAATTTATTGAGTATAACTATGGTTAACGGCAAATTAAGTTTTATCGCTGCTGCACCTGGCCAGAATTTTATTCGCGTAGGTGACGGAGGACAGAGCATGACCGCGCTTTGCTCAGCCACGCCAGAATTTTATTCGCCCTAGCTGAAGAGGACGGACAAAGTCGTGGAAAAGGCTAACACCAATTAAGACGTCGAAAGGTTGTCTCAGAAGTTTATTCGTGACAACCGCAACTAGTCGAAAATTGGGGGACAATCAAACCCCTCTGCTCAGACTAGAGCAGAATCTATTTCGCCCCAGTATGAGAAGCAGTAGGCTAGCCGGCGGAGAGTAGGTGTCGACCTGCCAGAAGTCTTGAAGGCTGCGAAACGGTGAATCGTCGCTGGTGTGCTCAATAGTGCAGTAGTATAATTTTAAGCTAAATTTAAGAGTGGACTGTAATAAAAATTATTAGAAAAAAAAAAAAAAAAGAAAAACTAGTGTCACTCGTGTTATTGGAAACAAAATGCTTTTGTAAAGAATCCTGAACGTCGCGTGCTCTATCCTCCTAGCGTATCACGAGAACGTGTCGTTACATACTTCATAACAGAGAGAAATTCTATTGATCTTTTCTTAGAGTTGAAAAACTTGTAGAACTTGTAGAAGAAATTAACCAAACTTGCTATACCTTTTGTATAATTTTTTCTTTTGAATAATATAATAATTTATATTGTTATTATAGTAAATTTACCTACCCAGTGGACACCCTATATTATAGTTTATTTCAACTTTTTTTTGTTATTTAATTCAATTAATTAATTTTTTTTTTTTTTTGTTCTTTTCATTGTTAACTCAAGGGTGTATTTATTTTTTAAGCTTGTCTTTTAGCGTGTTATTTTGCGCTTGAATAAGCTCTTTGCAATAACTTTTAACAGCCGTAGCCAGTCATGGCTGTAGAGGTAGATATATACTTTAGCAATAAATGAAAATAGTTTAATACGTTTATAGATTTAGCAAAAGACATTGACTAATGGTTTGTCCCTGTGTTAAATTGTATTACAAAAGGTGTCTTGTAAACAGCAACGAGCTAACGTTGTTACTTTAGTACCATCATCACCTTCTTCACCAAGCCCTTACAACAGGCAGAGACACAATTGTTACTTGTTCTTTTAGTACATCGTTGCATCGTTATACATTTATATCAGGTATTTTATTGTGTTGAGTAACAAAAAAAAAAAAAAAATAAACTGATATTAGGCGTGCTATTTTATCTTTTCTTTTTTTTTTTTTTTGTTGTAAAAATAATACTGCAAAAGATGGTAAAATAAAGGAAATGAAATTATTGTTATTGCATTTTAGCATTTATTTTAATGTGTATTTGTAGTCGCATTAACGTGATTATTAATTTCCAACATCTTTTCTTAAAATCTTAAGAAACGCAACAGTCCTTTAGTATAAAAACTTGCTTTTAAACAATTAAATTCTTTAGTAGAAAAGTAGCAGAAGAAGAAGGGGAGGAAGAAGAAGAAGAAAAAATATTTTCCATTTTAAATTATATTTAAAGTGAGTGTTGGCTATGATTATAAATGTTTATAATTAATCATTAAAAAAGATTAACCACTTTAAGTCTCTAAATGACATTAAATATAATTGAAAGATCTTATAAAGAATTATTATAAAAATAAATATTTTTTCCAGATCTTTTAATAGAGATCTCAGCAAATTAGTGTTAATTTAAACGCTGTTATTATAAAGGAAATTTCTTTTCATTATTTTCTTAACAGCTATCTGCTACTGCTATTATTCTTACGTTTTACAACTCTCTTTTTTAATGGCACCCTGTATGAATTAATGAATTAATTATTTTTAATTATAAACTTTTTCTAATTTAATTTTTCCTTAATTAAACCACACAAAGTTAAAGTACAATTTCTTATTATTAATTATAATAAAGTGTTTTTCAACAAGAAGTTGATTTTCTAAAACAAACAAAAAACAAAACATTTAGTTTAAGATAATTTAAATTTTTATTTCATTACGAAGGAGAAAAGTTCGTCAATTATGAATGAAAAATGATAACTGGCAAATGTCCACCATGTTCACACTGATCGCTGTTGATTCTTTCATCAAAGTTTTTAAGCACTTTTAAGCCAAATAGCGGTCCTATTTCATTAATTATATTAGGGGTTTTGAGTTTTAAGGCTATAATAGGTTCCACCACGTTCACACTGACCGCTGTCGATTTTTTCATCAAAGTTTTTAATTACTTTTTAGCGAAATTTCTTACTTCGTTATTTACATCATGAATTATGAGTTTGAATACGTTGCACCACGTTCACTCTAACAGATTTCAATTCTTTCATCAAAGTTGTTAATCAGTTTTTGGCAAAATTTCCTTTTTCGTTATTTATAACACGGATTTTGGCTCCATATATTCTCCCATCCTTAACACGTTCCATCACGTTCATACTAACAGATGTCGGTTCTTTCATCACAGTTTTTAATCACTTTTTGGCGAAATTTCTTATTTCATCAAACATAGCACGGATGTTGAGTTTTCAGGTTGAAATCAATATAATTGGTTCCGTATAGACTCCCGTCCTTAACACGTTTACACTGACAGATGTCTACTCTTTCATTAATCGTTAATCATAACACGAATTTTGAGTTTTAAGGCTGAAATCGGCTCCCGTATTAAATCACATGATCTGGCTGGTCATTTATCTGCTGATTGTCGGGAAATTATGCGATTGGGAAATTTGGCTTGCAATAAATTGACCGTTTCATTGGCTGTGTGACATTGCGTGTTATGATTTACATCTGCGTCTGGCTATGCAGCCTTAATCAGATGATGGTCACATCACTTTGCATAAATAGGACTTCATGCTCGTCCTAGGAAGCCGAAGACTAATTCTAGCAACTGGCTTTTCCTAGTTGCAACTTTAATGATTCCAGAGTAGGGCTGCAAATCATCACTCCTTGCTGAAGAGTTGGAGAATTTCCAACTCCTGTCCAGAGCACATGTCTAGCATGCTCACTGGACTGGATCATTCCCCTAGAGTGTCATTAACGGCGAAATGATCCTGATATGGGACCACGAAACCAGAACCACCACGATACTCCCATATAGGGGCCACCCTCAATAATCAGCCAGCGAATAGTTAAATGTCTAAAAGCCAAATAACGGAACTCTGGCGCTTACTGATTCCCGTGGAAATGACGTGGAGTTCCCAGTAGACCCCTGGTGCCTTCAGGTGACTAGACTCCCTTTTTCCCCCAGTTGCACAGGTCTAGATAGTCAAGTATTCTATAAAGACCGACAAATTGCCCCCGGGGGGTAGCTGTGTGATATGTGGCAACGTCCTGTGAAAACCACATGCCAGTGATATTCGCGTAGCCAATAATAGGTCAAAATAAATTGAGTTGCTGGCATCTCGCTATAGCGTAATCCATTGATCGTTACTGCATTTCCAAACTCATCTTCGAAAAAAAACGGCCAAATCATGCCTCCAGACTGCATAGCGCACGATACAGTGACACGTTGAGCAAGCAAAGGCTTCTTCTCAATGATCGCTCTAGGGTTTTCAGAAGCCCATCGGAAGTTTTGCTTGTTGACATCTTCTGACACGTAAAAATCAATTCGTCTGAAAAATGATTTTTTTAGAAAAACCAGCCGATCGTTCCTGAATGAACTAAACAAATCTACAGCGATGTGAATAATCGGTCGGCTTCAATTCCTATACCAATTGAATCTTTTAAGGCTTCAAAGTCAAATCCTTACGCAAAACTCGCTATGTGGTGGTTTTGAATAACCCCAATTGTTGAGAACGTTGAGGAATTGAAAAAATGGAACTGCTGACGGCTGCGATGTTTTCTGTTGAACGACCCGGTCGAACACGCCTTGGTATTCGCACATAAGAAATTATTAAAAATTAAAAAATTATATAAAAAACAAGGAAAAACATAGAATTTGATAATTTCGAAAAACATAGAAATTAAAAAAAAAAAAAAAAAACTTTTAAAATTTTCTTCAGACAATAAAAAATAAAAAGAATATATTAACGTTAAAAATAAAACATCAAAATTGTCTGAAAATAACAATATTAATTACATCGCATTAAAATTATGGGCAAAAAATTGTCGCAATTTGAAAAATTTAAACTTATTGAAGTTTTTATATATAAGCTAAAACTAAAAAGAAACCATTGACTCAAATAGTAGACAGTTTTATGCAGTTAAAAAAACATAGAATATTTTAATTAAAAAAGCAGTAAAAAATATTAAAGTTTATAATTAAAACAAACAAAACAAATGAACAAAAAAAACGTTTTTTATAAAGAAAACATCGAAAATTTAATAAGAAAACAAGTTTTAACAAATTTATTTTAAACATCGCAATTACAAAACACAAAAAATTTTTGTCTATAGTTAAACAACATCATAATATTTTTTATTAATTCAATAAAACGCAAAATTTTTGTAAAAAAATCAAAAATTCAATATTTTGCTAATTTTACTAAAAACATAGAATAATTTTGTCCACAAAAAAATTGTAAAACATTGAAAATTAAAAATTTTATTTTTATCTAAATTAATGCTTTACTATATGGAAAACAAATAATAAAGAAATAAATAAAAATTATAAAACATAGAATTTTATGTGTAACTGCAAAGCATCGGAAAGTTTCAATGATGTATTGTTAGCTTAGATTAAATTAGAAATCCTTAAACTGTAAAAGGCGAAAAATAATATTAATTTTAAAAAAAAAGAAAAAGTCAAAATAAAAAACATCGAAAAGTTTTACAACTTTTCTGAAATTTATTGTCTTTGAATTTAAAATATTATTTGAGACCAAAACTATACAGAAAGAAAAATATGGAAATAATAATTTCATACCTAAACAATTTCTTTAAAAACATAGAAATTTAAATTGCAAAATAACTGGCAACATTTTTTTGCAAACATAGAATAGAAAAATTTTAAGTCAAGTGAAGTCATCAACTAAATAAAGAAACCAATACAAAGCTTTGCACACATAGAAAACAGTAGAAACAAAATTTAAAAGCAGTCCAACCATTCCCTATAAAATATAGAAAAACATAGCAGCTATTTTTTAATAAATTCATACTTTTCTTATTTAGCAAAGACACAAATAGGTTTTTTTGTATAAATTTGCAACAAGTAAAAATCATCGAATATGAAAAATTACCCAAAAAAACATCGCAAGTGAAAGAACCTGTTTGGTAACCTAGAATTAAAAACTTGAAAAATCCATCATATAGAAGAAATCATAGAAAATCTAAAGCAGCATTCATCGTAAAAAAACAAAAAACATTGCAGCTAAATTAAGGCCAAATTCCTTTTCTTTGTCGTTTAAAAAAACATTAACTAACAAACAGTTTCAGGGTTTTTTACATAATTTACAAAAAAATTAAAAATGCATAGAACTACCAAAAACATAGAAAATGTACCATAAGTTTACACAAAAAAGTGAGGGGAAATATATAAACATATGCATGTATAAGCCAGTATACGGCAATAACTTTTCTTCGAACTATAAAAACTTAGAAAACACTTTCAAAATAACATCGCATTTAAAAAAAATCAGTATTTTCGATGTTATTTTTTAAAATATTTTTTTTTTGCAATTCTATTTGAAATTTACGCCCATTTCCTTTTGGCATTTAAAGCAATTTTCTATAATAAAATAAAAATACTTGCGATTTCCTGGCTTCAATTTTTCGCCATTCTTGTTGTGGTTGTTGTTGCTGTTGCTATGTATAGCGATCAAAAACAAATTTTTTTAAATAACTTGCCCAGCTTAAGCATTTTATATGACAATTAAAGACTAAAATAAAACCTTAAGACAGTATACAGAGATAAAGACGATAAGATTAGTGCAGAGGCTTTAGTTAGTATTGCTAGACATGATCTTGACATTTGCTTTAAAATCAGGTCTTTAAATGTCATTAGATTTAATTAGTTCTTGGACAAAAATTTCAAGATAAAATTGATTAAATTATTTTAGCACAAAATCGTGGTTGTTAAACATTTTCTATTTCAAAATTGATTTAATGATAATTGTCATGTCAATGGAACATTAAATTCTTCTTGCTGTTTGTTTGTTTGTGTTCTTTTAAGGCAAATAGGATGCATCATGTATTCAGCCATAAAGTTGCATTTGGTACTCATGATGTGATCACCAACATGTCTATTATACAAAGTGGCTTTGAATAGAGGAGGATGTTATTTGAATTGTTCATGCTTAAGTAGAGAATTTCATGATTTTTTTCATAGTTTTTCTTATTTTTTTTTTTTTTTGTTTCTTTATGGAATTCATTGCTCTCAGTAGTTGCTGGCAGCCAGATGGAAGGAAAAAAATTCACCTGCTGTTAGAAAAATTTTAATTTTCATTTTTCTTAGTTGACAGAATGAAATGGGAATAGGACAGAAATTAATATAAAAAAGAATAGAATCACAAATAATAGAAGGAGATAGAAGAGAACAGAAAAGAATAGAAGAGAATTAAATAATATAGAAGAGAAGGAAATAGAAAAGAATAGAAGATAATAGAATAAAATAGATTAGATTAGATTAGATTAGATTAGAATATAATAGAAAAGAATAGAACATGAAAGTGCAGAACAGGAAGGGATAGACGAGAAGAATATAGAGTAAAATATAATATAAAAGAAGAGAAAAGTAGAGAAGAGAAGGAAAGAGATTATAAGAGAAGAGATAAAAATAGAATAAAATAAAATAGAATATAATAGAATACAATAGAATAGAATAGACTAGACTAGAATAGACCAGAGTAGAATGGAATAGACTAGAAGAGACCAGAAAAGATTAGAATAGAATAAAATAGAATAGAATAGAAGAAAATAGAATAGAATAGAAGAGAATAGAATAAAAGAGAATAGAATAGAATAGATTAGAATAAACCAGAGCAGATTGTAACAGAATAAAATAGAATAGAATAGAATATAATAGAATAGACTACACTGGAATAGACCAGAGCAGAATGGAATAGACTAGAATAGACCAGAGAAGATTGGAATAGAATAGAATAAAATAGAATAGAAGAAAATAGAATAGAATAGAAGAGAATAGAATAGAAGAGAATAAAATAGAAGAAAATAGAAGAGAATAGAATAGAATAGACCAGAGTAGATTGGAATAGAATAGAATGGACCAGAGTAGATGAATAGAATAGAATAGAATAGAAAAAAATAGAATAGAATAGAAGAGAATAGAAAAGCATAGAATAGAAGAAAATAGAAGAGAAAAGAAGAGAAGAGAAAATAATAGAAGAGAAAAGAAAGGAAAGGAAGAGAAAAGAATAGAATAGAAGAGAATAGAAGAATATAGAACAGAATAGAATAAAATACAAGAGCGTAGAGTAGAATAGAAGGAAACAAACTAATAGACAGAATGAAAGAGATTAGAAAAGAAGAGAATATAAGAGAATATAATAAGACAGAATGGAAGAAGATAAAATAGAACAGATTAGAGTAGAATCAAAGATAATAGAATAGAAGAGTATAGAACAACAGAACAGAATAGAATAGAAAAGAATAGAATGGAATTGAAGAGAATAAAATAAAATGGAATAGAGGTAAATTGAAAAGAATAGAAAAGATTGTTAGAGAATAGGTTAGATTAGAATATAAGAGACTACAACATGAAAAATAGAAAAGAATAGAAGAAAAGAGAATAGAATATAATAGAATGGAACAGTATAGAGTAGAATAGAATAAAATAGAATAGAATAGAACACAATAGAAGAACGTAGAATAGAATATAAGGAAATAAAAAAGAGTAGAAGACATGAGAATATATTTGATTAGAATAAAATAGAATAGAAGAGAATAGAATAAAGCGCAATAGAAGAGAACAGAACACAAGAAAAGAAAGAAAAGAAAGAAAAAAATACAAAAGAAAAGAGAAGATAAAATCAGAAAATGTACCGAAAAGAATAGAAAAGAGTCGAATAGAATAGAGTATAATAGAATAGAGTAGAATGTAATATAATATAATATAATATAATATAATATAAAATGAAATGAAATAGAAAAGGATATAAGAAAAGAAAAGAGCAGAGAAGAAAACTTAAGAGAATAGAAGAAAATAGAAGAGATCAGGTTAGGCTATATAGAGTAAAATCGAATAGAATGGAACAAAACAGAATATAAGAGAAGAGAAGAGAAGAGAAGAGAAGAGAGGAGAGGAGAATAGAATAGAAAGAGTAGAACACAAGACAATAAAAAAGAAAAAAAGAACAGAGAAGAGAAGAGAATAGAGTACAATAAAAAAGAATATAATAGAAGAGCGGAGAAGAAACGAAAAAAAAAAATTAAAAAAAGAGAAGACTTAAAAAGAGAAGAGCAGTAGAGTTGAATAGAATAGACTAGAATATCGTAGAATGGAGTAAAGTAGAATAGTATATAATAAAATAGAAGAGAAGGCTATAGAAGAGAAGAGAAAATAAGAGAAGAGCAGAGAAGAGAAGGAAAGAAAAGAGAAAAGAAGGAAAGAGAAAAGAAGAGAGGAGAAGAAAATATAAGGGAATAAGAATAGAATTGAATAATTTAGACTACATTTGTTTAAACAAATCTAAAAAATTCGAAAATATTTTTTTTGACATCCCGTAATTTTTTAAAATTAATTTCACAACATTTCACTTTTCACAAAATATTAAAATTCACTTAATTCTCGCTGCGTTTTGTTATACAAACTTATTGGATTTATAATGAAACAATTTTTACTTCCGCATATTTCTGTGGCCTGCCAAAACAATATTTCTTGTTATCGCCTAAAAGCCTAAAATTAATGACTTTGGTAAACCAACACCGAGGTTTAGAATTTTAAAAAGAAATAGGAAGAAGAAAAAGCAGAAAATAAGAGAAAATAATTTTGTTGTATAAATGTCTTTTGGCACGTTTTCTGCTTCTACTTCTTTTTTTATACTTAAAGTTTCTTATAAATTCTAATGCATTCATTTCAATTCGGTTTTAGTTTCATGTTGTTTTTGGTTTTGTTTTGTTTTTGTTACTTTGGACGTGAGCTATTTAGAGTCACGTTTTTCTGCACAATTCGTGATATAAGACAAGTAATCATTTCATTAATAGTTTCGCGAGACAGGCCTAACACTGTGCTGCTTGTTTTTGTGGTTGTTGTTGTTTTTGTTGAAGTAAAGCCAAGTTGCCAAAATGTAAATTAATAATGCACCTGAAAGGACAATTGTTAGAGAAAGCGTGAATGTAAACAAAAAGGTCCTTAAAAGGGTTTAAACAATTTTAATTGAAATAGTTGGCATTGCGGCAAGGAGCCAGCTAAATAATGTAAAGTTTAAAACAATAAAAATATAAAGGCCAAAAACCTGTTACTTGATTATGATACAAAAATATTTTAATTGTTTAACCAAAGGAAATATTTTTTATTTAAAACCAAATAATCCTAAGCCGTTCTGGTGTTAAAGTGACAATCTTTTTTTATTATTTTATTTTTTTAATTTAATTTTTTTAATTTCTAAATATTTATTTAATTTTAAGAGTATTAAATATTTACTTATTTTATGTTTACCACGGTATGGGTGTTTCCATAGGCATTGCCAGATTTGAAAATTATTTTTTTTTTTAAATACTTACAATTAGGTGCGCTTTCTGGACTAGTGGAGTCATTGGTCCGTACTTCTTTTAAAACGATATTGGTCTGAATGTTACAAACAATAGCGACCGCCTTAGAGCCGTAATTACTGAAGTTTTCGTGCATCAATCGATTAACCGTAATGTGCAAGAGCTGCGATTTCAACTAGACGAAGCAACGTGTCACATAGCTCGTGCCACAATTGATATTTTAACGTTTATGAGGACTAATGGAATCATTGGACCGTACTTCTTTAAAAACATTGCACGTTAAAAAGATCGCTATAGAGCCCCGATAATTGATGGCGCAATATGTCACACAGGTCGTGTTATAACTGATTTGTTGAAGGAAATATTTAGTACCTGCATAGTTTACACTTCGGGAACCTTGGAATTGACCTCCAAGCACCGCTAAAGTATTTCCTGTGGGAACATGGGGTCGCACTCAAATCGTGCTCTAATCTGCACTGGTTAGTCAGTGTACGAGTTTAGATAGTCATGACGTTAAGGTCGTATCTACCCATTGTAGGTAGAATGTCCGCCACCTTGCACTTTATGCGGGCCTAATTATCAATATTAATCCTCCAGCTAAGAAAACGTCCTAGTTACTTCCGGTTGTTGGTTTACAAATGACGAAGCTATTTGAGAATTAGCTTTTGGGAGGGACAGAGAGGCTTGACCTTCAACAAATGTCTTTACTCTTTAAATATTTGGTTTCGGATTAATTGATTGATTGATCGATTTTCGCGAACCCTTCATTGACGCGGGTTGACGTAAAATCATACCCAAATAAATCTTCATAAGTCTTCACAAACGCTGAAAAGAAAATTGCACTGCATTAGGAAATTCCTCTACATAATATGCCAATTTGGTTTGTTTCAGTCCTTAAACTGCATTTCAAACTTTCAGCGTGTTCCACTAATGATTTAACGCGATCAACTGCAGAAAATCGAAACCAGTTGTTTGCAGTTTGAAAGATATTCATTTATCGATAACACGAACTTCGAAAAAAACTCGAGTTAAAGTCTAGGTCCCAGTTATCGATAGCATAATTTTTTTTTTATACTTAAACTTAAGTATTGTATAGTATTGTTTTAGAAAAAAAAGTATTTATAGATGTCATGGCTTTCTATGAAAATCCTGTTATCGATAGCTATATTCTAGATAAAAATCAATTTAATTATCTAATCGATAGCAAAAGTTTATTAAATGTCTTATTATCGAAAGTAATTGTTTGCAGTTTGAAAATTATCCAATTATCGATAACACGAACTTCGAAAAAAAAATTTAGTTAAAGTCCAGATATTTAATAATGCCTAGTTATCGATAGCATAATTTTTTTTATACTACAACTTTACTATTGCATATGATTTTCAGCAAAAAGGCATTTATAGATATTTGGGCTTTCTTTGAAAATCCTGTTATCGTTATCGATAGCTAGATTATAGTAAAAAATCGATTTAATTATCTATTCAATAGCGAAAAGTTATTAAATGTTTTATAATCGAGAGTATTTGTTTGCAGTTTGAAACATATAGAATGAATTACCGATAACACGAACTTCGACAAAAATCGAGATAAAGTCTAGGTCTTTTATAATGCCTAGTTATCGATAGCATAATTTTTTTTATACTAAAACTTTAGTATTGTACATTATTTTCACCAAAAAGATATTTATAGACATTATGGCTTTCTATGAAAATCATGTTATCGTTATCGATAACTTACGATAATCTTTACTGATATAAATTTGCACGATATCTAAGGTCGCAAAATTTTATTTCTCCTATCTAAGGCCTAATAATTTCATTACTGTTTTCCATTTTCTCTCTTTGTCTTCTAATTCAATTATCCGCTAAATTAAATTTATTTAAGTTTTAAGCAAATTTACTTGCGTAGAAAAGAAATGAAGCAATTTGGTAACACTGTTGTTGCTGTTGTGGTATGTGTGTAACTTAATACTATTGACTCATATAGTATATAGTATAGGTTTATATATGGAATAGCATATGCACTCTTTAAAATTTCCTTGGTACAGCGCTTAATTTCCTCCTTCAAGGTGTGGGTGGTTGTGGGCTTGTTGACCTAAACCTTAGACTTCAAAAAACTCCAAAGAAAAAATCAAACGGCGTTAAATCACATGATCTGGGCGACTAATTCTGATGTGTAGATGCATTTGTTTCTCAGCCATCACTTGTGGATTTTCTTAACCCCAAATCCAACAACTTTGTCGATTAATACCGCCAGCAAGATGAAAATGAGCCTCATCGCTGAAGATAATTTTTTATAGAAACAATATGACGGATAAAACTTGTTTTATAGAAAAATCACGAATGGGGAATTCATTTCATAAAAAAGTTAGGAATGATGAAAAGTTTTTGTAGAAGAATAATGAGTTTTAAAAATTTTTTATAGAGAATTTTGACTGATTAAATTTTTTTTTGTAGAGAAATTAAAACTTTTTATAGAAAAAATTATGACTGATGAAATTTTTTTGAACAACAATAAGACTGAAGAAATTTTCTTTCTAGTAAAATTAGTCCTTTTAAGACAATTAAAAATAAAATTTTTATAAAAAATATTGTGAGTGCTGAAGTTTTTATTTAAAAGCTATGACTGATAAAATCATGACGGATGAATTTTCTATTAAAAAATAATGAAATAAATAATGATGAAATTTTTTTTTTTATAAAAAAAACATTATGGCGGATAAAACGTTTCATACAAAAACAACGACCGATGATATTTTTTATAAAAAAATTATGACTGATGAAATCTTTTTTGAGCAAAATTAAGACTGAAGAAATTTTTTTTCCTTTTAAGATGATTAAAAAATTTGCTTATAAAAAAATTATGCCTGATGAATTTTTTAACAAAAAGCTATGGCTGATAAAAAATTGACTGATGCATTTTCTGTAAAAAAATTATTTCTGATTAAATTTTTTATAAATAAAAAATTATGGCAGATAAAAAGTTTCATACAAAAACTATGATTAATGAAATTTTTTATAAAAAAAATTATGACTGATGAAATTTTTTTTTTCGAGCAAAATAAAGACTAAAGAATTTTTTTTTCTGGAAAAATTAGTCCTTTTAAGATGATTAAAAAAAAAATTTTACAAAATAATTAAAACAGATGAAAATGTATTATCAGAAAATTGTGACTGAAGAAATTTTTAATAAGAAGATTATGACTGACGAAATTTTTTTTTAAAAAAAATTATGAAAGATAAATTTTTTAAAAAAATAGGACTATCCGTCCCTTTAAAATAATTATGTTTAAAAAATTTTTTTAAATATAATTATGACTGATGATACTTGCAGATAGAAAACTAATATTTGATGATATTTTTTTGGCAAAATGTTTATAATTTAAAGAAAACAGAGATGAATTAATTGGTCATGGTTATTTTAAACCGGCTATTAAGACGTTTTTTTCTTTTGACCAGTTAAAAGTTTTTCTTAATTTTTTTTTTGGTTTGCCCGCAACTGTATGCGCTTAAGCGAACTTAAGTTGATAACAACATAGGAAATTCATATAAATTATGTTTGCTAATCATTTGTTTTGGATTTGAAAGGAGAAAAGAAAGTTTTTTTTTATTATTATTTTATTGCAGTTGTTGTATCTGTTTTATTGTTTTTTTATAGCACAACAAAATCACATAAAACATTTGAACTCTTAGAGATTATAGCCACAAACGGCTTTAAATGAAATAAAAATGAAACAAGTTTTTGCTTGCAGATTTTCTTTTGCCGTCGTTCTTTTTCTTTCGTTTTATTTTTTCTTGAAGTTAAAATGACATTAAGCTGTTTTTTTTTTTTGTTAGTTTTTCTTTTACAAAAGTTTGTAAATACAAGTTGATTGTTTTGCTTTTGGGACGCTATAATTTAAAGCTTTTTTTAAGCAATAAGTTGATTATATTATTAAGTTTGGTTGGTTTTAAGCTGCTCCTAAACCAGTGTAATGTAGGTTAATTTATTAACCGGTTTTCCACTGACTTTAACTTTTTGTTGGTCTTTCTTTTCTTTTTTTATAGACTTTTTTCTTTTCATTTATTTTATTTGTTCTTGTTGTTGTTGTTGTTTTTGGCTGCCTGTTAGTAAAAAGTTTTATTGCTTTTGTGTGTAACGATGGCATTTTGCTGCACTTGCTGCTTCAAGCGAAGTTTTGATATTAAGAACGATAAGAAAAAATAAGTCTAAAAAAGCCAAAAGCTTAAATCAGTTAAGAAAGTCAATCTGAACAGCAAACAACAACAACAACACACAGAAAAACAAAAACTTTCTTTTTATGGCAGTTTTAACTTGCCTGATGACAGTCTTAAGACAAAGTTGTGACGTGTTTAAGGCATTTTTATGTCATGTTGGTTCTTAAGACGCAACATGTTGCTGTAATAAGAAAATAATAACAACAACAACAAAAAACAAACAGAAAAAATTAACTGACAACACCTTAATTGGTAATCAAACAAATAACAAAAAACAAATGAACAAATAAAATATTCAATGAATTTTAAGTGTTTTATTCAATGAACTTCCAGCCACCACAAGCTATTGATTGAATTGATACCAATAGCAACAACAACAACAACAACGAAAAAAGAGATTTTTTTATTCACACACACATACACACACGCACAGTATATTAAAAAGAAAAAGTCTATCTTATTCATTAAATCAGGTCATATACACAGAAATTAAGTTTAGAAGCGGATAACGAAGCGAATCTTTAACATTATAAATCCCTTTCAATATCTCCATCATTATCGACTATGAAAGTCACAGCTACCAAAATTTATTTTACAAATTTTAGACCGACCCAGAAAAAGTGTTTACGGACTAATGACTGTTAATTACTGACTTTTACCAAGTTTAAGATATGGTGTGCTATTTCTTATCGTAAACTTATTAAGAGCCTCTCCAGTTCTAAAATTGCAAGTGACTATTCTCACCATAACAAAAAGGCTGCTAGTATTTCAAAGTGTCAAAAGAATATTAACTAAAATTATAGAAAAAAACCCTGTTTATTAAAAAGACCACTACGTGGAGCATTAACGCTTGGAAATGCTTAAAGTCATATGAGCACGATGGCTGTTGTTGGCAAAGCTCAAGTTAATTTCACGCAGTTAAGTTACCAGCCAGATCGTGTGATTTAACATAACTAAATAATTTTTTGTGGATCTATATTAAGGACAGATTCTATATGGAGTCATTTGAATCGATTTCAGCCTTAAAACTAAAAATCCATAATGTGATTAACGAATAGGAACGCCATTTTGCCAAAAATGGGATTAAAAAACTTTAATGAAAGAATCGATATATTGTCAGTGTGAACGCGGTGGATATTTGGCAGATATAATTTTTTACTTACTTTGTTATAGAAAACAAACTTCTTTTTGAAAAGCCCTTTATTTATATATTTTTTTAATAGAATTGTTTTTTTTTTAATTTTTCTTAATAATTTTTTTTCATATTTTGATTTATTTTGCTTAAGCCAACGAACTTCCTTTTGAAAAGCCCTTTATTTATATTTTTTTTATATTTTTCTAATACTATTTTTTTTAATTTATTTCCTTAATACAGTTA
Organism: Trichopoda pennipes; assembly: GCA_030448955.1. NCBI lineage: Eukaryota > Metazoa > Arthropoda > Insecta > Diptera > Tachinidae > Trichopoda > Trichopoda pennipes. Next base: position 4,438,623 of record JASKUP010000056.1, on the reverse strand, counting down.
TTTTTTTAATATAATTATTTTTTTTATATTTTGTTTTATTTTGTTTTAGAAAACAAACTTTTTTTGAAAAGCCCTTTATTTATATTTTTTTATTATTATTTTTTTAATTTATTTTCTTAATAAAATAATTTTTCCTAATAAAATTATTTTTTTTATATTTTATTTAGCAACCAAACTTTCTTTTGTACCGCCCCTTATTTATATTTTTTTTTAATTTTTTCTTAATAAAGTTATTTTTATAATAAAATTATTTTTTTTTAATTTTTTATAATAAAATTATTTTTTTTATATATTTCTTATGTATTTTATTTTAGCAAACGAACTTCCTTTTAAATTATTTTTTTTTTAATTTTCCTTAATAAAATTACTTTTTTTTATATTTTGTTTAGCAAACAAACATCCTTTTGTAACGCCCCTTATTTATATTCTTTTTAAATTTTTTCTTTATAAACTTATTTTTATTTTTTATTTCTTTTTAATAAAATTATTTTTTTTTTTTTAAATTATTTTTTTTTAATTTTTTATAATAAAATTATTTTTTTGTATTTTTTCTATATTTTGTTTTAGCAAACATACTTCCTTTTGAAAAGCCCTTTATTTATATTTTTTTTTATTTTTTTTTTTAATAAAATTATTTTTTTTAATAAAACTTGTTTTTAATTTTTCTTAATAAAATAATTTTTTTATAGTTTGTTTTAGAAAACAAACTTTTTCTGAAAAGTTCTTTTTTTTATAGCTTTGTTTATTTTTTCTTAATAAAATTAAGTTTTTTATATATTTTGTTTAGCAAACAAACTCCCTTTTGTAACGCCCCTTATTTATATTCTTTTTAAATTTTTTCTTAATAAACTTATTTTTATTTTTTTTTTTTTTTAATAAAGTTATTTTTTTTTTAAATTATTTTTTTTTTTAATTTTTTTTTTTACATTATTTTTTTATATTTTTTCTACATTTTGTTTTAGCAAACATACTTCCTTTTGAAAAGCCCTTTATTTATATTTTTTTTATTTTTTTTTTAATAAAATTATTTTTTCTAATAAAACTTGTTTTTAATTTTTCTTAATAAAATTATTTTTTTATAATTTGTTTTAGAAAAAAAACTTTTTCTGAAAAGTACTTTATTTATAGTTTTGTTTATTTTTTCTTAATAAAATTAAGTTTTTTTTTATATCTTTAATAAAATATTTTTTTTTTATAAATTTATTTTTTCTTAATAAATTTATTTTTTGTTTATTTTGTTTTAGAAAACAAATTTTGTTTTATAAGGGCCTTTATTTATATATATTTTTTTTTATTTTTTTTTTTAGTAAAATTAATTTGTTTAATTTTGTTTTAGAAAACAAACTGCTTTTTGAAAAAGTTTTACTTATTTATTTCTTTTTAATTATTTTTTATAAATTTTTATGAAGAACATTCAATTTGTAACAAAATTAGCAATGTATTTTCAAAATTTTTAAACATTTATTTTTTATAATTTTTTTAAAAATCATTTAATAATTTTTTAAAAAATTTTTTAATTTTTTAAATTTATAATAATTTTTACAAAACAAAAAATTTCGCTTTATTTTTTTTTCTCTTTAATGCAAGTTTTGTGTTTAAAAAAAATATAAAATGTTGTAGAAATATTTTTTTTAAATAATTATTTTAATCCAAAATTCATAGTTTTATAATTTCTCTGCATCCATCCAAAAAGCTGCCTTAAATGGTGCTATTGGCTTTAAATAGCAATTTAGTTTAATTGCTTTGTGTCTTGTCCAAAAAAAAGCGTTAAGAACAGCATAGAGCCTAAAAATTCATGGATCATTAGAATTTCTTCTGCTTTAATGGTCACCATAAAAATGCACTGAAGAGAAGATTCATTTAAATACGGTTATATGGCTCAATGAACAAAAATGTAACTGTACAACAATAGATTAAAGATTTAAGATTTCAGATACCGACCCAGATTTCTATTCACAGTTATTTCATGCTAAACAAACTAATTGCTAAAACAAAACCATACAAACGAACAAAATAATTTTAAATCTATTCCATAAAAATTTTTTTTATTGTTTTGTTGTTGTTTTTTTTTTGTTTATTTTTGTTAACACAAATACGAGAAAATTATTTTATATTTTTTTAATACAATTTTGTTTAAAGGAGAACACCTTGATATAAAAGTATCGTTATTGTTCTTGTTTTTGTTTTTATCTGCTAATAATCTTTTAACATTTAACCATTTTAAACAAAAGCTAAATAAGAAGAGGAAGAAGAAGAAAAACAATATTTATATTGGCATTGTTAGACCAAAATGAAAAGCGATACAAAATGAAATTATATTATTTATTTGCTGCTACTGTTTCTGCTCTACTTTCTTTCTCTGCCAGCATTTATATTTCTTTTTCTTCTTCTTCTTTTTTGAAAACAATTTCCATTGTTTGTGGCCTAGCCAAGGAAAATATACAAACATATTATAAAGTAAGAAAATATTTTTAAAAAATTTTATGCAAACTCATTTTTTTATTTAAATTAAAAGGGGTTTGTTTATTTACTAAATGAGAATTATAAGGGGCTTAGGGGTTTTATTTTGTAGATAAAGTTAAAAATTTGAAAACTAAACATTTTTTTTTAAATTAATTTCATTACAGTATTTGCATAATAAGCACAAGTTAAATAAAAATTAATAAAAATAGCTTAAACTGTGAAAAAACACAAAAGACTTAAGCCACAAGTGTGTTAACAATGATATGAAAATTGTAACTTAACGTTTTAATAATTAAATCGTTGTTTTTGTTGTATTATTGTTGTTGTTTCTCTAGAAACCTTAATTAGGGTTATTTATGGAACAGCCGCTCTGCTGCCAAAAGTTACAAAAGTTTCTGTTACAGGGTAATTTCTCTGAAAGTTTATTACTGCTTTAATAAAGTTAAAAATTAAAGGGTGTACCTTGGTAGACATGATTTTTAAAAATATGGCCTTATGATATAAAAGTGAAACTGACAAGGAGCTTGTTTAAGTGTTTCGTTTATAATAATATGTATATACGGTTAAATATAACAATACAGGGTGTGCCAATAAAATCTTAATTTTTATAAATATAATTTTATAGCCCTACGACATACAGCTGAAACTAATAGAGATTTTTAACTGTTTATTTTATGATAATATATATAAAAGATTAAATTTAAGAGCACAGGGTGTGCCAATAAAAATTTTAATTTTGATTAATATAGATTTATAGTCTTATGATATAAAACTCAAACTAATTAAGAGTTAGATTAAGTGTTTTTTTAATGAAAATATATTTAAACGGTTAAATTTAACATTACAGGGTGGGCCATTAACAAAATTTAACTTTGATTATTATAGTTTTACAGCCTTATGATATAAAACTGAAAGTAGCAAGGAGTTAGTTTAACTGTTTATTTTCTGTTAATATCTATAAATGTTTAAATTTAACGCTACAGGGTGTGCCAATAAAAAAATGTAATTTTAATATACATCGTTTTAAAGCCCTATGACATAAAACTGAAACAAATAGCGTTTGATCAAGTGTTTCTTTTATGATAATATGTATAAACGATTAAATTTAATATTACAGGGTGTGCCAATAAAAAATTTAAGTTTGATATATATAGTTTTATGATATAAAACTGAAAGACATAAAGAAATTGTTTAAGTATTTCTATATTGATAATATATAAAAATAGTTAAATTTAACATTACAGGGTGTGCCAATAAAAAATTGAAGTTTTATATATATATACATATATAGTTTTATGACACTAAACGGAAAGTAATAAAGAGTTTGTTTAAGTGTTTCATTTATGATAATGAAAAATTAAAATTTAATTTTAAGTTACAGGGTGTGCCCTTAAAAAATTTAATTTTGATAAATATAGATTTTATGGCTTAAAACCTAAGCTAATAGAGTTTTTTTAACTGTTTCTTTTATGATAATATGCATAAACGGTTTAATGTAATATTACAGGGTGTGCCAAAAAAATTAGTTTTTAAAATATATTTATTTTTTTCTTAGTGGTTCTACAAAAAGATATTTTTTGCAGCTGCAAATTATTAAAAAAATATTTAAAGGGTTCCCCACATGAGTGAGTTTATCACGCAAAATTTAAAAAAAAATTTTATGCATCATTTCATACAAATAGGTCTAAATTTAAAGCCGCATACTTAATATCACTGCTGAGAAATCACCGAAATGAGACGACAGTTAACGAACAAAAATTAACTCAAGCAGAAAATTTAAATTATTTAGAAGCAGCAAGGCCCGCCTTTTAAGAGGCAGAAAAGCAGGCAAAATAAGGTACAACAGAAAATGGAAAAACATTTAAGAAAGATGTCTTCAAGCCAAACTTAGTTGAAGCTCTTTGCTTTTTAAGCTTTAATTATGTTGTTATATTCAGTTATTTTATTTAAACATTTGCAGTCACAATTTAGCAAACAATTTCCATTTATTAGACATGCTAATATGTTGCTTCTTTCTTGTTTCCTCTTTTGCTTTAAATATTTAATTTGAATTTCAGAAATCATAGTGATTTAAAGCTATTTGAACGACAAGACAAAAACAACAACAACTTAAACTGTAACCACATACCACAATCGCTGCTGGGTAATAATAGGAGAATATAAATAAACAAAAAACAGTTTAAGCATTTATTCTTCTTCATTTTTTGTTTGCTTTTGGTACAATTGCACAAATTCCTAGAAATCTGCCATAACTTCCAATGGCATAGAAGTGGACCTTCATTAGCATTAAACTAAGCAAACCACGCATAAATGTTAAACTAAAGAGTTGAAGAAAATTGCTGTTGAAAATGGAAATGAAAAATCAGTATTGGATTGAAAGAAGAGTTTTGGAGTTAAAGAAAATTAAGTTTTCAAAAGTCTTAATATTGGATAAAAATCATCTGCTTGTACCCAATATTATGATGTTTTCAAATTATCATAAATAATTGTGTGGTTGGCCAGCAGAAATAATGGCAACAACAGCAACAAAAATCAAAATGCTGTGAGAATATTTGTTTCTTAGGAAATATTGCAAAAGATTTTTTCTTCTTCTTCTTCTTATTATTATTTTTTCATTCTTTTGTATATTTTATAAAATTATGCGTAACGATAACATAAAAATCAATCAACGTTGTTAAGTTCAAGCAGACAGGCAAATAACGAAAAAACTACACAACAAACCAAAAGACTTAACACACAAACACCCAAGTGGCAGCTTTACATTCAAAAGATTTTGCTTACAAAAAATACTTTTAACGAGACAAGACCTATTTTAAAGACCCTTAAAGAAAATGTATGAAAAATTTAATAAGGGCTCAACTTCAATATACAAAAAAAAAAAAACAAAACAAAACAAAAATACAAAAGACTTAAGAAATGTTTGTGGTAAAAAAGTACTATATTTTTAATACCTATTAAAACTAAGCTAACACGCGTTCATACAATAGTAATATATAATAATATAAAACAAAATTATAATTTAATTTTTTATTTTATTAACTTTTTATAAAAAGGTAGTTAGTAGCATTTCTACTCCTATTTTACAAAAAGCCAAAATTTTCAAAAAACTACTAACACTATTAACTAGCATCTTTAAAGAAATTCCTTTTTGTCTAATATATATATTATTTAAAAAAAGGAGTATATAAACTACTTTTTTTTCAAATGTACAAAAAACTACTATACTCCTCACAAATTTTTGGAAGTAATAATATAAATATACGCTATATAAACCAAAATTGAAAATATTATTTTTTTAATGCTTAAAAAAATTTATACATTTACTACTTTTTTTAATTTCCAAAAAGTACATTTTACAAGCGAGAAGTACTTTTTCTTAAAGATAGATTTTTTTTACATAAAACTATGTCATATTTTTACTACTTTTCTTAAATAATGACAAAGCTTAATATTAATTAAAGATATTGAAAACGGGAGTATTTTTACTACTCTTTGAAATTGTTAATCCAATAAAAAAATTTAAGATTTGTAAGATAATATAAGCATTTTCTGACTTCTTCTGACCAACAAAACTTTTTTTTGTGTACAATACTGCGGCATAAAAGCAGTAGTACTTTTACTACCTTTTTTTAAAGTTCCAATTATGCCATTGAAAGTCAATTTTTAAGTTGGTTTTTTCTAAAAACCCATATTTATTAAAAACATTACAAAATTTTCAATTTTACTTCGTTTTTTCTAAAAAGTGTGAAATTCGGAGAATTTAAAAAAGTAGTAAAAATCTTAAATTTTTGGAAAAAGTATGCTAAATTGTATTTTAAACAATAAAAGTTTGGTTATATGTGCATTTCTTACATTTTAAGATAATATTAAATAAGAAAATTTATAAAACAATCCAATTTCAAAAAGTAGTATTTTAAGTACTATTTACAAACTTGGATATTTTAAAGAGCAAAAAAAGTTTCATTGCATCCCGTTAAGTAAATTAATAAAATATGTTATATTTGCTTTAAAATAGAGTATTAAAAATGCTACTTTTTTTTAAATCACAAATTTTTTTTTGTCATTTATAATTTTAGCATTACAGAGAAAATAATTTAAATTTTGAATAAAAATTTATATTTTATAACAATATTACGCTAGCAAAAAAATATAGAAGTTTTTACTACCTTTTTGAAAACCCCGACAAAAAATTCTTAAAACTCTTTAAACAAAAACTAGAGTCAAAAATTATGAAAATAAACTATAAATTAAATTATTATGTGCATATTCACTTTTGTACCTTACTATTTTAGTAGTAAATACTCTTTTCTAAGACCCTTATACAAATTTTGAAAAATTTCTGAAAATCTTTTAAACAAAAACTAGAGCCATACATTATGAAAATAAATTATGAATTAAATTATTATTTATATATTTACAACTTTAGTACTTTAATATTTTACTACTTTTTTTCTAAAGCCTTTAGAAAAATTTTGCAAAAATTTCTTGAAACCCTTTAAACAAAAAGTAGAGCCACAAAATATGAAATTATGAATTAAATTATTATATATATATATTTACTACTTTAGTACTTTATTATTTTACTACTTTTTTCTAAAACCTTAATAAAAATATTGCAAAAATTTCCTAAAATCCTTTAAACAAAAACTAGAGCTAGAAATTTCGAAAATAAATTATAAATTAAATTATGAATTTTAAATTTACTACTTTAGTACTTTAATATTTTACTACTTTTTTTCTAAAATCTTTAAAAAAAACTTGCGAAAACATTTTAAAATCCTTTAAACAAAAACTAGGGCTACAGACTACGAAAATAAATTATGAATTAAATTATTATTTATATATTTACTACTTTAGTACTTTTTTATTTAACTACTTTTTTCTAAAAAGTTTAAAAAAAAATTTCAAAAAATTCATAAAATCTTTTAAACAAAAATTAAATTAAATTATTATTTATATATTTACTGCTTTAGTACTTAACTATTTTACTACTTTTTTTCTAAAGCCTTTAGAAACAATTTGCAAAAATTTTTTTAAATCCTTTAAACAACAACTAGAGCCACAAATTATGAAAATAAATTATGAATTAAATTATTATATATACATTTACTACTTTAGTACTTTAATATTTTACTACTTTTTTCTAAAACCTTTATAAAAAAAATTGCAAAAATTTCTTAAAAACCTTTAAACAAAAACTAGAGCTAGAAATTTCGAAAATAAATTATAAATTAAACTATTATTTATATATTTACTACTTTAGTACTTAACTAGTTTACTACTTTTTTTCTAAAACCTTTAGAAAAAACTTGCAATAATTTCTTAAAACCTTTTAAACAACAACTAGAGCTAGAAATTTCGAAAATCGATTATGAATTAAATTATTATCTATATATACACTACTTTAGTACTTTAATATTTTACTACATTTTTTCTAAAATCTTTGAAAAAAACTTGCTAAAATTTTTTAAAATCCTTTAAACAAAAACTAGAGCAACAGACTATGAAAATAAATTATGAATTAAATTATTATTTATATATTTACTACTTTAGTGCTTTTTTTATTTTACTACTTTTTTCTAAAACGTTTAGAAAAAATTTTCTAAAATTCATAAAATCTTTTAAACAAAAACTAGAGCTACAGATTACGGAAATTAATTATGAATTAAGTTATTATTTATATATTTACTGAAATAGTACTTAACTATTTTACTACTTTTTTTCTATAACCTTTAAAAACAATTTGCAAAAATTTCTTAAAATCCTTTAAACAAAAACTAGAGCCACAAATTATGAAAATAAATAATGAATTAAATTATTATATATATATATATATTTACTACTTTACTACTTTATTATACTACTACTTTTTTTTCTAAAATGTACCTAAATCTATTTTATAGTCAAAAAAACTTATTTTATTTATTTATTTAAAGTTTTTGGCGTTTAAAAAAATAGTAGTATTTTTACTTTTAAAACCCAACAGGCATTTTAGCCTGTTGATTTGGCTGGATTGTTTCTTCAAACCCTTTTTTAACCCGGAAATTGTCATTCATATTTTCTTTTCTTTTCTTTATTTATTATTTGCATTCCGTTTGTAATGTTGACCTGACTCAACAATCATTTTCAACATTTTTTCATTTGCAATCTTTCTTCTGTCCATTAAATACTTTCACGGCTTTAAAGTGTTTAACAAATGCTAAACCATTTTTTTGTGTGTTAGGCATGACAATGTATGAATAAATTCTTTAACTAACACAAACAATACAAAACAATACAAATACAACAATAACTTTAGCAAATAAATATTTCTAAAAGACATAACAGAAATCAACCAGAAATTTTTTATATTTATTTTAACCTGAACGTGTCTCGCATGACCAAAAGATATTTATGTTTTTTTTTTTTTGTTTTTATTGTTGTTTTTTTGTTTTTGTTAAACAAAGATGATTAACAGCTAGAGAATAAAAGCATGAAATTTATTAGATTTTTACAGGTAACATTTTTTAGTAAAATTGATTTCGTTTTATTTCGGTTTTCAAAATTAAAAGTAAAAGTAAACAACAACATAAAAAATGTGAGTCAAAGAAACTAAATTAACAAAAAAACAAGAGAACAAAAATTAATGAATAAAATTTAAGCTTGAAAGTAAAAAGAAAATAAAAATGATTTCAACTGAAAACTTTTTAAGTATTTTAAGCTTCTTCTCTGTCAACTCGTTATACCAACTGTATCATTTCTTACGCTAAATTTACCTGCCAGCAAGTTATAAAATGAAACGCAACAAAAAAATCTTAAGAAATTATGTGGAAAAAGAAAATTATTAGTTGAACTAAGAGTTCATGTTGGTATGCATCTGTTTTAGATTTTTTTGTTTTTACTTTGATAATATTTTTCTTGTTTCTTCTAACTTTTTGTTACCATTTTCATGTTCCACCTCCTTTTTTAACACTTCAGAGCGAAAAAGCAACAAAAATACTAGTAAATGTAAGCAAAAGGGTAATAGCAGAAGTAACTAATTCTTAACATTGTTTTAATGTCATTGAACTATTTTGCTGCCTTTAGCACAGAACAACATTTTGCGAAAAAACAGAAAATAAATTCAAAAGACTTAGACAACATGAAATAAAATTACAATTTACAAAAACAAAAACAAATAATAATTTTTTAAATACTAAGTCCACGACTATTTCTAAAGGAACAAAATTCTTAGCCTTCCCAAATCAAAATAACACCTAAATATTAAAAAATAATTTTATAAATAAAAAAGTAGTATTTCTACTACTACTTTTAAATTTTCTCTTTAAAGGCATTTTTCAAATACAAATTAAAATAAACATCTACAAATACAAACCAAAAAAAAAACAAAAAAAATTACTACAAAAACGTAGTATTTCTACTACTATTTTGTAAAATTCCTCTTTAAAGGCATTTTTAAAATACAAATTAAAATAAACATCAAAGAATAGAAATACTCCTTTGCAGCAAACAAAAAAAAACACAGTATTCATTTTATAAATAAAAAAGTAGTATTTCTACTACTAATTTGTAAAATTTCTCTTTAAAGGCATTTTTAAAATACAAATTAAAATAAACAACAAAAAATACAAACACTCCTTTATAAAAAAAACACCTATAAAAACATAGTATTTTTACTACTATTTTCTAAAACTCCTTTTCTAGAATATCATTATTAAAAAAAAATCAAAATAATTACTAAAAGATTTCAAAGAGTTCTTTTTAGCATATCTTTAAAAGACCTTAACGATAATATTTTTTATATTACATCAAAAAAAGCGTAGTATTTCTGCTACTATTTTGAAACATAGCCTCCTAGAAAATTTTGAAATTAAAAATTGCGTAACAAATTTTAAAAATTTCTTAAAGGAAATGCTGTTTTATTAAAACTAAACAAAAAAAGAAAACGTAGTATTTCAGTACTATTCGATAATAGTGCCTCCTGAAAAAATCCTCCTAATAACAATAAAATTTGCAAAAATTCACAAAAAGGTTTTACTCTAAAATATTCTTTATAAATATACAGCACTTATAAAAAGTAGTATCTTTACTACTATTTTTAAATATACCATATGGAAATTATCACTCACTTACACCCAATACAATCTTTATGTAATATTTTCTTTTAAGAAAATACAATTTTACATCACAAAAAGAACACAAAAAATGTTATAATTCTACTACTATTTAAACAAGTCTCTTTAAAATAAATTTTTAATTGCAGTTAAAGATTTTACAAAAAATATTATTGAATAACACAAAAATAACGTAAAGTTCCTATTGCTACTTTGAAAGGAGGTCTATAACAATTTTTCAATTTTTTTTCTTTAAAAATCCTTGTAAAAAATGTAGTATTTTTACTACTTTAAAAATTTTTTAGGTTACACCCTCTCTGAAACTAAAATGAACATAGGCATATTAAGCCAAAAAGTTTAAATAAGTAGTCTGTTAAAAATATAAAATAGTAGTATTTTTACTCCTTTTTTATTTTTTAAATTATTTCTTTCTAAGAACATGCTAAAATTTGCTTTAAAAGCATATTTTTTATATGCTAAACAAAATTTTTAAGAAAATATTTTTAATAATAATTGAAAAAAGTAGTATTTTTACTATTTAAAAGAATATAAATTTTTGACGGAATTTTATAATTCATTTTGAAATCTTTAATAAATATATAATTTTGATTTCATTTTAATTTTAATTTTTAAAAGGTAGTATACTATAAAAAAAGTAGTATTTTGAATAAATTACTTTTTTAAAAGGCTTAAAATATTTTTCATTAAAAATAAATAATTAATTAAAATATAATTTTTTTTATAAAAAAATTTTTCTCACTTCTCTGCCGTCTTAACGCAGTATTTTTACTACCTTTTTAAAATATGTAAAAGTTTTTGCTTTAGATAATTTTGAATATTATTTAATCATCAACATTGTAAAGGTAGTATTTTTACTACTTTTTTTAAAAGTGGTTAAAATTAAAAAAAAAGAAACAAGTAAAACTTTAGGCTATAAAAAATTAATTTTATTAAGAAATTTTCAATTTATTAACAGTACAGTATTTACCTTTGAAAGGGTAGTCTTTTTGCTACTTTTTTTTAAACGTGATTAAACTGTTGAGAAAAAATCAAAATTAATAAAATTTCACTCTATAAGAAATTAATTTTTAAGAATTTTTCAATCATCTACAATACAATCTTCACCTTTGAAAAAGTAGGATTTTTACTACTTTTTTTAAAAGTCATCAAAATGTTAAAAAAAAACATCAAAATGAATAAAGTTAATATTTCAACGACATTTTCAACTATTTACAATTCATTCTTCACCATTGAAAAGGTAGTATTTTTACTACTTTTTTTTTAAATGATTAAAATGGTTAAAAAAAAATTCAAAATGAGTAAAATTTCTTATTATAAAAACTTAATTTTTCAAAAAAATTTTCAACTATTTACAATACAAGCTTTACTATAAAAAGGTATTATATTTACTACTTTTTTTAAAGTGGTTCAAAATAACAATCGAAACGAGTAAAGTTTAACGCTATAAAAATTAAGTTTTCAAAGAAATTTAGAATCATCTAGAATACAATCTTCATCTTTGAAAAAGAAGTATTTTTACTACTTTTTTTAAAAGTGATTAAAATTAAGAAAAAAAAACAGTCAATAGGAGTAAAAGTTCACGCTATAAAAAAATTAATTTTTCGAAAAAATGTTCAACAATCTACAGTACAATCCTCACCTTTGAAAAGGTAGTATTTTTTACTACTTTTTTGTAATTGAAATTTTTGTTTTAATACAAATATCCTTTTAAATAATAGTGTTATTTGCTTTTATAATTAAGTACTTTTTAAAATAATTAGTTGTATTTCTACTACTAATTTTTCAAAAAGTAAAAAAAAAATTAGAAAAATTGTAAAAAATTTAAAAGCCTTCTATAATAACAGCTCCTTATGTAGGTTATATAACAGTTATATTTTTTATATTTTCAGTTATAAATTTTTCCTAAAAATATTAATTTCCACAATTTTGTTTAATTTTATTTTTCAACAACAATAAATCTCCCTAAGTGGGTCATTTTAAATCCGGAATATTTTAACACCTCTTCACCTTTATTTTAACAACAAAATTTCTGGCAGTCTATATAGAAACCTTAGGCAAACATTTTACACGAATAGAAAAAAAAACGATTGTCACAAGTAAAATTTAAAAAATTGTTCTTAAACAGCCACGAAAATGTGATGTAGATGGCACCCTCATGTTTGTTAAACGAGAAACAATATTAGAGAAAAAAAAATCAAACAGAAATACAAAGGCACATAACCATAAAGAAGGGCATGAACTTTTCAGTTAACATTTGTAATATGTAGAGTAGACAAGAGGCAAAAATATTTCCAAAAAGGCTACAACAACAGCAATAGCATAATGTTAATGCTTGAGTTAATAAAACCGGTAGAAGAAAAATATTTTTTTTTTACAAAATCTTTTACATGGTTTTTGTTACTTTCAAACATTTCCTTTGTGGCAAGGTTTTTTTTGTTAGACAATGGATTAAGGAAAAATCCTCAAGAATTGTTTAAAATTTCATCTTGAAGGAAGGCAACATTAACGAAGCGAAAAAAAGTTACAAAAATATTTTAGAAAAAACAAAAAAAAATAGAAGTAATGGTCTAATGCCTTGGCGACTTGTTTATGGCTGTATGGTAACACTTAAATTTGTGTCGCGTTCAAACAACCTTTACTATAAGTTATACAATAACAACAGCAACAACAAAAGCTGCAAAAGATACCATTTTCCATATAATAACAAGCTTTAAATTTTCTCAACAGTTAAAAAAAATCTTTGAAACATTAGAAGCATCGAGTTTGCTTCTTAAGTCTTTTGTTTTGCATACTGACCATTTTTGTTGTTTTTTTCTTTTATTTATTTAACCCAAAAAACAGCATGAAGAAAATGTTGCTTCAAACATTTTTCTGTTCTTGGGAAAAGTATTTGCAAAAAATTGCCTGTTGCTTAAGTCTTTTGTTTTTGGTATTAAAGGAACGAAAGGCAATTTTTAAAGGTTTTATTTTTAATTTCTAAACAACAAATATTTTATCTAATTTTTTTTACTTGTTCATATAATTTTAAGATTCTTTCTTTACAATTTGTGATTTAACAACTTAATAGTAGCAAAAAAATAGTACTTTTTTTAAAGGTACTAACATCGTAGAGGTATTGTTTTCATTTTGGAATTAATTTATTTACCCTAAAATTGCTTTAAAAAAAGTATAAAAACTACTTTTTTTAAAAGGAGTAGTAAGTCTACTACTTATTATAACCTAAAAACTTTTCTACACATAACTACAAATTGATAACTTTAAATTGATAATAAATTTAGAAACATTTTATTTAACATTTATTGCTCTGTTTCTATTAAAAAAAGTAGTAAAAATAATAACTTTTTTTAAATACAAATTTTTTTGGTATTTTATATGTGTACTCGTACATATAACTATAAATTGATAAATTTAGAAACTTTTTAGTTAATATTTATAGTTCTTCTTCTTCTATAAAAAAATGTAGTAAAAATAATACTATTTTTAAATACAAAATTTGTTTGTATTTTATATATGCGCTCGCACTTATAATTATAAATTGATAAATTTAGAAACTTTTCAGTTAATATTTATAGTTCTTCTTCTATAGAAAAAGGTAGTAAAAATAATACTATTTTTAAATACAAATTTTTTTGGTATTTTACATGTACACTCATACATATAACCAGAAATTGATCAATTTAGAAACTTTTCAGTTAATATTGGTAGTTTTTCTTCTATAAAAAAAGTAGTAAAAACAATACTATTTTTAAATAAAAATTTTTTTGGTATTTTATATGTGTACTCGTACATATAACTATAAATTGATAAATTTAGAAACTTTTTAGTTAATATTTATAGTTCTTCTTCTTCTATAAAAAAATGTAGTAAAAATAATACTATTTTTAAATACAAAATTTGTTTGTATTTTATATATGCGCTCGCACTTATAATTATAAATTGATAAATTTAGAAACTTTTCTGTTAATATTTATAGTTCTTCTTCTATAGAAAAAGGTAGTAAAAATAATACTATTTTTAAATACAAATTTTTTTTGGTATTTTACATGTACACTCATACATATAACTAGAAATTGATCAATTTAGAAACTTTTCAGTTAATATTGGTAGTTTTTCTCCTATAAAAAAAGGTAGTAAAAACAATACTAAAGGAAATACAAAATTTTTTTAGTATTTTATATGTGTACTCGTACATATAACTATAAGTTGATAAATTTAAAAATGTTTTAGTTAATATTTATAGTTCTTCTTCTTCTGTAAAAAAATGTAGTAAAAATAATACTAATTTGAAATACAACATTTTTTTGTATTTTATATGTATACTTGTACATGTAATTATAAATTTATAAATTTAGAAACTTTTTAATTAATATTTGTAGTTCTTCTTCTATCGAAAAAAAGGTAGCGAAAAAAGTACTGTTTTAAAATAAAATTTTTTTTTAAATTTTTTTATAATTTATTTTTCTCCTTATAATTTTTAGCTTTTAATATTTTTAAAGGTCCAATGTAAAATTTATGTAATGAAGGTGGTAGTAAAAAAAAGTAGTAAAAAGAAAGTAACTTTTTAAAAAAGTTTTTTCTTAAATTATAACTCTTAAATATATAAAACAAGAGTTAAGATTTACAGATTTTCATACATGAGCTAAAAAAAAAAACCTTAGTAAACACTACCTTTTTGTAGAAATGTGTAGTAAATTGCAATTAAAATGCTACCTTTTTTTTAAATTAATAATCTTAATTTCGTTAAAGAAAATTTTAGCTCATAATTTTATTAGTATTTCAATTTTAGTATTTTTGTAGTTGTTTAACATATTTTAACACTTTTTTTTAAGAAGCACTTAAAATACTATCTTTTTTATTAACCTTCTTTTTGTATAAAAACAAGTGTAATATATAAATTTTATAATTTTTTTACTTGTTAAGTTAGTATTTTAAAAAAAAAGAAGAAAAAAATTAGTAAACTACTACATAGTACTTTTTCTGAAGAACATTTTTATTGTTATTCACATGGCCCTTTGAAATACAAAATTTTAAGAGTTTCAATTTCTAAGTTTTTATTGTTGCTCAGCATATTAAAACCTTTTTGAGAAAAGTAGTAAATATACTACTATTTTTAAGAGTGAAATTTCTATGATAAATGTATGTTTTTATAAAATAGCATTTGTAAATTTAAAGTTATGGGAATTTTTAGTAAATTAGGCAATTTTTTTAAAAAGTAAAAGAGTAGTAAAAATACTACTTTTCAAAAAAAATTTTTTCTTTATATTATTTTGCATATTTTATTAAGTATTATTTTAGAGACACATGATTTGTGTAATTTTAACTAATTTTTTTTAGAACTTATGTTAAAAATGTAGTTAATTTACTACCTTTTTTTAAAAATTAAAAAAAAAATTTTTCTGTTTTTGTTATTAAGTTTCAAGCTTTTCAAATAAATCAAATTTCTTGTATTTATTTTTATTGCTTTTTTATTAATATGTATTTCCATTTAATTGACACAATTTTATTTAACGTTGTTCTATTGCCTTATAAACACCAAAAAATCCAGAAGCACAAACATTATGTTTCTTTTATTTATTCTTATGGTTGCTTTTGTTATTTCAAGCACATTTTGTAGGTCTTTAACAATTTTTTTCGCAGTTACATTTTCACAGGAATAATAATAAAAACTTTAACACGTGACAATTTTAGCATAAAATAAAGAGTTACGAATGAATCCACGCACGATTTTTGGTTTAAAATATAAAAAAAAATTAATTTTAAGCGTATTAATGGTGTATTAGTGATTGAGGCCTGATAATTCCTTTTAACTCACACATATGCTTATTTATGTAAATTAATTGGCAAGCGATCGGTGACAACTGTAAAGTAATATTTTTATGTAGAGGAAATTAAAATCAGACAACTCATGACAGCAGTATAATACGAAAAGGCTACACCCTAGAGAAAGGCTGACTTTAGAATAAGTAAAATCAATGCCAACTAGACAGTCGGGAAAAAAAGCTGTATAAAAGAAAATTGTTTAATAAGTACACCACCTTCTCCAAGTATTTCGCTTAAGTCTTTTGTCTGGTTGCTTCAATTCATTTTCTATTGTATCGTTTGTTGCATTAAATCTTTTTTAAATCACCTTTAAACTAAATACTTAACATTCTTTTATGCTAGAAACCTTAATCAATAGCTTATTAGCATTAAGCTAAATTAGTTTATGCCAGCAACTTAATAGTAAACTGTAATTTAATCTGAGTTATGTATATGTGGTCTTACGTTTTGTATGAAACCATGTATACATTGCGACTACAACTATTTAAATGATTTTTATGTTAATTGATTTGAAAATAAAAAGAAAAAAAGAAAAAAGTTGGAAAAATGTATCATTGATAGAGCACTCATGTGCTGGCACAAATAATGTTCAAATGATAAAAGAGGATGTTATTTTTAATTTAGTTTGATGTACTCGTATAACAGCCTGCTTGAGGTTTAGAGACAAAGAAAGCTGCGAAAATAAAAATTTAACCCATGGCAAGCAGGAAGTTAAAAAAAATCATTAAAAATAATTTGGTTTTATACTACTAAAAAGGTAGTAAAACTACTAAAAAGGTAGTAAAACTACTACTTTTTGAAGACACAAGAATAAAATTAATATAATAAGCCCGCAATAAAAATATTAAATTTAAAAATTTTGACACATTGATAACAACTTAATTTGATATTACTAAAAATGTAGTAAAACTACTACTTTTTCGAAGAGATAACTAAAACACACATTTTTCCAGCTTTAACTAGCACGCCTGCACTAAAAGTAATCTATTTTTAGATTTTAGCCCCGTGACAAAAATTTTTTTTACTACTCAAAACGTAGTAAAACTACTACTTTTTTGAAGAGTTAATGAAACTCCCACTTTTTAATACAGCTTTAATTAACAAACCTGCAAAAATGTACTCTACTTAGAGATTTTAACACATTGAAAGCAAATTATATTTTGTACTACTGGAAATGTAGTAAAACTACTACGTTTTTTAAAGAGATAAGTAAAAACTAAAATTTTTTAATGCCGTTTTTACTAGAAAGCCTAAAAAACTGTATTTAGAGATTTTGTATTGTACTGTTAAAGTATTATTTTTTACTTACCGGAATAAGGAGTATATATACTACCTTTTTAAAAAAAAATGTATTATTTAGAAACGAATTTACTTTAAGGTTTGTTTCTTTCAAAATAGTAAATTTTAGAATGTAAACATTTTTTTTAAACATATTTTTTTTTCTAAATAGTAATAATACTACTTTTTAAAAAAATTTTAAATTTATTAATTCGACGATTTTTCTTTTACTTTTTCAAAAATACCTTTTAAAAAAGGACTTTTAAAAAAGTACTTTCAAAAGAGTACTTTTAAAATAGTACTTTTAAATGGTACTTATTTCTAAAATTTAACAAAATCCAGTAATTAAACGATAATTTTTTCGCACTATTAAAAATACTTTTAAAAATTAAAGAAATTAGTTTTAAAAAAGTAATTTTAAAATAGTTCTTTTCAATAAAGTACTTTTAAAATAGTTCCTTTGAAATAGTAGTTTCGAAATATAATTTTTAAAATTTTATAAAAAAAAACAGTATTTCAAAATTTATGTTTCACACTTTTAAATAAAAGTACTTTTGAAAAAACTTCTTTAAAAAAGTACTTTTAAACTAGTAATTTTAAAATAGTAATATAAAATAGTACCTTAAAAATATCATTTTTAAAATTTAATAAAAAAAAACAGTAATTCAACGATTTCTGTTTCACACTTTTTTAAAAACTACTTTTAAAAAGGCACTTTAAAATTAGTTCCTTTTAAACAGCACTTCAAAAATAGTACCTTAAAATATTATTTTAAAAATTTAATAAAAAAAGAAGCCAAGATTTTTGTCTCACACTTAAAAAAATATTTTTAAAAAACGTACTCTTAAAATAATTCTTTTAAATAGTACTTTTAAGAAAGTACTTTTAAAATAGTTCTTTTAAAATAGCAGTTTTGAAATATCAATTTTGAAATATCAATTTTTAAATTTACTAACAACCAGTAATTCAAAGATTTTTGTTTCACACTTTTGAAGAATATTTTTAAAAAGGCACTTTTAAATTAGTTCTTTTTAAAAAGTATTTTAAAAATAGTACTCTAAAAATACTATTGAAATAGTTCTTTTAAAGTAGTACTTTAAAAAAATATTATTTGTAAAATTTAATAAAAAAAACAGTAATTTATTGCTTTTTGTTTTACACTTTTAAAAATACTTTTGATAAATACTTTTAAAAAAGTACTTTTAAAATAGTACTTTCAAATAGTACTTTTAAATAGTAATTTTAAAATAGTACCTTTAAATAGTAATTTAAAAATAAAACTTTAACTTAATAGTAATTTAAAATGAAACTTTTAAATAGTACTTTTAAAAAAGTACTTTTAAATAGTACTTTTGAAATAATTTTTTTTTTTCTTTTAATTCTTTTTAATTTTGGTGATTTTTGTTTTTAATGGGTTAAATTTTCATACAATGACAAATTGTGGTTTTAGTATTTTTATGTATCTTTTTCTGTTCTGAGATACTTTTTCTTCAGACTTTGTTTGAAAGATGATTATAAATATGTGGTTTATCTTTTCTTCTGCCGTTAGTTGGCCTAATTCTAATGAAAACATTTGTTTAAATACTCTCGTATTTACTTAACATTTGTGGTTTTGCAAACAAGTATTTTTTTAAAATACTTTTCCTCACAACAGAATAGGAAGAGGAACAAAATGTGAGAGAATTTGCTCTCTTCTTTTGATATTAATAATCAAAAAAAAAAAACTGTTTAGAAATTATTTTGTATTTATTTTGTGAAATAACAAGATCTTGCATGCTTTAATTCTATTAATTATTTTTTATAGTTTTGCTCACCATAAAAATATCACATTTTTCCATTCTCACATTATAGCAATTTGTAAGAGAATTACATAAAATAACATTCACAACTATACCCCACAACCTTCTCCAGCAGAGGAAAAGTGTTGTTATTTTTTCTTAAATAAATTAACGTCAACCGTAAAATTATTTATTTATTTAGCACTTAAAGAAAGAGAAAAAGAAGACTGGAAATGCTTGCCATTCGTGGCTTAAAACTTTGCATTATGATTAATTGAATTTTCTTTTACTTGGAATTTGTTTCTCTTTGATAATTCCTGTTATAACATGCAATGTTTTGCTGCAATTTTTCTTTTACCAGATAATAAAGCGATAAAAAGAAACAGTTTCAAAGCAATTACTATAAAATAAATTGTAAAAGTTTAGCCACGAAATTAAAATGATAAATTCTAAGAAATTAGACAAGTTGTATTTTTCTAATTTTGTTAATAAAACATTAACAAATGTTAATAGCGAAAAGTAAATGAAAAAATTGTTAAGTGTAAAATATGGGTCAGTGTTAATTTTTTATTTGCTGCAATAATAATAACAATCAAGCTTGAGTAATTATAATGGTCAGTCGGTAAGATTTATTAAGAAAACAAAATTGTTTTAATAAAATCAAAGAAAAAATAGGTGAAAAGCAAATGGAGTTAACACGACTGTATTAACTTAAGCACAGTAAATAGCAAAAACTTTTGAAAATAAAGAATAGTAAGCCTAAAAACACACTTTTTCTTCGCTAACTAACAATTACAGCAATTACAGTTCTTCAAAATTTTAAATACAGCAACTTAAGAAAAAAGTATTAAAAATACTACCTTTTAAAAGCTGAAAAAATAAATTTCTACAATCTTTTTCTATAAAATTAATCTTAAAAGGTGTTATTTTTGTCATTTTTTATTTTATATTAATTACTTAAAATAGTAGTAAAAACCTACCTTTTAAAAAGCTCAAAAAAATATATTTCTACATTCTTTTTCTACAAAGTTAACCGTAAAAGGTGTTGTTTTTTATATTGTATTGATTATTAAAAATAGTAGTAAAATATTACCTTTTTAAAAGCTCTAAAAAAATAAATTCTACATTATTTTTCTACAAAATTAACCTTAAACAATGTTTTTTTTATATTGTATTAATTATTAAAAACTGTAGTAAATTGCTGCCTTTTTAAAAGGACTAACAAACAGTTATTAAAAAATACTAGCTTTTTAAAAGCAAAAAAAAATAAATTTTTGTGACCTTTTTTTACTAAATTAACCTTAGCAAGTGTTGTTTTTTATATTGTATTAATTATTAAAAAAAATAGTAGTGAAATACTACCTTTTAAAAAACTCAAATAAATAAATTTCTATAGCCTTTTTCTTCAAAGTTAACCGTAAAAGGTGTTATTTTGTATACTGTCTTAATTTTTAAAAATAGTAGTAAAATAGTACCTTTTAAAAACCTCAAAAAATAGATTTCTTTAATCCTTTTCTACAAAATTAACCTTGAAAGACGTTATTTTTTATATTGTATTAATTATTAAAAACTTTAGTAAATTGCTACCTTTTTAAAATGACTAAGAAAAAAATTATTCCAAAGTACTACCTTTTGTAAAGTTCAAAAAAATAAAATTCTACATTCTTTTTCTACAAAATTTGCCTTAAAAATTGTTATTTTTTATATTATATTAATTATTAAAAACAGTAGTAATATACTACCTTTTTCAAAACACCACAAATTTTTTTTACAGTCTGAGAACAGACTATATTGACATTCAAAGGTTTTAGTATTTGTATTGTTTAAACAATTTAAAAAAAGTAGTAAAGTAGTACTTTTTAAGAAAGTACTTTTAAAATAGTTCTTCTAAAAATGGTTATTTAAAAATATTATTTTGAAAATATAATACAAAAAAAACAGTAATTTAAATATTTTTGTTTCACACTTTTAAAAATAGTTTTGGAAAATACTTTTAAAAAAGTACTTTTAAAAATGTACTTTCAAAATAGTAGCTTTAAAATAATAATTTTGGAATGTTTTTAAAATTTAATTAAAAAAAAACAGTAATTATAGATTTTTGTTTCACACTTTTCAAAATAGTTTTGAAAAATACTTTTGAAAAAGTACTTTTAAAATGGTACTTTTAAAATAGTAGTTTTAAAATAATAATTTTTAAATATTATTTTTAAAATTAAATAAAAAAACAGTAATTCAAAGATGTTTGTTTCACACTTTTAAAAAAAGTACTTTTAATAATAGTACTTTTAAATTAGTTCTTTTAAAACAGTATTTAAAAAAAAGTACTTTAAAAATATTATTTTTAAAATTTAGTAAAAAAACAGTAATTCAACGATTTTTGTTTCACACTTTTAAAAAAAGTACTTTTAAAAATAGTACTTTTAAATTAGTTCTTTTAAAACAGTATTTAAAAAAAAAGAACTTTAAAAATATTATTTTTAAAATTTAATAAAAAAAAACAGTAATTCAACGATTTTTGTTTCACACTTTTAAAAACAGTGTTAAAAAATACTTTTAAAAAAGTACTTTTAATAATATACTTTTCAAATAGTAGTTTTACAATAATAATTTTGATATATTATTTTTAAAATTTAATAAAAAACAGTAAGTAAAGATGTTTGTTTCACACTTTTAATAATAGTACTTTTAAATTAGTTCTTTAAAAACAGTATTTAAAAAAAAGAACTTTAAAAATATTATTTTTAAAATTTAATAAAAAAAAACAGAAATTCAACAATTTTTGTTTCACACTTTTAAAAACAGTGTTAAAAAATACTTTTAAAAAAGTACTTTTAATAATGTACTTTTCAAATAGTAGTTTTACAATAATAATTTTGAAATATTATTTTTAAAATTTAATAAAAAAACAGTAATTAAGGATGTTTGTTGCACACTTTTAAAAAAGTACTTTTTAAAATAGTACTTTTTAAACAGTAATTCAACGATTTGTGTGTCGCACATTTAAAAATATTTATGAAAAATACTTTTAAAAAAGTACTTTTGAAAAATTCTTTTAAAAAAGTACTTTTTTTAAAATACTTTGTACTTTTTAAAATAGTAGTTTTAAAATTATAATTTTGGAGTATTGTTTTTAAAATTTAATAAAAAACAGTAATTCTACGATTTTTGTTTCACATTTTAAAAATACTTTTTTATTTGCTGCAAAAATAGTACCTTTTAAATAGTACTTTTAAAATATTATTTTTAAAATTTAATAAAAAAAACAGTTATTCAAAGATATTTGTTTCACTTTTTTGAAAAAGTACTTTTAAAAAAGTACTTGTAAAAAAGTACTTTCAAAAAGTACTTTGCAAATAATACTTATAAATACCATAACACCATAAAATGTTTTAAAATTTATTAAAAATGTATTAAAAATACTGCGTTTTTTAAAGTAGTGAATACACCTTTTTCCGAACTTTTTTGCATAAGTTACATTTCTTTACGATCGTTGGTCCAGTAAACTTGTGTTTATTTTGGGGTATCTGGGTTTTTTTTTCTTATATCGGGTCTTTTTTTAAAGGTGTAAAACTCTAATTAGGCTTAACGCTTTATTAACTGGCATCCAGAAAAACTAACTCTTTCATATTTCTTATGGGCTGCTCTGAGTTTTTCAAAAAAAGAGGCTAATCAGTTTGGAACAGTCAATTGTGAACGCTATAGACCCATGATTATTAACACTTTCGCAATCATTATTTGATCAGCGCAACATGTCACAGCTCGTACCACCATTGATGTATTAAAAGAACTGGTTACAAGTTTTGGACACATGAATTAACCTCGATAATCGGGCGATTTAATGGCGCTAAACTATTTTCAGTTTCGGCGATTAGCCACTTAGAAGACAATAATCGCCACGTTATTGCCAATATGCGGCCACAAATGTTGGCTAACAGACATTGAAAATTAAACCTCCAGATTGGAATACGTCCAAAGTTATGGTGAGTGCGACACTGTTGCTTTATGAGCTGGTGGAATTATTGGTCTGTTCTTCTTCAACAACGATGCTTGTCAGAATGTCGCAGTCAATGGTGAACGCTACAGAGCCATTATTACTGACATTTTCGTTCATGTCTATTGAACAACCATAATGTTGTTTCAACAAGATGTCAGAACATGTCACTGTTACAATTGATTTATTAATTTAAATGTTTGGAAACCACCTAGTTTAAAACCCGTTTTAAACCCATGAATTGACCTCCAAGATCGTGCAATTTAACACCGCTACACTATTTGAGATGAAAACGAGTGATCACTTGAAGGACAACATTCGCAACATTGTTGCCAATATACGGCTATAAATGTTGGCAAAAAACCAGCCATCGATAATTGGACCTCCCGACAGACTATATCTGAGCCAATCCGCCAGCCGTGGTGGTCATATGCCTGAAGTCATATTTAAATTAAAATGTCACAGGATTATGTTGCAATTATAGAAAATTTTATTTAAAAAAATTTCATCTGCGTTTTATGCCATTTTAAAATTTTTTATACCTCTATAAACAACATCCATTGAGTGTTTTTATGCAATTTTTAAATTTAAGGCGTTGCAGGAAGTCTTAAGAAATTATTCTATGATATTTTTCAATTTCATTGTCTTCCTTTCCTTTTTGCTTACTTTCCTCTATAATAAAATTTTATTTATTTATTATTTTCTTCTTTTCCATTTTTTATAAGAATCTAAAGTTTCGCCGTTAGTTTTTCATTTTTAGTTTATAATTATGGTCATTTATTTATTTATTTATTTAATATTTTTTTTTTTTTTTCTTAATTCCCATTCTTAAGTTGAACATTTTTTATTTCTTAATAAAGATGATCTTTTTTATTATTAAAGCATCTTATATTTTTCAAATACTTAAATTGTAAAATGTTCTCATTTTTCTTAGTTTTTATAGTGCACTTATACACACACACACACACATACAGCATCCTTGAAATCATGGCATTACAACTGGCTTCTAATGCTTTCATATACTCGTTGCCATTTAACTATAAAGTATTTCCTGATTATCTTGGCCATAGAGCAGGCAAAAACAACAGAAAAATCTAAAAAGTTCTTTTGAGGAGGTTTGGTTTTTCTTTTCTAAGCTGATGTTGTAGTTTAGTTATTTGCCTGCCTGCCTGCCTGCCTGCAAAGATGTGGTGATACCCCAGCAAAGCCAAATGTCTGGTGGCGGGTATATTGTAACAGCTTGGACAAGCTTTAGATATAATTGCCACAAAGCATGCAACTTGTAACAGAAAAAAAAAAACAATTTTTTTTGCTTTAATTTCACTTAAAACCAGAACTTTAAAAGAATGAAATCATTTTTGAAAAAATAAAATTTTTTGTTGTTATTGTTTTCGTGTTACATCCATGTCCTGCGTGATAAAGAAAATGTATAAAATTTATAAAATTTTTTTTCTATTTCAATGGCTGCTTTTACTTAAGCAAAAATCTAAAAAAAAACTAATCTTTGAATTATTTTTTATGTTTTATTTTACTGTGTTAAAAAAAAAAAACAAAAATGAAGAACATTTTCATGATTTCCGCGTGGTTTAGCAACAGCATTTCATTTCTATTTAACCTTAAGCCATAATATAAAAAAAATATTGCACTCAATGTGAAAAAGCCAGAATTATACACTTCTTAGCAACTTACAACACATAATAAATGTCAGTTTTCATAAAGAGATATTTTTGTTTTTTTTTTCTGTTAGAGAAAAAGCAGAAAATGTTTTGCATAGAATGGCTCTGGCAGTTTATTAAGAAGTCAAAAGTTTTTTTTTCACAAACAGAAATACTTTAACTAAAAAAATAGGAGGTGTTTTGTTAATGTCTTAAAAGCATCAAAGAAGGTGTATATGTATGTGTGGTACACTCAATTAAGTTATTAAAATTATTTTACAATACTTTGAAAGCCAAATTAAACATAAAATGCCAACAATAAAAGTTCTATAAAAAAATTAAATAATTTAACCAATATTTTGATTTAATTTTTTATTTCATTAAAAATCGATTTACGAATTTTTTTAAAATTAATTTACAAAAAAAAAATTAAATTTCAGTATTTATTGTTTTAAATTAGAATTTATTTATCTGCTTTAAATTCTGCAAAAAAAAAAATTCTTTTTCTGGCACCTACTTTGCAAGTTCCTTTCCTAAGTCTTTTGAATTTAAACCTTTTTCAACACTTTGACTATTAAAAGTAGACACAACTTCTGCTACGTTAACAAAAGTTAACACTAGAATTTTAAAAAAGAAATTTATAGTTTTTTAATTAAAAAAAAAATTATTAAATTTATTATATTTCTAAACAAAGGGTTTTTCAACAAGAAGTTCGTTTTATAAAACAATATAAAATAAAAAATTTAAATTAAAATAATTCAAATTTTTATTATATTACAAAGAGCATAGTACGGCTATTATGAATGAAAAATAGTATCTAGCAAATGTCCACCACGTTCACACTGACAGATATCGATTCTTATATGAAAGTTTTTGAACACTTTTTGGCAAAATGGTGGTCCTATTTCTTTAATCACATCACGGAATTATAGTTTTAAGGTTGAAATCAATTCGATTGGCTCCAGTGGTATTAAATCACAAGATCTGACTGGCCACTTAACTTCTAATTGTCGTGAAATTATGCGATCTGGAAATACGCTTTGCAATAAATTTTTCGTTAGATCAATTAATAGCGGTCTCAGAAGGACGATTGTAACTTTAACAGAACCACAATTTTCGTATTAAATTTTAGTTATTTAAAGGCGATTTTCCTGCGAAACTGAACTCATTACTATCATGTTGTATATGTTGCCACAATATAAAAACAAGCTTCTTGTTTAAAAACCCGATAGTATTAAAAATAAAGTTTTAATCAACCACCAGAGAGAGAGAGAGAGAGCAAGGGAGACAGAGAGAGAGAGAGAGAGAGAATTAATATTTTCTTAACAACAGGCTTCTCCAATAAATATTTTTATTAATTTCTTCAAAGTTCGGAATTATTTTCTTCAAAAAAGTTTGTTGCTTTTACCACGTTTTAAAAAGCCTTATGTAGCGCTTTATAACTATATTCTTTTTGTTCAGTCATGCATCATGATACCTTAAAATAAAATGCATATTTTATTTTAGTTCTAAAGAAGCTTAAGAATCATAAAGAGAGATAATGAAAATTTGCATTTTTTGAAAAAGGTAGTATTTTTACTACTTTTTTTTATAATAATCCATTTTACCTGGCAAGTCTTAGTCTGATGTAATGTTAGTGTTTAATTGTAGTTTAAAAAAAAAGTAGTAAAAAATACTACTTTCTTAAAAAGTAGTAAAAATACTTTTTACACTTTTTGTAATTATTGTATGTTTAGATATTATATAAAATAATGTAAGATAGAAACTGTTCTTATTGTTATTGTTAGATAAAAAAAGTAGTGTATTATTTTCAAATAGTACTCGTACAAAAAAGTAGTATAATAACAGTTGAAAAATGCGAAAAGTGCTACTTATTCTATATGTATACACTCTATATATATATACACATATACATATATAAAATAATTATCAGCTTACCAATTTTACTTTTCCTTTTACACTACTTTTTTTTCTACTACTCAGTTCCAAAATAAACAAACATAATGCCTTACACAATATCTAACAATTAAACCATTAAATAACCATTTTTAATATAAAAAATATAAAAATATATATATAATTTTTTTCCACTTTTCTTAAAAGTAGTATTTTTTACTACTTTTTTAAAAAATCACATATACTAAATGTTTGTTTTCAAATATAAAAACATAAAAATAAATTAAAAATAAAAAAAAAATATTCATATAAAAATAGTAGTAGCACAAAAAAAATCATGAAAAAGTAGCCATTCCTAACTTCTAATCCAAAGTTGTATAAAACTTAAAAATATTTCTTTAAAAAATGCAATGCCACAAATTTGGTTTTTGTATTTATATGGTTATGTATTTATATAGAACTTTTTAATAGTTTTTAGTAGCAAAATACTACTTTTTTATTTGACAATAAAATAATATAATTTTTGTTTTGCATACAATAATCATTTTTAATATAAAAAAATATAATTAACTTTTTTACTACTTTTCATAAAATAGTATTTTTTTGCTACTTTTTTAAAAAACACAAACTTTTTTCTTTTCAACTTCTATTAACAAATGGTTTGTTTTCGATTATAAAAACATAAATAAATCTATAAAGATATTCATATAGAAATAGTAGTAGCTCAAACAAATTTTATGAAAAAGTAGCCATTCCTAACTTCTAATCCAAAGTTGTATAAAACTTAAAAATATTTCTATAAACAAAAATAAGACAACAAATTTGGTTTTTGTATTTATATAGAATAACAAGCAGCTTTCAAATTTTTGTATTTTTATAATACTACTTTTTTATACTTTTAGTAGTATAATACTACTTTTTTATCTTATAATAAAATTACATAAATTTTTTTTTAGCCTACAATAACTATTTTTATTATAAAAAATATATAAAAATTTTTTTATTGCTTTTTATAAAAGTAGTATTTTTTACTACTTTTTTCAAAAATTTACAAAATATTTTTCTTTTACACTTCTATTAACAAATATTTGTTTTATTTACAAAAACATATATAAATCAAAAAATTTATTCAATTAGTAGTAGCTTATACAATTTTTTTTTTAAAAAGTAGTTTTTAATTAAAATTCTAAAAATTATTTAATAATTTTGAAAAAGCAGTATTTAAAAAAAGTAAAATATAGCTCTCATTTATTTTTTTTTTTATATATAAAGATAAAAACAACGATAGTCTATTATCAAGGAAATAATATTTTATTGATTTTTATGATCCCTTTAAAAAAATGATTAAAAAAAGACAAAAATCCCTTACTAAGCATACCATAATTTTTTACAATACAAGTAAACATATAATTTCTATGAGAAAAATAATAATAAGAAATCTAGGATAATGAAAAATCACTATTAAAAACCAAAAAAAAGTAGCATTTCTACTACTACTACTCTTTTCAGTACCTTATTAAACAGTTAGCTTATATAATCAATGTATTACTCTAAGTATTCTCTATTTGTTTTGTTGTACAAATACCTCATTCATAATGTCCTTTCTAAAAAAAGGTATTATAATAATTCTACTACCTTTTTTAAAATTTACCAACTTTAAATTTTAAGCCATAAATGCTGAAAAGTGGTAACATATTTCACAGGAAAACTTAAATTTTTAAACACTCAGGTATGTACATGTTTTAACCAAATAGTACTCTATTTACTACTTTTTGGAGAAAAGTACCTAATTTTAAAATTGTATCAATATTTTTGGAAAAAATGATCGGAAAGCATAGTTTTTTTAAATAAAATAATTAAAATAAAATTCTCTTCCCAAAAGGTATTATTTTTACTACTTTTTTTTAAATCTTTATTGAAACATGGTTATAAAAATTATTTTAATAACGCTCTTGCGTTAAGTTATCATATTTCTTTGCACAACAGTATCAAATTTAAAGAAAAAGTAAAAGAGAAAATAAAATAAAAATTAAAAACAATTTTTTTTTGTTTAAGTTGTAACAAGAAATAATAAATTATTTTTTATCTTTTATTACAGGTAAATATCAACAGCTGTTTTGAATAATTACTTAAAAATAACATCATTAAATTGAGGTATTTATTACTGAAAAATTAAAATTTGTTCCTCTTTAACTTTCGTACCAAAGAAAATTTCTTTTATAGTAAATAATTCTCAAGTTTGTTTTCTCAGTCTTTTGAATTTACAACTAGCTGCTGGAGTACAATTTATGTTAAAACGTACAAATAAAACTGTCAATCATAGCTTTCTGCGTTTAAAAAATAGTTATTAAGCCAAAAACTTTAAAAGCTTGTATTTAAAATTAAAGCCGAACGTTCAAAGGACCCGAGTTGTGTTAAAATAACGAAATATTAATATGAACATAATAATTTTCTCAAATTTATTTTAAAAACTTAATTGCTTTTTAAGCAAGTGCCATAAAAAATAGTATTTTTCTGCAAATTTTACTACTATTTTTTAAAGTTAATTTCAGTTTTTTTTAATAGCAAAATTATTTGAAATTTAACTTGTACAATTACAGATTTGAGTAAAAATTATAATTTTGAAAAGGTAATAAATTTTACTACTATTTTTAAAGTTAGTTTTTTTTTTTTTTTGTATCTTACAACAAATTTCATTTTAAATTTAATTTGTATAATGACTGCTTTTAGTCAAAAAATGTTGTTTTTTTAAGGTAGTATTTTTACTACTTTTTAGACATAGCATTGAATTTTTCAATTCTACTTGCAATCTTCAATTTTATGTTAAAACTTCAAATTATAGTGCAACCAAAGATTTTTTTGAAAAAAATTTACAGTTTAAAAAAGTAGTATTTTTACTCCTTTCTGCAAAAAGTGTTCCCTAAATTTGTTACTTTTAGAATAGATAGAATCTTCACACATACATCTCACACAAGTCAGAAATTTGTATTAAAAAAGCTTAATATTTTTATTTTCAAAGGAATAGTACTTTTACTACTTTTTTTTAGCAAACTATTAAGTAACAATTTATTTCTCGAAACAATAAATCCAGGTATACTAAACTTAAAACTTGCCTCTTTTTTTTAAAGAAAACCTTAACAATTTGATTTTTAAAAAAAAAAATGGTATTAATTTTACTATTTTTTTTCAAAAAAGTGTAAATTAGAATTTTTAACAAAAGAGGTCTCACTAAAATAACTATCTTTTATTGTAAATTTTTTGATTTTTATATTATTTATTCCTCTAAAAGGTAGTATATATACTCCTTTTTAAAATGCCAATATGTATCAGATGTTAGGTGAAGCTTTTGGTTATTATAAATTCTATATACTTAAAATATTTTATTAAAATTTATAATTTTGTTATATCAAAAAAGCAGTTTTTTAGTGCTCTTCCCTTTCTTTAACAAAAAAGTACTTTTACTCCTTTTTCCATAAAAGTATTTATTTTGTAGTATTGTTACTTAAATGCTAAATATCATAAATATGTTTAAACAATTTATAATTTCCTTGTATCAAAAAAGTAGTATTTTTGGTACTCTTTTCTTTGTTTAAGAAAAGAGTACTTTTATTTCTTTTTCATAAAGGTATTTATTTTGTAGTATTGTTACTTAAATGCTACATATTATAAATTTCTTTAAATAATTTATTATTTTCTTGTATCAAAAAGTAGTATTTTTAGTACTCTTTCCTTTGTTTAGGAAGAGAGTACTTTTATTTCTTTTTTCATAAAGGTATTATTATTGTAGTATTGTTTTTATAAATGCTATATATTAGAAATATGTTTATATAATTTATAATTTCCTTGTATCAAAAAGTAGTATTTTTAATACTCTTTCCATTCTTTAAGAAAATAGTACTTTTACACCCTTTTTCATAAGGGTTTTAAATTTTTTACTATTGTTAATATAAAATCTATATATTATAAATATGTTTAAATAATTTATTGTTTCTTTGTATCAAAAAGTAGTATTTTTAATACTCTTTACTTTTTTTAAGAAAATTTAGTGTTTTTACTGCATTTTTCATAATGGCATTTATTTTGTACTTACAGCTAAATATTATATAAATCAAAAACAAATTAGTAATATTTAACATGCTTAAAAAGTAGTAGTATATTTAGTATTTAGTAGCAAAAATGAGTAAATTGTATCATTTGCTCTTAGCAACTAAAATAATCATTCCAGAAAGCTTACTTCAGTATATTCTTTTTTATTTATTTTTCAAAAAGGTAATATATTTGCTACTATTTTTAATAAGACTACTAAAAATTAAATACGCTTACATAAGGCTTTATAAAAGGAAATTAAAAACAGTAATTCATAATATGTAATACACAATTAGCTTTTTGAAAAAAAAGGTAGTATTTATTTACTACCTTTTCGAAAAGGAGTTAATATGACGTTTGAGCTTAAAATCTTGTGTGGATGTTTTCATATTTATTTTTTATAAAATAATTATAAAAAATTCTTCGTTATAAAAAAAGTATGTTTTTACTACTTTTTTTATATTTTTCACTTTAATTTAAAAATTTGTCAAAAATGAGATAATTACATAATTATACAAATAAAATAAATTCAAATCAAAATTTTAAGACAATAATGCCATTCTACGGAAAAGTAGTAGATTTACTACTTTTTAAATAAGTAATTTTTAATAGGAACTTTTTTTCTTTTGTATTTTTATTAGTAAAGCTATTTCCAGGTTCAAGTTTAGTTGTGGTGTCTTGTCGCCCATCTCTTAAACTACTACTCTTCTGTTTAATTTCTTTTATCATTTAATTATTTTGTTTTATTTTCTATTCATCTCTTATTTTTTTTACTAGTTTTTCAAATATTTTTCAGCAATTACAGTTTGTGCTAAAATCAAATACATTGAAACCTGTAACTTATAAATAGTTCAAGATAATAAAGCACAACATGTTTGAACAGGTTGTAAAACAAAAAGCACACAAGATTAAAAACAAGGAAAAATAATGATCGCGAAAGAAAAGACACAAATCAAGAAAAAACAAGCAGCCTCATTTAAAGAAATGTTTGGTGGTAATGAAACAGCCAGCAAAGGCCACAGAATCAGAATCTGAATTCTATTTGTACAAAGCGGCTGTATTTTTAACATCAAACACATTTTAAACTTCAGCAGTATGGCAATGACGCCAAATATATGTCTGAAAAAAAATGTTATTTTTGTTTTCTGCATTTCGTTTATTTTCCAGTTGTGTCACTTTAATACAAATAATTACAAGAGACATAAATTAAAATACAAATTATGTTGGAGATTGAATAGATAACTTGCTGTTAGGGGTTAAAAATAAACACTTAAAATAAACTCGTTCTTAAGAATTAATTAGAAAAAAATAAAAAAAAAACCGATAAAAATAAACAGGTTATCCAAAATAATTCAGAACTTAAAAAGGATAGAAAACGTTCTTCAGTAGGTTCTTTTCTTGCTTGAAAAAAGTAGTATTTTTTCCTACTTTTTTCAAAGAATAGCTAATTTAGCATCTTTCATAATACATTAAAAATAAATATTCGGTATTCGAAAAAAAATTTTAACTTTTTTAAAAAGTAGTATTTTTACCACTTTTTATTGCTGCTATTTTATTATTTGCATAGCTAAATTTTATTTAAATCGTATTATGAAATAAAGCTATTTTAAACACCTCAAAACACATTTTTAATAAAATATTAAGAACCAAACATTTTAAAAAAAGGTAGTATTTTTGCTCCTTTTTATTTATTTTAATTTTTTTTTATTTTTATCTTTATATCAGAAATTTTTTAACATTTTTTCTATAAAGCACTCCAAAATTTTTTCTTAGCAAAGAGTGAAAACCTAATCTTTAAAAAGAGTAGTATTTTTGCTCCTTTTCATTTATTTTAATTCTGTTTTGAAAGCAAAAGTTTATTCAATTTTTTTCAAAAATACTCTAAAAATAATTTCTTAATAAAAAGTAGAAACTTAATCTTTAAAAAAAGGTAGTATTTCCACTACGTTTTTTTAATAAACTACTGAGTAGATAAATTAAGCCCATTATAATTAATACTAAATTTTCTTATAACGCACTCCAAAATTTTTTTGTTAACAAAAGTGTAAACCTAATTTTTTTTAAAAAAAAAGTAGTATTTTTGTCCTTTTTATTATTTTAATTTTGTTTTGATACCAAAAATTTATTAAACAGTTTTATAAAACACTCCAAAATTTTATTTGTTACTAAAAAGTAGGAACTTAATCTTTAAAAAAAGGTAGTATTTTCGCTACATTTTTTTAATAAACTACTGAGTAGACAAATTAAGCTAATCATTACTAAATGCTAAATTCTATTATAAAGCACTGCAAAATGTATTGGTAAACAAAAAATGGAAACGGAATCTTAAAAAAAGTAGTATTTTTGCTCTTTTTATTTATTTTAATTTTGTTTTGATACCAAAAATTTTTTGGAATAATTTTATTTAACCACTAAAATTTTTTTGAATATTTTTATAAATCACTCCAAATTTGTTTACTTAGCAAAAATTAAAACCTTATATTTTAAAAAAGGTAGTATTTCCACTACGTTTTTTTAATAAAGTACCGGGTAGCAAAATGAATCCCATTATTACTAACTGCTTCGTAAGAAAAGAAAAAAATTGTCGTTTAAGTTTTTTTGTTCACCAAAACAAAAGTATTATTTCTACTACGTTTTAAAAAGAATGACTCTACTACCTTTTAACAAGAATGCCTCTAATACCTTTTAAAAAGAATAATTCTCCTAAAATTAGGCAGTTAAAAATTGCAGTCTAGCCTAAAATCTATGATTTTTTAAAAAAGTAGTATTTTGATACTTTTTTTATAGACATGTAGTTGCCCACTATTATTAAAAATAAAAATATTGTATTATTAAATGCATATTGCTAAACATTTCATAATAATACTGTGTTTTAAAAAAGTATTGTAGCTATAAAATATTTTTTTATTTAATTAAATTAAAAATTTCGTATTTTCCTCTGCTCTCTATAAAAGGAAAATTTTTCAGTTGTTAAAAAAAGTATTATTATCACTGCTTTTTGAAAGAGTGTTTAAATAAAGAAATTTCCAAAAATTTTAAAATTAAAAATAGTAGGCAGAATAAAGTTTTTTAGTTTTTCAAAAGGTAGTATTTTTACTTCCTTTTTAAATATTTATAAATTAACAATAATTATGTTATTAAATGGTAGCCCCAAAATGTATTTTTTTATAAAATTATAAAAAGTATAGTAAAAATTTTGAATTTTAAAAAGGTATTATTTCCACTACTTTTTCAATAGAGTATTGAAAAGCATCTTTTAGTTCAAATTTGCAATTCCAATGTTTCCCTATGTTCCCTAAAAAAAAAAATTGTTTAGTTGATTTTTTTCTTTCCTTAAAAAAGTATTATTTCTACTACCTTTTCCAAGACTGTTTAAGTAAAGAAATCTCATAAAATTTTTATATTTAAAAAAAATAATAGACCAATATAAAATAATTTCTTTTAAAAGGTAGTATTTTTGCTACTACTTAGTTGGATAGTTATAATTAATTTATAGTTAAAAATTATTTAAAATATAGTATTAAATGCATATTGCCCACAATGTTGTTGTTTTGAAAAAGTTATTATTTTTACTCCTTTTTTATAAAACTAAAATTTATAAAAATTTAGTTTATACCTGAAATAGAATGTATTTTTTTAATAAAAAAGTAAAAAAATACTTAGAACCTTAAATTTAAAATGGTAGTATTTTCATTACTTTTGTATAAATAAGTTATTAAGTAGCAATTTTTAGCTAAAAATTTTATTTATAATATTTTCATATGCTCCTTGTAGAAGAAAA
The DNA here is from genome assembly GCA_030448955.1 of Trichopoda pennipes. Lineage (NCBI taxonomy): Eukaryota > Metazoa > Arthropoda > Insecta > Diptera > Tachinidae > Trichopoda > Trichopoda pennipes. Next base: position 4,403,761 of record JASKUP010000056.1, on the reverse strand, counting down.
AAATGTTTGATTAGTTTTTTTTCTTTGCTTAAAGAAAGGATTATTTTTACTACCTTTTAAAAAAAGTATTTAAATAGCGAAATCCTTAAAATTGTTACTGCTTTATTGGAATATATTTGGCAGTTTAGTAAAAACTGTAAAAAACTGACTTTCAAAAAGGTAGTTTGTCTACTACTATTTTAAAGAAGATTCTTGCAGCACCTTTTAAAAGCTACTTTATATGTTCTACTATTTAAACGTTTCCTAATAAAAAAAACTTTATTACAGTTTAGTAAAAACCGTAACAAATGACTTTCAAAAAGGTAGTATTTCTACTGCTATTTTAAAAAAGATTCTGGTAGCCGTTTTTAAAACCCACATTATATGATCTACTTTTTTGAACGTTTCCTAATAAAAAAACTTTATTCCAGTTCAGAAAAACTGTAAAAATTGACTTTCAAAAAGGTAGTATTTCCACTACTATTTTAAAAAGGATTCTAGCAGCAGTTTTTAAAACCCACTTTATGTGTTCTACTTTTTTAAATGTTTCCTAATAAAAAAAAGTTCATTACAGTTTAGAGAAAAACTGTAAAAATTAACTTTCATGAAGGTACTAATTCTACTACTATTTAAAAAAAATTCTGGTAGCAGTTTTTACAACCCACATTATATTTTAAACGTTTCCTAATAAAAAAAACTCTATTTCAGCTTAGAAAAATCTGTGAAAGTTGACTTTCAAAAAGGTATTATTTCTGCTGCTATTTAAAAAAAAAATTCTAATAGCAGTTTTTAAAACCCACATTTAATGGTCTATTATTTTTAAACATTTCCTACTAAAAAAAGGTTTTATTACAGTTTAGTAAAACCTGTAAAAATTCACTTACAAAATGATGGTATTTCTGCTACTATTTTAAAAAAGATTTTGGTAACAGTTTGAAATCCACTTTATATGTTCTACTTTTTAAACGTTTTCTAACAAAAAAACTTTATACAGTTTAAAAAAGACTGTAAAAATTTATTTTAATTAAGGAAGTATTTCTACTACTATTTTTAAAAAGATTCTGGTAGCAGTTTTTAAAGCCCTCATTATATTTTAAACGTTTCCTAATAAAAAAAAAAAAACTTTGTTACAGTTTAGTAAAAACTGTAAAAATTTACTTTCAAAAAGGTAGTATTTCTACTACTATTTTAAAGAAGATTGTGATAGCATTCTTTAAAACCTGCATTATATTTTAAATGTTTCCTAATCAAAAAAAATTAAATGATGTTTCAGAAAAATTAATTTTTAGTACTTTTTAAAAAAAGTACAAAAAAGTAAAAAAATTCACTTTCGAAAAAATAGTAGTTTTTGCTGCTATTTAAAAAAAATAGTTTTATTTAGTTACAGCTTAAAACTAAAATTTATTAAATTTAAAGTATTAAAATAAATAACAACACTCTATCAGAAGGTTTGTGTTTTAAGTCTTTAGTGTTGTTAGGGCTTTTATTACTTTAATGTCTGTTTTATAAGTTTTCTTTGAATAATTAAAGATTTTTTTTTTTTTTGATTTGTGAAAGTATGAAAATAAAAATTTTTCGTTTTATAGTTTGTTGTGGATTTTGCTATTGCAACATTATAAACAACAGTTTGACTGTATATTCTACAAGTAGATTGCTGCACGTATTGTTCTATGACAGCTGGCTGCACACAATGACAAGAGCATATAAAAAGCCATTTTATAATAATTTTTTTCAGTTTGCATTTCTTGATTGCTGGTCTGACAGGTGCTAGTGAAGGCACATAAACAGATTTATAAAGGAAATGGCCCAAAAACAAATTGATATGTTGCAGACAGAAGAGCACGCATTAAAATGTTGATGTCATAAAGACATGAAAGGAAATTAAGAATGATTTTAGACAAAAAGAAACAAAATGAAAAAAAAATAAATTTAAAAATCTTTAAACTCACTTAAATAAGAAACCCTGCAACGTTATGCAGTCTTAAAGCCTTAAAGCCAAACTTTATTGCCTCTATTTTTTTTTGGGTTGGTCCATTTAGACACTCTTTTCCAAATCTGTATTGTTTGTTTAACCGAAGAGTTATCATGTTGTGTTTAGGTTGAAAACAATAAACTTCTTGCTGATCTTGGGATTATCTCTGTCTTCATATTGAAATAAAAAATAATGGGTGTAACTAGCAAATAAACGCAAAAATTCATTTACAACAACCAAAGCAAGTAACTAAATGCTATTATTCTTAACAGAAACTTTTTCTGTCTTAAACTGTTTAAACACAAGATAAAACATATGCCTGCCTTAATTCAAAACATTAAAAGAATAATTAGCTAAAATCTTTAAAAAAATAAATATTTAAAAGTAAAATATTGCAAAATCATAAGAATTATAAGAACTGATTTAGGTAGCCATTAATAAAATCATAGAAAGAAAAACGTATTAAATTTACTACGAAAATGTGGAGTTGGCAAATAAGCAATTTAACATAAATACATAAAAAAGGCTTGTCAGCTAATATTTAACTTAAACATAATTTTTCAAAAGATGCCAAACTAATAACATTTAGTTTTTAGATTAATTTTTAAAATAGTACTAAAAATACTACTATTGAAAACCCTAAAACATTGAAACAAAATAACACTTACTTACACTATTTTCAGGATATTTTCTTACTATTTTTACATGCATAATTCTTTTTAAAACCTATTTGGAAATAGTAGTAGAATACTACCTTTTACAAAAAAGGAAATTTTTGTTTAAATAATTGTTATTTCCATGTATATCAGCTGATAGATATAATTAAAAATTAATATATAAACAAATTTTTGAAAAACTACTAAAACTACTATTTTTTTTTAATAAGGCATCGTATTATAATGAAACATTTCTATATGCTAATACTGTATTACGTTTAATTTAAAACGCAAACTAACAAAATTAACTTATAAATAGCCGTAATTTGTAAAATGTAGTAAACTACTACCTTTTTCCAACTACAAAATTAACTTCTAATTATTAAATATTTTTTTTTTAACCAATACATTTTACAAATTACTTACAAATAATCTTTTTAATCTTAGAAATGCCTTTTTAAATTTAAAAATTATAATTAAAAAAAATTTTTCAAAAAAGTACTGAAGTTACTACTTTTTTCAAATAAGAATTACTATTATATTATACTATTTCTATAAGCTAATATTTGTGGCAATAGCTCTATTAATTTAAAACATAAAATAACAAAATTATCTTATAAATAGCCGTAATTTGCAAAATGTAGTAAGACTACTACCTTTTTCCAACTACAAAATGAACTTTTAATTATTATTATATAATTATTTCTAAGCGAAAACTTTTACCAACTACTTACAAGAAATCTTTTAAACCTTAAAAACGCCTTTTCGAAATTAAAAATTACAATTTAAAAAGAATTTTCAAAAAAGTATTGAAACTACTACTTTTTCTCAAATAAGAAATATTATTACATAGCACTATTTCTATAAGCTAATATTTGATGCAATAAGTCTATTAATTGAAAACATAAATTAACGAAATTAATTTATAAATATCCACAATTCGTAAAATGTATGGAAACTACTACCTTTTTTAATTTTTTATCAATTTTTATTAAATAATTATTTTAAAACCAAAAATTTTTACAAATAACTTCCAAGAAATGCTCATAAACTTTAAAATGCCTTTTCAAAAAAAGTAGTAAAATAGACTACCTTTTCTAAAAAAATAATAATGACAATTTTATCGCTATGCTATTACCCATTGTAAGAGAACTCATAATTTGAAGCATAAAAAATATAAAATTGTATATTAAAATGCTGTTTATTACCTTTTTCGAAAAGGTTGTAAATCTACCAAAGTTTAATAAAAATTATTAAACGTTATTTATAAAAATTTTTTTTTATTTACTGTGTAAAAAGCTTACTTGGTAAAAAGAATTTAGCTTAGTAATAGAAATAGTTAGCATTTAAATGCCTTTAAGAAAAAAGTAGTAGAAATACTACTTTTTTTAGCTAAAAATTTTTGATATTTTTGTCAAAATACCACACTTAAGGAAAGTTGTTAAATGAAATCTTTAAAAAAAACTACTGCTACTACTATTTTTAATTATTATAGTATTTAAGTAGCAAAAAATAGTTCTTAAAGTTTCTTTTTCATAAAAAAATTGTTGTGCAGCTTTAAGATTTTATATTACTGTTTTTTTGGAGAATAACTTGTTAAAAATCTTAATTACTTTTTAGTAGTAGAAAAGTACTTTTTAAAAAGTATTATATTTAAAAAAATTAAATTTATAAATTTAAAAAAATTGTTTTAAAGGCTTTATTTAAAAGATTTGGCATTTAGATGCCTTTAAGCAAAAAGTAGTAGAAATAATACTTTTTTTTTTAAAGAGTTTTTTTAATTTTAAAATTTTTTCCGAAAAAACTTTTTTAAGCATAGTTTTTAAATGAAATCTTAAAAAAAAACACAACTTCTACTTTTTTTAAATTATTATAGTATAAAAGTAGCAAAAATTTTTTTTAAATTTTGTAATAAGTTGTTTCTTTTAACAAATTGTGTGGAATTTGGAGCTTTAAGAGTTTGTATAAGCAAAAGCAATTAGTATTTTTTTTCTTGAAAATAGTAGTAAAAAAAATACTTTTAAAAAAGGACAATATTTAAGCAACTTAACGTTATTAAAAAGTATGTGTTAATAACCTTATTTTAGAATTTTTTGAAAGCTTGGGTATTAAAATACCTTTAAAAAAAGTAACAGAATACTTTTTTAGCTACGTTTTTTTTTTCTCTATTGTCAAAAACCTCACTCAAGACTAATATTCAATTTAAATTTAAGCAAAGAGTATTAGAAATACTACTTTTATTAGATAGAGATTTTTAAAATTAAAATTTTTTTATAGAAACCTTATTTAAAGTTAATTTTTAAATGAAATCTTGAAATCTTAAAAAAAATACTACTATTTTAAATTATTATGGGACTAAAGTAGCAAAGATTATTTTCAAGTTTTGTAACTTGTTTTTTTTAGCAAATTGCGTGGCGTACAGAATTTTAAGATTTTAAATTGCTTTCTGCAAAATAGTAGTAGAAAATTACTTCCTTAAAAAAACATAGTATTTGAAAAATTTAACTTTATTTTATGAAAAGCAGGCTTTAATGTCCGTTTTCAAGGTTTTTTGAAAGTTTTGGCATTTAGATATTTTTTATAAAAAAGTAGTATAAATACTACTTTTTTTAGCTAAAGATTTTGGCCATTTTCGTTTAACAACAATAATGAAGGGTAGGTTTTTAATAAAATTTTGAAATAAAACTACTACTATATGTTTAGTATACTACTAAATGATTAGTATACTACTGTATGATTAGCATAAAACTTAGTATAAAATTAAAAAAAATTTGGAAGCAGTTTCTTTTTTAAACTAATTGTGTGGCGTACAAAATTTTAAGAATTTAAAATGCTTTCTGCAATATAGTAGTAGAAAAGTACTTTTTTCGAAAAGATAATTTTTGAAAAATTTTACTTTATTTCATGAAAAGTAGATTTTAATGTCCTGTTTTTAGTTTTTTTGAAAGTTTTGGCACTTAGATATCTTTTATAAAAAAAGTAGTAGAAATACTACTTTTCTACTACTAAAGTAGTAGAAATACTACTCTTTTTAGCTAAAGATTTTGGTTATTTTCGTAGGTAAGGGGAGGTTTTAAATGAAATCTGAAAAGAAAACTACTACTTTTTCATATATAATTAGTAAAAAAATTAGGGTAGTAAAAAATAATACTTTAACTCTTTAAACATATTTTCATTGTTGAGTATTATTTTTTTGTTAATTTTGTTTGTCATTATGTAAAGGTTTCCGAAAGTGTTCTATTTACTTACTTTGGAATTTTATAACAATTTTTTGTTGGCATTTTTGTCTTCATCTCAAAACACAAGTCCTTATTGAATGCCTTTTTCTTCCACAATTTGTTTGCTAAAAATTATCTTCCTTTTGTGTTCATTTTTTTTTTTTTTTGTTTTTTGTAGTTATAAAATCGTTATTTCTATGTTTAACAAAGCAATACAATTCATTATTATTTTTTATTGCTTGATTGTTACTAACAACAACAGCAACAACAACAAAATGTTGTTGATATGGCCAACCGCCCAATCATTCTGTTTGTCTGTCTATTTCATTATGAACGGAACGTCCAAACCTATGTTAACATTAATTAATGTGTTAAAGGTATTTTCTTCTCTATTTTTATAATACAAAAACAACAACAACTATAACAATAACAACAACACCAACAGCTATTTCATATAAAGCCTATTAAAGGTTGTGTAAGCTACGACCATCTTTGTAAGAACATTTTATAATTTTCAAAAAAATTTTGCTTAAGTCTTGTGTTAAGTTAAATAGCAAATCATGTTGTTGTTGTTGTCGTTGTTGTTGTTAAGCAATTCAATATGGAACACAAAATTTTATTTTCGCCATAAAAGTACAATGGGGCTTGCTAGTGTCGTAAGTGATCATTGTTCATGGCATGACTTTTGATCAAATTAATGTGTTACATACACAACAGCAACAACAGCAACAACAAAAATAACAACAGATAAATTGACATCATGGAAATTCTACAAATAAAATGTTGGTTAAAAAATGTCTGTTAAAAAAACGTATCACAGAAATAAATTATTAATAAATAAAGGGTGTTTTTACAGAGGTATAGAATTTTAAGTTGGCAACACTTTTTCGAATGGCGGCCATTTTAAAAAATATTCAGAAATTTATTTTTAGTTGGGTTGGACATTTCAAGCTGAATAGCGCTTCCAAATTGTGGAAATTGGGCTCAAAATAAGATTTCTCAAAACAATGTTGCCATTGCTACCGATTTTTATAAGCGAATTTGATTTACCTGAAAAAGCAGCAGACATTTGTTGGAATGTTTATGGGAATAAATAAAATTAACGTATTTGGAGCAGTGATAATGTATAAGTTAGATGGGACACCGTTACACCCAGAAAAAACTCATTTCAACCTGAATAGACTGATGCCTGAACAACGTTTTCACATGGTGCAAGTTGGGCGAGCTCAAAACAAAATTTCCCTTGATCTTTCACTTTTTTTTTTATCGAACCAGTACTCAGGGATTGACCCCTACACACGCTATGCATTGGGCCACAACTAGAAAATTGGGTTATGCGAAGGAAGAAGGAGGGAGTAGTGTTTGTGGATATTCGATTCGAACTTTCCTACATTGAAAGTGATAGGAAAGACCTCTGGAGAAAGTTTATTCCACATACGAACCGTTTTTTTTCATCGCTGAGCAGCCCCACCGTCTTCGTTGGGAATCGAACCCACAACCTCCATACAAGCTAGTACACTACCTACTAGCCTACAGGAGCACCATACCGACCATTTTGCTAAAAAACGATTTTTCCCTGTAATGCTTAGTGTGATTCACCGGAAAATCAATCACAAATGGATGCACTCTTCATGAAAATCGAGTTAAACGGGAAATCATTGGAGTAATGGGAATAAGTTCCCTAATTTTATTAGACCACTGAAACGATAAAACAGTGAAATACATCCCCCATTGCCTGGATGCTCTAGAGAATCAATAGAGTTGGATACCCTGCTATCCCCAATGAGCCTCTTGACCCTCTTCGGTACGTTGTCGAGCAACTTCACAATAGACTTTGGAGCGCCAGCCCAAATGGCCGGATACTTGAAGTGACGATAGTCCTCAACAACCAAAACAGCCTCAAGTGTATCTTAAAACACTGTTTCATCTAGAAAACCTGACTGAAGGTGAAAGTGTGCCTCGTCGCTGAAGATGATTTTCTTTGTTTAGCCGTTATTCACTTCTGTCTGTTCAACCAACCATTCGGTATAGTGAAGAAGCTCAAAAGATTCAGCTCTTAAGCCAATTGAACCTGGTAAACACATAAAGTCTTTTTATTTAAAATTTCCAGCAGTAATGTTCGAAAGATATTCCATTGTTGGATACCACGATGAGTCGAGTTTGACGGCCAACAACAGCAATGTTTTTTCGCAGAACGAACTGGGCTATTTTGTTACAGGTGTTATACTATTTCTTATAGACCTGGTTTGCGGAAATTTGGGCACAACTATCCCGGTTACGCTGACCCAAAAATCCCAAAGTGCACTAAATTAATTCTTGTGGTACTTTATGGGCTGTTGGAATCGTTGCTCCGTATTTCTTTAAAAAGGATGCTGGTCAGTAGAGCGCCATACAGCCATGATTACTTACTTTTTCGTTCATCATTTGAACAACAACATGTCACACAACTACTGCAACTATTGATTTATAAAAAGAAACGCTTGGTAACCACATAAACTCACAATTCGGACCCATAATTTGGCCTCCAAGAGTGTCCAATTTAAGGCTGCCAGACTATTTCCTGTGGAGATATGTTAAGTCGCTAGTCCACTTCCTTATCAGCCCAAAACGATTGAGCACTTAGAGGAAAAAATTCAGCGCGTTATTTCTGATATACAGCCGCAAATGATGATAAGAGTCATCTTAAATTGGAACTCCAAATAGACTTCCTCCGACCCAGTCATTGTGGTCATATGCCAGAAGTCATCTGTAAATTCTGATGCCAACAGATTTCGTACCAAAATTTTCTAAAATAAATTTTTGTAAGATTTTAAAAATTTCATCCTTGTTTGATGACGTTAAAAAAATCTATACCTCCATTAAAAACACCCTATATCTTACAATTCAATTTTTCCCCAAAAAAAACTCAATTTTATATAAAAATGTTTAAATAAAAAAAATCTTAAAATTAATAAAAAAAATTTTTTTTTTAATCTCTACAACAACAACAACAAGATTAGCCATATTTTTTTAAAAATATTTTATATTAAAAAAAAAAATATTTATGGCATCAACACTAAAAATTTTGCCACTTAACACCCACCTACCCAGGATGATCAAATAACATCATTATCTGCACCACAAGCACAACGGGTCAGTACACGACGGAAAATTTAAAAAAAATACACCCACTTAACAATAACAAAAACAAAGCAAAAACTCTAAAAACATTTAAAATGCAAAAAAAGGCCACAAAAAATTTTCCATATGAACATTTCTCCATAGAACACTAAACCGGAAATTGATTATATAACAACTTTAAAGATAAAAGATTTCTATGGTCCAGCATCTAGCCCGCTTCATGGCTCAAGGTTGTAGCAGAAATGAAAACAAAAACAAAAACAACAACAAAAAAGCATTCCAGATTCCTTAACTTTTTCTTCAAACATAAAATTTGAAAGTCCATTTTGTTTTTTTTTTTTGCAAATCTAGCATCAACTGCTACGTTTTAGTCGAATAATCATCATCTCTTATAGATCCTCTTCATCTTAACATTTTGGCGTTTTTTTTGTTTTTTTTTTTCTTTTCTTTTGTAGCCAACAACCAAAACAGTTGGAGTTTACATTAAAACAGCGTGTGGCAAGAGTTGCCTGCTTTTCTGGTTTTCTATTTTTTTTTTGTTGTTGTTATTTTCTTTTGATATATTTATTGTTGTTGTATTATTATTCAACAAAACTGTAATGCATCTCTACAAATAAATCTTTTCGTAATCGATTAATGTTTTCTACAATAATGGTTGCATATAAATTGTAACACCACAACCAAGGAGTGTCTGTTCGCACAAACAGACAAGTTGTGGCGAAAACATTTCGTTTTGTTTTAGAAAAAAATTAGAAATGAAAAATATTTAATTAAAATTTTAATAAAAATTACAAAATATTTCTATAAAATTAATTGTATAGTCTAGCTTAGCGAAGTCTAGTCTAGATCAGAGATTGTCCGAGATCGTAATTAAGCGTATCATTCATGTTTCGCCTTTTGGAACTCACCTCCAACTGGTTCGGTCTATTATCGAATGAATATGAATGACAAATGGAGCTATCATCTACAAAAGAGCACAAAGAAGGTCATTAGGAAAAATAACAAATAGAGTAGGAAAAAGAACGGAGCCTTTCGGTACCCCTGAATTAATCTTCAACTCGTCTAAGTGCGAGCTGTTAGCCTCACCCTTTTTGGGAATATGGCATAACATTAGCAAACTCCCAACACTTTCGAAATTTATTGGCATGACATAACTTGCTTAAAAGGGTTGCTTACGGACGCACTAGCATCGAAGAGCACTACTTCAAAACCAGTGCTGGTTGGTATTCTATCCGGCCCAGCAGACTTGTTGATGATGAGATCTGCTTAAACTTTTTAAACGCCAGAGCTCGAAAGAATATCATCGACATAATAATGGATACTCTATCGAACTCGGGCGGTGGTTGACTTTAGTCTGGTCGAAACTAGTCTAATTTAGTCTGGTCGAAACTAGTCTAGTTTCGTCTGGTCGAAACTAGTATAGTTTCGTCTGGTAGAAACTAGTATAGTTTCGTCTGGTCGAAACTAGTATACTTTCGTCTGGTCGAAACTAGTCTAGTTTCGTCTGGTCGAAACTAGTATAGTTTAGTCTAGTTAAAACTAGTCTAGTTTCGTCTGGTCGAAACTAACATACTTTCGTCTGGTCGAAACTAGTCTAGTTTAGTCTGGTCGAAACTAGTCTAGTTTAGTCTGGTCGAAACTAGTCTAGTTTAGTCTGGTCGAAACTAGTCTAGTTTAGTCTGGTCGAAACTAGTCTAGTTTCGTCTGGTCGAAACTAGTATAGTTTAGTCTAGTTAAAACTAGTCTAGTTTCGTCTGGTCGAAACAAGTATACTTTCGTCTGGTCGAAACTAGCATACTTTCGTCTGGTCGAAACTAGTCTAGTTTAGTCTGGTCGAAACTAGTCTAGTTTCGTCTGGTCGAAACTAGTATAGTTTCGTCTGGTAGAAACTAGTATAGTTTCGTCTGGTCGAAACTAGTATACTTTCGTCTGGTCGAAACTAGTCTAGTTTCGTCTGGTCGAAACTAGTATAGTTTAGTCTAGTTAAAACTAGTCTAGTTTCGTCTGGTCGAAACTAGCATACTTTCGTCTGGTCGAAACTAGTCTAGTTTAGTCTGGTCGAAACTAGTCTAGTTTAGTCTGGTCGAAACTAGTCTAGTTTAGTCTGGTCGAAACTAGTCTAGTTTAGTCTGGTCGAAACTAGTCGAAACTAGTCTAGTTTCGTCTGGTCGAAACTAGTCTAATTTAGTCTGGTCGAAACTAGTCTAGTTTAGTCTGGTCGAAACTAGTCTAGTTTAGTCTGGTCGAAACTAGTCGAAACTAGTCGAAACTAGTCTAGTTTCGTCTGGTCGAAACTAGTCTAATTTAGTCTGGTCGAAACTAGTCTAGTTTAGTCTGGTCGAAACTAGTCTAGTTTAGTCTGGTCGAAACTAGTCGAAACTAGTCTAGTTTCGTCTGGTCGAAACTAGTCTAGTTTAGTCTGGTCGAAACTAGTCTAGTTTAGTCTGGTCGAAACTAGTCTAGTTTCGTCTGGTCGAAACTAGTATAGTTTAGTCTAGTTAAAACTAGTCTAGTTTCGTCTGGTCGAAACTAGTATACTTTCGTCTGGTCGAAACTAGCATACTTTCGTCTGGTCGAAACTAGTCTAGTTTAGTCTGGTCGAAACTAGTCTAGTTTAGTCTGGTCGAAACTAGTCTAGTTTAGTCTGGTCGAAACTAGTCTAGTTTAGTCTGGTCGAAACTAGTCTAGTTTCGTCTGGTCGAAACTAGTCTAGTTTCGTCTGGTCGAAACTAGTCTAGTTTAGTCTGGTCGAAACTAGTCTAGTTTAGTCTGGTCGAAACTAGTCTAGTTTAGTCTGGTCGAAACTAGTCTAGTTTCGTCTGGTCGAAACTAGTCTAGTTTAGTCTGGTCGAAACTAGTCTAGTTTCGTCTGGTCGAAACTAGTCTAGTTTAGTCTGGTCGAAACTAGTATAGTTTAGTCTAGTTAAAACTAGTCTAGTTTCGTCTGGTCGAAACTAGCATACTTTCGTCTGGTCGAAACTAGTCTAGTTTAGTCTGGTCGAAACTAGTCTAATTTAGTCTGGTCGAAACTAGTCTAGTTTAGTCTGGTCGAAACTAGTCTAGTTTAGTCTGGTCGAAACTAGTCGAAACTAGTCTAGTTTCGTCTGGTCGAAACTAGTCTAATTTAGTCTGGTCGAAACTAGTCTAGTTTAGTCTGGTCGAAACTAGTATAGTTTAGTCTAGTTAAAACTAGTCTAGTTTCGTCTGGTCGAAACTAGCATACTTTCGTCTGGTCGAAACTAGTCTAGTTTCGTCTGGTCGAAACTAGTCTAATTTAGTCTGGTCGAAACTAGTCTAGTTTAGTCTGGTCGAAACTAGTCTAGTTTAGTCTGGTCGAAACTAGTCGAAACTAGTCGAAACTAGTCTAGTTTCGTCTGGTCGAAACTAGTCTAATTTAGTCTGGTCGAAACTAGTCTAGTTTAGTCTGGTCGAAACTAGTCTAGTTTAGTCTGGTCGAAACTAGTCGAAACTAGTCGAAACTAGTCTAGTTTCGTCTGGTCGAAACTAGTCTAGTTTAGTCTGGTCGAAACTAGTCTAGTTTAGTCTGGTCGAAACTAGTCTAGTTTCGTCTGGTCGAAACTAGTATAGTTTAGTCTAGTTAAAACTAGTCTAGTTTCGTCTGGTCGAAACTAGTATACTTTCGTCTGGTCGAAACTAGCATACTTTCGTCTGGTCGAAACTAGTCTAGTTTAGTCTGGTCGAAACTAGTCTAGTTTAGTCTGGTCGAAACTAGTCTAGTTTAGTCTGGTCGAAACTAGTCTAGTTTAGTCTGGTCGAAACTAGTCTAGTTTCGTCTGGTCGAAACTAGTCTAGTTTCGTCTGGTCGAAACTAGTCTAGTTTAGTCTGGTCGAAACTAGTCTAGTTTAGTCTGGTCGAAACTAGTCTAGTTTAGTCTGGTCGAAACTAGTCTAGTTTCGTCTGGTCGAAACTAGTCTAGTTTAGTCTGGTCGAAACTAGTCTAGTTTCGTCTGGTCGAAACTAGTCTAGTTTAGTCTGGTCGAAACTAGTCTAGTTTAGTCTGGTCGAAACTAGTCTAGTTTCGTCTGGTCGAAACTAGTATAGTTTAGTCTAGTTAAAACTAGTCTAGTTTCGTCTGGTCGAAACTAGTCTAGTTTAGTCTGGTCGAAACTAGTCTAGTTTAGTCTGGTCGAAACTAGTCTAGTTTCGTCTGGTCGAAACTAGTATAGTTTAGTCTAGTTAAAACTAGTCTAGTTTCGTCTGGTCGAAACTAGTATACTTTCGTCTGGTCGAAACTAGCATACTTTCGTCTGGTCGAAACTAGTCTAGTTTAGTCTGGTCGAAACTAGTCTAGTTTCGTCTGGTCGAAACTAGTATAGTTTCGTCTGGTAGAAACTAGTATAGTTTCGTCTGGTCGAAACTAGTATACTTTCGTCTGGTCGAAACTAGTCTAGTTTCGTCTGGTCGAAACTAGTATAGTTTAGTCTAGTTAAAACTAGTCTAGTTTCGTCTGGTCGAAACTAGTATACTTTCGTCTGGTCGAAACTAGCATACTTTCGTCTGGTCGAAACTAGTCTAGTTTAGTCTGGTCGAAACCAGTCTAGTTTAGTCTGGTCGAAACTAGTCTAGTTTAGTCTGGTCGAAACTAGTCTAGTTTAGTCTGGTCGAAACTAGTCGAAACTAGTCTAGTTTCGTCTGGTCGAAACTAGTCTAATTTAGTCTGGTCGAAACTAGTCTAGTTTAGTCTGGTCGAAACTAGTCTAGTTTAGTCTGGTCGAAACTAGTCGAAACTAGTCGAAACTAGTCTAGTTTCGTCTGGTCGAAACTAGTCTAATTTAGTCTGGTCGAAACTAGTCTAATTTAGTCTGGTCGAAACTAGTCGAAACTAGTCTAGTTTCGTCTGATCGAAACTAGTCTAATTTAGTCCGGGCGAAACTAGTCTAATTTAGTCTGGTCGAAACTAGTCTAATTTAGTCTGGTCGAAACTAGTCTAGTTTCTTTTATTCGAAACCAGTCTAGTTTAGTCTGGTCGAAACTAGTCTAGTTTCTTTTATTCGAAACTAGTCTAGTTTGGTCTGGTCGAAACTAGTATAGTTTAGTCTGGTCGAAACTAGTCTAATTTAGTCTGGTCGAAACTAGTCTAGTTTAGTCTGGTCGAAACTAGTCTAGTTTAGTCTGGTCGAAACTAGTCGAAACTAGTCGAAACTAGTCTAGTTTCGTCTGGTCAAATTTAGTCTAGTTTCGTCTGGTCAAAACTAGTCTAGTTTCGTCTGGTCGAAACTAGTCTAGTTTAGTCTGGTCAAAACTAGTCTAGTTTCGTCTGGTCAAAACTAGTCTAGTTTCTTCTGGTCGAAACTAGTCTAGTTTCGTCTGGTCGAAACTAGTATAGTTTAGTCTGGTCAAAACTAGTCTAGTTTCGTCTGGTCGAAACTAGTCTAATTTAGTCTGGTCGCAACTAGTCTAGTTTAGTCTGGTCGAAACTAGTCTAGTTTAGTCTGGTCGAAACTAGTCTAGTTTCTTTTATTCGAAACTAGTCTAATTTAGTCTGGTCGAAACTAGTCTAATTTAGTCTGGTCGAAACTACTCTAGTTTCTTTTATTCGAAACTAGTCTAGTTCAGTCTGGTCGAAACTAGTCTAGTTTAGTCTTGTTGAAACTAGTCGAAACTAGTCTAGTTTAGTCTGGTCAAAACTAGTCTAGTTTAGTCTGGTCGAAACTAGTATACTTTCGTCTGGTCGAAACTAGTCTAGTTTCTTCTGGTCGAAACTAGTATAGTTTAGTCTGGTCGAAACTAGTCTAGTTTAGTCTGGTCGAAACTAGTCTAGTTTAGTCTGGTCGAAGCTAGTCGAAACTAGTCTAGTTTCGTCTGGTCGAAACTAGTCTAGTTTCGTCTGGTCGAAACTAGTCTAGTTTAGTCTGGTCGAAACTAGTCTAGTTTCGTCTGGTCGAAACTAGTCTAGTTTAGTGTGGTCGAAACTAGTCTAGTTTCGTCTGGTCGAAACTAGTCTAGTTTAGTCTGGTCGAAACTAGTCTAGTTTCGTCTGGTCGAAACTAATCTAGTTTTGTCTGGTCGAAACTAGTCTAGTTTAGTGTGGTCGAAACTAGTCTAGTTTCGTCTGGTCGAAACTAGTCTAGTTTAGTCTGGTCGAAACTAGTCTAGTTTCGTCTGTTCGAAACTATTCTAGTTTTGTCTGGTCGAAACTAGTCTAGTTTAGTGTGGTCGAAACTAGTCTAGTTTCGTCTGGTCGAAACTAGTCTAGTTTAGTCTGGTCGAAACTAGTCTAGTTTAGTCTGGTCGAAACTAGTCTAGTTTAGTCTGGTCGAAACTAGTCTAGTTTCGTCTGGTCGAAACTAGTCTAGTTTAGTGTGGTCGAAACTAGTCTAGTTTCGTCTGGTCGAAACTAGTCTAGTTTAGTCTGGTCGAAACTAGTCTAGTTTCGTCTGGTCGAAACTAATCTGGTTTAGTCTGGTCGAAACTAGTCTAGTTTAGTCTGGTCGAAACTAGTCTAGTTTCGTCTGGTCGAAACTAGTCGAAACTAGTCTAATTTAGTCTGGTCGAAACTAGTCTAATTTAGTCTGGTCGAAACTAGTCTAATTTAGTCTGGTCGAAACTAGTCTAGGTTCGTCTGGTCGAAACTAGTCGAATTTAGTCTGGTCGAAACTAGTCGAAACTAGTCTAATTTAATCTGGTCGAAACTAGTCTAGTTTCGTCTGGTCGAAACTAGTCGAAACTAGTCTAATTTAGTCTGGTCGAAACTAGTCTAATTTAGTCTGGTCGAAACTAGTCTAATTTAGTCTGGTCGAAACTAGTCTAGTTTCTTTTATTCGAAACTAGTCTAGTTTAGTCTGGTCGAAAGCTAGAGACTATAGACTAGATATAAGTTTAATTAAGGGCAACTTTAGACTGATCTGTAGTTAAGCTTTATTTATATCTTATGTTTTTCTTAAGTTTAATCGTTTAGCTAAAACTTCAAACGAAAAGTCCTTCGTTAACCAAACTTATTTACCGAACAGCGAGACATGTTGTCACAGGCATGCAACTTTATGATGACATTAAATCTGCGACAACAAACTGACAAGATTTTCTAAGAAAAATGTGTTTAAAAAAATTCTCATAAATCGTTTAAAAGATTTATTTAAGTTTTAACAAGCAAAAAAATAATAATAATAGAATAAAACTAACAACAACAATAACAATAACAATTAACATTGATGGCAATAAAATCAAAGCTAAAATCACAATCGTGTACTAACGTAAATCAGTGTTAGATTTAAGATAGAATAGAACACAATAAACAGAATTTGAAATGTGAAATAAGAAAAGTCTGGTTTAACTAGAACAGCACACACACAGGCATACACACACATCCAGAGACACACAGACACAGTATGCAATGAAAGGAATTGAGGTTTGTGTGATTTTTTTTTTCTTTCTGTCTTTCTTTGTTTCTATAGAATCTATAACATAAATATCATTTGAAAAAAGGAGAAGAAGAAGCGAAAGCTTAGTACTTTAGTAAACATTTTGTACCCATATTTACAACTATGTGAATCTACTAAATTTCTTAGTGGCCGCTTAAAAATATTCACTCCTTTCGACGTTGATTGTCTTTGCTGCAATTGCTGACTCGACTGTTGCAATCAATAATCAATAAAATTGATTATATATCCCCAGTTGTTTTATGTTTTATTCTTCTCTTATATATTTTCTACATGTGCATATGTACGAGTGTGGTTGTGTGTGTGTGTGTGTGTTAATTGTAGCTGAGATTTATTTCATTTGCTGGCAATTGCACTGCGAGTTGCATTTCAGTTCTTTTGTAAATTTAATAATTCTTAACAATAATTGTGGGCTTCTGCTCTATATTTATGGTTTATTTTTAGCCTAAAAATTATCCAGTAGATAGAATATCTTCTCATATTTCTTTTCAAAGATAAATAACTTATTTAAAGCCATCTCCATCGAAGCTAAATCCCCTGGAAATCCTCGACACAATAATTAAAATTTACCTACGTTTTCCCTTCGCCTTTTAATTTTATACATTTCATAAAGAGTTTCTATTTTTATTTATACTACTTCTCTTTAAGCTCTCCTTACCCCCCTGCCCCCTCCTCACCGTGTGTGTCATGTAATACAACTCTTTTAAAATTTAATTTAAATTTATGTTGCAGCAATTTTCAATTCAACAACAAACAGCCAGCGTCTGCCACAGTGCAACTTAAACCAGCACAACTAAATTAAACTAAATGGCATTGTTGTTGTTGTTTTTGTTGCTGTTGTTAAAATAACTTTTTAATTTACCAAGTAGCATTTGTAGCCCAAGGTGTTGTCAACAATTCATATTTTTAATTATAAAAATATAAAATATTTTAAAAACGACCTGAGATTTTGTGTCTTCTTTTGCTTTGTCCCCACAACTTCAGCCATTCAATTGATTGAAGACAGACTGACATACAGACAGACAGACTCAAATGTTGGTAATTGTTATGGTTATCATAGTGTATCGCTGCTGCGATTTTTTATGACGGATGGAGTAATAACTTTTAGTCACATAATGAATAAAGTTATTTTAGGAAAAACAAAACACTTTAAAACTATTAAAACGTTCTTCAATAGAAGAGTCAAATTGCAGCTGCTGTTATTGTAGGGTGCGCTCTACGGGCGACTTGCTGGCTTTTCTATAGGAACAAAGGTGCAACTCCATACATCATTTCGGAGAGATCCCCCCAGGGGGCACACTGATATGTCTTAATGGAATCTCATAATTAAGACATGTGTCATCTGGGTATAAAGGGGAGTCCAGTCCCCTAAAACCTAGCAGGAGCTAACTGGTGAACTTCCACGTTATTTCCACGGGAATCAGTTAGCCCCAGAGTTCAAATTTTTAGCTGTTCTCTGACTGATTACTGAGGTTGGCCCTTCGGGGAATATGGTGGTGGTTGTGGTTTCGCAGCACCTCACGAAATGATTAAGGGGCCAGGATCATCTCACTTTTGACCAAGAACACAGGGCGAATGATCCGAATGCAGCATTAACATGCCATATCAAGTTTCTAGATCAGGAGTTGGATAATTTCCAATTAGTTCGCAGGGAGTGGGAGTGGCGGCCTGCTCCAAGCTCTCAAAGTTTTAACTAGGAGTGACTAGAGGATAGAGATATCCTACAGCTTCCTAGGGCAAGAGTGACGCTACATATTACCCAAGTCCTCCCGGGGGCACATGATAGTTTTTCTGGAGCCTACTATTCCATCTACACTGGTGTCTTGCGGGGTAAAAGGGAGCCCAGATCCCTTAAAGGCTAGTAGGAGCCATCTGGACAATCCACTATATTTCCACGGGAATCAGTAGGCTTGCAGAGTTCACTATTTGTCTCTTTAGACATTTAGCTGTTCTCTGGCTGATTATTGAGGTTGTTCCTTCGGGAGTATCGTGGTGGTTGTGGTTTCAAGGCCCTCGTGATAGTTTGTGGGCCGGATTATTCACAATGAACACAATGAATGAGTATGAATGCCGTCGTGTTCTTAATTATATTAAGCTTCATGCGTTCTGGATCAGGAGTTAGAAAGTCTCCAACTCTTAAGCAAGGAGTAAAGGCTGCAACCTATTTCGAGCTTTTGAAATTGCAACTAGGAGTCATCGGAGAATGCACGGATTCGAAGGCCCTCTAGGGCGAGAATGGCGCTACATACAGTGGTAATGGCCACCATCTGATTATGGCTCACTGCCGGTGCAGAT
The DNA here is from genome assembly GCA_030448955.1 of Trichopoda pennipes. NCBI lineage: Eukaryota > Metazoa > Arthropoda > Insecta > Diptera > Tachinidae > Trichopoda > Trichopoda pennipes. The sequence continues at coordinate 4,385,123 of JASKUP010000056.1, read as the reverse complement.
GTAAACTTTATCAAGCACATATCACCCAAGAGGCTCCCCCGGGGGCACGGAATCTCACATTCATTACATGTGTCAATGGAAGTGAAAGGTAGCTCCAGTCTCCTAATAGGCTAGCAGGAGCCAACTGGACAATTCCACTATATTTCGACGAGAATCAGTAAAGCCCGCAGAGTTCCGCTATTTGTCTCTTTAGGAATTTAGCTGTTCTCTGACTAATTATTGAGGTTGCCCCTTCCGGAAAATAGTGGTGGTTTAGCTAATCTCGACTAGTCCAATCTCGACTAGTCTAATCTCAACTAGTCTAATCTCGACTAGTCTAATCTAGTCTTATCAATCTCTTTTTTAAATCCTATTCCATAAGCTTTACCTAGTTTTCTCTAATTTATTATCTTCTCCTCTATTCATTAGCTGCCTTGTTGTTGTAAGTTTGAAATCAAATCCTTTAAAAGATTTTTCTTTAATAAGCAAAAATTCTCTTAAAACATTTCATCAATACATCAATACATATTTCGATGTACATGCTGTTTTATGATTTTCATTATAAAAACTGTTTTCTGTAGCTCTGGGAGAAGAATGAAAAGAAGAAAATTCGAAATGTTTCGCACAGTTAAAATGGAAAAATTGTTTCGATCTCATACCGTGCAACATCCTACAATTGCTTGCCATCTAAGGCAAGTGAAATTATTGAAGTTCCTCACAACATCTGGCCATAAAAAAATCGAAAATGGTAAATGGAATATGGAATAAGGAAAAGTAGGAATAAAAATAAAGAAGATGTGTGAAAGCAAAAAAAAAAACGAAATTGGAAAAACATTTTTGAATAGAATTAAAATTTATTAAGTGTAGGAAAAAAGAGGAATTTTTTATATTTTTTATTAATTAAATTATATGACAGATTTAATCCTAAGGAAGGTTGTTGTTTTTGTTGTTGTTTTATAATTTTTTTTTGGAAATTCTCTTTGTTGTTGTTGTTGTTGTTATTCAATTTGTCTGTAGAACACACAACATTTTATTTTGTGTATTTTTCCAAACAATTTACGTTTTGATCTTGTTTGCCACTGTGTGGGCAATTAATTTATGATTGTTTGTGTGTTTGTTTGTTGGTTTGTTTGTGTATTTTGTGTTGGAATTTATTATTACACACATAATGTTTTATATTTAATAGCTTGCAACACGCAATGCCATATCGCAAATAATAACAACGTAAAATACACACAATAATTTATTTAAAAGAGAAGACAATTTAAGATTTTATAAAGGATTTTTAATGTCGTAAGTTATAAGTGTGTTTGTTGTTTATCAAACAACAACAACAACAAAATAAAAACACTTGTCATGTGTCAAAACTTAAGAAAATAAATTGATAAAAACAAAAGTAACATGAATAGTAACAAGATAAAATGTGTGCGTGCATATGCATCCCTTAGATCGTGTTAGGACTGATGTTCTGTGTCAAAATTAATTAAATTGTTAAGCTCTTCGAACTAGAAGAGAATTTGTTGTAAATCAAAAGACTTAAGAAACAAACTTGAAAAAAAAGAAATATTGTCTAATTCAAATATTAAAATGAATTTTTTACTATGAGAATTTTCGGTAAGAAAATTAGGAAATAAATATTAAAACAACAACAAAAAACTAGTAAAAGACTGAGAAAGCGAACCTTTTGAAAAAATTCTGCTTAATATTTACAGTTTGTCTAATAGAAGAACATAAATTTAGCATTTCAAAAACAGATGTGGCTGTTACCTATTTTTAATAAAACTTAATTAAACAAAGCCAAAAAAAAACTTTAAATGCAATAGTAAAAATTTTAGTACTATTTTTAGTACTATTAAAAAATTAAAAAAAAATTTAATAAAAAAAAATTTAGAGTTGAATGCTGAGGAATTTTTAAATTCGTTTTTGTATTTAATTGCCACAACTGTTATTAATAAACATTTTTTAATATTTAAATATGTATCGGGTGTTTTTTATAGAGGTCTAAATATTTTAATAAGCAACAACTACTTTCTACTCCCTTAAAAGTTCAATAGCATTTCCCTTTGTTATGAAGTATTAAAATTTTGAAACTGAAAATGAGCTGATGAACTAATTTGTTAGCAGATGTCCTTGAATTCAATACTTAACAACTATTAGAGATAACTTATCGGACTTTATTAATCCCATTTCTTGCTAAATCAAAAATTTTCAGCTATTTAAAAAATTTTACATTTTTATACAAATATAATCCGCATAGTATTTCGAGTGATATTCTTAACAACTGTACTATGGCACTAGTAAAACCTCATACAACACGCCCCATGCGTTCTAACATTTTTTTTACGTTCATAACTTTTATAAACGTTTTGTTGTGAGTTTTTTGTTTTTACAAAATAAATAACACCAGATTTTAGAGTTTAATTTACTTTAACTTACCTAATTTACTTTATTTACACACAAAGTTGACACTACACAACAATTTGCTTAAGATTTGCGTCTTTACTTAACAAGATTTATTTTCCAACTAACCAACTAACCACTCAAATGCTGCCTTTTATATTTGTCCCCTAGAAGTCTAAGAGAAAAAATTAAGAATCTTTTATTTTCTTTGTATTACATTTTGTTGTTGTTATGTTCTACATTCAATGTATTTTGTTTTTGTTTTTGTTTTTATGCTGATAAAGTTTCTTTCTGGAATTTATTTTAAAATAGTTGTTGTTGTTGTTTTGTGTCTATAAGTTTTCTTAGAAATCTACACAGTTAGTAAACTGCATACGTGATTGTTGTTATTTTGTGTGTATAAAATTAATAGGCAGTTTGTAACTAGAAAGTTGTTGTTATTGTCTTTTGTACATAAGTTCGCGGTTAGTAAACAGCATACCCAGTTATTTACTTTATTACTTAATTACTTTCTTTTAAAGCTTAAGCAAGACGCATGCGTAACAATATGTTTATGCAGGTTATTGCAAGTAACTAATAAAAGAAATAGCTTTTCAGGCAACAATGCCTATTTAGTCCAGCACCGTGCTACATTCTTTAGGGAAGGGATAGAAAAGAGATTGGACAGGTAGTGAAGGTAGAAGAATAGTTATGAAAATTAACTGTCGTATAAGACAGCACAGTGACCAGTTACCATGCCTTCATCACTGAGGAGCCCCACAGACAGTCAATTTTTATTTTTGTAGCGAAAAAAATCAAGGTCTTCGTTGGGAATCGAACCCACAACCCCCAGACTGACAAGCTTGTACACTATCTACTAGCCTATAGGGACACCTAACTATACTTGATCAGTTTGAAGTCAGGGAAAATCCTGATGAAAGACCGCATTAGTTCTGATGTGCAAATCGATTGTCAGTATTGAGTAAAGGAGCGAAGGACCAATCAAAGCATCTAGTAGCTGGTTCCCTCCAAAGTTTCGCCCCAGGATAGCTGGTATATTTAAAATTTATATAAAACTAGCAAACCCGGCGAACTCCGCTTCGCCACCAGATGGCGTCGTTTTTTGTAACATTTCGTTTGAAGATTAAAAGATGAAAAAAAATTATTTTTTTTAGGAAAAATTGTATTTCACTGCACAACAGAGTAATGAATTCATTTCGATTACAAACATGAAGTGGAATTTAGTTGAACTTCTCTAAGTAAAAAATGAAAGTGAATCCAAAGTAAATACTGAATCGAAGCGTTATACGTGTCCGCAAATTAACCGTTTCACTGAAGTGCTCTTTGTTAAACCACAGTTTTTGTTTTTTGGTCTGACGTTAACACAAACAAAGCGGATGGTTTCCCAACTCGTGAACACGCAACGTATACCTGCCCATATGAAAAATAATGATTTTATAAATTTATCCCGCAAACACTAAGCGATTGGCCTTGCGACCTGTTAATTGTCAATTGCGAAAGCAAGGCGAACCGGAAATAGCAATCGTTTGAAGTCAAACGGAAGATCAGCCGGAATGATTGGTATTCGAGGAATACATACATTTTCCCCTGCGTACTTTCCGTTAATAATGGTTGCCTCAAACAAATTCGGCATAAGTCTTTTCACCGCAAGTCGAGTGCCGTTGCAAAGTCGCGGTGGATTTAAGTTACGCAATATCATAATAACTGAACCAACTTGGAGTTGCAGGTGGAAATCCTGGTAACTCCAGAGAGTTCAAAAACTTCGTTTGATAATTTATTGCATCATCGGGATTTGTTATGGATGGAATCAATGGATTTGTATGTCACCAAATCGCCATCGATTTTTGATTGAATGGTGAAATTCAGTGCATGTACAACATCATTATTCTTTGCGGTGAGAATTACTCATTGACTTAACCAGGAATAATTCTGATAATTCTCACTAATGTTTGGGAAAACATTTTCAATAAGCGCTAATTGAGAGTCTACAAATCGGCAAAATTCGTTGGGGTAAGAGTAATTAATCCAGCTGTCGCATCAACTGGGACTTTTCCATTTCCAACAGCTAACAATTGTTTGGAAAATTGTGCAGCACTTTTCATCATTTTGAAGTTGAACTCTCATATTAGTGGTTAGCGACAATGTTTTTACGTTATTCCACAAAGGTGATGCCTTCAGGCCAGCATCTGCAGGCATTGTACGGGAAATTACTGGCAACGTCTTATGTGCCATTGGGCACTCATCCCCAACAAAGAGCTGGCATTGCATCAACAATTTTCCCATTGCACTGGATCGGAAAGTATTGCATGTTGGAGTATCAAATGTGTTTAAGCGCAGAATGTGCAGTACTACCGCCCTCTAGAAGAGTCGCCGCAGTTCCAGATGATGCTAACGCCAAAGCTATGTCACATCTTGATAGAAAAGTGGCCAAAATCAATGAAATGACAAATATTTTCCCCGTTCCTCCAGGTGCGTCCTTAAAGAATAGACCACCAGTATTATTGTCCACCACTTGCATAAATGTTTCGTGTATTAGTTTTTGCTGTTCATTCAGCTTCAGCAACGGCACATTATTTCGAACGAATTCCTGCAATGTATCACCATTGTATTGCAGCTCTCGATTTAATTCGTGGTTGAATGCATCGTGCATCGATCGATTTTGGTGCAATCATTCCTACTTCAATCAGTAGCATGTTCGCAGCTACTGTCAAGCATTGATCCTCAATCTTCATCGGTTATTTGCATGTCGGGATTATTCGTTCGAATGCGCAAGCGATGCAAGATATCTTCACATATGTCGTCTTTGCATTTGTTCCATAAGTGAATTGGTTGTGAAGGAAAACATGTGGTGATGATAATTGCGAACAGCGTTCGTATTTGCTACGCATTTGATGAAACAACTGAACCCGCAAGTGTTAAATCCCAATGAGAATCGTTCTTCAGCAAACCCAATAGTTGACATGCTTCTCGATATGTTTGGCATTGGTAGCCATTCACAGCTTTTCAAATGCGCAAATGATTTTGGTCCACGTACATTTACCAACAGCTGCCGCAAATAAAAACATGCATCACTTCTAGGATGAACAGTATACATGCGACCTAGCGCACGGCGCCCTCTACTTAAAATGAAACGTACTTATTTTCGTGAGGGATACTCCACACACCATGTACTGGTGCCTTTGTAGTACACGCTTTGTATCAGAGATGGCGCTGTATGTGAAAAATGATTTTCCCTGTTTTCCTGCGTTTCACTTGAAATTCTTCCTAAATTTTCTTTGCTATAAACCTCACGGATCCTGAGACCTTTCCAATCAATGCAAAGCCGTGGAAATCGTTGCGTGCGTTCTGGAGTTATAGCGTCAGGAAGGAAAACCCGACTTATAGATAATCTTATCTGGTGCAGCGAATGATTAGAGGCCTTAAGCTCGAAATAACCTAAATCTATTCTTCAACTTTAAATTGGTAAGAACCTCACCTTTCTTGGTATGAAAGTTGTCATATAATGTGCCCAGTGGGCCACTGAAGCTGAGGGACGAGCCAAACTTAATGTTCCGTTGCCCAAAAGTAAATAAGTTGGGTTATTTTCCTAAAAGAATTCTTTTATTATTTCATTATTTAAATTTGGTTGCATAAATAATGTTGTCAACTGTAGAGGTATTATTGCCAAACTAGCGCTTTATCCAAATTTATTTAGAAAATTGTTACTGACCTTTCCCATCAAATATCATCCATTCGAAATCCTACTCAGCATGATTTTGGAAGAAGTTATTCAACTGTTACTAATCTTTTAATGTTAATACAACGATAGTCAATCGGGGATTTCTGCTGATGTTATTTAAAGCGATTTTAGTAAAGCATTCGATAAAGTCAACCACAAATTTCTGATAAAGAAACTTGACCTTCTCGAACTCATATACAATTGCCTTATGGGAATTAATTCACATCTTTTAAACAGACCCTTTTTTTGGTTCTTTGAAAACAATTGGCGATTTCTGTTTCTTTGGTGAAATAAAAATAATATTAAATAAAGGGTGTCCCTATAGTAAATTTATATTCACACATATAGTCATATTGTAAAAATCTAAGACTATTAATTAATCCCAAACATGTCGTGTTATGTTATGTCCAGTTCTTGAAGGTCATAAAAAATATTATTTTTTTTTATTTTTTTCTTTAACAAAATATTAAAAAAAAGTTTTTTTTAATTTCAATACTTGTATATGCTATTCCAGAATAATATTATTTTTTATTATATTTTATGTTTTATTTCGCTCCCCTATAATTTCTTAATTTTTTGCAGATGCATAAAATTGCCAGGCTCTGTTTGATTTCTTTGTATGTCTTTCTTTTATATTTTATATTTTAAAAATCATTTTATAAATAAATTGTCTATTCTAAAACAAATAAAAACAAAACAACAACAACTTAAGAAAAAAAAAACAAAAATTATAATTACTTGGATCATGAACTCAAGCATAAACTATTTTATGCTACACTAAATATGAAAATTACAAATAAAATGTATGAAATCAAACCATAATTTACATGTTAAAAATATCAACAAAAAAAAGAAGAAGAAGAAATAGAAAAAATAAATAATGGCCTCAGCCTAAGAAGGGTAAAATAGCTATCATGTTAATAATAAGAAACAAACAAATAAGAACGTCGTTTTAGTTGTTAAAGCAGTGAAAAGAGTTTCTTCAAAGCAGAATGATGAATCAAATTTAATTGAATTTAAATCCAATAAAAAAATTAAAAAAAATAAAAAAATAAATAAATTTTAAAATTTTTAAAAGAAACTTTAATAGTTTAAAAATGTTAGTCACCTGAAAAAAATTTTTGAATATTTTTTCTTTAGAGAAAAATTTAAAATTTTTTTCTTGAAAAAATTTTCTTTAAAAAAAATTTTTAGAAAATTTTTTTTCTTTAGAAAAATTTTTAGAAAATTTTTTTTCTTTAGAAAAAAATTTAGAGAATTTTTTTCTTTAGAAAAAAATCTAGAGAATTTTTTTCCTTAGAAAAAAATGTGGAGAATTTTTTTCTTTAGAAAAAAATGTAGAGAATTTTTTTCTTTAGAAAAAAATGCAGAGAATTTTTTTCTTTAGAAAAAAATGTAGAGAATTTTTTTCTTTAGAAAAAAATGTAGAGAATTTTTTTCTTTAGAAAAAAATGTAGAGAATTTTTTTCTTTAGAAAAAAATGTAGAGAATTTTTTTCTTTAGAGAAAAATGTAGAGAATTTTTTTCTTTAGAAAAAAATTTGGAATATTTTTTTTTCTTTAGAAAAAAATTTAGAATATTTTTTTTCTTTAGAAAAAAATTTAGAGAATTTTGTTTTTTTTTAAAAAAAAATGTAGAGAATTTTTTTCTTTAGAAAAAAATTTAAAATATTTTTTTTAGATAAAATTTATAATTTAAAAAAAATCTGAATTGTTTTTTTTTTAAATTGAACTTTTTTTAAATGGAATCTTATTTTAAAACGAAAATGCAATTTTTCTTTAAACAAAATTTAATTTGGAAAACTGTTAATTTGGAATTTGTTTTCTTTCGAAAACAATTTCGATTTTTTTTGCTTTCGAAAACAGTTTTAAATTTTATTTCTTTAGAAAAATTTAGTATTCTCATTTCTTTAGAAAAAAACTCGAATTATTTTTTTCATTACAAAAAAATTATATTTCTTTTTTCTGTACAAAACAACTTAGAATTTTTTCTTTAGAAAACATTTGAGAATTTTTTTTTTTCTTTAAAAAAATTAAAAATGTTTTTCTTTAGAAAAAAATTTATATTTTCTTTAGAGAAAAATTTATATTTTCTCTAGAAAAGAATTTTAGTTTTTTTTCTGCAGAAAACAATTCAGATTTTTTTTGCTTTCGCAAACAATTTAAAATTTATTTTTCTATAGAAAAATTTAGAATTTTCATTTCTTTAGCAAAAAAATTTCGAATTACTTTTTTCATTAGAAAAAAATTATATTTTTTTATTTCTGTACAAAACAATTTAGAAATTTTTTCTTTAGAAAACAATTTCGAATTTTTTTTCTTTAGAAAAAATTTTAAATTTTTTTTCTTTAGAAAATAATTTAGAAACAAAATTTGAATTTGTTTTTCTTCTTAACAAAAATTTTAAATTTTTTTTATTTTAAAAACAATTAAAAATTTTCTTTTTCTTTAGAAAAAAGCTTACATTTTTTGTCTTTCGAAAACAATTTAGAATTCTGTTTCTTCAGAAAACAAACATATTTAGAACTTAAAAAAAATATTTTGAATTTTTTTTTCTTTAGGAAAAATTGAATATTTTTCTTATGAAAAAAAGGGAGTGTTTTTCTTTAAAAGAAATGTTTTTTTTAAAGAAAAATTGATGTTTTTCTCGGAAAAAAAATTTTTTTCCTTAAAAAAATTATTGAATTTAGAAAAAAATAATTATAATTAGTTTTCTTTAGAAAAAAATTTAGAACTTGTTTTTCTTTAAAAAAATATATTGAAATTTTTCCCTTTAGAAAAAAGTTTAAAAATTTTTTCTTAAAAAAATATAGAAAATTTAAAAAAAAATTATGATTTAATTTTAATTTAAAAGTAACTTTATTTAAAATAAGTTCTTGTTTAGTTGCTAAGCAAATAAAATGACTGTTATTTTTAAATAATGAAAATTTAAATGCTTAAGATTTACAACACAAAAGTTAATTGTTTAAATAATTTATAACTTAAAAAGTAATTTTTTTTTTAAAGCTGCATTTGCATCTAACCTTAAATAAACTTAAAGAGGTTACTATTTGTATAACCTTAATGTTAGCTGGCTATAAATCCTTTAAATGGCTCTAGAAAAAATAACCCAGCGGTGTTAAATCACAAAAAAAGTCGGTCAATTGACATCGCTAAATGGAGATATCACGCGACCGAGAAATTTCTCATCCAATAAGTGAATTATTTAGAAGGGCTGCGAGGCTTGTGGGGCGGACCAAAGGTCACTGATATCAACAGTAACCAATTATGGGCAAAAAAAATTTTTTAATCATTGTTTTTACCACAGAGAATTCACGGTGACTGTGTTTCCCTGCTCATTTTCAAAAATATACGGCCCAAAGATGCCGCCTAATCACAAATTCACCTTATCGTCACTTTCTTTACATTTAGTAGTTTTTCAAGGACTTGTTTTGAATTTTTTGAGCCCCCATATAAGTCTTAGAAGCAGCCAGATTACGAGGAAAAGCTGCTCAAATATTACGAAGTGATGCAGTGAACTTTTCACAATTTTGTTAATAAATTTTCACAATTAAAATTTTTTTCACAAGAGTGTAACACTCCGTGTTTCAAATTCTCCAACTTGTGAATAAATAAATGTTTAAGAATGACACCTTAATTCTTGACACTCAATCATTTGCAAACAATTTACTTACTAACCTCTAATTTGCCCACCCATACAAGTTAAAAAAAAGAAATTTTCTTAGTAAAAGTACAAAAGACTTAAGAAACAAACTTTTTTTAATAAAAATTAAAAAAATAAAAAATTAAACAGTTTTAAGTTTTAATTTCTCTATAAAAAAACACAAAAAATTAAAAAGAAGAATTTTCTTAGTAAAATCAAAAGACTTAAGAAACAAACTTTTTATATAAAAATTTAAAAAAAAAATAAAATATTAAACAATTTTAAATTTTAATTTCCCTATAAAAGAAATACAAAATTTTTTTCTCTTCACAGATGCGACTCATATCCCTTAGCTACAGCAGCGGTAATATGCGGCCCCTAAACCCAAGCATTGTCATAGCCTCATGCTCAGTGTTGCTACTGCTGCTGCTGCCCTCTTATGCTTCAGCACGTATGGCTTTTGAAAAGCTAACGGATTTTGATTTTGCCGGCACCACATACTACAGCGTGAAAAATCTCTCTCTATACGAATGTCAGGGTTGGTGTCGCGAAGAGGCCGATTGTCAGGCAGCTGCCTTTAGTTTTGTAGTCAATCCTCTATCACCCTCTCAGGAAACACACTGTCAACTGCAAAATGATTCCTCGGCACACAATCCCTCGGCTGCACCACAACGCTCCGCCAATATGTATTATATGGTGAAGCTACAGTTGCGCAGCGAAAATGTCTGCCATAGACCGTGGTCATTTGAACGGGTCCCGAATAAAGTGATACGTGGCAATGATAATGCTCTCATTTATACCAGCACCAAGGAGGCATGTCTTTCCGCCTGTCTAAATGAGAAACGTTTTGTGTGTCGTTCGGTGGAATATGACTACAACAGCATGAAATGTGTACTGTCGGATGCGGACAGACGTAGTGGTGGGCAATTTGTACAGCTGGTAGATGCCCAGGGTACGGATTATTTTGAAAATTTATGCTTAAAGCCGCAGCAGGCCTGCAAAACTACTCGCTCCTTTGCCAATGCCCGTGTAGGTGTGTCTGAAGAAAAGGTGGCCCAATATGTTGGCCTTCACTACTACACCGACAAAGAATTGCAAGTCACCTCTGAATCGGCCTGTCGTTTGGCCTGCGAAATTGAATCGGAATTTTTATGTCGCTCCTTCTTGTATTTGGGCCAACCTCAGGGTGCCCAATACAATTGTCGCCTGTATCATTTGGATCACAAAACGTTGCCTGATGGTCCCTCCACCTATTTGAATCATGAACGTCCCTTAATCGATCATGGTGAACCTATCGGCCAATATTTTGAAAATGTTTGCGATAAAACTGGTGTCACTACTAATTCAGCTGTTGGCGGCCCTGTCGGCAGTCCTTCGTCGCTTGATAAAATAGACACTTTGCCAATAACATTCGATACGACTGAGGATCCGAATCTGAATATAACACATAATGATGTTAATTGTGATAAGACTGGCACTTGCTATGATGGTAAGTATGACAAATTGAAAGCTGTTGGTTTATAAAGTTAATAAAAGCTTGCTAGTTAAAAGCTTTAAAGATTAAAAGAACATTGTCTTAATTTCAAAAGCTTCATTACATAATTCAATTTTTTTTTTACTTTCAGCAAAAAGCTTCAAGGCATACATATTTAATTCGTGCTAATAATTTTGATTTAATGCTTTTTCACAAACAAAATCTCTTAAGGTTAAAAGCTTTTAACTCATAAATAAATATTATTCAGCAAAAGCTTTGACCAAATTCTTTTTTTAGCTTAATTAAAGCTATCAAAGTTAGTAATACTTTTAAATAGCAAAACAGCATGATTAAAGTTTAAAGAAAAAATTGGGATACTAAGAGCTTAAAGCTCAACCAGTTTAAATTTACAAGCCTTAATTTTATAACTTTAAAAATGCTTTATTCTAAAATTAATTGCTTTAACCTAACGAACTTAAAAATCTAAAAGCTTTTTTCGCAAAAAAAAAGCTTTCTTAAATAATTAAAAGCTCGCAGAATTTTTACAACATTTTTACAAAACACAACAAAAGAAGCAATATAAAGCTTTATAAATATTCTTAGAAGCTTTTTTTTTTTTGTCAAAAAAAATACTTTTGCTTTAACACTCTTCTCTTTTAACTTACAGTTTCCGTTCACTGTAAAGATACCCGCATTGCGGTACAAGTGCGGACCAACAAGCTTTTTAATGGCCGCATATACGCCTTGGGGCGCTCTGAAACTTGTAATATTGATGTTATTAACTCAGATTCCTTCCGTTTGGATTTGACTATGGCTGGACAAGATTGTAATACACAAAGTGCGGTAAGTTTTATAGCTAAAACTCTTAGAGAGCTTTTTATTCAATTTGCTATTTATTGGACTTTAAAAACTAGACTGGCGTCTACTCAAATACAGTGGTGTTGCAACATCATAGCGTTGTTATGACCAAGGCCGATAAGATTTACAAAGTCAAATGTACTTATGATATGAGCTCCAAGAATATTACATTCGGCATGATGCCAATACGTGATCCTGAAATGATACACATCAATTCATCGCCTGAAGCGCCACCACCAAGAATTCGCATTTTGGATACACGTCTACGTGAGGTTGAAACTGTGCGCATTGGTGATCGTTTGAACTTCCGCATTGAAATACCCGAGGATAGTAAGTTGAAATTAAAAAAAAGCTTTTTTTCATTTATATTCAAAATTTGTTTTCTGTTTTAAAAGCTCCCTATGGCATATTTGCTCGTTCTTGTGTGGCCATGGCTAAGGATGCCCGTACTAGCTTTAAGATTATCGATGATGATGGTTGTCCTACGGATCCTACCATTTTCCCTGGCTTTGCTGCCGATGGCAATGCCTTACAATCGACCTACGAAGCTTTCCGTTTTACCGAAAGTTATGGCGTTATCTTTCAATGTAACGTTAAATACTGTTTGGGTGCTTGTGAACCAGCTGTTTGTGAATGGAAAATGGAATCGTTTGAATCTTTAGGCAGAAGGCGTCGTCGTTCAATAGAGAGGTAATTTTTTCTTCTTTAAAGCTTTAAGAACATTTTAATGTTAATTAACTTTACGTTGTTTGAATAGCAATGAAACTAAGGAAGCTGATGGAGATATGAATATTTCTCAGGAAATTTTGGTCTTAGACTTTGGTGATGAAAAACGTGAATTCTTTAAATCAGATCCGAGCACAGATTTCGCTAAAGGTAAGCGATGGACTTAAGCTTAATTTACCGATTACAATTCTAATTAAAGTTAGAAAAATGTACTTAACAAATTTAAATGTTTAATTGAGTCGTTTTAATTTACGCAAAGTTAACTAATTGCTCTTGAATATTAAATTGTACTTTTTTTAAAAAGTAGTAGTGCTACTACCTTTTTTAAATTAAAAAAAAATAAATATTTTTGTAAAAAACAATTCTTAATGTTTTAAGCTATATTTAGTTAAAAAATTTTTTATTTCAAAAAAGTACTTTTTTAGTACTTTTTTAATACTTTTTCCAAATATTATTGATATGAGCTTTAAAAAGAAGTTCTTTAAGGCTTTTAAAATCATACAAAGCTTAAAGTATTCATTTTGCTGCTTTTGTTTACTTATGCAGTTAATTAAACGTTTAAAAAAAAGTACTTTTTTAAAAAAGTACCTTTTTAAAAAAGTGACAAATTTTAAATATTTTGCTAAAATAAAATTTAAAAAATAAAAAATAATTGTGGAACTTTTTTAAGTTTAAAAATTCAGTTTTTTTACTACTTTTTGAAATAGTACTAAAATTTTTAAAATACAAAAAATGGGTTTTTTATATTTTTAATCGCCTAAAGTATTGAATACATATTATTAATCAAAAAATTAGCCAAAAAAAAAGTAGTAAAAAAGTCAAAAAAGTAGTAAAAAAGTAACTTTTTAAAAAGTACAAAAATCATATCTTATAAAAATATAACACCCCATTTACCAAATAAATTAAAGTTGAAAAAAAAGTACAATTTTAAATACCTTTTACACACTAAAATAAAAACGGCTTTTTAAATGTTTTGCTGTTAAAGCAATATTAATAATTTCAGTTTTGTAAGAGAAATAAATTGTTTTAGAAAATAGTAATAATTTTAGTACTATTTTAAAGTACTAAAGAAGTTATTAAAATAACAAAAATCCCTTAAAATCCTTTAAAACTATTTAAGCTAAACATTTCGAATTTAAAAAGAAAATTATTTTTTTTTTCGCTCACTAATTCCTTTTGCAAATAGTATTAAAAAAGTTATTAAAAATGGCTTAAAATTGTTTTAAAAGCATTTTAAAGCAATAGTAACATTTCAAAATATCTTTAAAATATAGTAATTTTGCTTAAAAAAATAGTAGTATTTCTACTACTTTTTTTTAGAGACACGAAATTTTATGTTTTTATAAACATCTTTCACGTTATCAAAATAGCTTTAAAAAATATTAATTTAGTTGACAAAAATAGTAGTATTTCTACTACCTTTTTTTAGAGACACAAAATTTCATGTTTTTATAAAGAACCTTTACGTTATGAAAACGGCTGTAAAAAATATTAATTTAATTGCCCAAAAAAATAGTAGTATTTCTACTACCTTTATTAAAAACACGAAATTTTATGTTTGTTTTTTTAACAAACCTAAATTAAAAATATATTTTAAAAGAAATCATAAAATTTAAGTTAATTTTTTATTACTTTATTATATAAAATAGTAGTAGTTTTTCAATTTTTTGTAACTATTTTTGTTTTTTTTTTTTTTTAATTCTACTATTTGTTTTTATAGATAAAACTGTTACCATCATTGAGCCCTGCCCTACCAAGACCTCTGTTTTAGCTTTGGCCGTAACCTGTGCATTGATGATTTTATTATACATTTCTACCTTGTTTGTGTACTATATGAAAAAATGGATGCAGCCCCATAAAATTGTAGCATAAGTATTAAAAATTAAATTTAGTAAAACTACAACAAAAACAACAAAAACTTTACACATATATACCATACAAACATTTTCACACTTAACATTTACAAATCAATATTAGTTAACTTCCTACTATTTTATATAACCTTAACTGCTTAGAAAGAAAGAAAAGGTAAAAGCTACATGGACAATAGATTTTAAGCTTTGTTGCCAGAAGAATTCAAACGGCAATTAATAATAATTTTAAATACAATTTAAGTTTCTTTAATAAATACATTTAATTTTATTATAAAACTTAAGCCTCAACGAACTTAGACAGACAACAGAAAAGCTTTAAAGCTAAGATGATTTAAAGCTTTTTGTTTCTTTTTAAAAGAATTTTAAAGTTTAAAAAGTCATAAAAAAAATTTGAATTTATAATTTTTATAAAACAGAAAACATGCACAGACTTGTTGTTTTTAACTTCTAAAGCTTATTATAAAGTATATTTGGAAATAAAGCTTTTTATCTATTTTATTGGAAAAAATCACTTTCTATTAAGTTTTAAAATTAATTAAAAAAATATTATGGGTTTTAAAACTTTCATAGAGACTGATTTCCTAAAATATTTTTTACAACAAAAAAAATTAATAAAAAAATAAACGTTAAAGCTTTTAAGCTTTTCATAATAATTTCTATTTGAAATTTATATATTTATTATTTTTTTTATTTTTTTATATTTTCATTTTAACTAAAAAGGCAAAATTAATTTTTTTGTTTTTATTTTTTATTTTTTTATTTTTTAAATAAAAAATCTTTTAATTTTTTTTTTTTATTTTTTAAAATTCGATTTTTAGAAAAAAAATTTTTTTTAATAAAACACCTTCCGCATTTATAGAAAATTTTCATGATTATTTTTAAGTTTAATAATAATTTTTTTTTTATTAATAATTATAAATAGTTTTGTAAATAAGATGAAGACTCTTGTGCAAATAATTAATAAACAACAACAAAAAAAAGACACAAAATAACTATTTCAGCAATTTTATAATAATTTAGTTTTTTGGCTAAATATAAATTTCATTACTTTTAAAAATATTTATTTTAATTAAATGCATTTAAAAATTTTTAAATAAAAATTATAACAAATAATAAAAATTGTTATTTAATTTTAAAATAAAAAAATAGGTAAGAAAATATTTAATTTTATACTTCAAAACTCTTGTTCATTTCATACACATAATTCTCTTAAAAACGTATTTGGAAATAGTAGTAAAATACTACCATTTTTTAAATAAGTCATTTTTTATATTTGATTATTATTTTTAAGCAGGTTGAAGGCTGAAAAAAATAATTAAAAATTATAATTTAAATTTTTTTTAAAAAACTACTAAAAATACTACTTTTTTTAAAATAAAAAATACCATAATAATACACTATTTCTGTATAATAATTAATTTAAAACATAAAGTAACAAAATGAATTTATAAAAAGCCATAATTTGTAAAATGTAGTAGAACTACTACCTTTTTCGAACTAAAATATTAACTTGGAATTATTATTCAATAATTAATTTGAACCAAGCAATTTCACTAATTACCTACACGCAATTTGTTTAACCTTAAAAATTATAATTTTAAATTTTAAGAAAAAATACTAAAACTGCTACTTTTTTTCAAACAAAAAGTATTATTATAATACACTATTTTCGTATACTAATGCTTGTGGCAATAACTTTATTAATTTAAAACACAAAGTAACAAAACTAATTTATAAAAAATCATAATTTGTAAAATGTAGTAGAACTACTACCTTTTTCAAACAAGAAAATTAATTTTTAATAATTATGAAGTTATTATTTATAACCAAACATTTTTAAAAATTACTTACAAAAAATCTTTTTAACCTTTTAAAAGCTTTTCAGAAAAGTAGTAAAATATACTACTTTTTTAAAAAATAAAAAAGACAATTCTATCGTTATTAGGCTACAACTCATTGTAAGAGAACTCACAATTTTAATTTCACAATTTAAAACATAAAAAAAAAATAAAAATTATATATTTAGATGCTCTTTACTACCTTTTTTAAAAATGTAGTGAATCTCCTAACTTTTCCACAATTAAAAATTATTGAAAGTTATTACTTATAAGTAATTACTTTTTATTACACAGCAAGGAGTATCATTTTTGAAATGTATAAAGCTGTGAAACTTTTTTCTTAAAAAAAGTAGTAGAAATACTACACTTTTTATTAAATAAAAATTTTAATTAATTATATTAAGTTTTAAAAAAAATTAAGGTTTAAAATTTGACGTATTAAAAAAAAAGGAATTAGTAGTTTGTTTTCTGAAAATAGTAGTATATAAAATTTTTTGTGAAAAATTAAAGCTTTTGAATTTGTACAAAAAGTAACCTCTCTCTCAAAAGAGTAGAAATTATACGCTTTTTACGATAATGCTTGAAGCACATTATTAAAAAAAGGAAAAAAAATATTTAAATTATTTTTAAATTTTTTATTTTTATTTAATTCCTTTTTTAAAACTTGCACTTATTTATTACACACATGCAAACAGCACCCTCTTCTGCTTAAGTATTGTGAAAAACATAAACGCTGCGACTGCACACAAAAACTGTAAACGCTGTTAACTTTACATAGACTGCGCTGCCTACAAATCTGCCTTAGAAGCAAAAGGTTAACTAACGGAATTGTTGCAATGGCAAATCAAAACTGTCCTCTACAAGAATTAATACTATTTCTTAGATTCAATAATTTTACTTTTGCAAAAAAGAATTTTTTTATATAATTCCTTCTCTCACCCACAGCAATTAGTAACAGCACCCTCTTCTGCTCCAGAATTGCAAAGAATATGAACGCTGCCACTGCGCACACCTACTCCAAACGCCGGAACTGCACCTAAAAAGGTTTAACTTTACAAAAGCTGCGCTGCCTACAAGTCGTCTTTATAAGAAAAAATTAACGAAATTTTTGCAATGACCAATCAAAGCTATAAGATTAAATAATATTTCTTAGGATCATTAATTTTACCATTGCAAAAAACAATTGTTTTGTTCTAGCTCCCTCCCTCTCTAAAATATTACACTTTATTATTACACACATACAGACTGCGACCGTAGTAACAGCTCAAGTATTGCAAAAAATATATACACAGCGACTGCACACAAAAACTTTATCTTTACATAGACTGTGCTGCCTACAAATCTGCCTTATGAACAAAAATAATATAACGGAATTGTTGCAATGGCAAATCAAAACTATCCTACAAGAATTACTATATTCTTTTATTTAACTGCTTCTCTAAAAACTTGCACTTATTGCACACACACAGAAAGCAACCAGTAACCGCAGCATCCTCTTCTGCTCAAGTGATGCGAAAAACATGAACACTGCGACTGCGCAAAAAAACTCTAAAGGCTGTGACTGCGCATGAAAACGTTAACTTTACAGAGGCTGCACTGCTTACAAGTCGGCTTTATAAGAAAAAATTAACGAAATTTTTGCAATGACCATTTAAAACTATAAGAATTAATGCTATTTTTTCGGATAATTAATTTTGCCTTTGCAAAAAACCATTTCTTTTTATTCTCGCCTCCTCCCTCTTTAAAATCTTACACAGACGGCGACTAGTAACAGCATCCTCTTCTGCTCGCGTAATGCAAAAAACATGAGCGATGCGACTGCGCACAAAAACGTTAACTTTACAGAGGCTGCGCTGCCTACAATTTGGCTTGATAAGAAAAAATTAAGGAAATTTTTGCAATGGCATATCAAAAGTGTCTTCTATACGAATCAATAAATTTGGTTTTGCAAAAAACATTACTTTTTATTTAACTCCCCTTCTAAAAACTTGCACTTTCCTGTTACCCACTTTCTTATTACACATAGACAAACGGCGACTAGTAACAGCACCCTCTTTTGCTCAAGTAAGGCAAAAAATGTGAACGCTGCGACTGCGCACAAGAACTCTAAAGATTGTGACTGCGCATAAAAACGGTAACTTCACAGGAGCTGCGCTACCTACAAATAGGTTTTATAAAAAAAAATTAAAGAAATTTTTGCCATGGCAAATCTTAGAATCAATAATTTTGCTTTTGTAAAAAACATTGCTTTTTACTTAACTCTCTCTCTCTAAAAACTTACACGTCCCTATTACATGCGCCGTTTTCTGCTTACGTATTGTAACAAAAACATACAATAGAAATGTTAACTTTACAGAGACTGCGCTGCCTACAAATCTGCTTTATAAACAAAAATTATATAACGGAATTTTTGCAGTGGCATAGCAGAACTCTCCTATACTATTTCTCAGCATCATTAATTTTGTTTTTGCAAAAACACATTGCTCTTTATTTAACTCATACAGAAAGGGACTGGAAACAGCACTGCCTCTTTTGCTCAAGTGTTTTATAAAACACAAGCGCTGCGACAGCGCATGAAAATGTTAACTTAATGTATCGAGGGAGCGCTGCCAAACAATTTGCCAAAAATTATGGATGGGAATTTTTGCAATGACAAATCACAAGTTTTGTGAAAAATTTTTGTTTTAATTCATACAACTGTAATTAAAATTTGGTTATTTATTAAAATAACAAGATTTTTAAGAATAATTATTATAAAAATTTCAAAAATAAAAGAAAAGGAAAAGAAAACTATTTAAAAAAACAAAATTAAAGCTGTTTGTATCACTTGCTGTGTCAGAGAGAGGAAGAGAGAGAGAGATGGGAATTTTTATTTATACATTTTAAGAGGAAACTAATCTCAAAGAGTTTTGTATTTAAAAGAAACGAATAGAAATACTTTGCAGCTTAAAACTGAATTTAAACAATTTCGTTTCTATATTTTTTCATAAACTTTATTTTTAATGTTTTATTTATTTTTTTTTTTTTTTGCTTTATGTTTTTATTTTTTTTTCTTGTTTTGCTTTTTATGAGGCTAATAAAAACATTTAAAATAGTATAGTTATTATTTTTTTTTTTCATTTTTATATGCTTTTTGTATGATTTTTATAATAATTGTTGGTACTTAAAGAATATATATATATATTTTTTTGCTTTTGTGTAATACATATGATTATAAATATAATTTCAGATTTATTTATATTAAGAATTTAGTTTTATCTTTTTTTTAGATGTTTTTGATTTTTTTTTTTTATTTAAGTTATATTTTTTTTCTTTGTTACATAAAATAGTTGTTTGGTTTTTTGAACTTATAAATATGATTATGAAAGTTGCTCTAAAAGTTTTAGAAATGCTTACAAATATTAATTAATTTATTTGTTTTTAAGCTAAATTTTATTAAATACAGCTTTATTTATAATAAAAAAAATTATTTATTTTTTAAAAAAAGTTTTATAAGACTTTTTTTGTATTAATTTAGTTTTATAAAACTTTAATTATAAAACGAAAAATTTTTAATTATAATTAAAGTGTTTAGTACTTGTAGGGTTAAAGTTTTGTTGTATATATAATTTTATTAAATAGTAGTGATTATGTAGTATGTTTGTAGAGTACTTTTTTTAATAAATTATTATTATTTTAAATAATTTATTATTATTAAATTAAATAAGCTTAAAAAAATCAAGAAATTTTTGGAAAATATTAACTAATTAATATTTGAAAAGTGATTTTAAATATTGATTATAGCTAATTCAAAAAAATTTAGTATATTTACTTAAAAAAAAAGTAGTATTTTTACTACTTTTTTATAAAAAATATCAACTATAGAACTCATTCATAAGGAAAAAATAAAATATATTATAATTTATTTTTTGTTTGCTAAAACGCTCTTAAAAATGTATACAATATTTAGAACTAGGTACTAAAAAAAAGTACTAAACGATTTTTACAGCAAAATTTTAAATAATGATTGTTATAAACAATCTATAATTATTATTATTGACTATGAAATATTAATATATAATTTTACTACCCTTCTTTTAAAAATAATAAAAAAAGGTACTAAAAAAAGGGAGTAAATTAACGTGATGTCACAAAAAAAATATTACATAATTTGTTATACTAGCTTAAAAAATTTAATGGAATTTAAAATACATTAAAATAATTTTCCAAAAAAATTATTTTATATATAAAAAATGTGATATTGAAAAAAGTATTTTTTTTTAACTACCTTTTAAATAACAAAATATATATTGTATATAAGCAAAAATATATAAAAATTCTATTTATTTTTAATATTATTAGAGCGTAAAGAAGCCCATCATTTTATGTGCTTAGAAAAAAAATTATTTTTTGCTCCACTTTTTAAAAAGGTACTATTTTTTTATTAAAAAAACAACTTTATTCACACTTTATAAAATCTATTAGATAATTAGTAGCTTCAATAATTAGTTTCCTTTTGCTAAATACCACTCCTCTGCATGTTTAAGAAAAATAGTAGTATTTTTAATACCTTTTTTCAGTTTCTTCATTTTATTTATTAAAATTTTTTAAATCCCAAATTTTACCAAAAAGCTTATTGCATGTGTTTAGAAATTAACTAAGTGTTATATAAGCTGTTGTTAATATTTCCTTTAAAAAGTAGGATTTAACTACTTTTTAAGTATTAAAATAATTTTTTCAATTATTTTTTTTTTTTTTTGTTTTAGAAATACAGCAATTTTTTATTTTCACAAAACTATTTAATAAAAGTTTTGTGTATTTCACAATATTTTTCAAATAGTAGTATATCTACTACATTTTTAAAACTTTCAAACTTTGAAGCTTTTTTTGAGTAAGAAATGCATTTATTTGCTTTTTATATTAAAAGATTAAGTTTCTAAAATTTTTTTTTTTACAAAAGGCAGTATTTTTACTACTAATTACTACTTTTATTAAAAAAAAAATAGCTTAATATATTATAAGCTTTTTTTAACGCTTTTAAATGTGTAATAGCAATTTTTATTTAAACACAAATACAGATTTTTAATAATTTCCAAAAATTTTCCAATTTTTTTAAAAATATTTTTTTTTATTTATTTTTTTTTTCTACTTTAAATTTTTAAGCCAAAATTTCTTTTCTTAGCAAAAAAATATTTTATAATTAATATAATAATTGCAATAAAAAAAATTAACTAAATTACAACAAAAAAAAATTAAGAAAATAATAAACGCAAAAAAACAAAAAAATTTGGACGCAGTCTCTTTGGAAATAAAAAAAGCTCATTTTTTGAACTTTATAAAAAAAAAGAAAAAAAAGCTGTTAATATATCAAGGAAAAACTCTCTTTCAGTGACTGTTTTTAAAACCTTTCTTAATTTATTTTTAGGACTTACAAGCTAATTGACTATATTGTTTTTAAAACTAAAACTAAAACAAAAGCTTCTACTTAACAAACTAAAAACTGAATATTATAATATTTTATGATATTTTATTTTATTTTTAGGCACTTATGGTTTAATTCTGTTTTTTGTATTGTTTATTTTTTATTTCAAAATAGAATTTTAAAGAAAAAAAATGTTAAAAGCTTTCAAAGCTTTGTATTTTATATGGCAGTTATGTATATTAATTAGCAAAAAGAAAATTAGTTTAAAAAAAAATCATTTTGTGATGATATTTGGGGGTTTTTACAATAAACTTAAAAATATTGGCCTTAAGGCTTCAAAAGCTTTAAGGTTTCTTAGGTAAAAAAAAAATTTCTAAGAACTTTTTCGAATTCAAAATAAAAATATTTCTTTTAATTTTTTATTAAAAAAATTTAATTTTTTAAAAACTACTCAAACAAATAATTAAAAACTCAAAATTTTTAACAAAAGCTTTTAGGAAAAGTGAAAAAATGCCCAAACTAAAACTGCTCAAACAAATAAATCGCACCACGCATTACAGAGAAAATTCGTTTTTTAGCAGAACAGTCCGCACGGTGAAGAAACTCCCTCCACAAGTCTTTTCTGTCACTTTAAATGTAGGAATTGAATGCCCACAAGCACAACTCCCTCTTTTTTCCTCCTCATAGCCTGATTTCCTACTGCTGGCACAATGCTTTACATGGGAAGGGTCATCCCTTTAAGGCTACCTAAAGTTTTAAATTTATTTTTTTTATTGTCTAAATAAGCTTAAAAGCTTTAAGGCTGCCTAAAGCATCAAAGATGTATATTTATATTCTAAATAAGTGATTATAAAACGACAAGGGCTGCAAAAAGTTGAGTGTAGGAGCCTAAAAGCTTTAAAGATACCTAAAGCCTCAAAGAATTTTATTTATTTTCTAAGCAAGTGAATGTAAAGTAACTAGGGCTGTTAAAAGTTTAATGTAAACAGCCTTAAAGCTTTAAGGCTATCTAAAGTTCAAAAAAATATTTTTTTCTATTTTCCTAATAAGCTTAAAAGCTTTAAAACTGCTTAAAGCATTAAAGAATTTTATTTATTTTCTATATAAGTGTTTATAAAGTGACAGGGGCTGCAAAAAATTGAGTGTAAAAGCCTAAAAGCTTTAAGGCTACCTAAGGTTTAAAATATTTTTTCCTAATAAGCTTCAAAGCTTTAAGGCTGTCTAAAGCATCAAAGAATTTTATTTATATTCTAAACAAGTAATAAGACCCTAAAAGCTTTAAGGCTACCTTAGACTTTAAAAAAATTTTTCTTAATAAGTTTTTATAAGGTAACACAAATATCTTTCCTGTCAGAAGCTTAAAAGCTGTAAGGCTACTCAACTTGCTGCAAGGATTTTTTTTTCAATTTCATAAATTTTGTTTTAAATTTAATGTTTCGAAAAAGCTCTTTTTATATACATAATTGGAAAAGAAAAATTTATTTGGTACTCAGCAATAAAGTTTTAAAAGTTATTTTGCCCAAAACATTCTTAGCAACTAAAGGAGTTTTGCACATTTTGCTTACAAACAGCATTCTGAACTCTTAAAACTTATAAATATACAAAAAAAATACTAGGAAACTTTAAACATTTAAAACATCAAAAGCTTTTTTTAGTTTTCATACAAACACCTGCAGCATAAGAAACCGGAACAATAAACAAATGTAACTTGTGTGTTTGTTAATTTTGCTAATATAATTTTGTTGTTGTTTTTCGGTTTGTGTGTGGGTGTGTGTATGTGTGTGGGTGTCTAACTTTCATAAAGTATTATAATGGAATAGTTTTGTATGTCCATAAGCTAAGGAGTACCATGTGTGGTATTTGTTGGTAATGACGCTAAAGATGTTGAGGGGTTAATAGGTATTATCGAGAGTTCATTATTATTGGGTAGCAAAAGCTCAGCTTGCATTATTTGTTGTTGCTGCTGCAACTGTTGCGTTGTGGCTAGAGCTACATTTGAGGCCGTTATGGAAGCTGTTGAAGATAAAGTTGTAGATGCCACTGTGATTGCTGGTGATTCATTTAAAGTGGCCAGTGGTGGTGTTATTTCTTGAATTTCCATTTCATCATCTTCATTTTCTAAAAGAAGACTGGAGTAGCGGCAGGATGTTGACTGGCATTTGCAGATGAAGTAACGATTTTTTATAGACCAAAATTTATCACCATAATCAAAACTAGCGATGAAAAAAAAGAGTTCATTAAAATGTAGGAAATATTAAAAAAGCTTTTTTTTTAAACAAAATAATTTTAAAGCTTTTGTTAAACAACTCTAAAATTATAGTTTTAAAATTTTATATAAATTTTGTTGAAAAATATATAGCAGTAACTTAAAAGATCTTTAAGCTTTTTTGTAAATTTTTAGGTTTACAAAAAACTTAACCTTAAATAAATGTAATCGCTATAATTAATTAATAATAAATCGCAATTAAAAACCTTTAGAAATTTTTTTTTGTAAAATTTGATGTTAAAAGATAAAAACTTGGGAAAAACACTACATAATTCCAAAAGCGTTTGAGCTCAATAAAGCGTTGAAGCACTCTTTTATGAATTTAAAGAGAAAGCTTTCGCTTAAATCATCTAAGCAGCAAATCTATGGTTTATAAAAGCACCATGTTTTTAAAGTTGGTAAAAAATTTCAAATATTTTTTAGCTAAATAGCTTTTAAAAGCTTTTTTTTAATCAAATAAATTTTAAAACTATTTAAAGCTAATAAAGGGCTTTTTAACAAGAAGTTTGTTTTCTAAAACAAAAAAATTTGCTTAGATGATTCAAATTTTTATTGTATTACGAAGAGAAAAGTTTGGCATTAATGAATGAAAAGTGATGTCTGGCAAATATCCACCACGCTTACACTGACAGATGTCGATGCTTTCATCAAAGTTTTTAATCACTTTTCGGCCAAATGACAATCCTATTTCTTTAATTACATCACGGATTTTGAGTTTTACGGCTGAAATCGATTCGATTGGCTGCGTATAGAATCTGTCCTTAACATAGCCCCACAAAAAATAATCCAGTGGTGTTAAATCACACGATCTAGCTGGCCACTTAACAGCTGACTGTCGTCAAATTAAGCGATCGGTATATTTTGTTTGCAATAAACTGATCGTTGCATTCGCTGTGTGACATGTGGCACCATCCTGTTAAAAGAGCTGGAGACTATCCAACTCCTGGTCCAGAATACATAACAAGCATGCTCACTGGATACGGATCATTCATCCGTTGGTGTGTTTAAAGGCCACCATAAATCAGTTCATGCTCATCAGTCAGAGAAACAACTAAAAGTCTAAAGAGACAATTAGCGGAAACTCTGGGGCTTACTGATTCCCGTGGAAATAACGTGGAGCTTCCAGCTGACTCCCTGCTTGCCTTCATGTCGTTGTCCATGTCGTCAATAAAACGCATCTGTCGTTAGCCTGATCCATTGACCGTTACGCGTTTCCAGCTTCACACCTCTAGACCACATAGCTCACCATACAGTGACACTTTGGGCATGCAAAGGCTTCTTAATCGCTCTAGAATTTTCAGAAGCCCAAATGCGGCAACTTTGCTTGTTGACATACCCTGTCAAGTGAAAATGGGCTTCGTTTGAAAATATAATTTTTTCAGAAAAATCAAACGGTTGTTCCTGAATGAAGTGAGCGAATTTACGGGGATGTGAATAGTTGGTCTGCTTCAATTCCTGCACCAGTTGAACCTTGCAAGGCTTCAAAGGTAAATCCTTGCGCAAAATTCGCCATATGGTGGTTTTGGATAACCTCAATTGTTGAGAGTGTCCAAGGAATTGACAAATTTGGATCTGCTTCAAGACTGTGGCTCACGGCTGTGATGTTTTCAGTTGAAAGACCCGGTGGAACACTCGTTGTTGTTCGCACATTTTGTATCGAGCCTCGTCGACTTAAATTTAATAGCGATTTCAGAAAGAAGGATGATTTGTTGTCCAAAATATCACTAAGTTTACGCCATGGAACTTTAACAGAATCACCATTTTCATAATGGATTTTAATTATTTTAATGGGATTTTAGTGCGAAATTGAATTCATTGTAACAATTGCCAATGCATCTACTACGTAAACGTCAAAAAACTAAATGTCAAAACTATCATGTTGTTGATGTTGCTACAATTGAAAAACAAAGTTCTTGTTGAAAAATACAATATATAATTCCAAACTTAAAAAAGCTTTTAAATTAAAAAAAGCTTTTTATTGAACTTTTTCAGCTTGACATTAATATGCGATTTATTTTTTTTTGTTTTTTTTTTTTTTTGAAGTTAAGTTTTATGATACTAAAGCTTTTTTAAATACATAATTTAATTTAAAGCTTTTAACACAACACTTACCAAATCTCCTCTCCCACCTCAATATCACGGCATGTAAAAAATGATATTTTAGGAAAACGATAATCCTGATGATGATAAAACACTCGCACTGGCACAATATTCGGCTCACACGAATGATTAAAGAAACGACTGACGTTGCCATAATAATTTGCATCAATACAATGATTATGGCCCAAATCGAAAAAGTATGAATCATCCATGCGACGATCAGCTTCCATTTCTGTTAATATTTCACCCGTATACACAGCCACAAAGCTACCCTTCGGTATATGAATCATAGTTCGTACACCCCAGCCCTTAATTGTATCCTCGCATTCAATAACTTGCAGAGGTATTGTAATACCATTTTGTACAACACGATTTTTACAAAAGCGCTAAATAAGAAAAAGGAAAATTGTTAATTGAAATAAATGAAAAACGAAGAAAGCTTTTGAAAGTTTACTTTATTGCAATTGCAGACATCATTGCACTCGAATATAACGGCAGGATCTTCAAAATTAAAATCTGTACTTAAACGACCTTCTGCAGTATACCAGGTGCGACCCGAAGCTCCAGTACACTGGCATCGATCCGTAGTACAACTAAATAGACAAATTTTAGGCTAAAGAAAAAATTTACCTTAATTAATGTGTGATATTGTTCACATACCCATCCACACAAGTACAAATACGCATCTGTGATATTCTTTGATCGATTTGTACGGAATTTTGTAAAATGATTGAATCGTTTATATAACGAAAATCGGGCAACATTAACTGATCCGATTCCTCTACCGGCATAACATTATTCTCATTACGCAACGCCTGTATGGGACACAATTCTCTTCCATTACTGATATCGCCACAAACAATATTCGAACGTCGACGATGTAGAGCATGCATTTCCATTTGAAAGCCCACATGACGGGCACAATCCGAATGTTCATCGGGTATACAGTCGTATGGTAATTCATCAGAACGATTGCGCAACATTAAATCGGCACCATTGAAAATTAATAAAAGACATAATTTCTTGCTCGATAGGCGACACGCAATGTGGCTAAAATATTAAAAAGTATTTTGAGATATTAGACTTAATTCTTAGAAAATTTTCTAAAAGCACAACTTACAGTGGCGTCTCACCGTCAACATTTTGTATGTTACAATTAATGCCTGCCTTTAATAATACTGTTATTGTATCTAAATCATGATTTTGTAGTACCGCCCAATGTAACACAGTATTGTTATCGTTATCGCAGATATTAGAATCGGCACCTTGTTGCAATAATAAACTGTTTGAAAAGAAATCGTTAATAATAAAAACGTATCAATTAAGAAATAAATTGTTCCTCTTACCTAACGATATCTGTATGACCCAGTTCGGCTGCCCAAACCATGGCAGTCCAACCACCATCATCTTGGGCATTTAGAAAACTAAGAAATTGTGAAACATCCTTACTGGCCTTATAGCTATGAACAATTAATTTAAGTATTTCCAAATTTCCAGTACGTGCTGCTATATGCAGCACTGTGTGACCATCGGGACCCTAAAAAAAAAGTAAAGAAATTATTAACTTTCACTTAAAAATTAAAAAAAAGAGCTTTTTAAATATTTTTCTTTATTTTCGTTGTCTTTTTATCATAAATGTGAATTTTATAAGTTTTTACAAAATAGTAGTAAAAATACTACTTTTTAAAAATAGTAAAATATCAGTTTTTCTTTTGTATTAAATAATAAAAATTAATTATATTAAAAAATAAAATTATATTCCATAAAATTTTTAGGAAAAAAAATAGTAGTAAATATACTACTATTTTAAAAAATTTTTTAAAAATTTAAAAAAATTGACAAAATAAATTAATTATACTTCAAAATAAATAAGTATATTTATTTAAAATAAAATTTTAGAAATAATTTTTTTAAATCGTCAAAAAAAATAAAAAATTTTCACTAATTATAAAAAAAAAGTATTTTAAAACAAAATAGTTAAATTATTTTTTAATAATGTTAAAGTTAAAATTTAAGTACATATACAACAATAAAATATGTCTTCAATAGCTTACTTAGAAAAAAGAAAATAGTAGTAAATATACTACTTTCTCAAAAATATTTTTTTTTTGTTTTAAATAATAAAAATTAATTATATTTAAAAACAAATAAATATTCCATAAAATATTTAGGAAAAAAATAGTAGTAAATATACTACTATTTTAAAAAAAATTTACAAAATAAATTAATTTTATACTTTGAAATAAATAAGAATATTTATTTAAAAAAAAAATTTATTGAAAATCACTTTTTTTAAATCGTCAAAAAAATAAAAAATTTTCACTAATTTTTTTTAAAAAAAAGTATTTTAAAACAAAATAAATAAAATATATAATTTTTAAATTTATTAAACTTAAAAGTTTAATACATTAAAACAATAAACTATGTCTTCAATAGCTTATTTTGAAAAAAAAAACAAAATAGTAGTAAAAATACTTTTTTAAAAAACCAGCATAATTTAATAAAAAAAATAGTTTTTATCAAATTTAAGCATAACTCAAAGATAAATAACAGTTTTTAAACACTTTTTAAATAAAATTAAAATCATTTTATAGAAAATTATAAAAAATCGTACCTTTTAAGGGAAACAAAATAAATGTTACAAACAAATCAATTTAAATACTTGGAAATATCTTTCAAAAAAAATAATTAAATAGGTTTGTAAAACTTGCTTAGATTATTTATTACAATTTTTGCATTTTTTTAAATTAAAAAGTAAAAATACTACTCTTTTTAAAAATCAGGCATTATAAATACACAATTTTTGTATTAAAGCTTAAAAAATGAAAAACGAAGTATATTTAATATTTATACAAAATACAAGTTAATCATTTTTATGTTTTTACAAAAAAAGGTAATAAATTTTGAAATTTATAAAAAAAGTAGTAAATTGTAGAATTTCATAAAACTTTTGAAAATTAAGTTTTTTTATAAAAAAAAATTTGTATTAAAATTGTGTTTAATTTTTTTTTTTTTAATTATTCGGTATATTTTTTTGCAATTATTTATTTTTAATAATATTTTTAAAGATAAAATTTTTTTATAAAATAGTACTACTTTTTTGAAAGTAAAATAATTGCAATAAAAATTATTCTCATACACTAGACTTCTTTAAAACATTTTTATATTAAAAAAAAAAACTAATTTTAGTACGTTTTTTAAAAGGTATGAAAACTACTACTTTTTTGCAAATAATAAAAAGTGTTACTTTTATGGAAATTTATATAAATCTTTGATTTTTTATTACCTAAACATATATATATATATATATATATATATATATATATATATATATATATATATATATATATATATATATATATATATATATATATTATTTCAAAAGTATTTATTTCTTTATTAATTAATTAATTAAAAAAAGTAGTAAAAAAATTATCTTTTGAATTAGCAAAGCTGATGCTAAAAGTTTAATTTATTTAAAAAATTTAATATTCTCAAGTCTCTTAAAATTAAAATTTAATACTTTTTCAAAATTAAATTTAAATACTACTTTTTTTAAGTAAAGGTATCAAAGAATTACTTTTTTTTAAGAAAATGTTTATAATTTTTGAGATTTTTTAAACTGAAGCATTTGTTGTATTAGAAAAAGATTTTTTCATAAAAAAAAATAACCTTTCAAAAAGGTACTAAAAATATTACTATTTTTAAAAATCATAGAAATGACTTTTTATTTCTTAAATTGTGCCAATGAGGCGAATTACATGAGAATTAAGTGATTTATAATAATTTTCCAAAAAATGTTTTAACAAATGTAATAGTTTTTTTTTCTTTATACTCAACCTTAAAGACAAATCAGCACAATTTTGCAAAAATAAATTAACAATATTGCAATCTTTTAGCAAAGCTAATGCTAAAAGTCTAATTTATATAAAAAAAAATTTAATACTCTCAAATTTCTGAAAATTAAAATTTAATACTACTGTTTTTTAAGTGAAGGTATCAAAAAATTATTTTTTTTAAATATTAACGGCTGTATGCATAAAAAACGCTTACTTGAGCTTTAAAGTACACGTTAGTTAACAAACACTTTAAGGCTAACAGACGTTTGTTAAAAAATGGTATTCATAAACAGTACTTTAGCTAATGTATGCTTTAGTAAAATTAGTATTTTGATTCTGGCAATGCCACTATTTTCAGTTGTCACGTTGTAGTTAACGATGTATAAAAATGAATATTATTTATCCGGGTAGTCAGATCCATAAAAAATGTTTTTTATTGTTTTTCATTTTTTTCAGCAAAATCAACATATTTTTGTTTTTTTTTATATTAATCTTTTTAATAAAAAGCAAAGCACCCAAAAAAAGATAATTTGCAATAAAAGTGGCATAAGTCACAACTGAACAGTTTTTTTTTTTCATTTTTAATAAATTTGAAATTAAGAAGTATTGAGATTTGCTTGAGAGGAGTGTTGATAATTAACGGTGCAACAAAAATGCTTATTTTGAAAGTGGCGTTAGTCGTTGTACTTAGGAAATTAATTACGGAGCTTAGTGTGAAAGAAATGGAAACATGTAATAAGTGTGTGTGAAGTATTGTTGTGATTATTTGACTTATTTCTATTAGTTCGAAAGAATAGTGCAGTTTACGGAACAATATTATACTGATATCTAATATACTACACATAATTACCATTATTTTATTTTTTTATTCTCAGGAGGTTGTTTCGTGTGGTATAAAATATCTAAGAATGTCACAACTCAAAAGCATATTACTGCACATAGTGACTTATGTAAAGGACAAAATAGTAATAGTAGTAATAGCCCCCTGTCGAAAATATCCTTCATAGTACACAACATGGAGAAAAAAGATTTTATTTCAACACAATCATTAGAAAAATCCGTTTCAGAAAGAAAACTAAATACAGACTAGTTGAAATGGCTAAAAATTAAAATGTTTTATAAACTAATTTAATTAAAAAGATGACTATAACAAAGTAACTTATGCCACTTAAAAAAAAACGGCTCAGTTTATTGTAAACACAATTTGTTTGGTTTTTGAACTTTCAATAATAAAATTGAACTGTTAATTTATTGTAGGTTTAACGTAGGTTTTTCCCACTTTAAAGTTAACAAAGGTATTTTAAGGTAAAAGTGTTTTATGAATACAACTTTAGGAAATTGTGCTAACAACGGCAGTTAAACCTACTTTAAGTTTTTATGCATACAGCCGTAAATGTTTAAATTATTGAGATTTTTTTAAAGCGGATTATTTGTTGTGTTATAAAAAAAAGATATTTTCATAAAAAATGCACTTTTAAAAAAGGTAGAAAAATACTACTATTTTTAAAAATCATAGAAATGACTTTTTTTTTCTTAAATTGTGCCAAGAAGGCGATTGGCGTGAAAATTAAGTGTTTTTAATTAATTTTTCGAAAAAATGTTTTAACAAATTTACTAGTTTTTTTTTTTGTCTTTATACTCAACCTTAAAGACGACAAATCAGCACAATTTTGCAAAAATAAATTACCAATATTGTACTTTTCTTCTTTTAGCAAAGCTGATACTAAAAGTTTAATTTATTTAAAAAAATAAAATTAATACTCTCAAGTTTCTTAAAATTAAAATTTAAAACTCCTTTTTTAAGTAAAGGTATCAAAAAACTAGTTTTTTTTAAAGAAAATGAGATATTTTAAAGCGGAGTATTTGTTGTGTTATAAAAAAAAGATATTTTCATAAAAAAAAAACACTTTTCAAAAAGGTGGTAAAAATACTATTATTTTTAAAAATCATAGAAATGAGTTGTTATTTCTTAAATTGTGCCAAGGAGGCGATTGGCGTGAAAATTAAGTGATTTAAATTGATTTTCCAAAAAATTTTTTAACAAATTTAGTATTTTTTTTTGTCTTTGTACTCACCCTTAACGACAAGTCAGCACGATTTTGCAAAAATAAATTAACAATATTGCACTTTTCTTCTTTGACTGCGCACATAATTGCCGTGCGCAATTCACGATCCATCATATTAATAAAATCCGAGCCAATACCCTGGCACAATAGTAAATATGCCATTTGTATGGTGCCATAATGGGCCACCAAATGTAAACAAGTGCCATGATAAAATTCCCTCATGCAAGTAGTGACGTCATAATTAGATGCTAAACAAGAAAACAGAAGTGAATTTTGCCAGTGAATTGTTAGTGAAAGAAGAAGGAAAAAAAATTTATTTACCCAATATTTCGGCCACTCTCTCTAGATCATCATTTTTAACTGCATAATACATGTCTTTGGTGGTGAATTCGGTTGCGTGATTGTGCGGCTGCAAGGTACGTCCTCGCGCATTAACCACATTCATAACCGATTCAGGTATTAGTTTATCATAATTGATATTAACATACGGTCTTATAACACTTGAAGATGTGGGACTATTTAGGCTGCTTAAAGGTAAAAGTGATGAATTTTTTAGGCTGTTGGAGGTAAGCGAGGTAACACCCAAAGACTTTTGTGTGGCCTGGAATATGGGCACTGTTTGAGTTTTCATAGTGATGGTCGAAGTGCGTTCGGGTGTATCCAAACCGCAATGGGGACACTTTAATACCAAAGTGCGACTAGTATTTTTTGAGGCAGGTTGTTGTTGTTGGGTATCATATTTGCTACTGAGCACCATGCGTTGAGCACAGCCAGCATGAAAGAAATGTTTCTGTTTGCACAATACAAATTTGCCCTGCAAAATACAAATAAAATGAGCCAAAAAATCTTTCTTCTTGTTAACCTCTACACCAAAATTAACTTACCTGCGTACAAAATATACCACAGGAAGGACAAGAATTGTGGGCCTTTAACCTTTTCTGATGATCCTCACATAAGACCATATAAACAGATCTTTGACTGGCTCTAAATAAATTTAAAACTTCTCCGGTTAGTTGATTCGAACAGCCCACCTTTTCCTCATCAATATTATCGATGGCCCAGCAGTATTGGGTTTCCTTTATCATCGGTGTACAATAGCTGGATGCCACATGACATAAGCAGTGTAAGGAAGTTTTTCTTGTAGCCTCACTACCATCCAAAATTGTTGAGGAGTTTGCAGGGGAGTTGTTACCAATTTTTAGTGTTGTTGCTGTTATTGCTGCTGCTGCTGCTGCCGTTACTATTGGTATTGTGTTTATATTTTCTGCCACAACAGCAGCATTCAGAGATTTCAATTCCACCACTTTGTCATTATTGATTTGGGCACTTTTTTGCCTTTGAGTTCGTCTTGTTTGTGGTGGCGTAGAGGAGGACGATAGCGATCTTAAGGTTGTTGTTGTTGCTGTTGTGGCTACAGTTTGTTGTGGCTGGGTGGTGGTTGTAGTATCTTTACGTCCTCTCAACGTAACACTAGGTTTGCCCACTTGCACTCTTGTCGTGGGTACGAATTCAGCATTATCACTTAAACTGTCATTGTCACTCGACTCATTGCTGACATTTCGCCGGAGTCCCATTTTTTCGAAATATTTGTCTTTTTGTTTGTTCAATTTACGCTGCTGTTTTTTGCTTAGCTTTTTGTCCTCGGGAGAACGATTGATATTCCATTTGCCTGATTTGATTTCCTGCAAAAATTTTTTAATATCAGGACAGGGAAATAGTTTCTTTTTGATAGCATGAGTGCCAGTGGGATGGCTGTCGTTACTGTTATCGGACTTTTCACTTTTTTGCTTGGAGTTGGTATTGGCCTGTTCTTGTGGTGTTACTTGCTGGTGGATGGGAGTTGTTGAATCATTTTGTTGCTGCTGCTGATCCGTAGAACTCCAATTTTGCGCCGTCATACGCACAATATTTTTTGTTTCAAATTCGTAACGTAATTCATCGTTTTCTAGGATTTTCGTCGTAGGCTTAATGCGTCTCTGCGAACGTTTAGGCACAATAACGGCCGCCTCATTTAACGGTTTCTTGTAGTTAGCGCTCGTATTAGGCGGTGATATTTGTTCATTGTCATGCTGCTGTATCTTTTCCGCCTCCAACTGAACTTTAGCTTTACGGCCTCGTTTCTTGGGCGGCGTTTTCTCATCCAATGTAAGTCTTAGTGGTTTTCTAGAGGGTGAGTCATTCTGTTCATTGTTCCTGTTTTCCTCTGGTTCCTTATCGTCTTCAAAGATTTTGAAGCCATCCAAACGATTGCACAAACGTTCACTTCGTCTAGTGCGTTTCCCTTCATCATCTTCTGATTTACACAACACACTTCCGATTTCTAAATCTTCATCTGTAGCATTCTTACGTTTACGTGTCAGCTTGCGTTCGTTATTTATGGGAGAGGAACTGTGTCGTTCAGCCACTGGCAAATCACTTGCGGCTGTGGTGGACGTTTGTTGAGGATTGTTGTCGCCATCTGTTGCTGAATATTTTTTAGTTCTACCTCTACCACGTTTAGAATTGGATTGTTGTTGTTGTTGTTTATCAGCCAACGCTTTATTATCGTCTGACAAAATATGGAATTTTGTATCCACCTCATTTGTATTTGATAGTTCTTCAATTTCTGTTTTTTGTGGACAACTTTCAAATGTACTGTTAGCTGATGCTTCGAAAGTCGGCTGCGAATAAAGTAAATTTGTTTTGAAACTGTTATATTTTAATTTTTATTAACTGTTATACTGTTATACGATATATATATATATAACTGTTATATTTTTTATAAATAATTTTTTTACAAGCACAAAATATTTATATAAAAATTAAGTTAATTTTCATTTTTATTTTCAATATTTCGCCACACCTTTGGGTGGCATCTTTAGAAAGAAATGTTTCCGATTTTCTATTAATATGTAAGTTTTTGTATTCTAATTTCGTTTAAACATGTCGTTAAGTTTTTTAATTTTGTTATTATTTGTTTATGTATATCGGGTTTTTCAACAAGAAGTTTGTTTTTCAATTGTGGCAACACGTCTTATTTAAATTTAAAATTTGTCGTATAATTAAAGTTACATTTCGTAAAATCCGTGATATTTTCGGACAACCTAATCGTCCTTCCGAGACCGCTATTAAGAATTTGGCCGTTAAATTTAAGTCGACAGGCTCGATACAAAATGTGCGAACACCAACGCATCTTCAACCAGGTCGCTCAACTGAAAGCATCAGTAGTGAGCCATAGTGTTGAAGCAGATCCCATTTTGTCAATTCCGTGGACCTTCTCAACACTTGGGGTTATCCAAAACCACTACAAGGCGAATTTTTCTTAATGATTTGACTTTGAAGCCTTAAAAGATTCAATTGAAGCAGGAATTGAAATCGACCGACCATTAACATCCCGTAGATTCGCTCACTTCATTCAGGAAAACCGGCTGGTTTTTCTAAAAAAATCCTTTTTTCAGACGCAACCCATTTTCACTTGTCAGGGTCTGTCAACAAGCAAAATTGGCGCATTTGGGCTTCTGAAAATTCTAGAGCGTTTATTAAGAAGCCTTTGCATACTCAACGTGTCACTGTATGGTGAGCTATGTGGTCCAGAGGCGTTACTGAGCAATTTTTTTTCGAAAATGAAGCTGGATAGCCGATAACGATCAATGGATCACGCTATCGCGAGATGCTAACAACTCAATTTTGGCCTATTATTGACGACTTAGATATCACTAATATGTGATTTCAAGAGGACGATGCCACATGTCACGATGCCACAACAATCAGCAGTTAAGTGGCCTACCAAAACGGGGCTATATTAACGACAGAGTCTTTACGCAGCCAATCGAATCAATTTTAGCCTTAAAACTCAAAATCCGTGATGTAATTAACGAAATAGGGGCGCAATTTTGCCAAAAAAAAAATTTTAAAAAGTTTAATGAAAGAATCGACATCGGTCAGTGTGAACGTGGTGGATATTCGCCAGATATCATTTTTCATTCGTAATTGCCAAAATTTTCTCTTCGCAATACAATAAAAATGCATCTTATTTTATTTTGTTTCAGAAAACAAACTTCTTGTTGAAAAACCCTTTATTAATTTTTGAACAGTTTCAGGTTTAAAGACTTCCAGACATTTAAGCTGTTAGAGAGCTAAGTGTTATATTTTTATTGCAATAATCTAAGAAGTTTAAAGCAGACTTTAATTTTTCATTCATTCAGCACTCAGGGGATGACCCCAGCTCATGCAATGTATTGTACCGGAACTAGGAAATTGGGTTATGTGGAGGAGGAAAGAGGGAGTAGTGGTGGTGGACATTCAATTTGAACTTTCCCTACATTGAAAGTGGCAGGAAAGACCTCTGGAAGGAGTTTATTCCACCTACGAACTGTTCTGCTAAAAAACAAATACTCCTTGTAATACGTAGTGCGATTCATTGGCCAGTCAACCACAAATGGATGTGCTCTCAAGTTCCCTAATTTCGTTAGAGCACTTACCATTACAGTAACGATAAAACAGTGAAATACAACCTTTATTGCGTCGATGCTTCAGAGACTTAATAGCTGGATAGCCTACCGTCCCCAATAAGCCTCTTGGCTCTCTCTTGTACGCGGTCGAACAACTCGAAAATAGACTTTGGGATACTGGCCCATACATAAGGGTTGTATTCCATCTTTGGACGGATATACATACATCGGTGGTATATATAGTACGAAGATCGGATGGAGTGAAGTATCTCCGAGCCACTTGAAGGCTGCTTTAGCAACCTGAAATATGTGTTCAGTCCATCGAACATCGTACTTAATTTTCATGCGAAGAACTTCCTGAACTTCCGAGACCGTAATCTGTATATTACCCATGGTAACAGGTGCAGTACCATTTCCGAACACAGACACAAAATTGTGTCTTAAGGGCATTAAAATAGCAACATAAAACTGGCATTAAGTTGGATGAAAATTTTTCAGTCTTCAGAAAACGTTATTGAAATTCAGGAGCACAAATTTTTAATTTCGAGCCATTCATACGTAAAGTGTGTGAAGTTAGCTCCGAAAGTTAGCTTCGTTTTGCCAACGCTATAGTTTACACACCTCTTACTCATGAAATGTTAAGTTAACAGAGTTATTATTATTATTTTAACATTTTGGTGCGAAAATAAAATAAATAATATAAAAAGCAAATATATTTGTAAAAATTTTATTTAGTCAAATACCATGTGACATTCTTTAGGAAAGGGATAGAGAAGAGATGCGACAGGTTGTGAAAGTAGAAGAACAGTTAGGAAAAATTAACTGTCGTATAAGACAGCACAGCGACTATTGACTATGCCAGTGACAGTCAATTTTTGTTTGTAGTGAAAAAAAACAAGGTCTTTGTTGGGAATCGAACCCACAACCGCCAGTCATGGAAGCTAGCACACTACCTACTAATCTACTGGGGCACCTAACCACCTGCCGTACTGTCGTCAAAATAGTCATTCTCATATACAAGTGTGTATTTTATTTTTGACATATTGTAGCCCGTAGCTTGCTGGTGTCTATGTGTTTATAGGCTAAGAAATATTGCTTAACAGTGGCAGTTAAGCCATACGGCTGTTAGAATATTTTTTTAATATTAAGAAATTTGTTTAAATTATTTTTTTACAAAAATTCATATTGGGTGGTATTATTGACTCCGCGCGGAAAGGAAAATTGAACGGAAAGAAATATCGATCGATATGAAAATTGCAATTATTCATTACTGCCGTATTCTCTTTACGCAAACTTAATTTAACATCCCTGTTTTAAGTGATTATTAGACAATGTTGTGTCGGCTGATGGGAAAAAAAAACGAACTAATTTTAGATGAGATTGTAGATGGTTGTGATAAATATTTTTGAAATTAAATATGGATACAATTGCCTTTTTTGAGAATAGCAGTGATGGTGACAGTGATTTGTTGGTTTGATCGATTGGAAAGAAGAAGAAGAAGAGTTTTAGGCTATAACTTTGGGGATGTTTTCCAGATAAACGATAGAGAGAAAGTTGATGAAATAAACAAATGTGAATGCTTCCAAAAACATTTTCGATTAAACAAGGTACATTTTGTTTGAGTTAGAATCGGCATGCTCAGAAAGGAGGGGTCGTAAAGGAGCTGTTTCAGCCAAAGATAAACTTTACGCTTGTTTTAGATTTTTTGCAGAGGGCAGCTATTGGCATAGGTGTTGGTTAGGATTTTAATGTGAACATAGCCCAATCAACGTTTTCTAAAATGCTGGATGAACTATTGAGCAAGTTAGTTAGATACAATGTTGTGCAGCAAATGGATACTCATGAGCACGAATGCAGACGAGAAAAGAATAGCCCAAAATGACTTGCTATGAAAAATGTAGTACTTCCAAATATTGTAATGGCTGTCGATTGGTACCCATGTAATAACACTGCACAACAAATAAATATTTTTTGAATGTTTCCTACACTAAGTTAATCAATTTCTACTAATTTTGGTTGATAAAAACGAAAATGACAATGAAAAATGTTTATTAGCTCTGGCAGGATCATTTACGATTTCACGGATTGAGGCCCAATAAAGATGACTTCCTTGACTTTTGCCTCACTTAACCTGGGAAACTTTGCTCTCAAGTACTTAAAAGCTTGTCCTTCCTGGTCCCATGGCCTTAACAAAGTTTTTCATTAGTCCCAACTTTTTTTTTTTTTTTTAATAGGACCAGCACTCAGGGGATGACCCCTACGTATGCAATGCACTGTGCCAGAACTAGGAAATTAGGTTAGGGGAAGGGGGAAAGAGGGAGTAGTGTCTGTGGACATTCGATTTGAACTTTCTCAGATTGAAAGTGACAGGAAAGACCTCCGGAGGGATCTTATTCCACATACGGACTGTTCTGCTGAAAAACGAATTTTCCCTGTAATGCGTAGTGCGATTCATTGGCCAATCAACCACAAAAGGATGTGCTCCCATCGAAAATCGAGTTAAACGTGAAAACGTGCGAGTATCAGGAACAAGTTCCCTAATCTCATTAGAGCACTTACCATTGTAGTAACGATAGAACAGTGAAATGCATCCCACATTGCGTCGATGCTCTAGAGAATCAATAGAGTTGGATACCCTACTGTCAGCAATGAGCCTCTTGGCCCTCTCCTGCACGCGGTCGAGTAACCCCAAAATAGACTTTGTAGCACCGGCCCATACATGAGAGTTGTATTCCATTTTCGGACGGATGTAGGTGGTATAGATAGTACGGAGATCGGATGGGGTGAAGTATCTTCTACACCGCTTTAGAAAACCGAGGCACTTGAAAGCTTCTTTAGAAACCTGAAAAATGTGTTTAGTCCAACGAACATCACACTGAATTTTCATACCGAGAACATCAAGAGCTTCCGATTCCGTAATACCTATATCACCCATAGTAACAGATGCAGCACCACTACCAAACGAAGATCTATGCGTTAGCATGCAACATTGTGTCTTACGAGCATTGAATTCTACTCTTTTCGCACGACCCCATTCTAAGATTGTCACAAGATCGTGATTAAACGTATCATTCATGTTTTGCCTTTTGGAAGTAACCTCCAAATGGCCTGGTCTATTATCAAATGAATATGAGTGACAAATGGCGCTGTCATCTGCAAAAGAATATATAGGGTTGAAAGTTCGACAAAGAATGTCATTTAGAAAGATAAGGATAAGGATTAATATATAATGGGGGAAGGAGAACATTCTTAGGATCTACAAGAGGCTCGTCAACTACATTTTTCTCATTAGGGTTTAGGTCTCGTGTAGGCGAGTTCACTTTTTTATAGTGAGATTTTCTATCGCGACTGTCCCACAGACACAAAAAACAACAGTACTTGGTGAACCCTAATTGCATTCCTAGGAGTATAGCAATAGGTTTCAGATCACTACAGATCTGCCACTTGTGTTGTTCATATTTGATTGATTGGAGAAGTGTTTTCATATTTATATAAGTTTCCTTCATGACCTATAGGAATAGAAGGTAGCTGATTTCCATTATGCAAAAGTACAGCTTTTAAGCTTAGTTTTGAAGAGTCTATAAACAGTCTTCATTCAGATGGAGTGTGATCCAAATTCAAGCAGTTCATCTTTTTGACGCTGTATGTATGTACTGAGATATTTTCACATCATGTTTTAGAAGATTCCACTGTTGTAGTCTTGACCCTAAAAGCTCAGCCTTTTCCTTAGACAAGCCAAGACCTTTTATAAGGTCTCTCAACTCTGCTTGACTAATTCTGTGCGGATCATTAGACCTATCGCTTACCTCAAATTTAGGGTCATAAGATGTAGAAGGATGGGTTGCTCCTTCTACACAGTCTTTATCAACTTCCTCTAAAATTTCATAGTTTTGGGGTGGAGAAGGGACTGGCAAAGTGTCTGAGTGTGGTACAGGCCGAAGAGCAGATGGCAGATTAGGGTATTTAACCGTTCCTCTTTTCTTCATAGATAAACCATGCTTAATGGGAGGAGTTAAGCAGAAATAAGAGTCGTCTGTATGCTTGGTAGGCTCACGCCAAACCATAGGTACTGCAAAAGCCATTGCCCGGTAGTTATTTTTCAGCCACTCTCGCAATATGACGGAACAAGAATTGCAACATATATGAGGAGCCCATGATTTATTTTGGTCCCCAACTTTCACACCAAAATAATGTTCATAGGCAGTCTTAACGATAGGTGTCATTTTACGTTTCTGAGCCAAAAATGTTATTTCACCACATACATATATAGCAAAAGCTATTGACGGAATTCACACACTTTCGAGGCATTTCAGATCAGCAGTTAAATTAATTTTAAAATCAACTTCACACAATAATTTCAATAGCAACCAGGCGCGTACAACTGACAAACTCACATAGGTTATGTTTACTACTTATGAACGCTATGCAAAAACATTCCTTCACTCAAAACACAGCAGCAATAGAAGAAATTGTGTCATTTTGGGTAAGTAAAATAAAAAAAAAATTCTCAGCAACGAAGTTGTGTAAACAAATTTTAAAAATTGTTGCAGGTGATAAAGGGTAAGGGCTGCTAACACCTTACAGAGAGCCAGTTAACTCTCTCAACAAAATTAGATTTAATACCTACCGCACATTCTAAAGGATAAATTATAGTAGAAAAAACTATTGGGGTGCTAAAATTTGTTTTTAGCACTCCAATGATTACATTATGATCCACGTCTGCAGGGGCGCATTGGCTAAAACCACAAGCAGCAATTTTCTTGTTTTTTTTTGTTTAATAAATTAATATGCAATTTGTTTGTATAGGTATTTTTCTCTTTTATTCCTACAAAAATATTTTTCACATTAAAAACAAATAAATTCAACTAAAAGAAATTTTTTTATTTTTCTTACATTTTTGTTCTTTTTCCTTTAATTACCCGTCACAAAAATTAAGCATAAAAGTAAAATGCGGCATCAATAATATGACAATACCGCAACAACGGAAGGATATCACTACAGCTGCGGAATGAATAATTGCAAATTTTGCTTCCGCAATAAAAATCTTATCCGCAACCGCATGGAACGGAATCAATAATCGGACCCATTTTTTTATATATTTTTTTTTTTATTATTTTTTAATTTTGAAATAATTTATCTATCATTTTGCAATATGTTCATTTTGTTTAAATATTCTCCTAAATGTTTTCTCTCTTAAATCTTAAATAAAATATGCTGTGTGACTCTCTCTCTCTCTTTTCTGTTTTATGAAATGACTAAATGTACTTACATTTTTAACACCTTTTAAATCATTATGAGCATTCTGTTCATTATCATGTTCATTATTGCCATCCATTTTTATAACCAGATTAATCGCAGAATTGCTGTTGTAGCTGTTAGGCAGCACCTTTGCTTCATTTTCAATATTAACAACACCATCTTCCCCCTCCTCATTTGCATTAAAACGAGAAATACTATTAAATGTATCATTTATACTTGTAGTTGTTGTCACAGTCGCAGTCGCAGCCACAGCCGCAGCACCGTTATGGGTATTTTTAAGATTATTATGATTTTTTAGTACGTTTGTTTTAATAATAATATTATTATTATTATTATTGTTGTTGCTAGTGATGTGTATAGGATTAGAAACAGTAGTGGTGGTTGTTGTTGTTGTAGTAGTAGTAGAAGTAGTCGTAGTAGGGTTTGAATTTGTGGTTTTGTCATTAATATTGTTGTTGCTGTTATTTAACGTTTGCGCATTATTTGTTATAGTCGTTGTCGTCGTTGCCGAACATTTGTTCGTCGTGTGTTTTTCTTCTTTATTGTTGTTGTCTAACTGTTTAACGGTATCATTTGTAATATTATTTATATCTGGCTCTTTTTCTTGTTGAAAAAACGAAGCTGATGATGATGATGACGAAGATGATGATGATGAC
This sequence comes from Trichopoda pennipes, assembly GCA_030448955.1. NCBI lineage: Eukaryota > Metazoa > Arthropoda > Insecta > Diptera > Tachinidae > Trichopoda > Trichopoda pennipes. The sequence goes on along the minus strand of JASKUP010000056.1, from coordinate 4,342,597 downwards.
GACGACGTTGATGATTTTAATGTTGATGCCGAAGTTACTACTGTTGCTGTTGAGGTGGATGCTATTTCTTGTTCTTTTTCATTTCGGCCATTTGTTTGTTGCTGCTGCTGCTGCGACTGCAGTTCTGTGTTAATATTTTCTTGTTTGTTTATATTGAAATCTTGCTTAGCTGTTGTTGTCTCTACTATTGTTGTAGGTGTTTTGCCAACAAGTGTTTTCGGAGAGGGAGAACATATATTTATAACCATCTCTGAAGATGCTGCTGTAACTGTTGTTGTTGTTACTGTTGTTGAACAATCATCGTCGGCTTTTGTTATTGTAATTGTTTCTTCTTTATTTGTTATTGGCAACAATGCTATTTCCATAATGGATTCCTTTTGCTGTTCATTATTTTCTAATTTAATTGTTAATTCTTGTTCAATTTTATTAAAATTTTTTGTATTTGTTGCTGTTGTTGTTATAATTTGTTTTTGATTATTAGTTGTTGATGGTGTAGTAGCTTGTTTCAAATAAACTTGCTGACCTTGATTTTGATTGGTTTTGTTACTGTTGTTGTTGTTATTATTATTATTACTACTGTTGTTGTTGTTAACATTATCAAATATTTCCTGTTCTTTATTACATATTATTAATTGTTCGGACTTTGTAGTTGTGGCTGTTGTTGCTGTTGTTTTTGTTGTTGTTTTTGTTGTTGTTATTGTTGTAGAAGATAACACCTCTTGTGTGTTTTCTTTTCGATTTTTCTCTTCAAACATCTCTTCCAACTCATCTTCCATTAGTTCTTTGAATGACTGTTCTAAATTTTCTTCAATGGCGGAGGATAACTTTTCTATTTCCCCTTCTCTTTTACGATCATTATTAATTTCAATTTCTTTTTTCACCACTTTTTGTTCTTCTTCCTCCAGCTCCTTTTTATTATGCATTGTTTTTGCCACCTTATCTGTCCCTGCTGTCATTGATTTCACACAAGGTTTCTTATCTTTATCTTTAGCAGCAAATTGATTCTTTGATAAATTTCGCCACTTCAAAGTTTTGTCATCGGTTAAGTCCACCTCAGCATTGGAGGGACAATCCGAATTAAATGTATTGACCATGCTGGTCAGCAAAGTATCCAAGCACTCGGTCATATTTTCGGCTATGTTCTTTTAAATTCACCTAAAATTACAGGCTTTTCTTAACACACAAACACACACGCACACCTCTTCCAAACGCAAGTGAAAAAATATATTTTTTCCTACTTTTGACGTCACTTCTTTTTTTCTAAATTTTTTCATTAAAATTCCACTGTTTTCTTTAAATTCATTATCCAATATAATTTTTCCATTTTCTTTAACAATTATTTAAATTTTGTTCATTAGCTCTAGCATTAATTATTGCTTAATTTTTTACATATATTAATTTTTTTGGATTTCTTTACCATTAAAATAATCTTTTGATACCTCTCCTCTTAAAATTAAAACTCACTTACAAACACACACACTCTTAAACAAAAACTTATGCTGTTGGTTGTTTTTGTTGTTAATAGTGTGTTCATGAAGAAGAAAAATATTCACATTTATTTCTCACTCTCTTCTCAAGAAATATTTAGATTTTTTTTAGTTTGCAAAAAAATTATGTTTTTCTTTATTATTTTCTCACATTTTAAAATTTTGTTTTTGTAGAAAATGCGTCTTTTTTTTAAATTTAAGAGTTAAAGATTTATTTTATGCTTAAAATTATTAAAAATTTTTCATAAAAAATATAAAACACACACGAAATGCAATTTTTTACCCCGTCTAGTTTTTGTCACTTGAAATATTATAATGCTGCCAGATGTTTAGTAGTGAAGATGTAACCGTACTTCTCAAGAGCCTTTAAAAAGTTGTTATTATTTTTGTGTAAGGTGGTGCCAAGTTTCAAATAAAACAACCGTTAAAATTAAATAGTCAGCCACTTAATTTAATTTTTCATTTTTCTTATAAAGCTTAAACTCTCGGTAATTTAAAAAATCGATATTTCTTAACGATAAGTTTTCAGTCAAATTTCATTCTATCTGTAGACAATCTAAAGCTTTAAAAAAAATTAATACAATCCTTAAAATTTCTATCGATAAATTCCCTATAGGAAATTTAAGGCCATCGATAAATTTCCTATAGATAATTTAATGCTATCGATAAATTGCTTATAGAAAATTTAATGCTATCGATAAATTTCCTATAGAATATTAAATGCTATCGATAAATTGCCTCTAGAAAATTAAATTCTATCGATAAATTTTCTATAGAAAATTTGATGCTATCGATAAATTTCCTATAGAAAACTTAATGCTATCGATAAATTTCCTATAGAAAATTTAATGCTATCGATAAATTTCCTATAAAAAATTTAATGCTATCGATAAATTTCCTATAGAAAATTTAATGCTATCGATAAATTTCCTATAGAAAATTTAATACTATCGATAAATTTCCTATAAAAAATTTAATGCTATCGATAAATTTCCTATAGAAAATTTAATAATATCGATAAATTTCCTATAGAAAATTTAATGCTATCGATAAATTTGCTATAGAAAATTTAATGCTATCGATAAATTTCCTATAGAAAATTTAATGCTATCGATAAATTTCCCATAGAAAAGTTAAGGCCATCGATAAATTTCCTATAGGGAATTTAATGCTATCGATAAATTTCCTATAGGGAATTTAATGCTATCGAAAAATTTGCTATAGGGAATTAAATGCTATCGATAAATTTCCTATAGGGAATTTAATGCTATCGATAAATTTTTTATATTGAATTTAATGCTATCGATAAATTTTTTATATTGAATTTAGTGTTATCGATAGCTTTTTTACATAAAATTTTGTGTTGTCGATAAATTCACTGTATGAAATTTAGTATTCTCGATAAGTTCTCTATATGAAACTCAGCACTATCGATACATCTCCTATAGGAAATTTAGCACTATCGATAACTTTGCTATATAAATCTTAATGCTATATATATATCGATAATTTTCTCGTGTGATATTTAAGACTATCGATAAATTTCCTAAATTTTCTATATGAAATTTAGCGTTTTCGATATATTTTCCATGTAAACGTTAAAGCTATCGGTTGAATTCGTATATGAAATTTAATGTTATCGATAAATTTCTTGTAGGATTTGAATGCCGTTGATAGACTTTAAATAGGAAATTGTATGCTATTGATACATTTTCTGTACGAAATTGAATGCTTTCGATAAATTTTTAATAGCAAATTGAATGTTATCGATAATTTGTGTGTGGTATGGTTATGGATAGGTGTTCAATATCAAATTTATTAGAATTGTCATATGTTCTACTGAACATTTAGCACTATCGATAAATTTCCTATATGAAATTTAACACAAATTTTGAAGCAATCGATAAATATGGCATTTTAAGTTATCGATAATATGCTACCGATACAATTTTTTTTTATGGGTTTAATATGGGAAAATACATTATATATCTGGCGAGAATCGTCATTCCGCCGTAGGCCGCACTACGTTACGGCTACCGGTTATAAACCAACCTTAAGTCTGGGATATGTTGACCTCCCCGGTACCGCTCTCGCATGACCTCGTGGAAGGATACCTATCGGGCTAGTATGGCCCTGTCGCACTAAGCCTGCGTCCAGGTACCCACTTTGAACACTAAATCAGTGCCGGTTCATCGTCACCATTTCTATGTCACGTTTCTTCGTGCGAAGTATTCGCTCCACATAGTTCGCCACGGCAATCCAGTTTTCGCGACTGCTAACCATTTTGTCCACTATATTCGTTGCTCTCATTCGCCCATTTTGTGCCTCCATTTCCAAGCGGTATCCATACCAGCGTTGGCACTTGACACAGTGTGGTCAGCGTCGTCTACCACATCGTCATCCTCGTAAATGCAGAAGCAAGTGCTGCACTTCCCCATATCGTGCAGGTACTTACAGATACTATCTGGACACGGTTACTTTTAGTAGGTAGAAATTTACCTCTTCGTTCTCCCTGCATATCCATTTATGCAAAACCGGTATCATTTGGTATGTCCATCTCCCATAGTTCTCACTTCTTCATCGCATCTGCCATTTCTCCATGGTTTCCCGTTTTATGGCAGCCATTTCGGGTGCTGCTAGGGAGTTATTCCGTCTAGCGTAGTAGATTCTCTCCCGTTTTATCACCTGCAAATCTATCGGCCGCTATTACGAGGACAGCAGGTGCGGATGGAGTGCGGTAAGCAGAAGCGACCCGCAAGGCCGCTGTTCTCTGCACTGACAGTAACGCCTTCGCTCTGCGCTTGACACTCAATGTCCTCGCCCATATTTCACTCCCATATAGTAGAATGCTATTGTAGGCCTCAATCAGTAGCCTTCGCCTACTTGGGCTGGATTCCCCGATGTTCGCCATAAGTCGGCAGAGTTATGTGATCTTCGCCGCTTTTGATGTTGGGTGTTGGATCTGATTCCAGTATGTCAGCGTTGGATCCACTCTTACCCCGAGGTAATTCACCATCCTCCTTGTGCGCAGCACCATATCATCCACCGGGACATCTATCCTGACAGGAATTTGCTGACTGGTGAACAACAGTAGCTCCGTCTTATGCGTAGCAAGTTGCAGACCTCGTGAGTCAAGCCATGTCTTGGTTCTCATCATGACTTGTCGCAGTTTACGTTGAGCGCCCTCTGTGGTCCTCGCCATAGCGTATCCGCTATCGATAATTATTGCTATACGTAATTGCTGTACGATACTTAATGCTATCGATAAATTTCCTATAAAAAATTTAATGCTATCGATAAATTTCCTATAGGGTATTTAATGCTATGGATAAATTTCCTATAGGGAATTTAATGCTATCGATAAATTTTCATTAGATAATTTTTAATATCGATAAATTTTTAATAGAGACTTTCTGCTATCAATAAATTTTCTATGCGAATGTTCGTTCTTTATAAACTTTTTATAGAGTTTTTCTGCTATCGATAAAGTTTCTTTAGAGAAATTCTTTTCGTAAATTTCCTATTGAAAATTTAATGCTCCGAGTAAGTATACTTGTGAAAAGAAAATTAATGTTATCGATAAAATAATTTAAATGTTTTCTATAATAAAGTTTGCTTTTTAAGTATATTTTGTAAAGAGGAATTATATCATTGATAACCTTTCTACATGAGGTACGTTATCTACTAACTTTCATAAGAAAGTTCTATAAAAATCTTTTCATATCCTTTTATCCTTTTTATCCTTTTTTTTATTTGCACAAAGAAAACTTATCATTAAGATTTTGTAATCGATAATTTTTTTAAAGGTTTTTGGTTCCGAATAATTTAGTCAATATATTTTTTGTTATGGAAGAACAAGAGAGAAAATTTATTAAAATTTCTCTTTAAGAGAATTTATTTTTAAACTATGAAGAGAGTAAAAATATTCTCTTTGCTTAAGCTCTATTAATTTGATTTAATAAACTAACGAAATCCGATCGCTCTTGGCATATAAAACCATATTTACGGCTACAGCGTATATCATTCCACTGATCTGTTCCATGAAAGCCCATGTGTACACAACGTTCCCCGAGGTTCTTATAGTTGTTCGGCTCATTTAATTCCCAATTTGTATAGGTGAAGTTTTCGCGCCCGTTTGATGTTATCCACGAAAATTTGCGAAACTCAATATAGTCGGTGGCTCCAAGATAGAAATTCGGTATGCGTTCACCTGTTAAGAATTTTAAATAAAAAGTTTTTTTTTAACGAAACAATTTTTTTTTTATAAAATATTATTTAAAAATATTTAAATTTTTTTTATATAAAATTCAACAAATTCGGGGAATATTTTTTATAAAATCTTAACGAAAAATTTTAAAACGCATTGCAATATTTTTTAATATATGAACTTAACGAAAAATTTTTTTAAAAATTAAATTAAATATTGTATAAATAATAAATAAAAATAATTATTAAAAATTAATTTAAAAATTTATTTATCCTTGCAAAAAATTCTGTAAAAAATTTATATTTTTATAAATTTGTAAATTTTCTATAAGAAACTTAACGAAAAAATGTCTAGAAATAGAAAATTAGTTATAAATTGTACTAAACAATTAAACTTGAAAAAAGTTTAATTGTTTACAATAATTGTGATTTAAAGAAATATTTTCCCTATAAATTGTTACTTAACGAAAGATTTTCTCTAAGCAGTGCAACTAAATATTAAATTTTCTATATAAAATAAAGCTAAACAAAGCTTTTTGATAACCAAAGCAACTAAATATTAACTTTTATTTAAAAAATAAAACTGAACGAAACTTTTATTTATAAATAATAATAAAATTTTTATAAGATATTTAAAAAGATTTTGTTAACAAACTTAACGAAAAATCAAACACTATAAATTTTGCTACTAATTTAAGAAAATAAAACTTAACGAAACTTTTGCTTCAATCAAGTATAATTTTTTCTGTCAAAACATAAAACAGAAAAAACAGAAAACTAAACCAGTTGTTGCCTAATGCAATTTTGTGTAAAAAAAAATAACGAAATAATTAAATTGTAAAACTTAACGAAAGTTTTTTTTTAACATAAGGGCTGTTTAACTTGTCAAAAGTTAAAGCCCTAAGAAAATTCATCTAAACGACTTTTTATCAATTGAAATTTTGTGTTTAAAAAAATAAGTTAACGAAACCTTATCGAAACACAAAAGGATTATTCAGGATAATCAAACTTAGTAAAATTTTTCCTTATCATTGTGTATAAATTCTAGCCTTGCGTTTGAGAACTTCATATAGCAAGAAACAGAAAATTATTGAAATCCTTTTTCTGAATTTTTTTTAACGAAACATTTTTATAAACAAAATATACTTAACGTAAAAGTGATATATCATGAGTCACTTTATTAGTTGAGCTAGTGAAACATATCGCCACTTTACTGTGTAACAAATAGCTTTAGCTTAACTTTATTCGATAAGAAAACAAAACTTAACGATAAAATTTTTTATAACAATTTTGTCAATTTTTATAAAAAATACTACCGTAGCACTCTTATTAACAACTAATAAAGTAAATTTAACGAATTTTTTAACAAAGATATAACTTAACGAAACTTTTTTTTCATATGAAAAAGATTTATAAATTAAACAGATTTTTTAAAATAACAAATCTTAACGACTGCTTTATTGATATTAAAAGTATTTGTTGACTTTTTAAACTCGATTTAGCTAGCAAACGAAACTGAACGAAGATTTATTTAAAAGAAAATATTGAAATTTTAGGTGTGGAAAATTAATGGCGCAGTTTTATTAACGAAGAACGATATTTTTGCTTATAGCTGAAAAAACTGCATTAAGCAGGAAAAATAAAAACTGAACGAAACATTTATTTCTAAAAACTTTAGGAAATGTTAACGAAATATATTAGTAAACCAAAACAAAAAATCTTAATGTTACAGAAAATGATATAAAGCGTTTTTTATGGACGTATAGGGTTTTAAGTTGGCTACACTTTTTTTACACCAGTCAGCTGTCATGTTGTCATCTGTCTCGTAATATATATTTAGTTTGATTTTCACATTTCAATATGACTGATGCCTAAACAATGCTTGTGTAAATTGATTCCTCCCGGGGGCACCCACTTGAGGTGGATTTCTTCTCCAACTTGATATATGCCTTCGGGGTGAAAGGCGCCGGGAGCCTGCAACTGGGAGAATTGGACACTTGAGGTTTGATTACTGAAGTACCACGCTGGTACCACGTCAATTAGCGGGCTGCAGGACTACGCCCCTATACAGGTTATTGGTAAGGCTTTTAGGGTGGCTGTGGTTTAAGCACAAAAATCGCGGTAAGATGTGGTTTTTCCTATCGGATGTGTTGTTGCATTACAACAGACTGTCGCTAGGCTGCAGGCGGCATGAAGTTAATATAGTCTCCATGTTCTAAACAAGGGGTAGGGGCACGAACCTGCTCACTGTATTCTTGAAATTGCCACCTGATGTGTGTCTGCACGTTGGGGCCATCGGTAGGCGTATTTAATTCACCCACCAGTAAGAACACCTTTAGATTAGGATCAAGCGTTAAGATGCTGACGTTAATCTGAACAAATTGGCTCTCAAGGGGGCACGCAATTTTGATGGACACCTTCCCATCTTAACGGCTGCTTCCTTCACCTGTCGCCTTGGCTAACAGGAGCCTGAAACTGGAAGAATTGAACACTCGAGATTCGACCAGTGACCTACTAACTGACACCACGGAAACCAGTAGATACATAGTATTCAGTCAGTGGTAGGATCACCGTGTAGTTAGAGACCCCCGGCTAAATAAAGACATCAATCTTTATCACAATCTGTACAAATTTGGTCGGCCCAAAAGAAAATTGCCATTGATCCCGAATTTTGTTTAACAATGAAAGGCTCACTTCTCAAGTGGTGTATTGAGTGAGACCCCGTTAAATCCAGGAAAACTGATTGTTTGGGTTGGTGCTCTGTACTTCTTCAAAAACGAGGGTGGTCAGAACCACAATGGTGGTCACTGCAGAGGCATATTTCGTTCATCAGTTACACAACGATGATGAGCAAGAGCTGTGGTTTCAAGGCAGATGGCGCCACAGATTACACAACTCGTGTCACAATTGATTTATTGAAGGAAGCGTTTTGTGTATTGGCTTTCTAAAACGATTTAACTAGACTCTTTCTATTGGCGATATGTGAAGTCGCTGGTCTGTTACAATAAGCCCGAAACGATGCACCACTTGGAGAACAAAATTCGACGCGATATTGCTAATATAACGCCACAAATCCCTCCCGGGGGCACATTTATAAGTCTTTATGGATCACACAACCATCTAGACTTGTGTCTTGCGGGGGTAAAATGGAGCCTTGTCCTCGTCAAGGCTAGCAGGAGCCAACTGGACAATCCACTATATTTCCACGGGAACCAGTAAAGCCCCAGAGTTCCGCTAATTTTTTTTTTAGCCTTTTAGCTGTTCTCCGACTGATGATTGAGGCAGGCCCTTCGGGAGTATCGTGGTGGCTATGTGTTTCGAGGCCCTCGTTTGAGTTTGTGGGTCGGATTATTCACAATGAACACAATGAATGGTCCAGGTCCAGGTCCAGTGAATATGAATGCCGTCGTGTTTATAATTATATTAAACTTCATGCGTTCTGGACCAGGAGTTGGATAGTCTCCAGCTCTTCAGCATGGAGTAGTGGTTTGCAACCCTGCTTTGGAACCGCTAAAATTTGCAACTGGGGATGACCTGTTGCTAGAATTAGTCCTCGGCTTCCTAGGGCATGAATGGCGTTGCTGTTCATTCCCATTGGTTTGACCACCATCTGATTAAGGTCTACGACCAGGTGCAGATGTAAATCTTATCACGAAATATTGCCACAAATTTCCCATTATTATGTTTTTATGGAATCTCACCGTCATTACATGTGTCAACGCGGGTAAAAGGTAGCCCTGTCCCCTAAAAGGCTGATAGGAGTCAAGTGGATAATTCCATTTTATTTCCACGGGAATCAGTAAAGCCCCAGAGCTCAGCTTTTTGGCTTTTTAGTTGTTCTCTAACTTATTATTAAGGTTGGCACTTCGGGAGCATGGTAGTGGTGGTTGCGGTTTAACAGGATCACTCACACAAGGCGAATGATCCAGGTCCAGTGAGCTTGCTTGCCGTATATTCTGGACAAGAAGTTGGATACTCTTCGACTCTTAAACAGGGCGTGGGGGTGGCGGCCTACTCCGCGCTCTCGAATTTGCCACCAGGAATGATCTATTGGATAGAATAATGCTTCGACTTCCTAGGGCGTAGGTGCACGCTACATATCACCCAAAGTGGTTCATTCCACTATCAGATATGACCTCACGGTCGGTGCTGAAGTAACTCCTTATCACGAAATACCGCCACAAATATTGGAAAGAGTCTTTGAAAATTGAACTTCCAGATTATTGGGCGAGTACTTCATGTCAATTTATTTCTGTGTTATTCCATTTAAAAATTATATACCTCTATAAAAAACACGCTATACATTTTGGGCAAATTTCTTAAAATACCAACAATTTCTGAACCCTTTTATTTACAACATGTAAATTTACCTGTAAAAACTTTTTTCAACAATTCGTGGATTTCCTTGGACTTCTCCTCCGTTTCTATTGTCAATAAATCCATTTTTCTCGTTTCACATTCTCTGCGAGCATCATGCCAAGTGTGCTGAAATGTTCAAAACATTTTTAAACATTTTATGTCGATTTTTGTTGTTGTTGTTTTTTTTTGTTTTTTTTTTTTCAATCAAGAAATCTTACTTTAGCTGCCGGTTGTATAAAATATCGATTATTTTTAGCTGAAGTAAAAAATTCTTCGGCACATTTGACAAAAGTGCAGCAACACGCCAAACAAGCGATTAGCGGGAGTTCTATGCATCGTTTCATGTTGAGTGTAGAAAAAATACTAAAAAAAAAATTCAGTTCACTTTCGTTTCATTTTCTATGCCAAAGAATTATTTTCAAGATGTAGTTGCGGTATTTTTTTTTTGTATTTTTATTTAAATGATAAATTAATTTTATTTAATTTTTTTTTATTAAAAAGCGCAACTAAGTACAAGGAAGTTTTATCAATGTCGTGGTTTAAAAGTACCCTACAAAGAGTTTGAAAATTTTTAAATATTTTAAAAATAATTTTTTTTTTTATAAAAAATTAAATAAATTGTATTTTTCGCCACATCATTAGGTGGCAGCTTCAGGAAAATAAAAGTGTTTAAGCAATTTAGTTTATTATATTTTATTTTTGTTTTAAATATTTCGCCACACATTTCAGTGGCGTCTTCAGAAAAGGAATAGCTTATAAACAATTTAATTGATTAAATTTAAAATTTCATTTTTCTTTTAAATATTTTGCCACACCATTTGGTGGCACCTTCAAGAAAAGGTTTATTAAATTTTAAATTTAATTTTTATTTTCAATATTTCGCCACATAATTAGGTGGCGTCATCAGAAATAAAAAAGTGTAAAAGCAATTTTATTTATTTAAATTTAATATGGTTATCAAAATTTCGCCACACCATTCAGTGGCATCTTCAGCAAAAGAAAAATGTATGAACAATTTAATTTATTAAATTTTCTTTTCATATTCGATGGGAACACCGTGGGGGACTCGGGTTGGGTGGCATCTTCAGAAGAAGGAGAAAATTTATTAAATTTTTATATTTGATATTTCACTACACCATTTCGTGGCATCGAGAGAAAAAGAAAAATGTATAAAGAACTTAATTTTTTAAATTTTAAATGTTTTTTTTTCTTTTAAATATTTTGCCACACCATTTGGTGGCATCTTCAAGGAAAGAGATATTAAATTTTAAATTTAATTTTTATTTTCGGAAAAGAAAAATGTATAAACAATTGAATTTATTAAGTTTATGAAGATGTGAAGACCGAAAACAGTCGACTCGTTTCCTTGGACATCAAGGATCTCTATATACCTCAATACCAACACATGAAACCTGAGATATCCTACGCACAACACACTAGACAATTTATATGACAACCAAAGCATCACCGAAATTCTAGATATTGCAAAGACGATAATTAAAACTGGAGCGGACTGGGTTCCCATACCCATATTTAAGCTTAATAAAATTTAAGAACACAACGGCATTCATGCTCACTGAACCAGGACCATTCATTGTGCTCATTGTGAATGATCCGACTCATACAACTCAAACGAGGGCCGCGAAACTACAACCACCACGATGCTCCCAAATGGAGCCAACCTTAATAATCAGTCAGAAAACAGAACAGCTAAAAGGCTAAAAAGACAAATTGCTGAACTCTGGGGCTTTACTGATTTCCGTCGAAATATGGTGGAATTATCCAGTTGCCTCCTGCTAGCCTATTAGGGGACTGGGGCTACCTTTTACTTCCGTTGACACCTGTAATAAAGGTGAGATTTCGTCAAAACATATCAATGTGCCCCCGGGGGAGGGGACCAAAGATGTTATTTCGTCATAAGATTTACATCAGCACCTAGCCGTAGGCCTTAATCAGATGGTGATCAAACCACTGGGAATGAAAAGCAACGTAAATCACGCCCTAGGAAGCCGAGGAATAATTCTAGCAACAGGTCTCTCCTAGTTGCAATTTCAGCGTTTCCAAAGCAGGGTTGCAAACCACTACTCCTTGCTGAAGAGCTGGAGACTATCCAACTCCTGGTCCTGGAACACATGACTAGCGTGCTCACTGGATCCGGGTCATTCACCCGTTAGTGTTATTAAAGGCGAGATGATCCAGGCCCACATAATCAGTTTATGCTTGGGGCCGCAAAACCACAACCACCACGATACTCCCGAAGGGCCAACCTCAATAATCAGAACAGCTAAAAGTCTAAAGAGACAATTAGCGGAAACTCTGCGGGCTACTGATTTCCGTGGAAATATAGTGGATTTTCGAGTTGGCTCCTACTAACCTAAGGGGACTGCGCTCCCTTTTACCCCGCAAGACACAAGTCTAAATGGTTGTGTGATCCATAAAGACTTATAATATAATAATAAGTACCTATACGATATGGGGAAGTGCAGCACTTGCTTCTGCATTTACAAGGATGACGATGTGGTAGACGACGCTGACCACACTCCCTTCAAGTGCCACCGCTGGTATGGATACCGCGCGGAAATGGAGGCACAAACTGGGCGAACGACAGCAACGAATATAGTGGACAAAATGGTTAGCAGTCGCGAAAACTGGACTGCCGTGGCGAACTATGTATGGAGCGAGTAATTCGCACGAAGAAACGTGACCTAGACATGGTGACGTTTCTTCGTGGGTACCTGGACGCAGGCTTTGTGGGAGAGGGCCATACTGGCCAAATAGGCATCCTCCCCCCCGAGATCATGCGCGAGAGGTACCGGGGAGGTCAAAATATTACAAACTTAAGATAGGTTTTTAAACGGTAGCCGTAACGGAATCCGGCATACGGCGGAATGACGATTCTCGCCAGATACAGCTAAACTAACTCTGGGGCTTACTGATTCCCGTGGAAATAACGTGGAGCTGCCAGTTGACTCCCTGCTTGCCTTCAGGGGACTGGGCTCCCTTATACCCCCAGCAGCACAGGTCTAGATAGTCAAGTATTCTATAAAGAACGACAAATGTGCCCCTGGGGGGTACCAAAGATGTTATTTGAAGACAGATCACGGCGTCGAATTAAGGTTGATGGATTGTTGTGAACAATTACTTGAGCAGCAGTAATATTTTCAGGCGATCTTGCAGTACTTTATGGGCCATGCTTGGGCCTATCACCTACAGACCCTCTTTCTTCGAAATCATTCACTACACGATAAATAGTACGTTTTGTTGACACGTTGTTTCTCCCAAAATTTTTTACGTAACTTCCCCATACGTCACAGCAATCGATAATTGATTTTTACAAAATGTTTTAACGATTAAAACACGTTCGTTTATCGAATATTTTTCCATAATAAATTTGCCATGTGTCTACTTCACGACTACCAAATATGAAATGTCGAGACTAATGTTTACCAAAATGGCGTCACCAGTACAGATAAGAACACGACTTGAAAATGCTGTCTTCACTTCGAAAGCGCCAAACAAACAGCCAGAAAAGACAGAAAAAAATGACAAATTTTTGTTTTCGATATTTTGCCACACAATTAAGTGGCAACATCAGGAAAAGAAAAATTTTATAATTCTTTAAATTAATAAATTTAAAAACCGAAAAATAACTTAATGTTGATTTTCGTGAAATTTAACTCAAATATTTCTAATCAAGTATTTGTTAATTATAGCGTGCTCTTTTGCTATTTATTTATTTATTATTTTTTTTTTTTTGTTGAAAAGGAAGTGCGGTTGTTATCTTTGATATTTTTACACTGAATTATAAATTTTAACAAAAGCGTGGAATTTTATTAAAATCACAACAGTGACGCGTTGTGTAAAATTATAAATAAAATTAAAAATAAAAATCTTAAATAAAATGATTATGTAGCTCAAGGTCTCAGGTCTTAGTCTTATCTATTTTTAGGTTTTATGATTTAAAAGGATAAAATTATTTTTAACAAAAAATCAAACAGATTTTTGGAAGCAGTGAATTACACAGCACAAGACGTAACGAGCAAAAAAGGTGAAAAATCGGGGAAAAATGGGATTTTTAAGGCACTTTTGTCGGGTAAGTGTGTTCCACCTTTTTTCTCCTATTCAATTTCCACAACTTTGCTGCAGATACGAAAAAAATATTCCGCACAGTATTCCGAAATATAACCGTGTTAAAATATAGAAAAAGTGATCAAAATTCACCTTGAGCGAAGGAAATTCGTATGGCCATTAAAATTGTTAAGACAGTCAACTTGACAAAATGAATGATAAAGTGGCTACTTTCACGTCCAATTCTAAGTAAATACTTAGAATCCCAGTTAGTAAAGGGAGTCCCGGATCCATTTAATAAACCTCATAATCTTCCCTTTTTTTCCTTGTTTTTTTAAAGCCCGCTCGAATGGTACTTTAATATCAAAAAAGGCTCTAAATATTTAATATTATAGTACCATTCGAGCGGGCTCATAATTAGCTTCTCTTTTTTCGCCTCAAAATAGTTTAAACATTGCCAGATCTCTTTATCTTTACCTTTATAGTCTTTAGATCTAAGGACAACTTGGAATTGCAACTAACTTTCCGTAGCTTTTCTAAAAGCTTCTTTACTTCAGAACGTTTCAATTCATAGACGGAATCATCCCTAAACTCTCTACATCCTAAACAACAGCAACAATCTCGCCTTATCTTTGCTGACTCTAACTCTACTTGAGTTTCGGTTAATGAGGTTAGAAAGTAAATTGCGTCAAATAATTAAATGTCAAGAATTCAGCTGTCATCCTTTGACATTTATATAGTAAAAATTTGAGAAATTTTAAGCATGGAACTCTCTTTCAACTATAATTTCTCATAATTTTTGCTGACTCCATGATAACCAAGTATTTGTAGCCACAATAGGTAATTATTGACACCAATGGTTTCAGCTAGGTGGCGCCACAAGCCACCCAAACATATTAATTATTGCATGAAAAATATCCCCGCCGCGTAATATTACTAATTGGCGATGCCAATTGCCCGCCTCATTCTTTTAATTTAACGCCTTTAGGTTATTTTCTCTGTGGACATTTGAAAGAGCGAATTTATGTGAACAACCTACAAACAACTGAAGCTCAGAAAGAAGAAATTCGGCACTGCATTTACAATGTAAGCGACGCTCCCCACGGGGGCACATGATAGTCTTTATGGATTCTACTTCTTCCATCTAGACTGGTGTCTTGCGGGGTAAAAGGGAGCCCAGGTTCCTCCAAGGCTAGTAGGAGTCACCTGGACAATCCACTATATTTCCACGGGAATCAGTGGCCCGCAGAGTTCCGCTGTTTGTCTCTTTAGGCATTTAGCTGTTCTCTGGCTGATTATTAAGGTAGGCCCTTTTGGAAGTATCGTGGTGGCTGTGTTTTGAGGCCCTCGTTTGAGTTTGTGGGTCGGATCATTCACAATGAATGGTCCAGGTCCAGTGAGTATGAATGCCGTCGTGTTCTTAATTATATTACGCTTCATACGTTCTGGACCAAGGGGTTGGATAGTCTCCCACTCTTTAGCAAAGAGTGAAGGCTGCGGCCTACTTCGGGCTTTCGGACTTGCAACTAGGAGTGACCGGAGGATATACGTAACCAAAAGCCTTCTAGGGCGAGGATGGCGCTACATACCATCTACAGTGGTAATGGCCACCATCTGATTAGGGCCCACAACCAGGTGCAGATGTAAACCTTATCACGTCATAAGCGACGCTTTGTTTTAAAATTTTAGAAGAAGGGTGTGTCTTAAGCCAATTTACTTGCTAATCTCGAACTTGCCTATAACTTATATAGATCTCCTAGGATATTTACGCTACTTTGCTAAGCTTCGCTTTGTCTTCTCTTCTCTCTTCAGTTGTATTCTCTATTTCGTTTGAATCCTAATGTTCTTAAGAAGAGGCTTAACATTCAAGAAGCCGCTAAATATTTACTTAAGTTGAGGGTCGACTAGTGTCTGATGTAGGCATACATGCTCTTGTTAATACATCTTTTTTGTATACGTATACTCACCGCAACCGTCTTCCGTAGAATATTGAGTGATTCCGATGAGATCTGAATTTAAAGTTAGTTTGTTTAGCAAGCATTCGCCTTCTAACAGCGCAGGCATTCAACATTCGCCAGCACATTTCCATAAACTTCTGCATTACAAATCACACTCCTACTTTCCTCTCCAATTAAGATTCTATCGAGATTTTGGGTCATGATTTCTTCTCAATTATCGCCTCTTTTATTTATGATCTATGCAACCATCTAACAATTGATTTTTTTCGTCTCTAATTCAGACTCTCAAGAACATCTGATTTCCATTTATCCATCTTCAATACAACTCTCCGACGGCTACTTAACAATAATTTATTATTTCGGTTTCTGCTCTTCTGGTCTTGTTGAGATGTGAACTCATGATGTGGTGTTTATTTGTTTGGTTTTACTACACACACACACACATATACATGCACCACACTTATTAGTGGCAAAAGTAAAGGGTGGGTAAATTTAAGTTTACAAAGTAAGAGAGTTAATTCTCTTGTTTTTTCAACAACAAGTTTGTTTTCTTTCATCCAAGTTTTCAATAAGTTTTAGGTTAAATGTTGGTTCTATTTCGTTAACTTCATTACGGACTTAGAGTCTTAAGGCTGAAATCGAATTAATTGGCTCCGTATAGACTCTGTCCTTAATATAGCTCCACAAAAAAATAATCCAGTGCTGTTAAATCACACAATCTGGCTGGCCACTTAACTGCTGATTGTCGTGAAATTATGCGATCGGGAAATTTTGTTTGTCACTCGTTTCATTGGCTGTGTGACATATGGCATCGTCCTGTTAAAACCACATGTCAGTGATATCCACATCGTCAAGAATAGGCCTAAATTGAGTTGTTGACTGTTGCCGCAATTCCAGTCTCATCTTCCAAAAAAAAACGGCTCGATCACGCCTCCAGACCATATAGCAGGACATGTAGAGCATGCAAAGGCTTCTTAATAATCGCTCTAAGATTTTCCAATACCCAAATTCGGCAATTTTGCTTGTTGATATACCCAGACAAGTGAAAATGATCTTTGGGTTATTCCTCAATGAATAGAGTGAATCTATAACGATGTGAATGGCCGGTCGGCTTCAATTCCTGCACCAGTTGATTCTTGTAAGTCGTCAAAGTCAAATCCTTACGCAGAATTCGCCATGTGGTTGTTTTGGATCACCCCAAATTGTTGAGAACGTCGAAGAATTGACAACTTTGAAGCTGCTCCAACACTGTGGCTCACGGCTGCAATGTTTTCGGTTGAACGACCCGTTCAAACATGCGTTGGTGTTCGCGCATTTTGTATCGAACCTGTGGCCTCAAATTTAATTACCAAATTCTTAATAGCGGTCTCAGAAGGACGATTATGTTGTCCGAAAATATCAAGAATTTTACGAAATACGAATTGTTATAGATGAGATTTTATCAGACGAGTTCAAAATTAATGCAGGGGTGCAGCAAGGCTCCATTCTTTCTCCTACCCTATTGTCTATTTTTCTAAACGACCTTCTTTGTCCAACTTTCTACCATAAATACTCTCTCGCAGATGACAGCACTATTTGTCATTCGTATTCATTAGGTAATCGACTGAACCAGTTGCAGGTGAGTTTCAAAAGGCGGAACATGAATGATACACTCAATAACGATCTCGCGACAATCTTAGAATGGGGTCATGTAAATAGAGTCAATTTTAATGCCTGTAAGACGCAATGTTGCATGCATTTATGCTCGGAATTCGTACTGCATCTGTTACTATGGATATATTATTACGTATTACGGAATCGGCAGCTCTTGATGTTCTTGGTATGAAAATTCAATGTGATGTTCGATGAACTAAACACATTTTTTAGGTTTCTAAAGAAGCTTTCAAGTGCCTCGGTTTTCCAAAACAGTGCAAGAGATACTTCACTCCATCCGATCTTCGTACTATTTATTTCATCTATATCCGTCCACAGATGGAATAGAAGTTTCATGTAGGGGCGGGCTTTCCAAAATTTATTTTGGAGTTGCTCGACCGCGTACAGGAAAAGAGAGTGACAAGAGGGGCAGTAGGGTATCCAATTCTATTGATTCTCCGGAGCATTAACGCAATGTAGGTTGGATTTCACTGTTTTATCGTTACTATCATGGTAGGGAACTTCTTTCCGAAACTCACATGTTTAGCGTTTAAATGGATTTTCGTTGTGAGCGCGTCCATTTGTTGTTGATTAGGTAGTGAATCGCGCTACTTATTACAGGGAAAATTCGTTTTTTTAGCAGAGTACTTCGTATGTGGAATAAACTTCATTCAAGAGTCGTTTCTGTGACTTTCAATGTAGGAAAGTTCAAATTGAAAGTTTACAAACGTTGATCCCTCTTTCTTCCTTCCCATAACCTAATTTCCTAGTTCTGGTATAATGAATTGCATGAGTATGGGTCAATTCCTCAGTGCCCCTGTAGAATAGTAGGTAGTGTACTAGCTTACCAGTTTGGGGGTTATGGGTTCGATTCCCAACAAAGACCAAAAAACAAAAGTTAACTGTCGGTAGGGCTGCTCAGTGATGAAGGCATAGTCACTGGTCACTGTGTGTCTTATACAACAGTTAATTTCCGATAACATGGACCTTTTAGAAATGAAAGCTGCCCCGGTAGGCTAGCAGGTAGTGAGTGTAGTTAGCCTACCAATCTAGGGGTGGTTGTTTTCACTACAAAAAAATAAGAGCTTGAAGGCTATGTAACTATCCTTCTACTTTCACCACCTGTCTAATCTCTTCTTTATGCCTTTCCTAAAGAATACAGCACGGTTGTGACTAAATAGGCATGGTTGCCTGAAATGCTACTTCTCTGTGAATCCATTTACTATGAATACGTCAGATCGCTAAATGTCAAAACTATATAACGTTGTGATGTTGCCACAATTAAAAACCAAAACTTCTTGTTGAAAAACCCTATATTATGCAGATTTACACAAATTGAAATAATTGAATTATTAATAATAATAATAATAATATTTAACGAAAAAAACGTAAGCTTATCAAAGACTTAAGGCGAAAGCTTAAAGCTTTAAAAATAGTATTTCTTTAATATAAAAATTTTCTTAATATTTTTCTTTTCTAAAACAATTTTTAAGAAAAATCTTTAAAATTCTTTTGAAACCCTGTGTTTTGATTTAAAAGAAAATGTTTTAGCGGTTTTCTAGCTGTATCTTATTAAGGATTTGCAGGTGTATGGCAACCTTAATATTATTGTTTACAATTTTTCTTTTCACTTACTCTTCTTGATACAAATGAGCAGATTTTGTTTAGTATTTAATTTACTCTTGAGCAAAACAGTTGCAAGTGTAACGGAAGAATTAAAATTAATTAAAGAAGTCTTTTTTCCTCTTCCAACTGGTTTTTTTGTTAGCAAATAAAATTAAAACAGTGCAGTGAAAACGTTAATTAAAATATTATAGTTAAATTCTGAAAAACATTTAAAGAGAATTAAGAATAATAAATAAATTATTAATTTAAAAATTTGTGGTTAAAAGCAAAAACACCCCTCTCTCTCTCTTTTTTCTATACGCATTATTAATTTGTTTTTGCAAAAGTAAAGGCAAAAGAAAAAAAAGCAACAAAAACTAAAAGGGGGTTGTTAAAGTGTAACAGAGTGTTTGTGCATGTGTGTAATCAAGTGCTTTTTTTTGTTGGCAAAATAGATAGAAGTGAAAATTAAAATAATAATAAATAATTGAGTCAATCAATGATAAAATTATAAATTAAAATTTAACTAAGAAATTATTCAAAAGCAAACAAAGTTTTGTGGTTTTGCAAGCGATTTTCTTGTATTGCTGGTGGCGAAAAGGCATAAGAAATATTAATTGTTGCTGTGTTTAGGCCATGCGTGACCTCGGCTCAAAAATGGCCGAGCTTAAATTTGAGGCTCCTTTGGCAAAACTAGATGAAACCGATGATTGGGCTGGCTGTGATTTCATCTCTAATCAAAATCAATTGAATGACACCTTAAATTTAAATATCAAAGATCCTTTGGTGCAGCAGGAAAACAAAATACGCATGTTGGAGGAAGCTGTTAGGGATGCACATGTTAGCAAGAATGGCTATTCCGGCACCATAAGTCCCAATTGTAATACTTTGATGGGTGAAGATATGTCGGCGTTTGATACCACTTTAGAGCCCCACAAGAATTCTCTTAAGAATGGCGAATCGATGGATAATTTTGGTGAAACCTTTGGTGGCAGCTTGGAGGATTTGGTTAATACGTTCGATGAAAAAATCACCAAATGTTTTGGCAACTATGAGGAAAATGTTGAGACGCTGGCGCCTGTACAAGTACGCAGTCAAGAGGAAATCATGAATGAATGCCAGTAAGTTAATAACTTTAAAATACAAAAACAAAAATAATAAAAAGATTTTACGCACTTGACTTTATTCTTTCTACATGTATGTATGTATGTTATCTTGTTTATTGTCCTTTTACCTTTCATAAACTTGTCCATTTAATTTGTATACAGTGTTCTAGCGTCTGCGCTTTTATGTCCTCAATTTGCTTCTTCAGAAAAAGATTTTTCTTTTTTATTTTTTTGCTGTACATAAAACGAGGCAATCTTTTTATTATGTATTTGTCATACTTCCCCCCCTTCAAGCCTGTAGCTCTTTTAACAAAACCCTGCCCTTTTTTTCCAACTTATTTTATTGTTTCTTCTTTAATCTAGAAAATTTATAGCAGCTGACATCAACTTTGTTTTAAACATACAAAAACAATAAAATACAAATAAATCATATCTCAATTCTATGAAATTTTCTACCTAATCGTTATCGATAACAAAATCTTTATGTATATAAAAAAATATATTTCCAAAAATTATTTTATATATTTAAATTTTGCCCTACTATTGGCAATTGTCAATAAGTTTTTATTAAAAAAACTAAAATATAATGTTATCGATAACGTGAAATTTTCTACCTAATCGTAATCGATAACAAGATCTTTATGTATATAAAAATATATTTCCAAAAATTATTTTACATTCAAATTTTGCCTTATTATTGGCACTTGTCAATCAGTTTTCATTTAGAAAACTAAAATATATTGTTATCGATAACTTATCTAAACAAAAAAACCCTTTCACAATCTCTTATTTCTTTATTTAATATTAACAAACTAGTTAACAATTATCCACTGAAAGTTGTAATAAGAAGTAATATCCAACAGCTTAACAATTATAAAAATTTATCGATAACCCTCTTTCTTAAAACCAAAAATTATCAATACCTAACACCTTTTCAAAAAAAAGGAACAAATAATCTTTTTCAACAAATTTCATTCATTCAAATCATTTTACTTTATTTATATTTCATTAAAAAAAAAATTTTCGATTACAAAATTTTATTTTAAAAAACATTTCGATAACAACTTTTGTTTTTGCGAAAATTTTTTGATAAACACTTAAAATAAAAAAGTTAAACAGGTTTTTTTTTTAAAAAAAGTAGATATTAAAAATATCTTAAATATATAAATTTCCGATAACATTTTCCTTTTTAAAGAAAATTAAAATAATGAAAATACAAATTTTCAAAAAGATTTTCAAGGAAAATATATAAAAAAAATAAAACTACAAAATTTCATTGGTGGCTATTCAGCGAAAATATATTTTTAATATAATAAATAAATTTAAATAAATTATCGATAATTTGATAGCAACAATTTCTATAAAATAATATCGATAACAGTTTTTTCCTTAATAGTTTTCCATAACAAATTATTTAGAAAAATATGATAAATAACAAATTAATTGGAAAAGTCCATCGATAAAAATTTTTTTGGCAAAAACTATCGATAGCAAAATTTAGATAAATTTATAAAAACATTATCGGTAACAAAAATAACCATCTTTTTAGAATAAAAAAATCGAAAAAAACGTTTCTTAATAAAAATTTATCAGTAAAATTTTTAAAAAAATTTTATCGATAACATAATATTTTATAATTGGAAAAATAGATCGATAAAATTTTTTTTAGCAAAAACTAGCGATAACAAAATTTAAAAAAAAATTATCGATAATTTTTTAATTATTGATAGCAACAATTTCTATAAAATAACATCGATAACATTTTATTTTTAATAGTTTTCCATAACAAATTATATAGAAAAATATTATAAATAACAAAGTAATTGGAAAAGGCCATCGATAAAAATTTAGAAAAAACTATCGATAGCAAAAATTAAAAAAAAAAAATTATCGATAGAAAATTTTATTAAAAAAATTATCAGTAACAAAAATAACCATCTTTTAAGAAAAAAATATCGAAATCAACATTTTTTAGCAAAAACTTAACAGTAACAATTTGTTAAAAAATTTATCGATAACAAAATATTTAGAAAAAATTATTGATAGAACAATTTTTAGCAACTTTTACTAGTGCAATGTTAAAAAAATTTTTTAAATAAAATTTTCACAACTTTTATCTAAAAATTATCTGTAACATAATTAAAAAAAAATTATCGATAACAAAAGTTTAAAAAAAAATAAATAAAATATCTGTACCACTATTTTTAATAAAAAATTATTAGTAACAAAACTTTTAGCAAAATTTATCGATCAGAAAATTTTCAAAAAAATTATCGATAACAAAATATTTAAAAAAAAATTACCGGTTACAAAAGTTTTAAAAAAATATTAATAACATTTTTAGTAACAAATTATCAGATACAAATTTTGTAAATATTTTTAGAAAAAATTATCGGTAACTACATTTTCGGAAAAAATCATCGACAACAAAACTGTTATAAAACACATCGACATTTTAGCAAAAAAATTTCATTCAAAACATTTTTAGCAAATAAAATTTTTTAAAGAATTTTTTGCAAAAAACATTTTTGGTAAAAACATTTTTCAACTAATTTATCGATAACAAAATTTACAAAAAAAAAGCTTTTTAGAATAAAACATGAATAATATTTTTAGCAAAAAATCATCAAAAACCTAATTTTTGGAAAAGATTATCGATAACAAAATATTTAGAAAAATATCGATAATATTTTTCTTAAAAATTATTGGTTTGAAAACTGCTTAGAATAACTTTTTAAGAAAAACTATCGATAACTACATTTTTTTAAAAAAATTTCGGCAACAAAATTTTTATAAAACCTATCGGCATTTTTAGTAAAAACAATGTTTAGTAAAAACATTTTTAGAATAATTTATCGATCACAAAATTTAAAGAAAAAGTGTTTTAGAATAAAACATAGATAACATGTTGGGCAATAAAATCATCAGTATCCAAATTATTGGAAAAGATTATCATTAACAAAATTTTTAGAAAAATATCGATAAGATTTTTATTAAAAAATATTTGTTCGAAAACCGTTTACAACAGCTTTTTTGAAAAAAACTATCGATAACTACATTTTTAAAAAAAATTTCGGCAACAAAATTTTTATAAAACCTATTGGCATTTTTAGTAAAAACAATTTTTAGTCAAAACATTACTAACATAATTTATCGATAACAAAATTTAAAGAAAAAAAGTGTTTTAGAATGATAACATTTTTAGCAAAAAGATCATCAGTATCGAAATTTTTGGATAAGTTTATCATTAACAAAATTTTTAGAAAAATATCGATAACATTTTTATTAAAAATTTTTTGTTCGAAAAAACTATTTTTAGAAAAAATTTGCGGCAACAAAATTTTTATAAAACCTATCGGCATTTTTAGTAAAAACAATTTTTAGTCAAAACATTATTAACATAATTTATCGATAACAAAATTTAAAGAAAAAAAGTGTTTTAGAATGATAACATTTTTAGCAAAAAGATCATCAGTATCGAAATTTTTGGATAAGTTTATCATTAACAAAATTTTTAGAAAAATATCGAAAACATTTTTATTAAAAATTATTTGTTCGAAAAAACTATTTTTAGAAAAAATTTGCGGCAACAAAATTTTTATAAAACCTATCGGCATTTTTAGTAAAGACAATTTTTAGTCAAAACATTATTAACATAATTTATCGATAACAAAATTTAAACAAAAAAGTGTTTTAGAATGATAACATTTTTAGCAACAAGATCATTAGTATCCAAATTTTTGGAAAAGATTATCATAAACAAAATTTTTAGAAAAATATCGATAACATTTTTATTAAAAATTTTTTGTTCGAAAACCGTTTACAACAGCTTTTTAGTAAAAAACTATCGATAACTACATTTTTAGAAAAAATTTTTGGCGACAAAATTTTTATAAAACCTATCGGCATTTTTAGTAAAAACAATTTTTAGTAAAAACATTTTTGGAATTATTTATCGATAACAAAATTTAAAGAAAAAAAGTGTTTTAGAATAAAACATCGATAACATGTTTGGCAAAAAACTCATCAGTAAACGAATTTTTGGATGTAATTATCATTAACAAAATTTGTAGAAAAATATCGATAACAAAATTTTTAGAAAAATATCGATAACATTTTTATTAAAAATTATTGGTTTGAAAACTATCGATAGCAAAATGCATCAATCAGAAAATTTTCACAAAAATATCGATAATAAAATATTTAGAAAAAATTACCGGAAACAAAACTTTTAAAGCAAATATTGATAACATTTGTAGCAATAAATTATCAGCCATAATTTTTTTAGAAAAAACTTTCGACAACTACGTTTTTAGAAAAAAAATGAACGGCAATAAAATTTAAAAAAAATTAACGGCAATACAATTAAAAAAAAAAATTATCGGGAACAAAATTTTCGCCAAAAATATATCGATAGCAGTTTTATTAAAAAAAATTTCAATAAAAATATTTTTAGCAAAATTTATCGGTAACAAAATTTAAAAAAAAAATTTGTAAATTTTTAGAAAAAAATTTTGCTAAAAACAATTAAAAAAATTATCGATAACAAAATGTTTAGAAAAAATTAATAGTAAAAACATTAAAAAAATTATTGATTACAAAATTTAACGAAAAAAATAATGGTAAAAACATAAAAAAAAATTATCGATTCCAAAATTTAATGAAAAAATTAATGGTAAAAACAAAAACAATTATCGATTACAAAATTTAACGAAAAAATTAATGGTAAAAAGAAAAAAATATCGATTACAAAATTTAACGAAAATCTTTAGTTAATGAAATTTTTTCCCTTAAAAGTTTTACAAAATTATCTCAATGAATAGTAAGGAGTTTTTAAAGAAAATAAAAAAATTTTATGTAATTTATCGATAGAACATTCTCTGGTTCCAACAAAGCTTATAAAAATAATTGTTTATCTGATCAAATAGGTAATTGATTAATTCTGTAAAATTATTTCTATTCAAGAGAAAAACCAAAGAAATATAGATTTAATTCATTTTATTAATAAGCTGTACGTGTGTAATTAGCATTTTTTAACTCGGATGTGTTATTTGCTTTTATTGTTGTTGTAATTTGCAATCATCAAAATGCCTTACAGTAAGTGTTTTAAAAACTGAATGCATCAAGTGAAAATAACTCATGTAATTGTTCTGCTGTGTAGCTTTAATGTTATTAACGCAAATTGAAGTCAAATTTTGAAAATTTTACATTTTATTTATTAATTAATTTTTTTCTTTGAAAAGTAAAAATGCAGAAATTTGCAGATTTTCATTTTCAAAATATTTGCATGATTTGTTTTTTTTACGCTATTGTCTGTCTGTCTGTCTGTCTGCCTGTTTCCAACTGATGTAGTGCACAAAGTAGAGAAACATCATGTTTTATTTGATTTCAGCAAGAAAATAAAACAAAAAACAAAACATTTTTTAAATTTATTTTCCACATTTCACCAGTGTGAATAATAAAGAAATGAATAAATTTTTCAATAACACATCGCATGTTATAAATTAAACAAGTTTTTTTTGTTTTTAATTTTGTTTATTTTATATGGATTAAATTGAAAAAAAAAATTGCGATTCAAACAAATATAAAAAAAAATTTTAAATTAAATCCCTGTCTCCTGTCTTCTGTCTCTCTCTCTCTCTCTTCTGTGTTCACAACTGAAATACAACACAAAGGTCATCAGTTGATGGAATAATAGGTTATCATCAAATAATAAAAACATTAATTCGAACAATTTTAATATTTTCATTTTACTTTATTCAGAGTAACAATTCAAAACCTGTCAGGCTGACATGTCTGTGTATACTTTAGCGTCTGTATCTGATTTTTTTGCCTTTTAAGTCTAAAGAAATAAACCATGTGATTGTCAATTTGAATTAATTGCTGATGTTTGTTAGAAAAAGTTACTTTTAAAGTCATTCAAATTAAAGCTACTTGACATGGGCATATAAGTTGGACCAACATTGATGCTTGCGCCGCAAACATGTTGCACGACAATTAAATTAGTTTTTTTTTAATAACCTTCAAACATATCGTCTAAGATACAGACTGTTTCCAACAAGCAACGTCTAATTTAAAGTGATACTTTAAATGCAAAATAAAACAATTTCAAAATCATTACAAAAAATAATAGAAATTTTATTTCTGACTGGAATTGAACACAAGGATAAATGAATTTCTTTGTACTTATACAAGACGCTGGCATAAATTAGAGAAGCAAATTCACAATATTTTTAATGCTCGTCAATGACAAAGACAGGGGTTTTGAGTGTCTTTTCTTTTTCTCTCTCTCTATCTCTCTCTCTCTTTCTTTCTTTTTTTCTCCTACTCACACAGGATTTATTCTTTTAATATGTTTAACAAACTTAACATCTGCTTAGCAGTTCGGAAGTTTAAAATTCCTTTCACATATCCTGATGTCAAAGAATCCTCCACGTGCTCTTGTAACCCAATTTAGCCTGTGTGTTTACCATTAATTTTTAAAAATATTTTTTTTTTAATTTTTTTAATCAAAATAGAGCAGGTTTTATTTTAAATGTAGGTTTGATTCTATGATTTTAGAGTTAAATGTTTCGGCTTTGGGTTTGTTTATGGCGGTGACTTGCAAAACAAAAACCGAATGAGAATTATTTTTGATTTTGCAATTCTTGTTAATTTTATCACTCTTTCGAAATTTCTTAAAATACCCCAGGTAAGGCAAGGGGAATTTTAGAATATCTTTTGAAAGAATCCCATTAGTTCTTTCCCTTTCACTGAATATGTGTTTTCTATATTTTAACGCTACCCAATTCCTATTTCCCATATCACCTATCATTTCATCCACCTCGACTTGCTATTCTCATGATAGACTCTCCTGTGATTCTCCTACATTTCTCCGTAAACGAGCTGCCCCCGGGGACACGCAGCATAGATGGATCTGTTTCTCATCCTGACATGTGCATTTGGGTTAAAAGGCGCCTTTAGTCGCTTGGGCTAGGAGGAGCCCCAAACTGGAAGAGACATATGACTCTCGAAGTCCCACCAATGGCTTTATACATCTACACTGCTACAATGGGAACCAGTTCCCCGCCCAGTTGCGTGCTGGGGCGCGGTTGGGCGTTCTTCCTACACACAGTGGTAAAACCACCGTTATTAGGGCCAAACGGTCAGGTGCTGACGTGAAACTTATCACATACATGTGCTACGAGCTATATGACATCGTGTGACGCCTTGTTCATCAAATGATGAACGCCAAAGTCAAAAAGAATGGTTCTATAGCGTTTACAATTGGCTGCAATGCTCTGAACCAATGATTTCACCAGCCCATAAAGCACACCAAACGGCCACTTTTTCTGGATGTAACGGCATCTCACTGAAAGATTATCACCTTCCAAAATGTGGCAGTTATGTTTATTTACGAAACCATTAAAACAAAAGTGTGCTTCATGCTCAGCTAAAAAAAATTCCCTTAAGAAAATCTCGATCAACGGCAATCTTGTTTTGGAACGACCCACCACTTTAACTTTATTCTCCATTAAGATACTCGCACCATTTTATTCTTTATTTTATACATATTTTATTTTATTTAGGTGCCCCTGCAGGCTAGTAGGTAGTGTACTAGCTTGTCAGTATGGGGGTTGTGGGTTCGATTCCCAACGAAGGCCTTGGTTTTTGTCACTACAAAAATAAAAATTGACTGTCGGTGGGGTTGCTCAGTGATAAAGGCATAGTCACTGGCCGCTGTGCTGTCTTTATACAGCAGTTAATTTCCGACTACCCTTATACTTTCACTACCTGTTTTATTTCTTCTCTATCCCTTTTCTAAAGAATGTAGCACGGTTCTTGACTAAATAGGCATTGTTGCCTGAAGTGATAATTCTCTTTATAAAAAAAAAATCTAACGCTCTGTAAATATTAAGGACTATTTTTTTCTCGTAGACTTGGCTCTTCTTACTTTTACTTATTGAAAAATGAGAGGAACATTGTTTTCATGCTGAAAAAGAGCATGAAAAAAAACACTTTCCTAAAGAAGAAGCTAAATTTGTCAACACCTCCTTCAAACATGTGTGACTAGCCAGTGTTTAAGAAGCTTAAGTCTGTAACAGTTTAAGAATCAAAAGACTTTTCGAAGATAAAAAGTTTTATCGAATTTCCTGGCGCTACAATAAATAAATAAATCGCTTACGGGAGAGAGTTGCAAGAAGTCTTCTTTAACTGGGATATTTGACTATCTTTAGTTAGTTTGAGCCCCAAGTTTGATTGTTGAAATTAGAGAAAAATTATTTTTGTCTAGAGACACGAGTCATATTCTCAACTTTTTTGTTTTTGCTTCAATAGCAAAATACAGGGTGTCCGCCGGAAAGTGTTATATAACTTGTTTTTCCGCCATTTTGATAAATATTAGTTTTGACAGTTCATTCATATTTGGCAGAGTCATGAAGTAGACCCGGACTCGGTGTGGGAAACCCAACTTACGCAATCTTTATAGAAACTTTCATGCAACATCTCGAATCACTACACGTAAAAACAGTAATAGAAAAACACATCCTCGAACAAGACAACGCCGAACAAATTCTAGCAAACTTAAACGCAATCTATAATAACTTTACATACAAAATGGAAAAAAGAACAAGACAGAAATTTGCATTATCTTAACATCACAATAACACGAGGAACTGAATGTTTAACAAATGACATTTAAAGAAAACCAACTACGTCGAAAACTAACATCCACAACACCTCAAACTATACTACCCAGTATAAACTAGCAGTATTTAGGACATACGATACAGAGACCTTAGATAATCCCACTTATTCCTGACAAGTATAACAAAGAACTCGACAAAATTTATACTATAACTAAAAATAATGGCTACAAATCGACCACTATCAATAAACTTCTCAGACGATACAACACTATAAACAGGAATAAAGAAGACAATGGAACAACCGCTGCAATACGGCCGCACACTTTTACTACATGACCAGAAATACAAGGTGTCCGGCGGGAAGATATACTACTTTGTTTTTGCCGCCATTTTGGTAAACATTAGTCTTGACAGTTCATTCATATTTGGTAGTCGTGAAGGAGACACGTGGCAAATTTCTTATGAAAAAATATTCAATAAACCAATGTGTTTTAATCGTTAAAATATTTTATCACAAGCAATCATCGATTACTGTGGCGATGAGAAAGTTGAGTGAAATTTCTGGGAGAAACAATGTGATAAGAAAACGCTTTATTTATCGTGTTGTGATCCAAGTATGGATCACAATGTACTGCAAGATCGGCTCAAAACATTACTGCTGCTCAAGAAAGTGTTGAAAACCATCCATTAACCTCAATTCGACGCCGTGCTCAGGAGCTTGTGGTCTTCAAAGAACAACTTTGGCCACACTTCTGCACAAGGATTTGCATTTGTTTCCATATAAGATTCGGTTGACGCAAGAGCTTCTTTCACAAGATCATTTACGCCGTCGTACATATGTTAATAGGAGGTTACAGCTCGCCTATGACAATCTCGATTTTTATGAAAAAATCATATGGAATGACGAGGCACATTTTTATTCGAATGGATGTGTGAATAAATAGGATAGTCGGTTCTGGGGAATGGGAAACCCCTAAATTATACAACACTCACCTTTGCAGCCATTAAAAGTGATAGTGTGGTGTGCTATTTTGGTCGGGAGGAATCATTGGACTTTGAAAATGAAAATGGGTTAACCGTAACTGTGAATGGGGAACGATATCGTGATATGACTGAAAACTTTTTAACGCCACAGCAGCATGCTTTTGGCTTGATTAACACGTGGTATCCTGGTCATGTCGCCAGGATTACTGCGAGACCTTTTTTCATAACAAGTTGTTTCAGTAAATCGTGACGTTGATTGACCTTCACGGTCGCCTGATTTGACTCTCTTTCTGTGGGGGGGATATCTGAAAAGCAATAAGTAGGCAAGCAAACCAGAAACGCTTGAACAACTCAAACAAAATATTCGTGATGGAAGTAATGAAATACTGTGTGAAATGTGTGAGAATGTAATGAAAAATGTGCTCAAGAGGGCGCGCATTTGTAAGGCTAACAGAGGCGGGGACATTTATCTGATATTCTATTCCATACATAATTGCCGACATTAAATAAAATATTTATCAATATAAGATATATTCTCTTTCATTTAGGTGCCCCTGTAGTCTAGTAAGTAGTGTACTAGCTTGTCAGTTTGGGGGTTGTAGGTTTGATTCCCAACAAACACCTTGGTTTTTTCTTTTCACTACAAAAATAAAAATTGACTGTCGGTGGGGCTGCTTAGTAATGAAGGCATGTCCACTGGTCGCTGTCGCTGCTTATACGACAGTTAATTTCCGATTATCCTTCTACTTTCACCACCTGTTTCATCTCTTCTCTATTCCTTTCGTAAAGAATGTAGCACGGTACTTGACTAAATAGGCATTGCTGCCTGAAGTGCTACTTCTCTTAAAAAAAAATTTAATCAAAAATTATAAGCAAACAAAGTAGTATACCTCCCGGCGGACACCCATTTTGTTATTTAACAAAAAAAAATTCAAGATTTTTAATTTATAAAAATATGTTTCAATTATTAATTGAGAAATAAATAAAGAAAACCTAATTGACTCTTTGTCTACATTCTTTAAAAAAAAAATTATTATTTAAAAAAAAAACAAAAAATATTTTCTTATTTACGAGCTGTTATAAAACTTTAATACTTTTTACTGCACAAACGCTAAGGAAATCTCCATAAATGTTTAAGCGCAAAGTAGTTTTTTAAATTGAACTTCCTCTTTAGCCCTTTTTTGCTACTGTTTTGTTGTTTTTTTTTTATTGCAAGTTTTATTTTATTATAAGTGACAACGACCATACACAACTGTTATCGAGTATTTTTTTTTTTAATTTTTTTTTTATTTCATTTGTAAACTTAATTTCACTCTTTGCATACGAAATTTGAAAATCAACTTTTAAGTTTTCCTTATTTCACTTACTTTCTTCAGCGCTGTTTGTATTGCTTTGGCTTTATGAAGCCTAAATAAATTTTGTTGTTTTTGTGTGACATCATCGGGCCTAATTTAAATATAATATAATTTAATTAACATTTTTTTTATAAAGAAAAGTTAACTGATTTGATTTAGACAAGTTTTGTAGAGTAAATTAATCGTTGGGGAAATTTTCTTAAAATAAATCAAAAAAAATAAAACTTTTCTTTTACAATAAACCACAACACAATGGGACGGACAGTACTTTTCTGAAATAGAAATAAATTATCCACGGAATCGAATTCTTATATTTTAATCGTAATAAAAACTCTCAAGCCAAATGGATATAGAATGTCTTCAATTTTACTTCAAAGTTCTCTCTCTCCCTCTCTCTCTTCACTTTCTTATCAAAATTTAATGCTGTAAGCTGAAAGAGTGTAATCACAGTTCGTCTAGAAACTTACAGTTATTTCACCTTAAATTAAAAAAAAATAAAGTACCATTTCCATAAAAAAAATTAATTATATTGTTTTGCTTAAATTTGCCTTAAACAACACTTGTTATCGATAACTTTTTTAAGGAATTTTGATTTCCATAATTTATGTTTCAATCTGTTATCGATGAATTTTTGAAAAAGATTTTTTT
This sequence comes from Trichopoda pennipes, assembly GCA_030448955.1. NCBI lineage: Eukaryota > Metazoa > Arthropoda > Insecta > Diptera > Tachinidae > Trichopoda > Trichopoda pennipes. The sequence continues at coordinate 4,310,562 of JASKUP010000056.1, read as the reverse complement.
TAAAGATTTTTGACTGCCTATTTTTTTTCTTCAATTTGACCTAAAGAATACTAGTTATTGATCATTTTTGATTTGCTATCGATAACTTTTTTTAAGGATTGTTATTTGTTTAATATTTTTTTCTCAATAAAGCGTTATTCATAAATTTTTTTAAAGAAATTTGTTATCGATTATTTTTTTCTGTTATCGATAAATTTTCGATAACTTTTTTGAAAGACTTTTATTTGCTTAATATTTTTTCTTAATAAAGCGATATATCCATCAATCTTTTTAAAGAAAATTAGTTATCGATCGTTTTTTACCTGTTGTCGATAAATTTTTTTAAAATATTTTTTTTTTAAAGATTTTTTGTTGCCTATTTGTTTTCTTCAATTTGACATAAAGAGTACTAGTTATAGATCGTTTTCGATATGCTTTCGATAACTTTTTTTCAAAGATTTTTACTTGCTTAATATTTTTTCTCAATAAAGCAATATATCCATAAATCTTTTTTAAGAAAATTTGTTATCGATTAGTTTTTTTCTGTTGTCGATAAATTTTCTAAAAAGATTTTTTTAAGGATTTTTGGTTGCCTAATTTTTTTCTTCGATCTGAATTAAAGAACACTAAATATTGATCATTCTTCATTTGCTATCGATAACTTTTTTTAAAAATTTTTATTTGCTTAATATTTTTCCTCAATAAAGCGATATATCCATCAATCTTTTTAAAGAAAATTAGTTATCAATTAGTTTTAACCTGTTATCGATCAATTTTCAAATTTTTTTCTTTAATTCGACTTAAAGAATACTAGTTATTGATCATTTTTGATTTGCTATCGATAACTTTTCTTAAAGATTTTTATTTGCTCAATGTTTCTTCTCAATGTCCATAAATCTTTTTAAAGAAAGTTTGTTATCGATTAGTTTTTATATGTTATAAATTTTCTAAAAAGATTTTATTAAGGATTTTTGGTTGCCTAATTTTTTTCTTCAGTTTGACTTAAAGAACACTAGTTATTGATCATTTTTGATCATTTTTTTTTATATCTTTAAAAGACATTTTTATCGATTAATTTTTTTTAAATACAGTTTCTTTTTATTTTTTTCTAAAGAAAACATTTACTTTTTAATTAACGATTATTTTAACAATATTTAATTAAATCAATAATTTATAATTTAGCTACAAATTTTGTATGGATTTTAAATACTGTTATCGAAAATTTTTTATTTGTTATCGATAACTTTTTTTTTTCAAAAGATTGTTCTCAAAAGATAAATATTTGTAAATAACTTCTAAAGCACCTTTATTATCGATTATTTTATCTGTAGTCGATTAATTTTCTAATAGATTTTGTTCAATATTTTTTTTTCTATAGATCGCTATCGATAAATAACTTATAAAAAACATTTATTACCGATTATTTTATCCGTTATCGATTAATTTTCTAATAGATTTTGTTCAACAATTTTTTTCTATAGATCGCTATCGATAAATAACTTGTAAAACACATTTATTACCGATTATTTTATCCGTTATCGATTAATTTTCTGTTTGTGCATTTTAAAAGCATTTTTATCGATTTATTTTAAGAGTTTTTGAGATATTTTGTTATGGCCATAAAAATTATTTTTGCTTGTTATTGATTTTTAAAAATTATGTTTTTTTGGGCACTAAAAAATAAACTGACTTTTTTTATTCTATTCTATTTTATTTAATTTGTTTTTATTTCTTTGCTCAGGATTAGATGGATTTGAAATGTTGTAATCGAACATTTTTGATTTGTTATCGATAACTTTTTTTAGGGAATTTTGGTTGGTTAATATTTTTCGCGATAGAGCGATATCAAAGAAAATTTAATACCGATTAGTTGTTATCGATAAATTTTTTTAAAAGAATTGTTTGTTTTTTCTTCAAAAAATTGTTCTCAATAGATGAATGTCCTTAAATGACTTTTAAAGCACATTTAGTACTGATGAGTTATCGATTAATTTTTAAAAGAAAGGTTTTGTTCAACAATGTTTTTTCTATAGCTTGCTATCGATAAATAACTTCTAAAGCACATTTATTACTGATTATATAATCTGTTATCGATTAATTTTCTATAAAGATTATTGTGCGTTTTAAAAGCATTTTTATCAATTAGTTTTAAGAGTTTTTCTTTGTTCATTATTAGATGAATTTTAAATGTTGTTATCGAAAATTTTTTAATTTGTTATCGATAACTTTTTTAAGAAATTTTGGTTGCTTAATATTTTACGCAAAAGATTGTTCCGAATATATGAATATCTTTAAATAACTTCTAAAACACATTTATTACCGATTATTTTATCTGTTATCGATTAATTTTTAAAAAAGATTTCGTTCAGCAATGTTTTTTCTATAGGCTATATATCGATAAATAATTTCTAAAGCATATTTAGTATTGATTTTGTTATATGTTATCGATTAATTTTCTATAAAGAGATTATTGTGCATTTTTAGCGCTTTTTTATCGATTAATTTTAAGAGTTTTTTAGATTTAAAAAAAATTGCTTTAATGTCATAAAAATTATTTTTATTTGTTATCGATTAATTTTAAGAGTTTTTCAAATTAAAAAAAATTTTTTTTTGGAGTCATAAAAATTATTTATGTTTGTTAGCGATTTTCAAAATTTATGTTTTTTAGGCACTAAAAATTTAACTGACTTTTTTTATTCTATTCTATTTTATTTATTTTTATTTCTCTGCTATGATTACAAGGATTTTAAATATTGTTATCGATAACTTTTTTTAAGGAATTTTGGTTGCTTAATATTTTTCGCAATTATTTAATTATCTGTTAGCTTTTATCTGTTATCGATAAAGTTTCTATAACATTTTTTTGTTCAAAATAATTTCTAAAGCACATTTATTACCGATTATTTTATCTGTAATCGATTAGTTGTCTAAAAAGATATTGATTAACCATTATTCAACATTTAGTACATTCTAAAAGCATTTTTATCGATTAATTTCAAGAGTTTTTTAAATTAAAATAAAATTTTTTTGTGGTCATAAAAATTATTTTTATTTGTTATCGATTTTCAAAACTATTTTTTTTTATTCTATTCTATTTTATTTAGTTTTATTTCTCTGCTCATGATTAGATAATATGTGTCACTTCAGTATTATCGTTGGTTCTATTTTTGTTAGCATATTCTTTTTTTGTTTTTTGTCCTCCTAAAAGAAAACCTAAAAACCTTTAACTACAAAATGTCATTTCCATTCAGACCACACTTCAAACACATCAAAAGTCTTTTAATATTTTTTTTTTTTTTTTTAGTTCATTTCATTTCTTTTTCTTTTCAAATAATTTTCTAAAACTAAGAAAAGCATTAGAAAGAAGCCACCCTTAAAATTGAAAAAATAAAAAATAGTTGAAACTAAAGTTGGTGGCCAAAGTTCTCTTTGATTTTTTGTTTTTGTGGAACAAAAATGTCCCCTTTTTTTTGGTCCAACTAGAAATGTTGTCATCATTAAGAGTTTCGTACACACGAGAGATGGTGGCCTGAAGAGAAAGAGATCCCTCTAAGAGCCATGCAATGTTGTGGGGTGGTGGTTTTATTTACATAAAAATTCATTTTACGTGCTAGAAACATGAACTACCGGCTTGGACTAGTGTTTTTGTTGTTGTTTCATTTCGTCCATTTTTTTTTTTTTTGTAGTTGTTTTGTATAATGACCCATGATACATTTCGTAATTGTTGGACAGAAAAAGTATTGGATGGGGTGCATTTTTATTTATATATTAATGCACAAAGTGTGCTACGTCTTATCAGAAGAGGAGATAGAGGGCAATTTTGTGGGGCTCTAAGTTATTGTGTTGTTTTTCCAGTTTCCTTGACTACCAGTTGAATTTATGTTTGTAAGCAAAACATTCGAATTCATAATTTACGAGTACTATTTCTACTACTTTTTTTTTACAATAGGTTAGGGGTTGAGTGGTATGCAGAGAGAGGAAGAGCTTAAAAGTGATTGATCAATATTCGTATTGCAAAATCAAATAAAAACAAATGTGTTACATAAATTTTTGTCTATCAAAAAAATATGTATTTGTCTGTAGAGTTACAGTTGCCAACTTTTTAACTAAACGGCAATGACTTGTTTATAGGTCGTCATAATTATTTCTTGTTTTTTTTTTTGATAGAAAAACCAAATGAATAAAATTTTGCGAAAACATAACTAAAAATATACTTTTAAAAATTTATTGAATTTATTATAACATACTTTTTCTAAAAATTTATTATTTAAAAAAAAAAGGTACTTTACAAAAAGTACCAACCAAAAATAATCCCTTTGCCAACAAATGTTTTAAGCACTTTGCTAAATGTTAAATCACTTAAAATTAAAATTTCTTAAAAGAAAACTGATCTTGGAAAAAGTACCAAAAAAGTACTTTTGTGTAAAAAGGCAAATAAAATTTTTCAAAAAAGTAATACTTAAGTACCAATTTTAAAATCATAAATTTTGCTGCCAATTGTTTTTCTAAAAATAAAAACGTAAAGAAAAAAGCATAAAAAATCTTTTTTTGAAAAAAGGCTAAAAAAGTACTTTGCTGTAAAAAAACTACTTTCTTGTAAAATAACAATATGTGAGTAAAAAATTTAAATATAAAGTTGTGGGCTTTACATACTAAATGAAAATGTTAGTCTTTTCAATTATATTTTTTCTAAGTTTTAAAAATAAAAAGATTTTGTCTAAAAAAATTAAATTTTTTTCGAAAAACAATACCTAAGTACCAATTAAAAACTTAATCATTTATATTAATTGGCCATTCCAGAAATTTTGTGTTGTTGAAATAGACGAAGCCCTTGAGGAAGTCAACAAAAAATTGACGAAACGTCGGGCAAAAGTGAGATAGAAAAACTGTTTTTTTATTGACACAAATATATTAGGCCTGATTAGCTAAAGCTTATGAAATCAACAACACAAAAACTTAATATTTTAAAATCATAAATTATGTTCACAATTTATTTTCTAAAAATAAAAATTAAATTAAAAAAAAAAAACAAAAAAGCCTTTTTTTGAAAAAAAGCCAAAAAAGTACTTTTCTGTTAAAAAAAATACCATTCAAATTAAATTAAAATATAGATATAAAAAAGTGGGCTAAAACGCTACTTAAAATGTTATTAATATTAAATTTAATATTAAAATAAAAGTTCTTAAAATAAAATTACTTTTTCATAAAGTACCAAAAAGGTACTATTCTCTAAATAAACAGTATTTGTATAAAAGTATAAAAATAAAATCATAAAATAATAAAAGCAAGCTGGCTAAAAATATTATTTTCTTAAAATTAAATTTTTTAATATTTAAATTTAAAAAAAGGGATTTTTACCAAAAAGTTATAAAAAAGTTTCTATTCTGCAAAAAAAAACATATTTAAGTATAAATGAAATTTTAAGCGTTTAAATTTTAAATTATGCTTAAAATTAATTTTCTAAAAACTTAAAATTGATTTCTTCTAAGAAAACTGATTTTCTTAAAAAGTACCAAAAAAGTACTACTTTATAAAAAGACAATATTTAAGTAAAAATGTAACAAAAAGTGAAGGCCTTACATATTGCTTAAGAATTTTATTAACTTAAAATTAATTGCTTAAAATTTTCTTTAAAAAACAAGGATTTTGTCAAAAAAGTGATTAAAATTACGAATTTTTAAAAAGACAGTATTTGAGTTAAAATTTAAAACTAAAGATATAAATTGTAAATAATACATAAAATTACAGTTTCTTAAAGTTAAAATTTAACTTCTTTCAAAAAAAAAACATTTTTTTTAAAAGTACCAAAAAAGTACTAGTTTCTAAATAGGCAATATTTTAATAAAATTGTGGAAATAAAACCATATGTTGTAAATGCTCATTAAAATTATTGTTATTTTCATAAAAAAAAACAAAAAGAGTAAAAACGGTTTTTTAGTACTTTTTTATAAAAGTACTTTCGCTAAAATTTTTTTTAGTACCTAAAAAGGTTTTTATAATGAGTTTTAACAAAGCGCAAGAATTCTATAAAAAGTGTTTTAAATTTTTTAAACATTTTAATAAAAAAAGAAAATTAAAAACATTTTAAAAAGGTACTAAAAGGTATACAAATATAAAATCTTTTAAGAAAAATTAATTCAAAAAGTTTTTTAAACAACCGTTTACAGAAAGTATTACAGCATTTAAAAAAAGTTAATAATTATATAATTAAAAGTACTTTTGAAAAATATGCTGTGAAAGGTACTTTGTGGAATTGCCCTTAAAAAATGCTTTTTTTTATTAAATTCTATACCTTTAAAATTTAAATGTTTAAAATTAGATACAATTTCATATTTCTTTAGAACAATAGTACTTAGATCAAAGTACATTAAAGTGACGTTTTCAATTAAATGAACATAATTAAGGCAAAGAATAATTTATAAAAAAATATATTTTGTTGAAGATTTATTTCTAAAAAAAAATTTTTTTCAAAAGTGCGAAATACCGAAATACCAAAGTACTTTTTTTTAAAAGTACCACAGTTCTTTTCCTAAGATATATTTTTAGTGAACAAGTTTCAAAAGTGCGAAATACCTATTTTGCAAAGTACCAAAGTACTTTTTCTAAAAAGTACCACAGTTCTTTTCCTAAGATATATTTTTAGTGAACAAGTTTATGCACGGCTTAAAGTTAACTAAAACTTTTTAAATAAAACTTTATTTTAAAAAAGTACTTTAAGTCAGAGGGGCATATAACACTCATTGCTGAACTTTTAATTGAGAAATGTTTAGTAAAAAATGATTACAATGAATATAATGGAATAAAATATAATTTATAAAAAATATTTTGTTAAAGATTTATTTCTAAAAAAAGAACCTTTTTTTTGAAAAGTACCAAAATACCTATTTTGAAAAGTACTAAAGTACCTTTTTTAAAAAGTACCACAGTTCTTTTTCTAAGATAAATTTTTAGTAAAAAAGTTTAAGCAGGGCTTCAACTTAACTTCAGTTTTTTTAATAAAACTTAATTTTAAAAAAGTACTTTAAATCCGAGTTGCATATAATACTATTTGCTGAACTTTTAATTAAGAAATGTTTAATAAAAATTTATTAAATTAAAAATAATGGAATAAAACATAATTTATAAAAAATATGTTGTTAAAGATTTATTTCTAAAAAAAGATACTTTTTTGAAAAGTACCAAAGTACCTTTTTTGAAAAGTACCAAAGTTCTTGGATAAATTTTTAGTGAAAAAGTTTAGGCAGGGCTTAAAGTTAACTAAAATTTTTTAAATAAAACTTTATTTAAAAAAAAGTACTTTAAGTCAGAGTTGCATATAATACTATTTGCTGAACTTTTAATTGAGAAATGTTTAATAAAAAGTAATTATAATGAATATAATGGAATAAAACTTGCTTAAATTGCAATAAATAAAAAAAATTCTGAAAAATACTTTTTAAAAAGTACCAAAAGTTTTAAAACTTGAAGAAAACATATTTTTTTATATAATAAATTAATTGTTTACTTTCCAGATGACCTCATGCTGTAATATTTTTTTCACTCTTCTTAGTAATGAATACCCAATTGTCTGCTAATGACTCATAACAACAACATTTTATGCTCATAAATTATCAAATGCACACAATTAAGGAAATACCATTTTATACAGATAATTATCGTTGCCTAACGATAACAGAACTTATGTTAGAACAATTTACACCTCATTTTCACGTTAATTATTTGAGACAACATTTGAAACAAAAGATCATCAAGAATACTCGCCACCTCCACTCAACTCACATGCGACTGTTCAAAATATGTGTGTTCACATAATTAAAAAAATAGAAAACGAATAAAAAGGGTTCCCTTTGGATTTTATCATTTTAAATGAAGTTGATTACATGTCGTCCCCGTTTCTTTTGCTTTTAAATAACATTCGCCTACAATTTACACATCATGAGATCTAAACAAACAGCAGCAGTAACATTTTAGAGAAAACAAAAATCCAACATCAACCAAAACGGGTACAACTAACTACCTGCTCCTGCTTCCAGTCAAAAAGTCTGTATCGCCGCACATGTGTTTCACAGTCACCATTATTACATTTATTACATTTTTCTGTTTTGATTTCTATTCCTTTCTTTTTTGTTTTTATTTTTACCTAAATGTAAAGGTATTTTTGCAAGAAAAGAAGAATTTAATCTTAAAATTCCTGTAGATTAAAAGAAAGTAAAAGACGAGGACAAAGGCGAAGGTAAAAAAATCTAAAGCACATGCCACTTAAGCAAAAATAAATATGAAATGGAACACAAAAACAAAAAATAATTTTCGAAATAAAAATGAATTAACGTCATTTAACCTTCATTGAGGTACTTGAAGGTTAAATTACAATTTAAGCGCTTAGCGTCAGGCCACTAATCCTAACTGTGAAGATTGTTAACTTCAAGTTAATTTTTGTTGATTTCATTTCTAAACCTAAAAAACGACTAAAACAAACACACTGTTTCGAGCGACTTTTGGTCTAAAGTCTTCATTGAGTCGATTTTTTTGTAGAAATAGTGTGAATAGGTACTTTTTGGAAAAAATGTCCGAAAGTATTTCTATATGCAATACAAGTTTAGTCTCTGGCCCAACCTTAAGTATACTCCAGCCTTCAGTCTAGTCTAGCCAGTTGAAATTTGCTATATCACATTTGTAAGCCTAGCGACTAAAACAAAAGCACTGTTTCCTTCGACTTTCTGGTATAAAGTCTTCCTTCAGCCGAGTTTTTGTTAGAAACAGTGTGAGTAGGTACTTTTTAGAAAAATGTCAGGGAGTATACTATTCAGTATAGTCCAGCCTTCAGTCTAGTCTTGCCTTCAGTCTAGTTTCAGCCCTAGTACAGCCTCTAGTCTTGCCTGTAGTCTAGCCTCCTGTAGTCTAGCCTGTAGTCTAGCCTGTAGTCTAGTCTGTAGTCTAGCCTGTAGTCTAGCCTGTAGTCTAGTCTGTAGTCTAGCCTGTAGTCTAGCCTGTAGTCTAGTCTGTAGTCTAGCCTGTAGTCTAGCCTGTAGTCTAGTCTATAGTCCAGCCTGTAGTCTAGCCTATAGTCCAGCCTGTAGTCTAGCCTCCTGTAGTCTAGCCTCCTGTAGTCTAGCGTTCTATAGCCTAGCCTCCTGTAGTCTAGCCTCCTGTAATCTAGCCTCCTGTAGTCTAGCCTCCTGTAGTCTAGCCTCCTGTAGTCTAGCCTCCTGTAGTCTAGCCTCCTGTAATTTAGCCTCCTGTAGTCTAGCCTCCTGTAGTCTAGCCTCCTGTAATTTAGCCTCCTGTAGTCTAGCCTCCTGTAGTCTAGCGTCCTGTAGTCTAGCCTCCTGTAGTCTAGCCTCCTGTAGTCTAGCCTCCTGTAGTCTAGCCTCCTGTAGTCTAGCCTCCTGTAGTCTAGTCTCCTATAGTCTAGCCTCCTATAGTCTATCCTCCTGTAGTCTAGCCTCCTGTAGTCTAGCCTCCTGTAGTCTAGCCTCCTGTAGTCTAGCCGTCTGTAGTGTAGCCTCCTGTAGTCTAGCCTCCTGTAGTCTAGCCGTCTGTAGTGTAGCCTCCTGTAGTCTAGCCTCCTATCATATAGCTTCCTGTAGTCTAGCCTCCTGTAGTCTAGCCTCCTGTAGTCTAGCCACCTGTAGTCTAGCCTCCTGTAGTCTAGCCTCCTACAGTCTAGCCTCCTGTAGTCTAGCCTCCTGTAGTCTAGCCTCCTGTAGTCTAGCCTCCTGTAGTCTAGCCTCCTGTAGTCTAGCCTCCTGTAGTCTAGCCGTCTGTAGTTTAGCCTCCTGTAGTCTAGCCTCCTATCATCTAGCCTCCTGTAGTCTAGCCTATTATCATCTAGCCTCCTGTAGTCTAGCCTCCTGTAGTCTAGCCTCCCGTAGTCTAGCCTCCTGTAGTCTAGCCTCCTGTAGTCTAGCTTCCTGTAGTCTAGCCTCCTGTAGTCTAGCCTCCTCTAGTCTAGCCTCCTGTAGTTTAGCCTGTAGTCTAGCCTGTAGTTTAGCCTTTAGTCTAGCCTGACAATATACCTCCAAAAAGAAGAAAAAATTTTAACTGTCTGTCACAGGTGATGTTTTTAAAGTGGATCGTCTTTAAAGAGGAAAAAATTTGCCCTGTCTGCCACAGGTAACGGCGCACTTGTTTTTTTCGAAAAAATTTCACAAAGCATGCTATTGCAAAAGATAAGATGCCTTTTAAAAAGAGTGGATCATCGTAATGGGCATTTTTAAAAAAAGAAAATAATTCTGCACTCTCCGCTACAAGTCACTATTTTATAAAAACAAATAAGAAGTGTTAGTCACAGGGCACGTTTTTTTGGAAAAAAGGTCGCAGGATATTTTGCAGAACAAAAGGTGAATTGTGTGCCACATTTTGGAGCGGGGAAATTGGAAGCTATTACAGGTGACCTTTTTTTATAAAGAAATAAGGACTGTTTGTCACAGGGTTCTCTTTTTTTTGGAGAAAGTGTGGATTGTTTGTCCCAACCAGTTTCTGTAAACCTGGCACTTTTTTTGAAGTAACAACTTTTTCTTAAACATATTTTTAATAGAAGTAATTTGAGATTCTATTAACCCTTTCTGGAAATGTGGTCTTTATCACCTTTATCATGACAAATCGTCCACTTCTCTTAGTTTTCAGCAGCTTAATTAAAATTTATTTAACTTCACACAATTATTCGGTCACAAATTTAAAAAATTTTATTGATTTCTGTTGCTCAATAAGAGCGATTACTCAACACGATGGTCTCAGATGCTTTCCATAAATTGTGAATGAAATTAACGATACGTGCTTTGGGAAACAACACTCTCTGGAAGCCCAAAGGATGTAGAAAATAATTGATTGGTTTGTTAACATTTGTTGTTGTTGTTGCTGTTTATGGGTATGTTAACATTTGTCTTTAGCCAAAATCTGAACCAGAAACTTATGACTTAAAGTTCATATGAACTCGTAATAATTAAGGGAGTCTCTTAAGGAAGCGGGCATTCAGTTCACTCTGCTTGCGAAAAGTATAAATTTCATTCGTTTACAAAAGGTTTGGGCAAATTTCCACTATCTTTTTAAATCCTTTAAATCTTCAAGGCTTTCAATTTTCTTTTTTAAATTTTCTATTTGCAAAACGGTTAAGTAACCGCCGTAACCCATATTCACTCATTTTAACCCTTAAAAAAATTTACCACATTTTCTAACGTCTTAAACGTTTTGGCAGCGATTCGCTTGAATTGTAATTTGAAACTTGGCTTCCATTATCAAATAACATTCGTTATCTTTACCTTCACTGTTACGGCAATAGCTTTACAGACAGACTTTTTTTTTGTTTTATTTGTTTTAATAAATAAATTTTTAACTTGATTTTGTTGTTTTTTCTTCTTCTTCTTCTTTATTTTTGCTTTCTTTAATTCTCCCATTTGTTTTAATGAGTTGTTGTAACACTCAAAAAATAAAATTGTCTCAGATTTTAGATTGCAGCATCTCATGTTTAAGTGTTACGAGTCTGATATTCGCTTTTATTCGTTTTGTTATCTTATTTATTGTTTGTTTAAATTAATTATTATTTTTTTTATTTGTTATATTTTCCTTTCCTTAACTTCTGCCTAAACACAAACAACGCCAACCAATGCTTGTGAACGCACATCGTAAATATTTTAGGCGCAGCTTTACTGTTATGAAAAAAAAAAAATCATTTTTTTAAGCTTTGGATAACCAAACACCGACACCTACGAAATATCCATTATAACCTTTTATGGCGTTAGGTAATAGTCTGAGTGTTAGTTAAGTATCTATTTGTTAAACATATTGACAGAAACAACTTTGATTATTTTAATTTTATTTGTTCAGAAACAAAGACGCTATTGTGATTTCATTTAAATACGCGCTCGTTGTTTGACTGAAAACAAGACAGACAGAGAGAGAGAGAGAGAGAGATAGAGGGTTTAGCAGTGAGATGATTAACGGAAAAATGCAAAAAAAAATAACAAGATGGCTTCGAATAAGAAATTGATTATTTTAATTATTCGCGCCGTCTAAAACCAATGTGCCAAATGCTTAAATCTTTGAGCCTTTCTACTGAGCTACAGGGTACTCGCCGGGAAGGTATACACTACTTTGTTTGTGAATAATTTTTAATTAAATAAAAGAGGAGAACGGATCTTATATTAAATAAATATTTTATTTAATGTCGGCAATTATGTATAGAATAGATAATCAGATAATCAGATAAATGTCCCCGCCTCTGTTAGCCTTTCAAATGCGAGCCCTCTTGAGCACACTTTTCATTACATTCTCACACATTCCATACAGTATTTCATTACGAATATTTTGTTTGAGTTGCTCAAGCGTTTCTGTTTTGTTTGCCAAAACTTTGCTCTTCCGATATCCCCACAAAAAGAAGTTCGGCGGAGCAGTCAAATCACACGACCGTGGAGGCCAATCAACATCATCATTTCTTAAAATAAATTGTTGTGGAAAGAGATCTCACAGTAATTCCAATTGTAATCCTGGCTAAATGCGATGTGGCAGAGTCTTCTTCATACCAAAAGCATGCAGCTGTGTGGCGTCACGATATCGCTTCCCATTCATAGTTACCGTTACCCCGTTTTCATTTTCAAAGCAGTAAGGTCCAATGATTCCTTCTCACTAAATTGCACACCAGACTCCCCCCCGACGGCACATTGATATGTTTTGATGGAAATCCACCATGTGTCAACGGGGGAAAAAACGGGAGCCCAGTCCCCTGAAAGCTGGCAGGGAGTCAACTGGAAGCTCCACGTTATTTTCACGGGTATCAGTAAGCTCCAGAGTTTAGAGCTACTTGGTTCTTTAGCTTTTTAGCTGTTCTCTGTCCAATTATTTAGGTAGGCCCTTCGGAAGTATCGTAGTGGTTGTGGTTTCGGGGCCCTCATGAATTTAATTTACTGAGAACATTGAGTGAATGATCCGGATCCGTGAGTATGCCTGTCATGTGTTCTGAACCAGTAGCTGGATAGTCTCCGGCTCTTCAGCAAGGAGTGGTGGTTGCTTAAGAGAACTGCAGACAGACATAAATTAAAATATAAAGCAACCTAAATTTGCAGATTAAATAGCAGTTTAAACTCTATCGCAGGCTTTCGAATGGAAATTTTGTTGAAGCTGTGGTAGATGTAGTCGTATTGTGGAAGGACCCGATGTCTTGCAACAGCAAGGCATAAAATGATTAAGACATTTGTGGAACCTAACGTAGAGAGGAGAGTATCGACTCGGTTGGTAAACGGTGGAGGTTTTGAATTCAAGTCTGACCGGAGCTGTAATTAGAGAGGAAAGTAATGACCTGGTTGGTAAACCGAAAAGGTTTTGAGTTAAAATTTCACCGGAGTCATAGGAAAGTAACGGCCCGCTTGATAAACAGAGGAGATTGTTTACCCAAATCTCATCGGAGCCGTAATTAGAGAGAAAAATGATTTAGTTGGTAAAGAGAGGAGTGAAAGTAATTAGATAAGAAAAGCAATGACCTGGTTGGTAAAGAGAAGAGAGGATAGTAGTGCAAGTATCGACACTTTAGATCTCGTTGAAGTGACAGCAAATTGTGATTTGGATGGTTTCGTTAGAGTCACAGGCGACAGTTCTTTGAACACATGTTTCTTGTCGTGATTCCTAAAAAAGAAGTAACAATCCGGTTTAATTCTTAAAAGCCCACCGGAGCCGTTCGTAATTACAGAGAATTATATCGACTTGCTTGGAAGAAAGTAACGGCCCGCTAGATAAACAGAGCCGTAATAAGAGAGGAAAAGCAATGACCTGCTTGGGAAAGAGAGGAGAGGATAGTAGTGCAAGTATCGCCACTTTAGATCTCGTCGAAGTGACAGCTAATTGTGATTTGGAAGGTTTTCCTTAAAGTCACAGGCGACAGTTCCTTTAACGCATGTTTCTTGTCGTGATTCATAAAAAAAGAAGACTTGGAATTTAAATCTCGCCGGAGCTGTAATTAGAGAGAAAAAGCAACTACCTGGTTGGAAAAGAGTGGCGAGGATAGTAGTGAAAGAATCGCCACTTTAAATCTCATCGAAGTGACAAAGAATGTGATTTGAACAGTTTTCCTTAGAGTCATAAGCAACAGTTGCTTAAACGCATGCTTCTTTTCGCGATTCGTAAAAAAAGAAAACTTGCAATTAAAATCTCGCCGGAGCTTTAACTAAAGAGAAAAAGCAATGAGCTGGTTGTTAAAGAGAGAAGAAGAAGTAGTAAAAGAATTGTCACTTTATCGAAGTGACAGCAAATTGTGATTTAGGCGGGTTTCCTTAAAGTCTCAGGCGACAGTGTGTTTTTTTTGGTTTTTAGGTTAAAAAAGAGGATATGAATATAGGTCCAGCGCCCCCCTCCCCCCCCCGGGGGCACATTTATCGGTCTTTATAGAATACTTAACTATCTAGAGCTGTGCGGCTCTAGGGGTATAAAGGAGCCCAGTCCCCTGAAGGCAGCAGGGGTCAACTGGAAGCACCACGTTATTTCCAAGGGAATCAGTAATGCCCAGAGTTTCCGCTAATTGTCTCTTTAGACTTTTAGCTGTTTCTTTGACTGATTATTGAGGTTGGCCCTTTGTTAGTATCGTGCTGGTTGTGGTTTTGCGGCCTTAAGCATGAACTGATTTTGTGGCCCAGGATCATCTCGCTTTAATAACACTAAAGGGTGAATGATCCGGAGCCAGTGAGCATGCTAGTCATGTGTTCTCGACAGGAGTTGGATAGTCTCCAGCTCTTCAGCAAGGAGTAGTGGTTTACAAACCTGCTGTGGCGCCACTAAAATTGAAACTAAAAAGGACCTGTTGCTAAAATTAGTCCTCTGCTTCCTAGGGCGTGAATGACGTTGCTTTTTATTCCCAGTGGTTTGACCACCAACTGATTAAGGCTTACAGCATGGTGCAGATGTAAATCTTATCTCGAAATAGGTCCAGTAATGCCGACTGGAGCTGAAATCTCATCAGAACAAAAGTTTATTTTAGTTTTTGGATAACTACGCGTGTTTGTTGAGGTGAAGTAGAGATTGTGAATACATATTTGGTCATATCTCGAAATAAGAATCACAAGATAAGATGTGTTAAGTGTGTGAAATTCTGGAGGCTTAGGCTTGGCAAGGATAGCATGTGAAATGTGCTTTTAAGAGGAAAAAAATATGGATTTATAAAATTGAGAAATGTGAGGTTAAGGCGATCGCTTTAACAAATTCACAGATTCCTGTCATTATTGCTGCTTTAAAAGGAGCATCCTAATTCTAAGAATTAAGGCTTAAGGAAATCATGAAACGTTTTTTCTAACAATGACATGCCGTGACATGAGGTCACAATATTACAACAACACATTTTTATGATGTTTAAAATAACAAAATAAATAAGTTTCCACATCTTTCTTGCAAAGAATTCTTTGTTAATTTTTGTTCCTTATTTAAACATGTTATTAGACACGTTCAATACAACAATAACAACAAAAGGATTTTTTTTGTGTTTCTATATACAGAAATATTAAAAATACTTCAGTGTTGAGAAAAACGTGATTTACGTTAACAAAAAAACAACAGCTTTAAAAGACATGCATGAGCACGAAAGAATGAGTAGAAGACGAGCTGATTATTTTGAGTTGATGCGATGCAATAGGTTCTCGTGAGTTAAGATGTTATTGTATTTAATTTTCACTACAATTTTGTAACGGACAAAAATCACAACAACTACAACAATAACAGCAGCAGCAAAAGTCTGGTATGAAAAGGAATTGCAAAAAGCAAACAAGTTTTTGCAGACAGTGAAAAATGGGGGGAGGGGGGCAGCTTGCAGCAGAGTGTTAAAAGTTTAAGGAAGATAACCAACATTAAATACTGAACCCACAAGTAAAATGTAAGTGGTACAACATCATTTTCTTCTTCTTTAAGTTCTTTAGATTTAGTTTGTGGTCGTGTTCTGATTTTGTGCACCTTTTATATCGACATCTTTGGTTTTTTGCTTCTTCATTTTTTTCTTCTTCTTGGTATCAGGCGACTTTTTCTTTGCTTTTTTTCGCTTCGCATGTGGCCAAAGTTGACTTTGTTGTGGTTTTTAGCCAAACATGGCCATATTTTATTCTGAGTTCTTATTTATTTATTGAGCTTTCTTTCATCTCAACTTTCCAATTCACATTTTCCTTTTAACCTGTCTACTACTTTTCTCGGTGTGTTTGAATTGAAATTATATTCGACTTTACATGCTCAAGTAAACAAAACACATTATTTATGACGATAACGTTACGTATTGGACTATTTTGTAGCAGACTGGCCAAGAAATTATGCAGCTGGGAAAAATTTAATAAAAAACCAACCAGTTTCCTTTTGTTTCCTTATTGGCTGTTTTACGTAAACAGTTAGAAGATTTATTGCTTTTACGGTGATTGTGTCAGAATTTAATTCTCTTATTTAAACTTGGATTAAAATGCAGTCGATTCTTTACTTGGAGTTACAAAATATGGTTATCTCCGATTAAGGCATACGTGCATACTCCCAAACCATTTATATTCTCTAGCTTCCTCTCTCTCTCACTCTCTCACTCTTTCACTCCCCCTCTCTCTCACTCTTTCACTCGCCCTCTCTCTCTCTTTCACTCTATCTCTCTTTAACCCTCTCTCTCTCTCTCCCTCTTTCACTCCCCCTCTCTCTTTCCCTCGATCTCTCTATCTCTATCCCTCTCTCTATATATATATTTTTCTCCCTCATTCTCTCGAGCTTCAATAAATACATGTCATTTAGTGTGGCGAAACTCAGAGGCGGAACACGAATGATACGCTCAATCGGGATCTCGCAACAATCTCCAAATAGGGTCGTGCGAATAGAGTCGACTTTAATGACGCATTGTTGCATGCTTACTATGAGTGAAAAATGTGTTTCGTCCATCGAACATCACCCTGACTTTTTAAGCCAAGAACATCACGAGCTTCTTTTTTCCGTAATAGCTGTACCAATAGCTACTACGAAAAAAGGAAGCTGTTGATGTTCTTGCCATGAACATTCAGGGTGATGTTCAATGGACTAAACAAATTTATTAGGTTTCTAAAGAAGCTCTCAAGTGCTTCGGTTTTCTATAACGGTGGAAGAGATACTTCACTCCATCCGATCTCCGTACTCTATATACCACCCACATTCATCCAAAAATGGAATACAGCTCTCATAAATGGGCCTGCGCCGCAAAATCTATTTTGAAATTGCTCGACCGCGTACAGAAGAAGGCCAAGAGGCTCATTGGGGATAGTAGGGTATTCTACTCTATTGATTCTCTGGAGCATCGCCACAATATGGAATGTTTTTCACTGTTTTATCGCTACCACAATGGTAAGTGCTCTAATAAAATTAGGGAACTTGTTCCCGTTACTCGTATGTTTTGGCATTTAACTTGATTTTCGTTCAGAGCACATCTAACTGTTTTCGATTGGCCATCGAAACGCACTACGCATTATAGGGAAAATTCGTTTTTTAGCAGAACAGTTCGTATGTGGAATTAACTCTCTTCAGAGGTCTTTCCTGTCGCTTTCAATGTAGAGTAATTCAAATCGAATGTCCACAAACACTACTCCCCCTCTTTCCTCCTTCTTGCAACCTAAATTCCTAGTTCTGGTCCGAACGAAAAACATACAATCTCCTCCTTCTTTACAAATCACTGTCTTTTAGAAATGTTGTGCTGTTCTCCTTTCTAACTGTAAAGATTTATAACACGATTCTCTTCTTTTACTATACAGGCGCCTTATCTAATCTATCCACCTGCATCTGCACCTACTATAATCCACCACGGCTTCGCAGCAATAGCTCTCCTTTTAATTATTTAGCGATAATTTTTTTGCTTCTTAGCGAACTCAATCATCGCTGCTATTTGTTTCATAACAATTTTCTCTATATTACTGGCTACGATAGGAGTTGAACTCATGACTAGTAATGGCAAATATAACTAAATATTTAAAAAAACCGAAATTAAAGCACTATAAAATTACACAGCAAAGTATATATATATATAGTAAATTATAAATTAAAGGGTGTGCCCATAGCTAATCTTATTTGATTTTATTTAATAAAGAAAACTTTACCTCTTGAAGCATTAAAGGCAGACAATTGAAATTTAAGCAAGGTATGCAATACTATGTGCTCAATTAAAAATGAAGAAAAAAAAACTAAAGGGTGTCCTCATAGCTGACATATTTTGATTTATATGGCTCTGTTGTTTGCGCCATTATAGTCAAACAAATAAAAATTACACAGGATACAGACTTCTATGGTCGTTGTAAAAACGAATATAAAATTAGAAATTAAAGAGTGCCCCATAAGTGATCAAACTTGTGTTGTAAAGGCTATATCTCTTAAACTATTATAGGCAGACAGTTAAAATTAAGGCAAAATATGTAATACTATGTCCACAATTTCGAGCATAGAAAAGTTAAAGGGTGTACCATAGCGGATATAATTTTATTTATAAGACTGATATCTGTGGAATCGTTATAATCGAACCCCTAAAATTGCCGTTCTATTTTCGCCATAGCAAGAAGTATAAATATATAAAATTGGAAATTAAAGGGTGTCCCTATAGGTAATACAATTTGCTGAATATGATTTTACCTTTAAAATCGAAATGAAAGTGAATTAAAATTTTCTGCCGGTCTGTCTATTTGTTTTGAAGTCGTTTTTTTTTTTAATTTATTGAAATAACAAAAATATTATTGATTTATTATTTTTTCACAAAAAAAAGTGTGGTGATGGTGGTGGGTAGTTATTTCGCTTTCCTATTTGTTTCTTTAATTATCCACTTGACATAGAAACATGTGTAGTCTTGTATACACAAATATGTAGCTGTGCACTTAAGTACATATGTATGCAAAACAGCAATGACAACAACAACAACAGCAACAATTATAATTAAAACGAATGTCATAAAATGCAAATGATTCATAAACACATGTTCCACACAATTTGTCATGAATGTGCTCATGCATATTTTGCGTTTCTTTTTCATTTCCTTCAAACAAACAAATTTTAATTAATTAAAATTAATTATAAAATTTATAAAATATATATATATGTAACGGGTGTTCCAAGCATAATGTACAATGTTATTGGAATTATGAGTCACACCTTAATGTCAAATTTTTGGCCCAATTTAATATGCCATTGCTTTTAGTGTTTGACAAATTCAGCCATAGAGAGGTATACAATTGCATAGGGCACTCCGGTACTTTTTTTCTTGGGCCGACATAATCGACCAAATGTGTTCACAATCGGGAGAATTGTGCCGAATTTAAGTTTTGGTAAATAGAACCCCGTTTGAAGTATGGCACGGCTTTAAACCAACGCTCTAAACAAAACCCATCGTAAAAAATTTATGCTCGAAGGTGTTAATTGGTTACAGTAAACAATCGAAAGCATATAGGCCGTATGACCCCCGTATTTAAATGCTGAGGTCGAAAAAGATGTCTACATAATACAACCTAAAGGGCACCCCCCCCCCCCCGGATATGTGGGGGGAGCGGAATCTCACCGTCATTACATGTGTCACCGGAGGTAAAAGGGAGCCCAGTCCCCTAAAGAGTAACAGGGAACCAACTGGGCAACTCCACGATATTTCCATGGGAATCAATAAGCCCCAGGGTTCATCTTTTTGGCTTTTTAGCCTTTTAGTTGTTCTCTGACTGATTGTTGAGGCTGGCCCTTCGGGAGCATCGTGGTGGCCAGAAATTGAGGATTTGGACCTAAACGTCAATATGCGGTTCCAACTGGATGGCTACACAGTGAACGAAACAATGATTTCTTCCCGCAAGAAGTTCAATGAAAGTGTTGTCTCATGTGATGTGATACCGAGGATATTTAAAAAAACAATTCAAACATAATAAGCCAAGAACAATTCCAGAGCTAAAAAAAAAGAAATAGTTCGCCACATTAAAGACATAGAACAACCCTAATTATACCTCAGAGTCATTGAAAATATGGACCATCAATGGTATGACAGGTATGACAGCGAAGCCGTAGCGAGCATTTGGCCGATAATTCATTTCACACATAATTTTCATACATTTTTCTTTATCATAATAAAAGAAGGAAGCCCAAAATGAAGCCAAAGGGTGTTCCTCAAATTAAAATATGCCCAAAGATAACTCAACATCTTGATAATTTTTAAGAACTAAGATAATTTTTTTAACACTAAAACATATGCCCGCTCTCATGTACTTTTTCCACTCCAACTATTTTTTTACGATAACTTGTTATCGCAGTGATCGTGAAATCAAAAATTGCAGAACATAAATTAATAATTAGTGAAAAAGCGAAAAATTTATTTATTTTTTCACACACTCATCATCATCATCAAATCGCTTGGCTATTTTTAAGGAAAAATAATATGACTACAGTGGGGTGCAAATGTTTGCCAGAAATAAAAATCTTTTTTTTTTTGTTTTATAAAGAGAAGTAGCACTTCAGGCAACAATGCCTATTTAGTCAAGTACCGTGCTACATTATTTAGAAAAGAGATAGAGAAGAGATGAAAAAGGTGGTGAAAGTAGAAGAATAATTATCGGAAATTAACTGCCGTATAAGACAGCTCAGCGACCAGTGACCACGCATGCCTTCATTACTGAGCAGCCCCACCGACAGTCAATTTTTATTTTTGTATTGAAAAAAAAATGTCTTCGCTAGGAATCGATCCCACAACCCCCAGACTGACAAGCCTACAAGGGCACACTACCTACTAGCCTATAGAGAAATGGAGAAAAGATTTGACGAGGGTCGACGGAAAACCGTACCCAAATAAGAGTGAATCTAGCCCCGTCGTAAAATCTAAGCACATATTCAAATTTTTTTTTCATTACGAAGAAAAAAGTTCGGAAATTATGAATGAAAAATGATAATTGGAAAATGTCCACCACGTTCACACTGACAGATGGCAAATCTTTCATCAAAGTTTTTAATTACTTTTTTTGCAAAATGGCTGTTCTAGTTCATTAATCACATCACAAATTTTTTAGTTTTAAGACTTAATTTGCTTCGTAAAGACTCTGTCCTTAACATAGCCCCACAAAAAATAATCCAGTGGTATTAAATCACATGATCTTGCTCTCTACTTTACTGCTAATTGTGGTGAAATTATGCGATTGGGAAATTTAGTTTGCAATAAATTGATTGGCTGTGTGATATGTGGCAACGTCTGTTGAAACCACGTGTCTGTAATTTCCACGAACTCAAAAATGGACCGAAATTAAGTTGTTAGCATCTTGCTATAGCGTGATCCATTGACCGTTACCGCATTTCAAACCTCGTTTGCAAAAAAAATGGCCCAATCACGCCTTAAGACCACACAGCACACCATACAGAGACACGTTGAGCATGCAAGGGCTTTTCAATCATCGCTCTAAGATTTTCAGAAGTCCAAATGCAGCAATTTTGCCTCTTGACATACAACTTGCTTTCCAGCTGAAAATGGACATTTTTCATTCTTTTAGTATTTTTTGTAGGTCTCGAAGCAAATTGTCTTATAAAAAGAGAAAGGAAAACTTCTATGTCGCTATTACTGTTGATATATATAATATATTATTATATATTGATATATATAATTCGGTCCAACAATACATTACCGCGAACTAAAAATGATGACACTTCAAATGATGTCCTTCCATCACCTTCCGCCTTTTTTTGGTCTTCGAGGTTTTTTTTAGTAATTGAATGGCGCAGAACAGAATTGTAATTATTTTTTATAATTTCAGCCGCGATTTACTTGGAAAAATATGCTATTTAGCGATTAAAATCGCAATATCGGCTTCATCAATCTTTAATGTTTCATAACTTTTCAGTTATCATTTTTAAACGGGTGCAAACTTTAGCCAACTATAAAAAACATCAATTTGAACGTACAGGGTGTCCTTCGGAAAGGTATATTCTACTTTATTGGTTTATAATTTTTAATTAAATAAAAGACGGCAATTATGTATGGAATAGAATATCAGATAAATGTCCCCGTTTTTGCTAGCCTCACAAATGCGAGCCCTTTTGAGCATAGATTTTTTAGATTTTTTAAGTCGCTACATCTGGCATTAGAAACAAAATATGTTATTAATTTTTTAACATTATTGCACTGTTTTGCACCACACTGTCTATCTAAACATTAAGTAATAACATGAACAAGCATGAAGCAAAGCAATTAAAAACTACTTTAGGAATAAACAAAAAAAATTAAAAAACAATAAAAATAACTTTGAGGCGGCAATTTATATAAACGGCCCCACCGAGTGTGAAATCAACCATATTAAATTAGTGACATGACTGACTGACTAAGTAACTGGCGTTTCATAAAAGTACTTAAATATTTTACACATTTTGCTTAACAATCAAATTAAACAATTTTTTTCTTAACACAAAAAAAAATATTTCTGAATATTTCTTAACAAAAAAATATTCAGAAATAAAAAAATTTTTGAAATAATTTTCAGCAACAAATTGTTACTTAACAAATTTTTAAAAATTTTTGTTAAATGAATAAAAATTTAATTTTTTTTAAATTGGCTAAGTAGATGCTTAGATACGAGGCTACCTTTTTTTTTTTTTTTTTTTTTTTTAAAAGAGAAGTAGCACTTCAGGCAACAGTGCCTATTTAGTTAAGTACCGTGCTACCTTCTTTAGGAAAGGGATAGAGAATAGATTAAACAGGTGGTGAAAGTAGAAGGATAGTCGGAAATTAACTGCCGTATATAAAACAGCACAGCGAATAGTGACTAACTATGCTTTCATCGCTGAGCAGCCCCACCAATTTTTATTTTTGTAGTGAAAAAAACCGAGGTCTTCGTTGGGAATCGAACCCACAACCCCCATATTTATAAGCTAGTACGCTACCTACTAGTCTACAGGGGCACCTTAAACATTTCATGGTGTTCACTTTACATGCTTTGAAGTTTGAAAACAAAAAATAGTTAAACAGAAGGCTGAGGGTAGGGAAAGTGCAAAAAAGGGGCCGCTACGGCTTCTACAGCAGGATTATTTTTGCTGTTCTTAAATGCTGTTGTTGATTACAACAAATTAATCCACTTAAAAGAGTAGTTAAATTGAGTTTTGCAACCCAAAAAAAAGGTACCTTGCCTTTTTTTAAAGTACCTTTTAAAAAGTACTTTTTAATCCGTATTTGTAATTCCAAAACGTTAAGCGATTCACCTTTTAATACAGTTTTCGTAAGATTTCTTTTCAGGAAAAAAGTACTTTCTTAAAAGTACTTTACAAAAAAAAATACTTTTTAAACCCTACTTGTAGTTCTCCAAAATCTAGCGATTCACCTTTTGAATGCAGTTTTCGTAAGGTTTTTTTTTTCAAGAAAAAAGAACTTGCTTTACAAAAAAAGTACTTTTTAAGCAATACTTGTAGTTCTCCAAAATCCAGCGATTCACTTTATATCGCAGAGTTATCGGAAATTGTTATCTAAGTAAAAAGATTTTTTTTAAGAATTTTTTAAAAGGTACTATTTTTAAAATAATTTTTCTAAAAGATACTTTTTGAAACAAACTTCACCAATTTATAGGAATATCGCAAAGTTTTCGGAAACTCACTTTTTCAAAAGTTGCTTTTTAAACCGTAATTGCAGTTCGCCAAAGTCAAGCGATTGACATTTAAACGCAGTTTTCGTACATTTTGCTCTAGACAAAAAGTTGTTTTTTAAAAGTAATTTTCAAAAAGGTACTTGTAGTTCTCCAAAGTTAAGCGATTCACATTTTAATGCAGTTTTCGTAAGATTTTTTTTTTCTAGAAAACCGTACTTGTATTTCTCAAAAATCCAGCGATTCACCTTATATCGTAAGTTTTAATCTAGGTAAAATGTGTTTTTTTTTTAAAGAATTTTTCTAAAAGGTACTTTTTTTAAAAGAATTTTTCCAAAAGGTACTTTTAAAACCGTAATTTTAGTTTTCCAAAGTCAAGCGTTTCAGCTTTTAATGCAGTTTTCATAAGATTTTTTTTTTCAAGAAAAAAGTACTTTCTTGAAAGTACTTTACAAAAAAATTAAGAGAGAGTTTTCGTATACGTACTTTAAAAAAAGATGCTTTTTAAACCGTAATTGTAGTTCTCCAAAGTCAAGCGATTCATATTTTAACGCAGTTTTCGTACATTTTGCTCTAGACAAAAAGTTGTTTTTAAAAAGTAATTTTCAAAAAGGTACTTTTCAAACCGTACTTGTAGTTCTTCAAAGTTAAACGCTTCACCTTATATCCCAAAGTTATCGTTGGTTTCAGTATAAGCAAAAAGTACTCTTTTAAAAGAATTTTTCCAAAAGGTACTTTTTAAACTAAACTTCACCAATTCAGAATCATAACTACAGTTAACTGTAGTTATGATTCTCGCAATTCTAACGATGCATCTTATATCACAGGATCTGCATAGGTATTTAATGCGGTTCTCTAATACGCGACATTTTGGATATGTTTATGCTGCTAAGTACCTTTTTTATCACAAATATGGCTCTTTAGATAATTTCTTTAGATCCTCAATCATATGTGGATGAAATTTGCAGAACCATATCTAGAAGTCGTTTTGTACCTCATGTAGCACGCGCTTTTTTAAGACCCCTTTCGTTGAAACGTTTTTAAGTACTTAATATTTCATTTAAGACTTTTTATTATTTTCTTGAAAAAAGTAACGAGTTTTGCGAAAAACAGCCATTTAAAGTCTTTTATATATTTTTTTCTTCTTCTTCTCTATCTGTTTAAGATTCATAAATCATTTCACAATTGTAATATTGTGACATTTTTTTATTTTCTTTCCTTTTTTAATCTTCCAATAAAGTTCTTGATTCAAGCTTAACAAATAATTGTGTCTTTCTTTACATGCAATCAACAATTTTCTATCCATTTGCCCCAGTCGTAATTCTTTTGTAATATGTACTCGTTAACTGGTTACACTTGAAGAAATAACATCGCTATAATCAGCAATTGTAAACACTACTCTTGGTTGGTAACAGTTTAGGTATTGTCTATTGTAATGCAAACATTTTTTGTAGGAATTTGAAAAAAGAAAAAAATTAAATGAGAAACCTTAAAAAAGGACTTTTTCTTATATAAAGTTAAAAAGTACTTTTGAAAAAAAAATACTTTTTAAGAAACAAACAGAAGTTCTTAAAAATAAGAAGCACTTAAAAGAATAAAAAGTACTTTTTCATAAATAAAAAGTACTTTTTTTAAGTACTTATTGAAAAGCACAAATTACTTTATAAAAAAAAAAGTAACCGTACTTTCGTAATAAAAAGCAGTTTTTAAGCAATAATAAACTTAAAAAAATAAAAAGTACTTCTTAACAAATAAAAAGTACTTTTGTTAAACTAAAACGTACTTTTTAAAAAATAAACCGTACTTTTGAAATAAGTAATAATAAAACTTTAAAAAAATATATAGTGGTTTTTAAGATATAAAATGCTTTCTTTAAGAAATAAAAAGTACCTTAAAAAATAATAAGTACTCCTTGAAAAGTACTTTTTACAAAATAAAACATGCTTTTAAAATAACAAACAGTTTTTAAGAAATAAAAAATACTCTAAAAAACTAAAAAGTACATCTCAACAAATCACACGTACTTTTTGAACAGTACAATGTACTTTTCAAAAAATTTAACCATACTTTTGAAATGAGAAGTAGTTTTTAAGAAATCAAAAATTCTTTAAAAAAAAGGAACTTCTTAAAATATAAAATGATTTTTTTAAGAAATAAAAAGTACTTCTTAACACATAAAAAGTACTAAAAAGTACAAACTACTTAAAAAAATGTATGCTTGAAATAAGAAGTAGTTTTTAAAAAATCAGAAGTACCTAAAAAAGAAATAAAAAGTACTTCTTAAAATATAAAATGCCTTTTTTAAGAAATAAAAAGTACTTTAAAAAAAATAATAAGTACTTTTTGAAAAGTACGTGCTTTTTTAATAACAACCAATTTTTAAGCAACAAAAAAGACTTAAAAAAAAAAAAGTACTATTGAACAAATAAAAAGTACTTTCTGAAAAGAACAAACTACTTTAAAAAAATGCATTTTTGAAATACGAAGTAGTTTTTAAAAAGAAAGAAATACTTGAAAAAATACAAAGTACTTTTTAAAATATTAAACGCTTTCTTTTAAGAAATAAAAAGTGCTTAAAAAATTAGTACTTTTTTAAAGTAAAAAGTACTTTTTAAAAAATAAACAGTACTTTTGAAAAAAATAATTTTTAAGAAATAAAAACTACTTAAACAAAATTAAAAGTACTTCTTAACAAAAAAATGGTACTTTTTGAAGATTAAAAAGTACTTTTTAAAAAATAAAACGTACTTTTCAAGATATAAATTTGCTAAAAAGTGCAAATCACTTTTTAAAAATTAACACGTACTTTTAAAATAGGAGATAATTTTTAAAAAATAAAAAATTAAATTAATAATTTTTAAAAAAATAAAAATTATTTAAAAAAAGTAAAAGGTACTTCTTAACAAACCAAAAGTACCTTTTGAAAACTACAAAGTACTTTTTAACAAATAAAACGCACTTTTGAAATAAGAAATAATTATTAAGAAATAAAAAGTAATTTAAAAATTTATAAAGTAATTCTTAACAAATGTACTTTTTGAAGATTAAAAAGTACTTTCTAAAAAAAATAAAACTTACTTTTGAAATAAGAAATAATTATTAAGAAATAAAAAATAATTTCATAAAAGTAAAAGTACTTTTTAAGAAATAAGATATTTTCTTAGGAAATAAAAACTACTTTTTAAAAAATAAAACGTACTTTTCCAGTAAAAAAAACTACTGAAAAGTACACAGTAATTTTTTAAAATTAACACGTACTTTTGATATGGGATTTAATTTTTAAAAAATGAAAAATTATTAAAGGAAAGTAAAAAGTACTTCTTAACAAATAAAAAGTACCTTTTGAAAACTACAAAGTACTTTTTAACAAAAAAAGTACTTTTAAAATAAGAAATAATTATTAAGAAATAAAAAATAATTTAAAAATTTATAAAGTACTTCTTAACAAATAAAAAGTACTTTGTGAAAATTACAAAGTACTTTTTAAAATATAAAACGTACTTTTGAAATAAGAAATAATTATTAGGAAATAAAATATAATTAAAAAAATAAAAAGTACTTTTTAAGAAATAAGATGGTTTTTTGAAAAATAAAACGCACTTTTCAAGAAATAAAAGTACTGTGATAAGAAATAAAAAATACTTCTTTAGATTTAAAGAGAACTTAAAAATTAAATCAATTTTTAGCTCATGTTTAAAACAGTTTCAGTTTCTTATTAAAATTATAAATTTCTTTATTCTTTTGTCTTCATAATTTATCATTGACTTTATGCTCCAGCACTCTACTTATTTTCTATTCATGATAACAAATCAACTCGTCACTCTATAAACAGCAATACAACTAGCAGCTTGGTTGATAAAAAAAAATTAATCTAATAGACAGGCCCAGCTAAAAGGAAATAGCATGCATTCGTATGTAACAATTTAGCTTAGAACCGAGCATGCCAGCAGACAGACTGACTGACATTTCTTTTTATTTGTTGTTTTTGTTTTTGAATTTTTTATTGGCTTGAATAATTTTCTCGTTTGATTCTTCTAATAAAATAAATAAATAATTGTAACTGCAGTTGGAGATTTTTTATTTCTTCATTTCATTACAATAAACGACTGCAAGTCTATTAAGCAGTCATTTATTGTGTTTAGATTATTGTTGATAAGTTGCATCATATTAAGCAGCTATAGCAACAACAATTACTAATCATGCCACAATATGAACAGCAACAAAAACAACACATATTTGCAATTTTAAAGTGTTGAATGATTGATGCCTGGCAATTGTATGGATAAATTGTAATTGTCCGCTGTATCAAGATATAAATTCCAAGAAAAGAAAAAAGAAAATACAAAAAACATTAATTTTTGCAAATAAAAAGAGAGACAGACAGACAGGCAGACAGACAGCGAAAAGGGTCATCTAATATCATCGCAATACACATTTTAAATCACGCCTTGTTTAAACTACAGCTTTTCTATATCCATAACGATTTCAAAGATAAAATATTATACATGAAATTTTATCACCTATAGGGACACCCTTTAATTTTCAATTTTATTTACTTCATGCTATAGAGAACATACACGTGCATATGCTAAGTAATTTTGATGAATGTGACTACAACGTTTCCACAGATACGGGTCATTTTAATCAAATCATATCTACTATGAGGACACCCTTTAATTTTTTTATACTTGTAATTGTGGACATTACACATTTTGGATATAACACACTTTATTTTACTACTGTTAATGCTTTAAAAGATAAAATCATATACATGAAATTTTATCACCTATAGGGACACCCTTTAATTTCCAATTTTATTTACTTCATGCTATAGAGAACACAGACGTGCATATGCTGTGTAATTTTGATGAATTTGACTACAACGTTTCCAAAGATATGGGCCATTTAAATCAATACATGACTGCTATGAGAACACCCTTTAACTTTTTTATACTTGCAATTGTGAACATTGCACATTTTTGGTGTTACACCTTATAGTTGCGGGTATTGTTTGAATTTCAACTCTCTGCCTGTAATGCTTTAACAGATAGAGTCATATAAGTCAAACTTGATCACCTATGGGGACACCCTTTAATTTCTAATTTTATACTTGTTACTATAGCGGATAAACAAGTACACATTATGTGAATTTTGTAAGTGTTTGAGTATAACGGCCCAAAAACTTGGCTTATATATCCATATTATGTCACCTATGGTGACACCCTTTAATATTTAGTGTGTTTTTTTGTTAACTACTCTCTGTTATTAAAGCTATAAAGGTACAAACTTTCTTCGTTGGGTGTTTGATACGGTTCAATAATTTTTTAAAAATCATGTACCCTGTATGGGGACACCCTTTAATATTTAGTTTGTTTTTTTTTTTTAATTACTCTCTGTTATTTGAGCTATAATGATACCAACTATTTAGTTGGGTGTTTGATACGGTTCAATAATGATTTAAAAATCATGTGCCCTGTAAAGGGACACCCTTTAATATTTAGTTGGTTTCTTTTTAACTACTCTCTGTTATTTAAGTCATAATGATACAAACTTTCTTAGTTGGGCGTTTGATACGGTTCAATAATGTTTTAAAAATCATGTGCACTGTATGGGGACACCCTCTATTCTTTTATTATTTTCTTCTTTTTTTCTATTTCAGTAGAACCATCAAATTGATAACTTTTCGTTGAAGTCTCTCTGAAGTTAATTAAAGCTTAAAAAATGAAATAAAAGACGCATTAAGGAGACTAAAAACTGTGGCACCCTTATTTGCCCAAACGTGACTTTATAACTGCCACGGCTTTCTCGCACGTAGTCTAATTTGAATGTTCAATTTTCGATAACTTTTTCCAAGACATGTGATCTTGTATCAGCAATGTTGGCGAATGTTGTCCCTCGAGTAGTTAATCGCTGCGGTTTTAAGGGATATACTAGCGTGTACGTTAGCAGCCCTCTCCAGCACGTTGTATCATGCCAGCGAATTTCCAAAGTGTTGAAAGGTTGCTAATATAATGCCGATCTCCAAAAAGGGTGATGCTAACAACCTTGAAAATTACCGCCCAATTGCAATTTATTCTGCACCTTTCAAAGTAATGGAGAAAGTATATTTAATTTTTATCTTGTGAGGTACCTGGAGTCCAACAGCTTACTTAGCAGCCAACAATATGGTCAATGGGTAACTTGCTGGTTTTCCTGTCGGAAAAATAGTGCAACTCCATACATAATTTCGGAGAGAGTAAGGTGGTGGCTCTAAATATTTTCAAGGCGTTTGATAGAGTGTGACATGATGCACTTCTCTCAAAACGCGTTGGATTTGGTGTCGGCGATATTTTATCCAAATTTGCATCCAGTTTTCTCAGGAATCGCACTATACGAGTTGTTATAGATGGGATTTCATCACACGAGTTCAATATTAATTCAGGGATACAGTGCGTGATAAGATTGACATCTGTACCTCGCTGTGTAAGCCATAACCAGATGGTGGATCATACCACTGTGGATGAAATATAGCTTCATCCTCGTGCTAGATGGCCTTCACTCCTAGTTGCAACTTCACTCCTCCAGTCACTCCTAGTTGCAACTTCAAGAACTCGAACCAGGCCAACGTCCCAAGGCCATGCTGAAGAGTTGGAGACTATCCAACTCCTGGTCCAGCCTCGAAACCACGAAAGAGAACAGCTAAAAGGCTAAAAAGGCAAATAGCTACATTCTGGGGCTTCACTGATTCCCGCGGAAACATAGTGGATTGTCCAGTTGGCTCCTGCTACTCTTGAAGGGAACTGGGCTCCCTTTTACCCCCGAAGACACGTGTAATGGCGGCGGATTTCCATCAAGACATATCAATGTGCCCCCGGGGGATTACTCAGGGGTACATTTCGTGATAAGATTTATATCTGCACCTGGGCCTAATCAGATGGTGGTCAAACCACTGTGAGTGAAAAGCAGCGCCACTCACGCCCTAGGAGGCTAATTCTAGCAACAGGTCCTTCCTAGTTGCAATTTCAGCGGTTCCAGAGCAGGGCTGCAAACCACTACTACTTGCTGAAGAGCTGAAGACTATCCAACTCCTGTCCAGAACACATGACTAGCATGCTCACTGGATCTAGGAACATTCCACCAGGTAGGTGTTATTAAAGGCGAGATGATCCTGGCCACCATAAAACAATACCTGCATGGGGCTGTAAAACCACAACCACCACGATACTCCCGAAGAGCCAAGAGTCAGAGAAACAGTTAAATGTCTAAAGAGACAAATAGCGGAAGCTCTGCGGGCTACTGATTCCCGTGGAAATAACGTGAAGCTTCCAGTTGACCCCTGCTGCCTTCAGGGGACTAGTCTCCCTTTTTCCTCCAGCTGCACAGGTCTAGATAGTCAAGTATTCTATAAAGACCGATAAATGTACCCCCGGGAGGGGGGGGGGGGTATATTCAGGGGTACAGCAAGGCTCCGTTCTTTCTCCTACCCAATTAGTTATATTTCTAAATGACCTTCTTAGTCAAACTTTCAACCCTATAGCATATGTCGTACGCATGCATTTAAAAATAGGATGGGTTCCAAAAGGTGGAACATGAATGATACGCTCGATCATCATCTCGGAACAATTTCGGAATAGGGTCGTACGGATAGAGTAGATTTTAATGCCCGTAAAACACAATGTTGCATGCGTATGCATAGATCTGTGTTCGGCAATGGTGCCGTATCTGTTACTATGGGTGATATACGGATTACGGAATCGAAAGCTCTTGATGTTCTTGGCATGAAAATTCAGTGTGATGTTCGATTGAATAAAAACATTTTTCAGGCTTCTAAAGAAGCTTTCAAGTGCCTCAGATTTTTTAAAACGATGTAAGAGATACTTCACTCGATTCGATCTCCGTACTATTTATACCAGCTATATTCGTCCAAAGATGGAATACAACCCTCATGTATGGGCCAGTGTCCCAAAGTCTATTTTGGAGTTACTCGAGCCTGTACAGGAAAGGGCCAAGAAGCTCATTGGGGACAGTAGAGTATCCAACTCTATTGATTCTCCGGAAAATCGACGCAATGTGGGTTGTATTTAACTGCTTTACCGTTACTACAAATGGTAAGTGGTCTAACGAAATTAGGGAACTTGTTCCCGAAAATCGCACGTTTTTGTGTTTAACTTAAGTTTTGTTGAGAGCACATCCATTTGTGATTTATTGGCCAGTAAATCGCACCACGCAATAGAAGGAAAATTCATTTTCTAGCAGAACAGTCCGTATGTGAAATAAACTCCCTCCGGAGGTCTTTCCTGTCACTTTCAATTTGGGAATGTTGAATGAATCTCCACAAACACTACTCCTTCTTTCCTTTTCTCCATGACCTGATTTACTAGTTCTGGCTGAATGCATTGCATGTGTTAGGGGTCGTGCTGTACGTGCTGATGCGAAACGAGAAAAAATGGCCACCACTGTATTTGTTTATTTTTTTATTTAAAATATTTTCTTTCTTTTTAATATAAAATTTTTATTTTATTATGTACAACAACAAAAACTAATAATAATTTTTTTTTTTGCTTTCTTTTCAGGTAAGTTTTATTTAAATAACTGAACGGTGCTGCAGGTATATTAATTAAATTTCTTTTAAGCTTCTTGAAATTTTAAAAAGAGATCCATTGAAATATAAAATTTTTGAAAATTCCAAATAATTAAATATTCGATTGATCACAGTGATAATAATAGTAAATTGATTAACAAAAATATGATATTTTAATCGCTCACGGTGTGTTTTAGTCAAGTTACCTGAGTTCAAATCTGATTATTTCTTTCTTCAAAGATTATAGGAGAGAGCGAGGTAGAGAGGAAAGAGAAGCAAAAATATAATTTTGCCTTGCAATCTTATAAAATCTTTTAACTCTTAAAAATACAATATCTTATTGATATAATTTTTTTATTTAAATGTAAAACAGTTAAAAAAAATTAGGAACAGAAAAATTAATGTAAACTGTGTGTGTGTGTATGTGTAAGCTTTTATCACGTTATTCCGCTAAGTCTTAAGTTGTTGTAATAAAACTAATGAAACAAAGTTTTGCAATTAAAACAAATTAAACAAAATACCCTTGAACTATTTCAAACTGCTAATAAACCGTTATTGTTTCTTCTTTTACTTCTTCTATCTCTCTTTCAACTTGTTATAGTATTTTC
This sequence comes from Trichopoda pennipes, assembly GCA_030448955.1. Taxonomy (NCBI): domain Eukaryota; kingdom Metazoa; phylum Arthropoda; class Insecta; order Diptera; family Tachinidae; genus Trichopoda; species Trichopoda pennipes. The sequence continues at coordinate 4,277,893 of JASKUP010000056.1, read as the reverse complement.
TTCTTTTGTGCTCAAATGATTGCCAATAATTTGTTATGATTTCATTTTATTCGTTTATTTTTTTAAATCTAAATTTAAATTACACTAACAACAACAACAACAAGAGCAACAAAAACAACTTTGACTACAACAGACCTAGAAAGGAAACGCATTAATTCAGTTCGCACTTCGACAACATTGCCCCCATTAGCAGCCGTAAAAATACGACATACGCGACAGCGCCTTTAATATTTGTATGATTGTATTTGTAAGTGTGTGTGTGTATGTTTGTTTGTTTTTCTTCAAATAATCAAAAAAAAAAAATGAAATAGAAAAAAGGAAAAAAATAGCGACAAAATAGGGTAAACAACGGCTGAATACACTGAAAGAAATAAGATTTAATTTCAAATTATAAAAAAAAGAGTTATTTAATAAAGGGTCAGTCAAAAATTTTTGTTAAAAACAAAACCACTGAATATTTTCTCAAATTTCTTTTCTTATTTGAAAGTACAATCCTTCCGGTTAATAATGGAAAATAATTTCATTCAAATGGCTGCCTCGGCTGGCGACGCAGTAACCTACACGATCGGTCCATTTTTTAAGCACATTATCGATTATGTGCAGCTGTATTTCACCAATAGCTTCACGAATATCGTCCTTTAAAGCGTCAATTGTCTCTGGCTTGCCGGCGTAACACTTATCTTTGACGTCCCCCCACAAATAATAGTCCAACGGTGTTAAATCGCAGCTCCGAGGTGACCAAACGACATCAGCTCTGCGGCTGATAATGCGATCTTCAAAAATAGGGCGCAAAACATCGAGTGTAGCTTCGGCTGTGTGGCACGTAGCGCCGTCCTGTTGAAGCCAAATGTTGCGAATATCCTCCTCTTCAATTTTTGTGAACAAAAATTCGTTCAACATGGCCCGATAACGATCGCCATTAGCTGTAACGGCCACTCCTTGTTCATTTTCGAAGAAGAGGTGCCCGCGTTGGCTAGTAGGTAGTGTACTAGCTTGTAAGTGTGGGGGTTGTGGGCTCGATTACCAACGAAGACCTTGGTTTTTTGCACTACAAAAATAAAAATTGACTGTCGGTGGGGCTGCTCAGCGATGAAGGCATAGACACTGACCGCTGTGCTGTCTCATACGGCAGTTAATTTCCGACTATCCTTCTCCATCCCTTTCCTAAAGAATGTAGCACGGTACTTGACTTAATAGGCATTGTTGCCTGAAGTGCTACTTCTCTTTGTAAAAAAAAAATGACGCAATTATGCCTCTGGACCAAAATCCGCACCTCACGATGACTCGTTTTGGGTGCGTCGGCTTTTCAATGTATGCGTGCGGGTTTTCTGTGCCCCAAATGCGACAATTTTGCTTGTTTACATGCCCGCCAAGATTAAAGTGAGCTTCATCTGAAGATGCCGATTTTGCAGTAAGTTGATCGCAGGCTCACTTAGCGAAGCGAAAACGCATTGGATGGTAACTTGGCTTCAACACCTGAACCAATTGGACTTTTTATGGCATCATACCGGTGGTCTTTATGCAAAATTCGTCTCAATGATGTCCCTGAAATGTTCAATTGTTGAGAACGACGACGGTGAATTGATGTTAACGGCGGCGCTTCACGCACATTTTCTGCCACAGCAGGCAGCAATATACTCAAGTGTACGCACATGTTTTTTGCGTTTTCACGCTCTGGTTTATCGATGAGGTTGCCAGTATCTTTACCTTTTTTCACAAGATAACGGACATACGGAGCTGACGGTGCTTCTCTTCTTCCGCACGTATTCTCCAACATTTCCATGATTTTCAAAGTAATATCGCATTATTTCCCAGCGTTGTTCAAGCTTATACACAACCAAATTCGTTCAGCGAAAGGATAAAACTAATTATCTGAAAAATCAAACATGTCCTAAGTGTTACCATTCACGAAATAAGCACTAGTTGGAAAAAAGAACGTTATATAGCGGACCCTTTAGAAACAAAATTCATTTTATCAAAGGGGAAGTAAAAGAAATGTTCAGCCTCTTCCACAATATCGAACGGAAACTCAAGCGAAAGAAAACTAGTCACTCACTTTCGCTCTAAAAATTGACTTGTCGACTTTAAGTTTTAGAATGTAAGCCATCTCACCATCGTCAAATTAATATGTTACCTTCTCAAGAAAGCCTTAAATTAATCGCTAAAATTAATAAATCGAAAAATACAACTCTGTTCTACTCGAACTTGTATAAGTAGTTTCTAGAAAAGCTGGCTAAAAATATTTTAACTGTAACAAAGCTGTAAAATTACTCTCAACCATGTATGTATACAGTAAAACGACAGACATTGCTTTGGCCCCCTTGCGTTACTTTATAACATGATTAACATCGCTGGCCTAGAGAGCACCCATTACAAAAAGAAAACAAACGATTAAAGAAGAAAGGTCTCTCTAAGTTGCTATAGTTGCAATAGAAGAATGTATAACCAACAAAATTATTATCAACAAACCATGTGTTTAAAGTGCCTGGCCGCGAGGTCTTAGCCTAATGGTGATTTTACCACAGGGTGTAACAAGAAGCACCCACCCGCGCCCTAAAAAGCATACACACCTTAGTGGCAATTTTTATGCGCACGGTAGCAAGGCCCCCACTGTTTGCTAAAAAGTTGATGACTTCCTAACTCCTTGTCCTGTTGCATGCACAAGCTAGGACATTCGATGTTAAACCTGCTTTAATATCTCTTCGGAACTTAATTCAAGGCCTGATTAAACCAACAGCCGCCATGTTGCTCCTCAACCAATAACCAGAACAGGGCCGTAGCCCTGTGGGCAACTGATTCCTGTGGTACCACTATATGTCTATTAAGTTCACTGGTCGCGCTTCGAGAGTCCTGCATCTCTTACAGCTTGGGGCTCCTTCTAGCCCAGGCAGCTGATGCTGCCTTTATCCCCCGCGAGCACAAGTCAAGATGAGAAAGAGATTTATTAAAATTGCGTACCCGCGGGGTGAAAGAAATAGTTTATTGACAAAGTATTTCAGAAGAACTAAATCAAGAAGCTGACTCTAAATTACCTTATGGAAAATATAGAGCATCTCGTGTAGTTAGAAGCTGTTATAAAGGGTTTTTCAAAAAAATAAAACAAAAAATTTTGATTAAGATGATTCAAATTTTTATTCTATTTCGGCAAAATGGCAATCCTATTTCGTTAATCACATCACGGATATTTTTTTTCTTGAAAGAGAAGTAGCACTTCAGGCAACAATGCCTATTTAGTCAAGTACCGTGGGGATAGAGAAGAGATGAGACAGGTGGTGAAAGTAGAAGGATAGTTACGGAAATTAACTGTCGTATAAGACAGCACAGCCACAAGTAAGCATGCCTTCACCACTGAGTAGGTCCACCGATAGTCAATTTTTATTTTTGTAGTGAAGAAAATGGCAGGGTCTTTGCTGGGAATCGAACCCACAACCCCCAGACCCCCCAGACTGATAAGCTAGTACACTACTTACTAGCCTACAGCGGCACGGATTTTGAGTTTTAAGGCTGAAATCGATTCGATTGGCTCCGTATAGACTCTGTCCTTAATATAGCCCCACAAAAAATCATCAAGTGGTGTAAAATCACATGATCTGGCTGGCCACTTAACTGCTGATTGTCGTGAAATTATGCGATCGGAAAATTTGGGTTGCAATAAATTGATTGTTTCATTGGGTGTGTGATATGTGGCACCGTCCTGCTAAAACCACATATTAGTGATATCCACTTCGTCAATAATAAGCCACGCGATAGCATGATCCATTGACCGTTACCGCATTTACAGCCTCATCTTCGAAAAAAGGGACCCAATCACGCCTTCAGACCACATAGCGCACCATACAGTAACACTTTGAGCATGCAAAGGTTTCTCAACAATCCCTCTAGAATTTTCAGAAGCCCACAAGCGGCAATTTTCCTTGTTGACATACTCTGTCAAGTGAAAATGGGCTTCGTGCGAAAAAGTGATTTTTCACAAAAACCAGCCGGTTTTTCCTGAAAGAATTAAGAGAATTTACGGCGATGTGAATGGTCGGGCGGCTTCAATTCCTGCATCAGTTGAACCTTATAAGTCTTCAAAGTCAAATCCTTACCCAAAATTCGCCATGTGTTGACTTTGGATAACCCCAATTGTTGAGAACGTCGAGGAATTGACAAATTTCGATTTGCTTCAACACTGTGGCTAACGGCTGCGATGTTTTCAGTTGAACGACTCGGTTGAATATGCGTTGATGTTCGCAGATTTTGTATCGAGCCAGCCGACTCAAATTAACCAACCTTATTTTTAATAGCAGTCTCAGAAAGACGATTATGTTATTCGAAAATCTCACGATTTTTACGAAATGTAACTTTAACAGAGCCGTGGGTGATAGGCCTAACCATTAACCATAATGTACTGCAAGATCATCAACCTCATTTCTATGCCGTGCCCAGGAGCTTGGTCTTCAAAGAACAACTTTGCACAAGGATTAGGATTTGTTTCCATATAAGGTTCAGTTGACACTAAAGCTTCTTCCACAAGACCATTTACGCCGCCCTACATATGCCAATAGGATGTTACAGCTCGCCCATGACAACCCCAATTTTCATGAAAAAATTATAATGAGTGACGAGGCACATTTTCATTCGAATGGATGTGTGAATAAGCAGAATAGTCGGTTCTGGGGAATGCGCAACCCTCAAATTATTCAACAGTCAACTTTGCAGTCATTAAAAGCGGACAATTTTTTCAGGAGAATTTATTGGAACTTACTTTTTTGAAAATGAAAACGGCGTAATGGTAACTGTGAATGGGGAGTGATATCGTGATAGGATTGAAAACTTTTTAACGCAACAACTGCATGCTTTGGGCTTGGTTTACATGTGGTATCAAAAAGACGATGCCACATCGTCAGGATTACTAAAAGATCTCTTTCCACTACAAGTTATTTCAAGAAATGGTGATGTTGATTGACCTCCACGGACGCCTTATCACTCACAATGAATGGTCCAGGACCAGTAAGCATGAATGCCGTCGTGTTCTTAAATTATATTAAGCTTCATGCGTTCTGGATCAAGAGTTGGATTGTCACCAACTCTTCAGCAAGGAGTAAAGGCGAGCTGCTGCTGCGAGCTTTTGAAGATGCAACTAGGAGTGACCGAAGGATAACGTATCTGAAGGCCGTCTAGGGCTAGAATAACGCTACATTTCATCCACAGTGGTATGATAAACCATCTGGTTATGGCGTGCACAGCTAGGTACAGATATAAATCTTATCACGTACGTATACCCGGTGTTCTACGCTACCCCCATGGTATTAAACACAACTATTATTGTTATAACGGTATCATGAATTCTCTCTTAGTTGTATACGAAGGCTCTCAGTGTTAGAATTCTCTAAGTAAACAACAACCATGTTAGAGCGGGGAACCACATCCACTCTTTTGATTTTCCAATTTGTTTTTAATTTTATTTATTTATTTTTATTATTTTGCAAGTGTATTTTCCGTTAGAATTTTTTTATTTTTTTAATTACAATGGCAACTTTCCCTTCTTTTACTTTTTTAAATTTTGTTAGCTGCTGTAGGTTGTTTTAATATTTTTAGTAAATCTTTTCAGCAAAGTGTTTGCTGGCAGTGTTTATTAAAATACACAAATGTTTCCTGTTAAAATTCTTTTTCAAATTAAAGTTTTTTTTATTATTAAATTTATAAATGAATAATTAAGACTTTTGTCACTCAAGTGGCAGGCAGCACTTCTAACAACGGAAATTAAGTTTTTTTTTCCAAATGCCATTTTGTTTGGCAAATTGTTTTAAATTTAGGTTTCTTTACTTTAAAGACATAAAAAACAAAACTTAAAAAAAATATCTTTTGGATTTAATTTTATATTTATTATAATTATTATTACTATTTTAATAATAAAAAATTTCTTTGGCTGCTTTCCAAAAAAAAAAATTTTTTTTCTTTTGATAAAAAATTTCTCTCGCTGAAAAACCATGGAAAATGTTAAATATTTTTCCTTTTCCTCCATTTACAACACAAAAGTTAAAACTATAAAAAACTGTGAAATAAAAATATATTTTTATTTTAAAAGCAACAAAAATTCATTGCCGTCATAATTTAAACAAAAGCTGCCAGTAGAAAGAAGAAAATGCAAAGAAATCACCACAGATTTCAGGAAAAATAGAAACAAAAAGACTTTTTAAAACCCAAACAATAAACCAAGAAATATTTGAATTTTTTTTTATCGCCAGCGGATAATGGAGACTTTTCATATTATACTTTTTAACAAAAATTTACAAAAACAAAATCAGCAAGAGCAGTTATTTAAAAGAATTGTCGTTTTACAAAATAGGGAAAGTAAATCAATAATCAATTAAAAGAAGTGTGCAAAAAAATCACTCGAAATTTTATATTTATTTCCTGTTAAAATTAATAAAAAAAAAAAATAAAATTAGTAATGTTTAATCGGAAAACCGAATAAATATTTAATCGATTAATCGCATAAATTTTTACTAATAGTCGTACTGCAACTTTTATATTTTTTTTATAACCGACAAAAAAATTTAATGCATAACATTTATTCGTAAAACCGAATAAATAAATATTCGATTAATCGCATAATTTTTTTTTTAGATAAACAGACAGTAAATAGTATAATTCATTTAAAACAGGTGAAGAAATATTTTTGAAATTTCATTTCTACCGAATAAATATTTATTCGATTAATCGTGTAATTTTTCGAATTAATCGTAATTAAAAAAATAATTTAGTTGTTATTTTAAACATTTCTTGTTACTAGTCTTCTAATTTAAAAAATTTTTCGGCAAATAAAAATAACCGAATAAATATTTATTCGATTAATCGAATAAATGGTAAGTGCATAATCAATTATACAAGTATGCAAAAAACCCACTCATAATTTTATATTTATTTCCTGTTTTAAATAAAAAAAAAAAAGTAAAAAAGACTAGCAAAGTAAAATTAGTGACGCTTATTTGAAAAACCGAATAAATATTTATCCGATTAATCGCATTTTTTTAGTTTTTATTTAAAAAAAGGAAGCAAATATAAAATTTTGAGTGGTAATTTAAATACTTATTTAATTGATCCGATTAATCGTATAAATATTTACTTTGCAATTAATCGCACTTAAAAAAATAATTAAGATATTATTAAAAGCATTTCCTGTTATTAGTCTCCTAACTTTTAAAAATTTTTTAGTGGAACAGGTATTCCACGGCGAATAAAAATAAATGAATAAATATTTAAAGGATTAATCGGATAAATAGTAAACGCATAATCAGTTAAATAAGAATGCAAAAGAACACTCAAAAAATTTAGATTTATTTCCTTTTTTTAAATAAAAAAAAAAAGTTTACAAGAATAAAAAAAGTTAAATTAGTGATGCTTATTTGAAAAACCGAATAAATATTTAAACGATTAATCGCATAAATTTTTGCAATTAATCGTACTGACACTTTTATATTTTTTCTCTTTAAGAGGCAACAACAGTTAATGCATAACAGTTCTTCGTAAAAACGAATAATAAACATTCGATTAATCGCATAATTTTTTCCGTTAAGCAGACAATAAATTGTATAACAAATTTATTTTAAAATAAGCAAAAATATTTTTGAAATTTCTTTTCAATCGGATAAACAGTAAACGACTTATCAATTAAATAAGTATGCAAAATAACCACTTCCTTTTTTTAAATAAAAACTAAAATTTGAAAAGAAATAAAAAAGTTAGTGATGCTTATTCGGAAAACCGAATAAATATTGAATCGATTAATTGTATAAATTTTTGCAATTAATCATACTGAGACTTTTATTTTTTTTTTTTTACAACAGGCAAAAAATTTATTTGAATAACCGATTAATCGTCTAATTTTTTTGGTTAAGTTAGTTAATTGTATAATAAATTTGTTTTGAAATAGGCAAAGATGTTTTTGAAATTTCATTTCAACCAAATAGATATTTATTCGATTAATCAGGTAAATTTTGCTATTTGTCATACTTAAGAGTGTCAATAACCGATTAATCGAATACGTTTTCATTTAACTTAATAACTATACATTCGGGTATAGTGTTGCTTACATCTTTAAAATTTTTTTTATATGAAATGAAATAAATGTTAAGAAAATAGATTTTTTAATTTAACTTGAAGCTTTACCGATTATTTGGGTAAATAAAATTTTATTCGATTGCTTAAACTATAAATTCTATATTTTCGATTACTTAAACTATAAATTTTTCTTACTCGAATAAATGTTCTATTCAAATATTGATAAAGATTTCTAAGATAATTGCTTTAAAAAATAGGCTAAAAAATTGAATTTTTATTTGAAAAAATTCCGATTAATCGCTATGTAATTACAAAAAAAAAACAAAATTTAATTTGCTTAGTTTTTAGGTAATAATTAAATTTATTTTTTATTCGATAAACTGATTAATTGATTAACTATTCCAAAAAAAATTCTCAACTGGTTTTGTGAAATATTTTTTACTTTATGTAAAACGATTACATGCAATCGATTAATTGATTTGTATTTAATCGATTAACCGATTAAAAATTTTATTCGATTAAAAACTATACTCGATTAAAAATATTTTGGATAAAACATAATTAAAACAAAGCATTTTAAAAATATCGATTTTTTGCTTTGTGTAAAACGATTACATACAGTCGATTAATCGGTTTGTATTTAATCGATTAACCGTTTAAAAATTTTATTCGATTAAAAACTTTATTCGATTAAAACTTTTTTTCGATGAAACATAATTAAAACAAAGCATTTTAAAAATATCGATTAATCGGTTTATCTCTTATTCGATTAAATGATTAATTGATAAACTAATCCAAAAAAAATCTTAAATGGTTTTGTGAAATATTTTTTACTCTATGTAAAACGATTACATGCAGTCCGTTAATCGGTTTGTATTTAATCGATTAGCCGATTAAAAATTTTATTCGATTAAAAATTTTTTTCGATTAAAATTTTTTTTATTCAATATAATTAAAACAAAGCATTTTAAGGCAACAAAATTAGCTTTTTTCTTAAGTTTATTATTAAATAGAGCAATTAACTGAATAAATTGTTATTTTAAAAAAATTCTGTTATTTCTCTTATTATATCATCAATTGACACTTCTGCCTTTCAGGAAATGCATTAAAACTGTTATATTGCACTTTTGTGTATTCATAAATATATTTTTTGTTTACTCTATCAGAATTTTTTTATCTGAACTATTTATTTTGGCTTTTATTAAGTTTTTTTTTGTAAACTTCTCTTGTTGTTGCTTTTCTTATTTGTACATTTGTGTTGTGTTAATACTTTGTTGTGATATAATACAAACATTTATGAGATAATTCACATTTTTCTTCTAAATAAAGTTTCTTCCAAATAACCCATCTTAACAGTTTTCGACATCTTCATAAAAAATTATTTTTACAATGTGTTTTTTTTTAATAAATATTTAAAAGTAGATTTTGGTAATAGAGATATTTTGAGAATTTTGAAATATTATATTTTTATTAAATTATTTTTTATTTGTTTTTTTTTTAATTTATACTATAACTAAAAACAGCTAATATTTAAAAAATTTTATAAAATTTCATTTTTTTTAATTAATTAATTCAAACCATAAACTGCTGACACACATTGCAATAAAAACTTTAAGTTTTAATTTAAAAATTAAATGGCACAAATGACGTCGTTCTGTCTTCTAAAACATGTTATCTAATGCGACACTGAACATAGCAAAAATAATTGTCAAAACTATTTGTCATAAATATTTATTTAGCAAACTATAAAATTGACAACAAAAATTATATCTAAATACAGTAGTGGCCAAATATTTCGACACACTTGTTTATTGCCATATCAAGGAAATTCAGTTAAGAAAGAAAAAACCCAAAAATAAAATTAAAATAAAAACAAGTAACAAGAAACTGGTAATAGAATCAATTGCTTGTATTTGTTATTTTAGTTTTTTGGTTTTCTTGACTTTAAGTTTTTCTGTGTTACCCAAATGTCGCGCCATATGTATGAGAGATAAAGTGGTTATAACTATTTATGGGAAAATTTATATGGTTGTTATTAAGCAAAAAACAACAACAAAATAAAGAAAATCAAATGCAACTTTTTCGTCTCATTACAATGCTCAAACATTGTTAATTTAATATGGTTATTTGTATGGCTAAACAAAAAAACCAAAATAATAGAAATGATGTAACTTTTCTTATTTCAGTCAAATAAATCGATACCGAAAATTTTATAAAATTTAATTTTTGATTACAAAATATCACAATTCAATAAAATAAATAAGCAAATAATAATTTATAAGTCTAAACTAATTGTTTTCCTGCAATAAATCAACGAATAATTGGAAAACCGGTTGGTGTTTTATTCGATTAATCGTTAAAAAAATATGTAAAATGTACTAAATTAACTTGATTGTTTTCTATATAGAGGTTTTACAATAAAAATAAAACTTTAAATTATTAAAACTGTAAAAAAACTAACGAATAATCGTTTAAGCTAACTAAAGCACTTTAACGAATAGTCACTAAAATATATAAAAAAGTAAAAAAATGAAATGCAATCGGCTTGTTCAATAAAATATGTCACGATTTGTTTAAAAATCATTATTTTTTAATATCAATTACATAAAATAAATACTTTTCTTTATAAAACTCGTCATGTATTCGGTTAACCGAGTTATTAAGATAAACTTTCATAAAATATAAAAAAGAAATTTTAAGCTTATAAATTATTTGAAATATATAAAAAAAGGTTAAATTCACCAAAACATCTAACGGTTAATCGGTTAACCGAATAAAATATTATTCGAAACTTTTTTTTACTTCAAAATTGTAGGAAAGCAAAGCAAATTAAATTATTACCAAAGATAGTTAAATACTTATAAAATTTTCACGAATAATCGGGTAATTGAAATATGATTTTAGATTAAATTTAAGACAAATAAAATAAATTTAAATAATTTAATTAAAAAAATTTTAATGTTTAAAATTAATTCGTTAATTAAATGACAAAGTACATGCTGCAACTAATCGTACCAAAAAACTCTTTAACAATTTAATCTGCAAACCTAATGAGTAACCGATTAATCGATACAAAAATTTAAAAAATTTTTTATTTTTCCTTATGGCGTAAGAATTATTTTTATTGGAAATACTAAATAGATTCTTTATTTAACTCATTCAAGAATACCTGGCCATATATTAACTGAAGCTCGCTAGCGAGTCGTCTTTTTTTTATTAAATAACCGATTAATAACTATTAAACCCATTATTCGCTTGATGATTTATCTTTAAATATATAATAAATAGTGAAACTATTAACCACAGCTTAAAAAAAAAAAACGTTTTAAACAAATAATTGTTTTGTTATTCGATTATTCCCAAATCGAATTATTTATTATTTGTACTAACAAAAAATTTATATAATTGTAATTTTTAGTATACAAGTATTTGTAATCACTTGATGAAAATATGGACGAGTAAATGCTAAAGTTTTAGCTATTAAAGATATATAGCACACAGTTTTTATACGAATAATTTTATATATTGCAGTTAATCGGAAAAATTAATAACTCACTATCCACACTAAAAATTATTTATATTGACAAATAAATGTTAAACGTTGAGGTACTAATTGTGCTGTCCAACACTTGATTAATCGTTCAGTGTACAGATTCTGTAAACTTTAAATTAAGTTATAAAAGTATATATGATTGATTAATTAATGCATTCAAATTTTATCGGAAAACCGAATAATCGATTATTCGCTTGATCATATATGTTAAAACATTGAAAAATAATATATACTCATTTTAAATTAGTTCTTTGGCAAATTTTTCTTATAACTTTTCAAATATTTAGAAAACCGGGTTTAAAAAAGACACATTTCTGCTTAAACTCCGATTAATCGAACCATTTTTACTAAAAAAAAATTTTTAATTTAAAATAACTTTTAAAAAAACAATACTAAGTAAAGTTACATTTTATGCAAAAACCGAATAATCGATTATTCGTTTCAATTATTTATGGTAAGGCGTTTAGTAGACAGAAATATTTTTTCCAAGAGCTTTTTCCCAACTAAATGAAAAATCATATTTAGTTGCTTAAAAACTTGTAGTGACTCCTACCTCTTTATCATAAGTAGCTAGTGGTGTAGTAACGACTAGCTGTAGATAGAGATATCTTAGAATAAAAGAGGACGAGAAGTCTGCTTTAAACCTTCAACGAAGAAGGTCGTATTAAATAGTTTCAATTTTTGATTATACGAACCTAACATGGCGACCGTGACAGGACCGAACCTGCAATCTTCGGATTCGAAGTCCGAACCTAACAAACTGAACAATTTATTATTTAAACATTTTATGGGAAAACCTAACAACCGAAAAATCGTTCGTTTTAGCAGCTTTTCTAAGTTTCGAATCCATGAATTGACTTTCCAGATCATTGCTATTTAACGCCGCTAAACTACATATTTTCTGTTGAGATATGTGAAATGAAGCGAAGTGAAACCCGAAACGATTGTCCGCTTAGAGGAAAACTTTCGCCGCGTTATTGCCAATATACGGCAAATTGTAAAATTTTTTTTTCGTTCGGACCAAGTACTCAGGGGATGAACCCTACTCATGCAATGCATTTTATCAGAACTAGGCAGCAACTTTAGGCAACAATGCCTATTTAGTCAAGTATCGTGCTACATTCTTTAGAAAAGAAATAGAGAAGAGATAAGACAGGTGGTGAAAGTAGAAGGATAGTTACATTAGCCCTCAAGCTCTTATTTTTGCAGTGAAAATAACCATCTCTAGATTGTTAGGCTAAGTACACTACCTACTAGCCTAGCGGGGCAGCTTTCATTTCTAGAAGGCCCACGCATAGGACATTAACTGCCGTATAAGACAGCACAGTGACCAGTGACTATGCCTTCATCACTGAACAGCCCCACCGACTGTCAATTTTTATTTTCTTGTAGTGAAAACAGCCAAGGTCTTTGTTGGGAATCGAACCCACAACCCCCAGACTGATAAGTTATTACACTACCCACTAGCCTACAGGGGCACCTAGGAAATTAGGTTATAAGGAGGAGTAGGAAAGAGGTAGTAGTGTTTGTGGATTTTCAATTTCAAATTTTCCTACATTGAAAGTGACAGGAAAGACTTCTGGAGGGAGTTTATTCCACGTATGAACTGTTCTGCTAAGAAACGACTTCTTCCTATAGTGCGCAGGGCGATTCAGTGGCAAATCGAATATAAATGGCGGCGCTCTCAACCAAAATCGAGTCAAACGTAAAAACGTGCGAGTAACGGGAACAAGTTATCAATTTCGTTAGAGCACTTACCATATAAGTAACGATAAAACTGTGAAATAAATTCCACATATCGTCGATGCTCTAGATAATCAATAGAGATGGATACCCTATCGTCCCCAATGAGCCTCTTCGGCCTCTCCTGTACGCGGTCGAGCAACTCCAAAATATAATTTGGGGCGCCGTGAGAGTTGTATTCCATTTTTAGACAGATATAGGTGGTATAAATAGTTTGAAGATCGAATGGACTGAAATATCTCTCACACCGTTTTAGAAAACCGAGGCACTTGAAAGCTCTTTTTGAAACCTAAAAATGTGTTAATCCATCGAACATCACACTGAATTTGCATGCCAAGAACATTAAGAGCTTGCAATTCGGTAATATTTATATCACCCATAGTAACAGGTGCAACACCATTTCTAAACATAGATCATGCGTGAGCATGCATTATTATGTCTTCGGGCACTAAAATCGATTCTATTCTCACGACCCCATTCGGAGATTGTTGCGAGATCTTGATTGAGCGTATTATTCATGTTCCGCCTTTTCGAACTCACCTCCAAGTACAAATGTTGGAAAAAGTCATTGAAAATTAGCCATCCAGATAAGACTGCGTCCGAGCCAGCCGTGGCGGTCATATGCCACAAGTCATTACAAATTATAATGCCACAAGATTATCTTTCGAACAAAGTAAATTTAATAAATTCATCATTGTTTTATTCTCTACCAAAATTCTATACCTCTATAAAAATCACCCTTTATATTTTTTCTTCATATTACGAATTTTACTTTTACGAAATAAAAATCTCTATTGCTTGTTTACGAAAGCTTAAAGTTTATTTGAACGCGTTGTTATATTTTATAACAACAACGTTTTTTCTTTCATTATTGATTTTACTGTTATGTTTTTTGTTGTGCTTTAACCTCAAATGTTAAGCGGTTAAAACTTTAAACTTTATTCCACTTCATTTCGAGTAGTTTGAAGTTTAACATGCGGTTTCTTTTTATTATTAAAGTCTTCTATTGTTTCCTTTTGCAAATTAAATGTGTTTCAATATTTTTAATTTGTTTTCAAACCGCATTGAATATTGTGTTTTAGAAAATGTTAAATATATTTTTTATTTAAATTATTGGTTTTTATTCGATTTTATTTGATTGCTTTTAACGTGATGTATGTGTGCCCCACAGTATGTTCGAACGATAATTGAAATTTTATATCTTTTAAGAGAAAATTTTACATATAAAAATATCACTTAGAAATTATGTAATTAACAGTTGATACTTTTCAATAACTTTAGTTATTGAGCAAGCCAAGATAATTAAAATAAAAGCTACCGACGTTAAGCGACTAAATTATACTTTTGATTTTAATTAGGAAACTTCATGTGATCATGATCAGTGAAGCTGCCCTTTTAATAAAATTTTCTGCATTTACATAACGCTCTTCCTAATATCCGCTAGCAAAAATTTTAACTCATTTTAATCGAATAAAATTACCATTTTTAATCGAATAAAATTTTCCAGCATATTATTTTATTAAAGCCTTAAACATTTATTAATAATGATTAATGTTATTCGAATAGATTTTGTGTTGTATTCGATTAAATTTATTCGATTAATTTTAATCGAATAACATATAGGTTTTTAATCAAAAATAACATTTTTAAAACTATTATTTTGTTAAAGATGATAAAATATAAGTTAAGTATTTGTAAAACCAATAATTTATTCGCTTAAAACAATTTTCAAGTTGATTTCATTACAAACCGAGTTTTTAATATTTATTTGTTTCATTTTTTATACAAGAAAATATAAATTGTATAATAAAACAAAAGGATTTTTAATAAAAAAAATAAAAAAATATTTTTTTAAATAAATATTGTTTTGTATTCGATTAAATTTATTCGATTAGTTGTAATCGAATAAAATTATAAAAACTATAATTTTCTTAACGCTTATATGTTTATGTACCAGATTTTACTCGATAACTTAAATTTGTATTTTTAATCGAATAAATTTAGTTTTAAAACCATGTTTTATACTAAAACTTTATGAGAATGACTACTTTAAGAAATAATTACGTAAGAGTATTACAGCAGCTGTCGCCTTTTGTCAACATTTCAGTCTTTAAATGATATTTTTTTTAATATTCCGTATTAAAAGCGAATAAAATTTCGGTTTTTAATCGAATAACATTCTCATAAATATCATTTTATTAAAGATAATGCGTAATGGTTCAATTTTAATTAAGCACTTATTAGTTGTAAAACCTTGATTTATTCGACAAAAAATATTTCTGAGATTTATTCGATTACAAATCGCGGTACTTTTTGAAATAAAAAGTAATTATCATATATTTTACAATAAAGAAAAATGATTTTTAATAAAAAAATTTTTTTTTATATTAATTTTTATTCGAATAAATTTTGTTTTGTATTCGATTAATTTTAATCGAATAAAAATTGGAAAAACCATGATTTTCCTCTCTTTATTTAGCAGGCTTTATTCAATAACTCAAATATTTTAAGGTTTTTTCAAGCGAATAAAATTAGTTTTAAACCAGGTTTTATATAGAAAAAAACTGAAAACGGCATGTAAGTGAATAGGGCAAACAAAAAAATTTATAAAAATATTACACCAGCTACCGTTTTGATCAATATTTGAACTTTTATAGGACGTGTTTTCTAATTTCCAATAGCAAGAATTAAATTAATCGAATAAATTTTCGATTTTTAATCAAATAAATTTTCGATTTTTAATCAAATAAATTTTCGATTTTTAATCGAATAGCTTTTTTAAAAATGTAATTTTATTAAAGATAATGTGTAATGGCAATATTAATTAAGCATTTATGAGTTATAAAATCATGATTTAGTCGATAAAAAAAATTCTAAATTGCATTCGATCGATTAAAATTTGCGGTTTTATATTTAAATTTAAAAAAAATAATCATACATTTTATAATGAAGCAAAATGATTTTTAATAAAAAAGGTAAATTTTTAATCGAATAAATTTTATTTTATATTCGATTAAATGTATTCGATTCATTTTAATCGAATAAAATTTAAAAAAAACATAATTTTCTTTACGCCTACATATTTATTTACAAAATTTTCTTCGATAACTTAAATTTGAGTTTTTAATCGAATAAAAATTAGTTTTAAAACCAGATTTTATATAAAAAAATGGTGAAAACTGCATGTGAATGACCAGGGCAAAAAAAAATTATATAAAAATATTAAATCAAATATTCAACACTTATAGCACGTTTTTTCTAATTTCCCATAACAAAAATTTTGACTTAAATTAATCGAATAAAATTTTAATTTTTAATACAATAGCATTTTCAAATATTTTATTTTATTAAAATAAGCACTTGCAATCTAAGGCGGATTACAAACTAAGGTTTTATATTTAAACTAAAAAAAAATATCATACATTTTAAAACGTTTGTTTTTATTCGAATAAATTTTATTTTGTATTCGAATAATTTTAATCGAATAAAATTTAAAAAAGCTATAATTTTCTTTACGCTTATATATTTATTTTGCCAAATTTTTTCGATAACTTTAATTTGGGGTTTTAATCGAATAAAATTTTATATAGAAAAATTATAGAAACTGCATGGGAATGAGCAGTGCAAGAAACAATTACGTAAGACTCTTACACCAGCTGCCTTTTTTCCAATATATCTTTCACGTAGCAATTTTCTCTTGTTTTTTCGTTTCAATAAACGGACAATATTGAGGGGATTTCCTTGTTTCAGCTTTAATGGTCATAAAAAGACGACACAAATAATACGCCCTCTCCTACTGCCGCTAAGACTATAGTAGGACAATAACAAAAAGAAACAAATCCAAAATACATTTTTATCCCTTAAATTGTACTCATCACAAACACAACAATCAATTTAATATCGCTACCCACTCTTTACTTCCTAATGTCAACATACAAAAAAAAGATGACTCATGCTGTCTCATAAATAAAATTCTCGTTTAATTTGGAGAGACATGATAGAAACCCTACAAAAAAAATGTGTTTGAAAGTAAACGCCAAATTGGCGCGTGTTGACAAACATAAAACAAACACGCACGACTTTGTCAGGGTTGTATTGAAATAGAAAAAATAAAACTTTTGAATTTGTATATTCTTTTTATTGCTTCTTGAAGGAAGAACTTTTATTTTTATTGTAACTCAACTTATAAATATTTTATTTGAAATTTAAAATAGAAAAATATAGACATTTTGAAATGAATACATACAACTTGACACTCATGCAACAATTATTGAAAACAAGGAAAAACAGAAAATAATAATTTCTAGTTCAGCTATTTATTTTGATAAAAAAATATGTGCAATTAACCGATTATCCGGCATTAAAATGAAAGAAAACGTATCGAAAAATATATTTGTTTCAATCATTAGGCTTTTTAAAAATTAATTTAAAAAAAATTACGAATAACTGGGTAACCGAATAATCGATTAAAAAAATGTTGACAAAAAAATTGCTTATAAATTGTTAAATGCGCTTTAACTTATACTTTATTGATGCTTAAACAGTTTTTAAAGAAAATTCCAAAAATATTCGGTTAACCGAATAAGTTTCAACTTCGAATTTACTTAAAATGAAAGGAACCTGTGGAAAAAATATTTATTTTAATCATAAGGCTTTTTAAAAATTAATTTACAAAAAAAAAATTACGAATAACTGGGTAACCGAATAATCGATAAAAAAAATTAGACAACAAAAATGCTTAAAATTGTTAAATGCGCTTTAACTTATACTTTATTGATGCTTAAACAGTTTTTAAAGAAAATTCCAAAAATATTCGGTTAACCGAATAAGTTTCAACTTCGAATTTACTTTAAATGAAAGGAACCTGTGAAAAAAATATTTATTTCAATCATAAGGCTTTTTAAAAATTCATTTTTAAAAAAGAGTTTTAATAATAACTGGATAACCGAATAATCTATTAAAAAAAATTAGACAAAATTTATCTATCTTTAATAAATATTTTTTTTCTTTTTTAAGATCTTTTTTATATACTTTTTCTTCTGATATTTCGCTTTCCTTTGGAAAGCTTCTTCCTATTAAAGATAAATAAAAAAAGATCGTTTAAAAAAACGACAAAATTTATCTTTAAAAAAGAGTTTTACTAATAACTGGATAATCGAATAATCGATTAAACAAATTTAGACAAAAAAATTGCTTATAAATTGTAAAATGCGCTTTAACTTAGATTTAATTGATGCTTAAACATTTTTTTTTAAGAAAATTCCAAAAATATTCGATTAACCGAATAAGTTTCAACTTCGAGTTTACTTAAAATGAAAGGAAGCCTATGGCAAAAAACATTTGCTTCAATCAAGGCTTTTTAAAAATTAATTAAAAAAAAAATTTCTCGAATAACTGGGTAACCGAATAATCGATTAAAAAAATATAGAAAATTAAATTGCTTATAAATTGTTAAACGCGCTTTAAGTTACACTTTATTTATGCTTAAACATTTTTTTTAAAACATATGCAAAAATATTTGGTTAATCGAATAAATTTTAACTTCTAATTTACTTTAAACTTAAAAACTAATCACTTATAAATATAATAAACAAATCATTTATAAAAGTGATTATTTTATTAGACCTTTTATTAATTTCACTAATAAAACTTAACGAATATCAAAATAACCGATCATTTTTCAATCGAATTAGAAATACAAATTCTGAAGTCAAAAAAATCGATTAGTTGAATTTCTAGCAAATTTTAAAAAAAAAACCGAATAACCGATTAATA
The DNA here is from genome assembly GCA_030448955.1 of Trichopoda pennipes. Taxonomy (NCBI): domain Eukaryota; kingdom Metazoa; phylum Arthropoda; class Insecta; order Diptera; family Tachinidae; genus Trichopoda; species Trichopoda pennipes. The sequence goes on along the minus strand of JASKUP010000056.1, from coordinate 4,258,776 downwards.
AACAATTCAAATCATAAAATAGTGACTGTATTGATAAAACTTAATCCTTTATTTTAACAATTTTTTTTTTACCTTAACGCATATTTAGTTAATCGCTTAGTCGATTATTTAGTTTATCATACGAAAAATAAAAAAAATTCAAACACTTCTTTATAAGTCTCATTTGGTTTTTGTTTAAATAAAGTTTAGATTTTTAATCGAATAACATTGAAAACAACATAATTAAAATAAATATAATTTTTTTAAAATAAATATAATTTAATTAAACTTATGAAAGTTTATTAAAAATTACGCCTTTGATAGCAATAAAACATATGTTTTATTCGTTAACAAAAATTCCAAGTTGTATTCGATTTAAATTAGTTTTTATTCGATTTCAAACTTAGGTTTTAATATTTATAAACTGAACTTTTCTATAAGATATATCAAAAACATGGTCATCAATTTTATTATGGAGCAATCTGGTTTTTATAATCGCATAGAGTTTGGGTTCGAATAATAGAATAAAATTTTTATTAATTTTATTTTATTCAAGTTCATTTTATAGGATAACTAAAATATTGGCGTTTCTAATCGAATAAAATCCGGTTTTTAATGGATTAAAAATTCAAAAAATTCATAATTTTAATTGATCTCATGTTTTAATGTTTTGTTTGAAAAAAAAATGTTAGAACTTATTCGAGTAACCCGAATAATCGAATAAAATTTTAAATTATTTTATTTAAGAAATGCATAATTTTAATTGATCTCTTGTGTTTATGTTTTGTTAAAAAAATTTCAGAATTTATTCGAGTAACTTGTTAAAAGAATAAAATTTTGATTAGTATTGTTATACTTAAGTTCAGGGGTTTATTATCTACATTTTATACGATAATTAAAGTTGGCGTTTTTAATCGAATAAAAATTTTAAAATGCATAATTTTAATTGATCGCATGTGTTTGTTCAAAAAATTTTAAAGTTTATTCGAGTAACTCGTTAAAAATATAAAATTTTAATTAACTTATTCGAGTAACTCGAATAGTTGAATAAAATTTAGTTAGTATTATTGTATTTAAACTCATGCGTTTACTATGTACATTTTGTACGATAACTAAAGTTGTATATAAAGTATTTTTAATGGAATAAAATCCGGCTTTGTAATCAAATAAAAATTTTAAAATGTTTAATATTAATTAATCTCTTGTGTTTAACATTCTGTTCACAAAATTTCGGAACTTATTCGAGGAACTCAAATAATCGAACACAATTTTAATTAATTTATTCGAGTAACTCGAATAGCCAAATAAAATTTTAATTCATTTTATTCTATTTAAGCTCATGTGTTTATTATGTACATATTATACAATAACTAAAGTTGGCGTTTTTAATCGAATAAAATCCGGTTTTTTTAATCGAATTAAAATTAAAAAATTAATTGATCTCATATGTTTAATGTTTTGTTTAAAAACTTTCAAAGCTTATTCAGGTAACGCGTTAAAAAAATAAAATTTTAATTAATATTATTATGTTTAAGCTCATGTGTTTTTATATACATTTAAAACAATAACTAGAATTGGCATTTTTAATCGAATAAAATCCGGTTTTTAATCGAATAAAAATTTTAAAATGCACAATATTAATTGATTCCGCGTATTTAATGTTTTGTTCAAAAAATTTCGAAATTTATTCGAGTAACTCGAATAATCGAATAAAATTGTAATTAATTTTGTTTTATTCAATAACACGAGTTTATTATCTACATTTTAAACGACAACTAAAATTGGCATTTTTAATCGAATAAAATCCGGATTTTAATCGAATAATATCCGGTTTTTAATCGAATAAAAATTTAAAAATATATAATTTTTATTGATCTTATGTGTTTAATGTTTTGTTTGAAAATGTATCATTCATAAAATAATCTATTTCTGTCCCTTTTTAAAACCGGTTTTTGAATTAAAAATTTAATTATATTAAAAATTTTTGTTTTCAAATAATATTTTTGTGCTGAAAATGAATGAAATGACTTTTTCTACAAAGAAAAATATTACATTTAAAACCAGGTAAATGTTAAATATTTAAGATTAACTCGGGTTAATCTTTAATAAACCCGGATTTTGCATTTGTTGGATCATATTAATAATATTTTTTAATAAACTCTCACTTTTATTCTAACAAAACAAATTTTTATAAAGACTTGTTACACATGAATTGTGAAAAATTTTTTTAATATTCGATTATTCCTTTTCAATCGAATATTTATTACAAGTAAAGAGAGTTTGAAAATACAAAAAATTAGTAACGTTTCATATATCATTTTATTACTTGTAATAGAAATATTTTCAAGTGAAAAGAGTTAGAGTTTTGCCTAAACTCGTGTTTGAGGAGTTAGAGAAAGTACAGTTTTTTGGAAACCCTTTCATACAAAAATTCACATTATTTTTTGGCCACCACTTTTGTTCACTCATTTTTTTTTTTATTTGCTTTTCAGCCCACAACAAACATTCCTTAAAGATTTCTTTTCTCATGTCTTTTAACTGTTCGTCATCTATTTCTTATATTTTAGACGCACACACATTCCAAAGACACACAAATTTAGTCACCCGTAGCAAAATATTTTTGTTGTTTTTTTTTTCTATATAAAAATAAGAAACATCAAAAGCAAGAGTCATAGAGAGAAAATTGTCATCTTTTCAATGGAGAATTATAGAATTTTTTGATGTTTTTTATTTTAAGATCATAAATATTTTTATAATTAAGAACAATCTTTTTGTTTTTTATTGTTAAATGTTCTCATTACAAGTATCGTTGTTTTAAATAACCATTAAAAAAATGTTATAGAAAAAAGGATAAAGCGGTCAAGGCTAATAAAAGGCTGTGAGAGTGCCTGTGTTTTAGCTTTAAACGATTCAAAAATATTCTTTCATCATAAACATAAATTGTTGTTGGTTTTGAAATAAAATGAAATATTTTTTCCTCTTCTTTTTTCACCTTTTCAACTTTTGTAATAAATTCTTATATAAAGGGTGTTTTTATAGAGGTATAAAAAAATTTTAATAGAATAAAATAAAATTGAATGTAATATTAAATTTACTTTATTGGAAAATTAATAAAATTATAGAAAAAAATATAGGGTGTTTTTATAGAGGTATAAAAAATTTTAAATAGAATAAAACAAAATTGAATGTGATATTAAATTTACTTTATTAAAAAGTTAATAAAAAAAACATAGAAAAAAATAAAGGGTGTTTTTATAGAGGTATAGAAATTATTAATAGAATAAAATTAAACTGAATTTGATATGAAATTTACTTTATTAGAAAGATAATTCTGTGACACTTAAATATGACTTCTGGCATATGACCACCACGGTTGGCCCGAACGTAGTCCAAACTGGAGTTCCAGCTTAGCCTTCGGAATAATGCGGCGAATGTTGTCCTCCAAGTAGTCAATCGTTTCGGGCTTATCGCTGCATAGACTAGCGACTTTACATATCTTCACAGAAAATAGTCTGTGATATTTTACGATCTTAGAGATAAATTCAAGGGTTCGAAACCGTAATCAAACGTTACCTTCAAAAAATCAATTGTGGCATGAGCTGTGTGTTATGTTGCGCCATCTTGTTGAAACCACATCACCTGCATATTATGGCTGTTGAATTTATTAGCAAAAAAGTCAGTAATCTTGGCTAATTGACTTTTAACGTTCTGACCGAACGGGTCCGAAACCTAAAACTCTGCCGTAACCAAACGTTTCCTTCAATAAATCAAGTGTGGCACGAGTTGTGTGACATGTTGCGCTGTCTCGTTAAAACCGCAACATCTACATATCATGATATGGTTCCCCCGGTGGCATTTGGTAGTCTTTTTGGAACCTACTATTCCATTTAAACTGGTGTCGCGGGGTAAAAGGGAGCCCAGACCCCTCAAAGGCTAGTAGGAGTCACCTGGACAATTCACATATTTCCACGGGAATCAATACGCCCCAGAGTTCACTGTTTGTCTCTTGAGACAATTAGCTATTCTCTGACTGGTTATTGAGGTTGGCCCCTATATGGGAGTATCGTGGTGGTTGTGGTTTCGAGACCCTCGTGATAGTTTGTGGGTCGGATCATTCATAATGAACACAATGAATGGTTCAGGTCCAGTGAGCATGATTGCCGTTGTGTTCTTAAATTATATTAAGCTTCATGCGTTCTGGACCAGAAGTTGGATAGTCTCCAACTCTTCAGCAAGGAGTGGGGGCGTCAGCCTGCTCCGAGCTCTCGAAGTTGCAAGTAGGAATGACTGGAGTATAGACATATCCGAAGGCTTCCTAGAGCGAGGATGACGCTAAAATCACCCACAGTGGTTCGGCAACCACTAGGTTATGACCTAGCGGTCGGTACTGGTGTTAACCTTATCACGCGTATCATAGTTGTCCAATTGATGATTGGCTCATTGACTCCAACGTTCTGACCAGCAGCGTTTTTAAAGAAGTAGGAACCAATAAATTGGGCAGCCAGCCCATAAATCTAACCATCCACTCCTGCACATTGTGATTGTCTAATTTATGACTGAAAAAGTAATCAATGCCTCTGTAGCAGTCACCATTGACTGCAACCTTCTCACCAACATCATTTTTAGAGAACTGCAGACCAATGATTCCGACATCCCATAAATTACAACAAACAATCAGTTTTTCAGGATGTAGCGATGTCTCGCTCAAGTATTTTTATCACTCCAAATACGATAGATTTATTTATAGTGGTACCTAATCAAACAAAAATCAGCTTCATCGCTTAACATATGACCTGGCATGTGACCGCCACAGCTGGCTTGGATCGGACGTAGTTTGAAGGACCAATTTTCAATTACGTTTCCGAAATTTTGTGGCCATATATCAGCAACAAGGCAACCAATGTTGTCTCCTAGCGGTCAATCGTCGAGTCTAGCGGTGTTAAAACGAACGATCTTGAGGTTACTAAGAGTTTCCTGTCATGAGCTGTGAGACATATTGCGCCATCTTGCTGAAACAACGGTTCCTGCACAACATGATTGTTTAATTGAGGAACAAAAAACTCAGTAATCATGACTATATAGCTGTCACCATTGAGCGTAACGTTCTCCCCAACATCGTATTAAAAGAAGTACAGACCAGTGACTCCACCAGTCCGTAAAACATGTCAAATCTGAATGTAACGCTGTCTCATTCAACAGTCACTTGAGCATTATCATCACTCCAAATACGGGCAATTTTGTTTAATGACGTTTCCATTCAAATGGAGATCAGTATCACTGACAATCTTGTTTTGGGGCCCAATTTTCACAATTTCACAGCGTTTTTTAGGCGTCAGTCTATTCATGTTGGAATGCCCAACCAAACGAAACATAAATTAATTAATAGCTGACAAAGTGTACCTCTATAAGAAATCACCCTTTAGAATGGAACTCTTTTTTACATTCTTGTCAGGTGTAATCAGTATAAAATGCTGACATGATTTCCATTGTTCGCTTTGAATTCAATCAAAAGGTGTGTGTTTTCTGTCACAACAATAAGAATTATTATTTATAGTTGCTGTTGTTGTTGTTTTTATCGATTAAATACTTGTTTAAAAGATTTAGCCCATGGTTGTTTTTAAAAAGAAAATATTGCGATTATTTAAGACACTCAACTAAAGGGTTTAAGTACTGGCTTAGCCGTGGCATCCACCATTAATTCCATTTTTTTTTCTTTATTTATAGCAATATTATTTGCCTATTTAATTTGAACGAAAAACAAAATGTACTTTTGTAGCACTTTAAGCGGCCTTAAGCATAACGTAGCGGATCCCTGTGCTATCCAGAGATTACAAAATACAGATTTTCATTTCAATTTTGTATATTATAACGCCGATCACCAAAAAGGCTGAGGATAACAACCCTGAAAATTACCGCCCAATTGCAATTTGTTCTGCACCTTCCAAAGTACCTGGAGTACTTAGCAACTGGCCGTATAGTTTTCGTAGGGGGCGCTCTACAGGCGACTTGCTGGCTTGCCTATCGGAACAATGGTGCAACTCCATACATTATTTCGGAGAGAGTCCCCCCCGGGGGTACAGTGATATGTTTTGACGGAATATCACCGTCATTATATGTGTCAACGGGGGTAAAAGGGAGCCCAATCCCCTATTAGGCTAGCAGGAGACAACTGAAATATTCCACTATATTTCCACGGGAATCAATAAAGCTCCAGAGTTTGGCTTTTTGGCTTTTTAGGCAAAAAGCCCAGTCTCCTTCAAGGCTAGCAGGAGCCAATTGGACAAGTCCACTATATTTCCACGGGAATCAGTAAAGCCTCAGAGTTTCGCTATTTGTCTCTTTAGACATTTGGCTGCTCTCTGACTGATTATTGAGGTAGGCCCTTCGGGAGTATCGTGGTGGCTGTGTGTTTCGAGGAACTCGTTTGAGTTTGTGGGTCGAATCATGCACAATGAACACAATGAATGGTCTAGGTCCAGTGAGTATGAATGCCGTTCTGTAGCAGGAGTTGAATAGCCTCCATCTCTTCAGCAAGGAGTGAATGTTGCGACCTGCTCCGGGCTTTTGAAGTTGCATTTAGGAGTGACCGAAGGCTATAATTATCCGAAGGCCTTCTAGGGAGAGGATGACGCTGCATTTCATCCACAGTGGTACTGATCCACCGTCTGGTTATGGCTTACACAGCGAGGTACAGACATAAATCTTATCACGCATTTCGGAGAGAGTAAGGTGGTGGCTCTAGATATTTTCAAGGCGTTTGATAGAGTATGGCATGACGCACTTCTGTCAAAACTTGCTGCTTATGGTGTCGGTGAAAATTTCTCCAGATTTATGTCGAGTTGTTATAGATGGGATTGCATCAGACGGGTTCAAGATTATTTCAGGGGTACCGCAAGGCTTCGTACTTTCTCCTACTCTATTTCTTATTTTTCTCAATGACCATCTTTCCCAAACTTTGAACGCTTTATGTTCTTACGCAGATGACAGCATGTCTTATGAGTGACTGACCGAACCAGCTGGAGATGAAATCCAAGAGGCGGAACATTAATGATACACTTTATCATGATCTCGCAACAATCTCGGAATGGGGTCGTGGGAATAGAGTGGATTTTAATGCCCGTAAGTTATAATGTTGTATGCTTACGCATAGATCTTTTTTCGGAAATGGTGCTGCATCTGTTATTATGGGTGATATAGGTATTACGGAATCGGAATCTCTTAATGTTCTTGGCATGAAAATTCAGTGTGATGTTCCATGGAATAAACACATTTTTCTGGCTTCTAAAGAAGCTTTCAAATGCCTCCGTTTTCTAAAACGATGTAAGATATACTTCACTTTATTCGATCTCCGTACTATTAATACCATCCAAAGATAAAATACAATTATCATGTATGAGCTGGCGCCCCAAAGTCTATTTTGGAGTTGAAATGAAAAGTCACTTTACAAAGAATCAATCATTAGCGAGCGGAATTGCTGTGTTTGGGCTAATAAGAATCCTTAAGTGATTGAAAATTCCGTGGAGGCATTCACAAAGCGTAACTGTTTGGTGTGCGGTTTATAGGTTTACGACGTTGTCGGACGATCGACGAAGTAGTTATCGTAAATGGTTTTCACTATCTCGAGATGACAACGCACTTCTTGTGACCAGAATTTGAGGATAAGAACCTGCAAGTTATGTGGTTCCAACAGGATGGTGCCACTTGCCACAGCCAACGAAAAAAAATGGCTCTTTTGTGCGAAAAATCAATGATCGTGATCTTGTTACTTGACACCGTTGGAGTTCTTTTTTTGGAGAAAAGAAAAAGTGTACGTCAGTAAGCCGGGATCAATGCAAGAGCAGGATGAAATAATTCGGCACATTAACGATATTGAATCCTCGAATAGAGAGGTCTTCCAAAGCCATAGCCAGCATTTGTCCGATAGTTTGTTTCACACATTTGTCATGAATCCTTCTTATCCCAATAAAACGAATATTGCAGAGAACTCTTGTCCTCTTGTTGTTTTATGGGGCCACTCTTTATTAATAAACTCTATTACTAACAGTTCAATGGAGGGCATCCCTTCTCCTCCTCTCTTCTAGTTATTTTCATTCTATTGATATTTTTTATTTCATTTAATGGCAGGATTTTAATTTCAATTACTTGTCCTCCTTCCAATTTACAACAACAATTGTAAAAATCAATAGTTTCCATTTAAAAACCCCACTTTCCTCTGCCACGAGTAACAGCGCACATGACTTTTCTTGCATTCGCTGTAAAGTGAATAAACAGATTTTTTTATTTGAAATGAATTTCCCCCATAATTGTAATGATTTTTTTATACCTGTTTAAGGCAGCTATGGGTTCGTAGTTACATATGTATGTAAAAGTATGTATATTTTTCCACACAATTTACAAATGGGACCACAGGGAGTTGAGTTCATAAAGCAAATAATGCAGGGGGTTAATGAAATCAGCATAGCACTTGCAACGGCTATTAAATTGCAACAAAAAATGTTGCAGAAAATTGTTGTCAATTTAAATGGGAAAAGAGTTTCGAGGTTATAAGAAAATAACTTGAAACTGTTATAATATACGTATGACAGTTTTATATAGAACAATCTTATAAGGTATCATAAAACAATAACATTTTATTAAAAACTATTGATAGGGGTTAAAATTTAATACAGGCATGTGTACAGTGTGGGGCAAAAGTGAAACAGTAACAAACTTTTCTTAATGATCCTGTTTTCTTTTTATTTATTTTTGTTCTACTAGACTTCATCATCTGTAATCAGTTGCAATTTTTGGAAAGATTTATGGGTCTTTTTTAAGGCCTCGATGAATTACGTTTTCCCGTGATCCTTAGTTGAGTTATAGTCAAGGTTCGAAGATCCATTTCTTTCGTTGACAGGACCAATTAGATTTGCATTAGTCGACAGCCTCCGTCATAATTTTTCCTTAAAAAATATTTCTCTCAAGATATTTCATGTCATAAAAAATTTCATGAAAAAAAATCTTCGAAAATTAGATCAACCAAGAAGAAATTAAGGATATGAACCTGATCATTGGTTGTTCCAACAGGATGGTGCCACATGTCACACATCCAACGAAATAATGGCTCTTTTGTGTGAAAAATTCAATGATGGTGTTGTCTGACGTTGTTGCGGTGTTAATTGACCACCGTGATGATGTTATTTGACACCGTTGAACTTGTCTCTTTGGGGACAATAAGCTAGAACAATGCAAAAGCTAGAGGATGCGTGAAAAGATTTACATTTGTACCAAGCCGCATGAGCAATAACCAGATGGTGGATCATACAACGGTGGATGAAAGTGCGTGATAAGATTTACATCTGCACCTGGCAGTGAGCCTTAATCAGATGGTGGTCATACCACTGTTAGTGAAAAGCAGCGCAACTCGCACCCTAGGAGGCCGAAGTCTAATTCTAGCAACAGGTCCTCCTAGAGGCAATTTCAATGATTCCACATGTCTAGCATTCTCACTGGATCTAGGATCATTCCACCAGGTAGGTGTTATTAAAAGTGAAATGATCCTGGCAACCATATAAAACCGACCTGTCTGTTATGGGGCCGCGAAATCACAACCACCACGATACTCCCAAAAGGGCCAACCTCAATAATCAGTCAGAGAAACAGCTAAATGCCTGAAGAGACAAATAGCGGAATCTCTGCGGGCTACTGATTCGCGTGGAGTTTCCAGTTGACCCCTGCTGCCTTCAGGGGACTGGGCTCCCTTATACCCCCAGTTGCACAGGTCTAGATAGTCGAAGTTCTATAAACACCGATAAATGTGCCCCCGGGGGCGAACTGTGGATGAAATGTAGCGTCATCTTTGCCCTAGAAGGCCTTCAGATACGTATATCCTCCGGTCACTCTTAGTTGCAATGTCAAAAGCCTGGAGTAGGCCGCAGCCTTCACTCCTTACTAAAGAGTTGGAGACTATCCAACTCCTGGTCCAGAACGCATGAAGTTTAATATAATTTAAGAACACAACCGCAATCATGCTAACTAGACCTCGACCATTTATTGTGTTCATTGTGAATGATCCGACCAAACACAGCTCAAACAAGGGCCTCGAAATCACAAGCACCACAATACTCCCGAGGGCCTACCTCAATAATCAGTCAAAGAACAGCTAAAAATCTGGGGCTTTACTGATTCCAGCGGAAATATAGTGCAATTGTCCAAATGGCTCCTGCTAGCCTTTAAGGGGACTGGGCTCCCTTTTACCACCGAAGACACATGTAATGACGGTGAGATTTGTCATACACTTTTCTCTATCATAATAAGAAAAATATTACCGGATGATAGCAGCATTCGTCGGTCGTATTCATTTGGTAATAGACCGAACCAGTTGGAGGTGAGTTACAAAAGCCGGAACATGAATACTACGCTCAATCACAATCCCGGAATGGGGTCGTCGAGTCGATTTTAATGCCCGTAAGACGCAATGTTCCATGCTTACGCATAGATCTGTTTTCAGAAATGGTGATGCATCTATTACTATGGGTGATATAGGTATTACGGAATCGGACACTCTTCATGTTCTTGGCGTGAAAATTCAGTGTGATGTTTGATGGACTAAACACATTTTCCAAGTTTCTAAGGAAGAAAAAAATGAAATACAACACTCATGTATGGGCCGGCGCCCCAAAATGTTTTTGGAGTTGCTCGACCATGTACAGGAGAGGGCCAAGAGGCTCATTGGAGACAGTACGGTATCCAACTCTATTGATTCTCTAGATCATCGACACAATGTGGGATGTATTTCACTGTTTTATTGTATTACAATGGTAAATGCTCTAATGAAAGTAGGGAACTTGTTCCCGTTACTCGAACGTTTTCGCATTTAACTCGCGTTTCGTTGAGAGTTCATTCCACAATCACTACTTTCCTTTCCTCCTTCCCATAACCTAATTTCCTAGCTCTGGCACAATGCATTGCTTGTGTAGGAGTCATCCCTTGAGTGCTGGTTCGAGAAAAAAAATATGAAAAAGAAAAGAATTCTCTGAAAACGGTTTGCTTTCTTGGACCACCCTTTATTATTAAACCAAATCAGCATAGCACTTTGAAGCCGGAAAGAAACGTTTAAAATTCCTTGTTTTTATTTTCTGGAATTCGTTTTTTTACTACACAAAATTTCTAAATAAATGTTGTTTTACTTTTGCACCGCACTGTTTGTAATATAAAAGTGTCATGAAAAAACTCCTTTTGTATTTGTTAAACAATAAATATTGAATAAAAGGGCAAGATAAAACTTGGTAAAGGTTTATGACCGGAAATTGTTTTATAAATAAAATACATTTCCATTCGTGTGTGTGTGTGTGTCTGAGTATGTGTGTGTGTGTATTTTTATATTCGCTAAAAAAAATCTAGGCTTAATTAATAAGGAATTTTTTTAAAACAAATTTTGTCTGATTTAAGTTAAAGATGTCTTAATCTAGGCTACAATACCCTGTGACACCGACGAAGCTCGTTCTGAAAAATCAGCTCGTATCGTCAGAATGATGGTCTTCCTTTTTTTTCGACCAAATAGGTGTCTGAAGGAACTAAGGTGGACTGTTATATTATTTTCTAAAGTTTAGGTGTGGTTTGGAACTCCCTACATTCTGTTTACTATTCTTATATAGAGGTGCATCGGAGAAAATTTGAACTTACGATCACTTCATCGCTCTTTAATATTACAGATGTCTACAGAAACTCGCGGCTATAGAACAACATTTATTTGTCGTTCTATTGCAGGCTCCGATGGGATTTGAACTTATTGTGTTTTTATTTTCTGTTTGCTAACCAACGCGTCTGCTCAATAATTAAATTTCTTTTTAATTCAAGCTGCCGGTGTGACTTTAACTCAGGATCTGCTATTTAGTGTGAGGCTGACTTCTTAATCAAATCAGTCACAGCGGCATCACGATAACTATTCTCCTTTTTACAAAACTCTTCGCTGAGATTTGAACTGATTTATACTTCTAGAATGATCTACAGCTATTCTCGGGTACAAAACATATTTTTATTTATATTTTTTCCTGGTCAAGGCTTCGATGGGATTTGAACTCAGCACGTTCTGCCTTGCGGTTTGCGAATAAGTGGACATCTTAATTAAAATCAGCTACCGCTGCTGCTTTCTTCTTTTCCGTTCAAGCCGTTGGTCAGACTTGGACTCATGATGTGCTGTTTAATATGTTTCCCAACTAATTCGCCGCGGGGAGTATTTGACTGATATTTTTTTTCACACAAATTGAAAACTGTTTTGTTTTATTCACAATTAAAAATCGTGCGTTTCATGTCACACTTTTAGGCGCTAAAAATTACTTTTCTTGGATGGGATGTTTTCTACAGAGACTTAGAACTTTAAAATGGAATCAAAACAAAATTAATTCGCGCAATAACTCTCTGGCATTTGACTGTCAAGACTGTCTCGCATGATGTCTGTTCTGGACGTCCAATAACTGATGATAATAATGCGCCGAATGTTGTCCTCCCAGTGGTCAAACGTTTTGCCACTTCACAAATTGCCCTCGAAAAAATAGTTTAGGGCCGTTATATCACGGGTCCGCAACGTGAAACCGACAGTTTCCTTCAATAAATCATTTGTATCACGGGCTGTGTTTTGCCCCCTTTTTTTTAATTGATGAACCAGTACTCCTTTGCGCGAACCACTGACTGTACCATTCTGACCAGCATCGGTTGTCAAAAACTACGGCCCAACAATTCCACCAGTCTTTAATAAATACACCAAACAATCAGTTTTTCTGGGTGTACAAGCGTACACAAGTTGCGGATTAAACGAAAATTCTCTTTTGAAAACCGAAATCAACTGCAATCTTGTTTTTCCTCCTTTCACTCAATCTATGCCTTGCTTGGTGATTGTGTAGCTTCAATTCTTTCTGAATTGAATTTTGTAATCACACAAACCAAAATCGTTTTGCAAAATCTTCCTTAAAATGGAGAGACATATATCAAACTCTTTTGCGCGATGCCGGATAGACTGATGCGGGTCTTGCATTACACTACGCTCTACAGCATCAATGATTTCTTTTGCAAGCGCTACATGACGTCTCTGTGGATGCTTATTATCATTTAGAGTAAACATGCGAAAACGTTCCATAGTTAATGTAATTTAATGCTTTGATGGACAATTCTGTCGACCATAAAATGGACCTGGTGCGCGATACGTATTTCGAAGAGAACCATGATATTCAACATATTTAAACGGATGTGTAGGATCTGCAGGATCTGTAGTTACAGAACAGAACACTAGCTAAAAGAGATGAGAAATTAAAAGTTGTCGTCTGTTAAAACAAGAAAAAAAATAAAAACAATAGAAGAGCCTAAGTTCAACTCCCAGTGGCGCCATGAATAATAAAAAAAAGGAATACTGCTAAATCTTCTGTATATGAGATGAGATGTTCAAAGTTCTTATCTTATAAAACAAGAAGAAAAACAACAGGAGAACCTTAGTTTAACTCGCATCGGCGGCGTGAATAATATAAGCTAACGAATGTTACGAAGAATTTTATGTATGACATAAGAAGGTCAAGGCTACTCCCAAACAAAACAAGAAGTTTATTTAGTTAACAAAACCTAAATCACTTGACAGCTGACAAAATGTCTGCCAGCTAATATAGTGTTTTCTTTTTTTTTCGTTTCGGACCAGCACTCAGGAGATGACCCCTGCACATGCAATGCATTGTGCTAGAACAAGGAAGTTAGGCTACAAGGAGGAGGAGAGAGGGAGTGGTGGTTGTGGACATTCGATTTAAACTTTCCTACATTGAAAGTGACAGGATAGACCTCTGGAGGGAGTTTATTTCACATACGAATTGTTCTGCGAAAAAACTAATTTTCCCTGTAATGCGTAGTGCGATTCACTGGAAAATCAACCACAAATGGATAAGCTCTTAACGAAGAGTCAGTTAAACGTAAAGACGTGCGAGTAACGGGAACAAGTTCCCTTATTTCGTTAGAACACTTACCATTATATAGGGTCCGCAATTTAACGTCGAGAATGGTAACACTTAGCTCATGTTTGATTTGGCAGATAATTAGTTTTATCCTTCCGCTAAACTAATATGGCTGTGTATACGATTGAACAGTGCTTCGCTAAGTGGGCCTACGATCGACTTACAGAAGATGCCGATTTTGCAAAAAAAATCATTTTTTCAGATGAAGCTCATTTTGATCTTGGCGTGTATGTAAACAAGCAAAATTGTCGCATTTGGGACACAGAAAACCCGCACGCATACTTGAAAAGCCGACGCACCCAATTTTGGTCCAGACGCATAATTGGGCCATTTTTCAGGAATGGCCGTTACAATCCATGGCGATCGTTATCGGGCCATGTTGAACCAATTTTTGTTCACAAAAATTTAAGAGGATATTGGTAACATTTGGTTTCAACAGGATTGCGCTACGTGCCATACAGCCAAAGCTGTGTAGTTTTGTTTATAGCATTCCAAACAAAAAAAAAAGTTATTTGGCGAACCCTTTAGTAACGACAAAACAGTGAAATACAACCTACATTGCATCGATACTCAATTAATAGATCTGGATACCCTACTGCCCCCAATGAGCTCCCCCCAGGGGCATATAAATATGGTCTTTATAGAATTCCACTATCTAGACACAGTGCAACTGGGGAAAAAGGAGGACAGGCAGGGAGTCAACTGGAAGATCTACTTTATTTCCACGGGGATCAGTGAGCCGCAGAGTTCATTATTTGGCTCTTTAGACATTTAATAGTTCTCTGACTGATCATTGAGGTTGGCCCCTATAAGGGAGTATCGTGGCCAGGATCATATCGCCATTAATAACACCCACAGGTGAATGATCCAGATCCAGTGAGCATGGTAGACATGTGTTCTGGACAGGAGTTGGATAGTCTCCAACTCTTCAGCAAGGAGTGGTGGTTTGCAGCCCTGCTCTGGAATCATTGAAATTGCTACTAGGAAGGGCCTGTTGCTAGAATTAGACATCGGCGTGAGTGGCGCTGCTTTTCACTCACAGTGGTATGACCACCATCTGATTAAGGCTCACTGCCAGGCGCAGATGTAAATCTTATCACGTTATGTCCCCAATGAGTATATAGGCCCTCTCCTGTACGCCAACGAGCAACTCCAAAATAGACTTTGGGGCGCTGGCCCATACATGAGTTGTATTCTATCTTTGGAAGGATATAAGTGGTTGGAGATCGTATGGAGGGAAGTGTCCATCGGATGGAGGGAAGTGTCTATCCGATCTGCATCTGAGACACTTTAAAGCTTTAGAAGCCTGAAAAATGTGTTTAGTCCATCGAACATCACACTAAATTTTCATGCCAAGAACATTAAGAGCTTCCGATTCCATAATACCTATATCACACATAATAAAAGATCCAGCACCATTTCCGAACACAGATCTATGCGTAAGAATGCAACATTGTGTCTTACGGACATTAAAATTTACTCTATTAGAAGGACCCCATTCCTAGAATTTGTTTTTTTTTTTAAAGAAAAGTAGCACTTCAGGCAACAATGCCTATTTAGTCAAGTACCGTGCTACATTCTTTTAGGAAAGGGATAGAGGAGAGATGAAACAGGTGGTAAAAGTAGAAGGATTGTTGCGAGATCGTGCTTGAGCGTATCATTCATGTTCCGCTTTGTGGAACTCACCTCCAATTGGTTCGGTCTATTGCGAAATGCATACGAATGACAAATGGAGCCATCAGCTGTGAAAGAGCATAACGGGTGGAAGGGTCATTTAGAAATATAAGAAGTTGGGTAGAAGAAAGAACGGTGCCTTGCGGTTCTCCTGAATTAATCGTGAACTCGCCTTAATGAAGTCCTATTTATAACAAGTCGTATAGGGCCAGTCCTGAAAAAACTCAATATAAATATGGAGAAATTATCACCGACACCAAAATAGTGTTGCCATTTTAAATTGATATACACTGTAAAAAACAATCTTGTTTTTGTTTGTTGCAAAAGAGTTTTGTTTAAGATTTGGTATAGCGGACCGAAGGTGGTTAAAAATACTTAACAGCAGTTTAGGCTACAAAATACTTTAACTTCTATGTGACATATCTCGAACGTGTCATTTTTTAAAATTAAACGTCTATAGTTTTTTGCTTCCTTTGTTGTTTTATTCACATCCTTAAAATATTAAGCTCTTAAGCTTAGGCTCTCCATGGTACTTAATGTTAATAGAAAAACAATTTTTCCCTTTTTTGTTCGTTTAAAATGCAACTGAATTGAAATCATTTTTCTAAGTTGGCTTTTTCACATGTCTCATTATGAATGCATTCAAGGAACAGGAAGTCTCTAATGTCACTATTAAACAAATATTTTAAGATATTCAACACCAGCAAAATTCAAAATAATAAAAAAATCCACATCATTTTCTAGACATCATTCATAGTTTTTATCCTTAAGGATAAAAATATCAGCTTCTATTATATTTTTTCCTTTTATTCGCCATAAAGAAAAACCTCAACCTGTTTTATAAGGATTCAAATGGCAAACGAAGAAAGAAATAATGAACTCTTGCAAGTTTTATCCTTTTTTCTCCTATTAAATGCTAAAAACTAAAATAAACATTTAAAGAAGAGAAACAAAAGCAAAGAAAAATAGGACCTGCAGGACAATGAACTCGTTATAAATATGTATGACTTAAATATGGGTTATTTCTTGCGATAACTGATAGAACTAACACACAATACACACACACACACCACACGTACATATAATTCTTATTAAAACTGTAAGGGAGAGAGAGAGAGAGAAAAAGAGAAACAAATGCAAAATAAAAGGAGGTCGATTATGTAAAATAAATTCTAGGAAATTGGTCAACACAGTGGCAACACAGTGTTTTCCTGCACTACTGCAGTAAAATATAACACTAATGAATTAATTTAGCACACATGACTGCGCAAAATTAATTTTATTTTAATTTCCTACAAACACATGCTAGAGAAACATGGAAATAATTTAACAATCTGGATCATTATTGTAACTAAAGAATTTTTCTGGAGGGAGCAACAGTTCTTTAACGAGAAGAAAAATTTTCTGTCACATGTTCAAAAGTCCATAAAGTAATAAGTTCTAGGTAAAAGTTTAAAATGTCCTATGGGTGGCTTAGTTCATTCCAAACAAAGCGAAAGAGAGAGAAAGACTGTTTCGAAAAAGTTATCACTGGCTTTTTCTTAATGAAAAATAACATTTTATTGCAATAAAATTCTCAGTTACTTTGTCATTCAAAGTTTTAGACATCGCCAGCTTTAAATTTTTCCCTTGAAGCCCATTTCGGCAAGTTTATCGTATTTGATATAGGGCACATAAAACAAAAGGTATCAGACAAGAAAGGTTTTTAAAGCGGATTGCTTTTAATTTTTCCTCCCAATGCTTGCACAGAACTATAGAACCCATGTACGTTGATTCTGCAGAACAAAAGAATAACAGAAGGTCATAAGTTCGACTTCCATCGGCGGTGGAAAAATTAAAAACTAAATAATTACGTTTTGATAAATTGTTTCAAAGGTGATTAAGTAGAAAAATGGAATCGCAAAACCACTTGTAGGGAAGAGTTCCCCCCCCCCCCCCCCTCCTGGAGGCACATTTACAAGTCTTTATAGATTACTTGACTATTTAGACCTGTGCTGCTGGAGGTATAAGGAAGCCCAGTCCCCTGAAGGCAAGCAGGGAGTCAACTGAAAGCTCTGTGTTAGTTCCACAGGAATCAGTAAGCCCCAGAGTTTCCGCTAATTGTCTCTTTAGACTTTTAGCTGTTTTTCTGACTGATTATTGAGGTTGGCCCTTCGGGAGTATCGTGGTGGTTGTGGTTTTGCGGCCCCCGCATGAACTGATTAAGCGTCTTTAATAACACCAACGGGTGAATGATCCGGATCCAGTGAGCATGTTAGTCATGTGTTCTGGACCAGAAGTTCGATAGTCTCCAGCTCTTCAGCAAGGAGTAGTGGTTTGCAACCCTGCTTTGGAACCGCTGAAAATGCAACTAGGAAAGACCTGTTGCTAGAAGTAGTCTTCGGCTTCCTAGGGCGTGAATGACGTGAACGCTTTTCATTTCCAGTGGTTTGACCACCATCTGATTAAGGCTTACGGCCAGGTGAAAATGTAAATCTTATCACAAAATGCAGGAAAAAATACCCCCCGGGGGCACATTTATAAGTCTTTATGGATCACACAACCATCTAGACTTGTGTCTTCGGGGGCAAAAGGGAGCCAGGTCCCCTTCATTGCTAGCAGGAGCCAACTGGACAATCCACTATATTTCCACGGGAATCACTAAAGCCCCAGAGTTCCGCTGTTTGTCTTTTTAAGCTTTTAGCTGTTATTTGGCTGATTATTGAGGTTGGCCCTTCGGGAGTATCGTTTTGGCTGTGTGTTTCGAAGCCCTCGTTTGAGTTGTGTGGGTCGGATCATTCACAATGAACACAGGTCCAGTGAGTATGAATGCCTTAGTGTTCTTAATTATATTAAGCTTCATGCGCTCTGGACCAGGAGTTGAATAGTCTCCAACTCTTTAGCAAGGAGTGAAGGCTGCGGCCTGCTTCGGGCTTTTGAAGTTGCATCTAGGAGTGACCGGAGGATATACGTATCAGAACGCCTTCTAAATGACGCTACATTTCATCCACAGTGGTATGATCCACCGTCCGTAAATCTTATCACGCATGTAGGGAAGATTTCCCACCAGGGGGCACATTGATATGTCTTGATGAAATCTCACCATTAAGATATGTATCATCTGGGTTTGGAAAGGAGTCCAGTCCCCTAAAGGTTAGCAGAAGCTAACTGGGGCACGCAGTTGCGATGGATCTCTTTCCCATATTGACATATGTCTTCGGGGGTAAAAGGTGGCACTAGTCGCTTGGACTAGCAGGAGCCCGATACTGAAAGAGACATAGCGCACTCGAAGTCCGAAGACTTAACACAACACAACTGGTACCACGGGAACTAGTTGCCTGCAGGGCTACGGCTCTGTTCTGGTTGTTAGTGAGGCCCCTCGGGGAGCAACCTGATGGCTATTGTTTATCTTTATAGAAAGTTCCGAAGAGGTGTTGTTGAAAAACGCTTGTAACACGACCGGGAGTTGAATAGCCTCCAACTCTTAAGCAAGGAGTCCTAACATGCATTTGAAAATTGCAACTAAGGCGTATATGCACCTATTGTGTATGCGTCTTAGGGCGTGGATGGACGCTTTTTGCGACACCCAGTGAGAAGACCACCATCGGATTATGGCCACATGACTCGGTACAGATGTAAATCTTGTCACGTTCTGTAGGTAAGAAGAGCAGATAACATTGTCAAACAGCCTGTAATTACAGAACAAGCAGCTTATATTGTAAAAGACATCTTTACAGTTAAATGAAGGGATTAAAACAGGAAGTGAAAGGAGGTCCCTATATATGAGATGAGCTGTTCAAGGTTTCCACCTGATAAATGAGGAAGAAAAATAAAAACAACAGCAAAAGAGCCTAAGTTCAACTCCAAATGCTCCTGTGTATGAGATGGGATGTTCTAGCTTCCTGTTTGTAAAAATAATAAGAAGAGGAGTCTAAGTTCAACTCCCATCGACGCCATGAATATTTAAAAATAACGAATATTAAGAAAACTCCGGTATATGAGATGAGATGTTCAAGGTTCCTGTCTGATGAAAAAAGGAGGAAGAAGAAGAACAACAAAAGAACCTAAGTTCAACTCTCATCGGCGCCACGAATAACAAAGAAAAATTAATATTGAGAAATCTCCTGCATATAAGATGACATATTCAAGGTTCCTATCTAATAAAACAAGAAGAGGACTTAGTTAGGAAGTTAATTGAGTTATAATCTCTTCCATAGCTACATCGATAGAAATCTTATCAATCAGACCAAAAAGATAACAATGTTATATTGTGTGCTTTCACAGGTACACCATCACAAATCTGGAACTGTGCTGAGTAATGTCTTCACTGAGGCACTTGAATCCCTATTAATGATTTAGATTCTTTTTTCCTACGCTCAACTTATAAATTTCTTGCTAAGGAAACGGCATGGGGGGTGTGAAACCCATCCTGCACTCTTTGCTTATAGAACGATTTTTGTGTACGGTCCGAAGTTAATGAACTTGACAGACAGTGAAGGCCTAAATTCATTTACCCACTTTTAGGAAGCATTAAGTCTAGATCGGTTGTGTATCCAAAGAAGCGCCAAGGGAGATATGTTTAAAGGAGACCTGTTACGCCATACGTTAAACGCTACCCGCTGATGCTTCATACAGAAATTCAATTTTCAGTGGCTCTGTCACATACAGATTCAGTTGAATTTAAGTGCTGGCTTGAATTTTCGAAAGTCGCCAAAGGAGCCGTAGCAACAAAATGGCTGTTTAATAACTGTTAACCACAATCCGCCAAGTGACAATTCTACAATTAGAAAATATCTTTACGTTGGTAGAAGGAGACAAGTCAAGTTTACATACTCCTGTAAAAACAGAACTTAAAAGCTTAAGTTGTATTGGATTATGTCCTGGCTAACAAAGAGCTAAATAAGTTGGGTTTTTCACCACTAGGAAGTGGTGGTAGGAGTATATACAGAATAAAATAAACAGCCATGTATTGTCTGCGTTAGTAAAAGCATCTTGTTGCTTAGCAGACTCCACTCAAATCTCTAAAGGACCTTTTGAGAACAAAGAAAAAAAAATATTGTGAGGGGGGGTAGTAGAGGGGTTTAAGGTACTTAAGAGGTAAAGAAAATAACAGCAAATATAACGCAGCAGTTCAAACCTCCCGCAGAGCATTACTGTGGCATTAAATGTGGGTTGGTGTCATCTGAAAAATAATTTTATCTATAAAGGGTGTTTTTTATAGAGGTATAAAAGTTGGAAATGGAATCAAATAAAGGTGAATTTTTTAAATTGACATGAAATTTACCTAATTCGAAAGATTATCTTTCGCCATTATAAGTGAAAGATGACTTATAGCATATGACCGCCACAGCTAGTTCGGACGTAGCCTAATTTGGAGGTATAACTTTTGATGACTGTTTCCAATATTTTTGGCCGCATATAGACAACAACGCGCCAAATGTTGTCCTCCAAAAGGTGAATCGTTTCCCGCTTATCGACGCTGAAAAAGGACTCTCCAAACCCTTCTAGGAAATAGCGGCGTTAAACAGCACGATTTTGGAGGCTAATTCACTGGGTGTGAAACGTGAAACTATGCGGTTACCACATGTTTACTTCAATAAATCAATTGTGGCACGAGCTGTGTAATATGTTGAGCTGTCTCCTTGAAAACACAACTCCCGCATATCATGGTGTTCAATTGATGAAGGAAAAAGCCACTGGTTCCTGGCTGATTGACTGTAATGTTCTGACCAGCAGCGTTTTTTAAGAACAAGGGATCAATAATTCCACCTGCCAGCTTATAGAGCAAATCATCCAGTCAGTTTTTTTTAATGTAACGTTATCTCACTCAACATGCACTTGAGGATTATTATCACTGCAAATACGGCAGCTGTATTAATTAAAGGATCTCCATTCAAAATCGAGATCAACGAGATCGAAATCAATCTTCATTTGGGCCGGCCCAATTTGGAAGCATTTTTTTTTTTAAGAGGAGTAGCACTTCTCTTTAAAAAGTAGGGATAAAGAAGAGGTGAGACAAGTGGTGAGTGTAGAAGAATAGTCGGAAATTAACTGCCGTATAAAGAGAGCAACAGCGACCAGTGACTATGTCTTCATCGCTGAGCAGCTCCACTGATAGTCAATTTTTATTTTTGTAGTGAAAAAAAAAACCAAGGTCTTCGTTGGGAATCGAACCCACAACCCCCATACTGACAAGCTAGTACACTACCTACTAGCCTACAGGGGCATTGGAAGCATTATTACGGTATGAATCATTCATTCACGTTGAAATGTCAAAACAAGCTACACATAAATCACTTGATAGCTGACAAAAAGACTGCGAGAGCCAAAAAAAAGTGTTGCCAAGTTTTATAACTCTATGAAGTAATACCCATTACTTCTAAACGGTACACTAGCCTACAGTGAGCTTAGGAGGGGTCCATTATTTGCAATTTTTAAACAAAATTTTAGCAGTTCCCAAAGGTAATGAGTAATTTTGCTTAATTTATAATTTGCCGGGACCTCGTTGCAAACACAATATTTTATTTTTTTTTGTTTTCAATTGCTTTTGCTTTTATTTTTCTCTATTTCAATTTGTTTCAAATTATTTGCTGGTTTCTAATTTTCTGCCCACATTGCAAATTCTGCGAAGGTAATAAATCTGTTTACATTGTTATTATTGTTGTTGTTGCTTTAATGCGTGGGTAATAGTTTTTTTTATGTCTTATTTTTTAATATTCTGCTATTTTACACTCTTTTTTTTCCTTAAGCTGCTTTTTCATTAAGAAGACAAAATATTAAAAATGACATTGACTTTGAGGCAACAGCAAAATGCTAATGATTCCCACACGAATGTGTGTAAATATTTACATATTTATCTACATCCACATCTACATCAATGTAAAATGGAGTGACAATAAAATGAAAAAGCCCAATGTAACTGTTCAAATATTATTACAACAAAACTAATAATGAATCGGCTTACAAACTATAAACGTTGTACGTATCTTTTTCCCTTTAGTTGTCAATCATTTATGTTATTTGCATACTCGTATGTGGCCAGTATTGCCAACTATAGCAATTTTTAAAAAATCTCACATATTTTTAACACAAGAAAAATTTTATTCAAAGAATCGAAATGGTTTTTGGCGACAGGATCTACTAAACGGATTGCTGTCTTTTTGAGAAACATAGTTGCTGGCCTCCACAACGCTTTATTTGGCGTAGCCATCGATCGGATTGAAATCTTTAGAAAACAACACTTCGAGAGGGTTATTTACTCCCAGGAAAGCTTTTGAAAACGCTTTGAAATAAACTATAGAAGACATTCGAAAAAATCTAGTGAATTGGGTGAAGTATTGATTAATGTATTGATTAATGTAGACACAGGAGCTACACGTGCTAAGTTAAAAAACTCAACCCTTTTTGACTCATAGAGTGAAGTGCAGTAATGTACATCTCAATGAGGACAAACTGAGAGGCTAATAGGATGTCTGTGTCAAGCATTCCATTTTGATCTTATTTTATAGATTGATCTCTAAATCCCCTACATTTATCGGTCTTTATAGAATACTTGACTATTTAGACCTGTGCTGCTGGCTGTATAAGGGAGTCCAGACCCCTGAAGGCAGCAGGGGTCAACTGGAAGCTCCACGTTATTTCCACGGGAATCAGTAGCCCAGAGTTTCCGCTATTTGTCTCTTTAGGCATTTAGCTGTTTCTCTGACTGATTATTGAGGTTGCCCCTTCGGGAGTATCGTGGTGGTTGTAGTTTTGCGGCCCGATACAAGTATTGTTTTATGGTGGCCAGGATCATCTCGCCTTTAATAACACCCACTGGTGAATGATCCAGATCCAGTGAACGTGCTAGTCATGTGCTCTGGACAGGAGTTCGATAGACTTTGGTTTTTTTCACTACAAAAATAAAAATTGGCTGTCGGTGGGGCTGCTCAGCGATAAAGGCATAGTCACTGATCGCTGTTCTGTCTTTAAACGGCAGTTAATTTCCGAATATCCTTCTACTTTTACCACCTATTTCCTCTCTTCTCTATCCTTTTCCTAAAAAATGTAGTGCGGTACTTGACTAAATAGGCATTGTCGCCTGAGCGCTACTTCTCTTTTCAAAACAAAAAAAAAACAAAACTAGGAAGGACCTGTTGCTTGAATTAGTCTTCGGCCTCCTAGAGCGTGAGTGGCGCTCCTTTTCACTCACAGTGGTTTGACCACCATCTGATTAACGCCCACGTCCAGGTGCAGATGTAAATCTTATCACGAAATGATCTTTAAATTTAACTAAAATGGAGAATTGGGACAATAAAACAAGAATTTGGATAGTGCAACGCTTTCACGCTTTCAGTTCGAACGCAGGAAACTATCGCTGCTGTAGCTGCTGCCATACCATCCAAATGAAAAATATCTTTTCTCTTTAAAAAGTGCTATTGCTTCTTAAAAACATATTGAACTGCCCTCGTTTATATATTATATTTTTATAACATCGTTACGTTAGCATTTTAATATTCATAACAAGTTGTATCTCTGTGTTTTTTTTCACACGTTCCTCAAAGAAGTTGACATAATTGCATGTGAATAATATTCTGGCGAATGTTTTTAATTTTACTTTTATTCATTATTATTCTTGTAACGATGTTTAGAATGAAAGTAGGTTCACTAACAAAAGGCCTGTCGTCAGCGGTATTTATGCAAATACACACATATCTAATTATTTCGAAGCATTAAAATATATTCCGTAACAACATCTGACATAACAACTTCGTTAAGGAAAGTAAAATGAGTGTCGTTATAAAAACAAAATAATTAACATAATTAATTGATAACAACTTATTTAATGGCATAAGTACATAAGAATATATATGTAATTAATTAATTTTAATCAAGCAACTATTATAAACAATTGCGAAAAAATAAATAATTTAAGAACTTAAGAAAAAATTGTTTATTCTACAATTAATACGGTATAAAAAACTTAAAAATCCATTATTCACAGATTAAATGCATTCTAAAAAACGTCTAGATGATAAAATCGGAAATTCGAAACTTTCGAAATTAGTTTCGAATTTTCGAAGTTCTCAAATTTTTGTTAATTAACGTCTTTAGAATTGGGGAATAGGTGTTTTTAAATAAATTTAGCAATCTAACTGCTAAAAGCAACAACTTATTGATTTTCGAAAATTTTCTGCGGAGCAATCAAATTATTAACATTTGTGCTAAAAAAATTTAACGTTAAAAATCCTCAGTAGTGTGGAAATTAAGTACTCTAAAAAATTATTTAGTTATTTTAATAAAAATAACAAAGATTTTAACTTCGCAAGCTATGTTCGAATTTTCGATATTTCGTTTTTTTTTTATTTTTTTTTTCGTATTTTGTCAAGTAAATATAAGTGTATTTAAAATAAGTTTAAACAACTTAAGCATGCTTAAATGCAAATAATTAACTTTAATTTTTTATTTTTGAATTTTCGAAATTGTAATTTTCTCTAAATTTAAAAATTTTCTTTAACTCTTTACGTAAAAACATTCTTAATTAATGCAGATATCGAGTACTTAGCTAGTTTAACTTAAAAATGCAGGTGATTTTTATTTTCGAAATTTATTTTGAGCTTGTAATCTACATACCATATTGTTTTTTAGCTTTCCATATTTACAATTTCATTTATAGCTTTCTTAAATTGTTTAAAAAATTATTAATTTTAAGTAAAAAAACTTAAAAATTAAATTTCGAAATTAACTTCGAATTTTCGAAGTTTGCGAAATTTCTCTAAAAATTGAATTTAGTTTGCAATATTCTCAAAATAATTTGAATATCTGTCTTTTTATCTTTTTTAAACAGTTTTTTGTTAAGTTGGTGATAAAAGCAAGTTTTCGAAATTAATTTCTTATCTGCAAAGTATTATAATTATATTCAAGAATTTTTAAATCAAAATATGTTGTTTGCTTGAAAAAACTTACAAAATCGAATTTTCGAAATTATTTTCGAAATTTGTATATCAATTTTGATTTTGCTTTAAATTTATTTCTTTTTTTTAACATTCCATTTTATATATAAAATTAGGTTCTTTTGAACGTTTTTTCCCTTAGCTAAATTCAAAAATGAAAAATTTTTAGTTTTCGAATTTGTATTTTCTTAATTTTTTAAAAATTTTAAAAATTTTCTCAAACGGTAAATATTTTATTTACATCTCTCGGTAGCTTTCTGACTTATACAAATTTTATAAAAAATTTTAATAGTTTTTCTCTTAAAATTAAAAATTATAAATTTCGAAATTGTTATTTTATATTGAAATTTTTTCAAAAGTGTTCAAAAGTTATTTTGTGCCCTTTTTTATGAAAGTAAAATATATATTTTTTAAAATTTTTTGCTTAGCCTACTGAAAAAGGCTTAAGATTAAATTTTCGAAATTAATTTCGAATTTTAAAAATATCCAATTTTCAATTTTTATTTAATGGAAAACGGTATCAGCCGTTATTGAAACAGGTTTTTTCTTATATTCGGTTTTTTTCTATAATTTTCGAATTTATTTAAATTTTTTGAAATTGCTGTTTTTTTTAAATATTGTGATATTTGTAATTTATATTAATTATCTCTCTTAATTGGCTTTAATAAGTTGGGTGGAAAAAGTGTTTAATTTATATATATATTTTTTTTTGAATTTCGAATTTTCGAAATTCAGAAACTTTTAAAATTTTTTTAATATTTAATATTATTTCAAAAGGAATAACAATAAAAATTATAAATTTTCTTCTTCTTTATTTTTTTTAGAATGTGGTGGACTATTACGGGAAATTTTGGAAATATCTTGCCCATTGATTGGTCCAAATCTTATACACGTAAAATGCATATGCCTACTTTAAATTTGGGACAAAATCCTCCTAAACAATCTGATTCTCTAGATGCACAAACACCGGGCGGCGGCGATGACCTCAATAGTGAAGACGAAGCCATAGCCAATGATCTCGATATGCATGCGCTCATCTTAAATGGCCTCAATAGCGAAACCGAAGAACCCATCAAAAGTGTAGAAGAAGTTATTAAGGAAATTGAATATATAATCGATGAGGCTGAAAGTCCAACCGATGATGGCATAACCACTTGTGAATCGGAAATTATTGAAAAGGCCAAAGAAGTGTTGGGCGCTCCACTGTATGCGGAAAGTGAGTGAAAGAATTTTTTTTTTATCCATTTTTCTTAAATAATTTTTTTTATATTTTTAGAATTGCAATATTTGTCTATAACCCAATTAAATGAATTATATATGGAAATGGAGGTATTAATACAGGAGCTCAGCGAGACCTTAATCAATGAATTGGCTTTACGTGATGAATTAGAATTTGAAAAGGAATTGAAAAATTCTTTTATTTCCATACTGCTGGCAGTACAAAATAAACGACGACAATATCATGTCGAAAAGAAACGTGGCAAATTCCAAGGACCCGATCCTAAATATTTAACCACAGTTATACCCTACACTCTGGAAAATGGTACACCCAACAATCAAAATTTACAAGTTTTAATTAAAAGTAAGTCGATGTTATATTTTTGGAAAATTATTAATTAAAAAACAAATTTTGTTTTTACAGTTTTGAAGGCCATTAATGAGGACAGTCCCACTGTGCCCACTTTATTAACGGATTATATTTTAAAGGTCTTATGTCCCACATAAATGGATTTTTAATAGTTTTACTAAAATTAAAACAAAATATTGTTAAGAACAAAAATTTTATTTTTAATTTTTTTTTAATTAATTAATTATATTTAAACCCACTAAAGAAAGAAAAATACTTTTAATAATTTTTTTTTTTAATAATTAAAATTATAAAAAAATCTTTATAAAAAATAAGCAGTAAATTTAGATTTGTAAAAATCTCCATAATTCTACTTTAAAATTTAAAATTTTTAAAATTCCAAATTATTTCAATAATTAACAAAACTTCGTTTAACTTCACTGAGAAATACTCGTATTTAAATTATTTCGAAATGGCACCAAAATTTAAAAAATAAAGGAATAAAAAGTTCGTGCTCAATTTCAGTTGTTTTTTAAAAAAAATCACTTATTTTAAAAATTATTTTTAAATATTTCTTTTACAAAATAGAAAATTTACTTTTTACAAAATTTAGCTTTCATAACTGCTAGTGGAATATTTGAAATTATTTGCTAAAATATTTATAAATTTTTATGACCAGTTTTTCAGTATTTGAAAAATGTAAGCAATAAATGAAACTTTTTCTTTAAAAAAAAATAAATATTTTTCCACTGCCTATAAAAAAAAATTAAAAAAAAACAAATCTATTTATTTTTTTTAATTAATAAAATGTTTTTTTATATAATTATTAAAAATAAAGTCATAATAAATAGTAAAAATTTGTGTAAATGTAGAAAATTTTATTTAAATTTTTTAAAACAAAAGATTTTTAAACAAAATAATTAATTATAAAGTTCTTTGTAAGAAAAGCAAACAACAAACAACAATTTTTCTTTTTTAATTAAACAAAGTAAAGTTATTAAATAAACAATTATTATATTTTTTTAATACTCATTAAAATTTTTTAAATATATTTTTTGGCACTTTGCTTAAATTAATTTTCTTGAATAAAAATATAAACGCTTATTTAATGTATATCTGTCTATCTGTCTCCATTTCATTTTAATTTAAGCTCCTGTTAAATATTAAAAAAAAAATAAAACGTGGCATTTTTATAAGATTTTATTTTAAGTGTTATAAAATAAATTTATTATGTAAAAAGTCTAAGTTTAAATTGATTTTAATTTGCTATGATTTAAAAAAAATTAATTAATAATTAATTTAAAATATTTGGTTTTATAAAGCTTTTTAAAATTTATATATAATTTTTATTAATAAAAACTATTGTTTTTTAAATTTATATAAAATAACAACAAAAATATTTAAATAAAAATTACAGTTTAAGCACCTTTTTTAATATTTTATAAATAAGTTTTTTTTTAAACACAAGGTGTTTATATAAAAATTAGTTATATAATATTTTTATTTATAATATTTCGTTTTTAAAAAAAAATATTTGATTATTTTTTCAACAATTTTCTATTAAATTTTATTTACAATATATATGTCTTTAATTATTTTTTAAAGATGGTGTGGCGAAATATTGAAACTAAAAATAAAATTTATTTTTTTTATATAAACAACTTGTTTAAAAAAATATTTACGAAAATTGTTTTCTTAAATAAATAAGTATTAATTTTAATAATGGACTTTTTAAATAAATTTATCACGTATATTTTCAATATTTCGATTTCCCTTGGAAAGCTTTTTCCTCTTTTTTTTCATATTGTTCATAATTTTTGTTGTTATAAAAATTAATTTCCTGAAGGAAAATATATTTAAAAAGCCCCTTGTTAAGGTTAATACTTATTTATTTATAAAAAAAAAATATTAATAATTTTTTTTCTAACACAAAAGTGTTTTTTATGCTAATTAAACAGTTTTTTAATAGAAAAAATATACTCACAGCCTTTCAACCACAACCAAAAAAAAAATAACATTTCAACTAACAATATTTAAAAAAAATATTTATAATAAACCATTTAAACTAATAAAAGAAAACTCCCTTAAAAACAATATATAAAATTTTCAAATTTAAACAGCAAAAAATATTAACAAATTCTTACGCTTTTTTTAAAAATTCTATACAACACAAAAATAGTTTTTAGTAACAAAATAAAAAATACACACACAAATAATCTCCCTAAAAAAAAACTACAAAAAAGAAATGCTTAAATAATCACTAAACAATTTTATTAAAAAACTAATAATTTATTAATAAAAAAAATAATAATAAATAGTCTAATATGTAAAACAAAAAAAAACTATGTGTGTCCTTTATATATTAAAAAAAACACTTATTTAATAAAACAAAATACATTAAAAAACAAAAAATAACTGTTAAAAATATATACAAAATAAATTTAAAAAAATAATAAAAAAAACAAAATAATATTTAACAAAAAAAATATTAAAATAAAAAACAGTCCATGTTTATTAGATTTTAGAATAAACACATCTTTATAAAAAAAAATACAAAAACAAAAATCATGATACAAAAAAGTAAAGAAAATTTGCAACAAATCAAGATTATTTATAATTTTTATTAATTATATAAAATATTATTTAAAAAAAAATAATATAATAAATGTAATGCAATTTCTCTATTATATACAAGAAATATATTCTTAAATAAAAATGCTTAAATAAATACCACAACAAAAAACAATAAAAAACAAGTTTTATTTCAACTAAACAACACTTTAAAATATTTAAATTATTCATAAATCCAGAGATGTTTTAAACAACAAATTTTGCCTCGATAAATTAGACAGCAGCTGTGCGTTTGATTTCATATTAAAAAGTTTTCATAACAAGAAGCTTGCATATATATACTGTATTTGCCTTACTGTATTGTTACATTTTAGTACCACAATAGGTTGCCACATCTGCAGTTTTTGGAGAGATTAAACGTTTTTACAGCAAAATCATTATGACACCACTTTATACGCGATTTTTTTGCATATATCAAAGGATTTCATAACTGAGATGCTATAAAACTTTGTTTAACTGTCCAAACGATTTTATACTTTTTAAAGCAAAGAAATTCTTGCCGAGTTTTTATTAAATTCCTATTTTGCAAATCATTTGTGACATTCCTAACAACAAACAAGGATTTCTGTTAACAAAAAAAGAAGAGTATTTTTGCGAGAAAACCATAACATCTCTAAAAAATCTATTTCAGCCTATTAAAGCTTTAATTATATTACGGAAATCGTGAAAATATTCCCCGGCATATATTACTTTTGCTGATGAGGGCAAGTAAATATGCTCTTCCTTAAGTATAAATCTAATAAGCAATTTGCCAGCACATCTGCATCCAATAAGAGGTATGAAGAGAGATATTTTCATTCGAGAAATAGTGGAATTTACTAAACTGCCTGCAGACAAGAGATAATATTTTACGTGGAGAGTTTCGCCCTAAAATATTTTTAACTTATCTCCAGCTAATGCTATGAAGTTATAAACTGGTGTAGAGATGTTGCCATGGGTGTTTCACCCTACAAAATTCTGCATAAGATTGGCCCCTCAAAGGCTAGTAGGAGTCACCTGGACAATCCACATATTTCCACGGGAATCAGTACGCCCCAGAGTTCACTATTTGTCTCTTGAGACAATTAGCTGTTCCCTGGATGGTTATTGAGGTTTATCCCTATATGGGAGTATCGTGGTGGTTGTGGTTTCGAGACCCTCGTGAGAGTTTGTGGGTCGAATCATTCAAAATGAACACAATGAATGGTTCAGGTCCAGTGAGTATGAGCCGTCGTATTCTTAATTATATTAAGCTTCATGCGTTCTGGACTAGGAGTTGGAAAGTCTCCAACTCTTTAGCAAGGAGTGAAGGCTGCGGCCTACTTCGGGCTTTCGAAATTGCTACTAGGAGTGACCGGAGGATATACGTATTCGATGGCCTCCTAGGGCGTGAATGACGTTTGCAAATCATTCAAGTGGTTTGACCACCATTTGATTATGACTAACCAATCGGTGCCGATGTAAATCAAATCACATCAGTACCAACTAAGCGGTAACAGAGAAGTAAATAAGCTGTGAGCTTTTAACGCTGAACTAACTACTTCGTCCACAGTCGACGCAGGAAGAGACCACAGCAGCTAGTAAAAGTGTTTTAGTGTTTTTAACCTCTACAGTTTCTACTGATCTGCATATTTTTCTCGTTCACTAGATGCTACTCTGCGATACTAAGCCAAGATATACCTTTACACATGATTTTACAGCACAAGGAGCCGCTAGAGCGACCTGCTGTTACTACAATTAATAATAAAGAAGGATAGAAGATTTGAATCAATGCCTTTTATTTGATTTGGCATAACACAACCCTGGCCGCCGTTGAGCATATCCTAGCGGGAATGTATCATCACATTATTTAAAAGTTTTTAATTGTGATATACTGATCTTCACTTGACGTTGTTTGCACTTTACACAACTTAATTGCCCAACAGACCTCTCCCCCCAGCGGTGCATTTATATGTGTCGCCGGTGGTAAAAGGGAGCCCAGTCCCCTAAAGGCAAGCATGGAGCCAACTGGCCAACTCCACGTTATTTCCACGGCAATCAGTAAGTCCCAGAGTTCAGCTTTTTAGCCTTTTAACTGTTCTCTGGCAGATTATTGAGGTTGGTCCTTCGGGACCATTGCGATAGTTGTGGTTTCGTGGCCCTTATGAAATGATTAAAAGGCCAGGATCATTTCACCTGTACTGAGAACAAAGGGTGAATGATGCAGTGAGCTTGCTTGTCATGTGTTCTGAACCAGGAGTTGGATTGTCTCCAGCTCTTCAACAAGGAATGGGGGTTGGGGGCCCTATTTCGAAACTTCCGAAATTATAACTAGGAATGACCTGTTATAGAATTATGTCTTTGGCTTTCTAGGAAGGAGTGGAGTTGAGGGCCCTACTCCATAACTTCGATAACAAATCCGAAATTGCGACTAGGAATGACCTGTTGCCTAGAATTACTGTGTGTCTTATTTTTATTCTGTGTTAGTTGTTCTTGTATTCTGTTTCTTTATTTTATTTCCTGGAATTTTAAATAAACATGTTGTTTATGTCTCGTATTCATAAGAGTTTTTAGAAACCACTTAATTTTTTTATAAATTACATAATAGGTCATTTCATTTCCTTTTTTACGGAAAATTATTTTCTTTTAAAACTTAAACTAAGAATCTTCGTAATAAAACTTTATAAATAAAATAACTGACCAGATGCGGTTACTCATTTTTGTTTCATCTTTAGAACATGTGACATGCACATGAAATAATGTTGCCAGATCTAAATAAAATACAATCTTGATGGAAATTGCTTTTACATCGAAAACAGCTTTGAAAATAAAAAATGTTCTCATTCTATTAATCGAAACGATATATACCGAATTAATGCTTAAGTGTTGCAAAAAACCCCAATTAAATATATTTTACAACACTGTAAAATAAGAAATCACAAATCATATGTTGGCGCAAAGTAGAAAAAATCAATAAATAGAAAATCTATATTAGAAAAATTAAATTTAAAAAAGTAAATAATGGAAGCCCTTTTTTATTTTTGTATTCTCCTACCTTTTGTGGTGTTCTTCTACTTGGGAAAGAACTTTCTCTTTTTGATCAGTATAAAAGAAGTTTGTACATAACATAATTATTGATCAGCTGCTTGCTTTTCGCCTTATCTTAACATCTGTTGTAGAGATGCCAGAAGTGTTCAGTTTAGCCGTTAGTTGCTCCCAAAGTTATTTAGCTTTTGCTTTTCCTTGCAAAAAATTTACTCTTTGATAACTCTGTATGCTGGGCCATAAAATTCCCAAAAATCTCCTTTTGAGTGAAATGTATTTTTGACATTTTTGCCCTAAAATACTTAAATTATTATTTTTATTCCTTTCAGAAAACAAAATTTAATTTAAATCTCTCTTTTTATAATCTTAAGTTCGAATCATTGTTGGCATGTGAGTAAAAACAAAAAGTAGATTAGAACACGGCTTGAAAATGATGTCTTCACTTGAAAGCGCTGACCAGAAAAGAATAACAAAAGTATCTCATGGTTGCATTCGAACACTTGCATTAGTAGAAATTTCGATACAGCTAATTCGATAACAAGTCAGAGAATCTTAAAAATTAAACGAAAAGCCACGTCTGAGGAGGAATTCACTCATATACGAATGGCAGAACTATCCGCCAGATCTCCAGTGTTGTGCTTAATTGTGCAAATCTGTCAAACTTGTTTACTTGCTTAAAGTTTATGTCTAGTTCATGACTTGCCTAAAACCAAGTTTCGTTTCTTTAATAAAATTGCCCTAAATTTGGTAGTTATTTTAGCTTTAGCTGAAGGTACTTTTAAGCCACCATTAAAGGGTTAATTTTTTTTATAATAGACTGCTGCTGTAATTATTCATAGGGTTGTGTTATGGCGCCTGAGAATTTTTTCTAGGTTAGAAACGGCGGCAATGCCCTAAAACTAATATAAATACAGTTTCCCTAATCGAGCCAGTCGATTTGTATTGATTTTAATCAAATTAAATATAAAAAATAATAATCCGTTAAAAAATAATAACAAAATCAGCCTTATTCTGTTTGGCGACGGCAATACAAGACGTCGTTATTTTTTATAGTTTGTTGTAAAACCGTATTCTCGTTGGCAATATTGTTATTTTTCGATGACTGGCAATACATGTTTGGTATTCTGTAAGACAATTTAACGTTGATGTTGCCTTAAATTGCCGTTGATGTTGTCGTCTGTGATTTTGGTGTCGTGCTGTTATAAACAAAAATTTATAAAGATTGAAAAAACTAAAAATACAAAATAAAATATAAAAATTAAAAATGAAATGGAAAAAATTAAAATAACCAACGCCAACCAATTTGAAAAGTTAGTGGAAGAATAGGGAAAAAATCCATCACTTGCCAGGGGATTTCAAAGAGCCAGTGTTCCTACTAATTTTAAGAAACAATGGAAAAGTGTTGCGACTGCTCTAAACGCCCTTGGCCCGCCAAACAGAACGAATGATGGATGGCAAAAAGTATAGTAAGTAGTTGTTTGAAAAATACATCTTTGACAAAATTCTTTTTTCAGATTTGGCACGACTTAAAATTTAAAGTAAATAAAAAAAAGATGGTTAAAATCTACTAGATGCGGCATATTTAATCAAGTTATACTGAGCCCCTTGGAAGAAGCTGTGGCAAATCTGTTGAACATTTCGATTTTAGTTTATTTTAGTTTTTAATATATTTTGAGTTCAATTTAATACAGATTTTATTTTTTTGTTTACACAGTTTGTATTTTCTTCACAACAATTTTATCAAAAATAGTACACAAATGCATCAGCTGACTGAAATTTTAGATAAGTGTGTGTGTTATACTTTATTCAAAGGATCGATAAACTAGCCACGTCGTCATAGGGAATACCAAATTAATATTGATGTTGTGTTAAAATGATGTTGTCTCAAAATCGACGACGATGTTGCCGTCGCCAAACAGAGTAAGGGTGAATAGCACTAGTTTTAATATTGACAAGGCTTATACGCCTAAAAATAAGTGTGAAGTGATTTTAATACTCAACAAAACACACTTAGCGATTTTTCATTTTACCAGTTATCTGGTAGCCCTCAACTCAATAGAATGAGAGAGAGAGAAAACAATAAGAATATAAAATCATTGAATGAATCAGAAATGTAAAAAGTAAAGAAAACAAAAAAAAAACACTTCTGAAATTAAACCCTCTATTAATTTAGACGTATCGTAAGTTTGCTTGGCTTTTAGACCCCAATAATATCAGTTATGTGGGGAATTTTGGAGACAATACAACAACGCATAGAGAAAGAAAAAAACTAAATTGCAATAGTGTAAAAGTTGTAGTAGATAGAGGCGCCTGGAAAAAAACAACCTAAACACGGGGTTCATAATTTTTTGTGTGACGGAACAATTTTTATTTTAGTTTTGTGCTGCAATTAAAACGGTGTTATAAGTTAATTCATTAAATAATAGTTACAATAACAAAATTATTTCAAATTAAGTGTTTAATTTGGTCAAAAAAAATATTTTAAAATCGCTTAAAATTTTACAGCAAAAATGGCATTGAAAGTGTTGGTTGGACAAAGTAAGTTAAAAGAAGTGTGAATAGTTTAAATAAAACCAATTTAATTATTGTTTTATCTAGAGAGTTGTTCAAGGTACTAGGGAAATTAACATAATTCCAGTGTTGTTGTATTTTGTTGTAGTTAAAATATAATTAAATTTGCTTTGCAATACGAAATGACGAAATAAAAAAAAAACTTTTCCGTTTTCCTGGTCCCTAAATATTGATTTTTCACCAATATTTCTAAAATGCCAGCACTACTAATGACTCGTTTTACAACAACACATTTGTTTAAATGGGGCTATTTGGAAATGCCTTTACACACAAACTATTTCAACTGAAATCTTTCTTCTTTATGGAGTAAATTTAGGTTGTGGTGTAGATTTTTAGTGGCAGACAGTTTATTACGCCCCCAGATTGACCTTTTTTTTCTTTGGTTTAGTTGCCTGTGTATTATTGGATACCGAAAATATAAAAATCATTTCCTTCCATCTTAATATTCATCTTCACCTCCTTAAAATATGCGCAAATGCGTAAGTTATCTTCTTTATTGATTGCAATTTACAACGTCATATTTATGTTGTTGTTGTTGTAGTTTTTATTTGTTGTTATTTTTATTTAATCCAGTTTTTTTGTTGTTCCTTCTTAACCTAGGATTCTGTTAATCTTTTAGCAGTGTGTCATAATGGATTTTAATATGGGTGGGAGATTTTATTATTTATTAATGACCCCACGATGTTCCTTAAATTAATAAAAACTTTTTAATATAAATTGTTTTTGTTTTGTTTATCTCCATATTTAAATCTCTTTCTTTTCATTAACTTTTAGTATGGCCAGATCGTTATTAATTTGTATCGCCTTTTTTTTTCCCAAAAATCTTTTAAAATACCTAAATGTGGAATAAATTTAAAATTTAAAAAAAATTTTTTTTTTTATAAAATCAATTACTTAAACTTAATTATATTTATTTATTAAAAAATATATACAGTGCTGGACAATTCAATAGAAGCTTTTCTCAACAAAAAAAAAACCTTTAATTACTCGTTTTTACAAATCGAAATTCAAAATTAATTGCTGAATAAAGTAAAAAATATTGGCTTCGTGTGTTAGCATGTTTGAAGTTGAATTTCAACATTTGCAAGTCATTGTTTGTTTGATGTAAGAAGAGTAGCAAAAAAAAAATAACTGACCCTAATTTAAAACAATATAATTTTTTCTAAATAATTGTCAGCTAGTGAAATAATTTCGAAAACTGAATACCCACAATCAAACTAAAAATTAAGGCCTGAAGTGAAGGCTTCACACAGCATATATTTATTACTCAAGATTTGCGCCTGACATTTAAACACGGCTGTTCTGTAAATCAACTAATTTAGAAAAATTAATTTTTTTCACGTTAGTATTCTGTAAGTCGGGCGATTTCAATATGCAAGAGACTTAAGTTCAGATAAAATATTTTTCAAAAAACTATGTAGAAAAAAAAATTAATATTTAAAAAAAGAAAAGGTAAATTTCTTGCCACAAGGCATGTGCCATGCCATGAAATATAAAAATATTTATACTTTATTTTATAAATCAAATTCTCCAAAACTATATGGAGTACCTAAAATCCATAAGCAAAATTTTCCTTTAAAACCTATTTGCTCTTGCTTTAATTCCCCCGGCCAATGGACTGTGCAAGTACATAACGAATATTCTTAAGGTAATAACAGGACAATCAATATATAATATTAGAAATTCATTGGAATTTAAAGATAAAACTAGGACCATAGATATACAAGCTAATGATAGATTGTGTTCGTTTGATGTATTTTCACTTTTTTCGAGTATTCCTGTAGGCTTAACTTTGAGGATTATAGAGGGAAAATGGCATATAATGGAACAAAATACGAATATTAGAAGGAATTATTTTACGTACTTAAAAGTTTTGTATTGAAGATAACAGGTATTTTCAATTTGATAATAGGATATATCTGCAGAAGGAGGGCCTCCCTATGGGCTCTCCAGCATCACCTATTATAGCTGATATTGTGATGGAGGAATTACTAGATTCATGTATTAGTAAAATGCATGTTTAAACCGAAGATTATCATCAAATATGTAGATGATTTATTTTGTATGACTGCGGAAGATGCAGTGGATGATATTTTGTCAAAATTGAATTGTTTTCATCCGGATATTAAATTTACGATTGAAAGAGAGTTAGAATCTAAACTTCCATATTTAGATATATTGGTAATAAGAAAGCGAAATAAGTTAGTGTTTGATTGGTATAAGAAACCAACATCTTCTGGAAGAATTATTAATTTTAATTTCAAACATCCGAGAAAAATGATTATAAACACGGAGTATTGACTATTAATGATAAAGAATTTCATTTGAAAAATAAGGGCACTTATCTTCCTGGAATATCAGAAAGATTAAAAAAGTCTAAAATATTTGACACTGATAGATATATAATTGCACACAAAACCTATAACACATTAAATAAATTATTAAGCAGTTTGAAGGATAAAATAGGAAAAAATGGAAATATCTGATGTAGTATACAGGATACCATGTGAAGGAAATAACCAGGTGAACTGCGACAAAGTTTATATTGACACAATAAAAAATAAACTTAAAAAAAGATTAACTAGTCATAAATGTGACCAAAAATATAGGGATATTTCAACACTGAAGACATCCTTATCTTCACATTGTAAGAAATATAATCATTTCCCAAAGTTTGAGGAAGCATCAATATTAGATATAGAAAAAACTATAAGAGATGTTATATGTTAGAAATGTTAAAAATATTTAATGCACCAAATGTCAGGAGAATAAATTTCAAAACAGACACAGATAATTTAGCGCAGAATTATAGATACTTAATTAAAAAGTTATAATTATTTCATACGAGAGAATTTGTTATTTAATTTCCGTTTCCTTGTTTTTGTATGTTTGAAATTTTAATTTTGTATGTTTGAAGAAAATAATTTTTTCTTTTTTTGTTGTCAATTGATTTCAAAATTTTTTTTTTTAAATTGTTAATAAATTTTTGTTTTATAAAATTTAATTTCCTGAACAAGCTTTCCAAGGGAAATCGAAATATTGAGTGTATAAGTGTTAAATTTCATTAAAAATACCTATAAAAAAAGATAAATACTTAATTATTCGTTTATTAGGTGAAAAGTTTAACTCCGGTATTAAACAGCGTTGTTATTATAAAAATTTACTAACTGCTGTATAGGAAAATTGTCCTGCTTTAAGTATTTTATTGTTTGAAAAGTTCTTTTTCCATTTAAAATTCTGTGAAACGATTTAAATGTTTTGCGTTAAAAGCTTCTTCACTCTTTCCAATTAAATTTACTTTTTGCTTATTTTAAATCGCGATTTTATACGGACTTTCCATTCCATAAACTTTCTTAAAATGTGGCAGCCCTATGTGGGATTTTTTTGTTTTGGTTTTAGAGATTTGTCATTCTATTGGCAGGTTGCAGACTTCCATATTAATATTTTTTGGTTTTTACATATTCAAGGATTAGGTCTTTCTATTAAAAATAAGGTTCCTTTAATTATTCGTTAATTTCTTTAAAATAAACTTTCTTTGTTAAATAAATTATTATTATTTTTTTTCTTTCTTTTGAGTATTATTGTTTCTCTTGATCTTGTTTGGAGAATCTCCTTTTAATGACTCACAGTTTTTAATGATGATTTCAATATATTTCTGTGTTTTGATTGCTAATGAAGTTCTTGTTAATACGACGGTTTGTGTGTCAAACAAATAGTTGTGATTTGCCTTGCAATTGTGCCAAAAATTATTTAAATCTAATTTGCAAATAATATCTTCATGTGCAGATGCAAATATGATAAGTTTTCTAGGTTGCAGAGATTTTGTAATACAAACGTTTGTTTTTGCATAATAAAGGCGATTTAGTAGGCATTTGCTTCTTCAATATAATACCTACACATGCATACATATATATGTAAGTACATACATATGTATGTATACAAAGTTAGAAATCCTTAAATAAAGTTTTATCAACGAGGCACAGAATGCTGCCTCATACTTATGCTACGTCAGAAAATGGCAGAGGTTTTTAGAGAATAGGCTAATGAATTAAGCAAGAAATCGACATATGTATGAAATAAATTTTCTATAGAAAAAAATTTCATTACGTCATTATTTTTCTAAAGAGAAAAAAAATGTCATTACGTCATCATTTTTCTATAGAGAAAAATTTCATTACGTCATAATTTTTTCTATAGAGAAAAATTTCATTACGTCATCATTTTTCTAAACAAAAAAGTCATTAGCCATAATTTTTCTATAGAAAAATGTCGTTAGTCATAATTTTTCCATTGAAAAATGTCAGTAGTTATAATTTTTCTACACAAAAATGTTGTTAGTCATAATTTGTCTATAAAAAAATTCCATAAGTCATAGTTTTTCTAGTTTAGTCATATTTTTCATTCAGAATTTTTCTATAGAGAAACATTTCATTCAGAATTTTTCTATACAGACTTTCATTCATAATTTTTCTAAAGAAACATTTCATTCATAATTTTTCTATATAGAAAAATTTCATTACATCATCATTTTCTATACAGAAAAATTTAATTGCGTCATCATTTTTCTATACAGAAAAATGTCATTAGATCATCTTTTTTCTATATAGTAAAATGTATAGAGAAAAATGTCATTACGTCATAATTTTTCTATAGAGAAAAAATTCTCTACGTTTTAATTTTTCTATAGAGAAAAATTCATTACGTTTTAATTGTTCTATAGAGAAAAATTCATTACGTTCTAATTTTTCTATAGAGAAAAATTTCATTACGTTTTAATTTTTCTATAGAGAAAATTTTCATTACGTTTTAATTTTTCTATAGAGAAAAATTTCATTACGTTTTAATTTTTCTATAGAGAAAAATTTCATTACGTTTTAATTTTTCTATAGAGAAAAATTTCATTACGTTTTAATTTTTCTATAGAGAAAAATTTCATTACGTTTTAATTTTTCTATAGAGAAAAATTTCATTACGTTTTAATTTTTCTATAGAGAAAAATTTCATTACGTTTTAGTTTTGCTATAGAGAAAAATGTCATTACGTCATGATTTTTCTGTAGAGAACAATTTCATTACGTCATATAAAACTAGAGCAAAGCTGCAAACTATTGTTACCTACACATCTTTCATATTTAAAAATTTAATTAAACTTCCATCCAGCTTTACGACTTGTTATACTTTTATTTATGTATATTTTGTTTTATTATTTGTATTTATTAATTACATTGCTGTTGTTTTATTTGTTTCTTGCAGAAATTATGAACGAAGTGGTGCGATACAAACCTCCACCTCCGAAAAAGGCAGGCGCTGCTGCAGCAGCTGCTGCAGCCTCGAAGGCGAATATGGATTGGCGTGTATTGGTTGTTGACAAGCTGGGCATGCGTATGGTATCGGCTTGTACAAAAATGCATGAAATCAGTGCCGAGGGCATAACCTGTAAGTTGCTTAAAAAAATATTTACAAATTTTTAAATTAAATTTTTGTTGTTGTTGTAAATTTTTGTTTATTTTTATAGTGGTGGAAGATATTAACAAAAAACGTGAGCCATTACCCTCCATGGATGCTATTTATTTGATAACACCTTCTCAAGAATCGGTGGCTGGTCTTATAAGGGATTTCGAGAATCCTGCACGACCAATGTATCGCTATGCTCATGTCTTCTTTACCGAGGGTAAGTTGTTTGATGAGGTTTAATTTTCTTTTCAATAATTTTGCTAAGATTTTATTTAGCTTTTTTTTAAGTATTAATTTTTTATTTATTTATTTTTTATATTTTATTTTTTATTTATTTTATTTTTTATTTATTTTATTTTTTATTTATTTTATTTTTCTTTTAAATTTAGCCATACCTAATGAAATTTTTGATATGATTAAGGCTGAGAAAAATTTAGTGCGCTATATGGGCACTTGTAAAGAAATCAATATAGCATTTATAGCCTATGAAAGTCAGGTACTATTTCTTGTCTTCTATTCCTTTTTAATTTGTTTTTTTGTGTTTTTGAAACTTTGCCAAAACAATATTCTAACGTTTTGGTATAGTGTTTGTTATCTCCCTTCTAAATGTTTTATTCATTTGCAAATAACCCCATTATATCTACATGCATACTATTGTATGTAATGCGCATATATTTTAGTCATATTTCTAAATGTTGTCATATTTCTTTTTAATAACAACAACAACAACAAACATCGAGAAAGTAAATGGCTTAAGCTTTTGTTAAATCTAACCACAACTAATTTCTTCATTTATTATTTTTGTATTCGTTTACTAATAACACGACAAAATCAATTCATGCCAAATCTCTACTTTAAAAATGCTTCTACTAATATCCTTTTTAAAGGAACTAAACCTAAAATGACATCCACATAAAACTTCCTTTAAATATTGTGTTAGATTTTGTTGTAAGGAATTTTATTTATATAATATTTTGCCTTCAATATCATGCAGATAACAGGTTTTTTTTTCTATTAAGCCTTCAAGTTAATTCTATTATATCAAAAGGACTTCTTGAAAAGCCTTAAAATTAATTTGTATTTCAATTCCTTGCTGGTATAAATTTCATTTAATATCTCTTTTAAAGAAGAGAGAAAATTTTCATTTTCCACTTTTCTACACTGTAAGCAATTCCTTTAAATTATCCTTTTCTGATTGTCTGTCTGTCTGTCTCTCTGTCTTTTCTTGTATAATGTGTTATTTTATTTTCTTCAGAGTGTTTGTTAAGAGACATATTTCTTCTTTTAAGTAGTTTTTCACAGAAAAAATACAATTTTTTTTTTGGCAAACATTTTAATTCAATTTCTACTTTATATAAAAGGAATAAAAAGGAATAGACGTTGTGTTAGGACATGCTATTATAACACTTAGTTATAAAGAAAATTAAAAATAACCAAAATTTCTTTGCTTTTCAAAGTTTTTTTGAAACATTAGTTTTTTCATTGAGGTTAAGTTAGTAAGACAGCCTTGTTGTTGTTTTTGTTGTAAATGATATGCTGCTGTCAAAAGCTCTTTCCTGAAGACTTACCCTAAATCTGGGGCTGAAGAAATGTTAGTCGCTTTTAGGTATAAGTCTAGGGAACCCAAGTCCTTTGGTTTATTGCAATGAAAGCCAAATTCCACGGTGCTCTTTTTAACACCGAGGCAATACAAAGTGTTTAAAAATAACGATCTAAATTTGAGGTTATTCAATTGAGGAAGCAAATTAGGTGCCC
Organism: Trichopoda pennipes; assembly: GCA_030448955.1. NCBI lineage: Eukaryota > Metazoa > Arthropoda > Insecta > Diptera > Tachinidae > Trichopoda > Trichopoda pennipes. Next base: position 4,216,265 of record JASKUP010000056.1, on the reverse strand, counting down.
CTGTAGGCTAGTAGATAGTGTGTACTAGCTTATCAGTCTGCGGGTTGTGGATTCGATTCCCAAAAAGGACCTTGGCTGTTTTTTCACTACAAAACTTAAAATTGTCAGTGGGGCTGCTCAGTGATGAAGGCATGGTCACTGGTCGCTGTGCTGTATTATACGATAGTTAATTTCCATAACTATCCTTCTACTTTCACTACCTGTCTTATCTCTTTTCTATCCCTTTTCTAAAGAACGTAGCACGGTACTTGACTTAATAGGCATTGTTGCCTGAAGGTGCTACTCTCTCTTAAAAAAAAAGAAGATAAACAAATCCCACCGTGCTCCTTTTAACACCGAGGGAATGAATACAAAGTGTCTAAACCATCTAAATTTGAGATTAGGAAGTAAATTGCCTGTAAAAACTTGAGCTGTCCACCTTTGACATTTATTTATTAAAAAGTTGGGAAATTGCAAGCCTGGAACGTTACACACCCTTGAGTAAAAAATTTTAACTGCGAAAATTTGCTATATTACTGGTGGAAAGTTTACTGTGTTCGAGTAGTTGTTCCTCGTAATCAGGCTCCTTCCAAGACCTTTGTGTGCAATTTAATCGCTAAATTCGAGGCTTACGACATTCGGGCTTATGACAAAAGGCAAAAACAATACGCTCCTAATGACCGTTGTGAAGAAAATAGAGCCGCTGTATAGCAAAGAGAATGAGAGAATGTGAGAGAATGAGCTTTGAACATCAACAAGTCGACAAGTCGCAACAATTGGGGATCACTAGAGGCACTTTGTGTGACATTTTACCTTAAGATCTTTATCTCTACGCTTATAAATTTCAATACGGTCAAGAATTAAAGTCCTCCGATCATTGTTTGCTGACTGACGCTCTACAAGATAAAATGCGGTGCTGCATTAACAAGATAAGCGAGCGTAGTTATGTTGCAAAATTTGCGTCAAAAGTTATGTGAAAAGAGCGGCGGCCTGTCGATGTGCTTACGTTTATAAATTGGCTGTTTGAAAAACAATTGACGCTCGGAAAGATAAAATTCGGCGCTGCATTGACGAGATAAGCGAGCGAAGCTTTGTTTCAAAATGTGCTTCAAAAATTATATCAAAGGAGCGGACATCTGTCGATGTGCTAACGTTTATAAATTGGCTGTTTGAAAAACAACTAACGCAATGCAGTGCTGCATTGACAAGATGAGCAAGCGAAGCTTTATTGCAAAATGTGCTTAAAAAATTATGAGAAAAGGGCGGAGGCCTGTCGATGTGCTAACTTTTATAAAATGGCTGTTTGAAAAATAACTGACGCTTTGAAAAATAAAATTAGCGAGATAAGCGAGCGAAGCTTTGTTGCAAAATGTGCTTCAAAAATTATATCAAAGGAGCAGACGTCTGTCTATGTGCTAAAATGTATAAATTTTCTGTTTGAAAAGCAACCGACGCTTTGAAAGATAAAATTCCGCACTGCATTGACGAGATAAGCGAGCATTCTTGCAATATGTGCTTAAAAAGTTATGTGAAAAGGGCTGAAGCCTTCCGATGTGCTAATATTTATAAATTGGCTATTTGAAAAACAAATGACACTCCACAAGATATGAAAGTCAGGGCTGCATTGATGAGATAAGTGAAATTATGTAAAGAAAGTGTCTGCAGATGTGCTAGAGGTGGACAATTGCCCAACTTCATATTCCATTATTAATTCCCATTCTTCTGCTATACATTGGCGTCAATAAAACTGATGTTGTTAAAACAGAAAACTGTGTATTTTAACCAATTTACTTCCTAACCTTAAATTTGCTTTTTTCTTTTCTTGGCGTTGCAATTGTTTTTGCATGACTAGGAGGAAGAAAAATAAACAACACACCCTAAAAGTCTGCTACGATTTTTATTGCACTGTTTATTTGCAATAGATTCCGTTAAGTTTTATAACAAAAAAGCAGCTCAAGGAGAATTTAAATTGAAGGTTAAATAAAGTTTAATACATAAATACAATTTGAAAGGATTTTTTTTCTTGAAAAGGGGTTTTGTTTTGTTTTTGTTTTTTTTTTAAATTTAATTTAATTTATTATTCCTTTTGTTGGTTTTTTGTTTGTGTTTTTTGGCTGTTAAGTTTTTAAGCAAATATTTTAAAAAAATAATTTTTTTTCCAGTAAAATGGTGAGATTAATATATCTCTATTTAAAAAACAATATAACTTATATTTAGCGTTATTGAATTAATTTCTTAGAGATTTTATTATAACAATCATTATGGAAATATATAAACTTTTTTTGAAATTTTTTAAAAATTTATTTAAAATAATTTTATAAAGTCCCTTAGAATTTTTTATTAAGCATTAAACTATAAATTAATTAACTTTATTAATTAAAAAGCAAAAAAGTTTTTGCTGTAAGTTTATTATATATTTTTATTTTTTTTTAATAAACAAAAAATATTAAGCACTTGATGATATTTATTTTTTAAATATTTTTTTAAGTTTAATTAAAAAAAAAAACATTTGTTGGATTGCAAAAAAAAATTCTTCATTTGTTGTTGTATGAGTTGGTTTTGGAAAATTTATTTTAATATATATTTATAGTTTGCCCGGAGGAATTATTTAACGATTTGTGTAAATCGTGCGCTGCAAGAAAGATCAAAACTCTAAAGGAGATTAATATTGCATTTCTACCATATGAATGCCAGGTGCGAATATTAAACAAAAATACAAAAACAAAAAAAAAACACTATTTTCAAAACCAAAATGAACAAAAGAAACAAAAAACCCTATAATACGAGTATTTAGTTGCAAAATAAACGCAAACAAGAGAGAATTATACTTTCACTTAGTAAAAACTAATTTTTGTACAAAAAATTAAATTTTGTTTACTTATAACAATAACTACAACAACTACTACTAATACTAAGTAATTTTATAATTACAAAAAAAAAAAATTAGAAAAAAATAACTTATCCAACACTATGATTTTCTTTAAAAAACTTTTACTTTTTGTTATCAAAACTCTTCTACAATTCTAAACTATTTTACATACATACATACATGTTGTTTGTAATTATATTTAATTGTTTTTATCCAACTTCTAAATGTTGTAATTGATTTACACTTTGTGTTTGGTATTTTTTTTTAAATACATAAATGTGTGTGTGTTTTTTATATTGCGAAAAAGGGGCATCTGCTCCTCCTCTTACTGTACAAAATATGATACACAATTTAAGCATAACCTAGAAAAAAATATACTTTCCTTACTACAAGTGGCATATGTCTCATAAACAAGTTAAAGAAAATAATTAATAATCACAACGCCTGTCTTAACTCTTATACAACTGTCTAACTCTTATACCTAAAATATTATAAAAAAAACAAAAACAATTTTTTAAAAACACTTAAATATAACAAACTTATACTAGTGCCAAAGAAACTTTGTATATTGAAACATATTTTCTATATTAATACACAAACTCTTATACTCTTATAAATAATCAATTTTTCTGCAGCTTAGTATTCACTACTTGAAATCAACTCTTAATTAGTTTAGCTGCCCATAGTAGAAGCTAAAGCCAGGACTAAAACACTTGTATTTAAACACTTAACAACTCTTATACTGTTAAATAAATTCAAAAATATCAAAATCCCTTATACGTCTTATTAACAACTCTTATAGCATTTTTTTTTATAAATAATACTCCATACAAAAATATTATCAGATTTTAATTATTAAGTTCTAATTTAAGCAACAAAATTTTGAACTCTTATACAAACAGAACTATAACTGTTCTACACGTTACATACAATTTATTAATTAAAAACTAAACTCTTAATTTCATTCTGGCATTAAAAAAATTTTTTTTAATCAAATAAATCAAAGATTTTGTCTAGGCAATTCCTTTAAAATCGTTTCTTAAACTTGTTATAATTTGGATAGAGTATTAAGGATTTTAAGGCAGAAGGCAAATGCACAAAATTGTTAGACAATTTAAAAATCTATTGCTGAAGTTTCTTGCGAATCCATAAAATGGCAAATAAAAATATGAAAACAGTAGTTTTTGCTGTTGCAAACAGTTATCCCCTAAATATACATTTAAATCTTTGCAGGAGAAAAACTTTTAAAATATTTGTTGCCTTATAAATGTTCGAAAACTAAGGTTTTGTTAGAGATACAAAACTAAAAGTTTTTAATTTTTTTTATAGAAAAATCTTATACACATTTTTTTATTTTATATATTAAAACCTTCGATTTTATGAAATAATATAATTTAAATATTTTTTCTTTTATAAAGAAAGCAAATAACCAGGAAACTCTTATACTCTTCTATAATCTTGTATTAAGCTTTTTATCTTTAACACTTTAATATAATAAAGTAAAAATTAAATTAAAAAGCAAAACTCTTATACGGTAAATCTTTATTTGCATTTCCTTAGAATACAAGAAAAAATTTAACTTCTCAAAATCTCTTGTATAATATTAAGGAGAGTTTAGTATTTCAGTTAAATAAATGAAGAAATATTTTTACTAGGTTTTCTTTCTTAATTTTCAAATAATAATTATAGTTATTTGACCTTTTTAATATTTCTTAGTAGTTTATTAAATAGTCACCTAGTGCTTATCAATTTTGGAATAAATTTTTTGAATGCACATTCATGAAAAAACTGTTATAATTATATCCATCCTTCGAAATCTCTTATATAATAATTAGGGGAGTTTCGTATTTCAGTTAGAATAATGTAAAAATGTTTTTATTAGACTTGTTTTCTTAATTTTTGAATAAATTTTTCGAATGCTCATTTATGAGAAAACTGTTATACTCATAAAAAATCTATGTGTATAATTTGAAAAAATTATTTAGATACAATTTCTAAGTTACTGTTTAAGCAGAAAATATTGATTCGATTAAACGAATCATAAATAATCGATTAAATGAATCACTATTATTCTATTAAACGAATCAATATTATTCGATTAAACAAAGCAATATTATTTTATTAAATGAATCAATATTATTCCAATAATCCAGTCAATATTATACGAATAATCGAATCATTAATAATCGATTAATCGAATCAATATTGTTCGATTAATTGCCATTACGAATATATATTACAAATGTACAATATATATAAGTGTTTAATTTAATTGCAATGAGTTTTGAAAAGGCTAAAGTAATATTTAAAGTATTATATGTATAAGAGTTTATTTCCGCTTGAAAGCTTAGCATGATAATTTTGAGGTTTATCTTAAACATTTATAGTGCTATATATGAGTATAAGTTAAATTTGAATAACTTTTAAATGTTTTTGAACCATTTTCTTGAAAGTCTTATACTAGTTTCACATCACCAGCATTATTATACTAAGAGTTTTAGCTGTTAATCGATTAAACAAAGCAATATTATTCTAATAAACGAATCAATATTATTCCAATAATGCAGTCAATATTGTACGAATAATGGAATCATTAATAATCGAATCATTAATAATCGATTAATCGAATCAATATTATTCGATTAATTGCCATTACGAATATAGAATATATAAAAGTGTTCAACTTAATTGCAATGAGTTTTGAAAACACTACTACTAAAAAGTAATATTTAAAGTATTATATGTATAAGAGTTTACTTCCGCTTGGAAGCTTTGCTTGGTAATTTTGATGTTTATCTTAAAAATGTATAGTGTTATATATGAGTATGAGTTAAATTTAAATAACTTTTAATTTTTTTTTAACCATTTTCTTAAAAGTCTTATACTGGTTTTACGTCACCAGCATTATTATACTAAGAGTTTTTATTGTTTGTCGTTAACTTACTGTTACTGTGCTAATAAATAATAAAGTGTTTTCGCGATATTTAGCTTGGAAAAGAACGAGTTCATAAAGTTTTTATTTGTATAAGAGTTTCATTTCTTTAAAATGCAAAAACGAAAAAAAAACAAAATAAAAAAATTTTTTAAATAAATAAAAGCTTAAGAGTTATATAAGAGCTTTTGTGTTATAAAAGTTATATCAACCTTGTTTTTATAAGAGAATACTTGAATTAAAATTTAGATTTTTAGGAAAAAAAAAAGTTATAATCAATTGAGAATTATTGATATTGATTTTTTTAAAAATCTTAAGATAAAAGTCAAATCCATTTTAAAGTTTTTAATAAAATATTTTCTGGTTGTGCTTTTTTGTGTTTCATAAATTAAGAATTTACGCTTTTAATGTTGTTCTCTTTCTACGTCCAATTTTTGAGTGGCTTCTCAAAAAGCAAGACTCTTCTGGGCTTTTAAAGCCATCATCATCGTATCTCCTTAAGTTTTGTTTTACTTGTTTTGTAGTGTTCAATTTAATGTGTATGTGATGTTATATACAGATAAACAAATCGTAAATCTGGCCATATAACTTCAAAATAAATTTAAGAAAAAAACAAAAAAAGAAAAAAGAAATTATCGTAGGATTATTTAAAATTTACACGAATAGACAAATATATGTCAAAATACATAGACTCTGACCTTTAACTCTCTCCTCTCCTTGCTCATATTTCCTTTGAAAAAAAAATTACAAATGAATGTTTAATGAACAAACTCTTTAAAATTGGCTGAAAATTTAATTTTATAGTTATTACTACTAACTTAGAGTTTCAAAATTATAATTGTTTTAATTACATTGATTTGTAATTGGTTTATGTAATTTGACATATAACTCTCACGGGCATTTCAAACAAAGTTACACTGCACTTGAAATTAATACAGGAAATAAAACTCTAAATTACATTTACGTTCTTTTGTTGGAATTTCAAAATTCTTTGTTTTCAATTATAAAATTATTAACTTTTAGCAAAATATCTTTTTTTTTTTTTATAATATTTAAATGCATTTAATAGTTTTAATATAGAAAATCTTACACTCTTTTTAATGAACTACACTTCAAGCGTTTTTTTTTCTGCTCTCCTTTATAGTTTCCCTTAGTTGCTAAAAACAATTGTTTTTCACATTTACATTTTTTTATGTTGCCAGCAACATGTTTCTTTCTTTCTTCAAATTGATTCTAATTCTTGTCTTAGGGCTGAAATGTAACTACATGTAACTGCAACATGTTGCAGAAGTATATACTCTCTTATATTGTGAAAAAACATATAACATGATTTTGGCAACATTTTGTCAACGCTAAGAAATGTTGCACGTAGGCTTAATTTCACAAGAAATTTTTACACCAACAGCTGATCAACTAAGTATTCATTTTGCATTGTAGGGTGTTAAAAAAAATTGGTAACTGCCAATAAATTTCATATAGCTAAATAGCGAAACATAGGAAACATGTTGCAAAAATCCCAAAGAAAATTAATAAAAATGAAAGCTCAAATTAGGTAATTTGTTTACATTTGCAAAATAAAAAGTCCTAAAAAACATTAAAAACTTAAAATTCTTTCAAATCGCTAGATAGGCATTACATTTTAAATCAATGTTGCTCAACATTTTTCACGCATTTGATAATAATACCCTGCTTTTGTATCAAAAATTTAGCTAAAAACGAATTTAAGATACAATTTTCTAGCAACATAATGCCAACAACATTTTCTTATACAAGATGTCCGTCGGGAAGGACAGGCATTTGATAATAATACCCTGCTGTTGTATCAAAAATTTAGCCAAAAACAAATTTAAGATACAATTTTCTAGCAACAACATTGTGTTATACAGAATGTCTGCCGGGAAGGACAGGCATTTGATAATAATACCCTGCTGTTGTATCAAAAATTTAGCCAAAAATGAATTTAAGATACAATTTTCTAGCAACATTCTAGCAACAAAATTTTGTTATACAGGATGTCCGCCGGGAAGGACAGGCATTTGATAATAAAACCCTGCTGTTGTATTAAAAATTTAGCCAAAAACGAATTTAAGATACAATTTTCTAGCAACATTCTAGCAACAACACTTTGTTATACAGGATGTCCTCCGGAAAGGACAGGCATTTGATAATAAAACCCTGCTGTTATATCAAAAATTAAGCCAAAAACGAATTTAAGATACAATTTTCTAGCAACAACATTTTGTTATACAGGTTGTCCGCCGGGAAGGACAGGCATTTGATAATAATACCCTGCTGTTGTATCAAAAATTTAGCCAAAAACAAATTTAAGATACAATTTTCTGGCAACATTCTAGCAACAACATTTTGTTATACAGGATTTCTGCCGGTAAGGACAGGCATTTGATAATAATACCCTGCTGTTGTATCAAAAATTTAGCCAAAAACGAATTTAAGATACAATTTTCTAGCAACATTCTAGCAACAACATTTTGTTATACAGGGTGTCCGCCGGGAAGGTGTTTATAATTTTTGATTAAATGAAAAGGAATTATTCTTATACATATTGATGTTTTATTTAATATCGACAATTATGTATGGAATACAATATCAGATAAATGTCCACGTCTGTTAGCCTCACAAATGCGAACTCATTCTCACACATTTCACGCGGTATTTCATTAATGTCATCACGAATATTTTGTTTGAGCTTCTCAAGCGTTTCTGGTTTGTTTGCATAAACCTTGCTTCTCAAATATCCCCCCACAAAAAGAAGTCCGGTGGAGCAGTCAAATCAGGCGAACATCATCACCATCTCTTGAAATAACTTGTTGTGGTAAGAGGTCTCCCAGTAATTCCATTGTAATCTTGGCTGTATGCTATGTGGCACCGTCTTGTTGATGCTACATGTGTTAATCAAGGCCAGAGCATGCAGTTGTGGCGTTAAAAAGTTTTCAATAATATCACCATATCGCTTCCTAATCACAGTTACCGTTACTGAGCAAATTGCTCTCCAGATTTTCACTTTTAATGGATGCAAATAATAATTTGAGGGTTTCCCATTCCCCAGAAACGATTAATGAAAATGTGCCTCGTCGCTCATTATGATTTTTTTCGTGAAAATCGGCGAGCGGTAACATCCTAATTGGCATATGTACGGCGGTGTAAATGGTCTTGTGGAAGAAGCCCTTGTGTCAACTGAATCTTATAATGGTAACAAATGCAAATCCTTGTGCGAAAGTTGTCCTTTGAAGACCAAGCTCCTGAGTACGGCATTAAATTGAGGTTGATGGATTGTTTTGAACACTTTCCTGAGCAGCCGTAATGTTTTCAGTCCATCTTGCAGTACATTGAGGTCCATAGGCTTGGGCCTATCACCTACAGACCCTCTTTCTTCGAAATCATTCACTAAACGATAAATAAAGCATTTTGTTTGGCACATTGTTTCTCCCAAAAATTTCGCGTAACTTTCTCATCTCGTTACAGTAATCAATGATTGCTTGTGATAAAATATTTTAACGATTAAAATACGTTGATTTATCGAATATTTTTCCACAATAAATTTTCCACTTCACAACTGACAAATATGAACTGTCAAAACTAATATTTACGAAAATAGCAGCAAAACAAATTAGAATACCTTCCCAGCAGACAGCCTGTACAAACCTTTAAAATTCATCGTAAAAGCCCATTATGAAACTCGTACCCTAAAACTAATGAATCGTAATCAAACTCAATAAGTCGAGAGCATAATATTCCCTATTCTTCATAGTCTTCATGGTTATACGAACGGCTAAATAAAATCAAAAGTTTGAAGTTGCTAGAAAAGTGATTCTAGCAACATTTCCTTATTCTTACCCTTGAAATATTTATTAGACTATTTTTCAATATCAAGTCTAGATATTTATAGTTAAAACTCACGTGATAAGGCCCAATATCACAAATAATGATTCAAGTACATAATATTTCTTATTCGCCGCCCTGAGAGTTATTAGTCACGGAACATTGGCATGGCATAGAGTATGCAACACTTTTAATTTAGGAATTCTAAATATAGCAACATGTTGCTAGGCTATATGAAAACGTTAAGAGCGTACGTCAGCACAGTGGAGTTCTTAATATCTAAGTTATTTGAATAAATATTTGTTCAGTGTTACAAAGGTAGTGGCTTTATAATCTGTGTTGACAGTTTTAAAATCTAAATATCGAACTTGATCTGCCAGTTTCAAGCCACAAATTGTAGGCATCAAGTTATTAAGCTTGTAAATAATTTAAAGGCCACAAACTGTAGCCTTCACATTATTAAGCTTGTAAATAAGTACAGCCTTTTCAGCAGCATCAATTCCTGCTATGTTTTTTTGAAAAAAATTAAAATTCTTATATTTAAGAGTTCTAAACATAGCAACATGTTGCTAGGATGCATGAAAAAGAAGAGCGTGCGTCAGGGCACTAGAATTCTTAATATTTAAGTTATGTGAATAAATATTTGTTCAGTGTTACAAAGGTAGTGACTTTATAATCTCTGCTGACAATTTTAAAATCTAAATAATGAATTTGATCTGCGTGTGTCAGTTTTAGGCCACAAATTGTAGCCTTCACCTTAGTAAGCTTGTAAATAATTACAGCCCTTTTCAGCAGCATCAATATCTTTTTTTTTGAAATTTTCTTTAATTTAGGAGTTCTAAATATAGCAACATGTTGCTAAGCTGCATAAAAAAGTTGACAGTTATAAAATCTGAGTATGTCAGTTTTAGGCCATAAATTGTAGGCTTCACGTTGTTAAGCTTGTTAATAATTACAGCCCTTTCAGCAGCATCAATATCTGCTATGTTTTTTTTAAGAATTTTCTTTAGTTTAAGAGTTATAAATATTGCAACATGTTGCTTAGCTGCATAAAAAAGTTGACAGTTATAAAATTTGAATACGCCAGTTTTAGGCCACAAATTGTAGCCTTCACCTTATTAAGCTTGTAAATAATTACAGCCCTTTTCAGCAGCATCAATATCTTTTTTTTGAAATTTTCTTTAATTTAGGAGTTCTAAATATAGCAACATGTTGCTAAGCTGCATAAAAAAGTTGACAGTTATAAAATCTGAGTATGTCAGTTTTAGGCCATAAATTGTAGGCTTCACGTTGTTAAGCTTGTTAATAATAACAGCCCTTTTCAGCAGCATCAATATCTTTTTTTAAAGAATTTTCTTTAGTTTAAGAGTTCTAAATATAGCAACATGTTGCTATGCCGCATGAAAAAGCTAAGAGCGTGCTTCAGGGCAGTGGAATTCTTAACATCTCTAAAATTGTTTGAATATTACGGAATTTCTCAAAATATATTTTTATAAAAATCAAAGAAAATAGAAAATCTAATTATCATAAAAGCATGTCAAAGACACTCGAATTTTTTAAATTACACTCTCAAATTTAATCTTCGATTTTAACCATTTTGAAAAATATTAATTAAAAACTATAATTATTGCAACATGTTGCAATCAAATGCTTGAGGCTATGGCTTAAATCAAACAATCAAAAAGTTTTGCAAAACTATTTTGATGGCAATATGTTGCATTTTATGTTTAAGGCAACATGCTGCATAAAATTCTTCCATGTCTTCTATAAGAAAATAAAAATTCTTTCACATGGCCATTTGCCACTGAATTTTCTATGCTTAATATAGATTTCAAGGCAAAAAGTAAATGAAACATTTCTTTAGCAACATTTTTATTTTATTATTCGTCTAGCAACATGGTGCTGGTAAATTTTTTTAAACCAAAAAAAAATTTTTTTTTATCTGTAAATTTTTAGCTTTAAAAATGTATTCCAAATAAGTTTTTTTAAATTTTTTTTTATTTAAAATTGAAATTATTTTTTTTATTTAAATTTAAAAATGTTCATGATTTTTGCTTTAAGTGTTGTTTCATTAAAAAGAAAAATTGTGTTTTTGCGCAAAATCCATTTATTTGAAGAGATCACTATCACTAAAAAACATTACGCTCGTACACATAATGCCCCCCGCCATCTATCTACTAAATCCTATAAAATAGTTTATAATAAATTTTTACGCCGTAAAGTATGCATGTATTTTATTTTGTTTTTTCAATGCTTTAAAGCCTTGTAATTTATCTATGCGCATAAAAATAAATATTAAACCCTGATAATTTTCTAGAATTTATTGCCTTAACTATCTTAATGTAGAATAGTTTAATTATAAACACAATTATTATCATGACGTGCTAATTTAATTTTTTTTTCTTTTGTTGTTTTTCTGCCTGCAACATGGTTTTAAAAATAAACTCTCATTATGGCATCATTCTTCCACTTGTGAATGGCTTTAAGTGTGAACGAACAATTTCCTACGCCCTGACATTTAAAATTCATTAAATTGAATTTTTTTTATTTCTCAAACGTTTTCTAATTCAATTACTTTGTATTTTTTTGTTATTGCTGTAAAGGGTGTTTTTATAGAGGTATATAATTTTGAAATGGTATAGAAAAATGATGAATTTTTTTTAATTGACATAAAATCTACGTTATTCAGAAGATGATTTTTCGGGCATTATAATTTGAATATGACTTCTGGCATATGACAGCCAAAGCTGGCTTGAACGTAGTCCAATCTGGAGGTCCAATTTTTCATGACTTTTTTTTAACATTTCTGGCCGTATATTGGCAATAATGCGATAAATGTTGTCCTCTACGTGGCATAGACTAGGGATTTCACAAGTCCTCAGAGAAAATAGTCTAGTGACGTTAAATCGCCCGATCTTGGAGGCCAATTTACGGGTCCGAAACATGAAACTATGCGGTTATCACACTTTTCCCTTTAATATATCAATTGTGGCACGAGCTGTGTCTGACGTTTTGCCGAAACCACAGCACAAGAAAGAAGAATATTAAACGAAAAGAATGTTTTAAATTCGAAACAAACCTAAGCAGTTGCTCCGAAAATAATTAGGATTGTGATGAAAATGGGGTTCGTTAAAAATGGCCTAAAATTGACTTTTTACTTGACAACTGTAGATTATGTCTAAACATTGTTGCCACATTTTGAAAGAAAAATATTGGACGAACAAAATACATTAAAACAAATTTGGAAACATTTATGCAGCTGCTCCGGAGATTGATAAGTCGGTAATTATGGTTTTATAGCAGTCGTCACCTTTGACTCTAATATTCTGACCTGAATCGTTATTAAAGAAATACGGATCAATAATGCCGCCAACCCATAAAGCAGTCAGTTTTTCTGAATGTAACAGTGTCTTAATCAGTTGAGGATTATCATCACTCCATATACGGCAGCTTTGTTTCATGACGTATCCATTTAAACAAGAGCGAGCGCTTCATCGCTAAACAAAATTCTATTATGAAAATCTGTATCATCGTACCATTTGAAAGTACTTTTCAGCCGTCAATCTATACGTTATAATTTAAAATGACTTTTGCCATATGACCGCGCGGATGCAGTCTCTTCTGGAGGTACAATTTTCACTGACTTTTTCCAACATTTGCAATTTCGCGTATATCGACGATAAGGCGGCGAATGTTTTCCTCTAAGTGGTCAACCGTTTCGGACTCCTGGGCACATGATAGTCTTTTTGGAGCCTACTATTCCATCTAGACTGGTGTCTTGCGGGGTAAAAGGGAGCCCAGGCCCCTTAAAGGCTAGTAGGAGCCATCTGGACAATCCACCATATTTCCACGGGAATCAGTAGGCTCGCAGAGCTCACTATTTGTCTCTTTAGACATTTAGCTGTTCTCTGGCTGCTTATTGAGGTTGGCCCCTATATGGCAGTATCATGGTGGTTGTGGTTTCGAGGCCCTCGTGAGAGTTTGTGGGTCGGATTATTCACAATGAACACAATGAATGGTTCAGGTCCAGTGAGTATTAATGCCGTCGTGTTCTTAATTATATTAAGCTTCATGCGTTCTGGACCAGGAGTTGGAAAGTCTCCAACTCTTAAGCAAGGAGTAAAGACTGCGACCTACTTCGAGTTTTTGAAATTGCAACTAGGAGTGACCGGAGAATGCACGGATTCGAAGGCCTTGTAGGGCGAGAATAACGCTACATACCATTCACAGTGGTAATGGCCACCATCTGATTATGGCTCACTGCCGGTGCAGATGTAAACCTTATCACGCATCCCATTACCCCCCGGGGGCACATTTATCGGTCTTTATGGAAAAACTTGACCATCTAGACCTGTGCTGCTGGAGGTATAAGGGAGGCCAGTCCCCTGAAGGCAAGCAGGGTATCAACTGAAAGCTCCACGTTATTTCCACGGGAACCAGTAATCCCCAGAGTTCCGGTTATTGTCTCTTTAGACTTTTAGCTGTTCTGATTATTGAGGTTGGCCCTTCGGGAGTATCGTGGTGGTTGTAGTTTTGCGGCTCCAGCATGAACTGATTAAGCGGACCATGATCATCTCGCCTTTAATAACACCAACGGGTGAATGATCCGGATCCAGTGAGCATGCTAGTCATGTGTCCTGGACCAGGTGTTGGATAGTCTCCAGGTCTTCAGCAAGGAGTAGTGGTTTGCAATCCTGCTTTGGAACCGCTAAAATTGCAACTAGGAAAGAACTGTCGCTAGAATTAGTCCTCGGCTTCCTAGGGCGTGAATGACGTTGCTTTTCATTCCTAGTAGTTTGACCACCATCTGATTAAGGCTTGCGGCCAGGTGTAGATGTAAATCTTATCACGAAGTCCCACAGAAAATCTCCCCCCCCCCCGGGGGGCACATTGATATTTTTTGACCGAATCTTACCGTCATTACATGTGTCAACAAGGGTAAAAGGGAGCCTGGACAATTCCACTATATTTCCACGGGAATCAGTAAAGCCCCAGATTTCAGCTATTTGTCTTTTTAGCCTTTTAGCTGTTCTCTGAGGTTGGCCCTTCGGGAGTATCGTGGTGATTGTGGTTTCAAAGCCCTCGTTTGAGTTGTGAGGGTCGGATCATTCACAATAAACACAATGAATGGTCCAAGTTCAGGTTGCGTGAGCATGATTGCAGATATGTTTTTTAATTTTATTAAGCTTCATGCGTTCTGGACTAGGAGTGAGATAGTCACCAACTCTTCAGCAAGGAGTGAAGGCTGCGGCCTGCTCCGGGCTTTTGAAGTTGCAACTAGGTGTGACTGGAGAATATACGTATCTGAAGGCCTTCTAGGGCGAGGATGACGCTACATATTATCCACAGTGGTATAATCCACCGTCTGGTTATGCCTTACACAGCTAAGTTTAGACGTAAATCTTAATACGCATCTAGCGACGTTAAATAACACGATCTGCAAAGACAATTTACGGATCCGAAATATGAAGTTTCATGCGGTTTCCAAAAGTTTCCTTTAATAAATTAATTGCGGCACGAACTGTGTGAAATGTTGCGCCGTCTTTTTGAAACCACATGAATTCAGTAATTATAATCCATAGCGGTCACCAGGAACTACAACGTTCGGAGCAGCATTTTTTTAAAAGAAGTGTAGACAACTGATCCCATCAACCCATAAGGCATCGCAGTTAACAGTCAGAAGTTCAGTAACGGTGTCTCACTGAAAATACACTCGAGAATTATCATTTCAAATACAGCAGTTGTGTGTTCTTGACGTAACCATTTATTCAAAAGTGAACTTTACCTTCAGCTAATTTCACCTGTAAAAAAGGATATCAATGGCAACCTTTTTTGGGCCCAATTTGCAAAATTGGAAACCTGATTCAGGCGTCAATCTCCTGTTCATATTAAAATTCCGCACCAAACATAAACACTTGACTGCTGATTAAATGACCGTCAATTAAAAAACTAATGCAAACTTAAAAGTATAATACCTCTATTGAGAACACCCTATTCAAAACAATTATTGCTAGAATAATACATTTTTCAAATGCTTGTTGGAAATGTTATACAAAAGCAATCGATCGATATTGATTGTTGTTCTTCTTCTCTTTTCCTTCCTTTTCTATCATTCGTTTGAAGCACAAAATTGCTGTTAAAAGTGAATTGTATAAATCTAGCATCTAAAACAAATATTGCTGAATGCTTAGTTTTCATAGCTGAAGGGTTGAACTTGTAGCTGAATAAAAAAAAAATTGCATAGCTGAATTGCAATTTTAAACTACAGAAAACGTAATAGACGTAATAGAGAACTAAAATAAAAAATAAACTTTAGCTGAATAAGTTAATAAGTTCGCCAGCATATATACGAGCCCGAAAGTAATAGTTGCGGTTCGAAAAGAAAAAGGATGCTGTGAGCGAAAGAAAAATTCAAAAATATTTAGCCGTGAAACCTGTAAGCCTTAGCACGGTCTTGATATTTTATATCTTAAACGGAAACAGTAATTTCTTTTAATAAATTAATTTTTAGAACCGTTGTTTGGCGCAAAAGGTCGGTCCTCTACAAAAATTAGAAAGTTCTACCGTTCTTTAAAATTTTTTATAAAAATTTACTTGAAAATAATAGGAAACTAAAAACTAGAAGAAATTTACTCAGAAAAATCAAATTATGGCTCAAAAATTTTAATTATTATTTTTTTATAATGCGCAGAATTATTTTTTCTCAGCTGAATAAAAAAAATATAGTGTTTTTAAAGGTAGTTTTGAGAAAAATGCTTGGATATGCTGTAATAATGATTTGTGGGTTTAATTTTTTAGCAAATACAATTCCAATCAAATTTTTAATTAGCTGAATAAGGTTAAAACCAATAATGCTATTCAAGATAAAAGCTTTTATTGGGGCCTTTATTAAAACCAAACATTTTTGTAGCTATTTTAGGAATGAGGTTTCTGCTGAATTAGAAAATAATAAGCTGAATTAACACATAACTTAGCTGAGTTGATAAAATTCAAGCGAAATAGAGGGTAATTAATAAAAAAACTTAATTCAGCTAGGTTTAACAAACACATTTCAAGGTTTTTAGTTAATAACCGATGGTTTTTACCTTAAACTAAAAAGTGTTATAAAAATCTGCAATAACTTAGTGAATTTTGAAATTGCAGCTTATAAATAACTTTTTTACGCAAAAAATTAGTTTTTCTTAGCTGAATACAGAAAGATTTTTTTCTCAGCTGAATAAGAAAAACAAGGTTTTAATGGTAGTTTTGAGAAAAAATAACTGGGTATACTGTAATAATAATTTGTGGGTTTAATTTTTCAGCAAATACAGTACCAATCAAATTTTTAATTAGCTGAATTAGAAAAAGCCTTAGCTGAATAAGGTTAAAATTAACCAGGCTATTCCAGATAAAAACCCTTACTGGGAGTCTTGTTAAAACCAAACATTTTTGTAGTCATTTTAGAAATTATTTTACTGCTGAATAAGAAAATTATAAGCTGAATTAACACATAACTTAGCTGAGTTGATAAAATTCTAACGAAATGCAGGACTTATAGTGTAATAAATAAAATTACTAAATTCAGCCAGGTTTAACAAACACATTTCATAGTATTTAGTTAATATTCGATTGTATTTACTTTTAACTAAAAAGTGTTATAAAAATCTGCAATAACTTAATGAATTTAAAATTTTAGTTAATAAATAACTTTTTTTTACACCAAAACTTTGTTTGTCTTGGCTGAATAAGAAAAAAAAATTGTATAATTCTTTTGGTATAGCTTGAAATAAATACTTAGTTTACAATCTCTGGTGAAATTAATATTAAAACATGCATATTTATAACGCCCATAAAATTTTTAGTTAGCTGAATTAGAAAAAATCATAGCTGAATGAGGTGAAAAACAATATGAATAGCAAAATATATTAAAACTCATGCGCAATCTTGTTAAACCTAAATTTATTCTTTGCTGAATTATAAAAATCATGAGTAGAATTAAAAAAAAACAGCTGCATAAAATTATAACTCTAAGGGCTGCTTAAATTAAAGCTGAATGAAGAAATTGAAAAGTTATTTATTTAAAATAACCAAATTCAGCTGGCATTATTATGGAAATTTATATTCAGCTAGGTTTTTTTTTTGATATACTGTTATACTTAGCTTGTAGCTGAGTAACTTAGTTAAGTATTTTTTGAAGTAATTGCAATAGCATAAATTAAAAAATAATTAAAGTTATTAAATTTTATTGATCACTTTCATTCACTTTCATTTCACTTGTCTTTTGACTTAAGCTGTTTTTAAGTTTTTGTGTGGTAAATGAAAATGTTTTAATGCTTGTAATAATTGTTAACTAATTTTAGATAATTTTATAGAAAACATTTTTTATATAAAAAAACTTTCTTAAATAAATTTTAATTTAATGTCAACTTTATTTTTATAAACTCTGCCTACAACTTTGCACTACGCACGTTTTCTTTCAAAACAAAAACTATCTTTCAAACTTAAAAACTTTGCAACTACAAACTCTAAATAAAATAAATCAACCAACCTGCACCGCAATCAAAATTTGTAATAAATCGGCCACAAATAATGCACCACAACTACTTCTACTACTACTACTACTCCACCACCACCAACCAACCACCACTACTACTACTACTACTACTATCTGTATGTGTACATATGTATATCTATTTCTCTCTCTCTCTCTTGTCACTCTCTATCTCTCTGCCTGTGACTAACTATGTGTGCTTAATAAATTAACAAAAATCAATTAATAATAAAATAATAAAAAAAAAATGAAATATAAAACAAAAACAAAAAATGTGCTTCTCTTAGGTCTACTCGCTCGATTCGCCAGACACTTTTCAGTGTTTGTACTCTCCGGCATTCGCATCGATACGTGCCAAACATATCGAGCGCATAGCCGAGCAAATTGCCACATTGTGTGCTACGCTCGGTGAGTATCCGATGGTGCGATATCGCACTGATTGGGATCGCAACATCGATTTAGCTGCAGTCGTTCAGCAAAAACTGGATGCGTACAAGGCTGACGAGCCAACGATGGGCGAGGGTTCCGAGAAGGCACGTTCACAATTATTAATTTTGGATCGTGGTTTTGATTGCGTATCGCCTCTACTACACGAATTAACCCTACAAGCGATGGCCTATGATTTATTGCCCATCGCCAATGATGTTTATCGTTTTACACCGGGTCCCAATCAGCCCGAAAAGGAAGTTTTACTTGATGAGAATGATGATTTGTGGGTGGAGTTGCGTCATGAACATATTGCTGTTGTTTCGACACAGGTTACACAGAATCTTAAGAAATTTACCGATTCAAAGAGAATGTCATCGAGTAAGTTTTTTCTTGTGTTTTTTTTTCAGTGTATTTTTTTTTTGTTACAGTGACAAACATAAAAATCTTGTTTTTTTTATATATTATTTTTTTTTTTTGTAAATAATTTTAATGGAATTTATTTATGCATTCAGCCGATAAGGCCTCCATGCGTGATTTATCGCAAATGATTAAAAAAATGCCACAATATCAAAAGGAGCTGTCAAAATATTCCACTCATTTGCATTTGGCTGAAGACTGTATGAAGTCTTATCAGGTGAGAGAGTCGTGCCTTTAATTAATTTATTTATTTTATTATTTATTTATTGTAAATTTATATCGTTTAGAATTATGTGGATAAATTATGTCGCGTGGAACAGGATTTAGCCATGGGCACTGATGCCGAGGGTGAAAAGATCAAAGATCATATGCGCAGCATTGTACCCATTTTATTAGATGCCGTAAGTAGTGGCCCTACAAACTGAATTTGTAAAATTATAAAAAATTTTTTAAAAAATTTTATTTTCAATACAGAATGTTTCCAATTTTGATAAAGTGCGCATAATTGCCTTGTATGTTATGATTAAGAATGGCATTACCGAAGAAAATCTAACCAAATTATTTACCCATGCTCAATTATCACCCAAAGATCAGGATATGGTACGCAATTTAAGCCATTTGGGTATTAATGTTATAGCCGATGTAAGTGTCCATTTTCTTTTTTAATTCTAGTTTTGCTTTAAAAAAATATAAATTGAAACTTTTATTTCACTTTCTAATTTCAAGTCACGCAAAAAAGTCTATAATGTTCCACGCAAAGAACGTATTACAGAACACACCTATCAAATGTCACGCTGGACTCCAGTCATTAAGGACATTATGGAAGATTGTATTGAAGACAAATTGGATCAACGTCATTTTGCTTTCTTAGCTGGTCGAGCCCAAAACACCAACTATCATGCTCCAACAAGGTGAATATTTATTGTTAACTGTCAGGATGGCAGTGATTTTATGAGCTTTTAAGTGTTTAAGGATTTATTTGATGATTTAGGTGCCATAAAAGGTTTTTCAACAAGAATTTTGTTTTCTAAAGCAAACAAATTTAAATTAAGCTGATTCAAATTTTTATTGTACTTACAAAGAGCAAATATTCGGCAATTATGAATGAAAAGTGATATTTGGCAAATCTCCATCACGATCACGCTGACAGATGTCGATTCTTTCATCAAAGTTTTTAATCACTTTTTGGTAAAATGGCAGTCGTCCTATTTCGTTAATTACATCACGGATTTTAAGTTTTAAGGCTAAAATCGATTCGCTTGGCTCCGTATAGACTCTATCCTTAACATAGCGCCACAGAAAATAATCCAGTGGTGGCCACTTAACTGCTGATTGTCGTAAAATTATGCGATTGGGAAATTTGGTTGGCAATAAATTGATCATTTCATTGGCTGTGTGACATGTGGCACCGTCCTGTTGAAATCACCTGTCAGTGATATTCACGGCGTCAATAATACACCAAAATTGAGTTGTAAGCCTCTCGCCATAGCTCTCCCCCCGGGGGACATTTACCAGTCTTTATGGATTACTTAACCATCTAGACTATAAGGGAGCTCAGTCCCCTGAAGGCAAGCAGGTTGTCGACTGGAACCTCCCCGTTATTTCCACGGGAATCAGTACGCCCCAGAGTTCCGCTAATCTCTCTTAGCTGTTTCTCTGACTGATTATTGAGGTTGAACCTTCGGGAGTATCGTGGTGGTTGTGGTTTCGCGGCCCCCTCATTAAATTGATTAAGGGGGCCAGGATCATCTTGCCTTTAATAGCACCAACGGGTGAATGATCCGGATCAAGTGAGCATGCTAGTCATGTGTTCTGGAAAAGGAGTTGGAAAGTTTCCGACTGTTAAGCAAGGAGAGAGGGTGGCGACATGCTCCAAGCTCTCGAACTTGCGACTAGGAGTGACTAGAGGATAGAGCTATACGATAGCTTTCCAGGGCGCCGGGTTATGGCTTACATAGCTAGATACTGACGTATCACGTATATCTTTTTTGTGTCTGAAGCAGACATTCAATAGAAGAAAAAAAGCGGTAAACACCTAAACGAAGAAAGTGCTTCCAGTGCCTTAAAATGCGCAAAAGTGCTTATTTTTCCCCATTTGCATGTCGTTTTAGTTCTATAACTGAATTACAAATCTTTGTATTACTTATTCTTACATAGAAAATGTGAGACTTTTATTTGTTATCTATGCAGCGAACAAATTTTGGAAAATTTTTAATTATTCGAATTCAGTTATCCGAGTCAAATATAATATTTAAGAACAACATTTCTTCAGTATGTCCACTACATTCAGTGTCATTTTCGTCATGCTTTAAATTATTAACGCATCTACTTTCATGTGCAATTCTCAAAATTAAGCGTCAAATCAATGGGATGAAAAATGTTACTGTTATTACAAACTAATGCGATCCAAAGTTTTATTTAAAAAGAAAAATATAAGAAAAAAATAAATTGAAACGGTCTGGTTGATAAACGTTCCAAAATGATCGTAACCACTTTAGGTATTTTAAAAGTATTTTTTGTTGCCTGCTTTTAGGCGTTTTTATTTTACAGTGCTAAAATGTGAAATTTTATTAAATTGCCAAGGTTTACAGGATTTTTTTCAAAAAGTGAATATTTATGAAAAATATTTTTAAAATTATAAAAGAACTTAAATTTGTTTGTAAATTTAAACTTGTAAAGTTTCCACAGTGTCAGCATAAATATTTTTTTGAAATTGTTTTAAAACCAGAAATTATTTTTAATTTATTTCTTAATGCATAATATGAAAAATAGCGCCCGCTATGGTCACTGGCATAAGGACAAGACTCAAGCTCAAGTTAAAAATGTGCCACGTTTAATTGTCTTCATTACTGGTGGCGTTTGTA
This sequence comes from Trichopoda pennipes, assembly GCA_030448955.1. Lineage (NCBI taxonomy): Eukaryota > Metazoa > Arthropoda > Insecta > Diptera > Tachinidae > Trichopoda > Trichopoda pennipes. The sequence continues at coordinate 4,194,405 of JASKUP010000056.1, read as the reverse complement.
TGTCCGAAATGCGATGTGCATATGAAGTAACAAATGCCGTTAAAAATTGGGAAGTCATTGTGGGCTCATCACATATCTTAACACCCGAAAATTTCTTAAGCGATTTGGGTGCACTTTCCAAGGAAGACTAGAAGTGTAACAAATCAATTGAAACACTAGAAGAAACAGCAGAAAATAATGCTTAAAATAATTCAACAGTATATAATTTAAATATAATTAATAATAAAAAATAAAAAAAAAATGATATTTATAAGAAAATTGAGAGCAAAAAAAAAAAAAGTAATAAGTAATAAATAAAAAAAATAAAACTTAGACAACCACATAAAAGTGTAGTGGATAAAGAGAAATGCTTTTTACAACAAGCATAACAATTATGGGCTACTAAAAGGCAAATACAAAGAAGGAGAAAAAATAGTTAAATAAAAAATAAAAACCAACATTTAACAATTTTTTTTTATTTAAGTGTTTTAAAAAATTAAACCATTCAAGCAAGTTCACTTTCACTACATTCTGTAAACAAAATATTAAAAAACAAACAAAAATAAAATTCTATTTAAATTTTTAATTAAAACAAAATGTTTATATCATTTCTAATTATAATTATATTTCATTAAGCTTTTTTTTATTATTTTATAAATATTTTTAATAAGCACAAGTCTTTTGTACAAAAATTTAAATAAATTTTGTTTTTAATATTTAGCCACACACCATTAAGTGTCATTCTCTCAGTTAACAATATAAGAAAATGTTTAAAAAATTAAAAAAAAAGAAAGTGATGAAGATGCTACACAATGGTGTGGCAAATAAAAAAAATTAATAATAAAATTTATTAAAATATTTATATAAAAAGCCAGTGCTTCAAAAGATTATTTATAATATAACAAAAACGAATTTTATCAAAGAATTACAACAACTAGACAAAAATTAATTATTTTAATATCTGCTGCTAAAATGTCTCTTACCACTACTTAATAAAAACAAAAACAAATAGAACAAAATTTTAATGTTTAAAAGTTCAAAGTAAAGTTTTCAAATTTAGAACGTTTGTCAGTCAAGTAAATTAAAAATAATAAAAAGTTTTTCAATTTAATACATTTGATTAAATAATTTTGCTCTATTACAATATTAAGAAACGGTGTTGTTTGTGTAGTATCGTTTAACTTTACACTCCGTATATATACATTATATAAAACACTTAATCCTATCATATATTTATATATATATATTTAATATATTTATAAACTTATATTTAAAAACAGCAACTAAATCCAATAAACACAATAATTATTATAAACTTTCTCTTCTCTTTAAATTGGCTAAAACAAACTAATAATTAAATATATAAAATTTAAAAAAAAAAGAAAGAAAGCCTAAGAAACAGAAGGCCCCATTGGAAATCTATTGGAAATGATATCCAAACATATTTATTTAAAATCATAGAAATTAAATATAAAAATCATACGACACTTCAAAAAACATATTTTCGAATTTTCAAAAATTTTATTTTAAATAAGCAAAACACATGTTATTACAGAAATGCCATTCCTTTATTTAAAACACCATTCAAGTGTTTCCAAGAACTTATCCCAACCAAAAGAAAAACCGGTACACAAGGTACAGGAACCTTAACCTTAAAAATCGGTCACAAAACAATCCTATAAAAAACTCCTTTTTTTTATCGCGATTCACTCTCTAAATTTAACTTTAAAATATTTCAATTAATTTTTTAAGAAAATTAATTAAATTGAAAATATTTAAGGCATCTGGTAATTACTTTTATGGAAGTTTAAAAAATTTGCCAAATCATAAACTGTTATATAAAACTGAAAAAAAATAATCGGTTACAATAAGTTTAGTAATGAAAGTATTTTGGTATAAAAATTATATTAAGTCCAAAATGTAATAACTGTTATACAAAACAGCTGCTACAATCTAGTTCTAGTTAGATAAACTCTGTTAAAAAAGTACGGAAATGTTTTTTAAAGAAGTTTACAAAATTTGCCAAATCCTAAACTGTTATATGAAGCTAAAAAAAAAATAATCGGTTACAAGAAGTTTGGTAATTAATGTATTTTGGTTTAAAAATTATATAAAATAATTGCATCCAATGTATAAAATTGTTATACAAAACAACTGCTACAATCTAGCTCTCCAGTTAGATAAAAATCTGTTTAAAAAAGATTGGAAATGTCTTTTATTGAAGTTTACAAAATTTGCCAAACACTAAACTGTTATATGAAACTGAAAAAAATAATCAGTTACTACATGTTTAATAATTAATGTATTTTGGTTTAAAAATTATATAAAATAATTGCATCCAATTTATAAAAACTGTTATACAAACCAGCTGTTACAATCTAGCTCTCTAGTTAGATGAAATCTGTTAAAAAAAGTTTGAAAATGTCTTTTGTGGAATTTTGCGAAATTTGCCAAATTCTAAACTGTTATATGAAACTGAAAAAAATAATCAATTACAACAAATTTAATAATAAATGTATTTCGGTGGAAAAATGATTGAAATAATTGTATCAAACTTGTAAAAACTCTTATACAAAACAGCTGCTACAAATTAGCTCTCTCGATAAACTCTGTTAGATGAAAAAGTGTGTCCTTACTTAACTTTCGACTGTAAGTCTTTTAAATTAAATCCTTATAAAACTTTATTTAAATAAAAATAAAAAACTGTTATACATCATATGCAACATAAATATTAAATAACAATTTTTAAATAAAACTCAAATAATTATTAATATTAAAAAAAAACTACAACAAAAATTTCTATCCGACAAGTAAAAAAGTTCGCTTGGAAAACCAAATCAGAAAACTTGGAAAGTTTATGGTTTTCCTAAAAAAAATTTAATGACTTGGTATTCCATAAAAATCAATTATATATATTTCCGCCTATTGAAAAAAATATAATCAACAAAAGTAAGTGTGATTTTCGATTATTTAAAGGCTAAAAAATCGAAAAAACAAAACTGTTATACAGCACATATATTCACACTTATATTTATTTATGAAGGTGGAATCATTAAACATTTATGTAAACATTCAAGCGTTGCACAATTGTTTTAAACAGTTAAAAAGTTGTATAACAGTTATAGTAGAACTTCTACAATAGCAAACAAGTTTCAAATGGCCATAATATCATATTTTAAAATTTAAATTCCAAAGAACTGCAAATTGAATAAATTAATAAATACCGTATAACAGTTTAGAACATATTAGAACAATATGGGATATATGTTAACAAATAAATTAAAACTGTTATGCCACGTTTTAAATAACTATATTAAATAAAAAAAATTAGCTCAGTGTTACAGGATTTTAAAATCGTGATGTAAATGTGTTATATAAGAACATATTTATATACTTTTAATTACTTAAGCTCCTGTTCGTAATATTCAAAATAGTTTTGTTGTAAAAATTTATTTATAATAAAAATGCTTTAGAATTTTCAGACGTTTTCAAGTCGAGTGAGATTCGGAGGAGCTATAAACATGTGTAATAATTATTCTTATAATTATAGGTATTAAAAGTAATTTTTAAAGAATAATATTTTAATAATTTTTTTTTAATATTTTACAAAAATTTGAAAATTACAGCAAGATCTAGGTGAAGATTAGAAACTTTTAAAATAATTGTTATTAACTTCTATTTCAAAGGGACTCAATGTAGAATAAATGTTTAAATGATGAAAAAAGAATGATATGAAAGATTTATAAACTGTTATACAGTGTAATATATCATAAGCAAAGGCAAAAATTTCTCTTTAATGTTATTATTTTTGTTAATAATTAAAAAATAATGTCATATAACAGTTTTTAAAATCGACTAACAGTTGTATAAACTGTTATACTCTGAAATATATCATTAGAGAAGTTTATTTTAATGCTATTAATTTTCTTGACGAAAAGAAACGCTTATAACAAATTTTCAAACTGTAATACAGTTATTAAAACTGTTATACAAAAAAAAGATTTAATTAGATGATATTTTACGGTAAAAAAATGAATAATATTAGTTGTGGCTTAAAGACAGCCAAGGAATGTTTAAGAAATTATAACTATAATACAAAGTTTTTCGCTTTAAAATTCAACCGTAGAAATGGATTCGAGTTAATAAAATGTAATTGATGTTGTGTTGGTTATGTTGGCGGTTATAACACTTAACACTTTATAGCCGCTAGCTGGAGACAAGATTAGATAGGCTTTGCCAAATTAAATAAAACGGGAATATGAGCATTTTTTTGCTGTAAAGTGACAATAAAGAGTTGAACTTGTATATATTGTTTTGAAAGAGGACCCAGTAAAAAATTATTATTCGACATCGATTATACACTCTGCTTAACAAAAGATTAAAATATACCAGAAATTTACATCCCTTCAAATTAGTGTGGTAACTTAACTACATTTCGATAGCAGTCTTTCATAACTTTTACAACAAGTGCTGCATTTTGGCGGTTGTATGCCAGATGTCATATTTATATTTCAATTAAAATAAATTTCATATCAATTTAAAAATTCCATAGCGTTGTTTTACTCCATTTCAAAGTTCTATACCGCTATAAAAACACCCTTTATAGACATAAAATCTTAAAATCATAATGATCACTTTTAATTTTTATAAGTAAGAGCGTTTATTTCATTTTACCAAAAGTTGAAACGAATGAATCATATAAAACTAATTCAAGGGCTAAGGGAAATATGAGTATTAAAATTTCAAAACTGTGTATAAAACCCGCAACAAAGGCATCATTATGCTTGAAGAAGAAAGTGAAGATTTAAATAATTCCAACAACAATTTGCAAACAAAACTAAATATTTTAAAGGTAAACAGCTACAACTGTGTGAAATATAAAACTGATAATCTGGCTTAAGCTACAGAATAGTCAAAATACAATTTTAAATTAACCAAAAAAAAAAAAATAAAAACTTAATTTTATTAAATATAAAATTATTTGAAAATATAAGTTTTTTTAAATTTTTTCACAACTCTTTGCTTTTTGATTACCAAAACACACAGGCACATAAACATAAAAATAAAATTGAAAATATAAAAGCAAAAATCAAATATCTAACAACAACAACAAACACAAGCAAAATAATATCATTAAATTGCTATAAGAAAATAAACATTTAAATAAACAAACAAAACATCTTTTAAAGAAAAATTTAATTAAAAATTTCTAATTAACAATTGTTTAATTTAATATTGTTAAACAAAAGATAATATTTCTTATAACAACTAAATTTATTTAAAAATATTATGTATTTATAATATTCAATAATAGTTAATAATATTTATAATTTTAAGTGGCAATTTCTATATAGAAACACAAGCAAACTTTAAGCTATTTAATTAATTAATTTATGAATATTTCAAAAAACTAAAACTAAAATATGTTAAGTGTTGATTTAGGATTTATTAGCTAAAAAAACTGAATATAATCTGTCACCTAAACAAAGTTAAAGAAAATGATTTAGTTTCAAATATTAAGTGAAGAACCCTTTGGCAATATTTTAAAGAGACTAAATTAAAAAAAAAAAATATTCTAAAACAGAAAATTAAAATTAATTTTTCAATTTCTGAAAAATGAAAAAATTCAGACTTTGTTCCTAATGTCATTTGAAATATTTTATATGGAAAAACTTTCAGTTTTCTGCTACAACTCTTATAAACCGTTAAAATTCTCTAGCTATTTGAGTCTTAATTGTAGCACAGTTTGATTTTGTTCTTGCTCTCAGCATAACAATTAAAAATAATTATTCAGTTTAAATCTAAACTGATTCTAACAAATTCAATTGAGGCAATTTTATAAATTCTCTCTCTCTTTCCCTCTCAAACGAAAGTTCATTAAATTTTATTAAACAAATTAATGGTTCGTTCAATTATATTGAAAATGTGATTTTTTATTTTTAATTTAAAAATATTTAATTTCAAAGTAAGCTGCTTTACTCTTTAGTCAGCTGTAAGTTCGTTATTAAAAATAAAGGCAATTATTTCAAATTTCTCGTTCAATTTTACCGAAATTATTATTTCTTATTTTAATTTAAGAAAATATTAAATTTCGAATTAAACTCTTTAGCTCTTTAGTCAGCTGCAAGTTCGTCATTAAAATAAAAGCGATTAATTCGAATTTCTCTTTCAATTTTACTAAAATTATTATTTTGTATTTTTAATTTAAAAAAATACTGAACTTCGAATTAAACTGTTCTGCTCTTTAGCAGCTGTAAGTTCGTTATTAAATTTCAAAGCAATTTTTTCGAATTTCTCGTTCAATTTTACTAAAATTATTCTTTTGTATTTTTAATTTAAAAAAATACTGAACTTCGAATTAAACTGTTCTGCTCTTTAGTCAGCTGTAAGTTCGTTATTAAATTTCAAAGCAATTTTTTCGAATTTCTCGTTAAATTTTACTGAAATTTATTATTCTCTTTTTTTTAATTTAAAAATATTTAATTTCAAAGTTTTTCTCTTTAGTCAGCTGTAAGTTCGTTATTAAAAATAAAAGAAATTAATTCGAATTTCTCGTTTAATTACACTATAACTATTATTTTCTTCTTTAATTAAGAAATGTTAAATTTTAAAATAAATTTTTTACTTTTTAGTCAGCTGTAAGTTCGTTATAAAAAATATAATTTTAAATATGAGATTTTTTATGCCTTTTTATAATTTTGGCGGACTCTTCAGAAGCACAGCTTTTATTTAACACATAATTAAGAGAGACAAATTATTCCATTAATGTTTTTAATCAAATTAAAAAATAATTAATGATAATTAATTTTTCATTAATTAATGATAATTAATTTTTGATTAATTAATGATAATTAAAATTTATTATTTCACTAAAAACATTTAAAAATTAGAAAAAAGGGGTAAAACACTCTTTTCTTTTCACCCTTAATGGAATAATTAGTCTCTCTTAATTATGTGTTAAGTAAAAAACTTGCTCTTAAAAAGCCGAACAAAATTTTAAAAAGCATAAAAAATTTCATATTTAAAAATATATTTTTAAAAACGAACTTACAGCTGACTAAAGAAATGCCTTCAATGGGCCTAGCAAAGCTGTTTTCAGGTATATCAAAATAGCAAATGGCCTCTAAATGTTGCAAAGGAGTAAACAGGCTATCGTTGGATAGAAAATATTATAAATTTTTCTAGAATATTTTTGCTGTCGTGCTCCCTGAGCCTTCTTTTTTATGCTCCACTTAGTGGCCGCCAAGTAAAGTAATTTTTTCTGAGATATAAAACCATTCAAGAGCCCTTTTGGTGACTTTTTATTTTGAATAATTGGTCCCAAGTTGGCCCAAAATTTTTGGTCCAACTTAATAATGTAAATCTATTTTCAAAAAAAATTTGGCGTTTAAAATTTCTTTAACTGATTTTGCTGAAATTAAGCAATTTTCAAAAATCGCTTGTAAAATATTTGTGGCGATTAAAATTTCTTTAGATGAATTGGCAGGCCCTTTTTTAAAATCGTTTAGAAATTTTTTTCCTGATTAAAATTTCTTTAAACGATATTGTTAGAATTATGAAATTTTCTAAAAGCCATTTCAATAAAAATCGATTGAAAAATTTTCCAAAATTGGCTTTAATTAAAGTCTCCTGAAAAATATTTTTGGTGTTGAAAATTTCTTTAGACGTTTTTGTAGAAATTTAGAGGTTTTTAAAAATCGATTTTATTAAAAATCGCCAAGAAAAAATATTTTTGCCGTTGAAAATTACTTTAGACCATTTTGTAGAAATTTAAAAATTTATAAAAATCTATTTTAAAAAAGCTGCCTTAAAGATTGAAAAATTGTTGAACGATTTAAAAAACTTCGGTTGGTATTTAGCAATTTTCAAAAAAACGATTTTAATAAAAAAAGTTTGGAAATATTTCAGGCGATTAAAATTTTCTTTAAACGGTTTTGTAGGAATTTAGCAATTTTAAAAATCGATTTAAAACATAAATCGCTTTGTAAGCGTTTCTGGCGTTTAAAATTTGTTTAGACAATACTGTTGAAATTTAAAAATTTTTCGAAATCCATTTAAATAAAAATCGCTTTGAAAATATTTTTGGCGTTTAAAATTTCTTAAACCGATTTTGTTGGAATTTATAAAATTTTCAAAAATCGATTATAATGAAAATCGCTTTAGACGATTTTGTCGGAATTTAGAAATTTTCAAAAGCCGATTTAAATAAAAATCGCTTTGAAAATATTTTTGGCGTTTAAAATTTCTTTAACCGATTTTGTTGGAATTTATAAAATTTTCAAAAATCGATTTTAATAAAAATCGCTTTAGACGATTTTGTCGGAATTTAGAAATTTTCAAAAGCCGATTTAAATAAAAATCGCTTTGAAAATATTTTTGGCGTTTAAAATTTCTTTAGACGATTTCAAAAAAAGTGTGGTTGGAGTTTAGCAAAAACCGATTTTAACAAAATTTGCTTGCAAAATATTTTGACGTTTAAAAATGTCTAAAAAAAATTTTTTGGGAATTTAGCAATGTTCAAAAATCCACATTAACAAAAATCGCTGGAAAAACATGATTGGCGATTTTGTTGGAAGTTAGTAAAACTTTTTTAATGAAACTTTAGATAAGTTTTTGTTTCACACAAGAAACTTCTTTAAAAGGAATTTGTTCTGTTTTTTTTAAGATATAAAACTCTCTTACACTTTTAAAATTCTCTTAAGAGAACTGTTAAAGTCTTAAAAAAGAGTACAAATATTTATTAATTTTTTTTTTCAATTTTTTAACTTTCGCTTTCTATTTGAAACTTAAAAAAAGCTATCATTTTGCCATTTAAAAGAAAAAAAAAACAGAAAACAAAAATTAACAGGAATTAAAATTTATAACAGTTAAGCAGGAAAAATTTATAGGAAACTATTTAAAGCAAATTAATTAAAACAAAAAAAATTAAAAGTAAAATTTTGCAATATACTCCAGTATTGAAACAAAATCTATATAAATTCTAAAACATAAACATTTAGATGTTAAAGAAAAAAGCTGTTTATTCGAACAACAAAAAATAGTTTTTAAACAAAATTAAATTTTTCGTTAAAGCAAAAATAATATTTATTAACAAAAACAGAACAGTTGAAATGAAAATAGAAATTTAAATATTTAATTAATTAACAACAGCAAAAAGAAAATTATTCTCAAATAGTAAGAAAAGTAAAGAAAGGTGCAATAACTTTTTTTTCTTAAACACAAACTGCATAATTTGAAATAACAGTGTGAGAAGGAAATAAAGAAACAAAATTTTTACAATGAATTTAAAACGAAAAGAATAAAAATGGCAGCAATTAAAAATACAGTCTTTACTGGACTGATTATTTAAAGGCTATTAACAAGGTTGTTGTTATCGTAGGAAGCTTTTGAAGAGAGCGGTTATGTGTTGCCACCCCACTTGATGGGAATGGCTGCATAAAACAGAAGCTATTTTAATTTGCATAGCTAAAAACTGTTATTAATTCACATGTGTAACAACATCTCTCTTACTCTCTCAAAAGAAATAACAAAGAAAGATTGAAGGAAATTTATTTGAAAAGTGAAATTCATAATACACTACGCGGCCAAAACAACAAAACCGCAGCGAATTTAAAAACAAGTCAGGCCATTTTATTAAACATTATTAGAAATGAAATGAAAGAGATGTCTTGAATAAAAAATAAGACGGCAAAGTAACGGTTTTTTAGAAAAACAGAAAAAAAAGTTTGACATTGAGAATATTATAACTCTCTACTCTCCAGCAAATTAAACCTATTTTCTTTCCCTAGTAATATTTTCTCTAAAAACTGTAGAGGGCATACAAGCAGCGAAACTAAAAAATAATAAGAAAAAGAAGTCGAAAGTATAAAAATCATTAAAAAAGGAAAATATTGATTCAATAGGTTTTTCTAGGAATTACAAGCAAAAGTGCAGTCCTTTAACTGAATTAACTGATTTTTAACGTCAAAGTATAAGGAACCAAAAACCCCCAAAAGACAGCGAGATTTGGAGAGGCAAACAACGCCTAATTAAAGTATATTTTTGTATGCTAAATATTACAGAACACAAATCTCTTATTAGCTCACATTTAAACACTTAAATCTTTCGAATTATGTAGTTTATTTTTATGCTAAAAAATATACTTATCAAAAATATCTATACTTAACAAAAAAAAAAAAATTATTATACTTAACATAAATAAAATTATACTTACAAAAAATAATTATACTTATCAACAAAAAAAATTATACTTATCAAAACTAATTATACTTATTATAACTTATTAAATTAAAAAAAAGGCATACTTATTTAACAAGAATTGCAATTCATCTACAGTTATATTTAAAAAATATATATATTAAGCACTTAAAAAAATTAAACAATTAAAAACAATTATCAAACATATTTAATTAAAATTACTTATTATACTTATAATAAATGTTATAAACATTAATAACGAATTATACAATTGAAATGGAACAATGTTAAGTATTAAAAAATCACCTTAAAATTAAATTATTAAATTAAGCACTTCAAATGAAAATAAAAAAATTAAAACAAAAATTATCTTTATTAAAATTAAAAGTATAATTATAATTAAAATTATTAGTAATTTTAATTAAACATTGAGCAATTGAAATGTAATAATATTGAGTACTAATAACCGCTTTAATTACAAAACAAAACATTAAAGGAATAAACAATTTGTTAAAAAAGACAAAGTTGTCATCTTTTTAAAATATTTAAAAATAAAATAACAACTTTTTTTTAAAATTAAAAAAAAACAATATAATAAAAATAATAAAATTACTTAAACACACAATGTTATCTAAAACCAGACACATATTTTGGTCCATATTTATTATAAAATAAAGTAAAAACTTATTTTATAATTAAAATTAAAAAAAAAACACAATTCAAATATTATAAATTTAAATAAAAATATTTAAATAAATATTTGTAATTTAAACAAAAAGGCTTAAAAAGATTTTTTTTTAAGAAGAAAAAACTAAGATTTTTGGTAAAAATTCTAAAAAAGAAAACAAGAGAGAAATAAAAATAAAAAATAATAAATTTTTACAAAGTCTAAATCTCCAATTCTCAAGCTTAATAAAACTGTTATATAATTCTCGTATTATTTTTAATGAACTCTTAATGTTCTTTAATGGTCTTAAGTCTCGATTTCTGAAATCATAAACAACAAAATCCATTTAACCTTAACATAGCGAAGGGTTTCAATCAGATAACAGTTTTACAACAACAATAATAGTAATAATAATAATAATAATAATAATAAAAATAACAACAACAACAAATTCTAATATGTTATTTGCTTTAAACGAAATTTTAGGTCTAATATTTAAAAATTGAGAATTGGATTAATTTGCTAGAGTGGGAAAAACCCACTTAGCTGAAGAAATATTAAAAAGTTTGGTACACCTTGGCCTGCTTTATCAGTCTTAAGACCTCTTAGCTATTAACGCCTACAAAACTCTCTCACCACACAAAAAGTAATTTAAATGCTTAGAGCTGTAAAAGCCTTTAACTATCAGTAGCAAATAACAAGAATTTTGATTCATAAAGGCGTAGAAGTCTGCTCTACCCGTCTTAGATCTCTTATCTATTAAAGCCTAAAAAACAACTCTCTTAACTGATATTTGAGCATACAACAAAATGTAATTAAAACGCTAAGGGCTATAAAATCACTTAAATATCAGTAGCAAGTTGCCAGAAACTGGTCCATCAATTCTAGAAATTTTAGCTAAAATATAAAAATCTTAGCCAGCTTTAAAGCTGATTTTCATGCACTTAAGCAAACCTTTAAAAGCTTTTTAACCAAGTCTTAAAGTATAAACAAAAAAATCTTAAAAGCCATTATATAAAAAATTGTTTACAAAACTCTTATACTTGAGAAATGAATAACCCTTATACATACATATATACATTAACTTATACACTTACTACTTTAAGCTAACTTAATTATTAAAAAATAGAAGACATTTCAGTGTATTTCTTCTATTACATTATTTCAAATTTATAAATTTAAATAAAAACTTAACAATTTATAACAAAAAAAAAATATTATAACCAAAAAATCTACACATTTTCAGAAAAAGCAAAGCTTTAATTAATTAACCAACAGTTAAGTATTACAACAGAAAAATCTTAACATTAAAAAAAAATCTTATACTTCTAAACATCACAATAAAACTTTTCTAAAAGTCTTATATTTGTAAACACTCTTCTTAAAAGTCTTATATTTGTAAAAGAAATTTCAATAAAATCGTTAGAAAACATATGATGAGACATGAACCAAATAAACTCTGTTTAACAAACACTTTGTATAAGTAAAGCTAAGAAAGTTATTTTTATGTTCTCTATTAAAAAAAATAAAATTAACAACCAAACACACATGAAAAATTCTAAAAAGAAACATTATAACACTTATTAAAAACATAAAAAAATTTTTTATATAAAATATTAGATAACTTATAAAGAAATATTTAAAATTTAAACTTATATAAAAATAAAACTCTTATAAAAAACTCTTATAAAATTCTTATAATTCTTATAAAAATTCTTCATTTAAACTTTATTGTGAAAATATTGCTTTTTTATGTAACATCTTAAATATATTTTGAACCTTGGCCTAAACTAATTAAAAATTTTTATACAAATGTTTAATTACAACCAGAGTTTAGAGCTTTTATACTCAAAGAAAATTTCTTTTAATTGTTTTGTATGTAACTTAAGAAAATTTAAGTTAAGTTATATTGGCTAATAATTAATCAAAAATGAAACATATAAATTCTGTTATAAAAATAACTGTTAGATTTTTAAAAAGGAACTTAAATTTTCAATTATAATTTAGCTGCTCTTATGCTGCTCTTATTTAAGAAAAATATTAAAAAAAGAAATTTAAAACTAAAATTGTTTATAAAAAAGCATGATTTTTAAAGAAAAAACTATTTTATACAAAATTTCAAAGCTAAAAAAACTGCTAAGAAGTACAAAAAAGTTTTACTAAAATTTAGGTATTCCGAATTTCTGTTATAATTCTCTTATTCAGCATAGAATTTTTAAGTTTTCAAAGAAACTTTTGAATTTTTCCTAAAATTATAATTCGCTATGATTCGATTTAAAGAAAAATCTTTAAAAATATTAAATTCCGTATTATGCTGCTGTTATACTTGCAAAAGTTTTAAAAAAACTGTTTAATTTAGAAAATTTGCTCTATATTGCTCTCATTTAATTGATTAATTCTTTTACATTACCTTAAAAAAATATTTTCATAAAAAAATTATTTTTATAAAAAAATTATACCCAGCATAAAATTTGAAATATTTATTAATAAATACAAATTAAAAAAAAAAATTTTTTTTAATTTAAAATTTTCCATTAAAAAAAAAATATTTTCCAGTTTTAAAAAAATTTATTCTTTTATATTGCTTTTAAAAACAATTATTTTTTATTTAAAAAAAATTATAAAACTTATAAAGAAATAAAAATTAAAAAAAAATATTTTGTTTTCTCTAAAATTTTTTTAATTACAAAAAAAAATCCTTTTAGTTTTAAAAGAAGAGTTAATTATTTAATACTGCTAAAAAAAAAAATATTTTTATAAAAAAATATTTATGAACAACTACAAATTAAAAAAAAAAACAAATTTTAATTTAAATTTTTTTTTAATTAAAAAAATCTTTTCATTTGAAAATTTTTATATGTTTCCTTTTAATTAAATTTTTTTTAAGTTTTTAATTTCTTTAAATTAAAAAATTTTTTAAATTTAAAAAAAAAATTATTTTGACTTTTAAAATTTTTTTTTATTTTCTTAATCTCTATTTCAAATATAAATTTTTTTAATATATTTAAAGTTTTTTTTTTTATTCATTTTAATTTTTTTTTTAAATAATTTATCTAATTTAGTAATTTTTTACAAATTTTCATTTTTAATTTTTTGAGTTGCTTGTGAAATCTCCATTTCAAATATGAATTTTTTTGAATAATTTTTTTTTAATTTCGTTTATTTGTTTTTATTTTTTTAATTATTTAAGTTGTTGTTTGAATTTCTTTTTAAATATGAATTATTTAAAAAAAAATTTTTAATTTTTCTTTAATTCTTTTAAATAAATTTTTTTAATTAATTTTTTACAAATTTTTAGAGTTAATTTTATGAGTTGCTTGTGGAATCTCCATTTCAAATATGAATTTTTTAAATATATTTTTAATTTTTTTTTTAAATAATATTTTAATTTTTTTTTAAATAAATTTTTTTTATTTGTTTTTTTGCTAATTTTTTAAGTTTTTTTTTAATTTCTTTTTAACTTTGAATTATTTAAAAAAAATTAATACTTTTCTTTAATTTTTTTTAATAAATTTTTTTTAAAATAAAAAAAATTTAGTGATTTTTTGCAAATTTTTATTTTTAAATTTTTGAGTTGCTTGTGGAATCTCCATTTCAAATATGAATTTTTTTAAATATATTTTTAAAATTTTTTTTTAAATTATTGTTTGTTAATTTTTTGTTTTAAATAAATTTTTTTTATTTATTTTATTTTTCTAATTTTTTAAGTTGTTTTTTGAATTTATTTTTTAATATGAATTATTTAAAAAAAAATTAATATTCTTTAATTTTTTTTTTATATATATTTTTTTTAAATAATTTTTTTCTAAATTGTATTTTTAAATATCTATTTCAAATTTAGTAATGATTTAACTAATAATAACAAATATATTTCTTGTAAAACTTCTTTAACAAAGCAAAAGAAACAATAAGCTGCTAAATACTCGTTCAAGGATAAAAAGCTAAATATAATTAATTAATTTTTCCTAAAAATAGAAATTCGCTTAAGTTTTGGAAAATACATTTTTAACTATAAAAATTGAAATTTGAAACTCGTAATTCATTTGGGGAGAGTTAAAAGATTTTATTAAAATCTTTTAACTTTCCACAGCTGCCAGCCCAAACCAGGCAAGAGATAGGCAAATATACTTAAGACATAAAATATTATCTTTAAACTTATCTAAATAATTATAAAAAAAAAAATAAAATTTCAATAACATATTAATCAATTGAAACATTTAAAGGTCAAAAACAACTTAAAACAAAGTAACAAAAATCAAATTTTAGGCTCTTTCCAAATAAAGTTAGATAAAGTTAGATAAAATTCTTAAACTTAACATAATTACCAAAAGTAAGTTAAGTATAAAAATTAAAATATTTACAACGAACTTAAGAAACATCATAATTATAAAAACAACAAACTAAAACATTTAAATCGTATAACTCATATTTAACAAAAAATAAAATTAAAAACTTATTCATTCATAATGTAAAAGTTATACTAAAAATTATATAAAATATTAAAAATAGGTTAAAAATAAAAACAAATTTAGACCAAAACACCCGGGTATTAAAAAAAGGAGTAAATAAAAATAAATAAAATCTTATTTAATAATTAAAAAAAGTAAAATAACATTTATCTTAACAATCATATACTTATATTTATACTCAGATATAACGTTATTAAAAAAAAATTATTATTATTATAAAAAAAATGCTTACGAGAATTATAAACAGCTTAGAGTTTTAACAGACTATGCAAAATAAAAATAAAATGTGTAACCAAACTAAATAACGAATTCAATTTTATAACAATTTAATAGCAAAAAAAATGTTATCTTAAAAAAAATTATACTTAACATTCCTTGAATTTAAACTATTTATACTTAATGAGAGTTATTACTAAATATAAAATATACAGAAATGCAATATTCTTTAAATATCTCTTTAAATATTTCGTTTATAAAAAAATACTTCTAAATAATTGCTACAATCTAAAAATCTATTAAACAGTTAAGCAGCTATTTTCATCATAAATTTAAGTTATAAAAAAATGTTTGCTTTTTTAAGAAAGGCATAAAAGGAATTTAATATTTTTCAAAATTATCATTAAAAATTATAATGAATTTTCTTTTGATATAAAATCTGATTATTTTGCATGACCGGGTTTAAGTTTGTGATTTAAATCACAAATCTATTAAACAATTTAGGAGCTTTTTATACCCTAAAAACTTCAGGTATAAAAAATTTTGGCTTTTTTTAAGAAAAGCATAAGAGCTTTAATTTAAACTGTAGAGGAATTAATTATTCTTAAATATTGTTAATAAAATTATAATGAAATTTCTACTGCTACGAAATACCATAATTACAACAATTAAACACTTCAAGAGCTAATTTATACTCTAAATTGAAGTTATAAAAAAATATTTTTTATTGAAGAAAACCATAAAAGTAGTATTTTAAACAATAATGGAATTAAATATCCTACAAAATTGTCAATAAATTTAAAATCAAATTTCTACTTTTATGAAATAGCATAATTTTGACCAGTCGGGTTCCAGCCGGGTTCTAGCCGGTTTGTGACTTAAAAATTTATAAAATTAAAAAAAATAAATTTCAAACTTAATATAAGACTACTTTTTATAAAAAAAAACTTTAAAAAGTGTGTTAAAAATGTTAATTAAATGTTAGCATCTTGATGAGATATAAGCTTTTTAAGCTTTAAGGGAATTTTTTTAAAAGGCATCCGATTAAACGTGTCATAAGACGCATTATATTGAAAAATTTAATATACTAATCAAGAGAGCTTTATTTTAAAACATTACAATTATTTTTTATTATTCTTTTAAAAAAAGAAGAACACAGACTTAAGAAAAAATAATAAAATTTATTTTTGAGACGAAAACTTTTGTAAAAAAATATGCAAACTTTTCAATATTTAAATGCCTGTAAATGGTTAATAAATCTATTTAACATTAAACTATTATAAAACATATACTGTTTATAACGCTTTAATTTTTAAAAAAAGTAAGAAATTCTAACCTCACTTTTTTTGAACAAAATTGCAAAATCTTAAAAATTTCTCAAAATCATTTTATAAAAAAAAGGGAAATTGTATTTTTCATTTTAAGTGAATTAAATATTTTATAACCTTGCAAAGTTATAAGATTAAATATACCTTTAATTGAGAAGACAATTTTAAATTCTAACCTCACTTTTCTTTTAAATTTCAAAAACTTTTTTAAAGTCAATTAATAAAAAAAAAGGAAAAATTTGATTTTTCCCTTAAATTAAATATCTTTAACGTTGGAAAGTTATAAGATTAAATATACTTATAATTGGTCAGTTCAGAGAAGACTTTTTAAATTATAATCTCGATTTTTTTTTAAACAAAACTATAAAATCCCAAAAATTTCTCAAAATCATTCTACAAAACAAAAGGAAAATTTTATTTTTCCTTTAAATTAAATATTTTTAACCTTGGAAAGTTATAAGATTAAATATACTTTTAATTGGTTAGTTTAGAGAAGACAATTGAAATTCTAACCTCACTTTTTTTTTAAAAACCAGAAAATCTCAAAAATTTTCCAAAATCATTTTACAAAAAAAAGGGTAATTGTATTTTTCATTTAAAGTAAATTAAATAATTTTAACCTTCCAAAATTATAAGATAAAATATAATTTGAATTAATTAAGTTCAGAGAAGATTTTTAAAATTATAACCTCACTATTTTTCAACAAAATCCCAAAAATTTCTCAAAATCTAATTTATAAAAAAGGGAAATTGTATTTTTCATTTAAAGTAAATTTAATATTTTATAACCTTTTCTAGTTATGTATGTGATTAAATAAAATTTTAATTTATTAAGTTCATTGAGTACATTCCAAATTATAACCTCACTTTTTTAATTGCTTTTAAAAAACCTAAAAAAAATGTTTCCAAATTAATTCGAATAATAACAAAAAAATGTAAGTATTTTTATAACTAAGAAAATATATGTAAATAATTAAAATTTTCTAATGTATAATTTAAGTATTCTAACCTCACTTTTCTTAAATAAAATTTTTATTTAATTTTTTTTTATAATAAATAATTAAATTAATTTTTAAAAACAATAAAATATTTATTCTAAATCAGTTTTGTTATCATTTTTTTTTTATTAATTATGTTATTTATTTTTAAATATTTTTTAAACTGCAATTAAACAATTATTTTTAAGTTATTTATGGATGGACACACTATACAATCTTGTGGATGTGCTGCAAAACAAAACTAAAATAAATTTTCCATCACTAAGAAAAGGGTTAAGAAGGCTTAAATTACCCTACAAAGTGCAAGTCAAGCTATCGTGTAATACAAGCCTTAATGTTACCCCAAAGCGTACAGAGCTGCATAGATAGAGATCACTACTCTTTGGTGCGCTTTTATAACTTCAAAAATCTTTAAGAGACACTGAGAGAGAAAATACTACGGAAACTCTAGAGCCAACAAATGTTTACCTAAATTTTAAATGCATTTGCAAGTGCTCTAAATTCATAAGCTTGAGGAAATGCCAAATGTCCTTTATCGTCTTTGACTGACTCGATTCTGGTCCAGCTTTAATTGAAAAACTGTTTTAAGAATTTTCAAATTTTAAGCCAAAGTTCTGAATATATGAAGAATTTATTTAAACTTTTTCTTAACAAAAAAAAAAAAAAACAAACAAATTAAGCACTATTAAGAAGTTAAAAAACAACAACAACAACATTAGTTTATTACAAAACAAAAGCATCATTATTTAAAGGTGTAAAAAATAGCTAAAGAAGATAATAAATTAAATAACAAATTTTAAAAAATTTATAAGAGTGACCATGTTTTTCTTTACCACAAACAAACAAAAAAAAAATTAAATTAAAATCTTTAAAAATTATATTTATAACAAAAAAAAGCTTTTAAAAAGCTTGAATTATTTAACAAGAAAAAGTATAAAAACAACAACAACAACAAAAAAAGCTATTTCTTTTATAAATCCGAACAAAGAAGTTGAGGATCTTTATTCGGGTTTTTAACAGAAACTTTTTTTTAAAAATTCAACAACAAATTTTCTTTCTTAAACACTTTTCCAAAAAAAAAAAAAAAACAAATTTATTAGCACATTATTAATTTAAAATAAAAAAAGTTATAGTTATAAGATATAAAACAAATATTAGAAAATATCCGAACAATTTCTAATAAACCGAACATTTATTGCTTACAAAACTTTGAAACTTAAAAAAAATGTTTTAATATTTAAACAAAAAAAAAATATTAATAATAAAATTAAGTTAAAATTATATTAAGAAATTAAAAATAATTATTAAATTAAAAAATATTATTTTCAAAATATTTACTTACAAACCAAAAGCAAAACAAAATATAATCAAACAAATTTAAAAATTATTAAAAGAAAATTATTTAAAAAATTTATTTATAACATTAACAAAAATTGTTTTTCAAACACTTTTAATAGTTTTAATAAAAATAATAATAATATATAACCACCCACAATAGCAATTTAACAAAAGCAATAACTTTTAACGAATTAAACAAAATAAAACAAAACAGTCAAGTTATTCCAAACATAACAATACATAACATAACACAAAAACAACAAACAAAACAAAAATAAATATGAAAGAATAAAAATATTTATAAAATTGAAATAAAATATATACAAAAACAAAAACAAGAAATCAGGTTAAAAAAGCAAATCGTTGTGAAAAAGTATTTAAAAATATTTTAATTAAAATTCTAACCCTACTTTTTCAAAACAAAAAATAATTATATTTAAATTTAATAAATTTTAATTTTACGAAGGAAAATAAAACATCTCAAAATAAGAGTAGAAAAGTGAGTTGTTGGCTTTAAAAAAATAGCTATTAACACTTCTTTCATTCCAACCTCACTCTTTAAAAAAGAAATTTAAAAAATTATTTTTATTCCAGCCATAATTTATATAAAGAAATTTTCAAATTTAATACAATTTAATAAAACAAAGTAGAAGAAAATCTCCAACAAGCGGAAAGAAACTTGTGGTAAATGTAACCCCTTAAAAAAATTTTTTTTTTCATTTTAACCTCACTTTTTCAAAAACAAATTAATTTTCTTATTCATTTCTTTATATTATTACTTCAAAATTTATATAAATATTTAGGAAGTAGACATTTTAAAAATTTAAAGCAAATTGTTGTGAATATCAATAATATAAAAAAAGTATTTTTTTTTTTAATTCTAACCCTACTTTTTCAAACAAAAATTTAATAAAATCTAATTTCACAAAGAAAAATTAAACGATCTCAAAATAAGAATTATTAAGTGCACACTTTTTTCATTCCAACCTCACTTTTTCAAAAAGAATTTTAAGAAACTATTTTCATTCTAACCCTACTTTAAAAAAAAAGAAGAATATTTTTAAATTTAATAGCATTCAAATTTACGAAAGAAAATAACGATCTGAAAATAAGAGTAAAAAAGTTCTCAAAGTATATAATATTAAATAAATATAAAAAAATCTGCTAAATCAATTTCTATTCCAACCTCACTTTTTCAGTAAACAAAGTAAGTTTGCAAATTTATTTAAATATAAATTTTTAAGCAACAAAATCAAAATAAATAAATGAAAGTCTTAACTATAAAAAGCAAATTTTTGTTTAATACAACCCAAAAACGATTTTAAACGAAAAACAAATATATAAATTCAAAATCGCTTTTATTTCATTATAACCCCACTTTTACAAGAAAAGAAAATTTAAAGATTTTAAAAGCTTCAAAGGCTTAAAAATAAACTATAAAATAGCCCAAAAATAATGAAAAAAAGTTAAAGGGTTGTAAAAGAAAACGCAAACAATTTTTTTTTTAATTTAACCTCACTTTTACATGGAAAAACAAAATTAACAGATTTTAGGAATTTAAAGGCATCAAAGAGTAAATTATTAAACATTTTAAAAACAGCTCGAAAGAACTGAAAAAAGTTAAAGGGTTGTAAAAGAGAACGCAAAAAACTTTTTTTCAATTTAACCTCACTTTTGCAAGAAAATAAATATTAACAGATTTTAAGAATTTCAAGGCATTAAAGAGAAAATTATTAAACATTGTAATAAAATAGCTCAAAAGAACTGAAAACCCCGTTAAAAGATTGTAAAAAAAGACGCGTAAAACTTTTTTTTCAATTTAACCTCACTTTTTAAAATTTTAAAAATTGTAAAATTTAAAGTAAAATTTAACAGGTTTAAAGTAAAAAAATTAATTAAATTAAGAAAATATAACTCAAAATGAAAAACATAAAAAAGCAAATGGAAATTATTCTTAAAAAAAATCACACTGGGGTTTAATAATGCGAAAATAATTGCAAATTTAAAGCCTTTGGTGACTTGAATATTTTTTCTTTTTTGGTTTTCGTAAATGGTAACTTTGTCAATTTTTTTGAAATTTGTAACATAAAGTTGAGCAAGCAAAAGTGTTAAATTTTAAAAATTATTTTTAAAAAATTTTAAATTACATTCTTAGACAAAAATAAAAATTATAATAAAATAAAAAAATAACAACATTCAAAAAAGCTATAATTATAGTTAATTGGCTTGTTTTTATTTAATAATTAATTTTTTTTTAAACAAGGTTTTTATATAAAAATTTAATAAATTTTTTTTTCAGTATTTCACCACACCCTTGGGTAGCTTCTTCAGGAACAGGTTATGAAAATGTATAAATAATATTTTTAATAACAATTATAAATTGTTCTTTCTGTTGCTAAAGCTGCCACCCAATAAAGTGGCGAAATATTGTAAATAAATTTAAAACTTGTTAAATTTTTATACACAAATCTTGTTATTAAAAAATTAATTAAAAAAAAACGAAACTGGAAAAAATTAAAAATTTGATTTTAAAAGCTTAAAAAACCGCTAAAGAATGTTGCCAGTTTAAAATTATAACAAAAAAAAAAACAAACAATTTTTAAACTCATTAAAAAAACAAATTAGGAATTTTTGACAAATATTTCAAACAATTAAATTCTAACTTATTTCCAACAATTAAAAAGTTTTAAATGAAAATTCCAAATTTAAATTCTGTTAAATAAATCAAAAAAAATTTTACATGTCAGTATAAAACAGTTTATTTATTATAATTATAGCATGACATATGCCTTAACTAAATTTCTGTATTATAATAAAATAATAAAATTTGTATAACAGTTTTAAACAAAAACAAAGATTCGTAAAATGAAATCTAACCTAACTTTTTATAAATTACGATTTTCAATTTGCAGTTCTTTTTTTATTTTTATACTTAAAATACCAATTTTTATTAAAAAATCAAATAATTTAAATTAAAAATGAAAATATCTTTTCTGATAAAGAAGATATTTTTATCAAAACTTTCTGTAGAAGTGTTCGAAAAATACCATTTTTTTATGAAATGAGCATATCTAATGGTAAAATCATTTTTTAAAAGAAGTACTTTTTTGAAAACAGGTACTTTCAGAAACAACCGACTTTTTCACAAAAAAAGGTACTTTTTGAAAAAATCGTTTTTTTTAAAAGTACGTTTTTTAGAAAAAAGTTGTTTTCAGAAATAACGCATTTTTTTAAAAAAAAAGGTTACGTTTTAAAAAATAGGTACTTTTTAAAAGTGTACTTTAAGAAACAACGCCCTTTTTATAAAAAAAGGTACTTTCAGAATAAACTGACTTTTTACAAAAAAGGTACTTTTTGAAAAAAATACTTTTTTTTAGAAAAAAACTGTTTTCAGAAACAACGCAATTTTTAGAAAAAAAAAAGTAACGTTTTGGAAAGTAGGTACTTTTTAGAAAATAGGTACTTTTTATCAAAAATGTACTTTTTAGAAAAAAGCACCTGTTTAATCAAAGCTATTATTTTAAAACAGGAACGTAAATAAAAAACAAAACGCTCTTGTTAAAAAATATCCACAAAAAACATCAGGCATTCGTACATTCACAAAAAAAATTTTGCTTTAAAAAGAACTTTTCAGAAAGTACCGTGGAAAGGGGTTTCTTACAAATAGTATTATTTAAAAAAATATTTTTAACTTAAAACTAAAAATTTAACTTAAAAATATATTATTTACCTTTTGTGGGAGGTTGTTTTTAAAACTAGATACTGTTTTCGAAAAAAAACTACCACAAAAGTACTTTTTGAAAAAAAAACGTTGGTTTTTATTTTTTAAATATTCACACTAACTGAACAAAAAAGAAACGTGTTTTTTATTAAAAATCTGATTTTCCAAAACATAATTGTTTTGTTTACTTTTTAAAGGAAGTGTATAAAAAAAGTTACTTTTAAAATTTTTATAAAATATTTTTACAAAAAGTGTTTTGAAAAAATAACTATAATACTTTTAGAAAATTCTTTTAAAAAAATGTGCTCCTAAAAAAGTACTTTTTTTTTTTAAAAAAACACATTTGGAAATAGGTTTTTATTAAAAACTTTTTCATAAAAAGTGTTTTCTTATTGAAAACCATTTTTAAGAAAGATTATTTTTACCAAAGTTATCTAAAATTGAAGCACATTCAAATAGTCATTTGTAAAAAGGGGTACTTTTGGAAAGTACACTTCTTATAACATTTTATGTACTTAACTTTTATTTACAGGCATTTTTTATAAAATTTGTTGAAAAATTGTAGTTTTACAAAAAGTACTTTTGGAAAAATTGTACTTTAACAAAAAGTACTTTTTAAAAAATATTTATCTCTTTTTATTTAAAAAAATTCTTTTCCATTGCAAAGAATACTTTTCAATTGTGTTTAAGAATGGATACTTTTTAAAAATGCCCTTTTGTTTAACTTTTGTACACTTTAAAGTTTTTTGTAATTAAGTACTTAATTGAATCTTTGTATTTAAGTACCTTTCTCACAAATTTTTATTTAGGAAATATTTTTAAAATTATCTTTCCCCCTTCTACAATAATTATTGCTTTAAAGGTAAATTTCAAAAAGGTACTTTTGAAGACATATTATAAATTAACTTTTCAATTAAGGCATGTTTTTATAAATTTGCCTTTAATTGAAAAGTTATCATTAAAATCGACTTTTTCGACAACAAGTACCTTTTAGAAACATACCATTTTACAAAAAGTACTTTTTAAAAAGTATAAATTTTTTATTAAATAAAATATTTCCATTGCAAAAAATACATTTTAGAACAAAAGGTTCTTTTGTTTAACTTCTGTACACTGAAAATTTTTTTGCAATTAAGTACTTAGTAAAATCTTTGTACTTAAATACCTTTTTTTAAATTGTTAAGAATTTTTTATAACCAACTTTTTCATTAAGGCATTTTTGATAAATTTGTCTTTTAAAATATGGTTATCACTAAAACCGATTTTTTGGAAAAAAAGTACCTTTTGTAAAAATGCCATTTTACGAAAAGTACTTTTTAAAAAGTATAAATTTTTTATTAAATGAAATATTTCCATTCCAAAAATTACATTTTAGAACAATTTTGTTTAAGAATGGCTACTTTTTATAAAGGCACTTTTGTTTAACTTTTGTACACTTTAAAGTTTTTTGTAATTAAGTACTTTAATGAATCTTTTTATTTAAGTACCTTTCTCACAAATTGTTGTATTTAGGAAATATTTTTAAAATTATCTTTCCCCCTTCTACAATAATTATTGCTTTAAAGGTAAATTTCAAAAAGGTACTTTTGAAGACATTTTATAAATTAACTTTTCAATTAAGGCATTTTTTTATAAATTTGCCTTTAATTGAAAAGTTATCATTAAAATCGACTTTTTCGACAACAAGTACCTTTTAGAAACATACCATTTTACAAAAAGTACTTTTTAAAAAGTATAAATTTTTTATTAAATAAAATATTTCCATTGCAAAAAATACATTTTAGAACAAAAGGTTCTTTTGTTTAACTTCTGTACACTGAAAATTTTTTTGCAATTAAGTACTTAGTAAAATCTTTGTACTTAAATACCTTTTTTTAAATTGTTAAGAATTTTTTATAACCAACTTTTTCATTAAGGCATTTTTGATAAATTTGTCTTTTAAAATAAGGTTATCACTAAAACCGATTTTTTGGAAAAAAAGTACCTTTTGTAAAAATGCCATTTTACGAAAAGTACTTTTTAAAAAGTATAAATTTTTTATTTAATAAAATATTTCCATTGCAAAAATTACATTTTAGAACAATTTTGTTTAAGAATGGCTACTTTTTATAAAGGCACTTTTGTTTAACTTTTCTACATTGAAAAGTTTTTTGTAATTAAGTACTTAAAAAAATTTTTGCATTTAAGTACCTTTTTTTAAAAAATTGTTATTTACGGAATATTTTTAAAATAATGTTTCCTTAAATGTACTTCCTTCCCCTTCTACCTTGAATAACTTGTGTTTTATAAGCTTAAAATTCTCAAATTGGTTTAAAACTAAATATTTTAAAAAACTTTGAATTTAAAAAAAAAAATATTAAACATATTTAAACATTATGTAGCAATATTCTTAAATAAAAAATAAATATTTATAAACAAATTAAATAGAAAAAAAGTTCATAAAAGTTTTCATTAAATTTTTAAATAAATAAATCACAATTTCTGAAAACCCTCTACAACAAAACTTGTGTGTTTTTATTGAAGAAATAAAAAATGACATTCTTGCCAACCAGCAAACAATGATCACTCCTACAGATGTCAACGTCGAATTTAAGTCATTTTAAGGGCACAATAATAGGATTGGGGTAGTCAATATATTGACGACAATCGACTGCTATTGTGGAACGTGTGATATTTTTAAAGACGCTTTGAATAAAACATTGAGTTAATGTGGCTCGGCGAATTTTGTTTAGTGATGAAGCTCGCTTTTGTTTGAATGGATGCGTCAATAAACACAACTGTTGTATTTGGAGTGATGATAATCTTTAAGTGAGTGAGTCACCGTCACATTCCCAAAAACTGACGACGTTTTGTAAATAAATCGAAGACTTAGACACGCAAAGAATATGATAGAGAGAGAGAGAGAGATAGAGCGGGAGAGAAATTATACCACAGTATACTACCGCATTCCAAAGTATACTTAAGTATACCAAAGTATACTAAAATATAACAATGTGTACCAAGGTATTCCAAAAGTGTACTAAAATGTACTCAAGTATACATAAGTATACTAAAGTACACCAAAGTATACCAATGTACATATAATAAGGTACCAACGTAACTTACTAAAAGTATACTAAAGTAAACTAAAGTATGCTAAAATATATCAAAGTACACTAACCTATACAAAAGTATATTAAAGTATACCAAAGTATATTACAATATACCAAAGATTATTATAATAGTATATATTAATGTATACTAAGGTATCAACGTAAACTACTGTATACCAAAATTATACTAAAGTATACTAAACTATGCCAAAATAAACTAACCTATACTAAAGTATACTAAATATAGCAAAGTATATTCTAATATACCAAAGTATACTAAAGCACTATACTTTAAAGAGTTTCATGCAGATTAAAAAAGAATGAAGAGGATCAATCATAAATTTAATTTCCATAAAAGTTCGTATACTAAGGTAAATAACGTAGAGTAAGATATACCAAAAGTATACTAAAGTATACTAAAATATACCAAAATAAATTAACCTATACTAACGCATATTGAAGTATACTAAAACATACCAAAGTATACTATCAAAAACCAAAGTATACTAAAGTAGTGTAATAAAGTATACTAAAGTAGTATATTTTAAAGAGCTTCATACAGGTTGAAAAAGATTGAAGGGGATCGATCATAATATTTGTTCCCTTAAAAGAGTTGGTATACTAAGGTATAAAGATGTAGACTAAGGTATACAAAAAGTATACTAAAATATGCTAAAGTATACTAAAATATATCAAAGTAAACTAACCTATACTAAAGTATATAAAAGTGTACTGAAGTATACTAAAATATACCAAAGTATACTATAATATACCAAAGTAGTATAGTTTAAAGAGTTTCAAGCAGATTAAAAAAAATGAAAAGGATCGTTCATAAATTTAATTCTCTTAAAAGAGCTCGTATACTAAGGTATAATAATGTAGAGTGAGGTATACCAAAAGTATACTAAAAAAAACTAAAGTATACTAAAATATACCAAAGTAAACTAACCTATACTAAAGTATATTAAAGTATACTGAAGTGTACTATACCAAAATATATTATAATATACCAAAGTATACCAAAGTAGTATACTTTGAAGAGTTTCAAGCAGATTAAAATAAATGAAAAGGATCGTTCATAAATTTAATTCTCTTAAAAGAGTTCGTATACTAAGGTATAATAATGTAGAGTAAGGTATACCAAAAGTATACTAAAGTATACTAAAAAAAAACTAAAGTATACTAAAATATACCAAAGTAAACTAACGTATACTAAAGTATATTAAAGTATACCAAAGTACACTAAAATATACCAAAGTATACTAAAAATACATCAAAGTATACTAAAGTAGTATACTTTAAAAAGTTTTATACATTTTAAAAAACAATGATAGATCAAAAATTCCCTTAAAAGAGTTCTAATTTCAGTTTACTTTTTTGATTACTTACGTTTGTTATTTTGTTCTAAATCATTTAGCATACATTTCCTTTCTTTTTAAATTTCTGTTTTTTTTATTACTTTCATTTGGTTATACTTTTAATATCAGATTTTTACAAATTGCAAATAAAATAAACAAAAAAAAAATAATAAAATTAAATATAATTGTTAAAATTACAAGGTATGTATGGTATTGTATTTTGTATATATTATTGTAAACTATTACAACAAATTTTACATAATTATAGATTTAACGTAAATAATTTAATTTATATACAATAATACGAGTAGAAAAAGTTTATACACAACTTTACAATAAATAAGTGTTTAATTATAAGAACTAGAGAATTAAAAGAATTTTAAATTTAAGCTGTGAGTGCCCCTAATTTTAGAGCATTTAAAAAAAGCATTTAAATTTTTATAATAATTATTATTATTTTATTATTATCTTCCTTGCTGAGTGATGTTATTTATGTTTCATTTTGTCTTGATTTTTATTTAGAATTTTTATACTTAAAATTTTGCTTAATATTTGCTTAAGTTCGTTGGTGATGGATTGTAGGGAGAACAAACAGTTAAATTTGTTTACCAGCAGATTAAAATGCACGTTCTGGTTTTTAGAAATTTAAATTTAAAAGATTTTAATTTAAAAATATTGTATTTTCCAAAAGGGGTCATCAAGATTTTGTATTTATTAAAATTTAAAAGGTGTCGAAACTTCCAAGTTTACATTTCTATTACCATGTGAATAGAGAACTCAGTAAACAGTGTTACCAGACTCTTATGTGTGAGATAACGGTTTAAGTTGCGTACAAGTTTCACAGAAGTCATTAGACATCAAACGAGACAGTGAGTGAGCGAGTGTGAATGATAGAAGATATTTTTTCTAAAACTTATGCAATTGGGCCACCAGGTTGGATATATCTTGCGAAAAATAACCTTAACTAAACTTAAAGTAAAAAAAAACGTGTGATACATTTTGGCGATTTTTTTTAAGTCAAGACATTCAGCCTTTAAAAATCTAAATAATAACGAAAGTAAATTTCATTTACCATTTCATTTGAGGTACATCTAAGTTTATATAAAGGGCAAAGCGAGCTGCTGGGAATAAGTTCGTATCCTGAAATCGCCTGCATTAAGTTCAAAAAGTGGAATTGTACTTGATATAAAGTTTATTCTGTTCTGATAAAACGTGTTTGTTATCGGGACAAATTTTAGACTTCCATTATCCAGTATTTAAGAAAATCGCTCAAATAATATATGAGTCTGGCAGCTGTAAATGAACTGCGGCGAAAGGAGATCTAAATCAATATTCAAAATCATTTGCCAGTTCATTTCCTTATCATAAAATAAAGATGGAGGGGTTGTCAGTTACATGCCTCAAACAATATTGATATTCTAGGGCAGTTTATAAGGCCAAAAAGAAAAACGGTGGTGGATCCATTCTCCATTACAGTGCGGCGACAGGAAATTTGACTTAAAATGTAAAATTATTTGCAAAATCAGTTCATTACCATAACGAGGACCCAGCCTCAGTTGCATGCAGCAAGAAAATTTTTATATTTCACGCCAATTTAGTAAGCAAAAACAAAAATGATGGTGGATCCTCTATTACAGTGCGGCGAAAGGAAATTTGACTTAATATTCAAAATTTTGACTTCATAACCATAAAATAAAGACGTCCCACCGTCAGTTGCCTGCACAGCAAGAAAATATTAATATTTCTCGCCAATTTAGAACGAAAAAAAAATTGGTGGTGGATCCTCCTTAACTGTGCGGCGAAAGGATATTGAATTTAGAATGCAAAATCAGTTCATAATCTCGTAAAATAAAGATGATGCAGCAATAAAATTTTTATATTACGTGCCAATTTATAACGCAAAAGCAAAAATGGTGGTGGATCCTCCATTAAAGTGTGGCGAAAGGAAATCTAATTTAATATTTAAAATCATTTGCAAGTTTAGTTCATTATCATAAAAAAAAGATGGAGGGGTTGTCAGCTGCATGCCTCAAAAAGTATTGATATTTTCCGGCAATTTGTAAGGCCAAAAAAGAAAACGGTGGCGGCTCCTCCAATACAGTGCGGCGAAATGAAATTTGACTTCAAATGTAAAATTAAGACAACCCACCTTCAGTTGCATATACAGCACGCCAATTTATAACGTAGAAAAAATGTTGGTCTATCCATCATTGGCGAAACAAAATGTTGGTGGATTCTCCATTACAGTGCGGCGAAATGAAATTTGCCTTAAAATGTAAAATTAAGACGACCCATCTTTAGTGGCATGTACAGCACGCTAATTTATAACGCAAAAAAATGGTGGTAGATCCATCATTGGCGAAACAAAATGGTGGTGGATTCTCCATTACAGTGCGGCGAAATGAAATTTGCCTTAAAATATAAAATTAAGACGACCCATCTTTAGTGGCATGTACAGCACGCCAATTTATAACGCAAAAAAATGGTGGTAGATCCATAATTGGCGAAACAAAATGGTGGTAGATTTTCCATTACAGTGCGGCGAAATAAAATTTGACTTAAAATGTAAAATTAAGACGACCCACCATCAGTTGCATGTACAGCACGCCAATTTATAACGTAAAAAAAATTTTGGTGTATCCATCATTGGCGAAACAAAATGTTGGTGGATTCTCCATTACAGTGCGGCGAAATGAAATTTGCCTTAAAATGTAAAATTAAGACGACCCATCTTTAGTGGCATGTACAGCACGCCAATTTATAACGCAAAAAAATGGTGGTAGATCCATCATTGGCGAAACAAAATGGTGGTAGATTTTCCATTACAGTGCGGCGAAATAAAATTTGACTTAAAATGTAAAATTAAGACGACCCACCATCAGTTGCATGTACAGCACGCCAATTTATAACGTAAAAAAAATGTTGGTGTATCCATCATTGGCGAAACAAAATGTTGGTGGATTCTCCATTACAGTGCGGCGAAATAAAATTTGACTTAAAATGTAAAATTAAGACGACCCATTTTCGGTTGCATGTACAGCACACCAATTTATAAAGCAGAAAAAAATGGTGGTGTATCCATCATAGGCGAAACAAAATGGTGGTGAATTCTCCCTTACAGTGCGGCGAAATGAAATTTGACTTAAAATGTAAAATTAAGACGACCCATCTTTAGTGGCATTTATAGCACGTCAATTTATAACGCAGAAAAAAATGGTGGTAGATCCATCATTGGCAAAACAAAATGGTGGATTCTCCATTACATTGCGGCGAAATAAAATTTGACTTAAAATGCAAAATCAGTTCATAATCGTAACATAAACATGGGTGGATCAGCTGCATGCCGCAAGAAAATATTAATTTCTAATTTTTACAACAATTTATAACGCGAAACAAAATGGTGGTGGAACGTCCATTAAAAAATAATTTATCGGAACACACAAAATATCGAAACACAAATAATGGAATTACGTGTGAGATGCTAGTTCCAGTTGTGAGAGAAGTATCACAGAAGTCAATATTTTAGAAAATGCGTGATGGTATTTTATTGTTTCCAGATACAGTGAGAGAGTGAGTGAGTGAATGTGTGTGTAATAATATTTTTAAGAGAACATTTTTTTAAAACAAATTCTCTTAAACGATCGCTATCGCTTGCATTTGGACAACCTTTGGACGATTACTTTTTGCAGTTCTTTAAATTTAAAACGTAACTCGGTCTATATAATAAATTATTAAAGGTGGAGGTGAATGTAAAACCTTCAGAACAAGCTTAAATATAATTGGGAGGTTTGCGATACAAGTTTGAAAATAATTCACCAGATGCCTTTAGTCTCCTTTCCTGAGATCAGTCAATAATCAAAATGCGAGTTTTAAAATGTCGTTTTTACATTTTGCGCTACTTCAAAAGGTACATAATTTAACCCATAAAATACTCCTTGACACGAACCAATAATCAGTAAAATAAGAAGTAGAAAAGGAAAAACCAATAAATTTGGAGAGCGCTAAATTTTCAATGGAAAAGAGTTTATTATGAGCACTCTTTACTCATAACATGCGATGGGTTGTCAGCTGCCGCTTTTAAGTTTCGAATTGCTTTATAATACTGTTACCAGTCTAAGAAGTTTAGGCTTAAGCTACAGGTTATATAATCTACAAATGGCTTGGAGATCAATAATGTGCCCAGCATAAACGGTCCAATGTTGCATGCTTACTCATAGACCTGTGTTTGGAAATAGTTTTGCATCTGTTACAATGGGTGATGTAGGTATTATGGAATCGGAAGCTCTTGATATTCTTGGCATGAAAATTCAGTGTGATGATGTTCGATGGACTAAACACATTTTTCAAGCTTCTAAAAAACCTTTCAAAAGCCTTAGTTTTCTAAAACGGTGTAAGAGATACATCACTCCATCCGATCTTCGTTCTATTCATACCACTTATATCCGTGCAAAAATGGAATACAACTTTCATGTATGGGGCGGCGGCCCAAAGTTTATTTTGGAGTTTCTCGACCGCGTACAGGAGAGAGTCAAAAGTCTGATTGGGGACAGTAGGGTATACAACTCTATTGATTCTCTAGATCATTGACGCACTATGGAATGTAAGTGCTCGAATGAAAATAGGGAACTTATTCCCGTTTATCGCCCGTTTTGGCGTTTAACTCCATTTTCCTTGAGAGCGCATCTATATGTGGTTAAAGTTCCAGTGAATCGCCCTAGGCATTACAAGGAAAATTTGTTATTTTTTAGCAGAACACTCCGCCATGTGGAATAAACTCCCTCCAAAGATCTTTCCTGTCACTGAATGTTCATAAACACTACTCCTTCTTTCCTTCTTCCCATAACCTTATTTCCTAGTTGTGCCACAATGCATTGCATGTATAGAGGGGTCATCGCCTGAGTGCTGATGCGAGAAAATAATTAATATATCCTGATATTTAAAATTCAAAATAAGGTTAATGTCTATGCATTCCATTCCACAAACTGTGATTAGCCCGTTTATTTTGACGGTATTTGAAAGCTGAATAACTAATAATGGAGGCGCCATCTAACGTTTTGTTTTTCAACTAGTGCTGCCACTGCATAATTTGGAACGTCATGCTGGTCCTAGGAAGCCGAAAACATAATTCTAAGCAACAGAACTAACTAGTTGCAACTTTAATGATTCCAGAGCAGGGTTGCAAATCATCACACCTCGCTAAAGAGTTGGAGACTTTCCAACTCCTGTCCAGAACACATGTCTAGCATGCTCACTGGATCTGGGAACATTTCACCAGGTGAAATGAACCCGGCCACCATATAACCATAGACTGTTATGGGCCCGCGAAACCACAACCACCTCAGTAATCAGTCAGAGAACAGTTAAATGTCTAAAGAGGCAAATAACGAACTCTGCGGCTTACTGATACCCGTGGAAATAAAGTGGAGTTTCCACTTTATTTTTGTTTACAAAAATTCAGAGGAGGCGCTACGTACCACACAGCCGAAGCTGTGTAGTTTTGTTTACAGAATTCAAAACAAAAAAAAATTTATTTGGCGGACCCTATACCAAAGAGAATTTATTTTGTGCTTTACGATTTCGATTTTTTAAAGCTAAAAGTTTTAGTTTAAGAGCTCAAGCAGGAAGGCTACCTACCGACTTATATTCTTGTAGCATTTTCTTGTAAAATTTTAATGACCATTTTGGAATGTTCAATATTTGTTATGTAAAATCAAAGAATTTTAATTATTAGATAAACTGTGAGCTCCCCCTAATTTTAGAAAGACTGTGAGGTTTTTTTTTTGAGGAAGAAAAAGAGGAAAAAATTAATTTCTATTAAATTTCCTTTGATACTGACAGTTTTAGAATTATTAAAATAAAAATATTTTTATACATAAATATGTGTGTGTGTGTGCATGTATATGTAAGTGTTAGTGTTAATGATGTATTTGTTTACAAAAAGGACTTAAAAACTATTCGATTATTTTAAATTATTTTAATAATATTAAAATTAAATTTATTTTTTTTTTAATTTTATTTTTTGCATTACAGCGCCTAACAAGTGTTATTTTTTTTTGTAAATAACGGATTTTTATAAAAAAAAAATAATAATATTAATAAAATATATATATTTATATTAATTATATTTAAACTTAAACAAATAAATTTGTTTTCTAACCATGATTGATGGCTGGTGCGTAGGATTGGTGTTTTTCAACTAAATTTAAAAGGGTCGTCCATTCGTTGTATTACCGTAATAGTTTGGTCGTTCGGGTAGTTTTGGTGGTGCATTAGGCACAGGGCGACTAAATAGTTGCGCATTAGTTTTGTTTGCATAAATTTGGGAAAGAGAGAAAAAAAAAAAAAAAATTCGGTATTTTAAAAGAAAATTAAAAAAATTAATTGAAAAAAATTATTTTAAAAAATATATATTTTTTTAATTTAATATAAAAAAACCCACTCACCACTTGTTATTAAAAGTTTTAAAGGCATTAAAAAAGGATAAATATTCACAAAATCCTTTTAATTGTTTTAAGAATAAAATTATTATGAAAATGATTTTAAAGCTTTTTTTGGCAAGCAGAAAACAACAATTTTTTACAGTGTATGAGAAATGAGATGAGAATTATTTTGCCATGAATTTATAAATTATGAATGTGCTTTAGGCTATTGTGTGGTTTCAACAAGACGGTGCTATATGTCACATATGGATTTATTAAAGGAAACGTTTGGTAAACGCATAGTTTTACGTTTTGGACCCCGTAAATTGATATCCAAGGTTGCCGCCAGACTATTATCTGTAGGAATTGGCATAGTCGCTGGTCTACGTCGATAAATCCGAAACTTGGACGGCAATATTCTCCACGTTATTGCCAATATACCGCCTTAAATGTTACAAAAACTCAGCAAAAATTAAACCTCCAGATTTAAGTACGTCGGATAGGAGCCATATGTGGCGGTTATATGCCAAAAGTCAGTGTTAATTTGCCATAGCAAATGATTATCTTTCAAATAAAGTCAATTCCATGTCAATTTAAAAAAATTCTTTATGCCTTTTTTCCATTTCAAAATTCTATACCTCTATAAAAAATATCCATTAGAACAGGCTGTGATTTTAAAAATTAAGCGAAATACTAAAAAAAAGTAATAGAATTCTGCGAAACTTAGCTTAACTTTTTTTTAGGTTAAAAAAATGAAAATGGTCCTACGAACCTTTAAATATTTATCTATAAAAAATACCCTTTAGAACAGGCTGTGATTTTAAAAATTAAGTGGAATACTAGAAGAACGTAACTGGGTTCTGTGAACTTTAGCTTAACTTTTTTTTTAGGTTTCAAAAATTAATATGGTCCTACGAACCTTTAAATATTTACATAATTTTTTTTACAAACAAACAGTTTTCGAAATTCTATGGGAATAGAGGAAAGTGGGGAACAACTTTGCCAGCCAAAATTGTTTTGTAATTTTGTAATTTATTTAAATAATTTAATCGCAAATTTGGTCCTACGAACCTTGAAATATTTAAATAATTTTTACATTTTGCTAGCTAAAGCTTAGTGCATTAATTCTATTGGAATGCAGCAAGGAAAGGCAAAAGGGTCCTGTAAATATTAGCTTAACTTGTTATTTTTTCTAGTTTCAAACATTAATATGGTCCTACGAACCTTTAAATATTTATATAATTTTTTTACAAACAAACATTTTTTTGAATTCCGTGATAATATAAGAAAGTGGGGAATAGCTCTGGCCGTCAAATTTGTTGCGTAATTTTAGAAATTATTTAAATAATTTTAAAACAAATTTGGGTCCTGCGAACCTTGAAACATTTAAATAATTTTTACATTTTGCTAGCTAGAGCTTAGTGCATTAATTCTATTGGAATGTAGCAAGGAAAGGCAAAAGGGTCCTGTAAATATTAGCTTAACTTGTAGAAAAAATTTCTAGTTTCAAACATTAATATGGTCCTACGAACCTTTAAATATTTACATAATTTTTTTACAAACAAATATATTTTAAATTCCGTGATAATATAAGAAAGTGGGGAATAGCTCTGGCCGTCAATATTGTTGCGTAATTTTGGAAATTATTTAAATAATTTAAACAAAAATTTGGGCTCTACGAACCTTCAAATATTTAAAAAAAAAATTTTAATTTTGCATTAATTCTATTGGAATGTAGAAAGGCTTTAAATTATGTTAAATTAATAAAAAAAAATGCTGTCAATAAATTTTTACACTGAATTTCTTAAAATTAATAAAAAAAATGCTGTCAATAAATTTTTACACTGAATTTCTTCTATATGGGTTTCTTCTATTTAGGTTAGTAAGGTACAATAACCCTGATAGCCAATCAGTTAAGCGAAAAGAAATTAGGAGCAAGGAATTAACTGTTACATATTTTTTTCTATTTGTGTTCAATATCATGAATTAGGCAGTTATATTTAAAATATTTAAATTTAATTTAAATAATTAAAAAATCAATATGGTGCTACGAACCTTTAAATTTTACATAATTTTTTTATAACCAAAAATGTTTCTAAATTCCGTAATAATATAAGAAAGTGCGAAATAGCTCTCACCGTCAAAATTGTTGCATAATTTTAGAAATTATTTAAATAATCTAAACACAAATTTGGTTATACGAACCTCAGTTTAGATTTCAAAAACCCTGACAGCCAATCAGTAAAGCGAAAACAAATTAGTAGCAAGGGATTAACTACTAAATATTTGTTTCTGTATGAGTTCGATATCATGAATTAGGCAGTTATATTTAAAGTATTTAAATTTAATTTAAATAAATCAAAAATCGATATGGTCCTACGAACCTTAAAAATTTTACATAATATTTTTATTGTAAAAAACGGCAAGCAAAAATTGTCTTCATTATTATGGAATAGGTTATACAATTTCTGATATAATTTAAATAATTGAAGCATCAATTTAGACCTACGAACCTTTAAATATTAACATAATTTTTTCAAGTTTCAAGTTTTTAAAAAAGATTAGCTAAATCAAACGTCAAATCAAACATATAATACTTTACAGTCATAATTCTATAGAAGCAGTAGAAGAAAGTGAGTCACGGTAGGTGAAAATTTTTGAAAACTATTTTAATAATTCACAAAAATCAATATGGTCCTACGAGCTCTTAAAATTAAATGTTGTGTGATACATATATATATTTTTTAAGCCCAATATCGTTTTGTATTATTATCATGTTATCTTTCATATGTATGTATATAATACTCGTTATTTCTATATTTCACAAAAGATCCTGTGCTTTTTT
Organism: Trichopoda pennipes; assembly: GCA_030448955.1. NCBI lineage: Eukaryota > Metazoa > Arthropoda > Insecta > Diptera > Tachinidae > Trichopoda > Trichopoda pennipes. Next base: position 4,157,778 of record JASKUP010000056.1, on the reverse strand, counting down.
TCATTTAAAAACAGCTGCTGAAAATGATCAAGTGTTATTTGGAACTTTGCGGTCAAAATGCACCAATTCAAAAAACTTGTGAATGATGGTTTGCGCAACTCAAAAGTAATGATTTCGGCACAGAAGACATTGGCAGGCCTGGACAGCCGAATAAGTTTAAAGAAGAGGAATTGGAAACATTACTCAACGAAGATTGTTGCCAAACGCAAAAAGTACTTGTACATTATTATTAAATTTGGGAGTCATACAGCAAGCTATTTAGTAATTTTCCTACCTGTAAAAGTTTTGGGATTCATTCAAAAGCAAGAAAATTGGTTACAATATGAACTGAAGTCCGGAGACGGTGAAAGGCTATTTCACATGTGGGTAATGATAATGGAACGGTATAAAAACACTGAAGCCAAATGTCCACGACGCCAAGGTAATGCTGTTTATGGTGGTAGGATCAGAAGGATGTTTTGTATTACGAGGGTTGCTATTTATATTTCTGGCCTGGTAACACTGACTGTTGCTAGGCAACACCAGCTGATGTTTCCAGTGCAACCTTCACATTGTTAAATATAACCTCAACCACAAGATTTTGTCATTTTATTGTTGTTAGTGAGTTAGTGATAGCAGGTTGAAAAAGTGATCTTAGGAGAAATTAGAGAATTAACTCGTGAACATTTTCGTGCAATAAGTTTTCATAACTTTCGACGTGGTCTGACACGACAACAATGCACAGATGAACTTAATTCCTTATATGGTAATGAAGCACCTTCTTACAGCACCATTACAAACTGGTATAGCGAATTCAATCGTGGCCGACAATTACTCCAGAACGAATCCCGTGAGGGTCGTCCAACAACGGTTGTTGTGCCAGAAAACATCGCAGCTGTGCATGAGCTGATAAAGCATGATCGTCATGTAACATATCGCGAGATTGAGGCATCTGTAGGGATAAGTATGACAAGCATCAATAAGATCTTGCATGAAGATTTGCATGTGAAAAAGGTTTGTTCACGTTGGATACCGCATAACCTGACAAACGCACAAACGGATGCTCGTGTTGATTGGTGCAAGAAAATATTGCAGAAATTCGCTCAAGGTGCATCAAAAGCAGTTTATAATATCTGCACAGGTGACGAATCATAGATATACTCATATGTTCCTGAAACAAAACAGCAATCCACCGTATGGGTCTTTCAAGACGAGCGAAATCCCACCAAAGTTGTTCGTGGAAGAAGCACATCAAAGCAAATGGTTGCCTGTTTTTTCGGCATTACCGGTCGTGTGGCGACTGTGCCGCCATTATAACAACGTAAGACGGTTAATTCGGCATGGTACACCACTATTTGTTTGCCAGAAGTCTTTGAGAAACTTCGGGAAAAGTCAAAGAAAAGACGCATCATTCTGCATCACGACAATGCGAGCTGTCACCGATCGGCTGAAACAATGGAGTTTTTGACAGGGCAAAACATTGAATTGATGGGTCATCCGCCGTACAGCCCTGACTTGCCACCTAATGACTTTTTTTCAAGAAAAAACTACGTAGACAACGGTTTCCTACACCTGAAGAAGCAGTTTCTGCATTCAAAACCCATGTTTTAGAAGTACCTAAATCGGAGTGGAAAAAGTGCTTTGAAAAACAATAAAATAGATTTTGTCTTTAAATGCTTGTGTTTTCATCCTTAGGCCACAAAAATAAATAGCAGCCCTCGTATAAGCTGTTAAAATTAAATTAGACGGTGAAGAGAGGATCTCTATCGAAGAAAAATGATTCGTTTAAAGCGAGCAATCAACGAAAAACGACCAAAATATTCGACTAGACACGAGGCAATAAGCTTCCATCATAACAGCGTTTAACCGCATGTTGCAAGACTGATCAAAAACTATTTGCAAAACAGTGGATGGGAAGTTTAGGCTTACCCGTCTTATAACCCTGACCCTGCCTCTCTTCTCCCTACCATTTGCTTCGATTCATATTGAACGTTCTTACTTGAATAAGCTGCATTCCATTTTCAGTTTCTTTTTTCTCCTTGTGCAAAATTTTAGTCAAAGTTGTTGGGATATGATTTTACATCAACGTAAACGGTTGCCGATAAATCATACCCAAACAATTTTGACTTAAATTTGGCACAAGGATTTGCATTTGTTTCCATATAAGATTCAGTTGACACAAGAGCTTCTTCCGCAAAACCATTTTCGCCGCTGTACATATGCCAATTCGGATGTTACAGATCGTCCAAGACATGCGAGATTTTCATGAAAAGATCATAATGAATGACGAGACACATTTTCATTTGAATGGATGTGTAAATAAACAGAACAGTCGGTTCTGGGGAATGGGAAACCCTCAAATTATTCAACAGTCACCAACAGCCATTAAAAGTGACAGTCTGTTAAGCAGTTTGGTCAGGAGGAATCACTGCAGCTTACTTCTTTGAAAATGAAAACGGCGTAACGGTAACTGTGAAGGGGGAGCAATATCGTGATATAATTGAAAACTTTTTTTAACGCCACAACTGCATGTGGTATCAACAAGACGGTGCCATATCTCGCATACAGACAGCACTACAATGGAATTACTGCAAGAACTCTTTCCACCACAAGTTATTTCAAGTAATGATGGTGTTGATTGGCCTCCACAGTCGCCTGATTTGACTGCTCTGGACTTCTTTTTGTGGGGTTTTCGGAATAGCAAGGTTTATGCAAAAAAAAACAGAAACTTTTATTTGGGTACGGTTTTCCGTCGACTCTCGTCAAATTTGATTTGTGCATAAACCGGTTTCGGCCGTTTGCCATCTTCAGTGTTCTCTTCGGAAAATTTATGCACATATCAAACCAGAAACGCCTAAGTTACTCAAACAAAATCTTTGTGATAAAATTAATGAAATAACAAAGTACTGAAAAATGTGCTCAAAAGGGGGGCTGGGGGGGGGGGGGGGGGGACATTTATCTGGTATTGTATTCAATACATAATTGCTGATATTAAACAAAACCGTTATCCAATATAAGATCCATTCTCTTTCATTTAATCAAAAATTATAAACAAGAGTAGTATACCTTCCCGGCGGACAGCCGTTTAAGAAACATTCACATGCACAAAAGTCGTTCAAGTGTACAAGAGTCTCTCACTTATACAAGAATCGTTCACGTATACAAGAGTTGTCCCCCCGGGGGCACATTCTACAACCATCTAGACTTGTGTCTTGCGGGGTAAAAGGGAGCCCAGTACCCTTTAAGGCGAGTAGGAGCCAACTGGACAATCCACTATGTTTACACGGGAATTAGTGAGCCCCAGAGTTCCGCTATTTGTCTCTGTAGGCATTTAGCTGTTCTCTGGCTGATTATAGAGGTAAACCCTTCGCGAGTATCGTGGTGGCTGTGTGTTTCGAGGCCCTCGTTTGAGTTGTGTGGGTCGAATCATTCACAATGAACATAATGAATGGACCATTCGTCCAGGTCCAGTGAGTATGAATGTCGTCGTGTTTTTAAATTATATTAAGCTTCATGCGTTCTGGACCAGGAGTTAAATAGTCTTCGACTCTTCAGCAAGGAGTGAAGGCTGTGGCCTACTTCGAGCTCTTGAAGTTGCAACTAGGAGTGACTGGAGGATATACGTATCTGAAGGCCTTCTAGGGCGAGGATGACGCTACATAGCACCCACAGTCGTACTGATCCACCATCTGATTAAGGCCCACGGTCAGGTGCAGATGTAAATCTTATCAAGAGTTGTTCACGTGTACAACAGTCGTTCATGTGGACAAGAGTCGTTCATGTGTACAAGAGTCGTTCACGTATACAAGAATCTGTCACGTGTACAAGAGTCGTTCACATGTACAAGAGCCGTTCACAAGAGTCATTCACGTGTACAAGAGTCGTTCACGTGTACAAGAGTCTCTCACCTATACAAGAGTCGTTCTCGTGTACAAGAGTCATTCACGTGTACAAGAGCCGTTCTCGTGTACAAAAGTTATTCACGTGTAGAAGGGTTGTTCACGTGTACAAGAGTCGTTCTCGTATAGAAGTCTTTCATGTGTACAAGAGTCGTTCATGTGTACAAGAGTTGTTCATGTGTACAAAAGTCATTCACGTGTAGAAGGGTCGTTCACGTGTACAAGGGTCGTTCACGTGTACAAGAGTCGTTCATGTGTACAAGAGTCGTTCTCGTGTACAACAGTCGTTCTCATGCACAAGAGTCGTTCTCGTGTACAAGAGTCATTTACGTGTAGAACGGTCGTTCACGTGTACAAGAGTCGTTCTCGTGTACAAGAGTCGTTCATGTGTACAAGAGTCATTTACGTGTACAAGAGTCGTTCTCGTGTACAAGAGTCGTTCACGTGTTAAACAAAACACAGAGCCTCGCATCACAACGCTGTCGCCTTTAAAGCGTCTTAAAAAATACCAAACATTACTCAAAATAGCGATTGATTTTTGTTGATATATTGACTAACGCGCGATGCTAATAATATTGTGAGGTTAAAGTGAATTTGCGTGCACGTTTGGGATGGGTGATTAATTCTTTAAGATTTTAAGGAGGAGTTAAGAAGAGATAATCCTTTTTTTTTTTGTTTTGTTTTAATAAAATATTTTGTGGAATGTTTTTTTTTTATTTAACATTAGTAAGTTTTTATTTATTTATTTATTTATTTTTTATTGTATATATATTTATATATTAATGTATTTATTTATTTTTTTTTTTTATTAATTTTTTTTTTGTTTGTTAATTTTGTTTATTTATATTTATAATGCAATCATATGTATAGTATTTATTAATATTTATTTTTTTTATTTTTATATATATATAGAGTATATATATAGTATATAATATAGTGAAATTGGTGGAAAGATATAGAGAGCATGAACCCAACCATGTTATTCATTTAATATTTTATATGTGTTTAAAATTGTTCACAAGAAATAAATAACTTTCTTTTTTTACTTTATGCTATTGCTTGATTTTTTTTTTTATATTTTAAAATTTTTTTTTTATTTTTTTTTAATCTGTTTGGATTTTTTTTTTTTATTTTTTAATCAATGCCTTTGTAATTTTTTTTTTGTTTTTGTTAAATACTATATAACATCTTTAAATTATAATTTCTTTATTTTAAGGTATGCAATGCGTTTCTAAATAATTTTTTTTTGTTTAAAAAAAAATAACTATGATTTTGTTTTTTTTTTTTTTTTGTTTTAACTAAAAAATTAATTAATCATTTTTCTTGATTATTATTTTAACTATTATTATTTGTGTTCTTTTAAACATTTCTAATTGTTATAAACTTTTAAACCAGCATTATAAAATCAACTACAGCTTTTTTTAAAGCTTAAGAATTTATTTTTATATATAAATCAAGCTAAACATAGAAACGAAATTTATTTTAAAATACTAAAAAGTCTATAGCATAATAAAATTTTATTATACATTTTTATTATACTTATTATTATTATTATTATTTTGGAACAAATCACTTTTTTTTTGTTTTCTAAAATAAATTTTGTTTCTATATTCAAAAAAGATTCTAGGATTCTAAGATTCTAAGCAGGATTTAAGGAATGTTTTTATAGCAGTAAGTTATAACTTTACACTAATGCATATGTATGTATGTAGGGTATGTATTTTTATATTTTTGTATAGCATTCTTTCTTTTAATATAACAGTCATAAACACCTTGTATTTTATTTTTATTTTTATTTTATTTATTTATTTTTTTTCATTTCCTTGGAACAAAAGATTTTTTTTAATTTAATAATTAATTTTTCATTTACTTTTATAACTAAAAAAATAATAATCAAAATTTTATATAAATCAAAAAAAAACCAGCTTTAATCTTAAATATTAAAGGCAAAGGAAAAATAAAAAATTTTTACCGCTTTTTAAACCATTTTAAATTAAAACACTTGAAAGAATTATAGTCCTACGAACCTAACACTTAACTTTACAGTTGAAATGTTACAAATTATGTTTAAAAAAAACAAACAAATGCTTTAAAATAACAAACAAATGCTTTTAAATCCTCAACTCGCTATTTAAAACTATATTTTATATGGAAATTGATTTCATTTATTCTTCCCTAAATCAAAAACAAATATACTTGTTTTCAAAATGGCCGTTAATAATTTATTTATTTTATTTGCCCAATTTAAAAAATTTAAAGCCCATTTAATTCCTTTAAAAAATTTGTTTATTTCATCTGCTTTAAAAAAGCAATCGTTTTTTTTATAATCGAAACAAAATTATTTTAAGAAATTTGCAATACATTCGAAATGTGAATGGTCCTACGAACCACAAATAATTAGCAAAATTGTTTATTTTTAAAATGTTTATTTCTCAAACATTTCTATATCAAAGAAAAACCCAAAAATGTTGCCTATATTTTGGGAAAGCTGTGCAGGGAAATATCAGTGCAGGAAAATATCATCTCAAGCGTCGTCAATACGTCGAATGGTTGGTTGAATAGACAGTAGACAATTTTGACTTGCACTTTCACTTCAGTGGATTCTTGAACAAGCGTTTAGACAAATAAAAATTCACGATTGAATGATTGTTGAAAAGCCGTTGGATGCACCCACAAAAAGTTTTTGGTTGGTTCAACAGACAGAAGTGAATAGTGTGTTTCCAAAAAACAAAAAACCCCTCTTCAACGACGAGGTATATTTACACGTTCACCTTAGAGGAATCTGTAACAAGCAGAATAGGCAAATAAGAATCAACCATCATTCACAAAGTGTAACTGTTTGGTGCGCCGTCTATGGCCTGGCGGCGTCATGAAGCCTTACTTCTTCGAAAATGTGGGCGCTCAAGTAGTTACCGTGAATAGTGTTCGCTCCGCCGAAGTACAGACGCACAACAATTTTTTTGGTTGGTTAAACAGACAAAAGTGAATGGCAAGACCTTACAAAAATCAATCATCTTTAGTGAGGAGGTATGTACGTGATAAGATTTACATCTGCACCTAGCTGTGTAAACCATAATCAGATGGTGGATCATGCCACTGTGGATAAAATGTAGCGTCATCCTCGTCCTAGAAGGCCTTCAGATACGTATATCCTCCGGTCACTCCTAGTTGCAACTTCAAAAGCCTGAAGCAGACCACAGCCTTCACTTCTTGCTGAAGGATTGGAGACTATCCAACGCATGAAGCTTAATATAATTTAAAAACACGACGGCATTAATGCTCACTGGACCTGGACCATTCATCGTATTCATTGTGAATAACCTGACCCACAAACTCAAACGAGGGCCGCGAAACACGCAGCCACCACGATACTCCCGAAGGGCCAACCTCAATAATCAGTCAGAGAAGAGCTAAAAGGCTAAAAAGATAAATAGCGGAACTCTGGAATTTTACTGATTCCGGTGGAAATATAGTGGATTTTCCAGTTGGCTCCTACTCGCCTTAAAGGGGACTGGGCTCCCTTTTACCCCGCAAGACACAAGTCTAGATGGTTGTGGGATCCATAAAGACTTATAATGTGCCCCCGGGGGGACCCCAGATGATACATGTCTTAATGGTGAGATTCCATATATCCATTACGACATATTAATATGCCCCCTGGGGCAGTTTAGTCTGGCTATTTATTTGTGTGGCCATTGCTCTAACATTTTTTCCAGATGGTTTATATACACTTGCAAGATACGAGAAGCAGTTATTGGGTCTACGTGGACGCTTAAAAAAGCTGTATCATCAGTGAATGCAGACGTGCGAATGTTTCTGTTCAACGGAATGTCAGAGACACATACATAATGAAGGATCAAAGATACTGCCCTGGGGAACTCAAGTTTCAATAGGCTGTGAAATACTAAGAAAATGCTCCTCCCTTACAATAAATGTTCCTGCATTTCGATAACATTTGGGAAGCGGACTTTGTTATGGATGGATTAGATCTTCGTGCCATACTTTATCAAAAGTATGTGAAATGTCTATGAAGAGTGCAACATTTCTTCTTTTCGCAAGTCTACGACTTTGTTCGATAGTGCTGTCTGCGTTGTCTTCGAAAACCGAGCTATTGATGTAGAATGCTACCAAGTACCATTCATTGTGTTCATTGTAAATGATCCGACCCACAAACTCAAACGAGGGCCTCAAAACACACAGCCACTACGATACTGCCGAAGGACCAACCTCAATAACCAGTCAGAGAAGAGCTAAAAGGCTAAAAAGACAAACAGCGGAACTCTGGTTCCCGTGGAAATATAATGGATTGTCCAGTTGGCTTCCCCCAGGGGCATATAAATATGGTCTTTATAGAATTCCACTATCTAGACACAGTGCAACTGGGGAAAAAGAGAGCCCAGTCCTCTGAAGACAGGCAGGGAGTCAAATGGAAGCTCTACTTTATTTCTACGGGGATCAGTGAGCCGCAGAGTTATGGGAGTATCGTGGTGGTTGTGGTTTCGCGGCCCCATAACAATATAATGGTTATTATGGTGGCCAGAATCATCTCACTGATAATGACACGCAAAGTGAATGATCCAGTCCAGTGAGCATGCTAGACATGTATTCTGGACAGGAGTTGAAAGTCTCCAACTCTTTAGCAAGGTGTGATGGTTTGCAGCCCTGCCCTGGAATCATTAAAGTTGCAACTAGGTGGTTCTACTGCTTAGAATTATGTCTTCGGCTTCCTAGGACGCATGTATGACGTTCCAAATTAAACAACTGTGGTTTGTCCACCATCTGATTAAGACTACATAGCCAGGTGCGAATGTAAAACGAATCACACTATCTGTCCAGTTGGTTCTGCTAGCCTTGCTGGGGACTGGGCTCTCTTTTACCCCCGAAGACACATGTAATGACGGTTGATTTCCCTCAAAACATATAAATGTGCCCCCGGCGAGGAGTGAGGAGGTACATTTGCACTTTCACTTCTGTAGATTCTTTAACAAGGCATTATCACATTTGGACAAATAAAAATCTACGTCTGATTGTTTATTGATAAGCCAAGGAATGCACCCACAAAGTATGACTGTTTGGTGCACGGTTTTGGGACGGCAGGCATTATAGAGCCGAAGTTTTTCGAAAATATGATCGCTTAAGTAGTTAACGTGAATAGTGTTCACTATCGCAATATGATAACAGACTTCTGGTGCTCAGAAATTAAGGATGTGGGTCTGTACGATATGTAGTTCCAACAAAATGTTTATACCTGCTACACATCCAATGAAACATTGACTCATTTGAACAAGAAATGCAATGGCCGTATTATTTCACGCCGCCACAATCATGTTATTTGGCAACATTGGGGTTTGTTCTTTCGGGGATAACATTTAAAAGTTAGTGTTCGGTTGTCAAGAACTAACTGCACTGAACCTTTATTATGTCTTAATTGAGTCTTTTGAAATATGAGTTATCGGATCGAGAGGTTAAAGCCGTTGATGAGCATTTAGCCGATATTTTGCTTTATGCAAAATCGTTATAGATCCTTTGTTCTCTATCATAATAAAAAAAAATATTACAGTTAATATTCTTTAATATTTTGCTTTATTTGAAAGTAACCTGGTGCGTTTTGGTAGGACCAAGCCCTTTTATATACCTTGCCAAGATCTGCTATGAAAATAGAACAATTTTTAAATATTTTTCAAATATTTTTTTTCGTAAAAACTAAAACAAAATGAAGTTTTTTGTAAGTCTACTCTAACTTTTATTTTTATTCGACCTTTTTTTTTATTTAATTAAATATGAACTAATCTTTTAAATTATTTCCTGAAGAAGCTTTCCACAGGAAAGCGAAATATCGAGAAAAATAAAATCGTTAAATTATTTAAAAGACCGTTAAAAGGTAAGTCTACTTTTTAATATTTTTTTTATTTTAGTCTGATCTTTCTCTAGAGCTTTTATTCTAGTCTTTAGAGCACTTTAACCCCTTAAGTGGAAATGACGAGTGTCGCCCGCAAACATTTTCTGTGCCAAATTCGACATTGACGGGCTATGCCCGACGCATATTTAAATGTTTCAAAAGCAGTTGTAGTAAATTTAATAGTACCGTTCTCTAAAATTCTCTCATTGTAGATAACGGTACTGGGCGTTTTGTAAAAGAAAACAATTGTAATTTTTCCTTATTCAGTTTTTCAGTGAGTTTTGTAGAGTGCTGTAGTTTTTTAGCAATATATTTTGCTATTTTTGGGAGGTTTATATAACTAAAGATAACAAATAAATAGTCTGAATACGCATGTTTCTTCGAAATTAAATCGTAAGGCAAGGGGTAAGATTTGATAAGAAAAATACATCCACTTGAAAATCTGGCCTTTAAAAGGAAAAATAATATTAAAAAAAAAAATCGTGAAAATATTAAAAAAAAAACAAATTATTATATAAAAATAAATAAAAACAAAATAAAATACGAAAGTAATTTTTTAAAAATTATTGTAAAATAAATAAAAAATTTTTAAAATTTTATTATATTTGATATAGAAATACTGATTTTGTTTTTCCTTTTTTTTTCTTCAAAATATTAAACAACAATTAACGATTTTTTTTGTTTTGTTTAAATATGTTATACGAGTATTTAAAGTATGAATTAAAGTTTTATTTTAATGTTTCCTAATAAATAATTTTTTATTTTAAATTTTAATATGGGCTTTAGAGCATTAAATATTTAATAGATTTTACTGAAATTACACAAAAACACATTAGCAACAATGATATTTTAATTTATATATATTTTATAATTTTTTTTTGTTTATTAAAATGTAATAATGGTTTTTTGAATATTTTTTTTTAATAATTATTTTTTATTTCCCTAATTATTTTTTTTTGTGATAATTCCTTTAAACTATTTAATAATTAATTAATTATTGGTTCAAAATAAGTTTTAATTTAAAAAAAAAATTGTACTTTCAATTTGCTTTAAATAATAATAATAATAAAAATATAGAAAAATTATTATACAGTGATAGACATTCGTTTGGCCGCACTTAGTTTTTTATTTTTAAGTTGTTTTTTTTTAAACTCTTTATGAGAACAGTTATTTCTTTTTCTGTTTTTTATTTACATTATCAAGCGCAGTTTACAAAACAATAACAATTATTAGTGTAACGATTATTTTTTTATAGAAAATATGCGTTCTTTTGTAAAATTGTTGCTGTTTTTCGTGAGACAATCGTTTTTAAACGCATTAAGAGAAAATGTTATTTAATTTGTGAATTTTGACTTGTAAGCACGTGTTTTCATTCATACTGATTTAATAAAAAATTTAATTCAAATATAAAAAATAAAAAACAAATTGCAGAATTTTTATAAACCGATTAGATATGGGCTAAGGAAAGCGGTTAAATGATACCGAAAAAGATTTAATCGATAAGTTAAAGAAAAAGGGGTTATCAAATCGAAAAATTGCTGGAGTAATAATGCGTTCTAAAAGAGTAATAAAAAATTATTTAAAACTTGGCTCCAACGAAGGGATCATCCAAAATTACGATCCGTCAAAAAGCACAGATTCGCCATGAAGCAACTTGAAATCGTTTATCCTGTCGGGAAATAAAGGACAAACTTGATCTTCCAGTTACTACGCGAACCATAAGCCCGTGTTTTGAATGCGACCCCATCGATAAAATGGAAAAAAATGAAGTCTAAACCACGGCTAACTAAAGTACACAAGGAGAGACGTCTAGCTTTGCCCAAGCACACATGTCATGGACTGATGAATGGAAAGAAGTTATTTTTTCAGATGAAAAAAAAATTTAACTTGGATGGTCCAGATTGCGCTACAGTTGTTATTGGCATGATTTAAGCCAATCCAACGTAGTGCAATCAAAGCGAAATTTTATTGGTGGAAGCGTTATGGTGTGGGGAGCACTCTCTTATTACTTTAAGCTTCGTATTTGTTTTATAACTACCAGAATGAATTCATAAATGTACCTTGAACTTCTGGAAGATGTCCTTATTGCAAAACTTGACGAAAATTCTGACAATGATTATAATTTTCCAACAGGACAACGCGGCAATACATGTATCGAAAAAAAGGTAAGGAATGATTTTCTACCAATATCATTGATTTACTTCCATGGCCGGCATGCAGCCCCTATTATAACCCAATCGAAAACTTATGTGGAATCCTTGCAGCTAAGGTATATGAAAAGGGAAGGCAGTTTTCGATTGTTAATGAGCTGACAGAAAAAATCACAGAATGTTGATTGGGTATTGAAATTGAAACTCCTCTTCGAAGTCTTGTAAACTCAATGCCGACTAGAATATTTTCGGTCATTCGAAGTGAAGGTGGTCCTACTAAATATTAGTTCATAATAACTAATAACTAATTAATTTTTTTTTTAATTTAAAGGAAACTGCGTTCAAACGAATGTCTCTTAAATTTTTAGTTTTTTATCGTTTACGTATTACGAATGTGAAATATGTTTAATTTTTGTTTACTACTTTTAAGCTAACAAATCACTAAATCGTTTTGCTAAAACAAAAATAATTAAAGCCCTTTTAGTTTCTCTTAAAATAGAAAAAAACATGGTGCGGTCAAACGAATGTCTATCACTGTATAAAAATAAAAATTATGACGTGGGATGACGTAAAATCATACCCAAATAAAAATTATGGTTTAAAAATTGTTAAATAGCGTAGAAATTTTTGTTGAGTCGCTCTGTGTTATTAGTCTTCGAGTCTATCATCTTATCTAAGCTTTAGTCAAGGCCACATACTCACCTAACAACTTACGCTTCGTACGGAGCCGTTATATGTCATAATTTCTTTAGTTTTTCAAAAAAAGGGACTATTATAGGCAACAGAGTGACAAGTCTGGACTTACAGACCGACAGTGGTAATCAATAATTTTTAGCGACACGAGTCTAAGTTTATGATTTTTACAAAGAAATGTGAGCTTATTTCACATTCCTTTACGGTCAAAGGCAAAAGCTTAGAAAAACGATTATTATAGCCAGGAGAAAGACAAGCCTGGACTAACAGACAGTGACAATCCATGATTTTTAGCGACACGAGTCTAAGTTTATGGCTTTTACAAAGTAAGAGCGAGCTGATTTTACATTAATTTATAGCTATAGGCGAAATCTTAGAAAAAGTTACTATTGTGGGGCAAGGGAGTGACAAGTCTCGACTTACAGACCGACAGTGGTAATCAATAATTTTTAGCGACACGTTTAAGATGTCAGTGGTAAAAAGAAGTAAAAAACGACAATTGAAGCTTATCACAGAAATTTACAATCAAGTTTCCTGGCGGCATTATGATATGGGGTTGCATTTTATAGAATCAAAAGTAAATGCTTTGCGGTGCATAACTATTTTAGAAAATTATTTGATGTTTCAGAATAACAACACCAATGTTAGAGAATGGCCATACTCAAATTCAGACTTAAACCCTATCGAGTCGGTGGGGGCTTCAATAAAAAGGTGTTGTAGAAATGATCTCCATACAACTATGTCTGGTCTTAAAAGAGAGATACATGTAATATGGGGTTCCACCACTCTTCAATAATGCCTAGCCTTGATAGACTCCATGCACAGACGGGTCATTGCAGTTATCACTGCCAAAGCTGATAGATAACATAGTACAAAATTGTCTTTATGTTGGATTAAGGTGCCCCTGTAGTAGGTAGTGTACTAGCATGTAAGTATGAGGGTTGTGGGTTCGCTTTCCAACGAAGACCTTGGTTTTTTTTCACTACAAAAACAAAAATTGACTATCGGTGGGGCTGCTCAGGGATGAAGGCATAGTCGCTGGTCACTGAGCTATCTTATACGATAGTTAATTTCCGTAACTATCCTTCTACTTTCACCACCTGTCGCATCTTCCCCCCGGGGGGAACATGATAGTCTTTTTGTAGCCTACTATTCCATCTAGACTGGTGTCTTGCGGGGTAAAAGGGAGCCCAGGCCCCTTAAAGGCTAGTAGGAGCCATCTGGACAAACCGCATATTTCCACGGGAATCAGTAGGCTCGCAGAGTTCACTATTTGTCTCTTTAGACATTTAGCTGTTCTCTGGCTGATTATTGAGGTTGGCCCCTATATGGGAGTATCGTGGTGGTTGTGGTTTCGAGGCCCTCGTGATAGTTTGTGGGTCGGATCATTCAAAATGAACACAATGAATGGTTCAGGTCCAGTGAGTATGAATGCCGTCGTGTTCTTAATTATATTAAACTTCATGCGTTCTGGACCAGGAGTTGGATAGTCTCCAACTCTTTAGCAAGGAGTAAAGGCAGCGACCTACTTCGAGCTTCTGAAATTGCTACTAGGAGTGACCGGAGGATCCACGGATTTGAAGGCCTTCTACGGCGTGAATGGCCACCCTCTGATTATGGCTCACTGCCGGTGCAGATGTAAACCTTATCACATCACCTGTCGCATATCTTCTCCTATCCCTTTCCAAAAGAATGTAGCACGATACTTGACTAAATAGGCATTGTTGCCTGAAGTGCCACTTCTCTTTAAAAAAAAAAGAGGCCTGAAGCTTTTATGATGTTAAAATAAGTTAACGATTGAACTAAACTTAAAGGAGTATTAAGTTATTCTTTTCTGTCTCTGCTGGCTGTTTGTTCGGTATGAACGACAACGCTTTCGATTTGAAGACATCATTCTCAAAGCCGTGTTCGGGTTTAGGTAGTTCTGTTGTCAAGTTCGTATCTACTCATTTAGGTAGAATGCCAGCCACCAGGCACTTTATGCAAGGCTTGAAAATTTGCCTTCATTTAAGCCGTCATTTATCTAGATACATGTGTCCGTCCGAAGGTTAATAAATTTGTTTCAATTAGCTTTATAAAAAGACAAAAAATGAAAATACCGTAGGGCACACAATTTAAGTTGTTAAGGGAGTATAAAGCTATCGTAAAGTACGTTTTGTTTCTGTAACACTTTCTGCGTTTTGTGGATCACAATTCACTGCTTCGTTTCTATAGTCTAGTCTAAAGTGAGAGAATTTGTTGCTACGAAAAATATTATAGCAATTGTGATGTTTTTGGCAGAATCATAAACTTTGTATCAGAACGTACACCCTGTACACAAGCTGACTTTAATAATAATTTTGTTACAAAAATCGAGGTAGGAAATTACTTTAGAAGATAAAATATGGTGATCCAAAATCTCACAAAGGCCTGACATGAAAAAGTCTAACGAAACGACTGAAGATAACCAAATGCTAACAGGAGGCTTGATTAACAGTCAAGCAGCTTTTAGGCAGAAAGCTTAATTTACTATGAGTTGAAGAACTGTCATGGTGTCAAGATATAGATGGCAACATCATATATCATGGCGTTATAACTGAGTCCAAAATGCATAAAAATTTAACAGCAAAAACATGCTGAGTTTAAATGAGGTCTAAAATGTGAAATAAGCCATCACATTTAGTCATGCAAACAAAGATAAGACGAATAAGTTTTGAAGGATTCTTTCTGTCAGGCCCATCTGCACAGCAAAACCAGATTTTCTTTCGCTCATTTTAAGGGAAAAATCCCAATATACCAGAGTGCTTTTGACACCACAGAAATAAGTATGACGTATACGCCTACACCTGAAAAGGGGCCAGAATCAAGGACATAGCAGTTCTAAACAATATTTAGTCGCCGTGCAAAATGTAGTTTAGAGAAGGTTGTAACTCACCAAATTAAGCACGTAAAAACACGAGTGGTTTTGACACGAATCAGATGGGATTGATGAACCTGTCTAAATTCAACTAAAAATAGAATCAACAACACCCTGCTCAATCTAGTTAATGGCCACACAATACGAGTATTCACGACCTCTTCCAATGCGGGGTGTATCTAATATGAATCTCTCCATCAACCCAACCTATAAAGATAGTTTAGCCCTTAGGTCTGAATTTAGCAAGGTAGAGAGAGCAGTTATAAAATCGAATATTTATCTCTAATACAGAACCACAGACTTTTACGAGCTGAAGAATGCTGTTTAGTCCGTAACACATCTATTTTTTTAGTAAAAGCAACACCACTATTGTCTATAGTCCAGCCTTAAAGTTCAATTTACAATTTAGTCTTGTCTAAAGTCTAGATTTTTTTTTAATACTTTTAAAGTGTTTTTTCTCTTTTGTATTTAAATTTATTTTAAAATGTGTTTTAATTTGTTGTTGTTGTCGAATGTGTTTTTGTGTTTGAAAATAATAAAAAAAAATATCACACAAAAAAAAATAAAATAAAAATATTAAAAAGACACAATGAAATGAAAACTAAATAAATATTTTGTGTGAATAAATAAAATATTTAAAAAGAAAGCGAGAGAGAGAGAGAGAGAGAGAGTGAGAGAGAGAAACATTCATTTTTAACTAAAAGAAAAAAAGAGGTTTTCTTTGCTTTAAATTAAAATGCAACAACAAAAAGCAAATCAATTAAATGAAAATGAATGAAATTATTTTTTGTTTTTTTTGTAAATTATGTTAATTATTTTTTATTATTAAGTATTAGTTACACAAAACAAATGTTATATTTTATAATTAAAATTATCTTAAATAGTTTTTCTTTTTTTTTTTATAATGCAAAATTACACTGAAAACAAAATATAATGATGATTTTTTTTGGTTTATCTGTTATTAATTTGTGTGAAAACAGTTTTAGACAAACAGCTTAGAGCAAAAGACAATGGAAATAATTTTGAGAGAGAGAAAAAGAAAAACAACATAAATTTTTGTATTGTTTACTTGAAACGTTGGGCAAAAACATTTGATAATTCATTCATGGCAGCTTGGCCCACAGCCTGATTAACTTGGCCACGCATACTTTCGGGTATATAACGATTGGCACCAGTCTGTTGTGTTATAGCACCACCCACAGCTCCAGTCACACGTCTAGGTTTTTTTTTTATTAAATTTTTTTTTTTTTTAATTTTTTTATTAAAAACACATAGCAAATTTTGGAGAATGAAAAATCATGGAAATAAAATTGAAATATTGATAAAGAGCATAATACAGATAAAGAGCTTTTGCTTAAATATCGTAACGATTGAAACCCCTTTTTTCCAAGTTATTTAAATGAATAATTTTATTGATTTTAAAATATTTAATTTTTCTTGTTTTCGACCCAAAACAAATAAGGGGATGTATGCCAACACAAACAACAACAAAAATCACACAAAACATTTATTTAAAGGAAAAAAAATTCTTAAAAAATAAAAATAAAAAAAAAATTAAAAACAAAATAAAAATAAATGTGTGTTAATGTCATTTCAAAAGGTCTTTTGAAATTTCAGTTTTCCGATAGCGAACCTGATAAAAAATTTTAAAACTAAACAAACATAGAAATAAGTTTTTTCTTTCAAATGCTTGACTTCATGTTCAAGATATTTCTTAAGAGAGCGTGAAATAATGACTAACAAACTTGTATGGCCTAAATCTTCTTTTGAGGCCATTAACTTAATATTTGCCTGTAATTGAACACAACAAAGATAGAGGCTATCATGTCTTCCTCCTTCTAATCATCCCAACTTCTGTACAAAAAGATCAATGTTATTCTCCTTTAGATGGGAAACAATTGCCCCAACAATCCTCATCTTATATTTGATAAATTCTGAGGACAGAGACTTGACTTTACACTTCATGTTCAAAATATTTCCTGAAAGAGCGTAAGAAAAAGATCAGAAACTGACAAAGTTTTATAGACCAGATCTTCTTTTGTGTCTAGTAACTTAATATTTGCTTGCAATAGAATACAACAAAGATAGAGGCTATCATGTCTTCCTCCTTCAAAACATGCCTACTTCTGTACAAGACTATAAATATTATTCTCCTTTAGATGGGAAACAATTGCCCCAACATCCGTCATATTATATTTGATCAATTCTGAGACCAGAGACTTGACTTTACACTTCATGTTCAAAATATTTCCTGAGAGAGAGTAAGAAAAATATCAAAGACTACCAAAGTTCTATAGAACTGATCTTCTTTGGAGGCCACTAACTAATTAGAACCTAATAGAACTTAATAGACAGAGACTATCAGTGTTTTTCTCTCACTCATCATAGCAACTTCCGTACAAGGCTATTAATATTATTCTTCTTAAGATGGGCAACGATTGCCCCAAAATCCCTCATTTTATTTTTAATAAATTCTGAGAACAGAGACATGATAAGATTTGTGTTGAGCACACTTAAAAATAGAAAGACAATACTTCACTTTTTGCGATAAAATACTCTCTCACCTGTGGAGAGTGCTTTAGTGGCATTTTCTACGATTTGCGGACAATCTCACCTGACATTTAAAGAGCTGACTCTGGTGGTTGCGGAAATCGAAACAATATTCAATTTACGACCCATAACTGTGATGTTATGTGACCCTAATGACTCCTGGACATTTTTTATCTAGTGATCCACTTTTGAATATTGCCCTACCCGTTTATGACAGCAAAAATTTGTCACAGCATGATTGATGGTTAAGGGTATTTGAAATACAACAATATTTCTGAAAACGATGGTCCAGAGGATACCTGCAGCAGAAAATTAAATAAACTAAAAAGCAACATAATAAAACAAAAACATTATGATCTGCTATAGGTCTCTGAAGATAAACTACGTCCTAAGCAGTAGCTGCTAGGCTGAGTGACCAACGATTTAACAAAATTTTAATTACACTTGAATTGCATCTCTACAAGAAAAGTCTTTTTAAACTTAGATGGATCGCATCATTAAAGCACAACATTTTTGAAAAACTAAAAAATTCTTTCGAATTTTTCTTACAGCTTAAAAGTCGAAGGAAAGCTAACAGTACCCACTTATCAGCTTCTCGATTATTCTTCGGAAGAGTAGCAATGTTGCCTCTTACTCTAAGTAACATTATCAATCTCTCACACTCTAATTTTAAATTAAATCAACTTGAAAGCAACAAAATTAAAAAAAAAAAACTATGATTTGGTATTAATCTCCCTTGACAATCTACGCCCTAGGCAGTGGCTGCTAGGCAGAGTGGCCAACGATTTAACAAAAGTATAATTTAACTTGAATTCCATCTCTACGAGAAAAATCTTTTCAAACTTAGATGGATCGCAGCATGTGCTTTACAACATTCGTGGAAAATTAAAAAATTCTTTTGAATTTTCCTTAAAGCTTAAAAGTAATAGGAAAGTTAACAGTACCCACTTCTTCTTCAGCTTCTCCATTATTCTTCTAAAGAGTAGCAATGTTGCCTCTTACTCTAACTGACATTATCACTCTATCAAGCTCTAACTTTAAACTTTAAACAATCTTAAAAGCAAATCTCCCTTGACAATTTACGCCCTAGGCAGTGGCTGCTAGGAAGAGTGACCAACGAATTAATAAAAGTTTAAACTAGACTCGACTTAGATGGACCGCAGGGCAACGTTTTTGAAAAATTAAAAAATTCTTTTGAATTTTTCTTACAGCTTAAAAGTCATAGAAAGCTAGCGTTACCCACTTATGTACATCAACAAAATTAAACAAAATCTTCTCGATTATTCTTTTGAAGAGTAGCATTGTTCCTCTTACTCATTCTTCTATCACCCTCTAACTTTAGCCAACAACTCTCCTCAAGTTTTAAGGTTTTCAATCCTTTTGTTTGCTGACCTAATTATACTACCGATAAAGACATTTATGGAAAGTAGTAGTTAAAATGAACAGAAAATGCCTTCTACCTGATTCCCGATTTTATTTGACAAGTGTAACCAAATTTAATATTTCAAATATTTATTTCTCTACTGGCATCTCTGTTCTTTCTTCGAGGGAAACCAATAACGAAAAAACTTTAACTTTAAATATTAAATTAATTTTATTTTTTTAACTTTATTATAGGTCTCATGTTTTATATGAATAATATAAATTAATCTAATTTTGTTTTTGTAACCACAACACAAAACAAACATTTAAATTAAGGTACTTTGTGTTTTTTGGTTTTTGTTTTTTTAACAACTTATCTTTATATATATGTATTTTAATTCATTTGCATATGAAGTTGCCATTTAAAAAATAAAATATTTAACAAAATTTCATGAAAACTTATTATTTAAAACTCTAATATAAACTAACGAATTTGGAATAATTTTCTGTTTTTTTGTTTAAACCGCTAAAATGTTTTTCTAAGCATTTAATTTTTTTGTTTTTTTTTTTTTAATTTAAAATTTTTTTAAATTAATTTTTTGTTTCCCATAAATTTATATAATTTTACTTTAATAATATCTAAAATAAATGTTATAATCTTTTGTTATAATGCATTATGTTTCAAAAGTACACGATTTTTTTATTTTTCCAATTTATTATTATTTTTTTTTTGTTATTTAATAATTTAATTATATGCTGCATTTTAATTTAATGTTGTTTTCTTTAGCGTTGTTTAGTTTTGCTGTTAAAAGTAGAGGATAATTTAACGACGTCTGTTATTTTTTTTATAATTTTTTAGATAAAGCAGCACAAAGAGACAAAAAGAGGAAGAGAGAGAAAAAAAGACAGTGAAAGAGAAACGGTGTTTTTTTATGTAACAGTGAAGACAAGTAATTTGAATAATGAAAGGTATTAAAACTGTAGCATCACTTAAGCAGTGTTAATTAAGAAAACTTAAAACAAATGAAAAAATATCTATATGTAAAAATTAACCATAAATTATAATTTAAACATCTCTAAGAAATTAAACCAAAATGTAGAACAGGTTAGGGAAGATTCCAGCAACAGTGTATTGCACGTGCAAAAGGTTCACAATTTGATAAGAAATTCGTTCGCCTGTTCGTTATCTAGTTTTTTCATAATAAATATTTTTTTTTTTAGTTTTATTTATTTTTTTTTTAAATTTTATTTATTTTCTTTTTAATTTTTTATAAATCTTTTCTTTTATATTTTTTTAATTTTTTTATATTTTTTTAATTTTTTTATATTTTTTTAATTTTATTAAGAAATTTATTCTCCCTTAATTTGTGTTAGATTCCTTTAAAAATAAATATTTTTAGATATTCTCATATAATAAGATAAATGAGAATATCATAAAATATTTATTTTTAAAGGAATTAAACGTAGATTAAATTAACGTAGATTAAATTAAAAATAAAATTGTTAATTTTGATTTAAGAAATAATATTAAAATTATTAATAATAAAATTCAAACTATGTATAGGGGGTCCGCCAAATATTTTTTTTTTTGTTTTGAGTGCTATAAACAAAACTACACAGCTCCGGCTGTGTGGCACGTAGCGCTGTCCTGTTGAAACCAAATGTTGCCAATATCCTCCTCCTTAATTGTTGTGAAAAAAAATCTTTCAGCATGGCCCTATAACGATCTTCATTGACTGTAACGGCCACTCCCGAAAAATGGCCCAATTATGCCTTTGGTCAAAACCCGCACCAAACAGTGACTCCATTTGGGTGCGTCGGCTTTTCGATGTATGCGTGCGGGTTTTCTGTGCCCCAAATACGACAATTTTGCTTGTTTACATACACGTGAAGATCAATCAAGTTTCATCTGAAAAGATGATTTTTTTTTGCAAAATCTGCATCTTCTGTAAGTCGATCGCAGGCCCACTTAGCGAAGCATTGTTCAATCGTATACACAACCATATTCGTTCAGCGAAAGGATAAAACTAATTATCTGTCAAATCGAACATGAGCTAAGTGTTACCATTCACGAAATAAGCTCTATTTGAAAAAAAACGTTAGATGGCGGACCCTTTATATACATAAATAGTTCCTAAACCTCAATTACCCTATCCTTCATATCAACTTTTTTGATAATTTTTTTTTTTATTAAATAAAAAATTAAATACAATTTTTTTAAATTTAAAATTAACAGTTGAAAAAAAATATATATGGAACGTGAACTTCAATTACCCTATACTTCCTATCAACTTTTTTGATAAAAAAACATGTTTTTTTAATTAAAAAAAATAAATTAAAAATTAAAAAAAATAATAAAAAAAATTAATTTAAAAATTATTTTTTAATTTAAAATATTTTGTGGAACCAAATGAAACCTTGAACCATAATTACCCTATTCTTCCTATCAACTTTTTCGATAAAAAAAATTTTAATTAAAAATTAAAAATTAATTTTTTAGTTATTTTTTATTTTTTTTAAATTTTTAATTTTTTTTTTAAATTTTGTTTATTATCTAAACTAAAAAGCACAAGTAAGAAATAATATTTAAATTATAAATAAAAAAATTAAAAATAAATAAATGGAACCCGAACGTAAACCTCAAAATAATAAACTATTAAGGATAAATTGAGTCACTGATAATACGATTGCCATAATCTAAAAAATTGTCACACGTTTTATTTAATCGTTGTTGTTTACTTAACACAATAATTTAAGAAGCTCTACATTCATTTGTCAGAAGCTTTAAAATCAATCAAAAGAAATTAAAAAATTTAAAAAAAGTGCTTAAAATAAAAATGTTTTGATTTGCACAGGGGCGGGGGAAATGGTGATATGTAGAGATTTTTTTTGTATATATTCTTCGATACATTAAAAAAGAGGTCCCAACCGACGATAATGGAAATATTAAGATTTTTTTTTTATTAAATACAAAATATTTAATTAATAAATAAAAATAATTGACAATAGAAGTATTAGAAACCATTAACCATTAAATAACTAAATAATAAAAAATAAAAACAAATTTTACTTACGATGGTAAGAGTGGTGGTGGAAGAGCACCGCCGGGGCGGCCACCAGGCAATGGTGGAGCACCGCCGCCTGGACGATTTGGAATAGCTGGTGCTGGACGACCAGAAGCAGGTGGTGGCGGTGGACCACGGCCGCCAGCAACGGGCTAAAATAATATTTAACAAATATTTATTAAATGTATAACGAAGAATAATATAATTTAAGATTAACACACACCTGTGCGGCTGGTGCAGGTTTGCGAGGGCCACCGGGACTTGGTGGCGATAAGCGTGGATTATCCAAGCCACTAGGCAACCAATCATTTTTTACCGGTGGTGGTAAAGGTGCAGATACAGTAGCCATTGAAACATCACCTTTTTATTTTTTATAAAAAAATTTATTAAAAAAGAAATATTTTTTTTTTTTTCATTTTACTTACCAATTATTCTCAAAGCATCCTTGCAGGCATGATACATGCGTAACATTTCTTCACGTTTGCTAGCAGCTTCTGCGGATTCTTCCATCATTTGAGACTAAATGAAAAAAAACACAAATAATTTGAAATTCTATTAAATTTAAAAAAAACAATTAAGAAAAACGTACTTGATCTCCTGCAGCATACAAATGGGCCAACAATTCACCATTAATAAAATCCTTAGTGTTATTAATAATAATCATCATTATGGCCTTGGGTACCATGTCTCGAGTTGTCTTGGTGACAATTTTCATATAGGAATCTACTAAATTGCGTATAGTTTCAACTTGCCGTTCCAGCTGTGGATCAGTTGAGGTCTCAACACTGGCCTGCTAGTAAATTAGTTAAAATGAACCATTAAATTTCGAAAAATATTATATTTAAAACTTTAAAAAAATTTTTTTTAAAATATAAAAAAAATAAAAACAAAACATTTTTTTTAGATTTTATTTTTTTGTTGTTTAATATAAAAAATAATTTTAATTAAAATTTTTATTTTTAAATTATTAATTAAGCACTTAGCTTTGTTAAAATAAAAAAAATGTTTAATTGACATTAGAGATTTTTAGTTACAGAACTTTTACAAAGAGAGAAAGAGAGAGAGAGAGAAAGAAAGTAATTGGCAAGAGCTTTAAAAAGTTGAGTTGTTTATACAAATAACTTTGCTTTACAAAAAAGATGGAAAAATTTATTATTTTTAAAATCTGAGGAAGAAGGAAAATAAAGTTCACAACTTTTTGGAACAATTTTAAGGTTTAAAAGCCATTTGAAACACTGAAAGATGAAAAAATCGTTATAGTTTTAATTTTAAATTAATTGGAATCGATACTAAAGAGTTAATGTTGTCTTAAATTGAAAAAAAATAAATAATTGAATTGCAAAATAGAACCAAACGACCCAAAATATACGGTTATTTTTACGAATAATGTTGCCAACTGTCACTTTTAAAAAGAGTCGAAATTCATCAGCATCATTAACAGCAAGTAATAAATTATAACTCTATATCCTTCCTTTCGTTTTAAAAGTTGTTTAATCACATATTTTATAATTTAGCAAAAGGTACTTTTATTTTAAATACAGCTAACCCTCTTATAACGCGGTTTCGCTAAAATGCGGTTCGCGAGTCCTACAACGCGATTTTGAAGCATTTTTTAAATAATATTCTAAAAACTTAGAATTAAAAACAGGGGAGTAGTAAAATTAATATTATCTGATGCCAATGTCAGATTCGAGAGATGTTTCTCTATAAGGGTCAAGCATATGAAAGAACATCCGCAGATGCTGATGCACCGAATAATTAACCAGAACAGTTCACAAAAATTATTAAAGAACATGATTATTTACCAGGTCAAATATTTAACGCTGATGAGATGGGTTTGTGGTAGAAAAAAATGCCGTCCAAAAACGAAAAGAGAGCTCCTGGCTTTAAGGTTGCTAAGGGACCGAATAACACTGTTACTTAGCAGTAACAGTAATGCATCTGGTGATTTTATGACCACGCCAATGTTTATTAACAAGTTTTTAAATCTATTGTATAAAAGGATACAATAAAAAACAAAATTCCAGTATATTTGAAAGCGAACGAAAAAGCACGGATGACTGCTAAGTTGAATTGTTACCGTCTAATACTACATCAATATTATAACCTTTAGATCAAGGAATAATAGCAACTTTTAAAGCATACTTACTACATACGCAAATCATTTGAATTAATATTAGAGAAGATGGAATCATTAAAAATAATAACCAAAGAAGTCTGGAAACAGTTCTCAATTTTAGATTGTTGTAAAATCATCGACATATCACTGAAAAGAAATTCGTTAATCAACACTGAGAGCTTGCTGGAAAGCACTTCTTCCCGCAGGTAGCAGTTCAAGAAACTGTTGCTGATCCCATAAAAGGTGAATCTAAAAACGTAGTGAGACTGGCGAACGTATTAAGAGGCGATGGATTTGAAGAAATTACTGTGGATGATGTTCGAGATTTAGCTGCGGACGACAAAATAAATGAAGTAGTTTTAGTGACACTGACAAGTAAAGCATTCTCGGTTAAAAAAAAACTCTGACGATCTTTCTGATTCCGAAATTAAAAACTTTTCACTAAAAAGTGTGGCGAAAATTTTAAATCTGGCGAAGAAGAGTATGTTTTGGAAAACGATCCTCTAGGGGATAGAGCACAAATGTTCAAAAGAAATCTTGAATATGATTTATCAGCCTTCCAGTAAATCTATAAATATTTACGAAGAAAGACAAAACTGACTTCAATAAAATTTTTTTAAGACCAATAATAATAGCTGAACATGATCAATCTGATAGTGGATCAAACTCGGATTTTGAGTTAGAACGATCACGATTAAAGGTCTTAATACACTTAATTTCGCTGAGGAAACTTTAACAGGTTAAAGCGCGATACTGTATAAGAGAAGAAAAAATAAAGGAAAAACAAGGTTCCTACAACACATAATTTTTTAGGAACCTATTGATCGCGTTGTAGTAGGGTTAGCTGTACTTCTCAACAAAAATTTTTTAATACAAAAATATTTCTTTACTGACACTCTTTTTACAAACAATTCATTTTTAGCTAACGTTTTTTGTAAAAAAAAATTATTTTTAAACAAAAAGTACTTTATACAAATAGTACTTTACACAAAAAGTACTTAATACAAAACAGTATTTTCTATTAAAAGCATTTTTTCTTAAAAAGTATTTTGTATTAAAAGCCTTTTTTCTTTGGAGATTAATTTAACCAAAAAGGACTTTATGCAAATAGTACTTTACACAAAAAGTACTTAATGCAAAACAGTATTTACTATTAAAAGCATTTTTTCTTAAAAAGTATTTTGTATTAAAAGCCTTCTTTCTTTGGAGATTAATTTAACCAAAAAGGACTTTATGCAAATAGTACTTTACACAAAAAGTACTTAATATAAAAAGTACTTAATAAAAAACAGTATTTTCTATTAAAAGCATTGTTTTCTCAAAAGATTAATTAATACAAAGAGTATTTTGTATTAAGTCCTTTTTGTCAAGAGATTAATTTAAACAAAAAGTACTTTATGCAAAAAGTACTTTACACAAAAAGTACTTAATACAAAAAGTATTTTGTATTAAAAGCCTTTTTTCTCAAGAGATTAATTTAAACAAAAAGTACTTTATGCAAATAGTACTTTCTATAAAAATTACTTAGTACAAAAAGTGCTTTCTATTAAAACCTTCTCTTCTAAAGAGATGCTTTTAAAAAAAGTTGCTCAAGAGGCACTAGTACTTTTGTGATAAAAGTATATAGCCAAAAAAGTACTTTTTGCAAAAGGTTTTCTTTTAAAAAATATTTTTTTTACAAAAGGTACTTTTTACTAAGAAATCTGTTTAAGTACACGCCCCTAGTAAAGCTATTTTTTAAAAACAAGGTACTTTTTTCTTTTTAAGGTACTTTCCACTACAGATACTTTTATACATTAAAGTAAAAATTTGTTACTTTTAAACCTTATTTCTTTAAAACGGTGTTATTATTAATATATAAAAGAACTTTTCTATTTAACAACATTTAGTGTAAAATTTTGTGTATTTGAATTTAAGGTCGAATTGCAAATAACAAATTTGAATATAAAAAAAAAAATTTGAATAAAATTATACAAAATTTTTAGCAATACAACAGTAAGTTTAAAATGTTATTTTTTTTTTTTTTAATTAAAAACTTAATGGGAGCCAAATTATTTAAGAATTATTAATTAAGAAATAAACCAAAACACCTTAACGAAACCAATGCGAGAAAAGTTAAAAATTAAATTTCAAATAAATAAATAAATAACAATTAAGCGAATGCTGGTTAGTTTAGCAATAAAACTTTAAAACTTAAAGAAATGAAAGAAAATTGGGACAAGTAAAAATAACAAAGAAAATTTCTGTTAAAGTAAACCCACATACTTTCTTCTGTTTTGGCGTTATTTGTTTTGTATTTTTGTTTAAGATTTTTGTTTTCATTTAATACCAAAAACCATTTATGAAATAAAAAGAAATAAAAATATATTAAAAATATTATTGTGAACAGAATGTGAGGTAAAAAAAATGAGGAAATGAGCTGAAAGGATTCAAACCTTTTAAAACCAATTTTAAATATATAAACTTAAACCACTTTTTAATTTAAATGTATACTTTTGTTTTGTTTTTGTTTTGGAAAAAATCGTTTGTTAAACTGCCATGAATATATTAAATGATTTAAGTTATAGAAGCAAAAGAAAAATTATAACAAATAAAACAAACAAACCTCTTGTCCTTCCTGCATGGTTGATTTTATATGAATGTTGTTCATTTAGTTTTAGTTTAATATTTTATTAGTTTTATTTTTAAGACACAAAATTAAAGAAAAAAATACATAATTTTTTAAGTTATATTTAGTTTTTTTTTTTCTTTCAAATTTATAATAAAATTATTTAAAAGTAGTGAAAGAAAAAGAAGAAGACTAATCTAGCTAAGAGGTGTTATGATTAAGGAGGGTTTAACACAAAAATTTTCTTAAAATTTAAAAACGAACCACTACAATCTACACATCACGAATATGAAAAATATGTCGACAACATAATCTTAAAAATATAATTTATGGAATAAATAAATACTTTTAAAACAAACAAAAAATAAGTTAAAATTAATTTTTATTTTTTTATTTCAGTTTGTAAAGTTACTTTTTATATAAGAAAGTTTATTTTCAAGTAAACATAATTTTCTTTGAAAAATTGTTTTGGCTTAAAAAAATGAATTTTGTCCCGAGAGGTACTTTTGATTATACAAAAAGTACTTTTCTATAAAGAGTACTTTTTTTTCTTCAAAAAAGTAATTTTCTACAAATAGTACCTTCTGTTTCGAAAATGTACTTTTCTACAAATAGAACCTTTTGTTTCAAAAAAAGTACTTTTCCACAAACAGTACCAAGATTTTTATTGGATGATATTTTTCTTTATTTTCTCTATAAAAGTAATTCCTTTTAGGAAAGAAAATACATTTTTAAAAAAACTCACATTTCTCTTTTACTTTAAAAGATTTATTAAGTTCAAAAAGTACTTCTTATACAAATAGAACTTTTTGTTAAATTTACTTTAAAAATTTTATTTCTTTACAAAAGTAATTTCCTCTTTTGCTTTAAAAACTTAATTTGATTCAAAAAGTACTTTTTATACAAATCGTACTTTTTTAATAAAAAAAAACGTTCTTGTTGTATAAATAGTACAAAAAGGAATGGTAAAGGCAAACATAATTTTCTTTGAAAAATTACTTAATATTGTTCGAGAGGTGCTTCTTGATTATACAAAAAGTACTATTTTACAAGTAGTACTATTAGTTCAAATACTTATAAAAGATTTTTATTGAATGAAAAGTTATATGTTATTTTTCTACGAACATAATTTCTTTTAAGAAAATCCGTTTTTAAAAACTTTCGTTTTTCTTTCGCTTTAAAAACTTCTTTTAGTTCAGAAAGTACTTTTTATACAAATAAAACTTTTTGATAAAAAAAAATAACGTTTTTGTTACATTCAGGGAACTTTCCTTTAAAAATTTTACATCTTTACAAAAGAACTTTTAAAAAAAAATGTATTTTTTTTTAAAGCAATTGTATTTCTCGTTTGCTTTAAAAATTTAATTTGATTAAAAAAGTTCTTTTTATAAAAATGGTACTTTTTGAATAAAAAAAGTTCAAAAAGTTCTTTTTGTAGAAATGGTACTTGTAGTTTAAAGGATCAAGAAAATCCACTTGCTCTTGGATTGAAACTAAAATTTTTCTTAGAAAATTTAATTTTCTTTACAAAAGTACTTTCCTTTAAAAGAAAAAAAACTCTCTTTTACTTTAAAAAATTAACTTTGATCCTTTTGGACAAATGGTACCTTTTGAATAAAAAAAAGTTCTTTTTGTAGAAAGTTTAAGGGAGCAAGAAAATCCACTTGCTCTCGGATAAAAACTAAAATTTTTCTTAGAAAATTTAATTTTCTTTACAAAAGTACTTTCCTTAAAAAAAACTCTTTTTTAATATAAAAATTAAGTTTAAACCTTTTAAAAAAATGGTACCTTTAGATTAAATGATCAAGGAAGACTGCTTCATATTGAATGAAAAATAATTCTCTTTGAAAGTTTAGTTTTCTTTACAAAGGTATTTTCATTTATATAAAAAATTCGTTACTTAAAAAAGTACGATTCTTCAAAAAAGAATTTGTTATTGCTGTTTACTGAAATACATACATATGTATATGTATGTACAATAGTACTACAATACAATCAATTGTGTTAAATTAACAAAAATGAATTTCAGAAATTCGGTAATAAGTATTTTTTTTATGATTCGGGAAAGTGCTTAAGCACTTTTACATGTTCAATATGAATATTTTAAGTATTTTTTTTCTTCGATTTAAATTGTTTCTCAGTTTTTTTGCGATATTAAAATTATTCCACTACATTTGGAATAATAAAGTTTCACATGATACAAATGCCAATTTACAATATGGTACTTTCTATAAGGGCCATTTTATTTTTACTAAGATTTAGTTTCAATTTGAAATTTACTTCAATTAATAACTATTTACTAAATTTAGTAGAGAACATTTTTGAAAAGTAAGGAAAAGAACGCTGAAGATGGCAAACGGCCGATACCGGTTGTTCACAAACCAAATTTGACGAGGGTCGACGGAAAATCGTACCCAAATAAGAGTAGATCTTAAATAACACTATATTTAAAACATAGTTTTAGGAAAAGTACTTTTTGTAAAAAGTACTTTTTGAAAAAAGGACTTTTGAAATTTTTTAATTTAAACAAATTTTACTTGCTTAATCTAAAGGAAAATAAAATTTGTTAAAACTTAAAATTAATAGAAATCAAATTGAAGAAATATTGCAAAATAAGAGATAGAAAGAGGAGAGAATGACTACTATTAAAGTAAATAAGAGACAATGAAGCAAATGAGATGAATGAAATGAATGAAAACAAACATACAAGTAGAATTATGCAGTAAGAGACAAGATAATGAATATTTTTTTTTACATATAAACATTTTACTTTGTGTGGTCTCTTCTTCTACATTTATAACACTAACACACACAATAATTATTTATGAGTAAAAAGCAATTTTACCATTAAACATATTATTTGATATTAACAATGAAAGAACGTTAAGTAGATAGAGGTTTTAAATGTTTAACAAACTATTAAATTCTTTTAAAGCTTCTGGAATTTTTTTTTTTTAATTTATTTTATTTGTTTTTAATTTAAAAAAAAACAACACATTTAAATTTAAAAATTCAATAGTTTGTTTTTTTTTCAAAATATAATGATATTTTAAAAACTAAAAGTGATTTTAAGAAAAACAAAAAACATTACCTCGTCGCCATTTTCCTGAGTTTCTTGTTTTTCTGGATAAACACCAGCTCGTAAGAAAGAGGCCTTCCATGACTCAACCTCTTCAACATTTTCGCAAGACAATTCAAGTTGTTTATAATCCTACAAATATTATTAATTAATTTTCAATAAATTAAGTAAAAATAAAAAAGTAAATTATTATTAGTTACCTTGTAAACATTACGTCCATCAGGACTGAATAAAGCAAATGTTACACGTCTTGACATTGACATAAAACCCTGTTCAATGTCTCTCAATTTAAGACCATCTAATGGCAACATGAATTTCTTTTCCTTTTCATCTTCATCCTTATACCAGGAAATGCTTTCCGAGGTCAACACAAACCAATAAGGACGAGAACCACCTAAAATTTTTTTTTGTTTTTTTTTTGTGTAGAGTTGTTCAAATTAAATAAAATAAAAAATAGAAGACCAAAGTAAGCAAAGGCATGTAAACATTTTTTGGACATTTTAATTATATTTTAATTTATAATTTTACTACATATTTAATTAACTTAATCTAATAAATAAAATGACATAGTTATTTAAAAAAAAAAGTTATTTATAAACTTTATGTCTTCTTAAATTTAAATTTAATCATTTTTATTTCTTTTTTTAAAATTAATGAATGGATGAGAACTAATGGAACTAATTAAAAAATAAAAACCTAAAAAGCAAAAAATAAAACATTTTGAAAAAGTTAATGCCGTAAGAAACATATTTCACGTACGCGTATTGGCCGCCGGGAAAGTATGCTACATTGTTTGTTTATAAATTTTAATTAAATCTTATGGATCTTGGATCTTATATTAATAAATGTTTTATTTAATGACGGCAGTTATGTATGGAATACAATATCAGATAAATGTCCCCGTCTCTGTTAGCCTTTCTAAAGCGAGCCCCCTTTTGAGCGCAGTTTTCATTACATTCTCACACATTTCATGCGATATTTCATTAATTTCGTCACGAATATTTTGTTTGAGTTGCTCAATCGTTTCTGGTTTGTTTGCATAAGCCTTGCTTTTTGGATATAAGAAGAAGCTCTTGTGCCAATATATGGAAACAAATGCAAATCCTTGTATAAAATTGTGGCCAAAATTGTTCTTTGAAGACCAAGGACCTGGGCACGGCATCGAATTGAGGTGGATGGATTGTTTTGAACACTTTCTTGAGCACCAGTTATGTTTTCAGCCGATCTTGTAGTACATTGTGGACCTAGAGACCTTCTTTCTTCGAA
The DNA here is from genome assembly GCA_030448955.1 of Trichopoda pennipes. NCBI lineage: Eukaryota > Metazoa > Arthropoda > Insecta > Diptera > Tachinidae > Trichopoda > Trichopoda pennipes. Next base: position 4,126,213 of record JASKUP010000056.1, on the reverse strand, counting down.
ATCATTCACTACACGATAAATAGTGCGTTTTCTTGGCACAAACTTTCACGTAACTTTCTCATCGTCACAGTAATCGATGATTGACTTTTTGATTAAAAGTTTTAACAATTAAAACACATTGATTTATCGAATATTTTTCCATAATAAATTTGCCACGTGCCTAAAATATGAACTGTCAAGACTAATGTTTACCAAAATGGCGGCAAAACAAGGTAGTATACCTTCCCGGCGGACAACCTGTAAAATGTTGTCTTCCTTTTAATGATGCATTTTTTTATTTAAAAGATTCTGAATTGAAAACATTTCCTTTAAGAATTTTTTATTTAAAATGAATTTTCATTCTAAAAGGCCCTCTTTTTTAATGAAATGATTTTTATTGAAAATGTACTTTTCATTTAAAGAGAACTTTTTATTGAAAAGCCATTATTTATTGAAGGAGTATTTTTTATTAAAAAATTACTTTGTATGAACTTTTATTCAATTGGCTTCTTTTATTGAAAATGTGCTTTTTATTGAAAAAGGTGCCTTTTATTAAAAAGGTACTTGTTATTTAAAAAGTACTTTTTATTGAAAAGGCATGTTTTATTAAAAGAGTATTTTTTTATTAAAAAGCATGAACTTTTATTCAAAAGACTTTTTTTTATTGAAAAGGTGCTTTTTATTAACGAGGTACTTTTTATTGAAACTGTATATTTTTTTTTAAATGAACTCTCTATTAAAAGGGTACTTTTTTTGCAAAACATATTTGCCAGGCATGTATAACTTTAATAATTACTAGATAGCATTTCCAAAAAGAGTCGTGTTGCTTGATAGTGCCGTACTAAGTGGGTGATGTATGATGAATTTTCTATAACGGATATTCAGGTTCATCAAGCTTAACGTACTATTTAGTTCTCTATTCAGAGTTTTTTTTTTCAAGTTTTTCTCACGGTACTTGTTTACTAAGGGTGTCATGATTATACTTAATTTTAGATGTAGTTTAGCACCCACTTAGTACTGCTGCATTACCAAGCAATACGACTCTTTGGAAATGTCATGTAGTAATCATGGATAAATGCCCTCCTTATATTATTATACTAAAAATTTGACACTCTATGAATAACAATGCGCTGGAGTTTATCACCCACTTAGTGCTGCATTATCGAAAAATTCTTTGGAAATGTCATCGAGTAATCATTAACGTTATACGGGCCTGGTACGCTCTATAGGCAAAATACCACATTTAAGAAGAACTTAAATCGTTAATTTCTCATACTAGAAGTTTGATACACCCTCACATTTGTCATAAGACAAAATGACTTCATACTAAACTATTTTCTTTTCGCTCCTTGTTAGTTTCTTTTCCACCCCTCATTAATACTTCTGTTCGGACCAGCACTCAGAGAATAACCCCTACTCATGCAATGCATTGTACCAGAAATAGGAAATTAGGTCGTGAGAAGCAGAAAAGAGGGAATAGTGTTTGTGAGCGTTCGATTTGAATTTCCCTACATTGAAAGTGACAGTAAAGACCTCTGGAGGGAGTTTATGCCACATACGAACTGTTCTGCTAAAAAACGAATTCTCCCTGTAATGAGTAGTGCGATTCATTTACCAATCGATCACAAATGAATGCGCTCTTAACGAAAATCGAGTCACACGCAAAAATGTGCGAGTTTCGGCAACAAGTTACCAAATTTCGTTAGAGCACTTACCATAGTAACGACAAACCAGTGAAATACATCCCACATTGCCATCTCCAATGAACCTCTAAAATAGACTTTGGGGCGCCGGTCCATACATGAGAGTTATATTCCAACTTTGTACGGATATGGGTGGTGAAAATAGTACTTATATTTATAGTTAGGAGGTTAATGGTGCTTTTTAATAGGTTAATTTTTATTTATTAAAAATTGCTTATAAATAACACCTATTGTTTTTACTTTTAATGTAAAAAGGTCCTTTCTCTCTTCAGTCCAAAGATAGTTATTAAAAGAAGTATGGTTATTTGATGTTTAAAGTATTTTTTATTTAAAAAGTGCTTCTTTTTAAAAGTACTTTTTCCTAAAAGTACTTTTTTAAGTACTTTGTTAAGTACTTTTTTTAAAAGTACTCTTTTTAAAAGTACTATATTTAAAGTACTTTTTTTAAAGTACTTATTCTTAGTACTTTTTTTAAAAGTACTTTTTTTAAAGTACTTTTTCAAAGTACTTTTGTCTAAAAGTACTTTTTACAACAAGAGTTTTTTTAACATTACAAATTTTTATTATAAATTTTGCTTTCACTTATTATTTGAAACTTAAAATTTTTATTTACGCGAAAGCGGTGTGAAATAGGAATTCTAATTAAGACTAGTATTCTTTCCAGATGTTGACCAGCAAACTGGAAAGACTAATAAGTGACTGTGAAAATGGGCAAGCCATTAAAGAAATTACAGTGGACTTTGATTTGCTTCGCGCACGAAAGAGAATTTAATTGTCAGTCAAACATTCTAGCAAACATTCAACATATAAGTCGAACTACGGCGTAAAAGTTACAATTGTAATCCAAGTGGCTGATACATTTTTTCCGTGGATCAAAATGCACGATCTTAAAATATAATCCTGTTGGAATTGGTCACGAACACAATTCTAAAGAGAGTTAAAAAGTATGCAAAATTCCTTTTTTTTAAGTACCTTTCAGGGGAGTGTTTTTATTTAAGAAAGTACAAATGGAAATTGTAATTTAAAAAAAACTATTAAAAATAAGATTCTTAAAAAATGTTTTTCAAATAATCGACTTGCTTGATACGGCTGTAACTTGAAGCAATCAAATGTTTTTGAGAGGAAGGTAAAGAGAAAACAAAAAATCAACAAAAATGCAATAAACTAACATAAACTAAAATGCATGCATTTTTTTCAAAACAAACAATCAAACAAACAAATGTAATTAATGATTTAGACGAAAATGTGAAAAAAGGTTAAATTAAATTTAAAAAAACACTAATAATAAAAAATGATTTTCAAATTAAAAACGAAACAAAAACAAAAAGTCGCATTTCAATACGAACCAATAGCGCGAGGTAATAAAAACATCAAAGCTACAAAAAAGAAAAAATTAATAAAAAACGAAAAAAAAAACAAATTTTGTAAAACAATGCAACACGAATTAAAGAAAAAAATGAAAGATATTGATAACAAAACGACTGACAAAAAATCAAATTTAATTTTAAAAAGATTAAGCGAAAAACAACAAACTCTGCATGCAGTTAACAATTTTTTTACTCTTTTTTATTAAAATAAAACGAAAAAAAAAATTAATTGAGAATTCATAATAAAGCCTACAAGTGACTAAAACTAATTTCTAACTTAAATGATTACAAAATGTATTTTGAATTATATTTGAAAATATTTCTACAATAATTTTATATACAAGAGAAAAGTACCAACCTTTCATGATGCCTAAATTTTGTATAACCATATGACCCTTGCGGATCACTTGGTTACCCAGTTGACGTGTACCCGTTTTATTTGCATTTTCAGATTTATTCTGAGCACTAAATATATAAAATAAAGAACAAATTAAATTATTTGTTGAGTTTAAAATGTTAAACCTTGTCTGAAAACCCTTACTTGGCAAAACCAATAAAATCTTCGTGATTGGTATTCATATAGGCCAATTCAAAGTCAATAAGTAATAAAATTTGTTCTTTGCACCGTTGCTCCTGTTCACGTATGTGCGTGTTAATAATGCGTTCTGTTTCTTCACGTAAACGTGGATAACGTGACATCTTTTTTGTGTTTTTTTTTTATTATTTTTATTTTATTTGTGTTGTTGTTAATTAAAAAAAAGTAGTAAAAATAAAGAAAAATAAACAAACAAAAAATAATAATGAGTTTAAGCATTTGTTAGGGATAGTAATCAATAATTACAAAAAAAATATTGTGAATTTCAGAGAGGCAAATCAAAAAGGTGTAGAGGAAGAATAAATAATTAAATTTGTTTACTTACTTTATCGGTACATAAACGTACAACTGCGGATAGTTCCTGTACGACCAGATCGACACATTTGATAACAGGTTCTTTCAATTGTGCAATTTGACGCTTAACTATGGCCTCAAAAGCCATATCGGGTGTAAAGAGACCGACACGGATGCCATGTATATTACGAATGGCAAATGAGATTTCGCGACGCAATTCCTTTTCGTCGCAAGCCATTTTTACAATCTCAAAGCGTAAACTAAATTAAATTCAAAAAAATAATAAATTTAATCAATCAATAGGCAAAGTTTTATCTTAGAAAAGTGAATATTTTTTCTACAGAAACGATAATAATTAAACAATTACACTTGTTATTTTCTTTAAAATATTAATCGCCAACTTATTCTTCTTTTGCTTATTTGAATCTTAAAAATTTAAATAATAAAATAATTCGATAATTATTTAATTTTTTTAAGAACAACTTTTTCATTTTTTATAAAAAATGTGTCAATAGATTTTCTATATCATCAAAATTTATCGATAAATTATCTACGGCATTAAAAACTTTTAAGTAAATTTGTTTTTGTACACAAAATTTTTCAACAGCCATCTAAACTTTTAGAAAAGTTAGTCATCCTATTATAAAATTAAAAGAAAAATTTGCTGTTCTATACAAAAATTATCTCTTACTTCTATATTGCACATAAAATTTCTTAAAAACTGGCAGAAATTACGCGCAAAAATAAATTGTTTTACAAATTACTTTGTGACATGTTAATTTTACTGCTGCAGAACCTTCGCTTTGGTTTAACTTACCGTTCATGGAATATACGATTTATTTTAGCACCACCAGACAACTCATTGGTATTAACTAACGCTGAGCCAGAACCCTCAATAGTGCGCTCAAAATCTGACTGCAGTTGCTGAATCATTCTAAGAAATTATTCAGAATTATGCCCTTCTCTTGTCATTTTTATTTTTCTCTCAATACTTACTGCAGCATAGCTTTTGTTTTTATGCTGGTGTCACCTGGCTGAAAATGTTTAAATTCGGCCACATCTTTTTCTAAAGCCAACATTTGTTTTTGCAATTTGTCTCTCAAAGCGGGCAATGTATCGCGAATATGATTCGTCAATTGTTGATTAAGAACTCGTTGCAAATAGGGTGTGCCCAAACGATCGGCAATATGACGATAGGAAGGATGACTTAGGAAGAATCTTCTCTCAGCCGCCAAGGCAGCATGAATATCTTTACGACCCTCAATATCCTTTTGAGAACGATTTACTACACCGATATAGCCGCGACGCAATGGCAAAAGTTTATTTTCCAAAATATCTCGCGCATCTGTACCCTCGTCCATCAAATCCAGTTTGGTAATAACACCTATCGTGCGTATACCTTGTGGATCAACATCTTTTGCCAATTTTAAAGCATCCGAATTGGCTAAATCTGTATTGGCTGGTGTTACCGCCAATATCAAGCATGTCTCTTTGCGTATAAACTGCAAGATCATTTGACGAATTTGATGTTCAATATCTGCTGGCTGATCGCCAATAGCCACTTTGGTTAGACCGGGCAAATCGATTAGGGTCAAATTGAGAACATGGGGCGAATAAACTCGCAAATTGATTGGAATGTTAGAAATTCCCTTATTGCTGCCGGTAACTCGATCCGTTTCATCTTCAATCTCTTTGCGTATTTCATCAAAATTGGCGAATTTTTTCCCTTTGCAATGTAAGAATTCTCCATATTCTAAACGAAAATATAAAATAACAGGCTTTATAGATATAATTTAGAACTTAAAATGAAATAATAAACTTACCGGTTACACCATTGATCAGTTGTAAAATCAGGGGACGTCTGGTAACAATACCCGAACCCCGAGGTAAGAAATCTCTGTAATGAAAAGCAAGCGAGTAAATAACTTCTTAAGGAAATGCTTAACTGCTTAAAGATCTTAATAAAAAAATTGGTATATTTTCAAGGACCTATCTGGGCAAAGTTTCACCCAGAATCAAAAAGTTACATTCACTTATTAGGGAGCCACTGAGTGGTTATAAACACCTTATAATAGATGACAAAAATTGAGTGAAATTTAAATTTCATATATCGTAGTTTGAGGATCGACTAATTATATGCTTAAAAAATCTCAGAAGGGTCTCTAATCTTTTTCGATAACTTTTTTCATCTGTATAAAACATTTAGCATTTTCAACTTTTCATGGAAATTTTTATTATATAACTTTTCTATTCCGCAGAAAAAAAATCGATAACTCATTTTTTCTGCACAACAATTTTCGATAACTTTCTATGTTGAAGAAAAATGTTCGATAAATATTCTACCCCCAAGAAAACTTTTTAATAGCTCCTTCTGTATAGAACATTTTGATAATCTTTCCATTTGATATAAAAAATTTGAATTAAAAAATTATCGATAATTTTTCTTCTTTAAAAAATGTCATCGAAAAAATTTCTATTCTGGGTAAAATTATTTGCGCTAACGTTTCTGTTTTGCAATTGTTCTATATCTATTCTGTTGTAAGGAAATTTTTTCGATAGTTTTTTTCTATTTAAAAAATAAATTTCAATAACTTTTTTTAATTCTATAAAATTTACAAAATTTTTGCAACACTTTTTTTTATTCTAAAAGAATTTGTTGAAAACTTTTTTACTCTATAGAAAACTTAAAATTTCTAGTCTAATGAAAATATTTCGATATATATTCTATTCTGCAAAAATTTATTCAATAACTTTTCTATTTTGCAGATTACTTTTTCGTTCCGTAGAGAATTGTTGAAAGCTTTTCTTCTACATCAATTTCATTTTCTATTTTATAAAAAACGTTTCGATAACTTGTGTTTTCTATAGAAGTTTTTTCGATAACTTTTTTTTACATTTCCAAAGAAGTTTTTTGATAACTTTTTTTGTTTCTTAAAAAAATTTTTTCAGTAAATAAAGATTTAAGATAGCTTTCGATAACTTTTCGATAACATATGAATAACCTTTCCGTAGCTTTAAGATAACTTTTTTTTTTTCTTCGGAATTTTTTCAATATTCTGTAAATTAGAAATATTTCGAATAACTGTTTTATTTAATAGAAAATTTTTCTATACTATAGACACCATTTTTCAATAACTTTTCTTCTTAAAAATTGTTTTTCGATAACTTCTCTTTATTCTATAGAATTTTTTTTAATATGTAAAGATTTAAAATAGCTTTTCGATAACTTCTCTATTCTTCGGGTATTTTTCAATATACTGTCAATTAGAAATATTTCGAATAACTGTTTTATTATATGGAAAATTTTTTCGATAATTTTTCTATACTATAGACACCATTTTTCGATAACTCTCCTTCATAAAAACTGTTTTTCGATAACTTTTCTTCTTAAAATTTTAAATTTCGATAAATTTTCTATCCCATAGACACCACTTTCAATAACTTTTCTTCTTAAAAATTATTTTTCGATAACTTCTCTTCTTAAAATTTTATTTTTCGATAATTTTTCTATACTATAGACACCATTTTTCGATAACTTTTCTTCTTAAAAATCGTTTTTCGATAACTTTTCTTCATTCTATAGAAATTTTTTTAATATGTTAAGATTTAAAATAGCTTTTCGATAACTTCTCTATTCTTCGGGTATTTTTCAATATACTGTCAATTAGAAAGATTTCGAATAACTGTTTTATTATATGGAAAATTTTTTTGATAATTTTTCTATACTATAGACACCATTTTTCGATAACTTTCCTTCTTAAAAACTGTTTTTCGATAACTTTTCTTCTTAAAATTTTAAATTTCGATAAATTTTCTATTCCACAGACACCATTTTCAATAACTTTTCTTTTTAAAAATTATTTTTCGATAACTTTTCTTCTTAAAATTTTATTTTTCGATAATTTTTCTATTCCCTAGACATCATTTTTCGATAAGTTTTCTATTTAAAACTTGTTTTTTGATATCTTATCTTCTTTTCTATGGAAATTTTTTTAATATGTAAAGATTTAAGATAACTGTTCGATAACTTTTCTATTCTCATGATATTTTTATAATATTCTATGTAGAAAGATTTCGGATAACTTTTTTATTTTAGAGAAAATTTTTCGATCATTTTTTCTATTTTAGAGACACCATTTTTTGATAACTATACTTCTTAAAAATTGTTTTTCGATAACTTTTGTTCTTTAAATTTTATTTTTCTATAAATTTTCTATTATACTGAAAATGTTTGATTACTTTTACTTTACAAACATTAGATTTTTCGATAGAAAACTTTTCGATAACTTTGTTTGGAAAATGTTTTCCTTAAACTTTCTATTCTATAGTAAATATTCTCTTATACTCACGAAAAACATCATTAAGTACTGCTGGGCTTTCTTATTGAGATTTGATAAGAATAAAATTGAAAAATTATGATTCTCTTTTATTTTATTAATTATAATTAATTAATTAACATAAACTTCCTGTAATACATTTTATTTATTGAGATAAAAAGTGTGTGCAGATGATTAAAAACGGCAGCAGTTAATGTTGTTTAATTCATTTAGCACATCAAAATATGAATTAATTTTTAACGTTTATCGGAAATAATTTTACGAAAAAAGAAAAAATGTTTCAAAACACTTGGGGAAAAATAATGTCTTAACAAAAAAAGCTGGTTATGGTCAGATAAGATTATTTTTGCAGATTAAATAAAGACCACAACAAAAATATTTTTATGAATTGTTTTTGTATTGAACATTTTTTTGAAAAGCATTCAATTGTATAGAAGAATTGTTTGCTTGGCATGCAGAAGCGGCGCATTAATTTTTAAATTAACGTAGTTAAGGCTTAAATACATTAAGTCAATCAAAAGTGCAGTTTTAATTTTTATTTGAAAGGGAAAATCAGTTTGCGTTTTTTACATAATAAAATTATTTGTAACAAACTTAATTAACAAATTTAACCTAGATATTCACAGAAGTTCAAATGCAACAGTTTAAACTCAGATTTTATGTAAAAGAAAACCTTTAATTTTTCAATATCTCTTCGAAAATAACACAAATGAATTTTAGTCATTTAAAATGTCCATTAAACGCCTAAATAACGCTTTTATTTTTATATTTTAAAATTAAAAATTCAATTAAGAAATATCTACTAATTAGCTGGCAACACTATGCCTGAATAGACGCGCAATTTTTTACGCAGCTGATCATTTTTCTATAAAGCTGATTTTAATACTTAAAACGTTAAAATAATTGCTACAATTTTGCTAAATTAGCATTTATTCAAGTGACATTGTTTCTCGTAACAAATTTTATTAAAATAAAGTGTCTTGCTTTCATCAACACAAAATAAAGAGGAGTACATAAAACTGTTTTTGCTGCTGCCGTTACTTTGCTTTTGTTAAGCATACAAACATCTGTACATACATACAAATATTTTTGCTTCTGCTGTTGTTGTTTAACCTTTTTATTTGCCGGCTTTGCATCATGCCATCTTTTAAGTGCGGTTGTTGCAACCATAATTTAACAAAGTCTCAAGCTTCCTTGCAATGTTTTAGCTGTGCCTTATGGTTCCACGTATCATGTACTGAAGTTTCTGAGAAAGATGCCGCTACACTTAAAAACAACAAAGTACTTACTTTTGTATGTACCGTATGTATTAAAAAACCGAGGGATGCTGTTGGCAATTCAGTTAATGATTTTGCAGAACTTAAGAATCTTATGGATCGCTTTATTGGGAAAGTAGAAGCTGAGCAAGAAGTGGCTAAAGTAAATTTAAATGCTCTCAACATAAAAATCGACAGATTCATAATGAAAGCAGATAATGACCATAAAACATTAAAGCAATCATTAAGTGATACAGCTGAAGGTTTCAGGTCTGATATGAGATCCTGTTTAAATGAACTCAAGTCCGACATAATTGATGCGAATAAGCTTATTGCACATATTGACACCTCAACATCAAACAAGATTGCCTCCTTGGAAGACGAAATACATGTTTTACACAGGCGACTAAATCGCGCCAATATTGTAGTAAGTGGGCTACCCAACGGCATAAGTGATTTAAAGGAGATTGCAATTAAAATTGGTTCCTTTTTCAACATTCCGATATGTAAAGCGGATATTCATCACGCATGTTATATGAGCAAAAGAAAGTTAATTCTCATAAAGTTCAACAACGTTGAGTTACGTGACACATTGATGAGTGAGTACTTCAAAACAAAATCCATCAAATTGAGTAACATTGTGGAAGGAAATGTTGATGCAAGAATATACCTAAATGACCATTTTGGCCCTGCTGCTGCAAAATTAAACGGGGTTTGCAAGAAACTGTTGGGTAGAAAAATTATTACCAGATTCAAAATACTCAATGGTGATCACCTAAAAGCCAAAATAAGTATGACCGATGGGAGGGAGCGGGCTTGCAATGTAGCTGAATGTTTGAATCTTCTTGATAATAGCGTAATATAAAATCTTATATATTTACATGTTTTTGCTTTTCATAAAAATGCTTTTGGTATATTCTATCTAACTTCTATTAATGCAATTTACATAATTGGTAAAATTTATGGCTTTTTAGCAAAACTTGTATGTAATTCATTTTAATGTTTATTTTTCATCTCTTAAAATTAGCTGCGTTAAATATTATGAATGTAAATGAACTGTTATTTAATGATAGTTGAATCTGTTTCGTATTATTTCTTGCTCCCCGCCATACGTTTTCTGTTTTCATTTGATGGCTCTTGATCGCTACAATAGTCCGCATACTGGTAACAGCTCCTATTTAAAAACTACCTTGCAAAGTTACAGCCGAAATTTTAACATTGCGCATCTTAATTGCCAAAGCATTAAACCTTCGGGAAATTATTCAAAGCTTGACGAGTTAAAATGTTTTGTTAATGAATCTTACTTAGATGTTTTTGCAGTAACGGAAACATGGTTAAAACCATACATCTCCTCTAAGTCTGTAGAATTATGCGGTTTTAAACTCTGCAGAAATGATCGTTTGTTGTCTAGAGGTGGTGGTGTTGCATTATACGTATCCAAAAGGTATAAATACAAGAAAATTTTGCAAATTTCGGATTCAAGTTCTTGTGAGTCGCTGTTTATTGAACTGTCTTTTGGTAATAGCAAGCTTTTGGTTGGAGTTGTTTATCTGCCCCATGGTGATCTTACTTCTTTTGAAAATTACCATTTTGAACTTTTTTCTTCTTATGCGAATATAATAGTTGTTGGTGATTTCAATTGTAATATGTTCGATATTTCTAAATCAATAGCTATGCGTTCTTTATGTTTAAGATGTAATTTATCTATTGCCCACAACTCTCGACCGTCTCATTTTGATGTAGCTCATAACTCAACTTCATTGATTGATTTTTGGTTAGTGACTGACACTTCTAACATATGTTTTTCTGACCAAATGCAATGCCCCTCAATTTCACATCATGAATTAATTTTTGCTTCATTCTTTTTTCAAAAAAGCCGTATAGTGGAGTTTTACGAATTTCGTGATTTCAATTCCATTGACTGGAACGAAATATTTTTATGTTTGTCAGAGTTTGACTCTACACAACTTTTTAACAATAACGTTGATGCTCAATGTTCTATTATTACTGAACTTTTAAACTCGCTATTTAATCATGTTCCCATTAAAAGGAAAAGAATTCATTATGATAGTAATTACTGGATGAACTCACCAAAAATTTTATTTTCGCAATCTCTAAGAGATTTGGCCTATCGAGCCTATATGGCTAACAACACAAATTTGAATTGGAAAATTTTCTGTAAACTAAGAAACAGAGCAAAAAACGTCATTCGTACGGCTAAAAGAAAACATTTTTCAAAAATTTTTAGTAGACTTGATTCTGTGGGCTTATGGAGGGTTTTGAGGGATTCGGGATGCATGATTGAGGACTCAATTTCATATGACGGTGATGTTGAAGAGTTGAATCACTTTTTTGCAACAGGCGATTCTGTTTCGTACAATGATAACTTTAATTTCGATTTTCGAACTTTTTCTGATAGTACATCTTCTTTTTCATTTCACTGTATTAATGAAATTGAGCTCATAACTGCATTGTCTAAAGTTAAGTCTTCTTCAGTTGGAAGTGATAATGTTTCCATAAAATTTATCAAGCTAATTTATCCATACATTTCTGAACATATTTTATTCTTAATTAATTCAATTTTAACTACCTCTACATTCCCTTCTAGCTGGAAAATTGCAAGAGTTGTACCTCTACCTAAGCGACGGGTGATTCATGGCCCCGATGATTTAAGACCGATTTCGATTCTACCTTCTCTATCCAAAGTTCTTGAACATGTTATGAAGTGTCAAATTCTAGAATCTGTTGAGAGGAAAATATATGATAAGCAATACGCATTTCGTAGAGGTTTTAACACTACTTCTTTGCTTTTAACTCTGACTGATAGCATACGACAAAACGCCAACAGTGATCACTCAAGTGTCCTTATTTCTCTTGATCTGTCCAAAGCTTTCAATTCTATTAACCATTCCATCATGATCACAAAATTAAAAGATGAATTTGATTTCTCGAGATCTGCGTGTAAGCTAATATATTCCTATTTATCTGATAGGTCACAGTATGTTGTTCTAAATGGTATTCATTCAACATTATGCACTCTGTTGTCTGGAGTTCCTCAAGGTTCTGTACTTGGACCACTTCTATTCATGCTCTATGTAAACAGCTTGCCAACTGCTGTCGATTCTAGAATATGTGTAACTTTTTTATATGCGGATGATGTATTCTTACTCTTTAATAATAATTGTTCTTCTCCTGAGATATTGGCAAACAATATTGAACTAGGTCTAGATGGTATTTTTGAGTGGACCTCATGTAACTATTTGACAATTAACCCTTCTAAAACTAAGGCGATAATGTTTGGACCTTCAAACCGATTTCTCTTTGAACCGATTGTTCTTTTAAGAGGAATACGCCTTCAATTCTCTGATCATTTAAAATGCTTGGGAATTATTCTTGACTCTAAACTCTCATTTACAAATCATATTGACAGTTTGTCCTGCAAAGTTTTTGGAAGCTTACGTAAAATTTATACGTCCAATTTTTATTTTCCCATTCATATAAGGAAACGATTAGCTAACGCATTATTAATGCCGCATATTTTATATGGTCTTGAATTATTTTCTGGCAGTTGCTCAATCCATTTAGGAAGAGTTAAACGCTTAGTTAATTCTGTGGTGCGCTTTATTTTTAACATTCGCCGCCGTGAGCACATTTCTCCACATGTTCGAGAATTTCTTGGTTGTTCCTTTGATCAATTCGTTATATATCGAAATTTAGTCTATTTCTACAAGATAATAAAAAATTGCAGACCGTTTTCTTTGTACAGCTCATTTGTTTTCTCACATTCAACTCGTAATCCGCAACTTATTATACCAAGAATAACGTCTTCGTTTTTTGCAAGATCATTTAAGGTAAGAATATCTCGTTGGTGGAATAATTTGCCATTTTACTTACGCTTATTTTCACACTCGAATAATGTATTTCGTTTGAAACTTCTTAACTATTACTCCAATCTAAATGTTTGAGTACTTCAGGTCTTGTTACCAAGTTGGACTTTTAAATTTGTAAACTATTTATCTTTCTTTGAATATTGGCTGGGGAGCCTCTTAAATATATCGATTACTGAATTCATTTGTTTAATTATTTAATAACTTGTTTAAATATAATTCGCAAGGGTTAATATTTTAAATAGTCAGGTGTTTTTAATATATCTTATGTAATAAATTTTTTGGCCTTTAAGGCTTTGTATTACATATTATGAATAAATAAATAAAATAAAAATAAAAATAATTATATGTAGCACGCAATAATGTTATTATTAATATCTTTGTCTAATATTTCACTGTAATTCTGAAAACAAATGCAAAAATATTTTTTCAAAACCTCAATGAATCAACAGCATTGCGGTTGTCGTCTTTGGCACCCATTCATCAGTATAAAAACACGTGTGAAATTAGTTGAAAAACAGATAATTGATATTCCCTGATTAAGCTATCGAATAATTTTCTTAAAAAGTTTGCCTCTCCAAGCAAAAAAAAATTTTTTTTTTAATTTATAGAAAATTGTAAGAAAAATTTTAATTAATCATAAATTTTGTATACAAATTAAAAACGAGATTTATTTCTACAAAAACTTTGACTGCAGATACTATCTCCATAATAATTATATTTGAAAAATCACAACTATCATTTAACTTTCATAAATTCATAAATTTTCTATATGAAATCGATAAATTATTCTATAAGAAATTGATAATTTTTTCTATAAGAAATCATTAAATTTTTTTATAAGAAATCGATGAATTTTTCTATAGGAAATCAAAAAATGTTTCTATAGAAAAAATACAAGATTTTTATATAAAACTCTCAATAAATATATATATATATATAAAAATCAATAAATTTTTCCATAAAAAAAATTAATAAATTTTTCGAAAATAAAAAACAATAAATTTTTCTATAAAAAATTTTCACTATGTTTTTCTATAGAAAAAACAGTAAACTTTTGTAAAAAATACTATTGCTATTTCCTGTCCTATCTAGCTAGTTTGAAATCAAAGGCGAGCGCTTTCGATACGAATGCATCTTCTCAAGCCGCGTTGTGGTTTGTAATAGTGAGCCAGTGTTGGCGTTCAGGCAGTTCTGTTATTAAGTTCGTATCTATTCAGGTAAGCAGAATGCCAGTCACCAATTTCATGCAAAGTAAATTTATCGATACCTCCGCCTTTTATTATCTAGGTACGTGTGTCCGTCTGAGGGTGTTTTTCGTTTTCCCGTTTGAATGAGTAGTTTTCATGGTGTGAAAATTGTGTGTAAGGTCGTGTTTACCTGCTCGTTTATAATATCATTGTTGAAAGTTTTTGTTTTGTAAATTTTTATGTTTTCAAGAATGTCTAGTCTTCATCCTTTTTCGCTAGGATGTAGTAATGTCATACATTCATATAGTTCCCTTGGTGTGTGTGTCCGTGAGTGTCAAGATGTAATGCAAGGTTGGAATCTTCTCTTTTCCGTTTGGGAAAATTTATCAAAAACCCCTAACTTTTTTCATAAAAAGAACAACGAATTTTCTATAAAATAGGTCAATAATCATCCTATAAAAACGATCGATAACATTTCTATAAAAGAAATTTTATCCACTACAAATTTACCAAATAATCAATAGTTTTTCTATTAAAACATGGATAATTTTTCTACATAAAAACCGGTAATTTTTCTATAAAAAACCGGCAATTTTTCTACAAAAAACCGGTAATTTTTTTGTATAAAAAATTCAATCGGTAATTTTTTCTATAAAAAAATTAAATCGGTAATTTTTTCTATAAAAAAATTAAATCGGTAATTTTTTCTATAAAAAAATTAAATCGGTAATTTTTTCTATAAAAAAATTAAATCGGTAATTTTTTCTATAAATAAATTAAATCAGTAATTTTTTCTATAAATAAATTAAATCGGTTTTCTATAAAAAATTAAATCGGTCTATAAAAAAATCGTTCATTTTTTTCTATAAAAAATCGTTAATTTTTTCTATTAAAAAATCGGTAATTTTTCTATAAAAAAGTCCGTAATTTTTTTATAAAAAAGTCGGTAATTTTTCTACAAAAAACCAGTAATGTTTCTATAAAAAAACCGTTAATTTTTATATCAAAAATCTGTTTTTTTTTTTCTTTAAAAAAATCGGTAATTTTTTCTATAAAAAAATCGGTAATTTTTCTATAAAAAATCGGTAATTTTTCTATAAAAAATTCGGTAATTTTTTCTATAAAAAAATCGGTAATTTTTCTATAAAAAATTCGGTAATTTTTTCTATAAAAACTTAAATCGGTAATTTTTCTATAAAAAATTCGGTAGTTTTTTCTATAAAAACTTAAATCGGTAATTTTTTCTATAAAAAATTAAATCGGTAATTTTTTCTATAAAAAATTAAATCGGTAATTTTTTCTATAAAAAAATTAAATCGATCATTTTTTCTATAAAATATCGGTCTATACAAAAATCGTTCATTTTTTCTATAAAAAAAAATCGGTAATTTTTCTATAAAAAAGTCGGTAATTTTTCTATAAAAAACCGGTAATTTTTCTATAAAAAACCGGTAAATTTTATATAAAAAAACCTGTAATTTTTATATAAAAAGTCTGTAATTTTTCTTTAAAAAAATCGGTAATTTTTTTCTATAAAAAAATCGGTAATTTTTCTATATAAAAAATCGGTAATTTTTCTATAAAAAAATCGGTAATTTTTTCTATAAAAACTTAAATCGGTAATTTTTTCTATAAAAAATTAAATCGGTAATTTTTTCTATAAAAAATTAAATCGGTCTATAAAAAAATCGATATTTTTTTCTATAAAAAATTTTTCTATGAAAAAAAAATCGGTAATATTTTCTATAAAAAAATAAATCGGTAATTTTTTCTATAAAAAATTAAATCGGTAATTTTTTCTATAAAAAATTAAATCGGTCTATAAAAAAATCGATATTTTTTTCTATAAAAAAATTTTCTATGAAAAAAAAAATCGGTAATATTTTCTATAAAAAAATAAATCGGTAATCTATTATATAAAAATAAGTCGGGTTTTCCTTCCTGACGCTATAACTTTAGAACGCACGAACCGATTTCCACGGTCTCGAGCTCCGTGAGGTTTATAGCAAAGTAGGTGATCCCAAATTATGTTTATTTTTGCGAAATTACTCTTATTTACGGAGATACAGCCATTTTAAGTTTTAAGTGAAATCTTCTTTAAAACGCACGAATCGATTTCCACGGTTTTGCATTAGTTGGAAAGGTCTCGGGCTCCGTGAGGTTCAGGAACAATTTCAAGTGATAAGCAGGAAAACAGCACCATTTCTGATACATAGCATCTACTATAACGGCACCAGTACGTGGTGTGTGGTATCCCTCACGAAGCGAAGCCATCTGGTGGCGAACGTGGCGAACGGAGTTTGCCGGGTTAGCTAGTTTTTTTTATAAAATAACATGATAACATCCATAATATATTCATAAAAATTTATCGAAACGATTAATTTTCTATAAAATATTTTAAGACATCGATAAATTTTAATTTTTTTATAAAAACATTTTAATAAATCAATAAATTTTCTAACAAATATTTCTATCAAAAATTTGAACAAATCGATGAATTTTCTATAAAATATTTAAACAAATCGATAAATTATCTACAATAACTTTTAATAAATCAATAAATTTTCTATAAAAATGTTAAACAAAAAATGTACACAAGTCATACAGAGAATGTCTACAATTAATTATTTATTATATAATTGTTGATTTTAATTACAGAATTTCTGCACGAGATTAAATAAAAATAAAAAACTGGGTCATTAAGACTAAAGTGTAGCAAAAACCGCTCTCTAACCATGGAAAATCGTAAAATTCAACAGCCTAAAAAAGCTCCTTTAACTTAATTTACTTAATTTTTATCGAAAAATAATGTGAAGTTAAGTTTGTTGTTTTTGATAGTTAAATAAATAAATAAATAAGGAAAATTTTATTAAAACTAAAAATATTTCAAAGCAGTTTAATGCATTTGGAGGTCATTACTCATTGTGTTGTGTTGTACTTTGTATTATTTGGAAAAATTGCATGAAAATTTTGTTGTATAAAATGGGAACAAAAAATTGATTCGATATGAAATGGAGAAACTTTTCATTTTAGTTTCGGTGTAAAAAGATATTTGAGCCAGAGATTTAATCAATTAATAAAATGAATCATGTGTGTGTGTTTTTTTATAATTTTACTCTGACTCATCTGCTAAATAATAATTCATCTTTCCTTTAATACGATATCAGCAAGATTTTTATTTGTTGTTCTTTAAAAGCGAAAGTAGAAGAGAATTTAACTTCAAGTTTAAAAATAGATTTGCAAGTTAATGGTTTGATTTGTGAAAATATTAATCGGTACTCTAGTGGTCGACAGTAATGGTTGACATGAACGTGTTATCATATTCCTATAAAAAGTAGTTAACACCAGCAACATTAAATACATTTGCTTATTTAAAGAAAATAAAGAGCCACTAATTCTTTTTAATAAATTTTCTATTAAAAGTTTAGTTTATCAATAAGTTAGAGATAATTTTTTTGTTGATTAATTTTTACTAAAAATTTTTGTACCGCTAATTTTATCGGAAAACAATTTTTGTATCGATAAATTTCTCAAATAATCTTGCTATTGGAAAGTTTAAAATAACAAATTAAAAAATTAATATTTTTTCTTAATAACACCAATTTAAAGTCAATCTATATTTTGCCTTTTCGTTTAAAGATGTCTAAAAATAATTATTACTTTAAAAAATTCTCTTCTAAAAATAATATGTTATCGAAAAAATTTTATAATTTCTCTATAGTCTAAAGATATTTATTTAAAACTATCAAAGTTTAAGCAAATAACACAATCATATTGTTACTTTTATACCTTTTGTTGCTGTTGAGCTCTTTATTGCAAAATAAATAACTACAAGTTTATTTACTTTAACAACACACAAAGTAAGATTTTTACGTTGGCACTACAGCACAATTTACTAAAGGTGCAAGTCTTTACTTCACCAGGTTTATATTTTAACTAACTAACTAACTAACCGCCCAAATGCTGTCTTTTAAACTTGTCCGCTAGAGGTCTAGAAAAACTAAGAATTTTTTACTCCTTTTGTATTACATTTTGTTGTTCTCTTGCGTGTATAAGATTTCTAAGCAGTTTGTAACTAGAAACTTGTTGTTGTTGTCTTGCGTGTATAAGTTTTCTTAGAAAACTACGCAGTTAGTAAACAGCATACCCAGTTGTTTACTTTATTACTTAATTATTTTCTTTTAAAACTTAAACAAGACGCATCCGTAACATAATGTTTACTTGATAAAAGAGATAATAGAGAAAAAACAATTTATTTCACAGTAAAATTTCTTTGAGAAATGTTTGTAAAGGGTTTTTCAACAAGAAGTTTGTTTTCTAAAACAAAAAATTTTCAAATTTTTATTGTACAACGAAGGGAAAAGTTGCGCGATTATGAATTAAAAATAATATCTGGAAAATGTCTACTCCGACCTCGCTGACAGCTGTCGATTCCTTCATTAAAGTTTTCAATCACTTTTTGGCAATATGGCGGTCCTATTTAGTCCTATTTAGCTCCTTATAGACTCAGTCCTTAACATAGCCCCACAAAAAATAATGCAGTGGTGTTAAATCACACGATCTGTGTGGCCACTAAGCTGTTGATTGTTGTAAAATTATTCGATCGGGAAATTTGGTTTGCATATGGCACCGTCCTGTTGAAACCACGTGTCAGTGATTTTCACTTCGTCAATAACAGGCCAAAATAAAGTTGTTAGCATCCCGCGATAGCGTGATCCATTGACCGTTACCCATTTCAACCTCATCTTCGAAAAAAAACGGCCCAAACACGACTTCAGACCACATAGTGCACCATATAGTGACGTATTAAGCATGCAAAGGCTTCTCAATAATCACACTAGGATTTTCAGAAGCCCAAGTGCAGCAATTTTGCTGTGATAAATTTTTTATAAAATGTCTAAGCAAAAAAATTCTGTTGAAAATATGTTTAAGAGACAATTTCTGTTAGCCAAAAGTGTTTTGCAAAAATTTATTATCGATATATATTTTTTTGAGAATATCAGTTAGCGATATAGTTATTGAAAAATATCTGTTATCGATAATTATTGAAAATTTCTTTAAACAATATAAAAGGTATATCGATTTGCGTTATCAATAAAATTTTTATCGATTAATTTAATTAGATCGATAAATTTTAATATGACATTTTTATGATTGAAACATATGTTATCGATAAAATTTTTTAAATCGATTTATTTTTTTAAATCGATAATTTTTTTTTAATCGATAATTTTTTTTTAAATCGACATTTGTTTTAATTGATAAATTTTTTATAGCAAATTGTTGTGATCGGTATATTCGTAAATAAATATATACATACATACACGCATTCATATGTACATATTTACATACACACATACATACATACATATATACATACATGCATACATACATACATACATGCATACATACATACATACATATGCACATACATACATACATACACACACTTACGTACATACATACATACATACATACATACATACATACATACATACATACATACATACATACATATGTACATACATACATACATACATACATACATACAAACATACGGACATACATACATGCATACATGCAAACATACATACATACATACACACATACATACATACATACATACATACATACATACAAACATACAGACATACATACAAGTTATATTATTATTAATTATTTATTCTTTATTTATCATTAACTTTATTTATCATTTTATCTTTATTTATCATTCCTTATTAATTAATTGTGTCAGAAATTTTCAGTTTCTGACACAATTAATAATTAATGCCAACTACCTTTAATTGCTTAAGCAAAATACTCTTAAAATAACCGTTAATTTAAAAACCAACAAATTATAGGTATTCAATAATGATTTGCTATATGATAAATAAGGAATGATAAATAAAGATAAAATTATAAATAAAGGTAATGATAAATAAAGAATAAATAATTAATAATAATATAACTTACATACATACATACATACATACATACATGCATACATACATACATACATACATGCATACATACATACATACATACATGCATACATGCATACATACATACATACATACATACATATATACATATATACATTTTTACATATTTTTTTAGAAAATTTTTGTTATCGATAATTTTTGTTATCGATAATTTTTGTTATCAAAAATTTTTGCCACCTATAATTTTTTTTATCAATAATTTTTGTTATCGAAAATTTTTGCTATCGATAATTTTTGCTATCGAAAATTTTTCTTATCGATAATTTTTGTTATCGATCATTTTTGTTGTCGATCATTTTTGTTATCGATAATTTTTGTTATCGATAATTTTTGTTATCGATAATTTGTGTTATCGATAATTTTTGTTATCGATAATTTTTGTTATCGATCATTTTTGCTATCGATAATTTTTGCTATCGAAAATTTTTGTCATCGATAATTTTTGTTATCGATAGTTTTTGCTATTGATCATTTTTGTTATCGATAATTTTTTTATCGATAATCTTTGTTATCGATAATTTTTGTTATCGGTAATTTTTGTTATCGATAATTCTTTTTATTTAATTTACGATATTAATGAAATAGCTGACTTAAGATAAAAATTTAATTGACATGTAGTTGCCTTTTTACGATACACAATGGTGTCAATGAACTGTTTAAAATCCAGGACGACAGGTTTTCTACATTTTAAAATTTACTGTTAGCCAATTTTAAATAATATTTCAAATATTATGAATGCAAAAAAAATGTAAACCTTGAGATAGTTATATAAAAAGAATAACAAATAAAGTTCATTTGCAAATACTTTAAACAAAACAATTATTTTTATCACAATGTTCATGAAAGAAATTAGGGAAAAAATTTGAAAACCATTTTAACACATTTAAATAGTCATCAAGAGGAGAATGAGAAGAAGAAGTAAGTGCGGCTGTTAGGCTGTTTTTAATGGTGGACAGTTATATGTTTTAATGTATAATATTTCCTTTCAAAAAGCATTATTGCAGGGGTAGTTATGTGTAAACAAAACTTAAATTATACATTCGCGTTATTTTGGGGTAGCGGGGGAAAGCATGAAGACGAATCATAACAGAGTAAGTAACTGATAGTGTGTCGTTGATTGTATTTGAGATTTTATATGTTTTAAAATTAAATACATTTATGGAAGCAAATATTTTGAAATTTTCATTTATTTGTTTAGCGCGACAGAATATTGCAGAATGGAAAGCAAGAAAAATTTATTTTGTAGTACAAAACTTATCGTCAAACACTTCCAAATGTACCTTTAACGAATGAACCAAAAAACACATGTTAATGAACTTTTTGAAATTTTACAGTTACCTCTACAAAAGCAATGAGTATACGTTACAAGATTTTATTACATATAACAATTATTTATTTATGATAAGTACTTGGTAACACTGTTAATAACAACCACTTGAATATAAATAATTGTAGCCAACAACAATAACAGAGAGAAAAAACAAGTGTCTATAGTAAAACACAATTTTACTCCCCTTATTTTAATTGGAGAACAATTTTGCTTTTTATTTATTTTTAAAACCAACAAAATTAAGAATGCAACACAAACAAAAAATACAGCTGCATGAAGCAAAGGAAGCGGATATAAAAGATGAAGATTATGACAGCAGATAAGAGAAAATTGTATAGTTCTCTGTGGTGTCAAGGCTCTCTTTCTTTAAGATACAACAATTTATGAATGAAGTTGTATGAAAGGAAACATATTCAATTTTTAAATAAATAGAAATAGTACAACAAAAATAAATAAATAAACAAAGTAAAAAAAAAGCTTTAATTCGATTTGATTAAATACTTTTTTTTCATGTTTTTATTCTCTAAATTTAAATTTTTAACCAGAACTTGACAAAATTGGACTTTTAAAGAAAAAACAAAAAAAACTGTAATTGCAACTAACGAAAGAACGAAAAATAAAGAGCTAAACGATATTTTATTAAGATAACAAAACCAGCAACAAATTACTATTGTTTAATATAAAAAAAAACACGAAAGAATAAAAAAAAAAATTAAAAACAGCATATAAAGAGGAGAAAATAAAAGAGCAAATTATATGAATGAGATAACGAATTTGAAGATATAAATAAAATATGGGTGTTTCTTTAAAAAGAACAACTTAATCGATAAATTGCTTTAAACAATTTTTTTTCTGGCGACAAATAAAAATCAATTTTTTTTCTCTGATTGCAATTTAGATGAGAAGTTATTGATTTCGACATCATTATCATTATGAATATGAGTCGCTAAACGTCTTTGAAAGTTTCAAAATCTATAGAAATAAAAATAAAATGGCGTCCGTTATTAAACATATAACTTGACAAGGGCTTAACCGATTTCGCTAATTTTTTTTTAATGTACGTAATAGTCTGAAAAAGGATTTTTAGGGAATGCAAAATTGAAAATTGATAAAAATTCAAAAATTTTGTGTAAACTAAAATTACGTTTTTCTATGGGATTTTTTTATTTTTTGTTTATAGATTCCTTTCAAACTTAACACAAACAACGTCTTGATTTATGAAATATTCAGGTTTAAATGACCAAGCCTATTTTACGACCACTTTGTATAGTTTTTGTTGTTTGTTGGTGGTGGTAGTGAAGAAGACTTAAACTATGGCAATTTGCAATTAAATCATATGAAAATAACTCATCGAGTTTTTTTTTCGTCTTTATTATATTAAAATAACTCCTTTGAACAAAACAACATTGCAGGGTCACTAGTAGTAATATAAAAATTATGAAAAATTAGAATATACATATTTTCGCCAATTGAAAATAAATCAATAAATAATAAATTCAATTGTATGGTCTAAATAAAACGAAAAAGTTCAAAAACTTTGTTTATTCAAGATGTTAATCCGTATTAGCTTTATTGCACAATATACAGTGGTGAATTATAGTGGTGTTAGCAAAATATTGTGGAGATGTTTCTCATGACTAGGCTTGGCATTAAAAATATACAGTAAAATAATTTGTAATATACGAAAGACGAGAATTCCAAACGAACAACTAGCTAAAGTAAATCAAAAACTTAGCTTTATTATATTGACAGGCAATTTAATTTTGAACGCTGTTAGAACATATCGCTATCCTGTTGAAGGAATACAATTGTATTTAACATCATTGAAACCTTAATTCTGTGGGAAAATTCTTAAAATTTAATAAAATATAAAATATTTAAAGGCAGCTTTGTATTCAATAATTACTTGTTTTATAAAATCAGTTTCAAAAAAGTATCCATAACTCGACTACTCTCACATTAAATAACCATTAACATCTGATGGAGATTTATTTTGTTTTTTTTTCAGTTTAATCGATTGACATTAATTTAAAAATGTTGTACTAACGCAATAATAGCTACTGTAATAGGTACTGTTACTAGCTTATCGGTCTGGGGGTTGTGGGTTCGATTCCCAACAAAAAACCTTGGCTGTTTTCACTAAAAAAAATAAAAATTCACTGTCGGTAGGGCTGTTTAGTGATAAGCATAGTCACTGGTCGCTGTGCTGCCATATACGACAGGTTTTTTCTGATAACATTGAACTTCTAGTAATGCAAGCTGCCCCGGCAGGCTAATAGGTAGTGTGTACTTAGCCTACCAATCTAGGGGTGGTTGTTTTCACTACAAAAATAAGAGCTTGAAGGCTATATATCTATCCTTCTACTTTCACCACCTGTCTCATCTCTTCTCTATCCCTTCCGTAAAGAATGTAGCACGGTTGTGGCAAAATAGGCATTGTCGCCTGCTACTTCTCTTTAAAACAAAAAAAAATTATATTAAGCCAATATGCGTTAATTGCGCTAGATTCCTTTAAACATAAATATTTTATGATAATGTTTAAATATAAAATATTTATTATTCTCAGAAATAATATTATATTACTGTAGTGTAAGCATATCCTTATGGCCATTTCGCTGCTGCTTATATAAGTCCTCAGTAACTATTAACCAAATTTTGTATAAAAAACTCAAATGTTATATCTCAAGCCCAATTGATTTAATGAGAATTATATTTAACTAACAATACTCTAAAAACCTGTAAACACAGTGACCATTAAGAAGTTGTTGTTATATTTTTAATTAAAATTACGTTCTAAGGGAAACACCCATATATGACAGAAAAAGCTTTAAAAAAAAACTTTGCTCAAAGGACAAGTGCAACAACAAGAACAAGCAAACGCAATACTCACTACACAAATTCGAAATATAACAAAAGAGCAGGAGGAATAAATGTATGGAAAAAAATATATACATATATAAAATCCAACTAAAAGAAAATGTCAAGTAGGGAAAACATTGAAAGAGACGACAACTGAACAAGAAGATTCAGGCAGGAAAATTGCCATTGATTTTTCACCAAACATTATTTGTTGTATTTGGCATTGGCTTAGAAAAAAAACCCACAAGGAAAAATGGGGGGCGGAGCTTAAGTAAAAATTGATTATTTAAATCCTAGAAAATTAAAAAAAAAAACCCATTACACAATCCATAAGTACTTACTTGCCCACAAAGTTTTCCAAGACAGAACTTTTGCCGGCCGACTGACCACCTACAACTGCGATCTGGGGCAGATCAAGCTGCATGTGCACGCCCAATTGCGTAAAGGCATCCTGCAGCTTATTGACAATTGGAATTAAATTCTCCATAATGATACGCAATAAAAATGTTTTGAAGAGTTTTTCCAAAGAAAATCACTTTGCTACTTTTCTTGTGTTGTATGAGAGTGCGAGAAAAAAGAATTAAGAAAATTTCCAACACCTTTAAAAGGTGTCAGAAATTTTTTTTACAACTTCACTTGGTTTCTTTTACTTTGTTCTTCTTTTCTTGGCAATTGATGATTAATTTTAAAAACGTTTTATCTTAAAAAAATTTTTTTTCTTTGCTATAAAAAAGAATTTTAATTAAGTAAATTGTTTAAACACTTTTTATTTATGAATTCTTTTATAATCTACTTGATTTAATAATCGCTTTTTATTTTTTTCACTGAGGTCCAAATCTTTGGTATCTATCAGGTTTACGAATCGTTACACGACTAAAATTTCGATTTTTTCATTTGTTCTCTTTGCTTTCCATTAACATTAAATTTTTAGAAATTTTGCTTTAGGAGGGTATTTCGTGTTATTTTTCTGTCACTCTACTTCAAGTAAGAATTTTTTGAGACCATAAAAAACAGAAAATGACAATTGAAAACACAATTGTCAAAAAAATATTAACATGATGACAGACAGACAACACTGTATTCAAGTTATCGATGGGCGAAACATTTTACAATGATTTCCGTGATTTGTTTCTAAACCTTTATAATTAATTAATAACAAAACCATTATAAAAAAGAATTTAATAACTTGTAATAATGATATTTATTTGTTGTGAGTCATTCATATTGCAGGCGACTCATTAATTAAATGTATATTTGCTGGAAAGAGAAAAGTGAGCAAATAAAAACATTTTTTTTAAAGCAGAGTTGTTTACTGTAAAGTAACACATAATAACAGAGTTGTTAGTTAATGTACATGAAAAAATGCAAATTCCAAAGAATTTTTTCATTTATCTATAATTAAAAAGATAAAAAAAATTGATTAAGGACTT
Source organism: Trichopoda pennipes (assembly GCA_030448955.1). Taxonomy (NCBI): domain Eukaryota; kingdom Metazoa; phylum Arthropoda; class Insecta; order Diptera; family Tachinidae; genus Trichopoda; species Trichopoda pennipes. Next base: position 4,099,984 of record JASKUP010000056.1, on the reverse strand, counting down.
TTTTTAATACACTTTGCATTTGCTACTTCGCCTCTAAATTAATTTTATTATTTTTGTTTTTTTCTAAAACCATTTAAACCTAAAATAATATTGAATTCCTCTCCTTGGCCAAATTTTAAGGTCACTTTATTCACTACTATTAAAATTATACTTATTATTCTAACCACTTTTGGAATGTGAATCTTTTATATTAGTTTAACTAAGTATTTTAAATAATCATTGTGTTTTAAAATCTTTTCCGTTTTCAAACTACACTTAAGAATTGCTTCTTTTTTCTCTAGTTATTAGCACAAAAATCAATTTTCGACTGAGCAAATATTTAAAAAGAAAGCCAAAAGAAGAATGCCAAACTGTCTTAACACATACACAGCCAGAAATCTATAGCAAAACAGAAGTTTTACGCGAAATGTGGCCACACTGATAATTTGCGAAATATTAATAAAGACCGCTTTCAGACAGGCAAATTTTACTTTGACAAAGTTCTTTTAAACTTTCTTTGGTGTTCAAACACAAAAAGTTTTCTTTTACAAATTTTGTTTTAGTCAATGTAATCTGTAATGTAATCTGTGTATAAGTACAACTGTGTATAAGCGACGAAAGAAAAACAAAGCAACTTTGCGAGTATATCAAAGTCTGTACTCTCAATCATGCTTTCTCCCTCGCTCTCACATAAAATCAAAACTTTGCAAAGTAAAATTTGCCTGTCTGAAAGGGGTCAAACCATCACTTTTTAGGGTTTCTATATTGAAGTGTCGCACCAACAGGCGACATGTTTTTTAAGTTTTCAATTCGTATGTTTTTTATGTCTGTTAATATTGGCTAACTTACATAAGGTTTATAATTTTTGAACGCAAACGTACATGTACTATCACACATGACATCGGTTATGTTAATTGAGAACAGCTGATTGCCCAAACATTTTAATTTGTTTTTTGCTAAAAGTGTTTGCGAAAGCTAGCTAATAATTTTTTATGAAATGAATTTGAGAAATAAAAAAATTGCACTATGCGGTAGTGCTTCAATTATTGCAGCAATAAAACTTAAAAGAAAATTGAATTAAAAAGAAAACAATTTCCATTTATTTACTTTTTCTTTTTCAGTATATAAACATACAAGCCGCTTGTTTGATAAATGGCTTGCAGCCGTCGAAATATTTTTGGTTCCGTCGCTGAAGTATTAGCGACGCTAAATTGTTTTTTTTTTATTTAATTTTTTCTTTTTTAAAGAAGACGTTGGGGTTGTATTAACAAATCTATACATTTTTGGACTCATTTTAATAAAACGACAACGTTAAATTAAAAAAAATATGTATAGTTTGTTTGTCTTGCAAAATACTTCATTTAGACGACTACTGATAGTGCACATAATCAACCGCCGACGAATTTGCTCGCATTTTAGAGACATTGGGAGCTGTATGTTAAATGTTTAACATAAGAATTTAGCGCGCGCTCTATTTCAAATAATGTTCCGTTTACACATGTAAATTTTGACACAATGTGAAAGGCATGTCATCTGTTGGTACCTTAAACTGTTAATATTGTTACGGATGTGTCTTGCTTAAGTTTTAAAAGAAAATAATTAAGCAATAAAGTAAATAATTCGGTATGTTGTTTACTGACTGCGTGTCTTACTAAGAAATCTAATGCACGTAAGACGACAACAAATATCTTAAAATAAATTCCAGGAAGAAATTTTATCAGCATAAAAACAAAAATACACACAGACATACAGTCGCCTATACATTGAATGAATAACATAACAACAATAAAATGTGATAGAAAGGGAGTAGAAGATTCTGATTTTTTCCTTGACCTCTAGTGGACAAATATAAAAAGACAGCGTCTGAGTGTATAGTTAGATAGTTAGGTAAATTGTTCTGAAGTGTCAACTTTGTGTAGTTAAAGTAAATAGATCTGGTGTACTTTAAAATCTGATGTTATTTATTTTTCAATAAAGAACTCACAACAAAACGTTTATAAAAGGTATAAACGTAACAATATAAATTTGAAGTCTGCCCGTCTAGCATACTCTATTATAATACCTTCTTTAGTATTCTTCGCATCCATAAATCACCTGGGGTAGATCTTTCTACAATTTAAGTAGTTATTTGATAGAGAGGAATAGAGACTTGCAAGAACTTGCTATAAAATTATGTGTTGTCGCAAAGAATTTAAAGAATAGTAAAATCTATTCAATTAAGTTCGACATTTTATAAACAAAATTCTATTGCATAAAGGTAAACGTAAATTTAAAGAAGAAGAACTTTAAAAGTGCGGACAGCAATAAAACATCAATGAAATAATTGGTTGGTAATTAAAAAAACCAACAATTATCAGTTTTTAATTAAAATTTTCCGACTATATCCTAGCATATTTTATTTCCTTACTTCAATATTTATGCATATTTTTGCCATTTTATAAAAAGAATTATTTCCCATACTTGCGAATCTCGAAATTCATTTATATCTTAAAAATTCTTAAGAATCTACACTTAACTCAACTCTGTATAAACTGTCTTCTCATTTAAAACTGCAGCCAACTTCAGTTCAAACTATTGGCAACATCACATCAAAACGGAAGTTATCTACAAATGTCAATTGAGTGACAGTTTTCTTTTCGTTCTACATTTTGCAAACGAAAGTTGTGTTTTTTTCTTGTGCTGTACGCGTTTCGTGTCAAAACTAAGGCTTAAAGTATGTAAAATCTATTAAATTATTAATAAAATAATTTACAAATTAATTATAAATTATATTTTACTCAAATAAATACAATATAAAAAATAAGATGTATAAGAAAATTTAAGATTAAAAACATAGGTGTTTAAAATAATTTTTTTTAATGAAAGTAAAGTAACTTAATTAATTTTGTTTTTATTTTAGAATGCGTTACGTGGCTGCATACATGTTGGCTGTTCTCGGTGGTTCGGAAAACCCCAAAAATGCTGATATCGAAAAGATTCTCAGCTCTGTTGGTATCGAAGCTGACAAAGAACGTTTGACCAAGGTTGTCACTGAATTGACTGGCAAATCTGTAGATGATTTGATCGCCGCTGGCCGTGAAAAGTTATCTTCCATGCCTGTTGGTGGTGCTGCTGTTGCAGCTGATGTTCCAGCAGCCAGTGCTGATGCTGGCGGCAAAAAGGAAGAAGCCAAGAAAGAAGAGAAAAAGAAGGAAGAATCAGAGTCTGAAGATGACGATATGGGCTTCGCTCTCTTTGACTAAAAATCTTGTGGCAATTATTATGATAACGTGCAAAAGCTTGTCGAGGTGAGTCATTTTAGAAATATGTATAGGGCTAATAGTCTAATCATGAAAAAGTAATATGATGGTAGTTAAATAAAATGAATTGAAAATGATGAATATATGTACGTTTTCCAAATATTTATCATTTTAACATGGTAACTGCGTATTAATCCAGTTTGTGTAGAATCAATTATTTTAACTTCCATTTTGTTTTTACTTTTTCTATTATGATGAACCAAACTTACCATCTTTCGGCTGAACATTCGGTGATGCTACTTAATAATTTTCTGATTTTTTAAACTTAATTTAACATTTTCTAATTAAGAAATGAATAAAATAAAAACAAATTTCTTTTTTCAGCTTCTTTAACCAGCAGACTTTTTTTCGGCGAATTCTATCATCACCCACCAGTCTTCATTACAGCCGATTAAAACAAATTTTAAAACTTTATGGAAACATTTATAACTCAACCTGTGCAAAACAAAATAAGTTTTTATTTCTGTGAAATAAAAATGTAGAGAGCTACAAGTTTTTACACGTAAACAAAACAAAAAAGTGTATTTTATTTTAATAAGAAAAATTCTGAAAAATGTCTATTCAGATCGTGCAGAAATGGATGGTATATTCACTTAAATTTTATTTCTGGAAATATTCACTACAGTCTGTTTGGTATGGATTTGACTAAATTTTATGTTTCCTCAGATGTGATATTTTAACACTCTGCCCCCGCAGAGAGCGCTTTGTAAAGTTTCTTTGCTTGTTACGACCTGCTGACGAATTTTGTTTTCCAAAAGAATCCAGAGGTGCTCAATGTGGTTGTGGAGGCGTTTTAAGCTATCTTGGATCATTGTACGGGAGCCAAAGCCTAACTAACTCGGCTGTGTACTTTGGATCGTTGTCTTGCTGAAATCAATATGTGGGTGATAAATCAAGTTTTTCTGCACTCTACTTCAAATTTCTTTTAAATATGTCCAGATATGCCCACTTATCCATCGTAGATTCAATAAACTCCATTTGACCCACACCTCCAGCAGCCATACAACCCCATTCCATAATCCCACTACCAACATGCTTAACTGTAGCGGTAAGATTTTGCTTCTCAAGAGCGGTCCCGGGCTTGCGCCATATTTTTTGACGTCCCTTTATTCGAAAAATGCAACAAAATATGCTTTCATCTGGGACTTGGGACCAAAACCCCGGAGGGTTATTTATGTACGCGGCATTATCAAACTTAATGTGCTTTTGTGTGTTGACTCTGAATATAAATGGTTTTCTTCTTGAAATTTTTCTAGCGGTTTCTGCAAGGACTTTCTTGTTAGAGGATGGGCGAATATTTTCAACAATATTTGTTGAAAATATTTGCCAATATTAAGAATTTTGCGTTCTTTTCGTTTCGACTCATAGAATTAGAAAATTGCGAACTATCGGAATTAATTGCGACACGCAATTATTTCGCTATCGACTCTCAGAATCAGGCCCCAGAATTTTTGAAATTATTTACTACACGTTGGACGGAAGAATATGTTCTCCTTATCGTTTTACCAATTTTTCTTCCCACATTTTTATAATTATTTTTTCTTTCCGAAACACTAAATTCTCTTCATTTGGCTTTCATGTTTATAAAATCCTAATTTCTTGAACTCAAAATGCGCTAATGTACTTTTTAAATAAGCGGTTTAATAAAAGTGAATGAACACAAGGCCAAAATATTTAAAAAGTAACGGTATTACAGGCTTAAACATAGTGAACGCAGACTTTCTGATTGCAATATTTACGTATTGTTGAGCTTAAATCCCGTTATTGGAAAACTAAAGAGATGAAAGACTTTTTGTTGTTTTTTTAGCTATGGCTTGAAATTTAGAAACTCAAAAAAAATTAAACTTAATTACATCTTTGTTAGTTATCTTCATATCGCCAGAAATAGTATACGTGAACGCAGACTAATTGGCCATTGTTGTTGAAGTTTGTTTATTTTGCAAAAATAGCTGCATAAATGTGACCCTAGTGTTGGGAAAACCCAAGATAAAATAATTTGCAGTGTTAAAAAACGACTTTATACGTTCGCTTTGAAATGCACATATGTATTAGTTAATTTCAGCATTTATTTGAGGTCGAAGGTTCTATTTAATGCATTAAAAAGCCACAGTCTGTTTTGCTGTAGAAAGATCTGTTAATATGTTCGTGTCGTACTTTTAAGACATTATTGTTTTACGTAAACGTTGCGTCTTAGTAGTACCTATCCACACCGATGAACCCAAAATGCATGCCCCTTATATGTATGGTGGCCCTTTAAATAGAAGCGAATACTATTTAAGTTTAATGAAACATTTTTATAATTGGTGAAAACTACTTTCTTCCTATATTTATCAAAAGAATACAACATTGTTGTCTTAATAATTCACCACTACATTCTAAAAACAACTTGTCAGCACTGACCTTATAAAACAGCTGAGTTAGTAAGTGCGGTTTTACACACATCAACTTTTGTTGCTCAACTGTTGTTTTTTCCATTAGAAAGAAAGAGAAGGGGTATAATGTTTTCTCTTTCTTTCTAATGGAAAAAACAACAGTTGAGCAACAAAAGTTGATGTGTGTAAAACCGCACTAAATAAACTGTTTTAATACCCCCACAGAGACCTGTGCCGTCGCCGCGGTAATTTTTCGACTGAAGCACAGCCGCCGTTGGTGATTTTTTTTTAAGAACTTATGTTGAATAATCGCTTAAACGGTACATTAAAATATGTATGCATGCATGTATGTATGTAGAGTGCTCCCTAGAAGCATTGATTTTGTTAAATTTAGCCTTATCTTGTAAACTTTATATGCAGACAGTTGAAATTTAGACGAGGTATGTACTATATGCGCTATAATATAAATATAACAGGAAATGTACTACCGGATATTTTCAGCCGGCTGCAGTCGATTTTAAGTCGCCGCTGAAACTGTTTTGCACCAGCCGCCGCAGCCGAAAAAATTAGTCGGCGCAGGTCTCTACACTCCCACTAAAGAATTGTTTATTTAACTAAACAAATTTTATAATGAAATATACTAAATGCAAAATTTAGTGAATAAATAAAAAAATGTTACGAAATCAACAAAATAATAAACAACTTCTGAAATATCTACTTCCTTTAACAACACATCAACGTTTGATACAACAAAACACAGCACTTTGCAACAAAAGTACGAAAAATGTATCACGCCAAGGAAAAATTATGGCAAAACTGTTTGGCCATCGAATGAGTGGTAGTAAAAAGCATTGGTTTTCCTCAAACACAGACGAAATGAAATCAACGAATTCCAATGTATTGTTCGCACAGTCACAATTTAGTAAATCAGCTAATAATGGGGGGAAAAATGTCACCCGACGCATGACGGTGCTGAATAAATTGTTTATGAAACATATTACGGATCTGATGGCCACAGGAGAAATATCAGAAGCTATTTTAGGTAAGGGTTTGCAGGTGTCTAAGGTAAAAATATCTCAAGATTTCGCCTTTGTCAATGTATTTTGGTTATCCAGTGGTGATATGGATAAAGATGTTTTAATGGAACACGAACTGCAACGTTGTTCAGGTTTATTAAGGCATGAACTTTCACAACTGGGCTTGATGGGTGTAGTGCCACGCATTAAATTTGTTAAAGATAAAATTTTTAACAATATAAATCATATTGAAGCTTTACTAAGGGATATGAATTTTGAAACAGAAGAAGAGGAACAACAACAAGAAGAAGAATATATGGATATACCATGTAATTATGGGGCAGAAACTTTAAAACAAGAATTCTATGGTGGTAAAAACGATAATCTTATACCCACTGTACAGCAAGATCTTAAGGAAAATGACAAGTCTCCTATAGTTATAGATGTAAATGTGCCTGAAATGCGTCATGATGTTTTGGGCTTGGATCATAAAGGTATTATGCTTAAAATTCATACTAAAATGCGTAAATCCAAACAAGCCTGGGATCAACATTTACAAAAGACTTCATCAGATTCGAAAGACTTTAATTCTATACAAAATTCTTCAACGATACCGTCAACTTCTTTTAACCACTTGGCTGAAACCAATGAAAAATTAGCCAGAGCTGCGGCAGATGCTGAAAATTTTAAAGCTTTCTTGGCTGAACGCAAACAACGGCGTAATACTCCTGAACGTAAAAGGTTTAGAGCCTCCGATCATCATATCGGCGAAATAAATGAAAAGGATAATCCACACGATTACACTAAGCTAGTGATGTCGACCCGTCAACGTCAAGTTTTCGAAGCAGAAGATTATTTACCAGATGATATGGAGGATATAAAAAATAAGTGTTAAACAAATTTTTTATAAGGAAAAGTCACAGCTAAAGTTCAACTTTTTATTTTGTTTTTCTAAATTGTATAAAATATTGTTGAATTTTTCAATAAAAATTCGTTTTTTTTTATTTTTTGCTAAAAACCCAGGGAGTTGGTTTTAAAATTTTGAATAGTTTATAAAATAACTTCTGAACAGCTGGCTTTGCAAACAAAAAACAAATTAATTTGTCAGCTGATCAATAAAATGACTATTTTATATTATTCGCCTTGCATGACATAGTACAAACTTGATAATTAATTCGCCGCTGCCACCACCCGTGGCATAAAATATAAGAAAAATAAATTGTACAAATGGAACTAAAAATTATTTTGTAACCATTTTGCATTCCTGCCTTCGAATATCACAGTCTAGTGTTAAATGAATAATTTAAAATCAATAAATTGAAACTCTTGTTTAGATATTTATGTATACAAATTTTCTACATTTTTAACAGGAAAGGAAATGGTACCAAATTGAAGTACACTTTCAGGCGTTCCAAAAAATTTTCTAGGTTCATTTTACATTCAGTGAGGTGAATAGAAACAAATAATACTAAAATATTATAAGTCGTTATAATAATCAAAGTCGTAAAGTCGAGGCTTACGGTATTATTGCTGAAAATAGCAGTGGCTATAGTGATGCAAACATAGCTGCTTAACAGCAAGGTGTTGAAAATGAGTCTAGATTATTAACTCGTCGATGTTTGGAACAATTGGGCATCACTAAGGATAGCATAGTAGTTTAATTAATTTAAGAATTAAAACGTTGAATGTTTGGTAATTGGTTGTTTGGAATATTGACCAAAAACAACGAATTTTTCAACAAAGCCATCTCTGGTGATGAGGAGGGTGCTCATTTCCATTTAGGAGGTTAGGTAAGCATACAAAATTGTCGCATATAGTGCTCGTAAAATCCACAAACTGTCTTCGAAAAACTGTTACATTCAAAGGAAGTGACCGTATGACACGGCTTGTGGTCAGCGGTATCAGCGTTCCGTATTGTTTTAAAAGTGAGGAAGAAAATGTACGCCTTCGTGAATTCTGTGCGCTAAAACTGTGATAACCAATTTTTTGTGGCCACAATTGGTTAGTATTGACATCAGTGACCTTTGGTTTCAGCAAGACGACGGCCATAAGTCACACAGCCATCCAAATAATTCAGTTATTGCATGAAAAAATCCCCGCTTGCGTAAATTCTTGATTTGGCGCTGCAGTCTTGTGTTTAAACACCACAGAATTATTTTCTCTGCGTCTATGGGATAGAGCGGGTTTGTGGGTTGCACAAAGAATTGATTGTCTTAAAAATGAAATTGGTGAGATAAGCGAAGCTTTGTTGCAAAATGTGACTCAAAAATTTTGTGAAAAAAAGGAAAATCTACGAACAAGGACATTTGCCCGACATCATATTCCATTCCCCCCCGAAGGCGCATTTATATGTCTTAACGGATTCTCACCGTCATTATATGTGACACCGGGGGAAAAAGGGAGCCCAGTCCCCTGAAGGCTAGCAGGGAGTCAACTGGAAACTCTACGTTATTTCCACGGGAATCAGTAAGCCCCAGAGTTCCGCTTTTTTGCTTTTTAGCCTTTTAGCTGTTCTCTGTCTGATTATTAGGGTGGGACCTTTGGGGAGCAGTAGTGGTTATGGTTTCGCGGTCCTTATGAATTTGATTAAGGGGCCAGGATCATCTTACCTTTACTTAGAATAAAGAAAAAAGCACTTGGTGGTGCTTTTTAGTGAAATTTAAATATTTTACGTTATGTTTTTCTAAAGAGTTATTTTTTTTTTATTGAAAATATTTGTATTTGTTTTTCTTATGTTTATATTACAATTTTAAATAATTATCCATTTTAATCTTTTTTACAAATAAATTTTTTAAAATTTGCTGCGCATTTGTAATTTTTTCTCTTAAGTTATAATTTCTGGCTGGTATTTAAAATTATTTAAAAATTATTGAAACAACAAAAATATGTAGAAAATATAAAAAAAAATTGGAAGAAATTTAGGTTTAATTCAAAAGTTTTATTTGAATAATTTGTAAGGAATCAAAGAAAAATAATTTTAATTACAATTTTATTATATTTTGATTTAGAAATATTAAAAAATTTATTTTAAAATGCCAAGGCGATGCAATGAAATTTCGCGTGCAATTTTTATTGTTTAAAGTTCTATTGAGCTTAATATCCAGCCACTACATGCACACATACACATACACATACACACACATTAATATGTGTTTGCACTTGTAAGCAAACAAATGTAGTTTTAGCGTTTTTTTTAAACGCACAACAACAGATGTCAAACTGAGGGCTGTTGCTAAAAAAATAAATATGAATTTTTAATTTCAATTTAATAAAAACAAAAATAATTTTTAAAATTAATTGTTTAAATTTAATGAAAAGTTAAAAATTTTAAGAAAATATACAGTTTTAGCTGCAAAACTTTATAAAATGTTTTTGCTTATTTCAGTTTTATTTATTTACTTTTTTAGATTAGATTACAATTATGTAGATTAACAGCATTTGTCAACAGTTTTAATTTTTTTTTAAGATTTTGTTTTAAATGGCATTTTATTTTTGTTTTTCTCCTTTTTTTTATTTTTGTTACGAGGTATATATTTTTAAGTTTATTTTTATTTTATACTTTATTATTTTTTTTAATTTATTATTTTTTATAAAAAAAAAGACTTTAACAGCTGAGTCAACGTATTAAAATTTGTTGTTTTTTTTTCTTTCTTTTAAAGTTAATAAAAAATAAAACTTAAATATTAAAACTTAAAACATAAATGGCAATACAAGTCTTTTCGTCAAAAAATGTAATACATTTTATTTTAACTTCTATAAAATAAATTAAAAAAAGATAAATTTTTGTGTTGTTAAAATTGTACTTTAATTAAAAATAAAGTGATAAATAATAAAATAAATAAAAAGTGTCTTATTATAATAATCATAAATGCAAATTTGTTAAAAAAAAAAACAAGAAACTACAAATTAATTTAAGACAATTTTAAATAACTAGATAAAAAAATGGACAAAGTATACATTTTATTTGGTAAAAAAAGGTGGTTTAAAAACGAACAGAAGAGTTTTATGAATACAAATTCATATAATTTAAATAAAAGTCTTATAGATTTTATGAGAGTTATTTTCTTTGTTTTATTAGAACTCTTACAATTTGTGATTTATCACTGAGAGAAGGTATTTTCGTTAAATTGATGACTTGCTGACGTGTCCGTTAACTGTTTGGCATAACATATAACACCCTAGATACAAAAAGGTCACAACACACAATTTTTCAAAACTGACTTCTTTTCATAAATTAAGTCAGACTACACATCTCTAACTACAAAAATTTCTTTCACATCATTATCTTTTTTAACTAGAAAAATGAGTTGTAACCGTTTTGTAATTAGGGTGCGATATCATGCCCTGGCATATGTGTTCTGTGTCAACCATCCAACAAAGTTTTTGACTACGCAATTATTTTTTCTCTAAACACACTCCAATGCTGCGGCACAGTTTTTTAACGGCGTTAACAGTAGTTGTTCATTCTGACTATTAATGGCGATTTTAATACCATTTTTTCAACTTTTACCGTTGCAAAACATTTCACGCTATTTTTTGGTAAAACATTAATTTAATTTTAAAAATAATATTTGCAAGCACTGGAACTTTATCTAAAAATTTTATTATCAAAATATTTCGCCACACCTTTGTGTGGCATTTTCAGGAAAAGAAAAATATATAAAATCTCTGTAAAATATTAAAAAGTTTAATTGACTATAATTATTATTTATTTAATTTTAAATTTGTAATTTAAATTAAATAGTTAAAAATTATTTTCAAAAACTAGCTAAATTTTTGAGTTTAAGATTTTATATAGATTATTATGTGACCAATTATGGAATTTGTTAATAATAAAACAATTTACTTTGTAATTTAACACAAACTTAAGAAAAAAATACAAATTTCTCAATTCCAAAAAATATTAAATCACTGAATTTAGTTTTTTTTTTTTAAATCTAAAATAAATTTATATCTTTAGTTGTACCAACAAGCAGCACTAATCAACTATTTACTGTTGTTACAGAATTAATTCAAATCAAACATAGAATTGCTACACTTAACAGTATAACGGATGCTAAACAAAATAAATCGCTGGGGTTACCATACCAAATTGATTTTGAAAAAAGAGTTTTAATCGCTGCTTTTTTTAGCTTTCAATATTTTGAGAAAGAAATCCATTAAGAAAGAGCATCTCTTTTCAGTAATTTCACATTGAGAAAGTGTTGACAGCATGTCTGTTATTTATATGTTTTTGTTATTCTTTAACAGTTCAAAATTGCAGATTATTAGCTTATTTAACAAGTATTAAATAGAAATTATTAAAAATCTTTTGAAACACAAAAATAAATTCTAGAAGAATTTATTTCAGCACAATTCTTCTCACTATTTATTCACCCTTGTTATTTATAAAATTGTTGTTACAGAATCTACAATCCATTTAAAATGAAACATACAGTTGCAACACGTAACGGAAGCAAGTAAAATAAATGGCTGGGGCTACCATATCAAATTTATATTGAAAAAAGTTTCAATCGCTACATTCCTTACTTTTATATATTTTGAGAAAACCATCTTTCAGAAAGAGAAACTTAAAAAGAGAACCTTAAAACTTCTTTTTACTGTAATTCATATTGACAATGTGTGGCCACATATCTGTTATTTATACGATTTTGTTTATTATTTTAAAATGTTTAAGATTGTTTTGCTCTTTTTACCATTTCAAAATTGCAAGTTATTACTTTGTTTAGCAAGTATTAAATAGAAATTGTTAAAGTTCTGTTAAAACACAAAGCGAATTACCACTCAAAACCTAATTAATATTTATATTATTACTCCTTTAATGATTTACTTAAAAAACTATTGATTGTTTTTATTTTCTTAATTTTTATAAAAATATATGTATAGTTTTTTTTTTTTTTGTATGTATAACTTCATGAGTTAGAGCTTCTTTTGAATTATTAAAAAGAAACAATTATTTAAAAGCTAATATTTAAAAAAGAAAAACTTAATTTTTATTTATAAAAAAAAGTATTTTACGAAGCAGCATTTTTTGTATATTTTTTTTTTTTGTTTTTTCTTATTTTTGTTTAAATATAAATTTAATTAATGATCTAAGCTTTACATTATATTATGTAAGTAAGTTTAATAGGAAACCTATGAAAACTGAAGCATTTTAATGTTTAAGAGAACTTTGTGTTAAAGAAGTTAAAGAGTTCTTTTGGAAAAAAGTATACTATTAAGAGCGAAAAAAATATGTGTAATAAAAAATAAAGTTTAAGCAAAAATTAATAATAATTTTGTTGTTGTTATGCCTAATTATCTTACATCCTTTTTCGCCTTATTTGCAAAATTTTTAAAGTAGTTTGGAATTTCGTTTTCAACTTAAGTGCGGAAGTTACGTTGAGATTTTTAATTTTTGATTTTTTGTGGTTAGATATTCTTCTTTATTTCGAAATTAAGTTTGAGTTTTAAATTTGGGTATGATTTTAAACAATTGAAACCTCGTTTTAGGCGAGTTCATTTATGCGAATGAATTCCATTTTATGCAGTTTTTGAAATTAAAAACTAAAAAAAAGATTATGTTGGTAGTAATACGGAAGCAGCTGTAATATCTAAATTATGAAATTAGGCTCATTATTGGAGGCGAAGGATTTGACTCTCTAAACCAGAAGGATTTAAAAGAATTGGAAGAGCTATTATCTGATGACGACGGTATGTTATTAGCTACTGCAGGTAATGGTGAAGACAAGCATTACGAAAGTGACTGACTGTAAGGAAAATATTGAACCTCTGCTTACTAAAACAAAAATATCGCCAAATTTCGTAAGGCTGTAAGTGAATTACAAAATGAAATTCTAAATATAGACCCAGATAATTAAAGCTCAAACGTGATTAAACGATATTTTTTAGAATATCAGTAGATATATAACAACTAAACCGATCCTTACCAAAAAGCCTGATAACATATTACTTTACGCGAAAGGAAAGAATAAAGAAAATCTGGTGAAAGAAGTGATTTGAAATACTTTAGCGAGACTGATCCTCTTAAACTATTTTTAAAGAACAATTTCCAATTTTAATGTTTTTGTTCAACTGTTATTGTAATTGAAATAAATTTGATATTCACTTTTTTGCGACTTTTCATAAGTCAATTCAAATTTATGCGTCACTTTTAAATTGAGAATTTGTAAGACGCCAGTGTATTCCTTTTTTGCAAATTTTTTTTCCCGCAATTTCTTGCGAAACAGATCAGTCTTATAAACGTATTTTGAATTCGCCGTAAAAGACTTTTTATCCTTAAAACTCAAATTAACTATAACATTTTGTAAAATAGTTTAAAAAATTTAAAAAAATGGACGATATAATTATTAAAAGTGATATTAGTGCTCTTGTGCAGAAAGGCCCTAACTCCCATAATTGTAACCTTACATGCAGAAGGTAAGAACATAACGCAATTGTATATTGCAAAATGTAATATTAAAAATATAATAGCAATTCAACAATAATTTATTAATTAAAAGAAAAAAAAAACAAAAAATATAATTTTAGCTCTGACTTTCCTTTACAAAAGGTTTGATAACACTTAACAAATTTATTTATATTTTGTATCCTTCTCCATGTCACCCGATAAATAATTTGTTGTTTTAAAAATGACGACATCAGTAGTTTTAGTGCTGAATATTTGTGTAAAATGTATGCGAATCGCAAAAAAACTTAATTTAAGTTAGGACCTTTCTACACCAAGAACGATATACTAAAAATTTATTTATTAAAAAAATGGCCTAAAAAATATTTCAAATCGATTTTGTAGAGGCTGTTTCGCTACACTGGCTACGGTGGTCAAAGAGGAACCTTTTCAAAATTAAGCAAAAAATGACTAGCTTAAAATATTGTAAAAGAGCTAAATAGCACAACAAATATTCAAAATAATTTTTAAAAAATATTAATTGATTAAATTTTAAAGTTAGAAAGCGAATTTTGCCATTTATTTTAGAGTTTACAGCGAAATTTAATGTTTTAAAAAAATGGTTACACTCATACTACCGTTTTTTGAAACCGTTTATGAAACGTAATGTTGCCAGATAAAGCAAGCAAACGACTGCAAAATAGGATGGATTTATTTTACAGTCATGTTGTGCTATAAACGTTTTTTTAATTTATTTAATTTTTACGTAAATGATTGTTATAGAAGGTTTTTATTAACGTGACTTTATCCAAAACACTCGCTCTGCTCCAATAAAATGTTTTGCTACTTGTATGGGAGGTATTTTTTATGCTTCCAATATCACTTTAATTACTTAATGTAAAAAATGTATTTTTTTAATATTTTTGGCTTTGTTTAGACCGTGATATCAATTCATATTGGATATTTTTTTTTTATCGGAAAAGTGACAATTGAATTTAAATATTTGGAAAAATTAAACATTATAATAAAATAAAATTATAATTTAAAATAATATAAATAAAAATAAGCAAATATAGCAAAACTAGTTAAAGAATAAATTATTTACAAAAAATAGGGAATGTTATTTCTTTACGGATAAAATATAAGTCTTTTTTTGTCATCTTAAATTTGAATATTACAAAACACTTTAGCTTAGTGAAAACATTTCGAGAGGTTTCCTCGAAACTAGTAGTCATTCGAAACGCAACATTATAAAGCTGTTTGAAATATATTTTTTTTTACTTTAATTTAATTAAAATAAAATAAATCAACTGCATAAGTTAAATGTAATTTTTCCCTAAAGAACTCTTTAAAAGCTTTAGCCAAGTTTGCCTTAAATTATTAAATATTAAGTTGTATATTTAAATGCTAATCATACTGACTGGCTTAATAATAATTATAATCAGAAAATGTTTAAATTAAAACTTAATTTTAGTTATAAAAGCATAATAATAAGTTTAAAATGATTTTTGTTTGTTTGTTTAGACATTATAAAAGACATGAGTGTAATTTACAAAAAGATGTGAGGTGAGTGAGTTGAGGAAACTTAATTCTATATTCTAATATTAATTAGTAATTTTGTGGCAATTTTTTAAACGTTTCGTTTGAACTTAATTTATATTATAATACAGATTTTTTAA
Organism: Trichopoda pennipes; assembly: GCA_030448955.1. NCBI lineage: Eukaryota > Metazoa > Arthropoda > Insecta > Diptera > Tachinidae > Trichopoda > Trichopoda pennipes. The sequence goes on along the minus strand of JASKUP010000056.1, from coordinate 4,084,252 downwards.
ATAATTTGTTTTGTTTTTTTTTATATAATACATTATAACAATTTTTTAGTTTTTTTTTCTTTTCGAGTATTTTTATATTTAAAAAACAAGAGAATATTATTAGGTGTAATATTAATAAATAATTAATATTCTTAATAAAATAAAGTAAATAGAAAGTATATATATATATAAACTTTCTGTTTTAAGATCATGTAAAAGTAGAACGCTATATGGAAATTCATTTAATTTTTATTCGCTGTTAAAGTGCAAAATAGATTTTTGTCAAAAAAGTAATTAACAATTAACAAAATCTTTAAATCTGTTAATAGATTTAAGAGTCTGTTTCTTAGCTTCAAAACTTTTTAAACTTTAAGCGTTCTTTGTTCGTTTAATTTTTTATTCATCTGGCAACTCAATAAAATTAAAATAACCAAAAAAAAATATTCTTATTGAGGCTTTGTTTACTTTAATTATTTAAATTTTAGTTTAAAAAAAACTCACAACTTTTGTTTATTTCTGTCTTACTTGCTCTATCTCCGGTTCTAAACTAAGTGGGCAGTGCCAGGTTCCATTTTGTAGCCCATTAAATGATAAGGTGTTTCACCAAATTGAGCTGCACTGGGACTATCAGCACGTTTTATTTGAGCCAAAGCCTGAGACATTACAGCCGCCGCATTGGCAGCAGCCGCTGCACCCGATATATTAAGACTTGTCATGCCACCGGTATTTGAGGCGCCACGTCCTCGTTTACGTTTGGGTAAAATACCTTTGCGTGCCATGTAGAAACGAATTGTGGAAACGGGTATATTAAACATATTACTGACAGTTTGAAAGGTTTGTCCCTTTGAAACACATTTTGCTGCCTGTTCCAGGGATTCTTCTGACCTTCTTATACGTCTTAAAGAACAATTGTTGTCGATTGATTGCAACATAGAATTATTAATGGTAGAATCATGTTCTGAATCAGCTAAAGCGCCGCCAAAACTATCTTCCTCATCATGAGCCACATAATTATGATCTTCTTCCACCGTTGAGTCCATATGATGGGTCATCATGTGAAGAGGCGCTGCTGAAGTATTAGCATTTTGACTATTTTCATAATGTTCAAAGGCATTCGAAGTCGACTCATCGCCCGAATCATTAGATGCAAATGTTGAGCCGGCAGCTGCAGCAGCCATCGCCGGATTTGACATCATTGTATTAAGATTAGCAGGATTTAGAACGGGTAAATTTTGTGAAACATTCGATTGATTTGAAGAGTGTGAAGTGGTGGGTTCCTTTTTAATAACAATTTGATTTTGTGTTGTATGCTGTATGGTACTGGCGGCGGTTGCAGTTGTTGTAGTGGTGGAATTTGTAGCGGTATCTTCATCATTACTGTCGGGTTGTCCACCACTCGTGGACATATTATTATTAATTACATTATTATTATTTTGTGTAGATACCTTATTGCTCATGGCTTTCAGTTGATTTAAATTAAGTGCTGCATCTGAGCCATACAAACCACGTATGCGCAATTGTTCAGCACATCTTAGTAATTGTGGTAAGCCAGCCTGCGTGACATTTACCTCACCCTTATACATAAAATCGACCAAAGCCTGTATTTCCCATAATTTTATTTCGGAGGGCAAAATTATAACCGGATGCTTACATGGGTTTTCTGCTAAAATACTTTCAAAATAGGAAGAACAGGCAGCCAATACTAAACGATGACAGTGAACTTGATGACCCTCACAAGCTAAGGTGACATCGACAAATCTTTGACCCGCCAAAAGTTGGGGAAAAGCAGCACCTATACTACCCAAATGACTATTCCAGCGCACACAAAACTCTTGGCGATTAGAAGGTGACATTTTATATTGTAAATCGATACAATGTGATGTGTTGTTTTATTATATATATGTAGGAATAGGTATGTATGTATATGTATAAAAATAGTTTAACGTTTGAAGACTAGTTTGGAAGAATTTTTGTTCGTTTTCTGTTTTAAAACTGAATTCAGTTCAGCAATAGGAAATTTTGAATAACCTTAAAATATATAAAAAGCACAAATTATTTTATTTCAATTAGTATTTTACACAAAGACTAAAAAAAGCTTTAAAATTAATCTTTAAATGGTTTAATATTAAATAATTTATATATAAACAAATTTATGTGAAATACCTAAATTGCTTTAAAAAGTATTGTTAATTTACCGATTTTCTTAATTCATCTGGCAGCGCAACTAGATTGCAGCATTAAAGAAAATTTGACGATTTACCGATTTTCTTAATCTATCTGGTAGCGCGTTTTTTTTACGTTACTAGGTAAAAATATAAATTCCTTGTTTTTAATTACGGCTATTGAAACAATTTCTTGGCCTGAACATCACTGCGGAATCTTTAGGAGTAAACTTTGTTACAACAACATTAAAAAGGTGTTGCAGTATTAGAAGCCAAATATCCGCAAGGTTTAAAAACATTTTGCGTCGAGAGTAAACCGCACTTAGCTATAAGCAAGAGATTTAATTTTTATCATCTGTTATAAAATGGCAAATCTTTGTTTTAATATTAAATACTATAGAGGTAGGTAACTAGCAAAAAAAGGATCTAAACAATTTCGTTTTAAATTGTTTTTGAGCACTCTTTCAGAAGCTGTTAAGGATTTATAAAAAAATTCAACAATTTATTTAATTCTTGCACTTGATTATTTGCGGATTTCAATATTACTTTGTTCAAGGTATTTTCAACTTAACTCTTATTAAAATGTTAAATACCTATTTAAAACAAAGGTATTTGCAAATAAAGGATATGAATAAGCAAAGGAATTTTATGTAAAACAGGTAAGTGTAAGTACTTATAAGTTCTTACCTAAAGACAAATTTTTTTTTGATTACAGTCATTAATTATTTAACACACTGAATTTAGTTTATTAATTAAAATGAGTAATAAATTTGTTTTAAGTTCTAAAGCCAAAAAATTATGTTAAAATTATTAATTATACTCCGTCGTATAATTTAAACAAATGACGCCAGGAAGACACAAAGCCAAATACTAAAAGGTAATAGGTATTGAAAATTTGCAGCAGTCGCAACAGAAACAACAACAACAAACAATAAAATTATAATAAAAGAACAACAAGAACAACACGCTCATAAAAATACTGCAGAAAAATAGCTTAAAAGAACAATTTTTGAACACTGTACTTAATATAAAAAAAAAAATATATATTACAAAAAACCAAATAACAAAACAAGGAGAAGCAGCATATAAAAATACTAAAATTTACACTTATACATTTATATAACCTACACAGGAATTTTTTTCAAACAAGTACACACACACACTTCAACATAAATAAACTAAAAACACAAACTAAAAAAGTTAATAACAAAAAAACAAGAAATCCTCAGGAAAATTACGAAAAAAAACAACAAGCCAAATTCAACAACAACAACAAAATCATTAAGAATAGTGAAGCATGTTGTTGGTATTAATGTTGTTGCTGGTATAAATATTTAAGAGCCTTAAGAGTGCAAAAGTAAAGATGCTTAAGAAAAAAAAAAAAGAGATGAAATAAAATATTAAAAAACGTAAAAAAAAGGAGCTGTGTTCTTGGACAAAATTGAACAAAAATTTTATATTTATTAAATATTGCTTTTTGCACACAATAGGAAAAATATAATAAAAGTAACAAAAGCTGTCACAGTTATACACATGCATGCAGGCAAGAACATAACAATCCTAAGAAAATAAAAAACAACAAAAAAAAAACGCCAAAAAAGATTCACACTACTTTGAGTGCAGCAAGAAATGAAACAAACGTTATGGAATTAAAACAACTGAGAATTTGCAAAATGAGTGTATTATCAGGGATGAAAAATTCAGTACAATTATTTTTTTCATTCCGTTTTTTCTTTTGTTATTAATAATGAATTATTATTCCTTTTTTTAATTAATTACAGAATAATTCACTTTTGCATTTTTATACAGTCTATTTTATACATAAGAAATTTACTTGAGAATCTACAAATGTAAACAAGAGCGAATTCATTGTAAACATATTTCAAATGCAACTGTGCCTTACCGCTATATAAATAGAATAAAACCGAATGTGGTAATCATAAAACGAGTGAAATTTAAGTGCTATATGAGCTATTCTTTTAATTTGCAAATTTTTATAGTAAATAGTCAACATTACTTGGATCAGATTTTTACAAACTTTTCTTATGTTATTGTTATTCATTTATGACACGAACTCAGTTTTCGGCATATTAAAATAATTTTTAAATTAAAATTAGATTTAGAACCATAAACACGCTATATTTATAAAGGGTGCACGCCGGGAAGGTATACTATTTTGTTTTGCCGCCATTTTGGTAAACAGTCGTGACAGTTCATATTTCCCAGTCGTGAAGTGTCAAATTTAATCGTTAAAACATTTTATCAAAATCAATCATCGCCAATGAGAAAATGGAAGAAATAACGTGCCAGCAAAACCCACTATTTAACGTGTCGTGAATGATATCGAAGAAAGAGGGTTTTTAGTTGATAAAACCAAACATGGGCCACAACGTACTGCAAGATTGGCTGAAAACATTTACTGCTGCTCCAGAAAGTGTTCAAAACAATCCATCAACCTCATTTCGACGACGTGCTTAGGAGTTTGGTCTTCAAATAACAACGTTGGCTACAATTTTGCTCAAGGATTTGCATTTTTTTCCATATAGCATTCAGTTAACACAAGAGCTTCTGCCACAAGACTATTTACACCGCCGTACATCTGTTAATAGGATGTTACAGTTCGCCCTTGACAATCCCGATTTTCATGAAAAAATCATAATGAGTGATGAGGCACATTTTCATTTGAATTGATATGCAAATAAACAGTAAAGTCGGTTCTGGGGAATGAGAAACCCTCAAATTATTCCACAGTCACCTTTGCATCCATTAAAAATGACAGTCTCGCAAACAATTTGATCAGGAGGAGTCATTGCACCTTACTTTTTTGAAAATGAAAACGGCGTTACGGTAATTGTGAATGGGGAGCGATATCATGGTATGATATAAACTTGAAAACGCTATAACTGCATGCTTTTGGGCTTGATTAACATGTGGTATTAACAAGACGGTGCCATATCGCATACAGCCAGGATTACAATGGAATTACAGCCAGACCGCTTTCTTTTTTCAAGAAATGGTGTTAATGATTGGTCTCCATAATCGCCTGATTTGAATGTTCCGGACGTCGAGGATATCTGAAAAGCAAGACTTATGCAAACAACTCAGAAACGCTTGAGCAACTCAAACAAAATATTCGTGATGAAATTAATGGAATACCGTGTGAGACCCCCGGGGGCACATTGATATGTTTTCATGATATGCCGTCATTACATGTGTCAACGGGGGTAAAAGGGAGCTCGGTCCTCTTCACGGCTAGCAGAAGCCAACTGGACAATTCCACTATATTTCCACGGGAATCAGTAAAGCCCCAGAGTTCAGATATTTGTGTTTTTAGCCTTTTAGCTGCTCTCTGACTGATTATTAAGGTTGGCCCTTCGGGAGTAGTTGGTGGTTATGGGGTCGAGGCCTTTATGTGAGTTGTGTGGGTCGGATTATTCACAATAAATGGTCCAGGTACAGTAAGCATGATTGCGGTTGTGTTCTCAAATTTTATTAAGCTTCATGCGTTCTGGACCAGGAGTTGGATAGTCTCTAACTCTTCAGCGAGGAGTGATGGCTGCGGTCTGCTCTGAGCCCTTGAAGTTGCAACTAGGAGTGACTGGAGGATATACGTATCTGAAGGCTTTCTAGGGCGAGGATTACGCTACATTTCACCCACAGTCTGGTTATGGCTTACACAGCTAAGTACAGACGTAAATCTTATCACGCCTACGATGTGAGAATGTAATGAAAAATGTGCTCAAAAGGGCTTGCATTTGTGAGGCTAACAGAAGCGGGGACTTTTATCTTATATTGTATTCCATACATAATTGCCGACATTTAATAAAACATTCGTCAATATAACATCCATTCTCTTTCACTAAATCAAAAATTATAAACAAATAAGGTAGTATACCTTCTGGGCGGACACCCTGTATTTCTTAAATAACATTCTTTAAAATATCTACACTACTTAAACAGCATTCTGTTAAATGCCTATTCAGGACCTTGTTTAGGGCTTAGTTATAATAAAGTTACGTTTCACAATGTACGAATACACGATTTCCATTCCTGGACTACTTGTACGACTGCATGAAGACAGGAAATAAGCAAAAACGTAAAAACATTTGGTTAGATTTATTTTTTTTATTAATATTGGTTATACAAATGTATGTGTATGTATATATGAATGTTTATTTATTCACTTTGCAAATAAAAGTTGCGATTCCTTTTTTCAGTTTAGCGTTCAATTTGAAAATCGTGTTAAAAATCAACTTTTTTAATTGCATTTTTTTAGTAGGAGATGTTATGTTAGAATGAATAGTATTTCCTGCACAGATACCTTATATAGGGTGTTTTTTATACAGGTGTAGAACTTTAAGTTGGCAACACTTTTTAACTCATTCATCATTAATCATTTTGTCAGCTGTTAAATGATTTATGTTTCGTTTGGTGTGGCATTTTAACATGACTAGACACACTGGTGCCACTCCATACCACCTTCTAATTCTGTAAATTCTGCCCAAAACAGGATTGCCGTTGATTCCAATTTTTATAAGCGAATTTTGTTAAGTGATGCAGCGCTAACTTTTGTTGGAATGGTTACGCCAATAAACAAAACTGCCGTATTTGGATTCATAATAATCCTCAAGTGTATGCTGAGTTAGAAACCGTTGTTACATCCCGAAAAACTAACGATTATTCGGAAAACCGGTTTTAAATTTATTCGATTAATTGAACAAAAATTTTTCTTGCATTATTTTTATAGTTTTTTTAAACGATCTTTTTTATTTATCTTTAATAAATATCTTTTTTCTTTTTAACGATCTTTTTTATAAATTTTTTTTCTTCTCGATATTTCGCTTTCCTTTGGAAAAAAATTTTTCCTGAAGAAGCTTTCCAAAGGAGAGCGAAATATCGAGAGGAAAAAAATATATAAAAAAGATGGTTAAAAAGAAAAAAGATATTTATTAATTTTTCTTGCATTTAAAAATGTGTTCAAAAATTAAATTATTTTATTTATGACAATTAACAAATAATTAATCGAAAGAATTAATAAAAAAAAATGGGAAAATAGTGATTATTCGAAAAACCAGTTGTAGTTAATACACGATAATCAAACGATCATTTCGTGATAAGATTTACATCTGCATCTGGCCGTGGGCCTTAATCAGATGGTGGTCAAACCACTGTGAGTGAAAAGCAGCGCCACTCACGCCCTAGGAGGCCGAAGACTAATTCTAGCAACAGGTCCTTCCTAGTTGCAATTTCCGCGGTTCCAGAGCAGGGCTGCAAACCACTTCTCCTTGCTGAAGAGCTGGAGAATATCTAACTCCTGTCCAGAACACATGACTAGCATGCTCACTGGATCTGGATCATTCACCAGTGGGTGTAATTAAAGGCGAGATGATCCTGGCCACCATAAAACAATACCTGTAAGGGGCCGCAAAACCACAACCACCACGATACTACCAAAAGGGCCAACCTCAATAATCAGCCAGAGAACAGCTAAATGCCTAAAGAGACAAATAGTGGAACTGTGGGGCTCACTGATTCCCGTGGAAATAACGTGGAGCTTGCACTAGACCTCTGCTGCCTTCAGGAAACTGGGCTGCCTTATAACCCCAGCAGCACAGGTCTAGATAGTTAAGTATTCTATAAAGACCGATAAATGTGCCCCCGGGGGGGTTAAAAATCAAACGATCACGTTAATCAATAGACTTTTTGGTGTGCATTGCGGACTGATGAAATCCTTTCAAAACGATGCTGGTCAGAACGTTACAATCAGTCGCTATAAAGGCATGATTACAAACCATTTCATTCCTCAATTGAACACAACCATGATGTGCAGGAGTTGTGGTTTCAACAAGGCGATGCAACACGTCACAAATCGTGCCACAATTGATATATTGAAGGAGGAAACGTTTGATTACCGTACAATTTCACGTTTCGAACTCGCGAATTTATCTCCAGATTTTGCGATTTAACGCTGCTAAACTATTTTCTATGGGGGGATACGTGAATTTGTTAGTCTACGCCGATAAACCCAAAACGATTAACCACTTGGAAGATAATAATTAAGGCGTTTGGAGAAATACAAGGTCACAAATGTTGGAAAAAATCATTGAAAATTTGAGTTCCAAATTATAGCATATCCGAGCCAGTCGTATCGGTCATATGCGAGAAGTTATATTGTAATTATAAATTAAATTATAATATTATTCTTTCGTTAATACTGCAGACAAGGGAATTCTAGTGCGTTATTGCCGATAGAATGCCATAATTCATGAAAACTAGCAGCTCGAGATTAGACTATGTTCGAACTAGCCGTCTTTCGTTTATATTACAGACAAGGGAACTGTAGTGCGTTATTACCGATAGAATGCCATAAATGTTGGAAAAAGACATCGAAAATAGCAGCTCCAGATTGGACTACGTCTTAACTAGCCGTGTGGTAATATGCCAGAAGTCAGAAGAAGATTATCTTTCGAATAAAATAAATTTTATTTTAGTTTCAACAATTCATCTTTGTTTTATTCCATTTCAAAAAACACCCTTTATATTTATGAATGTTTCCTAGCTTTTTTTATAAATTTTAACTTCAGTAAAATGTTGAATATGAAATTTAAAGGTGCTATTTAAATAAATTTAATCAAAATTAAGGAGTTAACATAAGAAAGATGCAAGATGGTCAACGACATAAGCGCCAAGCTGACTGCTAAATAGGCAAGAATATAAAATTTTGGAAAATGATTTTCTTAACTAACTCAATAATTAAAAAAAAAAACTTTTTTATAAAAATTTTAAATTGTTTTTTTACCTATTTTAAATGCGCAGGCATAATTTTATTTTAATTAAAGCTATAATAAAGTTAAAAGGCGATTAATAAAATTTTATAAAACGATAATTCGTTTTTCCTTATTTTCCCTTTAATGCAAATTTGATTTTTGAAGAAATTTTTTAAAAATTTTAAAAGCTCAAATGCTAATAAAGAATATTGTTTAAAAGAAACCTGATTTAAAATCCAACTAAATTATTTTCATACTCTAAAGTTTTACGAAATCAAAATCTTTAATATTTATGTAACTTAAGAACTTTATTAAAATTTCTTTTTTTTTTCTCAATATTTATTTTTCAAACACACCCATGCTCATAAATAATGATAATTACATTTTTTTTTATTTCTGCGCGCGTCCTTTATAATTTTATTTTCTATGTAGTAGTTTATTTTATTTCTTTGTTTAATTGAAAATCGTTAAATATAACAAAAAGTCCTTTGAAAATAACAAAAACGTATTGTGCTGAAAGTAAAATAATAAAGAGAGAGGGGAAAATAGCTACACAACTCTCACTTACCAAAAAATTATAAAAGATTAAGATGCCACATTGAAAGAAATTTTATTAAAGAAATCAGTAAATAAGCTAAAAATTTTCAAAAATTTGAGATTTTCATAAAAAAATTTTGGAAATATTAAAATATTTACGAAAGCAATAATACATGATTTTCAAAATATTTCTGTTAATAATTTAAAAAATTCATTTGAAACCCATAAACACTTTAAAATTTTAATAAAACTTCTTTTAATAACCACTTTAAGATATGGCAACTCATTTTAAGCATTCTCCTTTCTACTCTCAATTTCTTACAACTGAAACAGCATGAAATAAACGGAACATAACATCGCGCAAAAAATCAAGACATAAAACAAAAAGCAAAAAAATAAACAAAACTTAAAAACAAAAGGAGTATGTATATATGCATATACATATGTGTGTGTGTGAGTGTGTATAAATTTATAAGTACCACTACTATTATATTAATATAAATTAATAAAGAGAAAAAAAGTATATGCAAACTAAAGCAACAACAACAACCAAATTTAAACAAGAATTCTATATTAAAAACCATTGCAGGAGACAAAAAAAACAAGAAGTACATATCATTTAGTACTTGAATGGGGGGTCACATCAATGGGATGCTAAAAATGGAATAGCTCCAAGATAAGTAATGAGTTAACATAAGACCGATTGATTAAATAAAACGCTTCTTTCTAATTTTACCTAAGGTTAAAATTCGATTTCACACTTGACAATTTTACATAAGATTTAAATTTTAATCAATCTTCCTTCAACTTACCTTCTCTTCTTTTCTTCCTTTTATAAAATATAAACTTTACAGCGTTTTATAATTCAAAAAATCACAATTAAATAAATTACTTCACTCATTTCGATTTGCTTTTAAAATAATTAACTGCATAATTTTGTATTTATACACCATTTAGTACAAAAAATTTATTGATTTTTTCTGCCAACATTAGTAAGTATTATTTAATTACACACGCGGTCTACAGTCGTTCGCTCCTTTTTCGCGTCACACTATTGTTAAAATGTTAAATCTTAATGTTGATTCGTTTACTTAATTTTGTTTTGTTGTTGCTGTTTGTGCTGCTGCTGCTGCTCATGTTTTCTTGTTTCTTTTGCACAATTTCATTTTAAAAGAACACAAACAACAAAAACTTCTTGCATTTGTTTACTCCTGTTGTGTTTTCTTCTATTCTTAAAGTTAAATTTGTTTCGTTCCTTACCGCACGCGTGCTCATTCATGTTTGTTCCTATTCTTTTATTGTTTATATTTAGCTTATAATTATTGTTGGCAACACCCTTCCTATTTCTTACCAAGGCTAAAAGTCTTTTTGTACTGATCAACATTCTCTATCAATTTGCCTAACGGTTAACATCCTTTTTTAAATATTAAATAAAGCTAAAAGTCATTATCTTTCAACATGTTTTAACATTTTCTCTAAATGTTAAATTTACTCTGTTCTACCCATAATTTTTGTAGCATTACTACCAACAATTACATTAAAATGAAACGAGTAATGTTAAATATATACAAATCAAACTGTTAATGTTAACAGTGAAAGCATACATTTTGGAAAAAGATTTTGAAAAATAAATAGCCATGCATATTTATTAAATTCTTATGAGGTTGTTCATAATTCATTTCTTTTTTTCGAAATCTTGTTAATTTTGTGTGTGTTTTAGGTAATGTCCTTGCTGATAACTAACCTTGATTTTCTAATTTTTTTCTCAATCATTATTAAACTCGAAGTCATCTTAAAGCAGGATAAAATTTAATTACATTAGGCTAATAAAACTTGATAACTGAATTTTATTTAATATGATTAGATAGTTGTAAGCGAAAAACTAACAAACTGCAGAAAGGTTTTTTAATATATTTAAGAAATATTAATGAATAAAGTATTATGTTACTTTAAGAAACAAATTGCTGTAAATTGTTTTTAAATAAAGTCTGGTAACTTTATTCCATAATTTCCTAACAATTTCTTTATGAAATAAAAACAGACATGTTTTGCATTACTTTTCGTATATTATTAAAACAGGCTTGTTTTGAATAACTTAACCCTAAGAAAAATATGGATGAAACTATAATAAAATAAATAACCCTAAGAAAATATGGACGAAACTATAATTAAATAAATATATATAAGAACTTGGAATATAAAGATAATAAACTTATTAATTTCTATTAAATAATATTTTATATCTGTAGGAGAAATTTAAACTATTTTTCTGAAATACATTTAAAGTTGCATTAACTTCATACCTGCCAGCCCCAATATAACGTTTAAGGTTTAATGCATAATTTCTTTTGTTTACATTTGATATGGAAATTTATTTAACAACAAAAAATACTTGGCAGGAAGGCTAGATAAAAGTGAAATGCGTCTGCGCGCTAAAGTTTTTTATAAACTATTAACCCTTTTGGGGGCTGGCTTAATTATATTAATTATATTTTTTAATACAATAGCTAAACAACCTGAAACGGATGAATTTATAACAATAATAAAAGAAAATTCTAACGAAATTTTAACCACCAGGACTCACGCCCTCGGACAATTGCTGAATTTAACAAATTTTGAGTTTCTTATAGAAAATAAGCTATGCTTACAATACAAAAAGGAATTATTAGGTAAGTTATCGTAAAACATCATAAAATATGCAATTAACATAGTTGTATAATTTTTAGCTATAATAATAGTAACATCTTATGCGGGCCATGATGACTTAAGAGCAGCCCATAGACAGGCCATATCCCAAAAGAAACTATCTGAGTTGGGCTTACAGCGTATTTTTCTTCTGGCAGCCATTCCACATCAGGAGCGTTTTATAACACAAGCTCAGCTGCAAAATGAACAGTACAGATTTGGCGATTTGTTGCAGGGAAACTTTTTAGAAGCCTATAAAAACCTAAGTTACAAACATATAATGGGCCTGCAGTGGGCAGCTGTGGACTGTAACAAAGCCAGATTTATAATAAAAATAGATGATGACATTGTTTACGATATATTCCATTTAAAACGTTATTTGGATGCATTAGAGCTAGAAAATTCAAAATTAACTACATCCTCAGAATTATTAGCTGGTTATGTATTGAATTCTAAACCAGTTATACGCAACCAGGCCAATAAATGGTATGTATCTGAACAGGAATATCCCGGAAAAATCTATCCTTCATATTTATCCGGCTGGTTATATATAACCAACTCCAAAACAGCCTTACGCTTAATAGAACAAACAAAAAAAACTTCAATATTTTGGATAGATGATACCTGGGTAACGGGGATATTGCGTGAACCGTTAGCCATACCCTTGCTAAGTTTAAATGCTTGGTTTTCGGCGAATTCAGATTTCTTAAATTGTTGTGTGCGCGATTTGAAATCTTCCAATTTGGAGTGCGAATATTATGTCGGTCCTAATGGTGGTGATGCTAAATTACTCATAGAATTTTTACATAATGTAGAAAAGTGCTACTACGATGAATGTGTTAAACGCGGAAAAGATCAAAATTTAAAAAGTACCTGTGTGGGTATATTTAAGCGGATATTGCCGGATCACGGCGAAGCTAATATTAAAGCCGTTCAATTGGGTAGATGATGTACATAAAGAAAATTGTATGTTTATTGTATTGTTTTTAAGAAATATAGATTTTAAATTCTTTTTAATATTTATTGCCGTTGTTAACTTTATATTTTAAGAATTAAGAAATAAAAAATTAAAGCTTTTATTATTTCAGCAGCAGAATTAATAGATGTTACAAAGAGCTCTTTGTACATCAATTTAAATGTATTCTGTTGCATTGAAGGAGCTATAAAACTATAAAATAAATGTTAGCTTAAGCGCTTAAGAACGTGATCTTGAAAATGCATTACATATTGTCATTTCAAATAACATAAGCAATTTTTTTTCGTGCTTGATTCCTTAAAATATGTATTTCATGATATTCTCACAAAATATTAATTACAAAAATTTTTATTAAAAAATAAACATCTTATGATATTCTCATAATAAAAATTTTTGTAAATATTTTGTGAGAATATCATGAAATATTTATTTAAAGGAATCAAGCACGAAATAAAATTGCTTATATTAAAAATGATTCCGAATAATTAAAAATAACTCATTTCAAATAACTTTAATTAAGCTAAAAATTGATCTAAGGAAACTTTGAATGAAAAATTAATCCAAAGTAGAACTAGATTTATTTTTTTGCTAGAATTTAGAGAATTTTTTAATAACAATTTAAACGAATGTGGCATCCCTTAATTAAGCATAACACCCCTGTGTTTTAGCAGACATATGGCTCATTCTTCTTTACAATTTTTATGCAACTATTCTTTACAAAATATTTTTGTAAACATTTTAAATTAAGTAAAGCAAAAATATGAGTTTCATAACTAAAGAGGAACGGGTAAAATGTTGGGAACATCGTGATGATTATTGGAAATGTCTAAGTGAGAACGCACCCCAGCATAGTTCCACATCGGGCGAAAAAGTGCCGGACGCCTGTAAGAAATTAAGAAAATTGTTTGAATCTAGTTGCCCCAACACCTGGGTAAAACATTTTGATCGAAAGCGTACCTTCGAGCAGTTTAAAGAGAAAATGCAACATGGCTATGATCCCTTAGATGAAAGGACAGTTAAATAATGCAAACAGATAAAAGTGTTATTATTAATTGTTACTAAATAATTTAATAAAAATTTTATGATAAAAGAAAATATTGTTACTGACTAAGCCGTATAAACGTCTTCCTGAGGCATATCTACAGATACTGAGACTATATGTTTGCCAGGTATCATAACATTGCCTAATATGCGGGCATCCTTACCGCCTTCTAAAAATTCCACACACATGGACAATACAATGTTGGCATCTTTATCGGTACAATTAAAAAAGCCTACTAAAACCCGACCATCTGTGATCACCACTCTAAATGGTTTACCCAACCAACGTCTTAAATTGCGACGTCCAACGGAAAGATTTTGCTCGTTGATATTGGTGTCATTGGTAATAACATTGTTCAGTAGATGGTTCTGCAAGAAATAACCTATAGTTTTAGTTTTTCTAACGAAAATTAAAGTATCACCTCATATATCTCATTGCAGGTGTTAGCTTCTGCCATATTCACTTTTAATTTGACTATTTTTTGGGGAAGAGTTTTTGTTTTTAAGCTGTAGAAAAGGTAATTCTAAAATTTTAAACTGATTACGCCAAATTGTTTAGCAAAGGAACAAATATTTTAAACGTTAATTAATTGTTTTTTGTTATCCCAACAAACAAAAGCAGAAATAAAACATATGTTATGGTATTACGGACAGGGTCACCGGTCGTTTTTCATTGGTAGTAGAATATGCCAATGTGGCAGTACTATTATTTTTAAAGCGAAAATTTGCTTTGTACCGGTTAAGTTGAATTAATTCGATTTCGCCACCACTTCTCCAAAGCAATTTTAACTTAAAACAAACTAAAGGTGGTATTTTTTAAATGCTCAAAGTATAAATTATGGCGATAGAATGTTAAAAGTTATGAATTTTTTTAGTTAAATTAAATTATTGGCGTTTATTAACATGTTTTTTAGTGAAGACTTCAAAATCGTGTTAAATCATGTGCATGCTTACCATGATATTTGACAACAAATTTGTTTAGAAGCATGTTTGGGTGCTGATACCAGAAATTTTCCTTAATGAGATTAACACGCTTGAAGCATGCTGGATTGACTTTAAGTTTAATTTAAAACCAGTTTTGTAAAGCTGATGTTGGATACAGCATTGTTGATACAATAACATGCTTCTACTCTGGCAACGTTGGAAAACGCGGCAGCAAAACATTTTTCTTTTATTAAAATAGCTCTGTTAACTAACATTTCTTGTTATCTTTTGCTGATTTTTTATAGATTTCAACAAGTTGCCGGTTATTGCGAAAATCTACCGTAATATTTTAATTGATTATGTCTAAAATTAAATTTGCTGTAATAACGGGTATGTTTTGTTAAACTTTTAGCCAGTTTTTTAATCGTTTTCTACAATTTATTTTTAGTAAGTGACACTTGCCACCAAGATCCCACCAAAGATCGTAGTGGGCCTCGTTTGGTTGAACTAATTGGTGAAAGTTTTGAAAATGCTAATGTTATAAAGGATATATTACCAGATGAAAAAGATTTAATAGCAAAAAAACTTAAAGACTTGTGTTTGGCCAAATATGGAATTTCTTGTATTTTAACTACCGGTGGTACAGGTTTTGCGCCTAGAGATGTTACTCCCGAAGCTACAAAAGCCGTTATAGACAAAGAATGTCCTCAACTTTCTATGTCATTGGCCTTACATTCTTTGCAAAAAACTAAGTTTGCCGCCTTATCACGCAGCGTATGTGGTATTGCCGGGAAAACTTTAATTTTAAATTTTCCCGGCAGTGAGAAAGCGGTGCTTGAGTGTTTTGAATATGTAAAGGATTTACTACCTCATGCCTTGCATTTACTAGACAATGATTTGGCTTTAGTTAAAATCACGCATGATCAAATGAAAAGTGCTTATGAGACAGACGTACGTCACATTTGTACTCACAATTACAACATGAGTAATGTTAATGATCGCAATTCCTCTTATCCCATGTTACCAGTTAGTGAAGCCACTAATATAATTTTTAATACCATTAAGCCCAAAATGACTTTGCCTCAGCTATTAAAAGATTTCAAATCCCCCGTAGATATACCACCTTTTAAAGCCTCTATAAAGGATGGTTACGCCATGAAATCTTCAGGTTTTTCGGGTACAAAAAAGGTTTTAGGCTACATATCAGCAGGAGATTCACCCATAGAAACTGCTTTCCAAGAAGATGAATGTTACAAAATAAATACCGGTGGTCCTGTACCCTTAATGGCAGATTGTGTTGTACAAATCGAAGATACTAAATTATTGAAAACCAAGAAAAATGGCTTGGAAGATTTGGTAGAAATATTGATAGAGCCGAAAAAAGATTTGGACATAAGGTACGAATGAGTCATTTACAATTATTTGACAAAAAAAAAAAAAAATAATGAAAACTTTAAATTCCAGACCAATTGGCAGTGATTTAGCTAAAAATTCTGTAATTTTTCCCAGTGTTGACCTTTCACCTGTAGTGGTGAAATCATTAATGGCTTCAGCAGGTCATACTGTTCCTTTGCATAAACCTTTGGTGGCTGTTTTATCAACGGGCAATGAACTTTTGGATCCTTCCGAATATCCTATTGTTGGAAAAATTTACGATTCAAATACGACCATGTTACAACAACTTTTGCAATATTTAGGTTTCGAGTGTTTGATTACCAAAGTGTTGCCCGATAAGTAAGTAAAGAATTGAGGTTAGGAAGTAACTTGCCTTAACACACACACACTTTGACGACAGTCTTTTTTATTGACATTAATGTAAAGTAGAAATGTGGGAATTAATAATGGAATATAATGCCGGGGAAGTACGCCTGAAGCGAGTCGGCAAACGTCAGTCTGTTTTCACAAAATTTTGCAGGATATTTTACAAGAATATTTTGCTTATCTTGTCAATGTAACGCCGTCAATGCAGCGCTGTCAATTCAGAGCCAGTTGTTTCTTTAGTGCCTGTTTAGACACTTCAGCTATTGTTGCGGTTTTATACCCCGTTTAGCAACAAAAGCTGAAGCGTCTAAACAGGCACTTACGAAAACTCAGTTTTTCAAATGGCCAAAGAGAAAATAATCTAACGGCGTTAAATGACAAGAAAGAGGCGAACAATTAACATCCCTAAATCGAGAAATTACACGACCAGGAAATATCTCATGCAGTAACCGAATTTATTTGTGTATGTGACTGGTGGCGCAGTCTTGCTGAAACTAAAGGTCACTGATATTACCAATTAGCCAATTGTGGCCACAAAAACATTAGTTATTAGTTAGTGGTAGCACAAAGCTATCACAGTGATGCATTTCCTTTCTCATTTTAGAAAAAGTACGAGTCGATGATGCCGCCCGAACGCAAACCGCATCATACGGTCACTGTCTTTGGATGTAATGGACTGTTTGGGGATTTTTTTGGCCTCATATGCGACAATTTTGTTCATTTATATAGCCGCCTAATTAAAAATGAGCTCTCTTATCACTAAAGATGATTTTGTTGAAATATGCCTTGTTTACGTTCAGTTTTTTAAACAGGCAATTCACAAACGTCCGACGCAAACAATGGTTGGTTGGCTTGCTTTAATTCTTAAAAAAGTTGAACTTTATAAGCGTGAAAACGAAAATCTTTACGCAAAATGTTGCATAAAGTGTTTCTAGTGATGCCCAATTGCTGCAAACGTCGAGGAGTTGAGGTTTTAGGCTCATTCTAAACAATTTACTGTACAGTGGCTATGTTTGCATTACTACGGCCACTATGAATGTATTGTTTTGGTCTATTATCAGAAACAATATTGCGAGCATCAATTAAATTATGCACAGCGGTCTCAGAAGGATTCTGATTACGAGAAAAAGCTGATTTAAAACTCTTCTCAAGAGAGTGTAATGTTCTATGCATCGAATTTCCCAACATTTTACGAAATAAATGTCAAAGGATGACAGTTCCACTCTTGACATTTAACAGGCAATTTACTTTCTAACCTTAAATTTGCCTGTTATTAAAACATATTTGGGTTTAATGAAGTGATTATGTGTAATGTTGCTAAAACTGCTATTGAAACTGCAAGGACGTTATTTGCAGATTTCCTCAACTTCGATAAAAAATTTTATTTCCTTTACTTTAATTTTTTGTGATAAAAAAACTTTTTTTTTTTAAATTTAATTTTTTTAAGTTTTCAAGAAGTATATGACAATTTATCCTACATCTATAATGATGTTGACTTTGTTATCTGCAGTGGAGGCGTTTCCATGGGAGATAAGGATTTTATTAAACCAGTTTTAAAGAAATTAGATTTCAACATACACGTCGGTAGAGTGAATATGAAGCCAGGGTAAGTGTTGGTAATAAATATTTTCCAAAGCAAATTTATAAAATTTAGAAGCAAAAGCGTCAGCAAAAGCGAAGATGCCTAGTTTTAGTTATAAAAATGTAATTGTCACTAAAAATGTATGTTAAGTGAAATGTGTCTGTTAAGAAATCAAGATGTTTCTAAGAAATCTTTTGAACACGTAACAACAACAACATTCAATTTTCATGAACTACAATAAAATTAAAAATCAGAAGAAAAAAAAACAAAAAGAAGACACATAATCAAACAAACACCTACACTGAATAATGATAACTACGTCGTCATCTGTAGTAAATTCGATGAATTAGAGTTTTCTAGTAAAGAAAGTCTGCAACCGCTCGAAACAGTTATATAAAGTCTCCCTCTGTTGTGGTTAAAGGCAGTCTAATTGTAAACGGCGATCAAGTGAACATACAAAGGTTAATAAAGCAGCTTATGTTCGTTGAAGTGGTAAAGTTAAAGGCCTTGGCTATTAGGCGAATGAGCTAAAACTTCCTATCTACTATTGTCGAAATACTTTTTCACCGATCTTGCAACATCTGGCCGAGCGTTGTGACAAAAGATTATGGTCTCGTGTCTGGTCGTTGACTGCCCTCTTCAAACGAATGACTTCGGTACAGGTCCTTTGTGATTGTTGGTAGAAGCTTAAGGTCAAGTTAAGTTAAGAAGAGACATGGCCCGCCAAAAAAGTTTGATAAGTAATTGGAAGCATAACTCGGCGAAGATTGTGATCAAACGCAAGAAGAACTTGCATTATTATTGGAAGTCACACAACAAGCCATTTCCCTACGTTTAAAAGCATTGAGATTCATTCAAAAGTAAGGTGCCCCTGTAGGCTAGTAGGTAGTGTACTAGCTTATAAAACTAGGGGTTGTGGGTTCGATTCCCAACAAAGACCTTGGTTTTTTCACTACAAAATTAAAAATTACCTGTTGGGGGGGCTGCTCAGTGATGAAGGCATGGTCACTGTGCTGTCTTATACGACAGTTAGTTTCCGTAACTATCCTTCTACTTTCACTACCTGTCTCTTCTCGATCCCTTTCCTAAAAAATGTAGTACGTTACTTGATTTAATAGGCATTGTTGCCTAAAGAAAAGAAAAAAAATTGGGTTCCGTATGAATTGAAGCCCAGAAACGTTGAGAGGCCGCTTTTCATGTCGAAAATGATGCCTGAACGCTACAAAAAGAAGTCATTTTTGTATCGTATTGCAAAATGCATACTTACAATAACCTCAAGAGCAAAAAGTCATATGTTAAGCTCGGCAGACCAGCCAAATCAACGCCGAAGCCGAATATTGACCCCAACATAAAGCTCTGCACTTTGTTTTGTGTTATGACCTGTTGAAATTGGGTCGGATAGACGATCACAGGGGTCCTGTACCGAAGACAATTGATTCGCTTGAAAAGAGAAAAAATCATCTTTTGTGATGAGGGAACTGATTTTCATTTATGTTATGTAAACAAACAGTCCTCGTAAAATTATTACATCCAAAGGAAGTAAGCGTATGATGCGATGGCAGCATTATCGGCCCGTAGTTTGAATTTTCTTCTAATTAACAAATGCCTTAACTGTAAATTTTATGCGCTACCAAACCACCAGAAGCAATTTCTTGTGGCTACAATTGGCTAATGCTGACATCAGTGACCTTTGCAAGATGGCGCCACAAGTTACACAATCACCCCGCGAATTTAGTTATTTTCCGATCGCGCAATTTTTCGATTTGGGGCCTCGTTCTTATAATTGACCTTCCCGCTTAAAAGTCTCGGCTTATGGGAACAACGAACAACTGACTTTCCGCGCTGCATTCATGAGATAAGCGAAGCTTTATTGAAAAATGTGTTTCAAAATCTTGTGAAAAGAGTAGATGTCTGCCGACGTACTTAAGGTGGACATTTACCCGACATCATATTCTATTATAATTTCCCAGATATTCCCATTACAATGGTGTCACTAAAACTGAAGGCGTTAAAAACAATGTGTGTTTTAAGCCAATTTATTTGCTGCCCTGAAATTTGCCCACCCATTATTTTTCGATTACCCGAAGCCGCTGAAAAAAAACATGGTCGGCGTAGATGTAAGTGCAGCTGGTTTCTGGTAGGTTGTTCGCAATTTTGACCAAATATTTTCCAAATAAACATTGTCCATCTACCTTAACGGTTATCATGCGGTTTTTAAGGTATAAATCTAATAATTTCTGAATATTATTGGGAATATACCATTCACGAAACTCTACTCTGCTCGCAGTCGTTGGACTTCGACACATATAATTTCCTCAATAAACTGCGACCTCCATGTCTAGGCATGAAGAAGAAGTGTTGTGTGACGGTTAAGAGAGTTAAATGAGTGTTGTAAGTTTGACAAAGTTTGTTTTGTATATTTTAAAAAGCAATGGGTTCATAACCCCCAACACTCTTTGGGGGCATTTTTCCAGCTTTGCTAACACGTCGACAATGGTACAGCAGTCTGCTAATCATGACATAAGTAACTTCATCATGTGTTTTCAAGCTTGTAGTTCATTAAAATGTCATTTTTATTTTATTTTCATTTAACTTTTAGAAAACCCATGACTTTTGCATCCAACGGTGATAAATATTTCTTTGGATTACCCGGCAATCCGGTATCGTCTTTTGTTTGCTTCCATATGTTCTCATTGCCGGCTTTACGTTGGGCGAGTGGCTGGAGTTCTGAAAAGTGTATGCTGCCTGTAGTTCAAGTAACGGTAAGTCTTTTTCAATGATTTTTCTAAAACCGTGCAACGTGAGCACGAACATTAGTTTTTAATTTCGGATTCATCGTAATAAATATGGAAGTCGAATTTGTTTAGTAAATATTAGTTCCTAAAGAATCTTTATAAGTAACGGGTGTCTATGCTGCAGTACTGCCATTTTCCTTGCTTTCATGTTTTTTTATATCGGGCGTTTTAGAACTTTAAGTTGGCAACACTTTAAATGAAGGCTACTTTGTGGAGTGATTTATGTTTAGTTTGGTTTGGCATTTTAACATCAATAGATGTAAAAATGACCAGAACTACGTAAATTGGGCCTGAAAAAGGCTTCCAAATAAGTCCAGAACAAGTTTGCCGTTGATCATGATTTCCATTAGCGAATTTTGTTTTGCCATGAAGTGCTCACTTTTGCTTGTCAATAAACATTTGGACTGAAGATAACCCTCAATTGTATGTACAATGAAACACCGTTACATTCCTAAAAATTGGTGGTGTAATTTATGGGCTGCCGGAATCCTTAGAAACGATGCTGGTCAGAATGTTACAGTTAATGGCGACCGCTATAGAACTATGAATACTGACATTTTCGTTTATTCATTGAACACAATCATGTGCAGGAACTGTGGCTTCAATAACACGGCACAACACGCCATACAGCTCTTGCCACAATTGATTTATTGAATGAAATTTCGTGATAAGATTTACATCTGCACCTGGCCGTGGGCCTTAATCAGATGGTGGTCAAACCACTGTGAATGAAAAGCAGCGCCATTCACGCCCTAGGAAGCCAAAGACTAATCTAGCAACAGGTCTTTCCTAGTTGCAATTTCAGCGGTACCAAAGCAGGGTTGCAAACCACTACTCCTTGCTGAAGAGCTGGAGACTATCCAACTCCTGATCCAGAACACATGACTAGCATGCTCACTGGATCCGGATCATTCACCCGTTGGTGTGATTAAAGGCGAGATGATCCTGGCCACCATAATCAAATTCATGCTTGGGGCCGCAAAACCACAACCACCACGATACTCCCGAAGGCCCAACATCAATAATCAGTCAGACAATCAGCTAAAAGTCTAAAGAGACAATAAGTTGAAACTCTGGGGCTTATTGATTCCCGTGGAAATTACGTGGAGCTTCCAGTTGACTCCCTGCTTGCCTTCAGGGGACTGAGCTCCATTATACATCCAGCGGCACAGGT
Organism: Trichopoda pennipes; assembly: GCA_030448955.1. NCBI lineage: Eukaryota > Metazoa > Arthropoda > Insecta > Diptera > Tachinidae > Trichopoda > Trichopoda pennipes. Next base: position 4,061,869 of record JASKUP010000056.1, on the reverse strand, counting down.
CTAGATGGTCAAGTATTCTATAAAGAGCGATAAATGTGCCCTCGGGAGGGGTTGTTGAAGGTAGCCGCATTTTTACGTTTGAATTGGTTCTCAAGATGCTGGACTATTTACCGTGGGAATAGGAGAAGTCGCTAGTCTGTGAAGCTTGATACAGATTGACGTTCGTACCTGGCCATTGAACTATTTTCCGTGGAGATATGTGAAGTCGCTAGTATTCGAAGCAGATTCACGTCAGTACGTGACCATCTGGTCCTAACCTGACGATTGTCTTACCATTGGGTAAGAATACAATGCATGGCAATTTCAGAAGCACAGCAAGCAGAGGCACGCCCCTACTTCTTGCCTGAGAGCCAGAGCATATCTTAACTCCTGTCACTCCGCAACAAAAAGCGACAATATGTTGAGAATGCAATAGCACGCGGATAGGAGAAAGCCACACTTTCCCGTCAACAATGCCTATTTAGTCAAGTACCGTGCTAAATTCTTTAGGAAAGGGATAGAGAAGAGATGAAACAGGTGGTGAAAGTAGAAAGAAAATCGGAAATTGACTGCCTGCACAGCGACCAGTGACTATGCCTTCATCGCTGAGCAGCCCCACCGACAGTCAATTTTTATTTTTGTAGTAAAAAAAAAACCAAGGTCTTCGTTGGGAATCGAACTCACAACCCTCATACTGACAAGCTATTACACTACCTACTAGCCGACAGGTGCACTTAAAACTATCACGTTACTTCCCGAAAGCCCTCACCAATAACCGGAACAGGGTCATAGCCCTGTGGACTACCGGTTCCCGTGGTAACAGTTGGTAAGTCACTGGTCGGACATCGATCATCTAGTTCTTCCTTTTTCGGGGTCTTTCTAGTCTAGGCGACTGTCTGGCTACCCCCCGAAGCTTAATGTCAAGATAAGAAAGTGTTTAGCAGCGTGTTCCCCGAGGAATCTCAATTTTTCGAGTTATTATCGATATACGTACACAAATGTTGGAAGAAATCGTAGATGGGACCTACAGATTAGACTACCTTCGCGCCTGTGCCAGAAGATTATCTTTCGAATAAAGTAAATTTTGTCGTGTCAATTTAAAAAATAAATGTCATTGTTTTATTCCATTTCAAAGTTCTGTACCTCTATAAAAATACGCTATATTAATTAGACATCACCTCTTAACCACAATGCAAATTTATGAGATCTAAGAATAATGAGATGTTGCTTGCATTCCAACAAATTTTCTCGTTCTTAATTCACGTTTGTTTCTTGTGTTGTTCATTTTTTTCTTTTTTGTGTTTGACAGTTACAAAATCGAAGCATTAAGTTGGATCCTAGACCGGAATATATGCGTGCCACAGTAACCAGTAAAAATGGTCAGCTGTATGCTTCCATAACAGGCAGTCAGGTTGGTTACTACAGCATATTCTTTACACATTCTCCCAGATACTTTGCTGCCTTTCATGATTTATTTCATTTTATAAAATTGTTTAATTTATTTAAATAGATGAGCAGTCGCTTGCAAAGTATTGTAGGAGCCGATGTACTGTTACACTTGCCTGCATACACCGACAAAAAACCCGAGGTCCATGATGGTGACATATTGCCAGCCAGTGTATTGCGTTATGATTTTATAACGAAATATGAATGAACGTTAAAATCGAAAAGTTTTAATTTATGGTTTTGGGTTTAATAATAATTTTAATATTGAAAATATTTTAGATTTGTAAGTTTTGAAACATCACTAACCTTAAAACCATTTCATACAATTTTGGTCACAATAATAAGTATAGTTTCTATTTTTTATTTTGTTAATTTCGAATCAGAGATGAAATCGTAAGTGACTTTTTATTTTTGTTTATTGACACTTACTAGAACAAAAATTTAAACCTATAGGGTGTTTTTTTTTATAGAGGGCTAGAATCTTAAGTAGACAACATTTGTCTAACTTGCGGCCATTTTAACAGCTGTCAAGTGATTATGTTTAGTTAGATTTGGCATTTCGACATAAATAGATTTATGCCTGAACAACGCTTCTAAATTGTAGAAATTGGGTCCAAGGCGAGATTGCCTTTGCTACCGATTTTAATAAGCAAATTTTTTATAGCGATTAAGCTCACTTTTGTTAGAACTAATACGCCGTATTTGAAGTGATGATAATACTCAAATTTATATACAGATACAGCCGCCCGCCCCCATGCTTTTAGCTCAATATAAATTTTTAGATTCAGAATGTTTCAATTGAAATATAATTCAATTGAATTATTTCTCGATAACCCGAAGCCACTGAAAAAACATTACCGGCGTAAATGTTTAAATTTAATTTAATTAATAGGTGGGCAAATCTGAGGTTAGCAAGTAAATTCGCTGTCAAATGATTAAATGTCACGAATTGAGGATGACACCTTTGACATTTATTTAGTAAGAAGTTGGGAAATTTCTTATATTTAATGTTATATTCTTTAGCAAAGAAATTTAATTGCTAAAATTTACTATCAAAATGGTGAAAATTTCTCTGTATCATATTGTACAATTCGGGGAGCTTTTCCTCGTAAGCAGGGGCCTGATTCTGAGAGTCGATAGTGAAATAATTGCGTATCGCAATTTATTCCGATAGTTCGCAATTTCCTAATTCTATGAGTCGAAACGTAACGAATCGTTTTGTATTTCAGTGTTGTAAAACGGAAGCAAGAAAAAATTTACCCACACTGTAAATTAACGTAAACAAGAAACATATGTTTCGTGAAAAATAGAAAAAAATCATATACAAAATTTTAAAAACAAATAGCAATTGATTAATGGATTCAAATTTGTTTTGTTTTTCCTCTTATTCAGATGAAGAAGGGTGTAATTAACCAGGCATTAGAAAACAAATCCGCATAGGAAGTGATCCCTTAACATTAATAAAAATTTTGATTCTTTCTTTTTTACAGATTTGTAAAGCGATTTCGACTAATGAAAGAAGCGTACCACCAAAAATTCAATTGGCTGCAGCTTTGCCTCTTCTGGCATCTGGAGGTTTCCAACATAATGTTGGAAACGATTTTATTATTGGTCTTAGTCAAAGTGCAATAAGTAAACTAATACAAAAATTTATTGTGGAAGTAGAGACTAAGCTGTGCCCGAAATTTATTACATTTTGTGCCGGAGAAAGTGATGAATGTAAGGAGTATTTTTTGAGAAAATATAAAATTCCGGGAGGTTTGTATGCAATGAACAAAACTAAAAATAAGAAAGTGTTTAATGGTTATTTGGTTTAGTAATTGGCTGTGTTGATGAACACACATTGAATTGCAGAGGCCAAAAGGAAAAGAGAAAATGTTTTTTTAATAGAAAAACGTTGTTCCACAGTCTTAATTTAATGATTGTAAGTACGAATTATATACAAAGTATAGATTTTAATAAACATTTTTTTAATTAAGATATGTGACCATGAATATAAGATTAGCTAGATAGCTATCGACTCATAGAATACGTAATTCCGATACACTTTAAGCGATATCGGCTGACAGAATACCAAATGCACGAAATTTCGATTGTACGACTATAATTCCGAACGCTATCGACTCTCAGAATCAGGCCCCAGGTCTACTTCCGAGACCGCCGTGCACAAATTAAACGCCAAATTTAAAACTTACGTTATTGTTGCTGACGATAGCCCAAAATAATACGCTTATAGTGGTTTTGGAAATGCAAACAAAGCCGTTTATAGAGCGTCTTAGCATGCAGACTACAAGTATCGAAATAAACGACGATTACGCCAAAAGGCTGTAATTCGCGGCGCAACTCTTGTACACATTTATCAGTGGGAGCACGTGATACATTCTAGGCTATTAGACCATCAATTTGTCCTCCGCTGCCAGTCCCTCAATAAATCAAACGTTCACGCATGGGCTTTAAAAAGTCCACAAAAGCTTTTGCTATACGCAAAGAGCCCAAAATATCATTCTTAAACATTTGGTCCCATTTGATAAAGCTCTTGGGACTCGATGCAATTATGATAAAAAGTGGCACTGGTAATGGTTGTTATAGCCAACTCGCCCACACTCAAATGGGAGCCCATTATTTTAGAGGTCTCACGCAATACGCCATCTTTGGTGGCATCCAATAACATGGGTATAATTATACCCGAAAAGGAAGCCTCTGTAAATTCTCTCAAGTTCAGCCAACAAAGTGTTGAGAATAAGCCTGAAAAACTGAACGCAAACTATTTTTCAACAAAATCATCTTTAGTGATGAGGCTCTTTCTTAATCAGGCGGTTATGTACACAAACAAAATTTTGGCATATGTGGGCTCACATAATTCACTAACAGTCCTTTAAAAAACATTATATACAAAGAATGCGTATAATGCGATTTGTAGTGAGGCGTTATCGCTGACCCGTTTTGTGCATAAATGAGAAAACCAAAACCATGATAACCAATTGGTTTGTGGTAACTATTGGCTAATGTTGACATTAGTGGTCCTTGTTTTTTTTTAAAGAGAAGTAGCACTTCAGGCAACGATGCCTATTTAGTCAAGTACCGTGCTACATTCTTTAGGAAAGGGATAGAGAAGAGATGAAATATGAGTCGAAGGTAGAGGAATAGTCGGAAATTAACTGTCGTATAAGACAGCACAGCGACCAGTGACCATGCCTTCATCTTTGAGCAGCCTCACTGACAGTGAATTATTATTTTTGCAGTGAAAAAAATCAAGGTCTTCGTTGGGAATCGAACCCACAACCCCCCTAGGTTCTTTTGGTTTCCTTTTCAAATAATTCAGTTATTGCATGAGAAATTTCTTGGTGGCGTAATTTCTCGATCTGGCTTCTTGTGATTAAATGACGCTGGATTATTTTCGCTGGGGCTATTTGAAAGACCGGGCTTATGTTAACCACCCACGAACAGCTGATGCTGTGAAAAATGAATTTTCGGCGCTGCATTGATAAGACACGCAAAGTTTTTAGGCAGAATGTGCTTTAAAATTGTTTGAAAAGAGCGGCATCATAATTTATTATTAATTCCCATATTTCTACTTTACATCTTGAAGTTGTCAAAGAAAAGTGTGTGTTTTAAGACAATTTACTTTCTAACCTTAAATTTGTCCACTCACTATTTGGAAAAATCGCAAAAAAATGTTTTAAGTTGCCACACTGCTACTCAAAATGCAATTCTGTTTGTACGACACCATTTTCACCACATGTAAACACAAACAAAATGGCAACAACAAAGAGTTGAATTTAATAAATAAAATAAAAACACCGTTAATAACAAATTTGAAGTTGTAAAATTATATTTTATTATTACAAAAGAAATACTTAAATATATTTCTTTATTTTACGGTTTAATATAGAAAAATAAACTTATATTTACATTTTTCTTTTGTGTTAAATTTTGTTGCTGAATTTTGCCTTAAAAATTTTGTTGTTTTTATAAAATAATTGATAAAACATTAAACAAATTTGTTAAGTGTATAAAAATAATAAAATTGAATTTCAGTTTATTTACAAAAATTTTTTTTTTTTAAAATACAAAAATAAAAAAAAACAAAGATTTTGTTAAACAATTATTTTTTTTTGTAATTTTACTTAACTCTTCTCTTTCGTAAAAAATTTCGAATTTTTTTTGTTAAATTTTTTGTTAAATTCAATTATTCTTTTAACAAAATCTTTGAACAGTTTAAAGGGGAGAGAAAACACAAAAAAGAAATTCCACCAAATTGAGTTTCTATTGCTGCTTCTAAATGAAACCAAGAAAACAAAAACACTCTTGATATTGTTTATTTCTTGATTTTGTTATTGCTGTTGTTGTTTTTGTTGTTATTTGTATAATGATGCGTTACTAATTGGTGGCTGGCTGGCTGGCTATTTAAACACGTTGTACTTCTCTCTTGTTTTGATGTTCCATTGGTTTCTTGACATTGCTGTTGTTGGCGTTTAGGCTTTTGTTTGTCAAACGTATCGAGGAACGGCATGGCAACGCGAATTGATATTTAGTAGAGGCCAACAAGGAATAACGTTCATGGGGTGCTTGATCCCATAAAGCTCTCTCCACAACATGCAATGCACTGGGGCTTAAAACATTGGCCGTATAGGTTGTTGGGGCACCGCTGCAGACTAGCAATGCATGCACACAAACAAACAGCAATTGAAAGGGAGAAAACAAAAGTAAAATAAAATCAAAAGAAAAAATTATGCATTTTTTTTGTTTTTTTAACTTTAATTTGTTTCACTTCAATAACTTTTTACAACAATTTTTTACCATCAAGATATTTCTTATTCCTCTCACTTACTTTGTGCGGTTGGTGGTTTATAGAGCGTCTCAGCATGCAAACCACAAGTATCCAAACAAACAACGCTTACGCCAAAAGGCTGTAATTCGCGGCGTAACTCTTGTACACATTTGTCAGTGGCAACGCGTGATACATTGTAGGCTATTAGACCATCACCCTGTCCTCCGCTGCCGGCCCCTAAATAAATCAAACGTCCACGAGTGGGCCTTAAAAAGCCCACAAAAGCTTTTGCTATACGCAAAGAGCCCAAAATGTTTGTCTTAAACATTTGTTCCATCTGATAAAGTTCTTGGGACTCGATGCGACCACGATAAAAAGTGCCACTGGTATTTATAACGGCCGCTATACCCTGCTCACCCACACTCAAATGGGCGCCCATTATTTCGGTGGCCTCACGCAATACATCATCTTTGGTGACATCCAACAACATGGGTATAATTGTGCCCGAAACGGGAGCCTCTGTAAATTCTCTCATCTTCAACCAACCTACCAATAGCTTAGCCGGCAAACTGTCCACACCTTCACGCATACCAGCCACTACACGACATCCTTTGCTGGCCAAATGTGTACATAGCTGAAGGCCCAATGCCGTATCGGCACTGGTTACCAGCACCGTATTCGATTTCATTTGTTCACCTTTTTCGACATTATCCTCGCGTACCTTACAGATGAGATAAATTATAAGAGCTCCAGCTATGGAGAAGAGGGCCAAAAGTTGAAAGGCCAATACTAGGGCAATCATGGGTTCCATTATGACATCGCTAAAACAAAAAGAGAAAATAGTCGTCAATTATTAATTTGTTAATTGGATTTTTAAATATATTTTTTTTAAATTAAGTTTTAAAGGATCGCTAAACTTAATCGAATAAGCTTTAATCAAATAAGGTTTAATCGAATGAGATTTAATCAAATGAGATTTAAACGAATAATATTTAAACGAAAATGCCTTAGTCGAATAAGGTTTAATCGAATTAGCTTTAATCGAATGAGATTTTATTAAATAATATTTAAGCGAATAATATTTAATCGAATAAGCTTAAATCGAATAAGATTTAATCGAACATGATTTAAACGTATAAGCTTTAGTCGAATAAGGTTTAATCGAATAAGATTTAATCGAATAATATTTAATCGAATAAGATTTAATCGATAAGGTTTAATCGAATTAGGTTTAATCGAAAAAGCTTTAATAGAATAAGGTTTAATCGAACTAAATTTACTTGAATAAAGTTTAATCGAATAAGGTTTTATTTAAATAAGGTTTAATCAATAACTTTTAATCGAATAAAATTTAATCGAATAAAATTTAATCGAGTAAGGTTTAATCAATAACGTTTAATCGAATAAAATTTAATCGAGTAAGGTTTAATCGACTAAGTTTTAATGAATTCAACATTAATCGAATAAAATTTAACTGAATAAAATTTATTCGAATAAATTTAAATCGAATAAGGTTTAATCATATAAGATTTATTCGCATAAGGTTTAATTGAATAAGGTTTAATCGAATAATCTTTAATATATTCAAGTTCAATCGATTAAGCTTTAGTCAAATAAGATTTAATCGAATAAAATTTAATCGAATAATATTCAATCGAATAATATTTAATCGAATAAGATTTAATCGAATTAGGTTTAATTGAACTAGGTTTAATCGAAAAAGCTTTAATGGAATAACGTTAAATCGAATTAAATTTACTTGAATAAAGTTTAATCGAATAAGGTTTTATTTGAATAAGGTTTAATCAATAACGTTTAATCGAATAAAATTTAACCGAATAATATTTAATCGAATAAGATTTAATCGAATTAGGTTTAATCGAACTAGGTTTAATCGAAAAAGCTTTAATGGAATAACGTTAAATCGAATTAAATTTACTTGAATAAAGTTTAATCGAATAAGGTTTAATCAATAACGTTTACTCGAATAAAATTTAATCGAGTAAGGTTTAATCGACTAAGTTTTAATGAATTCAACATTAATCGAATAAAATTTAACTGAATAAAATTTATTCGAATAAATTTAAATCGAATAAGGTTTAATCATATAAGATTTATTCGCATAAAGTTTAATTGAATAAGGTTTAATCGAATAATCTTTAATATATTCAAGTTCAATCGATTAAGCTTTAGTCAAATAAGATTTAATCGAATAAAATTTAATCGAATAATATTCAATCGAATAAGATTTAATCGATTAGGTTTAATTAAATTAGGTTTAATCGAACTAGGTTTAATCGAAAAAGCTTTAATGGAATAAGGTTTAGCCGAATTAAATTTACTTGAATGAAGTTTAATCGAATAAGGTTTTATTTGAATAAGGTTTAATCAATAACTTTTAACCGAATAAAATTTAATTGAGTATGGTTTAATCGACTAAGTTTTAATGAATTCAACATTAATCGAATAAGGTAAATAAACTTAATAAACTCTAATCGAAAAAATTTAAATCGAATAAGGTGTAATCGGATAAGATTTATTCGCATAAGGTTTAATCTAATAAGGTTTAATCGAATAATCTTTAATATATTCAGGTTCAATCGATTAAGCTTTAGTCAAATAAGGTTTAATCGAATAAGATTTAATTGATAAGGTTTAATCAAATTAGGTTTAATCGAAAAAGCTTTAATGGAATAAGGTTTAGTCGAATTAAATTTACTTGAATAAAGTTTAGTCGAATAAGGTTTTATTTGAATAAGGTTTAATCAATAACTTTCAATCGAATAAAATTTAATCGAGTTAGGTTTAATGAAATCAACATTAATCGAATAAGCTTTAACTGAATAAACTTTAATCGAATAAATTTAAATCGAATAAGGTTTAATCGAACAAAATTTAATCGAATAAGGTTTAATCGAAAAATCTTTAATTAAATAAGGTTTAACTGAATAAATTTAAATCGAATAAGGTTTAATCGAATAATCTTTAATCGAATAAGATTTAATCGATTAAGTTTTAGCCGAATAAGATTTAATCGAATAAGAATTAATCGATAAGGTTTAATCGATAAGGTTTAATCGAGTTAGGTTTAATCGATCTAGGTTTAATAGAATAAGGTTTAATCGAATTAAATTTACTTGAATAAAGTTTAATCGAATTAAATTTACTTGAATAAAGTTTAATCGAATAAGGTTTGATCAATAACGTTTAATCGCATAAAATTTAATCGACTAAGGTTTAATGGAATCAACTTTAATCGAATAAGCTTTAACCGAATAAACTATAATCGAATAAGTTTTATTCGAATAAGGTTTAATCGCATAAGGTTTAATCGAATAAAATTTAATCGAATAAGGCTTAATCGCATAAGGTTTAATCGCATAAGGTTTAATCGAATAATATTTAATCGAATATGATTTAATCGACTAAGCTTTAATGGAATAAACTTTCATCGAATAAGGTTAATTCAAATAAACTTTAATGTAATAAGTTTTAATCGAATAAGATTTAATCGAATAATTTTTAATCGAATAAGATTTAATCGAATAGGGCTAAAATTTATTTCAAAAAAGCTCCTTTCAAAAAATCGTTTGTTTTTCACAGAATGTACGATTTAGATTGTCTTATTAAAATTTGTGTTCGAAGATTTTTTTACGTGTAAAAATAATTCAATTAATTCTTGTGTCTGGTAACTCTACAAGTTTTGTATGATGGAGTGTCAAATTTCTAGTATGAGAAATTATTTAAGTCCTTCTTAAATGAAGCCATTTACCCATAGATGAAGTGAGGCTTCCAAATAACATTAATGATTACCAGATGACATTTCCAAAGTATCGTATTGCTTGATAGTGTAGCACTAATTGGATGGTAAACTCCATCTGAAACTAAATATAACCATGAGACCGATAGTAAATAAGTACCGTGAGGGCAAGTTGAAAACAACTCTGAATAGTACGTAAAACGGCTTAGAGGTTAATATAACGGGTGTCCGCCATTTTGCTAAACAGTAATAACAGTTCATATTTGGCAGTCGTGAAGTTGCACGTGGCAAATTTATTGTGGAAAAATATTCGATAAGCCAGTGTTTTATTCTTTAAAACATTTAATCAAACCCAATCATCAACTACTGTGACGATTAGAAATTTACGTGAAATGTTTGGAAGAAACAACGTGCCAACAAAATGCTTTATTTGTCGTGTAATGAAAGATTTCGAAGAAAGAGGGTATGTAGGTGATAGGCCCAAGCATGGACCACAACGTACTGCAAGATCGGCTAAAAACATTACTGCTGCTCAAAAAAGTGTTTAAAACAATCCATTAACCCCAATTCGATGGCGTACTCAGGAGTTTGGTCTTCAAAGGACTACTTTGTCTACAATTTTACAAAAGGATTTGCATTTGTTTCCATTATAAGATTCAGTTGACACAAGAGCTGGGGATAGCTGGAAAGCAAGGCTTATGCAAACAAACCAAAAATGCTTAAGTAACTCAAAGAAAATGTTCGTGATAAAATTAATAAAATATCGCGTGAAATATGTGCTCAAAAGGGCTCGCATTTGTGAGGCTAACAGGGGCGGGGACATTTATCTGATATAGCATTTCATACATACATAATTGCCGACATTAAGTAAAACATTTATCAATATAAACACCATTCTCTTTCATTTAATCAAAAATTATAAACAAACAAACAAAGTAATATACCTTCCCGGCAGTACCGGGGAATGCGCAAGATTCAACATCTAACATCTGCCATCAATTTGCAAAGATGCTGACATCATTCCATAAGAATTATGCAGAGCTAAAACTTAAGATCTTTGTAAATCTTTCCCAACTCATTTTGATCCATTTTACATCTTTCAGTATTTTTAGTGTCATCACTAGCAAAACGACAATAATATGATTGTTATGGTGGCATCATTAAAAAAATGGCGTTAGTTGAAAATTTTATAAACAAACATTTGCATCAAAATGGAGAACATTAATAATTAAATAATTTCAAGACATTTTGTCATATTCAAGTCAAAGAATGAAGACTTTGCTTTTTTTTTATATGGCCACCCTTGTACACTGACGTCAGTCTAATCAGTTTTGTGTGCCATTTTAAGAATTTTCAATTTAAAAACGACGTGTTTTGTTAACAAAAACAAATTGTTTAAAATGTAAATATTTCATTAGGAACTGGTTTAAATATTAATAAACTCGGCTTTAAAGGTTTTTTTTTCATCTAATTTATGGTTTTCAAATAAAATATTCAAAAATTAAGTTAATAAAAGTTGTTTAGACAATGAACAAGCATTTTTAAGCCAGAAGCGTAGACAAATTAAAAAAAAAACTCAATTTGAAAGTGAAACTTTTTTTTAGAAATAAAGCGCAAAATATAATTAATAAAATAAAATATATTTCGGCATAAGATTAATACTATTTAAAGCCTAAATAATACAAAAACAACATTCATTTAATTTTGTTGGTGTTGTTTATATACAAAAAGTCAAGACAACAAAGTTGGTACCTGAACGGCGGTGTGTCATAAATAAACAAGCAGTCTTTTTTTTTTGTATGTCTTAAATTTATAACTATTTTAAACCATTTTTATTTTTTGAAAAGGGTTTTTCAACAATAAGTTTGTTTTCTAAAACAAAATAAAACAAAAAAATTAGATTAAGATGATTCAAATTTTTATTGTATTACGCGAAGAGAAAAGTTTGGTAATTATTAATGAAAAATAATATCTGGCAATGTCTACCACGACCTCGCTGACAGATGTCGATTCTTTCATTAAAAGTTTTTAATCACTTTTTAGCAAAATGGCAGTTATATTTCGTTAATCACATGCGTGATAAGACAGACGTAAGTCTGTACCTAGCAGTGTAAGCCATAACGAGACGATGGATCATACCACTGTGGATGAAATGTAGCGTCATCCTCGCCGTAGAAGGCCTTCAGATACGTATATTCTCCAGTCACTCTTAGTTGCAACTTCAAGTGCTCAAAGCAGGCCGCAGCCCTTACTCCTTGCTAAAGAGTTGCAGACTATCCAACTCCTGGTCCAGAACGCATGAAGCTTAATAAAATTTAAGACCACAACCGCAGTCATGCTTACTGGACTCCATCAGATCATGCTTACTGGACCTGGAGTCCTGATCGGATCATCGGATCACACAATGAACATTCATTGTGTTCATTGTGAATGATCCGACCCACACAACTCAAACGAGGACCTCGAGGCCACAACCACCACGATACTCCTGAAGGGCCAACCTCATTAATCAGTCAGAAAACAGCTAAAAGGCTAAAAAGACAAATACCTGAACTCTGGGACTTTACTGATTTCCGTGGAAATATAGTGGAATTGTCCATTTGGCCCCTGCTAACCTTGAAAGGGACTGGGCTCTCTTTTACCCCCGTTGACACATCTAATGACGGTGAGATTCCATCGAAACATATCAATATCTCCTCGGAAGGGGGCGTTAATCACATCACGGATTTTGAGATTTAAGGCTGAAATCGATTCGATTGCCACAAAAATAATCCAGTGATGTTAAATCACACGACCTAAAAAAATTGACTGTCGGTGGGGCTGCCCAGCGATGAAGGCATAGTCACTGGTCGCTGTGCTGTCTTTATACGGCAGTTAATTTCCGACTATCCCTACACTTTCTCCACCTGTTTCAGCTCTTCTCTATCCCTTTTCTAAAGAATGTAGCACGGTACTTGACTAAATAGGCATTCTTGCCTGAAGTGCTACTTTTCTTTAAAAAAAAAAAAAAATTCACACGACCTGGATGGCCACTTAACTACTGATTGTCGTGAAATTATGTGATGGGGAAATTTGATTTGCAATAAATTGTTCGTTTCGATTGGCTGTGTGACATAAGGCATCGTCCTGTTAAAACCACATGTCAGTAATATCCACGTCGTCAATAATACATCAAAATTGAGTTGTTAGCATCTCGCGATAGCGGGATCCATTGACCGTTAACGCATTTCCAGCCTCATCTTCGAAAAAAAAACACGGCCCAATCACGCCTCCAGATCGCATAGCTTACCATATAGTGACACGTTCAGCTTGCAAACGTTTCTCAATAATCCCTGTAGGATTTCAAAAGCCCAAATGTGGCAATTTTGCTTGCTGATATAACCTCAACAAGTGAAAATGGGCTTCGTCGATTTTTCAAAAAAAAACCAGCCGGTTGTTCTTAAATGAATTGAGCGAATCTACGGCGATGTGAATGATCGGTCAGCTTCAATTCTTGCACCAGTTGAACCTTGTAAGGCTTCAAAGCCAAATTCTTACGCAAACTTCACCATGTGATGGTTTTGGATAACCGCAATTGTTTAGAACGTCGAGGAATTGACAAATTTGGATCTGCTTCAACACTGTGGCTCACGCCTGCAATGTTTTCAGTTGAAAGACCCGGTTGAACACGCATTGGTGTTCATACATTTTGTATCGAGCCTGTCGACCAAATTCTTAATAGCAGTCTCAGAAAGGCGAATACATGATCGCCAATAATAGGCCAAAATTGAGTTGTTAGCATCTCGCGATAGCATTATCCAGCCTCATCTTCGAAAAAAACCGGCCCAATCACGTCTCCCGACCACATAGCGCACCATACAGTGCCACGTTGAGCATGAAAAGGCTTCTCAATAATTGCCCTAGGATTTGATATTCTGAAGCTCAAATCCGGCAATTTTGCTTGGTGACATACACTGATAAGTGAAAGTGGGCTTCGTGTGAAAAAGGATTTTTTTTGGAAAAACCAGCCGGTTGTTCCTGAGTGAGTTTTATACCAGTTGAACCTTGTAAGACTACAAAATCAAATCCTTGCGCCAAATTGGATAACCACAATTCTTAAGAACGTCGAGGAATTGACAAATTTGGATCTGCTTCAATACTGTGGCTCACGGCTGCAATGTTGTCAGTTGAACGATCCGGTTGAACACTCCTTGGTGTTAGCACATTTTGTATCGAGCCTGTCGACTCAAATTTAACCAACAAATTATTAACAGCGGTCTCAGAAGAACGATTATATTATCCGAAAATATCACGATTTTTACGAAAAGTAACTTTAATAGAACCACAAGCTAGGTGCCCCTGTAGGCTAGCTCGTCAGTCCAGGGGTTGTGGGTTCGATTCCCAACAAAGATCTTGGTTTTTTTTTTCACTACAAAAATAAAAATTGACTGTCGGTGGGGCTGCTCAGCGATGAAGGCATAGTCACTGGTCGCTGTGCTGTCTTATACGGCAGTTAATTTCCGACAATCCTTCTCTACTTTCACCACCTGTTTCACCTCTTCTCTATCATCCCTTTCCTAAAGAATGTAGCACGGTACTTGACTTACTTAGGCGTTGCTACCTGAAGTGGATTTTAATTAATTTAATGCGATTTTCGTGCGAAATTAAATTCATCCACTACGAATACGTCAAAAAACTAAATGTCAAAACTATTATGTTGTTGGTCCTGCCACAATTGCAAAGCAAACTTCTTATTGAAAAACCCGATACTTAAGTTTAAGACGAAAACATTTAGATGTTATAAATCACGAAATACCTGCAACGCATTTGAAATAAATTAAATATAAAATTGAAAGAAACATTTGTCACAGCGGAAGCTTTTATTTTTATTCCGTATAATTCCATAATGGGGTGACTGTACACCATATTTGTCCTGACCATTATTTAAATTCAATTTTCGAAATACAATTTAAAATGGTTAACGAAACCATATTTTGAAAAACTTAAAGGAATGTGTTTGTAGTTGTTGTTGTGCGAGTAGAGTTTTATTGTTGTGTTTTTGTTTTAAGGCGAAACGGCGAAAACTGTTTTTAAATAAATTTTTTATTAATTGAAATCAAAAGTTTATTAAAGCATTGTAAAAATAAAAGGTGCTCTAAAATTAATGCAATATGTGATTTGAATAGTAATGAAAATTTTTTTCAGTGTAGGACTTTGCTCAAATCATCTCGAAAGTTTCAAGTGGGAGAGAGCTGCACTCAAAAAAAAAGCTGTTGTATTTATTTAAATCATCGATTATGTCTTGTTTTGGGACAAAAGTAGATATGGACGTTTAGGTCATGGCTATCCAGAAGATCAATTGAGACCAAAACTAGTTGGGAATTATTACGTTATCGGCCTGTTGATATTAGCCTGCGGCTCATGCTCACGTATGGGGTTTGGGGTGCTGGCGATTATGGTAATCTAGGCTGAGGTGGCTCAAATGGTTGCAAGTTTCCAGTGAAAATCGAAAGTTTATCAGACTTTGGTGTAATTAAAGTGGAATGTCATTCCCAATTTTTAATTACTTTTAATACAATAATTATTTTACTTAATTTTTCATTATTTAAAAATTAAATGCAGCTCATTTTAATTCTAAATTAATTTATATGCTAAAAAAACACGTCAAAATTAAAAAAAAAAACGTTAAAAAAACACGTAAAAATGAAAAAAAAACGTTTAAAAATATTTGAAAAAATGTTGCCACTTTCTCCTCTATATATCCTTTTTCCTGGCTGTTGGTTTGCGAATGGCGAGCGATTTCGATAAGAAGACATCATTTTTAAGGCGCATTCTATCTCGTTTCTGGTGAGTCAGTATTTCTGGTCCCATTATCGTTGTATCTACCTACATCCCCCCGGGGGCACATGATAGTCTTTATGGATCCTACTTCTTCCATCTGGACTGGTGTCTTGCGGGGTAAAAGCGAGCCCAGACCCCTTCAAGGCTGGTAGTTGCCACCTGGACAATCCACTATATTTCCACGGAAATCAGTTGCCCGCAGAGTTCCTCTATTTGTCTCTTTAGGCATTTAGCTCTTCTCTGGCGTATCGGGAGTATCATGGTGGCTGTGTGTATCGAGGCCCTCGTGAGAGTTTGTGGGTCGGATCATTCACAATGAACACAATGAATGGTTCAGGTGCAGTGAGTATGAATGCCGTCGTGTTCTAAATTATATTAAGCTTCATGCGTTCTGGACCAGGTGTTGGATAGTCTCCCACTCTTTAGCAGGAAGTGAAGGCTGCGACCTACTTCGAGCTTTTGAAGTTGCAACTAGGAGTGACCGGAGGATATACGTATCCGAGGGCCTTCTACGGTGAGGATGACGCTACATTTCATCTACAGTGGTAATGATCCACCATCTGATTAAGGCTTACGGCCAGGTGCAGATGCAAATCTTATCACGAAAAACCGCGCTTAATGATTGCACAGCACATGATTAGGGCTTCAAACAGAATTATTTAGATATCGCCTTCCACAAAAATTTTAAATATTATCGTCGCATTGACGGTATACTGGAGGATATATGTACGTATTCGAAGGCCTTCTAGGGCGTGAATGGCGTTGCTTATCATTCACAGTAGTAATGGCCACCATCTGATTATGGCTTACTGCCGGTGCGGATGTAAACCTTATCACGTAATGTATCTATCTACATCCCCCCCGGGGGCACATTTATCAGTGTTTATGGGTTACCCATCTAGACTTGTGTTGTTGGGGTATAAGGGAGCCCAGTCCACATTATTTCCACGGAAATCACTAAGCCCCATAGTTCCGCTAATTGTCTCTTTAGCCTTTTAGCTGATTCTCTGACTGATTATTGAGGTTGGTCCTTCGGGAGTATCGTGGTGGTTGTGGTTTTGCGGACCCCCGCATGAATTTAGTTATGGAGGCCTGGATCATTTCACCTTTAATCACACCTACCTGGTGAATGATCCCAGATCCAGTGAACATGCTAGTCATGTGTTCTGGACCAGGAGTTGGATAGTCTCCAGCTCTTCAGCAAGGAGTAGTGGCATGCAAGCCTGCTTTGGAACTGCTAAAATTGGAACTAGGAATGACCTGTTGCTAAAATTAGTCTTCGGCTTCCTAGGGTGTGAATGACGTTGCTTTTCATTGCCAGTGGTTTGACCACCATCTGATTAAGGCTTACACCCAGGTGCCCCTGTAGGCTAGTAGGTAGTGTACTAGCTTGTCAGTATAGGGGTTGTAAGTTCGATTCCCAACGAAGACCTTGGTTTTTTTTTCACTACAAAAATAAAAATTGACTGTCGGTGGGGTTGCTCAGCGATGAAGACATATTCACTGGTGGCTGTGCTGTCTTACACGGCAGTTAATTTCCGTACTATCCTTCTACTTTCACCACCTTTTTTCATCTCTTCTCTATCAAGGTTCAATACAAAGTTTGAATCTTCTCTTTTTCGTTTTTATCGCCGTGCATGTGTGCTGTAAATCTTATTTTTACTGTTCATCGATTTGTCCTCTATAAGTATGTTTACAGCTGCAAGAAAGTTTGTATACTCCGCTGCATTTTGTCAGTTGTTTCTGTCGATGTCCTGATATTGTATTTTAGAGTGTTGCTGGTTTTTAGTGAAGTGAGTTAACCTTCTTTGTGAAAAAGATTCGTTAATCTATATATGTATTTCTGGTCCTGTGTTGGTAAAAGTATGCCGTCGTGTTGTGTCATTTGATTCTTTTTCTTCTTTATTCCTGCTTATAGTGTTGTATTGTCTAAGAAATTTATCGACAGTAGTTGGTTTGTAGCCATTATTTTTAGATAAGGTGTAAATTGTCTCGAGGTCTTTGCGGTATTTATCGAGAGTAAGTGGGATTACCTCAAGTCAGGTGCCCCTGTAGGCTAGTGGGTAGTGTACTAGCTTGTCAGTCGGCGGGTCGTGGGTTCGATTCCCAACAAAGACCTTGGCTGTTTTTCACTACAAAACAAAAATTGACTGTCGGTGGGGCTGCTCAGTGATAAATGCATGATCACTGGTCGCTTTGCTGTCTTATACGACAGTTAATTTCCCTAACTATCCTTCTACTTTCACCACCTGTCTCATCTCTTCTCTATCATCCCTTTCCTAAAGAACGTAGCACGATACTTGAATAAATAGGCATTGTTGCCTGAAGTGCTACTTCTCTTAAAAAAAAACAGTCTGTGTCTCATATGTCTAAATGCTGCTAGTTTATGTTGGGTAGGGTGGTTCGAAGTGATGTGAATGATAGTGTTAAAATTTTGTTAAGAAAATGTTTTGTTTAAGTTTTAAAAGTAAATAATTATCCGTAAAAAAAGTAAACGAAATGACCTATTGTGTATTTCACAAACTGCGTTTTTCTAAGAAATCTTATACACGTAAGAAAAATTCCACGAAATAAAATACTCAACAGAAAACAAGAGCATCTATAACAAAAACACCGCCTAACAGGCGTCTTCATTTAATGATGACAACAATAACAAAATGTGATGCTGTTAAAGTAGAATATTTTTGAATATGCGAGAACCGTCTAAAATAGACATATAATCAGCATAAATTACCCGATCTACTCACCTTTAATACACACAAAATAAACACGACGATAAATTTTATCACTGTAACTTCTAAAAGATGCTTTTTCATTTTCTTGTCCTTTCTCAACGAAGATTCAACTTCAGCTAACTTATTTACTTAACAAGTGTTTATAGTGTTTAAGCGGTGTGTTTATATATTTGTTTTAAGCGGTTCTCCCATATGCACGACTATTTTACTTTAACATCACTTCATTAGTGTTGTAGTAATTATCATTCAGTGTAGGCGCCTGGTTGACTGTGTGTTTTCTTTTTAGTCTGTGTTAGTTGCTTAGCTTATTTCGTGGAATTTCTTAAAAGCATGTTGTTGTTATCTTGTGTGTATAAGATTTCTTAAGATACTACGCAGCTTGTGAAAACACACAAAAGGTCATTTCCTTTACTTTTTTTTAGTGATAATTATTTTCTTTAAAACTCAAAGAAATCATCTTTTTTCATTCTCTTAAGTTTTTCTTTATTTTATGTGCGATTTTTTCTAAAGTTTAAATATTGGAACTTTTCCAACATTTGGCATCACTAAATAAATTTCTTCTTGTGTCTCAATAATAACTGTTGCTGTATTATGTACACAAAGGGAAATAACAGTAAAGCACCATTCATTTGTTTACTATATATATATATGTGTGTGTGTGTGTGTGTGTGTTTACATAAATGCAAACATGCATAAACATGATAAAATGTTAGCAGAGGAATTTTTTTGTTGCATAAAAGACCAAAACGAGTAAAACATTGTGACACAGCGAATTTACATACGATTATGAATTCACCAGCTTTACCAAACATGGCAAATGTTAGGCAATGAAGGGTGTGACAAATTTTAGACACGACAGTGAGTGAGTAATAGTCAAATAGAAAATATTTTTTTTAGCTTGATATTTTTGTTTTAAATTGTAAAGTATTTAGGGGAAAGTGATACATTTTTTTTAAAGAGAAGCAGCACTTCAGGCAACAATGCCTATTTAGTCAAGTATCGTGCTACATTCTTTTAGGAAAGGGATAGAGAAGAGATGAAGCAGGTGGCGAAAGTAGAAAGATAGTCGGAAATTAGCTGTCGGATAGGATAGCACAACGACCAGTGACTATGCCTTCATAGCTGAACAACCCCACCGACAGTCAATTGTTATTTTTGTGGTGAAAACCAGGTTGGGAATCGAATCCACAACCCCCAGACTGATAAGCTAGTACAATACCTACTAGCCTACAGGGGTACCTACTCGTATGTTTGTTCATACTGTCTGTTTTTCGTTCGAACCAGCACTCAGGGGATGACCACAACTCATGCAATGCATTGTACCAGAACTAGGAAATTAGGTTATGGGAAGGAGGAAAGAGGAAGTAGTTTCTGTGGACATTCGATTTGAATTTCCCTACATTAAAAGTTACAGCAAAGACCTCTAGAGGGGGTTTATTCCACGTACAGACTATTCTGCTAAAAAAAGAATTCACGTCGCAACTGCATGCTTTGGGCTTGATTAACATGTGATATCAACAAGACGGTGCCACATCTCGCATACAGCCAGGATTACAATGGAATGCGTGATGAAGATTTACGTCTGTATCTAGCTGTGTAAGTCATAACCTGACGGTGGATTATACCCCTGTGGATGAAATGTAGCATCATCCTCGCCCTAGAAAGCCTTCAGATAGATATATCCTCCAGTCACTCCTAATTGCAACTTCGAGAGCTCAGGGCAGGCCGCAGCCCTCACTAAAGAGTTGGAGACTATCTAACTCCTGGTCCAGAATGCATGAAGCTTAATACAATTTCAAAACAAAACCGCAATCACTGGACCTGAACCATTCATTGTGTTCATTGTGAATGATCCGACCCACACAAGTCAAATGAGAGCCTCGAAACCACAACCATCATGATACTTCCGAAGGACCAACCTCAATAATCACTCAGAGAACAACTAAAACGCAAATAGCTAAACTCTAGTGCTTTACTAATTCCCGTGGAAATAAACTGGAGTTGTCCAGTTGGCTCCTGCTAGCCTTGTAGGGGATTGGGCTCCCTTTTACCTCCGTTGACACATGTAATGACGGTGAGATTCCGTCAAAACATATCACATTTCTTAAAAACTATTAAAAGACATTATAAATTTGTATAAGTATTAAGTTTACAACATACAGACCCGCACAAAAGTTTTGGCACAGCAACACTTTTTGGTATATCACTATTTTTAAAGTCATTTGAAAGAGATTATTAGGCAAAACTTTTTCTTAATAAATGTCTCCTACACTGGCTTAACTAATATCATTGCTTTTTTTCTTCATTTAAATGCATTTAACATTTTTGTTATAACATACATTTCTAGTAGTCATGATTTTGATGCACAAAAGTTTTGGCACATCCAGTAAGAAATCTGTGTTCAGGCCAATTTTTTTTAGATCTGGCAACGATGGTACAATAAAATCATACATACATTTCCTAAAAATAATAAAAGAACCGTTACTTCAGTTTTTTTGGCGTTTTGTTTAAGAAAAAATTTAAGAAATAATCAAAATGTACCAATATGAGCTCCAAACAGAAAGATACTACCGAGTCTCAGCGCAAAATAGTGCTGCACTTGCATAGCCAAGGCAAATCGTACGCTGAAATAGGTAAAATAATGGAGAGAAGTCGTTTCACAATTAGAAGCATCATAAAACGTTTTGAAGGGGAGACAAGCTTCGAAAATGCTCATCGAACAGGCCGTCCTAGAGCTTTAACTGACCGCGAAAGCAAACAAATAGTTCGAAAAATAAAAGAAAATCCCAAAAAAACTTCGACGGAAATTGCTTCTGAAGTAAAACAGGAATTTGGTAAGGACATTCATCCCATGACCGTTCGGAGAGTGCTTCACGAAGCTGATTACAAATCAAGAGTTGCTAGACGTAAACCACTTGTTTCGACAATCAACCAAAAAAAGCGATTAGACTACGCAAGAGAATTTCAAAGCAAACCCGTCAGTTTTTGGGATGAAGTACTCTTCTCGGACGAGAGCAAATTTAATATATTTCGCTCAAATCAAGAGTTGCTAGACGTAAAC
The DNA here is from genome assembly GCA_030448955.1 of Trichopoda pennipes. NCBI lineage: Eukaryota > Metazoa > Arthropoda > Insecta > Diptera > Tachinidae > Trichopoda > Trichopoda pennipes. The sequence continues at coordinate 4,040,297 of JASKUP010000056.1, read as the reverse complement.
CACTTGTTTCGACAATCAACCAAAAAAAGCGATTAGACTACGCAAGAGAATTTCAAAGCAAACCCGTCAGTTTTTGGGATGAAGTACTCTTCTCGGACGAGAGCAAATTTAATATATTTCGCTCTGATGGCCGTATTACCGTGTGGAGAAAACCGAATACGGCATACGAGAAAAAGAATATTTCTCCTACTGTAAAACACGGTGGTGGTGGTGTAATGGTGTGGGGGTGCATGTCATCTGCGGGTGTTGGTGAGTTGGTATTTATTGAAGGAATCATGGATAAATCCGTTTATCTAAATATCCTGAAAGAAAACCTTAAAAAAAGCGCCGAGAAACTAAATTTGCCAACATCATTTACATTCCAACACGACAATGACCCAAAACATTCAGCTCATGATGTACGTATGTGGTTAGCGTACAACGTGGCTCATGTTCTTCCACACCCACCACAATCCCCAGATCTCAATCCGATTGAACATTTGTGGGAGGAACTTGACCGACGGGTCAAAAAGCGATCAATTTCAACAAAATCGCAACTACAGCAGGCATTGAAGGAAGAGTGGTTAACTATTGGCCAAGAAGTAACCAAAAACCTGGTACATTCTATGCCTAAACGCTTGAATGAAGTAATTAAGCAAAAAGGCTTACCAACAAAGTATTAAATACGAAATCTTTAAAAAAAAATCTGTATTTTATAAGCTTTTTAACTACTTGTGCCAATACTTTTGTGCGATGAAATTGCGTTAATTTTTTGTTAAGTTTTTTATTTATTAATAAAAAAAATAAATGTTGACATAAAAGCACATTCATAAGTTAATTCATTGGATTAGATAACATGAAGAGCATTTATTTTATTTCTTGAAGTCTTCCAATGGCCGTGAAGCTAAAATGAATCCAAGAAAGCCTGCTGTGCCAAAACTTTTGTGCGGGTCTGATGGGTGCTACTCTGGACTTCTTTTTGGCTAATGATCCGCTCATAATGTCCCCAGCGGAGATCATAAACGATCTGAGTTTGGACCATTTGCCCGTTAAAATTTCATTCGGCGGTAGTTACAATAGCACACTTTCACAGGGTAAATCAAAAATATTTCAAATTATGATCAAATTGATTAGAATATTAGAATATTTTGAAAATGTTGTGAATGATGCAATCGCTTGTAGTATATCAAAGATATATCCTACATTGAGGGGTAGATTTTTGCCCCACATGATACAGCAGAGAAATGGCTTCAGACGTGATTGGCAAAGATACAGGGATCCTGATGATTTTTATCAGATGAGGATACTTAATCTTAGAATTTGTGAAGAAATAATTTTATTCAGAAACAGAACTTGGAATTCTTTGTTGGATAGGGGCTCTCTCCCCCTTTCTGGAACTTGACAAAAATTCTAAGGAAGAGGACTAGTATTATTTCTAATTTAAAGAGCAATGGTTCTCGCTACACAACCAATTGGGAAAAAAATTGTGAAGTTTTGGCGCAAACATTTAGTTCCAATCATTCCAGTTCATGTCATAAGGGCGATCCAACTACTAATTCGTTATAGTGAATGATATCATGGAGTCGTATCAAGTCTCAAGATGATTACATAATAAATAGTTTACAGATTTCTGATATATTGAAAACTTTAAAATATATCGATTTGGGTTCCGTAGAGAACATAGTACAGTCCACCCACTGATTGGAATTCGGAATTTTGTAAAAACGAACTTCAACCTTCAAAAATCTACTGGCATGATACTTTTGAATTTTAAAGCCGCATTTGTGCAGTCTGGCACGATGGTCTGTTTTTCAAGATTATAAATTTTTTTCCAATCGCGCTGACAAAAAAAATCCAAAGTTTTCCCACCGCTCGTTTTTTTTTAAGTTCACATTGGTTCAAGCCACTCTGAAAGCTATTCCATAGTGGCAGGTTGTCCCCAAGGTTTATGTCTATCATTTGTCCTTATCCATACCGACTAAAAACCCCCTTACTCTTCCGGGATTTGTTGTCCACCTCGGCACCGCCCTCGCATTACATCGAGATGGATCCCGTTCTCGGTGCCTACGCACCAAAACATCCACATACCTGCGTCCAGGCTCCCCTATAACGCTACGTATCGTAGCCTTCGACGTCCTCCCTGTTCGGGGTACCTGCCCGGAGTCGATCTTGTCCCGCCCCGAGGCGGATCGCTCTCTCGCTCTCTACCTCCGACCAGGTCTTTGCCGCTACAACGTAAGGAATGTTACACACCACAGACAAATATTAATATAAACAACAATTCTATTCAATGGGAACCGAAAATAAAATACCTGGGAATTATGCTCGATCCGAAAATGGTAAATAAAGTTAATATATTAACCCGTATCTTATACCTCTTTATGAATCGCAAATCTGCACTCAGCATTGCTAATAAAAAACTCATTCTTAAGTCCATTTTTCATTCTGTAATATTCTATGCAGTCCCCGATTGGTCTTGTGTTGTTAAACATTTTTTTCCCATCTTTATCACTGTCATCACAATCCCATTCAATGACCTCTCCAACGCAGTCAGTTATAGACTCCAGTATGTAATTTTTTTCACAACTTGAATGAAATAAAACGTCAAAAAGTACGCATTTTGAGGCAACACACTCAACACGAAAATTGTTGACATAGTGAATACGTCATTTTAGTTGTATTAATAATTACTTCCGCGCTCTAGAGTAGGCAGAGTTGGGAACTTCACTTCCAGCTGGGGCCAATCTGTAAGGGAGATTTCTGGTTTTACAATTGCTCGGTTAGAGCAATTATAATTGGGGAAGTTGGAATAATATTTGTGATTAATTTCTTTTCCTTGTTGTGGAATATGTGGAAACCTTAATTCTCACCTTTTTCCTCGATGATTTAGATATAAATTTCTTATTTATTTTTCGGTTGATCAATGAATTTATAATTCAATTGGGTAAGTATGCGTTTACATTTAACTTTCCTTTACGTAGTGTTCAGGTTGATTAATTAAAAGTTTTAAGGTAAGTAATTCAGGTAAATTATTTTAAGCGTTTCGTTTAGGTTAATTTTTTGTAAGTAAATATTTTTTTGTAAACTTAAGTTACGTATGTTTCTTATTCTTTAAAACACGTTACTCTAGAAGATTCGGCAACCAATTGAATAAAAAAAAGGAAACTTATTCTGCCATTTCTCTTTTTTACGGAATAAATTTTCCTTTTCCTTCTCTTGCCAGTAATAAATTTTGGTGCTGCCAGATGGTATAAATGTGTGTCCACACACAGATTGCTGCATGTAGACATTACGTCAACTTTATAAGAAATAATGAGCAACAAAAGTGGAAGCGTGTAAACAGGCACTAAGTTGGGATTCTCACACCCAATTTACGTTGGACGATTTTTGTCGCTGCAATTCTTATTTTTTATTTCGGTCTCAGAGAGCACATCATTGTGTATGAGTAAAAACAAGATTGACAACTTTCGATTTTAATTTAAACGCATAAAAAAAAACTTTAGAACTTAAATTAAAATTTAATAATAAAACAATAAACTATTCATGTTAATATATTAAGTTATTGCAAAGGCTAAAATTATTGGTATTTTATTAAAAAAGAAAAAAAAAACAATAAATAATTACAGTCACGTTCTATAAATTTTAGTCTCAAAAACAGCCTTCACAAGAAGCAAAAAACTACAACGTATTAGTGTGCGTATGTAAGTAAGTGAATATACGTACGTACATACGTCTTTGAACATTTGATTTGTGTACGTTTAATAATTTATTAATAAAATGTTTGATATTTTTTTGTTTTTAACTAATTAATATTTAATGTTACGTTTGGTTGCATTTGCTTAATTGGTGGTGGTCGTTTTTGTTTTCTTTTTTATTTGACTTTAAAGGTGTTAGTGGTTAGTGGTTGGCTTTTTAAAAACACAGAAACAAAAATTACAAAACAAAATAAAAAAAGAAAAATACAATTTTTTTGTTTATATAATAAAAAAAAAATAAATAAATAAAAATTTAGGTGTTAAGCAAAAAAAAAAAAAAAAAAAACGAAAGTTAAAAAAGATATGCAGCATGAAATTGCAAAATTGTTTTTTGCTTATTATTATTTCGTTACAACAGTGTTAAAATTTCTAATCAAATCTAAAATTAAAAAAAAAAAAAACATATTTCCTTAGCGTAGTATTTTAATATTTATAAAAAATACAAAATAAATATTTCCGGGTTTTTTTTTTTTTTAGTTCAGTACCACCAATAAAACACTTTACTTTACTTTACTTTGCTGCCACAGAAAGTTTCAAGTTGCATTTTTTAAATGTTTCTTTGTATGTTGTTTGTCTTCCTGTAATGATTTTTGTAAAATTTTCTTCTTAACAAAATAATTTCTTTGTCTTCTTTTATTGCTATTTCTAGTTTGCTAATGCGTATTAGCTGCATGCCTTCATGCCTCTATTTATTTGAAAACAGCCAGCTATAGTCCCCCCACCCATTTGGTTCGTTGCACATTGTTAAATTTTGCTGTAGTACACAGTTGCTGCTACTTCTGTTGTTATTGTTGTTGTTAACAAACTTTGCTAGTTTAAATTTCTTTAAAAAAATATGTACTGTGAGCGTCAAAAGAAACTGTACAACTTTGACTTTCATGTTAAAAACTTTAATTTCGTAATATTTTAAATAAACATTTCATATTTTTTATTAAGTATATATGCTTCTCTCATATTTTATTAAAAAACAAAAACAAAATTCCAACAAAAACAAAAAAAAAAAATCAGATTTTAAGCGTCAAAAGAAACTGTACAACACTTGTGCATAACTAGTAATAAGCAATTTTACAGTAAAAAAGAACCGTTATTTTTGAAATTTGTTTTACTACGACATTTTATATTTTAGTAGCTATTTTAAATACAAATATTAATAGATTTGGTTTTGTCGCAAGCAGTTGTTCACTCAAGAGGCTTTTGTATTTTTTGAAAAATGGGTAAGCAAACTTCTATAGATGTTCGCAAACTTGTGGTAAAATTTTACGAAGAAGGAAAATCTTTTCGAGAGATTGGTTTAACCATAAAAAGAAGCCACAACACTGTCAAAAATATAATTGATAAGCACAGAAAGTTTTCAAATTTAGAAAATCGCCCAAAATCTGGAAGACCACCAAAACTGAACGGCACTCAAATACGGTCCATTGTGCGAAAAGTAAAGAAAAACCTAACTGAAAGTGCCGTAAAATTATCAGAAAATATAAGAGAAAGCTCGGGTGTTAGTGTTAGTGCCAGCACAATACGCAGAGCACTACATGCGAATGGTCTGCATGGCCGAGTTCCCAAAAGAAAACCATTTATTTCAAAAATTAATCAACGTCGACGTCGAGAGTTTGCGAAAAAGTATGAAAAGAAGTCCAATATATTCTGGAACAATGTACTTTTCAGTGACGAAAGTAAATTTGAAATATTTGGTAAAAAAGTGCCAGCTAAAATTTGGAGAACGAAAAATTCAGAATTTGCCCAGCAAAATGTAATGCCTACAGTAAAACATGGTGGTGGTTCAGTTATAATGTGGGGATGTATGGCAGCCAGTGGTGTAGGAAATTTGGTGTTTATAGAAAATACTATGAACAAAACAGATTACCTCAACATTTTAAAAGAAAACTTGGCACAAAGCGTGGAAAAATTGGGCTTGGATCGAACTTGGATCTTTCAACAAGATAACGATCCCAAGCACACTGCTAAAATAGTCAAGGAATGGCTGCTTTATCACACACCAAAACAGTTGGATCATCCCCCCCCCAGTCACCTGACCTCAATCCCATTGAACACTTGTGGGAGCATATGGATCGGCAAATAAGAAAAACTGAAATTACAAGCAAGAATTCCCTTAAATCTGTGATAACGGAAGAATGGCTAAAAATTTGCCCGGATGTAACAAGAAAACTTGTGGAATCGATGCCACGAAGATGCCAAGCTGTAATAAAATCAAATGGCAATCAAACGAAGTACTAATTGTTTTTAATTAATTTTAATTAAATATGAAATAATCTTTTAACGGTCTTTTTAAATAATTTAACGATTTTATTTTTTTCAATATTTCGCTTTCCTTTGGAAAGCTTCTTCAGGAAAAAATTTTTTAAATTTGAAAACAAAAAAAAAAAATTATTAACAAATTGAAAAAATGTTTCAAAACATTTGACAAAAACATAAAATATTTTTTCATACATACATACAAAAAGTTTTTAAATTTTCAAATATTCAAACATACAAAAACAAGGAAACGGAAACAACAAATAAATAACAAACAACAGATAACAAATTCTCTCTTATGAAATAATTATAACAAATTATGTGCCTTTTGTATTAAGTACCTATAATTCTGTGCTAAATTGTCCGTGTCTGTTTTGAAATTTATTCTCCTTACATTTGGTACATTAACAATTTCTAACATTTCTAACATATAACGTCTCTTGTAGTTTTTTTCTATATCTAATACTGATGTTTCATCAAACTTTGGATAATGATTATATTTCTTACAATGTGAAGATAAGGATGTCTTCTGTGTTGAAATATTCCTATATTTTTGGTCACATCTATGACCAGCTAATCTTGTTTTAAGTTTATTCTTTGTTGTCCCAATATACAGTTCACCTGGTCATTTCCTCCACATGGTATCCTGTATACTACATCAGATATTTCCATTTTCCCTATTTTATCCTTCATACTGCTAAATAATTTACTTAATGTATTATATGTTCTGTGTGCAATTATATATCTATCTATGTCATATATTTTAGACTTTCTTAATCTTTCTGATATTCCAGGAATATAAGTTAATGATTTATAATTTCTTGGTTCTGCCGTAGTATTTCCTAAATTATGCCTATAACTACCATATTGTCTAATTAACCTGTTAGTTAATTCTACTGGAAAATCATTGTCATTAAGTATATCTCTTATTGTATCCCTATTCTTCAAATGAAATTCTCTATCACTTATAGTCAATATTCTGTCTATCATATTTTTCGCTGTGTTTATTATCATTTTCCTTGGATGTTTTGAATAAAAATTAATAATTCTTCCAGAAGATGTTGGTTTCTTATACCAATCAAATACTAACTTATTTTTCTTCCTTATTATCAATATATCTAAATATGGAAGTCTAGATTCTAATTCTCTTTCAATCGTAAATTTAATATCCGGATGGAAACTATTCAATTCTGACAAAATATCATCCACTGCATCTTCTGAAGTTATACAAAATAAATCATCGACATATTTTGTGATTATCTTAGGTTTAATATGCATTTTACTAATACATGAATTTAGTAATTCCTCCATCACAATATCAGCTATAATTGGAGATGCTGGAGAGCCCATAGGGAGGCCCTCCTTCTGTTGATATATCCTATTATCAAATTGAAAATACCTATTGTCTTCAATGTAAAATTTAAGAATACGTAAAAATAATTCCTTCTGAATATTCGTATTTTGTTCTATTATCTGCCATTTTTCCTCTATAATACTTAAAGCTAAACCTACAGGAATACTTGGAAAAAGTGAAACTACATCAAATGAAAACAATCTATCATTATCTTGTATATTTATCCTCTTGGTTTTATCCTTAAATTCCAACGAATTTCTAATATTATATACTGATTGTCCTGTTATCACCTTAAGAATATTGGTTATATACTTGCACAGTCCATAGGCCGGGGAATTAATGCAAGAGCAAATAGGCCTTAAAGGAAAATTCTGTTTATGGATCTTAGGTACTCCATACAGCTTTGGAGAATTTGATACATTAGTCTTAAGTCTATTTCTCTCCATTACTGAAATGATTTCTTTTTTAAAAAGTTCATCAACTAAAAAATTGTTTGTTTTTTGCGGTTTATTAGTCGGATCCTTATTTAATATTGAGTATTTAGCAGAATCGTTAAGAATGTCATTTATTCTCGAATTATAATCATCTCTGCTCATAGCAACAGTAACATTACCCTTATCAGCATTAATATTAATATTATTATTTTAATATAGAGATTATGTACAGTTTCTTTTGACGCTTAAAATCTGAATTTTTTTTGTTTTTGTCCTATATTTTTTGTTGTTGTTGGAGTTTTGTTGTTGTTTTTAATAAAAAATGAAAAAAAGTATATATACCAAATAAAAAATATAAATAATGTTGATTTAAAATATAAAAAAATTAATAAATGAAGGTTTTTAACATGAAAGTCAAAGGTGTACAGTTTCTTTTGACGCTCACAGTATGTTGAACAAAAAATATGCAACTAAAATCTTTAGATTGCAACAAAATGTTGCCAACAATTTTATTTCCCCTAAAATTTTTAATACTTTTCCCTCTTTTTTACTTAAAATTTACACATAAAAAAATCATTAATAAATAACATTGTGTTTATTTATATTTCTTTTTATTGCAAAAAAGAAATTGAAACGGCGATTTTTTTCAGCTTTAATTAATTGACAATATTTGTGGTATTTGCAAAAAAGCCGTTGTTTTTCTATGATTTAATGTGTGTTTAAGGATGCCAGAGCGTTGTTTTAACACCCAACAAACAGCGAATTGTAAAAATCGCTATTAATAGAAAAAAGGAAAATTAAAGCAGTAGAAATATTTTTGGCCGACTTAAATTAAATTGTAATAAAAAATAAAAATGGTGAAATGCCACGTTTGCCACCAGATGGCTTTGTTTTTTGTTACATTTCGTTTGGGGATTAAAAGATGAAGAAAAATTATTTTTTTTTTTTGTTTTATATTTGAAAAGGAAAAATTTTATTTCATTGCACAACAGTAAAATGAATTCATTTCGATGACAAAAATGAAGTGGGATTTAGTTGGACGAACTTCTCAAAGTAAAAAATGAAAGTGAATCCAAAGTAAATACTGAATCGAAGCGTTATACGTGTCCGCAAATTAACCGTTTCATTGAAACCACATGTGTGTGTTAAATGTATGTCGTCACTAACAGGCCAAAATGGAGTTGTTAGCATCTCCCGCTAGCGTGATTCCTTGACCGTTACCGCATTTCCAGCCTTATCTTTGAAAAAAAAATGGCCCAAATACGCTTTCAGACCACATGCCCATCATACAGTGACACGTTGAGCATGCAATGGTTTCTAAATAATCGCTCTAGAATCTTCAGAAACCCAAATGCGGCAATTTTGGTTGTTGACATACCGTTACAAGAGAAAATGGGCTTCGTTAGAAAAAAATGATAATTTTTAGAAAAACCAGCCGCTTTTTCCTGAATGAATTGAGCGAATCTACGGTATTGTGAATGGTCGGTCGGCTTCAATTCCTGCACCAGTTGAACCTTGTAAGACTTCAAAATCAAATCTTTAAGTAAAATTCGCCATGTGGTGGTTTTGGATGGACCCCAATTGTTGAGAACGTTGAGGAATTCACACTCCTTGGTGTTCGCACATTTTGTATCGAGCCTGTCGACCATATTCTCAATAGCAGTCTCAGAAGGGCGAATACATGATCGCCAATAATAGGCCAAAATTAAGTTGTTAGCATCTCGCGATAGCATTTTCCAGCCTCATCTTCGAAAAAAAAACCGGCCCAATCACGTCTCCAGACCACATAGCGCACCATACAGTGCCACGTTGAGCATGAAAAGGCTTCTCAATAATTGCTCTAGGATTTGATATTCAGAAGCTCAAATCCGGCAATTTTGCTTGCTGACATACACTGATAAGTGAAAGTGGGCTTCGTGTGAAAAAAGAATTTTTTCGGAAAAACCAGCCGGTTGCTCCTGAGTGAGTCTTATACCAGTTGAACCTTGTAAGACTACATAATCAAATTCTTGCACCAAATTGGATAACCACAATTGTTAAGAACGTCGAGGAATTGACTATGGCTCACGGCTGCATTGTTTTCAGTTGAACGATTTGGTTGAACACTCCTTGGTGTTAGCACATTTTGTATCGAGCCGGTCGACTCAAATTTAACCAACAAATTCTTGACAGCGGTCTCAGAAGAACGATTATGTTATCCGAACCACAAGTTAGGTGCCCCTGTAGGCTAGTAGGTAGTGTACTAGCTTTTTAGTCTGGGGGTTGTGGGTTCGATTCCCAACGAAGATCTTGGTTTTTTTTACTATAAAAATCTCCTTAATGCCAGCTCACCCACTTTGCTCCGTGTACCGTGTAATGGTATCTGTGGGTTAGGTACCACGTATCCACAGTTAGTAGTGGACGAAGGAACCAGCCAGAATAGCGACCGCAGGCACAAACCGGACTGGGTAAAAACCACCAAACCATTTTGTGACCTCACGATATTTGCCGAAGATACTCAGAAATATTTTCGTACGATACACTCTTGTCAAAATATTACCGACTGCGCACCAACTAACTCTTTGTTCATAAAGTTATACCCATTAGCCGCAAGTACACATATACACACACACACACATACACTGCGTCCACAGCTGATGTATGAAACAGCTGGTGGCTGCCATTATCAGCCGTCAGTTATCCAACCACGTAAAGATGGCGCTGCCCAGCGAGCTGCCGTTAAACAAAAAAATGTAAATAAAAATTCATTCGACCTAAAACTACAATTGTCAAATAAATATAATTATTATAAAGACCATCAGGACTTTTAGCGTTCCAATGAATTCATTCTTAGGAACGAGGGCAATTAAAAAAAATCTAAAGCAATTTATTTCAATTAATTCTTAAGCCAAAATTATTTCTTCTGAAAAGACAAGAAGAAAAGCATAAATTTTAAAAATTCATAATCAACCATAAGTCACACAAGCCCCACTGCATGAGATTCACAATTGACTCCTTAAAATTGATTTCCTCTTATTTGTGGAACAGAATACAGAAACTTTCTTCAAGCGTGATCCATTGATCGTTACCGCATTTTCAGCCTCATTTTCGAAAAGAATGTCCCAAATACGCTTTCAGAACACACGCGCACCATACAGTGACACGCTGAGCATGCAAAGGTTGCCCAATAATCGCTGTAGAATTTTCAGAAGCCTAAATGCGGTAATTTTGCTTATTGACTGACCCTAACAAATGAAAATGGACTTCATCTGAAAAAATGTTTTTTCAGAAGTTGTTCCTGAATGAATTGAGCGATTCTCCGGCGATTCCTGCACCACAGAGTAGACGTTGTTGTTGTTGTTTTCTTTGTTGATCACCGATTTACGAACAGTAATAAAACTTTCAAATATCCTCATGTATGCCGATGATTTCCCCCCTCCCCCGCCGGAGGAAAATTTATCGATCTTTATGGAATACTTGACCATCTAGACCTGGGCTGCTGGGGGTATAAGGCAGCCCAGTCCCCTGAAGGCAAGCAGGAAGTCAACTGGAAGCTCCACGAGAATCAGTAAGTCCTAGAGTTTCGCTAATTGTCTCTTTAGACCTTTAGTTGTTTCTCTGACTGATTATTGAGGTTGGTCCTTCGGGAGTATCGTGGTGGCTGTGTGTTTTGCGGCCCCTCATGAATTTGATTAGGAGGCCAGGATCATCTCACCTTTACTGAGAACAATAGGTGAATGATCCGGATACAGGGAGCATGCCTGTTGTGTGTTCTGGACCAAGAGTTAGATAATCTCCAACTTTGCAGAAAGGAGTGGGCCATCCCTACTGCTTCGAAACCTCCGAAATTGCAATTAGGAATAACCTGTTGCTAGAAATTAGTCCTCGGCTTCATAGGGCGAGGACATGATATCGCTCCAGTTGTTCGATCACCGTCGTGTTATGGCATACACACACTAGGTGCCGAAACTTTAAACATACAACACACTTAAGATACATCATTATTTCTAAATTCCTTACGTACTAATACTTCTAAAGGATTGTAAAATTAGGTCAAAGAAGAAATTAGAATAGTTCTAATATGCATCAATTAAAAAATAGAAATGCTTAGGGATATCACCAAAAAAAAAAAGGGTGAAACAATTAGGTTTAGACTTACAAACTGTAAAACACCGGCGAACCAGTGCGTTGTCAGATGATCGTGCACCTTCCAAGAACCTGATCAAATTTCCGATCATGACCACATTGCTGCGACCAAAATCAAAGACCTGCACGCAGGTCTAAGCAACTCCCCGCTTGGTCCAAAGTAGGGCCTAAAACCAAGACAAGATACCAAAATCTTCCTCTCCCACATCCTAACCCTCTTCATCTGGCTTGAAGAAACTTCAAACCAGACTGGAAAGGCATAAGAGATGACAGGCCGAATGATCTGTTAGTACACCAAAAGGCAGATATTCCTATCATACCCTGGTATGAAGAATATATTCGCTTCGATCGCACTAATATATCGTGGAAGGTGATATCTAAATAATTCTGTTCGACACCCTAATCCTATCCTGTCTCATCATTAAGCACGGTTTTATATGATAAGATTTACATCTGAACCAGGCCGTAAGCTTTAATCAGATGGTGGATCATTACCACTGTGGATGAAATGTAGCGGCATCCTCGTCCTAGAAGGCCTTCGGATACGTACATCCTCCGATCACTCCTAGTTGCAACTTGAAAAGCCCGAAGCAGACCGTAGCCTTCACTCCTTGCTGAAGAGTTGGAGACTATCCAACTATTGATCCAGAAAGCATGAAGCTTAATATATTTAGGTACACGACGGCATTCATACTCACTGGACCTGGACCATTCATTGTGTTTATTGTGAATGATTCGACCCATAAACTCAAACGAGGGCCTCGAAACACACAGCCACCACGATACTCCCGAAGGGCCAACTTCAATAATCAGAGCTTAAAAGTTAAAAAGACAAATAGCTGAATCCTGGCGCGTTACTGATTTCCACCATGATACTCCTGAAGGGCCAACTTTAATAATCAGTCAGAGAACAGCTAAATGCCTAAAGATACAAATAGCGGAACTCTGGGGCTTTACTGATTTCCGTGGAAATATAGTGGATTCTCCAGTTGGCTCCTGCTAGCCTTGAAGGGAACTGGGCTTCCTTTTACCCCCACAAGACACAATTCTAGATGGTTGGTAGATTCATAAGGACTTATAATGTGCCCCCGGGGGGATTAAGCACGGTTTTCGTGATTAGATTTACATTTGCACCTGGCCGTAAGCCTTAAATAGATGGTGGTCAAACCACTGGGAATGAAAAGCAACGTCACTCACGCCCTAGGAAGCCGAGGACTGATTCTAGCAACAGGTCTTTCCTAGTTGCAATTTCAGCGGTTCCAAAGCAGAGTTGCAAACCATTATTTCTTGCTGAAGAGCTGGAGTCTATCCAACTTCTGGTCCAGAACACATGACTAGCATGCTCACTGGATCTGGATCATTCACCTGTGGGTGTTATTATTGGCGAGATGATCCTGGCCACCATATTAAACAACAAACCTGATATGAGGCCGCGAAATCACAACCACCACGATACTCCCATATAGGGGCCAAACTCAATAACCAGCCAAAGAACAGCTAAATGTCTAAAGAGACAAATAGAGGAACTCTGCGAGCTAAGTGATTCCCGTGGAAATAATGTGGAGTTTCCAGTTGTACCCCTGCTGACTTCAGGGGACTGGGCTCCCTTATACCCCCAGTTGCACAGGTCTATATAGTCAAGTATTCTATAAAGACCGATAAATGTGCCCCCGGGAGGGATTAGGCACGGTTTAGTGTGATTCGTTTTACATCCGCACCTGGTTATGTAGCCTTAATCAGATGGTGGGCAACCCACAATTGTATAATTTGGAACGTCATACATGCGTCCTAGGAAGCCGAAGACATTATTCTTAGCAACAAAACCACCTAGTTACAACTTTAATGATTCCAGGGCAGGGCTGCAAACCATCACACCTTGCTAAAGAGTTGGAGACTTTTAACTCCTGTACAAAACACATGTCTAGCATGCTCACTGGACTGGATCATTCACTTTGCGTGTCATTATTAGTGAGATGATCCTGGCCACCATAATAACCATTATACTGTTATAGGGCCGCGAAACCACAACCACCACGTTACTCCCATATAGGGGCCAACCTCAATGATCAGTCAGAGAACTATTAAATGTCTAAAGAGACAAATAATGAACTTGGCGGCTCACTGATCCCCGTGGAAATAAGTGGAGCTTCCAGTTGACTCCTTGCCTGTCTTCAGGGGACTGGGCTCCCTTTTTCCCCAGTTTCACTGTGTCTTGATAGTGGAATTCTATAAAAACCATATTTATGTGCCCCCGGGGGGAATTAAGCACGGTTTGTACGATCTACAGTTTTTGTAAATGTGTGCTTTCTCCGTCCTTTAATTATTACAGACACATTCTTACTTATGTTTAAATTTAGCCGCCATTTCGTGAAATAGTCCATACAAGTCGCCAAGTAGCCGCTGACTTGTCCGTTAATTGTCCTGGCGGAACCATTTGAAGAAGCAATCAGAATATCGTCAGCATACATTAATAGAAATTTGTCCTGGGAGGGTCGAGGTATATTCGACACAAAGATGTTATATAGAACTGGTCCCAGTAGGGAATTCTGCGATACATCTGCATTGATCGAACCCCTAAGTGACAGACAGTCACCGACACGAAGTCTAAAGGAACGATCGTTCAAAAAGCTATTTACCATTTGGCAAATGTCCGACCTGTCATTTTAAAAATCAAGCTGTTATGCCAGACTGTATTAAAGGTCCTAGCGAAATCAAGACTAACAGCAATTGTTGGACATCGCTGGTTTAACGCTCTGAAAGTTGTTTATTTGTAATTCTCTTGTCTTTTTTTTTGTAATGCGCCATAGTGTTGTGTACAGTTGATTTGCTTTTATTAAAGATAGTTTAGAGTTCTTGCTGACTTTTATCTGCTAAATTAATTTTCGCTCTTCCAATTTTTGAAATATTTTTCAACTACGAAAACAAATATCCAACTCTGACCGTTTAGAATAAACAAATAATAAGAAATGAGCAAATATAACGGCAAATGAAATGAATTTTTTTTGCTTTGCCGACTTTTGGGGTGACCATGATTTTGGAATGTTTATGAAATTAGTGTTGGAAAATTCTTTGAGAAAATTTTATTGTTAAGTAAAGGCTGCTTAAAAATATTAATATTAAAAATATTTAAAAGTTTTTTAAAAATAATTAAATATGGCATCTTGTTAAAAATCTTCTAATGATTAGCCCGACTTGCAATGTAAAACGCCACTGTATATGCATTTTGAATTAAAATTAAACGCCGAAATGACATGACGTTTAATGTATTCATAACCTAAAAACCTAAAATCGCCAACTTGTACATTTTTCTTGAATTCTTTTCTCTTAAGAAAGTTTTGTATTTTTGTTAAGAAAACAATTAAGAAAATATATTCCAGTCACTGAAATTGAAATGGCCATTAACTTCTCACTGCCAGCGCATCTTTTTTTTCTTCTACTTAATAGAAATTTCTACATAAATATACGTATGTACATGCATACACACACATGCATACATATAAATATAAATAGCGAACATCTATTAAGCAGCAGTTAGTTTTGTTGTTGTCTGGCATTCTTTTGAAAACGTGCTGTTATTGTTTCATTTAGCAACAACAAGTCACCATGCATTTTATTGCGTCCATATATTTTCATAGTTGTAGTTGTTGTTTTTGACTTGAACAAATGCCAGCAGTTGTTCTACAAAAGGTGAGTTCTTCTATTGCGATTCTCCAATTGCTTTTTTTTTTATTTAGACGTTTGTTTGTTTGTTTGTTTGACTGTTTGCTTGGCATTTTTTCTTTAATAAGGTTAGTGGGTTAGTTGGAATTTAACGCATGACTATATCGACAAATTGGACAGATCAAAGAGGATGTTGTTGTTACATTCATTCTTGCAACAATTTAACAATTGACTTCATCAAAATAGAAACGTTTAATTAGCAAAAAAAAAAAAACAAATAAAACAAATAAAAAAAAACTATTTTGTGTTTGGAAATGGTGTTGCATCTGTTTTTATGGGTGTTATAGTTATTACGGAATCGGATGCTCTTCATGTTCTTGGCATGAAAATTCATGTTGATGTTCAATGGATTAAACACATTTTTCAAATTTCTAAAGAAACTTTCAAGTGCCTGGGTTTTCTAAAATGGTGTAAGGGATACTCCACTCCATCCGATCTTCCTACTATCTATACCACCTATATCCGCCTAAAAATGTAATGCACCTCTCATGTATGAGCTGGCGCCCCAAAGTCTATTTTGGAGTTGCTCGACAGCGAACATACAGGAGAGGACCAAGAGGCTCATTGGGGACAGTAGGGTATCCAACTCTATTGATTGGAGTATAGGCGTATAGAGGACACTTAGGGCTATGACACAGTGCTAATGCTTTAACGAACTTTAGAAGTTATGCTCTATTTAGTAAGAGAATTTAGAAACAAATTGGACCTCTAAAAACATTAATTTCTAAAAATCAAAAATCAATCAAAAACTTTTCTTATGTTAATAGCTAACAAATTTCGCTGTTATACAAAGTTTGTTTCGTTTAAAAACCTTGTACAACAAGAGAGTTATAGATGTTTAAAAATCAAAAATTTACTAAGAAATATCTCATTTTAGCAAAATACTGAAAATGCTCATTTTGAATCATCCTGTTCAGTGTGATATTGTTAAAATAAAGTTTTAATTTTTTGGCTCCCGAGATACACTAGTATCTACTTTCGAACGAACTTTAAAATTTTACAATTGGGGATCATGAAAAAAAGGACTTTTGGCCGCCTTCTCGTAAAATGATCCACTGCGCGGCGTCCAAATTATTTCTCTCACAGAGTCACCCAATTATAAATTCTTTTACGGCGATTAAAAACACTAGTTTTTATTTAATTTATTTTTTTTAGTTTAATAACGTTTTTATCTTTTTTTATAACTTTTGATTTATAATTAATGATTTCTTTGTTGGTTTTCTTATCTTTTATAATTAACAACAATCTTAACTGCCGTCATAAAAACGGCATAAAACTTCTTTGGCTGTGTTTTTCTCTCTTATTTTTTTTTATTGTTAAAGTAGTCAAAGCAGAGTTGTAATATTTGTTACAAGTTTGTTGACTTTTTGTCGTGGCGCTGTTAACAATTGTTTATAATGATTATGCTAGTTATGCAATTAAATTATTAAAAAAAATAATAATTTAACAACAATAAAAAGAAATAAATAATAAATAACGCCTGCTATAGTAGTATGCATAGTGTTATATCATAAATT
The DNA here is from genome assembly GCA_030448955.1 of Trichopoda pennipes. Lineage (NCBI taxonomy): Eukaryota > Metazoa > Arthropoda > Insecta > Diptera > Tachinidae > Trichopoda > Trichopoda pennipes. The sequence continues at coordinate 4,023,163 of JASKUP010000056.1, read as the reverse complement.
GCTTTGAATTTCTTTTTTTGTTTGCTTTCCCCTACGCTTTAATGTTGGTTAATTAATTAATTAATTTTATGAATAAAAAAAACATAATTTGAAATTATAATTAAATTAGTTTTATAAATATATTTTTTTCGAAAATTTATTACAAAGATAAATAAGTTGTGTTAGCAAAAAAAAAAAAAAAAAAAAAAATTTGCTTAACACAAAACCAAAATCGAATTTTTTTTCGCTATTATATGGTTTTGAGAAAATGCTTTCAAAAGAAATAAAAAAAAAATATATATTTGAAAATCTCCTGCCATACAAAAAAGTTACCGCAAATTCAACCATTCAACCAGGCAACCACATTTGCTCTAGAAAAAGGTCATTGAAATGCTAAAAATGCCATAACATTAATAACACACAGGGTGATCACAGATAAATCGAAGCTGTATATTCTGCTTTGCTTTCTATTTACCAACAAAAAAACAAAAATGGTTTATTTCATTTTTATTATTTTGTTTTAAGTTGTTGGCCATTATTAATAACTTGTTTTATACTTTTCGCATTTATCTCAAACTCTGTGCTAAATGTATCAACTCATAGCATACAATATAATACAGTTACCTAGAGCAGCTGAAAGAATTATGCTTTTTATTTTCAACGCTATTTTACGCCTGGAGTATTTTCCCGGGAAGGATCCCACTAAAGTAGAATCCTATAGGCCAATAAGTCCCCCCACCCCGGGGGCACATTATATGGTCTTTGTAGAACTTCGACTATCTAGACCTGTGCAACTGGGGGTATAAGGGAGTCCAGTCCCCTGAAGGCAGCAGGGGTCAACTGGGAACTCCACTTTATTTCCACGGGAATCAGTAAGCCCCAGAGTTTCCGCTAATTGTCTCTTTAGACATTTAACTGTTCTCTGACTGATTATTGAGGTTGGCCCTTTATGGGAGTAACGTGGTGGTTGTGGTTTCGCGGCCCCATAACAGGTTTGTTTAATATGGTGGCCAGGATCATTTCACTGATAATGACACGCAAAGTGAATGATCCAGTCCAGTGAGCATGCTAGACATGTGTTCTGGACAGGAGTTGAAAAGTCTCCAACTCTTCAGCAAGGAGTGGTGATTTGCAGCCCTGCTCTGGAATCATTAAAGTTGCAACTAGGAAAAACCTGTTGCATAGAATTAAAGCTTCGACTCCAAGGACGAGCATGACGTTCCTATTTATGCAAAGTGGTTCGACCACCATTTGATTAAGGCTCCATAGCCAGGCGCAGATGTAAATTAAATCACGCAGGCCAATAAGTTTACTGCCGGACTATTTCCAAATTGTTCGAAAAATTACACATGATAAAGTTGACTCCCGTACTATAAATGCTGTAGGATGTATCCCCAACCATCAATTCGGTTTTAAGGCACCAGCACAGCACCATTGAACAAACACACAGATTAGTGAATGTCATAAGAAAGTCGTTTGAAGACAATAACATATTGCTAAGTCAGCTCTCTTCATTGACGTTTCTCAAGCTTTTGATAAAGTGTGGCACGACGGCTTACTTCAAAAAACAAAGCCAAATTTGCCTGCAAACAGCCACAAACTTTTGGAAACGTTACTTATGTGGCCGCCAATTTATCATTAACCTCCCTCAGCCTATTGAAGCAGGAGTGCCGCAAGGCAGTGTACTGTTTCCTACCATGTATTTAATTTGTGCGTCCGACATGCCAATAGGATCCCAAATCCACACTTCAACTTTTGCAGTTAACACTGCATTTCTTAGTGTCCATGAGCATCATCGATTAGTCTCGCGAAATTTGCAGAAATGGCTAAAACTCTGGAGCATCAAAATAAATGAACAGAAATGTGTTCATGTAACATTTACATTGCGCAGGGAAACATGCTTGCCCTTCAAGATCATCAATCAAGTAATCCCGCAGCACAATGAAATCAAGTACCTTGGCATTAATCGTGATCGCCGGCTTACGTGGAAGTCTCATATATTGCTGCAAAACTGACTCAGATGAAACTAAAAGCAGTGCAACTGAATTGGCTTGTCGGTAGAAACTGTACCCTGAAATTGGATTGCAAACGTTTCTTGTACAAAGCGATTTTAAAACCCATCTGGCGTTATGGAATTCAATTATGGGGGTACAGCCTCAGCATCAAATATTTTAAAAATTCCAAAGCAACAGAACAAAATTCTCCGTATGATTACAGCAGCTCCATGGTATATAAAAAACTCTCGTATTCACGTAGACCTAGGCGTGCCCTTGGTAAGAGCAGAATTCGCTAGGTTCGCGATTAAGTATATCGACAAACTAAAAACACATCCTAATCCATTCGCACGTAACATCCTTAATTTTGGCGGCCATATTGTTAGTTCATATATGAAGATTCAATAAATAAATAAATGTATATGAAAAAAAAGAGTTGGAGACTTTCCAACTCCTGGTCCAGTACGCATGAAGCTTAATATAATTTAAGAACACGACGGCATTCATGCTCACTGGACCATCATGGACCATACATTGTGTTCATTGTGACTGATCCGAACCACAAACTCAAACGAGGACCTCGAAACACACAGCCACCACAAGACTCCCGAAGGGCAGACCTCAATAATCAGTCAGGGAACAGCTAAAAGGCTAAAAGGACAAATAGCTTAACTGTGGGGGTTTTACTGATTTCCATGGAAATATAGTGGATTTTCCAGTTGGCTCCTACTAGCCTAAGGGGACTGGACTCCCTTTTACCTCCGCAAGACACAAGTCTAGATGGTTGTGTGATCCATAAAGACTTATAATGTGCCCCCGGAGGGAATATAGAAAGTGATCATATGGTCCTATCTCAGGGACACACAGCCTTGGTGGACACATTCCCATTTTGATATACTTCTGGGGGTAAATGGCGGCTTCAGTCGCCTGGGGTAGTAAGAGCTTGAAACTGCATTAATTAGATACTCGAAGTCCGATCAGTGACTTACCAACTGGTACCACGGGAACCAGTAGCTTATAGGGCTACAGCCCTATAATGGCCTAATGGGAAGTAATGTGGAAGCTGTGGCTTAAACCCAAACCGCGGGAAGATGTGGCTGTTTCCTATCCGATGTGCTGTTGCATTGCAACAGAATATCGCTTGTTGTTGCCGAACGAGAGTAGCTTACATAGTCTCTGGCTCTCAAGCAAGGACTGAAGGCACGACCCTGCTTGCTGTCCTTCTGAAATAACTACCTGTGTATTGCATCTTTCGGTCATTGGTAGACGCATAGTATGATAAGACCACCGTCAGGTTAGAGCTAAACGACGCACTGACGTTAATCTATGTTGCAAACTAACCGTAAGCAGCGTATTGTGGCTAGGCGGCATCATCGATCCATATTTTGCCAAAATGAGCTAAGCTTATTCACCCTAAATTCCCTCTGCTACCAAACCTTGAAATCCAACTTTTTGTGGCCACAAATGTCTAATGCTGAAATCTGCTGACCCTTAGTTTCAGAAATATGACGCCAACAGTTACACTACCATCCAAAAAAAATTAAGTTTCTTTTCTCGGACCAGCACTCAGTGGATGACCCCTACACATGCAATGCATTGTGCCAGAACTAGGAAATGAGGTTATTGGGAGCAGTGTTTTTGGACATTAAATTTGAACTTTCCTACAGTGAAAGTGACAAGAAAGACTTCTGGAGGGAGCTTATTCCACATACGGACTGTTCTGCAATTGGCCCCTCGAGGGCACATAAATATGGTCTTTATAGAATGCCACTATCTAGACACAGTGCAACTGGGGAAAAAGGGAGCCCAGTCGCCTGAAGTCAGCAGGGGTACAACTGGAAACTCCACTTTATTCCCACGGGAATCAGTGAGCTCGCAGAGTTCCGATATTTGTCTCTTCAGACATTTAACTGTTCTCTGACTGATTATTGAGGTTGGGCCCTTTATGGGAGTATCGTGGTGGTTGTGGTTTCGCGGCCCCATATCAGGTCTTTTGTTTAATATGGTGGCCAGGATCATTTCGCCGTTAATGACACGCTAGGTGAATGATCCAGTCCAGCGAGCATGCTAGACATGTGTTCTGGACAGGAGTTGGAAAGTCTCCAAGTCTTAAGCAAGGAGTGATGATTTGCAGCCCTGCTCTGGAATCATCGAAGTTGCAACTAGGAAAAACCTGTTGCTAGAATTAGTCTTCGGCTTCCTAGGACGAGCATGACGTTCCTATTTATGCAAAGTGGTTCGACCACCATCTGATTAAGGCTCCATAGCCAGGCGCAGATGTAAATCAAATCACGCAGGCCAATAAGTTTACTGCCGACGATTTCCAAATTGTTCGGCTTCCTTTGACGAGCATGACGTTCCAAATTATGCAGTGGTTTGGTCCACCATCTGATTAAGGCTTCATGGTCAGGCGCGGATGTAAATCGAATCACACAGTTGTTCTGCAATTGGATGGGTTCTTAACGAAAATCGAGTTAAGCGCGAAATACATTCCACATTGCGTTGATGCTCTAGAGAATCAATAGAGTTGGTTACCCCACTACCCTCAAAGAGCCTCTTCGCCTTTTTCTTTTCTCTATCACCCATAAAAACAGATGCAGCATCATTTTCGAAGACAGATCTATGCAACACTGTGTCTTATGGGTATTGAAATCTACTCTATTCACACGGCCCCATTTCGAGATTTTTGCGAGGTTGTGATAAAGCCTTTTAGAACTTAGCTACAACTGCTGCGGTCTATTACTAAACGAATATGAATGACAAATGGTGCTGTCTGTCATCTGCGAAAGAGTATATAGAGTTGAAAGTTTGACAAATGTACCCACCCCACCCTGAATTAATGTTGAACTCGTCTGATGAAATCCCATCTATAACTATAACTCGTACAGGGCGATTCCTGAGAAAACTCGATATAAATATGGAAAAATTATCACCGACACCAAATGCAACAAATTTGGACAGAGGTGATGTACCACACTCTATCAAACACCTTGGAAATATCTAGAGCCAACACCTTACTTTCTCCGAAATGATGTGATTTGATTTACATCTGCACCGTCTAGGTAGTCATAATCAGATGGTGGTCAAACCACTTGAATGATTTGCAAACGTCATTCACGCCCTAGCAGGCCATCGAATACGTATATCCTCCGGTCACTCCTAGTAGCAATTTCGAAAGCCCGAAGTAGGCCGCAGCCTTCACTCCTTGCTAAAGAGTTGGAGACTTTCCAACTCCTGGTCCAGAACGCATGAAGCTTAATATAATTAAGAACACGACGGCATTCATACTCACTGGACCTGAACCATTCATTGTGTTCATTTTGAATGATCCGACCCACAAACTCAAACGAGGGCCTCGAAACACACATCCACCACGAAACTCCCATATAGGGGCCAACCTCAATAACCAGTCAGAGAACAGCTAATTGTCTCAAGAGACAAATAGTCAACTCTGGGGCGTACTAATTTCCGTGGAAATATGTGGATTGTCCAGGTGACTCCTACTAGCCTTTGAGGGGCCTGGGCTCCCTTTTACCCCGCAAGACACCAGTCTAAATATAATAGTAGGTTCCAAAAAGACTATCATGTGCCCCCGGGGGAACTTTCTCCGAAATGCTGGATGGAGTTGCACCATTGTTCAGATAAGAAAGCCAGTAAGTCACCTGTAGAGCGCCTCCTACGGAAACCATACCGTCGGTCGCTAAGTAAGGGGTTGGACGCCAGGCACCTCACAACATGAAAATTAATCATACTTTCCATTACTTTAGCAAGTGCAGAACAAATTGCAATTGGGCTGTAATTTTGAAGGTTGTTAGCTTTGGGAATCGGCGTTATATTAACAACCTTCCAACAGTTTGGATATTCGGAGGCATGATACAACGTGCTGAAGATGGCTGCTAACGGACGCGCTAACGACGAAGAGCAGTGTTTTAAAATCAGTGCTGGAATCTAATCCGGCCCAGGAGACTTGTTAACGTTGAGATCTGTTCAAAACTTTTTAACCGCTCGAGCTCGAAAAAATATCTTCGGCATAGTAACGGATACTCTGTCGTAATCTTCGGCAAATAAGAATTATTGGCAAATATACCAACCAAAAAGGGCAGCTTTATCAACCGGATCAGTGAAAGCTCTATAAAAAGCTCTCTAAAAGCTCTGGAAAAAATTAATAAATTCTAAGAAAAAACTTTTAAAACAAATTAAAAATTATTGATATTTTTAAGTTAAACTTTCCAATTTTTGTTTGTTATTTTTGTCAAGTCCATCATGATGCAGCAAGTTTCCATTTTAGAAATTTCAAACAACACCTTTGGAATGTTTGCCACCACACACCGACAGTGAATAACAAAATATTACGCGTGTTAATACATTTGAAATTGTCTATAATCTGTATTTAGACAAAACGTCTTAGCGGAGTTTGTTTTAAATATTTCAACTGCAAATTCGAAAACAACATTTTTTCTTAATTATAAAACGACAAAAAGAACAACAAAAATGTAGTTGATTACCAAAGAAATTGGCAACATAAAGTTCGAATACCATGCAGCAGTTTTTCTCATTAAAATTAAGTGGAGACACGCACAGTTTGTTATAATTCGATACGGCTATCGATTTAATGACTTAACAGTTTGGTAGATAATTTTATGGCAGCAGCCATAGTTTTGCGCATGATTTTTCTTTTTTAAAAGTGTAGCATAAAAATAAAGGTGTGGCAACCTTAGTTATAGTACCGTTACAAATGTTTGGCGAATTATGAAAGTGAAAGCTTATTTTTACAATGTTGCCACAGGGAAAATGAATGTGAACCACAGCTAAACGTCAAGTTTTTTTCTACATTTCATTTGACATTTCTCAATTTCAAAATAACTCAATTTGAATCCATAACCCTCGATTTTAGCAATCAAATTACGCCCAGCAACTTTAGAGTTAAATATTCTTTTCCAAAAAAAGTACCCATAAAGTACTTTCTTTAATTGAATTTTTTATTCTTTAATTGCAATTGATAATTTTTTTTATCAGTAAAACATAACAATTATATGTTTTAAAGATTGTCCTACTGCCCCTATTAAGTACCATAAAAGTACCAACAAAAAAAGTACCAGTACCAGTACTTTCTCGAATTTTATTATTTTTTATATTTTTATTTCGCAGTTGATAAATTGCGCATTTAAGCATTTTAAAGGACCAACGATTTCGCATTAAACCAATAAGTACCAAAAAAAAAAGTACATTTGAAAAGTATTTTTGAAGAAATTTAAATGTGATTGACTTATTTATGTATAAAGATTTGCTAACCAGTTTATAATTGAATGGTAAATCCTTTGGAATGATTAGTATACGCGGGGGATCAAGTTATCTTTTCCTTTGTTGTATTTTCCCTTAATGATTCTTGATTGTGAAAGGAAATTTTCACAATTAAATTTCTTTGCTTAAGAACATAAAACCTACATCCTTAAAATTTTCCATCCTTTTACTAAATAAATGTCAAAAATTGCAAGCTAATGTTCTGACACTTGAACATTTCAGACTTAATTTACTTTCTAACCTCAAATTTTAGCCATTTGCTAAAAGGCTTTATTTTAACTAAAAGAATTTTCCCTCAAAATCTTATCTTAAATTTCTTCAGAATATTGTGCAGCTATTGTTGCTTTAATTATTACTAATTATATACAATAAATATAAATTTAAAAAATAATTAATTATAAAAATAGCACTTGTGTCACAACAAACTTAAATGCCATTGTTGACATGGGACTTTTTTTTTAAATTTATGGTTGGTTGTTGTTGCTGTTTTTTATATCTTAACATGCAACAGAAATCTTGTTGAATGTTTTCTTTTTTGTCTTTAACAAACCGTCTTATAACTTGCTAATGAAGTTTATTAACCTTTTTTTTATTGTTGTTGCCTCCTAAAGTAGCAACATTAACAACATCTAAAACAAAAAACATTTTTAAACAATTCAAGGTGAAGAAAACTATTCACAATGCGATTATAAAAAAACAAAATATTGCATTGTTTGACTCAGATATAGTTTTTGCATAAGACTTTTTATAGAAATTAAAACAAAAATTATGCAAAAATCAATTTTCAAGTTCAGTTGGAACATAAACAAATTTGCATAGTAAAAGAAAAGGAAAAAGAAATAATCAGGCATCACATAATGTAAACGGAAGTGCGAGTATAATAAAAACAGCTATTTGCTTAAATACATAGATTGCAGAGAAAGAGAGAGATAGAGAAAGAGAGAGTTATTAAATTATGTATTTTTTTATTAACTCTGGTGGGTGTAAATCATTTAAAGTTTACAGTTATTTTATTATTTTTTGATTTGATGCTGCGCTTGGTGTTGCCAGATGTAGTATACGTAACACTGTTTTTTATTGTATTTTTTCTTTTATATTTATATCTTATGTTACCATGTTTTGTATAAAGGGTTTTTCAACCAGAAATTTGTTTTCGAAAACAATAATAAAATAAAAAATTTAGATTAAGATGATTATTATTTTCAGTTTTATTCGATTTTTTTTTTATTTCTATTAAATTTTAATCTTTTCACACAGTCATTTAAATTATAACGATTTTATTTTTTTTTTCTCTCAATATTTCGCTTTCCTGTAGAAAGCTTCTTTAGGAAATTATTTTTTATATTTTAAAAAACAAAAACTCTAACAATTTGAAAAAAAAAAAAAAACATTAGTCTTAGCAGTTCATATTTAGCAGTCGTGAAGTAGACACGTGGCAAAATTATTATGAGAAAAATATTCGATAAACTGACGTGTTTTAATCGCTAAAACATTTTATTAAAATCAATCAATACGTGAAATTTTTGGCAGAAACAAGGTGTCAACAAAACGCTTTATTTATCGTGTAGCGAATGATTTCGGAGAAAGAAGGAGCTAGGGCCAAGCAAGGACTACAATGTACTACAAGATCGGCTGAAAAAATTTACTGCTGCTTAAGAAAATGTTCAAAATAAACCATCAACCATAATTCGATGCCGTGCTCAGAAGCTGGGTCTTCCAAGAACAACTTTGGCTACAATTTTCTACAAGAATTTGCATTTGCTTCTATTATAAGATTCAGTTGTTACAAAAGCTTCTGCCACAAGATCATTTACGCCGCCATACATATGCCAATAGGATGTTACAGCTCGCCCATGACAAATCCGATTTTCATGAAATAATCATAATGAGTGACGAGGCACATTTGAATGGATGAATGTGAATAAACAGAATAGTCGGTTCTGGGGAATAGGAAATCCTCAAATTTTTCATTAGACACCTTTGCATCCACTAAAAGTGAGAGTCTGGCAAGCAGTTTGATCAGGAGGAATCATCTTACTTTTTTTTTGTTTAAAGAGAAGTAGCACTTCAGGCAGTCAAGTACCGTTCTACATTCTGTAGGAAAGGGATATAGAAGAGTTGAAGCAGATGCTGAAAGAAGAAGAATATTTGGAAATTTACTGTCGTATAGAACAGTGACAGTGACCATGCCTGCATTACTGAGCAGCCCCACCGACAGTCAATTTTTTATTTTTGTAGTGAAAAAAAACCAAGGTCTACGTTGGGAATCGAACTCACAACCCCCACACTGATAAGCTAGTACACTACCTACTAGCCTACAGCGGCACCTGGCGGTTCTGCCCCTCTTGTGACCTGGTTGTTCACAACCCATATTTGTGGAAGTCTCTCACAAAACTATAAAACTATACTTCTTTGAAAATGAAAACGGCGTAACGGTAACTGTGAATGGGGATCGATATCGTGATATGATTGAAAACTTTTGGTCTTGATTAACACATTGGTATCAATAAGACGGTGCCACAGACTGGCATACAGCCAGGATTACAATGGAATTACTGCGAGACCTCTTTCCACCACAAGTTATTTCAAGAAATGGGGAAGTTAATTGGCCTCCACGATCGCCTGATTTGACTCCACCGCCGGATTTCTTATTGTGGGGACATCTCGCATTAGAGAGGCTAACATAGGCGGGGACATTTATCTGATATTGTATTCCATACATAATTGCCGATCAATATAAGATCCATTCTCTTTAATTTAATTAAAAATTACAAACAAAGTAGTATATCTTCCCGGTAGGCACCCTGTATAAACGGAAATAAATTTTTATTTTAAAATAATATTATTTTTTTATTATAACATTTGTTATTTAATACGGTTAAAAGAAATGTTTTTTTTGAAAAAGGAAATGTGTGTGTGTATATTGTGCAGTCAATCAAACACTTTTTTGTGTAGACACGGTGCATAGCGCAATCTATTTCATACAATTATTTTTTTTTATTAATTTATACAATATTTTTCTCTTACAAATTTCCGCTTCCTTTGTGCATAAAAAAATAGTTGAAACTGATTAAGTCATTAATAACAAATAATGTGTTATTTAATTATGTCATACATTATAATAAGGCGGCAATAAATTTATTATTATAATAAAAATAGCGTTTACAGTAGCTGTACCAGCATAATGACGATGACAAGTTTATTGAGAAATCTTAAACAATTAAATCAAAGGATGATTTGGGACTATAATAAAAATGAATATTGATTGATTTAAAAAAGAATATAATGAAAGTAAACAAAAACAAGCAATAAAATTAAGCTACGTGGGTGGTTCAGTTTTTTTTTTTACAAAACAAAAATTGAATTTTTGTTATAATCGCCTTTTAACTCAATATACTTAGTCCAATGTATCTCCCGTTTTTGTATCCCTTCCAAAAAATAGGATTTTCCGAGGTCCTTAAAATAGGCATTTGTTTCGTCAATAATTTGATCGTTGGAGCTAAATCTCTTTCCACCGAGCCATTTCTTTATGTTCGGAAATAGGAAGTAGTCACTAGGGGCTAAATCCGAAGAATATCCGTCCGTTAGCAGCCCTTTTCAGCATGTTGTATCATGCCGGCGAATTTTAGAAGGTTGCTCATGTGACGCCGATCCCCAAAAAGGGTGAGGCTACAGTTTCTACACCTTCCAAAGTGATGGAAAGTATAATTAATTTTCATCTTGTGAGGTACTTGGAGTCCAACAGTTTACTTAGCGACCGACAGTAAGGTTTCCGTTGGGAGCGCTCTTCGGGCGGCTTGCTGACTTTCTTATCCGAACAAGAGTGCAACTCCATCCCCCCCCCCTCCCCATCTAGACTTGTGCTGCTGGGGTTATAAGGGCGTCCAAGCAGGGTATCAACTGGAAGCTCCACGTTATTTCCACGGGAATCAGTAAGCCCCAGAGTTCCGTTAATTGTCTCTTTAGCATTTTAGCTGTTTCTCTGACTGATTATTGAGGTTGGCTCTTCGGTGGTCAAACCACTGTGAATGAAAAGCAACGTCATTCACGTCCTAGGAAGCCGAAGACTAATTCTAGCAACAGGTCTTTCCTAGTTGCAATTTCAGCGGTTGCTGAGCAGGGTTGCAAACCACTACTCCTTGCTGATGAGCTGGAGCCTATCCAACTCCTGTCCAGAACACATGACTATCATGCTCGCTGGATCTAGGATCATTCACCAGGTAGGCGTTATTAAAGGTGAGATGATCATGGCCACCATAAAAACAGTCCTGTATGGGGCCGCAAAACCACAGTCACCACGATACTCCCGAAGGGCCAACCTCAATAATCAGTCAGAGAAACAGCTTAATGCCTAAAGAGACAAATAGCGGAAACTCTGCGGGCTACTGATTCCCGTGAAAATAACGTGGAGCTTCCAGTTGACCCCTGCTGCCTTCAGGGGACTGGGCTTTCTTATACCACCAGCAGCACAGGTCTAGAGTGTCAAGTATTTTATAAAGACCGATAAATGTGCCCCCGGGGGGGGAAGTGCTGGTACAATGCATTGCATGAGTAGCTGGCATCCCCTGAGTACTGGTCCGAACGAAAAAACAAAAAATATGGCGAATGAGATACCAATTCGCCAACCGAATTCATAGAGTTTTGTCATTGAGATTGCACATGTGTGCACCCGTGCATTATTTTGATGGGGTCGGTTTTCTTTCTCAATCCTCAATAAATCTGTCGTTAATAAGTTGGCATAATATTCGCCGTTTATTGTTTTTTCCTTTTTGAAGGTAATCATGTGGATTATCTCACGTGTATTCCAAAAAAACTGTTGCCATCAACTTATTAGCCGACAAACTTACCTTGGCCTTCTTCAGAGCAGGTTCATCCCGAGAAATTTATTGTTTATACTGCTGGTTGGTCTCCGGAATACAGTAATGGATCCATGTTTCATCCACAGTTACAAAACGCCGCAAAACTCATTCGGATTGCGGTTGAACAACTTCAAACAAATTGAGAGCAAATGCGGCACCCTTCTTTAACACAACTTTCTTTAACCCAGCTGATCATTTAAAATCGAAGCCATAAAATCCCTATGGCATCAACAATCTCACGCAGGTTAACTCTTCGCTCGGCCAACACTATATCGTGGATTTTTCCAATTTTTTCGCATATTTTGACCTCAGTTGGCCGTCCAGAACGTTCAGCGTCATTTGTACATGTGCGACTACAACGAAAGTCAGTAAACCACTCTTTTTACCATTGAAATCGATGGTGCAGAGTCCCCATAGTATTAAAAAAGCTTTTCCTTGGTTCGTTTGAACGTTTTTTTTCACAACAAATATTGTACTCGAAATTCACTTTTCTCCATTTTTTTAAAAATACGCGTGATTGCATGTTTTCCAACAGCTGTTAAACGCAAAGTAATTGACGACACTGGCTTAAAATTTGACAGCAGTCTATTAACAGGTGATACTTGAGGGGAACAGTATTACATTTCATATAACTACCAGCGAAATTCGAAAAGTCACAGACTTATTGATCTGCCCTCGTATTAAAAACATTCAAATAAAAGTTTCATATTTTAGTGTTTTTGGCAAGTTAATTAACAAATGCGACAAAGGCTTCTTCTGTTTATGCATTCGCTATTTTCTAACAAAGCAAAAGATTAAATGTCAAGTTTATAGAAACAAATGGCCAATAATTTATTTTATTAACTTAACCTTTAAAATTAGAAAAACAAGTTTCTTTGTGTGGCAGTTAGAAAATAAATTAAAAAAATTTTAAAACAAAATAAATATAAAATAATATCGAAAACAAACTCTTTTTGAATTCTTAAGTGCCGCCGGGTGTCCGCCGGGAAGGTAAACTACTTTGTTTGTTTACAATTTTTAATTAAATGCAAGAGAATGGATCTTATATTGATAAATGTTTTATTTAATCTCGGCAATTATGTATGGAATACGATATCAGATAAATGTCCCCGCCTTTGTTAGCCTCTCTAACGCGAGCCCTTTTTACTTTTTAGACATCCCCACAAAAAGGAATCCGGAACAGTCAAATCACCATTTCTTGAAATTGTAATCCCCCGGGGGCACAGAGAGTGTGATTTGTTTTACATCCGCACCTGGCTATGTAGCCTTAATCAGATGGTGGACAAACCATTATTGTATAATTTGGAACGTCATACATGCGTCCTAGATAGCCGAAGGCATAATTCTAAGCAACAGAAGCACCTAGTTGCAACTTTAATGATTCCAGGACAGGGCTGCAAACCATCACACCTTCCTAAAGAGTTGGAGACTTTCTAACTCCTGCCCAGAACACATGTCAAGCATGCTCACTGGACTGAATCATTCATTTAGGGTGTCATTAATAGTAAGATGATCCTGGCCACCATATTAAACAACAAACCTGATATGGGCGAAACCACAACCACCACGTTACTCCCATATAGGGGCCAACCTCAATGATCACCCTGCTCTGGAATCATTAAAGTTGCAACTAGAAGGTTTCTGTTGCATAGAATTATAGCTTTCTAGGACAAGCATGACGTTCCAAATCATGCAGTGGTTAGATCCACGATCTGATTAAGGCTTCATGGCCAGGTGCAGATGTAAATCGAATCACACAGTACATTGTAGTCCTTGCTTGGGCCTATCACCTACAGACTCTCTTTCTTCGAAATCATTCACTACACGCTAAATAAAGCGTTTTGTTGGCACATTGTTTCTTCCAAAGAATTTCACATAATGGTGATTGATCTTGATAAAATGTTTTAACGATTAAAACACGTTGGCTTATCGAATATTTTTCCCCATAACAAAATTGTCACGGGTCTACTTCACTTTTAAGACTAATATTTATTAAAATAGCGGCAAAACAAAATAGTATACCTCCCCGGCGGACACCCTGTATATCCGTCTTTTATTATTTTTATGATTTGCCTTTATTACCAAAAACAAAAAAAATAACTTAGCGAGTTTTTCTTAATAGTTTTGAGAAAGTGGCTCAAAACACATCTGGCAACCTTAATGCAACTGATGAGCTGAAGACTGTAAAATGGCGTAGGTAATCATAATTGGGAAACAAAGAAAAGAAATTAAGATTTTAATCGCCATTAATAGCATTTTTATAGAATTATTCGGAAATATTTAAAAAAAAATCCTTGTAATTTAAATAAAAATACGAATAATCGGCAATATTCAAAGTCCTAAGAGTATTTTTAAAACCCTGGGAACCAATACGGAGAATTGGAATTCGTCATTTTCTTTTGCAAACTGTATGAGTTTCAATGCAGCCGCCCCCTACTCCCCCTTATTTTAAACTTCATTTGTTGAACTACAAAATTATTTACGATCATAAAAACAAAAACCAATAAAAAATTGTTGTTTTTCTATTTTATTTTGTTTCTGTTTTAATATTTTTTAAGGTTTTTTTTAAAGCGCTTAAAAATTTTGGTGACACAGTTTCTTTCAATTCGCTACAGCTTTGTGGTATTTTAAGGTCTTATTATTTACATTGACAATTGAAATTCACAAAGGCAGCTGTTTGTTTTGAATCATTTTTGAAAAAAAAAATGTATAATTTTAAGTTTATTTGGCTTTCGTTAAAGTAACAACAACAACAATAACAATAAAATTAATACAATATTACACATGAAGTTTTGACCCACATTATTAATGTGTTTTTTTAAAAATTTTGTATATTTAAAAAAAACTTTATTTTTATTTTCAAATTGCATTTAGTTTAAGACATGTGTTATAAAATGATGGCTAAGCAAGCAGTTGAAAACATTTTAACAAATTATAAATAAATGCTAAAATTTATTCACAAAATTTGTTTAAAAATATTTTAAGGTACTTTTTGGACTTGCAAATATTTAAAAATTAAAATCTCCGTCAAAGCTAATCAGCTTTATTGAAAAATCTAATAATTTCAATTGATGGTAGAAAAGTACTTTTTTTATATTTTTAGTACCCAATATAAAAAAGCCAATATCTTTAAAAGGTAATCAAAAAGTACTTTGTTTACATTTTTTTACATTAATATTTATTTAAATTAATCATTAAAGCTAAAATTTTTGTGAAGACATTGTTTTTAAAAGTAAAAGTACTTTTTGGTTTTAAAAATATTTGAAAATTAGAATCCTCGAAATTTTTTTTACTTAAAACTAATCAGTTTCAATGAAAAATCTAGATATTTCAATTGATGGTAGAAAAGTTTTTTTTATACTTTTGGTACCAAATAAAAAAAGTATAACATATAGTACTTTTTAATATTTTTAAAACCCAATATAAAAAACATAATGTATTTAAAAGGTAATCAAAAAGTACTTTTTTACATTTTCATAAATTAATATTAATTTAAATTAATCATTAATGCTAAAATTTGTTTAAAAACATCGTTTTTTTAAGTAAAAGTACTTTTTGCACTTGAAAATATTTGAAAATT
This sequence comes from Trichopoda pennipes, assembly GCA_030448955.1. NCBI lineage: Eukaryota > Metazoa > Arthropoda > Insecta > Diptera > Tachinidae > Trichopoda > Trichopoda pennipes. The sequence goes on along the minus strand of JASKUP010000056.1, from coordinate 4,007,450 downwards.
AAAATCTCTGAAATTTTTATTAGTTTAAACTTAATCAATGTTAGTGAAAATCATTCGTAGTAGAAAAGTACTTTTTTATATTTTTAGTACTCAATAAATACAAATAATATTTAAACAGATAATCAAAAAGTACTTTGTTTACATTTTTTTACATTAGTATTTATTTAAAATAATCATTAACGCCGAAGTTTGTTAAAAAAATCGTTAATTTGTTTAATTTAATTTGTTTGTTTAATTGGTTAATTTAAAGTACTTTTTGGACTTGAAAATATTTGAAGATTGGAATATCCGGAATTTTTATTAGATTAAAGCTGGTCAGTGTTAGTAAAAAATCACATAATTTCAATTAGTAGTAGAAAAGTACTTTTTTAATATTTTTAGTACCCAATATAAAATAGATAATATGTTTAAAAGGTAATCAAAAAGTACTTTCTTTACTAGAAAATATTATTTAAATTAATTAATAATTAATAATTAACGCCAAAATTTGTTTAAAAACATTGGTTTTTTTTAATTAAAAGTACTTTTTGGACTTGCAAATATTTGAAAATTGGAATCTTTGAAATTTTTATTAGTTTAAACTTAATCAGTGTTACTGAAAAATCTCGTGACTTCAGTTAGTAGTAGAAAAGTACTTTTTTAAATTTTTTAGTACTCAATAAAAAAAATTATATCTTCAAAACATAATCAAAAAGTACTTTGCTTAAAAGTTTATTGATGTATTATTTATTTAAATTATTGATTAAAAGTAGTTTTCTTAATTAAAAGTAACAAATCACATGATTTCAGTTGGTAGTAGAAAAGTACTTTTTTATATTTTTAGTACCCAAAAAAAAATAAATAATATATTAAAAAGGTAATCAAAAAGTACTTTTTTTACATTTTCTTAAATTTACATTAATTTAAATTAATCATTAACGCTAAAATTTTTGCAAAGACATCGTTTTTTTAAGTAAAAGTACTTTTTGGACCTAAAAATATTTGCAAATTAGAACCTCCGAAATTTTTATTACCTTAAAGCTATACAGTTTTAGTGAAAAATCTAATAATTTCAATTGATACAATTATTGTAATTAAGGTACTTAAAAAGCAATTTTTTTTAGTAGTAAAAAAGTACTTTTTTTAATAGAGAAAAATTCAAAATAGTATTGCTTTTGTGTTTTAATAAAAACCCTGAAGATTTCAATTGCTAGTTGAAAAGTGCTTTTTTACAGTAATTTGTAAATTTATATTAAAAAAGTACTTTTTTTAAATCTTAATTTATAAAAAGATTTTGATTAAAAATTTTACAAACATTTTTAAAAACAAATACTTCTTAAGGTATAAAAAATTTTTTTCCACATTCAAGGTTGGTATTGTACTTAAATAGAAATTTTATTTAGTAGTGAAAAAGTACTTTTTTATATAAAAAAATTTAAATAGTACTGCTTTTGTTTTTTAGTAAAAAATCGAAAGATTTCAATTGCTAGAAAAGTACTTTTTTATAGTTTTAGTACGGTAACATTTAATTTGTATATATTTAAAAAGGTACTTTTTTGATCTTTGTTTATTAAATAATTTTGATTAATGATTTTAAAACATTTTTTTTTTTTTGAAAACAAGTACTTTTTAAGGTATAAATAAATTTTTAGCACATTCACAAGTTTGTAATGTACTTAAAAAGCATTTTTGTTGTAGTAAAAAAGTACTTTTTATATAGAAAAAATTAAATTTAAATAGTATCGCTTTCGATTTTTAGTGAAAAATCTGAAGATTTCAATTGCTAGTAGAAAAGTACTTTTTTATAGTTTTAGTACGGTAATATTTAATTTGTATATTTTAAAAAAAGTACTTTTCTTAATTTTTTTTTTAATAAAAGATATTGACTAAACAAAAATTTTAAATTTAAATTCTGAATTTGTAAAAAGTACTTTTTAAAATTTGGTACTTAATGAATAACAAAAAAGTACTTTTTTAAATTTTTATGCAATTTTTATATAACGAAATTAATCATTATATATACTAAAAAAAGGGAATTAAATAAAATTCAAGGCTTTTTCTAAAGGCTCTTTCTAAAGTACTAAATTTTGTTATTTTAAAGGAACGGGGGATTTTGTTAAAACTCATTTACTGTATCTATCGCCATTTTGAAAATTCACACTTATTGCAGTAGTAGTAGCAGTTATCGGTTACCTTAAATAGAAGGAAATATCATTGAGGAGCCCTAGCGATATTTAATTCATTAATTAATCAAAAATTCATATGTCAGTCACCCGTATTTTAAAAGAACACTTATTTAATTTATTAATACAACCAGAAGAATAAACGCGAAATATTTGAGGTTAAATAGAATTCAACAAACAAACAAACAACCTCGAAACCTACTTAATCTGCTCAATATTGACCCACACAATTTCTAAACAATTTTTAAGTTTCTATTAATTTCATGATCTAATTTCACGTATCTAAAATTTCTTTCATTTTCTTTTAATTTAATTAATTATTAACAATTTGTTTTATTTTATTGTTTCGCTGCTGGAAAATCATTGAAAAAGACTATGGAATTTTTTTATGGTTAATGCATTTGTTAGGCGATTTGTTTTTGGCTGCTGCACTCCATTATGAGTTGGTTGAAATTTTGTACGGCGCCTTAATGGTGCAATCATCACGTTTTAAAAAGAAGAAGACGAAGAAGAAGAAGAAAAAAATTAATAACTCTTACCATTTAACAATAACTTTCACGCTTTCATTTGTTTATACGATGGCTGACTGCCAATATTTAATAAAATCATGCCCATGCATGCATGCATACGTGTACATACATACATAAGTAGATGCATATAAGCGAGAAAGAAATATGTATTTTTAAAAAACTTCAAATATTTCACTTATCGCAAAGACACAGGTAAATAAACAAAAATATCAACAAAAAGAAGAGAAAAGATCATCATCACAAAAAGTATAATTTTTAATTTTTTTTACACATTAAATAATCTCTTTTGTTTTCTAGTTTTATCTTTTTTTAGTTTAGCTAAGTTTTCAAATTTCAAACAGAAAACCTGTGTTTAAAAAAAAAGTAAATCGCTTTTTTATAATTTTAATTGTAGTTGATAAAATTTGATAATAGAGCTCAAAAAATAGAAAAGTACTTTTTAAATAATGGTACTATCATAAAAAGTACTTTTTTAAATTTCGAATATATAAAATAGAAAGAAAGGTATTTTCAAGATTTGTGTATAATTAATTTAAATAATTAAGCGTTTTAAAGCATATATTAAAAAAAGCTCTTTTGGAAAAAATTGTTAGCTAAAAGCAAAAAAGTACTTTTTGAAATTTCGAATATATGAAATAGAAAAGAAGAAATTTTTAAGATTTTTGTGTAATTAATTTAAATAATTAAGTGCTTTAAAGCATAAATAAAAATATAAAGTTCTTTTAGAAAAAATTTTGTTAAGAGCAAAAAAGTACTTTTTGAAATTTCGAATATATACCAAAGAAAAAAAGGTATTTTTATGATTTTTATATGATTAATTTAAATAATTAAGCCCTTTAAAGTATAAATCAAAAAATTAAGTTCTTTTAGAAAATAAAATTAATTGGTAGCAAAAAAGTACTTTTTGAAATTTCGAATATATAAAATAGAAAAAAAGGTATTTTTATGATTTTTGTATAATTAATTTAAATAATTAAGTGCTTTAAAGCATATATCAAAAAAAGTTCTTTTGGAAAAAATTTTTAGCTAAAAGAAAAAAAGTACTTTCTGAAATTTCGAATGTATGAAATAGATAAAAAGAAATTTTTAAAATTTTTGTGTAATTAATTTAAATGATTAAGTGCTTTTAAGTGTAAATAAAAATATTAAGTTCTTTTAGAAAAAATTTTGTCAAAAGCAAAAAAGTACGTTTTGAAATTACGAATATATAGAATAGAAAAAAGTGATTTTCAAGATTTTTGTACAATTAATTTAAATAATTAAGCGCTTTAAAGCATAGATCAAGAGAAGGTCTTTTGGAAAAAATTTTTAGCTAAAAGAAAAAAAGTACTTTTTGAAATTTTAAATGTATGGAATAGCAAAAAAAGGTATTTTTATGATATTTATATAATTCAGTGCTTTAAAGGATATTTTAAAAATATTAAGTTCTTTTACAAAAAATTTTGTTAAGAGCAAAAAAGTACTTTTTGAAATTACGAATATATTGAATAGAAAAAAGTATATTTATGATTTTTGTGTAATTAATTTAAATAATTAAGTACTCTAGATCATAAATAAAAAAATGAAGTTCTCTTAGAAGAAATTTTGTTAAAGGCGAAAAAGTACTTTTTTAAATTTCGAATATATAAAATAGAAAAAAAGGTGTTTTTATGTTTTTTTTTTTATATTTAATTTAAATAAGTAAGCCCTTTGAAGCATATATCAAAAAAAGTTTTTTTGGAAAAAATTTTTTTGCTAAAAGCAAAAAAGTACTTTTTGAAATTTCGAATATATAGAATAGAAAAAAAGGTATTTTTATGATTTTCTTTAGAATTAATTTATATAATTCAGTACTTTAAAGCATAAATAAGAAAAATGAATTTCCTTTAGGAAAAAATTTTGTTAAGAGCAAAAAAGTACTTTTTGAAATTTCGAATATATAAAATAGAAAAAAAGATATTTTAATGATTTTTATATTATTAATTTAAATAATTAAGTGCTTTAAAGCATAAATAAAAAAAAACTTTTGCTAAAAGCAAAAAAGGACTTTTTGAAATTTCGAATGCATAGTATTAAAAAAAAGTTATTTTTATGGTTTTTTATATAATTAATTTATATAATTCAGTGCTTGAAAGCATATTTTAAAAATATTAAGCTCTTTTAGAAAATATTTTGTTAAGAGCAAAAAAGTACTTTTTGAAATTTCGAATATATAGCAAAGCAAAAAAGGTATTTTTAAGATTTTTGCAAAACTAGTTTAAATAATTAAGTACTTTAAATTAAAAATAAAAAAAAATGAAGTTCTTTTAGAAAAAATTTTGTTAACAGCAAAAAAGTACTTTTTCAAATTTCGAAAATTTTTTAAAAGTTTAAACAATTTTAAGAGTTTCTGAGACAGTTAAGTTTAAAATAGGTTGTGCTTTATTAAAAATGATATAAAATATATTTATTAAAAATAGTAGTAAAAAAGTATTGTATAATGTTTAGATACTTTTTAAATAGTAGTAGGGAATATTATTTTTAATTTGTTAATACATAATGAAAAATTTTAAATAATAAGATTTAGAGCACCAAAAAAGAAAATTGAAAAAAAGTAGTATATTTTTTAAAAAAGTAGTAGAAATTTTTCTTTTTTGCTAAATTAAGAAATTCCTTGAATCTGTTGCATAGAATAACCAGAAATAAGAAATTATATGTTAAAAAAATGTTATTATTATTTTAATAACATTTTTTGATGAAAACTAAGTTGTGTTGGATTTCCCCCTCCCCTTTTCTTTAAGATGCAGGCCATTAATAAACTTTAATGTGTTATCTTGCATGGTATCGTTAGCATAAATATAGTGTTAGTTTCTGTTGTCGATTAAGCTTGGCCAGCAACTTTCGTTTTTTTTTGTTTTTGTGTTGTATTCACTCCTTTCGTCTCATTTTTCTTCAAACATTTTTATTGGGTCATTATTGAAATTAATTATTGACATGCGGTGAATGTTTTTTTTTTTGTTTTTGTTTTCTTTAATTTTAATTAAATATTCCATGCATTTTTAATAAATGATTAAATCTTAATAACATGCATTTATTTAATGGCAGTGAAAAATGTTTTAGCATAAACGAACATGAAATCGTCGTTTGGTTAAAAAATATATATTATTTTCATTTTAAAAAATTTTTCTTAAAACGAATATTAAAAATAATTTACATATTAATTGTGTTACTTTATCAAATATATAAAATTTTCTAAAAAAAACACAAACTTCTTTCATGTCTCAAATTAGGGTCAACATTTTAAGTTAAATTGTTGTAATTAAAAAAAAATAAATATTAAGTTTGTTTGTTTTTCAATTATGGCAACACCAACAACATGATTGTTTTGACATTTAGTTTTTTGCCATATTCGTAGTAGAGATGCCTTAGCAATCGTTACAATGATGACGAAAATTTCATTAAAATAATTAAAATCCTCTATGAAAATGGTAATTCTGTGCCCCTGAAGGCAAGTAGTTAGTGTACTAGCTTATCAGTCTGGGGGCTGTGGGTGCGATTCCCAACAAACACCTTTGGCTGTTTTCACTACAAAAAAAATTATAAAATAAAAATTGACTGTCGTTGGGACTGCTGCTCAGTGATGAAGGCTGTGCTGTCTTATACTGGTCACTGGTCGCTGTGCTGTCTTATACGCCAGTTAGTCACGGTTGTGACTAAATAGGCATTGTTACCTGAAGGGTTACTGCTCTTTAAAAAAAGAAAAAAAAAAAGAAGAAACTTTACCTGCATAAAAACAAAAACAAAAATACACACAGACCAACAGGCGCCCACATATACATTGAATGAATAACATAACAACAACAAAATGTAGTACAAAGGGAATAGAAGATTCTTAATTTTTCTAAACCTCTAGCGGACAATTATAAAAGGCAGCGTCTGGATAGTTAATTAGTTAAAACATAAACCTTGTGAAGTAAAGACTTGCATCTTTAGTGCCAGCATACAAATCTTAATTTGTGTGTAGTTAAAGTAAATAAACATTTAATTATTCTAAAAACTTTAACGTCTTTCAAGATTTCAGAGGTTAATTTATTTTCCAAGAAAAAATTACAAAAATAGTATTAAAAAATTAACAAAAATACTACATAAATTTTAAAAATATTCTTTACATAAAAAAAATATTTTCCAAAGACTTCCATATTCTAAATACAACTGACACATTTTCGTGGTCATCTCTCGTAAAAACTAATTAAAATTATAAATTAATTTCCGGATTTTGTATAGAAAATTGGAAATTCTTATATCTTAAGTTAAATTGATTAAATGAGAGTTATAATTTAAACAATGCAGCAAACAAAAATCATAAAAACACTTCTATACAAAAATACAGCATATATTTCATTTTTTTTTTTAATTTTTATATATTTAAAAAAAATAATGACATTCATATTTTTATTATTTATTTGTTATAATTTTTTTTTTAATTTTTATTTACAAAACTTATCTTTTGCAACGCTTAAAAAAAGCTTAAAATTAAATCAAGATAAAACCCAGTATTTATTTTTTAATCAATAAGATAAATTTATAAAGAAGCAAAAAAATAAATAAATAAAAACTAAAAACTTAATTACTTCAGTTTAATTAAAATGAAATGTTTTGGTCTATTAAACATTTTTTTGTTAAATTTTATATCAAGTGAAACAAAAGTCATATTAAAGTTCTTTTTTTAAAAACAATAAAATTGCATAAGAATGAGTTTAAAGTGTTTTTGTCTTTTTTTCTTTAATAAGGTTAAACGGAAATAACTGAAGGAAGTTTAACATAAAAGTTTATTTCTTCTTAACATGTCAATAATAAATAAATAAATTTATTTTGTACAAAAATGAGTGAAGTTAAACAAAGGCAAAATCACACAGGCTCACAAATCAACATTTTTATTTTTCTTCAATATGAATGTAGTTATGTACACACATTCACACATACATGTACATATATGTGCCAGTATGTATTTACTCATTATTGAAACAACCTTAAGCATTACTAAGAAGTTACAGAAACAAATAAAAATTACCGTTTTAATATTGTCTTTAAAAAACTTTATAGAAAAAAAAATAAACTCTTTATAAATTTTCTACTAAAAATATAATTAATTTTTTCAACCTTTTTATTTCTTTTAAAATTTTTACTTTAAAGCCTTTTTTTTTCTTTTATTCTTCCCACTTCATTGGTTCAACGACATTTTAGTACAAACAATGACTGCCACTGTATAGTTTTTTAATAACAACTACCTATTAAGCAGACTCCATTTACTACTTAATCTCTCTTTTCTTTAACAACGGTATCGTCAATGCTTCATAAATACAAAAACAACTATCAATCAGGCAGCCGCTATTTACTTTCTCTCTCTTTTACTCCTTCATATTTTGAATAACGCTAGCAATTAATGCTACAGAGATGTGTATAAATACTAACATCTATCAAGCAGAGCTTTTATTAAAAAAAAAATTCACCATCTATATATATAAAAGAGGATGTGTGTATGTATGTAAGAAATGGACTCGAAAACGGCTGGGCCGATTTTGATGAAATTTTCAAAAACTTCCGAAATGTTGAATTCGCTTGAGTTATCTGGAATGCCGCCCCACCGCCTACAAATGAAAGTTGGTGTACCAATTATTTTGCTTAGAAATATCTGCCAGCCACGTTTAGTAGTCAATGGGACACGTTTAGTAGTCAAAAAAGTCATGAAAAATGTGATTGAAGCAAAAATTTTAAAAGAAAAATATAAGGGCGATGTGTTGAAACCACGCATTCCTATGATTCCTCCAGATTTGCGGTTTGATTTTAAATGGCTTCAGTTCCCCATACCTGTTGCTTTTCAATGATCCCTGTTTTTTGCGCGGTCAGTTATATGTATCACGTTCACGTGCTTTGTTCTTCAATACCGCGAACCAAAATCGATGAAAAAATGTCGAAGAAATGACTTGCAAAGCAGTCACGGGCACGCTAGTTGATAATAAATGCTTAATGCTTTAATAAAATAATATATTTTTAAAAATTTTATTCGATTAAAAATCGTAATTTTATTCGATTAAAATGAGACTAAATTTTTGTTTACAAGATTAGATTAGAAAAAAGCGTGCTGAAAATTAAAAAAAAAGAGCAGCTGGTTTGTTTGTTGCATTGATCATGATCAGGAACCAAAAGCATAATTTATGCCTCGTCACTCATTGTGATTTTTTTCATCGGAAAATCGGGATTTTCATGGGCGAGCGGTAACATCCTATTGGCATATGTATGTCGGCGTAAATGGTTTTGTAGCAGAAGCTTTTGTAACAACTGAATCTTATATAGAAATAAATGGAAATTCTTGTGCAAAATTATGGCGAAAGCTGTTTTTTGAAGACCACAAGCTCCTGAGCACAGCATCGATGTAAGATTGATGGATTGTTTAGAACACTTTCTCGAGCGGCTGCAATGTTTTCAGCCGATCTTGCAGTATATTGGGATACATTCACCTATAGACTCTCTTTCTTCGAAATCATTCACTGCATGATAAATAGTGCGTTTTGTTGGCACACGGTTCCTCCCAAAATTTTCACATAATTTTCTCATCGTCACAGTAATCGTTGATTGATTTTGATAAAATGTTTTAACGATTAAAACACGTTAGTTTATTCAATATTTTTTTCATAATAAATTTGCCAGGTGACTACTTTTTAAAATAAATCTATTCCAAATGTCGAAGAAATAATGGCAAGTTATCAAGGTTCCACTGTCTAGGATTTCTTATTGTTTAGCAATTTTCTGGTGTAAACACTTGTTTTGGTGTACAAACCACTGAACGCTAGAATAATTAAGAAATTTCATGAAGAATACAAAAATGAATTCTAGTTTCAACAAAGCGAAAAGGAAGCAAATTTTTATACAAAAAATATTTAAAAGAAATTAAAAACAAATTATTTAACAATTTTGTTTTTTATTAGTTTTTTTTTTAATATAAAAAAATTATCTCTGATGTCGTGGAGGAAAAAAATGTTAATTCTTGTTAGAAAATTGTTATAACATCCATCTAAAATAATAATTATGCGAAATTATTTCATTTAAAACAGTCACTAATTTACTCGCAGATAATTTACATTTCCTTTCACGTTTTTTCCCGCCAATATGAAGTCATACATTTAATACATTCATTCATTAAAGTTTTTATAATATAAAAATGAAAAAATAGTTGTTATGTGGTGAATGAACGAACATTCGTCTGGGAAATCTTATTTCAAGTTTGCATTTTCAATTTAAGCCACCAGATTTGATATTTGAATGCAGTTTAATGTATTATTATTATTTTTTATTAAAATGTTAAATAAACTTTAAGTGTTACAAGAACAATAAAATATGTAAAACGAAATTAGATGACAGAGACTACGTTTTTGAAAAGATTCAAAATCTAACAACAAAAAAAAAACAATTTATCTTCTAAAGACGACAGAAAATATTAAAAAAAATACTTAACAAAATTGTGCTAATTGTCAAAAGTTAAATGAAAAAGATAATCAGAAATTGTATTAAAATATGTTAATGATATAATTTAAATATAATGATAATGATAGTAAAAATAATAACAATTTTATTATTAATCTTAAAAAGTTATCAATAACATTTATTGCCATAAATTGTCCTAGAAATTTATGTTAATGTTACTCTTTTCTAGCTTTGAATTATTTACTAAAAGACAATAAGAAGAGAAACAAGATAATTTAAAAAGATTAAGTAGAAATAATTAAATTGCGGGATATAAACTTTAAACCATGAAAAAAATCTCGGGTGTTATTACAAGGCACAAAACCTTAAGTTGGCAACACTTTTCTAGCTGGCGACCACTTTGTTAGCTGTCAATTTTGAAAGCTGATTAGGGCTTATGGCCAGGTGCAGATGTAAATCTCTATCACGTCATCACAATGCCATTACTTTGCCGTAGATGTGACTGCGTTGACGTTGACATTAATAACAGGGTTGTTTTAATAAATGTTGTCATCTTCATTTAATTTAAATATCTTGGCAATTTGTGAAATCCTACTCACATTTGAAAACACACACAAACATTTTGCATCCATACATACATATGTACATATTTACCCACACAAATAACAGTTTGTTTCGTTATTGAAAATATTTGCTTATTTGTGATAATTAACTATTTTAAATATTGCGTTTGTTATGTGACTAATGAATGACTTAAAACAAACAACTTAAACACACCCTTAATTTTCCCCATCTTTAATTGTTGACATCATATTTATATAAAGGGTGTCTTTTACAGAGGTAAATGAAATAAAAAAAGATTTGATATCGTTTCTTAATATAATTTTTTAAGTATGACTTCTGGCATGTGACTATTACGACTCACTCGGATCGGATGTAGTCTACTCTGGAGGTTCGGTCCAGTTTTTAATGACTTTTTCCCGGCATTTGTTGCCGAATATCGGCAATAAGCGGTGAATGTTATCCTCCAAGTGCTCAATCAGCTTCAAGCTTATCTCCGTATTTTAGTGACTTCATATTTCCCGACACAAAATAGTCTAGTGACGTTGTCGCAAGAACTTAGAGGTTAATTTACTGGGAGCGAAACGTGAAACTATGCGGTTACCAAAAGTTTCCTTCAATAAATCAATTGTGGCACGAGCTAGATGACATGTAGTGCTCCTGCACTTCATGGTTGAGTTGAATTGAGGAACGAAATTCAGGGTGATAATTGATGGACTAAACACATTTTTCAGGTTTCTAAAAAAGCTTTCAAGTGCCTCGGTTTTCTAAAACCGAGTAAGAGTTACTTCACTTCATCTGATCTTCGTACTGATGTGATTTGATTTACATCTGCACCGACTAGGTAGTCATAATCAGATGGTGGTCAAACCACTTGAATGATTTGCAAACGTCATTCACGCCCTAGGAGGCCATCGAATACGTATATCCTCCGGTCACTCCTAGTAGCAATTTCGAAAGCCCGAAGTAGGCCGCAGCCTTCACTCCTTGCTAAAGAGTTGGAGACTTTCCAACTCCTGGTCCAGAATGCATGAAGCTTAATATAATTAAGAACACGACGGCATTCATATTCACTGGACCTGAACCATTCATTGTGTTCATTTTGAATGATCCGACCCACAAACTCTCACGAGGGTCTCGAAACCACAACCACCACGATACTCTTATATAGGGGCCAACCTCAATAACCAGTCAGAGAACAGCTAATTGTCTCAAGAGACAAATAGTGAACTCTGCGAGCGTACTGATTCCCGTGGAAATATGTGGATTGTCCAGGTGACTCCTACTAGCCCTTGAGGGGCCTGGGCTCCCTTTTACCCCGCAAGACACCAGTCTATATGGAATAGTAGGTTCCAAAAAGACTATCATGTGCCCCCGGGGGGATGGTGATGGGGATGGTAGTATCCGGCGGCTGCTGCAGCGGCAGCATATTGCTGGGCGGCTGCTGCGTGTTGATTGCCAAAGGCATGCTGATGTAGGGCTGATGCTCCATTATATTGTGTTGCAGCGGCTGCTGCGGCAGCGGCGGGGCTTGTGTGAGGGTATAGGTGCCCTGAGTTAACATTTGGTGTTGCTGCAGTCGATGTTTTAGTAAAAAAATATAACTTTCCATCTTCGCCTTCCTTTTGCCATTCAAATTTAACAAAAAAAAACGCTTCTAAAACCTTAAAATTTATAAATAAATTCGATTTTTTTAAAGATTTAAATAAAATTTCATACGTACAAGTGTCTACAGCTCTGGTTTGTATTTCAATATTTACCGTTAGTTTGAAAGAGAAGCAAAACAACAAATGAATTTAGGGAATTTATCAACAGAATTGGTTGCCAGATTTCATAATTTGATTGATATTTTTGATTGTTAGATAACAACAGACAAAATGACCGCCAGTTAAAACAGCCGTTATTATTATTTTTTCTCTTTCTTACATGTGTTGTGTTGTTGAACACTACTTTGAGAAAAGGTATTTGTGTTCTTCGTTTTTCGTGTTGTTGATTTGAAGTTCTAGACCTCTATAAAAAAACACCCTTTATTTATATATTTATTTATTTGTTTGATGTAATTTAATGACTTAAAGCTAAAAATAATTCTAGACAGCTTTAGGCAACAATTGTTATTTAAATAATTGACTGAGTGAGTGAGTGACTGACTGGCGGGCGGGCTGGCGTGTTGGCGGGCTGCCTGTATTTGTATTATAGATGCTACATAAGCAAAATGTATACAAAATGATATTTTACATATTTGAAATTGTATAAATTGAGGTTTGATATTTAAGACTTTTTAACGAGTGTGTATGTGAGTGTGTGTATATTTATGTTTGTTTGTGGGCATCTGTGTATATTATTTTAATATTTTTATAACTTTTTTTTGTTTTTATTTTTGTTTTTATTATTAACAATATTTTGTTTTTGCAATTTATATTGAACGGGTTTCTTTAGTTTGACTGGTTTTGTATTTGATACTTTTAACAATAACAAAAACAAACAAATAGACAAAAAATCGCAAAATTTTACAATCACATTAATAGAAAATATGGCAACAGGTGTAAACTGGTTTGTTTTTGATTTTGATTTTTTTTGCTTGCAAATCAATTTTATTGTGCACTTCACGTACATTCCAAATAACTTTAAACAAGTTTGCATTTTTTCGTAATAGAATTTAATGATGGAGCGAAAAATATGTTTGGCTTGGTTATGAAATAATCCATTTTTTTTTATTTTGCCATTTGAAAAATGCACGAGATTATCGGCTATTATTTTTGTTAAATAAAAAATATTTAAAATTAAAATAAAATTAATGGTTATACTAAATTTATTAAAGAAATTAAATTTATTTATTTATGACTTTTCATAAAATAAAACATTAAGAGTGTTTTTTTCTCCGATAATTTTTGAGATTTTATTTTTACAGTCAGAGAGTTGTCTTTATGCCAAAACAAAACAGATTCAAAATTTATAATTCTCGTATCAAATTTCATGAAAATTACAGAGAAGCTTGTTTTATAATTAAAATGAAGAAAATGTTTTTTTTTAATTAATAATGAATAATAATTCTTGTTGATGAAGTCACTATGCACATACATACATATGTACTTATACTATGCATTTAATATGTAAAGGAATGTATGTATGTATGTATATAAGTAGAAAAATGTGAAACTCAAGCGCTTCATATAACAAAATAATATTAATTATTACAAAAACTATTAAAAATTTAAATGATGTTTGCAATAAATTGAGTAATTTAAATTTATTCGATATTAAAAACACAAATTAGTAACAAACAAATGTATGTATGTATGTATGTATGTAGTACATACATATGCATTGTTTACATATTTATTTAGGAAAATAATAATGAATTTTATGCAATAATCAGTCTAGGATTTTCAGAAGTCCAAATGCGGCAATTTTGCTTGTTCACATACCCTTGCAAGTGGAAGTGGGCTTCGTGCGGAAATTTGATTTTTTTTTTTTTAGAAAAAACAAGTTGGTTGTTCCTGAATGAATGCAGCGAATCTACAGCCTTAATTCCTGCACCAGTTGAACCTTCAAATTCTTACGCAAAATTCACCCAATTCGCTCCAATTGGTGAGAACATCGAGGTGCCCTGTAGATAGTGTGCTAGCTTACATAACTGGGGGTTGTGGGTTCGAATCCCAACAAAGACCTTGTTTTTTTCACTACAAATAAAAGTTGACTATCGGTGGGGCTGCTCAGTGATGTAGGCATAGTCACTAGTCGCTGTGCTGTCTTATACGACAGTTAATTGCCGTAACTATCCTTCTACTTTCGCCACCTGTTTCATCTCTTCTCTATCATCCTTTTCCTAAAGAATGTAGCACGGTATTTAACTAAATAGGCATTGTTGCCTGAAGTACTACTTCTCTTTAAAAAAAAAATTTGGATCTGCTTCAACAATGTGGCTCATGACTGCAAGGTTTTCAATTGTACAACCCAGTCGAACAAGCGATGGTGTTTGCACATTTTGTATCGAGCCTAACGACTCAAATATTTAATAATGGCCTCAGAAGAACGATTATGTTATCCAAAAATATGACAAATTTAAAGAAATGTAACTTTAACAGAACCACCATGATATTTCAATGCGAGCTTCGAGCAAAATTGAATTCATTCTAACTTGTAAATTGCCAAGGCATCTACAACAATGACGTCAGAACACTAAAGGCGATGTCAGATAAAACTTTGTTGCTTTGCGTGACATTTGAAACTTTAAAGCAAAAGCGTAAATCAAGTGGTGTATGTCACAATAAACTTTGACAACACTCATGAATTTTTTGTTTACGCCCACACACAAATACACAAACACAAATAATAAAAGGCAGATGTTTGTCAAAGCGCGCAAAAAATTGAATGTTGGTTAACTTTCCGCTTTGCGCTGCGTCAAAAGTGCTTTATGTGGCAACTTTCATACATTTACGTACATTTTAACTCAAATGTCAAAGCGAAACTCTGACGCAAAGCAAAGCAAAGCAAAAGATTTATCTGACACGGCCTTAAATGTCAAAACTATGATGTTGTTAGATGTTGCCACAATTGAAAAAACAAATTTCTTATTGAAAAACCCAACACTTGGATGGTTTTCGGTATGTATGTATGCATGCGTATATGTGTGTATAAATGTAGGTGTGATTTAAGTAGAAAAAAGTGAAACTCGACCGCCTCATATAACAGAATAACGATAATAATTACAAAAAAATATTAAAAACTTAAATGACGTTTGCGGTAAATTGAGGAATTTTTATTCATTTGGTATTAAAAACTCAAATTAATAATAAATATACATATACATACATACAGACAGACATATATAAATGTATACGTATGTATGCATAAGAATGTACAAAATATATTTTAAAAAATAATTTACAATATGACATCAAGATAATAATAAATCGTTATTAATTTCTTTATTATAAATTAAATCTTAAAACTAAAATAAACTATTTTTTATATTTTAATTCCTTAAAACATTAATGCATTTCAATATTTTTTGTTTGCTGTTACAAGGTTTCTCTTGTTTTTCAACAAAACCGTTATCTTTAATAAAAACAACTCAAATAAAGTTGCCATTAGAAATGGCTATTAAATCGTTAAATTTCTCTTTGAAAAATCGTCTAATTTATTGAAAAGTCGTTAAAACTATGTTTTCAGCTCATTAATATAATAATTAATTTCTTTTTTAATTTAAAGGTAGGTATTTCTTAATTGAAAAAGATACCAAATATTTAAAGGGTGTCATAAAAGTAACGTGATTGATATTTATAAAAATATATTTATTTAATTCGTTAAACTATTTACGCTTTAGCAACAAGTGGCCAAAAAAATAAAATTTTAAATCAAGGAGTAACCCATTATTAACTTGATTTTCATCGTCTTGGCCTTGGTATTAAATCATTAGGGGCAATTAATTTAAGTTTTAAAATTTGTTTATCCCTTAAAAGAACAATAATTATTCAACTAATTAATTGAAAGATATTAATTAAATAAAAAATAAACGGAAAATGGGGATTATTCGGAAAACCGGGTTTACTTTATTCAAGTTAATCAATCGAACATGTTATTCAAACAATTATTTGGTGTGCTGATATAGGCTGACTAAATCATTGGTCCATGTACTTCTTTAAAAACAATGCTGAAGAGATCCTTATAATCTATGTTGGCCCATGGTTACTATTTCGTTCCTTAATTGAACACAACCATGATGTACAGGAGATGCTGTGGTTTCAAAATGATGGCCAAATATGTCACAACCTTCATTTCACAATTGATTTATTGAAGGAGACCTTTGGTAACCATATAGTTTCACGTTTCGGACTCAATAAGTTGACCAACAAGATCGGGCAAATGTTGGAAAAATCATTGCTGCATGTTCTTCATTAAAAACGATGCTGGAGAGATCGTTATAATCTATGGTGAGCCATGGTTACTATTTCGTTCCTAAATTGAACACAACCATGATTTGCAGGAGATGCTGTGGCTTTAAAATGATGGCGCAATATGTCACACATTTCGTGTCACAATTGATTTATTAAAGGAAACATTTGTTAAGCACATAGTTTCACGTTTCGGGCTCAGTGAATTGGCCTCCAAGATGTTCTGTGGGGATGACGTGATAAGATTTACATCTGCACCTGGCCGTAAACCCTAATCAGATGGCGCATCATTACCACTGTGAATGATATGTAGCGTCATCCTTGCCCTAGAAGGCCTTCGGATACGTATATCTTCCGGTTCCCCCCGGGGGCACATAAATATGGTCTTTATAGAATTTCACTATCTAGACACAGTGCAACTGGGGAAAAAGGGAGACCAGTCCCCTGAAGGCAGCAGGGGTTCAACTGGAAACTTCACTTTATTCCCACGGGAATCAATAATGCCCGCAGAGTTCATTATTTGTCTCTTTAGACATTTAATAGTTTTCTGGCTGGTTATTGAGGTTGGCCCCTATGTGGGAGTAACGTGGTTTCGCGGCCCCATAACAGACAGCTCAGTGGTGGCCGGGTTTATTTCACCTTTAATAACACCTACCTGGTGAACTGTTCCCGGATCCAGTGAGCATGCTTGGCATGTGTTCTGGACAAGTCTCTGACTCTTAAGCAAGGTGTGATGATTTGCAGCCCTGCCCTGGAATCATCGAAGTTGCAACTAGAAAGCTCTGTTGCATAGAATTATAGCTTCGGCTTCCTAGGACGAGCATGACGTTCCAAATTATGCAGAGGTTTGGTCCACCATCTGATTAAGACTTCATGGCCCGGTGCGGATGTAAATCAAATCACATCAATCAATATCTTCCGGTCACTTCTAGTTGCAACTTCAAAAGCCTGGAGTAGGCCGCAGCCTTCACTCCTTGCTGAAGAGTTGGAGACTATCCAACTCTTGATCCAGCACGCATGAAGCTTAATATAATTAAGAACACGACGGCATTCATACTCACTGGAGCTGGACCATTCATTGTGTTCATTGTGAATGATCCGATCCACATAACTCAAACGAGAGCCTCGAAACACACAGCCACCACGATATTCCCGAAGGGCCTACCTCAATAATCAGTCAGAGAACAGCTAAAAGGCTAAAAAGACAAATAGCTGAACTCTGGGGCTTTACTGATTCTCGTGGAAATATAGTGGAATTGTCCAGTTGGCTCCTACTAGCCTAAGGGGACTGGAATCCCTTTTACCCCCGCAAGACACAAGTCTAGATGGTTGTGTGATCCATAAAGACTTATAATGTGCCCCGGGGAGAGTGTTCTGTGTGGGGATATGTGAAGTCACTAGTCGACGACGACAAGCCCCAAAAGATTAACCGCTTGGATGACAACATTCGGTATGTGTTTTTTTTTTTTACTTAGAGAAGTAGCACTTCAGGCAACAATGCCTATTTAGTCAAGTACCGTGCTACATTCTTTTAGGAAAGGGATAGAGAAGAGATGAAACAGGTGGTGAAAGTAGAAGGATAGTCGGAAATTAACTGCCGTATAAAGACAGCACAGCGACCAGTGACTATGTCTTCATCGCTGAGCAGCCCCACCGACAGTCAATTTTTATTTTTGTAGTGAAAGAAAAAAACCAAGGTCTTCGTTGGGAATCGAACCCACAACCCCCATACTGACAAGCTAGTACACTACCTACTAGCCTACAGGGGCACCTAAAACATTAGGTATGTTATTGCTGATATACCGCCACAAATGTTGGAAAAGAGTCAACGAAAATTGGGCAACACCTTCAGATTAGAGTACGTTCAAGCCAAGCCAAACATGGCGGTCATATGCCAGAAGTAAAGTAAATTTCATATCAATTTATAAAATTCATCGCCGTTTTTTTTCCATTTTAAAGTTTTATACCTCTATAAAAATATCCTATATTTAATTTACGTGATTTAATTTGAATAATTAATTTCAAAGCACCCATACGGGCGTTAATCAAATGAAATAATCAAAGTGTGTTGTGATAGTCATTATCTTTTAATTGCATAAAGACTCCCCAAAAAAAAAAATGTGGCGTCCGCAGAAGAAACCGAAAATAGCCAACGAATAATTATCGCTTGTTATTGTTGTTTTATTTTAATTTTAATTATTGTGTTTTATATTCTAATTTAATCAGTTTGTTTGGACAAAATTATTTCGTTTATCTTAAAAATTTTTGTGAGAAATTGACTGAATAGCTAAGCTAAGATGATAACGAAATAGTTATCGAATGGTTTTTAATAATAAATAAAAATGAATTTTAAATTATTTAAGCAAACATTTAGCACGCTTAAATTTACTTTATACAAAAAAAAAAAAAAACATGATATAATCTGTTATTTAAATCGCTTAATAATAATTATAACACGTTCAAATATGCAGCATTCCATGTTATTTTAGAATAACTTTCTTTTTTTTTTAATCTATTAAATAATTTAGAGGACGCAGTTACAACATTTCCAACCCTGTTACGGATTACTCAACTAAGAGAAATTTTGAGAGTTTGGAAATTTGAAAGCAGGGAACAATAATTTATGAGGTGAGAGCAGTTGTTTACTTTTGTATTTAAATAATTATGATTTTTGATATCAAAAGACGTTCGAAAAAGGAATATTTTCAATTTCTACTATCTAAGACGTAACGTTACACGTCATTTGTAATGATTTATTATGTCATGGTTTAAGACAAGACTATTTAGTTCTATAGGTTGTGTGTAATTAGTGGGTAAATTTGAGGTTAGGAAGTAAATTCTCTGTGAAATGATTAAATGTGGAGAACTGCGCTTTCTTTCTTCAACATTTAGTTAGTAAAAATTTGGAAAATGTTGAACATGGAACGTTAAACTTTTAAACAAAGAATTATAAATGTTAAAATTGGCTATAAAAAAAATTGGAGAAAATTTCACTATATAACTTTGGAAAATTCGACTCGCTGTTCCTTATAATCAGGTTCCTTCTGTGCGGAATTTTATTACAAAATTCAAGGCTCACGGTATTATTACTAACAATAGATCAAAACAATATGCTCGTAATGGCTGCAGTAATGCAAACATAACCGCAGTACAGCAAAGTGTTGAAAACTTAAACTAATCGACATTTGCAACAATATGTGAGGTGGCTAGTCTACGCCGATAAGCATGTTATGATTTACTACTTGGTATTTCGTGATAAGATTTACATCTGCACCTGGCCGTAAGCCTTAATCAGATGGTAGTCAAACCACTGTGAATGAAAAGGAACGTCATTCACGTCCTAAGGAAGCCGAGGACTAATTCTAGCATGCTCATTAAATCTAAGATCATTCATAAGGTAGGTGTGATTAAAGGTGAAATGATCCTGGCCACCATTACACAATACCTGTATGGGGCCGCGAAACCACAACCACCACGATACTCCCGAAGGGCCAACCTCAATAATCATTCAGAGAAACAGCTAAGTGCCTAAAGAGACAAATAGCGGAAACTCTGCGGGCTACTGCTTTCCGTGGAAATGACGTGGAGCTTCCAGTTGTACCCCTGCTGACTTCAGGTGACTGGGCTCCAGTACATCCCCAGTAGCATAACTGTGTGATTCGATTTACATCTGCGCCTGGCCATGAAGCCGTAATCAGATGGTGGACCAAACCACTGCATAATTTGGAACGTCATGCTCGTCCTAGGAAGCCGAAGCTATAATTCTATGCAACAGAACTTGCTAGTTGCAACTTCGATGATTCCAGAGCAGGGCTGCAAATCATCACTCCTTGCTTAAGAGTTGGAGACTTTCCAACTCCTGTCCGGAACACATGTCTAGCATGCTCACTGAATCTGGGAACATTTCACCAGGTAGGTGTTATTAAAGGTGAAATGAACCCGGCCACCATAGAACCATAAACTAATATGGGGCCGCGAAACCACAACCACGTACGATACTCCCATATAGGGGCCAACCTCAATAATCAGTCAGAGAACAGTTAAATGTCTAAATAGACAAATAATAAAGTGGAGTTTCCAGTTGTACCCCTGCTGCCTTAAGGGGACTGGGCTCCCTTTTCCCCCACTTGCACAGGTCTAAGTTGTTGCTATCTCCAAAGACCATATATATGTGCCCCCGGGGGGAACCCCCAGCAGCATAGGTCTAGATAGTCAAGTATTCTGTAAAGATCAAGGGGTTGCTACTTGGTATATAACATTCGCCGCGTTAGACTACGTAAGTGAACCTCATAGACCTTTTTTTTAAAGAGAAGTAGCACACTTCAGGAAACAACGCCTATTTAGTCAAGTACCGTGCTACATTCTTTAGGAAAGGGATAGAGAAGAGATGCGACAGCTGGTGAAAGTGGAAGGATAGTTACGGAAATTAACTATCGTATAAGACAGCTGAGTGACCAGTGATCATGCCTTCATAACTAAGCAGCCCCACCGGCAGTCGATTTTTATTTGTATAAAACAAAAACCAAGTTCTTTATTGGGAATCGAACTCACAACTCCCAGTCAAGTAAGCTAGCACACACCCTACTCGCCTACAAGGGCCTCATAGATCTTGCAATTTAACGCCGCTAAACTATTTTCTGTGGAGGATATTTGAAGTCACTTGTCTACGGCGATAAGCCTGATACGATTGACCTCTTGGAGGACAGATTGTGATACACATTAATGCCAAAATCTATCCATGAAGGCCATAAAGCTGACGGTGATGTTATCACTGGATGAATACAATACGTCTACCAATGTCCCCAAGGGGCATAAAGACCTCAGGTGGTATTTTCAAGAGCGCAGAGAGCACAGCTGTGCCTCCATTTCTTGCTTGACCGCCGGAGAGTATCTAAACTTCATTTTTTTACAATGCAATAGCACCTTTGCACAATTTTTGGGTTTAAGCCACAAACCAACGTACCCAAGGTGTATAAACACCTTAGATGGCAATTTAAGAGCGCAGCGAGAAGGGTTGTGCCCCCATTTCTTGCTTGACTGCCGGAAAATATTTCTATTTTTTGCAATGCAACAGCACATTGGACAGGAAAAAACCACACCTTCGCCCAATTTTTGGGTTTAAATCATCGACCAACGTCCCCAAGGTGCATACATATTTCAGTGGCAATTTTTAAAGCGCAAAGAGCACAGCCGCAACTCCGCTCCTGCCTTCACAGCTGGAGACAATGTAAACCCCAACGTTTTTTTGCAATAGAACAGCATATCGGATAGGAAAAGACACACCTTCGTGCAATTTTTGGTTTTAAACCACAAGCCAATGTTCCCAAGATGCCTTGACACCTCAGGTGACAACTTTAAGAGCGCAGAGAGCACAGCCATGACGCCATTGTTTGCTTGAAAGCCAAAGACTATCAGGGGGTAGTTTTAAGAGCGAAGAGAGCACAGCCGTGCCCCCATTCCTTGCTTGACAGCCGAAGACTATCTAAACGCCAACATTTTTTTGGGTTGCAACAGCCCATCGGATAGGAAAAAACCATAACTTCGCGCGGTTTTTGGGCTTAAACCAAAGCCACCACGTTATTTCTCGTAGCTCCCCACCAATAATTAGTAGAGAGGCGTAGCTCTGTGGACTACCAGTTCCCGTGGTAGCAGTTGGTCAGTCACTGGTCGAATATCGAGTATCTAATTCTTCCAATTTTAGGCTCTTGGTAGCCTAGGCGACTGGTGACGCCTTTTACTTCCAGAAGCACGTGTCAATATAGAGAAGGGTTCGCCATGATAGCGTGGATTTGGAGGACATTTGCCGCATTATTGCTGAGTTACGGCTACAAATAGTCACCGAAAATTGGATTTCCATATTAAACTACGTCGGATCCTAATCAGCCGTGGCGGTCAATTGCCAGAAATCATATTTTAATTAAAATGCTAGAAGATTTATCTTTCGAATAAAGTTAATTTCTTGTCAATTTAAACAATTTAATTTTGTTTTATGCCATTTTCAAGTTTTAAACCTCTATCAAAAACACCCTATATTGTCTTGAGAAATCTAATTTCAATAAGAGGACACGCATTATTTTCTTAAAAAAATATTTTCATCAGTTACAAATGCGACATTAATAATCAAATAACACTTTTTAATGAATAATAATTATTTTTAAGATTATTAACTTAAATTTAGTAAAAACTGCACTTACCTTTTTCAATAAAACGTTTTTAAAAATAAAAAAATTAATCCCAAAAAGATGAGTGATTTGTTTTTTTGTTTTACTTAATAATCCTCTGCTATCAACTGCAATAAATCCACAATAAAATTAAAAATGAATTTTTTTTTTTATAAATAAAAACAAGTTTAATTAAATACAAGGTTTATAGGTTTTTAATTATTTGTTTTATTTATTTTAATTAAAACATTTAATATTAATTAATAAGAATTTAATCCTTTGGCACTTGTTTGAAGTTTTCCTTGCAATTTTATTTGTATTAAGTTTTGGCGATTTTTTAAGTTAATTTTAATATATTTTTGTTGTTGTTTTTTTTAACTTTAAGGAATTAAATTTGTTAAGTTTTATTATAATTAACACTGCAGTTATTGAATTATTAAGGAACTTTAACAATTCTGCCGAGAAATACCCACCAACGTTAAGACAACAATCAGGCGAATAGTGGTAAAACCGGATTCGCGTTAAATGCAACTCTAAAAAAAACACGCACCCAAAAACAAAAGAAAAACAAACAAAAAACCCTGTAAAAAATGAGAAAGGCACCCAAAAAATAAACCTTAAAATATTTAATTGTTTCTTTCAGTTCTTTTTATTTTCTTCTTTCTTAAATACCCCACAATTTGCGTTCGTTTTTAAAGGAAAGATTTTAAGAGAGAGCGAGAGAGTGAGTGAGAGATTGAATTTACTTAGTTTGTATATTTGATTTAAACCACCGTTAAATTTTTGTTTAATAATGTTTTTTTGCAAGCCAAGAAAACGTGTTGCTCGTGCGTAGCTTATCAAACGAAGACTAATTTCAAGACATTCCCCAAAACAAAATACAGTCTTTCATTAAAGAATTTATAATCCTCATCATAGGTGTGTGCGTGTGTGTCTGTTTATCTTAAGCTTTAAAAAAAGCTTATACATACTTACAAAATATCTAGATAAAAATCGTGCTTACAAACTCGAAGCTGAAAATAAAAACTTCGCTTTAAATAAATACAGTGTGTGTAATAAGTGTTAAACCTACAAATGTTATACTTCGTTATAACGTGAAATTACTCTCAAATGAAATAACTCCCGATACAATTACTCCCAAATGAAATAACTCCCAACATAAATGAAATAACTCCCAACACCCAAATGATATAAAACCCAAAAACGACCGTTAATTCAAAATAAAAATATTTTTACGAAAAATATAAAACATAAATAAAAAATGACATAACTCACAGCAAAAATGAAATAACTCCCAAAAATAAAATAAGTCCCAGCAAAAATGAAATAACTCCCAAAAATAAAATAAGTCCCAGCAAAAATGAAATAACTCCCAAAAATAAAATAAGTCCCAGCAAAAATGAAATTACTCCCAAAAATAAAATAATTCCAAACAAAAATGAAATAACTCCCAAAAATAAAATAAGTCCCAGCAAAAATGAAATAACTCCCAAATAAAATAACTCCCAAATGATATAACTCCCAACACCCAAATGATATAAAACCCAAAAACGACCGTTAATTCAAAATAAAAATATTTTTACGAAAAATATAAAACATAAATAAAAAATGACATAACTCCCAGCAAAAATGAAATAACTCTTAAAAATAAAATAAGTCCCAGCAAAAATGAAATTACTCCCAAAAATAAAATAAGTCCCAGCAAAAATGAAATAACTCCCAAAAATAAAATTAATTCCAACAAAAATGAAATAAGTCCCAAAAATAAAATAAGTCCCAGCAAAAATGAAATAACTCCCAAAAATAAAATAAATTCCAACAAAAATGAAATAAGTCCCAAAAATAAAATAAGTCCCAGCAAAAATGAAATAACTCCCAAAAATAAAATAAGTCCCAGCAAAAATGAAATAACTCCCAAAAATAATATAAGTCCCTGCAAAAATGAAATTACTCCCAAAAATAAAATAAGTGCCAGCAAAAATGAAATAACTCCCAAAAATAAAATAATTCCCAACAAAAATGAAATAGCTCCCAAATGAAATAGTTCTCAACAAAAATGAAATAACTCCCAAAAATAAAATAAGTCCCAGCAAAAATGAAATAACTCCCAAAAATAAAATAATTCCCAACAAAAATGAAATAGCTCCCAAATGAAATAGTTCTCAACAAAAATGAAATAACTCCCAAAAATAAAATAAGTCCCAGCAAAAATGTAATAACTCCCAAAAATAAAATAAGTCCCAGCAAAAATGAAATAACTCCCAAATGAAATAATTCCCAACAAAAATGAAATAACTCCCAAAAATAAAATAAGTCCCAGCAAAAATGAAATAACTCCCAAAAATAAAATAAGTCCCAGCAAAAATGAAACAACTCCCAAAAATAAAATAAGTCCAAAAAAATGAAATAACTCCCAAATGAAATAATTCCCAACAAAAATGAAATAACTCCCAAAAATAAAAAAAGTCCCAGCAAAAATGAAATAACTCCCAAAAATAAAATAAGTCCCAGCAAAAATGTAATAACTCCCAAAAATAAAATAAGTCCCAGCAAAAATGAAACAACTCCCAAAAATAAAATAAGCGCCAGCAAAAATGAAATAACTCCCAAATGAAATAATTCCCAACAAAAATGAAATAACTCCCAAAAATAAAATAAGTCAAAGCAAAAATGAAATAACTCCCAAATTAAATAATTCCCAACAAAAATGAAATAACTTCCAACGCCCAAATGAAATAAAACCCAAAAACTTAACCGTTAATTCAAAATAAAAATATTTAAAATAAAAAATGAAATAACTCCCAGCAAAAATGAAATAACTCCCAAATGAAATAATTCCCAACAAAAATGAAATAACTTCCAACGCCCAAATGAAATAAAACCCAAAAACTTAACCGTCAATTCAAAATAAAAATATTTAAAATAAAAAATGAAATAACTCCCAGACGAAATAATTCCCAACAAAAATAAATTAACTCCCAACGCCCAAATGAAATAAAACCCAAAAACTTAACCGTTAATTCAAAATAAAAATATTGTTTAAAAAAAATAAAAAATGAAATAACTCCCAGCAAAAATGAAATAATTCCCAAATGAAATAATTCCCAACAGAAATGAAATAACTCCCAACGCCCAAATGAAATAAAACCCAAAAACTTAACCGTTAATTCAAAATAAAAGTATTGTTAAAAAAAAAACTCCCAGCAAAAATGAAATAACTCCCAAATGAAATAACTTCCAACAAAAATGAAATAATTCTCAACGCCAAAATGAAATAAAATCCAACGCCAAAGTGAAATAAAAACCAAAAACTTTACCGTTAATTCACATTGCACGTTGCTTCTCCCAAAAATTTCACGTAATTTTCTCATCGCCACTGTAATCGATGATAATCGTGTTTTAGCGATTAAAACACGCTGGTTTATCAGATATTTTTCTCATAATAAATTTTTCCACGAGTCTACTTCACGACTGCTAAATCTGAACTGTCAAGACTGTTGTTTATCAAAATGCCGGCAAAACATAGTAGTATACCTTTCCGGCGGACACCCTGTATTTAACAAAACTTGTATTTATTATATTTTGATCCCTCCCTTTTTCCCCTAGAAGATTAGTGTAAGGGAAGTTTTTAAATGGGAAAAAATGTTTTTGAAGGGAAAAAAATTCCCGGGAATATTCTTAATTAGGTTGTATAAGTAACTCATTTAAAAACATAATTTGTCCAAATAGTTTTGTCATACACAGTGTGTAAAATGTTTTTGTAGTGGCTAAAGGTTGTGTATTTGTTTTCTTTTCTTTTTCATTAAAATGCAAAACAACAACAATCAAAACAAGTTCTTCTTCATTAGGAATGTTAAATAAAAACAAACCATTTCTTTTTCATACACTTGCGCTCTTTTTCTCTCCCTATCACTCTCCCTCTGTCACATGGAAAACTATTATTGAATCAATAATGGCTTTTTCTATGGGTAATTGTGCAAAGTATTTAAACTTAAAGAAATAAAAAATTATTTATTAAAAATAAAAAAATTTATAATAGAAACAAAAATTGTTGTTTTTTTATTTTCAACATTTCTAAGGCGGCTTTCTTCATTTTGTAAATATTTTTTTGCTTTGCTTTTCTTGCAAGTGAAACAAAATTCTGTTAAAAATTAAAAAGTGCCAATAATTTAAAAAAAAAAATATTCCTCTTGTAATATTTTAAGCAATTTAAAAATAAATATAGTTTTGAAATTTTTTAATTATTCGTGCATTTCAGCTGTAGGCAGGGATTTGTTTTTTTATTTAATAACTTTTTCATACGATTTCTAAATAACAGGCCACTTAAAAATATTAATAAAAAAATATAATTTAAAACAATTATCATTAGGGTAACAAATGCAATCACACAAAAACTTATTAAAATTTTCCGCATCAGAAATTATTGAACATATTTTTTTTCTTTTTATAAATATTTAAGTGCAAAATAATTGCACTTTGAAAATGAAAACTAAATAACGGACTTGGAGCGGAACTGTGAAACAAGTTGTAAAGAAATTTTTTAAGTGAAAAATGTACAATAAAAGGATATTAAAATCGTACTTGTGTAGGCATGTAAATTAGGGTAGTTGCAAAACATAAATTTTGGATTTTCCACCGGCTCACCCCTCCATGAGATTGGTAAATATTAACACGTCCGGCAAAAAATTTAAAATTTATTTTTTGTAACCACCCTAATGTCTATTTGTATGTCTTCTAAAAATTCTACAATTTTTTTTAATCATTTTTAATTGTTTAAAAATAATAATTTTATAATTAAACATATAGTTTTTAGCTTTAAAATTATTTTTTTACTCTAGAAAAAATGCCATTTTAAATAAAAACATGCAAATCCAATTCTTTTGAAAATCTTGCGGTCATTAAACCACTTGCATATTTTTTGAATCACCCTGTTTCTATTAAATCACCTCTACGAAATAACTAAATAAAATCTAATTTTTTATTTCATAATTATTATTAAGCACCGCCCGCCCTTAAATTTCGTTCATAAAATAAAAACCGGCTAAAGGTTTTCGCTGCCATGCATTTGTGCGGAAGTGAACACATTACTTTCAAATTTATTTCTATCAACCTGAGTCTGATTGGTTGCTAATTTAGATAAAATAATTAAATAAATAAATTACTTTTATTTAAATAATGAAATAAATTATTATTACTTTTTATCGATAACAGTTTTTCTATTTTACCGTCAATAATTAAAAAAAAGTTATCCATAATTTTATCTAAAATTTATTGCTAATTGCTCCAGTAGTTGCAAACATTAAACTATTAATATCAATGCCTTAAAACAAATTTGAAACCAAATATTCGATAACTTTTTTAATTTTAAAAATTAACAAAATAAAAAAAGTTATCGATAATTCAATCTAAATTTTATTGATAACTGCTCTTGTGGCTGCAGAAGTTTAACAATTGACTTAATCTCAATCGATAATTTGCTTTAAAATGAATTTTTAGAACAAATTATCGATAACATTTTTAATTTTAATATTAATCAAATAAAAAAAGTTATCGATAATTTAGTCTCAAATTTATTGATGATTGCTCCAGTGGTTGCAAACATTCAACTATTAATATCAATGCTTTAAAACTAATTTGAAACCAAATATTCGATAACTTTTTTTTTTATTTTACAGTTAATAAAAAAAAAGTTATCGATAATTTTGTCTCAAATTTATTAATAATTGCTCCAGTAACTGCAGAAGTTATATATCGACATTAATGCTTTAAAATAAATTTTGAGAACTAATTATCGATAATTTTTTTTATTGTAAAATTAATCAAATAAAAAAAGTTATCGATAATTTTGCCTCAAATTTATTAATAATTGCTCCAGTGATTGCAAACATTCAACTATTGATATCAATGCTTCAAAACAAATTTAAAATCAAATATTCGATAACTTTTTTTATTTTCAAATTAACAAAATAAAAAAGTTATCGATAATTTAGTCGCAAATTTAATGATAACTGCTCTAGTTGTTTTAAAAGTTGAACTGTTGATGTTAATGCTTTGAAATGAATTTGAAACCAAATATTCGATAACTTTTTTATTTAAAGTTAACAAAATGAAAAAAAGGTTATCGATAATTTTGTCTCAAATTTATTAATAATTGCTCCAGTGATTGCAAAAGTTAAACTATTGACATTAATGTTGTTAAATAAAATTTGAGAACTAATTATCGATAACTTTTTTTATTTGAAAAATTAATCAAATAAAAAAAGTTTTCGATAAATTGGTCCGAGTTTATTGATAACTGCTCCAGTGATTTCAAAAGTTGAACTATTGATATTAATGCTTTGAAATAAATTTGAAACTAAATTATCGATAACTTTTTCTTATTTTATTAACTTTAAAATTTTATTAACTTAATAAAAAAAATTATCGTTAATTTATTGTCGAATTTATTGATAATTGCTCCAGTGATTGCAAACATTCAACTATTGATATCAATGCTTTAAAACAAATTTGAAACCAAATATTCGATAACTTTTTTTATTTTAAAATTAACAAAATAAAAAAAGTTATCGATAATTTAGTCTCAAATTTAATGACAACTGCTCTAGTTGTTTTAAAAGTTGAACTATTGATATTAATGCTTTGAAATGAATTGGAAACCAAATATTCGATAACTTTTTTTTATTTAAAGTTAACAAAATGAAAAAAGTTATCGATAATTATGTCTCAAATTTATTAATAATTGCTCCAGTGATTGCAAAAGTTTAATTATTGATATTAATGCTTTGAAATAAATTTAAAGAACTAATTATCGATAACTTTTTTGTTATTTTAATATTAATCAAATAAGAAAAAGTTATCGATAATTTGGTCCAAGTTTATTGATAACTGCTCCAGTGATTTCAAAAGTTGAACTATTGATATTAATTCTTTGAAATAAATTTGAAACTAAATTATCGATAACTTTTTCTTATTTTATTAACTTTAAAATTTTATTGACCTTAAAATAAAAAAAATTTATCGATAATTTATTGTCGAATTTATTGATAATTGCTCCAGTGGCTGCAAACGGAACTATTGATATCAATGCTTTAAAACAAATTTGAAACCAAATATTCGATAACTTTTTTTATTTTAAAATTAACAAAATGAAATAGTTATCGATAATTTAGTTTCAAATTTTTTGATAACTACTCCAGTGATTTCAAAAGTTGAACTATTGATATTAATGCTTCGAAATAAATTTGAAACTGAATTATCGATAACTTTTTCTTATTTTATTAACTTTAAAATTTTATTAATCTTAAAATTAAAAAGTTATCGATTATTTTAGTGTCAAATTCGAAACGAAATATTCGATAACTTTTTTTATTTTAAAGTTAACAAAATAAAAAAACAGTTATCGATAACTGAAATTTGATTACAAATTTATAGATAACAAATTTAATAATAAAATAAAATTTATTAAATAAATACTTTTTACAAAAAGCTTTAACAATTTTGAAGTAAGCTGCAGCAAATCTTTTGTTTTTTTTCATAAGAAATAAAATTGTAGGAAAACATAACCTTAAAATTTAATATAAATTCAGAAACTTATATAATAATTGGGAATATAATAATAAAACTTAATGCGCTATAAATTTAGTTTGATAAGCAAATAAAATAACATTTTTTCAATATTATTTACCGATAACTGTAGAATCGACTAACAAATTTGTTGACTTTAGAAATAAAAAAATTATCGATAACTTAATAATTAAGATTAAAAGTGTATTGATAAATAATTGTACCCATGAGAAGTTAAACTGCTGAGTGAAACATACAAACTTATCGATAACTGAAGTTAGGTCACAAATTTATCGATAACTAAGATAAGGTTTAAAAATAAAATAATAGTTTTTCAAAGCTTTCACATTTTTTAGAAAAACACCAGCAAGTATTTCGAAATTTATAGTGAAAAATGAAATTGTAAGAAAACATAACCTTAAAATTTAACAAAAATAATAATTTTGAAATTTATAACCATTTACCAACACTGGGTGGACATTTATTTAACCCTTACAGTACGGAGTGGGAGACTTTAGATCCCGCAAGATTAGTTTTTCTTTAATAACTTCGTAAATAAGTTCTTTCTCACTCTTCTCATGAGTCGAGTTTTATTTTAAGTGCTTTCCTTTATAAAAACTTATTAGTGGCCCTCTACAGGGTGGCTGATGGAAGCTGCTACCCAAAAAAAAAAAACGTAATAACTTATTTTCTGTGTAACCAACCCTGTTCCATTTTTATTTTATAGATTGATCCTTAAATTTAACTAAAATGGAGAATTGGACAGTGTAACGCTTTCACGCTTTAGAGTCCGTAGTTTCCGTCCAAAGACTATATAGGCGCAGGTTTTGTGACACTGCTTCTAGCAGATAGACTATAATGAGGCTCGTGAAGAATTTTGTTGAGCGTGGCACAATCGCAAGAAGGCCTTATCATCGAGATCCCTCAGTTTGGGCGCAGAAAAGTATCGCTGCTGCCAAACAATCCAATCCTCGAGTTTCGACAAGGAGCTTATCTGCTCCAATGGATGTCATCAGACAGTCACTGCGGACAATTTCGCACCAGATTCAATTAACCAACAAACTGAACCCAAGAGACTTCCCGATTCGCTTGGAATTTTGTGTGTGAAGATCATTTAAATGGCGTCAGAGAATGAAAACGTCTTGAACTGCATTCTTATGGCTGACGAAGTACATTTTGATTTCAAAGGCAATGTTAACAAACAAAATTGTCGAATATAGAGTAATTCTAACCCGCACAGACTTCATCAGATGCAATTACATCCAATTCGCGTCACAGATTGGTGTGCAGTTTCTTCAAGGTTCATTATCGGACCTTACTTTTTCGAAGAAAACGGTCACTTAAATATGTTGAAAGAATTTTCCTTTCCAAAAATACGCCGAAAGAGAATCCCTTCCAACAAGATGGACAAATTGTCACATAGCTACGCCTGTTATGACAGAATTGCGGCAAAAAATTCCCAATAAACTGGTTTCAAGAAACTTCACATTCCGTTGGCAATTCACTGGCCGGCCATTCAATCGCGAATAGATGTGCTCTCAACGCAAATCGAGTTAAAAACGTGCGAGTAGCGGGAACAAGCTCCCTTAATTTCGTTAAAGCTCTAACCATTGTAGTAACGATCAAATAGTGAAATACATCCCACATTGCGTCGATGCCCCAGAGAAAAGTGAAATGTTGTGGTGTGTCTAAACAAATCAAGAAGTTTTTGGGAAATCTAATGAACACAAAACAATAACAGCATGATACATTTAAATTCCGCGAACTAAGATTAACTATCAGAAAAAAAAAATAGAAGAGACACAAGCAAATACTTACACTGAATAATGATAACGACGGCATTTGTGGTGAAATGCAATTGTAGATCTTTTTAAATGTGGTGAATTACAGTTTCTACTCTCTCATTTATGGTTTAAGCAGTGTAATGGTGAGAATAATCATGTGAAGACACAACAGTTGATGCAGCAGCTTTTATTCGTTGAATTGGAAAAGTGACCATTTTGCATCTTTGTGCAAAACGCGTAAAATCGTGTCATTTAATTGAAACTCTAAAAGTTGTGTGTAATTATTTTGCTGCTTGGCCCTCTCCTGTACGCGGTCGAGCTACTCCAAAATAGACTTTAGAGTGCCGGCCAATACATGAGTGTTGTATTCCATTTCTGGATGGATATAGGTGGTATAGATAGTACGGAGATCGGATGAAGTAAAGTACCTCTTACACCGCTTTAGACTACCGAGAATCTTGAAATCTACTTTAGAAATCTGAAAAATGTGTTTAGTCCATCGAACATCACACTGAATTTTCATGCCAAAAACATCAAGAGCTTCCGATTCCTTAATACCTATATACATATATCATCCCTAATAACAGGTGTAACACCATTTCCGAACACAGATATATGATGCGTAAGCATGCAACATTGCGTCTTACAGGCATTAAAATCGACTTTATTCACACACCGGCATTCGGAGATCGCCGTGAGATCATGATTGAGCGTATCACTCATGTTCTGCCTTTTGAAACTGACCTCCATTTGGTTCGGTCTATTACCTAAATGAATATGAATGACAAATGGTGCTATCATTTGTGAAAGAGTATATCGGATTGAAGATTTTTGACAAAGAAGGTCATTTAGCAAAATAAGAAATAGGGTAGAAGAAGGAACGGAGACTTGCGGTATCACCCCCCCCCCCCCCCCTAACCCCTCCTAAATTAATCTTGAACTTTTCTGATGAAATGCCATCTAAATTAACTCGTATAGTAGGATTCCTAAGAAAACTCGAGTAATTTTAACAGCTGGAGCGTTACCATTGTGGAAGAGAAAGCTGTGAAAGAAATGTGAAGTATTGACGAATCCATTTACTGCATTCCATGCCTGGTGATATGATTTATTGTATTGTGTGATTTTATAAAGATTATATGATAAAACTACCGGAGAATTTCGAAAAGAGACTGACTAGTTAGCTGCCATAAAAAGGGAAATCTGGGATTTTTTGGTAGACAATTGCCGACAGTCATTTAATCCTTTTGGCGCGATAACTATTTATGAACAATTGTTGGAATATTAATGTAATAAGCAAAACAATTTTTGTGTGGAGGGACTTTAGAGACCCCACTGCCCCCCGGGGCCACAAATATGGTCTTTATGGAGAGCTACTATGTAGACCTGTGCAACTGGGGGGAAAAGGGAGTCCAGTCCCCTGAAGTCATTAGGGATACAACTGGAAACTCCACTTTATTTCCACGGGAATCAGTAAGCCCCAGAGTTCCGTTATTTGTCTCTTTCGACATTTAATTGTTCTCTAGCTGATTATTATTGAAGTTGGCCCCTATATGGGAGTATCGTGGTGGTTGTGGTTTCGCGGCCCCATAACAGACAGGTCAGTTTTAATGGTGGCCGGGTTCATTTTACCTTTAATAACACCTACCAGGTGAAATGTTCCCAGATCCAGTGAGTATGTTAGACATGTGTTCTGGACACGAGTTGGATAGTCTCCAACTCTTTAGCAAGGAGTGATGATTTGCAGCCCTGCTCTGGAATCATTAAAGTTGCAACTAGGAAAGAACTGTTGCTAGAATTAGTCTTCGGCTTCCTAGGACGAGCATGACGTCGCAAATTATGCAGTGGTTTGAGCACCATCTGATTAAGACTACATAGTCAGGCGCAGATATAAATCTAATCACACCCCACTGCCCACCCGGGGAAACTTGATATGTTTTGACAGAATCTCACCTGTTGTTACATGTGTCACTGGGGGTAAAAGGCAGAACAGTCGCCTAAAAGGCTAGCAGGAGCCAACTGGACAATTCCACTATATTTCCACGGGAATCAGTAACGCCCCAGAGTTCAGCTTTTTAGACTTTTAGCTGTTCTCCAAAAGAGAAGTAGCACTTCAGGCATTAATGCCTATTTAGTCAATTACCGTGCTACATTCTTTAGGAAAAGGATAGAGAAGAGATGAGACAGGCGGTGGAAAGTAGAAGGATAGTTACGGAAATTAACTATCGTATAAGACAGCTTAGTGACCAGTGAACATGCCTTCAACACTGAGCAGTCCCACCGACAGTCAAATTTTATTTGTGGTGAAAAAAATCAAGATCTTTATTGGGAATCGAAACCAGAACCACCAGACTGATAAGCTAGTACACCACCCACTAGCCTACAGGGGCACCTGACTTGAGATAAACCTGCTTACTTTGGATAAATACAGCAAAGACCTCGACACAATTTACACCATAGCTAAAAATAACGGCTACAAATCAACTACTAACGACAAACTTCTTAGACAATACAACACTAAAAGCAGGAATAAAGAAGACAAAGAATCAAATGACACAACACGACGGCACACAGGGCCAAAAATATATAAATTAACGCATCTTTTTCTAGTGAACATGCCTTCAACACTGAGCAGTCTCAAATTTCATTTGTGGTGAAAAAAATCAAGATCTTTGTTGGGAATCGAACCCACAACAACCCGCATTCATATAAGCTAGCACACTACCTGCTAACCTACAAGGGCACCTGACTGATTATTGAGATTGACCCTTTGGAAGCATAATTCTAGCCAATAGGCAGAATGTATTTGGACCCGTTTTATTTGTTCTACTTGATCGTGTAGAACTGATTTATTGTCCTGATTTTCTTTGTAGCTCGTTAAGGAGGAAATATTTGGTACAAAACAAACCATCTCAAATTTAAGGAAATTTTGTAAAACAGTTAAAAGTTTTTTAGTGTCCCGATCTCCAGTGGCATTAAATATGAGAATATTGGGCAACACTGAATCACTGGTAACTTGGTTAAGCCATTGGCTACAAACTTGCATACTTTCTTCTGTATGCAAGTGAGCATGCTCGGGGTTGTGTTCTAAATTTTTACTAAGCTTGCATGTATTCGTTCTGGACTGGGAGTTGGATAGTCTCCTACTCTTCAGCAAGGAGTTAGGGGCTGCGAGCTCTCCGAGTTGCGACCAGGAGTGACATATTTGAAGGCTTCCTGGGGTGTGGGTAATGCTAAAATTCATCCACAGTGGTACGATCCTCCGCCAGGTTATGGCTTATACGGCTAGGTACTGACGTAAATCTTATCACGCAAGACCCCCCACTCCATCCTTTTTGTTATAAAATGGATTCCGCACTCTAAGGGCAAAAATTTAGTTGTAAGTTGTGTATAAATAAAAGTAACTTAAAACAGTTGTATTAATCTTATTTAAATAAAATGTTATTCTGTTATTCATAGCGCTAAGTACTTTTGAATTCAGTTATATCTAAAACTCTCCAAACAATATTCAAAAACTTTCAAATTAACCATATTCTTCATATAAATCGGGACACATTTCGTTAAGTGATAATATTGTGGCTCCTATTAGATGTATGGAACCGGTTACCAAAATATTCAAATGCTGTGATTTATTGTACATCTGACGTATATGTTGGAAACATTGTACAATAGAGGTGAACATTTTAGCATTATTTTGTTGTTTTGATTCGTTGCATAATTCTAGCCAATAGGCAGAATGTATTTGGACCCGTTTCATTTGTTCTACTTGATCGTGTAGAACTGATTTATTGTCCTGATTTTCTTTGTAGCTCGTTAAGGAGGAAATATTTGGTACAAAACAAACCATCTCAAATTTAAGGAAATTTTGTAAAACAGTTAAAAGTTTTTTAGTGTCCCGATCTCCAGTGGCATTAAATATGAGAATATTGGGCAACACTGAATCACTGGTAACTTGGTTAAACCATTGGCTACAAACTTGCATACTTTCTTCTGTGTGTGCGCCATCCAAGTGAATGCTAAAAAATAAATAAATCAATTAAAAACCAATTTTCGTTTATTTGGAAAGAAAAAACTCACATAAAATTAAAAAACTTTATCCTTTGACATCTTCCCGGCCAGTTACAATTTAATATGCCTGCTATGGCCTGTTCCGTTAAATGTGGTTTATTTATTTCGTAGTCCCTATGGAAGCCATTACAATTTCTTCTTAACCAATCATAGGCCAACTGCACCGCCAAGGAACCATTTAGCACTGCACAATTATTAATTTTTTGTTTTTTTAAATTTTCCATTTTAGGTACTTGGAAATATGTTTCAAATTTTGGTACTCTATACAAGGCAGCCTGTTTTTCGGCTGCTCTTTCTTTAATAATTTGCCAACACTGTTCCTGTGTCACTGTAGTATAAACAGTAGAATTTGGCTTAATTATACCCGCCTTTTGCCAGGCTATTTCTTCCAGTGTATTACCCAATAGCTGTGTATGTTCCAAGCCCAAGGATGTGATACCCACAGTTTTTGTATTGGGCACCACATTTGTGCAATCCAATTCGCCACCTATTCCTACCTCTAAAATGACTACGTCGACTTTTTCCGCCAAATAAACATGAAAAGCTAAAACGGTTAAAAATTTAAAATACGCCGGCATATCATTTTCATATTCTTGTGTTGTGTTTAATTTATTGTAGACTCGCCAAAAGTATTCGGTAAATTTTTGTTTTGTTATCGGCTGACCATTAATGCGAAAACGTTCGGTTACCGAAATCAAATGAGGAGAACTATAAAAACCGGTTTTAACGCCATAGGAACGTAAAATGGAATCGGTTAGAGCACAGGTGGAGCCCTTAAAATAAGAAAAAAAAAACAAAAATTTAGTTTTAATAAATAAATCACTAAAAAATAAAATTATAATTCAGCAAATAAATTAGAAAGGATTATTTTAAATTGTGTAGGTTACTTTATTGCCATAAACCAGCACCTTTAAGAGCTACATTTTGTGTTACACTGCTATAAGGCTTTAAAATGCCAATTATATTTACTGGCGATTTAAAACGTCTAGACTGTTTTAATATAAAACAATCTGGCAACCTTTTTTATAGTTTAGTTTTTTATATTAACCTTTTCAAAACTATAAATAATCTTAGCAAAATTTATATTTTATTGTATACAAAGCATTTTTTGTTTTAATTCCTTAAAGGCATTTATTTAATCTGCCTTCCAACTAGATAATCTCAGTGAGTAATACATTTTTTAAGTTCATCAGCTTTCTCTTTAGGTTTTTTTAATTGTAAAGAATTATTTTCTTTAAATGTTATCTTATTTCCTTAGCTCTGTGCAATTTTGTTAACATTGCACTTTACTGCTTATGCGAAAGCAACTTCTAGGTGCGGTGTTTCATTTAATACTGTCATATTGCCTGCAAATGCCATTTAGATTTATTGGCGATTTAAAACGGCTATATTGTTCCAATAAGAAACAATATGGCAACTTTTTTCATTTATCTTTTTATACTCATATTTGGAAGGCATAGAAAATTTTAGCTGAATTTATGAGTTATTTTATATGACACATTTCTTATTTAAATTACCTACAGATATTTAATCTTTTTTTTAAACAAGATATTATCACAAGCAATAATACATTTTATCATTATGCTGGCTTTGTTGTTTTAGTGAAAGCGTGAAAGAAACTTCTAGAGTAGGCGTTTTGCTAAATACCGTTATATTGCTGGCATAAGGGATCTCTAACGAAAAAAGGGAACTTGTTCCCGAAACTTGTACGTTTTTGCGTTTGACTCGATTTTTGTTGAGAGCGCATCCATTTGTGATCGATTGGCCAGTAAATCGCACTACCCATTACAGAGAATATTCGTTTTTTAGCCGAATAGTTCGTATGTGGAATAAACTTCCTCTAGAGGCCTTTTCTGTCACTTCCAACATAGGAAAATTCAAATCGAATGTCCACAAATACTACTCCCTCTTTCCTCCACCCCATAATCTAATAAATTTCCTAGTTCTGGGACAATGCATTGCATGAGTAGGGGTCATCCCCTGAGCACAGGTCCGAACGAAAAAAAACTACTCTGAGAAAGGCATCCAGTTACTACTTTTGATATTTTGTTTTGCCTCTTGGGATATTTTTCATTATACTTATCAAAAACTTTTTGGGCTTCTACGTTAGTTTGAAGACAGATTTTCTCTAATAATTATAACTAAATTAATAAAATAGAATGGCAGTAATAAGTTTTTATGGTTTAAAATAAAACTCGACTGGCTAAAGAAATTATTTACGAACGAAAAAAATATGCAATTTAGATTTACTAGCGATTTAAAACGTCTATATAATTCAAATATAAAACAAGGTGGCAACTTTTACCAACTTTTTTTTTATACAAATTTTAAGCAAATTAAAAGAATTTTAGACAAATTTATTGTTTATAATGGATTTTTATTTCAGTTGTTTAAAGGTATTTAATCGTCTTTTGAAACACAATAAAAATTGTAAATAAAAATAAATTTATTAAAATAAAACTCGACTGGCTAAAGAGGGAAAGACATTATTTACGAACGAAAAAAATATGCAATTTAGATGTACTAGCGATTTAAAACGTGTATATAATTCAAATATGAAACAAGGTGGCAACTTTTTCCAACTTTTTTTTTATATACTCATATTAATGAACACGTAAGCAAATTAAAAAAATGTTAGACAAATTCATTGTTTATAATGGATTTTTATTTCAGTTGTTTAAAGGTATTTAATCGTCTTTTGCAACACAATAAAAATTGTAAATAAAAATAAATTTATTAAAATTAAACTCGACTGGCTAAAGAGGGAAAGAAATTATATACGAACGAAAAAAATATGCAATTTAGCTTTACTGGCGATTTAAAACGTCTATATAATTCAAATATGAAACAAGGTGGCAACTTTTTTCCAACTTTTTTTTATACTTATATTAAGGAACTTGTAAGCAAATTAAAAGAATTTTAGACAAATTTATGATTTATTGTCTATAATGGATTTTATTTCAGTTGTTTAAAGGTATTTAATCGTCTTTTGAAACAATAAAAATATTGCCTACGGTCTAATATATACTTTTCTTTGTTGTTGTAGCTGTAACAGCTCTTTTTCTCTATCTCGGTTTTATTAACTGGAAAATGCTTGTTAGCTGTTCTTTAAGCATCGATAGTTTCATTGAATACTAGCGATCGATTGTCATGGAAAGCTGGTTGATGCTTAAGTTCGATTTGGCCAATTTATGTTTTTTTATTTGCCTTTAACAATAATCAAATATCAATTAGTGTTCCTTATTATTTAATGCCGTAAATAATCTCTAATCAGTAGTAGCTGAGTTCACAAGAAATCTTATCGCTTAAAAAGCACCGAATGTAAGTTGTTGGGTCATCTAAACTCAATAACAGGTTTAAAGCAGATCTAACCCATATTATTAGTCACTGCTAGAAGTTTATTAAAAGGTTATCATTTTACAAAATTTAGGTTTTAAAAATAAAACTGAATCAAATTTCTTCAATAGCAGCACTTAGGATTTTGACTATTTTTAGTCATGTGGAAAATTTTATATTAAATCGCATTAAAGAAATTTTTGCGTTTTGATTCTTAGGATTTTTAATTTTTTCTGAAGAATCGTTCATTTAGAGTTCTTCTGGGAATATAATACTCCTGCTAGATGGCTCCAAGTTTTGTGTCTTTCATCAGTTCTCTAAACTATATCCTCGGCTGATTTTAGCTCATTGAGTCATTAATGTTGTTATCGGTTGCGAAGTACTTTAAAAAGTTTGAAATTGTGTTGAACGCCTCCAAAACGCATTTAATTTTCTTCTCTAGCAAAAGAAAACACTTTTTTTTACCACAGTACGTCATAAAAGTCAATGGAACTGTGGGTATCCCGAAACAATAGTATTTAAAACCCCGTTAGAGTTTTTTCTTGATGTATAGAAGTTTAAGTTGGCAACACTTTAACTGCACAACGCTTCCAAATTGTGCAATTTTCATAAGAAAATTTTGTTTAGCGATGCCGCTCACTTTTGTTTCCAACAACCTGAAAAGGTTCGGACAACGTGAAAAGGTTTGCATCAGCACCGATCGCAAGGTCATATCTGATGAACCGAATTACTTTGGGTGATACGTAGCGTGATAAGATTTACGTCTGTACCTAGCTGTGTAAGCCATATCCAGGCGGTGGATCATACCA
Source organism: Trichopoda pennipes (assembly GCA_030448955.1). Taxonomy (NCBI): domain Eukaryota; kingdom Metazoa; phylum Arthropoda; class Insecta; order Diptera; family Tachinidae; genus Trichopoda; species Trichopoda pennipes. Next base: position 3,967,145 of record JASKUP010000056.1, on the reverse strand, counting down.
CTATGGATAAAATGTAGCGTCATCCTCGCCCTAGGAATCCTTCAGATACGTATATCCTCCAGTCGCTCCTAACTGCGCCCACGGCCTAGAAAGCCGAAGCATAATTCTATCCAACAATTTATTCCTAGTGGCTACTTCGGGAGTACGGAGCAACGCCACATTTCCTATTCCTTGCCGAAGATTAGGAAACTATCCAACTCCTTGTCCAGAACACATGACATAGCATGCTCACTGGATCCGGATCCTTCACCCTTTGTTCTCAGTAAAGGTGAGATGATCCTGGCTCCTTACATCAAAATTCATGAGGTCCGCGAAACCACAACCACCACGATACTCCCGAAAGGCCAACCTCAATAATCAGACAGAGAGCAGCTAAAAAGCTAAAGAAGCAATTAGCTGAACTCTGGGGTCTTGCTGATTCCCGTGGAAATAATGTGGAGCTTCCAGTTGACTCACTGCCAGCCTTCAGGGGATTGGTACACCGTTTTTCCTCCGTTGACACATGTAATTATGATGGATTTCCATCAAAACATATCAATGTGTCCCCGGGAGAGAAGTACATGTAGCGTGCACCCACGTCCTAGGAGGCCGAAGTATAATTCTATCCCACAGGTCATTCCCAGCTTTTAATTTCAGGAGTACAGAGCAAAGCCGCCACCTTCACTCCTTGCTGAAGGGTTGGAGACTTTCAAACTCCTGGCCTAGAACACATGAAATGGCATACTCACTGGATACGGATCATTCACCATGTGTTTTTAGTCAAAAGTGAGATGATCCTGGCCCCTTAAATCATTTCATGAGGACCTGCGAAGCAACAACCACCACAATACTCTCCGAAGGACCAATCTCAATAATCAGTAAGAGAAAAGCAAAAGCTGCACTCTACTAATTCCGATGGAAATAAAGTGGAAGTTTCCCAGTTGGCTCCTGCTAACTTTTAGGAGACTGGACTCCCTTTAACCCCCAGACGACACATATCTTAATGGTGAGATGCCATCAAGACATATCAATGTGCCCCGGGGGGTCACGTTTCGGATAAATGAACTGACTTTCCAAGATTGTGAGATTCAATACCGCTATACTATTTTCTGTTGTGTGGAAATATGTGAAGTCGCCAGTTTACACCGTTAAGCCCGAAACGATTAACCACTTGAAGGTCAACATTTGCCGCATTACTGCTGATATTCGGCCAGATATGTTGGAAAAATTCAGCGAAAATTAGACCGGACGTCCAGATTAGACTACGTCTGATTCGAACCAGTCATGGCGTTCGCATGCCAGAAAACAAAAAAAATTTGTTATGAAAATTGGAATCCACGGCCATTTTTTTGGGCCCAATTTGCAGATCTTGGCAGCGTTGTTCAGGCTTTTTCAAGTTAAAATCAGCAAACCAAACTAATTATAAAATACTTGACAGCTGGCAAAATAAGCGCAAGTTAAATTGTTGCCAACTTAAAGTGCTATACAGCCTTCAGTCCTTGCTGAAGAGCAAGGATTGTCCAACTCCTGGTCATTATCCTGGAGACTATCTAACTGCTGGTCCAGAACGCATGAAACTTAATAAAATTTAAGAACACGGCAACATGCATGCCCACTGGACCTGGAACATTCAACCACTACGATACTCCCGAAGGGCCTACATCAATAATCAGTCAGAGAACAGCTAAATGGCTAAAGAGACAAATAGCTGAACTCTGGGGCTTTACTAATTCCCGTGGAAATAAAGTGTAATTGTTCTGTAGACTCCTGCTAGCCTTGAAGGGGACTTGGCTCCCTTTTACCCCCGTTGACACACGTAATAACGGTGGATTTCCATCAAAACATATAAATGTGCCCCCGGGGGGGATTTATAACATCGCATATAGCCAGGATTATAATGAAATTACTGCGATATCACAATTCCTATTATTTACGGATATACAGCCATTTTATAATTTTTACAAAATTTTTATATAAAAAACGATTTTTTATAAAATAAATAGGTGATCACACAAAATAAACTTATTTTCTCGAAATCTCTATTATTTTTATGCTTTTTAAGTTGCAGTTTTCTTAGGGGAGCGTTACAGCACCTAAAAACACTTTTGTCACTTTTGCCATTTTTCTCTGTAGGAGTGTGAATTCCATTAGATTTTCTTGTGATTGAACGTTTGTACGCTTGCTTAGGTTGATGAGTAATGGCTAGCGGGTGGCCTGTTTTATTCGACCTGATACATAATTTTCAAATCTATAGTAAAATCTTATGACCAGTGAATTTTTCCAATGTTGATTAGTAATTCAATGAAACATAAAGGGTTCGCCATCTAACGTTTTTTTTTTTCAACTTATTTCGTGAATGGTAAGGTGTGTTTGTTACCTTATGTTAGCTCAGGTTTGATTTGACAGATAATTAGTTTTGTCCCCTTCCTTTGTGTATACGCTTGAACAACGCTGGGATATACTGCGACATTACTTTGAAAATCATGATAATGTTGCAGAATGTGTGTGCGAAAATTGCGTACGGATTTTAGAAGAAGAGATGCACCGTCAGCTCCGTACGTTCGTTATCTTGTGAAAAAAGTGAAGGAAACTGGCATTCGCATCGATAAACCAAAGCGGCGTGATAAGCTAAAAACAGTGCGTACACCCGAGAATATTGCTGCTGAGGCAGAAAGTGTGCGTGAAGCGCCATTAACATCAAGTCACCTCCATTCTCAACAATTGAACATTTCAGAAACATCATTGAGATGAATTTTGCATAGAGACCTTGGTATGACGCCATACAAAGTCCAATTGGTACAGGAGTTGAAGAATTAAAAAACAAAAAAAAATTATTTGGCGGACCCTTTATTAATTAAATTCTATAAAACACAATAACAAAAATATTAGTTAGACATTTCAAAGTAATAAATACATATGTACACATGTCATTGCAAATTGTAATTGAATAAATTTTCTTATCAAAAAACAAACCACAACAAAAATAATTTCATAAAAAAATCAACAATAAAAACAAAAAATATTCCAAAACAAAAACAAATATTTTTATTTCTACATTTTGTAGGTTAACACTTACCTTGCCTTTAGTACCCGATACATGAATATACGACAGCTTTTCCAAATCCTTAATTGACACACCACTTTTAATTAAATAACGTTGAGTATCTTGTAAAGAATTTAAACGTTTGCGTAAATGAGAAGAGCTGCGTAAAGATTCGGCATTTGTTTGTAAGCCGTTTAAGGCCTTGATAGCATTCTAAAATAAGAGAACAAATAAAATTTCTCTTAAGGACAAAAAAATAGCAACTTTACTGACCTCATATTCTTGGTTATGTTCACTAAAGGTTAACTTATTATTTTGATATTGTTTATTATTCAAATTATCTATTAAATTAGAACAATTATTATCCGTTTGTTGAAAAACATAATCTTCAAATTTTTGCAACATTTTACAAACGCCTCCTGCAGCAACACGTGAACTTCTGTTACGGCAACCACCAACACAACCGTTTGCTTTCAAAGCACACACACGTCTAAAATTTGCTTTTAGAATATTCAACGTAAACATGTTTACTTTATTTGTTTTGATTTTCTTAACAGAGCAAAATACTGTAAATAGGGAGAGAGAGAAAGAAATTAAAAAGAGATCATGTTATTAAAATTGTTGGCAGCATAAACAAACCATTTAATCATGACAAATCAGGTTTTATAAACATCTGTTTACCTTTAAATTTATATTTTAACATAAGTTTTAATTAACTATTTTTAAAAACATAATTATTTGCAATATTTTTTTTTTTAAATTTGAAAGCAATAAATATTTTAGAAAATGTATTAAATATTTTTCTTTTTTAATTTTTAATGTCATTACATTTTATTTTAATAAATTACAGTGACTTCATTTAATAAGCGGACGGCAAAATATTTTTTTTACTTAAAAGACTTTGAAGCGAAATTTTTAATCGTGCATGTGGCAGCCACAAAATGAGTTGCAAGCGAAAGTAAACATTAGATATCTTTTAATGGATTTTGCTTGAGATATGAGAACATTGTAGCACGGTAATATTTTATGCCACGTTTTGTTGACTTTTCCTATCAATATTTTAACACCTTACAGTGTCTTTTTACGAATGAAAGCAAATTTACTCTAGTTTAGTTCGAATGGCCGTCGGGCGTAACGTGTGGCGAACTTGAACGTCGTATGGAAAATAGCTTGTGCAGTAAAAAAACACCAGCTTAAGGTTACATTGCAATAGGAATGCAGCCAAATAACGTCTGGTGTTTGCAGAAAATTGGGGGAATCTATTCCAAGAAAATTAATGCTTAGAAAACTCAGCACGCAAACACTCTAAAAAATAAGGAAGTCCGTACGGCAATCTGAAGATAACTTTAATTATAAAAAGAATTGCTTTTCTACAAAGAAACCGGGAATTTGACATGACAGATATGTTTTGATTGGTTTGGAATAGCCAAACGATAGATTTTTTTTACATTGGAGTATTCGAGGATTTTGTTTTTTGCTAACTTTTGATAAATCCGTTGCTTGTTTCAAAAAACGCTGGAAAAACTTTAAAAGTGGCACCACTCAAAAATAAAAACCAGCTGTTCATATTTTTTCAATTGTGATTTTTTTAATTGTGGATTTGCTTTATTGTGCTTTTTGTAAGTATTTTAATTATATTTTTATATCATTGTTCAATTTGTAGTAAAAGATACGGATATCGATTTTTTTTTATATTTATAATGATTCAGTAAATAAATATATCACATGTGTATGATGCTGCTGCCGCTCTCAAAAATTTTTAAGTAGCCGGCTATACGGCGGCAAATTTAGCTGGCGGAATTTGTAGTCGTGTAAGTCCCAATTCACATTGTACGATTTTTGTCGCTGCAATTCTTAGTTTTTTTTTTTAATAAATAAGGGGTGTAGAAAGAATAGGGGAATAGAGGAACTAAAAAAAGTACTTAGACCCCTTTCAGACAGGCAAATTTTACTTTGACAAAGTTTTTTTAATTTTCTTTTAAACTTTCTTTGGTGTTCAAACACAAAAAGTTTTCTTTTACAAATTTTGTTTTAGTCAATGTAATCTGTAATGTAATCTGTGTATAAGTACAACTGTGTATAAGCGACGAAAGAAAAACAAAGCAACTTTGCGAGTATATCAAAGTCTGTACTCTCAATCATGCTTTCTCCCTCGCTCTCACATAAAATCAAAACTTTGCAAAGTAAAATTTGCCTGTCTGAAAGGGGTCTTATGCGAGTGTACTCTAGCAATTCGTTTTGTCCACAATTCCTAATTTTAAATGTGAAATTTGTATGTATGATATGAATACAAAATCGTCAAATGTATACGCGAATGCAATTTTAAAAAAGAACGACAAAAATCGTTCAAATTGGAACTATTCTGCTGCTACGAATGTGTTTAATGCTTAAATCATTTTGCAGATGAAAAGCACAGACAATGAGTATTAATTCACTTATTCTTATCCTAGAATACTAAGTCACCCTTTTTCCTGTTCAAGGAGGGGTTGTTTTTTTTTGTATGTGTTCACACGAGAATGTAAAAAACAGTTTTTTTAAAATGGAGTTTGCTTGATTAATATTGTCAGGCAACACCTTATAAAAATCACCTTATTGGCAGCACTGTATTAGGCACATGCTTTTTGTATCACTTTTTTCCTGTTTTTATTTATCAGTTATTTTGTTTATTGCTTCACACGTTTTATATACTTTGGAATATTTTATTACTATTTACTTGAAATTTAATTAATAAATAATCAATGAAATCTAAACAATAAATTAAAACTGGCTATAAAATTTGAGAAAACTGCTTTCATATTTAAGAAAAAAAAGGTATAAAATACAAAAATAGTGAAAGAAAGTTTTACATACGATTTCTTTTAATTAACACAGTCCTGCAAATATTTTAACGAATTTGAATATACCCATGATAGTTTTAACAACAAATTGCGGAACGGTTATATAACTTTATTTGAAGAATTTATACCAGGAGACAACTGAAATTGTAAGTTAAGCGACGCCGGCTGATAGGAAATTGAAAATTGAGTGTCTATATAATTCGTTCGTTTTTAATTATAACTGTGTAACTGTAAAAAAATTTTTTTGTGATGCAACTGCGGCAGCCTGCAAAATCCTGTTGATGTAATGATGGGGTTTGTCAAAAACAGCTGTTTTACGTTGCGCTAAACCAAAATACTGACCTGCTTCAACACAGTCGTCACTTAAAACTAAAATCGAATGTAATAAAAAATGATTTTAAGCTGATCTCTGAAAGAAAAAAACACTTAAAACTGATAAGACAAAAAAAGAAGAAGACGAAAGACGAGCTTAAGTTTATTTAATATTCCTTTTGATCTCGTTTTTCTTTTTGTTTAGTTTAATAATGAAGCGATCGTATTCTACACAAAATTCTGCGAATAATTTGATTATAAAACACGCAAGTAATGATGAATTTACAAAAATACCAAGAGAAGAACTAACAAAAATTGAACAACATCTTTGGAATGAGTCGTCAGATGAAGACAAACCGCCAAGGTAACTGAAAATAAAATAAGAATTCTATTCCATCAAAAGTTCAATTCTCCCATTCTCTGTTTAGTACAAAATCATCATTCTTAAATGTGCGCTTGGGCAAATGTGAAGTATGCGCTTCCAAAGATGCCTGCTACACCTGTCCCAAATGTGAAGTTAAAACGTGTTGTCTGGATTGCGTACGCATCCATAAAAAGGAATTGAATTGTGATGGCAAACGTGATCGTACCAAATTTATACCGCTCAAACAAATGACAAAAATGGATTTTATGAATGATTATTATTTTCTAGAGGAATGTACACGCTATGTACAGGATCGTAAAACAGATCCAATTAAAAAATATACACGTTATAATCGTGATTTACCAATGCATTTGAATCGTTTGCGCAATGCATGCAAAGAACGTAACATAACCTTAAAATTTTTATTGCAAAATTTTGTTAGACACAAAGAAAATACCACATATTTCGATTGGCGTACAAGGAAAATATGGTGGCGCATAACATGGATATTTGTTAATGCGGGCAATTTGTGTTATACCGATGACAAATGTTTCGAAGATGCATATTTAAGAGATTTACTTCAGAAATATGTAGATATCGAAAGGGAGCAAGATAATGTGCCCCAGAAAAAGAAATTGGAATATTATCAAAGTAAGGGAGTACAGAATTTAAAGGTAGGTAAAACATACATCCATGCATATATACTAATATATGTTGTTTTTTATAGAGGTATAGAACTTTGAAATGGAATAAAAAGTATACAGAATTTTATAATTTACCTGAAATTTATTTCAATCGAAAGATAATTTTCTAACATTATAATTTACATATGACTTCTGTCATATAACCGCCAGGGTTTATCGGCTCAAACGTAGTTTAATCTAAAAGTGAAATTTTCTATAACTATTTTCAACATTTGCGGTCATATATCGGCAAAAACGCGGTGAATAATGTCTTCCAAGTGGTCAATGATTTCGGGCTTATCTCCCTAGACTAGCTACCCCTCTCTCCTAGATTCCTGAGAAAACTCGAGTACTTATAACAGCTGGAGCGTTACCATTGTGGAAGAGAAAGCTGTGAAGTATTGACGAATCCATTCGGGGAAATTTTATTTACTGCATTCCATGCCATGGTGATATAATTTATTGCATTGTCTAAGTTTATAAAGATTTGATGATAAAACTACCGGAGAATTTGGAAAAGAGACTGACTAGTTAGCTGCCATATGGGAAATCCGGGATTCTTTGATAGACAATTGCCAAAAGTCATTTAATCCTTTTGGCGCAATAACTATTGCTGAACAATTGTTGTAATATTAATTTGCCAAGTAACCCCACTCCCTTCCCCGAGAGCACATTGATATGTTTTAACGGAATCTCACCCGTCATTACATGTGTCAAGGCTAGCAGGAGCCAACTGGACAATTCCACTATATTTCCACGGGAATCAGTAAAGCCCTAGAATTCAGCTATTTGTCTTTTTAGCTATTCTCTGACTTTTTACTGAGTTTGGCCCATCGGGGGTATCGTGGTGGTTGTGGTTTCTAGGCCCTCGTTTGAGTTGTGTGGGTCGGATAATTCACAATCAACACAATGAATGGTCCAGTTCCAGTAAGCATGATTGCCGTTGTGTTCTTAGCTTTTGTTAAGCTTTATGCGTTCTGGACCAGAAGTTGGATAGTCTCCAACTCTTCAGCAAGGAGTGAAGGCTGCGGCCTGCTTTGGGTTTTTGCAGTTGCAACTAGGAGTGACTAGAGGATATACGTATATGAAGGCCTTCTAGGGCGAGGGTGACGCTAAAATCAACCACAGTGGTTCGGCCACCATCAGGTTATGACCTAGCGGTCAGTACTGGTGTAAACCTTATCACGCATGGACTAGCGAATTCACATATCCCTACAGAAAATAGTCTAACGGCGTTAAATCGCACGATCTTTAAAGCAAATTTACGGGTCTGAAAAGTAAAACTTTTCGGCTGCCAAACATTTCCTTCAATAAATCAATTGTGGTACGAGCTGTGTAATATATTGTACCGTATTGTTAAAACCACATCATAAATGTTCAATTAATAAACGAAAAAGGCAGTAATCAAGCTCGGTAGCGATCACTTTTGGCTGTAATCTTCTAATCAGCATCGTTTTTAAAGAAATACCAACCAATAATTCCACCAGTCTATAAAGCAAACCAAACAGTCAGCCAGTTTTTCTCTCGCTCAACATAACCTTGAGGATTATCATCAACGCAAATATGACAATTTTGTTTGTTGACATATCCATTCAATCAACCAAATTCGCTTATAAAAATTGGGATCAACGGCAATGTTGTTTGGGTCTATTCATGTTTAAACGCCAAATCAAACTAAATATAAATCATGTTATAAAATGGCTGGCAGTTGAAAACGTATTGCCAACCTAAAATTCCATACCTCTATAAAAACACCCGATATATCTAATTAACGCCATCAGCCTGTAATAATTAAAGTTTCTAAAGACCGACCCTATTTTTGAGAAGCAAACTGTTCATTCTGTCTGGCGTTAAAAAGGTTTTTTAATTTGAACTGCTTCTCTTGTGCCAAAGAGGATGCAAATATAAAAAAATTTTTTTATCTTAAATATAAAACACTAAAAATATTTCCTGAAAATATGAATAAAAACCTATAAATCCAATTTTGCCTTAAAGGTCTTATTAAAAGCTGAGGGCATTAAACGCTGTAAGGATCGCTTCTATTTATTGGATGTGAATAGAACTTTAAAAGCTAATTTAGCTGGAAAAACCTTAGTCGAATATCCTCTGATATATATCAGCTATGAAGATGATTATAGCGGCTTTGATGTTATCGATAGCGGTAAGATTTTTTTTTATTATTTTGTTTGAAAAATTTTAGAAAAATAAAAATTTTTTTTCTGGAAAATATTTTTTCCTTTAAAAAAAAATTCTAAAAAAAATATTTTCCTAAAAAAATTAAAAAAAAATGTTTATAAAAATTTGTAAAATTTTTTTTAAGAAAATTTAAAAAAAATATATATTTTTTTTAATTTTTTGATAATTAATTTTAAGCACTAGGTCAATTTAATAAAAAATTTTTTAAAAAACTTTTATTTTTTATTATTTTTTCGATATTTCGCCACACCGTTGGTTGGCATCATCAGGAAAAACAAAAATAATGAACAAACAAATCGAAAAAATAATAAAAAATAAAAGTTTTTTAAAAATTTTTTTATTAAATTGACCTAGTGCTTAAAATTAATTACTAAAAAATATTAAAAAAGGTCAAAAAATTATAACTATTATATTTAAAAAAAAAATTGTTTTATTTTAGATGAAGATGTTGAGTCTGAAGCAAAAATGTATGCAGAAAATTTGGAGATCTATCGTACAGAAATGTTGAAAAAACAAAAACAAGCGAAAGAAAAAGAAGAAGAGGAGGATAATAAAGAAAGTGAAGCTGATGTGTTAAAAAATGAAAAAAAATTGGCATCCAGAGAAAAAAGAAAACAAGAAAGACAACGTAAAAGACAGGAATATGAAAAAAGGGCCAGTAATTTTTTATTTACGGATGAACAACTTATGGATATTTTATCATCATCCTCGGAAGAGGAAAACACTTTAGAATAAATTATAAATGGTAATATTTTTAATTAATTGTTTTAGTTTTTTCTTTCTTTAATTTATTATTTTGTCTAAAAATTATTTTTTCTTTGTTTACTTATAACTTGTCTCACAAATAGTTGATTGATTCATTTATTTTTTTCACATTTGATATAAAAAAAGGAATTATATATAAATTTTCTTTAAGTGTAAAGGAAACCCGACAAAAACAAAAAAATGAAATAAATCTTTATGGAATTTATAATAAAATTAAAAAAAAGTAACGACATTTATTTAAAACAAAAAAAAACCGATTTCTTGCAAATTTGTTTTTAGTTTATATTAAATTAATAAAGTGTTGTTTTTTTTTTATTAATTTTTTAACATTTAGAATTAAATTTACTTTCATTTTACTACTTTTCGTTTTTTGTTTGTTAGTTATGTTTAATGTTGTTGTGATTATTACAAAACCCAAAAATATAAAATAAATACTATAATAACTATACCAGCGGCTGCTGCCTTAACATACATTGATTTTCGATTTAAATAGGTGGCATCCTTTTTATATTTTTGCGACATCATGGAAAGATTTTGAGTTTTTGTATCAAGTTCTGAAAAAGACACAAAAAACAATTTTAATTTTGAATTATATTTAAAAAAAAAATATATCTTTAAATAAAAATTATTGTTTTTATTACAGAAATTAACCAAAGTTGAGTCGTTTTGTGAGGGAGCAATGCCACAGTTACAGTTAACATTAGGAATGTCATTATAGGAAATATTTATGTTCATTCTAGGAGAGTATTCGAACAAGAACGAGTCATAGATTTTTAAGATTTAAGGTTAATCTGATGAATTTGGGTTTCTTACTGCCACAATAATCTTTAAGTGATTTAAAGCCAACCCCCGGAACTAGCATAATTTGACATTTAGAGTCCGAATGTGCTGGATCCTATCCAACAACAAAAAATATATATAAAAAAACACGAGAGAGGAAAGTCAAACTAGGACAAAGATTAACATTTTTTTAAAAGACAACATAAATCATGGCATATCGAATGATGCGGAACGACCTTACTCGAATATGCTTCACTTTAGAAAAAGGGTATCAGAAATTGGCTTGATTTATTCTTTACCCGAGAGCAGTTCATATGGCGCGTAATCCATATGCTATCAGAAAGATGGGAAAAAGCAGTGGCAAACAATGGACAATATTTTGAATAGTCTGTCAACGTTTGTTATTATTTAAAATAAAGGCAAAATCAACATTACATTATTAACTTGTACACCTATTATAACAAGGACCAACCCCCCCCCCTCCCCCGGGGCACATTTATCGGTCTTTATAGAATACTTGACTATCTAGACCTGTGCTGGGGACTTCCAGTCCCCTGAAGTCAGTAGGGAACAACTGGAAGCTCCACGTTATTTCCACGGGAATCAGTAAGCCCCAGAGTTTTCGCTAATTTTCTCTTTAGACTTTTTTTTAAGAGAATTAGCACTTCAGGCAACAATGCCTATTTAGTCAAGTACCGTGCTGCATTCTTTAGGAAAGGGATAGAGAAGAGATGAAACAGATGGTGAAAGTAGGATAATCGGAAATTAACTGTCGTATAAGGCAGCACAGCGCCCAATGGCTATGCCTTCATCATTGAGCAAGTCTGCCGGCAATCAGTTTTTTATATTTCGTAGATAAAAACAGCCAAGGGGTTTGTTGGAAATCGAAACCACAACCGCCAGACTGATAAGCTAGTACACTAGCCTACAGGGTTGGCTTTCATGGCCAAGTAGCGTGGAAAAAGCCTTTTGTTTTTTTTTTGTTGTTTAGTAGTTAACAAAAAGAAGCCCATAGCAAAGAAGTACCTCCATATGCCCGATGGGTTTTGGAATAACGTGTTTTTCTCTGATGAGACAAAGTATTGTGTTTTTGGCACAAATGTAATGCATTCATCAAACCATTGTTTATTTAGTGGAATTATAAAAAAAAATGACTTAAAGAAAAGCTATGGATCAATAGCTCATAACCACCATTTTTAAAACAATCACTACACAAACATTCGACGCAAACAATGGTTTATTTTTGAACGAAATGAACGTATAATTTCCGACGGTGTTTGATTTAATTGGTTCTGATTTAACGTCATCCCACGTCAAATTTGGTTTGTAAACAGACCGATTTCGACTATGTGCCATCTTTGGTGTTCTTTTTTCTCTATTTTCTAGAGAAAAAATGAAATGAACTTTTTTGATGAGCAAAATGTTGTGCAAAATGTCTCCAGTGGTGGACAGTTACTGTTCCAGACTAATTCTCAACATTTTTCCATATAGCGGCTATGTGTGCATCTCTGCTGCCACCACAAGCGTATTGTTATGGTCTTATTGCCAGCCTCGTGAGCTTCGAATTTAATGATTAAATAACGAACGGCTATCTCAAAATGAGCCTGAATACGAGGAACAGCTACTCGAATGTCTCCACCTACGTGGTTGGTCGGTGGCTTTGACAAAAGTCATATATAAAATAGAACAAAATCTGTTTAAAATTTGAATTGCTGCCAAATTAACAGAAAACAAGTTTCAAAAACAAAGTTTCCTTGTGTTTTTGGGGGACTCTTCTTATTTCTTTTAAAGCGTTTACCCAGCACAGTCTGCAAAAAAAAAACGGTTGCCGGTAAATTCAATATTTTGCAACTGAAATTGACAGCTGTCATTAAAAAGTGGGCACCCGTACTGCAACTTTAGCCATTTGCAAATCCTCCAAACTTTGGTTGCTTTCGATCATAAGTTATAAGTTGGACTTACCCGACAACACTGTGCCACGTTGAAGAACATCATCAATGTTTTGAACCTGAAATAGAAAAAAGGTAGGAAGGCTTAGTTTATGATTCCTAAAATCAAAAATGGATTTACTTTTCTATAATACAGTACAACATATTTCAGTTCCTTGATTTAGGACTCAATTCTGAGAATTGCGCGTGAAAACAGTCTCAAAAATAAAAACATTAAATATTTCAAAATGGCAAACAATGTCCTAAAAATTGTCCAACAGAATCGAAATAAATTGTGTATCAAGGAATTAAAGACAGCGTATTATCACTTAATATTATTTTTTGACCTTTTTTTTATTTATATTTAAAACTAATTTTTCAAGCTTAAAGGTTCATCAATTATTTTATATTTTAATAATTCAAATTTTCGGTACGCCTCTGTGTACCATCTTCAGGAAAAAAAAAATGTTTATAAATTTTTTTATAACAAAAAACACAAATTGAAAAAATTAAAAAATTTTCTTGTCAAAATGAATTTAAAAATGAAGTTAAAAACAAAATTATGAGTTGTGTTATTCCTTTTAAATTTTAAAATAATTACTCCTTGAAAATTCATGAACCTGTTGAAAACCTTGATAATGTAGATAATTTTGATGATGGATTTGAAAGTTATGATGAAAATGATACTTATAATCCTGTTGATCTTGAAAATTTTGAAAATATTGATAATTGTGATAGTTTGAATTTTGATGAAAAAAATGGTGATATTCTTGTTGATCTTGAAAGTTTTGAAAATCTTGATAATTTTGAAATCTTGAATTTTGATGAAAATTATGAAATATTTGCTTTTTTCTTGTAAAACTTAGTCTTGAGCTCATCTTCTTGATATTCACTTAATATTATTTTTTGACCTTTTTTTTATTTATATTTAAAACTAATTTTTCAAGCTTAAAGGTTCATCAATTATTTTATATTTTAATAATTCAAATTTTCGGTACGCCTCTGTGTACCATCTTCAGGAAAAAAAATGTTTATAAATTTTTTTATAACAAAAAACACAAATTGAAAAAATTAAAAAATTTTCTTGTCAAAATGAATTTAAAAATGAAGTTAAAAACAAAATTATGAGTTGTGTTATTCCTTTTAAATTTTAAAATAATTACTCCTTGAAAATTCATGAACCTGTTGAAAACCTTGATAATGTAGATAATTTTGATGATGGATTTGAAAGTTATGATGAAAATGATACTTATAATCCTGTTGATCTTGAAAATTTTGAAAATATTGATAATTGTGATAGTTTGAATTTTGATGAAAAAAATGGTGATATTCTTGTTGATCTTGAAAGTTTTGAAAATCTTGATAATTTTGAAATCTTGAATTTTGATGAAAATTATGAAATATTTGCTTTTTTCTTGTAAAACTTAGTCTTGAGCTCATCTTCTTGATATTCACTTAATATTATTTTTTGACCTTTTTTTTATTTATATTTAAAACTAATTTTTCAAGCTTAAAGGTTCATCAATTATTTTATATTTTAATAATTCAAATTTTCGGTACGCCTCTGTGTACCATCTTCAGGAAAAAAAAATGTTTATAAATTTTTTTATAACAAAAAACACAAATTGAAAAAATTAAAAAATTTTCTTGTCAAAATGAATTTAAAAATGAAGTTAAAAACAAAATTATGAGTTGTGTTATTCCTTTTAAATTTTAAAATAATTACTCCTTGAAAATTCATGAACCTGTTGAAAACCTTGATAATGTAGATAATTTTGATGATGGATTTGAAAGTTATGATGAAAATGATACTTATAATCCTGTTGATCTTGAAAATTTTGAAAATATTGATAATTGTGATAGTTTGAATTTTGATGAAAAAAATGGTGATATTCTTGTTGATCTTGAAAGTTTTGAAAATCAATATTTTAATGAACCATTGCGTAGAAGTGGTTATAATACATGGATACATGAAACTCCTAGGGGAATGACAGTCTCCAACTCTCAAGTAGGAAGTGGGAGCACGTCTCTATTTCTGAAATTGCCAATTGGGGTGCGTGTATTGGAATTAAGGGGCGTTGGTAAGCACATAGTATTCATCTAGTGGTAAGATCACTGTCTGGTTAGAGCCTAACGACTAGGTACTGACGTTGATATCTATAGGGTCCGCCAAATAACTTTTTTTTTTAATGCTATAAACAAAATTACACAGCTTCGGCTGTATGGCACATAGCGCCGTCCTGTTGAAACCAAATGTTGCCAATATCCTCCCCTTCAATTTTTGTGAACAAAAATTCGTTTAACATGGCCCGACAACCATCGCCATTGACTGTAACGGCCACTCCTTAAAAATGGCCCAAAAATCCGCACCAAACAGTGGCTCTTTTTGGGTGCGTCGGCTTTTCAATGTATGCCCGCCAAGATTAAAATGAGCTTCATCTGAAAATTATTTTTTAAAAAATCGGCATCTTCTGTAAATCGATCGCAGGCCCACTTAGCGAAGCGTTGTTCAAGCGTATACACAACCATATTCGTTCAGCGAAAGGATAAAACTAATTATCTGTCAAATCAAACTTGAGCTAAGTATAACCTTACCATTCACAAAATAAGCTGAATAAATTGCGGGCCCTTTATAAAGATATTACGTTATCATAATTTGAAATTTAAGCATGCTCAAACATTTTTTAAAAAAATTCGAAATTCCTTTTAACCTGTAATATGCTTTAAGTATAATTTTGTACATAATTAAAAAACAAAAACTAAGTTCGAAAATTTTTAAAGTATGATAATTTGAAAAAGTTTTTCATAAAAACATTATTTATATTATTAAATCCATAAAATATTGTATTATATATAACAAATATGAAGTTTGAACATGTTCGAAAATTTTTGAACTAAGTTCGAACAATTCGAAATTCATTTAAACTTTAAAAATAATCTTAGAAATCATAAGAAAACATTTAAAAATTTTTTAAATGCCCAATTACACAATTAGGGAGTATGGTTTGGTTTGTGGTTAGACGGCACCATCGGCCCGTATTAATTCGAAAACAATTGAGGTTTAGTTTCGGCAAGACGGCGCCAAAGTCATCCAAACAATTCACTTATTGCATGAGCAACTTCCCGGTTGCATAACTTCCTGATTTGGCAATTTCAATTAGACCGCTCCTTTTTATGATTTAATGCGGTTGGATTATATTCTCTGGAATCATTTGAAAAACCGGATCCACGTGAATAACAAATAGCTGACGCTCTGAAGGATGAAGTTCGGTGCTGTATTGACGAGATTAGCGAAGCTTTGTTACAAAATATGCTTCGGATATCTGCCGACATGTTAGAGGTAGACATTTATACGGCAACGTATTCTATAATAAATTCCCACATTTCTACTTTAAATTGGTTTCACTAAAACTATAGGTTACTTCCTAACCTCAAATTTGGCCACCCTTATAATTTATTGCATACAGCCAGTATAGAATTGTAGCCAAATAGACTTTGCACTCTCATAGAAAGTTTGCTTTTTGCCCTTCAAAGGCAAATATTTAAGGGCAAATTCTAAATATTGCTGGCAAATATTAATAACATCTCTTAACAAGCTCTTAAAATATTTAATAAAAATCTTAAGAAAAAAAACCTGCATGTTGTCAATTAATAAGTTAATCAAGATAAAAAAATTATAATATTTAATTAACTAAATTTTTGTTTTAATTTTGTTAATATTTTTAAACTATTTTGTTTATCACTTTTTGAACTTTAAAATAAAAAATTAATTTTACATTTTTGTATTGGCTATTGCAGGTTTCGTTTCCTTATTTTGGGAATATTATATAAAATAAAAAAAAAACTCTTTAATAAACAATACTCACCATTATACGCTGAACATCCTGTAGCTGGGTATTGATGGTATTTATATTACGTCTGCGATCGGTGAGCTGTTTTTTCGCCTTTTGTATATAAACATCGAATTCTATGAAAGCATACGGTCGTGTTACGGAATTAACTTTGCGGCCATAATTGGTATGAAATTCTTGAGCTAAATCTTCCAAATAGTTAAAAGCCAAACGTTTGGAATACATTTTATCACACATAACCAAATAACACACATCATTTTCAATTAAATAGCTAAACAATTTTAAAGGAAAAAATGTTTTATGTTAGTAAAAGTTATAAATATAAAATAATTGAACTTACTGGAATAGATATGGACCAGTCTCTATACTACAACGGGGAGGTGAATGTGAACCTAATTTACGAAATAACATTTTGGCTTGATTTTGATATTCCATAATACTGCGACCACTCTTTTAAAAATAATTATTAATTAAAAACTATTGAAAGTGAAAAAGTTAAATTTTACTTACCTGTTCATCATCCTGCATAGTACCTACCAAAGGTAGTCCATCAATAACTCTAGCTATCATCGTCAGCAAAGCCATACTTGCAGAATTGTTATTATTTTGTACAATTATGTAAATACTGCTTTAAGCAGTTTAGCTTTTAAATCTTTTTTATTAAATTACTTTTCAATAAAGTTTTGTATTAAATTACCCCAGAATTATCTTTAAATTAAGCCAAATGATTATATTTTGGCCAGGCACACGTCAGCTACGTCAACAGAAAGTCATTAAAGTAGATTTTGTTAAATGTCATTCCGTACTGTAAAAACGTCTCTTTAGTTTCTACACAGGGCGATTCAGACAAATTTTAAAAATACGTGTGTTTTTCTTTAAAGTTTTGTTCAGCTGTTTTGTAAAAAGAAAATTTTTGTCAAAACAAAATTAGCAATAATTTTAGTTATTAAGTAATGCGTTTTACTATCAAAATTTATCTGTCAGTTTCTTAAAAATCTTCTTAACAGCCTGAGGTGTTTAAAGCACAAATATAAAGAAAATTTCAAGTTGATAAAGAATTTAATGTGTATAAGAAGTCGATGTAAAAGAAAATATTAGATTTGTGTTAAAGGCTTAAATACAAAATTTTGTAAGTTTTGCAAAAGGAAAAAATTTCATTTCAAATTTGTTTAAAGAAAAGTTTTAAGGAATTGTCTAACAAAAGAAAATAAAGCAAAAAAGAATAAATAACAGGGTTGTATTATACAAGTAATCACAAAATTATTATAAGACCTTGATATCAGTTTTAAATATTATATAAAAGTTGTGTTAATAATTTATAAAAGTTTAATGTTAGAAAAGAAGAAATTAAATGAATTAATTATATTTAATTAGTAGTTTATTATTAATTTTATTTAAAAATTACTTTTCTGTGTTACTACTATTAGTATGCAACTGTGTAATTTTGACGTTTTTACTTTTTTTTGTTATTTTATTAATGACATATTCGTTAAGCTCGTTTGGTGTAGTTCGTGAATTTTTTGCTTGGAAAAAGTTTTCTTTTAAGCAAAATTAGAAATTTTATTTACAATTTTTAATAAAATCCTTGAATATATTAAAACTAGCATGTTCAATTTGTTAACGATTAACTTAAAGACTTAAAGCAGGTGTTTTTTTAAAGAGAAATAACAACAAGAAAGAAATACAGGTACAATTTTTTATCACTTCCACTTGTAACAAGGTGCCAACGTATACAAGTAGATATGTAAATATGTTTGTGGTATGTGCGTGAATATATAGTTTATATGCAAGAAAAAAAAGGTCCACGTAAACTTAATGGACTATGTAACTTTATTTTAATAAAAAAATTGTTTAAGCATTTTTTTGTCTACTTAAAAGTTTTACAGCGTATATAATTTAGTTTTCCTTACGAATTTTAACAACAACAACAAAATATTAGAAATTTAAAGAAAGACAAAAAAATACATACATACATACATATGTACTTGTATGCCAATACGTCAGTCAATTGTGGGGAATACTGTAATGTAAAGTAGCTGTAATTTTATTTTATAAACAACCGAGCAGAGCGACTGGGTTTGTGTGTTGTGTTGTGTGTATCAAATATTTTGTGCTTTATCATGTCTTGTTTCTTATGTTGGTTATTATCTGGCCAGTTTTTGTTTGTGTTCCTGTGTAAAATTAAAGGGGTGCATTCAACTTTTCATATGAATTGGGGACAAATATTTTTCCTTAATTTTTTTTCTGCATAAAATAATCCGGTTTTTTCACTTTTCAATACAAAATCAATAACAGTTTTAAATTTGATATTTGAATAGATAAAAGCAAGAACTAGTCTGAAGGTATTTATTTAGTGAATATTTTTGTGAAAATACCTATTTACATAAATTTTAGTTAATATATAGTTATTTGCGAATATATATGTAATAAAACTTTGTGTTTTTGCTTTTTTTACATTACAATCACCAAGAAATGTCTTGGGTTCAGCAAAAAGCCATACCCTCATTAACATCAGCAAATGCTTCATCACCATCACTTTTATCAACTTCTACATACTCGTGTCCATCATTAAACACTTATAATACAACATACAATACAACAAATCGTAATGTGAATCCTTTACGTCAGGCTACTCAAACTATTTCGAATACCGCCCAATCAAGTCCCGATTCATTATTGATGACGACAACACAATATTCAAATCAAGCAAATATTTTAACAAAAACTTCTCCTACAACAATGCGTATAAATCCAAATTCACCATTTCAAACATCTTTAACACAACAACAGTTGCACCAACAACAACAACAACAGCCAATGCCACCACAACGTCAACAGCAAGATTCACAAAATTCCTTACAGCAGCCAACATCTCAAGTTCCAACACAAACAACAGCTGCAAATTCTAATGTAACTTCCTTGCAGGGAGTTTTTAACAATAGCAGTCAACAGGTAAAGTCTTTGTTTACACTGGGTCTCATATATGAATGTATATATTTCCTTAGTTTACTCCCCTCCCTTCTAATGCCTTCATCTGTACTATTTAAATATGATGATTAAAATAATTTGAAATGAACTTTTTTTTTTTTAAATTTTATTCGTCTTATCGTTAAAATAATTTTTTATATTTTTATAAGCGAAAAACCTTAATCGTTATTATGTCTGAATTATTAAAATCAAATTCTTTAATTTTTATACAGCATACATAACGATCCTTTGCTGCAACAGGTATATAACAAAAGATTTGAATGTCCGGAAAAATGTGTTTCAATGATAAATTTCTGCCTCAGTAAAACTTCATGTCTTTATCTATCGAACGTGTGAATTCTGCAGATAAAATAACACTTTATGCTTTAAATACAAAATTGTAGCAGAATTTTAAATTTGATAAGCATTTATATCAGTTCCAGTTTTTGCGATCTCTCTCTCTCTTTCTCTCTCCCGCTCTTTACAAAACTTGATAGTTATTTTTAGGAATTATTTCAATCCGTTTTTTTTAAATAAATTTTATTAAAATATTCATTTGAGAAAAATTCTGTCCAAAGAATTTCGTGAATATTTTGTTTGACGTATAAAAGCGCCTGAAAATATACAACACCGTGGTTAGTGTTTTAATTAAAAAGTTCTGAAATTATGAATTATTGGGTCCGATTATTGATTCCTGTCCGCGGTTGCGCATAAGATATTTTTTGCGAAAGCAAATTTTGCAATTATCCATTCCGCAGCTGCGGCATCCTTCCGTTGTTGCAGTATCAACTCTACAGTTGCGGTATTACCTAATTATTGATTCCGCAATGTAGATATTTTCCTTAATTTTGCTTACGCATAATTTTTGTGACGGGTAATTAACGGAAAGAACAACAAAAATGTAAGAAACTGTTTTTTATTTTGTGTAATTAATTTTTTTGAATATTTTTTTTATTATTTTTATAGGAGCAAAAGAGAAAAGTATACGAACAAAATGCAAATAGAAGCAAAATGGTAGATTTAATGAAAAGAAATCAAGAATTGAATTACAAATTAAAAATTATGTAGTATTTGATTTCTTATTTCATTTGCTTCCCCACTGAAATCATCTGCAACAGGATCGTTTATTGGATCATCTTTAGATGATGGAAAATTAAGTTCTTCGTCCGTAATATTGTAATGCAGTATAATGTTGAGAAGTGCACAGCAAATATTTATGATCTTTGCCGACTTTTCTGGATCGTAATGTAATCCCCGTTCATTATTAAGGCACCTTAAAAACAGATTTGAGCACTCCAATAGTTCTACCTACTATACTTCTTCCTTTAGAATGTGCAGTATTAAATTTAATTTTTTTGAGAGAGTTAACTGGCTCTCTGTAAGGTGTTGGTAGCCATGGTTGTAACACCTGCAACAATTTTTAAAATTTGTTTACACAACTTCGTTGCTAAGACAATTTCTTCTATTGCTGCTATGTTTTGATGCAAGGAATGTTTTTGCGGCATTCATTTCCCAAATTTGGGAAACATGGTAACTTCCAGGATATTGTGAAGATACATACCATATTTTCTGTTCGTGATCACATATCTGCATTTACAAAATTATAACGAAATAAACAAGCCAAGTTAATAAAGATTTACTTACAATCATAGCATGAATGCTGTAGTATCCGTTACCATTAAAAAAAGGTGTTTATTGCAATTCGGAGCAATCATTTTTACATGGGTACCATCGACAAGGGTACATTTGGATTACTACATTTTTCATAGAAAGTCATTTTGGCTATTCTTTCCTCGTCTGCATTAATGCTCATGGATATCCATTTGCTGCACAACAAATTTTTTAACTTGCACAATCCAGTACTTTAGAAAACGCTGATTGGGCTATCCTTACCAACACTATGCTGATAACTGTTCCCTGAAAAAAAAACTCAAACAAGCGTAAAGTTTATCTTTGGCTAAAGGAGTTCCTTGACGACCCCTCCTTTCTTAGTAGGCAGATTCTAACTCAGACAAAATGTATTTAAACGCTACCTTGTTTAATCAAAAATATTTTTGGAAGCTGTAAAATTAAGCAGGATTCCGGTTCACATTTGTTTATTTCAACTTATTCTCTTCCATGTTCATCTGGAACACTTCTCCAGATTTATAGCGTAAAACTCTTCTTTCCAATCGGATGTCCAAAGAATCACCGTCACTGCTATCCTACTATCCATATTTAATTTAAAAAATATTTAACACAAGCATTTAAAATCACATCTAAAACTTGTTGATTTTTTCCCACAACAGCTGACACAACATTCGCTTATAATCACTTAAAACAGCTTAAATTAAGTTTGCGGAAAAAGAATACGGCCAGAATGAATAATTACCATTTTCATATCGATCGATATTTCTTTCCGTTCAATTTTCCTTTCCGCGCGGAATCAACAATACTACCCTTTTTTTTCAAATAGAATTAAGTTCGTTAATTGAAAAATTAATACTAAACTTTCTTAAATTTTTATATCAGGTGTTTTTTTTTTCTTATAGAACTTTAAGTTTGCAACACTTTTTTTAACTGGCCAGCATTTTGTAAACATTAAATTATTTGTATTTGGTTTGAACTGACGCTTAAATAACAAATGTCTTAATTGGACAGGCTCAAAAGAAGACTGCCGTTGATACCAATTTCCATAAGCGAATTTTGTTTAGCGATGCAGCGCTCACTTTCGTTTAAATGGATGCATCAATAAGCAAAGCTGGCGACAATTCCTATGTTGAATGAGAGACATCGTTACATCCAGAAAAACTGACTGTTTGGTATGCTTATGGGCTGGTTAGAGCGTAAAGTAAATGGTGGTCACGAAAGAGTTATGACTACTGATGCCTTCGTTCAATAATTGAACAACCGTGATGTGCAGGAGCTGCAGTTTCCACAAGACAGTGCAACATGACACACACTTCGTGCCATAATTGATTTATTCAAAGAAAATAGAGTCACGATTTGCTGTTAGTCGTGAATTGGCCTCCAAGATCGTGAGATTTACCATCGCTAGACTAATGTCTGTGAAGATGCGTGATAAGATTTACATCTGCAGCTAGCTGTGTTAGCCATAATCAGATGGTGGTCATACCACTGTGGATGCAAAGCAGCGTAATTCTCGCCCTAGTATGCCCAAGACTAATTACTAGCAACAGGTTATTCCCAGTTGCAATTTCGGCAGTTCCGAAGCAGGGTAGCAAACCACCACTCCTTACTGAAGAGTTGGAGACTATCCAACTCCTGGCCCAGAACACATGACTAACATGCTCACTGGATTCGGATCATTCACCCATTTGTTCTCAGTAAAGATGAGATGATCCTGGCCCCCTAATCTAATGCAAGAGGGGCCGCGAAACCACAACCACCACGATACTTCCGATGGATTAACCTCAATAATCAGTCAGAGAAACAGCTAAATGCCTAAAGAGATAAATAGCGGAACTCTGGGGCTTTACTGATTCCCGTGGAAATATAGTGGATTGTCCAGTTGGCTCCTGCTAGCCTTGCAGGGGACTAAGCTTCCGGAACTCTAATTCTTACTGATTCCCGAGGAAATAACGTGGAGCTTCCAGTTAACTCCTTTCTAGCCTTTAGGGGATTGGGCTATCTTATACCTTATTTTGAAAATCCTAGAGCTATTATTTAGAAGCCTTTGCATGCTCATTGTGTCACTGTGTGGTGCACTATGTGTTCTGGAGGCATGACTGGGCTGTTTTTTTTTTCAGAGATGAGGCTGGAAATGCGGTAACGGTCAATCGATCCCGCTGTAGCGAGATGCTAACAACTTAATTTTGGCCTATAATTGACAACGTTGATATCACTGACATGTGGTTTTAACAAGGCGGTGCCACATGTCACACACGCAATTAAACGCTCAGTTTATTGCAAACCAAATGTCTGGATCACATAATTTCACGACAATCAAGTCTAGATGGTTAAATAATCCATAAGGACTGATAAATGTGCCCCCCGGGGTGGGGGGTGGGGGTATATCTGTGGAGACGACGCGATAAGATTTACATCTGCACCTGGTCGTGGGCCCTTATCAGATGGTGGATCATTACCACTGTGAATGAAAAGCAACGTCATTCACGCCCTAGAAGGTTTTGGATGCGTATATCCTCCGGTCACTCCTAGTAGCAATTTTGAAAGCCCGAAGTAGGCCGCAGCCTTCACTCCTTGCTGAAGAGTTGGAGACTGGTCCAGAACGTATGAAGCTTATTATAATTAAGAACACGACGGCATTCATACTCACTGGACCTGGACCATTCATTGTGTTCATTGTGAATGATCCGACCCACAAACTCTCACTAGGGCCTCGAAACACACAACCGCCACGAAACTCCCGAAGGGCCGACCTCAATAATCAGCCAGAGAACAGCTAAATGCCTAAAGAAACAAATAGCGGAACTCTTCGGGCTTTACTGATTCCTGTGGAAATATAGTGGATTGTCCAGGTGACCCTTACTAGCCTTTGAGTGGCCTGGGCTCCCTTTTACCCCGCAAGACACCAGTCTAAATGGAATAGTAGGTTCCAAAAAGACTATCATGTGCCCCCGGGGGGATGTCTGCGAAGATATGTGAAGTTACTAGTCTGGTCCGGTAAGCCCGAAATGATTGACCACTTGGCAGACAATATTCGCAGCGTTATTGACGATATACGCCAAAAAATATTGGAAAGAGTAATCGAAAATTGAAGCTCCAAATTAGACTACAAGTCATCGAAGTCATATATGTCAGATGCTTGTTGTTAATAAAAAAATATAATAACTGGAATCAGGTCGCCATTTATTAATTGAAATTCTAAACGATTTCAATCTAAAGAAATCCAAATGTTGATAACAGAAAGATCATATTTAATGTCATATTAGCTGCTAGTACTGTTAGAATAATGCTCGGACAATGATCCATGTTTTATTTGTCCCTTTATTCTTCGAACTCAAGTCTCCACTTATTGAATGTCTAACTAAACAAGGATAAAATAAGTGTTATTGCCTTTATCTTTCTTTAATTGATGTGCTAACTCTTCTTAAGAAGTTCATTATTAATTTATTTTTAGCTGCACTCACCTGTTCGGTTTTTATTTGTTAAAAATTCTCACTATTTCCTGTCTTTCCAATTTTAATATATTTTTCCATATTTATTAAATGTTTAGCAAAATTCTTGGCCAACACAACAGCCAGGCTACTTTGCAAACACAAAAATGATGCAGCCAACACCGGCTCTACCGACTGTTTCAGCAGCAGCAGCAGCAGCAACAACCAGCTGGTCACAGCAGCCAACACAACAAGTACAACAGAATTTTCAAAATGTCAACACGTATCAGCAAAATTTACCAGCACAGCAGCAGCAACAATGGCCACACTATCAGCAACAGCAACAACAACAGCCACAAATAGCTCAACAAAATCCAAGTAACTATTTTCAACAACAGCCACCACCACCACAGACACTACAAAATCAAGCAAAAAATCCATTAAATTTTTTTGATCACACCAACAACAACAATAATCCAACAGCTAGCGCCGATAGTTGGGGTGATTGGGATTGGAATGATAATACAACTATTACTGCACAGCCACCGGCAGATCAGTTAATTCAGAAAAATATTGAAGCTGAAATAAAAGCAAATGATCTGTTGCAGTCCACGCAACTGCTTAACCAGCAACAGCAGGGAAATTGTAATAGCGCGGCATTAGCGGAAAGTTTTAGTACACAAAACAATAACGACTCTTGGAGTTGGGGTGGGGGCAATGAAAATGAACAACAAATTGCCCATAAAGAAGCAGCAAATGCAATAAATAATAATTGGACTTGGAATCATCAAGAAAGCGAGAAAGCATCAAAGCAGCAGCAACCAGCGGTACATACGACCATACCGCCGCCACTAGCTAATGAGCAAAATAATGATAAATGGAATTGGCAGGCGGGGACAAATGAAAATCAACAGCTTGTAACGGCAGTGGCACAAAATATGAACGAAATAAATCACAAAATTACAACAGCGACACCACCACCTCCACCGCCACCATCCACAGAATTTTCTTCTGCGTTAGCAGGAGAAAATCACAACTACAATACGAATGCAATGGCGGCAACACCATCAAATAACATTCCAAATACAGTTTTTGTTACACAGGCAAAACCTGTTACGTTACCATCACGGCAATACGCCTCACCACCCACTGGAAATACCCCAATCGCAGAGTATCCAACCGAAACAGCTTTAATGCCACCGCAAGGCTTTCAAAATATAGAAGAATCGTTTCAACAAAATCCAGCTGGTCTTATAGGGTCAACTCCCTTACCACCACCTCCTACAGTGGCCACACCATCTTCTGTTAATGCACCACCCTCTTCTACTCTTCTTCTATCATCAACTGCTCATAATAAAGCTGGCAATCCTTTTAAACGTTCTGGTGTAGCTCAGCATCATCGCGCTACGGGCATATTAACAACAAATGCTTTAGCTGGTCAACTTGCGGAAGCACCTTCGGTTTTTAATATGCCACCGCCACCACCAGCTGATTTTGCTAATCCAGCAGCAATAACTCTCATGGAGCCGGATAATAATGAGCTTCCATCTCAAGAAAATCAAGAAGTTGTTACACCTTCCACCACTCAAATAACGTTGCCAAATTCTATCGTACAATCATCTCCAGCTGCAATAATACAAGGTCATCATCCTTCTCCATCATCTCCTTCTAATGCTGGTCCACCACCACCACCTAATGATGAGCGTAATCAATATTTGCAAACGAGTCATTTGTCGGAAAACTCTGAAGAACAACAACCTGAAGTTGATGGCGGCTTGTTACCACCTCCGGGTCTATCTCGTTTGGTTTTGGGTGAACCTGAACTAGAAGCATCGCAACAGCGAATGGTTATGGGTATAGAAGCACCCAATGTTGATAGTAACATGACTTCGTCCGCTGTTATGCATTTGGAGGAACGTCACGCTGATGGTGAAGATACTGCTTCAGAGAATGCCTTGCCCGTAACAAGTTCAGTGGGACAAGGTAAGTGAGCTTTGAGATCTATTTTTTTTGTTCTTTCTTTTCTAATTTTTCACTTTTTATTACAGCACCAAATACATCCTCCTCCTCTACCATGTCTTCTGATCGCAATTTGTATATGGTGCCGGGCGAAAGTAATGTTTCCGGCAGTAATCAACAACAACAGCAACAACAACAACGTGTTGTAACTGGTGTAGAATTGGCTGAACAGCGTGAAATAGAAATGGATGGTGAAAATTTAGAAGATGAGCAAATTCAGCAACGGCAACAGCAACAGCTACAGCAACATCTGTACCACCAGCAGCATAATTTACAAAATCAACACCAACATCTAGTTGGCTTATCGGCAGAAGCTCGAAATGAACCGCCTGTAGAAGGTGCCGATGATACAGTGGCTTTACCCGCCGCAGCCCTGGTGTCCAACAATGCAAGTCATGGTACTGATTCACATCTGGATCAACATAGTCAGCACTCCAGTAATCAAATGCACAAAATTAAAGATACAAATCCAATCTCCTCGCCCAACGAAGAAGACGATGATGATGAGGATGATGATAGTGAAGAACGTTTATTAAATGATCGTGTTGGTGGTGGTGGTGGCATGAATCCAAGTATTGCCGCCGGCTTGTCAAAATCGCGAGGAGCAAAGTATGAAATTGAACGTTTGAGTTCTGCCGCCAGACGTCGTGATAAACGTTCGTCGGCTGAACGTTATGAAAGTGACGAATATGTAAATTCCGAAGGTGAGTATTCAAGTGAACGCGAAGAAAGAGAACGTAGAGATCGTGAACGGGATCGTCGACGCAACAACTATCGTGAGGGTAGTGTGCGCAGCGATCGTGGCTTAAAAGACGATGATGAGAAACGTTCAAGACGTCAACGTGCCGCTAATAAACGTGATAAAAATTATTATTATGATGATGATGAACGAACGAACAGAGGTGGTGGTGGTCGTGATGAACGCGAACGTGAACGTGAACGGGAGCGTGAACGAGACAAAGGTTTGGAACGTTCCAAAACCGAAAGACGTTCTCAGCGTCAACGTGGCTATGATGCCGAATCACGTTATGAAACTGAAGAGTCTACACGTTTCGATAGCCGTAAAGATAATTTTAGACGTAGCATGCGTCACAATGATCGTGCTGGGGATCAGGCTGGAGACTATGACGATTACAATCGTAGAGGTGCTTATCGTTCAGCTAAAAGACCCATAGATAATTACGATTCGGATCGTAGAGAACGCAGACGTGGTGGTGGTGGTGGTGGTGATAAACATCGTGACACACGTTTCAGAGAAGATCCACGTTATGATCCTCGAGAATATGAAGACTATCGCAAGCACGGCTCACGTAATAATGTTAGAGATAGTGATATGGAAAAAGAAGGTGCTGTAACTTCACGTTCTGGTCGTTCACATCATGATCCTAGACATCATGCTGCAGCCTCTGCCATGTATGGTTATCCTTCAGGTGGCTACTATGATCCCTATACGGCCTATTATTATCAACAAATGGCCCGTACAAATCCTCAAGCTTATGCTGAATGGTATAAAAAATATTATGGTCAATCTGTTGCAAATGTAACGCAGGCTGGTGTTAGCATACAAGGTGCTGCTTCTAATGTTGGCCCAGCTGATTTAACTTTGCCCTCAGCTGTTAATGATGGTCGTGAATCGGTGCATTCAGGTCGCAGTTCAGCTCATAATGATATCAACAAAGATCGGTAAGCTGACAAAGTTTAATTCATATTTTCTTAATTATGATTTTATTATTTTTAATATTTTCTATATTTTTTATTCTTTTTATTACTGAAAGTCCTTTTTTGTTTTAATGATTTTCTTTTTTTGTTTTATATTAATGATTTTTTTTTTGTTTTTATTAATTTTGTTAATCCCTTTTAAATAATAAATTTAAAATTGCATTTTACTGCAATTTTAATTTTTTATTTTCTTTTTTTTGTTTTATTAAAATGCTAAAACTTAAAGTTTGCTAAAATGATTTAACTCAGCTTTTAACATTCTTAATTAATTGAATAATAATTAATGAATTAATTAATTAATTAATTAATAATGCGTGTTGGTTAATTAGAATTGGAAACATTTGTAAAGTTATTTGCAAAACATTTTATTTATTGTAGTTTTGAAACGAATTGTTGTTTTTTAGCTTTTTGTCCTTTTTAAAGTTACGTCTTTGTACAAGTCTGTAGTTTATGGTTGGAGAAATGTTTCTCAAGTTTCAACGTAGTTGAGATATTTTGCTAGAACAGCTTTTTTTATTATCTTATCGCCAACAAAGGGAAAAGCTTATTTTCACTACCTGCTGTAAATGTATAAAAAATATATATTTTTTTAAGCGTTTGTAATTTTGGCTGCTGCTTTCAGCTTTTGATTTTCTTTTTTTTTATCATCATTTGTTTTATATAATAATAATAATAATAATAAAATTTCTTTTTTATTAAAACAATATTTTATTAATATAAGAAAAGCTTAAATATCTTAAAGCTCTACTTTTATATATTTTATATATTTTTTAAATTAAATCTTGGCCATGTTTAATATAAATCAGCCTTTGGCTTTTATTGCTTTTATTTTTGACCTTATTACGAGGGCTGCTATTTATATTTGTGGCCTAAGGATGAAAACACAAGCATTTAAAGACAAAATCTATTTTATAGTTTTTCAAAATATTCTCCATGAAGATTAATACACTTTTGCTTGCGTTGGAACCAATTTTCGAAGCACTTTTTCCACTCCTAAAACATGAGTTTTGAATGCAGAAACTGCTCCTTCAGGTGTAGGCAACCGTTGTCCACGTAGTTTTTTCTTGATGTTCGGAAACAAAAAGAAGTCATTAGGTGGCAAGTCAGGACTGTACGGCGGATGACCCATCAATGTTTTGTCCTGTAAAAAACTCCATTGTTTCAGCCGATCGATGACAGCTCGCATTGTCGTAATGCAGAATGAAGCGTCTTTTCTTTCACTTTTCCCGAAGTTTCTCAAAGACTTCTGGCAAACAAATAGTGGTGTACCATGCCGAATTAACCGTCTTACGTTGCTCTAATGGCACAGTCGCCACATGACCGGTAAGGCCGAAGAAACAGGCAACCATTTGCTTTGATGTGCTTCTTCCACGAACAACTTTGGTGGGATTTCGCTCGTCTTGAAAGACCCATACGGTGGATTGCTGTTTTGTTTCAGGATCATATGAGTATATCTATTATTCGTCACCTGTGCAGATATTATAAACTGCTGTTGATGCACCTTGAGCGAATTTCTGCAACATTTTCTTGCACCAATCAACACGAGCATCCTTTTGTCCGTTTGTCAGGTTATGCGGTATTCAACAAACCTTTTTCACATGCAAATGTTCATGCCAGATCTTATTGATGCTTGTCGTACGAATCCCTACAGATGCCTCAATCTCGCGATATGTTACATGACCATCATGCTTTATCAGCTCATGCACAGCTGCGATGTTTTCTGGCACAACAACCGTTGTTGGCCAACCTTCACGGGATTCGTCCTGGAGCGATTGTCGGCCACGATTAAATTCGTTATACCAGTTTTTAATGGTGCTGTAACAAGGTGCTTCATTACCATATAAGAAATTAAGTTCAGCTGTGCACTGTTGTCGTGTCAGGCCACGTCGAAAGTTATGAAAAATTATTGCACGAAAATGTTCACGAGTTAATTTCATTTTCTCCTAAGATCACTTTTTCAACCTGCTATCACTAACACTAACAACAATAAAATGACAAAATGTGTTGGTTGATGTTTGCACTGGAAACATCAGCTGGTGCCTAGCAACAGTCAGTGTTACCAGGCCAGAAATATAAATAGCAGCCCCCGTATTATATCGCACCCTAAATACAAAAGGGTCACAACTCGAAATTTTCCACAACTGACCTTTTTTCATAATTTAATTCAGAGTACTCATCTCTAACTGCTGCAAAAATTTCTTTTATATCATTATCTTCTTTAACTGGAAAAATACAATTATGTCTATTTTTGTGTTAAGTTGTGTTATTTTGAGTTGCGAAAATTTTAGTATATTAAGTTGTGACCCTTTTGTATTTAGGGTGCGATATGTAAAAAGTTTTCTGAAAAGCTATGTGAGTGGTAGGAAAATGGAAAAACGTTGCCCCTGACTGACCACTTTTTTTCTTAAAAAGACGTCGTCCGTGGCTGACCATTTTTTTCCCTTAAAAAAAAACGACGTTCATTACTGACCACAACGTAACTTTTTTCAAAGTTACGCCTTTTACTCTGTGTTCTACGAAAACTGTCCTTGACTGACCACGTTTTTTTTCTGAAAAAAACGACCGTAACTGAGCACTTTGTTCTACTAAGGAAACGCTGTCTGTGTCACAGCCTGTAGACTAGTAGGTAGTGCACTAGCTTACAAATTTATTCGATTATTTAAAGTGATGATAATTCTTAAATTGTATATATTGAATGGAACATCCACAAAAACTGACGATTATTCGAAAAACCGGTTTTGAATTTATTCGATTAATTGAAAAACAAATTTGCTGGATATAAAAATATGATTAAAAATGAAATTGTTTAAATTATAATAATAAATAAATAAATAATTAATTGAATGATGTTAGATGCCCCAGTAGGTTAGTAGGTAGTGTACTAGCTTCAGTCTGCGGGTTGTGGGTTCGATTCCCAACAAAGACCTTCGCTGTTTTTTTCACTACAAAAATAAAAAATTTTACTGTCGGGTGCGGCTGCTCAGAAGTGACCACTGGTCACTGTGCTGTCATATACGACAGTTAATTTCCGTAACTACCCTTCTACTTTTACCACCTGTCTCATCTCTTCGCTACCCTTTTCATAAAGAATGCAGCACGTTGCTTGACTAAATAGGCATTGTTACCTGAAGTGCTACTTCTCTTTTTCTAAAAAGAAGTCGTCAATCACTAAACATTTTTAAATCATTCTTTGCTTTTTATTGATGTCAAAAGTTTTCTGATAATTTATGTGAGTGGTACGGAAATGGAAAAACGTCACTCGTGACTGACCACAATTTTGCTCTTAAGAAAAATCATACGTGATTGCAAGCCTTTCTGACTGATCGCTATTTATTTAAAAAAAAAGATTATCCACGACTAAGAATTTTTGATCTCAAAAAAACGTCATTCATGACTGATCAATTTCATGACCGACCAATTTTTTCCTTAAAAAAACGTCATTCATGACTGATTACTTTTAAATCATCCTTTGGTTTTTATTGCTTTTGTTTTTTATTTTATTATTCTGTCTTAATCAAATTATTTGAACAGAAATCATTAGTTTTTCTAAAAGTCTGTAAGAAGTTTGCTAAAAAGCTATGTGAGTGAGTCACCCGTGACTGACCACTTTTTCTTCCTGAAAAAAACGTCATCCTTAGCTGATCATTTTTTTCTTAAAAAAACGACGTCCATGACTGACCACAACGCAACTTTAGAAAAAAAAACCTTGCCCGTGACTGATTCCCTAAAAACGTCCGTGACTGACCTCTTTGTTTCTAAATAAACGCTATCTGTGACTGAACATTTTGCTCCTAAAAAATTAATTCGTAACAACACTTTTTTGATTAACCAATATTTTTCTTAATAAAGCCTTTCTGTGACTGACCACTTTTTTCTCTAAAAACGTCATCCGTCACCGATCAATTTTTGTCCAAAAAAACTTCGTCCGTGATGACTACCACCTAGTTTTTCTTTTAGAAGTTATTTTAAATTTTATTTTTTGATTTTGGTTTGCAAACAAAAAAAAATAGAAAAATAAATTCTCCAAAATTTTGTAGACTTATTTTTTCAAATTTTTCCGTTTGAGGTTCCAGTTTATAGTTTTTATCGGGCTTAAGTTCATGTTTGTTTTATTTTTAGAATTTTAATAAAAAAATAATTTTTAAATTTAGTTATAATACAAAATGTTTCTCTAATAATTAAAAAAATAAACGTTTAAAGAATAAATTACACTGAAGGTACCGCGCATTCTATTTCTTTCAAAACAATCAGTATACAAATGGAAAGCTTGTACTGTGATGTCAAGAAAAATCGTTAAAAAAAATAAAAATAAAATATAATTCGGGGCGATTAATTAAGAAAGAGACAGAAAGAGAGAGAGAGAGAGCGAGAGAGATATTAACTAAATATTTCTCGTATTTTTATTTAATTATTGAATTTATCATTAACGCAAAAAATTCGGATGACGAATTTAGACGTCCAAAATGTGATGCATGGCAAATTTTTTCTTGTCTTCTTTAAATATTTTTAAATAAATTGTTGTTGTGTTAAATAATTTTAGAAATTAAAAAAAAATAATTAAAATAAACGTGAACTTAAGCCGAATTAATTTAAATCATTGAAATGGAATAAATCCAAAACGAAGTATTTTTTAAATTAATATGAAATTTATTTTAATCGAAAGATAATCCTCCGACTATTTTTTTTGGGTTTAAGATTCGCCGTATGCCGGATTCCGTTACGGTTACCGGCTAAAAACCCACCTTAAGTCTGGGATTTTTTGACCTCCCCGGTGCCGCTTTCGCATGACCTTGGGGAGGATCCTTTTTTGGCCAGTATAGCCCTGTTCCACTAAGCCTGCGTCCAGGTACCCACTTTGAGCACTCTACTTCGGTCTTTTGAAGTTGTAACTAGGAGTGACCGGAGGATATACTTATCCGAAGGCGTTCTAGGGCGAGGATTGCGCTACATACCATCCATAGTGGTAATAATCCACCATCTGATTAGGGCCCACGGACAGGTGCAGATGTAAATCTTATCACGTCATCGTGCAGGTACTTACAGTAGTAACCGTGTCCAGATGGCGTCTGCGTTAGGTAGAAATTTACCTCTCCGTTCTCCCTGCATATCCATTTATGCAAAACCGGGATCATTTGGTATGTCCATCTCCCATAGTTTTCACTTTTCCATCGCATCTACCATTTCTCCAGTGTTTCCCGTTTTATGGCAGCCACTCATCCTCCGGCATTATAATTTAAGTATGACTTCTGGCGTATAAGCGCCACGACTTGTTCGGATCGAATCTAGGAATTATATGGAACTTCAATTTTCGATGATTTTTTCCATTTGGAAGGATATCACAAATGGTGTCCTTCGAATGGTCAATTCTTTCAAGGTCCTTGTCATAGACTGGCGACTTCACACATCCCCACAAAACAGAAAATAGCTTAGCGAGGTTAGCTACACGATCTTGAGAGCCAATTCATGGGTTAAAAACGTGATATTATTTCTTTCAATAAATCAATTGTAGCACAAGCTGGGCGAAATATTGCTTTGTCCTGCCCATCATGGTTGTGTTCAATTGATAGATAAAAAAGTAAGTAGTTATGGCTCTATAGCGGTCACCATTGAATGTAACGTTCTGATCAGTACTGTTGACAGATGACAAAATGGCCTCTAGGTAAAACAGTATTGTCAATTTAAAGTTCGATATCATCTCTATAAAGTGATGTCAGAGTCAGCTGTGGGGGTCATATGCCAGAAGTCATATTTTAATTATAAACGTAACGTTCAGGCCGCTTGTTGAAAAAAAGTGTTGCCAACTTAAAGTTCTATCTTGATGTATATAATTCTACTGTAAGTGCGTTGTGACTGAACTCCTCCTAAACGGGTGGACCGATTTGCATAAATTTTTTTGTATGTGCTTGGGTGGCGCCCCGGGTGGTTTAGATTTACAATTCGGTCCAATTCGACAAAGGGGCGTGGTACCTCCCATACAAACCACAAATTAAGAATCCAATATTTCTGCTCCTGCCAACGGTATTTAAACAGAATTTGGTATTTCGGTTGAGTTGCAAATATAGGCAGGATTTGATAAAGAGGCGTGGTTACTTCCATACAAATATGAATAATATTTTTTGCATGCGTTTGGGTGCCACCTTGGACCGGCAGATGGCGCTGCAGACGGTATTTAGGCTATTCAAGTACACCGCAACTTAGGGTTTGCAATACCGGGATACCGAATACCGGGATCCCGGGATACCGGACATTTTCAATACCATGCAATACCGGTATTACACGTAACTTAAATACCGGTTTCCGGTATTACAATAAAATTAAATTTTAACAAAGTTACAAATTTCTAAATGATTCAATAATATAAAACTTATAATAACTTCAATAAAACTTCAAATGATGCCAACAGATGGAGTTAAGATACCTTATATTTTACTTGGCAGCACTACACATAGCTGTCAGCTGTTATTGCATACAAGTTTTTTGTGATTCCCCAAAGTTATTGTGAAATTGTGTTATTTGTTTGTTGGATATTTAAAACTTAAAATAAATCGTAGTCATAAAAACAGATTTTAATTTTAATAAGTAAGTATTAAAATTAAATATTGTTATGTATTTATTTTATGGATAATTTTCTTTAGACTATGGAAAATTATGACTTTGAAGAGAAATCGGCTGATGAAAATGCAGTGCGGTTTTATTTCCTTCGTGAAAAAAAGGACAAATTGGAAAGTGTAAGAAATGCAATAAAATAATTAAAGCTCTGGGAGGTAGTACAAGTAGTCTACATACCCATCTGAAGACATTGCATCAAATTAATTTTAAAAAAAGGGATGTTCCTAGCTCCAATAGTTTGAGTATTAGAAGTGGGCCAGAACCATCAACCTCTAAACTAAAAAAGAGTTCAAGTGCAAAAATATCATCATTTTTTGTTTCTGTTATGGCCAATTCTTTGGCTGCAGTTTAAGCTCGAATGACGGCATGTGATGGTTTATCCTTTAACATTTTTCGCTCTTCGATTCATATCAGGAAAGGTTTAGCTGCCAGAGGTTACGAAAATATACCAAAATCTGTAAATTGGATAAAAAAAATTAGTTATGGAGTATAGTGGAAAAATTCGTGACCATATAATTAAAGAATTATATTGATGACATTGACAATGGTTTAACTTTAATTCAAGATAACAATAAAGGTAATTCTTTGCTTAGTCATGAAGAAAGAGGTCCATTGATTCAAAAAGTTAGAAAAATTGTAAAGTTATTTAGACGTTCGCCAACTAAAAATGATAGAGCTTTACAGAAACATGTTAAAGAACAGTTTGGAAAAAAAATGAATTTAGTTCTAGATTGTAGAACGCGCTGGAATAGCTTAGTTGCTATGCTAGAACGCTTTGCCCTAATCAAGACTTGCATTCAAAAGGCTCTCATTGATTTGAATTTAAATACTGCTGAAATGTCGTTTTCGGAAAATGAATTTATATTGACATCAACAGTTATTTCAGTACTTCTTCCAATTAAATTAACTGTGGAGGCTCTTTGACAGAACAGAATACTTCCTTGAGTAATGAATTCAAGGAAGAACTCATTATTCGTGTACAACAAAGACGTACTGATTTATCAAGTCTCTTCCAATACCTGCATAACTCAAGCGAATTTGAAGTTAACCAAAGCACCGATTTTTTCCCGAATTAATAAGACAACAATCATAAGGAAAATTTTATACTTATTGCAACGCTTGTATTACACCAATGATAATGATAGTGACAACGTAGCAGCCTCTACTATTCAAGATGAAATAAATGAAGATATGTCTTCCGATTCAGAGCCAGAAATATTAATGACACTGAAGGAAAAACTGGATATGCCTAATTCTAAGAAAGTCAACATTAAAATAAAGAAAACTACAAGTGGTGTTGGTGTATCAACAAAGGAA
This sequence comes from Trichopoda pennipes, assembly GCA_030448955.1. Taxonomy (NCBI): domain Eukaryota; kingdom Metazoa; phylum Arthropoda; class Insecta; order Diptera; family Tachinidae; genus Trichopoda; species Trichopoda pennipes. Next base: position 3,930,716 of record JASKUP010000056.1, on the reverse strand, counting down.
AATTCGGAAACATTAAATAAAATTATTAAACAGGAAATAGCCTATTTCGAAGCTGAAAATATAAGGGGAAAATATCTCCAACTTGCATATGAATACCTTATGTGTATACCACCAACCAGCGTCGAGTCTGAGAGAGCCTTTTCAGCAGCAGGGCTGCTATGTACCCAAAATCGTTCTAGACTAAACGATACAACTCTGGACAAATTCACATTTTTGCGGGCATATTTTCTTTAAAAAAAATAAACAAATTATTATTAATTAACTTTTATAATATATTTATGTTTAATTTTTAATCAATCCAAAATTTATGTTATTTTTTTTATAATTGAATTGTTTTTGTGAATTAAATAATTTTTATTTGTTTTTTAATTGAATTTATTTTTATATTAACAGCTTTTTTTGTCCTCGATAAATTTCTTTAACTATACCGGTATTAATACCGGGATCCCGGTATCAATAAAAACAAATACCGAAATACCGGTTTTAGAAATTCGGTCCGGTATTGCAAACCCTACCGCAACTACATGACTGGATCGACGCGAATGAATTTTTTTGTTATGTGCTTGGCTTTTCCGACGGGGTTAAAATGAATTTTTGTATTGATTCATTCAATGCATTTAATTTTTTTGTGCGCTGTGTTTTGATATTATATGATATCGCATTTACGTAAATATTGAGCGTTGTTTACTTCAAAAATACATACACGGCATAAATTCGTCGCCTGCCTCCAATGTGCCTTGGCGGATGACGGTGAAAGGCCCAAAGTAACATGGACTCGACTACTGCCGCCATTTAAACAGTCGCGGTGGGCATCGAGCTTATTTGTTTGCATTTTTCTTTGCGTTCTCACAAATTCGTTCTCAATGGGTTTGCTAGTATCTCTATAAAATGATCTCCGAGTCAGCCGTGCCGAGATCATATGCCAGAAGTCATATTTAAATTATAAAATAAATAAAGTAAATTTCATATCAATATAAAAAAGTCGTCTATACCGCTATACAAAACAACCTATATAAAATAATGCTTATGAGGTTCCATAACTTTATTGCCGACTCTGACAACTAGATGTTATTGAACGCTTTGAAAGCTGCTTAAATATATGACAATAAAAAGAAATAAAAAATTATCACTGATATAGGGGGCCACCCTATAAATTACCGCATTTATTTTTATTTTTTACGTTATTATTGTTATCTTTGGAATTTAGTAGTAAATTTAAAAAAAATTTTTTTTAGTTTGCAGCTTTAAGACCCAACTATAATATGCATAAGCTGACTTAAGCTAATGTCAAAAATTGAACGAAAAATGTGTTAAATGCTCAAGCAAATCTTCGAAGACTTTTAGGTGGCTATAATGGAGTTACATGAATGTAGTTCCGTAATTAAGAAAATTACGAAAGAAAAATTACACATATTTTGCCGTTTGTATTATTTTTGAGCCAAAAGTACTAAAAAATCCAACTGTGTAAATCATTGAATTTATAAACAATAAAAAATTAAACTTTATTGCAAATAGTGTGTAAAAAAATCGAAAAGAAATTAAAATGTTTAAAGGCCCTTAAGTTATTAAACTCCAAGGTTGAGTCTAATTCTTCAACGTTATCACGAGTACAACAAAATGCCCATTCCTCAATATAGTCCATACCACTGCCTGATGGAGCTTCATCCTCTTCATTACCTTGCAGAAACAATCCCGTAGACTTAGCACAGCAGTATGAAAATCAAAAACGCAAACAAAATTCTTCAAGGTATTACTGCTGCAGCTTCTTTCTATGCTCGTTCCTTTGAATTGCCGTTATAATTAAAACGTCTCTTTTTTGTCATATAAGCATTTTTTTTTCCTTGTACATTTTCTATTAAATTCAGATAAAATATTTTTTCGCTTTCGTCCTCTACTGGAATTTGTTTGTTAATCTAACTATATAGCACAATGCAAAAACAGCTGTTTCCGTACGGAATGTGCGATCAGTTTCGCACTTTGCTTAAGCAAATGACGTTTGACGAAACTTGACGAAAAGTTTTGTTAAGTACATTTTAGTTTGCCACATACGAAGGCTGCTATTTATATTTGTGGCCTAAGGATGAAAGCACAAGCATTTAAAGACAAAATCTATTTTATTGTTTTTCAAAACATTCTCCATGAAGATTTATACACTTTTGCATGCGTTGGAACCAATTTTCAAAGCACTTTTTCCACTCCGATTTAGGTACTTCTAAAACATGGGTTTTGAATGCAGAAACTGCTTCTTTAGGTTTAGGAAACCGTTGTCCACGTAGTTTTTTCTTGATGTTCGGAAACAAAAAGAAGTCATTAGGTGCCAAGTCAGGGCTGTACGGCGGATGACCCATCAATTCAATGTTTTGCCCTGTCAAAAACTCCACTGTTTCAGCCGATCGGTGACAGCTCACATTGTCGTGATGCAGAATGATGCGTCTTTTCTTTGACTTTTCCCGAAGTTTCTCAAAGACTTCTGGCCAACAAATAGTGGTGTACCATGCCGAATTAACCGTCTTACGTTGCTCTAACGGCACAGTCGCCACATGACCGGTAATGCCGAAGAGACAGGCAACCATTTGCTTTGATGTGCTTCTTCCACGAACAACTTTGGTGGGATTTCGCTCGTCTTGAAAGACCCATAAGGTGGATCATATGAGTATATCCATGATTCCTCACCTGTGCAGATATTATAAACTGCTTTTGATGCACCTTGGGCGAATTTCTGCAACATTTTCTTGCACCAATCAACACGAGCATCCTTTTGTGCGTTTGTCAGGTTATGCGGTATCCAACGTGAACAAACCTTTTTCACATGCAAATGTTCATGCAAGATCTTCTTGATGCTTGTCATGCGAATGCCTATAAATGACTCAATCTAGCGATATGTTACATGACGATCATGCTTTATCAGCTCATGCACAGCTGCGATGTTTTCTGGCACAACAACAGTTGTTGGACAACCTTAATGGGATTCGTCCTGGAGTGGTTGTCGGCCACGATAGAATTCGTTTTACCAGTTTTTAATGGTGCTGTAACAAGGTGCTTCATTACCATATAAGGAATTAAGTTCATCTGTGCACTGTTGTCGTGTCAGGCCACGTCGAAAGTTATGAAAAATTATTGCACGAAAATGTTCACGAGTTAATTCCATTTTCTCCTAAGATCACTTTTTCAATCTGCTATCACTAACACTAACAACAATAAAATGACAAAATGTTTTGGTTGAGGTTATGTTTAACAATGTGAAGGTTGCACTGGAAACATCAGCTATTTATCAGAAATATAAATAGAAGCGCTCGTATGATTATTAGGTACTTGCACAGTTGCTTAAGTTGGCTTAAGCCAGCATATGCATAATATAGTTGGGCCTTTAGTTTTTGTTCAACTTCTTTAATTAACATTTTTTAAAATTTTTTTATGTTTGTATATTGTTTTAGTACTTTGAAATATTTTTTTTTTAATTTTTAGAAATTTTTATATTAGTTTTTTTTTTAATAAGTTGTCTGTTGTTGTTGTTTTTTTATAAATATTTTGGTAATTACTAGAATTTGTTTATGTTGTTTCCAATTTAGTTTTTAATATTTATTTTACAAAAAATATTTAATAACCTAACAAATTAAAGACAATTCTTACTAAAATCCACTGTCATTAATTAGCGAACATAAACAGGCAAAAGTTGATGGTGTTAAAAATTCTCAATCAGTTTACAAAAAAAAATTGTAAAATAAATTTTCGTTCATTAATTAATTTTATTTGCAACACTTAATATTTCCATAATTAAAACTTAAATTTTCATAATCATGTCTCTTTCTAACTTAAAAAAAAAACAAAATTAATTCACAAAATTAAACAAAACAAATAAACAATAGTTTAGGTCTGTAATTGTCAGTGATTAATTTAATAATAATGAAATGAAACAATTCCTTTCTCTCTCTCTATCTCCCTCTCTCTCTTTTTAACACTCTCATTGTAATTGTTATTGTGTACATATTGTTATATAAAATACATTTCCCCTACTTAAAATTAGGTTTACACATGCCTACATAACACAAGCCAATGATTATCATCGTCATTATCAACAACAACAGCATCTTCATCAGCATCAGCAGCAACAACAACAACATTTTCATCAACAGCAACAAATGGCATTTAACAAAAGTTTGAATTCCACCATGTTTGATGAAGAAAATCTTAATCCCAATACCAGTATCTATAGCGGCTTAGGAAGTCTATCTTTGGCCCGTTCCCATACAAATCTTTCACAAATTCATGGCGGTTATTATATGCCTGCAATAGCAACGGCTTCAACAGCGGCTGGAATTTATTATGCACGTTCTGATTATGCGGAGTCAAGGTGCTTTGAAAGAAAACTTTTTAAAAATTTGTTGCCTTCTTTTTTTTTTGTAAATTCTTTTACAAACTTTCTTCTACAATTTTGTTTATAAAAAAAAAAACAGTTGTCTTAATGTAATATTTGATTTTTCTAATTATCTATTGTGGTATCTAATTGCTAGAACAAAATTAGTTATAAAATAATCATTGTGATGTTATGAACTTTCTCTCTAAGCAGCTTAAAAGTATAAACTATTAAGTCTAAATCAAATAATTTTATGTGTGTGTGTGTGTGTCTGCTTTTTTTCTCTAAACTTTTAAGAATCAAAAGGATTTTCTCTAAAGTTAAGGATTTGTTTTTTTTATAAGCAATTTTATCCATATTTGAATTTATAGCAGCCGCTTTATTTTAATTCTTTTAATATTTTCCAAGTCTTGTTTGTCTAAACACTTTATTTTACTAAATTTCTCTAAAAAAATACAATTTTTTATTTTATTTTAAAAAGTAAAATTTACAAAAAATATTAAAAGGAATTTTCAATTAAGTAATTCGGCTTAAGTTCATTTTTATAAACAAATTTTTATAAACAACCAAACAGCAATGATTTACAAATATTTGTGAAAGTTTCATACAAAGACGCCAGCAGAATGTAATGAAGCATTTTCTGGAACACTGCATCAGCATTCTTGGCATCCATTTACCTCGGCTGGTCTACGTGTTGTTATAAACAATTAAGAAATTTTAGTACGAGCAGCAATGTATTCATTCATTCATTCACTCAGAAATTAATCACTTCCTTGTTTTTCTTTATTGTTTCTCTCTCTCTTTTTCTCTCTCTCTCACGCCTCTCTTGCTTTCAGCCAATCATCGGCTTAGCGTAGTTACTAATTAAAATTAAATTACAAATTAAAAATTTCGGAAGAGGAAAAATTTCCCCACATTAAAAAATTTCCCTTAAGGGATTTTTTGTTTTTCTGGCTTAAAGTTTAAATGTTTTAAGGGGTTTACAAATTTTCCATGTTTCTCCAAACAAAAACTGCAAAATTGCAAAAATTTTCCCACATTGAAAAATTTCCCTTAAGGGATTTTTTGTTTTTCTGGCTTAAAGCTTAAATGTTTTAAGGGGTTTACAAATTTTCTTTGGTTCGCCAAACAAAAACTGCGAAATTGCAAAAATTTCCCCACATTGAAAAATTTCCCTTAAGGGATTTTTTGTTTTTCTGGCTTAAAACTTAAATGTTGTAAGGGGTTTACAAATTTTCTTTGGTTCGCCAAACAAAAACTGCGAAATTGCAAAAATTTCCCTTAGGGATTTTTGGTGTTTTTCTGGCTTAAAGCTTACATGTTTTAAGGGGTTTAAAAATTTTCCATTGATCTCCAAACAAAAACTGCAAAATTGCAAAAATTTTCCCACATTGAAATATTTTCCTTAAGGGTTTTTTTGTTTTTCTGGCTTAAACCTTAAATGTTTCAAAGGGTTTAAAAATTTTCTTTGGTTCGCCAAACAAAAACTGCGGAATTGCAAGAATTACCTCACAATGCAAAATTTCCCCTAAAGGAATAAAAATTTCTTTTCAGGGAAATTTATTTTATAATATCGGGTTTCTCAACAAGAAGTTTATTTTTCAATTGTGACAACACCAACTATCATATTAGTTTTGACATTAAGTTTTTTGACTTATTCGTAAATTGCTTTAGCAATTTACAAGTTACAAATGAATTCAATTTCGCATGAAAATCGCATTCAAATAATTAAAATTCACTATAAAATGATGGTTCTGTTAAAGTTACTTTTTGTGAAATTCGTGATATTTTCGGACAACATATTTGTCCTTCTGAGGCCGTTATTAAGACTCGATTCTAAGTGTGCAAACACCAACGCATGATTGACCGTGTCATTCAACTGAAAACATCGCAGCCGTGAGCCACAGTGTTGGAGCAGATCCAAATTTGTCAATTCCTCGACGTTCAAAACAATTGGGGTTATCCAAAATCATCACATGGCGAATTTCGCGTAAGAATTTGACTTTGAAGCCTTACAAGGTTTAACTGGTGCAGGAATTGAAGCCGACCAAACATTCATATCGCCGTAGATTCGCTCAACTTATTCAGGAATAAGCGGACTGGTTTTCCGAAAAAAATCATTTTTTTCAGACAAAACCCACATTCACTTGTCAGGATTAAGATTTACATCTGCACCTGACTGTAAGCCCTAATTAGATGGGGGTCAATGTGGAATGAAAATTAACGTCATTCACACCCTAGGAAGCCGAGGACTAATTCTAGCAACAGGTCATTCCTAGTTGCAATTTCAGCGACTCCGAAGCAAGGTCGCAAACCACTACTCCTTGCTGAAGGTTTGGAGACTATCCAACTCCTGGCCCAGAACACATGCTAGCATGCTCACTGGATTCGGAGCAGTCATCCGTTGGTATTATTAAACGTGCCGCGAAACACACAGCCATCACGATACTCCCTAAGGGCCAACCTCAATAATCAGTCAGAGCAACAGCTAAAAGGCTAAAGAGATAATTAGCGGAATTCTGGGGCTTACTAAATCCCGTTGAAATAACGTGGAGCTTCCAGTTGACCCCTGCTGCCTTCAGAGGAGACTGGGCTTCCTTATACCACCGAACAGCGCAAGTCTAGAGGGTTAAGTAATCCATAAAGACTGATAAATGTGCCTTTGCATGCTCACTTTATGGTGCGCTATATAGTCTGGAGACATAATTAGGCCGTTTTTTTCGGATATGAGGCTGGAAATACGATAACGGTTAATCGATCACGCTTTAGCGAGATGCTAACAACTTAATTTTGGCCTATAATTGACAACGTGGATATCACTGAAATGTGGTTTTAACAGGACGGTGCCACATGTCACACACGCAATTAAACGCTCTATTTATTGCAAACCAAATTTCTGGATCACATAGTTTCAAGACAATCAGCGGCTAAGTGGCCAGCCAGATCGTGCTTTTTAACACCACTGGATTATTTTATGTGAAACTATTTGAGGGCCGGCGTCTATACGGAGCCAATCGAATCAATTGCAGCCTTAAAATTCAAAATCCGTAATGTGATTAACGAAATAGGACCGCCATTTGGCCCAAAAATGATTAAAAACTTTGATGAAAGAATCAGCATTTGTCAGTGTGGACGTGGTGGACATTTGCCAGTTGTCATTTGTTATTCATAATTCCCGTACTTTTCTCCTCGCGTAATACAAGCAAAATTTGTATCATCTTAATCTAAAGTTTTTGTTTTAGAAAACAAACTTGTTGAAAAACCCTTTATTATTAAGTAGTAAAAAAATTTCCCTTAAAGGAAATTTTCTTTAAGGGCAATTTTTTATTATTAAGAGCTGAAAATTTACACAGTTTTTTCCCAGCTTAAAAAGGTTTAATTTTCTCTATACAAAAAAAAATATCCCTAAAGGAATTTAAAATATCCTTATGCGATGCGAAATTTTCTTTGGTTTTTGGATTTGGAATGATTAAATTTCCCTTACATTTCAATATTTCCTTTAGGTATAAAACACGTTTTTTCTTATTGTAAAGAGAATGTTTATTTTTATATAGAATAAAATTTCTTTGCAATTTAAAAATTTCCCTTAAGGGAAATTATTATGCTTAAATTTAAATATGGAAAAAATTGTTTGTTGATTGTCTTATGAATGCGCATTTATTTGTAGTGCTTCTCCTTTTTTAGTCTCTTTCTGCATGTTCTATTTCTTGGCAAAATAGTAATTAAGGAAATTTTATGGGAATTTTATTGTAATTATTCTTTTCTTTACTCTTTAAAAAAAAACAGTTATTCCAAATATTTTACAAGTTAATGTGGAGAAAGTTAGAATTTTTCTTCTTTGGAAACAGTGTAATTTTATAAATTTTCTTCTTCTTTGGAAACAGTGTAATTTTATATTTACGATATCAGAAAAAAAATTATATATTTAAGTAAATTATTTAGATACTTTGTATAGGGTGTTTTTTTTATTGAGGTATAAAACTTTAAGTTGGCAACACTTTTTTAACCGGCAGCCATTTTGTCAGCTGTCAAGTGATTTGCATTTAATTTGGTTTGGCATATCAACATAAATGTGCAAAATATAGTTCTCTTTGAAATATGTACTTAGCACCCCCCGGGGGCACATTATAAGTCTTTATGGATCACACAACCATCTTGCGGGAGTAAAAGGGAGCCCAGTCCCCTTAGGCTAGTAGGATCCAACTGAACAATCCACTTTATTTCCACGGGAATCGGTAAAACCCCATAGTTCCGCTTTTTTGTCTTTTTAGGCGTTTAGCTGTTCTCTGACTGATTATTGAGGTTGGCCCTTCGGGAGTATCGTGGTGGCTGTGTGTTTCGAGGCCCTTGTTTGAGTTTGTTGGTCGGATCATTCACAATGAACACAATGAATGGTCCCGGTCTAGTGAGTATGAATGCCGTCGTGTTCTTAATTATATTAAGCTTCATACGTTCTGGACAAGGAGTTGGATAGTCTCCAACTCTTCAGCAAGGAGTGAAGGCTGCGGCCTACTTCCGGGCTTTTTGAGTTGCAAATAGGAGTGACCGGAGGATATACGTATCGAAGGTTTTCTAGGGCAAGGATGACGCTACATTTCATTTATAGTGGTAATGATTCACCATCTGATTACGGCTTACGGCCAGGCGCAGATGTAAATCTTATCACGTCATATGTTCTTAGCATTCCCCCCAGGGGTACGTTGATATGTTTTAAGAGAAATCCTCCATCATTACATGTGCCAACGAGGGAAAAACGGGAGCCCAGTCCCCTGAAGGCCATTCAACTGGAAGCTCCACGTTGTTTCCACGGGAATCAGTAAGCTCCCAGAGTTCAGCTATTTGGTTCTTGAGATTTTTTAGCTGTTCTCTGTCTGATTATTGAGGTTGGCCCTTCATGAATTGATTAAGGGGCCAGGATCATCTCACTTTTACTAAGAATAATGGGTGAATGATCCGGATCTAGTGAGCATGCTTGTCATGTGTTCTGAACCAGGAGTTGGTTTAGTCTCCAACTCTTCAGCAAGGAATAGGGGTTGGCGGCCCTGCTTCGCAATCTCCGATATTGCAACTAGGAATATTCTGTTGCTAGAAATCAGTCTTCGGCTTCCTAGGGCGCGGCGCACACATCATATCGCCCAATTGGTTTTATCATCGTCGAGTTATGGCATACACACGCTAGGTATAGACGTAAATCTTATCACGCTTATGTACTTAGTAAGCAATACGTATTGGCCATTGCAGCAATTAATTCGAATTAATTATGGAACGCATCCACAGAGACCTCGCCCGGCGTATAGAGCGTAGCGGAGAGAAAGACTCGAGTTAGTCATCCGCCATCGTGCACAGAAATTGGATATGGGTCCATCAGCTAGAACTGAAAACAACGATCATCTGACAAGACGCAGATTCTGTGAATGGGACCCAAACAAGATTACCGTTGATCACGATTTCTATAACCAATAAAACGCTCAACTTTGTTTAAATGGAGACATTGGCAATAAACAAAACTGCCTTATTGAAAGTGATGATAATCCTTAAGTGTGTGTTGAATGAGACATCGTTACACCCAGATGGTTTATGGGCTGGTGGAATTATTGGTCCCACAAAAAATAATCCAGATCACAGGATTTGACTGGCGACTTAACTGCCGATTGTCGTGAAATTATGGGATCGGGGAATTTGGTTGGCAATATGTGAATCGTTTCATTGGCTGTGAGACATGGGCACCGTCCTGCTGGAACCACATATTAGCGACATCCACGTCATCAACAATAAGCCAAAATTAAGTTGTTAGTATCTCGCTTGAATCAGTGATCGTACCGCATTTCCAGCCTCATCTATGAAAAAAAAAACGGTATAATCACGCCTCCAGACCAACATACAGCAACACGTTGAGCATGCAAAGGCATCTCATTAATCGCTCTAGGATTTTCAGAAGCCCAAAAGCGGCAATTTTGATTGTTGACTGACATACCCTAACAAGTCCCCCGGGGGCACATGATAGTCTTTTTGGAACCTACTATTCCATCTAGACTGGTGTCTTGCGGGGCAAAAGGGAGCCCAGGCCCCTTAAAGGCTAGTAGGAGCCATCTGGATAATCGACATATTTCCACGGGAATCAGTAGGCTCCCAGAGTTCACTATTTGTCTCTTTAGATATTTAGCTGTTCTCTGGCTGATTATTGAGGTTGGCCCCTATATGGGAGTATCGTGGTGGTTGTGGTTTCGAGGCCCTCGTGAGAGTTTGTGCGTTTCATGCGTTTGGTCCAGGAGTTGGATAGTCTCCAACTCTTTAGCAAGGAGTAAAGGCTGCGACCTACTTTGAGCTTTTGAAATTGCTACTGGGAGTGACCGGAGGATCCACGGATTCGAAGGCCTTCTAGGGCGTGAATGGCGTTGCTTTTCATTCACAGTGGTAATGGTCACCATCTGATTATGGCTCACTGCCGGTGCAGATGTAAACCTTATCACATCATACCCTAACAAGTGAAAATTGTCTTCGTCTGAAAGAAATGTTTTTTTTTTTCAGAAAAACCAGCCGGTTATTCCTAAATGAATTGAGCGAATCTATGGTGATGTAAATGGTCGGTTGACTTTAATTCCTGCACCAGTTGAACCTTGTAAGGCTTCAAAGTCAAATCCTTACGCAAAATTCGTCATGTGGTTGTTTTGGATAACCCCAGTTGTTCAGAACGTTGAGGAATGGACAAATTTGGATCTGCTTCAAGACTGTAGCTCACGGCTGCGATGTTTTCAGTTGGTGAACGTTATACAGTCATGATTACTGACTTTTTCGTCGTTCATCTGTGCTGTGCTTTCAACAAGACGGTGCAGCATGTCACACAGCTCGTGTTAGAATTGATTTATTTAAGGAAACATTTGGTAATCGATATAGTTTCACGTTTCGGAACTCCCAAGTCCTGCCGCTAAGCCCCGCTGAAAACATTTGTATGGAGATAGTTAGCTAATCAGCGCCGATAAGTGCGAAACACGAGCACTTGTATCACAACATTCGCTCTTTTGGTTCTGATGTACCGCCAAAAATGTTGGGAAAAACCCAACGAAAATTGGACCGGACCTCCAGATAACACTACGTCCTAGCCGAGCCAAACGTTGGCATTCACATTTAAACTATAATGCCAGAGGATTACTTTTCTAATTAAGTGAATTTCATGTCAGTTGAAAAAATTCATCTTTGTTATATTCCATTTTAAAGTTCTATACCTCTATAAAAAACACTCTTTACTTCTCTATGCAAAAAATTATCATATAAAATTAAGGTTCATTTATCATATCTGCTGGTTTAAATTTAAGAAAATTGCAAAGCATGACATGGCATGAATCTTTCTCAAAACTTATTCTCTTTTCATACTCTGAATCTTTTTAAATCATTTGCAGTTTGCATGACAACAGCTTAAAAACAGAAAGAGAGCATGTTTAGATACAATGTTTCTGTTTCTATGTTTCTAAATGAATCAAATTTCTTCTTTTTCTAATTTAAAAGCATGACCAACAAAATCTTATTTTAATTAATTCAAATTTAATTTAATTTGGTTTTTATAACAATTATTTTTTCGGTGAATTTTTGTTTTTATTTTTAAAAATGTAAATTTTATATTTTTTTAAATTTAAATTTAATTTTTTTTAAACCAATTTCTAATGCTCAAAATATTATTTTTACCTATTAGATCTGGTGGTATATCTCTAAGGGATCCAGATCCTATAACCCAGGAGTCACAACGTTTAACACCTTGTAAATTTATAACCGAACATACGGTGGTTAATTTTGCTTCGGGCATTTTGATAACCGTTAAACCAAAATACACATCCAATGGCAGTGTCAGCAACATTGTAAAGCTGCTGAAATTTAAACCTAACGATGAAACACGTAAACTATTTAAGGCCTTTCCGGGTCCACTGGTCAGAGGTTTGACCCATAAGAAAACTATTATAGAATTTTGTCAAGAGCAAATACGTTTGGGTCCCTTGGAGACGACTATCTATGCCAAACAATTGATAATTAATAATGCGGAGAAATATCGGGGTTCCTATACCTTAATGTGGAATTTATTGATTTTGTTGTTGAAACAAAATGGGGTTAGTTTGAAGCAAATATTCAAAATTAATTAAATTATATTAAATTGATAACTTTTTTTGGTTCTTCTTTTTTAGATGGTTGTGGGCACCGATATAGCCGAATTGTTGTTGAAAAATCAACAACAGTTTCCCTATGAAACTCCAGTTTCGACAACTCAGAATTCATTAGAATCTAAATCCGGTTCTAATTCCCCCACTGAAATTGTGGATTTAACCAAGGACACCACCACTGAAGCTTCAGCTAATCTACAGCAACAACAAATTTTAGCTACAGCTACAGATAAACTGCAAGAGAAGGAGCAGCATGATGATAATGCTGATGATGATGAAGATGATACACAAGATAATTCTTTAACTAAATCATCTTCCAACTCCAACACCATGTCTTTAACGGAAAATGAAATAACTGAGAAATTTAGAAACTATTTGTTGTATGGCAATGTCAATGAGGCCTTAGAATGGGCTACCGATAATAATTTATGGGGTCATGCATTATTTTTGGCTTCCAAATTAGATCGACGTTCTCATGCCAATGTCATGATGAAATTTGCCAATAAATTATCATTAAATGATCCTTTACAAACTTTATATCAATTGATGAGTGGTCGCACCCCTGCCAGTGTAACATGTGTACAAGATGAAAAATGGGGTGATTGGCGTCCCCATTTATCTATGATTTTATCAAATACTTCACAAAAACCTGAATTAGATCGTAAGGCCATAACGACTCTCGGCGATTCTCTTTTTAATCGCGGTGATCTATATGCTGCTCAATTTTGTTATTTAATGGCTCAAGTGGGTTTTGGCCGCTATCAGGAATCGGCCATACAGGAGACTTCTTTGCAACAACATTTACCCAAGTGATTAAAAAATGAATAATAATTTTTCTATTATTTCTCTTTTCATTTTGGTTTTTCTTATTTTGCAACAGATTGGTCTTGTTGGGCTCCTCTCATTACAAACAATTTAAAGAGTTTGCTCAGAATGATGCCATTATTATGACTGAAATTTATGAATATGCTTGTTCTTTAAATGATGAAAAGTTTTCTATAGTAGAATTTCAGGTAAAAATTTTTCTTTATCTCATTTAAACTTTAAATGTGATTTTCATTAATTTTTGTTTTAAATTTTTTAAGCCTTACAAATTCCTCTTGGCTACACGCCTATTAGACTATGGCTTTCACTTAAAGAGTTTAATGTATTTGGAACAAGCAGCTGGCCATATTGCCAGAGATCCCAGTAAATATGAAGGCAGCTTTATAAATAAAGTAAGAGAAGAAAAATGAAATATTTAAAAAAGAATTTTTTTTGCCAATAGAAATATTTCTTTTTAATTTATTAAAGGTTTATGAAATGGCTGATCGCTTAAAATACTATGATCCCGTTTTGGAGAAGACTATCGATGACCAACAGCTTGGCTCTGATGATAATAATGGTTTAAATTTGCCACCCCAACAAATGGAAGAACAAAAATGGCTGCAAAATCTACGACAATTGGCTCAAAATTATAAAAATGATTACAATAATGTAGCGTCCACTGTGACGACAATAGCGGCTGTTGGACAGCAAACACAACTGCAAGAACCCAATTATTATAATCAGCAACAACAAATAGATCAACAATTTATGGAAATTAATAAACAATTTAGTGAATTAAATTTACAATATCAGCGAACAATAACAGCAGCAACTACAGCATCAACAGGAGAGAATAAAGAACAGCAACAGCAGCAGCAGCAACAATTACAGGAACAACCTGTTATAGATCTCTATCAACAACAAACCCAACAACAATCTTTGCAAACAGATCATTTGCCGCCTACTCAAAATGCCAAAGATTTGCAGCAGCCAATTGAGTCACCGTCAGCAGACACTTTGCAAAATGCTTATCAAGCTCAAACACAATATGCCGAAATACCAGCACAGGCTATAGGATATAACACCTCCCCCAGCTATTATGATCCTTCACAATTCAATACCGTTGATGCTGGAGTCGATAATTTAGAAAATCATCAACAACCAGCCAATTACAATTACTGGTCACAGCAACAGCAGCAGCAGCTGCCCTCATCTATGAGCCAAATAACAGAAGAGGTAAGTGTTAGCAGGGCATATTTATATTTGCAATGGTAGCTTATGTTTTATATTTTTAATTTGGAACTTTTTATTTTTTTTTTTTTGTTGTTGTTGAACTTTTTTTTTAGTTATGGAAAATATTTTTAGGCAACTTTTACTTTTCTAGATTTTTTTTCTAATTTGTAAAATTTTTTTTTATTTCATAAACAATTTCTTTAAGCACAAGTTTTAGAAAATAAAAAAAAATTTTTTTTCAGAAATGCCACCCAATGGTGTGGTGTATTTTTTTCCTTTCCTTTTTTTTCTTTTGCAAAATGCCACCCAATTGTGTGGGGAAATATTGGAAATAGAAACAAAAATAAAAATTACATTTTTTTCATTTCCACTCAAGGTCACCCAACGGTGTGGTGAATTTTTTTTTCTAAAAATGCTACTCAATGGTGGGGTATAATTATTTCTTTTTCTAAAAATGCCACCTAATGGTGTGATGTAGTTTTCTTCTTCTAAAGATGCTACCCCATGGTGTGGTGTATTTTTTTCCTTTACTGAAGGTGCCACTAGGTATTTTCTACTTTCTCAAATAGAAATAAAAACAAAAAGAAAAATTAATTTTTTTCATTTCCACCCAATGCTACTCAATGGTGGGGTATAATTATTTCTCTTTTTGAAAATCCCACCTAATGGTGTGATGTAGTTTTTCTTCTTCTAAAGATGCCACACCATGGTGTGGTGTATTTTTCCTTTCCTGAAGATGCCTTTCGGTTTTTTCTTCTTTCTCAAATAAAAATAGAAATAAAAAGAAAAATAAAATAATTTCATTTCCACCCAATGGTGTGGTGAATTTTTTTTCTAAAGATGCTACTTAATATTGTGGTGTAATTATTTCTTTCCCTGAAGATGCCACCTAATGGTGGGATTTATTTCTTTTTTTTTTTTTCTAAAGATGTCACCCAATGGTGTGTTTTTTTTCCTTTCCTGAAAATGTCACTAGATTTTACTTCTCAAGATGCCACTCAATGGTGTGGGGAAATATTGAAAATAGAAACAAAAAGAAAAATTACATTTTTTCATTTCCATAAGTTGCCACCCAATGGTGTGGTGAATTTTTTCCTAAAAATGCTATTCAATAGTGTGGTATAATTATTTTTTTTTTTCTGAAAATGCCACCTAATGGTGTGATGTAGTTTTTCTTCTTCTAAAGATGCCACCCAATGGTGTGGTGTAGTTTTTTCTTTTCCTGAAGATGCCACTAGGCTTTTTCTCCTTTCTCAAGATGCTACCCAATGGTGTGGGGAAATATTGGAAATAGAAACAAAAATAAAAATTTTATTTTTTTATTTCCACCCAATGCCACCTAATTGTGTGGTGATTTTTTTTTTCTAAAGATGCTACTCAATGGTGGGGAATATTTTTTTTTTTCTGAAAATGCACTTAATGGTGTGATGTAGTTTTTCTTCTTCTAAAGATGCCACCCAATGGTGTGGTGAATTTTTTTTAATTTTTTTTTCTAAAAATACCAACACAAGATGTGACAAAACATAAAAATTTACATTTATTTTTTTACCTGAAGATTCCGCTTAAAAGTGTGGCGAAATATTGAAAATAAAATTGCTTAAAGAAATTAATTATAAAATTTGATTTTCTTTAGTTCAATTATTTATTTTATTTAAACAACTTTCTGTTGGCATTTCAGAGATTAGCAAGATTATTATTGTTTTTTTTTTTTTTGTTAAAATTTATTAGATATAATTAAAAAAAAAGAAAATATAATTTTTTCTAAAATTTATACATGCTTGCGCTTGCATTGGATTTGAATTGATTATTAGCCGTGTGAGACAATGGCCAGCAATTTTAATAACGAGCTGATGTTGTTGAAGAAATCAAACAAATTGACAACATTAAAGACCAACCACAACAACAACACAAATCATACTTTAATGCATTTAAATGCGGGACGTAGTAAATCTTCCTTAGCTTTGCATAGTAAAAAATTTTCCCCAAAATTTAAATCTAATATTTCGCCCTATGCATCCTCAAACAACAACAACAACAACTTTAATAATAAATTAACAACAATAGATAAATTAAGATTATCTTCTAACAACGTCAACACAAATTCAACTTTCAAAGAGCCAACGAAATTAATGACTTTAAGCTCCAATGATAAGAAATTATTAGATTTAATACAGAATTCTACAGAAAATGTAGTAACAACAACAACAACAACAGTAACAACAACAGCAGCATTTAATAAATTAGTTAATAATAACGAAAATACTAACAGCGATGCAACCATGTCTACAACACCATTTTCCTTAAACAATGTAAGTAATACAAACAACAACAACAATAGCAACAACATTAACAACAACAAGAACAAGCAGCCATATGTAGATACAGCTTTTAATGCCACCAGCCCTAGTTATATAAATGGTAAAAGTAAAAATTTATTAAGGCCTCCCCCTAAAATACACGCAAATAAAACTTCTTATAATACAATAACGATATTAAAAAACGCTACCTTAAATGCAACATGTGTCGATACTAGTAATAGCTTTAATAATGATGTATCTTCTTCTAAAACCTCCACCACCACCACCACCACCAGCACCAGCACCAGCACCAGCACCACACAAATCAAGAAAGTTAATTTTATTATACCAGAAAATGGCATTCAGAAAAATTCTACTTGTTCAACAGCAAGAGCAAATAATATTGAGAAGCAACATATTGAGAAAACAAGTCAGCAACATGTTGATAGATGTGACAACAAATCATTATCACAACATATTAATTTTAATAATAACATAAATGATAAACAAAACCAACATGGTAATAGTGTGATTAAATGTTATCAACAACATACAACAAGTTGCTGCTCCAACGGTCTAAGCAACAATGTTTATCAACATCATAAATTTATTGAATTGCAAAGACCTCAAAGTGTTTGTTTAAATAAAAATATTGTTTATAATGGTACATATCCCATCGATATGCCACTGAATGCTAACCTAAACGACTATGATCCCGAAGCCAATTTTAATCGAAACGATTTCTTAAATTATCAAATCTATGAGTCAAGCTCGGATAGGGATGATGGTGATGATAATGATGATGAGGATGATAATGAAGTCGTAGACGATTATAATGATTACAATGAAGACATTGATGTTGAACAGCACAAACACCATTTAGATGTTGATTTCTATTCATTAAATCGCTCTTGTCCATCTCAATATCAGCAATTTTTAGGTTGCCAAACAAATACTTCCTCACATCCCACAATTTCAGCCCGAAAATCTCCGCAAGTGTGGTCTATGCAAGAATTAATAAATGATCCTTCAATACCTTTAAATTATAAAAAAATGTGTCACGAAGTTGAGCACTCATTGCAAGATTTTGAACAATTCATAGATTCAAAAGTCCACAATGAGGCTAAAGGTTTTAAAATAGCAACAAAGCCATCACCACCACCACCCCCCGTCTTACGCACATTTAATATTGATGATCCCATAGATTTAAAGAAAAATATTTAAACAAAAAGAAATCAAAATCAAACAAATTTATAGAAAATAAATTAATTTATAATAAATTAAATTATAAATAATTGAAATTTTTTTGAAAATAAACCAAAAAAACAAAAACAAAAAATTGAAAACGTGCGAGGTGAATTTATTGAGGGGAGAAAAGGGTGTTTTTTTAATAGAGGTATAGAACTTTGAAATGGAATGACGTGATAAGATTTACATCTGCGCCTAGCCGTAAGCCGTAATCAATTGGTGGATTATTACCACTGTGTGGTGAAATGTAGCGTCATCCTCCCCCTAGAAGGCCTTCGGATACGTATATTCTCCGGTCACTCCTAGTTGCAGCAACTTCAAAAGCCCGTAATACTATCCAACTTCTGGTCCAGAATGCATGAAGCTTAATATAATTTAAGAACACGACGGCAATTATACTCCCTGGATCTGGATCATTCCTTGTGTTCATTGTGAATGATCCGACGCGATTACGTATATCCTCCGGTCACTCCTAGTTGTTGCAACTTCAAAAGCCCGGAGCAGGCCACAGCCTTCACTCCTCGCTGAAGAGTTGAAGACTATCCAACTCCTGGTCCAGAACGCATGAAGCTTAATATAATTTAAGAACACGACGGCATTCATACTCACTGGACCCGGACCATTGTGAATGATCCAACCCACACAACTCAAACGAGGGCCTCAAAACACACAGCCACTACGATACTCCCCAATTGCCAACCTCAATAATCAGTCGGAGAACAGCCAAATGCCTAAAGAGACAAATAGCGGAACTCTGGGGCTTTACTGATTCCCGTGGAAATATAGTGGATTGTCCAGTTGGATCCTACTAGCCTCGAAGGGGTACTGGGCTTCCTTTTACCCCCACAAGACACAAGTCTAGATGGTTGTGTGATCCATAAAGACTTATTACGTGATTAGATTTACATCTATACCTGGCAGTGAGCCTTAATCAGATGGTGGTCAAACCACTGTGGGTGAAAAGCAGCGCCATTCGCGCCCTAGGAGACCGAAGTCTAATTCTAGCAACAGGTCCTTCCTAGTAGCAATTTCAATGATTCCAGAGCAGGGCTGCAAATCACTACTCCTTGCTGAAGAGCTGGAGACAATCCAACTCCTGGGCCAGAACACATGAGAAGCATGCCCACTGGATCCGGATCATTCACCTAATGTTCTCAGTAAAGGTGAGATGATGAGCCTGGCCCCTTAATCAAAATTCATGAGAGCCGCGAAACCATAGCCACCACGATACTCCCAAAGGGCCAACCTAAATAATCAGTCAGAGAAACAGCTAAATGCCTAAAGAGACAAATAGCAGAAACTCTGTCGGCTACAGATTCCTGTAGAAATAACGTGGAGCTTCCAGTTTTCACCGTTGCTGACTTCAGGGGACTGGGCTCCCTTATACCCCCAGTAGCACAGGCCTAGATAGTCGAAGTTCTATAAAGACCGATAAATGTGCCCCCGGGGGGCATAAAGACTTATTATGTGCCCCCGGGGGGGCTTTGAAATGGAGTAAAACAAAAATTGAGCGACCTAAAATTTATTTTATTTGAAAAATAATCTTCCGCCGTTTAAATTTTTAAAAATGTCTTCAGGCTAAAGACGCCAACCACAGTTGGCTCGGATCTTATCTGGAGATCCAATTTCCTTGACTTTTTTTCTTCAACATTTGTGACCGTATATCAGCAGTAATGCGGCGAATGTCGTGCTCAAAGTCGTCTAGCGACTTCATATATCCCCATAGAATATAGTCAGGCGGCGTTAAATCACCCGAAACGTAAAACTATGCGGCTATCAAATGCTTCCTTCAGGACGGAACGATACGCAACACGAGCCTGTGAAACATGTTGCGCCGTTTTGTTGAAATCACAGACAGGTCTTGCCCATCATGGTGGTCCTCAATTAATGAGCGAAACCACAACTCCTACCCGTCATGGTCGCGGTCAATTGATGAATGAAAAATTTTGTAATCAAGGCTCTTTAGCGGTCACCATTTAACTGTAATTGTCTGAACAGCATCGTTTTTAAAGAATGGTTCCCACCAGCCCTTAAATCATACCAAACAGCAGTCAGCTGTCAGTTTTTCTAAGTGTAACAATGTTAACATACACCGGAGGATTACAATCACTCTAAAAGTGAACGTTTAATCAAAGCTTATGAAAATTGGCAACAATGGCAACCTTTTTCTGAGCCCAGTCACCGAATCAAAGTCTTGCTAGGTGATCGTGTGGCTGCTTAAATGAGCACAGCAAATCAAGTTATTTCCGCGAAATCTTTCAAAATCTTTAGGTGCCCCTGTAGGCTAGTAGGTAGTGTACTAGCTTGTAAGTATGAGGGTTGTGGGTTCGATTCCCAACGAAGACCTTGGTTTTTTTTCTTCACTACAAAAATAAAAATTCACTGTCGGTGGGGCTGCACAGCGATGAAGGCATAGTCACTGGTTGCTCTGCTGTCTTATATACGGCAATTAATTTCCGTAACTATCCTTCTACTTTCACCACCTGTTTCATCTATTCTCTATCCCTTTCCTAAGAAATGTAGCACGGTACTTGACATTGTTGCCTCAAATGCTACTTTTTTTAAACATAATCTTAATAAATAAATAGACACCTATAAAATTCCTGTGCACGATGGCGGGTAGGCTAATTCGGGTCTTCCTCTCTTCTAAGCTCTGCAGCAGCAATTACTTTTTTTGTACGCACTGCAGGATGTGTCTTTCCATGCGTATTATTATCACCCTTCCGGAGAACACATTGATATGTTTTGATGGAAATCCACCATCAATACATGTGTCAACGGGGGAAAACCGGGAGCCCAGTCCCCTGAAAACCGGCTGGGAGTCAACTCGAAGCTCCACGTTATTTCCACGGGACTCAGTAAGCCCCCAGAGTTCAGCTAATTGGTTCTTTAGCTTTTTAGCTGTTCTCTGTCTGATTATTGAGGTTGGCCCTTCGGGATTTGGTTGTGGTGGTTGTGGTTTCGCGGTCCTCATGACTTTTGATTAAGGGGCCAGGATCATCATCTCACCTTTACTAAGAAAATTAGGTGAATGATACGGATCCAGTGAGCATGCTTCTCATGTGTTCTGGACTAGGAGTTGTATAGTCTCCAGCTTTTCAACAAGAAGTGGTGGTTGGATACCACCCTGCTTCGAAACCTCCGAAATTGCAACTAGGAATAACCTGTTATGGCATACACACGCTAGGTACCGACGTCAATCATATTACGCATGCGTATTTTCCCCCGGGGGCACATGATAGTCTTTATGGATCCTACAACTGCCATCTAGAGTGGTGTCTTGCGGGGTAAAAGGGATCCCAGTCCCCTTCAAGGTTAGTAGGAGTCAACTGGACAATCCATAATATTTCCACAGGAATCAGTGGCCCGCAGAGTTCCGCTATTTGTCTCTGTAGGCATTTAGCTGTTCTCTAACTGATTATTGAGGTTGGCCCTTCGGGAGTATCGTGGTGGCTGTGTGTTTCGAGGCCCTTGTTTAAGTTTGTGGGTCGGATCATTCACAATGAACACAATGAATGGTCTAGGTCCAGTGAGTATAAATGCCGTCGTGTTCTTAATTATATTAAGCTTCATGCGTTCTGGACCAAGGGGTTGGATAGTCTCCGACTCTTCAGTAAGGAGTGAAGGCTGCGGCCTACTTCGGGCTTTCGAAATTGCTACTAGGAGTGACTGGAGGATATACGTATCCGAAGGCCTTCTAGGGCCTGAATGGCGTTGATTTTCATTCACAGTGGTAATGATCCACCATCTGATTAAGGCTAACGGCCAGGTGCAGATGTAAATCTTATCACGTCATTACGCATGCGTATTATCATTTAGAGTGAACTTGGTGCGAAAACATACTATAGTTAATCGAATTAATTCTGTGATGGACGATTATGATGACCGTAACTTGGACGTAGTGCACGATACGTATTTCGAACAGAGCCATCCATGATTTTGAAAACACATTTTTACAATTTGGAAGCGTCAGTCAGTCTATTCATGTTGAAATGCCAAACCAAACTAAACATAAATTATTTAGCTGGCAAAATGGCCTCCAAATAAAAAGTGGTGCCAACTTAAAGTTCTATACCTTCATAAAAAAAACCCGGTATATGGAACGCACCTGGTTTAAATTATTTTTCCTACTAAACAATTTTCGTTTGTAAATGTGTTTATTAATTTTTTTTATTTTTATTAATTTTGCTGTTATTTTGCGTTAACAAAAGAAATTTCTGTTGTTTTTTTTTCTGCGCTATTCAACACCAACAATTTTAAGCAGAATTAATATTTCTAAAAATTAAAATGCCTTAAAATAACACAACTTATAAATTTATTTACTTTTAAATATTTTAAATTTAAAAAGTTGTTCTTCAGTTTTACAGAACAAAATGTTTAATTTTAAATTCAATTTTATAAAAACAAGACTTGAAACGAAATTTTTTATATTTTAAAAACAAACATTTTACAAAACGTATAAAATTTTTTTTTATTGATCTAGATTTTGATTTGTTTTTTTTTAATTGCGAATTTCGAAAAATTTTAAATTTATTTCGAAAACTTTCGAAGTTAAATTTTTTTTATTATTATGTGTTGAAACATCTTATATTTCATCTTATATTTTTACTGAATTTTCTTAATTTTAAAAGCACACAAAAGCTTCTTTTGTTTTTCGAAAAAAAATTTTATAAATTTTTAAAGAATTTAATTTGCATTGAGTAAAGATATTTGGTTACTTTTCGCTTGGATTGATGTTTGCTTTTATAAAAATTTGTAATTTTTGAAAACAGTTGGGTATTTCGAATAATCGATTTTAAAATTTGTTTTATATAAAATATGGTTGCGCAAAAAAAGTAAATGTTTTTAATAATTAAACTTTTAAAAAGACATTTTTTTATTAATCTAAACAAATATTATTTTCGAAAAAATCGAATTACCGAAATTTGATTTTTTATTAATTTTTTATTAAAAAAAAACAAAAAATACTTTCTGGTTAAAAATTTCAATTGCATAAAATTTATTTTAATTTTAATATATAATTTTAGTTTTCTTAAATTTTTTTTTTCGATTTTAAATTTAAGTTATGTGCTTTTTCTCTTCAAAAGCGCCTTTTTAAAATTTCAAAAGATTCAAACTTGTGTTGATTGCTTAAACAAGCCCCATTCTTTATTTTAATAAAATTTTAAACAAAATTTCAATTTTCGAAAAAATTCGAAATTTCAATTTTCGAAAAAACTCGAAATTTAAATATTTCGAACTTAATTTCAAACATTTGTTATAAATAAGTCCCGTTCTTTAATTTAATTCAATTTTAAACAAAATTGAATTTTTCAAAAAAAATTCGAAATTCAAATATTTCGAACTAAATTTCGAAAATATGTTATAAACAAGCCCCGTTCTTTACTTTAATGAAATTTTACACACAATTTCAATTTTCGGAAAAATTCGAAATTTTAATTTTCGAAAAAATTCGAAATTTAAATATTTTGAACTTAATTTCAAAAATTTGTTATAAACGAGCCCCGTTCTTTACTCTAATGAAATTTTAAACCAAATTTCAATTTTCGAAAAAAGTTCGAAATTTAAATATTTCTAACTTAAGTGCAAAAATGTGTCATAGACACTGGCAAAAGATTTAAAATTAAAAAAAATTAAAAAATGCTTTATTTTCGCTAACACATACAAAAAATTGCAATTCTGATACAATTTTCGAATTTATTTTTTAAAAAAGCTTGGAGTCATCAATAGAAAAAACAAACTTTAATTTGATTGTTGTAGTTCTAGCTTAAATTAAGGCTTAAGTGTTTTAAAAAGAAAGATAAATTTCCTAAAGTATTTTCGATAAAAAATTTTAAAATAATTTTTGCTTTTAAAATAAAATACGAAACCTAAAAAATAAATTCCCTATAAACAATTTAGAGTGTACGACCAACGATATCGATGCCTAAAACGAAAACCTATGATACGGATGATGACAATTTAGCTAAAACACAACAGCAGCAAGTAAACAAAAAGCAGCAACAGGTCCAACAGCAACAACAAAAGGGTGTTAAAAAAGAAGATGCCAATAAGAAGTGAGTTTTAAAATGTCTTTAAAATTTTAAATTTTAATATTTATAATTTTGTATAATTTCCAAATTTAGCCAACAACAATCAAATCAAAATTCTGGCTGGTTTGGGGGCATTTGGAATAAATTTTCTTTGAAGCCTAAAAATCAAATGATTTTACCCGATGATAAAAATCCTTCTATTGTATGGGATTCAGAGAAAAAGAAATGGGTTAATACGGATGGCGATGGAGATGAGCAGGAAAATTTTAAGCCACCACCCAAAATGACCGATTTAATGCCGCAACAACAGTTGCAGCAGCCACAAATTTTACCTCAACAACCGTCAAACGAAACAAATCAACAAATACCTTTTATGGATCCCCAACAAATGATGATGCAACAGTCACAGTCGCAGCCACAGCCACAGCAACAGCCGACACAATTACAACAATATGTGCCTAATTCAGTAACCCAATCTACGCCATCACCAAACCCTGTACAGCAGCAACAAAACCTTAACCAAAGCCAGCCTCAAGTTCCAGGTCTGGCTAAAACGCCAACGCTGCAATCAAACATGTTTAAAATGCAACGAAATCGAAGTAAGTTTTGTTTCTTTTTTTGTACGAAAACCGCAAAATATTTTTAAATGTCCGTCTGCCTATGCAAAACAGGATTTTTGAAAATGATTAAAATAAAATTTAAAAATTGGCTGGCTGAAAAATCTTTCACATCTAAGAATCAAATTTTTAACTATTCCATAAATTTCGCTAAAAATAGGTCATTAGTTCGTTTCAAGTTTCTAAAGAAGCTTTTTTCTGGAAAAAAAATTTAATCGATTAATCGGATAAATTTTGTTTGAATAAAAACTATTTAACATGCTAAATATTAGATAAAGCTTACTTGCTAAAAACGGTAGAATAGTCAATTTTTTTTTAAATTTTAATCGATTAATCGGATAAATTTTATTCGAATAAAACCGATTTAAAATGCTAAATATTTGCTAAAGTTTACTTGCTAATAAGTCTCTTGGTCGGTTTTCTAAGGCTCCATCTGATCTTCGTACTATTTATATCACCTATATCCGTACAAAAATAGAATACAACTCTCATGTATAGGCAGACACCACAAATTCTATTTTGGAGTTGCTCGACCACATACAGGAGGAGGACCACCAAGAGGCTAATTACCAAGCAAACTTTAACTAATATTAAGCATTTTAAATCGGTTTCATTCGAATAAAATTTATTCGATTAATCGATTAAAATTAATTTTAAATGGTTTTTATTTAAAACAAAATTTATCCGATTAATCGATTAAAAAATTTTTTTTCCAAAAATAGATGTTTCGACCTTAATTAAACGAATAATCGCAACTTAAACCATCGTTAAATTTTTTAAGAATATGTATATTCTATCTTATTCTATCTTTATTAGCAAGTGAACTTAAGCAAATATTTTGCATTTTATTTGAATAATCAAATAAAATTGATTCGATTAATCAACTAAATTAAAAAAATAAAGGTTCATAATGCTACCTTTATCATTAAGTAAACTTTAGCTAATATTAAGCATTTTAAATGGGTTTTATTCGAATAAAATTTATTCGATTAATCGATTAAAATTAAAAAAATTTGTTTATTCTACCGTTATTAGTTAGTAAGCTTTAGCTAATATTAAGCATTTTAAATGGTTTTTATTCAGACAGAATTTATCCGATTAATCGATTAAATTTTTTTTCTAAAAATAGATGTTTCGACCTTAATTAAACGAATTATCGCAACTTGAACCATCGTTAAATTTTTTAAGAATATATTCTATCTTATTCTATCTTTATTAGCAAGTAAACTTAAGCAAATATTATGCATTTTATTTGAATAATCAAATAAAATTTATTCGATTAATCAAGTAAAATTAAAAAAATAAAGGTTCATAATGCTACCTTTATCATTAAGTTAACTTTAGCTAATATTAAGCATTTTAAAACGGTTTTTTTGGAATAAAATTTATCCGATTAATCGATTAAATTTAAAAAAAAATTGATTATTCTACCGTTATCAGCCAGTAAGCTTTAGCTAATATTTAGCATTTTAAATGGGTTTTACTCGAATAAAATTTATTCGATTAATCGATTAAATTTTTTTTAAATAGACCTTTATTTGTGAGCGAGTATTAGATTTGACTTAGAAGTTAGAATTTAGATGCCAATTTTTCGAGAGCAAAAATTTGTGTTTCTCTTTTATTCTTTAAGTTTTGATGCCTTCAGAAAATATGAGAAAATGAGGTAGACTGTGTTTCAAAAAGAGAGCCAGAGCTTTCTCTGAGAGAAAGAAAGACTTGAAAAGTAGAGGGCAAAGTGGAGTGCTATTAATAAATGAGGAATAGAAAAAACAGACTACACAGTCATAAGAATGGACGAGCTAAAAAGTAAGTCTTTTTTATTGCAGCTCCTAAAGTAGGCCTTCAATTTCTCTAGTCCTACTGCCAGTAAACTGGCGAGAGCATTATCCAAAGGTAAATTAATACATAAGTCCGTGACTTCTCGAACTTCACTCGTAGTTATATGAAATGTAACACTGTTCCCATCAAGTACCACCTGTTAATAGACTACTGTCAAATTTTGAGCCAGTGTCGCCATTTACTTTGCTTTTAACAGCTGTTTAAAACGTACAACCTCTTTTATTTTTCTAAAAATGGAAAAAAGTGAATTTCGGGTGCTCATTAAATATTATTTTTTTGCGAAAAAAAAACCGTCATTCAAACCAAGGAAAAGCTCGATAAATACTATGGGGGACTCTGCACCATCGATTACAATGGTAAAAAAGTGGTTTACGGACTTTCGCAGTGGTCGTACAAGTACAAATGATGCTGAGCGTTCTGGACGGCCAATTGAGGTCAAAACACCCGAACATTTCCACGATATAGTGTTGGCCAGCCGAAGAGTAAAAGTGTGTAAGATTGTTGATGCTATAGGCATTTCATATGTTAGTGTGGTTTCGATTTTAAACAATCAGCTGGATTTAAGAAAGTTGTCTGCAAGCAGGGAGCCACATATTCTCTCAAGTGACCATAAACGTAAACGTGTGACAACTTCAAAGGATTGTTTGGAGTTGTTTAACCGCAATCCGAATGAGTTTTTGGAACTGTGGATGAAACACGGATCCATTAATGTATTCCGGAGACCAAGCAGCAGTATAAACTATAGATTTCCCCGGGTTAATCTGCTCCGAAGAAGATCAAGGTAAATTTGTCGGTCAATAAGATGACGCCAACAGTTTTTTTTTGGAAGGCACGTGGGATAATCCACATCGATTACCTTCAAAAGGGAAAAACAATAAACGGCGAATATTAAGCCAACTTATTAACGACCAATTTAAGAAGGATTTAAAAAGAAAACCGACCTCATATGGTTAAGAAACGAAGTTATTTTCCAGTAAGATAATGCACGGGTTGACACGTGTGCAGTCTCAATGGCAAAACTCTATGAATTGGACAGGCGAATTAGTACCCCTTCCGCCATATTCTTTTCTTCGGATTTAGCCCCTACTAACTACTTCCTATTTCCATACCTAAGGAAATGGCTGGATGAAAAGAGCTTTACCTCCAACGATGAAAACAAATGCTTATTTTAGGGACCTTGAAAAATCCTATTTTTTTGAAAGGGATACAAAAACTGAAGAAACGTTAAACTAAGTGTATTAAGTTAAAATAAGGTTATGTTGAAAAATAAATGTTTGTTTTACAAAACAAAACTGTGTTTTATTCAAAAAGTCACGGATTTATTGAACCGCCCTCGTACCTAGTCTTTTCCCCCAGCTGCATTTCAGTCTTCTTGTTTAGAAAACGTTGCCATTAATACAATTCTAAAGCGGATTTCAATTTTATGTGGGATTATCCATTCATTCGATAAAGATTCCTATTAAGAGAACTATTTCCAGTCCAATATTTCAGTTAAAGTTTTTACAGCACAGCCAAGGAAATAAAAGTTGTAGAAATAAAATTAATAAAAAAAATAAAAATTTTAATTAATTTTATATTTTTTTCATATTTGACTTTCACCACCACCACCATCAATCAGCTTTGAAGAACGCTTATGTTGATGTCTTTAATCCTTCTGGTGCTCCTGTCAATACGGCTGCTGAAAATATTTTAGCACCTGCTTTACCTCCCGCCACTGTGCCACAAAGTGGCTTTTTTATACCGGGTTCTATAGCAGCAAATGTTGGTGGCAGTGAAGAACAACAGTATCATCACCAGCAACATCAACAACAGCAACATCAGCAACAACCTCAACAACAACAACAACCACTACAACATGATGTAAGTTAAGTTCAAAATTCAATTACTGAATACAAGACACGGTGAATTCAGTTTTTTATGAGGTTTTCATATTTAATGGTCAACGGCGATTTTAAATGAATTCGCCTTTGCCATCCTAGACTGTGTTGCTTATAGAGGTACAGAACTTTTTTTAACTAGCAGCCATTTTGCCAGCTGGAAGTTGAATTTGTTTAGTAAAAAAAAGCAACGGGTGTATATGCTGCAGAATTGCCATTTTCTCCGTTTTCATGTTTTTTATGTTGGGTGTTTTAGAACTTTAAGTTGGGATCTGTCCATTTGGTTCTAATCTGACAGTGGTATTAACACTGGGTGATTGTAATGGGTCCACCCGAGCTCTAAGTCACAAAAAATCAAGGTGCATACACGCCTTAATGGCACTTTTTAACAGCAGGGCCGTGCCCCCACTCCCCACTTGCTCGTAAGCCGGAGATTAACCAACTCCTTGATGCGTAACATCAGACATTGGATGTCAGTCACCACGTTACTCTTCGAGGAGCTTTACAAAATAACAGGTCCCTAGATCTGCGGGCAATTGGTGCCGCCCCTGGTGCCTGTGTACTTAAGTCAACTGGTCGGACCTCGAGAGGCCATTCTTATTTCTCTTCTAATTTCGGCTCCTGCCAGTCGAGGCGACTGGTGCCGTCTTGTACCCCAGAAAGCATATGTCGATGGCGAATAGATCCATATTGACTGCATGCTCCTGGAGTGAAGAATCGATGGTGACAGATACGAGATATTATTAGCGTCAGCACCTGGCCACGAAGCCTTAATCTGATGGTGGTCTTACCACTGGATGTATACAAACGGTCGACCTGCGCCCTAAGACGCATGGACATCTAGGTGCATATACGTCTTAGCCACCATTTTCGAGTGCACAGTGAAGCTGGAAACTATCTAACTTCTAGTCTTGTAGCTAGGACTTTGGATGTAACTTTTTCTACGTTAATATCTCTTCGGAACTTTCTTCAAAGCTTGTTTAAACCACAGCCCTCCGAGGGCCCTCACCAATAACTAGAATAGGGCCATAGCTCTCCGGGCACCAGTTGCCGCGGCATTAGTCTTTGTCTATAAGAACAATCTTCGGACTTCGAGCGTCCTATGTTTCTTGCAGTTTTCGGCTGCTGCTACTTCAGGCAACTGGTGCCGCCTTTTATCCCCCAAGGCACATGTCAAGATGGGGAAGAGATCCACTAAGACTACATGCGCCCGGGGGGAGTGAATGGTGACCGTTGCTATAGATCCATGATTACTGAGTTTTGTGTTCATCAATTGAACACAACGCTGGACGCAACATGTCATAACAGCTCGCACCGCAATTGATTTATTGAGGGAAATGTTTGCTAATCGCATAGTTTCACGTTTCGGACTCTAGTGAATTGGGCTTCAAGATCCGTGCGATTAACAATTTAATGCCGCTATATATGGCTGCTATTGAAAATATGTGAAGTTCCTAGTTTACACTGATTAAGCTTGAAAGGATTGAGCACTTGGAGGATAGCATTCGCTGCGTTATTGCCGATATACGGATATGAGTGATAAGATTTACATCTACACCGGCAGTGAGCCACAATCAGATGATGGTCGAACCACGTTGATGGAATGTAGCGCCATCCTCGCCTTAGAAGGCCATCGGATACGTATATCCTCCGGTCACTCCTAGTTGCAATTTCGAAAGCCCGAATTAGGCCGCAGCCTTCACTCCTTGCTAAAGAGTTGGAGACTTTCCAACTCCTGGTCCAGAACACATGAAGCTTAATATAATTGAGAACACCACGGCATTCATACTCACTGAACCTGAACCATTCACTGTGTTCATTATGAATGATCCGACCCACAAACACACAGCCACCACCATACTCCCAAAAGGGGCCTACCTCAATAATCAGCCAGAGAACAACTAAATGCCTAAAGAGACAAATAGCGGAACTCTGCGGGCCACTGATTACCGTGGAAATATAGTGGATTGTCCAGGTCACTCCTACTAGCCTTGAAGGGGCCTGGGCTCCCTTTTACCCCAAGACAGCAGTCTAGATGGAAGAAATAGGATCCATAATGACTATCATGTGCCCGCGGGAAGAGCCGATATACCGACAGCATTCGCCGCATTAGTGTTGATATACGGACACAAATGTTGGCAATAAAGACATTGGAAATTGCAGCTCCATTTTAGATTACGGGACGGTAAGAGCCACCCGAGAAGGCCATATGCCAGAAAACACAGTTCAGTTATAAAGCCAAACGATGTCCTTTCGAATAAAATTCTTCATCGGTGTTTTATTCCATTTGCAAGTTCTATACCTCTGTAAAAACACCCTTTAAAATGAAATTTTTTTAAAATTTTATTCTTTTTCATTTCAGACACCTCAGTTCTACAATCCTAATCAATTTACCAGCGGTACCGGTTATTAAAAATCGAAACGAAATGTTTTGAAATAAAAAATAAAATTAAATTAATTTTATTTTTCTTGTTTGTTTGTTTGTTTGTTTGTGCAAATGCTTAAAGTGTTGAGTTGAGTAATCGAAAGACAAAAATAAGAACTTTTTGTTTTTTTTTGTTTTTATTTTTTTTTAGCAAATAAATGAAATATTTTATTTCACCACAAACATTAATTTTGAAAAAATAACGAAAAAGTGCTAAAATAATTTTTGTAACAAAGAAAATTAAGCATGGAAAACTAAACTAAACAAAACTAAACTATTGCTATATTATTTTTTTTTTTTAATATTTAATAAAAATAAATTTATTTTCCTTTAAACAAGAAAAAAAAAATAAAAAAAGGAAAAAAGGAAACTAGAAAAAAATTATGTAATAATTGTGTGAAGAATTGTTTTAACAATTATTTGCAAAGTTTAAATTTCAATATTATTTTTATTTTTAAATTTTGCTTTGTTGTAACAAAACTAATTAATTAATTATTCCTAAAAACAAAAAAAATAAATACTTTTAATTAAAATTATAAATATTAAATATATACATATGTATGTGTGTGTGTGTTTAAGATTTCCTAATATTTTGTGTTTATTGTTTATATTATTAACAAAAAAAAAAAAAAATAAAAATGAAAATAAATATTTTACAGCCTTTAAAATTTGTTTAAAAGACATCATCAATTAAGTTAAATTAATATAAAAATAAATATAATAAAAATTTCTTTAATTAGAAAATTTAAAGAAAATCTTTTTTAGATTTTTTTTATGTATTTTAAAGCATTTTACAAGTGGGTGTTATTTTTTTTAATATTATTTTTTTCCTTTTTCCATTTTTGTAAACATTAATTTCTTTTTTTTTTTTTTTTTTGCTTTTTTTGTATAAAAAATAATTATTTTATTATATATATTATTTTGTATAAATGTTATATAAATTATATAAATATTATTTTATATTATATATTTTTTTTATTATTTATACGACTTTTTTATAAATAAGTCAAAGTAAAAGTAAAATATATTCTAATGCTTTGTGATTTCATTAATTTGTTTTTAATATTTTATTTAAAAAAAACTCATTTAAAATTATTTTTTTAAGACGATGTACCATAAAAACAAGCTTTTTATTTTTTTTTTAATTTTTCATTATTTTTTGTTTTAATTAACTAAAATTGTGTTTTGCAAAACATATTGTTGGCGAGTTTTATTTGATTTTTTCTAAAACATTTTTAAATAATTTTTAAAACATTTTATAAATTATTATTTGAGTGCATTTTTCTTTAAATTATTTTACTGCTTCTTTCTTTCAACGTTATTGCTTTTTAACAATTAATTTTTTTTTTACATTTTTCAACCAGGTGCGGGCTACTTTTAAAATTTATAGAAGAAAATAAAATTTATATATAAATATAACCATCTTGATCTTAAAACAGCTGGAATAAAAAAAAAATTAATAAAAAAATATATAAAAATAATAAAAATAAATATTTAGAAAAAAAAATACAAAAATCCTTAATTCATTTTGCCTGATGTTAAATCGAAAAATCAATCCAACTTTTTCTCACAACTCCTTTTTTCCTTATCAAATCACTGTGACATAACAAACCTGGCAAAAACCTTTTAAAACACACTCCTATTAATTGAATTAGTAAACTACAGGGTGTCTACCGGGAAGGTATACTACTTTGTTTATTTATAATTTTTGGTTAAATGAAAGAGAATGGCTCTAATCTCGATAAATGTTCTACTTAATGTTGGCAATTCTGTATGGAATGCAATCATCAGATAAATGTTCCCGCCTCTGTTATCCTCACAAATGCGAGTCCCGTTTTGAGCACATTTTTCATTACATTCTCACACATTTCACGAGGTATTTTATTAATTTTATCATGAATATTTTGTTTCAGTTGCTCAAACGTTTCTGGTTTGTTTGCATAAACCTTTTCCTTTAGATAACCCCCACAAAAAGAACTCCAGCGGAACAGACAAACCAGGCGGCCTAGGAGGCCATGCAACATCACCATTTCTTGAAATAACTTGTTGTGGAAAGAGGTCTCGTAGTAATTCCATTGTAATCCTGGCTGTATGCGAGATGTGGCACCGTCTTATTGATGCCACATGTGTTAATTAAGCCCAAAGCATGCAGTTGTGGCGTTAAAAAGTTTGCAATCATATCACGATATCGCTCTCCATTCACAGTTACCATTACGCCGTTTTCATTTTCAAAGAAGGAAAAGTGCAATGATTCCTCCTGACCAAATTGCACACCAGATCGTCACTTTTAATGGCTGCAAAGATGACTGTTGAATAATTTGAGGGTTTCTCATTCCCCAGAATCGACTATTCTGTTTATATTCACATATCCATTCAAATGAAAATGTGCCTCGTCACTCATTATGATTTTTTTATGAAAAGTGTGGTTGTCACGGGCGAGCGGTAACATCCTATTGGCATATGTACGGCGGCGTTAATGGACAACTGAATCTTTTATGGAAAAAAATGCAAATCACTGTACAACATTGTGGCCAAAGTAATTCTTTGAAGACTAAGCTCCTAAGCACGGCATCGAATTGGGGTTGATGGATTACTTTAAACATTTTCTGGAGCAGCAGTAATGTTTTCAGCCGATCTTGCAGTACATTGTGGTCCATATGCTTGGGCCTATTACCTGCAGGCCCTCTTTCTTCGAAAATTATTACTAAAAATTTTTAAATAAAGAACGCACCAATTCTTTCTCCAAAAATTTTCACATAACTTTCTCATCATCACAGTAATCGATGATTAATTTTGATAATATATTTTAACGATTAAAACACATTTTGGTTAATCGAATATTTTTCCATAATAAATTTGCCAACTGCCAAATGTGAGAACTATCAGAAACTTATGTTTAACAAAATGGCGGCAATGGCGGTAGTCTACCATTCTGGCGAACATTTTTAAATTTAAAATAATAGGCCTGTTCGTATACAATGTCCTGTGTATCTGATAAACTATTATCCACTAATTTTGGCTGCAGCTTGCTGGCGAATCAGCTGTTTTAAATAATTAATTTCATATAAATCATCTACAAATTATATGCCGAGGAAGTGGTTATTAAAAACAGATCCAGTGGAATGAGTGACCAAATTTGACAAATTCCTTAACTCTAAATTTCCGTAGACATTCTGTTGAATTCGTAACTTAAATTTATAATTTAAAAAATATTTGCTGTCTTTATGGGAAAAATTTTAAATCGTCTCATAGAAGACAGCGCGCATTCGTACTTTACATAGACAATTATAGTTATCGAAAAACTTTCTATAGAAAATTTATAGTTATCGAAAAATTTTCTATAGAAAATATATAGTTATCGAAAAATTTTCTATAGAAAATATATAGTTATCGAAAAATTTTCTATAGAAAATATATAGTTATCGAAAAATTTTTTATAGAAAATATATAGTTATCGAAAAATTTTCTATAGAAAATATATAGTTATCGAAAAATTTTCTATAGAAAATATATAGTTATCGAAAAATTTTCTATAGAAAATATATAGTTATCGAAAAATTTTTTATAGAAAATATATAGTTATCGAAAAATTTTCTATAGAAAATATATAGTTATCGAAAAATTTTCTATAGAAAATATATAGTTATCGAAAAATTTTCTATAGAAAATATATAGTTATCGAAAAATTTTCGATAGAAAATTTATAGTTATCGAAAAAATTTCTATAGAAAATTTATAGTTATCGAAAAAATTTCTATAGAAAATAATAGTTATCGAAAAATTTTCTATAGAAAATTATAGTTATCGAAAAATTTTCTATAGAAAATTATAGTTATCGAAAAATTTTCTATAGAAAATTTATAGTTATCGAAAAATTTTCGATAGAAAATTTATAGTTATCGAAAAATTTTCGATAGAAAATTTATAGTTATCGAAAAATTTTCGATAGAAAATTTATAGTTATCGAAAAATTTTCGATAGAAAATTTATAGTTATCGAAAAATTTTCGATAGAAAATTTATAGTTATCGAAAAATTTTCTATAGAAAATTTATAGTTATCGAAAAATTTTCTATAGAAAATTTATAGTTATCGAAAAATTTTCGATAGAAAATTATAGTTATCGAAAAATTTTCTATAGAAAATTATAGTTATCGAAAAATTTTCTATAGAAAATTATAGTTATCGAAAAATTTTCTATAGAAAATTATAGTTATCGAAAAATTTTCTATAGAAAATTATAGTTATCGAAAAATTTTCTATAGAAAATTATAGTTATCGATAAATTTTCTATAGAAAATTAAAGTTATCGAAAAATTTTCTATAGAAAATTATAGTTATCGAAAAATTTTCTATAGAAAATTATAGTTATCGAAAAATTTTCTATAGAAAAATTATAGTTATCGAAAAATTTTCTATAGAAAATTATAGTTATCGAAAAATTTTCTATAGAAAATTATAGTTATCGAAAAATTTTCTATAGAAAATTATAGTTATCGAAAAATTTTCTATAGAAAATTATAGTTATCGAAAAATTTTCTATAGAAAATTATAGTTATCGAAAAATTTTCTATAGAAAATTATAGTTATCGAAAAATTTTCTATAGAAAATTATAGTTATCGAAAAATTTTCTATAGAAAATTATAGTTATCGAAAAATTTTCTATAGAAAATTATAGTTATCGAAAAATTTTCTATAGAAAATTATAGTTATCGAAAAATTTTCTATAGAAAATTATAGTTATCGAAAAATTTTCTAAAGAAAATTTTAACTATTTTGCAATTTCAATTCCAAAAAAAAAATTGCCGGCTTTTCCAATTGCTATTTTCTTTTTTATGTGTGCAACCGTTTGGCCAGTTCTTTTGCTGCCGTTTTATATTGCTTTTGTTTATTTAACGATAATTAAGATTTGTTTTATATATATTTTTTAACAATTTGTCAATAATAAATATATTAAATAATTTAATGAAACTGACCTTTAAAAAGGGAAAGTTTTTAAGGTTTTTAAAATGGTGTTTTTTGGGTAAAATTTTTTATGGCCTTGAGAAAAACAAATAAAGAAAACTATTTTAAATTAAAAACCCAAAAATACGTAAACGATCTAATGAAATCCAATTTAGTTATTTAATTCGTAAACAAAATCGGTGATATGAAATTTTTTTCAAACTATAAAACAACAACAACAAAACCAATATGGCACTTGTGACACATAAATTTTTTATATTTCCAAAAAAAGAAAACAAGAAAGAAAAATGTTGTGTTTATGGGCAGGTGAAAAAGGTTAGTTCTTAATATTGTTGTTGTTCTTGTGGTTGTTGTGCATTTAATCCCTAAAATTTCTACCTGCTTTAATTTAAAACAGAAAATCTGTAAATAATGTTTGTAAGGAAATCTTTTCTCAATTATAGACAAAAAGAGCAAAAAAATATTGAAACTCATTAACGTGCCTTCATAAATTTTCTAAATTTGACATACACATCAATTTTGTAGTTTCCAGGCAGACAGACAGACATCAGAACACATATTGTTGGTTGTTGGTTATCTGTTTTCTATTGTTTATTTGCAGACAGACCAACCGACACACAGACATTAAAATTTTATTTTTCCTTTCATCATGAACTCCGTAATGAAAAACGATACAGCGAGTTAATCGAAGGAATGGCAGGATTTAAAATTGTTCACTTATTCTTTTACGTGTATTCTTGTCGGACTCACTGATTAGGTCGCCATTAGACATGCTGTTTCCCTACCACCTGTGGTTTGATTTCGTTTTCTCTTTTTTTTTTCTTTTTCTGAAATTTTTTTGTTTACTCGCCTTCCTAGTCAAGTCATCTATTGGCGCCTTGTGAAATCAGTCATGCCTGCGTTTTATTTTAATTTTTAAATATGACTTTTCAAATTAAATTACACAAAATTTTGAAATTTGTTCCAAAATAGTTCCTTGCGTTTTTCGCCGTTTCGTTTCGAACCACCACTTAGGAGATGATCCCTACACATTCAATGCCTTGAGCCAGAACTAGGAAATTAGGTTATGGGGAGGAGGAAAGAGGGAGTAATGTTCAATTTAAACTTTCCCACCGCTGGAGAGAGTTTATTTTACATAAGGTCTGTTCTGCTAAAAAAACGAATTTTCCCTGTAACTAGTAGTGTAATTCACTGGTCAATCAACCGAAAATGGATGTGCGTTCAGCGAAAATCGAGTTAAATGCAAAAACGTGCGAGTAACGAGAACAAGTTCCCTAGTTTCGTTAGAGTACTTACCATTGTAGTAACGATAAAACATTGAAATACATCTCACATTGCATCGATGGTCAAGAGAAACAATAGATTTCGATATTCTACGGTCCCCTACTGTACGAAGATCCCATGGAGTGAAGTATCTCCTATATCGTTTTAGAAAACCGATGCACTTGAAAGCTTCTTTAGAAACCTGAAAAATGTGTTTAGTCCATCGAACATCACACTGAATTTTCATGCCAAGAACATCAAAAGCTTCCGATTCCGTAATACTGATAACATCCGTAGTAACAGATGCAGTATCAGATCCATGCGTAAGCATGCAATATTGTGCCTTACGGGCATTAAAATCTACTCTATTCACACGACCCCAGTTCGAGATTGTTGCGAGATCGTGATTGATTGGTATTCCAGAGATGTCAATGTTCAATATTGAACTTTGTCCTGACTACTTTAAGTGAAGTTATTTATATAAGTCTTGTAAATTGTTGGGTACTTGGAGCTTTTGTTGGGCATAATGAGTACCCTATTTGCAGCTTTGAGTTGCCTCAAAGTTTTTCCTAACCTCCCCAGCACTTTTAAAATCACAAGCACCTCTAGCTGTCAGCTACGATTTGAGCCAAAAATTTGTTTATTTTTAGATTTTTTTGTACCTGCACCATTTTATTTATGTTTTAAGCGCTACCTGCCTCAAACGCACGTCTTTTTAGATGAAACATTTAATATTATTAAAATTAAAGCTGGGATTCCTTAAGGTAACGTAGGTGCCCCTGTAGGCTAGAAGATAGTGTACTAGCTTGTCAATATGGGGGTTGTGGGTTCGATTCCCAACGAAGACCTTGGTTCTTTTCACTACAAAAAATAAAAATTGGCTGTTGGTGGGGCTGCTCAGCTATGAAGGCATAGTCACTGGTCTCCGTGCTGTCTTATATACGGCAGTTAATTTCCGTAACTATCCTTCTTCTTTCACCTCCTGTTTCATCTCTTCTCTATTCCTTTCCTAAAGAAGGTAGCACGGTACTTGACTAAAGAGGTATAGTTGCCTGAAGTGCTACTTCTCTTTAAAAAAAAGGTAACGTAGTTGCGCCTATTGTGTGAAGCATTTTTATAGAGTAAAGCTGGAACTCTTCTCTAATCATTTAACTCTTCCGACATTTAGTTGGCGTACACGGAAATATCCTAGTTACTTTTCTGTAATCTCCATATCAAATGGATTTTCCAATATCTTTCCGAGAGAAGGACAAAATGACATTTCCAAATAGCAAGAAGTCTCCAGGTCATGACAAAATTGAGAGGCGTCCTATTTTTAACACATACATTGATAATAAGACTATCATATTTTCCCTCCAAGCAATTAAGCCAGAGAACCAGATTTCATTCTAGAGAGTAATACGTTTACTAACTACATGTTCAAAGATTTTAGAGAAAGAAATCACCAATTTCGGTTTCGATAAGATCATGAAACACCAGAACACTGTCACAGTGCCTTGGCAATTGTTACAGTGTATTCAATTTCGTACGAAAATCACATAAAATAATTAAAATCCCCTATGAAATGATAGCGCTGTTAAAGTTACATTTCGTAAAATTCGCGATATTTTCGGAAAACATAATCGTCCTTCTGCGACCGCTATTAATAATTTGGTAGTTAAATTTGAGTCGTTAGACTCGATGTAAAATGTGGGAACACTAACACGTCGATTCGTTCAACTGAAAACATCGCAGTCATGAGCCACGGTGTTGAAGCAGATCCAAATTTGTCAATTCCTCGCCATTCTCAACACTCGGGGTTATCCAAAACCATCACAAGGCGAATTTTGCGTAAGTATTTGACTTTGAAGCCTTACAAGCTTCAACTGATGTAGGAATTAAAGCCAACCGACCATGCACATCGTCGTAGATTCGCTCAACTCATTCAGGAATAACCGGCTGGTTTTTTTTGAAAAAATAATTTTTTCAGACGAAGCCCATTTTCATTTGTCACTTGTTAGAGTTTCGCAACAAGCAAAATTGCCGCATTTGGGCTTCTGAATTGAGAGGCCTTTGAATTCTCAACGTGTCAGTGTATGGTGCGCTATGTCATTTGGAGGCGTGATTGGGCAGGTTATTCTCAAAGATGGAAATACTGTAACAGTGCATGGTTCACGCTATCGCGATGACATGTGGTTCCAACAGGACATGCCACACGTCACACAGCCAGTGAAACGATTAATTCATTGCAAACCAAATTTTCCGATCGCATAACTTTACGACAAGCAGCAGTTACAAACAAACGACTGACGCTCTGTAAGATTCAGTCCTGCACTGCATTGATTTGTTGCAAAATGTGCTTCAAAATTTTGTGAAAAGAACGAACATCTTTCATCGTGTTAGTGGTGGCATTTGCTCGGAATCATATTCCGTTATTAACACCCACATTTCTACTTTACATTGGTATCAATAAAGCTAAAGTTTTCAAAAAAGTGTTTATTTTAAGTCAATTTACTTCCTAACCCCAAATTTGCCTCCCTACTAAAGGGTTTTTCAACAAGAAGCCTGCTTTCTAAAACAACAAAATTTTGTTGAACCAGTTGAACTTTGTAAGGCTACAAAGTCAAATCCTTATGCAAGAATTCGCCATGCGGTGGTTTTGGATAACGCCATTTGTTGAGAATGGCGAGGAATTGACAAATTTCGATTTGCTTCAACAATGTGGTTCACGGCTGCGATGTTTTCATTTGAACGACCCGGTCGTATACACGTTGGTGTTTGCACATTTTGTATCGGGTCTACTAACTCAAATTTAATGACCAAATTCTTAAAAAACGATTATGTTGTCCGCCACAGAAAAACACAATTAAAGCTTTTCCAAACTTGCAAACTTTTTCCAGTAATTTTTTCAATTTTTCTTAGTAACGGACACCAATTTGGTTTTATTTACATAAATCGATTACAATAAAAAGCTTTTTATCGAAATGTAGCCGTTGAGCTAAACAAAAATATCAATAATTCTGGAAGACATCAAACAAATCAACCATTTTATTGCTTTTTTCTTAATAGAAAATAAAAAAATATCATAAAAAACTTAAAGCAAACGTTATGTGTGTTTAAATAGTCTAATCTGGCATCACACGTTGTTTACATTGCTTTTGTTGCTCCCTCGAGTAGAGTGCATTTCTCATTTTATGATACACACACAACTACACACATGTTTGTGTATCGACAGATAGAGGTTTTTGCAATAACGGAGACGCTCACAAACATTGTTGATTTTGTCCAATTCAGCTGGTGGGAGAAAATTTAATGTGTGTGTGTGTGTGTGTAGGCATGTGTGCATTTGAATAAATAAATAAATAAATCAGGCATGGAAAGGTGAATTTTAAATAACTTGAAATGATACTTTTTTTAAAAAGGATATTTTTTATAGAGGTTTAGAAATTTGAAATTAAATAAAACAATGTTGAATTTTTTTGACTTGATAGGAAATTTGTTTTATTTGAAACAAAAAAAAAATTATTCTGGGATTTTAAATAAATATGACTTTGGGCACATGACCCCCATGGCTAGCTCTGGCTGGCTCTGACTAAAAGGTATTCTAAATTGGAAATCCAATTTAAATATAACTTCTAAAAATCTAATCCGGAGTTTATAATTTTGATGGCGTTTTTAGGCTGCCTTATGATGAAACTTTTCAGGCTTATCGGTATATCACATATACCCCATAGAAAATAGTCTAGCGTCCTTAAATGTAACATTTTTGGAGGCCAATTCAGTTGTCCGAAAAATATAACCTTTCTTTCCTTTCTTTCCTTCCATAAATCAATCGTACCACTGTCTGTATGCCGACATGTGTCGTGTTGCTGAAACCACAGCTCCTGCACATCATGGTTGTGCTCGATTGATAAACAAAAAAGTCGGTAGTCAGTCATGGCCCTATAGTAGCCACTATTGGCTGTAACGTTCTTACCAGCAACATATTTTTTAAAGAAATATGGATCAACGATTCCATTAGCCTGTAACGCACACCAAACAGTCAAGTACCGTGCTCTACAGTATTTAGGAAAGGTATAGAGAAGAGATGAGACAGGTGGTGAAAGTAGAAGGATAGTTACGGAAATAAACTCTCGTATATGACAGCACAGCGACCAGTGATAATGCCCTCATCCCTGAGCACACCCATTCGACAGTGAAGAAAACAGCCAAGGTCTTTGTTGGGATTCGAATCCACAATCCCTCCCCGCTCCGGGGGTCACATTTATAAGTCTTTATGGATCACACAACCATCTAGACTTGTGTCTTGCGGGGGTAAAAGGGAGC
This sequence comes from Trichopoda pennipes, assembly GCA_030448955.1. Classification (NCBI taxonomy): domain Eukaryota; kingdom Metazoa; phylum Arthropoda; class Insecta; order Diptera; family Tachinidae; genus Trichopoda; species Trichopoda pennipes. The sequence goes on along the minus strand of JASKUP010000056.1, from coordinate 3,889,307 downwards.
CCAGTCCCTTTAGGCTAGCAAGGAGCCAACTGGAAAATCCATAATATTTCCACGGGAATCAGTAAGCCCCAGAGTTCCGCTAATTGTCTATTTAGACTTTTAGTTGTTATCTGACTGATTATTGCGGTAGGCGCTTCGAGAGTATCGTGGTGGCTGTGTATTTCGAGGCCCTTGTTTGAATTTGTGGGTCGGATCATTCACACTGAACACAATGAATAATCCAGGTCCAGTGAGTATGAATGTCGTCGTGTTCTTAATTATATTAAGCTTCATGCGTTGGATAGTCTCCAACTCTTCAGCAAGGAGTAAGGGCTGCGGCCTGCTCCGGGCTTTTGAAGTTGCAACTAGGAGTGACCGGAGGATATACGTATCCAAAGACCTTCTAGGGCGAGGATGACGCTACATTTCATCAACAGTGGTAATGATCCACCATCTGATATTGGCCCACACGGCTAGGTGCAGATGTAAATCTTATCATGCAACCCCCAGACTGATAAGCTGGTACACTACCTACTAACCTACAGGGGTACCCAACATTATTCAATCAATTATTTATTTCTATATATAATTTAAATAATTTCATTTTAACTATATTTTTATATCCTGCAGATTGGTTGTTCAATTAATCGAATTAATTTAAAACCGGTTTTTCGAATAATCGTCAGTTTTTGTAGATGTAAAGGGAATACCATTCAACAAACACCACTTAAGAATTATCATCACTTAAAATAATCGAATAAATTCAAAACCGGTTTTTCGAATAATCGTTAGTTTTCGTGAATGTAAGGGGTGTCCCATTCAATATATACAACTTAAGAATTATCATCACTTTAAATAATCGAATAAATTTATAACCGGTTTTTCGAATAATCGTTAGTTTTTCTAGATGTAAAGGGTGCTTTTTTCCTCATAACACAACACACTTAAAATAATCGAATAAACTTAAAACCAGGTTTTCGAATAATCGTCAGTTTTTGTGGATGTAAGGGGTGTCCCATTCAATATATACAACTTAAGAATTATCATCACTTAAAAAAACGAATAAATTTAAAACCGGGTTTTCGAATAATCGTTAGGTTTTGTGGATATAAAGGGTGTCCCATTCAACATATACAACATAAGAATTATCATCACTTTAAATAATCGAATAAATTTAAAACCGGTTTTTCGAATAATCGTCAGTTTTTCTGGATGTAAAGGGTGTCTTATTCTTCATAACGCAACTTAAGGATTATCATCATATCAAATAATTAAAAAAGGTTAAACCAGGTGCAGTGAGGACTATACTCTTACGAAGCTTCTCTAGTATTTTTCTTCGTAGGTATTTAGAACCTCCCTGGTGTGTTCACCATTAGCCGACACAGAGCTTATCCCCTACATAAGCAAGATATTGTATACATGACAGACGATCGTTAATAACAACACCTAAATGCTTAAAGCAATTCTTAGTCCTTATCAATCAGTCTCCAATTTGCAGGTCTATTTACACCACAACTTTACGGCTGGCAATTGTAGCAGCTTTCGTTTTATGCTCATGCAGAGAAAGATCCATTGTCGTAAGCCGCATGATCTAACGTATAACCAACTGAATAGTGTTCTCTGAAACTGTCTTAGCTTCATCAAAAGTTGTCGCCAGAATTACAAGCGCTGTATGTCAGCTGCAAATCCACAAGTTTTACTCCGTTCGGAAAATTTACCCAACGTACCTCACGTTCCATAATATTGGTGTGAGTACCGATACTCGTTCATCGGTTTCATATATAAGTACTTTTTCACGAAAATAGTCTCTTGTAATCGCCAAGGTACGCTGAAGTATTCAGCCGCAGCAGGGCATTTGCAATATTCTCCCAGTATTAAGCAAGTACAAAATACTCCTTGGAGCCTTTTCCGCAATGATTGCCTTCAATTGCAATGTCCACTAACACTTTGACTGCATCTACTGTTGATTTTCTCTTTCGAAAACCAAATTGCATTTTTGACAGGCCTTCCACAGAATCGAGATTCTTCTCAATTTCGCACAGGTATCTATTATACAAGAGGTATATACAATTATGGAACCTCTAAGGGCTTCTTATCCTTGAGTAGGAGTACAAGTTTTTAACTTTTCCAAACTGATGGAAAGGTTCCATGCTTTAGACATGAGTTGAATATTAACGGGAGCTGATCAGTACAGCACTTTACAACTACTTTTCGGGCAAGATTTGGGATTCCATTAGGTCCAGGCGCTGGTTTACCTTCAAATTTTAAAATGGAAAAGGAAGGGGAAGGATGAAACTTTCCTTAATGTTGTGCGAACTCTATATTCGTACTGCTCTGGGAAAAATGTGTCACTATGCTATTTAGGATTTTAGCCTCTTTAAGCAAAGGTGTACTTAAATTTTAAGCTCTAGTTTATATGCCACCCCAAAAGGTCTTCTGTCTATATCATTACGGATATCCAAGAATCGTAATCGCTTAATTCCATGTATTGCCGGTTTAAGGGCCTTCTACTTTTCCTTAAAAGTCTGGCAATATAAGTCGTTGTCCATTCTACCACAAGACCTCACGAAGTATACATGTAGGCATGTATGATGGAGATATGGCTATACTTATGTGTATATGTATGTGTGTATGTATGTGTTTGTGTATATATAGATACGTATGTATGTGTGTTATTGTATCAACCAGAATAAAAGCTTAAAAAATGATGTAAAAACTTCTTACATATTTATATGCAACATGTCCTTACATACGATTACAAATTTATGTATGTTTGTGCGCGTGTGTGTGTGTGTGTGTGTGTATGTATGTATACATGTATATGGTGTTAAAATGTTCAAACAACCCTTTTTGCCTTTAAAATATTTTATACATAGTTTTCTTACATTTCTTTACACACAGACGACAAACAATGTCCCCATTTTCCCTACCAGCCATACCATACCATCTCCTCCCCCTCCTCTTCTCTACCCTTTTATTTCTGGTCAAATAAGCAAAGACTTGTAATATCTACGAGTATAACTAGCAAACCCTTTCACTACATCCACTAACAATATTCAATCCATATGAACAAAAACAACAACAAAATACGTATTTTTTTTTTGAGGGAGCAGAGCTGGATAACGTGTTGAGCAAGGAATTTTATTTTAATTGAGAAAATTTATGGGGAACATTTCACTGTATTACTTCGTAAAAGTCGAGCAGCTATTTTTTTATAAAGAAACTCCTTCTCAGGCTGCGTAAATTAATCACCAAGTTCGAGGCTCGCGGTATTGTTGCTGATAATAAAACCAGAGCAATATGACCCTCAAATAGGACTAAGTTTCTTGCCAAGGGATTGGGATGAGTTGTCAGGTTGTTTACAGTGTAAGAAAATGTTGCATTCTGTATTTCCTCTCGTATAGTGGGAAGGAACATTGAGATCGCTATATGGATGTTTTTGTTTTTGATATACCATGGAGCACGCGGGCACGCGTTATTAACCTTAAGAGTTTTGGCTGCCTTCTTTGTAATTTTTCAACGCTAGTAGATGGCTTCGCTGTTCCCCATATCTGGATTCCATATACCCATATTGGTTTTATGACTGCCTTGTACAGGAGCATCTTAAGGTCTAAGTCTAAAGGTGACTAGAGATGATGTGTCTTGCGGGTGTAAAAGGGAGCCCAGTACCCCTTCAAGGCTAGTAGGAGCCAACTGAACAATTCACTATATTTCCATCATCAGTAAAGTCCCAGAGTTCCGCTATTTGTCTCTTTAGGCATTTAGCTGTTCTTTGACTGATTATTAAGGTAGGCCCTTTGGGAGTATCGTGGTGGCTGTGTGTTTCGAGGCCCTCTTTTGAGTTTGTGGATGGGTCAGATCTTTCGCAATGAACACAAGGAATGGTGCAGGTCCAATGAGTATGAATGCCGTCGTGTTCTTAAATTATATTCAGCTTCATGCGTTGTGGACCAGGAGTTGGATACTCTCCAACTCTTCATTAAGGAGTGAAGACTGCGGCCTGCTACGGACTTTTGAAGTAGCAACTAGGAGTGACCGTAGGATATACGTATCCGAAGGCCTTCTAGGGCGAGAATGACGCTACATTTCACCACTTAGTGGTAATGATCCACCATCTGATATTGGCCTACATGGCTAGGTGCAGATGTATGTAAATCTTATCACGCATAACTCACAATCAACTGTCGCTTTGAATGATGAAATTCGAGCACTGCTTTGATGAGTTAAGCAAAGCTTTATTACAAAATATGCTATAAAATTTTATAACAAGAGCACGTCAGCAGATATACGCCTTTCCATATTTCTACTTTACATTGGTATAAATAAAATTTATGCTGTCGCAAAAAAGTGTGTGTCAATTTACTACCTAACCTCAAATTTGCCCTCTCATTATATCGTCACTTTGGTAGAAAGAGCAAACGTCTGGCGACTTGCTAGAGATAAATATTTACCCCACATTATACTGTATTATAAATTTCCATATTTCTACTTTACAGTGATGTCAATAAAACTAATGCTGTCGAAAAAAAGTGTGTGTTTTAAGTCAATTTACTTTCTAACCTCAAATTTGCCTGTCTGTTATACTTGTCGCACTTATTAAGACAACATATATCTGACGACGTATAAGAAATAAACAATTGTTCGATGTTATATTCAATTGTTAATTCCCAGATTTCTGCGTTATATTAGTATCAATTAAACTGAATTTATCGAATAATTTTTTGTGATGTAAGCCAATTTACTTTCTAACCTCAAATTTATCCGTCTATTATACTTGTCGCTCTTATTAAAAGAACAGACGTCTGATGTCATTTTAGACATAAAAAATTGCTCAACCTTATATTCTATTATTAATTCCCATATTTCTGCTTTACAATGGTATCAATTAAACTAAATTCACCGAAAAATTGTGTGTGATTTAAGCTAATTTACTTTCTAACCTCAAATTTGCCCGTCTGTTATACTTGACGCATTTATTAAAAGAACAGACGTCTGACGACATGTTGGAAATAAACAATTGCCCGATATTATATTCTATTATTAATTTCCAGATTTCTACTTTACATTGGTATAAATAAAACTGCATTTATCAAATAATTTAATGTAATGTAAGCCAATTTACTTCCTAACCTCAAATTTACCCGCCTGTTATACTTGTCGCACTTTTAAAAGGCACAGACATCTGGCGACGTGTTAAAGATAAATCATTGTTGGATGCTATATCTATAATATAAAAATAAGTCGGGCTTTCCTTCCTGACGCTATAACTTCAGAATGCACGAACCGAGCTCCGTGAGGTTTATAGCAAAGTAGGTGATCCCAAATTATGCTTATTTTTGCGAAATTCCTTTTATTTACGGAGATACTGCCATGTAGTTCCCCGTACAACGCCTGCAGATGAATTGATTGCTGGCCTGAAGGCATCACCTTTGTGAAATAACGTAAAAACATTATCGCTAACCACTGATATGAGAGTTCAACTTCAAAATGATCAAAGTGCTGCACAATTTTCCAAACAATTGTTAGCTGTTGGAAATGGAAAAATCCCAGTTGAAGGGACAGCTGGATTAATTACTCTTACCAACGACGATTTGCCGATTTGTAGGCACTCAATTAGCTCTTATCGAAAATGTTTTCCCAAAAACTTCAGTGAGAATTATCAGAATTATGCTTGTTAAGTCAACGAGCAATTTTCGCTCCAAAGAATAATGATGTACAGGCACTGAATCAATCAAAAATCGATGGCGATTTGGTGACATACAAATCCGTTGATTCCATAACAAATCCCGATGATGCAGTAAATTATCCAACGGAGTTTTTAAACTCTCTGGAGTTACCAGGATTTCCACCACATAACTTGCAACTCACAGTTGGTTCAGTTATTATGAGATTGCGTAATTTGAATCTACCGCGACTTTGCAACGGTACTCGACTTGCGTGAAAAGAATTATGCCGCAACGAAAATGTATGTATTCCTCGAATACCAATGATTCCGATTGATCTTTCGTTTGACGTCAAACGATTACAATTTCCGGTTCGCCTTGCTTTCGCAATGACAATTAACAAGTCGCAAGGCCAATCGCTTAGTGTTTGCGGGATAAATTTAGAAAATCATTGTTTTTCACATGGGCAGCTATACGCTGCATGTTCACGAGTTGGGAAAACAGCAACCGCTTTATTTGTGTTAACGTCAGACCAAATATTAAAAAATTTGGTTTACCAAAGAGCACTTCAATGCAACGGTTAATTTGGGGGCACGTATAACGCTTCGATTCAGTATTTACTTTGGATTCACTTTTTTTTTTACTTACAAAAAACGCCATCTGGTGGCGAAACGGAGTTCGACGGGTTTTAAATTTTTTAGTGAAATTTTCATATAAAAATCAATTTTTTATAGATGATCCCAAATTATGCTTATCTTTGCAAAATTCCTCTTATTCACGGAGATACAGCCATTTTAAGTTTTTAGTGAAATCTTCTTAAAAATACGTCGTGTTTTCTTTCCTCACGCTATAACTCCAGAACGCACGAACCGATTTCCACGGTTTTGCATTAGTTGGAAAGGTCTCTGGGTCCGTGAGGTTCAGGAACAATTTCAAGTGAAAAGCAGGAAAACCGCGCAATTTCTGATACATAGCATCTACTACAACGGCACCAGTACGTGGTGTATGGTACCCCTCAAGAAGCGAAGCCGTCTGGTGGCAAACGTGGCGAACGGGTTTACTAGTTTTAATATCAATTCCCATATTTCTGCTTTACATTAGCATCAACGAAATGAAAGTTGTTATAAAAAATGTGCGTTATAAGCCAATTTACTTCTTGACCATAAATATGCCCACCCATTACATGGTAAAACTACTAAAGAGAGAAGACTTCCAGAGATGTGTTAGAGATAAACACATTTATACTCTATTATTAATTCCCATATTTATACTTTACAGCGGCATAAATGAAACTGAAGTTATCAAAAAAAAAGTTGTATGTTTTGGGCCAATTTACTTTCTAACCTTAAATTTGCCCGTCTGTTATACTTGTCGCACTTTTAAAAAGCACAGACATCTGGCGATATGTTAAAGATAAATAATTGCCCGTCATTAAATTCCATTTTAAATTCCCATATTTCTGCTTTACATTAGTATCAATAAAATTAAAGTTGTTATAAAAAATGTGCGTTATAAGCCAATTTACTTCCTAACCTCAAAAATGTCCGCCCATTACATGGCAAAACTATTAAAGAGAGCAGACTTCTAGAGATGTGTTAGAGATAGGCATTTACTCCACATTATGCTCTCTTTTTAATTTCCATATTTATACTTTATAGTGGTGTAAATAAAACTAAAGTTTAAAAAAAATGGAGTTTGTTTTAAGCCAATTTACTTTCTAACCTTAAATTTGCCCACCTATTGTATCACCGCAATGAATGGTTTCTATAAAGAGAAACAATTAAAAATATTTTTAATTTCACTTTTTTGCTAGAAATCAGTGTACAGTGGTGGCCAAATGTTATATTATTTTCTCTACTAACCCTCTTCTTGATAAAAAAATAGAGTAGTTTTTTTTTTACTGAAAATTTTCAAATTTTCAGTTGTGACTGACTCTCTTTAGAGGAACCAGTGTGAACCAGGTACACACTTCCATACAAATGTATTGTGTATGTACACATTATGGCTGCAAGTTATATTTTAAATATATAAAATAGTACTAGTATTTATATATTAAAAATAGTATATAAAATACATATGTATGTATGTAAGTATGTGTGTGTGTGTATGTGTATATAAACACAACTGAACTTTCTCTTTTCTTTCCATTGTCAACTGTTGTTGTGTGTGTGTTGCAAACTTTTCTTATTGTAATCGTTTGAAATTTTTAAAGTTTCTCATAGTCAAATAGTTAGTAGAGAATCCTAACATACAAACACACATACACACGCACACACACACACATACTCGCCCACACATGTGCATGTACATTTACAAATAGTTGCCATTGTTTTTAATCACTGTTTTAAAACATTTAAAGTTGTGTATTGAAATGTCGTCCTTTCGGTTTTTTTGCCCTTCTTATCTCTTGTTGTTGGGGATTAATTTAAAACAAAAATGTTGTAGTTGTAGTTTTTGTTATTTCTTTGCTGTTGCCTCTTTGTATTGAGGGCATTAAAAATTTCGTAAACATAAAAGCATTAATTATCATTTTATATGACATTTATTTTGTATCATTAGTGGCTTCTATCCCGCAAAAGGGGGAGAGGGGGAACAAGTGATTTGTTATTTACAATTTTGGCCAAAAAAAAAACAACAAAAAATTTTTTTTTAAATACATTTCAAAGCAGCTCTCTTCACTTTGCAAGCCGCTACTACCTATGTATCGCATAAAGCTATTTTAAACAAAACATTTTTTATAAATTTATTATTACTAAAAACAAAAAAATTCTTTAAATAAAGAAGTTTGTTTTCAACAAGAAGTTTGTTTTATAAAACAAAATAAAACAAAAAATTTTGATTATGTACCAGGTGTCCGCCGGGTTATGCCGCCATTTTTGAAAACATTAGTCTTGACAGTTCATATTTTTTGAAGCCCTGCTCAGGAGCTTGATCTTCATAGAACAATTTTGGCCAGAATTTTTTACAAGGATTTGCATTTGTTTCCATATAAGATTCAATTGACACAAGAAACTCTTCCAATACACCATTTATGCCGCCATACATATGCCAATAGGGTGCTACAGCTCGACCATGACAACCCCGATTTTCATGAAAACAATCATAATGAGTGACGAGGCACATTTGCATTTCAAAGTGAATAAACAGATTAGTCGGTTATGGGGAAGGGGAAACCCTAAATTTGGAATACACCTCTCGTGTATGTACCGGCGCTCCAAAGTCTAATTTGGAGTTACTCGACCACGTACAGGAGATAGCCAAAAGGCTCATTGGGGACAGTAGGGTATCCAACTCTATTAAATCTCTAGAGCATCGACGCAATGTGGAATGTATTTCACAGTTTTATCGTTACTACAATGGTAAGTGCTTTAATGAAATTGGGGAATTTGTTCCCGTTACTCGAACGTTTTTCGGGTTTAAGTCAATTTGTGGTTGATTGATTAGTGAATCGCACTACGCATTACAGGGAAAATTCGTTTTTTTTGTAAGAACGGCCAGTATGTGGAATAAACTCCCTCTAAATGTCTTTGCTGTCACTCTTAATGTAGAAAAATTCTTTGCTCCTCCCCATAATCTAATTTCCTAGTTCTAGCACAATCCATAGCATGTGTAGGGGTCATCCCCTGAGTGCTGGTCCGAGAACAAAAAAAAATATTTAACAGTCACCTTTGCATTTATGAAAAATGACATTCTGGTGTCCAATTTGGTCAGGAGGAATCATTGGATCTTACTTCTGTGAAAATGAAAACGTCATAACGGTAACTGTGAATGGAGAGTGATATCGTGATATGTATGAAAAAGTTCGGTAATTATTAATGAAAAATGATATCTGGCAAATATCCACCAAGACCACGCTGACAGATGTCGATTCTTTCATCAAAGCTTTTAATCACTTTTTGGCATAATGGCGGTCCTATTTTGTTAATCACATCACGGATTTTGAGTTTTAAGGCTGAAATCGAATCGATTGGCTCCGTATAGAATCTGTCCTTAAAATAGTCCCACAAATCACACGATCCGATCGCCTACTTAACTGCTGGTTGTCGTGGTGTTATGCGATCGGAAAATTTGGTTTGCAATATATTGATCGTTTCAGTGGCGATGTGACATATGGCACCGCCCTGTTGAAACCACATGTCCGTGATATCCACGTCGTCAATAATAGGTCAACCTCATCCTCAAAAAAAAAAAAAAACGGCCCAATCACGTCCCCAAACTGCATAGCGTACCATACAGTGACACGTTGAGTATGCAAAGGCTTCTCAATAATCGCTCTAGGTTTTAAAGAAGCCCAAATGCGGCAATTTTGCTTGTTGCCAATCCCTAACAAGTGACAAGTGAAAATGGGCTTCGTTTGAAAAAAATATTTTCTCACGACAAACCAGCCAGCCGGTGGTTCCTAAATGAATTGAGCCAATCTACGGCAATGTAAACGGTCGGCCAGCTTCAATTTCTGCACCAGTTAAACCTTGTACGGCTTCAAAGTTAAATCCCTATGCAAAATTCGCCATGTGGTGATTTTGGATAACCCCAATTGTTCCCCCTCCGGGGGCACACTTATCGGTCTTTATGGAATACTTGACCATCTAGAACTGTGCTGCTGAGGGTATAAGGGAACCCAGTCCCCTGAAGGAAAGCAGGGAGTCAACTGGAAGCTCCACGTTATTTCCACTGGAATCAGTAAAGCCCCAGAGTTTCGCTAATTGTCTCTTTAGACTTTCAGCTATTTCTCTGACTGATTATTGAGGTTGGCCCTGCGGGAGTATTGTGTTGGTTGTCGTTTTGCGGCCCCAAGCATGAACTAATTATGGTGGCCCGGATCATCCCACCTTTAATAACACCAACGGATGAATGATCCGGATCCAGTGAGCATGCTAGTCATGTGTTCTGCATCAGGAGTTGGATAGTATTCAGCTCTTCAGCATGGAGTAGTGGTTAGCAACCCAGCTTTGGAACCGCTGAAATTGCAACTGGGAAAGACCTGTTGCTAGAATTAGTCCTCAGCTTCCTAGGACGTGAATGATGTTGCTTTTCATTCCCAATGGTTTGACCACCATTTGATTAAGGTCTACGGCCAGGTGCAGATGTAAATCTTATCACGAAATGCCACTTTTAAATTGAATATCTACAAACACTATTCTTTCCTGTCTCTTTTCTCCTCTCCATAAGTTAACTTCCTAGCAGATGTAAATCTTATCACGAAAAACCCCAATTGTTACAAACACTTTGTGTAAGATCTCTTAATTTTTCTTGCCTTTAAAATTTTGCTCTACAATTAATGACTTTTTAACTCCTTCTGTTTGCAATTTTAATCATTTCTGTTACGCCTGAAATTATGCTTTACATATAATTTTTTTTATAAAAAAAATTAAGATTTGCATTATTATTTTTTCCATGTCTTAACAGAAATATATATTCAAATATAATAATTTGTGAGTTTTGTGAGCCTAAAAGTATGCCCTGCATTTTCTAATTTCGCTCAGAGTTTATCATTTATCATTTTTATCTGCTGCATCAGATATTTATTTGATTATAACAGTTGTTTTTAAATCGGCTAGATGTTATTGCGCCTAAAAATATGCTCTAATTTTTTTATTAATGAAAAGTATTAGTCGTTCGTATTTGTTGCTTATGAAGTATTTTTGCAAAATCTGTTAATTTTCCTTGTACCTAAACGTATGCTCTACATTTTTAGAATTGATTTATTTGTATTTTTCCTCGTTATATCATAAAGGTATTTATGTATATGTGTATTAGTTTGACTTTTATTGCGCCTTAAAGTATGCTTTACATTTTTAAAATTTGGAGTTAAAGTCTTAATCAAATTTTATAAACTGATTCAGATATATATTGGAATAAAATAATTTTTGGGGTGTTTAGTTTTATTTTTCACCTGAAAGTATGCTCAACATTTTCTTATTTCAGAATACCGTTAAAACTTAAATCATTTTGGAATTGCTGTGATCAATATTTATTTGACTATAGAAGTTGTTACACTATCAGGCATTTTTAATTGCGTTCATGCTTTACGGTTTATTATTTTTCTTAGACTTAAAGTCTTAAGCCTAATTATATACTGCTTTTGTTGACTTTTATGCAATTATAATATTTTTGTCTAAAATATATTGTTGTTATGTTTAATCAATTTCATTTGGCGTTAAGATTTAAATTAATTTATTTTCGTTGCTGCCTCTATGCAGATGTAATATTTTTTTTTATCCCTTTTTTTAGCCCCTAAAGGTATGCTTTATATGTTCTTATTTTTATTTAGAGTTAAAATTTCTATTCCTTTTTTATAAGTAAGCTTTATCAGATGTATCTTGGAATATAATAATTTTGGGGAAAAATTTTTTCGTGTTTTCCTGGCACCTGAAAGTAGGCTTTAAATTTACTAATTTTTTAATATAGAGTTAAAATATTATAACTTTCTTTTTATAGGCTTTATCAGATATGTTATAGAGGTTAATTAAATAATTTTCGCTTAAAATTGTTAAGTTTTTCAAGCCACCTGAAAGTAGGCTTTCAATTTTCTTATTTTTTTTATTGAGAGTTAAAATTTTAAACCTTTTTTTATAAGCTTTATCTGAAATGTTATAGACGTGAATCAAATAATTTTCTGTTAAAAAAGATTAATTTTTCAAGGTACCTGAAAGTATGCTTTAAATTTGCTTATTTTATTTAAAGTTTAAGTTTCAAAATAAATGTGTTTCAAATCCTTTTAGCCTTGCCAATCAATCAAATTTTTTGGCCCCAGTTAATAAAGTCATATTTGGCATTGCCAAACAAGGAGGGGAGGGGGGGGAGGAATAATGGACCAACCTAAAACATTATTTTTTTCCTTTACACGCATCTCATTATTTTACACACATGTCGAGTTTATTGAAAAAAGAAACGGCAAAAAACAAACAGTGAAATGATTTCGATATAAAATTATATTAAATCAATAAAATATATTTTAAATTTCTAAAAAACAAACTTAACCACCACCACCACCATCTCCTGCATCTTTTGGTTCTCTAGCCTTAAATTGCTACTGAGGGGGAGGGGGACAATTTGACAGGACTTATGTATGCTAAAACACACACGTTCGAAAAATAAAAAAAAACTCCCTTAACATTTTGTTTGAAGAATTATAACGATGGTGATGATGCTGAATGGATGGTTGGTTGGCTGGCTGACTGGCTGACTGGCTGGCTGGCTAGATGGCCAGGGCCAGGAGTAGAACCATCAGCCAAATTGGATTTATTTACTTTCAACATATGAGTGACTACAGCCGTAAGCGTATGTGTTTATGTTTCATGTATAGTTAGACATAAGTACACACACACACACACACACATATGTATGTATAACTGTTTGTATACTCATCATGCACAAGTGTGTATGTAGATGTATGTGCATGTGTGTTTGTGTGTTTACAATTTCAAAAAGTAAAAGTTTTTAATGTCTCTTTAGTTGTGAAATAAATTTCTCTGTGTGTGTGTGTATGAATGTGATGGTCATGTAAGTCTTTCTAATAAATTTTCTGCAATGTGGAGAGTTAGTTGTATTATTGTCCGTATGTGTGTGTGTGTGTATGGGAGTACGTGTGTTTTATAATGGGTTTGGGGAAAGAGGAAATTGCTGACTGTTTCCGTTGATTTGATATTATGTAGATTTTAGATTTAAATTTATACAAACACATACACAAACACACACACACACATACACCTACACACACACACATATAGGTAGTTTTCTCTCTCCTGCCCCACTTGTTATTGTTGATGGGCTATAAAAAGAGCCTTTGTACGGCCCAATATTATTTTATATGTAAATTGTGTATTAGAGTAATTTAGTTTAAAATCTCCCCCTCCCTCCCACCGCTTCTCCTCTTAAGCCCAACAACAATAAAAACGTCTTTTATATATAGAAAAAGATTAACATGATTTTGGATGATTCGTAGTGGAGAATTTTGAAGAAAATTTTATTTTTTGAAATTAAATTTGTTCTTTGGCATTTTCGTTTTTTGGTTGATTTAATATGACCGTTAGAGAATTTACACATATGCATGTGTGTGTGTGTGTGTGTTTATATATGTGTGTGTGTTTGTGTTTGTATATATAAACACCACCTACACAATTTATTCAAAACTTAAATGAGTGCATAGCTAAATTGCTGATTGTTACATTTATGACCTGAAGTCATAATTTTCTCCCTTTTCGCCCTGGAATAAAGGGTTACACACACACTTCAAGTTTTGCCTTTTTGATTAGACCTTCGACAAGGCGGCTGTAATTCACGCATAAAAAAGGTTGATTGTTTGGTTTGTTAAATGATTGAGTCCACCATTTGATTTTAGTGATTTGAATGAGAGTTTGTTGAAATGAAGGCGCAAATTAAGCTGCCAACTTGCGTGGAATATAAAAAAAGGGGGTACAGCATACATTTTTGATTTTCTTTTAGGAAAATAAAAAAAACAACAATAACAACAAATATTTTGTTTAAGTTGCTCAAGCGTTTGCTGCTTTTGGCGCCGGTGATAATTTCTCCAAATTGATATCGAGTTTTCTCAGATGGGATTTCATCAGACGAGTTCATGATGGAAATATAGTGGATTTTCCAGTTGGCTCCTACTAGCCTAAGGGGACTGGAGCCTCCTTTAACCCTCGCAAGAGACAAGTCTAAATGGTTGTGTGATCCATAATGTGCCCCCGGGGGGAGAACGATCAAATATTCACTGAGCCGGTTGATAAAGCCGGTATATTTGCAAATAATTCCTATTTGTCGGAAAACAGTCAACCACCGCCCAAGCTCGACAGAGTATCCGTTACTATGCCGAGATATTTTTTCGAGTTCGAGCGGTTAAAACGGTTTTAGCTGATCTCAACATGAACACGTCTGCTGGGCCGTATGGTATACCAGCACTGGTCTTGTAACAGTGCTCTTCGACACTAGCGCGTCCGTTAGCAGCACCTTTTCAGCACATTGTACCATGTCCATTAGGTGCCCCTGTAGGCTAGTAGGTAGTGTACTAGCTTGTCAGTATGGGGGTTGTGGGTTCGATTCCCAACGAAGACCTTGGTTTTTTTTTCACTACAAAATTAAAAATTGACTGTCGGTGGGGCTGCTCAGCAATGAAGGCATAGTCACTGGTCGCTGTGCTGTCTTTATACGGCAGTTAATTTTCGACTATCCATCTACTTTCACCACCTGTTTCGTCTCTTCTCTATCCCTTTCCTAAAGAATGTAGCACGGTACTTGACTAAATAGGCATTGTTGCCTGAAGTGCTACTTCTCTTTAAAAAAATTTGTCGGAGAATTTCCAAAGTGCTGAAAGATTGCTAATGTAACGTCAATCCCCAATAAGGGGGAGCCTAACCACCCTGAAAATTACCGCCCAATCGGTAATGTTTAATTTTCATCTTGTGACATACCTGGAGTCCAACAGCTTACTTACCGATTGACAGTACCCCCCGGAGGCATATATATATGGTCTTTATAGAACTTCGAATATCTGGACACTGTGCAACTGGGGGAAAAAGGGAGCCCAGTCCCCGGAAGTCAGCAGGGGTACAACTGAAAACTCCACTTTATTTCCACGGGAATCAGTAAGCCACAGAGTTCGTTATTTGTCTCTTTAGACATTTAACTGTTCTCTGACTGATTATTGAGGTTGGCCCCTATATGGAAGTATCGTGGTGATTGTGGTTTCGCGGCCCCATATCAGGTCTTTTGTTTAATATGGTGGCCAGGATCATTTCGCCGTTAATGACACGCTAGGTGAATTATCCAGTCCAGTGAGCATGCTAGACATGTGTTCTGGCCAGGAGTTGGAAAGTCTCCAACTCTTAAGCAAGGAGTGATGATTTGCAGCCCTGCTCTGGAATCATCGAAGTTGCAACTAGAAAGTTCTGTTGCATAGAATTATAGCTTCGGCTTCCTAGGACGAGCATGACGTTCCAAATTATGCAGTGGATTGGTCCACCATATGATTAAGGCTTCATGACCAGGCGCGGATGTAAATCGAATCACACAGTTACCGATCGACAGTATGGTTTCCGTAAGAGGCGCTGTCCGGGCGACTTGTTAGTCTTCCTGTCTGAACAATCATGTAACTCCATACATCATTTCGAAGAAAGTCCCCCCGGGGGCACATTTATGGTCTTTATAGAACGCTCGACTATCTAGACCTGTGCAACTGGGGGAAAGAGGGAGCCCAGTCCCCTGAAGACAGCAGAGGTACAACTGGAAACTCCACGTTATATTCACGGGAATCAGTGAGCTCGCAGAGTTCCGCTATTTGTCTCTTAAGACATTTAGCTGTTCTCTGGCTGATTACTGAGGTTGGCCCCTATATGGGAGTATCGTGGTGGTTGTGGTTTAGCGGCCTAATAACAGACAGGTCAGTTTTATATGGTTTAAGCCAAAATATTGTATTACTTGAAGGTAACATTAACAGCTGAAGTAAAAACCGGTTTTTTAAAATTAAAACTGTAATCTGATTTATAAACCGGGTTTAGTTAAACTAGCTTAACCCGGGTTTAAGACAAAATTGTTTTCATTTCGGGCAGTTAACAGTTACATGTTATAAATAAAATATTTTTTTCACTTAAAAGGGTTTTAAACTGAGTTTAGTTAAACTAGCGTTAATCAAGTTTAAGTCAAAATAATATATAACTTGGAGAGGTAAACAAAAAGTTTTTTTTTTTTGATTAAAACTGCAAACTGTTCAATAAACCGGGTTTAGTTAAACTAGCTTAAGCGAGGTTTAAGCAAATTTTATTAGAAATTTTTCAAAAACTTATACAAAAGTAAGAAACAAATTTAAAGTTTTTATAAAAATAATTTTTCAAAATTTTTACCATTTAAATAAATAAATTAATCGTTCGTTTAGGTCATTTAAATGTTTTATAATGCATACATATACATATGTATGTATGTATAAGTCATATTATTTACTGTTAGCAGAAAATGATAACTGAAATTTAGTTTCTTCATTAAAGATGACTCATTGCACGTCATTAATTTTTATTAGATATGACTCACTCAATAAAAACGCCGTCCGCTGCCTTCAAAATTTTTTGTATTTAAAAAATTTCGAAATTTCAGTAAAAAAAAAAAACAAAAAAAAAGAGAAAGAAGACTTTCAATGTTAATAATATTCACTTTTATTTTTTATGATTTTTTTAGTTACCTTTTTTTTAAATTTAAAAATTAAATTATGTACATTTATTGCCAAAAATGCCAAAAATTATAAAGTTTATCGGTTTAAAAGTTTCTCCTTTTGATGATAATTAACATGAACATGATTATTTTTTTGTTTTTAATTAATTTTTTATTAAGACTAAAAGTTAAAGAATTCTTATTGTTTTTGTTGTTTTTTTTTATTAAATTAGACATAAATTATTGTTTAAAAATGTTTGCATTTTTTTAAAAAAATTTTTTCGTTTTGTTTTTATTAAGACAATGAATTTGCTTGGAAATTTAATCTTAAAATTATTATTTCTTCAATAACAATTTTATTTATTTTATTATTTATTTTTTTTTAATATTAAATTGAAATTTATTGTTTATTAATAAACTGTTTGAGGTTGCGGAGGTACAAGGTTCCTTTACTTCTTATTCTTATGGTTTAAAATTTAAATTTTTCTATTTTTTTTAAGTTTAAGAAAAATTATAAAAAAAGCCTGCAAATAAATCAAGCGAAACACAAGTTAAAATTATTTAAACTTAGATTAACTAAATTGGCGAAAATTAAGTTTAACTAAAACAAACATATTTTTAATAGGCAAAGACAAGGAAAATATTGTAAAAAATTTTGATAAGCTTAGTTAAACCAAGTTTACTTAACCCAAGTTTAATTAAAACAAGTTTAATTAAACCATGTTTAACTAATTTTATTATCAAATCTTTCTATATAATTTTTAGGTTTTGGCCTTGTTTGATAAGCTTTGTTAAACCAAGTTTAACTGATCCAAGTTTAATTAAACCACATTTATTTACCTCCATTTTAACTAAACCATGCTTAACTAATCTTATTATCAAATCTTTCTATATAATTTTTTTGTTTTGGTCATGTTTGATTAACTTAGTTAAACCAACTTTAACTGATCCAAGTTTAATTAAACCAATTTTAACTAAACCATGTTTAACTAATTTTAATATCAAATCTTTTTGTATAATTTTTTTGTTTTGGCCTTGTTTGATAAACTTAGTTACACGTTAACTAAACCAAGTTTAACTTAACAACTTTAACTTAACCAAGTTAAACCAAGTATAACTAAACTAGAATTAATTAAGGTTATCAAACTTTTTTATACTATTTTCCTCATTTTGGTTTTAATTGATAAGTTTAGTTAAACTAAGTTTAACCAAACCAAGTTTATCAAAATTGTTTATATAAATTTCCTTGTTTTGACTGTGTTTGTTAAGCTTAGTCAAACTCTTACTGACGGAACTAATCCAAAAGACTTAATACCAGTTAAACCAAGTTTAACTGATCCAAGTTTATTTAAACCACATTTAATTACCACTAATTTTAACTAAACCATGTTTAACTAATCATATTATCAAAGTTTTCTATATAATTTTTTTGTTTTGGCCTTGTTTGATAAGCTTAGTTATACCAAGTTAACTAAACCAAGTTTAACTAACCCAAGTTTAACATAACCATGTTAAACCAAGTATAACTAAACTAGGTTTAACTAAGATTATCAATTTTTTTATGTTATTTTACTTATTTTAGCCTTGTTTGATAAGCTTAGTTAAGCTAGGTTTAACCAAACCAAGTTTAACTAAGCTAATCTAACTTTTTAATATTATTTTTAAGCTAAGTTTAATTTAACTAAGTTTATAAATCTTTTCAACGTTATTTTCTTTGTTTTTGGCGTTAATTGATAATTTTAGTTAAATCAAGTTTAACTAAACCAACTTTTGCTAAGCTTATCAAACTTTTTTATATCATTTTCCTGGTTTTGGCCTTGTTCGATAAGATTACTTAAGCCAAGTTTAATTTAACTAAGTTTAACTAAGCTTATCATTCTTCTTTACATTATTTTCCGTGTTTTTGGTTTTAATTAATAAGCTTAGTTAAACCAAGTTTAAGCAAACCAAGTTTAACTAAGCTTATACATCCTTTTTTATATTAATTTCCTTGTTTTGGCTGTGTTTGTTAAGCTTACTTAAACTTTTGCTGGCGGAACAAATTCAAACGACTTAATACCAGTTAAACCAAGTTTAGCTAAACCAAGTTTAACTTTGCTTATCAACCTTTTTTATATATTATCTTCCTTGTTTTTCCCTTGTTTTATAAACTTAGTTAAACTTTTACTGGCGGAACAAATTCACTCAACTTACAACCTTGTTTTGGCCTTGTTTGATTAGCTTAGTTAAACCAACTTTAACCAAACCAAGTTTAACTAAAGCAAGTTTAATTCGGCTTATCCACGTTTTTTATATTATCTTCCTTGTTTTGCTCTTATTTGATAAACTTAGTCAAACTTTAACTGTCGAAACATATTCAAACAACTTAATACCAGTTAAACCAAGTTTAACTAAACCAAGCTTAACTCAGCTTATCAAACTTTTTTATATTATCGTCCTTGTTGTGGCCTAATAAAATATGTTAGTGGTTTTAGTTAAACTTAATTTTTGCTAGTTTAGTTAAACCAAGTTTAAGTAAACAGTAAAAAACTAAATAACCAATCGAGTTGAAGTAAAAAAAATTAATTATATAAAATTAACTGCGCTTAAAAGTAAATTCAAAATTAAATTTTTCTAAAAACAGCAGCTGAAACTTGATTTAGTTTAACAAATTTAAACTAAGATTAATTTAAGTTAATTTAATAAACTAAAAAAGGAAATCATTTTAGTAAGCCCTCATAAACCAAGTATAAAATAAAATATAATTTGTATAAAAATTGCTAAAAAATATTAAAATATTTTTAAATTAAAAGAAATTTACTTAAACCAAGATTAAGTTACAGTAACTGACAAATTCTATGGCACTGTTCAAAAATCCATCAATTTAAACAGAAAATAAATTTTCAATTAAATAAACAGTATATTAAGTCTGGTTTAGTTAAACTAGTTAAGTAGAACTTGATTAAGTTAAGTTTAACCCAAATGAAATGTAATTACTATAAATTATGTTAAATCACAAAACATCATATTTAAACCTGGTTTAACTAAACTCGTTCAAATAAAGTTTAAGGGAAAAAATTATTTTTGAGGAAGTACTTTCGAGATCTGTTTTGTTTAAGAAACAATTAAAATTTGACTTAATTAAAATGTACAGTAATGACTTGACTGTGGTTAAACTTAGTTAAACTAAGTTTAAGAGAATCAATTAAAAATTGAAATATTTATGAACATTTTTTGAAAAAATTATAACAATTAACAGAAATTTAAAAATTTTTATAAGAAATAATTATTTAAATGAAAACAGCACTTAATCTTGGTTTAGTTAAACTTAATTAACGAGGACTTAAGAAAAATGACAGTCATATTTAAATAAAAAAATTCACTAAACTACTAAAACCATATGCTGCAAAAAACATAACTTGCTTAAACTACAGTTAAAAGTAACTGGATCAAACACTTTTAAGAAAAGCTAACTTTACCCCAGTTTAAGCTGGGGTTAAATAGAAAATAATGTATTTTTTAAATAGCGAAAGATCTAAACTTATTAAATATTTGATGGAAAATGGCTAAGCCTACTTTAGCTTGACAAATTTAAACCAAGTTTAAATATAATTTTTTGTTTTAAACCGAAACACTATATGTAAATAGCATTCATATTTATTGTTTAAGCAAATTTAAACCTAAACTCCAATTAAACTTGGTTTAGTTAAACCTGGCTTAGCAGAGTTTAAGCTAAAATATTTTTTTAAAGAAAATTATGTCTAAAAATAAAATTGAATTTAAGTTTCAAAATAAAAATAAAATTTAACTTAAACTTGGTTTACTTAAACCAAGCTAAACTGAGTTTAATTAGAAAAAATTATAAATTAATAGAAATTTTATTATAAAAACGTCAGAAAGAAACCAAAAACTTTGAAAATAAAAAATATTTATTTTTAAATTAAATTTAAAAAAAACTCCAATTAAACTTAGTTTAGTTAAACCGACCTAAACGGAGTTTAAGGTGAAATAATCACAAGAGAAAGTTAAATTTTTATAATAAATATTAAAAATTAAAATAAATTTTACCTTAAACTTGGTTTACTTAACGCCATAAATAAAAATTCGTTTAATTTTTAAGATAAAAATTATCTTAAACGTAGTTTACGTGCCAACCTAAACTGAGTTTAATTAGAAAAGTTTATAAGCTATTACGGGTTTGTTTATGGAAAAGTCGTAAGAAAGCAAAATAAAATTGTTAAATAAAAACTATTTATTGTTTAATAAAAGTTAAAGAAAAACTCCATTTAAACTATGTTTAGTTAAACCAGTTTTAACGGAGTTGAAGGTAAAATAATTATAAAAGCAGCTTCAATTTTTATAATAAAAATGAAATTTAGTTAAATTTTTTAAATAATAATAAAATTTTACTTAAACTTGGTTTAGTTAAACCGGCCTTAACGGAGTTTAAGATGAAAAAATTATAAAAGAAACTTACATTTTTATATTTTTATTTTTTTCAAACGAAATTTAGCTAAACTTTTAAAATAAAAATGAAATTTAAGTTAAACTTGGTTTGTCTAAACTAAGCTTAATTAAATTGAGTTTAATTAGAAAAGTTTAAAAATTAATAGAGATTTCTTTATAAAAAGCCACAAAGAAAGAACAAAATTTGAAAATAAAAAATATTTATTGTTCGATCAAATTAGAAGAAAAACTCGAATTAAACTTGGTTTAGTTAAACCGTCCTTAACGGAGTTTAAGGTGAAATAATCACTTAAACCCATCTTAACTAAGTGTAATTGGAAAAGTTTATAAATTATTAAGAATTCGTTATACAAAGTTCAGAAAGAAAGCAAAAAAATTTGAATATAAAAACATTTACTGTTCAATTAAATTTAGAGAAAAACTCCATTTAAACTAGGTTTAGTTAAACCAGCCTTAACGAAGTTTAAGCTAAAATAATTATAAAAGCAGCTTCAATTTTTGTAATAGAAATGAAATTTAGTTTAATTTTTTAAATAATAATAAAATTTTACTTTAACTTGGTTTAGTTAAACCGGCCTTAACGGAGTTTAAGGTAAAAAAATTATTAAAGAAACTTAAATTTTTATATTTTTATTTTTTTTTTTAATGAAATTTAGCTTAATTTTTAAAAATCAAATTTCACTTAAACTTGGTTTAGCTAAACCAAACTAAACTGAGTTTAATTAGAAAAGTTTAAAAATTTATAGAGATTTCCTTATGAAAAAGCCACAAAGGGAGAAAAAAAATTTTAAATAAAAAATATAGAAAAAAAAAATAATTTTAAAAAATATGTTTTTGTAATTCCAAGTTTAAATACTTGCGTTTTTTAAAAAAATAAATTACAACTTTGCAGTTTTTATTAATTTGTCATAAACATTTTATTTATTTTCATTTCTTTTTATTTGAAAAATTATTAAGAATTTTGTTTTTTTTAATAGAGATTTTAAAAATTATTTTTAAGTTGTTTATATTTTTTATAACTATTTATTAAATCATTAATAAAATTTTTATTTTTTTTTGCTTCGATACCTGATTTTTGTATTTTTAATTTAAATTTACTTGACTAATTCTTACAATTTACTATTGTTGTTTTAATTGTTTTTATTATTTCAATTACGTATAACTTTTACAACTATTCGAATTTTAAAGTTTTTTTCGTGTTGGTATTTTTAAAATTTTTTTTTATAAATATTTGATAAATGTTTTTAAAAAAAAACGAGGTAGTTTTTTTCTGGTCATCATGTTCATCATGTTGTTGTTGTTGTTTAATTTTCTTAGAAACTATTTTTTTACTTTAAATAAATACTTAAACATAAATTTTAATTAACAAACTTAATTATTGCACATTTCAAATGGAAAACAATTAAAAATAAAATAAAAACTTAATTAAACTTGGTTTAGTTAAACTTAATTAAACCAAGTTTAAATGACGGTTAGTAACAAATTTGCTTGCACTGTTCTAAAATGCATCAAAACAAGAAGAAAACAAATTTTTAATGAAATAAACATTAAATTAAACCTGGTTTAGTTAAACTTGATTATGCTAAGTTTAACTCAAAAGAAATTTATTTAATGAAGATTAATTTAAAACAGAGCTTAAAAATAAAAAAAACTTGTTTAAACCTGGTTTAGTTAAACTTGATTATGCTAAGTTTAACTCAAAAGAAATTTATTTAATGAAGATTAATTTAAAACAGAGCTAAAAAATAAAAAAACACTTGTTTAAACCTGGTTTAGTTAAACTTGATTATGCTAAGTTTAATTAAAAAATAATGTATTTAATAAAGATCTGTTTAAAGCAGAGCTTAAAAATAAAAAAAACTTGTTTAAACCTGGTTTAGTTAACTGAAGTTTAAGTAAGTTTAACTGAAAAGAAATTTATTTAAAGATAATTAATTTACAACAGAGCTTAAAAATTAAAAAAAACTTGTGTAAATCTGGTTTAGCTAAACTTGATTATGCTAAAATTAACTCAAACTAAGTGTAATAGTGTAGATTAATTTAAAGCCGGGCTTAAAAAATAAAAAAGAATGTTTAAACCTGGTTTAGTTAAACTTGTTAACGCTAAGTTTAATTCAAAAGAAATTAATTTAATGAAGATTAATTTAAAGCAGGGCTTAAAAACGAAAAACTTTTTTAAGCCTGGTTTAGTTAAACTTGATTATGCCAAGATAAACTCAAAAGAAATTTATTTAATGAAGATTAAATTAAAGCAAAGCTTAGAAGTAAAAAAAAATTTTTTAAACCTGGTTTAGTTAAACTTGATTATGCTAAGTTTAACCAAAAATAAATGTATTTAATAAAGAATAATTTAAAACCGAGCTTAAAAATAAAAAAAACTTGTTTAAACCTGGTTTAGTTAAATTTGTTTACGCTAAGTTTAACTCCAAATAAATGTATTTAATGAACATAATTTTAAACCCGAGCTTAAAAATAAAAAAAATATTTAAACCTGGTTTAATTAAACTTAATTATGCTACGTTTAACTTTAAACAAATGTTGTTAATGTAGATTAGTTTAAAACGTGGCTTAAAAAAACTTGTTAAAACCTGATTTAGTTAAACTTGATAACGTTAAGTTTAACTTCCAAGTAATTAAATTAGTGTAGATTAAGTTAAAACTAAAAATAAGAAAACTTGTTTAAATCTGATTTAATTAATTTTAATTAAGCTACGTTGAACTCAAATCATAGCTTAAAAAATAAAAAAGATATTGTTTAAGCCTGGTTTAGCTAAACTCGTTTAAATAAAGTTTAAGCCAAAAAAATTTTTTTTGAGAGTATTAAATAAATAAAAAAGAAATACAAATTTAACACAAATTAAACGTGGTTAAAGTTTAGTTAGTAAGTTAAGAGAAGAAAACTATCTTAAACCGGGTTAAGTTAAACCTAGTTTAACCAAGTTTAACAAAAAATGTTTAATTATTAAGGAATTATATCCAAACTTAAAATAGAAAGAATAATTTTATGAAGATTAGCTGTTACATGGCTTAAACTTAGTTTACTTAATCTAGCTTAAGCAACGTTTAAGACAAAATCACAATTTAAAAGAAAAGATTATAGCAAAATATAACCTAAAAAATTTAAAAAAAGCAAATTTAAATATATCAAAATTGGTTTAGGTCTGCTTTAATAAATTAAATAAAGAACTCAACTTGCTTAAGCTAAGTTTAAGCCAAATAGTTTTATATATTAAAAATATTATTAATACGAGTTTATTTAATTAAAAACTCTTAAAATTTTAAATAAAACTCTCTTAAACCGGGTTTAGTTAAACCTGGTTTAAACAAGTTTAACATAAAATAAAACAAATTTGAGGATCTACTAATGCAATATGTTTAATATCAATTAAAAAAAATTTTTTTTGCTGAAAATAATTTAATTTTAATTAAAATTTTTTCTATGAATTTTTTCACTTAAATTTTCACTTAAAAGATTTTGTTGTTTTTTTTAATTTTTCTTGTTTTTGTTGGTTTTCTTGAGAAAACTTTATTGCTATTTTTTAAACACAATTTTATGTGCGTTTTTTGTTAATTTTATTTTAAAAATGATATGCTGCAAAATTGATATAAATTTTTGAAATTTTTTTAACTATATTATTTTTTTCTGAGTTTGAAATCTTAAAAAATTAAATATTTTTTTTAGTACTTTAAAAATGCTCTGTTCGATTTTTATTTTTTTGTTTTACGATCGCTATTAATTAACTGAAAACGGTTTACGGTTTTTATTGCCCAGCTTATGAGTGATTAGTTAATAAATAAAACATTAACAAGGACCGGGCTCAGGGCTGTTGGTAAAATGGTATAAGTGTTAAATAAGGAAATTATTATATTTTTAATTTTTTTTATTTTTCTTTAATAAAATTTAATAGCCTCCGGTCCCTTATTTCGAAATTAAATTAAATTAAAGCAAAAAAATAATTAATTCAGTTCGTTTGTTAAATTTTTTTCTTAATTATTTTATTTTTATTTTAACATTAACGACTTGTTACCTTCAGCTTTAAATGAGATTAAATTTTCATATTTTTATTAAAAAAATGTTACGAGGGTTTATTTTTATCAACCATATTTTATATTCGATTAACGATTATTTAATAATTAATTCGAATTTTCTTGTTTTATTATTTTTTTATTAATTTCGTTTGGTTTTATACTTAAAATAATTAATTAATTAAATGTTTAAACGAATGTCACATTAAGTAGTTCCATTAATTTACTCACAAAAATGTTGACTTAGAAGACTTCACAAAGCTGAGTAAGAAAGCTAAAGCTGAAT
The DNA here is from genome assembly GCA_030448955.1 of Trichopoda pennipes. Taxonomy (NCBI): domain Eukaryota; kingdom Metazoa; phylum Arthropoda; class Insecta; order Diptera; family Tachinidae; genus Trichopoda; species Trichopoda pennipes. The sequence continues at coordinate 3,863,762 of JASKUP010000056.1, read as the reverse complement.
TCTGGAAAGATTAACAAAAAAAAAAAAAATATGAATTATTAAAATTATAATTTAAATTAAATAAATGTTGCCAATGCATCTTTTTTTACGATTAGAAAATATTCAAAATTAAAAACAAAAATTATTTTAATTGTCAATGTATACAAAAACTACACTCCATTACATTTTACTTCACTAATAAAAACAAGTTAATGCACATTTCTGCATTTTACCCATATTCGAAGTTACCTAACCTCATTTTCGAAAATGTATTTTGAAGAATATAATAATAAAACTATATTATTTATCCATCAGATGTTCAATTTAATAATTTTATAATATTTAAAACTTTTTAAAAAATTTCGAAATTAAGTTCGAAAATTTCGAACTTAATATTTTTTATTAAAAATGAAAACTTTCATACATAATATCATTTATATTTATTAGTTTTGAATCACAATCCCTCTGATGGCATGTTTCTTGATTTAAACATGTTCGAATAATTTTCAAATTTTTTTCGAAAACATTTAAATTGAATATAATTTAGTACACATTTTTTTCTTTTAATATTTTCTATAGTTAAAATTGCTAATAAATTTAAAAATTTCGCAGTTAACTAACCTCATTTTCGAAAGTGAATTTTGAAGTATACAATAATAAAATTATATTATTTACCCAACATAACTTCAATTTAATAATTTTATGTTATTATAAACTTATTAAAAAATTTCGAAGTTAAGTTCGAAAAATTCGAAGTTAAGTTCGAAAATTTCGAAATTGATATCTTTTACTAAAAATGAAAACTTTAATCCATAATATCATTTATATTTATTAGTTTGAACCACAATCTCTCTAATGGCATATAAACATGTTCGAAAAATTTACAAATTTTTTTCGAAAACATCTAAATTGAATATTATTTAGTAAAAATTATTTTTTTTTAATATTTTCGATAATTTAAAATGCTAATTCTAATAAATTTAAAAATTTCGAAGTTATCTAACCTGATTTTCGAAAGTGAATTTTGAAGTATAAAATAATAAAACTATATTATTAACCCAACAGAAGTTCAATTTCATAATTTTGTATTATTTTAAACTTATTAAAAATTTTCGAAGTTAAGTTCGAAAATTTCGAAGTTAAAATTTTTTACTAAAATTCAAAATTTTAGTCCATAATCTAATTTATGTTTATTAGTTTTAACCACAAGCTCTCTGATGGCATGTTTCTGGATTGAAACTTGTTCGAAAAATTTCCAAAAACTTTTCGAAAACATCTAAATTGAATATTAATTACTGGGAATTTTTTTTCAATAATAATAAAGAAGCTATTCGTTCCAAATGGGGGTCTGGAATAATAGGACGTTTGTTAGACCGAGTGGCGTTGAAATGGACAAAATGTGTTTAGGTTGGTTCACTAAGGCTAGATGTCAAAATATTCCAAATATGCTGGTCCTATTGTAAAAGCTAAGGCAATGCAACTGGGCGTATCTTATTTTGCTGCATCAAATGGATGCTTACAAAAATGGCGCAAAAGGAATAAGGTTGCTTTTGAATGTATAACTGGAGAAGCTGCAGATGTAAATCAGTTAGATGTCCAGCAGTTCAAGGCCAAGCTGCCATCCATGTTGTGTGGATACAAGCCACGCAAATGAAAGTGAGCTTTTCTTTCGCGCTTTACCTGATAGAACTCTTGCTCTGAGATCCGAAAGGCGCGTTGGAGGAAAATTTTCGAAGCAAAGACTCGCAGTTTTGTTTTGTGCACACTTAGTTGAAGAGAAAGAGCTGCTGTTAGTCATAGGTAAAGTAGCCCGTCCTCGAGACTTCAAACATCTCCTTGTTAAAGGCCTACCAGTAAATTGGAAATTTAACAAAAGAGCATGGATGACTCAAGACATCATGACTGAATGGCTGCAACAGTTCAACAGGAAAATGAGATCTTAGATACTTTAAATTCTCTTGTTTTTGGATAATGAAGCGTCTCACCCAAGGGAATGAACTTTATCAAATTTATCTTGTTTTTGCCTCCAAATACAGCTGCAGTTTTCCAATCCCTTGATCAAGGTATTATCCAAAATTTTAAGCTTCACTACAGATGCCTAATATTAAAGCACTTACTACCAAAGGACGATACAGCAAGTTCAGCATCAGATCTTACCAAATCTATTGATGTTCTTGAAGCTTTATATTGCATTAAATGCTCTTGGGATAAAGTTGAAGTAGCAACAATACAAAACTGCTTTCGGTAAGCTGGATTTTTAACAGCTAGTGATAATATTCCGCATTTTGATGCGAACTCGCAACGTATGCAAACTTAATAGAATTATTCGATCAATCAAATGGCTTTAACGAATTTGCAAAAGTAAATGAAAGCGTCTACACTGAAGATGACTGTATTGAAATATTAAATTCAAGCGCTGTTGTGGAAATAAGTCAGTCTGAAGACTTTGAAGACAAGATACATGTAGACATACCTGATTCCATAAATTCTTATGATGAAGCATTGAACCAAATTTCCCGTTTGAAGCATTTTGCTAGAGACGACGTTGTCGTATTGCAATACATCAAAAACATTGAAAGTCATTTTGAAACTTAACAGCTCAACTAGAACCGATCTAAGTTAAAGCAGTCTAGTCTGCATAAATTTGTTCAACCACCATAGACTAACCAAAGCATTGCTTTAATAAAATAAGGCACCTCTTATAACCGGACAAAAATACCGCGACGGTGAGTGGCCGGGTTTGAGAGGTTTCACTGTATAATTAATTTGAAATTTAAGCATGGTCTAAAAATTTTGAACTAAGTTCGAAAAATACGAAATTCATTTAAACCTCAAGAATGCCTTAAATCTAATTTTAGAGATAATTAAAAAACAAAAAACTAAGTTCGAAAATTTTAAAAGTATGATAATTTGAAAAATTTTTTTATAAAAACATTATTTATTTTATAAAATTTATAAAATATCTTGTTATATGTGATTTTTGTGAAGTTTAAACATGTTCGAAAATTTTCGAACTAAGTTCGAAAAATTCGAAATTCATTTAAACCTCAAAAATACATTAAATCAAATTTTGTACATAATTAAAAAACAAAATAAATAAGTTCGAAATTTTTAAAAGTATGATAAAATGAAAAATATTTTTATAAAAACATTATTTATATTATAAAATTCATAAAATATTGTATTTTATATAAAAAATATGAAGTTTGAACATGTTCGAAAATTTTCGAACTAAGTTCGAAAAATTCGAAATTCATTTAAACCTCGAAAAAGGCTTAAATCTAATTTTGTACATAATTAAAAAACAAAAAAACTAAGTTCGAAAATTTTAAAAGTATGATAAAATGAAAAATATTTTTATAAAAACATTATTTATATTATAAAATTCATAAAATATTGTATTTTATATAAAAAATATGAAGTTTGAACATGTTCGAAAATTTTCGAACTAAGTTCGAAAAATTCGAAATTCATTTAAGCCTCGAAAATGGCTTAAATTTAATTTTGTACATAATTAAAAAACAAAAAAACTAAGTTCGAAAATTTTAAAAGTATGATAAAATGAAAAATATTTTTATAAAAACATTATTTATATTATAAAATTCATAAAATATTGTATTTTATATAAAAAATATGAAGTTTGAACATGTTCGAAAATTTTCGAACTAAGTTCGAAAAATTCGAAATTCATTTAAACTTTAAAAATAGTCTTAGAAATCATAAAAAAACATTTTGTTGGACATTTAAAAATTTTTTTCAAAATTAAATTCTTGAAATTTTTGTGTTTTGTTGTTGTTGTTTTGTAAAAATGTTGTTCCTTCAGCTTAATTAGCTTAAATTTTATATAATTTTAATTATAATGGGTTTTTGGAACATGACAGTTATGTTAAAAATTAAGACCTTTTTCTGTTATTTTTTTTAACATAACAATATAACTGTCACACATTTATTATTTGAATTATATTATACTGACTTTTAAGCGTTAGCCAAAGATCGTAAAATTTTGTGTTGTCAAGTGAGAAATTATTTACTGTGTGTTTTTTTAGTTTTTTTTTAAGGAATAATAAGCAAGGATTTTTTAAATAAATAATTAGCTTTAATTGATTTTCCAAATTATTTAAGGCATGGAGAAAGGATATAAATATCTTTATACAAAAAGAAGGAATAAAAATCTGAGAAAAATGTTTCTAAATAATAGAAAACATGCCACTGTTTTTTTTTACTTTATCAAATTTGACACATTGTCCTAAGGCTGTCTATCATTCAGTCTTCAAATTAAGTGAACCCTTAAAAATGGGCTGAATAGGAAGCATTTACAAATAACATTCCTTTACACTTAAAAATTTAAACTTTTTATTCTTATATTTTCAGGATCATAAAAAAATATTCGAAATGTGTCCTGTACTTTCACAACAATAAAAAACAAAATCAGAAATCTGTCTGTTACTGTAAATAAAGTAAAAACGCATTAAATGAAGATTGATTTAAATTAACCTTATAAGCATTTGTCCCAAAAAAAAGTAACGTTTATTAGAAATTTTTATTTTGCTGCTGTATGTGTATGAGTACACATACATATACAGAGATGGCATTGAATTATCTAATAAATTTAAAAAAAGTTATTTATTTTTTTTTGTAACATTTTTATGTGTTACGCCTAATTAAAGTTTGTTGCCATGTACGAGATTTTTGTATTTTTATTTTGGATATTCACACATGTGAATCTATTTCATGGATGCTGGGCTTGAGATAAAAAACTCTTTTCTGTTTTTGTTGTTGTGAAAAAAAAGAAAACAATCATGACAAGGGGTTGTTTATGACATTGTTTTCGTATCATCATCCAGTATTGAGTTCCCTTTTTGTTTGTTGAAATAATTAAAAAATATGCGTGTTGCATTAGATATACGAGGAGTGAAACAATGGTAATTATAATCATATGATTTTATTAATATGAACCAAAAACTTAAAATTTCATTAAATACCACATCACAATCCAAAATCAGGATAAAGAATCATTATCAGGTACTGAATTATTATCACAGAAACCTTTCAATGTTTAATGGCGAGTGCCAAAATTGTATTTTTTATGCTTAAAATATCAATTTCTATCGTTTTCAACAATTTAAAAATTTTCGAACTCATGTTCGAAAAATTTCGAAATTAATTTTTATCACTTAAATATAAGGAAACTCAAAAATTTTTACCCAAAAATAAGATTTAGTGTTTATTTCATTTTATTATTTTTATATTGCAACAATTTCGAAATTCGAAAATGCTATTTAATTGAAAATTTTTAAAAAGCAAAATAATTGAAATTCTAAATGTTAAAAATTGTTATAGCTAATCGTTTTAATTTAAATAAAAATCATCATTGATCACTAACTATTAACAGCGTAATCTTATCTTAACTATCTTTTAAATTTTCGAAGTTAACATCAAATATATCAAAGTTTACAATTAATAATGCAAATTTTAAAAAGCTTTTTTAAACTAAAATTCGCCCAATAAAAGCTACCAAATGCATCGTGTTTTATACTAACTAACATAATTTTAAAGCCAGCCCTCGCATACTAGAGCAGAGATTGTAATTAAGTGATTGAATTTCTGTGTTAGATGTCAGCTCAGATTTAAAAGGATAAAATAAAATAAGTTTTTCGTTGAAGGTATTCAATTTTATATAATTTTTTTTTATATATAATCAGAACATAAAATTTTATATAAAAACCTTAGAGTAAAAACTATTTATTGAACACTCACACAATGATAACTTTAAAAATATGTTAGTTAGCAAGGAATTTTAACTATTCCCCAGCAATTAAGTTAAACATATTTGATTGTGAATAATAATTAAAGAATTTTTTTTGTTTTATCAGCTAGAAATAAAATAATATAAAAAAATTATGTGTTATGTTATTATCAAAACGTTAAGAGTCATTAAAATTAATTTCAATCATAATTTTGCTTACAAAAACCATGATTTTCTTCGCCGTTTGAAGAGATATTGTTTTAAAAAACCTTTAAAACATTAATTTATTATCCGAAACACATTATTTAACTTTAAAAACAATTTCGAATTTTTCGAACATAATTTCGAATTTTTCGAAATTGCTTTAAAGGTTACTATACCTTAAATTTTAACAATCCAACAAAATTTTCTATCTTAAAACAGCATTTTTCTGCATTTTTACAGCTTCGAATGATTTAAAAATGTTCGATTTAATTTAAAAATTTGCTAAATTTTCTTTTCTTACACAAAAAACGTGATTTTCTACTTCATTTGAAGAGATCTTGTTTTAAAAACATTTAAAGCATTCATTTATTATCAGAAACACATTATTTAACTTTAAAAACAATTTCGAATTTTTCGAACATAATTTCGAATTTTTCGAAATTGCTTTAAATGTTACTATACCTTAAATTTTAACAATCCAACAAAATTTTCTATCTTAAAACAGCATTTTTCTGCATTTTTACAGCTTCGAATGATTTAAAAATGTTCGATTTAATTTAAAAATTTGCTAAATTTTCTTTTCTCACACAAAAAACGTGATTTTCTACTTCATTTGAAGAGATCTTGTTTTAAAAAACATTTAAAGCATTCATTTGTTATCAGAAACATTTTATTTTACTTTAAAAACAATTTCGAATTTTTCGAACATAATTTGGAATTTTTCGAAATTGCTTTAAATGTTTCTTTTCCTTAATTTTTAACAATAAAATTAGTTTTTTTATCTTAAAACAGCATTTTCCTGCATTTTTACAGCTCCGAAAGATTTAAAAATTATCGATTTAAGTTAAAAAATTTGCTAAATGTTCTTTTCTTACACAAAAACTCTGATTTTCTACATCATTTGAAGAGATCTTGTTTTAAAAAATATTCAAAGCATTAATTTATTATCGGAAACATTTTATTTTGTTTTAAAATCAATTTCGAATTTTTCGAAATTGCTTTAAAGGTTACTATACCTTAAATTTTAACAATCCAATAAAATTTTTTATCTTAAAAAGCATTTTCCTGCATTTTTACAGCTTGGAAAAATTTAAAAATGTTCGATTTAATTTAAAAAATTTGCTAAATGTTCTTTTCTTACACAAAAACCCTGATTTTCTACATTATTTGAAGAGATGTTGTTTTAAAAAACATTAAAAGCATTCCGCAACATTTTATTTTACTTTAAAATCAATTTCGAATTTTTCGAACATAATTTCGAATTTTTCGAAATTGCTTTAAATGTTTTTATGCCTTAAATTTCAACAATAAAATGACTTTTTTAATCTTAAATAAGAATTTTCCTGCATTTTTACAACTTCGAAAAATTAAAAAATTTTCGAATTAAGTTAAAAAATTTGCCAAATTTCATTTTCTTACACAACAACATAGCTGCACTTATTTCTTTATCAGAAAATATATTTTTCACTTTTAAAAATGACAGTTATTTATTTTCTGAATTATAATTTAATCATTTACGAAAATTTAGGCTAATTCAAATTCTTTGAACTGATTTCGAAATATTTTTTTTGGGTCTAAATCAGCTGGTATAGTTATAAATGGAAACAATATTTCTAAGCAAACTTAGAGTTAATTAATTAATTTTTAAATAAAAATAATAAAAATATTACAATAAAAAATTTCTAATTTTTTAGATGTACTAAAGTAGTTAAATTCGAATCGTTTATAATTGGTTCAAAATATTTTTCGAATGTATATAAAAATAGCTAAAATTAGAGCTTGTAGTACAAAACAATTATTTTATATTTTTTAAATAATTTTTAATAAACATTATTGATATTCTTAGTGCTTTTGGTATTTTCGAACTTGTTTAAAATATCTGGAAGAAATCAAAAAAGTTATTTATATTATTAAAAAAAAAAAAAATATTTTATTTAAAATATAAAAAAAAAACATTAAACCTATTTTTTATTTTCGAATTTTTCGAAATTACCCAGCGGCTTTCGATTCATTTGAAAAAATTTGGTATGTGCTTTAATAAGGCTATTCTTTAATTGATTATTTTAAATATTTGAATTATTACAATTATTGTGAACTTTTTATATTTTAGAACTCAACTTTGAAATTTCGAAAAATAGTTTAAGTTTTTGGTGGTAATAGCTATTTATAAATTACTCTAAGGATTCTAAAATTCAAAAGTTTAGATTTAACAATTTTTAAAATTTAAAATTACGAGTAAAATTTACATTTAAATAGCATTTTCTAATTTCGAAATTCGTGGAACATTAAAAAATAAAGCAAAATGAACACCAAATCTTATTTTTAATAACAATTTTTTAATTTTATTATATTTAAGTGGTAAAATTTAATTTCAAAAATTTTCGAACATAAGTTCGAAAACTTTTAAAGTGATCAAAACGATAGAAATTAATATTTTAAGCATAAAAAAATAGATTTTTAGCATTAACCGTTAAATAACAGATGTTCGAAACCATTAATAGAAATAACAATTCTCTAAAGTGGGTTTACCACCAGTATTTTATTTTAGTTCAAATTGCTATTAAAACATAAAAATTTTTCAAATTTATTGTAATGTGAAACAGACTCCTTTAATTTATTCCATTTCAATATGATTCATAATTTCAAAAACTGATTTTATTAAAAGCATAGTTTTTTTTTTTAAACTTAATTAGCCACTCATTATACATACGAATATAAAAATCATATTTTTATACCACCCTCAATCAAGACTGGACTTAAAAACAAAAATTTACCATATGGCAGTCATAATTTACAATTTTTTTTGTTTTAAATAAAAATTCGACTTTAAAAATTTAACACATAAAAGACAAGTCAGGCAGGCAACAACAAGAGAACACGTTTGAACTAAATTTTTAGTTTATTTTTTCGTATTTTTTTTTATACAAATAAATAATTAACAACGCTACAAAAAATTCAACATAATTTGTGTACGAAACAGAGAGACTACAGACTATAGTAGAATTTTAAATATTAACAAAAAAAAAAAAAATTAAAAAAAAATATACGTAAATGATCTAGTCAATTTTACAGCTGGGTCGGGATAAAATGAACTATGAAGGTAAAAATTTATCAAGTCGTTTGAAACTTTAAAAACCATTTGAAGAAATCTCGAAAGCGAGTACACATGGTTTATAACAAAAAATACCAGATATCAAAAAAAATCAAGGAATATTCTGTATTCGAAAAATCTGCTACTTTTTTTTAAAAAAAAGGTAGTAACTATTCGAAGAAAAATTAGGTGTAAAAAATTAAAAGCATTATTAAAGTACAGGAACTATTACTTGTTAATTTTCCAGCAAAAAATTTATAGTTTTTACTTTTTTGGAATAGTAGTATTTTTTTTAGTTTCCACTTTTTGAAATCGTAGTGTTTTTTTATTTATTTTTTAATTTCTACTTTTTCGGGAATAGTAGTATTTTTGTATTTTCACTTTTTTAAATAGTAGTATTTTTTAGTTTTTTTCTTTTTTTTAATAGTTATTTACATACTTTTTTTAAATAGTAGTATTTTTTTAGTTTCAACATTTTTGAAATAGTAGTATTTTTTTCTTTCTACTTTTTGAAAGAGTAGTATTTTTTGTGATTTTAGTTTCTATTTTGTAAAATTGTAGCATTTTTAAGTTTCAACTTTTTTCAAATAGTAGTATTTTGTAGTTTATACTTTTTCAAATAGTAATATTTACCTAGTTTCTTAAAATAGTACTATTTTCTAGTTTCTACTTTTTTTAAATAGTAATATTTTTCCACTTTTTTGAAATAGTAGTATTATTTAGTATCTTTTTTTAAATAGTAGCAGTTTTTAGCTTCAGCTTTTTTGAAATGTTAGTATTATTTAGTTTCTATTTTTTTTAAGTAGTAATATTTCCCTACTTTTTTGAAAATACTACTATTTTTTATACAACAAAACCGCAAACAAAAACTAAAATTTTATTATAATATATAAAACAGCTTTCAAAATTTATTTTTAAATAATACCATTTGTTTTTTCAAAAAGTACTATTTTTTAAAAAGTAGTATATTTAAAAAAGAAGTTGGCATGGCATGTTTACCTAATCTAAAATTTTTTATTAAAATTGAAAGAAAAGTTATTAAAGCTGTAATTACAAAAAAAAGTTTTACTACTTTTTTCTAAAAAGGTATTATTTTCGAGAATATGATTTTTACAAGTTTTTTTTTTGGTTAATAAAAATATTTTTAATTGTAAAAATCAGTAAACAAAGTTGTATTTCTAAATTTAAATATCTAAGTTACTATTTAAATTTCTTGAAAATAGTAGTATTTTTATAAAATTAATAGTAAAATAAGTTTTACCTTAAATCAAACTTATTTTTCATATAGTTCGGTTATCTTAGGTTACACTTTGAAAAATATATTTTTATTCAAGTATTTTGTAACAGAAAAAGTGTAGTATTTGAAAAAGGTACAATTGATCTCTGCCAAAAATTTTAAGTACAAAATAAATAATTAAATTTCCTTTAAATATAGAAAAAAAAAGTAGTGAAAAAGTGTAGTAAATGCAGGAAACTACTTTTTTAATTCTAATAAAATTTTACAACACTTGTTGCTTAAGTATTTTTAAAAAATAAAAATTAAATTTTAAAAATTACTTTATTACGATTCAACTCATATTTAAAAAAAAAAGGAGTATAAAAAAAATAATTTCATTAAAAAATATTTGTTGCAAGTTAGCAGTTAATAAAAGCTATTAGCTCTTATATAAAGTTTCTTTTTTCTTCTTAAATTAGAAAACCAAAAAAAAAGTTATAAAAATTACTTTAAAAAAAAGTAGTTAATACTGTAAAAGTGTAGTAAATGGTTAAAAAATTTATTTTTTTTAAATAAGATATTTTTTCTAACAAACAATTTTAGTAAATTTTATATATAATACGATTGCTTTGGGGAATAATTGACTTTATTAATTCTACTACTATTTTGAAAACGTTAGTATTTTTCCAAATGTCTTTTTTTCCCAAATTTAAGTTAAGCTTAAGTTATTAGGTTTAAGACAAACAGTTTTAAATAATAAATACTTTTAAAAAAAATCTACTACCTTTTCAAAAGGTAGTTAAAACACATTAATGCAATTTATTTCATAATTTATTATAATAAAATTATAAGAAGCATTAAATATACAAAAAAATATATATATTTTTTTAAGAAAATATTATGAAATTTAAAGCTTGTTCTATTAAAAAAGTACTTTTTTTTCAACTAAGAAATCAATGCATAAACAATATTTATTTTTATAAATGCCTTTTTTAAATGTCTTTAAATATATTTATTGTATTATTTTTAAACTAAAAAATACACCTTTATAAAAAAGTAGTAGTGTTTGTTTTTAAAAAGTAGTATTGCAAGAAAAAATAATTTGAAGAAAATATGTTTTTTATCACAGTATTTGGTAAAATATTTAGTAAATAAAATTAATAATTTTAATTAGTTTTACTTAAATTTTGAGGTTTTAATACTTTTTGAAAAGTTACTACCTTTTCTAAATTAACATAAAAAACATTGTTAAATGTTTTTTTTAATAAAGATAATGTCTTAAAACTTTTTTTTTGCATAAAAATTTTTAAATTTCACATTTTTCTCAAATTTAATACTATTTTAAAAAAGCACTTTTTTTCTAAAGTTGTTTTAAAAAGCATATTTTAGAAAAATTTTTTGAATTTAAAAAAATACAGTTTTATAAAAGAGTAGTAGTTTCTTAAAATTAGTACTGTTTTGAAAAGTACTTTTTTTCTAAAGTTGTTTTTAATTGCAGTTTTTAGATAAAATTATTGCATTATTTTGTATTTAGAAAAATACATCTTTATGAAAGAGTAGTAGTTTATAAAATTTAGTACTTATTTAAAAAGTACTTTTTTTCTTAAGCAATTTTTAGTTGTATTCTTTAGTAATATTTATTATATTATTTTGTAATCAGCACAATACATCTTTATAAAAGAGTAGTAGTAAAAAAATCTACTACTTTCTTCAAAAGGTAGCTAAAACACCCAAATGCAATTTATTTTATAATTTATTAAAAGATATTTTAATTAGCATTAAATATACCAAAAATTATATAATTTTTTTGAGAAATTTAAAGCGTACTTTATAGAAAAGTACTTTTTATATGCTGAAATAGTAATAATTTTATTATTTCAACCAAATAATTAATGGACAATTAGTATATTTACTTTTATAAATGCCTTTAAATATATTTATTGTATTATTTTTTTACAGAATAATACACCTTTAAAAAAGAGTAGTAGTTTTTTTTTAAAGTAGTGTTTCAAGCAAAAATAGTTTATTTGGCAAGTGTTTGGTTAAAAAATTTATGTTTTTAAATTCATTTTTAATAAAATTTTTCAGTTTTAGTACTTTTTAAAATTTTACTACTATTTTCCAAAACAACATTAATAATATTACATAAGCGTGATTCCATTTTTTAAAGTATAATTAATATTTTAAAATTTTTTTGGCCACAAAATGTCTACTTTTCACATTTTTCTTAAATTTAGTACTATTTAGAAAAAGTACTTTTTTTCTAAAGTAATTTTTAGCTGGATTCTCCTGCATATGAAAACAAATTCATATGAAAATTATTATTTAAAATGCGGTATCTTTCAAAAATGTCTACTTTTCACATTTTTCTTAAATTTAGTACTATTTAGAAAAAAGTACTTTTTTTCTAAAGTAATTTTTGGCTGGATTCTTCTGCATATGAAAACAAATTCATATGAAAATTATTATTTAAGATGCGGTATCTTTCATATTAAAACAACAACAGCAACAAGAGCTAATAAAATTACTAAGAAATTGGAAGAAAAAAAACAACACCAACAACAACAAACAAATAAACATTATGAAACGACTTCTTACTACAACAACTATTATTATTATTAAAGTATTAAAATGACATAGAAGTAGCCAACAGACACAGAAAACAAATCTTAGAATTAAATCTTTTAATCCAATTAAAACGCTTCATTTTGTTAGAAACCAAATAACAATAACAATAGCAATAACAATAACAACAGCAATAGCAATAGCAACAGTAACAAAGATAATATAAACTATGAGGTTGTTTTTGTATCTAATCACTTGCATGTATCTTAAGCTCAACAATATTCTTCTTTTTTTTTGTTTTTACTATGAAGAGTACGATCACCAATTTAACAACAGCAACAACAACAACATATAAAATTAAAATTATTATTAGCCTGATTGCCATTTGATTTGATTATTTAAAACATAGAAAAAAGATGAAACAAACTGAAAACAAAATCGAAAGCTATAGAGCCACAGCCACGGCCAAATTCATTATAATTTTGAGCAACAGATATTCGTGTTGAAGTCTTTGTTTTTTTATGTTGGCCATCTTTCCTTTTGGATTTTAATTATTTATAGCGGGTGTTTTTTTATAAAGGTATTATAGAACTTTAAGTTGGCAACACTTTTTTTACTGGTTGCTAACATGAATAAACTGACGTCTGAACAACACTTTCAGATTAAAGCCCAGAAATGCCCAGGTGCTGATATGAATCTATATCACATGCTGTGCCCCTTTCCCCCAGGGGCTCTGAATCTTGATAGATTTCTTCCCCATCCTGACATGTGCCTTTGGGGCTAAAAGACGGCACCAGTCGCCTGGACTAGCAGGAACCCGATACTGAAAGAGACATGGAACTCTCAAAGACCGACCAGTGACTCATTTTACACACCTGGTACCATGGGAATTACTTGCCCGCAGGGCTACTGCCCTGCTCTATAGGAGTGTTCGATACTCCCATATAGGGGCCAACCTCAATAACCAGTCAGAGAACAGCTAATTGTCTAAAGAGACAAATAGTGAACTCTGCGAGCGTACTGAGCAAGACACCAGTCTAAATGGAATAGTTGGTTCCAAAAAGACTATCATGTGCCCCCGGGGGGAAAAAGGCTTGTGGCATAATTGATTTATTGAAGGAATCATTTTTTAGCCACTTTGTTTAGGACCTGGTGAACTGGCCTTACTGATCGTGCGATTTAAGGCCGCTAGACTATTTTCTGTGGAAATATGTGACCATTTGGAGAACAACATTCGCCGCATTATGGATGATATACGGGTACAAATGTCGGAAAAAGTCATTGAAAATTGGACTAAACCTTCAGATTGGAATACATCCCATCCAATTCAGCCGGATCGTCCAAAGATGGAAGACAAATGTCATGTATGGGCCGGCGCTTTAAAGTCTATTTTAAAGTTGCTCGACCGCATACAGGAGAGAGCCAAGAGGCTCATTGGGGATTGTAGGGTATCGAACTCTATTGATTCTCTAGAGCATCGACGCAATGTTGGATGCATTTTACTGTTCTATCGTTAGTACAATGGTAAGTGCTCTAACGAAATTAGGGAACTTGTTCCCGTTACTCGCACATTTTTGCTTTTAACTCGATTTTCGTTAAAAGCACATCCGTTTGTGTGATTGATTGACCAGCGAAGCCACTACGCATTACAGGGAAAAGTCATTTTTTAGCCGAACAGTTCATATGTGAAATAAGCTCCCCCCAGCGGTCATTCCTGTCACTATCCATGTAGGAAAGTTCAAATTAAATGTCTGCAAACACTAATACCTGTTTCCTTCTCACCATAACCTGATTTCCTAGTTCTGGCACAATGCAATGCATGTGTAGGGGCCATCCCCTGAGTGCTGGTCCGAAACGAAGAACAGACGCTGTGGTGGTCATATGCCAGAAGTCATATTTAAATTATGATGACTGAGGATTATCTTTCTAGGGAAGTAAATTAAATGTCAATTTAAAAATTTCACTTTAATTTTCTTTAGTTTCAAATTTCTATACCTCTATAAAAAACACCTTTTATATATATTTATGTGCGTGTGTGTTTGATATCTATTTAATTCAAAGTAACCAAAAGATAGATTTGAAGATACACCTTCTTTTATGTTGTTGTTTTTTCATTTATTTTTTGGGGGAGAGATTTAATACTTCAACACATACAAATGCATTTATGTTTGTGTATATGAGAGTACGATCAACAAATGCCTTAATAATCTTGTGGCTCCTAGAGATTTTGAAAAGCAAACACTCCCCAAGTTAAGCAGCGAGCGACATGCTACGAAAAGATCTAAATGAAATTGAGGATTAAAATATGAAAAATTGATTTAACCCTTTAATTAACCTCTTAATTTGAAAAGGAAAAAATGATTTAAAATAAACAACAGTTCGGAAGGTCTTAATAAAAAGTAGTAAAAGCAAACTTATTACAATCTTATACAAATCTTGTTTGAAAAAAGTAAATTTTTTAAATAAATTTTGTTATAAAAATTTTCTTTTTTTAACAAAAATTCAATATTTTTTTATTTTAGTCAAGTTTTCTAATTTTTTTTTAAAGAAATAATATCAAGTTAAGATTTTTACAAAAAGTAGTAGATTAAAAAAAGTAGTATTTTCTGAAAATTATAATT
Source organism: Trichopoda pennipes (assembly GCA_030448955.1). Taxonomy (NCBI): domain Eukaryota; kingdom Metazoa; phylum Arthropoda; class Insecta; order Diptera; family Tachinidae; genus Trichopoda; species Trichopoda pennipes. Next base: position 3,848,340 of record JASKUP010000056.1, on the reverse strand, counting down.
TTCTATTTTAAAAAACATTTTGTTTGTTATATTTTAGCTAGAAAATATTAAAAACAACAATTTTAAATGTTTTATAAAAAGTAGTATATTTAAAAAAAAAGTACTATTTCTTTAAAATTGTTATTAAAGCCACAAAGCATTAAATAAAATAAAGCGGAAAATAAAATATACACTAAAATATTTTTTAAAAAAATATACTACGTTTTTTTTTTAAAGTAGTATATTTATTACTTTCTTTTAGTATGAAATTTGTAGGATACTATTATGAGAAAACGGGATCTGAGGAAAACTATATAAAAAAAATTTTCTAAATTATACAAAATTAAGTATAAACATATCTAACAATTTTCCGAAAACTAAATGGCTAATTAATAGAGAGTTCCAAAATTTATACCAAAATTTAATAAAATTTCTTTAAATAGTAGTACTTTCCAACATATATATTTTTTTAAATTAGAAATTGAATAATTTAATTCCAATTTGTTAGTTTTGAAATAGGCTTTATTCAAATAATCTTTAATTAAGTTTAAATTTGTTAAAATTTATAAGAACTTTTTAGTACTCTTTTTAAAAATAGTATTTCTTTTAAAGTAGTATTGGAAAATAGCTTTTTTTTATTAGAGATTAACTATTTCTGCTAAAACATTAATTTCTTTTTTAAAAATTTTAATTTTGCATTATTAAAATTTTAGTACTTTTTTTCCAAAAGTAGTATATTGTCCAAAAAGTATTATTAAAAAAATTTACAATTTATTCTGAAAACTGTTAGTACAAGGAAATAATTAATTTCTAATTATAAACTTAAAAACTCATAACGAAAAAAGTAATATTTTTTATTTATTGTCATTCCTTCCGTCTTTATTGAACAGCGTGCAGTTTCGATGTGAAGACATCATGCTCAAGCCTTGTTCCAAACTGAGTACAGTTTAGAACACACAAACAATTTTATAGTATTTTTTTATTATCTTTATATTAACTACAATTTTTTAAGTTATCTACTACTTTTTATACAAAAAGGTAGTTTTCTACTACTTTTTTTATTTAAATATTTTTATTAATTTTAGTTAACATACCAAAATTAATATTAATTCTGTTTATTTTATTAATAACATTTTTTAAAAAACGGGATTTTACTACTATTTTTTAAATAGTAGTTTTTAGTTTTAAACAAATTATTGCAATATTTTTTTATCAAACATCTACCTCTAATTAAGCATGTTTGAAAAATTTTTAGAAAATAAAAAACAAATTAGTAGTATTTTAAAAAGTAAAATGGTATCAAAACCGGTACTAATTTTACTTTTTACATAGACGAAAAAACAGTGTTAGAAAAGTTATAAAATAAATGAAATATAATTTTTGAAAAAGTAATATTGTAGAAAAATCTTACTTAATTTATTGCAATTCTTTAAACTACCTACTACTTTTTATAGGAAAAGGTAGTTTTCTAGTACTTTTTTTATTTAAATATTTTTCTAAAATATAGTTAATATAAAAAATTAATAAAAATTTTACTTTTTATTTTATTACAGCTAATTAAAAAAAACTTTATTTTACTACTATTTTTTTAAATCACTCGTTTAAAAAGTACTAATGTTGTTCCTAAAATTGGTACTAATTTTACTTTTACATAGATGGCAAAAGTAATTTTAGAGAAGTTATAAAATAAATAATTTAATAATTTTTCAAAAACTAATATTGTAGAAAAATATTACTTTTATAGGAAAAAGTAGTTTTCTACTACTTTTTTTATTTCAATATTTTTATAAAATTTAGTTTTCGTAAAAAATTAATATAAATTTTACTGTTTATTTTGTTACTGCTATTTAAAAAAAAATATTTTACTACTATTTTTTAAAAAGTAGTTTTTAGTTTAAAAAATGTATGCAATATTTTTTACGCAAATATCCGCCACTAATTAAGCTTCTTGTGAAAATTAAAAAAAAAAATAAAAAACCAACTTTTTTAAAACGTACTATTTTAGAAAAATGTTACTAAAATTGCTACTAATTTTATTTTTACTGAAGGTTTAAAATAGATCACACAAATTTATTCTAAACGTTAATCATCATTTAAATCATCTATTTAAAACCTTTTGCAAAAATTAAATAAGTACCAATTGTAGTAAAATTTTTCTACAATAGTACGTTCTCGAAAATAAATATTTAGTACATATTAATTTTACTAAAATTGGTACTTATTTTATTTTTGAAAAAGGTTTTAAATAGATGATAAAACTGTATTAGAAAAGTAATAATCTAAATAATGTTAGTACGTTTTAAAAAGTACTATTGAAGAAAAATGGTACTAAAATTGGTACTTATTTTATTTTTACTTGAAGTTCTAAATAAAAGTTATTAGTATTAAATCGTAAAAAAATACTATTATAAAAAAGAGTACTTTTAAAACACATTTTGTACCCCATGATCTTAAAGGTTAAATTGAAATTTAATTTTAACACGTTGCTATGTTTTAAAGAAACTCATTCCAAAAAGCATATTATCACAAAATAGCGTGTGAATTTCCAAAGAAATTCTCATCAACATAATATTGGAAAAATACTAAAAAACCAATAAAGAAAAATAGAGGTTAATAACACTCAGGGATACACAGCCATACCTACGGATACTAATTGAATAATTGAGTTAATTTCAAAATAATTTTCAAATTAAGATTGAAGCAAAGGAAAATTTTAGAAACAAATAGCCTGCATTTTCTACATCATACTTCATCAACGAAATACATAATTAATACCTTGACTAACTTTTTATGCATCTTCTCCTCAAAAAATATCTAAATAACCATCTGTTATTCTAGTTTTTGTTAGGTTTTATTTTAATCTTTGCTGTTGATATTTCAAACTTTTATTATACAATAAATCTCATAAGTTGTTATCATCATAAAACAGTATTATTTCCATAAATTTTTTAAGATCATATCACATGTGTTGTTTGTTTTTGTTGGTCTTTTGTTTGTGTTATTTTTGAAACATTCAACAACTTCTGCATCATCTTCCTGAGAAATTTACTAAACAAAAATTTAGCGGAACTATGAGTAAAATTGTTAAGACTGTTAATATCTTAAGGTATTTATCTTAAGTAGTTTACTGGGACACAAAAAAAAAAAAAAGAAATTGAAAATATTCAACTTAATCACAATGCAGGCAGCAGAAGAAAGATGCATTTTTCCCTTAAATTTTATTTTAAAATCTGTCTTAATAAATTTTTATTCCAATTTTATTTTTATTTTTAATAATATTTAAAACAAATTTAAAACTTTTTAAAAAAGTACTTTGAAAAAAAAACGACTATTTCAAAAAAGTACTTTTTAAAAAAGTACTATTTTAAAAATGGACTATTTTAAAAAATAGCTATTTATAGCTCTTTTAAAACTTAACTTTTAAAAAGTACAATTTTAAAAAAGTACAATTTTAAATAAGTACTATTTCAAAAAAGTACTTTTTAAAAGTTAAGTTTTAAAATAGCTATTTTCTAAAATAGTTCTTTCTTAAATAGTACTTTTTTTTCAAAATAGTGCATATTTCAGAATTCATTCAATTTATACAGTTTCTTAAAATTAAAATTTTAATTAAAATTCATATTAAAAACGGTCTTTAATTATAAGAAACCAACAGATTTGTTTTTTTTAAAGGTAGTATTTTTTTTAAATAATCAAAACAACTATTTCCCAAAATGCCTTCTTAACTTTAAGATTTTTATAAATTTCCTTAGTTTGCTTGTTGACCTTAGCGTTCAAAATAAATGCAAAAAAAGTATTGTGGCATTTTACTACTATTTTTAAAGCAAAAAACTTATGTTAAATTTATGTTAAACTCTTCTATTTAAAACTCATTAGTTTTTAAAATAAACCATTTAAAAAATATATTCTTATTTTGTTACTATTAAATTACAGTTTTTTTATCCAGATACTACTATTTTTAGAAATGGGTTTTTAATTGAATTTTTCAGGTTTCTTATTAAAAAAATATTACTATTATTATTAATATTAATATTATAAGCTCTATAATATTTTATACAGTTATAAATTATATTTTTCAAATATAGTATTAAAGGTACTGTTTTAATTAAATTAAAAAAGTAGTAGATATTTAAAAACAAAAAAATCTTTAACTGCAATGATAGTTTGCTAAGTAGCATTAAAAAGTCATTATTTTAGCTTAAATTTAGCGACTTAAAAAAAGTAGTATTTTAATACTTTTTGGAATTTAAGTATTTTATTGATTTTAAATAGTATATTAATACCTTTTTAAATATTTTTCAAAATTTTTTTCAAACTAAAAGTTAAATTTATAACATTACCTTAATACAAATTACTACTCTTTAAAAAAGTAGTATTTTTCTACACTTTTTAATCAAACATTTATGAGTAGTAATAGTAGTAGTTTAGGTATAAGTAGTAGTTATATTATCAGTAGAAGTATGAGTAGCAGTATAGATATAACTAGTAGTATTATTTTTATGAGTAGTAGTGGTACGAGTAGTAGTAGTAGTAGTGTGATTAGCAACAGTATGAGTATGAGCAGTAGAAGTAGTAGTAGTAGTATGAGTAAATTTTTTATAAATATAAATAAAAGAAATATTAAATAATATTTGATATTTACAAATAATAATTCAAATAATTAAAAGTAGGTAACTATACTATTTCGAATAGTAATAAAAAGGAGTATATAAACAAATTTGGTTACTTTAATTATTGAAATAGTACTAATAATAATTTATTTTATTTATTTTTAATTTTTGAGTTTCTAATTTTATAAACAAACTTAAAAAAAACTACTACTTTTTAAATTTAATTTTTACTACCTTTTTAGTTCTTTTATTTGCACAAAATTATGTTAAAACATTCAAAAATAATAATTAACTGATTATTTCAATTTTAAATAAAAATTAAAGATATAAATTGTACTATTTAATTATAGGAGTATTTTGCTACTTTATTTAAAAAAGTAGTATATTAGGTTAATTATGATTATAAAATTGAAAAACTAATAAACCAAGTAGAATAAATATTTTAAGTAAAAATTTTGTAAACTAGTATTAAAAAGTTAATACTTTAATGCATAGAAAAGTTGGTAGTATGTAGTATTAAAATATAAATATTTGAAAAAATAAACTACCATTTTTATAAAGTAGAAAATTATGTGTGCTACTAAAAACCATTTTTAAAACATAAAAATAAGTTTAAAGCGGCTAGAAATAATAGTAGTATTTCTACTACTTTTTTTCAAATACAAAAAAAAATAAGAAAGAGTACGAAATTTTTTAATTACATTCCTTAAAAAACAAATTTAAACTACTGCACCCTAACGTTTCTTCGAAGCAAATATTTTTGCAGCCTCTACTACTACTACTAATGCTTTACTTTCTTTAAATAATGGACAATTTTCATATTTTTGGTAAATAAATAACTATATTTATCGATATGTGCTTGGCTTTTCCGACGGGGTTAATTTTAATTTTATTTGGGTACGGTTTTCCGTCGACGAGGGTCGACGTTACAAACTGTGAAAGTTTCCAAAACCCTAATCTTTAAAAAAAGGTAGTATACAAATAAGATTCCTAAAATGTTGTCAATTTTGTCCAAAAACGCACAAAAGTTTCTGCTAATAAGTTAAATAAATTATTATTAAAAGCTTGTGTTTTTGAATTAAACAAAAAAATAGTAGTAGAAAAAAGTAGTATTTCTACTACTTTTTGAAAAATAGTTATTTTTGTTACGTTTAATTTAAAATTTGCAAAACATAAATTTTAAAAATGAATTTTTTTTTCAAACAAAAACTAAAGCACACGCCTGCAGCTTTTATTTAAACTTGCATGTTGTCTCTTAATGCCAGCTATGGGCGCCTGGATGATATTTTTAAAGCTGGTTTTTTAGCGTTTTAATTTTTTTTATCCCATTTTTGTTATTGTATTTGTTAATCTTTGATGGCGTTTTTTATGATGTTTAAAACGTTTTAGTTTCTTGTTGTTTTTGTGTCCCAAATCAATTCCCTAGAAATACTTTAGGAAATTGGGACAACTGTTTGTTTTAAATTTATAAAAAACACTGTGAATACGATTAAATTGGAAAAAAGTTAGAAAATTTCTAAAAATATAAAAACAAAAATAGAAAAAAATCTGATTTAAGACCTAAAGGTTCAAAAACTAGGCCGTATATACATAAAAAATATAAGCTTTCAACTAAGCTTTAAAGCTTTAGTTATTTATTAATTTATTTTAAGTTAAGCAATTTTATTTTTCGTGCTTGATTCCTTTAAATAAATATTTCATGATATTCTCACGAAATATTTATTACAAAAATTTTTATTAATAAATATCTTTTTTCTTTTTTAAGATCTTTTTTATATATTTTTTCTTCTCAATATTTCGCTTTCCTTTGGAAAGCTTCTTCAGGAAAAAATTTTTATATTTTTGAAAACAAAAAAAAAATTATTAAAAAATTGAAAAAATGTTTCAAAACATTTGACAAAAACATATAAAATATTTTTTCATACATATGTACATACAAAAAATTTTAAATTTTCAAATATTCAAACATACAAAAACAAGGAAACGGAAATAATAAATAAATAACAAATAACAAATTCTCTCTTATGAAATGATTATAACAAATTATGTGTCTTTTTAATTAAGTACCTATAATTCTGAGCTAAATTGTCTGTGTCTGTCTTGAAATTTATTCTGCTTACATTTGGTACATTAACAATTTCTAACATTTCCAACATATAACGTCTCTTGTAGTTTTTTTCTATATCTAATACTGATGTTTCATCAAACTTTGGATAATGATTATATTTCTTACAATGTGAAGATAAGGATGTCTTCTGTGTTGAAATATTCACAGGTGTGACCAGCTAATCTCGTTTTAAGTTTATTTTTTGTTGTCCCAATATAAACTTTGTTACAGTTCACCTGGTCATTTCCTCCACATGGTATCCTGTATACTACATCAGATATTTCCATTTTTCCTATTTTATCCTTCATACTGCTAAATAATTTATTTAATGTGTTATGTGTTTTGTGTGCAATTATATATTTATCTGTGTCATATATTTTACACTTTCTTAATCTCTCTGATATTCCAGGAACATAAGTTAATGGTTTATGATTTCTTGGCTCTGCCGTAAAATTTCCTAAATTATGCCTATAACTACCATATTGTCTAATTAATCTGTTAGTTAATTCTACTGGAAAATCATTGTCATTAAGTATATCTCTTATTGTATCCCTATTCTTCAAATGAAATTCTCTATCACTTATAGTCAATATTCTGTCATATCATCATATTTTTCGCTGTGTTTATTATCATTTTCCTTGGATGTTTTGAATAAAAATGAATAATCCTTCCAGAAGATGTTGGTTTCTTATACCAATCAAATACTAACTTATTTTTCTTACTTATTTTCAATATATCTAAATATGGAAGTCTAGATTCTAATTCTCTTTCAATCGTAAATTTAATATCCGGATGGAAACTATTCAATTCTGACAAAATATCATCCACTGCATCTTCTGAAGTTATACAAAATAAATCATCCGCATATTTTGTGATTATCTTAGGCTTAATATGCATTTTACTAATACATGATTTTAGTAATTCCTCCATCACAATATCAGCTATAATTGGAGATGCTGGAGAGCCCATAGGGAGGCCCTCCTTCTGTTGATATATGCTATTATCAAATTGAAAATACCTATTGTCTTCAATGTAAAACTTAAGAATACGTAAAAATAATTCCTTCTCAATATTCGTATTTTGTTCTATTATCTGCCATTTTTCCTCTATAATACTTAACAAGAGAACATTTATTGTTTCAGTTAATGGTGCAATATCGTCACCAAAAACAATTTCTACTGGATTACCACAAGGTTCAATTTTATCACCTTTGTTGTATTCAATTTATACTTCGGACTTTTCAACGCCCTCGTATTTGAAAGTTGCCTACTACGCAGACGATACCGCTTTAATCTAGCAAACTGACAAAGGCATTATTAAAGAAAATGGAAAAAGGATTTGCTTCATGCATAAAATATTTTTATAAGTGGAAAATTAAAATCAACTCTAACAAAACACAATGTATCATATTTCCTTATAACAACTCCCCCAAACGATTACCAAGTCGACAAATTCGGTGTGGAAGTGAGAGCGTTACAATAAGAAATGATGTAAAATATCTTGGCGTATGTTTAGATAAGAAACTTAATTTTTCAAGGCACATTGACGAAATCGGCAAGAAATCCCTAAAAGCCATCAGAGCTCTGTGGCCTTTACTGAATAGACGCTCTTCACTTGGCCTTCAAAATAAAAATTTAATTTTTAAAAGCGTGATAAGACCAACCTTAACATATGCATGTCCCATTTGGTATACAGCAGCAAAAACTCATTTGAAGAAACTTCAGATAATACAAAACAAATGCCTCAAGATTATACACAACAAACATTGGAGACACTCAACGCAGCTTCTTCACGACCAAACGGGATATGAACGAATTGACGACTTCATAAAGAGACTCAACACTAAATATTTTGAGAAAATAGAAAGTTCTTCTTATCAGCTGATAAGAGAATGTAGAGAGTCGGCGTAAAGGTATTATTAAAACAAAAATCACCAAATTGGCAATGATATGTATGCAATGTGTTGTTGTATTAGACAATACAATTGTATTCATATATATTTCCTAATTATATTTGAACATGTTTCTTTTTTGGTATATGAAGGTTTTCCTATTTTCCCTTTAAAAAGAATAAATACTTCTAACTGAACTTTTCAATATCTGTGATTAAAAACATAATTTGCTGTAATATCTAAGATAATATCTCAAAACTGTAAATAAATATGTAAATAGCATTTAATTTAATAAAGATGAATTTGGAAATGAAAAATCCTCTATAATACTTAAAGCTAAACCTACAGGAATACTTGGAAAAAGTGAAACTACATCAAATGAAAACAATCTATCATTATCTTGTATATTTACTCTCTTGGTTTTATCCTTAAATTCCAACGAATTTCTTATATTATATATTGATTGTCCTGTCATCACCTTAAGAATATTCGTTATATACTTGCACAGTCTATAGGCCGGGGAATTAATGCAAGAGCAAATAGGCCTTAAAGGAAAATTCTGTTTATGGATCTTAGGTACTCCATACAGCTTTGGAGAATTTGATACATTTGCCTTAAGTCTATTTCTCTCCATTACTGATTTGATTTCTTTTTTAAAAAGTTCATCAACTAAAAAATTGTTTGTTTTTTGCAGTTTAGTAGTCGGATCCTTATTCAATATTGAGTATTTAGAAGTGTTTTTGAGTCTTTCTGTCTATGCTATGTTGATTTTATGAAAAATTCTCATAGAATCAGTTTGGCTTTGGATATAAGACTTTTAGGTTTTTCTATACAATATTGGGGTAAAATTCACTGATGAGCTACTTGAGCAATAGTGAAATTGCAATATGGATGTGCTCTCCCCCGCAGTAATACATTTCAAATATTTTTTATTTTTATTGGCATAAATAAAATGTTTATCATTTTAATAAAAACTTTCGTAATAAATATTTCGTGAGAATATCATGAAATATTTATTTAAAGGAATCAAGCACGAAAAATAAAATTGCTTATATTGAAAATGATTCTGAATAATTATAAATTACTTATTTATTTTAAGTTTAAAATAATTTTCCAAAAATTGAAGGTTAAATCATTTTTAATAAAATTTCTAAAGAAATAAAGCTTTGAAGACCCGGGCTGTTATTTAAAAGTTAGAATTATTTTAGAAGTTTTAAATTAATGAACTTGAATTTGTAGCAAATGTTTAAACTTTTTCTTTATCTAAATCTAGAATTAAATTACTTTCAGATTTACAAAAAATTACTAAAGCTTTCTAAAAGCTCTTGCTTATAAAAGGTTATTTAAAATCAAGATATTTTATTTTTAAAGAAAAAAATTGTTTTTTAATTTTAATATGAAATATCTAGAAAAAGCTTTTTTAAGCTTAATATTTTTTAAGTATCCTTACAGCAAATAATTTAAATTTTATTTTTATAATTAACAAATTAAAGTTTGCATTTTTAAGATTTATTATAAAGCACTGAAAGGGCTTTATAATAAAGTGTAACATCGCTAAAAATAGCGCAATGGCCCAGATCCTATAGGTATGCAAAATGATTGTATGAGACATATGCACAATGGCCCATAAAAAGTCAAACCAAAAAATATTTTTGGTAGAGACATGATTCTGTTGTCAAGCGATTTTCGGCAAACTCTTCCCCGACTTATTCCCCGATCAACTGTTGCTGATGAACACCTAAATTTGTGGCGGCACGTAAAGACACACTCCAATTAACAACTGGCATGCGAGTATTTTTGCAACAAGATGAAGAATTGCTAATATATTTTTGAAGCAGCTGTTAGACATTGGTAAAGGTAAAGTCGCCCACAGGTTTCTATTGCATCACGGAGTTGCTTATTCAGCGTGTTTTTCCAGATATAGTGCTGATCTCAATAAGACCATGTCAAATTTTCTTCGAGGACAGTTGACTTCCTTCAAGTCAGTTGACATCGTCATAAATCAGGAGCTTAACTTCTTTAGAATTTGGTGGGCAACCACCTCACCATTTCCTGTTGAAAGGAGGATCAGTTGTCATCATGCTGCCTAACATTAATTTATCACGACTGGGCAATGGAACTAGACTGCCTGTGAAAAAGCTAATAATAATAATAACGGTGTGCGACCGGCGGCAGTGTAACAGGTAAATATCTAATTCTATTCTTAGTATTTTTGGACTGGTAATCAGGGTATAGATGAAGCCGTAGTAATACCCAGCCGAATCTATATCCTGAGACAGGACAAACTGCGACGAAGCGATCCGCAGTCGCCACCGACAGTGACCAGGGCAGTGAACGGTTGCGCCGTGGTTATACCCAGCCCAGCCTACAATGCCTTGGCTCTTGTGGCGTACAGACAAATTTCGACAGACCGATCACTGACAGAGCCGTGGTTATACCCATCCGAGTTTGTGCCCGCAGTCACCATCGACAGCGACCGAAGCAGTGGACAGTTGCGCCATGGTTTTTACCCAGCCCAACTTACACTGTGAGGTGACGTTCTTCGAACACTGACCGTGTGACGTAGAATAGAGTTACCTAAGCCGCCTGCACACACATCAGTGAACAAAATACGAAGCCCGAGCTGCAGTCAAGCACAAAACCGGGATTACGTGATAAGATTTACATCTGTACCTGGCCATGGAGCCTTAATCAATTGGTGGTCAAACCACTGTGAGTGAAAAGCAGCGCCACTCACGTCCTAGGAAGCCGAAGACTAATTCTAGCAACAGGTCCTTCCTAGTAGCAATTTCAATGATTCTAGAGCAGGGCTGCAAACCACCACTCCTTGCTGAAGAGTTGAAGACTTTCCAACTCCTGTCCAGAACACATGACTAGCATGCTTACTGGATCTAGGAACATTCCACCAGGTAGGTGTTATTAAAGGTGAAATGAACCTGGCCACCAAATAAAACTGACCTGTCTGTTATGGGGCCGCGAAACCACGATACTCCTATATAGGGGCCAACCTCAATAATCAGCTAGAGAACAGTTAAATGTCTACAGACACAAATAACGGAACTCTGCGAGCCTACTGATTCCCGTGGAAACAACGTGGAGTTCCCAGTTGACCCCTGCTGCCTTCAGGGGCCTGGACTCCCTTTTTCCCCCAGTTGCACAGGTCTAGATAGTCAAGTATTCTATAAAGACCGATAAATGTGCCCCCGGGGGACACAAAACCGGGATATAAGTAAATTCTTTCCTTAATAAGGAACAAGCTTGTATCCAAGGTTTTGTTTTTTTAAATCGACACAACACGACCCTAAACGCCGCTGAGCATACCTCAGCTACCAGAGGAAAAGTGTGTCGTTACATTTGGGCAAATACAAAGCAGAGAAAGTCTTGATCCCGAGTATACCAATGATTTCAACAGATTTACAATGCAGCTGCCTTGCGTCTGATCTTTGTGAACGCCATAAATAATTCAGAAGACCAGTCATTGTAAGTTTGAGGAATCAACTTGAATTCCCCCCCCCGGGGGCACGCAGTCTTGAAGGATCTCTTTCCCATCTTGACATATGCCTTCGGGGGTAAAATACAGCACCAGTCACCTGGGTTAACAGGAGCCCGATACAGGAAGAGATATAGGACTCTCGAAGTCCGAGCAGTGATCTGGAGATACACACTGGTACCACGGGAACCAGTTGCACGCAGGACTGCGGGCTTCTTCTGGTTGTTGGTGAGGACGCTCGGAGAGCAACGTGGTGGCTGTGGTTTAAATTGGTATTTGAAAAAGCTCCGAACAGGTGTTAATGAAAAGAAAAGGTTAACATCCATATAAATGTCCTAGTTGCGCTTGTAACAGGACCAGGAGTATGATAGTCTTCAACTCTTAAGCAAGGAGTGGTGTTACAGCCCTGCTACCGTGTAGTTGAAAATGCAACTAGGGCGTGGGTGGACGTTTTTTCCTACACTCGGTTGTAGGACCACCATCAGGTTATGGCCACATGGCTTGGTACTGATGTAAATCTTACCACGTTCTATATCTTTTAGACGCTAAAAGTGTAAAATTATTAAAGCTTTTTGAAAGCTTTTGATATTAAATTTAAGCTTTTGGAGCGTGTTGTTGTTGGTGGGACAACTTGTTTTTAAATCTTAACAAAATATTTTTAAATAAATGCGGAATTTTTTTTTTGGAAATCCTTTAGCAAACAACAGTTAGAGATCCTTTTGTTATAATTGACAATCCTGTTTAAAGATTGAAAGAATTCTTTATGTAAAACACAAAAAAAAAACATTTGATATTGAAAATTTATGTTCAAATTTATTTGAAGAATAAAACACCAGAACGGAAACTCATCGAAAAACAATAAACACGCAACAAAACAAAAATAAAAATCCATTTAAAATAGTAAAATGAAACAGATGAATAAATCGAAAACAGTAAGAACTACTACAGCAACAACAACAGCAGCAGCAGCAGCAACAAAATTATAGAAATCTTCAATGCAAGAAAAGAACTCTGCCAAAAGGAAGATGATGATGTTGTCTTTCCAAAAAAATATATTTTTATTTTAAAATAACTATAATACACTACACACATACATACACACACGTATATATATAGCCCTCTTTAAAGAATTGTGTGTATGTGTGTGTGTAAGAGTTTATTTCGCATTAAACAAAAAATACCAAATGCCTTACAACTACAACTACAACTATGAGAATTCTAAATTATTTAAAATCATGGTCATGAAGTGGAACAAAAATGTGGTTAAAATAACATACGCACACACACACACACATTAACACACACACTCGATTCCATAAAATCTTGCATTTGAAAACAAAGACTGACAAGACCCTGGGTTTAATAAAAAGTTTTGTATATAGACAAGGCTCTGAGTTTTATAAAGGGTGTTTTTATAGAGGTATAGAACTTTAAAATGATATAAAACAAATTCTTCTACAGTGACATGAAAATTGCTTTATTCGCACGTTAATCATCTGGCTTCTGGCAAATGAATCCCGCGACTGGCTCGTATAGGGTGTAGTCTAATATTGAGGTCCCATTTTCTTCCAAAAATTTCTATTTAAATATCGACAACGCGTTTTAGTTTTATCGGCGTAGACAAAAAATAAACTAGCAGCGCTAAATCGCACGATCCTGGTCGCCAATTCATAAGAATGAAACGTGACGCTATGCAGTTACCAAACATTTGCTTCAATAAAATCATTGTGGCATGAGCTGTCATGGTCATGTTTAATTGATAAACATAAAAGTCTGTAATCATGGGCTCTATAGCGGTCAACATTGATTGTAACGTTCTAACCAGCAACGTTTTTAAAGAAGTACAGATCAATGATATCACCAGTCGATAACCCACACCAAACCACGATTGATTAACATTACCGATTGAATTATGTAAAACCGGTTTTACGAATAATCCGTATTTTCTGCTTTTTTTTTAATTAACATCTTCCAATTAATTATTTGTTTATTTTTATAATAAATATAGTGTAATTTTTAAATATATTTTTACATGCAGGAACAAATTTTTATTCGATTAATCGAATAAATTCAAAACTGCTTTTCCGAATAATCGTCAGTTTTTCTGGATTTTATGGAGTCACAATTAATATACATGGGGTCCATAATGCCCGCCAAAAAGTCGATTGATTGACGTAATCCATTGATTAACATGAATTAACTATAACCGGTTTTCCGAATAATCGCTATTTTCCGTTTTTTTACAATAGTAGTATTAAATGTTTGGAAACTAAATCTTAAATCGAATAAGGTTAAATCGAATAAACTTGAATCGAATAAGATTTAATTGAACAAGGTTTAATCGAGTAAGCTTTAATCGAATAAGGTTTAATTGAATAAAGTTTAATCAAATAAGGTTTATTCGAATAAGGTTTAGTTGAATAAGATTTAATCAAATAATCGAATAAGGTTTAATCGAATAAGCTTTAATCGAATAAGCTTTAATCGAATAAGATTTAATTAAATTAAGTTTAATCGAATAAGGTTTAAGGAATAAACGTTAATCGAATCGAAAATTTGGCAGCTAAACGACATTTACGACGACCTTATAAAAGTGGTGGTTTATGCTAAATCAAATAAGTTTTAATCGAATAAGGTTAATTTAAATAAGATTTAATCAAACAAGGTTTAATCCAATGGACAATTTTTCATATTATTTATAATAGTACTATTAAAGATTTAAAAATAAATCTTAAATCGAAGACGGTTTAATCGAATAAGATTTAATCGAATAAATTTTAATCGAATATGATTAAGTCGAAAAAGGTTTAATCAACTAAGGTTTAATCGAATAAGCTTTAGTCGAATAAGGTTTACTCGAGTAAGGTTTAAGCGAATAAACTTTAATCGAATAGAAAGTGTGGTAACTAAGCCACGTTTAGAGTTGAGTATATGAGCCTTATAAAAAAAATATTAAATGTCTAAAAACTATATTCGAAATCGATTAAGGTTTAATCGAATAAGGTTAATGCGAATAATATTTAATCAAACGAGGTTTAATCTAATGGAAAATTTATTTATTTTATTTATAATTGTAGTATTAAATATTTGAAAATAAATATTAAATCGAAGACGGTTTAATCGAATAAGATTTAATCGAATAATCTTTAATCGAATATGTTTTAATAGAATATGCTTTAGTCGAAAAAGGTTTAATCAAATAAGGTTTAATCGACTAAGTTTTAGTCGAATAAGCTTAACTCGAATAAGGTTTAAGCGAATAAGTTTTAATCGAAAAGAAAAGTTCGTAATTAAGCCACGTTTAAAGTTGAGTTTATGAGCCTTAAAAAAAATAATATTAAAAGTTTAAAAACTTTATCCGAGATCGATAAGGTTTAATCAAATACGGGTAATTTGAATAGCATTTAATTAAACAAGGTTTAAGCTAATGTAAAATTTTTTTTTTATAATTGTAGCATTAAATATTTGAAAATAAATCCTAAATCGAAGACGGTTTAATCGAATAACCTTTAATCGAATAAGATTTAATCGAATGAGATTTAATAGAAAAAGGTTTTAATGAATAAGATTTAATTGAATAAATTTTAAACGAATAAGGTTTAATAGAATAAGCATTAATCGAATAAAGTTTAATCGAATAAGATTTATTCGAATAAGGTTTAAACGAATAAGTTTAATCGAATAAAAATTTTGGCAACTAAACCACGTTTAAAGTTAAGTATATGAGACTTTATAAAACTAGTATTAATTCTGTGAAAATTAAGCTTGCAAAGCTAAGCTTTAAGGCGTAAAATGCATGTCTTGACCAAATCAATCAATTTTAAGCAAAAAAATTTAAGCTAAAAAAAAAATTTAATTTTTAGAATAAAACACTAATAAAGCCATTTTAAAAAGCTTGCCAGCACGTTAAGAGCTTTAAATTGATGTTTTTAATTAGACGCCAAATACCAGCTTAAAGCTTTCCAACAAAGCTTATAGAAAATTCACACTCAAAAATAAATAATCAAAGGAAAAACATAATTTAAAATCAAAAATTTAATAAGTTTAAAAAACACCGTTGAAGCTTAAACGAAAGCTAATTAAGCCACAGCTAGAACTTCAATTCCAAGATATACATAATTACATCGCTGTTATTTATTTTTTCGTTGGTCCCATGGTTTAATCTCTTCAACTCGCAATATTTACAGCCAACTTATGTTTTTTCTTCCCAAATTCAAATAAACCTCTTCAAAAAAAAAACAACAACAACAAAAAGACGAATAACCACAAAATTATGAATCACTGTTAGTTTAACGAAAAAATGAACAAAAACAAATGAAAAACACTTCAGAAAATCATGACACAACAATGAGAAGAATACAAAAACAGTTGATTTTGAGTGTTTGAAAAACTGTATTAAAGCCAAACAATTCCTTCAAAAATTCTAAACTCTGTAAGACAAATTGTAAAAAAGAAAGGATAAATTCAAAACAATTGCAGCAAAAAGTACCTTTTATCAAGTACTTTTTACTTATTGTAATTTTATATTAAGGCGAAACATCTGCACAGCTTTTAAACAGAAGTAGTATTTTTGGAGACAGACAATTTCAAAAATGATTATTAAAGTACTTAGCAAGATAGAAGTACAAAATAATAATTGATAATATGTAGTAGCAAAAGGTACCTTAACTTAGAAATCAACAGCCATAAAATAAAATTTTTGATAAAACTTTTTTTATAGAAAGAGGGTTTTGGAAAAGTTCTTCTTTGTTAAAATATACTTGCTAATAAGGTACTTTATAACAAATAAAAAGTACCTTTTAAGAAAATGTAATACAATTTGATATAAATTAATTTTTAATGAAAATTACTTTTTGATATAAATTGCTTTAAAATAAAAAGTACTTTTTGATATAAACTTTTTTGAGATAAAATATAACTTTTAATAAAAAGTACGTTTTAAAAAAAAAGTATTAAGTTGTTTTTTATGCAAATAACAAAGTACTATTAATAAAAAAATTCTTTTTGATAAACGCTACTTTTTAAAACGAAAATTAAAGTACCTTTTATTAAAAAGTACTTTATATGAAAAAGTCATAAAACTTAATGAAAAGTAGTTTTTAATAAAAGCAACAAAGTAATCTAATCATCAAAATTTTTTTTTAAAAACTTCACTTTTTGATAAGAAGTACTTTTTATAAAAAAAAGTTTTTGAAACATATCACTTTTAAACTGAAATTAGTTTTGGACATAAACAACAAATTACTATTTATCAAAAATACATTTTTGATAAAAAATACTTTTTGAAAAAGTACTTTTTAATAGAATCACTTTTTAATAAGAACTACTTTTTGATAAAAATTTTTTTATTAATAGTAATTTTTATAAATAGAAATTTTGCATCAAAAGTACTTTTAGGTAAAAAAGTACTTTTTGGCAAAATATACCATTTAATAATAATTTCATTTTATTAAAAAATAGTTTATAAAAATAGTTTTTATAAAAATTAAAATTAAAAATTTTATAAAAATTAGTTTCTATTTAATAAGAATTACTTTCAGATAAAAACTTCTTTTTAATAAAAAAAAATACCTGTCACGGAATAGTACTTTGTTGTCTTTTGTACTTTTCTTAACTAAAAGAACATTTTTTAATTAAATAAAGTAAAGAACTAAACAAAAAGTATATTTTCCTATGAAGAAGCACTTGATTTTTAAAAACACAAGTAGATTTGAAAGATTCGTACTTTTTGCTAACTTATGAAAATTACCTATTTCTGTCCAGTTTTTTAATATTCAGAAATTTCACTCTGTCACCTTACATTTTATGATTTTTTTTTAACATGACACATCTTTCCAAATAAATACTTTGGCATTCAAATACGAAAACCGAACCTTGGTACTATTTCTCACAAATATAATTTTGAACTTTTATGTTATTTTTTTAAGTATCAAAAGATTAGATTATTAAAACCACAAAAAGTACTAAAATATAAGTACCTAAGCAAAAGTACCTAATATTCTTTAGGAGACGAAAAGTACCAGAAAACCGTTTAAGTACTAAAGCAGATTTTTAAACTAACAAATAATGGAGAATGTCTTTTCTTGGTGAAAACAAAAAGTACTAAAGCATTAGTACATAAGCAAAAGTAGCTAACTTTCTTTAGGAAACGAAAAGTACCGAAAAGCCTTTTAAGTACCAAAGCAGATTATTATTAGACTAAAAAATATCGGAGAATTTTTCATCGGTTGAAACAAAAACTACTACAGTATTAGTACCTAAAAAAAGTACCGAATTTTGTTAGGAGACGAAGAGAGCCAAAAGAAGTTTTAAGTACTAAAGCAGCTTATTAAACTAACAAATAACGGATAATGTTTTTTCTTGGTTAAAAATAAAAGTAGATTTTGGTATTTAAACAGGAAAAGTAAACCTTGGTACTATTTCTCTCAAATATAACTTTGGAGTTGTTTTTTTAAGTATCAAAAGAGTAGATTATTAAAACCACAAGCAGCTGAAATTTATTTTTATTTGCAACAAAAAGTACTAAAGTATAAGTACCCAAGCAAAAGTACCTTATTTTCTTTAGGAGACGAAAGGTAGAAAATAATTTTTTAGGTACTAAAGCAGATTTTTATACTAACAAATAACCAATAATTTTTTTCTTGGTTAAAAAAAAAGTACTAAAGCATTAGTACGTAAGCAAAAGTACCGAACTTTCGTTAGGAGAGGAAAAGTAGCGAAAAATTTTTTAAGTACCAAAGCAGATTATTATTGCAGTAACAAATAACTGAGAATTTGTTGTCGATTAAAAGAAAAAGTACTAAAGAATTAGTACCTAAAGAAAAGTACCGAACTTTCGTTAGGAGAGGAAAAGTGCCAAAAAACCTTTTAAGCACTAAAGCAGATTTTTAAACTAACAAATAACGGAGAATTTCTCTTGTTTAAAACAAAAAGGACTAAACTGTAAGTATCTAAGCAAAAGTACTTAATTGTCTTAAGGAGACGAAAAGTACAATAAAATTTATTTAAAGGAAAAGGTACAATACTAACATAACTTTTAAGGATAAAAAGTACTAAGATGGCTTTTAGACGAAAGGTATTTAAGTGTCGATTTAACACTTAAGATTATTTTATCACTGGAAAAAAGTACTTTAGTTGTTATTTAAAGTTAAAAAATGTGAGGCCAACAGCAATTAAGTTGTAAAATATACGACGATACGAACAAAATCATGAAAGCCCTGCAACATTGAAATTTTTTTTCAGGCAAAAATTTATTTAAATGTCATTTGTAAAAAAATGTTCTTCAACAATTCAATTTAGTTTCAACAAAAATTTGTTGTTTTTGTTTTTATTTATTTATTTTTTTAATTTAAGAAAACTGTGATTCAAGAAGAATCGGGGCATAAAGGAGATTTTATTGATGAACAAAAAATACACAGTAAAAGGAAAAAAACACATTAAAAACAGCAACAATACCATGGAGCAACCAAAAAGTAAAAAATAAAATAACACAGAAATAAATAAATAGAAAAGAAGAAGACTCTGAGCAGCAACAACAACAAATATAAAATTTTTACCTGAATTTTTTTCCTGCCTGTTTTTCTTTTCTTTTTAATAAACAACAATTCTTATCACACACGCACACACACACCCATACATAAATACAACACGAAGCAGCAAACCACCACCTTAAACTACTGACTGATTCACACATGAGGAAACATACAACAACAACAACAAAATATGATATTTCGGCTTAAAACTGTAAAACACAAACAACAACAAGTTTAAAATAAGAAAACACACACTCATGCTCAGCTAAAAGAAAAGCAAAAACAAAAAAATAAGAGAATACAAGACTCAAGACTCCTTAACATAAATATTGCCGAAAATTAACGAAGATCTTAATAGCCAACATTTACTTTATACTTTTGTTGTTGCTGTTGTTGTTTTTGCTGCTAATAAAGAAAACATTTCAAAAAACCGGTTTCTGTTTCCTTTATTTTCGAATTCCTTTAGAAATGAGAAAGAAGCTCTTGTATACTCATGCGTTTGTAATCAATTGCGAGTGTATGCGTTGTGTTCATCGTGTATAAACGATGTGTTTAGAGATTTTGGAAAGATCTTTTAAAAGGCCTTAGTTGTTTTTGTTGTAATACAATATTAAAACTCATACTTTTGCATTTGAAGCCACAAAAGAAATTCTGTTGTTTAATGCACAACAACTGTCTCTTTTTTGTTGGCTGTTGTTGGTGTTGTTGTTTGTATTTAACTGATATTAAATGTCGTTGTAGTTGTTGTTATTGGGTATCTGTCTGTACTAATTGTTGGCTTAAATATTAAGGGATGCCAGATTAAGAAAATCCATTAATAGTCATTGTGGGACTATTTAACGTTTTTGAGAGACCACATGAAGCTAAAAACATTTAAGAGAATAAAATTAAATTCAATAAAGAGCGCAAAATGATTTTTAATCACATTAGTTAAACTTATAAATCGTAAAAGGTGTGGTGAAACATGAAACGAAAATTGTAATTTACGACTGTTTTCAATATGTGCGTTTATTTTCCGACGGGGTTTAATTTATTCTTATTTGGGTACGGTTTTACGCCGACCCTCGTCAAATTGGGTTTATACTGTATAAATAAAACACTGAAGATGGCAAATAGCCGAAACCGGTTTGTTTACAAACCAAATTTGACGAGGGTCGACGCAAAACTGTACCCAAATAAGAATAACTGTTTTCAATGTTTTTTTTTATAACAATTTCAAATTCAAGCGTTGCCACCTATGATCAATCTTTATTAATTTATACATCTAATTATAGGTACAACTTATTTTTTTAAGTTTTTCATTTGTAAACCGCAAACAAAAAGATTCTGTTTTTTAATAAAAATTTTTCTCTTTAAGCGTTGCCACCTAATAACAATCTTTATACATTTTTTAAACTTACATAAAGGTAAAATATTTAGGTTTGTGCAAAAACAAAATTTAAATAAATTTTTATAATAATTTTTAATTTTAGGCGTTGCCACCTAATAACAATCTGAATTAATTTATATATATATATATATATATATATATATATATATATATATATGTATATATATATATATATATATATATATATATATATATATATATATATTAAAAGCTAAAGTTTAATATTTCTTTTTTTAGTTTTTAAAATTGTTAACAAATCATTGGAAAAAAAATCTGTTTTAATAAAAATGTTTTCACACGTTGCCACCTAATAACCAAATCAGGTAAATTATTAAAAATTTTCCAAAACAATTTTTAATTTTAAGCACTGTCAAACTAAGGTAATTTAAAAAATCTACTTGAATTTGCAATTTTATTTAATACCATTATTAAATTTTAAGCGTTGCCATCTATTAGCAATTTGAATTAATTAGCTACTCCAATTAAAGGTAAAACTAAATTTTTTTAAGTTATTTAGATTTTTAAATAGAAAACAATAAATTTATTTTTTTAATAAACATTTTTGTTTTAAACGTTGCCATCTAATAAATAAAAAAAAACTCTTTAGTGATACTATTTCACTTTCAGCCAACTAAAAACAATTTTTTTTAAGGTCAAGGTAAAATATTCAGACTTTAAAAAAAAAACATTTCCTTAATATTTTTAGTAGCAATATTAAATCTTAAGCGTTGCCACCTAATAACAATTTGACTATGTAGTCGAAGGTAAAATTTATGTTTTTTTTTAGGTATTTCGACTTACAAACATAATTAGAAAAAATTAATTTTTTAATAGAAGTTTTCGTTTTAAACGTTGCCACCTAATAACGATCTTTATTATTTTTTTAAATTAAGATTAAAGTAAAATGTTCAGACTTTTAGAAAAATATATTTCTAAAATCGTTTTTATAGCGTTGCCACCTAATAATAATTTTATTTAATTTGCAAATGTAGTCGAACGTAAAATTTATTTTTTTTTCAGGCATTCAGACTTACAAACATAATTAGAAAAATTTTATTTTTTAGTAAAAAATTTTCTTTTTAAGCGTTGCCACCTAATAACAATATTAATTAATTTTTCAACTTAAGGTCAAGGTTAAATATTTAGATGTTTAGAAAAAAAATAATCCTTAAAATCTTTTTTATACCAATATTAAACTTTAAGCGTTGCCACCTATTAACAACTTGAATTAATATGCGAATGTAGTTGAAGGTAAAACATAATCATTTTTAAAATATTTCGATTTGTAAACAGACAACAGAATATTTCTTTGTTTTAGTAAAAATTTTTCTTTTTAAGCGTTGCCACCTATTAACAATTTGAATTAATTTGCAAATGTAGTCAAAGGTAAAATTTATTTTCTTTCAAGCATTTAGATTTTACAAACAGAATTAGAAAAAAATTATTTTTTAGTAAAAATTTTTCTTTTTGAGCGTTGCCACCTAATAACAATCTTTATTAATTTTTCAAATTAAGGTTAAGGTAAAATATTTAGCCTATTAGAAAAGAAAAATAATTCTTAAAAGTTTTTTATACCAATATTAAATTTTAAGCGTTGCCACCTATTAACAACTTGAATTAATATGCGATTGTAGTTGAAGGTAAAACATAATCATTTTTAAAATATTTCGATTTGTAATCAGAAAACAAAATATTTCTTTGGTTTAGTAAAAATTTTTCTTTTTAAGCGTTGCCACCTATTAACAATTTGAATTAATATGGGAATGTAGCTGAAGGTAAAATATAATCCTTTTTAAAATATTTCCTTTTGTAAACAGAAAACATTATATTTCTTTGTTTTAGTAAAAAATGTATTTTTAAGCGTTGCCACCTAATAACAATTTGAATTAATATGCGAATGTAGTTGAAGGTAGAACTTAATTAATTCTATTTAAAATATTTCGATTTGTAAACAGAAAACAATAAATTTCTTTGTTTAAGTAAAAAAATCTTTTTAAGCGTTGCCACCTAATAACAATTTGAAATAATTTTGAAAAAAAACTAGTCCTTCTTAATTAGTCCTTGAGATGTGTAAACAGCTATAGTACAAATGTATCTTTTAATATACATGTTTTCAAGTGTTGCCACCTAATAAAAATTTTTATTAATTTTTTTTCTCTTATTAAAGTTGTTTTAAATATTTTCGTTATTTTTCTTTTATTTTTTAATATTTTTTTTTAAATATCTTTCTCACATTTTAAATGGCATCACCATGTTTACAGCAGAAAGTAATGAAATCCATGTTGTTGCTTTAAACCAAACAAAAGAAACTATAGAATAATAGTGGATGATGTTGTTGCTGCTGTTACTGTTTAAAAGAAGAAAAAACTAAAGAGAAAACCAACAACAACAAGAACAGCCGTAAGGCAACAATAAACCTATGTATGCATTAACATATGTATGCATGTGTGAATGTATGTATGTATTTATGTATATTAGACTGTTGATATTATGAAATTTCTTAACTGTGTATTGGTTAATGGCCCTGAGAGTGTGTGGGAATTTATGATATTTTTTTTTTTTGTAAAACATCCCCGAAAGATCTTTTTCACTTCTATTTTATAAGAAACGTAAAATTTTACTGAAAGCAGTTTATTTCATTTTTGTTAAGTGTCTTATCATCGTTTCAAAGTTAAAGCAACAACAATGACGAAAAGGAGGAAGATGTTTTAGAAGACAGTTGTAGTAAAATAATAAAAGTCCTTGATTATCAATTGAAATGTTGTTGGAACAATTTCTTTTCTTTTTTTTTTATTAAAAAGATTGAGTTCGTTGTTTGTGAAAAGATTAGAAATATTGCGAAGATAATCGTTGTAGGATATTGATCGATGTGATATGTAATCGATAGTATTGTTAATTGATAATGACATCCCCAGACGAAAATTTAATTTTCTATTATTTTAAGACTTTCAAAGAATTTTTCAAACATTTTAATAATATTTAAGGCAACAACTGTCTATTGCAACAATTCTAAACTGGGAAAAATCGATTATATTTTTCTTAAGCTAAACAACGTTTCTGTTCTGTTGTATTTCGTTTTAGAATAGCCTATTAAATAAGCTATCTTATATGATCTTGGCGGCCTTTAAATATGTACTCTTTCGTTTAAGTCTTTAATAAACATGTACCATGTGAGTTTCATTGAAGCCACATACTAAGCATCCTGTAGGTTTGATTTCCCCCCGGGGGCACATTATAGTCTTTTTGGAACCTACTATTCCATTTAGATTTGTGTCTTGCGGGGTAAAAGGGAGCCCAGGCCCCTCAAAGGCTAGAAGGAGTCACCTGGACAATCCACATATTTCCACGGGAAATCAGTTGCCCCAGAGTACAATATTTGCTCTCTTTAGACAAAAAATGTGCTCTGACTGGTTATTGAGGTTGGCCCCTATATGGGAGTATCGTGGTGGTTGTGGTTTGGGACCCTCGTGGGAGTTTGTGGGTCGGACCATTCAAATTAACACAATGAATGGTTCAGGTCCAGTGAGTATGAATGCTGGCGTGTTCTTGATAAATAAGAGCTTCATGCGTTCTGGACCAGGAGTTGGAAAGTCTCCAACTCCTCAGCAAGGAGTGAGGGCACGGCCTACTCCGGATTTTCTAAATTGCTACTAGAAGTGACTGGAGGATATACGTATCTGAAGGCCTTCTAGGGCGTAGTTGGTGTCCAATCAACTAAGTGGTTTAACTACCATCTGATTATGACCTCGCGGTCGGTGCAGATGTAAAACAAATCACACATTGTAGGTTTGATTGGTTGGCCTGAGTTCATATCCCAGCCTTTTATAATTAACATTAGTGTTTAAATAAATTCTTTTATACACAAGGTCTTTAAATAAAAATTTAATAAATTTTATTTTCATCCTTAATGTTTCACCACACTTTTGGGTGGCATCATCAGGAAAAGAAAAGGGTTTAAACAAATTAAAAAAAAATTTAATCAATATTTATTTTAAAAAATTTTTAAAAATAAATAAAAATGTTTTAATTTAAAAATAGTTGAAAAAATTATTAATACAATTTACTCTTCTTAAAAATGCCACCCAAATGTGTGGTGAAATATTGAATATACAAAAAAAATATTTCAAAATATAAAATTTATTTAAACAATTTTTAATACAGTTTTCTTTTCTTGAAAATGCCACCCAATGGTGTGGTGAAATATTGAAAATAAAAATTCATTTACAAAATGTCTATAAAATTATGAAAAATAAAATTTGTTTAAAAAATGTTAAAAGAAAATCTGTTTATACACGCCTTTCTAACTAAACATGCCACCCAATAGTGTGGCGAAGTATTGAAAAAAAAATATATATTGTTTAAAATATACCGTTTATAAAAACAATTTTTTAAAAAAACTGTTTAAACACTTTTTTGAACCGAGCATACCACCCAATAGTGTGGCGACGTATTGGAAATAAAAATAACATTTATTTCAAAACATGCTTTAAAAAATAAAGTTTACTCAAAAAATTGTTTAAAAAGACTGTTTAAACACATTTCTTTTTAACTGACCATACCACCCAATAGTGTGGCGAACTTTCAATAGTAAAAATAAAATTTATTTAAAAATACCATTTATAAAAACAATTTTTTAAAAAACTGTTTAAACACTTTTTTTAACTGAACATGCCACCCAATAGTGTGGCGAAGTATTAAAAATACAAATAAAATTTATTTGAAAACATGCTTAAAAAAAAGAAAATTTACTCAAAAAATTGTTTAAAAAGACTGTTTATACACTTTTAATAAGTGAACATACCACCCAATAGTGTGGCGAAGTATTGAAAGTAAAAATAGAAATTTATTTAAAAAAATTAAAAAAAAAATAAATATAAAATTTACTTAAAAAATTTTTTTAAACAAACTCTTTGTACACTTTTTAGCTGAGCATGCCACCTAATAGTGTGGCGAAATATTGAAAATAAAAATGAAAATTTATTTAAAAATTAAGTCATTAAGTATTAATCGAGTTAATTATGAATGTTATCGTCGTCAATAGTTTAGTTTTACTTGTCGGCGTCAACTGCGTCTTGAAGGTGAATTCAAGGACCGGTTATATTTTTAATGACTTTTTCCAACATTTGAGGCCTTATATTGGCAATAACTCGGAAAATGTTGTGCTTTAAAAGATCAATCGTTTCGGTCTTACCACCGTAGACTAGTGACTTCGCATATTTCCCATAGAAAGTAGTCTAGCGGCGTTAAAGCACACAATAATGGAGGCCAAAGCACGTTCAAATCCGAACGTGAAACTATGCTATGGTTACCAAGTGTTTCCTTCAATAATTCAATTGTGGCACAAACTGGGTGGCATGTGGCATCGTCGTCTTATTGCTATCACAACACAGTTCCTGCCCTGTTTGTGTTGATTGACGAAGAAGTCTGTAATCATAACTCTATAGTAGCAGTCACCAATGACCGTAATGTTCTGTAAATATCGTTTTCCAAGAATTACGGAACAATAATGATTCCACCACTAGCCCATAAAGAACACCAAGCAGTCAGTAATTTTTTTGCTGAACGTAACGGTGTCTCACTCAACATACACTTGAAGAGTGATGTGATACAGATTTAGATTAGCCGTAAAGGCTATAACCCTGACGATGGTCTTACCACTTGGTGAATACAATGCTTCCACTAGCCCCATCATGTACAAACTATGAACACCAATTGGTTTGGAGCCGAGCCTATGTGAAACTCCCGGCCGTAGTTTGGGTCACGACACACGTTTGCAATGCAACTGCACACCGAGCAATATGAGTTCAAACCACAGCCATCACCACGAGCTTCCAGAAGGCCGCACTATTGCCAGTGGCCCCTGACACCCGTGGTGCTAGATTAAAGACTCCGGTCAAACTTCTAACCACTTACAACCAGTTGTGTCCCAAAACACCGCAAACTTAAGGATTATCATCACTCCAAATGCGACAGTATTATTATTGGTGGACGCATCCATTCAAACCAAAGGTAGCGTTTTATCGTTAAACAAAATACATCTATAAAAATCGGAACATCTACAAAAATGGGAACGTTTCAAGTTTTCACTAAACAAATGTCAATGGATGACCGCTCAAGTGTTGACATTTTATAATTTGACAATTTTCTTCCTAACCTCAAATTTGCCCAATATGATAAATATTTCGTATTGATAGTAAAAATAGAAAACATTCTCTTATCATTCTGTCAGTTTTAAAAATGTGCAAACACTATGAGTTCAAATCCCACAATAAACAGCGCTAATGATATCTATTAATAAAAGAATGCCTCAAGAATAAATTGCCTTAAAAAATTTCATATCACCAAATTCTCCTTAACATAAATGAATTTTTCGCTCGCATGGTACTTTTATTTTGGTACTTATTTTTAATGCCACTAAACAAGCCTAGAAACCATAATTAGATGGTATTTTTCTATTAAATTTGTTTTAATTGTCAATATATTTTAATAAGATAAAAAAAAACATTAAAAATTAAATCGATAAAAATAAATCGGGTTTAAGGTACTTTTTTTTAAATAATTTTTTTTTTTTTTTTTTGTAAAAAACACACCATATGTTTTGTAAAGCAACTTTCCATCAAAAACTAAGTAAATTTTAACAAAACTGCTTAATTTTTTTAAGAAAACAAAAAAGTACCAAAAAGGGGATAATACGATAAAAGGTCCTTTTTCCAATGTTTTCAGTTATTTAAATAAAATTTGCTATACAAGTTTCTAAAAATTTTAAAAAGTGATATTTAACATTTTATATTCAATAAACAACAAAGCGCAAAGCTGTTTGGTACCATTTAGTACTTTTCAAGTGGCTGAAAATTTATTTAACAAAATAAAATTTTTTTTATTTATTTTTTTTTCTTTTTAACAAAATAAAAATAGAAATGGGAACTAAATATTGTTTTTTTTTTTATTTAAAATTTTTTTGAAAAAGTACATAAAAAATAAAGGGACTAAAATTTATTCCCCTTGTGTGTGGTTACATTTACGCAACACAAATTTATATAACATACTCTTTCTTATATCAATTAAAAGAGATATTTTATTAAGAGCCTGTCTATTTAACTGTAATAAAGAAAATCTGATATATACTGCTCTAACAAAAAAGTACCAAAAAAGGGATATTTTTTTTCAAACTAATGAGTTTATTTTTTTTATAAAATTTGCTATCTACAAAAATTTTAAAGTAAATTTCAAAATTTTATCTTCAATTAAGCAACAAAGCGAAAAGCTGTTTGGTACTATTTAGTACTTTTCAACTGGCTGAAAATTTATAAAAAATATAATTTTATTATTTAAGTTTTTCCCTTAGATGCCTTACTAATAGCCTGTCTATTTAACTGTAATATATTTCAAAAAATTTTATTTATACTCCTCTAACAAAAAAAGTACCAAAAAGGGGATAATAAGGAAATACTCACTTTTTTCAAAACTATTAAGTTTATTTTTTTTATAAAATTTGCTATCAACAAAAATTTTAAAGTAAAATTCAAAATTTTCAAGCGAAAAGCTGTTTGGTACTATTTAGTACTTTTAAACTGGCTGAAAGTTTATAAAAAAATATAATTTTCTTATTTAATTTTTTTCCATTTAAGAAAATAAATATAGAAATGATAGTTAAATAGTGTTGCTTCGTTTTTTGTTTAAACATTTTCAGAGAAAAAGGTACATAAAAATAAAAGGACTTAAAGTTATTCCCCCTGTATAAGAATACTTTTAGTATAAAGAAATTTATATAAAATATTTCTTTTTTATATCAAATATATGAGATGTTTTATAAAGAGCCTTTCTATTTAACAGTAAAGGATTTAAGAAATTCTAATATATTATTTTCTGGTGCAACAAAAAAAGTACCACGAAGGGGATAATGAGGAAAAAGCTATTTTCGCCCTAAACTATTACTGATTATTGATACTATTTAGGTAATATACAGTTAAGGAAGAGTGCTTGTTAGAGTATAAGGTATTTTACAAAGTATTTTAAAAAGGGTAAAATTTAGTACCTTTTTAATTAAAATATTTTAAAAAAAAAAAAAACCATCTCTGCTTAAGTTTTATTAGATTTTAGTAAATAATTGATAAAATACATATTTTGTTTGTTTTCTGTGTCTCTTGGAGTAAAAAGGGGGGAAAGCGAATAAGGTTCTATTAGGGTACTTTTTAAATTTTCGTTGCGCAAAAAGTACCAAAAAAAACTGACATACAGAATTTCTAAGTTCGGAACTTTAAAAACTGATATTGTATTTTTTTTTTAATTTTTTGTTTAAAAAAAATAAAATTTTATTAAAAAATTAAAAAAATTTTTTCTTAAAAATTTTAAATTAAAATTCATATGCCTGAAGCCTGAACAAACAAAAAATAACGCAATAAATTAAAAAAAAAATTATAAAAAAATGAAAACAATTTTAATTCTTGTTTTAAAACAAAATAATAATTTATTTATTTTTTCTCATACTTTTTTTTTGTTTTTTTGTTTTAGATAAATATTTTTTTTTAATAATTCTTGACGCCTTCTTTTTTTAACTACTAATTAAAGTAAGTTAAATTATAATTAAAAATTTTTTCGTAAAATTATAAGACACTAAAAAAAATTTTTTAAAAATAAAATCTAAAACATACAAAAAATTTTTAAAATATTTTTATACAAAAATTATAATTATTATTATAAAAAATATATATATTTAAAAAAAAATAATTAAAAGTTCATAGAACTTTTTTTTGTGTGTGTAGAAATTTAACTTAAAATTTACAAATTGAAAAAATAATTAAATTTAATTTGTCCAATATTTATTTTTTAAATTAAAACTAACAACAATTAAGGGGCAGGAAGGGAGAGTATGCTTAGGATTATGAAAGCGTTTTTTTTTTTGTTAAATAAATTAAGTCTAGTGGAATAGTTTGGCAAAATTATCAATAATTTTTTTTTTGTTTAACTTTGTTTAATTGTTTTTAACTTAAAATTCTAATAACAATAATTAATTAAGAAAATAATACACAAATTTTCGAAAAAAAAATACTTTTTAGGTAAAAATTATAATTAATAGAAATTATAATTATAAATATTAAATATAAATATATAATCATATATGACACAAAATTATAAAAATAAAACAATGTCTAAATAAAATAATTATTGTATAAAATAAAAGAAAAATTAATTAATTAATTTTTTTATTTACACTAATAATCCCTGATATAGTTTTTGTAGTTTTGGTATCACTATATTTTGTTTATTTATTTATTATTTTTTTTTAATTTTTTATCTGGCTGAATTTAATTTTTATTTGGGACAACAGCAAGATTTCAAGCACCTTTTTAACCTGGAAGGTTTGAGGGAAAGGAAATATTGTTAAACCAAGATTTTTTTTATTTCATTAAAAAAGCTTTTTCTTTTTAAAATGTTTTTAATTTTTAATAAAAACTCTTTAAACCAAAATATGTTATTTTTAAAACTTAATTTTTTCAATCTCGAAATTGCATTAATTAAAAAAATTATTATCACATATTTTTAATTTTCAATCTCTTAAACAATTTTGTTTTTTTATATTCAATATCCTGTTTTAATTTTTGTTGTTTTTAATGTTATAAAAATTTGTCAAAAAAACCGGTTTTATTCTAAAAAATTTTTTTTTTAATTATTAAATCTCCAAATAGTTTTTAAATTGTTAAAATTTTGAAAATTTATTTAGAATTTTTTAAAACAACCGAAATGCTATGGAAAGTGTTTATTTTTTTAATAGTTATTTTTTTTATATTTAAAATAATTCTTATAAATTTTGTTTACCAAAAAGAAAAGGTTTCTGTTTTCTTTAAAAATTTTATTAGTTGAATTATGTAAAAAAAATTTTTTAAATATTCCAAATTTTTGGAAACCTAAATGCAAAATATTTTTTGTTACGTTAATTTTTATTTTTTTAAAATATTTAAAAATAAATATTTCATTGTTTCAAAAAAAATTTTAAAAATAAAAAAGCCTGTATTAAAAATTAAGTTTTTTTAAACTTTTTTTTTTGGAAATTTTTCAAATGTTTTGAACATAATTTTCAGTTCTGTAAATCAATTTTTATTCTTTTTATATTTTGTTTTTAAAAATTTATT
Source organism: Trichopoda pennipes (assembly GCA_030448955.1). NCBI lineage: Eukaryota > Metazoa > Arthropoda > Insecta > Diptera > Tachinidae > Trichopoda > Trichopoda pennipes. The sequence goes on along the minus strand of JASKUP010000056.1, from coordinate 3,817,211 downwards.
TATCATTATTTTTAAAAAATTTTTTTTAAGAAATGGTTTTTTTTTAAATTTTAAAATTATTTTTAAGCATTTTTTAGAAAAAATTTAAACTGATTTTTAAAAACTCTTCAACATCATTGTATATAAATTTTTATTTTAGTTATTTATTCTTTTAATATTAAAAAAAAATATTTATTTATTTATTTTTAAAAAATTTTTTTTCTTTTGGAAAGGTAAAAAAACTCTTGATTTTAGTTTTAGTTTTCAATTCTGTATATAAATTATTATTATTTAATTGTTTTATTAAAGATTCAAACATATATTGGTTTTGAAAAATTTTTTAAATTATTTTTAAAGAATTTTTTTTAAGTAATTTTTAAAAATCTCTTCTTCCTCCATTTAAATTAAATTTCCATTTAATTTATATATTTGAGTTTTAAAAATGTAAAATTCTTTTAATTTATGTATTATTATTTTTATAAGATTTTTAAAATAATTTTTTAAGAAAGTTTTTAAAATTTTTTTTTAAATAATTATTAAAGAATTTTAAAAAATTTTTTAAAAAAATTTTTTAATAACTTTTTAAAACATTTCATAAACATATGTCTATCAACTCTGTATATAAATGTTTAATAACATTATTTATTTGGAAGTTTTAAAAAATATTATTTTCAATTTTAAAAGGTTTTGGAAGTTTTCGCAGCTTTTTAAAATAGTGTGAAATATAAAAAAAAAATCCAAAAATTCTAAAATCATTTAATTTTTTTAGTAATTCGAAGTTTTTCAAAATTAAAAGTTTTTATCAAAATTAAAAGTTTTATCCAAAAATCAAACCTTTTTAAATTAAAATATTTTTTAAAAAATAAATTTTTTTTCAAAATTGAAAATTTTTCAAAATTGAAAATTTTTCAAAATTAAACCTTTTTTTTCAAAAATTAAGCTTTTTTTCAAAAGTAAATATTTTTTAAAAATTAATTTTTTTTTAATAAAAATTTTTTCAAAATTCAAAATTTTTCAAAATTCAAGATTATTCAAAATTGAAAATTCTTCAAAATTAAACATTTTTTTTCCAAAAATAAAAGTTTTTTTAAAAGTAAATATTTTTTCAAAATTAATTTTTTTTAAATAATTTTTTCAAAATTTATCATTTTAAAATTTTTTTTTTAAAAATGAAGTTTTTTTAAAAAATTAATATTTTATCAAAATTAATTTTTTTGAAAAAAAATTTTTTTCAAAATTGAAAATTTTTCAAAATTAAACATTTTGATTGCTATTAGAAACTTGAAAAAATTTTTCAAAATTAAGAAAATTTACGAATCTTTTGAAATATAAAATTATCATAAAATTATAGAATTTTTTGAATTTTTGTTTTATAACTTTCAACACACTATTCTCTTTAAAAAAATTAAAAAAAAAAATAATTTTTTTCATGTTCACAATTTAAAAATTATAAATTTTTTTAAGGAGTCAGAAAACTAAAAAAAAAGAATTTAAAATTTTTAATATTAAAAAATGTTTTTGTTGTTAGAAAGTTTAAATTTTTTTAAAGGCAGATTTTTAAAAATTACTAAAATTCTTTTAATAATTTAACAAAACTTTTAAATCTTGAAAATTATTTCTTCACTATTTTTTGCGAAATTAAAAATTTTTACAATCAAAAAATTAAACGAATGTAAATTTCTCATTTTCTCTCTCTTATTTTATTGTTCAAAGAGAATAATAAACAGTTTCTTGTTCAAAAGAAAAAGCTGTGATTTTCGATTTTTTTAAGATTTACACCATTTTCTACAATTTGCAATAAATTCTTTTATTCTTTATTAAAAAAAAAATGTCAGTTTAACAACAATTTCTCTAAGCGTTCAAAGAGAAACTCTCTTAAATTTCTTTAAAATTTTGTAAGACGTTGATCCTAATATGGACTCTTACTTTACATTTTCCCTACATTTCACAACCAATCATCTAATACATGGGTAGCTCCTGTTCAACGATTTGATAAACTTGATTTTTGCTGCCCAAATTATATTGAGCAGACTGAACATGTTGTTCATATTGCGGCATGTTAAACTCTTCATTCTCTTCCATGTCTTGAAACTCATCACACTCATCGAAATCATCTTCTAATAATTCCTCATCATCGGCTGCCACATCATCCATTTGCTGCATAAGCGGCGAAGGTGTGGATGTGGTAGCCGAACTCAAAGAGTTAGTTTCATTTGACTGCACTGTCGTTGCGGCAGGCAGTGAAGAATTATTAATTTGGCTGCCTATTAAAATACCAGGAATGGGACTACTTAACGGCTTTTTAATTGTTGTATTATTATTTGCTGTAAAATCTTTGCATTTTTTATAAGCCGTTGACAAAGCTTTCGTTATCCTAACGCTATTATTATTATTGTTGTTGTTTTTGTTGGCTCTGGCATTGATTTTTTTCGTGACCACACGTGGCCGATTATGGGTTTCCATATGCTTGCGCAAATGATCTTTGCGACAGAAACTTTTCTCGCAAATATCACAAACATGTTGTTTATTGCCCGTGTGTATGGCTTCGACGTGTCGTCTTAAATCGGTTTTGTGATGAAATTGTTTGGGACAAATTTCACATTTGTGCGCTTTGTCGGTGGTCTTGTGTTTGCCCAAATGTGTTATATAGACAACTTCAGATTGATAACGTTTGCCACATTTTTGGCAACGATATGGATACTCACCGGAATGAAAGCTTTTGTTGTGCTGTGTCAGATAGCAGATTTTGGTGAATTCCTTGTCACAAGGCAGACACTTGATGCGGCCACTGGGTAACATTGTGCTGTTGGCTCCTATTGAACTGGAAGTGCTGGGATTACGTTTACGTTTGTTGCCGCTCGTACCGGAGGTGCTCACTGCAGTGGTTTCATTATAATTATTGGTGGCGTTTGCATCAATTTGCAACAGCTGGGGTTCTTCGTTGAAATTGTTATGAAGGAATTCCTCATTTTTGGAGGGTTTGTAGTTAAATTCCGATGAATTTGAGTTACCCTGTGATGGGGAATAGGACATTGATGATGGCATTACGGTTAAAGTGGTAGTTGTTGTGGGTTCTTGTTGGCAGTTTTGTGTCATAGGTGGTAAATCTCCTTCTTGGGGCGATCTCTGAGCAATATAGGGGCAATACGATTGTGAACTGTACAAACTTGTGGCTGCCGCAGAACCTGTTGATATCAATTGCACCAATTGCCCGTCGGCGGTTTGTATTACCTGATGATGTTGTCCAGAAGCTGACACCAAATTTCCATAGGCATCGAGAGTCAAGACCTCAGCATTACCAATAATAGTGTGAGGATATGTCAGCGTGGGGTCCAGCGGTGGCAGTACCGAGCCCTGCTGTTGCAGATGGTGGTACGATGGAATGTTGGTGATGTTGCTGGTGGTGGTGATGTGTGACGGGATATTGGTATTGATTGTGTCCTGCTGCAGCTGCGTATTGACTAGCGGCTGCAGCTCCGTATGCTGCTGCTGCGGCTGCTGCATGTGGTGGTGGTTGGGCGGCAGCATATTGGCCATATTGGTGATGGGGATGGTAGTATCCGGCGGCAGCTGCTGCTCCGTGGTGAGCGGCTGCTGCAGCGGCAGCATATTGCTGGGCGGCTGCTGCGTGTTGATAGCCAAAGGCATGCTGATGTAGGGCTGATGCTCCATTATATTGTGTTGCAGCGGCTGCTGCGGCAGCGGCGGGGTTTGTGTGAGGGTATAGGTGCCCTGAGTTAACATTTGGTGTTGCTGCTGCAGCTGTTCCTGGTATTGTTGGTGGGAGATAATAAGGGGCGAGTGGAGTGGTATGTTGCTGTGCGTGCTGTTGGGTGTTGTGTTGTGATATATTCGTTCCATGTCCGCCGGATGCTGCTGTTCCAGCCGAAAGTGCTGTAACTGCCTGAGCGTTGGCAGCTGGGAGGAGTTGTGGCGGTGTACCACATTGTGATCCGCTTCCCTGAGAACCCCCGCTACCTGTACCTCCACCTCCTGCAGACGTTGGTGCTGTAGTACCAACTCCGATTCCTGCTCCAGCTCCTCCTTCGATAATTCCTCCCCCTGCATCGATTGCATGTCTGCCTTTGGAGAGTATACGTTGTGTACCTCCTCCTCTGTCTCCTCCACGTATTCCTGCTTCACTTCTGCTGCCGTGAGGTAGCCCAGCTCTTCCACCTCCTCGTCGTGATCCATTTGTTCCTCCATGGTTGCCGCCTCCAAGTGTTTGTTCTTTATTATATGCATTGTTGCCGTTGTTGTTGTTGTTGCTGTTGATGATGGCATTGTTGTGTTCAGCAGGCCCCTCATTTGGGAGGACGGCATTGGCGTTTGTTGTCGAGTTGGTGGGACGGAGAGGCCTGCTAACGCGTTTGGGTGACCGTTCATAACGGCTTGTTGTGTTTGTTGCTGGTTTTGATGCTGATGTTGTTGTTGCTGTTGCAAATGATGGCTGACCATCGTGGAAGCATGCTGTGGTGAAGCGTTTGTCGTTGATTGAACTTGCGGCATGTATTGATGCTGCTGATACTGTTGCTGTTGCTGATACATGCTATTGGGTGAGGGCGTGGCAGCATAATGTGGCAAAGGCGTTAGGCCACCAGCTGCCACCGGAGCCCCGCCATAATCTTGCGGACTATTAGGTGGTTCAGGTGGTTGCACTGGATTTGGTGGCTGTTGTTGCTGTGGACCACTGACGTTACCTGCATTAGCAGCCGCTGCTGCTGCAGCTCCTCTTCGTCCCGCCTTACCACTGGGATCTCTAGCAGGATGATGATGTACTGATATGGGTAAAGTAGCTGGATCTGGTTGACCGCTAGATTTTACAGCATTTTTATGCAAAGTCGTATTGTAGTGTCTTTTTAAATGACCCGAACTAGTAAACCATTTTTTACAGGCTGTACAGTTATAGGTTTTGGGTCTTCGGGCTTCATTGGACTTCCAATTTGCTGCTTTACTTCCCCCAGGACCGGTCGAGAGAGTTGCCGAACTGGATGAAGGAGGTTCAAAGTTTCCTCCTCGATACTGTTGGTTGCCAACCACATTTTGTTCACCACCATTATCTTGCGGTCCTCCTGTAGTTGTAGAGGGAAATTCAGCGGGACTAGAGGATACAGCAGGAGGCATCATTTGTTGTTGCTGCTGATTGGGAGCCGTAGGATCAAACGATTTATCATCCATATATTGTTGTGTATCGCCTGTGTATTCGGTTTTTATAATGGCCTGTGGCTGATATTCCGTTTTTATGGCAATTGTGCTGTTGCTGATGTGATATGGAGACTGTTTGGGCGATTGATAGTAGGGCGAATGATTAGAAAGTATTTTGGTTTCTGTTAGTTGTTGCTGCTGTTGTTGCTGCTGCTGCTGCAAAAAAGGCGGTAAACCTTCCTGAGCTTGTTGATCCCAAGGGTTCATCCCTGCCCGTTGCTGCATAGTGTGCAAACCATGCAATGGATCGCTATTGCCTAAAGATGGATGCATCATGGCTACCATAGAGCCGGGTGTGGGAGGATACAGCATTTTTTGTGAGTCTAAATCTAAAATTTCTCCCGGATTACTGCCACCCTGAACTGGTGGCTGCTGTGTATTACTCTGTTGCGAGGGTGGCGTTTGCTGTTGCATTTCCTCTTTAATATAGGGCGAACTGGCATAACCACTGCTGCCATAAGGTGATGCTCCATGAACATTTGTTATGTGTTCCTGTAGCTCCGACTCATTGGTACACATTATGCCACATTTTTTACACTGAAGAGAGCCGGCGGAATTTGGTGAACTGGGATTGCCAGCACTCATACTGCCTATGCTACTGGCCCTACCACTTATATGCATTTGATTGCTGGATGAAGAGGGGCTAGTTGAGCTAACAACACGCGGACTCATTAAAGACGACGATGCAGCTGAAACTACCGGCGCTGTTTGTGTATTGGCGTCCAGCGCATTATTTGAATTGGAATTTTGGGAATTTACCGAAGGTATACCCGATGTAGGTGTATGCAAATATGGATGGTAGCGTACTCCGGCTAATTGTTTATATTCCGACGCTGAATATAGGGAATTTGTGTTGGAATTTATGAAATCCATTTGTTGGGAACTCTGTGTTTGGCTAGAGGATTGTGTAGGATTTTGTTGTTGCTGTTGCTGCTGTTGTTGTTGCTGATAGAATTGTTCATAGGAATTTAGATAGGAAGGATAAGAAGAATGATGTTGATGTTGTTGTTGCTGCTGTTGTTGTTGTAAATCCATATTGGATTGAGAATAGACATGTTGAGCATACATTTGATTTAAATGTGCATTAGCGGCTGTGGTAGTCGACGGTAGAGAATTAGCATAAATATGATGATTAGCATAAGGGTGAGAGGCTGCTGATGAATTTTGACTGCTCTCATTAACATTTGACAGATGAGGTTGTGGCGTGCCAGGCTGATTATCCGAAGAATCAGCAGCTGCTGAAATTGTATTATTGCTATTGCTTTGTGAGTTGTTGTTAGATGAGGATGTATTATTCACCGTATCTGTTTCGGGAGATTGTGTTGAGTCTATGCCGGGATTGTTGGCTCCTCCTGATGCACCTGGTCCTCCTACTCCTCCTGTGGTGTTCTGAGAGGAGACCGGCGTTGTGACCCCGGCCAGTGCCTCCGCCGTATGTAACGGCGGCATTTCTGTTGCTAAAGTCGCCATATATGACTACATAGAATTATTTATTACTATCGACAGTTTTTTTATTTCAAAAAATATTTTTATGAAATTTTTAACTTTTAAATTTCAGACATTTGTGTTGAAGATTTTTTTTTAAATCAATTTTTTTTTTTTAATTTTAAAACTTTTTTTAGCCTTTAGCCTTTTTTTGAATTATAAAGGTTGTGTTGTGTGACTGCTAGCGTTGCTGAATAAGTGAGTTTGTTGGATTAGTGATCAAATCTAGTTGCAGGAATGAACAAGAAAAACTGGTTTTAATTTTAGAGGCCATTTTTCACAAGGATTTCATTTAATTGTTTGAAATATATAATTCTTTACTTTCTTTAAGACACACAAACACACACATACATACACTGACATACGTACATTAACATATACAAATACACCAACAAGTTATCAAACACAAAATTACTCAAATGAACACAAAACAAATTACACTCAATGTTATGTTTTTTCTTTTTTTTTTGCCTTTGCTTGTTTGTGTTTTTCTTTACCAAAAAAATATTTTTTTTTTATTTTAAATAATTCACTTTTTTTCCAGGATAATAAATGGCCAGTTATCGAAAATTTTATTTCGAAATTATATGTAAATAATTTTAATTTTAGTTTACAATGTAAAATTTCTTTAAGTGTATTTAGAGTAATTCCAACGGTTTGTTTGCTGATTTATTTTTTTTTATCTCACTTTTCTCTTTTTTTTTGATTTTTGGTTTTTGCTTGATTTTTTAACACTCAATTAGTGGTCTCTTAATGATCTTTAAAATTCTTTTACAGTTTGTTTTCTTTATTGTTGTTGTTTTTGTTTTTCTTTTTTTGTAGAATTGTTTAAATAACGTCAAATTTTTTTTAAAAAAAAATTATTTACCATTTAATTATTGTGTTATGAGTTGGTTTTGTTGCTGATACGTTTTATATATTTAAGCGTTTTTTATATAGCGGCGCGTTTTAATGTCGTTGTTGTTGGTTAACAAAATATTATTTTTTTTTAAAATAAAAATTTATAAATGAAAGAAACTTAAAATTGTAACAAATTTTGAATTTTGATTTTTTGTTGTTTTACTTTGCACTATTTGGATTTTTGTTTTATTAAACTTAAAATTTAAACTTAAAAATGTTGTTGTTCAAATAAAAAAAAATAAAATTTTTTTGTTTTAAACTAAAAAAAAAATTTCTTTTTGTGTATTAAAGTCCAAAAATTTGGGTTTAATTTTTCTTTTATTTGTTTTTTTTTTTTGAAGCCAAAAAATATTTAAGCCGAAAGTGTTTTTTTGGTTTTTTAAAGGAAAAAACTAAAAAGTGTTAAAAAAGAAGAGGGCGCTTAAAGCTTTAAAATGCCAACCGCTCTGTAACACGCGCTGTCTAATTCTAAACTCAGTGTCCTGTTAAAATGACCAAACAACCAGGCAAAATATACAAACAAAAAAACACACACACCTTTACTTGCAAACACACAAACACAACACATAAAGCCACCATCAGTTATAAAAACAGAAAACGTACAATAGCAACAATAACAATAACAAAAGAATTACTCAAACTTAAGAAATTTTATAGAAATAGCAACAACATTATTTCGTTTTTGGCAGCCACAACAGCAGCAACAAGAAAGAAAAAGAGGAAAATGATTATGTGCGAAACGTTACAATAGATGCGCGCCAACACACAAATATATAAAACAAAAACAAAAAAGAAAAAAATTACTCAAATACAACAATTTAAGGAATAAAGAGAAATAATATTTCTTAAATTTATTCAAATATAAAATTCATTTCACCCGGCCTTTTTAAATAAATTTTAAAAAACAAATCTCAATTGTTTGAAGCAAAACTCTTTAAAATTCCTTTAATTTAACAACACTCATTCACACAAAATTCTCTTTGATTACAATCATTAAAAGAAAACAGAAAAAAAAGAGAGAGAGAGAGCGAAATATAATGTTTTGTGTTTTTACAAAAATAAAACATTAAAATTTTTAAATCACTCTCTAAACACTAATTAATAGTTAAATATTTAAATAATTCTTATATTTTTTAATAGCACAACAAAAAATATTAAAGAAAATAATTTATTATTAAAAAAATCACTTTAAAATTTAATCAAAATACCTTAAATATTACACTTTTACTTAGTAACTCGCGCATTTCTTTATACAAAGCCGACAGCCAGCCACTCGGCATACTCAGTTTATATACACACAACCGAACATGAACAAATGCAAATTCAACCACCAGCTAAAAACAGTTTGAAAACGCAAAACACAAATTTCCCCTTTAAGCACACACACAAAGCAACACTAGTAATTAATATAGTTGGCTGGCTCTGTTAATGTACATCTGCTGCTGCTGCTGCTAAACAACAAATACTGTTAATATACATTTAACATTATATAAAATTTAATTACTACGGCCTTAACATAACTGCCTGGTGGTAATATGTGCAAATTCTTGTGTTTTGATTTATTTACTTGCAAAAGCAAATTTTTAAATTTCATTTTGCTTTTAATTAAATTTAAAAAACAATGTTTGATTTGAGATATTTTCTGTGTGATCATTTAGAAAATCTCGGTTTAATATACAATAATTCTGTTTTAATTATTTTTATTAAAATTTTTATGGTTTCAGGTACATTATTGTTGCCCGGGAATATGAAAGGAAAAAATAATGAAAATTATTTTGGCGAAAAAGATGGAGATATTTAAATTTAGTACAGGAGACCAGTGTCAAGAATATTTAAAATTATTATTTTTTATTTTAATTTTTACTCGTACAATATTAATACAGGAAAAGCTATTTTAACAGGGGTGGATAATTCATTTGCGAATATTAAAAATTATAACTTTTTATCAACAAAAAAACAATATTAATATCGGATTTTATCAACAATGAGTTTGTTTTTCAATTACGGCAACAACAACAACAATATAGTTTTGACATTTAATGGTTACTGTTACTGAACGGAAATTTATATAAAATATTTTTAAACAAAATATATAAGCTGTTTCATTGAGGTCCTGTATATTAAAGCGAAATAAATTTTAAAAAATTTAATATTTGATAGTCTAACAAAAAAGTACCAAAAAGGGGATAATATGAAAAAAAGGGCTCTTTTTTCAAATTATTAAGCTAATTTATATACAATTTGATTTCTACCATGTACATTTAAAAATTTTACTCAAGAATAAAGCAAAGAGCTATTTGGTACCATTTAGTACCAAAAAGAGGAGTATACGAAAATAATGTTTTTTTCATACTTTTAAGCTAATTTATATAAATACAAAGTTCTATAAAAATTAAAAATAATAGATTCAAAATTTTGAACCAAACGAAGAGCTGTTTGGTACCATTTAATACTTTTCAAGTGGGTAAAAATTGATAAAAAAAAAGCAATATTAAAATTTGTTTTTAGTGCCATTTTTCTGAAATGTGATTACTTTTACTGAACGGAAATTTCAAAAAAATTTTTTTAAATAAAAAATATATGATGTTTTATTGAGGTCCTGTATATTTAAGCGAAATAAATTTTAAAAAATTTAATATTTGATAGTCTAACAAAAAAGTACCAAAAAGGGAATAATATGAAAAAAGGTCTTTTATCCAAATTATTAATCTAATTTACATACAATTTGATTTCTACAATGTAATATTAAAAAATTTTACTCAAGAATTAAACGAAGAGCTATTTGGTACCATTTAGTACCAAAAAGAGAATTATACGAAAAGAATGCTTTTTTTCATACTTTTAAGCTAATTTATATAAATACAGGTTTCTATAAAACTTAAAAATAATAAATTCAAAATTTTGAACCAAACGAAGAGCTGTTTGGTACCATTTAGTACTTTTCAAGTGGGTAAAAATTGATAAAAAAATGCAATATTAAAATTTGTTTTTAGTGCCATTTTTCTGAAAATAAAGATAGAAAAAAAGCTAGATAGTACTTTTTTTAAGTTTTTCAAAAAAATAAGCTCTTAAAAATAAAAGTACTAAAATTGTGATTACTTTTAATGAACGGAAATTTTTATAAAATATTTTTTAAATAAAATATATAAAATGTTGTTTTTTTTGAGGGCCTGAAGATTTAAGCGGAATGGATTTTAGAAACTTTAATATTTTGTGGTCTAAAAAAAAAAGTACCAAGAAGGGGATATTTTGACAAAAAGCCCTTTGAAGCTAATTTATATAAAATTTGCAATACGGGATTCTTTTAGAAAATTCACAATTTTATCTTTAACCAAGATTATGGAGTACAGCTATTTGTTATTAAAAAGTACTTTTCAAGTGGGTGATAAAACAAAAAATTGCTGTCTTTGGGCTTCTAAAAATCCTAGAAAGATTATTAAGAAGTCTTTGCATGTTCAACGTTTCACTGTATGGTCACTTTGTGGTCTGGGGACATGATTGGACCATTCTTTTTTGCCAAGATGAGCCTGAAAATGCGATAACGGTTAACGGATAACGCTATCGCGAGATGCTAACAACTCAATTTTGCCCTATTATTGACGACATTTGTTTTCAACAGGACGGTGCCACAAGTCACGCAACTAATGAAACGATCAATTTATTGCAAACCAAATTTCCCGATCAAATAATTTCGCGACAATCAGCAGTTAAATGGCCAGACAGATCATGTGTTTTAACACCACTGGATTATTTTTTGTGGGTCTGTGTTAAGGACAGAGTCGATACGGAGCCAATTAAATTGATTTCAGCCTTAAAACTCAAAATTCGTGATGTGACCAATGAAGTAGGAGCGTCATTTTGCCAAAAAGTGGTTAGAAACTTTGATGAAACAATCGACATCTGTCAGTGGTGGACATTTGCCAAATATCATTTTTCATTCATAACTGGCGAATTTTTCTATTCGAAATACAATAAACATTCAAATCAAGTCAATCTAAATTTTTCACCGGGAAGGTGGACTACTACTTTACTATTTTCCTTTGCCGCTGTTTTGGTAAACATTAGTCTAGACAGTTCAAATTTGTCAGTCGTGAAGTTGATACGTAGCAAATTTATTATGGAAAAATATTCGATAAAGCAACGATTGTAATCGTTAAAAAATTTTATTAAATTCAATCATCGATTACCGTGACGATGAGAAAGTTACGTGACATTTTTGGGAGAAACAACGTGCTATCAAAACGCTTTATTTATCACGTAGTGAATGATTTCGAAGAAAGAGGGTCTGTAGGTGATACATCCAAGCTTGGACCACAAAGCACTGCAAGAAAGACTGAAAACATTACTGCTACTCAAGAAAGTGTTCAAAACAATCCATCCATCCAACCTCAATTCGACGCCGTGCTCAGGAGCTTGGTCTTTAAAGAACAACTTTGACCACAATTTTGCTCAAGGATTTGAATTTGTTTCCATTTAAAATTCAGTTGACACAAGAGCTTCTGCTACAAGACCCTTTACGCCACCGTACATATGACAATAGGATGTTACAGCTCGCCCAAGACAACCGCCATTTTCATGAAAAAATCATAATGAGTGACGAGGCACATTTTCATTTGAATGGATGGATGTGAATAAACAGAATAATCGGTTCTGGGGAATGGGAAACTCTTAAATTATTTAACAGTCACCTTTGCATCCAGTGCAATTTGGTCATGAGGAATCATTGGACGTTAGTTCTTTGAAAATGAAAACTGCGTAATGGTAACTGTGAATGGGAAGGGATATCGTGATACGATTGAAAAATAAAACATTTATCTCTCATTTAATCAAAAACTATAAACAAACGAAGTATAATACCTTCCCGCCGGACACCCTGTATTTTGCATTTTCTAAAATCCTTAAAACTCTTCTCAACTGGATTATGAGTGCAGTTTGATTTTTTATGCTCCTAATGGAGACTAAAAACAAACTCTCTGGAATTCATGGGAAATATTGAGAAGAAATGAAAAAATTATAATTACAGATCAAGAGCAAAATTATTTTTTCTCTTCATTATTAACATCCCTACACACATGCACATGTATGTATGTATGTATATGCGAGCTATGCATAAGTGTATACAGATGTAATTTGTAAGTTACCAAAGTTTTGTTTACAGGCAATAATTAATGTGAGTCATTTTAGTTTTATTTTTTTAATAAATTATTTTTGCCAAGAGCAACTTTGTTGTTAATTATTGTTGTTAATTATTGTTGTTAGTCTTAGCTTAATTAATTTTTATAAATATTTAACAACAACAAAAAGAAACAGCCTATAAAGTCCCGTTAACAAACAGAGAAGTAAACACAGGAAAGCAGGAAAATATTTGTTTCCAACGAAATTTTGCATAAAAAATTAAAAAAAACAACAACAATAAAAAATATTGTTTGGGACAAATTTTTCTACAGAAAATATTATTATAGAATAGATACAATTTTTTATATAAAATATAGATTTTAAAAAATTTTTGTTTGTAGAAAATAAGTATTGGCACAAAAAATTTCTAAAGAAAATAAGAAATGTCACAAAACTTCTTAAAGAAAATAATATTTGGGACAAACTTGTTGATAGAAAATTATAATTGGGACAAAATTTTTCAAAAAAAAAAAATAATACGAACATACTTTTAGGTGTAGAAATTAATTAAGATAACATATTTCATAGAAATGCATAATTGGGACAAATTTTTTCATACAAATTGATAATTGGAACAAATTTTTTTTATAGAATATATGTATTAAGATATAATTTTCTATTATAAATCCAAATCGTTACAAAAATTTTTAATTTAAATAGTAATTAGGACAAAATTTTAAATGAAAAAAATCTGTTTTGGGACGAAATTGTCTATAGTAAATAAGAATTATGATAAAATTTTCCAAAGAAACTAAGAATTTTGGCAAGCTTGTCAATAGAAAATGAAAACTGAGACGAAATATTTTTGAGACAATTTTTTCCATAAAAATTAATAATTGAGACAAAACTTTCCATAGAACATATTGCGTCGAGAAATAATTTTCTATTATAAATATTAATTGTTACAACCTTTCTTAAGGTAAATAACAATTGTGACATTTTTTATACAAAATCTGATTTGGAACGAAATTGTCAATAGAAAATATGGATTGGGACAAAATTAAAAAAAATATATAATAAGATTTTTGGCTTGTTAATAGAAAATGAAAATTGGGACAAAATTTTTCATCAAAAAAATTAATAACCACAATGCTTTTCTAGGAAAATAACTAAGACAACATTTTTAATAAAAATTAATAATTTGGCACAAAATTTTTTATAGAATTTACGAGTTAAGACATAATTTTCTATTGTAAATATGAATTGTTACGTATATTTTTAAAGGTGAATAACAATTGTGACAAAATCTTTTATACAAATCATAATTAAAATGAAATTGTCTATAGAAAATAAAAGTTGGGACAAAATTTTCCATAGAAAAATTAATACAAACCTGTGTTTTTTTTATGGAAAAAATTAATTAACCGAAAGCGTTTCATAGAAATTGTAAATTAGGACAGTTTCTTTATAGAAAATATGATTTGGGACATAATTTTCTATTATAAATTTGAATTATGATAAAATTTTTTAAGGCAAATTGGAACTAAAATATCTATAGAAACTAAGACACGACACGGAAAAAATTAATTAAAACAAAATTTCTCATGGAAACTATTAAATCGGACTAATTTTTTTTATAGAAAATAAAGGTTGAAATATAATTTTTTGTTACAAACTTTTTTAATGGTCACAAAATTGTATATTTAAATTCTGAATTGGGACAAAATTGCCTATAGAAAATAAAAATTAGAACAAAACTTCTCGTAGAAAAAACTATACAACCAATAAGGTTTTTTGTATAAAAAATTAATTATTAAAAATAATTAATTGGGACAAAAAATTTTATTGAAAATATAAATTGCGTTATAATTTTATATTATAAATAAGAAACTTACAAGTTACAAACTTTTTTAATGCAAATAATAATGGTATCAAAATTTTCTATAAAAAATCTAATTGGGACAAAATATTTTTGGGACAAAATATATTTGTATATAGAAATATAATTTGTTATTATAAGTCCGAGTTGTAACAAAGGAAGGAATATATCAAGGATGGTGATAAAATTTTATATAAAAGATTTTAATTGGGACAAAATTGTCGATGGAAAATAAAAAAAATTTTATGAAAAACCTAAATTGGGACAAAGTTTTTTATAGCAAATGTTATTAAAACAAAATATCAATTAGAACAAATATTTTTAAAGGAAATTATGATTGAAAATAAAAATATATAAATTGGGACAACATTTTTTTTAAGAAAATTTAGAAAAAATTTAGAACAAAACTGAGAACAATTTTTTTTGTAATAAATATGAGTTGTGACAAAATATACAACAAATTAAGTGAAACAACAGCTTTTAGAAAATATTCATTGTGACTAAATTTTATGTCGACAGTGTGGAGAAAGTATTTTCTAGAAAATCATAATTGGGACAAAATGTTATTTGTAAAAATATAAATACTATAAATAGGAACGGTAACAAAATCTAAATCTTTTAAGAACAATTTTATGCAAACAAAATTATATTGGGACACAGTTTTTGATAGAAAATATTTTGAAACAAAATTTTTATATAGAAAATTTTAATTGAAGCAGTGTTTTTTATAGATATGCTTTCAAAAAAAATTTTATCTGAAACAAAATATATCATTTAGGACAACAATTTTTTCGGTAAAAATGAAAAAAAAAATTAAACTTAACAAAGAACTGTAAAAAAATATATAATAAATATTATTTGTACAAGTTTTCTAAAGAACAAATATAATTGGGACAACAGTTTTCAGAAAATATTTTCTAAAAAATGATAATTAGGGCAAAATTAACTATTTGGGACAAAATATTACATCATAAATATATTAATTAGGACAAATGTTTTTCAAGGAAATATTAAGTGAAACAAAATATTATTTTTTGGGACAAAATTTTTTATAAAATTTGGGTAAAAATTACAAAAAAATTAAACTAACCAAAGTACTGAGAAAAAATATATAATAAATATTATTTGAACAAAGTTTTCTAAAGAACAAAAATAATTGGGACAATAGTTTTCAGAAAATATTTTCTAAAAAATAATAATTGGGAAATATTTACTATTTGGGACAAAATATTGTATAGTAAATATATTAATTAGGACAAATGTTTTTAAAGGCAATATTAATGGAAACAAACTATATTATTTGGGACAAATTTTGTCTATAAAATTTGGGCAAAAATTTCACAATGGTTGATATTATCCAAAGACCTAAGGAAAAAAATTTAATAAATATTATTTGAGAAAAGTTTTCTATAGAATAAAAATAATTGGGACAATAGTTTTTAGAAAATATAAAATTTTATATTGACAGTGTTGATATAAAAATGGAAAAAGTATTTTTTAGAAAATTATATTTGGAATAAAATTGACTATTTGCGACAAGATATTGTTCAGTAAATATATTAATTAGGACAAATGTTGTTAAAAGAAATTTTATCTGAAACATAGTATTTTATTTGGGACAAAAATTTTTTGGGTAAAAATTAAAAAAGGTTAACTTATCCAAAACACTGAGAAAAAATATATATAGAAATATTATTTGAACATAATTTTCTATAGAATAAAAATAATTGGGACAATAGTTTTCAGAAAATATTAATTGGCACAAAATTTTATATCGACAGTGTTGATATAAAAATGGAAAAAGTATTTTCTAGATAATTATATTTGGGACAAAACTGACTATTTGGGACAAGATATTGTATAGTAAATAAATTAATTAGGACAAATGTTGTTAAAGGAAATAATAATGGAAACAAAATATATTATTTGGGACACAATTTTTATATAAAATGTGGGCAAATATTATTTGAACCATGTTTTCTGTAGAACAAAAATAATTGGGACAACAGTTTGCAGAAAATATTTTCTAAAAAATGATAATTGGAGCAAAATTAAAAATTTGGGACAAGAAATTGTATAGTAAATATATCAATTAGGACAAATGTTTTTAAAGAAAATAATAACGGAAGCAAAATATAATATTTGGGACAAAATCTTTTATAAAATTTGGATAAAAAAAATTTAACTTTACAAAGAACTGTAAAAAATATATAATAAATAGTATTTGAACAGAGTTTTCTAAAGAATAAAAATAATTGGGACAACAGTTTTCAGAAAATATTTTCTAAAAAATTATAATTAGGGCAAAATTAACTATTTGTGACAAGATATTGTATAGTAAATAAATTAATTAGGACAAATGTTGTTAAAGGAAATAATAATGGAAACAAAATATATTATTTGGGACACAATTTTTATATAAAATGTGGGCAAATATTATTTGAATCATGTTTTCTGTAGAACAAAAATAATTGGGACAACAGTTTGCAGAAAATATTTTCTAAAAAATGATAATTGGAGCAAAATTAAAAATTTGGGACAAGAAATTGTATAGTAAATATATCAATTAGGACAAATGTTTTTAAAGAAAATAATAATGAAAGCAAAATATATTATTTGGGACAAAATCTTTTATAAAATTTGGATAAAAAAAATTTAACTTTACAAAGAACTGTAAAAAAATATATAATAAATAGTATTTGAACAAAGTTTTCTAAAGAATAAAAATAATTGGGACAACAGTTTTCAGAAAATATTTTCTAAAAAATGATAATTAGGGCAAAATTAACTATTTGTGACAAGATATTGTATAGTAAATATATTAATTAGGACAAATGTTTTTGAAGGAAATATTAATTGAAACAAAATATTATTTTTTGGGACAAATTTTTTTATAAAATTTGGGTAAAAATTAAAAAAGAAAATTACTCTTATCCAAAGAACTGTAAAAAATATGTAAAAAATATTATTTGAACAAAATTTTCTATAGAACAAAAGTAATTGGCACAACAATTTTCAAAAAATATTTATTGGGATAAAATTTTATATCGACAGTGTTGATATAAAAATGGAAAAAATATTTTCTAAAAATTGATAATTGGAATAAATTTGTTTATAGATTTTACTATTTGGGACAAGGGACATTTAGTTAGGAGATTTTTAATTTAAATATTACTTAGAGAAAAACATTGTATAAAAAATCTTAAATGGATTATAATTTTCTATAGAAAACATTAATTTGGACAAAATGTTTTTTAAATAGAAAAATATTTGGTTACAGATAATTTCTAACATGTGTTTTCCTTTAAAAAAAGATTTATGATTTTATTTAATTTTAGTGTTAAAGAAAAAACAACATTTATTAGTCTGGCTTAAGATGTTGTCAGTTTATAACCCACAATTTTATTTTATTTTACTTTCACTTTCGTTCGCATGCACTGGCTCAAACACATGCGCTTACTACCTGGAAGCGTGAAGATAATTGTATTGAGAATAGTGGCCATTACTGCTAATTAATTTACTAAGTAGAGTTTTTGTTAATTCGTCGCTACCTGCAATTTTCAGAGTCATAAAAACTGTTAAAGATTTTATTATTTGAAAAACAAGTTTAAGAGGATTTAAAAGAAAATAACATTTTTCAAAAAATATTCATATAATTTTTCCTTTCAAAATGTTACCGTTTGGGTGTGTTTGTGTGTGTGTGTGTGTTATTACTCTTGACAGTTGCCGAAAAACTCTATTTTAAAATACTAATTGACTTTTAATTACTTAAAGTCATAAAATATTTTTAAAATTCTGCATCTCATAAAAATAAGATTTAAAATTAGTTTTGTTGTTTAAAAATACCTAAATACGAGGGTGGGTTAAAATGGTTTTAAAATTGTTCTTTGTCTTTTTTCCACTGTCCCTCTTCGGAGCATATGGCATCCACTTGGCACCACCACCTTGTTCTGTTTAGCTTTAAACTTTAATATTTTGTGGTCTAACAACAAAAAGTACCTAAAAAGTACAAAAAGATCTTTTTCCAAACTAGGGTACTAATTTATATAAAATTTGCAATACGGGATTCTTTAAGAATTAACAAGTATAATTCACAATTTTATCTTTAACCAAAAACATGGAGAACAGCTGTTTGTTACCATTTAGTACTTTTCGAGTGGGTGATAAAATACAATTTTTGTTTTTATTTTCCAATTTTTGTGAAAATAAACAATAAAGATAAATTTTAGCTTTTCTATCGGATTTTTCATTAAGAAGTTTGTTTTTCAAATGCGGCAACAGCAACAACATGACCGTTTTCTGACATTCAGTTCGTAGTAGATGCCTTTGCAGTTGTTGTTATAATGACTTCAATTTCCCAGGGAAATCTCATTAAAATAATTCAAATCCCCTATGAAAATGGTGGTTCCGTTAAAGTAACATTTCGTAAAATTCGTGATTTTTTCCGACAACACAATCGCCCTTCTGAGACCGCTAATGAGTCGTTAAACTTATGTCGCCAAGCTTAATACAAAATGCGTGTTCGACCGGGTCGTTTAACTGAAAAGATCTTAGCTGTGAGCCACAGGGTTGAAGCAGATCCAAACTTTGTCAACACCCCGACATTCTAAACAATTGGGGTTGTCCAAAACCACCACAATGGCGAATTTTACATAAGAATTTGTCTTTGAAGCCTTACAAGGTTCAACTGGTTCAGGAATTGAAGCCGACCAACCATTTACCTCTCCATAGATTCGCTCAATTCATTCAGGAACAACTGGCTGATTTTTTTGAAAAATTCATTTTTTCAGACGAAGCCTATTTTCACTTGTTAGGGTATGTCAGTGAACAAGCAAAATTGCCGCATTTGGGCTTCTAAAAATTCTGGAGCGATTATTGAGAAGCCTTTGCATGCTCAAAATTACAACTAGGAAGAACCTGTTGCTAGAATTAGTCCTCGGCTTCCTAGGGTGTGAATAACGTTGCTTTTCATTCCCAGTGGTTTGACCACCATCTGATTACGGCTTACGGCCATGCGCAGATGTAAATCTTATCACGAAATCAATGAATATGAACCCCCCCCCCCCCCTCCTCCTCCGGGGCAGCATTGATATGTTTTGATGAAAATCCACAGTCATCAAATGTGTCTTCGGTGGTAAAAGAGAGCCTAGTCCCCTTCAAGGTTAGCAGGAGCCAGCTAGACAATCCACTATATTTCCACGGGAATCTGTAAAGCCCCAGAGTTCAACAAATTTGCCTTTTTAGCTTTTTAGCTGTTCTCTGTGGCGTGGTTGTTGTGGTTTCGAGGCCCTCGTTTGAGTTGTATAAGTCGGTTCAGTGAGCATACTTGCGCTTGTGTTCTGAAATGTCATTAAGCATGCATGTACTCTGAACCGAGAGCTCTTGGATTTGCGACCAGGAGTGACTGGAGGATAGAGCGTGGGGCGTGGGTGACGCTACATATCATCCACAGTGGTTTGATTCGCCGTCAGGTTATGGCATGACGTAATGACGTAAATCTTATTACGCATCACTGATATGTTAGTTCAACAGAACGGTGCCACATGTCACATGAATTTTTTGAGCAGTTAAGTGGCCAGTCAGATCGTGGCAGGATTTATTCTTGTGGCACTATGTTAAGGACAGAGTCTTTACGAAGCCAAACGAATCGATTTTAGTTTTAGAATTCAAAATCCATGATGTGATTAATGAATTAGTAGCGCGACTTTGCAAAAAAATGATTAAAAGCTTTGATGAAAGAAGCGACATCTGTCAGTGTGAACGTGGTGGACATTCGTCAGATATCATTTTTCATTCATAATTGCCAAACTTTTCTCTTCGTAAAACGATAAAAATTTAAACATTTTAATCAAAATTTTTTTTGTTTTAGTTTGTTATAGAAAACCAACTTCTTGTTGAAAAACCCTTTATTGTTTAAGCTTAAATTTCCTATTGTATTTTTTTTTTTTTGTTTTTTTTTGGATATTTGCGCCATTCGTTTTTTTTCTCGTTAAATTAATATTTCAAAAAATTAACTACCCTTCTCTGTTTTTTAAAAGCTAGTGTGTGTGTGTGCAAAATTATGCATGCACATTTATGCTAACAGCAGTTAACTGTTTTATTTTATTACCCACTTAATTAAAGCCTGCTAAATTTTAAGTTTTATTTGCCAAAATAAAAAAAAATTTTAACTCTTTTGTCAATAAAAAGAAATAAAATAACCATGAGAGCATCCGTCTCTGGTTAGTTACTTGTTTTTTATTGTAAAAAAAAAATATTGTAAACAATAATAACAAACAAGCAAACGAACAAACACTTATGGATCCTCTCAGCAAATTTAAAACAAACACAATGTAAAAAAGAGAGTATTTATGTTCAAAAAAAGTCTCTGTTTGAGCTTGCTTGCTTGCTTGCTTGATTATGCATGTGCGTGTGTATGTAAATCTTTTATGATTTGCTGCCTGTTGTTATTGTTTTAAAAGGTTTTTTTTTGCTTTGCCTGTGTTTTTATTTTGGGTTTGGTGATTTTGTTCAGTTCTGTTCAGTTCAGTTTTGTTTGATTTGGTTTGTTTTCTTAATTTTTGTTAGTGGAAATTTTACATCTTATGACACACATGTGTCCAGGGAATGTTTGCAAATGTGTATGAGAGTGTGTGTGTGTATAAGACAATCGGTGCCTTTTTTTCCTCTAAATCTATGGCTTTTTTTATTTTTAATATTGTTTTTATTTTTATTTTATTGTTTTATTGTCAATTTTATGTTGTTTATTTTGCTTGTACGTACATTGTTGTCGCTATTGTTGATGGTGTTGTTAGTTTTGCTGTTGCTATTTTTTTTTATTTCTTTTCGCTATTGTTTTATTCAGTGACTGCACGTTTTTTGGGGAATCGTTTTTTTTTTTTTTATTGTAAATTACTTGTTTTCATATATTTTTTTATAGGATTCATATTTTTAAACCAAAGAATTTTTGCTTATTATAAAAACAAAAATCGTAAAGAGAGAGGGAGTGAAAAAGCTATATTAACGTATGTGTATTAAATACAACGAACACTGCAGGCGTCTGGCGATAACTAGCAATATACATATGTATATAAAATAAAAGGTTTCTTAACAAGCAATTTGTTTTCTAAAACAGAAACGCAGAGAAAAGTTCGAAAATTATAAATGAAAATAATATCTGGCAAATTGTCCACCACGTTCACACTTACAGAAGTTGATTTTCTAACAAAAAATAAAATAAAAAAATTTAAATTAAAATTATTCAAATTTTTATTGTATTACGCGGAGAGAAAAATTCGACAATTATGAATGAAAAATAATATCTGGCAAATTTCCACCACGTTCACACTGACAGATGTCGCTTCTTTCATCAAGGTTTTTAAACACATTTTTTTTGACAAAATGACGTTCGTATTTCATTAATCACATCACGGATTTTGAATTTTAAAACTCAAATAGATTCCTTTGGCTCTGTATAGACTCTGTCCTTAACATAGTCCCACAAAAAAATAAATTAAATCACACGATCTGACTGGCCACTTATCTGCTGATTGTTGTGAAATTATGCGATGGGGAAATTTTGTTTGCAATAAATTGATCGTTTCACTAACTATGTGACATTTCGTGTTAAGATTTACATCTGCACCTGGCCGTAAGCCTTAATCAGATGGTGGTCAAACCACTGGGAATGAAAAGCAATGTCATTGACGCCCTAGGTAGCCGAGGACTAATTCTAGCAACAAGTCTTTCCTAGTTGCAATTTCAACGGTTTCAAAGCAGGGTTGCAAACCACTACTCCTTGTTGAAGAGCTGCAGACTATCCAACTCCTGATCCAGAACACATGACTAGCATGCTCACTGGATCCAAATCATTCATCCATTGTTTTTAGTAAAGGTGAGATGATCCTGGCCACTTAATCAAAATGCATGAGAGCCGCGAAACCACAACCACCACGATACTCCCGAAGGGCCAACCTAAATAATCAGTCAGAGAAATAGCTAAAAGGCTAAAGCGACAATAAGCGGAACTCTGGGTCTTAGTGATTCCCGTGGAAATAACGTAGAGGTTCCAGTTGACTCCCTGCTTGCCTTCAGGAGACTGGGCTCCCTTATACCATTATCAGCACAGGTCTAGATGTTTAAGTAATCCATTAAAACCGATAAATGTGCCCCCGTCCTGTTGAAGCCATATGTCAGTGATAACCACGTCGTGAATAATAGGTAAAAAATTGGATGTTAGCATCTCTCGCAATAGCCCGCCTGGAGGCACATTGATATGTCTTGATGGAATCTCTCAGTCAATGCATGTGTCACCGGGGGTAAAAGGGAAACCAGTCGCCTAAAGGCTAGAGGAGCCAACTAAACACGTTATTTCCACGGGAATCCGTAAGTTTCAGAGTTCAGTATTTTAGCTATTCTCTGACTGATTATTGAGGTTGGGCCTTCGAGAGCAGCTTGGTGGTTGCGGTTTCCGGGATCATTCACTTGACTTAACACAGGGTGACTTATCTACGTCCAGTGATAATGCTATGTCATGTGTTCTCAATCAGGAATTGGATAGTCTCCAACTCTTCAGCAAAGAGTAGCGGTGGCGGCCTACGTCAAGCTCTCGAAGTAGTAACTAGGAGTGATGGAGATATCCGACGGTTTCCTAGGACGAGGGTAACGCTACATATCACCTAAGTGCTCCTTCCCGGTGGCACATTTATATGTCTTGACGGAATCTCACCGTCATTACAAGTGTCACCGGGGATAAAAGGGAGTCCAGTCCCATTAAAGGCTAGCAGGAGCCAACTAGACAAATCCATGTTATTTCCACGGGAATCAGTCAAGAATTCAGCTTTTTGGAGTTGCGACTAGGAGTGACTGGAGGATAGAGATATCCGAAGGCTTCCAAGGGTGTGGGTGATACTAAAATCATTTACAATGGTTTAATCCACCGTCAGGTTATGGCTTACACAGCTAGGTACTGATGTAAATCTTATCACACATCTCGCGATAGCGTGACTATTGACCGTTACTCTCATTTTCGAAATAAACAAAACAGGCCAATCACGCCACCAGACCACATAGCTTACCATACAGTGGTGACACGTTAATCATGCAAAGGCTTCTCAATAATCGCTCTAGTATTCTTAGAAGCCTAAAGGCGGCAATTTTGTTTGCTGACTGACATACCCTGACAAGTGAAAATGAGCTTCGTCAGAAAAAATGATTCTTTCAGAAAAAGCATGCGGTTGTTCCTAAATTAATTAAGCGAATTTATGGCGCTGTGAATGGTCGGTCGGCTACAACTTCCGCACCAGATGAACTTAGAACCTTGTAAGGCTTCAATTCACTATGTGCTGGTTTTGGATGAACCCCAATTGTTGAAAACGTCGAGGAATTGACAAAATTTGGATCTTCCTCAACACTGTGGCTCACGGCTGCGATGTTTTCAGTTGAACCATCCGGTCGAACACGCCTTGGTGTTCGCACATTTTGTGTTGAGAAAAACGACTCAAGTTTAACGACGCCTCCTGACTACAACAACCCTGACCAAGATACATCTGAATGGATTTTGGATTTTTTTTAAGCCATTTCATTCCATTTGAAAACACTCTTCGATCGCATACACAAAAACGAATTTTAATTTAACCCAACCACCTTCATGTTGAAAGTTGTGCCCAATGTAAGTTTCTTTAAGACTTTATTGTTTGTTGTTGTTGTTCTTGTTGATGTTGCTGTTAACCTTTGCTTACTTAATTTCTAAAAATATTTAACAACAATAAACAAAGAAGAAAACTCGAGTTAAGTCGTCTAATGTCACCGTTAAAAACCAGAGCAGTAAAGGAACGAAATGATAAATCAAAAATGTTGAAATAAATTTTTAAACGAAAATATAAATTATGTTAGAATTTTTTATAAAAATTATGAATTTTAACAAAAAAGTTTTTTTTTAAAGAAAATAATTATTGGGACAAAATTATCATCTATAGAAAATAACGTTAAAGAAAGTAAAAAGTGGGATAAAACTCTCTATAGAATATCGGAATAGAGACAAAATTATCCATAAAAAAAATTTTTTTTAATAAAAAAAAATATTTAAGACAAATTTTACCAAAGCTTGGTTATTTGGGACAAAATAAAAATTGGTAAAAACAATTTTTGGAAAAAAAGATAATAAAGACAAAACTTTCCATAAAAATTATTATCAGGGAGACATTGTTTTTATAAAAATATGAGTTGGGACAAAATTTTCTCTTATAAATATCAATTGTGACAAAAAAATTTTGGGCAAATATCAATTGTGGCAAAATTTTTTTTAAAAAAAAAATTGAATTGGGTCAAAATTTTCCATTGAAAATAAGTTTTGGGACAAAAATAACCAACGTAAATAATTAAGACAATTTTTGCCATGGACGCTGTTAATTGGGACAAAGTCTTTTTTATAGATAATAAGAATTGGGAAAGAAGTTCCTATAAAAAACTAACAGGGTTAAATTTTTTTGTGAAAAAAATTAATTAAGACAAAATTTTCCATGCAAGCTGTTAATTGGGACACAGTTTTTTTATAGAAAATATGAGTTGAAATATAAGTTTCTATTATAAATACGAATTTTAACAAAATTTTCTAAGGCAAATATCAATTGCGGCAACATTTTTTATTAAAATTCTGAATTGGGACAAAATTTTGTATGGAAAATATGTAATGGGACAAAAATATCTATAGAAAAACCTAACAGAGACACACTGTTTTAAGGGAAAAATCATTGAAGGCTAAATTTTCTCTAGAAATCATGAATTAGGACAAAGTTTTTTATAGAAAATATGAATTAGGACAAGTATTTTTATTATAAATATAAATTGCTTCAAATTTTTTTTAGGGAAATATCAATTGTGAAAAAATTTGTTATAAAAATAAATAATTGTGACAAAGTTGCCTATAGCAAATAAGAATGGGACAAAATTTTCCATAGAAAAAAAATGGAAAAAATTATTTAAGACAAAACTTTCTTTAGAAATTATTGATTGGCACAAAAAAAATACGAGTAAGGACATAATTTTCTATTTTTAATGTGAACATTTTAAAGAAACATTGGGACTAAATTGTAAATGGAAACTGAGAATTAAGACAAAAGTTTAATAGAAAAACTTAATACTAAAAAAGTTTTTTTGTAGAAACAATTAAGTAAGACAAAAGCTTCAATTGAAACTGGTAATTGGAACAATGTTTTTTTATAGAAAATATGAGTAAGAATATAATTTTCTATTGTAAATATGAATTGTGATAAATTTTTTTAAATAAAAATATCAATTCTGAATAAAGTTTACAATAGAAAATATTAATTGGGACATCATTTTCTATTTTAAATGTTTAAGTTTTTAAGTCAAATATTAATTGTGACGAAATTTTGTAAAAAAAAAATTGAATTGGGACATAATTGTCTAGAGAAAACAGAAATTGAGACAAAGTTTGTTTTAAAAAACCTAACACAGAAAAAGCTGTTTTATAGAAAAAATAATAACGATGAAATTTTGCAAAAAAAAAAAAAATAATAATTGGGACAAAATTTGTTTTATAGAAACTATGAATTGGGACATAATTTTCTACTATAAATATGAATCGTGACCAAATTTTTTAAGGAAAATATAAATAGAGACAAAATTTTATATAAAAAAACAAAATTGGGACAAATTTCTCTATAGAAAATATTCTTGGAATAACATTTTTATATAGAAAATATTAAGTGGAGCAAAGTTTTCTATAGATAATATTCATAAGGACAAATATTAAAAAAAAAACTATTAATTGAAGCAAAATAAATTATTTGGGACAACAATTTTAATAGAATGTTGGTTAAAATTGTACAAAAGCTAAAATTTTCCTTAGAAGTGGGCAAAAATATTGTATAGAGAATTTTATTTGAACAAACTTTCCATAGAACAAAAATAATTGGGACAACAGTTTTCAAAATATATTAATTACGATAAAATTTTACATAGAAATTATTAATTAGGACAAAGTTTGTTTAATAGTAACTATGAATTGGGACATAATTTTCTACTATAAATATGAATCGTGACATAATTTTTTAAGGAAATTATCAAAAGAGGCAAAATTTTCTATTAAAAAAATTGAATTGGGACAAATTTCTTTGTAGAACAAAATTTTTGGAATAACATTTCTATATAGAAAATATTAATTGAAGCAAAGTTTTATATAGATAATTTTCATTAGGACAAATATTTCCAAAAGAAATATTAATTGAGACAAAATATATTATTTGGGACAACAATTTTAATATAATTTTGATTAAAATTATATAAAGTTTGACATTTTCCATAGAAGTGGGCAAAAGTATAGTAAATTTTATTTGAACTAAGTTTTCCAAAAAACTATTTTTGTGTTTGGGACAACAGTTTTATATCGACAGAGTTGAAATCAAAGTGAAAACAAGTATTTTGTAGAAAATGAAAATTGGGAAAAATTTAACTATTTGTTATATGGTAAATATTATTTGAACAAAGTTTTCCATAGAACAAAAATAATTGGGACAACAGTTTTTAGAAAATATTAATTGAGATAAAATTTTATATCGACAGTGTTGAAATAAAAGTGAGAAATATTCTTTAGAAATTGGGACAAAAATTGGGACAAAGTTTATTATTTGGGACAAGATATTGTATAGAATATATTATTTGAAAAAAATTTTCCGTAAAACAAAAACAATTAAGATAATGGTTTTCAGGAAATATTAATTGAGATGTATTTTTATATTGCCGGTTTTGAAATAAAAGTGACAACAAGTATTTTGTAGAAAATGTTAGTTGGGACAAAATTGATTATTTGGGACAAGATATTGTGCAGTAAATATTATTTGAAAAAAGTTTTCTGTAGTTTACAGTAAATATTAATTGAGATAAAATTTTATGCCGAGAAATATTTTCAAGAAACTGGGACAAAAATTGGGACAAAATGTAGTTATAAAATGCTTAAAAAATATGGTTTAGGACAAGTTTGCCATTAAAAATATTTATTAGAAACTAAATTTCTATAGAATATATTGTTTAAAACAAAATTTTGTAAACAAAATATTTTTGGGACAAAAGTATTATTATTTAATTCTATAAGACACATAATTTTTAAACAACTTAAGTTTGAAATAAGCTTCAGGTAAGCAATTTTCTTTAAATGACAAACTTTTGTATGGTCACGAATTGAATTTTTTTAATAATGATAGCAGTCTTTTAAATATATGATATTTAACTTTGCACATTTTAATATTTTTACAAATTTGGACGCCATAATTAATTGTTTGGGACAAAGAATATAATCCAAAGAAGACTTTAACAGAGCGGCAAATAATTTTAGATTTAAAAAAAAAACATATTTAATTAAATTTTATTTAAAACAAAATAAAACTACGCCATAAACTATAATTAATTTGAATACATGACACAACAACAACAACACAAACAAATAAATATTTTATGCAACCTGACTACAAAATTTACACTCGGAATGTTTTTGAACTTTTCCCATCTCCAACACTATTTTTAGATTTTTTTTTTAATTTTCTTTTAAACCTTTTTTTCTTATTTCACTGGTTTTCTTTTCTTTCAATAATATTTTATGTATTTTTTTTAATTCAGCTTTATTTTAAGGGTCTGTCTCACTTTAAATAATTTGTCTGTATTTATCAAAAACAATTTGCCAACTATAAATATTTGGCATGTTGCTGTCAAACTGTAAATAAGAAAAAGAGATCATTCAACTGTTTTGTTGTTGCCAATTGTCGATTTTAATTGTTTTGTTATTTTTTGATTTATTACTCATCATTTTAATTTGTAACGGAAATTATTCAATACAAAAGAGTAAAAGAAACTTGTTCTCTTGCTGTTATTTTAAAGGAGAGTGTATGAATGATGATCTTAAATTGAATAAAGAAAGAAGTAAAAAAAATACATTTTATTAATCAAATGAACTGTGTTTTCATAAACAAGCAAGACCTTGACAACAAAAACAAGAATAGCTACTAAAAAATCACGTTTTTAATATAAAATACTATTTATGCCACCTATATCCGTCTAAACAACTCTCATGTATGGTCCGGCGCCCTAAAGTTTATTTTGGATTTTCTCGACCACGTACAGGAGAGGGCCAAAAGGCTCATTGGGGACGGTAAAGTATCCAACTCTATTGATTCTCTTTAGCATCGACGCAATGTGGGATGTATTTCACTGTTTTATTGTTACTACAATGGTAAGTGCTCTAATGAAATTAGGGAACTTGTTTCCGTTACTCGCATTTAACTCGATTTTCCTTGAGAGCACATCCACTTGTGGTCGATTGGCCAGTGAATCGCACTACGCATTGCAGGAATAATTCGTTTTTAGCAGAACAGTTTCAATGTAAGAAATTCAAACCAAATTTCCACAAACCCTTCTCCTTTTTTCCTTCTCCCCATAACCTAATTTCCTAGTCCTGGTGCGATGCATTACATGAGTAATTGATTGAAAAGAAAACTAATAATTATTATTTGGGTATGATTTTACATCGACCGGAGAATGTACGCACATATTAATAATTATTTCTTTTAGGTACTAAATTATATTTTCAAGCTGAGCTTATTGTGTTCATAAAGTACTTTTTTGGTACTTTGTTTTTATTTGATTAGATTTTTCTCCACTCACAGACTTTTCTTAATGTTTTAGAAAATTTTAATTTTACCTTAATATTATAAAAAATTATTTTAGGTAAAAAAAAAAAACTTTGGGTTTGATAAAGTACCAAATATAAATCACGCCTTAACTATATTTAATTTATTTAATTTATTAATTTTTCAAATATTTTTGCTTGAAACTGCTTGAATAATCAGAAAAATCCAAACTTTAATATTTAGTACTTTTTTATGTTTGTGGGTAGATGTAAGCAAAAAGTACTTTTTTGCATTAATTTCTAGAAAACTTTTTTATTAATAAAGCTTTGATGGAAATTAAGAGTAGATCCTGTTTTAAGGACTTGCCAAACTGTTTTACAAAAAAGTTCTTTTTTGGTACTTCTTTATCTTATTAGATTTTTCTCCATTGCCAGACTTTTTTTAATGCTTTAGAAAATTTTATTTTTACCTAAATATTATAAAAACATTATTGGATATGCTATTTTACCTTTTTTTAAAGTTTGGAGTTTGATAAAGTACCAAATATAAATCACGTCTTAACTGTACTTAAGTTAATTAATTTATTAATTTTTCCAATATTTTTGCTTGAAACTGTTTGAATAATCAAAAAAATATTTTTGATTTTTTAGAAAAAAAAAATCCAAACTTTAAAATGTAGTACTTTTTCTTTGTTTGACGCTAGATGTAAGCAAAAAGTACTTTTTGACATTAATTGCTAGAAATCTTTTTTTATAACGATTTTTTTAATGAAAATGGAGAGTAGTAGTAAAAGTACTTTTTTGGTACTTTTTTATATACATTTTTTAAAAAGTTTTTTTGAATTTTAAACCTTTTTTGGGTACTTATACTTTGATAAGCCAAATTTTTTTTTTATTATTTATTGGAAGCTTATTCATGATATTATAAAAAAAAACACATATTTTGCCATTTTTGCAAAAAAAATCAGTTTGGTACTTTTTTTTAAATGCTAGTGTAAAAAGAAATATGCAAATTTTCGAATTTATAACTATTCTAAGCAGCATGTGTTTAATTTTATTAGCGTGATTCTACTGTATACCTTATTTAAAATAAATTTTTAAGGTTAAATTTTTTAAAAAAGTACTTTTGCAAAGTTTGTAAAGGTAAAATTGTATTTAAAGAGGATAATATAATTTAAAACTTATAGTCTTAATATTTTTAAGCCAGGCTTAAAAAATTAGCCTGAAATTAAAGTTCGAAAAAAGTTTCCAGAAAAAGAGTATGTATAAAAAAGTACCAAAAAAGTATTTTTTCGCAAAACAGTTCAGCAATCCCTTGAAAAAAGGATAAATTTAAATACTTTTAGTTTTCGTAAAAAAAATCATAATAACGAAAAATTTCTTTTTATAATTTACCAAAGTATATATATTTTTATTAAAGTAAAAGTACCAAAAAAGGCCTTTTAGAAATTTGCAGCAATTTAAGAGAAATATATTTAATGTGAGAAAATGATTATTAAAATAATTATTAAAACACTTTTTCAAAATTAAGCCTAAAATTAAAGTTAGAAAAAAGTTTCCAAAAAGAATAGTAGTACAAAAAGTAACAAAAAAAGTACTTTTTGGTAAAATAGTTTTGCGATTCCTTCAAACAAGATCTACTCTTCATTTTTATCAAAAAATTAAAATAAAAAAAGATTTCTACCAATTAATGCCAAAAAGTACTTTTTGCTTACATCTACCCCCAAACATAAAACAGCACTAAATTTAAAAAATTTTTTTTTTCTAAAAAAAATCAAAAAACTTTTTTCTATATTTTTGTAAGATTTTAACATTTTCCCCCCTGAAGTACTTTTTGGTACTTTTTGTTATTTCCATTTTTTTTATTTAACTTTTACAGTTTTAAGAATTATTTTAATAAGTTTTAAATACTTTAACGGTTTTCTTTTTTCTTAAAACCATATTTTTTTATTTTATTTTTGTTTTGGCTAGTTTGTGTAAATAGTACTATTTAAGTAATTATAACCCAAAATATTTTTCTATAGGTTTAAATATTATTTATTTTGTAAAAAATTAAATGCTTAAGGTATGTTTCTAGATTAGTTCGTGACTTTAATTTATTGTTTACGTTTATTACACAAAAAGTACTTTTTGGTGCTTTTTTATTATTTGATTTTTTATTTAAATTCATTATTTTTTGCTTGCTTAAATTCATTATATTTTGTGTAGGCCTTATAGGGTATTTATTTTTTTTAATAATTTATTGTTTTTTATTATATTTTTAAGCCCTTTTAAGGAAAAGGTACTTTTTTAATATAAATATTTTTTTGATAAGCTTTGTTAATTTCGGAAAAACAGGAAATTGAATTTTAAATTTTTTATTAAGTAGTTATTTACTTTATTAAACTGTTAATTTGCTGATTTTTTTTAGTTTGCCGATTTTTTTTTAAGAAAAGTACTTTTTGGTGTTTTTATTAAAAACCATTTTTTTAAATACTTAAATAATTTAATTTATGAATACTTAAAACTTATAAGAAATAGTTTTATGTATTATATTGCTCATGTACCTTTAGCTCTTGCTTTAAAACAAAAAGTACTTTTAGGTACTTTTTATTTGGGGGGAAATTTTTGCTTGTGAAATCATATTAAAAGTCTAAAAACCCTTTTTTAAATTTAAATAAGATATTGTTCGATTTTAAAAAATCTTTTATTAATATTAATAAAATTAAACAGACAGACAGCCTATAAAAATGCCCTTTCAAGTACTAAATTAAAAAAGGTTCTTGAGTAGGTGGCCAAAATAACCGCCTATTTTTATTAGTTACATGACACAAAGTCTTTTCCACAGAGAAAGAGGTAATTTAACTACATTAGAAATAAATATATAATTTGCAGAATAATAAGGACGTTTTTTCTTTTAGGGTCGAACTGTACAAGACAAAACAAACCACAAATAAAACAAGGACACAGCCAGCAAATTGGAAAAGTTAGAAAAACAATTTTAAAAATTTTTCATACAAAAAAAATAATATGGAGGAAAGAAAAGTCTACAAATAAAAAGTAAATTTCTTTAAGTAACGAATAAATAAAGATTAACGTTTATTATCTATACACACACACACACACATAATTAGAACAACAACAACAACAACATGTTGCATAGATTTGCAACAAAAAATTTAATATTGCACATGTCTCTAATACGAAAATGAGTGCATAAACGAGTACGAGTACGAAAAACTCACTCTCCCAATCAAACATTCCTAAACAAAAACAAGCACAAAATCGATTAGTTAACGGATGTTTACACGAAGTGCATATGCATATGATTGTTCTACACACACGAATACAAAAAAACCAACAATAAAAATAAAGTAAAAGCCAACAGAAGAGATCTATTCAACCAACTCTGCAGACTTAAAATTACAAATGAAAATCAACTTCTTCTGTTTGGCATTTTCTCATGCAAGACTAAGTGTGTGCATGTGTGTGTTTGGCTGTGTTTGTACATAAATAAGTGTTTGCTTGAATGTGTATCTAATTACCGCGAAAATGCATCTGCAGAACGTTGTAAAATAAATAAAAATACACACACACAGACCTTTCTTTGCTTACTGTATTGTTTGTTATCAATACTTTTCCTATATTTTAGATAGCTGAATATATTACACTTAGAGAAATATTTTGAAATAAAATAAAACAAAGCAAAAAAAAAAATACAAAATTAAATAAATCAAAAATAAATAACAAAAAGTAAGTCATGGTAATATTTCAATTTTGATTTTGTTCATAACAATTTATATAAACATCACAATTTTGTGGAATATTTTATTAAAAAAAAGTAGTTAATTCTACTACTTTTTTCCAAATCAACTAAAATTATTATTAATTTGTTTAATACAAAATTTTTAAAAACCTTTTATCCTTTTCCAAACTATTTCTAAGTTAATATTTGACCTTCAAAAAGAGTAGTATTTCTACTACTACTTCTTATTTACTTGAAACTAAAAAAATTTCTTTTTATTTAAATTTTCTTTAAATTAACAGCTGTATATTTCATATTCGATTCTGTTCGAGATTATATTCCTCTTGATCGTTAGGTCCAGATAATTAATTCTCCCCTCCTCTTCCTTTTCCATTGTAAATTGTATGTCCTTGTGTTTTCCATTCAAGTAATCTAGAATTTGCTCATCGTTATTTCCTTCTAGTATACATATGATGTCGTCGACATATCCTGCGTAGAATATTACTCCGAAGTTGGTTTCTAATCCCCTCACGTATTCCTCTTCTAAGTTCTGCACAAACACTCCCATGAGGGTGGCAGATGTTGGATTTCCCATCCCTAGTCCTGTTATTTGTCCATATATGTTACTGTTAAATTTAAAGTAATTCTCTTCTAGTGTCGCTTTTAGTGTGCCTGTAAGTTGTATTGCTAGTCCCTTGTTTCCCGTTTTGTTTTTTACTGTCCTATGAACAAAAGAGACCAGTTTTGTCCTCCCCGTTATCCCCACATTCCCCAGTTTACCAATCAGTCGCGTAGTGTTGGCCATTGTATGCCCATATCCCAGGTCTAAGGTGTCTTTTAATATTGTTTTTATATATTTCGAAAGTTTGTAGCCTGGTGCAGATCCGCAATCAACTATGGGTCCCGTCGGTGTGTCCGATTCGTGTATTCTCGGTAGTGCTATCATAGATGGTGCGGATGGATTCATCATTGTCAATGTGTGCGATATGTCCGGTTTTATTATCCTTGTTGCCCTTCCCATAATCCCCCTAATTTCCGTTTGGTATTTCCCCGTAGGATCTTTACCAATTCTCTTGCACTTAGAGTCCTTCATTAACTGTTCCGTTCTTTCGATGTAGTCATGTTCACCGATGAGCACCGTTGTGTCTCCCTTGTCTGCTTTTGTGACCAAGATGATGTCCGCTTCCAGTTTACGTTTTAGTTTCCTAATTGTATTGTGCTCTCCGTTTAAGTGTTTTGTAGACTTGGCCTCCTTTTCTATTATTGGTTTGCAGATGTGCCTGGCTTGCTTTTGTTCTTCGTTTGGGATCATCGCTATTGCGACTTCTGTGTCCACAATGGTTTGTTCTATTCCCTTTTCCTTGTTGTTCTCTGTGGTGTTGTGTTTTAAACCCTTTTCCAATAATTGAGCCTCTTGCCTGCTGACGGTGACCTCTGTTAGATTCAAAAATCCAGGGTGGAAATTGTTGCCCTTGCGCGTTTTATTGTTCGTTGAATGTGCTAGTGTCCCGAGTTTCCTGTCCAAAGTTGCGTATTTTCGTCCTATTGTTCCCGCGTTTTCTGCTCGTATTTGGTCTAATGTGTTCATGAGTACGTCGGTTGGGAGTCGTTCTGCTAGTTTAAGATGAATGTCTAGTAATTCCGAGTTCGTAATTTCCCTCCTGGCGTAAAGGTTTCCGATTTCGAATTTCACAAAGTCTCTTTGTGCTCTTCCTACTGCACGCTGTGGTGTTGACCCCAATCTGTATTTTGGCATATTTTGGTGTAACATTCGATGCGAGGCATTGTTTGTTGAACCAAATGTTTGTAAATTGTTATCAGTCCAATTGTGTCTAAATTGTAGGCCTGACAGGCATTTCTCGATATGTGCTTGGATTTTCCGACGGGGCTAAAATTAACTAAAATTAACTTTAATTTATTGTTAATTTTCAAGATTTAAAAAAGGTAGTATTTTTACTACTATTTACAAGAAAAGTTTTCTTTTAAACTAAGGTATTTGGAAAAAAAAGAAAGAAAGAAGGAACTGAAACTAACTGTAATATATTGTTAATTTTAAAGATTTAAAAAACGGCGTATTTTTACTACTATTTAGCAAAAAAATTTTTTTTAGTCTAAAGTATTTAGAAAGAAAGAAAAAAAGCCTAGTGTTAACTGTAATTTATTGTTAATATTCAAGATTTAAAAAAGGTAGTATTTTTACTACTATTCGCAAGAAAAGTTTTCTTACATCAGAAGTATTTAGAATGAAAGAAAGAAAGAAGGAACTGAAATTAACTGTAATTTATTGTTGATTTTCAAGATTTGAAAAAGGTAGTATTTTTACTACTATTTTTCGGAATCATTATAGCTTTAGTTAAGATTGCTAAATATTTAAGAACTTAAAAGTTTAAAAAAAAAATTTAGTTGGATTTCATTAAAAAATTTATATTTTTCTAAGCAACAATTTGATATTGATTTTTCTCAGTGTCTTTTGATTATCTGTAGAAACTTTTGTTTGCTCATTAAAACAGCAGCAGGGGTTGTTTTTTGCTTTAATTACTTTTATTTTTTGTCTGTCTGTCTGTCTGTCTGTCTTCTTTTGCTGATGTTCATTTACTTGTTGTTATTGTAAATGGCATAATTGCATCTTCATTCATGTGCATCCAAGCATGTGTCAGTCATATACACACATACATACATGCAGACACAGGCACATACATACATACAGTCGTCCTGTGTAATTAAACATTAATAGGAAAAAATATATAGAAGAGGGAGAGAAATAAAGAGTTCTAAAAGTGGGAAAATCGAAATGAAATAATGCTGCTCGTTTGGTTTATTTGGTGCAGAAATAATTTAAAATTCCACTCCTCTCCACTCCCTCCCTAAAATAACTGTTTGCATATTGTCATTTAGCAACAGAGTTCAGCTCAAACCATTTAATAACGTTACGTGTCATTTCATATCAACCATTTTATTGTTGTTGGTATGATTGCGTTTGGTTTGATTTGGTTCGGGAGTGTATGAGAATTTTCCTCAGCTGATCATGTTGCATGTTTTAGTTGAAATACGAATAAAAGACTGACGGACTGACTGACTGTATGAGTAGCATATGCTTTTTTTTTACTTTGAATGCAGCTTGTTATTTTCTTATTTCTTTTATATTCTGCATGTTTATGCATTTTCGGAAATTATTTTGTCCTAGACTAAAACTGAGCTAGTGTGTGTTCATGTGTGTCTGTGTATGTGTTTAGGAATTTTTCTCTAATAGTCTTAGCCAAAGACTTTGTGGTATTTTTTGTTGTTTATTTTTTTGGTGTCATGTCATGCATCTGCTGTTTTCTTTTAATGAAAAATCTATTGTTATTTTTTCCTTTACTTTTCTTTTAATTCTTTTGTTATTTTTTAATAATTTTTCTTTTCATCCTAAGATTTTTGGAAAACAGAATTGTTATTTTAAAATCGGTTACAGAAGTTGAAGACGATTTAAAGTTGGTTCGATGCATCGTTTGAAGTTTTAATGGGAAAAAAAGTGTGAAAAGTGTAAAAAGGGAGCGATTAGTAATTTACAGTTTCGAAAAACACACACACACACACAAAGAAATACTTTACAAAAATGCCTTAAAGTAGAATAATTTCCATACTTTCGTTTCTCATAAAAAGCGAATAATTTTTTTTTTGTGGGAAAATTGAAAACAGTAATAAAAAAGGAGTAAAAGGTATTTAAAGTAAAATTGAAAGAATCCTTTAAAAAAGTCCCAAAAGGACAGTATTTATAAAAACTGCAAGAAATAAAATTATCAAAATTAATAAATTTCATAATTAAAATAACTTACTTATCAAAATATATTTAAAAATTTTTTTAAAAATTTTTTAAAATATTTTTAAAATTTATTTTGAAAATTTGAAAAGCAATATTAAAAAAAAAATTAAAATTTTTTAATGTTTGCTATTACATCAATTTTATTAAGTTTTTTCTGCGAAAAGTCATCAAAATGGAGTTTGTTAAAAAAGTACTAAGAATACTACTTTTTTAAATCTTTCAGTTATTCATTATATATTGCTTAAATTCAGCTCAATTTTAACTTATTAATATAAAAAATAAATTATATTAAAAAAGCATTAAAACGTTTGTTAAAAAGATACTAAAAATACTACCATTTTAAATCTTTCAGTTATACATAAAATATTCCAAAAAATTCAGCTAAATTATTTCTTACTAATAACAAAAATTAGTTATATTAAATTAAAAATATTATTAAAAAGTTTTTTAAAAAAAGTATTAAAAATACTACTATTTTAAATATATCAGTTATTAATAAAATATTGCAAAAAATTCAGCTAGACTATTTCTTACTTATACCAAAAATTAGTTATATTAAATTGAAAATAGTATTAAAAAGTTTATTAAAAAAGTATTAAAAATACTACTATTTTAAATATATCAGTTATTAATAAAATATTGCAAAAAATTCAGCTAAACTATTTCTTACTAAAACCAAAAATTTGTTATATTAAATTAAAAAAGCATTAAAAAGTTTGTTTAAAAAAGTATTAAAAATACTACTACTATAAATATATCAGTTATTCATAAATTGTAGTCTAAATTAAGCTCAACTATAACTTATCAATATAAAAAATAAATTATATTAACAAAAAAAAGTATTAAAACTTCTGTTAAAAAAGTACCAAAAATACTACCTATTTAAATCTTTCAGTTATACATAAAATATTGCACAAATTTATCTAAACTATTTCTTACTAATACCAAAAATAAGTTATACTAAATATAAAAAATTATTAAATCATTTGTTAAAAAAGTACTACAAATACTACTTTTTGAAATCTTTTAGTTATACATAAAATCTTGCAAAAATTCAGCTATTTTATTTCTTACTAATACTAAAAATAAGTTATATTAAATTAAAAATAGTATTAAAAAGTTTGTTAAAAAAAGTATTAAAAATATTACTATTATAAATATATCAATTATTCATAAATTGTTACCTAAATTCAGCTCAACTATAACTTGTTAATATAAAAAATAAATTATATTAACAAAATAAGTATTAAAAAGTGTTGTAAAAACAGTACTAAAACACTACCTTTTTAAATCTTACAGTTATTTATAAAATATTGTAAACTTAAGCTAAACTTTAGCTTATTAATGAAAAAAAAAATAAGTTATATGAATAAAAGAAAGGATTAAAAAAGTACTTTTTTTTAAATAGGCACTTTAAGGCAACTTTATATATTACAAAAGGTAGAGGAAAAATTATTTAAAACTTTTATTTCAATATTTAGGATTAACAAAAGTAATAAAAATGTTTTTTTCTTCAAAGGCTTAAACACATGGCAAAATACTTTAGTATGTTTTTCTTAAAAAAAAGTAGTAAATTGCTTTTATTAAGTGATTCCAAAAATGTTCTTAAATTATCATTGCTTTTTGTTAAATTTTTAAAGCAATGCTAACTTAAAAACCTTTTGAAAAAATTATTTCGTAAGTGTTGCTACTTTTTATAAAATTTAGTATTTTTAATACCTTTTTTATATACTGCAAATTAAATAATATTTTTTTACAAATAATTTAAAAGAAAAATTTTATAAAAAAATAGGTTTTAAAAAAATTATGTAGCAAAAATACTACTACTACCTTTAAAAAAAGTATGAAGTTTTTAAAATTTTTCCTAAACGTTGAAATTTAAATTTTTTTAAGTTTATTTGAAAAAAATCTTAAAAAAAAACCCTTAAAAAATGATTTCGTATTTTTTTGCTACTTTTTTGAAAAGTAAGTATTTTTAGTACCTTTTTTATTTTCATCATATTAAATGATTTTTTTTCACGAAT
This sequence comes from Trichopoda pennipes, assembly GCA_030448955.1. Taxonomy (NCBI): domain Eukaryota; kingdom Metazoa; phylum Arthropoda; class Insecta; order Diptera; family Tachinidae; genus Trichopoda; species Trichopoda pennipes. The sequence continues at coordinate 3,778,478 of JASKUP010000056.1, read as the reverse complement.
AATTTAAAAGAAATAATTTTATAGAAAAAAGGGTTAAAAAAAGTAGAATTTTTATTATAATTTTTTCTTAAATTTTTTTTTATTTTGGAAAAAAATCAAAAACCATTTAAAAACATTATTTCGTAAATTTTGCTACTTTTCATAAAAGTTAGTTTTTTAAATACTTTTTTATTTTTATCATTTTAAGTAAATATTTTTCAGAAATAATTAAAGCAAAATAGTTTTATAGGAAAAAAGTTTTGAAAAAATATTTATGTACTAAAAATACTATTGGCTTTACAAATAGTAGTATTTTTGTGGTGATTGTTTTGAAACACTGATATTTAAGACTTTTTAAATTTATTAGAGAAAAAAACTTAAAAAACCCTTAAAAAATTAATTCGTATTTTGTGGTACTTTTTATAAAAGATAGTATTTTTAGTACCATTTTTTAATTTCATAATAAATTTTTTCTCATCATAAATTTTGTTTGACAAATAATTTAAAGGAAAAATTTAATAGAAAAAATACTTATGTAGCAAAAATACTACTTACTACCTTTAAAAAATAGTAGTAATTTTATATAAATTGTTCTTAATCTTTGATATTTAAAATGTTTGAAATTTATTTGAGAAAAAATCTGTAAAAAATGATTTCATAATTTTTGCTACTTTTTATAAAAGTTAGTAGTTTTATTACTTTTTTATATGCTGCAAATTAAGTAACAACTTTTTACAAATAATTTAAAAAAAAGTAATTTTAAACGAAAAACATTTTGACAAAAATATTATGTATTAAAATTAAAAAAGTAGTAATTTTTTTATAAAAAAGTAGTAATATAAAAAAGAGTAGTAATTTGTTATAATCTTTTTTTAAACTTTGATATCTAAAATTTTTGAAATTTATTTAAGAAAAAAACTTAAAAAACCCTTAAAAATTATTTCGTGTTCGTTTGCTACTTTTTAAAAAAATTTAGTATATTTAGTACCTTTTTTATATGCTGCAAATTAAGTAACATGTTTTTCACATATAATTAAAAAAATAATTTTACACGAAAAACAGTTTGAAAAAAATATTTATGCATTAAAGATAAAAAAGTAGTAATTTTTTATAAAAAAGTAGTAATTTAAATAAAATAGTAATTTGTTACAAAGATTTCCTAAACTTTAATATTTAAAACTTTTGAAATTTATTTGAGATAAAACTTCACAAAACCCTTAAATGAATAATTTTAAAATTTTTGCTACTTTTTAAAAAGTAATACTGACTTTTTAATACCTTTTTTATTTTCATCATACTAAATAAATTTTTTTAACAAGTAATTGAAAAAAAAAATTATAGGAAAATCAGTTTGAAAAAAATATTGATGTACTAAAAATAAAAAAGTAGTAATTTTGTTATTAAAAAAGTAGTAATTTAAAAAAAATATAGTAATTTGTTATAATGTTTTCTTAAACTGAAATATTTAAAATTTTTGAAATTTATTTGAGAAAAAACTTCACAAACTCCTAAAAAATAATTTCGTATTTTTTACTACTTTTTAAAAAGTTAGTATTTTTAGTACCTTTTTTTATTTTCATAATAATAAATAAATTTTTTTCACAAAACATTTAAAAAAAATTATTTTATAGGAAAAAAGTTTAAAAAAAATATTTATGTACTAAAAATACTACTTAATATTGTTAAAAAAAATTTTTTTAAATTCATTTTAAAAAAAAAACTTTAAAAAAATCCATTCAAAATTTATTTCGTAGTATTTCCAAGACGTTCTTCAAGTTTCATATTAAATAGTATTTTTTTAAGTTTTAAAGTTGTATGTTAAAATTTTATTATATTCGAACCACTGTGCGTGGATTTATTTTCAAGGTATAATTTTTACTCGCATGAGTTTTGTACTTCTCATTTATTTTCTTAATTTTAAATTAAATTAAATTTTTCTCATCATCATTATTATTGTCGTGGCAGACAACAACGTCATATTGTTATCGTCGACGGTTTGTTAAAAGATGTTAGTGGTTGTGGTAATGTGTGTTCCTGTGTGTGTTTGTGTGTGTGGTCTGTGTGGATAAAGAGTATAAAATGGGGAAGAAGATGATGATGATCCATCAATAAATGTATTCAAAGTCTTTGCCATTGATTGCTTTGTGGTGTCTGTAGTTGTTGCTGTTTGGCCTTTTATAAAATTCATATGAAATTAAAAATTTTTGACGTTCAGTAATACGGACACACACACGCACACACCTACGCAGAGAAGGAACATTTAAGTGGTTTAGGACACGGTGGTTATTAGGCTTGAATAATCAAAAGTGTTTCATGTGCAAACATACATTTATACTTTTAACATCAGTGGTAGTGTTAGTGGTGTTGGCATCCTTATTAAAAATAAGGAGGACTCTTGATTACATATTACATATATGTGTATGTGTGTGTGTATGTATGAATATTTAAATCCATACATGATATTTAGCGGAGAACAAGTGAAATTTTGTAAATTTTCTATTTAATGGAGGTCTCTTTTCGTAACACAACAACAAGTTGGTGGGAGGGGGGGAGGCACTTAGATTTTGTGTATGAGAGTTCGTTATCTAAGAGGTCTTCTACGAATATATTTCATTAGTTACGTTCCTTCTATGTCCTTACACGTTTTCCTACGTACAATTTTGAAATAAGAGCAGGAGTTTATTTTATTTGACTTGACTCGTAAATGATTCATGGTTGGTTAGTTTGTTGCTTGCAAAAAGGAACGTTGTACTAACAAACGTACTCATAATATCATATGATATCCTTAACACAAACGTTATTTAAATATTAATAACAAATGCTGGCTGCTGTTTTTAATGTATTTTATAAAATTTAAATTGGAGATGAGAGTTCAATTTTCATGTGTGTAATTGTAGAAAAAGCTTTACAATCTGCTGATTAATAGACACAAATGTATTTTGGTTATTTTCTTAAAATAAGGTACAGTTTAAACAAAAGCTAGCTTTTGGACAACTACGCATGCAAATTAAAATATTTAATGGTTAATGAAGAAAGCCTTTGCTTACTTAATATTAATATAGTATTTTCTAGCTGGGGGAGGGGGAGTATAAATAGAAAATGAGTTTTTTAAAGGTTTTTGTTTTAAACTTTAAATACTGTACATATTTTTAAAGTTATATTATATTTGCAAGCACTTACGATATTTTCCTTAAAAACAATTTTAAAAAAAGTACCCTGAAAAAGGTACCAAAAAAAGTACCACAAAAAAGTACTTTTTCCAAAAAAAGATATTTTGATACTATTAAATATTTTTATTAAAATTATTTTAAATTTGGTACTTTTTATACTTCTTGCAAAAAAGTACCTTTTTGAAAAAAATATTATTTTCAATATTTGGTACTTTTTGCAAATAAGAACTTTTGATATAAAACTGATCTTGTTAAAAATCTATTAAATCACCTAGAAATAGTTTTAATTCAATGCAAAAAATTTATAAATATTTTTGAAAAGTATGGTACTTTTAAAAATACATTTTTTTCTTTAAAAATTCTTAAAAATTGTTTTAGAAATTAAGGTTACAATTTCAGAACAATGTATAAATAGAGAATAAGTTTCCTAATGGTTTTGTTTTAAATCTAAAATAGATTCCATTTTTTTGAAGTTGTATTGAAAGTTATTTGCAAAAACTTATAATAAATTATCTATAAATACAATTAAAAAACTAAAAAGTACCACAAAAAAATTACCACAGAAAAATACTTTTCCAAAAAAAGATGTTTTGATACCCTTAAATATTTTTATTAAACTTTTTTCTTGAATAAATTTATAAAACTAATTTCAAATAAATTTATAAAACTAATTTTGTACTTTTTATACTTTTCGCAAAAAAGTACTTTTTCAAAAAAATATATATATTTTAATACCCTTAAATTAAAACTGCATTCATAATTGGCTATTTTTTTATTCTTCTAGCCAAAAAGTACTTTTGCTGTAAACTTTTTTTAAGCTGAGCTGCGAAAAGTTCTTTTTGTAAAAAAAATTTTTGGTACTCTTTTATTACTCTTTTTAATATAAATTTTAAAGAAAATTTATAAAATTATTATAAAAAAGATATTTTGATATCCTTAAATATTTTTATTAAACTTATTTCGAATTTGGTACTTTTTATACTTCTTGCAAAAAAAATTCTTTTTCGAAAAAAAAAATTTTTTTTCATACCATTGAAGAAATTTGCAAAACTTATTTCAAATAAATTTATAAAACTCATTTTGTACTTTTTGCAAAAAAGTACTTTAAAAAAAAATATATATATATATATTTTAATGCCCTTGCATAAATTTATCAAAGTTACATCCAATAAATTAAAATCGCATTCATAATTTGGTATTTTTAATCTTCTGGCCAAAAACTACTTTTGCTGAAAACTTAATTTTTTTAAGCCGAGCTGCGAAAAGGTTCTTCTTGTTAAACAAATTTTTGGTACTGTCTTATTACTCTTTTTAATATAAATTTTAAAATAAATTTATAAAATTATTATAAAAAACCTATTTTGACACTATTAAATATTCTTAATAAACTTATTTCAAATTTGGTACTTTTTATACTTATTGCAAAAAAAGTACTTTTTTGAAAAAAAATATTTTCATAACATTGTGTAAATTTATAAAACTATTTATAAAATTTGGTATTTTTATTCGTCTAGAAAAAAAGTACTTTTGTTGTAAAATTATTTTTTTAAAATAGTTTTTAAAAGCTATTACGTTTGTAATAGTAGTACTCTTAAAAAACTTTGTAAAATAAATTTTCAAATAAATTAATGAAATTATTTTCAAAATTTGGTACTTTCTTGCATAAAAGTACTTGCTGTGTAAAATTGATTTTTTTTGAAAAATGTATTAAAATGCCAAGAAAAACGTTTTAATTCCATTAAACAATTTCATAAATATGTTTCAAGAGAATGGTACTTTTGAAACTATATTTGATTTAGTTTTAAAAAATTAGTTAACTATTTTTTTAAAGTACTTATTTAGAACAATGTACCAAAAAGGTACATTTATACGTTTACTAAAAGTATTATAAAAAGAAAATTTATGTAAAATAAAATGTTGTCTTTTAAAATAAAACCAAGCCTCAGTTCATTTTGTCTCATAAAATGGACTTTAAGGGCCTGTTTAATAAATAAAAAAATTTGTCTTATAGTACTTTTAACCAAAAATGATAACTATATTTCTGCTTTTTTCTTAGTATTTTGACTTTTAATTATTTTTATTTTAAATTTTATTTAAGGAAAATTTTATTTGTACATATCTTATGTTTTTACAAAAAGTACTTTTTTTTTAATTTAATAGAGAAAAAGTACTGCTGTAAAAAGTATTTTATTATTACATAATTTTTTTAAAAAATATGCTCTTTAATTGCCTATCCAAACAGCAGCACCTTTTTTTTATTAAAAGTGATACGAAAATTATGAAAAGTACTTTTGTTACAAAAATAATTTATCTAAAATACTTATTTTAAAATAGTTTTGTGAAAATAATATTTAGTCTATTATTTAATCTATTATATGATTTGTATAACGTACCATCCAAACAAAGTAGTACTTTTCGTACATTTAGTACCATGGTAGATTTTAGAAATTTCTAACTAATAAATATTTTTTTTTGTTTGAAAAAATCAATTTATATTTTGTTTAATAAAGTAACTAAACAAATTAATAACTTTATTTTAAAAAGTACTTTTTTACAGCAATTTAATAATCATATTGTTATATTTGGCAAAAACTAACAATTTTTTAAGATAGTACTTTCTGTAGTACTTTTCGAAAATAGTAATTAGGTAAATTTTTAGAATTTTTAACAAAATTACTTTGTATTAGGTACTTTTTTGTAAAAGTACTTTCAATTACCATTTAAAAAGTCTTCGTAAAATAGTTAAACAAATAAATAACTTTATGTTAAAAAGTACTTTTTCACACGAACTTAATTTGGAAAAAATTAGCAGTACTTTAAGAAAGTACTTTCTGTAGTACTTTCCGCAAAGAGTAATTAGGTAAGCTTTTACAATTTTTAGCAAAATTAATTAGTATTAGGTACCTTTTTGTAAAAGTACTTTTAGTTACTATTTAAAAACACTTACTAAAATAAATAAGCAAATAAATAATTTTTTTTTAAAGTACTTTTTTAAAGGGACTTCATCTTGCTATATTTGGCAAAAATGGACACTTCTTTAAGTACTTTCTTTTAGTACTTTCTGTGGTACTTTTCGTAAATAGTAAATTGGTAACTTTTTAGAACCTTCAACAAAATTTATTTTGTGTAAGGTACTTTTTGCAAAAGTACTTTTCGGTAAAGTACTTTTTTTTAAAAGTACTTTTTCTCAAATGGGGGTTTTTCACAAAATCTTTATAAACTTTTAATTAAATTTTTAAAAATTTTTTATGCTACTTTGTTAAAAAAGTACTTTTTATTTAAAATATTTTACAAAATTTCTTTTACACCAAAAAATATAAAACTTTTTTTCGATTTTTTTTAAAATAATTGTTGGAAAAACCCTATGAAGTAAATTTTAGAAAATAATCTGTTTAATTATTTTAAATTTATTAAGGACGTAATGGAAAGAGTTCAAAAATATAGTTTTCGTCCCCAATACAAACCTTGGTCGCCTCTTTTAATAAGCGTTACACCAAATATTACAGGAAATTGTATAACTCATCTTCTTCAAACATGATTGAATCATTCTCGTTAGTAAATTTCCATCAAATTCTTTAGAATCACTCTCCTTCTCTCTCTCTCTCCCTCTTTTTTCTACACATTACTTTTGCAAATTGTAATTTTACTTGCGAATGTAATTTGAAAATATGTGTATTTTTGTATTTTATTTATTTGTAATGAAAGATTGCAAAAATTTCCCAAAATGTTAAAAGGCACACATACACACACACGCGTGTGTAAATATTTATATGCATACATGCATAGAGCTGTACATCGTAAATTAAGAGAAACGTGCTTGGTTTGCTTTTAAATTTATATTTCTGACATTTTAAATGTGCCAGCATGTTCTAAGACAAATAGATAGACAAACAAACAGACAAACAGACAGACAGATTTTGTAACTAATTTGCTTTAAAGTCTTCTTTGTTCATAAAGGACATATGCAGGAATGTTAACAAAAATAAGACAGGGAAACAATAAAATTTCTTCAACAAACTCTTTCTATTTAAGAAAACTATTTTCCAATAGGCGGAAATATAATAAATGGAATAAGTAACGATTTTTCCAGAAATAGAAAGAAAAGGAGTTTCTGTTGCCTTAAAAAAAGTCCAAAAGTAGAATGTGCTATTTTTTTACTCCCAACTGTTCTCGTATTTTGTTGTGGTTATATTTCTAACAAACCTTAAAATTTAAATGCACCATTCAAGCAAAATATAAGTCAGCCAACCATAATGTCAGCATCACAGTTCTAAGCCACACCATTTTAATGCGTACGCTGGCTGACGCTTATATTTTTTGCGCCGTCTTTTTTTGCTTAACTTAATCATATATTATTTAATTTTTTTGCGATATTTCGCCTTAAACGATGAGCCAAAGTAAAACAAATCATTTAAAATTTAATTATATTAAATGATTTAAAAAAAAGAAATAAAATTAAAAATATAATTAAAGTTTTAATTAAAATAATATAAATAAAATAAAAATAAAAAATCATAAAATGAAGTTTTTAACACCTTAAAAATTTTTAAAGGACTTTATACAGGAATTTTCAATAGGCCCAGGAAATTTTTAAATTAGCTTATGTAAAGGGTGTTTTTATAGAGGTATAAAACTTTAAGTTGGCAACACTTCTTTAACTGGCGGCCATTTTCTCAGCTGTCAAGTGATTTATGTTTAGTTTGGCTTGACATTATAACATGAGTAGACCGACGCCTAAATAACACTACCAAATTGTTAAAATTGCACCGGCCCAAACCACGATTGCCGTTGATCCCGATTTTCGTAGACAAATTTTGTTCGCTAATGAAGCGCTCACTTTTATTTGCATGGATGCATCCATCAACAAACAAAACCGCTATATTTGGAGTGATGATAGTCCTCTCAAGTGTAAGTTGAAAGAAACATTATTATTATTTTTTTAATTTTCCTTAATCATTGAATCTTTCACATTATTACGAAATTTACAATGAGTATTCAAATCTTAGCCTAAGAATAAAAAGTCTTTGTTGCCACTGCAACTACAACATTAAGTTCCCACGGGTGTTGTCTTCATCTGATGAGTTCAAAGGTTCGCCTCCTTTTAAGACGTTTATGGCCCTCATATATGAGCAAGTCTCTTGCAAACTGATTTGGATGAGTTGTAACTTTTAAATTATAGTTTGTGATAACTTTCCTAGTTTCCTCACGAATAGTGGGAATGCTGAGATCTCTGTGAATATTATTATTCCTGATGTACCACGGGGCACACGTTATTATTCGCAGGAGTTTTGATTGCCGTCTTTGTAGTTTTACGATGTTTGATGACGAAGCAGTTCCCCATAGTTGTATACCGTATAACCATATGGGCTTTAAATGGCCTTATATAGAAGGACCTTGAGGTCAAATTTTAATGAGGATCTTGGTCCGATAAGTTGGGCAGATTTCAGTTTTATTTGTGTTATTTTTGCCGCTATGTGGTAAGTCCATGTGAGAAGTCAATCAAGATGAATTCCGAGATACCTCACATGATTTTGCTCAGAAATTCTTATGCCATCAATTGAAACCGGAGAACAGTTTGCTCTTCTCAAGGTAAAAGTAATGTGAACGCACTTTGAGGCATTTACTTTTATCTTCCATTTTTTGAGCCATATCTCCAACACTTTTATGTGTGCTTGAAGTTGTTCAGATGCAACTTTTGGATCTTTGTGAATGCTTACAAAAGCAGTATCATCAGCTAACGTAGATGTATGAGTTAGTGGACTAGTGGGCATGTCAGCGGTAAACAAAATGTAAAGGAACGGCCCAACAATGCTATCCTGTGGTACACCAGCAGAAATTTGTTTCGTGGAGGATAAAATAGATTTTGATCTTATATGAAAAGATCTATTGCTTAAGTAATTCTTGAATAATTTGTGCACATTTACCGGTAGCAACTCTACAATTTTCGATAATAGACCACTGTGCCAGACCTTGTCAAATGCCTGTGATATGTCTATAAAAAGCGCTGAACAATATTGTTTACTTTCGCAAGCACTTCGGATGAGATTTGTTATCCTGTGTACCTGTTCTATAGTACCGTGCATCTTTCTGAATTCAAACTGATGGTCTGGGATAATGAAATTTGTATCAATATGAGACTTTAGACTCTCAAGCAGCAATTTTTCAAAAAGCTTCGAAAAGATCGGCAACAAGCTTATTGGGCGGTACGACGTTACTTGTGAAATATCTTTACCAGGCTTTGGTATCATTACAATTTCAAAATGTTTCCATAGCTTCGGAAAAGCACCAACACGTAACATGGAGTTAAAAATAAATAGAATACTCCGTAAAGCACAAATAGGCAGATTAGTAATCATAGATACAGTGATTTTGTCTGCGCCTGGTGCTTTTCTAGCTTTCAGCGATTTAACAGCAGTTTGAATCTGAGAAAATCTGAACTTCATTGGACTCTCTACTATATCGTTAATAATGATAGGGTCAAAATGGGAGTTAGTAATATTTGAAACAAATACCTTCTCTAAATGGTTGGCAAACGCTTCAACTTTTTCCTCAGCGGTCTTTGCCTGTTGCGTAGTCGCACAGGAGACTCGTATGCAGTAGGATGTTTCATTTTTCTAACAGCCTTCCATAAAATGTAGTCAGACTGCTCAGTGGAGTCTAAGCTTTGCAAGTACTTTTCCAGATTGCGTTCCTTATCCTCCTTCAGTGCATTACGAAAGAAACATTATAACGGACGATTATTCGGAAAACCGGTTTTTAATTTATTCGATTACTTGAACAACAATTTTTCTGGAATTTAAAAATGAAATTATATTAATTATAATAAACAAATAATTGATTAAAAAATGTAAAAAAACGTGGAAAATAGAGATTATTCGGAAAACCGGTTTTAATTAAGTCACGTTAATCAATCGATCATGTTAACCATATTTGGTAGCGATGATAATACTCAAGTGTATGTTGAGTGAGACATCGTAACGGACGATTATTCGGAAAACCAGTTTTTAATTTATTCGATTAATTAAAGAAACATTTTTCTTTCTTAAAAAAGAAATTACTTTTATTGTAATAAACAAATAATTGAATGAAAGATGTAAATTAATAAAAAAAAATCGGAAAATAGTATTTATTCGGAAACCCGGTTTCAATTAATTCACGTTAATCAACCAGATAATCAGATTAATTAATGGACTGTTTGGTAATAATGTTAAGTAAATTACCGTAAAAACGATTATTCGAAAAACCGGTTTTTAATTTATTCGATTAATTAAAGAAACATTTTTCTTTCTTAAAAAAGAAATTACTTTTATTGTAATAAACAAATAATTGAATGAAAGATGTAAATTAATAAAAAAAAATCGGAAAATAGTATTTATTCGGAAACCCGGTTTCAATTAATTCACGTTAATCAACCAGATAATCAGATTAATTAATGGACTGTTTGGTAATAATGTTAAGTAAATTACCGTAAAAACGATTATTCGAAAAACCGGTTTTGAATTTATTCGATTAATTGAGCAATATATTAAAATATATTTAGAAATGAAATTATCTTAGTTCTAATAATATACAAATAATTGATTAAAACACATCAATTAATAAAAAACAAGCGGAAAATAGTGATTAATCGGAAAATCGGGTTTAATTAATTAACGTTAATCAGTCGATCATGTTAATCAATGGAGTATTTGGTTTGCTTTATGGACTGGTGGTATCATTGTTTCGTATGTTGAGCGTATGTTAAGTGAGATATTGTTACGGACGATTATTCGAAAAACCGGTTTTAAATTTATTCGATTACTTGAACAAAAATTTTTTCTGGCATTTAAAAATATATTTAAAAATGAAATTATATTAATTATAATAAACAAATAATTGATTAAAAAATGTAAAAAACGTGGAAAATAGAGATTATTCGGAAAACCGGTTTTAATTAAGTCACGTTAATCAATCGATCATGTTAACCATGTTTGGTAGCGATGATAACACTCAAGTGTATGTTGAGTGAGACATCGTAACGGACGATTATTCGGAAAACCGGTTTTTAATTTATTCGATTAATTAAAGAAACATTTTTCTTTCTTAAAAAACAAATTACTTTTATTGTAATAAACAAATAATTGAATGAAAGATGTAAATTAATAAAAAAATCGGAAAATAGTATTTATTCGGAAACCCGGTTTCCATTAATTCACGTTAATCAACCAGATAATCAGATTAATCAATGGAATGTTTGGTAATAATGTTAAGTAAATTACCGTAAAAACGATTATGCGAAAAACCGGTTTTGAATTTATTCGATTAATTGAGCAAACAATTTTCTTATATATTAAAATATATTTAGAAATGAAATTATTTTAGTTCTAATAATATACAAATAATTAATTAGAACACATCAATTAATAAAAAAAAGCGGAAAATAGTGATTAATCGGAAAATCGGGTTTAATTAACTAACGTTAATCAATCGATCATGTTAATCAATGGAATATTTGGTTTGCTTTATGGACTGGTGGTATCATTGTTTCGTATGTTGAGCGTATGTTAAGTGAGATATTGTTACGGACGATTATTCGAAAAACCGGATTTAAATTTATTCGATTACTTGAACAAAAAATTTTTCTGGCATTTAAAAATATATTTAAAAATGAAATTATACTAATTATAATAAACAAATAATTGATTAAAAAATGTAAAAAAAACGTGGAAAATAGAGATTATTCGGAAAACCGGATTTAATTAAGTCACTTTAATCAATCGATCATGTTAACCATGTTTGGTAGCGATGATAATACTCAAGTGTATGTTGAGTGAGACATCGTAACGGACGATTATTCGGAAAACCGGTTTTTAATTTATTCGATTAATTAAAGAAACATTTTTCTTTCTTAAAAAAGAAAGAAAAATGTTATTGTAATAAACAAATAATTAAATGGAAGATGTAAATTAATAAAAAAATCGGAAAATAGTATTTATTCGGAAACCCGGTTTCAGTTAATTCACGTTAATCAACCAGATAATCAGATTAATCAATGGACTGTTTGGTAATAATGTTAAGTAAATTACCGTAAAAACGATTATTCGAAAAACCGGTTTTGAATTTATTCGATTAATTGAGCAAACAATTTTCTTATATATTAAAATATATTTAGAAATGAAATTATTTTAGTTCTAATAATATACAAATAATTGATTAAAAAATGTAAATTAATAAAAAAAAAAGTGGAAAATAGAGATTATTCGGAAAACCGGTTTTAATTAATAACACGTTAATCAATCGATCATGCTAATCAATGGAGTATTTGGTTTGCTTTATGGACTGGTGGTATCATTGTTCCGTATGTTGAACGTATGTTAAGTGAGATATTGTTACGGACGATTATTCGAAAAACCGGTTTGAATTTATTCGATTACTTGAACAAAAGTTTTTTCTGGCATTTAAAAATATATTTAAAAATGAAATTATATTAATTATAATAAACAAATAATTGATTAAAAAAATATAAATTAATAAAAAAAAGTGGAAAATAGAGATTATTCGGAAAACCAGTTTTAATTAATAACACGTTAATCAATCGATCATGTTAACCATGTTTGGTAGCGATGATAATACTCAAGTGTATGTTGAGTGAGACATCGTAACGGACGATTATTTGAAAAACCGGTTTTTAATTTATTCGATTAATTGAACAAAAATTTTTCCGGTATTTAAAAATATATTTAAAAATGAAATCATTTCAAAATTACGAAGGTCAAAATGTTACAGTTAATGGACACCGCCGCTGTAGAGCCCTGAGTTCCGACTGACATTTTCGTTCATCAGATGAAAATAACCAGGTTTCAACATAACGGCGCACCGTGTCATACAACTCGTGTTAAAACTGATTTATTGGGGGAAGCATTTGGCAACCGCAGAGTTTCACCTTGCGAATCCTTAAATTGGCCTTCAAGATCGTGCGATTTAAAGGCGTTAAACTAGTTTCTGGGCGAATAAGTGAAGTCGCTAGACCGCTTATAAATTCAAAACGATTAACCACTTGGAGGACAACATTCGCTATTACCGATATAGAGCCACCAATGTTACAAAAAGCTGGGAAAAATTGAACCTCCAGATTGGATAACGCTTGAACCAACCGTGTGGGCCAGAAGAAGTTATATTTAAAAAACTCAATGCCACAAGATTATCTTTCGAATAAAGTAAATTTCATATCAATTAAAAATATTCATCTGTGATTGATTGCATTTCAAAATTGTATACCTCCATAAAAGCACCCTTTATAAATAAAATAAATCTTTAAACTTTTTAAAATGAAATTCATAAAATTTTAAAAATTTTGAAAGGCCAATAGGCTCAGGTAAATTTTTAATTAGCTTACACAGCAGCTATTGCTATCAGTTGGGAATATCATGGGTAACCATGTTTCGAAGTCACTCCCAGAACATCAGTAGACATGCCGTGGTAGAGAATTTGTTTTTTATAGAATTTCTATTGCAAAAAATTCAACAAAAAGGAGTCCTTCATTATCCAAATTGGCTTAGGCGTGACCTGGTCTAAGGATTAGAATGAGGAACCCATTCTGGTAAAAAGTATACTCGTTAAGCGGAAGAATAAAAGACTGAACCGTAATAAAAGAGAGACAGAAAGCCCACTAGCAGAATAATTTTTTATAGAATTTTTACTATAGAATTTCGCTTAGCTCAAAGAGATTTTGGGAACTCTTTGTCATTGAGATTATATTTCAAAGGTTTAACCAGGTTTTTAAAGGTTTAACAGTTCGTTCTTACAATCAGTTAAGATCTATTTGATAGATCTGGCATTGTCATGGCTGATTGCATTTGTGCAACCAGTCACCATAGTTGATGGGAAATGACGACTTTAGAAACTAGAAAGTGAATCAAGGCGAATACGAGAGAATACAATTGACAATCACACTGATGTCTTATAGTGTGTGGGACCCTTAAGGGTGTCCGTAAAAAGTTTTGGGTCGGATTTTCGTTAAGATGAAACACAACTGATTACTTCTTATTTCCATCGCTATGAAAAGGAAACGTTAGCAAGCGTATTGGTTCTATCTGCATATTTGTTAAAAAAAAAAATTACCTGTCTTAAGTTCAGATCCCAACAGCGTCATGTATATAAAAAAAGTATATACCTGTTTCGTAAACGCTGTGGATAAGTTTCTTAAAAGGCGCTGTAAATTAGAAAAGGAAACTTTAGTTATTATTTTGCCGGGCATGATAAGGTAGCACAGGGGTGTGTACCATAGAACGAGGAAGCATTTGTAACAAATTAAACAGAAAACAAAGGACCTCACTATAATGCAGAGCAGCAATGTGTGACATCTGTGACTAAGATACTTAGAAGGCCCTAAGATTGCTAAAAAAAAGGGAAATGTGAGTTTAACTCTTGACAAAGCCACAAATCACTTGTGATGTGGAAAGCTATGCGAGTTTTTCAAAGTGAATTGGTAGAGTCATTGTAGTTTTAAGGATTTATTCGTCCTGGTTGTGTAATATTGTTTCGGTTTCTATTTCGAGGAATATACAAAACAACTTTCTCTTTCCTCAAATTGCTCTCGAAGTGGAGAACTGTTTAACCCTGAAATATGCAAAGAGCGCGTGGAAATATAGCTCGGGCTAAGAAGGATATTTCGATGTTCCAAAAATCAGTATTTGATGTCTAAAAGCTGCACCTATGTAAAGGCTTTCTAGGCCACATTTTTAGAAATTCCATGTCGCAGTATCTTTCCGGATGTGTTCATCAAACCAGCGTCGATGCTCTAGGGAAGCAACGTGTGTGATTCGATTTACATCCGCGCCTGGCCATGAAGCCTTAATCAGATGGTGGACCAAACCACTGCATAATTTGGAACGTCATGCTTGTCCTAGGAAGCCGAAGCTATAATTCTATGCAACAGAACTTTTTAGTTGCAACTTCGATGATTCCAGAGCAGGGCTGCAAATCATCACTCCTTGCTTAAGAGTTGGAGACTTTCCAACTCCTGTCCAGAACACATGTCTAGCATGCTCATTCACCTAGCGTGTCATTAACGGCGAAATGATCCTGGCCGCCATAATAACCATTATACTGTTATGGGGCCGCGAAACCACAACCACCACGATATTCCCATATAGGGGCCAACCTCAATAATCAGCCAGAGAACTATTAAATGTCTAAAGAGACAAATAACGGAACTCTGCGGCTCACTGATCCCCGTGGAAATAAAGTGGAGCTTCCAGTTGACTCCCTGCCTGTCTTCAGGGGACTGGGCTCCCTTTTTCCCCCAGTTGCACAGATCTAGATAGCTGTTACGTACTATAAAGACCATAAATGTGACCCCGGGGGGAACTCTAGGGAAGCAATAAAGTTGGATACCCTACGTCCCCAATGAGCCTCTTGATCCTCTCCTTTACGCGGTCGAGTAACTCCAAAATAGACTTTGGAGCGCCGGCCCATAGATGAGAGTTGTATTCCATTTTTGGACGGATATAGGTGGTATAAGTAGTACGGAGGTCGGATGGAGTGAAGCATCTTTTAAACCGCTTTAGAAAACCCTGGCACTTGAAAGCTTCTTTAGAAACCTGAAAAATATGTTTAGTCCATCGAACATCACACTAAATTTTCATGCCAAGAACATCAAGAGCTTCCGATTCCGTAACACCTATATCACCCATAGTAAAAGAGTTGCCATATTCAGAGTTTCCTTAATTTAATTTTTAATTCCCCATCCTCTTGCTGGTCTCACTATCTTTGCTACAATTTTAATATTTTAAAGAAAGAGAGAGAGAGAGAGAGAGTGTAAGTGAAATATTTGCCACCTTATTTTGAAACCCTTCAGCTTTCTCTTTTTCTCTCCAACTCCAAAGCAGTTTGGCGCTTAGACATGTATCCTTTGGTTAGGATTTCTTCATTTAAAATATTCGTTAAAAAAAAAAACAATTTTTTTTTAATAAATTAATTTTGCTACGCAGCATAAAGCCTTAAAAGCTTTTGAGGAGCAGCAGCTGCAGTCCATTTCTTTATTGTTACTTTCATCTAAATCAAGTTAAGCAAAATGGTAAAGGACATGGACATAAACATAAGAGTAGTTTGTATTTTTAATGAAACCTTGACTCTCCCCCCTTTCACCCATCCACCACAAAAAAACCGGTTACAACACAAATTTACATTTGTAACGGGTGCTTCAACCGTAATGCACAATAATAATTGTGAGTCACAACTTAATGTCAACATTGTTTCCAACTTAATTTGACATTTTTTTTTTGGAGTTTCAGTGTTTGATAAATGCAACCATGGAGAGGAGAGGTACACAGTTGAGCAGCATGTGAAAGTTAATGGGCCTACAAATCAAAATGTATTTCGTGCACTTTGTGATTTCAATTGCGGTCAGCATAATCGGCAAAATTTATGCAAAATTGGAAGAATTGTAAACAAGTTTCAGTATAGCCGGTCTGTAGGAAATGCCAAAGCTTACTCGCTTGTCAAAGCTTGTTCGATCGTGCAGTAGAACACATTGCTGTTACTCGCAATAGTGTGACAGAAGAGCTGTTAATTTCGACTTCTCATCGTGGCTAACATCTCACGAACATCACTAATGCGAATTTTGACTAAAGATTTGAACTTTTCACTTTTTTACAAGGTTCAATCGATCCAAGAGCTGAAACCTCCAGACAGTCTTAACCGTCATCAATACGCCGAAATTAATGATTACTTGGTTGAACAGATATTTCGTGACAAGATTTACATCTGCACCTGGCCGTAAGCCGTAATCAAATGGTGGTCCAACCACTGGGATTGAAAAGCAACGTCATTCACGCCCTAGGAAGCCGAGGACTAATTCTAGCAACAGGTCTTTCCTAGTTGCAATTTCAGCGGTTCCGAAGCAGGATTGCTGAAGAGCTGCAGACTATTCAACTTCCTGGTCTAGAACGCATGAAGCTTAAATATATTCATACTCACTGGACCTGGACCATTCATTGTGTTCATTGCGAATGATTCGACCCACACAACTCAAACGAGGTCCTCGAAACACACACCCACCACGATACTCTCGAAGGGCCAACCTTAATAATCAGTCAAAGAACAGTTAAAATTCTAAAAAGACAATTAGCGGAACTCTGGGGCTTTACTGATTCCCGTGGAAATATAGGGAATTTTCCAGTTGGCTCCTGGACTGGGCTCCCTTTTACCCCCGCAAGATACAAGTCTAGATGGTTGTATGATCCATAAAGACTTATAAATGTGCCCCCGGGGGAGGTTGAACAGATAAAGAGAAATGGTGACTTTACAAAGAAAATAATTTTTAGCGACGAGGCTTACTTTCACCTTAGTGGATTTGGTAACAAGCAGAATTGCTGCATTTGGACAAATCAGAGTATACGAATGACTATTGAAATGTCAATATAAGTCCAAATTTTAAGCGATAACTTTTTTGTAGCGTTTTAACTGATTATTGCACCTCGTTTCTGTAATTAATGTGAGATATTTATTCCATGAAACTTGTTTTAAGGTGACCATATGATTTTGTGTTAATATGTTCAACAATATAAGAGCTGCCCGTGCTAAATAGTAAGTCAAAATCTTAAGTAATAGCTTTGTGAGCAGGGTAAAGTTATCCCTGTATCTCGTTTCTGTAATTAATGTGAGATATTTATTCCATGAAACTTGTTTTAAGGTGAATATTTGATAATGAACTGATATGTTCCATAATGAGAGAGCTGTCTATGCTAAATAGTGCGTCAAAACCTGAAGCAATAGCTTTGTGAGTTGGGTAAACTAATTTCTGCACTTTGTTTCTGTAATTTATGTGAGTTTTTCAATATGTGAGTTATTCGATTAAACTTATTTTATGATAAATTTCTTATCTAGAACTTATGTAGTCGATAATGAGCGAGCTGTCTATGCTAAATAGTAAGTTAAAATTTTAAGTGATAAGTTTTTTGTAGTGTTAGCTGATGCCTGTACCTCGTTTCTGTAATTAATGTGAGATATTTATTCTATAAAACTTATTTTATGGTCAACTTTTGATTCAGAACTGATGTAATCGATAATGAGCGAGCTGTATATGCTAAATAGTGAGTCAAAACCTGAAGCGATAGCTTTGTGAGTAGATTACACTTCGTTTCTGTAATTTACGTGAGTTATTTCTTCGATTAAACTTATTTTATGTTAAAATTTCTGATCTAGAACTTATGTAGTCGATAATTAATGATCTGTCTATGCTAAATAGTGAGTCTAAATTTTAAGCGAGAACTTTTTTGTACTGTTAACTGAGGCCTGTCCCTCGTTTCTGTAATTAATGTGAGATATTTATTCCATACAACTTGCTTTATGGTGAATATTTGATCATGATCTGATATGTTCTGTAATGAGCGAGCTGTCTAAACTAAATAGTGAGTCAAAGCCTGAAGGAATAGCTATTGCTCTGAAGAGAAGGATTGCTTATTGTGAAGTTTATGGACTGGTGGTTTCAGCGGGCCTTTCTTCTTTGGCATTTTCAAAGAAGGTCGGCCAAGCACCAACCGTGAACGGTGTTTCTTTGATATCGCGAGATGATAAGGGCCTTCTTGGGGGTACCCCCCGGGGGCACATATATGGTCTTTATGGAGAGCTACTATGTAGACCTGTGCAACTCGGGGAAAAAGGGAGTCCAGTCCCCTGAAGGCGGCAGGGTCCAACTGGAGACTCCACTTTAAGTAAGCCCCAGAGTTCCGTTATTTGTCTCTTTAGACATTTGACTGTTCTCTGACTGATTATTGAGGTTGGCCCCTATATGGGAGTATCGTGGTGGTTGTGGTTTCGCGGCCCCATAACAGTTTATGGTTCTATGGTGGCCAGGATCATTTCCCCGTTAACGACACGCTAGGTGAATGATCCAGTCCAGTGAGCTTGCTAGACATGTATTCTGGACAGAAGTTGATGGTCTCCAATTCTTTAGCAAGGTGTGATGATTTGCAGCCCTGCTCTGGAATCATCGAAGTTGCAACTAGAAAGTTCTGTTGCATAGAATTATGGCTTCGGCTTCCTAGGACGAGCATGACGTTCCAAATTATGCAAAGTGGCTTGACCACCATCTGATAAGGGCTCCATAGCCAGGTGCGGATGTAAATCAAATCACGTCTCTCTTCTTGTGGTCAAAAAGTGAGGATATAGACCCGGACATTATTTCGCTCCAACAGGAGGGTGGCAATTGCCAGACAGCGTACGAACGCACGATGTTAGTTGGCCAGGTGCCCCTGTATCCTAGTAGGTAGTGTACTAGCTTGTAAATAGGGGGTTGTGGGTTCGATTCCCAACAAAGACCTCGGTTTTCTTTTACTACAAAATTAAAAATTGACTGTCGGTGGTGCTGTCTTATATACGGCAGTTAATTTCCGACTATCCATCTACTTTCACCACCTGTTTCATCTATTCTCTATCCCTTTCCTAAAGAATGTAGCACGGTACTTGACTAAATAGGCATTGTTGCCTGAAGTGCTACTTCTGTTTTGTTAAAAAAAAACATGATCATGTGACTAGACACCGTTGGAGTTCTTCCTCTCGTGGAGGATATTTAAAAAAAAGCGTTCGTACGTAAACAAGCTACGAACAACTAAAGAGTTGAAGGATAAAGCAATTCGTCTCTTTTAAGTTATAGACTCTGTCAGAGCCATGGAAAATATAGACCAGAGGTATGCCATCGAAGCAGTGGCAAGTATTTGGCCGATATTGTCACTTGCTACCGGGCACACAGCCGATGAAACAATTGCTCTTTTAGGCGAGAAGTTCAATGGCGATGTTATCTATCTCACATCGTAAGTTCTTTCTCTCGATTTTTCGATTCTAATTCTCTCAATTTCTAATTCGGCTCCTAAACGATACTGTATCTCAATTGTGCCGTGGCAAGCATTTGACCGATATTGTCACTTGTTACTTGCCACACAGCTGATAAAACAATGTTTCTCTTGGTAGAGAAATTCAATCGAGTTGCTATCTACCTCACGTCTTAACTTCTTTCGCTCGATAAGAGAAACATTTACTCAAGAACTTAAAGATGAAATAATACGGCTCCTAAACGATACTTTATCTCAATTGTGCCGTGGAAAGCATTTGACCGATATTGCCACTTGTTACTTGCCACACAGCTAATGAAACAATGAAATTGTTATCTATCACACGTAGTAACTTCTCTCTTCCTCCCTCTCTCTCCCTCTCTCTCGGAGAGGATATTTTAAAAGTAAAAGCATTCGTAGGTCAATAAACCGACAACAATTTAAGAACTAAAAGGTGAAATAATGTGACACCTTAATGACATCGAATCTCAATTATGCCGCAGAGTCCTTGAAAGTAGAAGCCATCCGTTAGAGGTATGTCACCGAAGCCATTGCCAGCATTTCGATGATATTTTGTTTCACATATAATTGCCATGGAACTTTCTCTATCCGAATAAAAAGAAATTCTCGGAAAACTGTTTTTTTTTGTATTCACAATTAACCTTGTGCATTTTGGTTGGACCACCCTTTATCTTTTTGCTGGCAAATAATAAGTAACAAGTACGTGCATGTATTTTGCTCATACATACGTATGCGTATGTGTTAGAAATGCGCATGTAATAAACATCTATCGTCTGCCATAACAAACTACTCACATGTCTGTTTGTATCCTTTCCAACTTTTCTTTTGTTATTGTTGTTATTGTAGTTTTTTCACATTTGTACCCCCGGCCAGCAGGAACATTTTTAAATTTGTTTATGAAAGTTTTTTATTATTCTTAAGGCTCCTCTCTCCCCCCCAAAAGAAAGTATTACTTACTCGTATACAGATACACACGCATATGTACGTACATACTCAGCTTAAGAGGTACAACATTTGTTTGTTTGTTGTTGTTGTTTTTGTCTATTATTATGCTTGACCATTCATTTATTCATTCATTCAATCGTTCTTGCTCTTTGGCATGCGAATTTTAAAATTCTCTTCCGTTATGTTTGTTATTCAAGAATGAAAAAAGCCTTGTTGCCAAATTTCCTTAGAATATTGTTAAAAAACTTTCAATTATTTTTCTATTTTTTATTTTATTTCTTGTACAGAAGTCCACTTGGCCGTTTGCTTTGGTCAAATATAAAAAAGGAAATTTTATATCTGAATGTATGAGAACACACGTGCAAATGGATATGTGTGTGTGTGTGTGCGTGAGTGTGTGTAGGAAAATTTAACTATGGCAACATTTATGTTTATTTTTAGGTGGTAGTTTCCATTTGATATTGTTGTGGTTGTTGTATTTATTTTTTTTTTTAATTTGGATTTTAAAATTAAACCTGTCGTCGTCCTATTATTTTCCGCAGAGAGAGAGAGAGAGTGAGACACGAAACCTAAAAAGAAGACACAAACTTAAAAAGATTTCAAAACAAGTTCCCAAAAATATTTCTAAGCTGTAAAATAAGAAAAGGCTTCGGCAAAGGGACAGGAAATACTTTAAGATCCTTATTTTTACTCGCCAAGAGTTACGTATCGCAATAGGCGGGAAAGGCTTTTCGAGGTTAGACATATTAATTCTATCATGTAAGGAAGAGCTAATTAAAAATGCTTTAGAATTTCTTCACAGGCATTCTAGTATAAGGAAGGTAGGCGAGGTAAATAGTGATATAAAACTTCGATTAAGTTGGTTTGAGCTGCACACATCGAAGCTCCAACACATACACCAAACATCTTGAATAATTAGCGGCTCGTTCGTCAACATGAAATCGTAAGAGAAACTAAATTTAACTAAAATCAGTATTCGCATAAATGAATTTATCCTTCACCATTCAAAATTCCAGAACCACCGATCGACGTTTTAGCTTGACAGTGCCAGAAAACGAAAGTGAAAACGTGAAATGAAAAGTGAAAAAGAAGAATTTTCCTCTCCTTTTTTTTTAATTGCTTTAACTGAAGATACAACAAAATTAAGTCCAGACTGGGGATGAGGAATAACAGTGAAAGGTAATCGGCTAGCTACTGGAGGTATTACAAATGATGATCGAAATGAAGCGGGAAGTCTTCTTCTTTTTTGATGATGACGCAAAAGCATAAAGTCCAAATCGCGGCAAATACAGTCCAAATATTGGAATAGCAACAATCGTGGAAGTTGGTCTGCAAGCTATTGGATGAATTATCAAAAAGGGCGAAAGGAAACCGGAAGGCTTCTTCTTTTTCATATTCACCGATGATGCAAATTAATAAAGAATAGGTCGCGGATTAGGAACAACCGTGGAAGCAAGCTACTGGATGGACTACGAAAAACCAAAAAAGGAAGGATCGAGAAGTCTTCTCCTTGTTTTTCAAATCGTTTCAGCAAAAAACTAAAGTCCAGGCTGCTTTACAAAAAATATCGAAATGAAAGGGAAAGTCTTCTTCTTCTTCTTCTTCTTCTTCTTAATAAAATCATATCAGCTGATGAAGTAAACAAACATCAAGTCCAGATATCGGAATATAGACAACCCTGAATTTTGTGCATTTTGGTTGGACCTGCAAGCTACTGGACGGATGGCAAGTTACGGATATTGGACATGACTTCATATTAAGGTTGGATGCGAATATATTCATTAAGATGTCTCGGAAAAGCATCTAGTGATTGATGGGTTATTCAACGTTATACAAGATCTCAATGGGCATCGAGGCTATTTTGCCTTATGTGAATTGGACTAAACTTACACTTTCGAGGAATAGAATGAAGCACACAGGTAGGATAATATAAAACGAATTACAGTGGAGGAATTTTAAGATAGCAACCAGAAGTTTTTAAGAGCTTCGTTCGACTTTAGTGTCCAAATAAACATGAACACAATAACCGAAATTCCGCTCCTCCCCCTGGGGTACATTGAAATGTTTTGACGTAATCTCACCGTCATTACATGAGTCAACGTGGGTAAAAGGGAGCCCTTCAAGACTAGCAGGAGCCAACTGAACAATTCCACTATATTTCCACGGGAATCAGTAAAGCCCCTCAGTTCAGCTATTTGTCTTTTTAGCCTTTTAGCTGTTCTCTGACTGATTATTAAGGTTGGCCCCTCGGAAGTATCGTGGTGGTTGTGGTTTCGAGGCCCTCGTTTGAGTTGCGTGGGTCGGATTATTCGCAATGAACACAATGTATTGTCCAAGTCCAGTGAGCATGATTTCCGTTGTGTTCTTAAATTTTATTAAGCTTCATGCATTCTGAACCAGGAGTAAGATACTCTCTAACTCTTCAGCCAGAAGTGAAAGCTGCGGTCTGCTGCGGGCTTTTGAAGTTGCAACAACTAGCAGTGACCGAAGGATACACGTAATCGAGTCGGATCATTCACAATGAACACAATGAATGGCCCAAGTTCAGTGCGAATGAAGCGAACTTCATTTCGTCGGACTGGAATTAGTCTTGATATTTTTAACAGAAGCTACACCTCAATTGGTATGTTGCAGGCTTTAATTGTGTGTTCTCTATTTGGGCTGTTTATTAGCTCGGCATTATTTGCTACTGATCCCGCCTCCCATGAACTTAGACAACTGTGATATTCAAATGACATATTATTCATTTCAAGAAGACCTTTACATTCATGATTTCTGGAGGCTTGTGAGGAAAATAGTTGTGAATGAAGTACCAGCTGCAACTGGCAAGAGAAACGTAAGATATTTTTGGTCATTGTGCCCCTTTTTTCCACCGCTTATTATTCTATACTCTTCCATTCTCTTCTCAGAAAAATAGTTCTAGATGGAGTAATTTAGCATCCATAGGAAGACATAATAAATCCATTTGACCACAAAGTCCTGTTTCCCACTCACTCACTCTCTCTCCCTCCCTCCCTCTCTCTCTTTCTTTTATTATACCTTTGCATTCTTTTCCAGTCTAATATTTCTGGATCGAGATAGACAATTCATAAAAACCGAGTCGAAACTGATGGCTCCTCCTAAATCATTTAAATACTCTAGGAGCATAAAATAAGAAGGACGATTCCATTTGATCCTAAAAAATGTTAATTTTAATTAAGTTGTCAATTTAGCAGTTAAATTTTTATTGGAAACTTTTTAATTTTCCTACTATTCCCATTTCTTAGACGTATAATATTTATGTCCTTGATTTGCATACTCCCTCTCTCTCTCTCTTTCTCTTTCTCTTTCGTTGTAGTTTATTATCTTACCTAAGGACATCATTTTAAAGTTTGTTCCTGTTAATGTTTTTCCTAAGAAATAAAATAAACTACAAAACTAAGATAAACGTAGGAATAGGGAGAAAAGGGAATGGTAAAGGAAAAAAAACAAAGTTGCCATTGAAAGATTGTTTGGAACTAAGCAAAACAAGTGTTTGAAGTAATCAATATGCTGTCGAGAGTCCTAAAGAAAATAGGAGGAATAAGCATTGAACTGAATTTCTCCAGTGGTCGTTCTTAAGCAGGTTATTTAAGCTGCTGAACCCATGTGCTCCCACATCGTGTGATATTCCTTGATTGATATAAAACAGCTTAACTATTATTATCGTCGAATGAAATCCCATCTATAACAACTCGCATGACGTGATAAGGCTTACATCTGTACCTGGCAGTGAGCCTTAACCAGATGGTGGCCATTAAAACTGTGGATGGTATGTAGCGCCAACCTCGCCCTAGAAGGCCTTCGAATACGTATATCCTCCGGTCGCTCCTAGTTGCAATTTCGAAAACCCAAAGTAGGCCGCAGCCTTCACTCCTTGCTTAAGAGTTGGAGACTATCGAACTCCTGGTCTAGAACACACGAAGCTTAATATAATTAAGAACACAACGGCATTCATACTCAATGGACCTGAATCATTTTTTGTGTTCATTGTGAATGATCCGACCCACAAACTGTCACGAGGGCCTCAAAACATACAGCCACAACGATAAACCCAAAAGAGCCTACCTCAATAATCAGCCAGAGAACAGCTAATTGCCTAAAGAGACAAATAGCGGAACTCTGCGGGCCACTGATCCCCGTGGAAATATAGTGGATTGTCCAGGTGGCTCCTAATAGCCTTTAAGGGGCCTGGGCTCCCTTTTACCCCGCAAGACATTAGTCTAGATGGAAGAAGTAGGATCCATAAAGACTATCATGTGCCCCCAGGGGGAAACATGATCGTATGTATAACGTGTGATTAGATTTACATCCGCGCCTGGCCATGAAGCCTTAATCAGATGGTGGATCAAACCACTGCATAATTTGGAACGTCATGCTCGTCCTAGGAAGCCGAAGCTATAATTCTATGCAACAGAACTTTCTAGTTGCAACTTCGATGTTTTCAGAGCAGGGCTGCAAATCATCACTCCTTGCTGAAGAGTTGGAGAGTTTCCAACTCCTGTCCAGAACACATGTCTAGCATGCTCACTGGACTGGATCGTGTACCTAGCGTGTCATTAACGGCGAAATGATCCTGGCCACCAAATTAAACAACAGACCTGATATGGGGCCGCGAAACTACAACCACCACGATACTCCCATAAAGGGCCAACCTCAATAATCAGTCAGAGAACAGTTAAATGTCTAAAGAGACAAATAAGGGAACTCTGCGAGCTTACTGATTCCCGTGGAAATAAAGTGGAGTTTCCAGTTGTACTCCTGCTGACTTCAGGGGACTGGGCTCCCGTTTTCCCCCAGTTGTTGCTATCTCTAAAGATTATATATATGTGCCCCCGGGGGGTATCGTAAAGTATAGTACGATTCCTGAGAAAACTCGATATGAATCTGTAGAAATTATCACTGACACCAAAAGCAACTAGTTTTGACAGAAGTGCATCATGCCATGCTCTATCAAACACCTTGGAAATATCTAGAGACATTACCTTACTTTTTTCGAAATGATGTCTGGAGTTGCACCATTTTTTCGACAGGAAAACCAACAGGTCACTCGTAGAGCGCCCCCTAATGTCGGTCGCTAAGTAAGCCGTTAGACTCCAGGTACTTTCCATTACTTTAGAAAGTGCAGAACAAATTGCAATTCGGCGGTAATTTTTAGGGTTGTTAGCCTCAGCCTTCTTGGCGGTTGGCTTTACACTTTGGGAATTCATCGGCATGATACGACATGCTGAAAAGAGTTACTAACGGATGTACTAGCGTCGAAGAGCACTGTTTCAAGACCAGTGTTGGTATTCCATCCGGCCAAGGAGACTTGTTGGCATTGAGATCTGCTAAAGACTATTTAACCGCTTGAGCTCGAAAGAATATCTTCGGCATAGCAACGGGCACTCTGTCGAACTTGGGTGGTAGTTGACTGCTTTCCGGCAAATAAGAATTATTTGCAAATATGACAGCCAAAAGGTTAGCCTAAGCAACCGGGTTTATGAATATTTGATAATTTCTTAAAAGAGTCGGAATTACGTGATAAGATTTACATCTGCACCTGGCAGTGAGCCTTAATCAGATGGTGGTCATATCACTGTGAGTGGAAAGCAACATCATTCACGCCCTAGGAAGCCGAGGACTAATTCTAGCAACAGGTCTTTCCCAGTTGCAATTTCAGCGGTACCAAAGCAGGGTCGCAAACCACTAATCCTTGCTGAAGAGTTGGAGACAATCCAACTCCTGGTCTAGAACACATAACTAACATGCTCACTGGATCCGGATCATTCAACTGTTGGTGTTATTAAAGGTGTGATGATCCCGGCCACTCACGCCCTAGCAGGCCGAAGTCTAATTCTGGCAACAGTTTCTTCCTAGTAGCAATTTCAATGATTCCAGAGTAGGGCTGCAAACCACTACTCTTTGCTGAAGAGCTGGAGACTATCCAACTCCTGTCCAGAACACATCACTAGCAAGCTCACTGGATCTAGGATCATTTCACCAGATAGGTGTGATTAAAGGTGGGATGATCCTGGCCACCATTACACAATTCCTGTATAGGGCCGCAAAACCACAACCACCACGATACTCCCGACGGGCCAACCTCAATAATCAGTCAGAGAAGCCTAAAGAATGCCTAAAGAGACAAATAGCGGAAACTCTGCGGGCTACTGATTCCCGTGGAAATAACGTGGAGCTTCTAGTTGACCCCTTCTGTCTTCAGTGAACTGGACTCCCTTATATCCCCAGTTGGACAGGTCTAGATAGTCGAAGTTCTATAAAGTTCTTAGCATTAAGAAGCTCCAGCGATATAGTTTTTTTCGCGCCGTAGTATATTGCGACACGAAGATCTCGCTCTTTGGCGTAGCGAATCAGTATGTGCGTTTTTTGTTTCTACGCCAGATACTTAATGCTTCTTCTCTTGATCAACTAATTTAGTTAGCGTCCCTTTCACCATCACTTTAATTTAGTTTTTCATTCGATTTCATGACTATCATCTGCCCTAAATGGGGATTCTCTTTTAATAAACCTTTTGATGGTCACATTTTTCTAAAATTAAAAACGTGGCAACCCTTTGCCAACAAAATTTGTGTGTTTTTCTGCGTAAATTATACAACAACAAAAAACATACGCATGATATAAATAATAATATTTAAGGCACACATACTTATGCTTATACACACACACACATACAATTGTATAAATTTACAACAAAGAACAACAATCATAAACAACAATGCTGTAAGTGAAGAGACTTTGTTCGCTTATTTGCACTTCTATAAGAGTCCAGAATAAAGCTTAAGGCAAAAATACAAATATGTATTGTAAACCTCCCCTCCCCCCTTCTCCTATACTCCTTCCATATCAACAACATATTTTTACATACCAAAGAATACTCTCATGACCATTAATATTATCTGGTCCAAACAATAACCACCCAACAAATTCAACCAGATCTTCCTCCATCCTCCATCTCACATTAACTTCTTCTAACACACATTGCCATTTTTATCTCCCCTCTCCACCTCCTCCTCCTCTATCTACTCCACCTTCTTCCACAATAATAATTTTTTACAGTTAAACATAGTGAAAATGATGTTTAGCTTTAAGGAAAATTTGCATACTCCCACACACACACACACATATGTGAATGATGGTGTAGTGCGAGTAAGTATGAGTATGAGTGCGAGTATGAGTATGAGAATGAGAAGGCACTATAATAGTAAGTGAAAAGCAAAAAAAAACAACAACAATTGATATAATAGCAAATCGAGTATGTTGTATACAATAGAGAACACATTAATATGCTTTTCTATTCAAAATATTTCTGTGTAGATTTCAACATTAAGATACGAGAAGAAGAAGAAATGTTTTCTATTGTACAAAAAACGTGTGTATTTCGGCTTAAAACTTGATTTAAATAAAAAAAAGTGAAAAATGAAAATATGTAATTTAGTCACCAAGGAATTGAAAAGTGAAGTGAGTCTGATGATGGAAATACAACAACAAAAACAAGATTACGAAAAATGAAACAACAGTTAGAGACGTAACTGACAGTCAATATACGACACACGCACATAAAAAATAGTAAAAGAGAAGAACATTCGTGCATTTAAATAGTGAATAGTTTTGTAAAAACTACTTAATCAGCTAGACTACACTTAGAGAAAAAATATTAATTTTTTTAGAAAACAAAATTTTCTTCTTAAAAAAAAAAAAATTTTTATCACTTAAATTACAAAACAGATGCAATAACTTATATGGGCCACCCTTTAATTATGTATTTGTATTTTTTTATTTATTTGTTTTTTTATTAATAAAAAATTAATAAAAGTGATGCTTCAATAAATAATATAAAAATGGGGTTTTTCAACCAGAAGTTTGTTTTCTAAAACAGAAAAAAACAAAAAAATTTTAATTAAGATGATTTAAATTTATTATTACACAAAGAGAAAAGTTTGGCAATTATGAATGAAAAATAATGTCCACCATAATCACGCTGACAGATGTCGCATCAAAGTTTTTAATCACTTTTTGGCAAAATGGTGATCTAATTTCATTAACCACATCACGCATTTTAAGTTTTAAGGCTGAAATCAATTCGTTTGGCTCTGTATAGACTCTATCCTTAACATAGTCCCACGAACAAGAAATCCAGTGGTGTTAAATAACTCGATCTGACTGGGCACTTAACTGCTGATTGTTGGTTAATCGAAAAATTTGTTTTGCCATAAATTGATCGTTTCATTGGCCACTGTGTGACATGTGCCACCGTTCTGTAGAAACCACATATCAGTGATATCCACGTCGTCAGTAATAGGCCAAAATTGAGTTGCTAGCATCACGCTATAGCCTGATCCCATTGACCTTTACCGCATTTCCAACCTCATCGAAAATACAGTGACACGTTGAGCATGCAAAAGCTTCTCAATAATCGAAAGTCCAAATGCGGCAATTTTGCTTGTTGTTTGAAAAAATGATTCGGAAAATGATTTCGGAGCATCCAGCCGGTTGTTCCTAAATGAATTGAGCGAATCTACAGAGATGTGACTGTTCGGTCAGCTTCAATTCCTCCACCAATTGAATCTTGTAAGGCTTCGAAGTCAAATCCTTAAACAAACTTCGCTATGCGGTGGGTTTGGATAACCCCAATTGTTGAAAGCGACGAGGAATTGACAAATTTCGATGTTTTTTTTTTATTTTAAGAGAAGTAGCACTTCCGGCAACAATGCCTATTTAGTCAAGCACCGTGCCACATTCTTTAGGAAAGGGATAGAGAAGAGATGCGGCAGGTGTTGAAACGGAAATTAACTGTCGTATAAGGCAACTCAGTGACTAGTGACTATGCCTTAATCGCTAAGCAGCCCCACCGACAGTCAATTTTTATTTGTAGTGAAAACAAACCAAGGTCTTTGCTGGGAATCGAACCCACAACCCTCCGTCATGTAAGCTAGCACACTACCTACTAGCCTAGAGGGGCACCTCTGCTTAAATACATAGGGGATGATCCCTACACATGCAATGCATTGCAATGCCAAAACTAGGAAATTTTGCTATGGGAAGGAGAAAGAGGAAAAAGTGTTTGTAAAATTCAATTTGAACTTTCCAAAATTGAAAGTGACAGGAAAGACCTCTGGAGGGAGTTCATTCCACATACGGATTGTTCTGCTAAAAAAAAACAATTTCCCCTCTAATGCGTAGTGCGATTCATTGGCCAATCAACCACAAATGGATGCACTTGCAACGAAAATCGAGTTAATCTCAAAAACGTGCGAGTTTCGGGAACAAGTTCCCTAATTTCCTTGGAGCACTTGCCATTGTAGTGACGATAAAACAGTGAAATACATTCCACATTGCGTCGATGCTCTAGAGAATCAATAGAGTTGAATACCCTACTGTCACCAATGAGTATCTTGGCCCTCTTTTGTACAAAGTCGAGCAACTCTAAAATAGACTTTGGAGCGCCGGCCCATACATGACAGTTGTATTCCAGTTTTAGACGGATATAGCTGGTATACGTTTAACAAAGATCGCTCCCCCCGGGGCCACATTTATCGGTCTTTCTAGAATACTTGACTATCTAGACCTGTGCTGCTGGGAGTATAAGGGAGCCAAGTCCTCTGAAGGCAAGCAGGGTGTCAACTGGAGCTCCATGTTATTTCCACAGGAATTAGTACGGCCCCAGAGTTCCGCTAATTGTCTCTTTAGACTTTTAGCTGTTCTCTGACTGTTTATTGGGGTTGGACCTTCGGGAGTATCGTGGTGGTTGTGGTTTTAGGGCTCTAAGCATGAACTGATTTTGTCGGCCAGCATCATCTCACCTTTAATCATACCTACCTGGTGAATGATCCTAGATCCCTTGAGCATGCTAGTCATGTGTTCTCGACCAGGAGTTGGATAGTCTCCAGCTCTTCAGCAAGGAGTAGTGGTTTGCGACCCTGCTTTGTAACCGCTGAAATTGCAACTGGGAAAGACCTGTTGCTAGAATTAGTCCTCGGCTTCCTAAGGTGTGAATGACGTTGCTTTTCATTCCCAATGGTTTGACCACCATCTAATTAGGGCCTACGGCCAGGTGCAGATGTAAATCTTATCACGAAATGTTCAAAGATCGGATGAAGTAAAGTATTTTTTACAGCGTTTTAGAAAACCAAGCCATTTGAAAGCTTCTTTAGAAACCTGATAAAAGTGTTTATTGCATCGGACATCATTCTGGATTGTCATGCCAGAAACAACAAGAGCTTCCGGTTTCTTAATATGAATATCACCCATAGTAACAGATGCCGAACAATTTCCAAACACAAATCGATGCGTAAGCATGCAACATTGCATCTTATGGGTATTAAAATCGAGTCTATTCACACGACCCCCTTTGGGAGATTGTTGCGAGATCGTGATTGAGCGTATTATTCATCTGCATTTTGGAACTCACCTCCAACTGGTTTGGTCTATTACTAAGTGAATGCGAATTACAAATGGTGCTGTCATCTGCGATAGAGTACATAGAGTTAAAAGTTTGACGAAGAAATAAGAAATAGGGTAACGGAAAGAACGAAGCCTTGCACTACGCTTGAATTAATTTTGAACCCGTCTGATGGTTCCCCATCTATAACAGGTCGTATAGTGCGATGCCTGAGAAAACTCGATATAAATCTGCAGAAATTATCACCGACACCAAAAGCAACAATTTTTGACAGAAGTGCATCAAGCCACACTCTATCAAACATCTTGGGAATATCTGGAGCCACCATCTTTCTTTCTGCGAAATGATGTAAAGAGTTGCACCATTGTTCCGACAGGAAAGCTCGCATGACACCCGTAGAGTGCCCGCTACGGAAATCATGCTGTCGGTTGCTAAGTAAGCTGTTGGAATCCAGCTACCTCACCAGATTGAACTTTACAATTCCAACCGCTTTAATTTCGTTGCTCCCTACAATATCTCTGTCGATGAGAATGATTCATGATTCACAAGAAAAACTCCACAATTCCATTTACTTTGATTTTCTTGCTCCCCAAAACATCTCTTTCGATAATAATAATTCATGATATAAAGTACAGGGTATCCATCGGGAAGGTATACTTTTTTTGTTTATAATTCTTGATTAAATGAAAGAGAACGGATGTTATATTGATAAATGTTTTATTTAATGTTGGTAATTATGTGTGGAATACACTCATCAGATAAATGTCTCCGCCTCTGTTAGCCTCACAAATGCGAGCCCCCTTTCGAGCACATTTTTCATTAGATTTTCATACATTGAACGCGGTATTTAATTAATTTCGTCACAATTATTTTGTTTGCGTTGCTCAATCGTTTCTGGTTTGTTTGCATAAACCTTCCTACTCTTCAGATATTCCCACAAAAAAAAGTCCAGAGCAGTCACATCAGGCGACCGTGGAGCCCAATCAACATCACTATTTCTTAAAATACCTTGTTGTGGAAAGAGGTCTCGCAGTAATTCCATTGAAATCCTGACTGTATGCGTTGTGGTACCGTCTTGTTGATACCACATGTGTTAATCATGCCCAAAGGATGCAGTTGTGGCGTTAGAAAGTTTTCAATACATCACAATGCCGCTCTCCATTCATAGTTACCATCACGCCGTTTTCATATTTAAAGAAGGAAGCTGCAATGATTCCTCCTGACCAAATTGTATACCAGACTGTCACCTTTAATGGATGTAAAGATGACTGCCGAATGACTGGTTTCCCATTCCCCAGAACCGACTTTTCTGTTGATTCACACATCCATCCAAAGGAAAATCTGCCTCGTCACTTATTTCTCATCGTCACAGCTCCTGAGCACGCCGTCGAATTGAGGTTGCTGAATTTTTTTGAACACTTTCTTGAGCAGCAGTAAAGTTTTCAGTCGATTTTGCAGTACGTTGTGATTCATGCTTGGGCCTATCACTTACAGACCCTCTCTTTCTTCGAAATCATCCTCTACACGAAAAATAAGGCGTTTTGTTGGCACGTTGATGAATATTAATGTTTACCAAAATGGCGGCAAAAAAAAAAAAGAATTATACCTTCCCGGCAGACACCCTGTATTTGTTTTATTGCTAAATTTGCCTCATTTCCTTTGTTTGGATATTCTCATTTGCTTCTCCCCGGGGGCACATGATAGTCTTTTTAAAGCCTACTATTTCATCTAGACTGGTGTCTTGCGGGGTAAAAGGGCGCCCAGGCCCCTTAAAGGTTAATAGCCATCTATCAATCCACTATATTTCCACGGGAATCAGTAGGCTCGCAGATTTCACTATTTGTCTCTTTAGTCATTTATTTGTTCTCTGGCTGATTATTGAGGTTGGCCCCTATATGGCAGTATCGTGGTGGTTGTGGTTTCGAGGCCCTCGTGAGAGTTTGTGGGTCGGATCATTCACAATGAACACAATGAATGTTTCAGGTCTAGTGAGTATGAATGCCTTCGTGTTCTTAATTATATTAAGCTTCATGCGTTCTGGACCAGGAGTCGGAAAGTCGCCAACTCTTAAGCAAGGAGTAAGGGCTGCGACCTACTTCGAGCTTTTGAAATTGCAACTAGGAGTGACCGGAGAATGCACGGATTCGAAGGCCTTCTAGGGCGAGAATGGCGCTACATACCATTCACAGTGGTAATGGCCACCATCTGATTATGGCTCACTGCCAGTGCAGATGTAAACCTTATCACGGGACTTTTAAATTAAATTCGCCTTAAAAAAATCATGGAGATTTTTTCCCAAAAACTTGATCAAGATTTATAAAAAAAGGGATTATTTTGTAATAAAGAATTTTTAGTAATGCTTAAATGACCCTCGCATTAGCATTATAATGGGTTTTTGTTAGCATTTTTTGTTAATAAATTAAATGTTTTAAAAATTAAAATAAAATAGTATATTTCCCTTAAAAGTTTTAAATTAGCGATTTTTGTTACAAATAAAACGCAACGGCATCACTCTCCTTAATATTAATGGTGTCAGAGTATAAAGAATAAAAAAAAAACAAAAACACAAAAAAAGAGTTTTAACAAACAACCAACACAGCAGTAACAGTAACAGCAACAACTAAAAAAAAAAAACAGGCAGCCAATTTAAAAGTCTGCTGCCATTTACACACTCGTACACATTTGTACTTTTGTTTATAACGAGTTCACAACAAAACAGTTGTATGAGAAACAAAATCAAATAATGAGAGCTTAAATGTGGGTGAGCGAGTGATAGGGTGTGTGGGGGAGTATGTGTTTATAAACACAAGTGCCTGTGTGTGTTGCCAGTATTTTGGCGAATTAATGAGGCTGCTTTTGCTTGGTCCATTTGTAAAAGAAATACAATAAAATTATTTATTAAGAAAAAAAAAAAAACAAAATAAAAAGAACTGTTGTCAAATGTTGTGTGTGTTTGTGTGTGTGTGTATCAGTGTGCTTCTTTTTTATTGTTGCCATTACAACCCTTTTTTATTTATTTTTATTTGTAGTTTTTTCTTAATAATTTTTGTCGTTTTTTGCTGCCAAAAAAAATTCAAACAAAAAACAGCAAAAATTTATATGAAAATGAAGAAGAATTTTTCGATTACAAAAGCAAAAAACGGAACAGGAAACTACAACAATTTGGCTGTTGTTTGTTTGCCATATACCACACACAAACACACACGTAATTTTGTTGTTTTCCGAATGTATAAATTTGGGTTTAACTAGATGCTGGTCAGTCAGCATTTTTAACTCTTTTTTGCATTCTGTTTACTTCGTTTGCTAGATTACAACAAAAAAAAAAAACATGAAAAGAATTAATTTTTTACACAGGGTGCTGCGTCTCCTTATTTTTTCTTATTAGTTTTTTTTGTTTGTTTTCAGTTGGACAAACATAATTTTTTTATTTCTATATTATTTCTTGTGAAAGAGTTACATTTTCCTTAAAAAATATGTGTTCTGTTTGAAGAACTTTTTTTGTTAATAAAATTTAAAAAAATGGAAATTGTAATTGAATTTGAAAATAAAATAGAATAGAATTTCGAAAGTATTTTTAATATTAAAAAAACCTCCATTTTATTTTGTGTACAACAAAACGGAAATTGTTTGAACTCCCTAAAGAAGTTTGTTTTTCAATTGTGGCGCAACACCACCAACATTGTGATAGTTTTGATATATTCGTCCTAGATGCCTTGGCAATTGTTACAATGAATTCCATTTCGCACGAAAATCGCATTAAAATAATTAAAATCCAATTTGCCGGAAAGTAGTCAATCACCGGCCAAGCTAGATAGAGTACCCGTGTAACTATGCCGAAGATATTCTTTCGAGCTCTAGCGGTTAAAAAGTTTTAAGCAGACCTCAACATCAAAAAGTCTCCTGCGCCGGATGGGATACCAACCAGCACTGGTCTTGAAACAAAGCACTTCGACTCCAACGCGTCCTTTACCAACCCTTTTCAGCATGTTGTATCATGTCGGTGAATTTTCAAAGTGCTGGAAGGTTGCTAATGTAACGCCAATCTCCAAATAGAGTGAGGCTAAGAACCCTGAAAATTACCGCCCAACTGCAATTTGTTCTACACTTTCTAAAGTGTTGGAAAGTATGATTAATTTTTATTTTGTAAGGTACCTGGAGTCCAACATCTTACTTAGCTGCCGGTCGTATGGTTTCCGTAGGAGACGCTTCACGCTTTCCTGTCGAAAAAGTGGTGCAACTCCATACATCATTTCGGGGATAGTCCCCCCGGGGGCACATTTATCAATTTTTATGGATTATTCAACCATCTAGATATGTACTGTTCGGGCGTATAAGGGAGCCCAGTACCCTAAAGACAAGCAGGGTGTCAACTGGAAGCTCCACGTTATTTCCACGGGAATCAGTAAAGCCCCAGAATTCCGCTAATTATCTCTTTAGCCTTTTAGCTTTTTCTCTGACTGATTATTTAGGTTGCCCCTTCGGAAGTATCGTGGTGGCTGTAAGTTTCGCGGCCGCTCATGAATTTGATTAGCGGGCCGGAATCATCTCACCTTTAATAACACCAACGGTTGAATGATCCGGATTGAGTGAGCATGCTAGTCATGTGTTCTGGGCCAGGAGTTAGATAGTCTCCAGCTCTTCAGCGAGGAGTATTGGTTTGCATGCCTGCTTTGGTGCCGCTGTAATTGCAACCGGGAAAGACCTGTTGCTAGAATTAGTCCTCAGCTTCCTAGGACGTGAATGATGCTGCTTTTCATTCCCAATGGTTTGACCACCATCTGATTAAGGCTTACGGCCAGGCGCAGATGTAAATCTTATCACGGGGCACATTTATATGTCTTGTCGGAATCTCACCACTGGGGCTAAAAATGAGCCCAGTCCTCTTAAGGCTAGCAGGGAGACAACTGGACAACTCCACGTTATTTCCACGAGAATTAGAAAGGCCCAGAGTTTACGTTTTTCGCTTTTTAGCCTTTTAGCTGTTCTCTGGCTACAGTTTCGCAGGCCCTCATGAAGCATCTCACCTCTACTGAGAAGAAAGGTTGAATAATCTGGATCCAATGAGCATACTTGACATGTGTTCTGGACCAGGAGTTGGCTAGTATTTAACTCATTAGCAAGGAGTGGGGGTTGACGGCCCCCCAGGAGAGTACAGGGGAGGCCCAAGAGGCTCATTCCGGACGGTAGGGTATCCAACTCTATTGATTCTCTAGAGCATCGATGCAATGTGGAATGTATTTCACTCTTTTATCGTTACTACAATGGTAACTGCTGCAATGACATTAGGGAACTTGTTCCCGAAACTCGCACGTTTTTGTGTTTGACTCGATTTTCGTTAAGAACGCAACCATTTGTGGTCGATTGGCCAGTGAATTGCATTACGCATTACAGGGAGAATTCGTTTTTTAGCAGAACAGTTCATATGTGCAATAAACTCCCTCTAGAGGTCGTTCCTGTCACTTTTAATGTAGGGAAATTTAACTGGAATGTAAAAACTATTCCCTATTTCCTGCTCCTCATAACCCTATTTCCTAGTTATGGCACAATGCATTGAATGTTTGGAGCGAAAAAATTATTAGCACATGGCGAATTTTGCGCAAGGATTTGACTTTGAAGCTTTACAAAGTTCAACTGTTGCATGAATTGAAGCCGGCCGATCATTCACATTACATTTCTGCAAAAATCATTTTTTCACACGAAGCCCATGCTTACTTGTCGGGGATGTCAACAAGCAAAATTGCCACATTTGGGCTTCTAAAAATCTTCAAGCGATTATATTGAGAAGCCTTTGTATGCTCAACGTGTTACTGTACGGTGTGCTATGTGGTCTGAAGGCGTGATTGGATTGTTTTTTTTTTTTTTTTGTTTTAAGATGATCACGCTATCGACGACGTTGATATCACTGACATGTTTAAACCACATGCCAATGTTTAAACCACAGCCAATGAAACGAAAAATTTCTTGCAAACCAAATTTTCCGATCACATAATTTCACAACAATTAGCATTTAAGTGGCCAGAAAAATCGTGTGATTTAACACCACGGGATTATTTTTTTGTAAGGTTATGTTAAGAACGAAGTTCAAACAGAGGCAATCGTATCGATTTCAGCCTTAAAACTCAAAATCTCTGTTTAAAAACATTGATGAAAGAATCGACATCTGTTAGTGTGAACGTGGTAGACATTTGCCAGATCTTATTTTCCGTTCAAAATTGCCGAAATTTTCTCTTCGTGGAATACAGTAAAAATTTGAATCATCTTAATTTAAGTTGTTTGTTTTATTTTTTATTTAAGAGAACTTAAATTTGGATTAACACTGCTAAGTCTTGTATTTTTACTGTTGCTTTAGTTTTAAGATTTCTTTAACTATTTGAAAAAGTAGTAGAAATAGTAGTATATTTGATTTTAAGATTTAAATTATAAAAATTAAAGTTATAACATGGATTATTTTTAGCAGTAATTTTTACTTTTATTTAAAAAAAGCAGTCACATTTTTAATATTTTTTTTTAATTTTATTTAATAAGAAATTTTGTAAAAATAGTAGTAGATTTAATACTTTATTATAAAACAAATAGTAAAAAAATAAAAGTATTGTAATAAATATCATATTTTAACTATTTTTGAAAAACAATTGCTAATTTTTTAAGACTAAAAAAAGAGAAAATTATAGAAATGGTAGTAGATTAAATACTTTTTTTATTAAAAAAATAGAAAAAAATAGCAAAAAAATATATATAAAGTAATAAAATTTTTACTTAACAATTTTTTATATTCAATTGTTAATGATATTTTAAAACACAAAAAAAGTAGTAGAAAGCGTAGTAGATTACAGAAACTAATTATTTATTGAAAATATAATGTCATGTTATTTTTATTAACTAATTTACGTTTGTTTGCTGGATTTATAATATTTAACTTGGGTGCATAAAACGTAGGCAAAAAAGTAGTAGAATTAGTAGTAGATTCGGTTTATATTTAATAGAATTTAAGGTTGGATTTACACTGCTAGTTATTTTTTTTTAAACTATTTTTTAGTTTTAAGATATTTTTTTTAATTATTTAAAAGAGTAATAGAAATAGTAGTAAATGAAATAAATAATTTTGTTTTAATATTTCAATTATATTAATTTATAAAATGAAAAATTTTTAACAGTTCATAATTCTTAATTTTATTTGCAAAAGAGAAGTAACATTTTAGTAATTTTTTTTGCTTGAGTTCTAAAAGAAAATTATAGAAATAGTAGTAGATTTGATACTTTATTAAAAAAAATATATAAGTATTGTAATAAAAATGATATTTTAACTATTTTTGAAATACAATTGTTAATGATTTTTTAAAAACTAAAACAGAGAATAATTATAGAAAAGGTAGTATATTAAATACTTTTTTTATTAAAAAAAATAGAAAAAAATAGCAAAAAAAATATATATAAAGTAATAAAATTTTTACTTAACAATTTTTTATATTCAATTGTTAATGATATTTTAAAACACACAAAAAAAGTAGTAGAAAGCGTAGTAGATTACAGAAACTAATTATTTATTGAAAATATAATGTCATGTTGTTTTCTATTGACTAATTTACGTTTGTTTGCTGGATTTAGAAATATTTAACTTGGGTGCATAAAACGTAGGCAAAAAAGTAGTAGAATTAGTAGTAGATTGGGTTTATATTTAGGAGAATTTAAGGTTGGATTTACACTGTTAGCCATTTTGTTCAACTATTTTTTAGTTTTAAGATTTTGTCTTAAATTATTTAAATGAGTAGTAGAAATAGTAGTAAATTAAATAAGTAATTGTGTTTATACAAATAAATTATATTAATTTATAACATGAAAACTTGGTAACAATAATTCTTGATTTTATTTGCAAAAAAGCAGTAATATTTTAGTTAATTTTTTTTACTTTAATTCTAAAAGAAAATTTTAGAAAAAGTAGTAGATGTAATACTTTATTGAAAAAAAAAAATATATATAAGTATTGTAATAAAAATGATATTTTAACTATTTTTGAAATACAATTGTGAGTGATTTTTTAAAAATTTAAACAGAGAAAATTATAGAAAACGTAGTAGACTAAATACTTTTTTTATTAAAAAAATTAAAAAAAAATATAGGAGTAAAGTAATAAAATTATGACTTATTTTTAAACTCAATTGTTAATGATATTTTAAAACAAAAAAAAACAAGTAGTAGAAAGCGTAGTAGAATTATAGAAAAGGTAGTAGATTAAATATTTTTTTTATTAAAAAACCTTGAAAAAAATATATAAGTAAACTAATCAAATTATTTAATTGTTAATAATATTTTAAAACAAAAAAAAGTAGTAGAAAGCGTAGTAGATTACAGACACAAATTATTTATTGAAAATGTAATGTCATGGTGTTTTTTTTTCAAATAAATATATTTTTATTTGTTTGTTTAATTTTGTGGCATTTAAATTAGGTATGCAAGCAGTAAGCAAAAAAGTAGTAGAAATAGCAATATATTAAATGCATATTTAAGAGAATTTAAAATTGGATTAACGCTGGTAGGTATTTTTTTCAGCTATTTTTTAGTTTTAAGATACTTTTAGCTATTTAAAAAAAGTAGTAGAAATAGTAGTAGATTAAGTTAGTAAAAAAGGAGTTAATTTTAAGAACTTATTTATTAAAACTGATGTTATTTTATAAAGAATTTTAAAATTTTTAATTATTTTTTATTTACTACACTTTTTTTCAGATTTACTACTTTTTTTTTATTAAAAAAAAAATTTTTTTTTTAAATTAATTTAGAAAATAATAACAAATTGCACATTTTTAGAATATTATATATGTTTTTTAAATTTTGATATTATTTAACCATTTACCCTAAGAAGTTTTGACTCCTTTTTTAAAGTGGTGGGAGGGCCCAGAATTATTAATTTTTTAATTATTATAAAAATCCAAAATGAAAAAATACTTATTTGTTTCTTAAGAAAAAGAATAGCGTGGTAAAATAAAAAAAAATGAAAAAAAAAGAGAGAAACCCTTCAAGCAGCCCAACTAGACTTAGAATAGCACGAGAATGGAACACATAACGAATTGAGTTATTTATTTAATTTTTTTATTTTGCCCAGAAATGTTGGTTAAAAAGGGGTTTTTTAATGGTAAATGAAAATTGACATTTATATAAATTAAAAATGAAGAAGAATATCGTTACATAATGTACAACAACAATAAAAAGAAATATATAGAAATAGAAAATGCAAGCGAAAAGAAAAATTATTACGCACTGCTTAACACATACAACTTTTGCATAAATGAGTAGTGAAAATGAAACTAAAAGAGAATAACAAAATAAGAAGAAAAAATGTAGAGCAGTTAACGAATTTTATTTATTTATTTTTTATTTAATTTTTTTTTTGGAGAAATTAAACGAAAAAAGCTTAATACTAGGGTTTCAAATATTGGGTAAGGGTAAAAGTTTATTTCGGAAGAAAAAATAAACTAGTGTTGTCTTAGCATCTTTACTATCCAGCCAACATATCGATGATGTTCTATAAAAGGTAAAATAGAAGATGGAAGCAAAATAAACAGAACTACCAAAAGCTCTTTTTTTAGCTTTAATCGGAAAATCCTAATTCCTAATCTTCGTCCTCATCCTTGGCTTCAGCTTATGCTTTCCGTTCGTTCTTTTCTTTTTACTATAATTTATTTAGCGATTTCTCACGTGATTACGCAGGCCTTTCAACAAATTGCATATAATTTCTCACACCAGCCTCGTTTTCTAAAACTTAAATTCATTTTTAATAAAAAAGATTTTATTTAAATAAATAAAATTAATTATTTTTTAACAAATCCGCAACGTAAATGAAAATTGTCTTTTTATTTGTGTTTGCAAAAAACCATAAAAGTATGCTACACTTATTGCTGAGAAATACAAAACAAAAAGCATTCATTCTAACAGTGAGACTGGCAATGATGTACAATATTTATTAAATGCATACATGAGAGAGAGTGAGAGAGATGAGATGCAATATTTACAGCATCCCAGTCAACCAACACAAACTCTAACGTTGGAAATAAAATAATTTAAAATTCCAGCAGAATTTTAAGTTTGATGAATTTTTTTTAGAAGTTCTTTCAGAATTAAAAATTTATTTTTCTAAAGGGTTTTTCAACAAGAAGTTTGTTTTCTAAAACAAAAAAAAATTTAGGTTAAGATGATTCAAATTTTCATTGTATTACACGAAGAGAAAAGTGTGGCAATTATAAATGAAAAATAATATCTGGCAAATGTCCACCACGTTCACACTGAGAGATGTCGCTTCTTTCATCAAGTTAATATTTCGTTAATCACATCATGGATTTTGAGTTTTAAGTCTGCACTCGATTCGATTGGCTCCGTAAAAACTCTGTCCTTAAAACAGCCTCACAAAAATAATCTAGTGGTGTTAAATCACCTAATCTAGCTGACCACTTAACTGCTGATTGTCATGAAATTTGGCAATCGGGAAATTTGCTTTGCAATAAATTGATCGATTCATTGGCCACTGTATGACATACGGCAACGTCCTGTTAAAACTACATGCCATTGATTTCGTGATAAGATTTACATCTGCACCTGGCCGTAGGCCTTAATTAGATGGTCAAAACACTGCGAATGAAAAGCAACTTCATTCACGCCCGAGGAAACCGAGGACTAATTCTAGCAACAGGTCTTTCCTAGTTGCAATTTCAGCGGTTCCAAAGCAGGATTGCAAACCACTACTCCTTGCTGAAGAGCTGGAGACTATCCAACTCCTGTCCAGAACACATGACTAGCATGCTCACTGGATGTAGGATCATTCCTCTAGGTAGGTGTCATTAAAAGTGAAATGATCCTGGCCACCATTAAAAACAGACCTGTTATGGGGCCGCAAAACCACAACCACCACGATACTCCCGAAGGGCCAACCTCAATAATCAGTCAGAGAAACAGTTAAAAGTCTAAAGAGGCAATTATCGGAAACTCTGGAGCTTTCTGATTCCCGTGGAAATAACGTGGGGCTTCCAGTTGAATACCTGCTTGCCTTCAGGGGAATGGGCTCCCTTATACCCCCAGCAGCACAGGTCCAGATGGTCAAGTAATCCATAAAGACCGATAAATGTGCCCCCGGGGGAAACACATGTCAGTGATATCCACGTCGTTAGTAATAAGCCATAATTGAGTAGTTAGCATCTCGCTATTGCGTGATCCAGGTGACGAAATGTCACCTTAAAATTGAATATCTACAAACACTACTCTTTCCTACCTCTTTCCTTCTCCCCATAATCTAATTTCCTAGTTCGAGCACAATGCATAGCATGTGTAGGCGTCATCCCCTGGGCGTTGGTCCGAAAACAAAAAAAAAAATATTTAATAGTCACCTTTGCATCCATTAAAAGTGACATTCTGGTGTCCAATTTGGTCAGGAGGAATCACTGGACCTAACTTATTTGAAAATGAAAACGACGTAATGGTAACTATGAATGGGGAGTGATATCGTGATATTAGTGAAACTTTTTAACGCCACAACTACATGCCTTGGGGCTTTATTAACAACTGTGGTATCAACAAGATGGTGCCACATTGCATACAGCGAGGATTACAATTGAATTACTGTGACACATCTTTCCACAATAAGTTATTTCTAGAAATGGTGATGTTGATTGGCCTCCACGGTCGCCTGGTTTGACTGCTCCGCACATCTTTTTGTGGGAATATCTGAAGAGCAAGAAGGTTTATGCAAACAAACCAGAAACGCTAAAGCAGCTTAAACAAAATATTTGTGATGAAATTAATGAAATATCGCCTGAAATGTGTGGGGGAAGGGCTCACATTTGTACGGATAACAGAGGGGGGGGGGGGGGAAATTTATCTGATGATTATATTCCATACATGATTGCCGACACATTCAATAAAACATTTATCAATATAAGATCCATACTCTTTCACTTAATCAAAAATTATAAACAAACAAAGTAGTATACCTTTCCGGCGAACACCCTGTACAATACAAATTTGAATGATTTTAATCGAAATTTTTTGTTTTAGAAAACAAACTTCTTATAGAAAAATCCTTTACTGAAATATTATTAGCTTCAACATGTTATGTTTGCTGGATTATTAGGAGAATGTGTGTGTGCTTGTGTGTGTGTGTGTATGTGTTGCAAGCTTTGCGATTTTTATTTTTCCAATGGTCCAGTGTTAAGCATCTTTTTTTATTCACTTTCAATTTTTATTATTGTTTTTCTTTTTACACCTCTGCATGGATGTGTTTGTGTGTGTGTGTGTGTGTGTGTGTGTGAGGGAGAGTGGATAACTGTGTGTGCCAAATAAACCACCCCTTTAACAGCAGTTAGCAAAGTGTGTGTAATAATTTTTTTGTGCAGTTTTCTTTTTTTGCTGTTTTAAATTAGAACCTGAAGCCTGTGACCAGCGTGTCTTGAATTTTTAAGTTTTTTGTTGTTGCTCGAGATGTTGTTGCATAATGAAGTAAAAAGAAGAGCACAAGCACAGGCACAAGCACAGGGGTGTATTTTGCCCTGCTTGTACTTTCACTTTTTTTTTTTTTTTGTACATTTCACTTTGATTCACATTGACTTTGACGGGTTTTTTTTTCTAATGGATTTTTTTCAAAACAAACAAAAGTTATTTTGTTGTTGTTGTTGTTACTTTTGTTCTTCTTTTAGCATTTCGTCCACAAAAATCTTTAACGATAAAAAAAGGGTTAAAAAATATATATTTTATGCTTCTTCTTTTTAAAGATGTTGAAGTTTTTTCTTGCAATATTTACTTAAGCAAAATCTACTCCCAAATGTTTGCTTAAGTTGGTTGAAAGGAAATATTTTTTTTATTTTTTCAAATTTATTTAAGAAAAAGCATTTTTTTTTAATAAATCATAAAAGCTTTTAAGTTGTGTGTGCCTCCATTTGGACATTTTGCTCCAGAGACTATTCAGCTAAATGGGCCAGTGGGTTAGAGAACGCTTGAACTGCTTATGATTGACAGTTAAATGGAGTATAAAGATGAGGAGAGAAAGAGAGAGAGAGATATATAAAAAACATAACAGATTTAAATACAAAATTATCGAAAAAAAGCTGTCCAAAAATTTTTTTAAAGAAAAATTATAAACTTTTAAAAATATTTGTTCCAAACAAAAATGCTTTAAACCAACCAAAGGATTTTATATTTTTCCAGAGTTTTCTTTTAAATTCCGAAAAATTTTTAGTGACATTTTTCCCTCCCACAATCACGAACGATTAAAAGCTTTATTCGTGTCTTAATTATCTAGAAAG
The DNA here is from genome assembly GCA_030448955.1 of Trichopoda pennipes. NCBI lineage: Eukaryota > Metazoa > Arthropoda > Insecta > Diptera > Tachinidae > Trichopoda > Trichopoda pennipes. The sequence goes on along the minus strand of JASKUP010000056.1, from coordinate 3,733,852 downwards.
AAAGCATTCTGTAGAAGCAAAAACGCAGATACTAATTCGCTACAAAAAAGGACAAGATCTTTGTGTACCCATGTACTAAGAACCCAAAAAATTTTGTATGAGGAGAGCTTCCCATGGGGGCACACAGTCTTGATGGAACTCTTCCCCATGTTGACATGTGTTTTCGGCGAGAAAAAGGTTGCGTCAGTCGGCTGGGATAGCAGGAGCCCCAAACTGAAAGATACATATAGGACTCTCACAGTCCGACAAGTGACTTTATACACACACACACACTCTTCAACAAGGAGTGAGGTCACAACCCTGCTACTATTTTCTGTGGTGGTTATTTCCCAATGTCACATATTGGCATGTAAAATAAATCATAAGTAAATAGATGCAAACGATCGGGGTCAGGTATTTAGCCGCGCTGGCATGCTGGCTGTTGTTCCGGCTGAAGCTCGCCGTTTTTCGCCGGCTCTTAACAACTCTCACACACAAAAAGAAGTCATGCCAGACTACATAAAATATAGGGAAAAATTATGGAGCCCGAAGCAAGTCCAAATCGCTCCCTGCTCACACACACACACAAACACGCATCACCTTCTGGCTGACGTAGGTGCCAGGAATTAACCCTGCCACTGGATGCAAGTAACCTCTCCTTGGCATCGTTGAGCGTTGTCAGAGCGCTGATGGGTGTTTTTCCTACACCCAGTGGACTAAGACCAAACGGTCAGATGCTGATGTGAAGCTTATTATGTTCATGTACGACGGGCGTTCTTCAGCTAAATTTCTTCATACTCCTCGGGATAACAAGAACTTTTGGTCATTTTTTAAAAGAGTAAGGGATAATGCTACTTCCTCCACCCCCCCGACTAACCCAGTTGATAAAGCTAAGCTTTTGGTAATTCTTATTTGACGGAAAGCAGTAAACCATTGCCCGAGCTCGACACAGTATCTATCTGCAATCAAGATGGATCTTTTCTTCATTTTGATGTGGGCTTTCGGGGGTAAAAGGGGGCACCAGTTGCCTGGGCTGGCAGGAGCCCAACACTAAAAGAGAAATAAAATGGCCTCTCGAAGTGCTATCAATTGACTTGAACACACTTGTACCACAGGAACCGGTAGCCCGCAGAGCTACGGCCCTGTTTTGGCCGGTGAGTAATGTGGCAGCTGTGTTTTAAAATCGGTTGCATCTTAAAGCCTCCAGAAAGATGTTACGTATGGCAACATCTAAAGTCCGATGTTGCACATGTAGCAGAATAAGAAGTCGATTAGAGGTCAACTCTCGAACAAGGAACGGAGGCACGGCCCTACTCGCTACGCTCTTTTAAAAAGTTGCAACTAAGGCGTGTATGCATCTAGTTGAACGCATTATATTCACCCAGTGGTCGGACTATCATCCGATTACAGTCAAACAGTGGTGATGCTAATTTGTATCACATCTGTGTCCATGCCCCAATTAGCCCGTAGCGATTGAAGGGCAACATTACGGTCATAAATGTTGATAAAGTCATTTAAAAAATTAAGAGCCGGGCCTCCAAATAAGACTACGTCCAATCCGAACGAGACGTCATATTTAAATTAAAATGTCAGAGGATTATCTTTCGACTTGTGTGTTACTTATCGAAACTTTATATGGCTTTCAATTCTTGTGAGAAAAATAATCCCAACCGAGTTGGCTGCTAAGTTGTTCCATATTAAATTGATTCCGTAATTAATAAAAATGGCGTAAAAGGGTGAAAAGAGCTTTAGAAACCGCAATGAATTCCTCCAAGAATATCAAACTTCCTCGTCATATCACTTCACCCTGCAGTCATCTATCGCCTACATTCAATATTCTGCAGCTGCGGCTGTCCTTGACCTCAGGACGTGAGTTGTCGTCTGAACAACTTATTCGAACCCACGTACGAATGCACGTACTTGTCACTTTCCGTAAAATTCAGATTCATAAAATCAAATTGCTCTTTGTCCGTACTCGTAATACGATTACACTTTCCCTTTTAATTTTAGAGCGCTTTCTTTGTTCCAAGTTTACTACCCGCTTCATCATCAGTTCATTTAATACCAAAGTAGCGTCAGCAGTCGTTAGTTCTATTCCGCCTTGGTTAAGTCTTTGCCTTTAAACTTGTACAGCAGTAAGGCAACATCTTGCTTTTTACATTTCTTACGACTTTAAGTCGACAATTTCGACTTTAAATCCGCGCCAAAAAACAAGCTGGTAACTCCTCAGGTTAGCCCGGCAACAATATTAAACTTGAGGTCATTTTGATGTCTAAGACGCAGAGAGTTAGGCATGGGACAAAAATAAATATGGCCTTGCTTGGGGTTCTTCTATGATGATTTACTTGGCCTACCCGATAACTTTACCATGTTTACAAAAGAGTTTATTTAGTGCGCTTAGATCTCGGGGTAGTTTTTTGCGGGGATGTCGACATCTAGTGAAGCGTTAATTCAGCCTCCAATCGCGCGCGTTCCTGCTAAAAATAAAAAAACCTGAAATCTTGTCGCTTTCCAACTCTAGTTAAGCTCACTCATGTAATTGTAAATTTCATAATATTACAAAAATACTATGAAAAAAAATGTGGGCGAAGCCACACCCTTTTAAGAGAAAAAAGCTTTTAAAATAATTATTTTTTTTATTCACTCAATAGAGTTTTTGCTTATATGATACTTAAAAATAATTATTCTGACAATAGAAAAAAATTTTAATTATAAAAGTGGGCGGCGCCACACCCCTATTAATTTTAAGTTGCTTTTTAAAATACTTAAATTCAACGGAATCTATTTTTGATTAAAACTGCAGAAAATATTTAATTTTTCTAAGTATACAAATATTTGTTTAGAAAAGTGGGCGTAGTTACGCCCACACAATCTTAGTAGACATATTTTTTGAAATACTTACACATGTACATACAGCAGATTCATGGAAACTACTGCACAAACATTTTTTTATATTGATATAACATGATTATAAATACGTGGGCGTGGAAACGCCTACTTTGATATATATATGATATATATATTGACATATAACATGTTTACATATATATATATATATATATATATATATATATATATATATATATATATATATATATATAATAGCTACATTTTTAAAATACCTTTATTCAATTGATTCAATGGAAATTTTTAGTGTATATAGTAAATCGTTCTATGTTTTATTTTGAAATGTGGGCGGCACCACGCCTACCTGAAAAATCAAAAAGCCTTTAAAATACTTTTGTTCGAACGATTATAATTAAATATTTTACACACAGGCTATTAATTGAATTAAATTAAATTCTGATGGTATAAAATTTAATTTATGAAAGAGGGCGTAGAGGGCGTTTTATTTTACTTTACTTTTTAATTTTTAAATTAAACACAGTATTTAAATTAAAAAAATATTGCTATGAAATTAAATTAAAAAGATGGGAACAGTTTCGAAAACTGGCGGGAAGAGCTTTAAACGGAGTGGGAACAGGTTTTTCTGCAATGAAATTATATTAATTTAACAGAATTAAAAAAAGGTGGGAAGAGTTTTAAACTGAGTGGGAATAGTTTTTGCTACAATCTAATTATATTAATTTTAAAGAAAAAAGAACATGGGAAGAGTTTTAAACTGAGTGGGAATAGTTTTTGCTACAAACAAATTATATTAATTTCAAATAAAAAAGACGTGGGCAGAATTTTAAACTGAGTGGGAATAGTTATTCTTAAAATTAAACTACATTAGTTTTAAATAAAAAAGACGTGGAAAGAGTTTTAAACAGAGTGGGAACAGTTTTTGCTAAAAATAAATTATATTAATTTAAAAGAATTAAAAAAGGTGGGAAGAGTTTTAAACTGAGTGGGAACAGTTTTTTTTATAATTAAATTATATTAATTTAAAAGAATTAAAAAAGGTGGGAAGAGTTTTAAACTGAGTGGGAACAGTTTTTTTTATAATTAAATTATATTAACTTAAAAGAATTAAAAAAGGTGGGAAGAGTTTTAAACAGAGTGGGAACAGTTTTTGTTATAATTTAATTATATTAATTTAAAAGAATTAAAAAAGGTGGGAAGAGTTTTAAACTGAGTGGGCACAGTTTTTGTTATAATTAAATTATATTAATTTTAAATGTTTAAAATTTTGTTTTTTGCAAACAAAGATATTTGTGATAATTTATGTACATGATGTAAAAAAATGGGGCAGAACCATGCCCTTAGAATATAAGAGAATGTTTTTTTTATATTTTTTTTTATTTATATTTCTAAGAAAATTTTGCCCACTTATTGAGGTAAGCTGCTGGTATAGGACCATGTTTAGAAAAGTAGGCGGAACGAAAGCCCGAAATTTCTTTAAACCAAAAGTAGATTTTAATTTTAAATTTTATAGTTTATTTTCTTTTTTGAGAATTTGTTTTAATTTTTTCAAATTGAAGAAAATTTTTACAATTTTTAGAATTTTTTTTGTTTTTAATTTTAAATTTAATTTTTTAAGCTGCTTTTTGAATCACAAATTTTTAAGTTTTTTAATTTAAACTTATTTATATTTATTTTTATAGTTTAAAAAATTAAAAATGAAACACTTGTGAACTTTGTGGAGTAAAATCAAATTTAAAAAAAAAACATAGAAATATTGTTCCCACACTCTTCTGTCCAGTTGGAATAAATATTAAAGTGTGTGTATGTTTATGTGTGTGTATTTGAATAAATATGCAGATGTGGGTGTTTTATTTATAAGAGAGTATTTTTTTTATGATATTTTCATTATTATGCGTAGAGACGTACGCCAACAACAAAAACAACAAGAATGAAAAAATGAAATAAAAATAATTTTGCAGGACGTTCGTTGTAAATTCATGACCATTTTTGTTGTAAATTTTGCAACAACAATTTTACAAATTTTGTTGTTTTTTTTTTATATGAAATGAAATAAACCAACATGTGCCCAAGATAAAGTAGGCTTATCAGCCGTATGTTACCCTCCTATATGGTAACCCATTTTCATCTCAGAGATGGGATGAGCAATAGAAACATTTTCTCTTGTTCTGGTGAAAGTGGTAAATTTTATATTCAGCAGGCTTTTTTTTTGTTATTTAACCCTTTTTCTTTAGTGCAAAAAAGAAAACTTCTCATCAAAGATGATGATGATGATTATGGTCAGACAAAAACAAAAACAACAACCACAACAAAAAAGGAAAATCTACACTAAACACACTCACTCTGGCATTAACAATTGTGTCCATTCAGTGAAAGAGAAAGCTAAACAGAGTCTGTAAATGTTAGAGTAGGAAAATAAGGCCGCATGAGAGTGAAAGAGTAAAAAAGCATCCCGTTAGTAATTTTGTTGTTGTTTTGTTTTGTTTTCAACGTCCAGTCAAATCTTATGTAATAATTTCTGCTTGTGATCATAATGAAGTTTAATTTGGCAATTTTTACAAGACTTTTTGGAACTTTTTTTTCTGTTATTTTTTCAGCAAAAGAGGCATGAAAAAACACAGAATTTTCTTTTGACCATTCAGTAAATAAATAGTGTGTCTATGTATTTGTTGTTATTGTTGTTCTGTAGTATAATTTTTACCCTTTATTTTTTAACTTATTTTATGTCTTTCAACCAGAAGGGGGCAGTTTTTTGAGGAGATTTTTTTTTACAAAAATTTTTCTTTTTTTTTTTTGTTGGATTTTTCCAATTTCACTTTTTATGGCGAGAAAAGAAATGTTGCCAAATAAAAAAAAGTATAAATTAAGTTAGAATCTCATTATAATCAACCCCTTTAAATATTTATTTTCTTTATTTTTCAAGACTTACAAAATAACAAAGATAATATAAAAAAAATCTTAATTTTTCTTATTTTTAAAATCGATATTTATTTAATACAAACAAGTTTTAAATTTAAAACTCTTCTGCAAAAGAACTTTTAAATAAATTAAATTGGAAATAATTTTGAAATGACACAGCCCTCGCAGATTATAATTAATCGGTCATTAAAATGAATAAAAAAATCTACAAAAACTCTAAAAATAAACTGGTTTTTATTATGAAAAAAAAAAAATATCGATAACTTTTCTCTGTCCTTTTAAAGTTATCGATAATTTCTTTCCTTTTTTACACCAAACAAAATTTTGTTGTCGCAAATTTTTAAATTTAATTAAATAAAATGTATCGATAACTTTTGAACGAAAATCGATGTGTTTTTTAAGAAAAAAAAAAACTCTATCGATAACTTTGTTATGCTTTATGCTTTTCACTATTAACAAAAATGTTTCTATTTTATTTTTTCTTTTTTTTTTTTTATTCAAAAAACCTTTTAAAATTATAATTTACTAGCAAACCCGGCGAAATCCGTTTCGCCACCAGATAGATGGCTTCGTTATTTGTAACATTTCGTTTGGGAATTAGAAGATGAAGAAAAATTATTTTTTTTTTTTGTTTTATATTTGAAAAGGAAAAATTTTATTTCAGTGCACAACAGTAATGAATTCATTTCGATTACAAAAATTAAAGTGAATCCAAAGTAAATACTGAATCGAAGCGTTATACGTGTTCGCATTTTATCCGTTTCATTGAATTTCTCTTTGGTAAACCACATTTTTGGTTTTTGGTGTGATGTTAACACAAACAAAGCGGATGGTTACCCAACTCGTGAACACGCAACATATAGCTGCCCATGTGAAGAACAATAATTTTTTAAATTTATCCCGCATACACTAAGCGATTGGCCTTGCGACTTGTCAATTGTCATTGCGAACGCAAGGCGAACCGGAAATTGCAATCGTTTTAAGTCAAACGGAAGATCAGTCGGAATCATTGGTATTCGAGGAATGCCTGCGTACTTTCCGTTAATAATGGTTGCCTCAATCAAATTCGGCATAAGTCTTTTCACCGCAAGTCGAGTACCGTTGCAAAGTCGCGGTGGACTCAACTTACGCAATGTCATAAAAACCGAACCAACTTTGAGTTGCGAGTTGCAAGTGATGTGGTGGAAATCCTTGTAACTCCAGAGAGTTCAAAAACTTCGTTGGATAATTTATTGCATTATCGGGATTTGTTATGGCATCAACGGATTTCTATGTCACCAAATCGCCATAGATTTTTGATTGCATGTTGAAATTCAGCGCGTGTACATCAACATTACTCTTTGGGGCGAGAATTGCTCGTTGACTGAACCAAGCATAATTCTGATAATTCTCACTAGTGTTTGGGAAAACATTTTTAATAAGAGCTATTTGAGAGTCTATAAAACGGCAAAAGTCGTTGGTAAGAGTAATTAATCCAGCTGTCGCATCAACTGGGACTTTTCCATTCCCAACAGTTCCCACTCAGTTTTAAACTGAGTGGGAATAGTTTTTGCTACAATCTAATTATATTAATTTTAAATAAAAAAGAACGTGGGAAGAGTTTTAAACAGAGGGGAAACATGTTTTGCTACAATCTAATTATATTAATTTTAAATAAAATAAGATGTGGGAAGAGTTTGAAACAGAGTGGAAACAGTTTTTCTTATAATTAAATTATATTAATTTTAAAGAAAAAAGAACATGGGAAGAGTTTGAAACTGAGTGGGAATAGTTTTTGCTACAAACAAATTATATTAATTTTAAATAAAAAAGACGTGGGCAGAATTTTAAACTGAGTGGGAATAGTTATTCTTAAAACTTTGATCATTTTGAAGTTGAACTCTCATATCAGTGGTTAGCGATAATGTTTTTACGTTATTTCACAAAGGTGATGCCTTCAGGCAAGCATTCAATTCAATTCATCTGCAGGCGTTGCACGGAAAATTACTGGCAACGTCTGCCTGAAATCGCCTGCCAACAATATCATCAAGCCGCCAAAGATGTTGTTATTTCGCCGAAGGAAGGATGAAGTTAAATGCTTCAAGTGATTTCTTATGTGCCATGAGCTGGAATTGCATCAACAATTTTCCCATTGCACTGGATCGGAAAATATTGCATGTTGGAGTATCAATTGTGTTTAAATTGAGTGGCAACTTAAGCGCAGAATGTGCAGTACGACCGCCACCTAGAAGAGTCGCCGCAATTCGAGATGATGCTAAGGCCAAAGCTATGTCACATCTTGATCGAATAGTGGCCAAAATCAATGAAAATATTTTTGCTGTTCCTCCAGGTGCGTCCAGGAAGAATAGACCATCAGTATTATTGTCCACCGCTTGCATAAATGTTTCGTATACTTGTTTTTGCTGTTCATTTAGCAACGACATCATTATTTCGAACGAATTCCTGCAATGTATCAACATTGTATTGCAGCTCTCAATTTAATTCTTGGTTGAATGCACCGTGCATCGATCGATTTGGCGCAATTATTCCTACTGCAATCAGTAGCTTGGTTGCAATAGTCAAATGTGATCCTCAATCAGAATCAATTCTTCATTATATATTTCATCGGTTATTTGCATGTCGCGATTATTCGTTCGAATGCGCAAGCGATGCAAGATACCTTCACATATGTCGTCTTTGTATTTGTTCCATAACTGAATTGGTTGTGAAGGAAAACATGTGGTGATGATAATAGCGAACAGCGTTCGTATGCAAATAAAAACATTCATCATTTCTAGCATGAATAGTATACATGCGACCTAGCGCACGGCGCCATCTACTTAAAACGAAACGTACTTTTTTTTGTGAGGGATACTTACACACCACGTACTGGTGCCGTTGTAGTACATGCTATGTATCAGAGATGGCGCTGTATGTGAAAAATAATTTTCCCTGCTTTTTTCTTGAATATTTTCCTGAATTTTCTTTGCTATAAAACTCACGAGACCTTTGCAACCAACGCAAACCTATGAAAATCGGTGCGTGCGTCAGGAAGGAGAACCCGACTTATAATATATTTATAGATAACAAAAAAAAAACTTATCGATAAACTTTTATTTGCTTTAACAAATATCAGCGAAGCTTATAAAAATTAGCAATAACATTTTTTTAAAAACACAAATTAATAGAAACTGAATTTTTTTTAATAGAAAAAACCATTAAAATTTCAAAATTTCTGCAAAAAATCTTATCGATAACTTGTTAATGCTTTATTATATTCAATATTAACGACAACGTTTTTATAAGTAGAAAAATTCTCAATACTTTGTCTTTTAACTAAAAAGAAAACCGTTTTTAATTTTATTTTATAAACAAAACTTATCGATAACTTTTTATGCTCTACAAATGAGTTTTTATGAATGAGTTTTTTTTTAATATTAACGATAACGTGTTGCTGAAGCAGAGAAAAATTCTATATATTTTTACAACTATCGGTTTAAAATTTCGATAATATTATTTATGAAACAAACCTTATCGATAACTTCGATAAAAAAAGTTGTCGATACTTAAAAAAAAAATTTTTTGAAATTTTGTTTTATAAGAAAAATTTATTGTTGTTTTTTAATATTAACGATAACGTGTTCCTGAAGTAGAGAAAAATTCTATATATTTTAGTTTTAAAAAAAACTATCAGTTAAAACATCGATATTAAAAAAAAACTTATCGATAACTTTTTTCAAAGTTATCGATATTTAAAAAAAGACTATTGAATTTTTTTTTACAAGAAAAACTTATCGATACCTTTGTATTCGCTAAAACAAACATCAATTATGTTTACAAAAATTAGCAATAAAATTTTTTAAAAACACAAATTGTCGATACTTTTTTTTTGTAGAAAAACCATTTGAAATTTTATTTTATGAAAACAAAAATCTTATCGATAACTTTTTTATGCTTTATTGTTTTCAATATTAACGTTTTTATTAAGTGAAGAAAAATTCTTGACACCTTAAAAACTTATCAATAACGTTTTATTCCCTATAAAAATTATTTACAAAAATAACGATAGAAGTTTTAAAAACATAAATTCTCGATTTTTATTAAAAAACAAACCTTTTTGAAATTTATTTAATGAAAGATACTTTACAAAGCAAAAAAATTTATCGATATTTCTTTAAAAAAACCTTTTAAAATTTTATTTTATGAACAATACTTATCGATAACTTTGTATGCTCTACAAAAATTATGAATGAGTTTTTTTAATATTAACGATAACGTGTTCCTGAAGTAAAGAAAAATTTTATATATTTTTACAACTATCGGTTAAAAATATCGATAATATTTTTTATGAAAAACAAATTATCGATAGCTTTGATAAAAAAAAGTTCAAAACTTTGATAAAAAAAGTTATCGATATTTAAAAAAAAGCCTTTGTAAATTTTTTTGACAGAATAACTTGTCGATAACTTTTTATTCGCTATAGCAAATATCAATCACAAATTAATTTTTTTAATAAAAAAAAACATTTAAAATTTCATTTTCTGAAAAAAATATCGATTACTTTACTATTTTTAATATTAACGACAAAGTTTTTATAAGTAACGATAAATTCTCAATACTTTGTTTTTTTATTTAAAAAAACCATTTGAAATTTTATTATATAAAAAAAAATTATCGATAACATTTTATGTTTTACAAAAGTTACTAATGAGTTTTTTTTAATATTAACGATAACGTTTTCTTGAAGTAGAGAAAAATTCTATATATTTTTAAAACTATCGGTTAAAAATATCGATAAATTTTTTTATGAAAAAAAAACCTTATCGATAACCTTATCGATAACTTTGTTAAAAAAGTTATCGATATTTAAAAAAAGGCTTTTAAATTTTTTTTTAAACAAAAACTTATCGATAACTTTTTATGTTCTACAAAAGTTATCAATGAGTTTCTTCCTAAAGTAGAGAAACATTCTATATACTTTTACAACTATCGGTTAAAAATATCGATATTTTTAATGAAAAAAAATAATGTTTAACAACTTCTATAAAAATAATTATCGATATTAAAAAAAAAACCTTTTGAAGTTTTATTTTATAAAAAAAAAACTTATCGATAACCTTATCGATAACTTCGATAAAAAAGTTATCGATATTTAAAAAAAGGCTTTTGAATTTTTTTTTAATGAAAAACTTATCGATAACTTTTTATGTTCTACAAAAGTTATCAATGAGTTTTTTCTTTTTTAATATTAACGATAACGTTTTCCTGAAGTAGAAAAAAATTTTCTGTACTCTTTTAAAACTATCGCGTAAAATATCGATAATATTGTTTACGAAAAAAAAAATTATCGATAACTTTATTTATTTTTTGCCTATAAGACGTATTCTATTTTGTATAAAAATTTCCCATAACTTGAAAATTTTCCGCTTGTTTCATTTTTATTCGCAAAAAAACTTTTAAATTTTAGTTTTTGTTATGGAAAAATATGTATCGATAACTTCTTCATTTGCCACCAAAGTTACGAATGATGGTTTTTAGTCTATTAGCAAAAATAGCATTTCTATGTTACTATAGTCTAAATATCGTTACAGAAACTATATCGATAATCGATTTTTTTTCATTCTTCAGATACTGATTACTGATAGTCGTGAATTTATGCGATCGGGAAATTTGGTTTGCATTAAATCGTTAATCGTTAAATTGGCTGTGTGATATAGGGCACCGTCCTATTGAAACCACATGTCAGTGATATCCATGTCGTCAATAATAGGCAAAAATTGAGTTGTTAACATCTCTCGCGATAACGTGATCCATTGATCGTTACCGCATTTCTAGCCTCATCTTCGAAAAAAAAAAACGGGCCAATCACGCCACCAGACCACATAGCTTACCATACAGTGACACGATGAGCATGCAAAGGATTCTCAAAAATCGCTCTAGGATTTTTAGAAGCCCAAAGGCGGCAATTTTGTTTGCTGACTGACATGCCCTGATAAGTGAAAATGGAGTTCGTCTGAAAAAATGCTTTTTTCAGAAAACCCAACCGATTGTTTCTGAATGAATTGGGCGAATGGATGGTCGGCTTCAATTCTTGCTCCAGAGGCTTCAAAGTCTAGTCCTTATGCAAAATTCGCCTTTCGGTGATTTTGGATAAACCCCAATTGTTGAGAACGTCGAGGAAGTGACAAATTTGAATCTGCTTCAACACTGTGGTTCACGGCTGTGATGTTTTCAGTTGAACGATCCGGTCGAACATGCGTTGGTGTTTGCACATGTTGTAACGAGCTTAACGACTCAAATATTATTCTTAATAGCGGTTTCAGAAGAATGAATATGTTGTCCGAAAATATCACAAACTTTACGAAATGTAACTTTAACAGAACCCCACTATTTTTATAGCAGATTTTAATTATTTTAATGCGATTTTCGTGCGAAATTGAATTCATTGTAACAATCGCCAAGGCATCTACGACGAATACGTTAAAAAACTAAATGTCAAAAGTTTTTTTATGTTGTTGGTGTTGCAAACTTCTTGTTAAAAAACCCTTTAGTAAAATAACGCAGTTATTTGCGTTATTAATAAAACATGATAATATTGTGAAGCCTGAATGAAGTGCCAAAAAAAAAAATAATAAATAATTATTTTTCAAGCGAAAAAATTTTTTTAATAAAAGTCCTGGGCAAATTAAAATTTTTGCCATCCTTTTCTTGTATTTGAAATGCGTCACAATCGAAAAGGAATTAAAGTTTCAATTTAAAAATCTTTTTTATCCATTTTTAGGCAACCGAAGAAACAACCAAAAAAAAGAAAAATGTCACAATTAATGATAAATCTGTTAACTCAATTGTAAAGATAATAATTACGCTGGTGGAACACCTTCCCACAGAGAAACGGCAAAAACAAAAATAACAACAACAATTTCACCAGCAATTGAAAGTGTTGGAAAGAAATGAAAGGGACAAGTGCCAAAGAAAACACATCACCCCCCCCCCCCCCCCCCACCAATAACTACTTTTTTTATATTATTTTATTTAAGATAAAAATTACTTTCAAATTACAACAACAGCAGCAGCAGCAACAACCACAGTAACAACAATAATATTTTAATGTATTCAAGGGCAAAAAAACGAGTTTTTAAACAATTTTCTAAACAAAATTTCTTTTCTCTTAACAAAGTTGTGATTTTTGGACCCCTTTTTTTCTTCTTATTTTTTTTTTTTTACTCTTTAACCCTTTTTTTGTGGACTAAAACAAAAAACAAAAAACCAAAAAAAAAGAAGAAGAAAACCACTCAAAATTAATGAGCTAGAATGAAGTATATTAACACCATTTTTTTTTTTTTTTGTTTGGTCAGGCTGAAGTTCGTATTTTCATTTCAGTGTTTTTGGTAAAATTTAAAAAAAAAAATTATTTTGTATATATAAAAAAAAAATTAGAAAAGTAAGATTAGATAGATGCCCCTGTAGGTAGGTAGGTGGTAGGTACTAGCTTGTAAGTATGGGGGTTGTGGGTTCGATTCCCAACGAAGACCTTGGTTTTTTTCACTACAAAAATAAAAATTAACTGTCGGTGGGGCTGCTAAGCGATGAAGGCATAGTCACTGGTCGCTGTGCTGTCTTATATATGGCAGTTAATTTCCGACTATCCTCCTTTTTCACCACCTGTTTCATTTCCTCTCTATCCCTTTCCTAAAGAATGTTGCACGGTACTTGACTAAATAGGCATTGTTGTCTGCAGTGCTACTTCTCTTTTTAAAGAAAAATAAAAGATTAGATATTAAAAAAGGCAGGAAAAAAATTATGGGAAAATCAAAATAAACAAAAATTTTTTTAGTTACGCTTAAGTTCGTATTTTCATTTCATTTTATTTTATGTTTAAAAAAAATTAAAAACATACAAAAATTACAAACTTAGTTTCTGCAAATTGTGCAGACAAGGAAAAAAATTATGGAAAATTGGAAATGAACAATGATTTTTTAGTGAGGCTTAAGTTCATATTTTAATTTCAGTTTTTCTGCCAGAAATTAAAAAAAAAAACATTCTAAACATAAAAAAATCAGTAAAGCAAGATTTTATATTAAAAAAAGGCAAGAATAAAAATTATGGAGAAATAAAAATTAACAATAATCTTTTTAGTCACGCTTAAGTTCATGCTTTCATTTCATTTTATTTTGTGTTTAAACCAATTTTAAATACACAACAATTTTAAAATAAATTCTGCAGTTTGCAAAGATAAGGAAAAAAATTATGAGGACTTCAAAAAGACCAATAAATTGTTAATAAGGCTTAAGTTCGCATTTTCATTTCATTTATATCTTGCTACAAAATAAAAGAAAAAAATTTAAAACATACAAAAATTCTGAAAGTAAATTCTGCAGTTTGTAAGGACAAGAAAAAAAATATAAGGACTACAAAAAACCAATAAATTGTTAATAAGGCTTAAGTTCGTATTTTCATTTCATTTATATTTTTCTGCAACTTAGAAAAAAAATTTAAAACATATAAAAATTAGAGAAGTAGGTTCAGCAGCTTATGGAGACAAGGAAAAAAATTAAAATGAAGAATAAAATTTTTATTTAGGCTGAAGTTCGTGTTTCCATTTCTTTTGCTAAAATTAAAAAAAATCGAAAACGTAAAAGAATCAAAAAAGCAAGATTTGAAATTTTAGGCGAAAAAGATTTTTTAGGAAAATGGAAATAAAGAATCAATTATTAGTAAGGCTTAAGTTCGTATTTTCATTTAATATATTTTTTGCTACAATTAAAAAAAATTTAAAAGAAAATAAGGATTTAAAGTCAGGGCAAAAAATTATGGAGACATATAAATGAATAATAACTTTTTTTAGTTAGGAATAAGTTCTCATTTTCACTTCATCTATTGTCCGCTATAATTTAAACAAAATAATTAATAAACGTATAACAAGCACTAAACTAGGGTTTGAAGTTTGTGGAGACTGGATAAAAAATGATGGGAAGATAAAAATGAACAATTTTTTAGTTAGGCTTAAGTGAGTTTTTTGATTTTACGTTGCTTTATTAAAAAAATATCAGAAAATTAGCATTTAAAGTTTGTGGAGACAGAAAAAAAGTGATGAAAAATAAAAAATAAATTTTTAGTTAGGCTCAAGTTCATATTTTCATTTCATTTTTTGGGGTGTAATTTAAAAAAATTTAATTGTGTAGAATTTTAAGTTTGTGGAGACAGGGAAAAAAATGATGGGCAGATAAAAACGAACAATTTTTTAGTTAGGGTTAAGTTCGTTTTTTCATTTTGCTTTGCTATATTTACAAAGAAATCAGAAAATTAGGATTTAAAGTTTGTAGAGATAGAAAAAAAACTGATGGGAAAATAAAAATGAAAAATAAAAATTTTAGTTAGGCTTAAGTTCATATTTTTATTTCTTTCTGTAAGCTGCAATTGAAAAAGAATTAAAAACGAACAAGAATCAGAAGAGCAGAATTTTTAGGTTGTGGAGTCAGGGAAAGAGATTGTGGGAAAATAAAAGTGAACAATAAATTTTTAGCTATGCTTAAGTTGATATTTTCATTTTATTTATTTTACTTTAAAAAACTTTACAAAATAAAAAAAGTAGATTTTAAAAGATATGCAGAAAAGTGAAATTTATGTGTTTTTCTTAGTGCCTTTGGCGAAATTGTAAATAGAAATTTTTTTAAAGAATTTTCTTTAGAGTTCACCAGAGAATTATTGATTTTAGACTTAAGGCGTATAACGACTTAAGCCATTATTATTGTGATCTTTAAAATTGACTCTCTCACAACATCGTAAATTAAATTGAATATTACAAATAACGGCGATAGCTGCTAGTACATAATAGACTTTTAAAATCATATAATTTTTTTTAAAATAAAATTAATTTTTAAAATAAAATTAATAATTTTTTTCACCTTAATTTAAACGCCGTATTTATTGGTCCACATGATTTATTATCCTGTGTCTTCTTGCCTTCTTTTTTCTTATGCAAAGTATTTGTTTTAAAAAAATCTCCTTAAGGTATGCTACACAAAAATCCTTAAAGTTTTATTTTATATTATACTTTCCCTTAAATTCCTGGCTTATTTTAATAATTTCGATTTTATCCTTAAAAAAACAAATCCTTTAAGTAAATCACTTACATGAAAACGTTGGAAAAATCTAAGCGATTGTTTTCTGGCCATTTTGTTGTTTTCGTGAAAATGTAAATCAGCTTTAAAACATGATTTTAAGGAGATTGTAGAAGGGTGATAGTGGAGGGGGAAGGGGGGTACTCGCTAAACACATGAAAATCACTAAATTTATGTAAAAAACACAACACTACTATATAGGGCCAGCCTAAAGGCCACAAACATCTCTAACTTAACAATTGTGAGGTGTATGTGACTAGGAGTGAGTGTGAGTTTGAGTGCGAATGTTTGAATGTTTATGTTCGTTTGGTGTCTTTATTATATAGTGCTAACAATATCATATTTAACCCAAAAACAACAACAACAATAAGAAAACAAAAATGTTGTTTAGTAAAGGGTGGTCCAATCAAAATGTCAGATATTAATTTTTAATAAAATGAAAAGTTTTCAAAGGGTTTTCTTTAATATTTTTTATTATGCTGGAGAAGGTTCAGTGGCAATTATGTGTGAAACGAAATATCGGCCAAAAGCAGGCCACGGCTTCGGTGGCATATCTCTCCTCCTCTCCAATGGTCCACATTTTCAATGGCTCTTAAGACCTAATTGAGCTGCAAATGCCGTTAAGGTGCTAAATTGTCTTACCCTTTACCCTTGACTTATTGACGTACATGACGTGATAAGGTTTACATCTGCACCGGCAGTGAGCCATAATCAGATGGTGGCCATTACCACTGTGAATGAAAAGCATCGCCATTCACGCCCTAGAAGGCCATCGGATAAGTATATCCTCCGGTCACTCCTAGTAGTAATTTCAAAAGCTCGAAGTAGGTCGCAGCCTTCACTCCTTGCTAATGAGTTGGAGACTATCCAACTCCTGGTCCAGAACGCCACTATATTTCAATGGCAACTGGTTCCCGTGGAAATATAGTGGATTGTCTAGGTGACTCCTACTAGCCTACTTGCCTGGGCTCCCTTTTACCCCGCAAGACACCAGTCTGGATGGAAGTAGTAGGATCCATAAAGACTATCATGTGCCCCCGGCGGGTTATTGACGCACAAACACTTTTTCTTTTAGGTGTTGTTGCCGATAGAAGGAAGTCCAATGTTGTCATATCACATGATTGTGACGGCCAATTAATATCGCCATGATATGAGATAACACGGTCCTTGAATTTCTAGTATAAAAGAGACATTGTTTCGTTAGCTGTGAGTCCATTAGTATCGTCCTGTTGGAAACACATATCGGCCGGATCTATATCCTCAATTTATGGCCACGAGAAAAAGTCCGTTATCATCTTGCTATAGCGAACAAACGCCATTCACGGTAACTGCTTGATTGATCTCCTTTTTGTAGAAATATGATGCGATGACGTTGCCAGTTTATAAACCAAATCATACCGTCAATCTTTGTGGATTAATTCAAGCGTTTGAACAGTCACTCGTGGAGGATTGTCGTTTGCTAAAATTTAGCAATTCTGCTTGTTAAGGAATCCACTGAGATGATTTGATTGAGGATTTTCTTTGTTAAATCACCATTCTCTTCCATCTATTAAACTAACCAATTATTTGGAGTATTGAAAACCCCTGAAATGGACTGTAGGCTTAAGTTCCTGAGTCATTACGTGATAAGATTTACATCCCGTACCTGGCTGTAAGCCTTAATCAGATGGTGGTCATATCACTGTGAGTGAAAAGCAGCGCCACTCACGCCCTAGGAGGCCGAAGTCTAGTTCTAGCAACAGGTCCCTCCCAGTAGCAATTCTAATGATTCCAGAGCAGGGCTGCAAACCACTACTTCTTGCTGAAGAGCTAGAGACTATCCAACATTCCACCAGGTAGGTGTTATTAAAAGTGAAATGATCCTGGCACCCATTAAAAACTGAGCTGTTATGGGGCCGCGAAACCACAACCACCACGTTACTCCCGAAGGGCCAACCTCAATAATCAGTCAGAGAAACAGCTAAATGCGTAAAGAGACAAATAGCGGAAATTCTGCGGGCTACTGATTCCCGTGGAAATAACGTGGAGCTTCCAGTTGTACCCCAGCTGACTTCAGGGGACTGGATCCCTAGTTGCACAGGTCTTGAGAGTCGAGCGTTCTATAAAGACCATAAATGTGCCCTTGAGGGGGACTGTGGATGAAATGTAGCGTCATCCTCGCCTTAGAAGGCCTTCCGATACATAAATGCTCCGGTCACTCCTAGTTGTTGCAACTTCGAAAACCCGGAGCAGGCGGCAGCCTTTACTCCTTGCTGAAGAGTTGGAGTGTATCCAACTCCTGGTCCAGAACGCATAAAGCTTTATATAATTAAGAACACGACGGCATTCATACTCACTGGACCTGGACCGTCCATTGTGTTCATTGTGAATGATCCGACCCACACAACTCAAACGAGGGCCTCAAAACACACAGCCACCACGATACTCCCGAAGGGCCTGCGTCCAATAATCAGTCAGAGAACAGCTAAATGCCTAAGGAGACAAATAGCGGAACTCTGGGGGCTTTACTGATTCCCGTGAAAATATAGTGGGATTGACCAGTTGGCTCCTGCATGCCTTGAAGGGGACTGGGCTCCCTTTTACCCCCGCAAGACACAAGTCTAGATGGTTGTGTGATCCATAAAGACTTATAATGTGCCCCCGACGGGAGGTTCCTGAGTCAATTACACCTTCTAAGTTTACTAAAGTCAAATCCTTATTCAAAATCCTCATCAGTGATGTGCTTGAGATGATCAACTGTTGGGTGCGCCGATAAGTTAAAGTTGACAGTACTTCGGCCGCATTATAGCGAGCAGCAGCAATGCTTTCCGCAGCATGATCTCGCCAAGCAGGCATAGGTGCTTTAAACATTTCCAACAAATTCGGTTTGTCGAAGTTAGCGTACAGTTCCTCCGATTGTGGTCACATTAGGACGAACAAACGCATAGACTGGTACTGGCTATAAGGAAAACTTCTGAAGAATATTACTCAGCCCTGTTTAAAGAAGTTTCGCAAGCATTCGACAAAGTCTAGCACGTAGATTTAATACACAAACTTCAACAATACCTGCCAGCTAATAGTCATGGACTAGCTATTGGAAAGCTATATTGCCGAACGCAAGTTAATCATAAGTGAAGGCGATTTTCTAATGTTGTCCTGAGCCAATTGCTGCGGATGGTCCTCAGGCCAGTATCTTTGGTCCACTTTTATGTCTGATGTATACTCTGGAGATG
Organism: Trichopoda pennipes; assembly: GCA_030448955.1. Lineage (NCBI taxonomy): Eukaryota > Metazoa > Arthropoda > Insecta > Diptera > Tachinidae > Trichopoda > Trichopoda pennipes. The sequence goes on along the minus strand of JASKUP010000056.1, from coordinate 3,714,777 downwards.
CCAACCTAATGGCAATATTAACACGCCAATATATGCGCATGATACGGCTTTTCTGAGCATCTACAATCTTAGGAAGCTTCCTGATAGTTACAAGACCAGGCTTAAGCAAGAATAATTAATCAAACGGTCCCTCAACAGTTCATAGTAAAATACCTTGGTATATATCATATTCGAAGCCTCATACCGAAGCCCCATATAGATGTTAACTTTGCTTAATGGAATCTGAAAGTGACTCTAATTGAAATAACTTGTTGTGGAAGGAGGTCTCGCAGTAATTCCATTGTAATCCTAACTGTATGAGAGATGTGGTTTGGTCTTGTTGATACCATATGTTAATCACGGCCAAAGCATGCGGTTGTGGCATTAAAATGTTTTCAATCACATCACGATATCACTACCCATTTACAGTTACCATCATGTTTTCATTTTCAAAAAATGATTACTCCTGACCAAATTCCACACCCCCCGGGGGCACATATATATGGTCTTTGGAGATAGCAACAACTTAGACCTGTGCAACTGGGGGAAAAAGGGAGCCCTGTCCCTTGAAGTCAGCAGGGGTACAACTGGAAACTCCACTTTATTTCCACGGGAATCAGTGACCCGCAGAGTTCCGTTATTTGTCTCTTTAGACATTTAACTGTTCTCTGACTGATTATTGAGGTTGGCCCTTAATGGGAGTATCGTGGTGGTTGTGGCTTCGCGGCTCCATATCTGTCTATGGTTCTATGGTGGCCGGGTTCATTTCACCTTTAATAACACCTACCTGGTGAAATGTTCCCAGATCCAGTGAGCATGCTAGACATGTGTTCTGGACAGGAGTTGGAAAGTCTCCAACTCTTAAGCAAGGAGTGATGATTTGCAGCCCTGCTCTGGAATCATTGAAGTTGCAACTAGAAAGTTCTGTTGCATAGAATTATAGCTTCGGATTCCTAGGACGAGCATGACGTTCCAAATTATGCAGTGGTTTGATCCACCATCTGATTAAGGCTTCATGGCCAGGCGCGGATGTAAATCTAAGCACACGTTGACCAAATTCCACAGCAGAATGTCACTTTTAATTGATGCAAAGATGACTGTTGAATAATTTGAGGGTTTCCTATTTCCCAGAACCGACTATTCTGTTTATTCACATCTCCATTCAAATGAAAATGAGCCTCGTCACTCCTTATGATTTTTTTAATGAAAGTCAGGGTTGTCATGGGCGATCATCCTACGGCGGCGAATATGGTCTGGTGAAAGAAGATCTTGTGACAAGTGAACTTCATATGGAAACAAATGCAAATCCTTGTACAAAATGATGGCCACAGTTGTTCTTGGAAGACCCAGCTCCCGAGCACGCCGTCGAATTGAGGTTGATGGATTGTTTTTAACACTTTCTTGAGCAGCAGTAATGTTTTCAGCCGATCTTGCAGTACGTTGTGATCCATGCTTGGGCCTACCACTTACAAGCTCTCCTTCTTCGAAATCATTCACTACACGATAAAAGAAAGCGTTGTTTCTCCCAACAATTTCACGTAACTTTCTTCTCGTCACCGTAATCGATGATTGATTTATGATAAAATGTTTTAACGTTTAGAACACGTTGGTTTATCGAATATTTTTCCATAATAAATTTGCCACATGTCTACTTCCCGACTGCCAAATATGAACTGTCAAGACTAATGTTTATCAAAATGGCGGTAATCCCGGTGGATACCCTGTAAAATTCCATTTTAAAGCGAATATAATATTGTGGTATACAGTTGTGGAGCACTGCTTCAGGCTCGAACATCAATAAAATTCTCGCCATGGCTACAGCTATTCCCAATCCCTGGTAGGTCAAAAATTCGCACATTCACAACAATCCAAACGTGGCCGTGGTAAGAAAGGAGATTTTCAAACTAGTGACGTTAGACATAAAGAGGCTAGAAAACCACCCAAATCCCTTAGCCCGTAACATTCTAACGGACCGCGTTCACACTAGCCTGAAAAAGAGAGACGTACTTGTCCTCAGGCAAACCCAAGAAATAAGTTGAGAGTCATTTGCAGCAACCATAGTGGGAAGTCAATTTTGGTCTAGCATTGGCTGGACTTAGAAAGGGAGAAATGATGAAATAAAATTTTTGAATAAAGATTCGAATAATTATTCGTTAATATTTTAATGAAGGTTCAATATATGAAGAAGCATTTTAATTTAAACGTCTATTACCGTAAGAGACTTCAACAATCTCAGCCAGCTCTCCTCTCCATCGTTTAATTTATCAAAGTTGAAGTTGGGTCAAAAACTTGTCTTCAAGGTGTGACTCACATTTAACATTGTGTATTATGATTGGATCACCCGTTAGTAAGTAGAATCTCCAACTCACCTTTAATGCCTTTTACTTTGCAATCAGCCATAAGTACCGCCGCCAAACACATACGCTACAACATGTCAAACATTTCTAAAATTTATTTATTCATTTTAATCTTCCTTTCTTTTTTTTGTTGTTGTTTTGTTGTTGTTGTTGCATATTAAAGACGATTCGATAATATTTTGAAAGCATCTAAATATCCATTTACTACCATCAGCAAGATGAAATCTATTGATTTTAAATTGCGTGTGTGTCTTTCCATTTCCATTTTCTGTTTCAAAATACACCGTTTCCTACAGAATTTTTTTTTATAAAAAATCACAAAACCTTCTGTCTATTTATTTTAAGGGCAGGAAGTTTGAGGTTAAAGCAGATCACATGTGATTTTCGGAATTTTTAACTCTGTGCTTTTGAAAATGAAAATTTAATTAAAATATCCACGAAGAGGGGAAAATTCAATTTAGGAAAACGCCACTCCTATTTCGGCTCAGTTCTTGGGAGATAAACTTTTAATGAACAACCAGGCTTTATAAAACAAAAGGATAACTGTGAAACTAAAAGTTTTCCCTTCCTTTAAGCCAAGCTTGAAACAAAAATAATAAGAAATAATCTCTTTAAAACTGAAGAGCAGTGGTCGTTTCTCATATTAAACGGATTACGAAGTTAATTGAATATTAAAATTTTCTTCACAACAAAATAACAGTTTTTTAATTCATTAATTATTTCTATTCGAAATGTCTTTTTTTTTTAAATATCATGCCCGTTTTCCAGGTTAAACAAAAATACTCCTTCATGGACATGCGTGATAAGATTTACGTCAGTACCTAGCTGTGTAAGCCATAACCTGACAGTGGATCGTAATCACTGTGGATTAAATGTAGCGTCATCCTCGCCCTAGGAAGACTTCAGATACGTATATCCTCCAGTTACTCCTAGTTGCAACTTTAAGGGCACACAGCAGGCTGCAGCCCTCACTCCTTGCTGAAGAGTTGGAGACTATCCTGAAGTAGCACTTCAGGCAACAATGCCTATTTAGTCAAGTACCGGGCTACATTCTTTAGAAAAGGAATAGAGAAGAGATGAAACAGGTGATGAAAGTAGATGGATAGTCGGAAATTAACTGCCGTATAGAGACAGCACAGCGACCAGTGACTATGCCTTCATCGCTGAGCAGCTCCACCGACAGTCAATTTTTTATTTTCTAATGAAAAAACACAAGGGTCTTGGATGGGAATCGAACCCACAACCCCCATACTGACAAGCTAGTACACTACCTACTAGCACCTACAGGGGCAGATTCCGTCAAAACATACCAATGTGCCCCCGGGGGAGAGTGTGTGGCTATGTAGCCTTAATCAGATGGTGGACAAACCACTATTGTATAATTTGGAACGTCATACAGGCGACCTAGGAAGCCGAAGACATGATTCTAAGCAACAGAACCACCTAGTTGCAGGGCTGCAAACCATCACACCTTGCTAAAGAGTTGGAGACTTTCCTACTCCTGTCCAGAACACATGTCTAGCATGCTCACTGGACTGAATCATTCACTTAGGGTATTATTAACAGCGAGATGATCCTGGCCACCATAATTTTCATAATTCCCTTATGGGGTCGCAAAACCACAACCACCATGATACTCCCATATAGCGGCCAACCTCAATGATCAGTCAGAGAACTATTAAATGTCTAAAGAGACAAATAATGAACTCTGCGGTTCACTGATCCCCGTGGAAATAAAGTGGAACTTCCAGTTGACTCCCTGCCTGTCTTCAGGGGACTGGGCTTCCTTTTTCCCCAGTTGTACTGAGTCTAGATAGTGGAATTCTAATAAGACCATATTTATATGCCCCTGGGGGGAGCCCCCGGGAGAGAGTTGATTTAAGGATATGTAGTTCCAGGAGGATGATAACACTTGCGACGAGCTACACACTTACATCTCAGTGGATTCGTCAACAAGCCGAATTGCCGCATTTGGGAAAATAAGAATCCACAAGTGATTGTTATAAAGCCGATGGATGCATCCACAAAGAGTGACTGTTTGATGCGCGATTTATGGTTTGGTGACATCATCGCTCCGCACATTTGCGGAAATAAAATCAACCAAGCATTCAGCGTGAATGGTGTTCGCTAGCGCAAGATGATAATGGATTTTCTGCAGCCAGAATATGAGGATATAGACGTAGACGACATGTAGTTTCCAGAGGATAGTGCCATTTACAACGAGAGACACTTTTATCTCATTAAGGAGCAGAATAACCGCATTTGGTCTTATGAGAATTCGCGAGAGGTTGTTTAACAGCTGATGGATTCATCCACAAAGAGTAACCGTTTGTGGTTTATAGGTTGGTTCTTTAAAAATGAGGTCGGCCAAACGGTTCTCGTGAATTGTTTTTCTTCGCTCTCGACTTCCTGTTGTCGGGGATAGAGGATATAGACGTAGACGATATGTGACTCCAACGGGATGGTACTAATTCTCAAACAGGCAATGAAACAATAATTCTTTTGGGCGAGAAATTCAGTGGTCATGTTATCTCACCTCGTGGAGATGTTAATGGGCCGCCACTGTCATGTGATTTGACAACAATCGACTGCTTTCTTTGGGGCTGATATTTAAAGGAAAAAGTGTACGTCAATAAGCCAAGAACAATTCAAGAGCTAAAGGCTGAGGCAATACGGCACATGTAGGCCAACGAGCGTACAAAGTCGTATATTTCGTTTTATTTTCTTGTGTAAATGGTATGCCATCCCCCACGGGAGCACATTTATCGGTCTTTACAGAAGTTCGACTACCTAGACCTGTTCAACTGGGGGTATAAGGGAGCCCAGTCTCCTGAAGTCAGCAGGAGTAAAACTGGAAGCTCCAGATTATTTCCACGGGAATCAGTGAGCTCGCAGAGTTCCGCTATTTGTCTCTTTAGGCATTTAGCTGTTCTCTTGCGGATTATTGAGGTTGGCCCTTTTGGGAGTATCGTGGTGGTTGTGGTTTTGCGGCCCCATAACAGGTTTGTTTTTTATGGTGGCCAGGATCATTTCACCTTTAATAACACCTACCTGGTGGAATGTTCCTAGATCCAGTGAGCATGCTAGTCATGTGTTCTGGACCAAGAGTATAGAGATAGTCTCCAACTCTTCAGCAAGGAGTTGTGGTTTGCAGCCCTGCTCTGAAATCGCTGAAATTCCAGCTAAGAAAGACCTGTTGCTAGAATTAGTCCTCGGCTTCCTAGGACGTGAACGACTGATTAAGGCCCACGGCCAGGTGAAGATGTAAATCTTATCACGTAAATGGTGTTCTATTTCAATTTACCGTTGGCATAAATACCTTTAATGCATGTGCGTTCACGTACGTTTAAGTCTCTAAGATGTGGGTGAGAGGGTTTATGTGTGTGTGTGTGTGTGTATGTGTATGCATTACACACATCCTTTAGCTGAGAGTAAGTTAAGGTTTCTTTACTTTAACAAGGACAATGGTGGACTATTTTAAAAGCATTTTAATCGAAAGTAAGTGAGTGAGTTTCTGTGAGTGTTTGTTTATTGATAAGTGTATGATGTGTGTGTGTGCGTGTGTGTGTATGAGTGTACGTGTGTTTGCATATGTTTGTTAAAAATATAAAATATTTAAAATTTATAACTCCGAGTAGTTGAGCTACGAACGCCTATTTTTGATTGTGTTAAACCGTAAACGAAAACTTAAACTTCTAGGGTAATAGAAAACTTTGCATAAGTTAAGGCTGACAAAAAATTAACCCAAAATGACACAAATATTTTAAGACTAAAGAAAATTAAAATTTTCTCGTGTGAGCTCATCTAGGCAACTCCCAACTATTTAATAACTTTAAAACACCTGAGATTTTGGAAGATAAATCCTCGTTAGGTTCATCCGAAATATGGGTCGATCAGTGTCAAGCATTGGCTTGGCTTAATAAGTCGGATGAAGAGCAAAATTTGGTGGTACGAACTGAAGGAGACAAGCATTGAGACAAAAAAATCAATCCGCGAGATATCACCGGCTACACTGGCTACCCTAACGAAGGTTTCTTCCATCAAAAGAAACTTCAACTGATAATCACCTAAGATGTGGGTGGAGCTTGTGCGTAACTAAGCGCAAAATATTAACACGAAGAACGATTTGCCGTAACGACCAGAAAACTATCTAGAGGGTGTCCAACTGGCTTCAAGAATTTTAATCGGCTCGATAAATTATTAAGCGGTGACACTACTTCGGATAAGCTCGTACTGATAAAGAACTTTCCGACTTCACTTCGGGGGAGTTCGAAGATGGTCTACAACATCAAGAGAAATTGTAGTTATATAAGTTCTGCGCTACAGATTGCGACACCCAGAATACAAAATCTATCAAGCTGATAGGGTTACTAACCCTCTTTTCCCCGGCAAACTGTAATTATTGAAAGCCAGGGCATGGAATCCAGTCATACTCTGAAAGGTTAATGAAAGACAAATACGTAAAGAGAAGCTCGATTAAGACCTACTGCCCATAGTGCAGCCTGAATGTAATGGCTAGCAGTAGAATTTTAATCACAGACATGTGGTTCTCCGCCGGAGGCTCGCAGTCTTGGTGACCACCTTTACATCTTGATATTGTATCCTCTGGCGGTAAAAGGTCGCATCAGTCACTTAGGCTTGCAATAGTCAAAATCGAATTTATAGGAGCATACGAAATACAGCCAGTGACTTCTTAATTGGTACCATGGGAACCAGTAGCTCACAGGCGCTACGGCCCTGTACCGGTAATTGAAGAGGACCTTCGGGGAGTAGCGTAATGGCTGTGGTTTAAACTCAAACCGCGGGAATGTGTAGCTTTTTCCTATCCGAGGTGCTATTGTATTCTTAGCCAAATGTTGCCCATGGGAGTTTAGATTGTCTTCAGCTCTCATGCTTCCAAGGAGTGGAAGCATGACCCTTCTTGCTGTGCATTTGAAATTGCTAATCGTAGTGTCGCTAAGTGCCTCGAGAGCGTAAGTAGTCGGATTGTATTCACTCAGTGGTAAGACCACCGTTAAAGTTATGGATTATTATAATCGATTAATCGAATAAAAAATTATTCGCTTTTACATAGTTTTTTTTTCATCAAAATTTCCGTCGATTATTCGATTATTATTCAAATTAGGTTGTTAGATTTAATATAAATTGATAAATAATAATTATAGTTAATTAATCTTTTTGATATTTTATAAAGTTAAAGTTATGGATTATTATAATCGATTAATCGAATAAAAAATTATTCGCTTTTACATAAACTTTTTGTTATTTCAAATATTGTCCATATCAATTATTTAGCTTTCTGATTGCCTAATTTTTTTTCATCAAAATTTCCATCGATTATTCGAATTAGATTGTTAGATTTAATATAAATTGATAAATAAAAATTATAGTTAATTAATCTTTTTAATATTTTATAAATAATTTTTTTCACTACAAGGTCTTTATATAAAAATTAAATAAATAGACAAATTATATAATATATTTTTAAATTTGGTTAAGTTATTTAATCGATTATTCGAATAATCAATTATTCGTTATAAAATTATTTAATAGAAATTAATAAATTATACACATTTTTCCTAAAAGCTAAATGAGTTAATTAATAAATTATTCGAATAACCGATTATTCGCTTGTAAATTGATCAATTACATAAAATTGTCTAAAACTGATTATTTTCTTAAAAGGTAATGTAAATTGATAAAGGATATATTTTTTTTAAGTTGGTTAAGTTATTTAATCGATTATTCGAATAACCGGTTAATTTATTAATCGATTATTCGTTTAACCAGTTGTTTGGTTGTAAGATTATTTAATATAAATTGATAAATTTTACATATTTTCCTTTAAGTTAAATTTATTTAATCGATTATTCGATTAATCGATTATTCGGTTGTAAGATTGTTTAAAACAAATTGATTAATTACATAGATTGATTTAAAAACTTGTGAACTTATTTAAACGAGTATTCAGTTGTAAAATTATAAAATATAAGTTGATAAATTATCCACATTTTCTTTTAAAGTTGTTTAAGTTATTAAATCGATTATTCGGTTGTAAGATTGTTTAATATAATTTTATCAATTATGTAAATTTTTTTAAAATTGATTATTCGCTTGTAAGGTAATATAAATTGATAAATTATATAATTTTTTTTTAAGTTGGTTAAGTTATTTTATCGATTATTCGAATAACCGATTATTCGTTTGTAGGATTATTTAACATAAATTGCTAATTTATACAAATTTACTTTTGAAGTTCTTTAAGTTATTAAATCGATTATGCTAATAATCGATTATTCGGCTGTAAGATTGATTAATATTAATTGATCAACTACGTAAATTTTTTAAAACTGATTCTTCGCTTGTAAGATAGTATTAATTGATATATTATATAATTTTTTTTAAGTTAGTTAAGTTATTTAACCGATTATTCGAATAATCGATTATTCGGTTGTAAAATTATTTAATATAAATTGATAAATTATACACATTTTCTTTTGAAGTTATTTAAGTCGATTACTCTGATAATCGATTATTCGGTTGTAAGATTGTTTAATATAATTTAATTAATTATGTAAATTTTTTTAAAATTGATTATTCGCTTGTAAGGTTATTTAATATAAATTGTTAACTTATACACATTTTCCTTTGAAGTTGTTTAAGTTATTAAATCGAATATGCGAATAATCGATTATTCGGTTGTAATATATAAATTGATCAGTTACGTAAATTTTTTTAACTGATTTTTTGCTTTTAAGATAATGTTTTTCTTTTAAGTTGTTTAAGTTATTTAATCGATTATTCGAATAATCGATTATTCGGTTGTAAGACTTTTTAACATAAATTCATCCATTACATAAAAAATTTTTAAAACTTGTAAACTTATTTAATCGATTATTCGAATAGTCGATTATTCGGTTGATATAATTGAAATAAAATTGTTTGCAAGAAAAATTATGTCCGGCTAAATTTAAACTGAGTTCTAAGGTAAGAGACCGAGCTGTTTTCTCTCTTGCTGATTTTAATTACATTCGTATTGATTAACTTGATTGAGAACTTTCACATTAGCCAAGCAATTCAATGATTTTAGCCGATCCTACCTTGACATGGACAAAAGGCCATACGTCACACGAAACGGCTATAATTCTAGTAACACATTTTAATGATCTTCCTTTGTGGTTGCGAGCTTATTTACAACTTTTAAAGTTTTGAATTTAAAAAAAAATATTTAATGCCCTAAAGTAGGCTATGATTGCCTAATATGGTTTAATATTCCTTAAATATATGCCACAGTTTTCTTTTGTAATACATATACCACTACAGCAAGTCATATTAAAGTTAAATATAGAAGAGGAAGAAACAGAAGAAACTGGCTGTAGGAAATATTTTATATTTTTCAGAAACGCACACATATACATTATTAATAGTTGTTGTTGTTGTTGTTGCAATAATAATTTAAAATCTCTCTAATAGTTTTTTGATATAAAATTTGAAAATGTAAATGAATAATTTTATATAAATAATCCACCTTAAGCCCTCCATAAAAAATTGTTTACGACACCTGTGTGCTTGCGTGTATGCATGCAAGTGTGTATTTGTATGTGTATGGTTGTATATATTGGTAAGGCCACATGTGTATGCATGTATGTGTTTTAGGGTTTATTGTTATTTGTAACTATCCGTAAACAGCAACTTACCTTGAGCTTAAAATTTAGGCTAATAAAACTTGTAGCATACTTTTAGGCGCCTTTATTTTAATAACTATAAATTAAATGTTTTGTTAGAAAAATCTCAACTAAAATTCTGCCAAATGCTCCTTTTTATTTCTTTTCAAAGTCCTTAAATAATTTATTTATGCGTATTTTGTTGGCAACTGTACTTTCCCCAGTCGTTTCGTTGCTGTTTTGCCTCTCGCTTCATATCAAAACTCATTGAAAATAATTTTTTAAGAAATACAATACTTATCAGCTTCAACTCTTTTCCTTTTAATGACACGCAAAAAAAAAAAAGAAAAATACAAATAAATAAAAATTGCGCAAGAAATATTAAAAAAAAATGTAAAAAATAGAAATAAAAACCATCCACAACAATAAATGAATTCAAGGCAACAGTGTGGACATAAAAGGGATAGTCTTCTTCCGTTAGGATTTTAATGAAAAATATTCAGTCTTGGCCACACACAGAACACAAATAACAAAAAAAAGACAAAAAAAAATCCACCAATTTGCATCCCCCGAAAAATTAAAAGAAAAAAGGAACAAAAAGAAAATTTTATAAAAAAAAATAAATCAAAAAAAGCACAAAAAATCTGTTGTAAAGACCATCTCCTCAAACCCTTTTTCGCTGCATTGTCAGCTCGTGCCTGGTGTTACGCTAAGTGAAATTAAAAACAGCGAAAAAGAAAAATTATTTACTTTTTACAAAAACTCACACATATTCATTGACCAACCATTATTGCCACCATCCATCTCCTACTCCCGCCACTCTTTTACTTTTTTTTTCTTTTTTGTTTCTCTCTTTTCATTCCATTTTTTAAGTTTATTTCTTAATTTTGAGAGTGTATAAGTTTGATTCAATTAAACATTAATTTCCCCTGTTCTTTTTCTCGTGCCGTTGAATTATTACAATTTTTCAAAGGATTCATAATTACAAAAAGGACTCATATTTGAAAGAAAAATAAAAACACAAATAATTGAATTTAAATTGAAAAAAATATTAAAATTTCAATTTAAATAAAATTTCAAGTTAAGTTTTATTAATAAAAGAAAACAAAAACTAATGCATAACTTAAGGCATTTTTAAAGAAACTAAGTGAAATATTGTATTTTAATAAAAACAAATCGGAAATTAATTTCGCATTTCGCAAATAAGTTTTAGCATTAAGTAAACAAATTTATTATTTTACAGCTTTAGATTAATTAAACTTAAAATAAACGAATACTCGCTTAAACGATTAATCGGTTATTTATTTCCATAATTAAAAATAATTTTTTTTTTAAATTTCCTAAAAACATTATTTTTATCAAAACACAAATTTTTCTAAAAAAAATTATGATCAGGGTGTTAATATTTCTATCGAATATATTTTCTATAAAAAAATTTTATCATGTATAACTTTTTAAAGAAAAAATTCATCAGTTATATTTTTTCTAAGAAAAATTTTCAAAGATATAATTTTTCTATAGAAAAATTTTTACAGACATTATTTTTCTATAGAAAAATAATCAGACATAATTTTTCTATAGAAACATTTTAACCGACATATTTTTTCTATAGAAACATTTCATCAGACATCATTTTTCTATAGAAACATTTCGTCAGACCTCATTTTTCTGTAGAAACATTTCATCAGACATAATTTTTCTATAGAAAAATTTTAACCGACATAAATTTTCTATAGAAAAATTTTAACTGACATCATTTTTCGATAGAAAAATTTTAACCGACATAATATTTCGATAAAAAAATTTTACCAGATATAATTTTTCTGTAAAAAAATTTTAATCGACATAAATTTTTATAGAAACATTTTAACCGACATGATTTTTCTATAGAAACATTTCATCAGACATAGTTTTTTTAAAGAAACATTTCATCAGACATCATTTTTCTATAGAAACATTTCATAAGACATCATTTTTCAATAGAAACATTTCGTCAGACTTCATTTTTCAGACATAATTTTTCTATAGACAAATTTACAACCGACATAATTTTTCTATAGAAAAATTATGTCGGTTGTTTTTTTCTATAAAAAAATGATGTCTGCTGAAATTTTTCTATAGAAAAATTATGTCGGTTGTAAATTTTTCTATAGAAAAATTTTGTCCGATGAAATGTTTCTATAGAAAAATGAGGTCTGACGAAATGTTTCTATAGAAAAATGATGTCTGATGAAATGTTTCTATAGAAAATGATGTCTGCTGAAATTTTTCTATAAAAAAATTATGTCGGTTAAAATTTTTCTATAGAAAAGTTTCAGCAGACATTATTTTCTATAGAAAAAATTTCAGCAGACATAATTTTTCTATAGAAAAAATTTCAGCAGACATAATTTTTCTATAGAAAAAATTTCAGCAGACATCATTTTTCTATAGAAAAAATTTAACAGACATAATTTTTCTATAGAAAAAATTTAACAGACAATTTGTTCTATAAAAAAAATTTAACAGACATAATTGTTCTATAGAAAAAATTTAACAGACATAATTGTTCTATAGAAAAAATTTAACAGACAAATTGTTCTATAAAAAAAATTTAACAGACATAATTGTTCTATAGAAAAAATTTAACAGATATAATTGTTCTATAGAAAAAATTTAACAGACATAATTTTTCTATAGAAAAAATTTAAGACATAATTTTTCTATAGAAAAAAGTTAACAGACATAATTTTTCTATAGAAAATATTTAACAGACATAATTTTTCTATAGAAAATATTTAACAGACATAATTTTTCTATAGAAAAAATTTAACAGGCATAGTTTTTCAAACCATAGGCAAGTTTCATCAGACATTATTTTTCTACAGACAAATTTTATCAGACATAGTTTTTCTATTGACAAATTTCATCAGACATAATTTTTCTATTGACAAATTTCATCTGACATCATTTTTCTATCGACAAGTTTCATTCGTCATAATTTTTTATAGAAACATATCATCCGACATAACTTTTCGTATTTTTTGATAAGATTTACATCTGCACCTGGCCGTGGGCCTTAATCAGATGGTGTTCAAAGCACTGTGAATGAAAAGCAGCGCCATTTACGCCCTAAGAAGCCGTAGACTAATTCTAGCAACAGGTCTTTTCTAGTTACAATTTCAGCGGTTCCAGAGCAGGGCTGCAAACCACTACTTCTTGCTGAAGAGCTAGAGACTATCCAACTTCTGTTCAGAATACATGACTAGCATGCTCACTGGATCCGGATCATTCACCCGTTGGTGTTATTAAAGGCGAGATGATCCTGGCCTACTTGTAATCAATTCAAGCTGGGGCCGCAAAACCACAACCACTACGATACTCTCGAAGGGCCAATCTCAATAATCAGTCAGAGAAACAGCTGAAAGTCTAAAGAGACAATTAGCGGAAACTCTGGGGCTTAGTGATTCCCGTGGAAATAACGTGGAGCTTCCAGTTGTCCCCTGCTGACTTCAGAGGACTGGGATTCCTTATACCCCCCGTTGAACAGGTCTAGATAGTCAAGTATTCTATAAAGACCGATAAATGTGCCCCCGGGGGATAATTTGTAAGCCCGGCATAAAATACCACAGGCGAGCGAATTTACCTGAGTGAATAGATACGACTCTAATAAAGAGGGACCTTAACCCAGCACTGTTTATACTAACAGTCCTAATACTAACTCCTTAATAGACTCCCCCCGAGGGCACATGGCAATATGGGAAGAGAAGAGCTCCATCGGGAGTACAAGGCGGCACCTGGGCTAACAGGAGCCCGACTCTGGAAGAGACATGGGACTCTCGAAGTTCGACCATTGAACTTATAGACATATATTGGTGCCGCGGGAACCAGCTGAACTCCAAAATTGCACTCAGAAAGGAATGACAGCAATAAAATAACAATTTACAAAACCAATTCTAAGACTTGTTTGGACTTACTGTATCGGTTGCAGAGGTACCAATCCAAAACGCTGAGAACAATTGTCAGCACTACATGGTTTGTGTCGACTACTACAATCCACAAAGATCTTTTCGTTCCGAGAGTTGTGAATAAAATTAAAAGATTTTGTGAAAATTATTTAGAAAGGCTAGGTCAGCATTACAACCCATTAGCAATTGCTCTTCTTGAAGAGGTTTGTTTTTCAATTGTGGCAACACCAAAAACTTGACATTTAGGTTTTTGACGTATTCGCAGTAGATGCATGAAATAATTAAATTCGACTATGAAAATGGTGATTCTGTTAAAGTTCCATTTCGTAAAGTTTGTGATAATTTCGGACAACATAGTCGTCCTACTTGAGTCACTATTAAGAATTTCGTTGTTGAAATTGAGTCGACAGGCTCGATACAAAATGTGCGACCGGAGCGGTTAACAGAAAACAACAGATTCAATTGTCAATTCCTTGAGGTTCTCAACAATTGGAGTTATCCAAAGTCAGCACATGGCAAATTTTGCGTAAGACTTTGAAGACTCCTTAGAAGGTTCAAACTGGTGCAGGTATTGAAACCGACCGACCATTCACATCACTGTAAATTTGCTCAATTTATTCAGGAATAACCGGCTAGTAATTTTTTCAGATAAGACCTATTTGCATGCTCAACCTGTCACTGTGTGCTATGTGGGGTCTGGAGGCGTGATTGAGTTCTTTTTCGATGAGGTTGGAAACGCGATAAAGGTCAAAGAGATCACGCTATCGCGAGATGCTAACAACTCAAATTTGGCCTATTACGTGGATATACTTTCTTGAGCAGCAGTAATGTTTTCAAGCGATCTTGCAGTACGTTGTGGACCCCACCGGGGGCACATCATAAGTCTTTATGGATCACACAACCATCTACACTTGTGTCTTGCGGGGGTAAAAGGGAGCCCAGTCCCCTTAGACTAATAAGAAGCCAACTGGAAGCTCCACGTTATTTCCACGGGAATCAGTAAATCCCCAGAGTTCCGCTAATTGTCTCTTTAGACAATTCTGTTCTCTGACTGATTATTGAGGTAGGCTCTTCGGGAGTATCGTGGTGGCTATGTGTTTCGAGGCCCTCGTTTGAGTTTGTCGGTCTGATCATTCAAAAATAAACACAATGAATGGTCCAGTGAGCATGATTGCGGTTGTGTTCTTAAATTTTATAAAGCTTCCACGTGTTCTGGACCGGGATACTCTCCAACTCTTCAGCAACGAGTGAGGGTTGCGGCCTGCCCCGAGCTCTCGGAGTTGCAACCAGTAGTGACTGGAGTATAGACATATCTTAAGGCTTCCTGGGGTGTGGGTGACGCTACAATTCATCCAGCTACGTACTGATGTAAATCTTATCACGCAGTATGTCTGTTAGCATAAATAGTGCTAGGTTTAGGTGTCTATTTATTCCAGTCGTATTCATTCATGCAGGTAAGTTGTCCCGCCCGTGGCGTTTTATGCGGGGCTTAAACATAAGAACAATTATTTTTGATGAAATTTTTCCATAGAAAAATAATGTCTGATGAAATTTTTCTATAGAAAAATAATGTCTGATGATATTTTTCTTTAAAAAAATTATGTCTGATGAAATTTTTCTGTAGAAAAATAATGTCTGATGAAATTTTTCTACAGAAAAATAATGTCTGATGAAATTTTTCTATAGAAATATAATGTCTGATGAAATTTTTCTATAGAAAAATAATGTCTGATGATATTTTTCTATAAAAAAATTATGTCTGATGAAATTTTTCTATAGAAAAATAATGTCGGATGAAATTTTTCTATAGAAAAATAATGTCGGATGAAATTTTTCTATAGAAAAATAATGTCGGATGAAATTTTTCTATAGAAAAATAATGTCGGATGAAATTTTTCTATAGAAAAATAATGTCGGATGAAATTTTTCTATAGAAAAATAATGTCGGATGAAATTTTTCTATAGAAAAATAATGTCGGATGAAATTTTTCTATAGAAAAATAATGTCTGATGAAATTTTTTATAGAAAAATAATGTCGGATGAAATTTTTCTATAGAAAAATAATGTCTGATGAAATTTTTCTATGGCAAAATAATTTCTGATGAAATTTTTAGAAAAATTATGGATATTCTGTACAATAAAAATATTAATTATTTTAATTAAATATTTTGTTTTTTTTTATTTTAGAAAACAAACTTCTTGTTGAAAAACCCTTTAGTATATGAAATTTCGTCATTTTTTCTGCGCTCTTTAGTTTTTTTCAAATATCTTTCAAAGCTTTTGCTTTAAGTACAGATACCAACACGGTTCTTATAGATTCACATACGCTCTCTCTCTCTCTCTCTCTCTCTGTCATGTATTTAGTATTTATGAACAGCCAGGTAACATTTTTTTAAATTAAAGCGCCCCAAAATGCCGTTAGAATAAAACAATTTCTCTTTGATTTTATTTCCATATTTTATTAACCTTTTTTTGCTTTATTTTTATAATTTTTGCTTTTATAAAAAATTACAAAAAACTTTAAGGAAAAAGGAAACACAAATTAACTTAAAATTACAATTACAAAAATGTAAAAAAGTTATTTGTGAGTGGCCAGTTTAAAGGCCGCAAAAACCCTCTCTATTCGTTTTTTAAATGTCGCCTTACAAAAAATTTATTTTATCAAAAAGTTGTTTATTTTATTTGTTGTTGGTTTAATAAATATTTTAAATAATTATTTGATTTAAATTTTATTTATTATTTATTTTATTTGGTTTTCTTAAAAACTACCACAAGTTGTATCATTTGTATGCTTTTCTTTCTCTTTCCCTCACATTTCAATGGCAACTAATGGTTGGTTGGTTGTTTGGTTTTTTTAATTATTCATAATATATTGCATATTTTTAGGATTGTTTTTTGTTGATAAATTATTTTATTATTTATTGCTAAATTTGTATATATTTGTAGGTATTGTATGTATGTATGATGTATAAGTATTAAATTCAAAAATGTTTCTTAAAATTGTTGTCTTTTCGAAGATTTCTATTTAATAAAGTAGTTTTTTGTTTGTTGTTGTTATTAAATATTTTTGTTGTTTTTTGTCTTTGCAGTGGCTATAAGTTCCCAGTTAAGTCTTTTATGTATGTTGTTGTTTTTGTTGTTGCTGTTTTGTAATAAAATTATTTTATTTAGTTTATACTTTTTGTTGTATACTAGCTTTCATTATAAATTATATATTTTTTTTAATATTTATTGTTGCATAAGTTTAGGATGATTTTTATTTCTTTCAAGTTTTTCTGTTTTTAATCAACATAGTGCTTTAATGTAAAACCAAACTTATAATTAAATTATAAATTTAAAAATGTTTAAAAGCTTTAATTTTTGCCTAAAACTTAGTTTTATAAGCAAATATTGCAATAATAAATAAATATATTGCATACTTTAGGGCGAAAAAACGAAATAATCAAATAAATTGCTCAAAACTCTAAAAAGAACTTCCGTGGTAACTACCGGTGTAAAATTCTGAAATTAAAATTTTTTTTATTCGCCAAATTTATTAATCGGTTTTCCGATTATTCGTTTAAAATCTAATGCTAAATTTCTAAAATGATAAAAATATTACCAAGCAAATTCCGCTGTTTTACATAATATCACCCCGGGCAAATACTTATAATTTAAAATAAAATTTTAACGGTTTTCCGATTATTCGTTAAAATTTTTGACCCACAACTATAAATGGCTAAATTGTAAATATGCTTAAAAAGTCTAGCACAAAGTGCCCACAATTATTTTTTTTTTTTAAATAATTAATTTTTCTTTTATTTTATTTTTAGTGTCACCGATTATTCGCTCAAATCAATGAAATTTAATAAAGCCTTTATAATATATTATAATAATTTCAATAAATTTTATTTTAACACACACTTACCCTACACAAATTTCAATTTTTTGTTACTTCAAATACTCGAATAAAAATTTATTCGGGTAGTTGAATAATCGCTCAAAATTCTGCAAATCCTAATAATAAAAATATTTACTGTTTTTAAATAATTTTGCATGGCAACTCGATTTTTAGTCATGTTATTTATATGTGCCATATTTTATTCGATTAATTGAAGTTTTCTTTTTTCGGTATGATTTCGGAATGAATTAAAGTTGAAGTTTTTTGGTGCAATGTATATTT
This sequence comes from Trichopoda pennipes, assembly GCA_030448955.1. NCBI lineage: Eukaryota > Metazoa > Arthropoda > Insecta > Diptera > Tachinidae > Trichopoda > Trichopoda pennipes. The sequence goes on along the minus strand of JASKUP010000056.1, from coordinate 3,696,667 downwards.
GAAGAAGCATTTTTTTTGTTATGATCACATGTATTAAATTTTTTGCTAGTTTTTCGAATAATCGTTTAATCGATTAAAACTTTCCGACTGTTCACTTCACTTTTAAAATGTCTAGAACTTTTTTAGAATCATTGTAGTGCAATTTTTATTTTGAGGAAATGTATTAAATTTTGAACAGTTTTTCGAATAATTGTTTAATCGATTATTCGGTTTACCGATTATTCACTTAAACACAATTAAACTTGAAGTTACTATGTAGCAATTTATATTTTGCGAAATGTTTTTTTTTTGATTCATAAGTATCAAACTTTTTACCAGTTTTCCGAATAATCGTTAAAAAAACCTGCTTAGAATTCAAAATTTTCAATGAAAATAAATAGAAGTCAAAATTTTCATTATATTTGCTACAATTTGAGCTAACTTTTTAACACGAATAATTTTTATTCAAGTTACCGATTATTCGTTACATTTATAAAAACTGCGAATAATCGGATTTTGCTTTTTTACTAATCATTTAGATTTTAGTTTTAATTTACAAAAGCAACAAGAAACTGACATTTCATTAAATTAACTGCAATTTTTTTTACAAACTATGTGTCAATTGTTTAATCGATTATTCGCTTTAATTTTAATATTAATTAAATTTAAACTTACTATAGAGCAATTTATGTTAAAAAAAATTGAATCACATATATATTTAATTTTTTACCAATTTTCCGAATAATCGTTTAATTTATTATTCGGTTCACCGATTATTTGCTTTAACTTTAAATTAAATTAAGTGTAAAGATATTGTGGTGCAATTTATATTTTGAGAACATTTTTGTTAGTTCATATATACTAAATCCTTTACCCGATTTTCGAATAATCGTTCAATCAATAATTCCGTCTACCGATTATTTTGTTACCATTTAATATAATTTAAAAATTTATTACAATATTTTTGTGTAAATTTTGAGAAACTAATGTCTTGGATTATAGTTCCTTTCAGATTTTCCGAATTATCGTGAAATCGCTTATTCGGTTTATCGATTATTCGCTTTAATTTTAATATGAATTAATATTGAACTTACTGTGGAACAATTTATATTTTGATAAAACAATTTTTTTGATCATATGTATTAAATTTTTTACCAATTTTCTGAATAATCGTTTATTATTCGGTTCGCCGATTATTTGCTTTAAGTTTAATATGAGTTAAACTTGAAATTATTGTAGAGAAATATATATATGGAGGCAATTTTTGTTTGGAGCATACAGATCTTTTAAATTTTCTACCGGTTTTCCGAATAATCGTTTAATTTTTTATTCGGCTCGTCGATTATTCGCTTTAATTTTAATATGAAATAAATTTGAACTTACTGTAGAGCAATTTATATTTTGAGAAACAATTTTTTTGATCATATGTATTAAATTCTTTACCAATTTTTCGAATAATCGTGTAATTTATTATTCGATTTGCCGATTGTTCGCTTTAATTTTAATGAGTTAAACTTGAAATTATTGTGGTGCAATCCATATAGATGTTTGTTTGGATCTTTTAAATTTTTTACCGGTTTTCCGAATAATCGTTTAATTTATTATTCGGTTCGCCGATTATTCGCCTTAATTTTAGTATTAATTAAATTTGAACTTACTGTAGAGCAATTTATATTTGGAGAAATAATTTTTTTTATCATATGCATTAAATTTTATACCAATTTTCCGAATAATCGGTTAATTTATTATTCGGTTCACCGATTATTCGCTTTAATTTTAATATAACTTAAATTTGAACTTACTGTAGAGCAATTTATATTTTGAGAAACAATTTTTTAGATCATATGTATTACACTTTTTACCAATTTTCCGAATAATCATTTAATTTATTATTCGGTTCGTCGATTATTCGCATTAATTTTAATATGAAATGAATTTGAACTTACTGCAGAGCAATTTATATTTTGAGAAACAATTTTTTTGATCATATGTATTAAATTTTTTACCAATTTTCTGAATAATCGTTTATTATTCGGTTCGCCGATTATTTGCTTTAAGTTTAATATGAGTTAAACTTGAAATTATTGTAGAGAAATATATATATGGAGGCAATTTTTGTTTGAAGCATACAGATCTTTTAAATTTTCTACCGGTTTTCCGAATAATCGTTTAATTTTTTATTCGGCTCGTCGATTATTCGCTTTAATTTTAATATGAAATAAATTTGAACTTACTGTAGAGCAATTTATATTTTGAGAAACAATTTTTTTGAACATATGTATTAACTCTTTCATCAATTTTCAGAATAATTGTTTAATTTATTATTCGGTTCATCGATTATTCGCATTAATTTTAATATGAAATGAATTTGAACTTACTGCAGAGCAATTTATATTTTGAGAAACAATTTTTTTGATCATATGTATTAAATTTTTTTACCAATTTTCCGAATAATCGTTTAATTTTTTATTCGGTTCGCCGATTATTCGCTTTAATTTTAATGTGAATTAAAGTTGAAATTACTTGTGAGGCTGCGCAAAACAATTTTTTTTACATAAAATTTTCCTTAAAGTATGCTTTTCCATAAATGAAATAAAAACAGATTGTTTCTATAACTGTGTTTAGATATATATACTCTATATACTTTTCTTGTTCTTCTTACTAATCGCTTGTTAATTGATTTTTTTTATACCAACAATATTTTTGTTAGATCTTCTTTCTTTTACTTCTTTTCTTCAGCCTGAACGTTTATTTAACAATTTCTACTTTCGTTTTGTTAAGCATATTTTTAGGCGTTTAATTATATTTTTCTTGCATTCAAATATTTATTGATACAATAAATAGTTTTTTGTTTGTTTGTTTATTACACATTTTATATTTAAATATTTTAAGCGGTTATTTTGTTTTGTTATAAATTATTAGTTTTCTTTGTGTAGACATTTATCAAGACATCCAAGAATAGAATAGAATATAATACAATACAATACAATAATAATCGTAGCATAGTTTGTGTTTATTAATATTTAATAAAATATTTGCATATTTTAAGGCATTATAGCATGGGAGAATTTGTTAGGGAATTTAGGTTAGCATAACGAAATTATTGCAAATAGCACAAAGAAAAAAAAAATAAATCAAAATAAACAAAATGAGAATTTTAAAAGTAACTCGAGTTGAGGTTTAGACTTTTATAATCCAGTTTATAATGTGGCTGTTTAGACTTGTTTCGAATATGATCGTGACAGCAATACAAAATAAAACGAAATTAATAGTTCAAAGCTTCAGTCTAGACTTCAATTGTGTCTCGTCTTAAGTGCACAGGTTCAGTCTGCTGCAGTTTAGTTTCTGGTTTAACAAGTAACCTAACGGGTGGTACCTTCAAATATCCAATGATAATTTTAAATCTCATTTTAAAGTCAAGCTTTTACTAATTTCACATTTCTTTCAGTGGCTTAGTGTTTGACAAATTCAACTACCAGAGAAGGAGGTTTACAATTTAGGAGCGCTTCAAAATTATTGAAGCCTTTTACAAAAACTGTACGGAAATTTCAGCAAAACGGGTCTATGGAAAACATGTCAAAACATGCTCGCCCAGTTTGTTTCTTCGTTATACCAAAAGCATTACTGTTATTCGCGATTGTTTGGCAAAAGAGCCATCAATCTCAACTAATGCGAATTTTATAAGATTCAATTGACTCAAGAACTGAAGCCTACGGATCATTTCAATACGCCGAATGCGGCTTTCAGCGACGAGGCAAATTGGCGCTCTCACCACAGTGAGTTCGGTAGCAAGCAGAATTACTGCAATTAGGCAAATGAGAATCCGCGAGTGAAAAGCCGATGGATGCATCAACAAAGAGTGACTGTGTCGTGCGCCATAATTTGATGACGGCGTAATCGGAACGTACTTCTTCTAAAAAAGTTATTATGTAAAAAAACTATTTTTAAAAAAAATAATTATAGTTTAGATAAAAAAAATATATATTTTTTTTTGTAAAACAAAACAAATATTTGTTTTAAAAAAATATTTGTTTTTTAAAAAACCAAAATTATTTTTAATATGAAAATTTTTGTATCAAACAAATATTTTTTTCATATAATTTTTGATTAAAGAAATTTTTTTTTTATAATTTTTTTTATAAAATATTAATTTCTTATGTAAAAAATTTTTAAAAAAATTTTTAGAGAAAAGAAATTATTTTTTTAATAAAAAAATTTTTAAACAAATGAAACGAAAACTTTAATAAAAAAATTATTGCAAAATAATTCTTTTAACGAAAATATTAAAAAAAAAACAATTTTGTAATGAAATCTATTATTTTTTTAATAAAAAATTGTTTTTCTTTAATAAATAATTGTTAAAACATTATTTTCTAATGAAAAATGATTGAAAAAATTATTATTTTGAAAAAATAAAAATACTTTTTTATAAAACAAATTACAGTTGTGATAAAAAAAATTATTTTTTGGTAAAAAAATTTTTTAATCAATTTTTATTTAAGAATTATATTTTTTTTTAAATTATTTTTATATAAAAGTTTTGTTTTTTATGTCAAAATATTATTTGTTGTTTAAAAATAATAAAATTTAACTTCTAGAATAAAGAAATGTTTTTAATAAAAAAATTATTACGAAAATTATTTTTTTAACGAAAAAAAATTTCTTTAATGGAAATATTATTTTTTTTAAAAAAATTTTTTTTTTCCAAAAAAAAGTTTTTAAAAAAAAATTACTTTTTTTCAAAAAAAAAATAAAAATAATAAAAACTTATTTTTTTAATAAAAAATTATTGTTTAATAAATGTTATTAAAAACTTAATTTCTAATAAAAAAAATATTAAAAAAATTATTACCTTAATAACATTAAAAAAATTAATATTTTTTGAAAAAAAATATTTGTAAAAAAACCAAAATTATTAAAAGAAAATATTTTAATAATTTTTTTATTAGGAAAATAATTTAAAACTTTTCCAATAACATTTTTATTAAAAGTATTTTTTTTAATAATTTTCTTGTTAAAAAAATATTTTTTTTATTAAAAAAAAATTTTAAAAATGTTTTTACTAGATATTTTAGGAAAAAAATTTGTTTTGATAATATTTTTTTTAACAAATAATTTTTTTAATAATTGTTTATTAAAAGAATATTTTTTAATAATTTTTTTATTAAAAAATAATTTATTTTAATAATTTTTTATTAAAAAATAATTTTTTTATTAGAAAATATTTACAGCAAAATTTGTGGAAAGCGAATTGTCAAAGCAAACAAAGTTTCAAACGAATTTTTAAAAAGCAAATTAAGAAACAATATATGTTTTTTGTTTTGTTTTAATTTATTAAAATTAATATTTTTTTTTTAAGATTATTTTATTATATTATTTTTTTCTGGCCTATGGCACATAATATTTTTGAATTACAATTAATTTACCTTTTTGTCGCTTTTATTTTATTTGTAGAAAATTCTATTTTATAATTTAACTTAAATTAAAATGTTTATAGAAAATATTTTTATTAATTCCATTTTGTTGTTGTTGTTAGTTTTTTTTTTTATTTTTTGTTTTTTATTATTAATATACATTTTATACTATTTTGTTATTGTTATTATTAGTTTACAAAATTTGTTATCAAAATTGAAAAAATAAAATTTAAAGTCTACTTTAGGGAGTGTTTTATTGTTTAAACGTAAAGTCTAGCGCAGAGGAGTTGATTTTTCTTTTTCATTTATTTTTTGTTTTTTTTTATATTCATTTAAATTGTATTGTTGTTTTTAAAATTATAGTTATAGAAAAGCAACTAAAATTATTTTGATTTTTAGGAACAAGCTTTTTATCGTTTTAATTATACGTTTATTTTTTTCTGGCTGAAATAAAATTAAATTGAAAAAACTAAATATTTTTATTTATTTTTTTAAATCTACAAATAAAAACAAAAAAAAAAAGACAAATAGTTGTGGCAATTTTTTTATGTAAAATTTTAACTTTTCAAATCTTATTCAAACACTCAAGCTTAAAGAAAAATTAATTAATAATTCCAAAATATTTATTTTTTATATTTAAATATAATTTTAAAAGGTTGTTCGCTTTGCCAAAAATTTTGATCAATTTTGTATAACATGAACTTTTTTTTTAAATTTTTTATTATAATTTTCATACTTTTCAAAAATTTTTATTCGAATAATCGAATAAATTACAAACCGGTTTGACAAATAAATAATCATTTCAATATCTTAACTAAAATTTGTAATACGTAAAACCACAAACAAGCAAAAAAATTGTAAGAAAAACCTAAGATAATTTAAGCTTTTCAGCCTAATCGCTTGTAGTGGCCAATTATTCGCTTAAAACTGAGATAAAAATATTTTTTTAAAGAAAAATATATTTTATTTTTAAAGAAATTATTTATACTTGTATGAATATTTACATGTTAACAATTTTTTTATTTCTTTGATTAGTGTGAATAAATTAAAACCGGTTTTCCGAATAATCACTATTTTCCGCTTCGTTTTTTTATCAATAAACTTACCACAATTAATTATTTGTGTTTTATTATAATTAAAATAATTTCATTTTTAATATTTTTATACGCACGAAAAATTGTTGTTCTTTTAATCGAATAAATTCGAAACTGGGTTTCCGAATAATCACTATTTTCCGCTTTTTTTATTAATTTACTTACTTCAGTTAATTTTTGTATTTTTATAATTAAAATAATTTCTTTTTTAAAAATGTTTTTTTTTTGTATGCACGAAAAATTTTTGTTCAATTAATCGAATAAATTTTAAACCGGTTTTGCGAATAATCGTTTAAAAAGTTCAAATTTATATTAATAAAATGCATAAAATGTTATTTTAAAGCTATTTGTTAAATAAATTTAAACCCGGTTTTCCGAATAATCGTTGTAAAAGACAAAATTCTCATTAATAAAATGCATAAAATTTCATTTTAAGTAAAATTAATAATTGATTATCAACCGCTATGTCATTTCTACTCGGCCGTGTTAACCTGTAAATGTCAAATCCATTTTATTAACCGTTTGGGGGAAAAAGAATATGAGAATTAATTAAACTCAAAGATATCATTTTTTTTGTTGGCTGCATCCGTACTATTACATTAGATTTATTAATTATTTAATTATGATATTGTTACGAAGATGACTTGTTAGGTTTTTAAAGAAAATTAATTATCAATTAATTATAAAAAAAGTATACCAAACGACCCACTGTGTATTTTATAAACTGCATAGGTTGCTTAGATATCTTACACACGCTTATAAGAAATTCTACCAAATAAGATCGAATCTGATTGTTCAGATTTGTCATCAAATCTATCTCGCATATCTTTATCCTCAATTGTCTAATGTGAAAAATTCGGTACCAATGATCATACAGCAGCAATTAAAGTTTACCAATGTCGTACAGATAAATACCATTTCATGTCGGATCGTAGCTCGTCACCTAATCAATAGGTTTAGATCTAGGATTGATACTAGAGTACAGGTAGGTTTTTAATCACGGATTATAAAAGTGTCTAAGGATGTCTGCAACCAACTAACAACCAAAAATTTCTCACCATCAAATTCTGTTCGTATCTCTACTCGATCACTGGGTGCGGATCCATGATTGATACTAGAGTTCCCAAATAATTTTTAATCTTTGTTTTTAGATTGCTAAAGAATTTTTCACCTTTAAAATTTATTTAAAAGTCACTTGATTTTTATTATAATTTTATACAATTTTGTAGTTATTCTAAAACTTGCAAACCGAATTAACGATTATTCGATTAATCGTAATCTTTTTTTTCTATAAAATGCTAATGGGGGTCATAAGCATTTTAAAGCATTTTCTAAATTTTAAGATTCGAATAAATTTTTTTTACCCTTAACCGGTTACCGAGTATTTTTATTCGCCTAAATTTATTTTTGACAATTAGTATTTTTTTAAAAACTTTATTCCAAATTTTGCAAAATTCCAAAAATTGCAAACCGGTTTTCCGATTATTCGATTAATCGTAATATTTTTTTCTAATAAAATGCTAATGGCAGTTATAATTTTAAAGCATTTTTTAGTTTTTAAGTTTTGCCTAATTTATTTATTGTTGACATTTTTACTTAAAATATTTCAAAAATTGCAAGCTGGGTTTCCGATTAATCGTATAATCGTTACAAATCATGAAGACTAATATTTTTTTTCTACTAAAATGTTTTTATTACAATTTCATATGATTTAGTAATAATCGCAAATATTGCAAAATCGTATTCCAATTATTCGATTATTCGTAATATTTTTTCTAATAACATAATATTTATGGCGGTCATCATATTAAAGCATTTCGTAAATTTTAAGATTCGAATAAATTTTCTTTTTTCTAAAAATTTCAAGCCGGTTTTCAATTAATCGCATAATGGAGACTAATATTTTTTGTAATAAAATGTTTTTATTGCAATTTCCTGGGATTTAGTAATAATCGCAAAAATTGCAAACCGGTTTTCCAATTAATCGATTAATCGTAATAATTTTTTTATCTCTAAAGTGCTAATGGCAGTCATAATTTTAAAGCATTTTATGAATTTTATCATTCGAATAAATTTATGTTTTCAAAAATTTTAAACCGGTTTTCCGATTATTCGATTAATCGTCATATTTCTTTTTCTAATAAAATTCTAATGGCAGTCATAAGTTTAAAGCATTTTATAACTTTTAAGTTTTGCCTAAATTTATTATAGACATTTGGTATTTTTGCTTAAAATATTTCAAAAATTGCAAACCGGTTTTCCGATTAATCGCATAATCGTTACAAACCATGAACACTAATATTTTTTCTTTTCTAATAAAATGCTAATAGCAGTCATATAAATTTTAAGATTCCAAAAAATTTTTTTCGCCTAACCGGTTACTAAGCATTTTTATTCGCCCAAAATTTATTATTGACAAATAGTATTTATTAAAAATTATATTCCAAATTTTGAAAAAGCATTTTATTAATTTTAAGCTTCGAAAAAAATTTTTTTTCCAAAAATTGCAAACCGGTTTTACGATTAATCGTATAATCGTTTGAAGCCATGAACACTAATATATTTTTTTTTCAGTAATAAAATATTTCTGTTACAATTGCATACGATTTAGTAATAATCGTAAATATTGTAAAACCGTTTTCCAATTATTCGATTAATCGTAATAATTTTTTCCAATCAACCGCTAATGGCAGTCATAGTTTGAAAGCATTTGATATTTTTAAGTTTACTGAGTATTTTTATTCGGCTAAATTTATTTTTAGCAAATGGTATTTTTTTCAAAAATAACATTCAAAATTTTGCAAAGTTTTAAAAATTGTAAAACCGGGTTTGCCGATTATTCGATTAATCGTTATATTTTTTTTTCTAATAAAAGGCTAATGGCAGTCATAATTTTAAAGCATTTTATAATTTTTAAGTTTCGAATAATTTTTTTTTTTGCCTAACCGGATTTTTATTCGCCCAAAATTTATTATTGACAAATAGTATTTTTTTTTTAAATTATATTTCATATTTGGCAAAAGCATTTTATAAATTTTAAGATTCGAATAAATTTTTTTCCCACAAAATGCAAACCGGTTTTCCGATTATTCGATTAATCGTAATATTTTCTTTTGTAATAAAACGCTAATGGCAGTCATAATTTTAAAACATTTTATAATTTTTAGGTTTCGCCGTTTTAAGTTTTGCCTAAATTTATTATTGACATTTAGTATTTTTTCATTAAATTTCAAAAATTCCAAACCGGTTTTACGATTAATCGTATAATTGATAGAAATCATGAACACTAATATTTTTTTTTTGTAATAACATGTTTTTATTACAATTTCATATGATTTGGTAATAATTCTTAATATTACAAAATCGTTTCCCAATTATTCGATTAATCGTAATAACGTTTTTTGTGTAATAAAACGCTAATGGCAGTCATAATTTTAAAGCATTTTATAATTTTTTTTCGCCCAAATTTATTATTGACTAATGGTATTTTTTCAAAAATAATATTCCAAATTGTGGAAAGTTCTAAAAATTACAAACCGGTTTTCCGATTATTCGATTAATCGTAATATTTTTTTTTAATAAAATAATGCTTACGGCAATCATAATTTTTAGGCATTTTATAAATTTTAAGATTCGAATTTTTTTTCGCCTAACCGGTTACTTAGCATTTTTATTCGCTTAATTCAATTATTCAGAAATTGACAAATGTTGTCAAAAATAATATTGCAAATTTTGCAAAATTCCAAAAATTGCAAACTGGTTTTCCGATTATTCGATTAATCGTTTTTTTCTAATAAAATGCTAATGGCAGTCTTAATTTTAAAGCATTTTATAATTTTTAGGTTTCGAATAATTTTTTTTTTGCCTAACCGGTTACTGAGTATTATTAGTCACCTTAATTTATTATTGACAAATAATATTTGTTTCTTAAAATATTTCAATAAAAACCTTAAAAAAGTAATTAAATTTTTGAATAATAAAATTAAATTTTATGTTAAAATTACCACAACTTGCTAAAGCGGAAATAAAAATATCAAGAGCTTTTTTAAAAAAAACCTGTAGCACAATGGGGCGTTTTTTAGAATACATATTTAAAAAAGTGTTGTGTAAAAATAAAAAATAACAACTTTAAGCAGTTGAATGTGCCCACTGTGCAGTTAGGTTATATTTTTAAGGTGTAGTTTTTTTTTTGTTTTAAATTGGAATTAATTTTATTTATTTTTATTTCTATAATAAAATATTTAGATTTTGTAATTTATTAGATTTATTTTTATAAAGCATTCCATGCTTTGCTTTTCTCTAAGTGTATATGGGATTTTTAGTTTTAATTTTTTATTAACATTACAAAATAAAATGGAGTAAATATTATGGCGCCACCTATTGGCTCTATTTGGAACAATACCTTTTTTTATTTTATTTTATTTTTATTATAATTAATTTTTTTTAATATTTTGCAAATACATTTTTAATAACTTTTTTGATTTTATTTGAAATATTTTCAATAAAAAAAAAAATGATTTTAAAATAAAAAAACATTTCGTTTTATTTTTCTTTCAACATCAATCTTTTGTTTTTTTTTGTTTTATAAAACGTTAAAGAGTTCGGATCGTTAACTCTGGTATCTACTGCGTTAAGAAGAAAGTTTAGCTTTGAAACTTTGGTGAAACTTTCGTAAAAATATTTTTAAAAATTTATTAGTTTTTAATTATTGATTTTTCTTAAATTTAAATCTTAATTATGATTTCTTTCGGTATTTCATTATCTGCAAATCTAAATTCTAATTTTAAAAAATTGTTGTTTTTTTTTTGTTAAAGCCCAGATAATTTTATATAAATATAATTTTAATTTAACTAATTTACAAATATTTACTTAAAATTTATTTTAAAAAAAATATTAATAAAATTTATTCAATTCAAAATATTGCATTTAAATAAAATTCGTTTAAATGGCAGAGACTTTTACAAAAATTTATTAAGTATTTGAAAGGTTCCATTCCATTCCGTTCCATTCCATTTATAAAAAAAAATTATTATATTAATTATTCTTTTAAAATTAATTTAAAAATTTTTTCACATTCATTCTAAATACGTCGCTCATCATAATAAATTTTCTCTGCAAATATAATTTTAATACAGCCCGCAATAAATCTTCAGGACTCACGTAGACGCCATTTTCCAATATGGCAACTCAAGCCTAATTCTAATTTCACAACAAACAATTAAAATTTAATTAAATAAATTTATTGAAAGTATTTGTTATAAATATTTTAGTATGCAGTAGCTTAGTACTAAATATTTTAGTACTAAATATTTTAGTACTAAATATTTTTATTCTAAATATTTCAATACTAAACATTTTGTTATTAAATATTTGAGTACCAAATATTTTGGTACTTAATATTTTAGTATTGAATATTTTACTACTAAATATTTTAGTACCAAACACTTTAGAACTCAATCCTTTAGCAGTAAACATTTTCGTACATAATATTTTAGTATTAAATACTTTACTGCTTAAAATTTTAGTACTAAATATTGTAGTACTAAACATTTTAGTAATAAATATTTTACTACTAAATATTTGAGTACTAAATATTTGCTTACAAAATATTTTAGTACCAAACATTTGAAAAATTTTTATTCAAATAATTAAATAAATTCAAACCCAGTTTTCTGAATAATCGTTTCAAAAGCTGCAATATTTTTGTTCAATTAGTTGTTAAATAAATTTGAAACCGGTTTTCCGATTAATCGTTTTAAAAGACGATATTTGTATTAAAAAATTCACAGAATTTCATTTTAGTAATAACATTATATGCAAGAAAATTGTTTGTGCAATTAATCCTCAAATTTGCTTTAAAAACTTCACAAAAATTCATTTTAGTGATAACATCATATGCAAGAAAAATTTTTGTGCAATTAATCGAATAAATTTAAAACCGGTTTTCCGATTAATAGACTTAAAAAACCAAATTTTCTTTAAAATATTCACAAAATTTTATTTTAGTTATAACATCATATGCAAGAAAAATTATGTGCAATTAATCGAACAAATTTGAAACCGGTTTTCTGATTAATCGCCTTAAAAACCCAAATTTGCATTACAAAATTCACAAAATTTCATTTTGGTAATAACATCATATGCAAGAAAAATTTTTGTGCAATTAATCGAATAAATTTCAAACCGGTTTTCCGATTAATCGCCCTAAAAACCCAAATTTGCATTATAAAATTCACATAATTTCATTTTATTGATAACATCATATGTAAGAAAAATTTTTATGCAATTAATTGAATAAATTTAAAACCGGTTTTCCGATTAATCGTCTTTAAATCCGAAATTACCATTCAAAAAAAATGCATAAAATTTCTCTTTAATGCTAAAACTTCATTTTAATGCTAAAATTTTATTTTTATATGTAAAAAGTATTTTTGTTCAATTAGTTGTTGATTAAATTCGAAACCGGTTTTGCGATTAAAAGTTTTGAAAACCGAAATTTGAAATTAAAAAACTCATAAAATTTCATTTTAATGCTAAAATTTTATTTTTATACGTAAAAAGTATTTTTGTTCAATTAGTTGTTGATTAAATACAAAACCGGTTTTCCGATTAATCGTTTTTAAAAACGAATTGTGCATTTAAAAAATTGATAAAATTTCATGTTAATGCTAAAATTATATTTTTATATTCCAGAAATATTTTTGTTCAATTAGTTGTTGATAAAATTCACAACCGGTTTTCCGATTAATCGTTGTAAAACCGAAATTTGCATATAAGAAAATGTATAAAATTTCATTTTAATGCTAAAATCGTATTTTTACATGCAAGAAAAGTTATTCTTTAAACAATCAAATAAATTCAAACCCGATTTTCCGATTAATCGTTTTTAAAGCCGAAATTTGCATTAAAAAAAAGGAATAAAATGTCATTTTAATGCTAAACTCGTATTCTTTATACAAGAAATATTTTTGTTCAATTAGTTGTTGATTAAATTCGTAGCCGGTTTTCCGATTAATCGTTTCAAAAGCTCCAAGTTGCATTAAAAAAATGCACAAGATTTTATTTAATTTAAATGTCATATTTTTACATGCAAGAAAAATTCTTAATCGAATAAAATCAAAACCGGTTTTCCGAATAAACGTTTTAAAAACTAAAATTTCCTTTAAATATAATATATAAAATTCTATTTTTCATTTTATTCTTTTAAAAAGGCTTGTTTTTTGTGTGGAATACTTTAACAGCCTGATTCATGAAGCAGCACTTTTGTCTACTCCTCAAACACATTCTCAAAGAAATGCATTTTCTATGTCTGCGGAAATAAGAGAGCTAATAAGGAACAAGAGAAGACTTCGAAGAATTTGGCAGCAAAGCAGACACCCATTAGATAAAACTAATTACAATTACGCTACAAATCACCTGAGAAGACGTATTGCGCAAACTCAAAATGAACAGCTGTCGAACTACTTAAGAAGTCTAGGGGTTACAACTAATAGTGAATATAGTTTATGGAAAGCAACAAAATATCTGAAAAAACCAGTATCCAGAAATGTCCCCATAAGAGATCAAAATGGTAGCTGGTGCAGGACCAGTAAAACTAAAGCTGAAGCGTTTTCAAAGTATTTAGAGCATACATTTCAAACATGCTCATCAACATCTACAGTAGAGGAAGACCAAATTCTAAACTTCTTGGATATACCATGTCCAATGGACTTTCCCATCAAGAGTTTCTCGACAGCTGAAGTTGAGAGAGAAATTTGTAAACTCAACAATTTAAAGTCACCAGGTTATGATAAAATTGGACCAAACGTTGCAAGGTCTCTGCCTAAAAAATGTGTTATGTTCCTAACCTTATTATTTAATGCGGTAATCAGACTATCACATTTTCCGATTCAGTGGAAATGTGCTGAAATAATAATGGTTCAAAAACACAGTAAGCCAGAAAGTGAGTTAACTTCTTACAGACCTATTAGCCTTCTGCCAGTTTTTTCCAAAATATTCGAACGATTGTTTAAAATTAGGTTAACACCTATTCTGGAAAGTCAAAATATTATACCAGATCACCAATTTGGCTTTCGCAATCACCATGGAACTCCTGAGCAGTGCCACCGCATAGTGAAAGCTATCTCAGACTCCTTAGAGAGAAAATATTTCTGTTCTGCAGTATTTTTAGATGTCAAACAGGCATTTGATAAAGTATGGCATAAAGGACTTCTGTTTAAACTTAAAAACATTTTACCAACTCCGTTTTATTTATTTTTGAGATCATACTTAGAAGATAGAACCTTCTATGTAAAAATTAATGATGAAAGGTCCAACATATGTAGCATCAGTGCAGGTGTGCCGCAAGGTAGTGTTCTTGGGCCTCTTTTATACACAGTTTATACCTCAGACATACCTGTAAATGAAAATATAACTATGGCTACTTATGCAGATGACACCGCTATTTTATCTTCGAATCAGTCACCGTACGAGGCTACATTATTAATTCAAACACAACTTGATGCCTTGGAAAATTGGTTGCAAAAATGGAAAATAACCATTAATTCACATAAATCTTCTCATGTAACATTCACCTTAAGAAGGAAAGAATGCCCAGCGGTGTTTTTGAATGGGTCTGCAATACCAAAAACTGATAAAGTAAAATACTTAGGAATGCACCTTGACAAAAGGTTAACATGGAAAGAACATATTAAATGTAAAAGACAACAACTAAACATAAAAACGAAAAAACTGTACTGGCTACTTGGAGCTAAGTCTGAGCTAAGTCTAGAAAATAAGATAAGAGTTTACAAGGCAATACTAAAGCCGGTATGGACATATGGTATCCAACTCTGGGGTACTGCAAGTAACTCAAATGTGGAGATTTTACAAAAATACCAATCTAAGACACTAAGAACGTTAGTCAATGCTCCCTGGTTTGTAACGAATAAACAAATTCACAAAGACCTCAAAATCCCTTTAATTAGAGATGAAATAAATAGATTTAGTCATGCGTACTTGAATCGATTAAGTAATCATAGCAACATTCTAGCAATTGCTCTTTTAGATGAAACAGAAGAAGTAAGAAGACTGAATAGATTTCATGTACTAGATTTACCTTATAGAAAATAAACTTATATATATTTTTTTTAATTAATCCAAATCAATATTAGAACTTAATATTTGTTTAAGCTATTAAGCTTGCTGAAGCTTATAGCATATGTTATGTTTCTCTTTTTTTTCATATTATTATATTTGACCAAATTTACTCATTATTGTAAAAATAGATTGTAAATAAATAAAATGAAAAAAAAAAAAAAAAAAAAGGCTTGTTTTTAACTTAATTGTGATACTTCTAAGATTTTATTGCATATTTTAAGGTGTTATTAACAAATTTCTTAATATATTTAAATTTATTTTTTTTTTGTTAAAAAATATATAAAAAATCCACAAAATATAATAAAATTCTTTTAAGAGAAAAAGAAAATTAGAATGAAAAATTAGAGTTTTTAAAAAAGGAACATTAAACTTAAATTAAATTCTTTTTGCAAATTACTTTTGATTTCTAAAAAAATTTTTATATTTTTAAATTTTTGTATAAAAATTTTTGTAAAATTAACAAATATAATTTTTTTAAACTTATAAGCAGTTACAAATATGTGTTGCCAACATTACAAAATTTTTTTATAATTTAATTTTTATAATTTAATTTTTTGTTGTTGTTAAAAAAATTTTTATTTGTTTTATTATTATTTTTGTTTTGTCTTAATAAAAAAAAAAATAAAACCTTTCAAATACTTAATTGAAATATTTCTAAGAAAAAAAATAAATTGTTTTTCTTATATTTATAATTTTATTTAAGCTTTTTAACTAGTGTTGTTGTTATTGTTGCTGTTGCTATTGTGGCCAAAATAATTCCAATAACGCTGCCTTCGTGTTCGAAAACACGTTGCCAGAAAACACTAAACACGATGCGTCAAATGCGTCGAATCACTCCGTTTGGGGGGCGGTGGTGGAGGACGCTTTTTACGCTGTTGATTGGCTGCTGCCATTGCAGCAGCTGCTGCTGTTGCTGCCGCCGTCGCTGCTGCCGCTGCTGCTGCTGATGCTGAACTTGCAGCATTTACCATCGAATTGCTGTGTTGTGTTTGTAGGCTGGGAGGGGTAAATTGTGGTTCGAGCAAAATATTGCTGGGCAGCATATTTGTGCCATGAACATTTTCATACAGAGCATATTCATTCATGGGTGGTGGTGGAGCACCAGCTCCATAATGTTCTTGCACCCAATTGCTAACATTGCCAGTGTCACGATAATAATGAGAATTCGAGTTTAGATTATGGGCCAACAGTTCATCGGAGGAAAAGTCGCGAAAGCCTAAAACTTCGTGTGGTGTAGTGGCCGGTTCTAATTTACATTTTTGAGCCACTTGCCATTTTTTGCGCATGACACGTTGCAGATCCTTGAGAAAGTCTCTGGGTGGATTTGAGGTTGATTCCTGTAAACGTTTAGGTGAACCAAAGTCCTGTTGGGACACTGACGATATGTTTGATGAACAGTTTGAGAGACGTGTGAGATCATTACGGGGTGGTGGCAGTGGGCCAGGAGCATAAAATGGTTCTTGATGTTGTTGTTGGTATTGTTGTTGTAAGGAGAGTTCTGGCGATTGCATTTTTCTTCTTAGCAGTACCGGGGAGTCGGCAAATGAAACTTTTTTCTGTACTGGTGGTGGAGGTGGTGGTGCAGAGATGTGACAGTTTATGGCACTTGAATTGGCACTGTTGCCCTTATAGTCGGGTGGATTTTTATAAGGAGGAGCCGTTTTAACAGCCGGCTTAATAGGTTTGGCTGGCACAGCTGGCGGTAAGTGTTTGTGGGCCGACGTAAAGATGATCTGTTGTGGATTTGCAGAGTTGTTAAGCAATAAATTTTGTTCTGTTTCTGGTGGCGGAGGAGGTGGCAAAGAAACCAAAGACATCTGTGAGCCATAAACATCTTGTTCTACTTCATTTAAAGCTGTTGGTGGCGGTGGTGGCGGCAAAGAATCCAAGGATAATGTGGAAGAACACATGGCATCCAGCTGACCGCCCGAACCTGTCGTACTTAGCACCTGTGGCGGTGGTGGTGGCGGCAAAGTTTCATAAACTCCGCCACACACTCCTGCCACCAACGGTTTAGCACATATACTGGGCGTGGGCGTAGGTGTTGAGTTCGAAGAACCGGAAGAGTTATTGGCATTCATACTTTCAGCCGAACCACCACGTTTATTTAAGCCTGTCATAATCATGGAGCCAGCATTGGGGGGCCGTCTTTTTAAGGTGCCACTACCGTTAGACTCTTGAGATTTACGTCGACTGTGGCGTCTGGTCAAGGTGCCGCTGTGTTCGGGTGAATTATTCAAGTCTTCATTATCGGCTTGTGTTATTTCACCCACCTCTTTCAACTGACGGGTCATGGTGGTTAAAGGTAAATTGGGCTTCATAGATGGTTTCCGCTTGATGGTGCCTGTTGTGAATTCAGCATCAAAACCATTATTATCATCCGATAAACAGCCACTAGAAGAGGAAGAAGATGCTCTCGATATTCTACCGCCGCCACTACCACTACCACCACCACCGCCACCACCACTGGAGGTAGACATTGATGATACAGCTGAAGAAACACTACCACATTGAGAGGGTACAGCTGAGCTTATGCTACTAATCGACTCACTTCTCATGCTCACTGCAAAACTGCTTTGTGATATGCCATCACCAGATAGTTCCTCCATTAGAGTCTTGTGATTATGCCACAACTGTTTGCTATATTTGGCCACCCTAATGGCCGTTAACCATTTTTCCATGGTCTCCAAATCCTCTGCACACAACATTTTCAAAGTGCGACAAGTTTTTCCCAAACTTGAATCCACTGCCGATTTAAAGCCGAACGTATAATCTGTAGGAGCCTTCCATTTTTTGCGCCAACCCAAACCCCGATACACATTGTAACCATTGAACAATGTTAAACAAGCCAAATCTCTGGCATTCTTGGTCTTCTCTTTGGGAAAGTAATAAAGACCGGATGATCGCAAAACAAAATGGTAACGCTTCCAGCCCTTCTTCGAGTCAGCCTTCATATACAAGGGGCCATCGACTGCTATTTCGGTATTGGTCTCAAAGAACTCCTCCAATAACATAGATCTAGTGTGTTCATCGTGTTGTGAACCGGGAGCCATTTGAGGACCTGGCAAATACAATTCGGGACGTATGAATAGAGAAATTTTATCGGATCTTTGTTGGAAGAGAACCCGATTGCCGGCATCTGAATTCCAAGTCATTAGATTGTCCACCAATAGTTCATGATCCTCAAAGAGACGTTCTGTTGTAAATGAAATTAAACGCATAAAAAAACAAGAACTTTGCTTTAACGGCAAAGAAAACAGAGCAAAGAAAATTAAAAAAAAAACAAAATTAGAGGGCGTCGTTACCATTATTATTCCACACAAATGAGCAAATCAATATGAATTTCCATCTCTGACTTGTAAACAAGTCATTCCAGCCTAAAAACTGAATAAGGAGAAAGACAGAGAGAGACAGGAGAGAGATAGAGAGAGGAGAGAGAGAGAGAGAAAGACAGAGACAGAGAGAGAGAGAGAGGCAACATTCTAACGTCACTAACCACAATGGCATGAAAACAAAAAATAAATCTACTTCAAGTGGATTTTTTTAATAAAAAGAAATTCCTGTTGCAAATACCTAATAGAAATATTTTGTGCTAAAAGTTTTAGTACTAACACATTTTACTAAAAATATTAGTACTATTTTTTCCCAAATTATAAATTTTGTATTTACAAATTTTTGCCTTTGGAATTGAGTACTTAAAAATTAAGTACTAATAATTTAGTACTAAAATTTTAGTACTAAAAATTTAGTACTAAAATTTTATTTCGCGAATTTTAATATCACAATTATTTTCAAAGGTAAATATTAAAAAACTATAGTTCTAAAAATACAAGAACTATACAAATTCTCTTATGCTTTTAAGAGCTTAAGGATTTTAGAACTAAAACTATAAAGTGGAAAATAAAATTTAGAGCATAAGAAAATTTTAGTTTCTAACAAGCCTAAAGCACTCAAAATTTTATCAATAAACTTTGAATAAATAAAAGTGTTGTACCAAGACTTTTTTGTACTAAAAATTATTTTATCGAATTTTTAAGTTAAATATATTTAAAACTATTCACCCAAAAATATTGTAGAGCTAAGGAAATTATAAACTGAAGCATCTTTGTACTAAAAAAAATTCACTATTTGAATTCTGCAGTCAAACAAAATATATAAAAATACACTTACAAAAATTTTTGTAAAACTTTTAAAAAACACGTTTCTATAACACTGTTGAAAATTCTAATTAAAAAAAATTTATTAGGCTCATAAATTAGTACAAAAAAAGGAGAGTACCAAAATTACTAAATGCCCAAAAAAATATTTGCAAACAAATTTTAAAAAAACTTTTATGATAAAAAAAGGGATTTTTTAAAAAAAAATTGAGTACTAAAAAATTTATGTACTAAAAAACTTTTGTACTAAAAATTTTTTTTTTACTAAAATCTTAAAAAAAATTGATTTTAAAAACGGTTCCCCAGTTATAAAATATTATTTTCTACTTTTGCATATACGAGATGAAATTCTTATTCTGTTTGAATGTTTTTACAAATGCAGTGCAAAGGAGCACTCCTGTGATTTTTTTATTAATTTTTTTCCCTCTAGTTCTTTTCACAGTCTTTGCTTTATTTTCTTTGCCATTGAAAAATATTGTATTCTTTATACTCACCCATTTGTAGATCTCCTAAGTTCTCCACTAAAGCCCAATTTGGTTGCATTTGTACATGATTCTTATCGGCCAATAGACGTGTTACATGCCCGCATGTCATACGTTCATCTACCAGCAATGACTTTGATGCCCCATCGGCAGTAAAAGCCTTAACAAATAAACGTCTAATGGGAGCCGATTCCAGCTTGTGCAAGGCCAACTGTATTTTAGCAGCTTTTGTTTGGCCCGATAATGGCAGACACGGTTGTTGGACCAACAAACGTTTATGATGCAAAGCGGAACTCATGCCCGACGAGGCTGACGATTCAGATGAAAGCAGTGAAACGGTATCACTAAAAGCCGAATCATTATCGGGCGATTCGGTGCGGGGTTCACGCAAACTACTGCCACCACCACCCATACCAATACCATTATGTGTTTGCAAGTTGTTGGGATTATGGCTGTGACTGTGAGTGCTATGGCTGCCATTTTCCGAGATACCCGAAGAGGAACATAATGAATGTGAAGTACTGCTGCTGCCAGTCTCTGAGGAGCCCGATATAGAGGTGGCACCCGATATGGTGGAATTTGTGCGTGAATGTGTGCGTGTCGAGGAAGGAGTACACATGCCACCGGGTGCTCCCGCTGCCGGTAGGAAATTGGCATCACCTGTGGTAATTTGCGCTTCCAAGAGACTTAACTCTCCCAAAATAACATCAAGTTCGGACTCTTGTGTCTCTTCCAAATTTGCCATTGATATTCGATATGAATGAGAACGGGCACCACCAGCAACGGTGCCGACGCCTTCGCTACCAGACGTTGTTAAACTACGTTCCGAAAATTTACGCAATTTTACACCAGAATATGCTGGCGAAGATTGTAGCGAAGAGGGTGAGTGCTGTTGTTGTTGATTATTATAATCCGCGCTGCTCAATTTGGAGGGACTTGTGTAGCAGCTACTGTTGGGTGAACTGTTAACGTTTGTGGTTATTTTGCCAATACTGGGACACGTATCGGCTAAATTTGTAAGATTTTTAATCTGTAACGAAAACAAATAAATAAAATATTTATTAATTTTTATATAAGAATTTAAAGAAAACAACAACAAGAGTTGCCATGAAGAATGAAAATTTAAAAATAAATATCAAGCTTGACTTCCTCTAGTTCAAGGACATTAAATAAAAATAATAATAAATTACAAAGCTTTAGGTCAGCTTTATTTGTAGAGCTGATTAAATAAATAAATTAATTAATAAATTAGTTCGCTTTCTTAAAAGCCTTTAAACCTTTGTCATGTTTACAGTTATTGCTAGTTATGGTTTTTAAAAAAAAAAAAATTAAAACTTAATTATTTTGCATTTATATTAAAGAAAAGTGTACTAAAAAATTTAGTACTAAAAATTTTAGTACTAAAAATTTTTGTACTAAAAAAATTTTTTTTATAAAAATGAAGTATTAAAAATTTCCAAAAAAAATTTCTTTATTTTTAATTACTAATTAAATAATGTTTTAATAAAGCATGGTTCTTGATAACTTAGGCTGTTCTAAAATAGATAGTTGAATCATTTTATTTTTCTTGTAAAATTTAAAAAAATAAACTTAACTTAAAATATTCCTGGCGCTGCGCTTTAAAAAGAAAAAATGTGTATTTTAGAACAAAATTTGCAAGTAACAGCTGTTCTAAATTTTACATAGTTCAAGTTTAATTTATTTCTTTTGCCTGCTATCCACATCCCAGCCAGTAAATTTATTTAAAAGAAATATTGTTGCTGTTATCCTTAAATAAGCTTAACAAAAGAATTGTTACAACCCATTTTTAATCTATAAACGTTTTATAGACCTTTGCCACCCCCTTTTTCTAACATTCCATCAACCCACCGCTGCATATTGTTTTAATTAAAAGGAACAACACAAAAAACCTAGAAGCCATTGACCTTAAGGTTTGCTATTAGTGCCAGCCCTAACTCTTGTTGCTTGTTTAGTTCTAACACAACTATAAAACACAACACAAACTTATCAAAAAAATAGGAAAAACTATGAAAATAGTAAAAATCAAATTGTTGATTTTCTGTTTTCCCCCTGGTTTTTGTTTTCATTTCTCCACCCAAAGAAATTAATCCACACTCACGCTAATTTATTTGTGGTCTACCTATAAACACACTGACAGCATAATGCTAAAGGGTTTCCCACTGCTTTAAAAGTGGCGTAGTGTGGTTAAGTGATGATATGCTACATGATAACAACACCACTATCAACCCACTTAAAAAGAGAAATGTGAAATACAAGAACCTTAACCTCAAACTATATTTTTTGTTTAGAGAAGTTTCACTTGAGTTTAAAAAAAAAATTATTTCATAATTTTTCTTTTACAAAACCATTTATTTAGTACTTTATCACATTAAATTAAATTATTTGCATACATTCACAGTCATTTAAGTCATTTCTTTAAGGAATTTAAAACTCACTTTGCAAAATCTGCAACTTTTCTTTCTTTAGTTTGAATTTCTCTTCAAACAAGCAAACAACGAAAAAAACAAAATCAGCGGGTAAATCAACCAAACCAAACATTCAACATTTAAAATTTTATATTCAAACAAAAATAATAAAAAACAATTTTTATTATCTCTTTCTCTTTCTCTTTCTCTCTCTCTCTCTCTCTTATCTATACTAAGTAGCCCCTCAAGCTCTTAATTGTCATAATTTGTTGTAGAAGTCATAAATAACACACTTACAACTTTGCAATGTTATAAGTGTTGCCACTTTATGAGAAAGCAGCTGTAGCGGGTTTTTCAACAAGAAATGGCAACACCAACAACAAGATAGGTTTCATATTTAGTTTTTTCAACGTATTCATAGTAGATGCCTTGGCAATTGTTACAACGAATTCACTTTCGCACGAAAATCGCATTAAAATAATTTAAAATTCGCTACGAAAATAGTGATTCTGTTAAAGTTACATTTCGTAAACTTCTGAGATCGCTATTAAGAACTGGGTCGTTAAATTTGAGTAGACAGACTCGATACAAAATATTTGAAAACCAACGGATGTTTGACCGGATCGTTCAACGAAAAACATTGCAACCGGGAGCAGAAT
This sequence comes from Trichopoda pennipes, assembly GCA_030448955.1. Taxonomy (NCBI): domain Eukaryota; kingdom Metazoa; phylum Arthropoda; class Insecta; order Diptera; family Tachinidae; genus Trichopoda; species Trichopoda pennipes. Next base: position 3,673,318 of record JASKUP010000056.1, on the reverse strand, counting down.
TTATGATCGGAAGCTGTTGAATTTCCATTTGAAAACGATATGGTTTTTGATAATTAATATTATTTCAAGGTTTTTTTAGTACAGAAAAACAAATGAGTCACAATTTTAGAACAAAAAACAAATATTATAATTAAAAATTTACAATAACAAAAACAAAAATAATATAAAACTATTTAAAGCGTTTTATAACAACAACAACAGCAACAAATGAACTTGTAACAGATTGTTGACTCACAGATAATGTCGTTGGCTATTTTCAAGCAAATGATTGGGGAGACACAGAGAAACAAACTAACGGGTGATCTAATTATAACGCACAATGTCAATTGTGAATTACAGCTTAACGTTAAGCATTTTTGTTCAACTTAATTTGACATTTCTTTAACTACCGGAGAGAGGATCCCAATTAAGAAATTGTTCAAGGTATTTCGTGCTCTTCCTGACCTTCGGTCAGCTCAATCGGCCCAAGGTGTCCACAATGGGGAGAATTGTACGCAAATTTCAACAAACCGGGTCTGTAGGAAACGTGATAAGATTTACATCTGAGCCTGGGCGTAAGCCATAATCATCAGATGGTGGTCATTCTCGCCCTAGAAGACCTTCGGATACGTATATACTCCCGTCACTCCTAGTTGCAACTTTAAAAGCCCGAAGCAGGCCACAGCCTTCACTCCTTGCTAAAGAGTTGGAGACTATCCAACTCCTGGTCCAGAACGCATGAAGCTTAATAAAATTTAAGAACACAACGGCATTCATACTCACTGGACCTGGAACATTCATTGTGTTCATTGTGAATGATCCAACCCACAAACTCAAACGAGGGCCTCGAAACACACAGCCACCACGACACTCCCAAAGGGCCTACCTCAATAATCAGTCAGAGAACAGCTAAAAGGCTAAAAAGACAAATAGCGGAACTCTGGTGCTTTAGTGATTCCCGTGGAAATTAAGTGGAAGTTGCCCAGTTGGCTCCTGCTACCCTTGAAGGGTATCGCGTAAATCACAATATACGATTTTGAAAAATCGCGATATTTGTAATTTGAAGATCCCGTTTCCGAAATGCTGGGATTTCTGAGATCCCAAAGTTTTGAAGGGATTTTGGGTTATTTATTGTGTATAATACAATACACGTTTTATAGACGGCAACTGGAGTTGATGTTTAAAAATCCCGCTGGGATTTCCTAAAGTCCCGAAGTTTAGAATATTCCCAGAATGTCAAGGTTTTTTTTGAAGGGATTTTGGGTTATTTATTGTGCACATAGTGCTTTCTATAGATCGCTCTGGCAATCGGAGTTAAATTTTAAAAATCCCGGTATTTGGGAATTTAAAATCCCATTTCGGTAATTTTATGTTTTTTTGTGTAGAAAATTCCCAGAATTAGTTTTTTTAGATGTAAGGGATTAAATTATCTTGCAAATCACAATATACGATTTTAAAAAGTCGCGTTATTTGAAATTTTAAAATCCCATTTCCGAAATGCTGGGATTTTTTAAAGTCCCGAAGTTTAGAAAATTACCAAAATACCAAAGATTTCTGCGGGAAGGGATTATGGATTATTTGTTGTGAGTCATTTATTGTGCAAATCACAACACACATTCCAGAGATGGCTAACGGAGTTGAGAGAAAATTGAAAAATTCCCAAAATTACCAAGTTTTTTTTTTTTTTTTTTTTTAAGGATTTTCTAAATCTTTATGTGATTTTAAAATCCCTTACAATCCGTGATTTATTTAATTCAAATCACAATACACTTTCTCTAGATTGTTGTTGCAATTGGAGATGATTTTTAAAAATTCCGTTGGCCAAAATGCTGGGATTTTCATAAATCCTAAAGTTTTGAATATTTCCCGAACTTTAAGGATTTTTTGGGGAAGGATTTTATGGGTTATTTAGTGTGCAAACCACCACACACACATTCCAGAGATGGCAATTGTCGATTTTTAAAAATTCCGTTTTTGAAATACTGGGATTATTTTAAAGAAAAATTCCCAAAATTTTCGAAGGATTTTCTAAATCTTTACGTGTGATGAGCAATTTTCAAGTCAATATAAGGACTTCAAAGGGATTTTTTTAATTAAAATTCGGAATTTGAGATTTTCCTTCAGTTAGCACTACAAACAGCCTTCTCTTTCTTCAATTTCTTAAAAACAATTGGGAGTAAATTGTTTTAAAATCTCCGAGAGGGAGGTTTTGTTTGTTTTTTTTTTTTTGGGACAAAATCTTGACGCTCGTGTTATGTTATTCTTAGAAATAGCAGACTTACCACCAACTGCCAGCTTCTTAGAATTTTGTTCACGAAATTTCTTTCCTTCTGTTCCATGTGGTGTTGACTGTAAAAACTCCTATTTAAAACTAATAACCAACAGAAGCAATACATTTCCTTATAAATGCTCTTAAATTGGAAATGAAACTCAATATTTTTTTGGTTTCGTTTTTTTTTTTGTTTTGTTTTGTTTTGTTCAACATTTGAAATTATTATTATCACAGGGAAAAGTAATTTTGAAAATGCCAGCTGGATCTTTTATTTGGAATAAAAATGAGCGCAGAAGGCAACAAAAGAAAACATCTTTAAAATTTCTTAATATTTTTTTTTCTTTTTTTTCGATAACCAGGAATTAAAATCTCTACATGATATACACTCCTCAGTCCAAATAACAATAAAAACAATAACAATAACAACAATAATGAAGATATATAAAAAAAACAAAAAGAGAAAAACAGATGCAATTTAAACAGCTACAGCTACAGCCGCAGTCGCAGTCGCTACCGCTGCCACGACAAAGGAACTTCTTCATACAACAAATTAAGCAAACATCTTAAGGGTAGTTTTTTGTTGTTGTTGTTGTTACTGTTTGTTTAAAAAAGCAAAATTTTATATTAAAATAAAGCAACTAACATTTGCAACAAGTTTTATTTAAGAGCACCGGAGATAACGATCACTCGTTGAACACGTGGAGCTGAGCAAAGCTGAGCTGCGCTGCGCTAAGTAGAGGTGGTGAGTGGTAACTTGCAAGATGATGTGATGTAGGCAGAATAAATAAAAGAAACAGATGGCCGGGCCGGTGTTATTGTAGAAGGTAGAAATAAAAAAAAACCTCTACAAAACAAGATGTTGGTGGATGAATGGATGGTTGACTGAATTAACACTAAACCTACCAGTACCCGTCAAATTAACGTTTTTCCCACTTTTGTAAAACTTGAAACATTTTTTAATTTTTTAAAACCTCTATCAAAGTAATGGGTTTTTCAACAAGAAGTTTGTTTTCTAAAACAAAAAAAATTTATTAAGATTACTTTTTATTGTATTACACAAAGAGAAAAGTTTGGCAATTATGACTGAAAAATAATATTTGGCAATTGTCCACCCACGACCACGTTCACACTGACAGATGTCGCTTCTTTTATCAAAGTTTTTAATCACTTTTCGGCCAAATGCCCGACATATTTCTTCCATTAATCAAAACACGGATTTTGAGTTTTAAGGCTGAAATCGATTCGATTGGCTCTATACTGACTCTGTCCTTAACATAGCTTCACCAAATTTAAAAAATAATCCAGTGGTGTTAAATCACAAATGATCTGGCTGGCCACTTAACTGCTAAATGTCGTAAAATTATGCTTTTGGGAAATTTGGTTTGCAGTAAATTGATCGTTTCATTGGCGGTGTGACATGTGGCATCGTTCTGTTGAAACCACAAGACAGTGATATTCATGTCGTCAATAATTAGCCATCTCACGATATCACCACCCCCCGGGCACACATTGATATGTTTTTATGGAAATCCAGCATCATTACATGTGTCAACGGGAGCCCAGTCCCCTGAAGATTGGCAGGGAGTCAACTAGAAGCTCCACGTTATTTCCACGGGATATCAGTAAGCCCCAGAAGAGTTCAACTAATTGGAATTTATGCGATCGGGAAATGCGGTTTGCTATAAATTGATCATTGAATTGGTTGTGTGATATAGGGCACCGTCCTATTGAAACCACAAGTCAGTGATCTCCACGTCATCAATTATAGGCAAAAATTGAGTTGTTAGCATCTCGTGATAGCCTCCCCGGGGGCAGATTGATATACATATCTTGATGGAATGTAACCATCATTACATATGTTTCACCGGGGATAAATTGGAGTCGAGTCCCCTAACGACTAGCAGGAGCCAACTGGGCAACTCCACTTTATTTCCACGAGAAAAAGTAAGCTGTTCTCTGTCTGATTATTGAGGTAGGCCCTTCGGGAGTATCGTGGTGGTGGTTGTGGTTTCGCTGTCCTCATGAATTTTGATTATCTTCGTCTTCATTTCAGGATCATCTCACCTTTACCTAGAACAATGGCTAAATGATTCGAATCCAGTGAGCATGCTTGTTAGGTGTTCTGGACCAGGAGTTGGATAGTCTCCAGCTTTTCAGCAAGGAGTGGTGGTTAGCGACCCTGCTTTGAAACCTCCAAAATTGCAACTAGGAATAGCCTGTTGCTAAAAATTAGTCTTTGGTTTCCTAGGGTGCGGCGCACGCGGCACCGTCGAGTTATGGTATACACACGCCAGGTACCGACGTAAATCATATCACGCATATCACGCATCTCACGAAAACTCCCCCTACCGGGGGCATATTAATATGTTTCGACGGAATCTCACCGTCTTAATGACGTGTGTGTCCACAACAGTAAGAGGGAGCCCAGTCTCGGTTAGCAGGAGCCCACTGAACAATTCCACTATAGTTAGTTCCACGGGAATTAGTAAAGCCCCACAGTCCAGCTCTTAATTTTTTAGCCTTTTAGCTGTTCTCTGACTGAATATTGAGGTTGGCCCTTCGGAAGTATCGTGGTAGTTGTGGTTTCGAGGTCCTCGTTTGTGTTGTGTGGGTCGGATCATTTACAATGAACACAGTGAATGGTCCAAATCTAGTGAGCATGATTGCGGTTGTGTTCTTCATGCGCTCTGGACCAGAAGTTGCATAATCTCCAACTCTTCAGCAAGGAATGAGGGTTGCGACCAGCTCTGGGTTTTTTGAAGTTGCATCTAGGAGTGACTGGAGGATATATGTATCTGAAGGCCTTCTAGGGCGAGGATGATGCTACATTTCATCAGTGGTATGATCCACCGTCTGGTTATGGCTTACACGGCTACGTACAGACGTAAATCTTATCACGCATCTAGCGATAGCGTGATCCATTGACCGTTAACGCATTTCCAGCCTCATCTACGAAGAAAAACGCACATAGCGCATAATACAGTGACACCTTGAGCTTGCAAAGACTTCTCAATAATCGCTTTGGGATTTTCTGAAGCCCAAATGCGGCAATTTTGCTTGTTGACTGACATACCCTCACAAGTGAAAATGAGCTTCGTCTGAAGATATAATTTTTTCAGAAAAACCAGCCGGTTGTTCCCGAATGAAGTGAGCGGTCGGCTTTAATTCCTGCACCAGCTGAACCTCGTAAGGCTTTAAAGTAAAATCCTTAAGCCAAATTCGTTATGTGGTGGCTTTGGTTAACCGGAATTGTTGAGAATGTCGAGGAATTGACAATTTCGAATCTGCTTCGACACTGTTTTATTTGAAAAACCCGGTCGCACACGCGTTGTTGTTCGCACATTTTGTGTCGAGCCTAACGACTCAAATTTAACGACCAAATTCTTAATAACGGTCTCAGAAAGACGATTATGTTGTCCGAAAATAACAGAAGCATAATTTTCATAGTCGAATTTAATTGGTTTAAGGCGATTTTTGTGCGAATTTTAATTTATACTAACAATTCCCGATGCATGGACATCTCATATTTTGTTGAATAAAAATTTAGGAGCCGCCTTTTTCCTAAAAACAATTAGCCGACACGATTTTACTAAAATTATAAAGTTCATACGATTTGATAAGAAGAGTAAACGAAGCCAGTGTTTACAAAGCAATAAATTTGCTGTGATAACTACAATTGTAGATTGTCATGAGCCGCCTAGTGCTAAAATTGCTGCTGATTAACAGTTGTGTCCATCGAATAAATAATAAAATTCACCTGGATTGAATAATAAAATCAAAAACTTGACTGCTCACAATGAGGATGAGGTGTACAAAAACCATCGGTAGGTCTAGTGTTAAATGTGTGATTGAGAGCGCGTGCAACCTCAGTTAAAATAAATATGTGTGCACAACACAAGACACAACACACATTGTGTGTAGAAAACAAAAAAAACACGAATTCGCCCCTTTTTTACAACAATAAAAAATTCATTTTAAATCAACAAAAGTTGAAATACAAAAATGCACCTGCTGCTGCTGCTTTTTTGGTGGAAATGAACAAGTGAAGGAAGACAAAAATTAAAATAACAGCCCCTACCTACAGACTGCCGAGGTTTTATTAACAAAAAGAAACCATAATTTCATATATGATTCATCACACACACACACAGACACACAGTTACATATATGATTCACAACAAATTACCCAAAAGCTTAAACAGACTGCCGCCAGTTGTTCACTGCAATATTGCAAATCTCGTCAGGATTCCTGAAGGATTATTTTTCGAAGAAGCCTTAAGGATCTTAAAGTTTTATGTTAAAATCTGGATAAATGCAATTATGCTTGCAAGGTCTTATTAAAGCGTGTTTTTTATGGAGGTATAGATAGCTGCTACTTTGAAATGGAATAAAAAGGAATTTTTGAAAAATTAATTTCCTCCATTATAACTTGAATATGACTTCTGGCATATGACCCCGCCAAGGCTGGCTCGGATGGACGTAGTCTAATCTGGAGGTAAAATTTTTTTATATTTGCAACCGTATATCGACAAGTAGGCAGGAATGTTGTCCTCCAACTCCTCAAATGTTTCGGGCTTATCAGCGTGGACTAACGCAACTTCGTATACCCCCCACAGATTGGGCTGTTTTTTTCCTGAGATGAGTGATAAGATTTATGTCGGCACCTAGCGTGTGTATGCCATAACTTGATGGTGGGTGATGCGTGATAAGATTTACGTCAGTACCTAGCTGTGTAAGCCATAATCTGGCGGTAGATAAAGCCACTGTGGATGAAATGTAGCGTCATCCTCGCCCTAGAAGGCCTTCAGATACGTAAGTATATCCTCCAGTCCCTCCTAGTTGCAACTTCAAGAGCTCGGAGCAGGCCCTAGCCTTCACTCCTTGCTGAAGAGTTGGAAACTATCCAACTCCTCTTCCAGAACGCATGAAGCTTAATCAAATTTAAGAACACAACCGCAATGATGCTCACTGTACCTGCCCCATTCATTGTGGATGATGCAACCCACACAACTCAAACGAGGGCCTAGAAACCACAACCACCACGATACTGCCGAAGGACCAATCGCAATAATCATTTAGAGAACAGCTGAAAGGCTAAAAAGACAAATAGCTGAACTCTGAGGCTTTACTGCTTCCCACAGAAATAAAGTAGAATTGTTCAGTTGGCTCCTGCTAGCCTTGTTGGGGACTGGGCTTCCTTTTACCGCCGTTGACACATATAATGACGGTGATATTCCGTCAAAACATATCAATGTGCCTCCGGGAGGGAACCACTTGGGCGATATGATGAGTGCACTCCTAGGAAGCCGAAGACATAATTCTAGCAACAGTTCTTTCCTAGTTGCAATTTCGGAAATTTCGCAGCACTCCTTGCTGAATAGTTGCAGACTATCCAACTCCTAGTCGAGAACACATGACAAGCATGCTTACTGGATCCGGATCATTTCACCCTTTGTTTGTGAGATCCTGGCTCTTTAATAATAATCATGAGGGCCGCAAAACCACAATCACCACGATGCTTTAGAAGGGCAAGCCTCAATAATCAGTCTGAGAACAGCTAAAAGCCTAGAAAAACCCAAAAAGCTGAACTCTCGGGGCTTTGCTGATTTCCGTGGAAATAAAGTGGAATTGTCCAGTTGGCTCCTGCTAGCCTTGCGGGGACTGGACTCCCTTTTTACCCTCGGTAACACATGTAATGACGGTGAATTTCCCCCCCCCCCCCCACTGAGGTGATTTCTTGATGAGATTTACATCTGCACCTGGCCGTAGGTCTTAATCAGATGGTGGTCAAACCATTGGGAATGAAAAGCAACGACATTCACGCCCTAGGAAGCCGAGCACTAATTCTAGCAACAGGTCTTTCCTAGTTGGAATTTCAGCGGATCCTCCAAATAGCAGGGTTGCAAACCACTACTCCTTGCTGAAGAGCTGGAGACTATCCAACTTCTGGTTCAGAATACATGACTAGCATGCTCACTGCTCACAATCAGTTCATGCTTGGTGCCGCAAAACCACAACCACCACGATGCTCCCGAAGGACCCGATTGCATAATTTCACAACAATCAGCAGTTATGTGGTCAGCTAGATCGCGTGATTAAACACTACTGGATTAGTTTTTGGTGGGGCTATGTTAAGGACAGAGTCTATATGGAGGAAATCGAATCGATTTAAGCCTTAAAACTTAAAATCCGTGATGTGATTTAGGAAATAGAACAGCCATTTTGCCAAAAAAAAAAGTGATTAAGAACTTTGTTGAAAAAATCAACATCTGTCAGTGGGAACGTGGTGCACATTTGCCAGATATCATTTTTCATTTATAATTGTCGAACTTTTCTCTTCGTGTAATACAATAAAAATTTGAATCATCTTAATCTAAATTTTTTTGTTTTATTTTAAAAAACAAACTTCTTGTTAAGAAACTCTTTTGATTTAGAATAACATTTGGGATTCCCTCTTTTCCTTTCTTTTTTTTTTGAGCTGGATGGTTTGTTACCTTCTAAAGATTAAAATTTAAATAAATTCACAGTTCTTTCAGAGCTGGATGCCGGACCCCGTCTTGTGATCAAGGTTTAAGCTTTTTTTTGAAACAATTGCAAACATTGCAAGTTAAGAAAAGTCAAGAAAGAAAGATGTTTGGCCAAAAACTAGTTTAGATTAAATAAATAAATAAGAATTAAAATAAAAAAATTCAATCTAACCTCAGATTTTTGATAACTTTGAAGCTTGAAACTTGATAAATAAGCAGCTGCTTTTTCCCCCCCAAATTTTGTAATTAAAATTTCGAAAAAAGCTTCTTTATGGTCCTTGAGTTAAATTTTATATAGTTTAATAATTATTACACCTGCTTGCTCTCTAGCTCTCCCTCTCTTTCTCACTCAATCTCTCTCTCTTTCTCTCTCTCTCTGTTTCTCTAAGACAGCTTTATTTTTTCACGCTCATTTAATCGCTTGGCTTATAAAGCGTTAAAATTTATAAGTTTTGTTTCAGTTTGATTTGTTGTTGTTGTAGTTGTTGTTGTTTTATTTTTTGTGTTTCTCGCTTTTGAAGAAATCAAATGAAATAAAATCTTCAAGTAATATTTCAAGAAAACACATTCCTGACGTTTGTTGGCCAATCAAATATCAGTACAAACAGCAGACAACACCACACGTACGAATGTATAGAAAAACGAAGAAGAAACTAAAATTGCAGCTGGTCTCTTTGCCAGAGACCCTCATTCTTTTGAAAGTTTTAGTGACCACAAAAAAAAAATAATAAAAAATAATAAAAAATGAAAAAAATGTTTTTAAAACTGACGATTCTTCGATAATAAAACAGAATGCAACAAAATACCAGTTGCACCAATAACAGTTTGTCAAACAGTAGTAAATTTTAATTAACAAAAACAACAACAAAAACAACAATTACAAAAACAGCAATCGAAAGACAAGAATTAAAACAGTATGATCGTTGCAACAATGTATGTGTTTGTGTGTGTGTATTGCATTGTAACGGTTCAACTTAAGAAAAATTCTCTCACAAAAGAGAGAAATACTCCTGCTACTCTCTGCTTCTTTTATTTCAATCGTTGTTTTAGTGGAATTTTTTCAAAGATGGAAATTGAATATGTAGAACGTTTCACAAATTTCGGTTCGTGACAGAAACTTTAACGCTTTGAGAGCAAGGAACAGAAAACAACAAATAGAATCATAATGAGCTGTATTATTGCTGAACATAGATGGCATCAGTTAGTGTCCTTCCTTCCCCTCTAATCCAATCTACATAGTCAAGTACCCTGCTACATTCTTTAGGAAAGGGATAGGAGAAGAGATGAAACAGGTGTCGGAATAGTCGGAAACTAACTGCCGTATAAGATAGACAACTCAGCGATCAGTGAGACTATGCCGTCATCACCCCACTAACAGTCAATTTTTATTTTTGTAGTGGAAAAACAGCCACAAGGTCCACAAACTGACAACTGTGTGATTCGATTTACAACCGCGCCTGGCCATGAAGCCTTAATCAGATGGTGGACCAAACCACTGCATAATTTGGAACGTCATGCTCGTCCTAGGAAGCCGAAGCCATAATTCTATGCAACAGAACTTTCTAGTTGCAACTTCGATGATTCCAGAACAGGGTTGCAAATCATCACTCCTTGCTTAAGAGTTAGAGACTTTCCAACTCCTGTCCAGAACACATGTCTAGCATGCTAGCTGGACTGGATCATTCACTTAGGGTGTCATTAACAGTGAGATGATCCTGGCCACCATAATAACCATTATACTGTTATGGGGCCGCGAAATCACAACCACCACGATACTCCCGAGGGGCTTACCTCAATAATCAGCCAGAGAACTATTAAATGTCTAAAGAGACAAATAATGAACTCTGCGAGCTTACCGATTCCCGTGGAAATAAAGTGGAGTTTCCAGTTGTACTCCTGCTGACTTCAGGGGACTGGGCTCCCTTTTTCCCCAGCTGAACTGTGTCTAGATAGTCAAAGTTCTATAACTGACAAGCTAGTACACTACCTACTAGCCTTCAGGGCCACCTAACTAACTTAACTTACAACCAGCATAAATTCTCGAATTAACTTTAACATTGCCTCAAGGTTTCCTCTCCATAATCCTACAAAAATTATTCAAATTCCTTTTTCCTAAGATTCCAAAGACTAAATCGTCCTTAAAAACATTATTTTTCACCTCCATTTATCCTTTTAAGAATGCCTTGATTAACTTAGGAGTCATCCATAAGATTTAGTCCTTTGAAACTCTGCACCAAGAGCTCCATATTCCAACCATAAATGATAAATGTCTCATACTTCTCTTAGAAAAAGTCTATTAAACTTGAAATGGTAATATTATTTTGGACAAAAAACATTATAACGGATGTTTCTTTTTATATAGTCATAGAACTTAAGGTTGGCAACACTTTTTTACTGGCGGCCATTGTAACAGCTATCCAAAGATTTACGTTTAGCTTCATCTGGCATTTCACCATGAAGAGGTAATCGGCTAACTGTGCAACGCTTCTGAATTGTGTAAATTGGTTCGACCCAAAACAAGTTTGTCCTTGGATTCCGATTTTCATAAGCGAATTTTGTTTGGCGATGAGGGCTCACGTTTGTTTGAATGGTTACACCAATAAGCAAAACTATCATACTTGGAGTGATGATAATTCTCAAGTGCATGTGGAGTGAAACACTTTTGAATCCATAAAAACTAGATTGAATATTTGCTGTGCTTTATTTTTTACCCATTAGGCCTCTGGGAAGCATATGCCATTCACTTGTCTCCGCCATGTTGTTCTATTTGGCGCTATTCTCTTTGCATTCTTCCATGTGAGGTTACATTGTCAAAGTTCTTGGGTTCCTGATCGACGCCAGATCTTCTTGGGTTCCTGATCGACGCCAGATGTTCTTGGGTTACTGATCGACGCCAGATGTTCTTGGGACATCCTGATTGTCTTGATCCTTGCGCATTCCAGTCGAGCACCATTCCAGTTATGCTGTCAGTATCTTTTCTAAGGGCGTGTCCTATCCGTTACTATTTTCTTCTCTTTATTTGCACCATTACAGATTTTGTGCTTTGCCATTGCATTGGTTTACGACTGCTTGTAGTCATTGTGTGATGTTGTTGGAGACTAACCAAGTTTCGCATCCGTAGAACATGCTGGACTTTACACATGCGTTTAATATTCTTAACTTTGTTTTTGCGTGGATAAGCGACTGTTCTTTCAGACTGGCCATAGTTGTGCGTATGCTGCTTTTTCGCTATGTGAGTCTGTGTTTCACATCTGCTTCTGCTCTACCATCCGAAGTTGTCTACGAAGTCGACTAGTTGATGTTCCATGCTTGTAAACTGTGTGTTAGTGGTTTTAACCTTCATCGCCTGGGTCTTTTGACGTTTATCTGTAGCCCTGCGTTTGCTCAGTCGCTGCTAGTCTTATAAGATGGTCTAGCTTAGCTTGCATGTCGCTAGCTTTATAAGATAGAAGACAGGCGTCGTTCGCGAAGCGTTTAATTAATTAATAAGCGACTGTTTTTCTAGACTGACCATTAGTTGTTCAAATGCTGCTTTCGCCATGTTGAGTCCGTGTTTCATGTCTGCTTCTGCTCCACTATCAGAAGTTGTCTACAAAGTCGACCGTTTGATGTTGTATGATGATGGACTGATTACGTAGTCTTAATCAGATGGTGGACCAAACCACTGCATAATTTGAAACGTCATGCTCGTCCTAGGAAGCCGAAGCTATAATTCTATGCAACAAAACTTTCTAGTTGCAACTTCGATGATTCCAGAGCAGGGCTGCAAATCATCACTCCTTGCTTAAGAGTTGGAGACTTTCCAACTCCTGTCCAGAACACATGTCTAGCATGCTCACTGGATCTGGGAACATTTTACCATGTAGGTGTTATTAAAGGTGAAATGAACCCGGCCACTATAGAACCATAGACTGATATGGGGCCGCGAAACCACAACCACCACGATACTCCCATATAGGGGCCAACCTCAATAATCAGCCAAAGAACAGTTAAATGTCTAAAGAGACAAATAACGGAACTCTGGGACTTACTGATTCCCGTGGAAATAAAGTGGAGTTTCCAGTTGTAGCCCTGCTGACTTCAGGGGACTGGGCTTCCTTTTTCCCCAGTTGCACAGGTCTACATAGTCGCTCTCCATAAAGACCATATATGTGCCTCCGGGGTGTAATGATGATGGACTGTGTGTTACTGGTATTAATTTTCATGGCCTGGGTCTACTTGAGGTTTATCTGTAGTCCTGCGGTTGCAGCTAGTCTCACAAGATGGCTGACCTTAGCTTTTTTTTTAAAGAGAAGTAGCTCTTCAGGCAACAATGCCCATTTAGTTAAGTACCGTGCTACTCCCGGCCTCCCCTCTTTAAAGACTAGCTGCTTTTTGCTTACCTTTACCTGTTTAAAATTCTCAAAGTGTTCTTTGATTCTTTAAAATTACCCGCCAGCACCTTCATATTCCAACTATATACAATGAATTGCCAATTGTTCGCTGGAAAATTTGGAGAGAAAACCCAAAAAACCACTTGGTTTTTCAAGTTGGGTCTTCCTTACAGTTTTAATAGTTTACAGTTCTTTACTCGGTAGCAATGCAGCCATATTCCAGTAGAAGATTTAAGATTCGTCATTACTTAGCGAATTCCCTCCGGGGGAACGCAGGTTTGTTGGATCTCTTCCCCATTTTGACATGTGCTTCCGGGGCTAAAAGACAGCACCAGTCGCCTGGGCTAGCAGAAGCCAGAAACTGGAAGAGACATAGGACTCTCCAAGTGAAATCAGAGACTTTAGAGACACAATGGTACCACGGAGCTACAGCTCTCTTCTGGTTATTGATGAGGCCCCTCGGGGAGCAACCTCGTTGCTGTGTTTTAATCCAGCTACAGTTAACATCCAATGTTCTAGCTTGCGCATGGAACAGGTTTAGGAGTTGGATAGTCTCCAGCTTTTCAGCAAGGAGTAAGGCGTATATGCACCTAGATGTGTTGGCATCTTAGGGCACAGGTGGAGGCTTTGTATACACCCCAGTGGTAAGATCACCGTCAGATTAATTCTTAGCGGCCAGGTGCTAACGCTAATTCTATCACGTATTCCTTAGCGTAGTATAAAGGGGCCAGAAAATCGTTCAATTGCTTAAAACACTCCTTCATTTTTCTACTTCGCATGAAACTCCAGAAACTCCAAAATACTTCATGGCAGACAAAAGATTTCTTTCATTCTCTCTTTTGTTTTTTATGTGATCTTGTTCTTTATCGTGATATCTGAGTTATTATCTTATCTTATGATTAAAAAAATTACCATTTCTCCCTTCCATTTTCCCACAATTGTTAAGTGAAAGAAAAACATTAATTTCCATCAACTAGATTTTAGGGTTCTTAAAGTAGCCGCACAACAGTGGCTGCATTACGATAATTTAAATTTCACGCGATAATTATTAAATGAAATGCAATTGGGGTGGATAGCAAGTACTAACAGCCATTATTATTTTGTTCCATTTTATTTTTTTCAAAAGGAAATTTAGAAGCAAAAAACAAACGACAACAACATGACAAACACGTAGTCTTCCTTACAACAACAACTATTGCCAACTACTTGTTGCTACTTCAAACTTCCAACATGTCAAGTGTTAATTTGTTTTATAACACATACACACATACTCTCTCACTCTAACTCGTACTCCTCGCTCCTAATACAAACGAAACGCAAAAAAAAGCCCAAAGAGAAAAAAAAAGAAACCGAAATGAATGACGACGACCAAAGGCCAGATGTTCAAATTTAAACCACGAAAGAGATCGCACATTTTATGCTGAATTATGAAAATGATGAAATGTTAAATGTGTGTGTAATACGAGTCGTTAATGTTCACGTTCATGTTGTTCCAATTTTTTTTTGCTCTTATTTTGCCTGCTGGCTATTTTCTAGGTTTTGTTGTCGTTGTTGTCGTTGTGGGTTCTGCATATTTACGCTGACATAATTAAGAATAATGTGTGAAATAATTTTTATGATAATGTTCGTTCCATCATTCCTTTATTTCACTTTTACATTCATAATAACACTTCCATATTTTACAGCCTCCCTCTCTTAAAGAGGAAGACGACATCTTCTTCTTTTTTTTTGTATAAATCGTCCGACATAAAATTATTGGGATTAAAATTTCAAAAATATAAAAATAATTGAAGAAAGCAAGGGAGAGAGTTCAGTGAACTTATTAAATTTAGTACATATATAGGGTGTCCGCTGTGCAGGTATACTACTTCGGTTTGCGCCATTTTAGTACCTTACTCCTTTGAATATAAAAACGTCGTAACGGTAACTGTGAATGGGGAGCGATGTCGTGAAAACTTTTTTTGACGCCACAACTGCATGCTATGGTATCAACAAGCTGCCCCTGTAGGCTGGTAACTAGTGTGCTAGCTTACATGACTGAGGGTTGTGGTTTCGATTCCCAACAAAGACCTTGGTTTTTTTCACTACAAATAAAAATTGACTGTCGGCGGGGCTGCTCAGCAATTAAGGCATAGTCACTGGTCACTGAACTGTCTGATACGACAGTTAATTCCGTAACTATCCTTCTACTTTCACCACCTGTCGCATCTCTTCTCTATCCCTTTCCTAAAGAATGTAGCACGGTACTTGACTAAACAGGCATTGTTGTCTGAAGTGCTACTTCTCTTTTAACAAAACGGTGCCACATCGTATACAGCCAGGATTTCAATGGAATTACTGCGAGACCTCTTTCCTTAACAAGTTATTTCAAGAAATGGTGAGATGATGTTGATTGGCCTCCACCGTCGGTTGGTTTGACTGCTCTGAACTTCTTTCTTGTGAGAATATTATGTAAGCAAACCAGTTTGTTCACAAACCAAATTTGACGCGGGTTGACGCAAATACGCAAATACCTTCCCGGTGGACAACCTGTAGCTAAGTAGATTAAACATGAATTTAAATAAGACTGCATATAATTTTTGTTGAAACCCCCCCCCCCCCTCCCCTGGGGCCTAACTGATATGTTTTTATGGAAATCCACCATCATTACATATGTCAACGGGGGGAAAACGGGATTCCAGTCCCCTGAAGGCTAGCAGGAAGTCAGCGGGAAGCTCCACGTTATTTCCACGGGAATCAGTAAGCCCCAGAGTTCAGCTATTTGGTTCATTAGCTTTTTAGCTGTTTTCTGTCTGATTATTTAGGTTGGCCCTTCGGGAGTATCGTTTTTGCTGTGTGTTTCGAGGCCCTCGTTTGAGTTTTTGGATCATTCACAATGAATGGGCCAAGTCCAGTGAGTATGAATGCCGCCGTCGTGTTCTTAATTATATTAAGCTTCATGCGTTCTGGATTAGAAGTTGGATAGTCAGTCTTCAACTCTTCAGCAAGGAGTGAAGACTGCGGCCTGCTTTGGGCTTTTGCAGTTGCAAGTAGGAATGACCGGAGGATATACGTATCCGAAGGCCTTCACAACATTAAGACTTCTCATGCAAACGGGCAAACGAAAAACACCCTCAAACGGACACATGTACCTAGATAATAATAAAAGACGGAGGTATCGATAAAAACTTACTTTGCATAACAAATGCCAGGTAGTTGGCATTCTGCTTACCTGAATAGATACGAACGAACTTAAACAACAGAACTGCCTGAACGCCAACACTGATTCAGATCAGTAAAAACCACAACGCGGCTTGAGAATGAAGCAATCGCTTCGACTACAAACCAGCCACTTAGGACAGGAAATAGCAATAGTCATCTCATTGCTCCTTTACTGAGAACATTGAGTGAGCATGCTTATCATGTGTTCTGCGACCAGGAGTTGGATAGTCTCCAGCTCTTCAGCAAGGAGTGGGGGTTGACGATCCCACTTCGAAAGCTTCAAAATTGAAGAAACTAGAAATAACCTAGAAATTAGTCTTCGACTTCCTAGGACGTTGGCGCACATATTATACATTTATCGGTTTTTATAGAACTTCGACTATCTAGACCATTGCAACTGGGGGTATAAGGGAGCCCAGTCCCCTGAAGGCAGCAGGGGTCAACTGGAAACTCCACGTTATTTCCATGGGAATCAGTAGCCCGCAGAGTTTCCGCTATTTGTCTCTTTAGGCATTTAGCTGTTTCTATGACTGATTATCGAGGGGTTGGTCCTTCGGGAGTATCGTGGTGGTTGTGGTTTCGCGGCCCCTAACAGGTCTGTTTTTAAGGGGTGCAAGAATCATTTCACCTTTAATCACACCTACCTGGTGAAATGATCTTGGATCCAGTGAGCATGCTAGACATGTGTTCTGGACAGCAGTTGGATAGTCTCCAGCTCTTCAGTAAGGAGTAGTGGTTTGCAGCCCTGCTATGGAATCATCAAAATTTCAAGTAGGAAAAACATGTTGCTAGAATTAGTCTTTGGCTTCCTAGGGCGTCAATGACGTTGCTTTTCATTCCCAGTGGTATGATCACCATCTGATTAAGGCTAACTGCCAGGGTGCAGATGTAAATCTTATCACGAAATATCATATCGCCCAAGTGGTTTGACCAACCCGTCGAGTTATGGCATACACACGCTAGGTACCGACGTATGTAAATCTTATTACGCCTAACTTTTGTTTTAAAAGTCTATAAATTTAAAGTTAATAAAAATATATGTGGTGTACAAATAATTATGTCCCTGGCTGTATGCATAAAAAGTAACTTCCGTGTAATTGGAGTATGCAAACACGTGTTTTTTTTTGTTTTTGTTTTTGCGCAAATCGCTTCTAACTATCAGGCGTCCAACTTTTGTTTGGACATTGTAACTTGTTTGTGTTCTCCTATGAAATTATATCAATACCTGTCGTCCCAGTTTTAGTTTAAGCCACTGTTGCATTTTATGTATGTACTTAAATACGATTCTTTCTTATTTATGAATGTAGTATAAGCAGACATACATACATACATGCATGCATGCATACATATATACATATGTATGTATGTATGCAAGTACGTATTTATCACTTCAAAGTAATTTAAAAAACCCACGTGTTATTTTTAATTCCGTGTTCATTTTTAAATGTTAAAAATGCGTTTTATTTACAATTGACATTTTCAATGATTTGTCAAATAGAGAAAAATAAAAAAAAATAAGAGCAATGAAAATAAAAACCTTAATACCACAAACACAGAAAAAATTAAAGCAAAAACAAAACAAAACCATCAATTACTACAAAGAAATGAAGCCATTTGTAATAAGAGAATGCATTGAAAATAAAATTTACTAAGGAAAGATTAGACCCAGTTTACATTGTGCAACTTTTGTCGCTGCAACTCTTACTTTATTGTTGTAAATAATGTGTGTAATGAGAATAGTGATAGAGTTACTCTCTTCCCCTATTCTCTTTACTCACATTATTTACAACAATAAAGTAGGACTTGCAGCGACAAAAGTTGCACAATGTAAACTGGGTCTTAGCGAGAGCAAAGTTCAAAATCAAGCT
Source organism: Trichopoda pennipes (assembly GCA_030448955.1). Taxonomy (NCBI): domain Eukaryota; kingdom Metazoa; phylum Arthropoda; class Insecta; order Diptera; family Tachinidae; genus Trichopoda; species Trichopoda pennipes. The sequence goes on along the minus strand of JASKUP010000056.1, from coordinate 3,655,098 downwards.
GATTACAAAAACAAACACAAACAAACAAACTTACATACACTAAACATGCCCATAAAAACACAGGCATGCAAGCATACGCATGTATTTTATATCAACTTATACAATATGTGTATGAATGTATGTATGTGCATGCATGCATGCCTACAAAGTACTTGAGAGCAGTACTTTACTAAATAGAGCACTCTCTAATTTTACAAATAAACACAAGCAAACAAACACATGCACTGTATGTTAAATGCATTGGATTTACAAATGCATCAACTCATTGGGGAAAAGTAAGCAAGAAAAAAAAACAAAAAATTAAACCGCAATTTCTTTACTTTGTGTTTTTGTTGTTTTTTCTTTTTCATATATTTTTAATGCCTACAAACCAACCAACCAGTCAGCCAGAGAAGTTTTAAAAATAAAACCAGCAAAAAGGAAAAAAACCAAAATAAGGGAAAAATTATAACGCGTAAATAGAAAAACAAAACAGAGCAACAAACAGAGTTGAGTTTAATATTTATTTAATTATATTTTTAAATGATGAAAAGTTTGCCTTTTGTGCTGTTTTTTATTTTCTTCAATGGACGCTGTTTTTGTAATTTTATATTTAGATCAAAAAGACATTAAAAACGGGACATTATAGTAGACGCACATGCAAACGCACACACACACATACCTATAAACATACATACAACCAAGTACACACTTGATGTCAAAAGAATACGGGCAATTTTTAGGCATTTTATTAATTTCTACTTGATCGGAAAAATCTGCCTGGGGAAATAAAAAAAAAAAGAAAACAAAACAAGGGAAAAATTATATTCGTACAGTTTGGTACTTCTAACAAATTTAAATTTAGTTATTCAAAAATTAATCCAAAGAAGTGAGAGGGTGCTGGGTTTGCTGAAGATGATTTTCTTTGTAATATCACTATTTACCGTTATTAGCTCAAACAACACACACTTTGGTATATTGACGACGCTTGATGTGGTCACTTTACTTCAGCTCCTGAGTCAAATGAACCTTGTTAGCTTCTAAATTCAAATTTCTATTCAAAATTTCCATTAGTGATGTTCTTGGGAAGGTGTTGTGCACGACAGCGAAACAAGATTGATGGCTGTTCTGAACCACTATCGAAAATAACATCAATATTTTCCTTAGCACGAATTGAATAAGCTTTCACAGGTTTTTTTTTATATTTCCTACAGAAGCGGTTTGCTGAAATTTTGCACACAATTCTCCAGATTGTGGAGGTACTTGGAAAATTTCAACGACCAAAAATACTCTCGATGTTAACGTGTGACCCACATTTAACGTCATGCTTTGTGATAGGACCATCTCTAAGAAAAGTGCAAACTAGGTCACCTGTAGACTAGTAGGTAGTGTACTAGCTTGTGAATATGGCGGTTGTGGGTTCGATTCCCAACGAAGACCTTGGTTTTTTTTCACTACAAAAATTTAGTTTATTTCCGACTATCCTTCTAATTTCACCACCTGTTCCATCTCTTCTCTATCCCTTTCCTAAAGAATGGAGCACGGTACTTTACTAAATAGGCATTGTTGCCTGAAGTGCAAAAAAAAACTCTGAATACTTTAACTATCCTTTCCTTCTTTTTTGCTCGGACCAGCACTCAGGGGATGACCCCTTACTCACGCAATGCTTTGTGCCAGAACTAGGAAATTAGGTTAAAGGCATGAGGATAGAAGGGAGTAGTGTTTGTGGGCATTCAATTAAAACTTTCCTACATTGAAAGTGACAGAAAAGACCTCCGGAAGAAGTTTATTTCACATACGATATGTTCTGCTACAAAAAACGAATTTTCCCTGTAATAGGCAGTACGATTTACTGGCCAATCCACCAAAATCGAGTTAAACGCAAAAACGTGCGAGTAGTAACGGAAACAAGTTCCCTAATTTCATTAAAACACTAACCATTGTAGTAACGATAAAACAGTGAAATACATTCCACATTACATCGATGCTCAAGAGAATCAATAGAGTTAGAAACACTACTGTCCCCCAAATAAGCTTCTTCGCCCTCTCCTGTATGCGGTCGAGCAACTCCAAAATAGTTTTTGGAACGCCAGCCCATACATAACAGTTGTATTCTATTTTTGGATGGATATAGATGATACAAATAATACAAAGATCAGATGGAGTGAAATATCTCTTACACCGCCACCCCCGAGGGCACATTATAAGTCTTTATGGATCACACAACCATCTTTGGGGGGTAAAAGGGAGCCCAGTACCCTTTAAGGCTAGCAGGAGCCAACTGGAAAATCCACTATATTTCTACGGGAATAAATAAAACCCCAGAGTTCCGCTATTTGTCTCTTTAGGCATTTAGCTGTTCTCTGACTGATTATTGAGGCCGGCCCTTCGAGAGTATCGTGGTGGTTGTGGTTTCGACCCTCGTTTGAGTTTGTTGGTCGAATCATTTACAATGGACACAATGAATGGTTCAGGGTCCAGTGAGTATGAATGCCGTCGTGTTCTTAATTATATTAAGGTTCATGCGTTCTGCACCAGGAGTTGGATAGTGTCCGACTCTTCAAAAAGGAGTAAAGGCTGCGGACTAATCCGGGCTTATAAAGTTGCAACAACTAGGAGTGACCGGAGGATATACGTATCCGTATCCGAAGGCCTTCTGGGCGAGAATGACGCTACATTTCATCCAAAGTGGTAATGATCCACCATTTGATTAAGGCCCACGGCCAGGTGCAGATGTAAATCTTATCACGTCATCTCTTACACCGTTTTAGAAAACCGAGGCACTTGTAAACTTCTTTAGAAACCTGAAAAATGTGTTTAGTCCATTCAGCGAATATCATACTGAATTTTCAAGCCAAAAATATTAAGAGCTTCCCATTCCGTAATGCCTATATCACTCATATAGTAACAGATGCAGCACCATTTCCGATTATCTATTATCCATGCGTAAGCATGCAACATTGTGTCTTACGAGCATTAAAATCTACTCTTTTCAGATGACCCCATTCCGAGATTGTTACGAGATCGTGATTAAGTGTATCATGCATTTTCTGCCTTTTGGGAGCCCACCTCCAACTGGTCCGGTCTATTACTAAATGAATACGAATTGACAAATGGTGCTGTCATACATCTCTTGCCCTCATCACAGCGAGATTTTGATTTTTCTTACCACCAAAGCAAGAAGGGGTTCATTTTGCATACTTGTGTGCAGATAAACAGTGGTATTAAAGCTATATTGGTTACATTTCGGTGTCCTAGGCAAAGTTTTCCTTAGAGAGACCTCCCGCTACCATGTCGCTATTTGTTTTTTGTTTGTGGAGAAGACGACATTAATAGGCGCCAAAGAGCTAGACAACAGTATTAAAGCTATACAGTTCCATTTCGATCTTCTGCTAGACCAAGTTTTCCATAAGGGGGGTTCCCTTTCCTCCAAATCAAGAAGCGATTTATTTTGCGTACTAATTTATCGTTAAACAGTAGTATTAAAGCTAAGCTGTGTGATTCTATTTCGGTGTCCTAGGCCAAGTTTTCCATAGAGAGACCATCGCTTCCATGTCGCTATTTATTATTATTTTTTTTTTTTTGAGAATACGGCATTAATAGTCGCCAAAAGGCTAGGAGTTAGGGGCTTCACAATTAAACAGGAGTATTAAAGCTATACAGTTTCCTTTCGATCTCCTAGATCAATTTTTCTCTATAGAGAGATGGCCCATCCATGTAACCCTTTTTTTGGATACGGCATTACCAGTCACCATAAGCAACCGAAATCGCCAATAGCCCTTAGCACTGTAAGGGCACATTGAGGAAGTTGGTGATCATATTTTTTTTATACCGAATAATAAAAACGCCGTCGGGTTTAAGCTAGCAACAGTCGGTAAGGAACTTTATTCTGAATCACATTAAATCTCTATATCGTTTTTAATAAAATTTTCATTTCACTGTTCCAAAGTGAATTGTATTAATTTTCCACAAAGAAAAAAAGGGGAAGATGAAAAATAACCATACCGTTTTTATTGACTTTTTGGCGATTTTTTTTTTGTTTCCAGAGTCGATGATTTCAAAGACTTTTGCTTAATATTTTTGTGAAGAACTTTAAAATTTCTCTCTGTGAAAGTATTCCTTTGTATGCATGTTTGTGTGCCTTTCATTTATGAATGTGCTCTCTTTCTTTTGACGCTCACTGTACCTATTAAAAATACATCATTTTTATTGCAACATGTTTCTGGTTCTGCTTCCACCATGTTGTTGTTTGTTTAATTCATTTTTATTTATTGCTAGAAAGAGTGTCAGGAGGGGGAAGTAGATTTTGTTTTTTGTTTCAGTAGAGAAAAAAAATATTAATTCGCTTCAGTGAAACAAAAAAAAAACTATTATAATGGAAAACGAGTAAATTAAATTTGTGAAAATATAAAACTGCAGATAATATTTTGATTGTGGGATGTAAAATTGTTTGGGATTAAATGAAAGTATTCAATTTCTTCCATGAAATAAAACAAAGTTTCTATATTTTTTTTTTGTTTAACACACTGGTTATTTTATGCTGCTTACTGGCCGGCCAGTAGTTTAGGAAAAGTGTAACACAACAAGAGCAAACTGTCAATTATTTGGGTTAGAATGTCTGGAAAATTAATATTAAAGAAAGGAGATTAATATTATTTTTTACAAAAACTAGCAAGTGGGTTTCTTCTTTGTATAAAAATGTTGCTATAAAAAAAGAAGGGTTCTTTTAAAATCAGAGTGGCTAATTCTACCCTAATTCTGCCAATTCCCTCAAAAAGAGATTCTTGAAAACTATATGGCCCTACATACACACTTAGCAAAGAGCATATTGCCGCCAAACCCATTGCACGGAAAAGCCGGGGTTAACCAACTTTGAAAGCAACTAACGATTAAACTCGCCCGCCAGTAAAAGGTGCTAAAACCTGCTAAAAGTAAACACCTCAAAAAGGAAAATTGTATTTGATCAATAATTTTGTTATGTACAGTCATCGTTACATCCAGAAAAACTGACGACTATTCATAAAAAAGCAAATTTTGGATTTTAAAACGATTATTCGAAAAACCGGTTTTAAAATTATTCGATTAATATGAAGAAAAATTAATTTATTTTAATTCTATAAACAAATAACTAGTTTTCAGATGTTAATTAATGAAAAAAAGCAAAAAACAGTGATTATTCGGAAAACCGATTATAAAATTATGCGATTATATAATATATAATAATAAATAATATATTAATAATAACAATAATAATAATATATTATATAAACAAATAATTAGTTGCCAAAAGTTGATTAATTAAAAAAATTAATAAATAGTGTGTATTCGGAAAACCGATTTAAAATTATTCGATTAATATGAATAAAAATTTAATTATTCTAATTAATAAACAAATAATTACTTTTCAGATGTTAACGAATAAAAAATCAAAAAATTGCGATTATTCGGAAAACCGATTATAAAATTATTCGATTAATTTAAATAAAAAAATTAATTATTTTAATTATATAAACAAATAATTAGTTGCCAAATGTTAATTAATAAAAAAAAATCAAAATATAGTGATTATTCGGAAAACCGGTTTTAAAATTATTCGATTGATTTAAATAAAAATTTAATTATTTTAATTATATAAACAAATAATTACATGCCAGATGTTAAAAAACCGAAAAACCGGTGTTTTTATTTTACAAAGAGAAGTAGCAATTCAGGCAATGACGCCTATTTAGTGAAGTACCGTGCTACATTCTTTAGGAAAGGAATAGAGAAGAGATGAGACAGGTGGTGAAAGTAGAAGAATAGTTACGAAAATTAACTGTCGTATCAGACAGCACACCGACTAGTGACCATGCCCCTTCATCGATAAGCAGCCCCACCAACAGTCAATTTTTATTTTGTAGTGAAAAACAGCCAAGGTCTTTGTTGGGAATCGAACCCACAGTAGCCTACAGAGGCACCTACTATTGCAGTATCGATAGAATAGTGAAATACATTCCACATTGCGTCGATGCTCTAGAAAATAGTTGAAAAGAGAATAGTTGGATGAGCCAATGAGCCTCTTGGCTCTCTCCTTCCCGTACGCGGTCGAGCAACTCCCAAAATAGACTTTGGGGCGCCGGCCAATACATGAGAGTTGTATTCAATTTTTGCACGGATATAGATGGTATAAATAGCACGAAGATCGGATGGAGTGAAGTATCTTTTACACCGTTTTAGAAAACCGAGGAACTTGTGGCACTTTCACTTCATAGTGCGATTTTAATTTTAATGCGATTTTCATGCGAAATTGAATTCATTGTAACAAATGCCGAGGCATCTACTACGAATATGTCAAAAAACTATCATGTTGTTGGTGTTGCGTTACAATTGAAAAACAGACTTCTTGCTGAAAAACCCGGTATATCGAAAAGCAATGAATATTTGATTTGAATGTTTTATTGTCAGAAAAATCGTGATACATGAATTAACTTAATGATTAATTGCTTTAAAAAGAAATGGAACAAAAAATTACAAGGGATTTATTTTGGTACCGTAAAATACATGTAAAAAGCAAATACGTACCTGCGTAATATACATACGTATGCGTGTATAATTGAAGAATACTATGGTTTTATCTTATCCATTGTTGGAAATTTTAAATATCTTGATTTGCTCTTTATTTGTTCCTTAGAATTGTCAATAGACTAAAATATGTACAGACAGACAGACAGACAGACAGACAGAAATATCTGTCTGCTGTTCTGTTTATTTTCAATTTATTTTTAATTTTTTTTCTTTTTTTTTTTTGTGAAAGAAATTAAGTGATTCATTATTTTTGTTCTCCTCTTTGTCTGTCTGTCTATCAGTATGATTAAGAGGGAGGGGGAGGTTGGTTGTTTAGCAATTGTAATGGAAATCTTTTTCATTCATGAGACACATTTCAATATTTTGACATGCAAACAACAAAGCAAATAGCACTTGAATGAATGAACTTACTAAAACAGAACACAAAACTCACAAAATTATAAATATTATTGAAGAAGAAGAAGCAAAAAAAAGCCCAGAATACACGCTTGTGCATTAAGATGAAACGGAAACAAGAGATTTCCGTTGAATTCCTCAAGTATTTTTTTTTTGATTTTTTTCAATTTATAAAATTTAAAATAACACAAATCAACATCAAAATTTTTATTAACAAATTATTGTTATAAATCAAAATAATATTCTTCAAAACATTCAAATAATTCTCAGATGCTGCATTTCAATTAAGTTTAAGAAAAATAATTTCTTTTAATTGAATGAAATGAAATGAGAATGTCTTTGTTTAAAAGAACGAAATTTAGGGAAAAAATAACATAAAATTTCATTTTTTAAAAAAAGATTTCTTTATTAAAAAGGCACTTTAGCTTAAAATTTGCAGAAATTATTTCTAAGAAATAAAACATATAAAAAAAAAACGCTATAATTTCATCACTTGAGAGTTCTGTACTCTTAAATATTTTTTAAACATTTTTGTTTACTACAGTTACATTAGTACAGCTGTGCTGCCAGAAACAAAATATCGAGAAAAAAAAACGTCAATGGTTTAACAAAAAAAAAAAAAAAATAATAATAATGTCATGTCATAAAAAAATTCACGCAAGATTTTAAGAGTGCCTTCCTTCAATTGTGTCTTAAAATATTTTAAAAAACATTTTTTATTTCTTTTGTAACAAGATAACAAAACAAGGGCGCACCATTGAAATACAAATTTCGTCTCTAATTAACGAAATTTTGAAGTGCAAAAATATTTTATGTTGCTCTTAACTGTTCTATTTCGCCACAAATAACAAACTAAAATTCCTATCGGGCTTTTCAGTAAAAAGTTTGCTTTTCAATAAGGCAACACCAACAATATGACAGTTTTGACATTTAGTTTTTTTTTACGTATTCATAGTAGATGCTTTGTTACAATAATTAAAATAATTAAAACTCCGGTTAACGTAACATTTCGTAAAATTCTTGATATTTTTGGACAACATAATCGTCCTTTTAAGACACCGCTATCAGGAATTTGGTCGTTAAATTTGAATCGTTAGGCTCGATACAAAACACCAACACTTGTTCGTCTGGGTCGTTCAACCCCGCAGCCGTGAGCCTCAGTGTTAAAGCAGATCTAAATTCGTCAATTCCTAGATGTTCTAAACAATTGAGGTTATCCAAAGCCACCACATGGCAAATTTTTCATAAGGATTTGACTTTGAAGCCTTAGAATATTTAACTGGTACAGGAGTTGTAGACGACCAACCATTCACATTGCCGTAGATTCGCTTTATTTATTCAGAAACAACCAGCTGGCTTTTTCTGCAAAAATCATTTCTTCAGACGAAGCCCATTTTCACTTGTCAGGGGATGTCACCAAGCAAATTTGCCGCATTTGGCCTTCTGAAATACCTAGAGCGATCATTGAGAAGCTAAGCTAAGAAGGTAAGCTATGTGATCTGGAGGCGTGATTGGCCGGTTTTTTTTCCAAGATGAGACTGAAAATGCCGTAAGGGCTATCGCGAGATGCATTAGATTTACATCATACATATTAAGTGATAAGATTTACATCTGCACCTGGCAGTGAGCCCTAATCAGATGGTGGTCATACCACTGTGAGTGAAAAGCAGCTTCACTCACGCCCCAGGAGGCCGAAGTCTAATTCTAGCAACAGGTACTTCCTAGTAGCAATTTCAATGTTTCCAGAGCAGGGCTGCAAATCATCACTCCTTGCTGAAGAGCTGGAGACTTTCCAACTCCTGTCCAGAACACATGTCAAGCATGCTCATTGGACTGGATCATTCACCTAGGGTGTTGTTAATGGCGAGATGATCCTGGCCACCATATAAAAACTGACCTGTCTGTTATGGGGCCGCGAAACCACAACCACCACAATACTCCCATATAGGCGCCAACCCCAATAATCAGCCAGAGAACAGCCAAATGTCTAAAGAGACAAATGGAGGAACTCTGCGAGCTCACTGATTCCCGTGGAAATAACGTGAAGTTTCCAGTTGTACCCCTGCTGACTTCAGGGGACTGGGCTCCCTTATGCCCCCAGTTACACAGGTCTAAATAGTCCAGTACTTTATAAATACCGATAAATGTGCCCCCGGGGGGTAGGGGGCCCTTGGGTGATATGTAGCGTCTTCTTCGCCCTAGAAAGCCGTCGGATCTCTGCATTCTCTAGTCACTCCTAGTTGCAACTTCGAGAGCTTGGAACAGGCCGCCCCACCTTCACTCCTTGCTAAAGAGTTAGAGACTTTCCAATTCCTGACCCAGAACACAGATTCGCTTAATTCATGCAGGAACAATCGACTGATTTTTCTAACAAAAAAATCATTTTTTCAGAGGAAGCCAGGGTGTGTCAGTCAACAAGCAAAATTGCCGCATTTGAGCTTCTGAAAATCCTAGAGCGATTATTGAGAAACCTTTGCATGCTGAACCTGATTGGGCCGTTTTTTTACGAAAATCAGCCTGGAAACGGTAACAACTCAATTTTGGCCAATTATTGACGACGTGAATTTCATTGAGATGTGGTTTCAAGAGGACGGTGCCACATGTCACACACTCAATGAAACGATCAATCAATTTATTGCAAATCAAATTTCCGGAGCGCATAATTTTACAATAATCAGCAGTGAAGTGGCCTGCCAGGTCGTATGTTTTAACACCACTGGGTTTTTTTTCGGACCGGCAATCTGGGGATGACTTTTACACATGCAATGCATTGTGGTAGAACTAGAAAATCAGGTTATGGGGAGTAGGAAAGAGGAACTAGTGTTTGTGAACCTTTATTTGAACTTTCCTCCATTGAAAGTGAGAGGAAAGACCCCAGGAGGGAGTTTCTTCCGCATACGGATGGTGGATCATACCACTGTGGATAAAATGTGGCGGTCACTGCTAGATGCAACTTCAAGCAGGCCAACGCAGCCACTCCTTGCTGAAGAGTTGGAGACTATCCAACTATTGTTAGGGCACTTATCATTGTAGTAACGTTAAAATAGTGAAATACAGCCCACATTGCGTCAATGCTCCAGAGAATCAATAGAGTGGGATAGCCTACAGTTGCCAATGAGCTTCTTGAACCTCTCCTGTATGTGATCGAGCAACTCCAAAATAAACTTTTGAGTGCCAGCCCATATATGAAAGTTGTATACCATCTTTCGACGAATATAGGTTGTATAGATAGTACGGAGTGTGGATGGATTACTTTTTGGGGGGCTATGTTAAGAACAGTGTCTATACGGAGCCAATCGAATCAATTTCAGCCTCAAAACTCAAAATCCATGATGTGATTAACCAAATAGGAACGGCATTTTTCCGAAAAGTGATTAAAAAATTTTATGGAAAAAAGAATAGACATCTGTCAGAGCGTGGTTGTGGTGGACATTTTCCAGATATGTTTTGTCATTCATAATTGCCGAACTTTTTTCTCTTCATGTAATACAATAAAAATTTGAATCATCTTAATATAATTTTTTTCTTTCTTGTTGAAAAACCCTTTATATGATTAAATTTTCTAAAAATTCTTGAAAACAACGTTGAGCGCATAAAAATTGTGCTTTCAAAACTCACGTGATTTTATGTCATTAAATAATAATAATAATAATAATAATTGATTTCATCATGACAATAATAATTAAATAAATTTTCTTTTCAAAATGTCTCAAAAACTTCACCCAAAAATGTCAGTCATTTTCATTTAATTAAATGAAAATATGCAAGACAAACTGGTTTTTAGCAAACACTTAATAATAATTTGCAGAAAAGCAGCTTATTGTATAATTATTCATAATAAAAAAACACATACACATATACACACACGCACAACAAATACAAAAAATATATCAGTCAGTCAGTCAGTCAGTCAGTTCAAACTGGAACAATTTGGTTTAATTTTAAGTTTGAAGGTAAACACGAATAATCCAAAATGCTGTTTAGAAAAACTATAAAAGTAATAAAAAATCGCTTAAAGTTAACATTGGCTTTAAAGGCATAACAAAACAACCGTTATTTTATTTACAAAAAAAATACCTGAATTTTAAAAGAGAGCACAACTGTTAAATAAAACAGTGTGTAGCCAGCTACTATACAAAACCAAAATAACCGTTATTATATTTGTAGCGAAAAACATTTACAGTGATGGACTTTATTTATGGTACAGTAAGCAATTTTAAATGAAATAACATAATTGCAAAGAAAGCAATTGGTATGAATTTTTATTTTCTAATATTTTGTTAACATACTTTTACTTTATTCTACAGGGTGTCCACCGGGAAGGTATACTACTTTGTTTTGCCGCCATTTTGGTAAACATTAGCCTAGATAGTTCATATTCGGCAGTCGTGAAGTAGACACGTGGCAAATTTATTATAGAAAAAAAATTAACGATAAACCAACGTGTTTTAATCGTTCAAACATTTTATCAAAATCAATAGGTGCCCCTGTAGGCTAGTAATAGCTTACATCACTGGGGGTTGTGGGTTCAATTTCCAACAAAGACCTTGGTTTTTTTTCACTACAACCAAAAATTGACTGTCGGTGGTCACTTTGCTGTCTTATACGACAGTTAATTTCCGTTACTATCCTTCAACTTTCACCACCTGTCGCATCTCTTCTCTATCCCTTTTCTAAAGAATGTAGCACGGTACTTGACTAAATAGGCATTGTTGCCTAAAGTGCTACTTCTCTTTAAAAAAAAAATCGATTACTGTGACGATGAGAAAGTTATGTGAAATTTTTGGGAGCAACAACGTGCCAACAAAACGCTTTACTTATCTAGTAGTGAATGATTTTGAAGAAGTAGAGTCTGTAGGTGATAGACTCAAGCATGGACCAACCACAAACGTATTGCAAGATCGCCTGAAAACATTACTGCTGCTCAAGAAAATGTTTAAAACAATCCATCAACCTTAACTCGACGCCGTGCTAAGGAGCTTGGTCTTCAAAGAACAACTTTGGTTACAATTTTGCACAAGGATTTGCATTTGTTTCCTTATAGGATTCAGTTGCCGCAAGAGCTTCTTGCACAAGAGCATTTACGTCGCCGTGCATATGCCACCAACAGGACGTTACAGCTTGCCCATGACAACTCCGATATTCATGAAAAAATCATGAGTGAAGGAACAATTACATTCGAATGGATATGTAAATAAACACAGAATAGTCGGTTCTGGGGAATGGTTAACCCTCAAATTATTCAACAGTCACCTTTGCATCCAATAAAAGTGACAGTCTGGGGTGCAATTTAGGTCAGGAGGAATCATTCATTAGACGTTGCTTCTTTGAAAATGAAAACGCCGTAACGGTAGCTGTTAATGGAGAGCGATATCATGTTGTGATTGAAAACTTTTTAACGCTACCCCCGAAGGCACATGGTCAGGAAGGGGAAGAGATCCATCAAGACAGCGTGGCCCCGGTGGAAAATGATCATACGGTCATTTTCTTTAAACATAACGGTTTATGGGTTTTGTGAGCCTCACATGCTATAATTTTGTTTGCTCACAAAACCGCCTAACTGAAAGTGAGCCTCACCGGTAAAGATGACTTTGCGGTAAAAGGCTTTTGCTTTAATACTTAATTGAATTGAACTTTATAACCGTAAGGACAAAGATCTTAATGGAAAATGTTTCACAAAATACTTATTTATAACAATGCCTAATGGTTGCGAACGTTGGCTAATTAATGTTCCAGTTTCAATCTCAACAGTTTGCTGTACAGCAAATCGAAATCATTCACTACACAATAAATAGTGGGTTTTGTTGGCACATTGTTTCACGTAACTTTCTCATCATTTTGATAAAATGTTTTAACGATTAAAACACGTTGGTTTATCGAATATTTTTCTTTAATAATTTGCCACATGTCTACTTCACGACTGCCAAATATGAACCGCCATGACTAATGTTTACCAAAATGGCGGCAAAACAAAGTAATTTACCTTTCTGGCGCACACCCCGTACTTTAATAACTGTCCGTTGTTTTACAGATTTTAGTTGGGCCCAATTTAAGAAATTAAGGGAATGGCCCTTCGTATGTATATACATATGTATGTATGTATGTATGTATGTATATAGCAATGAGTGATAATAATGTGTTATCAGTTATAACTAATTTAAAATCGCTAAAAACATGCTCACATAACATAAAAAGTTACAAAAGGTACGTTAAAAAAACGCAATTTCTTGTAAACAAAACCTCTTACTCAGTTGGGCAACACCATTCTCATTTTCTTTATACTTAAGACATACCGTTACTTTCATAAAGGGAAAAAAGAGCAGCAAAACACATGGGGAATATTTCATTTAAATTTGTTTTTGATTATTTTGTTTGATTTACACAAAAAATGATTACAAAATAGCTATTTTGCAATTAAATGATAATAACAACAACAACAACACCCTCTCCTCATACAATAAGTAAAAACATCAACAATATTTGAAGGTAATGTAAGTATGTACACATTTGCACATACATATGTACATTGGTAAAGATAAGTACAAACATTTTAAACAAAAACAACAATGTAAGAAACTAGAAGAAGCATTTTCTACAATAAAAAAAAAATAATAATAATTATACACAAAACACAAACGGAAATGAGTGACAATAAAAATATTTATATAAAAATAAAAACAACAACAGTAACAGCAGCAGCAGCCGTAAATATGTATGCGTATGTGTGTTTGTGTAAAATAATGGAACAAAAATAGCAAAATTATTTGAGTCTGGGAAGGGAGTGGTGGTGGGAGAATCTAGTGTTGAAAAAAAAATCCCATTTTAAATGGAGCACAGTACTGCAGAGAACAAGAAGAGCAGAGTTCCCGTTAAATAAAGAACTAAAACCAAAACAAACAAAAACTAATAATTGAGAATGAGATGCCAGCTTGTTTAATATTTGTTTGGTTGTGTGTTCTACTCCATATTGTATGTGTGTAATTGAATGAAATGGTTGTTTGGCTGGATTGTTTGGTTGTTTGGCATTACTTTAGCGATTTGAATTGTTTTAAACGAATTATGCTTATTAAAATTTTAAATAATACAAACTTTGTATTATGCAAATAATATATACATAAATGATTAATACAAATAAAATGCAAATTAATGGTAAATAAAATGTATTTAATAAATAAAATTAAAATAAAATTATTTAAGAATTATAAATTGTTTGTAATTTTTTTTTTTGAGCAATACAAAATTTAATCAAAATTAATTATTTTATTTTCTAAAGTTAATTTTTTATTTCAATAACATTTCATATTACAACAAGCCCCACAATTAATTACATAATTAATTATTTTCATACAATCAAAAAATTCTTGTGTCAAGTTAACAACACCCAACAAAATTAATTATCTAGAGTTACGCTGCTTAATGATGTGTTTGCATGTTTTACTTCCTTTTTATGCGCCAAAAATTAACCAACGTAAATAACTTTTAGGAATTTGTTTAACAACACTTAAGATGATGACGATTTATTTTAAAGATAATAAATTATTAAAATTATAATAATAATTTTAAGCTGAAGAAAACTAGTTGCCCATATCGGGAAATGACCTTGAGTAAAGTTTATCTGTAACTGTAAGTGGGGCGGGCAGGCATCAATCAAATGCCACTGTAAAGTTTTTTAAGAATTAAGATTAGCGGATTTATCTGAGAGCATATAACTAAATTGTAGGATTTTTTAAAGAAAGTCTTTAGGTTCGAAATCAATAAACGCTCTTAAACAATTAGCTAAACTTGTGAAGTATGAAGCGCTTAAAACCGTATAAGACGACAATAAGAACTTTAAAATTCTACATTGTGACTGATGAAATTTTCTTATAGTAAAGATTATGACTAAACAAATTTGTTTTTAAGAAAAATTATGTCTAACTAATTTTCTTGTTTATAGAAAAATTATAACTGATGAAAAAAAAAAACATGACTGACGACAACTTTTACAGAAAAATTTTGACTGACGTTATTTATTAATAAAAAAAAATCATAACTGATGAAATTGTTTAACAGAAATTTTATAACCGGAAAAAATTGAATTTTTCTTTTTTTTGTATAAAAAAATTATGGCTGATAAAATCTTTTTTGGGAAAATGATGACTGATGAAATTTTCTTATAAAATTATTACTAAAAAAATTTATTTAAATAAAGATTATGAAGTTTTAATTTTTTTTTTTTTTTAGAAAATTTATGACTGATTAAAAGTTTCTCTAGAAAAATTGTAACTGATGACATTTTTTGAAGAAAAAAATTTGACTGGCATTATTTACATATTTATAAAAAATTTCAAGACTGATGATTTTTTTTTAGAAAAATGTTGACTGGTCGAATTGTTTTTACAAGAAAATTTATAACAGATAAAATTTGTATATAGAAAAATTTTTACTGATAAAATTTGTATATAGAAAAATTTTTACTGACCAAATTTTTATATAGAAAAATTTTTAGTGATCAAATTTTTATATAGAAAAATGTTTACTTATCAAATTTTTTATAGAAAAATGTTTACTTATCAAATTTTTATATAAAAAAATTTTTACTTATCAAATTTTTATATAGAAAAATGTTTACTTATCAAATTTTTATATAAAAAAATTTTTACTTATCAAATTTTTATATAGAAAAATTTTCGCTGATATTATTTTTCTATAGAAATTTTATAGCGAAAATTTTTTACTGAAAAAATTTTTATATAGAAAAATTATGACTGATAAAAGTTTTTATATAGAAAACTTATGACTGATAAAAGTTTTTATATAGAAAAATTATGACTGATAAAAGTTTTTATATAGAAAAATTATGACTGATAAAAGTTTTTATATAGAAAAATTATGACTAATAAAATTTTTTTATATGGAAAACTTATGACTGATAAAAGTTTTTTTATATAGAAAAATAATGACTGATAAAAGATTTTATATAGAAAAATTATGACAGATAAAAGCTTTTATATAGAAAAATTATGACTGATAAAATTTTTTATATGGAAAAATTATGACTGATAAAAGTTTTTTTATATAGAAAAATAATTACTGATAGATAAAAGCTTTTATATAGAAAAATTATGACTGAAAAAATTTTTATATGGTAAAATTATGACTAAAAAATTTTTATAAGGAAAAATTATGACTGATAAATTTTTGTATAGAAATATTATGACTGATAAAAATTTTATATAGAAAAATTAAGACTGATGAAAGTTTTTATATAAAAAAATTATGACTTTATATAGAAAAATTATGACTGAAAAAATTTTTATATGGAAAAATTATGACTAAAAATTTTTATATGGAAAAATTATAACTGATAAATTTTTGTATAGAAATATTATGACTGATAAAATTTTTATATAGAAAAATTAAGAGTGATAAAGTTTTTATATAAAAAATTATGACTGATAAAATTTTTATATAGAAAAATTGTAACTGATTAAATTTTTTTTACAAAAAGTTTGACTGGTGATATTTTTTTAGAGAAACTATTATAAAATTTGAAAATTTTCGATACAAAAATATTGAAAGATATAATTTCCTTAAAGAAAAATTTATGACTGACACAATTTTTTTATTGGAAAAATTAAGCCTCATTAATTTTTTACAGAAAAATTATGACTGACAAGATTTTTTTATAGAAAATTGTTGACTGCTGAAATTTTCTTGTAACAAAAAATTATGACTGATTATATATGTATATGTATAGAAAAATAATGAGTAATGAAGACTTGAAGCTGAAAAAATATGACTGACAAATTGTTTTTTATAAAAAAGAGCTAAACTGGGTCGGCAACACCTGACGCCCATAACGAATTGAGCAAAAATTAGAAGTAGTAAACTGCATGGCAAATTATCGTTAATCCGTGTCCTATAAATTAGTGTTGGTTTTTGGAATCTGACTAATGCTAAATGGTTCACCTTGTTTGAACGTACGATATAATTTTTCTATAAATAAAACTTTATCAGTCATCATTTTTTCTCATAATTTTTGTATAAACAATTTTCTTCAATCATAATTTTTCAGCAGTAAAATTTTAATGTCATAATTTTTCTATAAAAAAAATTTATTAGTTTTAAGGATTTCTATAGAAAAATTTCTTTAGTAATTTTTTGTGATAAAAAATTTTCATGTTATAATTTTTCTGTAGAGTCGAAATTACGTCATAATTTGTCTATAACAAATTTTATCAGTCATTATTTTTCTATATAAAAATTTAATAGTCATAATTTTTCTATATAAAAATTTTATCAGCCATAATTTTTCTAATTAAAAATTTTTTCAGTCTGTAGAGTCAAAATTACATCAAACATAATTTTTTTATATAAAAATTTAACAGTCATAATTTTTCTGTATAAATTTTTATCAGTCATTATTTTTCTAATTAAAAATTTTATCAGTAATAATTTTTCTATATAAAAATTTAATCAGTCATAATTTTGGTATAAAAAATTCCATCAGTGGTAATTTTTCTATAATAAAATTTTATGTTATAATTTTTATGAAAAAAAAAATTTTTCCGGTAAAATTTTTCTTTTAAACATTCGTTTGCATTTAACCATCTCTAATTTGAAACAATTTGCAGCTCAGACGACTTTATAATTTTTCCAGTGTTTTTTTTTCTTTTTGGTACCCATTGTGCTTGCCATCGAGCAGGGAAGGGACCCCCTTTTTAAGAAGGATCTCCAATTGACAAGGAAAACAAGAAATAAAAATAAAGTCTTATGTCAACTGTATTCATCAGGTGTTGATTGAAAGTCAGTTCACACCCCTGGATTAATATTTTAATTTTATTGAAAATACCTATAAATTACAATTTTAATATGGAAAGCTTTTTAAAAATTTTCCAATTGAACATTAAATTTAATGCATCAAAATTTATTTATTTTTTTTATTTATAACTTTTGCTTTCCTGTTTTCTTTTAACTGTTTATTTTATTTTTTATATTTCAATATTTTTAAAAAAATTCTCTGGTGCTTAAATGTTGTTTTTTTTTCTGGCAACAGAATTGCAAAATTTGTTTATTTATTTATTAATTTTTTTTTCGTTTTCATTTCTTAAGAAAACAAACAAGAAAAAAAATAAATTTTTCATTTTGCTTGATTTTCTTATTAAAAAATTTTTTTTTAATATTCTGATTTCCTGAAGAAAAAAAAAACAAAAACAAACAATTTGTTATGCATATTTGAGATTTTTTCCATGCCATTACATTTCCTTTTGTGTGTGTGCGTCTGTGTGTGTGGCTGTGATTTTATACTACTTTGAAGTTGAGTTTCAGTTTTAAATTTTAGTATATTTTTACATGTAGTTCTTCCTCCTTTGCAAAAGAATTTTGTTATTGTTGTTGTGTCGTTGCATAAATTTCCTTTTAAACAGATCTTTGTGTTGGATATTGTAAGAAATTCTCATTAACTTGTTATATCACGTACTTTAAATATTTGCCCAATAAGCCATTTTATGCGTTCAGTATTTTAACACTTCTTGTATTGCTGTTGCAGCTCTGCAGCAGCGACTGCTGCTGCTGCTACTGCCGCCGATGCTCCACATATTTATATTTTAATGACATATTTGAAAAGTTCTTACAATGTCAACAGTTTTAAAAACAACAAACACAGACATGCCTTTGCCGTATTGTTGTCATGATGAAATGTAAAATCCCCATCAACTATAATTTCATTTGCAAAAAACATAAAAAACCAAGCCAACAACAAACAACAACACAAAATGTGAATTTTATGATTTGGTTGTAAAAACGTAATTCTCGCTCTCTCTCCTTCTCTCTGTCCAGTGGAAGAAAACATTTCTTTAAGCATCAGGGTGCTTGTGTTTTCATTTATTTTAATTTTACAATTTTTACCGTTACTCACATTAAATAATTTCCTGTTATGTTAATACACCAAAAAAGAAAATGTTGCCAATTTGACGAGTTCTAGCGGATGTACATCGGGAATGTATTTTGCTGCTCTGTTTTCCCTTTAAGAAAGTAACAGTATGTCTTAAGTATGAAGAAAACGAGAATAGTGTTGCCCAACTGAGTAAGAGTTTTTGTTTACAAGAAATTGCGTTTTTTTTTTAAGTACTTTTGTAACTTTTTATTTTTGAGAGCATGTTTTAGATATTTTAAATTATTTATAACTGAGAACACATTATCACTCATTGCTATGTGCATACATACATATATATGTATATACATACGAAGAGCCATTCGCTTAATTTCTTAAATTGCCCCCAACTAAAATCAATAAAACAATGGACAGTTTTCAAACAACGAGGTGTCCGCCGGAAAAGTATACTACTTTGTTTTACCGCCATTTTGGTAAACATTAGTCTTGGCAGCCGTGAAGTAGACACGTGGCAAATTTATTATGGGAAACAATATTCGACAAACCAACGGTTTTAATCGTTAAAACATTTTATCAAAATCAATCACTGATTACTGGTGAGAATGCGAAATTTACGCGAAATTTTTAAGTGAAGCAACGTGCCATCAAACCGCTTTATTTATCGTGTAGTGAATGATTTTGAAGAAAGAGGGTCTGTAGGTGATGGGGCCAAGCACGGATTACAACGTAGTGCAAGAACGGCTAAAAACATTACTGCTGCTCCAGAAAGTGTTCAAAACTATCCATCAACCTCAATTTGACGCTGTGCTGAGGAGCTTTGTCTTCAAAGAACAACTTTGGCCACAATTTTGCACAAGGATTTGCATTTCTTTCCATATAAGATTTACCGGACACAAGAGTTTCTTCCACAAGACCATTTACGACGCCGTGCATATGCCAATAGGATGTTACAGCTTGCTCGACCATGACAACCCCAACTTTCATTAAAGAATCATGAGTTAGGAGGCACATTTTCATTGGAATGGATATTTAAATATAAACAGAATAGTCGGTTCTGGGGAATGGGGAAGCCCTCAAATTATTCAACAGTCACCTCTGCATCCATTAAAAGTGTCAGTCTGCAGGTGTGTAATTTAGGTCAGGAGGAATTGTTGCACCCTTACTGCTTTAAAAATGAAAACGGCGTAATGGTAACTGTGAGTGGGGAGCGATATCGTGATATGATTGAAAACTTTTGAACGCCACAACTGCATGCTTTGGACGTGCTTAACATGTGGTATCAACAAGACGTTACCACATCGCATACAGCCAGGATTACAGTGAAATTACTGCAAGACCTCTTTCCACAAAATGTTATTTCAAGAAATGGTGATGATGCTGATTGGCCTCCACGATCGCCTGATTTGACTGCTCCACACTTTTGTTTTTTTTTTTAAGAGCAGTAGCATTCAGGCAACAATGCCTATTCAGTCAAGTACCGTGCTAGATTCTTTAGGAAAGGGATAGAGAAGAGATAAGACAGGTGGTGAAAGTAGAAGGATAGTTACATGGCCTTCAAGCTCTTATTTTTGTAGATTGGTAGGCTAATTACACTACCTACTAGCCAGCCTACCAGGGCAGCTTTCATTTCTAGAAGGCCAATGTTTTCGGAAACTAACTGTCGTATAACGCAGCACAGCGACCAGTGACTATGCCCTCATCACAGTGTTTTCATTGTAGTGAAAACAGCCAAGGTCTTTTTTTTGGGAATCGAACCCATAACCCTCAGACTGATAAGCTAGGGCTAGCTGTGCAGCTCCTCCACACTTCTTTTTGTGGGGATATCTGAAAAGCAAAGTTTATGCAAACAAACCCGAAACGCTTGAGCGCAACTGCAACAAAATATTCGTGATGAAAGTAATGAAATATCGCGTGTGAAGTGAGTGAGAATGTAATGAAAAATGTGCTCAAAAGGGCTCGCATTTGTGAGGCTAACTAACAGAGGCGGGGTAATTTATCTGACATTGTATTCCATACAGGTCCTTGTTTCTGCTATGCTCTACAGAAGCAATGATTTCTTCGGTACGCCCTGTACGACATCGCTGTGAATGTTTTTGATTATTTAGAGACGTGTTGCGAAAACGTTCCACAATTTAATCGAATTAATTGCTGTGGAGGACGACAAATTATGCAGACCGTAAAATGGCCGTAGTGAGCTAAATGCATGACTTTCAAAAGTAAATTTGCACAATTTGGAAGCGTTGTTTAGGCGTCAGTCTGTCCGTTCGTGTTGAAATGCCAAAAACCAAACTAAACATAAATCACTTGATTGCTACCAAAATGGCCGCCAGTTAAAAAAGTGTTGTCAACTTACAGTTCTATACCTCTATTAAAAACACTTTATATTTCAATGTGGAAAGGAATAGCTTTCTGCCTAAAAGTTCGTTAAACATTTTTCCATTGGTTTAGCACGTTCAGTTCAAAAATTAGTGTAACGACACGTTTCCGCTGGTTGCTGGGATAGCTACAGCGGAGGTCTAGCGGAGGTCTACCTTCTTGGTGCGTGAAAGAAATGACCCTGATTGCTTTATACACGTTGATAAAACTTATCATTGGTTCATGTATCAGTAGGTTGATAGTGGACGGTGGGGAGTCGTAGCCGAAGAACGGGGAGTCAGCTCGCTTAGGCGATGGACAGTGGTAGCAACAGCAGCTGCGGTTCAGGCAGCGGCAGTACAGCGGTATAGGCGGCAGTGGTACAGGCGGCAGCGGTAAAGACGGCTGCACCTGGTAGCGGTAATGGCGGCGGTACCTGGTAGTGGTACTGGCGACAGCGGTACACCTAGCAGCAGCGATCGCTGGGAGTTCTTGGTCGTGTTGAATAATACTGAGGGAATATAAAATTCCGCAACAACATCAGTGGCACGGTCAAGCCAACACCGGTAGAAGATAACCTTCTATGGTATTGGAACTACAACCAATTGCAGCTGCACTGTCGATAAGAGGTTATTGCGGAATATAAAACTTTTCCAAAAGATCTCTTACCAGCAGGCGTGCTGCTTGCTATCTGCGGGCAAAAAGTTATTGCGGAATATAAAATTACTCCAAAAGACCTCGTACCTACAGGCGAGCTGCTTTATTGCTGGTAAGAAGTTATTGCGGAGTATAAGACTCTTCCATAAGACTTCCAACCAAACATCGTCTAATTCTTGGAGCCGCCAAGTCTAATCAGTTTATGTGTCTGCCATTGTCAGGAAGTAGTTGACAGTAAAACATTTAGAGCGCCATTACACTGCACTGTTACGATAGTCATGGTTGGTAAGAAGACTGGCTCGTTTGGTTCTTGTCCAGGATAAAATAGACCGGTAGCAGTACTAACACAAAATCTGAAGTTAGGTTGGGATAATCGAAGATATCTTCGTCTGCACTTAGTCTGAACCAGAGAGTGTTATAAGATTTGACTTAACCCCCCTTAAATCCAGCACATGAAGGATCTTTTAGAGAACTATGAAAAACAATATTTAACTTAAACTCTCGAATAGTTTAAAAATCACCTCGACCGTAAATTGTAAAAATAAGTGACTACAAACTTTTTACCTTCACTGTATATAAAATGTTTAGATAAACATAAGTTCACATCATTTAGAAAATACCGTTAAATAGACAATCGGTGCTTTTTATCTCTGCTGTGAAGTTAACAAACCATTTTAATCTTTTTCTCTCCTCAATTTTGACAACCGTAACACACATTCAAACAATTCAATTAAACATTCGTGCGTTTAAGCCATTTTAATTGTGTTGATTTTATTTTATTTAACCGTTTACGCTATTTCTTTTTAATAATAAAAACGAATATAAGGAAATTTCTATCTCCAAAAAAAAACAAACACAATTAAAACAACAAAATCTCATGCTCTTTAGCCAGCCCATCCATACCAGGCAACTACTATTTCGCTGACTTTGCATGTTTCATTTTGTTTCATTTTGTTTTGTTTGCCAGCGCGCCCTTTTTTACGCTTATTTCTGAAAAACAAGGAAAGTTTTTCTTTTAATTGTTGTTTTCTTATAAAACTTTAATTATATTTTTGTTCTGTTGTTCTTTGTAAGTGGAACAGCAACAACAGGCACAATGTGATGCCATTTTTAAATCGACCATATTTTTTTTGTTGTTTTGTTTTTCGTTTCTCCCTCCCACTCCCTCATGCTCATTAATTTTCGAATTTGCCGTTTTACGTTCTATACCAGAGATGGTAAACTCAATTTTGAAAATATAACTGGTGGCTGTTGAGATGCGATTTACTTTTTTAAATTCCAACAAATAGAACTCCTATGCCAACATGGCTGCAATATCTTTCTTCTGCGGTCAGTTTCTCGGCTCCGCTTACATCTGCAAATCAATTCTAAGCAGCTAATTCTTCTTCTTTTATTTCATTACCTTTCCCCCCGGGGGCACATGATAGCCTTTTTGGAACCTACTATTCCATTTAGACTGGTATCTTGCGGGGTAAAAGGGAGCCCACGGGAGGGAATCAGTACGCCCGCAGAGTTCACTATTTGTCGCTTGAGACAATTAGCTGTTCTCTGACTGGTTATTGAGGTTGGCCCCTATATGGCAGTATCGTGGTGGTTGTGGTTTCGAGACCCTCGTAATAGTTTGTGGGTCGGATCATTCAAAATGAACACAATGAATGGTTCAGGTCCAGTGAGTATGAATGCCGTCGTGTTCTTAATTATATTAAGCTTCATGCGTTCTGGACCAGGAGTTGGAAAGTCTCCAACTCTTTAGCAAGGAGTGAAGGCTGCGGCCTACATCAGGCTTTCGAAATTTCTACTAGGAGTGACCGGAGGATATACGTATTCGATGGCCTCCTAGGGCGTGAATGACGTTTGCAAATCATTCAAGCGGTTTGACCACCATCTGATTATGACTACCTAGTCGGTGCAGATGTAAATCAAATCACATCAATATCGTTCTATTTCCCCCACATGGTAGTCTTTTTGGAGCCTACTATTCCATCTAGACTGGTGTCTTGCGGGATAAAAGGGAGCCCAGGCCCCTTAGAGGCTAGTAGGGGCCACCTGGACAATCCACTATATTTCCACGGGAATCAGTAGGCTCGCAGAGTTCACTATTTGTCTCTTTAGACATTTAGCTGTTCTCTGGCTGATTATTGAGGTTGACCCCTATATGGGAGTATCGTGGTGATTGTGGTTTCGAGGCCCTCGTGAGAGTTTGTGGGTCGGATCATTCACAATGAACACAATGAATGATTCAGGTCCAGTGAGTATGAATGCCGTCGTGTTCTTAATTATATTAAACTTCATGCGTTCTGGACCAGGAGTTGGAAAGTCTTCAATTCTTAAGCAAGGAGTAAAGGCTGCTTTTGAAATTGCAACTAGGAGTGGCCGGAGAATGCACGGATTCGAAGGCCTTCTAGGGCGAGAATGGCGCTACATACCATTCACAGTGGTAATGGCCACCATCTGATTATGGCTCACTGCCGATGCAGATGTAAACTGTATCACGCAACATCGTGCAAACTCCCCCCCCCCCCGGGGGGGGGCACATTTATCGGTCTTTATGGAAGTATAAGGGAGCCCAGTCCCCTGAAGCCAAGCAGGGTGTCAACTGGAAGCTCCACGTTATTTGCACGGGAATCAGTATGCGCCAGAGTTCCGCTAATTGTCTCTTTAGACTTTTAGCTGTTCTCTGACTGATTATTGAGGTTGGGAGAATCGTGGTGGTTGTAGTTTCGCGGTCCCATATCAGGTCTGTTTTAAATGGGGCCAGGTTCATTTCACCTTTAATAACACCTACCTGGTGGAATGCTCCTAGATCCAGTGAGCATGCTAGTCATGTGTTCTGGACCAGGAGTTGGATAGTCTCCAGCTCTTCAGCAAGGGGAATAGTGGTTTGCCTGCTTTGGAACCGCTGAGATTGCAACTAGGAAAGACCTGCTGCCAAAATTATTCCTCGGCTTCCTAGGGCGTGAATGACGTTGCATTTCATTAACAGTGGTTTTTGACCATCATCTGGTTAAGGCTTACAGCTAGGTGCAGATGTAAATTTTATCGCGAAATATCGTGCAAGCTAAGCCGGCTCAAATCAAGATTGCCGTTGACCCCGATTTCCTGATTTCCATAAGCGATAAACAATTTCGTTTAACGATAAAGTCCTTTTTTATTTGAATAAATACGTCAACAAACCAAACTACCGTATTTGAAGTGATAATAATGCTCAAGTGCATAATGAGTTAGACACCATTACACCCAGATTAACTAACTGTTTGGTGCGCTTTATGGGCTGGTGAAATAAGTGGTGCATTCCTCTTTAAAAATGAGCCAGGATTACGGACTTTTTTTCATTTGTGTCAACAAGACCGCGAAACAATGTCAAACAGCTTGTGGCACAATTGATTAACTGAAGGATACATTTAGTGACCGCAACTTTTTAAGTTTCGAACTTGTGAATTAACCTCCAAAATCATGCGTGATAAAATTTACATCAGTACCTAGCTGTGTAAGCCATAACCAGATGGTGGAGCATACCACTGTGGATGAAGTGTAGCGTCATCCTCGCCCTAGAAGGTATTCAGATAAGTATATCCTCCGGTCACTTCTAGCTGCAAAATCAAAAGCCACTGGCCACTCTAATTTTAACTGTTTATCTGTTATCATACTTTTAACTGACAACATTAAACAACTTCAAACAAAAATAATAATTAAATGAACCAATTTTCGACACGCAATAATTAAAAGAAACTGAAATATTAATTAACTTTAATGTATAGGGTGTTTTTATAGAGGTACATGACTTGGAAAAGAAATGAAACAAATTTAAATTGGCATGCATTTTTTTATTCGATCGTTTGGCATTATAATTTAATATATGACTTTTTGGCATATGGCCGCCACCGCTGACTCGTGGAGATTCAGTCCAATTTTCGATGACTGTTTTCCAACATTTGTGGCCGTCTAATTGCGAATGTTGTCCTCCAAGTGGTCCATCTCGTCGGACTTATCGGCAAAGACTGACGAATACTAAACGTTTTCTTTAATAAATCAATTGTGAGACGAGCTATGTGACATGTTGCGTCTTCTTGTTGAAACCACACTTCATGAACATCATGGTTGCTCTATTAATGAACGATAATGTCGGTAATCATAGCTCTAGAGGGGTCACCATTGTCTGTAACGTAGTGGACAGCATCATTTTTAAAGAAGTACGGAACTAATGAACTACACCAGCCCATAAGGCACACCAAACAGACAGTTTTTCTCGATGTAACCGTGTCTCAACAAACACTTGAGGACTATCGACAGGCAGTTTTATCGCATTCGTTCAAACAAAAGTATGGGAATTTGGGACGACCCAATTTGCAGAATTTGGAATGGTTTTTCAGACCGCAGTCTACCCACTAAACATGAATCACAGGACAGCTGACAAAATGGCCGCTAGTTAAAAAACACGTTTCTAACACTCGATGTATTGCAATTGATCGGTCCTTATCATGGTTATTTTCATTTAATTAATGAACGAAAAAGTCAGTACGTTTTCACCAGCGTGGTTTTTAAAGAAGTGTGCACATTAAAGGTGGCAATTAATTATTAATAAATTAATTAACTAAAACCGGTTTTCCGAAAAATCACTATTTTCGCCGTTTCATTTTTAGCCTATTTTTTATGTATAAAAAATTTTTTTATTTAATTAATCGAATAAATTGAAAACCGGTTTTCCGAATAATCGTCAGTTAATTAATTAATTAATTTCCGAATAATCGTCAGTTGTACCGAATACATGTAACGGTATGTATCTCACTCAACATACTCTTGAGAGGATTGTCATCATTTATTAAATTAATCGAATAAATTGAAAACCGGTTTTCCGAATAATCGCCAGTTGCACCGAATATATGTAACGGTATGCAACTCACTCAACCTACGCTTAAGGATTATCATCATTTATTAAATTAATCGAATAAATTGAAAACCGGTTTTTCGAATAATCGTCAGTTGTATCGAATACATGTAACGGTATGTATCTCACTCAACATACGCTTTAGAGGATTATCATCATTTATTAAATTAATCGAATAAATTGAAAACCGGTTTTTCGAATAATCGTCAGTTGTATCGAATACATGTAACGGTATCTCACTCAGGATTTGCATCATCCCAAATACGGCCGCCAGTTTTGCTTACTGACGGAGGAGTTAACCATTTAAACAAAAGTGAACTTCATGGCTAAACCGCTTATGAATAACGGGATCCAAGGGCAATTTTGTTTTGGGGGCCCCAAATTTGCATTATTTGAAAGCGCTGTTTAGGCCTCAGTGTATTCATGTTAAAATGTCAAATTAAACTAAACATAAAATACTTGACAGCTGGTTAAAATGGTTGCCAATTAAAAAAGTATTGCCAAGTTAAAGTTCTATACCTTCATAAAAAACACCCTATATGTAGATTTAAAAAAAACATGAAATTGAAAATGTACTTAACAAATTAAAATGAAAGAAAACAGCGTTTTCATAAAAAAAACCAACAACACAGTGCTACAAAAAAATTAAACAAAAATGGCTGCAACGGGGTACAGCCTTGATTTTCCACAATGGGTTAAATAAAAACTAATGGCGTACTTTTATTAATGCTAATTAGTATTTAATTTAATTAAAAAGTAAATGCTTAATTGTTTAAATAATTTTTAAGACTGACCTGATACAATGCATGAATTTGTATGTATTTGTTGTAAAAGGCACTATTCGCAATTATTTTAAAATGTTAAATTTAATAAAAATTTTTATTTTTATTTATTTATTACACAATTGTTTTGATAATGCGTTTATGCCCAAAATTTTATATAAAACAAAAAGCACTAAAATGAAGACTTATGCCGCCACTTTGATACACTCACTCACTCTCTAATAAACTGCATGTATTAAACGTCTACACTCTCACACACATGTAAACTCTCTTGTGTATTTTACGTTCACTCACTTAAATATTTTTTGTTTGTGTTTTTCTTTTGTATTTGCTTTTATTCTACACAAAACAGCTATTAAAAACAACAACAAAAATTACTGCTTGTGTTTTATTAATTGTACACATAAAAAAATTTTATAAAATTACCAAAAATTATTTAAAATAATTTTTTTTTAACAATAAAACAAATATTGTTATTGTTGTTTAATTAAATTCATGTTATTTTATTTAGTTGTAGTTATGTTAAATGGTTAAAGCTGGCATTATTTAAGCACAGAAAGCTAAAAACTTCCCAGAAATATAAATAATTTTTTTTAATAAATTTTATGATTACAAATCACTTTTATATTACAAACGCACACACGCACTTAGAAACTCTTTAGAAATTATATTGTTAATAATATATATAAACAATTAAAATAATTGCAAAATTTAAAAAAAAGACATTACAATTTCTTTCCTAACTTTTTGTATAAATAACCGAAAAGAAAATATATATAACGTCACGCGTAAGCGTCGAATTTATGTATGACGTCTGAGTGCGCAAGGTCTATACTCAATACCCCAAAAAAAAAAATTTAGAAGAAAAAGTAAAACAAAAACATGATATTAAACAACTCACACAGAAACAACAAATGTTAAATAAAACCTACAAAGAAACACACAGTATTTAGCTTAGCATAAGCACTGTTACAAACTAGTTAACAGTGCCTGCAGTTAACAGTGCCAACTGACTTTAGCAGTAAGTGAGTGTAGTCTCTACACAACTATGCAAGATTTACTAAAGGAAAAAATAACAGGGAGTATTGTGGATTGAAAAGTCAGTTGAGTAAGCAAGTTGCCAGATGGTTTTTTTTTATACTATTATTATTTTTCTCCCTCTTTTCGGACTGTTGTTCTTTCTTGTGTTTAAGTCCCAATTTACATTTTACGACTTTTGTCGCTGCAATTCTTAGTTTGTTGGTAAATAAGGGGTGTAGACAGAATAGGGGAAGAGAGGAACTAAAAAAGTACACATGCGAGTGTACTCTTGCAATTCGTTTTGTCCACAATTCGTAATTCTAAATGTGAAGTTTGTGTGTATATGAATACAAAATCGTCAAATGTATACGCGAATGCAACTTTAAAGAAAAAACGACAAAAATTGCCACGACAAAAATCGTACAATGTAAATTGAGCCTAAGAAAGCACACAATATATCTAATAAAACCCAGCTAAAATGGATTCTCACACTAAAATGGAAAAATATTAGCTCCAATGTGACAAAGAAATTGGTGGTTTCCATGTTAAGGAGATTGGGTGAAGTAATTAAGAGACGAGCATACGCTACTAAATACTACATATATTTTTTTCAAAAAAATTAACATTTTGAAGGCGTTGTTACTTCTCGCTGGCTGTTGTTCGTTTGGTGTAAATGGCGAGCGCTTTCTTTGTGAAGATATCATTTTCAAGCCCTCTGCTAATTCGTACGGGTGAGCTAGTGTTCGTGTTTAGCTAGTTCTGTTATTAAGATCGTATCCCCCGGGGACACAATGTTATGTTTTGACGTAATCTCACCATCATTACGTGTGTCAACGGGGGTAAAAGGGTGTCCCAGTCTCCTAAAAGACTAGCAGGAGCCAACTAGATAACACCAATTTATTTCTACGAAAACCAGTAAGACCCAGAGTTCAGCTTTTTGGATTTTTAGCCTTTTATCAGTTCTCTGACTGATTATTGAGGTTGGCACCTTCCGAAGTATTGTGATGGTTGTGGTTTCGCGACCCTCGCTTGAGTTTTATGGGTCGGATCATTCACAATGAACACAATAAATGGTTTTTATTTGGGTACGGTTTTACGTCGACTCTCGCCAAATTTGGTTTCGGCTATTTGCCATCTTCAGTGTTCTCTTTGAGTAAAAAGACGAGGATCGACGTAAAACCGTAGCCAAATAAAAACAAATTAAACCCCGTCGGAAAATATATGCACATATCACAATGAATGGTGCTGGTTTAGTGAGCATACTTGTGTGTTGTGTTCTGAAATTTTATTAAGCTTGCATGTGTTCAAAACCGGCAGCTGGACAGTCTCCTACTCTTCAGCAAGAAGTGTGGGCTGCGGCCTGCTTCGAGCTCTCCGAATTGCGACCAGAAGTAACTGGAGGATAGACATATCTGAAGGCTTCCCGGGGGCGTCGACGACGTTAGAATTCATCCACAGTGCTATGATCCACCGTCAGGTTATGACTTACACGGCTAGGTACTGACGTAAATCTTATCATGCATTAAGACCGTATCTACTCATGTAGGTAGAATGCCACCCATCTGGCACTAGTTTTTTATACCTCCGTCTTTTATTATTTTCGAAGGATGAATGTCCGTCTGAGGGTGTTTTCTCTTTGTTCGAGTGTATCAGTAGTTTTAGTGGTGTGAGAATTGTGTTTCAACTCATGTTTACTGCTTGTTTATAATATCGCAGTCAAAAGTTTTTGTTTTGTAGATTTCCATGTTTTCAAATATCTCGAGTCTTCATCCTTTTTTGCTAGGCTGCAGTCATCTATTTTTTTTAAAGAGAAGTATCACTATTTGGTCAAGTAACGTGCTACATTCTTTAGGAAAGGGATAGAGAAGAGATAAGGCAGTGGGTGAAAGTAGAAAAACAGTTAGACAGCCTTCAAGCTCATATTTTTGTAGTAAAAATAACCTCCCCTAGATTGTTAGGCTAAGTATACACTACCTACTAGCCTACCGGGGCAACTTTCATTTCTAGAAGGCCAATGTTATCGGAAATTAACTATTAACTGTCGTATAAGACAGCACAGAGACCAGTGACATTACGTGATAAGATTTACATCTGCGCCTGACTATAGAGCCTTAATCAGATGGTGGTCAAACCACTTAAAATGATTTTAGAACAAACGTCATTCGCGCCCTAGGAAGCCGAAGACTAATTCTAGCAACAGGTCTTTCCTAGTTGCAACTTTAGCGATTCCAGAGCAGGGCTGCAAACCACCACTCCTTGCTTACTGATTCCCGTGGAAATAACGTGGAGCTTCCAGTTGTACCCCTGCTGACTTCAGAGGACTGGGCTCCCTTAGGCATTGTTGCCTAAAGTGATACTTCTCTTTTAAAAAGACAAAAAATCCTAGCCCGCCTAAAAATGCCGCGAGCAGTAACGACAGATATATTTTTAGAAAAGTTTTCCTGTATATTGCGGGTAATTTCAGATGCAGTCACACGGGAAGTTCTTTTACTGTGTTTAAAACAGTGCGGCTTTTACGGAAGTTAAGCTTTGGTGGGGTACCAAAACAAAGCTTTGAAATTATAACTCCGCTTGTTTTTAAGTTTTTTATTACAGTGTATACTGTAAACAGTGTGATTTGCCTACCAGGCGACCAATTTCCCTGTTGGATATACCTTCTTTTTAACTCTTTTTTATAAATTTTCTTTCATCTGCTTTTTTAGAAGCACAAATGTGTGCTTTAATTTAATACGATACTGCCGATTTAATTTGGTATTAAAAATTCTATTTCTGGCATTAATATGCCATAAGGGAAACAACAATAAAGTGGCAACCTCTTACATTATAACAATTACTCTTACAATTTCTAAAACATAAAGAAAATAGAGAGAGAGAGAGAATTACTTGTAGTAAAGCTTCCCCCAATCGTATAAAAACCACACAAGAACAACAACAACAATAACAAAATCATATGAACGAAACAAAAATAACTGCATGTTCTTCTTATGTCAAACAAACAAAAATAGCTGCTTAAAATACTACACAGAAAAACTCCAACACGTAAGTTACCGATACCTACACTTTTATCAAGATCAAAAATGCAACAACTACAACAACAAACTAAAAAAAACAAAAACAGGGAAAAACTGACTGACTGCAACAAAGGAATTTATCATACTTTTGTGTCTGGCTACACTTTACTTCAGCCTAGAAAAGGTTGGTTGGTTGGTTAGTTGGATGCATGACAATGATGATGATGATAATGGTGAATGATGATGATGATGTGCAAAAATTCTTCAAGTATTTTATTAAGTCCTTTTTAGTGCCAACTTCCATAGTTGCTGGGTAAAATAAACTACCAACAGCTAAATGTCATTGCATATATAAATATACACACAC
The DNA here is from genome assembly GCA_030448955.1 of Trichopoda pennipes. Lineage (NCBI taxonomy): Eukaryota > Metazoa > Arthropoda > Insecta > Diptera > Tachinidae > Trichopoda > Trichopoda pennipes. Next base: position 3,623,207 of record JASKUP010000056.1, on the reverse strand, counting down.
ATACACACTTACATTTATTCTTGCATATAGTAAAAATCATAATAAACATGTGTTAAAATGTGTGTGCATGCATTTCGTAATGGACGAAGTAAAAGACGACTATTAAAAATTGTAAGTACGAACGAGTACAAGAGTCCATTATTAAACAACAGCAACAACAATACTATGTATGGCTTTTAAAATTTACTGTATGGAGGAGTTTACGTCCATATGTATGTATGTACATATGTATATACAAAAACATATACTTATTTTCAAAATTTACGCCGCCGCCAATATTCATCCATGCATTTGCAGTGTAGTATGGCTGCCGGCAGCTACAAAACTTAACGTTGCCGTTTTCTGATAGTGTGTATGTATGTTGTCGTTTGATTGTCAATCGTTTAGCTCTCTGTTACAGCAGAGTAAATGGCGTCTACATAAATTAATGTCAAAAGCAATGTGACATATGGCGTTTGAATAGTAAAGGAAAAGAAATGAAATATAATAGAAAAACAAAACAGCAATCAACAACACAACAGTAAAAATATGACTGCATAAATTGTGTGTTGTCATCATATTGAAATTACGGATGGAGGTATTGATAAACAAAAACAAAACCAAATACAAAACAAATCAAAGTATCATACACAAACGGAAGTAATGCCAAATTGTGTTTAGAATTAGTAGTTAGACCACCGCACTTAAATCAAGTATGAATATTAATGTATGTAAGTATAAATATTTATTGTAAGTACGAGTATCCAAAAAATGCTTGTGTTTTTTAAAAAGAAAATGTACTTGAGACATTTTTTACTATTAAAGCAGACGGCAGGGTTACGAAAAATTTTTTTTAAATATTTTAATATCGCCGCAAATCAACTCAAGGCATGATTTTTAATTAAAATTCCTAATAAAATCGAGAGACCATTAAGTGCTGCAAAGGAAGCCTCAACTAATATTATTTGACTGAGAAGGGTCTGGAAAGGAGTTTGTTTGTTGTTCTAAGTAAAAACTAAATTTTTATGCAAACACTCCAGAAATACACCGATAAAACTTTACCGCGAAAATTTTCAAAAATTTACCGTTATTTTTTTTCTTTTAAAATATTTTACTAACAACAATTACCGTTAGTTTTCAGTAGGTCATTTGAAGTGTGTATAGAGAAAATTTGCATTTATTTACTAATTGTTTTTGTGCTTTCAAAGTGCCTAAATTTTGTTGTCTTAAAATAATGACTTTAACTAATTTTCTATGTTTTTGAATATTTTAAATGAAGAATCAAAGTTATTACTGTTTTAATTTACAATTTAAATTTAAAAATTTTCTTTTTTAATCGCTCTAATAATGTTCAATTTTGTGCCCAAAAAAATATTTTAAGGGGAAGTCTGATAACTTTCTTTCATTTTAATGCCATTTTACGGTTTGAATACTATCGTGACCACTGGAAAATTTCTAAAGTTAAAATGATTCCAAAACCATAAGTCTATTACCAACTATTTCAAAGGTCTTAGAAAAGTTGCTTATGGATAAATTGTCTCCAATGCTAAGGGATAGTGGGTGTATCCCAAACCATCAATTTGGTTTTAGAAGTAGACATAGCACAATTGAAGAAACCCATTGGTTGGTTTAGGTGATAAGAAGGACTTTTGAAGAGAAGAAGTAGTATTGATCAGCTATTTTTATTGATGTTTCTCAGGCTTTTGACAAAGTTTGGCATGAAGGTCTATTTCTGAAACTGACCGCTCGCTCACTTGCCTTGTAATATAAGCAACCTATTCAAAAGCTACATAATTGGACGAAAATTTTCTGTTGTTGAAGGAGACTTCGTTAGTGTATCCAAACCAATTTCCTCAGGCGTACCACAAGGTAGCATTCCTGCACCAGTTTTACATTTGATATACCTGCGATATGCCTGTAAGTGAAACTGTCCACACTTCTACGTTTGCTGATAATACAGCGTGTCTAATTTCGCATGAAAACTCCCATCAAGCATCCATAAATCTTCAGCAACATATAACTCAGTTAGAGTTGTGGTTAAAATTATGGAGAATTAAAGTGAACGTTCAAAAGTGCATTCATGTGACCTTCACCCTGCGAAGAGATAATTGTTCACCCGTTCGAATCAATAATCACATTGTTCCTCACCATACTTATGTGAGATATCTTGGTATACATCTTGACCGTCGCCTTACATGGAAACATCATATTGACTCCAAGCTAACACAAATGAAACTTAAGCTAACACAACTACATTGGCTCATTGGCAGGAACTCAAAACTTAGCCTAGATTGTAAGCTTCTAATTTACAAGACTATTTTTAAACCGATATGGTCTTACGGAATCCAACTTTGAGGCACTGCCTCAGCTTCAAACGTGGATAGAATCCAACGTATGCAAAATAAAATTTTACAGTTGATAACTTCCGCCCCGGCAAATACTTGATGAAGCTTGAAGACCATCCTAACCCCCTTGCTCGCAATATCTTGGATTATACTGGACATAGCCGATTAAAAAAGAGGGATACCGCAGCTTTAATCCTCAATGCTACAGACGATACATCTTAGAAATATTTGCTTTGTTTTTTTATGACAATTTTCTTTTTTACCCAAAAGGTTAGGCCTGACATGGTCAGGACTAATGTAACTTTTTTTAGAATTTAAAATTTTAATACTTATTGTTAGTTCTTTTCGTGAAGATACAATAAATAATTATTGAGAGTTAAAAAAAAAAAAAAATTAAAGAAAGTGGCTGCCGGAAGTTATCAATTGTTGGTAGAAGCTTCTGGATAATGATTTCCACAAAGAAAGCAAGGAAACGCCTGGTCAACCGTAAAAGTTTGAAGACAAAGAATTGGTAATTAGAAGCATTACTCGACGAAGATTGTTGTCAAACATAAGAAAAACTTGCATTATCATTGGGAGTCACACAACAACAAGCCCTTTCGCTACGTTTAAAATCACTGGGATTAATTTAAAAGCAAGGAAATTGGGTCCCACACAAATTGAAACCGCGAGACGTTGAAAGATGATTTTGCATGTTGGAAATGACGCTTAAACAGTACAAAAAGAAGTAATTTTTGCATTTTATTGCTACCATAGGGTCCGCAATCTAACGTTCTTTTTTCAACTAGTGCTTATTTCGTGAATGGTAACACTTAGCTCATGTTCGATTTGACAGATAATTAGTTTTATCCTTCCGCTGAACGAATATGGTTATGTATACGCTTGAACAACGCTGGGAAATATTGCGACATTACTTTGAAAATCATGGCAATTTGCAGAGTGTATGCAAAAATTGCGTACGGATTTTGGAAGAAGAGAAGCACCATCAGCTCCTTATGTTCGTTATCTTATAAAAAAAAGTGAAAGAAACTAGCTAAAAACACTACGTACACCCGAGAATATTGCTGCTGTGGCAGAGAGTGTGCGTGAAGCACCATCAACATCAATTCACTGTCGTTCTCAACAATTGAACATTTCAGAAACATCACTAAGACGAATTTTGCATAAAGACCTTGGTATGACGCCATACAAAGTCCAATTAATTCAGGAGTTTAAAGCATTTAAAAAAAAGTTATTTGGCGGACGCTTTAGTAAAATATTATCTATACATTACGGTAACCCCAAGCCCAAAAAGTCTTATGTAAGGACCGGCCAACCGGCCAAATCCACGCTAAAGCCTTGTTCTGTATTTGGTGGTATCAGAAAAGTATTTTGAACTGTCGAAATCGGCTCAAACGATCACAGGGGATCTAATCCGAAGACGTCTGATTCGTTTAAAGAAGGCAATCAATGAAAAAACGACTAAAATATTCGACCAAACATGAGGCCATAATCTTCCATCAAGACAAAGCTCGGCCAGACCGCCCAAAAATTATTTGAAGAGCAGTGGATGGGAAGTTTTGTCTCACCTGCCTTACAGCCTAGATCTAGCCTTTTCTGCTTACCATTTCCTTCGAGTGATGCAGAATAACCTCATGGGAATACGCTTCACTTCAGAACTGGATATCAGAAATTGGCTTGATTTATTCTTTAACTCAAAATTGGAGGAGTTCTTTTTGCGTGGAATCTATATGCTTCTAGAAATGACGTGATAAGATTTACATCTGCACCTGGCCGTGGGCCCTAATCAGATGGTGGATCGTTACCACTGCCGATGGTATGTAGCGCCATCCTCGCCCTAGAAGGCCTTCGGATACGCATATCCTCCGGTTACTCCTAGTTGCAACTTTAAAAGCCCGGAGCACGCCGCAGCCTTCACTCCTTGCTGAAGAGTCGGAGACTATCCAACTCCTGGTCCAGAACGCATGAAACTTAATATAATTAAGAACACGACGGCATTCATACGCACTGGACCTGGACGATTCATTGTGTTCATTGTGAATAATCCAACCCACAAACTCACACGAAGACCTCGAAACACACAGCCACCACTATACTCCCCCCAAAAGGGCTTACCTCAATAATCAGCTAGAGAACTGCGAAATGCCTAAAGAGACAAATAGCGAAACTCTGGGGCTTTACTGATTCCCGTGGAAATATAGTGGATTGTCCAGTTGACTCCTACTAGCCTTGACGAGGAATGGGCTGCCTTTTACCCCGCAAGACACAAGTCTAGATGGCTGTTGTAGGATCCATAAAGACTATCATGTGCCACAGGGGGAAATGCTTCTAGAAATATGGGGAAGGAGTAGTGGCTAACAATGGGCGACCGTGGAAGCCAATCAACATTTCTTGAAATAACTTGTTGTGGAAAAAAGTTTCGCAGTAATTCCATTGTAATCCTGGCTGTATTGCAATGTGGCAAAATCCTGTTTTGAAACCACATGCCAGGTATATCCACGTCGTCAATAATGGGCCAATATTGAGTTGTTAGCATCTTGCGATAGCGTGATCCATTGACCGTTACCATATTTCCAGCCTCATCAGGCCTCCAGATCATATATGACTCCATAGAGTGACATAGAGTGAGTATGCAAAAACTTCTCTCAATAAATGGATCATTTCATTGGCTGTGTGATATGAGGCAGCGTTCTTTTTAAACCGCAAAATTGAGTTGTTACCACATTTCCAGCCTCATCTTCGAAAAAAACGACCCAATAACGCCACCACACAGCACACCATTGAGTGACACGTTGAGTATGCAAAAGCTTCTCAATAATCGCTCTAGGGTTTTCAGAAGCCAAATTTTGTTTATTGACTGACCGTGACAAGTGAAAATAGGCTTCATCTGAAAAAATTATTTTTTTAGAAAAACCAGCCGGTTGTTCTTGAATGTATTAAGCGAATCTATGGCAATGTGAATGTAAGATCGACTTCAAATTCCTGCATCAGTTGAACCTTGTGCTAGTTTAGATAACCCCAATTGTTGAAAACGTCAAGGAATCAACAAATTGAGATCTGTTTCAACACTGCGATTCACAGCTGCAATGTTTTCAGTGAAACGAACCGGTCGAGCAGGCGTTGGTGTTCGTACATTTTGCATCGAACCTGGCGACTCAAATTTAACCACCAAATTCTTAATAGCGGTCTCAGATATGCGATTTTCGTGCGATTTTGAATTTCAAGTAACAATTACCAAGGCATCTACTATCGATATGTTAAAACTATCAATGTTGTTGGTGTTCCCCCCGGGGGCACATGATAGTCTTTTTGGAGCCTACTATTCCATCTAGACTGGTGTCTTGCGGGGTAAAAGGGAGCCCACGCCCCTTAAAGGCTAGTAGGAGCCATCTGGACAGTAGGCCCCAGAGTTAACTATTTGTCTCTTTAGACATTTAGCTGTTCTCTGGCTGATTATTGAGGTTGGCCCCTATATAGGAGTATCGTGGTGGTTGTGGTTTCGAGGCCCTCATGAGAGTTTATGGGTCGGATCAATCAAAATGAACACAATGAATGGTTCAGGTCCAGTGAGTATGAATGCCGTCGTGTTCTTAATTATATTAAGCTTCATGCGTTCTGGAGCAGGAGTTGAATAGTCTCCAACTCTTTAGCAAGGAGTAAAGGCTGAGACCTACTTCGAGAATCCACGGATTCGAAGGCCTTCTAGGGCATGAATGGCATTGCTTTTCAATAACAGTGATAATGACCACCATATGATTATGGCTCACTGCCGGTGCAGATGTAAACCTTATCACATCATGTTTTTGGTGTTGCCACAAGAAAAGAAACGTCTTGTTCCAATTATTTGTATTCGTTGATTTTTTTATTTCCATCGAAAAGTTTCACACTTTTGCAGTTAAATTTAATGAAAACAATATGGTGAGTCCTTTTATATGTTTTGTTGCATAGAGACCAGCCACAGCACACACACACAATCCAACTCACAAACTAACCTTGAAACCATTTGTTGTCTTATAATAATTAAACGCACAACATGCAACAGCTGTTGAAGGTGTGTGTTTTTGAGAAAAATGAACGTTTTTAAGACAATAGATTTTTCCATTTATTTCTTGTTTTTTGTTTTTGTTTTTCAACTCAATCGTTTTGAATAAGTTGAAGACAATAGAAAGGCATTAACATTAACATGTCTCAACTTTAGTTAAGCGATTAAAAACAAAAGGATATTGTAGCTATGACAACATCGTCAATTACCCAATTGCAGTTGCAACACGTTTTTATTGTTTTACCGTCCTCTTTACTATTTTATACACATTTTTTTCAGTGTTTTTTTTGTTGTTGTTACTTCTTATCCAGTTTTAGTTTGTAAATAAAAATTTTTTTTTTGTTAAAAATAACAACACACAAACAAAAAACTGAATTTTTTTTATTTGAACTTTTTTCAACAAAATTTAAATTAACTCTAAAAACGTAGTTTTTGGCTTTAAAAAATAAGTCACGTATTTTATAGATTTTTTGCTTTTTTTTACACAATTATGATCCATCCATTCACTGAACAATGTTCGCTTCATGCTGGTCAATACTTTTTCCAAAAAACAAAAAAAGCAACAAAAACGAATAGTTTGTCAGTCAGCATGTTAAATTTATTGAATTGTGAGTTTAACACGTACTAGCGGTTATATTTTCCACTTCTCTATCGTATACATCTTCTTGTTATAAAAACTATTGGGTAAGAGAAAAAGTATTTTCATTGCTTTGATTTTGAATTCGCCCCTTAATGTTAATCTTCCTCCTCTTCTTCTTTTTCTTCTTCGCTAAGAAGACCATTTCAATCTAAGGTTTTAGTTTCTTCAAGTGTACTGTATAGAGTGGCCAGATTGTTTTTTTTTATTCTAATATTTAAAAAAAATCTTTTTTTTTTAAAAAGAGAAGTAGCACTTCCGGCAACAATGCCTATTTAGTCATAACCGTGCTACATTCTTTAGGAAAGGGATAGAGAAGAGATAAGACAGGTGGTGAAGGTAGAAGAATAGTTACATAGCCTTCAAACTCATATTTTTTTAGTGAAAGCAACCATTCCTAGATTGGTGGCTAAGTACACTATCTACTCACCTAACCGGGGCAGCTTTCCTTTCCTGAAGACATCACAGCGACCAGTGACTATGCCTTCAGCACTGAGCAGCCCAATCGACAGTCAATTTTTATATTTTGTATTGAAAACAGTCATGGTCTTTGTTGGGAATCGAACCCACAACCCCCAGACTGGGAAGCTAGTACACTACCTACTAGCACCTGTCAATTCCTCGACGTTCTTAACAATTGAGGTTATCCAAAATCACCACACGACGAATTTTGCGTAAGAATGTGACTTTGAAGTCTTGCAAGATTCAATTGGTGCAGGAATTGAAGCCGATCGGCCATTCACAACGCCGTAGATTCCCTTCATTCATGCAGGAACAACCGGCTGGTTTTTCTGCAAAAAAATCAAAGCCCATTTTCACTTGTCAGGGTATGTCAGTCAACAAGCAAAATTGCCGCATTTGGGCTTCTGAAAATCCTAGAGCAATTATTGAGAAGCCTTTACATGCTCAACGTATCACTGTATGGTGCGTTATGTGGCCTGGCAGCGTGATTAAGCCGTAAAATAGGCATGGCATATTTTATGCAGTGTCACATCGTAAGCAGGCGCCTTCTAAGTCTGCTGTAAGTAATGTAATTGCTTAATTCATAGCTCCCGGTATTGCGGCGAATAATTGATCAAAAAACAGCCAAGGTCTTTATTGGGTATCGAGCCCCAGACTGATAAGCTAGAGTACACTACCTACCAGCCTACAGGGGCACAACTTTCATTTTAACAATTGAGATCAAGCTGTCACTTTTTGACATTTTCATCAAGCATCATTTCACTTTCGTCGAATGTGCAGAAATTATTAAAAAACCGAGCCCTGTGCTTTTTAAATATGCTTATGGTTTCCGTAAGGAACGCTCTACGGGCGACTTGCTAGCCTTTCTGTCTGCACAATGGTATAACGCCATACATCATTTCGGAGAAAGTAAGGTGGTGGCTGTAGATATTTCCAAAGTATTCGATAGAGTATGACAAGATGCACTTTTATCAAAACTTGCTGCTTTTGGTGTCGGTGATAATTTCTCCAGATTTATATAGAGTTTTCTCAGAAATCGCACTATACGAGTTGTTATAGATGGGATTTCATTAGACGAGTTCATGATGAATTCGGGGATACCGCAAGGCTTCGTTCCTTCTCCTACCCTATTTCTTATTTTTCTAAATCTGACCTTCTTTGTCAAACCTTCAATCGTATATATTCTTTTGCAGACGACAGCGCCATTTGTCATTCGTATTCATTTTGTAATAGACCAGGCCTTTTGGAGGTTAATTTCAAAAGGCAAATTATGAATGATACGCTTAATCATCACGATCTCGCAACAATCTTGGAATGGGGTCGTGGGAATAGAGTAGACTTTAGTGCCCGTAAGACGCAATGTTGCATGCTTGCGCATAGATCTACGTTCGATAATGGTGCTGCATCTGTTACTATGGGTGATATAGGTATTACGGAATCGGAAGCTCTTGATGTTCTTGGTATGAAAATTCAGCGTGAAGTTCGATGAACTAAATACATTTTTCTGGTTTCTAAAGAAGCTTTCAAGTGCCTCGGTTTTCTAAAGTGGTGTAAAAGATACTTCACTCCACCCGACCTTCGTACAATCTATACCGCCTCAAAAATGGAATACAACTCTCATGTATGGGTCGGCGCTCCAAAGTCGTCTATTTTGGAGATGCTCGACCGAGTACAGGAGAGGCCCAAGAGGCTCATTGCCTGCATTGCATTTCACTGTTTTGTCGTTGCTACAATGGTAAGTGCTCTCTAATAAAATTAGGGAACTTGTTCCCGATACTCGCACGTTTTCGCGTATTTTCATTGAGAGCGCATTCATTTGTGGTTGATTGGCCAGGGAATTGCACTACGCATTACATTTAGCAGAAAATTCCATATGTAGAAAAAACTTCCTACGGAGGTCTTTCCTGTCACTTTCAATCTGGGAAATTTCAAATTGAATATCCACAGACATTACTTCCTCTTTTCTCCTTCCCGCAACCTAATTTCCTAGTTCTGGCACAATGCATTGCATGCGTCATCCCCTAAGTGCTGGTCCGAAAGAAAAAATGTAAGCAGTTTCGAAAGCCCTTAGGAAATTTATTTTTTCTACCACCTAACAATCTTAAGCATACTTAAAAGTACATTTACATTTAGTTAATAGTTTCAACAACTAACAACAACAACAGCAACAACCATTACATTAGTATTATAAACAATTTAGTTTTATTTATTCAAGTATTAAGTGTTACAAATTGCAATGGATGGCTTTTCGAGTGTAGCGCACGCATAACAAAAAAAGAAGAAAATTTAAAAAACATAATAAAATGTTTATATAATTTAAGATAAGTTTGCTGTAAATTGTTTCATTATTCATTCTTTGTAGTTTCTAGATTAAATAAACTCTTCAAACGTTTTATCACTTTAAAGATTAAAATTAATGAGATAAAATGTTTGAAACAGAAATTAAAATAAAAGAAAATGGAACTTCATCTTCAAAAAACATTATGAAAATATCAATTTGTTGCCACACGATTCTCAATTCCAAGGCACAACAACAGAACAGAAGAGAAGAGCACAGCACAGCTGAGAGAACAGAACAAAAGAGAGAAGAAAACCAGAAGAGAGGAGGAGAAGCTAAAAACTGTTTTAAATGTTACAGTTTAAATTAAATGAGAGTTTATTTAATATCTTTTCAAACAATTAAAGCGTCGTGTAGTTAAGATAAAGAGATTTTTATCTTGACTTTTAATTTTATGAAATTCTTGGAATTTTTAGAATTTATCATATAAAAACGTGACTAAGTTTTTTGGTATTTGTTGCCTCTTCAAGTCTTAGTACTGGCAAACGAGGAAGGAATTTATGATAAAATACATCTTCTTTTATTTGGTACCCTTTTTTATCTAGACCATCTGCTTCCTGATGCCATCTCATTAAGAAAACGAAGCCTAACATAATTGGAACATCAAGATGTCGATCAGTGATTCATCTTTGATGGAGGTAAATCGTAGATAGAATTCTATATATTAAAAGTAATCCATGCCTTTTAACTCTTGGGGCAATAAGAGTCGTGCAACCCCTAATTATAAAAGTCTCTCTCCCTAACATGCCTTAGCTTCGATAAGCGTTCAACATAAATGTATCAGAGACGATTTTGGCGTACGTTTCCCGGAACGCTTTTAATGGCGGTCTCTCTACGCCAATACAAATTAACATATAAATATATACCCAACTAAAACGTGTTTTTATAGAGGTATAGAACTTTAAGTTAGCAGTACTTTTTTTTACTGGCGGCCATTTTGTCTGCAGTCAAATAATTAAAGCCTTGGCATTGTGTAAATTGGGAAGGGCCAAAGCAAGAACAGAAAAGACCTGTTGCTAGAATTAGTCCTCGGCTTCCTATGGCGTGAATGACGTTGCTTTTCATTCCCAGTGGTTACGGCCAGGTGCAGATGTAAATCTTATCACGAAATGTCCCGATACACCTCCCCCCCAGATGGTCACACTGATAGGTTTTGACGGAATCTTACCGTCATTACATGTGTCAATGGGGGTAAAAGCAAACCCAGTCCCCTTCAAGGCTAGCAGGAGCCAACTGGATAATTCTACTATATTTCCACGGGAATCAGTAAAGCCCCAGAGTTCAGCTATTTGTCTTTTTAACCTTTTAGCTGTGACTGATTATTGAGGTTGGCCCTTCGGGAGTATCGTGGTGGTTGTGGTTTCGAGGCCCTCGTTTGAGTTGTGTGAGTCGGATCATTCACAATTAACACAAGGAATGATCCAGGTCCAGTGAGCATGATTGCGATTGTGTTCTTAAAATTTATTAAGCTTCATGCGTTCTGGACCAGGAGTGGGAGAGTTTCCAACTCTTCAGCAAGGAATAAAGGTTGCGGCCTGCTTCGAAGCCCTCGTTTGAATTGTGTGGGTCGGATCATTTACAGCGAACAAAATGAATGTCCAGTTCCAGTGAGCATGATGGCTGCTTAAATTTTATTAAACTTTATGCATTCTGGACCAGGAGTTGGATAGTCTCCAACTCTTCAGCAAGGAGTGAAGGCTGCGGCCTGCTTTGGGCTTTTGAAGTTGCAACTAGGAATGACTGGAGGATACACGTATCTGAAGGCATTCTAGGGTGAGCATGACGCTACATTTCATTCACAGTGATATGATCCACCGCCTGGTTACGGCTTACACAGCTAGGTACAAATGTTAATCTTATCACGCATACCGATTTCCAACAGCCGTATTTTAAGTGTTGTTGTTTTTGGGCTGGTAAAATTATCGGTACATACTTCTTAAAAACAAGATTCTAGTAACAATATTGCAGTAAGAAGATAACGCTATAGAGCTATGATGATTACTGACTTTTTCGTTCATCAATTGAACGCAACCATGTTGTGCAGAAGCTGTGCTGTGGTTTCATCAAGACAGCGCAATATGTTTACACAGTTCGTACCATAATTGATTTATTGAAAGAAACGTTTGGTAACCGTATAACTTTACGTTTCGAACCCATGAATTGGCCTCCAAAATCGCGCGTTTTAATGCGGCTCGACTACTTTCTGCAGAGACACGTAAAGTCGTTAGTCTACTTCGATAAGTCCGAAACGATTGACCATTTGTAGGACAACATTCGCTATGCTATTGCCGATATACAGCCACAAATGTTACAAAAAAGTCACCGACAATTTAACCAGACCTCCAGATTAGATAACGTCCCAGCCAGCCATGGTGGTCACATGCCAGAAGTCATATCTCAATTATAATGCCAGCATGTTGTTTAATTAAATTTCCAAGTACTATACCTCTATAAAAAACACCTTTTACAGAAGAAACTGCAGGAAGAAAAATTAACTACAATGAAAAAGATCTTTATTTGGGTACGGTTTTCCGTCGACCCTCGTCAAATTTGGTTTGTGAACAAACCGGTTTCGGTTGTTTGCCATCTTCAGTGTTCTCTTTGTACTCCGAAAAAGATCCATTTAGGAATCGATGCCCCTAAATATTTCTGGCGTTTTATTTCAGAACATAGGATCAATCTGTAGAAGCACACGTCATATAATGAGGTCTTGGTTTCTGCAGTCCGCTCACGTTTTTGCTTTTGTGATATAAAGCGGCACCAGTAGCCGAAACTTTAAAAAGCCTAAAACTGAACGAATTAAATCTTCGATAATTGATCAGAGGTTAACTATTGGTGCCACACGGAAACCACTAGCAAAATAAGAGTTCATAAGCGGCTTTATAAACGGTTTTATCTATCTGGTCTTCTTTTTACTATTGAAACGGCGTTATAGACGATTCTCTTTAATTGATATTTTTCTTACTATTAAAAACAACTCAACGAACTAGGATAGAAAAACACATCGTCAAGTGTGTAACAAAACCTTAAGCCGCTTTAAAAGTATCTTTATAGGTAGGTCGTCCCTAAGAACTTTCCATGAATAACTTGTAAGTTTGACTTAAATCGCGCATTTATACCTTAAATTCTGTTACATGGAAAAGAAAAGCCGCCAGGAGTGCCAAGGGAGTTTTTTTTAGTAAAATAGTTTCTACTCGGGGTATCGCTATGCTCTCCAAGGAAACTAATAATACTTCTACTTCAACCCGTTGGCTTACTAATTGGGAGTTATCTTGGAACACTATACTAAAGTCTTTGGAATGTGTGACATTTCTAAAATCCTGTATCTATGCCTGACTTAAGAACAAGGAATGCAGTGCTGAGCTTTTCTGCAACAAAATATCAATTGGAGGTAATGTTGTAGAGGAAAATGTTGTAAGATCAGCTCTACAATTATTGTGTAGGACACAGCCTTTGCGGTAGAATTTTAATGTAAAACTTTGGGATTGTTGTTGGAACTATTTTTGCAAATTTCAGCAACCTAATGGCTGTCAAGCATTTAAGCAATGAATTTAAATTTGAATCGTAATTAGTTTATCTATTAGTAGAAGAAGAGTTTCGTCGCTCATCGCTGCAGTTGCAAATGAATTTGTTTCTCACGTACAAAGTTTCTCACAAAAATGTTAATTTAAGAAGGAATTGAAACACACGTACACGCAGATAAACTAGTAAAAGATCATTGCATTATCATTAGCCAGAGGTATAGCTGCGTAGGAAAGTGTTTCAATATGTGTTTGTTGGATCACACCTCATACATGTCCTAAATTCAAAACCTGCAAACATGTTTTTTGTCTTAATTTTTAAATCGTTATTTTTTCTTTTTATTTCTTTTTACTTTACTCCTTCGTTTCTTATGCTCGTTTTGATAGCAGGTATAAGAAATGATCACATCCCAGTTAGGCAGGCATACACCTGCTTCAAATAGTTAAATATTTAATCCTATAAAGTAAAGAAATAAAGAAAATTTAATATAAACATCTTTATTTACATGTCATAAAATCGGTAACATTTTAAAAAGAGATTTAAGCTAAAACTTCAATTATACGTCAAAGAACAACCTGCCCTATCGAACCGGAAACACACACCAAATATCCTAACAGCAATGCAGCAAAAAAATTAGATACATTCAGCTACACTTAACATTTTATTTACATTTGCCAAAATAAATTCAACCACGATGATGATGATGATGACTCATCTCAGAACAAAAAAGAAATTCATCATGTTTTTGAAGTTTTTTTTTGCACAATTTAAAAGAAAAAAAAGACATTAGAAAGGATAACTAAACATATTTCAAATCTAAAAGGAAACCATGCTGACACACAAACGGCAAAACACCCTTAATTTATCATCAACAGTGTCATTAATTTATTATTTTTTTTTTTTTTCATTTATTTACTTTCTTTCAAATGACTCACTCAGTCACCACTAGTGTAAGTAGTTGTTTATTAAAAAAAAAATAAAAAAATTAGGGGTTAATGTTAGAATCGGCAGCCAGGCTTTAAATGACTTCAATAAGAACAACTAATTTTGTTAAGTGTTGTAAGAAAAGTGTATTTTTTATTGGCAGCACTGCAAGTGGAAAAAAGATGAAATGACATTGCATATTACGGTAAAATAAACAAAATAAAAACAAAAATGTAAACAAAGAGTTAAAGCGAAATGCAGGCAAATCAGGGATGGTAAACGGAATTTTATAATTAACTATATGCAACTATTATTTTAAACATATTGTTAAGGATGTGTCTTGCTTAAGTTTTAAAAAAAAGCAATTAAGCAATAAAGCGATTTACTGGGTATGTTGTTTACGAACTGCGTGGCTTGCTAAAAAAACTTAATTTCTAGTTACAAACTGCGTAGAAATTTTATACACGCAAAACAACAACAATCGGGTATGCTGTTTACTAACTACGTAGTTTTTTAAGACAATTTATGTACACAAGACAACAACAACTATCTTCAAATAAATTCCAAGAAGAAACTTTATCAGTATAAAAACAAAAACAAGAATACACACATACAGACAAGGCGCCTATACATTGAATAAACAACATACAACAACAATATGTGATACAAAGGGAGTAGAAGATTCTTAAATTTTCTATACTTCTAGTGGACGAATATAAAAGGCACCATCTGAGTGTATAATTAGTTCAGTTGAAAAATAACCCACGTGAAGTAAAGACGTACATCTTAAGTAAATTGTTCTGTAGTGTCAACTTTGTGTAGTTAAAGTAAATAACATTGTTATTAATTTAAAAACTTTAAAAACTGGTGTTATTTATTTTGCAATAAAGAACTCACAACAAAACGTTTATAAACGGTAAAAACGTAACAATATTTATGGCAAATTTACATTTTTAGGCATTTAACCATTGAGTGATAAGCAACAACTAATTTGTCTACAAATGGAAGCAGAGAGGAATGGTAAAGCGTAATATTTAATTATTATATATTACGCTTAACATTAACATTAATCAGCATTTAATAATTAAATATTAGAGTTTATCACATTTTTTTATCAAATGCATCTTTTTCTTACACCTACAACATGCAACAGATAATTTCGCTATAAATTTTCTAACACAAACAATTCAGAAACACAAAAATTAATGTTTATCATTGTGTGGTATTTGCAGCATTATAACAAATAGCGCTTTTCATATCAATTTATTAAAATTATTAGGTGCCTCTGTAAGCTAGTAGGTAGCAGTGTACTAGCTTATCAGTTTGGAGGTTGTGGTTTCGATTCCCAACAAAGACCTTGGCGTTTTTTTCTCACTACAAAAATAAAAATTGACTGCCGGTGGGGCTGCTCAGTGCTGAAGCTATGGTATAATTTTTGTAGGATTATGGAGAGGAAACCTTCAGGCAAAGCAATAGGCTCTTCAAGGATTTATTTAGCTTGACGCAAGGCTTGGTTTCAATAGCTTAAAATCACTTTAAAATGTTTGTTTTGTTAAAGTTGCTTCGAGAATTTATGCTGGGTGTAAGTTAAGTTAGTTAGGTGTCCCTGTAGACTGGTAGGTAGTGGACTAGCATGTCAGTCTAGGGGTTTGTGGGTTGCATTCGATTCCCAACAAAGACCTTCTGGCTGTTTTTCCACTACAAAAATAAAAATTGACTGTCGGTGGGGCTGCTTAGTGATGAAGGTTTGGTGATTGGTCGCTCAGCTGTCTTATACGACAGTTAATTTTCGTAACTATTCTCCTACTTTCACCACCTGTCCCATCTTTTCTCTATCACTTCCGTTCCTAAAGGATTCAGCACGGTGCTTGACTTAATAGGCATTTTTGTCTGAAGTGCTACTTCTCTTTATAAAAAAAATCAATTTAATTATTCGGTATGCTAATTTCTCTATACCGATTCTACTAATTGTCGCAAACAAAGTCTTTTATTTCAGCATTAAATTTGTTTTTAGTTTGATGGTAAAACTACGCAGCTAGTCTTTGTTAACTGTTATTTTGCCTATATTTGGTTTTTAATGTTATTTAAATTACAGACATTTTAAGAAATAAATTCCTACAATTTTGTCCCTATAACTTGCTCAAGAAATTAATCTAGAGGGTATTTTTTAAGTTGGCAACACTATTTTAACTGGCGGCCATTTTATCAGCTATAAAGCAGCAGACTGAGCTCTCAAAAATACTTTAAATGGTGCAAATTGGCCCAGGAGCCAACTGGACAATCTAATATATTTCTATGGGAATCAGTAAAGCCCCAGAGTTCCGCTATTTGTCTTTTTAGCTTATGATGACCCTTCGGTAGTATCGTGGTAGCTGTGTGTTTCGAGGCCCTCATTTGGGTTTGTGGGTCGGATCATTCACAATAAACACAATGAAAGGTACAGGTCGAGTTAGCATGAATGCCGTCGCGTCCTTAAATCATATTAAGCTTCATGCGTTCTGGACCAGGAGTTGGATAGTCTCCTGTAGTTCTTAAAAAAACGATGCTGGTCAGGAAGTTACAGTCAAGTTAGTTGCCGCTGATGTAGAGCCATGCTTACTAACTCTTTTCGTTCATTAATTGAACACATCGTAGGATGTGTAGGAGTGATTTCAACAACACGTCGCAACGTGTCACACAAGTTCGTGCCACGATTGTTTTATTAAAGCAAAAGTTTGGTAACCGCATAGTTTCACATTTCGAAGTCGTAAATTAACCTCCAAGATGATGAAATTTCACACCGCTAAACTATTTTCTGTGATGATATGTGTAGTTGCTTTATATGTGAATATAGATATTACAGCTGCTGTAGACCCAGGATTACTAGCTTTTTTGTTTGTCAATTGAACACAACCATGCTGTATAGGAGCTGCGCTGTGGTTTCAACAAGAAGACGCAACATATCACACAGGCCACAATTGTTTTGATGAAGGAAACGTTTGGTAACCGTATAGTTTCAATTATCGCATCCCCTTGAATTGGCTTCCAAGATCGTGCGATTTTACGCCGCTGCAGGGATATGAAAAGTCGCTAGTCTATGCCGATAAACCCGAAACGATTGATCACTTGGAGAACAGCATTTGGCGTGTTATTAACCGACATACGACTACAAATGTAGGAAAAGGTTATTGAAAATTGGACTTCCAGATTATATTAAGAGTGATTCAAACCAGCGATGATCATACATCAAGAGTTATTTTTAAATCCATATTTTCCAAAAGATTATCTTTCGAATGAAGTTAACCTAATGTAAATTTAAAAAAAAATTGTCTTTGTTTTATTCCCTTTCAAAATTATAGAATTTCTATTAACAAAACATTCTTTTTTGCCGGTATCATCTTTGAACGGGTCTTTGAGATTTAAATTCACGGGATTTTTTAAGATTTGGATTTTTTAAGATTTATTGCAACAAATCAAATATTTTACCGTTTGCACAAACACACTGAAGGTGGATGGGTCGCTTAAAGCATAAACATTTCAAAATTTATTAAATTTAAACAAACGAGCAATAGAAGCATTTCTTTCGCCTTTCAATTGGGATTTGTAAATAAAAAACACCATCGTTGCCATCTCTGACACTTAAAATACTTAAAAACACAAACAAACAAACAAACCATGAGAGAGAAGTTGAATTTTAAAGCGAATTTATTAAACCAAAAGAAGAATGTTTCTTAAAATTTTTTTTTAATAAGCAAATTGAAATATTATTTAAAGATTTGGATTTTTTCTGATTTCAAGTAATTGTAAATAAACAAAAAATGTAGGAGAGAAGAGAAGAGTAAGAAGGAAGACACTTTAAAAAGATTGGAATTTTTGTATTCACATTTTTTTGTTTGTTCTGGCAAAGTAGAAGAAGGTACCTGCCAACAATTAAAACTAAAATGAAAATTGTTTAAATAAACAAATAGGTACTTAAAAGGAATGCATATATTAAATTAAATGTATAAATAGAAAACATGTTAATTAAATTACTTACTGTTTCGTCTAGGGATTGTACGGCAGCTTGGTGTTGATATTTTAATGATGGTTGATTTAAAGAATATTGCTGCTGCTGTTGTTGTTGTTGTAGTTGTTGATGATGATGTTGCTGCTGAAGATGATGATGATGCTGTTGTATATGTTTCGATGATGATGACGATGATGGTAATGATATTGCTGCCGTTAAATGTGGTGCTGCTGAAGATGATACTGATGATGATGATGATGAAGAAGTTGTTGGTTGTCGATCTGCAAGACTGCAATCCATATTACATTTGGTTTTAAATGTCTGGCTAAAAGAATCATATAGAGTAACACACAGCAACAGCAACAATATAACAAACGTTTACAAACGTTTACAAGCGTTTACAACACACAATGACGACGTTTATTAGCCACCCAGCACACATACAACAACATTAATTAATTAAAATAATTATTTTTATTCTCAAATTTTTTTTTCTATTCACCAGAATTTCTTTTTATTTTTTTTTATTATTATTATTTTTCCACAAAAGGAGGAACAAAGCTTGATACCGTTTTGTTGTGTGGCTTTAACTAACAATTAAACGACGACTCTATTACACGTTTAAAATGTAAAATGGTCAATATAATAAATGAAATTAACACACACACACAAACATCTAAAAATACAGATGTTATACACTGTAGCAAATAAAACAACAAAAATTAATAATTTTTTGAAAGAAAGAAAAATCAAAAATTATAAACATGTTTAACTTAAAAAATTATTTATATATATATATGTATGTATGTACTATTAGTAAATGTGTGTATATTTATTTATTTCCTTTCTTTTAACTGAAAGTTTTTGGTTAAATTTTTTTTTGTTGCTGAGCTTTTTTATGTAGGCGGTTTCATATTATCCTCTTTCTTGTTTTTTTAATACCTCAGAAGCCTACAATTTGTTTACTTTTGTTTTTCTGCTTTTTCATCTTAAAATTTTATTTAATATTATTTTTTTTATTAATTTGTTTCACTTAAAAAAAATAAAACACTCCGGTTTTTTTTGTAACACCCACAATTTTCTTCGCATATTAAAAATATACCAAATGTTCAGAGAAAACAAGCACAAAAACAACAAACTGCTTAAAAATACCCGTTTTTTATTGTTTATTTTTTTTACAAGAAGAAGAAAAAGAAAACTAAGAATAAAAACAACAAACAGCGGCGAATAATAATTATTATAATAGCGATAATAATAATTATTACAACAACAATAGTTTATACACTTCTTTTTTGGGTGTAGTCGTCTTTTGATATGACTTTGCTAAAAGCACATACACACACGCACACACACACACATAACAGCCTGAAGAAGAAATGTCAATTGGAGTTGTTACAGAGTTACCAGTTTGTAATTTAATAAGACTACTGAATTTTAAAGAATTGTTAAGTGTTTAAAACTTAAAATTAAAAACAAATTGTGATAAATTATGGAAAAGCTAATAATAATATTACCAAAATAATTAATTCATTATTTTTTATATATAATCCGTTGTAAAGTTAATTGCAAAAAGCATAACCGTTTATACAATATGGCTGCTTTAAGTGATATTTTGAAAATGTCATTAAAAGAATAATTACAGTTATTTTATCTTTTTAATATTTTATTAGTATTTTTTTTTTTAAGCACTAGGTCTTTTTTTGTAAAAAATTTTTAATACTTATTTTTTATATATTATTAAAAGAAAATAAAAATATATTATTAATAAATAAAAATATATATTATAATTTAAAAAAATAAATAATATATTATTAATAAAAAAAATATAAAATAAAAATAATAAAAATATATATATTATAATTTAAAAATAATAATATACTAAAAATATATATATATATTTTAATTAAAAAAAATGAATAATAATATATTATTAATAAAAAAAAACAAAATAAAAAATAAATATTAATATAACATTATAATTAAAAAAAAATAATATATTATTAATAAAAAAAATTTCAATATAAATAATAAAAATATATATTATAATTAAAAAGAAATAAATAATAATATATTATTAATAAAAAAATATAATATGAAAATAATAAAAATATATATTATAATTTTAAAAAAAGTAATATACTAAAAAAATATATAATTTAAAATAATGAATAATAATATATTATTAATAAAAAAATAAAATAAAAAATAAATATTATTATAGCATTATAATTAAAAATAATAAATAATAATATATTATTAATAAAAAAATATCAAATAATAAAAATATATATTATAATTAAAAAAAAAATTAATAATAATATAATATTAATAAAAAAAAATAAAATAATAAAAAATATATATTATAAGTAAACAGAAAAAAAATAATAATAATATTAATAATAAAAATTTTAATAAAAATATATTATATAATCAAAAAAAACAAATAATAATATATCATTAATAAAAAAATATGAAATAAAAATAATAAAAAAATATATTATAATTAAAAAAAATAAATAATATATTATTAATAAAAAAATATAAAATAATAAAAATACATATTATGATTAAACAAAAAAAAATAATATATTAACAAAAAAAAAATTTTAAATAAAAATAATACAAATATATATTATAATTTAAAAAAAATAAATAACATATTATTAATAATAAAAATATAAAATAAAAATAATAAAAATATATGTTATAATTAAAAAAATTAATATGTAATATATTATTAATAAAAAAATATAAAATAAAATTATATATTTTAATTAAGACAATAAATAATAATTCATTATTAATAAAAAAATATAAAATAAAAATATATATTATAATTAAAAAAATAAATAATAATAATAATAAATTATTACTAAAAAAAATTAAATTAAAAAAATATTATAAAAATATATATTATATTTAAAAAAAAGAAATAATAATATTTTATTAATAAAACAATATAAAATAAAAATATATATTATAATTAAAAAAATAAATAATAATATATTAATAAAAAAAATATAAAATAAAAATAATA
This sequence comes from Trichopoda pennipes, assembly GCA_030448955.1. Taxonomy (NCBI): domain Eukaryota; kingdom Metazoa; phylum Arthropoda; class Insecta; order Diptera; family Tachinidae; genus Trichopoda; species Trichopoda pennipes. Next base: position 3,601,936 of record JASKUP010000056.1, on the reverse strand, counting down.
AAAATATATATTATAATTAAAAAAATAAATAATAAGATATTATTAATAAAGAAATATAAAATAAAAATAATAAAACTATATGTTTTAAATAATAATATATTATTGATAAAAGAAATATAAATTAAAAATAATAAAAATATATATTATAATTAAAAAAATTAATAATTAATAAAATTAAACATAATGAAAATATATTATAATTAAATAAAATAAATAATAATCTATTATTAATAAAAAAAATTAATTATAAAAAATAATAAAATTATATACTATAATCAAAAAAAAATAAATAATAACAAATTATTTAAAAAAATACATATAATATAAAAATTACTAAAAATATATATTATAATTAAAAAAAATAAATAATCATATATCATTAATAAAAAAAGATATAAAATAAAAATATATATCATAATTAAAAAAATAAATAATAATATATTATTATTAAAAAAAATATAAAATGAAAATAATAAAAATATATACTTTAAATAAAATAATAAATAATAATAATATATTATTAATAAAAAGATATGAAATGAAAATAATAAAAATATATATTATAATTAAAGAAATTAATAATATATTGTTTTCTTTTTATTATTTTTTATTAATAATATATTATTACTTATTATTTCTAATTATAATATAATAGTAATATTTATTTTTTTTTTATTTTTTTGATTAATAATATATTATTATTTTTTTTTTAATTATAATATTATAATAATAATATTTACTTTTTAGTTTTTTATTGATAATATATTATTATTTTTTTTTTTTATTATAGTATATATTTTAATTATTTTTATTTTATATTTTTTTTATTAATAATATATTATTACTTTTTTATATAATACATAAAAAATAAAGATTAAAAATAATTTAAAAAAAAAATATCTAGTGTTAAAAAAATAAAATACTAACAAAAAAGAATAAAGAACCGAGGGCCGATTTTGAAATAATTCAAAACCCCTAACGCTTAGATACAACCTTGACTGCTTAAGACCCCGTCTAGACATGGAGATTTTGGGTCCATAATTTTAATAAATCTCTGTTCGTGTGTATGTATTTAAATTTTGCTTGTGCAAATTCGGTAATAATTACTTAAATTTTCATTTTGTTTAACTCCACGAATACAAGCAAACACAACAAAAGCTTGCAAAGTATCGAAGAACAGTAAGAACTTTTAAGAATTTTACAAATCAGAAGTAGTCGTACTTTCCAAGCTATAAAAGCTAAAAAAGCTCGAGCAGTTAATATTTGATTAGTTAATTTTGGACAACTTTTTTATTGCGATGCTTAAATTATAAAAATTCATTAATAATGACTGTTTTATTTGGAAAATTATTCTTTTTTACTTATTAAAACAATGGCAACTCTGTTTAAAATCATTTTGATTCACGTTGTTGGTTGTCATTTCATACACAATTGATATTTGGACATGTAACTGCATTTCCCTCTTTTCTGCTCTTAATAACTCTCTTATATTTTCAACTCTACTAACAAACACACATAAAAAAAGAACTCTTTAATAAAATTATAGACACTAAGAATCCTTTTTGCACATAAAACACTAAATAAAGTAAATTTTTAATTCTTTTTAATTGACATTTCTTAAAAATATATAAATTATTTAATAATGTTATTAATAAAAAACCTATTATTTTTATTTTTTTTTTAATAACTTTACTGTATTTCTAAAAAATATATTTTATTTATTTCTTTCTTGGAACCGCCCCCACAAAAAGTTTATCGAAAACTGTCAGCGATAAAATTTTCTTGTTGGTAATTCTTGGCTTTATCAGTTGGTGTATGTTCAGTGTAGTATTATTTTTTTTCTTTAGTTTCTCCCCCCTATTTTGAGTAGAGTTGTGTTTTAAAACGTAATAAAATAGTTTTTACATTTAAGTAATTTCTACGGAAGTTAGTTACCATTTTTGGACGTTAATTTCAATGTTACCAATATAACCAAATTTGTTTATGTGACAAAATGAGACAAAATTAATCATTAATTTAATTACTTTTAGCCAAATGTCCATTTAGAGGTTGAGGTACTTATTAGAGGTGGAAATTGAAAAAAAAAAAACAACAAAACTGTTTTTAAGTTTTGGTGCTTTAAAAATTTAAAAGAAAGAATTTTGAAATTGAAATCTTAAAGTTGAATGTACGATTAATGTCTTTCATTAAAGAGTTGGACGAAGGAATTTTAATGAATTAAATCAAAATATTAAAAAATAAAAAGGTACCAAATATTTGTAGGTATGTGTCAAGATTTGTAGAAAACTTTATTCCTTTTATTTTTAAAATGTTCAGATTAACGTCAGTTTGTGATTGCTGTAAAGAAAACAGTAAAATGTTAATGCGACCAATGTAAAATGCACTTTCTGGTTCACTGCAACATTTGTCAACATTCTTCGTAGGTTCTTAGAACTATTAAAAGAAATGGGATTGCTAAATTTCTATATTTTCATGGTTTATTTAGCAACATTTATTTGTCTTCAAAAGACCTTGTTAGAATTATTAATTGTCAACAATTTATTTATGAGCACTACACGGAACTGTACTCTACAATCACAATTTATATTGTCTGTTTTATATCAAAACATATCAATAGGCCCCCTTGCATGCTAATACTATTTTTACACGGGCAGCAAATATCGAGGTTCCCTCTACCAATCGCGGTTTGCTATCGAGTCTTGAAACTTGATTGAAACTTACCTTTTTTATTCATTTCACTTCATTTTCATCAAAATTCATGCGAAATATTTATAGATGTGCATTTAATACTTTCGCCATGTAATACTTCCGTTAAACGTCAAAACGTAACAAGAAACGAGTCGTATGAACACCACGCTTCTCTATTGTGGTTCAGAGAACGTAACATGTTGTTTATTTTGTCGTCTGAACATGGTATTAACCTTTGGTTGGCAATTAAATCATTTCTTCGTTCAGTTATCAAAATCCAATTTTTATTCCTATTTAATGTATCGGGTGGCTGATCAATTTTGCTACATTAACAAACTCAAATCACTTTTGTAAAGTAATTCATGAAGTTTCGAAAATAATTGCATTCAAATGAACTCCACCCTCAATGCCCCCCCCCCCCGGGGCACATTTATGGTCTTTATAGTACGTAACAGCTATCTAGATCTGTGCAATTGGGGGTATAAAAGGAGCCCAGTCCCCTGAAGACAGGCAGGGAGTCAAGTGGAAGCTCCACTTTATTTCCACGGGGATCGGTGAACCCGCAAATTTCATTATTTGTCTCTTTAGACATTTAAAAGTTCTCTGACTGATCATTGAGGTTGGCCCCTATATGGGAGTATCGTGGTGGTTGTGGTTTTGCGGCCCCATAACAGTATAATGGTTATTATGGTGGCCAGGATCATCTCACTGATAATGACACGCAAAGTGAATGATCCAGTCCAGTGAGCATGCTAGACATGAGTTCTGGACAGGAGTTGAAAGTCTCCAACTCTTTAGCAAGGTGTGATGGTTTGCAGCCCTGCCCTGGAATCATTAAAGTTCCAACTAGGTGGTTCTGTTGCTTAGAATTATGTCTTCGGCTTCCTAGGACGCTGTATGACGTTCCAAATTATACAAAAGTGGTTTGTCCACCATCTGATGTAAAACAAATCACACTCCACCCTCAATGACACATGTGCGACATCTTATCAAAAAGTTATTCATTACTTTCTGGAGTGTTGCAGCGGAAACTGCCTCAATTATCGTTCGAAGGATTGCTTTAAATCATCCAAATTTGTTGGGTTTCTTTTGTAAACTTCTTCTTTGCAATAATCCTACAAAAAAAGAAAATCAAGTGCAGTGAGGTCAGGAGACCTAGGAGGCTAACGGAATGTGGAGTGTCCTGAAATCACTTTAAAGAGAAATTTTTGCCGCAATTCTGTCATAACAGGCGTGGCTATGTGACAAGTTGCTCCATCTTGTGGAAACCAAACAGAGTTAAAAGGGATTCTCTTTCGGGTTAATTCTAGAAAGAAAAATTTTTTCAAGTAACGGTCTCCATTGACCGTTTTTTTCGAAAAAGTAAGGCCCGACAATGAACCTTAAAGAAACTGCACACCACACTATGATGCGAAGTGGATGCAATTCCATCCACAATTTTGTTTGTTAACATTGCCGCTTAAATCGAAATGTGCCTCGTCAGAGGTAAAAATACAGTTCAAGATGTTTGTAGTCTCTGGCGCCATTTGAATAATCTTCTCACCGAATTCCAAGCGAATCGCGAAGTCTCTTGGGTTTAGTTTGTTTGTTAATTGAATCTTATGTGGACGTGATAAGATTTACATCTGCACCTGGCCGTGGGCCCTAATCAGATAGTGTATCATTTTACCACTGTGGATGAAATGTACCGTCATCCTCGCCCTAGAAGGCGTTCGGATACGTATATCCTACGATCACTCCTAGTTGCAACTTCAAAAGCCCGAAGTAGGCCGCAGCCTACACTCCTTGCTGGAGAGTTGGAAACTATCCAACTCCTGGTTCAGAACGCATGAAGCTCAATATAATTAAGAACACGACGGCATTCATTCGCACTGGACCTGGACCATTCATTGTGTTCATTGTGAATGATTCGACCCACAAACTCAAACGAGGGCCTCGAAACACACAGCCACCACAATACTTCCGAAGGGCCTACCTCAATTATCAGTCAGAGAACAGCTAAATACCTAAAGAGACAAATAGCGGAACTCTGGGTGTTTACTGATTCCCGTCGAAATATAGTGGATTTTCCAGTTGACTCCTACTAGCCTTGAAGGGGATTGGGCTGCCTTTTACCCCGCAAGACACAAGTCCAGATGGTTGTGTGATCCATAAGTCTTATAATGTGCTTCCGGGAGGAAATCTTATGTGAAAATAAGTTAAAAACTTGATACAAAATAGTCTGCAGTGACTGTCTGCTGATACCCATTTGAGCAGATAAGCCCCTTAACGAAACTTGAGAATTGGATTGTATGGCAGCAGCTACAGCAGTGATCGTTTCCTGCATCCGAACTGAGGGATCTCGATGATAAGGCCTTCGTGCGATTGTGTCACGCTCGGCAAAATTCCTCACGAGGTTCATTATAGTCCATCTACTAGGAGGAGTGTCACCAAACGTGCGCCTATATTCTCTTTAGACGGAAACTACGGACTCTAAAGCGTGAAAGCGTTGCACTATCCAAATTCTTGTTCCATTGTCCCAATTCTAAATTTTAGTTTAATTTAAAGATTAATCTAGAAAATAAAATAAAAATGGAACAGGTTAGTTACATAGAAAATAAGTTATTACGTTTTTTTTGTAGCACCTTTCATCAGCCACCCTGCATTTTAAATGGCTAAACAGCTACTACACATACTTGGCGCTTTATTGTCTGATGACAATATGTATTTATGTGAGATAATACATTAATGATTTGATAAATGAAACTATTTTTCACATAAATTTTATTTTAAAGCAAAAAAGCACATTGTTTCAGTAATTTTATGAATACAAGCACACATCTTTCTTTCAGTGTATAGGCAGCTGTTTTATGCATAAGCATTCTTAGCTGAACACACCTCACATTGAAGTTTGCCACATCAGAGTCGTATTTTTGCTTTGTCTTTAATTAAATTCTTTCAAAATAAATAATTTTAGCCCTTAAATTTGAACAAGACGAAATTAGTGAATATAAAATTAAATTATTAAAATTTAAATTACTTTTAAAACAGGAGCTGTAACTATAAATCATAAAAAATTCAAAAACTACCAAGAGAACCTTTACACTCATTCACTTTATTGTCAGACGTCTTTGTAGATGGTCGTGTTTTGCTCTTTATAGACACGTGAAGGAAAAGTTAATTTTATTTTCTTCAATTTTCTTTGCGTTTACATCTGCGGTTTTTATATACAGCCTTTCAAAAAAGAAAATACCAAAAACGGAAGAATTCAGCGTAAAAAGCATAAAAATTGTGTGAATAATTGCAGTTGAATCATAATTTTTTTTTGTGCCCAAAAGAGAAGCTGTAAAATATATTTTTTTGTATAATTAAAAAAGGTGCGTTACAAATGAAATTAATAGAAAAGTTTAGTTTTATTCATTATCTTTAAGTAAATTGTGTTGGGAATTTAATCAACTATTGATATTTTCAGAATAATAGAAAAGAAATAAAAAAGTTTGAAGAACATTATGTTAAAATTTAACACTTTCACGTGTTGGCAATAAAATTGTTAAGATTACTTTAGTTTTATATTCTAATCTCATATCAGTTAACATAATTTATATGCTAGTAATTTTGTTTTAATTATTTTTTTAAAATTTGCATTTTCTTACATGTGCGAAGCTCAAATTTTCTTCATTTCTTTGCGTTTGTAGAGAAATTAATTGTCATTCTGTTATTTTGTGTTGGTATATATGAGAGAGAGAGAGAGAGAAAAAAACAGTTTGCTGTTATATTGTCAAAGCAGCCTAGAGTATGTTTAGTGGAAAAGTGTAATCCTACTGTTAAACTAAAAACTGTTTACACTTTATTTCAATATTGACATTCGTTTTTTTTCCATTTTGTTGTAGTTGTTTATTAAGAACTAGAAAAAGCAGACCACTAACATGCCTTCCGATGCAAAAAAACGTGATGCACAGCGTAAAAAAGATGCGCGTAATAAGAAAATTGCCCAAGTCTCTTCTTCAAAGAAACCCAATGGCACGACTAACGGCAATGCAAATGAGCCACCTCGTGAATTAACGGAAGAGGAGAAATTATGTGCTAAATTGGAAGAAGAGGCGCGTATATCTGCTGAAGCTCGTGCCTGCACAGGTGCCTTGGCTTCTCATCCCCGTTCGCGTGATATAAAAATTGCCAACTTTTCTATCACCTTCTTCGGTTCCGAACTGTTGCAAGACACTATGTTGGAATTGAATTGTGGCCGTCGTTATGGTGTTATTGGCTTAAATGGCTGTGGTAAATCGTCTCTATTGGCCGTTTTGGGTAATCGCGAAGTTCCAATACCTGATCATATTGATATTTTCTATTTATCACGTGAAATTCCTGCCAGTTCCAAATCGGCCTTGGAATGTGTTATGGAAGTCGATGAAGAACGTATTAAATTAGAAAAATTAGCTGAAGAACTGGCCATGAGTGAGGATGATGATGCCCAAGAGCAATTAATCGATATCTATGAACGTCTTGATGATATGTCAGCCGATCAGGCTGAGGCAAAGGCTGCACGTATTTTACACGGTTTAGGATTTGATAAGGAAATGCAACAGAAACAGGCTAAAGACTTTAGCGGTAAGTTGAGTTCGACAAAGAAAAACAAAAAGCTGTCTCATTCTCGCATATCCTGTCGATGTTTAAAAGTGTTATTCGTCTATTTTCAGGTGGCTGGCGTATGCGTATTGCTTTGGCTCGTGCCCTTTTCGTTAAACCCCACTTGCTGTTGCTAGATGAACCTACCAATCATTTAGATTTGGATGCTTGCGTATGGCTGGAGGAAGAATTAAAAACTTATAAACGTATATTAGTTTTAATTTCTCATTCCCAAGATTTCCTTAATGGCGTCTGTACCAACATCATACACATGACCAAGAAACGTCTTAAATACTATACCGGTAATTATGAAGCCTTCTGTCGTACACGCATGGAGTTGTTAGAAAATCAAATGAAACAATATAATTGGGAACAAGATCAAATAGCCCATATGAAAAATTATATTGCACGTTTTGGTCATGGTTCGGCGAAATTGGCCAGACAAGCTCAGTCGAAGGAAAAGACCTTGGCGAAAATGGTAGCTCAAGGTCTGACTGAAAAGGTAACCGATGACAAGATATTGAATTTTTATTTTCCATCTTGTGGTGGTATTCCACCGCCCGTTATTATGGTGCAAAATGTTAGTTTTCGTTATAATGAACAAACTCCATGGATTTATAAGAATTTGGAATTTGGTATTGATTTGGATACACGTTTGGCATTGGTGGGGCCCAACGGTGCCGGCAAATCGACTTTATTAAAATTATTGTATGGTGATTTGGTGCCTACTTCCGGTATGATTCGTAAAAATTCTCATTTACGTATTGCACGCTATCATCAACATTTACATGAACTGTTGGATTTGGATGCTAGTCCTTTGGAGTATATGATGCGTGCCTTCCCCGATGTTAAAGAAAAAGAAGAAATGCGTAAAATTATTGGCCGTTATGGTTTAACTGGCCGCCAGCAGGTCTGCCCCATTCGACAGCTGTCCGATGGTCAACGTTGTCGTGTTGTTTTCGCCTGGCTAGCCTGGCAAGTGCCTCATCTACTGTTACTTGATGAACCTACCAATCATTTGGATATGGAAACAATTGACGCTTTAGCGGATGCTATTAACGATTTTGATGGTGGCATGGTGTTGGTTTCTCACGATTTCAGATTGATAAATCAGGTGAGAAAAAACATTTAATTTGAAAATTTAATTAATTAAAAATCTAGTTCAGAATTTTGGATTAATTAATTAAAAAAAAAATTAAATAAACAAAAATTAATCGACAAAGTCAAAATAAAAAAATTATTAAAGAGAAAATTTTAAAATTCAAAACTTAATCCAAACTTGATTAACAAAATCGGAAACCCCAAAAATATTGGCAAATGATAATAAAAAAAAAATATAATTTATTAAAAATTAAAATTTTTTTGCATCGAAATATTAAAAAAAAATTACAAAATTTTTAAAGAACAAAATTTTAAGAAAATTTAGTAGCAAAAAAAAAAATAGACATGCCAATTACCAAAAATTCACAAAAAAAAATTATTTTCAATTATAAAATATTATTTTATAACAATTGAAAAAATACTTAAATAAAAAAAAGATGCTTACTGAAAATAACGAACAAAAAAAGTAATTATAAAAGGATTTAAAAAAAAAGACTTAGTAACCACAAAACCGGCATTAACTTAGATGAAAATAGTTCAGTCTTCAGAAAACGATATCTAAATTCTGGATTACAAATTTTTCAATTTCGGGTCATTTTTTAAATGATTGTCACTTTGGTGTGATAGAAACGGTCTTGAAGAAACAAATGTTTTATAAATTTAAAATGATTACTATAGCGAGAATAGTGCCTGTCGAAAAAATCCTTCACAGTGCACAACATGGAGGAAAAAGATTTTATTTGAATACAATGATTAGAATAATCTGTTTCAAAAAGAAAAGAAAATATCGACCAAAACAAAGCGAATTGGCTGAACATTGAATGGATTCGATTTTACCATGATATTCCCTATAAAATGTTTTATAAACTTTCTTTAGATAAAAAAGATGACTTAAAAACAAAGTGACTTATGCCACTTTATTGTAGTGTAATGGTTTTTGATGGGTAAAGTGGCAGGATCATCATGAGGTAATTTGAGTGTAGAGGATATCAATAGATATGTAGCGGGATCAGCATGAGAAGCAAAAGGACTGCTGTGCCTAAAGGTAATCAGGTGTAGATGAGTTCCCTATAACTCTTTCTATATTTTAGGAGCTGTAAAGGGTCTCAGCTTGTAATTTGGCGTTCAAAGGAAGTGCCAGAAGTTTGAAACTTTTAAATGTAACAAAGGCATATGTTGCCAGCTTAAGTTGTCAAATGAAAGTCTGTCTTTAGTTAATTTTCTATGGCTTATATACTACTTATGAAAATCTAACTTATAATCTAGAATTGAGTGTTTTCAAAGTTACTCAATTTTATCATTAAAACTATTGAAACTGTGTCACCATCATGCAAGCGATCAAGTGTCCGACACATGCCAAACACAAGGTGTTGATGTAAATTGACACCCAAAAATGTGTCGGCATGTTTACAACAGAATTGTTGTAAATACCCTACATGAGTTGTGTCGGCTCGCATACACTATGCATGTTGTATGACTACTGCAGTGCACTACAGTAGGTTTAAAGTAGGTTTTTTTCTACTTTAAAGTTAACAAAGGTATTTTAAGGTAAAAACGTTTTTTGAATACAACTTTAGGAAGAGCAGTTAAATCTGATTTAAGTTTTTATGCATGCGGCTGTAAATCTTTTTCACATTCGGAATTTCATATAAAAAATCAAAATCCATAAAAAAATAAAGAAAAAAATTTATGCCGCAAAATCAACAATAAAAAAATTTTTTTCAAACAATCTTAAAAATTAATTTAATTTTTTACTTCCAAATATCGAATACTTAAGAGAATATTTATTTAAAAACGAAGTTAAATCAAAATAAAAAAGCTTTAAAATAAATTAAAAAAAAGAAACCTGAAAATAAAAAAATAATAAAAAAATTAAAATTGAAAAATAAATAAAATCTATTAAGAAAATGGAAGAAATCATTTAACGAATAAACAAAAACCAATAACAAATTAAGAAAATTAATACATAAAAATTCATTAAAAGAAATATTTTAAATTCACAAAAAAAACGAACAAAAGCCTAAAAGTCACAGAAAATAGAAAAGGGGTCTCAAAATATTCAACTCGAAGAGTTTAGAAAATTTTACTTTATTTCTCTCTCTCTCTCTCTCTCTTGTTTAATTAATAATTTATCCCTTTTTTTCTTTTAAAATTTTTAGGTGGCCGAAGAAATTTGGGTTTGCGAAAATCAAACTGTTACGAAATGGAATGGCAACATCTTGGACTATAAAGATCATTTAAAGAAAAAGATAACCACTGACAATGCCAACAAAAAGAAATAGAAAATATTTTGATGTTACTACAACAACAATCAACTTTGACAGACCTCAAACTCTCAAAATACCAGGTTCTATAATAAAAAACAAAAAAAAAAAATGAATAAAAAAAAATATATAAAAATCAAATATAATTTTGCGTGATCAAGTCATTGTTCTCTTTATAATTTTGTTGAATATTTTCTTCAAAACTAAAGCGTTCGAAATGAAGAAGAAACTCCACACAAAAATACTTCTTAAAATTTAAATAATAGAAAAATTACTACTGTATTACTGTATTAAAAAATATATATATATTTAAAAAACAAAACAACAAAATTAATGTTATAACAATTAAAAATATAAATTAAAAATAATAACAAAAATAATAATGCAACACACAAGTTTAAATAGAAAATATAAACGAAAACACTACTTCAAATTTTGATTTTTATATTAAAGAAATAATTTATTATTATAGTAAACGAATACATAATTTATAAAATAAAAATAATATAAATTACACTTTAAAACAGCTTGAATAAAATATTTAATCTTCCTTCATGCCAATAGCCAACAGCAGCTTAATAGTATTTTTTCCTTTTGCCTTCACCTCTAAATAAGTAGTGACAATTTATTTCTTTAATTATATTTTTGAAGTATTTATATTTTTTTTTTTGTATTTTTTTTTTAGTTAAAAAATATGTTTTTTTTTTAATATAAATTTGTTAATTTTTCTTTCCCTCTTTTGATTAAATATTTTTTTTTTATAATTTTTATTTCATTATTCGTTCGGTATAAATAAACAACAGCAACAATAATTTATATATTGCAAAAAGAAAACAAAAAAAAAAACAATATCTTTTTAAAAACAAACAACATTTGTATTTTATAGAAATTTAAAAAAGGCAAAACAACAAAATTAATTTAAAATTCAATTAAACAAACCACATAAATAAATTTTTAGATGAAATATGTAAATAAACGAAAATCAAATATTTCATCTATTTAAAACAACAAAAAAACAAGTGTTTTAGTACAGTAATTGTTAATTAATTAATTTTGTTTTAATATTTACAGCAACAAAGAATTAAAGCCAATCAAATCTTAATATTTTTCTCATACATTTTAATAATTAAATAAATCATTTTAGTAACTGTGCGACAGCTCTGAGTCTCTTTTTCCTGTTACAACTTGTGCAACCAATTTCATTTACAAACACCCTTATTCTGTTTGGCGACGACAATACAAGACGACGTCGTTGTTTTTTAGCGTTTGTTGTAAATCCTTATTGTCGTTGGCAATATTGCCATTTATCGATGAGCTGGCAACACATGTTTGGTATTCTGTAAGAAAAGTTAACGTTGATGTTGCCTTAAATTGCCGTTGATATTGCCGTCTGTGATTTTGGTGTCGTTTTGTTATGGACAAAAATTTAAAAACATTGAAAAAACTAAAAATACAAAATAAAATATAATAAAGTACAAATAAAATAGAAAATGGAAGAAATTAAAATTACGCCAACGCCAACCAATTTGAAAAATTAGTGTGAGAATTGGGAAAAAATCCATCACTTGCCAGGGGATTTCAAGGAGGCAGTGTTCCTACTAATTTTAAGGAACAATGGGAAACTATTGCGACTGCTCTAAACGCTCTTGGCCTACTAAATGGAAGGAGTGATAGATGGAAAAAGGTATTATATGTACTTCTTTACAAATACATGTTTCACAAAATTCTTTTTTCAGATTTGGGGCGATTTAAAGCAAAAAAAAGACGGTGCTGAACATTTGGATTTTAATTTATTTTGATTTTTAATTTATTTTAGGTTTAATTTAATACAGATTTTGTTTATTTATTTTTTTTTTAAGAAGTAGCACTTCAGGCAACAATGCCTATTTAGTCAAGCACCGTGCTACATTCTTTAGGAAAGGGATAGAGAAGAGATGAGACAGGTGGTGAAAGTGGAAGGATAGTTACGGAAATGAACTGTCGTATAAGACAGCACAGCGACCAGTGGCCATGCCTTCATCACTGAGCAGCTCCACCGACAGTAAATTTTTTTTTTTGTAGTGAACAGCAAAGGCCTTTCTTTGTTGGGAATCGAACCCAGAACCCGCCGACTGACAAGCTAGTACACTACCTAGTAGCCTACAGGGGCACAGCTTATGTTCTTTTCACAACAATTTTATCAAAAATAGTACACAAATGAATCAATCTGCTGACTCAAATATTAGATGTGTTTGTTATATTTTATTAAAATGATCGATAAACTGGCAACGCCGTCAAAGACTGCTAGGGATTACCAAATTAGTATTGATGTTGCGTTAAAGTAATGTTGCCTCAAAATCGACGACGATGTTGCCGTCGCCAAACAGAGTAAGGGTGAAAATATTTTGTTCAAGTGAAAAAAAGAGCGCGAATGAAATCGCTTCACTCTTTTCTCAACTAATTTTATTCACAAAATATTCCGGTAAAGTAAAAAATTTATGATTGGAGAATTGCTTTCTCAAGAATAGTTTTTATTACGGAAAAAAAATTTCTAGACAATATTCATGATGGGCTGAACAAGTGTCAATGAATTCGCCCTGCACTTTTGCCTCTCGGAAACGGTAATTTGAGTATAATCAAAGAATATAAAGACCGGGGCACCTACAATCCGTCGTACGTTATGTTTTTCAACTGACAGCACGTTGTATCATGCCGACAAATTTCCAACGTGTCAGAAGGTTGCTAATGTAACGCTGATCCCCAAAAATGGATGAAGCTTACAAGCCGCCCAACTGCAATATGCTCTGCAATTTTTAAAGTGATGGATTAATTTTCGTCTTGTGAGGTATTTGTAGTCCTACATCTTAGCGACCGACAAATTGGTTTCCATACAGGGACTTGCTAACTTTCCTGTCGGAACAATGGTAAAACTCCATGCATCATTTCGGAAAGAGCAATCTGGTGGCTTTAGGCATTTCTAAGGCGTTTGTTACATTGTGGCATGATGCACTTTTGTCAAAACTTGTTGCATTTGGTGTCGGTGATATCTTCACCAGTTTTCTCAGGAGTCGCACTAAACGAGTTGTTATAGATGGGATTTCATCAGAGGTCTTCAAGATTAATTTATGTCTTATTTTTCTTTGTCAAACTTTCTCTCTTTTGCAGATGACAGCACCATTTGGCATTCGAATTTATTTAGTCATAAATATAACCAGCTGGAGTTGATTTCCCATAGGCAGAACATGAACGATACGCTCAATCACGATCTAGCAACAATCTCGGAATGGCGTTGTACGAATAGAGTAGATTTTAATCTATGCCTGCGCATAGATCTGTGTTTGGAAATGGTGTTACATCTGTTACTATGGCAGATGTAGGTATTAGGAAAACCGATGTTCTTGGCATGAATATTCAGTGTGATGTTCGATGGACTAAACACATTTTTCTAGGTTTCTAAAGAAGCTTTCAAGTGCCTCGATCTGTAAGAGATACTTCACTCTATCCGATATTCGTACTATTTATAACACCGATATCCGTCCAAAAATGAAATACAACTCTCAGGTATGGGCCGGCGCCGCAAAGTCTATTTTGGAGTTGCTCGACCACGTACAGGAGAGGGCCAAGAGGCTCATTGGCAATAGTGGGGTATTCAACTCTATTGATTCTCTAGAGCATCGACGCAATGTGGGATGTATTTCACTGTTTTATTGTTACTGCAATGGGAAATGCTCTAACGAAATTAAGGAACTTGTTCCGATTACTCCCACGTTTTTGCGGTTAACTCGATTTTTGTTGAGAGCGCATCCATTTGTGATCGATTGGCCAGTGAATCGCACCTACGTCTTACACGGAGGTGCTCGTATGTGGAATCAACTCCCTACAGGGGTCTTTCCTATCACTTTCAATATAGGAAAATTCAAATTAAAATCTACAAACACTACTCCTTCTTTCCTCCTCCCCATAACCAAATTTCCTAGTTCTAGTACAATGCATTGCATGAGTGGTAGTCATCCCCTGAGTACTAGTCCTACCGATAAAAAAAGAACTTCCGATTCAGTAATACCTATATCACCCACAGTAACAGATGAAACACCAGTTCCGAACATATATTTATGTGTAGGCATAAGTAAGTTTTCACCTACGGGACAGGTTATATACGATTTAATAGCAATGAAGGTATGGCAACAAACAGTTTCGGCTTAGGGTCGCTCAAAAATATTGAACTGCCAGAAATAACCGAGGAAATGTTGGACGTAGAAGTGCTACACTTCACAAAATGCCAAAGCCGCTTTTCTATACACTTCTTACATTTATTGCTCTACTTTTATCGGAACATCTTCCAAGGGAAAACCTACCGGGTGATAAAACTGTTACTGGGATGACAATCTGGCCATGACAAAGCCTTTCTTTATCAGCACTGCTGAAATTTAAATTTGCTCGAGAATAAATTTAAAAGTTTAGGTGGATAGGATTTGGAGCTGCACAACCTTAATCGATTTTCACTACAGAAATAGTTGTACTGTGTCACAAATACTTAGGTAAAAGTTGAAAATACTACATCCTCCGACTCTTAACTGAGCTGCAGTTAATCTTGTTTGGGCTGCTGAAAATAGAGATTCTAAAAAGTAAAAATCCAGTTGGACTATCCAGCAACCCCCGGGGGCACATTTATCGGTCTTTATGGAATACTTGATCATCTAGACCTGTGCTGCTGGGGATATAAGGGAGCCCAGTCCCCTGAACGTAGGCAGGGAGTTAACTGGAAGCTCCAAAAGACTGTTTTCGATATTCCTTTCTCAAACCCCCAATGGGAGCACATTTATCGGTCTTTATGGAATACTTGACCATCTAGACCTCTGGTGCTGGGGGTATAAGCGAGCCCAGTCCCCTGAAGGTAAGCACGGGAATCAGTAAGCCCGAGAGTTCCGCTAATTGTCTCTTTAGACTTTTAGCTGTTCTCTGACTGATTATTGAGGTTGGCCCTTCGGGGGGAGTATCGTGGTAGTTGTGGTTTTGCGGCCCCAAGCATGAACTGATTATGTGGACCAGGATCAGCTCTCCATTAACAACACCAACAGGTGAATGATCCGGATCTAGTGAGCATGCTAGTCATGTGTTTTGGACCAGGAGTTGGATAGTCTCCTTGCTCTTCAGCAAGCAGTAGTGGTTTGCAACCCTGATTTGGAAACGCTGAATTTGCAACTAGGAAAGACCTGTTGCTAGAATTACTCCTCGGCTTCCTAGAGCGTGAATGACGTTGCTTTTCATTCCCAGTGGTTTGACTACCATCTGATTAAGGCTCACTGCCAGATGTAAATTTTATCACGAAATTCCTTTCTCTAAGCGTAGTGTTCAAAGAGATTTGATTGATATCATTAAAGAAGTAGTTTCTATTGGACATAAAGGACCAAAAACAATCCAATATACGAATTAGACTACCTTCAATCCGAGTTAGCCGTGGCGATGATTTGCCAGAAGATTATCTTTCGAATAGTAAATTTCATGTCAATTTAAAAGAATTCAAAGTTCTATACCTCTATAAAAAACACCCTTTATATAATAGCTTATCGATTTCTGCTGATTAGCTTTTCATGCTGGGTCTTTTAAATATAGAGAAAAAAAGAGGCAGTCAGTGAGAGTGACATTGAGAGAGATTAGATTGGTTCGAACAGTTTACAGTTATTCTTATCAATAATTATTTTTTAATTAACAAAAAATACTGTTTTGTCTATTTGCTCGAATTAATTTTTTTATTTATTTCCCGTCTCCCAAAACTATAATCTTTGCATCTTTAAAACTTTTTCTAATGATAAGTTTTCTTAAATAAAAGAAAACTGTTATACGTACAATATAACGGTTAAAAATGAGGTTTGTTTTCATTAAAAAAAAGAACGCTTCAAATGACATTTTTTCTTACAATTTACTTTTATTTGCATTTAAAGATTTTTGTACGAATTTCTCCACAACCTTTTTGTACACCGGGCCACGACGTAATTCTTTTATTTCCTTTAATTCGGCATACAAAGCCTCCAATAAATGTTCCTCATTCTGTGTTTTCAACAATCGCTTGGTTGTCAGTAAAGATTCTTGCGGTAATTTTGAGTATTCCTTTATTTTCAACCAAAATCTTTTCTCCACTTCTTCCTCGTTGTCGAATATCTCCAAAACAAAATTCAATTGCTCGGCCTGAAGGGCGGTAATTTTTTCACCAAATATTAAAAGTTTCGTAGACCAAGAGCGACCAAATTGCTGAGGAAAAGTCCAAGAGGAGCAAGCTTCTGGACATATACCCAACTGAACGAAGGGGGCTTGAAAGTAGGCATTTTTCGTACAATAAACAGCTTCACATAGAGCAGCTAAGGTAAAACCAATACCAATACAAGGTCCATTCACTAAACACACCAATATTTTCGTACACGCTATAACAGTCTTCACTAAGGCGAGTAAAACATAGTTGGCACTGCGATAATAATCTTCTGGTTCTTTATATTCCTGTATTTGCTTAAGATCACTACCAGCTGTAAAATAATCGCCCACACCCGTTATAACCACCACTTTAATAGCATTGTTATTGGTAGCACTCTCCACCGCCGCTATCAACTCATAAACAGCTTTGCGATTTAAGGCATTTCTCACCTGAGGACGATTTATTTTAATGATCAAAATTTCCTCATGCTGCAACACTAACAATTCTTTTGATCTCTTCTTTGACGGTGTTATTGATGACATTGCGGCGAAGGCAGCTATCTCCTCTATATGTTATCGTCGATGATCTTTTCGATTTAATTTCTGTTTAGAGTTTTACCGTTTTACACTGCATTCGATTGCAATGATTGTTTACTACTAAAACCACTATTTGCCTGACCTGCAGAGATAAAGTGAATGTGTGTGTTATTATTTATTTAAATTTTTGAGAGCATATAAAATATGAGACGCAAACAAAAAACAAAGCTGAGTAAATAATGACGCAGAAGAAGGAGAAATATAAAAATAAAAGAAAAAATATTTAAAAAGTATCTCAACATTTTCTCTTCCTGACAATGTGGTTTCTGATTGTTTTATTAAAATTGTTTAAAGGGTGTCTTTTTAAAGAGGAATAGGGCAAAGTTCCTTTCTTTCCCTTTTTTTATTTTTATTTTTTTTACGAGAAGTAAAAATAAAAAGCCTGCTTTTTGAAAAACTTTTAAAAATTTCTACTGATGATATTTTTCAATAGAAAAATTACTACTGACGACGATATTTTTCAATAGAAAAATTACTACTGACGACGATATTTTTCAATAGAAAAATTCATACTGACGTCGATATTTTTCTATAGAAAAATTCATACTGACGTCGATATTTTTCTATAGAAAAATTCATACTGACGTCGATATTTTTCTATAGAAAAATTCATACTGACGTCGATATTTTTCTATAGAAAAATTCATACTGACGTCGATATTTTTCTATAGAAAAATTCATACTGACGTCGATATTTTTCTATAGAAAAATTCATACTGACGTTGATATTTTTCTATAGAAAAATTCATACTGACGTCGATATTTTTCTATAGAAAAATTCATACTGACGTCGATATTTTTCTATAGAAAAATTCATACTGACGTCGATATTTTTCTATAGAAAAATTCATACTGACGTCGATATTTTTCTATAGAAAAATTCTTACTGACGTCGATATTTTTCTATAGAAAAGTTACTTCTGACGACGATATTTTTCTAAAGAAATATTACTACTGACGACGATATTTTTCTATAGAAATAATTACTACTGACGATGATATTTTTCTATAGAGGGGGGAAACCACAACCACCACAATGCTCCCGAAGGGTTAACTTCAATAATAAGTCAGTGAACAGCTAAAAAGCTAAATTCTGGGGCTTACTGATTCCCGTTGAAATAACGTGGAGTTGTCCAGTTGGCTCCTGCTAGCCTTTACGGGACTGGACTCCCTTTTGCCTTCGGTGACACATATAATGATGGTGAATTTCCATCAAGACATCAATTTGCCCCTAGGAAAGGGAAATTGTTTGTAATGTGAACGTCTGTGTTCAGAAAAATATTTTTAGTTTATAAAAGTTTATTATCTTAAATAAGTCAAATTATATAATATTTAAAATGTGGCAGTTAATCGTTTGCTTAAAATTTAATATAACGAGTAAAAGCAGCAAAGTTGTTTTTAAATCGTCTGGTAGCTCTATGTGTATAATAGAATGTTTTTGATATGCAAACAAAATTTCATATGTCTGGTCATATCATTACGATCTACTCTCATCATTACAAAACGCTCTCATAGACCCCTTTCAGACAGGCAAATTTTACTTTGACAAAGTTTTTTTAATTTTCTTTTAAACTTTCTTTGATGTTCAAACACAAAAAGTTTTCTTTTACAAATTTTGTTTTAGTCAATGTAATCTGTAATGTAATCTGTGTATAAGTACAACTGTGTATAAGCGACGAAAGAAAAACAAAGCAACTTTGCGAGTATATCAAAGTCTGTACTCTCAATCATGCTTTCTCCCTCGCTCTCACATAAAATCAAAACTTTGCAAAGTAAAATTTGCCTGCCTGAAAGGGGTCATATAATTTCGCTCACAGTAATTTGCAAAGACAATTTCCTGTTGCTTTTATTCTTTATCATCACGAATCGCTTTCATTATTATGAACGACTCTCATATAACTTGACTCAGGGGACTTCGCAAAGACAATTTGTTGCTGGTTTATGCGTATTCATTTTTATGGTATTGAAAAGATATTAAAATAAATCATATTGTTTTTATTTTTAAAGAATTTGTTTTAGTTTTTCTTTAATCATTTTGCCTGAAAGTGAGATAAATTAAAATCTTTTATATTCGGAATAAACTTTTTTACCTCTAACTTTATTTCTATTCCGAAATAACATCAAAGAATCTGATTAGTGATGATTGAAAAATGTTTGTACATTTATTCTAACCGTTATTATCAACTCCATTGCCACAATTAAAACGACAGCGACAAACTATGGATTCGAATATCTGTTTATAGTTAAATTAAGTTTAAAAAGTTTTAAATCAAAGAATTTTTTCTGGAATTGTTTAAAAATCATAACCGGTTTATTAATATTTTTAAATTTAATTAAAATTTTTATATTATTTATTTAATTGAACTTGATTTTGTTTAAATAAGTGTTTTTATTTTATTAATTTTTTTTGTTGTTATTACTTAGTTTAATTTTAAATAACTATTGTATATGTATAACGTTTTTTTTTTAAATTTATTATTATTTAAATTAGGAATTTTTATTGTTTATATAAATGTTTTAATTGCATTTTATAAATATGTTTTAAATATAAAGATGTTAGTATGCATGTATATGATTACAAAAATTTAACCTTTTTTTATATTTAATTTGAATTATATTTGCTTAAGGTTTTAATTTATAAATTAAAAAAGGCTTTAAGAAAAAGATTTACAAAAAATAATATATTAAAACGAAAACTATAATAATATATAAAACTTTCAAAATTTGTTATTTTTGAAAAAATAAATTAAATATTTAAAATTATTATTGAAGGTTCTAATGCCTAAAAAATTAGTTTAAAAAACAAAATATATAATAATTTTAAAACCTTAAATAAATATAATTCCTTTTTATACTTTTACATTTTTTTAATTGTTGAATTTATTTAATTAATTTATTTTAGTTTTATATAAATATTTTTTATTTAGATTAAATTAATTTTTACAGCAAAGTACAATGTTTTCTTTAAAAAATAAAAAAAAATTATTTATTTTATATTTTAACTAACCAAAAAACATTTTTTGCCTTGTTTGCTCACTCACTAATTTTTACTTGACGTGTGGGTGTGTGTGTTTTTTGTCTTTTTCATTAAATGATATTTTTTGGATTTGCACATACGCATAATACACATACATTTGACATAAATGACACTGAGTATTTTATGTCTTCTTTTCAACGCACATGTAAGAGAAATGTGTACATACTTTTGCTCATGAGCAAGAGATGTGCAAATTAAATTACGCTCATGTGCAAAGTAAAATGGGCATATTATTCGATTAAATCTTATTCCATTAAATCTCCCTCGATTAAATCTTATTCGATTAAATTTTATTCGATTAAATGTTATTTAATTAAACCTTTTTCGAATAAATTTAATTCGATTAAGTCTTATTCGATTAAATATTATTCGCTTAAACCTTATTCGATTAAATTTTAATCGCTTGAACCTTGTTCGATTAAATGTTATCCAATTAAATCTTATTTGATTAAACCCTATTCGAATTAATTTTATTCGATTAAATTTTATTCCATCAAATTTTATTTGATTAAATTATATTCGATCAAATTTTATTTGATTAAATCTTGTTCGATTAAATCTAATTCGATTAAACCTTTTTTGGTTAAAACTTATTCGATTAAACCCTATTCAAATAAATTTTATTGGATTAAACCCTATTCGGTTAAATTTTATTTGATTAATTCTTGTTGGATTAAGTCTTGTTCGATTAAATCTTATTCGATTAAACCTTATTTGATTAAACCCTATTCAAATTAATTTTATTTGATTAAATCTTATTCGATCAAATTTTATTTGATTAAATCTTGTTCGATTAAATCTTATTCGATTAAACCTTATTTGATTAAATCTTATTCGATTAAACCCTATTCGAATAAATTTTATTGGATTAAACCCTATTCGGTTAAATTTTATTTGATTAATTCTTGTTCGATTAATTCTTGTTGGATTAAGTCTTGTTCGATTAAATCTTATTCGATTAAACCTTATTTGATTAAACCCTATTCAAATTAATTTTATTTGATTAAATCTTATTCGATCAAATTTTATTTAATTAAATCTTGTTCGATTAAATCTTATTTGATTAAACCCTATTCGAATAAATTTTATTCGATTAAACCCTATTCGTAAAATTTTATTCGATTATATCTTATTCGATTAAACCTTATTTGATTAAATCCTATTCGAATTAATTTTATTCGATTAAATTTTATTCGCTTAAACCTTATTCGATTTAATTTTATTCGCTTAAACCTTATTCGATTAAACCCTTTTCGAATAAATTTCATTCGATTGAACTCTATTCGATTAAATTTTATTCGCTTAAACCTTATTCGATTAAATCTTATTCAATTAAATTTTTTTCGATTAAATCTTTTTCGATTAAACCCTATTCGAATAAATTTTATTCGATTAAGTTGTATCCGCTTAAATCTTAATCGCTTAAACCTTATTCGATTAAATTTTATTCGATTGGAGATTTTTCGCTTCAACCGTTTTGGGTTAAAATTTATTCGATTAAATATTATTCGTTTAAACCTTATTTGATTAAACCCTTTTCGATTAAATCTTATTTAATTAAATTTTATTCGATTAAATCTTATTTGATTATATTTTATTCGATTAAATCTTATTCGATTAAACCTTAATCGATTGAATCTTAATTAATTAAGCCTTATCCGATTAGAACTTATTCAATAAAAGCTTATTCTATTAATTGAGGTATGTATGTGCTCTTGCTTAAAATCCAAGCGTTGCTTTCTTTTTTTGACACTGACTTTCTTTGGAGCCACTCGGCCATGCAATTTATTTTTTCTTAAAAATCTTAATGTCAAAAAATATTAATTAATGAGAAAAGACAAAAAGCATGCACATTCGGACCCACATATTAGTTTTGAAGTGTTGAAGAAATAAGAAACAAAACACTTAGTGCCTGTTTAGATGCTTCAGCTTTTGTTGCTAAAATCAAAAGTTGAAGAGTGTAAACAGGCACTTACTCTCTCATGTGTGAGCAAATACTTAACTCTGGTTTATACACAAGAGAAAACAAATAGAATATGTTGGCCGTTTCTTATTTGAAAACAAACACAATTCACAATCCGTGAAAACTCGAATTGATGAAAATATTATTTCAAAACATTAAAAGAAAATAAACTGTGTGTAAAACGTTTCCCTGCTAAACGATTAAAGCAAATTTTTTTAAATAATAAATGATGTTCAGTTACTACTTTATGCTGCTTCTTTTCACGTGATCCGTGCAAGTATTTTTAATGTCTGCAATGGCATTGTGAAAATCGCCTACAAACTTCTACAGACCGCAGCGATGTTAATGACAGAATTTGCCTGTGTTTTGTTTATGTACGGATCTTAATAGCCCAGTAAACCATAAATTTTAACCACGATTACAAAAATTTGCACGAGGTATCAGTTATGTAATCCGCGTAAACCACTTTTGGTATTAATTTTAGTATGGAGAAATACGATTGCCGGATTAACTTTAAGAAGAGAAAACAAAAGTATACGCTTTTTTGTACCTTTAACTCTTAAATTTGTAGAAGTCCCAGGTAAGTTTTCATTCATTGACAGCGACCATTTCTAAAGTATCATTTAACAGTTTTCTTCCAAAAACCACTTGGCGCAAATGCGACGTCATCACCTTTGGCTTCCTTAATTTATTTCTTCCTTAAGTTATTAATACGATACCATATGTTTTCTTTCAAGGAACCACTTTTCTTTGGGCAAACTATACGAATATGGTTTCCATTAATACCTCCACTTAAGCAATTTACCATACCAGTATTGACATAGAACAGGGATTTAAGCTCGCATATATTTGAGCATGAATTCACATCACATCATGCAGCCCATCCCAAATTACTGTTCGCAAAGTAAAAATTCCAAATTTATTTGAGCAAGCTGCTAAGATTTCGATATTATGTTCTTGCGCTAAATAACTGCAAATATTTGTTGCTTTATCAACCGTAACTGATCCATCACAAGTTGACCTACAATTATTGTTAACAGCTAAGCGCGTCTTGCTATCAATGGCTGCCTTGTTTGAAAACCGTTCCAATTGATTCTTCAAATGTGCAAGCAATAAATTGAAGTTGGCTATGGACATTATTGTTGCTTTATCCTCGTTTTTAGCCTTCGGCTGCGTTGCACTCATGTTTTAAAAAAATCTTTCTGCCTTCCGCTTTAAGGCCGTGTCAGATAAAACTTTTGCTTTGCGTTGCGTCAGAGTTTCGCTTTGACATTTGTGTTAAAATGTACGTAAATGTATGAAAGTTGCCACATAAAGCACTTTTGACGCAGCGCAAAGCGAAAAGTTAACCAAGCGCTTTGACAAACACCTGGCTTTTATTATTTGTGTTTGTGTGTGTGGGCGTAAACAAAAAATTCATGAGTGTTTTTAAAGTTTATTGTGACATACACCACTTGATCTACGCTTTTGCTTTTAAGTTTCAAATGTCACGCAAAGCAAAAAAGTTTTATCTGACATCGCCTTTATGTTTACTGAAGGAATCCATCAGCTTCGGTTATTTCTTCTTTTTAAACTTTTTCTTTGCAATAGAATTTATCAAATTTCCCTCAGCCATACTTTTAGCGCAAAAAATTGTTTAATATTTATAATAAAACGGACGTTTATAGTGCTGCCAACGATCTCAAAATAATTGAGTAGCTGACTAAACGGCGGCAAATGCTACTGGCGGTGTAGTCGTGTAAGTGCGGTTTTACACACTTCAAGGGGTATAAAGCTCTCTCTTTCTTTCTAATGGAAAAAACAACAGTTGAGCAACAAAAGTTGAAGTGTGTAAAACCGCACTAACTTGATGTGTCATATGTATTTAATGCGTAATCGTCGGGTAGACAAAAAACGACAAAATGAATTTAGCTCAAAATTGCCAGATTGCCATCGCGGGATATTTTGCACTTAAAAGTCCCAAGACTGAGAAAATTGAATATTTCTCTTTTAATTACATTTTTTAGCAATAAAATCAACACAAAAAAGTACTATTTAACATTAAAATAAATAAGGGCTTCTTATGTTTGACTTTTTAAGCTTTTTGTTTTCTTTTGAATTATCGTTTTAGCTGTTTATAATAATAAAAGTAAAACACGTGTTTTCCAGCTCATTTTTATACAAAGTTGGCGATTTTAGAATTTTGGAATTTAATATATTTTGCTGGGAAATTTGATTTAGTTGATAAATAAAAAAGGGGAATAGTTAAGGGAATTTAATTAATTGCTTAGCTTTTTATTTATTTATTATTTTATTAGAGTATTTGCTTTTAGATTTTATTTTAATAATTTGTTTAGTTTTTTATATATAACTTTTTTTTTAAACTGGTTTTATTTATTTTTTTTTTATTTAAAGGTTTATTTAAAAAAAATCAATCAAAAATATTTAAAATCAGTTAAAGGAGTTTATGTTTTAAATATTTGTAATTAACAATTATTTTATGTAAATTATGTTTTATAACACACTTTTTATGTAGCGCTAAATTAAATTGGGTTGAAGATTTGTGAGCTAAAGATGGATATCACATGATATTTTTAATTCAAAGGCCTTTGGAAAGCTGGAGGCGAAATAACTTGAATACTTCCCTTTAAGTTATATTTTTTTTGCCAATAAAATTAACACAAAAAAGTACTATTTAACATTAAAACAGAAAGGGGTTTCTTTCGTTTTCTTTTCGTTTTTTGAAATGGCGTTTTAGCTGCATTTTTCAGCTCATCCTTATAAAAAATTGGCGATTTTACAATTGTGGGATTAAATACATTTTGCTAGGAAATTTTATTTAGTTGTTAAATAAAACGGGGAAATATATAAGGGAACTTAATTAATCGCTTAGCTTTTTATTTATTTATTATTTTATTAAAGTGTTTGCTTTAAGGTTTTATTTTACTAATTTGTTTAATTTTTTATATTTAATTTTATTTTCAACTTTTTGTATTTAAGGGGTAATTTAAAAAAAAAAAACAAAAACAAAAATATATTTAAAACCATTTAAATGAGTTTGTCTTTTAAATATTTGTAATTAACAATTATTTTATGTAAAATTTGTTTTACAACAATAATTTAATAAATATATAATATAAATATTATAAGTTTATTTATTGTATATATGTATGTATGTAGGTATTTTCTTTTTTTGTTTTTGTTACAACAATAAAATTGATGTTTAAAAAAATTAACAATGTATATATTTTACTTCTTTTAGCTGTTGTTTGTTAACATGTGTTCTTTTTTTTAAATTTAATTTTCATATAATTTTTAATTTTATTGTTTTGCAATTTCACATATTGGTTTTTGAGTTTTGTTATGAAAGTGTTATTAAGTATTAGCAAGAAGAAGAATATAAGAAATTTTGATAGAATTTTGTAATGGAAACCGATTTGTTTTATAATTAAGAGAAAAGACTAGCGTTAGTTTTGAGAGAGTTTAGAGAGTTTTTTCATTTTTTGTATAAATTTTATTTTAAAAAGGAGAAAAGTTTCAAATGGAAGCTATATTAATTTAAGTATAATTTTTTTATATTTTTTTTGTTTATACTTTTGGTTATATGTATTTTATATATACAAACATGATTTTTAAGTAAAAAGCTGAGAAACTGGTTAAACAATTTTTTTTTTAATTTCTTAGCATAAAATAAAATATAAGAATTGATATAACAAAAGGTTTAAATAAGTATATTTGTGTCTGTTTTTTTTTATTTATTGCCACTGATATCAATTTTGAAGTAATTATTAAATTAAGCTCTGTTTATTTGTTGTTTTCTAAGTTTTTGAAATACATACAACCAAAAGTATAAAATTAAGTATAAATATTTTTCAAACATTTTATTTAACAGTTTTTCATTTCATTGTTTATATTTTTTAATTTTCTTTTTTTATATTTGTGTTTTTATTTTTGTTGTAAGTTTAACATTTGTTTTTTTTATATAATAAATTGTAACATTTTTAATTTAATTAAGTATAATTTCTTTTATTTTAGGCATAACAATGTTAACATGTTTTCTTAATTATTATTTTGTAATTATTTTCTTTATAATTAATATAATCAACAATAAGAAAACAAAACTTCATTTTTTGTTAAAAAGCAAAAAAAAAAAAAAAATATAAAAACAAACCTTACTTAAAATGTATTTTAAATACATTTGTAAAAATAATTTTATTAAAATTCTACTTTAAAACCTACTTTGAATATATTTTTTGTTTTTTAGCATTTTAACAATAAACTAAATAAATAATTAGAAACTAGCAAAAGAAAATAATTTAAAAAAAATGTATAAATTCTTTGTTTTATAATGAGGAGGTATTTACGTAAATTCTTTTAACTACACAACTAGAAAAGGAAATATATATATATATACATATCCATATGTATGTGTGTATGTATAAAAAACAAACTTAATATTTAATTTTTTACTAAAAAATTCACATATTTTTTTTCTTGTTTTTTGTTAACTAAATAAATTTCTTTTCAGTTTCATATTTTAAAATTAATCAACATAATCGGTTATTATTAATTCTCTTTTTTTATATATAATATTAGCTGAGTTTGGTGTTGTTGTTGTTATATTGGAATTTGCTGTTAAATCCACAAAATCTGCTAAATGATGGTGATTATTGTTTTGATGATTTGTTGCGGATGCAAATAGTTGAACATTTGCATAAGTGGTGTTTAAAGAATTTAATGTTATTTCACAATTATCGTTATTATCACTGTTGTGATTGCTGTTATTATTATTATTATTGTTATTATTATGAAGCTTCTGTTGCTGCTGTTGTTTATGGCGTAAATTATTAACTTCAGCTTGTAAACGTTGATTTTTCAAACGTAAATTTTCATTTTCTGTAAGGCACTCCCGAAGGCTAAAATAAAGTTAAATTATTAATTTTTTTTTTATTTAATTTCATTTAAAAAAATATATAAGAATATTTTTTATTTCAATTCAAACTGAATAATTTAACAATTTCTTGTTTATGAACCAACGGTATTCTACTACTTAATCTTTTTCTTCTTCTTATATGAAATACAATGCACAGAAAGTTGTCTGCTAAAAATAAATTTTAAAATTTTAGTCGTTTGTTAGAGATAGAAAAACACAAGAGGCTTAAGAAACCCGTTATGTTGGCCTTTAAGGTCCCTTCCTTGTTTTAAACAAAAGATTTTAAAGAATTAATAAATTATAATAAAAAAGGTTATCGTACTATTTAATATTAAAAGAACGGGTTTCTATTGTTTGATATTAGTGCTTATTGTTTGCTTTTGAATTGGCGATTTAACTGTTTAAAATAATAAAAGTAAAACAAGCGTTTTCCAGCTCATGCATGTAAAAAACATTGACGATTTTACAGTTGTGGGACTTAATACATTTTGCTGAGAAGTTTTATTTAATTGACAAATAGAAGAAAAGGAATTTGTTTGGTTAGCTTGTTTTTATATTTGTAATTGTATTTAGGTTTTATTTTATTAATTTGAATAAACAACTACTTAAATTAATAAAATAAATAAGCATTAATCTTAATAATGGTCTTTTTAAATAAATTTAACACGTATATTTTCAATATTTCGCTTTCCCTTGGAAAGATTCTTCAGGAAATTGATTTTCAGAAAAACAAAAATCATTAATGATTTGAAAAAAGATTGTGAATTTTTTTTTTGGTTTTTATTATTTTCATTTTTATTCGACCTTTTTTTAATTTCTATTAAATTTTAATCTTTTTACTCGGTCCTTTAAATTATAACGATTTATTTTTCTTTTTTTCTCTCAATATTTCGCTTTCCTTTGGAAAGCTTCTTCAGGAAATTATTTTTTTTTTGTTTTTTTTGAAAATTTTTTTTTGTTTTCAAAAATTTTTTTTTCAAATTGTTAATAATTTTTGTTTTTATAAAAATTAATTTTCTAAAGAAGCTTTCCAACGGAAAGCGAAATATTGAAAACATACGTGTTAAATTTTTTTAAAAAGACCATTATTAAGATTAATACTTATTTACTTAAGAAAAAAAAGGTCGAACAAAAATAATAACCAATTAATAAAATATTTAATTTTGTTTTTAATCTACTTTTATTTAATTGATTTATAAAAAAAATCAAATAAAATAGTTAAAACAATTTGAATCAGTGCCTCTTTTTAATATTTATACTTTATGTAAAATTTGTTTTATAAAACACTTTAAATCGTTAAGAAAAATAATTATTTTTCCACTTACCTATCAATTTCATCCTGCATTGATTTAATATATTCGCATGCCTTTATTAAAATTTGTGACTTTGAATCGTTAGGCTGTGTGCGTGTAGTAGTAGCTGCAGAGCCTTGCTGCTGCCCGAATAATCGATTAAAAAAAATTATTTGGCATATTACATAAACAAAAGTTCGATATAAAATACAAAATATTTTTACTCACATTATAGTTCGCTACATCTGCTGGCAACATTTCCTTTAATTTAAATATCCAACTATTTATTTTATCACGTCTTCGACGCTCTACTTCATTATGTATGGCACGACGTTTATCATCACGTTTTTTGTAGGCCTCTAAAATTAAACTACGTTTAGACGTATCCTCGGAAGAATTTGTTGATGTTTTGGAAGTGATGGTGGTAGTGGTATTAACAGGTGCGGTATTATTAATTGTAATAATAGGATTCGAATTTCGACTTTGTGTACTAATATTGCCTTTCAGAATAGAATTACGTGATTGAGGCAAAACAGTTATGGGTTTGATAGTAGTACCATTGGCAGCCAGTGCCTTGGGATCAGTATTAGAAGAAATATTATTATTATTATTATTAGATTCAGCAATTATTTGTTTAGGTAAATCAAAAACTTCTTTAATTACATAAATTTCACAGCCCGTTGGCAAATGTACACTATTCGACATTAAAGAGTTATTGGCATTGACTGTTGTGTTATTGGCCATAGAGGAAGTAGTATTAAGGTTAGTCGTATTTAAAGATTTTCCCGCCTGACTAATAATATGATATTGTGGTATATTGGATATTAAAGTGGCCTGTGTTAGCTGATTTTGGTTACTGTTTGTTTGTGTTCCCACTGTATGCTCCTGTTTGATTGTTGATAACAATGCTGAATGATCTAGAATATACTCATCCGAATCATTTGAATTATCATCACATATTGACAGCAATATGTTGGCGGGAAGCGGTGACGTTGATGAATTACTTAATATAAAACTATAAACAATAAAAGTGTTATTTTAATTAATTACAAATTTGTTATTTTCAATTATTTTTTTTTTAATATATATTTACCCACCTCTGTCCACCTATTGTGGTATAAGTGGCCGTAGCCATAGCTGTTGTTGTTGAAGCCACTCCCTGCATATTTTCATTAGAATTATTGTTACTTTTATTAATCATCTCCAAGCGGGGACGTTTTCTATTCTCCATTATGGTAAACATATACAAAAAAACTTTAACACTTTTATCACATAAATGTTTATAACCAAAATTGTTTACTTTTTCCTTCTTTTTAGTTGGCTCTCTCACTTGACGTTTTGTTACCAGTATCAAAATGCAAAAGCATTAAAAATATAAGAATCCTTTAGGATCTCCAAATACTTTTTCTTAATCACCAAATTCTATTTTATTTCGTTTTATATGCAAAATTTTTTGCATAAATCTTTTAACAATATTTATTTAATTTTTTTTTGTAAATTATACTCGTAGGTTAAGGTATTTTTTTATGAAATAGTAATAAGAAAGAAGTTTTTGTTTTTAAACGATTTTTTGTTATGAAAACAAACGAAAAAAACTATAGGGAAAATGTGATTAAAAAGGGTACTGATAAAAGTTGTTATAACAAGTGTCAATTTTTCTCGATGTCAATTAAAAAGTATTAAAAAAACAATAATAAAGTTAATAACTTTTAATTATTAGAATCTAATGGTTTCAAATTCCTTTTCATACTATATAAAAGCAAACGTTATTTTCATATTTTTATTAATTAATTTTTGGTTTTCATGGTTTTAATTATATATTTCTCTGACTTGTGTTACATTGCCAACTATTGACATTGCTAACTTAACTTGGCAGCACTGCATGCAGCTGTTTTTAGCACTGCCATTATTTGTTGTGTATTTATTTACAAAATAATGTTAGTTTGTGCAAAATAATACAACTTAAGTTGTTGAATATAAGAATATTTTTATAAATTTAGTAACATTTTGTCCCGTTAAAAAATGTCTAAACTTTCTGATACAGAATTACCAGACTTCATTAATCAATGTAAAATAAGATTGCAAAAAATTTTGGACAGACTCGAATGGTCAGAGGAAGCTACATTAAAGGTAAAAAATATCAAACAAAATTTAAGAACAAAATCAACTAAATAACTATTTTTAGGATTTTAATACAAATTCTGTCGCTTTCTCTCTTCAGAAAGAACTAAAAAAAACCAACTCTCCAAAATTAGCAACATATCCTGACACCTGCGATACTCAAAACTCTATAGTTTTAGGTATAATTTTTAATTTTCTTATTAACAAATATATTTTTCCTAGCACAGTATTTTTTAGAAAGTCCAAAACTTCAGTCAATATTGCAAAATAATAAAGTACAGGCTCCCCGCAATTTTAAAGAACTTCAAGAAAATTTTTCCCGCGAACAAAAGCTTAAGATCTACGAATATGTTATTGAAAATACCAAAAAATTGGAAAATCATTCAATGGATGAAGAGTAAGTTGAGTTTAATGAATACGCAATTAAAAAATAAATAATTATATAACAATTATAATTTTCAGAGTTGCCAAGGGGGAAATATCTTTAGGGGATATATTGGCTCAAAAGAAACGTGAAGATAAACGCAAAAAGAGAAGGTTTCGTAAAAGTAAACCCACTCACATAGAGGAAGTACGATGTTTGGTGGACTTACAAATGCAAGCTCTACAGCAATTTATAAATAACAAATTAAAAAAAGATCAACAATATCTTTGCAATAGCCAGAGTATTGAAAAGGAAGGCTTAAGGAGAAATCATAATAGTAAAGGCGAAAGGAAATATTATGGGGAATACTACAAAGCAGAACAGAAAACTTATACATTTAAGGAACATTATGTAAAAGCCGATAGATTAGAAAGATACTCTAGAAGTCCTAGCAGAGAATATGTGCGTCATCAAAATAAACGATATAAAAGAAGTTCCAGCAAAGACTTATCCTATGCAAAATCAAAGCACAGTGAAAGGTTTAATGAAGAAAAACGACGGAGTAAAACTAATACCAAAGAAAAACACAGGCAAAGTCGCAGTAAAGAAAGACATAGTCAAGATTCTGCAAATAAAAGACACTCCAATCACAGTTATAACAGACATAGTAGAAGTCATAATAAAGGAAAATCGAAGGAAAGGCACAAATCTAGAAGTCGCAGCTGTGAAAGGTACACACGAAATGAAGACAATGAATATTCTCGAAAATATTGCAACAGAAGGGAAATTAATGCTTCTAATGAAGATTGTAACGAGAAATATTACAAAAATGAAAATGAGTGTTGGGAAACTAGCAGTTCGAAACATAGAAGCATAAGAGAGGACACCAGCAACATGTATGATGATGAGAACCATAGGCGTTTGCATCAAAGTCAGAGCTATGAAAAAGATAAATACCTCTCCAATAGAAAAAGTTCTAAGCACAAAAAACGAAAACATAAAAGAGATCGCAGCTAAACACTACTTTGAGTAACTTTTCGTTATAGTTAAAAACAAAATATGTTGCTTTGTGGTGATTTTAACCATCATAATGCTCCTCACACGACAAACACCTATAAAATAAAAAAATATATAATAATAATGAATAATTTATAAAAATAATTTTATTACCTTCCTTTTTCTTTTAAACCTTTACATAGCAGCTTACAAGCAACGGTTGCCGGTAAATTCCCTATTTTGCTACTGAAATTGACAACCGTCATTCAGAAGCTGGCATCCGTTAAGTAATTTTGGCAACTGGTAGTTGTTTTCGTTAATAGAATCGACATTAAAAGAAATATATAGGACTTGATGGCTTTTATTACAAAACTGGTGGAAATAAAATAACACTTACAATCAGATGTAAACATAAATGTAGGAAGGAACACTTTAATCTTAAAAGTACTATAAGCTACTTTTAATGTCTATAGTTTTTTTTTCGCAGAAAACTATAGTGAGTTTGTAAAAAGAAATAACACTAAAACACAAGCAACTAAAACTTTTTTAAAATGTTTAGGGAGTATTTCGTTAATTTATCACTCCAACCTTTCTTTTTATTCACCATTATTGTATTCCAATAATTTCTTTTTAACATTTAAATAATTTTTTATTTCTCTATTTTGTGGATACACGAGTGCGTTTGTTCCAAGCAAAATTCACACCATAATTCTTAACACGTTCCTTCTTGGGTTTCTCTTCACCTTCGACAAACCAACGCCAGCCATTTCTTTCACAAAAAGTAATTGCTTCCTCTTGCGAAGCAAAATTAACTTGCATATTAGAGAGAGGATCTCCGCTAAAGGAAAATTCAAGGTGTTAAGCAGTTTTTATAGCGAAAAACTTTCAGTTAAACTTACGTTGAACACCAACCCATTAAGGGATTCTCCCATCGTTCGCGATTATCAAAATCAATTTGCCAGGTGTGTAAATTGTTGGTGCCACTTTGCATAGAATTTTTGGGTGGCATAAAGATGCGTACACGACGACCCTTTACATGTTCTTCTGGGACACCAGTTATGGGACTAAGATCAACCTTAACGGGAACTGTAATAGTACTTTGTAACTTATTTTTCTGTTCCAATTCCTCAGGAGCAGCTAAAGCAGTTTCTACGTCAATAATAGGGGCATCACGTAGTGAAGACATGCCACGGCACAAAATCGGAGACCTTTACAAATTTATTTAATATTTCTCCATAAGCATATTTATTTACTAACCATTGTTTTGTAGCTTGTAAAATTTGCCTTACTGCGGACATTTTTTTAAATAAAAATTAGAAATCTTAACACTCTATTACATAAAATTTCGCTAAATAAAAATGTTCTATAGATTTTGACAATATACTGATGTCTTGACATCTCACCACAATGTTAACTTTTTCAAGTGATTTTTGAAATTGTCAGAAAAAGAAGCTGCATTTGAATCTAAACAAAAACAATAGTTTGTATTTCTATATAAAAAAATAATATAATACAGGAACTATGATATTGGATAATGATGCTTATGGTCCTGGCCTCGCAGGAAGATTCCCCAATTATACTAAAGTGTATTATGAAGGCCAAGTGTAATCTGAAGGACATCGGATTTTCATTGGCAGTCAATCTGATGAATGATAACATTTTCAAGTGATTGTTTAAATAACTGAAAAAAAAGAAGCAGCATTTAAATGTAAACAAAAACTAAAGTTTGAATTCCTGTATAAAAAGAGTCATTAATTTAAAAATGGATGATAATGCAGCAACTATGGTATTGGACAATGGTGCTTACACCGCTAAATTGGGTTTGGCCTCGCAAGAAGATCCTCAAATTGTATTAAATTGCATTATGAAGGCCAAAGCTGAGCGACGCCGGGCTTTCATTGGTAGTCAGATTGATGAGTGCCGCGATGCCTCTGGCTTATTTTACATACTATGTTTCCAAAAAGGCTACTTACTTAATTGGGATGTGCAGAAAACCGTATGGGATCATTTATTTAGTCAAGAAGGATGCGGAATTACCCTAGAAGATCGTAATATTTTAGTAACAGAACCTCAATTGAATTTTGCTAGCATTCAAGAGGCCATGATAGAAATTCTATTTGAAGAATTTCATTGTTTGGGAGTACATAAAAGTACAACAGCTGAACTGGCTGCCTATAATTATTGTGCTGAGAGTGAGGAAACATCGATGCAGAATTTAAATTGTATAGTAGTAGATGTGGGCTATAGTTTTACTCATATAGTGCCATTTATACGAGGCAAGCGTGTAGCAAAAGGTATTCGCCGCATAGAGGTGGGTGGCAAAGTCTTAACAAATCATCTAAAGGAGCTTATATCTTATCGTCATCTAAATATGATGGATGAATCGTATGTGGTTAATCAAATTAAGGAGGATATTTCCTTTGTTTCGCAAAATTTTAACGAAGATATGAAAGCTCATACGGACAATAAAAAGCGTTCCGAAATTGTTGTAGATTATGTTTTGCCAGATTATACTACGATTAAGCGTGGCTATATAAGAAAAAAAGATACTACACATAATGCTATGACAGATGATGCAGATTCTGATCAGCAGACAGTAAAATTGTGTAATGAACGTTTTACCGTGCCTGAATTGCTTTTTAATCCATCGGATGTTGGCATACCACAAGTAGGTATACCGGAAGCTGTCATAAATGCTTTAAAAGAATGTCCACCCTATACACACCATGAACTTTTGCGTAATATATTAGTGATTGGTGGCTCTTCGTTGTTTCCTGGCTTTATACCGCGTCTAAAAAAAGAAATACGTGCATTGGCACCAGATGATTTAGAAGTTTCTTTAATATTTCCAGAAGATCCTATAAGTTATGGTTGGTATGGTGGCAAGGAATTGGCTTGCAGCGATGGATTTAAAGATATGTTATTGACAAGGGATGAATATGAAGAGAATGGTTATACAGCTTGCAATGGAAAATAAAGTGTTAAATGTATGTAAATTAAATACATGATGGTTTTATTAGTGATACTTAAACATTTAAGCGATTTATGAGGGGAAACAGGAGCGGAAAGTCTTAAATAGAAAACCTTTGATAAATGGGTTTTGCAGAGGGTTAGATAAGAATAAATGGTTTTAAACAACCATGTGATAAATCTAACAATTGTTTTCTATTTATTAATTTAAAAATACACTTGTTTTTAGTTTCTTCACCACATTGGTTTTAAACAACCATGTGATAAATCTAATAATAATTTCGTATTTCTTTAATCAGAATTTTATTTAAAGCTTATTTATCTTTAAAATAATTATTATTCACTTAAGCTTAAACAAAAATACTAAGTTAAATTTTTTTCTAAATTAAAAAAAAAAAACTAAAATGAAAAGTTACCTAAATTTTGTTTTTTTTTTTTTTTATATTAATAAGCAACAACATAAACTAATAGTACATTTTTACTGTGTTTATTTGTGTTGGTAGATTTAATAAAATTTAACGTAAGCATCTATATCAAATAGATGGACTTGCTTATTCAATATGCTGTAGCATACATAGCCAGTATATTATTCTTTGATTTAATTGTAACAACAATTATTAACATTCCATTGTTTTTGCTTGCATTTAATTTCACTAACAATTTTACATACTAAAAGATTCTCCACAGCCACACGTGCCCTTAATATTGGGATTATTAAAAACAAATTCGCTTGCTAGTTTTGATTCAACGAAATCCATTTCGGTGCCTAGAAAAGAAGATAAATAGTTCAGTATAATTGAACAACTTGTTTTAATTTATAGATTTTTTTTTTATATTTATTATCAACGATAAGAAAGATTTGTAAAAGGTTGTGATTTTGATATAATTAATGAATTATTCCTTTAAGACTTTAATAAAATTATTTAAATCAACAGTCTTTATTATGACTTGCTTCTGCTAAAATAAAAACAATTTGATCAACAATATAAACCTCTGACAATTTGCCAAAACAATTTTCTCATATATTTAAAAAAAATCAGTACGCCATTTCGCAATTTGTTAAAATTCCAATTTATATAACAAAAAAAAAAAAAATTAATTAATTTATATTTAAACTTACCCAATAAAGATAATTGGGCCTTCTTATCAATATAAACTTTAACACCATCTTGCACTACCTCCTCGTCAAGTTTATCTGTTGAAAAGACATGAAAACAAAACAAAACTATTTAAATCAAACAAAACATTTTATAAAAAAGTATCTTTTTCCTTTCAACCTTTTTCTGTGGCATAATTTAGGGTATAGGAAAGGCCATTGCAACCACGTTGACGCACACCCACTTTCAAGCCAGTCTAATTATAAAAAAAGAAACATTTTTTTTACTTTTAATAAATAAAACTTTAAAACAGAACTTACATATTCTGGTTTATCTTTTAATAAATCCTTAATTCGCTGCACTGCTGCTGGAGTCTGGATTAAATAAACAAAAATTGCTTTAAATTTATTTCAACATACGATTTTGTTATAACATCCATTATATATATTCTTATTCTTCTTTTTTTACATCTCACATCTGAGCGATTACAAAATCCAATAGTTTTAGCGTGAAAAAACTTACCAAAGTTAAGGCCGCTCTTGTGGGTATTAATTTTCTGCCCTTTAAAGCTCTCACTGTGGCGGTAGCTACAACTTTAGTTGCCATTTTATTCTTTTTTTAGCGAATTAAACTTGAAATTTTTATTTTATATAAATATATTTTTCTTTGTATTTTATTTTTCTATTTTGTTTTTGGTAATTTCTATTTCTATTTGATAACAACAGCTGTTTTGTTATTGTTTATTTGCATGCAGTTGTCAAAATTACCCCATTAACCATTTAGTGTTCGCACTGCAGTAAAAATCGCCAAAAGAATTTGATTTACATAAACAATTTTACCACATAGTGCCGTTTTACACACATCAACTTTTGTTGCTCAACTTTTGTTTTTTCCATTAGAAAGAAAAAGAAGGTGCATAAGCTTTAAACACCTTCTCTTTCTTTCTAATGGAAAACACAAAAGTTGAAGCGTGTAAAACGGCACATACAGTGTCGTTCAAAAAACTAAAGTACAGATCTCTCTTTTTTTCAAAGAAGCATTGTAATAACATTAACAAGAAGGTTTATTTAATGAATAATATTATTTTTTAATAAACTTGGCACCACCTGTTGTATTAAAAACTAAATTAAAACAATGTTTCTTTGTAGTGCTAATTAGAAATTTTCTTTAACCAAATATTCCAAAAATGCAGCAACAAATTATTTCGCTATAAAAAAAGAAATAACAACAATTACTGTTATTTTTTAAAGATTATTTTAATAACAACAATTACCATTATTTTTTATAAGATCATCTGAACTGCTTATACAAAAATTGTTATTTATTTGCGTGACTGTTTCTCTGCTTTCAAAATCTCTTCGAGGTTGTTTAGTAACTTAATATTCAGTGCATTTAAAAATAATAATGGCAAATCCGACAAATGCCGTTTTCGTTTCTTAGGCTCGTTGGCAACAGTGCATAAAGGTTCAGAATGCCCATGCCTAACGACATGACCCGGCAATAACGCGCCTGATTGAAAAGAATCCATTCAGGTCTTCGAAGCCCATTGCTGTACATAAATACTAAATGTTATGCCAAGAGCCACTCAAATACGGGCTGTAAAAGGTGGCTTAAAGTCTTATAAAGGCCCTTTTTTTATATAAAAAAATAGACTCTCCAGGATTAAATTCGCAAAGGAACATATTAATTGGATTAGCACACAATTTTCTGCGATGATTTCAAGTTTAATTTAAAAGGTTTTTAGGCTTTTACATCATTTCAATAATATAATTTAAACTAAACTCTTTAAAATTAAAAATATAAACAAAAAAATTAATATAAATTTTTAATATAGTTATTTTATTTTTTTATAGTTAAATATAATTTTTAAAAAATGTTTTTAATATCATCCTACATATTTCTAGGATTTATGTTGACAGAAATTTAAATATAAAAACTTATGTGTTGTCGATTATTTTTACCTCGCTTCATTCTTCACACAGCAGCTTTGTATATATACAAGGCGAATTGATTGCTTAAATGTGCTTTACATTTTACCTTTAACAAACAATAAAACATTCTGGCATCACCACTTTTATTTATTTGCTTTTCTTGCATTTTATCTCTCACTGCTGTCAAAACAAGTTGATTTTTGGCTGTCGTAGCCAAATTTATTAATTAAAATTAAAAGAGTTTTTTAAAAACAGTTCTTAAATCAAATAGAAACAAGAATATTGTAATAAAAATATATATTTATTAAAAACATTTGTTTGGATGAACCGCAACAAGAAAAATATAAAAAGTTTTTTAGTGTTTTCCTATCCGTTTGTTTTATTGTGCGTGCTTGTTCTTATTTCCATGTGTTTGGAGCCTACTTTTGCTCTGAGAGAGAGAGAGAACTAACATTTTGCTGTTTATCCATTTTTATAAAAAAAAGCTTTAATAAAAAGTGTGTTTTTGTTGTTGTTGTTTTTCGGTTTTATTGTGTGGATTTTTGTTTGTTTGTGCTTTAATTAAATTTTATTTATTGAATTTATTATTTTTGGTCATCTCAAACGAACCGTACCGCAGTTGTTTTTTTTTGCCAAAAATTTTTTGTTTTGTTAAATTGATAATTTGTTGTTTATTTTAAATTTGTTTTTGGTCGGTCGCAATGTGATAAAGTATTTAATATTATACGCTAATTTCTTTTGTCTTTTTAGTCCGGTGGTTTGTTTTTTTTAATAACTAAAAACAACAAAAAATTCGATTGAAAAATATAAAAAAAAATAAATAAAATACCGCTGAGTTGTTGGTTTATTTGTTTCCATAAGTATATTTATTTAATGCGGTGGCGGATTTTTTAAGCGTGTGTTCTTTGTAAACATACATACATTCATTACTTTTATGCTTATTTTAACATTAAAAACTATATACATATAAAATACAAAACACAATTTTATTGTTAAATTGTAAATAAAATAGTGGTGTTAAATTAAATAAAATGGATCCTGATTTAGATAACGAACAAATTGTTTTATGTGAAAAAATCATCAATGATATTCATACTGTATTTCTCAAGGACACCGAACTGTAAGTAAATGCTTCAATATTAAGATGTTGTTTATATATGTGTGCATGCAAAGTGTTTAAAATTAAAACCTTAAATAATTACATACATACACATATTCATGCATGTATATATTTACGTACGTGCCTAATGAAATCTGCTTTGAATTATTTTGTTTTGATTTTTTATTTATTTAAATGACACAACACAAATTGCCGTTTAAATTTTTTGTTTTTTCTTCTCCCTGCTCTTGTCTCTCTTTGACCATCTGATACCCAAAAAAAATGTCTGATGTTTAATAGGTACCACCTAACAAGTAACTTGATAAATTGAATTTACCGTTATACAAGTATTTATATTTATAAATGAATGCATGTATGTATGTTTGTGTTTTAGTTTTTGAAGATGATGTCTACTGTCAATAAGAAGGCAGGGTCAAGGTTATTTTTATACCGCAGAATCAACATATTGAGTTTGAGCAAAGATTATAGAATTACAAAGATGTTGCACTGCGAACATTTAACATAAACAAAAATTTTAAGCATCAATAGACGAGGGGGGAAAGTGTAAAGGGTAAACAGAGAATACTGTCTTTGCATTGAGCAAAACTAATAACAGAAAAGAGAGTAGTATTTTTTATGCACAGAAACACACGTTTATTCATGTATGCACACATATGCTTCCCATGAATACTTGTGTTTGGGTGTGCGTGCATTGTTTTAGGTATATTTTTGTTTTTAATTCTGTTTTAAAACTAAAAATGAATTAGGTTTACTAGCAACTTTATTAATGTTCACAGCATACAGCTTGTGTGGATGTTCAACATTAATAGAAACGAACATGATTCATTTCGTTATTGTAGGGCAAATATACTTACTTTATTGTTGTATGAATGAAAAAATGTACGTTTACACCGAAGTCATGATGCTGTTATTTACTTATATTTTAAAGTTAATTCAACCGCGCACAACTTTCGGTATAAGATCTAATATGATGGAGGTAAAATAAAAGACATGTATGATTTTTAATTTTTATTCAAATTAGTGTTTTAAAATTTTTACTTTTTCAATATGTGCTGGTTTATACTGGTAAGTTTCCCAGGAAGAATGCTTTCTTAGTAATATTATTACAAGCAAATTTAAAATTTCCAGCCTATGATTGTAACAAGCACTCTTCTCGTCAAACCAAAAGGAATAAATTGTACTATTAGTACATTCTATGCATTGCTGAACTATGTCTTTTTTAATATTTTTCATTGCTTTATTGGCAGAAAAAACCTTTTCAAAAACTTTTATATGAATCTTACAAACTTCGAAAAATTGGTTGGCGGGTGCACATAAACTTCCAAAATCTGAGTCACTTTCATAGTTTTTTGTGTGGATACACATTTCTGATGGATATGTTAGAATTTGTGCAGGTTTTACTGTATCCATTCTACATTTGCTGCATGATATTCGTTGCGCTATGTATTCAATGAAATATCGGCTTGAAGTAAGTTCTATTAATACATTCGGAGAGTTAAAACAGTCGGCACTTTCATCAAAATATTCTTCTTTATTCTAATATATGTCTACGATATCTATCACTGGACATTG
Organism: Trichopoda pennipes; assembly: GCA_030448955.1. Taxonomy (NCBI): domain Eukaryota; kingdom Metazoa; phylum Arthropoda; class Insecta; order Diptera; family Tachinidae; genus Trichopoda; species Trichopoda pennipes. The sequence goes on along the minus strand of JASKUP010000056.1, from coordinate 3,561,141 downwards.
ATTATCAGCTGATACAGTTTCACTACATTCGGCGGAGCTTTGAAAATCCACCGGTAAGAATATGGTATCGTCGTTTTCACAATTTTTTGACGAAGTAAACTGGCTTATTTTTAAAGATATCAGCTTTGCCATTGCGATATTAAATTCGTGAACTGAAAGGTTCTTACAGTGTCCGCCTTTGGCGCGAACATATGAAAATACGTTTTCTAATGGCTCCTGATTAAACCGGCTAGTTAAAATTGTGAATAAATTAGAACTTTCTTGAAACATTTCTTCACTTAAAGATAATATGCCCCTGGTGGTTTGGATAAGACCGCGGATGGAAAATATTTTATTGCCGACATATTCAATTTGTTGCATATATATTATTAGATCCTTCAATACCTTCTAAGTATTATTATTATGCTTTAAACCACGCTTTAGAGGATTAGGATCGCTAAAATATTTACTACTTAAACAGTCAAAATAACTATCAAGTTTTTTTATAAATACGTAAGTAGAAGAGGCTATTTCCGATGAAATCCTTGTAAATTTACGATTTTCGTTAAGAGTTTGAATCGCAGCTGCAACAGAACGGCTTAAAGTTTGAACAGCCAAACCCACGCGCATTTTTTGACAATTTGTTGGACTTATATGGGATATTGTCAACTTTGTCATTTTTGTGACTTTACCATGCTCTAGTTCAAAAACTTCTCTAATAACATCAAACCGCGCTATTCCATCAGGTGTTTTAAAGTCACCTTTGATAAAAGCATTTCTAATGGATTTAAAAATATGAGGTACATCATATAGCATATATACTTTATTAGTGTTATAAAGAAAATAAGGCTGTTCTGGTGACACTCCCAATAGGTCGTAACATTTCCTATTGTTTGGACCTTGATCACATGTAACTGGAAATCTAAATTTGATATTAGAAGTGTTTTCAATATTTCTCCTTTTATGGAACTAGCAGTTATAAAGTAGTTTAACACAAATTTCCAATTTTCTATAATTCCTCTAATCATGAAAACACCAATTTGAGAACCCATTTCATTTGTTCGCTCGTATCCTATATCAACTACTCCATCTATAACATCCGCACAATCATTATAACTTGAATTTCTTCTGATTGATATTTCATCAAATATTAAAATGCACTCTCTTTTAAGAGGTTTCATCTTTAAAACCGTTTTCTTAAGAACATTATATATGCAAACATTGTTTCCTGGCTGCAAATTCTTAATATCTGCTTGGAAGGTTCAATTTCAAAATATTACGCAAGAACAAGTACGTAGAGGTTGATCTATAATAAATGCTTTGAACAAATTCTTTTCACAATCCTCCCATCGAGCGTTTGTTCCCCTGCTTCCCTTCATTAGAATTCTGCAGAATGTTTTTTCATTACGATTGATACCAAGTTTATCAATTTCACTTTCAAGAGAGGCTTTTACTTTTAACTTTGCTTCTAATGCCTTCAATCTTTTTTCAAGTTTTCGACTTCATACATCGATTTTGTTGAGTTTTACTTTTAAGTCTTTTAAACATGTTGAAAAATTTCTTTCTATAAAAGTTTTCATTTTTTAAACTTTTAAGGCAGTTTGTGCATAAAGGTGGCGGTGATTCGAATCTTTTTCGCTTACGTAACGGACTTCAAAAAAATTTATCGTTGGTATTTTCATTTTCAGAGCAGTTGCCTTTTTTCAATACTTTCTGACTCAGCACTATCCATTAAGTATAATGTTGGCACGGCTCCTCGATGTAAATATCTTTTACCAATTAAATCAGGCGAAAAGAGCCTATCACATAAAAAAAGGGAAGTAGTTTCTTCCATAAACTGTTTTTCAAAGTTGCACTTTTTTAGCCATTGTTTAAATAATGGTGAGTTTGTGTTTGGAAAACAGAAAAGTTTCATTTCAGGAAATTTTCTTTTCGATCTGCTACAATGTGGCAGAGAACATTTATTGCCTGCTTCTTTGAAAACTTTATTTTTCACAGCATTATTTAACTCAACTTTTTCTGTTCTATTCATTATTTTATTTATTTTTTTAACTATGTAAGTTAAAAACCATTTACATATGAACTGCTGAATGAAAGTATTTACACTTCTATTTATATTTTCATTCCTTATACCTTAGAGATGGTAATACTTAAAACTAAATAAATATATAGTTTTTCCCATATTTCTGTGCTGATATCATGCTTTGAGTAATGTCTTTCAAATTATCTTTTTTACAACTATATTTTATTATCATGTTTACGATCTACGAGAATTTACATTCGGTAACCAGAAGAAGGGCTTACCATTTACTTTTTTGTCATATTCCTAAAAGACCAAAAATTAACAAATGTAGCAAACACTGCCTTAATGAAAATATTGGTTAATAAGGCTTCCAAAGTTCGTCGACAGTCGATGCTGTTTTATTTTTACAATAAAAAATCTGTATGGTTTGGCTACGGCAACACAGAAGATCCAATTAGTTTTGTATACAATAATACAACTCGAATTTGTAGAGCCCAACAAACACAATATAACAACGTTGATTTTCATTGTTTATTACTAATCGTATTTATAGTATATAATTTTAGCTTACAATTTAAGGCTAGGTTTAGAATAATTGTTTTGTTTTTCTTGTTTACAAAGTGAAAAGAAATTAATGCTAGTGAACTAAGAAAAGGCTTGATCACATAATATTATTTTTAATTAGTTCATATGCACTTATCTGAAAGCAAACCTTTTTGTTTGTTGGGCATAATATTGACAACGTAAACACACATACCCACACACACATAAACAATGTTCGTAAGTATGAATTGCTTTTGCTGAGAGTTTATTTATATTTTGGTAATTTGCTCTCCGTTGATGAAATTTCGCTCATTAGTCGTACACACGAGGATTTTCAGAAAATCCCATCAATAATTTAGCAGTGGCAGAACAATGTATGGCAGTGCAACATCTTTGTAATTCTATAATCTTTGGTTTGAGTCTTATCAGTTGTTTAATTGTTGTTGTTGCTATTTTGTTTTTGTAATTGAATGCCATGAAGGTTTCTTTAATTTTGCGCGTGTTAGAAGTATTTTTTTGTGACACCATTGTTTTTGTTTTTGCCTTCTTAAAACAAGTTTTGCTTTGTTTTTTTTTTGTGGAGGGTCTGCTCTTAAAAACACAAAACTCACACCAACACCAAAACATTTTATTAAGGCTTCATTATCAAAATAAACTAATAATTAGTTTTTCTTATTGTTGTTGTTGTTGTTGGGTGTAAAAAAGAGTAGAGTTGATACAGTTTGAAAAATAGTACAATTTTAACAAGTAAAAACGAAACAGTCTTTTGGCTGTTTTACAAGTTAAAGTGTGAAGATTTTTTAGCAGTGTATTTAGTAAATTTATACGAATTAATTAATTTTATGCTTATTTTTATTAATTGTTTAAACTTTAATTTATTTTCTATTTGATTAAAATAAAACAAAGTTGAAATAATTTAATTAATTAAAAAAATTTAAAAATCCTTTGGACATCAAAAAATCTATTTACATAATTAAATTTAGAAAAAAATAATTTTATTTTTTGGAAAAATTTTTTTATTTAATCTTCATTAATTTATGCTAGATTTCTTTAATAAATATTTTATGATGTTTTCATAAAATATGATGATGATGTTTTCATAAAATATTTATTATTAAAAAAATATGTATACGTATTTGATGTGTATTACTGCAGGGGAAAGCATAACCACCCATATGGCCTTTTTACTAGTGCTAATATAAATCATCAGTGGATTTTATATAGAATTTTGTATAGAAAATTCAATAGTCTCATATCGCAAACAAAATTGATTAAATGAGAGTTCTTATTTAAGCAACACAGCAAATAGTAAAACTCAAAAGCACTTTTCTACAAAAACACTCATTATTTTTAATTTTTCTACACAAGGATTTTCTTTGGAAGCCATTCTTCATATGTATTTCGAAATGTTTGCTGTGTTTTTGTATAGAAATGTTTATGAAATTGGTTGTTTAAATGATAATTCTCATTTAATCAATTTGGAATAGGTATTATAAAATATTTTTAAAAACAATCTAGCATAAGTTAACGTAGATTTAGAAATTAAGCCAGATGTTATTTAAAAAAGTTTTGATCGTATTTCACTGATTTTGTTAAACTGTTTTTAATTTGCCGTGACTAGTTCTTAAACCATAATGAATTCGCTCTTTTTCGCTTTTTTTTTAATTTTGTAGCATAAATTTTAACTTTTTAGCTTAAGAACTATATTTTAAGGGTCAAGTATAATATGATTAAGGCAGCTTAAGATACTGTCAAAAATCTAAAGAAAAGCCTGTCGAACGCTTAAGCAATTTATTAATCTAATTCAGATTTAGGTTGAATTTAAACTTTCTTTTTTTTTATAAACAAATAAAATTTTGAAACAAAAAAGCATTGAAAGCATATATTTTATATAATGGGTGGGCAAATTTGAGGTTGGAAAGTAAATTGTGTGTCAAATGATTAAGTGTCAAGAATTGAGCTGTCATTTTTTGACATTTATTTAGTAAAAGGTTGGGAACATTTTAAGCAAGAGACCTTACACTCTTGAGAAAATAATTTTAGCTGGTGAACATTTCTCGGTGTCACTTCTTTAATTCGAGCAGCTCTTCCTCGTCATCAGGCTCCTTCGAAGACCAATGTGCTCGCTAAATTTGAGGCCCAACAATATACCAAAACGAAACGCTCGTAGTGCACATAGTGATGCCAGAATAGTCAGTGTACAGCAAAGTGTTGCGAATCAAGCTGGAACATCAACTCATCGATGTTCGAACTAGAGACACTTTGCAACATTTCTCATAAAGATTTTCAGTTAATTTCTTTTTTAACAATTATCTTCAATAATTCAGGCTAATTTTCAGTTAGACAGTTATGTAAATAAATAAATGGTGCTCAAAATCGCCACAAACCGTTCTTGAAAAACCATTACATACAAAGAAAGTGTCGATACGATCGGCTTATGGCCAGGCGGCATTAGCAGAGCGTTTTTTTTTCGGAAATGAGCAAGGAAAGAAACGCCAGTCAGCACCGCGAATTATCTACGCTAACCATACAACCATTTTTTTGTGGCCACAATTGGCTGTTGAATTAAGTAACCTGTGCTTTCAGCAAGATGGCGCCACAAGATACATCCACGCAGTTTTTGCATGAAAAATAATTCCTGGCATAATTTCTTGATTTGGCGATGTGTGTTTTAAGCAGCTTAACAAAAATTTCTTTTCTGTTAAAAATTTCAGGGGATCACTGGGTACGATTTTCCGTCGACCCTCGTCAAATTTGGTTTGTGAACAAACCTATTTCGGCCGTTTGCCATCTTCAGTGTTCTTTTCGTACTCGTACTGTACGTAAAAGTAAACCGTCGGAAAAAATTTTTTTTAATTTAATTTTTTTTATTTATTTTTTTTTTTATTTAATTTTTTTCATTTATGTCAAATAAATTTTTTTTTTCTAACTTTTTTTCTTCTGTTAAAAATTTTACGTGATAATTTTATTTTTGCAAATAATTTATTTTTGTAATTTTATTAAATTTGTTAAACATTTTATGTGATCATAATATTAAAAAACAACGTAGGATTTATATGTTATGTTTTTGTTTAATAAATTTTATTTATTTATTTTTTTTTTCAAAACAATGATTTTAATGAATTTTATTTTAGGTTTTTGTTGAATAAATTTGTTTTGCAATCTTAATTTTTTTCGTTAAATTTTTTTTATTACAAAAAAAAAATATTGATTAAATGTTATGCTTTTGTTTAACAATTTTTTTGTCAAAAACATTTTCTTTATGAATTTATGTTTTTGTTAGATAATTTTTTTGCGTAATTTTTTTTTTTATTAAAAATTTTCCGCGGAATGAAATAATAATTTTGTTATATAATTTTTTTGCATAATTTTAATTTCTTCTTTTGTTGTTAAAATTATTTTTTTTTTTGTTTTATGAATTTTAATTTAATATTTTTGTAAAATAACATTTTTTTACCATCTTAATTTTTTTCGTTAAAATTTTTTCATTGCAAAAAAAATTATAAAAAAAAAGTTTTGGGTTTTGTTAAATAATTTTCTTTATAATATAAGTTTATTTTTTTCTTGTCAAAAATATTTTTTTTTGAATTTAAAGATTTTGTTGTGTTAAATAATTTTTTTTTGTAATTTATTTTTTCTTACAATAATTTTCCGTGGAGTTAAATTAGATTTTTCCGTAATAATTCTGTTCGTATAATTTTAGTGTAATTTTTGTGAGTTTTAATTTTATTTTTGAATTCAAACTTTTTACTAAAAATTTTCCGGAATTAAATGTTATTTTTGTTAAATAAATTTTTTTGTAAAAAATAAATTAAAATAATTTTTTTTTGTTCTATGAATTTTAATTTTTTTTTGTTAAATAAATTTTTTTTTTGTAACAAAAAATTTAGGAATTAAATAATGTTTTTGGTAATAAATTTTTTTATATAATAATAATTATTTTTTTTTTTTTGCAAAAATAATTGTTTTTTTTTTGTTTTGTTAAATAAATTTTTTAAAAAAATAATTTAGGTATTAAATGAAGTATTTGTGTTAAGTAAACTTTTTTGTATAATTTTAATTTGTGTTTTTTAATGAATTGTAATTTTTTATTGTTTTTAGTTAATTTTTATTAAAAATAATTTTTTTAAATAATTTGTTTTATAATTTTAATTTGTTTCTTTTGTCAAAAATTAGCAAATTCCTGAGAAAATTTTCATGTGTTAAGTTTTATTAATTTTTTTAAAATTATTGTTGTAATTTTTTACAAAAATTTAGCGTTTGCAATTTTCAAACTTTTTAAAGAACAGCTCGTAAATTTAGGGAACTAACAAAGCTAAGGCTGATTTAAAAAATAATTATTAAAAACGAGCAGCGTGGTTTTTTTGTTTAAAATTTTTTATATTTTCTTAGTAACTCTCACTTGGTTTACAAAAGTTCAAATACAAATAAAATTTAAGACAAAAAAATTAAAACAAAATGGCTTAATCTACCATAAGCTTTAAGTGTTATACCCCTGTTGATATCAGCTTAGACACAAAAAAATTAATTTCAATTAAAAAAAAATTTTTTTTTCAATGTTTTTTTTAATTTATATTTTTTAAAAATATTTCTTTATAAAAAGTAAAATTTCTCAAACATTTTTAATAAAAAACTGAAAACACATTTTTTTATTTTTTTTATAAAATGTGACAAAAATTACAAGTTTATTTTTTTGTTTGCAAGTTAAATATTCTTCTTCTTCTATGTTATTTAAATTTTTTTATTAAATTCTGTTCTGCGTTTTTTTTTCATATAATTTAATTTGCATTTATTGCAAAAACAATAACAACAACAACAGTTGCTGCACCTAATTTTTTCAATTACAAGTGTTTGCCACTCATCAGACATTTACTGTCATTTCAATGTCACTTTTCCACTATCCATCCCAATTGATCAACCAATCGATTTAATTATAATCTTGAAATGATCCCAATTGGCAACAAAAGAATGTAAAAATGTTTTGATAGATTAAATTTAATAAAATTTAGATTTTTCTTAATATTTCTATTTCGCAGTATTTAATAGCTTTCATCTCTAAATCGGTTGTTTGGTTAATTGGGATTTAAAGATTTTTGTTTTTAGTTCATTGTTGGGTGATGGAGTCGTTTGCGTATGAACAGCGGATGCTTATTTTTGTTGTTGATTTAATTATTTAAATTAACTTGATATAAAAATGTAGATGAAGATAAATTAAATTAAATTAAAGAAAAAAATTATAAGAGTCTGAATATAAAGTAAATGTGACAAAAGAGAGGAACATTAAGTGATGAAACAGAATAAGACTGCGAGCAACTCGAAGCCAAAATGCTGCTCTTAAAATAAACAACGCCCATAATTGAAGCAATGCACAGTGGCGTGGCACATTTTGTGAGGTGGCTGTAAAAATTCTATAACTTTTGACTGGATTGGAATTTTTCAAGGGAATTGGATTTTCCTTGGGGTTTATCTCTTTAAAATCGGTGGTCAGGTTTTGCATTACGGTCGATGGAGATCAATGTCCCATCAAGACCAATGATTTTTTGCTTAAAAATATTGTTACGTTTGATCCTTTAATAAACGTTTTGTTGTATTGAGTTCTTTTAGTGCAAAATAATAATAATAATAATAATAATAACGTAACGCTTTAGGGTTCTTAATAGACCCAAAACACACGATAGTAACTTTACCGCTGTAACGCCTAAAAGCTTCTTTCTTATTTTTATGTCTTTACTCGACGATATTTTTTTTTCGCTCAGACCAGTACTCAGAGGTTGACCCCTACTTATGCAATGCATTATACCAGAACTAGGAAACTAGGTTGTGGGGAGGAGGAAAGAGCGAGTAATGTTTGTGGAGATTCGATTTGAATTTTTCTACAGAAAAGACCTCTGGAGGAAGTTTATTCCACTTACGAACTGTTTTGCTAAAAAATGAAATTTTCCCTGTAATGCGTAGCGCGATTCACTGGCCAATTGACCGCAAATAGATGCGTTCTCAACGAAAATCGAGTCAAACGCTAAAATGTACGAGTTTCGGGAACAAGTTCCCTAATTTCGTTAGAGCATTTACCATTGCATTAACAATAAAACAGTGAAATACATCCCACAATGCGTTGATGCCTAAGAGAATCAATAGAGTTGGATACCCTACCGTCCCCAATGAGCCTCTTGGCCCTCTCCTCATCCCACGAGTTTATGGTTAATTCAGAGGTGTCGCAAGGCTCCGTTCTTTCCCCTATTCTATTTCTTATTTGTCTATATAATCTTCTTTGTCATACTTTCAACCCTTTTTACTCTTTCGTATTCATTTGGCAGCAGACCGAACCAGGTGAAGGTGAGTTCCAAAAGGCGGAACATAAATGAAACGCTCAACCAAAAACTCGCGGCGATCTGCGAATGGGGTCGTGTGAATACAGTCGATTTTAATGTCCGTAAGACGAATGTTGCATGCTTAGCATAAATCTGTGTTCGGAAATGGTGCTGCACCTGTTACTATGGGTGATATCTGAAGCTTTAAACACATATTTCAGGTTGCTTAAGAAGCTTTCAAATGCCTCGGTTTTCTAAAACGGTGTAAAAGATACATCACTCCATCCGATCTTCGTACTATTTATATCACCTATATTCGTTCAAAGATAGAATGCAACTCCCATGTATTGGCCGGCGCCCCAAAGTCTATTTTAGAGTTGCTCCACCGCATACAGGAGAGGGACAAGAAGCTCTTTGGGGACAGTATCCATTTTTGTTTATTCTCTAGAGCATCGACGCAATGTGGGATGTATTTCACTGTTTTATCGTTACTACAATGGTAAGTGCTCTCTAATAAAATTAGGGAACTTGTTCCCTTAAGTCGCACGTTTTTCCTTTTAACTCGATTTTTGTTAAGAGCGCTACTATTTGTAGTTGATTTTCCAGTGAACTCCTCTACGCATTACAGTGAAAATTCATTTTTTAGCAGAACAGTTCATATGTGGAATAAACTCCCTCCAGAGGTCATTTCTCTCACTTTTAATGTAGGAAAACTCAAATTGAATGTCCACATGCGTGATAAGATTTACATCTGCACCTGGCTGTAAGCCTTTATCAGATGATGGTCAAACCACTGGGGAATGAAAAGCAACGTCATTCTCGTCCTAGGAAGCCGAAGATTAATTCTAGCAACAGGTCATTTCTAGTTGCAATTTTAGCGGTTCCGAAGCAGGGTCGCAAACCACTACTCCTTAATGAAAGGTTGGAGACTATCCAACTCCTGGTCCGAAACACATGACGAGCATGCCCACAGGATCCGGATCAATAACTCGTTGTTCTCTGGCCCCCTAATCAAATTCATTAGGGGCCCCGAAACACACAGCCACCATGATACTTCCGAGAGCCAACCTCAATAATCAGTCAGAGAAACAGCTAAAAGGCTGAAGAGATAATCAGCGAAACTCTGGGGCTTACTGATTCCCGTGTAAATAACGTGGAGCTTCCAGTTGACTCCCTGCTGCCTTCAGGGGACTGGGCTCCCTTATACCTCCGAACGACACAAGTCTAGCTGGTTAAGTAATCCATAAAGACCGATAAATGTGCCCCCGGGGAGATTGAATGTCCACAAATACTACTCCCTCTTTCCTCCTCCTCATAACCTAATTTCCTAGTTCTGGGACAATACAGCTGGTCAGAGAAATAAAAGGATTCTCGCCGATTCGCTAGTTGCTTAAGAGTCTCCTTCTAGATAACCTATATATTTTTACCCGTCGAAGTTTCTTTAGGAAGAGATGGTGAAACTTATTTGTCCGTTCTGGCGACCCTGCCGTTAGATTTTAAATTCGAACTGAAAATTAAAACAGAAGATCCTGTTACTGAACGCCACAAGGAGGAGATATGAAGCAACTTTCACCTGTATCCTCAGTTACAATAAACCAGCCAGCCAGCCAAATGTCTGATAAAGAAGAAATAAAAAATTGCTTTTTTGTTAATTGGCGAGTAAGAACGTGATTCTCATATTTATCGCTTGCTATGTGCGTTCCCTGTAAAAAAAATGTATGAGAAAAAAGAGATGGGATTCTTCGTCTTCTTTAAATCCATTGCAAAATTAAATTTCGGAAGAGAGAAAAGAAACTCGCAATCGTTGCCTGTCTGTTATACTCAGTTTTATAAGAACTTGTGCTCCCCTCCCTGGTTGGAGTAAGTCGAAGTTCTCGGAGCTGCCACCTGTCAACAATTTTTTCCGAACTTCCGAGTTCTTAATAGTGTTATATTACAGTCCGTCCTCTCTTATTGATACAGAAAGCATATGGTCACATGCATATGTGACATCATTTACATCATGAGTTTTATTGCAGTTTTTAAAACATTTCGATTTCGATTGTAAACGAATGGATTTGGAGAAGCATGTGGAATAGAAACACAGCATGACTTAAGATTCGCCGGAAACTGATTGACTGACAAATGCACATGATTTTAGGCAGAAACGTTCAAAGGGAAATTGTTACACACATATATAAAATAGTCTGGCAACACTACACAACCAATTTATTTATAATATTTTTTTATTGAAATTTTCTTTAAATTCCAGAACCTCATTTGAAATTATACCTACAATTTTGAATTGCAATAAATCACCCGTCATACATGTGGAACATAATTTGGGTCTCGAATCGTGGTGTGCCAAGCATGTCTACGATCACGCCCACAAAATGCTAATAAGTTACAAAAAACAATCTCTACAACGTTATGTACAACAAAGTGATGTTGTTGTCAAGTACCTGAATATAGCGCTGCTCATAAATCCCGATGTTACCAGCTTTTGGCATATGCGGCGTCAGCTGATGCAAAAAAATCGCCTAAAAATGAATAGAGAATTGAAATTTTCTGCCTTGGTGTTGAGTAAGAAACCGAAATCGAATGAGGCGTTCGCCTATAGAAGATGGCTATTTTCGTTTCAAAGTGAGTGTTGATGGAACTTTAAGGACTTTTAAGCTAAAAAATTTGTTGATTATTTTTTTCTTTCTTTCTTTGTTTTTGGCAGGTGCCGAATCGATTGACTGGCATTTGGAAATCGGTATTTGTGATCGTTGTGCCGATCGTAGCTCTAGTAATTATCATGCCTGGTCACATCGCCAGTGGGTGTTACAAAATTCGCCCACCCTAATAAGAGCCGAAATAATGCGAAGCGAAAAATTTATGCGTAAACACATCAGCGACTACAGCAGTTATCACTACAGACAAATGCTTATTGCCCAGGCCTATCAATTGTGCTTCTACGATTCGGAGGAACTACAGCATTTGCACGATTTAAAAGAACTTATAAATTATTATCTTATAGCTGATGTCCAATGGCCCAAACAAATTTTGGAACTTATGCTGCCGGGCATTGATCATGCGGCCATTGGTGAGCAACGTCTTAAATCGTTTCTTTACTGTTGTAATCTATCGGCTCACGATATGCGTTTGTGTGACGATCAGAAAAATATGTACGGCGAAAAGGAATCATTTGAATTACATCGTCGAGCCTCTCTTAAATTTATAGTTGAGCAATGTGTACGTTTGCTAAATGGCGATTGTGTGGGTATGTACTCGCCACCCGCTACACCGGAACAAAAGCAACAATTCAATATGCATTTGCGTAAATTTGATTACAATTCGTATGAATTTCTTTTAGCGTTAAAGAAATCGGAAAGTTTACTGGGTGCCAAGCATCGTAAATGGTGTTCTATATTCTTAGGCTTTGATTATGACTCGGTAGCTGCTTAGAAGTGATTTAGACTTGTTGAAAATATTTTTTTTTTTTGTACACAAAGACTTTTTTACGTTAATTTTCTATTTACACTCTTCTAGTAAAATTTTTTGTTTTCATTTTTATTTTTATTATTTTTTAAGTTTAAATGTATTCAAAATCATTATAAGTGCCGAAGGTACCGAATAAACGCGATGCCTTCTTGAAGCTTGTAAACTGTCACGAAAACAAAATTTCAAAATCATCCTTAAAATGTGGTATCAAACTTATCCATCTCTGAATATGAAAATACAAAATAGTCCAAAATGTCCAAGATGCTGCTGCACATAGACAAAAAAGTAAGTTGTTGGATACACTGCAGTGGACAGGACTCCTATCGTACGACCTGGGTGTATCACAATCTCTGTAGATAGAGAACTACACCGGCCTAACCTCACTTGTAATCAGTTCGTCATCAAAAACTCCCTCAACTCAATACAACCCATTTCATTTCTGAACTCAAAACGACCTAATCAATTCCTTAGTTGTCATGAATATCCTTATGTGGAACACTTGGATGTGCGGAAGAGAGCCAAATGTTAGCGAAGTCTTCGATAATTTGGTAACCTCGGTTGCTTATTTATAGAGCCACCTTTCTTCTATCTATTAGGCAAGAAGAGTTAACAAATACCACGGCCGTGGCGAAACTGAACACAACTTCATGCCCACAATCACAACCATTACTGCCATCAATTAAGTTAATTTATGTGCTGCCAGAATGTTATCGTAGTCCTAACTGATTGTGGAGTTAGACACACAAAAATTGGGTCGATCTAGAAATTCCTATCTTTTAGAGGGCGCACGGAGGTGTAGAAATCTAATTCGCCCAAACTTATTGGAATTATGCAACTCCTTTTTACTGTCTTCCAATGCCCTAACAGCATGCTGTCGGGCAGATCAAAAAACTCCTATTTAGGACATCTGTTTATAGGAGTGCTTAAATTGCGAGTACTAAAGTATTGTATTTTCCCTTTATTCCACATAGCGGCCGGGATGCAAAAATAACCTTAACAATGGGCTTATTCTGTTACGAGATATATAAACACCATCCCCCACTCTAACGTCGACTTAGTTCGAGGTATCAAATCCATCATTTACATCTTTTATGGCATTAGGTACCCCTTTAAACCTTTCGTAGCTATATATAGTGTCTCTCCTTGACCCCGCGCGGCGAGCGGGATGCCGCATTAGACCCAAAATATATTTATACACCATTCCTCCACTCTGACGTCGACGCAGCGTCCGGATATCCACTCAAATCCACCAACTACAGCTGTTATGGCATCATGTTCTCTGCTTATGCTTCCATAGGCCCATTGTATCTTCCCTTTACCCGGCGTGACGACCGGAATGGTCATTAACCCCAAAGAGATATTAATACACCATCCCTCCATTTTAATGACAAAGTTCAACCGAGGTATTCTTGAGTGAATCCACCAGCTACACCTGTTATGAGATCATATGTACACAGACTGTAATTAATTTCGCTGCCCTCAACATCCTCCACATTGCTTTAAATCTAAATAGGTAAAGATAAGAAAAATCTGTGATACAACATGACCAGGAAAAATATTAGTCACAGATTATCTCAGTAAAATTCAAATAGGTGCCCCTGTAGGCTAGTAGGTAGTGTACTAGCTTGTTAGTATGAGGGTTGTGGGTTCAATTCCCAACGAAGACTTTTTTTTTTTACTACAAATATAAAAATTGACTGTCGGTGGAGCTGCTCAGCGAGGCATAGTCACTGGTCGCTGTTGCTGTCTCTATACGGCAGTTAATTTCCCTAACTATCCTTCTACTTTTACCACCTGTTTCATCTCTTCTCTATCGCTTTCCTAAAGAACGTAGCACGGTACTTGACTAAATAGGCATTGTTGAAGTGCCTGAAGTGCTACTTCTCTTTAAAAAAATCTGGAAATACTATGATCTCTATCTAAACTATACTCCGATATCATGTGACATTATTTCTCTAAAACAGCCGCATTGACAATCGGCGGCTAATTCTCATTTAACGCTGTGGTAGTAATTCGCCGCAGTTTATATGACTGAGTGCATAATGGCAGTTGCTACGTAAACAAAAGTATTGTGTTAACGGTAGTTTATTTATTATTTGAGATGCAACTTTGATGTATTTGTTAATGCTCGAATAAAAGTTGCCACATGAATTTGAGTAAAAGGTGCTAATTTCAACGATTTTTTTAAATCGCCCCAAGCAAAGAAATGCAATGTTTTTATTAAAAGTTTTAACATTTATTATGCCAAAAAAGACGAAATAAAGAATAAAAAATAACATGAAGCTAACAGCTAACAAAAAAATATTAAAATTTTCATTTTATTTTTCATGGGAATATTTTTAATTGTGAAAAATTTACATTATTCGAATGGCTCAAATTATAATAGAAGAAAGTAATCAGGCATAGTAATTCATCAGTTAGGCATCCATAGATGGAAAAATCCAATGTCGCTATAGCGTTGAAAACTACACTGGATTGTAATTCGTCATAATCATAGACGCATTAATTTAGTGGTGTTACAAAACGTTGTTGTTATAAATATAACATACTGTTTTAAGTTTTTAGCATAAATAATTCCCAGCACAAACATATTTATTTTTGGTTTAATTTCATTTTGTTAAGATTTTAAAAATATTCGTAAGGAAAACAAAACTATTTTCGTGTTTAATTTTGCTACTCAATATTAGAGTTCTTTTGCATTTATATTTTAATAATTTAAGTGTTATTATTAAATTTAAAGAAAAAATTTAAAAACTTTATTCTGTCATTAATCATTATTAATAAAAAACAAACAAACCGCCGCATTAATCAAACGAAAATAAAAATTTTAATGCAATTAAATATTTAAGCGGCGAATTTGGTTTGAAAAAAAATATTAAAGCGAAAAAAAAAATAATACGGAAACAGGCAAATTGAATAATAACAAATAAGTATAGACTTTTTAAATCAAATCAAAAAACAAAAAGAAAATTAAATATGAAAGTAATAATTTTTCATAAATAATTTACTGAAGCACAAGGGTTCTTTTTAACGGTCTTTTTTATTTAATTTAACAATATATATTTTTTCAATATTTCGCTTTTATTTTAATAACAACAATTATTAAAAAATTAATTTTTTTTTTTAATTTAATAACAACAATTATTAACAAATTGAAAAAAAAAATTTTGAAAAAAATTTAAAAAAAAATTTTTTTCAAAATTTTTTTTTTCAATTTGTTAATAATTGTTGTTATTAAATTAAAAAAAAAAAAATTTCAATTTGTTAATAATTGTTGATATTAAAATTAATTGTCCTGAAGAAGCTTTCTACAGGAAAGGGAAATATTGAAAAAATATATATGTATTGTTAAATTAATTAAAAAAGACCGTTAAAAAGAATAACAGTTATTTATTTAAGATATAAAAGGGTCGATTAAAAAAATAAAAAAATATTTTTATATTTAATATATCGCCACAACAAAAAAAAAAATATATTCTTTAACCGAAGATGCCTCCAAACATTTACAAAAATTATTTATAATTTTTTTTTTCGAAAATGCCACCCAATTGTGTGGCAAAAAATTGATAATATAAATAATATTGCTTTAGTTTAACAACAAATTGTTTATACATTTTTTTTCTGGAGATACCACCCAATGGTGTGACGAAATATTGAAAATGATATACTATATTTAATTAAGAAACATTGTTTATACATTTTTTCTTTTTCTGAAGACACCACCTAATAGTGTAGCGAAATATAAAAATAATATTTAATTTAAAAAAATTGTTTATGCATTTTTTGCTTTCATTTTTTATTATATTACAAATTATTTAATAAAAAAATGCTTAAAATAGCTTGTTTATTCATTTTTTTTGTCTCTTCTTGAAGATACCACCAAATCGTGTGGCGAAATTTTAAAGAGAAAATAATACTTATTTAATTAAAAAAAAATTGCTGAATTGTATAAAAAAAATGACAAACATTTTCGTGAATATCGTGGCGAAATATAAAAAATAAAAATATTCATTTATTTAAAATAAAACAATACATTTTTATCTTTATTGTGATGTGGTGAAATATTCAAAATAAAAATAAGAAATTGTTTGTACTTTTTTTTAATTTTTTTTAAAGATCCCTTTGGGTGGTGAACTATTTAATTAAAAAAAAAATTATTAAAAAAATGTTTGGTTTTTTTAAGATATCATTCAATAATGGTGTGGCGAAATATTGAAAATAAAAACAATATTTAATTTATTAAAAAAAATTTTTGATACATTTTTATCTTTTTTTGAAAATGCCACCCAATGATGTGGCGAAATATTCAAAATAAAACTCATATTTAATTAAAAATTGTTTGTAATTTTTTTTTTTGAGGATACCACCCAATGGTGTGGCGAAATATTAAAAATGATATTTATTTAATTAAAAAAAATTATTAAATATCATCAAATATTTATTTGAAGGAATCAAGCATGAATTAAAATTGCTTAAAAATATTTATTTTTTTCTTTTCTTTTCTGAAAATGCCACCTAACGATGTGGCGAAATAATAAATAAAAATAATATTAATTTAATTTAAAAAAAAAATTATTAAAAAAAATGTTTATACATATTTTTTTTAAGATGCCACTCAATGGTGTGGTAAAATGTAGAAAAATATTATTAAAATATTAATTTAATTAAACAAAAATTGTCTTTTACTGTAGACGCCACTCACTGATGTGGCGAAATGTTAAAAGTAAAAAAAATATTTATTTAATTTTGATATAAAGAACTTGTGCTTAAAGAAATTATTTATAAAATATTAAAAAGGTCTATAAACTATAATTATAAATAAAAAAAAAAATAATGTATAAACTTGCAACATTTTAAATACCAAAAAAAAATATATAATTATTTATTCAAAGGTTTAAAATATAAAAAAATGAAGCTTTACTTGAAAATATTTTTCAAATACATAAATATATAAATACAAAAGAGATTTAAATAATAAAAAAATATATATATGTGTATAAAAATATATATTTTGTCTATACAAAATTAAAAATTTATATATAAAATTAAAAATTTATTAAAATATTTTTTATTAAATGTATTATTTTTTTCTATTTACTTCAAAAAAATTCTTTAAAAAAATTTTATTTTATAATTTTAATTTTTTTTTCATTTTTATTTGTGGGTTCCTACAAATTAATCAACAAGTGCATTATTATTTTTAAGTTTTAATTTAACTACTTATTTCTATTTTTTTAGTTTTATAACAAGAACAAATTAAAAAATATATTAAAAAATTATAGAAAAATATTAATCAAAGAAATACTCTTATTAAACCAATAAAATATCAAACAATACTCTTATTTAATATTTTCTCTTTTATAATATAAGCTGTTGTAAGAGAAGAATTGAATGCTCCTCTATTACCCTGAAATCCACACTCAATGCCACCACCATTTAGTTAAAATACATTTTGCATGCACATGAGAAAATAGTTCTAGGCAATCTGGCAACATTTTGAATTGCATCAAAATGTGTGTTTACTCATTGTTGGTAACCGTTATTACAGACGTTGTAGTTTTTGTTTGCAATTAAACCGTTAAAATGTTTAAAATTATTTAAGTAATAATTATAATAGCTTAAGCATTTATTAGTTAATGTTTGCAAATATTTAAAATTATTTTATTCTAAATAAATTCAAAGTAAAGAAATTAAAATGTAAATAATTTTTATGTTTTATTTATTTTCACACTCTTTCTCTTTAACGTTTAAACACATTTGCAAGATAAAGGTTGCCAATTAATAAAAACAATCGCTTAAATTAAATGAAAAACGTCAAAAAATGTAATGAAGAGAAAACGCAAATTATGTGTAAATGGGAAATCGATTTCCCGGCTTAGGGACATTATACAACTCGATAATCTTAAAAAGACGAATAAAAATTTGCGATTGTATTAAAAGAGCATTGTGTTGTTGCTGTATTGCAACTTCTAAAATACAATACCAATTGCTTGTAATATTCTGCCTGTAATATATTCTGTCATTTCTTAGTTATTTAATTCTCATTTAATCAAGGAATGAATAAATTCCATTCCCTTTCATTTAATCAAAAATTATAAACAAACAAAGCAGTATAGCTTTCCGCCGGACACCCTGTATATATTCGATTTTAAAACCCTAATTAACTATTTGTGCAAATAATTTTTATTTTTCTCATTAAAACAATTGTTTTAAAAATTCTGATATCAGATCTGAGTGCGAAGTTGTGCAGGCATCAAGCAAAGTAAATATTCTGCAGCTTACTTCAGCAGAGAATTGACTGAGACATTGGTTGGGTTTGTAACAATTTTATTTTCCTTTTCCAACTTATTTAAAATTTTGTAATGTAAACAACATCTCATTAACCTGTGTTAAATAATTTTAAAATTTAAATTATATTTAGATTTTTATAATTTAAAATAAAAATACTATTTTCGCAAATACTTTCATTTTGCCTATTAAAAATTCTGTGGTTAAATTGGACTACGCAATCTGTTGTTAGCTCTGACTGCAAAGTTGTGCAGTCATCAAGCAAAGTGAATATGCTGCAGTTTACTTCAGCAGAGAATTGCCTGAGGTATTGGTTGGGTTAATAACAATTTTATTTTTCGTTTCCAACTAATTTATTTAAAAATTTGTGAAATAAAAAAATCGAATTAAAATGTGTTAAATAATTTTAAAATTTAATACAAAAATACTATTTGTGCAAATACTTTTATTTTGCCCGTTAAAACAGGTGTATTAAAAATTCTGTGATTAAATTTGACTGCGCAGTCTCTGTCAGCTTTATAAATACATAAAAACAATTGTAAATTGAAATTTTAATTATATTTGAAATTTTATAATTTAAAAGAAAAACAATTTGTGCAAATACATTTTTCCCCCATTAAAACAAATGTTTCAAAAATTCTGTGGTTACATTTGACTGCAAAGTTGCGCAGTCATCACGCGAAGTGAATATGCTGCAGCTTACTTTAGCAGAGAATTGACTGAGGAATTGGTTGGGTTTATAACAAATTTTATTTTTCTTTTCCAACTTCTTTAAAATTTTGTAATGTAAAAAAAATCTCATTAAAGTGTGTTAAATAAATTGTAAATTAAAATTTAAATTATATTTGAAATTTTATAGTTGAAAAAAAAACTATTTGCAAATAAATTTTTTTCCCATTAAAGCAAAGTAATAAGCTGCAGTTTACTTAAAAGCAGAGAATTGACTGGTTGGGTTTATAAAAATTTTATTTTTCTTTTTAAGTTTTTTAAAATTTTGTAATGTAAAAAAAATCTCATAAAAGTGTGTTAAATAAATTTAAATTTACTATTATTTTTCCCACTAAAACAAGTGTATTCAAAATTCTGTGATTAGATTTGACTGCGCAGTCTCTGTCAGCTTTATAAATACACATCATCAAGCAATGTGAATATGCTGCAGTTTACTCAAGCAGAGAATAGACTGAGGTTTTGGCTGTGTTTGTGTATATTTGTTGTGAGCCGTTATATAAAGCTGAAAATGCAGTGAAATATAAAAGCCACAAGTGGTTAAACAAAAGCAATGCTAGAAAAGTATTTAAAAGGGAGAGAATTATTGTTTATTTAAGTTAAGTATTTAAAATAGAATAAATACATACAAATTCTTAATAACACTTCATTATTGAATAAAAAACCGAGCAGCAATTTTCATGTTCAAGTATATAAAATAAAATGTCCGTAAAGAGAAATTTCTAAAAAAATATTTAGACTATTAGAATTTTTTAAATTGTCATCAAATTTACTTTATTCAAAAGATAATCTTCAGACATTTTAATTTTAATATGACTTGTGGCATATGAACGTCTCGGCTGGCTCGGTTCAAATGTAGTCAAGCCTAACTGCGCAGTCGTCGTCAGCTTTATAAATACATATCGTTAAGCAAAGTGAATGTGCAGCAGTTTATTTAAGCAGTGAATAGACTGAGGTGTTGATTGTGTATGCTTCTGCTGAGTCGGCATGCAAAAAAGGAAAGCCAAAAGTGGTTAAGAAAAGCCATACAACAATATTATTTAAAAGAGAGAGGATTATTGGTTAAGTTTAAAATTTAAAAGAGAACAAAGAAGAGAGTAAATGCATATAAATTCCTAATTTTATAAAACTTCATTATTGAATAAAAAACCGAGCAGCCATTTTTCATGTTCAAGTACCTATATAAAATAAAATGCCCGAAAAGAGAAACACCTAAAAAAATACTTGAAATAATAGAATTGACATTTAATTTCTTTTATTCAAAAGATAATCTTCAGACATTTTAATTTTAAAATGACTGCTGGCATATGAACGCCACGGCTGGCTCGGTTCGAATGTAGTCTTACCTAACTGCACAGTCGCTGTCAGCTTTATAGATACATATCACTAGGCAAAGTAAATGTGCTGCAGTTTACTCAAGCAGAGAAGAGACTGAGGTGTTGTTTGTGTATGCTGCTGCTGAGTCGGTATGAAAAGAAGGAAAATGCAGTGAAATATAAAAGCCAAAAGTGGTTAAGAGAAGCCGTACAAGAAAATTATTTAAAAGAGAGAGGGTTATTGTTTAAGTTTAAAATTTAAAAGAGAACAAAGAAGAGAGTAAATGCATTATAAATTTTTATTTTCGATAAATTTTTTAGGGCGAGTATTGAGCTCTAAGAGGTCAATTATTTCGGGCTTAATGGCGTAGACTGGCGACTTCACATGTCTCCACAGAAAAAGGTCTAGCGGCGTTAAATCTCACAGTCATGGCTGCGGAAACGTAAATTTAAATGCTTCCTTTAACATATCAATTATGGTACGAGCTGTTTGACATGTTGCGTCGCTTTCTTGAAACCACAGCTTAGCTTCTGCACATCACGATTGTGTTTAATTGATGAAGGAAAAAGTCAGTGATCATCATAGCTCTATAGCAGCGGTAGCTATTGACTGTAACCTGCCGAGCAGCATCGTTTTTAAAAAAGTACGAACTAGTTTTACCACCAGCCCATAAACTACACCAAACTGTCAGTCAGTTCTTCTGGATGTAACGATGTCTTAGCTAGCGTACGCTTAAAGGATTATTGTCACTCCACAAACGACAAATTTGTTACTTCACGTAGCCTTTTAAGCAAAAAAGTGACTGCTTCATGGCTAAATAAAATTCGCTTATGAGATCAACGGCAATTTTGTTTTGCGCCGGCCTAATTTAAATTATTTGAAGGCGTTGTTTAGGCGTGAGTCTGTCTATTCATATTGAAATGCCAAACCAAACTAAATGTAAACCGCTTGATAGCTAACAAAATGGCGGTGAGCTGTAAAAGTGGTGCCAACTTAAAACACTCTTTATTCGTAGATTCAAAAATATATTCTGGGTAAATTGTGTAAATGGGGTCTATGACACCATTCCCTTACCCCCTTACGCATTTATCGGTTTTTATAGAATACTTGACTAGCTAGACCTTTGCTGCTGGGGGTATAAGGGAACCCAGTCCCCTGAAGGCAAGCAGGTTGTCATTTGGAAGGTCCACGTTATTTCCACGGGAATCAGTGAAGCCCCAGAGTTCCGCTAATTGTCTTTTTAGACTTTTAGCTGTTCTCTGACTGATTATTGAGGCTGGCCCTTCGGGGAGAGTATTGTGGTGGTTGTGGTTTTGCGGCCTCAGCATGAATTGATTTATTGTGGCCAGGATCATCTCGCCTTTAATAACATCAACGGGTGAGTGATTCAGATCCAGGGAGCATGCTAGTCATGTGTTATGGACCAGGAGTTGGATAGTCTCTAGTTCTTCAGCAAGGAGTAGTGGTTTTCAACTCTGCTTTGGAACCGCTGAAATTGCAACTATGAAAGAACTGTTGCTAGAATTAGTCCTCGGCTTCCTAGGGCGTGAATGACGTTGCTTTTCATTCCCAGTGGTTTGACCACCATCTGATTAAGGCCTATGGTCAGGTGCCGATGTAAATCTTATCACGAAATGACACAAGCTGAACATCTTAGATACTGATGGGATTCCAAAACATGACAATTCTATTCCATTAAACTTCCAAAGCCCTTAATAAATGTTTACCAATAAATAATTCAATCAATTATTTATTTAAGCGTTTGATAAAACTTAAAAATCGTCAACTTGGCCACATTGTAACATTGTTTTCAAAGTAATTTACAGGCTGATTCTTGAAAGCAATAAATTTGTATTTACAAACATTTGTTTTTTTTTTGCCTTTTTGTTTGCTTTTAAATTTTCATACAACGTCGACCTTGTTAGTGACTTAACACTGGCCATTTAGCTAGCTATTCACCGTTACAACATGATTATTTCAGCTGCAGTGATTTTTGTTGTTTTTAGAGACATTAAAAAACACTTGAAATAAAAATTGAAAAAAAAAAACAAATTGTAGCAGTTAAAAGTCGACCATATTGTTACCCTAAAATAAAGGTGGTAGGGTATTGGGCTCTAAGGCATTACCAGGCCAATCTCATATGCTTGTCACGATTTTCGGGTTCTTAGTTGGTTGTGGTCAAAATCCTTTATTCCGAAAGAGTTTCGTGCAGGGATTTTTTTTTTGATCGATTTCTGTAAAGACTGGTACTTTTTCAGCCATTTTGTTCCTGAAATCGTGTTACTCTAATTTTCTTAACTTCCAAGCTTACATCCTTCATGTTATCCTGGTTTAAGCAAGTGATTTGCTTGCACTCCTTAGGCTCTCTTCATTTTAATTTTTTGTTGCTTTCTAAACACCATTTGATTTTTTGATCAAATTTAGCTAAGATGTCCTTTATTTTCCTAATTATACAGTCAATTTTGTGCTTCTACGTTACCACCCTCATTAGTACAATGATGTGCTCACAACTGTAAAAGTCAGTGTAAAAGAAATTCAAGAGATTCTACTTCAGTAGGATTTTTGCGATTCTCTTGGCTGTGCTGAGAGTCTCCTTAATTTAATTTAGTCTCTTAATGTTCTTGCATTCCCTTTAAAATATCCTAGAAGGACTTTTAAATCTTTTAACTAAAACATAGAAATTCATTCTGGAACAACAACTGGAACAACAAATAAAATTATTTTAGACGTTTTTTAACGACAAAATCTTGTAAAGTGTAACAATGTCGCCATAAATGCATTAAAACCTTTAAAATGAGCCCTCAAAGTGTAGTGTGCACGACAGCAAAAACAACAACAACAACAATAATAAAAGAAACTTAAAACAAAATGTAAACATATTTTCAGGCGTTAACTAAAATTGAATAAATTTTATTGGTCAAGAGTTAAAGTAATTTCCCAAAAACTTAAGAACGAAAGTGCTTTTCATTTTCCAATAATTTCTAGGAAGTTGTGGCTTTTGTGGACCAGGGCTGTATGCCTACTGTTTGCTAGAAAGCTGCAGACTATCTAAACTGCCGCCGCATCATTGGCGACATTCTGTAAAGGATGCAACAGCACTTAGGAGTAGAAACAAGCCAATCCTTAACCACAGCTTTTATACTACTTCCCGAAGAACCTCATCAATGGCTGGTACAGGGATCGTAGCTTCTTTGGATACCATGATACCAGCAGTTAAGTCACTGGTCGGACGTCATAGATGCTTCACTTCCAGTTTCAAATTCAAACTAGTCCAAGAAACTCTTTCCAAATTTTACTCCTCATAAGTGACTTAGTCATCACGACTTCGTACCTCGAGACTAAAGTTTATAGAGATTTCACTTCGGTTAGCTCAAGCCTAAGTGCTGATCGAGACTAACCGACCAAGGAATAGAGAAAAGATTAGATTAGAAAGGTAGCTAATGGGCACTTCTCTTGGGTACAGCAAACCATTCCTTTTGTGTTGCCTACAAAAACTTAGATTAGAGGGAGCATCGAAGAAATATATAAACGATACCCGAAAGATTAGAAGGTGTCAAAAGCTTGTTGAATAAAGAAATAGAAATTGCTTAAAAAAATGTACGCAGCACTAACAAGCGAACCAGCTTAAACTGTAGAGCTGCGCCTCTCATCACAATATCAACGAAAATGCTTATTCAGGCCATAATCCCACCTATATCGGATAGCTTTTTTGTGTTAAAATAGCGAAAACTAAGGCTGCCCTAGAGCAAGACACAGGCTTTTTAGCCTCCTACTTTTCGTCCAGATAGCTTTTACAGAAGTCATTACAAAGAATGCACATTCTTCAACCATGGATTTCGAATCTTTTCAGTACCCAGTGGGATGGTGACAATGGTACCATCTTCTAAAACTCAATTCAAGGCCAGAACAACCGAGGAGATTGGCCGAAGATCACTAACTATAATTTTATAGTCTTCTTCGTTTTTAAGTATTCAGTTAGATATACTTCTTCTTCTTCTACTACCATAGATAACTAGAGCTTTTATGATATGTGCTTGGATTTTCCGACGGGGCTAAAATTACTTTTATTTGGGTACGGTTTCCCATCGACCCTCGCCAAATTTGGTTTGTGAACAAACCGGTTTCGGCTCTTTGCCATCTTCAGTGTTCTTTTCGTACGAAAACCGTACCCAAATTAAAAAATAGAGCTTTTATGTTCGGCTACCATCCGCAACATAAATTGGAATTGATATCAAATGTTCAAACACCCGCTTCCGTACGCAGTTTTGTTGACCACCTTTCACTCCTTGATATTCAGGGGTGAACAACCGAGAAGTTTGGCATTCAATTCACTTACAATATTTTTTAGTCTTCTACGTTTCTAAGTGTTCAGCCAGAATTGCTTCTTCTTCTTCTACTACCATAGAAAACTAGAGCTTTCATTTTCAGCTACCAATCAAAACATAAAAAGGAATTGTTATCAAGTGACCAAAAACCTGCTCCCCCACTTCAGTACATAGTCCTGTTGACCACCTTGCACTCCTTGATTTTTGGGGATCGTGTCCCACTTCTTGCTTGAGAGCTGGATACTACTTGGCAGCTAACAAAATGGCCGCCAGTAAAAAAATTTTCTCCAAATTTTAATTCTATACCTCTATAAAAAACACCCTTTGTTTTTGCTTTTTAAGGTCTATAAGTAAAAAAAAAATTGTATTTTTATTTAATTTTAATTTGTTATCATTTATCGCCTTTAATCGACTATTTGCCACAGTTTTCCTTCCTTTCTTTAGTTGGTTACTTAATACGCGCGTTAGTCGGCTGTTATGTGTAGCAAATGCAACGTTCAAGGTTTCACCATGTTTCGTTGTACTTTTTTGTATTATTTATTATAAAATTTTTGTTTTTTTTTTTTTGTATTAAGTTTTATTTTATTCGATTCTTTTAAGTTCGAATGCAAAAACAACATCGACCACTAAAAAAAAAAACAAAAAAGCAAAACATTTGAAAATAATTTGAAAAATTTTATTTCCCCTTTCAAATTTCTTTAGTTGCCATCAACATTTAAAACAAATGACAGCGTTTATTCGTGTGAAAATTTATAATAAAAAAACAATAAAAATTATAATAAAATAATTTAACAAAAAAAGAAAATCATTAGAAAAAGTAATAAAAATTAAAAAAAAAAAAAACAAAAAGAAAAATGTGTGAAAGCAGCGGCCAGTATTTAACAGTTAAAAATGAGAATTTTATTAAAACTCCTCTCGCACACAAACATCATCTGACTCGCAAAAATCGTATGGCATCGCCGGAGTTAAGAATGTGTAGTCCAAGGGTTTCATTAAACGGCTCATTGTTAACATTGGCCTCTGATACTTCGCTGGAGGACGTAGGACCAATACGCGCAGCTTGTAAGTGATTTAATTTAGATACTCGATTACTTGATTAAATTTGCATTCCATTAAATATTTATTAAAATAGTCGATTAACTTACTTTGCCAACAATCGAATAAATTATTATTGGATTACTCGATTAAACTTTTATTCGATTAATCGATTAACTTATTTTGCCAACAATCGAATAAATTATTATTCGATTAATCGATTAAACTTGTTTTCGATTAATCGATTAACTTATTTTGCCAACAATCGAATAAATTATTATTCGAATACTCGATTAAACTAGTATTCGATTAATCGATTAAATATTTATTCAAATAATCGATTAACTTATTTTGCCAACAATCGTTTAAATTATTATTCGATTATTCGATTAAATATGTATTCCATTAATCGATTAAATAAAATAAAATTAAATTAAACAAAAATAAAAGAGTCAATTTTAAACCTAAATAAATAGCAGTTACAAGTTTTCAACAATTCGAATATTCGATTAAATTCGTTTTTTTAACTAATTTTTTTTTTAATCAATTCAATTTCACTTTAAATAATCAATTAAAATATTATTCGCATAATCGACTACATTTGTATTCGATTAATCATTTAAATATTTATTCGAATAATCGTTTAAATTATTATTATTATAATAATTTAATCCTTATTCCTATAATAATTAAACCTATTCCTAATAATTTGTATTCGATTAATGAATTTAATTTTAATTTGATTAATCGATTAAATTACTGTTTGAATAACCGGTTAAGTTTGTATTCGATTAAAAAATTAAACTACTATACGAATAATCCATCATTCGATTATAGTGTTATTCGAATAGTACATTTACATTTGTATTCGAATAATCGATTAATATATTATTCGAATAATTGATTAAATTATTATTCCAAAAATCGTTGATAATTCAAAAATTCAAAAAATTTTCTATTCGATTACTTCATTATATTATTATTCGAACAAACGTTTACATTTGATATATTGAGTAAATTAGTCGCTTAAAAAACAAACAATCAATTAAATTTGTTTTCGAATAAATACATATTCGTATAATCGATTAAATTGTTATTCGAATAACCAATTAAATTATTATTCTAATAATCGATTAAATTTGTATTCGTTTAATAAATAAAACTATTACTCGAATAACCGATTAAATTATTATTCGAATAATCGATTAAATTTGTATTCGTTGAACAAATTAAACTATTATTCAAATAATCGTAAATGTTACTATTCGAATAATCGATTACATTTGTATTCCACAAATCGATTAAATTTGGTTGCGATTAGTCGATTAAGTTATTATAATAATCAATTGAATTTGATTTCGATTAATCTAATAAACATATATTCGAATAATCGTTTAAGTAATATTCGAATAATCGATTTAATTATTATTGCAAAAATCGATCAAAATTCTAATAATCAATTAAATTTCCAATCGATTACTCGATTATATTATTATTCGAACAAACCATTACATTTTTATTCGATAAATCGAGTAAATTAGAATGCAATTAAATTTGTTTTAGATTAAATATATATTCGAATAATCGACTTCCTTATTATTTAAATAATAAATGTATTCGATTAATAAATAAAACTATTATTCGAATAATATATTATATTTTTTTTCGAATAATCGATTACATTTGTATTCGATAAACAGCTAGATTTGATTGCGATTAGTCGATTAATTTATTATTATAATAATAAATTGAATTTGATTTCGATTAATCTAATAAATATATATTCGAATAATTGTTTACAGTATTATTCGAATAATCGATTAAATTATTATTCCAAAAATCGATCAAAATTCTAATAATGAATTAAATTTCTATTTGATAATTCGATTATATTATTATTCTAACAAACGATTACATTTGTATTCGATAAATCGAGTAAATTAGAATGCGATTAGTCGCTCAAAATATTATCCGTACAATCAATCAAATTTAATATCGATTGATAGATGAAATATATATTCGAATAATCGATTAAATTATTATTCGAATAACCGATTAAATTATTATTCGAAAAATCGACCAAATTTGCATTTAATTAATAAATTAAACTATTATTAGAATAATAAATTATATTTTTATTCACTCATATTCGATCGCTAAATTTTATTGCGATAAGTCGATTAATTTATTATTATAATAATCAATTAAATTTAATTTGGATTAATCGATTAAATATATATTCGAATAATCAATTAAATTATTATTCCAAAAATCGATCAAAATTCAAATAATCGATTAAATTTCTATTCGATTACTCGATTATATTGCTATTCCAACAAACGATTATATTTGTATTCGATAAATCGAGTAAATTAGAGTGCGATTAGTCGCTTAAAATATTATCCAAACAATCAGTTAAATTTAATGTCGACTAATAGATTAAATATATATTCAAATAATCGATTAAATTG
The DNA here is from genome assembly GCA_030448955.1 of Trichopoda pennipes. NCBI lineage: Eukaryota > Metazoa > Arthropoda > Insecta > Diptera > Tachinidae > Trichopoda > Trichopoda pennipes. The sequence continues at coordinate 3,532,661 of JASKUP010000056.1, read as the reverse complement.
TTATTCAAATAAAGGACCAAATTTGTATTCGATTATACGATTAAATTTTTATTCGATTAATGGAGTAATCAATTGAATTCGATTTCCTTTAATCAATTAAATTATTATTCGATTAATCGATTAAACTATTATTCGAATAATCAATTAAATTATTATTTGAATAATCAATTAATTTATTATATAAATAAAAAAAATAAATATAAAGGAATAAATATAAATAATATGGGAATAAAGGAATATTATTAAAAATAAAGGAATAAATCGTAATATAAAAAATGCTTCTTATTTAAATATACAAAATTTAATTTTTAGATTAAATATATATTCAAATAATCGATTAAATTATTATTCGAATAAAGAATCAAATTTGTATTCGATTAAATTTTTATGCGATTAATGGATTAGTCAATTGAATTTGATTTCCTTTAATCGATTAAATTATTATTCGATTAATCGATTAAACTATTATTCGAATAATAGATTAAATTATTATTCGAATAATCGATTATATTATTATTCGAATAATATATTAAACTATTATTCGAATAATCGATTAAATTATTAGTTGAATAATCATTTAAATTATTATAAAAATAAAGGATTAAATTATTATTAAGAATAATCGAATTAATCAAAATATAAAATTTGCTTTTTATTTAAATACACAAAATTTATAATAATCTTTTACCTAAAATATAACATTCATTCGAATCAGCAAATTAGTAAAATAATTGACTAAATTGAAAATATTAATTTTTTTTCTATTCTCTCAATTCTCTCGTTTTTTCTCATAATAAAAACTCAAATTTGTAAAATAATAAAATTTGTAAAATAAAAAATAAATCGAATTAAATCCATCTGCCTAAAACAAATTATAACATTTTTGCGAATAATCGAATATTTGACAAATTTTTAAAATATGAATTCTTTGAAAGAGTTGACTTAGTTAATTTCTAATTTTCATATTAATCAATTAAAAAAAAATTGAATGAACAAATTTTATTGGGCTCAAGTTCAAATTTTCAGTTCTTTAGTTAACAGATGAAATATTGAATGGCTGTCAAAACTATGGAATCAATAATTTGATTAATTACTTTGTTAAGAAAAAAATATAATTTATTATCTAAATTTCTTTTGTTTAATTAAAGCTCTTTACAGTTTAAATCGTTCCCAATCCTCAGAATCCCTGCGTAAACGTTACAAATCTATAGACAATTTATGTTTTGGACGCAAAAAATTACATCGGCAAGCCTACGTACAAGAAATTTATAGGCGACGTATTAATACGGATCCGGGTTTGGGTGAGGAGTTACCGTTAAGAACTCTTAAAATACCTGTATTGCGAATACAGGAAGATGAAACAGTCGAAGGAAGTGATAATGAGGAAATATCGGTGATATCTAGTGATATAAGATCTTCAACGCCCAGCGATCGTTTACCATCGCCATCAAGTGATGTTTTAGGCGAACGTAAAAGAAGTGGTAGCACTGGTGTTGTGGGCTCATTACTTAAACAAACACTAAAAGTAACAAGTGCATCAATGGGCTTACGAGCAGCCAGCTTGGAGAGGTAAATTTTTCTTTGTTTTTGTTTATCTCTGAATTTATTCTGAAAACTTAGAACATTTAGTGGCGATAATTAGTTTCATTTAATTAACATTAACATAAGTCTAGTTGCAGTTTGGTGATTTTTTGTTTATTTAAGAAAAATGTGGCAGCGCCAGAAATTTTAACGGTCCCAAGAATAACAAACTCTCTTCTTTAATCTTGCCTGTGGGTTGTTTTTGTTGGCCGTCAATCACACTACCTGTATTTATTACGTTGTCAGTTTTGTCATCTGACTTTTACACATTCATGTTTCAAGCCGATTACCGTTAGATGTAAAAATTATGCCTCGTAAATTAAGCATTACCAACTATAAACAGCACAGCAACGCAATAAAATTCCCTTGCTGCTTATACTATCCCTAGTTGATGCTCTCTCTCCTTTTAACTAAGTGCGGTTTTACACACTTCAACTTTTGTTGCTCAACTTTTGTTTTTTCCATTATACCCCTTTTCTTTCTTTCTAATGAAAAAAACAACAGTAGAGCAACAAAAGTTGAAGTGTATAAAACCGCACTAAGTCCTAATTTACATTATACGATTTTTGGCGCTACAATTCTTATTTTGTTGTTGTAAATAAAGGGTGTCATAAGAATAGGGGAAGAGAGGAACAAAAAAAGTACACATTATTTACCAACAAAATAAGAATTGCAGCGACAAAAATCGTACAATGTAAATTGGGTGTACATAAGTGCCTGTTAAGAGGCTTTAGCTTTTGTTGCTCAACTTTTGACTTTTCCATTAGAAAGAAAGAGGAGGGGAAAAATCTAAAGTTAATCAACATAAGTTGAAGCGTGTAAACAGGCACTAACAAATGAAATATCAAAGTACAGAGTTGAATTTATTTTGGTGCATTAATTCAGCAAGTAAGTTTCACCGGTTGAATTTCTAGAGTTGCCAGAAAGAAGTTACAATTATTGAAAGCAGAAGTTGCGTTTTTTTGATTAATGAATAAATTAATTAGTTTATAAGCCTACAAAACATAGAATTTTTATCAGAGAAATAATAACATGAAAAAATCAATGCCGAATAAATTTTACGGCGGCAGATTGCATGCTAAAAATAACTTCACGTCGTCTACATATAATACAACGTTTGAGTATTAAAGGACTTAGGGTAGATCATTAATAAGCAAGGAAAATAATAAAGAATTGATATGGCTACCCTGCGGCACTCAAGATGCAACAAAAACTACTTTTGAAGCAAATGTATTAAAACGATAATTTTAAGTGCTGTTTGACAGATTTAAATTAATCCTTAATTGTTTGTGAGTCTTATAAGTTTGAGTTTCCTTATTAGAAATTAGTGTTTGACTTTATCAAACGCCCTAATAAAGTCGGTGTAAATAACATCAGTTGGTTTTCGTTGAAAAAAATCCCCGATTAATTAGCATTGTTAAATGATAAAGATAAGTAATAGTTGAACAATCCTTTCTAAAATCTTGCTGAGCAGGATCCAGTAAAGATGATACTTAATGGGAAAGTTGATCAGTAACAATTTTCTCAAAAACTTTAGGTATAGCGCCAAGTTAAGCAATACTTCAATAGTTGGCAACATTATTTCAACACTAATAGACTCGCTTTAATAAAGTTGGCCACTCTAAAAAGTCGAAGAATAATGTTAACTATCAACTCAGTTTAAATTTTAGATTTTGTGATTAGCAATATTTTTTTAGTGTTCCATATCCTACGCCCGCTCTCTCTCTCCGTTTCGAATCAGTACTCAGGGGATGACCCCTACACCTGCAATGCAATGCGCCTGAACTAGAAAATCAAGTTATAGGGAGGAGGTAACAGGGAGTGGTGTTTGTGGACATTCAATTTAAACTTTCCTACATTGAAAGTGCCAGGAAAGACCTCTGCAGGGAGTTTATTCCACATACGGACTGTTCTGCTAAAAAAGAAAAACGAACATTTTCTGCAACGCGTAGTGCGATTCACTGGCAAATCAACCACAAATGGATGTGCTCTCAACGAAAATAGCGTTAAATGCAAAAACGTGTGAGTAATGGGAACATGCGTGATAAGATTTACGTCAGTACCTAGCTGTGTAAGCCATGATCCGATGGTGGATCAAACCACTGTGGGTGATCATGTGATAAGATTTACATCTGCACCGGCAGTAAGCCATAATCAGATGGTGGTCATTACCACTGTGAATAAAAAGCAACGCCATTCACTCCCTAAAAGGCCGTCAGATACGTATATCCTCCGGTCACTCACCCCCGGGGGCACATTTCTGGCTTTATAGTACGTAACAGCTATCTAGATCTGTGCAACTGGGGGAAAAAGGGAGCCCAGTCCCCTGAAGACAGGCAAGGAGTCAACTGGAAGCTCCACTTTATTTCCACGGGGATCAGTGAGCCCCAGAGTTCATTATTTGTCTCCTTAGACATTTAATAGTTCTCTGGCTGATCATTGAGGTTGGCCCCTATATGGGAGTAACGTGGTGGTTGTGGTTTCGCGGCCCCATAACAGTATAACGGTTTTTATGGTGGCCAGGATCATCTCACTGATAATGACACGCAAAGTGAATAATCCAGTCCAGTGAGCATGCTAGACATGTGTTCTGGACAGGAGTTGGTAAGTCTCAAACTCTTTAGCAAGGTGTGATGGTTTGCAGCCCTGCCCTGGAATCATTAAAGTTGCAACTAGGTGGTTCTGTTGCTTAGAATTATGTCTTCGGGTTCCTAGGACGCATGTATGACGTTTCAAGTTATACAATTGTGGTTTGTCCACCATCTGATTAAGGCTACATAGCCAGGTGCGGATGTAAAAGGAATCACACTATCTATCCTCCGGTCACTCTTATCAGCAATTTCGAAAGCCCGAAGTAGGCCGCAACCTTCACTCCTTGCTGAAGAGTTGGAGACTATCCAACTCCTGGTACAGAACGCATGAAGCGTTAAGAACACGACGACATTCATACTCACTGGACCTGAACTATTCATTGTGTTCATTGTGAATGATCCGACCCACAAATTCAAAGGAGGACCTCGAAACACACAGCCACCACGATGCTCTCGAAGGGCCAACCTCAATAATCAGCCAGAGAACAGCTAAATGCCTAAAGAGAAAAATAGCGGAACTCTGCGGGCTACTGATTCCCGTGGAAATAAGTGGATTGTCCAGTTGACTTCTACCAGGAGCCTAGGGGACTGGGCTCCCTTTTACCCAGCAAGACACAAGTCTAGATGGTTGTAGTAGGTCCATAAAGACTATCATATGTCACTGTGGGTGATATGTAGCCTTTACCTCTCCTTAGGAAGCCGAAGTATAATTTAATCCAACATAATTCGAGAGCTTAAAGCGGGCCGCCACCCCCACTCCTTGCTTAAGAGTCGGAGAGTATCAAACTCCTTGTCCAGAACACATGCTCACTGGACCTGGATCATTCACCCTGTGTTAACATCAAAAGTAAATCATCCTGCGAAACCTTAACCACCACAATGCTCCCGAAACAGTCAGAGAACAGCTAAAAAGCCAAAAAGCTGAATTCTGGGGCTTTACTGATTCCCGTGGAAATATAGTGGAATTGTCCAGTTGGCTCCTGTTAGCCTTTAGGGGATTGGGCTACCTTTAACCCCCGGTACCATATGTAATGACGATAAGATTCCGTCAAGATATATAAATGTGCGACGGGGAGTAACGGGAACAAATTTCGTTAGAGCACTTATTAATGGGTCGATGCTCCAGAGAATCAATAGAGTTAGATACTCTACTGTCGTACATACGCCTCTTGGCTCTCTTCTGTAAGCGGTTGAATAACTCCGAAATAGGCTTTGGAATGCCAGCCCATACATGAGAGTTGTATTCCATTTTTGGATGGATACAGGTAGCTTAAATAGTACGGAGTTTGAATGAAGTGAAGTATCTCTTTCTACCGTTTTAGAAAACCGAGGCACTTGAAAGCTTCTTTAGATATGTAAGTATAAACTTCAAAAATGTTTTTAGTTCATCGATCAACACACTCAATTTTCATGCCAAGAACATTAAGAGCTTGCGATTCCGTAATGCCTATATTATACAAAGTAACAGATGTAGCAGCATTTCCGAACACAGATCTATGCATAAGCATGCCTAAGTTTGCACCTACGGAACAGGTTATATACGATTTAATAGCGATGAAAATTTCTCTTGAGGGTGTAGCGGCAAACAGTGTCGCCCTGGGCTAACTCAATAATATAAAACTGTCAGAAACAATTGATGTAAGGTTGGAGGTAGAAATGCTACACTTTCCACAAAATGTCAAAGCCAAAGGCTTGCTATACACTTTTTACATTTGTTGTTCTACTGTTATTGGAAGAGCCATAGTAACAGATGCAACACCATTTCCGAACACAGATCTATGCGTAAGCATGCAATGCTTATGTTACGGGCATTAAAATCACTTCTATTCACACGACCCCATTCCGAGATTGCTGCAAGAGTGTATCATTCATGTTCTGCCTTGTGGATTTTACCTAATTTATCTATTTCAATCTACTGGTAATTAAATTATTCAAAGAAAATTTGCGAACTCACCTTTTTTTTTTAATTTTTAGTGAATTTAATAAATTTTCTAGGCGTATTGATTATTCTTTAAATGTTAATGCTTTTAAATGTTGTTTAATTTTATTTTTAAATAACTAATTTACGTTTAAATGTACTAGTTTTGTTTACTAGTTTAATGTCTGCAAAGAACCTGAATCCATAGACTTAAAATAAATAAATAATAAAATAAAGTTATTAAATTGTTTTTTATTAAAACAGAAAAATCGGTCAGTCTTCTTATTGGAGTGAATTTTCTTTAAAACATTAAGTCATCTATCACATGCATTGCATATTTTTATTTGCCGTTGCAAAATTCAACGCCGCCGCAAAGTTTAGGCGGCATTGATTTGTTTATATTACTGTTTCTCTGTTGGGGGTGTTTTTTTTTTATTTACATACTGCTTGCGCTCTCTTTTATATTTACAGCTTTTCTCTGAGTGAATAATAAATGTAATTTTTATTGTTGTTGTTTTTTTTACAGTATTTTTGTGTTGTTTTTTATTTGATTTTTTCCTACTTGGCTGCTAAAACATCTCATTTGTGTAAGGAAATTATCTATACTAGTGCAGCAGCAGTGTTCAGAATCAGTTTTTATAAAATTGCAGTGTAAAGTATACGCATTGCAGGTGGTGTTGGAAAGAAAAAATATTTATTAAAACAAACTTGAGCAAATGTTTATACAAAAATGAAAAGTTTTTAATTAATAAAAAAATATGGTCTTCCTTTTTTTTTTTTAAAGAATAACAAAAGAAGTTTAAAATTCTAAATATTGGGTGATGTTTGGTGTGTCTGTCTGTAAACGTGAATATTGAATTTGTGTAGCAAACTTTACCCCAAAAAAGGAGTTGGTACATGTACATACGTAGTTGTGTATATATGTATGTACATATGTATGTACATAGGTACACATGAAAGTTATATAATAAAAAAGGTGAAATGTAATAAATAATTATTTTTAAAGGCTTTTTTCTTATGAATCCTCCTTAAAAAATAATTAATCCTTAACATTTTTATAAGGTAAGTTCTGTAATTTAGTATGTATGTGTATGTGTGTACAGTGGCTCACAGCTTATTGCGTACATATGCAAAATACAATTTAAAATGCTTATAGCAAGAAATTTGATGATTATATCAAAAAGACAATCAATTTTGTTCAGTGTATACAAAAGTAATTTAACGAATACTTAAAATATATAAAAAAATCCAGGTCACAGCTTATTTTGTGCGCTGCTACCAGCTCAGAAAAAAAAAACTTTGTTAGAATACCGTTTAGTATTTGATATGGCCTCCTCCCTTTTGCATAATTACATCTTTAAGACGATTTTCCATCGAGCCACCCCTCTTTTGGGTGCTTTCTTTGGGTTTCTTCTGTCACTCCTTGATCAGAGCAGTTTTAAGTTCGTTCAGATTACTAATCTGCCTTTTCGGTATCGCCAAAGTCTCATCTCTTCTCCATTCCTTTCCTAAAGAATGCAGCACGACACTTGACAAAATAGGCATTGCTGCCTGAAGTGCTATTTCTCTTAAAAAAAAAGTCTGGAGATTGTGGAAGCGTATTCATGAGGTGTAAACAGTTCCATATCAGCCATAACTGCACAAAAACGCTTTTATGCTTCGGATCATTGTCTTGGTAATACCGAAAACGAAATACTTAAATACTTAATGAAGCTTGAAGACCATCCTAACCCGCTTGCTCGCAATATCTTGGATTATACTGGACATAGCCGATTAAAAAAGAGGGATACCGCAGCTTTAATCCTCAATGCTACAGACGATACATCTTAGAAATATTTGCTTTGTTTTTTTTTTATGAGAATTTTCTTTTTTACCCAAAAGGTTAGTTCTGACATGGTCGGGACTAATGTAGCTTTTTTTTAGAATTTAAGATTTTAAAACTTATTCTTAGTTCAGTTGATTGAAGATTCAATAAATAATTATTGAAAAAAAAAAAAAAATAATTGGCTTTTTCAAGCTACTCGATCGTGGAAACCATTTTCCCCACAGAACACGGTAACCTGTTTCGGCACAGCATACCTAAACCCATTTTCTTTGCAATCTCTACCACCAATTTTGAACCTGATATGCGTGATAAGATTTACGTCAGTACTTAGCGCGTAAGCCATAAGCCGACGTTGGATCAAACCACTGTGGGTGATATGTAGTGTCACCCTTGCCCTAGGAAGCTGCCGATTATCTCTATCCTCTAGTCATTTCTAGTTGTAACTTTAAGAGCTCGTAGCAGGCCATTGAAATGGTAGAACAGAGTACCAGTACAGTGCAATATATTATACAGCGATATGTACACAAGAATCAAGTGGTGGACAAGGGCCAAGAAATGCGCCAAAAATGCTTATGGATGCTGACAAAATTAAAATTGCCCAGAAAATTAAAGAAAATCTTAAGATATCAGCTTCGCAAATCCCTCCCCCCAGGGGGGATGTGTCTTAATGGAATCTCACCATTATTACATGGGGATAAAAGGGAGTTCAGTCCCCTAAAGGCTAGCAGGAGGAGGAGGAATTAGTGAAATCCAGAGTTCAGCTTTTTAGCTGTTCTCTGACTGATTATTAAGGTTGGCCCCTCGGGAGCATCGTGGCGGTTATAGTTTTGCGGTATCATCTCACTTTTGACCAAGAACACAGGGTGAAAGATCCGCATCCAGTGAGCATTCTTATCATGCGTTCTGCACCAGGAGTTGGATAGTCTCCAATGCTTCAGCAAGTAGTGAGTGGCTGCGGCCTGCTCCAAGTTCTTAAAGTTACAACTAGGGGTGACCGAAGGAATACGTATCTGAGGGCCTTCTGTGGTGTTGCAGGATCATTCACTTTTGATGTTAACACAGGATGAATGACCCAGTTACAGTGAGCATATTTGTCATGTATTCTGGACAAGGAGTTAGATAGTCTCCGGCTCTTAAGCAAGGAGTGGTGGTGGCGGCCTGCTTCAAGCTCTCGAAGTTGCAACTAGGAGTGACCGGAGGATATATGTATCTGAAGGCTTTCTAGGACGAGGATGACACTACATATCATCCACAGCTGCATGATTAATGGCTTATACAGCTAGGTACAGACGTAAATCTTATTACGCATTACTGACATGTGATTTCAACAGGGCGGTGTCATATGTCACACAGTCAATAAAACGATCAACTTATTGCAAACCAAATTTCCCCATCCCATAGTTTCACGACAACCAGCAGTTAAGTGGCCAGTCAGATCGTGTGATTTAACACTAAAGGATTATTTTTTTGGTGGGGCTATGCTAAGGACAGAGTCCATATGGAGCCAATAGAATCGATTTCAGCCTTAAAACTCAATAAAATCTGATGTGATTAACGAATTAGAACCGCCATTTTGCCAAAAAGTGATTAAAAACTTTGATGAAAGAATCGACAACTGTCAGTGTGAACGTGGTGGACATTTGCCAGATATCATGTTTCGCTCATAATCGCCCCTCCGTAATACAAAAAAAAATTTAAATGATCTTAATCTAATTTTTTTTTGCTTTATTTTCTTTTACAAAACAAACTTCTTGTTGAAAAACCCTTTTGAATGATGATTAGAGAAATTGTTTTTAAAACGCTAAATTTTTATTGAGTGCAAGTTTTCGGGGATAACAGCGAAATAAAACGTATTTAGGTAGCTTTTTTCTATGGCAAAATGAACAAGTGACTGAAAGTAGGGTGTCCATTCCATTTTAAGAGAAAATTTCATTTTGGGAAACTTTTAATTTTTTCAATAATATGAAATTCTTCTCATGTAATGAAAATGAAACATTTTAAATAAAACAAAATATCTACCTGGTACTAAAACGTGCACAAACTTGTTTTTGCTTGTTTTTGGCATGACAACATTCAGCTAATTTTAGACTTTCGGCTGGAAGGGGCGATTATCAAATCGTTTAAATGTTTAATTATTTCTCTCTATTTTAAATTTCTAGCATGGAGGGGGGCGTTTATTGAATATCGTCATGTAATAAAACAACAACAAAAAAAAAAACGAAACAATTAAAAATAACCAATTGAGGTCGTCAAAAATTTTAATTATGTGAAGTGACAGACAGACAGACAGACAGACAGACTTTGAAAAACAATTTGTTTTTAAAACAACATGTCGCCACTCATAGAAACTCTTAAAACTAAGTCACCAGTGGCATGAGGTGTGTTTTTTGCTAAAGACAAGTCACCTGGAAACTTTTTCTATAAGCAGGCATCTGTGCCTGATCAGGTTTATTCCCCCCCCCCCCCCCCCCCCCCTATGGTTCTTTTTGCTTTTATACAAAATAGTACCAATTTATTCTAAACAAAATAAGATTGTCAATTTTTGTAATCGCCTGTAACACTTGTGTTTTTTTTCTCTAAAAAAGTCACTAAAAGTCACCTGTACCGCAACATTGTTTTTTTCAAAAAAAAATCGCCCGTGGGAAACTATTTTGTTTTTTTTTCCAACAAAAAGTCGCGTGTGGCATACCAAAAATGTCGCCATTTTCGTTAAAAAATTTCTTCGCCTGTCACAGACCGAGCAGTTTTACCAAAAAAACGGGCAATTTTTTTCTAAAAAGTCACCTGTGAGAGACTATTTTTATTTTTAAAAAATAGTTGTCTGTGACAGAGTACCTTTTCTAGAAAAATAGTCTCCTGTGACAGTATTTTTTTAGAAAAATAATCGCATGTGACTATTTTTTTAGAAAAATAATCGCCTGTGACTATTTTTTGTAGAAAAACAATCGCCTGTGACTATTTTTTTTAGAAAAATAATCGCCTGTGATTATTTTTTTTAGAAAAATAGTCCCCTGTGACTATTTTTTTTTGGAAAAATAATCGCCCGTGACTATTTTTTTAGAAAAATAATCGCCTGCGACTATTTTTTTTTTGAAAAATAATCGCCCGTGACTATTTTTTTTAGAAAAATAATCGCCTGTGACTATTTTTTTAGAAAAATTATCACCTGTGACTATTTTTTTTAGAAAAATAATCGCCTGTGACTATTTTTTTAGAAAAATAATCGCCTGTGACTATTTTTTTAGAAAAATAATCGCCTGTGACAATTTTTTTAGAAAAATAATCACCTGTGACAATTTTTTTTAGAAAAATAATCGCCTGTGACTATTTTTTTTAGTAAAATAATCGCCTGTGACAATTTTTTTTTCGAAAAATAATCACCTGTGACTATTTTTTTAGAAAAGTAATCACCTGTGACAATTTTTTTTAGAAAAATAATCACCTGTGACTATTTTTTTAGAAAAATAGTCGCCTGTGACTATTTTTTTAGAAAAATAATCACCTGTGACTATTTTTTTAGAAAAATGGTCGCCTGTGACTATTTTTTTAGAAAAATAATCACCTGTGACTATTTTTTTAGAAAAATAGTCGCCTGTGACTATTTTTTTAGAAAAATAGTCGCCTGTGACTATTTTTTTTAGAAAAATAATTGCCTGTGACCATTTTTTTTAGAAAAATAGTCGCCGGTGACACTTTTTTTTTGAAAAATATTCTCCTGTGACATAAATTTTCGTTTGGCGAAGATTATGTTTTTTAGATAAATAGTTGCCTGTGACAGACAATTTTTCTTTTTAGAAAAACTAGTAGTCTGTGACAGACAATTTTTCTTTTTAGAAAAAATAGTCGCCTGTGACAGACAATTTTTCTTTTTAGAAAAAAAGTCGCCTGTGACACTTTTTTTTAGAAAAAAAGTCGCCTGTGGCACTTTTAAAAAAAAAAGTCACCTGTGACAGACTATTTTTCTTTTTAGAAAAAATAGTCGCCTGTGACACTATTTAAAATAAAAAGTCGCCTGTGACACTTTTTTTTTAAAAAAAAGTCGCCTGTGACACTTTTTTTTTTTTAGAAAAATAGCCGCCTGTGACACTAATTTTTTAGAAAATTAGTCGCCTCTAACAGAGTATTTTGTTTTTGAAAAATAGTCGCCTGTGAGAGCAATTGTTTTTAGAATAAAATCGTCTGTCACAAAGTTTTGTTTAGAACAAGAGACGCTTGTGCCCCAATATTTTTTTGTATTTTTTGTGTTTTGCGAAAAGAATGTTGCCTATGGCCCATTATAATGGAATGCCCCATACATTTTCATTGCATTGCTCAATGAAATCAAGGTAAAACTTTCTTATCAACACACAATATTCTTTGAATGTGAATATAAAAATAAATAAAAACCTTTTATCTCTAGGATTATTTTTAACTTGTGTGTGTGTGTGTGTGTGTGTGTGTGTGGTATTTTATAACCCACAAACGTCACTACATAAACACTGCACTCATTAAAGCTGTTGAGACAACGTCATATCAGCAAATCAGACAAGAACATTTTTGTAATCAAACAGCAACTGTTTGCATCTCCTCCCACCGACCTCAAGTGCTGAAAATAAATGTTTATCCTCTTAATTAATTAATTAAAATGCTGATGATAATAAAACTTCCAGCTTAAACACTGCTGATGATAATAAAACACAAGGGTGTTTGCAAGAGAGACTTCACAAAAAAATTTTTTCGTTAAGTCTATCTCCCTCTCTGGTTTTCCTTTTTTGTAGTTGTTTGTTTGTTACCTGTTTTATATTTAACAAACCAGGATGAATGTATTCTTTTAATTACTGGCGAGTGTTTGTGCAATATTGATTCTGTTATTAATGTTTTGCAGTAGAAAAATACAGTGAGACTGAAAATAAAGTGTACAACTTCATTTCATACAATTATTCTCTGTTTTTGTCTTAATCATCTGCTGCTGTTATTGATGAGATTTCAGGTTAACTGCTTTTCTTATATGGACCACGTGTACACTAAAACCAAAATGATTAAGTAAACTGTAATTGAAACAAGGGAATTGATACTTAAATTTAGAAATGAAGGCGATATTTTGCGTAAAATCGCCTCTGTCACAGAAAGAAGTCATAATACTGTAAAAAAAATTATCGACAAGCAGACTAAATTTGGAACTATCAGCTGATCAGTCACGTAGTGGAAGACCCAAAGCGCTACATGCAAATGGTTTGTGTGGTAGAGTTCTGAGAAAAAAGCCTTAAATTACCAAACGAAATCAAGATAAAAAGGCGTTCATTCGCAAACAAGTATAAAACCAAAATTTTTCTGGAACAATGTGCTTTTAGCTAACAAAACCAAGTTTGAGAGACTGCAAGGCCGATGAAAGCTGCTACAAAACAATGTAATGACTTATTTTTTATATAACCAACCTGTTCCATTTTTATTTTATAGATTGATCTTTAAATTTAACTAAAATGGAGAATTGGGACAATGAAACAAGAATTTGGATAGGGCAACGCCTTAACGCTTTAGAGTCTGTAGTTTCCGTTCAAAGAGAATGTAGGAGCACGTTTGGTGACACTCCTTCTAGCGAATGATGTGATAAGATTTACATCTGCACCGGCAGTGAGCCATAATCAGATGATGGTCGAACCACTTTGGTATGTAGCGCCATCCTCGCCCTAGAAGGCCTTCAGATACGTATATCCTCCGGTCACTCCTAGTTGCAATTTCGAAAGCCCGGAGTAGGCCGCAGCCTTTCCTCCTTGCTAAAGAGTAGGAGACTATCCAACTCCTGGTCCAGAACGCATGAAGCTTAATATAATTTAAGAACACAACGGCATTCATACTCACTGGACCTGGACCATTCATTGTGTTCACTGTGAATGATCCAACCCACAAACTCAAACGAGGGCCTCGAAACACACAGCCACCACGATACTCCCAAAAGGGCCTACCTCAATAATCAGTCAGAGAACAGTTAAATGCCTAAAGAGACAAACAGCGGAACTCTGCGGGCCACTGATTCCCGTGGAAATATAGTCGATTGTCCAGATGACTCCTACTAGCCTTGAAGGGGTCAGGGCTCCCTTTTACCCCGCAAGACACCAGTCTAGATGGAAGTAGTAGGATCCATAAAGACTATCATGTGCCCCCGGGGGAAATCCTTCTAGCGGATGGACGGTAATGAGGCTCGTGAAGAATTTTGCCGAGTGTGGCACAATCGCAAGAAGGCCTTATCATTAAGATCCCTCAGTTCGGGCGCAGGAAACTATCGCTAAACTGAACCCAAGAGACTTCCCGATTCCCTTGGAATTTTGCGTGAGAAGATCATTCAAATGGCGTCAGAGAGTGAAAACGTCTTAAACTGAACATTTTTTTTGTCTGACGAGGCACATTTGGATTTAAACGGCAATGTTTACAACCAAAATTGTCGAATATGGAGTTATTCCAAACCACAGATACTCCATCAAATAACAAGGAAATCTAAAAAACAAAAACGACCTCAGACACAATTTTCACACCATTAAAACTACTCATGCAAACGAAAAACATCCTCAGACGGACACACGTACCTAGGTAAGAATAAAAGATGATAAAAATGTAAGGTGACTGGCATTCTGCTTACCTGAATAGATACGAACTTAAGCAACAGAACTGCCTGAACGCCAACACTAAGTCACCAGTACAAACCACAATGCGATTTGATTTTTCGATTTGCATCGAAAGCGCTCGCCTTTGACTTAAAACCAGCCAGGTAGGACAGGAAATAGCAATTGTAAATTAATTCAAGTTGAGTCGTTAGAGAGTAAAGACGACAATGTTACCATCGTGTTTATTTTGTGTGTATTGAAGGTGAATAAATCGTTTAATTTAATATAAAACTCTAAAGTACTGGGTTATTATTTTGCAATAAAAGAACTCCAAATAATAAAACGTTTTTTAAAAGGAATAACAATATATTTGTTTTTATTGTTGTTGTTGCTTTTGAATTAATTTTCTTTTTGTTTATATACTGCAAGACCACAATAAATGCTTTTAAAAATGATATTAGAAGTGAAAAATATTTTGATTTTTAATATGTAAAACAAAATATTTGATATGTGGAACCAAGTTGTACACATTATTTTCATTCACACTGTATATCTCAGTGAGCTAACTTCGATGACTTTACTCTCGCAGCATAAATTTCACCTTTAATAGATTGACACTAGTCATGACATCTCTCTTATGGTGCATAATTTCATTATACTGCATAATTATCAATCAATTAAATTATATAAACTTTTTAGCTTAAATTATGCTGCTAAAATATTAAAAAAAAATTATTTATAAATTCTATTATTTATTGTTTTTGTTGTTGTATTTCATTTACAGATTAACTTCTGCATCGTTTCGACCACTTAATGACGATGTTAAACAACATTTTTCAAGGTGAGTTTAAACTTTTTCAAGTTTTTCCCTTTTTTATCGTGTTTTGCCAGTCTTTAAGTGAGTGTATTCTTTTTCAAGGATTTTTTTATTTTTGATTCTAAAAGTAAAATATATAATTTTCTTTGAATTAAAATCCCATCAAAGTTTTATTTGTTAATGATGTTAAAATACAGTCACCCTGTTATGGTTTACACAGGCCCTCACTCAAACAATGTTAAGTTAACAGAGTTGAATTATTTTAACATTTTGGTGGGAAAATAAAAAGGCTGATGTAAAACGCACATATATTTTGTATTTTTACTGTAAAACATGTTCTTCTGTGCCACTGTGTCTCACTCGTTACATTCCACAAACTTTCTTTTGCAACAACAAACGGAACGCTAATTCCCGTTATGGAATTAAACAGCTAACTCTAGTTCTTTACAGAGTTTTGTCGACCTTCAAGTATCACAGTAGCACATCGTTAAATTGCGTCTTCTTTCGAAACCAATAAGTACCTTTACTACTGGGTGGCCCCATTTTGGTAGACCTTAGTCTTGACGGTTCATATTTGGCAGTTGTCAAGTAGACACGTAGCAAATTTTTGATGGAAAAATAATCGATAACACAACGTGTTTCAATCGTTAAAACGTTTTATTGAAATTAATCATCGATTACTGTGACGAAGAGAAAGTTACGTGAAATTTTTAGGAGAAATAATGTGCCAATAAAACGCTTTATTTATCGTGTAGTGAATGATTTCGAAGAAAGAAAGAGTCTGTAGTTGACAGGCCCAAGCATGGACTATAACGTACTGCAAGATCGGCTGAAAACGTTACTGCTGCTCAAGAGAATATTCAAAACAATCCATCAACCTTAATTCGACTTTGTATTCCAAGAACAACTTTGGCCACAATTTTGCCCAAGGATTTGTACTTGTTTCCATAAAAGATTCAGTAGACACAAGAGCTTCTTCCTCAAGACCATTTACGCCGCCGTGCATATGCCATTAGGATGTTACAGCTCGTCCGTGACAACTCCGATTTTCAGGAAAAAAATCATAATGAGTGGCGAACGAACACATTTTCATTTGAATTGATGAATGTGAATAAACAGAATAGTCGGTTCCGGGGAATGGGAAACCCTTAAATTATTTAACAGTCACCTTTGCATCCATTAAAAGTGAACAGTCCAGTGTGCAATTTGGTCAGAAAGAATCATTGGACCTTCTTTCTTTGAAAATGAAAACGGGGTAACGGTAACTGTGAATGGGGAGCGATATCGTGATATGATTCTCATAATAAGCGACGAGGCCCATTTTCTTTAGAGTGGATATGTGAATATACAGAATAAACGGTTCTGCGGAATGAAAAACCTTTAAATTATCCAACAGTCACCTTTGCATCCATTAAAAGTTACAATCTGGTGTGCAATTTGGTCAGGAGGGATCATTGGATCATATTTGTTTGTACCAGTACTCAGGGGATAACCTCCACTCATGCAATGCATTGTGCAAGAACTAGGAAATTACGGGGCAAAGGAAATTATGCGGCGAAGGAAATTGGGAGTAGTGTTTGTGGACATTCGATTTGAATTTTCTTGGATTGAAAGTGACAGACAAGACCTCTGGAAGGAGTTTATTCCACTTACGAACTGTTCTGCTGAAAAATAAATTCTCCCTGTAATGCGTAGTGCGCTTCACTGGCCAATCGACCACAAATGGATGCGCTCTCAATGAAAATCGAGTCAAATGCAAAATTGCACGAGTTTTGGGAACAAGTTCCCTAGTTTCGTTAGAGCACTTACAATTGCAGTAACGATAAAACAGTGAAATACATCTCACATCGCGTCGATGCTGTAGAAAAGTGACAGGAGCGACCTCTACAGGGAGTTTATTCCACATACGAACTGTATTGCTAGAAAACGAATTATCACTGTAATGCGTAGCGCGCTTAACTGCCCAATCGACCACAAATGGCTGTGCTACCAACGAAAATCGAGTCAAAGAGTCTAATGCAAAATTGTACGAGTTTTGGGAACAAGTTCCCTAATTTCGTTAGAGCACTTACCATTGCAGTAACGATAAAACAGTGAAATACATCACACACTGCGTCGATGCTTTAGAGAATCTATACAGGATACCTTATTGTGCCCAACGAGACTCTTGGCCCTCTTCTGTACGCGGTCGAGCAACTCCAAGTGAAATACATCCCTTACTGCGTCGATGCTTTAGAGAATCAATAGAGTTGAATAGCCTACTGTCCGCAATGAGTCTCTTGGTGGAGCAACTCCAAAATAGACTTTGTAGCGCCGGCTCATACATGAGAGTTGTATTCCATCTTTGGACGGATATAGGTGGTATAAATAGTACGAAGATGGGATGGAGTGAAGTATCTCTTACACCGTTTTGGGAAACCGAAAATGAAAACGACTTAACGGTAACTGGGAATGAGAAGCGATACCGTCATATGATTGAAAACTGTTTAACGCCACAACTGCATGCCTTGGGCTTGTATAACACATGTGGGTATCAACAAGACGTATTACAATGGAATTACTGCGAAACCTCTTTCCACAACAAGTTATTTCAAGAAGTAGTGATGTTGATTGGGAGTAACCAACTGCTCCGGACTTTTTTTTGTGGGGATATCTGAAAAGCAATGATTATTATGCAAACAAACCAGAAACGACGCTTGAGTAACTCGAAACAAAATATTCGTGATGAAATTAATGAAATACCGACGTGAAATGTGTGAGAATGTAATGAAAAATCTAATCAAAAGGGGGCTCGCATTTGTGAGGTTGACAGAGGCGGAGACATTTAGCTGATAATTGTATTCCCTTATCATTTATCAATGTAAGATCCAGTCTCTTTCATTTAATCAAAAATTATTAACAAACAAATTAGTATACCTTCCCGGCGGACACCCTATACATGGCTACAGTCTTGTTTCCCTTGTCTGAGTTTAATATAGGCATGCCATCATTTTTATACGGAAATTGTTTTGCTGGTCACACTCCCTCCTCGGGGGCACATTTATCGGTCTTTATAAAATACTTGACTAACCAGACCTGTGCTGCTGGGGATATAAGGGAGCCCAGTCCCCTGAAGGCAAGCAGGGAGCCAACTGGAAGCTCCACGTTATTTTTACGGGACTTTTAGCTGTTTCTCTGACTGATTATTGAGGTTGGCCCTTCGAGAGTATCGTGGTGGTTGTGGTTTTGCGGCCCCAAGCATGAACTGATTATGTGAGCCAGGATCATCTCGCTCTTAATAACACCAAAGAGTGAATGATCCGGATCCAGTGAGCATGCTAGTCATGTGTTCTGGACCAGCAATTGGATAGTCTCCCGCTATTCAGCAAGGAGTAGTGGTTTGCAACCCTGCTTTGGAACCGCTGAAATTGCAACTAGGAAAGACCTGTTGCCAGAACTAGTCCTCGGCTTCCTAGGGCGTGAATAACGTTGCTTTTCATTGCCAGTGGTTTGACCACCACTTGATGAAGGCTTACAGCCAGGTGCAGATATAAATCTTAAATGTTTGTCACGCTATCTCTGTGGGTTAAATTGTGTCAGTGGGTAATGCAGATTTTGGCTCTAAGGAAACAGGATTAAAGAAACAAAATTTTGCTGAATTCTCGTAATAATTGTATGCTAAATTAGCGATTACGTACAATATTAAATAAGGTTTTTGGGATTATTTTTTCCCTGTTTAAGAATTCAAAGACTACTATGGCTCTCTTCAGTTCTCTACTGAAATTTGAGTGAAACTAACTGCACATACAGAGAGAACGTTTGGTTGTTTGTTTACGTGTAAAAATCAATTTATTTTACAAAAATACTGTGGCCGGTCTATTTGTCACTTGCCAAGCTCAAGATTAAGAATCACAAAATCCACGAAGTAACTAAAAGAAATACAATTTATCAATAAGTGCGGTTTTACACACATCAACTTTTGTTGATCAACTGTTGTTTTTTCCATTAGAAAGAAAGAGAAGGGGTATAAAGTTTTCTCTTTCTTTCTAATGGAAATAACAACAGTTGAGCAACAAAAGTTGATGTGTGTAAAACCGCACTAAATAACAAAAGAAATCGTGGTTGGGAAAATCAAGGAATTGTAAAACTCTCAATAGTTTTGGGTTGCCACATCACAAAGTAAAAAAAAAATGTGGAAAAAAACGTCAAAATAAAAAATATCAACTTGAAAGATTTATTGTTATAGTCCTTCATTTTTTATATTTATCTTTATTAAAATATATTTTATTAATTA
The DNA here is from genome assembly GCA_030448955.1 of Trichopoda pennipes. Classification (NCBI taxonomy): domain Eukaryota; kingdom Metazoa; phylum Arthropoda; class Insecta; order Diptera; family Tachinidae; genus Trichopoda; species Trichopoda pennipes. Next base: position 3,513,078 of record JASKUP010000056.1, on the reverse strand, counting down.
ATGATTTTATATTTTTAAGCATTTTAAGCTTAAATTTGTATTTAAATTAAATAAATTTCGAAAAATTTGCATTCATAAAATAAATTAAATGTCATCCAGCAGCGAATGTCTTTAATATAGAAAGTAAAAAAAAATTAATTAATAATAATTAATTAATATATTTTTCAAATATTATTTTTAACAATTAAGCGTTTGCTGTTTTTTGTTGTTGTTGTTTTGCAAAATAAAAAACAAAAAAAAAAGAAACGTCACAGGTGAGAAATCAAGTTAATTATTTTTAATTTATTATAACCAGATACACTCAATACAAAGCAAAAATTATACATGTTGGCAAAAATAATTAAAAAATGCAATTTAATACACCATTTCCATTACAAAAAAAAAAAAAAAATTCAACTACTCCACACAAAAAAAAAATATTTTTAATACAATAGACAATGGAAACAGATTTTGTACTCCATAAGGGAATGGGAGGGCGAAAAATTGGAAAAATTTTCAAAAGACTAAATTTATGGCCATCTTAGCGAACTAATTGCATCCAGCGGCTTCGTGACTTACAGAAACGAAATGTGTTTTGTTTTGTATTGCCTTTTTGACAGATAGTTCCCTATCGGGTGCGCAAATTTGAGATTGAAAATGAAATGTTCTTCGAACACAAACCTTTTCTCCTAATAGAAAGTATGATTAATTTTCATCTTGTGAGTTATCTGGAGTCCAACAGCTTACTTAGCGACCGACATTATAGTTTCCATAGGAGACGCTCTACAGGCGACTTGCTGGCTTTCCTATCGCAACAATGGTGCAATTCCATGCATCATTTCGGATAGAGCCCCCCCCCCGGGGGCATATGTATCGGTCTTTATGGAATACTTGACTATCTAGACCTGTGCTGCTGGGGATATAAGGGAGCTCAGTCCCCTGAAGGCAAGCAGGGGGTCAACTGGAAGCTCCATGCTATTTCCACGGGAATCAGTGAAGCCCCAGAGTTTCGCTAATTGTCTCTTTAGACTTTTAGCTGTTCTCTGACTGATTATTGAGGTTGGCCCTTCTGGGGGAGAATCGTGGTGGTTGTGGTTTTTCGGCCCCTGCATGAACTGACTAAGCGGGCCAGGATCTTCTCGCCTTTAATAACACCAACGGGTGAATGGTCCGGATCCAGTGAGCATGCTAGTCATGTGTTCTGGACCAGCAGTTCGATAGTCTCCAGCTCTTCAGCAAGGAGTAGTGGTTTGCAACCCTGCTTTGCAACCCTGCTTTGCAACCGCTGAAATTGCAACTAGCAATTGCTAGCATTATTCCTCGGCTTCCTAGGACGTGAATGACGTTGCTTTACATTCCCAGTGGTTTGACCACCATCTAATTAAGGCTTACGGCCAGGTGCAGATGTAAATCTTATCACGAAATTTCGGAGAGAGTCACCTCCGTGGCCACAACTGTGTGATTCGATTTACATCCACGCCTGGCCATGAAGCCTTAATCAGATGCTGGACCAAACCACTGCATATTTTGGAACGTCCTAGGAAGCCGAAGCTATAATTCTAAGCCACAGAACTTTCTAGTTGCAACTTAACTTCGATGATTCCAGAGCAGGGCTGCACATCATCACTCCTTGCTTAAGAGTTGGAGACTTTCCAACTCCTGTCCAGAACACATGTCTAGCATGCTCACTGGACTGGATCATACACCTAGCGTGTCATTAGCGGCGAAATGATCCTGGCCACCATATTAAACAATAGACCTGATATGGGGCCGTGAAACCACAACCACCACGATACTCCCCTCGAAGGGCCAACCTCAATAATCAGCCAGAGAACAGTTAAATGTCTAAAGAGACAAATAACGGAACTCTGCGAGCTTACTGATTCCCGTGGAAATAAAGTGGAGTTTCCAGTTGTACCCGTGCTGACTTCAGGGGACTGGGCTCCCTTTTTCCCCCAGTTGCACTGTGTCTAGATAGTCGAAGTTCTATAAAGACCGGGGGTACCTCCGGGGGCACATTGATATGTTTCGATGAAATCTAACCGTCATTACATATGTCAACGGAGGTAAAAGGAAGCCCGGTCTTCTTCAAGGTTAGCAGGAGCCAACTGGACAATTCCACTATACTAACACGGGAATCAGTAAAGCTCCAGAGTTCCGCTAATTGTCTTTTTAGCCTTTTAGCCTTTTAGCTGTTATCTGACTGATTATTGAGGTGGGCCTTCGGGAGTGTCGTGGTGGTTCTGGTGGTTTCGAGGCCCTTGTTTGAGTTGTGTGGGTCGGATCATTCACAATGAACAGAATGAATGGTCCAGGTGTAGTGAGCATGATTGCGGCTGTATTCTTAAATTTTATTAAGCTTCATGCGTTCTGGACCTGCAGTTGGATAGTCTCCAACTGTTCAGCAAAGAGAGAGTAGCTGCGGCCTGTTCCGAGCTCTTGAAGTTGCAACTAGGAATGACTGGAGGAAATACATATCTGATGGCTTCCTAGGGCGAGGATGACGCTACATTTTATCCACAGTGTTACGATCCACCGTCTGGTTATGTTTTACACAGTTATGTACAGACGTAAATCTTATTATGTAATTTTGTAGAGAGTAAGGTGGTGGCTCTAGATATTTCTAAGGTGTTTGATTGGGTATGGCATGATGCACTTCTGCTGCTTTTATTGTGTTGGTGATAATTTCTTTGGAATTATATCGAGTTCTCCCAGGAATCGCAATATACGAATTGCTACAGATGGGAAACGACCTTCTTTGTCAAACTTTCAACCTCATATACTCTTTCGCAGATGACAGCACTATTTGTCATTCGTATTCATTTCGAAATAGATCGAACCATTTGTAGATGAGTACCAAAAGGCGGAACATGAATGATGATACGCTCAATTACGATCTCGCGGCGATGTCTGAATGGGGTCGTGCATATAGAGTCCATTTTAATGGCCGTAAGACGCAATGTTGTATGCTTACGCATAAATCTGTGTTCGGAAATGGTGCAGCACCTGTTACTATGGGTGCGAAAATTCACTGTGATGTTCGATGGACTAAACACATTTTTCAAGTTTCTAAAGAAGCTTTCAAGTGCCTCGGTTTTCTAAAACGGTGTAAGAAATACTTCCCTCCATCCGATCTATATATTTATATTTATACCACCTATATCCGTCCAAAGATGGAATACAACTCTCATGTATGGGCCGGCAGCCCAAAGTTTACTTACAGGAGAGATCCAAGAGGCTCACTGGGGACTCTATTGATTCTCTAGAGCATCGACGCAGTGTGAAATGTAATTGACTGTTTTATCGTTACTGCAATGGTAAGTGCTCTAACGAAATTAGAGAACTTGTTCCCGTTACTCGCACATATTTGCTTTTGACTCGATTTTCGTGTAGACTAGCAATCATTAGTGGCCAGTGAATCGCCCTACGCATTAAAGAGAGAATTTGGTTTATGGCAGAACATTCCGTATGTGAAATAAACTCTCTCCAGAGGTCTTTCCTGCCACTTTCAATGTATAAAAATTCAAATCGAATGTCCACAAACAGTAGTCCCTCTCCTCTCTTGTCAAATTTCCGAGTTCTGGCATAATACATTGCATGAGTAGGGGCCATTTCCTGAATGCAGGTACGAACGAAAGAAGAAACTGTGCTTGAAATTTTTGTAAAAAGAGCGAACGTTTTCCAACATGCGGGAGGTGGACTTTTCCTCGACACCATACTCCAGTATTAATTACCATATTTCTACTTTACGTTGGCTTCAATAAAACTAAAGTTGCCAGATAAAATTGTTGTTTGTTTTAAATCAAATTTTTAAAAAAATATTAATTTTCAATTTGATTCAATTAAAATAAAAGTTATCAGTGCATGAATAGTTTTAATAAAAAAAAAAGACATTTATTTATTAAATTATTTTTCAAATTTTCACACCTGTATCGGTGATACACAAATCGGTATTATTGATAAGATATTTTATAAATTTGTTCAGTTTTGTTTTGTTTTGTTCTGTTCTGTTTTGAAACAATTAAAACAATTGAACATCTGCAGGTCAAAAATAATTTTTTATTTATTTTTTATTTTTTCAATTTTATTATTATTCTTTTTTAATATTCCCGACTCAAGATAAAATACAAACAAATTTATTGCCCTGGTTACTATAAAGAGAGTCAATTCAAAATTGTTTCAATTATCACGTTTTGTCAGAAATCGATGTACAGTGATTTTATTTACTCACTGTAAAAATTCTGCAACATTTTTTTAACTCTTTCGGCAAAAACAAAAATAATACAGTTGTGTCTCTCTGTCTCTCTTTTTGTTTTAGAAGCCCTAGTAATAGAGAAAACGGTTTTTTAATTTTCAATTGACTCTCATTAGAGCAACGAACACAAGTGATTTATGTGTGTGTGTGTGTGTATTGATATATTTTAATTTTGGAAACTTGCTGTTGATTAGTCTCGCTGAAACTCGAGAACGAGTGGAACGATTTGGCAAATTATTCGCGGAGTTCCAGGTAAGGTTTAGCAGCTGAGAAATATAAATAATAAATACTGGCAAAAAAAAAACAAAAAACAACAAATAAAATTTCCCATGCAAAATGTTCCCATTTTGTGAAACATTTGATGTCTAAAATGATTTTTAAAATTCTCATTTAGTTGTCAAATATTTCTATGTATTTTGACGTGAAATGAGCTGGCAAATTAGTTTTCTTCAATCTTATTTCTGGTTAATAGAGGGCGTTGTGCTTCAATTTCATATATTTTTTGGGCTGAAATTCCATGCATTTATAAAACACACATTGCTGTGTTTTCAGTATCAAATCGACATGTATCCCCTCGGCTCCAAAAGCTTGTGGGTCAAATAAAGGTATGACTTGTTTGAGAAACCACAATCACCACGATATACTCGAAGGGCCAACCTCAATAATAAGTCAGAGAACAGTGAAAAGGCTAAAAAGACAAATAGCTGAATAGTCCCAGAGGCTTTATTGATTCCCGTGGAAATGTAGTGGAATTGTTCAGTTAGCTGCTAACCTTGAAGGGAACTGGGCTCTCCTTTACTCCCGTTGACACATGTAAAGACGGTGAGATTCCGTCCAAACATATCAATGTGCCCCTGGGAGGGTGTATCTTTGTGGGTTATAACGTGATAAGATTTACATCTGGACCTGGCCGTGGGCCTTAATCAGATGATGGATCATTACCACTGTGGATGGTATGTAGCGCCATCCTCGCCCTAGAAGGCCTTCGGATACGTATATCCTCCGGTTACTCCTTGTTGCAACTTCAAAAGCCCGGAGTAGACCGCAGCCTTCACTCCTTGCTAAAGAGTTGGAGACTTTCCAACACCTGGTCCAGAACGCATGAAGCTTTATATAATTTAAGAACACAACGGCATTCATACTCACTGGACCTGGACCATTCATTGTGTTCATTGTGAATGATCCGACCGACACAACTCAAACGAGGGCCTCGAAACTACCAGAACCACCACAATGCTCCCGAAGGGCTAACCTCAATAATCAACCAGAGAACAGCTAAAAGGCTAAAAAGACAAATAGCTAAACTCTGGGGCTTTATTGATTGCCGTGGAAATATAGTGGAATTGTCCAGTTGGCTCCTGCTAGCCTTGAAGGGGAATGAGATCCCTTTTACTCCCATTAACACATGTAATGACAACGAGATTCCGTCAAAACATATCAATGTGCCCCCCCCCCCCCCGGGGGAATATTTGTGGGTTATTTAAATAGTCCCAGGGAAAATAAAACAGCCGCTTTAAATCACAGGAACGGGGCGGCCAGATAACTGCGCCAAATCGAGTTATTATGTGGCCGGGAAGTTTCTCATGCCATAACTGCGTGGCTTGTGGCGCTGTCTTGCTGAAATCAAATGTCACGAAAGTCAACATTAACTAAAATTGGTTATCAAAGTTTGGTGGCGCAGAGAATTTACAGTGACGGGCGATAATGCCGTCTGACCACAAGCCGCACCTGGCTATCACTCTCTTTAGACTGTTTGTGACAAAAAACAATATACTTCTTTACATAATCGCCTAATTAACTATCACTAATTGTTATCACTGAGGATGATTTTGCTGGAAAAGTCTTTGTTTTCTTTCCTTTCCTTTCCTTTGCTTCCTTCAATTTTTAAAACAATCAATTTACAAACGTTTTACGCAAGCAATGGTCGGCCGACTTTAATTCTCGAACGAGTTGAACTGAACTACAAGTCTGAACTTTAAGATTTCTATATAAAATGTTGCGCAAAATGCCTACATGTTTCTAACGTCGTCAAGTTTATGCTTTAGGCTCATGCTGAAAATTTTTTTGCTGTACAGCGGCTGTGTGTACATCACAAAGGCTACTACGAGCGTATTGATTTGATGTATTGTTGGCAGCAATACCGGAAGCTTTGAATTAAGCGATTGCATTAGGCTTAAAAGACGCCTGCTTACGATGTGAAAAAACATGCAGTGCATATTATTATACGGCTTAATCACGCCTCCAGACTACATAGCGCACCATACAGTAATACGTTGAGCATACAAAGGCTTCTCAATAATTGCTCTAGGATTTTCAGAATTCTAAATTCGGCAATTTTGCTTGTTGCCTCACATACCCTGACAAGTGAAATTGGGCATTGGCAGCCGACTGTTCTTGAATGAATTAGGGGAATTTACGGTGTTGTGAATCGTCGGTCGGCTTCAATTCCTGCACCAATGGAATCTTACAAGGCTTCAAACTCAAATCCTTACGCAAAATTCGTCGTGTAGTGATTTTGGATAACCTCAATTGTTTAGAACGTCGAGGAATTCACAGGTGCCCCTGCAGGTGCTAGTAGGTAGTGTACTAGCTTACCACTCTGGAGTTTGTGGGTTCGATTCCCAACAAAGATAAAAATTAACTGTCGGTGAGGCTGCTTAGTGATGAAGGCATAGCCACTGGTCTTTGTGCTGCCTTATACGATAGTTGATTTCCGATAACATTGGCCTTCTAGAAATGAAAGCTGCCCCGGTAGGCTAGTAGGTAGTGTACTTAGCTTACCAATCTGGGGGTAGTTATTGTCACTACAAAAAAAAAAAAAAGAGCTTGAAGGCTATATAACTATGTATGTAGTACGGTACTTAACTAAATAGGCAATGTTGCCCGAGGTACCACTGTAGGATAGTAGGAAGCGTACTAGCTTACAAAACTGGGGGTTGTGGGTTCGATTCCCAACAAAGACCTTGGTTTTTTCACTACAAATAAAAATCAACTGTCGGTGGGGCTGCTTAGTGATGAAGGCATGTTAACTAGTCGCTGTGCTGTCTTCTACGGCAATTAATTTCCGTAACTATCCTTCTACTTTCACCATCTGTCTCATCTTTTCTCTATCCCTTTCCGAAAAAAGAATGTAGCACGGTACTTGACTGAATAGGCATTGTTGCCTGAAGTGCTACTTCTAATTAAGAAAAAATAAAAACAAAAAAAAAATTGGATCTGCTTCAACACTGCGGCCTACAGCCGTAATGTTTGTGCGCACATTTTGTATCGAGCCTGTCGACCCATATTTAACGACCAAATTCCTAATAGCGGTCCCAGAAGCATGATTATGTTGTCCGAAAATAATGCGATTTGCGCGCATTATCCCAATTGCCAATGCATCTACTACGAATACATTGAAAAATAAGTTGAAAAATAAAATTCTTGTTCAAAAACCGAATATATAGAATTCAACTTATCCCAGCTCTGGGCCAAGAAATTTCCAAAATTTCCACAAAATATTTCAAATATTCAAATTTTAAGTTTAACTTAATTTTAAAGCAACACAACAACAACAACAATTTTTATTTTAACAAATGTCCATTTAAACAATAACAATAACAGTAAACATATGATCTCTCTCTCTCTCTCTCTCATTTAAGGCTGGGGCACATAGAATCCGTCATCCGTTATACGTTGTATTTTTGAACTGACAAGTAAGTTGAAATACACGTTTTCTTATCAGCGTTGTCACAATCAATACGTCTCCGTCAACGCAAAGTACGAAAGTTGGCCAACTTTTGACGTACGTTGAGTACTTTTTTCATTCGCTTCTTCGTCTTGTTTTTATTTTTTTTTCGCTCTAGTGCAGTAAAATATTTTTAAAATAAATTATAAATAATAATAATAATAAATAGTGGAATACAAATACCATTAATAGAAAGTCTAAGATGGCGCCTAACTCCATTTCAAATGTGCACTTTAATAAAACTTTGCTGCAAAAAAATATAAAATAAGAAAAACAAAAAAACAGCTGATTTCTTATCCGTCAACAAAGTACTCATTGTGCCAACCTCATCCGTCGTTACTTTGACTTCAGTTGAATACGTCAAAGTATAACGAATGACGGATTCTATGTGCCCCGGCCTTTACAGTTTGATGTGGCAAACAGCTTAAGAGAGAGAAAGAGAATTTGAATATTTTTCATAGAAACAACCGTTAATAACACTGAGGCCTAAAAATTAAATTCAAAAATTAAGTAAAAATGTTTTCAATTTAAAAAAATTATTTTTAGGCGTTAAATTGTGTAATTTTCTCTTATTGTTGTTGTGCGTCATTTTAATTTAATAATTATTTCACTTGATAAATTTCTTTTAAAAAAATACTTTTAATTTTTAATTTATTACAAAAACCAAAAAAAAAAAAAACAAAAAAAATGTTTATTTGTGCGCTGGGAATAAATGCAAAAATAAAATATAATTTTGTCTACCAGGAAAACGATTGCGTTTCGTCTGCTCCCTGTGTGGCGGTTTTAATTGGTTTTTTGTTGTAAAATAAAAAAAAAACGACACCCTACACCGGGTAGCTTAAATTAGTTAGCTGAAAACGGTGCTACGATTTTTTTTTAAATTTTTTGTAAATGTAAATAAAAAATACAGGGTGTCCGCCGGAAAGGTATACTACTTTGTTTGTTTATAATTTTTGATTAAATGAAAGAGACTGGATCTTACATTGATAAATGGTGAGGGAATACAATCATCAGCTAAATGTCTCCGCCTCTATCAACCTCGCAAATGCGAGCCCCCTTTTGATTAGATTTTTCATTACCTTCTCACACATTTCACGCGGTAGTTCATTAATTTCATCACGAATATTTTGTTTCGAGTTACTCAAGCGTCGTTTCTGGTTTGTTTGCATAATAATCATTGCTTTTCAAATATCCCCACAAAAAGAAGTCCGGAGCAGTTGGTTACTCCCAATCAACATCACTACTTCTTGAAATAACTTGTTGTGGAAAGAGGTTTCGCAGTAATTCCATTGTAATCCGTCTTGTTGATACCCACATGTGTTAATCAAGCCCAAGGCATGCAGTTGTGGCGTTAAAAAGTTTTCAATCATATCACGTTATCGCTCCCCATTCACAGTTACTGTTACACCGTTTTCGTTTTCGGTTTCCTAAAACGGTGCAAACGATAATTCACTCCATCCGATCTTCGTACTATTTATACCACCTATATCCGTCCAAGGATAAAATACAACTCTCAGGTATGGGCTGGCGCTACAAAGTCTGTTTTGGAGTTGCTCCACCAAGAGACTCATTGCGGACGGTAGGCTATTCAACTCTATTGATTCTCTAAAGCATCGACGCAGTAAGGGATGTATTTCACTTGGAGTTGCTCGACCGCGTACAGAAGAGGGCCAAGAGTCTCGTTGGGCACGATAAGGTATCCTGTATAGATTCTCTAAAGCATCGACGCAGTGTGTGATGTATTTCACTGTTTTATCGTTACTGCAATGGTAAGTGCTCTAACGAAATTAGGGAACTTGTTCCCAAAACTCGTTCAATTTTGCATTAGACTCTTTGACTCGATTTTCGTTGGTAGCACAGCCATTTGTGGTCGATTGGGCAGTTAAGCGCGCTACGCATTACAGTGATAATTCGTTTTCTAGCAATACAGTTCGTATGTGGAATAAACTCCCTGAAGAGGTCGCTCCTGTCACTTTTCTACAGCATCGACGCAATGTGAGATGTATTTCACTGTTTTATCGTTACTGCAATTGTAAGTACTCTAACGAAACTAGGGAACTTGTTCCCAAAACTCGTGCAATTTTGCATTTGACTCGATTTTCATTGAGAGCGCATCCATTTGTGGTCGATTGGCCAGTGAAGCGCACTACGCATTACAGCGAGAATTTATTTTTCAGCAGAACAGTTCGTAAGTAGAATAAACTCCTGCCAGAGGTCTTGTCTGTCACTTTCAATTCAAGAAAATTCAAATCGAATGTCCACAAACACTACTCCCAATTTCCTTCGCCGCATAATTTACTTTGCCCCGTAATTTCCTAGTTCTTGTACAATGCATTGCATGAGTAGGGGTCATCCCCTGAGTACTGGTACAAACAAGTAAGATCCAATGATCCCTCCTGACCAAATTGCACACCAGACTGTCACTTTTAACGGATGCAAAGGTGACTGATGAATAATTTAAAGGTTTCCTATTCCGCAGAACCGTTTATTCTGTATATTCACATATCCACTCTAAAGAAAATGGGCCTCGTCGCTTATTATGAGAATCATATCACGATATCGCTCCCCATTCACAGTTACCGTTACGCCGTTTTCATTTTCAAAGAAAGAAGTTCCAATGATTCTTTCTGACCAAATTGCACACTGGACTGTTCACTTTTAATGGATGCAAAGGTGACTGTTAAATAATTTAAGGGTTTCCCATTCCCCGGAACCGACTATTCTGTTTATATTCACATATTCATTCAAATGAAAATGTGTTCGTTCGCCACTCATTATGATTTTTTTCCTGAAAATCGGGGTTGTCATGGAGGAGCTGTAACATCCTATTGGCATTGTACGGCGGCGTAAATGGTCTTGAGGAAGAAGCTCTTGTGTCTACTGAATCTTTTATGGAAACAAGTACAAATCCTTGGGCAAAATTGTGGCCAAAGTTGTTCTTGGAAGATTAAGCTCCTCAGCAGAACGTCGAATTAAGGTTGATGGATTGTTTTGAATATTTTCTTGAGCGGTAGTAATGTTTTCAGCCGATCTTGCAGTACTTTATAGTCCATGCTTGGGCATATCATCTACAGACCCTTTCTTTCTTCGAAATCATTCTCCCAAAAGTTTCACGTAACTTTCTCTTCGTCACAGTAATCGATGATTAATTCTGATAAAATGTTTTAACGATTGAAACACGTTGTTTTATCGAATATTTTTCCATAATAAATTTACCACGTGTCTACTTCACGACTGCCATATATGGACTGTCAAGACTACCAAACCGGCGGCAAAACAAAGCAGTATACCTCCCCGGCGGATACCCGAGAAAATTATATTTTTTGTTTAAATAATAATTTCCGTTGATGTTTGAAGTTTTTTTATTCTTCAAAAATATATTTTTAAAATTGTTTCAAATAGCGCATTGCTGCGTCTACCTCCTCCCACTTTAAAATTCTTTTGTTCTCTTAAAAAAAAATAAAAAAAAAATATTTGTTTCTATTTTATTTTTTTCGTCTTCACATAAATAAAATGCGTATTTTCTGTTTTGTTAATTTTTCTAAAAACAAAAACACTTCAAAATCTTTTACCGAATTCAATCATTTAGTAAAGGTACAGTCAAATTAAAATTTATTCGTCTGCACTGAAAAATCCGCCTTTAATAAAGATTAACAAAAACAATGACAATAAAATGAATATTTGTTGTTTTTATATTCACATGTACAGTATCGCACAAAACTAAAGTACGAAATTTTGCTTCTAAAGAAGCAATGAAATAACATTAACAAACACACTACCAGCCACATCACCTCTAATCATCCTATCCAATATAAAGAAACTAGCAGCATTTAGACCAGTGATACACAGGCTCCAGAAAACTATAACAATGAACGTGACACAATTTACACTATAACTAAAAACAATGCCTACAAACCCACTACTATCAACAAACTTCCTGGACAATACAACACTAGAAACAGGAATAAAGAAGACAAAGATACAACTAATACAACACGACCGCACACTTTTATCTACACAGGGCCAGAAATATTTGGACTAATGAACCATTTTCACAAACAAGGTTTAACCACAGCATTAAAAACCGGCAACACTCTGAGACATAATCTTAGGACAACGACAGAAACAACTCACAAATTTGGTTTTAGCGGAGTATACAGACTTACTTGTGCGAACAGATAAATACAACCTCGGCCAGAATCTTCACACCACTAAAACATAGACTCGAATAAACATAAAACACCCTCAGACGGACACATGTACCTAGATAATAATAAAAGACGGAGATATTAAAAATTAACTTTGCACAAAAAGCCGGGTGGCTGGCATTCTACCCTGCATGAGTAGACCTTAACACAACATAACTACCTCGACGCGAACACTGACTCACCAGGTACAGATTACAATACGGCTTAAAAATGATGTCTTCGCATCGAAAGCGCTCATTTACACCAAACTAACAGCAGCCAGAAACAACAGAAAAAAATGCTAACGGTGTTACGAGGGCTGCTATTTATATTTCTGGCCTGGTAACACTGACTGTTGCTAGGCACCAGCTGATGTTTCCAGTGCAACCTTCACATTGTTAAACATAACCTCAACCACAAGATTTTGTCATTTTATTGTTGTTAGTGTTAGTGATAGCAGGTTGAAAAGGTGTTCTTAGGAGAAAATTAAATTAACTCGTGAAGATTTTCGTGAACATGACGTGGCCTTACACGACAACAGTGCACAGATGAACTTAATTCCTTATATGGTAATGAAGCATCTTGTTACAACACCATTAAAAACTGGTATAACGAATTCAATCGTGGCCGACAATCACTCCAGGACGAATTCCGTGAAGGTCGTCCAACAACGGTTGTTGTGCCAGAATACATCGCAGCTGTAACATATCGCGAGATTGAGGCATCTGTAGGGATTAGTATGACAAGCATCAATAAGATCTTGCATGAACATTTGCATGTGAAAAAGTTTTGTTCACGTTGGATACCGCATAAGCTGAGAAACGCCCAAAAGGATGCTCGTGTTGAGTGGTGCAAGAAAATGTTGCCGAAATTCGCTCAAGGTGCATCAAAAGCTATTTATATTATCTGCACTCATATGATCCTGAAACAAAACAGCAATCCACCGTATGGGTCTTTCAAGACGAGCGAAATCCCATCAAAATTGTTCGTGAAAGAAGCACCTCAAAGCAAATGGTTGCCTGTTTCGTTTCTTCGGCATTACCGGTCATGTGGCGACTGTGGCATTAGAGCAACGTAAGACGGCATGGTACACCACTATTTGTTTGCCAGAAGTCTTTGAGAAACTCCGGGAAAAGTCAAAGAAAAGACGCATCATTCTGCATCACGACAATGCGAGCTGTCACCGATCGGCTGAAACAATGGAGTTTTTGACAGGGCAAAACATTGAATTGATGGGTCAGCCACCATACAGCCCTGACCTGGCACCTAATGACTTCTTTTTGCTTCCGAACATCAAAAAAAAACTACGTGGACAACGGTTGCCCACACCTGAAGAAGCAGTTTCTGCATTCAAAACCCATGTTTTAGAAGTACTTAAATCGGAGTGGAAAAAGTGCTTTGGAAATTGGTTCCAACGCATGCAAAAGTGTATAAATCTTCATGGAGAATATTTTGAAAAACAATAAAATAGATTTTGTCTTTAAATGCTTGTGTTTTCATCCTCAGGCCACAAATATAAATAGCAGCCGTCGTAACCAAAAGGTTTATTTAACGAAAATGACTAATCGACAACATTGTTCATCATTTTCTTGGGTGACAGTCTGGGTTTCCTTGCAAAGTCATGGCTATTGAACCGTACTTTTCATCTATGAGTCGAAGTTTAATTTAAAATCTTTCGATGGATCCAAATAACAACATATTAATCCATGTTATATCAGAGGCACTGTAAGACATGGCGAAAGTAGTCTTTTGGTTTGGGATAGGCCCGATTCATAGAATAAATGCGATAATGGATCGTTTCGTTTATAAATGCTATGCTTCCGTAGGCAATGCAGAAAATGTGTCTTAAGTGGAGGTACCAGCACCATAATGACCCTAAACACACATCACATATGTGTGAAAGAATAGTTTGTTGGAAACGATGCTTTACAGTGTCTGATACATTCGCCACATCTTAAGAAATTGTACACGATAATATAGATCAAGATAACCTGTTCAAAAACGCAGAAGCAGCTTGCAATGAAATTTTCTCAGGACAAAAATAAAGGAAATAAAAACATCCTTTAAAATGTTATGCTTCAATATGCAGAGGAAGAAATGCCTTTTGAGTGACCTTAGACCCCGTGAAAGATGACATGGGTCCGATTTATGGAATAAATAAAATAATGGACCGTTTCGTTTATAAAAACATCTTTCAAAATGTTATGCTTCTACAGGATGTGTAGAAAATGTGCCTTCGATGGAGGTATCAGCGCAATAACGACCCGAAACACACATCACATATGTGCGAGTAGTAGTTTGTTGGCTACAAAATGAGTGTTATAAAGTGGCCAACAAGAACGGAAAATTGGAAAATTGCAAATGGAAAAATAGGTCAAGATGGCCTCTTCAAACAACGAAATTTTTTCAGGAGAAAAATAAAGGAAATGAAAACATCCTTTAAAATGTTATGCTTCCATATGCAGAGAAAGAAATGCCTTTTAAAAGGAAACACCAGCACGATGCGGGATAAGATGTACGTCTATACCTAGCTGTGTACGCCATAACCAGACGGTGGACCATATACCACTGTGGATGAAATGTAGCATCTTCTTCGCCCTAGGAAGCCTTCAGATACGTATATCCTCCAGTCACTTCTAGTTGCAACTGCAAGAGTCCTGAGAAGGCCGCAGTCCTCACACCTTGCTGAAGAGTTGGAGACTATCCAACTCGTGGTCCATAACGCATGAAGGTTAATAAAATTTAAGAACATAACCGCAACTGGACCTGGACCATTCATTGTGTTCATTGTGAGTGATCCGAGGGCCGCGAAACCACAACCACCAGGATACTCCAGAAGGTCCAACCTCAATAATCAGTCAGAGAAAGAACAGCTAAAAGACTAAAAACACAAATAGCTGAACTCTGGGGCTTTACTGATGCCCATGGAAATATAGAGGAATTTTCCAGTTGGCTCCTGCTAGCTTTAAAGGAGACTGGGCTTCCTTTTACCCCCATTGACACATGTAATGACGGTGGGATTCCGTCAAAACATATTAATGTGCTCCCCGGGTGGGAAGGGGGCGATGGGTTAACCAGCACGATAACGACCTTAGACCTACAAATGTAAATGTGTGAAGGAGTGGTTCGTTGGCGACAGAATTAATGTTTTAAAGTGGCCGGAGTAATCGCCGTATCTCAGCCCCATAGAAAATCTAAGGCAATTTAGAGATTGAAAATTAGACTGCAATAAGTACACCACGGGGGCACATTTATATGATCTTTATAGAACTTCGACTATCCAGACCTGTGCAATTGGAGGGGAAAAAGGGAGTCCAGTCCCCTGAAGGCAGCAGAGGTCAACTGGGAACTCCACGTACATTTGCACGGGAATCAGTAAGCCCCAGAGTTCCGTTATTTGTCTCTTTAGACATTTAACTGTTCTCTGGCTGATTATTGAGGTTGGCCCCTATATGGGAGTAACGTGGTGGTTGGGGTTTCGCGGCCCCATAACAGACAGGTCAGTTTTGTATGGTGGCCAGGATCATTTCACCGTTAATGACATGCTAGGTGAATGGTTCAGTCCAGTGAGCATGCTAGACATATGTTCTGGACAGGAGTTGGATAGTCTCCAACTCTTTAGCAAGGAGTGATGATTTGCAGCCCTGCTCTGAAATCATTAAAGTTGCAACTAGGAAAAACTGTTGCTAGAATTAGTCTTAGGCTTCCTAGGACGAGCATGACGTTCCTATTTATGCAAAGCGGTTCGACCATCATCTGATTAAGGCTCCATAGCCAGGCGCAGATGTAAATCTTATCATGTAGACTGCGATAACTAAAGATAAGAATGAATTCTACAAAAACTAGGAAACTGTTTGAAATGGAATTTCTTCAGAGGCATTGCATGCCATTTAATCGATTGGGTGCCCCTGTAGGTTATTAGGTAGTGTACTAGCTTATCAGTATGGGGGTTGTGGGTTCGATTCCCAGCGAAGACCTTGGTTTTTTTCACTACAAAAATAAAAATTGACTGTCGGTGGGGCTGCTCGGCGATGAAGGCATGGTCACTGGTCGCTCTGCTGTCTTAAATACGGCAGTTAATTTTCGTAAGTATCCTTCTACTTTCGTTAACTGTTTCATCTCTTCTCTATCCCTTTCCTAAAGAATGTAGCACGGCACTTGACTAAATAGGCATTGTTGTTGCCTGAAGTGCTACTTCTCTTTAAAAAAAAAACAGATGTGCTGCAGTTTGAAAAAGTTTTTTTCACCACTTACTTGCTTTGAGCTTTTGTTTTGTCACCTTAAAATAAAGATTTTTACTAATTATTTTTGATTTTAAATGTTTTAAATAGAGAATTAGTGTTATTTTTAATTTAATTTAATTTACATTTAAATTAACAAAATTATAATTAGGTTTTTAATAATTTATTGAGTTGGTGCTTTAGTTTTGTTCCATACTGTAGGTATGTATTTAGGGGTGTGTGCTGTAATATACGTTTATGCATATAAACAAACTATAAACGATGTATGAACTAGTGAGCAACAAATTTCCATATTCGAAATATTTAATATATTTTAAGGAATTTTTATAAAATACGATTTTTAAGAAAAATATTCCCAAAATCCTTAAAAAAAATAATATTAATATTATATTTTTCTTACATTCAAAAACAAATTATTTACTTTTAACGTTTTCAATAGTTTAAACGATTTTTCATAAATTGTTCTGACTGGCAACACCTAAAGCAGTTTAGCTGTTTTTGTTTTTTGCATGTGCTTTTATTTGTTGTTCATAAAGACTTCAGTACAAAACAAAACTCAGAGAGTAACGGACGCGCATATACACAAAATAGCAAATACAAATACAAAAAGCAAAAACAAAATACAAAAACAAATTACAAATGAAATATACCATTCTTAATGGGCGGTGGTAAAGAAAGACATTTTTTTCTTAGTACTTTTCTGGCTTTGAATCTTGTGATTTTAAAAGAATTTCCTTTTATTTCTAAAGAAAATTGCAATTTTCTGCTTTAGTAAATGAAATAAATAAGAAGCAAGAAGTAAATAAATAAAATTTAAATGAAAAATTAATGTAATGTAAGCAAATACAGAAATGGTTTGATAAATTATGCAATATGGGATGCGATTAATAACAAAAATGTAATAAAGTAAATAAGAAAAATTTATATAATATTCTAAAAGAAAAAAACAAAAAAAAGAAATGTGTGTGCATACATACATATGTATGTATATATTATATGTGTTTGTGTGTGTAAAAAAAATGATTTAATGTGTTAATAGAAAAGTTCAAAGATTAAACCTGATAATACATATTTTTCAACAACTTTGTAAAACAAAAGACGACCAACAAATAAAAAAATATAAATTTATCAAATTTTATATAAAAAACAAATAAGATTAAGAAATTTCAATTTTCAGTTATAAATTAAAGAATATTGTAAACAATTTTTAATTTACAACAACAAATAACAAATACTCCCTCCATCCATCGCTTAAAAATGATTTTTCGGCGAATATAAAAATCTCTCTTCTCACTCTCTACATTTACTCCTTTAGATTATCTGCCTTAGAAGTGTTCTAACGGTTTTCTGCAACAAAAAAAAAAAAATAATAATTTTTTCTATTCATGTTTTTCTTTTATTTTTTGTTTTATTTTACAAAATTTTATGCTAAAAAAAAAAATAACCAAATTTATCACTAATAAAACGATTCCAAAACATACAGTCGCACAGTAAAGTCTACATACCCCTTGGAAAAGCAAGGTTTAGAGTTTTCTGTAGCATTCAAATTTATTCCAAAGACATTCAATCTATTAAAAAACAATAAATTTTTAATTAATCTATTTTTCATGGAATTTACCAATACTTTTGTGTAATTAAGCGAAATTAAATTCCACTCTTCAAGTAAAGCATTTTTGGAGGTCCTGTTTATTTTTAATTGTCCTTTTTCCTTCCCCCCGGCGGCACATGATAGTCTTTATGGATCCTACAACAACCATCTAGACTTGTGTCTTGCGGGGTAAAAGGAAGCCCAGTCCCCTTCAAGGCTAGCAGGAGTCAACTGGACAATCCACTATATTTCCACGGGAATCAGTAAAGCCCCAGAGTTCCGCTATTTGTCTTTTTAGGCATTTAGCTATTCTCTGACTGATTATTGAGTTTGGCCCTTCGGAAGTATCGTGGTGGCTGGGTGTTTCGAGGCCCTCGTTTGAGTTTGTGGGTCGGATCATTCACAATGAATGGTCCAGGTTCAGTGAGTATGAATGCCGTCGTGTTCTTAATTATAACCCCCGGGGGCACATATATATGGTCTTTAGATATAGCAACAACTTAGACCTGTGCAACTGGGCGGAAAAAGGGAGCCCAGTCTCCTGAAGTCAGCAGGGTGACAACTAGAAACTCTACTTTATTTCCACGGGAATCAGTGACCCGCAGACTTTTGTTATTTGTCTCTTTAGACACTCAACTGTTCTCTAGCTGATTATTGAGCTTGGCCCTATATGGGAGTATCGTGGTGGTTGTGGTTTCGCGGCCTCATAACAGACAGGTCAGTTTTAATGGTGAAATGTTCCCAGATTCAGTGAGCATGCTAGACATGTGTTCTGGACAGGAGTTGGAAAGTCTCCAACTCTTAAGCAAGGAGTAATGATTTGCAGCCCTGCTCTGGAATCATCGAAGTTGCAACTAGAAAGTTCTGTTGCATAGAATTAGGGCTTCGGCTTCCTAGGACGAGCATGACGTTCCAAATTATGTAGTGGTTTGATCCACCATCTGATTAAGGCTTCATGGCCAGCCGCAGATGTAAATCTAATCACACAGTTATTCTTAATTATATTAAGCTTCATGCGTTCTGGACCAGGAGTTGGATAGTCTCCAGCTCTTTAGCAAGGTGTGAAGGCTGCTGCCTACTTCGAGCTTTTGAAGTTGCAACTAGGAATGACCGGATGATATACGTATCCGAAAACCTTCTAGGGCGAGGATGCCGCTACATACTATCCACAGTGGTTTGACCATCATCTGATTAAGGCTCACTGCCGGTGCAGATGTAAATCTTATCACATCATCATGCCTTTTTTTTTGTTTTTTTTAAGAGAAGTAGCACTTCAGGCAACGATGCCAATTTAGTCAAGTACCGTGCTACATTCATTAGGAAAGCGATCGAGAAGAGATGAAACAGGTGGTGAAAGTAGAAGGATAGTCGGAAATTAACTGACGTATAAAGACAGCACAGCGACCACTGACTATGCCTTCATGGCTGAGCAAACCCACCGACAGTCAATTTTTATTTTTGTAGTGAAAAAAACCAAGGTCTTCGTTGGGAATCGAACCCACAACCCCCATATTGACAAGCTGTGGGTCGTTATCTTGCTGAAAGTACAAACCCACCGTAAGACCCAGTTTGCTGGCGTATTGCTTCAAATTAGCTTTGAGATTCTGCAAGTATACCCTGCGATCCATATTAATATCAATAAATATTAAATTAGGTGCCCCTGAAGCCTGTAGGCTAGTACGTAGCTTACTAATTTATAAGACTGGAGGCTGTTGGTTCGATTCCCAACAAAGACCTTGGCTGTGTTTTTTTCAGTACAAAAATAAAAATTGGCTGTTGAGTGGGGCTGCTCAGTTATGCGGGCAAGGAGTGAAGGAGTGATTCGTTGGCGACATAATTAATGTTTTAAAGTGGCCGGAATAATCGCCGTATCTCAGCCCCATAGAAAAATCTAAGGCAATTTAGAGATTGAAAATTAGACTGCGATAACTAAAGATAAGAATGAGTTCTACAAAAACTAGGAAACTGTTTGAAATGGAATTTCTTCGGAGGCATTGCATGCAATTTAATCGATTGGGTGCCCCTGTAGGTTAGTAGGTAGTGTACTAGCTTATCAGTATGGGGGTTGTGGGTTCGATTCCCAGCGAAGACCTTGGTTTTTTTCACTACAAAAATAAAAATTGACTGTCGGTGGGGCTGCTCAGCGATGAAGGCATGGTCACTGGTCACTGTGCTATCTTATACGACAGTTAATTTCCGTAGCTGTCCTTCTACTGTCACCACTTGCCTCATCTCTTCTCTATCCCTTTCCTAAAGAATATAGCACGGTACTTGATTAAAAAGGCATTGTGGCCTGTAGTGCTACTTCTCTTAAAAAAACAAAAATTACCCACCCCAGTCGCTGACTTGCAGCCTCAAACCACCACCGTGCTTCACCGTAGAAAGCAAGTTTTTGGGGCCAATAATACTTCATTACTTCGACGCCATCCTTTTTGCTTTCGATCATAGTCAAACAAGTTGAGCTTGCTTTTATATCACTAAATATAACATTAGACCGAAAATCTTCGTCAAACGCCTGATGTTTGGATTTTGACGATTTTTAGTCACTGATTTATTCAAGAAATCGACTTTTAAACCACGCGCCTGAGTAATAAAAAACCTAAAATGTAATTTTTGAATTTTGACGAGTTTAGTCACTAAATTTTTTCACGAATTCAGTTTTCATATTTACGCCTGAAGAAAAACAAACTAGAAAGCTAATTTAAGAATTTTCACGGTCTTAGTCACTATATGGATTTCCATATAACCCGCGAAATTGGTTGTCATATATCAATTTGCATATAAATCGCCTGAATAAAAAAAAAACTAAAAATTTGAATTTCAACGATTTTAATCACTTATTTATTCAGACAAGTTAATTTTATGTATGCGCCTAAATTTTTAAATTTTGACATTTTAGGTAGGAAATCGGTTACCATATAATTGCCTGAAAAAATAAAATATTATTTTTGTTTTAGAAGGTTTTAGTCGCCAAATCAGTTTTCGTTTAAAGACCGAATAAAAAAAACTAAAATGTAATTTTTTGCAATTTTGTAAGATGAGAGAAAAATCTGGCAACCCTAAGTGAAATATCAATACCGAGAGTAATGAAAAGCCCCTACATGTTTGCAATAAATTAAAAATAAAACTATAAAAAGCAAAAAGCTTTTAAATACTTAGTCTTAATGATTTAAATAAAAAGAAATTAAAATAAAATTTTTGGAATTTGACGATTTTAGCCACTGACGACGATACGAAATCGATTTTAAAGTAAACGTCTGATTAAAAATTAAAACTAAACTGCCATATTTGGAATTTGGCGATTTAAGTCATTGAGTTTTATACAATGAGAGGAAATCTGGCAACTCTAAATGAAACACTTCTACTCTAAGAAATAAAAAGCCTTTTGTTTTGCATTCAAATCAAAATAAAACTATACAAGACTTAAATATTCTACAAGAAAGTGTCTTAAAACATATTCCTAATGATTGAAAAGTTAGATAATTAAAATTATTTTCTGGAAATTGATTTTCATATAAGCGCCTGATTAAAAATAAAACCTAAAATGTAATAATTTCAATTTTGACGATTTTAGTCATTTAATTTTATACGATGAGAGGAAAATCTGGCAACTTTAACCGAAACACCCCTGCTCAAAGAAGCAAATAACCTTTTAAAATCAAAATATAACTATACAAGACTTTAATATTTTAAAAGAAAGTTTTTTAAAACATATTCCTAATGATTTAAAATTTAAAATAATTAAAAGGAAACTTTTGGATTTTTACAATATAAGTTAATGAAATAGATTTTTATGTAAGCGCCTGAATAAAAAAATTTAGTGGTGTTTTTTAATTTTGGCGATTTTAGTCACTGAATTTTGTAAGATGAGAGGAAAATCTGGCAACCCTAAACGAGATACCCACAGTCAAAGTAAAAAAAATCTTTTGCTTTACCGAAAATTCGAAACAAAACTATAAAACAATTTTTAAAACTTTATAAATTTACAAAAAAAAAGAAAATAAATAAAAAAAAATCAACAGGGCAGTTTTTTTAAGTTTTTTTTTCTTTAAATTTTAGTAGTTTAAAAAATAAATAAATGAAAATCAACATAAAAATTTACAGAAAAAAAAGTGATAAAAATAATATTTTAAAACAAAAAAATACATTAAAATAAGTAAATTAAATCCCGTTAGAATTCTCTCACAAAATGGCGCGCAAAATTAGAAAACTGGAAAGACTTAAATGAGCACAATACTGACACAACCGCAACCAACCACAACAAAATTAACAAATCCACTAGAAGATTATTTTAAAGAGAGAGAGAGAAAGTCGCTTTCTTGGCAAAATAAAATAAATTGTAGGGACCTAATGTTTAAACAACAAAAACAAGCACCACAAAATGTACCGTCACAAATAACCCAGCCAACAGTAAAACAACAATTCCAAAGTGATAGTGAATTAATGGAGTTAAAAAAGCAAAAAATTTTGGAAGAAAATAAATCAAATTTATTTCTTTTCAAATCGTATTCGTTTAACGACAAAACAACAACAACAACTACAAATGCCAATAGATCACAAAATTTAAATGTCACCAAGCAATTGGAAGAATCAAATAAATATCACAAATTAATGTTTGATGAAACGTCCTCGGCGCGTGATAATGACAGTGAAGGGAATCTGTCAAATAAGAAGAAAGAAAACCAAATGGAAAGAAATGTGATGTTGGAAATACCAAAGAAACCGCCAAAAACTAAGAAAACGAAAAAATCCAAATCCTGTTACGATTCCACAGAAGATCTACAAGAATTCCAGGAAATATTAAGAAAACCGGAAAAGAATATCAAAATGGAGGAACAATCATTCAAAGGCCAAAGACCTAAATCTATGCCAATAACAAAACCAACAACAACACAAGGAGCAGCTGCAGCAGCAATTACACAGTGTGATAATCAAAAACCAGTTAGCAAATCCAAAACTATGGATGATATAGAAGTGCCACGCGGTAAACGTGATTCCTTCATCAGACACAGTTGGCAATCGATATGGAGAAGTTTCTCCTCCTCCAAAAAACATCAAAATAATTCTACGAATTCTATTTCTAAAACTTCGGTTTCGTCATCCTCCAATTCCACTTTATCTTGTGATACTTGGAACAAATCAAAAATCAAGGATAACGCAACACCAAAAGAAACTAACATTTTACCAGTGAAAGAAGAGAAAAAGAGAGACGGCAAGAGACATTTTCGTTCATTTAGTTCACCTTGCAATATCGTTATAACTGTAAATAATGTTCAAACCCCTAAGGAACAACAGCAACCACAACAACAACAAAAGCAGCACAAAGAACTTGAAACAAATTGTTTAGAATTTAATACTTTAAAATCTACGCCTGCCTGTCTTTACACAATGGATTCATTGGCTGTGCTAAAGGAAGAAGATGAAAAGGATTCAAATACGTGTGCAAATATTGTCAACAGTAGCAATGACAACAATAAACACAACAGCAACAACAACAACAAGAATTCATTTTGTGTAATTATGGAACAAAGGTAAGAAGAAGAGTATGTTATTTTTTACTACGATAAAGCACGTCATCATTTTACGAGCTTTTCTTATCTGCACAATGGGCCTGCTAGGCATTCATTTGAGTGGGAATATCAGCCTTTTAAATTTTATTTTAATCCTTTGTGGCACTTTAATTATTCTCTATTATTTGCTCTATGACTTCGGTACATTGCTTCTCACCTACTTCGCCGCCTTACGGCGAAAAGCTAGCTATTCGTTTTTCTTTATTAGTAAACTTGCCCCTTAAAGCAGCGCAGTTATTCATCTAACCTCATAGGCTGTGATTGCGCCAAAATTGAATTTGTGATCTCCAGTTTTGCCAATCAGGTGCTTTTACAAACTCAGGCACGGCTGCTAGCGTGATGCGTGATAAGATTTACATCTGTACTTAGTTGTGTAAGCCATAATCAGATGGTGGATCCTACCACCGCCCTAGAAGGCCTACAGATACGTATATCCTCCACTTACTCCTAGTTGCAACTTCAAAAGCCCAGAGCAGGCCGCAGCCATCACTCCTTGCTGAAGAGTTCCACAACGGCAATCATGCTCATTCATTGTGTTCATTGTGAATGATCCGACTCATACAACTCAAACGAGGTTCGCGAAACTACAACCACCACGATATTCCCGAAGAGCCAACCTCAATAATCAGTCAGAGAACAGCTAAGTGCCGTTTTACACGCTTCAACTTTTGTTGCTCAACTTTTGTTTTTTTTCCATTAGAAAGAAAGAGAAGGGGCATTAAAGCCTACTCTTTCTTTCTAATGGAAAAACCAAAAGTTGAGCAATAAAAGTTGAAGCGTGTAAAACGGCACTAATTAGAGCATCCTTATTAGAGCATCCGGAACGTTTAAACTGCTTTCTTTTATTCGCCTAGAAACGATGCATTCGCGGCGACTAATCAAAAATAATTATTGCTTTTCATGTTTATGGTGCCGATGGGATTTGAACTTGTGACTCTGGATCTTGTTTTTTAAAACAAGCAGCTAATTTTAGTAACGTAGTAAACGCGATTGCTTAACATGTGTTAGTTAAATTTTTCTTTCTATTCCATTGACACACAAACACACACGCACGCACCCACACCACACTTCTTGGTGGTAGAAGCAACTAGTTATTGCACTCGATATTTTTAAATGTAAAATTATATCTTCGATGAACAAAATAGCGTTGAACAAGTTGCTATTTTTTAGGTATTAGAAATTAACACTGAGCAACGGTCTCAGTGGGTCATTAGTCGTGAGTCATCGGCGCAATGAATATTGAGAAAAATAAGTTTTGTTGTGTAGACGCTTTGAATAAATTTCTAAAAGGCAAAAAGTACTACCTTCACCAAGTTTTGATTGGTAAAAAGGAAAGCAATTGCTGTGTAGCTCCGGTAAATACGATGAAGCAAGAGCCTTTAAGTTAGAACGTTTGATAAGAAGGTTAAGACGCCTATTTTGTAAAACGATGAGGAAATCATTAAGCTAGCCTTAACGCACCTCTGGATGGCTGCCCAGAGCAAAACTAGTTTTATGCTGAATAAAGACATCGCCAGAATAAGAACTTAAAATTATTTAAAATCTTATAAGAAAATGGGATTTGAACTCTTGACTCGTGGTGTTGTGTTTTTACAATAAATAGCAGCAACCAGGAATGTCCGATGTATGCTTTTCCATTGCTATTCACACACTTCTTAGTGGTGGAAGTGATAAGTTTTTCTTAGTGTAACAGTAACAGGAATCATAAGTTTTTAAACCACCTTTATTTTATTTTATTTTAAAATCCACTTTTTAAACATTTTTTAAAAATTCTGTCCTTTTAAAAACCCTCAATTTTTTTACTTTTATTTATTATTTTGTTCCAACCCATTGTGATTGTTACTATTTCATGTTTTAATAAATATTAACGCCATTTTTACATACTACTCGTACACATACACTTACACCTCCTTTTTTGTAGTCGCCGCAAATCCTTTAAAAACCTGCAAACAAAGTTCAAGGCTGAATATTTATTTTTTTTAAAAACCTGCGTAAAAGATTTGATAAATAAATTCATGTTTGTTTTATAATAATTTTTCTCTGTGCTTAAAGGTCTCAGTATTTATAGTCTTGCCCTGCTCTCTTTCCCTTCCTCTCTTTGTATGTTTTTTTTTTTTTATACATGTCAAGAGGGTTCTATGAAGTGGAGTTTTGCTTTCCAAGAAAATTTCGTTTTAAAGCAACTTTTTAGTGTTGCAATCGTAGACTTATTTTAGCGATTCCTATTTATACCGTTGTTCTGCTTCTCGCTTTTAGAGGTTCTGTCGTCCTTATTTTTTTTTTTAGTAATTAGAAGTGGTTCTTGTATTGTATTGTAACTAACCCTCTAAGGAACACGTTTGTTCCTATTTTTGGCCCTCTTAATAGTGAGTTCGTTCCGAATGTTTAGCTCCAAGGCTTCATATACTCACCGATAGTGATGCATTTCTTGGCACCTTGACACTGCCAAACCTAGTCGGCATGAAAGCGTCTTTAATGACCTTATACGATCCAAAGAGCTTTGGTTTTATTTTAAGCCAGAACAAAATTGTGTCTGCTTAATAGTGACTAAGTCAACGATGTCGTATTTTTCCTGGTACCAGCTCCTTGTCAAAAGATCGTGTAGTTTTCAGGACATCACGACATCGGTGGAGTTCATCTAACGCTAACCTGTTTAACCAAATCTCGTACACTTGAATCTTCTTTGATCCGTATCTTAATACAACGTGTTGAAGAGGACTGCTAACGGACGAGCTAGCGTCGAAGAGAACTTTTTCAAAACCAGTGCTGGAATCCCAACCGGCCCAGGAGATTTGTTGAGATCTATTAAAACCATTTTAACCGCTCGGGATAAAAAAAATATCTTCGGCATAACAATGGATACTCGGGCGTTGGTTGATTGCTCTCGGGCAAATAATTTTACTTACAATGAAGATGATTGTTTTTTTATTAGTAAGAAGAAGAAGAAAATGCCATTCACATAAATAATTAAAAAAATATGTTAAATAACTTTTAAGCCATGAAAAACTTAATTTTCCTTCAAGGATTTAATAATTCTCATTGAATGTTGTCTCTTATATTTATGACAATTTTTTCTTTGAGTGGCCATGAAACCAGTTGCTGAGTGTAAAAAGAAAAAGCAAAAAAAGTAATATTGCCACCCTTGCAGCTTTACTGAAGCATAAAACAGGCGATTTTAATTATTAAGTTAAAAGCAAATTTTTTTTGCTCTTAATCCATATTTAATTAAAATGATTAAAAAAAGGAAAATTATTAAAAAAAAAAGAAAGGAAAAATTAAAACTTCTTGCAACTGCCACAAAGTATCAGCAGTTGTTTGTAATTGCCACAAACGAAGGAAAGAAATATTTTTAGTGTTAAGACAATTTCGTTTAGAAATATTTGCGTGTAAAAATTGCATGCTTTGAAATTATTTCTTTATGATTGTGTTTTTTTGCACCCAGCCACCCCAGACATTTAAAGACGCCAGCCAGTCAGCCAAGTCTATGTTGTCATTATCGGTCTGTAAAAATCTTTTTCACACGTTTGCAACATATTCATCATCATGATCGTCATCATCATCTCGTGTGTAATTGTTAAATATTTTTATTATTTTCATTATTCGAATTTCAAAGTTAATTAATTTGTTTTCTTTTCTCATTATGTTTGTTGTTGATGTTGCCATTTAATAGCTGCCAATTAAAAATACTGCCTTTGATGACGTTAAAGAAAATGAAAATTTTTGCTAAACAGCTAAGAAATTTTATAGTTAAGCCAAAATTCATCTTCATAAATTACCAGCACGACAAAAGCCATAGAAATTTAATGTTTTTCCTGGGAAAAGATCACAGAGATTATTTTTGTAAGGAGTTTACCTCTCACTATCTGATTTGTCAAGTCAGCAATATTACTGGAATCTTCCGCCGACTAAATAATAAGTAATAACACAGTACAGTGCCGAGCAAGACTTTTCCAATCGTTCCATAAATGACTGAAATCTTTAAATTACACAACCCAAAATCCGATAATTTCGCAAAATTAAAATTACAAATTTGTCTGGAAAATCTCCAAAATAACTAAACCGCCAAAGAGTCTTCACTAGATTAAGTAAAATTTTTCAAATTCATTAGCGCGCTTTGTTTCTCCCAAATAATCATTATTCGCTGTAAATCACAATGACTACAAAGGTATTGCGGCGGCGAAAATCATTTTATTTAAATTTAAGATTTTATTGTAGAAACATTGAGTCCCAAAAATTTGTATATAACAAAGCTTTACTAAGTAAAGAGTGCGCCATCTAACGTTTTTTTTTCAACTAGTGCTTATTTCGTAAATGGCAACACTTAGCTCATGTTTGATTTGACAGATAATTAGTTTTATCCTTCCGCTAAACGAATATGGTTGTGTATACGCTTGAAATATTGGGACATTACTTTGAATGTTGCAGAATGTGTGTGCGAAAATTGCGTACGGATTTTGGAAGAAGAGAAGCACCGTCGTCAGCTCCGTATGTTCGTTATGTTCGTGTAAAAAAAGTGAAAGAAACTGACATCCTCATCGATAAACCAAGGCGTGAAAAGCCAAAAACATCGAGTGCATACACCCGAGAATATTGCTGCTGTGGCAGAAAGTGTGCGTGAAGTGCATCAACATCAATTCACCGTCGTTCTCAATAATTGAACATTTCAGAGACATCAGTGAGACGAATTTTGCGTAAAGAACTTGGTATGACGCGCCATACAAAGGCCACTTGGTTGAGAAGTTGAAGCCAAGTGACCATTCAATGCGTTTTCGCTTCGCTAAGTGGGCCTGCGATCGACTTACAGACGATGCCGATTTTGGATGCAGCTCATTTTGATGTTGGCGGGTATGTAAACAAGCAAAATTGTCGCTTTTGGGGCACACAAACCCTGCACGCATACATTGAAAAGCCGACCCACCCAAAACGAGTCACTGCGGATTTTGGTCCAGTGGCATAATTGGGCCATTTTTCTTCGAAAATGATCAAGGAGTGGCCGTTACAGTCAAGCATGCCCCTGTAGGCTAGTAGGTAGTGTACTAGCTTGTCAGTATGTGGGTTGTGGGTTCGATTCCCAATGAAGACTTTGGTTTTTTTTCAGTACAAAAATAACAATTGACTGTCGGTGGCGCTGCTCAGCGATGAAGGCATAGTCACTGGTCGCTGTGCTGTCTTTATACGGCAGTTAATTTCCGACTATCCTTCTACTTTCACCACCTGTTTCTTTATCACTTTCCTAAAGAATGTAGCACGGTACTTGACTAAATAGGCATTGTTGCCTGAAGCGCTACTTCTCTTAAAAAAAAAAACAAATGGCGATCGTTGTCTGGTCGTGTTGAACGAACTTTTGTTCACAAAAATTGAAGAGGAGGATATTGGAAACATTTAGTTTCAACAGGATGGCGCTGCGTGCCACACAGCCGAAGCTACACTCGATGTTTTGCGCCCTATCTTTTGAAGATCGCATTAACAGCCGCAGAGCTGATGTCGTTTGACCACCTCAGAGCTGGACTATTAATTGTGGGGTGCCGTCAACGATAAGTGTTACGCCGACAAGCCAGAGACAATTTACGCTTTAAAGGACAATATTCGTGAAGCCTTTGTTGAAATACAGCTGCACACAATCAATAATGTGCTTAAAAATTGGACCGATCGTAAAGGCTACTGCATGGCCAGTCGAGGCAGCCATTTGAATGAAATTATTTTCCATTATTAAACGGAAGGATTGTACTTTTAAATAAAAAAAGAAATTTAAGAACATATTCAGTAGTTTTGTTTATATAGAATTAAAAAAAAAAAAATTGGCGCACCCTTTATTACCAGCGATCATAACTATCATAAAATTTGATGCGTTTTTTTAAAGAGGTATAATGTTTTAAGTTGGCCAGTCTTATTTAACTGGCGGGGACTTTGTATTTTATGTTTAGTTTCATTTGCCATTTCAACCTAAATAGACTGACGCCTCGACAACTCTTTCATATTATGGAAAGTGGGCCGGCCTAAAATAAGCTTGCATTTGTGTGGCTGGCAGAGGCGGGGGTATTTATGTGATATTTTATTCTATTCCATACATTAAATAAAACATTTTTATCAATGTAAGATCCATTCTCTTTCATTTAATCAAAAATTATAAACAAACAATGTAGTATACCTTTCCGGCGGACACCCGGTATTAACGATTTTCAAATTATAAATTAATAAAATAGATTTTCCAGAGTTAAAAAATAATATACCGAATTTATATTTAAGATTTCTGATATTTATATAAAAGTAATCGATAAAAATTAATTTTATATAGAAATTAATTATTTCAGTTGTAAAACAGTCATTACAGTCACTAACTACTTTGAAGCTTTCTGGCAACTCTTTTTAAAATGTATTCCTACATTAGATAACAGTTCTCTCTCGCTCCTTCTTTGTTTTTTATTTTGCCGTTTTATTAAACGATTCCTTATCGAAATTAAAAAACAATAATCATTTGTTTAAATAAATTCTCTTCCGGTTAAATTTAATTTTTACAAAATTTAATTGTAAATTAAGGAACATTTAACAAAAAACATTTACATAAATTTAAAATAAACTCGCAATTAAAATTGATGGTGAATATTTGAAAAAAAGAAAATACTGTAAACAACCAGAAAGCAACAACAAAATGTGGTCATTGTTTTAAATTTTTATTAAATTTGCCCGCAATAAAATTGTCATTTCTATCATTAGCAGAAAGAGCATGCTCTTTCATGCACATACATATTTAACAATAATTGACCCAGTTTTGACAAATATGTAAATAAATTGAATTTATTAGAAAATATTTTTACAATTGAAAGATGCCCTACAAAAAAAAAAAAACTAGAAGCAAGTACGTACAGTGGCAAAAAAAATTATTCGACCTTGAAGGTGAGTTTTAAAAATTCATTTAAGATATCCTGGGAAGTAGCGGCAAAGAAATTTATCTTGATGCAAGAAATTTAATAATACAAGCATTAAAAATTAGGAACAACTGAATTCGACAACTGCTATATTCATTCACGTTTCCTTCTAGTTTCTATTAATTAATTTCTATTGTATTCATTACAATTATTTGTTAACACTTAAATAATTAATACGTTTTTTAATTTAAATTAATTGATTGATTTTTCTTGTCTAATTTCAGGTATGCAAATGGATTTTTTTTTAATTTTCAATTGGAAAGGTAAATTTTTTATTAACCCATTTTAGTCGATTGGGTTGGCCTGATATGAGAGAGTGACTGCAAGTTGCGAAAAATGAAAAACACTGGCGAATTTTTATTTTTAAAATTTATTTAAAGAAAATTCGAGATTATTTAGACTTTGCATTTGAAGATTTAAGTATCTTTTGAGACACTTCTATGGTAATCCAGGAAGTATGATGCTAGAACCAAACTCGCCTGGCACTTCAAACAGTTGTACTCTGCAGCGACGATGTGCTGGGGGTTTTCCGATTCAATGATCGACGCGATCATGTCTAACTTTAATTAGTGCTCCGCAAATCATAATCTTACCGACATTTTGCCGATTAAACTTCATCATTATATCAACTCGCATACTTTCACTGTGAGACATTTGGGGTTTGGTTTTCATTTTCATATTTGCGACAAAGGGCGACTAATGTCCAATACCATTTTTTGCCCCAAACTCGAATGCGATAATTGTCCATGTATTTATTAAATTGGTTGACTAAATCGGGTTCTATAATTGCAAAAAAAAAAAAAAAACTTGGCGCAAGCGTGGTTTTAACGTATTGCGATATATTATTACAAAGCCAACTATTTATATTTCTGGCCTAGTAACACTGACCGTTGCTAGGCACCAGCTGATGTTTCCAGTGCAACCTTAACATTGTTAAACATAACCTCATTTTGTCAATTTATTGTTGTTAGTGTTAGTGATAGCAGGTGTTCTTAAGAGAAAATGAAATTAACTCGTGAAGATTTTCGTGAACATAACGTGGCCTCACACGACAACAGTGCACAGATGAACTTAATTCCTTATATGGTAATGAAGCACCTTCTTACTGCACCATTAAAAACTGGTATAACGAATTCAATCGTGGCCGACAATCACTTCATGACGAATTCCGTGAAGGTCATCCAACAACGTTTGTTGTGCCAGAAAGCAGCGCATAAAGCATGATCGTCATGTAACATATCGCGAGATTGAGGCATTTGTAGGGATTGGTATGACAAGCATCAATTGGATCTTGCATGAACATTTGCATGTGAAAAAAGGTTTGTTCACATTGGATACCGCATAACCTGAGAAACGCCCAAAAGGATGTTCGTGTTGAGTGGTGCAAGAAAATGTTGCCGAAATTCGCTCAAGGTGCATCAAAAGCAATTTATAATATCTGCAATCATATGATCCTGAAACAAAACAGCAATCCATCGTATGGGTCTTTCAAGACAAACGAAATCCCGCCAAAGTTGTTCGTGGAAGAAGCACCTCAAAGCAAATGGTTGCCTGTTTCGTTTCTTCGGCATTACCGTTCATGTGGCGACTGTGCCATTAGAGCAACGTAAGACGGTTAATTCGGCATGGTATACCACTATTTGTTTGCCAGCAGTCTTTGAGAAACTACGGGAAAAGTCAAAGAAAAGACGCATCGTTCTGCATCACGACAATGCGAGCTGTCACCGATCGGCTGAAACATTGGAGTTTTTGACAGGGCAAAACATTGAATTGATGGGTCATACGCCGTACACAGCTCTGACTTGGCACCTAATGACTTCTTTTTGCTTCCGAACATCAAGAAAACCTACGCGGACAACGGTTGTCTACACCTGAAGAAACAGTTTCTGCATTCAAAACCCATGTTTTAGAAGTACCTTAATCGGAGTGTAAAAAGTGCTTTAAAAATTGGTTCCAACGCATGCAAAAGTGTATAAATCTTCATGGAGAATATTTTGAAAAACAATAAAATAGATTTTGTCTTTAAATGCTTGTGTTTTCATCCTTAGGCCACAAACATAAATAGCAGGCCTCGTATTTCGATAATATATTTGTTTTTACGATTCATAAATTTCACGGTTTTATAGCTTTTTAGTTTTGTAAGAGACTTCCATAATTATGGGATGTGAACAATTAGGGCACAACAGGGGCAGGACAGGTGCTCCTGTAAGCTAGTAGTACTACCTCATCAGTGTGGGGGCTGTGGGTTCGATTCCCAACAAAAACCTTTTCAATACAAAAATAAAAATTGACTGTCGGTGGGGCTGCTCAGTGATGAAGGCATGTTAACTGGTCGCTGTGCTGTCTTATACGACAGTTAATTTCCGTATCTATTCTCCTCCTTTCACCACCTGTCTCATCACTTCTCTATCCCTTTCCTAAAGACTGTAGCACGATACTTGACTAAATAGGCATTGTTGCCTGAAGTGTTATTTCTCTTCCAAAAAAAAGGGCTACGGCCTTATTCTAGTTGTGGTTGAGGTCACTCCGGAGAGCAACATGATGGCTGTGGTGTAAGCGGACTAAATAGACATTGTTGCCTGAAGTGCTACTTCTCTTTAAAAAAAAAACAATGTATTTGCAACAATCAACTTATTAACTGAGTTAAAATAACGACGCTTGAAAGACACTGGAACAATTCCCTACAATCGGTTAAGCAACTGTCCTTTGTTAAGCAAAAAAGATCGGCAGAAAAAAGAGCAAGGCGCAAGGCTGGTGTGACCATCGTAAGATTTCTACTAACAATATAAATTGTATGTTGTTGGAACGACAGCAGTAAACGTCACCTCAAACGTCCGTCCAGTTGAACTTTTAAAAAATATTTCACGTTGGTCTCGACAAGAGAGAAAGCGTATATTGTATATTCAACAATCACGCCTTCTTCATGAATATAATCGCTTCATGGATGGCCTGAATCGAGCACATGTAAATATCAGCTTGTACCGTGTATCTATTCGGGGTAAAGAACGGTATTTTCCAATATTCACACAACACATTGATCTTGCAGAACATAATGTGTGGCAACTCCATAGACATGATGTGATTTGATTTACATCTGCACCAACTAGGTAGTCATAATCAGATGGTGGTCAAACCACTTGAATGATTTGCAAACGTCATTCACGCCCTAAGAGGCCATCGAATACGTATATCCTCTGGTCACTCCTAGTAGCAATTTCGAAAGCCTGAAGTAGGCCGCAGCCTTCACTCCTTGCTAAAGAGTTGGAGACTTTCCAACTCCTGGTCCAGAACGCATGAAGCTTAATATAATTAAAAACACGACGGCATTCATACTCACTGGACCTGAACCATTCATTGTGTTCATTTTGAATGATCCGACCCACAGACTCTCACGAGGGTCTCGAAACCACAACTACCACGATACTCCCATATAGGGGCCAACCTCAATAACCAGTCAGAGAACAGCTAATTGTCTCAAGAGATTGTCCAGGTGACTCCTACGAACCTTTGAGGGGCCTGGGCTCCCTTTTACCCCGCAAGACACCAGTCTTAATCGAATTGTAGGTTCTATAGAGTTACCCCGGGGGGAACTCTATAGACATATGGGAGGTAAAATGGATCATTTGTCTTTTCGTTGACTCATTGCCACATTGCTAATATCTACTGATGGGAAACCTTCAGCGACGCTCCCATCAACTTTAGATTTGATCGAAAAGATAATTTACTTACTGAGAATACACGTCAAGCCGTTGGAAAATGTAAACAGCTACGGTGTTTGTCAGACTACAGCTATTTTGGAAAACTACAAAGATGTTGGCACTAGTATGCCCCTCGGCATAACTGCGTTAAAATAATTACATATCAACAAGTATAACTTTAGAAATTATTTTCCTTTCGATTGTTTTGTTTGCTAAGTAATTAATTACAGAATAATTATTTAGAATCATCTACACAATAGTTTTTTTTCAAATGTATAATTAAAAATAAATGTTCGTTTATCATTTTCACCTTTTTATTTGTTTATTTTACAACGTTGTTGATTGTCATTATACTTGTTTATTATACTTTCTGTTAAATTGATTTTTCTTTTCTTTAATCATTTCAATTATTTGTTTAAATTTTTTATTTATTTTAACGTTGATCTCAAAGTTCATTTGTAATTAAAACAAAAAAAAAAAAAAAACGACTAAATAATTGAGGTTGGCGTGTAAAATTATTGACATTTGTTTTATTTTAATTATACTTTTAGTTAAGATAAGGTTGGTTGGAAGCTTGACTGCTTGAAAAGGCAAATATTTAGTAATTTACTCAAGCTGCTAATAATAATAATAGCAGACAGGCATTTTATCTATTAACTACAATTTAATTTTTATTCTATAGAAATAAACAATTTTCAAGAAAGTTCAATTAATTTCCCAAAAAGGATGAGAGCCTTTCCTTACAAACTAATATCTTAGAACGATATAAAAAGAACGAAAGAAACAAGAAACAAAAATAACAAATAACAAAAAAAAACACAAAAAGCAGAAAAGCATTCCCTTCCCTGGGACGACGCACTCTCTTCTCCAAGGAGCGTGCGCCCTCTAGGTACTTCACAGTAATTTCTACCTTATAAACATCGAACAGCGCAAAATCAATTGCACTAGAAGTTGATCTACATAAAGGCCTGCGAAACTTTGTGTTTGGTCTCATTCCATTCATCTCACTGTTAATGACACGCTAAGTGCTTGATCCAGTCCAGTGAGCATGCTAGACATGTGTTCTGGACAGGAGTTGGAAAGTCTCCAACTCTTAAGCAAGGAGTGATGATTTGCAGCCTTGCCCTGGAATCATCGAAGTTGCAACTAGAAAGTTCTGTTGCATAGAATTATGGCTTCGGCTTCCTAGGACGAGCATGACGTTCCAAATTATGTAGTGGTTAGATCCACCATCTGATTAAGGCTTCATGGCCAGGTGCGGATGTAAATCAAATCACACACCCTGTGTTAACGTCAAAAGTGAAACCGTTACCACAACGATGCTCCCGAAGGGCCAATCTCAATAATCAGTTAGAGAACAGCTAAGTGGTTGAACTCTGGGGCTTACTGACTCCCGTGGAAATAGCGTGAAGTTTTCCAGTTGGCTCCTGTTATCCTTTAGGGGACTGAACTCCCTTTTACCCTCGATGACACTTGTAATGATGGTGAGATTCCATTAAGACATATCCATCTGCCCCCCGGGGGAGGGGGGTGTAGCTCAAATATATTTAAGCCTGCCCGAAGCTCTAATAAGTTCGTGTCCAATAATCCGACAAGTTCTGTACGATTTAAAATTTGTGTTAATATTCCTCCGCCTTTCCTTAAACATAACGGCCACGGTTTTCGCAATGTTTGAGGTTAGATCACATTTTGTAAAATAGTCTATCAGTATCATCAAATAGAGATTCAGTTGGTCATTAGTAGTCCTTGCTCTAGCAGCTGAAGAGGCAATGAAGATATCATCGGCATAAATAATTAAAAGATTCTTCCGTGGCGGTTGTATAATCTCAAAGACAAGGATATTGTAAAGCACAGCACCCAGTGACGAAATCTGTAGCACATCAGCAAAAATTAAACCCTCATCTGACTGGACATCACCCATACGTACTCAAAATGATGGTTTCTCCAAGAAGTTGTCTACTATGCGACAAAACGTCACACCAAATCCAATTGAATTTAACCTCGTCTTGTCAAACCGTGTCACACGTGTTAGCAAAGTCCATGCTTACAGCTATTGTTAAGCATTTTCTATGCAGTCTCCTGGCAATGAAGTTTGTTAAAACCGTTAGCATGTGCGGTGTTGAAAGTCCAATTCTAAATCCAAATTGGAAATCTTTTAGAATGTCCAGGAGATAGAATTCAAATAACTTCCCAAATAGCTTTCCTTCGACTGTGTATATCAAAGTTTATAAATCTTTCGCAGCTTCATAAAAAAGATGGCAGCTTCCCTTCAAGCCACTCACTCACTCACTCCGTTATCTCGTAAAATTTATGAAAATTTATAACAGCAATAATGCCGCTTATCTGTTTTAATTCTTTGTAGAAGGCAACGTGTCTAAACTTGTCATTGAGATACGACAATTTGCAAAAGTACCCGTCTCAGAATTGATAAGATAACTAAACTACTTCTTATTGTTGACGATGGTTGCTATTAAAGAATCACGTACGCACGTACATATATAGGGTGTTTTTTACAGAGGTTTAAAAACTTCGAATTTGTAAAAAACAAAGATGATTTCTTTTTAAATGGACATGACTTGACTACTTCGAAAGATAATTTTCTGGCATTACAATTTAAATATGACTTCAGGCTTATGACCACCACTCGGATCCAACAAAGTCTAATTGGAATTCCGGTCCAATTTTCAATGACTTTTTCTTACATTTGTACTTGTATATCGGCAGTAACGCGGCGAATTTAGTCATCCATGTGGTGAATGATTAAAGATTATCGGCGTCGACAAGCGAGTACACATATTTCCACATAAAATAGCCTAGCGGCGTTAAATGGCACCATCATGCAAGCCCATTCACGTGAAGCTATGCGTTTCCCGAAAACTTACTTCATAAGCTGTATAACATGTTGCGTCAACTTGTTGCAACCACAGCTCTCCTGTACATATTGGCTGTGTTGAATTGAAGAACGTAATCATGGCTCTTTAACGGTTACCAATCAATGGCAACGTGACTTGACCAAAAATGTTTTTTAAGTAGTGCGGACCAATGATTCTGTAAGTCCATACAGTTTACCAAACAAGTCAGGCAGTTTTTCTGCATGCAGCGGTGTCTTACACAGCATAAACTTGAGGATTATTATCACACCAA
Source organism: Trichopoda pennipes (assembly GCA_030448955.1). Taxonomy (NCBI): domain Eukaryota; kingdom Metazoa; phylum Arthropoda; class Insecta; order Diptera; family Tachinidae; genus Trichopoda; species Trichopoda pennipes. The sequence goes on along the minus strand of JASKUP010000056.1, from coordinate 3,475,763 downwards.
ATTCGACAGTTTGTTATTTATTGACGTAACCATTAAAACAAAAGTGAGAGCGTTATTCCTGGTTTAACAAAATTCACTTATGAAAATCGATGTCAACGGCAATCTTGTTTCGGGTCGGCTCAATTTTGCACAATTTGAAAGGATGTGATATAGATTCGCTGATGCACCTGGCCATTTGGTCTTAATCTGACGGTGGTCCAACCACTTGTGTCATAAAGAAACGTCCACCCACGCCCTAAATAACAATTTTTGAGAGCGCGTCAGCGGGGTCGTACCTCCACTCCTTGCTCGAGAGTTGGAGACTATTCAACTCCATCGGCTGTTGGATGTTACCCATCCTATTCGATAACATCTCTTTCGGAGATTTTCCCCCCGGGGGCACATGGTAGTTTTTTTGGAACCTTCTATTCCATTTAGACTGGTGTCTTGCGGGGTAAAAGGGAGCCCAGGGCCCTCAAAGGCTAGTAGGAGTCACCTGGACAATCCACATTATTTCCACGGGAATCAGTACGCTCGCAGAGTTCACTATTTGTCTCTTTAGACAATTAGCTGTTCTCTGACTGGTTATTGAGGTTGGCCCTTTTGGGAGTATCGTGGTGGTTGTAGTTTCGAGACCCTCGTGATAGTTTGTGGGTCGGACCATTCAAAATGAACACAATGAATGGTTCAGGTCCAGTTAGTATGAATGCCGTTGTGTTCTTAATTATATTAAGCTTCATGCGTTCTGGGTCAGGAGTTGAAAAGTCTCCAACTCTTTAGCAAGGAGTGAAGGCTACGGCCTAGATCAGGCTTTCGAAATTGCTACTAGGAGTGACCGGAGGATATACGTATTCCATGGCCTCCTAGGGCGTGAATGATGTTTGCAAATCATTCAAGTGGTTTGACCACCATCTGGTTATGACTACCTAGTCGGTGCAGATGTAAATCAAATGACATCATCTCTTTCGGAGGAACTTCGACTATCTAGACCTATGCAACTGGGGGTATAAGGGAGCCCAGTCCCCTGAAGTCAGCAGGGATGCAAGTGGAAGCTCCAGGTTATTTCCACGGCAATCAGAGAGCTCGCAGAGTTCCGCTATTAGTCCCTTCAGGCATTTTGCTGTTCTCTGGCTGATTATTGAGGTTGGCCCATTTTGGGAGTATCGTGGTGGTTGTGGTTTCGCGGCCCCATAACAGGTCAATTTTATATGGTGGCCAGGATCATTTCACTTTTAATAACACCTACCTGGTGGAATGATCCTAGATCCAGTGAGCCTGCTAGACTCTGTGTTCTGGACAGGAGTTGGATAGTCTCCAACTCTTCAGCAAGGAGTGGTGGTTTGCAGCCCTGCTCTGGAATCATTGAAATTGCTACTAGGAAGGACCTGTTGCTAGAATTAGACTTCGGCCTCCTAGGGTATGAGTGGCGCTGCTTTTCACTCACATTGGTATGACCACCATCTGATTAAAGCTCACTGCCAGGTGCAGATGTAAATCTTATCACGTAACCTCTTTCGCAGGCTTTAAAAAGCAACCGGCTAACACCACAGCCGCCATGTAACTCACCAACAACCAGGAACAGGACCGTAGCCCTCCGAGTTGACTTGGTCCCGTTGGTACTAATGTGTGTTAAGTCAACTGGTAGGACTTCGAGAGGCCGTTTTGTTCTCTTCCCGCTTCGAGCTTCTGCCAGCCCGCCGTTTAACCCCGAAAACACATGTAAACATTGGGGAGGGGGGAGAACAACTTGCGTAGGGCGGGGCACAATTTGAAAGTATCGTTAAGGCAACAGCCTGTCTATTCCTGTCCCGTGCTGTCCTGCAACTGACAAAATAGCCAGCCGGCAGTTAAAAAGGTGTTGTTAATTTACAATTCTATACCTCTTTAAAAAACACCCTGTACTACCAGCGTCATGTGTTAAATGAATATTGACTTTTTAAATTCACCTGTTATCTGTTTTAAATGTTTTCATTGTTGTTTTTGTATTCTCTTATCAATTAACATCTCTTTTTCTCGCAAGGCAACATTTTATATTTGGCCCCACTAGTGAAATTAAGTGTTGCTAATTAAAAAGAAGAAAAATAGCTGATAGTTTAAGGTTAAAAGAGAGCACTTTCTGACTGATAATTGGCTAAAGTTGGTTTTGATGGCGCAACTACCTCAATTCGCCACCCAGCGTAGACAAGAAATAATCATTTTTTAAACTTGTATTTACCGCATCGTCGCATTGCCTTTGTCAGGAGATTAAATTAAATCAAGAACTGCCTCGAAGTGTGGCTGTGTACTGCAAGAAAGTGGGATTGAATAGAAACAACAGTGAGATCCTAGCGAGTTTTATCCTGGGCGAGTTTAGATGCCACTAACTAAAATTACTTTTAAGGAGAGGAATATTCAATCCATTTTCAGCTTAAGGAAGAAGCTACATAGAGCTGCGCATGTGAGAAGCACGGAGTCTCCAAATTTAATTCACACACTTGCAACGATTCTCCTTGCGCTACTCATTGCGAAAGTAAGTCGGAACAGGGACTGCCAAGCATTTGAATTCGAATGGCATAATATATATCGATATCATTGGGATACGTGACGCCTTCATCTTTGAATTTCCCTAGTGTTACCTGGATAACATTGTTCATCATGTCTTTCTTGACTGAGAGTCTGGGCTCCACTGCATCGTTTTTCGAAGCGAGAATGATTCGTATACCAATTTTCAATGTAAAAACGTGCTGTGGCATGCCCGGCAAATCCAGCGAATTCAAGATTTCAGTTGGATAGTTGACAACTTCACGCTGAATCACCACAGTAACGATGAACGTATATGTTGTCATTTCGTTGGGTATTCTAATCTGAATGGTGAAGTAAATGGTATTGCAGCGATATTTTTGGCCGCTAATATGGCACGCGTAGTAAGTCAGCGAAGTTATTTAAGCTTCTAAGCAATGTTTGGGAAAACTTTTTACACCAGTTCCTTAAGGCTTTCTGTGATCTTACAGAAGTTTGCTGACTGTTCACACACGAATGGAAATGTTAATATAGACGGTGATCATCAAAAATTTTCACAGTCATTTGTAGTGTAGGATTTTAGGTTTACCGACGCACACGAAACAAAACATCTTTAGACATGTCATGCCTATACTTAACCCGCAAATCTTTTGGGTCCTAAGAGAAAACATGTCGATATGATACTAAAAACGCACGTGAATATTGCGTAAATGGATGAAAGAAGAGCCTTAAAAATATTTGAAAGTTAAGCACAAGACCAAAAATTGCCAGCTCGTTTCACATCTAAACACATATAAATATTTGCCAACCAAATGAGAATTTTAAACAAAAGACATTAAGTGTTGTTTCACAGCTGGAAACATTTTGTATGGGAAAATTTAATTGACGTTTTTGGTGTTTTTCTATTATTTATTATTTTTATAACACCCTCACTGCACTTCCATTAATAATTTACAACCAAAAGTAGCCAAGTCAGTCCAGCCGTTCTGGAGTTTTAGCGAGACTAACAAATATCGATTGGGTGGCTGATCAATTTTGCTACATTAAGAAACTCAAATAACTTTTTGTAAAGTAGTCCATGAAGTTTTGAAAATAATTGAATTCAAATGGCCTCCACCTCCTCGATGACACACACAGGTGCGACATCTTATCAAAAAGTTATTCACTACTGTCTGGAGTGTTCCAGCGGTAATTGCCTCAATTACCTTTCGAATGGATTGATTTAAATCATCCAAATTTGTTGGATTTCTTTTGTAACCTTCTTCTTTGCAATAACCCCCAAAAAAAAATTAGGTGCAGTGAGGTCCTGGGAGGCCAACGGAATGTGGAGTTTCTTGAAATCGAAGAGAACGAAGAGAACACAGAAGATGACAAACGGCCGAAACCGGTTTGTTCACAAACCAAATTTGACGAGGGTCGACGGAAAACCGTACCCAAATAAATTTCTTGAAATCAGTTTATTGTGGAGTTTTTGCTGCAATTCTGTGACAACAGGTGTGGCTATGTGGCAATTAGCTCCATCTTATTGAAACCAAGCATAGCCGAAAGAGGGATTCTCTTTTGGCGTAATTGTGGAAAGAAAAATTCTTTGAACATCTTTAAGTAACGTACTCCATTGACCGTAACAGTAAGACTGTTTTCTTCGAAACATTAAGGCCCGACAATGAACCTTTAAGAAACTGCACACCACACTGTGACGCGAAGTGGATGTAATTGCATCTGATGGAGTATCTGTGGGCTAGAATTATTCCATATTCGACAATTTCGTTTGTTAACATTGCCGTTTAAATCAAAATGCGCCTTGTCAGAAATAAAAATGCAGTTCACCACGTTTTCATTCTCTGACGCCATTTGAATGCTCTTCTCACCCAAAATTCCAAGCAAATCGGGAAGTTTCTTGGGTTCAGTTTGTTTGTTAATTGAATCTTATGTGGAAATAAGTTTAAATCTTGGTGCAAAGTTGTCTGCAGTGATTGTCTGCTGACACCCAGATCCTTGCCGAAACTCGATTGGATTGGATTGTATGGCAGCAGCTATAACAGCGATAGTTTCCTGCGTCCGAACTGAGGGATGATCTCGATGATAAGGCCTTCTTGCGATTGTGCCACGCTCGGCAAAATTCTTCACGGGCCTCTTTAAAGTCTTTCCGCTAAGAGAAGTGCCACCAAACGTGCTGCTATATTCTCTTTCGATGGAAACTACGGACTCTAAAGCGTGAAAGCGTTGCACAATTCAAATTCTTGTTTCATTGGCCAATTCTCCATTTTAGTTAAATTTAAAGATCAATCTATATAAAATAAAAATGAAACTGGTTGGTTTGATTTTTTGTAGCAACTTTCATCAGCCACCCTGTAGAAATTAATTTTTATGTTTAAAAAATGAGAAAATTTTTCCTATAAAAAAAATCTAACGTTAATTTTGGCACGCCTGTTATATAAAAAAAAGTTTTGGCCTCAGTATTAAAATAAAACAATAAAAAAATTTTAATCTCTCAAAAAACGCTTAGTTTAAGCATTCATGTAAATCCTAAAAATCTGGCATCTCTTTTTTAAAGCTGGTGAATTTTAAATGCAGCAGAGCAAATATTTGCTCTTTAATTTTAAATTTCCTTTTTTATCTTTAACAAAATCAATAAAACTTTTATTATTCACAGAAACAAAATAATTTTAAACTAAAAAATAGTGAAGAAGTGAGTGATTGTTAAAATAGAAAAAAACACAACGTCAATAACACTTTAGCACGCAAAGTCATTAAACTCGTCTCTTTTTCAACTTTTCTTTCCTCTCGTTTTTCTTATGCACTGAACTAAATGCAACAACAACTAAAATATAATTGGATCAATCAGTGAGTGCAGTAGAGAAAAGAATTATGGGTGTAAATAATTATTTAACAGGAGATTAAGAAAGAAAGATTGAAATAACTTATTCTAGTCATCAAAGAAACTACAACAACAAGCACACACACAACCCCCCCGTGTGTGGTAATATTCTTCCTCAAATGCATATTAAAAAAAATATTATTTAATGTTAGAAAGAGACATTTCTTTTATAATTGAGCTTTAAACACAATGCCGGCGACATGCGGCCATTATTAAATATTATGTAAACTAAAAATGTTTAATTATAAAAATTAATTAATTAAGCTCGCTGAATTTATAGAAACGCTTAAGAGTGACATTATAAACGAACTGGTAAACACAACCTCAAACACAGTTTTCACATCACTAAAACTATTCATACGCCCGAGCAAACGAAAAATACCCTCAGACGAACACACGTACCTAAATAATAACAAAAGACGGAGATATCGAAAATTAGCTTCGCATCAAGTGCATTCTACCTGCTGGCCACCCACGCCCTAAGACGCATACACACTAGGTGCATATACGCCTCAGTGTCCCCCCGGCGGCACATTTAACTGTTTTGACGGAAATCCACCGTCATTACATGTGTCTTCGGGGGTAAAAGGAAGCCCAGTCCCCTTCAAGGCTAGCAGGAGCCAACTAGACAATCCGCTATATTTCCACGGGAATCAATAAAGTCCTAGAGTTCCACTATTTATCTTTTTAGTCTCTTAGCTGTTATCTGACTGATTATTGAGGTCGGCCCTTCGGGAGTATCGTGGTGGCTGTATGTTTTGAGGCCCTCGTTTGAGTTTGTGGGTCGTATCATTCACAATGAATGGTCCAGGTGCACTGAGTATGAATGTCGTCGTGTTCTTAAATTATCCCCCCAGGGGCATATAAATATGGTCTTTATAGATTATTCCACTATCTAGACACAGTGCAACTGGGGTATAAAGGGAGCCCAGTCCCCTGAAGATTGGCAGGTGGTCAACTGGAAACTCCACTTTATTTCCACGGGGATCAGTGGCCTGCAGAGTTCATTATTTGTCTCTTTAGACTTATAATAGTTCTCTGGCTGATCATTGAGGTTGGCCCCTATATGGGAGCATCGTGGTGGTTGTGGTTTTGCGGCCCCATATCAGTCTATGGTTCTATGGTGGCCAGGATCATCTCGCTGTTAATGACACCCTAAGTGAATGATCCAGTCCAGTGAGCATGCTTGACATGTGTTCTGGACAAGGAGTTAGAAAGTCTCCGACTCTCTAGCAAGGTGTGATAGTTTGCAGACCTGCCCTGGAATTATTCAAGTTGCAACTAGGTGGTATCTGTTGCTTAGAATTATGTCTTCGGCTATCTAGGACGTTTGTATAACGTTCCAAATTATACAAAGTGGTTTGTCCACCATCTGATTAAGACTATATAGTCAGGCGCGGATGTAAAACAAATCACACTCTGTTCTTAAATTATATCCCCCGGGGGCACATATATATGGTCTTTGGAGATAGCAACAAGTTAGACCTGTGCAACTGGGGGAAAAGGGGAGCCCAGTCCCCTGAAGTCAGCAGGGGTACAACTGGAAACTCCACTTTATTTCCACGGGAATCAGTAAGTCGCAGAGTTCGTTATCTGTCTCTTTAGACATTTAACTGTTCTCTGACTGATTATTGAGGTTGGCCCCTATATGGGAGTATCGTGGTGATTGTGGATTCGCGCCCCGATATCAGGTCTTTTGTTTTAATATGGTGGCCAGGATCATTTCGCCGTTAATGACACGCTAGGTGAATGATCCAGTCCAGTGAGCATGCTAGACATGTGTTCTGGACAGGAGTTGGAAAGTCTCCAACTCTTAAGCAAGGAATGATGATTTGCAGCCCCGCTCTGGAATCATCGAAGTTGCAACTAGAGAGTTCTGTTGCATAGAATTATAGCTTCGCCTTGCTAGGACGAGCATGACGTTCCAAATTATGCAGTGGTTTGGTCCACCATCTAATTAAGACTTAATGGCCAGGCGCAGATGTAAATCTAATCACACAGTTGTTCTTAAATTATATTAAGCTTCATGCGTTCTGGAACAAGAGTTGGATAGTCTGCAACTCATTAGCAAGTAGTGAAGGCTGCGGCCTGCATCGGGCTTTTAAAATTGCAGCTAGGAGTGACCGGAGGATATACGTATCTAAAGGCCTTCTACGGCAAAGATGACGCTACATTTCATCCACAGTGGTTCCACCCGGGGGCACATTTATCGGTTTTTAAGGAATACTTGACTATCTAGACCTATGCTGCTGGGGGTATAAGGAAGTCCAGTCCCCAGAAGGCAAACAGGGTGTCAACTGGCAGATGCACGTTATTTCCACGGGAATCAGTAATCCCCGTGGATTGCTAATTGTCTCTTTAGACTTTTAGCTGTTCTCTGACTGATTATTGAGGTTGGCCCTTCGGGAATATAGTGGTGGTTGTGGTTTTGCAGGCCCAGCATGAATTGATTTTAAGTGGGCCAGGATCATTTCGCCTTTAATAACACCAACGGGTGAATAATCCAGATCCAGTGGACAAGGAGTTGGATAGTCTCCAGCTCTTGAGCAAGTAGTAGTTGGTTGCAACCCTGCTTTGAAATCGCTGAAATTGCAACTAGAAAAGACCTGTTGCTAGAATTAGTCCTCGGTTTCCTAGGGCGTGAATGATGTTGCTTTTCATTCCCAGTGGTTTGACCACCATCTGATTAAGGCTTACCGCCAGGTGTAGATGTAAATTTTATCACGAAATTTCATCCACCATCTGATTATGACTTACACAGCTAGGTGTAGATATAAATCTTATCACGTATACGCCTTAGTAGCAACTTTTGAGTGCACCGTATAACTACCGTCACTCCTTGCTTACAAGCTGGCGACTATCCAACTTCTAGTCCGGTCGCAAGCGCAACTAGGACATTTAGTTGGATGTTAATCTTATCTTTTCGTTAACGCCCCTTCGGAAATTTCCTCAAAGTCCTATTACACCTATTGGTGCCCGGAGGGTCCTCAACAACAACTAGAATAATGCCGTAGCATTTATTTTTATTTGTTTTTAAGAGAAGTAGCACTTCAGGCAACAATGCCTATTTAGTCGAGTACCAAGCTACATTATTTTAAAAAGGCATAGAGAAGAGATGAGGCAGATGGTGAAAGTAGAAGGATAGTTACGGAAATTAATTGCCGTATATAAGACAGCACAGCGACCAGTGACTATGCCTTCATTACTGAACAGCCCCACCGACAGTCAATGTTTATTTTTGTAGTGAAAAAAAACAGCTAAAGTCTTTGTTGGGAATCGAACCCACAACCCCCAGTGTTATGGGGTAGTAAACTACCTGTTAGCCTATAGGGGCACTTAATTTAACATTCATTGATATTAATATAGAGTGCATGATATACTTGGACATTCTCAAAGCTAATTTGAAGCAATCTGCGAGTAAAATGGGTCTTAGGGTGGGTCACCTATAGGACAACTGCTTTCTGTATTACCAGGGTGCGTATAATAAGTTACTGGTGGGAATTCGAAAGTCCTATGTCTCTTTAAGTATCGGATTGCTGCTACCCCAGCGATTGGTGCCTTATTTTATCCCCGAAAGCACATGTCATGATGGCAAAGAGAACCATTAAGACTAAGTGCCCCCGAAAGGGGAAAAAATAAAGTGATGTTAAAGTAGAATATTCTTGTTTTTTTTTAAGCAACTCTATAAGCTCCACTTGCTGGGCAAATGAATTAATTCAAGCTGAGACATCGTTGAGTATAGACAACAAATCAATGAAGCATATTTTAGGGCGGTACAGTGGCGAAGTTACAATCGTGTTTATTATGTGCGCAGCAGCTTTTGAAAGATCTATAGCAAGCGGTATTTGGTTGAGAAGAAATACAGCATTAAATTGATATTTCACTAAATAAGCAACTGGAACAATTTTCATGAAATATAGCGAAAAGATCACCGGTGAGGTGATATGCGCTCGTATTCTATTTACACTTGAATATTTAAATATGATTCTGTACAATTTCTATGTAACACTCGAACAAGAAAATAATTTGTTTACAATGTGTTTTTTGTTTACTTTTTTTTGTTTCTTGTCATTTGCATAAGTTCGAATAGCACAGAGTTATATTTTTCTTATTTGGTGCAGTTTCATTCGTTTTAGCGTTTTTTGTTTTTCACAAACTTTCGCGATTAATTGAAGGTTTTGTTGATAAGGCAACATATTTATTTGATGATTGAAAAATGGCCTACGAACGACAGGTCGAAAGGATAGTCGGTCGATTTTCAAGGCAAAGGTGAGTGACTAGGTTTCTTGCGCCTAAGTTTGTGTTCGATATTGTGGTATAGGCTGTTGGTATTTTTAATAAAGAAAAACAGAGTAAGTAATCGATTAACTTGGCAACTAAACGATTAACTTGGCAAACTAATAAAATAATAAAACTGTGTTAAATGTTAAATGTCAACACAAGAAAACAATTCCCCTTTCCACAAAAACAAGGTAAACACATGTATACTCACTCCCACGTACACACACACACAAACATACACACAAACACACACACAGACACACACTCACTCACTCATATACACAAAATTGTTACAAATATTTTTTGAATTGAAAAAGAGAAAGAAAACTAAAAAAGCTACTAAAAGTAAAGGGTGTCCGCCGGGAAGGTTTACTACTTTGTATGTTTATAATTTTTTCATTCAATGAAAGAAAATGGATCTTAAGTTGATAAATGTTTTATTTAATGCAGGCAATTACTTATGGAATAAATGTCCCCCCCTGTGTCAGACTCACAAATGCGAGCCTCCTTCGAGCACATTTTTCATTATACTCTCACACATTTTACGCACTATTTCATTAATTTCATCACGAATATTTTGTGTGAGTTGCTCAAGCGTTTCTGGTTTGTTTGCATAAACCCTGATTTTCAGATATCCCCACAAAAAGAAGCCCGGAATAGGTTAATCTGGCAACCGTGGAGTGGCCAATCAACATCACCATTTCTTGAAACAACTTGTTGAGGAAAGAGATCTCGCAGTAATTCCACTGTAATCCTGGCTGTATGCGATGTTGATGCCACATGTTAATTAAGCCCAAAGCTTACAGTCGTGGGGTAATTCGCTTCCCATTCGCAGTTATCGTTACGCCGTTTTCATTTTCAAGAAGTGTAAGGGTGCAACGATTTCTCCTGACCAAATTGCTCAGCAGACTGTTCACTTTTAATGGATGCAAATGTGTTTGTTGAATAATTTCAGGGTTTCCCATTCCCCCAGTACCGACTATTCAGTTTATTCTTATATTCATTCAAATGAAAATGTGCTCGTTCGTCACTCATTATGATTTTTTCATGAAAATCGGGGTTCTATTCGGCGGTGTAAATTGTCTTGTGATAGCAGCTCTTTGGTCAACTGTACCTTATATGGAAACAAATGCAAGTCCCTGTGCAAAATTGTGCCCAAAGTTGTTCTTTGAAGGCCAAGCTGCTGAGCACGGCGTTAAATCAAGGTTGATTGATAATTTTGAACACTTCTTAAGCAGCCGTGATGTTTTCAGTTGATCCTGCAGCACGTTGTGATCCCTGTTTGGGTATATCACCTAAAAACTATCTCTTTCTTCGAAATTATTCACTACGCGATGAATAAAGCGTTTTGTTGGCACATTATTTCTCCCAAAAATTTCACGTAACTTTCTCATCGTCACAGTAGTAATCGATGATTGATTTCGATAAAATGTTTTAACGATTTAAACGCGTTGGTTTATTGATATTTTTTCACACGCGTCTACTTCACGACTGCCAAATATGAACTGCCAAGGGCTAATGTTTAGCTAAATCATGGCAAGAGAAAATGGTATACCTTCCCGGCGAACACCCTGTATAAGGGAAATATACAATTCAAAACAGAAGTCGCCAGAAAATAACAACAATAAAACTATTGGAAAAATAAATGACATGAAAAATTTATAAGCGAAAAAGAACAGCTGGAAAATGTTGAATGCTTCTGTATCTTAGAGATACTTTTTTTATATTTTATTATATTTTAGATATAAATATCTTGGAGATACTTTTTAACTTCTTCATTTAAATGCATTTATATTTTGGAGATAATTTTTGGCTTCTATTGTATTTCAGATACTTTTGTATCTTGGAGACACTTGCTGCTATTGTATTTCCGATACTTTTGTATCTTAGAGATACTTTATAGCTTCTCTTTTATCTTTAAAATACTTTTTATCTTTTATTATGCTTTAGATACTTTTATATCTTGGAGATATTTTTTAATTTCTTCATTCAAAAATATTTATATTTTGGAAATATGTTTTAGCTATTTTGAAGATTCTTTTTAGCTACTCTTCTATATCAGATGCTTTTGGAGATACGTTTTATCTTCTATTATATTTTAGATACTTCTGTATCTTAGATATACTTTTTAGCTTCTATTGTATTTCAGATACTTTTGTATCTTAGAGATACTTTTTACATTTTATTATATTATAGATGCTTTTGTATCTGGGAGATATTTTTTAACTTCTTCATTCAAATACATTTATATTTTGGAAATATTTTTTAGCTATCTTGAAAATACTTTTTAGTTACTCTTCTATTTCACATACTTCTGTATCTTAGAGATAATTTTTTATCTTTTATTATATTTTAGATACTTTTATATCTTGGAGATACTTTTTAACTTCTTCATTCAAATGCATTTATATTTTGGAGATACTTTTTGGCTCCTCTTCTATTTCGGATACTTTTGTGTCTTGGAGATATTTTTTAGCTTCTATTCTATTTCAGATACTTTTGTATCTTAGTCATACTTTTTTATCTTTTATTATATTTTAGATACTTTTATATCTTGGAGATACTTTTTAACTTCTTCATTCAAAAACATTTATATTTTGGAAATATTTTTTAGCTATCTTGAAGATACTTTTCAGTTACTCTTCTATTTCAGATACTTTGTATCTTGGAGATAGTTTCTAGCTTCTATTCTATTTTAGATACTTCTGTGTCTTAGAGATACTTTTAAGCTTCCATTGTATTTCAGATACTTTTGTATCTTATAGATACTTTTTAACTTTTCTTCTATCTTTGAGATACTTTTTATCTTTAATTATATTTTAGATACTCTTATATTTTGGAGATACTTTTTATTTTCTTCATTCAAAAACATTTATATTTTGGAGATATTTTTTCGCTCTCAAATTATTTCTTTTCTATATCGGTTAAAGAAAGCATTCCTTTAAGCTTTTACTTAAGATAATGCTGTTTCTTGTTGTTGGACAAAAGTTTCTATGGCTTGAATGTAATTTTTGTTTTATTTTTTAACCTTGTTATCGCTGTTATTGTACTTTTCTCTATCATCGTTTAAAGACTTTTTATTTTTATTACATTCTGTTTTTTTTATTATTGTGTGTGTGTATATGTGTGTTTCGTGTATCTTTTAGTTGAATTTCATAGATAATCGTAAACATCTTCTCAGTTGTTTTTTTTTTTAATAAGAAATATTTATTAACTTGTGTTGTTGTTTTTGTTGGTTTTTTTATTTTTCTTTTGTTATAATTTTTGAACTTCAGTGGTCTGGTCGGTTTGTTGTGTATCGATTGTGTTGCCACTGTAATTAGTGTGGTCGGTCGGGTTAGTGGTTGAATGGAAGAGAAGGTGGTGGTGGTGGTGGTAGTGGTGTGTTTAGCTTTGAGGTTTGCTGATGTGGTAAAGATACTTTTTTTTATTATTTATTATTTTATATAAATTTTTGTTTAGTGAGGTTTCCTTCATTGCGTTGCAACAAAAAAAACAGTCTCAAACGAACTGTTGATGTGCATTGTGTGTCAAACAAAGAAAAAAAAATTTAAAGAAAATAGTGTTGACTAAGTGAAGTTCTAATAAAATGTAAATTTAAACAAAAATATTTGGTTTTAACAAAAATATCTTAGAGATTCACTTATTTATTTTACCAACCAGTTTCCCCTAGCGGAAAATAGTTTTGAGTAACGAAAAAAATATTTTTTTTGGAAAACAAAATAAAAACAATTTCTTTTTAAATTTAATTATAAAAATTTATAAATTTTTAAAACTCTAAAAAAAATTACCAAAAATTGTTGTCGCCCATTCATAAAAATATAAATTTAATTCCTCAAAATATTAAAGATACTTTTGTATCTATAACTTGTTTTGTTTTATTCATACGTAGCAACTGGTAGTTTAGTAATGATGTGGTGAAAAGTAATTTCTTAGCTTGATTCTTTAGATGCATCTTAATTATTTTTAAACTATAAAAAAAAATTAACCAACGAATTTAAATTTACCTTAAGTATCTTTTGGATTGTTTTTTTTTAATACTTGAAATAACCAAAATTAGGGATCTGAACACAACTAAAATAAATCAAAAATGAACAAAAGTTTTTTAAAGATACTTTTTTTTAAGTATCTTAAAGATACATTTTTTAAGTATCTTAAAGATACATTTTTTAAAGTATCTTAAAGATACTTTTTTTAAAATATTTTAAAGACACCGTTCTTAAAGTACCCTAAAGATAAATTTGTTAAAGTATCTTACAGATACCTTTAAAGATACCTTCTTTTAAAGCATCTTTTAGATCCTTTTTCGAAGTACATTAAAGATACTTTTTTTAAGGCATCTTAAAAGTACTTTTCTTAAAACATCTGGCTAATTTTTTTAAGCATCTTAAGGATACTTATTTAAAGTATCTTAAAAATACCTTTTTTGAAGTGAGTTAAAAGTACCTTTAGTTTCAAGTATTTTAAAGATTATTTTGTTGAAGTATCTTAAAGATAGTTTTTAAAGTATCTTTTTTTAAGTATTTTATAGATAATTTTTTCAAAGCTTTTAAAGATACTTTTTTTCAACATTTGAACGACACTTTCTAAGTATCTTAAGGACACCTTTTTAAAATTATCTTAAAGATACTTGGTACTTTTTTTTAAAGTACCTTAATACTTTTCTTAAGTATATTAAAGATATTTCTTTAAATTGTCTAAAAGATACTTCTTTTAAGTATCTGAAAGATGCTTCTTTTAAGTATCTGAAAGATACTTTTTTCAAAGTATTTCAAAGATAAAATTTTCAAAGTATTTTAAAGATACTTTTTTCAAAGTATTTTAAGGATACTTTTTTTAAAATATCTTAAAGATACTGTTTTTTAAAGTATCTTAAAGTTACTTTTTCAAAGTATTTTTAAATACTTTTTTAAGTATCTTATAGATATTTTTTTCAAAGTATTTTAAAGATACTTTTTTTAAGTATATTAAGGATATTTTTTAAGTATCTAAAAGATACTTTTTTTAAAGTATTTTAAAGATACATTTTTTTAGTATCTTAAAGACATCTTTTTAAAATTATCTTAAAGATACTTTTTATACGTAACTTTTACTTTTTTCAAAGTAGCTTGGCACTTTTTTTAAAGTATCTGGATACTTTTTTAAGTATATTAAAGACGCTTTTTTCAAAACATCTTAAAGATACTTTTTTTCTAAAAGTATCTGGGCGATACTTTTTTTAATAACTTAAAACTACGTTTTTTTTAAGTATCAACGATACTTTTTCTAAGTATCTTAAAGATATGTTTTATAAGTATCTTTAAGATGCGTTTTTTAATTATCTTAAAGATAAGTTTTCTAAATTTAAAAAGAAATCTGTAAAAATTATCTATAAATTCATAAAAGATACCAAAGTATTTGTGAGATATATTTTTGAAACATTATTTTAAACCTACAAGTTCTTTGCCTATTAAGCAGGGAAAGAGTAGTAGCGTAAGAGGTCATATTCAAATAGTTAATTGAAATCATAAAATTCAGATAAAAATTGTTTAAATTAAAAAAAACGCATTTAAACTTAAAGTGAAATAAAAGTTCTTAAAAACGTAAAAAATATTTTTTTATTAAAAAAAAATTGTTTTTCTTTAAATTTGCATATATTTTCTTTAAAATATTTTTTTTCAAAATTTATACAGATTTAAGAAAAAGATTTCTTTGCATTATTCGCGGTTAATAGTTGTGTACAGTATTTAATATGATAATATCAGATTTTACCTATAAAATCTGAACAACGCTATCTGTTAGATACTTTAAAGAAACATTAAAATAGACTTTTGCCCATAAAAGAAAGAAAAAAAATATGAAATCGATATAAAAATAACCGCAGCGAAGACGAATAGTCAACATAAAAAATAATATTTCGAAAAAAAAAACCAAAACGAATTTTTACAAAGTTTCCGAAACACCCTGTATTCCGGGCAGTGGCACTAGTACTACTATAATGATGAGTATAGATCAGAATTCAGCTAACAATGATGGGTGTAATTCTAATGAATCTCCCATGGCGTCTACAGCTGATAATCAGCTGTATACACGATCTATTTCTGTGGTTGGTAATTCCAATGGAGGTAACCAACGAAAGCAAATAAAAATACTGGTGAAAGCAAGGTAATTATGGCAACTAATAAATAAATAAGTTAAATAAATGGTAAAAATGTGAAAATAATTTAAAAATAAAAAATATAACAAATTAACAAGTTTCCCAGCTTTGTAATACAGGGTCTCAAAATCAAATTAGCAAAACCAGTGGAATATTTGAATAAATACTAATTTTTTAATAACAACTGCCAGCCCTGCATTCAAAAGTGCTGCAATAACACAGTTAACTAATTTATAAATTTGTAATATAACTACTATATCCAACCCTGCATTAAAAGATTGTGCGACCAAATCAATAAAAAATAAAATTCAATAGTGGAAAAAGTTTTAAATATATAATTTTTTAATTCCCAGCTCTGTACTGAAATCAAATTCAACAAAGCGAATCGTATAGTAAACGGTTAAAAAGTTTGCAAATTAAATATCTCCAGCTCTGATTTAAAGAATTCCGTAACCAAATGAATAAAAATAAAATTTAAAACTAAAATAAATTTTAAATTTCTAAGTTACTAATTCACAGCTCTGCACCAAAATGCTATGAAATCAAATTTAACGAAAACCACATAATTTCCAGCTCTGCAATGAAAAGTTCCGCAACAAAAGCAACGAAAATAATATTTATTATTGGAATAATTTGTAAATTAGGACATTTTAAATTCCCAGCTCTGTACTAAAAATTCCTTTTTTTGATCAAATTTAACAAAAACCAATCGAATAAATTTGCAAGTTAATGATTTCCAGCCCTGCTTTAAAAAATTTCGTAACCAAATCAAGCTTTAGTTAAGTGAATCCACTAATTTTTTGTTTTTTTTTAAGAGAAGTAGCACTTCAAGCTACAATGCCTATTTAGTCAAGTTCCTTGCTACATTCTTTAGGAAAGGGATAGAGAAGAGATGAAATAGGTGGTGAAAGTAGAGGGATAAACGGAAATTAACTGTTGTATAAGACAGCACAGCGACCAGTGACCATGCCTTCATCACTGAACAGCCCCACCGACAGTCAATTTTTATTTTTATAGTGAAAAAAAAAACCAGAGTCTTCGTTGGGAATCGAACAATACCTACTAGCCTACAGGGGCACCTATTATTTTGCCTATCTCCTACATTCTTGAACAGGCTAGAACTTGCATGGACATTTATAATATGTTTAAAAAGTTCCTCACCAAGAGAAAAGGCTCTTGTAGCAAATAATTGCAAAATATCAGAAATATATCAGTGATAAGTCGTGTCTTAAATTCATGGCCGCCACTGTATATCTAGACTTTTTTAAACAGAAAATAGTTGGTCTTTGATTAAAATTTGTTTAACAAAATAAAAAATTTGTTTTGTGGTCACATTAAGTACATTTATTTGCTCATTTTTGTTTGTTGAAACAACCGGCAAATACTGGCAAATAGATATAGGGGAAAACATGCTTGCCCTGTGGTCACACTTGAACAAATATTTGATTGAACTGTCAAAAGAACATAACTTTATTTGCCCCAACTACATACAGAAAAGTATAATTACACGAAAGCGTATGGACAAAGTTGGTAGAATTTCTTGTGTTAGGTTGTGGAGCAGCATTAGTACTTCTTTTAGAAGAAGAAAAGAAAAAAATCAAAGGCAGTGGGTTGGGATTCTTTTTGACGTTCCTTTTGCACGCCATCTAAGAAAAAAGCGTGACCTTGTTCCGTACAGATGCATCTGTGTCGTTTGTGAGAGTTTTCAGTTCACTTAATAAATAATTACACAACGTCCAATTTGGATCCGTATAATTTTTTGACCGTTCTTTAATAGCTATAATAGCTTCGCGCATTGTGTCAGCTATAAGCGCCGCAGCAGTTGAATTTGCTTCATTTTTTATGATTTTTTGTTCGATGCCGTTTTGATAACGGAGGTGTTGAGGATTCCGAGTGATCAAAAGCTGTTAGGAAAACATGTACTTACATTTATATTTAATTCATAAAATTGCAATTATACTTACAATTGCAGTCTGATACATCATCAAATAATGTATTTGATATTGTTTGTTCTGTCTGCAGATCCTCAGCACACCCAACAAAGTTCATGATGTTAAAAAACCTCCATTTTGGAGTCATTGATGAGCCTTGGCCCGATTTAGTTTTGACCCTGTCGGCATAGCCACGATACTGAATACGCAGGTTTCTCCATTTTGCTGTTAAATCTGTCGTGGAGTATATTTGATGAAAATGATCGAAAATGTTCTGCCAAGCAGTGTCACGCATTGCTTTGTTATGGTACCCTGCATCTGCCGCATCCCATAAACATTTATGTGTCTCAACCAAAGAAATTAGTTTTGTCACGTCAATGTCGTCCCAGTCTCGAATAACTTTCGGTTTGTTTCGCGGCTTTTTGTTTTTTTGGCGGGGCGGTTAAGTTTGCTGAGCCTTCAGGTTGGTAAAATTCCGTAATTTCACTACTTGTTTCTATTTTTTCATCGAAACTAGATATTTCCACTGGAAAAACATTTTTCAAAAAATATTGCTGCATGTACAGAAAAGGTTCAGTTACAGTTTTCTTATATACACACATATAGTACTCTTTTCATTTTCTTTTTCACTTAAATGTAATTTGTTTGAAGTATACTTCAACTAAACTTTATTTTTTACGAATAAGGGCATAGATAAAAAAGTGATGTTAAATCCAACTATATTATTTGCTTAAAATTGATTTTTATTTTAAAATAATGGCTCGATTATGGATGGCAATCGAACTTAAGTTGCGTTGCCATTTGCCAAAATGATATTACGTATGTCAACTGATAACTAACAGCTGTTAATTTCAGTTGCCAAACTGGCAACCACAAATTTTTAGTTGCTGTGTAGTTTTTAAATCAAAAAAGCGAGTAAAATTAATAGATAAGCAAAATATTGTTTTGTTTTTATATTGAAATAATAATATTAAAATGCTCTAAGGTAACAGATTTCAAAATCGTAAAAATAACAAGCAGACAAAAATTCGATCTTATAATTAAAGATATATGGAAGCCAGGCCCAATGCTGCTCGTGGGGTACGTGCTTTTAGGTATTAGGATTCGTACGTGTGTCCCATCCACACAGTCCACAAAGCCAGGAAACTTGGTTTTTGGATAGCACCTGTTCTTGTTTTATTTTTTCTTCCTCTGTCATTTTACAGTTTATCCAAATTCCACAGATTTTATTCTCGATCAAATAGATCACCTCTTTTAAAACCACCGACAACGTAGATTGTGCTATTCTAAGGTTGAAATCATTACCATATGCTTTCTGAAAACCTTGACGCAGCACACCCCTTTAACAGCGGAAGTATTGCTGTAGCTCTATGGTCTTTTAAATTATCCACCAGATAAAATACCGCTTCTTTGGGAAGACGAAAATATGCTTATTTAAAATAAATTCAATTAACAACATGAACTCACTGTAGAGCAGGATTTGAATTATCCCTCAAGTGCCGTCTACTTGATGCCACATTTTGCACTTCATTCTCTTCACCACTGAACTAATCATAATTAATTTTTGTACGCTATGATTTTTAAAATTTTTAAATGCTTTATCTTATAGCTTTGTTTACGTTTTTTAGTTGCTTAGATGTCATTATCAATAACTTCTTGGCAACTGAAAAAAGTTGCCATACGTAATGTTAATTTTAACTTCAGTGGCGTTGCCAGTTCTCAAAGCAACTGAACTTTGGTTACCTTCCGTAATATAGCCATAACATTTATGTCTAATATTTTTTAGATTTAGTATTTTCAGTTCAATTGAGGGTTTTTTTTTTTATTTAAGTAACAACACACTTTTAGCAGCTGTTATTTGCCTCTGTTTTCTCTTACAAAAAATTTGTGAGTTCAAATATTCATTTGCTCAAAAATGAGTCAAATATTTGACATTGAGTGGTCACATTATGTTCACATTAAAAACATTTTTGCTTGCCGGCAAATAATTTTATTTGCCAGCAATCAGCTGTTTTGCTCTTTGCCTGCCAATAATACTTTGTGGTCAGACTACGGCAAACAATTATTTGACGTTTTTAGTCAAATGTTTGCCAAATGTGACCGTACCTTTAGGCTTGATAAAGTTATACACGAACCCTTTTAAAAGTAATTGCTAAATATGCCCCCTAATTAGGTTTTGCAACTACACGAATGGGTCGCATTAAATTTATTGATTTTTTCATTTTTACGCCACTGTAGAATTAAATATTAATTTATTATTTATTTTATGCAAAAAAGAAGAAACATTTTTCAGTTCTTTGAACTTTTTATCGTCAACAAAAACTGGTTTTTTTCCCCATCACTCTACTGGAATTATGCATAATTTTTCCTCTCTGTCTAGTCTTGATAAATACATTAGACAGCCGGCTAATTTTATACACATGCACACACATACTTACATATGTATATGCGCTTGTTTACTTTTCTTTCTTAACACAAGAAGAAACTTATTAAAATTAAGTTACACGTTTTGTTTTCTCATACGTTTAAAGTGTGCAATTTAAGACGAGACTTGTTGTGGTTGGTTGAGTTTTATTCACGCGGAAGTTGTTCTCCTTCAAGCTACTTAAGCCGGTATGTAGGCTTATACTTGCGAAAAGTATTTATTTATAAATGAGTTCAAGTGATTTCGCACAACTGGGCAGCACTCTAATTCAATATTTTCATATTCCAGAATTTTTCTTTTAATGAAAAAGTGTTTACCCCTTCTCTGGTATTTGTCAACACTTTATCTATTTCATACTCTGTGTGGAAAATATGGTAGAATTGTTTTATTTATTGTTGTTTATTTATGTTTTTGCATACACACACACACACATCCACTTGAAAACAGACCTCTCTGTCTTTTATTTTCTTAATCATTTTTTTATGCTTCATTTCTTACTCTCAACGGTAAGATTCTCTCTCTCTCACTCACACTTCATTGATTAAGCTGTCTATTCATACAAGTGTTTTGTTTTTGTCAACAAAACATGTTTTGATATGAATTGTGTTGTATAGGCTTAATAAACAGAGATGGTAAAGTCAACACATATGAATTGGATTATGTGTTTTGCACTATGCTCCTGGGTATTTTATTCATTTTAGTGAAAAAAGTTTGATTGTTCGCTAAAAAAAAATAATAATAAACAGTGGTTTAATACAGTCTACCTCTTAATTTACAACATAGAATTTTATTAAAGGGTTCTTCAACAAGAAGAAATAAAATAAAATAATAAAATAAAAAATTTAAATTAAGATGATTCAAATTTTTATTGTATTACGAAGAGAAAAGTTCGGTAATTATGAATGGAAAATGAGATCACGACCACGCCGACAGATGTCGGATTTTGTCATCAAAGTTTTTAATCACTTTTTGGCAAAATAGCGGTCCTAGTTCGTTAATCGATTCGATTGGCTCCCTTATAGACTTTCTCCTTAACATAACCCCAAAAAATTATCCAGTGGTGTTAAATCACACGATCTGATTGTTGTAAAATTATGGGATCGGGAAATTTGGTTTGCAATAAATTGATTGTTTCATTGGCTGTGTGACATGTGGCAATGTCCTGTTGAAACCACAATAAAATCGTTAACAACAGGCCAAAATTGAGTTGTTAGCATCTCGCGTTAGCGTAATCCATTGACCATTACCGCAGCTCCAGCCTTATCTTAAAAAAAAAACAGCTTAGCAACGCATCGAAACCACTTAGCGCACCATACAGTGACACGTTGAGCATGCAAAGGCTTCTCAATAATCGCTGTTGGGTTTTCAGAAGCCCAAATGCAGCAATTTTGCTTGTTGACATACGCTGACACGTGAAACTGGGCTTCGTCTGAAAAAATGATTTTTTTTTTATTTTAGAAAAACCAGCCGGTTGTTCCTGCACCAGTTGAACCTTGTAAGGCTGCAAAATCAAATCTTTATGCAAAATTTGCCATGTGGTGGTTTTGGATAACCTCAATTGTTGAGAACGCCGAGGAATTGACAAATTTGTATCTGCTTCAACACTGTGGCTCACGGCTGCGATGGTTTTAGTTGAACGAGTCTGACAACTCAAATTTAACGAGGAGCAGTTTTTGTGAACATTCGATTTGAATTTTCCTACATTGAAAGTGACAGGAAAGACCTCTGGAGGAGGTCACATACGAACTGTTCTGCTAAAAAACCTATTCTCCCTGTAAATGGATACGCTCTCAACGAAAATCAAGTTAAACGTAAAAACATGAGAGTAACGGGAACAAACTCCCTAGTTTCTTAAAAGCACTTACCATTGTAGTCACGATAAAACAGTAAAATACAACCTACATTGCGTCGATGCTCTAGAGAATCAATAAAGTTGATAAAGTTGGATACTTTACCTTTCTTAATGGCCCTCCACTCTACGCGATTAAACAACTCCAAAATTAACTTTGGAATGCCGGCCCATACACGAGAGTTGTATTCCCTCTTTGAACGAATATAGGTGACATAAATAGTACGAAGATCGGATGGAGTGAAGTATCTCTTACACCGTTTTAGAAAACCCAGGCACTTGAAAGCTTCTTTGGAAGCCTAAAAAATATGTTTAGACCATCGAACATTATACTGAATCAAGAGCTTTCGATTTCGTAATACTTATATCACCCATAGTAACAGGTGCAGCACCATTTCCGAACACCGATCTATGCGTAAGCATATATATCGGAGATTGTGGAGAGATCGTGATTGAGCGTATCATTCATGTTATGTCTTTTGGTACCTACCACCATCTAGGTGCCAGTCTTACAGGCATTGAAATCGACCATATTAAGAAGACTCCATTCGGACAGTGTTGCGAAATCGTGATTGAGCGTAACACTCATTTTCCGCATTTTAGAACTCACCACCAACTGGCTCGGTCTATTACTAAATGAATACGAATGACAAATGATGCTGGCATCTGCGAAAGAGGAAAAAATAAATCTTTATAATTTACACAAAAATGCAATTTTGTGCCTCATAAAAAAATACAGCGTTGCCATTTTAGCGCCTCTTTTTAATTATGCCAAACGCACTGTTTTTTTTTTTTTATTTTAGCGAGTAAAGTAGTTCAAAATGATTTTTACTAAAAATATTTACTCAAATATTGTTTTTAATGCTAGGTGGGTGTATCTGTTGTGTATTTTTATAGAGGTACTAGCAAACTCGGCGAACTCCGTTTGGCCACTAGATGGCTTCGTTTTTTGTAACATTTCGTTTGGAGATTAAAAGATGAAGGAAAATTATTTTTTTTTTAATTTATATTTCAATTACAAAAATGAAGTGGAATTTAGTTGAACTTCTCTAAGTAAAAAATGAAAGTGAATCCAAAGTAAATACTGAATCGAAGCTTTATACGTGTCCGCAAATTAACCGCTTCATTGGAGTGCTCTTTGGTAAAACATATTTTTTTGTTTTTTGGTCTGACGGTAACACAAACAAAGCGGATGGTTTCCCAACTCGTGAACACGCAACGTATAGCTGCCCATGCGAAAAACAATGATTTTCTAAATTTATTCCGCAAAGACTAAACTATTGGCCTTGCGACTTGTTAGTTGTCATTGCGAACGCAAGGCGAACGGGAAATTGCAATCGTTTGAAGTTAAACGGAAGATCAGTCGGAATCATTGGTATTCGAGGAATACATACATTTTCACCTGCGTACTTTCCGTTAATAATGGTTGCCTCAATCAAATTTGGTTTTATTATGTTTAGTTGGATTTGACATTTCAATAGATAAATAGACCCGTCTTTTTCAATTTTGCAAAATGTACCCAAAACAAGATTGCCGTTACTTCCGATTTTCATAAGCCAGCTTTAGATGAATTTGTGAATTAAAAATTGTGAAATGCCTGTGAAATAATAAGCCTCGTTAATATTAAAAAGTGTCTCAAAATTCATTCCAAATGAAGTGTCAAAAAGACAAATACATGACATTAACATCATGTCAGCGATAATTAGACTGGTGCTTATTTGATTGATTAAACAATTTATTAGCAGTCGCAAATTTAATTAAATAACAATTTAATTATAAAACTTGTTAAAAATATTCAGCAATATTTTTTTTAATTATTAACACATTTAACATATATTAATTAGAAATGTAAATAAATTGTTTAATGCAAACAAATATTGGTTTGTTCATACGAATATTTAAAACATCCAAAATATATTTCTCTCCGCCTTTTCTGGCTGTTGTTCGTTCAGTGTATACAGCAAACGCTTTCGATGTGAAGACATAATTTTCAAGCCGTAATTCAATTCGTAATGGTGAGTCAGTGTTTGCGTCTAGGTAGTTCTGTTGTTAAGATAGTTTTTACTCCTGTATGATAGAATGCCAGCCACCTGGCACTTTATGCAAGGCTTATCTCTCAATAACACCGTCCTTTATTATTACCTGGGTACGTGTATCCGTCTGAGGATGTTTTTCGTGTGTTCGTGTGTATGAGCAGCTTTAGTGGTGTGAAAATTGTGTCTGAGGTCGTGCTTACCTATTGTCACAGTTAAAAGATTTTGTTTTATAGATTTTCATGTTTTCCAGAATGTCCTTTTTTGCTAGGATGTAGTAATGTCATACATTCATCTATTTCCCTTGGTGTGTGTCCGTGAGTGTCAAGTTGTAATGCTCCGTTTCTATGACCGTATGTGTTCTGTAAACCTTCTTTTTATTGTTCGTCCAGTCTGCCCTATATAAGTATTTTTACAGGCACAATTAAGACTGTATACTCCGCTGGCACTAAATTTCTCAGTTGTTTCTGTCGTTCTCCTGAGATTATGTCTCAGAGTGTTGCCGGTTTTTAATGCGGTGAGTAAACCTTCTTTATGAAAAAGGTTAGTTAGTCTGTATCGGTCGTTTTTTTATCGGTTGTTTTTTTTTTGTCTTCTTTATTCCTGTTTTTACTGTTGTATTGTCTAAGAAGTTTATTGATGGCAGTGGGGGGTTTGTAGCTATTATTTTTAGCAATAGTGTAAATTGTATCGAGTTCTTTGTGGTACTTATCTGTCTAAATGCTGCTAGTTTATGTTGGGTAGGGTGGTTCGAGGTGTTGTGAATGGTAATGTTCATCGTCGTCGGTTTTCTATAGATGTCAAATGTTAAACAGTCAGTTCGTCGTGTTATAGTGATGGAAATTTCTGTCTTGCTTTTTTTTGTGCGTTGTGTATGTAATGTTATTATGGATTGCGTTTAAGTTGGCTAGCATTTTTTCGGCGTTGTCATGTTTGAGGATGCTTATGATGACATCTACTTATCTATAGTAATGAGTTATTTTGTGTTGTTCTTTGATGTTTTTACATGTAGTGATTCGAGATGTTGCATGAACATTTCCATGAAGATTGCGGAAGTTGGCTTTCCCATACCGAGTCCATCAGGTAATTGGAAAAGTGGTTATTAAATCTAAATAAGTTCGTCTTAGCAATATCTATAATATCAGTGATGGTTTCTGTATAAATTGTCTGTGTGTCACGCAGGATATCTAAGTTTTCATGTGCTGGTATTGAGGCATATAGGTCCTTGATGTCAAAGGAAGCGAGTCGCGTGGTTTCGGTTATCTTGATGGCATTAAGTTGTTCCATAAGGTTTTGTGTATTACGTACGTACTTTGTAAATTGATCTTTTCTTTAAATAAGGCAGTGAGGTGGTTAGCCAAGTGATATGCTATTTCAGGTCTGTAGTTTATAATGCGTCTCATTGGTATCTTTTCCTTGTACATATATTTTCGGTTGTGCTTTCAGTATTAATGGTCCTGGATTCATGTTCATTTATTATACAAATAAATAAACGTTTTGCAGCATTTTAATAGGCTGCGTATATTTCCCTTTTCTATAAAACGCCAAGTACAATAATATTAAACAAAGTGGCATCATTTTCAGAGTCTTTTATAAACAAAACTACAAAGAGAGAAAAATATTAACAGTTAATTTACCCTCAAATGAATTCGCCTTATATGCCAGCAAATTCTTTGACAAGATTTGTTTATAAAAACAATGTAAATTTTTTATATATGTAAATTATTAAATTAATAATTATTTACAGTTGAATAACATGAATTCTTTTTATATTTTGTCATTTTAGATCAACCAGCAGCGTTAGTACACTTGCTCAGCAACCGTTATCGTCCATGGCACCATTGCAAACACACACTGAATGTCAAAGTGTTCAATGTTTAAATATTTTGGATAAAGATTACAAATCTTTATCATCCACCAACACCATAGGTACAACAACATCATCATCCTCTAGTCCACCGCAGAAAATAAAAAATACATTGCAACATCAGTTATCGATACCAGAATCCCTGCATACAACATCTGGTGAGAATACAAGTGCAAGGTAAGTGAGAACTATATTTTTATTTATATTTTTTAACTGAAAAACACAGAATAATTAATTCTACATAACGCGACACTGAAATCGCAATCAACAATATTAAATTAATATTAAATTTTACCACAAAATATCCAACGAGAATACTGATAAACGGCGTCATCTTGTATTGCCGTCGCTAAATAGATTAAAGTATATTCCTACATAACAGAATTATGCTTTTGTTTTTCTTTATTGAAATTGCAATTTGCAATTTATACTTTGAAATAAGATATTTTGTCAATTTATTGGATACGAAATTGTTCGCTAATTTCGTATTTTAGAATTTTTTTTATTTAAATTAATTTTAGCAAAAAGAATTATGAAATTATCATAATTTCAAAAACGCCTACAACTAGGGATTCTGAAATAATGGCATCTCTGCATGTAGTTCTGCTAGCGCCTGCATGCATAAAAAGCAGCATCACTCTCAAAATAAAAACAACAAATTGAACAAATTGTTCAATATGATATTGTTGCCAGATAGAATTTACACTAATTGAGAAATTATGTTGAAAATCGTTAGAGATTGTCGGTGGAAAGATGAAATAACTTTTTAATCCTTTTGTTTGAGGAATTGTTTTAATAGGTTTTTAAAAGAAAATCGAATTTTTAAATTATGCGTTACAATAAATTGTGGGATCAATTGTCGATTTTAATTTTATTCCTTTAAATTTATTTTTAGAGGTTTTTCTTAGGGAAAATATTTTTTATCTCTACAGCACAAAGATATTATTAATGTTTCCAATTCGCATCAGAAATCGTAAGACCCAATTAAACATTTAATTATAGTTAATTTATGATATTTTTTAGGTTTATTTATTGACACTTAAAAAGAAAATTTTGCTTATTTATAACAATTTTAAAAAGAACTTAATCAGTAAAGTTTTAATTGTATTAATTGGAAATGATTGATAACAAAACCATTTGATATCAATTTATTTTTAATGCCCCAAATTTAATTATTTTTATTTTGGTTTTTGAAACCACCTGTTGTTTTGATCAAAATAATGATTATAAATAAAAAAAATGTAAACTTTTTTAAAATCATAAATTGATTTTGTTAAATTGATATTCTGTAAATTAAAATTTTATCTTTAATAATTTGTGTTTGCTTTTTATTAGTCAAATTATGTTTGTTTAATAAACCAGTTTTGATTTTATAGCCCTGCAGGTGTTTAAAATTGATAAACTTTAATTTTTGATAATTTTAACCATTGAATTACCTCCTAATACAGTTTTACTATTTACCTATATATCGCCAATTATTATTTAAATTGGCTCATACACATAACTACGTGTATAAAAATGTAATTTAAACAAGCTACCACCTATTTTCTTATTAAAATATTTTAGACGTTTTAAGTCGTCTATAAATTAAAATCGCTGAATATAAAAATAACGTTTGATTACTATTTAACAGTGGTGTAAACAAAATTATGGACAGCTGAAATAAAAATAAATTAAAAAATTTTATATTGTTTTTTTTTTTGTTTTTAATTTTTAAATAAAATTGTATACGTCAAACAGTTTAAATGAAAAATTTCGAATTAAACTCGATTTTATTTTCATATTTTATTTTATTGTTTTTAAAATGGACTTTTTTTTTAAATCATATTTTTTGACAGCCAACTGTCATTTTTCTTAAAAATTCAGTGAACAGTGTAACCAGAGAGTTATTTATTTGAAATTTTAATAAGGTGGTGTTGCCAACATAAATTAGCAATCACACTTTAAATACTTTATTTGAAATAAACACGATATTTAATAAAGATTATTCGGAATTGATCGTTCGGCAGCAAATTAAAAATGTTGCTGAAAGCTCAAAAAAAATTTAAAGTAAATTTTTGCAGGAAAATTATTTTTATTTTCCTCTTATCATCAAAATAATGTCCTCGCTTTTGGGTATCAATAAAGTCATCGACTTTTTAGAGTTCCATGTATATCAGCAACGAGTTCAAAATCGGAATAAACTTTTAAGTCGTAAGGCTCCATAAAAAATGTGCGTAAACCATCGCGTATTTGACTGGCTCGTTCAAGTGAAAACTTCGCAGTCGTTAGCCACACTGCTGAAACAGAATGAAGTTTGGTAATTTCCTTAACGTTCTCGTCAATTGGAGTTATCCAACACCACCACAACGTGTGATCTGATTTACATCCGCGCCTGGCCATGAAGCCTTAATCAGATGGTGGATCTAACCACTGCGTAGTTTGGAAAGTCATGCTCGTCCCAGGAAGCCAAAGCTATAATTCTATGCAACAGAACTTTTTAGTTGCAACTTCGATGTTTCCAGAGCAGGGCTGCAAATCATCACTCCTTGCTTAAGAGTTGGAGACTTTCCAACTACTGTCCAGAACACATGTCTAGCATGCTTACTGGACCGGATCATTAACCTAGCGTGTCATTAACGGCGAAATGATCCTGGCCACCATATTAAACAAAAGACCTGATATGGGGCCGCGAAACCACAACCACCACGATACTCCCATAAAGGGCCAACCTCAATAATCAGCCAGAGAACAGTTAAATGTCTAAAGAGACAAGTAACGAACTCTGCGAGCTTACTGATTCCCGTGGAAATAAAGTGGAGTTTCCAGTTGTACCCCTGCTGACTTCAGGGGACTGGGCTCCCTTTTTCCCCAGCTGCACTGTGTCTAGATAGTCGAAGTTCTATAAAGACCATATTTATGTGCTCCCGGGGGGACCAACACCACCACATGGCGAATTTAGCATAAGGATTTGACTTTGAAGCCTTACAAGGTTAAATTAGTGCAGGAATTAAGGCTGGCCGATTATTCACATCGCCGTAGATTCGCTTAAGTTATTCAAGAACAACCGGCTGGTTTTTCTGAAAACATAAGTTTTTCAAACGAAACCCATTTTAACTTGTCAGCGTATGTCAACAAGTAAAATTGCCGCATTTGGGCTTCTGAAAACCTAGAGCAATTATTGAGAAGCCTTTGCATGCTCAACGTGTAATTGTATGTTGCGCTATGTGGTGCAGAGGCGTGATTGTCCATTTTTTTTTTTTTTTTGTGGAAGATGAAATGCGGCAACGGTCAATGAATTACGCTATCACCGAAGGCGTGAAAAGATTTACATCTGTACCTAGCTGTCTAACCCATAGCCAAATGGTGAAACAAACCACTGTGGATAAAATGTAACGTCATCTTCGCCCTAGAAGGCCTTCAGATACATAAATCCTCCAGTCACTCCTAATTGCAACTTCAAAAGCTCAAAGCAGACCGCAGCCTTAACTGATTGCTGAAAAGTTGGAGACTATCCAACACCTGGTTCAGAACGCATAAAGCTTAATAAAGTTTAAAGGCAGAACGGCAATTATGCTCACTGGACCTGGACCATTTATTGTGTTCATTGTGAATGATACGACCCACACAACTGAAACGAGGGAAACCACAACCACCATGATACTCCGGAAGAGCCAACCTCAATAATCAGTCAGAGAACAGCTAAAAGGCTAAAAAGACAAATAGCTGAACTCTGGGAATTTACTGATTCCCGTAGAAATATAGTGGAATTGTCCACTTGGATTCTGCCTTAAAGAGAATTGGGCTTCCTTTTACCTCCGTTGACACATGTAATGGCGGTGAGTTTCCGTTAAAACACATCAGTTGCCCCGGGGGACCCTATCGCAGGATGCTAACAACTCAATTTAAGCCTATTTTTGACGACATGGATATCACTGACATATGGTATCAACAGGACGGGGCCACATGTCACACAGCCAATGAAGCGATCAATTTATTGCAAGCCAAATATCCATGATCGCATAAGTTCACGACAGTCAGCAGTTAAGTGGACAGCCAGATCATGTAATTTAACACGACTGGATTTTTTTGTCGGGCTCTGTTAAGGACAGAGTCTATACGAAACCAATCGAATCGATTTCTGTCTTGAAACTCAAAATCCATGATGTGATTAACGAAATAGGAACGCCGTTTTGCCAAAAAATAATTAAAAACTTTGGTGGAAGTTTTGCCGAACTTTTCTATTCGTAACACAATAAAAATTTAATTATTTTAATGTCGATTTTTCGCTTTAGAAAAGCAGCTTCTTGTTGAAAAACCCTTTGTATCAGTATAAGTGAATTTGTGGTTGTATTTTATAGGCTGCTACATGGCAACATCAATGCTATTTATAAATCTACTGAAAAACTACAGTAGTAAGACTCTCAAAATTTAATGTAGATTTCTCTGAGATTAACATGTGCTTTTTTTCGGACCAGCCCTCAGGGGATGACCCCTACATATGTAAAGCATTGTGCCATAAGTAGGAAATTAGGTTACGGGAAGGAGGAAAGAGGGAGTAGTGTCTGTGAACATTCAGTTTGAATTTTCCCAGATTGAAAGTGACAGGAAAGATCTCCGGAGGGATTTTATTCCACATACGGACTGTTCTGCTAAAAAACGAATTTTCCCTATAATGCGTAGTGCGATTCACTGGCCAATAAACCACAAATGGATGTGCTCTCAACGAAAATCGTGTTAAACGCGAAAACGTGTGAGTATCGGGAACAAGTTCCCTACTTTCATTAGAGCACTTTCCATTGTAGTAACGATAGAACAGTGAAATACACCCCACATTGCGTCGATACTCTAGAGAATCAATAGAATTGCATACTCTACCGTCCCCAATGAGCCTCTTGGCCCTCTCCTGTACGCGGTCGAGTAACTCCAAAATAGACTTTGGAGCGCCAGCCCATACATGAGAGTTGTATTCCATTTTCGGACGGATATAGGTGGTATAGGATAGTACGGAGATCGGATGGAGTGAAGTATCTTTTACACCGTTTTAGAAAACCAAGGCACTTGAAAGCTTCTTTAGAAACCTGAAAAATGTGTTTAGTCAATCGAACATGTCAAGAACATTAAGAGCTTCCGACTCCACAATATCTATATCACCCATAGTAACAGATGCAGCACCACTACCGAACTCAGATCTATGCGTTAGCATGCAACATTGCGTCTTACGAGCATTAAAATCTACTCTATTCGTGATTAAGGGTATCAGTCATGTTCTGCCTTTTGGAACTAACCTGCAAAATGGCCTGGTCTCTTACGAAATAAATATGAGTGACAAATGGCGTTGTCATCGGCAAAAGAATATATAGGGTTGAAAGTTCGACTAAGAAGGTCGTTTAGAAAAATAAGAAATAGAGTAGGAGAAAGAAGGGAGCCTTCAGGGTACCCCTGAATTAATCATGAATTCGTCTGATGAAATCCCATCTATAACAACTCGTATAGAGCGATTTCTGAGAAAACTAGATATAAATCTAGAGAAATTATCACCGATACCAAAAGCGGCAAGTTTTGATAGAAGTGCGTTATGCCACACTCTATCGAATGCTTTGGAAATATCTAGAGCCACTACCTTACTTTCTCCGAAGTGATGAATGGAATTACACCAGACAGAAAGGCCAGCAAGTCGCCCGTAAAGTGCTTTAAAGTAACCTCCTGGTGGTTTCGAAAGAAGTAGGCGGTTTTATAATCGCTGCAAATTAATTGTCAATTACTCTGGACTCTGTTAACTGTTGTTTAAGAAATATTAAAATTTTATTATGTATTTAATTTGAATTCTTACTAAATATTAAAATTAAAAATACAAACCTCAACTAAGAATAAAATTAATATTGAAGCATAAACATCTTATAATTTTGCTTTGTATAAATAAACCATTATTCTTTTCAACTCATATGTATCCAACACATCATTTTATTGTTTTACTGCTGTATCCTACATTCTTTAATTGCTTTAATTGCTTAAATGTATAACTGATAACAAATTGAAAATGAAACACACAGAAATAGATCTTACCACAAAACCAAGTCGTTGCTAATTAAGCAACGGCGGCAGCAAAGAAAATTTGAATTATTAAAAATGTTGTTTTGGTTTTTTGTTTACTGCGTAAAACCACAAAATCTGAATACAAAAAAAATTTATAAAATATGCAAAATTTTCTATTTTTCTTTAAAAACTTATTCAATAAAAACATTGTTTAAAATGTTTGTTTTTCTAAAAGTTTCTATTTTAATAATTGTGGGCTTGCAAACAATGTACATATCGCTTTCGTTATAGCTGTTGTATTGGCTATAGAAATTAGCATGTTAAATCTAAAGTTCTCTTGAAAAGAAATTTTCTAAGATATTTTTTTTCCGTTATTTTTTGTTGGCGCTTGCAACTCTGTAAAAAATATTTCTAAATTTTAATTTTTGGGAAAAAGGAATTTTGTTGTTTTTAATGATTAAAAAATTTTGAATGCTTGTTTGGTTTATAATTTCTTACGCAATAAGAAAATTATAAGGACGAGGAAATGTGTTTGGAAAAAAGAGATAAAGGAAATTAAACCAAAAGGAGTTAGGACTTAGCTAACAATTATATAAATAAAGTGAGCGATGCTTAGCAGTTGAAGGTTTTTACAAGAGAGTCTTTACAAAATTTCCTTAACTTAACAGTAGGTTCAATTTTATATTGTTTCATTGTTACTTTCAATAGAATATGTTTGTTGGGTTGAAGTGAGTGGCTGTTGTTGCCTCTGCGGTTGCTTAGGTTCTGGCTATGACCCGTAATAACCCTGTTGCTGTTGTTGCCGTCAATATAGTTGCGTTGTTGCGATGACCTCAGACGGGGACACATTGATATGTTTTGATGGAATCTCATCGGGGGTAAAAGGGAGTCCACAGTCCCCTTCAAGGCTAGCAGGAGTCAACTGGACCATTCCACTATATTTCCACGGAAATCAGTAAAGCCCCAGAGTTCAGCTATTTGTCTTTTTAGCCTTTTATCTATTCTCTGACTGATTATTGAGGTTGGCCCTTCGGAAGTATCGTGGTGTTTGTGGTTTCGAGGCCCTCGTCTTAGTTGTGTGGGTCGGATTATTCACAATGAACACAATGAATTGTCCAAGTCTAA
The DNA here is from genome assembly GCA_030448955.1 of Trichopoda pennipes. Taxonomy (NCBI): domain Eukaryota; kingdom Metazoa; phylum Arthropoda; class Insecta; order Diptera; family Tachinidae; genus Trichopoda; species Trichopoda pennipes. Next base: position 3,442,745 of record JASKUP010000056.1, on the reverse strand, counting down.
AGGGCATGGTTGCGGTTGTGTTCTTAAATTTTATTAAGCTTCATGCGTTCTGGACTAGGAGTTGGATAGTCTCCATCTCTTCAGCTAGGAGTGAAGGCTGCGGCCTGGTCCGGGCCTTTGAAGTTGCAACTAGAAGTGACTGGAGGATATACATATCTGAAGGCCTTCTAGAACGAGGATGACGCTACATTTCATCCACAGTGGTATAGTCCACCGTCTGGTTATGGCTTACACGGCTAAGTACAGACGTAAATCTTATCACGCATGTTGTTCCGATGATAATCGTTGCGTTTGCTGCTATTGTCGATGTTACGACTATTGTTAACGTTGTGTCGACTATTGTCGCAAAGACTGCTGTTGCTTTGCCTGCTAATGTTTCGTTTTTTGTCGCTGTCAGTACGGTTGCTGTTGTGACGTTCCTACCTTCGATTGCCTAAACGATCGTACATACTGCGCCTGGGAGCCTGTGTACACCTATTCTCATCCAGAAGCGTGCGGTGTAACTACCCGCAATACATGCAGCTATCAAGACTATCGCAACTACGAACTCTGTGCATCCAGTTTAGACAGTAGCATACCACCATTGTAGTTTTAACAATAATTAATTATAAAATAAAAGGTACCTGATTGAATAACGCCATGGAATTAAAAATCTTCAATGCGTGAGCGTTTTTCTGCTGCTGGCATTTCAGGATATTCATTATTTAATCAATGTTATCATATCCCACAAAACTGGATTAATTTTACAAACTTTTGTAAACAATTTAATAATATTTCATATGAACACTTATAAAATTTATGCCTTATTAATTTAAACCATCTTATCTTCTCTCAAAGATAGTTGGTTAAAGCAAATAATGTTAAATTAATAGATGAAACTGGTTGGGGAAAATTGCACTCTTTAATTGCAGAAAAAGAATAAATTTCATCATTAATCAACATTTTTTTCCTGTGTTTATTCAATTTTTTATTGTCGTACTCTTTTTTAGTTTTACTTTTTATTTTATTATTTTTTTTTGTTCTTTTTTTTTTAATTTTTATTTCATTTTTTTCTTTGTATTTTCTTCGTTTTTTAATTTTTTTTCTTTGCTTTTTACAATTTTTTAAATATTTTTAATTTTTTATTTTGTGGCTCCCATGAAATCATTATTTCCTTTAATTTGCCTGCCGCTTCTTTGAAACTATTGAAAAACGGCGGCAGCAAAGAAACACATTCGTCTTGGTTTTCTAAACTCATTGCTGGCAGCAAAAACGAAAACATCACAGTTATAATTTTACTATCATTAAAATTCTGTCAACAAGCAAACAGACAGAAGCGAATCAGGCCTTTGTTGTTGCAACAACAATCTTTAAACAATGTGTAGTTGGCAATTAACTGGCACTATAAAAGCTTTAATATTATTTGGATAATATTTTAGTCGGGAAAAACTCCAACACGCTTTTTAAACAGTTTCTTTCGGAAAATTTGTGATATTAATTTTCTCTAAGTGCCATTAAATAATTTTATTGTTAATTTATTAATTATTATGGATTTAATAAACCAAAAGAAAATTACACAATGAAATTGATACATATGAAATAATATATTTTAAAGTGCTATAAAAAAAAATCCGACCACAGATGAAACTGATCTGCTGACAGCTGAAATTTATCTTTTAACTGTGAACACAAAATTTTAAAAGCCACAAAATCCAAAAAATAAAAAAATAATATTCGCTAAACGTGTTTTGTTTACACAAAATAAGAAAATGAAAAACAAGAAAACATGTCACAGACTTTCAATGATTGAATTGCCAGCGAATAAAGCGAATAACAACAAGTTAGAATTTAAAAGATTTGTCTCCATGGAGTAAGTATTGCAATGAATAGTTAAACAAATAAGAAAAATACATATGTGTTTTTTATAAAGAGCAAGCACTTCAACTTTGCCTTAGCAGAGATGAGAAAAAGTATTTTAATTTTACAACAGTTGCTTTTCAAAGGAATCAAATTAACAAATAAATAATGAAAGTGTAAACATAAATCTGGAAACAGGTTACCGCCTTCATTGATTATTTTTGCTGGTACTTTTCAATATCAAATATGTTTACCGTTATAATATTATTAAATTCAATGATCAAACTCAAGTAGAGTAAGAATTTGTCAATTCGCCTTAAATGCCGTTAATTTGAAAAACAGTTCTGGGCATAATAATTAGGAGAGAATTTTTTTGGTACATTTTATAAAAGCAGACATGGAAAATTGAATTTATTTATTGTTTATGTTTTTTATGATTTAAATAAGTATTTAAATAATTTATTAAATTGAATTTCTATTAAATCTTAATCTTTTAAACGGTCCTTTAAATTATAACGATTTATTTTTTTTTCTCGATATTGCGCTTTCCTGTGGAAAGCATCTTCAGGAAATTATTTTTTATATTTTTCAAAAACAAAAAAAAAAAACAAAAATAAAAAAAAAATAATTTCCTGAAGATGCTTTCCACAGGAAAGCGCAATATCGAGAAAAAAAAATAAATCGTTATAATTTAAAGGACCGTTTAAAAGATTAAGATTTAATAGAAATAAAAAAAAGGTCGAATAAAACTGAAAATATTAAATTTAATTAAAATTTTATTTTCTAATACAACAAAAAAAATTTAATGCAAAGATTTTGTACTAAAATGATTTTATTTTTAGTTCTGTATCTTAAAACTTCAAGGTCACATTACTCTTAGGCTGGCCAGCAGCTTCTTCAAATGTTATGTTTTTTTTTTAATGTAAAGGGTTTTTCAACAAGAAGTTTGTTTTCTTAAACAAAATTTTAAAAAATTGATTAAAATGAGAGCAAAATTCGGCAATTATGAATGCAAACTGATATCTGGCAAATGTCCACAACGACCACGCTGACAGATGTCGATTCATTCATCAAAGTTTTTCACCATTTTTTGGCAAAATGGCGGTTCCCTTAATCACATCATGGATTTTGAGTTTTAAGGCTGAAATCGATTCGACTAGTTTTGTTAGAGACTCGATCCTTAACAAAAAAAATAAACCACCTGTGTTAAATCACACGATCTGGCTGGCCACTTAACTGCTGATTGTCGCAAAATTATGCGATCCGAAAATTTGGTTTGCAATTAATTGCTTGATTTATTGGCTGTGTGACATGTGGCACCGTCCTTTTTTTTATTTAAAAAGCGAAGTAGCACTTCAGGCAACAATGCCTATTTAGTCAATTATCGTGCTACATTCCTTAGGAAAGGGATAGAGAAGAGATGAGATAGGTGGTGAAAGTAGAAGGACAGCAAAGCGACCAGTGACCATGCCTTCATCACTGAGCAGCCCCACCGACAGTCAATTTTTATTTCTGTAGTGTTAAAACAGCCAAGGTCTTTGTTGGGAATTGAACCCACAACTTCCAGACTGATAAGCTACCTACTAGCCTACATGGGCACATGTCGTTAATAATAGGCCAAAATTAAATTGTTAGCATCTCGCGATAACGTGAACCATTCCATTACATACAGTGACATGTTGAGTATGCAAAGTGTTCTCAATAATAGTTACAGGATTTTCAAAAGCCCAAATGCGCTATTTTGCTTGTTGACACACCTTAACAAGTGAAAATGGGATTCGTTTGAAAAAAATGATTTTTGCAGAAAAACCAACCGGTTGTTCCTTAATGAATTAAGCGAATCTATGGCAATGTTCAAGGTCGGTTGGCTTTAAATCCTGCACCAGTTAAACCTTGTAAGGCTTCAAAGTCAAATCCTTACTAAAATTCGCCATGTGGTTTTGGATAACCCCAATTGTTGAGAACGTCGAGGAATTAACTAAATTTGGATCTGCTTCAACACTGTGGCTCACGGCTGCGATATTTTCCGTTGAACGACCCGGTCGGACATGCGTTGGTGTTCGCACATTTTGTATCGCGCCTGTCGACTCAAATTTAACGACCAAATAGCGGTTTCAGAAGGACGGATTGGACGGATTATGTTATCCGAAAATATCACGAATCTTACGAAATGTAACTTTAACAGCACCTCCATTTCCATAGTGAATTTTAATTATTTTAATGCGATTTTCGTGCAAAATTCAATTCATTGTAACACAATTGCCAATGGAGCTACTACGAACACGTCAAAAAAACTAAATATCGAAACTTTCATGTTGCTGGTGTTGCCACAATTGAACAAAAAAAACTTCTTGTTAAAAAACCCGATAGATAGAGATAAACAAACATAGAGTATAGTATAGAGAGAACACTGAAGATGGCAAATAGCTGAAATCGGTTTGTTCATAAACCAAATATGACGCGGGTTGACGTAAAATCATACCTAAATAAACAAACAAGTGATGAAAATTGATTAATTAAAATAAAATTCTCCGTCATCAAGTCATCTTAAAGACCAACTTCGCTTCTCGTTATAGGTAACCCTCAAAAATTATTTTCCCTTTATCTTAGCGATGAGTTTTAGGTCAGGGCTGACTTGTTAACGCATATTTAGCACCACTTAGGCATTTTTGTCTTTATTGCCGGGAATTTTATAATAATGCAGGACCAAACTCCAATTGCATAGGAGTCCATCTAGGCAAGAATACCGGTTGATATTATACCGATACCAACCCCTCCCTCCCACATTGATATTTCTTGATGGAATCTCACCATCATTACATGTTTCACCGGGGAAAAAAGGGAGTCCAGTCCCCTAACGGCTAGCAGGAGCCAATTGGGAAACTCCATGTTCTTACACGGGAATCATTAAGCCCCAAAGTTGAGCTTTTTACCTGTTCTCTGACTGATTATTGAGGTTGGCACTTCGGGAGCATCGTGGTGGTTGTAGTTTCGCAGACCCTCATGAATGATCAAGGGGTCAGGATCATTCACTTTTGACAAAGAGCATAGGGTGAATGATCCAGGTCCAGTGAGCATGCTATGTCATGTGTTCTGGACCAGGGGTTAGAAAGTTTTCAACTCTTCAGCAAGGAGTGGGGATGGCGGCCTGCTCCAAGCTCTCGAAGTTGCAACTAGGAGTGACTAGAGGATAGAGATATCCGACGGCTTCCTAGGGCATCTACATATCACCCAAGTGGTCCCCCTCGGGGGCACATTTATCGGCCTTTATAGAATACTCGACTATCTAGACCTGTGCTGCTGGGAGTATAAGCGAGCCCAGTACGCTGAAGGTAAGCAGGGAGTCAACTGGAAGCTCCACGTTATTTCCACGGAAATCAGCAGGCCCCAGAGTTTCCGCTAATTGTCTCTTTAGACTTTTAGCTGTTTCTCTGACTGATTATTGAGGTTGGCCCTTCGGGAGTATCGTGGTGGTTGTGGTTTTACGGCCCCAAGCATGAACTGATTATGGTGGCCAGGATCATCAAGCCTTTAATCACACCAACGGGTGAATAATCCGGATCCAGTGAGCATGCTAGTCATGTGTTCTGGACAGCAGATGGATAGTCTCCAGCTCTTCAGCAAGGAGTATTGGTTTGCAACCCTGCTTTGGAGCCGCTGAAATTGCAACTAGGAAACACATGTTGCTAGAATTAGTCCTCGGCTTCCTAGGGCGTGAATGACGTTGCTTTGCATTCCCAGTGGTTTGACCACCATCTGATTAAGGCCTACGGCCAGGTGCAAATGTAAATCTTATCACGAAATATCACCCAAGTGGTTTGATCCACCTTTAGGTTATGGCTTACATCCATAACAATGAAGACATACCAAAAAGATTAACAAAAATACCTCTGTAGAAAAAAATACCTCGGAAATAAGTGCAGAAAGTTACTTGATCCTAATTAAGTTGTCTAAAGCTGGATAACTGTATTAGTGATAGTTATGAAAACTTTAATTATCATCTTGTCAAGATGAAACGTAGAAAATAATTTTCAGGCAGTAACTGATATCCAGCATTAGCATTCAATTTAGGATAAAACACTGACACGAGCGAATGCTTATTCTTTTCATTTAAAAAAATTTACTTCCAAATGTTTCATGGAATGTAGCGTTGTCCTTCCCAAATCATAGAAGAATATTAACTGAATTGGCTTGGGATAAAGAAAAGTTTAAAACGTTTCATTTTTGTGTAATGACTTTACATAAGATGGCGACTCTTCTAAAGTTTACAGCGCATTAAAACAGCTTTCTAAAATATGTTTGAAACATTTTAAAGATTTTTAACCTTCTTTTAACTCTAAAAATTCTAATTTTGTTTTACTTTATTATGGCGATAATTTATGTTTCAGAATGAAATACTAAAGTAGTTAGGGCAGGGAAATTCCTTGGAATCGAATTTCAATACAATTAGCTGGCCAAAAATATTGGATTAACAAAATTATACTTGAGATTTAAAATTATAATTAACAATTAGAATACAAATTATATTTGAAAGATATATACTCATCATGAACAATTTTATTTTCGTTTTCAGAACCATCGCATATAGCGAAACACCGTTATTGACTCCGCAACAGACGTTTAACTCGTCGGGAAGTTTGCGCAGCATAAGTCCCCTACGACGCAGTGCTAGTAGCAACAGCAGCAGCACGGCCAAGCATGAGCAATCAACAGCATCAGCGACAGCCGTTGCTGCTACTACTGCTACTACATCGAATGGCTTCTCGTCGACAACGCCCCCCGAAAAAGAAAAGAAACGCAAGGAGGTATCAAGTTCGCGTGTAAAAAAGTTCCACAGGCATTTCTCTCAGGTGTCGAAAGATGAGAAATTAATAAATTGTAAGTAAAATCTTATAATAAAATCTTTTTTTGTCTTAATTTTTTTTGGTGATCGCAACAAGGCGAAACAATTCATGATCATTCCTGTAGGCTAGCTAGTAGGTAGTGTACTAGCTTATCAGTCTGTGTGAGGGTGGGGGTTCGATTCTTAACAAAGATCTTGGCTGTTTTCAATACAAAAAATAAAAATTGACTGTCTGTAGGACGGCTTAGTGATGAAAACATAGTCACTGGTCGCTGTGCTGTCTTATACGACAGTTAATTTTCGATAACATCGGCCTTCTAGCTGGAAATGAAAGCTGCCCCGGTAAATATAAACACGAACGAATAACAACCATGAGCGTGAAACGATTTAGGTAGAAAGAGAGACGAATGTGAAGGGAGAGAGAGATACACAGACAGAGAGAGAGAGACACACAAATTAGATAGAAAGAATCAAACGACAAGGGAGAGAGAGAGAAAGAGACGAAGGCAATAAGAATAACACAAACATGAAGAGCGACACGAACTAAACGAACTATATAAACACAACTGACAATAAAATACAACTAGTATAGAGAAAAAAGAACACTGAAGATGTTCGAAACCGGTATGTTTACAAACCAAATATGACGCTGGATCACGTAAAATCATACCCAATAAAAGTACTAAAAAATGCAACTGTGAGCATCATTGAATTTATAAACAATAAAAAATTAAATTTTGTTGCAAATTGTGTGTTAAAAAAATGGAAAAGAAATTAAAATGTTTAAAGGCCCTTAACTTATTAAACTCCAAGGTCGAGTCTAGTTCTTCAATGTTATCATGAGTGCAACAAAATGAAGATTCACATGGTAAAAAAGTAAAAAATATTCAATACAAAGGCGGGTGCGAGAGAGCCCATTCCACTGCCTGATAGAGTTTTCATCCTCTTTATTCAATTGCAGAAACGTTCCTGTAGTAACTTCCATCTGTGTTTATACCTCCTCCCGGAAGCAGATATATATGTTTTGACTGAAACCCATCGTTATTACATGTGTCATCGGGGGTAAAGGGAGCCCAGTCCCCTAATAGGCTAGCAGTAGCCAACTGGACAATCCACTATATTTCCACGGGAATCAGTAAAGCCCCAGAGTTCCGATATTTGTATTTTTTAGCCTCTTAGCTGTTCTCTGACTGATTATTAAGGTCGGCCCTTCGGGAGTATTGTGGTGGTTGTGTGTTTCGAGGCGCTTGTTTATGTTTGTGGGTCGGAAACTTCACAATGAACACAATACATGGTCCAGGTCTAGTGAGCATGAATACCGTCGTGTTCTTAAATTATATTAAGCTTCATGCGTTGTGGACCAGCAGCTGGATAGTCTCCAACTCCTCAGCAAGAAGTGAATGCTGCAGCCTGCTCCGGGCTTTTGAAGTTACAACTAGGAGTGAACGGCTGATATACGTCTGGAAGATATATATATATATATATATATATATATATATATATATATATATATATATGAAAGTCTTCTAGGGCAAGAATAAGGCTACATTTCATCTACAGTGGTATGATACACCATCTGATTATAGCTTACACAGCTAGGTACAGATGTGTATCTTATCACGTATCAGTGTTTGTACTCAGCGACTTTATATAATTTATACCAGTATGAAAATAAAAAACGCAAACAAAATTCTTTAAGGTATTACTACTTTTACGGGTACTTTCCGCTACTTCTTTCCATGCTCCTCGTTCCTTTGAATTGCCGTTATAATCAAACGCGTCTCTTTTGTCATTTAAGCAATTTTTTCTTTGTACATTTTCTATTAAATTCAGATTAAATATTTGTTGGCTTTCGTCCTTCATTGGAATTTGTTTGGCAATGTATCACACAATGCAAAATCAGCTGTTTCCGTACGGAATGTGCGATCAGTTTCGTACATTGCTTAAGCAAATGATAATTAACGAAACGTAACGAAAGGTTTTGTTAAGTACATTTATAATTCTACCACATATGATTAATAGGTATTTTTGCACAGTTGCTTAAGTTGCCTTAAGCCAGCATATGCATAATATAGTTGGACCTTTAATTTTGTATATACTCTTTCAAAGATTTTGATATTCTGACATCAAAAACGACGCTACATTATGTTTTGCGTTCTATTAATTTTTAATGCCATTTTACGGCTTGAATACTATTCTGAACATTGGAAGATTTCTAAAGTTAAAATGATTCCAAAACCGGGTAAAGATCTAACCAAAACCGAGTCATATAGGCCCATAAGTCTATTACCAACTATTTCAAAGGTCTTCGAAAAGTTGCTTATGGATAACTTATCTCCAATGCTAAGGGATAGTGGTTGTATCCCAAACCAACAATTTGGTTTTAGAAGTAAACATAGCACAATTGAAGAAACCCATAGGTTGGTTCAGGTGATAAGAAGGACTTTTGAAGAGAAGAAGTAGTATTGTTCAGCTATTTTTTATTGATGTTTCTCAGGCTTTTGACAAAGTTTGGCATGAAGGTCTATTTCTGAAACTGACCGCTCACTTACCTTGTAACATAAGCAACCTATTAAAAAGCTACATAATTGGACGAAAATTTTCTGTTGTTAAAGGAGACTTCGTTAGTGTATCCAAACCAATTTCCTCAGGCGTACCACAAGGTAGCATTCTTGGACCAGCTTTATACTTGATATATACCTGCGATATGCCTGTAAGTGAAACTGTCCACACTTCTACGCTTGCTGATAATACAGCGTGTCTAAATTCGCATGAAAACTCCCATCAAGCATCCATAAATCTTCAGCAACATATAACTCAGTTGGAGTTGTGGTTAAAATTATGGAGAATTAAAGTGAACGTTCAAAAGTGCATTCATGTGACCTTCACTCTGCGAAGAGATAATTGTTCACCCGTTTGAATCAATAATCACCTTGTTCCTCACCATACTTATGTGAGATATCTTGGTATACATCTTGACCGTCGCCTTACATGGAAACATCATATTGACTCAAAGCTAACACAAATAAAACTTAAGCTAACACAACTACAGTGGCTCATTGGCAGGAACTCAAAACTTAGTCTAGATTGTAAGCTTCTAATTTACAAGACTATTTTAAAACCGATATGGTTTTACGGAATCCAACTTTGGGGCACTGCCTCAGCTTCAAACGTGGATAGAATCCAACGTATGCAGAATAAAGTTTTACGGTTGATAACTTCTGCTCCATGGTATACAACAGAAATCCAAACATACATTGTGATTTAGACATACCGCCGCTGGTGACTACAGAAATCATCAAATACGCAGGCAAATACTTAATGAAGCTTGAAGACCATCCCAACCCTCTTGCTCGCAATATCTTGGATTATAGTGGACATAGCCGATTAAAAGAGAGGGATATCGCAGCTTTAATCCTCAATGCTACAGACGATACATCTTAGAAATATTTGCTTTGTTTTTTTTTTTTTGACAATTTTCTTTTTTACCCAAAAGGTTAGTTCTGACATGGTCGGGACTAATGTAACTTTTTTTTAGAATGTAAGATTTTAATACTTATTGTTGTTAGTTCTTTTCGTGAAGATACAACAAATAATTATTGAGAGTTAAAACAAAAAATGTTTTGCGTGCAGCCACATTTTTTAATTTAAAAACCGTTATAACAAAAACAATTGATACAAACAAACAAATTTAAAGTACCAAAATGTAGTCAGCAGAACAAAATAAACGGGATTGATTCTCTTGTTTAGAGTTGCCATATCTAAATTTTCTATTTACATTCTCAAAATGTTCCCATTGGCAGCAAACAAAAAAAATATAACAGAATTACAAAACGCTTAAAATGAAGTTGCCACCTTTTTAGCATAAAAATCTTTAACTGCTTTGTCGACTAAAAAGGTTTCTTCGTATTATTAACTAATATTTTATTTATTTTCATTTTTTGTTTCTCAATTTTAGATTTTTCCTGTGCACTAGTCAGTGATATTTTACTGCAAGGTTATCTTTATATAACAGATCAACATTTTGCATTTTATTCAAATGTTTTTGGTTACGTAACTAAGGTGGGCAATGTTAAAATTGTTTTTGAACATGGAAAGAAATTAATTGTTAATTGTGTATTGCAGGTTGTTATACCGACTTCGTCTGTTACTAAAATAACCAAAGAGAAAACCGCTAAAATAATACCAAATGCTGTGGGCGTGGCAACGGCTGATGAACGTCATGTATTTGGCAGTTTTTTAAGTCGTGAGGCTGCTTTTCGTTTAATGTGTAGTGTTTGTGCACCGGTAGGTGCAGCAGGCGAAATACTACCCAAAGATCCACCCTATCCAATATCCGGTGAATATTCCATTGAAGATGATAGCAGCTGTTCGATAAGTGGCAATGAAAGTCCAGCTCAAATAACAGAATTACAAAATTCAAATACTAGTGCTGTTGCAACACCGTTATCATCCGATACTAGTCAAACGGTAATGAGACGTTCGGTAGGCAGTTCGAATTTGAGTGTAACCGAAATCTCAGCCGATAAACTAAAGCACTCCGATAATCTTACAAATGCCAAAATAGCAACAAATACAACTTCCTGTAGATCTGCTGCAGCACCAGCACCAGCTGTTGCAACAAATGGACATTTTGTTAATGGCGCTGGTGTTCATCAATTAGATTTAAAATCCATTACAAAGCCTGTAAATGAAGGCGATGAAAAATTGACTGCAACTGCTGGCTGTGCTTCCAATAATACTTCGGCATCTTCCACGCCCACACCATCAACATCATCTTTGCCCACCATCATTGTCTCATTGCCAAACTCAAAAATTAAACAAGTTTTCAATATATTTAAAAGTGTAAGCAAACAATTAATGGTTCACATTAAGTTTCCCACTGAAATACATGTGGTATATTTGGGCGCTATACTCACTTTAATATTAGCATTATTTTCTTTATTCCTATTATATCGGATATTAGATATTGAAGCCAAAACAAATAACTATCAGTCATCCACAGAATTTAATTGGGTGAGTTTGATTTTAACCTTTAAAAACCAAAAAAAAAAAAGAAATAATATAATTTTTCCTTGTTTCACTTTTAGCGGTCTGGTCTTGATGATGATATCCTTAGCGAAGCCTTGCGTTTCCAAAAGCAACTTCAACTTAAAAGCACTGAAGAAGCTCAAAATATACTTAAAACAAATTTACAACAAATTGCCAAGGTAATATTTTTAAAAGCTCAATTCCATGTCATTTTTATTTTATCATGCAAAATTAATTAAATACCAAAACTTAAATTTCCGAGATAATAATAATAAACTAATAATAAAACTAATTTTTTCTCAGTGCATTTGAGTTATAAATAAAGAAATGACCGATATATTCCTTACTAGAAACAAAAATTAAAGTTAGTGTGGCAACAACGTTTCCCTCTCTTAAACAGTAATGCCAAATTTGTACACTACAATTAATTACATTTCATAAATAATTTCTTAAAACATAAAGTATTAAATACAGTGTGCCCGAAGCGAAGGTATACTACTTTGTTTATAAGTTTTCATTAAATGAAAGAGAATGGATCTTATATTAATGAATAATGATAAAATAGAATATCAGATAAATGTATCCCCCCCCCCTGTGCTTCTGGGGGTATAAGGGAGCCCAGTCCCCTGAAGTCAGCAGGGCACAACTGGAAGCTCCACTATATTTCCACGGGAATCAGTAAGCCCCAGAGTTTTAGCTAATTGTCTCTTTCGACTTTTAGCTGTTTCTCTGACTGATTATTAAGGTTGGCAATTCAGGAGTATCGTGGTCGTTGCGGTTTTGTGGCCCTCGCATGAATTTGGCTATGAGGGCCAGGATCATCTCACCTTTAATCACACCAACGGGTGAATAATCCAGTGAGCATGCTAGTCATGTGTTCTGATCAGGAGTTGGATAGTCTCCAGCTCTTCAGAAAGGAGCAGTGATTTGCAACCCTGCTTTGGTACCGCTGAAATTGCAACTAGGAAAGACCTGTTGCTAGAATTAGTCTTCGGCTTCCTAGGGCGCTGCTTTTTATTCACTGTGGTTTGACCACCATCTGATTAAGGCCCACGGCCAGGTGCAGATGTAAATCTTATTACGAAATCAGATAAATGTACTGCCTTCCCCGGGGGGCACATTGATAAGTTTTGACGGAATCTCACCGTCATTACATGTGTCAACGGGGGTAAAAGCGAGCCCAGTCTCCTTTAAGGCTAGCAGTAGCCATATGGACAATTCCACTATATATCCACGGGAATCAGTAAAGCCCTAGAGTTCCACTATTTATCTTTTTAGCCTCTCAGCTGTTATCTAAATGATTATTGAGGTTGGCCCTTCGGAAGTATCGTGGTGCCTGTAAGTTTCGCGGCCCTCGCTTGAGTTTTGTTGGTCGGATTATTCACAATGAACACAATAAATGGCCTAGGTCCAGTGAGCATGATTGTGGTTGTGTTCTTAAAATTTATTAAGCTTAATGTGGAGTTAGATAGTCTGCAACTCTTCAGCAAGGAGTGAAGCCTGCAGCCTGGTCCGGGCTTTTGAAGTTGCAACTGGGAGTGACTGGAGGATATACATATCTAAAAGCCTTCTAGGGCGAGGATGACGCTACATTTCATCCACAGTGTGGTATGAGCCACCGTCTGGTTATGGCTTACACAGCTAGGTACAGACGTTAATCTTATCATGCATCAGATAAATGTCCCCCGTCTCTGTTAGCCTCACAAATGCGAGCCCTTCTTGAGCATATTTTTCATTACATTCTCACACATTTCACGCGGTATTTCATTAATTTCATCACGAATATATTTTGCTTGAGTTACTCAAGCGTTTCTGGTTTGTTTGCATAAAGCTTGCTTTTAAATATCCCCGCAAAAAGAAGGCCGGAGTAGTCAAATCTGACGTCCGTGGAGGCCAATCAACATCACCATTTCTTAAAATAACTTGCGGTGGAAAGAGGTCTCGCAGTAATTCCATTGTATTTCCGGCTGTATGCGATGTGGCACTGTATTGTTGATATCACATGTTAATCAAGCCCAAAGCATGCAGCTGTGGAGTTACCGTTATGCCGTTTTCATTTTCAAAGAAAGAAGGTCCAATGAGTCCTTCTGTGCCAATTGCTCACCAGACTGTTACTTTTAATGGATGCAAAGCTGACTGTTGAATAATTTGAGGGTTTCCTCCGAACCGACTATTCTATTTATTCACATATCCATGCAATTGAAAATGTGCCTCGTCACTCATGATTTTTTCATGAAAAATCAGAGTTGTCATGGGCGAGCTGTAACATCCTATTGGCATATGTGTGGCGGCGTATAGAAAGAAGCACTTGTGTCAACTAAATCTTATATAAATCCTTGTGCAAAATTGTGGCCAAAGTTTTTCTTTGAAGACAAAGCTATAACATTCTATTCGCATATGTACGATGGCGTAAATGGTCTTGTGGAAGAAGCTCTTGTGTCAACTAAATCTTATATGGAAACAAATGCAAATCCTTGTGCAAAATTGTGGCCAAAGTTGTTCTTTGAAGATCAAGCTTTTGAGCACGGCGTCGACTTGAGGTTAATGGATTATTATTCTTGAGCGTCAGTAATGTTTTCAGACGATCTTGCAGTTCGTTATGGTCCATATTTGGCTATATCATCTACACGCTCTCTTTCTTTAAAAATCATTCACTCCACGATAATTAAAGCGTTTTGTTGGCACGTTTCTTCTTCCAAAAATGTCACATAACTTTCTCATCGTCACCAGTAATCGATGATTGATTTTGATGAAAAGTTTTAACGATTAAAACATATTGCGTTACCGAATATTTTTTCCATAATAAATTTAACCCGCGTCTACTTCACGACTGCCAAATATGAGCAGTCAAGACTCTCATGTTTACCAAAAAAGCGGCAAAAAAAGTAGTATACCTTCCTGGTGTACACCCGGTATTAAAAAAAGGAAAAAATGGTTTTAAGTAAAAAGTAAAAATATAAATTAAAAACTTTATTTTATTATGAACGATAGAAAAATATTTAGTTTTTATAAAAATATAAGAGCGTATGAGGTAAAAACATGGACTCTGCAGCTAATCAGGGGCTACAAAGCCTTAATTATCTATCTTAATTAGAATTTAGAATTTGACTAGTGTTACATGAATTAATAACCTTTTTTTATTAGCACAAAGTAAAATATAAATATGGGAGAGAATTATTATTGCGTCTAATATGCTGTTTGGCGTTTTGTTTTTTATTCGGAAATATTTTAAATTATTTTAGTGTTGTTTTAAATTTAATAAATCTAATATTTATTGGTGATCTCTTTGATTTTTATTCGTAACGTTTTTTACGACTTTGAAAATAATGCCCATTTTAACGATTTTGTTTGCAAATGCATTTTAAACCAAGATTAACTGTAGATATGGTAAATTGCAAATATTTTGTATTCAGAAAACAATGGCAAGATAGAATCTCTTTCTTTTTCTCTCTCATTTTGAAATAGTAATTTTGTCAATAATTGCAATGTATTGCTACACATTCGAAAAAAATGCAGGCTTTTTGTTGTTGTTTCTGAGTATTTGAAGGCATTTAAAACTGTAAGGCATTCAAACTGTAAATTTATTTAAATGCTTTATAGTGATTTTAAAACTTCTTTGCAATAAATAAATCAGCTATAAATAGTGTAAGGTATTTTCTTTTTCGTACTGTGTGTGTGTGTGTGTGAATATGTGCGTTTGAAAAACTTTATAAAATAAAATAATCGTAGATAAATCAACTCAATCAATGTCAATATAAAAATAAGTAATAAAAAATAATAAAATAAAAATCGTCAGGAGGTGTTCTCAAAAAGAACATTAGCAAAACTGATTCACAAATTAAAACGACTTTTGATAACAAAAAGTCTGAATATATATTGCAGCAACTAAAGGCAGGTGTTCAAAGTAAACAAACACAACAATGCGAACGATAAAATACAATAAAATAATAAAAATAATTCACAAAATCATTAACATTTAATTGATAGATAACTCATTGTTTATTATTTTTTTATTATATTATTATTATTATTATTATTACTCATTTTGTAATACAAGAAATTATTGAATTAATATTTTTTTTTCAATTATATGTTCTTAAGGTACGCCGCAGCTTAGAAACCTTGTCGATGTTAATCCATGACCGTAGTAGCTCTTCGCTTAATTCTGCCAATACCGAGGATAGTGACTGAGTTTTTTAAAATTTTTTTTTAAACATAATTTTAGTAAAATTTTGTTTTTAAGTTCAGCAAAATTATATAAATCATGCACCGCTAAAATCAAGTAATTTATTATTATTATATATAAATTTAAATTAAATTGTTAAAAGCAAAAAAAGCATTATTGATATTAAAAGGGGGCAACAATTTTATACTCCTTTAAGTAATCGTATAATATTTTTTTTTTGTTATTTTCATAATTTATTATATATTTTTTATAACTTTTTTTTTCTTTATAAAAAATATAAAATAATAATTTTTTATGTTAAATTATATTAAACTTTAATTGTATATGATATAAAAACAAACTGAAATCCAAAAAAACAAGAAAACATTTCCAAGAAAATGTATAAACTTAAATTAAGGCGAATTTCTAAGCTAATAAATTAATAATTTATATAATAAGTTAAAAAAAAATTAAATAACTTAAGAAGGAAGAAGAAGAAGGTAGAAGAAGAAGAAGGCATTTAATATATTTCGAATAAAAATTATAAATTTTGTAATGAAACAAGAATTTTCACAAAAAAAAAAACAAACCAAATCTTCAATACATGGCAACCATTTTGTTAAGTGTTATACAAATATACCAGTTTTAATAAAAAAAATATTAATCATCCTTATTCCAGTTGTCAACATGAAAACATAAGGATATTGCTTCGCCTTCTTTACTACAAATTATTATTCCAAATAGCGTTGTCGAATATTATCGATGACTGTCAACATAGAATTTGCATTCTGCAAGAACATATGACGGCGATACTATTTTGTAACGACTTTAAATTTGTCGTCGTCATTTTTCACAACAACTTGAGTTTATTTGAAATTAAATTGAAAATGGCAAAAAAAAAAAATAGAAAAATTTTAAATAGCAACTTCAATCCAGTTTGAGAAATTAGCGGAAGAATTTAAGAAGAATCCCTCGCTTGCAGTAGGATTTTGCAGAGGCACTCTTTCAACTAATTTCAAAGAACAACAATGGGAAGATATTGCAGAAGTGTTAAATTCTCTTGGCCCGCCAATACGTTTAGGACATGGTTGGCAAAAGGTAAGGAAATAATGACCGTCAATAGTGCAATATAAAAATAAAATTCCTTAATAGGTTTAAGGAGACTTGAGGTTTAAAGTGAAGAAAAAAATGCTTGGCAACAAAGCTGAATGTAGTGTAACGGGTGGAGGGATATTTAAGCAGTTTGTTTTTAGTCCGCTAGAGAAAGCTGTGGCAAATCTGCTACAGTCTCAAAAGCAACTGAACCGTGAGGGAGCATTTTAGGGAGTCCAGCTCATAAATATATCGGAGACACAACCAATTATATCACTGGCAGAAGTAGAAACAACCGTAATTATTGTGTCTTCTATAGAAGTTACCTGTGAACTTAAGTTCCAACAAAAATCCATTACCAGTCCCACCTTCAACGTCTCCACTGCAAGATAACAATGCTATTCCTCATTAAAGAAACATCAACATTGCTTTGGCCAAGGCGAACTGGCAAGCAAAACTAACTGGCAAACTTACAATCATTGCATTGCGATTGAAGTACAAATGTTGGTTGATCTTCCTTATTTGGAGCACTAATTTTTATGTGTGTACCATCCACACACCCAATAATGCTAGGAAACTCGGTATTTTTAATTTTGCATCAATTTGTTCACTATTCGTCATTTCGAATTTAAGCCATTGGGGACAAACTGTCGTTTCCCATGCATGTAATGTTACCGATAAAATCTTAGAAAACATTGGTTGCGATAGTCGCAAGTTGAAATCGTTGTTGGTATGAGTTGCAAACCACTACTCCTTGCTGAAGAGCTGGAGACTATCCAACTTTAACTGCTCACTGGATCCGGATCATTCACCCGTTGATGTGATTAAAGGCGAGATGATCCTGGCCACCATAGCTCAGTTCATGCTTGGGGTCGCAAAACCACAACCACCACGATACTCACCCCGAAGGGTCAACCTCAATAATCAGTTAGAGAAACAGCTAAAAGTCTAAAGAGACAATTAGCGGAAACTCTGGGGCTTACTGATTCCCGTGGAAATAACGTGGAGCTTCCAGTCGACTCCCTGGATGCCTTCATGGGACTGGGCTCCCTTATACCCCCAGCAGCACAGATCTAGATAGTCAAGTATTCTATAAAGTTCGATAAATGTGACCCTGGGGGGGGGGGGGGTAATTGCCTCGTATACGAATGGCAGAATTAGCCCTCATATAATTGTTGCCGTTACGAAAACATCTGCCAAGTAATAGTAGCGGTAAATTAATTAATTTTCGGCGTCGATGGAATTGTTTGAACTTTTTTAAAAGGAAATTTGTGTAGATTTTTTTCACAGCAACTGCCAAAATGAATACGCCACTGCTATTATGTGGTGTACTCCATTTGGCTAATGTTTGTTACCATTATTTATATAAATTTCCAAGTGGAAGAATCAATTATCAAGTCATAGCAATAAATATAAGGACCTAAGATTTTATTAGAGACAAAGCGCTGCAGGTTATAACAATCGATCAATCGAATGAATATCAAACTTCACACTAGTGTACTCACACACACACGCGCACAGGTTTCTTATTGCCATTGCAAGCGGCTGGTAATTGATGCAATATGTTATAGTATCATAGATGTTATAACAAATTGCTTGACATAACCAACACATAATTTCTCAAGTTTTACGAAAAGATTCTAAAAATAATTTTTTAAGACCCCTTTCACACAGACAAATTTTACTTTGCAAAGTTTTGATTTTATGTAAGAGCGAGGGAGAAAGCATGATTGCGAGTACAGACTTTGATATACTCGCAAAGTTGCTTTGTTTTTCTTTCGTCGCTTATACACAGTTGTACTTATACACAGATTGCATAAAGCACCAAGTGACTAAAACAAAATTTGTAAAAGAAAACTTTTTGTGTTTGAACACCAAAGAAAGTTTAAAAGAAAATTAAAAAAACTTTGTCAAAGTAAAATTTGTCTGTGTGAAAGGGGTCTAAGTCTCATATAAAAAAGCAAACATAAGCAATTCAAATTAAATTAAACTTATTGTAATTTATTATAAATTATTAATCCATTTTTAAAATTAATTAATTAAAATAAATTTAAACTAAAAGTATCAAGTTTAAGTAGCGATAAAATTATAAAAGCAACAATTTATTTAGCAAATTTTGAATTTAAAAGAAATTTTAGAAAATTATCAAGCTGGGACTTGGTGCAATATTTTGAAGAAAACTTGTTTCAAAAATTTTTATTAAAGAACAAACAGGGCACTGCAAAGAAATTTGTATCAGAAAAGTTTCGCCGTGTTATTAAAAATAAAACTATTAATTTATAATTAAAGAATATATATTTTTTTAAAGGAATTTTGTTTTGTTTGCTTATTTTTTAAAACAAAAATTTTGTATTTTTTTTTTTTTTTATTAAATTTGATAATAAAATTTTTCGCCGAACTTGTTGAAAGTAAAACTTGCCGTGTGCTTTGCTTATTTATTAGAATAAAAAAATCCAACAATTTTTAAAGCTAAATTTAGAGTGGTAAATTCATTTGTATTCGCCGTTCTACGAAATGTCAAATATTGTACAAAAATAATTTATTAAAAATTTTTGTTGTGTACCAAGTTTAATATTTCGAGCGACGGCGAAAGGGAATGTGTGCATTTCTCATAACACTAGCTACATTAACACATTTTTTTGAGGCGAATTCATAACAAGTGATGAATTCGTCTAAGCAGTTGACTTTATTATGAAGGTTTATAAATTTATAAAATTATTCAAGGCGAATTTAACATCTAAACTGCATTAAGTCAAGCACTTAAGAGGTGATTGCATGTAAATTTTTAATTAACAAAAAATATATATTTTTTTAAAGAATTTAATTTTAAGTTAAATTTATAAAAGCTACAATCATGTAAAGAAATTTTAATTAAAAAAAATTATTTTTTTGCAAAATTTAAAAATAAATAGAACATATTTGATTTAAGACAACGAATCAGTTACCATATAATAGCAAAGGCAAAGCGAATTCATTTTATCTCGCCTTTGCTTTAAATCTCAAATTCCATATAAGAAAAAAAAACTAAATCCAATTGATAGCAATGAAATGAAGGGGCAAAGCGAATTCATTTTATAGATGTTAATAGTGAGAAAATTATTTTTGTTTGCCGTTTCACAAAATTTTTTATAAATAAATATTTTTACATACTTTTTTTTCTATGACGGCGAATATAAATAAATTCGCCGCTGATTTTACCATGTATGTAAATTAATTTTGAGAGGTGTAATCACAATAGCTGATGAATTCTCCTAGACCTATGTTATTTCCCCCCGGGGGCACATTATAGTCTTTTTGGAACCTACTATTCCATTTAGATTTGTGTCTTGCGGGGTAAAAGGGAGCCCAGGCCCCTCAAACGCTAGTAGGAGTCACCTGGACAATCCACATATTTCCACGGGAAATCAGTTGCCCCAGAGTACACTATTTGTTCTCTTTAGACAATGATGTGCTCTGACTGGTTATTGAGGATGGCCCCTATATGGGGTATCGTGGTGGTTGTGGTTTCGGACCCTCGTGAGAGTTTGTGGGTCGGACCATTCAAATTAACACAATGAATGGTTCAGGTCCAGTGAGTATGAGCTGGTGTGTTCTTGATAAATAAGAGCTTCATTCGTTCTGGACCAGGAGTTGGAAAGTCTCCAACTCCTCAGCAAGGAGTGAGGGCACGGCCTACTCCGGACTTTCTAAATTGCTACTAGGAGTGACTGGAGGATATACGTATCCGAAGGCCTTCTAGGGCGTGGGTGATGTCCAATCAACCAAGTGGTTTGAACACCATCTGATTATGACATATAGTCGGTGCAGATGTAAATCAAATCACGCAGACCTATGTTATTAATTATGAAATTTCGTATATAAAACTATTCGAGGCGAATTCAGCATCTAACTGTATAAATCAAGCAATTAAAAGATGATTGCATGTAAATTAAAAAACTATTTATTTATAATTAAAAAATATATTTTTTTAGGAAACTTTGTTTTGTTTTTTGCTTTTAAAAAAAATAATTAATTTATTTTTTTGGTATGACAGACGGCATGTATTCGCTACTGATATCATCAGGAGGTTCATACATGAATAGTCAAAGGCGATATATTCGCCTAAGACTGTTGGCTTAACTATGAAACTCCATATATATATAACTATTCAAGGCGAATTCAAAATGTAACTACATTAAAGGCCGTGTCAGATAAAACTTTTGCTTTGCGTTGCGTCAGAGTTTCGCTTTGACATTTGAGTTAAAATGTACGTAAATGTATGAAGGTTGCCACATAAAGCACTTCTGACGTTTGTGTATTTGTGTGCGGGCGTAAACAAAAAATTCATGAGTGTCGTCAAAGTTTATTGTGACATACACCACTTGATTTACGCTTTGCTTTAAAGTTTCAAATGTCACGCAAAGCAACGAAGTTTTATCTGACATCGCCTTAAGTCAAGTAATTGCGAGATAATTGTGTGATAAAATGTGTTGGCCATTGCTATAATCTGGTTATTGTTTCGTTAATAGCAAAATCTTTAATCAAATTTATTCGCTCCACTATTGAGACTGAGTTCGTTTGAGAAAATTTAAAAATTTCTCAAGCTAACTTTTTATTAGGTATTTTCCTGCATTGAAACTCTTAAGCTTGACGTTTTAATGTTGCCAGATTAAAAATTATAATTTGAAAGGGTACAAAAATTGTTTATCTCAATTTTAAATTTTATTTAATATAAAATTTGCCTTTTTAGATTTTAAACAATAAAATAATTAATATTGCCATTTCCCGTCGTAACTGGCCGGTTTGTATATGATTGCAAAAATGTTTATAAATTTATTTTTGTTAAATAATTAATTATATAAAATAATTTTTTGCCATAATGTTTTTCTATGCTTATTAAAGAAAGAAAGGAAATAAAAATGATTTTATTAATTTAAAAAATAAGGTAAAAATGTCGACTTTAAGCGAAAATAAAATACTTACGCATTAACGTTAAATTTAATAGTTAAGTGGTGATGCTTAAAAAAATAAATAAAAATAAATTAATAAAAAATTGTTTAGAAAATATAAAATGATATTTGAAGCAAAAATTATAAAGCGAAAAATTTGGTGGCAACCATTAATTTGGGCGTTAATACGTAAGTAGCGAAAATTATTTAATTTTATTTTTTCTGCTTTTATTTATTTTAAATACATCCCTGTGATATATTTCATATAATTTAAAAAAATACAAATAAATAATATTCGTAACTTTTAAAAACAAAATTTTTAATTATTTTTTCTAATATTTATGGATTTTTAAAAATAAATTAACAGCTTGAGAAAAAAACACCAACTCTCATTTAATTAAGTTATTTAAAATATTTTTTAGTAGTTAATTATAAAGCACTAGGTCACTATTTAAAAAAAAAAATTAAAAAACTTTTATTTTTTATTATTTTTTCGATATTTCGCCACACCGTTGGTTGGCATCATCAGGAAAACAAAAATAATGAACAAACAAATTTTTTAAATTGTTCATTATTTTTGTTTTCCTGATGATGCCAACCAACGATGTGGCGAAATATCGAAAAAATAATAAAAAATAAAAGTTAAAAAAAAATTTTTTTTAAATAGTGACCTAGTGCTTTATAATTAACTACTAAAAAATATTAAAAATGTAAAAAAATCATAACTATTATATGTTATTTGAAATAAATAATTAACAAACTACAATATGAAATATTTATTTTTTTATACCCGAATATATATAAACTTTTCACCAATAAATAAAAAAAAATTAAACATTTCAATTTATGAACTTATTAAATTTAATAAATAATTTCTTTTAAGCTCAAGCAAGGTCTTTAAAAAAATTAAAAAAAAAATTATTTTTATTAAAAATTTTCAAGTTAATTGAGGTTAATGTATGATTGATTTGATTCCTAAAAACATAAATATTTTTTGAGAATATCATAAACAGCCCAATCGCGAATATTCCATAGGAATTTCTTTCTCACGGAAAATTCTTTTCTCGCGAAAAAATTCCTTCAAGCACAAATTCCGCAGGAACAAACAAAAAATTAAATAGTGGCATCATTGAATTTTATAACCAACTGTTTTGTTTATTTACATTTAATTTTTCCTTTTTTTTTTTTTTTTTTGTTTGTAACTTAAGCAGCCCAATCACGAATATTCCCTAGGAATTTCTTTCTCACGGAAAATAATTTTCTCGAGAAAAAATTCGTCCAATCACAAATTCCGCGGGAATAAAAAACATTAAAAAGTGGCATCATTGAGTTTTTTAACCAACTGTTTTGTGTATTTACATTTATTTTTCCGTAATTTATTCATCGGAATCATTTTCAATCTAAGTAATTTTATTTTTTGTGCTTGATTCCTTTAAACAAATATTTCATGATATTCTCACGAAATATTTATTACAAAAATTTTTATTAAAAAATAAACATCTTATGATATTCTCATAAAACATTTATTTCAATAAAAATAAAAAATATTTGAAATGTATTACTGCGGGGGAGAGCATATCCATATTGCAATTTCACTTTCGCTCACAAAGCTCATCAGTGAATTTTACCCCAATATTGTATAGAAAAACCTAAAAGTCTTATATCTAAAGCCAAACTGATTCCATGAGAATTTTTCCATAAAATCAACATAGCATAGACAACAAGACTCAAAAACACTTCCTTAAGATTTTTTATTTATTTAAAAACGTTCATCGGAGAATTTTATTTTAATTAAATAAAGGAAAATATAAAAAATGCTTTTTTTCTAAAAACTTTGGAGTGCCTCTTTGTTGCCTTTAAAAAACCAGCACGCCATATGTCTGCGTTGACTTCCATTACGGCAAGCAAATGCTGCATTTGCTGTTTATTTTTATTTTTTGACCTAAAAATAAAAATTATTAAACTAAAAAAAAAATTTTTAAAACCAAAAACATTACTTGCATTTTTGTGCAAACTTGCTTCTATATAGCAGGTGGAAAAAAACTTGAAAAATCGCAATGTTTTCTCCCTCTTTTTCATTTATGTGCCGTTTTACACGCTTCAACTTTTGCTTTTTCGATTAGAAAGAAAGAGAAGCAGGGTTCAGAAATTTTCATGTATGAACATTCAAAAATCAACATTCATGATATTTTTCATAAATGAGAAATCTAAAATTTTATATTTATTTTTCACGCGCATAAACGAACAAGAAAAAATGTTCTGCTTATGTTCATACATGAATGCGCACAACAAGAATTATTAGTCTTATTCATATGTGATAAATGATAAATCAGCTACTTCTCATTAATGTTATTTTTTATAAATGTACATGTTCATTTATGAACGTTGAAATTTTATAAAATTTCTCATAAATGAATGTGAAAAAATTTTCTACCTACGATCGCAGTTTACCGTAAAATGTAGTAAAAACACATGGGTACATATTAACACAAAATACAATATTGCAATATATTCTAAAAGAAATAAAAAAAAAACATTTTTTTTTCTACATACGCCGACAATTGCGCATTATCAAATATGTGCGTTTATGTACGCGAATGCTTAACGCACATATTTTTACGATCTTTTCATTTATGAAAAATTATCAAAATTGTACATATTCAAAAATGAACACTTGTGTGTTTCTCATTTTTTCACTTATGAATAGAAAGAAAAAAATAAATCGTCGCATTCATAAATGAGAAAACGCAAAATATTTTTCAGTCTCTCACACATGTATGAGAAGAAGCGGCTAAAAAATGAAATGTACATATTCATACATGTATCAACAGTGAGTGAACACTTCGCTACTCTGAAGAGAAGGCTTTATACACCTTCAAAAGTTGTGCAACAAAAGTTGAAGCGTGTAAAACCGTACCTACTTTTTTTCCCTGCCGAATTTTTTTCCCTTCTCAAAGTTGAAAAATAGGAGAAAAGGGAACAGGAAGAAAACTCACCCGCAATTTTTATTCATGATTGGGCTGCAAATAAAAATAATTCTAAAATAATAAAATTATTTATTTAATTTTTTTTTAAATTTTATGTATTTATTATTTAAAAAATTGTTTTTACACGTTTTTTCTTTCTAAAGATGCCACCCCATGGTGTGGCAATTAATATTAAAAGTGAAAAGAAAATTTGTTTAATTTTTATATAAAAAGACCTCTAAAGCTTAAAAAAATTTATCTACAAAATCTTAAAAGGTTAATTAACTATAATTACATTTTTTTTTTATTTATTAAATTTATCTCATCCTATGCTTAAGCATTAATATAAACAAATCAGCTTCTATTTATCATATACAACAACAACAAAATGCTTCAATTATTAAATTAAGTAAACTAAAAAAAAAACCTAAAAAAATAATAATTATAATAATAAAAATATATAATTAAATTTATTATAACATTTAAGGCATTTAGTTTTAGTCAAACATATTTTAATCATTTAGATGTTAAATTTTAATAATTAAAAAAAATACATAAAAAACAAAAATATTCCACAATAAACTTTATATTCGGTACTAAAAAAAAAAAAAATATCGGAAAAACTTTATTGTAAAAAAAAAAAAAAATTAAGTCATTAAAAATTAAACATTTGCGCAGAAAATGTTAAAAAAAATAATAATGAATATACTTAAATAAAATTGTTTTATTTAAATAATAAGAAAACTCCTGATGTAAGTACTTACAGCGCTGCGGTCAATATAATAGCACCAGTTGCAAATATTCTAATTTGAAAGATGTAAAAATTTCTTCATCTATTTACGATATTTTTTTTTTGAGTGTTAAACAGATCAGTTAAATTTTTAAAGTCCCCAACTATATTATGCATATGCTGGCTTAAGCCAACTTAAGCAACTGTGCAAAAATACCTAATAATTATCAGCTCTGCGGCTGATAATGCGATCTTCAAAAATAGGGCGCAAAATATCAAGTGTAGCTTCGGCTATGTGACACCTAGCGTCGTCCTGTTGAAACCAAATGATGCCAATATTCTACTTGTTAATTCTTATGATTGGCTTCCTTTACAAAGCCAATCTTTGTATGAATTAAATTGTGCTGCAACATTGTTTCACACGCTTAAACCAAAATTGCTGTCTGGTAACTTGATAGCTAATTTTGTTTTATTTAGCACAGGCCAATATTGTGTGAAATTAAATTTTGCTGAAACATTAAATCGCACGCCTAAACCAGAATTACTGTCTGGTAACACGATTACTAATTTGGTTTATTCAACACAAATTTGTAATGGAAATCCTCAAACAATTGTGCTGGGAAATCAATTCGCACGCGTAAATCAAAATTGCTGTCCAATAACATGAGAGCTAATTTTGTTTGTTAATTTTGACAATCCGTGGGAATTGTTATTTTGGCATAATTGTTATTGAAAGATTAAACGCGTAATTTTTTGTTACCATTAGGCATGGGAAAGAACGATTGCTGGAATACAATTTCCGTTTTTTTTTTTTTGCTTTTTGTATTGTTTTTCTTTTTATTATTGATATGTCATTAATTTTAAGTATAAATAAGCAATTCATTTTTAAATAAACGTGTCAGTACAAATTCTGATCAATTTGCGTTCTCTTGCTGCATACGTGTCCTAACTTATCCTTCCTTATTATTTCTTCCTTTTTAAATCTTTAATTTGTTTCATTGTATCGTTTTGTTTAAATATATTTCTTTCAATTTTTTTTTAGTGTAATCAAAAGTTCACTTTGAGTTTCTGTTTGCTCTTTAAGGAGAACTACTCTTTTATCTTTCAGCCTTACTCTTTTTCTTGGAGTGTGGTGTACGCTGCTCATTTTAGTTTCCGTCGAATCTTTTTTTTCTATCTCACTATTTGGCTCGATTTCCAATAGTTCTTCCACGTCCAAAGTTTCTGCAACGCCAAAAAGGCTACCAACTGGATTTACAGCCAAATCCATTTGTAATATATCTGCTGCCGCTTGCTCCAATGGCGATAAAGATATCTCTTGCAATGGCCCACCACCTGTAGCGTTAAGGCTTCTTGTATTTTGCGCCATTTTCTTCTTTAATTTCGCTTTAAAATGAATCCACACTCTCTGCCATTCATCCGAAGTGCGTATTGGTGGGCCATAGCTGTTCAAGTTTTCCGCAATACCCTTCCACACTTCGTCGGTAGTGGCTTTGGTTTCACCAAAAAGCCGCACACCGCGAGCTGCATTTGCATTAGCTTCCATATGCTGAATTAACATATCAAATTGTTGTTTTGTGGTAATTTTAACCATCATACAGCCTAAAAACAGAAGAAATGCAATTTGTATAATGTTTAATATGAATAATTTAAACAAATTATATAATTACCTTTCAATTTTACTTTTTATTCGTTTAAAACTTTGAACAGCAACCACCAAAAATCAGTCGCCGGTAAATCCGCCATCTGTAATGTAATTTTGGCAACTGGCAACGCCACTAAACTTTGGTGGCTTTCGATAATATAGCCATAAACCTACTTCATGCGTCATAAGCATTCTATGGGATGTGTTGTGTAACTTGTCACATACAATTACACTGATCCTACTTTTTTGACGGCGCGTATAAAGCGTGTACGCGTAGAACTCGTGGTATGGACTTTCAACTTAAGGCATAAAATTAAAGTGTGTTTTCAAATCATATTTCCTGGTGCGTAAAATTAAAAAAGCAAATTTTAAAATCACATTTACCAGCCCTGTTGTTAGTATTTGCAAACATTCCACCACCATGTTTTTTTTATTCACCTGCCTGTATTATTCACCACGCAAGTTGTGCTAAATGCTTTTTATATACAACTTTTTTGTAAAAGCTTTTAAAGCTTTTCTCCCGTTAGTTTTTTGTTTATTTCCACTTTATTTATTAAAAGTTAACTCAGCTGCCTTTCTTCACTTCAAATTTTATTAAGAAAATAAAATATTTTATTTATTTATTTATCTGCTGTTTGTGTTTAAAGTTCTTAAAATTTTATAAACTATTCTAAAATTGTAGTTTTCAGCCACGAATTATAGAAGAAAAGATTTTGACACTAGATTTACAAATGGGGATGTAGCTCAGTGGTAGAGCGCTCGCTTCGCATGTGAGAAGTCCCGGGTTCAAACCCCGGCATCTCCAATAAATGTGAAATTCTTTTTTATTTAAAATAATAATTTTTTAATTGAAAAAAATCCTTAATAAATTAACAGAATTTACAGTTATTCCTTTTTGATATTCCTGAAATCCACCTAATCTTTAATTTTTTAACCCTCCGCACTTCATTTTTTTTTTCTTTCGCCGACCAGCTTTCAGAGGATGACCTCTACACATGCAATGCATTGTGCCAGAACTAGTAAATCAGGTTATGGGGAGGAGACAAGAGGGAGTAGTGTTTGTGGACATTCAATTTGAACTTTCCTACAAGTGACTGGAAAGACTTCTGGAGGATGTTTATTATTCCACATTGCAGATTCCTAATGCGCTTAACCTAGATTGAATAAGCGAATGGTGTTTGTCCACTACTAAAATGAAGCTGACAATTCAAAATTAAAGGGTTCTTCAACAAGAAGTTTGTTTTCTAAAACAAAAAATTTTTTATTAACATGATTCAAATTTTTATTGTATTCCGAAGAGGAAACTTCGTCATTTATGAAGGAAAAATGATATCTGACAAATGTCCACCACGGCCGCGCTGGTAGATGTCGCTTCTTTCATCAACATTTTTAATCACTTTTTGCCAAAAATGCATTCCTATATCGTTACTCTCATCACGGATTTTGAGTTTTAAGACTGAAATTGATTCAATTAAATCTGTATAGACTGTGTCCTTAACATAGTCCCTCAAAAAGTTCTACAGTAGTCTTAAATCACACTATCCGGCTGCTGATTGTTGTGAAATTATGCGATGGTGAAATTT
Organism: Trichopoda pennipes; assembly: GCA_030448955.1. Classification (NCBI taxonomy): domain Eukaryota; kingdom Metazoa; phylum Arthropoda; class Insecta; order Diptera; family Tachinidae; genus Trichopoda; species Trichopoda pennipes. The sequence goes on along the minus strand of JASKUP010000056.1, from coordinate 3,413,926 downwards.
GGCTTGCAATAAATTGATTTTTTCATTGGCTGCTGTGTGACATGTGGCAGTGTCCTATTGAAACCTCATGCCAGCTATATCCACGTCATCAGTAATAAATCGGAATTGAGTTGTTAGCATCTCGCGATACCCCCCGGCGGCACATATATATGGTCTTTGGAGAAAGCATTAACTTAGACCTGTGCAACTGGGGGAAAAAGGGAGCCCAGTCCCCTGAAGTCAGCAGGGGTACAACTGGAAACTCCACTTTATTTCCACGGGAATCAGTAAGCTCGCAGAGTTTAGACATTTAACTGTTCCCTGGCTGATTATTGAGGTTGGCCCCTATATGGGAGTATCGTGGTGGTTGTGGTTTCGCGGCTCCATAACAGACATGTCCGTTTTAATGGTGGCCGGGTTCATTTCACCTTCAATAGCACCTACCTGGTGAAATGTTCCCAGATGCAGTGAGCATGCTAGACATGTGTTCTGGACAGGAGTTGGAAAGTCTCCAACTCTTAAGCAAGGAGTGATGATTTGCAGCCCTGCTCTGGAATCATTGAAGTTGCAACAAGAAAGTTCTGTTGCATAGAATTATAGCTTCGGATTCCTAAGACGAGCATGACGTTCCAAATTATGGAGTGGTTTGGTCCACCATCTGATTAAGGCTTCATGGCCAGGCGCGAATGTAAATCGAATCACACAGCATCTCGCGATAGCATGTTCCACTGACCTTTACCGTATTTCCAGCCTCAATTTCAAAAAAAAAAAAAACACGGCCCAATTACGCCTCCAGATCACATAAGGCACCATACAGTAGCACATTAAGCACTTAAAAGATTTTTTAATAATCCCTCTAGGATTTTCAGAAGCCCAAATGCGGCAATTTTGCTTGTTGACTGACATAACCTGACAAGTGAATAAATAGGCTTCGCTTGAAAAAATGACTTTTGCAGAAAAAGCAGCCGGTTGTTTCTAAATGAATTGAAAGAATCTATGGCGAGGTGAATGCTTGGCCGGTTTCACTTCCTGCGCTAGCTGAACCTTGTAAGCCTTCAAGGTCTAATCCCCCTGCAAAATTTGTCATTTGGTGGTTTTGAATAACCTCAATTGTAGTCATCCCGGGGGCACATGATAGTCTTTATGGACCCTACAACAACCATCTAGACTTGTGTCTTGCGGGGTAAAAGGGAGCCCAGTCCCCTTCAAGGCAAGTAGGAGTCAACTGGACAATCCACTATATTTGCACGGGAATCAGTGAGCCCCAGAGTTCCGCTATTTGTCTCTTTAGGCATTTAGTTGTTCTCTGTCTGATTATTGAGGTAGGCCAATGAACACAATGAATGGTCCAGGTCCAGGGAGTATGAATGCCGTCGTGTTCTTAATTATATTAAGCTTCATGCGTTCTGGACCAGGAGTGTGATAGTCTTCAACTCTTTAGTAAGTAGTGAAGGCTGCGGCCTACTCCGGGCTTTCGAAGTTGCAACTAGGAGTGACTGGAGGATATACGAATCAGAAGGCCTTCTAGGGCGAGGCTGGCGCTACACAGTGGTAATGGCCACCATCTGGTTAAAGCCCACGGCCAGGTGCAGATGTAAACCTTATCACGTCAATCCCAATTGTTCTCCTCCCCCCCCGGGGGCACATTGATGTTTTGACAAAATCTCACCGTCATTACATGTGTCAACGGGGGTAAAAGAGAGCCCAGTCTCTTTCAAGGCTAGCAGGAGCTAACTGGACAATGCCACTATTCCAATTTTCCACAGTAATCAGTAAAGTACCAGAATTCAGCTTTTTATCCTTTTAGCTGCTCTCTGACTGATTATTGAGGTTGGCCCTTCGGAAAAATCATGAGGATTGTGGTTTCGACGCCCTCGTTTGAGTTGTGTGGGTTGGATCATTCACAATGAGCACAATGAATGGTCCAGGTCCAGTGAACATGATTGCCGTTGTGTTCTTAAGTTTTATTAATGCGTTCTGGACCAGGATAATCTCCAACTCTTCAGCAAGAAGTGAAGGCTGCGGCCTGCTTCGAAGTTGCAACTAGAAATGACTGGAGAATATACGTATTTGAAGGTCTTCTAGGGCAAGTGTGACGCTACATTTTATCCACAGTGGTATGATCCACCGTCTGGTTATGGCTTACGCGGCTAGGTACAGGGGAAATCTTATCACGCGTCAGATAAATGTTCGTCTCTGTTAATCTCACAAATGCGAGCCCTTTTTGAGCATATTTTTCATTACATTCTCACACATTTCACGCGGTATTTCATTAATTTCATCACGAATGTTTTATTTGAGTTGCTCAAGCGTTTCTGATTTGTTTGCATAAAGCTTGCTTTTCAGATATCACCACAAAAAAATCTTATCACGCAACCTCAGTTGTTAAGAACGTCGAGGAATTGATGAATTTTCATCTGCTTTAACGCTGTTGCTTACGGCTGCAATGTTTTCAGTTGAACGACTCGGTCAAACACGCGTTGATGTTCATATTTTGTATAGAGCCTGTCGACTGTCAAATAATAGTGGTTTCAGAAGGACGAACTATTACGAATTTTATGAAATGTAACTTTAACAGAACCAATATTTTCACAGTGGATTTTAACTATTTTAACGTCACTTTCGCACGAAATTGAAGTCATTGTAACAATTGCCAATGCATCTACTACGAATACGTCAAAAAACGAAATGTCAAAACTAGCATGTTGTTAGTGTTGCCATAATTGAAAAACGAGCGTGTTTATTTTTTAAAACTGATTTCTACCAAATGAAACAAAAAAAAAAAAACAATATAACGGCACATTTCTATTGATGTATTTCCTTGTTTTTCTTTGAGAGAACACGCAAAAAGGTGATGCCAGACAATGAGTTTTTTGTAAAATGTGTAAATGAATACCATATTTTTCCCCCGACATTCGTTTAAATAAAACAAAATTTTATAATTAATTTTTATTGTTTTGACTAGGATGCAAAATGTATTTCTTTCTTTTTTTTTTTGTTGTTGTTTGTTGTATTTTATTAATAATAATAATATATAAAAAATGGTTTTTCAACTACACTTCATTATTAAATTCCTCTTTCTTTTTTCACAAATATTAAAAATAATAAAAAATAATTAACACAAATTAAAATGAATTATTAAAAAAATAGTTTGCTTTAATAAAAAAAATTATAATAAATATTTTTAGGGGGAGATAAAAAATAAAAAGAAAAAAAACTTTTAATGAAACATGTTAAAGTCGCTGTCACGTTTAATGTGAAAATTATAAATTAAAAATTGCAGCAATTTTAATTTTTTTTTTTAAGTTTTAATTAAACAAAAAATGCTTTTTTTTAAATGTTTTAATAAATTTCTTTTTTATAACTTTAGTTTTAATTAAAGTTTTGTTGTATATATATTTTTTATTTTTTTTTTTTAATAATAAAAGCTTAATAGGAGGATTAAATATTTCATGTTATTTATTTATATTTAAATTATATTTATATAAATATATATTAAAAGCAAAGAAAAAGGAAATATTTAATAAAAGGAGTTTTTTTTTTTAATTTTTAAAAGTAATAAAAAAGAGAGCCTTAAATGTTTTAAAAAATAAAAATATTAGTTTTAAATTATTAAAAAATTAAAATTCTTTTCAATATTTTGCGCTAATGACTGACAACAGTGTGGCGAAGAAAAATTCAATTAAGCTGATTATTGAAATTTTTTGGCATATTTATTATTTTACAGTTATGCTTGGAAAAGTTACTACAATTTATTTATTAAAATTGTTAATAAAATTATTTTCTAATTTACGTTAATTTGTGTTTCATTCTTTAAACATAAACATTCTCACAAAATATTAATTGTTCAAAAATTTTTTTGAATCTATTACTGCGGGGGAGAGCACATACATACATATGGCCATTTCACTACTGCTGAAATAGCTTATCAGTGGATTTTATTACAAATTTTATATCTCAAGCCAAATGGATTAAATAAGTATTATATTTGAACAACACAGCAGCAAGACAACAAATCTCAAAAATAATTTTAATGAAATGGCCTTCCCCCCTCCCGTAGTAATACATTTAAAAAATGTTTGAATAATAACGGCTGTATGCATAAAAAACGCTTACTTGAGGTTTAAAGTACACGTTAGTTAACAAACACTTTAAGGCTAACAGACGTTTGTTAAAAAATGGTATTCATTAACAGTAATTTAGCTAATGTATGCTTTAGTAAAATTAGTATTTTGATTCTGGCAATGCCTTTATTTTCAGTTGTCATGTTGTAGTTAACGATGTATAAAAATGAATATTATTTATCCGGGAAGTTAGATCCATAAAAAATGTTTTTATTCTTTTAAGCAAAATCAACATATTATTTTTTTTTGTTTTTTATTCATCTTTTAAATATAAAGCAAAGCACCCAAAAAAGGTAAATTTCCAAGGCTTACGAAGAACTTACAAAGAATTTGTTCATATTAAAAAAATAATTATTCGGATAACGAGCTTTGTTTTGATTATATGTACATCAATAAAACTTTTGCTTGAAATAATTATAATTATATTTTTGTAAAATATAAAATAATGATGTAAAAATGTTTCATATTGAAGGGAAGGTAAAATTTAATTTTTTGTTATTATTTGTGTACTACAATTTGTTTTTAATAAGCATTTTTAAAAATTTTTGAAATAACAAAGTAAAACTGTCAATTGAGCCGTTAAGATTGAAAGTGGCATAAGTCACAACTGAACAGTTTTTTTTTTCATTTTTAATAAATTTGAAATTAATAAGTTAAGAAGTATTGAGATTTGTTTGAGAGGAGTGTTGGTAATTAACGGTATAACAAAAATGTTTATTTTGAAAGTGGCGTTAGTCGCTGTACTCAGGAAATTAATTACCGAGCTTAGTGTGAAAGAAATGGAAACATGTGTAATAAGTGTGTGTGAAGTATTATTGTGATTATTGGATTTATTTTTATTAGTACGAAAGAATAGTGCAGTTTACTGAACTATATTATAGTGATATCTAATATACTACACATAATTAGCATTATTTTGTTATTTTTTTATCCTCAGAAGGTTGCTTCGTGTTGTATAAAATATCCAAGAATGTCACAACTCAAAAGCATATTATTGCACATAGTGACTTATGTAAAGGACAAAATAGTAATAGTAGTAATAGTCCCCTGTCGAAAAAATCCTTCACAGATTTTATTTCAACACAATCATTAGAAAAATCCGTTTTAGAAAGAAAACTAAATACAGACTAGTTGAAATGGCTAAAAATTAAAATTTTTTATAAACTAATTTAAAATAAAAAGATGACAATAACAAAGTAACTTATGCCACTTTTAAAATAAACGGCTCAGTTTATTGTAAACACAATTTGTTTTATTTTTGAAATTTCAATAATAAAATTGAAATGTCACTTTATTGTAGGTTTAACGTAGGTTTTTCCTACTTCAAAGTTAACAAAGGTATGTTGAGGTAAAAACGTTTTTTGAATACAACTTTAGGAAATTGTGCTTAACAACGGCAGTTAAACCTACTTTAAGTTTTTATGCATACGGCTGTAAATATTTTATTGAGCATATCATAAAATATTTATTTTTTTAAAGAATTCTATTCCAAAAAATAAAATTGTTTATTTCCATTGAATGTGCAGTTTGTGTTTTTGTAAAAAAAAATTTTTCAAATATTATTCAAATATTTTTTAATTTCTTTATATTTTAAATTACATATTAATGGCTTCCAAAGGAAACCGTTTATAGAAAAATTGAAAATGAAAATAGTTTCATATTTTTTGTTGCTTCAATACAATTCTTGTTTAATCAATTTAAGTTAAATTGAGGCTGCTCTTGAATTATCTATAAAAAATTTGGAGTAAAATCCCAATAGTGAAATGTCCATATGGCGATGATTTTCCCCCTACAGTAAGTAATCTTATAAATAAGTCGGGCTTAATGATTGCAGAACGTGATTCGAATTAAAAAGATATTCGGATTACTGAATGTGCTGTCAGGGTTTTGCTTCCTGACGCCATAACCCCAGAAAGCACGAAACAATTTCCACCGGATTGCATTGGTTGGAAAGGTCTCGGGCTCCGTGAGGTTGATTGATAGCAAAGAAAATTCAGGAAAAATTTCAAGAGAAAAGCAGGAAAACCATTTTTCACATATAGCGCCATCTCTGATACATTGTATGTACTACAACGGCACCAGTACGTGATGTGTGAGTATCCCTCACGATGGCACCGATACGTGATAGATTGTCTCACAGCTACTCATGCGCACGTGAAATTGAGGTTAAAGTTATTCATTTCCTAACAGTTCAATTGTAAACCATCAAATCAATCATGCGTCGAATACGGAAAATACAGTGGAAAAAAATAAGGGAATGTATAATTTTGTTTTACATTATTATCTGTTGAATCCATAACCGCAATTAACGGATGCGTAGCAACTGAATTCATTATGTCCAGTTAACTATTGCACTCACATTCCTGCCTCCTATAACAGAAAACTATACATCTTTTCCATGTATCATCCACATTATAAGGCAGGGTGGTATTATAACAGCTTTTGTATACCATGCGCGGCGTAAAGTTTACACCACACCTCAAATCTGTTGCATCAAAATAATGACAATACGCTGTTTTAAATTCCTCTGTAAAAAAGTTTTTTCCCTCCTGTTTGTCTACTTTTGGGACGATATGACCACAAAGGTAACAACAAACATCCTGCAATTTTGAGCAGTTGTTATTTTTCCATATTGAAATATTCAATGTTGTAATTCACTCTGAGCAAATGGGTTGCCTATATTCCACAGCCATTAAAGTATTAAATGCTGCCAACTTCACAAAACAAATGATACAGAAAACGTTCTTATTTGTGACTTTACTTTCACGTGCAATTCTCAGAACTGAGTCCCACACCAATGAGCTGAAAAATGTTGTACAGTGTAAAGAAGTGTTATAACAAGCCTAAATCACTAAAAATGTTTAAAAATCTGGCAGCTTGAAGAGAGTTAATGTGTTTTGTTTAAACTGAACGAATATTGTTGAAATAAATTTGATTTTTGGTATTAAGTTGTTTGGATTTTTTTCCGCCAGTAAATGAAATACTGTTGTCAATATTTCCAGTCCTTTCTGGCTGTTTTTTTTCGGTATGAACGGCGAGCGCTTTCGAAAATAAAATCCAAGCCGTGATGTCTTCACATCGAAATCGCTCGCCGTTCATAAAAAAAAAAAAAATTGGAAATAATGACAAAAAACTCAAAAAAAGGTTAAGGCATTTTTAAATTACTTTTCTTAAGCAACAAAATAAAAAAAATTTTTTGTAACTTTTGACGATTTTAAATATTTTCTTTTATCGGATTCTAAAACACATATTTCATTTACACATAGCCCATAAAGTCTGCTGCGTTCACGTATAATATTTTTGGCAATATGAAATTAACTAACAAAAATGTAATTAAAAAAATTTCTTTTTTTTTATGAATTTCCAACTTCCAAGCCAAAGCTAAAAAATAAAGTCTTTATTCATCTCTTTAGTTTTCCAATAACCGGCATTTTAAGTCCACCATTGCAAGCAGAAAGTTTGCGTTCACTATGTTTAAGCCTATAATACCGTTACTTTTTAAATATATTAGCGCATTTTGAGTACAAGAAATATGGATTTTATAAACATGGAGAAGCGAAAAGAAGAGAAGAAGTTAGTGTTTCGGAAATAATAAATATAAAAATAATTATAAAAATTTTCGACGAAGGCAATTGTTTCCGAAAAATTGGTAAAACGATTGGTAGAACATAATCTTCCTACCGTCCAACGTGTATAGTAAATAATTTCAAAAATACAGTTATAATTACTTCTAAGACGCGATTGGGACACCCAACAATACTTTCTGAACGAGAAGAACGTAAAATTCTTAATAATGGCAAAGGTTAATCCTCGTATAACATTCACAATATTGTTGAAATTATTCGCCAATCCTTTAACAAGAAAATCTGTGCTAAAACCGCTAGAAAAATTTTAAGAACAGCATGATATTATGGTAAAGTGTGGCCCGTAGAAAACCATTTATATCCAGAGTCAGACAGACAAAAGTACATAAATAAGCCTCCGGCGGTTTTGGAGACAAGTAGTATTTTCAGATGAAAGCAAATTTTGCATTTTTTAAATAAAGGGACGTCAAATAATATGGCGCAAACGCGGAAACTGCTCTTGGAAAGCAAAATGTAGTTGGTACAGTTAAGCATGGTGGTGGTGGAATTATGGTATGGGATTGTGTATTATGGCTGCTGGAGGTGTGGGTCAGATGGAGTTTATTTAATCTACGATGGATAAGTGGGCATATTCTTGACATATTAAAAAGGAATTTGAAGCAAAGTGCAGAAAACATATTGGTTCTAGCAAGACAACGATCCAAAGCACACAGCGTAGGTAGTCATTAGGTTTTGGCTCTTGTACAATGCTTCAAGACAGCTTAAAACGTCTCCACAATCACTCGACCTCAATCCCATTGAGCACCTTTAGGACCCCCGGGGGCACATATATGGTCTTAATGGAGAGCTACTATGTAGACCTGTGCAACTGGGGGAAAAAGGGAGCCCAGTCCCCTGAAGTCAGCAGGGGTACAACTGGAAACTCCACTTTATTTCCACGGGAATCAGTGACCCGCAGAGTTCGATATTTGTCTCTTTAGACATTTAACTGTTCTCTGACTAATTATTGAGGTTGGCCCCTATATGGGAGTATCGTGGTGGTTGTGGTTTCGCGGCCCCATATCATTTCGCCGGGCCGGGTTCATTTCACCTTTAATAACACCTACCTGGTGAAATGTTCCTAGATCCAGTGAGCATGCTAGACATGTGTTCTGAACAGGAGTTGGAAAGTCTCCAACTTTTATGCAAGGAGTGATGATTTGCAGCCCTGCTATGGAATCATCGAAGTTGCAACTAGAAAGTTCTGTTGCATAGAATTATAGCTTTGGTTTCCTAGGCGAGCATGACGTTCCAAATTATGCAGTGGTTTGATCCACCATCTGATTAGGGCTTCATGGCCGGGCGCGGATGTAAATCTAATCACACAGTGAGCACCTTTAGGATTTTTTGGAAAAAAAAAAATAATTCGTGTGCAGATCATAACAAGCAAAAACAAAAACTTTACGAAGCATTCTGCGGGTAGAGTGGGAGACTATCAACGTCTGAGGAAACAGAAAATTTAGTCAAATCCATGCCAAACAGACAGAGTGAAGTCTTAAAGCAAAGCGTGGGCAGGTATCCAACAAAATATTAAATAAATGTGTTTATTTTAATAACTTGAAGTTATACGGAAAGTAGTGGATACTGAGTACAGACTTTTTGGTTCTAATTTGTTTGTATTTATGTTTTTAATTTACGTTTTTTAATAAATTTAAGAAAGAAATTTAGATTTTTTTTATGAAATTGAAAATAAAAAGTTGAAGAAAGATAAATTTTTTATTTTTTTAATCGACCTTTTTATATTTTAAATAAATATCTGCTATTCTTTTCAACGGCCTTTTTTATTTTTTATATTTTACAAAAACAAAAAATGTTTTCATGTTTTTGAAATGTTTTCAAAAATTCTTCTTTTCAAATTGTTATAATTTTTTGTTTTTGTAAAATATAAAAAATAATTTTCTGAAGAAGCTTTCCACAGGAAAGCGAAATATCGAGAAAAAAATATATATTGTTAAATTAATGAAAAAAGACCGTTGAGAAAAGAATAAAAAATATTTATTTAAGAAAGATAAATTTAATTTTAATTAATAATAAAATAAATTAATTTAATTTTAATTAAACGTTTGCACATTTTTTTTTTCAAAATCACTGAAAATTGTATTAAAGTGAACGTAGACTTTATAAGCTAAGTGTAGGTCTTAAGGTTAAATTTTATTTAATTAGAAATATGGCAGGCAGAATAGTTTAAAGTTTAAAATTAAAACAAACAAACTATAACATAATAAATAAGTTTTTTAGGCTTTTAAGGCGATGTCAGATAAAACTTTGTTGCTTTGCGTGACATTTGAAACTTTAAAGCAAAAGCGTAAATCAAGTGGTGTATGTCACAATTGTAAAATGTCAAAGCGAAACTCTGACGCAACGCAAAAGTTTTATCTGACACGGCCTTTAGGCATGTAATCGCTAGAATTTACAGTGTTGCCAACATTTTACAATATACCAAAAAATTTCAATTTCTTTTAGTTTTGCGTAATTAATTTTAAATTAAATTTAATTTTTTTTTGTATATAAAAGCTTTTTTCTTGTAATCAATGTAAACTGTTTGTTAGTGTTATTGTTATTGTTTTTAATAGATTTATAGAGAATATAAGTATAATTTAAAAAATGTTTAGTTTATTTTATATTTATATGTTATTTAGATGATATTTTTCTTTAGTCTACATAAAAATCAATTAAGAATTTGCTTTTGTTGTTGTTGTTATTTTTTATGCATGTGTGTGTGTTTTTTTATTATTAATTAAACGATTTTTCTATAAATCGTTGTAAATTGGTGTTAAATATCCCTTAAATATTATAAATATAGAATTATAATAAATTTTTCTCACATGAGTGCATGAAAATGTATTTATTTAAAAAAAATTACAGTTATCTGTTTAGAGAGCAAGCGAGTAGGGAAAGAAAGAGAGATAGGGAGCGAGAACTTTTTATTTATTTGGTAACTTGTTGAGTAGAGTTAATGCGATTTTGTGATGATCTACATACATACAAACTTATACTTAAATACTATATTTTGAGACGTGTTTCATTACGTGTTGTAAAATGTATTATTAAGGACAAGAACAAAAAAAATATAAATAAAAATATAATATTTTATTTATGTCTTTATAATATTTAACCATTAATTTGTATATTCCAATGGCGTTGTTTTTTATTATAAAAATTGTATTTGTTGTTTGTTTGTTTTGTATGTAAATAAATGTCTTTCTTAATATAAAAAAGTTTGTTCGCATTTAACTTAACTAATCATTTCACGATACTTAAGTTTATGTTTTGTAAGCATATCGGTAACAGTAACTAATTTTTTAATTGAGATTATATTTGATAATTCTTGCAATTCCAGTAAATATGAAACACAAATATGATGTAAAGTTGCTAATTCACGGCCTTGAAATGTCAAAAAAGGGATATATTTTATTTTATTGATTTATTTTAAAAGACATTAAGAAACTTACCAGTATCTTGAGGACTTTGATTAGAATTTTGATCTGAATTCCAACCAGGCGGTGCTGTAGGATCTGTTACCATTGATAATTGATCTAGAAAAACAATCATACGTTCCTTGTTTTTCAATATAAAAGGATTAACAACTTCCATGTATTGTTCCTAATAAAAGGTATGAAAATAAATTTTTTTAAAAATTGTTATAATTTTTTGTTTTTGAAAAATAAAAAAATCATTTCCTGAAGAAGGTTTCCACAGCAAAGCGAAATATCGACAAAAATATATATTGTTAATCAAAAAAGACCGTTGAAAAGAATAACAGATATTTATTTTTTTTTAATATTTTTCCATAGCAACAAACAGATTTCAAAAAAAAAATTGTTTTTAAAAAATTAAAACTTTTTTAAAATAATTTTGCTTTGAAATGAAAAGAGAAATATTCAATCTTTAACACAGATTCCAATAGAAATGATTTTAATCGATTAATCGATTTTTTTTGTCTTCTGATACGACGGATCGATTCTGTTTATTCTTAAAAAATGTTGAATTTATTCTATTTAATTTTGTTGTCTCAAATAAGAAAGACTTATTTAAATAACGATACAAAACTAAATTAAAAAAAAGAAATTTTAATTAAATTTTAAAATTTCAAAGAAAAAATTGTTCCTTTTTCGTTTTCTGAAGAGAATTTGCGGATTTGAAATAACTTCCTCGATCATGTTTAAGTTCTGTGATATGCCTGAGTGTGATATTTTAAAAAAGAAAAATGTTGATTCCACATTTCAAAGCCTTTATTTTATAATAAATAAATTAAATCGTGGTTTTTTTAGAAAATATCGTAATAAATTCGAATAACCGGAATTTATTACATTTTGTTTCCCCTTATCTTCATCACAGATGTAAAGTTATATACAAATTTTTCATTCCGTTTTTAATTTCTACAATAACCATTGGGTCATATACGAACATATAAATCATTTTTGAAAACAACAGCACTTCTTGCGTCAAATAAAATTTTAATTTTTAATATTTTTTTCTACATTCCAAACGAATTAAATTTTCATTTCGAATAAATTTTCTATTCGAAAAAATTTTTATTCGAATAAATTTTCTATTCGAATAAATTTTTTATTCGATTAAATTTTGTATTCGAATAAATGTTTTATTCCAATATTTTTCTGAATCATTGAAACATTCATTTGCAAGCTGAAATAAAATATTCCAACAAAGAGACCTTGAATTAGGGCAAAGAAATTTTTACACTAAAAATCGAAGAATTTCAATATGAACTTGCAAAAGCTGTTAAAATGGGATTTGCCAAGATTCTAGTCCACTTAATATATAAATTATAAGTTATTATGTTGAACATAATTTCTAGATGATTCCAGTCTAATATTTTCATTTAGTGGTAGGGAAAAAAATCAACATGCCACTAACTTTTTATCTTTAAAAGCTTTTTTTTCTGCTGCTTTGATTGGTATAGAAAGACATTGCAGGCACCGAAGGATGCCAACGGATTTATATGTGTACTCCACGGAATGGCAACTGAAAGGGTTCAAATGGCTCCATGTGATGTAGATGTTTTACTTATGTTTTTGTTTTTTGTTTTAAAGATTATTAACAGATTCCGATAGAAATGATTTTAATCGATTGATTGATTTTGCTTTCTTACCTTCTGATATAACGGATCGATTCTGTTTATTCTTAAATAATGCCGATTTTATTCTTTTTAATTTTATTTTTTTAAGTTTACTTAAATAACGACACGAAAGTAAAAGGAAAATTAAAAAAGAAATTTTTCCTTTTTCAGTTTCTGAAGACAATTTGCGAACTTAAAACAACTTTCTCGATTATGTTGTGTTATGTTGTGATATGCCTGTGATATGCCTGAATGTTATATTTTAAAAAAGAATGTTATATTTTAAAAAAGAAAAATGTTTCTTCCGCATTTCAAAGCCTTTAATAAATAACTCAAAATCGTGGTTGTTATAAATTGATAAGTTTTTATAAAGAACTCGGCAAAGATTATATTCGCCTGTTTGTCTTTTTGAATAAATTAAAAGTTTAACCTGCCCACTGAAATTATTTAAATGGCCGCAGTATTTTGACTGTGCAAACGTAGCATAATCGAATTTATTTATTCGAATTTACTGCAGTACATATTTTCTTTCGCCTTATCTTCATCACAGATGTAAAAGTTATATAAAAGTTTTTAATTCCATTTGTTATTTCATTAAAGGATCAAATAAATCGTTTTTATAAACAACAGCACTGCTTGAGTCAAATAACTATTTATTTTTATAATTTGTTTCTACTTTCCAAAAGAATTAAAATTTGAAAATATTTGAATAAATATTTTATTCGAATAAGTTTTCTTATCAAACAAATTTTCTATTCGAATAAATTTTTTATTCAATCAAATTTTTTATTCGAATAAATTTTTTATTCGATTAAAGTTTTTATTCGAATAAATTTTTTATTCGATTAAATTTTTTAGTCGAATAAATTTTTTATTCGTATAAATTTTTTATTCCATTGTTTTTAAAGTCTCTTAAACATTCATTTGGAGCTAAAATGGAATATTCTACGAGAGAAATTTTTACACAAAAAATCTAAAAATTTCAATACGTATTTGCAAAAGCTGTTGAAATGGGTTTTGCCAAGGTTCTAGGCCACATAAAATATAAGTTATTTGTTATTCTACTGGACATAATTTCTAGATGATTCCATTCTATTATTTTCATCCAGGGGCAAGAAAATAAACCCGCCACTAACTTTTCATGTTTACAAGCTTTTTTTTGCTGCTTCGATTGGTATAGAAAGAAGGGATGCCAACGGGCATACATATGTACTCTACGGAATGGCAACTGAAATTAAAAAGGGATCCGGCTTTTTCGCAAGGGGTTCAAATGCCCCCATGTAGTGTAGATATTTTATGTGTGTTGTGTTAAATTTTTATTGCTTTAATATAAAACATTTAAAGAGGAAGAAATTAGCCTCAGCGGCCATATGATTCACAGGAAAAAAAGATGGAAATGCCATTAAGTGGTAGCAAAATGCACCCAACGAGATCTACCATTGAAAACCAAAGTGGCTATCAATTAACATCATAACACGGCAATTAATCATAGGAGGGACTTGACAACATAAAAGATCACTGAAAATTTTAAGGTCCCAGTGATCCTTTTCATTGGTCAAGAGGCTAATAGACCTTTTGAAGGATTAATGGATCAAAAAAGAGCCAATTAACTTTTCTGACCATTTTCAAAGGCAGCAAATAGAAAGAAACGAGTAAAAAAGTTTATCACTTGCGAAAAACCAAGATTTCTAAAGCAACAAAAAATATTTCCAAATTTCTTACCTTTCCTCCAAACTCAATTAGATTGGCCAAATTTTGCAAACATTTGGCCACCATTATTAATGAACGTGTTGCCGCTGTGGGTGGTGTTTCACTAACCAAACCAAATTGTCGGGGATTCAATAAAGCCGGACATAATAGACGTAAAAATATGAAACCAGACACCACTCGAGTACGCACCAAACGCTCTGAAGGCCATTTAGCTACGACGGCTTTTTGCAAACAATTGCAAATAAATCTTACCGAACGGGGACAGGCTTCGGGTGAGGTGAATATTGAATGTGTGACGAGGTCAAGAATTTGTAAAAGGAACTCAGCATTGGAGCAGGCATCATCGTTAACATCCATTTTGGTGGGATTTAGCTCAGCCGATTGTTTACTATCCATAATGCGTTGTATGGTTTCTGAAACGGCTGCCTGCAGGAAACCAGTACATTCTGTGCGCATATACAAATCCATAAGGGTGGTAGCCAAACTGGCGCCCCTAAATAAAGTGGTAGTTTCATTTTCGCGTGCAACTTCCGCTTGACAGAGTACACGTATCAATTCCGTTTCACGTTTTTCATGGCGGAATACTCTTAACAAAGCTGTGGCCAAGGGAACACGATCATTATGACAGAGTTCAGCTAAAGCTTTGACAGCATAGAGTTCGGGTTCTAGTAAAAGTTGCTGCAGTGGACTGTATTCTTCGCAGGGCATAATAAGATCATCTAAATAACGCATTCTTAAACGTAAAGAACCCCATTCCCCCATTGGAGTCATGCCGGTTAGTTGATACCATTCCTCGGTTTCTTGACCATTCTTTAAACTGGCCAAGTCAATGGTTAATTCAGCTACCTCGCTATCCTTGCCGCGTTTACCGCGTGATATTAATGTTATGGTAAGCGATACTACATCCGGCGGTACATCACTAAAAACAACAACAACAAAATTATTTTAAATTAATTTTTTTTTTGTTTTTAGTATTTCAACTCACTCTAATACAAATTCCTCTTCCCAAACTGGATCGGGTGCTATTTTAACTTTTGTTTTGCCCACTTTAACCTGATTCAAGGAAATACTACAATAAGGATGTGGCACTAATTTAAATGGCAGTCTATGTGCTTCTAGTATGTGTAAATTTAGGCAACGCAGCTCTCTAAGACGTGGCACTTTTTTCTGGGCCTTGCTTAGCTGCGAAATACATTGCGCCTTTAAGGCATTTATCCACTCAACATAACTTTCTTGACTAGGAGCACACAAATATGTTACGGTGGCTAAGCACGGCAAAGCCCTTTCTACAATCTGAAAACAAAATGGTCTTTCCCACAAGGAATCGTGGCATTGATAAAGATAAGCACAGGATAGATCAATAAGACCTTTGGGTTTAGTCTTTTTTGGATTGTCATAGAAGCAGAGATGCGTTTCAGAGCCCTCACTAATGAGTGCAAAATATAATTGTTTCCATTTGGCGGTTTTATCCGATTTCTTATTTAGATGACCGTGATGTTTGATGCCTTTGATTTTCTTTAAGCCAATCTGATCACGACATTCACGCAAAGTGGCATAAATCTTTTCAGCTGCCTTTTCCACCACATACTGTTGATTGAATTCCGGCTGAGAACCATTCACTACTGGATGACTTAAGCAATGGCCCTCAACAATTTGTTCTTTGCGATAACGATTAATGACAGCATCCAAACATTCGAATGTACGGCCACCCATTAAATAGCGAACGCCCTTCTTTTCAATGCGAAAACGTTGGATTTGATTGTTGATGTGAAAGAATAGGGAATAGTCACCAGGTGAATTATCACTTGGTCGCACCAAAAAACTGCCAGGACCAGCTAAAGTGAATTAAAAGAAAAAAGAGAAAAAACTTAAAATTGAAATTAAATACGTAAAAGTGTATGAATGGACTTACCCTTAACCAGCATATCGACGGCCTCATTTTTCGTACAATTCGGATGAAACCATGGAAATACTGTATTTGGATCAATAGCGGGATCTAAATCATCAACCAGTTCCCTAAATATCATACCCTGTTCACCGGTACGATGTGCAGTCACCCAAAGCCAACCATCACCCATATCATTGTGTACGAAAAATATATCACCCTTCTGAAAGCTCAATTCATCTGTATCGGGCATTTTTGTATATGGCAGTATGGCAACTACACGCTTCTTATCATTGACCGGTTCAGGTGGTGGCACTGGTATAACTAAACGTTCACGTTTTAATAAATCACTGCAGGAGGTATAATATCCAACTAAATCGCTAAGCGATATAAATTGACGGCCACCAATATAAAAATCACCACAAACAGCCGTAATGCTGGGGAAGGTTAAAATAAAAAAACAGTTTAAAAACTGTCTGCGAATGATTTAAAACGTTTTTATTTTTTACCGAAAATGATTAATGCCGGTACGGCCCAAATAGCTGAGAACATAAGAACCTGGTTTGCGATCACTTTCTCGAACTGAAAACAAAACAAAAGAAACATCTTTTAAATTTATTTAATTAAATAAAACGAATCAATTTTGAAACCAGTTGTTTTTAAACTGTTAAAAATGGCAACTGCACATAAAGAATGATGCCATCCAATCTGGCAAATAAAAAATTGCTCTAACATTGCAAAAATGGCTGAAGCGAGGAAAATCGTTGAAAATTGTTTTAATTTAAGAAATACGACAAAATTAGCTGTTTCGTTTCAATAAAAACTAAATATTTTATGATTATTATATAGAACGCTATGAAGGTTAAGCCAATTAAATAATATTAAATGAAAATGCGTATTAAATATAAAATTGTATTAAATATGCACTAATCTTTTAAACGGTCTTTTAAATAGTTTAACGATTTTATTTTTTCGATATTTCGCTTTCCTGTGGAAAGCTTCTTGAGGAAATTATTTTTTTATATTTTACAAAAATTATAATTTTTTGTTTTTGGAAAAAATATAAAAAAATAATTTCCAGAAGAAGCTTTCCCACAGGAAAGCGAAATATTGAAAAAATAAAATCGTTAAATTATTTAAAAGACCGTTTAAAAGATTAGTGCATATTTAATTAAATTAAAAAAAGGTCGAATAAAAATAAAAGTAATTATAAAATTGTATTATATTTCTATGATAATAAATATTTTCAAGCAGAATTCTATGCAACGAGTTGCGAAAAAAGATTTGGACAAGCAAGCAGTCAACGGAATACTATATATATAATATCATTGCAGGAATGGGAGTGTGTATTAAATTGTATTTATTTTAGTACATAAAGCGTAGGCTTATGAAATCTATAAATGAGCTTATATGGCAATTCTTAGTTCTAATCTATATTAAAGAAAAAAAACTTATTCTGGTGCTGTCTTATAACATGTTCACACGGTAAACAAATATCAAGGTTCGCTCTCTAATTCGGGGTTACCGACCGAATCTTTTTTTTTCGGACCAGCACTCAGGGGATGACCCCTATACATGCAATGCATTGTGCTAGAACTAGGAAATTAGGTTAGGGGAAGGAGAAAAGAGGGAGTAGTGTCTGTGGACATTCAGTTTGAATTTTCCCAGATTGAAGTGACAGGAAAGACCTTCAGAGGGATCTCTTTTCACATATGGACTGTTCTGCTAAAAAATGAATTTTCTCTTAAATGCGTAGTGCATTACACTGGCCAACCAACCACAAATGGATGCGCTCTCAACGAAAATCGTGTTAAACGCGAAAAGGTGGGAGTATTGGGAACAATTTAACTAATTTCATTAGAGCACTTACCACTGTAGTAACGATAGAACAGTGAAATGCATCCCACAATGCGTCGATGCTCTAGAGAATCAATAGAGAGTGTGATTCGTTTTACATCCGCACCTGGCTATGTAGCCTTAATCAGATGGTGGACAAACCACTATTGTATAATTTGGAACGTCATGCATGCATCCTAGATAGCCGAAGGCATAATTCTAAGCAACAGAACCACCTAGTTGCTACTTTAATGATTCCAGGACAGGTCTGCAAACCATCACACCTTGCTAAAGAGTTGGAGACTTTCTAACTCCTGTCCAGAACACATGTCAAGCATGCTCACTGGACTGGATCATTCACTTTGCGTGTCATTATCAGTGAAATGATCCTGGCCATCATATTAAACAAACCTGTTATGGGGCCTCGAAACCACAACCACCACGATACTCCCATATAGGGGCCAACCTCAATAATCAGCCAGAGAACTATTAAATGTCTAAAGAGACAAATAATGAACTCTGCGAGCTTACTGATTCCCGTGGAAATAAAGTGGAGCTTCCAGTTGTCTCCCGGTCTGACTTCAGGGGACTGGGCTCCCTTTTTCCCCCAGTTGCACTGTGTCTAGATAGTGGAATATTCTATAAACACCATATTTATATGCCCCTGGGGGGGGGGAGAGAATCAATAGAGTTGGATTCTCTACTACTGTCCCCAATAAGCCTCTTGGCCCTCTCCTGTACGCGGTCGAGTAACTCCAAAATAGTCTTTGGAGCGCCGGCCTATACATGAGAGTTGAATTCCATTTTTGGATGTATAGATAGCACGGCGATCGGATGGAGTGAAGTATCTTTTACACCGTTTTAGAAAATCAAGGCCCTTGAAAGCTTCTTGAGAAACTTGAAAAATGTGTTAAGTCCATCGAACATCACACTGAATTTTCTTGCCAAGAACATCAAGGACGACCGATTCCGTAATATCTATATCACCCATAGTAACAGATGCAGCATTACTACCGAACGCAGATCTATGCGTAAGCATGCAACATTGCGTCTTACGAGTATTCAAATCGACTCTATTCACACGACCCCATTCCAAGATTGTCGCGAGATCGTGATGATTGAAACAAACATGGTTCAAGTATATGAGAGCGAATCTTGTGGTTGCATTTTGAATTTTACATTCGCTTTGAGTTGTAAGCTGCCGAGTGTAAACGTGTTTCTTCAATAAATTGGAAAGGAAAAGTAAAATTAGAAAAAGAAAGGACACACATAAAAAAATATAATAAACAAATGGTGCTGCCCAAGGAATGTTATTAGTGGTAGAAGTTGAGTAACAAAATTGCCACTGCCAATGTTCTTTGTAGATCTTAATCCTTCATCCGAAAAATTAAGATGTTTTCAAAATAAAACATATTAACAATGCAATCGTCCCTTGACATCGATGTCCACAATTTGATCATACAAAATCCTACTGCAAACGACCGTTCAAGTACGTAAAGTGTGGATTTGATCATTCCACCCCAGAGTGTAAATAAAATTTTGAATTATACTGCAAATTATAAAGGATGCCCTTTTTATTAAAGAATGCAACGAATGTGCAACCATAAAAAATTCCATCAACAATGTACAATTTTCAGCAACAAATTTTTCATCAAACAACTGTAACACTAGTGAAAGTCCCACAAATGATGAAGCAGTAACAGGTAATTCAACCAGTCCAGAAATAAGGTTTTTTGAAACACTGTGATGAAACGTTTGATGGCTAAAATGTTAAAATTTTTCAATCATGTAAAATTATTTGGAGAAACGCAGAAATTACTTCAGCTTTCAAACTTATTCTTGTGAAATTCACTTCAAATACAATTATTTAAAATACTTCTTTTGTTTATAAAATTATATTTTACGAAAGCAAGAAAAACACAAAGGAAAAATTAAATGAACTGAAAAAAACAAACAAAAACAAAAACAAACTTACCCAAATAACTTCCCAATTTGCTGCTGCCACGTAAACGTGATTCAGCTGAATAACGATCAAGTCGTCCATGATACCATTCACTTTCTGGTGGCGCTATAATGGCAGGTCGTTCGCCTAAAATTTGTCCATTTCCAGGAAGATAACAATAAAAAAATATTTTCACACAAATATTATAAATCCCAGGAAAACGCCAAACATGATGATGAAATATTTTGATGAAAAATAAAAATCCACAAAACAGCACAAAGTAGAGAAGGGAAGCAATTATTATGGTGGTAAAAATCATTGTCATATTAAAAACTATAATAATTAATACACAATATATAAGATATACATACATTTGTTGTTGTTATAAATATTATTATTTGTTAAAGAGATATTGCAAAAAAAGAAAAATAAAAAAAGTTTCATTTAAAACTTAATTGCAAAACATTTCATTTTTATTTTTTCTCTTTCTGTCATTTGGAAAGTTTGCTTATTATTGAGCAAATACAAGTAATTTTTTTATTAATGGTTTTTTATGTTTTGTAATTATAGTATTTTTTTACGAAATTCCTTTTAAAGAAAAACAATTCCAAACAAATATTATTTAAAGAAAAAAAGTTAACAAAAAAAAAAACTAAATAAAACCATTGTGGCAGCACTTGCCACAAAAGACACTCACTCTCCCTCATTCATAAGATGTTTATGGAGTTAATTTAATCCTACAGTTTGAGAGCTACTTTAAACTTTAAAGTTTAAAAAAGTTTAAAGTTAATTAAGTTGGAGTGATTTTTTTAAAACTTTATTTTATTGGCGACACAGAAATGTTTTGTGTGTGCGTGTGTGCTTGAAACATCATACGTTTTTAATTTATAGCAAATGTTTGTCAAAACTTTCTGCCTTTGGTGTCGGTGATAATTTCCCAAGATTTATATCGATTTTTTTTCAGGAATCGCACTACACATGTTGTTATAGATAAGATTTCATCAAACGAATTCAAGATTAATTCACGGCTACATGCGTAGTAAGATTTACGTCGGTACCCAGCGTGTGTATGCCATAACTCCACGGTAGTCAAGTCACTTGGGCGATAAGATGCGCGCGCCAGCGCCCTAGGAAGCCGAAGATTAATTTCTAGCAGCAAGTTATTACCAGTTGTAATTTCGAAGGTTTCGAAGCAGGGTCGCCAACTACCACTCCTTGCTGAAGAGCTGGAGACTATCCAACTCCTGGTCTAGAACACATGACAAGCATGCTCTCTGGATTCGGATCATTCACCCATTGTTCTCAGTAAAGGTAAGATAATCCTGGCCCTTTAATCAAAATTCATGAGGGCCACAACCACCATCACGATGCTCCTGAAGGGCCTACCTCAATAATCAGACACAGAACAGCTAAAAAGTTAAAGTCAATTAGCTGAACTCTGAGGCTTACTGATTCCCGTGGAAATAACGTGGAGCTTCCAGTTGACTCCCTGCCAGGGGGGGGGGTTTAAGGGGTACAGAGTGTGATTCGTTTTACATCCGCACCTGGCTATGTAGCCTTAATCAGATGGTGGACAAACCACTATTGTATAATTTGGAACGTCATACATGCGTCCTAGGAAGCCGAAGACATAATTCTAAGCAACAGAACCACCTAGTTGCAACTTTAATGATTCCAGGGCAGGGCTGCAAACCATCACACCTTGCTAAAGAGTTGGAAACTTTCCTACTCCTGTCCAGAACACATGTCTAGCATGCTCACTGGACTGGATCATTCACTTTGCGTGTCATTATCAGTGAGATGATCCTGGCCACCTTAATAACCATAGGATATGGGGCCGCAAAACCACAACCACCACGATGCTCCCATGCCTGTCTTCAGGGGACTGGGCTCCCTTTTTACCCCAGTTGCACTGAGTCTAGATAGTGGAATATTCTATAAAGACCATATTTATATGCCCTTGGGGGGAGGATTCAGGGGTACAGAGGTGATTTGTTTTACATCAGCGCCTGACTGTAAGTCTTAATCAGATGGTGGACAAACCACTTTGTATAATTTGGAACGTCATACATGCGTCCTAGATAGCCGAAGCCATAATTCTATGCAACAGAACCACCTAGTTGCAACTTTAATGATTTCAGTACAGGTCTGCAAATCATTACACCTTGCTAGAGAGTCGGAGACTTTCTAACTCCTTGTCCAAAACACATGTCAAGCATGCTCACTGGACTGGATCATTCACTTTACGTGTCATTATCAGTGAGATGATCCTGGCCACCATAGAAAACCATTGGATATGGGGCCCGAAACCACAACCACCACGATGCTCCCATATAGGGGCCAACCTCAATGATCAGCCAGAGAACTATTAAATGTCTAAAGAGACAAATAATGAACTCTGCAGGCCACTGATCCCCGTGGAAATAAAGTGGAGTTTCCAGTTGACTCCCTGTCTGCCTTCAGGGGACTGGGCTCCCTTTTTCCCCCAGTTGCACAGGTCCAGATAGTCGAGTATTCTATAAGAACCGATATATGTGCCCCCGGGGGGTGATTCAGGGGTACAGCAAGGCTCCGCTCTTTCTCCTACCCTATTTCTTATTTGTCTAAATAACCTTCTTTGTCAAACTTTCAACCTATATACTCTTTCGCTGATTGACAGCTTCATTTGTCATTCGTATTCGTAATAGACCGAACCAGTTGAAGGAGGATACCAAAAGGTAGAACATGAATGATACGCCTTATTTCTTCACTTCACTCGATCTTCGTATTATTTATACCACCAATATCCGTCCACAGATAAAATACAACTCTTATGTATGGGCCGGCACCCCAAAGTCTATTTTGAAGTTGCTCTATAGCGTACAGGGAGAGCCAGGAGGCTCCGAAAGTAGGGTATCCAACTGTATCGATTCTCTAGAGCATCTACGCATTGTGGGGTGTATTTCACTTTTTTATCGTAACTGCAATGGTAAGTGCTCTAGTAAAATTGCGAAACTTGTTACCATTACTTGAAAATTTTCGCGGTTAACTCGATTTTCATTGAGAGCGCATCCATTAGTGGTTGATTTTCCGGTGAATCGCATTACGGATTACAGAGAAAAATCGAACAGAACACTCCACAACACAGAACACTGTGGAGTAAACTCTCTCCAGAGGTTTTTCTCGTCACTTTCAACGTAGGAAACTTCGAATTGAATGTCCCCAAACACTACTTCCTCTTTCCTTCTCCCCATAATGCATTGGTAATTGTTACAATGAATACGATTTCGCACGAAAATCGCTTAAAAAAATTCAAATCCACTATGAAAATTTTCGGGCAAAAGATAGTCATCCTTCTGAGACCGCTATTAAGAATTTGTTCGTTAAATTTGAGTTGACGCGCTCGATACAAAATGTGCGAACAACAAAGCGTGTTCGACCCGGTTGTAAAACTGAAAACATTGCGGCCGCGTGAGTCACAGTGTTGAAGCAAACCCAAATTTGTCTGTCAATTTCTCGACGTTCTCAACAGTTGGGGTTATCGAAAACCACCACATAGCGAAGGATTTGACTTTAAAGCCTTACAAGGTTTAATTGAAGCAGGAATTGAAGGTCGACCGACCACTCACATTGGCATAGATTCGCGCTCAATTCATTCAGGAACAACCTGTTTTTTTCTGAAAAAATTATTTTTTCAGACGAAGCCTATTTTCACTTCACAGGGTATGTCAGTCAACAGGCAAAATTGCCACGTTTGGACTTTTAAAAATCCTAGAGCGATTATTGAGAAGGCTTTGCTCAACGTGTGACTATATAGTGCGCTATGTGGTCTGGCGGCGTGATTGGGCTGTTTTTTTTTCGAAGATGAGGTTGAAAATGCGGTAATAATCAATGGAGCGCGCTATCGCGAAATGTTAACAATTCAATTTTGGCCTATTATTGAAGACGTAAGACTGACATATGGTTTTAACAGGATGGTGCCACATGTCACACAGTCAATGAAACGATCAATTATTTGCCAACCGAATTTTCCCATCGCAAAATTTCACGACAGTCATCAGTTTGTGAGGTCCGCCATAACATGTGATTTTACACACCTGGATTATTTTTTGTGGGGACTCTATTAAGGACAGAGTCTAAACGAAGCCAATCGAATCGATTTCAGCCTTAAAACTTACAAATCCATGATGTGATTAAAATAATAGGACGACCGCCATTTTGCTAAAGAGTGATTAAAAACTTTGATGAAAGAATCGACATCTGCTAGCGTGGTCGTGGTGGACATTTGTCAGATATCGTTTTTCATTCATAATTGTAGAAAACAAACTTCTTGTTGAAAAACCCTTCACCTCGACCTCATTTTCTTCAGCTTTTGTTGTGAAGTAAAATGAATATTTATTTACTTGCGGTAAATCTAACGGTTTGATCTTTATTTTTTCTTACTTTTTGCGGGTTTTTTTTAGGAAGATAAGTTAACATTACTGTTAATGACATAACAGCATTGATGCTGTTAGAGCCCTTTTACACAGGCAAATTTTACTTTGACAAAGTTTTGTTAATTTTCTTTTAAACTTTCTTTGGTGTTCAAACACAAAGAGTTTTCTTTTAAAAATTTTGTTTTCTTTTGTTTGATCGTTCTTAATTTTTTGACGTTAGTCATTTGGTGCTTTGTGCAATCTGTGTATAAGTACAACTGTGTATAAGCGACGAAAGAAAAACAAAGCAACTTTGCGAGTACATCAAAGTCTGTACACTCAATCATGCTCTCACATAAAATCAAAACTTTGCAAAGAAAAGTTTGCCTGTGTGAAAGGGGTCTTATTTACATAAATTTAGCATTTCAGTGTTTGAGAGCTAACCGCTGGCTAACATGGTGCTTCATTGTGCATTGTTTTAGTTGCGTCTCTAACTCTTTACTCAATTTAACAAATTTAATCTTTAATATTCTCTTCCTTTTGTTTTTTTTTTGTTGTTAACACACGTTTTTTCTGTGCTAAAATTCTTTTAATAACGCAGCATAAAAACTTAAACAAAAATGTGCTAAAGTTTTGTGTGTGAGTAATTTGTTTAAAATAAAATAACACAATAAATTCAATTAGCAGAGAATACAATAACGAATTATATGATTGGTCAGTCAGTCAGTATTGATGTTAAGCATCAAACAAATCATAAATATTTTCTTTTGGAACAAATTTTTAATTATAAACAATACGAAATAATAAAAAACAACAGGTGTTTTATGTTCGTTTTTTATTATATTTTGAAAGGAAATTGATATAAAAAATAGATAAAAATAATTCAATTTCATACGCACTTATTTATTCCATTTATTTACAGTTATCTTTCAAAACAAAAGCAAAGGTAAACATTTGAAAATTATTTGCGAAATGGTGCAAAACAATCTTTGCACAATGGAAGTTGACATTCTTTAGTTCGTTTTTCAATTTTCTTTTTTTGGCAACCTGTGCACCGACGTCTTGTAGGTCTTTCAATTGGCAAGTGAGTAGCAGATTGGCCATGGAATGGTAACCACCATGGCTAAGGCTTCTTCTAACGGCCGCAGTTTTCTGTCCTGCAATGAGAGCTTCTGCTAGCAGAACTAAAAAACTGATATATATGATCCATGAGTTTACTGCTGACATCATGATTTCCGTTCCAGTTCATACATTCCGGCTAACTGATCAGCTCGATCTACGCCTCCCTTTATACTCCTGTAAAATTTTATATTTTCCGGACACTGTATAACTTCAATTTCACCATTTCTTTGCTTTTTATTTATTGATGCCATTGAAGAGCTGATGGCAGTTGCTTATAGCTGCTGCTTCCTTGGTATTATGCCATTTTGTGTACATAATCTCAGAACTACATGATTTGAAAATAGCTTCCCCCGTAGGTAGCTTTTGACAATTTAGCAAGTTTTTCCGATTCGTCATCACTGTAGCCAATGCCGGATAATCCACAGTTTCAAGTAAATGAACACTAGTAAAAAAACGATCAAAGCAAAGTGTAACATCTGGGTGCTTGATGGTCTTGGCTAGGTTATTTACTATACGTTCTCCAAGAGTGCCAATAAAATCATATACGTACCCACTTAAGAGAATCACACCTCATCCACATTTTTATTTCACGTTTCGTAGTTTGAGCGGCATGTATTGCTTCAGTGATGAACGTCCTTTAAACTTAGTCATAGACTCATCTATAGATTGAAATTGGCTATCTTCACTTGCACTTTGGAAACGACCCTTCAAACATTCGACAATATCGTCCCCATCCACTTGTAAATAACTAAAGGGGACATTTATGAACCACTTTAAGTAAAAAACTTAAACAGAAGGGCTCAGAAGGGCATTCAGAACAAGAAACAACCTGGGCGGAATACTACGGAATGGAACAACCGAGGGGAGTATACTGGACAGACGAGGAGTGTACAAATTAACTTGTACATGCCATTATGGCTACATCGGGCAAACAGGACGAAGAATTAAGACCAGATTTAGGGAACACATTAGAGACTATAACAAAAGACTACGAGAACCAAAATCGACTCCAGAATCAAAGTTCGCGAACCATATATTTAACAACAAATGCACACCAGGACATATTAGGACAACGGTTAAACTGCTTCACACACAGCACAAGGGAAGGAGACTGAATGTATTGGAACACATGGAAATATACAGATAAAAAACGTTTGACGGACGAATAATAAATGAACAAATAAACACTGCTTCGGACACAATATTTGAACCGTTGAAACATTTTTACGGGAAAACAAACACTACACCGGCACAAAAACATTACGCAGGTGCGCAAGACCAAGGCAATAGGGAACATCATAAACGTACAATTACAGATTATTATGTCACATAAACGAGGAAAAAGGAAAGAACCCAATAGGTTCACACATAAACAAAAACGGATAACAGGCATGATCGTAAGAGAATTTAGGTAGGAAAGAAGACGAATGGGGAGGAGAGCGACAAATTAGGTAAAAAGAGACAAACAAAAAAAGGAGAGAGAGATGTAGGCAAAAAAGACAGAAAGGGACGAACGCAATAACATGAAGGGAGACACGAACTATATAAACACAACTGACAATAGAACGCAACTAGTACGAAAAGAACACTGAAGATGGCAAACAGCCGAAACCGGTTTGTTCACAAACCAAATTTGACGAGGGTCGACGGAAAACCGTACCCAAACAAAAGGGCTCTACGAATATTCAGTGGGATGCATATGTCCCAATAGGTGCGCAAGGGTTAAGGTTTTAAAACTCACTATTTAGTACAGGCAGCTCTCACATTGCCCAACATATTAATAGATAATCATATGGTCACCATAAAGCAAGTTTCATGGAAGAAATTTCTCACATTAATTACAGAAACGAGGAACAGCAATCCATAACTATCCTTCTACTTTCATCCATCTCGTCTCATCTCTTCTCTAGTCCTTTCCTAAAGGTACTTGACTAAATAGGCATTGTTGCCTGCGAAATGCTTCTTCTCTTTAAAAGAAAAACAGCTGTTTTTCAATTATTTACTATTTTTCAATTTTTTCCACAATAAATGGATTAATTTAATCAACATTATAAAAGGGAATAGCTTTAATTAATGCACTTAACTTTCATTTTATTAAAACAATTTAATTTATGTTTTTTTTTTATTTACGCCGCCAGTACACAACATGAGTTTTTCTTTTTTTTTTTCAAAACATGTCACTACATGATAAAGGTCCATTGTTTTTTATTTAATTTGTATGATACACAAACAACATAAAATAGATACATGCATACATGCCATTAACCGTTATTAAGCATGAAAAAAAACAATAACAACAAACAAAACACAGGAAATACTGAATGCAGTGTTTTTTTTTTTTTGCTTTTCAATTGAGAGTAAAAGTTTTAATAGAAGTGAAGTAAAAAAACAAAAACAAAAGAAAAACTAAATAATAATAAATTAATTTAAAAAAAAAAACAACAACAACAACTAACCATTTTCTTTGTATTCACTGCAAATGTATTGCATTTTAATAACATAATTGATAATTGCATCAACATTATCGAAGTCAACAATCATGCTGCCAATATCATTGCTAATACTATTACGACGACCTTTGCCACCAGCAACAGTAACAACAACTCCACCATCATCATCTGCAGCAGCAATTTTGTTGTTAGTTTTGTAGTGATGATGATGATGATGATGATTATTATTATTGCTGCTATGACGGCGATATGTTGTTAAATTACCACCTTTGGCATCCATTATATATTGCAATCTTGACGACGTTGAAGTTGTTGAACCTTCTGATGTGTTCGATAATGAATTAAAACTTTGTAAAGACGACATGACATGTTAAAATAAAATTATTCAACACAAAAAAAAACACACTTTTATTTTTTTTAACCATCAATTAAGTTTCAATTTAAGTGCTAAAAAACATTAATTTTGTCATCAACTGTAAACATGAGGAGTTTTGTTTTATGGTTTTTTTTTTTTAATTTTATTATATACTTTTTAATTTTTTTCTTTTTATTTTTTTAATTAAAAATTTGTAATTTTTTTTTCCTTTCCCACTTATTAATTTTTATTTATTTTTAAGTTTTTAAAATTTTTGAATTTTAACAGCACAACACAGTGTCGTGTGTGTACGCGGGCAATCACAACTTTATTATTAATAAAATAGAAATTATATTTTATGTGCAACAAATAAATAATAACACTAACGCTCCTCTTTCATAGTGATTTTTTATACACACACCCACAGAGAGAATGTATTTATAAACAGAGAAGTAAAATGAGAGCTTTAATTGCATGGAAATAAAAAAAAGTGAGATGCCATATGATTGATAAACAAACCATAAATTTTATAATTTTCTGTACGTTCAAAATCGCTAAATTTATTTTATATTGAAAAAAAAAAAAAAAACGCATTTCTACTACATATTTAGTTTTATAAGTAACCTTTCTTTAAATGAATTTTGATTATTTGAATATTATCCAGAGATAATTATAAAATTAATTTAAGTAAAATAATTAGGAAAAATATTAAAATTTATTAATGTTCTTTTTGAAATCTTTATAATTATTTTTTATTATATTTTTATTATTAATAAATATTTTACACAGAAGTTCGTAAAAGAAACTGTTCATACGTTTTTTTTTTGGTTTATTGAAAGCACCACCCACTGGTGGTGGGTGTGGCAAATTATTAAAAATAAAATTTATATAATTTTTTTCTATCTCTCCCCGGAGTGTCGCAGGGAAGTATACTAGGACCCTTCCTGTATATATTGTTTACCGCAGACATGCCAAGGAGCCTACTGACTCATAAATTAACCTTCGCAGATGAAACAGCATTTTTATGCATTCATGAAAATCCTGCAGCCGTATCAACTCGCCTCCAATTGCATATCGTGGAGATGGAAAAATGGTTAGAAAAATGGAGGATTCGAGTTAATGCTAGTAAATGTGTTCATATTACTTTTACTTAAAGAAGGGAATTGCCCAACTTAAACCATAAACGTCGTAAAAATTCCTAAACACGTTTACGTGGAGTCATCATATCGCTGCAAAAATAGCCAAGCTTAAATTAAAATCAGCCCCACTACACTGGCTTATTGGGCCACGATCATCTTTAGACTTAGACCTTAAGGTGCTCCTGTACAAGGCAGTCATAAAACCAATATGGACATATGGAATTTTTTTATGTAAAACTTTTATGATTCGGTCTTGCGTTGTTTGTAGAGTGCTGCTGTATTTTGCACTACCCCAAGCCGTGACTCCATGCCGGATATACAATTCCACTAATGCAAAGTATGCGTGACGCAGAACTTCATACGTGGAGCAGTTGCTGTAATGGTACAGCATATACGACGCTTTTCTAAGTTTCCTCTGTAAGTTTTTCAATGTGATTTCTCTATTTAAAATTACTGTCAGTAATCATACCAAGCAATTTATAAGTGTAAACTTTCTCAATGAAACTTGTGCAGTCGTCGGCCTGGGTCATGAAATTGCAGCTTAACAGTGCTGTCGACTAGGTGATGTGGTTTTACGTGCATAACTTTCGTCTTTTTGGCATTTATAATAAGGTCATTGTCATGACTCCGCTTCGTGATAATATTGAACTAATTCTGCATTTTTTAGTCGCAATGTTTATGTCCTTATTGGCAGTTATTATTGCTGTGTCGTCATAAGCAAAAGTTGTTCCTTCTTCTAAACATCTCGTTATGGCGTTTGCGTATATAATGTAGAAAAGTGGTCCAAGCTTGATAGCATGATACTCTTTCGCTATATTTATTGTTTATTTGTATACAATACGATCTGGATGGAAACAAGTGCAAATCCCTGTGCAAAATTGTAGATAAAATTGAGCAGCAGTAATGTTTTTAGCCGATCTTGCAGTACGCTGTGGTCCATGCTTGAGACTATCACCTACAGACCGACCCTATTTCTTTAAAATCATCCACTACACGATAAGATAAATAGTGCATTATGTCGTTGTTGTTTCAAGTAAAATTCTAATCGTCACAGTAGTCGATGATCGATTTTGATAAAATATTTTAAAGATTAAAACACATTGGTTTGTCGAATATTTTTCCCATAATACATTTGCCACTTGTCGACTTCACGACTTCCAAATATGAACTGTCAAGACTAATGTTTACCAAAATGGCAGGAAAACAATGAAGTACACCTCCTTCCCAGCGGACATCAGGTATAAAATAACTGTTATTCTTGGAAAAAATTTAAAGGGATTATTTCTTATAGAAATATTGTTCTTCAGGGAACATTTCCTTCATAGATCTTTCATAAATATTTTTGCTTTGAAAAATTAATAAATTCATAAATACATCTCTAACTGTAAAAGCAGGTGCCCCTGTACGCTAGTAGGTAGTGTACTAGCTTGTCAGTATGGGGGTTGTTGGTTCGATTCCCAAAGAAGACCTTGCTTTCTTTGACTACAAAAATAAAAATTGACAGTCGGTGGGGCTGCTCAGCGATGAAGGCATAGTCACTGGTCGCTGTGCTGTCTTAAACGGCAGTTAATTTCCCATTATCCTTCTACTTTCACCACCTGTTTCATCTCTTCTCTATCCCTTTCCTAAAGAATGTAGGACGGTACTTGATTAAATAGGCATTGTTGCCTGAAGTGCTGCTTCTCTTAAAAAACAAAAAAAAGCAGAGACAAACATAAAAACAGTTATTCCAATCTAAAATCTGGAAGGCAAACCAAACTCTAATATTCTTCCCGTTTTAAAACGCGTAAAAATCGAATTGAAGTGGTTTACTCTAAAAAAGTTTTTGTGTGGCAACATTCCTTTTATTGTACACTAAAAAAAGTACCGCTATTTTATATATGAAAAAACAGAGAGAGAGAGAGAGAAGTTAACCTCATACATATTGTTTGCTTCAAAGAGGCGAAGTGGGAGTAAGTTTTATTATTAAAGGAAAACTTTTTTCAAGCCATCAGAAAAAAAAAATAAAAAAAATTACAATAACAATGACAAAAAGATTGCATGAAAGAAATATTAAAATAAGTAAATAAAAAAAGTATTTAACAAAACTAACAAAGAAGGAAATAAAGATTCTAAAAGAAAAATATGAATATTTGAATGTGCAGCAATAGTGCGTATGCGAGTGAAAAAGTCATTATATACAACAACAAAAAATGTATAAATTATAATAAAAAACAAACAAACAAACAGCATTGCGTATTAATAAAGAAAAGATGAATAAAGTATAAAAAGTAATGATCACACACGCACACATACAACAACTCTTGGACAGGATAGACAAGAGGGCATGCAACTTAAAAACAAA
The DNA here is from genome assembly GCA_030448955.1 of Trichopoda pennipes. Taxonomy (NCBI): domain Eukaryota; kingdom Metazoa; phylum Arthropoda; class Insecta; order Diptera; family Tachinidae; genus Trichopoda; species Trichopoda pennipes. The sequence continues at coordinate 3,381,943 of JASKUP010000056.1, read as the reverse complement.
TGAACCGAACGAACGGCCCGTTCGACTGATCAGTCAAATGGTATTTAATGTAAGAAACTGTTGTCATTTAATAAAAGGCAGGGCGGGTGGGGGTAATATGGAAAGCAATTTAATGCGAAGTGTTTTTTGTAATGGGAAGTTTTTAACGCTAATTATTAAATAATTCATAATACGAAGCCATTACCATTATTAATATTATCGCAATTGATGTAATCTTAATCTCTTATTCAGAATTTAATTTAAAAAGACGAGAAATAAAAATTCCCATCACAATTTTTTAACTCTGGGCAAAATTCTAATTTCTAGGAATAAAATATAATTGACTGATGTATTATAAAGGGTGTTTTTTATAGAGCTATAGAACTTTGAAATGGTATAAAATTTATTTGGGATTTACCTTATTCGCAAGATAATCTTTTGGCAATATAATTTAAATATGAGTTCTAGCATATAACTTCTGCCACGGTTGGTTCGCAGCGGACGTAGCCTAATGGCAGGAAATGATCTCCTGCAACTGGTCAATCGTTTCGGGCTTATCGCCCTAGACTAGAAACTCCACATATCTCCACAGAAAACACCTTTAGCGGCAGTAAATCACATAATTCATAAGACCGAAACGTGAAACTATGCAGTTACCACACGTCTCCTTCAATAAGTCACTTGCGGCACGAGTTGTGTGACATCTTGTTGCAACCATTGCCCCTGCACATCATCATGGTTATTTAGTTGGTGATCGAAAAGTCAGTAATTACGGTTTTATAGCGATCATCATTGGTTATGACGTTATGAACGATTTGTACGATTATACATTTTCTTGGAATTCCGTTTAGTGGTTGGTATGGCCACTGCTCGATTTAATTACATTTGAATTACATCCATCGTGGCAACAAGTTTTCGAGTAGTTTCGTTAGGTATATTCTGCCACTGCTCGACCAGAGCAGTTTTTATTTCGTTCAGATTACTAATTTGCCTTTTCCGTATCGCCAAATCCAAAATTCCCCACAAATTGTCCATCACATTTAAGTGTGAGATTATGGAGGCGGATTCACAACGTGTGGACAGTTCCATATCAGCCATGATTCCACAATTCCGGATTTATGCTTTGGATCACTGCCTTGGTACATATTTTGTCCATTATTCCTTCTATAAAAACAATGTTAGCAACTCCAATGGCAGCCATACAAGTCCAAACCATTACACTTCCTTCACCGTAATTAACAATTGGCTTTAAGTGTTTATTCTCTCTATTGGCCTTACTACGCGTAATTTATGCCATCCGAACCAAAAATATTGAGTTTTGATTCGTCAGCAAAAACAATATTTTCCTAGAATGTAATTGGCTTTGTGACGTGCTCATGGGCAAACTTAAGCCTTCATTGCATATTATTTTTTGATATAAACGTATATTTTCGAGATACTCAGCTTTGGAACCCATGGCTCGCAGAACACAGCGTACTGTTTCGTCACAGCATACTTTACCCCCTTTTTTTCAATCTCTACCACCAATTTTAGAACTATGTGTGATAAGATTTACGTCAGTAGCTAGCTGTGTAAGCCATAAGCCAACGGTGGATCAAACCACTGTGGGTGATATTGCGTGATATGATTTACATCTGCATATGATTTACATCTACATAAGGCTATGAAGTCTAAATCAGCTGGTGGTCAAACAACTTTGCATAAATAGGAACGTCATGCTCGTCCTAGGACGCCGAAGACTAATTCTAGCAACAGGTTTTTCCTAGTTGCAACTTTAATGATTCCAGAGCAGGGCTGCAAATCATCACTCCTTGCTGAAGAGTTGGAGACTATCCAACTCCTGTCCAGAACACATGTCTAGCATGCTCACTGGACTGGATCATTCACTCAGCGTGTCATTAACGGTGAAATGATCCTGGCCACCATATAAAAACTGTCCTGTCTGTTATGGGGCCGCGAAACCACAACCACCACGATACTCCCGAAGGGCCAACCTCAATAATCAGTCAGAGAAACAGTTAAATGTCTAAAGAGACAAATAACGGAACTCTGGGGCTTACTGATTCCCGTGGAAATAACGTAGAGTTCCCAGTTGACCCCTGCTGCCGTCAGGGGACTGGACAGATCTAGATAGTCAAGTATTTATAAAGACCGATAAATGTAACCCCGGGGGGTATGTGGGTGATATGTAGTGTCACTCTCGCCCTAGGAATACGTCGGATATCTCTATCCTCTAGTCATTCCTAGTTGCAAAATCAAGAGCTCAGAGCAAGCCGTTGAAGTGTTGTACGCTATCTAGCTCTTGGTCCAGAACATATTAGAAGCATGCTCACCCTGTGTTCTTGGTCAAAAGTTAGATGATCCTGACCCCTTAATCATTTCATGAGGACAGCGAAATCACAACCATCACGATGCTCCCGAAGGGCCAACCACAATAATCAGTTAGAGAGCAGCTAAACATTGGAGATTACTAATTTCCGTGGAAATATAGTGGAATTATCCAGTTGACTGGTGCTGGCCTTGAAGGGGAATGGGCTCCTTTTTACCCCCGAAGACACATGTAATGACGGTGGTTTTCCATCAAGACATATCAATGTGCTACCGTGCTACCGGGGAACTGTAGCTGATAAAGACAATCGTCTTTAACTTTTCGGACAATTTTCCTTTCGCCAGCAAGCGTAAAAATGTTATTTGGCGCATTTCTTGGCCCTTGTCCGCCACACGATTTTCGCATACATACCGATGTATAATATTTTGCACTCTACTGGCTATCAGTCCTACCATTTCAGCTATTTTTCGCTAACCTTGTCGTTTTTTTTATATGCGTTAGGACCAATACTCGTTTTTCTCAACTTGTCCGTCCATCATTTCAAAGCACACTTGCACTCTTTTTTATTGCAGTTAAAGAATAATTATACTCAAATAAACAACAGAAGTGAAGATATGTGTTTAATTTATAGAGAGAATGCTGATGATGGCATGTAGCCGAAACTGGTTTGTTCACAAACCAAATTTGATGCGGGTTGATGTAAAATCATACCCAAATAAAGAAGTGAATACTAAATAAAATAAAAAGTAACGGTATTCTATGGCGTATTTATTTATTATTTATTTATATTTATTTATACAGAAACACTACTAAAAGAAATTTGCACGAAATAAGCTGTGACCTATTATTAAAAAAAATATTCTTTTTTGAAATTTTTAAAAGAAAATACATTTTAATAAATAAATTTTCTTTATTACGCATTTTCTTATATAAATATTTAGTTAATACCGCACGTTAAGTTTTTTTTTTATACCTATCATCATTAGTTTTAATTCTATGTACATATGTATTTATTTTGCATCTGCACGAAATTAACTGTGAGTCACTGTATTCTCTAAGTCTTTGGAATTTATTGTATTTTTTGTGGTCTGCTAAAGGGCCGTTTATTATTTCTGCTTTTATTTGAAGTTGCACACTTTTGTCTAATAATTTCTGAAATTGTTCTCATTTTATTATTTAAATTTTAATAAAAAGTAATTTTTTTTTTTAAATTCATTAAAAAACTCAATAGGAATTTTACCTATTGCAAAGTCTCTCTCTGTCTGTATAAATGTTTCAATGGCTGATGAAATATTTAACGGGAGTTTTACTTTATGTTAAAGGGATTTGTTTTTAAATTTTCCCTCTCCTCTCTCTTTGTTTTGTTCAATAATTTCCTTGTAGGAAGTATGGCGACAAAACTATCAAGAGATATTTTCCTTACATTTACAATTAGCAACAACAATTTCTTAAACAATAAAAACATGCAGCAACAAATTGATACACACATGCATGCATACATACACGTACTTGCATGCACTGAACATTAAAAAGTATTTTGTAGTCAAGCTGTAGTCAACATGTCTACAGAATGCATAATAATTGAATATAATTTTGTTGCCTTTTGTTTTTTGCTTGCGTGCATGACACAAGTAAAAAAGTTCTCTGAGCAGGAATAAATTAAAAACACAAACGAAAACAAAAGAGTAAATGAGTGAGTGATTGACTGACTGAATGATGTAAATTAATTTTGCGGTGATTTTTATTACTAAAAATGTATTACTAATCAGGTGGCAGGCAATTATTAAGCGATTTAATGGACGTTGATAATGACAATTTTTAATGAAAATAACAAAATTAAAAATTAATTAAATCTTAAGCATAAAACTAATTTAATTTAAAATTATTTTCATGTTTAATCAAATACGTGAATTTATTCCGTAACAATTATTATTTAAAAAAATGATATTTATTTTTGTCTTTCCGAATATTTGTTTATATTAAAAGATTAAAATAAATTATTCAAGTTAATGACATTTTTCTGTTTCAATCTTAAAACTCTACAAACTTTCTTATCCTGTGACTTGTTGAAAAATATAATTATCTTAAAGTCATTCATATCATTTTCTATAAAATACAATTGAAAATTGTTTGTTTATTTAAAAAGAAAAGTGACAACTTTAAATTATTGGTCACATCAGGTCACCAGTTGTGTATGAATGCAACAAATACACTCATCATTTCTACAATTATTTCAAATTGATATTTATTTAAGATTCATATGTACAGGGTGTCAGCCGGAAAGGTATATTGCTTTGTTTATAATTTTTGATTAAATGAAACAGAATTGATTTTATATTGATAAATATTTTATTCAATGTCGGCAATTGTGTATGAAATAAAATATCAGAAAATGTCAACGCCTCTGTTAGCCACACAAATCCTTGCCCTTTTGAGCACATTTTTCATTACATTCTCACACCAACCCCCCCGGAGGCACATTTATATGTTTTGACGGAATCTCACCATCATTACATGTTGCACCGCGGAAAAAAGGGGAGCCCAGTCCCCTGAAGGCTAGCAGGAAGGAAGTCAACTGGAAGCTCCACGTTATTTTCACAGGAATCAGTAAGCCCCAGAGTTCAGCTATTTGGATCTTTAGGTTTTTAGCTGTTCTCTGTCTGATTAATGAAGATAGCCCTTCGGGAGTATTGTGGTGATTGTGGCTTCGCGGCCCTCTTGAATTTGATTAAGGGGCCCGGATCATCTCACTATTACTAAGAGCATTGGGTAAATGATTCGGATAAAGGGAGCATGCTTGTCATGTGTTCTGGACCAGGAGTTGGCTAGTCTCCAGCTCTTCAGCAAGGAATGGAGGTTGGCGGGCCTGCTTCGAAACCTCCAAAATTGCAACTAGGAATATCCTGTTGCTAGAAATTAGTCTTTGTCTTCCTAGGGCGCGGTCGCACGCATCATATCGCCCCAATGGTTTGACTACCGTCGAGTTATGGCATACACATGCTGGGTACCGACGTACATCTTACCACGCATTACATTCTCACATCTTTCACGCGCTATTTCATTATTTTATAACGAATATTTTGTTGGAGTTGCTAAAGCGTTTCTGGTTTGTTTGCATAAAACTTGCTTTTCAGATAACTCCACAAGAACAAAGTCTCCAGCAGTCAAATCAGGCGACAGTAGAGGCCAAGCAACATTGACCATTTCTCGAAATAACTTGTTGTGAAAAGAAGACTCGCAGTAATTCCATTGTAATCTTGGCTGTATGCGATGTGGCACATGTTAATCAAGCCCACAGCATGCAGTTTTGGCGTTAAAAAGTGTTCAATCATATCACGATATCGCTCCCCATTCACAGTTACCCTTACACCGTTTTCATTTTCAAAGAAGTAAGCTGCAATGATTCCTCCTGACCAAATTGCACACCAGACTGTCACTTTAAAAGGATGCAAAGGTGACTGTTAAATAATTTGAGGGCTTCCCAATCCCCAGAACCGACTATTCTGTATATTCTCATACCCATTCAAATGAAAATGTGCCTCGTCACTCATTATGATTTGTTCATGAAAATCGGGGTTGTTATGGGCCAGGCTGTAACATTCTATTGGCATATATATGGCGGCGTAAATGGTCTTATGCCAACTGAATTTTTCATTAAAACCAATCCACATCCTTGCGCAGAATGGTGGACAAAGTTGTTCTTTAAAGACTAAGCTCCTGACTACGGCGTCCAATTGAGGTTGATGAATTGTTTCGAACACTTTCTTGAACAGCAGTAATGTTTTCAGCCGATCTTGCAGTACGCTGTGGCTGGTCCATGATTGGGCATATCACCTAAACACCCTCTCTTTCTTTGAGATCATTCACTACATGATAAATAGTGCGTTTTGTGGGCACGTTGTTTCTCCCAAAAATTTCGAGGATTGGTTTATCGAATATTTTTCCATAATAAATTTGCCACATGTCTACTTCAAGACTGCCAAACATGAACTGTCAAGACTAATGTTTACCAAAATGGCGGCGGACACCCTGTTCTAGGAAAAATAAAATGAAAAGTTTTGAAATAAACAGTGTCACCTTCAACAATTTATTCGCAAATGGCACAATGCTGGTACCCCCCTCCGCAGGGGCCCATTGATATTATTTGATGGAATCTCAATGTCATTACATGTGTCAACGGGGGGTAAAAGGGAGCCCAGTCTCCTAATAGGTTAGCAGGAGCCAACTGGAAAATTCCACGGGAATCAGTAAAGCCTTAGAGTTCAGCTATTTGTCTTTTTAGCATTTTAGCTGTATTCTGGCTGATTATTGAGGTTGGCTCTTCGGAAGTATCGTGGTGGTTGTGGTTTCGAGGAACTCGTTTCAGTTGTGTGGGCCGGATCATTCAAAATGAATGAGTGAGCATGATTGCCATTGTGTTCTTAAATTTTATTAATGCGTTCATGCGTTCTAGACCAGGAGTTGGATAGTCTCCAACTCTTCAGCAAGGAGTGAAGTATGCGGCCTTCTCCGGGCTTTTGAAGTTGCAACTAGGAGTGACCGGAGGATATACGGATCTGAAGGTCTTCCAGGGCGAGGATGACGCTACATTTCATCCACAGTAGTATGATCCGCCATCTGGTTATAGCGTACACAGCTAGGTACAGATGTAAATCTTATCACGCACAATGCTGGATGCTAAACTGCTTGAATTTATCAATTGGATTGGTCTACTGGCGTTGCATTAAAGGAGGCAAGATCGAACAAGAGATTGAGTGGTGTCGATAGTATACCTAACTGACGAAGTAACATGGCGATTTCTGGCAATTTCGTTTAGCCATTGCCATTGGTCATTTTCAAAAAGCATGGAATATGGCTCTAGTTGTATCAACTCTTAAACCAGGATCGAATTCGATAGTGGAAGTCATCGACCAATTTCTTTGCTTTTTTTTTTTAAAGAGAAGTAGCACTTCAGGCATCGATGCCTATTTAGTCAAGTACCGTGCTACATTCTTTAGGAAAATGATAGAGAAGAGATGAAACAGGTGGTGAAAGTAGAAGGATAGTCGGAAATTAACTGCCGTATAAAGACAGCACAGCGACCAGTGACTATGCCTTCATCGCTGAGCAGCCCCACCGACAGTCAATTTTTATTTTTGTAATGGAAAAACCCAAGGTCTTCGTTGGGAATCGAACCCACAACCCCCATACTGACAAGCTAGTACACTACCTACTAGCCTACAGGGGTACCTGCTGTCGACCTTTGGAAAGTCATTTGAGTTCTTTCTTCTAGAAAAAGTTAACAAGATCATATGTGATAATAATACTTTGCCGTTTGGGTGTTAGAAGGAGTCTTTCGAATTTACATGCGCCCATGGGTTTCGCTGACTATGTTTTCAGAGGAGTGAATAGGCAATAACTGAGGATAGCTGTAAGTTTTTATTTCGCTAAAGTCTTTGATACTGTGTGGCATCATGGCTAATTTTTAAAATGACAAGTCTTAGTTCGGGCAGTTGGATCTATGCAGGAATCGTTACTGTTACCAGTTTTATACAATATCTTTGTGTCGGATATATCTCAACTCGCTCAAGATAATCTTCTGTTGATACACGCTGATGACATTCTGATTGCTTCTGCAGGTAATTCAGCCAGGACTGTTAACGGACGAATCAACAAATATTTGACAACACTTGCGGACTATTTTACAAAAGGGGGGCTTAAACAATTTCACTACATAACATGAGCCGTCCTAATTTATATTTACGCAATTCATAAAAAAGCCAAACCAAACTTCTACGAATACATACAAAATAAATGGCACACACCTGCTTTATTAGCGTCAAAATATTCCGTTTTCTTTTTTTTATTTTTACTATATTTTAGCTAACGAAATTGTAAATTATATTTAAAAAAAAAACCAGCAGACAAATTCTCATAACCCACATTTTAAAACAAACAAAAAAACAAATAAATAAACAGCACGTGCTCTTAAGCAAACACGCAAGAGTATGAAGAAAAACAACAAAAGAAACAACATAAATAAAATGTCAAGAGTAACAAAGAATAACAAATTTTACAATGGCAGCAGCAGTGATGCCAACTTTTGTAGCATAAAAAGTACTGTGTTCAGCCTTTCCGGCTTGCAAAGGGTTTTTCAACAAGAAGTATGTTTTCTAAAGATGATTAAAATTTTTATTGTATTGCGAAGAGTAAAGTTCGCCAATTATGAATGAAAAACGATATCTGGCAAATGTCCACCACGGCCACGCCTGACAGATGTCGATTCTTTCATCAAAGTTTTTAATTAGTTTTTGGCAAAATGACGGTTGTCCTCTTTCTTTAATTATGTCACGGATTTTAAGGCTAAATTTGATTCGATTGGCTCCGTATAGACTGACTCTATCCTTAATATAGCCCCACAAAAAAATAATAATAATGGGGTTAAACCACACGATCTGGATTCCCACTTAACTGCAGATTGTCGTAAAATTATGCGATCGTTTCATTGGCTGTGTGACATGTGGCACCGTCCTGTTGAAACCACATGTCAGTGATGATATCCACCCCGTCAATACTGGTCAAAAATTGAATTGTTAGCAACTCGCGTGATCCCCCCCAGGGGCACATTGATATGTTTTGACGGAATCTCACCGTCATTACATGTGTCTTCGGGGGTAAAAGGTAGCCCAGTCTCCTTCAAGGCTAGCACGAACCAACTGGACAATTCCACTATATTTCCACGGGAATCAGTAAAGCCCCAGAGTTCAGCTATTTGTCTTTTCAGTCCTTTGTCTGTTCTCTGGCTGATTATTGAGGTCGGCGTTTCGGGAGTATCGTGGTGGTTGGGGTTTCGAGGCCGTCGTTTGAGTTGTGTGGGTCGGATCATTCACAATGAACACAAGGAATGGTCCAGGTCCAGTGAGCATGAATGCCTTCGTGTTCTTAAATTATATTAAGCTTCATGTGTTCTGAACCAGGAGTTGGATAGTCTCCAACCCTTCAGCAAGGAGTGGGGGCGTTGGCCTGCTCCGAGCTCTTGAAGTTGCAACTTGGAGTGACCGGAGGACATACATTTCTGAAGACCTTCTAGGGCGAGGATGACGTTGCATTTCATCCACAGTGCTGTGATCCACCGTCTGGTTATAGCTTCCACAGCTAGGTACAGATGTAAATCTTATCACGCACAATGCTGGGTGTTGAACTGCTTGAATTTATCAATTGGATTGGTCTACTGGCATTGCATTAAAGGAGGCAAGATCGAACAAGAGAATGAGTAGTGTCGATAGTATACCTAACTGACGAAGTAACATTGCGATTTCTGGCATTTTCGTTTAGCCATTGCTAAAACATTGATCATTTTCAAAAAGCATGGAAAATGAAAAGATCGAATTCTCAGTATTGTGGAAGTCATCGACAAATTTCTTTGCTGTCGACCTTTGGAAAGTTATTTGAAATCTTTCTTCTGGCAAAAGTAAATCTTATCAAGCATGTCGCGTGTCCCATTGACCGTTACCGCATTTCCCGCCTTATTTATCTTCGAAAAAAAAGAAACGACCCAATCACGTCGCCAGACAACATAGCGCACCATACAGGGACACGTTGAGCATGCAAAGGCTATTTTCAATAATAGCTCTAGGATTTTCAGAAGCCCAATTTTGCTTGCTGACTGACATAACCTGACAATGGGTTTTGTCTGAAAAAATTATTTTTTCAGAAAAACCAGCCGATTGTTCATGAATAAATTGGTGCCCTTATAGGCTAGTAGGTAGTGTACTAGCTTGTCAGTCTGGGGGTTGTGGGTTCGATTCCCAAAAAGACCTTTGCTGTTCACTACAAAAATAAAAAATTGACTGTCGGTTGGGCTGCTCAATGATGAGCACTGGTCGCTGTGCTGTTTGCTACGACAGTTAATTTCCGTAACTATCCTTCTACTTTTACCACCTGTCTCATCTCTTCTCTATCCCTTTCCTAAAGAATGTAGCACGGTACTTGACTAAATAGGCATTGTTGCCTGAAAAAAATGAATATATTGAGTGAATCTAGGTCGGTGTGAGTGGTCAGTAGGCTTCAATTACTGCACCAGTTGAACCTCATAAGGTTTCAAGGTGAAATCCATTTGTTGAGAACGTCGAAGAATTGACAATATTGGATCTGCTTCAACACTGTGGCTCACGGCTGTGATGTTTACAGTTAAACGACACAGTCCAACATGTCAACTCAAATTTAATGACCGATTTCTTAATAGCGGTCTCAGATGGAGGGATTATGTTGTCCGAAAACATCACGAATTTTACAAAATGTTACTTTAACAGAACCACAACTTTCAAAGTGGATTTCAATTATTTTAAGGCGATTTTCGTGCGAAATTGAATTCATTACAACAGTTGCCAATGCATCTACTACAAATACGTCAAAAAACTAAATGTCAAAACTATCATGTTGTTGGTTTTAGCGACAATCAAAAAACCAAACTTCTTGTGGAGAAATCCGATATTTTAGAACCTGAGTTTCTTTGGAAGTTCTGTATTTTTTTATTTAGGAACAGTTCTTCTTAATACATTTTCACCATAGGAACACAATTTCTAACTATAGAAAAACCATCTGGCACCTTTTCTTAATAATTTTGAAGCAGCACGAAATTTAGTACCAGCGAATCTGGGCAAACCTTTTCTAAAGAAATGAATTGGGTCAAGCAACAGAAACACCAAACGAAAAATACCTGAAAAGCACCAAAATGGCAACGCTGGAGTGAGTAAAGCAAACCAAACAGCAACCCAGAAAGAGGTGGCTCTTTTAAATAAATTTAAATTTAAGAGTGTCACTTTTTTAACGGTGCTGGTGCTTATTTTTTGTTGTTGTTTTCTTTTGTAGTTTTGTTTGTTAGTGAATTCGTCCACACTCTTTATAAAAGAAGACTGACAAAAAAGATTTGTTTTTACCGATTATTATTTTTCATTTCATTTACTTTTTTTTTTTAATTAAATAAATATTTTTTGCTCAATTTGGAATTAACTTCCTTCTTAAAGGCCGTGTGTGTGTGTGTGTGTCTTTTGTTTATTTTTAATTTTTGTGTGTCTGTTGACGGGCGGGCTTGTCATGAATATCAATTGAGCATTGTTTTTGTTGTTCACACTCATTTGTAGTTGTTGTTATTTTTTTTTATATTTTGAAATTAATTTTATAAAAATAATTATTAAATTGCAGCTGGGAATTTTTAATGCCTGCGTCTGCATGCTTCTTTGTGGCACAAAAAAAAATATACATTTACATATCTAACAGTTAAACACTCACCCGGGGGTCCACAAAAAAGTACTTATGGCCTAAATAATGCATACCATTTTTAAAAAACTTAACGAGATATTTTATAGGAAAGTGAAGATAGCTCTGTCACTTAGTTTTGATGTTGACAGTCCTGTTATAGCTTATATGCCTCTCACTCAAAAAATGTTAACTTAACAGACTTGACTTAAACATTTGGGTGCGAAAATGAAAAAATACATTAAATATTCCGTTTACGCCGCCACGTTGACATTTTTCAGGAAAACAAAAGACGGCAAACTCAAAATGGAATGGAACTTGTTAACGGGGTCCCACCCTTGGAATTTGTAACGAGTGCGAGTTAAAAAGTGTTATTGACGACGTGTGGATATCATTGACATGTGCCCCCCCGGGGACACATTATAAGTTTTTATGGATCACACAACCAGCTAGACTTGTGTCTTGCGGGGATAAAAGGAAGCCCAATCCCCTTAGATTAGTAGGAGCCAACTGGAAAATCCACTATATTTCCACGGGAATCAGTAAAGTCCCAGAGTTCGGCTATTTGTCTCTTTAGGCATTTAACTGTTCTCTGACTAATTATATAGGAAGGCCCTTTGGGAGTATCGTGATGGCTGTGTGTTTCGAGGCTATCGTTTGAGTTTGTGGGTCGGATCATTCACAATGAACACAATGAATGGTCCAGGTACAGTGACTTTGAATGCCGTCGTGTTCTTAATTATATTAAGCTTCATGCGTTCTGGACCAGAACTTGGATAGTCTCTAACCCTTCAGCAAGGAGTGAAGGCTGAGGCCTACTCCGGGCTTTTAAAGTTGCAACAAGGAGTGACCGGAGGATAAACGAAGGCTTTCTAGGGTGAGGATGACGCTACATTTCATCCACAGTGGTAATGGATTAAAGCTTACGACCAGGTGGAGATGTAAATCTTATCACGTCATCATTGATATGTGATGATGCTATATGTCACACAGCCAATGAAATGACCATTTTATTGCAACCCAAATTTCCCGATCGCATAATATCACCACAATCAACAGTTAAGTAGCCAGCCAGATCGTGTGAATTAACAACACTGGTTAATTTTTGTGGGGCTTTGTAAAGGGTAGTTCCGCGAAAATTGCGTGGTAAAATTTTGCAGCAGTTGCATTATTCACACTTTGGAATAGTAAAAACTAAATCTTTAGCTCGTTCGTATGTGTGGTGGCCTAAAGTGGACCAAGATATTGAAAAATTAGTTTCCAATTGTATTTCGTGTAAATTAGGCCAAGCAAGTCCTGAAAGAAGTCCATTAATTCCATGGAAGTCCGCAGATTCTGCGTGGTCCAGACTTCATATTGATTTCGCTGGTCCTATTAAGGATTTTCACTTTCTTGTAATCGTCGATTCGTACTCAAAGTGGGTCGAGGTATTTAAAACAAAAAGTATAACGTCAACTTTTACTATCGGCAGATTGCGTGAAGTTTTTGGAAGGTTTGGGTTAATAGATACTCTGGTGAGTGATAACGGGCGACAGTTTACGTCCGAAGAATTCCATGAAGGCAAATAATATTAAGCATATATTGACCGCTCCAGGACACCCGGCGACCAATGGTCAAGCCGAAAATTTTGTAAAAACTTTTAAAAAGTCTCTTTTGGCCAATCTGCGTGATAGTGAAAATCTCGACGAGATCGTAAATACGTTTTTGTTTGATTATAGATCAACAAAACATTGCGCTACAGGTGAAACGCCTGCTAAATTGTTATTAGGTAAGGAGATTAAGACACGTTTTAGTATGCTTAGTCCACCTTTAGTAAAGGACAGAATAGTTGAAGGTCAGTGGTCTAACACCAAAAATCATAAAAGGGCACGAGTTATTAATTTTGATACCGGTAAAAGTGTTTTTGTTTGTGACTATTGTAATCCGAAAAAAGCCTCATGGCAAGAAGCTACGGTTAAAGAACCTTTAGGTCCGCAATCGTATCGTTGTATTTTGACTCGAAACAACAAGATAATTAAGAGACACGTTAATCAAATGATTAGCGGTACACAAAACGAGAAGGAGAGTACTGATGTGGGCGAGCAGACAGTTCCAAGTGCTTCCGTTGACAAAAACCCAACAGATGCTGATAAATCAACTTCTGGGGAAGAGGGTGGGCAGCTGAACGTTACTCCGGGTCAAGGAAAGACTAGGCCTCGTAATTTAAGGTGTTTGCAACGTCCTAATTACAAAGAATAACTTTTTAATATTATATTATATTTTGTATATTACAAAACTATATTTATATTTAAAAATGTAGAAAACCAGTTGTAAGTTATGCTTTTCGTTTTTGTATTGGTAAACAAGAAGAGCTTTCGCGTATAACTGTATTTCGTATTAATTAGAGAAAATATTTGGTTTAAATTGGTTAGATGTAGTTATAATAACGACATTTATTTTATGTATTTCTGGTATATAAACCCAAAATTTAATGAATATGATTACTTATTATTAAACTTGAGATGGGAGTTGTAGTGTTGCGACATCTAGGTGTGAGTTACATTGAAATACCATTTATATATTATTAATGTTATTAGTTATTAAGCTTTATTGAAATAATAAAACACTTTTGATTCAACCACCAAACACGATACATCGTAATTTACATCCGTACCTAGCTGTGTAAGCCATAACCAGATGATGGATCATACCACTGTGAATGAAATGTAGCGTCATCCTCGCCCTAGAAGGCCTTCAGATACGTATATCCTCCAGTCACTCTTAGTTGCAACTTCAAAAGCCCGGAGCGGGCCGCACACTTCACTCCTTGCTGAGAATTGGAGACTATCCAACTCCAGATGGTCCATGCATGCAGCATGCAGCTTAATAAAATTTAAGAACACAACCGCAATCATGCTCACTGGACTTGAAGCACTTATTGTGTTCATTGTGAATGATCCGACCCACAGAACTCAAACGAGGACGTCGAAACCACAACCACCACGATACTCTCTAAGGGCCAACCACAATAATCAGTTAGAGAACAGTTAAAGTTAAATAGCTGAACTCTGGGCCTTTACTGATTCCCGTGGAAATATAGTGGATTTGTCCAGTTGGCTACTGCTAGCCTTGAAAGGGTCTGGGCTCCCTTTTACCCCCGTTGACACATGTAATGACGGTGGGATTCCGTCAAAACATATCAATGTGCCCCCGGGGGGAAGGGGTTATGTAAAGGATAGAGTCTATACGCAGCCAGTCCAATCGATTTTAGCCTTAAAACTTAAAATCCGTAATATGATTAAGGAAATAGGACGACCACCATTGTACCAGAAAGTGTTTAAAAACTTTGACGAAAGTATCGACATCTGTCAGCCTGGGCCGGACATCCTTCTTTTATTCATAATTTGAATTATCTTAATCAAAATTTTTGTTCTACTAAACAAACTTCTTGTTGAAAAACCCTTTATAAAAATGCGTGTCAATAATAAAATAAATAAAAAATAAATTTAAAAAAAATATTTAGAGGAAAATAATTGTTCAATTCAAATCTGTTGGAATTTATTAAGTAATAAAAAAAATAATATTATAATCAGCACTTGATGTTGTTATTGTTGGTTTGGTGCTAAAATGAAATAAAAAAAAATACAATATAAAGACACTCACTCATGGCGAAGGCGATGACCAAGTGACTTTATAGGACAGAAGACTATTTGGCTGGCTGATAGGCTGACTAACAACACGCTGGTCTTTCTTGTTTTGGAATTGTAGTTGTAGTTGTGTTTGCGATTGTGTGTTTGTCTTTGTTCAGTGTTCAATTTTCTTTTGCATTTTTTTGTTCGCTTTTTTTTTTAATCTTGTCTCCTCTCATTTTGTCATTATTTTTAACATCATCATCATCATCATCACTATGGTTATTACTTAAATAGCGTCGATTTTTCTTACATCGAAAGGTTTTTTTTATAGAGGTATAGAACCATTATTTGTCAACACTTTTTTAGTTTGGCGGCCATTTTGTCAGCTGTCAAGTGATTTATGTTTAGTTTGGTTTGACATTTAAACTTAAATTCAAAAGATTGTCGTTGATCCCGATTTTCATAAATAAAAATTTGTTAAGCGATGAAGCGCTCACTCTTGTTTGTATGGATGGATACGTGAATAACACAAAACTGCGGTATTTTGAGTGATGAATGGTCCAGGTCCAGTGAGTATGAATGCCGTCGTGTTCTTAATTATATTAAGCTTCATGCGTTCTGGACCAGAAGTTGGATAGTCTCCAACTCTCGAGTAAGGAGTGAAGGCTGCGGCCTACTTCGGGCTTTCGAAGTTGCAACTAGGAGTGACCGGAGGATATACGTATCCTAAGGCTTTCTAGGGCGAGGATGACGCTACATTTCATCCACAGTGTCCTCAATTTGTGTAGGTTATTTAGTCAAGTATCGTGCTACATTCTTCAGGAAGGAGATAGAGAAGAGATGAGACAGGTGGTGAAAGTAGAAGGATAGTTACGGAAATGAACTGTCGTATAAGACAGCACAGCGACTAGTGACCATGCCTTTCATGAATGAGCAGCCCCACCGACAGTCAAAAAACAGCGAAGATATTTGTTGGGAATCGAACCCACAACGTCCAGACTGACACCCTCCCCCCCGGGGCACATTTATCGGCCTTTATAAAACTTCGACTATCTAGACCTGTGCAACTGGGGGTATAAGGGAGCCCAGTCCCCAGAAGTCAGCAGAGGTACAACTGGAAGCTCCACGTTATTTTCGCGGGAATCAATAGCCCGCAGAATTTCCGCTATTTGTCTTTTTAGGCATCAAGCTGTTTCTCCGACTGATTATTGAGGTTGGCCCTTCGGGAGTATCTTGGTGGTTGTGGTTTCGCGGTCCCATAACAGGTCAGTTTTATGTGGTGTCCAGAATCATTTCACTTTTAATAACACCTACCTGGTGGAATGATCCTAGATCCAGTGAGCATGATTGTTCTGGACAGGAGTTGGATAGTCTCCAGCTCTTTAGCAAGGAGAAGTGGTTTGCAGCCCTGTTTTGGAATCATTGAAATTGCTACTAGGAAGGACCTGTTGCTAGAAGTAGACTTCGGCATCCTAGGGCGTGAGTGGCGCTGCTTTTTACTCACAGTGGTCTGACCACCATCTGATTAAGGCTCACTGCCAGGCGCAGATGTAAAACATATCACGAAACGTCCAGACTGACAAGCTAGTACACTACCTAATAGCCTACAGGGGCACCTGGGCTGGACTTTTCGTCACTTTTTTTGGATTTTCGAGAACCCCAACATGTGACAATTTTGCTTGTTTGCATAACCGCCTAATTGAGAGTGAAACTCCTCTTATTACTAAAGATGATTTTGTTTCGACAAATGCCTTCCTTTCGTTCGGTTTTTCAAACAGTTAATTGACACAAATTTTCAACGGGTTCAACTTTATTAGCGTGAATATGTAGATCTTGTCTAAAATACCTCCCTCTAGTGATGTCCACAAGTTAAAAACGTCGCCGAGTTGATATTCCAGGCTCATTCTCCACTCTTTGCTGTACAGCAACGGCTATGTTTGCATCACTACGAGCATATTGCTTTGATCTATTATCAGCTACCATATCGTAAGCCTCGAAATTAGCGATTAAATTCTACATAGCGATCACAGCGAAGGAGTTTGATTGCGAGAAAAAAATTGCTCGAATTTTACGAAGTTATACAGTGAAATTGTCACGATTTTGGTAGCGAATTTCCACAGTTAAAATTCCTAACTCAAGAGTATTAAATTTTTCCAACTTCTTACTGAATCATGTCAAAGGATGACAGCTTAACTCTTGACATTTAATCATTTGATAGACAATCTATTTCCTAACCTCAAATGTGAATTGTGAATTCGATAATCCACGCGGATAACACCGAAACCCAACAAATATAGGTTACAAGTCTTCCAAAAATTGAAACGCACCTCCAATTTAGACTACGGCCGATCTGAACCAGCCATGGCGGCGGTCATATGCCAGAAGTCATATTTAAATAATAATTTACCACAAGATTATCTTTCGAATAAAGTTCCATTCAATTCCATTTGAAAAATTCATCTTTCTTCGATTTCATTTTAAAGTTTTATACCTCTATAAAAAGCACCCTTTACATAAAAAAAATTTTTTTCTTAAGTGTTTGTAATTGTGTCTGCGCCGTCTTTGGGGTCGTTATCGCATTTTATCGTTTTTGCATTTATACTCCAAGACTGCAGGAGTTTATTCTTTCTGGCTTTTTTAGTCCAAGAAGTTTTTATCATTTTGTGCTTCTTTTGCTTCTTCTTCTTTTAATAATTTCTTGTTTTTTTTTTTTTTTTATTTTTTATTAAAAATATCACATCACGCACTGTTTAATAGAAAAGAATTAAAACAGATAAAAAAAACTGTTTTTAAATGCAAATTCCTTTAATTCCCCCTCGGAGCACCTAACAATAAGAGTATTCCAGCAAGAGCGTTCTACACCAATCGAAACAAATAATAGTCGCAAGGGGTAGTACCTGGTATCTAAGGCGGGTGAGCCAAAACTTCCTATCCACTGTTTTCCAAATAGTTTTGAGCGATCTTGCAACATATAGCCGAGCATTGTCATGATGGCAGAATATGCCCTCGAGTCTATACGATAATTCTAGTCATTTTTTTTTTAATTATTCTCTTCAAACGAATAAATTGTCTTCGATACAGATCTCCTGTAAATGCCGCCCCCATTCCCCTCACCTGGGCGCATTGATAGGTTTTGACGGAATCTCACCGTCATTACATGTGTCAACGAGGGTAAAAGGTAGCCCAGTCCCCTTTAAGGCTGGCAGGAGCCCAGTGGACAATTCCACTATATTTCCACGAGAATCAGTAAAGCCCCAGAGTTTAGCTATTTGTCTTTTTAGCCTTTTAGCTGACTAATTATTGAGATTGGCTCTTCGGGAGTATCGTGGTTGTTGTGATTTTGACACTCTCGTTTGAGTTGTGTGGGTCGGATCATTCACAATGAACACAACGAATGGTCCAGTGAGCATGATTGCGGTTGTATTCTTAAATTTTTTAAGCTTCATGCGTTCTGCACCAGGAGTTGGGTAGCCTCCAACTCTTCAGCAAGGAGTGATGTATGCGGCCTGCTTTTGACATTATAACTAGGAGTGACTAGAGGATATACATAGCTGAAGGCCTTCTAGAGCAAGGATGACGCTACATTTTATTTACAGTGGTATGATGCAACGTCTGGTTATGGCTTACACAGCTAGGTACAGACGTAAATCTTATCACGCATCCCCTGTAAATATCTGAATCAATTTAAACAGCTCATAATACAAAACACTATTCAAATCCCACCAAATACAAAGCCGTTACGCTCGTGTTATAGATAATCGGCTTTGATGTTGATTAGGCTGGTTGGCCGGGCTTTATATAAAACTTTTTCGACTTGGAGTTATCGTAATAAATTCATTTTCCATCACCAGTAACAATACGAAGCAAAAAGGTGCCCCTATAGGCAAGTGTACTAGCTTATAAGACTGGGGGTTGTAGGTTCGATTCCCAACAAAGACCTTGATTTTTTTTTCACTACAAATAAAAATTGACTGTAGGTGGGGCTGCTCAGTGAAGAAGGCATGGTCACTAGTCAATGTGCTGTCTTATACGACAGTTAATTTCCGTAACTATCCTTCTACTTTCACCACCTGTCTCATCTCTTTCCTAAAGAATGTAGCACGGTTTTGTTTTTGTAGTGTTAAAGCATCATTTCCGAGATACAAAATCGTCGTCCAATGTCTTCCCGTTTCAATTTATACGGGATCTAATTTCCTTACTTTTGAATGAATCCTAATGTTTTTAAACGTAGGTGAATGGCTTGCTGTCACACAACAATGCGAGTTCTTCTTGCGTTTGACAACAACTTCGTCTAAGTCGCTTCCACCTTGAATAAGCACAGTCTTATATATTATTCTGCTAAGTTTTGTTTAAAATCTCTAAAATTTCATTCATTTTCATTTCCCTTTGAGGTTAAAAGCCCAAGTTATATAATTTTCTTTTTTCGTTTATGTTTCACAGGGTGCTGCAACAAGCATGAACGTTGGTAATTGTAAACAAGACAAACAATTTTCAGAGAATTACACAATATAACACATGATTTTAAAACTCAATTTTGGGAACTGTACATGAAAGTGTGTCCAGCAATTTCAGTGGTGGCCAATAAATTATTGATGCAACCAACTTGACAAAATGAATGATGCAGCAGTTATTATTTTTGCGGCTACTTTCATGTGCAATGCGTGAAAAGATTTACATCTGTACCTAGCTGTGTAAGCCATAACCAGATGGTGGATCATACCACTGTGGATGAAATGTAGCGTAATCCTCGCGCTAGAAGGCCTTCAGATACGTATATCCTCCAGTCACTCCTAGCTGCAACTTCAAAAGTCCGAAGCAGGCCGCAGCCTTCACTCCTTGCTGCAGAGTTGGAGACTAGCCAACTCCTGGTCCAAAACGCATGAAGCTTAATAAAATTTAAGAACACAACCGCAATCATGCTCACTGGACCTGGACCATTCAGTGTGTGTGTGAATGATCTGACCCACACAACCCAAATGAGGGCCTCGAAGCCACAACCACCATGATACTCCCGAAGGGCCAACCTTAATAATCAGTCAAGGAACAGCTAGAAGGCTAAAAAGACAAATAGCTGAACTCTGGGGCTTTACTGATTCGCTTGGAAATATAGTGGAATTGTCCAGTTGGTTCCTGCTAGCCTTGAAGGGGACTGAGCTCCCTTTTACCCCCGTTCACACAAGTAATGACAGTGGGATTCCGTCAAAACATATTAATGTGCCCCCGGGAGGGACTTTCACGTGCAATCCTCAGAATTGAGTCCCAAATCAATGAGCTTTAAAATCTTGTACTGTGTTATTTGTGAAACAAAATGTTTCGGCGAAATGCTTAACTTCGGTGTCCATATTTCCAATGCCTCTGAGACATAATTAAGATTCAATGTCTTTAATGTGACGAATTATTTTTATCCTTTAGCTGCTCAACTGTTTCCGCTTATTAACGTACGAACACTTTTTCTTTGAGAAAGAAATCCAACGGAATCAAATCACATAATTGTGGCGGCCAATTAATATCGCCACAACGTGAGATAGATAATATGGCAATTGAATTTCTATTTTAGTGTGTGTGGCAAGTGACACCTTTCTCGTGTTGGAACTACATATCATCCAGGTCCATATTCACAATTTGTGGGTACAAGAAGAAGTCCATTATTATCTGGCGACAGCGTATAACACGGGTACTGCTTGATTGAGCTCTTTTTCAAAGAAGTACTGCCCATAAACCGCAGCTAATAGTCATTCTTTGCAAATGCACTCGTCAGTTTTTCAGCTATCACTCATGGGAATTCGCATTTGTCGAAATGCAGGTCATTGCTGCTTGTTAACAATTTTACTAAGGTGAAAGTGCAAATCTGTCTCGTCGCTAAAGATGATTTTCTTTGTATAGTCACCGTTCACTTCTATCTGCTCAACCAACCGTTGGGCAAATTGATGACGTTTGATATTGTCAGTAGTTCTTCAGCTCTTTAGAAAATTGAACCTTGTAGGCGTGTAAATTCTAATTTTTATTCAAAATTCGCCTCCGTAAAGATCGTGATATGTTGAGTTGTTGGACAAGACGATGAGTTGAGGTTGACGGGATTTCTGCCACACTATTGAGACCAACAGCAATATATCCCGCCAAACGAACTGGGCAAGCAGGAACGGGTGTTTTCACTTGTTTTCTATAGACCCGTTTTGCTGAAATTTGATTTTGCTCGTCAAACACTGAAACAAACAAATGTCAAATTAAGTTGGGCAAAAAAAAAAAATAAAGTGACGTTAAATTGTGACTCACAATTAACACCGTGCATTATTATTGGACCACCCGTTATTATTGTGTTTGAGACAGAAGTAAATAAATTTCCTTAAAAATGTATGCAAACTAAAAGCTGCAACAAAAACGAATTTATACTTCTAAGGTAAATTGTGTATGACTCATTCGGTCTTACTATTCTGGGGCAACAGTAGCGCTGTAGATAGAAATCCAAGCAAACAAACAAACAATCAAAAACGAAACAATCAACAGCAGCGAAACAAAACATTAACCAAGAAAACAAATTTATATTTTGTTGAATTTAAAAGCAATAAAAGTATGAGACAGACATATGACAGACAGACAGCCACACATTTAACTAAACGGAAAGACAGACAGACGCAATAATTTCAAATGACTAGAAAGGAAACAAAATGTGTAAAAAGAAAACTCGTTGTACTGCAGGCAGCAGAATGAAAACACTCGCAACACACATTAAAAATCTAAAGCCCATCCATTCATCCATATGGTAATGCCCGCCACAGCCAGCCATAGAAGGAGTACATTAGCAGCGTGTATGGTAAATTTAATAAAGGGTGTTTTTTTTATAGCGGTATATAACTTTGAACTAGAATAAAACAGAGAATATTTTTGTTACTTTATACAAAGGATTATCTCCCGGCATTATTATTTAAATATAACTTCTGGAAACCCCCGGAGGCACATTTATATGTCTTGATGGAATCTCACCGTCATTACATGTGTTACCGGGGGTAAAAGAGAGCCCAGTTCCCCTGAAGGGTAGCAGGGAGCCAACTGAACAATTCCACGTTACCCCAGTAAACCCCAGAGTTTAGTTAATTGGTTCGTTAGCTTTTTAGTTGTTCTCTGTCTGATTATTGAGGTATGCCCTTCGGCAGTATCGTGGTAGTTGTGGTTTCGGGGCCCTTATGAATTTTTATTAAGGGGCCGGGATCATCTCACCTTTATTGAGAACATGGATGATCCGGATCCAACATGCTTGCCATGTGTTCTGGACCAGGAGTTGTATAGTCTCCAGTTCTTCAGCAAAGAGTGGTGGTTGGCGACCCTGCTTCGAAACCTTCGAAATTGCAACTAGGAATAACCTGTTGCTAGAAATTAGTCTTCGGCTTCCTAGGGTGCGGCGCACGCATCATATCGCCCAGACGATTTGACCACCATCGAGTTATGGCATACATACGCTAGGTACCGACGTAAATCATATCGCGCATCCCCCGGGGGCACATGATAATCTTTATGGCTGGTGTGTTGCGGGGTAAAAGACAGCCCCGTCCCCTTCAAGGCTAGCAGGAGCCAACTGAACAGTCCACTATATTTCCACGGGAATCAGTAAAGTTCCATAGTTCAGCTATTTGTCTTTTTAGCTGTTCTCTGACTGATTATTTAGGTCGGCCCTTTGGGAGTATCGTGTAGGTTGTGTGTTTAAAGGCCCTCGTTTGAGTTGTGTGGCTCGGATCATTCACAATGAATCGTCCAGGTTCAGTGAGCATGAATGCCGTCGTGTTCTTAAATTATATTAAGCTTCATGCGTTCTGTACCTGGAGTTGGATAGTCTCCAACTCTTCAGCAAGGAGTGATGTATGCGGCCTTCGCAGGGCTTTTGACATTATAACTAGGAGTGACTGGAGGATATAAGTATCTGAAGACCTTCTAGGGCGAGGATGGCGCTACATACCATCTCAAGTGGTTCGTCTTTATGGATCACGCAACCATCTATACTTGTGTCTTGCGGGGGTAAAAGGAAGCTCCTTCAAGGCTAGCAGGAGCCAACTGGACAATCCACTATATTTCCATGGGAATTAGTAAAACCCCAGAGTTCCGGTATTTGTCTCTTTAGGCATTTAGCTGTTCTCTGACTGATTATTTAGGTCGGCCCTTCGGGAGTATCGTAGTGGTTTTGCGGCTTCACCATGAACTGATTATGTGGGCCAGGATCATCTCACCTTTAATAACACCAACGGGTGAATGATCCGGATCCAGTGAGCATGCTAGTCATGTGTTCTGGAATTCCAGCTCTTCAGGAAGGAGTGAGGGTGGCGGCCTGCTCCGAACTCTCGAAGTTGCAACTAGGAGTGACTAGAGAATAGAGATATCCGACGGCTTCCTAGGGCGTGGGTGATGCTACATATCAGCCAAGTGGTTTAATGCACCATCAGGTCATGCCTTACACAGCTAGCTGCTGATGTAAATCTTATCACGAATGACTTCTGACATATAACCGTTAAGTTTGGCTTGGTTCGAAACGAAAATAATATAATCTGGAGTTCTGGCATAATTTTCGATGACTTTTTCCAGCATTTGTGCGACCATATAACGGCAATAACCAGGCAAATATTTTAGTGCAAGTAAAAAATAGTCTAGCGACGTTAAATATCAAATTCACGGATGTGTGAAACTTTGCGGTTATCAAACGTTTCCTTCACTAAATCAATTGTGGTGCAAGCTGTGTGATATATTGTGTCATCTTGCTGAACCCATAGCGCTGCTGCACTTTATGGTTGTTCAGTTGTTGAACGATCACAATTAACTGTAACGTTTTGAACAGCATCGTTTTTAACAAAGTATGAACCAATTATTCCACCAACTAATCAAGTCCAGCAAACGCTGGACTTAGACTGACGCTTTGTTCAGGCGTCAGTCTATTCATCTGTTGAAATGCCAAACCAAACTGAACATAAATCACCTCACAACGGCTGGCAAAATACCCGCTAGTTAAAGCTCTATAAAAAGAGCAAAACAACCGATATATGGAAGTTTGACATCAGTGAGTTATGTTCCCCCGGGGGCACGCAGCCTTGATGGATCTCATTCGCATCTTGATATGCGCCTTCGAGGGTAAAAGGCGGCACCAGTCGCCTGGGCTAGCAGGAGCCCGACAATGAATGAGACATAGGATTCTCGAAGTCCGATCAGTGACTTATTATACGCACACTGGTACCATGCAAACCAGTTGCCCGCAGAGCTATGATCCTGTTCTGGTTGTTGGTGAGACCCCTTGGGGATCAACGTTATGGCTGTTGTTTAATTGGGCTTTGAAGAAAGCTCCGCAGAGGTGTTAAAGAAAAGATAAGGTTAACATCCAAATAAATGTCCTAGTTGCATTTGCAATAGGACTAGGAGTCTCCAAATCTTTAGCAAGGACCTGCTATCGTGCACTTGAAAAATGCTACTAAGGCGTATATGCACCTAATGTGTATGCATCTTAGAGCGTGGGTGATTACGTGATAAGATTTACATCCGCACCTGGCCGTGAGCCTTAATCAGATGGTGGTCGAACCACTGTGAACGAAAAGCAGCGCCACTCACGCCCTAGGAGGCCAAAGTCTAATTCTAGCAACAGGTCCTTCCTAGTAGAACTTTCAAGGATTCCAGAGCAGGGCTGCTAACCACTACTCCTTGCTGATGAGCCGGAGACTATCCAACTTCTGTCCAGAACACATGAGTAGCATGCTCACTGGATCTGGATCATTCACCAGTGGGTGTTATAAAAGGCGAAATGATCCTGGCCACCATAAAAAACAAACCTGTATGGGAACGCGAAACCACAACCACCACGATACTCCCGAAGGTCCAACCTCAATAATCAGTCAGAGAATCAGCTAAAAGTCTAAAGAGACAAATAGCGAAAACTCTATGGGCTACTGATTCCCGTGGAAATAACGTGGAGCTTCCAGTTGTACCCCTGCTGACTTCAGGGGACTGGGCTCCATTATACCCCCAGCAGCTCAGGTCTAGATAGTCAAGTATTCTATAAAGACCGATAAATGTGCCCCCGGGGATAATAGCGTGAGTGACCGCTTTCCTACACCACCATCAGATTATGGCCCCATTTCCCGGCGGCATATGGCCGCCAAGGCTGGCTGGCTCGCAACCAACGATTATTGCGAAGCAAAAATCCATTTGAATGGCAAAATTTAATTTTTCTTTTAACCTACTGTAGCGCATAAAGTTAATTGTCCCTTGTGAAATAATAGCTAAAGTTATGACTTACGTTAAGTTGGTTTTTTGTTGTTGCTTTTTATTTGTTTCGTCATTTAAGCAAAACGTGAGTAACAAAAAAATATTTAAATTAAAATTTGAATTTGAAATAAAACCTCTCGGTGCACTTTTTTTATAATGAGCGATAAAAATGTGTTGAAAGCTTTAGATTATTAGAAAAAATATACGCGTGTGTGTGTGTTTTTAAGCATAATAATGTTTAAGAGCATTAAAAATGATCCAATTAAAATTTGAAATATAAAAAATTAATGTGAAAATTATTAGTGAAACGTATAAAAGTGAAAAAAAAGAAATTTAAAAAAAATAATAAAAAATTCCTCCATTTTAGTTAGATTTTACTGTATTATTTTAAAATGACAATGTTAAGAATTTAGAATCGTTGTTCAGTTAATCACTAAATTTTATTAATGACAAATTTATGGGTTAATAAATATTTTTAAGATTTGTTTAGTCACAACAAAGGGGAATGAGAGGTTTGAAAAAAAAATAAATAAATAATTCATTAAAAAAATTAAATAATAAACTTAAATTAGATATGATTTTGCAGGTATTTTTCAGAACGGCAAAGCACATATTTGTATGTTTCATTCTTAACAACAAAATTATACAATAAAATTAAATACAGTCTTTAAATATACAGGGTGTGTCTAAATTTTCGATTCATTTTTTAAAGTTTTTTAAACAACTCATAGGATATCGAGGGACAAAAAAAAAATAATAATAATTATACCAAACTAAGGATAAGGACAAAGTAATACATTACGTAACGCAAAGCAAATATATAATGACGTAAGACATTATCTAGCTAGATGTAAATACATATGTAATGGTGTAAGGCTTTATGTTATGAGATGTACATTTGTACGACATTACGACACTAAATGCAATTATGTAATGACGTAAGGCATTACGTCACTAGGTGTAAACATGTAAGGGCGTAAGGCATTGTGGCACTAAATCTACACGTTTAATGACATAGTACATTACGCCAGCAGAAGTAAACATATACTGACGTAATACATTACGTCATTTCACTTGAAGTAAATATGTAATGACATAAGATATTGCTTCACTAAATATAAATATGTAATGACCTAAGACATTATTACATCAGAAGAAACAAATATGTAGTGACGTAAGAAACTATGTAACTTGAAGTAAATTTGTAACTACCTAAGATATTATGTCACTAAATGTAAATATGTATTCACTTACAGCGTTATGTTACTAAATGTACACGTGTCCACATTACGTCACTAGAAGTAATTATATAAGGGCGTAATGCATTGCCTCATACCAAGAACATCAAGAGCGTTCGATTCCTTAATATCTATAGCACCCATAGTAACAGATGCAGCACCATTTCCGAACTCAGATCTATGCGTAAGCAGGCAACATTGTGTCTTACGGGCATTCAAATCGACTCTATTTACACAAACCCATTCCGAGATTTTTGTGGGATCGTAATTGAGCGTATCATTCATGTTCTGCTTTTTGAAACTTACATCCAACTGTTTCGGTCTATTACCAAATAAGTACGAATTGTGTTCATTGTGAATGATCCGTCCCACACAACTCAAACACGGGCCTTGAAACCACAACTACCACGATACTCCCGAAGGTCCAACCCTAATAATCAGTCAGAGAACAGCTAAAAGGCTAAAAAGACAAATAGCCGAACTCTTTACTGATTGCCGTGGAAATATAGTGGAATTGTCCAGTTGGCTCCTGCTAGCCTTTTAGGGGACTGGGCTGCCTTTAAACTCCGAAGACACATGTAATGACGGTGAGATTCCGCTAAAACATATCAATGTGCCCCCGGGGGGTCTCTCCGAAATAATGTATGGAGCTGAGTTATTGTTCCGATATGGAAAGCCAGCAAGCCGCCCGTATAGCGCTTCCTACGGAAAACATACTGTCGGTCGCTAAGTAAGCTTTTGAACTCCAGGTACCTCACAGATGAAAATTAATCACACTTTCCATCACTTTGGAAAGTGCGAAACAAATTGCAATTGGGCGGTAATTTTCAGAATTGTTAGTCTCACCATTTTTGGGGATCGGCGTTACATTAGCAATCTTCCAACACTTTGGAAATTCGCCAGCACGATAAAACGTGCTGAAAAGGGTTGCCAACGAACGCGATAGCATCGAATAGCATTGCTTCAAGACCAGTGCTGGAATCCCATCCAGTCCAGAAGACTTGTTGGTGTTAAGATCTGCTGAAACCTTTTTAACCATTCGAACTTGAAAAAATATCTTGGGCATAGTAAGGGATACTCTATCGAACTCGGGCGGTGGTTGATTGCAAATCTACCAACCAAAAGGTTAGCTTTATCAACCGAGTCAGCTCGCACCATTCATTTTTGCACTTTGAAATTCAAGATCGATGGTGCCTTAGTACGTAATAGCACTCCACACCATAACGCCGCCCTCTTGGCTGTGATGTCGGTTCAAAAATCGCTTTTGTTTGCATAGATCATGGAAATAAAAGTTGTAGCCATTAGGCCCGTCCAAATTAAATTTCTTCTCATCCGTAAATACAACAGTTCTCCAGTCACTTACATGACCATACCATGTAGTCTCTTGCGAACTGAAGCCGATTTTCCTTACGAGGAGCATTAAGTGGGGGCTTTTTTTTGGTAATTTCAGGTATTTAGGATACTTACAGCTCTTAATTACTCTGCGTACTGATGACTTGCTCGCTTGCACTCCAGCTTGAGTTCTTATTTTTTGACAAGGATAAGGAATTAGAAATAATTCTGATGATTTTCTTTTTCCATACCTCTCAGGTTCCTTGATGTACTTGTCGACAACTGTTAGGCTTCGTCCAATTTTTTTAGCTATTGTGCGGTTAGAATATCCTTCATCGATTTTAATTTTTTCCTATAGATTAAAAATTTTTTGTTTCGCCATTTGCGAAATAATTTTTTTTTATTTCTCAAGATGTCTGCTTTCATTTCTATTTTAAAATTCTGCAATCAGTTAAAAATTGCAAAAGATACAGGCTACTGAGTATGAAATTTTTTTAAGTGCCTTTAAATAAGTGAACCGGAGTGTACATCAACAAGTTTCATGTTTGAATTATTTTTGCCTTAAATCGCAGTGAATTTGACTTTGTTTTGCTTTGATAAAATAATTTAATTTAATGTTTTTTTTTTGTTTTACTTAATTCTTTTTTGCAATATCTTCTACCTTTTTCGTAGAACAAATAAAAATAAATTAAAAACAGAAATGTTGTAATCACTTACCATTTAACATATTAATGCCATCAAATTCATCCTGATCCAATTCCTGTTGTAAATCACCCATATCGAAACCAACACCACCACTAACAGCACCTACTACGCCACCAATGCCAGCAGATGTCATGCCACTAACAAAATTATTTAAACCGCCGACACCGCCACCGCCGCCGCCACCAAAAGCAGCTAAATTACCATCATCCGAACCGCCGATGGGTGAGCCAAGTTTATCTTTTTGTATGACAACATCCACGTTGCCCAGGCGTATTAAATCTGCCATTTTGGGTGGTAACGGTAATATATTGGGTAGAATTTTGAAAGATTTTTTTTGCAAACCGTTACAAGATTGAAATATGAAAATATAAATTTGTGCAAAGTTAATTGAAGATTTGTTGTTCTCTGTTTTTGTTTTTGTTGTTTTTTGCTAAGTAAAGGGCAGTCAAACTATGTTGGTTTATTTGGAATGGATATAAATATTTTTTTTGTTGTTGTTGTAATGACTGATTAAGAAGGTAAGTAAGTAAAAGCTTAAATGTATTTGAAAGAAATTTTAGCCAACACTGCCAAAAACAAAAAGGTACGAGTCAGTGTCAGTGTTGTTTATAAAGCTGATGATTAAGCGCGCGTTGTAAAAAGTTTAAGAGAAAAGCAGCACAAAGAAAAAAAAGAAAGAATAAATAAGAGCAAGCAAAGTTGAAGTTTTAATGTCAGTTGTCTTGTTAGAATTTGATTTATTTTAGTCACACCTTTTGCGATTTTAAGCTCAAATAAATTTTGTTTTGTGTGTTGTAAGATTTTTAAAAATTCCTTTTGATGCCTTCTTCGTTAATCATTAACTTCGGTTTTTTTTAATATCTATACTTCCTGGGAATTAAGTTTTATCATATCAATTGATGACAATGAGAGTTGTAAAAATGTGTTCATTCATATCGATGATGAATTTGCTTTTAAAATGGCACTTTGGGTTGTTTCAAGTTTTAATCGGTTTGTGTGTTTTTCCTTTGTCCACTACGACTTTTTTCCTTTTTTGTTGTTGTTTGTTTTTTAATCGGACAGTGGCAAATATGTAAAATTATTTAACCAACAGCGTGCAAGCAACGTCTGTCTGCAGGAGCGAACGTACCGTACGAATGTATGAAATCAAAGTAGGCGTATTATTATGACGGCTGCATTTGAAGTGAAGTTTGTTTTAAAGCAGGATGTTTAAGATGTTATGAGCTCTTGTTTAGATCTACAATGATTTCAATGATGAGGGGAAGTTTATGAAACGGCAAATTGCAGACTTGTTAACTCACTATAGTGGACCGACCGTTTTGCACTGTAATGAAGTTTTAAGAAAAAAAAAAAAAAAACAAAATTGCATTTAAATGTTAAAATAAAAATGTCGATTATGATGATGAGATTAGCAAAGATTTGAATTTTAAATTAAATTATGTGTAAGTTTTAAATTTAAAAAAAAAATATTAAGAGTTCAAATATATACAGTGTTGGACAATTCAATGAAAACTTTTCCAAAGTCAAAAATGCAAAAACAGTTCTTGGAAAAAACTTAATTCTTTTCGACAGGTGATATCATAGACCACTTCCAATTTTTAGGAAAAATTAAAAAATTCTCTCTCTCTCTCTCGCTCTTTCTACCGACCACTGCTTTTGTACAGAAAAATATATGTTTTTACACAAATATTATTGAACACAACCAGCCAGCCACATTATTATCAGACAATTTGCTTTAATTCTGTAATAAATATTCATGTTTACGAACGAGAAGAAAAAAAATAGTTAAGTCTGGGTTGGTTAGTTGTTTTAAAGATAAGAAACATTAACAGACAGAAGCATTAAATAAAGAAAACACTGTGTTATCAAACTGAAAGGAATTGCAATTAAAATTTAAAACTTGAATCAGCAGAGAAAATTGAAAAATAGAAGTCTGAAAGAAAAAGGCAATTATTACCGCCGCTATTGAAAAAGTTTTAAGAAGTTCATTCAGTTGATTCTATTTGGAATAGATGAGTTGAGAACTGGCAGAGTTTAGTAGTTATGCCATCTTGAACATTTCGTCAAAGCAATGCCGGCGACTGTCTCTAGTCGTTAAAACAATAGTGAATTATGAATATGGAGCTGAATATTATAAAGAAGCACTTTCCTTATTAAACGAAATAAGTAAATTAATACAAACTTTAATTATTTATTAGTTAGAACTAATGAAGAAGAAGAAATAAACCTACCAATTGGAAAAGAAAAAAAAAAAAAACACAATCAATGTATAACGGAATGATTAATATAATGGATGCCTTAATGCTTGTTGTTGCAGCGCGACGACCGTTAGTGCAGAATAAATTAAGGGTGCAGACGTAAGTGAATGAATAAAAGTGAAAATGAATAATATTAATAAACATTAAAAACAATTAAATATTTTTTAACAAGTTTTAAAAAGGGTGTTTTTTAATATTTGAAAATACAATGAATACAGAGTTTGCGCCTGCAAAATGTTTAATCGTTTCTGCGGCGAAAGCAAAAAAAGGAAAACGGCAAAGACACACTATTCACATACAGGCATTACATTAATGTGCGCGACAGAGCAGCAGCAGAGAACAAAAGAAATATGTAACAAGACGACGCAAAAAGTGAATGAATAAAAAAGAAAAAACAACAACAAAAAATACCGGATGGGGCAAACCCATATGAAAATCATGAAAAATATAACAAAAAAAAAACATTAAATAACTTACCTCCCAAGCACAATGATTTTCTAAACCGCTTTTTCCAAACTTTTAATTGTTTTTGTAAATTTTGCATATAGTTAAGGCAAGCATTAATTTATTATATAATAATTCATACACTATTTAGCACAAAAAAATTTTTATTTTAATTGTTTTGCTTAATAAACTCAACAAAGTGATCACTAGAAAGAATAAGTTTTCTCTAAATAAAAGCAGACAATAAGACAGAAGACGTTGACGACGGCAACGTTATATATTTCTATATAAAACACACTAACAAAACGCGCACATACACTTTGACTGCGAAAAATACAACAAAAAGTTAACAAAAAAACGACGTAGACAAATATCAGCAGCTCTGCTGCTGCAGTAAGTAAAAATAAATTAATAAAAAAAACCTTTAATTTTATTGGGAAAATACAATTCAATTTTAAAAATTTCTTTTATTATTTCAATTAAAACACTTTATTACACAACTTTTGTCTAAAATTATACACAATTTTCACTTAAAAACCGTAAGCAGCCAATAAAATTCTTTTCCATGCCGTCTTTAGTCGTTCATTAAACACTGTCGTTTTCATTAGTCACAATAAAACAGAGTTGCTTTAACTTTATATATTAATAAACATACTACGAAATATGGCAACTAAGCAATATAAAAGTCAGAGTTGTATAAATATTAACGTAGTTTAGTGTAAATAAATGTTTATTATTTTTTAATTCAAATTCTTTAAAAAGTGTTTATTATAATTAGCTGGCATAACAATAATATTAATTTATTTAATTGGACTTTACAACTGATTATTATCGCTGATATTTTCAGATTTTATAACAATAACATGTTGTAACAGGAGAAGCTATAAAAATTGATTAATAATTTTTTGTTTCTTTTAAGTAAAAAAAAATAACCTCAAAAAGAAGACTCCCTAAAAATTTCGCTAAAAATCTCAACCATAAAAAAAGTACGCGTGATAATAAAATTAATTGAAGTTTTAAAGGACAACTTAAAATTTCGAATGTGTTTTTGTACCATAACCCCAAAAATATTTTTTTTTTAATTTTAAAAATTTTGTTAAATATAAGAAATTACTATTCTTTTCAATCAGTTGAGACATCAATTTGCTTTACCGTAATGGCAAGAAGATTGTTTTCTAAAACAAAAAATATTGATTAAGATGATTCATTGTATACGAAGAAAAAAATTCGGCAATTATGAATGAAAAATGATATCTGGCAAGTGTTCACCACGACCACGCTGACAGATGCCGATTCTTTTATCAAAGTTCCTAATCACTTTTTGTCAAAATGGCGTTCGTCCTATTTCGTTAATCACAATACAAATTTTGAGTTTTAAGGCTGAAATCGATTCGATTGGCTTCGTTTAGACTCTCTCCTTAATATAGCCCTCACAAAAAATAATCCAGCGGTGTTAAATCACACAATCTAGCTGGCCACTTAACTTTGGTTTGCAATAAATTGATCGTTATATTGGCTGTGTGGCACCGTGCTGTTAAAACCACAGCCCACTGATATCCACGTCGTTAATAATAGGCCAAAATTGAGTTCTTAACATCTCGCGATAGCCTGATTCATTGATCGTTACTACAGTTACAGACTCATCTTCGAAAAAAGACGGCTCAATCACACCTCCAGCGCATCATACAGTGATACGTTGAGCATACAAAGGCTTTTCAATAATCGCTCTAGTTTTTTTCAGAAGCCCAAATGCGGCAATTTTGCTTGTTGACTGACATACCCTAACAAGTGAAAATGGGCTTCGTCTCAAAAAATGATTTTTTTCAGAAAATCCAGCCGGTTGTTCCAGAATGAATTGAGCAAATCTACGGCGATGAGAATAGTCGGTCGACTTCAATTCCTGCATCAATTGACCCTTGTAAGGCTTCCAAGTCAAATCCTTACGCAAAATTTGCCATGTGATGGTTTTGAATAATCCCAATTGTTGAGAACGTCGAGGAGTTGACAAATTTGTATCTGCTTCAATACTGTGGGTCATGGCTATGATGTTTTCAATTGAACGATCCGGTCGAAAACGCATTGGTGTTCGCACATTTTATATCGAGTCTGTCGATTCCAATTTAACGACCAAATTCTTAATAGCGATCTCAGAAGGACAATTATGTTGTTCGACAATATTACGAAATGGACGTAGTCTAAGCTGGAGCTCCTTTTACGAACATTTGTTGCCGTGAGTTCAATTTGTTCACTGAGTTCAGCCATATATATACAGTGTTGATTAACGTATGTTTTGTTCTTTATTAAAAAAAGGTGTTACAAAACAAAATATATTCACCCTTATTCTGTTTGGCGACAACATCACTTTAAAACAACATCAATACTAATTTGGTATTCACTAACAGTCTTATGACGAGTCAGCTGATTCATTTGTGTATTAGTTTTCGATAAAATTGTTGTGAAGAAAACATAAACTGTGCCCCTGTAGGCTAGTAGGTAGTGTACTAGTTTGTCAGTCTGGGAGTTGTAGCTTCGATTCCCAACAAAGACCTTTTTTCGCTACAAAAATAAAAATTGACTGTCGGTGGAGCTGTTCAGTGATGAAGGCATGGTCACTGTGCTGTCTTATACGACAGTTAATTTCCGTAACTATCCTTCTACTTTTATCACCTGCCTCATCTCTTCTCTATCCCTTTCGTAAAGAATGTAGCACGGTACTTGACTACTTGGCATTGTTGCCTAAAGGGATACTTCTCTTAAAAAAAAATTAAAATTTGTATTAAATTGAACCTAAAATAAATTAAAAATCAAAATAAATTAAAATCAAAATGTTCAGCACCGTGTTTTTTTTCACTTTAAATTTTAAGTCGCGCCAAATCTGTAAAAAAGAATTTTGTCAAACATATATTGGTAAAGAACTACATATTATACCTTTTGCCATCCATCACTTATTCTATTTGGTGGGCCAAGGGCGTTTAGAGCATACGCAACACTTTCCCATTGTTCCTTAAAATTAGTAGGAACAGAACACTGCCGCTTCGAAATCCCCTGGCAAGTGATGGATTTTTTCCCAATTCTTCCACTAATTTTTCAAACTGGTTGGCGTTGTTATTTTCAATTTTTTGCATTTTATGTTTTATTTGTACTTTTTTATATTTTATTTTATATTTTTAGTTTTTTTCAATCTTTTTAAATTTTTGCTTATAACAGCACGACACCAAAATCACAGACGACAATTTAAGGCAACATCAACGTCAAATTGTCTTACAGAATACTAAATATGTATTGCCAGTCATCGCTAAATGGCAATATTGTCAACGAGAGTACGGATTTGCAACAAACGATAAAAAACGACGTTGTCTTCTATTGCCGTCGCCAAACAGAATCAACGGCATTTTAAGGCAACATCAATGTTAAATTGTCTTACAGAATACCAAAAATGTATTGCTAGTAATCGATAAATGACGATATTGCCAACGAAAATACGGATTTACAACAAACGATAAAAAACGACGTCGTCATGTATTGCCGTCGCAAAACAGAATCATGGCAATTTAAGGCAATATCAATGACAAATTGTCTAACAGAATACCAAAAATGTATTGCTAGTAATCGATAAATGACGATATTGCCAACGAAAATACGGATTTACAACAAATGATAAAAAAAACGACGTCGTCTTCTTTTGGCAGTCGCCAAACAGGATCCACGGCAATTTAAGGCAACATCAACTTTAAATTGTCTTACAGAATAGCACACATATATTGCCAGTCATCGATAAATGGCAATATTGTCAACGAGAGTACGGATTTGCAACAAACGATAAAAACGACGTTGTCTTCTATTGCCGTCGCCAAACAGAATCAACGGCATTTTAAGGCAACATCAATGTTAAATTGTCTTACAGAATACCAAAAATGTATTGCTAGTAATCGATAAATGACGATATTGCCAACGAAAATACGGATTTACAACAAACGATAAAAAACGACGTCGTCATGTATTGCCGTCGCAAAACAGAATCATGGCAATTTAAGGCAATATCAATGACAAATTGTCTAACAGAATACCAAAAATGTATTGCTAGTAATCGATAAATGACGATATTGCCAACGAAAATACGGATTTACAACAAATGATAAAAAAAACGACGTCGTCTTCTTTTGGCAGTCGCCAAACAGGATCCACGGCAATTTAAGGCAACATCAACTTTAAATTGTCTTACAGAATAGCACACATATATTGCCAGTCATCGATAAATGGCAATATTGCTAAAGAGAATACGGATTTACAGCAAACGATAAAAAACAACGACGTCTCTTGTATTGTCGCCGCCAAACAGAATAAGGGTGATTAATTTGTGCTTAAACAGGGATGAAATTAATATTAAAAGGCGACTGAGTAGACATTTATTTTTATATATTTTTTTTACACATTTTTATTTCAATTTGTTTTTATTTTATTAAATATTTACAAAGACTAGAGAAAGAAATATTTATTAAAATTAAAAAATTATATATTTAAGTTTTTTTTGTTTATTAAAAGTTAAATAAATTGTAACATTTTTTTGTGGACAATACAAAAAATAAAATTAAGTACATCAAAGTTAAGCGCTAAAATAATATAAATAAAATAAACATTTTTGTTAACAATTAAAAAAGAAAATTAAATCCTAAAAACAATAAACGTTACAAAAACAGTATGGCAAGCAAAAATATTTAAATTAGCTTAAAAGTACAGTTATAAAAAAAGAGAAAAACATTTTCTATAAATTAGAAAATAAGTTTTTGAATAATAATAAATTGAAAAAATTTAACTTATTAAATATTTGGTTTGTTAATGTGGCTTTTTTTACGCTTGAAGCCCGAAAAGTTTGTTTTTTGGCATAACGGTTTTGCTTAAAAGCTTTAACTAAAATAAAAATTATATTTAGGGTTTTGCTAAAGCGCAATTAAACAATTGTTTTAAATAAATAATACATTGAAATAAGGACTAGATTAGGAACCGCTCTCATATTTGTTTGTTAAGGTGTTTTTTTTTAGTTGTAGTTTTTGTTATTGTAATTATAGTTATTAATTTTTTTTTAATTTATTACAAAAAAAACACATTAATTTATAATAAAAAAAATTTCAGGGAGTTTCTTTAGTGAAAAAGATATCGGCACTTTTAACTCATGTTTGTACAATTCAATCAAAAAAACCCAGGATTAAGCACAAAATTTTTAAATAAATGATCAGAATTGAGGTCTTAAGCTTTTTAAAAGAATATTAAAAAAAAATTTAATTACATAAATATTATATATTTTTTTTTGAAGCATAAATAAATATTGAAATATAAATTTATACATTTAAAAAGAAAACAAATTTATAAAAAATTAACATAACCTCGAAATATTTTAAATATAGGATTTATGGTGATAGCTTAATTTTCCAAAAGAGTTTTTGTAAAAGAAATTTTTTTGAAATAAGAAAATTGTTTAATAAATAAATTTAAAAAAAAAAATTCATTTTAACCTCAAAAATATTTTTTTAAATAAGTAATATTTTTCCAAAATAGTATTTAGAAAAAAATAGCTCTAAAATAAAAAAACTACTTAATAAATGAATTAAAGCTTCATTTTAACCTCAAAAATATTTCTTTTTTAAATAGTTTTATAATGAAACATTATTTTCCAAAATAGTATTTTTTATAAAAAAAAATGATTTTTAAATATTAAAACTGTCATTTTACCTCAAAAATATTTTTTGGTAAATATTAATTTTCCAAAAGAGTATTTATAAAAGAAATAATTTTAAAATAAGAAAATGATTTAATAAAAAAATTATAAATTCATTTTAACCTCAAAAATATTTTTTTTAAATACTTCTACAGCGAAACATTACTTTTCCAAAATAGCATTTATAAAAAAAGTGATTTTTAAATAACAAAATTGTTAAATAAATGAATTAACTTGAAACTTTACTTAACCTCAAAAATATTTTTTTTAAGTGTTAGTTTTATAATGAAACATTATTTTTCCAAAATAATATTTTTTATAAAAGAAATGATTTTCAAATATTAAAACTGTTTAATAAATGAGTTAAAATTTCAACATAACCTTTAAAAACATTTCTATTTTAAACATTTTTTTTTTCCAAAATAATAATTATAAAAGAAATTATTTTCAAATAAGAAAATTGTTTAATAAAAAAAATTACAAATTCATTTTAAACTCAAAAATATTTTTTTAAATAGTTCTATAATGAAACATTACTTTTTCAAAATAGTATTTATAAAAAAATAATTTTCAAAAAAACAAAATTGTTAAATAAATGAATTAAGTTGAAACTTTACTTAACCTCAAAATCATTTTTTTTTCTTTGTTAATATTACTTTATAATGAAACATTACCTTTTCAAAATATTAATTATAAAAGAAATCATTTTCAAATAACAAAATTTTTTAATAAATGCCTTAAGTTTCATTTTAACCTCAAAAATATTTTTTCGTAAATATTATTTTTGCAAAATAGTTTTTATAAAAAATAATTTTCAAATAATAAAACTGTTAAATAAATGAGTTAAAATTTCAACATAACCTGAAAAACATTTCTATTTTAAATATTACTTTTTCAAAAAAGTACTTTTAAAAGAAATAATTTCCAAATAAATAAATTAAAATTTCAACATAACCTTAAAAACATTTCTATTTTAAGTTTATGCAAATAAATGTGTTAAAATTTCAACCTAACCTTGAAAACCATTTCCATTTTAAATATTACTTTTCCAAAAAAGTACTTTTAAAAGAAATAAATAAATTAAAATTTCAACATAACCTTAAAAACCATTTTTTTTAAAAATTAGATATTACAATATTACCTTTATGGTAAAACATTAATTTTTTAAAATATTAGTTGCGCGAAAATGATTTTCAAAAATTTAATAAATAATTTAAAAATTCAACTTAACCTCAAACATGTTTGTTTGTGACTCTTCTTAATAAATTTAAGATATTCTGTTAGCCTACATCTCTCAGTTATAGCTGTGTGCACTCAAAATTCATTTTAAATAAACCAATAATTATATTGTGAGTTTTTAAAAAAAAATATCGTTTTTAACCTCAAAATATAATATAAAAAAATTTTAAATTTCTTTCTAATTTAAAATATTAGCTTTAAGGTAAAAACATTACTTTTTCAAAATTTTATATTATTTGCGTGAAAATGATTTTCAAAGATTTAATAAATAATTTAAAGTTTCAACATAACCTCAAAAAAATTTGTTTTTGTGACGCTGCTTATTAAATTTAACCTACATCTCTCGGTTATAGCTGTGGGCATTCAAAATTAATTTTAAAAAAAATTTTAAATAAACCAAAAATTATATTAAGAGATTTAAAAAAAAATCGTTTTTAACCTCAACATTTAATATGAAAAAATTTTAAATTTCTTTGTGTTATTGCTGTAATTTGTGCTTAATCCTTAGGATTTTGGTGCTTTAAAAAATTTTTAGCTAGTTTTTTTTTTGTTTTTTTGTTAGAAATGTTAGTATGTACATGTATGTATTCTTTGCCTTGAACTTTGGTTAAGGAGTTTCAAATTTTTACAGGCATATTTTTTTTATTGTTTAATTTTAAAAGGATGATTCAGTCTTTCAAGTGAGAAAAATGTCGAATTTGCATTTCTTTTTTGTTTTTTTTTTTTATATATAAAATTGAAATATCGCACTGGTTTCTGCTTTAAAGAGAGTCAATGCAAAATTTCCATTTTCAGGCAAAATTCAATTTTTTTTGCCAAAAATCGTCGTTTTTTGTTTATATCCAGCCACTGTAAAAATCTGGCACAATTTGTTCTATTCTTCTGTTACCAAAAAAAAAAAGAAAACCAAAAGCAAAAATACAGTTTTCTTCCTCTCTCTCACTGTCTCTCTTCTCGATACCTGTGCGGTAAGCAAAACGGTTTTTTTTGTTTTTACTAAAATTTTGAAATGACTCTCTCTGTAGATAATGCAGTGCAATATGCTGCCGCTACTGCTGCTGCTGCTACTGCTGCTTTCGCTGCTGCTGTTGCCATTAATTTCAATCAATGCTTTGTATGTGTGTTTCTTTAATTTGTTTTAATTGTTTTAATTTTCTTTGGTTTTCTATTATCTTTATCACTATTTTTTGTGTGTATTATTTCATGCCATTTAATTGACTGGCTTATGTCCACCACTAAATTGTTATTTGAGTTTTGAAGTTTTCTTTTACCTTTTAGCGCCGGCTCATCCTCCTCTTCAACTTCTTTAACATTATTTTGTTGTTTTTCTTGCTCTCCTAATTCATTTGTATCTTCCTCTTCATTCTGTTCCTCCTCTTCATTTTCTTCTTCGTCATCTTCCGCATCTTCCTCATCATCGTCTAATTGTATAATTTCATAATTTAAAGGCTCCAATAGATTAGGAGTCGATTCACGACTTTTTAATCTTTCGGTGGATCCCTCCTCCCTCCCATCTTTATGCAGTTCTTTTGTTACTTTCACTCGAACGAACTCCTTTGTCTTCTTCTCTTTCTCCTCCTCCTAGCTGGTTGAGGAGGGTGTTTGTATACCATTTGCTTTGCCGGGAAAATGGCATGCACACGACGGATTGGGATTATGGCCGGGAGTTTCATCTAATTTTTTTGTCAACTTTTTCCAATAATCAATTTGGGCATTCAGCAGCTCTATTTTTAATTTACGCTCCTCTATGCCC
This sequence comes from Trichopoda pennipes, assembly GCA_030448955.1. NCBI lineage: Eukaryota > Metazoa > Arthropoda > Insecta > Diptera > Tachinidae > Trichopoda > Trichopoda pennipes. The sequence continues at coordinate 3,341,872 of JASKUP010000056.1, read as the reverse complement.
AGCATAAAGTAGTCATTTTGTGAGTTCTTGTGTGAAATGCTGTTCGGCGTGGAGGTTTGCCTTTGTGGGCCATAGTGTTTGTGGGGCGTAAAGGGACTGTTGCCACCATTGATATTCAGCAATAGTTGTTGGGTGGCATTGCTGTGTGTATTTAAATGTATATTGTTGTTGTTGTTATTGTTGTGTGTTAGTGGTGGCTGCAATTGTTGATTGTTGTGTTGTGAGGGCTGCTGCTGTTGCTGCTGCTGCAGGCTGGCACGTTGCAAGGCGGGCATACGTGGATTAATATTATCCAGCGCATTGTTGTTGTGATTAACCGCACTCAAGCCCAAACCATTCAATAGCAATTGTTGCTCAGCACTGGTTTGTCTTAAATTTAAAGGTTGACCAGCTGAAGCTCCATTCGCATGTGTTATACTTAAGGCAGAGTTAGAGGTGGATGTGCTGTTGCTGTTGTTGTTGTTGTTGCTGTTGCTATTATTGTTGACAATACTTTGCAAAGCTTTCATATTGGCCATACTCCCTATACTGCCCACACGTATCCCACCAATATTTTGTATAGTAATTTCAGGTTGCTGGGAGTGATGTAAAAGTGGTGGCTGCTGTTGATTTTGTTGCGCTGACATTTGTGACGACTGTTGCTGGTTTTGTATAGATTTTTGTATTTGCTGTTGTGCTGAGGATGACTGCTGTTGTTGTTGTTGTTGCTGCTGTTGTTGTTGTTGTTGTCTTAAATCTGTAGCAAATAATTCTTCATCTTCCTCCTCCAAACAAACCTCCGGTATATCTTTCGGACTCAAACAATCATCATCATCTTCGTCCATTGCCTCACCACTGCGTGACTGATCATTATCGCTGATATCCTCAGATTTTATAACAATAACATCATGATCCATGCCATCATAATTAAGTACAGGATGCTGTAATAGTGGAAACTATAAAATTGATTAATAAAAATTGTTCCTTTTCAGCCAAAAACAAAACATAACCTCAAAATAAAACTCGCTAAAAGTCTTAACCATAAGAAAGGTGCGTGTAAAAATAAAATGAAACTAATTAACTTAATGAGAATTGATTGAAGTTCTTAAAGGCAATACCAAATTTCGAGCTTTTTTTCAAACATAACCTCAAAAAAAATTGTTTTTTTTTTTGAAAATTTCATTTAAACTTTCGAAGCTTTATTAAAAATATAAAATATTTTCTTTAAATTCCTAAAAATACTTTCTTAAAAAGCATGAAGCAAAATTAAAGCTGCAATAAACAGCTGGAATTTGAGAGGTGAAATTGTCGTAAATGCAGCAGCTCAAGTTCAAGCGACGGCCTACGATTTTTGAAATCCCCACAAAAAATAATTGTTTGATCTTTTACGCCAAGAGGACGCCATCTCAGTTGGCCACAAAGATAAACAGTTTAACTAATATGAAAAATGCCCATTATGACAATCACTGTGTGCTACGTAGCCCTGTCCTATCCAAATCCATGGACTTACTGTTTAATTAAGGCCGATGAGAATTTTTTTTTAATTTCACGAGCAGCCACACCTGATAATGAACTTTGGTCCTGTCACTGTCGCTTGAAAACATTTTATATTTATTTGCATAATTATTTTCAAAGGGTGTTTTTTGTAGAGGTTTAGCATTTTGAAATGGAATAACATAAAGATGGCTTTTTTAAATTGACATGAAATTCTCTTTATTCGAAAGATAGTTTAAAAATTTCAAATTGACTTCGGTCATATGAGCGCCGCCATGGCTGATTTGAACTGGCTGTAGTCTAATCTGGAGTTCTGCTCCAAATTTTAATGACATTTGAGGACGTATGCGTGATAAGACTTACATCTGTACCAAGCTGTGTAAGCCAGATGGTGGATCATATCTCTGTGGATGAAATTACGTGATAAGATCTACATCTGTACCTGGCCATGGAGCCTTAATCAGATGGTGGTCAAACCACTGTGAGTGAAAAGCAGCGCCACTCACGCCCTAGTAGGCCGAAGTCTAATTCTAGCAACAGGTCCTTCCTAGTAGCAATTTCAATGATTCCAGAGCAGGGCTGCAAACCACCACTCCTTGCTGAAGAGCTGGAGACTTTCCAACTCCTGCCCAGAACACATGTCTAGCATGCTCATTGGACTGAATCATTCACCTAGCGTGTCATTAACGGCGAGATGATCCTGGCCACCATAATCATTCATGACTTCAGGGGACTGGGCCACCTTTTTCCCCCACACATCCTTTTGTGGTTGATTGGCCAATGAATCGCACTACGCATTACAGGTAAAATTCGTTTTTCAGCAGAACAGCCCGTATGTGGAATAAGATCCCTCCGGAGGTCTTTCCTGTCACTTTCAATCTGAGAAAGTTTAAATCGAATGTCCACAGACACTACTCCCTCTTTCCCCCTTCCCGTAACCTAATTTCCTAGTTCTGTCACAGTGCATTGCATACGTAGGGGTCATCCCTTGAGCGCTGGTCCTATTAAAAAAAAAAAAATTGGATAGTCGAAGTTCTATAAAGAGCATATAATGTGCCCCCGGGGGGGTGACTGTGGATGAAATTTTTATTTTTGTAGTGAAAAAACCCAAGGTCTTTGTTGGGAATCGAACCCACAACCCCCAGACTGACAAGCTAGTACATTACTTACTAGCCTGCAGGGGCACCTTGCTAAAGAGTTGGAGGCTATCTAACTCCTAGTCCAGAACGCATGAAGCTTAATATAATTTAAGAACATGCTCACTGGACCTGAACCATTCATTGTGTTCATTGTGAATGATCCGACCCACAAACTCAAATGAGGGCCTCGAAAGCACAACCACCACGATACTCCCGAAGGGCCAACCTCAATAATCAGTCTGAGAAGAGCTAAAAGGCTTAAAAGACAAATAGGGGGCTTTACTGATTCCTGTTACGGAAATATGGTGGATTGTCCAGTTGGATCCTGCTAGCCTTGAAGGGGACTGGGCTCCCTTTTATCCCGTAATGACGGTGGATTTCCTTGAAAACATATCAATGTTCTCCTGAGGTGAGGCAGAGCGATATCGTGATATGATTGAAAACCTTTTAACGCCACAACTGCATGCTTTGGGCTTGATTAACATGTGATATCAACAAGTGCCACAGCGCCAGGATTACTGTGAGACCTCCTTCCACATTATGTTAATTCAAGAAATGGTAATGTTGATGGGCCTTCACGGTCACCTGAATTGACTGCTCCGGACTTGTTTTTATGGAGATGTCTGAAAAGCGAGGCTTATGCAAACAAACCAGAAACGCTTGAGCAATTTAAACTTAATATGTGTGATAAAATTAAGGAAATAGAGCGTTAAATGTGTAAAAATGTAATGCGTGATAAGATTTACGTCGGTATTTAGCGTTTGTATGCCATAAGTCGACGGTGGTCAAAACTTCGGGGCGATATGATGCGTGCGCCAGCGCCCTCGGAAGCCGAAAACTAATTTCTAGCAACAGGTTATACCTAGTTGCAATTTCGGAGGTTTCGAAGCAGGGTCGTAAGCCCCCTTTTCTTGCTGAAAGCTGGAGACTATCCAACTCCTGGTCCGGAACACATCACAACCATGCTCAATGGATTCGGATCATTCACCCAGTATTCTCAGTAAGGTGAGATGATCCTGGCCCGTTAATCAAAATTCATGGGGGCCGCGAAACCACAACCACCACGATACTCCCGAAGGGCCTACCTCAATAATCAGAGAGAGAACAGCTAAAAAGCTAGAAGGCTAAAAAGCTGAACTCTGGGGATTATTGATTCACGTGGACAGGAAATTCCTAGTTGCAATTTCGGAGGTTTCGAAGGAGGACCGTCAACCCCCAATCCTGCTGAAGTGCTGGAAACTATCCCACTCCTGGTCCAGAACACATGACAACCATGCTCAATGGACTCGGATCATTCACCCAGTATTCTCAGTAAAGGTGAGATGATCCTGGCTCCTTAATCAAATTCATGAGGGCCGCGAAACGACAACCACCACGATACTCCCGAAGGACCTACCTCAATAATCAGAGAGAGAACAGCTAAAAAGCCAAAAAGCTGAACTCTGGGGATTATTGATTCCCGTGGACAGGATATTCCTAGTTGCAATTTCGGAGATTTCGAAGCAGGGCCGTCAACCCTTAATCCTGCTGAAGAGCTGGAAAGTATCCCACACCTGGTCCAGAACACATGACAACCATGCTCAATGGATCCGGATCATTCACCCAGTATTCTTAGTAATGGTGAGATGATGCTGGCCCCTTAATCAAATTCATGGGGGCCGTGAAATCAATCTAAATAATCAGACAGAGAACAGCTAAAGGCTAAAAGGCCAAAAAGCTAAACTTTGGGGATTACTGATTTCCGTGGGGATTCTCTGGGGATTACTGATTTCCGTGGGGATTCTCTGGGGATTACTGATTCCCGTGGGGATTCTCTGGGGATTACTGATAACCGTGGAAATAACGTGAAGCTTCCAGTTGACTCCCTGCTAGCCTTCAGGGGACTAGGCTCCCGTTTTTCCCCCGCTGCAACATGTAATGACGCTGAGATTCTGTCAAAACATATAAATGTGCCTTCGGGGGAGGAGGGGGTTGTAATGTAATGTAATGAAAAATGAGGGGCTCGCATTTGTGAGACTAACAGAGGCGGGGACATTTATCTGATGATTGCATTCCATACATAATTGCCGACAATTTTTTAATTTAAGATCCATCCATTCTCTTGCATTTAATCAAAATTTATAAACAAAGTAGAATACCTTCCTGACGGACACCCTTTAGAAAATAAAGTTTAAAAGACTTAGGAAGCTTAAAAGGGGCAAGATAAGTAAAATAATATTTTTTTAATGTTAGATAATTAAAAATAAATGAAAAGAACAATTTTGGAAAAAATTAATTTTTTTTCGAGGTTATGTTGAAAATTTAAAAAAAAAAAATTTTAATGCTAAAAAGGCATTTTAAGGTTAAATTAATGAAATCTTTGTTTAATCAAATTTTGTTAATTTTTTTTTATCGATAAGAATTGTTTTTTAATGCTTAACTTACATTCCCCGAAAACAAAAATAAAATAAAAATAATAATCCTCTCCCCGCTTTTTATTTATCAGAAATTCCCACCAGTCATTGTTTAAATATAAGATTACAAGCAAGAACCGTTTTGTTTTATAACTGTTTTAAAGCTTCTTCTTTATCTAGTGCTTTTAATTATTTTTTGCTATTAAATAAACTTAAACACGCACTCACAGTCACACTCACATGACATTCTTACCATTCTTAATAGGGCTTACAACAAAAAATAAATAAAGAGAGAGAGAGAGAGATAATAATGTTTTTTTAACAAGAAACCTACCTTTGAATCATCATAATCATCATCGAATTTTTGGCGAGCCCCATTGCTGCTATAACCATTTGGTGACATTTGCTCTGATATATATTGAGCCACCGACTCTTGCTGCGATATGGTGTTGAGTAAATCCATAAAGGTACGATTGCCTTTGCCCTCGCCACACAAATCCTTTTTCAATAATAATTTCATATTTTTATACAGCTGACGCAGCTGTTTGGAGGAGCGTTGATGATAAACGCGAGCATTAAACTCTTTTGCTATTTGACGCCACACCTCATCCTTCTTACGGTTCGATTCAGCATCAGTGCGTTTATTTTCAATAATGTCTTTGTATTGGGCTGCATAGCCCAACACCATATTACGCTCCCGTTGTGTATAACGGGGTGTCTTTTCCATTTTCATTCGGCTGGGGAGAGACGTTTTGAAGCTGCAATTGTATATTATGACATAAAATGAAGAAGAAAAAAAAATGTTATGATATATTTTATGTTTGTTATTCTCCTCTCCTTAATATTTAATTTCTATAACAATAACAATAACTATGTCTTGATCTTGCCAAAGCCTAAATGTTAACTGAAAGTAAAAATCCACCCCAACAAGCTAAAAAGAAAATAATACACTTTTTAATATGGAGTAAAAAGAAATCGCAGCCAACAGCAATAAGACAGACAGACAGACAGACAATGTTTTTATTTTACTTTATTTCAAGTGCGTTTTCATAACAACAGTTTAGTTCTAATTTTCTCAGGCTGTGTTCTCTGTTTAAAGCATTCACACACACACACACCTGAACACATACTTTGGCTATTTTTTCTCCTCCCTAATTCTCACTTAACTGCAGAGTTTTTCGCTCTAAAAAGCGTTACCATATTGCTCGTTTTGTTTTACTGATTTTTTCAACTGTTCGCTAAAAGCAAAACGAATAATTTAAAACGTGAAACAACAAAAATAATTTTAATTTTAGTGTTCCGTGACCCCAGAGTTAAAATACGTAAAAGGTTGTTGAAAATTAAAAAGGTGTGAGACGTGATTTAACACGCAGTTGTAGTAGAGTTTGTACAATAAGCAGTCAGCGAACAGCTAAAAGACCAAAAAAACAAATAGCTGAACTCTGGGGCTTTACTGATTTCAGTGGAAATATAGTGGAATTGTCCAGTTGGCTCCCGCTAGCCTTGTAGAGGACTGGGCTTCCTTTTACCCTCGTTGACACATGTAATGACGATGAGATTCCGTCAAAACATATTATCAATGTGCCGCTGGGGGAGTTACAACTGGTATCTGAATGTAAACATCTCTTTCTGGACGGTAGCTGTGTGTAAGCCATTACCACCATAAATCTTTGTTTTTAACATGCAAGGTGTCCGCCGGGAAGGTATACTACTTTGATTTGCCGCCATTTTGCTAAACATTAGTCTTGACAGTTTATATTTGGCAGTCGTGAAGTAGACATGAGGCAAATTTATTATGGAAAAATATTCGATAATCGTTAAAACATTTCATCACAATCAATCATCGATTATTATGACGATAAGAAAGTTGTGTGAAATTTTTGGAAGAAACAACATGCCAACAAAACGCACTATTTATCGTGTAGTGAATGATTTCGAAGGTGATAGGCCCAAGCGTGGATCACAACATACTGTAAGATCGGCTACATTTGACGTTATTGGATTGACAATTCGCGGATGTGCTCAGAAGCACAACCTTGGCCATAATTTTTCCCAAGGATTTGAATTTGTTTCCATATAAGATTCAGCTGACACAAGAACTTCAGCTACCACAAGACCATTTACGCTGTCGTACGTATGTCAATAGGATGTTACAGCTCGCCCATGACAATGCGTGGCAAGGCACATTTTCATTTGAATGGATATGTAAAGAAACAGAATTAGCGGTTCTGCGGCATTGGAAATCCTCAAATTATTCAACAGTTATCTCTGCATCGCCCCCCCCCCCCGGGGGCACATAAATATGGTCTTTATAGAATTCCACTATCTAGACACAGAGCAACTGGGGAAAAAAGGAGCCCAGTCCCCTGAAGACAGGCAGGGAGTCAACTGGAAACTCCACTTTATTTCCACGGGAATCAGTAAGCCGCAGAGTTCGTTATTAGTCTCTTTAGACATTTAATAGTTCTCTGACTGATTATTGAGGTTGGCCCCTATATGGGAGTATCGTGGTGGTTGTGGTTTCGCGGCCCCATAACAGTATAATGGTTATTATGGTGGCCAGGATCATCTCACTGATAATGACACGCAAAGTGAATGATCCAGTCCAGTGAGCATGCTAGACATATGTTCTGGACAGGAGTTGGAAAGTCTCCAACTCTTTAGCAAGGTGTGATGGTTTGCAGCTCTGCCCTGGAATCATTAAAGTTGCGACTAGGTGGTTATGTTGCTTAGAATTATGTCTTCGGCTTCCTAGGACGCATGTATGACGTTCCAAATTGTACAATTGTGGTTTGTCCACCATCTGATTAATGCTACATAGCCAGATGTAAAACGAATCACACTATCACTATCTCGGTTAATAGTGACAGTCTGGTGCGCAATTTAATCAGTAGGAATCATTGGACCTTACTTCTTTGAAAATAAAAACGACATAACGGTAACTGTGAATGGGGAGTGATTTTTTTATATGATTGAAAAATGTTTAACGTCACAGCTACATGCTTTTGGCGTGCTTAACATATGACATCAACAAAACAGTGCCACATCGCCAGGATTACTGCGAGACCTCCTTCTACCACAAATTATTTCTAGAAATGGTGCAGGTGATTCACCTCCACGGTTACCTACTTTAACTGCTCCGGATATCTTTTTGTGAGGATATCTGAAAAGCAAAGGTTTATGCAAATAAGCCAGAAACGCTTGAGCAACTCAAACGAAATATTCGTGATGAAAATAATGAAATGTCTAATGTGTTGAAAAAGAGATCGCATTTAAGAGGCTAACAGAGGCGGTTATTTGTCTGATATTCTATTCCGTATGTAATTGCCGACATTAAATAAAACATTCTCTTTCATTTAATGAAAAATTATAAGCAAAAGAAGTAGTATACCTTCCCGGCGGACATCTTGTAGTACTGTTTCCTCTAGAATAAAAAATTAATGGACGTGATTCTAATATACGTCTATTTTACTACAACCCTTCGTATGTGAACCCATTATTTATTTTAATCACTTTTAAGCAATTTCAATTATTATTATTCGATTGCAAAATTGAAGCAGCCAGTTTACAACGTCAAAAAAAAGGTTGCCACCTTCATCGCCTTTTACTTAGTCGCGTTTTTTTCATATTTGTTTATTACTTTTATTGATCTCGTCTACGGCAATCTACCTTGATGTCCCACAGCTCATGACACAACGGATTTAATGAAGAAAACATTTGTTAATCGCATAATTTCATTGGTTTTCAAGATCTTGTGGATTAATGCCGTTAGACTGTATTCTAAAGGTATTTCGTGGTAAGATTTACATTTTCACCTGGCTGTAAGCCTTAATCAGATGGTGGTCAAACTGCTGGGAATGAAAAGCAACGTCGTTCACGCCCTAGGAAGCCGAATACTAATTCTAGCAACAGGTCTTTCCTAGTTGCAATTTCAGCAGTTTCAAAGCAGGGCTACAAACCACTACTCCTTGCTGAAGTACTGGAGACTAGCCAACTCTTGGTCCAGAACACACGACTAGTATGCTCACTGGATCCAGATCATTCACCCGTTGGTGTTATTAAAGACGAGTTGATACTGGCCCCCATAACAGAATTCATGAGGAGGCCGCATAACCACAACCACCACGATACTCCCGAAGGGCTAACCTCAATAATCAGTCAGAGAAACAGCTAAAAACCTAAAGAGACAATTAGCGGAACTCTGGGGCTTACTGATTCTTGTGGAAATAACGTGGAGCTTTCAGTTGACTCCCTACTAGCCTTTAAGGGACTGGGCTCCCTTATATCCCCAGCAGCACAAGCCTAGACGGTGGAGTAATCCACAAATACTGATAAATGTGACCGGGGGGGGGGGGGATTCTAAAGGTATATGTAAAATCGCTAGTCTACTGTGATAAGTCCGAGAAGATTGGCCACTTGGAGAATAACATACGTCACATTAATTCGATATTACAGCCGCAAATTTGAAAAAAAAATTTTCTAAAATTCATATCCCAACCTTTAAATAAGTCCGATCTGGGCCAGTCGTGGCGGTCATATGCCATAAGTCATATTTAAAAAATTATCTTTCGACTAAAGTAAATTTCATGGCAATTTACGAAAATCCTGTTTATTTTATTCCATTTAAAATTTTTATACCTCTATAAAAACACTCTATATATTTTATTTTGTAATTTTGTTGGGAAACAAATTTTTAAACAAATTTATTATACTAATTCTTATTAGACGTTTTTTTTTAGCTATTAAATAAAAAATCTCTGTGGCAGCACTGTTTTCCACCTTTGAAAAAAAAGAGAGAACTCAAAATAATCAATCACTCTGGTGTGTTTACATGATGTGTGGTTTAATGAATGTGTGTGTATGCATGCCTGCCTTACTATTTGTGTGAGGTTTAGATAAAAACGCGCTTTATTTTTGGGGGCAACAAGTATAAGTGAGTGTTATTATTCTTGGCTAGAGTTTAATTTGTAGTGGTGGTCTTTTTGTTTTTGTTATTACGTTTTATTTATATTTATATTTTGTTGTTGTTGTTTTCTTACGAGTTCGAGTTTTAAAAGTGCCCCATTCGTGTGCTCTTTTTCTGTATTAATTGTATTTATTGCGTAAAAAGGTAAACACGAGACACAGTTTAACTTGTATGTGTGTGTGTGTGTGTGTACTCGTATTATTATTTCGATATTGACTAATAATGAATGATAACATTATAATTATTGTGATAAGTTTACTCTTGCGAGCTTCGCTTAATAAATTTATTTCTTTTATCTTTTCTTCAATTTTCAAGCGAAATCAACTATAACAGGTTCTCGTATCATAAATACTGTAACAATAAAACATAATCAAGAATATTAAAACAAAGGAACGATAAGAAAAAACTATTTTTAGGGGCAATAAAATTTTGAAAAAAGTGATCGCAACAACAAGTTTTATTTGCATAATTTAAAACAATTAAATTAAAGCTTTAGCACAGCAAAAGAAAGTGGTAGGAGAAGGAGATATTGCAGTGACAAATAGTGGCGAGAAAAAAATTTTACGTTTTCTATTCTATCGTATAAATACTTCGGTTGTTGGGAAGCTAAAATCCTGGGCAACAAAATCACACACCTGCATTTCAGGAGATCTTCGACTGCTATTTCAAAAATAAGTTTAGAGTAGGGTGAGATAGAATCGCGGCGATCCTTCTGCAATATTTAGCGAGCAATATTGTTTTATACCATTATCAATTTGCATCGGTCCATACTGTCACAATTAGCATCCCCCGGGGGCACATGATAGTCTTTTTGGAACCTACTATTCCATTTAGACTGGTGTCTTACGGGGTAAAAGGGAGCCCAGGCCCCTCAAAGGATAGTAGGAGTCACCTGGACAATCCACATATTTTCACGGGAATCAGTTCGCTCGTAGAGTTCACTATTTGTCTCTTTAGACTGTTCTCTGACTGGTTATTGAGGTTGGCCCCTATATGGGAGTATCGTAGTGGTTGTGGTTTCGAGACCCTTGTGAGAGTTTGTGGGTCGGATGATTCAAATTGAACACAATGAATGGTTCAGGTCCAGTGAGTATGAATGCCGTCGTGTTCTTAATTATATTAAGCTAAATGCGTTCTGGACCAGGAGTTGGAAAGTCTCCAACTCTTTAGCAAGGTGTGAAGGCTGCGGCCTACTTCGGGCTATCGAAATTGCTACTAGGAGTGACCGGAGGATATACGTATTAGATAGCCTCCTAGGGCGTGAATGACTTTTGCAAATTATTCAAAGTGGTTTGACCACCATCTGATTATGACTACCTAGTCGGTGCAGATGTAAATAAAATCACGCATGTTACAATTAGCAACCCCCCGGGAGCACATTTATCGGTCTTTGTGGAGTACTTGACTATTTAGACCTGTGCAACTGGGGGAAAAAGGGATTCCAGTCCCCTGAAGGCGGCAGGGTCCAACTGGGAACTCCACGTTATTTCCACTAGAATCAGTAGCCTCGCAGACTCGCAGACCGCTATTTGTCTCTTTAGGCATTTAGCTGTTCTCTGGCTGATTATTGAGGTTGGCACCTATATGGCAGTATCGTGATGGTTGTGGTTTCGCGGCCCCATATCAGGTATGGTTTTATATGGTGGCCAGAACCATTTCACCGTTAATAACAAGCTAAGCGAATGATCCAGTTCAGTGAGCATGCTAGACATGTGTTCTGGACAGGAGTTGATGGTCTCCAACTCTTTAGCAAGGTGTGGTGGTTTGCAGCCCTGCTCCTGGAATCACTGAAGTTGCGACTAGGAAAGACCTGTTGCTAGAATTATGTCTTCGGCTTCCTAGGACGATGCATAACGTTTGAAGTTGTGCAAAGTGGTTTGACCACCATCTGATTAAGGCTTCATGGCCAGGCGCAGATGTAAATCTTATCACGCTCTCTGTCAAAATTAGCATCCCCCCCGGGATCACATTTATCGGTCTTTATGGATTGCTTAACCCTCTAGACCTGTGCTGCTGGGGGTATAAGGGAGCCCAGTCCCCTGAAGGCAGCAGGGGTCAACTGAAAGCTCCAGGTTTTCCACGGGAATCAGTAAGCACCAGTGTTTCGCTAAATGCCTCTTTAGGCATTTCGCTGTTTCTCTGACTGATTATTGAGGTTGGCCCTTCGGGAGTTGGTGGTTGTGGTTTCGCGGCCCCATAACGGACTGGTCAGTTTTTATATGGTGGCCAGGATAATTTCACTTTTAATAACCTACCTGGTGGAATGTTCGTAGATCCAGTGAGCATGCTAGACATGTTTTCTGGACAGGAGTTGGATAGTCTCCAGCTCTTCACCAAGGAGTGGTGGTTTGCAGCCCTGCTCTGGAATCATAAAGGTTGCAACTACCAAAGACCTGTTGCTAGAATTAGTCTTCGGCTTCCTAGGGCGTGAATGACGTTGCTTTTCATTCCCAGTGGTATGACAACCATCTGATTAAGGCTCACTGCCAGGTGCAGATATAAATCTTATCACGAAATTTCCCGATCCAGTGCAATGGAAAAATTGCTGATGCAATGCAAGCTTATTGTTTGGGATGAGTGCACAACGACTTTTGCCGATTTGTAGACTCTCAATTAGTTCTTATTGAAGATGTTTTCCCAAACATTAGTGAGAATTATCAGAATTATGCTGGGTTAAATCAACGAGCAATTCTCGCCGCAAAGAATAATGATGTTGTACATGCACTGAACTTCATCATTCCATCAAAAATCGATGGCGATTTGGTGACATAGAAACCCGTTGATTCCCTAACAAATCCTGATGATGCAGTAAATTATACAACGGAGTTTTTGAACTTTCTGGAGTTACCAGGATTTCCACCACATAACTTGCAACTCAAAGTTGGTTCAGTTATTATGATATTGCGTAATTTAAATCCACCGCGACTTTGCAAGGGTACTCGACTTGCGGTATAAAGACTTATGGCGAATTTGATTGAGGCAACCATTATTAACGGAAAGTACGCAGGTGAAAATGTATGTATTCTTCGAATACCAATGATTCCGCCTGATCTTCCCATTGACTTCCCCCCAGGGGCATATAAATATGGTCTTTATAGAATTCCACTATCTAGACACAGTGCAACTGGGGAAAAAGGGAGCCCAGTCCCCTGAAGACAGGCAGGGAGTCAACTGGAAGCTCCACTTATTTCCACAGGGATCAGTGAGTTCATTATTTGTCTCTTTAGACATTTGATAGTTCTCTGACTGATCATTGAGGTTGGCCCCTATATGGGAGTAACGTGGTGGTTGTGGTTTCGTGGCCCCATAACAGTATAATGGTTATTATGGTGGCCAGGATCATCTCACTGTTAATGACACCCTAAGTGAATGATCCAGTCCAGTGAGCATGCTAGACATGTGTTCTGGACAGGAGTTGAAAGTCTCCAACTCTTTAGCAAGGTGTGATGGTTTGCAGCCCTGCCCTGGAATCATTAAAGTTGCAACTAGGTGGTTCTGTTGCTTAGAAATATGTCTTCGGCTTCCTAGGACGCTGTATGACGTTCCAAATTATACAATAGTGGTTTGTCCACCATCTAATTAAGGCTACATAGCCAGGTGCGAATGTAAAACAATTCACACTCTTCCCATTTACTTCAAACGATTGCATTTTCCGATTCGCCTTGCGTTCGCAATGACAATTAACAAGTCGCAAGGCCAATCGCTTAGTGTTTGCGGGATAAATTTAGAAAATCATTGTTTTTCACATGGACAGCTATACGTTGCGTGTTGACGAGTTGGGAAACCATCCGCTTTGTTTGTGTTAACGTCAGACCAAAAAAAAAAAGGTTGTTTACCAAAGAGCACTTCAATGAAATGGATAATTTGCGGACACGTATAAAGCTTCGATTCAGTATTTACTTCGGATTTACTTTCATTTTTTACTTAGAGAAGTTCCAACTAAATTCCACTTCATTTTTGTAATCGAAATGAATTCATTTTTGCTGTTCTGCAATGAAATAAAATTTTTCCTTTTCAATTATGAAACAAAAAAAAAATGATTTTTCTTTAAAGTTTAATCCCCAAACGAAATGTTACAAAAAACGAAGCCATCTGGTGGCGAAACGGAGTTCGCGGGGTTTGCTAGTTTTTATATATATAGAGGTGGGTGCGTAAAGGCAGGGCAACGTCTGCCCGGGGGTTCGGCTAGTTTATTATAATGTTAAATACTAAATATTGATTATGTAACGAACACTTACCCCTCATATATGGGTAACAGCCCAGTCTTAGAATAAAATTAAATCTGCAGTTAACACTTTTCTTTTATTGTTTGTTTACACTTTTGATTTATTTTCCGTATTTTTGTGTTTTAATACGATTGAATTGAGTAAATTCAAGCTTTTTTAAGTTTTTGCCGCACACTGTCTTTAATTAACCTAAATTTTTATTTCAAAACCCAGTTACAAATGCTTCAAAAGAAAAAACAACTCTAAAATATTTCAACGATATCTTATCTTTCTAACTATAGATTAGAACCCAGTCTGTTATAAAGTAATTCAAATACAAATGAATTTATTTTTTTTGCTGTTGCTGTTGTCATAATTAAATAAATATGAAATATTCCAAGGTAAAGTAAGCAGGGGAGATAAAAAAACCCCAACTGAAACAAAAAACAAGTAAATAAAAAAAAACAAACAAAAAAGAGCTTAAACACAGAGCACAAAATCATAAATACTAAACATAGATTTAAGTACAGAGCCCAGCAACAACAAAGTCAATTCAAAGAATTATTTGCAAATGTAAAATAAAACACACAAATACACGAGTACATGTTGGTGTGCATGTAAAATGAAAATGTATTGCTTAAAAAAACTGTAATTGTATTCAAAACCAATATCTTTAAGTCATATTGAAAACAATAATAATAAAAAAAAACGGTATAAAAATAGGGTAAATACCACCCAGAGTTAAAGTCATCAACCTGACTCATAAAAATCCACTGTTAATATTACACACATGTTTATAAACATGTAGAGATGTTTACAAAAAAAGTAAACACACACACACACACAGAGAGAGAGCCAGTAAAACAGTTTTAAATTTAGCTTTTCTTAAAACTAACGGCAAGTGCTTTAAGTATAAACAGAGAGCAGGTTTTAAATATAACTAAAGTAAGTGTTTGTAAATAAAAGCAAGAGAGAGAGAGAGAGAGAGACTGTGTGTATCAGTGAGTATGGGAGTGTGTTTGAAGGTTTTTTTAGTTTATGTTTACTTACACTCTTATAAATTAATGTGGGTTTTGTTTGTGTTTTTATATTGTGAATATTAAAGCTTAAATTAAAAACTTGCGCATGGCACCAATACTGCTGCTTTTTAAATGGTTTAAGGGTGAGTTTGAAGAGGAAATAAAATAAAAACTATGGCTTAATTGCAAACAACAACAACAACAACAGCAGCACTTATTTATTTCCCTTTCCTTTTTCTTAGTTTTTATAAAAAAACAATCAATACTTAATTAATAGTTTTTCCTTATACTCAAACTCACTTTTTGTTTATTTTTTTGCTTTGTCAACTGGTTTCTTATCTTATAACGGTACTTATGATATTTATTCTCTTTATGTATTTATTGTTTTTTTTCATGATTATAAGCTTTTCTTGTGTGTTTTATTTCTTTTGTTATTTTTTTTGTTTTTGTTTTTCTAAAAATAATAAAAGCGGGAGGGGGAAGGTGTATGATTTTTTTGTTAAATTATTATCAGTATCAGTTAACCTCTCTGCCTCTGCCCCTTCGCCGCGCTGCCCTTATAAGCAGCAAAATTATTTTCTATGGTAATTTGAGTTCGTGTTCGAAAGTAAAGTCATGTCAGGTGTTGTAGACATGAATATTTTTTTATTATTTTATACGCATTTGTGGCGTAGTTATTAAAAATCAGGTGAAATTGCAATTACAGTCGTCATTGGACATTTAATGTTGTTGTTGTTCTTTGATTGTTTGCTTGTTTGTTTGTTTACTGATAAGCAAAGCTTTATTTTATTTAGTTTTCGTAGAAAATAAACCTTAATTTATTTATTTATTTTATTTCAAATACTCACTCACTCACTCACTCACTTGCGTTTTAAGTTTTTATTTTATATCTTTTTTTTTTTTAATATTTCAACAAGAAATAGAACAAATCTTTTTCTTAAAAATCAGATAACGCATACATAAGTTGTCTTTTAACTCCCAAAATTATTAACGTAAAAATCGTTTGCAACTCAATTCTCGAATTATGAATTTAAGTTTTAATGAGTTTGATCACGTAGTCAAAAAAATTGTTAAAAGCTGCTTTCCCAAATTTAATTATAAATAATGACTTTGTAAAAATTTACTGACCTTCAAAGAATGTTATTAAAAATAGTTTATTGTTTTAGTTTTGAAATGTAATGCTTTCTCACTCTAACAACAGTCGCTAGTAAAGTGATAATAATTTAAATTGTTTGGGTTTTTTTCAGGCGGCGTATGAACTACTGTTTACAATTCCTTGTCTTAACATCCTTCCCGGCTGTCTGTTCGCAAATGTCAGGGCTTTTGACATGATCTTCCTTTCGAGATTTTGATTGGGCATTACTTGACCCTTTTATCAGCGTCTTTAGATTTTTGACGTCCTTCCCGGCTGTCTGTTCGCAAATGTCAGAGCTTTTGATGCGTTCATGATCTTCCTTGAAGATCTTTCCTTTCGAGATTTTGATTGGGCATTACTTGACCCTTTTATCAGCGTCTTTAGATTTTTAAGATCTCAATTAAAGATTTGTTATTTCTCATATTTTTACTTTGTTGGCCTTAGGCACCCAAGTAAACCATACACAGCGTGCATCCCCCCGGGGGCACATGATAGTCTTTATGGATCCTACAACAGCCATCTAGACTAGTGTCTTGCGGGGTAATAGGGAGCCCAGTCCCCTTCAAGGCTAGTAGTAGATAGGTCCTTTGGGAGTATCGTGGTGGCTGTGTGTTTCGAGGCCCTCGTTTGAGTTTGTGGGTCGGATCATTCACAATGAACACAATGAATGGTCCAGGTCCAGTGAGTATGAATGCCGTCGTGTTCTTAATTATATTAAGCTTCATGCGTTCTGGGCAAGAAGTTGGATAGTCTCCAACTCTTTAGCAAGGAGTGAAGGCAGCGGCCTACTCCGGGCTTTCGAAATTGCAACTAGGAGTGACCGGAGGATATACGTATCTAAAGGCCTTCCAGGGGAGGATGGCGCTACATTCCTTCCACCATCTGATTAAGGCCCACGGCCAGGTTCAGATGTAAACCTTATCACGTCATGCACAGCGTGCAAGCTGATATAAAGTGTTTTGTTATTCTCTACACAGAAATTATTATGAACTGTTTCGGTGGAAACTACCAGTCAAAATTTAGTTCTAACTGGCGGCGTGCTATCAACTTTCGTAAAAAAAATATTAAATAAAACGATACTGAAACACAGCTACAGCATGTCCACCGGGAAGGTATACTACTTTGTTTGTTTACAATATTTGATTAAATGAAAGGGAATGGATCTTATATTGATAAATAATTTATTTAATGTCAGCAATTATGTCTGGAAGACAATATCAGATAAATGGATACGGATGCAGTGATCCCATCAGCCCATAAAGCACACCAAACAATCAGTTAGTTTTCCTGGACAAAACAGATGTCTCCAAATATACAACTTAAAAATTATCATCACTCCAAATGTGTCAGTTTTGTATTTTTGACGTACCCGTTCAAACAAAAGGTCAGCTAATTAAAATCGGAATCAACAGCAATCTGGTTTTGGGAAGGTGCAATTTGCCCAAATAAGTTGAGCTCTTATTTGTTTATAACAGGGTGTTTTTTTTTATACAGACATTTAATTTCAAGTTGGCAACACTTTTATACTGGCGGGCATTTTATCAGCTGTCAAGCGATTTATGTTTAGTTTAGTTTGACATTTCAATTTGAAAAAATAAACTGACGCCTCAATAACCCTTATATATGGGGTAAATTGCACCGGCCCAGACAGAACAAAATTGCTGGTAATTCCGATTTTGATTAGCTGACGTTTTGTTTGATTGGGTACGTCAATAATAATATAAAAATGCCACATTTGGAGTGATGATAATTATTAAGTTGTAAATGTGGAGACATCCGTTATATTCAGGAAAACTGACTGTTTGGTGTGCTTTATGGACTGACGGAATCTTTGGTCTGTATCCATTTACCTGATATTGTATTCCATAAATAATTGCCGATAAAAGATTTATCAATATAAGATCCATTCTCTTTCCTTTAATCCAAAGTTATAAACAAACAAAGTAGTCTACCTTCCCGGCGGACACCCTGTATTATCAGATTAAACTGAAACCTTGTCAACCTCATTTTCTAAACAATGGTCATATTTTGGGGGGGGGCTGAGCCGAAAGATGGAAATACTTTTTTTTAGCTCATATACCTTGTAACCACCCTATAGTGTGGCATTCTATTAAGTTCTGTTATAAAGGGTCCGCCATTTAACTTTTTTTTTCAACTAGTGCTTATTTCGTGAATGGTAACACTTAGCTCATGTTTGATTTGACAGATAATTAGTTTTATCCTTCCGCTAAACGAATATGGTTGGGAAATATTGCGACATTACTTTGAAAATCATGGTAATGTTGCATAATGTGTGCGAAAATTGCGTACGGATTTTGTAAGAAGAGAAGCACCGTCAGTCAGCTCCGTATGTTCGTTATCTTGTGAAAAAAAGTGAAATAAAACTAGCATCCTCATCGATAAACCAAAGCGTGAAAAGCCGAAAACAGTGCGTACACCCGAGAATATTACTGCTGTGGCAGAAAGTGTGCGTCAATTAACCGTCGTTCTCAACAATTGAACATTTGAGAGACATCTGTGAGACGAATTTTGCATAAAGACCTTGGTATGAAGCGCCATACAAAGTTTAATCGGGTCAGGAGTTGAAGCCAAGTGACCATCCAATGCGATTTCGCTTCGCTAAGTGGGCTTGCGATCGATCTGCGACTTACAGAAGATGCCGATTTTGCAAAAAAAAAATGACGCTCATTTTGATTTTGACGAGTAAGTAAGCAAGCAAAATTGTCGCATTTGGGGCACAGAAAAGCCGCACGCATACATTGAAAAGCCGACACACCCAAAACGAGTCACTGTTTGGTGCGGATTTTGGTTCAAAGGCATAATTGGGCCATTTTTCAGGAGTGGCTGTTACAGTCAGTGGCGATCGTTATCAGGCCATATTGAACGAATTTTTGTTCACATAAATTGAAGAGGAGGATATTGGCAACATTTTGGTTTCAACAGGACGGCGCTACGTGCCACACAGCCGAAGCTACACTCGATCTTTTGCGCCCTATTTTAAAAGATCGCATTATCAGTCGCGGAACTGCTGTCGTTTGGTCACCTCGAAGCTGTGTCATGACTATTATTTGTAGGGTGCTGCCAAAGAATAAGTGTTGCGCCGACAAGCCAGACACAATTGACGCTTTAAAGGACAATATCGTGAAGGCATTGGTGAAATACAGCTGCACACAATCGATAATGTGCTTAAAAATTGCACCGATCGTGTAGACTACTGCATGTACAGCCGAGGCAGTCATTTGAATGAAATTATTTTCCATTATTAAACGGAAGGGATTGTACTTAAAAAAAAAAAAAAAATTTTAGAAAATATTCAGTAGTTTTGTTTATAGAATTTAAAACAAAAAAAAGTTATTTGGCGGACCTTGTAGTTGTGTCCTTACACACGATAACGTTCCCAACTAAACTGACTCTATTGTGAGCGCTTCTTGCATTTACTATAAAACGCATCAAATATATATGACGTTTTATAATTATTCTGTGTAGTTGTTTTCATTTCTGATTGCTAAACTTAGTTCAGGGAATTTTAATGTAGACTGAATTTACTTTAAATTCTATTTTGAGCGGTTGTTGAATTTACTTCCAAAATTCTAATTCATAAAATCAAACGTAGGTGGCGTTGTTGGCACTCAGTGTAGGCGCCTGTTTGACTGTGCATATTCTTGTTCTGTATTAGTTGTAGACCTTGCAAGAACTATTTATAAAAAAGTTATTTGGCGGAGCCTATATTAGGCAAATGAAAGAAAATTTCAATTTAAGATTCAAATAATGAAATATAAAATTATTTTTTGAATAAAGCAAAAGCAAAAGTAAACGCAATCACATAAAAATAAACTTGGAAAAAAAACAACAACAACAACAACAAAAATATACAACAAGAGGATATAAAACATACGAAGAAGAGATGCTTACACAGACACGGCTCTTTTTCTTAACAATTTCGATTTGAACCAATTGAAACCTGGCAAAAACAGCCAGCAACAACAGATATCAACAAACAGTAAAATGAATTAAACAATTATTATAAGAGAGCTATAGAAAAGAAGAGCGAGAGAGAAACTTGTGTACTTTTTACAAAAGTTTACAACGAGAGCAATGCTTATATTAAACCTTGGACCAAAATTATATTTAGTGTCTAGAAAAACAAAAGGAAACAATTTACTTATTTCTATAGAAAAAAGAAAAGAAAATAAAAAATAAGAAAATCTAACAGCCAACAGCCAAAAACAATGTAAAGAGTCTGTGTAGGTGGCTAAAACAAGAGCAGCATTCATTCACACAAGTAAATGAATGCAGCCAGCCAGCCAGCCAACAGCAACTGCTACGTGTGAATGAGTGAGTGCGTATGAGTATGATTAATTATTTTAAACAGTGGAAAATTCATTTCAAAAGTTTTTATTTTTTTGTTTTCTTTTCTTTTTTTGTGGAAATTTTACAAAAATGTTAATTAAGTAATAACTTAATGCATTAACTTACACGTTTTGATTTAAATTTTGGTTTTCTATCAAATTAGTTAATTGAGTATTTAAACTGTAAGTGGCAGGCGCAAAGAGACAGAGGGAGAGAGAGAAGTAACACATATATAGAGAAAGAGTATAATATTAACCCCTACTCAATTTGATCAGTGATTTGTTTTTGTTTGTTAAACAAATATTAATACTTGAAATTTAAAAATAAAATAATGTAAAAAATAAACGAATGTAAAACAAAAAACAATATGTTTAAACAACAACAACAACAAAAAATAAATAAATTTTTATATAAAAACAATTTAATTTTTAGATACCGCCTGGCAGCTGGTTTAAACCAATAATTTTATAATTTAAACAAAAAAAAAACAAAAAACTTAAATATAAATAAATTTGGAGTTTATTAAAGAAATTATTACTGGATTATCCTTTTGCATTAATTTATTTTCTATCTTCTCTCTTATCAAAAAAAGGTCCCCGGATCCTTTATTAGAATTTAAAAATAGTTATAATATAATTTGTCTCAAAAGGAGCTTTTTTTTAAATATATCGGGTGATTTTATAGAGGTATAAAATTTTAAGTTGGCAACACTTTTTGAACTGTTCGCCTTTTTGTTAGCTGTCAATTCATGTGAATTAACTTTTTGACGGTATAGAATTTAAAGTTGGCAACACTTTTTCACTGGTCGCCAGTTCTGTCACCTGTCAAATAATTTATTTGAAGTGTGGATTAACATTTGAGAGGTATAGGATTTTAAATTGGCAACATTTTTTTAATTGGCCGTCATTTTTTCAGCTGTCAAGTGATTTATTTTAAGTGTGGACTAACATTGGAGAGGTATATAATTTTCAGTTGGCAACACTTTTTGAACTGGCTTCTTCTTCCTCTTTGTTAGCTATCAAATGATCTATTTTAGGTGTGGATAAAGATTTTTGAGGTATATAATTCTACGTTGGCAACACTTTTTTAACTGGCCGCCATTTTTCCAGCTGTCAAGTGATTTATTTAAAGTGTGGATTCACATTTGGGAGGTATAGGATTTTTAATTGGCAATACTTTTTTAACTGGCTGCCATATTGTCAATTGTCAAGTGACTTATTTTAAATACGGATTAACATTTGAGAAGTATAGTTAAATTGGCAACACTTTTTAACTGACCGCCATTTTTTCAGCTATCACGTGATTTTTTTTTAAGTGTGAATTAAGATATGAGAGGTATAGAATTTAAGGCAGGCAGTAATTTTTTTTAACTAATCAGTGATTTATTTAATTGTGAATATTTGAGAGCTATAGGATTTTAAATTGGCAACAATTTTTTAATTGGCTGCCAAGTGACAGCTTTCAATTAATTTATTTTCAATGTGCATTAACATTTGAGAGTTATAGGATTTTAAGTTGGCAACACTTTTTTACCGGTCGGCATTTTTTTCAGCTGTCAAGCGATTTATTTGAAATGTGTATTAACATTGTAGCGATATAGAATTTTAAGTTGGCAACACTTTTTTAACTGGCCGTCATATTTCAACATTAATACTAACGCCTAAACAACGCTTCCAAGTTATGGAAATTGGGCGGGCTCAAAACAGAATTGCCGTTAATCGCAATAACCATAAGCAAATTTCGTTTGACGATTAATCGCCAATAAACAAAACTGCCGTATTTAAAGTGAAAATAATATTCCAAATATTTATGTTGAGTGAAAAGCTGTTTGGCGTGCTTTATGGACTGGTGAAAACATGGATTCGTATCCGTACTTCTTAAAATACGATGCTAATCAGAACGTTAAAGTCAACGATTAGCGCAGCTATAGAGCAATGGTTACTGAATTTTCGGTCATCAATTAAACACAACCATGATGTGCAGCAACTTGGGTTTTAACAAGACAACGCAACATGCAACACAGCTGGTGGCGTAAGTGATTTATTGTAAGAAACGTTTGATAACCGCATAATATCACACTCCCATTGAACTGGCCTTCAAGATCGTGCAATTTAACGCAGCTACACTCAGTTCTGAGGGGATATGTGAATTCGATGATATCCGCGAAACGATTGAAGACTTGAAGTACAACATTCACCATGTTATTGGCGATATACAGTAGCCACTAATGTTGAAAAAAGTCATTAAAAATTCAACCGGATGTCCAGATTAGGCTATCTCTGATTCGAGCTAGCCATGGCGATCATATGATAGAGGTCATACTTAAATTATAATTTACCACAAGATTATCTTTCGAATAAAATAAATTTCATGTCAATTTAAAAAAAATCATCTTTGTTCAATTTAATTTCAAAGTTCTATACCTCTATAAAAAATACCCTATATGTCATTATAACAATAAATCAAAGTATATAATTAAGAAAGTTTCTGGACAGGAACTTTCAAGCGATGAAATCGAGTATAGTTGAGAATCATTAATATTATGTTTTATAAGAAGCAAGCACCCACTAACGAGTAACCGAGTAACCTCCAAATAAAAATGTGTGTACATTCATTTTTATACTTAAAGTTGCTTTTTGATTTTAATTATTCGCCAAAAACGAAAAAAGCCAACACTTATGATTATTAACGAGTAACCGCCAGTAGATAGGGTTACGAGTAACCATAAGGTTTTGTTTAATGATATGTGCGTATAATAACTTTCTGAAAATAAGTAACCGTTTATAATATACGTAAGTAAACATTAATTTTTTTTCACAAAAAGCGTTTTTTTTTGTTAAAAAATATGGAATAAAAATTAATATAAAAACAAAATTTAAAAAAAAATTAAAACTAAATTAAATGAGTACTGGGTACTCGGTAGAAAAGAAAAACTAGAGCTTGCAAATAGAATAAAAAAATTTTTAATAATTTTGTTTTAAGAAAAAGAACGATACGTTTTTCTTTTTAAATCTTAAAAGACATTTTCAAAGTAACCACTTTTGTTAGTGGTAACAAAAAAATGTAAAAGCTTGTCTTTCTAAAGTTATATATAAAATTAAATATTTAAGGTGAAAATTAAAATTATATTAAATTATTTACTTGTTTTTAAAACATTTTTTAAAGTAACCGGTAACCACACAAAATTTTTAAATTAAAATATTTACAATAACAAATTTTGTTGTCGATTAAAAATATTAAAAAAAAATTTTTTGGAAAATTTAACTTTTTTTTAACGAGTACCCGGTGGAATATAAGCGAATACTCATAGAATTATATGGGTAAACAAAGGGTTTGTAATATGGTATACCTAAAGGAAATTATTTTCTGTAAAAAAAAAATTAAGAAAAAAATTTTAAAAAATTGCGGAGCCTAATTTTTAAACTATATTTTCAAAAAGTAACCGATAACCGGTAGTTATATTTTTAATTTTTAACTTTTATATATCTTAATAATTTTATAGGTTAAGAAAATATTAAAATCCTATGGCTTAACTTTATAAAACTTTGAGTAAATAATTAACAAAGGTAACCGGTAACCATATAAAATAAATTCGGTGCTCCGTAGGAAAAGAAGCAAAAGCTTGCAAAAGGAATCAAAAAAATATTTAATAATTTTGCTTTAAGGTAAAAAACGATAGGATTTTCTCTTTAAATCTTAAACCTCATTTTTAAATTAACCACTTTTGTAAGTGGTAATACCACAAAATTTACAAACTACTCTTTTTAAAGTTAAGTCTAAAAGTAGTAAAAGTAAATATTTAAGGAAAAAATTTTAATTGTTTTTGAAACACTTTTTTAAGTAACCGGTAACCACAAAAAATTGTTAAATAAAAAATATTTTACTATGTATAAAATTTTAACAATAATTTTTGTTTTCTATTAAATTATTAAAAAAAAATAATTTTTTCGAAAATTTCATTTCTTTTAACGAGTACCCGGTAAAATACAAGCGAATACTCATATAGTTAAATCGATTAACAATAAGTTTGAATATGATATTTGCGAAACGATAATTTTTGTTTTAATTCAAAATATATTTTCTAAAGTAATTAACTAAAAAAAACAATAACCGATTACTCACTTAAAGAAAACTAGTTTCTGTCGAAAACTTTAAAGGAAAAATGTTTAAAAATTACCTTAAAATGCAATTATTTTTATAAAACCTCATTTTAAAACAATTTGTGAAAATTTTCCAAAAAGTAACCGGTAACCATGTATAATCATTTTTAAATACCCTAAAAATTTAACTTTAAAAAACTGAACAATTAAGTGCCACGCGTTTGACTATTTTTTATTTTAATTAAAAATGTACTTTCTAAAGTAACTAACAAAAAAACCGATTACTCATCGACAGAAAACTATTTTCTGTTAAAAAAATTAAAAAAAATAAAAAATGTTACTTTAAAATACATACTTTTTATAAAAGCTCATTTTAAAACGTTTTGGAGAAAATTTTCAAAAAGTAACCGATAACCGGTAACCATATTTCATAGTTCTTAAAAATGTTATAGCTTTAAAAATTTTAAAAAACTGCAAAAATAAACGCCAAACGTTCGACTATTTCTTAGTTTAATTGGAATTCTTAAGTAATTAAAAAAACCGATTACTCACTTAAGGAATACTATTTTCTGTAAAACAAATTTAAAGGAAAATTTTAAAAAAAATGACGTTAAAATTCAAACTTTTTATAGAGCCTAAATTTAAAATTTTTTCTAAAAGTAACCGATAACCGGTAACCATATTTTATAATTCTTAAAAATTATATAGCTTAAAAAATTTTTAAAATCATATGACTTAATTTTCAAAAACTGCAAAATAAACGCCAAACTTTTGACTGTTTTTTATTTTAATTAAAATTCTTAAGTATTACAAAAAAAACCGATTACTCACTTAAAGAATACGATTTTCGGTAAAAAATTTTTAAGGAAGAACTTAAAAAATGACGTTAAAATTCAAACTTTTTATAGAGACAAAATTTAAAATTTTTGGGAATTTTTTCAAAAAGTAACCGATAACCGGTTATTATCTTTTTTAAGTTTTAAATATCCTAATAATTTTATAGCTTCAGAAAATATTAAAATCCTATAGCTTACAAAAACCTTTGCTGAAAAACAAGCAGTCATTTTCCAAAAAGTAACCGATAACCGGTTCTTATTTTTTTTAAGTTTTAAATATCCTAATAATTTTGTAGCTTAAGAAAAATTGGGAGAATTTTTCAAAAAATAACTGATAACCGGTTTTTTTTTTAATTTTTAAATATTTTAATAATTTTATAGCTTAAGAAAATATTAAAATCCTGTGACTTAACTTTAAAAAAAACCTTTGCTGAAAAATTGGCAGAAATTTTTCAAAAAATAACCGAATATTATTTTTTTTTGCTTTTAAATATCCTAATAATTTTACAGCTTAAAAAAATATTAAAATCATATGGCTTAACTTAAAAAAAAATTTTTTGTTGAAAAATTGGGAGAAATTTTTCAAAAAATAACCGATAACCGGTTTTTTTTGTTTTCGATTTTTAAATATCTTAATAATTTTATAGCATAAGAAAGTATTAAAGTGTAAGACGTAACTTAAAAATATTTTTGTTGAAAAGTTATTAAAAGTAGCCGGTAATCATATAAAAAAAATAAAAAAAAAATTTTTTTAAAAATTTAAAAAAAAAATTTAAAAAATTTTACATTTTTTTTTAAATTTAAAAAAATTGCGAAATTATTACTTTACCAGTGTTTAAGTTGTAGTTGCAGTAGATAGAAGAAATGTGCACAGAAAAATTCCTGTGTCTCTCAAAACGGCTACACACAGCGTTCAGCTAACTAGAGCTATGTCTACGTGCCACAACAATACTCAGAAAAAATTCTCTTCAGGTTGACTGAGACTTTTAAGTTTTATTTTTAAATTAATGTTGTTGCTGTTGTTGTTTGTAGAGTGTAATAAAAAAAACGGTGGCACGAAGCAGTGCTTATTTCTAAACACACGATGCTATTGGCGGTTGATTGCCTGCCTGCCTGTTTGCCTGCCTGGCTGGTGAATATAATGCTGAGGATGTTAATGTTGTTGTTATTGTTGTTGTTGCGGGTTGAAAACAAAGTATATTGAATTGAAAACTTTTCTTTTTTTTCAATTTTTAATTATTTTCTTTTGCTGCTGTTCTTTGTTGTTGTATATAAAATTTCAAAATAAAACGTATTGAAAAAGAAAAAACGAAACACGGAACTAATAAAAACACGGCGCA
This sequence comes from Trichopoda pennipes, assembly GCA_030448955.1. Classification (NCBI taxonomy): domain Eukaryota; kingdom Metazoa; phylum Arthropoda; class Insecta; order Diptera; family Tachinidae; genus Trichopoda; species Trichopoda pennipes. Next base: position 3,314,916 of record JASKUP010000056.1, on the reverse strand, counting down.
GTTTACGTTGTAGCCGTTGTTGTATCAAACGTCGGGCTGCCGTTTTCTTAGATCGTAGACTAAAATTGCTCTTTGCCTGTGTATTTGCTCTTTGTTTTCTGCTCTATAACATATAGAGTACAATGAGTGACTGTATGACTGACTATGAGTCCAACTGTATTGAAGACGGAATGGATACTGATTTAAGAAAACCAATTCAAGTTGGCTATGAGCATCAAAATTAAAAAAAAAAATTAAAATAAAAGAAAAATTTAACAAAAACACAGGCGAAAACATTCAGATCATCTTAGCCTCGATATATTGCTTCATCGTTTATATATATATAGATATATATATAAATATATGTATAATGTACTCTATATAGAATTTAGTATTTTATTTATATAGTCTTAAATGTTTGTATGCGTTTTAAGAAACCTAACAATAACAACAACAACAACTAAATAAGTTGAACATTTTTGAATTTCGTATTTAAAAAAAAAAATAAAAATAATTAAACAGATTTTTTTTTAATATTGTTGTTGCTGTTTTAAAAATGTGAATTGAACAACAAGAACGATCTACAGATTTATTGGAAATTTTTTTATATTGACCAAAGATTTTTTACATAACAAACTCAAGCAAGCGCCAGCAGGCAGGGAGGCAGGCATGGCAAACAACCAACCAACACCTTTTTAAAAACATTAATTCATTGTAATTTTTTCTGTTTTCGATAAAAAAAAATATTGATGGCGAAATCAGCAGATTTTAATTAAATTTTAAAAATAGACATTAAGTCAGCAACAAATGATTTACAGATGTTTACAAACTTACCAAAGAACAACAACAAAAATCTAAAAAACCAACAACATATTTTTTTTGGAAAATTCTTTACGCAGTAACACATTAATAACATTTAAAAATATAAAAATTAAATAAAACTTAACACATTTTTTTTTAAACTTATTTTTGATAATTCAGCCATTTTTACAGCAACAAAAAATAATTACAACAAATATAGGCTTAAAAACAAGTAACCATAACCATAAGTAAACACCTATTTAAGTAACCATCTATTAATTTCTTTTCAACAACTGAAACCACCATCATCGATCTAATTAAACTCAGCCCTAAATTAACATTAAATTTAAAACGAGTAACCATTAACAGTAAAGCAGCCTATGCAATAAACAATAACACTTTTTTTAATATTTATTCTTCTTGTTTAACTTAAAAAATAATTTATTGTCTTAATAGCATTTTTTTTTAAATTTTAAGCGATTACCCGCTTTAATTTGTCACGAGTACCCGCATTAAAAATTAAAACTTAACTAAACCACATCACTCTTTTATTAATTTTTAGAGCAAAAAAATAATTATTTGTCTTATTAGTAAATTTTTCAAAACTTTAAGCGAATACCCCATTCAATTTGTATCGATTACCCGAATAAAAATTAAAACTAAACTAAACCACATCACTATTTTATAAATTTTTTAAGGCTATAAAGTTTTTATTGTCCTACAATTAAATTTTTTAAGAATTTAAAGTGATTACCCGCTTTAATTTGTATCGAGTACCCGCATAAAAATTAAAACTAAACTAAACACATCACTATTTTAGTAATGTTTACAGTGAAAAATGATTTATTTTTTTATTTGCAAATTTTTTTAAGATTTAAAGCGATTACCCGCAATTACAATTTTGTTTTTAAGTTTTAAGCGATTACCCGATTCAATTTGTGACTCGCACCCGCATAAAAGCTAAAACTAAAGCTAAAATTAACAACATGACTATTTTAGTACTCTTGTAACTCTAAAAAGAAGTTAATGTCAGTTATTGTTAAGTTTTTAAAAATTTAAAGCGATTACCCGCATAAAAACTAAAACTAAAGTAAGTAACATCACTATTTTAATATCAATGTTTAAAATGTCCTGACTGAAAATAATTTCTTATCTTACTATTAAATTTTTTTAATGATTTGAAGCGATTACCCGCTTCAATTTGTCACGAGTACCCGCATAAAATCTAAAACTAAAATATATAACATCACTATTTTAGTATTTCTTTTAAAAAAGTCTTGATGGAAAATAATTTATGGTCTTACTATTAAATTTTATAACGATTTGAAGCGATAACTCGATTCAATTTGTAACGAGTACCCGCATAAAAACTAAAACTAAACTAAACGATTTGAAGCGATAACTCGATTCAATTTGTAACGAGTACCCGCATAAAAACTAAAACTAAACTAAACCACGTCCATATTTTAGTCATTTAAACAATAAAAAATAATTATTTGTCTTATTAGTAAATTTTTCAAAATTTGAAGCGAATACCCAATTCAATATCTAACGAGTACCCGCCTTAAAATAAAAACTAAACTAAACCACGTCACTATTTTAGTCATTTTTACAGTAAAAAAATAATTATTTGTCTTGTTAGTAAGTTTTTCAAAATTTTAAGCGAATATCCAATTCAATTTGTATCAAGTACCCGCATTAAAATTAAAACTAAACCGTAGCACTATTTTATAAATTTTTTAACGAGTACCCGCATAAAAACTAAAATAAATAACATCACTATTTTAGTAACTTTTAGACTAAAAAAATAATTTATTGTCTTTTAGGTAACTTTTTTTAAATTTTAAGCGATTACCCGATTCAATCTGTAACCAGTACCCGCATAAAAACTAAACTAAACAATATGATTATTTAAGTACTCTTTTAAGTAAAAAAATAAGTTATTGTCTTTTTATTGAGCGTTAAAGATTTAAAGCGATAACGATTACCCGCATAAGAAGTAGAACTACATTAAATAACATCACTATTTTAGTACTTTTTGTAAAAAATCTTGACTGAAAATAATTTATTGCCCTTTTATTTAATTTTTTCTAAGGATTTGAAACGATTATCCGCTCCAATTTGCAACAAGTACCCGCATAACAACTAAAATTAAACTAAACAACAACACTATTAATTTTTAGACTAAAAAAATAATTTATTGTCTTATTAGAAGCGTAAGTAAGCGTTTACCCGATTCAATTTGTAATGAGTACCCGCATAAATCGATTATCCGATTCAATTTGTAACAAAACCCCACATTAAAACTAAACAACATCACTATTTTAGTATTTTTTAAGGCTAAAAATAAAAAGAATTTATTGTCTTTTTATAAACTTTATTAAGATTTGAATCGATTACCCGATTCAATTTGTAACGAATGAAACTAAATATTTTAAATCAATTCGAGTTATACTTGAAACGAATAATCATTAAACTCAAACGAGTATTAAAATTGTATACTAAAAGGGTGCCCTAACAGTGACATTATTTTCATTTATTTTTGGTTTAAGTATTTTTTATGCGCGCAAAATAATTATGCGCAAACAAAATAACGGGTGTTCCTATAAGAGATCTGATTTTGATTTTCTTAACCATAGAAATATTTAACAGATAAATACAAAAACATTTAGCTATCAAAATAAGTGCAAGCAATAAATTTTGAAATTAAAAGGGGTTTCCACAGATAATGACAAAATACAGTGACGATTTTCACATTAAAATTCCATACTCCTCGATTGCACAACATTTAATAGTATGAGACACTAAGCAGTTCGCTCTTTGAGCAGAAATTAAAATTTGATAAAAGTGGGGATGTGATCGATTAATATTTACTCGTACTGATACAACAATGCGCAGAATTTTAATACTAAAGCTAAAATAATATTAATTGACCATGGAGAGGTGTTGGACTTAAATTGTATATGTCAGCCTAAAAGAAACGATGCTCGAAACTTAAATGACCAACAACACTCAGTGAATCCCCTGAGGAATATTTTTAAGGCAAAACACCTGACATCATCAATGATAACAGTTTTAACTAAAATAAAAAATTCATTAACATTTATTTAATATTAACAATTTCTTTTCTCTATCGGAAAACTCTTTAAATAAAAATAAACAAAATTGTTAACCCTGATTTTTAAATAACCGGAAGTAGTTTCAACACTCTCTGAAACCCTTAATAATTATTTTCAATTTCCTTTTCATTTAACAATATGGCAATTCCAAAGAAAAAGAAAAGTATAAAAACTTTTCAAAACAAACAAATATGGAAAAAAAAACAAGAAACATCAAATGAATTAATTTCTTATTTTGTGCTTTTTTTGTGCAATTTGTTGCTTTTCAGGAAGAGAAGAGAAGAAGAGAGAGGGGAACAAGAAATATTAGAACTCATTATTTTGGAAAGCTAAAAGCAATTACTCACACACGACTAAATGTACAGTTGATGGCTTACATATAAACATACACACACACACATACATATAAGCACACATGCTTAGTTTAAAACACACATTTATTTATATTCGTACTTGACGCGAGCTAAAAGCTATAAAAATCTATCGCACATTAGTCAACAACGAAAAAACAAAAAAATCCTAAAATGAAAATTTAAACAAGAACAACAAGAACAACAACAACAAAAAAGAAAGGAATAAAAAAACCAAAATATCATATTAAGGCTCGGTGAGAGAGTTCAGTATGAAAAGAATCTAAACATTGCTCAAAGTAAGTGTGAAAAACAATAACAACAACCACAAAAATAAAAGAAAAGCCAAAACAACAACAACAAAATATACAATAAAAACAAATACAATCACTGTCTCAGGTTAAATATGACGAAACTGCACTATTTTCTTAATCGCACACAGTGCACACTCACACATACATGCACACAAATTCAAAGCACTAAGGCAGAGTATGTGTGTGTGACATGTAAGACGGCATTATTGTTTGTTGTATTTTTTGGGGTAATTTGGGAGGTAATGTTGTGTTTTTAGTTTTGAAGTTTTTGTTGTTGTTGTTGTTATCAATGCTCTTAGTTAATGTTGCCACTGTTTAGTTTGCTTTTGCTTGCTTTTTCTACTCTCGTTTGGTCGATCACTAAATCTGTGTGAGGATTTCTTTCTTTCTCTTTCTCTCTCTTTTTTTTAATTTGATTTCATTCGGGCCATGTTTAAAAATAAACTTCTTCTCTATTTGAAAACGAAATTTATACTTATGGTTAATATCTGTGTCTGTCTGTCTGTCTGTCTGTCTGTCTATATGTAATTATAGTATAGCTTTAAAAGATCATAAACATACATACCGTTAGACATATTCAGAAAATCAGCAGATGATGCTGCTGTATTATTTACACAAGAAGAAGCCAGCAGATTTTTAATAGAATAAAATTTACGAAATAGAATTTGAAAACAAAAAAACTGAAAAAAGTCCAAGTTGAGCAAAACATAAATTGAATTCTTATATAAAGGGTTCTTCAACAAGTAGTTTGTTTTCGAAAACAAAACAAAATAAAAGAAAAAATTTCAATTAAGATGATTTCAATTTTTAATGTATTACACGAAGAGAAAAGTTTGGAAATTATGAATAAAACATGATATCTGGCAAATGTCCATCACGAACCCCCTAATAGATGTCGATTCTTTCATTAAACTGTTTTAATCACCTTTTTAGCGAAATGGTGTTTCGATTTCGTTATTCACATCACGGATTTTGAGTTTTAAAGCTGAAATCAGTTCGAATAGCTCTTTAAAAACTCTGTCCTTGACATAGCCCCCTCGTTAAAATAACACAGTGGTGTTAAAACACACGCCACTTAACTGTTGATTGTCGTAAAATTATGAAATCGAGAAATTTTGTTTGCACTAAATTGATTGTTTCATTGGCGGTGTGATATGTGGCACCGTCCTGCTAAAACCACAGTAATATCCACGTCGTCAATAATCGGCCAAAATTGAGTTATTAACATCCCCGGATAGCGCTTCCCGGGAGCACAACGTGTGATTAGATTTACATCTGCGCCTGGCCATGAAGCCTTAATCAGATGGTGGATCGAACCACTGCATAATTTGGAACGTCATGCTCGTCCTAGGAAGCCGAAGCCATAATTCTATGCAACAGAACTTTCTAGTTGCAACTTCGATGATTCCACAGCAGGGCTGCAAATCATCACTCCTTGCTTAAGAGTTGGAGACTTTCCAACTCCTGTCCAGAACACATGTCTAGCATGTTCACTGGACTGGATCATTCACTTAGCGTGTCATTAATAGTGAGATGACCCTGGCCACCATAATAACCATTATACTGTTATGGGGCCGCGAAACTACAACCACCACGATACACCCATATAGGGCCAACCTCAATAATCAGCCAGAGAACAGTTAAGTGTCTAAAGAGACAAATAACGGAACTCTGCAGGTTACTGATTCCCGTGGAAATAAAGTTGTACCCAGTTGTACCCCTGCTGACTTCAGGGGACTGGGCTCCCTTTTTCCCCAGTTGCACTGTGTCTAGATAGTCGAAGTTCTATAAAGACCATATTTATGTGTGGGGGGATCCCGGGGGCACATTTATATATTTTAATGGAACCTCGCTCTTAAGACATCTGTCACCGGTGGAAAAAGAGAGTCCAGTCCTCCAAAGGCTAGCAGGAGCCAAGTGAAACAATTTCTACGATAATCCCTAAGCCCCAGCGTTCAGCTTTTGCTGTTCTCTGTCTGATTACTGAGGTTGGCCACTTGGAGAGTATCGCGGTGGTTGAAGTTTCGCAGGCGCTCATGAATTGATTAAGGGGCTAGGATCATCTCACTTTTAACCAAGAACACAGAGTGAATGTTCCGTATCCATGGAGCATGCAATGTCATATGTTCTGGACCAGGAGTTGGATAGTCTTCAACTCTTCAGCAAAGATTGTGAATAGCGGCCCTGTTCCGAGCTCCGGAAATTGCAACTAAGGGTGACCAGAGGATAGAGTTAACCAATGGCCTCCTAGGGCGTGGGTGCACGTTACATATCACCCAAAGTGTTTCGGTCCACCATCAGATATCACTTCGCGGTCGGTGCTGATGTAAACCTTATCACGCATCTCGGGATAGCGTGATCCATTGACTGTGACCGCATTTCCAGTCTCATCCTCGAAAAAAAACGGCCCAAACACGCCTCCAGACCACATAGCGCACCATACAGTGACACGTTGAGCATGCAAAGGTTTCTAAATCATCGCTCTTGGATTTTCAGAAGCCTAAATATTGCAATTTTGCTTGGTGACATACCCTGACAAGTGAAAATGGCAATCTTCGCAAAAAAATTTTTTCTGAAAGCCAGCCGATTGCTCCTGAATGAATTGAGCGAATATACGGCGATCGTCTTCAATTCCTGCACCAGTTGAACCTTGTAAGGCTTCAAAGTCATATCCTTACCCAAAATGCGCCATGTGGTGGTTTTGTATAACCCCAATTGTTACGAACGTCGAGGAATTGAGAAATTTGTATTTACTTCAACAGTGTGGCTCTCCGCTGCAATGTTTTCAGTTGAATGACCCGGTCGCATTGATGTTCGTACATTTTGTATCGAGCCTGTTGACTCCAATTTAACTACCAAATACTTAATAGCGGTCTCCGAAGGGCGAGACGACATTAGTGAAATGTACAATACCTTTAATAGAACCACCATTTTCATAGTGGATTTTAATTATTTTAATGCGATTTTCGAAAATAAGAAGAAGCACACTACCGGTTGTCGTAGTTAGAGAGCGTTAGTCGACGACGTTAATTAAAGGCAGAAAGCCGCCACCGAAGTAGTCGTTTGATTTACGTTTAAGAATTTGTTTTCGTTAATGTGATTTTCAGTGTGAAAATTATTAGTTGTAATTTTTTTTTGTAAAGGGTGTTTTTTCTAGAGGTATGAAACTTTAACAACACCTTTTTAAGTGGCAGCCTTTTTGTCAGCCATCCACTAATTTATATTTAACTTAGTTGGGCATTTTAACATTAATAGATAGACTGGCACCTAAACAACGCTTCAAATTGTGCAAATTGAGCCGGCTCAAAATAGGATTGCTGCGTTGACCCCGACTGTCATAAGCAAAGTTTGTTTAGCGATGAAGTGCTCACTTCTGTTTGAGTGGATACGTCACTAACACAAAACTGCCATATTATGGGCGATGATAGACTTCAAGTTGTATATGTTGAGACACTGTTACATCTAGAAAACCCGATTGACTTTTTAATGTACTTTAAGAAGTGATGGAATTATTGGTCCGTAATGATGCTGATCAGAACATTACGATCAATAAAGTCATGATAACTGGCTTTTCCATTCGTCAACTGAACACAGCCACGATGTGCAGAAGCTTTACTAGATGGTGAAACATGTCAAACAACTCGTGCCACAATGGAAGGAAACGTTTAGTAAACGCATTGTATCATGTTTCGCATCGTCGAATTGGTTTCCAAAATCGTGTTATTCAACGCCCCTCGACTATTTTCTGTGGGAATATGTGGAATTGCTACAATCTACGCCAATAAGCCAGACACGATTGACCACTTGGAGGACAACATTCGCCGCATTATTGCCGATATACGAGCCCAAATGTTGAAAAACGAACCGCCCGATTAGATCCAGCCGTAGCGATCATATGCCAGAAGTTATATTTAAATTATGGCGCCAGGAGTTTTTCTTTCGAATAAAGTAAATTTCATGTCAATATAAATTAATTTATCTTCATTTTATTCCATTTCAAAGTTGTATACCTCTGTAAGAAACACCTTTTGACTTGGCTATGTTATGGGCCCCTTTCAAATATTAGGTCCTCCCTGGACCTAACCTCAAGCAATTTCTCTTAAATTATTTATGGTTTCTCATTACTGGATCTTCGTTATCCCTGTAAGACCTTGCTATCCTTTAGCCTCCAGTCTGAGTCTGCCTATGGTTCTCTGTCAGCTAATGTCAGAGATCATCCTCTTTCATATCATCCTCTTTCAATTTCATCTGAATCAAATAATATTTAAGGTTATGAATCTCAAGATTGTTTACGATTAGCTTTTTTGTTTCTCTGCTTTAAAGCTTCTAAAGCATTATTAAATATTTTTTCTTTTACTAGAGTTACTTGAGAGAACTTTATATTCCATTTCTTTAGTGTGGAACAAAAAAAAATTATATTTTTGCAAAAATTACAAGTCAGTCAGTATGAAATGTGGACCCTGACGTCCAAGCCAGCCGTGGTATATTTAAAAATTATAATGAAAAAAGATTATCTTTCGAATAAAGTAAATTTAAAATAAGAGAAGATTATACTATTATGGGTGATAAGATTTACGTCGGTACCTAGAGTGTGTATGCCATAATCCGACGGTGGTCAAACCACTTGGGCGATATGATGCGTGCGGCGCGCCCTAGGAAGCCGAAGATTAATTTCTAGCGACAGGTTGTTCCTAGTTACAATTTCGGAAGTTTCGAAACAGGGCCGCCAACCTCCATTCCTTGCTAAAGAGCTGGAGACTATCCAACTCCTCGTCCAGAACACATGACAAGCATTCTCACTGGATCCGGATCATTCACCCATTGTTCTCAGTAAAGGTGAGATGATCCTGGCCCCTTAATTAAATTCATGAGGGTCACGATACTCCCGAAGGGCCAACCTCAATAATCAGATAGAGAACAACTAAAAAGCTAAAGAGCCAAATAGCTAAACTCTGGGGTTTACTGATTCCTGTGAAAATAACGTGGAACTTCCAGTTGACTCCCTGCTAGCCTTCAGTGGACTGGGCTGGCGTTTTTCCCCCGTTGATACATGTAATGATAGTGGATTTCCATCTAAACATAACAATGTGCCCCCTGGGGGGAAGTTTATACTTTGGATATTATTTTAGGTCAAGATTGTACTGTTATCACTCCTTTCGGTGAAAATCATGGTTATTGGCTGTTTGTTGGCTACCATCGGCGAGCACTTTCGATGCGATTACATTATTATCAAGCCGAGTTTCAGGTAGTATTGGAGAGTTATTATTAAATCTGTTAGTATAAATAGTGTTGGATATAGTATGATCTGATAATGACAACAGTATTTCATTTACTGCCGACATAAATTCAAATAAAGATTATCTTTGGAATAAAGTAAATTTTAGAAAATCATCTTGCTTTATTTAAATTCGCATACCTGTATAAAAAACACTCTATAAATAAAAGACAAGATTATTAAATAAATATGAATTAATTTTTTTAACGGCCTTTTAAATTAAATTTAACAGTATATTTATTTTTTCAATATTTCGCTTTCCCTTGGAAAGCTTCTTCAGGAAATTATTTTTAATTTTTTGTTTTTATAAAAAATAATTTCCTGAAGAAGCTTTCCAAGGGAAAGCGAAATATTGAAAAATAAATATACTGTTAAATTTAATTAAATAGACCGTTAAAAAGATTAATAAATATTTATTTAAGAAATAAAAGATCGAATAAAAATAATAATCAGAAAAAATTATTTAAAAATTGTAATTAAATTTCATGTGTCCCCATATAATTTTTACTGTGAAATTTGTTTGTTAATCTACAAATGAATTTGAAATGCCGCCGTTCATTTTTTTTACCATCGGCTTCGCTCTGTGGCTGTAACACAAAATGATTGTACTCTCAGTACAATAATGCACTCTCAGTGTATGATGATGTAGTGTTTAAGGGTCTCTTTTTTTTTCGTTTTACTAACAGATTTAGAAGTAAAAGCACCGTTATTTATTTATTAATTTTTCTTAAAACAATCAGCAATATCAAACAGCTATACTACAAATTTAATGAATAATTTCTTTTGATAACGCAGCTAACGGTATTTATTTTGTGATTATGATTATGAAATGGCCGATGATGATAATGATGAAAATGTTATAAATTAATTTGATCCCTAACGTGTAATGCTGAGTGAATTATAAGCATAAATTTGAATATGCATGTATGTGTGTGTATATGTGTTTTCATAGGTATCTAAATTTATATTACGCTCACATAAGTGCTGCCACTGATCAAATTTATAAAATTGAAGGAAAAACATATTACAGAAAGAACTCTATGAAAAATCCAGACATCTAGGGCAAAATAATAAACAAACTGCAAACTGAACAAGAACTAAAAACAAATACAAATGCATTTTAATGCCTTAATGCACATTTATAGATCTTTATTTTGGTTTCTTGCCTAAGAGTTGAGCTAAGTAGAGTTGATCTGTATTTTAAGGTAATTTTTAATTTAATTTTAAAAATACTTGTTTTTTTGTTGCTTTTTGCTTTTTACGCTTTTAAAAATATTTTTGTTTGTGTTGCGCACATTTCGTGTGGCTGCGGTTACTATTTATATTATACGTAGACTTAAAGACTGAGTTCAGTTTCTATTTATAAAAATTTATGTATCTTGCAGAGAAGTTTAGTTTGGAAGCACCAATTGTTTACATGACTTTAGTTTATTTTTAATTTTTCTTAGGGTTTAAAGGTAATTGAACTATTGTTTTGTATTGAAAGTAAAATTAACAAATGCTAAGAGTTTTAAATTTAAAGAAAATATTTTTTTGGCAAAGCAATGCATTTCGATTTAATCATCATTTAGTCATCACTGATTATTTGGTATTTAATTTATTACTGCACATTAGATTTGTTTTTGTTTTTTAAGTTAAACTCTCTACTTAAGTTTTCTCTTTTTGCTCTCTTACTTACATTTTCATAAAATAAAAGAAAACGGGAAAAAATCTCACTAAATCACGAACCCGTACTTGTAAATTCGACAGTCATTTTAAAACTAATCGATAATAATTATAATAAAATACCATATTGTAAGTTTTCAAATGGGAATAAGAATTGCAAGAATAAAACAACAGTAATTTTTTTTAAATAGAAAACAAAAACAAAAAAACAGCAAGCACGAATTGAAACGAGGTATAAAACACAGTCACATTAATAACAACAACAACGAGAAAAGGATAATAAGCATTCAAACTTAACTACAAGCTGGCATCAACATACACACACACACACTCATACACATTAATACACATCAATTGCAATGAGTGAATAATGTTTACAAAATATTACTGTTATTTAAAATTTTATTCATTGTTGAACAGTCGTCGTCGTATTGATAAAAATGGAGAATTGAAAAAAAAAATAACGGTAAAAACGAGAATGACAATAAAACCACATGTCTTTCATTTTTTTACATACAAAATGCACAAGCAAACAAACAGGGAGACAGTTATAATAAAGATAACAACAACAAAAAAAAACAAACAGTTAATGTAAACCAGAGATGGCCATATGGAGATTTTAAAATAAAGCTTAAAATGGTAAAATTAAATAATTTTAATGAAATTAAATAAATTTAATGAAATTAAATAATTTTAATGAAATTGAATAATTTTAATGAAATTAAATAATTTTAAAAAAATTATATAATTTTAATGAAATTAAATAATTTTAGTGAAATTAAATAATTTGAAATTAAATTATTTATTATTTAATTGTTATAATTTTTGTTTTTCAAAATATAAAAAATAATTTCCTGAAGAAGCTTTCCAAAGGAAAGCGAAATATTGAGAGACAAAAAGAAAAATAAAGCGTTATAATTTAAAGGACCGAGTAAAAAGATTAAAATTTAATAGAAATTTAAAAAAAAAAAATTAAATTATTTAATAAAAATTAGAGTAAAAAATTTAATAAACCAATCAAGGCACATTTACTAATTGTGGAGTTTGATAATTTCGGTTTATTGCTCTCGAATTTTATTAACTTCAATTAACCCATTTGCGCCCGCTGTGCCAATTTGGGACACTTAGCTCATGTTTGATTTGACAGATTATTAGTTTTATACTTCCGCTGAACGAATATGATTGTGTATACGCATAAACAATGCTGGGAAATATTGCTTGCGATCGACTTACAGAAGATGCCGATTTTGCAAAAAAAAAAAACATCTTTTCAGATGAAGCTCATTTTGACCTTGGCGGGTATGTAAACAAGCAAAATTGTCACATTTGGGGCACAGAAAACCCGCGCGCATACATTGAAAAGCCAACGCACCCAAAACGAGTTACTGTTTGATGCGGATTTCGGTCCAGAGGCATAATTTTTTTTTTAAAGAGAAGTAGCACTTCAAGCAACAATGCCTATTTGGTCAAGTACTGTGCTACATTCTTTAGGAAGGGCATAGAGAAGAGATGAAACAGGTGGTGAAAGTAGAAGGATAGTCGGAAATTAACTGCCGTATAAGACAGCACAGCGACCAGTGACTATGCCTTCATCGCTGAGCAGCCCCACCGATAGTCAATTTTTATATTTGTAGCGAAAAAAACCAAGGTCTTCGTTGAGAATCGAACCCACAACCCTCATACTGACAAGCTAGTACACTACCAACTAGCCTAGCCATTTTTCTTCGAAAATGAGCAAGGAGTGGCCGTTACAGTCAATGGCGATCGTTATCGGGCCATGTTGAACAAATTTTTGTTCACAAAAATTGAAGAGGAGAATATTGGCAACATTTGGTTTCAACAGGACGGCGCTACGTGCCACACAGCCGAAGCTACACTCGATATTTTGCGCCCTATTTTTAAAGATCACATTATCAGCCGCCGAGCTGATGTCGTTTGGCCACCTCGAAGCTGCGATTTGACACCGTTGGACTATTATTCGTGGGGTGCCGTCAAAGATAAGTGTTACGCCGACAAGCCAGAGACAATTGTCATTTGAATTAATTGAATTAAAGGATATTTCGTGATAAGATTTACATCAGCACCTGGATGTAAGCCTCAATCAAATGGTGGTCAAACCACTGGGAATGAAAAGCAGCGTCATTCACGCCCTAGGAAGCCGAGGACTAATTCTAGCAGCAGGTCTTTCCTAGTTGCAATTTCAGCGGTTCCAAAGCAGGGTTGCAAACCACTACTCCTTGCTCAAGAGCTGGAGACTATCCAACTCCAACTGCTCACTGTATCCGGATCATTCACCCGTTGGTGGTAATAAAGGCGAGATGGTTCTGACCACCATAATCAGTTCATGCTTAAGACCGCAAAACCACAACCACCACGATACTCCCGAAGGGCCAACCTCAATAATCAGTCAGAGAACAGCTAAAAGTCTAAAGAGACAATTAGCGGAACTCTGGGGCTTACTGATTCACGTGGCAATAACGTGGAACTTCCAGTTGACTCCCTGCTTGCCCTCAGGGGAGTGGGCTCCCTTATACCTCCAGCAGTACAGGTCTAGATACTCAAGTTTACTATAAAGACCTGTGGATTACAGAATGAAATCCGTATGAATGAAGCTTTAAAAGACTTCTGACTTCTGTTCAAGTATTTGACGATGAAGTTCTAGATATGATAGTCAACTTTAGTCAGGTGTATGCAAGTCAAAATAATAGACACAATTGAAGTCTCATTTTAGCAGAACTAAAAATTTTCTTTGCGATACAATACTATTGGTCTTTGGATGAAGACATTAGAGTTGAAGCTGTTTCAGGAGCTATGTCGAGAAGTAGATTTCAAGAAATAAAAAGGAATTTGCATCTTGTTGACAACAATGGCTGTGAAGGCATCACCGACAAATTATTTAAAGTTCGAAAACTTTCAGACATGTTAATAAACAAATTTAACTAATGGAACGTTTTTCATGAAAATATATCAATCGACGAGTCCATGGTAATATATCTCGGTCATCATTCTGCAAAACAATTTATTCGGGAAAAACCTGTACGCTTCAAAGTACGTTACAAAGTTCGTCCAATTACTGTTATTGCTTTGATATATACTGTGGTAAATCAAGAGAGAATTCGAATGAGTCATTAGGTATCAAAGTTGTTAAAATGCTCTTGAACAAATTAGACACAAATCCTGCAATTCACACAATATTTTTTGACAACTTTTCCACAAGTTGTGACCTTCTCCGGGACTTACGCAACTTGAGATAAAGTGATAAGATTTACATGTGCACCTTGCCTTAAGCTGTAATCAAATGGTGGATCATTATCACTGTGGATGAAATGTAGCGTCATCCTCGCTCTAGAAGGCCTTCGGATACGTATATCCTCCGGTCACTTCTAGTTACAACTTCAAAAGCCCGAAGCAGGCCGCAGCCTTCACTCCTTGCTAATGAGTTGGAGACTATCTAACTCCTGGTCCAGAACGCATGAAGCTTAATATAATCAAGAACATGACGGCATTCATATTTACTGCAACTGGACCATTCATTGTGTTCATTGTGAATGATCCGACGTACAAACTCAAACGAGCGCCTCGAAACACACAGCCACCACGATACTCCCGAAAAGCCTACCTCAATAATCAGTCAGAGAACAGCTAAAAGGCTAAAAATACAAATAGCTGAACTCTGAGGCTTTACTGAATCCCGTGGAAATATAGTGGAATTATCCAGTTGGTTCCTGCTAGCTTTAAAGGAGACTGGGCTTCCTTTTGCCTCCGTTGTCACATGTAATGACGGTGAGATTCCGTCAAAACGTATCAATGTGCCCCCGGGTGGGAATTTCTCATGCAATAACTGAATTGTTTGGGTTGCTGTGTGGCTTGTGGCGCCGTGGAAATATAGTGGATTGTCCAGTTGGCTCTTGCTAGCCTTGAAGGGGACTGGGCTTCCTTTTACCCCCGTAAGACACAAGTGTAGATGGTTGTGTGATCCATAAAGACTTATAATGTGCCCCCGGGGGGGAACGCAACTTGGGATACCGTTCCACTGGAACTACACGTAACAACCGCACCAAAAAATGTCCAAAAGGAGATGATGAAAAAACTCGAGAGCCGAGTTTGGCTACAGGTGCGACAAAAAAAAAATGGATATCACTGGTCCGCTGGAAGAACAACGGTATTTGCACAATGGCAACAAATTACGATTACTAAGATCCTGTAAGAACTGTGAAAAGATGGAATTCAGGAAAAAAGAAATCAAAATTACGTATTTATTTCAGAACTACAACAAAGCCAAGGGAAGAGTCGATGAGATGAACCCGTCGATTTTACTATATAAAATTGCAATACATGGAGAAGAAAATGGTGGGTGGGTTTTCACCCACCATATCAAGCATGTACGGTTATTCACCCTACATGCTTGATATGGCTATATCAAATGCGTGGCGACTGAGGATGGCATTGATCAATTACTATTTCGAAGAAATATAGTTGTAGGTTTTCTCTTAGGCAAGTGCCACAAAAATACTCTGCTCGCCCATCGTCCTCAAGCATTGAAGGGTTACGATTAGACGGCAATTACCACGTGCCTGAGAAGCTGTTAAAACGTGTTCGATGTGTTGTTTAACACAACAGAAGCATTGATAAATGTTTTTGTTTTTTTTTTTAATTTCACACATTAGTGCCCACTGTGCTAATTTGGGTACACCCCTTTAATTCCTGCAAAACCGTTTTTTATTTTATTTTTTTTTTTTTTGTTTATTATATTGAATTTAATAATAAAATAAAAAATTTTTTAATTTTATTGCGGTAGATTTTGTTTTGTCTTGAATAACAAAAACCATCATAATAAAAATTTACAATTTTCCAACCCTGATGGCTTTCGTAGTTAGTAAAAGTTGATGTCATTCAAATATGAAAACATATTTTTTATTCTTTCCAAACTATTAAATATAAAAGGAAAATCCTTTTAAAGCAATATTAACAACAACAACAACAAATGGTGTAAATGAAACTTTCAAAGAGAGAAGAATTGCAAAAACTTAAAGGTTAAATTTTAAGGATTAAAACGTAGATTGATTCTGGTCTATCAAAGAGCTAAAAAGAGAGAAATTTGTGTAAAACATAACATTCACACAAACATTCATACTAATGCGTGTAATTGATGACACAAGCAGGGTTTAATATTATAACAAAAAGAGGGCTGAAATATTTACACAAACACACACACATGCACACACAAATAGCCAGTAACAAACATATTGTATTTTCCACTGTTCAATACAGACTTAAATAGTAAATTCATTGAAATCCTGGCAAAGTCTAAATTGAGTTTCAAGCATTATTGGTTTTTATTTTGAAGGGTGGTGATTAACAATAGAGAGAGCAAAGACAATCTAAAAAGGACAAACATAGAAATTCTTATTGGAATAAATAAATAATTAAAGGAAAATCTGAGATTTAAAATAAAACAAAAATGTGACCCCAAAACTTACCAAAATTTTATAAAATATCTGCTGTATATTCGGCTTAAATTTGAGATGTATTAATATTCCAAAAATCTCTTTAACTATTTTCTTTTTATGTCACATTAATATTATTAAAAAATAATTTTTCACTTTTTGTTTTTTGTTCATTTAAAATCCATGTTACTTTCTTGCTCTTCAAGTTTATAGTAAAATCAGCGAAACCGTTAGCTGCCTTTTTAGCTTCTTGTTAAATTGAAACAATGTTTTTTTTAGTTTTTTCTTTAATTTTCTTCAACTCTGTTTCATTTATAAGCCCCTTTTTGTTATACTTTACTTTATATTGTTCGCGCCGTTCAAACTTTACTTTTCTATTTATCTATAGCTTACGATTTACACTCTCTTTTTTGATTTTCATATTATTATTCTTAAGCTGATTTTTTATTTTTTTTGCAGTTTCCTTGTTGAATTTTTCACCCATCTGTTTTGTTGTCATTCGAATTCAACCCCCTTTCAGTGTTTATTTTTCTTTTAACATGTGCTGCCTAATTTTATACTAATCTGCATTATCGACTTGGTGCTTTTACAATTGCCCATACAGACTACTGCCAATTTGTTCTTGATGATGCCACACTGTTAAAAAATAAAGCATATCATTATAATTAAATAACCTTTTATATAAAATACTTTCTTTTTATAAAAATATTATGCTACTTTATTCATAAATATTTATTTAGTAATTAATTATTAATAAATATCTTTTTTAAGATCTTTTTTATATATTTTTTCTTCTCGATATTTCGCTTTCCTTTGGAAAGCTTCTTCAGGAAAAAATTAAAAAAAAACTATAATAAGTAATTTATTATTAATATTTAATACGTTTATTTAATATATTTATAAATTATTTATTATTTATATAAAAATTATTAAAGGGCAATACTTTCTTGTTTTTTTTTTCATATATAAATTATTTATTGTATTTTTATTTGGGTACGGTTTTACGTCGACCCTCGTCAAATTTGGTTTGTGAACAAACCGGTTTCGGCTGTTTGCCATCTTCAGTGTTCTTTTCGTTCTAGTTGCGTTCTATTGTCAGTTGTGTTTATATAGTTCGTGTCTCCTTTTGTGTTATTGCGTTCGTCACTTTCTGTCTTTTTTGCCTGCATCTCTCTCTCTCCTTTTTCGTTTGTCTCTTTTTAGATAATTTGTCGCGCCCTTTTTCATTCGTCTTTTTTCATAAATAAATCCTTTTACGATCATGCTTGTTGTCCGATTTTGTTTATGTGTGAACCTATTGTGTTTTTCTTTCCTTTTTCTTTTCATGTGACATAATAATCTGTAATTGTATGCAACAGGCTCTTATGCCATACTTTATCAAATGCTTGCGAAACATCTAGAAAGAGGGCAGAACAATATTTTCTTTCCTCAAATGCCTTTCTCACTACTTGACCAAATCTGTGAGTTCTATGGCTCCTGAAACCAAATTGATGGTCTGCAATGCACCCTCTAACAATTAAAATTGGTGACACCTTACTCATAAACAACTTTTCGAAAAGCTTTGATGAGGTTGATAATAAGCTTATGGGCCTATATGATTCGGCCCTGGTAAGATCCTTGCTCAGCTTCGGAATACACTTTAATCTACTTGGATAATACTCTAATTTTCAAATGGCATTGAATATAAATAACAAAATTCGAATACAAATACTGGGCAACTCCATTAACATTCTTTACCATCTATGCCTGAGTCTTTCTTCGGATTGTTTCTGTCAATTTGTCCTTGAACGTCACGCAACTTGAATTTTATGGCTAGAGGGGGTAAAGTCACTACATTTGGCAATTCAGCCACCCCAGTTAACGCGCTCGAGATGAAAACGGTATTCAGATGCTCAACAAATATATCACCCTTTTCAGAATCACTTCTTGCCCTGACTCCAGTTGATATTTATTTTATATCTACAATGTTTTTCTTAAAATTGTTTATAATCAGGTTGACAAACTTGTAAGCACTCTGCTTTTATCGCCAATGATTCACCCTTATTCTATTTGGCGACGGCACTACAAGACGATGTCGTTTTTTATCGTTTGTTGTAAATTCGTATTCTCGTTGGCAATATTGCCATTTTTCGATGACTGGCAATACATGTTTGGTATTCTGTAAGGTAATTTAACGTTGATGTTGCATTAAATTGCCGTTGATATTGTCGCCTGTGATTTTGGTGTCGTGTTGTTATAAACAAAAATTTAAAAAGATTAAAATAAACTAAAAATACAAAACAAAATGTAAAAAAGTACAAATAAAATAGAAAATGGAAAAAATTAAAATTACCAACACCAACCAATTTGGAAAATGAGTGGAAGAATTGGGAAAAAAATCCATCTTTTTCCAGGGGATTTCGAAGAGTGTTCCTACTAATGGGAAAGTGTTGCGAGTGCTCCAAATGTCCTTGACCCACCAAACAGAACGAGTAATGGATGACAAAAGGTATAATATGAGGTTAATATGTAGTTTGACAAAATTCTTTTTTCAGATTTGGCGAATTTAAAGTAAGAAAAAAGATGGTGAAAAACAAAATGGAACGCAAAACTACTGGAGGCTGATTTTATATGTTATTTTGATTTTTAATTTATTTTAGATTCAATTTAATACAGATTTTAGTTTTTTTTTCCCACAGTTTATTTTTTTCTACACAATAATTTTATCAAAAATTAATACACAAATGAATCAGCTGCCTCAAATATTAATAAAATAATAAAATGATCGCTAAACTGGCAACGTCGTCATAAGACTGTTAGCGAATACCTAATTAGTATTGATGTTGTGTTAAAGTGATGTTGCCTCAAACACGATATTGTCGTCGCCACACAGAAAAAGGGTGAATACTTAAACATTTTGTACATTTTGATTCTTAACTACTTTTAGTCAAAGGTAAAGAAATACGTAATTAAATATTTTTCCGTAACACCTTCTATTTTAATTTAATAATTTTTCATATAAAATTCAATCAAGACAAGAAAAGCCTTGTTAACTTGTTTATTAAATTTATGTGCATCTGTCTCTTTTATGTAAAGGTGTTTTTTGAAAAACTTATTTGTTTAAATTGTTATTTAACAATTTTATATATCTGTGGTGTCGTTCGACTCAGAGAAAATGTACAAAAATTTATTTTGTTAGTGAAAAGTTGTAAATGTATTGCAACTTCCAGAACTGTACTGTCATTGTGAACGATAAATCACTAAATAGCACGATTATTACTAATAACGTAGAATATCCAAATATCTTTTTAATATTTTCAAATTTAAAGTTAATAAACATAAATGTATTGCAAAAGTAAATGTCTTTATTCAATTTATTCAAATTGAAGCCTTTATCGTTTGTGACGTTTTCTTTTCAGCTGGCATCTCTATTTTAATACAACACTTCTCTTTTTATTGTAAACAAAATAATGATGATAATGGTGTTTATGATCTGTTTTACCCACCGTAAGGCCGCTGTCAAAAATGTTCTTTTCCGGTTTAATTTACTAAGAAGAAGGTACGATTTTCACCAAGAAACTAGAAAAACTATTTGAAAACATCTTGAAAGTTAATTAATAAATGTCGCTAAATGTATTTAAAATATAAACTTTAGACTGTGAGCTAGAGAGAACTGTTAATATATTAAAGCATGCAAGACAGTGTAACTAGAAATTATTGCTTGAAAAAATTTCGTATAAAAAGTTTTAAATAAAAATCTAATGTTTAAAATTTGTCATCTTTTTTTTTATGTGCTGTAACATGTGTATATAGAAATTAAACAAACATGGGTCGGTACTCCAGGGAACCAGAAACAGCGGCTAAATCCTGCAAAGCCCGTGGACCAAATCTACGTGTGCATTTTAAGGTAAGTTTTTGTTGTTTTCAAACAAGAAATTTTTAAAAACTGGATTTTATTTTCCAGTCTCAATTAATTTTGCATCTTAAATCAGTGCTTGAATGTAAATAATTATTCATGGTTACTTTTGTAAAGATGCTAGAATAAAGTAGATTGGATTATGGGCTGATTCTATCTATGATGAACCAAGCATCAGCAGAATTTAGGATTCTTATTTATTTCCCATATTCTTCTTACGACTTGGTTATATTAATATGAAGTGCTTTATGTTTTAAGAAGTTTTAAATTGTTAAAATTTAATTTATGGTTTTTCGTTGTCTGCATTTAGCATTTTCCTTAAGTTGGACGAGGTCTTATAAAAATCCCTCGTTAAACTCCAAAAAATGCTTAAATTAAACCACAAATCTCAGGTAAACTGTTGTTAGCTTATCAATAAGTATCAATACTACCTGCCCTTAGATACAAAACTTAACATTTGGAAATGAATTTTAGGAAGAGAAAATTTCCTTTTTTAAAAGGAGAGAAAGAAAACAAACATTTTATGATGTCCCATTTGAGATTACTTTTAATTAATATCCAAATTAATACATTTATCTAAATTCCAAGGATTTGTTGTAGCAATCTTTGCTACAGTCGAATATAAATCAACTTGTTAAATAGAAACCAATGATTCCTTAGTCGTATTGTACCAGCATTTGCTTAAAGGACACGTTAAGTTCTGCAAGACTTGTCCGAGAGCTTTAAAATGCTGAAGAATAAATATTATTTAACAGGAAAACAGTGTTTAATCTTTTACAATATTTTAAGCACTACCTGTCCTGTTAAACAATAGGAAATCAAAGTACCACAAGTAAATTGATCCCAGCTGAATAGAAAATTTTTTTTTTTAATTTTAATTAGATTATCAAAAAAATCAAAATTTAATTAAATTATTGTTTTTTGTGCATTTTGTTCCAGAACACCCATGAAACCGCCCAAGCCATTAAACGCATGCCACTGCGTCGTGCTCAACGTTTCTTAAAAGCTGTTATTGAAAAGAAAGAATGCGTACCATTCCGTCGTTTTAACGGTGGTGTGGGACGTTGTGCCCAAGCCAAACAATGGAAAACAACACAAGGTCGTTGGCCTAAAAAATCCGCTGAATTTCTGTTGCAATTGTTGCGCAATGCTGAAGCTAATGCTGACTGCAAAGGTCTTGATGTTGATCGTTTAGTTGTTGATCACATACAAGTGAATCGTGCCCAATGTTTGCGTCGTCGTACTTATCGTGCTCACGGTCGCATTAATCCATACATGTCATCACCCTGTCACGTTGAAGTCATTCTTACTGAAAAGGAAGAAGTTGTGGCCAAGGCTTCCGAAGATGAGCCCGCCAAAAAGAAATTGTCCAAAAAGAAATTACAAAGACAAAAAGAGAAAATGATGCGCTCTGAATAAAATTTTAATTCTGCTTTTATTTATAACGTTTTTGTTTTTTTCTGTTTAGGCGCCTTAAATTATGGACATGTTAAAATGTTTGAAAAGGAAGATGGTCAAATAAAAAAGATTAAAAATTTGAACCATAATTTTTATAAGAAAAGAAGAAGTAATTGGTGTTTCATTGAAATGATGTCGAAATTTAAGTCTGGCATTTCACGAACTGCAGGACGAAAAGGTAAAAAGCTTAACAGATTCAAATATAAATTAAAAGAAACAATTTAATAATAGTTTTCAATTCAAGATCTTTTGAAGCTGAATTTTGTAAGGATTATTCTCGTAAATTAATCATACATTCGTTTATATTTTAAATATTTAAAAAAGTATTAAATTTTAATGGTTGGAATATGGCAGGCTAAACTGTAAAAAATACGGCGCGAATGTCGTACACAGCCTTTTAGATTGCAAGAAATTCATTTTATTTTTTTTAATCAATTTTCGTATTACTATTACGTGGCGTATTTGTTTTACTAGTGATTTTTTGGTTTTACGCCCAATAACTAAGAGTAGCGTGTGGAGTAGAATCGACTACAACAAGGAATTTATACCCCCCGCATGTACGACCAAGACAGACAATGGCATTTTTTGTTAAATTTAGTCAATTTCTAAAAAAGGTTTTCTGGCTGAGGATAAATCGAATACGTCAAAAACTGGTTTATTTTGCTGCTAAAAAATTTAAAACTATTTTTTGCAGCATACTTTTAGGCCTCACAAATAATTGCTTATTCAATTATTGTCAACGATACAATAACGACATTGTGGTGGCAGCCAAAAATAACATTAGATTACTTCAGTGCGATATATGCTATTTTTAAAAACCACAATGACTTTACGTGACGTTAACATATTCCTGTTTTTGTCAACATATTCCTTAATAATTGGCGTTGGATCATAAATGCGGAAGAAAAATTTTAATAAAAAAATGCTAAACAGCTTCAAATATTAATTGCAGAGCTGGAAATTAAGCAAAAGAATTTCAGAGAGTGATACATATGCCATAGCAATTACAAACAAGACTGCTGGGGAAGTTGAAAAGGATTCCATGGGACCTCTAATAGAAGATAAATAATTGGCAAAACATTAGGCGATAAAAAAGGTTTCAGAATTTGGGCACATTTATTTCAAATTTAATGCAAAACAATTATTTTCTTAGGTTTAGCGAGGATACTTTTTTAAGGGTAACGTAAAAAAGCCAAAAGTTAATGCGACAAGAGTAGGAGGAGGCGTATATCGGGCGTTTTTTATAGAGGTATAGAACTTTAAGTTGTCGGCCTTTTTGTGAGCTATCAGTTGATTTATGTCATTAACGGCGAGATGATCCTGGCCACCTTAATCATTCATGCTTGGGGCCGCGAAACCACAACCACCACGATACTCCCATATACGGGCCAACCTCAATAATCAACCAGAGAAGAGTTAAATGTCGAAAGAGACAAATAACGGAACTCTGCGAGCTTACTGATTCCCGTGGAAATAACGTGGAGTTCTCAGTTGACCCCTACCGCCTTCAGGGGACTGGACTCCCTTTTTTTCCCTAGTTGCACAGGTCTAGATAGTCGAGGTTCTATAAAGACCATGTAATGTTCCCCCGGGGGGAATTACACTACGTATGTTTAAATTTAATTATTTATTCAACTGCCATAAAAATTACCAAAAATTTCTTTCAAATTATCGATAACATGCCGACGGCACAACGCCGTTAGTTAGTACCGATTTATCATCGAGGTGATGGTAACATTCGTAATAGGAAAAATAATTTTTTCGACTTTGCGCCAAACGACGTAAAGTAGTCTGTGTAGACTCTATGAAGAATAGACTACTACGATCGACAAACTGCTTAGACAATACAACACTAAAAACAGGAATAAAGAAGACAATTGATATAACAAGACGACACATGTTTTCCTATAAAGATTATCTTTTTCAAAAAGAAGGTTTACTCACAACATTATAAGCCAGCAACACTCTGAGACAAAATCTTAGGACATTGACAGAAACCACTGACAAACTTAGTTCCAGTGGAGTATACGTAGTTACTTGTGCATGCAAACATACTTATTTAGGGCAAACTGGAGGAACACTAAAAACAAGATATACCGAACACACACCCTTGTATAAACGAAAAAGAGAAGACTCCAACTATACATTCCACCTTGACACTCATGGACACGCACCAAGGGAAATAAATAATAATATGTCATATTACGACATCCTAGCAAAAACGGACGTAGACTAGACATTCTTGAACGTAAACACGACCTCAGATACAATTTTCACACCACTGAAACTGCTCACACGCTCTTACAAGTGTAAAACACCCACAGACAGTATTAAATTAGCTCCGCAGAAAATACCAGGTGGCGGGACAACTTACTTAAATAGATACCACCCTGATGAAAGAATGACCTAAGCCCAACACTTTTTATACTAACGGAACTAATCTTAATTCACCAGTACTATTTAAAACTCGGCTTGATAATGATGTCATCGCATCGAAAGCGTTTGGCGATCGTACCAAACAAACAGCCAGTAACGACAGATTTCACCGAAATGAATGACAACAGAATTTTTATAACCAGCCCAATTATAAATATTCGCCGGGAAATGAGTTCCCTGGGAGTTCTTTTTCCCCGGGAACAAATTCTCCTATTTTAAGCACACGGGGAGAATGTTATTGTGGGAAAGGGAATATCGAATTTTCATAGCCAGCAGTTTTGCTTTCAGCTGTTGTTGTTTTGACTTAACAGGTATAGGGAAAGATTGCGACCTATCCCTGGCCCAATGCAGTTTGAGTAAAGTTTTAGCAGAAGTCATAGACATATTTGAGGACCAACTTTGCACGAAATGGATTACATTCCCCAAAACGCAGGATGAAAAGCGGAAAATTGCTTTGGCAATGTATGTTAAGCATGACATTCCTAGTGTTATAGAATGTGAACACGGGACTCATGTCCGTATTATTGCTACCCGTAATAAATGTTTAATGTTATGTTGGTAAGTACTTTCAGAAACATCACTGGCTAATATTAAATAAAAAATTGCAAATATTTACAGGTTTGCGATTCAATCGTTGATGCTTCCTATCCTGGTGCGTGCTATCATTCATTTATTTGGAACTCCAGCGATTTGCGAACACATCTTGAGCAGCAATATATATATTAATGGGTGCAGCAATTATTGGCTTCTCGGTAAAGTTTAAGTGATAGCAAATTGTATTCATGGCTTAACTGCTTACACATAATTAATATTAGGCGATACAGGATACCCTTTGGAACCGCAGCTTATGAACCGCCACAGAGCTCCAGAGGAGGAGTCCGTCGCAATGCCGCAATGTGATTGAACGAACAAATGACCCCCCCGGGGGCACATATATGGTCTTAATGGAGAGCTACTATGTAGACCTGTGCAACTGGGGGGAAAGGGAGCCCAGTCCCCTGAAGTCAGCAGGGGTACAACTGGAAACTGCACTTTATTTCCACGGGAATCAGTAAGATGCAGAGTTCGTTATTTGTCTCTTTAGACATTTAACTGTTCTCTGACTGATTATTGAGGTTGGCCCCTATATGGGAGTATCGTGGTGGTTGTGGTTTCGCGGCCCCATATCAGTCTGTGGTTTTATGGTGGCCGGGTTCATTTCATCATTAATAACACCTACCTGGTAAAATGTTCCCAGATCTAGTGAGCATGCTAGACATGTGTTCTGGACAGGAGTTGGAAAGTTTCCAACTCTTAAGCAAGGAGTGATGATTTGCAGCCCTGTTCTGGAATCTTCGAAGTTGCAATTAGAAAGTTCTGTTGCATAGAATTATAGCTTCGGCCTCCTAGGACGAGCATGACGTTCCAAATTATGCAGTGGTTTGATGCACCATCTGATTAAGGCTTCATGGCTAATCACACAGGAGTAGGAGCCATCTGGACAGTCCACTTATTTCCACAGGAATCAGTGGGCCCCAGAGTTCACTATTTGTCTCTTAAGACATTTAGCTGTTCTCTGGCTTATTATTGAGGTTAGCCCGTATATAGGAGTATCGCGGTGGTTGTGGTTTCGAGGCCCTCGTGAGAGTTTGTGGGTCGGATCATTCACAATGAACACAATGAATGGTTCAGTTCCAGTGAGTATGAATGCCGTCGTGTTCTTAATTATATTAAGCTTCATGCGTTCTGGACCAGGTGTTGGATAGTCTCCAAATCTTTAGCAAGGAGTGAAGGCTGCGACCTACTTTAAAGTTGCAACTAGGAGTGAGTGGAGAGGGCACGCACTCGAAGGCCTCTTAGGGCGAGAATGGCGCTACATACTATTCACATTGGTTTGACCACCATCTGGTAAGGGCTAACTGCCAGGTACAGATGTAAATCAAATCACGCATTGAACGAACAAATGGCATCATCAAAAATAGATGGAGATGCATTCTTTGCGCTAGAGAACCGTACTACGCTCCAAAAAATGCAGCAAAGATAGTTAATTTGCTTTACATAACATCTGCATTTATTTTAAATGCAATAGTATTGTAGATAATGCCGAAAATTTGGATAATTTTTCTATACAGGGGAGTGATGTGGTGGCTTTGGCATCGCAACAGTATTTGTCTGCTGCCCAAAGTTATTAGAACTGACATTGGAATTTATAAGGTTTTTGTTTCTAAATCGATTCTCGCCGCTCAAGTTATAATTTATGTAGTGAAATACACCCACATTCGTTATGTTTATAATTATTTTATTAGGCTTTAGTCCACTTCATTACATTTGTTTTTTATAACTTATATTTATGTGTATTTTAAGTTTTCCAACTCTAACAGTTTTCGGTTTTTTTCAATTTTGTCCTCCACTTCTCTAAGCTCCCTTGAAATTTCTCCCTTTACCTGACATTTATAATAGCTCCTTTTTTCCCCTGGAAGAGTTTCCCATTTTCGAAGTTCGTTTAAAATTAGGGAAAAGAAAACAAGTTCCCGGGAAGATTTTATTTAGAATAGGGAATAAATTTCCAGCGAACTTAATTTTTATTAATTCAATTATGTCCTTCCAGTCAGTTCTGCCATTTTCTAAAAAATTAATTTCCTAGTTTTAGCGGTTTTTCTAATCTAAAGTTTTTTTTTTAATTAATTTGTAATATTGTTTATTTTTGTTATTGCATTTTATAAGTTAAAATTAAATTGACCATAGAGAGAGAGAGAGAGAGAGTCCTTTTCGCTGCAGGAATTATCTTAGCAAATCGTATATTTCAAATACATACTGGAAATCGAGCCATGTATTGTACAAAATTATTTTCGCCAATTTTTTTATTTGTTTTTGTTCCAACAATTCACCAAATAATTTTTGGCGATTTAACCAGTTTTTTTCGCTTTTTTAATTTCAGTTTTCTTTATACAATATTTTTTACATTCCGTTAATTTTGAAGGAATTATTATTATTTTGTTTTCGTAATCTGTATAAAACACTTAAAATTAATTGCCATTTTAGTATTTCAACCTTAAAAATAAAACGTCTGTAAACTATTTTTAATTAAATTAAATTTTAGTTTTCATATACAGCCTCTCGTTATCACAGTTTGAGACCATATTTCTTACTATTATTGAAAAAAAAAAGAAATAAAAAACAATAATAAAACAAATATATTGTAAGTTTGCGAATTTAGGGGAAAACAACAAACGAAATCCAAAACAGCAATAATGCAATTTCATTAAATTAATTCAATTTAAAAAATGTCTCTTTCCAGCTTAAAAATGGAGTGATACTAATTGAGCGATTTCCCTGAAAAAAATTGGCGCTAATGTGATGTACTGGCAAATAGAAAAAAAGGAACGAATACAAAAACAATCAATTGTTAAACACAAATTTATTACAATCAGTGTTGCCGGATAAAGAAATTTCGTTTACAAAGTGGCGATTTATTTATTTTTGGCGATTTCTTTGAAAAGTTTTGGGGTATTTTCATTTCCTACTAAAGGGCTTTTCAACAAGAAGTTTGTTTTCTAAAATACAAAATTATCACCATTATGATCCCCCCGGTGACACATTAATATGTTTTGATGGAAATCCACCATCATTACATGTGTCAACGGGGGGAAAACGGGAGCCCAGTCTCGTGAAGTCTGGCAGGAAGTCTACCGGAAGCTCCACGTTATTTCCACGGGAATCTGTAAGCCCTGGGGTTCTACTGGTTGGTTCTTTAGTTTTTTTGATTATTGAGATTGGCCCTACGGAAGTATCGTGGTGGTTGTGGTTTCGCGGCCCTCATGAATTTGATTACGAGGTCAGGACCATCTCACCTTTACTGAGAACAATGGCTGAATGATCCGGATGCAGTGCGCATGCTAGTCATGTGTTCTGGACTAGGAGTCTCCAGTTCTTCAGCAAGGAGTGGGGATTGGCTTTCCTGCTTTGAAACCTTCGAAATTGCAACTAGGAACAACCTGTTGCTATAAATTAGTCTTCGGCTTCCTAGGGCGCGGCGCACACATCATATCGCCCAAGTAGTGTGACCACCTTCGACTTATGGCATACACACGCTAGGTACTGACGTAAATCTTATAACGCATCACCATTATGAATAAAAAATGATATCTGGCAAATGTCCACAACGACCCCGCCTGGCAGATGTCGATATTTTCATTAAAGTTTTAAATCAGTTTTTGGCAAAATGGCGGTAGTATTTCGTTGATAATATCACCAATTTTGAGTTTTAAGGCTGAAATCCATACGATTAGCAGCGTATAGACTCCGTCCTTAACATAGCCCCACAAAAAATAATCCAGTGGTGTTAAATAACACGAAATTATGCGATCGGAAAATTTAGTTTGTACTAAATTGATCGTTTGTTTGGCTGTGTGACATGTGATACCGTCCTGTTATAATCACATATCACTGATATCCATGTCGTCAATAATAGGCCAATTTCGCGTAATCTATTTTACCGCATTTCCAGCCTCACCTTCAAGGAAAAACGGCCCAAACACGCCTTCAGGCTACATAGCGTACCATTTAGTGACACGTTGAGCATGCAAAGGCTTCACGACAAGAATAGACTAATATTGAGCTGTTAGCGTGATCCATTGATCGTTACTGCATTTCCAGCCTCATCTTCGCAAAAAAAAACGGCTCAATCAGACCTCCAATAATAGCTCTAGGATTTTCAGAAGCCCAAATGTGGCAATTTTGCTTGTTAACAGACCCTGACAAGTGAAAATGGGCTTCCTTTAAAAAAATAATTTTTTTTGAAAAACCGGTCGGTTGTTCCTGAATGAATTGAGCGAATCTTCGCGGATGTGAATGGTCGGTCGGCTTTAATTCCTGCACCAGTTGAACGTTATAAGGCTTCAAAGTCAAATCCTTACGTAAAATTCGCCATGGATAACCCCAATTGCTGAGAACGTCGAGGAATTGACGAATTTGGATCTGCTTTAACAGTGCGGCTTATGGCTACGATGTTTTCAGTTGAACGACCCGATCGAATACGCGTTGGTGTTCGCATATTTTGTAGCGAGCCTGTCGACTCAAATTTAACTAACGAATTTTTAGTAGCGGTGTCAGAAGGATGATAATGTTGTTCGAAAATATCAGAAAAATATTTTCGAAATTTAGAAATAAAATAAATTGCCTTCTGGGAAATTTGGGGATAAAAACTTTTAATTGGGTAACCCTGATTACAATTTCCCCCAATGACTTTTTTGTTTTATTGTTGTTGACATTTGGTTTTGATATTTTTTTTTTTGTGTATTTTTCTCTCAATTATCAATTAGCTGGACGGACAAATAAGCTATGATTTAATTGTATTAAATGGATCTATTGCACCATCCGTGTTTGCTATTTTTAATTGTTGTTTTTAAACGGTAATATTGCCAGACCATCATGTTTTTCTAGCGTTTAAAGAAATGAAAGGCTTCCACATTTTCCATATACAGAAGTTTATTATTTTGACCACTCGCAGTCAAAGTGAAATAAAAAAGGAATCTCACAAAATTTTTGATTTTTGCTTTTATATTGAAAGTTTATAACAGTAAAAACGACAAAAAATAATCACCCCTTTCTGACTTTCGATTACGTCTTCGCATTCAGTTACGCTACGATTGAAAATTGGTATTAAATTAAATGAAATACTGTTGACATTCCTTTCGGCGAAATGCGTCGTTACTGGCTGTCTGTGTGGTACAATCGACAAGGGCTTTCGATGCCATGGCATCATTATCAAGTTGCGTTTTAGATACTTCTGTAGACGTGATAGGATTACATCAGCCCTAATCTGATGGTCTTACCACTTGATGCAGAAAAAACCGTCCACTCATGTTTTAAGACGCATACACATAAGGTGCATATACGTCTTAGTAGCGATTTTCGAGTGCACGTTTGAAGGGCCGTGGCCCCACTCCTTGCTTAAGAGTTGCAGATTATCCAGCTCCTAGTCCTCTGGTTGCGCAAGCGAGGACAATTTTGAACGTTTGCCTTTTTTTACTAACATCTCTTCGGAACTTTCTTCAAAGCCCGATTTAAACCACAGCCATCACGTTGCTCCTCGAGGGGCCTTACCAATATTTAGAATATGGCCGTAACCCTGCGGGCAACTGGTGGCACCAGTGTGTGTAATAAGTCATTGTAGGACTCGGAAAATCCTATGTCTCTTCTAGTTTTGGACTCCTGCTAGCCCAGGCCACTGGTGTTGCCTTTTACCCCCGAGGTGCCCCTGTAGGCTAGTAGGTGGTGTACTAGCTTGTCAGTATGGTGGTTGTGGGTTCGATTCCCAACGAAGACCTTGGTTTTTTCACTACAAAAATAAAAATTGAGTGCCGGTTGGGTTGCTCAGCGATGAAGGCATAGTCACTGGCTGGTCGCTGTGCTGTCTTATACGGCAGTTAATTTCCGACCATCCTTCTACTTTCACCACCTGTTTCATCTCTTCTCTATCCCTTTCTTAAAGAATGTAGCACGGTACTTGACTAAATAGGCATTGTTGCCTGAAGTGCTACTTCTCTTATAAAAAAAAGAAGTCAAGGTAGGGGAGAGATCCATCAAGACTGCGTGCCCCCGGGGTGATAGTACTGGAGAGTTAGTTTTATGTCTGTTAGTATAATTAATGTTGGGTTTAGATTGCTCTTTCATTAGGGTCGTTTTTATTTATCCAGGTAAATTGTCTCACCACTTGGGATTTTATGGGGGGCTAATTTAATATTTCCATCTTTAATTATTTGTTAGGTAAGTGTGTCCATCTTAGCGTGTTTTTCGTTTGTTGCAGTGTAGTAAGTAAATAGTTTTAGTGGTGTGAAAATTGTATCTGAGGTCGTGTTTACCTGTTCGTTTATAATGTCACTGTTAAAAGTTCAGGTATGTCTAGTCTACTAGGATGTAGCAATGTCACACATTTATTTATTTTCCTTGGTACGCGTCCGTGAGTGTCAAGGTGTAATGCAAAGTTGGAGTCTTCTCTTTTTCGTTTGCACGAGGGTGTGTGTTCTGTAAATCTTGTTTTTAGCGTTCGCCCAGTTTGCCCTGAATAAGTATGTTCGCAGGTACAAATAAGTCTGTATCCTCCTCTGGCATTAAATTTGTCGGTTGTTTCTGTCGATGTTCTGAGATTTTGTGTCCCTGTTTGCTGGTATTTTATTGCTGTCAGGGATGAGGGTTGATGTTAAAGTAGAATATTGTTTTATATGCGCGACATACGCATGTACGCTTAAGACAGATATATAAGCACCACTTGCTGGCAGTTACCCCTGTAGGCTAGTAGATAGTGTACTAGCTTATAAGAATGGGGGTTGTGGCTTCGATTCGCAACAACGACCTTGGTTTTTTTCACTACAAAAATAAAAATTAACTGTCGGTGGGGCTGCTCAGTGATGAAGGCATGGTCACTGGTCACTGTGCTGCCTTATACGACAGTTAATTTCCGTAACTATCCTTCTACTTTCACCACCTGTTTCAGCTCTTCTCTATCGCTTTCCTAAAGAATGTAGGCTAAACAGACCTTGTTGCCTGCAGTGCAATTAAAAAAAAATAGGAATGAGTTCAAGTTGAAACATCGTAGAGTAAACACATAAAGATAATAAAGGACCTTTTAGACGTTAAAATGGTATAGTTAGCATCGTGTGTTTTTTTTTTGCATTAAACTGAATAAATCGTGTGTTTTAATTTTAAAACTCTAAAGTGTTAATGTTATTATTTTGCAATAAAAGAACTCAATACAACAAAACGCTTATTTAAAGGAATAAACGCAACAATATTAAAAAATGTATTTAAAAATAAAAATTAGTGATATAAAACACGTTTGAAAAATGTTCAAAACAATAACTTACATATTTTTGTTCTAAATTTAATAAAAATAAATCGTCTGGCAGCCCCAAAAAGAGGAAGAAAGAAATTGCTGGCTTTAGAAATTTTGTCTACAATGATAATTTTATTAACATGATCATCACTACAATACATCACAGTTATTTTTTGTTGTTTTAGTTTGTTTGTTGTATTTTATTATTATTTTTTTATGGTTGATTTTGTCAAGTGTCTTTTTTTTATTCAAATCAAATTAGAGGATTTTTTTGTAACGTACGATTTTCTACCGTAAACATTAAGAGCAGAGAGCATTATTAGTTAAGGAGATTGATTTGTTTTTGTAATGTATAGCGGTTAAATAGAGATAATGGGTAAGCAAATTTGGCTTTAAAACACCCACTTTTTTTGACAACTTCAGTTTTTGGTACCAATGTAAAGTAGAAATATGGGAATTAATTATACAATATGATGGCGAGCAAATGCAAACCTGTAGCCCGCCGTTATTCATTCTTTTCACAAAATGTCAAAGCACATTTTTCAATATTGTGTCTCTTATTTTACGGATTGTTCATGTAAACCCGATCTTTCAAATTGCAACAGAGAAAATAATAAGATTTACATCCGCGCCTGGCCGTGAAGCCTTAATCAGGTGGTGGATCAAACCACTGCATAATTTGGAACGTCATGCTCGTCCTAGGAAGCCGAAGCTAAAATTCTATGCAACAGAATTTTCTAGTTGCAACTTCGATGATTCCAGAGCAGGGCTGAAAATCATCACTCCTTGCTTAGCCTCCAGTCACTCCTAATTGCAACTTCAAAAGACGGAAGCAGGCTGCAGCCTTCACTCCTTTCTGAAGAGTTGGAGACTATTCAACTCCTGGTCCTGAAGCTTAATAATATTTAAGAACACATTTGCAATCATGCTTACTGGACCTGGACCATTCATTGTGTTAATTGTTAATGATCCGACCCACACAACTCAAACGAAGGCCTCGAAACCACAACCACCACTATACTGCCGAACGGCCAACCTTAATAATCAGTCAGAGAACAGCTAAAAGGCTAAAAAAATAAATAGCTGAACTTTGGGGTTTTACTGATTCCCGTGGAAATATAGTGGAATTTTCCAGTTGGTTCGTGCAAGCCTTAAAGGAGACTGGGTTCCCTTTTACCCCCTTTGACGGCGAGGTTCCGTCAAAACATATCAATGTGCCCCCCAGGGGGGGATTCTCATGCAATAACTGTTTTGTTTGGGTTGCTGTGTGGGTTGTGGCGCCGTCTTGCTGAAACCAAAGCTCACCGATGCCAACATCAATTTATTGTGGTCACAAAAATTGGGTCTCATAATGTGGTAGCGCAAAGATTTTACGACCATGGCGATGGGCCAATGATGTCACATGACCGCAAACCACACCATAAGACCAACACTTTCTTGAAAAGTAATGGTTTTTTAAGGAATGTTTGTGAATTTTGTAAGCCTCATGCGACAAATTTGTTTGTTTCTATAACCGCCTTATTAAAAATGAGCTGGCTCATCATGAACCAATGCACTAATGATCGATGGCTATAATTATCGGTCGGCTTTAATTCTGGAACATGTTGAACTTTAGAAGCGTAAAGATCTTAATGCAAAATGTTGCCTAAATCGCCTGTAATGATGCCCAATTGTTGCGAACGTCGATCAGTTGATGTTCCAGGTTCATTCCCAACACTTTGTTGTACAGCGGCTATATTTGCACTATTAGCGATAATGGACAAGCTGCTTTGCATGACTTGTAGAGTCTTAAGCAAAATTTTAGACAACACGAATTAAGACAATCCCAAGTTAAAATCGTTCCCAACACTGAGCTGGTACGATTCCTAGGCCAAAAAATATAATTTAGCTGCCAATTTTATGGTGTTTGGCATGGAAGTTGCTCGAATATTTTTTTAAATCAATGATAAAATGCTGTTTTATTAGGACGGAAATAGCTAAAGTACCTTAAATGAAGTAAGAAGGCATTATGTTAAAATGTATAACTTTAAATTTATTAGTTGTCAATTCCTTCTCTATATTTATATTGTCTTTTCTGGCTGTTTGTTCGTCAATGACGAGTGCTTTCGATGTGAATACATCAACAATTTAAATTTATCACTTGACATTTATATCTTGACATCTGTCGAAGAAATCTTTTTTTCATCATTAATTGTTTCCTATTTACTTTTTCTTGGGTACGGTTTTCCGTCGCCCCTCGTTAAATTTGGTTTGTGAACAAACCGGTTTCGGTCGTTTGCCATCTCCAGTGTTCTTTTCGTTTCTCCTTTTTACTTCGTCACTCAAATCAGAGTCGAAAAGAAAGAATATTTTGATTTCAATTCATTTTTTTCACAAAATTTTTATTTTTAACGTAACAATTTTACAAAAAAAAATAGGAAACAATTAAATCAGGTAACTCACATTATTAGATATTGATTATTGGCAACATTGTCATAGGACTGTTAGGGAATATCAAGTTAGTATCAATGTTGGGTTAAAGTGATGTTGGCTCAAAATCAACGACGATTTTGCAGTCGCCAAACAGTATGAAAACGTCTAATCTGGCAGCACTATTATTATTGTTATTAAGCAGCCTACAAAAAAATAAACCGTTATTATATAAAACAAAAGAGAAACAGAATATGAAATATGAGTTGTTTTGCAGTGCTGCCAGTATGTGTCTTATTAAAAACGAAAAACGCTTATTAAAAAATGATTAGTAGGGCATTTTTAAATTCGTTGAATGTTTTTATCTTTTTATATAGTTGAGGTAATACACAACAGGCCTTTATAATATGAATACAAATATAATGAATGGTTCAATGGTTATTGTTTGAATATACAAATGTATAACATATACATTTATAAAAAAAAAATGTTGTTGTTGTTGTTGTAACTCATCTAGAGCAAATGAGCTTTTCTAAATCACAGTTTTATTTGAAATTCGAATTTAAGCACGCATCAAATACGGTTGATGAAAAATGTCAAAAAATTTAAAAATTCAATTAAAAAAATAACACATAAAACGTAATAAAACAAGATAAAAAAAAAATAATAAATAATAATGTATTAAGCAATAATTTAAATAACTAAACAAATATATTCAATAAGCAATGAATTATTTTATTTAAAGCAAAAAATAACATAAATGCTGAGCAAAAAAAAACAAGTGTTTAATTTGATTACAGTAATTAGAATGCGCTCTACATATCTGCGTATGAAAATAATTAAATGGAAATTTATGAAAATATAATAATAAAAAAAAATTATTTCATTCAATTGAAAATATCTACAAGTTTGTTATTTAATTGAATTAAAAAACAAATTTTTTCTTTTAATAAATAGTTGCAATTTATTATTGTTTTTCTTAAATAAAAATTAAATATTTTATAACAATTATTGTTTTGTAATAAAAAATGAAACATTACTATTAATATTCAATACACTTTTCGTTAATCAATAATCTATTTAAATCATTAAAACGCAAGTGTTTATCATGTTAATTTTAAATAATAACAAGTGTAGAATTTTTTTAAATAAATTTAATCAATAAGTGCGCAAAATCGAATTCAGTTTATGATGAATAGCTTTAATAAATTATTAAAATTAAAAAAAAAACAGCTGACTTTTTTTATATATAAAAAAGCATTCAAATTACTTAAATTTAAAATAAAAAATTTTAAATAATATTGCCAGAAAATCTTTTATTTTTAACAAAAAAAAAAAAAAAAACAAATCTAACAACTTCAACAAAAACCACAGATTGACAACACTTTCTTTAAGTTAACTGTTATGCTTGTCTCTTTGGCTTAATAGTATACAGTGTCAAACAAATTTAACCACGAACTTTTGCAATTAACAAGAAAATTTATTTAACGACAAATATAATTATTTTTGAAAGAGATTGCTTCATACTTATTAAAAATTCACCCATTACCGCCCAAAAAGAACCTTCGAATAAAACTATCTTTTTTAATTATTATCTATTGCTTTAATATAAATAAAATAAAAGGAATTCATGTTTTCTTCGTTCGGGCTAGCACTCAGGAGATGATCCCTACTCATGCAATGCATTGTACCGGAACTAGAAATTTAGGTTATGGGGAGGAGAGAAGGAAGGAGTAGTTTTTGTGGACATTCAATTTGAAATTTCCTACATTAAAATTGATAGGACAGACCTCTGGAGAGAGTTTATTCCAATTATGAGCTGTTCTGCTAAAAAACGAATTCTTCCTGAAATGCCTAGTGCGATTCATAGGCCAATCGACCACAAATGGCTGCGCTCTCAATGAAAATCGAGTTAAATGCAAAAACTTGCGAGTTTCGGGTACAAGTTACCTGATTTCGTTAGAGCACTTACCATTGTAGTAACAATAAAACAGTGAAACACCACCTACATTGCGTAGATGCCCTAGAGAATCAATAGAGTTGGATACCCTACTGTACCCAATGAGCCTCTTGGCCCTCTCCTGTACGCGGTCAAACAACTCCTAAATAGATTTTTGGGTGCCGGATCATACATGAGAGTTGTATTCCATCTTTACATGGATATAGGTGGTATAAATAGTACGAAGATCCGATGGAGTAAAATATCTTTTACATCGATATGTGCGTGTATATTTTCCGACGAGGTTTAATTTATTTTTATTTAGGTATGATTTTACGTCGACCGTCATGAAATTTAGTTTGTGAACCAGCTTCAGCTATTTGCCATCTTTAGTGATGCTGCACCATTTCAAATAAAAAAAAAATCTTTTGCACCGTTTTACAAAACCGAGTCTCTTGAAAGATTCTTTCAAAACCTGAAAAATGTGCTTAGTTCATCGAACATCACACAGAATTTTCATGCCAACAATATCAAGAGCTTCCGATTCCGTAATACTTATATTATCCATTGCAACAGATGCAGCATGTGTCTTACGGGTTTAACATTGACTTTATTCGCACCATTCTATTTGGAGATTGTTGCAATATCGTGATGTAGCGTATCGTTCGTGTTCCGCATTTTGGAACTCACCTCCAACTCTTTCGATCTATTACTGAATGAATACGAATGGTAAATGGAGCTGCCATCTGCGATAGAGTAATTAAGATTGAAAGTTTGACAAAGAAGATCATTTAGAAAAATCAGAAATAGAGTAGGAGAAAGAACGGAGCTTTGCGGTATCCCTAAATTAATCTTAAACTCATTTGAGGAAATCTCATCTATAACAACTTGTATAGTGAGATTCCTAAGAAAATTCGATACATAAATCTGGAGAAAGTTTGACAAAGAAGATCATTTAGGAAAATAAAAAATAAAGTAGAAGAAAGAACAGAGAATTAATTAATTGTTAGTTTCATAGAAAACTAGATGTCGCCACATGGCAGCATCGAGTTTTTTAGTTATAAAAATTCATCAAAATAATTTCGTTATACACAAAGCGTTTCTGGGCATAATTCGTAACTCCAGCGATACTTGGAATTACAAACAACAAATCGTAAATAATGTGCTATTCTTTCAGGATAATAAATAAATATTTCCTCGATCAGCCCCCAGGGGCCACTTTTATATGTTTTGACGGAAATCCACCGTTATTACATGTGTCTTCGGAGGTAAAAGGTAGCCCCGTCCCCTAATAGGCTCTCAGGAGCCAACTGAACAATCCACTATATCCACGGGAACCAGTAAAGCCCAGTTCAGCTATTAACCTTTTTAGCCTTTTAGCTGTTCTCTGACTGATTATTGAGGTCGGCCCTTCAGGAGTATCGTAGTGGTTGTGTGTTTCGGGGCCCTTGTTGGAGTTTGTGGGTTGGATCATTCACAATAAACAGAATGAATGGTCCAGGTCCAGTGACCAGGTTCTTAAATTATATTAAGCTTCATGCGTTATGGACCAGGAGTTGGATAGTCTCCAACTCTTCAGCTAGAAGTTAAGGCTGCGGCCTGCTTCGGGCTTTCGAAGTTGCAGCTAGGAATGACCGGAGGATATACCTATCTGAAGGCCTTCTAGGGCGAGGATGATACAACATTTCATCCACAGTAGTATGATCCACCATCTGATTATGGCTAACACAGCTAGGTACAGATGTAAATCTTATCATGTACATCTGCAGAGCGACTGTTTGTTGCACTTTACGGGCTGGCAGCATCATCGGGCCGTATTTCTCCGAAAATGAGGTCGGCCAAGCAATTACCGTAAATAACGGACTTCTTTTGACCAAAAATTAAACACATAGACCTGGACTTTAGATGGACGGTGCTATTTGCCACACAGCCACTCCCTCGGGGGTATGGCAGGCGTTAAAAAGGCCCTGGTACTTTTTCTTCGCAACAATAATTGGTCCATTGGAGCCGTATTTTCAGCTCTACATAATAAAACATATAATATCGCCAAGCGTGACTTGCGGCTAAATCTAGAATATATGTAAAAATACACCACTCCACGGCTTTCCTGTAATCACTACTCTGTGAAGGATAATAGACGCCTCGTATTACTTGATTATAATTGACCAGCAATCTCAATATACTGAAGCCAGCTTTTTCTTTTTCGAGCCTTAGACCATCTTTTTAATTTTCCTAGTGGATGAACAAACTTAAAACTTTTTGCCAATGAAGACAAGGCTTATTGAAACGAAAGTTATATTCTAGTCTAGCTTTTTTTTCTTAATTTCTTTTGCGGGCATAACAGTACATTTTTTGGTTCTGTTATCGCGAATTGCAACAGTTGAAACAGGTGAAAAAATTGTTGAAGTGTAAGATATGTTGGGAAAATACTATGGGCATTTTTGCAAGAACAAGGTGCCCCTGTAGGCTAGTAGGTAGTGTGCTGGCTTACATGAATGAGGGTTATGGGTTCGATTCCGAAGAAAGACTTTGGTTTTTTTCACTACAAATAAAAATTGGCTGCTCAGTGATGAAGGCATAGTCACTGGTCATTGAGCTGTCTTATACGACAGTTAATTTCCGTAACTATCCTTCCACTTTCACCACCTGTCGCATCTCTTCTCTATCCCTTTCCTAAAGAATCTGGCACGGTACTTGACTAAGTAGGCATTGTTGCCTGAAGTGCTACTTCTCTTAAAAAAAAAACAACTTGTTCACCGAGAGAATCAGAACTCATAGGAGCGTGCCTTTCAGTTGGAATTTTTCTATTTAACACAATTGTTTCCTGTTTCGATTACTTTTTTTACGTTAAATGTGACGCCATGTTTCGTGGAACCAAAACAAAGCGTACTCGTATTAAAAAAATTTATAAAATACAAAATTGTAAACATAAACAACCAGAAATAACATCATCATCATCATCATCATCATGTTTATGATTTAAATGTCTTTAAAAAAAATTAATTAATTTCCCGATATGGCAACTACGGAATTAATATTTATTTCCTGATTGCATGAGATTTTTAACTCCGCTGCAGCAATTTTAATCTTTTATATAGAAAATGGCGGACTACCATTCGGTTTCAAAAAACCTAAATTATTCTAATACTTTTTGTTTTATAAAGAGTGTTTTAAAATTCGCTCAGTATTTAAATATAAAAAAGATTTTTTCATGTTGTTGAGTGGTATTAATAGTGTCTGTGTCATTCATACAAAGTATGATAGGAATAATGAGAGCGTTTTATGAAATGAGAAGAGAGTAATTTAAAACGGGACTTATCATGGTGCAATTAAATAAAAATGAAATAAATCGTAGCAGTGCATAAGAATAATAATATAAAAACTAGGACTTGTGGTCTTACAAAAGAAAATTGCAAATTTCCACAAAAAGCTGTTATAAGGCGAGGAAAAATTTGTTAATAGCCTGTTTCCAGGACAGTTTGAATCTCGTGCTTCGCTCTCTGAAGCAAGTTTGTGAATCATGCTGTTTACACGACTCATTTATCTGCTTCGATTTGGCTGTTGTTATTAAACAGAAAAACATAAGTTGAAAAACAACAACAACAGTTGAAAAACAACAGAAGATATCCTTCTTGCCGCGATAGCATTAAGTATAATTTTTTTTCCTTTCCATTTTTTTTTAATTTTATAAAATTAAAATTAATTAATTAAGTTTTAACTTTATTTTGTTTGTAAATTTTCTTTGTTTACAAAAACGTTTAATTTTGATAACTAGTGCAGATAAACTTACGATAAAAATTAGGGAAGAGAGGATTTTTACTTGCTTCGCAACTAGCTTCAATATGAATCTACCAGCTTCGCTCTCAAAATTTTGTATGGCGAAGCAGGTTGATTCGCTTATGATTGGGGTGTGAAGCAAGAATAGAGAGCGAAGCAGGTGCCGTGGAAACACCATATAAGCGAATTATTAGGCATTTGCTAGTGTTACCACTTGGTTGCCAAATGAAATTGGTATAACATATAAGTATTTTTGGCAGAAAAATCGTCAAAATATTTTCCTGAAATCGTCAATATTAAATGTTATTTTATTCAACAGGCGACAATTTTTTTTAATAAATTAATTATTAACAAATTCTTAAGAGGAGCAAATGTACTAAAATTGTTCTGGGATGGTTTAGACCTCTATGCGACAAGTTTACACTACCGTTCTGCTGATGTTTTTAAAAATTCTACAATATAAAGAAAATAAAGATATGCGGCAGTAGCCCTCAGACTTGGCGTTTTTGTAATATTAAGGCAGCACTTTTGTCACAAAAAAGTATCATTAAAATGGAATGGTATACGATTGACAGTTCAAGTTTAGCAGTCGTGAAGTAGACACGTGGCAAATTTATAATGGAAAATTGTTCGATAAACCAAGATGTTTTTATCGTTAAAACATTTTATTAAAATCAATCATCGATTACTGTGACGATAAGAAAAATTCGTGAAATATTTGGGAGAAACAACATGCCAACAAAACGCAATATTTTTCGTGTAATGAATGATTTTGAAGAAAGAGGGTCTACAGGTGATAGGCGCAAGCATGGACCACAACGTACTGCAAGATCAGCTAAAAACACAACTGCCGCTTAAGAATTTCATCAGACGAGTTCATGATGAATTCAGGGGTACCGCAAGGCTCCGTTCTTTCTCCTACCTTATTCCTTATCTTTCTAAATGACCTTCTTTGTCGAACTTTTAACCCAATATATTCTTTTGCAGATGACAGCGCCATTTGTCACTCATATTCATTTGATAATAGACCAGGCCATTTGAAAGTTACTTCCAAAAGGCAAAACATGAATGATACGCTTAATCACGATCTTGTGACAATCTTGGAATGGGGTCGTGTGAATAGAGTAGAATTCAATGCTCGTAAGACACAATGTTGCATGCTTACGCATAGATCTTCGTTTGGTAGTGGTGCTGCATCTGTTACTATGGGTGATATAGGTATTACGGAATCGGAAGCTCTTGATGTTCTCGGTATGAAAATTCAGTGTGATGTTCGTTGGACTAAACACATTTTTCAGGTTTCTAAAGAAGCTTTCAAGTGCCTCGGTTTTCTAAAGCGGTGTAGAAGATACTTCACCTCATCCGATCTCCGTACTATCTATACCACCTACATCGGTCCGAAAATGGAATACAACTCTCATGTATGGGCCGGTGCTCCAAAGTCTATTTTGGGGTTACTCGACCGCGTACAGGAGAGGGCCAAGAGGCTCATTGCTGACAGTCGGGTATCCAAATCTATTGATTCTCTACAGCATCGACGCAATGTGGGATGCATTTCACTGTTCTATCGTTACTACAATGGTTAGTGCTCTAATGAGATTAGGAAACTTGTTCCTGATACTCGCACGTTTTCACGTTTAACTCGATTTTCGATGAGAGCACATCCTTTTGTGGTTGGTTGGCCAATGAATCGTACTACGCATTACAGGGAAAATTCGTTTTTCAGCAGAACAGTCCGTATGTGGAATAAGATCGGGGGTCTTTCCTGTCACTTTTAATCTGAGAAAGTTCAAATCGAATGTCCACAGACACTACTCTCTCTTTCCCCCTTCCCGTAACCTAATTTCCTAGTTCTGGCACAGTGCATTGCTTACGTAGGGGCCATCCCCTGAGTGCTGGTCCTATTAAAAAAAAAAAATATGTTCAAAACAATCGATCAACCTCAATTCGATGTCGTGCTCAGGAGTTTGGTCTTCAAAGCACAACTTTGGCCACAATTTTGCACAAGTATTTGCATTTGTTTCCGTATAAAGTTCAGTTGACACAAAAGTTTCATCCACAACACCATTTACGCCACCATACATATGCCAATAGGATATTACAGCTCGTCCTTGACAACCCCGATTTTCATGAAAAAAAATCATAATGACTGACGCGAAAGATTTAAATGGATATTGGAGTAAACAGAGTAGTCGGTTCTTGGGAATGGCAAATTATTCAAATTATTCATCCTTTACATGGTGTGCAAGTTGATCAGGAGGAATCATTGAACCTTACTTCTTTAAAAATGAAAACGCCGTAATGGTAACTGTGAATGGAGCAATATTTTTTTTTTTAAAGAGAAGTAGCACTTCAGACAACAAAGCCTATTTAGTCAAGTACCGCGCTACATTCTTTTAGGAAAAGGATAGAATTAGATGAAACAGGTGGTGAAAGTAGAAGAATAGTCGGAAATATGTGATATGATTGAAAACTTTTTAACGCCACAACAGCATGCTTTGGACTTGATTGGTAGCAACAAGACGGTGCCACATCGCCAACATTACTGCAAAACCTCTTTCCATAACAAGTTATTTCAAGAAATGGTGATGTTGATTGACCTCTACGGTCGCCTGATTTGACTGCTTCGGACTTCTTTTTGGGGGAATATAAGAAAAGCAAGGTTTATAAAACGCCTGATCAACTCAAATAAAATATTTGTGAGGAAATTAATGAAATAGCGAGTGAATGAATGTATTGAAAAATGTGTAAAAAAGGGCTGGCATTTGTGAGGCTAACAGAGCCAGATATTTGTCCAATATTTTTTTTTTTAAAGAGAAGAAGCATTTAAGGCAACAATGCCTATTTAGTCAAGTACCGTGCTACATTCTTTAGGAAAGATAGGATAGAGAAGAGCTGCGACAGGTGGTGAAAGTAGGATAGTCGGAAATTAACTGTCGTATAAGACAGCACTGTGACCAGTGACCATGCCTTCATCACTGAGCAGCCCCATCGACAGTTAATTTTTATTTTTGTAGTGAAAAAAAACAAGGTCTTCGCTGGGAATCGAACCCACAACCCCTAGACTGACAAGCTAGTACTAGCCTACAGGGGCATCATATTGTATTCCAGACATAATTGCCGACATTAAATAAAACATTTATCAATATAAAATCCATTATCTTTCAGGAAGGGAAGGTATACAACTTTCTTTGTATAATAAAGTTGTATACCTTCCCGGCGGACATCCTTTATTTATGTATAGGCTGGCTAAATTTGTGGTTAGGAAGTAAATTGCGGGCATAAGATCCATTCTCTTTAATTTAATGAAAAATTATAAACAAG
Organism: Trichopoda pennipes; assembly: GCA_030448955.1. Lineage (NCBI taxonomy): Eukaryota > Metazoa > Arthropoda > Insecta > Diptera > Tachinidae > Trichopoda > Trichopoda pennipes. The sequence continues at coordinate 3,270,915 of JASKUP010000056.1, read as the reverse complement.
CAGTGTAGGATGCCTTCCTAGCGGACACGTGTTATTTATACTACTTACATCCATCCAAAGATGGAATACAACGCTCATGTATGGGCTGGCATCTCCAAGTCTATTTTGGAGTTGCTTGGCCACTTACAGGAGAGGGTTAAAAGGCTCATGGGGTATCCAAATCTATTGATTTTCTAGAGCAGTGTATTTCACTGTTCTATCGTTACTGCAGTGGTTAGTGCTCTAATGAAATTAGGGAACTTCTTCTCGTTACTCAAACGTTTTTGCATTTAACTCGATATTGGTCGAGAGCGCATCCGGTGAACCGTACTATGCATTACAGAGAAAGTTCGTTTTTTAGCAGAACGGTCCGTATGTGAAATAAACTCCCTCCAGAGGTCCTTCCTGTCACTTTCAATGTAGGAAAATTCAAATAGAATGTTCACAAACACTACACTCTGTTTGCTCCTTCCCATAACCTAAATTTCTAGTTCTGGAACAAAAAAAAATGCTGATGCCCATATCCGATCCAAGGTAGACCAACAACTACATGTCAATCTCTCTTTTATCATCCTTTGGCAAACTATTAGCATTCTTTATACTTTCAAGGATCAGGCAGAGAGTAACTGACCGAGATATTCTTTCGGGGACACTCAACCTCTCATTAATGGTCTTTTTGGACTATGACTTAAGTTGAGTGAATAGGAGACATACCCAAATTGCGGTGAGCCTAGATAATTCCAGGGCTTTTGATACCGCCTGGCAGAATGGCATTATTGTACTATGGATGATATAGGTATTATGGAATGGAAATCTCTTGATGTTCTTGACATGAAAACTCAGTGTGATGTTCGATGGACTAAACGCATTTTTTAGGTTTCTAAAGAAGCTTTCAAGTGCCTCGGTTTTTTAAAACGGTGTAAAAGATACTTCACTCCATTCGAATTTCGTAATATTTATACCACCCATATCCATCCAAAGATGGAATACAACTCTCATATGTGGGCTGGCGTGTCAAAGTCTATTTTGGAGTTGCTCGAGCGCATACAGAAGAGGGCCAAGAGGTTCAATGGGTATCCAACTCTATTGATTCTTTGCAGCATTGTTGCAATGTGGGATGTATTTCACTGTTTTATCGTTGCTACAATAATGAGTGCTCTAATGAAATTAGAGAACTTGTTATCGGTACTCGCACATTTTTAAATTTACCTTGATTTTTGTGGAGAGCACAAACATTTCTGCTTGATGGGCTAGTGAATCGCACTGCACATTACAGGAAAATTCGTTTTTTAGCAGAACAGTTTGTATGTGGAATAAACTGCCTACAAAGGTTTTTCCTATCACTTTGTGGAATCAACTTTTTCCAGAGGTTTTTCCTGTCACTTTCAATGCCTGAAAGTTCAAATCGAATATACATAAACACTACTCCCTCCTTTCTCCTTTCCATAACCCAATTTCCTAGTTCTAGCACAATGCATTTTATATGTAGGGGTCATCCCCGGAGTCTTGGTCCGAAAAAAAATACAAGGAAATTTTGTTTTTTTGTACGCAAATTTTGAAATACCCTTTAGTTCTAAAAACAACATAGTGAACTAAAAACTACTTTTTGCAACATGTGTTGCGGACAGACAAGAAATATCGATGGTTAATTATAGAAAAGGCGTATCTACACTTTTCGTTACTTTTCAGGAGAAGGAAAAAACGGAATAAAACCTTAAAAACTTAAGTTAGAAAAAACATTTATATTGCAATTTTTATTCAAAACAAGCAACAAATTCAATCCTGGTTAAATATTCTTATTATTTCTAATTTCTTGGAAGTTATTTTAGATGGGGCTTTTTGATATTAATTTGTTTGAAAATATATGTAAGTTAGGGCTTTTTGTCGTAACTTAAAATTAGGAGAAACTAATATAATAATTCATGTTTGAAGTAAAAAAATAAACAAATAAACAGATGTTAGTGTACTAAAATTTGGTTTTATAAGGTAAATTATCATAAAAATGGTGGCAATCTGCTGGTATGTATTTTTTTAGACCTTGCAAGTCGTCCCACTTTTTTTTTTAGATATGGCTATTTTCTCTTTATAAAGACAATCGGGGGACACATTTTCAATCGTAAACTTCGATTTCTGTGGGAGTAACTGATATTCATCTGTTATATTTGTTTTAAAATAAATTGATCCTGATGAGTCACATGCACATGCCAAGGCTCGAAGCATGTTTACTGTATGATCTCCAATGCTTCTGCCTGAAATTTTTGAAAAGTTTGATTATAAAGGGTGTTTATTTAAGCCCGATAGAACTTGAAATTGTAAAAAATAACACAAAAAATTAAATTGTAATCAAAATTTCTTTTTTATTCGAAGGATCAATACGTGACATTAACATTTGAAAATGATTTCGGGCATATGGGCACCGCGGCTGTTCTTGACGAAGCGCATTCTGGACGTCCAATTTTAGGCTACTTTTTCGAGCACTGCTGGGCGTATGTCACGAATAACACGAACAATGCTGTCCTCCAAGGCGTCAATTGTTGCTGGTTTATCAGCATAAACCAGTGACTTCACGTAGCCCCACAGGAAATAGTCGAGTGGTGTCAAATCGCACGACCTTGGAGGCCAATTGACAGGTCCATTTCTCGAAATCAACTTATCGCCAAATTTTGATTTCAATAAGTCGATGGTTGCGTTCGCTGTATGGCACGCAGCGCCATCCTGTTGAAACCACATCTCGTCCGGATCAATGTCATCCATATTTTCAAACAAAAAATCATTGATCATAGTGCGGTAACGATCTCCATTGACCGTAACGCGAGCTCCGGGCTCATTTTTTAAGAAATAAGGTCCGATGATGCCACCAGCGTGAAAACCGCACCAAACGGTGCATTTTTCTGGATGTAATGGAGTCTGTAGGGTCTGTTGTGGATTGGTCTTACTCCATATGGGGCAATTTTGCTTATTAACAAACCCGTTAAGCCAAAAATGCGCCTCATCGCTGAACACAATTTTGCGATAAAACAACGGGTCAGTTGCCAACTGCTCTAAAGCCCAATCGGCGAAAGAACGACGCATATAATGGTCTCGTGGCTTCAATTCCTGCACCAGCTGGATCTTATACGGGTGTGGGCCGAGATCTTTGCGCAAAATTTTCCACGTAGTGGACGGACAGTGCCCCAATTCCTGCGACCGACGACGAATTGATAAATTTGGATCTTCTTCCACACTTTCGTTTACAGCGGCGATATTCTCTTCAGTACGCACATTCCTTCGACGTGTTGGTGTTATTGCATCCTCTAGAGAGTATGTGGTACGAAATCTATCGACAGTTCGACGAATGGCTTGTTCAGATGCACAATTATGTACGCCATAAAAATGACGAAGTCGTCTATAAGTTGCGCGAATCGACGACTGATTTTCAACGTAAATTTGGATAATTTCGTAGCGTTGTTCAAGCGAGAGTCTATTCATGATGATTTGTCAGAGTATACTGAAACAAATAAAAAAAAAATGTTTTATCAAAATTTCATTTTGTGTGTTACGTTTTACAATTTAAAGTTCTATCTAGCTTAAAAAAACACCTTTTACATAACTGAAGAGTTTTTTCAGTGTGCAATATTTTACCTGGTCGTATTGATGTGTAAACCTTTGAAATATTTTCGAAATTTAAAAAATAATCATAACGCAAATAGTGCGCTTGTAGAGGTGCTGGAACTTTTCTAGCTTCCTTAACTAGTTGAACAAATTGAGACGGCAAGTTTATTTGTTTTTTATTTATTTTTCTCTCTATAAGGGAATGGGTTGCCTCACATTTCATTTGCGTATGGCCACTTATTAAATACTTTTATTTGGGTACGGTTTTCCGTCGACCCTCGTCAAATTTGGTTTGTGAACAAACCGGTTTCGGCTGTTTACCATCTTCAGTGTTCTTTTCGTACTAGTTGCGTTCTATTGTCAGTTGTGTTTATATAGTTCGTGTCTCCCTTCGTGTTATTACGTTCGACACTTTCTGTCTTTTTTGCCTGCATCTCTCTTTCCTTTTTCGTTTGTCTCTTTTTACCTAATTTGTCGCTCCCTTTTTCATTCGTCTTTTTTCCTAACTAAATCCCTTTACGATCATGCTTGTTGTCCGTTTTTGTTTATGTGTGAACCTATTGGGTTTTTTTTTTTTTTTTTTTTATGTGACATAATAATCTGTAATTGTACGTTTATGATGTTCTTTATTGCTTTCGACTTGTGCACCTGCGTAACGTTTTTGTGCTGGTGTAGTGTTTGTTTTCCTGTAAAAATGTTTCAACGGTTCAAATATTGTGTCCGAAGCAGTGTTTATTTGTTCATTTTTTATTCGTCCGTCAAACGTTTTCTGTTTGTATACATATTTCCATGTTTTCCAATACATTTAATCTCCTTCCTTTGAGCTGTGTATGAAGCAGTTTAACCGTTGTCTTTAGATGTCCTGGTGTACATTTGTTGTTAAATATATGGTTCGCAAAGTTTGATTCCGGAGTTGATTTTGGTTCTCGTAGTTTTTTGTTATAGTCTCTAATGTGTCCCCTAAATCTGGTCTTAATTTTCCGTCCTGTTTGCCCGATGTAGCCATAGTGGCATGTACTAGTTAATTTGTACACTCCTCGTTTGTCCAGTATATTTGCCTCGGTTGTTCTATTCCGTAGTATTCTGCCTAGGTTGTTTCCTGTTCTGAATGCGGTATTGATGTTGTGTTTTCCAAAGAATTTCGCCAGTTTGTACGTTGATTTTCCCATATATGTTAATGTAGCCCATTTTCTCCTTTCATTCTCCTGTTCTTTGTTCGTTCTAATCTGTCTCCTGATGTTATCTACGAGGCGCTTTTTGTATCCGTTGTTCCCCGCTATGGTGTATATTGTTTCCATTCCCTTCATATACATTTGCCGTGTTAGTGGTGTTCTCTCGAGTCTTGCCGCGCTTCCGTGTCGCTGGGGATGATCCGATGAGTCGCGTACTATCGTGTCCGTTGCTGTTGGTTTATTATTAAATACTTCTGTTCAATTGTTATTTCGGGTTCTTTTGAAAAAGTCAACAAGGCGTTAGAGAAAACAGTATTATGATTTTGGTGAAAGCAGCCGTCCGAGTAAATAATAATATGATGGCAATTTCATTTTTATTTTTTTTTAGTCTACTCTAAATTCAACTTTAAATGACTTAGGGCTTTTTTCTTTAAAAAAAAAAATTCGAATGAGTTAGGGCTTTTTTTTTATAGGACTATAAATCCGCTATTTGCAATCATGGCCCACTATTTTTTTTTAGGGAAGGTGTATTTGACCGTGGTCTACCAGAATACATTAAAAACGCGATTTCAAAAAAAAAAAAATGTAGATACGCCTTTTCTATATTAAGCCAACGATATGCAAATGAAAAATGATTCAATTTTAAAAGGAAAGATAGAAAACATAAAAATTATTATTGTTAACAATTTTTTTTCTTTATAAATGCGAGTGCAACTCACGCTTACAAAACCAGTTGGAATTCAAAATAAATTTAAATGAAAAATTATAAACAAATAATTGAAAGTTTTAACAAAAAAAAAAAAAAAAAAAAAACACTAGAAGAAGTAATTCAATAAACCTGTTAATAAATACGTTTTATTATTAATTAATTAATTTATTAATAATTTATTAACATTTTTTTTTAAATAAATATTGCGTTTTTTGCATTAATTATTTATTGTGAGGAAAATAAATTCAAGTTTTAATTAAAAAGCTTCCCTGAGAAGAATCTAAACGAAGCGAAGAAAATAGAAAAGAGAAATTTTTCTTAAGTTATTTAAATAAATTATGTACAGTTTGTAAAAAATATCTTTGCACATGGAGAAAAACAAAAAAAAAAAACTGCAAAAGATTCAGATTTATTTTTTCGAACAATATTTTATAGACATATATGATTTGGTAATATAATATATAAAAAAACTATATATAATAAATATCTTTTTTCTTTTTTTAGATCTTTTTTTTATTATATATTTTTTTTTCAATATTTCGCTTTCCTTTGGAAAGCTTCTTCAGGAAAAAAAAAAAAATTTTAAATATTTGAAAACAAAAAAATTGTTAACAAATTGAAAAAGATAAAAAAAGATCGTTTAAAAAACTATAAAAATTATCAAATAATTATATAAGAAAAAATAAAAAAAAACAAACAAGAAGAAATCAATATAAAGGTGTACATTACATAATAGTGAATTCAAATGTTTTGAAACATTTTTTCAATTTGTTAATAATTTTTTTGTTTTCAAAAATTTTAAAATATTTTTTTTTTCCTGAAGAAGCTTTCCAAAGGAAAGCGAAATATTAAAAAGAAAAAATATATAATAAAAAAAAGATCTAAAAAAAGAAAAAAGATATTTATTAAAGATAAAAAAAGATCATTAAAAAAACTATAAAAATATAAAAAAACTTTTATAACAATGAAAAAATTCTAAAGTGGAATATTAAAAAATAAAAATAGTTAAATTTTTTTACTGTAAAAAAAAATGTTTGCACACATGATGAAATTTTAAGTGTAAGTGTAAATTTTTGAATTTTTATTTCTAATATTTTGTGTGTCCACCTCGAGCATCCATTAGCGCTTGTTGACGTGTTCGCATCGATTGAATCAGCTTCGGAATATTATATTTATAACGGTATTTTTTCCCACTCTTCTTTAATAAAGCGTATCAAATCGTTTTTGTTCGTTGGTGATTTTTTTCCTACCTTTTTCTTTAGATGAACCCACAAATTTTCGATAGGGTTTATATCCGGACTTTGGGCAGGTGTGTCAATAACTTTGGTACAGTTGTATAGTAACCAGGACCTACATAAATAAGATTTATGCTTGGGATCAGTATCTTGATAGTATTTGTATTTCAATTTATTCGGATTATCCGGGTCTATAAAACCAAATTTTTTAGCGCTGGCGGTCAGTTTGTTTTTTAATATATCAAGATAGACTTCTTTAGTCATTATTTCATCCAAAATCCTGATCACACCAACTCCTTTACTGGATATACAGCCCCATACCATTACGGACAGTTTTCCAAACTTTACTGTAGGAATAAGATTTTTATTTTCTAGCGCAGTCAAGGGCCTTCGCCAAACTCTTTGTGGTCCGTCATGATAATAGAGCATAATTTTTGCTTCATCCGAGAAAATAACATCGTCCCAATGCGCTGGAGGAAGTGAAACGTGTTCGGTGGCAAATCTTAACCTCTTTTCAATATTTTGACCTGAGAGCAGGGGTTTTTTCCTAGCCACTCTTGACGAATATTTGTGCTTTTGAAGAACATTTCTGACGCTTGTATGGGAAACACGTACGTCAAAGTCTTTTTCTACTTGAAGAGCTAATTTTTTCGTGCTGGATTGGGGGTTATCATAAACTGTTCTAATTATTTTTCTTTCAATTCGCGGCGTTACTTTTTTCGGCCTGCCTGTCGATCCTTTTAAGTCTTGTCGTCCTTCTTTTTCAGCACGGGATATGATATTGTAAACAGTTCTGACTTTCAGGGAAACATATCGGCTATTTCCTGGGCAGATTTGCCTTTGTAGCGATTGAAATAGACCAATTGTATAATATTTTTTGACACTCGTTTTCCTGGCATTCTTTATACTTAAATATGCGGTCACTTCTTTCATTAACAATGATCAATTTATTAATAAACCTTTGTTTAACTCTTTCACATTCCATTCTATTTATAAAAAACCCCAAATGCACAAAATGTTTGAAAAATAGCAGCATTTTTGTCCCTTTTTAATTGTCTTCTTTCAATGTGCAAAGATTTTTTTACACTTTTTATACTGAGTAAACTTCTTTTTGTTGTTGTTGTTGTTGTAATGTGTTAGAGTCTAAACACAATCATTGCGGTGCGATTTCTCGTTGCGGGAGAGAGAAATAAACACAATACACCGGAAGACGGCGGCGGCAAAACTTGTCATTGTTTGTTTACATTTTTTATGAATTTATTGGTGCCTAAATTTTTGTACAATTTGGTGTTTGTGTTAAATATTTTATGATGGCAGTAAATAAAAAAATTCAAGCTATTAAAAACATTGTAAATTTGGTAGAGGCCACGTTTGATTTATGTGTGGAATTAGAAACCACGAGACATAGTAACATTTTTACTTTTATGCTTTTTGCACCTTTTTTATTGATCCCACAGCAATTAATATAAACTTAAAAATCACATGTGTTTTGTTTACAATAATGTTGTGAACACCGCCAATTAATGAAAAACTATGGCAACATCAGAAAGAGAAAGAGTGTAAAAAATTGAGAGAATAAAAAAACCGCAATGAAATAAAATAGATTTGAATTTTATGCCGCACCGCACTGCGGTTTTTTACTACAAAATCGTATGAAAAAACGCACCGCAATAAAATATCGCAGTATTGTGTTTAGACTCTAAGTCTATTTGAAAAGTATTGACGCCTTATAGTCGCAAACAACTACCGTAATGTGATGTGTGCAAAACAACAACAGTATACTAATGTTTTTTTTTGTTAAAATTCTTTAATGGAGATAATATTTAAAATTTTCTTTTCTGTGCAAAGATATTTTTTACAAACTGTATGTTATTTTTTATCTTATTTCAGCTTAATTTTATAACACAAATTAAAAAGCAGTTAAAAAATAAGAAATTAAAAAGAAAAGAAAAAGACAATAATATTTTGTAGACGAAAAAAAAAGCTGCGAAATTCTTTTGAATGGAAACATTGAATTCTCTAATACTTTTACTCTATAAGTTACGTTTTAGTTGTGTGGGTATTTGTGAGCCTGTTTGCTGCTTTTATCAATTTAGTACATGTGCTTATCGAAAAAAACAACAAGCACAAGTAAAAGAACAAGAACAACAACAGCATCATTATCATCATTATTATTATTATCAGCAGTCTACCCAAAAGAATAATAGTCATCATCATCATCATATAAAAACTCAACGCCGTCACCAACACCAAGATCAGCACGTACAATTACAGTACTTGCACAAACAACAACTACAGCAACAAAAATATCATCAGATAATACCGTTACTGATGAAAGAACTTAAAACGATTGTCCATGTACTTGCGACAAAAAAAATAATTTTGTAAACAGAAACACACACACACACGCACACACGCTTTCAGTTTTCTTTTTTCTTTTCTTTTTTTTATTATTATTATTATTATTTTGGTTACACAAGTATTGGTGGCGAAATTTATTAAATTAAATTACTTCCAACCAGAAAAAAAAGCACGAAGCACAAAAAAAAAACCAGCTGCCGCGTAATAGCAAAAAACAACGACAGCAACAGCAACAACAACGGCAAATCATTTAATCATATTAAGGTGGGTATTAAATGAAAAAAAAAAGAATTATAGCATGCTTTTTATTACAGTTATTTCTTGCTGTATATAATTGTACTGTTATCACAAAAAAACAGTACTTTATCAACATTTTGTTTTTTCGTTGCCCTGTTATTTTTGTGACAATGATGGCAACAATCTGCCATCATCATTGTTTTTGTTTTTGCTTTTGCTTTTGTCATTGCACTTAAATTTTGAAAACTTTTTTATTAACGACTCCTGATAGTAAACTTTATTTGCAAACATGCTGCCGCCATTAAATAATTTATTTACACGTGTTTTTTATTTTCGTTTTCGTTAATTTATATTAATTTAATGAGACTTTTAAGTTCAAATAATAAAAATAAAAATTTTACTTCATGTTATGAAATTCCCTTTATTGAAATTTAAAAATTCTTTAAATAAGTTAGATGAAAGGCAGACCCTAACAACCCCGAAAATTACCATCCAGTTAAAATTGAAAGCTTCTTTAAGGAACCTCAAAAACGAACATCACACTGGATTTTCATGCACTTTCTAAGGTGTTGGAAAGTATGATTCATTTTTATCTTGTGAGGTACCTGCAGTGCAACTGTTATGTTGTTTATATTTTTTTCGCCCGTAAGTGAAATACTGTTGTTATTTCCCGTCTTCTCTGGGCTGTTGTTCTCTTGAAGTTAATGGCGAGCGCTTTCAATACCTCCTTCTTTTATTCTCTCCGCCTTTTTTGGCTGTTGTTCATTCGGTGTAAATGGCGAGAGCTTTCGATGTGAAGACATCATTTTCAAGCCGTGATTGACTGGTGAGTCAGTGTTCGCGTTTACGTAGTTCTGTTGTTGAGTTCGTATCTAACCGGACCCCCCGGGGGCACATATATGTATATGGTCTTTGGAGAAAGCAACAACTTAGACCTGTGCAACTGGGGGAAAAAAGGGAGCCCAGTCCCCTGAAGTCAGCAGGGCTGCAACTGGAAACTCCACTTTATTTCCACGGGAATCAGCAAGCCGCAGAGTTCGTTAATTGTCTCTTTAGACATTTAACTGTTCTCTGACTGAGTATCGTGGTGGTTGTGGTTTCGCGGCCTCATAACAGTTTATGATTCTATGGTGGCCGGGTTCATTTCACCTTTAATAACACCTACCTGGTGAAATGTTCCCAGATCCAGTGAGCATGCTAGACATGTGTTCTGGACAGGAGTTGGAAAGTCTCCAACTCTTTAGCAAGGAGTGATAATTTGCAGCCCAGCTCTGGAATCATTAAAGTTGCAACTAGGAAACACCTGTTGCATAGAATTATAGCTTCGGCTTCCTAGGACGATCATGACGTTCCAAATGAGGCAGTGGTTTGACCACCATCTGATTAAGACTACATAGTCAGGCGCAGATGTAAATCTAATCACACAGTTCGTATCTATTCATGTCGGCAGAATGCCATCCATTTGTCACTTTATGCAAAGTAAATCTCTCAATACCTCCATCTTCTATTATTATCTAGGTACTTGTGTCCGTCTGAGAATGTTTTTCGTTTGTTCGTGTGTATAAGTAGTTTTAGTGGTCTGAAAATTGTGTGTGAGGTGGTGTTTACCTGTTCGTTTATAATGTCACTGCTTTGAAAGTTTTTGTTTTGTAGATTTCCATGTCTTCAAGAATGTCTAGTCTTCGTCCTTTTTTGCTAGGATGTAGTATTGTCATACCTTTATCTATTTTCCTTGGTGTGTGTCAAAGTGTAAAACAAAGTTGGAATCTTCTCTTTTCCGTTTGTATGAGCATATCTGTTCAATATGTTACTTAGCTACCGACAGAATGTATGGTTGACGTAGGCAGCAATCCATAGATGACTTGCTACTTTTCATTTCGAACAAATGGTGCAACTCCATACATCAACTACATACACATCGGCGGAAGTAAGGTGGTGGCTCTAGATATTTCCATGGTATGTCAACAAGCAAAATTGTCTCATTGGGGCTTCTAAAAATCGTAGAATGATTTTTGAGAAAACTTTGCATGCTCAACATATCACTGTATGGTGCGGTATGTGGTCTGAAAGCGTGATCCTTAAGCCGTAAGCATATTCAAATTTGTCAATCCTTGACGTTCTTAATAATTGGGCTTATCCAAAACCATCACAAGGCGAATTTTGGGTAAGGATTTGACTTTGAAGCCTTGTAAGTTATAACCGGTGCCGAAATTGAAGTCGACCGACATTGCCGTAGATTCGCTTAGTTTATTCAGAAACAACCGAATGAAGCCCATTTTCATTTGTCAGGGTATGTCAATAAACAAAATTACCACATTTGGGCTTCTGAAAATCCAAGGCAGCCTGAGAAGCCTTCGCATGCTTAACATATCACTGTATGGTGCGCTATTGGTTTGAAGGCGTGATTGGACCGTTTTTTTTTTTCAAGATGTCGCTGGAAATGCAGTAACAGTCACGCTATCGCGAGATGCTAACAACTCAGTTTTGGCCTAGTGTTGACGTGGTGGATATCATTGACATGTGATATTATTGAGATGCGTTCGCATGCTCAACATGTCACTGTATAGTGTGCTATCTGGTCGGGAGTCGTGATTGGGGTGTTTTTTTTTCGAAGATGAGGCTGGAAATGCGGTAACAGTCAATGGATTACGCTATCGCGAGATGCTAACTACTTAATTTTTGTCCTATCACTGACATGTGGTTTCAACAAGGCGGTGCCACATGTCACACAGCCAATAAAATGATCAATTTATTGCAAACCAAATTTCCCGATCGCATAATTTCCCGAAAATCAGCATTTAGGTGGTCAGCCAGATGGTGTGATTTAACACTAGTGGATTATATCGTGTGGAACTATGTTAAGAAAAGAGTCTATACGGAGCCAAGCGAATCGATTTCTGTCTTAAAACTCAAAATCCGTAATGTGATTAACGAAATAGTACCGCCATTTTTCCAAAAACTGATTAAAAACTTAAATGTCTGTCAGCGTGGTCGTGGACATTTGCCAGATATCATTTTTCATTCATTCATGGTGATTGATGTGATGTGATTTACATCTGCACCGACTAGGTAGTCATAATCAGATGGTGGTCAAACCACTTTGAATGATTTGCAAACGTCATTCACGCCCTAGGAGGCCATCGAATACGCATATCCTCCGGTCACTCCTAGTAGCAATTTCGAAAGCCCGAAGTAGGCCGCAGCCTTCACTCCTTGCTAAAGAGTTGGAGACTTTCCAACTCCTGGTCCAGAACGCATAAGCCTTATATAATTAAGAACACGACGGCATTCATACTCACTGTGTTCATTATGAATGATCCGACCAACAAACTATCACGAGGGTCTCGAAACCACAACCACCACGACACTTCCATATAGGGGCCAACCTCAATAACCAGTCAGAGAACAGCTAATTGTCTCAAGAGACAAATAGTGAATTCTGCGGGCGTACTGATTCCCGTGGAAATATGTGGATTGTCCAGGTGGCTCCTACTAGCCTTTGAGGGGCCTGAGCTCCCTTTTACCCCGCAAGACACCAGTCTAAATGGAATAGTAGGTTCCCCCGGGGGACATTCATGGTGATGCGTGATAAGATTTATGTCGGTACCTAGCGTGTGTATGCCATAACTTGACGGTGATCAATCCACTTGGGCGATATGATACGTGTGCTGCGTCCTAGGAAGCCAAAAACTTCTTTCTAGCAACATGTAATTAATTTGATTAACGAAACAGTGCCGCCATTTTGCCAAAAAAGGGATTAAAAACTTTAATGAAAGTCGTTACTTTCTGTCAGTGTGGTCGTGGTGGGTATTTGCCAGAAATCATTTTTCGTTCATAATTGCCGAACTTTTCTCTTCGTGTAAAACAAAAAAAAAAATTTAATCATCTTGATCTAAATTTCTTTTTTGGGAAAACAAACTTCTTTTTGGAAAACCCTTTACAGTTCAATTTTTATTTGCAATATAAGTATGCATGTATGTATGTATGTATATATAACAGTTTTTAGTTTTTTGAAGCAATATTACCGTTAGACTTGCTTATGTTATTGGCATTTTACAGCAAAATTTGCCACATCGTTTTACTTTTGCAACAATGTAAAGCGGGTTAAAACGTTACATTTTGAAATTAGGCGATTTTTATAAAATTTTTCTTGCTTTGTATTTTTCAAAGGCAACGTTTTACTGACGTGTATCATTATGAAAAACTAAGGTTAAGTTGAAATAAGAATGTGTTTAAGGTGCTGTTACGATCAAATTTTTTGAAAATATTTTTACAGAAATAAAACAAAAACTGACAGCTTTTTATAAAAATGTTTCAGATGACTTAATCTTGATTTTATATAGTCAATTTAATCTTTCAAGGTTTTGCTTTACAGATTAAAGTAAAATATAACTTGCAGGCATTTTGTTTAAAAATATTTTTTGTTTTTATTTAATTTAAAAGTAGGCAATTATTTACTTTTTAAAATGATTTATGGCAATGGAATTTTAAATAAAATTTATCATTTTTAAAGTGTGTTTGTATGTATTTTAGGAAAAATATAATTTTTGTTTCAAGGGCCTATTGAGAATAATGTGGAGGATAAATTGTTAAAATTTTTTTTTTAAATATTTTTGTAGAGTATACAGATTTGTATCTTTGCTAAGCATTTAAAAAAAATAAAATTTTTTAAGGGAATAGTTTTTTTTAACAGAAACATAACTTTCTCGGAACAAAACAAGTTTTTTTTTTTAATTTTGATAAAAACAATATTTTTTTTTTATATATAAAAAAAGTGATTTTAATGATAAAGTAAATTGTATATCTACATACATACAGGGTGTCCGCTGGGAAGGTATACAACTTGGTTTTACCGCCATTTTGTTAAACATTAGCCTTCACAGTTCATATTTGACAGTCGCGAAGTAGACACGTGGCAAATTTGTTATGGAAAAATATTTTAATCGTTAAAAAATTTTATCAAAAACAATCATCGATTACTGTCACGATGAGAAAGTAATGCAAAATTTTTTGGAACAAACAACACGTCAACAAAACGCACTATTTATCGTGTAGTGAATAATTTCGAAGAAAGAGGGTCTTTAGGTGATAGACCCAAGCATGGACCATAACGTACTGCAAGATCGGCTGAAAACATTACTGCTGCTCAAGAAAGTGTTCAAAACATTCCATCAACCTCAATTCGACACCGTGCTCAGGAGGTTGGTTTTCAAAGCACAATTTTGGCCATAATTTTGCACAAGGATTTACATTTGTTTCCATATAAGATTCAGTTGATACAAGAGCTTCTTCCACAAGATCATTTATACCGCCATACATATGCCACTAAGATATTACAACGCGCTCATGACAACCCCGATTTTCCTGAAAAAATCATATTGAGTGACGAGACACAATTTTATTTGAATGGATATGCGAATAAAAGTCGGTTCTGGGGCATGGTTAACCCTAAAATTATTTAACAGTCACTTTTGCATCCATTAAAAGTGACAGACTGTTGTCCAATTTGGTAAGGAAGAAACATTGGACCTTACTTCTTGGAAAATGAAAATAGCTAACGTTATCTATGAGTGGGGAGCAATATCGTGATATGATTGAAAACTTTTTAACGTTACAACGGCATGCTTTGGGCTTGACTAACATGTGAAATCAAAAACACGATGTCCCATCGCATACCGCCAGGACCACCCAGGAGCACATTGATACATTTTAACGGAATCTCACTGTCATTACATGTGTCTTCGGGGGTATAAGGGAGCCCAGTCCCTTTTAAGGCTAGCAGGAGCTAACTGGACAATTCCACTATATTTACACAGGAAAGAGTTCAGCTATTTGTCTTTTTTGCATTTTAGCTGTTCTCTGACTGATTATTGAGGTTGGCCCTCCGGAAGTATCGTCATGGTTGTGGTTTCGAGGCCTTCGTTTGAGTTGTGTTGGCCGGATCATTCACAATGAACACAATGATAGGTGCAGGTCCAGTGAGCATGAATGATGTTGTGTTCTTCATGCGTTCCGGACCAGGAGTTGGATAGTCTCCAACTCTTCAGCAAGGACTGAAGGTTGCGGCCTGCTCCGGGCTTTTGAAGATGCCACTAGGAGTGACCGGAGGATATACGTATCTGAAGGCCTCCTAGAGCGAGGATGACGCTACATTTCATCCACAGTAATATGATCCACCATCTGGTTATGGCTTACAAAGCTAGATGTAAATATTATCATGCATACCGCCGGGATTACAATGGAATTACCGCGAGACCTCTTTCCCTAACAAGTTATTTCAAGAAATGGTGATGTTGATTGGCCTCCATGGTCGCCTGATTTGACTGCGCCGGACTTCTTTTTGAGGGGATATATGAAAGGCAAGGTTTATGCAAACAAACTAGAAACGCTTGAGCGACTCAAACAAAATATTTGTGATGAAATTACGAAATACTCCGTGAAATATGTGGAAATGTAATGAAAAATGTGCTGGAATTTGTGAGGGTGACGGAGGCGGGCATTTATCTGTCATTGTATTCCATACATAATTGCCGACATTAAATAAAACATTTTTTAAATATAACATCCATTCTCTTTCATTTAATCACCCGGAGACCCTGTACTTGTGTACCTAATTCTTACTTTTATCTTTTAACTTGCTTTTTAAATTATCTTTTAATATTTTAATTATTGTTGGTATGTTTAGTTAAGTAAATAAGGAATAGAAAAACGTTTAAATTTTGCTAAAACGTAGTTTTCATCTAAAACGTAATAAGTTTTTGATATGCTACAGCAAAATCGCTACTAAACAGTAAAACAAAGTAATAAATAATTAAAACTAAACAAACAGACGATAAGTAAATATTTTAACATGCAAATAAATTGAGCGATGTGGCTACACTCGTATCCTTACACAGTATCAATAACGTTTGAGAGTGAGAGAAAACAAACAGAGTTTGAAAAAGAGTTGCTAGATCAGTTTTAATATAAGAAAAATCGTCAGAAGTTACATACAAAAAGATCTTTTATTACTTTTGCCTTAAACAACATTTCGTTAAAAAACAAAAAGTAAAGAAAAATAAATAAAAATTTGTTAAAATTATGACAACTTTGAAAATTTAACAATTTAACAAAATGACAAATATTTTATACTACGTTAAAGTATACTATCAAATAGATATCAAACAGCTTTTTTTTTAGCAATAAAAAAGAAAATGGTGATATTTATTCTGTAACTTTGATAATAGTTAAGTATAATATAAAAAAAAAATTGTTGATATCTTAACATTTTATTTAAAATGTTTATTTAACAAATATTTTTTTTTTGTTTAACCTGCGTCAACTGATTTATAACCTCTAAATGCTGTCAGGCGGAAAAAAAATATTCCACCAAATGACAGCTATGAACGTTGGCTTATCTTGAAAAAATAGCTAAAAAAACAAATTTCAGAAGCTGCTTATATTTTTAGCAAAACATAATATCTATCCAAAACTTTGGTGTGTTAACAGTTATCACGTTTTAAGCTAAAATTTTATTCTAGCACAATAATGTCTATTTCACAATAACTTTTTTGTTTTAAATCTTATCACTTCATTTAAAAAGTTTATAATTATAATGCGTAATAAAATTTTTTTTAATTGTTTAAAAAAATATAAAAAAAATAAATTTAAAAAGTAAAATTTTGGCCAAGAAGAGACAAGAAAGATTTTATAGCCCGCACTTGAATTTTGTGTGATTAAAATCTGTTAATTGAAGCGTATATACTTCAACTGAAATATATCTTTTATCTTTTCGCCTTAATTTTATACTTTAAGGAGTTTTGAACTAAACGAAGTGATGACAAGAAGTCTATTTTAACACAACTTTTTTACACAACATTTATTCTCCAATAGATTTTAAGTGATTATTTTCTTTTAATTAGAAAGACTTGCATCAAGGATAATAGTGCTTCTTGGTTTACTACCGATAAGGTTTCTAAATTAAGACCCAAGTGTCCACCGGGAAGGTATACTACTTTGTTTGTTTACAATTTTTGATTAAATGAAAGAGAATGCATCTTATATTTAATGATGGCAATACAACATCGCCTCTGTTAGCCTCACAAATGCGAGCCCTTCTGAGCACATTTTTCATTACATTCTTCAATATTTCAAGCGATATTTCATTACTTTCATCACGAATATATTGTTTGAGTTGCTCAAGCGTTTTTGGTTTGTTTGCACAAGCCATGCCTTTCAGACATCCCCTCAAAAAGAAGTCCGGAGCAGACAAATCAGGCGACCGTGGAGGGGAGGCCAATCAACATCTCCATTTATGGAAATAACTTAGTAGGGACAAAGGTCTCGCGGTAATTCCATTGTAATCCTGGCGGTATGCGTGATAAGATTTACATCTGTATCTAGCTGTGTAAGCCATAAGCAGATGGTGGATCATACCACTGTGGATGAAATGTAGCATCATCCTCGCCCTAGAGGGCCTTCAGATACGTATATCCTCCGGTCACTCCTAGTTACAACTTCAAAAGCCCGGAGCAGGCCGCAACCTTCACTCTTTGCTGAAGAGTTGTAGACTATCCAACTTCTGGTCCGGAACGCATGAAGCTTAAAGGTCGGGGCACATAGAATCCGTCATGCGTTATACTTTGACGTATTCAACTGAAGTCAAAGTAACGACGGATTAGGTTGGCACAATGATTACTTTGTTGACGGATAAGAAATCAGCTGTTTTTTTGTTTTTCTTATTTTATATTTTTTTGCAGCAAAGTTTTATTAAAGTGCACATTTGAAATGGAGTTAGACGACGTCTTAGACTTTCTATTAACGGTAATTTGTACTATTTATTCCATTATTTATTATTATTTATAATTTATTTAAAAAATATTTTACTACGATAGAGCGAACAAGAAAAATAAAAACAAGAAGAAGCGAAGGAAAAATGTCAAAGTACTCCACGTACGTCAAAAGTTAAAAGTTGGCCAACTTTCTTACTTTGCGTTGACGGTGACATATTAATTGTGACAACGCTGTTAAGAAAACGTGTATTTCAACTTACTTGTCAGTTGAAAAATACAACGTATGACGGATTCTATGTGCCCCAGCCTTAATAAAATTTAAGAACACAACGGCATTCATGCTCACTGGACCTGCACCTATCATTGTGTTCATTGTGTGTGATCCGATCCACACAACTCAAACGAGGGCCTCGAAATCACAACCACGACGATACTTCCGAATTACCAACCTCAATAATCAGTTAGAGAACAGCTAAAAGGCAAAAAAGACAAATAGCTGAACTCTTTCCTGTGTAAATACAGTGGAATTGTCCAGTTAGCTCCTGCTAGCCTTAAAGGGGACTGGGCTCCCTTATACCCCCGAAGACACATGTAATGACAGCGAGATTCCGTTAAAATATATCAATGTGCTCCTGGGTGGTCCTGACAGTATGCGATGGGACATCGTGGTGTTGATTCCACATGTTAGTCAAGCCCAAAGCATGCCGTTGTGGCGTTAAACAATTTTCAATCATCATCATCACGATATTGTTCCCCACTCATAGATAACATTACGCTGTTTTCATTTTCCAAAAAGTAAGGTTCCATGATTCTCCCAAATTGCCAAACCAGTCTGTCACTTTTAATAGATGCAAAAGTGACTGTTGAATAATTTTAGGGTTAACCATGCCCCAGAACCGACTTTTATTCGCATATCCATTCAAATGAAAATGTGCGTCGTCAGTCAATAGGATTTTTTATGAAAATCGAGACTGTCATAAGCGCGTTGTAACATCTTATTGGCATATATATGGCGGTATAAATGGTCTTGTGGAAGAAGGTTTTATGCCAACTGAAACTTATATGGAAACAAATGCAAATCCTTGCGCAAAATTATGGCCAAAGTTGTTCTTTGAAAACTAAGCTCCTGAGCACGGTGTTGAATTGAGATTGATGGATTGTTTTGAACACTTTCTTGAGCAGCTGTAATGTTTTCAGCCGGTCTTGCAGTACGTTGTATTTCATGCTTGGTCCTATCATTTACAGCTCCTCTCTTGCTTTGCAATCATTCACTACACGCTAAACTGTGCGTTTTGTTAGCACGTTGTTTCTCCCAAAAATTTTAGGTCACAGTAATCGATGATTAATTTTGATAAAATGTTTTAACGATTAAAACACGTAGGATTATTGAATATTTTTCCATAATAAATTTGCCACGTGGCTAATTCACGACTGCCAAATATGAACTGTCAAGACTAATGTTTACTAAAATGGCGGCAAAACGATGAAGTATTACTTTACCGTTAAGCATTGCAATTGTTGAGAAGATGGGTATTTCAATATGAGAGAGAAAGAAAGAGAAACAGAAAGAGAGATTCTATCTTGCCCTTGTTTTCTAAAACATTAATTTGCGAAAAAAATCGCCAAAGTGGCCATATTTTCGAAATCGTAAAAAATAATACAAATAAAAATCAAAGAAAAAATCAAGTTAATTTTAGATTTATTAAATCTAAAATAATATTGAAATAAAGCTGCTGGCACATTAAAAGTGAGAAAAAGGTTCTGAATAGTGATAAAGCTTTGTTATTTTGAAGCATCCACATCGGCAATAGCATTTAATAAATAGTTTTAGACGATCGTATATGAAAACTGAGTAATAGAGACGGAGAGGGAGAGAGAGAGATACAGAAAGCAAAATAATCGATCTGTGATCCGAACTTTCAATCATAAAAAACTGTTCTATAAATTTGTTCTGCGTCTGCTCTGCATTAAATCAAAAGTAATAATAATGCGCCTACAATTCAGAATGCTGTTTGTAGCTGCATAAATGGACTAAACACAACTTTCTGACTCAATATAAAATATGAATGTGTGACTGCACTCTGCATAAAATTGGAATGAATGATGGAAAGTGTTCTGTTTGTCATAGAGCACTGTTTGTAAACACAGCATGATGGTACAAACGCGATTCAGTAAAGAAATTGAGTAAAAGTATTCTTAAATGTCAAGAAAACTTTTTCAATTACTTGTTATAATTTAAGGCTATCGACAAAGCTGAATGACTAGGGCTTCTGGCATCCAGTAGCTAACTACTGACTAAGAATTCACTATAAAGTAGAAGTAGAAGAGATGGCCAAAGTTGCAATTAATATACAAGCAATTAAAAATTGCTCTGATATTGAAATATTACAGCGAAATTGCTTTGAGAATTTTTGAAAATCTTTTCGATTTCATTAAAATCCAACAACACGTTCGTTTTTTTTTTAAATTCAAATAAAACTTTGCTGAAAACCCTTAAAATGGCAACATTGCACATCAATATTGAATTTCAATAACAAAAACAAAAAATTACGCATTAAATTTCTTTTTATTTTGTTGTTGTTGTTTCTTTCTTATTGAAGTTCAGTTTACCAGCAATGAATTTTCTTTTATTAGATATCCGCTCAATTACTCATCGTCTTCTTAACTGTAATTGTACGAGAGCACATGATTAATTGATTCATGATTAAAGAGTTGCCATCAGTTTTGTAATTGTAATTATTTTTAGGATTTTTATTGTTGGAGAAATTTTATGAATTCGCTAACTGTTATACAGAGATATTTAATTGTCATCATTTAGAAATGCTCTCAATAGTACGAGAGCAGTTTGATAAATCATTTAACACTTTTAATGCTTTTATAAAACGGATTTATAAATTTTTAAGCAAAAATCGTCAATTTGACTGCATTGAAATCAAATATAATTTTGTTGCAAAATACTGTCCAATGAAAAATTTAATTTTTTTGGCGTTAAAAAACTATCACCAAAACCAGGGAAATATTAAGGGCTTTAAATGGTAAATAAATGCTTTGGCAGCACAAATGACTTTAGGCGGTGTCTTAGATTGTTCTTATAGCAGCTAAGCAGTCATTAAGTATTTCGTTGGTGTGGAAAAGCATTTAGCGCTTTAGCGATTTGATAAGCAGTGTCAAGCGCATTTAGGGGAAAACAGCTACTTTTCCGTTGTGACAAACAGCGGCTAATGTCGGTTTTTCTGATTTTTCAGTATATTTTTCTAGATGCAACTGACGGAATATCATTTCAGCGTCAAAAGATTTTTCTTTCATCTGACACTTACTCCCGCCCCGAGGGCACTTTTATCGGTCTTTATGGATTACTTAACCATCTAGACCTGTGCTGGTGGGGGCATAGATAGTGTGATTCGTTTTACATCCGCACCTGGCTATGTAGCCTTAATCAGATGGTGGACAAACCACAATTGTATAATTTGGAACGTCATACATGCGTCCTAGGAAGCTGAAGACATAATTCTAAGCAACAGAACCACCTAGTTTGCAGGGCTGCAAACCATTACACCTTGCTAAAAAGCTGGAGACTTTCAACTCCTGTCCAGAACACATGTCTAGCATGCTCACTGGACTGGATCATTCACTTTGCGTGTCATTATCAGTGAGATGATCCTGGCCACCATAATAACTATTATACGGTTATGGGGCCGCGAAACCACAACCACCACGTTACTCCCATATAGGGGCCAACCTCAATGATCAGTCCGAGAACTATTAAATGTCTAAAGAGACAAATAATGAACTCTGCGGCTCAGTGATCCCCGTGGAAATAAGTGAAGCTTCCAGTTGACTCCCTGCCTGCCTTCAGGGGACTGGGCTCCCTTTTTCCCCCAGTTGCACAGATCTAGATAGCTGTTACGTACTATTAAGACCATAAATGTGCCCCCGGGGGGGCTGGTGGCGGTATAAGGAAGTCCAGTCTCCTGAAGGTAGCAGGAGTCAACTGGAAGTTCCACGTTATTTCCACGGGAATCAGTAATCGCCAGAGTTCCGCTAATTATCTCTTTAGAATATTAGCTGTTTCTCTGACTGATTATTGAGATTGGCCCTTCGGGATTATCGTGGTGATTGTGGTTTTGCGGCCCTTGCATGAATTTGATCATGGGGGCCAGGATCAAATCGCCTTTAATAACACCAACGGGTGAATTATCCGGATCCAGTGAGCATGCTAGTCATGTGTTCTGGACCAGGAGTTGGATAGTCCACAGTAGTGGTTTGCAACCCTGCTTTGTAACCGCTGAAATTGCAACTAGGAAAGACATGTTGCTGGAATTAGTCCTCGACTTCCTCGGGCAGGATTGAGTTGCTTTTCATTCCCAGTTGTTCGACCACCATTTGATTAAGGCTTACGGCCAGGTGCAGATGTAAATCTTATCACGAAATCTGTCACTTGCTTTCCGAAAACTTAAAGAAACGATACTGAATTCGAAGATCATCCATCACTACCAGAGATCCCCCCGGGGGCACATGATAGTCTTTTTGGATCCTACTATTCCATTTAGACTGGTGTCTTGCGGGGTAAAAGGGGGCCCAGGCCCCTCAAAGGCTAGTAGGATTCACCGGGACAATCCGCATATTTCCACGGGAATCAGTACGCTCGCAGAGTTCACTATTTGTCTCTTTAGACAATTAGCTGTTCTCTGACTGGTAATTGAGGTTGGCCCCTATATGGGAGTATCGTGGTGGTTGTGGTTTCGAGACCCTCGTGATAGTTTGTGGGTCGGATCATTCATAATGAACACAATGAATGGTTCAGGTCCAGTGAGTGTGAATGCCGTCGTGTTCTTAATTATATTAAGCTTCATGCGTTCTGGACCAGGAGTTGGAAAGTCTCCAACTCTTTAGCAAGGAGTGAAGGCTGCGGCCTATTTCGGGCTTTCGAAATTGCTACTAGGAGTGACCGGAGGATATACGTATTCGATGGCCTCCTAGGGAGTGAATGACGTTTGCAAATCATTCAAGTGGTTTGACCACCATTTGATTTTGACTACCTAGTCGGTGCAGATGTAAATCAAATCACATCAATCACTACCAGAGAAGCCTATTATGGAATCATTAGGTAATGTCTTCCGACTTAGAAGCATATCAAATAAAATGCTTATAAGGCTCAGATATAAAGGATTCCGTAACACTGAACAACGTTTCAATTTCCATATTTTCTTTTTTAGGCCCAGAGAAGTGAATTAAGTGATTTTCTTAACACTTGGTACGACCTTTTTTTCATAAAATGGCATCACTGTAATACAGTTGCAATACCACTGCAGTTAATGCAGCTGTGCCAGATCAGGCGATTTTTGGCAAAGGTCGTTTTTAGCGACTAAAATTTAGGAATTGCACTTGGGGCGCCCATTGGAAGTGATTGTTGTTACATGGGGCATAGTTCAACATTTTCTGGGTTATTTTCAAGTGTCAAGCTAATATACGAATCGTCAAAATGGTATCTTGTGTGGCGATAGCCTTTTATTTTATATAAAATTTTTTATTAATTATTTTTATAGAGCAAATAGTATAGGATAGGGTGTTTTTTGTAGAGGTATATAAATGTGAAGTGCATAAAATAAAGAGAATTTTTTAAATTAACATGAAATTTACTTTATTCGAAAGATAATCAATCGTCTGGCATTATAATTTCATTGACATATGAACGCCACGGCTCGCTTAGATGGGATGTAGTCTAATCTGGAGGTCCCTTCCAATTTTAACAGTTGTGGCCGTCTATGGGAAATAATGCTACGAATACTGTCCTCCAAGTGTTTAATCGTTTCGGGCTTATTGGCGTAGACTCTATTGATTTCGCATGTCCCCACAGAAATTAGTCTAGCGGCGTTCAATCACACGATTTTGCAGTTCAATTTACGTATCTGAAACGTAAAACTATTAAACGTTTCCTTTTATAAGTCAATTGTGGGACGAACTGTGTGATATATGGCGTCGCCACACAGCGGTCCTGTATATCAGGATTGTGTTGAGTTGATGAAGAGAAGACAGCCTAGCGGCGTTAAATCAATAGATGTTGAAGTTCAATCCACGGGTCTTAAATGAAAGACTATGCGGCTATCAAACGTTTCCTTCAATAAATCAATTGTGGCATGAGCTATGTGACATGTTGCGTCGTCATACAGCGCTTTTGCATATCTTGATTGTGTTCAGTTGATGAACGAAAAAGTCAGTAGTCATGGCTTTTTAGTGATTGTAATGTTGTGATCAGCAACGTTTCTAATGAAGTACCAACTCATAAAGCACACTAAACATCCAGTTTATCAACATACGCAACTTGAGTCAGTAATCCTGGCTCTAAAGTGATCACAATTGATTGTAACGTTGTGATGAGCAACTGTTTTAATTAAATCCGCACCAATGATTCAATCAGCACATAAAGCATACTAAACATCCAGTTTTCCTGGATGTAGCACTGTCTCAACGTACGCAGGATTGTGTCGGTGTCTCAACATACTGTACTTGAGTCTGTAATCATGGCTCTATAGTGATCACAATTGATTGTCACGTTGTGATTTTTATTGAAATACAAACCAATGCTTCTATCAGCTAATAAAGCATGTAGCGGTGACTCAACTTACGCAACTTGAGGATCACCATCAATCCAAACATGTTAGTTTTGTGTTATTGACCTATCCATCCATTCAAACAAAGGTGAGCGCTTTAACGCTAAACAAAATTCGCTTTTAAAAATTGTGATTAACGGCAATTTTGTTAGGGGCCGGACCAATTTGCACGATTTGGAAGCGTTGTTCAGGCTTTAGTCTCTCCTATTTATGTTGAAATGCCAAGCCAAATTTAACATATAGCACTTGTGTGCGTTCCCCCCGGGGGCACAGGATAGTCTTTTTGGAGCCTACTATTCCATCTAGACTGGTGTCTCGCGGGGTAAAAGGGAGCCCAGGCTCCTCAAAGGCTAGTAGGAGTCACCTGGACAATCCACATATTTCCACGGGAATCAGTAAGCTCGCAGAGTGCACTATTTGTACTCTTAAGGCAAAGATGTACTCTGTTCTGATTATTGAGGTTAGCCCCTATATGGGAGTATCGTGGTGGTTGTGGTTTCGGACCCTCGTGAGAGTTTGTGGGTCGGATCATTCAAATTAACACAATGAATAGTTCAGGTTCAGTGAGTATGAATGCTGTCGTGTTCTTGATAAAAAAGAGCTTCATGCGTTCTGGACCAGGAGTTGGAAAGTCTCCAACTCCTCAGCAAGGAGTGAGGGCACGGCCTACTCCGGACTTTCTAAATTGCTATTAGAAGTGACTGGAGAATATACTTATCCGAAGGCCTTCTAGGGCGTGGGTGATGTCCAACCAACCAAGTGGTTTGACCACCATCTGATTATGACTTTACAGTCGGTGCAGATATAAATCAAATCACGCATTATCACATCACTTACCACCCGGGGGCACATATATATGGTCTTTATAGAACTTCGACTATCTAGACACAGTGCAACTGGGGGAAAAAGGGAGCCTAGTCCCCTGAAGTCAGCAGGGGTACAACTGGAAACTTCACTTTATTTCCACGGGAATCAGTGACCCCCAGAGTTCCATTATTTGTCTCTTTAGACACTTAACTGTTCTCTGGCTAATTATTGAGGTTGGCCCTATATGGGAGTTACGTGGTGGTTGTGGTTTCGCGGTCCCTTAACAGTATAATGGTTATTATGGGGGCCAGGATCATTTCGCCGTTAATGAAACGCTAGGTGAATGATCCAGATCCAGTGAGCATGCTAGACATGTGTTCTGGACAGGAGTTGAAAAGTCTCCAACTCTTAAGCAAGGAGTGATGATTTGTAGCCCTGCTCTGGAATCATCGAAGTTGCAACTAGAAAGTTCTGTTGCATAGAATTATGGCTTCGGCTTCCTAGGACGAGCATGACGTTCCAAATTATGCAGTGGTTTGGTCCACCATTTGATTAAGGCTTCATGGCCAGGCGCGGATGTAAATCGAATCGCACAGTTATCACATCACTTGTGCGTTAAAAACAGTGTTGTTAGTTTAAATTTCTATACCTCAATAACAAACAGCCTATATATATTAAACGCTCCCAGTAGCCTCTTCGTATATAATTCAAAATATTTACATTTTATTCGAATTAAAGAAATATTTCTTTCTTTGTTCTCTGTGATGATACACGAAAAATCTTCTTCTTCTTCTTCTTGCTTAACAAATATTAATCGTTAAGTAATGAGAATTTTGGATTAAATATTTCGTTATAATTTAAAATTTCATTTATTTATTTTATCACTATTAAAAAAAACACAACACATTTTTTTAAGCATTTCAAAATACATATGGCAACTCTGTATCAATAAGAATAAGCCAACTTGAACCAGTTTTAATTTCTGATAAAAATCTTTAATTGAATATTTTTTAGGAAATAATTCTTTTTCTATACACACACACAATTTATAACTGTAATTTAACAAATACATATTTTGTTTTAATACTTTAAATGTCTGTCTAAAGCCTGACTTTTGGCTTTAATGTTGCTGAACCATCATAAATTCATGTTGATTAACTGTCACAAACAGTAACAGGAATAAAGCAGAAAAACAGTTAACTTTTATAATGATTTTATCTTAATTTTTAAATAAATATTGTTTTTTGTTTTTTAAAGAGAGAGAAAAATGAGCAAAAAATTATTTAAGATTGTGAAAATATAAATAAACTGGATGATGTGCCTTAATAAGAAAATTTAGGAAAACATTTTTAAGATTTTTGAAATGTTGCTGCTGCTATTGTTGTTGTTGTTAAGCTATTGTCAGTGTTGAGTTTTTAATTTATTTGTTAGTTTTATTTTGAAATTTATTTTAATTATGATGGTTTCTCATTTTAATCTCTGATAATTTGTTTACTTTGTGATAATATTTTTGTTGTTTATCGCTGACAACCTTTAAAATTTACAAATCTGACGATATTTACTTTTCCACATTTTGTGTGATTATTTTTGCCAACATTATTTTGTCTTTCTTTACGAATAAAAATAGAAGGTTCTCCGAAATGGCAGTAATACATTAATAACAGTAATTATGTTACGTGGCATCACTATTCTTTTGTATGCTCATTTGGTATGTGTTTTCCATTCGTTTTACATCGGCCTCACAATGCAAGTGCATTGAGTGGCATTTGAGTAGCATGAGCTGCCAGATAGTTCGCTAAACCATTCAAATTAAACAGCGATTAATAGGATGATCAAGGTTAGAAAAAAAAAATACAAATATAAAGCAGCTAACTTTCAATTTGTTCTGGGCGTGGCTTAACCCATAGGAAACAATGTCTAACTCGCATTAAACTAGAAAGAAAAGAATGCCAAAGAAGCTAAATGTGATCGATTATGCAAAAGAATGCATTCATTTTGTGAAGTAATCCAGTAGCAGCTGCTATGAGAAAAAAAGTCATAGGCAGAATCCTATTAGAAAGAAATGCACAGATAGTCCTCAGAATTGTTGCTTATTATGTGAATCATAAGCTCGGTAAAGTATAGTGTATATAGTAAGTACCCAATTCCGTGAAACAATTACTAACACAAACAAAAAAAATCTATTGCGCCTTAAGGTAGAACCCTTTAAATGATAACAATCATTTGCAGCTTCTTAAGACAATTATCAAAAAATATACAAAAACTCTGTTATCAGTTGATAAAAAAAAACAAAAATCCAACTCGTCTCTGCATGCACACACAGTTACAGATACATACATACATACGTAAATAAAGTTAATCTTTTAAATAACAACAAAACAGCTTTTCAAATAAGAGAAAATCATTTCGAATCGGATCTATTTTCGTATAAAAAGCTAAAAAAAGGACAAGAAAAATATTGTTTTTCGAGCTGTTTGGAGCTCCAAACCTCGTCATTGTCACTGAGTGTTAGATAAAGTTGTTAAAACTTAAAAAAAGAAATTCCTTACAAATAAGCCAGTCCAGAAGAGCAAAAACCATTCGTAAGATTGCGAAAAAAAATTAGAAAAGAACAATTAAAATTTAAATCTAAAAACAAAAAAAGGTGCGTAAAAATAGTTTCTTTTTTTTTAATTTAGTTTAGTGCCAAAAAAAAAGTGTTAAAACTTTTAAAGATTAAAAAAATAATTAAAAAAGAATAAGAGAATATTTTATTCAAAATTTTAATTTTTAAGAAATTTTTAATTTTCTTGCTTCAAAAAAAAAATCCTTACAAAAAAGTACTTTTCGTAAAGGTACTTTATGAAGTTAAATATTTAATTAAATAAAAAAGTTAAACAAAGCAATTAAAATAAAAAAAATAGCTATTTGGCTAAAGTACTTTTAGAAAAGTTGTACATAAAAAGGACTAACAAACACAAAAAGAGCTTTTGTCGAAATGGCTTTACATACAAATGGTTTAAAATATTCTTTAATAAAATTAAAACTAAAAAAATTTTATGGAAAATATTAAAAAAATAAAAAAAAAATTACTAAAAATTAAAAAAAGGAAATTATGAAAATTATTTAAAAAAAAACCTTTAAACTTTAAATTTAAAAAAAAATCTTAAATTTAAATTTAAAAATTAATTTTAATTTTAAGTAATTAATATAGAAAGAAAAAGGTAATTTATGAAAAAATTTAAAAATAAATTTTATAAATTTTTAAAAAAATAAAGGTGCTTAAAATATATTTTATTAATTTTATTAAAATAAAATACATATTTAATTTCTTTTATTAAAAAAAATATATTTAACTTTTTTTTATTAAAAAAAAAATTATTTAATTGTTCTTTTATTAAAAAAATATTTAATTATTTTTATTAAAAAATTATTTTATTTCTTTTTGTTATAAAAAACAATTTTATTTTTTATTAAAAAAATATTTTTGTTTATTAAAAAAATATATGTTATTTTTCTTAAATATATTTTTTTATCAAAAAAATATATGTTATTTTTCTTAAATATATTTTTTTATTAAAAAAATATATTTTATTTTTTATTAAAAAAATATATTTTATTTTTTTATTAAAAAATACATTTTATTTTTTTATTAAAAATTTATATTTTTTTTTATTAAAAGAAATATTTTATTTTTTTATTTCAAAAATATTTTATATTTTTATTAAAAAATAATATTTTATGTTTTTATTAAACAAAATATTTTATTTTTTTATTAAAAACTTATATTTTTTTTATTAAGAAATATTTTAAATTTTTAGTTCAAAAATATTTTATATTTTTATTAAAAAAAATATTTTACGTTTTTATTAAAAAATTATTTTATTTTTTGTTATTAGAAGAAATATTTAATGTTTTTTAATAAAAAGAATATTTAATTTTTCTATTAAAAAAATATTTTATTTTTTTTGTTAAAAAATATTTTATTTTTTTATTAAAAATATATTTTATTTTTTTATTAAAAATATATTTTATTTTTTTTATTAAAGAAATATATATAATTTTTTCATATAAGATTTTTACGGGTTTTGTTTTTCTTAAATTACTACACATTTTTTTTAGCTACGAGTATTTTATTAAAATCCTAAAAGAGGATTCACATAATTTTTGTTTAATAAATGTATTTTCAAAATTACTTTATTAAATTTTTTAAAAATTTTTTTTTTATGTTTTTTAATAGCTGTTTAAATTAATTAATTAAATAAATGAAATAAATTATTTTTAATATACGTATTTTTTTTAAATATTCTTTTTAAAAATATTTTTAAAAAGAGTTTTTAGTACTTAAAGGAAATATTTTTATAAAAACCACAAGTTTAACAGTACACTTTTTCTAAAGCACTTTTTATTTAAAAGTTTAAACGAAAAATTTGGTTAGATAATTAAAGTACTAAATGTAGCATTTTTAAAAAGGTACTTTTTAAAATTACTTTATACAAGAATTAAAAAAAAGCTGACTTTTTAAAGTTTTCTTTTAGTTAAATTAAATTATTTTTACTAAAAGCATTTCGGGACAAGAAAAAAAAATTTAAAAATATTCTTATTATAAATATTTTTAAAAAGAGTTTTTGGTGCTTAAGGAAAATTATTTTATAAAAACCATTTTCTGAAAGAATAACAGGAAACTTCTTCTAAAGCGCTTTATTGAACAGGTACTTTTTAAGTGTATTTATGTATATATGTATGTGTGTATGGATGTGTGTATGTATGCGTGCATGCATGTATGTGTGTATATATGTGGTGTATATATGCATGTATGTACGTATGTATGTATAATTTAGGGAAAAACTTTATAAAATGATTTTAAACAAAAAATAATTTATTAAAGGACTTTTTGGGAAAGTACTTTAAAATATTAAAACAGTATGTATGTATATTTAAAAAAAATAATTAAACAAAATAAAAAATATATATTTTTTTTTTAAATTTTATAAAATTATTTAAAAAAAATCAGTCAAGAAATTATAAAAAAAACATTAAAAAAAAACATTAAAAAAAAGGCTCCAACTATTAAAGGATTACGTTGAGATATTTTTTATGTACTCAATGGAGTGTGCTTTAAAAAAGTACCCCATAATTTTTCTTACTGTTTTACTTTCTCAAAAACAAAAATAAAATGCCTACGTGTACTGAGAGCGTTACTTTAATTCGTTGTCTCTTTTCTTACGGCTCTCAACATTTCCACGGAAACTGTAAATTAAATATTTTTTAATTAAACATAATGATAGAAATTTTGTGTAACTAAAAAAGTATCACCAAGGACTATTATAACAAGGACTTAAGGAAAAATATTTATTTATAAAACTTGAAAAATTGCAATTCACATGTAAATTGGGGTTCTTAACAAAGAGGCAATTGGTGTATGAAATTTGAGAGAGATTGAGGGAGAGAGAGAGTGCTGTTGGAAGCAAATACTTTTAACAAAAAGTTAACTGAACAGAAATTCAATGGAAGTTTTATTACTCTTTTAGTACTATTCTAAAAATTGTTTTTTAAATTCTTTTTTTAAAAACAAATTTTAAAAAGGAGATCTTAATTTAAATACTTTAAAACTAGCAAATTAATTATTTTATTAATTTTCTTAATTCTAAGAAAGTTGCCTTTTATAAGAAAGTTCTTTAAAAACAAGTATTCAAAATCCTTTTCATAAAGTACTTTTCCTTTATTATTTTAGAAACATTTTATTAAATTTAAGTAAGCAAAAATTATGTCTAAAAATTAATTTAAATAATTTTATATTAAAAAAAAATTACTTTAAAAAGTTAAAATTTTTAACTGTAAAAAGTACTTTTTGAGATTTTCATATTTGGGAAATAAAACAAAGATCCCTTTCCCAGAGAAAATAATAATTCTATAATAATCTGCCATTGCAAATGGTTCCTTTGCATTTACTTTAGAGAATTTTCTTAGAATAAACTAAACACTTTTAAAATAGTACTATTTTTCAACAAATTTGTTCCAAGAAACCTGCTTTTTAAAAACTTAAATTCTAAATAATTGCTATTAAAAGAATGCATTACACTACAAGCTTTAAACTGAATATAACAAAAAAGTTTCTTCTTGAAGAAGGTTCTTCTTAAAAAATGTACTTTAGGAAAAATGGTACTTTTCGAAAATGGGGACCTTTTGAAAAAAGTACTTTTGGAAAAATGGTACTTTTTGAAAAAACCTAATTTTAAAAACAATACTTCTTGTTAAATTTTTTACTTGTGCTAAATTTTTGTAAAGCACTTTTTATTGAGTGATGTTCTTAAAATAGTTGCTGACTGTGAGTTTTGAAAAAAGTACTCTGGAGAAAAAATTATATTTTTAGATTTTTAATAGTAAAATACTTTAAAAAAATTTTTAGCTCTTTCTTGTGTTTTTTTTTGTTTGAAAAAATACCATTTTAAAATTTTTTTTTAATAATTTTTCGGAAAAAGTACGGTGAGTTTTGGAAAAAAGTACTCTGGGAAAAAAATTGTATTTTTAGATTTTAAAAAGTAAAATACATACTTTGAACAATTTTTTAGCTCTTTTCAGTGTTTTTTTTTTTTTTTTTTTTTTGAAAAAGTACCATTTTAAAAATTTTCTTTAAGTAAGAAGGTGTTTTTTTATATCACCTTAAATTTCTTTTTAAAAAATTTATTTTAGAAAAGCATTAAAAAAATTGATAATAAAAGAAACTGCTTTTGTTAAATTTAAATTTTTTTCCGAAAAAAGTACTTATTTTGTAAATATAAAAGTACTTTTTATAAATAAGTCCTTAAAATTTTTTTTTTCCAGTAAATACATTTTAAAAACCCTTAAAAAAATTTTCTTTTATCTTAAGAAAGGCTTAAATAACAAAAAAAAAGAATACTGGCTTTTAAAAAGCCAGTATTAAATAAAATTTGTAAACCATTATTTTTTGGACTTTCTTTACTAAAATTTTGGGTTTCTATCAAAAAATGTCTCGATTGCCTTATATAATTACTTTAATGAGATATTTTTCAGCTAGGTTCTTCTTTAAAAAGTACTTTTCAAAAGGTACTTTTTAATAAGTACTTTTTTAAAATGTACTTTTTAAAAAAAATATTATTTAAGGTAATTTTTGGAAACTCTAAGGCAGCAATGTGAATATTATTTAAAAATTTTTTTTTAATAATTTAGTCCAAATTTTCGCCATTGAGTGACTGCATGAATTTTATTTTTAACTTTAACTGATTTGATATGAATTATTGCATATCGCTGAAATAAATGTTTAAAGTTAAACAATTGTAATATTAAGAAACACCAATTGATTTTTAATGGATTGCAAATTAAAAAATAAATTTTTATTTTCTTTGTAAACACTGGCTGACTGACTCTGACTGTGTTTGCTTGCATCTTCTTTGTTGAAATTCCATTTTTGTTGTTGTTGTTGTTTTACAAAACTGAATTGATAAAAGTTGTTGATATACTAAAAATGGAAATAAAGTCTTCCAGTGCATTAATTAATAAATAAAAATGTATTGGTTTTGCTTAAATGTTTTTCTTTAATGCTGCAATGCAGAGATGGAAACCCGAAGACTAATATATAGTGTTCGGGGTTTCCTTTGCATTTTGGAACATGAAAATTTGTTGATTTTGTTGCTTTTTGAAGGAAATATTTTTGCAAAAAAGGTGGCATTTGTACTTGATGCTAAGTCTTAGAATAATCTTAAGATAATGAAGGGGACTTGGTACAAAAGAAAAGGAAGAAATAATAAACAGTGGAAACTTAATAACCTATTAGGCCAATGGCCTACTGAGCGGTTTTGGACACCGTGTAACCAATATTCAAAGACTTAATTCTTCAATAATAATATAGATGGTTTGCATTCTCGTAAAGGAGGAGGACAGCTCTGTGTAAGGTGAGTAGGTCCACTGGAGATACATACTTTGATACCCGAATGGTATCTAAACTTTTAGTCCCCTCAGCGCCATGTCAGATGAGTCTGTTTTCCAGGAAATGAGATCTCCCGAGAAATCTTTTGATGCCATCACATAAGCATCGATTCTATTAAAGCCTATTGCCTTATATATCGACCTATAAGAGGGCCTGCGATAGACTCCGTCAGGTCTCTGACTAGGCCTTGGGTCAAGACAAGCGATCAGGATCCTCCTTTCCCAAATCCTTAACCTCTCTATCTGTGCAGAAGAAGTCCCGGGCCAGACTGGAGATAGACAAGAAATCAGAGTTTCCTCTTCTGTTCATGTTTCGAGGGAGAAGCCCAGAGGATGCAATGAGAATATCATCTGCATATGTTAACAGAAGGTTTAGGTATATGAGCGATGAAAAGACTATGGAGCACTAGTTCTAGTAGTGAACCCTGTGGCACACCAGCACTCATTCATCTCCCGCCAGTTGGGGTGCTATCTAACTTCAAATATTCTATCAGATAGAAAATTGGAGATGATTTTGCACAGACTAATTTTGAAGCCCCGAAGCATATGTTAATAGAAGATCACCGTTAGAAAGTTTAGGTATGTCAGCCATGAAAAGATTATAGATCTCTGGTCCAAGTCGTGATACCTGTGGTACACCAGCACTCACCCATCTCCCGCTAGTTAGAGTGTTATCCACTCTTACTTCAAATGTTCTATCGAATAGAAAATTGGAGTTGGTGCCGCCTGGAAGGAAAAATCCAGGCTCCTATTCACTCCCCTTGAGACATTACTGCGTCTGACAGTGAGCCCTAATCAGATGGTGGTCATACCACTGGGAATGAAAAGCAACGTCATTCACACCCTAGGAAGCCGAAGACTAATTCTAGCAACAGGTCTTTCCAAGTTGCAACTTTGATGATTACAGAGCAGGTCTGCAAACCACCACTCCTTGCTGAAGAGCTGGAGACTATCCAACTCCTGTCCAGAACACATGTCTAGCATGCTCACGAAATGATCCTGGCTACCATATAAAACTGACCTGTCATGGGGCCGCGAAACCACAACCACCACAATACTCCCAAAAGGGCCAACCTCAACAATCAGCCAGAGAACAGCTAAATGCCTAAAGAGACAAATAGCGGAACTCTGCGAGCTTACTGATTTCCGTGGAAATAACATGGAGCTTTCAGTTGTACCCCTGCTGACTTCAGGGGACTGGGCTCCCTTATACCCCCAGTTGCACAGGTCTAGATAGTCGAACGTTCTATAAAGACCATAAATGTGCCCCCGGGGGGGGGGCCTTGAGACATAGTCCGAAAAGACCATTAAAGGTTGAGTGTCCCCTTTTAAAACCGAATTGGCAGTCCGGAAGAATATTACGGTCAGTTATTCTGTCGCTAATCCTTGAGAGTATAAAGGATGCTAATAGTTTGCCAAAGGGCGATAAAAGAGAGATTGGCATGTAGTTGTCGGTCCACCTTGGATTGGAGATTGGCTTCAGTATTTTTTTTTTTGTTCTCGGAGCAGCACTCAGCGGATGATCCCTACACATGCTATACATTGTGCCAGAACTAGGAATTTCGGTTATGGGAAGAAGGAAAGAGGGAGTAGTGTTTGTGGATATTTGATTTGAACTTTCCTATACTAAAAGTGATAGGAAAGACGTCTGGAGGGAGTTTATTCCACACACGGACGGTTCTGCTAAAAAACGAACTTTCCCTGTAATGCGTAGTTCGGTTCACCGGAAAATCAACCACAAATGGATGCGCTCTCGACAAAAATCGAGTTAAACGTAAAAGCGTTCGAGTGACGGAAACAAGTTCCCTAATTTCATTAGAGCACTAATCATTGCAGTAACGAAAGAAGAGTGAAATACACCTCACGTTGCGTCGGTGCTCTAGAGAATCGATAGAGTTGGATACCCTACTGCCCCCAATCAGCCTTTTAACCCTCTCCTGTACGTGGCCGAGCAACTCCAAAATAAACTTTGGGACGCCGGCTCACACATGAGAGATGTTATTACATTTTTGGACGGATATAGGTGGTATAAATAGTACGAAGGTCGTCTTTGAAAACCTAGGCACTTAGAAGCTTCTTTAGACACCCGAAAAATGTGTTAAGTCCATTGAACATTGTACTGAATTTTCATGCCAAGAACATCAAGAGCGTCCAAATTCCATAATATCTATATCACCCATAGAAACAGATGCAGCACCATTTCCGAACGTAGATCTATGCGTAAGCATGCAAAAGGGCGTCTTACAGGCATTAAAATCGACTCTATTCACACGACGCCATTCCGAGATTGTCGCGAGATCAATATTGCCACAAAAAATCCATGTATCATAGTGAGTTGTCCCGTATATGAAGAAAAATCCCAGGGATTTACAATAATTTCCTTTATCTCTTTCTCCCTCTAGCTCGTATACTACGAAGTTTATTTCAACTTTTATCCCGTATAGTTTTGTTGTTGTTTGTTGCTTTACACTTTCAATAGCTAAAAGTGCAACGATTGCAATTTTATTTCAGCCTACAAAGTTCGATTTTAAAATTGCAATTGGTTGGCAGGCAGGCAGACGGACGGACGGACGGAACGTTATGCTCAAAATGTTAGTTTTATTTTAGTTTTTCTTTTTTTTTTTGTTTTCATTTTTATGTTTCGCTTCATTTTGATTGAAATGTTCTACATTCGCATGCAGCAAACTATTGTTGCCAACTTTTATTTTATTACTCATTGAAGTCGTTATGATGTCAATTTGTATTTTAATTTATTTATTTAATAATAATCGAATAAAAAAAAAGAAAAAGAAAAGTACGAATAAAAATACAGTCAACGAACGTGATGATGTTTAAAGTAAAAATGATTCCTTTAAATTTGTCAATAAAACGATTAAAAACCAAAATTAAAATTGGTTTCAATTACTCTTGTTATTGAATCAATTGAAGTGTAAGCGATGGGCGCTTAAACAGAAATAAAATAAAATGAAATTCTGAATTATTTTTTTTTTGTATCAACACGAGCAACGAAAAGTGTGTTGTTTTTCTGTTTGTTATTGAAAATAATATTTTCGTTTTAGATTAAAACTTTAATAGATGCGAGGCTTTTGCTTCTTTTATTAAAATAAATAAATTATTTTTCTCTAAAATTTTCATTTTAAAAGAATTATTTTGCTAAAGTGGAAATATTGTTACAAAGATGCTTAGTTTAAATTATAAAGAGATAATAATCACAAACTAAAAAACTAAAGTGAAATGACCTATTGTGTCAGTTTACAATTTAAGAAGTTTCTAGGAAATCTTATGAATACAAAATAACAACAATATGCTTCAGTAAAATTCCACGAACTAAATTTTACAATCAGAAAATAAAAAAAAACTAACATAGAACAAGAAGTCGACGCTGAAGTCGAGTGAATGCTAGAACCCCTTAAACAAAATATATAAAGTCTCCCTCTTTTCATCAATAACTCAGTTGAGGTGTAAAAGTTGTCGAGAGAAGATACGGCGATTGATTAAGCACTTGAAGTGTGACCCCTGTCGAGTAAAGGCATAAAACTAGATACAGTTTTTAGGCGTTAAATAAATCAGCGTTAACAAATCAAACCAAATAAACCATAAGAGGATGTGATAAGGTTACCTGGCCGTTTGGCCCTAATCTCACGGTGATCTTACCACTTATGTGATTAGGAAATGTCCTTCCTTGCCCTGAGATGCATACATAACTAGCTGCATATGCGCCTTAGCATCCGGGCCGTGCACCCACTCTTTGCTCTAGAGCTGAAGACTATCCAACACCACGTCCTGCTACATGAGTAACATGCGCACGTGGGATAATACCCATTCTATTCGGTAACATCTCCCACGGAAGATTTAAAAAACAATCGAATTAAACCACAGCCACCACGTAACTCCCCGAGGAGCCTCACCAATAACTAGAAGGTAACTGATCGTACCTCGAGAGGCAATATTTTCTTTTCCAGTTTCGGGCTTCTGCCAGCTCAGGCAACTGGTGCTGCCTAATAAACCGTGATAGACACGTGATAAGATTAACGCCAGCACCTGGCCGCGAGGCCTTAATCTGACGGTGACCCCACCAGTGGTTATAGGAAAAAGCGTCCTCCGACGCCCTTAGACCCAAACACGTCTTACTCGCAATTTTAGCAGGTAGTAGAACCGTTCCCCCACTCCTCGCTGAAGAGTTCGACTCTATACAACTGCTAGTCCTATTGCAAGCCAAAGCTAAAATCTTAGACGTTAACATTTTGTGCTAACATTCCTTCAGATCTTTCTTCAAAGCCCGATTATACCACATCTACATATGCTGCTTCCTGATCGGCCTCACCAAAATCCAAAACAGGGCTGTAGCCCCGCGGGTAATAGGTTCTCGTGATACCAGTTTATATGTAATAAGTCACTAGTCGGACTTCAGGAGTTCTACGTCTCTTCCAGTTTAGAGCTCCTGCTAGCCCAGACCACTGGTGCCTCCTTTTACCACCGGACGCACATATCAAGATGGCGAAGTGATCCATCAAAACTGCATGCCGCAGGGGGGAGGGTAAATAAATCGTGATATACGTGAGTACCTATCTGTGTAAGGTATAACCTGACGATGAATGAAACCACTGTGCATGATACATAGCGTCACCCACGCCCTAGGAAGCCTTCGGATATCTCTATCCTCTAGTTACTCCTAGTCGCAACTCCGGGAGCTTGTAGCAGGCCAACCCCTTCACTCCTTGCTGAAGAGTTAGAGACTATCCCACTCCTGATCCAGAACACATGCAAGCTTAATAAAATTTCAAAACACAACCTCAAGCATGCTCACTGGATCAGGAGCATTCATTGTGTTCATAGTGAATAATCCGAACCACACAACTCATACAATTGCCGCGAAACCACAACCATCATGATGCTCTCGAAGGGCCAACCTCAATAATCAGTCAGAGAACAGCTAAAAAGCTGAACTCTGGGGCTTACTGATTCCCGTAGAAATAACGTAGAGTTGTCCAGTTAGCTCCTGCTAGCCTTAGGACACTGGGACTCCCTTTTACTATCGGTGACACATGTAATGACGGTGAGATTCTGTCAAGACCTATAAATATGCCCCCCGGGGGGAATAAATCGTGACAGAGCGAATCTCGTTAATCTCATTAGATCACGAGGCATTTGGCTACCTCAAGAGAGTTATGATCACTGGACAGGAATCACATTGTGTTACCATCCGTTAAGGTAATCAAATGCTTTGTTTTAATTAGACAGTCGGATTCGCCAAGTTTGTGCCAGATTTGAATTGATTGTTAATTGATGATCGTTATAATTTAAAAGCAATATATCTTTCGGAAATTCCCTAAAGATTTTAGCAAGAAGGCTACCTAACTACGAGAATATATCTATTTACCTAGAACTATGTTAACGCTTCTCAATCAAGCTCGACTATTTTTATCTTCAGAGCCAATTTATGAATCTAATTTGCCGACTTCTCTTACCTGCATTATTCTATCGACTCCTCCATCTTGATTAGTTGCGGATATTGGTACGGTCGGTTGAGAAGTTTGCGTGAACCCCCAGGAATTGAATGTGTGTCCATTCACTTTACAACCATGATGTGTGTAGAAGCTGTGGTTTCAACAAGATGGCGTAGGATACGTGTGGTTACCGCACAGCTTTACGTATAGGACTCATAAATTGCAAAGTCTACTAGTATAGGATGGTGGAGTTAAGATATTCAGTTTTAAGACTAGAATACAAAATAGCAAGAACTGTTTTTGCACCGATTCCATGCTAGTACTATCGAGTTTATAAATTGGATTCGAAATTATTCAGCCGAATTTTAGAATAGTTCTGTTCAGAGAAGTTTTAAGATGTTTTGTGATATAGGGATCACTATACTCCTTCGCTCAGTGTTATATAAATCCGAGAATTGCACGTGCTTTGTTAGTGGCAAACGGAATATGCTGTACGACATTCAATTTAGCATCCAGTAAAATAACAAGCTCTGAAGCTACATTAAGGTTACCAAGTTCGTGACCGTATAAAATATATTCCACGTTCGTCATACACGTTTACATGCTTGTCTTACATCTTTGGAGGAAACACATGTATTTGCACTTTTTAAGGTTCAACTGCAGGAGGGTAATGTTACACCAGGAACTAAATGTCTTTGTCCTTTTGCAGAAGAATATGATCAGCGTGACGATTGTATGTTCGAAATATCCCTTCATGTCATCTTTATATAATAGAACTTTGAGAATTTCGTTGCTTTGTAAACAAGGATAATAATAAAGATGGCTACCTTGCGGCATACCTGATGAAACAGAAATTACTTTGGAAGTAAGAGTATTAAAACAAACGTCTTGAGTTCTGTTTGACAGATATTACGTGATAATATTTGCATCTGCGCCTAGCCGTAAGCCGTAATCAGTTGGTGGATCATTACCACTGTGGCTGAAATGTAGCGTCATCCTTGCTCTAGAAGGCCTTCGGTTACGTATATTCTCCGGTCACCCCTAGTTGCAACTTCAAAAGCCCGAAGCAGGCCGCAGCCTTCACTCCTAGCTGAAAAGTTGGAGTCTATCCAACTTCTCCGCCACCACGATACTCCCGAAGGGCCAACCTCAATAATCAGTCAGAGAACAGTTAAATGCCTTAAGAGACAAATAGCGGAACTCTGGGGGTTTACTGATTTCCGGGCAAATATAGTGGATTGTCCAGTTGGCTCCTGCTAGCCTTGAAGGGGACTGGGTTCCCTTTTACCCCCGCAAGACACAAGTCTAGATGGTTGTGTGATCTATAAAGACTTATAATGTACCTCCGGGGGAGAGTTTGACAGATATGCTTTAATCCACATAAAGGAATTGTTCGTGAATCCCCTAAGGTTAAGTTTCCTTATTAGAAGTTTGTGATAAGCCTTATCAAACGCCTTACTAAAGTTGCTATAAATAACATCGGATTGACTAGCGTCGTTCCATTCCCAAAGATTAGTAACAGTAGAACAACCCCTTTTTTTGTTCGGACCACCACTCAGGGGATGACCCGTAATCGTGTAAAGCATTGTACCAGAACTAGGAAATTAGGTTTTGGGAAGAAGGAAAGAGGGAGTAGGGTTTGTGGACATTCGATTTGAATTTACCTAGATTGAAAGTGACAGGAAAGACGTCATTTCATTGAGGATATATTCTACTGCCATTTTACAGTTAAAAATTTTAGAAAAAGTTATCGAAAATTTGGGCTGTACCTCCAAACTAGACTACATTCAATTCGAGCTACTCTTAGTGGCAGTCCAATTTAAAATTTTCATCTTTGCTTTATTCCATTTCAAAAAAACACCCTTTTGTTCGATTGTCCTAATATTTTTTACCGAAACTGTAGATTTTTTATTTAAATTAATTTTATTTATTTTTTGCAACGAATTCCTTTAATTGCACTCAGTCATTCTCATTCGAATTTTGTTGACAAAATAATTGTTTTAATTTAAAAAACAACATTAAACAAAAGTTGTTTGTTTAATGTTTACTTAACATTGTAGTTGTTAATTTGTTTTATATTGTAAACAAATTTTTAATATTCATTTGTTACTTAATTATTTTCTTTCTTTTTTTTTAATTCATTTTTCGA
This sequence comes from Trichopoda pennipes, assembly GCA_030448955.1. Classification (NCBI taxonomy): domain Eukaryota; kingdom Metazoa; phylum Arthropoda; class Insecta; order Diptera; family Tachinidae; genus Trichopoda; species Trichopoda pennipes. The sequence continues at coordinate 3,229,920 of JASKUP010000056.1, read as the reverse complement.
ATTTTAATACAATAGAACTTTAAATTTTATTAAACAAAAAAAAAAATGCTTTCAATTAATTAATTTAATATTCAAAACTTTTTTTATTTGGTTGTAATTTGATTTTTTAATTTTACATTTGGAAACAGTGTACAGTAAAAAATAAGGAAAGAACAAATGTGTGATTCATCATAGAAATTGTAAATTAAACACAAACTATTACGACTTTCTAAGGACTTAATAAACATTTTTCAAAACTGTGCTTTAAAAAAAAGGTAGGATTCAGCCACTTAATATGTATTCAGCTGGGAAAATTTACATATTTTTGAAACTAATTTTTATTGTAACTTAATAACTCAATATATCATACAAAATATTATACCTTTATTAAGGCCAAATAATTTTTATTTGATATATTACTATAAATTTTCCTTGCTGAATAACATTTATTTTAGCTGAATATCAATATTTTCCAGTCAAAAACCTTCTCAAATGCTTAAACCAATCATTCAGCTATCAAATTTATACAATTTCTTAGCTGAATTAAAGATTTTGCAGCTTAAAATGCTATTTCTTATATTAAACACTAATACCAAGAAGCAAGTTAAATGAAAATTAAAAAAAAAAAAAATTTTTCAAAAAAGTTAAATATATTTAAAGTTTTACTTAGCTGAATATGAATTTTTGTAGCTGAATATAGTTTTTACAGCTTATCGTTTCATTTGTAGGTCATAACATCTCAATTCAGCTGTTTCTTTTTTCAATATTCCCAGCTGAATTGCTTATTTTTCAAGTGACTACTAGTGTTGATAAAATGTTTTAACGATTAAAACGCATTGGTTTATCGAATACTTTTCCATACTTCATTTGCCACTTAGTAATGTATACCTTTCCGGCAGACACTCTCTGTATACATCCTTGATGTCGCGTGTTTTCACTTATCTTGATGTCCTTAAGTTTTTCGATAAGGTCTTGTACATATATTACGTAACGTAATATGCATTTGATAAATTCATATTTTCTTTAAGCAGGCGGGGAGGTGTTTAGTCAGGTGATATGCTGGTGCAGTTCTGTATGTTTTCTTTATGTATTTTTGCTTGTGCTTTGACTGCGGGGAGTCCGGGGTTCAGGGCTTATGTATTTGTAAACTTGTCCGTCAGTAAAAGTTTTGCAACGTCTTTATAGGCTGCCTATTTTTTTTGGAAAGATTCAGTTGGACCATTTTTAAATTTAGTGCTGTTGGCGTGTTGCATAAATTTTTTTTTCTATATAATCTGTTTTGTACATTACTACAGCCTTTTCATTACTACGCAGTCTTGATGGATCTCTTCCCCATGAGTGATATGAATTACATCTGTGCCTAGCCGTGTAAGCCATAACCAGATGGTGGATCATACCGCTGTGAATGAAATGTACCGTCTCCTCGCCCTAGAAGGCCTTCAGATACGTATATCCTCCGGTCACTCATAAATTTTAACTTAAAGAGTTCGGAGCAGGTCAACGCCCCCACTCCTTGCTAAAGAGTTGGAGACTATCCAACTCCTGGTCCAGAACGCATCAAGCTTAATATAATTTAAGAACATGGCGGCATTCATGATCACTGGACCTGGACCATTCATTGTGAATAATCCGACCCACAAACCCAAATGAGGGTCTCAAACCCCAACCGCCACGATACTCCCGAAGGGGCGACCTTAATAATCAGTCAGAGAACAGCTAAAAGGCTAAAAAGTAAAAAAGTTGAACTCTGGGACTTTACTGATTCCCGTGGAAATATTGTGGATTATCCAGTTGGTTTCTGTTAGCCTTGAAGGGGACTGGGCTCCATTTTACCCCCGAAGACACATATAATGACGGTGAATTTCCGTCAAAACATACCAATGTGTCCCCGGAGGTAGATCTCTTCCCCATATTGACATGTACCTTCGGGGGTAAAAAGGAGCACCAGTCGCCTGGGCTAGCAGGTGCTCGATACTGGAAGAGACATAGGACTCTCGCAGTCCGACCAGTAGCCTATAAATACAACTGGTACCACGGTAACCAGTTGCCCGTAGGGCTACGGCCCTCTTCCGCTTGTTGGTGAGACTCCTCGAGGAGCCAAGTGATGGCTGTGATGTAAATCGGGATGTTAACATGCAAATAAATGTACTAGTTGCGTTTGGCAACAAGATCAGGAGTTAGCTGGTGTCCAACTCTTAAGCAAGGTGCCCCTGTAGGCTAGTAGGTAGTGTACTAGCTTATCAATCTGGGGGTTGTGGGTAAATTCCCAACAAAGACCTTGGCTGTTCTTTTTTTTTTCACTATAAAAATAAAAATTGACTGTCGGTGGGGCTACTCAGTGATGAAGGCATGGTCACTGGTCGCTGTGCTGTCTTATACGATAGTTAGTTTGCGTAACTATCGTTTTACTTTCACCACTTGTCTCATCTCTTCTCTATCGCTTTCCTAAAGAATGCAGCACGGTACTTAACTAAATAGGCATTGTTACCTGAAATGCTACTTCTCTAAAAAAAGGATTGGGGGCACGGCCCTGCTACCGTGCACTTGAAAATTGCAACTAAAGCGTATATGTACCTAGAATGTATGCATGTTAGAGCGTGGGTGGACGCTTTCTCATCTACCCAGATGTAAGACCACTATCAGATTATGGCCACATGGCTCGGTACCTAGTGAGTGGACGCTTTTTCTTACATCCAGTGGTAAGACCACCATCGGATTATGGCCACATGGCTTGGTACCTGGTGTGTATGCATCTTAGGGCGTGGGTCGAGGCTTTTTTATACACCCAGTGGTAAGACTACCATCGGATTATGGCCACATGGCTGGATATCTAGTGTGTGCATCTTAGGGCGTGGGTCGACGCATTTTCCTACACCTGGTGGTAAGACCACCATCGGATTATGGCCACATGGCTCGGTACCTGGTGTGTATGCATCTTAGGGCGTGGGTCGAGGCTTTTTCTTACACCCAGTGGTAAGACTACCATCGGATTATGGCCACATGGCTGGGTATCTAGTGTGTGCATCTTAGGGCGTGGGTCGACGCATTTTCCTACACCTAGTGGTAAGACCACCATCGGATTATGGCTACATGGCTCGGTACCTAGTGTGTATGCATCTTAGGGCGTGGGTCGATGCTTTTTCTTACATCCAGTGGTAAAACCACCATCGGATTATGGCCACATGGCTCGGTACCTGGTGTGTATGCTTCTTAGGGCGTGGGTCGACGCTTTTTCTTACACCCATGGTAAGACTACCATCGGATTATGGCCACTTGGCTCGGTACCTGGTGTGTATGCATCTTAGGGCGTGCGTCGAGGCTTTTTCTTACATCCAGTGGTAAGACCACCATCGGATTATGGCCACATGGCTCGGTACCGGTGTGTATGCATCTTAGGGCGTGGGTCGAGGCTTTTTCTTACACCCAGTGGTAAGACTACCATCGGATTATGGCCACATGGCTCGGTACCTGGTGTGTATGCATCTTAGGGCGTGGGTCGAGGCTTTTTCTTACACCCAGTGGAAAGACCACCATTGGATTATGACCACATGGCTCGGTACCGACGTAAATCTAGTCTGGACATTACTACAGTCGCGTTACCTTTATTCGTTTTTGTAATTAGTAGGTCAGTGTCCCGTAGTGTTTTGCCGTTATTTGTTTGTATTTAAAACGTTGAAATTGTAATACAACTTTGGAGCTCTTTAGGAGCTTTTTCATGGAATCCTTTTTTCAAGTATTTCAGTAATATTTTTAAACTTTCCACCTTTTTCGTTTAAGGTGTTCATGAAAATCACACTCATTTGCCAAATTTAGTTTGAATCAGCTGTCAGTTATTTGTTTTGGTGTTTAGCAGCACTTTTTTTACCACAGATATGGCGGCCACATCATTTAATTTCACAACAAATAACGACCAAAACAACAGCACACCACATTTATTTTATTCTTCAACATAAGGCATGTTGCTCTGTTGTTGTTAATTTTTAACACGAACTGGCCTTCAAATTTAATTATTCTTAGCTACTTAATTAATTAAATTGTATTAAACAAGAACAAAAACAACAATGCAAAAAAAAACAATGATACACAAGACCACAAAATGAATAACTGTAAAACTGTAATAAAAACATAAAACTACTGTTTTTCTCTCTCTGTTACTCAAACAATGTTTATGTTATTGTACGAGTATGTACAGACGAGTAGGTATGTTAATTAACAGCACACAGCATATTAACGGTTAAATGTATCATTTCTCTTTAAATTTAAATGAGAACATTTTATTGTTCCTGCTTTGTTTAAGCTCTTTTTTTAAGCAACTTTGAAATTTAAACTGTTTTTCTGTAACGTTTTCAGTTATAGCTTGATAATGATGTTGTTGTTGTTCTTCTTGTTGTTGTTATTCAATTAATTTAACTCGAATCTTTATTGTATTTAAAGCCGCGCTACAGACTTCAGATCGATTTTACTGTTTGGCGCATAAAAACCTACAGAGTCTTTTTTTTGTTTTTGTTAAAGCGCGTAAGAAAATCTTGAAAGATAATAAATAAATAACGTTTAAAATAAAATATCTATTTTATTAAAAAAAATTATTTTCTTACAAATTCTTTATGTGCAAATAATTAATTTGTGTGTGTGTGTGTGCGCGTTTTTTATTTCAAAAAAAAAACTTTCATGTTTTCGTTAATAAATAAAAATTATCTTTTCAATAATTTGCATTTTATTAAGACTAGTCGTGGGACCAAAAAAATTCTAATTTTTGTTTATTTATAACAGTAAATAATTAAATATTATTTTTTGTTATTACCAAAGTTGTTTTTATAAGTTATTTGTAAAATAATTTTTGTGCAAATAAGTATTATTTAAATTAAAAACAACAACAACAACAGCAAGCCAGTTATTAAAGGTAAATAAATAAAAAATTGGAAATTTAGTTTTAAAATTCTCAACAAGATTTTTTTTTTAATTAAAAAACCATGAAAATATTTTAAAAAAAATTTTTAAAAATTCCTCCAAGAAAATTTTTGCTTCGAACTTAAGTTTGAAATTGCGTTATATTTTTATTCATTTATATAAAGAAAATAAGAATTAAACTGAAAGTTTAAAAGTGTAAAACCTACATTCAGCTAAATAAATATACAGAAATTGAAGTAAATTTTTAATTTTTACCAAATTTTTTCAGAATTTGTGTCATTTATATGCTTTAAAAAATTTTAATGACCTATTTCTATTTATTCAGCTGCTAATATTTTCTAAAAATACAATTCAGCTTAAATATATTTAATGAATTAATACATGCTTATTAACAATAAGAAATATTACCTTAAATTGTTTTAATTCAGCTATAAAATTCTTAATTCAGCATAGTAAATAAAAACCTTTCCTAAAAAATTATTTATTTTCTCAACTTTATATAATGAATTCATAATTCAATTAATGAATGGAATCATTTTTAAACCTTAAAATTATTCTAAATGTAAAAAAACACCTATTCAGCGGAAATTTTTTTCTATAAATGTCATTCATCTAAAATATTTTTAGTGATTTAATATAGAAAAATTTTAAATAAAACTAATTTTTTCAAAATTTTGCTGTTTAGATGAAAAAATTGCAATTCAGCAAAAACAAATTTAATATTTTTCCAAAATTTTTTTATTTTTTTCAAAGCATTATATAACAAAAGCAAATTCAGCTAACTAAATAAGGTTAGTTTTTTTAATTGAACAGTTTAGAAGAAGAAATATTAATTCAGCAAAGTAAAATTTAATATTTTTCCCAAAATTTTTTTAATATTATCAAAGTATTGTATAACAAAAACAATTCATTCAACTAAATAAGGTTTATTCTTTTAAAATTATACAGTTTAGAAGAAAAAATTGCAATTCAGCAAACAAAATTTAATATTTTTCCAAAATTTTTTTAATATTTTCAAAGCATTATATAACAAAAGCAAATTCAGCTAACTAAATAAGGCTTTTCTTCTTAATTGTACAGTTCAGAAGAAAAAATTGCAATTCAGCAAACAAAATTTAATATTTTTCCCAAAATTTTTTTTATATTTTCAAAGCATTATATAACAAAAGCAAATTCAGCTAACTAAATAAGACTTATCTTTTTAATTGTACAGTTTAGGAGAAAAAATATTAATTCAGAAAATTAAATTTAATATTTTTCCCAAAATTTTTTTAATATTATCAAAGTATTGTATATTATCAAAAACAATTCATTCAACTAAATAAGGCTTATTCTTTTAAAATTTAATATTTTTCCCAAAATTTTTTTTATATTTTCAAAGCATTGTATAATAAAAGCAATTCAGCCAACTAAATAAGGCATATTTTTTTGTAAATTGTACAGTTCAAAAGAAAAATTTTAATTCAGCAAAGTAAATTAAATATTTTCCCAAAACTTTTTTAATATTATCAAAGCATTATTGAACAAAAACAATTCAGCTAACTAAATAAGCCTGATTCTTTTAAAATTGTACAGTTCAGAAGAAAAAATTGCAATTCAGCAAAGTAAATTAAATATTTTTCGCAAAACTTTTATAATATTGTTTAATTTTTATATAATTAAAAGCAATTCAGCTAACTAAATAAGGCTTATTTTGCAAATTTTATAAGCTCAGATGGAAAACTAGCAATTCAGCAAAGTAATAAAAAAATTTTCCCATACTTTTTTAATATTGTTTAATTATTATATAATTAAAAGCAATTCAGCTAACTAAATTAGGCGTATTTTTTAAAATTTTTGCTGTTCAAATGAAAAAATTGCAATTCAGCAAAGTAAATTAAATATTTTTCGCAAAACTTTTATAATATTGTTTAATTATTATATAACTAAAAGCAATTCAGCTAACTAAATAAGGCTTATTTTGCAAATTTTATAAGCTCAGATGAAAAACTTGCAATTCAGCAAAGTAATAAAAAATTTTTCCCATACTTTTTTAATATTGTTTAATTATTATATAATTAAAAGCAATTCAGCTAACTAAATAAGGCGTATTTTTTAAAATTTTTACTGTTCAAATGAAAAAATTGCAATTCAGCAAAGTAAACTAAGAAATTTTTCCAAAAATTTGGTAATATCGTCAAAGCATTATTTAATTCAGCTAATTAAATTTTTGGTTTATTAAAAGTAAAAGTAAAGTTTACATTAAAAAACACATTTCTCTAAAAAAAACAAATTCTGTATAAAGTTTTGTTGTTGTTCTAAATTCTGCTGAATTATTTTAATTACTGTCACGATTATCATTTTAAACTTTTTAAATGCTTAAGTAAATATTTAGATAAGAAAAAATTAGTTTTTTGTTTAATTCTCATTAAGCAGCGAAGACAAATAAACTTCTGCTTGACTTTTTAATGTTTTTTCAGCTATTTTGTTTAAACCGACATCAATTTTTTATTTTTTTTTATTTTTTTTAATTTTTATAAATTCGTCCAACCTAATTTTTTACATTCCAGCTGCCACACGTGTTTTTTTTTATTTGCGTTTTTAAATTTCTGAAGTGTTATATAAAAAGAGAAACATTAAAAAATACTATTTAGCTAGCTGAATACAAATTTTCCCAGCTGAACGACATTTTTTGTACTATACAACTTTCTTAGTTGTAGGTATAGTGTTTAAAGAGTCTACAATTACTTTTCAGCTAAAAACGGGTATTAACTTTTTTAGCTGAATTTCTTATTGCTTAGCTGAATGCAAGTTTTTTTTCAATGAGCTATTTACTTTTTAATACATTTTATTATTTTTATATAGTTTTATATAAAATTCTACTATTTTGTTAGCTGAATATAACTTCATGCAGCTGAATAAAAGTTTTTTATACCTGGCACCTTTGACAGTAGCTTTTTAGGGCATTTGAAGGTTTTGAAATTTCATTTAACCTTATGACTTGGCTAAAATCTTAGCTGAATTTCTTGTTTGCTAGCTGAATAGAAGTTTTAATTCTTGAATTTGTAATTTAGTGCCATTAATGACTTATTCAGCTGTAACATTTTTAATGAATGTTGTACCCAAATTTTATTGACCTTTAAAATATCAATTTAGCCTACGAATGAAACACACTTTTTTCCGCAGCCAGCAAAAAATAAATTTTACAGTTTTTAATTGTTGAAAATGAATCGAACACGTACAAACAAATATTGTGTTTAAGAGGGGAATCTGTTTTATGCTCAGATTAACTGCAAAAAAAAGCTTATTTTTTGCATATAAAACTGTACCATCATCACATGCACTTATGTGACTGTATAAAAAAGCGCGTGACAATTTGGAAGAAATTTTGTGAATTTTTATTACACATTTTTCTTTTTTATTATTTTAATGCTGCTGTTTAAAAACAAACGAATAAAAAATACTGCGAAAAAAGCAATATGGCGTGTGTAATCGTTGGGCTTTAATTAAGGCGGCAATTATTAAATAAAATCCCAAAATTAATTTTTTAACATAAAAAAAAATTTTTTTAAGCAATTGTCACGCAAAATTTTTTAAAGAAATAATTTCTTTTAAGTCTAAAAATAATTAATTTTAATTATAAACATAAAAAATTAAAAATAAAAATTAATTTTGATACAAAGATCATTAATTAAAAAGCTTGTCTCCCTTCATTGAAGTTGAGGGCGTTTCTCGTTTTAACTCTCCTCTCTTTCTGGTTTTAAAATCCTTTTACAGCTATTCTGACAGCAGTGGAGTTTTCAAGCCGAAAGGCCATGAGCTATTCAGCCCAAAAATAAATACTCTCGAGTAACTTCTTTTCCATGGAAAAATATTTTGTCGAGGAAAAATTTTTCCTATCAAAATTCCTTGTGAATGAATGCGAAATCTCTATTATTTCATTCAGCTCCTGCAGTACTGCATCCTCCTACACATCTAAGACTGTTAGACTTGATTCTTCTTGAGATTCCAAAGGATTTCGCTGCCATAACTTCCAACGCAACCTTCATTCCCACAAGGTTCTAAATAACTTCCTCTATGGGTGAACACTTCACTTCCTTTTTTGTCGTCCCCCAGTACTTTTCTTTTTCTCTCGAGATTTTGTGCAGCTTTTTGCCAAACATATTTTTTTTGATCTGGCCACTCCTAAAAAAATGGTAAATTTTAGAAAAAGGATTTTATTTTTAGTTGCTAATAACTTACCTTTTTCCCTTCGCCAGTAATTTTTGTGGAAGACCCCATAGAATTCAGCTCCCTTTCAACGTTTCTCCAAAATCCCTGTAGTGCCTCCTTGCTGCCTTTATAAAACCCGTCTCGTAGAAGATCCCATAGAATTCATTCATTCATTCGTTTCTCCAAAATCTTTGTAGTCCCTCCTTGCTGCCTTTATAAACTTGAACTTTCCTACATTGAAGGTGACAGGAAAGACCTCTGGAGGAAGTTTCCACATACGAGCTGTTCTGCTAAAAAACTAATTTTCACTGTAATGCCTAGTGCGATTCACTGGCCTATCAACCACAACTGGATGTGCTTTCCACGAAAATCGGGTTAAACTCAAAAACGTGCGAATAACGGGAACAAGTTCCCTAATAACGTTAGAGCTCTTACCATTATAGTAACGATAAAACAGTGAAACAAATCCCATATTGCGTCGATGCTCCAGAGAATCAATAGAGTTGGATACCCTACTGTACCTAATGAGCCTCTTGGCACTCTCCTGTACGCGATCGAACAACTTCAAAATAGACTGTGGGACGCCGGGCCATACATGAGAGTTGTATTCCCTCTTTGGATGGATATGGGTGTTGTAAATAAATAGTACGAAGATCGGATGGAGTGAAGTATCTCTTACATCTTTTAGAAAACCGAGGCACTTGAAAACTTTTTCAGAAACCTGAAAAATGCTTTTAGTCCATTGAACGTCACGAAATTTCGATTCCATAATACCTATATCACCCATAGTATCAGATGCAACACCACTTCCGACCACAGATCTTTGCGTAAGCATGCAACATTGGGTCTTACGGGGATTAAAATCCCCCATTCCGAGACTTTTGCGAGATCGTGATTGAGCGTGATGATCCGCCTTTTGGAACTCACCTCCAACTGGTCCGATCTATTACTAAATGAATATAAATGACAAATGGTGCTGTCATTTGTGAAAGAGTATAAAGAATCTTCATTGAAATATGAACGAATTGTATCATTTCTTCCTTTCTAAGTCCAGCCAATGCGAAACCAAAATTTACTTGCCACTATAGATGCTTCAAAAATCGCGCACAACATTTCTTGGGTACGACTGAGGGTAAGGGTGTCCTTCCTTTTCAGGCATCGGTGTGCCTCCTTTTCAGGCAAGTGTGACCACAATCAGTTAGCATGTTACGGGCTAGGAGGAGTTGGATAACTTTCTAGCCTTTCTGATGACACATGTTTTAAAATCTCTGTTCTTACCATAGACACCTTTAGATCGTTGTGAATGTTTGAATGATTTCTTTACATAACAGGAAGCAGCTGTTATTATGAGGAGAATTTTATTTTGGTGCCTCGATAATTTTAGCGATATTCGAGGCTGAAGCAATGCTCCACAACTGAATACCATAACACCATATTGGTTTTAAGAATGGAATTATATATTAGCAGCTATCTTGCCATCTCCTAAATAACAGCTCGTTTTCCTTTCCGTATCGGTAGTCATGCGTGATAAGATTCGCGTCGGTACCTAACGTGTGTATGCCATAACTCGATGGTGGTTAAACCACTTGAGCGATATGATGCGTGCGCCGTGCCCTAGGAAGCCGAAAATTAATTTCTAGCAACAGGTTATTCCAAGTTGCAATTTCAGAGGTTTCGAAGCAGGGTCGCCAATTACCACTCCTTGCTGAAGAGCTAGAGACTATTCAACTCCTGGTCAAGAACACATGACAAGCAATGTTCTCAGTAAATGTGAGATGATTCTGGCTCCTTAATCAAAATCCATTAGGGCCGCGAAACCACAACCACCACGATACTCCCGAAGGGCCTACCTCAATATTCAGACAGAGAACAGCTCAAAAGCTAAAAAACCAATTTGCTGAATTCCATGGCTTACTGATTCCCGTGGAAATAACGTGTAGCTTCCAGTTGACTCCCTGTCAGCCTTCAGGGAACTGTGCTCCCGTTTTTCCGCCGTTGACACATGTAATGATGGTGGATTTCCATCAAAACATATAAATGTGCCCCTGGAGGGAGATCGGTAGTCATATGAACCACGATTTAGCTCTCTATCATATCCTACGCGGTAGTTAAAGAAGATTTTCTTGTTCGATATTCTTTGAGGTTCTGGTTCACCGATCATAGCTAGTGAAAAGGTTATCGAAAAATCTCGGTAATCACTGGTAAAAAAGTTGTCGAAAAAACCTCGGTGATTTCCTGCAGTACAATTCACCTTCTCCTACAAAGTTGTGACAACAAGTGATCCTAGTGGATCAGAAGATTGCACTTGGGATTTCTCGGACTACAAATCAAAGGGCTAACAATAATCGGTAGCACTAGCGACAATCCTAGTTTTTGTATGCAAATCAAACTGGCCTTACTCGAATGAATTGCTTTGTGAGATGGCAGCCATAATATTTGATCACCGACTTGTCTATGGAAATATTCTCATGAAATACTCTTCCCACAGAAAATAGGTTTTCATGAGTAAATCTGTCAATGATTTAATTTTAAACATTCTATTCTTAGTCGTCGCTTCAATATTGGGGTCTACGGGGTGCAAGTTTTATAAAACAAAATCTATGCCTGCAGAGAGCTTTGGTTACTAGTTCCACGCCCAGGTTTTTATCCAATGACCAAGACATCGTCTCCTGGGTTAATTTGTTATATTCCAGATTAAATTAAAATTCTCCAATGAAGTTTTTCAAATCGGAGATGTATCGGAACTGAACCTCTTGTCTGTTATTTTGTTTTGCGTAGGTAATAGAGTTTAGTGTTATAAGGTCAAAGACATTTGGATTGAAGATTTTGTAAAATATTTGAACTGGGTTCAAATCCCTTATTTTATTACACGGTTTAATCTGTCACAAACCTCAGAGATCAACTGAAAGGTTGATATGATAAAATTTATATCTGCACTGGCAGTGAGCCATAATCAGATGATGGTTAAACCACTGTGGATGAAATGTAGCATCATCCTCATCCTAGTAGGCCTTCGGATACGTAAATCCTCCGGTCACTTCTAGTTGTAATTCCGAAAGCCCGGGGTAGGCCGCAGCCTTCACTTCTTGCTGAAGAGTTGGAGACTATCCAACTCCTAGTCCAGAACGCATAAAGCTTAATATAATCAAGAACACAACGGCATTCAAACTCACTGGACCTGGACCATTCATTGCGTTCATTGTGAATGATTCGACCGACAAACTCAAACGAAGGCCTCGAAACACACAGCCACCACGATACTACCGAAGGATCTACCTCAATAATCAGACAGAGCACAGCTAAATGCCTAAAGAGACAAATAGCGGAACTCTGGGGCTCACTGATTCCCGTGGAAATATAGTGGATTGTCCAGTTGACTCATACTAGCCTTAAAGGGGACTGGGCTCCCTTTTACCCCGCAAGACACAAGTCTAGATGGTTGTTGTAGGATCTATAAAGACTATCATGTGCCCGCGGGGGGAAGCTGAGAGGTTAAGCTTGATGGTGGCAAGCATGATTTCTTTTGTTTTTTCGTTTCGGACCAGCACTCAGTGGATGACTCCTACGCATGCAATATATTGTACCAAAACTAGGAGAAGTGGTTATGGGGGCGGAAGGAGAGGAAGAGTAGTGTTTGCGGACATTCAATATGAACTTTCCTACATTGAAAGTGACAGGAAATACACTCTTTTCAGCAATTATATCCGAGCGATTTAAGAAGCAGAAAATCCCAATTTTGTATGAACACTTTTCTATAGTGTTACCAAATCTGTAACAGCTGTTTGTGGCCTAAAACAGCAGATGCAAAAGTTTATTTGTATAATGAGTTCCTGCTTACCTTCATTAACTAACTTTTAACGATTTTTTTATTTATTTTCAAAATTTTTTTTATTTAACTTTTTCTGCGCTTTTAAAACAAACAAACATACGAACAAACATCTGTTCAATAAAATTTGTTGAATGTGTAGTTTTTGATTTCCTTTTTTACATTTCTAAAATGACATTCCAAGTATAAAAATATAGAAAAATTATAGCATAACACACTATACATTAGTTATGAAAAGTAAATTAAAAATTAAAATAAATATTTGTTGCTTTTCATTCACAACCCCGAGCAAGTTCAAAAAATAAAAAAATCACAAAAAATTCATTAAATTAATTTTTTAATAAAATATTTGCAAAAAAAAAACAACAAACCCAATTATTTTATTAAATATCTTGAATTACAAAACAACAGAGTTAAAGTTTTTTCAACAAATCTTGAAATTCAGCTAATCTAAAAGCTATTCAGCTAAAGATTTGGTTTGGAGAAACAACAATTCATCCTGTTTTTGATAATAAAACAAACATATTTTTTTTACTTAATTAATTTAAAGCTAATTCAGCTCATAAACAAAACGTTAAAATTTATATTTTTGGAAAAATTGTTAGCTGAATATAATTGTTTATGCAGGCAAATACTATAAAAACTTTAAAGAACATTTAACAGCAGCAAATTTTATAATTCAGCTACATTAAAACTAGAAAACTAAGAAAATTTTAAAAAAATTAACAAAAAACATCACAAATTTTAAGAAGTTTATAAACTTAAATTATTAGCCTAACATTAACGATATTTTAAAAAATAAAAACCAAGCTTAAATAGTATTTTTTTCCAAAATAGCTGAAAACTCAACAGCTGAATATAACTAATAAAGCCGCCATCAATTATAAAAATTTCTTAGAAGTTAATACAACCATAATTTTACTATTCAGCTGCAAAAAAATTAATTCAGCTAAGAAAATTTTAAAAAATAATATTTTACCACAAACGCCAAATATTTAATTTACAACATAAACTTTATTCAGCTGTATAAAAATTATTATTTTTTAAGTATCACAAAAAAACTACTTAAACAAGTTAATAGGCTAGCTGAATTATGTGTGGTATTTATTGTAATAAAATAATTGGCTAAAATACATATTTAAAACACAAAATTATAATTCAGCTAAATAAGGATTTATGTTAATTTATAGAATTTCCATAAAAAAATAATTAAAAGCGATTTTTTTGGCAAAAATAAGAAATAAGTTTTTTTCAAATTAAGTTAAATAAAGTTTTATAACACAAACCCAGCATTCAGCTAGCTTAATAATTAAAAATAACGTTTAATAGCCTGTCTTCGCAATTAGTTGAATTAATATTGAATACTCTTAAGCAAAGTAAGTACCAAAAAAAAATAAAATTGTGTGGCAGCCAGCTTAATTAGTTCAATGTTTTTTATGTATTTAGCCTATTTAACTAGCTGAATATAATTTTTTATCATTGCCAAATAGCTATTCAATAATTTAGTCAATTAATTAAGCAATATTGCTTATTTAAATGTAGTAAGACTATAATTTTTTGCACTAAATTATATTAAAACTTATTTTATTAACGATTCAGCTAGCTGAATTATAGTTTTTAATACTCAACTTAAGTTTGAGTATACAAATGTAATAAAAATGTTTGTTATATGCCAATTCAGCTACACATTTTTTAAGAAAAGTCTTAAATTTTTATGTTGATGTTAAGATTTATGAATTATATTTTGCTTAATTAGTTCAATGTCTTTTATGTACATATTTAGCGTGTTTTACTAGCTGAATATAATTTTTTATCGTTGCTAAATACTTATTCAACAATTTAAGAAGTAAAGTAAACCATTTTGCCTGTTTAAATGTAGTAACACCATGATTTTGTTAGCTGAATTATATTAAAACTTAGTTTATTGATGATTCAGCTAGCTGAATTATAATAATACTTATTTTATTAACGATTCAGCTAGCTGAATTATAGTTTTTAATACTCAACTTAAGTTTGAGTATACAAATGTAATAAAAAAGTTTATTATACGCCAATTTATCTAAACATTTTTTAAGAAAATTCTTAAATTTTTGCTTTAATGTTGAGATACATGAGTTTTTTTTTGCTTAATTAGTTCAATGTCTTTTACGTACATATTTAGCGTGTTTAACTAGCTGAATATAATTAATTATCGTTGCTTAACACTTGTTCAACAATTTAAGATATAAAGTAAACAATATTGCCTGTTACAATGTAGTAACACCATGATTTTGTTAGCTGAATTATATTAAAACTTAGTTTATTGATGATTCAGCTAGCTGAATTGTGGTTTTAAATATGCTACTTAAATTTAAGTAGATAAATATAATAAAAAAGTTAGTTAAACGTCAATTCAGCTTGATATTTTGTAAGAAAAACTTTTAGTTCGTAGATATTTTTTTGCTATTGTGGTACAAAAAACATAAATTAAATTTAATTTTAAATAAAAATATTTTCTGCAAAAACTTTTTATTTTTATTTTTTTTTTTTTCAGAAGTTGCCTTTCCCCCCACGAATTTTTTGTATCAATTTATTTTCTTTGCGGAATTCGCGCCACAAAAAGTTAAAACACAAATCCTCTTCATAGAATGGTAGAAAGTGACTCTCAAAAGAATTCAAGTAAAAATTAAATTTTAAGTGAAAAAATTATAATTTATTAACAAAATTAATGAAATATTGCAGCCTATAATGTAGATATCGGACTACAACCAAACAACAATAGCAACAATACATCAATTGTAGATAATCGTTCCATTTTACAACCCTACGGCTTGGGTTCCGACTCTAAAGATCCTGGATATCATATTAACGAAGCGTATGAAAATGACAAGAATGACGTAGAGAAGGGCGGAAATGGTGGCCGTTCAGGTAGCGGCGGCCTTAAGGCCGGCTTTGAACAGGCCATAGAAATGTGCGGCTATGGCAAATTCCATTATATTTTATTGGCCATTTGTGGCCTGGTCAGTACGAGTGAGGAAATGGATGTCATTTCGATGTCATTCATTTTACCCTCAGCCCAATGTGATTTGAATTTGAATACGGAAACCAAAGGTTGGCTTAACTCCATCATTTTTATTGGCATGATGGTGGGTGCCTACTTTTGGGGCAGCATTGCAGATTCAGTGGGCCGCAAAAAAGTATTGATTGTCATCTCATTTATGAATGGATTTTGCATTGTCGCCTCCTCATTTTCGCAAACTTACGAATGGTTTATGCTGTTTCGTTTTCTAAACGGTGCTGCGTAAGTATTTTTTTTCATTTTATTATTTATTTTCTTCTCATCTGATTCATTCTGCAAAACAAATAAGAAATCAAACATTCAGCTGTTAATTGGCGAAGCAACAACAGAAATACACTTTCAATTGTTATTTTGTTTGTTATGGCCTTTAAACATTTAATTTGATGTTTTAAAACTTGTTAATTTATTCGTCATATTTTGCACGAAAGGGTGTCATTTGGGGGTTTTTATTTATTTATTTTTTTTTTGTTTGTTGTGTAAAAATAACATCTTCGAATTATTACAACGACCATTTAACACTTTTTTTTATTTGACTAAAAATTAAAAATAAAAATATGCCAGCTGTAAACAGATTTATTTAAGTCTTTAAACAAGAATATTGTGAAATACTTTATTGGAAATATCAATTCAGCTGACTAAATTTCACTTTTTTAAGGTCAATCTGTAATTCAGCTAGCTGAATAAGAAAAATATTAAGCTGCAAGCAAATGGCTTACATTTATCCAGCGTCTAATTGTAAATTAAATAGTTGTAAAAAAAAATTATTCATGTCTTTGTCAGTTTTGTTAAAATTAGAACTTATTTAGCTTATTAAGCAAAATAATTTCATTTATATTCTAACCGGCAAGCTGAATTAAGCTTTGTGATGTAAAAATGACAGGTGTAACAGCTAAATTACATTTTATTTGAGGTTATAGTGCCAACAAATACCTCAATGGCAAATTCAGCTAAATAATAAGATACAAAAATATATAATTTAGCTACAAAAATAATTTAATATAAATACTTTTAAATCAATTCTTGAAAAAAAAAATTATTCAGCAATTCAGCTTAGTTTAAAAAAAATTATTAAGAATTTAGTTAGCAATTTAATATTTTAAAGGCATCAAACTCTAAATTAGTAAAATAAACAAAATTTTGTCTCCCCTTCGATTCAGCTGGCTTAAAACTCAAGATAATATATTTATTTCACATTTAACTAGCTAAATAAGTAAAAGGAGCATATAATTTCTAATTCAGCTAATGGTATATATAAAAAAATTAATAATGTATAATTCAGCTTAATAAATTATTATATTCCAACATTAAAAAAACTATGATTAGTTAGCCCGCATAGAAAAATAAAATATTCTAAAAGAAATCAGTTAGCTGAATTGCCATTATTGTTCACCAAATTATAATTCAGCTAGCTGAATATAGAAAAAACACAATTTTGGCGACAACTTTGTGGCTTAACTATGCTTTTTCAAACAAAAATTTTATCGCAAGCAGCTGAATATTATTACAGCAAATTCGTTAAGCATTTTTATCAGCTAGAAATATATATTTTTAAAAAATATATATTTTGTGTTAATTTAGCTACTTTACAAAATTAATAAATATTTTTTAAATCAGTTCTTAAGCAATTAAATATTTCACTTGAAAGATATTTTTTTTTCTTCCGAAATTTACCTCAAATAGCTTAGTAAATAAAAAAAAACTCATTAAGAATTTAGTTAGAAATTTAACATTTTAAGGGTTTCAAACTCTCATTTAATAAAATAAAAAAACTATGATTTAACTTAAATTCAGCTAGCTGAAAAGTTATGATAATATATTTATTTCACCTTTAACAAGCTGTTAAACTAAAACGAGAGTATAATTTCTAATTCAGCTAATGGCTTATGTAAAAAAGGGAGAACGTTTTTAATTCAGCTTAACAATTTCATGCCAATATTAAAAAGCTGTGCTTAGCTAGCGCGCACAACAATACAATATATTCTAGCAGAAATTCAGCTGGCTTAATTATAATTTTTATCAACCAAACTATAATTCAGCTAGCTGAATTATAAAAAAAAACGATTTGGCGACAATATTGTAATAAACTACTATGCTTTTATAAGCAAAAATTGCAATTCAGCTTGCTGAAACGTATTTATTTTCGATTTAACAAGCTAAATAAGTAAAGGGGAGGATAAAAAAGATGAGGTATTTTTAATTCAGCTTAATAATTTTATTAAAAAATTAAACAACTGTGATAAACTATATTTTCTAAGAGAAATTTTTTAAGCTGAATTATAATTATTGTCAACCAAACTATAATTCAGCTAGCTGAATATGAAAAACACGATTTTGCGGCAATATTGTTATAAACTACTACGCTTTTATATGAAAAATTTTAATTCAGCTTGGTGAAAAGTTAAGAAAATGTATTTATTTTGCATTTAACAGGCTGAATAAGTAAAAAGAGAGGATAATTTCTAATTTCGCTTAGAGTATATGTCCAAAAGGTGGAGAATTTTTAATTCAGCTTAACAACTTTATTCAAAAATTAAACAACGGTGATAAGCTATATTCTAGAAGAAATTTTTTAAGCTGAATTATAATTATTGTCAACCAAACTATAATTCAGCTAGCTGAATATGAAAAACACGATTTTGCGGCAATATTGTAATTAACCTCTACGTTTTTAATTACAAAAATTTTAATTCAGCTGGATGAAAAGTTAAGAAAATGTATTTATTTTGCATTTAAAAGGCTGAATAAGAAAAAAGAGAGGATAATTTCTAATTTCGCTTAGAGTATATGTACAAAAGGTGAAGAATTTTTAATTCAGCTTAATAATTTTATTCAAAAATTAAACAACGGCGATAAGCTAAACGGCACAGCATGACAATATATTCTAGCAGAAATTTATTAAGCTGAAGTAACATTATTGTTAACCAAACTATAATTCAGCTAGCTGAATATGAAAAAAATTGTCTTTTTCTATACATTTCGCTAGTGTTTATATAAAAATTGTAATTCAGCTAGCTGAATATTATATATTTTTATCATCAGATTTTATTCATTAAAATTTTGTTGTAAATAACCTGGCCTAATTAACTGAATTATAATTAAGAAATTGCAAATATTGTCAATAAAAATATTTAATAATTAAAAAAAAAATGCGTTTTAAAATTTATTAAATTTATTGTGCAAATTTTCCTTCTTCTTTTGCCATATTTTTGGGCATAAATATTCAACAAGTCACAGCAGCTAAATAATAAAAACTTTCTTAATTAAAAGGGCAACAACAACAACAACATCAACATAAGATAATTGTTTTCTTAAATTGTCTTTTGTTTGTTAATTTAAACACACAAAAAAATCCCCAAATACGCACTTTGGTTTGCATTAAGTGTGACAGCTGAAAAACGACTAAAATAAAAATTGAATTTTAATTATTTTTTTAATTGATTGTTAATTTAAGTTTTATGCAAAATACAATCAACAACAAAAACAAAAACAATAAAAACCGAAATAATAACCAACAATCATTTCATTAGTTTCTTTTATATTTTTGTTGGTTTTTTTTTTATAATTAAAATTTTCTTTGTTTGACTTGAAATAATTTTTGTTTCCTTTTTTCTTTTTAACGGTTGCAGCCTGGGAGGCAGTGGTCCTGTCATCTGGTCCTATTTCGCCGAATTTCAACCGAAATCGAAACGTGGCTCCATGTTAAGCTTCATGGCCGCCTTCTGGACATTTGGTAATCTTTTTGTAGCCGGCTTAGCCTGGCTCATTATACCCACTGGGATTGGTTTTGTTACACCCTTCCTGACCTACAATTCATGGCGCATCTTTTTGGTAACCTGTTCCATACCCTCCTTCGTTGTGGCCTTCTTACTGTTCTATCTGCCGGAATCACCAAAATTCTTGCTGACCAAAGGCAAACAGGATAAGGCGATGGCCATATTTCGTGGCATTTTTGTTACCAACACCAAAAAACCGGCTGAATTATATCCGGTTACCGAACTGAGTATCGATGAAAAGCTATTGGCAGAAATACAACAAAATCGTGATTCGATTAAGGGCAAATATTCGAAAATGTTGTCGGGCATGGCGGATCATAGCAAACAATTGTTTTCATCGCCCATTTTAAAATTCACCATGGTCTCCATCACCATTAATTTCACCTTTCATATCGGTTACTATGGCCTGATGATGTGGTTTCCCGAATTGTTTAATCGTTTCGAGGAATACAGCACCAATTTTCCGAATAATCAAACGGCTGGTGTGTGCACGGTCACCCAATATGTGGTGACAAAAACTAATCACGAGGATGCAGTCTGTTCATCGCATATACCCTCGGCCGTATTCATGGAATCATTAATCTCTTTGGCCTCTGCCCTGCCAGCCAACTTGATTGCCATTCTGGGTATGGATTTGTTGGGCCGTAAATTCTTTTTAATCTTTGGCACCATGACTGCCGGTGTCTGTTCGGCTGGCATGTACTTTGTTTACAATTCCACTCAAAATTTAATTGTATCGGCTGTGTTTAGTGGTGCCATATCGGCGGCTAATGCCGCCTTAGATTGTCTGATCACTGAAGTGTTTCCTACGCATTTGCGCGCCACCGGTGTGGCCATTTCTATGGTGGCCGCTCGTATGGGTGGCATTATCGGCAATATTGTTATAGCCACCCTGCTGGATCAGTACTGTCCGGCTCCAACGTTCATTGTGGCTGTGCTGCTGATGGGTGGTGGTCTTATGTGTCTGCTGTTGCCCAACACCACCCGAAAAGAATTAAATTAAACGATTAAAAAATATTATCATAAATATACTCAGCCGAACACACACACACATACACATCTACACACAGTCCCAACCAGTTTTTGTTCTTAACAAACAAACACACACACAGATACCAAAACCCACACCCACGCATACATTTAACCCGACTCTTTCGATTCTTTGGCAATTTCTTTGCGTTTTAGTTTCAAATCACAACTGATGAACTTTTAATCGTCTAAATAAATATTTAGTAGTTGAGCCCTTCTTTACATTTTAATTATTTTTTTTTATTATTTTCACTATTTTCATTATAGTGATGGATGGATTTAGGCAGGTCGGCTCCAAATTCTTACACCGTTTGGTATTTTATTTAAATGTATTTTTTTTATTTTATTTTATTTTATTTCTTAATATTTAAGTGTAAAACGTAAATTAAATGCATAGAGATTTTATGTAAAATACAATTTAAAATGCGTATTTATAAAAAAAAATATAAGAAACTCAATGTATTAAATGTTAAGTTAAAGAAGAAGAAAATAAAAATAAATTAAAAAAAGTTGAAATATAAAAATATTTAATAAATAACCAAATTAAAAAAAATATGAGTTTTCATTTAAAAAGCGAAAAATAAAATTAAAAAATTACACCAATCGATTAAAAAAATTTTTAAAAAATTAAGTAGCAAATGAGCTTAAACCAAATAAAAATTAGCTTAATCGATTATTCGATATTTTTCGAAAACCGGTTTTGGTTTCTAAAATTAAAAAAATAAAACTGGAAAAACGAACTAATTTCGAAAACTAAATAATTTATAAAAATAAAGTAGCAAAGGAACTTAAAAAAATAAAAATTAGTGCAATCAATTATTCGATATTTTTTAAAAACCGGTTTTTAAAAAAAAAACTGGAAAAACTATATAATTTCGAAAAATAAATGCTTTATAAAAATAAAGTAGCAAATGAACTTAAAAAAATATAGCACAATCGATTATTCGATATTTTTCAAAAACCGGTTCCGGTTTCTGAAATAAAAAAAATTAAACTGGAAAAAAATAACTAATTTCGAAAAATAAATAAATCAATAATTAATAAAAATAAAGCAGCGAATGAACTTGAAAAAAGTTTAAGTAATCGATTAATCGATGTTTTTTAAAGACCGATTTTTTAACAGTTTATAAAAATAAAGCAGTAAATGAACTTAAAAAAATAAAAATTAGCACATTCGATTAATCGATATTTTGCAAAAACCGGTTTTTAACCGGTTTCGGTTTCTAAAATTAAAGAAATAAAACTTGAAGAACTAACTATTTTCAAAAAATATTTAAAAAAAATAATTACATAAATAGCAAATGAGCTTAAAAAAATAAAAATTAATGCAATCGATTATTCGATATTTCTCAAAAACCGATTTTATTTTTTACCCGGTTTGGGTTTCTAAAATTAAAAAAATAAAACTAGAAAAACTAACAAATTTCGAAAAATAAATAATTTATAAAAATAAAGCAGCGAATGAACTTGAAAAAATTTAGGTAATTAATTACTGGTTACTTTTTAATAACCGGTTTTTTAAACCTGTTTCAGTTTCTGAAACTAGAAAAATAAAACTGGAAAAACTTAACTAATTTCGAAAAATAAATAAATCAATAATTAATAAAAATAAAGCAGCGAACGAATGTGAAAAAAATTTAAGTAATCGATTAATCGATATTTTTTAAAAACCAGTTTATTTTAAAACAATTTAAAAAAATTAAGCAGCAAATGAATTTAAAAAAATAAAAATTAGCACAATCGATTATTCGATATTTTTCAAAAACCGATTTTATTTTTTAACCGGTTTCGGTTTTCAAAAAAAGCAGGCAGGGGGGAAAACAACTAAATTCGAAAAAGAAATAATTTATAAAAATAAAGCAGCCAATGAACATGAAAAATTTAAGTAAACGATTATTCGATATTTTTTTTAAACCAGTTTGTTTTAAAAAAAATTTAAAAAATAATGGAGCGCATGAACTTAAAAATAAAACAAAAAAAAATACAGCAATCGATTTTTTTCAAAAAATAATTTATAAAAATAAAGCAGCGAATAGACTTAAGAATAAAAAAATTAGGACAATCGACTATTCGAAAAACTGTGAAAAGGTGAATAAGATTGAGGCAAGAGTTGCGTTTTCATTAAAGAATTTAATTTAAAATAAAATGATTGCAGCAATCGATGATTCAATCCAAAACCGTTCTTGAAGAACAATTTATAAAAATAAAGCGGCGAATGAACATAAAAATTAAATAAAAAATTGAGGCAATCGATTATGCGAAATTTTTCCGAAATAAAAAAAAAAGTATAATTCGAAATAATTTATTCTTAAAATTATTTATTCGGTTTTCTCACTTATTTTTCGATTTTGGCAACATTAAAGTAAAATTCTTAATTCTTTTAATATTTCGCATTCGATTATTCGAAAAACGTTGTTGCGAATAATTGTCCAAATTTTCACAAAACAATGGTTGGTAGCAACATATTATTGAATTTTGTAAGACTTGTGAATTCATATTAGTTTTGTTAGTTAATCGATTATTCGGTTTAACGATTATTCGTTAAAATTGTACACAAAATTATAAAATTCGTTTGGTTCATTTACTTCAAAAATCGCTTCTACTGAAAGAATTACTAAAAAAAATCCAGCTCTATAATCTTGTATTCGGTTTCCTCATTATTCGGTTTTTTTTATTGTTTAAATTTCACAATTATTGTTTATTTTTGTAACAGTAAAGAAAAAATTCTTAATTGTTTTAATATTTTGTACTCGATTATTCAAATAACTGTTACGAATAAGTGTAAGACTTGCATTTTTTTTCGATTCATATAAGATTTATCGACTATTCGGTTTAACGATTATTCGTTAAAATTATACACAAAATCATGAATTTTCCTTATTTGTGTCTGTTTATTGGGAAAGTCGCTTCAATTGAAATTATTATCATAACTTATTCGATAAATTATTTATTCGATTTACTGGCTATTGGATTTTTTAAGGGTTAAGTAAAAATTCTTGGCTGTTTTAATGTTTTGTATTACGATTTTTCGTAAAACAGTGTTACGAATAATCGTCGTAAAGTAATATTTGTAAATATTCTAGGTTTATACTCATTTTGTAGATTAATCGATTATTCGATTTAACGATTATTTCTTAAATTAAATTATAATTTTCATTGTGTATCTGTTTATTTTGAAACTCGTCTTAACTGAAAGTATTATCAAAAAATTTCCAGCTCTATAATAATTTATTCGATAAATTATTTATTCGGTTTTTTTTATTACTTAAATTTTACACTTATTCTTTATTTTGGTAAGAGTAAAGTAAAAGTTCTTAACTGTTTATATATATTATTCGATTATTCGAATAATTCTAACGAATAATTGCCAAGTTTGTTCCTTAAATAACAATGTGATGTAAAAGTTGTTATTAGCAAAATATTGTTCAATTGTGTTAGATTTGGTAATTCTTTTAGGTTAATTTTTAATGAGTAGATTAATCGTTTATTCAGTTTAACGATTATTTATTCAAATTATATACAAAATGATTTTTATTACTTAAATCTATTTATTTCCAAAGCTTTTTCAATTGAAAGTATTATCAAAAAATGTCCTGCTCTATGGCAATTTATTCGATTAATTATTTAATCGGTTTTATAATTATTCGAGTTTTTGATTATTTGCATTTCACACTTATTTTTTATTTTTTGTAACAGTGTAAAGTAAAAATTCTTAATTCTTTTAATATTTTCGATTATATTCGATTATTCGAAAAAATATGTGAATAATCGTCTAAATTTTTTGGTCATAAAACAATGTCATAAAAAATGGTTATTAGCAAAGTATTATTGAATGCTATAAGATTTGGCACTTATTCTAGGTTTATATTAATTTTGTCGGTTAATCGATTATTCGGTTTAACGATTATTCGGTTTGACGATTATTTGGTAAAATTTTTCACATAATAAAAATTTGTTATTATTACGAAAAATCCTTCCGAAACTTCCTAAAAAAAAACTTAAAATAATCACTTTCAAATCAAGTAAATGGGGAAATGGGGTAAGAGTAAATAATTTTTTTAAATAATTTTCGTATATTTTAAGAGTTTGCTTAAAGTCGTAAATGTAAACAACAGTTTTAAATTTTTATACATTTTATTTTATTTTATTATTTTTTTTTTTTGTTTTAATTTTATTTTTATTTCTTTTTTTGTTTTTCATAAAGGTTTCTTTTAATTTTTATATTTCAAGAGAAAACTATTTACACTAAATATATTTAATTTAAAGCAACGAAGACCATGAAATTGATTTATAATTTATAGTCTAGAATAATAAGGAAAGCAGCGGGAGAAGGGGACTACAGGGAAAAAGAATTAGTTTTAAGTCTTATAAAATAAATTTTAAAATGAATTTAAAATTAAAATTACGAGTCAAATAAAATTAAAAAATTTTTTTAAATCAAAAGAGTTGGGAAGAGGAAGAAGAAATAATCTATTAATAAATTATTTTAAGCACTAAAAATTATTTTTTTTATATTTGCCAGTTTCGTTCAACACTCATCACTTGGTGTGGAAATTTTAATTTTAAATATTTCTTTTTTTTTTTTTTTGTTTTAAATATTTTTTTTAATGTTTACAAAAATGCTAAGCATTTTATAAATTATGTTGGACATGTTTTTGTTTTTATTTTATAACATTTAATTTTTTTATAAATTTAGTTTCAAAATTTTAGACGAATTTTGTTAACCAAGTGATTTGTTTTTGGATTTTTTTACTTAAATTTCTTTTTGTTTAAAAATTTTGTTTATTTTTCTTTTTGAAAGGACAAAAAAACATTAAATATTTTTTTTAGTTTATTTTTATTTTTTTGTTTTTTTGTGTTGGCATTTTGTTGTGTTTTTTTATTTTTATTTTTCATAACTATTATATTTATTTTATGAATAAAATTTTTAAGATTTTTGGGGGTTTTATTTTTTTGTTGTTTTTTTTTTGTTTTAATAGTAAAATGTGTGGTGTTTCTGTTTTTTCTTTTATATAATTATAATGAATTTCTTTTTAATTTATTACCACATCGCTTACGAACCGTTGACGGAATATCTCGTCATTCTAAATATTCCCACCAATCTTTTTCATAGCCCTCATGAACATGATCTAAAAGCACTTTACGCCTTTTTTCACAGTATCTGCAAAGAAAGATTTTTTTTTAATTTGTTTTCGATTTAGGTGATGGAAATATTATTTTAAGGCGCTAATAAATATATGGAAGTCCAATATGAGCAATTTTAATAAATTAAAAGTTTTCTTTTTTCCTCGCTCTTCCCATTACCAATCGCCTACTTATGCTCTACAAAACGCTACAGGCATAATTCATTTTTTTTAATTTTAGTTTTTGCTTTTTTATATAAATTTTTACTTTTTTTATTTTATTTCTTTTATTATTTTATTTTTTTTTTATTAATTTATTTTCTTTTTTTTTTTTTTTTTTTTATTATTTTATTTTTTTTTATTATTATTTTATTTTTTTTTAATATTTTTTTTTTCATTATTTTATTTTTTTTTTATTATTCTATTTCTTTTTTATTATTATTTTATTTTTTTTTATTATTATTTTATTTTTTTTTTATTATTTTATTTTCCCTTATTTTAGCTTTTTATTTTATTTTTTTTTTTTATTTTAGTTTTTTTATTTTTTTTTATCTTGGTTTTTTTTATTTTTTTTTATTTTTTTTTTTTTATTTTCCCTTTATTTTATTTTTTTTAATTTTTTTTTTATTTTATTTTTTATTATTTAGTAATTTTTTTTATTTTATTTTTTATTATTTGATTATTTTTTTTATTTTATTTTTTATTATTTGATTATTTTTTTTATTTTATTTTTTATTATTTGATTATTTTTTTTATTTTGTTTTTTATTATTTGATTATTTTTTTTATTTTATTTTTTATTATTTGATTATTTTTATTCGACCTTTTATTTTTTAAATAAAAATGTATTAATCTTTTTGACAGTCTTTTTAATTAAATTTAACAGTGTTTTTTTCTAATATTTCGCTTTCCCTTGGAAAGCTTCTTCAGGAAATTATTTTTAATAAAAAAAAATAATAAAATAAAAAAATAATTTCCTGAAGAAGCTTTTCAAGGGAAAGCGAAATATTAATTGAAAAGACCGTCAAAAGGATTAATACATATTTATTTTATTTTCTTTTTATTTCTTCTGTATTTAAATTTTTATTTAATTTTTTTTTATTTTTTCTGTATGCATATTTTTATTAATTTTTTATTTATTTATTTATATTTGTATTTTATTTTTTCATTAAGATTTTTATTATTTTTTTTTTTTTATTTAAATACTTATTTTATTTTTATTATTATGTTTTTTTTTTATTTAAATATTTATTTTATTTTTTTTTTTTTTAATTTATATTTTTATTTTATTTTTCTCTTTATTACGCTCAAATTTATATTTTGTTTTTTTCGCTAAAATTTTTATTCTATTTATTTATTTTTTTTTTTTTCATTAAAATTTTTATTTTTTTTTCCATTTGTATTTTTATTTTTCCTTAAGAAAAACTGTTTTTTAAAAAGCTGGCTTCGACTGCCTATTATATCTAAATTTCATTTTATTCTATTCTCCTAAAAAAAAACCCTGCGACGGCAGGATTCTCTCCTTCTACTTAAAAATTTTTAAATAATTTGGCTGACAGTTCGGTTCACAATTTTTTTTTTAGAAATTTCAAAAAAAATTTGCACTCTTGCTAGACTTTTAAATTTGAAATTTTCTAAACACTTTTTCCTATATCCAGCCCTTCTGCTAAATATTCACCACACCCAGGGCTATTATTAATGTCAACGTCGACAGTCTCTTTACTTTGTTATCAGCTTTAGCATTACATTAAATCGTCGTTGATATCACCTCTTCTGAGGTCTTGTGTTGGCGTCCATATTTTACTGATAATTTAAAAGAAGGTTTTTGTCACCCTACAATTTTTGTGAATGAAACCGTTTTGTGAGTTTTTCAAATCATTCTAAATTTTTATAAATTAAATTTATTTTGGGAAAAACTAGTCTTCACAGTTAAAGCTGTGTCAACAACACCAGAGTCTTTTCAGCAAATAATTTCGGTATTATAATTTTAACCTTGGATTATCACAACTCACGGTTAAATCTTTATACTCTTCATAGAATTTAAAATGACGTCACAAGAAAATAGGGTGCATAATGTCGTCGAAATTAAACTTCTTGAATGACACCTTCAAGATGTACACGCTTTTGAAACTGCATTATAATCGCAATAGCAGTTTCTTCTAGCGGCAAAATTTTAAATTGCTTATAAAGGGTATTTGTATTATAGGTAGAGAACTTTAAAATGGAATAAAACAAATTGAATTTTTTAAATTGATATGAAATTTATTCAATCGACGAACAATCCTTTGGCATTATATTTTAAATATTGCCTCTGGTATATACATACATGACTGCCAATGCTAGCTGTAATCCAACATTTGTGGCCTCCGTATATCGGTATTAACGTGACGAATGCCATCCTACAAGTACTCAATTGTTTTAAGTTTATTGGTGTAAACTAGCACCTTTACGTTTCCTTAATAAATCAATTGTGGCACGAGCTATGTGACTTGTTAAGCCGTCTTATTGAAACCACAGCGGTTACGAACATCATGGTTGTGTTTAATTGATAAATGAAAAAGTCAGTAATCCTGAGTCTATAGCTCTCACCATTGACTGTAACGTAACCCGCTCAGCATTGTTTAAAAAAAAATACGTATACGGACTAATGATTCCCAAAAAGCTAGCTTTTCTGGATGTAACAGTGTTTCAACATGCACAACTTGAGGGTTATCATCACTTTAAAAAGGGCAGTTTTGTGTTACTGGCGTTTCCCAGCAAACAAAAGTTAGCGCTTTGTCGCTAAAAAAAAATTTAATTCGCTTTTGAAAATCGAGATCAATTTTGCGTTGGGCCCATACATCAAGTCTACGCCTTGCTAGGTGATCGTATAGCTTCAATTCAATTCTTGCACGAGGTTAGGTTTTGTAACCATGCAAGCCAAGATCTTTCCACAAAATTATGAAATAAAGTAGATGGGCGCATATCCAATTCCTATGCACTATAGCGGCTAGACTCATTTGGGTCTTCCTTTACATTACACAATACAGAAGGAATGACTTCTTCTGTATGCAATATACAACATCTTTGTGGATGCTCATTATCACACAGTAAACGTGATACGAAAACATTCCATCGTTAATCGAATTAATTGAGCTAGTTGGACGATTATGGTGACCGTAAAATGGATGTAATGCACGATATGTATTTCGAATAGAGTCGCGATGCGTAATAAGATTTACGTCTGTCCCTAGCTGTATAAGCCATAACCAGACGGTGAGTCATACCGCCGTGGATGAAATGTAGCATCATCCTCGCCCTAGAAGGCCTTTAGATACGTATATCTCCAGTTCCTCCTAGTTGCAACTTCTAAAGCCCGAAGCAGGCCGCAGCCTTCACTCCTTGCTAAAGAATTGGAGACTACACAACTCCTGGTCCAGAACGCATAAAGCTAAATAAAATTTAAGAACACAACCGCAATTCTGCTCACTGGACCTGGACCATTCATTGTGTTAATTGTGAATGATCCAACCCACACAGCTCAAACGAGGGCCTCAAAACACACAGCCACCACGATACTCCCAAAGAGCCGACCTCAATAATCAGTCCAGGAACAGCTAAATGCCAAAAGAGACAAATAGCGGAACTCTGGGGCATTACTGATTCCCGTGGAAATATAGTGGCATTTCCAGTTGGCTCCTACTAGCCTAAGGAGACTGGGCTGCCTTTTACCCCTGCAAGACCCAAGTCTAGATGGTTGTGTAATCCATAAAGACTTATAATATGCCCTCGGGGGGTATACAGAGCCGTGATTACGTGATAAGATTTACATCTGCACTTGGCAGTGAGCCTTAATCAGATAGTGGTCATACCACTGTGAGTGAAAAGCAGCGCCACTCACGCCCTAGGAGGCCGAAGTCTAATTCTTGCAACAGGTCCTTCCTAGTAGCAATTTTAATGATTCCAGAGCAGGGCTGCAAATCACCACTCCTTGCTGAAGAGCTAGAGACTATCCAACTCCTGTCCAGAACACATGACTAGCATGCTCACTGGATCTAGGGACATTCCACCAGGTAGGTGTTATTAAAGGTGAAATTATCCTGGCCTCACTAAAAACTGACCTGTTCTGGGGCCGCGAAACCACAACCACCACGATACTCCCGAAGGGCCAACCTCAATAATCAGCCAGAGAAACAGCTAAATGCCTAAAGAGACAAATAGCGGAAACTCTGCGGGCTTACTGATTCCCGTGGAAATAACGTGGAGCTTCCAGTTGTTTCCCTGCTGAGTTCAGGGGACTGGGCTCCCTTATACCCCCAGTTGCACAGGTCTAGATAGTCGAGCGTTCTATAAAGACCATAAATATGCCGCCGGGGGGGACAGATGCGTGATTTTCAAAAAAAAAATTTACACATTTCCAAAGCGTTGTTCAGGCACTAGTTTGATTATTCACGTTGGACAACAGCTGAAAAAATGACCGCCAGTTCAAAAAGTGTTGCCAATTTACAAATTTTATAACTCTATAAAAAAACTTCCTGATATGTACCTCCTCCTCATCCTATCGCATTTATCCTTCCTTGTTTTTTATTAATTTCTTTTTTACTTTGCATTTAAAAAAAATCTCTACACTTAAAGAAATAATTTATTTGCATTAAATTTGAAATAAATATGGCCATATTTTAAAGCTTTTTTTATCGCTTATCATTTATTCTTTTGTTCGTGACCTCCATGGCATTTAATTTCAATTCATTATTGCGTGACTTGGCTTCGAAGTTGACATTCATAATAGGAGTGGGTGATTTGAATTTTTTTGTTATTTTGATTTCGAAAATTGTTTTTTTTTTTTTTTTGTTAATTTTTATTAGAAAAAAAATTATTTTATTTGAATTTACCTGTATTTATCTTGAACTTTTTGTTTAATATCAGCTAAATTTTCTGATGTTATATCACGTTCCAAATATTCTGATAATTTTTCAGTGGCAGATTCTAAATCTTTTTGATTATCTTCGAATATCATTGATTGATTGTTCTTTTTTAAATAATACGCAAAAACATACGTATACATGAGAGTCTGACGGCACTGGCATAATATGTCCACGGCTTTTTTTAAAAATTGCACCTGTAAAAGTTATAAAATTTTAAAACAGCACATTTTTTTTTTAAATAAATTGTGAATTTTGTTTAAAATAAAGAAAGAAAAACAATTCGAAAAATAGCGATTTATTATTGTCTTGTAAATATTTTATAATTATTGTTTGCTTTTAAATCCGCTATGCAGTCTCAGGTAGCATAGCACCCCTGAATGCTGTCTACCATAAAATCTCTTCTCGCTGAAGTACTGTCGAATAAGGTATTATCTATATATAAGGTATAGTTAAGACTTAAAACTAACCTAAACTAAAGCCTAAACTTAGATCCAGGCTTTGCTAATGCCACGTCTAGCCTTTAACACTATTATATAGAGATAAAGGAACACTGAAGATGGCCGAAACCGGTATGTTTACAAACCAAATTTTACGCGGAATGACGGAAAATTTTACCCAATTTAAGACTATAATAAACCAAAACCTTGTCTAGGTTTCAAGACTTGTTTATATTTGTTTAATCCGAGCTTAAGATTTGGGTATACTAATTGCTTGATTTAGGCTTAAAACTAGTCTTAACTAATCTAATCTATTCTACACTAAAAACTTGACCATCTTTAACTTTTTATCTGGCCTAGCCTAAAAGTTAACTGGGGCTTAAGCCTAGTGCAGCCTAAGTCAAGTACAGCCTTAAGCATAATCTGACACTATGAAGAATTCCACCTTACGTCTCCCCCCAGGGGCATATAAATATGCTCTTTATAGAATATTCCACTATCTAGACACAGTGCAACTGGGAAAAAAGGGAGCCCAGTCCCCTGAAGTCAGACAGGGAGACAACTGGAAGCTCTACTTTATTTCCACGGGGATCAGTGAGCCGCAGAGTTCATTATTTGTCTCTTTAGACATTTAATAGTTCTCTGACTGATCATTGAGGTTGGCCCCTATATGGGAGTATCGTGGTGGTTATGGTTTTGCGGCCCCATAAGGGGCCAGGATCATTTCACTGATAATGACACGCAAAGTGAATGATCCAGTCCAGTGAGCATGCTTGACATGTGTTCTGGACAGGAGTTAGAAAGTCTCCAACTCTTTAGCAAGGTGTGATGGTTTGCAGCCCTGTCCTGGAATCATTAAAGTTGCAACTACGTGGTTCTGTTGCTTAGAATTATACCTTCGACTATCTAGGACGCATGTATGACGTTCCAAATTATACTATAGTGGTTTGTCCACCATCTGATTAAAGCTACATAGCCAGATGCGGATGTAAAACAAATCACACTCCACCTTACGTCTAGAGTGGGCTAAGCCTTGTCGAACGCCAGAAATTATTTTACCTAAATCTGAATTCTTTAATTAAGCCTAGTCTAGTCCAAAGCCCAATGTAGGCTTAACTTTATTCTAAGGCTTGTCTTGCCTAAATCTGAATTCTTTACTTAAGCCTAGTCCAGTCCAAAGCTTAATGGAGGCTGGCCTAATATTGTCTAAATATTATGCATACCATAAGCATAGTTTAGCGCTAGGCTTAACTTTTTCTTAAGGCTTGTCTTGCCTAAAGCCGAGTTTTATACTTCAGCCTAGTATAGTGTGACCCAACACAGCCTTAAACCTAATGTATGCCTTAAGCCTAATTTAGCTCTAGGCTAAGCCTTGTCTTACTCTAATTCCAGGCCTATACTTATGATAAATAGCCTTAAGCCTAGCTCATAATAAAATCTTAGGCCAAGCGTGGTCTAAAGTCAAGTGTGGTAGATAGCTCTAAGTATGACCTAAGGCCTAGTGTAACCTCAAGACTGGTCTAGCTTAAAGCCAGGCTTATGCTGAAGTTTAGTTTAGTATTTAAGCTTGGCCTAGATTAGTCTTTCTAGCATAGTTAAGTCTTAAACGCGCTTTTTAAGCCCAGTGAAGACTAAAGCTGTTAAGCTTAGTTCAGTTTTATGTCAGAAAATCTGCATCTAAGGTTTAGTGTTTTTTTATAGAGGTTTAGAGCTGTTTTAGTTGGCAACACTTTTTCAACTGACGACCGTTTTGTCAGCTCTCAAGGTTGGTTTGCTATTTCAACACGGCATAACGCCTTCAAATCATGCAAATTGGGCCGGTGCAAAAGAAAATTACCATTGATCCCGATTTTCATAAGTGAATTTTGTGAAGCGCTCGATTTTGTTTCAGTGGATGGAGACGTCAATAATACAATACTGATGTATTTGGAGTGATGATAACCAATGTTGAGACACCATTACATTCAGGAAAACTGACCGAATATTTGATGTGGACTGATGGAATCATTGGTCAGTACTTCCTTAAAAACGTTGCTGGTTAGGTCACATGACGGTCAATGGTGATCATTATAGAGCCATGATTACTGACTTTTTCGTTCATCAACTGAACACAACCAAGACGTACAGGAACTGTGGTCTTAACAAGGCGGCCTAATATGTCACACACATCAGATCACAATTCATTTATTAAAAAAAACGTTTGATAACCTCTTAATTTCACATTGTAATGACACGTAAATTAGCCTCCAAGATAATGCAATTTAAGGCCGCTAGACTATTTGCTGTTGAGATATGAGGACTCCTCATAGTCTGCGCCAATAGTCCCGATAAATTATTGACCACTTGGAGGATAACATTTCAAATTTGGAGCGGACCCCTAAATTGCTCTACGTCCGATCAGAGCTATCAGTGGTGGCCATATGCCAGTGACCATATTTAAAGACTATAATGCCGGAAGATTATTTTTCGAATAAAGTAAATTTTCAATGTCAATTCGAAAAACTAATTTTTGTTTTATTCCATTTAAAAGTTTTATAACTCTATAAAACACAAAAAAACCTTTATAAACTAAAATACAATTCTCTTAAGGCCTTAAGCTTTATCTACTCCTAAAAATGTTGTCAGAGCAAAAGGTCTTTTTCCTAGTCAACAGAGTTTGTTTTTCTTTTCTTTATATTTGAGTTACTCACTTCAATCCATGACATGTTGTGTTGTTGCATTTCTTCCATTTTATGTTTAACGGAGGCATACAATTTACTTTCAAATTTTAAAGATTGCATATGATTCATATAACGGTTATAATAATGTAAATATCTGAAAAAAAGAAAGCAACAAACAAAGAAAATAAGAATGATAAGAACAAGAAGCAAATGAAATTATTTCGAATATAAAATAAACAAACAAAATTATATTTAAAATACTTTATACCTGGCTAATGATGATCTAAATTTCTCTTGAGCATGACGTGCTGCTTTGGCTTCATCTTCATCATAACGATTGCAATTGTACCATGACGAACCATGCGGCTCCCATGAACCCAAACAAACCCAACAAAAGTCATGTTTACAATTTTGATTTTTGCAAACCATATGATTGCAGCCACCATCTTTTTCAATTGTTACATTACATTTGGGACACTCTTTGGTGTTAGCTGCAATCCAATTGCTTGTCTCTGAATCATCGTCACACTTTTTAATCCATTTTTTTAGCCAACGACATTTAACCGGATCATGCCAATTTTCGCCGCAAGCAAAACAAAATTCATGGCCACATTTGCAACGCACGGGCCGCGATTCATAGTAGGCCACTTTAATTGCATATGTGCAATCAATGGACGGACACCAGCGTAACAATTGATTGCATTCAACAAAACTATTTGTTATTAATTGTTGATATTTAACGCGTACTCGTGCATCTGTTACTAATTTTGTAACTGTAACATCATCAACTAAAATATCACAGCCATGAGCTGCACACGATATCGATTGACCCAGGCCCTCGGTAACGATTTTCGTTGTTAAATATTCACGCCAGCAGGTTAAACAAAAGCGATGACCGCATTCTAAGCCAGCCATGGACTAAATTTAAATAGAAAAAAAAAACAATAGAAACACATTTAATTATTTATTTTCTTTTATTTTCTTTTTTTTTAAGACATAAAAAGACAGGTTCTCTCCTCTCTGTCTGTCTCTCTCTCTCTCTACTTACATCTGAAGGCAATTGTGAGAAACAAATTTCACATTCTTCTGCGGTATTTTTTGAATTCTAAAATTATTATTTCAATATTTATTAATCAAATTAATATTTATTTATTTGAATTGATTAATTACCTTTTGTTTATTAGCATTGGCTGGTTTGTTGAAGGGATTCACAATGTGTGCACCTTTAAATAAATCCTCGGCATTGCCATCGAAATATTTTTCTAAAAGTCTTTCCTTGTCCCATTTAAAATGATTCAAAAGCATTCGTGTTATGGTTGGCGGGAGCTAAAAGAAATAAAAAAATATAAAAATATATTAATTGTAAATAAAACAAAAAATTAAAAAAAAAATTTATTGTTATACTTTTATATTGCTTTTCTTGAGTTCTGTTGTGCCTTTTGAAAATATTCGAATTTGAGTACGAATATTAAAATTCGAAAAATATTTTTTTAATTTATTAAATTTATTTTTATAGTTTTTTTAAACGATCTTTTTTTATTTATCTTTAATAAATATCTTTTTTTTCTTTTTAACGAAAAGAAAAAAATATATGAAAAAGATCGTTAAAAAGAAAAAAAAAAGATATTTATTATTAAATTTATTTTTATATTTAATTTTTTTATATTTAAAATTTCGAAATTAAGTTCGATTATTGAAATGGAAAGAATTTTTTTTTATTTTATATTTATTAATTCTATCAAATATTCGTATTTAATTTCGAATATTGAAATTCGAAAAATATGTTTTTTTTTTTTAATTTATCAGAGTGTTTATGTTAGAGTGTTTTTTATATTTCAAATTTCGAAAGTTAAGTTTGAATATTGAAATAAGAAATTTTTTTTTTAGATTTAATAATTCTCTCAAATATTTTGCTAAAGTTCGAATATTAAAATTCGAAAAATATATTTTTTTTTAATTTTTTCAAATTTTGAAATGAAGTTGGAATATTGAAATTGGAAAAATATTTTATTTTATATTTATTAATTCAGTCAAATTTTCCAAAATCAGTTCGAATATTGAAATTCAAAATATATGATTCTTAATTTATTAAATTTATTTTTTATTTAAAAGTTTTTCATATTTTTAATTTCGAAATTAAGTTCAAATATTGAAATTCGAAATTTCTTTTTATATTTATTAATTCTATCAAAAATTGATATTTAAGTTCGAATATTAAAATTCGAAAAATATTTTTTTTTTTAATTTATAAAATCATATATTTTTTTTTTTATTTCAGGGTTTTTTTTCTTATTTCTAATTGCGAAATTAAGTTCGAATATTGAAATTGTTAAAAGTTTTTATTTTATAAATAAAAAATAAACAAAATTTATGATGTTAAAAAACTTTCATCGCTTTTGAAATATAATGTTCGAAATGTCTCTAAAATTGTAACCTCATCTAATTCGAAATAATTGATTTTCAAAAAATTTAAGCTTTTAAACCAAAATTTTGATCTTTCACCTTTTACATTTTTCCGCATTCGAAATTAAGTTCGAATATTGCAAGTCGAAATCTCGAATTTTTGATTTATAACGTTTTTGGAGCTCAATGTTTTGTTTTTTTTTTTATTAAATTTTAAAATTTCGAAATTATTTTCGAATATTGAAAATTCAATTCAAAATTTTTTAATTCAATAAAATCTTAATAAATAATAAAAAAAAACTTAAGTCCTTTAAATTTCAAATTTAATAAAGTTTTATCGCTTTTGAAAAATAATGTTCGAAATGTCTTCTTTTTTATTAAAATTTGCAAATTCACCTGATTTCGAGTTTATTTATTTAAAAAAATCAGAGATTTAAAATACAATTTTATGCGAATAGAGTTTTCAATTTTAATTTTATTTATTTGCCTTAAAAAATTTCAAATTTAATTAAACTTTAAAAATTAACTGTTGTAAATTCTGTACATCTATAAAATTTTTTATGTTTCCATACTTGAAAACAAACTATTTCTTAGATATACATTATTATTTTAACGATTTTTATGCTATTTTGAAATTTTTCGAATTTCGAAATTAAGTTCGAACATGGAATTCGAAAGCAAAATTTTAAATATTATAAAATTCGTTCGTTTGAGTTCAGTGTTTATTTTTTTTTTTAATTTTCAAATTTCGAAATTAAGTTCGAATTTTGAAATTTCGAAAAAATTTTTTTTTTTTAATTTTATATATTTTAATTTTATTCAAATTTAATTAAGTTATTAAAAAAAATTATATCATTTAAATTTTATAAACTTAACGCTTTTAAAATATAATGCTCGAAATGTGTTTTTTTTTATAACACTGAAACCTCCGCTGATTTTGTATAAATTCATAATATAATATTTGCTTAGATAGTTTGTATCAATGAATAATTTTTTTATTGTTGTAATCCAATTCAAAATTAGGTCAAGGATACACATTTTAATTCTGTAATATTTTTTTTATTATGATTATTTATTCAAACATTGTTTTTTTTTTAGTTTTACTTTCATTGTTAAGCATTAAAATTGATGACTTTCATGGTTTTTTTTTTTGCTTTTAGTTTATCAAGATGAACGTTAAGTATCCATATATTTTGTTGAAAATGTTTTTTACACCACTAACCAACCAACAAACACATAAAAGAATAGTAAAAACATTCATAAATTTCTAGGAAATTGTGTGGAAAAAAAGCGTTTAAATATCCTGTCAAGAGGTTTGGAACAACAAATATTTTTGTTGCAAGAAATTACAATTTTGCAAAATTCAAAATAAATATTATTGATTTTGTTTCTCTTTTTTAATTTAATTCCATAAAAAACAAACAAGGAAAAAAATGTAAATATAAAATAACCTTCTATTTTTACATTTTAATTTGTCATTTACATGTAAATAATTTAATCTAAATGTAAAATACTTTTAGTATTAAATCCGCCCAAAAGTACTTGTTAACTCACGTAATAATAAAAAGCCGTATCGTCGTGAATTTTTATTTATTTATTTTTGTTTCTTTCTATTAGCGAAGGCTCGAATCCCATGGAGCTTGTCACCTCTTCGTAACATATTCTATAAAATTCATTTGCAGGGCAGTTGCCAGTTGTAAGAATAACAGAAGTCTATTGGCACAGAATATTAAATCTAGTTTTCATTTTGAAACACCACACCTTCTAATAACTTTCGATAAGAGAACGTTCACTGTTTCTTTACCAAATTAGAAATTTTAGGATAAACAACCTTCCAGGAAATAAACTATGAGCACACTAAAAATATGACAACCTTTTAATTCGATTTTTTGTGCATTAATTAATAAATGATTGCATATCCTTTTCGATTTTCTTCAACTTTTAATATTTCTGGAATAGATTCGATTAATTTTTTGCTTTTCTTTCCTTTTCTCCTGTAATGCGATCTTAAGCTGATTTTTATTACTGGACAATTTGTTTTGCATGCGATGTCTAAGTTCGTCCTATAAGTGCACGATTATGTTTATATCTGCATTGTGTTTAGGTGTTTTAATGACCTTAGGGCAGTTGTAATAAAGCAGACAGTTCTTTACTGCCAGTGATGTGGACCTGAGGTTGTTGTATTTAAAAAACTTAAAATTATCAGCAATACCCCAATTGCATACACTTACATTCCTATTAGTTTTTAAAATATCAAAATACATGTTCTTGTCCATGATACCTTCTATAAAGTAAAGGTTTCCGACACCTGAAGCTACGATGCAGCCCTATACCACTACCAATAAGGTTCCATACTTCATTGTTTTTATAATAATTTTATGCAAAAATTCTTTTGGCCATCAGAACCAATAACTAATTAAATTTGATTTCATCCGTAAAAAGAACCTGTAAGATGTTAAAATGTTGATAGAAAATGCCATTTTTTACCGTGATCCAAAACTTATTTGAATCGAATAAGGAATAACCTTATTCGTTTAAATCGTTTTCGATCAAACCTTATGCGATTAAACCTTATTCGCTTAAAGTTTATACGACCAAACCTAATTCGTTTCAACTTTATTCGATTAAAACTTATTCGAATAAGCCTTATTATTAAAGCATATACAATTAATGCTTTTCGTTTAACCTTATTCAATTAAACCTTACTCGATTAAAGCTTTTTCAATTAACCCTTTTTCGAATAAACCTTATTCGATTAATACTTTTCGAATAAACCTAATTCAATTAAACCTTATTCGATTAAAACTTATTCAATTAAATATTATTCGATTAAACCTTATGCGGTTAAATCTTATGCGATTAAACCTTATTCGTTCAAGGTTAATCCGACCAAACCTAATTGGATAAAACTGTATTCGATTAACACTTATTCGATTAAAGCTTATTGGATTAAACCTTTTTCGAATAAACCTTATTTGATTAAAGCTTATTCGATTGATGCTTTCCGATTAAAGCTTATTGAATAAAACCTTTTTCGATTAAAGCCTTTTTGATTAAAGCTTATTCGATTAATGTTTTTCGTTTAAAGTTTATACGACCAAACCTAATTGGATTAAACTGTATTCGATTAAAACTTATTCGATTAAACCTTATTCGATTAAAGCTTATTAGATAAAACCTTTTTTGAATAAACATTATTCGAATAAACCGTTTTCGATTGAACCTTATGCGATTATACCTTATTCGTTTAAAAGTTTATTCGACCAAATCTTATTCGATTAAACTTTATTCGATTAAAACTTATTCGAATAAACCTTATTCGATTAAAGCATATTCAATTATTGACTTTCGATTAAATCTTATTCAATTTAACCTTATTCGATTAAACCTTAATCGATTAAAGCTTTTTCGATTAACCCTTTTTCGAATAAACCTTAGTCTATTAAGACTTATTCGATTAATGCTTTTCGATTAAACCTAATTCAATTAAACCTAATTCGCTTAAAACTTATTCAATTAAATCTTGTTCGATTAAATCTTATTCGATTAAATCTTGTTCGATTAAACCTTATGCGGTTAAATCTTACAGGATTAAACCTTGTTCTATTAAACTTATTCGATTATGTTTAATTCAATGCATGTGCTCTCGCGTAAAACCTAAGTTATTCTTTCTATTTTTGACTCTGACTTATGGTTTCTTGCGAGCCACTCGGCCGTGCAATTTGTTTTTTTTTAACTCTTCTTATTGTTTTAGCACGTACTTCTTTTCCTAGGTTGATTTAAGTCGTTGTGGCAAATTTTTTAGCAAAGATGAATGGGTTATTTTGTACTTCGTAAACTATAATCGTCTCATCTCCCGGGCAAAGTTTTCTTGGCAACGTTTTACTATAATGTTTTTAATATAAAATTTTATCGTTTAGTAAATGCTTAACTAAAATTACTTAAAGGTTTTCCAAAACTAACATGTAAAATAGTTGATAAAAGTCTGGCAATGTTTGGTCCAAATTTCAATGTGAGCCACTGTATGGTGTTCCATTAATATCTCTCCTCCTTTTTGAGTAATTTTCAAGTAGGTCTTGTATATTTGTAATTGTTTGCACTATTCAAAATATGCTTACATTTTGTGTAATGGAGGAGACTATTTAAAAACAATCTTCTTTTCATTCATAGACACCAATACCCGGTTAAGCACGGGTCATTTGAAAGCAGATATCATCTTTCTTTGCATGATATTTTTTTTCGTACTGTTTGATACATTAAAAACAGCTTGTCATACATCTTTAAAGAACGTTTTAAATAATTGAATTATAGTATTTAATCAGCTTTAAAATTGAATAATTTTGGTTAAAATAGAATGGTTGTTATAACAGATCCGCAATTTAACTTCTTTTTTTTCAACTAGTGCCTATTTCGTCGTGAATGGTAACACTTAGCTCATGTTTGATTTGACAGACAATTAATTTTATTCTTCCGCTAAACGAATGTGGTTGTTTACACGCTTGAACAACCCTTCGCTAAGTGGGCCTGCGATCGACTTACAGAAGATGCCGATTTTGCAAAAAAAATCGTCTTTTTAGATGAAGCTTAT
Organism: Trichopoda pennipes; assembly: GCA_030448955.1. Classification (NCBI taxonomy): domain Eukaryota; kingdom Metazoa; phylum Arthropoda; class Insecta; order Diptera; family Tachinidae; genus Trichopoda; species Trichopoda pennipes. The sequence goes on along the minus strand of JASKUP010000056.1, from coordinate 3,189,042 downwards.
TGATCTTGGCGCGTATGTAAACAAGCAAAATTGTCGCATTGGGGCACAGAAAACCCGCACGCATAAATTGAAAAGCCGACGCACCCAAAACGAGTCACTCACTGTTTGGTGCGGATTTTGGTCCAGAGGCATAATTGGGCCATTTTTTAGGAGTGTCCGTTACAGACAATGGCGATTTTTATCGGGCCATGTTGAACGAATTTTTGTTCACAAAAATTGAAGATGAGTATATTGGCGACATTTGGTTTCAACAGGACGGCGCTACATGCCACACAGCCGAAGCTGTGTAGTTTTGTTTATAGCATTCAAGAAAAAGTTATTTGGCGGACCCATAGTTGTTATAACAGCACTGCAGCGCCCACTAGTTTTTTGATTGGAAAGAAAGGAACAAAACATCTAATTGCTACAGTTGCCGCTGTTTTGACAATAATCTTTGACGGATTAAGACTCGACGAGCACGTACACAATTACTTTGGGAACGAAGACAGAATTGTTCTGTAACTTTTCATCTTTTCGACTTAAAACAAATAACGTTTCTTTCATTCCAACCTTTCAAAATGCAACAAAACGAACTGTTTTAAATTCAACCAAAAAATGGCGTTTTAGTTAATAAGAAAAAATTAAACACAAAAAAAGAAAAATCATTTAAAACGTATTATTATTACATAATTAATTTACTTACCTTTAAAACACCTTTAACCTCATCGATTATTTCGCGTTGATGTAAAACAATTTCTTCTGTTGTCAATACCTCGTAAATGAATTCATCATTATCGGCTTGCCGTTCATGAACGGAAGGTATATCATCCATAGGAAAATCATCATCACCCTCATCACCCGAAGATACGTTACCCGAATCAACATTATCTATTTCAAAGGAGTCTTCATCAGAATCCATGACGAAGACGATGAAGAAAGTGAAAAAAGCTTAAGCAGGAAGAGGCGATATGGCTGAATGAACACACAAATTCAGATGCTGTAAAAGAACAATTTTTTTTTTAATATTATTATTTCATTAAGAACTAGTTTCTTTTTTTTTTTAAATTCAATATTAATAAAAAGGGCTGCCAAAAAAATTAATTTAAAGAAAGACACACAATCAAACAAGAAACAAAAAAAGGAAAATAAAAAAAAAAGAAAAGAAACAATGCAAACGTCAGTTGACCTTGTTCAAGTTATTTGTTGAACGTAAGTATGCGCTTGCTTTTTTTTATTTTTGTTGCTGTAATTAACAACATTTTAAGGTTCAGATGTGCTTGAAGGTTTCTTTATTTATAAAATAATTATTAATCATTTTTAATATAGTATAAAATAAAAAACTGTAATGTGTTTTTGTTATAAAACAATAGTTCTTTTTTTTTTAATTATAATTTCTTACAATCCCAACTATGGCGATTGTTAAATGTTGCCAATGTTTTGAAAATGAAAAAACCTCAAAAGCGCAACTGAAAGTGAAGCGAATTGATGTTGTTTTGTTTAAACTAAAATTTTAAACGAAAATTTTTGAAAACTAACATTTAACGATTAGAAACAAGGGGATAAATGAAAAGAATATTAATTTTTTAGCTATAGAGATGTATTAAGAGTCTCAAATATAGAATAACATACACGAAATAATATAATTTCTCCTATTAGATTTTTTACTATATGATCCAAATACTCTAAATAATTATCATCACATAAAAAAAGTTTAACAAAATTTTCTCTGTAAATGTTTGAGAGTGTTTTTTATAGAGGTTTTCAACTTTGAAATGGTAAAAGCCAAAAGATGAATTTTTTAAATTGATATGAAATGACTTTATTGTAAAAATATTCCTCTGGCATAAGAATTTAAACATGATTTCTTGCATATGACCGCCACAGCTGTTTTTGGGGTGCCCAATTTTCGATGATGTTTTCGAATTGTAGCCGTATGTCAACAATAATGCAGCGAATGTTGCCCTCCAAGCTGTCAATCATTTCGAGCTTATCAGCGTAGACTTGCGACTACTTATTTTCTAACAGAAAATAGTCTAGCGGCATTAAATTGCACGATCTTGGTGGCAACTCGCGGGTCTGAAAGTAAAATACTATGCGGTTAACAAACGTTTCCTGCACATCCTAGTTATTCAAATAAAAAAAAATCAGTAATCCTGGCTCTTTAGCGATCACCATTGACTGTAACGTTTTGACTAGCATCGATGTTACGGTGTCTTAACACATATAATTTGAGGATTATCATCACTCCAAATACATCAGTTTTGATTTCTGACGTATCCATTCAAACAAAAGCGAACGCTTCATCGGTAAACAAATTTGAAAATCGTCATCAACGACAAACTTATTTTAGGGCGGTGCAATTAGGAGGCTTTATTCAGTCGTCAGTCGATTCCTCTTGAAATGTCAAATCAATCTAAATACAAATCACTTGACAACAGCAGACAAAGCGGCCACCATTAACACAACATAAAAAATAGTAAAAGAAAGCTTTTTGTCATTTTAAATGTAAAATGAAGCCGCCCATAAGTTTCTAACAAGAGCTCTTCGCCTCTCCTTTAAATAAATAATTAAAAAAAAAATGTATTGAAATTTACTGCCATAAAAGCAAAGCTAGACTAGAAAGCGCTACAGCCCACTTACACTAAAGTGTTCAAACTAAAATTACGGCGAAAAAAGCAAACGAAGACTAGAAATCGGTAAAACCCAACTTTCACTACAGTGTTCAAACTAAAATTAAAAAAAGAAAAATTTAAATGGCATAAGACCAGGCCGAAAGGCGAAAATGGTCTGGGGCTGTTGTTTTTCTGATCAAGGATTATAGTAAGTGATTCATAACATTGAATTTTAAGCATCGATTTATATACACAGAATATGATTTCTGCCGTATGCAGGCGAAGAGATGGCAACTACAGTGGAAAAAGATTCTAGCAGGGTAACCATGTTTTTTTTTTTCGTTTTCGTTAACTAATTCAAATTAAGGACTTCGCATTTTATATGTATTTTTTGTAGGACCCGCACTCAGGGGATGATCTCTACACATGCAATGCATTGTACCAGAACTAGGAAATTAGGCTACAGGAAGGAGGAAAGAGGGAGTAGTGTCTGTGGACATTCAATTTGAATTTTCCCAAATCGAGAGTAAATGGAAAAATCTCTGGAGGCATCTTATTCCACATACGGACTGTTCTGCTAAAAAAAAAACGAATATTCGCTGTAATGCGTAGTGCGATTCGGTAACCAATCAACCAAAAATGGATGCGCTCTCAGCGAAAATCGAGTTAAACGCGAAAACGTGCAAGTATTTAAAATCAAATTTTATATTTTCATTCATTCATCATTTTGAAATTTTTCGATGTTGTCTTTGATGGCCTGCTTCACATCAACAGTGTTGATTTTTTTTTTTTAATCCACAGTTCAATGTTGTCTAAAGCAGAGATTTGAAAGACTGAGCAAAACAGCAAATTCCATTATGTAATCCAAAGTACCAATGTCATTGCAACGTACTTGTATTTTACCCAAATCAATTTGAAAATGATTGCTGACTGGTCTTTCGCATATCCGGCGAAGATACGCAGTCAAGGTGGATCCCTTCCCCATCTTGACATGTGGTTTCACGGATAAAAGACGATACTAGTCACTTAAACTAGCAGGAGCCTGAAACTGCAAGAATTTTACATTCAAGGTCCGACCAGTGACTAATCAAACTAGAACCAGCAGGAGCAGTGGCCAGCAAGGCTACGGCCCTATACAGATTATTGCTAAGGCCATTGAAATAATAAAGTGGTGGCTGTGGTTTTAACCCAAAAACCGTGGGAAGGTGTGATTTTTTTTCCTACCCGATGTGTTGTTGCATTAGAACAGACTACTGCTAAGCTGAGGCAACAAGAAGTTTAAATAGTCTCTAGCTTCAATCAAGCAGTGAGCCACAACCCTGCTTGCTGCGCTCTTGAAATTTCAACCTTGAGCTGTGTATGCACCGCTAAGCTGGGATAACTAGGAGTTTAGATAGTCTCCAGCTTCGATCATGCAGTAGGGGCACGGCCCTGCTTGCTGTGCTCTTGAAAATTTAACCTGAAGTGTATGTGCGCATTGGGGGCACTGTTGAGTTAGGAATAGCGAATGTGAAGCCATAAAAAAAACTTGCTAAGGAATTTAACAGGAGACGATCAATAGTTTAATATCATCCATGGCTAAACGGCATACATATCGCATCCTAATTACAAAAGGGACACAACTCAAAAAACTGTTTAGTTCATCGAGCAGAAGCAACATACTTAACACAAAGTAAACATAACTGTAGTTAACGTGATGTGAAATTTCTATCAGATGTGTAGGTGTGTACTCTGAATTAATATATGGAAAAAAGTCAGTTTTAGAAAATTTTGACTTATGACTCTTTTGCATTTAGGATGCAATATGTCCTCCATAATAAAGGATTTGCATTTATATTTGCTTTAGTTTAAAAGTTTTTATTTTTTGTATCCCTGAAACGTGCCTTAATTTTGCATCCTCTAAATTGTTTTTTAAATACCTTTTTTAATTTCAACGTGCTTTTAAACGTAAACTGATCAATTTACAAAATATTCAAAATAACTTTAAGAACATTATTAATAAAATATAAATTTTATATAAAAAATGTATTAGAGAGTGCTTTTAATTATGGCCCATACTGTACAATACACTTAAAACGCTATTAATTTAAAACGCATGTAAAAACAATTGTTTAGCAACACTTATATTTACAAGATGTCGCAAAAAATTATAAAAAAAACACACAAATACAAACAAACAAATACTAATTACATGTGAATAATATTTAATAAAAAAATAAAACAATTAAATTTAAAATCAAGGATTTTAATAATTATTTTTAAATATATTGAAAAATAGTTCAATTATATTTTGAAACTCATAGAAATTGAAATACACAAACAACAACAAAGTTCAAGGTTATAACAACAAATGGGGCCATATAAAAGAAAACAAACCTTATATGACACACACACAAACCCACAAACAATTAACACACTCAATGGCATATACAGAATATTAATTTACATTTGACTTTTATTTAGTTATTTTATTTATTTATTTTATTTAAATTTTAAAACTAAATATTGAAAATGCACTGCAATTTTACGAAATTGAAACGCTGAACTGAGAATTAAAGAAAACAGAAATAAAAACCTGCAGTTTAAAATTGCATTTCATATAGGAAAAGGCTTAAGAAAAGGGAGAGCAAAAATGTATGCATCTCTTTGTAAAGAAAAAATAAGAACAAAAATGCATTATGAATATATAGCCATACAACAAAGCACTAGCCATCTCTTTTCTTTTTGAGGCAGGCTGACAAAACTTATTGGATTTTAAAAATGTCAGAAGGGAAGAAAAAAAAAAACAAAGAAATAAAAAATAGTTATAGAACAAAAAAAAATTAAAATTGAAAAGTTTCGGGAAAACCTGGTTTTAATTGCTATAACCCACCTTTAGATTGTTTGAAATAACTCTATAAATCCTTGATTGCAAGGAGATTAATTTAATTTATTTTTTTTTTCGTTCTTTTTCTTTCAATAACTTCTCTTCTTTGTATCTTTTCTACGTCTAATTTATTTCCTTAAGCAATTTCCCTTCTTCACTTAAGTTATTTTATTTTATTAACACATCAAAAAAAAGTAAAAATTACGTTTTCGTTTACTACACAAATTATTTTATAGCACAAAATTTTTCTTTGTTGTACATTTATTTTTTGCTCGCCTTTTAAAACACCCGCACGTTTTCAATCTTATAAAATTTCTAAACACAAATTTTTTTATCATAAACTTATTTAAAAATAATAATTTTTATTTTAGCATTTTTTGCCTTAAATTTTAAAACTGTGATGATGATGATAGTTAATCAAAAAATTTACTAAAAACTACAAAAGAAAAATTCCAGTTTTTCTCGCAACGAACACAGCAAACTGCGACGAACTTTCTTTGAAAAATTTATAAAACAAATGATAAGAGTGTGTGTAGCAATTGGAAAGAAGTAAAATAGACAGGCAAGAAAACAATTCAACGAACAGCAAATACAATGAACTTTTTTTTCTACAATGTTACCGTTAAAGCGGGAAATGCGTGTGTTAAAAAGAGATAAAATGAGATATTTTTTCACAATAAGAATTGAGTACAAAAACTACAAGAACTAATAAGTCAGACATGTCAATACTCATGCTGGGTTGTGTTTATTTTGGTTTATCACTCCGGGTTACATTTTCTCAACAGAGTTGCTTAAAAGTGTAAATACAGGCAAATTGCAATATTTATTTTATTTCTTTAATTATTTCAATTTAATTAGATATATTTTTCTTAAAATGACCTAAAAATTCCTTTTTTTTCATTTTCTATTGATAAATATCGGGTGGCTGATCAATTTCGCTGTATAAAGAAACTCAAATAACATTTTTATTAAAATTAAATTGAATTCAAATGGTCTCCACCCACGGAGACACATTGTCGACATCTTATCAACAAGTTATTCATTACTGCCTGGATTGTTGCGATTTATTGCCGCGTTTCCGAAAAGTGAATTTATGTGTTTATCAAACGTTTTCTTCAATAATTTAAATGTGAAACGTGTTATGTGACATGTTGCGTCGTCTTATAGAAACCAAAGCTCCTGCGTATCATAATTGTTAAATTAATAAATGAAACTGTCACTAATCATTACTCTATAATAGCGGTCATCATTTGTTTGTAACGTGACGTGGCATGACCACCGAAATTTGAGGATATTATCACCTCAAATACGGCAGTTTTGTTTATCAATGTGTCCACCTATTTTCAAACAAAGTAAGCGCTTCATCACTAAACAAAATTCGCTTTTGAAAATCGGGATCAACGGCAAATTTGTTTTGGGCCGAATCGCCCAAGCTATATCAAAACCTCGTCTAGTCAATTTTTTTTTAAAATTTAGCACATGTTTGATGGTTTGAATCAATTAAGTTGGATAACATCCCTGAAAAAATTTCAATCCAAACAGTTTTCACTTTTGTTTTTTTTTTTAAGAGAAGTAGCACATCAGTCAACAATGCCTATTTAGTCAAGTACCGCGCTACATTCTTTTAGGAAAGGGATAGCGAAGAGATGAAACAGGTGGTGAAAGCAGAAGGATAGCCGGAAATTAACTGCCGTATAAAGACAGCAACAGCGACCAGTGGCTATGCCTTCATCGCTGAGCAGCTCCACCGACAGTCAATTTTTATCTTTTGTAGTGAAAAAAACCAAGGTCTTCGTTGGGAATCGAATCCACAACCCCTATATTTACAAGCTAGTACACTACCTCCTAGCCTACAGGGGCAAGAGCTTATCCCTATTTTTACAGTTATTGCGGTTTATTTTTCGATCTACAATTTTTAATGGGATTGAGATCCGGGAACTGCGCTGGCCATTTTAAGTTATTAACTAATTTATTTAGATGTGTGTTTGGACCTGTTATACTGCTTCATCCATTAAATAGACACTTCCTCCTCGGCTTTTGGAAGCCTGACATTTTAAAGAACGCCTTCATAAACGAAACGATTCATTATTTCATTTATTCTGTAGTCAATAAACATCCCCAAACCAAAATATTACCTACCTTCACAGTAACTGTTGTAAAAACTGTGGATTAACACGTTGTCCTGTTGGGCCTCTAATTAACCTTAATCCATAAAAAATATTCGATAAAATAAACTTCGACTGGTGTTGTTATTAGAAACAACATAATACTAAACTTCGACGCATTGGAGAAAAGTACTATATAGTGGTCCAATGTCTTACGAATTCAATTCAGGCGGGTGTGTCATGAAATAAGATTTTAAGTCACGTTTTATAGCACGTCTTCAATGGTTCTTGCAGTAATGTTTAATGACAATTGTTTAGTAGTGAACGACGACGATATATGTGATACAGAGTATTGTCAGCACCCAGCTATTTGGCCGGACGGTGGTCGTACAACTGGGTGAAATACTATTCTTCTACCAACGCCCCAAGCTGCATAAAACACCTCAGATAGCAATTTTAGAATTACAGCGAGCAGGGCAGTGCCCCCACTCCTTGCTTAAGAGACGAAGACATTCTATTGCAATGCAGCCGCACATCGGTTAGGGAAAAACCAACCTTCCTGCGGTTTTTAAGCATCAATCACTCCCTAAAGGCCTCACCAATAACCAGTACAGAGCCACAGGCATACGGGCTACTGATTTCCATGGTATTAGTTAGGTAAATCACTGGTCGGATTCTTCCAACACTTCAGATAGCAATGCCTATTTAGTCAAGTACCATGCTACGTTCTTTAGGAATAGAGAAGAGATGAGACAGGTGGTGAAAGTGGAAGGATAATTACGGAAATTAACTGTCGCATAAGACAGCACAGTCATCATGTCTTCGTCACTGAGCAGCCCCAGCGAACGAAACGATCAATTTATTGCAAACCGAATTTCCCGAACGCATAATTTCACGACAATCAGCAGCTAAGTGGCCAGCCAGATCGTGTGATTTAACACCACTGGATTATTTTTTCATTGGGCTATGTTAAGGACAGAGTCTGTACGGAGCCAATCGAATCGATTTTAACCTTAAAACTCAAAATTCGTGATGTGATTAATGGAATAGGAACGCCATTTTTCGAAGAAGCGATTAAAAACTTTGATGGAAGAATCGAAATCGATAGCATGGTCGTGGTAGACATTTGCCAGATATCATAATTACCGAACTCTTCTTTTCGTAGTACAATGCCTATTTAGTCAAGTACCGTGCTAAATTATTTAGAAAAGGGATAGAGAAGAGATGAGATGAGAAAGGTGGTGAAAATAGAAGGATAGTTACGGAAATTAACTCTCGTATAAGACAGCACAGTGACCTTGCCTTCATCACTGAGCAGCCCCAGCGACAGTCAATTTTTGTTTGTAGTGAAAAAAACCTAGGTCTTTGTTGGGAATCGAACCCACAACTACCTACTAGTCTACAGGAGCACCATTTTACTTCCAAAAGAATATGTCAAGATGGGAAAAGAGTTCATCTTGACTGCATGTCCCTCCTTTAACGATATAAAAGTATCCTTTCTAATCAAGGGTATAATCGCCTGGTCATACTGGTTTATAATTCTTATATAACACTGTAATTTACACCGAGTTTTGTTGCACTTAACTTCATCATTATTAAAATCAGCTCTGATTTGTTCCTTTTAAATACATTTAATATTTATTTCTTATTATTTTATTAACACAAAACCAAAAAATCGCAAAGCGACTTTGAAAGCTTAGTACCTGTTTAGACGCTTCAGCTTTTATTGCTCAGCTTTTGATTTTTCCATTAGAAAGAAAGAGAAGGGGTATAAAACCTATTTTTCCATTAGAAAGAATGAGAAGGGGTGTAAAACCTTCTCTTTCTTTCTAATGGAAAAATCAAAAGTTGAGCAACAAAAGCTGAACCGTCTAAACAGGCACTTAGAAGCAAATAACAAATAATTTTCAACTTACACTGTAACAATAAAATTGTTATGCTCTTTAATTGTTGTCAATGAGAATATATGTCAGAGTATAACAGTTAACTTTTATAGGCTGTGTTCTCTGTTATTGTCATTTTGATGTTAGGAAAAATAACGGTAATTTTTGTTATTAAAATAATCTTACAAAAATATAACAGTAATTTTTATTATGTCATTTTTCTTTTTCGAACGAAAGAAGCAACCATGAAAATTTGTATACTGTAGTTTTGTCGCTGCGTTTCTGTAGTGTTTGCTTTAGTTTTGTGCGGCACTATACTTGTGTACAAACAAATGTGTCTTTCAGTTCTCTTGCCTCAGGCAAAATGGCTGACAATGCCAACTTAAATGAGCACGAGATTCGGTGTTTACGATATCACAGCGATCTATGTATGAAATCAATGCAGGAAATTTTGGAAGAAGAAGAAGCATGCGAAATGTTTAATTAACAGCTGTTATTCGCTCAAGAATTAAATTTTAATGGTTTTAAATTTTTATATGGCCGTTTTACGTTTCAAAATTAATTACAAAAACAATACAGTCGCTGTTTTGTATTTCCTTTCAAAACAAAACATTCAGAATTTAAAAAAAAAATATTATCGAGCAGTAGGAAGGGGGAGGTATAAATTTTTTAATAGTCTGCCGTTTCGCTTTCAGATGTTTTCTATTGCGACTTTTCTATTTTATAAAGAAACTGTTTGTTCATTCTTTAATATTAAGTTCATAATAAATTACGTGCAATTTCGGTCATGATCATATATAACGTAAGTATGCATGTATGTGTGCATTTAAGTGTATACATTTCTAAGTATGTGCATATGTATTTTTAATTAATGCCCATAAATCAATAAAATTTAGAAAATTATCAGAAAAAAAAAACCGACCAGGAAGTTCAACGCCCTAAACCGTCAGTCAGTTGTCTACGAAAACTTTTCTATGCGATTTGTGCTCAATAACAATAGCAACAACAACAACAAACAAACAATATAAGCGGAAAAACTGTTACTATAACAACAAATGTCATTCATTGTTTTGTCGTTTTTCTTGGCTGTTTTCTTTTTGTTTTGAAAATACTTAAATGAAAGACCAGATGTCTGGCATGATGCACTTTCAATGTAAAAATAAATAAATTTATTGTACATGTGCATATACATACACATGAATGTATGTATGTATATATGTATGTATGTAAGCAGACAGTATTTCTTTATCATTTTTTATCATAACAGATATTTTTTATTATATTTGAAAAGTGGCAACTCTAATCAAGAAACAGACAGAATCATTTCATTATCATAAAATAAATTTAAAAACAAACAAGATTTTTTGCGCTCTCTTTCATAGTTAAACTGACTGAAATTGTCTTAATCTATTAGAAAACCTTTCCAAAAAAGTATAAAATTAAAAAAAACGCATTTAAAATAAAAAATGCAAAACGAAAAGCGCTTCAATCATTAGAAAGGTGACAGCAGAGTTTTTCCAAAAACTAAAATACAAAAAAAACGCCGGTTTCTAAAATTTAACTTTAAAAGACAGAGTTAGAGAGTGAGAGAGAGCGTGAAAGAGTCTAGGAGAAAAAAGCCCTAGCAAAAAAAACATAAAAAATAACAGCAAACTCACTTTAATACAAACAAAAATACATGCAAACACACTAAGTCATACAAAGCTTGCCATTTTTTAAATCTGGCGATTTTTGATTTAATTAACTAAATCTAAACAAATCGCTCAATAACAAAGTTGGCTGTTTTTCTTATTAACAGACATTTTTTATTACTAAAAATCTTAAATTATTTTAATTTTTGAATTTCACAATTGATGTTTTTAAGAAACAACAATTAAATAAATAAAAAAACTAAAAAAAAATTTATATTAACTTTAATATTCCAGCTGGGTGACAACTTTAGGAAAAAAAATAAAAATATTTTTTTTTGTTAATAAAAAAAATAATAACATAATGTAAAAAGATATTTTTTTTTTTATTTTTAATATTTCGCCACTTTATTGGGTGGTATTTTTGGGGAACACAAAATTTTGGGAACACAAAAAAAATAAAAAAAATTGAATAATATTTTTGTTAACTTCAACATTTCACCACACTATTGGGTGGCATCTTTAAGCTGAAAGTCAATACCACGCGCTCTACGCGCACATTCTTTGTATGCGTTTGATACTTTTTACGCGTTCTACGCTTTTCAAACTTCAAGTTACATGCAACGATTTTTATGCGCCAAGTTTTTTGTTATGATTAGCTGTGGTGTAAATAATTTTATCTAATAAAAAAAATTTTTGCAAAAATTTTTCAAGAATTTACAGAATTTATTAAATTTGCGCATATGATATTTTGTGTAATGAGGACCTATGAAAAACTTCAAGAGAAAAGAAGACGCTTTTGGGTGCGTCCCTTGTTTTTGGAAAGGGAAGTGAATGGTATTTTTGCAGCAACGTTTGAAAAATCAAAATAACAGAAATGATACAACGTCAAAAACAGCTGACATTTTTTCATAGCGGCTGCGACGGGTAGAAAAGTCTATGCGATGTGCTGTGTAACTTGTCACATACAATTACACTGATTCTACTTTTTTGACAGACGCGTATAAAGCGTGTACGCGTAGAACGCGTGGTATGGACTTTCAGCTTTAAGGAAAAGAAACGGAAAATGTAAAAACAAAATTATAAAACCAAAAAAAATTTTTTTTTCAAAATAATAAACAAAATGTAAATATTTTTTTATTTTTAATAATTCGCCACAACTTTGGGTGGTATTTTACCACGACTAAATGCAAAATTTAAATACCAAAAAAATATTGAACAATATTTAATATTCTTTTTAACATTAATATTTCGCCACACCCAATAGGTGGCGTGGCATCTTTGGGGAACAGTAAATGAAGATTTAAAAAAAAATTTAAGTAACAAAAATTATAAAAAAAATGTAAATAATATTTTTTTTTTATTTTTAATGTAACGACACATATTTGGGTGGCATTTTTAAGGGAACACAAAATGAAAATTATAAAAGAATTTTTTTTTAATACCAAAAAATAAAAGAATTTAAATAATATTTTTATTAACCCCAATATTTCGCCACACCAATAAGTGGCATCTTTAGGGAACAGTAAATGAAGATTTAAAAAAATTTTTAAGTTACAAAAAAAAACTTACAAAATTATAAACAAAATGTAAATAATTTTTTTTTATTTTTAAAATTTCACCGCATAAAAACATTTTTTAACACCAAAAAATAAAAAAATTATATATTTTTTTAACTCCAATATTTCGCCACACCAATAAGTGACATCTTTAGGGAACAGTAAATGAGGATTTCCAAAAAAAATTTAAGTTACAAAAACAAAAAAAAACACAAAAATTACAAACAATATATAAATAATATTTTTTTATTTTTAACGTTTCGCCACATATTTGTGTGGCATATTTGAATGAAAAGTGTTAAAATATTTTTTTTAATACAAAAATGAAAAATAAATAATATTTTTTTAACTTCAATATTTCGCCACACCAATAAGTGGCATGTTTAGGAAACAGTAAGTGACGTTTTTAAAAAAGTTTTAAAGTAACAAAAAAAGAAGTTACAGAAATTGTAACCGAAATGTAAAGATTTTTTTTTTATTTTTAACGTTTCGCCACATATTAAGTAACATTTTTAAAGAACAGTATTTTTTTTTTTAAATAACAAAAAATAATCAACAAAAAAAATCTGTTTAAACCATAATTATACTTTTAAAAACGCTTCAATTAAAAAAAAAATACAATTTTTTAAAGGATTTTCTAAAAATAACCTTTCACAAAGCTAATAGCTGTTATTTAAATCGTTATAATAATAAAGTAGTTAATTACTTGAATACAAAAAAATCTTAAAATTAAAATAAGAAATTATAAACATTATTGACGAAGGCTTCAAAATATAAAATAATTTTCTCATCATTTTTAACCGCAGATTAATTAATAAATTTCGAATTATTTTAATTTATTATTTAATTTAAACAAAAACGTTACATTTAATGCATTTCAGTATGTTTTAAATATTAAAAATTTTAAAGGTATAGCGATTTAGCGATTTTTCACGAGTTTTAATCTAAACCCAACCATTTCGTTATGTGAAAAACTGGCAACCTTAAAGCAAACACTTCTTATTGGAAAATAATGTTTTAAGTGGGAATAACTGTGTTTTAATTGAATGAACTTATATACATGTATGTATGTATGTATGTATGTATATAGAGAGTGTGTAATATAATTTATAATTATGAAGTGTTTGTATACATTCATACATATGTACATACGAACATAAATATTTATGACGTACCTACATATAAACATGTCTAATAAAAGAGTGATATTTTTTGGGGTTTTTTTTTTCTCTCTTTTTTGTCTTTTAATTACTTTGATTGTCTCTCTGGTCAAAAGCAAATCAACTGTAATTCAAGCATACAGTGCATGGCATCTGCATAGAAGTTTATATGCATGTAAATAAATATAAATACAAACATACTTACATACATACTTATTTATAGAGAAAACAAGCTTAACTACATCTTTGACTTTTTGTTTTTTCTTTTTAAATAGACATACATACATACTAACATGTGCATACATACATACATACATACTCACGTGTGTAAATATTTATTTCTCTGGCTCAGTGTTAAATTGAAAAGACGTTTCAGCTGTGTGTGCAGCATTGAAAACTAGACAAAATGTGTTTTTCATCATGCTGTTTTTATTAAGCAGGGCCTGCCTGTCTTCTCTCATCGTTACCAGTTTCTTATCATTATTAATAATCATTTTGTTCTTTGCCTTTCTGTTAATGCTTTCGTTGTAGGCAGATATGTACTATGTACATACATACATATATACACACAAAATATGTATTAAAATGTTTAATAGCTGAAGTATATAATAGAATAGAAAAGTGAATAACAAAATAAATTAGCTTTAACCAATTTAATTTATTTAAAAATTTAAGACAAAAATCTTTAAAAAGGCAACAGGAGTTACTAAAACTTGCAAAGGAAAAAACAAATTTTAATTTTAAATATTGATCTCCAATAGCATGTACAGTGTTGCCAGATGGTGCTAAAGAAGCTTTCAAGTGCCTTAGTTTTCTAAACGATGTTCATATACATATACCACTTACAAATAACCGTCCAAAGATGGAATACAACTTAAACAGATGCACTGGCGCCCCGCAGTCTATTTTGGAGTTACTCGATCGCGTACGGAAGAGAGCTAAGAGGTTCATTGGGTACGGTAGGGTATCCAACTCTATTGATGCCCTAGACCATTGACGCAATGTGGGATGTACATATTTCACTGTTTTATCGTTACCACAATGGTAAGTGCTCTAACGAAATTAGGGAACTTGTTCCCGAAACTCGCACGGTTTTGCGTCTGACTCGATTTTCGTTGAGAGCGCATGTATGGGACGGCGCCCCAAAATCTATTTTGGAGTTGCTCAACCGCGTACAGGAGAGTTCCAAGAGGTTCATTGGGTACGGTAGGGTATCCAACTTTATTGATGCCGTAGAGCATCGACGCTTCGTTAGAGCACTAGAGTCTATTTTGGATTGGCTTGACCCCATACAGAAGAGGGCCATGAGGCTCATTGGGCACGGTAGGATATCTAACTCTACTGATTCCCTAGAGCATCGACGCAATGTGCGATGTATTTCACTGTTTTATCGTTACTACAATGATAAGTGCTTTAAAGAAATTAGGGAACTTGTTCCCAAAACTCGCACATTTTACCATCTGACTTTATTTTCGTTAAGAGCGCATCCGTTTGAGGTCGATTTTCCAGTGAATCGTACTGCGCATTACAGAGAAAATTCCTTTTTTTAGCAGAAGAGTTCGCATCTCGAACAATCTCCCTGCGGAGATCTTTCCTGTCACTTTCAATGTAGGAAAATTCAAATCGAATGTTCACAAACACTACTGCGTCTTTCATCCTCCCCATAACCTAATTGCCTAGTTCTGGTACAATGGATTCTATGAGTAGAGTTCACCTCCTGGAAGTTTGGTGCAATTTTTGATTAATATTTTGAACATTTGTATGGCCATATATCGGTATTAACCTGGCGAATATTGTGCTGCAACAGGTTAATCCTTTCGTTTCTATAGATGTATAAACTGGTGGCTGCACATATCCCCACAAAAAATAGTTTAGCCAGAGGTCAATTTATAGGTCCGAAATGTGGAACAAACGCTTCCTTCAATAAATCAATTGTGGCGCGAGCTGTGCGATATGTTGCGCCGTCTTGTTGTAACCACAGTGCTCCTGTGCAGCATAGTTATGTTCAGTTGATAAAAGAATCAGAAGAAAGTAGGTAAGCGTCCTTGCAATCATCGTTTTTAAAGAACTACGAATGCGGGCCAATGAGTCCAACAGCCCATAAAGTTTTTCTTTATGTCACACTAGAATATATAAGTTAAACATGATATCTGCTATATAACCGTTAAGGCTGGCTCGGATCGGACGTAGTTTAACTTTAGGTCCAATTTTCAATGATTTTTTTTAAAGAGAAGTAGCAATTCAAGCAACAATGCCTATTTAGTCAAGTACCGTGCTGCATTCTTTAGGAAAGGGATACAGAAGAGATGAAATATGTGGTGAAAGTAGAAGGATAGTCGGAAATTAACTGCCGTATAAGACAGCACAGTGACCAGTGTCCATGCCTTCATCACTGAGCAGCCCCTGAGTATTAAAGCTCAAATTAATGTAAGAAATTGAAATCTGAGACGCTTGCTTAAGCAATACACATGGCGAATTCGCCTGTGTGAAATTAAATATTTTTTTGCAACGGTACTTTGCTATAAAATGATGTGTTTGTATGTATGTTTGTATATAAATTATAAAACGTATGTACATACATATTTATTTCAATATACAGTATCGGGCAAAACTAAGCGGGAAAGCTTATGTAAAACTTGGCAAAGTTGTTGTCTTGATTTGGGTGTGTTTTTCAAGCCCGTTTCATAGAATAAATGTAATAATGGAACGTTTCGTTTATAGATATTCTTCGAAATCTGATGTTTTCCCTTGAAGAGGAGGAAATGTCTATTAAGTGGAGGGATACCAGCACAATAAATTTTTTAAAAATAAACACCTAAATGTGTAAAAGAGTGGTTCATAGACCGTATTTTAATCACATAGAAAATATGAATGAGCTCTTTAAAAGCGCAAAAACTTTCTGGAATTTCTTCACCCATTTCTCCAAATCAGCAATGTGGGTTTGAAGTTGTTGAGATGCTACTTCCGGGCGTTTGTGGAAACTAAAAAACGCTGTGTCATCATCTGCACCTGGCTGCAGGCCTTGATCAGATGATGGATCATTACCACTGTGGATGATATGTAGCGTCATCCACGCTCTAGAAGGCCTTCGGATACGTATATCCTCCGGTTACTTCTAGTTGTAACTTTAAAAGCCCGGAGTAGGCCGCAGCTTTCACTTCTTGCTGAAGAATTGAAAACTATCCAACTCCTGGTCTCGAACGTATGAAGCTTAATATAATTAAGAACACGACGGCATTCATACTCACTGGACCTGACCTACACACTCAAACGAGGGCCTCGAAACACACAGCCACCACGATACTCCCAAAGGGCCTACCTCAATAATCAGTCAGAGAACAGCTAAACGCCTAAAGAGACAAAAAGCGGAACTCTGGGGCTTTAATGATTCCCGTGGAAATATTGTGGATTGTCCAGTTGGATTCTGCTAGCCTTGACTTATCATGTGCCTCCGGGGGGATAAAGCAAATGTGGATATGTGGGTGAGTGGACCTGTGGGAAAATCCCCGGTATACAATAAATATAGGAATGGCCCGAGCATATTCCCCTGCGGCACATCAGCTGAAATTCTTTTGATCGATGAATGTGTAATTTTTGATCTGTTACAACAAAAGATCTATGTGCCAACTAACTTGCGAGCAGTTTGTGAACGTTTTCGGGAAGCAGTGTTGTAATTTCATACACAAGTTCTTTGTGCCAGACTTTGTCGAACGCTTGCGAAATGTCAAAGGAAAGCAGAGCAGAAGTCTGCTTACTTTCAAAAGCCCCTCCAACTAAATTCGTAGTTCTATGCACTTGTTCGTTCGATGGTGCTGTGTTTTTTTTCCTATACCCAAATTGGTGGTTGGTATGGCACTAAAGATTTCACTAGTAGCCTTTCAAATGCTTTGGAGAGAACAGGCAATAAGCTGATTGCACGATAAGATGATACTTTCGTAACGTGCTAGAGCTTTTTGTTGATTGAATATATATATAACTGTAAAAATATGGATGAGTTCTTCAAAAACGCAAAAATTTCCCGAAATTTCTTCAAAGAACTTGCCCAATTATATATTGATTCAATGTATCCAAGATGTGCTGTAGTTAAAAAAAAAATAATGGATACCCGGCATTAGTGAATGGCATAAAGTTCCAAAGGAACTAAGCACTCTGCATTGCATAAGTCATCATTCCGTGTAGGCTCTTTTATTTTGCGATCTTTAATTTCCCATAGATTTTTTATGGGATTGAGATCTGGGGAGTGGGCAGGCCACTTCAAAACACATACCTCATTGGAGCATAACCAGTTAGTTAGAACCCTAGAATTGTGTTTTGGATCATTGTCATGCTGAAACCTCTGTAGTGTGTGTATTTTGTAGCGTGTGTGATTATGTCGCGACTGCCATGTTTTCTGCATGACATCGTACACCCCACATTTGGTTGTGGTGCGATTACACGCATTGAAATAAATTCATGTGTTGGAATATGCAAACGCTGCATATTCCCACCGCACACAATCCGGACAAGGTGCAAACGCTGCATATTACCACAGATAGTGTGATTCGTTTTACATTCGCACCTGGCTATGTAGCCTTAATCAAATGGTGGACAAACCACAATTGTATAATTTGGAACGTCATACAGGCGTCCTAGAAAGCCGAAGCTATAACGCTATGCAACAGAACTTTCTAGTTGCAACTTTAATGATTCTAGGGCAGGGCTGCAAACCATCACACCTTGCTATCGCCGTGGAAATAAAGTAGAGCTTTCAGTTGACTCCCTGCCTGTCTTCAGGGGACTGGACTCCCTTTTTCCCCCAGTTGCACAGATCTAGATAGCTGTTACGTACTATAAAGACCATAAATGTGCCCCCGGGGGGTGCATATTACCACAGGTAAATTTTTTTTTTTTAAAGAGAAGTAGCACTTCAGGCAACAATGCCTATTTAGTCAAGCACCGTGCTACCTTCTTTAGGAAAGGGATAGAGAAGATACACAGGTGGTGAAAGTAGAAGGATAGTCGGAAATTAACTGCCGTATAAAGACATCACAGCGACTAGTGACTATGCCTTCATCGCTGAGCAGTTCCACCGACAGCCAATTTTTAATTTTGTAGTGAAACAAACCAAGGTCTTCGTTGGGAATCGAACCCACAACCCCCATACTGACAAGCTAGTACACTACCTACTAGCCTACAGGGGCACCTAAATTATAGTTGTTTTAGTGTACACGTTATTTAATAATAAGCAAATAACAAGAAAACACTAGAATTGATCGGTCGCATTCCGGCCGATCACAATAAACAATAAATTAAATAATAGAAAAGATAATTGTTTTTATTTTACACCTCCAAATTGGTAACATGATCTCCTCTGCTACGGTAACATTATGTCGCTTAAAATCGATCTATAGCCTACACCTATCATTGTGTACTTTATAACATGAAGTGTTGCCATTCCCTGCCCTGAGAAACAACTCCACAGCATAACATTGCCACCAGCAAACTTTACAGTTTTGCAAGTATTCTTTTGGATCCAGTCTCTATTTCCTTTTGGCTGTCTTACAAAAGATCTTTCATCATTCCGCCTTAATTTATTCGTCGGATTCGTCGGAAAATAGGACAGTATTCCATTGCTCTCTGTATCAATTTGACAAATTTCAAATGAGCAGTTCGTTTTTTTTTTTTTTTTGGGGATATTAGAGGTTTCTTTGCAGGACGATAATAACAAAAACCAGCTTCGCCTGCTATACGACTAATTCTTCGTGAGCTAATATTCAATCCCAGATTATATATATATATTTATGAACTAACATTAACATAATAATTGCATAAAAAAAGTAAACAATCTGGCAGCGCTAATAAATAAGTAGAGATTAAAGATAATGAAATAAAAGTTCTTTCGGTAATCAACTGCTTTCACACAAGGTTGTTCTCATATTTGTCTTTACCTCACGACATTACAATTCTTAACTTCTCTTGATGCCATTTTCGGGTCTTTTTTAAACTTTCTTGCCATTTTAATCATCTTGTCTTGGAGTGGTTTTACGTGGTCTTCCTCCTGAATGTACTGTTTTTGCAAAACCTGTTTCTTTTAATTTATCGAAGACCACTGTAGCTTGTTCCTATAATTATAATTATTAATTTGTAAATTTATTTACTGTTAATAAATAAATAAATAATCTATAAAATGTTATTCTAAGATACTTTTTCATTTCATGCAGCAATTAATTTTTAATTTGGAGAAAAGTTTCTTTTGAATTGTCCAGCACTGTATGTGTCCGGTTTGTGTCAGAGTTGCACTGTAAAACTTTAACAAAAAAAAATTATATGGACTTTGTTAAATGTAATTATTACTTTAATAACTAACATACATACAAACATATCTATATCTAGTCTATATATACATACATACATACATACATAAATATGTATGTATGAGTTCGTATATAACACGTACTTAATTATTTACATACACTCATGACTACTTACATATATCAAATGTCATGCCAACCAATCTAAGTACATATGCATGTATGTATGTATATTAAAAAATGTTGCCAATAACAACAAATGTTTATAACATGGCAGCTCTCCAGTAAATGTTTCATATACATACATACATACATATCAATACATGTGCATACATAACTGTAAAACGAACATGCAGAAAATTTTATTCCATCCAAAAAAAAAACCTCGTTTTTCAATTCTGCAGATTATAGAAATTTCTAGAAAATAAAAAGAAAATAAAGTTTCTCCTCTTACCTCTCAAGGGGTTACCCAATCATTCTCACTCTCTCTATCTTTCTTTCTCTCACTCCTTTACACTCTTTGCAAAAAAATAAAAGTACTTATTGATTGTATGTATGTATGTACATATGTAATGGAATGTACTGTATACTTACCTCCCTCCCACCAAAACATACAATTTTTTATTTATTGTTGTTGTACAATATGCTGGTAATAAATGATAAAATACAATAACAACAAAAACAATTACAAGAAAAACCGTTTTTTTTTGTGTTTTGTTTGTTATTAAACAAAACAAGGTTTGGCAAAAGTAGTTTGGAAGCTTTCTTGAAAGAAAGAGAAAAAGTGAAGAAAATTATATACATGCTAACGTACATATGTATGTATATATACATAAATATGTATAATCTATTTATGTTGTATGTATGAAGGTAAATTAGTAACAATAAAATATGCAAAAACAAGCAAAAACAAAAACGATGACTTAGAGAAAGGAAAACAAGTTTTTCCTTAAGAAAAGGAAAGGTAACAGATATTTTATATCCACAACTGTAAATGCATATAAACGCACTCATACATACATACACACATAAATATTTATTTAAAAAGGGAAGTGTGGAGTTCAAATAGAAAAACCTCAATAATAAAATCATTAAAAAAAACTGATTTACGGAAGAGTGTTTTGATGGCGGCCACACAACGCCTTTACGTTTTTTTTTCATACAATTAAAAAAATTTTTTTTTTTAACATAAAGGGTTTTGCAGCAAGAAGTTTGTTTATTAAAACAAAATAAAACAAAAAATTTCGTTTATGATGATTAAAATGTTTATTGCATTACGAAGTGGAAAGTTCGGCTGACAGATGTCGATTCTTTAATAAAAGTTTTTATTTTTTTCCTGCAAAATGGCGGCCTATTTCGTTAATCACCTCACGGGTTTAGAGTTTTAAGTCTGTAATTGATTCAATTGGCTCCGTAAAGACTCTGTCATCAATATAGCCCCACAAACCCCCCCCCCCCCCCGGGGGCATATTTATCGGTCTTTACGGAATACTTCACCCTCTAGACCTGTACTACTGCTAGGGGTATAAGGGAGCCCGGAGCCCTGAAGGCAAGCAGGGAGTCAACTGGAAGCTCCACATTATTTCCACGGGAATCCGTAAGCCCCAGAGTTCCGCTAATTGTCTCTTTAGACTTTTAGCTGTTCTGATTATTGAAGTTGGCCCTTCGGAAGTATCGTGGTGGTTGTGGTTGTGCGGCCCCAGCATGAACTGATTATGTGGGCCAGGATCATTTCGCCTTTAATAACACCAACGGGTGAATGTTCCGGATCCAGTGAGCATGCTAGTCATGTGTTCTCGACCAGGAGTTTGATAGTCTTCAGCTCTTCAGCAGGTTTGCAACCCTGCTTTGGAAGCGCTGAAATTGCAACTAGGAAAGACCTGTTGCTAGAATTAGTCTTCGGCTTCCTAGAGCGTGAATGACGTTGCTTTTCATTCCCAGTGGTTTGACCACCATCTGATTAAGACTTACAGCCAGGTGCAGATGTAAATCTTATCACGAAGTAGCCCCACAAAAAAATATTTCAGTTGTGTTAAATTTAACCATCTGGCTTGCCATTAAACTGCTGATCGTCGTGGAATTATTCGTGTGACATGGACCTGTTGAAACTACATGTCAGTGATATCCACGTCGTCAATAACAAGCCAAAATTGAGTTGCTACCATCTCGCGACAGCGTAATCCATTGACCGGTACCGCATTTCCAGCCTTATCTTGAAAAAAAAAACGGTTCAATCACGCCTCCAGACCACATAGCGCACCATGCAGTGACACCTTGAGCATGCAAGGGCTTCTCAACAATATTACACATCAGTGGTTACCACGTCGTCAATAAAAGGCCAAAATCGAGTCATTGGCATCTCGTGATAGCGAGACCGGTACCGCATTTTCAGCGTCATCTTAAAAAAAGAAGACCCAATCAGGCCTGCAGACCACATAGTGCACCACACAGAGACACGTTGAACATGCAAACTCATCTCAATAATAGCTCTAGGATTTTCAGAAGCTCAAATGCGTCAATTTTGCTTTGTTGACTTAGCCTGACAAGTGGAAATGGGCTTCGTCTGCAAAAAATGATTTTTCAAAAAAACCAAACGGTTTTTCCTAAATGAACTAAAAGAATCTACGGCGATGTGAATGGTCGGTCGGCTTTAATTCTTGCCTTGTTGAGCCTTGTAAGACTTCAAAGTCAAATCCTTGCAGAAAATTCCCCATGTGGTGAGTTTGGATAACCCCAATTGTTGAGAACGTCGAGGAATTGATAAATTTGGATCTGCTTCAACTATGTGGCGCACGGCATCAATGTTTTTAGTTGAACGGCCGAGTCAGACACGCGTTGGTGTTTGCACATTTTGTATCGCGGCTGTCGACTCAAATTTAACAACTAAATTCTTAATAGCCAGTCTCAGAAAGACAATTACGTTGTTCCAAAATATCACGAATTTTACGAAATGTCACATCAACAGAATCACTGAGTTTTTAATTATTTTAAAGTGATTTTCGTGCGCAATTGAATTCATGGTAACACTGGCCAATGCATCTACTACGAATATGTCAAACCTATTATGTTGTTGGTGTTGCCATAATTGAAAAATAAATTTATTGTTCAAAAACCCAATACATACATATATTTTCTTCCATTTCCTCTATATTTTATTTTATTTCTATTTTACGTAATATTAAACAAAGTCTTATCAGTTATTTTTTACATTAAAGAATAAAAAATCGCTGATATGATTTTAAATAAAATTTCCCCTTTTTTTTCTAATTAAATTTTGTTTTTACCGATCAAAGGTTCAGCTATAATTCAAATGGGCAAAAATCAAAAATGATTAAATTTACATTAACAAACAACTAATTAAAAAAATGCAAGGCGTTGCCACATTTTTTTATGTCAGACATAACGGAAAATTACATTTATAACTTAAAAAAAATCCGCATGATTCTTAATGAACGAATGTCTTTAGTGTGGTAGCAAAACAGACGGCGGCAACAGACGGCGGATGAAGTAAAATCATACTCAATTAAATCAAACCCCGTCAGACAATAAACGCACATATCAATTACAGGGTGTCCTTCCCGTCGGACACCCTGTATATTAATTATTTAAAATTTGTAGTGTTTTTTTTGCTCTTCCTTTAAAATAATAAAAAAAAAATTATTGTATTGACATCACTTAAATGTGAAAGTAGTTTAATAGGACTCTAACTATACAGACAGATAAAAAGCTTTGTCCCCTTGTGGTCTTAATGCTATTTTGACAGATTGCAGTCGGTAGTCTGCTGTGGTAATTGTGTTCTTTGCATACATAATAGAAATTCTAAATGTATAAATTAATTATAATTTCAACTTAAAGAAATTACCTTTACAAAAACACACCTAAACACTTCACATCACATGAATAGGTGCAGTGTTTTCAGCAATTAATTCAAGCTTTAAGCTGCGCTCTAGATAATTTATCGAGAGGATTATGTTGAACTTTTTATTAAAGGTTTGCCAATTGCAAAAAAGAATGTAAACAAAGAAAAGTCGAAAAAGTTCCGTTAGATTTAATTTGTGCTTCGTTTTATAATGTGTCACAAGAAAAATGTGAATTATTTTACGTCAGTTGAAATAATAAAGTTTTGTTTATTAATTTTATTTTAAATAATGTGTACTTCCCTTCCTTTCGACAAATATGCCTCATAAATTCTATTTGGAAGGGAATTATACAGTTGTGATAAATATTGTAGGGAAATTTGCTGTGGATCATCACAGAGCCGCCCAAACTCGTACTCTTTCCGAGATAACCATCCCCACACGTTTTCCATTAAGTTTTAGTCCGGGGAGTATGGTGGCCATGGCAGCAATTTAATATTTTGCTCGCTAATCCATGTTTTAATTATCCTTGCCGAAGCATTATCCTGTTGGAAAGTCTATGGGATGGGTCCAAATAACGCTTGAAAGCACCGTTTGTAGAATAGATTTATATGAATTTGCCTCCATTTGCGTGGTTTGAAATTCAAAGTCTCCAAGACTTCATAGTACGACATCGCACCACAGATCCTAATATCATCTCGACTATGGCGACGGGCTAAAAAACGTTCTTCCTTCCTCAAATCATGGCATTGGTAATTAAAACCATCGGGTACATCAAAATTGAACTTTTTCTCATCTGAGAAAATTCCATCCCCCCCCCCCCCACCCCCGGGGGCACATTTATTGGCCTTCATAGAATACTTCACTATCTAGACCTGTGCTGCTGGGGGTATAAGGGAGCCCATTCCCCTGAAGGCAAGCAGGGAGTCAACTGAAAGGTCCACATTATTTCCATGGGAATCAGTAAAGCTCCAGAGTTCAGCTAATTGTCTTTTTAGTCTCTTAGCTGTTCTCTGACTAATTATTGAGGTTGGCCCTTCGGGAGTATCGTGGTGGTTGTAGTTTTGCGGCTCCAAGCATGAATTGATTGATGGTGGCCAGGATCATCTCGCCTTTAATAACACCAACGGGTGTATGACCCGGATGCAGTGAGCATGCTAGTCTTGTGTTCTGGACCAGGAGTTGGATAGTCTCCAGCTCTTCAGCAAGGAGTAGTGGTTTGCAACCCTGCTTTGGAACCGCTGAAATTGCAACTAGGAAAGACCTGTCGCTAGAATTAGTCCTCGGCTTCCTAGGGCGTGGATGACGTTGCTTTTCATTCCCAGTGGTTTGACCACCATCTGATTAAAGCTTACAACCAGCTGCAGATGTAAATCTTATTACGAAATCTGAGAAAACTACTTTATTCCACTCACTCTACCAAGTCATGTGTTATTTGCAACAACCAACTTAAGTTGCTGATTTAATGATGGTTTTTTCTACAATTTAATTCTTTTTAAGTGTTTTGCCATATTTATTACCCTTCTAACGGTAGACACACTAGCACTGGAACCATTTTTTGCTTTGATTTTTGCAGCAGAGCCACTAGAATTGGAGGCTATTCTTACAATGTTTCGCCTTTCCGTAGCTGTTGCGGCCATTGTTTGCCTTCCCTTC
Source organism: Trichopoda pennipes (assembly GCA_030448955.1). Lineage (NCBI taxonomy): Eukaryota > Metazoa > Arthropoda > Insecta > Diptera > Tachinidae > Trichopoda > Trichopoda pennipes. Next base: position 3,163,447 of record JASKUP010000056.1, on the reverse strand, counting down.
ATGTTTTTGCCATATTTTTTTTTATTTCTTAAGTAATTCCACACAACGTTATGATGATCAGGGCTGGACAGACCTTAATTATCATAGACATCAATTTTTGCCTTCAATTCCACCGTTAATTTTTTTTTCGGACCAGCACTTAGGGAATGATTCCTACACATGCAATGCATTGTGCCAGAACTAGGAAATTATGTTACGGGAAGGAGGAAAGAGGGAGTAGTGTCTGTGTGGACATTCGATTTGAACTTTCCCGGATTGAAAGTTACAGGAAAGACCTCCGGAGGGATTTTATTCCACATGCGGACTGTTCTGCTGAAAAACGAATTTTCCCTGTAATGCGTAGTGCGATTCACTGGGCCAATCAACCACAAATGAATGCGCTCTCAACGAAAATCGAGTTAAACGCAAAAACGTGCGAGTATCGGGAACAAGTTCCTTAATTTCATTAGAGCACCTACCAATGTAGTAACGTTAGAACATTACGTGATAAAATTTACATCTGCGTCTGGCCGTAAGCCGTAATCAAATGGTTGTCAAACCACTGGGAATGAAAAGCAAAGCCATTCACGCCCTAGCAAGCCGAGGACTAATTCTAGCAACAGGTCATCATTAGTTGCAATTTTAGCGGTTCCAAAGCAGGTCCAGAACGCATGAAGCTTAATATAATTAATAAAACGACGGAATTCATACTCACTGGACCTGGATCATTCATTGTATTCATTGTTAATGATCCGACCCACAAATTCAAACGAGGGCCTCGAAACACACAGCCACCACGACACTCCCGAAGGGCCTACCTCAATAATCAGTCAGAAAACAGCTAAAAGGCTAAAGCTGGGGCTTTACTGATTCCCGTGGAAATATAAAGGAATTGTCCAGTTGGCTTCTTGCTAGCCTCGCAAGACACAGGTCTAGATGGTTGTGTGATCCATAAAGACCTATAAATGGGTCCCCGGGGGGAGTGACGATAGAACAATGTGTGTGATTAGATTTACATCCGCGCCTGGTCATGAAGCCTTAATCAGATCGTGGATCAAACCACTGCATAATTTGGAACGTCATGTTCGTCCTAGGAAGCTGAAGCTATAATTCTCTAAAATCAGGGCTGCAAATCATCACTCCTTGCTGAAGAGTTGGAAACTTTCCAACTCCTGTCCAGAACACATGCCTAGCATGCTCACTGGATCTGGGAACATTTCACCAGGTAGGTGTTATTAAAGGTTAAATGAACCCGGCCACCATAGAACCATAGACTGATATGGGGCCTCGAAACCACAACCACCACGATACTCCCATATAGGGGCCAACCTCAATGATCAGCCAGAGAACTATTAAATGTCTAAAGAGACAAATAATGAACTCCGCGAGCTTACTGATTCCCATGGAAATAAAGTGGAGTTTCCAGTTGTACCCCTGCTTACTTCAGGGGACTGGCCTCCCTTTATACCCCCAGTCGCACAGATTTGGATAGCTGTTACGTACTATAAAGACCATAAATGTGCCCTCGGGGGGGGGGGGGGGGGGTTAGGAAAGAATAGTGAAATGCATTCCACTCCATCTCCAATGAGCCTCTTGGCCCTCTCCTCTACGCGGTGGAATAACCCCAAAATAGACTTTGGTGCGCCGGCTCATTTTTGGAAGGATATAGGTGGTATAGGTAGTACGGAGAACGGATGGAGTGAAGTATCTTTTACACCGCTGTAGAAAATCGAGACACTTGAAAGCTTCTTTAGAAACCTTAAAAAATGTGTTAAGTCCATCGAACATCACGCTGAATTTTCATGGCAAGAACAACAAGAGTTTCCGATGCCATAATACCTATATCACCCATAGCAACAAATGCAGCGCCATTACCGAATGTAGATGATTAACCACGGCCCATTTTTAATTAAAACCGATAGAAAATTATTTTGTTATTTCTTGTTTTTAAAAAATGCTGAACTATTTTTGTACCTTAAAATTGATATAAATTTTTAAACACTGCACCTATTCAACTGACGCAACAATAATTCACATTTTTCTTGTGACAAATTAAACAAAGAAGCACAGATTAAATTTAACGGAACTTTTTCGATTTTTCTTTTTTTTATTTTAGCTATTTTTCGCAATTGATAAACCTTTAATAAAAAAGTACAACATAAACCTCTCGATGAATTATCTGGAGGGCAGCTTAAAGCTTAAATTTATTGGTGAAAAGCTGCACCTATTTATATGACGTGAAGTGTATGTACTAATTTCCCTTCTTTCTCTTAACACTCTCAACCGAAAATAATCTTGTAAAATATTTTCCTTCTCAGATAATAAAATTCCAATTGCCGTCCAAAAAAAAAAAAAAGAAAAATATAAATAAAAAGAAAATAACACGAAATTAACTCCGTTTACTTACAAACATATTTTGCTTTTGTATTGTTACTATCTGTAGGCACATACATACATACAGATGTATATACATACATTCATAAATACTATGAGCACCTCTTTAACCCTCCTGCATTTCATTTAATCGCCCAAATATTTGCAATCAGCGAAATTCCACACGTACTAAATGTTTAAAAGTACATAATTGCAAAAACAACGAAAAGCACGTTTTTTCGATTTCATTTTGTTTGTTGTTGTTGTTGTTGTTGTTGTTGTTGTCTGTATTGATTGCAATTGCCTTTTAATTTTTTCGTTTGTTTTGTTTTTTGTTTTTGGTTTTCTCTTGTCAAAATTTCCGTTTCTTTACGTTTTTTGTTTGTGTTTAGTGGGTCGGTCGGGTTGCTTCGTATTATTTTAATCGTTGCTGTTATTGTTGTTGGTTGGCTGCTTGGCATTATCTGGTTTTAACAACGGCGTCATAATTGTGTATTCTTTGTACTAGAAATTGTACAAGTAACATCAATGTATATGCACATACATGCATACATACATACGTCTATTCTTATGTATGTATGAATGTAATTATCTATGTTTATATTTATATCTGTTTGTGTGTGTATGTATGTATTTATTTAATTTGTAATTAATGTCTATATTTTTTTTCAGATTTTTTATTTATTCTACTTTTGAATTCCCAAGTCCGCACACTCTACGCTGTAGTACGCCGTTCTCTTTATTATTTTTTGTTACATTTTCGAAATCGACTTTTTTAAATGCAAATTGCTCTCGGTCTATTAATAAAAAATTATTCGACTGATAAAATATTATCATGGCGAGATATTAATAAAAGTTATCGCAATATCCACTACATGTTATCGTATGTGAGAGTGTTTTTATCTCGTGATAAAAATAGTTCTTTTTAGTTTTTTTTACTTATCAAATTTTTATTCATATTTATTATTCATTTTTATATTTTATTTTTATTATTTATATATACATATGTGTGTACATACATATTTACATACAACCAACTGCTTATTTATATCTTAATAACAATAAGCTGGCAAACTTGGTTTTTCTTTTAAAATGTTTATCTGCATGTCTTTATGTACGTATATATGTACATACATACACTACACATACATACATATACATATGTACATATAAATTTAAATAATTTTAAGAAAAGATCATCATTGATTTATTAAACAGTTTAGATGCTTTTGTTTTCTTATTAGAGTTGTATTAAATCAGCTGTTTTTATAGAAGTATAAAACGTTAACTTGTCAACACTTTTTACCTGGCGGCCATTTTTTTTAAACTGTTATTATGTTCAGTTTGGTTTGGCAAGTCAGCATTAACAAACAGACTGACGCCTAAAAAGCGCTTGCAAACAGTTCTTTGCCCCCCTGAATGGATCTCTTTCTCATCTTGACATGTTCTTTCGCGGGTAAAAGGCAGTGCCAGTTGCCTGGGCTGTCAAGTGCCCGAAACTGGAAAAGAACAAATTAAAGCTTTCGGAGTCTGATCAGAGACTTTATGCATACACATTTGATACCACGGGAACCAGTTAGCAGCTGGATTACGTCCCTGTTTTAATTATTGGTGGAGATCCCATGAGGAGCAAAGTGGTTACTGTGATTTGAATCGGTTGCTTTCTTACGATAGAGGTGTTACGTTGTCTGACCCAGGTCGTAACATTCTATATCCGATTTTTGCGCAGGCAACAGGGCATAGAGTTGAATACTCTCCAACTCTCGAGCAAGGAGTGGGGGCACGACTCTGCCACTGTGCTCTTCAAAATTGCCAGTAAGGCTTAGAGTGCGTGCTGCACATATTTCGAGACGCCTAGTAGTGAGACCACATCACTACTGGGCGTCACATTAGGGCACCTCGGCTAAGTGCCGAGATTGCCAATATTTAGAGTATTGATAATCCTCAAGTTGTTTATGTGGAGATACAGTTGCTTTCAGAAAAACTAATTGACCGTTTGGTGTTCCTCCCCGGGGGCACATTTATGGTCCTTATAGTACGTAACAGCTATCTAGATCTGTGCAACTGGGAGAAAAAGGAAGCCCAGTCCCCTGAAGTCAGCAGGGGTACAACTGGAAACTCCACTTATTTCCACGGGAATCAGTAAGCCCGCAGGGTTCATTATTTGTCTCTTTAAACATTTAACTGTTCTCTGACTGATTATTGAGATTGGCCCCTATATGGTAGTATCGTGGTGGTTGTGGTTTCGCGGCCCCATATCAGTCTATGGTTCTATGGTGGCCGGGTTCATTTTACCTTTAATAACACCTACCTGGTGAAATGTTCCCAGATTCAGTGAGCATGCTAGACATGTGTTCTGGTTAGGAGTCTCCAACTCTTTAGCAAGGAGTGATGATTTGCTGCCCTGCTCTGGAATCATTACAGTTGCAACTAGGAAAGACCTGTTGCATAGAACTATAGCTTCGGCTTCCTAGGACGAGCATGACGTCCCAAATTATGCAGTGGTTTGACCACCATCTGATTAAGACTACATAGTCAGGCGCAGATGTAAATTTAATCACATAGTTGACCGTTTGGTGTGTTCCCCGGTGGCACGCAGTCCATGAAGGTGCTACTAAGAAAATGATGCTTCCACTTCCTACGGCATGGGTGCATGCTACATATTACCCAAAGTGGTTTGATCCACCACATGGCTAGGTACCGATGTAAATCTAATCACGTTCTACTCATGTGGGTCCTCTGGGGCTACGCAATCTTAATGGATCTCTTCCGCAACTTGATATGTGCTTTCATGTGCTCGTAAAATTCCGACTAAGAAGACCTGTTCAATCGAATTACGCTTCCGCTTCCTACAGCGTGGATGCACGCTACATATCACCCAAAGTGGTTAGATGAACTATCGTGTGATGGCCACATGGCTAGGTACCAATGTAAATCTTATCACATTCTACTCATGTAGGTCCACCGGGGACACCCAGTCTTGATAGATCTCTTTCCAACTTGACATGTGCCTTTGGGGGTAAAAGGCGACACCAGTTACCTGGGCTAGCAGAAGTCCGATAATGGAAGAGAATAATGGAAGAATCTCGAAGTCCAGTCAGTGACTTATATACACATACTGGTAGCACGGGAATCGGTTGCCCGCAGGGCTACGGACCTGTTCTGGTTGTTGGTGAGGTCCCTCGGGAATCAATATGGTGGCTGTGGCTTAAATCGTGCTTTGAAGAAAGTTCCGTAGAGGTGTTGAGGAAAAGGCAAGGTTAACATCTAAATAAATATTACAGTTGAGCTTGCAACAGAAGCAGGAGTTGGTTAGTCTCCAACTCTTAAGCAAGGAGTGGGTCCACTGCCCAGCTACTGTACACTCGAAAAGTGTTACGTATATGCACCCAGTATGTATGCGTCTTAGGTCATGGATAGACGCTTTTTCCTATATCCAGTAGTAAAACCACCATTCGATTATGGCCACATGGCTTGGTGCGGTTGTAAATCCTATCACATATCTGAGCGTTTGATGTGTTTTGTGGGCTGGTGGAATCATTACTTCATACGTATAATTTTTTAAAAATGATGTTGATTGGATGTTTTACAGTCAATGGTGACCAGGTAGCCCTAAAATAGCCTCCAAGATCATGCGATTTAACCCAGCTAGACTATTTTCTGTGGAGATATTTAAAAACTTTGATCTACGTCAAAAAGCCAGAACGGATTGATATCTTGGAGGACAACATTTACCGCGTTTCTGCTGATAAACGCTTTAAAAACACTATTTTCTGTGGGAATATTTAAAGTCGCTGGTCCACGCCGATAACCGCGAAATGATTGACTACTTGGAGGACAATATTCGCCGCATTATTGTCGATGTAAGGCAACCACAAATGTTGGAAAAAGTCACTGAAAATTGGACCCGATATGCAGATTAAAATACGTGACAGTGGTTATAGGCAAGAAATCATATTAAATTTATAATCGGAAGAGCTTAATCTTTCGAATAAAGTAAAATAAATAAAAAATAAAGTAGTAAAATTCATTTTTATTTGATTATATTTCAAAGTTTTATGCCTCTATAAATGACACCCTTTACTTTATTGCCAATCAATTTAAAGAAGAAGCCAAAAGAAAAATTAATTTCAAGCTGACGCATCTATTTGGTTGCTGTTGTTGTTGTTTTAATTAACTTGTGTAGAAAAAAGGAAGGTGGGCAGAGAGAGAGAGAGAGAGAGAGAGAGGAATAAATTTGAGGAAGGATATTATTTTGTGAAAATTAGTTAAAAGATTAAAAGTCTTTTATATTTAATTAAATTAATATTAAAGAAATTCCTTTAAATGTTTACAATTCTTTATTTAAACTGTAGTTTGTGGTTAGTGGCTTTCAGTGTAATTATTAATACGGCATATTTATAACGGTGTGCAAGCAAAGTTTAAACAGCACTTACTCTGAGTATGCAATATAATGGAAAGTCACTTGTTGTTGTTGTTTTTGCTGTTTGTATTTGTTGCTTCTATATTTGCCTTTATTGTTGCTTTTAAAATTTTGTAGAGTACAACAATCAGTGTGGCACTGTGTAAGTGTAAGTGTATTGTATTCAATGCAAGACTGTGTAATATTATCGTGTTGATATTGTTTTTGTTTTTTTTTGTATTTCAATTTATTTGATTTTGTGTATACGAACGTACATAATTTTTGTATTTTTGTTTCTTGCTCTCTCGTACAAGTTGCTTGGTAGTCTCGTGCAGGGCCCTGCATAATAAAGTTAATTTTAAGTTAGCGGCAACAAAAAGCAATTTTGCTTCTACTTTTTTTTCTTTTTATTATTGTACGACTGCTACATGGCTGTCGTGTGTTATTTTATACATTTTTTGTTGTTCGTTTTATTAAAAAAAAGCAGAAAAAAATATCAGACTCTGCCCTGAGTTGCCTTGGTATAATATTGCCTGATATTAGTATATACATATATACATACATATAAGTGTACATATGTATATACATACGTCTATATACATATAATTTAAAACAAGCGTGTACTATGTGCGTCCGTACTCAAACTTATTTATGGATGTGTTTGTACACCTTTGTACCATTAAATATCGTACCATATCGTACCACATCGTATACTGTGTAGGTATTATATTCATATTATTTATACTATACATATATACTGTATATATTTATACATTTAGTATATAGTATACATATATTTTTCTTTAATAAAATACTCTTTTTTAAATATCATGCCATGAGGAAATGAGATGGAGAGACTTTTTGGGTTTTAAAAATTTACAAAAAATATGAAACTCTTCATTCTACTTTAAATTTTTTTACTTAAAAAGTACAAAAGGAGGAAAATTGATTTAAGTATTTCGAGAAATAGAATAAAACAAAAATACATTTTTTTATATTGACTGAAATTTAGTTTCTGGCAATATGACTGGCATGGCTAGCCGCCGTATGTATACAATAAAGCGGCGTATACTGTTCTCTTAAGTGGTCAGTAGTTACGGCGTTGTCAGCGTAGACTAGCGACTTGAAATTTTCCCACGGAAAATAGTCTACTTACGTTAAAGCGTAAATCGGCAATAACGCGTTGAATGTTGTTCTTCAAGTGGTCAACGGTTTCGGCCTTTACGACGTCGATTTGCGATTTTCCATATTTCAACCGAAAATAGTCTAGCGGCATTAAATCAGGCAATTCATTGGTCCAAAATGTGACACTATGCGTTTAGTAAATATTTTCCTTTAATAACTCCATTGTGATAAAGTACTTTTAAAGAAATGCATTTTTTATTTAAAGGAATTTTCCTTTCTATTTGTAAATAAAACAAAATTTTTGTTCTTGATCATTTAAACTGAAAGTGCTTTCTTTACCAAAAAAAAACCTTTTTTTTATCAAAAAGTACAATTTTTACTATAAGTCCTCTTTTTAATCAAAAGTATTGCTTTTGACCTAAACTACTCGTTTTTACCAAAAAGTAATATTTGTACCAAAAGTACCTCTTTTTTTAACGAAAAGTACTATTTCTACCAAAAGTACTTTTTTTCAAAAAGTGCTATTTGCACTAAAAGTAAATTTTTTTCACAAAATATACTATTTTTGACCAAAAAAAGTGCTGTTTGTAGTAAAGTACTTTTTTTTTATTAAGAAGTACTATGTGTACTAAAAGTACTTTTTTTATTAAAAATTAATATTTGTACCAAAAGTATATTTTTTATTAAAAATTAATATAAGTACCAAAACTTGTTTTTTACAAAAAGTAATTTTTTTAATCAAAAAGCTCTTTTTCTTTATCAAAAAGTACTATGTGTACTAAAAGTACTTTTTTATTAATAATTAATACTTGTACCAAAAGTAATTTTTTGTCCAAAAGTACTATGTGTACTAAAAGTACTTTTTTATTAAATATTAATATTTGTACCAAAACTTGTTTTTTTTTATCAAAAATTACTTTTTTTATTAAAAAAGTACTTTTTCTTTAGCAAAAAGTACTACGTGTACTAAAAGTACATTTTTTTTATCATAAAGTACTATGTGTACTAAAAGTTCTTTATTATTAAAAATTATTATTAGTACCAAAACTTGTTTTTTAATCAAAAAGTCCTTTTTCTTCATCAAAAAGTACTATGTGTTCTAAAAGTACTTTTTTTATTAAAAATTAATATTTGCACCAAAACTTGTTTTTTTTATCAAAAAAAACTTTTTTTAATCAAAAAGTACTTTTATTTATCAAAAAGTACTTGGTGTACTAGAAGTATTTTTTTATTAAAAGTTAATAATTGTACCAAAATTGTTTTTTTAATCAAAAAGTCCTTTTTCTTCATCAAAAAGTACTATGTGTACTAAAAGTACTTTTTTATGAAAAATTAATATTTGTACCAAAACTTGTTTTTTTATCAAAAAGAACTTTTTCTTTATCAAAAAGTACTTTTATTTTATTAAAAGTTATTATTTGTACCAAAAGTACTTTTGTTTATTAAAAATAACTATGTGTACTAAAAATACTTTGTGTACTAAAAATACTTTTTTTTATTAAAAATTAATATTTGTACCAAAACTTGTTTTTTTTATCAAAAAGTAATTTTTCTTTATCACAACGTACTATGTGTACTAAAAGTACTTTTTTTATTAAAAATTAATATTTGTGCCAAAACTTATTTTTTTTAATTAAAAAGTACTTTTTCTTTATCAAAAAGAACTATTTATAATAAAAGTACTTTTTTTATTAAAAATTAATATTTGTACCAAAACCTATTTTTTTTAATTAAAAAGGTACCTTTTCTTTATCAATAAGTACTATGTTTACTAAAATTACTTTTTTTTATTAAAAATCAATATTTGTGCCAAAAGTACTTTTTTTTATCAAAAAGTGCTATGTGTACTAAAAGTACCTTTTTATTAAAAATTAATATTTGTGCCAAAACTTCTTTTTTTATTCAACAAGTCCTTTTTCTTTATCAAAAGGTACTATTTGTACCGAACGTGTTGGGCCGTCTTGTTGAGACCACATCATGATTATTCAATTGATAAACGAAAAAATCAGACATTTATTATAAGCGATTAACTTGTCATATCTCTTTGACGTTCCTGCGTCTGGAATATACATTCTTGAGGTTGCAGAGGATTTGTATGCTATTGCTACCATGGCACCCGGTATCCCACTAACACCATAATCTTTATGTGGGCTATTGATTAGGTCGTTTCGGATGTAACATAATGTCCGCGGTTTAGCTCAAATCGCGTTAGCGGCGCTTACGGAATAGTAAACGCATGGTGTTGCCTATTATTTTGCGAAATGTTATAACTCCGTTCGTTTGGTCGCTGGTATTTGCATTGATTTCGCTCGTTTTCAGTGATACTGTGGCGTTTGCTCATCGCGTTAATTATCCGCGTTAAGCTTGTTCACCGTGGTGAGTCATTAGCACCAAGAAGCACTTTATATCCATTTGAATAATTTTGTTGCCAGATGGATGTAAAGGAAACTATAGGTCTGTCAAAACATTTCCGAAAGGCTAATGTGTGCAAGAACGTTATATGCACATTATAGTGCTAAGTTTACATACTGAATTAGCGGTTTATTTCTCCCTTCCCGTTATTCTTTCTCCCTCTCTTTCTCTTGTTCTTTCTCCCTTCTCTTCCTTCTCTCTCCCTTCACCCTTTAATTCGCGGCATTGTGTTAATAATTAGTGAAAACTTGTTCATCTGTCGAAATTATCTGCGCTGTCCATAAAAAATGTGCCAAATATGTGCGACAAGCCCTGTTCGTGCAGGTTACGAAATTTTCCATATAACGAAACGACTTCTTATTTTTAAGCCAAAGCTTCGATGCTTGTGTAGATATCTCCTATTGGCCATCATTCATTCCTTTTCTTTGTAAGGTGCCAGAGTAGTTGAAGAAGCCAAAAATGAAGGTGCCCTAATATCGGCATCAGTAGAGTTAAGCAGGTTGGACAGTTGCGGTATTCGTATCTTTTCGGTCAAAAACTTGGAATGTTCCTCTATAAGGAAATCGGCTGAGAATATGGCAGTCTGTCTGATGTCACCTTTAAAATATTCAATTTATGAATCTACGTCAGATCAAATGAATAGTTTGCTTTTCGGATGGTCTCTTATAGCGTTTCTAAGCCGCCGCCGCTTTCTAAATTAATTTACTGCTTTTACCAATTACTAGAACAAGAGTTTTACGGCCATGACGTCATCCGTTATGGCTGCACAGTTGCAAAAACAATGATAAAAAATACGAAATTATATTTCGTTGCTTGCAGTTAATTTCATTGTGCCATTTTTCATTGTTGCTGTTGCAGTTGTTTTGTTTTGTTTTGTTTTGTTTTACTATTACTTTTTGTGTGATGTGCTGTAATTGTAGTTGTTTTTGTTATGTATGTATGCAGTAACTGTTCACAGAAATATGTATGGCTTGAGTAAATTTATTTTGAATTGGCGTGCTTTTGCTTTGCTCTTTGTTTTTGCTTTTAGTGTTGCTCTTTTTTTGGGGGGGTTTTTTGTATATTGTTTTTGTAATTACTGCTAATTTTTTCGTATGCTTCATTTTAATTGTTTTTGTAATTTATTATGTTTATTCATGGCAGTGTTTTTTTTGTTGTTGTTTGTTTTTGATGAGTTTTTTTTTGTGGGAGAGTGAAATCTCTTAATGAAATTTAAGTTAAAATAGAAAATGTTGTTTTTGTTTTGGATTTAAATAAACCGTTAGCTGTACAGAAAATAAAAAGTTGTTGCAATTTTTTTTTTTGTTTGTTGAATTTTTAATCTGGTATTTCATACAAAATTATTTCTTTTGTAAGAAGTCTCTCATTTACATAAATTTATTCCCATCTCTGCGGGCTTTCCTTGCTTCTTTCCACACAAGTTAATTTAAACAAAAATAAAAAAAGAGATGAGCCAGGCTGAAATAAAGTTTTCTTTTGGCTTCCTTTTTAAATAGAATGGAAAAAATATATAATTTTTTTCAATAAAGTAACGGGTGATTTTTTTTGTAGAGTTATAGGACTTTGAAACGGCTTGAAAAAATATGACTTTTTTAAATTCGAATAAAATTTTCTTTTATTCGAAAAATAATCTTTTGGAAAATTATAATTTAGCTCGGCTCGCACGGATACCAATCTTAAGGCCCAATTTTCAATGAATTTTGCCAAAATTTGTGGCCGTATATCGGCAATAAGGCTGCAAACGTTGTTCTTCAAATTTGGAACTTATTGGTGTAGACTTACGATTTTACATATTCCTACAGAAAAAAGTCTAGCGGCTTTAAATCGCAGAATCTTGGCGGCCAATTTAGTGGTCTGAAACGTGATTCTATGCATTCAGCAAACGTTTTTTTCAAGAAATCCATTGTGACAAAGTACTTTTTTAGGAAATGCATTTTTTATTTAAATGCAAATACCTAAAACTAAACTTTTTTTCTTTTCTTTTGTATACCATCACAAGTATCAAAAAGTACTATATGTACCAAAAGTACTGTTTTTATAAAAAAGTACTATATGTACCAAAAGAACTGTTTTTATAAAAAAGTACTATATGTACCAAAAGTACTTTTTTTATCAAAAAGTACTATGTGTACTAGAAGTACTTCTTTTTTAATAAAAATTAATATTTGTAGCAAAAGTACTTTTTTTAGCAAAAAGTACTATGTGTACTAAAAGTAATTTTTTTATTAAAAATTATTATTTGTACCAAAAGTACTTTTTTTTAGCAAAAAGCACTATATGTTCCAAAAGTACTCTTTTATATCAAAAAGTAATATGTGTAGTGAAAGTACTTTTTTATTAAAAATTAATATTTGTACCAAAAGTACTTTTTTTTAGCAAAAAGTAATATTTGTACCAAAAAATAAAAAGCACTTAGGTAACATGTTGAGAGCAAAGCTGCTGCACATAATTATTAAATTGATGAAAGAAAAAACCATTAAAGCAAAAAACATTCATAAAGAAAACTGAACTTTTCTTCTTCTTTGATCATTTGAACTAAAAGTGCTATCTGTACCAAAAGTACTTTTGAATAAAAAAATACTATTTGTACCAAAAGTACTTTTTTTGGTTAAAAAGTACTATTTGCACCCAAAGTACTTTTTTTTTTTAAATCAAAATGTAATATTTATACCAAGTGTACCTTTTTTAATCAAAAAGTAATATTTGTACTGGAGTCCAATTAATAGATTTAAAAGTTTTCCTCAACAATTCAAATTGTGAAAGTACCATTTGCACTTAGAGAACTTGTTTTTAATAAAAAGGAATATTTATACCAAAAGTACTTTTTTTATAAGCAAAAAGTAATATTTTCCGTGGAGCTCAATTGTTGTGACAGTTGTTGTGTTTTAGAATTGATCTTGTTGAAAATACAGTTTCTGCACATCACGATTGTGTTAAATTGATGTACAAAAAAGTCTGCAATCATGGCTCTATAGCAGGTTTGTTTGTTTAATAATTCGAATAAATTTTAAGCCGGTTTTCCGAATAATCGTCAGGTTTGCTGCATGTAACACAATTAAGGATTATCATCACTTTAAATACGGTAGTTTTGTGTTGTTGACGTGACGTGAGCTAAACGAAAATCGCTTATGAAAATCGGGATTAACGACAGTATCGTACAATATGGCCGATAGCTAGAAAAGTGTTGACAACTAGTTCTCTACCTCTATAAAAACACCCTTTATATATATTATATTTATATATGTAAACAAAAGCCTGGCAATATCTTTGATAAAGTTTCTAAAGACTGCTGGTGTATTTGACTCTTTGGTCCTCACTCCACCGTTCTGCGCTCTAATAAATGAAAATACAGATTTTCATCCATTGGCCTTTTTAATTTAGTGATAAAAAGGTTAAGGCAAAGGAGGAAAGGAGTATACATACAATTTCAAAATTTTATTTATCTTAACAATGTAACATAGAATTTTATACACAAATTTTGCCTACACACTGTGTTAAGGAAACTATATAATTTTAATGGATTTATAAAATGAAAAATACATTTTAAAAGATAAATTAAAGACAAATTCAAATTATATTGTTACGGATGCGTCTTGCTTAAGTTTAATGCTGTTGACTAGCTGCGTGGCTTGCTGAGAAAACTTATGCACGCAAGACAACAACAAATTTCTAGCTACAAACTGCGTAGAAATTTTATACACGCAAAACAACAACAATTAGTATGCTGTTTATTAACTGCGTGGTTTTATAAGAAAACTTATGTACACAAGACAACAACAACTATTTTAAAATAAATTCCAAGAAGAAACTTTAGCAGCATAAAAACAAAAACAAAAAAATACACACAGACATACAGGCGCCTATACATTGAAGGAATAACATAACAACAACAACAAAATGTGATACAAAGGGAATAGCAGATTCTTAAGTTTTCTAGACCTCTAGTGGACAAAAATAAAAAGGCAGCATCTAAATGGATTGTTGGTTAGTTAGAAAATAAACCTCGTAATGCAAAGACGTGCATCGTAAGTAAATTGTTCTGTAGTGTCAACTTTGTGTATAGTTAAAGTAAATAAACTTGTTATTATTTTAAAAAAATTTAAAATCTGGTGTTATTTATTTTGCAATAAATAACTCACAACAAAACGAGTATAAAAAGTAAAACCACAACAATATTATTTTTTAAATTTTGTAACTTTTCTTATTAGTTACTCTGTTCTATAATACGTTTGTACATATGTATGTATGCAAGTACGTGTGTCTGTGTGTGTGTGTAAATATATAGTTTTATATTTTGTTTTTATGTTGAAAGTGCATGCACATTGCACAGCTGTTAATTTTTAGCCAACAGCAACAGTAGCAGCAGCAACAACAACAACAATAACAACAACTATGGCAAAAACTCTAATAAAATTATATTTTAAAAATATTATGCCAAACGAAAAAAAAAACAACTACAATCTTAGGCCTTATGCTCATAACTATTTACAAACAGAAAATTATGTTGTTGTTGTTTTTGTTGTTATTTTTTTTGGTATTGGCATTAAGCTGGTGTTAGTATAGCGTTCTTTTTGTGTTTGCAATTATTATTATTATTATTATTATGTTATTATTGTTGCTGTTGTTGCTTATGGTGTTACTTGTGTTGATAGCAATAACAACAACAACAATCACAAGCAACGATAGTTACTTTGACCTTTTTTTGCTTAAAATAGTTGAAATACAATTCGTTGTTATAATAAGTAAAAAGAGTGTGTGTGTGTGTGTGGGTATATAAACTGTAGTCTTTTATTTAATGCCACTCTGGCTTGGTCACCATCTCTTCTTTAGCCTCCCTCTCTCTTCTTTTCTGTCTTCCTTCATTTACCCAAAATGTTTCTCATTCACCTCTGAAAGTGCATTTTTTCTAACTCTTTTTCTGCTGTTCTCTTTTTTTTTGTTGCTCTATTGCCACTTGGCCTCTGTCACACTCTCCTGTTTAACATCACTGCCATGCCCCAGCATGCCGCCGCTCTCTAAAATGCAGTTTGGTAAAATCATTATTGAGTCTTTTGTTTTGTTTTTGTTTGTTTGCTTTATTCTTGTTGTTAATGGAATTTTGCCACTTTATTGCATTCCGCTTGTTGTTGCCGTTGTCGCCGTCACTTTTCAAATAGCAGCCCCCCGCCAGCTCTTCTTGCAAATAGAAAGGAAAGGAATTTTGTATTGTATTTGTTTTTGTTCACATAATTGTTGTTGTAGTTGTTGTTTGTTCAATTCTTTTTTAAACTTAAGTGTAAGTTGTTGCAAGTTGTTATTGTTGTTGTTATTGCAAATGAATATGATAAAAGTATCTAGAGGCAGCTGCCAACAAAATCATACTTGCACCTCTAGATCGCCATAGATACACATGGGTTTAATAAATATGCACTCATGCTCCATAAACACATACATACATACCTACTTACATACCCCCACTATTAAGGCTAGAAGAAAGCCAGAGCTCTTATACAGTCCAGCAGTCCCCCACTTCCACTCTCTTACTTTTCCAAAAAGTGTTTTGTTCTCCTGAATCCAACACTCAAATGGGTTTAAAATGTTCAGGTGTGTTTGTGTGTGCGGTTTTAGTTAAGCTAACTTCTTGCAAATTTTCTGCTTTATCAGCAGCAGCGGCAGCAACAGCGACGCAGCAGCAGCCCTTTTTACCATTCTTATCATTCAACCAAAAATTCTATATATAGAAACGTTATTAAGCTGATGATTCTACTTTATTTACTGGTGCAATATTTCGATTCCCTTAATGTTGTTATTATTGTTGTTGTTGTATTTTTTGATAGTTTCAGATTTTGTTGTTTGCAAGCAAGACACTGTGTCCTACAGTTTTAAAACAAAACAGAACAAAAAAAAAATTCTAGAAAATTCAGAAGAAATTAAAAAAATTCTGAAAAATGTTTATTATGTCAGACAGGCATTTGTTAAGGCGGTGAGTAATTCGTCTGTCGCTTTACAAGAAATTTTGTTAATTTTCTTAACGCTAAATAAGAATATAAGTAAAATAAAAACTTTTTTGCTGTAAATAAACAGAAGAGTCGCTTGAAGAAGAAGAAGAAAATAACAAAATAATTTTTGTTGTTGTTGTTGTTATTGCTATTAACAAAAGGAAAATGGTGTATGTGCTTGGTTTTTCCGACGGGGTTATAATCAATATTATTTGGGTACGGTTTTCCGTCGACCCTCGTCAAATTTGGTTTGTGAACAAACCGGTTTCGGCTGTTTGCCATCTTCAGTGTTCTTTTCGTACTAGTTGCGTTCTATTGTCAGTTGTGTTTATATAGTTCGTGTCTTCCTTCGTGTTATTGCGTTCGTCCCTTTCTGTCGTTTTTGCCTGCCTCTCTCCTTTTTCGTTTGTCCCATTTTTACCTAATTTGTCGATCCCTTTTTCATTCGTCTTGTTTTTTTTTTTTTTTTTGTTCTAACTAAATCCTTTTACTGTCATGCTTGCGGTCCGTTTTTGTTATGCGTGAACCTATTGGGTTTTTTTATGTGACATAATAATCTGTAATTGTACGTTTATGATGTTCTTTATTGCTTTCGTCTTGTGCACTTGCGTAACGTTTTTGTGTTGGTGTAATGTTTGTTTTCCTGTAAAAATGTTTCAACGGTTCAAATATTGTGTCCGAAGCAGTGTTTATTTGTTCATTTATAATTCGTCCGTCAAATGTTTTTTGTTTGTATATTTCCATGTTTTCTAATACATTTAGTCTCCTTCCTTTGTGCTGGGTATGAAGCAGTTTAACCGTTGTCTTTATATGTCCTGGTGTACATTTGTTGTTAAATATATGGTTCGCAAAGTTTGATTCTGGAGTTGATTTTGGTTCTCGTAGTTTTTTGTTATAGTCTCTAATGTGTTCCCTAAATCTGGTCTTAATTTTTCGTCCTGTTTGCCCGATGTAGCTATAATGGCATGTACAAGTTAATTTGTACACTCCTTGTTTGTCTAGTATATTTGCCTCGGTTGTTTTATTCCGTAGTATTCTGCCTAGGTTGTTTCTTGTTCTGAATGCGGTATTGATGTTGTGTTTTCCAAAGAATTTCGCCAGTTTGTACGTTGATTTTCCCATATATGTTAATGTAGCCCATTTTTTTCCTTCCTTCTCCTGTTTTTTGTTCGTTCCAATTTGTTTTTTGATGTTATCTACGAGGCGCTTTTTGTATCCGTTGTTTTCCGCTATGGTGTATATTGTTTCCATTTCCTTCATATACATTTGCCGTGTTAGTGGTGTTCTCTCGAGTCTTGTTATTAACTGCCTGATCGCTGCGTTTTTGTGTTGCTGGGGATGATTTGATGAGTTGTGTATTATTGTGTCCGTTGCTGTTGGTTTCCTGTATATTTCATATTCGATTCTTTTCGAGATTATGTTCCTCTTGATCGTTAGGTCCAGATAATTAATTCTCCCCTCCTCTTCCTTTTCCATTGTAAATTTTATGTCCTTGTGTCTTCCATTCTAGATTACTTGAATGGAAGACACAAGGACATAAAATTTACAATGGAAAAGGAAGAGGAGGGGAGAATTAATTATCTGGACCTAACGATCAAGAGGAACATAATCTCGAAAAGAATCGAATATGAAATATACAGGGAACCAACAGCAACGGACACAATAATACACAACTCATCAAATCATCCCCAGCAACACAAAAACGCAGCGATCAGGCAGTTAATAACAAGACTCGAGAGAACACCACTAACACGGCAAATGTATATGAAGGAAATGGAAACAATATACACCATAGCGGAAAACAACGGATACAAAAAGCGCCTCGTAGATAACATCAAAAAACAAATTGGAACGAACAAAAAACAGGAGAAGGAAGGAAAAAAATGGGCTACATTAACATATATGGGAAAATCAACGTACAAACTGGCGAAATTCTTTGGAAAACACAACATCAATACCGCATTCAGAACAAGAAACAACCTAGGCAGAATACTACGGAATAAAACAACCGAGGCAAATATACTAGACAAACAAGGAGTGTACAAATTAACTTGTACATGCCATTATAGCTACATCGGGCAAACAGGACGAAAAATTAAGACCAGATTTAGGGAACACATTAGAGACTATAACAAAAAACTACGAGAACCAAAATCAACTCCAGAATCAAACTTTGCGAACCATATATTTAACAACAAATGTACACCAGGACATATAAAGACAACGGTTAAACTGCTTCATACCCAGCACAAAGGAAGGAGACTAAATGTATTAGAAAACATGGAAATATACAAACAAAAAACATTTGACGGACGAATTATAAATGAACAAATAAACACTGCTTCGGACACAATATTTGAACCGTTGAAACATTTTTACAGGAAAACAAACATTACACCAACACAAAAACGTTACGCAAGTGCACAAGACGAAAGCAATAAAGAACATCATAAACGTACAATTACAGATTATTATGTCACATAAAAAAACCCAATAGGTTCACGCATAACAAAAACGGACCGCAAGCATGACAGTAAAAGGATTTAGTTAGAACAAAAAAAAAAAAAAAAACAAGACGAATGAAAAAGGGATCGACAAATTAGGTAAAAATGGGACAAACGAAAAAGGAGAGAGGCAGGCAAAAACGACAGAAAGGGACGAACGCAATAACACGAAGGAAGACACGAACTATATAAACACAACTGACAATAGAACGCAACTAGTACGAAAAGAACACTGAAGATGGCAAACAGCCGAAACCGGTTTGTTCACAAACCAAATTTGACGAGGGTCGACGGAAAACCGTACCCAAATAATATTGAAAATGGTGTACATGACTCGTTTAATATTTTTATCTATGGATACCTACTCAAAATCATAACGTACGAATGTATTTACCCGAGAGTCAAAGCTAAAGCACATATAGTAGGTCTTCTATTAAATTATATATGTACAAACATAGTAAGTATACAGACATACATACGTATGTATATACATATACAGAAGTACATAAATACGTGCAAAATAATTGATATATAAGCACGTCCATATCTATAACCATACACCAGCACCATTTTATATATACAGAGAAACTTGGTAAGAACACTGTGAATGCATCTGCTGCTTGCACCAGCAGCTCCAAAAAAAAATATTAAATTGAAACACCATCATGGCAAAAAAAACAACAACAATAGCAGGCGTATATACATACTGTCAAAATACTTAACATATAGAAACTGCATACACCCATACACACACACGCACACGTTTTATTTATTTTGTTTCTAAGGGGGGCATACAAGGGAAAGAGCAAGAAAACTAAAATTTTTTTTAAAACTGAATTAACTTTTTAAAAATACATACCTATTGCATTTGTTTTTTGTAGTTGTTGTTTTTGCATTTTTTGTTTTCTTATTTTTTATTTGCAATTTATTTTCTTCTTAAGAAAGTCATCATAAAATGTGTATTAAATTTGAAAATGAATGAAAACTGTTAATTTACATTCGTTAATTGCAGAGAGCGAGAGAGAGAGAGGAGAGCGATGTTTGTAGTGTTGTATATTAACATCAGGGACCATCTTAATATTTAATAACTGTTCATATTTGGAAAAAAGAGCAACATTTTCTCATTCTGTTTACTTTTGATACATAAAGACATTTTGAAAGCAAAAACAACAAAGCAAATAAATATAAAATTTAATTAAGAGTTTTAATTATGATTAATTGAAGTTTGTTTTTTTAAATTATTTTATAATTAATTTTTTAAGAACAAGGTCTTTGTATGTATTTGTTAAAAGACTTTAAACATTTTTTTTTCATCTCTTCGGGAATAGAAAATTTATAAAAATAAATAAAAATAAATATATAAATATGTATTAATCTTTTTAACTTGGAAAGCTTCTTCAGCTTCTTCTTCTTTCCAAGGGAAAAGCGAAATATTGAAAATATATACAGTTAAATTTTATTAAAAAGACCGTTAAAAAGATTAAAAACATATTTATTTAAGAAATAAAAGGTCGACTTAAAATACTAATTAAATAAATTTTTTTTAAATAAAAAATAAAAAAGTAATAATTTTCCAAAAGTCGAGAAAATGCAAAACCCCAAATGTTAGTAAATTAAATTACATTAAATAAATGATAGACTGGAGAATGTGAAGATAACGGGGAGGACGGAACTGGTCTCTTTTGACGTAAAGGACTTGTATCCATCAATTCCGGTAATGGATACATTGAACATTGTTCATGGGACAGTAGGGAACAGAACGGAAAACAGGGAACTAGCAATACAACTTACAGGCACATTGGGAGCGACACTAGAACAGAATTACTTTGAATTTGACGATAATGTATATGGACAGATAACAGGACTAGGGATGGGAAATCCAACATCTGCCACCCTCATGGGGGTGTTTATGCAGAACTTGGAGGGGGGATACGTGGGGGAATTGAGGACCAACTTTCTACGCAAGATATGTCGACGACATCATATGTACAGTAGAAGGAAATAACGATGAGCAAATTCTGGATTACTTGAATGGAGGACACAAGGACATAGAATTTACAATGGAAAAGGAAGAGGAGGGGGGAATTAATTATCTGGACCTAACGATCAAGGGAAACATAATCTCGAACAGGATCGAATATGAAATATACAGGAAACCAACAGCAACGAACACAATAATATACAACTCATCAAATCATCCCCAGCAACACAAAAACGCAGCAATCAGGCAGCTATTAACAAGACTCGAGAGAACACCACTAACACGGCAAATGTATATGAGGGAAATGGAAACAATATACACCATAGCGGAAGACAACGGATACAAAAAGCGCCTCGTAGATAACATCAGGAAACAAATTAGAACGAACAAAGAACAGGAGAACGAAAGGAAAAAATGGGCTACATTAACATATATGGGAATATCAACGTACAAACTGGCGAAATTCTTTGGAAAACACAACATCAATACCGCATTCAGAACAAGGAACAACCTAGGCAGAATACTACGGAATAAAACAACCGAGGCAAATATACTGGACAGACAAGGAGTGTACAAACTAACTTGTACATGCCATTATGGTTACATCGGGCAAACAGGACGGAGAATTAAGACCAGATTTAGGGAACACATTAGAGACTATAACAAAAAACTACGAGAACCAAAATCAACTCCAGAATCAAAATTTGCGAACCATATATTTAACAACAAATGTACACCAGGAGATATAAAGACAACGGTTAAACTGCTTCATACACAGCACAAAGGAAGGAGACTAAATGTATTGGAGAACATAGAAATATACAAACAAAAAACATTTGACGGACGAATAATAAATGAACGGATAGACACTGCTTCGGACACAATATTTGAACCGTTGAAACATTTTTACAGGAAAACAAACACTACACCAGCACGAAAACGTTACGCAGGTGCACAGGACGAAGGCAATAAGGAACATCATAAACGTACAATTACAGATTATTATGTCGCATAGGGGAAAGGGAAACCCCAATAGGTTCACACATGGACGAAAACGGACAACAAGCATGATCGTAAAAGGATTTATTTAGGAAAAAGACAAATGAAAAAGGGAGCGACAAATTGGGTAAAAGGAGACAAACGGGAAAGGAGAGGGAGATGCAGGCAAACAGGACAGAAAGTGACGAACGCAATAACACGAAGGGAGACACGAACTATATAAACACAACTGACAATAGAACGCAACTAGTACGAAAAGAACACTGAAGATGGCAAACAGCCGAAGCCGGTTTGTTCACAAACCAAATTTGACGAGGGTCGACGGAAAACCGTACCCAAATAAAAGTAATTAAATAATTAATTAAATCTCCAAAAAAATGAAAATTCACAAAAAAATAAAAATCACAATTTTGCAATAATAAACGGGGTATCACAAAGAATAAAAATTTTATGCAGGTATAAAAAATATAAGCAATTTTATTTCGTGCTTGATGCCTTTGAATAAATATTTCATGATATTCTCACAAAATATTTATTACAAAAATTTTTATTAAAAAATAAAAATAAATAAAAATTTTCGTAAAACAAATTAAAGAAATCAGCATACGACTTTTAATTTTATAAAAAAAAATGTTGACTCTACAAAACAAAAAAAAAAAAAAAACTACAACAACAACAAATCAAGCTATCACAAAGCAGAAAAATTTTGTAAAAAATATATATACAAATCTAGTTTTCAGAAAAACAAAAAAAAAATATTTTCACAAAAAATCAAAATACAGTGAAACCTCTCCTAACGGATACCCCCTATAATCGTACAAACTTTGTAGAACCGAGATTTTTCTGAGTTTTTGCATAGCCGGACACTCTAACAACCGGTCGC
The DNA here is from genome assembly GCA_030448955.1 of Trichopoda pennipes. Lineage (NCBI taxonomy): Eukaryota > Metazoa > Arthropoda > Insecta > Diptera > Tachinidae > Trichopoda > Trichopoda pennipes. Next base: position 3,140,811 of record JASKUP010000056.1, on the reverse strand, counting down.
GGATACTAAATTTTTAAAAATTGTGATCAAAACTTTTTCATTTGATGCAAACAAAAAAACAGATACGCCCTTTTGCATTGCTATTTCACTTGCCTTAGCTTTAACAGTAGGACCAGAAACTGGAATATTTCGACATCTAGCCTTAGCGAATCAATCTAAACACATTTTGTCTATTTCAGCGCCATCCGCTCTAACAAACATCCTCCCTCTTTTAATGAACCTTTATTCCAGACTCCCATTTGGATTGAATGGCTTCTTTATTTTTTGTTGATTTCTGAGGCTAAAATATTGAATCGTAAAATATAAAAGAACTCTTGTTGGTAAGTTTTAACCAAGGTGAGTTAAGTTTAAAATTAATTCGCCTTGGTTTCAACGCTTCTGTCCGCTTATGAAAGGTTTTTGCGCACAATTTTTAAAAATTTAGTGTCCGTGTCCAGTTATTAGGGTATCCGGCTCTGGGAATGCAATTTATATACAAAAACTCAGCAAAATCAGGGTTCTACAAAGTTTGTCCGGCTATGGGGTGGTGTGTCCGTTAGGAGAGGTTTCACTGTAGAAAAAAACCAGCATACAAAAATTAAAATTTATTTATAAGATTTAATAAAATTAACAACTAAGTTTTAAATTTTTCCAAGATTATTACTTTTATTTTTATTCGACCTTTTTTAATTTAATTAAATATGAACTAATCTTTTAACGGTCTTTTAAATAATTTAACGATTTTATTTTTTCGATATTTTGCTTCCCTGTGGAAAGCTTCTTCAGGAAATTATTTTTTATTTTTTTTTTGTAAAATAATTTTAAATAATTTAACGATTTTATTTTTTCGATATTTCGCTTTCCTCTGGAAAACTTCTTCAGGAAATTATTTTTTATTTTTTTTTGTAAAATAATTTTAAATAATTTAACGATTTTATTTTTTCGATATTTCGCTTTCCTGTGGAAAGCTTCTTCAGGAAATTATTTTTTATATATTTTTTTTGTAAAGTATAAAAAATAATTTCCTGTAGAAGCTTTCCACAGGAAAGCGAAATATCGAAAAAATAAAATCGTTAAATTATTTAAAAGACCGTTAAAAGATTAGATCATATTTAATTTTTCCAAGATATTAAAATTTTTTAAAATTTTTTTTTTTACAAAAGATTTCAATATCACACAATTTTTTTTTTAAAAGAAAGAACAAAAATAAATCGACTTTTTTGCCAAAAAAAAATATTTAAAAAAAAATTCGAAATATATTTATTTGATTAAAAAAAACCTTTTTTAAATTAAACTAAAAATTAAAAAAAAAATATTTAAAAATTTTACAAAAAAAAAAATCGAAATTTTACAAAAAAAAAATCGAGTTATCATAAAGCATTTAAATTTTGGTATTATGTTGTTTGGTTGTCCTCCGCCAGTAAATGAAATAACAAAAAAAAACACAAAATAACTCATTACTATAGATACGTAGATGACATTATATGCATCCTCGAGCAAGACAACGGCGAACAAATTCTAGAAAACTTAAACACAATTCATGATAAGATTACATACACAATGGAAAAAGAACAAGACAGAAATTTACATTAACTTGACATCACTATAACACGAGGAACTGACTATTTAACATTCGACATCTATAGAAAACCAACAACAACGGACACTACCATCCACAACACCTCAAACCATCCTACCCAACACAAACTAGCAGCGTTTCGACATATGATAGACAGGCTTGGTATAATTCCACTTACTTCTGATAAGTACAGGAGGGAACTCGACACAATCTACGCCATAGCTATGAATAACGGCTACAAAATCACTACCATCGATAAACTACTTAGACAATACAACACTAAGAACAGAAATAGAGAAGACAAGGAGACAGCCGATAGATACAACACGACGGCACACCTTTACTTACACAGTACCAGAAATATACAGACTAACTAACCTTTATCACAAAGAAGGAATATTCACAGCATTAAAAAGTGGAAACACCCTCAGACACTATCTCAGAACAACGACAGAAACAACTGACTAATTTAATTCCAGCGGGGTATACAGACTTACCAGTACGTGCAAACGAACCTCTAAAGGGCAAACTGGACGAACACTAAAAACAAGGTTTACAGAACACATACGCTCATACAAACGGAAAAGAAAAGATTCAAACTTTGCATTACACCTTGACACTTACGGACACACACCAAGGGAAATAGATGAATGTATGGACATTATTACATCCTAGCAAAAAAGGACGAAGACTAGACATTCTTGAAAATATGGAAATCTACAAGACAAAAACATTCAACAACGACATTATAAACGAACAGGTAAACACGACCTCAGACACAATTTTCACACCATTGAAACTACTCATGCAAACGGGCAAACCGGAGAACACCCTCAGACGGACACACGTCTAATAATAATAATAAAAGACGGAGGTATCAATAAATTCACTTTGCATACAAATGCCAGGTGGCCGGTATTCTGCTTACCTGAATATATACGAACCCAATAACAGAACTGCCTGAACGCCAACATTGACTCACCAGTATAAACTAAACCGCGGCTTGAGAATGATGCATTCGCATCGAAAGCGCTCGCCATCGAATACAAACCAGCCAGTTAGGACAGAAAATGGCAATACTATTTTTTTTTAATTTGGTCGCAACTGTTTCTTTGCAAACTCTGCAAGAGCAAGCGTGTGATGAGGAAATAGTTTGGGCGTTGTCGCTAACTTTTCTTTAATTATAGTTTTAGACCAACGATAATCCTACTTTTTATCTGCACTCAAAGCTGCCCGTAAGAGCAAATCTGAGAAAAACATTTCATAGAATGACAAATCTTTGCTGGTCTCTTCAATGTTATAACTGTTTTTTTTTTCCACCCCTCTTACTTTATTCTTCCTGAATCCTTTTTCAATAATTTTGTCTGAGCAAAAACAAATTTTTATTGATTTTCTAAAAATTGAAAACCTTTTTTTAAAAAAGCAAAAACTTTTTCTTTTGCAATTTTAATAAATTACTTCTTCTTCTTCTTCTTCTTGTTCTTTCGAAAAATAAATAAATTTAACAAAAAACAAAATTAAGTTACAAGCTGGTCCATTAAAGATGCTTCCTAAATAAATATACATACTTCCAATTTGACTCATTTATTTTTCATTTGCTGATCTGCCCTACAAATCTCAATGGCATATTTTTAAGGTTATTTTGGGCTTAATTTTCACTATTTTTTCTTTTCATTCTTAAATGTGATTTGTGTTTAAACTCAATTTTTTTCAAAGTTTTTTAAAATGTTTCTAAAGCTGAATCCAAAAAATTAAACAGCACAGCCAATTAACTAAAAGTTCATTAATAGCCGCCGGCGGTGTTTATTTAGAGCGCCACCGCCGATTAAAGCAGCCAACTTTGTTTATACCCGTTGAGCAAAACAACAAAACGTATAGAAAAGTGCTCGTGTTTGCAAGTCTTCAACGAAATGGCGGTGTTAATTTTATTATTTATTTTTGAAATCAAATAATTTAAATCAAGATAGGATTTTTAATCGACGAAATCATAGTTTAGCCCAGCGGTTCTCAATCTTTTTTGGTGACGGAACCCTTTTGGAAAGCGAAATACTTGACGGAACCCTATAATAAAACAATAGTTTTTAAAAGTGTATTCTTTATTAATAAGCATAATAAAAGTACAATGTAACAGTTAGTTATTACTTACTTACATAACAAGTATAATAATAGAAATGATTAAAAAAGAAAAAAAATCTAACTAATGGGAGGTATGAAACTGTTTTTTATTTTTCATCAATTGGTTGATATCAGGTTTGATAGAGGACAGTTGAAGTCTCATATCAGGTTCGGCGTCCAGTCTATTGCGGTATTTTGTTTTCGTAGCCTGCATAGCTTGAGAATCCTGTTTCGCACAAATATGTTGTTGGGAACGGGAGAAGAATATTCAGTGCCATTTTGGCAAGCATTGGATATTCATCACGAATTCTGCACCAAAAATCGTTGAGAGGCGTCGTTTTGAACAGTGCCTCCAAACTTGGGTCTGATGATATTTCTAAAAGAGATTCATACATATATCTCGTTTGGCATACTTTCGGGCTTTTGTAAGTTGGGTAAAAAAGGATTATGAATCCATGAATTCAGTTTCATTTTTGTATTTTGTTCTTCGGGAAAATACTTCTCAAAAGATGCGCGCATCGAAGTGAGATATTTGACCAATTCCTCATATACATCATCTTGAAACATTTCTGAATCGTTATCACTAACAAACTCACTGAGTGAGGTAAAGCTTTCTATTTCTCTCTTTCCAACGCAAATAATCCAAAAATCTAATTTTCTTTTGAAGGCAGTTATTTTGTTACAGGCCTGGAACACTGTTGTCTGTTTACCTTGCAATGATACATTTAATTCGTTTAGTTTTTGAAAGATATCCGCCATAAAAGACAGTCGGAACAACCAAGTTTTATCATACAAACGGTCTTTCAAATCAAAAGCAGTATCTGAAAGAAACATTTGTAACTCGGCTCTAAGTTCAAATAGCCTTGTTAAAGTTTTACCCCAAGACAGCCATCGCACTTCTGTATGGAGCAGCAGTGTTTTATGTTTGCTGCCATAATCTTCACACAATGATGAGAACAATCGGGATTGTAGTGGTCGTGTTTTGATAAAATTAATTATTTTTACCGCTTCATCCATAACTAATTTTAGATTTGACGGCATTTGCTTCATCGCAAGTGCTTGTCTATGCAGGATGCAATGGCTGGAACTACAATTAGGCGCTTTATTTTTTATTCGTGACACTAGTCCTGCTGTATTACCCGTCATTGCCTTGGCCCCATCTGTACAAATGTCAATGCAATTGTTCCAACTGAGATTATTTTCCTCAAAAAATCTATTTATTTTATTAAACATTTCTTCTCCGGTAGTTTTTGTGGGCAGCGGTGAACACATAAGCATATCTTCCTCCAAAGAACTTTCATATGGATATCTCACGATAACCAGCAAGATAGCCAGACCAGCGACATCAGTAGACTCATCTATTTGCAAGACGAAACGTGTTTCTTGTAGACGTGTAACTAGTTCTTGTTTGACGTAGCTTCCCAGATCATGAATTCGCCGTGAAACAGTATCGTTTGATAGCGGCACAGTAGAAAGATGCTTTGCAGATTTTTCATCGAGCATACATTTTGTTATGTCTAACACACATGATTTTATTAAATTCTCAGCGATAGTGTGCGCTTCACGTGCTTGTGCAATGCGATAGCTAACTAAATATGATGCCTCTGTTATCTTTTCATTGATAGTTTGGTTTACATGCATCATAGTTTTTTGACTTTCGAATAACTGTTCTTTTTTACGTACAAAAAATTCTTTATTCTTGTCTTTAGACTCAGGGTGTACAGTTTCTAAATGTCGGCGCAACTTGGCAGGTGCCATGGAACTATTAGGAAGCAGTTTACTACACATAACATGCATACTTCCTTTTTTTCGCCTTTGAAACCGTGGAACTTGACGTCGTTGCATAATCGTCTGGATCGGTAATTGCTGTATACTCCGCGCGAACTACTTTTGAACATTCGGCTTCGTTAGAAGATGTTGTTGCAACACGTTTAACGCCTTTAAGCCAACGTTCCATATATGTGAAAAACCCATAAAATACTTAAACACACGAAAGCGATTTTATTTTAAACAAACTTTATTGACTGACAGCTCAAACGCAACTGACTTTATTCAAAACACAAAAATACATATTAAGAAATTAATAGAAAGAAAAGTAATTCAGTTGTTGTATTAAAATACGAATATTAAAAGTAAAATCTGGGGATTCACCGGAGTATAAATATTAAAAAATAAATTCAGGGGGTTCACATACATATGTATGTGTATATATGTATGTGTGTTTGTATGTGTATGAACTGTATGTATGTGTATGAATTGTATATATGTATGTGTGTATGTATGTGTTCGGCTGCGCCTCGTGAATCGTGATACGCCGCGTCAGAACGGTCGACCAGAGAGAGGTGTTTGGAATTTTTTCTAAATTCTTGCGGAACCCCTACAGGGATGTCGCGAAACCCTAGGGTTCCGCGGAACACACTTAGAGAATGGCTGGTTTAGCCTAATTGAAATTAGTATTAGACTTTATTGGTCTAATGCAGTGATTCTCAACCACTGTGCCGCCAAATTTTGCAAATATATAATAATGTTAATATTATTAAATTATATCATTTAAAAAGAAAAATATTTTTAACATGAATATATATTTAAATCCATAAAAAAATAAATTATTTTATTATTTGCTTTGCAAAGCCCTTTTTCTTAGTGCCAAATTTCCAAATAAGTTTTTTTTTTTTATTTTTTTTTTTTTTATCGCACTCTACTATGCACACATCTCACGCGGAATCCCGAGATTATATGCTGACTTGCTGAACACGCACACTGTGTCTGTATTTCTTCACGGAAAATTGTATTTGAGTGAAAGTTTCACAATTTCGGAAAGGTGTAATTTTCCATATTCATAAATTACAAGTGAGTAATATTTGAACAATTTTTTTAAATGTTTCGACAATATTATTTTTATTTTATTAGAAAATGGATCAATGGTTAAAAAGAAGAAAGTTTAATTTGATGATAATAGTGATAATGATAACGTTAGGAACCAAGTTAATCAGCCAACCCCCGGCACAAGTAAAAATACTTCTTGCTCAAAAAAATATGTGGTCCATCGGATGGCAAAATTTACAAATTTTTGTTAAAATTTTAAATGTTAAAATTAAAAATTCTAGAAAAAAAATAAATAAAAGTTTAAAACAAATTGAAATTTCACCTGTCTTCCATGTTTAAATTTTAAAAATGTTACCGAATTCCTACTAATTGTGGCCTCAAGTGTTTTAAAATTAATCAGTTAATGATAAAAGTTTACAACAACCCTCGTATAGTTTATATGTATATAAAAAAATATATATTTTTTAACTCTTGAATCGTTCGTTCATTTCATTTATATCTGCGATATCCCATAACCAACCACCACCACTGTATACTTCATTATTAGCCAGATGCTACTTTTCCTCCTCTTCATCTCCTTCCTGTTCACCAGCTGGTTGCTTTATGCGGTTGTTGTTATTTTTATTTATTTATTTTTTGTTGTTGTTTTAACTTTTTTTTTCTAAAAGTGATTTATAGAAAATTTTTATGCCATAGAAATGGGTTTTAATGGGTTTTGTTATTTGTTGTTGTTGTTGTTGCTGTTATTTGTTATTGCTTTTAGTTTTATTTATATTTATTGTACCTATTCTTGATATAGATACACAACCTGATTTCTTATGTACAATGAATTTATACATATACTCGTACATAACGGCCCCGATGTACATATGACTGGATATGACAGTTTTATGTATTCGAATAATAAAATTTATGGAATATTTCGCCTGCAGTTTTCTTCTCACAAAAAGTTTTGCGAAGAAAAATCAATCAATTTTTGGTGCAGGGGCGCAAAATTATATGAAATAATTTCCATGGCTGGGAATGTTTAATTTTCAATTGAAAGAAAAAAAAAAAAGAAATAGGTTCATCTCCAACTTCAACCACGAAATAAGTGGAGTTTTAGGACTAAATTTTATCCAACTAAAAGTAAAGCGTGTTTTTTACAGAGGTATAGAACGTGGTAATGGAATTTAAAAAAAAATAATTTTTTTTAAATTCCATTAAAAATAAATTTTTTTAAATTGACGTAAAATTTACTTTATTCGAAATTTCGATCATTTTCTGCTATATACCCGCTACTCCAACTGGCTTGGCTCGGATATTGCCTAATCTGATGATCCGGTTCTATTATCGATGACTCTTTCCAATAGTTTTTGCCGCCATATATTGGTGGTTGTCAATCCCTTTGGACTTAGCACCGTAAATGAGCTACTTCACATGTTCTCACAGAAGATATTTTAGCGGCATTAAATCACACAATCTTGGGTGCGAATTCATGGATTGCTCCGAATGGTAAAAGTATTTCTTTAATAAATCAATTGTTACATGAACCTTGTTTCGTGTACTTCCGGCAACAATGCCTATTTAGTCAAGTACCGTGCTACATTCTTTAGGAAAGGGATAGAGTTGAGACAGGTGATGAAAGTAGAAGGAAAGTTACGGAAATTAGCTGTTGTACCAAACTGCACAGTGACCAGTGACCATGCCTTCATCACAGAGCAGCCCCACCGACAGTCAATTTTTATTTGTAGTGAAAAAATCGAAGGTCTTTGTTGGGAATCGAACCCACAACCCCCAGTCTTGTAAGCTAACACACTACCTACTAGCCTACACCAACCTTGTGTCATATTGCGCCATCTTGTTGAAACCACAGCTCCTGGTTCTGTCCAATTGATCAAAAGAAAAAAGGCTATATAGCAATGGTCACCATTGACTGTAACGTGACCTGATTAGCATCGGTTTTATGGGAGTACGCATCAATGATTCCACTAGCCCATAAAGCAAACCAATTAGTTTTTCTAGATGTAGCGATATCTTAACATATACAACTTGATTGAACGATTATCATCACTCCAAATACAGTAAGTCTTCCCATGAAAATCGGGAACAGCAGCAATTTTGCTTTGGTTCAGCTTGATACGGAAACATTGTTCAGACATCAGTGTATTCATCCATTTAAATGGCACATCAAACCACTTGACAACAGCTAACAAAATGACCGCCAATTACAAAAGTCATGTTGACTTAAAAAGCAACCGAAGACTTAGAGTTCCCGCTGCATATATTCCAAGAAGTGCAGTAGTGAGACCACCGTCAGATTAGGGCGCTTAAGTCAAGTGCCAAGATTGCCATATACAGAGTGTTATGTTGAGATATCGTTACATTCAGAAAAACTAACTGACCGTTTGGTGTGTCCCCCGGTGGCACGCAGTTTTGATGGAGCTCTTCTCCATCTTAACATGTGCCTTCGCGTCACTACATGTATTTTCGGGGGTAAAAGGGAGCCCAGTCCCCTTCAAGGCTAGCAGGAGTCAACTGGACAATTCCACTATATTTCCACGGGAATCAGTAAAGCTCCAGACTTCAGCTATTTGTCTTTTTAGCCTTTTAGCTATTCTCTGACTGATTATTGAGGTCGGCTATTCGGGAGTATCGTGGTGGTTGTGGTTTCGATCCTCGTTTGAGTTTGTTGGTCGAATCATACACAATGGACACAATGAAGGGTCCAGGTCCAGTGAGCATGAATGCCATCGTGTTCTTAAATTATATTAATCTTCATGCATTCTCGACCAGGAGTTACATAGTCTCCAACTCTTCAGGAAGGAGTGAAGGCTGCGGCCTGCTTCGGGCTTTTGAAGTTGCAGCTAGGAGTAACCGGAGGATATAAAGGCCTTCTAGAGCGAGGATGACGCTACATTTCATTCACAGGGGTAGGATCCATCATCTGGTTATGGCTTGTACGGTTATGTACAGATCTAAATCTTATCATGTATGCCCTTTACTGGAACAAGCATAGGACTCTCGATGTCCTATCAGTGACTTTTATATACACACTGGTAGCACTGGAACCAGTTTCCCGCAGGTCTACGGCGCTGCTCTGGTTGTTGGTGGGGCCCCTCGGCTATCAATGTGGTGGCTGTGGTTTAAATCGGGCGTTGAAGAAAGTTCCGAAGAGATGTTAACGAAAAGATAAGGTTAACATCGAAGTAAAAGTCCCAGTTGCGCTTGCAACAGGACCAGGAATTAGTTAGTCTCCAACTCTTAAGCAAGGCGTGGGAGCACAGCCTGCTACTGTGCACTCCAAAATTGGTACTAAGACGTATATGCACCTAGTGTATATGTGGGTGGACGCTTTTTCCTACTCCCAGTGGTAAAACCAGCATTAGGTTATGGCCACATGGCTTGGTACTGATGTAAGTCCTATCACATATCTAAACGTTTGGTGTGTTTTGTGGACTGATGAAATCATGGATTCATATCCATACTTTTTTAAAAACGATGTTGGTTGGACGTTACGATAGTTAAATTAATAACTTTTTATAAGGCACCAGGAGATTTGATCATGAGACTTCAAGATTTGCCCCCTTTTCATTTCAATATTCTACGATCTGATGTATCGCATTGTGTTACTGCATCAATATTGTTAGCGGTGTCTTGCATTAGCTGCTTGTTGGCTTTGCCTTCTTGTATTAGCCAAGTTTTAAAACTTATCCTAACCTCATCAAGTCGAACAGTTGGATTTGTGTTCTCCTCTACTAAAAGCCAACTAAAATCAATCAAAATGGGGAAATAATTTCAGAGGTCACTGCAGTTGAAAAAAAAAGGCCTAACGGAAACATTAATTCCGAGCTGAACTAAAGGCGGTTGTTTCTGGTCTTGCAATGATTACAAGTAGAAGAAGAGAAAATGATTTATATCAAGATTGAAAGAAGTCAGGTATTCATTATAGCGAAAAGCAATTTTAAGGCGCGACACCGCTACAAAGATCTCATCTATCAGCTGTTGAAACTCAGAAAATTTACCATTTCCAGTCCAGAATTTACGGTATTACAAGTCTTAAGTCTGAAAGACGTACATCTTCTTTAATGCAGACACAAACAAGGACCCTTAATCAAGATAAATGCAGCACAAACTTGTATTAAAATAGTCAAAAAAAAAAAATACTGAGGAAGCAGGACTAGAAGGAGTGAAAAGGAAGGAAAGGCTATCCTTTACAGTGTGTGTTAAGGAATAGCTGCCCGACCCCCAACTGTTGGTAAAGTACAACGTGTGTGATTAGATTTACATCCGCGCCTGGCCATGAAGCCTTAACCAGATGGTGGATCAAACCACTGCCTAATTTGGAACGTCATGCTCGTGCTAGGAAATCGAAGCTATAATTCTATGCAACAGAACCTTCTAGTTGCAACTTCGATGATTCCAGAGCAGGGCTGCAAATCATCACTCCTTGCTTAAGAGTTGGAGACTTTCCAACAATAGACCTGATATGGGGCCGCGAAACCACAACCACCACGATACTCCCCTCGAAGGGCCAACCTCAATAATCAGCCAGAGAACAGTTAAAAACAGTTAAATGTCTAAAGAGACAAATAACGGAACTCTGCGAGCTTACTGATTTCCGTGGAAATAAAGTGGAGTTTCCAGTTGTGCCCCTGCTGCCTTCAGGGGACTGGACTCCCTTTTTCCCAGGTCCAAGTTGTTGCTATCTCCAAAGACCATATATATGTGCCCCCGGGGGTGTTGGTAAAGTACAGTGTGTATACCGAAACCCTGGGAGGAAGGAGGGGGCGCATGATGTGATACAGATTTGAGTCAGTACCCAACTGTGTTGGCCATAGCCTGACGGTAGGATTACGACTGGGTGAATACAATGCGTCCACCAATGCCCTCGGGGCGAATATCAACATCCTGAGTTGCAACTCCAAGAGAACAGCAAGCAGCAGCTTGAGAGCCGGAGACTATCTAAGCTTCTCCGCAAGAGGATGAGAGTGAAGAGCATCTGGGAAAAGGATCAGGCCAATCGTTCATGCGATTTGGGTTTAAATTACAGCCACTACGCTACTCCTCAAAGCGTCTCAACGAAAACCAGTATAAGGACCATAGTTTCTGCGATCGAAGGTTCTTTTTGGGCAGAATCCACAACTTTAATACTTATATCCCCCATAATAACAGATGCAGCATCATTTCCGAACACACACATCTATGCGTAAGCTTGGAACATTGAGTCTTACGAGCATTAAAATTTACCCTATCCACAAGATCTCATTCGAAGATTGTTGCGAGATCGTAATTGAGCGTATCATTTATGCTTTGCCTTTTAGTCGGTAAATTAGAGTCGACAAAATGTCCGTACAACAACGCGTATTCGATCGGTTCGTTCAATTAAAAACATCGCAATCGTGATGATCCAATTCCTCGACGTTTTCAGCAATTGGGGTTATCCAAAACCACGGCACACAGCGAATTTTGCACAAGGATTTTACTTTGAAGCCTTACAAGGTTCAACTAGTTCAGGAATTGACCCCGACCGACTAATTTATTCAGGAACAATCGGCTGGTTTTTCTGAAAAAAATATTTTTTTTAGACGAAACCCATTTTCATTTGTCGGAGTTGCCATATTTGGGCTAAAAATCTTAGAGCGATTATTGAGAAGGCTTTAAATGCTCAACGTGTCACTGTAAGCTATGTGGTCCGGGCTATTTTTTTCGAAGATGAGACTGGAAATGCGGTAAAGATCAATGGATAACGCTATCGCGAGATATTAACAACTCAATTTTAGCCTATTATTGACGATATCACTGACAAATGGTTTCAACAGGATGGCGCCACATGTCACACTACCATGGAAACGATCAATAAGTTCGCCGCAATCAACAGTTTAGTAGCCAGCCAGTATGTGTGATTTAACACCACTGGATTTTTTCATGTTAAGGACAGAAGGTATTCGAGCCAATCGAATCAATTTTAGCCTTAAAATAGTACCGCCATTTTGCCAAAAAGTGATTAAAAACTTTGATGAAAGAATCGACTTCTGTCAGCCTGATCGTGGTGGACATTTTTCATTCATAATTGCCGAACTTTTCTCGTCGTAATACAATAAACTGTTTGCTTGTTTTAGAAAACAAATTCTTGTTGAAAACCCCTTTATTTTGAACATTTTAAACTCCCTCCTCCCTCCTGCCTCCAACTTCCTCTGAAAACTCGTTTTGTGGTTGTCAGTTTTCACTTAAGTTTTCATTAATCTTGAAAATTAATTAGTTGTGTACATGTGTATGTATGTATGTGTGTGTGCCTATATTTTTGATTTATTTTTAAGTTGATTTTTTATAGCGCTGACATCATCCATCAATTATTTACACACAAACACTCATAAATAGTTTCATGTTCAGAAAAAAAAACAAAAAGATACAAATAAATATATAAAAAATATAAATGAATGCATCCATATACATATACGCACATACACACACACATACATACATATATACTTAAGTATGTTTCTATTTATTTACTATAAATACATTAAAACCTTCTCATTCTCATGTACAATCATGAGTATCTGTGTAAACAAAATCTGTTAATGTCGCATTCGTATGTCTGTTTGTTTGTTTGCCTTGTAAAACAAAGCAAAAAAAAATAAAGAAAAACAACAAAAAATAAGTAATTTGTTGAAAAAAAAAACAAAATGCAAACAAAAATAGCAATAAAAGCGAAACATAACAAATGACCTCATAAAACATTTAAACACATTTTAGTTGAAGAAAATTCATGACGAAAAGAAAACACTTTTTTGTTGTAATTTTTGGAGCTTTTTGCTTTAAACAAATTTTAGAGGAAAACATAAAATTGCCACTCGTATTAATGACATCACATTCTAAAAAAAAAACTCAAAAAAAAAATTTTTTTTTAAAACATTAATCAACTTTGGCCCCACTGTGCTTAAATTTTTTTGTTATTAAAAAGATTTTTTATGGAAAAAGAGTTCATGGGGACTAGAAAACGTTATAGGCTTTCTCCATTTCTTTCTCATTGCGTCTACATCTGCAATAATAAATTGTGATCAAAAATAATTCCTTCTATTCATCTTAATAAATGAGACTCCGTCTCCTTTTCTTCCTCATTGCATCTGCACGTGCAATAATAAATTGTGAAACATTTTTTTTGTTTGTTGTTCCTCATTGGGTCCACAGCTGCAATAAAAAATTGTGATAAAAAATAATTCTTTATATTTGATGAGCCCCATGACCGCAGCGACCTAAGATCTGTGGCATCATTTTCTGTTTTTTGAGATACGAGTGGCCGTGTCCTTTTCTTTCTCATTGCGTCTACATCTGCAACAATAAATTGTGATCAAAAATAATTCCTTCTATTCATCTTAATATATGAGACTCCGTCTCCTTTTCTTCCCAATTGCGTTTGCACTTACAATAAATTGTGAAAAACATTTTTTGTTTCGTTTGTTGTTCCTCATTGGGTCCACAGCTGCAATAAAAAAAGTGTTATAAAAAATAATTCTTTATATTTAATGAGCCCCATAACCACAGCAACTAAGATCCGTGACTTCATTTTCTGCCTCTTAAGATATTAGACTCCTTTTCTTCCTCATTGCGTCTACATCTGCAATAATAAATTGTGATAAAAAATAATTGTGATAAAAAATAATAATCGCAGCAACTAAAATCCGTGTTGCCATTTTCTATGTTTTGAGGCAAGAAAGGCCGCCAGTTTTTTTCTCATTGCCTCCACATCTGCAATAATAAATTGTGATAAAAATTTTTTTGTTCTTGCTCATTGTGTCTATCTCTGCAATAATAAATTGTGATAAAAAATAATTCTTTATAATTTCCGAGTCCCATGACCACAGCACCTAAGATCCATGCCTTTATTTTATGCATCTTAAGATATGAGAGGCCGTCTCCTTTCCTTCCTCATTGCTTCCACATCTGCAATAATAAATTGTGATAAAAACTAATTCTTTATATTAGCTGAGCCCCAAGGACGCAACGATCTTAGATGAATGGCTTCGTTTCCTGCAGTTTGAGATATGAAACGCCGTCCTGTTTCTTCCTCATTGCAATAATGAATAGTGATAAATTGTGATAAAAAATAACTGTTTATAACTAAGATCCTTAGACTCCATTCTTTGCATCTTGAGCTGCTGTGCTATTTTATTTCATTCTACACAAGTCCTTGTAATAAAAATAAAAAAAAAACCTTTCGAAGGTCCATCTATTTTGGGGAAGATCGTCCAAATACCTCTTATGTGCTAAATAAAGTATCAGCTGTTAACAGTTTCCCCATTTTTCCACAACACAGCATCCAAAAGTAGTCTTAGTGTCATTTTCTGCCCTCCCATTCCACATCTATGAAAGGCCTAACTGTTACTTCTCTAGGCATATGAATTGGTATTCGATATTATTCTCACAACCACGTACAACTTTATCCGGGGGAATGTATAAAAGAAATTTAAAGGCGCATCTATTTGTGGTTGATTGGCTGGTGGATCATTCATTTTTTTGATTGGAATAAACTCCCTCCGGAAGTCTTCCTGTCACTTTCAATGCAGGAAAGTTCAAATCGAATGCCTACAAATACTCCCTCTTTACACCTCTTCATAACCTATTTTCTAGTTCTCGCACCATGCATTGCATGTGTAGGGATCATCTCCTGGTCCGTAAAAAATTACAGACTCGAAAAGCGATCGTTCCAACATTGAAAACAATTTAAGCTCTCGCTAAACACAGTCGAATACCCATTTTTTTCTAGATAGAAAGCTGCATGTTAATAAATCGAAAAATGGGATCTCATATTTCTCCCACGATCGGAGGTAAAAAGCAGCATTAGTCACCTAGACTAGCAGAAGCCTGAAAGTGGAAGAAAAGAATCTTCGATGAGCGACTAATAACCAATCATTCGTAAGGCTCCTCGCAGAGCTAGCTGTCGCTTAAACGCAAATCCTGGGAAGGATTGACGTGTTTATATTCCTATAGGCTGTGGCATCCTCGAAAGAATGTTGCCAATGTTGTGGTGGGAATTCAGATAGTCTCCAGTTCTCAAGCCACAAGTAGAGAGCATAGCAACTCGGGGTGTTGCTATGCTCTCTACTCCCCAGGAACATTCAGCTTTGGTGGAATCTTCCCAATCTTGTAACGTGCTTCTGGGGGTAAAAGGGGTTACTAGTTTTGCCTAGGTGCTGTAAACTAGCGAATGAAACTCAAGCCCAACTACTGATTTACTAACTGGTTATTGGTGAGGTCCTTTAGAGAGCAACGTATTGGCTGTGAATTAAACCCAAAAAATCACGGGAAGTTGTGACATTTTTCCCATGTGGTGAACTGCTGTATTACAATCGAACGTCGCTTTGTTGGGGGTAACGGGAGTTTTAGATAGGCTTCGGCTCTCTAGCAAAAAGTGGGGTACGTTCCAGCTTGCTGTGATTCTCAAATTGCCACCTGGAATGTGCTATGCATCTTGGGGGCGTCGGTAGACTTAAAGTCTTCACATAGTATAAGGGCCACCGTCAGGTTAGAGGCAAACGGCTGGGTACTGCTGTTACTACCACATCTGTCGCTATGGCCAACGAGGACGTTAGTAGGTTTATTGTATTCCACCCGATGTTAAGAGCACTGTGCGGCAACTCTGGGAACTTGCATACAACGTTTAAATTTTAAAGCACGTTTCAGTCTCTTTGAGGCATCTGAGCCAGATAATGACGTGATAAGATTTACATCTGCACCTGGCCGTGGGCTCTACTCAGATGGTGGATTGTTACCAGTGTGAATGAAATGTAGCGACATCCTCGCCCTAGAAGGCCTTCGGATATGTATATCCTCCGGTCACTCCTAGTTACAACTTCAAAAGCCTGAAGTAGGCTGCAGCCTTCACTCCTTGCTAAAGAGTTGGAGACTATCCAACTCCTGGTCCAGAACGCTTGAAGCTTAATATAATTAAGAACACGATGGCATTCATACTCACTGGACCTGGACCATTCATTGTGAATGGTCCGACCCACAATATTAAACAAGGCCCTCGAAACACACAGCCACCACTACCTCAATAATCAGTCAGAGAACAGCTAAATGCTTAAAGAGACAAATAGCGGAACTCTAGGGCTTTACTGATTCCCGTGGAAATATAGTGGATTTTCCAGTTGGCTCCTGCTAACCTTGAAGGGGACTGGGCTCTCTTTTACCCCCGCACGACACAAGTCTAGATGGTTGTGTGATCCATAAGGACTTAGAATGTGCCCCCGAGGGGAACCGAGCCAGATAATTCTGGTACTGGTCCTACTAAAAAAAGATGCACTTTAAGCCTGCTGCCTACCGGCTGGCATTGAAAGAATATATAAAACGAACTTCCGCCAATTCACTCAATTATTCCAAGCCCTATCGTTCTGCCTGCCTGCCAACTCCTAAGCGGGAGATTAACTTCCCGCACCTTTTTCTTCATAGATTAAACTAAAATTTGACTGACATTGAGGACCTTTAAGATCTTTCGGTTTCCATATTTCATTATTCCAATTAAATCTTTTTTACTGTTGTCATTTTCTTCAGTGTAAACTGTCATTGCTGACTGTTTGTTGGATGTGACCGGTAAGAGCTTTCAATGTAATGACATCATTGTCAAGCCATGTTCTTGATTATTATCTGCTTTAGCTTGCTTGAGGCCTGAAACATTTTTGCAACATTTTTTAGGCACCAGAAAAAATTTGTTTGGGTGAAAGCTTTAATTCAATTATTTCTTCCTGTGTAGAAGAAAAAATTGTTTTGTTCTAATAATTTTAACCTGTTGCTTAAGCTTTTCTTAACCTCATAAAATATGTGGAAATAGCTTAAAGTGAATTAAAATAAAAAGAAACAATTCAAAAGTGTTCTCAATGTATTTCAACTGTGTAACTTCATCATCATCATTATCATCATCGTCATCATCTTTTGCAAGCCACAAGCCAAGTAAAGGGTGATTTCTTTTATTTTGTCTTTGCCGTAGTGGATGAAGGTAAACGAACAAACTGAACGGAAAAATATATTGCATTGCGAATAGCTGAAACCTTGAGAGAAAGAGAGAGAGGCTTTTACGTCGAAAAATTAGCCTTCAAGGTTAGAGCTCATTGTGCTTCACATGTCATCAGCGGAAGAAAGAATAAAATTCTGCTGCTCATTTTATTCAATGATTTCAACAGTTTAGACTCCAAGGCTTTCAGATAAGCCGTCTTTAGTCTTAGTCATAATTAATCTACAATATCGTTCTTAGAACCAGTGGCACGAGTGACTAGTTTTCACGCTTAATTGCGTTGAGAAAGTCTAGCTTCAGCTGTAATTTTCTAAAATAATTGAAGAAGTGATATATGTAAGTGAGATTCCAGAATTAAATTGGCATAAAAGGTATAGAAATTTAAGCTGGCAGCCATTTTATTAGCCGTCGAGCGATTTATGTTTAGTTTGGTTTCGCATTTCAACTTGAATATACAGACTCATGCCGGTACAAAGTTTTCAAATTGTATAAATGGGCTCCTCCCCCCCCCCCCCCCCCCGGGGGCATATTTAAATGTTTTAACGGAAATCCACCGTCTTTACATGTTTCTGCGGGGGTAAAAGGGAGCCCAGTCCCCTAATAGGCTAGCAGAAGCCAACTGGACAATCCACTATTTTACTACGGGAATCAGTAAAGCCCCAGAATTCCGCTATTTGTCTCTTCAGCCTTTTGGCTGTTCTCTGGCTGATTATTTAGGTTGGCCCTTCGGTAGTATCGTGGTGGCTGTGTGTTTCGAGGCCCTCGTTTGAGTTGTATGGGTCGGCTCCTTTACAATGAAGACAATGAATGGTCCAGGTCCAGTGAGCATGAATGTCATCGTGTTCTTAATTAAATTAGGCTTCGTGCGTTCTGGACTATGAGTTTTGGATAGTCTCCAACTCTTTAGCAAGGAGTGAAGGCTGCAGCCTGCTTCGGACTTTGAAGTTGCAACTAGAAATGATCGGAGGATAAACGTATCTGAAGGCCTTCTAGGGCAAGGATGACGCTACATTTCATCCATTGAGGTATGATGCACCATCTGATTATGGCTTATACAGCTAGATGCAGGTGTAAATCTTATCACGGCCCAAAACATGTAGGCTAGTAGGTAGTGTACTAGCTTGTTAGTATGGGGGTAATGGGTTCGATTCCCAACGAAGACCTTAGTTTTTTTTCACTACAAAAATAAAAATTGACTGTCGGCTGGAGTTGCTCAGCGATGAAGGCATAGTCACTGGTTGCTGTTGCTGTTGCTGTCTTTATATCACAGTTAATTTCCGACTATCCTTCTACTTTCACCACCTGTTTCATCTCTTCTCTATCCCTTGTCTAAATAATGTAGCAAGGTACTTGACTAAATAGGCATTGCTGCCTGAAGTGATACTTCTCTTAAAAAAAATGATTGCCGTTAGTAAAGCTTTTCATAAGCCGAACTATTTTCTTTGGGGATATGTGAAGTCGTTAGTCTACGCCTATAAGCCAGATCACTCGTGATCAATATTCGCCGCAATAATATGGATTTAGGATCACAAATATTGCAAAAAGTCATGGAAAATTTAATCTCCAGATAAGGCTAAGGCCGATTCAAAAATTATCTTTCGAAACAATAATTTACTCTTCTAAACAATTTAAAAAAATAATTTTAAAGTTTTAAAACTCTATAAAAACACCCTTTATTTAACTAAACTATAATATAAACTAGTTTTCACAGTTTTTAAAATGTAAACAATAGTCAGCGACTTAGTAAAACTGAAAAGCCTTTAAGATTTTGTGATTTACTTTATTAACCGTAAGAAAAAACACCTTTCATTAACATGCACACACACACACACACATATTTATCTCAACCATGTTTAAAGAAGAACAAAAATTAAGAAAAATTAGTTTTACTTGGAAAAAATCAAATCACAATTAAAGCGTTAAGGCGATAAAAGCCGTGTCAGATAAAACCTTTGCTTTGCGTTGCGTCAGAGTTTCGCTTTGACATTTGAGTTAAAATGTACGTAAATGTATGAAAGTTGCCACATAAAGCACTTTTGACGCAGCGCAAAGCGAAAAGTTAACCAACATTCAACTTTTTGCGCGCTTTGACAAACACCTGGCTTTTATTATTTGTGTTTGTGTATTTGTGTGTGGGCGTAAACAAAAAATTCATGAGTGTTGTCAAAGTTTATTGTGACATACACCACTTGATTTACGCTTTTGCTTTAAAGTTTCAAATGTCACGCAAAGCAACAAAGTTTTATCTGACATCGCCTTAAATGTAACGACAAGAATAACAAAAAAAAAATAATAAAAGATTTGCTATTTCCAAATTTTGTAAAATAATTAAAATTTTACAATAAATTTAAGTTAATTTAATTAATTAATTAATAACAATTAATTTAACTTAAATTTTTTTTAAGTTTAAATGCATAATTATATTTTATTTTGCTGCTGCCGCAAGAATTTTCTCTTTTTTTAAGTTTAAAATCGCCTAACGTTTTCATTGTATTTGTTTATTTAGTGGCTGCTTCTAACTGCAAAATTATTGTAAAGTGTGTGTGAATGTTTGTTTTTTTTTTGCTTTTGTTTTGAAAATTTCAAACAGACAATGCCATTTTAGAATGGAGTAAATAATGATGTTGGCAACAGATAATATGAAGAACAACAACAACAACAACAATAATTGCAAACATAATGTAAGCAAATGCAAAGTAAATAATTACAGCAAGAAAAAAATAAAAGAAAAAGCACATCATCCAAACACAAAAAAAATAAATAAATCAACACAAACACCTACACGAAGCCAATAACAAAGATTATTTAAACGACATTGCACCCACTTGTATGATAAAAGTACTTGTAATTGCATGCATGCATGCATACATACATACATATTTATTAATTTTTTTTCTATACACTAAACACAATTACTATTTTTATGCTCTCTCTCTCTCTCACACACTCTCACTTGGTCACCCACTCAGATGTTTTCAATCAAAAAAAAAAAAATAAAACAAACTACTGTTAACTTCAATATGAAGCTTTTCTTGTTGTATTTAGATGAAAGATGTTTATAAACAAAGCAAACAAACATGCACACACATGTTTTAACAGTTAAAGCAATGTAAATCAACATTATTACACACAAATGTTAAGGCACTCAGAGTATGGATTACACACATTGGCATTTATTAACTGTGAGAACCAGACTATTTTTATGTTGTGGGGAAATAACAAAATAATGAATATTATTTAAATACAAAAAAAAAACTTTAAATAGAAATTAAGACACTATTAAATTTGGTAAGTTATAGAAAAAATAATTTTATTTAATAAAAATAACATTTAAATGCATATGAATTTCTGTGTGCATACAGTCGTTCACAGCTTATTTTATGCAGTGGTTAGTTAGCACTTTAACGGCCTGTTGTGTCTAAACTAAAAGGCTGGTAGAAAAATTGTTGATACCATTAGAAAGGACACAGATTCAAGTTTAAGATGGGTGATTCATTTATTAAAAAAACATAATTTAAGGTCCTTAAAAAATGTAAAAAATTAAGAATAGTTATAATATTAGTGTCACAGCTTATTTTATGCACATTTTAAAACTTGGCTTAGCACTTAAATTTTCAAGATTTTAATATTTGGTATGATAACCTTTATGCTCTATTACAGCTTTAAGTCGATTTGACATTGAGTCCACCAGCTTTTGGGTTACGTCCGGTGTTATTTTGTTCCATTCTGTTTCTAGCGCTCGTCGGAGGTCGTTTTTATTAGATATCGTGTAACTTCTGATATTTTTCTCCAATATTGCCCATAAATTTTCGATGACGCTCATGTCCGGAGATTGTGCTGGCGGCGTCATCAAGTGTGAGCAATTGTATATATCAAATACGACTGAACAATTCCCGATTTATGTTTTGAATCGTTATACTGGTAAAATCGAAAATTGGTTCTGATACCCAGGGCTTCGGCACTTTGCAACAAATTATCCTTCAATAATTGAAGGTAACAGTGCTTGTCCATTGTATTTTCTATGAAGACCAATTTTCCAGGACCAGCAGCCGACATACA
The DNA here is from genome assembly GCA_030448955.1 of Trichopoda pennipes. NCBI lineage: Eukaryota > Metazoa > Arthropoda > Insecta > Diptera > Tachinidae > Trichopoda > Trichopoda pennipes. The sequence goes on along the minus strand of JASKUP010000056.1, from coordinate 3,119,260 downwards.
GGCCCACACCATCACACTTCCACCGCCGTGTTTAACTGTTGCCTGCAAATTTTCTTTATTTAACGCTGTATTTGCTTTCCGCCACACGTACATCATCCCATCCGAACCAAACATATTAAATTTGGAATCATCAGCAAATGTGACGGTGTTCCAGAAGTCAGCACCTTTAGAAATGTGGTCTTTGGCAAATTGTAGTCGGCTTCTTTTATTTTTTTTTGCAGTAGTAAAAGGCTTTTTCCGGGCAACTCTGCCATGAAAATCGAATTGCCGTAGAACCCGGCGAACAGTTTTAACGCAACATTGCTTGCCAAGGCTTTAGGCCTTCAACTTCAGCTGTAAGTTTCGGTGCCGAAGGGTCTATGGTTTGCCTTTATTTTTCGGACAATATACCTTTCATCTGCTGCATTAAATATTTTGTTGGGCGCAGTTCTGCCTTTATTCTGCACCCGATTTTCGTATACGAATCGCTCAATGATTTTTTTTAACCGTGGAGTCGTTGATATTGGTCATTGATGCAATTTTCCGTTGCGAATGGCCGTTCTTAAAATGGTTAAGCACCAATTCTCTTTTTGCTCCATTGTTGTACGTCGAGCCATTTTATTTTTCGGAATGTGACTGATCGTTTTGAGCGCCTATATAATACTAATTACTCGTAAATGCATTGAAAGACGAATAACAAGGGATAGATAATGATAAACACCTGACATCTTGGTTGCAGAGCAAAATAACGGTACTTGAATATGAGTGCATAAAATAAGCTGTGACGACATTGATTTTTGGCATTTTTTTTGTTTTCTTCATTTTTAAGAGAGAAACAGCAGATCCCCCCAAATTTTTGTTGTTTTTACGATTTTATCATATTTTTTTGTGATTTACAGATTTTTTTTGACGATAATTACATTTTTGGATGATTCTTAGACATTTAATTTTTGACGTTTTTTTGTGGGATGTTTGAATTTTTGGCGATTATTAGGGTATTTTATTACTTTTTTTTGGTGATTTAATAATTTCTTATGTTTTTTTCAGCTCTTTTTTAAAATTGTTGTGATTTTTTAATTTTGATTTTGTGTTTTAAATTTTTGATGTGTTTTTTTTAGAATTTTTGGCGATTTTATAAAATTTTTAAAATATTTTTTTAAGGACTCTTATCCTTTTTTGCTGCTTTTTATTTTTAATGATTTTTCAATTTTTTTTTGCGATTCTTCTTTAGGTTCTTTAGGTGTTTGTTCTTTGTTTTGGGAATTTTTTAGATTTTATGGGGGAATTTTTTTTGCCATTTTCTGGGAATTTTTTAATTATCTGACGTTTCTTAGACATTTTTTTAATATATTCTAGTTTTCTTGGTGATGTTGTAATATTTTACGACTTTTTTGCTGATTTTAATTTTTAATGATTTTTAAATTTTATTTGGCGATTCTTCTTTAGGTTCTTTAGGTGCTTGTTTTTTGTTCTGGGGATTTTTTAGATTTTATGGGGAAATTTTTTTGCCATTTTCTGGGAATTTTTAAAAATTCTAACGATTTTTAGAAGTTTTTTTATTATATTCTACATTTCTTGGTGATGTTTTGATTTTTTAGGTTTTTTTATTGGTGATTTTTAAAGTTATTGTGATTTTTGAATTTGTTTCCCGTGATTTTTAGATCGTTTGGTGATTTTTAAATAATTTTTTTTGTAAACTTTTTGGGGATTTCTTAATTTTTATGGGGATTTTGTCTTTCTTTTTTATGCATTTTTTATTTAATTTTTTTGATGGTTTTTGAAATTTTTTCATGTGATTTTTAAATATTTTTTTTGAAAACTTTTTGGGGATTTCTTAATTTTTATGGGGATTTTTTCTTTCTGTGTTATGCATTTTTTATTTAATTTTTTTTGATGATTTTTGAACTTTTTTCCTGTGATTTTTAAATATTTTTTTATGCCAACGTTTTGGGGATTTCTCAATTTTTATGGGGATTTTCTCTTTCTTTTTTATGAATTTTTATTTAATTTTTTTGGTGATTTTTGAACTTTTTTTCTTGTGATTTTTAAATAATTTTTTTTGCTAACTTTTTGGGGATTTCTTAATTTTAATGGGGATTTTTTCTTTCTGTTTTATGCATTTTTGACTTAATTTTTTTTTTTTTTTTTGGTGATTTTAGAATGATTTTTTATTAAAAAAGAAACAATTTTAATTTTTTTTTTAAATTTATTAATTAAATGTCTGTTTATTCATCAAAATTTTAAATTTTAGGAAAAATTTTTTAATCAAAAAATATTTTTCTACTTCAAACCCACCATTTTTTCACTTTCCTCCCACAACCAATCAGCCATTTTATCATCTCTGGCTTTTGGAAATAAAGGATATACTCTCATGCGATCATAATATTGTCCCGTCTTACCCTCCATTTTGGGATCCATGGCCAAAAATAGTATAGTTTGAGCGCCACCTTTGGTGGACCGTAAACAATAATATGCTATACAACAGACTGACTCTCCATTTTCATTAATATACTTATGATCAAGTTTAGAAACAACAGGCTGCTAAAGTGCTAACAAACCACTGCATAAATTAAGCTGTTAGCGACTGTATGCCTACATGCCCTTACATTTGTGTTTGCATTCTTATGTTAAGTTACATACATATAACATTCATGTTTACTGCTACCAATTTATGTAAGTGTTAATGGCTTAATGTTAAGCTGATCGTTTGGCTTCATTTTTAAAGTTATTTATTGTATTTGAAAAAAAAAGAATTTAATTATTTTCTTTAATATAAAAATTTTTAGCTTACGTGGCTATTTGAGTTAAGCCAACTTGTTGAGAAAAATTTGTATTGAAGTATTTCATCCAAACAAAGAAAGCTGTGGAAACAGCTGCATGTATATTACCCACAGTCATATGGGCATACATTTATACATACACATATTACATACATATATATGTACATATATAATTATTTCCCGGAAATTTTTATATCCACATTCATACATACATATATGTATGTATGTATGTTTATTTATATTTTTTGATGATTCATTTTATATAATTGAAATTTATTTAGTATGAAATTATAATGATAAATATTGGTTGGTGGTGGTTGTTTTTTTTTGTTTTTGTTTTTGTTTTATAATATATCACTTGTGTTATGAACATGCTATTTTTATATGCGCTTGTAGGTACAGTCAACCAAAACAAACTTTTCTTTTCAAGTTGTAAAATCTCTATAGCTAAAGCCAGAACTAGCTATTAGATACAATGTATATACATACATACATACATTTGTTCATGCAAACATACACGCATACATACATACATACACATGTATATATGTATGTATGTACTTACGAGTATTTAAGCAGCAAAATTAATCGAGTTTTCTTACCCCAAAAAAATCGTGTTTTTCAACAAGAAGTTTGCTTTTCAATTGTGGCAACACCAACAACAAGATAGTTTTGACATTTAGTTTTTTTAACGTATTCGTAGTAGATGCATTCAATTTCGCGCGAAAATCGCATTAAAATAATTGAAAACCGCTATGAAAATGGGGGTTCCGTTTAATTTTTTTATTTTTTTTTTGTAACTCTCAATAATTATTTATTGTATCTTCAACGAACTGAACTAAAAATAAGTTTTAAAATCTTAAATTCTAAAAAAACGATCTTTTTTATCTTTAATAATTTTTTCTTTTTTAAGATCTTTTTTATATATTTTTTCTTCTCAATATTTCGCTTTCCTTTGGAAAGCTTCAAAAATATAAAAATAAATATGTATGTATAAAAATTTTTTCCTGAAGAAGCTTTCCAAAGGAAAGCGAAATATTGAGAAGAAAAAATATATAAAAAAGATCTTAAAAAAGAAAAAAGATATTTATTAATTCTAAAAAAAAGTTACATTAATCCCGACCATGTCAGACCTAACCTTTTGGGTAAAAAAAAAAAAATTGACATAAAAAAAGGAAAGCAAATATTTCTATGATGTGTCATCTGTAACATTGAGGATTAAAGCTGCGGTATCCCTGTTTTTAAATCGACTATTTCCACTATAATCCAAGGTATTGCTAGCAAAGGGATTAGGATGGTCTTCAAGCTTCATCAAATATTTGCCTGCGTATTTGATGATTTCTATAGTCACCAGCGGCGGTATGTCTAAATCACAATGTATGTTTGAATTTCTGATGTACCATGTAGCGGAAGTTATAAACCGTAAAATTTGATTTTGTCTACGTTGGATTCTATCCTCACTTGAAGCTGAGGCGGTGCCCCAAAGTTGGATGCCGGTTTTAAAATAGTCTAAATTTCGAGTTCCTGCCAATGAGCCAATGTAGTTGTGTTAGCTTTGAGTCAATATTATGTTTCCAGATGTAAGGCGACGGTCAAGATGTATACCAATTATCTCTTCGCAGGCTGAAGGTCACATGAATGCACTTTTGAACGTTCACTTTAATTCTCCATAATTTTAACCACAACTCTAACTGAGTTATATGTTGCTGAAGATTAATGGATGCTGGATGGGAGTTTTCGTGCGAACTTAGACACGCTGTATCATCAGCAAACCTAGAAGTGTGGACAGTTTCACTTACAGGCATATCGCAGGTATATATCAAGTATAAAAGTGGTACGCCCAAGGAAATTGGTTTAGATAAACTAACGAAGTTTCCTTCAACAACAGAAAATTTTTAGTCCAATTATGTAGCTTTTCAATAGGTTGCTTATATTACAAGACAAGTGAGCGGTCAGTTTCAGAAATAGACCTTCATGCCAAACTTTGTCAAAAGCCTGAGAAACATCAATAAAAATAGCTGAACAATGCTTCTTCTCTTCAAAAGTCCTTCCTATTATCTGAACCAATCTATAGGTTTGTTCAATTGTGCTATGTCTACTTCTAAAACCAAATTGTTAAAGTTACATTTCATAAAATTTGTGATATTTTTTAGACAATATAATCCTCCTCCTTCTGAGACCACCGTGGGATGCTAACAACTCAAATTTAACCGATTACTGACGACGAGCATATTACTGACATGTGGTTTCAACAGGAAGGTGCCACATGTCACACGGCTAATGAAACGATTAATTTATTGCAAAACCAAATTTCCCAATCTCATAATTTCACGATAAACAGCAGTTAAGTGTCCGGCCAGATCGTGTGATTTAACACCACTGGATTATTTTTTTGGAGCGGAGGGGGGTGGGGGGCTATGTTAAGGACAAAGGCTATATGGAGCCTATCAACTCGATTTCAGCCTTAAAAACTCAAAAGTGGAGGAACACTTTTCCAATTTCTAGGCACGATGGCGAATAAACTTATTCGAAATTTTCTTTACGCTACGATCTACAATAGCAAAGACTACTTTTGTAAGCCATGTACGCTGCCGCTATGGATGCGTTTTATCATTTAGAGTATGCTGCGAACATGTTCCATAGTTAATCGAATTAAACGATTTGATGGACGTTTATGTTGGACGTAGTGCGCACACTGTATTGCGAACAGAAGAGTTGTACAGGCGTCAGTTGAAAGGTCAAAGCAAAATAAACATAAATCACTTGACAGCAGCTGTTATTAAAGCCATCTGCTAAAAAGTGTTGCCAACTTAAAGTTCTATATGTACCGCTATGAAAGAAGTAACCGATATTATTAACAGCGGGATTTTATGCAACTTTCTATAAGAAAACAACAACATTGCTACTAGCGCTTTAGTCCATTAAATTTATTATAATTTCAATTATAATAATTAATAAAATAATATTCAACTTAAGAGTCTTCTGATGTAAATCTTAATTAGAAAAATCAATCAATTATCAAAAAAAAAATATAATTTTTTTTACACTCCCTTGTCCTCACCATTTTGTATTAAATGAAGGAAATATTTTAGTGTATATACATAAGTACATGCCTACATACATACATACATATATACATGTATATATACATGTATACATACATTTAACCTCCTATAATGCTCTATAATTTTCTATAGTTCGTTACATACGGATTTACATGCACATCGAAGACACAAATTCCCTGCTGTAAATATTATTTTACTTGAAAAGGTCTTGCTCTCTCTCTCTCTCTCTCACTCATTGTCTGTTCTGTTTCTGTTTACACTCTGGCCTTTCGGTATTGCACACAGGCCTTGATTAAATACAAAACACAAAACAAACTAAAATATCTGGCGTCATACGAATTTTGTTTAAATTCGTTCGTTCAACAATAAAAATGTATATCAAGCATTTTGCTTTTGTTGTTGTTGTTGTTGCTGCTGCTGCTGATGTTGTTTAAAGAATTCATGGAATACAAAAATTTATAAATTGTTTTTGTGTAAGAAAAATCCAACGAGACTAAAGACCCAGCCAGCGTTGTACACAGTTTATTGGTATCTCTTGCTTAAGAAGACTATCGAAAGGCCTTGTTTGAAATGTTCAAGCGTTTAAGCGTCGTTGCGTTTGTGCGTTTATTTTTAATTTAATTTTGAAAATTCGTTTTAGTTTTGTGGAATTGAATGTAGGCATAAGCCATTTTGTATTTATTTTTTTTTAGAAAATTTAATTGGTTTTTCCATAAGCAGCGTTTCAAAATTAAATAAAAACTTGTTTGTGCGTATGTATGTACATATGTATGTATGCATGTATGTATTTGTTATCATTACATATTAAATTACACTTGTATGTAAAGGGGTTTTTCAACAGGAAGTCTGCTTTCTAAAACAAATTATTTATTTTAAGATGATTCAAATTTTTATTATATTACACGAAGAGAAATAGTTCGGCAATTATAAATGAAAAATGATATCTGGCAACTGTCCACCACGACCACGCCAACAGATTTCGCTGCTTTCATCAAAGTTTTTAATCACTTTTTGGCAAAATTTTGTATTTTACTGTTTTATTGTTTCAACAATAAGTAAGTGCTCTAACGAATTTAGGAAACTTGTTTCAGAAACTCGCACGTTTTTGCGTTTGACTCGATTTTCGTTGAGAGTGCATCCATTTGTGGTCCGTGAATCGCACTAAACATTACACAAAACAGTTCGTATGTGGTATAAACTTCCTTCAGAGGTCTTTTCAATCACTTTTAATGTAGGAAATTTCAAATTGAATGTCCACAAACACTACTCCCTCTTCCGTCCTCCCCATAACCTAATTTCCTTGTTCTACTATAATGCATTGCATGAGTAGAGGGTCATCCCCTGAGTGTTGGTTAGAACGACAAAAAGAATGGCGGTCCTATTTCGTTAATCTTATCACGGATTTTGAGTTTTAAGGCTGAATTCGATAAACTCCGTATATACTCTGTCCTTAACAAAGCCTTACAAAAAATAATCCAGTGCTGTTAAATCACACTATCTGGCTGGCCACTTAACTATACCCCCAAGGGCACATATATGGTCTTTATGGAGAGCAACTATGTAGACCTGTGCAACGGGGGGAAAAGGGAGCCCAGTCCCTTAAGTCAGCAGGGGTACAGAGTGTGATTTGTTTTACATCCGCACCTGGCTATGTAGCCTTAATCAGATGGTGGACAAACCACTATTGTATAATTTGGAAAGTCATACATGCGTCCTAGATAGCCGAAGGCATAATTCTAAGCAACAGAACCACCTAGTTGCAACTTTAATGATTCCAGGACAGGGCTGCAAACCATCACTCCTTGCTAAAGCGTTGGAGACTTTCTAACTCCTGTCCAGAACACATGTCAAGCATGCTCACTGAACTGGATCATTCACTTTGCGTGTCATTATCAGTGAAATGATCCTGGCCACCATATTAAACAAACCTGTTATGGGGTCTCGAAACCACAACCACCACGATACTCCCATATTGGGGCCAACCTCAATAATCGGCCAGAGAACTATTAAATGTCTAAAGAGACAAATAATGAACTCTGCGAGCCTACTGATTCCCGTGGAAATAAAGTGGAGCTTCCATTTGTCTCCCTGCTAACTTCAGGGGACTGGGCTCCCTTTTTGCCCCAGTTGCACTGTGTCTAGATAGTGGAATATTCTTTAAAGACCACATTTATATGCCCCTGCGAGGAGCAGGGGTACAACTAGAAACTCCACTTTATTTTCACCGGAATCAGTAAGCCCCAGAGTTCCGTTATTTGTCTCTTTAGACATTTAACTGTTCTCTGGCTGATTATTGAGGTTGGCCCCCTATATGGGAGTATCGTGGTGGTTGTGGTTTCGCGACCCCATAACAGACAGGTCAGTTTTATATGGTGGCCGGGTTCATTTCACCTTTAATAACACCTCTCTGGTGAAATGTTCCCAGATCCAGTGAGCATGCTAGACATGTGGTTTAGACAGGAGTTGGAAAGTCTCCAACTCTTTAGCAAGGAGTGAGGAGTGATGATTTGCAGCCCTGCTCTGGAATCATTAAAGTTGCAACTAGGTAAGACCTGTTGCATAGAATTATAGCTTCGGCTTCCTAGGACGAGCATGACGTCCCTAATTATTTGCAGTGGTTTGACCACCATCTGATTAAGACTACATAGTCAGGCGCAGATGTAAATCTAATCACACAGTTGGCCACTTAACTGCTGATGGTCATGAAATTATGAGATCGAAAAATTTTGTTGGCAATAAAGTGATCGTTTCATTGAGTTGGCTGGTTACTTAACTGCTGATTGTCGTAAAATTATGCGTTCGGGAAAATTGGTTTTGCAATAAATTAATCGTTTCATTGACCGTGTAATATGTGGTGTCCTCCTATTGAAACCACATGTCAAAGATATCCACTTCGTCAATCATACGTTTAAATTGAGTTGTTAGCATCTCACGATATCATGATCCATTGACGGTTACCGCATTTCCAGCCTCATCTTCGAGAAAAAACGACCCAATCCCGCCTCCAGACACATAGCGCCCCATACAGTGGCATGTTTTGGCATGCAAAGGCTACTCAATAATCGCTCTTGGATTTTCAGAAGCCCAAATGCGACAATTTTGCTTGTTGACATACCCTAACGAGTAAAAATGGACTTCGTGTGAAAAAATGATTTTTTCGGAAAAACTAACCGGCTGCTGCTGAATGCATTGAGCGAATTTAGAGCAGTAAATGGTCGGTTAGCTTCAATTCCTGCGCCAGTTGAACCTTGTAAGGTTTCAAAAACAAATCCTTACGCAAAATGTGCCATCTTGTGGTTTTTGATAACCCCAATTGTTGAGAACATCGAGGAATTAACAAATTTGGTTAAGCTTCAACAGTGTGGCTCACGGCTGCGATATTTTCATTTGAACGACCTGGTCGAACATGGTTTGGTGTTTGAACATATTGTATCAAGCCTGTCGACTTAAATTTAACAACCAAATTCTTAATAGCGGTCTCAGAAGGAGGATAATGTTGTCGGAAAATTTCACAAATTTTACGAAATGCAATTTGAACAGAGCCACCAGGGGATTTTAATTATTTGATAACGATTTTCGGGCGAAATTGAATTCATTGGTAACACTGGACAATGCATCTACTACGGAATATGTCAAAAAACTAAATGTCAAAACTATTAGGTTGTCACAATTGAAAAACAAACTTCTTGTTGAGCAACCCGTTATGTAACAAAAATTTATTTAAACAGTTTTTATCATGATAGCAGCCATAGAATAGTTACAAGCACAAACATGCACACATGCACTCATTTGTTTTCATCAGGAGAGTGAGAAATAGAGAGAAAGAGAGAGGGAGAGTGTGTGGAAAGCTGAGAAGTTTAAAAGCAAAAATTGAAGGTTTTTGTTTATTCTCGATTAATTTAATTGCGAACAGAATAAAAAGAAAATGTAAAATATCAAATTTAAGGTTATGTTACTGTTGCCATACACTCTCTTTTCCCCGGTTACCCCGCATCATTTTTAAGCCATTTGGGTTAATCACATTTCTTTGCTTCATCAATTCTTTGCTTCGTTTTAGTGATTTAACGCTGCTGGATAATTTTCTCTGGGGTTATTTTAAACAGTGGGGTAACGTGAATAACCCACTACCGCTTTTTTTTTTAAGTATCGTAATGTTATTTATTGAGTCTTCTAAATTAATAGAACTAACAATAAGTGGACAGATCTTAAATCTGCATGTGAAAATTATCTTTATGTCTTTACGTCTTACCAATGCCAGCCAAAAAGTTTTAGTTAACAAGCCAAAATATTTGGCATGAAATTCCAGCTTTGTCCAATATTTGGATGCGAAATTTTGTATTTCCTCTCTTACAGAGGGCACTTTCAAATCCTTGTAAATGTTTGAGTTTTTCACATACCATGGGGCAGCAGTTATTAGTCTGAGGTTTTCGTTCTGGCTTCTTGGTATCCGTTCGATATTTGACACTGAGGCGGTGTCCCACATTTGAATTCCATAGCTCCATATTGGCTTCAGAATAGACTTGTCGATCAAAAGTTTGCAGTCCAGACTGAGAACAGAATTCCGATCAGTTAGCCAGTTTAATTGAACGGTTTTAAGTTTTATTTGCGTTAGTTTAGCCTCTATGTGGTGCTTCCTTTTCCTGAGGTCTTTGATGACCGAACGTTGAGGTATTGTTTGATTATTTATTGTGATAGATGGGTGGGCATGTACTCCTGCGTATTTTATTCGCCATTTTTTTAACTATTTTTCCACTTGGAACACATGACTTTGAAGACGTAGTGCAGCTTTGTGAGGGTCTACATGAACACAAAGCAGGGCGGTATCATCAGCAAATGTTGAAACGTGAACGTCGTCCTGCGTAGGTATATCTGAGGTATAGTAAATACAAAATCGGGCTCCAAGATGCTCCCTTGGGGAACTCCGGCTCTAATTGGCTGTGGTGTGCTCAAATACTCCTCGTGCTTTACAACAAATAAACGGCTACTCAAGTAGCTTGCCAGTAATGTGGAAATATTTTGAGGCAAATTCTGCCTTAGTTTAAGCCCTCGTGCCAAACTTGATCGCAGGCCTGGGAAACATCAATAAAGAGAGCAGAACAGTATTATTTATTTTCAAAAGTTTATTTGACAGCATTAACAAGACTAAGCGTTTGCTCTATTGTGCTATAATTTTTCCTAAATCCAAACTGGTGATCCATCCGGTATACACTTCTATTCGATCAATATGGGATACATGTTATTTATAAAAAGTTTCTCGAACAGTTTGGATAAATTTGACAGCAAGCTTATTGGCCTATAAGACTCTATTTTAGAATCATTATCACCTTCGAGATCTTTCACTTCTGAGGGTAAAAGCTGAGACGCAAAATGGCGTTATATATATAAATAATAAGACTCTCACCGCTACATTTGGTAGCCCCACAAGCATCCTATTACTAACTTTATCAATACCAGGTGATTTTTTAAGTTTTAAGTCGGCGATAGCCTTTCTCAACTCTTGTACTTCCAGTCTCAAAGGCACACACAGCTTCTATAGGTATTATTTCAGGTATTATCGACAGAGTCTGCCCCTGTAGGCTAGTAGGTAGTGTACTAACTTGTAAATATGGGAGTTGTGGGTTCGATTCCCAACGAAGACCTTGGTTTTTTCACTACAAAAATAAAAATTGACTGTCGGTGGGGCTGCTCAGCGATGAAGGCATAGTCACTGGTCGCTGGGCTGTCTTATATACGGCAGTTAATTTCCGACTATCCTTCTACTTTCACCACCTGTTTCATCTATTCTCTATCCCTTTCCTAAAGAATGTAGCACGGTACTTGACTAAATAGGCATTGTTGTCTGAAGTGCTACTTCCCTTTATAAAAAAAAAAAAAACTTTGGGGTAAATCCAATCACCGCTTAGGGTACGCAGTAGCGACTGCCGTAAAGTTGGTCGCTTAATGTTCTTTGTTGCGCGCCACAAAGAACATTCCGAATGCGAGGTTGCATCAAGATTTTCCAAGTGTTTGTTAAGTGAAGCAATTCTTTGCACTTCAAGCAAATCACGAAGCTGTTTGGTACACTTTTTCAGCCTGTTTTTTAGTTGAGGTGTTCTGAACGCCTGTCATTCTCTACGGATTCTCCTTTCCTCTGGGAGAAGTTTTTGTCCATCTACTGAATATATTCTGCTGTATCTTTTTATTCGGAGTATTTGTGGTGGCGTGAACTGTGGCTAGTCTGATATCGTCATTAAAGTCGTCAATAGCTTTTTCCACTTCTTCTGAAGTACGCAGGGGTATATTTTCCATACATTACGTGATAAGGCTTAGGCCTGCTCCTGGCAGTGAGCCTTACTGAGATGGTGGTCATACCACTGTGTGTAAAAAGCTGCGCCACTCACGCCCTAGGAGGCCGAAGTCTAATTCTAGCAACAGGTCCTTCCTAGTAGCAATTTCAATGATACCAGAGCAGGGCTGCAAACTACCACTTCTTGCTGAGGAGCTGGAGACTATCCAACTCTTATCCAGAACACATGACTAGCATGCTCACTGGATCTAGGAACATTCCACCAGGGTAGGTGTTATTCAAAGTGAAATGATCCTAGTCCCATTAAAAACTGACCTGTTCTGGGGCCGCGAAACCACAACCACCACGATACTCCCGAAGGGCCAATCTCAGTAATCAATCAGAGAAACAGCTAAATGCCTAAAGAGACAAATAGCGGAAACTCTACGGGCTTACTGATTCCCGTGCAAATAACGTGGAGCTACCAGTTGTACTCCTGCTGACTTCAGGGGACCGGGCTGCCTTATACCCCCAGTTGCACAGGTCGAGATAGTCGAGCGTTCTATAAAGGCCATAAATGTGCCTCCGGGGAGGAGTTTGCATACAATGGGAGCTTAGATATTTTTTTTAAATTTAAGCCAATTAATACGAGTCTTAGTTGCCCACTATCGCTTTGAAAAAATTAAATTCGGATGCTGCATTGCGAAGATAAGCGAAGCTTTCTTGCAAAATATGCTTATAATTTTTGTGTAAAGAGCGGACGGACGTCTGCCAATGTGTTAGAAGTGATTATTTGTCTGACATTATACATCATTAATAATTCCCATATTTCTACTTTACAGTGTTGCCAACAAAACTGAGGTTGTTAAAGAAAGCGTGTGTTTTAAGCCAATTTACTTGCTAACCTCAAATTTGCCCGCTCTCTTTATTTAAATTATTATTTGACAATTTAAAGAATTTATCTTTGCTATTTGCCATTATATCTCTATAAAAAACACCCTTTACATACAAAACAATACAAACCAGCAGTATAAAACCCCTGGCTTGTCCTATTTTTTCCCCCCTAATTGTAATCAACATCACCGTCATCTTTAGCCATTCCATTGCTGGTGGGTACAAACTACACAGCAGCAGCAGCAGTAGCAGCAGCAACAATAACAATTAATTTAAACACTATACACTTGCTTTTTTTTAATGTGAAGTTGTTGTTATTTTAGATTATATTCATGAATACACAAACACACACACAATTTTTGTTGTTGTTTCTAGATGCCATGCTGACTCGCTTACTCATCATCGAGCTGAGAGTTGAGACACATTCAAAAAGTTTGTTGGCAACATTAATTCGGATTATTAAAGCTCACTCGTTTTTTTTAACCGATTGCATACGAATGATGTTTTTGTTTTTGTTTTTATTGTTTTTAATTTTCTTAATCAGCGATGGTGTAGCCACAGTTGGCAACTTTCTAAAGTTCTAAAACGCCTTGGAAAAAACTGCTACGAAAACATTGAAAACGGCAACTAAAGCGACACATTTATTCAGAATGTATAGTTCTGAAGAAGCTAAAGAACTGTTTTCACCATTTCGGAATTAATAAAATTTTCTATTTAGAGTAATTTTTCAACAACCCGACCGACGTTAGGCGGTCAATATAATAAATGTCATGACATAACTTTTCCAGCTGCAAAGCTCCATTCATAATAAAACAGTTAACAGCTTTTAGATTTCATTTGCGAAACTGTTAAAGAAATATCACATCTTAAAAATTAAAATTGACAAAAAACTGCTGCCAAATTAATTAAAAAAACAAAAAAAAAAACATTCAAAATTTAAGCTGAAACAAGCAGCAAAATGGTCACACTGTTGGCTGCGGTGGCATGAATTGAATTTGTTTTGTTGTGTTTTTGTTTTTGGTTGCTGTTTGCTGGTTATGACACACAGCCAGTCATACACGTGTGTTTGCGTACATATACATCATCGTGTTCATACATCATCATCGTCATCACCAGGTGCGGTTTTACACACTTCAACTTTTGTTGCTCAACTGTTGTTTTTTCCATTAGAAAGAAAGAGAAAGCTGTATACCTCTTCTCTTTCTTTCTAATGGAAAAAACAACAGTTGAGCAACAAAAGTTGAAGTGTGTAAAACCGCACCAGCCAGTCAGCCAGCCAGCCAGCCACATCGTAAAGTGTTTATTTGCCATTCATTTTGTTTAATATTTTCATACATATTTTTTGCTTGTTTGCTTGTTTTGCGTTGCCGTCTTTGGCTGGTAGTTGTTGTTTTTATTATTCGAATAGTGTTGGATACTCGTACATTCTTTTTTTATTCGATTTATTGTATTTACATTTACATATATTTTCTGAAATATTTTAGAATGAAAGCAAACAAATTTTAACTTCTTTTGAAAAGTGAATGGGCAAAAAGTCTCCGCATCATTTTATTTATTTATTTTTTTATTTTATTTATTTGCAAATTTATTATAATTAAAATTACAACAAATCAAAAGCTAAGAGCATTAGCTACGATGGCTATCGGCTTCTCATTTCATGTGTGTACACACATGTATATTTAGAAATTTTATGGTTAAATTTTCAAAATTTAAATTTTGTCGTGCAAAGAAGTTTTTTTTAAGAATTCAAAGATTTTTTTAATATTATTACTAGATGGCGTTTTTAGCAAGTCAAGGATGCTAGTCGGTTTAAAAACCGATACGCGTGCGTTTACGAGAGCTGGACAGTCTGCCAAGATATGGAAAACTGTCAATGGTTGAGAGGTACCAAAAGTGCATGTTTGGAATGGGGTCATGCGAATAGAGTAGAATTCAATGTTCGTAAAACACAATGTTGCATGCTTACACATAGATCTTCGTTTGGTAGTGGTGCTGCATCTGTCACTATGGGTGATATAGGTATTACGGAATCGGAAGCTCTTGATGTTCTCGGTATGAAAATTCAGTGTGATGTTCGTTGGACTAAACACATTTTTCAGGTTTCTAAAGAAGCTTTCAAGTGCCTCGGTTTTCTAAAGCGGTGTAGAAGATACTTCACCCCATCCGATCTCCGTACTATCTATACCACCTACATCCGTCCGAAAATGGAATACAACTCTCATGTATGGGCCGGTGCTCCAAAGTCTATTTTGGGGTTACTCGACCGCATACAGGAGAGGGCCAAGAGGCTCATTGCTGACAGTAGGGTATCCATCTCTATTGATTCTCTAGAGCATCGACGCAATGTGGGATGCATTTCACTGTTCTATCGTTACTACAATGGTAAGTGCTCTAATGAGATTAGGGAACTTGTTCCTGATACTCGCACGTTTTCACGTTTAACTCAATTTTCGATGAGAGCACATCCTTTTGTGGTTGATTGGCCAATGAATCGCACTACGCATTACAGGGAAAATTCGTTTTTCAGCAGAACAGTCCGTATGTGGAATAAGATCCCTCCGGAGGTCTTTCCTGTCACTTTCAATCTGAGAAAGTTCAAATCGAATGTCCACAGACACTACTCCCTCTTTCCCCCTTCCCGTAACCTAATTTCCTAGTTCTGGCACAGTGCATTGCATCCTTAGGGGTCATCCCCTGAGTGCTGGTCCTATTAAAAAAAATGTTGGTTGTACCGTTTTGTCCAACAAATATTGATGAGTGAGACGTGTCTGTGTGTGTGTTAGACGTAGCCTTGTGATGCATTTGTTTTGTAACCAGTTGGTTGAAGATAGCAGAATTAACGGCTGTTTTGTGGGGTTGAAGATCTTATAGGGGTGGTTGTATTTGTTCCATTTGTGTTCTAAGGATATATTGTATTTTATGGTAGCGTATCTTGTCAGAAATTTCCTGGATTTTGGAATAAAAAGGTATGTTGGTTGCTGAATTACTGCTTTGGCAACTAGGTCTGCTGCCTCGTTGCCTATGATGCCAATGTGGCTGGGAATCCATAACAGTCTAATATTGTTACCCATTCTTATTAGTAGCTGTTGTATGGAGATTCCCCACAGGGGCATATAAATATGGTCTTTATAGAATATTCCACTATCTAGACTCAGTGCAACTGGGGTATAAAGGGAGCCCAGTCCCCTGAAGACAGGCAGGTGGTCAACTGGAAACTCCACTTTATTTCCACGGGGATCAGTGAGCTCGCAGAGTTCATTATTTGTCTCTTTAGACTTATAATAGTTCTCTGGCTGATCATTGGTGTTGGCCCCTATATGGGAGCATTGTGGTGGTTGTGGTTTTGCGGCCCCATATCCTATGGTTTTCTATGGTGGCCATGATCATTTCGCTGATAATGACACGCATGGTGAATGATCCAGTCCAGTGAGCATGCTTGACATGTGTTCTGGACAGAAGTTAGAAAGTCTCCAACTCTTTAGCAAGGTGTGATAGTTTGCAGACCTGCCCTGGAATTATTCAAGTTGCAACTAGGTGGTTCTGTTGCTTGGAATTATGTCTTCGGCCATCTAGGACGTTTGTATAACATTCCAAATTATACAAAGTGGTTTGTCCACCATCTGATTAAGACTATATAGTCAGGCGCGGATGTAAAACAAATCACACTCTGTTGTATGGAGATAATTAATTCGTTCTTATTGTTCTGATTTAATGCAGCATCAAATACGGAACGACTGTCTGTGCAAATTATATACTTTCCCTGTGAGATTTGGCAGAGCTGTAGGGATTCAATTATTGCTACGGCTTCAGCTTCAAATATAGTTGTACTTTGGGGCAATAGGCCCATTTTCAGCGTACTTCCTGTTTCGTCAGATATAGCAAATCCGACGTGTTTTGTGGTCTTCGATCCATCTGTGAAAATGAATTGCCAATCTTTTTTCTTGTATTCGCTGTACATCTCGTTAAATAAGGATTTGAAAACAATGGAATTTGTATTATCTTTGCTAAAATTTTGCAAATTTTTTAAAAAGTTGTTGTGTTCAAGCATCCAGGGGGGGTAGGTTACAAACCTAAGAGAGTATTCTCCTATAACGTATTTTTTTGCAGTGTTGACAATATTCCATAGTGTTGATGGCTATTTAAGTTTTGTTTTCCTCATTAGCTTTACATGTTTATGTAGCAGCGATGGGGTGGAGCAGCTGAATATGGGCAATAGCCGGTGCAATAGTCTATGTGCTCGAACACGCAGGGTTTCAAAGCCAGCTTCTGCCTGCATGTTCACGATCGGAGTCGTGCGAAAAGCTCTTAGACTGGTTCTAACGGCAGCATTTAGAATGCTCTCGATCATTTAAAAAATTTTTTTTGGGACGTCTTATTGTAGATTACTAGACCATGGTCGATTTTTGACAAATATTACTGATTTCCACTGTTTTGCATTGGTTGGAAAGGTATCGGGCTCCGTGAGGTTTGTGGCAAAGAAAATTCCCTCACGAAAAGAAGTACATTTCATTTTAAGTAGATGACACCGTGTACTAGGTCGCATGTATACTGTTCATCCTAGAAATGATGAATGTTTTTATTTGTGACTGCTGTTGGTATATGTGCGTGAACCAAACTCATTTGCGCATTTGAAAACTGTGAATGGCCACCATTGCCAAACATATCGAGAAGCATGTAAACTATTGGGTTTGCCAAAGAACAACTCTGTAGTGGAATTTAACACTAGTGAATTCAGTTGTTTCATCAAATGCGTACCAAATACGAACTCTATTCGCACTTATCATCACCACATCTTTCCCTTCAGTTATGGAACAAATACAAAGACGACACGTGGGAAGATATCTTGCATCGCTTGCGCATTCGAACGAATAATCCCGACATGCAACCGGTGAAATATACAATGAAGGATTGATTCTGATCAATGCTTGACTATTGCAAACAAGCTACTGACTGAAGAAGGAATGATTGCGCGCCAAATCGATCGATGTACCATGCACTCAACCAAGACTTAAATCGAGAGCTGCAATACAATGTTGATACATTGCAGGAATTCGTTCGAAACAATGTGCCGTTGCTGAATAAACAGCAAAAAACAAGTATACGAAACATTTATCCAAGCGGTGAACAATAATACTGGTGGTCTATTCTTCCTGGACGCACCGGGAGAAACAGGGAAAACATTTGTCAATTCATTGATTTTGGCCACTATTCGATCAAGATGTGACATAGCTTTGGCGTTAGCATCATCTGGAATTGCGGGGACTCTTCTAGATAGCGGTCGTACTGCACATTCTGCGCTTAAGTTGCCACTCAATTTAAACACAATTGATACTCCAACATGCAATATTTTCCGATGCAGTGCAATGGGAAGATTGTTGATGCAAATTCAAGCTCATTGTTTGGGATGAGTGCGCACAATGGCACATAAGAAATCAATTGAAGCATTTAACTTCACACTGAAGGATCTTCGGCGAAATAACAGCATCTTTGGTGGCTGAATGATATTGTTGGCAGGAGATTTCAGGCAGACGTTCCCAGTTATTTGTCGTGCAATGCCTGCAGATGAATTGCATGCTTGCCTGAAGGCATCACCTTTGTGGAATAACGTAAAAACATTATATGTGCGTAAATCTTCCGACGGGGTTTAATTTTTCTTTATTTGGGTACGGTTTTCCGTCGTTCCTCGTCAAATTTGGTTTGTGAACAAACCGGTTGCAGCTAGTTGCCATCTTCGGAGTACGAAGAGGACACTGAAGATGGCAAACAGCCGATACCGGTTTGTTCACAAACCAAATTTGACGAGGGTCGATGGAAAACCGTACCCAAATAAAGATAAAAACATTATCGCTAACCACTAATAAGAGAGTTCAACTTTAAAATGATCAAAGTGCTGCACAATTTACCAAGCAATTGTTAGCTGCTGGAAATGGAAAAGTTCCAGTTGATGGATTAATTACTCTTACCAATGAGTTTTGCCGATTTGTAGACTCTCAATTAGTTCTTATTTAAAGATGTTTTCCCAAACATTAGTGAGTATTATCAGAATTATTTTTGGTTAAGTCAACGAGCAATTCTCGCCGCAAAGAATAATGATGTTGTACATGCACTGAATTTCACCATTCCATCAAAAATCGATGGCGATTTGGTGACATAGAAATCCGTTGATTCCATAACAAATCCCGATGATGTAGTAAATTACGAAATTTTACAAAAAAGCGAAGCCATCTGGTGGCGAAACGGAGTTCGCCGGGTTTAAAAATGATTTTGTGGCATATTACCGCCGTCACGACTGGTTCGTAACGGCTGTAGTTCAATTTGGAGATCCAGTCCTATTTAGCCATAATTTTTTCACACTTTTGTGGCTGTGTATAAGGGCAATAACGCACCAAATAATGTGCTATAAGTGGTCAATCATTTCGGGCTTATCGTCGTAGACTAGTGACTCCACATATCCATAACCCCCCCCAACGCAACACCTCAAAAAAAAAGTTCTTACCTTAATTCGCGGAGTAAAACATAAAGCCATGCGGCTCCCCCCCGGGGGCATATTTAAATGTTTTGATGAAAATCCATTCATCATTACATGTGTCGACGGGGAAAAACCGGAAGCCCAGTTCCCTGAAGGCTAGCAGGGAGTCAACTGGAAATTTCACGTTATTTCCACGGAAATCAGTAGACACCAGAGTTTAGCTTTTTAGCTGTTCTCTGACTGATTGATAGCGGTATACTATATATTTTAGAAAGGCCACCGTGATTTTATCTCATCCTACTTTCCCCCTGGGGAGCACATTAATATTTCTTGATGGAATCTCATTATCATTACCGGTGGTAGAAGAGAGTCCAGTCCCCTAAAGTCTAGCAGGAGCCAACTGAACAACTTACACGTTATTTCCACGGTAATCTGTAAACACCAGATTTCAGCTTTTTATTTGTTCTCTGTCTAATTATTGAGGTAGGCCCTTCGAAAGTATCGTGGTGGTTATGGTTTCGCGGCCCTCATGAAGTTTGTTTAAGGGGCCAGGATCATCTCAACTTTACTGAGAACAATGGGTAAATAATTCGGATCCAGTGAGCATGCTTGTCATGTGTTCCCCCCGGGGGCACATGATAGTCTTTTTGGAACCTACTATTCCATTTAGACTGGTGTCTTGCGGGGTAAAAGGGAGCCTAGGCCCCTCAAAGGCTAGTAGGAGTCACCTGGACAATCCACATATTTCCACGGGAATCAGTTGCCCCAGAGTACACTATTTGTTCTCTTTAGACAATGATGTGCTCTGACTGGTTATTGAGGTTGGCCCCTATATGGGAGTATCGTGGTAGTTGTGGTTTCGGACCCTCGTGAGAGTTTGTGGGTCGAATCATTCAAATTAACACAATGAATGGTTCAGGTCCAGTGAGTATGAATGCTGTCGTGTTCTTGATAAAAAAGAGCTTCATGCGTTCTGGACCAGGAGTTGGAAAGTCTCCAACTCTTTAGCAAAGAGTGAAGGCTGCGGCCTACTTCAGGCTTTCGAAATTACTACTAGAAGTGACCGGAGGATATACGTATTCGATGGCCTTCTAGGGCGTGGTTGATGTCCAATCAACCAAGTGGTTTGACCATCATCTGATTATGACTATATAGTCGGTGCAGATGTAAATCAAATCACGCTTGTCATGTGTTCTGGATCAGGAGTTGGATAGTCTCCAGCTCTTTAGCAAGGAGTGCTGGTTGGCGACCCTGCTTCGAAGCCTTCGAAATTGCAATAAGGAATAATCTGTTGCTAGAAATTAGTCTTCGGCTCCTTAGGGCGCGGCACACGCATCTTATCGTCCAAGTCGTTTGACCACCGTCGAGTTATGGCATACACACGCCAGGTATCGACGTAAATCATGTTATGCAAACAATGCGGCTATCAAAAGTTTACTTTCATAAATTAAATGCGACACGAACTGAAAGACATGTTGCTCCGTCTTGTTGAAACCACATAGTCAGTCAGTTTTATTTGGAGGGAATATTGTCTCAACGTACACAACTTGGGGAATTGTCATCATTCCAAATAAGAGAGTTTTGTCTTATTGACGTATCCGTCCACATAAATGAGCACTTCATTCGCTAATGAAAATCGTTGTTCAGGCCTCAGATGACTGTCCATTTATGTTGAAATTCCAAACCAATGGGAACGCTGCTTAACGCCACACAGTCTATTAATGAGCTTCAAAATCGGAGTCACTTTTAAAATAATTGAAATCTTTTAAAAAGTTAAAAGCCCTTAATGGCATATTCTATTACTGGTGGCAGAACTTTTATCAGTGATAAGTTCTCACATTATCGCCGCGTTGAACGTGCAGAAAAACGTAAATTCATGCTGGCAAACAATTTGCAACCAATAGTTCGATAAACAACAGAACAACAAATAAGCAATTAGTGCAGCGGTTTCAAGGCATTCAAAAGTTTAGCAACTTAATAAATAAAATGACTTACCCGTTTTTTTTTTGTTAGCAGCCTTTATCAGCCACCCTGTAATAATTCTCTCTATCTCTCTCTCGCTCTCTCTTAGTCATAAAAAAGAAAAAAAGATATAATTTGCTGTCATAGCTTTAAGGCATGAGAAAATAAAAACTAACGGCTCTTTTATTACAGTATTATGTTACAGTCAAACAAAGCGAATACCCGTTACTCAACAATTAACCATCAACATTTCGCAGTAGCAGAGTGAGTAGAGTAGAGTAAATGAGTGTACGAGTGTGTGGTTTTTGTATACACACAGTTTGTTTTATTTTGTTTTTATCGTTTTTGTTTTTTTTTTTCGTCGTGAGTAAATGTATAATAACGGTAGTCTCATGTTGAGGCTCTGTTTTGTAAATGAATGAATGTTGGCTGCCTGGCTATTTTTTTTTTTTGTTTTATACTTTTATAAAAGCGATAACGACGTTAGCAGACTTTTTTTTTTAGTTTTCTTATACAAACAAGTAGACGCTGCTGAATACTTACTGTGTTGTTATTGTTGTTGCTGTTGTCGATGATGATGAGGTTTTTCCTTTTGTAATTATCGTTGTTGTATTTATTGCTTTATTTAAAAATAATTTTTTTTTTTTTTGGTTTTAAAAGTATGTAATTTTTTTTTTTTTTGGATTGTAATTTAGAGAAAATAGAGTTTGAAGAGAGAGAGAGAGAGGGGAGCATTTTCGATTATTGGAAAGATATTTGTTATATCGATGGTGCTATGTTGTGGGTATGTACATGTACATCTATAGTAAAGATGATTGTTGGTTTGTACATACATACATATGTTTGTGGGGCATAGAGGGAATACTAGCAACATACATACATACATATAAAAGCAAGAATATGTGTATGTATGTATGTATATACATAAATTTCATATACTTGTATATGAAAGAGAACTCTAGTTAACAGTTGGTGTGAATGTGTTTGGATCAACATCTTTAAAATGCTGCTAATATTTGTTTTTTTATATTTTTGCTTCGATTGTTGTTGTTGCTGCTTTGCTTTTAGCCACTGTTACTGACAGCGGGGTCTCTGTGTTATTTTATATTTCTAATAAAAATAAATATTTGATGTGTATTGGATTTTTTTTTTTTGTTTGCATATCAGTATAATACATCATCTTTTTCTGTATACAGAAACAACAGTTTTGTTTTTTTTTTTGCAAAACATTGAACTTTAGCGGGAGGAGAAGAGAGGTGAGCAACAAATGAGAAAACAATTTGTTGTTACCTACATACTATGTATGTATGTATATATGTCTGTATGTACTTTAACAGCTTGATATATTGGGTAGATACAGCAACGAATGGAGGGAAAGGTGGTGAGTAGAGCATTATGAAGCTAAGAGTTCTCCATATTCATTTAACTTGATTATTAATGGCCTCGATAAAACTACATATATATGTATGTATTAATATACAGATGCGGCTATCTATTCAGAAATACCTTTATACCTTCACATACCTCAAAATGTTTATGTATGTACACACACATAAATGTACATACATATATAAAAACATACAGTAAATATATTTTTATGTGTATACAGAAGTCTTAAACTACCTAAAGCTTGCTTAATTTTTTTTTTTGCATTTTAATAAAACAATTCCTTTAAAGCACATGTGAATTTTAACTTAAGCCAATTAAATTTAAAAATATAAAAACAACAATGACCCACATAAAGAACATTAAGTATAAAAAAACAATTTACAAATTCTCAGACTATTACTTTTTAACAAAAAAATAAAAAAACAGCTTGGCAACCCTATCAACCTAGGTATTTATAAGTATGTATAACAAAGCCACACCCAATTTATTTTCAGAACTTTTCTTTAACAAAAACAAAAAGTAAGCAACAGCGAAATTTAATCAATAAAAGGAAGTCTTTACATAACTTACAAAATAAAAAAAAAGAAAAAAAAACAAAAAATATGCAATAAAAACTCTCTCTAAAATTTTAAATTTCGAAAGTAAAACAAAATTTTCCCTATTTTTTAAAAAAACTTTTATTCAAAACAACTTATCTTCAGCAAAAAATCAATAAAAATTAATTTCGAAAAATTCGAACTTAATTTCGAATTTTCGAACATGGGCTAAACAATTTACCACACCGAAAAAAGCATTAAAAATGAATTTCGAAAAATTCAAAAATTAATTTCGAATTTTCGAACATACTGTAAAATGACACCAAATTGCAAATAGCTTAAGTAAAGCTTGAAAATTATAACTTTTATAAGTAAAAAACTTATTTAATTTAAATTATTATAAATTAACTTCGAAAAAACTAAAAATTCGAAATTGCTTTAAAAGCAGCAGCATTAACATTTTTTTATAATGAAATTTTTAAAAGCTTTGAATCTCTTTAAAATGTTTTTTTTTCAAATAATTTATTTGAATGCCCAGCATTGTGATTCGTAATTTAATAGATTTCTCAGACTTATGTCAGATGTTATATTTAAATTATAATGCCAAAAGCTTATTTTTCGAATAAAATAGGTTTTTATCAATTTAAAAATATATCTTGTTTTATTTTTTTCTTAGTTCTATACCCCTATAAAAACACCCTTTAATATATAAGGAACGGTTGAACAATATTTTTAGAGTTATGAAGTCATACCATTACAAATCATTCGATCCTATCAAATCGTCCATTACTCGATTCAGTTTAAATGGAAAGCAAAGAAAAATCAAAAGTCTAGTAACTGTTTCCTCTCAGTGAGAAACATTTCGCTCAAGAGTTTTTTAAGAGTGCATTTAATTTTTCAGAGTTATCGCAATAAAACCTTTGTCCAGTCTCTGCACTTCCACTAACCTATAGACCTAAAATCCAGTTTGCACAGCCAAAACGCTAGGACAGCACTCAATACACTGGTATGGAGCCACAAACTGGGTGAATGACAGCAATGAATATAGTAGACAAAATGGTTAGGAGTCGTGAAAACTCGACTGCCATGGAAAATTATGTGGAGGTATTACTCTGTATGAAGACACGTGACCTGGACATGGTGACAATGAACCGGCACAGATTTAGTGCTCAAAGTGGGTACTTGGAAGCAGGCTTAATGGGAAAGGGCCATACTGGCCAAATAGGGATCCTCCCCGAGGTCATGCGAGAGCGGTGCCGGGAAGGTCAATATATCCCGAACTTAACGTGGGTTTTTAGCCGGTAGCCGCAAAGGATTCCGGCATACGGCGGAATGACGATTCTCGCCAGATACGTAACGTATTTTTCTATCTTAAACCTCAAAAAAAATACTTTCGAAATTGAACTTGTATATGCTGCTTCCACCCCCCCGGGGGCACATAATAAGTCTTTATGGATCACAAAACCATCTTGACTTGTGTCTTGCGGGGGTAAAAGGGAGCCCAGTCCCATTTAAGGCTAGCAAGTGCCAACTGGACAATTCACTATATTTCCACGGGAATCAGTAAAGCCCCCAGAGTTCCGCTATTTGTCTCTTTAGGCATTTAGCTGTGCTCTGACTGATTATTGAGGTAGGCCCTTCGGGAGTATCGTGGTGGCTGTGTGTTTCGGGGTCCTCGTTTGAGTTTGTGGGTCGGATCATTCACAATGAACACAATGAATGGTCTAGGTCCAGTGAGTATGAAAGCCGTCGTGTTCTTAATTATATAAGCTTCATGCGTTCTGTACCAGGAGTTGGATAGCCTCCAACTCTTCAGCAAGGAGTGAAGGCTGCGGCCTGCTTCAGGCTTTTGAAGTTGCAACTAGGAGTGGCCGGAGGATATACGTATCCGAAGGCCTTCTAGGGTGAGGATGGCGCTACATACCCTCCACCATGGTAATGATCCACCATCTGATTAAGGCCGACGGCCAGGTGCAGATGTAAATCTTATCACGTCATGCCGGTTCCAACTAATCTCTTTTTGACTTAAATTAACTTAAAAATTTACCATTTTCTTTCCCTGTGTTTGACAAATTCAATCAGAGGGGAAGAATGGTCCGTAATTGAGTAGCACGTTAAGATGCATTTCGTGCACTTCGTAACTTTTTTTGGTCAGCCTAATTGACAAATTTTATCCACAGTCGAGAGAACTACGCGCAAATTTCAACAAACTGGGTCTGGAGATAACATGTGAAAGTATCTGTGCCTGTTGGTCCATTATGCGGGAAACATTGCTGTTGTTCGTGATAGTCTAGCAGAAGAACCGTCAACCTGGATTCGTCGCCGTGCTCAACAATTGAACATCTTACAAACATCACTGATGCGAATTTAGAATAGTGACTTCAATCTACACATCTACTTACCATTTTAAACGTCGTGAGTTCTCCGAATATGTAGTTGGTTGAACAGATAGAATTGAATGATGTTTTTAAAGAGAAAATTATTCTCAGCGACGAGGTATACTTTCACCGAGTAATTGCTCAAAAGTCGATACATCTACAGAGTGTCCCCCCGGGGGCACATTAATATGTTTTGACGGAAATCCACCGATATGACATGTGTCTTTGGGGGTAAAAGGGAACCCAGTCCCCTAATAGGCCAGCAGGAGCCAACTAGACAATCCTCTATATTTCCACGGGAATCAGTAAAGCCCCTCTTTTTAGCCTTTTAGATGTTCACTGACTGACTATTGAGGTCTGCCCTTCGAAAGTATCGTGATGGTTGTCTGAGTTTCTGGGTCGGATCATTCACAATGAACACAATGAATGGTCCAGGTCCAGTGAGCATGAATGCCGTCGTGAAAAGTCTCCAACTCTTCAGCAAGGAGTGAAGGCTGTGGCCGCTTCGAGCTTTTAAAGTTGCAACTAGGAGTGACCAGAGGATATACGTATCTGAAAGCCTTTTAGCGCGAGGAGGACGCTGCATTTCATCCACAGTGATCCACCATCTGGTTATGGCTAACACAGCTAAGTACAGATGTAAATCTTATCACGCACATCTGCAGAGTAACTGTTTGTTGCAGTTTACGGGCTGGCAGCATCATCGAGCCGTATTTCTCCGAAAATAAGGTCGGCCAAGCAATTACCGTAAATAACGGACTTCTTTTGACCAAAAATTAAGCACATAGACCTGGACTTTAGATGAACGGTGCTATTTGCCACACAGCCACCCCCTCGGGGGCACATTTATATGTCTTGACGGAATCTCACCGTCATTACATCGGTCACCGGAGGTAAAGGGGAGTCCACGCCCCTAATAGACTAGCAGGAGCCAACTAGACAACTCCACTTTATTTCCACGGGAATCAGTAAGCCCCAGAGTTCAGCTTTTAGCTGTTCTCTAACTGATTATTGAGGTTGGCCCTTCGGGAGCAGCGTGGTAATTGTGATCTTGCGGCCCTCGTTTGAGTTGTGTAGGTCGAATCATTAACAATAAACACAATGAATGGTCCTAGCTCAGTGAGTATGCGGTTCTGAACGTTATTTAGCTTGCATATGTTCTGGACCGGGAGTTGGATAGTTCCCAACTCTTCAGCTAGGAATGAGAGCTTTGACCTGCTCCGAGCACTTGGAGTTGCGACCAGCAGTGACTGGAGGATAGATATATCCAAAGGCTTCCTAGGGCGTCGGTTACGCTAAAATCATCCACAGTGAGTTATAGCTTACACAGCTAAGTACTGACGTAAATCTTACCACGCCACACAGCCAACGACACAATGGCCCTTTTGCACGAGCAATTCAATGTATCATGTTATCGCACATTGTAGCGATGTTAATTTGTCTCCACGATCATGTGATTTAACATCGATGGACTTCTTGTTTTGGGGATGCTATTTAGAAGAAAAAGTGTACGTCAATAAGTTAAGAACAATTCAAGAGCTAAAGGATGAGATAATTCGGCGCATAACGAAATTAAATTTCAATTATGTTTTTGAGCCACTTAAAATATGGATAGAAGTATGCCACCAAGCCATGTTTCTTTTGTAGACTCTGGTATCTGGCAATATCAAGAAATCTTTTAATTAATGCTCAAGAGTCAGTTAATAACATTCTCCCTTTTTCGCTCTCTCTCTCTCTCTCTTTTAGGGTACATAACAATTGTTATTTGGCATTTGAAAGTTGTCTCATTATGACCTTGACCGCTCATTCACAAAATTCTCAAAGTCGACTACATTTTAACTTTTGATACTTTGAAAGAAATTTTTATTAAATTAATTTGTAATTTTACGTAATTATCTGTTGTGTATTTTTTGTTTTTATTTTTCAGCAGACAAACGAGTTCTTAAATTAAATTCAAATATTTATGTATGTGCGATAAAATGTTATAAATCAAAATAACTTTCTTCACATGCAATTGTAAAACCAGTTTTTTCGCAAAATTTTTAAAATACATACACATGCACTTATAAAATATATATGTACACATGTACATTTATATATATACATATATACTTGTATGAATAATGTTGATAAAAGGTTAAAAGATTACGAAATTTTAAAATTTGTTAATTATAAATGTTTTTGTTTTGTTTAATAAAAATCTGTTCAAAAACATGACTTTTGACAACTCAAATAATACAAAAAAAAACATTTTTAACGCAATAAAAAAAGGTAAAAATACTTGAATATACTTCGTCAAATTTCTAAAAATTCGAATTTAAGTTCGAATTTTCAAAGATAAAATTTAGCTATATTTAATAAATACAATAATTTGTTCATATTTAAATGCCCAAAAAATGTATTTTTAGTTTAAGTTCGAATTTTCGAACATTTATCAAACTAAGAAAATTTAGCTATATTACATAAAAACAAACATTTTTCATATTAAAATGCCATAAAATATAACTTTAGTTTAACTTCGAATTTTCGAACATTTGTCAAACTAAGAAAATTTAGCTGTATTACATAAAACAATCATTTTTCATATTAAAATGCCATAAAATATAACTTTAGTTTAACTTCGAATTTTCGAACATATATCAAACTGAGAAAATTTAGCTATATTACGTAAAATAATCATTTTTCATATTAAAATGCCATAAAATGTATCTTTAGGTTAATTTCGAATTTTCGAACATATATCAAACTGAGGAAATTTAGCAATATTACGTAAAACAATAATTTTTCATATTAAAATGCCATAAAATGTATCTTTAGGTTAACTTCGAATTTTCGAACATTTATCAAACTAAGAAAATTTAGCTATATTACATAAAAATAAACATTTTTCATATAAATGCCATGAAATATATCTTTAGTCTAACTTCGAATTTTCGAACATATATCAAACTGAGGAAATTTAGCTATATTACGTAAAACAATAATTTTTCATATTAAAATGCCATAAAATGTATCTTTAGGTTAACTTCGAATTTTCGAACATTTATCAAACTAAGAAAATTTAGCTATATTACATAAAAATAAACATTTTTCATATATAAATGCCATGAAATATATCTTTAGTCTAACTTCGAATTTTTGAACATATATCAAACTGAGGAAATTTAGCTATATTACGTAAAACAATAATTTTTCATATTAAAATGCCATAAAATGTATCTTTAGGTTAACTTCGAATTTTCGAACATTTATCAAACTAAGAAAATTTAGCTATATTACATAAAAATAAACATTTTTCATATATAAATGCCATGAAATATATCTTTAGTCTAACTTCGAATTTTTGAACATATATCAAACTGAGGAAATTTAGCTATATTACGTAAAACAATAATTTTTCATATTAAAATGCCATAAAATGTATCTTTAGGTTAACTTCGAATTTTCGAACATTTATCAAACTAAGAAAATTTAGCTATATTACATAAAAATAAACATTTTTCATATATAAATGCCATGAAATATATCTTTAGTCTAACTTCGAATTTTCGAACATATATCAAACTGAGGAAATTTAGCTATATTACGTAAAACAATAATTTTTCATATTAAAATGCCATAAAATGTATCTTTAGGTTAACTTCGAATTTTCGAACATTTATCAAACTAAGAAAATTTAGCTATATTACATAAAAATAAACATTTTTCATATATAAATGCCATGAAATATATCTTTAGTCTAACTTCGAATTTTTGAACATATATCAAACTGAGGAAATTTAGCTATATTACGTAAAACAATAATTTTTCATATTAAAATGCCATAAAATGTATCTTTAGGTTAACTTCGAATTTTCGAACATTTATCAAACTAAGAAAATTTAGCTATATTACATAAAAATAAACATTTTTCATATATAAATGCCATGAAATATATCTTTAGTCTAACTTCGAATTTTCGAACATATATCAAACTGAGGAAATTTAGCTATATTACGTAAAACAATAATTTTTCATATTAAAATGCCATAAAATGTATCTTTAGGTTAACTTCGAATTTTCGAACATTTATCAAACTAAGAAAATTTAGCTATATTACATAAAAATAAACATTTTTCATATATAAATGCCATGAAATATATCTTTAGTCTAACTTCGAATTTTCGAACATATATCAAACTGAGGAAATTTAGCTATATTACGTAAAATAATCATTTTTCATATTAAAATGCCATAAAATATATCTTTATATTTTTTTATAAAAAAAAATTAAATTATAGTTACTAACTAAAATTTTTTGGATTTTTTTAAAAAATTACCATTTATTTTAAAGTCATAAAATTGTTTCTGTTAATAATAATTTTCTTATATATTCTAAGATATAAAAATATTTAAGTTTTAATACAAAATTTTTAGATTATGATGATATTTTCTTATAGAGAAACGACAACTGAATTAATTTTATTATTGAAAAATTTTGACTGCTAAAATTTTTGTATGTATTTTTTTTTTAAATTACTGATGAAAATTTTATTTAATAGAAAACTTAAGACTGATGAAATATTTTAATAAAAAAATTATGAAAATTTTCTATAGAAAGTTATGACATTCAAATTTTCGATAAAAAAATTATGACATAAAAATATTCCATCGAGAAATTACGACTGATAATTGTTTTATAGAAAAATTATCTATAGGTAAATTATAACTGATGAATATTCTCTATAGAAAATTTATGAGCAATAAAATTTTTTTATAGAAAATATATGAGCGATAAAATTTTTTTATAGAAAATTTATGAGTGATAAAAATTTTTTATAGAAAACTTATGAGTGGTAACAATTTTCTACAGAAAATTTATGAGAGATAACAATTTTCTATAGAAAATTTATGAGTGATAACAATTTTATATAGAAAATTTATGAGGGATAACAATTTTCTATAGAAAATTTATTAGTGATAACAATTTTCTATAGAAAATTTATGAGGGATAACAATTTTCTATAGAAAATTTATTAGTGATAACAATTTTCTATAGAAAATTTATGAGGGATAACAATTTTCTATAGAAAATTTATGAGTGACAACAATTTTCTATAGAAAATTTATGAGTGATAACAATTTTCTAAACAAAAATTAGAAGTGATAAAAGTTCTCTTCAGAAAAATTATAAATGATGAAAATTTTTTATAAAAAAATTATAAGTAATGAAAATTTTCTATGGAAAAATTATAAGTGTTGCAAATTTTCTATAGAAAAATTTTAAATGATGAAAATTTTCTTTTGAAAAATTTTAAATGATGAAAATTTTCTATAGAAAAATTTTAAATGATGAAAGTTTTCTATAGAAAAATTTTAAATGATGAAAATTTTCTATAGAAAAATTTTAAATGATGAAAATTTTCTATAGAAAAATTTTAAATGATGAAAAATTTCTATGGAAAAATTTTAAATGATGAAAATTTTCTATAGAAAAATTATAATTGTTGAAAATTAGAAAAATTATAAGTGAGGAAAATTTTCTATAGAAAAATTGTGAGTGATAAAAATTTTCTATACAAATTTTATAATTTTTTATCGAAAAATTATAACTATTGAAAATTTTCTATAGAAAAATTATATGTGATGAAAATTTTCAATAAAAAAAATTTAAGCGCTGAAAATTTTCTATAGAAAAAATATAAGTGAAAAAATTTTTTTATTTTTTCCATAAAAAAATGAAAACTTAACATTTTTTTAAAGAAATTATAACTGGCAAATGTTTTTAATGAAAAATTATAATTCATGATTTTATTTTATAGATTAAGCAAAGTAAAAATGTTTGTTGAGTTACATTTAAATGATTTGTATTTACGTTCGAATATTGTTTTAACTTAAAAAGTATAATAATTTGAAATAATTTTAAGAATTTACTTTCGAATACTATTTAAATAAGATTCGAAGTTCATTTGCGCTATAAAGTACTTTTAGATTAATCATTTGTGTATATTTTAAAATTTTTAACGTATAAAACTGTAAATTCTATGTTCGAATATTTGAAAAATTGTTTCGAAAAAAAAAATTATGTGATTTTCGGCATTTTTAAGGCTGAAATAAGAATTTTAAGATAGTTTTCGAAAATTCGAAATTATGTTCGAATTTTCGAACATAGTTTTATTTTAAAATTTATCATAAATAATAAATATTTTTGCAATATTAATTAAAAAAACTTTAAAATTTGCTATATAAAATTGATAAATTTTGCTTTAAAAGTCATATTTAAAAGTTTCAAAGCATTTTAGGTAACAAAAACTCGAGCTATTTTTATAGCTACTAAACTTACAAACTATAATTTAGAATGTAGTAAAAAATATTTTAAAATAAATATTAAAATTAACATAAATTAAAAAACCCACGCATTTTTAACAGCTATTGCTCAATAAAGCAAACAAAAATACAGAAATTTTACGCCTTCATAGAAGAGAAATCTAAAAAAACCCCTACATAATAAATGTATGTGTATATAATATACTATATACATATATATGTGCGTGTATAGAGCTATGTCGGTATACAAAAAGAAATGTTTAATTTTACTCTTCAATTACGAGTGCCCCATCTTATAATTATTTTACCAGTTAAAAGTCTTTGAAATGATTTAAAAATGAGAATTAAAAATGGCAATACTCATGCACTTTTATATAGGACAGGTGTATGTGTGTGTAAGTAGTTTAAAACACAAGTTTTAAGAAATTAGTTTAAAAACTAACTATTGCAATTGATTCTTACTAAATTAATGCGAACAAAACAAAAACAATTACGTAGTCAGTCTCGTCCTGGTCCTTGTCATCATTGTTATCCAATTTATCATTTTGTGAAAACTCTTACACGAAGCGACTTCACAAAGAAACTTAAACTATGAACAAAAATATATTATGTCTGATGTATACATAAATTGTTTATATACATACATACATTCATACATATGCATATATTCATTTATTATAAACATTTTAAATGCAATTAACTTAAATACATTTATTTAAATATAAAAAAAAGTCAATAAAGAAATCCACTGCAATTTAAGTCAATTATATTCAAACGTACACACACATACACACCGGAAACTATGGTAAGACTGTTAGTTATATGCTTTAAAGAAGTGTGGGAGGACAAGGTGTAAGCCAAATTAAAAGACAGAGAGAGAGAGAGAGAAAGAGAAGTGAACATAAGCAAGAGCATGATTATTCGTGCCAATGAAGTTGTTGATGGTAGCGGTGGTGTGGTGGTGGTGGTGGTGGTGCTGGTGTTGGAAAGAAATCATTCAACGTTAATTAATGGGATTTTATTAAAAACGAAAAACTTTGTTGTACCTTTTTTTAATTTATTTTTCCTGTGTACATAAATAAATCATAATTAAATTTTATAAAAAAAAAACCTGCCACAGAAAATGGAATAAATGAGCTCAAGTAAAAGAAAATACGAACACAATTTCGCTATTAAATTATAAAAACAAAATATTGAGTAAAATACCAGGCCCCGTTTTAATCTTAATAAAAATGCTTTGCGACACTAAAAATTTGTTTTTTTAACCACTTATATGTTTCATAATATGCTAAAATTTACGAATATACTTTAAACTTTAAAAACTACGTTTAAAAAATTAATAAAAAATTAAAATGAAATTTGTTCGAAATTTCGAATATACTTCAAAAACATGAAAAACAGATTTTTTTTACCAAGAAAATTAAGAATTTTGCTTTTTCAACACTAAAAACTAAGTTTAAAAAAATAATAAAAAAATTAAAATTAAATTTTTTCGAAATTTCGAATATACTTCAAAAACATGAAAAACAGATTTTTTACTAAGAAAATTAAGAAATTTGCTTTATGAACACTAAAAACTAAGTATAAAAAATGTTAAAAAATTAAATTGAAATTTGTTCGAAATTTCGAATATACTTCAAAGACATGAAAAAGTGATTTTTTACCAAGAAAATTAAGAATTTTGCTTTATCAACACTAAAAACTAAGTTTAAAAAATTAAATTGAAATTTGTTCGAAATTTCGAAATTTACTTCAAAAGCATGAAAAACAGATTTTTTTACTAAGAAAATTAAGAATTTTGCTTTATCAACACAAAATTTAGTTTAAAAATTAATAAAAAATTAAAATTAAATTTGTTCGAAATTTCGAATATACTTCAAAGGCATGAAAAACAGATTTTTCCCAAGAATTTTAAAAATTTTGCTTTATCAACACTAAAAAATAAGTTAAAAAAAATATTAAAAAATTAAATTTAAATTTGTTCGTAATTTTGAAATTTCGAAATTTACTTCAAAAGCATGAAAAACTGATTTTTTTACTAAGAAAATTACAAAGTTTGTTTAATATTCAAATACTTACATTATTTTCATTTCATTTGAAATGTTTAAAATTAAGTTCGAATTTTCGAACATACTGCAAAGCATTGAAATACAGCATTTTTAGTTAGAAAAATTATAATTTTTTTATTTAAAAGGGCCTAAAATTGAATATTAAATATTTGGGAGTATAACTGATTTTTCGAACATTTATCAAATGTATGAAAAACATTTTTTTTACTAAGAAAATTAAGAATTTTGTTTTGTCAACATTAAAAACCAAGTTTTTAGATGGTTTTAAACTTAAATTCAAAGATGTTCGAAATTTTGATAATACTTCAAAGGCGTGAAATGTAAAGTTTTTAGCCAGAAAAATAATTTTTAATTTATAAGGGCCTAAAATTTAATTTTATTTTGAAAATTTCGTTGTATCTTCGAAAATTCGAATATATTTCAAAGGCATAAAATATAAATTTTTTATGTAAGAAAAATAAAAATTTTGTTTAAGAAGAACCCAACATAGAATTTTAATTTTATTTAAAATGTTTAAGAATCCGTAAAAATTTTCGAACATACTTTAAAGGCGTAAAATGTAGATTTTTGGTTAATAAAATAAAATTATTGTTAGTTTAAAGCTTAAAATTGAATTTTTAGACTGTTTTTAAATTTTCACGGACTAGTTCGAAATTTCGAACATTATTGAAAGTCTTGAATTATAGATATTTTTTTTTTTAAATTTAAAGTATATTTTATTAAGTTGAACACTGAATTTTAAGACAGTTTTAAATTTTCGAAGACTAGTTCGAAATTATGAACATACTTTAAAGTTTTGAAATATGGATATTTTACTTGAAAAAATATAAATTATGTTTTATTAAGCATAATACTGAATTTTTAGACTGTTTTAAATTTTAGCGGACTAGTTCGAAATTTCGAATATACTTTAAAGTCTTGAAATATGGATATTTTCCTTTAAAAAATTTTAAAGTATGTTTTATTAAGCATAGCACTGAATTTTGAGACAGTTTCAAATTTTCGAAGACTAGTTCGAAATTTCGAACATACTTTAAAGTCTTAAAATATGGATATTTTACTTTAAAAAATATAAATTATGTTTTATTAAGCATAATACTGAATTTTTAGACTGTTTTAAATTTTAGCTTACTAGTTCGAAATTTCGAACATACTTCAAAGTCTTGAATTATAGATATTTTTTTAACAAAATGTAAAGTATATTTTATTAAGTTTAACACTGAATTTTGAGACAGTTTTAAATTTTCGAAGACTAGTTCGAAATTTCGAACATACTTTAAAGTCTTAAAATATGGATATTTCACTTCAAAAAATTTAAAGTATGTTTTATTAAGCATAATACTGAATTTTGAGGCAGCTTAAAATTTTCGTAGACTAGTTCGAAATGTAGATATTTTAGTTATAGATCTTTTAGCTATAAAATAAATTATTTCTTATAGTAAGAATTAAAATTAAATTTTACGCTTATTTCAAATTTGTTAAATTAACTTCGAATTTTCGAACATTTTTCAAAGCCGCAAAAATCTGATTTTTTTGTATGGCAAGAAAAAAACTTTGTTATGTTCAGACTTAAAATTCGATTTAATGAATTAGGTGCATTTTCGAATATGCATGTGTGTGTGTGTGTGTAGTTTAAATGTATGGAATTGGATTTTTATTAATGGATAAAATATAATTTTATTATTTTAAAACTAAATGTTGATTTTTTGTCGCCATTTTATTTATTAGCAGATCAGTTCGAAGTTTCGAATATACGGTGTGTTTAGTTTGAAATTTCGAATATAGCTGATAGTGCTTTTTCTTGAAGCATAGACGAGTATTGAATTTCTTAAAATAGGAAGCCTAAAATTAATGCGCCACCTAAAATCAAAAACCAGAATTCACTGCTAACAAATGTTGACTTTAAAAAGTGTGTTTTCTCGTTTCCAAGCGATTTTTTAATTATTGTTTATATATGTACATACATATGTATGTATGTGTGTATGTATGTATAACGTAGGCTGTACTTTGCTTTAGGTATTAATTAGTAAGAATCAGCAAAACAAATAAAAGAGAAGTCAAGAACACAGAAGAAATTAGATGTGATAAGGAATGAATATATTACAGGTAATAATTACATATGGATGTACATATTTACATATGTAAATATACTTACGTATATATCTATATCTATTTGTAAGCTTGTATATAAATATAAAATATGTAATAATAAAAAATTTTATATTTTATAATTTTATATTTTGTTTTGTTTAAATTTTTAATTGAAAATCTATTATTTTAAGGTTGTTAATGAGCATCATGCATACATACAAATGTATGTATGTATACATGTATGGATGGATGTATTTTCATAAGTATGTATGCTGATAAGTATATGTGTATATGGGTATGTCTTTAGGTACCTTTCTACTGGTTTACGTTTTGTTCTTAAGTTCACTTCGAATTGAGAGAGAAACAGAGCGAAATATCTCCAGAGTTAAAGTTGAGTAAAGCAAAAAAAAAAAAAAAGAATTATAACAATTGTTCTTTATTTCCGTATTCTGATAAAGGTGACGGAGCAGAATAAAAAAGGTAAAAATTAAAGAAAACGGTTAAAATGCTCTAAAATCAAATTCTGAAAACCTGTATATCTGAGAAGTTACCGTCATGCAGGTAGTGGTGGCCGACGTTTGAGCAACTTTTCGAAATAGAACTCAAAACAAGATTGCCATGATGTTGATCCCGGTGTCTGCTCCCCCCCGGGGGCACATTATAAGTTTTTCTGAATCACACAACCATCTAGATTTGTGTCTTGCTGGGGTAAAAGGGAGTCCAGTTTCCTTCAAGGCTAGAAGGAGCCAACTGGACAATCCACTGTATTTCCACGGGAATGAGTAAAGCCCCCAGAGTTCCGCTATTTGTCTCTTTAGGCATTTAGCTGTGCTCAGACTGATTATTGAGGTTGGCCCTTCGGGAGTATCGTGGCGGCTGTGCGTTTCGAGGCCCTCGTTTGAGTTTGTGAGTCGGATCATTTACTATGAACACAATGGAAGGTCCAGGTGCAGGGAGTATGAATGCCGTTGTGCTCTTAATTATTACCCCCCGGGGTCTTTGGAGAAAGCAACAACTTAGACCTGTGCAACTGGGGGAAAAAAGGAGCCCAGTCCCCTAAAGTCAGCAGGGGTACAACTGGAAACTCCACTTTATTTCCACGGGAATCAGTGGCCCGCAGAGTTCCGTTATTTGTCTCTTTAGACACTTAACTGTTCTCTGGCTGATTATTGAGGTTAGCCCTTTATGGGAATATCGTGGTGGTTGTGGTTTCGCGGCCACATATCAGTCTATGGTTCTATAGTGGCCGGGTCCATTTCACCTTTAATAACACCTACCTGGTGAAACGTTCCCAGATCCAGTGAGCATGCTAGACATGTGCGCTGGACAGGAGTTCGAAAGTCTCCAACTCCTAAGCAAGGAGTGATGATTTGCAGCCCTGCTCTGGAATCATCGAAGTTGCAACTAGAAAGTTCTATTGCATAGAATTATGGCTTCGGCTTCCTAGGACGTGCATGACGTTCCAAATTATGCAGTGGTTTGATCCGCCATCTGATTAAGGCTTCATGGCCAGGCGCAGATGTGAATCTAATCACACAGTTGCTCTTAATTATATTAAGCTTCATGGGCTCATGGACCAGGTGTTGGATAGTCTCCAACTCTTTAGCAAGGAGTGAAGACTGCTGCCTGCTTCGGGCTTTTGAAGTTACAACTAGGAGTGACCGGAGGATATACGTATCCGAAGGCCTTCTAG
Source organism: Trichopoda pennipes (assembly GCA_030448955.1). Taxonomy (NCBI): domain Eukaryota; kingdom Metazoa; phylum Arthropoda; class Insecta; order Diptera; family Tachinidae; genus Trichopoda; species Trichopoda pennipes. The sequence continues at coordinate 3,081,384 of JASKUP010000056.1, read as the reverse complement.
GGCGAGAATGACGCTACATTTCATCCACAGAGGTAATGATCCACCATCTGATTAAGGCTTATGGCCAGGTGCAGATGTAAATCTTATCACGTCATCCCGGTGTTTGCCGCGAAGGTATACTACATTGTTTTCCCGTCATTTTGGTAAACATTAGTCGTGCCAGTTCATATTTGGCAGTTGTGAAGTAGACACGTGGAAAAATATTCGATTAACCAATGTGTTTTAATCGTTAAAACATTTTACACTTTACAAAATCAATCATCGATTACTGTGAAAATGAGAAAGTTACGTGAAATTTTTGGGAGAAACAACGTACCAACAAAATGCCCTATTTATCGTATAGTGAATGATTTCGTAGAAAGAGGGGGTCTGTAGGTGATAGGCCCAAACATGAACCATAACGTACTATAAGATCGACTGAAAACATTACTGCCGCTCAAGAAAGTGTTCCCAACAATCCATTAACTTTAATTCGACCGCCGTGCTCAGGAGCTTGGTCTTAAAAGAATAACTTTGGCCACAATTTTGCACAAGGATTTGCATTTGTTTCCGTCTAAGATTCAGTTGACACAAGAGCTTCTTCTACAAGACCATTTACGCCACCGTACATATATCAATAGGATGTTACAGCTCGCCCATGACAATCCGATTTTCATGAAAAAAGTGGTAATGAGTGATGAGGCATAGTTTCATTTGAATGGATATAAGAATAAACAGAATAGTCGATTCTGGGGAATGGCTAACTCTCAAATTATACACTTTAGGTGCCCCTGTAGGCTAGTAGGTAGTGCACTAGCCTATAAGACTGGGGGTTGTGGGTTCGATTCCCAAAAAACACCTTGGGTTCTTTCACTACAAAAATAAAAATTGACTAACGGTGGGTCACTGGTCACTGTGCAGTCTTATAAGACAGTTAATTTCCGTAACTATCCTTCTACTTTCATCACCTGTCTCCCATCTCTTCTCTATCCCTTTCCTAAAGAATCTAGCGCGGTACTTGACTAAATAGACATTGTTGCCTGACGTGCTACTTCTCGTTTTAATAAAAAAAAAACGCTCACCTTTGCATCCATTAAACGTGACATTCGGGTGATCAGTAGGAATCATTGGACCTTACTTCTTTGAAAATGAAAACGACGCAACGGTAACTGTGAATGGGAACCGGTATTGTGATATGATTGAACACTTTTTACCACCACAACTTGTTGCCAAGACGGTGCCACATGACATACAGCCAGGATTACTATAGAATTGCTGCGAAACCTCTTTCCACCAAAAGTTATTACAAGAAATGGTGATGTTGATTGGCCTCCACGGCCGCCTGATTTGACAGGTCCGGGCTTCTTTTTGTGGGGATAACTGAAAATCAAGGTTTATGCAAACAAACCAGAAACGCTTGATTGAGCAACTCAAACAAAATATTCGTGATGAGATTAATGAAATATCGCGTAAAATGCGTGACAGCGGACACCCCCCGAATTATGTTATGTTATGTGATGAAACGCTCACTTTCGTTTTAATTTATAAGTCAATAGCAAAAAACTGTCTTATTGGGAGTGATGATAATCCTCAAGTTGTGTATGTTCAGACTGACGGACTGACTGGTGAAATCATTTATTCGCACTTCTTTATAAACGATGCTGGTCAGAACGTTGCAGTTATTCATGAGAGCTATAAAGCCATGCTTGCTGACTTTTCCATTCATCATTTGAATACAACGATGATGTGCGGGAGCATTGTGGTTTCAACAAGACGGTGCATCATGTCACACAACTCGTGTCACAACTGATTTACTGAAGGAAAAGTTTCGTTAGTGCATAATTGCACGTTTCGGATCCGTAAATTCTCCTCCAAGATTGAGTAATTTAACGCCACTGGGCTGTTTTGAAAATATTTGAATCCAATAATCCAATTGAATACGCCAATAAGTCCGAAACGATTGAACACTTGGAGGCCAAACATGCGCCACATTACTGCCGATATATCGCACACCAATATTGGAAAATTTCTTCGATCGGTCTTGCAGATTAGACTATGTCTAATCCGAGCCAGCCCTGGTGGTTATATTTCAAAATTATAACGCCAGAAGATTGATTGTGTTCGGCATATAGGAAATTTTTCTTGTCAATTAAAAAAAAACTCCTTTGTATTTTATTCCATTTTATGGTTATATACCTCTACAAAAACACCCTATATATATATATATATATATATATATATAAATTAGATAATCTCTCAGGAGAGCCGGCCTGTATGAGGTTCTGTACGAGGAGTTATAAAAAATCTGCAGTAATAGTGGCCGGATTATTTCCCGAAGAGTCATTAATTCTGTTAACCAGCCCTGTATATCCATTTCCCTCGCAGGCAAAAGCTACCAACGTCATTTTGTTTGACTGTAAAAGTAACTTAGGCAAGGCGACAGCAGCCATTGACATTTAGGTTCCTTTCAGGGGCAATAGTTATAAAGGTAGTGAAATAGCATGCATTTGTTATCCATTATTTCGCCCTACTTAGACGACATGATGTCTGTCGTATGCGGGAATATTCACCATGTCCAAGTCGAAGTGTTGAATATGATGAAAAAGTCTTAGCATTCAAATGTTACTCCAAATTGGCTTACGGTAGGCCTTACTGTATGTCTCAAAGCCTTAATTATATGGGTATGATTTTACGTCAACCCGCGTCAAATTTGGTTTGTGAACAAACCAGTTGCGGCTATTTGCCATCCTCAGTGTTCTCTCTATACTAATTATATCTGCTCTAAAGCAGAGATGGAAAATCCTGTAGAATTCGGCGGCACATTTATTGGTCTTTTTGGAATACTAAGGGAGTCCAGTCCCCCGAAGGCAAGCAGGGTATCAACTGAAGCTCCACGTTATTTCCACGGGAATCAGTAAGCCCCCGAGTTCCGCTAATTGTCTCTTTAGACTTTTAGCTGTTCTCTGACTGATTATTGAGGTTGGCCCATCGGGAGTGTCGTGGTGGTTGTGATTTTGCGGCTCCAGCATGAACTGATTAAGTGGGCCAGGATCATCTCGCCTTTAATAACACCAACGGGTGAATGCTCCGGATCCAGTGAGCATGCTAGTCATGCGTTCTGGACCAGGAGTTGGATAGTCTGCAGCTCTTCAGCAAGGAGTAGAGGTTTGCAACCCTGCTTTGGAACCGCTGAAATTGCAACTATGAAACTCCTGTTACTAGAATTAGTCTTCTCGGCTTCCTAGGGCGTGAATGTCGTTGCTTTTCATTCCCAGTGGTTTGACCACCATATGATTAAGGCTTATAGCCAGGTGCAGATGTAAATCTTATCACGAAATAGTGGAAGCCTAGTATGTTTAAGGTGAAATCGTTAAATGAGGACAACTCGGTGAAATATTCCAAATTCTTTATTAGGAAGCCAAGAGAAGTACTCAAACGTATGTTCAAAATTTGTACAATTTGCATAGGTATTTTAGGTTAGATTCAAGGGAAATTTAGGAATAGTAAACAATTTGTGTGGTTATCTACTTGTTAGGAAAAAATTTATATTTTGGTTTTTGTTGAATTAAATTTCAAATTCAGCTAAATGTCAGATAGACAAAATAAAAATAAAAGTGATTTTGTTTGAAACCTTCAAATGTCTGTTAAAGTTCTTTTAATTAATTTAAGGTGAAGTATTTTTAAATTAAAAGTTTTAATTAAATTTTATTTATTTTTTTTTTTTTTTTGGTATTAATTTCGCTAAAGTGTTCGTTCGTTTGGTTATTTTTTTTTTGGTCTGTCTGTATGTTTAAAAGAAGTTTTTTGTTTTGTTTTGTTTTTTTTTTTTTATTAAGCGCAATTGTTAACAATCAAACAAACACCAACAAAATTTAGCAAACTGAGCTGAGCTGAGCAGAGCAGTGCAGAAGAAGACAAAACCCAATACGACGATTTATACATACATAAATTTGAAGAGAAACATAAACAGCAGAAGAAAAAAATTAATGAAAAAACAACAAAAAAAAATACACAAAAAAATTGTATACCCAACACGAACGAAACGATTACAAAACGAAGCGGGGCCTGTCTATACAAAATACAAGACATTTTATACACAAAAACAGTGAAAAGAAAAAAAAAAAACTTTAAAAATTTTTGCTTGCTCAACGAAAATCGTGCGTTGTCGTCGTCATCATCAGCCGAACAATATAATATCTACGTACACACATACACACACAACAAAGCAACAAAACCCATTGTTGGTGTTGTTACTTTTGCCATAGTGTTTGTTTTGAAACTGTGTAAATGTGTCTATGAGTGTAAATGTGTTTGAATATATTTATCAATGCAAATGTATATAGATGGGTTTTTGTGTTGTTGTTGTGTTTTTCTGGCCTGACTGGGGCTTGTATGAAATTTTAGTAGGAACAACGATCACACTCGTATACTGGCTATTGAACGGTGAATGTGTACGTACGTGGTTACATTCTTAAGAAGCGCGTAATTTTTTGTTATTAAATTAAATACACACATTTCTTTAAAGCAAAAAAGAAATAATAAATAAATTGCAAAATATAAAATTCTTTTATTAAAGAAATTATCTTCAAAAGTATTATATTAAATTTTCCACAAAACTTGAAAGTGTTTTCATTGTTAACTTTGTTTTTCCAAACTATAAAAAAAAAGTCTATAGTTAAAAAAAAAATAAAAATTATTTTAATTTTGTTAACCCATACACAAACACCCACTGACGTGTATGTGTTTATCCTTATATAGTTACTAATTTAATATAAAAAATCATATACATACATAAATAGTGCCAATTGTTTAAGAAATAAATCTAAACTCATTAAAAAAATTAACAAAAATGAAGCTAGCTGCTGCAAATTTAATAGAAAATATGAAATAAAACAACAACTACACGGTCTTTTTTTCCTCTACGAAATCTACTACAACAAAAGCAACGGCATTTCTTATGCTGTGAGAGTAGAGTGTGTTGTATAGCAGAAAAAAATGTATGAACGTGTGTGTATATGCTTGTGTTTAAACCAAAGTAAATAGAAAAAAAAAACAAAAGCAAAATAACAACAACAACAACAAGCCAACTATACAAAATAATACATCAAAAAATAATAAAAACAACAAAGATGCAGTTACTTAAATAAATAAATGAGTACAACAAAAAATTAAAGTTGAAAAGTGAGACAGAGAGAGAGAGAGTGAAAAAAAAATAGAAAAGGAGAGCAAGTTTTTATGTATTTAAAACAATATATAAAAAAGAAATAAAAGCTATAAAACAAAATAAATGAAAACAGAAATATTTAATTGAATATAAAAGAAATACTACATAAAAATACCAAAATCTTTCGAATAATGAAAGCAAAAGAAGAAAATATATATATATTATTATAATTTAATCGTATGTAAAAAGAAATTAAAATTGTTTTTGTATTAAAAGAAAAAAAAAAGAAATAAAACCCAATTGAATGTTATTGAATTGAAGTACAACATTATGTCGGCTGATATAGAAATTACCAGCGTTATAGGCACAAATGGCCAACCTTTACCCATACATGGTACGGGCCTGGGTTCTACCTGGTCAGCGCCGGTCAAACAAGAGCGTGCTGATGATGCCGAAATCCAAGAATTGGCAGCAAAAATGAAAGAGGAACAAAAAAATGCCTTAGCTAAACAACAGCAACAGGCAGCCCAATTAGCATCACGCAATGCTATGGCAAATGGTGGTATGCAGCCGCCTGTCAATGCCAATGGCCAAACCAACATACTCAACTACTTAAATCGTCCGCAAAAACCCACAAATGGTTCGGTAACGGCCAATGGTCGTTCTTCCAGCACCGATGATAATAATAAGAAACCACCCTGTGATGAGGAATCCCAAAAGGGTCATTTCGGTTGGACAACTTTTGGCAAAACCTATATACCCTATATATACCGGCAACAGGAAAAATATTGTTCGGTGCGAATGATAGAAATGAAATTATTGGGCAAATATCTTAATTGCCTGCATCCCGATATATATTCCAGCTGCACTTGTGTACGTTCCTACTATATAACTGAGGCCGAGGCTAGACTGTTTATAGAAATCAATCACAAACACTGTGATGGTGAATTTGGTCGTGATCTATTTACGCAAAAAGATTTGGTGGTGCGTCTATCAGATGCCACCAAGTTTTATCAATTTCTAGATATTTGCTATCGTAAGTTGATATCAGGCAGCAAGTCACCCTCGGAAAAATGTGGTTTTATACGCATAAACAAAGAGTCTGTAGTGCCCTATACGGTGCGCAATGGTGAACAGGTGGTGCCGTTATTTTATTTTGAGGGTGAAACTGAAAATCTTAAGCAAAAAGCAGATTTATTATCCGGTTGGGATTTGGCCTATTTGAAATTCTGCTGTAAGGTTCAGGGCATAAGAAATGAATTGTTCTCCAGTGAAAATGTAGCCGTAATTAGTCTTACAGACATTAAAAGTTATTTTCCTAATGGCACCGAATTTGAGGACTATTGGCCCAGCAAAGTGGTGGATTCAAATCTGCTTATAGGCAATAGATCAAATGCAAATAATTCGGTTAATTGGACAAGACAGCCCTCACAGCCACCGCCAAAAGTTTTAACACAATCAAGTTTGCAACAAAAACAACAGCAACAACAACATTCCTCTGCAGCAGCAGCGGCGGCGGCTCAACAACATCAAATTATTAAACGTGGTCCAACGGCTGCAGCTGTGGCAGCAGCTGCCTCCGCATATAATACACAGGGTCTATTGCAACAGCCCAATGCTGCAGCAGCAGCTGCTGCTCACAGAATGCACTCGAATGCAGCTTTAGCAGCACAAGCTGCCACAGTACAGGTGCATAATATTTTCTTCTCCTTTTTTTTAATACTTATACAACAAAGTGCTAAAATTAAAGTTATTTTAAAATCACGATCAAATATTTAATTGAAAACTTGTGTTTGTTTTTTCATGTTTCATTCAGGCAATTGCAAATGGTTCCTGGATGCCGCAACAACAAAATAATTTACCTTTTATACAGGCTCAAATGCTGGCTTCACAGGTGAGTTTTTTTTTTAAATTGTTTGTTTTATATATCTTCAACAATGTGGCTTTTTGTTTATTTATTGCTATTCATTTAAAACGCTATTATTATTGTAAGTTTTCATTAATTAAACAAAAACAAAAAAAAAATCAAAATATAAGGGCCATCATCATAATATGATGCACCGTTGTATAAAAAAGGTAGTGAATTTTGTTGCTGGCATTTAATTGTTGAAAAGGAAAATGCAAACATTAATAAAGTTTATAAACGAAATCCAAAATCGCGGTGGGACGGACTAATATAGTGACTATTTAAATTAAAACGTTTTTATATCTTTTGGAATGTGGCCTTTTATTTATTAGGTGCTTCCAATTTAAATCGCTAAAATTAAGGGTCGCCATAATATGAGGCACAGTTGTATAAAAAAATATTAAATGTAGCAAATCATTTAATTGTTAATATGTTTGCAAGGTAAATTGCACATAAGTTTAAGGCAGTAGAAGTGAATAACAAATTGGTATAGAAATAAGAGTCTACTTGTGAATCGTTTCTTGGATCATGAGAAAATTTACGAATAAACTTAAAACCACACTAAGGCAAAAGTTGGACTTGAAACTGCGTTAAAATGTTAGCGGTGTCATAAATCAATTTGTTACAGATTAACATCAATTCCTTGCTTAGCCTTAGGACTATAGGTCAGTCTGTCTGTTTGTCTGTCAAGCTACTGATCAGATTTTGAAAGTTGTTCGTTGCAGATTATGAAAATTATTCGTTTCATATTTCAAGCTTCTGGCAAGTCTTGGTTGGTGATCTATAACGGATGTACAGAGCGACCACCATTCAAATTGCTCCTGGTGAATTAAAATGGTACTGATAATGGAATAAAATGAAATGTTATCGAGCTCCCAAAATGTAATACCCAACACTAAGACACCATTTCCAATGCAATTGAGAAACGCTAAATTCTCGTAATAACTAAACGGCTGGGCAAATTTAAGGTTAGGAAGTAAGTGTGTCAAATGTTTAAATGGCAAAAATTGCGCTGACTGGCGTTCATTACAAAAAAGTTAGAAAATTTTAAGCATGTAAGGTATAACTTTTGAACAAAGAATTTTAATTTTGAAAATTAAAATTCGAGCAGCTTTTAATTGTAATCAGGCTCTATTTGAGATCGTTGTGTGTAATTAAATCGCTAAATTCTTAACTAGGGCATAACTAGAGACACACTTTAAGCAACATTTTGCATAAAGATCTTCATTTTCACGCTTATAAAGTTCAACTCTTTTAATAACTAAAGCCGAACGACCATTGTTTGCATCAAACTTCTGTATATTGGCTGTTTGAAAAGCTGGACGAAAAATACACATTTCCATTTTCAATTAGGAGGTTATGTAAAGAAACAAAATTGTCCCATATGGGTCTCACAAAAACCACAAAGAGTTAATCGAAAAATCAACACATCCAAAGAAAAAGGACATACCTAGGGCGCGGTTTGCAGTTAGGCGGCATCATTTTTTTAATGAGCTAGGAACGCCAATATCTTCAATTCTCTGCACTACCAAACCCTGATAATAAATTTTTTATGGCCACAATTGACTAATGTTGATGTTAGTGACCTTTGGTTTCAGCCAGACGGAATAGTAATCCATACAATTTAGTTACTTTGTATGAGAATAAAAAATTTCTTTTAGCGGATTTTACTGCTACACTCTAAAAATGAAACAAATATTAAATAGATATTTTCGATTACTTGTAGTTGGATGGATGGTTTTGAAACCAAGGAAAATGTGGAGTCGTTAGAGGATTGATAATTATATTAATCTTTTCTCTTCTTTTTAACACATTCGGCCGCACTTTAATTTAGCTGGTGGCTGCCAGCGACTTAATTAATTTTTTTCATATAAAAACGAAGTGCTTGAATTCCCGCTGTTTTATTATTGAATAACTTTTTTAAGCTGTGTCGAACAAATGACGGATATTCCTACCATGAAGGGAGTTCCCGAATTTAATATTTAAGCCCTATAGCAACTCTAACTCCATACAAAGTAAAATAAACTTAGGAAAATTTGATTTGAACATTAGCGGGAATTTCCGTCATTAGTTTACTTAAAGACACGTGAATTACGTGAATTCCCGCAATCCAGCCGAATTAAACAAATTACATAGTGTATTATGTAATTTGTTTAATTTTTGTTTTATTTATAAATTAATTTACAAATTCCCTGCTTAAAATTAATAACTTTATTAATTTCCTTATTGAATTTGACCTCTGATTCAATTATCGCTTTGTTTTAAATGTCCGTCCTCTCTGTTGTTTTGACTTTTCTATATTTTTTATTCTCTTTATAAATCTTATAAATTCAGTGAATTAACATTATTTTTTTATAATTTTTTTATATGACGTGTCTATCGTGTCACTGCAAGTCAAGTTGTTGAGGTAGTGTAACGATGACGTGGAAGAAAATGTTTACAAGCATTTGTTGTAGTGAATTTTTTTTCTTTCTTATTTTTGCATTAAGTCGCTGGAAAGAAGAGGCATTAAAAATGAAAAACTATAAAAGAAGTTGGCCTACTTACACAAAAACAATAAACTCACTGTGCTATAGCTGTTAGATTTTTATACACATGTACATTTGCATTCATATACATACAAACATACTCACACTCTCCCACTCTAATGCTCATATAGACTCCCCAGCCATATTTAGATAAAATTATAATTGTTATTTATGTTAATAGATTGTTGCTTATTAAAAATTATTTTTAAGACTTATCTAAATACAAACTACGGGTATTTAGTGCTATTAAATGAAAATGAAAAATTATCCAACAAAATGTTACTTCTCTTCTAATAGGTTGTCGTTCTTTAGTTGGTTGTAGGTAGTCCATGCTATTGTTTTTAGAAAATAAACAAAAAGATTTACGAGAGCAAAATTTTATACCCATAAAATGTGTATGTATCATTGTAATCAATCATACTAAACGTTGTATAATTATAATAAAAAAATTTAATAAATAATGCTTTTTGTATCTTAATTCCTTGAATATTTAAAGACAGGCCCCACTTCAACGAGACTAAACAATGTTTTTCTTATTTCTTCTTCTTCTTTTTAGTTCTCTTCATTTTGTGTTATTGGCTTGACGATTTTTTGTTTGTTTTTGTTTTCGTTTTGTTCTGTTATATGCATTGGTACCTTTTTAATCTGCTCTAAAATGTTTGTATCGTAAACAATGTTTACAATAAATAAATGTTCGTCATCTGTTGAAAATTGAGCAAAATGTTGAGCAACTTTTTAATTCCCTTGAAATATATTACTACACTAGGGTGGCAATATCATCCCATATTTAAGAGAAATTTCTTTTAGTTTACATTGTTGGCTGCTGGAAAGAAGTGTTGCCAGAAACATTTCGTGCATGCAAAAAAGTCAACAACAATAAAGGCATTTATTCACCACACATCAACAATTACAAAGATGGGAAACATAAACTTTTATAGTAGTTTATATTAAGCCTTCAAATATGAACGGTCAAATCTAATGCGGCGGCAAAACAAAGTAGTATATCTTTCCGGAGAACACGCTGTATTAATTAAGCTCTTTTTTATTAATCGCTGAAAAAACGTGACGGTAAATCATACCCAAAGAAAAACGATGGTTTAAGGCCATGTCAGATAAAACTTTTACTTTGCGTTGCGTCAGAGTTTCGCTTTGACATTTGAGTTAAAATGTACGTAAATGTAGGATAGTTGCCACATAAAGCACTTTTGACGCAGCGCAAAGCGAAAAGTTAATCAACATTCAACTTTTTGCGCGCTTTGACAAACACCTGGCTTTTATTATTTGTGTATTTGTGTGTGGGCGTAAACAAAAAATTCATGAGTGTTTTCATAGTTTATTGTGACATACACCACTTGATTTACGCTTTTGCTTTAAAGTTTCAAATGTCACGCAAAGCAACAAAGTTTTATCTGACATCGCCTTTAAAATGGGTCAAAACAAGCACTGCACTGCTTTTAAGAAAGATTTTACTTTAAAATTTAGAAAAAGGGACAAATCTACGGTAGAAATAGATAAACAAAGGTTTTTCCTGCCATCATCCACAAAAAAGCAAAACCCAAAAGAAGAGAAAGACAGCGTAAAACACCAGCGAAATTTGACATTATTCTGAAAAACACAAGCGGGATAGATACTTTGCTAACATCTGAGCAGCTAAAAAATTATTTGAAATGCACCTATTACGTGTTTAACTCCCCCATCGGGGACACATTTATCGGTCTTTATGGATTACTTAACCATCTAGACCTGTGCTGCTGGGGGTATAAGGGAGGCCAGTCCCCTGAAGCCAAGCAGGGGTCAACTGGTAGCTCCACGTTATTTCCACGGGAATCAGTAGCCCGCAGAGTTTCCGCTATTTGTCTCTTTAGACTTTTAGCTGTTCCTCTAACCCATTATTGAGGTTGGCGCTTCGGCCCCTCATGAATTTGATTAGGAGGCCAGGATCATCTCACCTTTAATAACACCAACTGGTGAATGTTTCGGATCCATGATAGTCATGTGTTCGGGACCAGGAGTTGCATAGTCCCCAGTTCTTCAGCATGGAGTAGTGGTTTGCAATCCTGCTTTGGAACCGCTGAAATTGCAACTAGGAAAGACCTGTTGCTGGAATTAGTCCTCGGCTTTCTAGGGCGTGAATGACGTTGCTTTTCATTCCCAGTGGTTCGACCACCATGTGATTAAGACTTACAGCCAGGTGCAGATATAAATATAATCACGAAATTACGTGTTAAACTTTCCCCACCAGGGGCACATTGATATGTTTTTGTGGAAATTCACCATCATAACATGTGTCGACGGGGGTAAAACGAGCGCCCAGTTCCCTGAAGGCTAGCAGGGAGTCAATTGGAAGCTCCTTTAGCTGTTTTCATTCTGATTATTGAGGTTGTTACGTCGGGAGTATAGTGGTGGTTGTGGTTTCGCGGCCCTCATGAGTTTGATTAAGGGGCCAGGATCATCTCACCTTTATGAGAACACTGGGTAAATGATCCGGATCCAGTTAGAGCATGCTTGTCATGTGTTCTGGACCAGGAGTTCCAACTCCTAGTCTCCAAACCTTCGAAAACTCCGAAATGTCTGAATAGTCTCCTATGAAGCATTACGTGATAAGGTTTACATCTGTACCTGGCCGTGAGCCTTAATCAGATGGTGGTCGAACCACTGTGGATGGTATGTAGCGCCATCCTCGCTCTAGAAGGCCTTCGGATACGTATATCCTCCGGTCACTCCTAGTTGCAACTTCGAAAGTCCGAAGTAGGTCGCAACCTGTACTCCTTGCAAAAGAGCTTAATATAATTAAGAACACGACGGCATTCATACTCACTGGACCTGAACCATTCATTGTGTTCATTGTGAATGATCCGACCCCACAAACTCTCACGAGGGCCTCGAAACACACAGCCACTACGATACTCCCAAAAGGGCCTACCTCAATAATCAGCCAGAGAACAGCTAAATGCCTTAAGAGTCAAATAGCGGAACTCTGCGAGCCACTGATTCCCGTGGAAATATAGTGAATTGTCCAGGTGACTCCTACTAGCCTTGAAGGGGCCTGGGCTCTCTTTTACCCCGCAAGACACCAGTCTAGATGGAAGAAGTAGGATCCATAAAGACTATCATGTCCCCCCGGGGGAAAGCATGGCGGAAATAGTCTCATATTAATGGGGCTGATTTTCATCCTCTGAAGTTGGTTCAATTTATTGGATAGATAAAAAGATGGACGCCGCCGTGGACTATCTTCTTCATATTCTTAAAAGCCATATGCTTCCATATGAGGAAAGATTTTAATAGAGCCAGCTGGCAATTTTTTTTCATAACACTTTCAAATTATACTTAATAGAATTCGATAAATTTATAATTATAAATTTTTTTATATTAATGTACATTCCATTTTAATAGAGCGGCTATGCAGTATGTGGAACGTATTTCAAATTTGTGTAGGACGTAATTAACTGACCTATTTATCTTCACAGCCTGGCAGTAGTAATAGTTGTAGAGTAGTGGTGTTGTTTTGTTTTGTTGTAGTTCTATTTGTTTGTTGTATTAAAAAACAAATGTTAATACACATCCGCACAATATTAATATCACTTTATCTATCCTTCCTTTCGCCCCCCTTCATACTAAACATTTCTAGATGTTTGTTGCACATCACTCTCCTCAAGCATCCAACAACCTCCACAACAACAAGCAACTCAACATAAATAATTATTATAATAACAACAAGAACAAAAACAAGAATAAAACAACACATAGAAAACAAAACAATACTACTACACCTACAGCTACAACAACAGCCACAGCCTCCTCGGTAAACTCCGGTCCAGTTAATGTCACAAAACGTTTAAGGCAAAAGAGATGAAAGAAAAATTTGCAGCTTTTTAAGAGAAAACAAGAAATTGAATTTTTTGTAGCGGGACAATGTTATTCGAAATATAACAAACAATTGAAGTGATTTATTTTTAAAATATTTTTTAATAATTTGAAAGCCAAAATTAAAAAAACAAAGAGCGAACTTTACAACTCACAAACTTTTATGACGTCACCTTATTTTGTTTTTGTAATTTTAAGAAACCACCAATAAAAAGTTTATAATTTGTTTTTTAATTATAATTAATTATAAATTAAAAAGTTGTTATTTTTCTTTTTCCTTTTTCTCTCTCTCTCTCACACACTCTCTATCTCTTTCTCTATCTATCTGTTTGTAATGGGCAAATTTAAGGTTAGAAAGTAAATTGTCTATGAAATAATGAAATGTCAAGAATTGAGCTGTCATCTTCTAACGTTTATTTAGTAAAAAGTTGGGAAATTTTAAATAAGCAAATAATTTAATTATAGTACATAATTGGTTAAAATTTCCCTGTAGCACTTTAAAAAATTCAAACAGCTTTTGCTTTTAAACAGGCTGCTACCGAAAACGCTGCGTATAATTTAATCGTAAAATTAAAGGCTTGCAGTACAGTTGCTGACAATAAATCAAAACAATCCACTCATAGTGCTGGTAGTGATGCAAACATGGCCGTTGGTTTTGCAGAGTGTTGAGAATGAGCCTGAAAGAGAGCACTTTGCGCAACATTTTGAATTTGAATTGTTCAAGAATTAAAGTCGAGGGACCATTATTTGTCTCGAACATTTGTGAATTGGCTGTTCGAAAAGCTGAAGGAAAGCAACATATTTTCCAACAAAGTCACCTTTAGAGATGCCACTAATTTTTAGTTGGGCGGTTATGTAAACAAACGAAATTGCCGCATATGGGCTTCACAAAATCCCTAAAAAGTCCTCGAAAATCGATTAGACCCAAAAAAAAAAGTGAACGTATGATGTCCCCCCGGAGCATATTGATAATCCACCATCATCAGTACATGTATCAACGGGTGAAAAACGAGAGCCCAGTCCCCTGAAGGCTGGCAGGGAGTCAACTGGAAGCTCCGCGATATTTCCACGGGAATCAGTAAGTTGCAGAGTTCAGCTAATTGGTTTTTTAGCTGTTCTCTGTCTGATTATTGAGGTTGGTCCTTCGGCAGTATTGAGGTGGTTGTGCTTTCGCGGCCCTCATGAATTTTGAAACGGGGCCAGGATCATCTCACCTTTACTGAGAACAATGGGTAAATGATCTGGATCCAGTGAGAGCATGCTTGTCATGTGTTCTGGGCTAGGAGTTGGATAGTCTCCAGCTCTTTAGCAAGGAGTGGTGGTTGGTGGCGAACCTGCTTCGAAACCTTCGAAATTGCAACTAGGAGGAATAACCAGTTGCTAGACAATATTCTTTGGCTTCTTAGGCCGCGGCGCACAGATCATATCGCCCAAGTGGTTTGACCACCGTCAAGTTCTGGCATACACACGCTAGGTACCGATATAAATCTTATCATTGCGTGCTAAACGATTAGAAACCGACGTAAATCATATTACGCATAATCGTATGATGCATAATCGGCCCGTATTTTCTTTTTTTTTCGAAAATGAGCAAGGAAACGCCGCCACCGTAAATTTTCACAGCTACTAAACCATAATAACCAATTTATGGTGGGCAGAATTGGCTAATGTTGCTATCAGTTTCACCAAGATGGCGCACAAGCCACACACAGCCGCCCAAATAGTTCAGTTATTGGATGAGAAATTTCCCCGTCATGTAATTTTTCGATTTGGCGATGTCAGCTGGCCGCCTCGTTTTTGCAATTTAATGCTGGATTATTTTCTCTTGGGTCATTTGAAAGACCGGGCTTACGTAAACAGCCCACAAGCAACTTACGCTCTATAACATGAAGTTTGACGCTGTATTGATAAGATAAACAAAGCTTAGGTGCAATATGTGATTTAAAGTTTTGTGAAAAGAGCAGACGTATGCTAGCAGACGTGCTAGAGGTGAACATTTGCCATCTCCAGCATATTCCATTATTAACTTCCCTAATTGTACTTGAAATTAGTATCGATAAAACTAAAGTTGTCAAAAAAAGTGTGTGTTTTAAGTCAATTTCCTTCCTAACCTCAATTATTTAAGTCATTTCGAAAACTTTGTATTTTTCTACTTTTGTTATCGATAAATATTTTTAAATGCCGACATTTATTTTTTGAATAAAAATGCTGAAAGCAAGATATTTGTTTATTTTTTGGCTAAAAGGTTATAAATTGTTAACTGGGTTCAAATCATCGCATACGATATGCGTGATAAGACTTACGTCAGTACTTAGCTGTAAAAGCAATAACCAGACGAAGGATCATACCACTGAGGATGAAATGTAGCATCGTCCTCGCCCTAGGAAGCCTTCAGATACGTATATCATCCTCTAGTCCCTCCTAGTTGCAACTTTAAAAGCCCGAAGCAGGCCGCAACCCTCACTCCTTGCCGAAGAGTTGGAGACTATCTAACTCCTGGTCCAGAACTTTTGAAGCTGATTAAAATTTAAGAACACAACCGCAGTAAAGCTCACTGGAACTGGACCATTCATTGTGTTCATTGTAAATGAGCCGACCCACACAACTCAAACGAGGGCCTCGAAACCACAACCACCACGATACTTCCGAAGAGCCAACCTCAATAATCAGTCAGAGAAACAGCTAAAAGTCTAAAGAGGCAATTGCGGAACTTTAGGACTTACTGAGATTCCGTGGAAATAACATGGAGTTTCCAGTTGACACCCTGCCTGCCTTTAGGGGACTGGGCTCCCTTATACCCCCAGCAGCACAGGTCTAGATGGTTAAGTAATCCATAAAGACCGGTAAATGTGCCCCCAGGGGGAGTTTAACACGTAATGACGTGATTAGATTTACATCTACAACTGGCCGTGGGCCTTAATCAGTTGGTGGATTATTACCACTGTGGATGAAATGTAGCATCCTCCTCGCCCTAGGAAGCCTTCAGATACGTATATCATCCTCTAGTCCCTCCTAGTTGCAACTTTAAAAGCCCGAAGCAGGCCGCAACCCTCACTCCTTGCCGAAGAGTTGGAGACTATCTAACTCCTGGTCCAGAACTTTTGAAGCTGATTAAAATTTAAGAACACAACCGCAATAAAGCTCACTGGAACTGGACCATTCATTGTGTTCATTGTAAATGAGCCGATCCACACAACTCAAAACGAGGGCCTCGAAACCACAACCACCACGATACTTCCGAAGAGCCAACCTCAATAATCAGTCAGAGAGCAGCTAAAAGACTAAAGAGCTAAAAAGCTGAACTCTGGGATTTACTGATTCCCGTGGAAATATAGTGAAATTGTCCAGTTGGCTCCTACTAGCCTTTATGGGGACTGGGCTCCCTTTTAACCCCATTGACACAAGTAATGACGTAAAAACATATTATGCGGGGGGAGTGTGTGTGTTTTAGACAACTCTGTTATAGCTTGCATAGCTGTCTCTCTCTCTCTCTCTCTCTCTCTCTCAACAAATGTTAACAGTTAACAGAATTGAATTATTTTAACATTTTGGTGCGAAAAGGCCATATTAACATGACATTGTAAATTTCAGAACTGTAAGAGTTTATATTCAGAATTAGTGTAGGTTTGTATTAAAAGAATTCAGAAAAAGGCCAAAATATGCATTTTCCCCATAGGAACATTTAAAAAATGCCCAAAAATGGGCCAAAATTGGAAAGATGCGGAAATTATTAGCTACGAGGACGGATCAATAAGTCCGAAACGTGTCGAACTTTGCTCATAGTTTCATGAAATGTAACACTGTTTCCATCAGTTAATAGACTACTGCTGTCAAATGTTTTTTTTTGCGGCAGGAAAATTATTTTTTTCAGAAAAATCAGCCTGCATAAATTGAGCGAATCGACGGCAATGTGAATGATCGGTCGGTTTTGATTCCTACATCAGTTGAACCTTGTAAGGATTCCAAGGAAAATCCTTAAACAAAATTCACCAGATGGCGAATTTAGGTTTTGGAGCTGCTTCAAAACTTGGTTCACGGCTGCTGCAATGTTTTCTGTTGAACGATCCGGCCGAACACGCGTTGGTGTATCGACCCTTAATAGCGGTCTCAGAAGGACAATTATTGTGTCCGAATTTTACGAAATGTAACTTTAACAGAACCATTATTTTTAGTGCGAAATTATATTCATGGTAACACTGGCCAAAGCATCTACTACGGAATGTGTCAAAAAACTAAATGTAAAAACTAATTATTTTGTGGTTGGAAAACCCAAAAAGAAAAATCGACATTATTAACTTGTAAAGTTATTATTTCAGAAAATTGTCTGAAATTTTCTTAACTCTATGGGGGATTGAAAAAATTTGATGATTAAAATTGATTTTGACTATTTTTGAAATCTTTTCAGCAGGCTCAGCAAAATCATGCCGCCAATACCCGCAATCAATACCGAAATCCCATGGAAAATCTCATTTTAAATAATCGACAGCCGTATGGTGCCTACAATAACGCCGCTATATCGATGCAGCCGGTTAATAGTCATGGCCAGGGTAATGCTCCACCTCCCTTAGTACGTTCAGCTGGACAACAAAATGCTAGTCACATGTAAGTAGATTTTATTTTATTTTATTATTTATTTTTTTTTTTAAATTTAAAATCTTTTTGTTCCTCCATTTTGTTTTTATTTTTCATTAATTGGAGTAAAAGGAACAAAAATTTTCTTTCAAATAATTTTACAAAAATTTTTATAAAGACATTTTTTTACTGCATAAGACAATCATAATTGTGTTTTTCAAATTTAGTTGTAATTCGTTTTTTTCTCACTTTCTTAAAAATATTTAAGTTTTACGTAAAAAAAAAAAATATTTTTTTCTTTTTTTTTTTATTCAAAAATAATTGAGTAAAATTGGCTTTGATTTGTTTAAAGACAGACATTAATTGGTTTTGGTATAAAACACAAAATATAATTAAAAAAAAGGTGTTTAAAAAAATTTTTTTTAATTAAATTTTTAAATTAAACACTTTTTTTCTTAAAAAAAAAATTCAAAATTTTATTGAATTCAAAATTTTTATTGAATTTCAAATTTTTTTTAATACATATATGAGTTTTTTTTCAATTAAAAAAAAAAATTTTGTTGTGCACGCATTTAATTTAGTTAATTTTTTTCTTTTTTTTTTTTACTGAAATTTATTTTTATTCTACTTTTTTTTTTAAACAAACAAAATTCATTATAAAATTTTCATAACTCCCTTTTTTTTAATATAAATTTTTAAAATTTTCCTTTTTTACTCATGTTTTTCGTGTTGTAGTTTTTAAATTAAATTAAAACAAAAAAAAAATAACTATTGTTTTTTTTATTAAAATTAAATTCTTTTATTAAAAAAAAAAAAGCATGCTTTAATTGTTACAAATAGGCAGGGATATTATTCTCCCTTTTAGACATTTTAATACACTCAGTCACACACACACTTAGGCGTGCCTTAGTTTTTTTAAAAACCATAGTCTACTTTCAGGCTGATTTATTTAAAAAAACAAAAAAGAACATTTTATTGCCGGGAAGGTTTAGCACTTTACTTTGTTTGTTTATAATTATTGATTAAATGAAAGAGAAGGGATTTTATGTCAATAAATGTTTTATTCAATGTCGGCAATTATGTCCGCCTCTGTTAACCTCACAAATGCGAACCCTTTTGAGCACAAATATTCATTACATTCTCCACACATTGCTCGCGATATTTCACGAATATTTTGTTGTGAGTTGCTCAATTAAGCGTTTCTGGTTTGTTTGCATAAATCTTGCTTTTCAATTATCCCCACCAAAAAAAAGTCCCAAGCAGTCAAATTAGACGCCCGTAGACGCCAATCAACATCACCATTTCTTCAAATAACTTGTTGTGGAAAGAAGAGATCTTGCTGTATTTCCATTGTAATTGATCAACTGCTGGGCAGTGAAAATGAATAATGGCTTGTATAACAACACTTCAAAGTCCGAAATGAATAATGGTAGACCAACGTGTAGACTGACCATATCAACACTTATAGAAATCTTCGCACCCTATGCATGTGCAAATTGTTGGTAATGTTACTGAGTTTTTGAACTCTGCATCAAACTTAGGTGTAGCTTTTGATGGTAGACCATATCAACAGTGTTGTCGGCAGAAAACTTTGCACCCTACGGGCAATAAAGAATTCCATCCCATTTGCTATACGCATAATCGTGGCTTATCTAATCCCCTCACATCCGTGAAATTTCTACTAATTGTGACAGTACGGACCGACGCAAATTGATAGTAGGATACTATATATTTTAGAAGGACCGCCTCGAGCATGTCTCATTCTATTTTTCCCCCGGGGGCACATTGATATGTCTTGATGGAATCTCATTATCATTACATGTGTCACCGGGGATAGAAGGGAGTCCAGTCCCCTTAAGGCTAGTAGAAGCCAACTGGACAACTTCCACATTATTTCTGCGGAAATCAGTACGCCCTAGAGTTCAGCTTTTTAGCTGTTCTCTGACTGATTACTGAAGTTGGCCTTTCGGGAGCATCGTGATGGTTGTGGTTTCGCAGACCCTCATAAAATGATTAAGAGGCCAGGATCATTTACTTTTGACTAAGAACACAGGCAGGTGAATGAAACAGGTCCAGTCAGCATGCTATTTCATGTATTCCGGACCAGGAGTTTGAAAGTCTCCAACTGTTCAGCAAGGAGTGAGGGTGTGGCGACCTGCCTGCTCCAAGCTCTCGAAGCTGCAACTAGGAGTGACTAAAACATAGAGATATCCGACGGCTTCCTAGAGCGGAAGGGTGGCGCTACAGATCACCCAAGTGGTTTGATCCAACACACAGCTAGCTACTGATGTAAATCGTATCACGTATATCTAATCCTACTCTAAACTTATTTTAAGAATAGCATTCGAAAATCTTCTGAAATGCAGGTGCCTAATTTATCCTAGCACAGGATTTTAGCTTCCCAACAACCGAAGAATAGTTTTTGTGAGATCACAACGTGGCAGAAATTTAATCCAGAGGAAGTACAAGTCTCCGCTATCTCAATGACAGTTCTTTATTTATACAACCAGTCTTTGGAACTCTTTGCCATACCACATGCAGAAGCTTGGCAACGGTTGTTTGTTTAAATAATTTTTACTCGAAAATTATTTTTAATTTAATTATTATTTCATATTTATCCTGGTTGACTGTATTCACACTGGAAATATGCTATTTATTATGTAACGTGCCTAGGTGGCCTAAGGAAGCCGATGGAAAATCTCTATCCTAGTTGCAATTTCGGGGCTCGGAGCAGGGCCTCCAACCCTCACTCCTTGCTTAATAGTTGGAGACTTTCCAACTCCTGGTCCAGAACACAAAACATAGCATGCTCACTGGATCCGGATCATTTACCCATTGTTCTCAGTAAAGGTGAGATAATTCTGGCCCCGCGAAACCACAACCACGACGATAATCCCGAAGGGCCAACCTCAATAATCAAAAAGAGAAGAGATAAAAAGCTAAAGAACCAATTAGCTAAACTCTGCGGTTTACTGATTCCCGTGGAAATATCGTGGAGCTTCCAGTTGACTCCATGTCACCATGTGTTCTTAGTCAAAAGTGAGATGCTCCTGGCTCCTTAATCTTTTCATGAGGACGTGCGAAACCACAACGATACTGCACGAACGGTCAACCTCAGTAATCAGTCAAAGAACAGCAAAAGTTGAACTCCCCTGGGGCTTACTGATACCCGTGGAAAAACCGTGGAAGTTGTCTAGTTGGCTTCTGCTAGCTTTAAGGAGACTGGACTCCCTTTTTACCCCTAGATGACATCAAGACATATCAATGTGCCCCCAGTGGCGATCACATGTTGATTAAGTCCAAAGCCTACAGTAGTGGCGTAAAAAAGTTTTCAATCATTATGTCAAGATATCGCTTCTCAATCCAAGTTACCGTTACGCCGTTTTTTTTTTCAAAGAAGTTGGGTTCCTGACCAAATTGAATACACCAGTCTATCGCTTTTAATGGATGCAAAGGTGACTATTGAATAATTTTAGAGTGTTTCCCATTTTCCAAAAACCGACTATTCTGTTTATTCACATATCCAATGGAAATGTGCCTCGTTACTTATTATGATTTCTTCCTGAAAATCGGGATAGTCATGGGCGAGCTATAACATCCTATTGGCATATGTACGGCGGTGTAAAAAATCTTGTAAAAGAAGCTCTTGTGTCAACTGAATCTTATATGGCAACAAATGCAAATCCTTTGGCGAGCAAAATTGTGGTCAAAGTTGTTTTTTGAAGATCAAGCTCCTTGGGCCCCCCGGGGGTGCATTTATTAGTATTTATAGAATACTTATACTGGGGGTATAAGGGAGCCTAGTCCCCTGAAGGCAGCAGGGGTCAACTGGAAGCACCACGTTATTTCCACGGGAACCAGCAGCCCGTAGGGATTCCACTATTTGTCTCTTTAGGCATTTAGCTGTTTCTCTGACAGATTATTGAGGTTATCCCTTCAGGAGTATTGTGGTGGCTGTGGTTTTGCGGCCCCATATAGGTCTGTTTTTATGGTGGCCAGGATCATCTTACCTTTAAGAACACCTACCTGGTCATTAGGATCATTATCCTAGATCCAGTGAGCATGCTAGTCATGTGTTCTGGCCCAGGAGTTGGATAGTCTCCAGCTCTTCAGCAAGGAGTGGTGGTTTGCATCCCTGCTCTGGGACCGCTGAAATTGCAACTAGGAAAGACCTGTTGCTAGAATTAGGCTTCGGCTTCTTCGGACGTGAATGACGTTGCTTTTCATTCACAGTGGTTTGACCACCATCTGATTAGGGCTCACGGCCAGGGGCAGATGTAAATCTTATCACGAAATGTCCATGCTTGGGCCTATTACCTTCAGAACCTCTGTCTTCGAAATCATTCGCTACAGCATAAATAATGCGTTTTGTTGGCATGTTGTTTCTACCAAAAATTTCACTTAACTTCCATATCCTCACAGTTATCGTTGATTGATTGTGATAAAATGTTTTAACGATTAAAAGACGTTGGTTAATCGAATATATTTCGATAATTTTTCGAATATTTTTCGATAAACTAAACTTTTTTTTTTTAATTTGTCACGTGTCTACTTCACGACTGCCAAATATGAACTGTCACGACTAATGTTTTTTTTCAAAAATGGCGGCAAAACAAAGTTGTATACCTTCCCAGTGAACACCCTATAAATTTTTTATTGACTTTTAAATTTAAAAAAGAAAATATATTTTCAAATTGAGGGACACATCCAGTGAAACGTTTTAAAAGAATTTTTGGTTTGCGCAATTACTGCCGGCAGGGGATGGGTTAAAAACGCCTAAACGCCAGGTGTGGTGGCTGTGTTTAGAATTTCTTTAGATTTCTTTAATGAAATATTTAAAATTTATTTTAAAAGACTTTAATTTAAAAAAAAATGTTCTTTTTCTTTAAAAGTATTTAATCTAAAAAAAAATGCGTGTTACGACTTTTATTAATTAAAAAAATTTTAGTATAAAAAAACATAATTTCAGCTTTTAGAATATTTAAATGCCTTTTAGTTTTGCATGCTTTTTTATGGCTTGTTGTAATTGATTTTTTTTTTTTTGTAATTTAAAAAAAAACAATTTTTTTTTTGCAAATTTATAATTTAATTTCAAAATAATTTTATTATAAACATAATAACTTATGTTGTTGTATATGTCTGAAAACTACAAGTTTTTTTTGAGTTTTTTTATATAAAAAAAAAAAGAACTACAACATTTGAAAAACATAATCTTTTTTTTTAATGTTAAATTAAAATAAAAAAAAATAATAAATAATTTTATTTTGGTTTGATGTTTAAAAAAAATTTTTCTCTTAATTGCTTTAAAGAAAAACCCTCCTCCTCGAGTCCCTTAAACGAAACGTTGTCTTCTAACTTTGTATTTTGTTTTGTTTTGTTGTTGTTGTGTTTTGTATATTTTTTTTTTTTTTTGTTAAATAAAAATATTTAATTTTTTTTATAAATTTTGTAACAAAACAAAACATCAAATACGACTCAGTCAGTCACTCACTCACTTACTTACTCACTCGTACTTGCCACTACTCTACTTCAAACTATTATTGTGTTTAATTTCTTGTTGTTGCCTGCCTACAACACGAAGAAATATCAAAATAACGTTTTTATAACCTCAAATAACTCCAACCAATTCCTTAATCGAAACCCTATTCCCCCATAAAAAAAAAAAATAAACAAAAAGGTAACCCGGTTATATTGTTATGATATTCTATTCAAATTAAAGTTTTATAATTCTAATGAAATATTTATTTCAATAAATGCAACTTTCGCCCAACAATTCCTAGATACATTATATATAATGCGTGTACAAACAGATTTAAACAAAAAAAACAAAAAACAAATAATTAAACAAGTTAACAAAAAAAAAATTTATAATTATTTTAATAAATATTTTTTATTTTATTTATTAATTTTTTTTTTTAATAATAAAAGCGAATATATATATTGACATGGGCAAATTTGAGGTTAGAAAGTAAATTGTGTATCAATCAAATGTTTAAATGTCAACAAATTGTAATGTCATCCTTTGATATTTTCTGTATTTATATAATTTTGTATGCGTTTGGGTGGCGCCCCGCATGATTTAGATTTACAATTCGGTCCAATTGGACAAAGGGGCGTGGTACCTCCCATACAAACCACAAATTAAAAATCTATTTTTTCTGCTCCTGCTAACGGTATTTAAACAGAATTTGTTATTTCGGTTGAGTGAACATATTTTACGTTCTGCTGCAAAAATATTGGCGGGATTTGATAGAGACGCATGGTACCTCCCATACAAATCTTCTTTATGTATAAAATTCCACTGTACGTGTGTATGTCACTGAATAAATTTTTTGTTTTGCATGCGCTTGGGTGCCACCTTGGATGGTTTACATTAACAAACCAGCCCGGCAGATGGTGCTGCAGTTGGTATCCAGGTTATTACGTGGTAAGATTTACATCTGCCCCTGGCAGTGAGCCTTAATCAGATGGCGGTCATACCGCTGTGAGTGAAAGGCAGCGCCACCCACGCCCTAGGAGGCCGAAGTCCAATTCTAGCAACAGGTCCTTCCTAGTAGCAATTTCAATGATTCCAGAGCAGGGCTGCAAACCACCACTTCTTGCTGAAGAGCTGGAGACTATCCAACTCCTGTCCAGAACACATGACTAGCATGCTCACTGGATCTAGGAAAATTCCACCAGGGTAGGTGTTATTAAAGGTGAAATGATTCTGGCCACCATAAAAACAGACCTGTATCAGTTCGCGAAACCACAACCACCACGATAATTCCGAAGGGCCAACCTCAATAATCAGTCAGAGAAACAGCTAAGTGCCTAAAGAGACAAATAGCGAAAACTCTGCGGTCTACTGATTCGCGTGGAAATAACGTGGAGCTTCCAGTTGTACCCCTGCTGACTTCAGGGGACTGGGCTGCCTTATACCTCCAGTTGCACAGGTCTATATAGTTGAGCGTTCTATAAAGACCATAAATGTGCCTCCGGGGGGGTATCCAGGCTATTCAACTACACTGCAACTACACGACTGGATCGACTTGAATGAATTTTTGTAAATTCATTCATTCAAAGCGTTTAATTTTTTTTGTCCGCTGAGCGTTGTTTACTTAATAAATACACACACGCCAGAAATTCGTCGCCAGCCGCTAGCCGCCGGCCGCCAACTGCCTCCAATGTGCACAAAGTAACATCGTCTCGAATACTGCCGCCGTTAAAACAATCGCGGTGCACATCGAGCTCATTTGTTTGCATTTCTTCTTTGCCATCTCACAAATTCGTTCTCAATGGGTCAGCTAGTTTTTATATAAAAAGTTGCAATACTTTTAGCTTTTGAGGCACGAGTTTTAATTTCAAAAATTTACGTAGAAAAAAATGGTGAAAATTTCACTATATCACTTTGTAAAATTTGACAAACTTTTTGCTGTAATAAATTTCCTACTGGATTATCTTGTTATTATATTGCTGACAATAGACTAAAATGAAATGTCATCCTTTGACATTAATTTCGTTAAAAGTTCAAAAACTTTACGCTCTTGAGTCACAAATTTTAATTATAACAATTTACGATGAGAAAAAATGGTGAAAACGTCACTGCATCACTTTGTAAAATTCGAGCAACTTTTCCTCGCAATCAAACTCCTTCTGGATTGTACTGTTATTCTATTGCTGCCAAAAGATCAAAACAATAAAGCTCGTAGTGGACGCAGTGATGCCAACTTAACCGCTATGCAGCAAAGTGTAGAGAATTAGCCTGGACTTGTTGGAAACAATTGATCATCACTATGAGCAAGATTTTGCCTAAAAATCTTCTTCCTGACGCTTATAAAATTCAAAGTCATTCAAGAGTTAAGGCGACCGAGACTATCTAAACTCCTTGTTGCTCCAGTTTAGCGACAGTCTGTTGCAAGGCAACTGCTCAACAAATCCTTGCTAGAGAGCCAGAGTCTATTAAAAACTCCCGCCACCTCCAGCAAAGCGACATTCTTTTGCTATGCAACAGCACACGGCATGGAAAAAAGTCACTAGTTCCCGCGATTTTGGGGCTTAAACCACATCCACCACGTTACTTCCCGAAGGGTATCACCTATAACCATAGCCCTGCGGGGCAATGGTTCCAGAGTTACCAGTTTGTCAGTAATCGGACATAGAGTGTCTCGTTGAAATCACGTAATCGTGGTTCTAAAGGGGTCACCATGTTTTTAGAGAAACAACAAACAAATGACTCCACCAGCCCATAAAACCTACCAAACAGTCACGTCCGTTTTCTCTCGATTTTATGGTTTCTTTACATACACAACTTTAGGATTGTCAGCACTCTTAAATACACGAAAGTTTTATTTATTCACGAATTTATCCTTATCAGACAAAAGAGAGCGCTTTACACAGCCATAGACAGCTTTAATTTGACAGTGGTCTTACCTATAGTTAAGATACTATCAATGCCGCGAAGGTGCTCAAAACACCTCAGGTGGCAATTGCAAAAGCAGAGTTGTGCCGTGCTCCCACTTTTTTTCCAGAGAGAGCCAGAGACTATCTGAACTCCCGTCGTCTCCAACAAAACGATATTCTCTTGCAATGTTACAGTACATTGAATAGGCAAAAGTCGCACTTTTACGCGATTTGGGCTTAAACCACCTAAGCCACCACCTTACTTCCCTCAGGGCCTCACCAATAAGCAGTGCAGGGCCGTAGATCTACGGACTACTTGTTCGCGTGGCACCAGTTTGTAAGTCACTCCTTGGACTTCGAGTGTTCAATTCTCACAGTTTTAGGTTCCTGCTAGCCCAGGCAACTGGTACCACCTTTTACTTTTAGAAGCATATGTCAACATGGAAAAGTGCTCTCCTTTGGGGGGAAGCACAAGTTGGAAATGTTGTTCAGGCGTCAGTCTGTCTCTTTATGTTTAGTTTTTTCAGTTTCAGGCTCCTGCTAGCCTAGGCAACTGGTGCCACCCTTTACTTCTAGAAGCACATGTCAAGGTGGAAAAGTGCTTTCCTTTGGGAGGAAGCACAATTTGGAAATATTGTTCAGGCGTCAGTCTATCTATTTCTGTTCAGTTCTTCCAGTTTCAGGCTCCTGCTAGTCTAGGCGACTGGTGCCAGAAACACATGTCAAGCTGGGAAAGTGCTCTCCTTTGGAGGGAAGCACAATTTGGAAATGTTCTTCAGGCGTCAGTCTGTCTATTTATGTTCAGTTCTTCCAGTTTCAGGCTCCTGCTAGTCTAGGAGACTGGTGCCAGAAACACATGTCAAGATAGAAAAGTGCTCTCCTTTGGGGACAAGCACAATTTGGAAATATTGTTTAGGTTTTAGTCTGTCTCTTTATGTTCAGTTTTTTCAATTTTAAGCTCCTGCTAGCCTAGGCAACTGGGGCCACCCTTTACTTCTAGAAGCACATGTCAAGCTGGGCAAGCACCATTTGAAAGTGTTGTTCAGGCGTCTCTTTATGTTCAGTTCTTTCACTTTCAGGCTCCTGCTAGCCAACGCGACTGGTGCCATCTTTTAACCCCAAAACCACATGTAAAAATGGGGAGGGAATCCACCTTGATTGCATTTTTCCGTTAGGAAATGTTTATGGTCAGGCTGCATTATCAACCCATATTTGATCGACAATGAGCAAGGAAACAATGTCATCCGTGAATTTTCTGCACTACCAAACCATGATGGCTAATTTTTTGTGGCCATAAATGGTGAATAGGTGACATCAGTGACTTTTGGCTCACAGCAAGATGGCGCCACAAGCCACACAGCCACCCAAACAATTCAGTTATTGTATACAAATTTTTCCGATCGTTTCATTTCTTCCCAAAATCTCACCTCGTTCGAGTGATGTAACATCTCTGTAGCCATTGAAAATACCGGCCACAAACAACTGACGTTCTGGGAAATTAGATGGCGCGCACTGCATTATCGACATAAGCGAAGCAAAATGTCCTTTAAAGTTTTGTGATAGAAGCTCGTTCTTGTGATTTAACATCGCTGGGATATTTTCTCCTACTTTACAGTGGTAAAAATAAAAGTAAAGTTGCCAATTTACTGCTGCCTAAACTCAAATTTGCCACGCCATTCTTTTTTTTTTATTAATAAATATTTAGCCAGTTTAAATTTATTTTAAGATTTTTCTTTTATAATTAAAGTAAAAATCGTTTGATTAACTAAGATTTTTCGAAAACGCCATGAACTCTCAACTTCTCTCTTAGGCTGTCAGCTTGCGGTTAGTTATTTTGTATTTGGGTTCATATCCCAACTACTCCTTAAATAAATCATAATTTTTTCTGATTTTTATTAAGTTTATTAAAAAAGGGCATCGCATAACAGCAGAGGCATGAAGTACTGCCAGTTTAGAATTGACCTCCGTCCATAAAATCTTTTTGAGCCTGGGTAGCTGCTTGGGGGAGGTTTGCACATACTACAGGAGATTTGTGCCAAACTCAAGCGGCCGCTAGTTTCCTTGAAATGACCAGAAAGTCTCAACCATACCGCTAGAGTGAAGCAGTAGAAGAAGCATTCCACCGGCTTAAGGAAGTTTTTTGTATGGCACCAGTCTTCTCCTATCCGATAGCTGGTATTTATAAGAATGGAAGAGTCGATATTTTCTTATGGTATTAAGTGGGTCTGCTAATAATTTTAAAACGGGGTTGTGAAACCACAATTGTGAAAACAAATTAAGCAATTCAATCTCTAGGTAGGACAGGTGCGATCAGGGCTGGAAGCTTTTAAGGGGAGACTGCAGTATCGTTGTCGAAGTTATAAATAAATTTCAAATAAGGCAATTTCAGCGATTCCAAAGCAGGGTTGCAAACCACTACTCCTTGCTGAAGAGCTGGAGACTTTCAAACTCCCGGTCCAGAACACATGACTAACATGCTCACTGGATGCGGATCATTCACCCGTCGTTGGTGTTATTAAAGGCGAGATGATCTTGGCCCACAAAATCAATACATGCTTAGAACCACGCAAAACCACAACCACCACGATACTCCCGAAGGCCCAACCTCAATAATCAGTCAGAGAAACAGCTAAAAGTCTAAAGAGACAATTAGCGGAAACTCTGGGACTTACTGATTCCCGTGGAAATAACGTGAAGCTTCCAGTTGACCCCTGCTGCCTTCAAGGGACTAGGCGGGCTCCCTTATACTCTCAGCAGTAGAGGTCTAGATAGTCAAGTATTCTATAAAGACCAATAAGTGTGCCCCCAGTGGGGGAGGATAGCACTCTAAATACTCGTCAGTTCTGTTTAGTGACGAATTTATTCATTCAAACAAAGGTGAACGCTTCATCACAAAACAACATTCGTTTGTGGTCTTAAAAATGGTTGAGATACTACCAAGCTCGAAAAGGTGCACAATACACCTCACATGGAAACTTCAAAAGCAGAGCCGTGCCCACACTCCTTTCTAGAGAGCCAGAGACTATCTATATACTCACATCGACCCCCAGCAAGGTGATATTCTGTTGCAATGTAACAGCAGAGCTAATAGCCAAGTCCACACCTTTTCGCGACTTGGGTTGGCCACCACAGCCACCATTTTACTTCTGTGGGCTACTGCTTCCCATGGTACCACTTTGGAAATAACTGCTTGGGTCTCCAGAGTTCAATTTTTCCAGTTTTAGGCCCCTGCTTACCTAGGGAACTTATGCCATCTCTTACATCGAGAAGCATATGTCAAGATGGGAAGGTGCGCTCTTTTTGGGGGGCGGGGGCTGTGGAAAGCACAACTTGGAAGTGTTGTTCAGGCGTCAGTCTGTCTAATCTTGTTAAAGTGCCCAAACAAACTAAACACAATCACTTGACAGCTGACAAAATGGCCGCCAGTTAAAAAAGTGTTACCAATTTTAAGCTGTATGTCCGTATAACACCCAAGATACGCTTCCCAATAAGATGCTTTTTTTCCAACCTTAAGACGATTATTAACGTCTTTAAAACCGTGAACCCGATTCTATTTCCGTTTTATGTGATTTTGTGGTTAAAAATGGTTCTAAACATTTTTCATGCACAACAGCAATTTTCTTAAGGAGTCTAGTTAAACTGACAGCTAAATGTTAAATGTTAAATTAAAAAAACAAATATTCGCTTTTATTAAAAAATAAATAAATTAATAAAAACCAAAAAAAAAGAAATTTTTAAAATTTTGAATTCTCTAAAATTAAAATACAAAAAAAATCAAAAAAAAAATATTCCAGAAATTACAATTAAATTTGAAAAATTATTTATTAAAAATTATTTAACAATTTTAATAAATCAATTAAAAATTAATTAAATTAAAAGCTTAAAAAAAAAGTTAATTAAAAATAACAAAATTGAAAAATATAAAAAAAGTAAAGTCATCATCAAGCCAACCCTCCTACTTGTATGTATATAATGTTTCTAGGTCTAGTATCGAGCAAACGTTGCTGCAACAACAACAACAACAACAACAAACACAACTACAACAACAACAGCAACAACAACAACAGAGATCCCCCTCCCAAGCAATAACCCAACAAAGACATATAAATACTTCCCTGAATCCGGTACATTCACCCACTAATTTGAACACTCACAAGCATTCACCTTCTCCTTCTGCGATATCAGCTTCTCCTTTGGCAGCCGCCTCTAATGCTACTAACGCCTTGTTGGCAAATAATTTTAATTTGGCTGCTTCCTCGGCACCAGCCACGCCACAAGATTTCAATAACTTGGCCCTCTGGAATCAATTGACTCCGAGCCAACGTTTAGCCTTAACGCAACAATTTAAAAATTCTGGCAATTTATTGGGCAATAGTGTTAAGAGTCCCTTTCCTCCCCTACCCTCTTTGCCCTTGGATACCGATTTGATAACCATGTTGGACTATAATCCAAATAAGGCGAAAAATACTTCAACGCTGGGTAGCAGTAATAGTAGTAGCGGTAGTAGTAGTGCAAATGTGAATTTAGGATCTCGAAATAATGGTCAATTTACAAAGCCGCATGTGCCGCCCCTAATACCGGTTAATAGTTTGGATGGGCAACGTAAATCGTTACAACGTTCGACATCTTCTGCTTGTCCAAACACAACAGTACCTTTAAATTCTTCGGCTGCCCTAGAAGATTTTGAAAAGAAATTCAAAATGAACGACGAAATGAGGGCCGTTGTGCAAAAAGTTTTATCAAATCCAGACCTTTCGACTTTTATACAGACCAACGCCTCAAATACCTTTGTGCCTTTTATATCGCCACCCATATCGCCGGCAAATGGAGGTCTGGGTGTTGGTGGTAGTACTTCAGTGTCTATAGTGCCTAATCCACACGTAACAATAACACCACAACTGCCGCCTCACTTTAATCATAACAGTGCAGCAGCACACTCGCCTTCTTCCGCCTCCTCCACATCCTCTTCTTCAGGTGGAGGGGGAGGAGGAGGAGGAGGAGGAAGCCGACAAAAAAGTGTCATTTGTTCAACAAACGCTTTAGGCTCAGCTGCAGCTGTAGCTGCTTCATTATTGCCTTCTCCCTCCACCTCCTCCTCATCATCATCCTGTCATTCCCCCTCTGCTAGTCGAACGAAACTGACTACGTACAGCAACCACCCGTACGCCTCACAATCACAACTTTCCTCCTCTTCTTCTACACCCACACCAATGGAAGTAATTGATTTATCTTCCCCCCGAAGGTCTCTGCAAGCTGCCTCAGCCTACTTACAACAACAGCAGCAACAACAACAGCATCAAGCGGCCGCTGCAGCTGCCGCCCAACAACAAAGTCAACAGCGTTTAGCTGCCGCAGCCGTAGCCCAACATCACTCCCAGCAAAATGGTCGTAACTCCTCGAATGCCTCCAATTCCTCACAAGTCAACTCGGCTAGTATGCATTTGCAGCGTCATGCGGCCATGGCGGCAGCCGCCGCAGCCGATAACGCACAACGCCTAAATGTTATACCTGAAATACCCGCCAACAATATGAATATGCAGCCGTACAAGGTGCAAAAAGTGTATGTGGAAAGCAATATGGTACCGTGCATCAATATGAAGGCCTACAATGACAATGAGCAGCTGATGACCTTAACCGATTTCCAGAAATATTTCTATCCACAGGTACCACTGGACCAGTGCAAACGTTTAATTGAAGCTTTGGGTGTAGAACTCTACAAGGGCAATAGGTAGGTCCATCATTTTTTGTTTTAAATAACTCTTCTCTTCTCTACTCCTTTTCCTTTTTTTTAAAGACACCAACTGAAAATCCTTATGGAACATGATCGCCAGCACAATGAGAACATTCCGTTAGTGCAAGTACGTGATATTTTGAAATACATGACCCAATTGACATTCATGATAAGAAATCAAGAGCAACCACCCAATAAAAGATCGCGTATAAGCTAGGAATTGGGTTGGGGAGGACAACATGCACAAGCAGCGCAAGCAGCACTAGCAGCAGCAACATCGGCAACATCAACAACATCTCAAGAATTAGAGCAACATATGCTCAGAGAGTCTTCGACCTTAAGGCATCATTCAACGAATGGTGTCACAAAAAATGAAAACTCCTCGAATATGGCTTCATCGCATAGCGGTAGCAACAGCAATAAATCAACTTCAAGTTCCGCACACAAAACAACACCCTTGGCACCACCACCACCTCATAATGCGCTTGATATGTTGTACTCCCCGTTGTCATCCTCATCCTCAGCATTAGCATCATCGTCATCAACAACATTATCATCATCATCATCCTCAGCTGCACGCCAACATTTGTTGCAGCAGCAGCAAAATGCCTTGCAACAATTCCATCAACACCAACAACAACTTCTACAGCAACATCACCAGCAGCAACAGCAACAGGCCGAAAAGGCTGCTAATCAACAACACCAACAACAACATCAACATCAACAAAGTAAATCTTTAAGTTCTACGGCCTCACACAAATCAGGCGGAAATAGTACGAACTCTACGTCTTCTGCGACGTCTACAGCAGCCCAAAGATTATCTGTGACAGCGGCTCAACAATTGGCAGCCGCTGCTGCAGCTGAAAGTGCTGCTGCTTATTACTCAGCAGCCGCTGCAGCTGCAGCTACCATGTTAAGTCCTCCCCTAAACGCAGCAGCCGCCAATTCCACTTTGAGTGCAGTTAATCCATTTGCCAATCCTTTTGATTGGTTGGGTGCCACTTCAACAGCGATGGCTGCAACAAATTCAAACAACCACAGCCACAAACGCTCTAGCTCTTCTTCGTCATCAAATTCTCATTCCTCTACCTCTACCCATCAGCAGCAGCAGCAGCAGCGTAATGGAAATTCAACACACTCCTCTCTGGCTGCTTCAGCAAGTGATTTTCTTTCAATGTTTAGCACAAACAATCATGGCTCATCCTCCAGTTCAAATCACTCTGCACAAGAAAATCATCATCAACGATCCTCTTCAAATAATTCTGCCTCATCGTTGGCTTCAACTTCATCTTCAACTGCAGCGGGTAATAAATCTTCCAATTTCTCCGTGGCTTCTTTAACCTCAAACAATGGCACCAACAATAGCAACAATAACAATCACAATTCCTCTGCCACATCATCGACAAACAATTCTAATGCAGCGGCCGCCAATTCCGGTATTAATACTTCCTCTGCCTCAGCTTCTTCGGCAACATTAGCTGCTCATGCTGCCGCCGCTTCGGCTGCTTTATTCGGTGTAGCCGCTCCATTTTCGGCACCAGCCTTAGTTAATCCTTATCCACCTCATTTGCCAGGTGTATCTGCAGCCGGAGCACACGGACTACCTTCGCCAACAATTTATCCACCCACACCACCACCTTCTGCACCGTGGATACATCCCTGGTATGCGGGCGATACTTTTTAAGCCAACAAATGTAAGAGAAAATTTATTTTCATTTCTTCATTTCTTTTTCCATTTTTAAATCGAAAATTTAATTAAATTCTATTTGATGAAATAAAGCAAAAACACAAATCAACTTTTGCTTTGTTTTGTTTTGCTTTGAAAGGCAAGAAAGAAAGAAAGAAAGAAAGAAAGAGAGAAAGAGCGTTTTAGTAAACGGTGAAAATAGATAAAGAAAACAAAAATAATCTATTGTTCTTTTTCAACAGTAACAAACAAAGAGAACTAAAATACAAAAGTAATAAATGAAAAGAGTAATCAAATCTTTTAAACAGAGAGAGAGAGAGAGGGAGAGTTTGCAATAAGAAAAGAGAGTTTATTTTAAATAAGAACAGAAGGCAGGTATTTAGTAGAGAGAAAAAGAGAGAGACAGAGAGTTTTTCTTTATTTTCGTTTTATTAAGAGCAATTATTCAGAAAAGAGAAAATACAATTAATTTGTTTTTGTTTATATCAATTAAAATTAGAGAAATAAAAAAAGTACAATAAATTCTCATTTCCTTTTGTTTATCCAAACAATTTCGTTTAATTAATATTTCCGGCATGGCTGTGATATATTCTACATGCTTTTGAATGCTTTGTTAAAATAATCGAATAAAAGTGAAACCGAGTTAATGGATGACATTTATAAAGTTTAACCAAAAATGAATATAAAGTTTTCTATTTAATTTTGCTTGGCTAAAAAATAAATCACAATTTTTATTCGATTAATCGAATTAATTTTTTTAATCGATTTTGCGATTATCGTTTTTATATCAGTTTTTTTTTGTTTTGTTATGTTATTCGATTCGTTACAATTGACTAATTTTCCCAATGACCGTTTTAAAATAAAGAGGTATTTAAAAAGTGTTTTTCTTTGAAAAATTTTATTTTCTAAAAATAAATTTTTATTCGAATAAAATATTTTATTCGATTAAGTTTTTTTAATATGGTGTTTAATTTTTTAAAATTATTGTTTCTATCTTAATCTTTTTCTATTTAATTTTTTTTTTGTTATACTATTCGATTCGCTACAATTGACCAATTTTACAAATAATTGCTTAAAAAAATAACGAGGGTTTTAAAAAATTTTAGATTACACATTAAATATTTTGTTTCTTCAAAACATTTAATTTAAAATTTTTTTCTTTGAAACATTTTTTTATTCGAATAAAATATTTTATTCGATTATTTTTTTTTAATATGGTGTTTAATTTTTTTAAACTATTGTTTCTATCTTAATATGAGAGTAATCGCTTATATCAGATTTCTTATTTTTTTTTGTTATATTATTCAATTCGCTGCAATTGACCGATCTTACGAATAATCGTTAAAAAAAATTTTGATTACACATTAAATATTTTGTTTCTTGAAAACATTTAATTTTAAATTTGTTTCTTTGAAACATTTTCTTATTCGAATAAAATATTTTATTCGATAATTTTTTTTTATATTATGGTGTTTAATTATTGTTTCTATCTTAATATGAGAGTAATCATATGTATATATTCGATTTGCTTCAATTGACCGATTTTTCGAATAAAAATTTAAAAAATAATGAGGGTTTTAAAATATTTTAGTTACACATTAAATATTTTGTTTCTTAAAAAACATTTAATTAAAAATTTTTTTATTCGAATAAAATATTTTATTCGATTATTTTTTTTTTAATGTGGTGTTTAATTTTTTAAAATTATTGTTTCTATCTTAATATGAAACTAATCGCTTATATCAGATTTCTTATTTTTTTTT
Organism: Trichopoda pennipes; assembly: GCA_030448955.1. Lineage (NCBI taxonomy): Eukaryota > Metazoa > Arthropoda > Insecta > Diptera > Tachinidae > Trichopoda > Trichopoda pennipes. Next base: position 3,045,808 of record JASKUP010000056.1, on the reverse strand, counting down.
TGTTATATTATTCGATTTGCTGCAATTGACCGATTTTACGAATAATCAAAAAAAAAAAAAAATAATGAGGGTTTTAAAAAAGTTTTGTTTCTTGAAAACATTTAAGTCAAAAATTTTTTTCTTTGAAACATTTTTTTATTCGAATAAAATATTTTATTCGGTTAATTATTTTTTTAATAGGGTGTTTAATTTTTTTAAATTATTGTTTCTGTCTTAATATAAGAACAATCATTTTTTGTAACAGATTTTGCTTTTTTTTTCTTATATTATGCGATTGACCGATTTTACGAATAATCGTTTAAAAAATAATAAGGATTTTTAAAAAGGTTTAGATTACACATTAAATATTTTGTTTCTTGAAAACATTTATTTAAACATGTTTTTCCTGGAAAATTTTTTTATTCGAATAAAATATTTTATTCGATTAATTTTTTTAAAGTTATTATTATGCATTTTGAATTGTTATAATGCATTTTTTCGGCCTTAATTTATAATTAAACAATTTTTTTTTGTTTGCTTATGTTTAATTAATAAAAATCTAATGATTTTTTAACTCTCTTTTCTTTAGTAGCTCTGCGCTGTATAACATTTCTTACTCTTTTCAAGCGAGTTGAGTAGAGCGATTTTTGTTTTCTTTATTTAATGCGTCATAGTTTTATATTCTTGATCAATTGTTTTCTATGAAAACTTATTGTTAAGTTTTCTTTAATTTATTATTAAATATATAGAGTATAATCTTTTTTTTTTAATTAAAAAAAAGGGCTTTATAGAAAAAACAAATAGATGTGTAGTTAAAATATCTCCTCTTTTTAAAAAAATTATTTAAAAAAGATTAACTTTTTTTATTTAAAAAAAATAATCAATATTAAACTTGCCAAAAAAATATTTTTTATTCATTTAATTTTTTCCTTAACCAATAAGCAAGCCCCCCCCCCCCCCCCAAAAAAATTAAAATTAATTTTGAAGAAATTTTGGAAAAATAATAAAATTTGTATATCTAAAAACAGAACTGAAAATATTAATACAAAATTTAAATAATAAATTGCAAGAAATTTAATTAAATAAACAATATTTTTTAGTTTAAGGTACTTAATGAAAACCAGAAATAAAATTAATATAACTTTTTGTCTCTTTTGTTGTAAAAAAAAATAAAGAAAAAAAAACAAAGTTTGATATAAAAAAAATACTAATATTTTATATAATTTGTTTTTATAATACAAATAAGAAAAGAAAACAAGTAACTGCTTAAAAAACTCTTAATTTATTAAAACATAAATTAAAAATGTTAAAAAATAAAATAAATTACTAAAACAAAAAAAAATCGAATCAAAAGAAATAAAATTTCTGTTTAAATAAATTTCTTTAAATTAAGCATTTGTATATAAAATTCATTGAATTAATTTAATTTTCTAAATGCTTTTCAAATAAATTATTAAATTATTAATTTAAAACTAGTTTTTAGTTTAATTTTATTTATTTAATGTATAAAAATAAATCGTAAGTTTTTTTTTTTTTTATATTTATTAATTAATGCTTTTTCCCTTACAAAAACAAAACAAAAATGAATACAAATAACTAAAATTAAATCAATTTACTATTATTATTATTATTATTCATATTATTATTTATGTTTTAAAATATAAATTTAATTATTATTAATTATAAACAAACAAACAAATAAACAAAGAAAAAAATTAATTAAATCAAATTAAAGTATAATTAGCTTAAAGTATTATTAATATTTAATTACTTAAGTAATTACTCTCAACGTTAAAAGCTTAAAAAGCTTTACGTTTAATTTCTTGAAATTACTACAAATTATTATTAAAATAATAAATAAAATTATAAATAAAATAAAAAGAAATCTATCATTCATTACAAAAACAAAAAAGAATAAAGTTGCAACAAAAAGGAAAACTACAATAAATTTTCTTAAATAAAATTATAATTATTATTAAAAGAATAAAAATAATAATAATAAAAAAAAAATCAAAATAAAAAATAATTGTTTTAAATTTTTAAGTTAAAAAGCTGGGATGAAAAAATCGTCTCTCTCCTATAAAAACAAAATTCATCCCTTTTTTTAATGTTTTTGTGGGTTCAAGTAGCCTCTAGCGAGAATCGTCATTCCGCCCTATGCCAGACTCCGTTGCGTTTAGTGGCTTAAAACCTAACTTAAATACGGCATATTTTACTCCCCCCAGCACCGCTTTAAAGAGAGAATCCCTATTTGGTCAATGTGGCCCTGCTCTACTAAGCCTGCGTCTAGGCACTCACTTTAAACACTAAATCAGTTTTGATTCAACATTACGCTTCTTTTTGCAGAGTACACGCTCCACATATTTCGCCACAGTTGTTTTCGTAGCTGTCGTTCGGCCGCTTTATACCTCCAACTCCGTACGATATTCAGATCAACGGTGGGTGACACTTAAAGAACGTGTGTTCTGCCTACCCCTTGTGAATGCAAAAGTAAGTGCTGCATTTTCTCATATTGTAAAGGTACTTCCGAAAGTAGCTCTCTCCAGATAGCATCGGCAGACGGTGGCTCAGGATCAATTTTCATTGGCCAAAACCTATTTTCAGCCCAATCTCGAATATTCCCTAGGAATTTCTTTCGCACGGAAAATACTTTTCTCGAGAAAATATTCCTCCAATCACAGATTTCGCGGGAACAAAAAAAATTCATTCATTTGGCGTTTTTGAAAAATGGTACCGTAATTGGCGTAAAACGTCAATCAATATGACACTTTGCAAAATCTATTACAAAAAACGCCATTTAAATGCGACCGTGATTGGCGTATTTGTCTTTCAAAAGTGCAAAAATTTGTCATTAAAATATTTGCTCACGACATATTCAAATCAAACAAAAAATAAGTTCAATGTTGCCTTTAAAAAACTCGCCGAATTTTCTTCTCTTCCCACAGTTGAAAAAAAGGGAAAAGATTTATTCATAATAGGAGAAAAGGGAGAACACTCACGCGGAATTTTTATTCATGATTGGGCTGAATATATACATATTTCATATAATATTTGAAGCAGCCATAAAAGAAATTCCAATGGCAACCTTCTATGTATTTTCGAAAACCTTTAAACAGCTGAGAGCAAACAACAAAATTGAAAACACAAAAGCAAATAAAAAATTTTCAGTAAAAATGGTGCCCTTACAATTTTCTTAATTTTAAACGGCCCAATTATGAATAACTATTACCCGGGAGTTTTTTCTCTTTTCCCAGTTCCACTATTTTAAATAAATTCTCCCCGGGAAAGTTTTCTCTTCTCCCTTTCCCCTTATTCCAAACGAATTTCGAAAATGAGAAACTCTTCCCCGGGAGAAAAAGTAGGCATTACGAATGTCAGTTAAAGGGAGAATATGATTTCAAATTTATAGAATTATTCCGTTAACAAATTGAAAGGGAGTTGTGCTAAAAATGTAAGTATTTTAATTTTTCTTTCATAAAATAAACATAAAAAATATCTTCCTCATTTTCAGGTGCAAAATAACTAATCAGAAGCAGTTGGATATGCTTTTAAATGAAATGCAAACTCACCCAGGCATTGCCCGTGGAATGCACAAAGGAAGCATGGAGGAATTAAATAGATTTTGGAACAATTTGGAGTCAGAATTAAATTCAATGGGACCACCAACAAAAAATGTTTCCGAATGGAAAAAGGTATGCTTGATGATATTTTTTTTATATGTACATGAATAATGAAAATGCAAAATATGCTACAGGTGTGGTCTGATCAAAAAAAATATGTCCGGCACAAGGCTGCCCAAAATCTTAAATCCTGTAAAGGAACGGGCGGAGGGCCGAATATGGAGAAGAAGTTTTCTGCAATGGAACAGGCCATTTATAATTTAATAGGGATGAAGGAATCTGTAGAAGGAGTAGCCAGCACATTTGGATTACGCAGTTCCTCTTCAAATGCTAGCAGACAAACAAGCAGAAGAGAATATCGGAGATATATTGCAGGATATTATAGTGACCGACGATGCAACTATTTCAGGGGCCTTACTGTGTAATTCGATACGAAAATGAAAATCTTTCGAACAAAATTTCCGATACGAAATTAAAATGGTACCGGCTTACATTTTCGAACAGCTAGCAGTGTTGTATTAGTTAGTATCTGAAGAAAATACTTTATTAACTTGGAAGCACTTGTTCTTCAATGTCAAAAGGACAACAAAATTTAAAAAAATATTTTTTTAGCAGTATCACTGAATTTCAATCCAACGATTTTTCATTTTTTACAGTTTTCTTTTGATGTGGTTGTGGAGCAGGTTGCATATTTTTCACATTCCAATTGAAACATTTTTTGTTTTAGTTCTAATTAGGCCAATTTTCTTTTATTTTTTTCAAGCTCGATTTTCTTTTTGAATTCAAATTTTTGAATTTGGAGTTCTAGACTTCGTTCTTCTATTTCACATTTACGCTTTGAATACCTTTTTATGTCAAATATATTGTCTTTTAATGATTTTAGTAATTTCTTATGTTTTTTTTTTTTTGATTTTCATCAATTTTAATTAAACATTTTAAAGAATTTTCTTGGAAAGATATTTGATTTTCAACTTGTTTGCTTAACAAGCTGTCAGTATTAAGCGCACTTCTCTTCCGAATGGACCTACTAGGAGTGTTTATATTTAAATTTTCTTTATTTTGTTCCTGAGGATGTAAAATTGATTGGTCTATAATTTCAAAATTGTTTTCCAAATCTTCTTCGGCTATATTTATAGATGATGTTGTTGGCTCTTTGTTTAAAGTTGCAGCACCAAATTCCTTTCCTCCACTTATGCCATGAATAGATGTGTTTAACGAGAGGAGTTCGTACACCTGTTCCTCTAGTGGGGTAAGAGCACAATAATTACTAGGTCCTCCACCGGTGCCTGAAATTCCCATTTTGTTGCGCTTGCACTTTACTTTAATGTGGTTTTTATAATCGGCCCATACTTTCTTCCAGCCGTTACTATCACGTGTGGGCAAACATGCAGAATTTAATTCCAAAGTTAATCTTTCCCATAAGTGCCACGATTTGCTTTTTGCTTCCGGAGAATTTATGTGTCCCTTGGCCAAGTCGGGATGTTGCACCATAAACTCTACCAAAATTTCAAATTGTTTGGATTTTGTGTTACAGTTTTTCTTTTGTACACTCCTACAATTTAAATGAAACACAACTTCACTTTAAACATAACAAAAATTTATTTTTTTCCATAAAAATTATAAAATTACTTACATTTTTTTCTCTTCCGATAACAAAATGTCTTTCGAATGAAATACGAACAGTTTTAACTTTTTGACACTCATTTTCGTATTACAGAGTTGCATATCCGAAAGTAGTATTTTTGAATACGAAAAGGGGAAAAAAGTATTCTCATATTCGGAAATCAATTTACGTAAATAGGATTACACAGTACAATATATTCGAATTCGTACAAATTTTTATTCGAATCGAATTACACAGTAAGGCTCCTGTGTTTGTTTTCAATAAAAAGTTATTATATAACAAAATTAATAAGACAACATATTGGTTGAATTATTTCAGTAATTTATTTTACAGTTTTCATTGTGATAGTAGCAAAACTACCCCAGTGATTTCAAATTGCAAGTGGCAAACGTGAAAGTTTTAAAATGCACAAAATTTTGTGCACAGAACACATTTCTTGTGCTTTCAAATCACTTTCATGAAATGTGATTTTCAGAACAGGCCTGATAATAGGAGAAAACTCACGCGGAATTTTTATTCATGATTGGGCTGCAAATGTTGCAATTGTACTTTATTAGTGCTCTTCGACCAAAAGTAACAATAAAATATTTTCTTGTAAATTTAAATTTTGTTTCATAAAAATATTACATTTTGAATGTAACTCCCTTCCGTTTTGTAAGTGAAATATTTTTAGGGAAAAACTAAATTCAAAATCATTGAGAATAACTGCTTTTTTCCCCATTTAATTTTATTCCCCTTCACACGGTTGATAAAAATGAGAAAAGTGAGAAATTTCATGAGGAATTTTTATTTATAATAGGAGGAATGGGAAAAAGAACTCCCACGGAATTTTCATTCGTGATTGGGCTGAAAAAGTTTAATAAAGTAAATACAATTAAAAAATACAATTACGTACATACATACACCCATCCATACAGCTTAAGATACATTAAACATTTATTTTTTATAAGAATTTTTTAAATACACAAAAAATAATAACAAAATAAAAAAAAATCAAAATAAAATTCGTATTTAAAGAATTTACTTTAAGATGTCAGACAGAATTGTCCTTTTGTAGACAGGTCGCCATCGTAAAGCAAGCTATAATAACATCAATTTTCAGGCATTTGTATTAACACTTTGTGAATCGGGTATAGCTCGTATAATTTCCAATACAGTTTCATGTGATTGATCCGATATTTTTGGCAGACTTAAAAAATTTTTTACAATCAGCTTTAAGACACGGTCTTTAATATCGAAATTTGTTGTATAATCTGCGACTTCTAAAGTTTGAAAAATGTTTTCACGTGTTATATTGAGTTCTAAGAAATATTTGCAAAACCAATGTAAACGATCGTTGGAAAGGCCATAAAAATGATGAGCCTGAAGTAAATATAAAGCATCCTGTGGCGGTAATTTAATATCGCCATAGTAAATATAACGCAACAGTGATTGCAAGGCTTCCCTAGAGGGTATGATGTCGCCAATAGAAATCTGAAAGAGTTCAAATTAATTTATTATTTAAAGTGTTGATTTTCGTTCGTTAAACTAAAATATTTTATATGCAATAAAAATTTTAAAAACCAAATGAGAATTTTATTCTATTTATATAAAAAAGAACTTTTAAACAAATTTTAATACAGAAAATTATAAACTTTTTTCGAATTTTCTCTTTTGTTTGGCTAACTTTTTTTTGAGAAACTTTCTCAAGGGAGGAAAAATTGGTACTTTTTAATAAAATTTTTTTATTTAAAGAAAGAATTTCATATTTATTCTTAAAAAGTTTTTAAAATAATTTTTATTTTGGTATGTTGTTCTGGTACTTTTTTTTCATTGATTTTTAAAATTGTTTACTTTAAAAAACAGCAAAGTCGTGACTTCTTATTCAAAAAATGTCTGTGTATATATTTTTTGAGGTTATTGTTGACACAATTTAAGTAAATCTAGTTTGTTCTACAAAAATTGGTACTTTTTTGTATGTGGTACTTTTTTTTACTACAAAAAAATTGATATTTATGGCCAAAACTGTTCATTTTTTTACTTTATTTTGGTACCTTTTTCATTGGCCTCTAGAGGCTTTTATAAAATTTTTATTTTTTTAATTGACAATTTTAATATTTTGGTACTTTTGTACAGTTAAGGCCGTGTCAGATAAAACTTTTGCTTTGCGTTGCATCAGAGTTTCGCTTTGACATTTGAGTTAAACTGTACGTAAATGTATGAAAGTTGCCACATAAAGCACTTTTGACGCAGCGCAAAGCGAAATGTTAACCAACATTCAACTTTTTGTGCGCTTTGACAAACACCTGGCTTTTATTATTTGTGTTTGTGTATTTGTGTGTGGGCGTAAACAAAATATTCATGAGTGTTGTCAAAGTTTATTGTGACATACACCACTTGATTTACGCTTTTGCTTTAAAGTTTCAAATGTCACGCAAAGCAACAAAGTTTTATCTGACACGGCTTTTAGTGATTCATTAATTTTGTAACATTGGTTGATTTTTTATTATTTTAATAGACAATTTTTAAATTTTAGTATATTTAAACACTTTGGTACTTTGTTATATTTTAATTAAGTATTATTTTTGTAACCCTTTTCTATTACTTGGATTTTTTTTATTTCACAATTTTTATATTTTGGTACAATTGTACACTTTAGTACTTTGTTTTATTTTGAGAACATATTTGAAGTTGTTTGTTTTGTAGTTTAATTAATTTTTTGTTTTTTGAAAAAAAAAAAACAATTTTCGGCAAAAATCCAACCGGTAATATTTTTGTCTTAAAGGGTGCGCTTACGCTTAGTCTTTGCTGTTGGATTTTTATTTTTACTTTATACTTCTTCTAAAACTGATTCTTTCGTAAATTATCATTTTTTGAAATAATTAAGTTTTGTTAATCCTTTTATTAGTTTAGTAAATGGTATTTTAAGTAATAAAAATCTTAAGCTCATTTTTAAAAATAGTACTTTTTAAGTACTTAAGAATTCTTGCATTATTTGGTATTTATTGTACAAAGGTTGAAAAAAATTAAATTTTTGCTAAATTTTAGTTTTGTGAACCTGGTACTTCTTTGTAAAAATACGTACAACTTAAAAACAATTAATTGGTTTAAAATTTCGAAAAGGCATGCAAAATGCTAACTTTTCATGTGATGAGTAGTGGACTGACTTGACTGGTCATGGTATTATCATCAGCAAGAAAGTTTTTGTTTATTCTCAGAATTTTACTATCTTTGGTGGATCACTTGGTTCATTCATATGTAAAAAAAAAATATGCAAAAGTATGGATATGGCAACTAATGCCAGGGTTCCACAATTTTCGGACTAAATGATTCTGGTGGAGCCAAAATTCAAGAAGGAGTATATTTCCTTGCTGGTTATGGACAAGTTTACCAAAGAAATGTAAATTCACCGGGCCTTATTCCACAAATCTCTTTAATTATGGGTTCATGTGTAGGAAGGACTGTTAATTCCCCAGCATTAACTGACTTTATTTTCATGGAAAAGAATAGTTCATAAATGCTTATAGCCGGATCAGATGTAATAAAAGAGGTTACCTATGAAGATTTAAGTTTCGAAGCTCTCGGTGTAGCAAAAATGCATACAAGCAACACAGGAGTGACAGATGCATGATGCATTTTTTCGTACTTATCACGACTTTCAGCCATTTTTTTTTGTCAAATTTAAGAAATTGGAAATCAATCAAGTTAAAAATTTTTTTTTGCTTTTATTTATGTTTTTTAAAAATTGTTTGAATACTTTATGAAATTAAGCGAATTTCAAAGTTTTATCATGTTTAAATCGATGATATTCTATTTTATTTTTGAATAACAATTAACAACTATTTAATAACTTACATTCACTGTATTATCCGGTGGCGGAAATGAACGAAACATGCTTTGAAAATATTGACTTCTAGCTGCTAATATCGATTTATGAGCTATTATAACTTGACCGTCCAACACCAACGTGATATCACAAAAATCTCTGCCCGTAGACTCTAAAAATACTGCCATATCACTTTCCAAGGTGGCGCCTGAAAAACACGATTCATATTCAATTTTGGACAACTACACAAAAATCTTTTTCAACACAACATACCAACAGCATTCATATTGTGATCCGCTATTTTACTAGGATTAAATTTTTTGTTCATAATTTCTACCACTAAAGGTTTGTCAAAACCATTTAATTCTTTCGACATCACAACATCGGCAAAGTTTTCTTCTTTAATCAAGAAATTCATACAATGATCCTTGACAATTTGTATCCTTAAAAAATAAATGAAAACAAAAAAAAACTTTTTTTTGGGAACATTTGGGAAATAAATATAAAAATCGAGCCACCCACTTCTTTTTATCAGCATAATATAAGCCCTCCAAAACATTTTGTTTATTGATTTTAAAATCCAAACACTGGATACAGGCAGGAGCCAAGCGTGGCATTAAAAGATCAGCCACCTGATGAATATCGGCTATGAGAATTATTATATTTTTGTTGTACGATTCTTTTAAATCTATGCGGTCGGTGTAAATATAATTTAGAATGAATTCAAAGGCCTCGGGATTGGCATTGGGTAATTTAACCTCTAACAAAGATTCTTGATTGTCAGCCTGAGGACATGCACCGACTTTGATGCCTTTTGAATCTAATTCCTTTTCAATTTGCTGTCGACGGGCTTTACGGGCAGCTAATATTTCTGTTTTTAAATACTTCGATCTGGCTGCTACAAAAGCTATATGAGCCATTATTTCGATTTCTTCAGGACCCACTATAAATTTTATATCGCAGAATTGTTTTTCACTGAAAAATTTCCCATAATCATCGCGCAAAGTGCATTCGGGATAACTTGAGAATTGAAAACAAGTGGTATCATCACTGACATTATTGTTGTCATTTTTGCCGCCATACATATAGATGGCATCATTTAGGACGATACTTGAATGAAGTGCTCTACCCGAGGGCACCACTGAATTAGCTTCAAGTTGTATAATCGACCAGACTTGATAATCCAAATCGTAGCAATGTAAATCATTAAGAAATGTTGATCCAGAATGGCCACCAAATACATACAAGAAGCGATCATGATGAACCAAAGTATGGCCATAGCGTTGTGAGGGTGGCTGAGACGCAACACCTGTTAAAACATGTTCGTTACCAATACGACGCCAGCTGGGTGAACAAGAATTTTTAATTTTAAAATTTTTTGTTATTTTTTTATTGTTGTTTTTGTTGTTTTACTTACGTTTTAGTTTTAAAATTAAATTCGAATAAAGAATTATTCGTCGTGGTTTGCCTACCATTTTTTCCTGAAAACACATACATACAATCGCGTGCCACCACCGTTGGAGAATAGTAACAAGCTGGTGGACATTCTCCTTTCTGTTCGATTTTTTCCCACAGATGGTTTTCTTTCTATAAAGTGACGCTTTCTTTTTTTAATTTCTCTTATATGTTTTTTTCTATTAGAATTTCTAAATTTCTTTTCATTTTAAGAATTTCCCTTGAGAAAAATTTTATAAAAAGACTTTTTTTTATTTTTTTAATTTTATTCATTTAAAAAAATTGTAACGAATTTTAAAAATTTCTCTTCATAAATAAAAATTTCTCAAAGGGGGAAGAGATTCATTTCTGGCACATTATTCTACATTAACAAATTTTCCTATTGGAGAAATTTATTTAAAATCACTCAAGGGAAACTTTACGAAAAGTCAATCTTTTATTTTTTTTTTAAGTTTGAAAAAAAAAATACTTTTCCAAATAAAAACAATTTCTATATATTTGAAAGGTCTTCCTTGCTTTATATTAACAAATTGGCAAATGGTACTGGCTGGCAATCATGCTGTCTCGAGCCTTCTGTGTAAAAGAAAAAAATCTTTTGACGCCAAATCTGAGGAACAAGATTGACTCGTCACAAATACATTCGACATGATCGGAGAGAGTTCAGTTAGTGGGAAGGTTGCAGTTTAGTGTCAGACGGGCCTTAAGTCAGAACGATATGACTACGAAGGTCAGACGATCTAATAATATTTTAGGTGATATTTCTGCATCACCATCATGATGATGGAAGCAAATTTTTAGCCCTTTTTGAGACATCCAAGCAAAAAAGAAAATTGTCGGCTAAGCTGCCGAGCAACCATAAAAATGACTCTTTCTCACTGTTGACATGACTTATCAAGAGGATAAATTTATTTGCCTGCATTGAAGTTAAGCATCCGATTAACTGTTTTTATAGGCGACCTGTGGTACCCTACTCGCTTTCATTTATCAAGAATTATATGCGATTCTTTGGATTTTACAAGGCGTAACGCTGAACATGTTATTGAATTAAAAACACAATTCCTTTTGGTAGAATTTAATTTAAGAATATTTAAAACTAAAAAATCCCTTCTTATGCTCTCCAAAAAATATCTTCAATTTTGTTTTTTTTTTAATAAAAAACAAAAAACTGTCGTGATATTCTTTCACTTACCGTTAAATTTAATGCCCACATATCGTCTAAACAACGATTGTTACTGTATCCAGCATAAATCCACATTTTATTATCATAAACAGCGGCGCCATGACCATAACGACCCACCGGCATTCTATTAAAAAATAAAAAAATTATAAACTTTTTCTTTAAGGGAAATTAAAAACAAAGAAGCAACATACTGCCACGAAAATGTCCATTTCTCCCAGACGGCTTTTTGAAAGTCATACTCAAATAAATCATTCCGTTGTGCACTATTACAAAAATCCGACATACGGCCGCCAAAGATAAACATAGAATTGCCAAATACCACAGCTGAATGGTCTAGAAGTCGTTCGGGTGGTGTGCCAGTTACATGGACAGGATTCCATAATTTATCCTCGACACCGAAACATTTTAAATCATTGAGATAGGCGCTGCCATTGTAGCCACCAAATATGTACATGGCATCTTTGTAGGCCACCGCAGTGTGGTGGATACGTCTGTAAACAAAGGAACAACAAAAAATGCATTTTCTTAAAAACAACTTCTTAGCAAAACTTACTTGTCTGTCGAACAATCCGACATTTTAGTCCAAATGAAGTTGCGCGAACTACTTAAACTGGAACGTTTCATTTTGCTGCAACTACTAGGTGTATCAACACTTCGGCGTCTTTTACGTTCTCCGGTTGCACTACTTGGACTGGAATGTGACATTTTGCTGAAACTATTGCGCGTATCAACACTTCGACGACTTTTATGTTCTCCCGTTTCTAAATGATAATGCTGTGCTGTTGCTGATAGTATTTATCAGCTTCAAATGCTATACAACCGAAAGAAAGTGCTATTGTGTCTGGTGTGCCGTAATCGTAATTCGAATCTTAGCATAAACCGAATGTTTCGTTAAAAAAAAATATGTTTTTTAACAATTTTAAGCAGTGGAGTTTCTGTTAAAAGTAAAATTTCGTATAAAATATTGCCAATTATTTGCAAAATACTTTTTTCCTATAAATTTAGTACGCAGCCTTGGAATTTGACCGAGTTCTGTTTAAGAGCAAAATGAATTGCATTTAAATTTCGGTTGTGATTTTGTTATTTAAATTTTGGCAGTTTTTGGTTTGGATCGTGTTATAACGCCAGAATAAATTAATGATGTTGGCACCCAAATGGAACAAATTTAAATTTATTTATGGCTTCGGAATTTAAAAAAGTGGGGTAAGTTGGTTTTTTGGCGAACTGTGTTATACGATTAAAGTAAAAAATTAAATATTTAAGAATAATTTAAAGATATTCTTGCGTACTTAATGATGACTGAAAGTCTAATTATTAAAACCAATTGGGTATGGTGTGGTGTAATGCCAACAAACAGTTGCAAAAGTTTCAAGGGTTACTGGCTACTAAACGTTTTGAGGAGAACCTTAGAAATTGATAACAGCAGTATTAGAGTTTTTGTTTATAGACTTTCATTTCTTGCTGGGTATGCATGAACTGCGTATGTTGTATCGTTTGGACTTGCATATATTGAAAGCTAATTGCCATCGTTTGTATTGAAGTAGTGCTTTGCATCGTTTATTGTAAGTAGATTATTCAATACCTTCTAAAAAGCGGTTTATTGGTTGTATAACAAATTTTAAGTATCACTTGAATATTTAAGGTTATGTTTAACCTTTTTGGGTTAGGAGTTTTCTTACTAATATTAAAAGCATTGATTTTTATATTCTTTTGAAATATTCTCAAGAAGTTTGGTTTATTTTTTGCATAGGCAAAATATGTCGTTATATTTTGAATTTAAAATAATTTTTCTTTAGTTGAATACCTTGGCGCCCTTGACGCCTCAATATCTGCCACATTACCAATTCGGTTTTAAAAAGGGTCATTCTTCGGTTGACGCGCTAACCTATTTTCAGAATGATGTTATTTGTAATTTAAGAAGGAAGGAGTGTACCGTTGCAGTGTCATTGGATATTGAAAAAGCTTTTGACAGGGCATATCAGTTAGGTATTATTTTTAAACTTATGAGAATAGGCTGTGAAGCTTTTGTTGTCAAAATTCTTTTTAACTTTTTTAAGGAACGAAATTTTTTTGTTGAAATTAATAGAACTAGATCAGATTTAGGCAGCACTTTTTTGTGGTGTGCCACAGGGTTCAATTTTGGCCCCATTTTTATATAACATCCTTGTTTATGACTTTCCACACATCTTTAATGAATCAAAAAGCTTATTATATGCGGATGACTCTTTAATTTATGCGCATGATAAAAATCCGGAAGTCGCTTTAAGGAAAGTTCATGATCATCTCATAGTAATTGACAATTATTATGATAATTGGGATATTAAAATTAACTCTCTTAAATCGGAGACGATTTGTATCCGTAATGCCTCGGGTAAAGGTCCCCGTAATGCAGTTAAATTAAGTAAAGGGTTGAATCTCTCTTTACGCAATACGGTTATTTCCTTTAAAGATTGTATAAAAAATCTTGGGGTCACAATAAACAAGCTATTTAAGTTTAATCAACATGCAAGAATTGTTAAGATTAGGTGTCAGCGTATTAAGGGTATGTTTTCCAGACTATTAGTTAACAGACACCTTGATCAGAGGACAAAAGTTTTGCTTTATAAGGTTTGTATCCGTTCAGCAATGCTGTATGGGTTTCCCATTTGGTTCTCCATCTCCCCGTCGGTTATGAAGGAATTAGAGATCTTTGAACGCAATTGCTTAAGGCTTTGCGTTAATGCTAATTTTAAAAACTACGTCAAAAGATACTCAAATAATATAATTTACCAAAAGGCAAAAGTGCAGCCACTTTCCTCATACGTTTTAGCTTTACTTAGAAAGTTTATAAACCGTCTTGAAATTCATGAAAACATTCTATTGAGGGAAGTATTTAACTCCCAATCTGCTTTTAATTGGTCAAACACTTTATATTTATCTCCAGTTGGACTTTTGCTAGATGAATCTAACTCATTCGATAGTGTCTTTGAGTACCGTCTACCGGAGTTTTACTCGCACTCAACTTCTGGCTCTAACAGAGGCTAATGTCTGTATATATATACTCGTATATGTGTGTGTATTTATATGCATATGTGTGTGTTTAAATACTCATATATGGGTGTATATATATAAACTTTGTATAGGTATTAGTATTTAGGTTTTGTTTATTGTTTTAGTTTTAAGCTTAGTTTTAGGTAGGTTTAAGTTCCTAACTTGAGATGTTAACGATCTCTATTATCTTTTATTATATGTTTGAGCATTATAATTCTATTGTTACCTTTTTGATTTAAGACTTTTTACCATACCAATTTGCATTAGCATATAGCGTTTACTTTTACTATGTTTATTAAAATAATACTTTACAGTTTTAAGTTATTTCTTTTATTATCTTACCATAAATTTTGTTATCTATTTTTAAAAGTCTCAATAAAAAATTAAATTAAATTAAATTAATTAATTATGTTTGAAGAGTAAATTTTCTGACGATGTGACTCATTTGGTAAATATCAGTTAAGATTAAGTCAACCTTTTTTGTGACAATATTCTGTGAACTGCTCTCAAATTTACTTTAAGCCTACAAAATGATGAGTGACGAAAAAAAATCTCTCGGAAATCAATCCATCCTGCTGCAAGAACAACTTGCCAAAAAATTAAAAATCTTGTTTTATTTTTAGGATTCTACTGATTTTTTAAAAACATTTGTTTAGGAAGTTTAGAATTCTTATGGGATTTTAACAATTTATTGGAAATAATTACGGATCTTCCAACTACGAAAATAATGAAGGTTTTAAGTGCTTATGTATTGGTTATTATATTTGTTGAAACCACAGCTTCCGTATGCCTGTTCAATTGATAAGCGAAAAAGTATATATTCAAAGCTCGAAGCTCATTTATTCATCTTATTCTCACCAAAGATTACAGGACACTGGACTTTCACGTCATCATTAAGTACGTAATTTCTTCAAATCATTGCTAAGTGTTTCATTTTGTAGTTCAATTTGATAATACAGTTCGCCGAGAAACTCACCCATTTCTTTAATTCTCAAATAACAACTTAAATTTGTATCTTTTCCATTGGCCAGTTACACACAGGTGCCGCGATCACTAAATTGTTCTAGCTTTAAAGTGGAATACCAGCCAATAGCTGCTGAGTTATCAACAAGAAAATCACAAGCGAATTTTACATTTCAATTTGCTTGGAAATATTTTATAAAACATCTTACTTTAACCGAGACTGCACTTGCTACCACAAACTGTACTTATTAGACTGTGCTTCACAAACTATACTGTGCTGTGCTTGTTATTACAAACACACGTGTTTAGCAAATTGCGGGATTCAGTAAACTTTTAAAGGAAAATGTAAAGTTCCTAATAAGAGGAATCCCCATTTTCAGCAGCACAGCTGTTATATTTAGTAGTAGAGATATCAACCATTCAAACATACACTAAGAAAAATTACTTTAACTTATATGGTGTTTCCACGGCACCTGCTTCGCTCTCTATTCTTGCTTCACACCCCAATCATAAGCGAATCAACCTGATTCGCCATACAAAATTTTGAGAGCGAAGCTGGTAGATTCATATTGAAGCTAGTTGCGAAGCAAGTAAAAATCCTCTCTTCCCTAATTTTTATCGTAAGTTTATCTGCACTAGTTATCAAAATTAAACATTTTTGTAAACAAAGAAAATTTACAAACAAAATAAAGTTAAAACTTAATTAATTAATTTTAATTTTATAAAATTAAAAAAAAAAAATGGATAGGAAAAAAAGTTATACTTAATGCTATCGCGGCAAGAAGGATATCTTCTGTTGTTTTTCAACTGTTGTTGTTGTTTTTCAACTGTTGTTGTTGTTTTTCAACTTATGTTTTTCTGTTTAATAACAACAGCCAAATCGAAGCAGATAAATGAGTCGTGTAAACAGCATGATTCACAAACTTGCTTCAGAGAGCGAAGCACGAGATTCAAACTGTCGTGGAAACAGGCTATTAGGATTTTGTTAATCTACGTTATAAGGTTTGTTCCCGTACTCTACTTTGGGAGCCCGCGGATTCCCAAATTTATCCAAAAGCGTTCTCGAACACAAAGTTTGGGCAAGTGAGAGAGAATTTGAGAGAATAATATTCTTCTTCTTTCTGCCCAAAACAGCCCGCACTTTTTCTTCGGGCTGATTTGGTAAGATTGTAAATCAATCAGCTGTTGCATAAAATAAACAATAAAAATTGTCAGCAAATAAGTTTTCTTTAGAGTTGAAATAAAACTTTTTATTAAAGAATATTGAAAAATGCAAGTAAATGCTTGAATTTTTTAAGTATGTATGTATGTACTTATATATCTATGTATAAAAACATACAAATGAGATATGTACATATGTATACATGCATAGATAACTCTACATACATATGTACATATTTCCATTGACATAAAACAAGTAAACAATTTTGACATTTTATTTCGGGCTAAAAATTTGGTTTTTAGTGTTCCCGTACTCTTAAACGTTTTAGTCAATGAGCCAGTTCACATTGGATTAGTTGTGCTGGTCTAACATGGCAGTTTGTAGGCATTTTCGGTGAGGGGGGTAGTTTTTGGTTGGCAGAATTTTTCTACCAGCTTCAACCCCGCACAACGAGAACGAAACTAATACACATGCATTTGTGAAAACACAGGTCTTGTGTGTTTTTTTTGCAGAGCGATTTTTAGTCTTCAGTTGGCTATTGTAGTGTAAATATGAATATGAATTCAAAAGTAGATAAATAGATTTTATGCTATTTATTTTTATCTTTTTTACTATTTTATCTTTTTTATTATTGAATTCAAGTTTTTGTTATAATATTTTTATATTTTACAGAAAATTAAATATGTGTTAATCTTTTAAACGTCTTTTTAATTAAATTTTAACGATATACATATTTTTTTAATATTTCGCTTTCCTATGGAAAGATTCTTCAAGAAAAATTAATTTTTAATAAAAAAAATTATTAACAAATTGAAAAAATTTTTTTTATTTAATTAAAATAAAAAAGGTCGATTAAGAATAAAAATAATTTTACGTAAAATAAAATAAGAAACAAACATTTCATCATCACTCACAGCCATATTTATTTTTTAATGCGTATACTGTGGTGTATACCGAACGAAAAACAAACATGAAATGAATAAAAAACACTAATACACACAAAGATGTGTATACGTATAGAATTTTGTGCTAAAATAATTAGTCTAGTGTGTTTTGGAAAGAACTAAAGTTGTGCGAAACAAATATTAATCCAATGTGAACTGGCCCATTAAGTAACTCTACAAAGCTCGTATTGCCAGCACACATTATTGTACTAATCCTTCACTAAACAATGAATCATGCGTACCATGTAAAGGACAACAGTGTTACGGGCACAAATAAATATTATCTATAATTACGGGTTCCTCTTGTGTTGCTTCTGTGGGGTTAGGGATGCCACCTTGGCCAGCTCAAATCCTCGGCGTGGGAACTCAACCCGCAAACACCTAACCGAAAGGACCGCACAACAACAAAAATATCACTGACACTAATAATCCAACAAAACTGAAAATTTAACTAAATCGATAATCATCCGGATCACCAAGACATGGGGAAAGATGGAACTCCCACAAACGCCACCTTCCCAACCTTGGTCATCATCATAATCTACAATGACCCCTCAATAATGTTCTCCTTTCCTTTTTGTTCAACACTTACCAAAATCTTACCTTGGACCATTTTCCTGTGTATACCGCGACCTACTGTTCCAAAACCCTACCAAAACTGATTAAGTACTCATTCCAAATTTCTTAAAAAACAATCACATATTTTTTTATTAACAATGAATGATGCTTAATCTAAACAATTATCAAAAAAAAAAGTATATTTGTTTTCTTATTTAGACAATAATTAATCTTGGGTACAAAAAAAAAACTAATAACCAAAAAAAACTTAATTTTCTTTCTTTTTAACGAATTTGAAATTTTTACTCTTTATTTTAAATTTGTAGTTTGCTTTTTATAATTTTTAAAACAAAATATTTTAACCTATTTTTTTTTTTGCTTAAACATAGTCACACCTAATTCAAGAACACCTATTTTAAGAATTTACTACGTTTTAAAAAGAATGATTCCAACTATCACAAGAAAAATTCTTCCTTAACTTTACAATTCTAACCTAAAGGAGCTCTGACCGACGTACTAGACGAAGTACAGCTGAAGTTGTCGAGAAAAAGCGTGTGTTTTATAAGCAAATTCACTTCCTAACCTCAAATTTCCTCACCTAATCACCCGTATTCCATTTGGCGACGGCAACATCGTCATCGATTTTGAGGCAACATTACTTTAATACTAATTTGGTATTCCCTAACAATCTAATGACGATGTTGCCAGTTTATCGATCATTTTAATAAAATATAACCCACACATCCAATATTTGAGTCACCGGATGCATTTGTGTACCGGTTTTTGAGAAAATTGTTATGAAAAAAATATAAACTGTGCCCCTGTAGGCTAGTAGGTGGTGTAACAGCTTGTCAGTCGGGGGTTTTGGATTCGATT
This sequence comes from Trichopoda pennipes, assembly GCA_030448955.1. NCBI lineage: Eukaryota > Metazoa > Arthropoda > Insecta > Diptera > Tachinidae > Trichopoda > Trichopoda pennipes. The sequence continues at coordinate 3,026,612 of JASKUP010000056.1, read as the reverse complement.
CCCAACAAACATTTTTTTTCACTACAAAAATAAAAATTAACTATCGGTGGAGCTGCTCAGTGATGAAGGTATGGTTACTGGTCGCTGTGCTGTCTTATACGACAGTTAATTTCCGACTAATCTTCTTTTTTGCACCACCTGTTTCATCTCTTTTCTATCCCTTCTAAAGAATGTAGCACGCTACTTGACTAAATAGGCACTGTTACCTGAAGTGTTACTTTTCTTTAAAAAAAACAGAAAAGAAGTGGAGGCACGGCCCTGCTACCGTGCACTTGAAAATTGCAACTACGGCGTATATGCACCTAGTGTGTATGCGTCTTAGGCGTGGGTCGACGCGTTTTCCTACACCCAGCGGTAAGACCACCATCTGATTATGGTCACATGGCGCGGTAGCTAGTGTGTATGGATCTTAGGGCGTGGGTCGACGCATTTTCCTATACCCAGCGGTAAGACCACCATCGAATTATGGCCACATGGCTCGGTACTTACTGTGTATGCGTGCTAGGGCGTGGGTGGACACTTTTTCTTACACCCAGTGGTAAGACCACCATCGGATTATACCATTCACTAAGCACTCCATCGCATAAGTCGTCTTTCCATCTGTAATTATAGGCGATCTACAATTTCCTATGAGATTGAGATCTGGGCAGGCCACTTCAAAACACATACCTCCCTGCCCTGAGAAACAACCACGCACCATAACATTTCCACCAGCAAACTTAACAGCTTTGCAAGTATACTTTGGATCCCGGCTCTATTTTGGCCGTCTTTTGAAAGATCTTCCATCATTTCGCCTTAATTTATACTTGGATTCGTCGGAAAATAGGAAAGTATTCCACCGCTCTCTAGACCATTTCAAGTGCTCTTTGGCAAATTTCAAACGAGCAATGTGACTTTTTTGAGATATTAAAAGTTTCTTTGCAGGACGATAACAACCATTATTAGCTTCGCCTGCTCTACGGCTAATTCTTCGTAAGCTAATATCCAATCCCAGAATATTCTTAACTTCTCATGATCCCATTTTCAGATCATTTTGAAACTCTCTTGCTATTAAATTATCTTGTCTTGGAGTAGTTTTACGTGATGTTCCTCCTGGATAAAGTGTTTTCACAGTACCTATTTGATCAAATTTCTTGATAATTTTAGAAATTGCTGACCTATTCATTGCATGTCACAAATAATTTTTTTTTTTTGCTTTAATCCAGTATTAATTAAAATCATTCATTATTTTGATTTTTAAATCTTCGCTGATTTTAAATCTAGCCATTTTTTACAGGTGCCCCTGTAGGCTAGTAGGTAGTATACTAGTTTATCGGTCTAGGGGTTGTGTGTTCGATTCCCAATGAATACCTTGGTTTATTTTCACTAAAAAAATAAAATTGACTGTCGCCGGAGCTGCTCAGTGATGAAGGTATGGTCACTGGTCGCTGTGCTGTCTTATACTTCTACTTTCATCACCTGTATCTCATCTCTTCTCTTTCTCTATCCTAAAGAATGTAGCACGCTACTTGACTAAATAGGCATTGTTGCTAATTCTCTTTAAAAAACAAAAATCAAATTTGTATTAAATAAATTGAGTCTAAAATAAATTAAAAATCAAAATGTTCAGCAGATTTGCCACAGTTTCTGGCAAGGGGCTCAATAATATAAAATGATTAAATATGCCGCCTTCAGTGGTTTTGCATTCCATTTTGTTTTTACTTTAAATTTAAGGATGCAGCCTATAAAAGGGAAGGAAGGATTCAAATTGAATATTCAGCCTTATTCTGTTTGGCGGCGACAATACAAGACAGCGTCGTTTTTTATCGTTTGTTGTAAATGTGTATTCTCGTTGGCAATATTGCCATTTATAGCTGACGGGCAATACATATTTGGTATTCTGTACAACAATTTGACGTTGATGTTGCCTTAAATTGTCGTCTGTGATTTTGGTGTCTCTGAAAAAAGAATTTCGTCACATACTATACCCTCTGCCGTCCATCACTCGTTCTATTTGATGGGCCAAGGGCGTTTAGAGCAGTCGCAACACTTTTCCATTGATGGATTTTTTTCCCAATTCTCCTCCTAATTTTTCAAATTGGTTGACGTTGGTAATTTTTTATATTTAATTTTGCATTTTTAGTTTTTTTTCTCAATCTTTTTAAATTTTCATTTATAACAGCACGACACCAAAACCACAGACGACAATTTAAGGCAACATCAACGTCAAATTGTTGTACAGAATAACAAATATGTATTGCCCGTGACCGATAAATGGTGATTTTGCCAACGAGAATACGGATTTACAACAAACGATAAAAACGTCGTCGTCTGCTGAATATTCAATTTGAATCCTTCCTTCACTTTTATAGGCTGCATCCTTTATAAAACTTCTTCTTCTACACACAATTAAATAAAATTTTGTATCAAAAATATTTATTTCAATTATATTTTTATTTTAATAAAGTAATTAATAGAAAGTATAAAGAATAAAATATAAAATTAAATTCATAAGGCAATTTAAAAATCATTCAACACGCTTTAAGCTTCAATAATTCATTTATCGTATTCAGAATTGGAACGTTGTTAAAATAGACAAAAAGTTTAATTGAAACAAAAAACAAATAAAATAAAATAAAAATTTTTTAGAATTATAAAAGATTTCAATTAATTACAAAAAGTTTAATAAAATAAATACAATTAAAAAATACAATTACGTACATACATCCACCCATACAGCTTAAGATACATTAAACATTTATTTTTTTTAAGAATAATTTTTTTTATTTTTAAAATACACAAAAAAATAATAAAATAAAAAAAATTCAAAACAAAAGTCGTATTTGAAGAATTAACTTTAAGGAGGCCGACAGCATTGTCCTTTTGTAGACACAGGGCGCTATTTGTGTTGCATTGTAAAGCAGACTATAATAACACCAATTTTCAGGTATTTGTATTAACACTTTGTGAATCGGGTATAGCCCGTATAATTTCTAATAAAATTTCACTTGGTTGGCCCAATATTTTTGGTAACCTTGCAAAATTCTTTACAATCACCTTTAAGGCTTGGCCTTTAATATCGAAATTTTTTGTATAATTTGTAACTTCTAAAGTTTGCAAAACGTTTTCGCATGTTATATTGTGTTCTAAAGAATATTTGCAAATCGAATGTAAATGATCGTTGGAAAGGCCATAAAAATGAGGAGCCTGCAGTAAATATAAAGCATCCTGTGGCGGTAACTTAGTTTCGTCATAGTAAAAATAACGCAACAGTGATTGAAAGGCTTCCCTAGAGGGTATGAAAGATGTCGCCAATAGAAATCTAAAAAGTTTAAATAAATTTATTATTTAAAGTGTTTATTAACGTAAAACTAAAAATATTTTATATGTATTGAAAATTTTGAAAACCAAATGAGAATTTAATTCTATTAGAAAACAAGCACTTTAAAAGTGCAAAACAAACTTTAATACAAAAAATTATAAATATTGTTTTTTTTTCTAATTTTCTTTTTTGTGTGACTTTTTTGTGAAATGTTCAATTTCCTCAAAGGCAGCAAATCGGTACTTTTTAATAAAATATTCTTTTTAAATTAAATCGTGTCTGTATTTAAAGGAAATATGACTTTATTTATTCTTAAAAAGCTTCTAAAATAATTTTAATTTGGGTATGTTTTTCTGTTTTTTCTTAAAAAAAGGTACTTTTTCATTGATATTTAAAATTGTTTACTTTGAAGAACAGCAAAATCGTTACTTCTTATTCAGAAAATGTCTGTGTATTAATTTTTGAGGTTAATGTTAGCACAGATTATATAAATCGAGTTTGTTGTACTAAAATTGGTACTTTCTGCACCATTTTCTTATATGTGGTACTTTTTAAAGCAATAAAAACTAAAATGTTTCCATTTGATCAACTTTTGAAAATTAAAAATTTATTTTAAAATCACCATTTTCATAATTAAAGCTGCTTTTACTTTTACAAAAAATGCAACTTTTGTTACAAAAAAATGGTAATTATGGCCAAAACTGTTTTTCTTTTTTTTATTTTAGTACTTTTCTTTTAGCTTAGTACTTTTTAATATTCCTAGGTTTTTATATTATTTGTATTTTTTTAATTCACTTTTACGTTTTGGCACTTTTGTGCACTTTAAGTACTTTCTTATTTTTAAGTCTTTTAATACGAGTTGAATTTTTAAAATGTTGGTACTTTTATTTTGAGTAAATATATCATTTCCAAAATATATTTTTATTATCCTTTAGATCCTTTTATTATATTTGAATTTTTTAATTGACAATTTTTAAATTTTGGTACTTTTGTTTATATTGTTGGTACGCTGATTTATTTTTAGAAAAAACAAATTGAAATTGCATCTTTTTTTAAACATGTCGGTATTTTGTTTAAAATATTTTTTTTTTTTCGAAAATTGCTTTTCATAAAAAAGCGCACATTTTTTGCCTTAACGGATACGCTTTGTCTTTCCATTTTTTTTTTACTAAAACTGACACTTTTGTAAAATAGCATTTTGTTGCAAATTTAATTTTGTTAATCTCTTTATTAGTTTAGTAAATGGTACTTTAAGTTACAAAAATTTTAATATCGTAGTTAAAAATAGTACCTTTTTAAGAACTTAATAGTTTTTGCATTAAATAGTACTTTTGTAGAGAGAAAATGTTTTTAAAAATTTTAATTTTTCCTAAATTTAAAATTCAAGTTTTGTGAATTTGGTACTTTTTTGTAAAAAATGTACTATTTAAGGACATTTTTTAAAATTTAAGATAATAGGAATCGATTAAGTTAAAAACAATATTTTTTGCAATTATTTTCGGTTTTTTTTCATTGCTCTAATATTTTATGATATTAATCGAAGTACATGACGATGTCTTCTAAAAGTTATAGTCATTTTTAAATCGATCGATCATATTCTATTATATTTTTGAATAACAATTAACAACTATTTAATAACTTACACTCACTGTATTATCCGGTGGCGGAAATGAACGAAACATGGCCTGAAAATATTGAGTTCTAGCTGCTAATATCGATTTATGAGCCATTATAACTTGACCGTCTAAAACCAACTTGATATCACAAAAATCTCTGCCCGTAGACTCTGAAAATACTGTCATATCACTTTCCAAGTTGGCGCCTGAAAAACACAATTAATATTTAATTTTGGAAAACTTTACACAAGAATCTTCTTCAACACAACATACCAACAGCATCCATATTGGGGTCCGCTACTCTTTTACTAGGAATTAATTTTTTCGCCATAATTTCCACCACTAAAGTTTTGTCTAAACCATTTAATTCTTTCGACTTCACAACATCGGCAAAGTTTTCTTCGTTGATCAAGAAATTCATACAATAATCCTTGATAATTTGTATCCTTCAGAAATAAATGAAAACGAAAAAAACTTGTTTTTGGGAACATTTGGAAAATAAATACAAAAATCGAACCACCCACTTCTTTTTGTCAGCATAACACAAGCCCTCCAAAATATTTTGTTTATTGATTTTACAATCCAAGCACTGTATACAACCATTAGCCAAGCGTGGCATTAAAAAGAGATCCGCCAACTGATGAATATCCGCTATGAGAAATATAATATTTTGGTTGTAGGATTCCTTTAAATTTTTACGATCGATGTAAATATAATTTAGAATAATTTCAAAGGTCTCGGCGTTGGCATTGGGTAATCCAACCTCTAACAAAGATTCTTGATTGTCAGCCTGAGGACATGCACCGACTTCGATGCATTTTGAATCTGATTCCTTTTCAATTTGCTGTTGACGTCCGTCACGGGCAGCTAATATTTCTGTTCTTAAATATTTCGATCTAGCTGCCACAAAGCCTATATGAGCCATTATTTCGATTTCTTCGGAATCCACTATAAATTTTATATCGCAGAATTGTTTTTCACTAAAAAATTTCCCATAATCATCGCGCAAAGTGTATTTTGGATAACTTGGGAATTGAAAACGATAGGTATCATATCTGATTACAGTACAGTTGACATTGCATCCGCCATATATATACATGGCATGACTTATAACGACACTAGCATGAAATACTCTACCCAAGGGCACCACTGAATTAGCTTCAGGTTGTATAATCGACCAGACTTGATAATCCAAATCGTAGCAATGTAAATCATTAAGAAGTGTTGATCCAACATGGCCACCAAATACATACAAGAAGCGATCATGATGGACCAAGGTATGGCCATAGCGTTGTGAGGGCGGTTGAGACGCAACACATGTTAAAACATGTTCGTTACCAATACGACGCCAGCTGGGTGAATAAGAATTTTTAATTTTAAAATGTTTTATGGAAGAAATATTCTTTTCTTCCATAAAACAAAAAAAATCAAACAAAAAAAACAAAAAATAATTTTAAAATGTTTTTTTTTATTGCTGTTTTTGTTGTTTTACTTACGTTTTAGTTTTAAAATTAAATTCAAATAAAGAATTATTCGTCGTGGTTTGCCTACCACTTTTTCCTGAAAACACATACATACAATCGCCTGCCACTGCCAATGGAGAATTGTAAAGAGCTGGTGGACATTGTCCCTTCTGTTCGATTTTCTCCCATTGATGGTTTTCTTTCTATAAAGTGAACATTTTCTGTTTTTAATTTCTCTTATATGTTTTTTCCTATTAGAATTTCTAAATTTCTTTTCATTTTAAGAATTTCCCTTGAGACAAATTTTATAAGAATTTTTTGTTTTTTTCTTATATTTTATTCATATAAAAAAAAATTGTAACGAAATTTAAAATTTTCTCTTCATAAATAAAAATTTTCCAAGCGCGAATATTTATTTCTGGCATATTATTCCACATTAAAAAATGTTCCTGTAGGGAAAATTTTATTTAAAATCACTCAAGGGAAATTTTATGAAAAGTTATTCTTTTATTGTTTTTAAATTTAAAAAAAATTCCTTTTCCAAATTAAAACAATTTCTTTATATTTGAAAGGTCTTCCTTGCTTTATATTAACAAATTTCCCTTTGAGGGAAATTATATTTAAAAACCCATATTCTTATTTTTGGGTTCGGCGAATATTTTCCTTTAATTAAATGAAGTTTTGGTACAAATTTAAGAAATTTCACTTCATAGTGAAAACATCTCATGTGGGAATGTTTAAATAAAATTGGCGATTTTCAAATGTTTTGTTTAAATTTCCCAAGATTTTTAACAACTACGAGAGGAAGTTCTTTTTAGGAAATGACACTGGCTAGCAATCATACGGTCTCGAGTCTTCTGCGTAAAAGAAAAAAATCGCTTGACGCCAAATCTGAGGAAGAGTGACTCGTCACAAATAAATTCGACAGCTAACAGTATGTGACGGGCCTTAAATAAGAACGATATAACTACGAAGATCATATGATCAAATAATGTTTTAGGTAATATTTCTGCACCACCAGCATAATGATGGAAGCAAATTTGTAGCTCTTTTTGAGACATCCAAGCAAAAAATAAAATGGTCGGTTAAGCACGCGAATGTATGTATGTGTTTTCAGGGTGCGGTGTGCAAATAACGAATTCTTTATTTGAATTTAGTTTTAAAACTAAAACGTTAGTACAATAACAAAAACAATAATAACAAAATGAAAAAAATAAAACATTTTAAAATTAAAAATTCTTGTTCACCCAGCTGGCGTCGTATTGGCAACGAACATGTTTTAAGAGGTGTTGCGTCTCAACCACCCTCACAACGCTATGGCCATGCCTTGGTCCATCATGATCGCTTCTTGTATTTATTTGGTGTTCATGCTGTATCAACAGTTCTTAATGATTTACATTGCTACGATTTGGATTCTCAAAACTGGTCGATTATACAACCTGAAGCTAATTCAGTGGTGGCCTCCGGTAGAGTATTTCATGCTAGTGTCGTTATAAGTGATGCCATGTATTTATATGGCGGCTGCAATGCCAACTGTACTGTAATCAGAGATGATACCTATCGTCTTTAATTCCCAAGTTATTCGAAATGCACTTTGCGCGATGATTATGGAAATTTTTTACTGAAAAACATATCTGCGATATAAAATTTATAGTGGACGCCGAAGAAATCAAAATGATGGTTCATATAGTCTTTGTGGCAGCCAGATCGAAGTATTTAAGAATAAGAAATATTATCTGCCCGTGACGCTCGTCAACAGCAAATTGAAAAGGAATTAGATTCAAAATGCATCGAAGTCGGTGCATGTCCTCAGGCTGACAATCAAGAATCTTTATTAGAGGCCTTTCATTCTAAATTATATTTACACCGATCGCATAGAATTGAAGGAATCATACAACCAAAATATTATATTTCTCACCAGAACGGTGTTCACCAGAACTGATTGCCTCCGAGCAGCGTGTGTTCAAATGTGAATCATTTCATGATGAATTGACAAACCAAACATAAATCACTAGACAGTTAACAACATGGCCTCCACTTAAAAACTGTTACCTCTATTAAAAACCATCCGATATTAACTGCATTTTATTTACCTTACTTACTTACCTTTTTTCTTGAACTAGAGTTCATAATAACCAATCCATGCGCACAGGATTCGTAATTAGTTCCATTAAATTATTAAAATCCAATAAGAATTCAATACTTTCATGTGAGCCTGTACAAATATTTTTAAATAATCAGTCGAATCCTAAAAACGAAAGAACGTTTTTAATTTGTTTTCTTGGTGAATATTTACACTCGGTAGGTTTTACTTGCAGCAGGATGAATTGATTTCCAAGCTATTTTTTCATCATTTTAAAGGTTCAAAAAAAAATTTCAAATAAAACTTAATTAAATCGAAATTGATATTTACCAAAAGAGCCATATAAAATCAGCATCAGCTATATGTTTCAAAATTTAAATCGTCGGAATATTTGCGTTTTATCATATTTATATATAAATTACAGGCTGATGGTGGAGTTTTAAAAACTAAATTCAAAATAGCTTCCACAAAATCACAAGAAAAACAATCTGGTTTTAAAAGTTTCCTGTAGGGAAATTAAATATTTAATGGGTTTTGTTAAATTTGAAAATAATCCATATTTAAAAAATATTTCAAATGAAGTATAACAAATTTCCATCATACTCGGATTTAATTAGAAAATTTAATATTTTTAATTTATGAGAGTCACATTCCTTTTCACGCAAAATTTGAAGAGAATGAAAAAGGATTTTAAGGTATTTATCTAGAGAAAAATAATTTTTAATTAAAAGTACAACGACATATTTTGAGGCATACTCGTAGTACCTATTCAGCAAAGGAAATTAATTATTCAGCAGAGATGGCATAAAATAACTTACAATTGTTAGAGAATATTTCAAGTAAGCCAGAGGAAATAATGTCACGGGTTTACTGATAACTGGAGTGATCGATAATAAATAAAATATCACGCTTCCTAAGATAAAAGGTCTGTCTGCGTACACATATTTTGCATCATTTAGTGCAAAATCTTGCAAAATGTTGTCTGCGTACTCGAAATCTCTTGCAAAAAGAGAGCTAAAAAGATAATTTTTTAACAGTTGAAAGTTAGTGCGGTTTTATACACATCAACTTTTGTTGCTCAACTGTTGATGTGTGTAAAACCGCACTTAGAGAACTTGCAAAATATTACTGGAGAAATTTCTGCTTGCAAGATTTTGCAACTACTTTGAACAGCTGTTTTCATATAATGATTGAATTAAATAATTGTTGTGAAGTGAAAATCAAAATTGAAATTTAGCAATGGCAGAGGTAAGTAGTTACAAATGTGTTTATTTTTAATGTTTATAACAAACAAAACATTTTATTTCATGGTAGAAACGTTCCAACGTTCCGTACACATGCGCCACAATTCTTTTGCTTTATTATTTCAATTGTTTACACACCGATCAGCTGTTTTCTTGCAAAATTTCACTGAGCCAGTTCACATTGGATTAGTTGTGCTGGCAGTTTGTTGGCATTTTCGGTGAGGGGGGTAGTTTTTGGTTGAAACAATTTTTCTAGCAGCTTCAAAGCCGCACAACGAAAACAAAACTAATACACATGCATTTATGAAAACACAGGTCTTGTGTGTTTTTTTTGCAGAGCGATTTTTAGTCTTCAGTTGGCTATTGCCTTGTCATTTAAGTATGAATGCAAAAGTAGAAGGTGGTTGGTCGCGGCATAGAAAATCTATGGGTCGCGGCAAATAACATTAAAGTTGATAAATCTGTAGAGACAACAAGTGGCGTTGTTTATGCTATTTGTTTTTATCATTTTTACCTGTAACCTGAACAAATCACATGAAAATTAAATACTTGCGATTTTATTATTATTGAATTCAAGTTTTTGCTATAATATTTTTATATTTTACAGAAAATTAAATATGTGTTAATCTTTTAAACGATATTTTTAATTAAATTTTAACGATATATTTTTTCAATATTTTGCTTTCCTATGGAAAGCTTCTTCAGGAAAAATTAATTTTTAATAACAAAAAATATTAACAAATTGAAAAATTTTTTTATTTAATTAAAATAAAAAAGGTCGAATAAGAATAAAAATAATTTTACAGAAAACAAAATTAGAAACAAAATTTTCATCATCACTTAATCCAGCGATATTTATTTTGTAATGCGTATACTGTGGTGTATACCGAACGAAAAACAAACGTGAAATGAATAAAAAACACTAATACACACAAAGATGTGTATACGCATAGAATTTTGTGCTAAAATAATTAGTATAGTGTGTTTTGGAAAGAACTAAAGTTGTTCAAAACAAATATTAATCCAATGTGAACTGGCCCATTAATTAACATTTTTACATGTTATTTGCCAATATTGTTATACATTTTCAACACCATTAAAAATTATCGCCGTGTCAGCCTTATTCTATAAATAAATTAATAAATATTTAATTATTTTTCCATAATTTTTTAATATGTTTACAAAAAACATTTTATGCCTTTTTGCGCTAGAAACACAAAATCAAAACAAAATTCGCGACAAAAAAAGAGATGGGTAATATAAAGTTTATATAGTGCGTCGTGTCGCATCTGTGTATAGCTTGTGCCTGTGGGCTGGGATTTCACCATAAAGTCCCAACAAATTAGTGATCGCGGTACCTATGTAAGTATATCTGGCCATTAGAATAAATACAAATTTAAATTGCTACATCGGAATTAAAAAAAGTGGAGGAGTTTCTTGGCGAACTATTTTATAAGATTAAACTACAAAATGAAATATTTAACAATAACAACAATTTAAAGAACTTACATACATAATGATGACTCAAAGCACAGTGTAGTGTAATGTCTACAAAAAGTTGCAAAATTTAAAGGGTTACTGGCTACTAAAGGTTTTGAGGAGCCTTTGGAGAGAATAAGTTAAGATTAATAAATAAATAATTTATTAGAGATTGATAACAGCAGTAAATAGTTTATTTTGTTTATAGACTTTTATTTCTTGGTGGTCATGCATTAATTGCGTATATTGCATCGTTTGTACTTGCATACATACATGCATACACATATTGAATGCTGTTTGTATTGGAGACCTTTACAAGGTTTATTGTAAGTAGATTATTTAATACCTATTAGAAAATAGCTAGTTAATTGTATGACAAATTTAAAATTTTCCATAAATATTTAAGGTTATGTTGATTTTTTTTTTTATCTTAAGAAGCGTGATATTTTTTTTTTGTCAATCATTCCAGTTCTCAGTGAAGCTATGACGTTATTTCCTCTGGCTTACTTGAAATATTCTCTAAGATTTGCGATTTATTTTATGCCAACTCTGCCGAACAATTTTCTTTTTTTTTAAGAGAAGTAGCACTGCAGACAACAATGCCTATTAGTAAAGTACCGTGCTACATTCTTTAGGAAAGGGTCTATCCCTATGAATAGATGAAACAGGTGGTGAAAGTAGAAGGATAGTCGGAAATTAGCTGCCGTTTATAAGACAGCACAGCGACCAGTGACTATGCCTTCATCGCTGAGCAGCCCCACCGACAGTCAATTTTAATTTTTGTAGTTCGATTCCCAAGGTCTTCGTTGGGAATCGCTGAGCAGCCCCACCGACAGTCAATTTTAATTTTTGTTGTTCGATTCCCAAGGTCTTCGTTGGGAATCGAACCCACAGCCCCCATATTTACAAGCTAGTACACTATCTACTAGCCTACAGGGGCACCTAATTAATTTCCTCTGCTGAATAAGTAATACGAATATAACGCAAAATATGTCGTTATACTTTTAATTTAAAATTATTTTTTTCTCATTCTCTTCAAAATTTGCATGAAAAGAAATGTGACTCTCATAAATTGAAAATATTAAGTTTTCGAATTTTAATTTACTTCATTTGCAATGAAAAAGTTTAAAAATTATAAAAAAATACAAGAATTTTTATATTTTTCATAAATGTGGTGTTTTTTCAAAATTCAACAACACCCATTAAATATTTAATTTCTTTACAGAAAACTGTTAACACCTGATTTTTTTTCTTGTGATTTTGTGGAAGCTATTTTGAATTTAGTTTTTAAAACTCCACCATCAGCCTGTAATTTATGTAAATATATAAATATGATAAAACGCAAATATTCCGAGGATTTTGAAACATATAACTGATTTTATGTGGCTCATTTGGTAAATATCAATTTCGATTCAATTAAGTTTTATTTTTGACAATTTACTTTGCGCTGATCTCAAATTCATTTTAAGCATTTAAAATTATGAAAAAATCGCTTGGAAACCAATCCATCATGCTGCAAGCAAAACTTGCTGCGTGTAAATATTCACGAAGAAAACAAATTAGAAATTTTGTTTCGTTTTTAGGATTCCACTCATTATTTAAAAATATTTGTGCAGGCTTCACATGAAAGTATTGAATTCTTATTGGATTTTAATAATTTATTGGAACTAATTACGAATCCTTCAACTACAGAAATGATAAGATTATTAAGTGCGCATGGATTGGTTATTATATTAGAACTCTAGTTCAAGAAAAAAACAAGTTAAATAAAATGCAGTTTGTATCGGGTTGGCAAGTTGGCAACACTTTAACTGATGGCCATGTTGGTAACTGTCAAGTGATTTATGTTTGGTTTATCAATTCAACATGAATTGCATAGATAATATCATAGATAGATATCTATGACATAGATAATTAATTAGATAGTACACGAGCAAAAAAATCTCGGCCACAGTTAACCCCAGTTATCTATGTTTTTTATCTTCTCCTACGTCTACTTATCTACCTAAGAAATTTTAATTTTCCTTTAAAAGTTTACTGAGTCCCGCAATTTGTTAAACAGGTGTGTTCATAATCATAGAAAATTATCTATGTTCATAATAACTGCAGTCTCTGTTAAAATATAATAAATAAACATTTATATTTTAAAAGAAAACAATTTCTTTTGCTATTTTTAAAATACACAAAAAATAATAATAAAATAGTTTTTTTTTTTAACCCATATTGAAGTACAACAGATAAATCCATAATTCCAAATGTCTTCAAAGACAGGTTTTGTTCTCGGAAGTACAGGAAAACTTATAGAGGTAAGACATATACCCCAGTTAGATGTTTCCAAGTATGTATATGAACATTTCGAAAACAATCCCGGGAAGCCAAAGATTAAGATACCTAAGATCAATCCAAATGAATTAACCCGTATCAGAAATATAATTAAAGGAACTACAGAGGCTCACAACAACCCCACTATGAAAATATTGGGGGCTCCAACAGTCATTTCCTATAGTTCAGCCTACTTTAAACACGTCGCATGGTGTTCTAATCCTGGATTTAGAGCTGTAGTTGCAGCAGTTGATATGTTCTTCCACCGGTTCCAAGTCCATGAATGGTCTGCCATCAAACAAGCCACAACAGGATCTCGACATAGAGACTGTGCTGCTATACTTTCAATTCACGATGCATGTAAGCTCCTTGGTCTTCCACATCCGACGCAGTTATGGGAATGGGTTATAGTAGAGAGTCTTCATAAAAAATTTGAAAGATTACTCGGTTCAAACGATGAATATGATAAACCATACTCTTATTTCCCTTATCAAATGGACTTCGGCTTAACACCAAAAAGTGCATATTCAGCAAGAGCAAATCCAGAGATTCACACTTTCTGTCATATAATTGGAGTTTACGCACAAAATCCACCTTCATTACTGGCAAAGTTTCATGCAGAATATGATGTCGACAAAATCACATTTAATGCTCATTTCGTTGGATTCGTGTTCACTCATCAAAAATTCTTACGACCGATTGTTGCAGATGTTAAAGAAACAAGAACTGAATGGGAAAGAATCCAGGCAGCCCCCAAAGCCCAAGAAACAGCAGAACAAGGCACATTATCTACCGAAGATCTCGCTGGTACTTTAAAACTTGATTTGACCGGAGAAACAACTAGTAGAGGAAGGGAATATATGCCTCCGCCTAAGTCTTTTAACCGTATGGAGTGGATTCAATACTTAAAATTTTACAAGTGGAGCATGTCAGAGGACATGATTAAAGTGGCAAAGGGAATATCCAGAGGAATTAAAGAGGCTCGAGAAGGATCAATTGGAGCACGTTTAAAGAATCAAATATATCATACCACAACATGAGGTCAAAACAATAAAATATGAGCACCGTGAAAAAAAATAAATAATAATAATAAAATAAAAAAAAAAATTTAATAAAAGTCGTATTCAAAGAATTTACTTTAAGGTGTCAGACAGCATTGTCCGTTTGCAGTCAGGGCTACTAGGAATTATAAAAACAGGCTGTAATAACACCAATTTTCAGATATTTGTTTTAATGCTGCTGCATGATTCCTCATGTGGATCGGCAACAGGTCTTATTATTTCCAATAAAAGCTCACGTAATAGACAGGATATATTTGGTAAATGTACAACTCGTGCAAAATCCTTTATAAACAGTTTAAAGGGATGCTTATTAATATTGAAAAGTTTGGTGTAATCTGCAGCTTCTAAAGTTTGCTAAACGTTATCATGTGTTATATTGATTTTTAAAGAATATTTGCAAATCGAATGTAAATGATCGTTGGAAAGGCAATAAAAATGAAGAGCCTGCAGTAAATATAAAGCATCCTGTGGCGGTAATTTAATGTCGCCATAGTAAATATAACGCAACAGTGATTGAAGGGCTTTCCTAGAGGATATGATGTCGCCAATAGAAATCTGAAAAAGTTTAAATAAATTTATTTTCGTAAAACTAAAAATATTTTATATGCAGTGAAATTTTTAAAAAACTAAATGAGAATTTGATTCGTTTTGTAAAAAAAAAATACTTTTAAACAAACTTTAATATGGAAAATCAGAAAGATTTGTTTTTCTAACTTTCTCTTTTGTTTGGCTAAGTTATTTGTGAAATGTTTAATATCCTCAAAGGAGGAAAAATTGGTACTTTTTAATAAAATTTCCTTTTTTTAAATATATCGTGTCTGTATTTAAAGAAATAAAGTCATATTTATTCTTAAAAAGCTTCAAAAATAATTTAAAATTGAATATGTTTTTCTGGTTTTTTGTAAAGAAGGTACTTTCTTTTTCATTGATATTTAAAATTGTTTAGTTTTTTTTCTTCCTGTTTTAATTTTTTAAAATTTCGTACAGGCTGTAATAACACCAATTTTCAGATATTTGTTTTAATGCTGCTGCATGATTCCTCATGTGGATCGGCAACAGGTCTTATTATTTCCAATAAAAGCTCACGTAATAGACAGGATATATTTGGTAAATGTACAACTCGTGCAAAATCCTTTATAAACAGTTTAAAGGGATGCTTATTAATATTGAAAAGTTTGGTGTAATCTGCAGCTTCTAAAGTTTGCAAAACGTTATCATGTGTTATATTGATTTTTAAAGAATATTTGCAAATCGAATGTAAATGATCGTTGGAAAGGCAATAAAAATGAAGAGCCTGCAGTAAATATAAAGCATCCTGTGGCGGTAATTTAATGTCGCCATAGTAAATATAACGCAACAGTGATTGAAGGGCTTCCCTAGAGGATATGATGTCGCCAATAGAAATCTAACAAAAGTTTAAATAAATTTATTTTCGTAAAACTAAAAATATTTTATATGCAGTGAAATTTTTAAAAAACTAAATGAGAATTTGATTCGTTTTGTAAAAAAAAATACTTTTAAACAAACTTTAATATGGAAAATCAGAAAGATTTGTTTTTC
The DNA here is from genome assembly GCA_030448955.1 of Trichopoda pennipes. Classification (NCBI taxonomy): domain Eukaryota; kingdom Metazoa; phylum Arthropoda; class Insecta; order Diptera; family Tachinidae; genus Trichopoda; species Trichopoda pennipes. The sequence goes on along the minus strand of JASKUP010000056.1, from coordinate 3,010,483 downwards.
TAACTTTCTCTTTTGTTTGGCTAAGTTATTTGTGAAATGTTTAATTTCCTCAAAGGAGGAAAAATTGGTACTTTTTAGTAAAATTTCCTTTTTTAAATATATCGTGTCTGTATTTAAAGAAATAAAGTCATATTTATTCTTAAAAAGCTTCTAAAATAATTTAAAAAAAAAATATGTTTTTCTGGTTTTTTGTAAAGAAGGTACTTTCTTTTTCATTGATATTTAAAATTGTTTAGTTTTTTTTTTCTTCCTGTTTTAATTTATTAAAATTTCGTAGGTTTATAGTTACATAACATAATGATAAATTAATGGTCTTAGCGCCACTAGGGCTTTATTTGAGACAGGGTTGGCAACATGCATCTTAATTAGATTTTTGTGATAATTAAGGCGAACTAATTAAACATAATGGATACTGTCTGCATACTTTTTCAGATTTTCTCAGCCGATACAGTAAGTCCCAATTTACATTGGACGACTTTTGTCGCTGCAACTCGTAGTTTGTTGTTGTAAATAATGTGAGTAAAGAGAATAGGGGAAGAGAGTAACTCCACCACTATTCTCTTTACACAAATTATTTATAACAACAAACTACGAGTTGCAGCGACAAAAATCGTCCAATGTAAATTGGGACTAACATTGTTCTTACTCTCCCAAAAAAATTTACTGAGTATTTGCTACTGGAAAGACAGACCTAAAAACAGAAATCAACATAACCATCAATATTCAAGAAAAACTTGGAATTTGTCGTACAATTAAATAGCCATTTTCTAATTGATATTAAATAATCTACTTACAATAAACGCAGCTCCAACACAAACGATGGCAAATAGCTTCCAACATATATGAGAGTCTAAACGATACAACATACCCAGCAAGAAACGTCTAATTAATTATTTTTTCGTCTTAAAAACTCATTCTCACCAAAGGCTCCTTAAAACGTTTAGTAGCCAGTAACCCTTCAAATTATGCAACTGTCTGTAGACATTAAATCACACTGGACTTTCAGTCATCATTAAGTAGGTAAGTTCTTTAAATAATTATTAAATATTTCATTTTGTAATTAAATCACATAAAACAGTTCGCCAGGACACTGCCCCATTTTTTTTTAATTCCAAAGTAACAATTTAAGTTTGTATTTGTTCCATTGGAGTAGGTGCCGCGATTACTAAATTGCTCAAGCTTTACAGTGGAATGCCAGCCAATAGTTTCTAAGATATCAACAACAAAATAGCCAGCGAATTTGAAATTTAATTCATTTTCGAAATACATATTTAATACAAAATTCTATTTTAACAAAAACTGCACTGGTTATAAACGCACGTGTGCAACAAAATTGCGGGATTCAAGGAACTTTTAAAGGAAAATATAAAGTTCTTAATGAGTCTATTTACACGATATTAGTTGTGCTGGTCTGACATGACAGCTTGATGACAATTTCGGTGAAGAGAGTAGTTTTTGGTTGGCACAATTTTTCAACCAGCTTCAACCCCGCATTTCAGGCTGGGGCACATAGAATCCGTCATACGTTTTTTTTTTCAACTGACAAGTAAGTTGAAATACACGTTTTCTTATCAGCGTTATCACAATCAATACGTCTCCGTCAACGCAAAGATTTTCTATGACGCAAAGTACGAAAGTTGGCCAACTTTTGACGTACGTTGAGTTCTTGTTTTTATTTTTTTTTTTTCGCTCTATCGTAGTAAAATATTTTTAATATAAATTATAAATAATAATAATAAATAATGGAATAAATAGTACAAATTACCATTAATAGAAAGTCTAAGATGTCGTCTAACTCCATTTCAAATGTGCACTTTAATAAAACTTTGCTGCAAAACAATATAAAATAAGAAAAACCAAAAAACAGCTGATTTCTTATCCGTCAACAAAGTACTCATTGTGCCAACCTAATCCGTCGTTACTTTGACTTCAGTTGAATACATCAAAGTATAACGCATGACGGATTCTATGTGCCCGGCCTTTCCAAGAACAAAACTAATCAACATGCATTTATGAGAACACAGGTTTTGTATTTTCTTTTTTGCAGAGCGATTTTTAGTCTTCAGTTGACTAGCGTAGTGTAAAATAAATAAAAAACACTAACACACACAAAGCTGTGTATATGCATACAATTTTGTGCTACATTAATAAGTATCGTGTAATTTGGAAAGAACAAAAATTGTGCTGAACAAATATTAATCTCGTGTAAATAGGGCCAATGACATAATGAGCTGTTTTATATATAACGAAGCAGAAGATAATAAACTCTGAGAAAACGTCAAACTTTTTAACAGAGTTGCACAGAACGGACTATTTGCAAGAAAAATGGAAACACACGCCATGTGCAAAAAGAAATATGTAAACAAAGTATTACAAAAATAAACCATTTTTGAATTTGATTTTAAATAATTAATTTAAATTGTACTTTAATTAAAAGATATATGACTGTATGCATAAAAAACGCTTACTTGAGCTTTAAAGTACACGTTAGTTAACAAACACTTTAAGGCTAACAGACGTTTGTTAAAAAATGGTATTCATAAACAGTACTTTAGCTAAATAAATTAGTATTTTGATTCTGGCAATGCAACTATTTTCAGTTGTCACGTTGTAGTTAACGATGTATAAAAATGAATATTATTTATCCAGGTAGTTGGATCAATAAAAAATGTTTTTATTGTTTTTAGGAAAATCTACATATTTTTTTTGTTTTTTATTAATCTTTTTAATTGTTTTTCATTTTTTTCAGCAAAATCAACATATTTTTGTTTTTTTTTTTATAAATCTTTTTAATAAGAAGCAAAGCACCCAAAAAAGGTAAATTTCCAAGGCTTACGAAGAACTTACAAAGAATTTGTTCATATTAAAAAAATAATTATTCGGATAACGAGCTGTGTTTTGATTATTTGTGCATAAATAAAACTTTTGTTTAAAATAATTAATTAAAATTATATTTTTGTAAAATATAAAATAAAGATGTAAAAATGTTTTATATTGAATGGCATGTTATATTTTAGTTTTTATTATTATTTGTATACTACAATTTGTTTTAATAAACATTTTTAAGAATTTTTGGAATAACAAAGTATAATTGTCAGTTGAGCCGTTTACATTGAAAGTGGCATAAGTCACAACTGAACAGTTTTTTTTCATTTTTAATAAATTCGAAATTAATAAGTTAAGAAGTATTGAGATTTGTTTGAGAGGAGTGTTGATAATTAACGGTGTAACATAAATGTTTATTTTGAAAGTGGCGTTGGTCGCTGTACTCAGGAAATTAATTACGGAGCTTAGTGTGAAAGAAATGGAAACATGTAATAAGTATGTGTGAGGTATTGTTGTGATTATTGGACTTGTTTTTATTCGTTCGAAAGAATAGTGCAGTTTAGTGAACTATATTATAGTGATATCTAATATACTACACGTAATTAGCATTATTTACTTTTTTTATTCTCAGGAAGTTGCTTCGAGTTGTATAAAATATCTTAGAATGTCACAACTCAAACACATATTATTGCACATAGTGACTTATGTAAAGGACAAAATAGTATTAGTAGTAATAGCCCCCTGTTGAAAATATCCTTCACAGTACACAACATGGAGAAAAAAGATTTTATTTCAACACAATCATTAGAAAAGTCCGTTTCAGAAAGAAAACTAAATACAGACTAGTTAAAATGGCTAAAAATTGTAATTTTGTATAAACTAATTTAAAATAAAAAAGATGACAATAACAGTTTATTGTAAACACAATTTGTTTTGTTTTTGAACTTTCAATAATAAAATTGAACTGTCAATTTATTGTAGATTTAACGTAGGTTTTTCCTACTTCAAAATTAACAAAGGTGTTTTAAGGTAAAAGCGTTTCTTGAATACAACTTTAGGAAATTGTGCTTAACAACGGCAGTTAAACCTACTTTAAGTTCTTATGGATACGGCTGTAAATATTTACAAACAATTAAAGTATTAATTATTAATCTTATACGAGTATACGGAGTAGGTACAGAGTTGTGTTTTTATAATTTTAAGCAACATTCTCCGTATCTGCTTTAAAATTTATTCTTTTTGCTAATGATACTTTAATTATTTGTGACATTTCTAACAAACTCGTATTCCGTCGTTTATAATTATTTTCGAAGTTTAAAATTGAAACATTTTCAAAGTTAGAATGGATAGTGAGTGATTAACATTTTTGTTTTCTTTAAAGAGAGGTAGCACTTCAGGCAACAATGCCTATTTTAGTCAAGTACCGTGCTATATTCTTTAGGAAAGGGATAGAGCAGAGATGAAATGCGTGATTTGATTTACATCTGCACCGACCGTGAGGTCATAATCAGATGGTGGTCAAACCACTTAGTTGATTGGACACCAACTACGCCCTAGAAGGCCTTCAGATACGTATATCCTTCAGTCACTCCTAGTAGCAATTTAGAAAGTCCGGAGTAGGCCGTGCCCTCACTCCTTGCTGAGGAGTTGGAGACTTTCCAACTCCTGGTCCAGAACGCATGAAGCTCTTATTTCTCAAGAACACGACAGCATTCATACTCACTGAACCTGAACCATTCATTGTGTTAATTTGAATGATCCGACCCACAAACTCTCACGAGGGTCCGAAACCACAACCACCACGATACTCCCATATAGGGGCCAACCTCAATAATCAGTACAGAGTACATCTTTGCCTTAAGAGTACAAATAGTGCACTCTGCGAGCTTACTGATTCCCGTGGAAATATGTGGATTGTCCAGGTGACTCCTACTAGCCTTTGAGGGGCCTGGGCTCCCTTTTACCCCGCAAGACACAAATCTAAATGGAATAGTAGGTTCCAAAAAGACTATAATGTGCCCCCGGGGGGAAGCAGAGATGAAATATGTGATGAAAGTAGAAGAATAGTTAGAATTAACTGCTGTATAAGACAGCACAGCGACCAGTGACTAAGCCTTTGTCGCAGAACAGCCCCACCGACAGTCAACTTTTATTTTTGTAGTGAAAGAAACCATACTGACAAGCTAGTACCCTACCTACTAGTCTACAGGGGCACCTAAACGAACTTAAGAACAATGTAAAGATAATGCCTTTTTTTGTGAACTAATATCTGTTCCTGTACTTTTGATCTGATTTATCGTATGTTCTGCTATTCTAGTTTTCAATTTATTTTTTGTTATGCCTACATAAACTTTAGTATAATCCTCCATATCAAGGAATTTTGTACACTATATTGGACACTATATCGTATTTAATTTTTGAATTTGATCCTTAGTGCCGTTTTACTAAACAAGCTATTTAATGTGTTAGTATTCTAATACGAGTATGCGCCATTTGCTGTTTATTTACGAGTACTCGTATATCAAACATATTTGTTTTCTCTATTCTTTTCTGTTATATAAGTTATAGATTTATATAAATTACGGAAAATATTAATATGCTTTCCAAAAGAAAAAGAATTTTTTTTTTTATATTTATTTTTGTATTATTTTGATGTCTTTTATTACACTGATCTATGATCAGCTTCTTATTACAATTCTTTTTTTCACACTACACTTATCAAACTGAACTTACAAAGTTAAAAGCATTAAATTTTATTATTAAATTAACTTAACCTTATTACAACTTTCGCAATCAATTTATTGTGAAATTAATTTTGAAATACGCTGAGACATTATTCTGTGAATTCAACAGTGTAAACTAAAAAATTGGTTGACCGACCTATTTAATTAATTTTGCTAATTCAATTTGAATTGCTCAGCGAAAATCGATTATAAAGGTTATTCAATTATTATATTATTTTCAATATTTTTATGGTTAACTGATATTTTTCCTCTCCTTCTATTATTAAATTGGTTAATTAACCAATTAATCCTAATCTTTTCTTTTCTTTATTCTTTCTATGGAATTCTTTGTCATTTACTCGTATTGTTAAAATCTTTTTTATTGAATTATTGGCCGTGTTAATAATAATTTTTTTATTTTGTTTAAAATAATCGGGCATGTTCTCACAATCGCAAGGTTTTCAAATCGCCAGGCGACTTAAAAACGCCAATTTCAATTTTAGATGTTCTGTAAATCGTACGTTTTGCTGGCGATTTGTTTTTCTTTTTGATCTTTTGATCAGCTGTTTGTTCAAATCGCCATTTTAAAGTAAACAATTGATACAGGAACTAAACAAAGAAAAAGAAGCAATTTTAAAATTGGTATTTTTAATTTAAATAGTGTAAAATTCTTTTAAATTTTTGTTGAAATAAAAAGAAAACATATTAAAATTTAATTCTGAACCATTTTATTTTGTCTTGAATGTTTTGTAAAAGCAAACTCAATCAGTTCACTTCAGTAAATGCTTGCTATTAAGCGTTTAGCATTTGTCAGAACACCTATTTTGTGTCTTCAGAACACCAATTTTAAGCGTTTTGCGTTTTTGAGAACATTCCCGAATAATTAATAATTCTACCTGAAGCAGTTGATTTTTGGTATCAATCTAAGTATAACTAATTCTTTATTTCTTCTTATTATAATGGGTGTCTAAATATGGAAGTTTAGCATCACATTCCCTTTCAATTGTAAATTTTATTCAAGTGTCAAATTCGTTTTATTTTTTTAATTTCATTTACAACGAGCCAGTCGTAATCATTGAGCCAGTTCACATTGGATTAGTTGTGCTGGCAGTTTGTTGGCATTTTCGGTGAGGGGGGTAGTTTTTGGTTGAAACAATTTTTCTAGCAGCTTCAAAGCCGCACAACGAAAACAAAACTAATACACATGCATTTATGAAAACACAGGTCTTGTGTGTTTTTTTTGCAGAGCGATTTTTAGTCTTCAGTTGGCTATTGCCTTGTCATTTAAGTATGAATGCAAAAGTAGAAGGTGGTTGGTCGCGGCATAGAAAATCTATGGGTCGCGGCAAATAACATTAAAGTTGATAAATCTGTAGAGACAACAAGTGGCGTTGTTTATGCTATTTGTTTTTATCATTTTTACCTGTAACCTGAACAAATCACATGAAAATTAAATACTTGCGATTTTATTATTATTGAATTCAAGTTTTTGCTATAATATTTTTATATTTTACAGAAAATTAAATATGTGTTAATCTTTTAAACGATATTTTTAATTAAATTTTAACGATATATTTTTTCAATATTTTGCTTTCCTATGGAAAGCTTCTTCAGGAAAAATTAATTTTTAATAACAAAAAATATTAACAAATTGAAAAATTTTTTTATTTAATTAAAATAAAAAAGGTCGAATAAGAATAAAAATAATTTTACAGAAAACAAAATTAGAAACAAAATTTTCATCATCACTTAATCCAGCGATATTTATTTTGTAATGCGTATACTGTGGTGTATACCGAACGAAAAACAAACGTGAAATGAATAAAAAACACTAATACACACAAAGATGTGTATACGCATAGAATTTTGTGCTAAAATAATTAGTATAGTGTGTTTTGGAAAGAACTAAAGTTGTTCAAAACAAATATTAATCCAATGTGAACTGGCCCATTAATTAACATTTTTACATGTTATTTGCCAATATTGTTATACATTTTCAACACCATTAAAAATTATCGCCGTGTCAGCCTTATTCTATAAATAAATTAATAAATATTTAATTATTTTTCCATAATTTTTTAATATGTTTACAAAAAACATTTTATGCCTTTTTGCGCTAGAAACACAAAATCAAAACAAAATTCGCGACAAAAAAAGAGATGGGTAATATAAAGTTTATATAGTGCGTCGTGTCGCATCTGTGTATAGCTTGTGCCTGTGGGCTGGGATTTCACCATAAAGTCCCAACAAATTAGTGATCGCGGTACCTATGTAAGTATATCTGGCCATTAGAATAAATACAAATTTAAATTGCTACATCGGAATTAAAAAAAGTGGAGGAGTTTCTTGGCGAACTATTTTATAAGATTAAACTACAAAATGAAATATTTAACAATAACAACAATTTAAAGAACTTACATACATAATGATGACTCAAAGCACAGTGTAGTGTAATGTCTACAAAAAGTTGCAAAATTTAAAGGGTTACTGGCTACTAAAGGTTTTGAGGAGCCTTTGGAGAGAATAAGTTAAGATTAATAAATAAATAATTTATTAGAGATTGATAACAGCAGTAAATAGTTTATTTTGTTTATAGACTTTTATTTCTTGGTGGTCATGCATTAATTGCGTATATTGCATCGTTTGTACTTGCATACATACATGCATACACATATTGAATGCTGTTTGTATTGGAGACCTTTACAAGGTTTATTGTAAGTAGATTATTTAATACCTATTAGAAAATAGCTAGTTAATTGTATGACAAATTTAAAATTTTCCATAAATATTTAAGGTTATGTTGATTTTTTTTTTTATCTTAAGAAGCGTGATATTTTTTTTTTGTCAATCATTCCAGTTCTCAGTGAAGCTATGACGTTATTTCCTCTGGCTTACTTGAAATATTCTCTAAGATTTGCGATTTATTTTATGCCAACTCTGCCGAACAATTTTCTTTTTTTTTAAGAGAAGTAGCACTGCAGACAACAATGCCTATTAGTAAAGTACCGTGCTACATTCTTTAGGAAAGGGTCTATCCCTATGAATAGATGAAACAGGTGGTGAAAGTAGAAGGATAGTCGGAAATTAGCTGCCGTTTATAAGACAGCACAGCGACCAGTGACTATGCCTTCATCGCTGAGCAGCCCCACCGACAGTCAATTTTAATTTTTGTAGTTCGATTCCCAAGGTCTTCGTTGGGAATCGCTGAGCAGCCCCACCGACAGTCAATTTTAATTTTTGTTGTTCGATTCCCAAGGTCTTCGTTGGGAATCGAACCCACAGCCCCCATATTTACAAGCTAGTACACTATCTACTAGCCTACAGGGGCACCTAATTAATTTCCTCTGCTGAATAAGTAATACGAATATAACGCAAAATATGTCGTTATACTTTTAATTTAAAATTATTTTTTTCTCATTCTCTTCAAAATTTGCATGAAAAGAAATGTGACTCTCATAAATTGAAAATATTAAGTTTTCGAATTTTAATTTACTTCATTTGCAATGAAAAAGTTTAAAAATTATAAAAAAATACAAGAATTTTTATATTTTTCATAAATGTGGTGTTTTTTCAAAATTCAACAACACCCATTAAATATTTAATTTCTTTACAGAAAACTGTTAACACCTGATTTTTTTTCTTGTGATTTTGTGGAAGCTATTTTGAATTTAGTTTTTAAAACTCCACCATCAGCCTGTAATTTATGTAAATATATAAATATGATAAAACGCAAATATTCCGAGGATTTTGAAACATATAACTGATTTTATGTGGCTCATTTGGTAAATATCAATTTCGATTCAATTAAGTTTTATTTTTGACAATTTACTTTGCGCTGATCTCAAATTCATTTTAAGCATTTAAAATTATGAAAAAATCGCTTGGAAACCAATCCATCATGCTGCAAGCAAAACTTGCTGCGTGTAAATATTCACGAAGAAAACAAATTAGAAATTTTGTTTCGTTTTTAGGATTCCACTCATTATTTAAAAATATTTGTGCAGGCTTCACATGAAAGTATTGAATTCTTATTGGATTTTAATAATTTATTGGAACTAATTACGAATCCTTCAACTACAGAAATGATAAGATTATTAAGTGCGCATGGATTGGTTATTATATTAGAACTCTAGTTCAAGAAAAAAACAAGTTAAATAAAATGCAGTTTGTATCGGGTTGGCAAGTTGGCAACACTTTAACTGATGGCCATGTTGGTAACTGTCAAGTGATTTATGTTTGGTTTATCAATTCAACATGAATTGCATAGATAATATCATAGATAGATATCTATGACATAGATAATTAATTAGATAGTACACGAGCAAAAAAATCTCGGCCACAGTTAACCCCAGTTATCTATGTTTTTTATCTTCTCCTACGTCTACTTATCTACCTAAGAAATTTTAATTTTCCTTTAAAAGTTTACTGAGTCCCGCAATTTGTTAAACAGGTGTGTTCATAATCATAGAAAATTATCTATGTTCATAATAACTGCAGTCTCTGTTAAAATATAATAAATAAACATTTATATTTTAAAAGAAAACAATTTCTTTTGCTATTTTTAAAATACACAAAAAATAATAATAAAATAGTTTTTTTTTTTAACCCATATTGAAGTACAACAGATAAATCCATAATTCCAAATGTCTTCAAAGACAGGTTTTGTTCTCGGAAGTACAGGAAAACTTATAGAGGTAAGACATATACCCCAGTTAGATGTTTCCAAGTATGTATATGAACATTTCGAAAACAATCCCGGGAAGCCAAAGATTAAGATACCTAAGATCAATCCAAATGAATTAACCCGTATCAGAAATATAATTAAAGGAACTACAGAGGCTCACAACAACCCCACTATGAAAATATTGGGGGCTCCAACAGTCATTTCCTATAGTTCAGCCTACTTTAAACACGTCGCATGGTGTTCTAATCCTGGATTTAGAGCTGTAGTTGCAGCAGTTGATATGTTCTTCCACCGGTTCCAAGTCCATGAATGGTCTGCCATCAAACAAGCCACAACAGGATCTCGACATAGAGACTGTGCTGCTATACTTTCAATTCACGATGCATGTAAGCTCCTTGGTCTTCCACATCCGACGCAGTTATGGGAATGGGTTATAGTAGAGAGTCTTCATAAAAAATTTGAAAGATTACTCGGTTCAAACGATGAATATGATAAACCATACTCTTATTTCCCTTATCAAATGGACTTCGGCTTAACACCAAAAAGTGCATATTCAGCAAGAGCAAATCCAGAGATTCACACTTTCTGTCATATAATTGGAGTTTACGCACAAAATCCACCTTCATTACTGGCAAAGTTTCATGCAGAATATGATGTCGACAAAATCACATTTAATGCTCATTTCGTTGGATTCGTGTTCACTCATCAAAAATTCTTACGACCGATTGTTGCAGATGTTAAAGAAACAAGAACTGAATGGGAAAGAATCCAGGCAGCCCCCAAAGCCCAAGAAACAGCAGAACAAGGCACATTATCTACCGAAGATCTCGCTGGTACTTTAAAACTTGATTTGACCGGAGAAACAACTAGTAGAGGAAGGGAATATATGCCTCCGCCTAAGTCTTTTAACCGTATGGAGTGGATTCAATACTTAAAATTTTACAAGTGGAGCATGTCAGAGGACATGATTAAAGTGGCAAAGGGAATATCCAGAGGAATTAAAGAGGCTCGAGAAGGATCAATTGGAGCACGTTTAAAGAATCAAATATATCATACCACAACATGAGGTCAAAACAATAAAATATGAGCACCGTGAAAAAAAATAAATAATAATAATAAAATAAAAAAAAAAATTTAATAAAAGTCGTATTCAAAGAATTTACTTTAAGGTGTCAGACAGCATTGTCCGTTTGCAGTCAGGGCTACTAGGAATTATAAAAACAGGCTGTAATAACACCAATTTTCAGATATTTGTTTTAATGCTGCTGCATGATTCCTCATGTGGATCGGCAACAGGTCTTATTATTTCCAATAAAAGCTCACGTAATAGACAGGATATATTTGGTAAATGTACAACTCGTGCAAAATCCTTTATAAACAGTTTAAAGGGATGCTTATTAATATTGAAAAGTTTGGTGTAATCTGCAGCTTCTAAAGTTTGCTAAACGTTATCATGTGTTATATTGATTTTTAAAGAATATTTGCAAATCGAATGTAAATGATCGTTGGAAAGGCAATAAAAATGAAGAGCCTGCAGTAAATATAAAGCATCCTGTGGCGGTAATTTAATGTCGCCATAGTAAATATAACGCAACAGTGATTGAAGGGCTTTCCTAGAGGATATGATGTCGCCAATAGAAATCTGAAAAAGTTTAAATAAATTTATTTTCGTAAAACTAAAAATATTTTATATGCAGTGAAATTTTTAAAAAACTAAATGAGAATTTGATTCGTTTTGTAAAAAAAAAATACTTTTAAACAAACTTTAATATGGAAAATCAGAAAGATTTGTTTTTCTAACTTTCTCTTTTGTTTGGCTAAGTTATTTGTGAAATGTTTAATATCCTCAAAGGAGGAAAAATTGGTACTTTTTAATAAAATTTCCTTTTTTTAAATATATCGTGTCTGTATTTAAAGAAATAAAGTCATATTTATTCTTAAAAAGCTTCAAAAATAATTTAAAATTGAATATGTTTTTCTGGTTTTTTGTAAAGAAGGTACTTTCTTTTTCATTGATATTTAAAATTGTTTAGTTTTTTTTCTTCCTGTTTTAATTTTTTAAAATTTCGTACAGGCTGTAATAACACCAATTTTCAGATATTTGTTTTAATGCTGCTGCATGATTCCTCATGTGGATCGGCAACAGGTCTTATTATTTCCAATAAAAGCTCACGTAATAGACAGGATATATTTGGTAAATGTACAACTCGTGCAAAATCCTTTATAAACAGTTTAAAGGGATGCTTATTAATATTGAAAAGTTTGGTGTAATCTGCAGCTTCTAAAGTTTGCAAAACGTTATCATGTGTTATATTGATTTTTAAAGAATATTTGCAAATCGAATGTAAATGATCGTTGGAAAGGCAATAAAAATGAAGAGCCTGCAGTAAATATAAAGCATCCTGTGGCGGTAATTTAATGTCGCCATAGTAAATATAACGCAACAGTGATTGAAGGGCTTCCCTAGAGGATATGATGTCGCCAATAGAAATCTAACAAAAGTTTAAATAAATTTATTTTCGTAAAACTAAAAATATTTTATATGCAGTGAAATTTTTAAAAAACTAAATGAGAATTTGATTCGTTTTGTAAAAAAAAATACTTTTAAACAAACTTTAATATGGAAAATCAGAAAGATTTGTTTTTCTAACTTTCTCTTTTGTTTGGCTAAGTTATTTGTGAAATGTTTAATTTCCTCAAAGGAGGAAAAATTGGTACTTTTTAGTAAAATTTCCTTTTTTAAATATATCGTGTCTGTATTTAAAGAAATAAAGTCATATTTATTCTTAAAAAGCTTCTAAAATAATTTAAAAAAAAAATATGTTTTTCTGGTTTTTTGTAAAGAAGGTACTTTCTTTTTCATTGATATTTAAAATTGTTTAGTTTTTTTTTTCTTCCTGTTTTAATTTATTAAAATTTCGTAGGTTTATAGTTACATAACATAATGATAAATTAATGGTCTTAGCGCCACTAGGGCTTTATTTGAGACAGGGTTGGCAACATGCATCTTAATTAGATTTTTGTGATAATTAAGGCGAACTAATTAAACATAATGTAGGTATGTAAATACAAAAAAAAACATTATAAAGTTATAAAATAACATTAAAAAAAGCATATCAATATTATTTAACAAAAAAAAAACATTTAAAAGAGGATATTGACATATTTTCTATTAAGTACTGTGGCAAATTATTGTATTTCAATCTACCGATATGTTCAATTCTCTCTCTGCTTTGTGGTTTCTGATCGACAAAGAGCAATTCTTAGATTTGAATGGTTGGTTTCGTGTGTTAAAAACGGTTTGGTTTCTGTTAAAACGAATTGTATGGTGTCCTACTCCATATAGCACTTTAAATACATTTTTGGCAACTTCTTTGTAGAGTAACAAAGTGGAGTGCCGGTTGGGTAAATTAAATACAGCTTTGAGGGATTTGTTCCAGATAATTTTAAGATATTTTAAATCACTATTTTTCGTATAACCATAGACAAGTGTAAGGTAGTAAAGATGACTTTGCATAAGGGCTTGAACAATAAAAAGCCAAGTATTTTTTATTAAGTTTATACGTATCTTGGCTTATAGAGGATACCTTGAGCCGGTGATATTTTTGAACGACCACATTTAATTTGGTTTTGCCAACTTGATTGACTCTATTACAACAATTTTTTCTCCATTTATCAATATTTCGCAATTCTGAAAATTACGATTTGGTTGAGGCCTTAATTTCATAAATTTTGTTTTACTTCGATTCAACATTAATGTTTTTAATTTTGCAAACTCTAAAATAAGAGCTGCATCCCTTTCAACATTCGTTTTTAAAACTAAATCTCCTTTGTAAGGGTAGAGCAAACATATGTAAGTCATCTGCATTTTACCATTTAAACCCAGATTAGCAATATCATTAAGATATACATACCTATATTGAACAACAAAGCCCCTAATACTCTTCCCTGAGGAACTCCAAATTTTACTCTTACTAATGAGCATAGATAATTAATAGATAAAAATAGATGTCTTAGAATTGAGTTATAAAATTTGCACTTAACATTTGCTGTTAACCGCTTTATTGAGAAGACTGGATATATAGTGGCATGCTAAAAAACAATGAGAAAAAGCAAGCAGCTATACATACAATACGTACCCACCCCTAAACAAAAATATATTTGACAACCACAAAATACACAAACAAACACAAAATAAATGAGACGTAAACTTTAAAATTTTGCAAAATATTATTTAAAACTTTAAAATTATTAAATTGAATTGTGCTATTTGAAGGCATCGGTTGCAGGAAAATAAGCAGAACTCAAAACAAGTTGGTAAGTATTAGCTGCAATTGAAATGTTCATTACTTTGTTAATAATAAAATTTGCTTTTTTTTTACAGGCACTTACATACTGTGAGCGTCAAAAGAAACTGTACAACTTTGACTTTCATGTTAAAAGCTTTAATTTCGTAATTTCCTAATATTTTAAATGAACATTTCATATTTTTTATTAAGTATATATGCTTCTTGCATATTTTATTAAAAAACAAAAACATAATTCCAACAAAAACAAAAAATATAGAACAAAAACAAAAAAAAATCAGATTTTAAGCGTCAAAAGAAACTGTACAACACTTGTGCATAACTAGTAATAAGCAATTTTACAATAAAAAAGAACCTTTATTTTTGAAATTTGTTTTACTACGACGTTTTATGTTTTAGTAGCTATTTTAAAAACAAATATTAATAAATTTGGTTTTGTCGCAAGCAGTTCACTCGAGAGGCTTTTGTATTTTTTGAAAAATGGGCAAGCAAACTTCTGTAGATGTTCGCAAACTTGTGATAAAATTTTACGAAGAAGGAAAATCTTTTCGAGAGATTGGTTTAACCATAAAAAGAAGCCACAACACTGTAAGAAATATCATTGATAAGCACAGAAAGTTTTCAAATTTAGAAAATCGCCCAAAATCTGGAAGACCATCAAAACTAAACGGCACCCAAATACGGTCCATTGTGTGAAAAGTAAAGAAAAACCCAACTGAAAGTGCCGTAAAAATATCGGAAAATATAAGAGAAAGCTCCGGTAAAAAAGTGCCGGCTAAAATTTGGAGAACGAAAAATTCAGAATTTGCCCAGCAAAATGTAATGCCTACAGTAAAACATGGTGGTGGTTCAGTTGTGGTGTGGGGATGTATGGCAGCCAGTGGTGTAGGAAATTTGGTGTTCATAGAAAATACTATGAACAAAACAGATTACCTCAACATTTTTAAAGAAAACTTGGCACAAAGCGTGGAAAAATTGGGCTTGGATCGAACTTGGATCTTTCAACAAGATAACGATCCCAAGCACACTGCTAAAATAGTCAAGGAATGGGTGCTTTATCACACTCCAAAACAGTTGGATCATCCCCCCAGTCACCTGACCTCAATCCCATTGAACACTTGTGGGAGCATCTGGATCGGCAAATAAGAAAAAGTGAAATTAAAAGCAAGAATTCCTTTAAATCTGTGATAATGGAAGAATGGCTAAAAAATTGCCCGGATGTAACAAGAAAACTTGTGGAATCAATGCCAAGAAGATGCCAAGCTTTTATAAAATCAAATGGCAATCAAACGAAGTACTAATTGTTTTTAATTAATATTATTATTTTAATATAGCGATAATATACAGTTTCTTTTGACGCTTAAAATCTGAACTTTTTTTGTTTTTGTCCTATATTTTTTGTTGCTGTTGGAGTTTTGTTGTTGTTTTTTTTAATAAAAAATGAAAATATATATATACTAAATAAAAAATATAAATAATGTTGATTTAAAATATAAAGAAATTAATAAATGAAGGTTTTTAACATGAAAGTCAAAGGTGTACAGTTTCTTTTGACGCTCACAGTAGATGTGGCTGTGGGAAAACAACAAGAATTACTTTAAATGGTAAGTGTTCCTGAAAATAAAAAGTGAATTACATTCCTATAAAAAAATCTGTTTTTGTTTACAGAGCCTTACGTAGATGTGTAATTTGTTTGTGTGGCAGGAGGAGACTTGCCATTATTAATTCCCATATTTAAACGTTACATTATTCATTCATAAAACGGAAGTGTATTTCTAGTCAATTTAATTTGTAACATTGAATTTGCCCACCACACCTAATATTCACTTATAAGCTGCACGTAATTGAGTAAAATTTTGTGTCGAAAATATTTATTTCAATTATATTTTTATTTTAATAAATCTTCTTAATTAAATAATTAATAAAAAGTATAAAGAATAAAATATAAAATTAATAAATTAAATTCATAAGGCCATTCAACACTCATTAAGCTTCAGTAATTCAGTTATCGCATTTAGAATTGGAACGTTAAAATTGATAAAAAGTTTAATTGAAACAAAAATAAAATGTAAATTTTTAGAATTATAAAAGATTTGAATTAATTACAAAAGGTTTAATAAAGATAATACAATTACGTACATACAACCTTATAGCTTAAGATACATTAAACATTTATTTTTTTAAGAATAATTTCTTTTGCTATTTTTAAAATAGCATCTTACAAGAAATAATAACAAAATAGAAAAATTCAAAATATTTAAAGAATTTACTTTAAGCTGTCAGGCAGCATTGTCCTTTTGTAGCCAGGCCTACTCGGAATTGTAAAGCAGGTTGTAATAACACCAATATTCAGGTATTTGTATTAACGTTAATACTAAGATTGACTTTGTGAATCGGGCATAGCTCGTATAATTTCCAATAAAATTTCACGTGGTTGGCTCGATATTTTTGGCAAGCTTGCAAAATTCTTTACAACCAGTTTTGAGGCACGGTCTTTAATTTCGAAATTATTTGTATAAACTGCAGCTTCTAAAGTTTGCAAAACGTTTTCGCGTGTTATATTGTGTTCTAAATAATATTTGCAAAACGAATGTAAACGATCGTTGGAAAGACCATAAAAATGAGGAGCCTGAAGTAAATACAAAGCATCCTGCGGTGGTAATTTAATATCTCCATAGTAAATATAACGCAACAGTGATTGAAAGGCTTTGCTAGAGGGTATGATGTCGCCAATAGAAATCTGCAGAAGTCCAAATTAATTTATTATTTTATATGTATTGAAATTTTTAAAAACCAACTGAGAATTTAATTATATTAATTAAGTAAATAAATAAATAAATTAAGTAAATAAATAAACTTTAATACAGAAAATTATAAATTTTATTTTTCTAATTTTCTCTTTTGTTTGGCTAACTTTTTTGTGAAATGTTTAATTTTGTCAAAGGACAAAAAATTGATACTTTTTAATAAAATATTCTTTTTTAATCGTGTCTGTATTTAAAGAAAGAAAGAAAGTAATATTTTTGATTATTATTCTTATTCGACCTTTTTTCCTTCTTAAATAAATATGTATTTATCTTTATAAATGTCTGTGTTAATAAATATATGTGTTAATTTAATTAAAAAGACATTTATAAAGATAAATACTTATTTATTTAAAAATAAAGTTATATTTATTTATTCTTAAAAAGCTTCAAAAATAATTTAAAACTGAATAGGTTTTTCTGGTTTTTTGTAAAGAAGGTACTTTCTTTTTCATTGATATTTAAAATTGTTTAGTTTTTTTTCTTCCTGTTTTAATTTATTAAAATTTCGTATGTTTATAGTTACATAACATAATGATAAATTAATGGTCTTAGTGCCACTAGGGCTTTATTTGAGACAGGGTTGGCAACATGCATCTTAATTAGATTTTTGTGATAATTAAGGCGAACTAATTAAACATAATTTTTTAATAAATTTTTAAGTATGTAGGTATGTAAATACAAAAAAAAACCCTTTATAAAGTTATAAAATAACATTAAAACAAGCGTATCAATATTATTTAACAAATAAACTTTTAAAAGAGGATATTGACATATTTTCTTTGCCTACACATTGAGTGCATTATGCCGGTACTTGAAAATTAGGTTATAGGGAGAAGGAAAGAGGGATTAGTGTTTGTGGATATTTAATTTGAACTTTCCTACATTGAAAGTGATAGGAAAGTCCTCTGGAGGGAGTTTATTCCGCATACGGATTGTTCTGTTAAAAAACAAATTTTCCCTGTATTGTGTAGTGCGATTCACTGGCTAATCAACCACAACGCTTTCAACGAAAAATGAGTTGAATGCACGCAAAACCCAGCGTGTAACGGGAACAATTTCCCTAATTTCATTAAAGCACTTACCATTGCAGTAACGATAAAACAATGAAATACATCCCACATAGCGTCGATGCTCTAGAGAATCAATAAAGTTGGATACCCTGCTGTCTCCAATGGGCCTCTTGGCCCTCTCCTGTAAGTGGTCGAGCAACTACAAAATATACTTTGGGGTGCCGGCTCATACATGAGAGTTGTATTAAATTTTTAGACGGATATAGGTGATATAAATAGTACAAAGATCGAATAGAGTAAATAATCTCTTACACCGTTTAAGAAAACCGAAAGCTTGAAAGCTTCTTTAGAAACCTGAAAAATAAGCTTAGTCCACCGAACATCACACTGAATTTTCATGCCAAGAACATTAACAGCTTTCGATTCCATAATATTTACATCACCCATAGTAACAGATGCAGCACCATTTCTGAAGACAGATCTATGCGTAAGCATACAACATTGCGTCTTAAGGGCATTGAAATCGATTTCATTAGCACGACTCCATTCTGAGATTGTTGCAGGACCGTGATTGAGCAGCTTATAAGCCATGTTCCGCTTTTTGAAACTTACTTCTAACTGGTTCGATCTATTATCAAATGAATATGAATGGCAAATGTGTAGTACGGTGGCAAATTATTGTATTCCAATCTACCGATATGTTCAATTCTCTCTCTGCTTTGTGGTTTCTGATCGACAAAGAGCAATTCTTAGATTTGAATGGTTGGTTTCGTGTGTTGAAAACGGTTTGGTTTCTGTTAAAACGAATTGTATGGTTGCCTACTCCATATAGCACTGTAAATACATTTTTGGCAACTTCTTTTTAAAGTAACAAAGTGGAGTGCCGGTTGGGTAAATTAAATGAGGGATTTGTTCTGGATAATTTAAAGAGATTTTAAATCACTATTTTTCTTATAACCATAGACAAGTGTAAAGTAATAAAGATAACTTTGCACAAGAGCTTGAACAATTGAAAGCTAAGTATTTTTATTAAGTTTATATCTTGGCTTATAGAGGAGATGATACCTTGAGTCGGTGATATCTTTGAACGAACATATTTAATTTGGTTTTGTCAACCCAAGTTATTCTGAAGATCAACTCCTAAATACTTGATTGACTCTACTATAACAATTTTTTCTCCATTTACCAATATTTCACAATTCTAAAAATTACGATTTGGTTGGGGCCTAAATTTCATAAATTTTGTTTTACTTCGATTCAACATTAATGTTTTTAATTTTGCAAACTCTAAAATAAGAGCTGCATCCCTTTCAACGTTCGCTTTTAAAACTAATATGGTGTTTCCACGGCACCTGCTTCGCTCTCTATTCTTGCTTCACACCCCAATCATAAGCGAATCAACCTGCTTCGCCATACAAAATTTTGAGAGCGAAGCTGGTAGATTCATATTGAAGCTAGTTGCGAAGCAAGTAAAAATCCTCTCTTCCCTAATTTTTATCGTAAGTTTATCTGCACTAGTTATCAAAATTAAACGTTTTTGTAAACAAAGAAAATTTACAAACAAAATAAAGTTAAAACTTAATTAATTAATTTTAATTTTATAAAATTAAAAAAAAAATGGATAGGAAAAAAAATTATACTTAATGCTATCGCGGCAAGAAGGATATCTTCTGTTGTTTTTCAACTGTTGTTGTTGTTTTTCAACTTATGTTTTTCTGTTTAATAACAACAGCCAAATCGAAGCAGATAAATGAGTCGTGTAAACAGCATGATTCACAAACTTGCTTCAGAGAGCGAAGCACGAGATTCAAACTGTCGTGGAAACAGGCTATAAATCTCCTTTGTAAGGGTAGAGCAAACATAAGTCAACTGCATTTTACCATTTAAATTCAGATTAGCAATATCATTAAGATATATGTGGCATACACAACATTACGCAGTGTTACCGACACTTTTAATATTAAATTTTGTGTTTTGCAAACAGTACCAAGAGTACTCATTAAGTGCACAACACTAACTAACGCGCTTTTAGCAGTCAAGTTGTTTTCACAACTCACTTCATTCTCTTCTTTTTTGGACTCTGCACAAGCAAACATCAATCTCGAGAATTTGCCGGCACTTAAACATATTGATAATTTTTGTTACTTAAATTAAATTAAAGTATTATAAATTTGTTGTAAAACTAGGTGTAATAACAAAATAATCAGCCAACAAAGGCCCTAATACACTTCCCTGAGGAACTCCAAATTTTACACTTACTAATGAGCTCTCTGAACTATTTATCTGAACTATTTATTTGGCTTTGGATGTAGAAATTGAAAAATAGCAAACTCGTTACTTCCTATTCAGAAAATGTGTGTGTGTTTATATTATTTGAGGTTAATGATGCCTTAATTTAGATAAATCGAGTTTGTTTTACTAAAATTGGTACTTTCTGCATCATTTTCTTATATGTGGTACTTCTGAAAAGCAATAAAAAAATAAAATGTTTCCATTTGATCAACTTTTATTTAAATTTAATTAAAAAATTATTTTAAAATATCATTTTTCATAATTAAAGCTGTTTTTACTTTTACAAAAAAAATGCAACTTTTGTTCCAAAAAAATGATAATTATTGCCAAAACTGTTTTCTTTTTCGTTTTTTAAATTCTAAAGGGTCCGCCATCTAATGTTTTTTTTCAACTAGTGCTTATTTCGTAAATGGTAAATAACACTCAGCTCATGTTTGATTTGACAAATAATTAGTTTTATCCTTCCGCTGAACGAATATGGTTGTGTATACGCTTGAACAACGCTGGGACATTACTTGGAAAATCATGGTAATGTTACAGAATTTGTGCGAAAATTGGATAGAGATTTTGGAAGAAGAGAGGCCCCGGATTTTCGTTATCTTGTGATAAAAGTGAAAAAAACTGGCATCCTCATCGATAAACCAAAGCATGAAAAGCCAAAAACAGTGAGAACACCCGAAAATATTGCTGCTGTGGCACAAAGTGTGCGTGAAGCGCCATCAACATCAATTCACCGTCGTTCTCAACAATTGAACATTTCAGAGACATCATTGAGACGCCTTTTGCATAAAGACTTTAGTATGACATCATACAAAGTCTAATTGGTTCAGCCAAGTGACCATCCAATGCGTTTTTGCTTTGCTAAGTGGGCCTGCGATCGACTTACAGAAGATACTGATTTTCAAAAAAAAAAATCATCTTTGCAGCTGAAGCTCAAATGAGTGAGGGGTCGCCGTTATAATGGCGATCGTTATCGGGCCATGTTGAACAAATTTTTGTTTACAAAAATTGAAGAGGAGGATATTGGCAACATTTGGTTTCAACAGGACGGCGCTACGTACCACACAGCCAAAGCTATACTCGATGTTTTGTGCCCTATTTTTAATGATCGCATTATCAGCCTTAGAGCTGATGTCGTTTGGCCACCTCGGAGCTGCGATTTGACAACGTTGTACTATTATAAGTGGGGTGCAGTCAAAGATAAGTGTTACGCCGACAAGCCAAAGACAAGTTACGCTTTAAAGAACAATATTCCATTGTTAACCAGTAGTTTTGTTTGTAGCATTTAAAACAAAAAAAAATGTTTTTGGCGGACCCTTTAGTACTTTTCTTTTTGATTGGTACTTTCTAATACTCTCAGCAATTATTAATTTTGCAACATATTCTTATTGGCCTCTAGAGGTTTTTATATTATTTGAATTTTTTTAATTCACTTTTACGCTTTGGCACATTTGAACACTTTAAGTACTTTCTTATATTTTAAGTGAATATTGTTTTTGAAATATAGTATATTTTTAATGGCCTATATAGGCTTTTAATAGGAGTTGAATTTTTAAAATGTTGGTACTTTTATTTAAAACTAGTTGTACGACCCGGCTTCGCTCGGAAACTATAGCTTTAATCCCATTGGTTGATTTCTAATTGGTTTTGTCGAGTTGCAGGTGCCGTGGAAAATGAGAAGTGAATAGGAGGGTCTTAACTTATTATTAGGCAATTAACTTAATTAAATAAAATCACTATTTCTGGAAGGGGTGTAGCATTTAGCGGGGTATAATATATATACAAACCTTTGCCGGTCTTTTACAAATATTTTGTGGGCTGGAAGTCGAAAATCTGTTGGGGCATTGAAGAGTTTACCCCTAC
The DNA here is from genome assembly GCA_030448955.1 of Trichopoda pennipes. Classification (NCBI taxonomy): domain Eukaryota; kingdom Metazoa; phylum Arthropoda; class Insecta; order Diptera; family Tachinidae; genus Trichopoda; species Trichopoda pennipes. Next base: position 2,987,971 of record JASKUP010000056.1, on the reverse strand, counting down.
CGACCAAACGTGTTTTTGATTTTTATATATATTAAGATAAATAAGATAAATATCATTTTCAAAATAAATTTTTATTGTCCTTTAGATCCTTTTATGTTATTTGAATTTTTAAATTTTGGTACTTTTGTTTATTTTGTTGCTACGTTAATTTACTTTTAGAAAAAATAAAAACAAAAACAAAACAAAAAAAAGAAAAGCTTTTCTAAAATTGTTTTTATATAAAAAAGCGAACACTTTTGGCCTTAACGGGTACGCTTTGTCTTTACATTTCTTACTAAAACTAACACTTTTGTAAAATAGCATTTTTTGAGCAAATTTAATTTTGTTGATCCTTTTCTTTTATTAGTTTAGTAAATAAAAGTAATAAACATCTTAAGTTCGTATTTAAAAATAGTACCTTTTTAAGAACTTAATAATTCTTGCATTAATTAGTACTTTTGTAGGGAGAAAACGTTTTTAAACATTTTAGCTTTTCCTAAATTTTAGCATTCAAGTTTTGTGAATTTGGTACTTGTTTGTAAAAAATGTACCATTTGAGAACATTTTTTAAAATTTGAGATAATAGAAATCGATTAAGTTAAAAACAATATTTTTCGCAATTATTTTCGTTTTTTTAAAATTGTTGTCATATTTTATGATATTAATCGAAGTACATGACGGTATTCTTTAAATGTTGTAGTCATTTTTAAATCGATCGATCTATTATATTTTTGAATAACAATTAACAACTACTTAATAACTTACATTCACTGTATTATCCGGTGGCGGAAATGAACGAAACAGGATCTGAAAATATTGAGTTCTAGCTGCTAATATCGATTTATGAGCCATTATAACTTGACCGTGCAAAACCAACTTGATGTCACAAAAATCTCTGCCCGTAGACTCTAAAAACACCGCCATATCACTTTCCAAGGTGGCGCCTTAAAACACGATTAATATTCAAATTTGGAAAACTTTACACAAAAACATTCTTCAACACAACATACCAACATCCTTATTAATATTGGGATCCGCTAATGTTTTACTAGGATTTAATTTTTTGCCAATAAATTCTACCAGTAAAGGTTCGTCTAAATCACTAAATTCTTTGGACATCACAACATCGGCAAAGTTTTCTTCTTTGATCAAGAAATTCATACAATGATCCATGACAATTTGTATCCTTAAGAAATAAACGAAAACAAAAAAAACCTTTTTGGGAACATTTGGAAAATGAATATAAAAATCGGATCACCCACTTCTTTTTATCAGCATAACACAAGCCCTCCAAAACATTTTGTTTATTGATTTTACAATCCAAACACTGTATACAACCATGAGCCAAGCGTGGCATTGAAAAGAGACCAGCCAACTGATGAATATCCGCCATTAGAATTATTATATTTTTGTTGTATGATTCTTTTACGTCTATGCGATCGGTGTAAATATAATTTAGAATAATTTCAAAGGCCTCAGGATTGGCATTGGGTAATCTAACCTCTAATAAAGATTCTTGATTGTCACCCTGAGGACATGCACCGACATCGATGCATTTTGAATCTGATTCGTTTTCAATTTGCTGTTGGCTCGCGTCACGGGCAGCTAATATTTCTGCTCTTAAATACTTCGATCTGGCTGCCACAAAGGCTATATGAGCCATAATTTTGATTTCTTCGGGGCCCACTATAAATTTTATATCGCAGAATTGTTTTTTACTGAAAAATTTCCCATAATCATCGTGCAAAGTGCATTTGGGATAACATGTGAATTGAAAATGATAGGTATCATCAGTGATTACAGTATAGTTGGCATTTCTGCCGCCATATATATATATGGCATCATTTAGAACGATACTTGAATGAAATGCTCTACCCGAGGGCACCATTGAATTAGCTTCAGTTTCTATAATCGACCAGTTTTGAGAATCCAAATCGTAGCAATGTAAATCATTACGAACTGTAGATCCAGTACTGCCACCAAATAGATACAAGAAGCGATCATGATGGACCAAAGTATGGCCAAAGCGTTGTGAGGGTGGTTGAGACGCGACACCTGTTAAAACATGTTCGTTGCCAACACGACGCCAGCTGGGTGAATGAGAATATTTAATTTTAAAATTTTTTATTTGTTATTTTTTATTGTTGTACTTACGTTTTAGTTTTAAAATTAAATTCCAATAAAGAATTATTCGTCGTGGTTTGCCTACTATTTTTATCTGAAAACACATACAAACAATCGCGTGCCACTGCCACTGGAGAATAGCAACGAGCTGATGGACGTTCTCGCTTCTGTTCGACTTTTTCCCACTGGTGGTTTGCTTCCTATAAAATGAACGTTTTCTGTTTTTAACTTCTCTTATATGTTTTTTCCTATTAGAATTTCTAAATTTCTTTTCATATTAAGAATTTCCCTTGAGAAAAATGTTATAAAAAGGATTATTTTGATTTTTTTTTTTTAATTTTATTCACATAAAAAAAAGGTAACGAAATTTAAAAATTTCTCTTCATTAACAAAAATTTTCCAAGGGGGAAAAAGATTCATGTCTGGCATATATTATTATATTATATTTGGAAGGTCTCATATTATTTAAATAACGTTAACTCTACATTAACAAATTTCCCTATAGGGGAAATTTTATTTAAAATCACTTTAAGGAAACTTTATAAAAAATTAGTCTTTTTTTAAGTTTTAAGAAAATCCTTTTCCAAATTAAATCAATTTCTATATGTTTGAAAGGTCCTCTTTGCTTTATATTAACAAATTTCCCTTTATGGGAAATTATATTTAAAAACCCATTTTCTTATTTTTTATGGCTTCGACAAATATTTTCATTTATTAAATGAAGTTTTGGTAAAAATTGAAGAAATTTTATTTGAAATTCGAAAACATCCCATGTGGGAAATTTAATTAAAATTGGCGATTTTCAGAAGTTTTATTAAAATTTCCCAAGATTTTTAACAACTACGAAGAGGAAGCAATCATAACGTCTCGAGTCTTCTGCGTAAAAGAAAAAGATTGTTTGAAGCCAAATCTGACTACCAAGATCAGACGATCTAATAATATTTTAAAAGTGATATTTCTACATGATGATGGAAGCAAATTTGTAGCTCGTTTTGAGACATCCAAGAAAAAAATAAAATTGTCGGTTAAGCTGCCGACCATCCATAAAAATGACTCTTCCTCACTGTTAACATTGCCCACCGAAAGAATAAACTTATTTGCCTGGATTGAAGTTAAGCCTGCGATTAACTGTTTTTATAGGAGACCTGTCCTACCCAACTCGCTCTGCCATTTATAGTTTTGACCCATATTTTATCAAGAATTATATGGGATTCTTTGCATTTTACGAGGGGTAACGTTTAACCTGTTATTGAATTAGAAACAGAACTAAGCTCGTTCCTTTGGCTAAAATCATTTTCAAAAGTAATAAACGTTAAATGAAGTATTTCCCTCCCTTTGAGGTAGAATTTAATATAAAAATAAAAACTCCCTTCTTATACTCTCCAAAATAGAACTCCAATTTTGTTCTTTTTAATAAAAAGCAAAAAACTGCCTTGAAATTCTTTTACTTACCGTTAAATTTAACGCCCACATATCGTCTAAACAACGATTGGCACCCCATCCAGCATAAATCCACATTTTATTGTCATAAACAGCGGCGCCATGACCATAACGAGCTTCCGGGATTCTATTCAAAAATTATAAAATTTTTCTTTAAGAGAAATTAAAACAAAAAAGAAGAAACATACTGCCCCGAAAATATCCATTTCACCCACATGGCTTTTTGAAAGTCATACTCAAATAAATCATTCCGTCCCATATTAACAGCATTCGACGTATGGCCGCCAAAAATAAACATAGAATTGCCAAAAACCACAGCTGAATGATCTTTACGTGGTTCAGGTCGTGTGCCAGTTGGATGGACAGGATTCCATGATTTATCCTTGACACCGAAACGTATTAAATCATTGAGACTGTTGTTGTTAAAGTAATCATCATATGTGTGTGTGCCACCAAATACATACATGGCATCTTTGTAGGCCACGGCAGTGTGGCTGTAACGTCTATAACTTTTACAACAAAAAAAAAAAAATTAAAAACAAATTTCCTTAAAAACAATTTCTTAGCAAAACTTACTTGCTTGTCGCACAATCCGACATATTAGTCCACAAGGAGTTGCGTGCACTACTTGAACTGGAATGTGCCATTTTGCAGCAGAGCAACACTTCGACGACTTTTACGTTCTCCCGTTTCTAAATGATCTCTTCTGTGCTGTTGCTGATAGAATTTATCAGCTTCAAATGCTCTACAACCGTTGCCCGAATGTGTAGATGTACAAAGTGCTATTGTGACTGGTGTGCCGCCTTAGCATAAACCGAATGTTTCGTTTTAATTTTCTCACTATTTGACTGTTTCACAATTTTAAAAAGTTTAAAAACACTTTTTTCCCTTGAATTTAGTATGCAGCCTTGGAATTCGACCGAGTTCTGTTTAAGAACAAAATGAATTTTATTTTAATTTCGCTTGTGATTTTGTTATTCAAATTTCGTCAGTTATTGATTTGGATCGCGTTATAACGCCAGAATAAATTAATGATGACGGCAACCATATCTGCCCAATGGAACAAATTCAAATATATTTATGGCTTCGAAATTTAATAAAGTGGGGTGAGTAAGTTTCTTGGCGAACTATGGTATGCCAATAAATTGCGTACTTAAAATGATGACTGAAAGTCTCTTAAATTATTTAAAGCAATTGGGTACGATAATGGCAACTAACAGTTGCAAAAGTTTCAAGGGTTCCTGGCTACTAAATGTTTTGAGGAGAACCTTAGAGAATGATAACAGCAGCAGTATATAGTGTTTTTGTTTATAGACTTTCATTTCTTGCTGGGCATGGATGAACTGCGTACGTTGTATCGTTTGGACTTGCATATATTTTTGGACTCAATCTTATAATGTAATACATTTTTTGTTTTTATTGTTTTTGTAATTAAGCTTAAAGTCTGAAAGGAAGACAACTTCCATAGACTATATTAATAAAAAAACCTTCTATAAAGCGGCTTATTGCTTGTATAATAAATTTTAAGTATCACTTGAATATTTAAGGTTATGTTAAACATTTTTGAGTTAGTTTCATTTCTTCTCTAAAACATTGATTTTTATTTTCTTTTGAAATATTCTCTAAGAAATATGGTTTATTTGTTGAACAGATAAAACCAGTAAACCGCAAAATATGTTGTTATACTTTGAATTTAAAATAATTTTTCTTTAGTTAAATACATTAACGCCGTTAAAACTTTATTATCTGTAAAGTATGCTTGTATAGTAAATTTTCCGACGATGTGACTTTAAAGCAGATAATGGATTTTTATGTGACTCATTTGATAGATATCAGTTAAAATTAAGTCACCCGTTTTTTGAGACAATTTTTCCCAAATTGATCTCAAATTTAATTTAAGTCTACAAAATGATAAGTAACGAATATAAATCACTCGGAAATCAATCCATCATGCTGGAAGAAAAACTTGCCGACTGTAAATATTCACGAAGAAAACAAATTAGAAATTTTGTTTCGTTTTTAAGATTCTACTGATTATTTAAAAATATTTGCTGAGGAAGTTTAGAATTCTTATTGAATTTTAATAATTTATTAGAAATAATTTTGGATCCTTCAACTACAGAAATAATAAAAGTATTAAGTGCTCATGTATCGGTTATTATATTTGTTGAAACCACAGCTGCCGTATGCCTGTTCAATTGATGAGCGAAAAAGTCAGTATTCAAGGCTAGAAGACGGTTATCGTTGACTGTAACTTTCTAACCAGGATAATTCTTAAATAATTATAAAGAATAATTTTCACCAGCCCATAAAGCACGCCAAACAGTCAGTTCTTCTGGGTGTAATGGTGTCTCACTTAACATATAACTGTAGGGTTTACATAATTCCAACTAATCGAGGTGCATATCACAGCTGGAGTGTAACAGAAAGCAAGGCCGCGCTCTTAATTCTTGCTTTAAAGCCGCAAACTCTAAATAATTGACGCTTCTAAAAGCGTCAATCTGTGTAGATTGCAACAACACGGTTTCGACTTAAATAACAGCCACACCATTAACCGGAATTGAGCGGGTTATCCTGTGAGCTATCGGTCCCCGTGAGACCAGTTGGCAAGTCACTACTTGGACTTCGAGGGTCCAAATCTGCCAGTTTTAGTTTTTACTGGCTTAGACCACTGGTGTTGCTTTTTATCCCCATTAGCTACATGTTAAAAGGAAAAGGCGTTCACCAGGACTGCTTTTCGGGGCAGTGTGTGCTCAAGCGTCAATCAATTCATGTTGAATTGACAAACCAAACATAAATCACTTGACAGTTAACGACGTAGAAACTGTTGCCAGCTTGAAATTTTATAGCTCTATTGAAAGCCACCTGATAAAACCTGTATTTTATTTAACTTATCTTTTTTCTTGAACTAGAAGAGTTCAAATATAATAACCAATCCATGCGCACGTAATAATCTTTTTATTTCTGAAGTTGAAAGTTTCGTAATTAGTTCCAATAAATTATTAAAATACAATAAGAAGCCAATACTTTCATGTGAAGCCTGTACAAATTTTTTTAAATAATGAGTGGAATCCTAAAAGCGAAAGAACATTTTTAATTTGTTTTCTTGGTGAATATTTACACTCGGCAAGTTTTACTTGCAGCAGGATGAATTGATTTCGAAGCGATTTTTTCATCATTTTAAAGGTTTGAAAGTAAATTTGAGATCAGTTGAAAGAAAATATCAAAAAAAAAACTTAATTAAATCGAAATTGAAATTTGCCAAATGAGCCACATAAGATCAGTTATATGTTTTAAAATCATATCGTGCGAAAATATATGTTTCATCATATTTATATGTAAATTACAGGCTGATGGTGGAATTTTAAAAACTAAATTCAAAATAGCTTCCACAAATTTACAAGAAAAACAATCTGGTGTTAACAGTTTCCTCTTAGGAAATTAAATATTTTCAATTTATGAGAGTCACATTCTTTTTCACGCAAAATTTGAAGACAAGTAAAAAGTTTTAAAGGTGTTTATCTAAAGAAAAAGAATTTTAAATTAAATGTATAACGACATATTTTGAGGCATACTCGTAGTACCTATTCAGCAAAGGAAATTAATTATTCAGCAGAGCTGGCATTAAAAGCCAGAGGATATAATGTCATGGGTTTACTGATAACTGGATTTAATAAATAAAATATCACGCTTCGTAAGATAAAAAAATTCAATATAACCTTAAATATTCAAGGGAAACTTAAAATTTGTTATACAATTACCTAACCGCTTTCTAATAGATACATATTAAATAATTTACTTACAATAAACGCAGCTCCAACACAAACGATGGCAAATAGCTTCCAATACATGAAAGTCTGAACGATACAACATACCCAGCAAGAAACGCCTTAATTATTTTTTTATTCGTCTTAACTCAATCTCAAAAAAGGCTCCTCAAAACATTTAGTAGCTAGTAATTCTTCAAATTTTGCAACTGCCTGTAGACATTACACGACACTGGTCATCATTAAATACGCAAGTTCTTTAAATAATTGTTAAATATTTCATTTTGAAGTTAAATCACGTAAAGTAGCTCGCTAGGAAACTGCTTCACTTTTTTGTATTCCTAAGTAACAATTTAAATTAGTTCCATTAGCCAGATATAGGTGCCGCGCTTTCATGCTTTACAGTGGAATACCAACCAATAGCTGCTAATATATCAACAACAAAATCGCCAGCGATTTTTAAATTTAATTGATTTTGCTTGGAAATATTTTATAAAAAATTATACTTTATTACAGACCGCACTTGCTGCCACAAACTATACTGTGCTTGCTATAGAACGTGTTTTACAAATTGGGGGATTAAGTAAGTGCGGTTTTACACACATCAACTTTTGTTGCTCAACTGTTGTTTTTTTCCATTAGAAAGAAAGAGAAGGGGTATAAAGCTTTCTCTTTCTTTCTAATGGAAAAAACAACAGTTGAGCGACAAAAGTTGAAGTGTGTAAAACCGCACTAAACTTTTAAAAATTTATACTTTTTAATAAGTGGAACCCCCAGTTTCAGCAGCACAGCTGTTATATTTAGTAGTAGAGATATCAACCATTCAAACATACACTAAGAAAAATTACTTTAATTTAGGATTATTGTTAATCTACGCTTATTTTGTGATAGATTCCTTCAAACATTTTTAAATATTGTTATGAATTTTTTCTTCCTATAAAAAAAAAAAATAAACGACTGACCGTTTGCTTTCGATACTACCGACTCACGAGGATTGCCGTCTAGCTTTGTACTCTTCGCAGGTTGTTCTGACCCTTCCTCGCCAGCTGCAGTCATTCATAATAAAAATAAATTTTTTTTTGCTCCTACCATACTTAAAGACGACTACATTTCGTGAACATCTTTCCCTCTTTCATCTCTACTCGTCTGTCTCCTCGGCGACAACAATCCCATATTCTTATTCTTCCATTATTCATATACATATTTAACCACAAATCAAATTTTCATTATATTTGTTACTTATACATACGGCTATTCTAAGCTTATACCATAGATTCAACGGGTGCTAAATCTGCAAAGTCATCTGTCTTGCGCTTGCATGATAGCAAGGGTATACCTCCTTCTCAACCGAGCAGGGCCGCCAAAATTAATGACATTACCTGCGAGTGGGTTACGATGTGTTTCAAGTACTTAATCGCGAACCTGGCGAATTCTGCTTTTACCAAGGGCACGTTTAGGTCTTCATGAATTCGGGAGTTTTTAATACATCATGGAGCTGATGTTATCATACAGAGAATTATGGTTTGTTGCTTTTGAATTTTTAAAATATTTGATGCCGAGGCTGTATCGCTTTGTACAACAAAAGTTTGCAATCTAATTTCAGGATAGAGATTCTACCGATAAGCCAATTCAGTGGCACTGCTTTTAGTTTCATCTGAGTCAGTTTTGCATCAAGATGAGGCTTCCACGTAAGCCGGTGGTTAAGGTAAATGCCAAGGTACTTGACTTCCCTGCGCAGTGTTAATGTTACATGAATACATTTCTGTTCATTTACTTTGTTTTAGCCAGAATTTTAGCCATTTCACTAAATTTTTAGTGTGTTTCTGCAAATTTCGCGACGCTTATTAACGATTTTCGTTGACGCTAAGAAAAGCAGTATCATCTGCAAAAGTTGAAGTGTGGATTTGGATTAAATACAAGGTAGGATCCAGTATACTGTCTTGCAGGACTCCTGCTTTACTTGGCTGCAGGGGGGGGGGGGTTGTGAAGTCACCTTCTTTAATGATAAATTAGTGACCATATAAGTAAATTTCCAGAAGTTTGTGGGTGCTTGTAGGCAAATTTAGCTTTATTTTCTTAAGTAAGCCATGGTGCCACACTTTTTCAAAAGCTTGAGAAACGTCAACGAAGAAAGCTGATCAATATGTTTTGTCTTCAAAAGACTTTCGTATGACATTCACTAATCTGTGTGTTTGTGGAATGGTGCTCTGCTTAACCTTAAAACCGAATTGATGGTTGGGGATACATCCTATAGCATTTAGTACGGGAGTCAACTTTATCAGCACTAACTTTTCGAACAATTTAGAAATCGTTGGCAGTAAACTTATTGGTCTATAGGATTCTACTTTAGTGGGATCCTTCCCGGGTTTAGTTATCATTGTAATCATAGACAGCTTCCATTCTGCAGGAAAATACGATTTTACAGGCGTAAAATAGCATTAAAAATAAAAAGCATAATTCTTCTAGCTGCTCTAGGTAATTGCTAAAGCATTTTGTTGCTAATTTTATCAATAAATGGAGCTTTTGTGGTCTGATTAGATTGCGATCACTTTCTTTGGATGTAATGGTTTTCGAGGACTGTTTGTAGATTTTGTGAGCTTGATTGAAAGTGAAAATCATTACTAAAGATAATTTTGTTAAAAAATGCCTCCCTCGTTTTTGTTCGGTTGTTCAAACAGCCAATTCGCAAAAGTCCAACTCAAACAATGTTCGGTCCGATTTTGACTCCTGAAAGAGTTCAACTTTATAGTCGTGAAAATGAAGATATTTAGGCAAAATTTGTCGCAAACTGCCAACTGCTGTAAACGTCGACGAGTTGATGTTCCACTGCCATTCGAAACATTATTTGCATAACTACCAGCAACAATACCGTTAGTCTGGAATTTAGCGATAAGATTACGGCACAGGAGAAAACTTTGATACAGTAAAATTATCACCATTTTGATAGTAAATTTTCATAATTAAAATTCTTTGCTCAAGAGTTCTACATGGAGGGAACATTGTATGTGTTCTAAGAGGCGGAGAAACTTATCTGTTTCGCTTGGGTATGATTTTACGTCAACCCGCGTCAAATTTGGTTTGGTTTCGGCTATAAGCCATTTTCAGTGTTCTCTCTATCTATCTATTTCATTTGTAGGGCCATCGTAAGAATATATTGGGAGAGAGTAAATAGAGCAGAGAGTGGCGTTGGAAAGAAAGATGGTCATTCGTGGAAAGATAATAGACTTAGCCTTTGGGTATAGCTATAAGTCGGTGGTATATTGTCGATTTAAAAAAGGATTCCAAATAAAAAATTTTTAAAAACAGCATTTAGCACGAAAACAAAGAAGAAGTTCTTCGACCCGCAAATACACTCACTTTCGTTTTACTTTTCTTTATTTCATTTTGCAAAAAAATGGTTTTATGAGAAAATCCCGATATTTCATCACACATTTCTTCAAAATTTTACTAAATTTCTTTAAGTAATTTATAATTCATCGGAATCATTTTCAATCTAAGCAATTTTATATCGCGCTTGATTCCTTTAAATAAATATTTCATGATATTCTCACAAAATATTTATTATTTTTTATTTTATATTTATTTTCTTTACTTAGTTTTTGTGGGGCTATGTTAAGGACAGAGTGTATACGGAGCCAATCGAAACAATTTCAGCCCTAAAGTTCAAAATCCGTGATGTGATTAACGAAATAGGACCGAAATTTTGCCAAAAAAAAGTGATTAAAAATTTTCGTGAAAGAAACGACATCTGTCAGCGTAGTCGTGTTGGAGCATATCATTTTTCATTCATAATTGCCGAACTTTTCTCTTCGGAATACAATAAAAATTTGAATCATTTTAAACTAACAGCCCAATCACGAATATTCGCTAGGAATATCTTTCTCACGGAAAATAATTTTCTCGAGAAAAAATTCCTCCAATCACAAATTCCGTGGGAACAAAAAACATTAAAAAGTGGCATCATTGAGCTTTATAACCAACTGTTTTGTTGATTTACTTCATTTTTTTGTTTGTAACTTAAGATTTTTTATTTATTTAAAAACGTTCATCGAAGAATTTTGTTTGTAATTTAATTAAATAAATTAAACTATAAGAAGAAAAATATAAAAAAATGCTTTTTTTTCCAAAAAATTTTGGAGTGCCTCTTTGTTGCCTTTAAAAAACTTCCATTATGGTAAGCAAATGCTGCATTAGCTGTTTATTTGTGTTTTTTGACCTAAAAACAGAAATTATAAAACTAAAAAAGATTTTAAAACCAACGATTACTTACATTTTTGTGCAAACTCCCATCTATATAGCAGGTGGAAAAAAACTTGAGAAATCGCAATGTTTTCTCCCTTTTTCTTTCATTTACTTTTTTTCCCCGCCGAATTTTGTTCTCTTCTCACAGTTCACAAAAAGGAAAAATATTTATTCATAATAGGAGGAAAGGAAAAACTCACGCGGAATTTATATTCATGATTGGGCTGTAAATGTTTTGTTTTGTTTTAGAAAACAAACTTCTTGTTAAAAAAACCCTTTACATGACAAAATCAGATTACTAGTGGGACACCTCTTATTTAATTTTATTTTCATTCTACTTGTTCTCATAATTTGTGTCAATTTGAAACGTCAACTTATAAGGATTAAAAGGATAAGGACATTCTTTATTTTTTAAATTTTTAATTTAATATTAAAGTCGCCATTTTTTGTAAATAATCCATGAACATTTTTAATGTTTGTTGACAACATTGGAATATACCATTGGGCCAGTTTACATTGGATTAATATTTGTTTTGCACAACTTTAGTTCTTTCCAAAACACACTATACTAATTATTTTAGCACAAAATTCTATACGTATACACATCTTTGTGTGTATTAGTGTTTTTTATTCATTTCATGTTTGTTTTTCGTTCGGTATACACCACAATATACGCATTACAAAAGAAATATGGCTGTGAGTGATGATGAAATGTTTGTTTCTAATTTTATTTTATGTAAAATTATTTTTATTCTTAATCAACCTTTTTTATTTTAATTAAATAAAAAAAAATTTTTCAATTTGTTAATAATTTTTGTTATTAAAAATTAATTTTTCCTGAAGAATCTTTCCATAGGAAAGCGAAATATTGAAAAAATATGTATATCGTTAAAATTTAATTAAAAAGACGTTTAAAAGATTAACACATATTTAATTTTCTGTAAAATATAAAAATATTATAACAAAAACTTGAATTCAATAATAAAAAAGATAAAATAGTAAAAAAGATAAAAATAAATAGCATAAAATCTATTTATCTACTTTTGAATTCATATTCATATTTACACTACAATAGCCAACTGAAGACTAAAAATCGCTCTGCAGAAAAAAAACACACAAGACCTGTGTTTTCATAAATGCATGTGTATTAGTTTTGTTTTCGTTGTGCGGCGTTGAAGCTGATAGAAAAATTGTTTCAACCACAAACTACCCCTCTCACCGAAAATGCCCACAAACTGCCAGCACAACTAATCCAATGTGAACTGGCTCATTTAAATCACATTTTGCTTCACCCCTATTCCACAAACTAAAGGCGATGTCAGATAAAACTTTGTTGCTTTGCGTGACATTTGAAACTTTAAAGCAAAAGCGTAAATCAAGTGGCGTATGTCACAATAAACTTTGACTACACTCATGAATTTTTTGTTTACGCCCACACACAAATACACAAACACAAATAATAAAAGCTAGGTGTTTATCAAAGCGCGCAAAAAGTTGAATGTTGGTTAACTTTTCGCTTTGCGCTGCGTCAAAAGTGCTTTATGTGGCAACTTTCATACATTTACGTACATTTTAACTCAAATGTCAAAGCGAAACTCTGACGCAACGCAAAGCAAAAGTTTTATCTGACACGGCCTTAACACCTATTCTGCGTTTCGATTAAGTCGCGGCGTTCAGTTCCGTTGCGACCAAAAATGTGTATTCTGAAGAAAAACGAAATCGAAAGAAAAAGAAGACAACAATGTTTACAAAATTAATAGCATCACTGTGGAATGTGGAAATCAAATAGCAAAATAAGCAAGTTTGTTATCATTTTTATAAACAAATGCAAAATTTAATACAAAAAATTGCATGTATACATAATTAAAAATAAGCATTTTTTGTTGGAGGACCTAGTGCATTGAGGGCTCCTGCAACTTCCTCCCAGAACACTGTTACTTCTTCCTTTGATCGCTGGTGGTATCCACATGCAATGTCTGCTTTAGATGTCATTAAATTTGCCAATTTTTCATACTGCTGCGGTGTTGTATTTGACCTGCAACACATAAGACCGCTTTCAGACAGGCAAATTTTACTTTGACAAAGTTTTTTTAATTTTCTTTTAAACTTTCTTTGGTGTTCAAACACAAAAAGTTTTCTTTTACAAATTTTGTTTTAGTCAATGTAATCTGTAATGTAATCTGTGTATAAGTACAACTGTGTATAAGCGACGAAAGAAAAACAAAGCAACTTTGCGAGTATATCAAAGTCTGTACTCTCAATCATGCTTTCTCCCTCGCTCTCACATAAAATCAAAACTTTGCAAAGTAAAATTTGCCTGTCTGAAAGGGGTCTAAAAAAACACATCATATTCGGGTACAAAAATTAACAATTTAAAACAAAAAAAATTAATTTAATTAAATAAATTGATTAAAAATAATTTTAAGTGTTTTTTATCGCTTCTGAACATTTTATCTCATTTGTACTTACATTTTTAAACTTTTTATCTAAAAAACACAGATAAAGAAAACCCCTCCGTTAACAAAAAAGCAACTGAGAAAAACGAAGCTCCGATCGTAATGCAGAATACATACAATCGAAAAAAGTGAGCGGAATCGAAACGCAGAATAGCCCCCATTATTTTGCGAATAGCATCATGGTTAGATCCCAAGAACGAAAATGTGAAACTGACTAGTCACTTCAGGTTGGGATTTTTGACACTTTTAAAAATCAGTCAAGTATTCAAAATACTACTTTTTAGTTTTTAAATAATGTATTTTTATAGAGGTATAGGCAATACTTTTTTAACTGGCAACCATTTGGTTAGCTATCAAGTGATTGATATTAAGTTTTGTTTAGCATTTCAACATGAATAGACTGGCTAAGCGCCAACAATACATTTAAGTTGTGCACATTGGGCCCAAACATTGATCCTATCTACCATTGTGAATCTTTACATTTAGAATAATTTAATTTTATTAAATTTTTTTCAACACTCACTTTAGCCCTCAGTTATCGTTGCACGAATGATTATCATCTTTCTTTCTAACACCACTTTAAATACCTCTGCCCTATTTACCCTTTCCCAATATATTCCACTTCTGGGCTGCACATAATTAAATAAAATTTTGTGTCCAAAATATTTATTTCAATTATATTTTTATTTTAATTAAATAATTAATAGAAAGTATAGAATAGAGAATAAAATATAAAATTAAAGAATTAAATTCACAGGGCGACTTAGAAACCATTCAACACGCTTCAAGCTTCAGTAATTCATTTATCGTATTTAGAATTGGAACGTTGTTAAAATAGACAAAAAGTTTAATTGAAACAAAAAAAAAAAACAAATAAAATATAATTTTTTTTTAATTATAAAAGATTTCAATTAATTATAAAAAGTTTAATAAAGAAAATATGTTTAAAGGATACAATTATGTACATACAACCATACAGGCTTAAGATACATTAAACATTCATTTTTTAGAAGAAAATAATTTCTTTTGCTATTTTTAAAATACACAAGAAATAATAATAAAATTAAAAAATTTATAATAAAATTCATATTTAAAGAATTTACTTTAAGGTGTCAGACAGCATTGTCCTTTTGTAGACAGGCCTATTAGGAATTAAAGAGGCTGTAATAACACCAACTTTCAGTTATCCGTATTAATGCTGCTGCATGATTCCTCATGTGGATCGGCAACAGGTCTTATAATTTCCAATAAAAGCTCACGTAATAGACCAGATATTTTTAGCAGATGTTCTTTAGTACCAAAAATTTTGGTATGATTTGCAGCTTCTAAAGTTTGGAAAACGTTTTCGCATGTTATATTGTGTTCTAAAGAATATTTGCAAATCGAATGTAAATGATTTTCGGAAAGCAAATAAAAAAGATTAGCCTGAAGTAAATATAGAGCATCCTGTGGCGGTAATTTAGTTTCGCCATAGTAAATATAACGCAACAGTGATTGAAGGGCTTCCCTAGAGGGTATGATGTTGCCAATAATAATCTGAAAAAGTTTAAACAAATTTATTATTTAGACTGTTTATTTTCGTAAAACTTGAAATATTTTATAAGTATTGAAAATTTGTAAAAACCAAATGAAATTTAATTTAATTCTATTATAAAAAAAGTATTTTTAAACAAACTTTATTTAATACAAAAAATTATAAATTTCTTTTTTCTAATTTTCTTTTCTTTCACTAACTTTTATGTGAAATGTTTAATTTCGTCAAAGGAGGCAAAACTTGTACTTTTTAATAAAATATTCTTTTTTAATTAAATCGTGTCTGTATTTAAAAAGCTTCTAAAATAATTTTCATTTTGGTATGTTTTTCTGGTTTTTTGTAAAGAAGGTACTTTTTCATTGATATTTAAAATTATTTTAATTGAAAAACAGCAAAATCGTGACTTCTTATTCAAAAAATGTCTGTGTTTATATTTTTTGCGGTTAATGATGCCACAATTTAGATAAATCTAGTTTGTTTTGCTAAAATTAGTACTTTCTGCACCATTTTCTTATATGTGGTACTTTTAAAAAGGAATAAAAAATAAAATGTTTTACAAAACTGCAACTTTTTTTAAATTAAAAATTATTTTTACCAAAATCCGTACGTTTTCTCGATATTGTGATATTGCTTTAAACCAAAAAAAAAATTATAATTATCACCAAAACTGTGTTTTTTTAATTTTCGTTGTTTTTAATTTTACAAAAAAAAAAATGCAACTTTTGTTAAATTTAAAACTATTTGTACCAATATTAGTACGTCTTCTCGATTTTGTGACATTGCTTTGCACAAAAATGATAATTGTGGCCAAAAAGGTTTTTTTTGTTTTTAATTTTGGTACTCTTTTTATAGCTTGGTACTTTCTAATATTCTTAGCAATTGTTAATGTTGCGGCATATTCTAATTTGGCTCTAGAGAGTTTTATATTATTTGTTTTTTTTTTAATTCACTTTTACGTTTTAGTACTTTTGTGCATTTTACTTAAAATGTCATATAGTCTTTTAATACGAGTTGAAATTTTAAAATGTTGGTACTTTTATTTTGAGTAAATATATCATTTCCAAAATATATTTTTACTATCCTTCAGATCCTTTTGTTATTTACATTTTTTTGATTGACATTTTTTATATTTTGGTACTTTTGTTTATTTTGTTGCTACGTTGATTTACTTTTAGAACAAACAAATTTAAATTGTAGCTTTTTTAAATTTGTGGGTATTTTGTTTAAAATAAAATTTGTTTCCTAAAATTGCTCTTCATAAAAAAGCGTACATTGTTTGCCTTAACGGGTACGCTTTGTCTCTCCATTTTTTTACTAAAACTGACACTAAATTAACATTTTTTGAGTAATTATAATTTTGTAAATCTTTTTATTAGTTTAGTAGTAAATAGTTTAGTAACAAAAAATTGTACCTTTCAAAGAACTTAATAAATCTTGCATTGATTTGTACTTTTGTAGGAAGAAAAGGTTTTGAAAATTTGATTGTTTGGTACTTTTTTGTAAAAAAATGTGTTATTTAAGGACATTTTTAAAATTTAAGATATATTTGTATCCTTAAAGTTAAAAACAAAATTTTTTTGCAATTATTTTCGGTTTTTTCGATTGTTTTCATATTTTATGATATTAATCGAAGTACATGACGGTGTCCTCTAAAAGTTATAGTCATTTTTAAATTGATCAATCATATTTTACTGTATTTTTGAATAACAATTAACAACTATTTAATAACTTACATTCACTGTATTACTCGGTGGCATAAATGAACAAAACATGCCATTAAAATATTTAGCTCTGGCTGCTAATATCGATTTATGAGCCATCATAACTTGACCGTCCAAAACCAAATTGATGTCACAAAAATCTCTGCCCGTAGACTCTAAAAATACTGCCATATCACTTTCCAAGGTGGTGCCTGAAAAACACGATTAATATTCAACTTTGGAAAACTTTACACAAAAAACTTCTTCAACACAACATACCAACATCCTTATTAATATTGGGATCCGGTAATATTTTACTATGATTTGATTTTTTTTTTTTCATAATTTCTACCGATAAAGGATGGTACAAATCACTAAATTCTTTTGACTTCACAACATCGGCAAAGTTTTCTTCTTTAATCAAGAATTTCATACAATGATCCTTGACAATTTGTATCCTTCAGAAATAAATGAAAACAAAAAAAAACTTTTTTTGGGAACATTTGGAAAATAAATACAAAAATCGAACCACCCACTTGTTTTTATCAGCATAACATAAGCCCTCCAAAACATTTTGTTTATTGATTTTAAAATCCAAATACTGGATACAATCATGAGCCAAGCCTGGCATTGAAAAGAGATCAGCCAACTGATGAATATCCGCCATGAAAACTATTATATTTTTGTTGTATGATTCTTTTACGTCTATGCGATCGGTGTAGACATAATTCAGAATGACTTCAAAGGCCTCGGAATCGACATTGGGTAAACTAACCTCTAATAATTTTTGATTGTCGGCCTGAGGACATGCACCGACTTCCATGCATTTTAAATCTAATTCCTTTTCAATTTTCTGTCGACGGGCGCCACGGGCAGCTAATATTTCTTGTCTTAAATACTTTGATCTAGCTGCCACAAAGGCTATATGAGCCATAATTTCGATTTTTTTGGGACCCACTATAAATTTTATATCGCAGAGTTTTTGATCATTGAAAAATTTCCCATAATCATCGAGCAAAGTGTATTTGGGAGAGTTTGGGAATAGAAAACTATAGGTATCATCTATGATTGCAGTACAGTCGGCATTTCTGCCGCCATATATATACATGGCACCATTTAGAACGACACTAGCATGAAATGCTCTACATGAGGGCACCACTGAATTAGCTTCAGGTTGTATAATCAACCAATTTTGAAAACCCAAATCGTAGATATGTAAATCATTACGAACTGCTAATCCATCATAGCCACCAAATAGATACAAGAAACGATCATAATGGTCCAAGGTGTGGCCATAGCGTCCTGAGGGGGGCTGAGACGTAGCACCTGTTAAAACATGTTCGTTGCCAATACGACGCCAGCTGGGTGAACAAAAATTTTTAATTTGAAAATGTTTTATTTTTATTTTTTTATTGTTGTTTTTGTACTTGTACTTACGTTGTAGTTTTAAAATTAAATTCAAATAAAACATTATCCGTAAGGGTTCGGATATTACTTCTTCCTGAAAACAAATACATACAATCGCCTGCCACTGCCAATGGAGTATCGTAACGAGCTGATGGACGTTGTCCCTTCTGTTTAACTTCTTCCCATTGTTGGTTTCCTTTCTATAAAGTGAACGTTTTCTTTTTTTAATTTCTTTTATATGTTTTTTCCTATTAGAATGTCTAAATTTCTTTTGATATTAAGAATTTCCTTTGAGACAAATTTTATAATCAGAATTTTTTTTGTGTTTTCTTTTTTAAATTTAAAAATTTCTCTTCAATTTTCGTATAGGGGAAATTTTATTTAAAATCACCCAAGGGAAATTTAATGAAAATCATTCTTTCATTTTTTAAGTTTGAAAAAAAAATACTTTTCCAAATTAAAACAATTTCTTTATATTTGAAAGGTCTTCTTTGCTTTATATTAACAAATTTCCCTTTAAGGGAAATTATATTTAAAAACTCATTTTCTTATTTTTTATGGCTTCTACAAATATTTTCATTAATTAAATGAAGTTTTGATAAAAATTTAAGAGATTTCACTTCATAGTGGGAAATTTTAATTAAAATTGACGATTTTCAAATCAGTTTTGTTTAAATTTCCCAAAAATTTTTTAACAACTACGAGAATAAGTTTTTTAGGAAATGGCACTAGCTAGCAATCATGGTGTCTTGAGTCTTCTGCGTAAAAAAAAAAAATCGTTTGAAGTCAAATCTGAGGAACAAGTGTGACTTGTCACAAATAAATTCGCAATGATCGGAGAGAGATCAGTTAGTGGGAGGGCTGCAGTTTGCAATGTGTGACGGGCCTTAAATAAGAACGATATGACTACGAAGATCAGACGATCTAATAATATTTTAGGTGATTTCTGCACCACCAGCATGATGATGGAAGCAAATTTGTAGCTCTTTTTGAGACATCTTAGCAAAAAATAAAATTGTCGGTTAAGCTGCCAAGCATTCATAAAAATGACTCTTCCTCACTTTTGTCGTGACTTACCAAAATAATAAATTTATTTGCTTGGATTGAAGTTAATCCTCCGATTAACTGATTTTATGTGCGACCTATGCTACACAGCTCGCTCTTTCATTTATAGGTTTGGTCCATATTTTATCAAGGATTATATGGAATTCTTTACATTTTACGGGGGTAACTTTTAACCTGTTATTGAATTAGAAACACAACTAAGCTTGTTCCTTTTGCTCAAATCATTTTGAAAAGTAATAAACGCTAAATGAAGTATTCCCCTCCCTTTTAGGTAGAATTTAATTTAAAAATAAAACATCCCTTCTTATGCTCTCCAAAAAAAAAAACTCCAATTTTGTTCTTTTTTAACCCTGCACAGTTACTTTTCGTCGAATCGACGAACACCACACACTCTTTATTCTATAACTTTTTAATGAGTGATCTAACTTCGCTCTTTCTATCAACAACGTTAGTAGATGACGAAAGCTTGCAGTGAGTACGCGTATGCTAGCGTAGTATTTTTTTCTAAGTTCAAATTCACACGTAAAATCCGGTGAGTACTCGTCGTAAAGACGAAGAGTAACTTTAGTGCGATTTTTTTGTATTTATGGAGTAATAAGTTTGATGCCTTATTTCGTTGTGTTGTTTTATTGTTTTGCATTTCTTGTGCTAGTATTATTATAAAACTTTTTATTTGAAGCAATTTATTGTTGTTAATTTTTTTTTAAATAGAATAGAAAATGAGCTCTAAAAAAATATTAACAGACACTGATATCGAAAGGTTTTTACAAAATTGTGTCGACGAAGATATCGATTTTTTGGATGCTTCAGACGAAGAAGATGACGAGAGCTGTGAAGTTAGTGAGCAGATAAGTGTACCTGAAGATGATATACCACCGACATCGGAGGTTTCCGATGAAGATGATATACCACTCAATGTGCTTGGCTCAAAAACCAATATTATCGAGTTTTCAAAAACAAATTTGCGAGGGAAAATTGTCATAAATGGTCAACTAAAAAAGGAAAGTCACATCACCGGACTATGTCCACAAGGCTAGGGGTCCATCACGAGAATGTAAAGGAGTCGACGAACCTCTAAATTGCTTTAAATTGTTCATCACTCCTGAAATTATTGATGAGATTGTGAAATGGACAAACGTTGAGATACAGAGCCGTTCGAAAATTAATTCGCAAATGAGTACATCTGATGCATCTGAACTATATGCCCTTCTAGGACTCCTAGTTATCACAGCCATTAAGAAAGATAACCTACTTATTGTGGGTCGCGTGTCTACCATGGGTAAAATGCGGTTCAAATTTTTGATGTTGTGCCTTCGCTTTGACGACAAAAGTTTAAGAATGACAATAATTAATGATAAATTTGCTCCTATAAGAAAAGTTTGGGAACTTTTTATCGCAAAATGTCGCCAAAATTACGTGCCCGGTTTGTATTTAACCATTGATGAGCAGCTACTAGCGTTTAGAGGGAAATGCTCATTTCGTATGTACATCCCAAATAAACCGGCTAAATTGTGGATTAAAGTTGGTAATGGTTTGTGATAGAGATATAAAATATATGGTAGATGCAAGTCCATATCTGGGAAAAGGCAGTAATCCAACAACAACTTCGTTGGGAGAACAATACGTGAAAGAGCTGACAAGAACTGTTCATGGAACGAATCGCAACATAACAATGGATAACTGGTTCACATCAGTTTCCCTAGCAAAGTCATTGCTTATGGAACCCTATAAGTTGACTATTGTTGGCACCTTACGGTCAAACAAGAGAAATTCCAAAGGAAATGGGAAATGTAAAAGGACGTAGAGCTGGAACATCTATCTTTTGTTACGATAATGAACTTACTTTATTATCCTACAAGCCAAAACCAAATAAAGTTGTTTACCTTTTATCAAGTTGCGATGAAGAAGGAACCGTAAATCCGAAAACGGGAAAACCTCACATGGTGGAATTTTATAATCAGACAAAAGGCGCTGTCGACACTTTGGACCAAATGTGCAGCGTTGTCTCTTGTTCCCGAAATATCAATAGATGACCAATGTGTCTGTTTTTTGGAATTTTAAATATTACTTTTGTGAACAGCTACGTAATATATACCCACAACATGTTTTTAAAAGGTCAAAAACCAAAAAACCGACGACGACAGTACCTGAAAGACCTTCATTAATCTCTTGTGGCTCCAAATTTGAAAGGCAGACTCGAGACACCTACTTTACAGACCTCAGTTAAGGAAAAAATTCGAAATATAATATCTAATCCGGAAGAGGGTGTCGAAAATGTTGATAAAGGAGAAAAAAAAACGTAAAATTTGTCACCTCTGTCCATATAGTAAACGCAGAATGACGAAAACTGCATGCAATATATGCAAAAAAAAGTATCTGTGGTGAACATAAAGTAGAACTTTGTGTTTCATGTGTAAAATAACCAAAAATTTTTTTTATTTTATTGAACTGATTATATATAAAGGCTGTGTATGAAATTAGTCATTTTTATTTTTTACGTTTTTGTTATTTTATAAAATGAGTGAGTTTAAAAAAACAAAAAAAAAAAGAGTTTGAATTCGTATCGAATTTTAAGTGAAAAACAGAATTTTTACTTTTATGTTTAATTTTTTTCTTTAGTTTTAAATAAAATTATACCCCAAAAAATATTTGTTTATTTTTTAATTTAAAAATTGTTCCGTTAGAATGGTTTTTTAAATAGTTCGTTGATTCGACGAAGAGTAACCTCAATGGACTAAAACGAAGAGTAACCTTGCAGGGTTAATAAAAAACAAAAACATGTTATTGAATTAAAAACACAACTGCGCTTGTTCCTTTTGTCCAAATCAGTTTTGAAAGTAATACACGGTAAATGAAGTGATTCCCCTCTTGGGTAGAATTTAATTTAAAGAATATTTAAAAATAAAAAATCCCTTCTTATGCTCTCAAATCTATAAAAAACAAAAAACTGTCCTGATATTCTTTCACTTACCGTTAAATTTAATGCCCACATATCGTCTAAAGGACCTTTGACACCGTATCCAGCATAAATCCACATTTTATTATCATAAACAGCGGCGCCATGACCATAACGACCTATTGGCATTCTATTAAATAATTATAAACTTTTTCTTTAAGACAAATTAAAAAAAAAGCAACATACTGCCCCGAAAATGTCCATTTCATCCACTTGGCTTTTTGAAAGTCATACTCAAATAAATCATTCTGTTTACCACGCGCCGTAAGGCCGCCAAAAATAAACATAGAATTGCCAAAAACCACAGCTGAATGATCTTGACGTGGTTCGGGTGGTGTGCGAATTGTAGAGTCAGAAATCCATAATTTATTCTTGACACCGAAACTTATTAAATCATTGCTATTGCTGACGCTATCGCAGCCACCAAATACGTACATGGCATCTCTGTAGGCCACCGCAGTGTGGTTGCAAAGTCTGTAAACAAAGCAACAACAAAAAAATGCATTTTGTTAAAAACAGCCTTTTAGCAAAACTTACCCGCCAAACGCACAATCCGACATTTGAGTCCACAAAGAGTTGAGTGCACTACTTGAACTGGAATGTGCCATTTTGCTGCAACTACTGCGTGTATCAACACTTCGACGACTTTTACGTTCTCCCGTTGCAGTACTGGAACTGGAATGTGCCATTTTGCTGCAACTACTGCGTGTATCAACACTTCGACGACTTTTACGTTCTCCCGTTTCTAAATGATCTCTGCTGTGCTGTTGCTGATAGTATTTATCAGCTTCAAATGCTATAAGTACAACCGTTGCCCGAATGTGTAGATGTACAAACTGCTATTGTGACTAGTGTGCCGTCTTAGCATAAATGCATCATAAACCGAATGTTTCGTTTTAATTTTCTCACTATTTCGTATAAAATATTTCCGATTATCAGAAAACACTTTTTTCCCTTGAATTTAGTATGCAGCCTTGGAATTTATATTTCATTTAAATTTTGCTTGTGATTGTGTTATTGAAATTTTGGTAGTTATTGGTTTGAATTGTACGCCAGAATAAATTAATGATGGCGGCAGCTATATCTGGTCAATGGAACAAATTCGAATTTATTTCTGGCTTCGGAATTTAAGAAAGCGGGGGAGTTCTTGGCGAACTACATATGTATGTTATACGATTAAAGTAAAAAATTAAATATTTAACAATATTTAAAGATCTTAGGTACTTAACGATGACTGATTAGTTGCCATTGATATACAATAAATAACTTTAATCGTACAACATAAGTAGTTCGCCAAGAAACTCACCCCACTGTTTTAAATTTCGAACTCATAAATAAATTGGAATTTACTTTATTGGCCGGATATAGGTTCCGCGATCACTAACTTGTTCGGCCTTTAGATTGAAATCCCAGCCAATAGATGTAAGATATCAATATCAAAAGCGAATTTCAAAGCAAAATGACTTGCTTGTAAATATATACATATGTACATATTTGTACAAAATCTTACCTTAACAAAGACTTCACTTTTTAAAATTTGTGAAAAACGTTTTTAAAATATTGCGCGCACAAACTATACAAACAAACTAGACTGTACCTTCTGTGATTACTAAGTGCGGTTTTACACATATCAACTTTTGTTGCTCAACTGTTGTTTTTTCCATTAGAAAGAAACAGAAAGCTTTATACCAACATTGTTCTTTTAATTTATTTCAGTTTGTCCCGTTGTTCTGCTTGTGCGTAGCTAAAATTCTGTCGTTAGTCTTTTATTGTTCTCTTATTTTGGTTTTGTCTGTGCGTTTATATGTTTTAGTGTGTCCCGTTGTTCTGCTTGTGCGTAGCCAAAATTCTGTCGTTAGTCTCTTTTTTGCGTTTATTTAACATATTTGTTTAACCCTCAGGTGATCGCTTGGTTCGTATGGTGTTCATTTCTACATACCTATATATATATATATATATATATATATATATATATATATATATATATATACATGGGAATGGTATTTAATTAATACCCTCTGTAGAAGAATGAAAATGCTTCCTAATGGATTTCGGTGTATAAAATTTTTGGATTTTTGCTGCCCTTTTTATCAAGTGTTAAATTTTAATCGCCTAATCTAGTATTGTACCATGATTTTTAATATATTGTTTTTATACAATTAAATTGTTAATACTTGCGAATTTATATTAAAGTTAATGGGTCTTAAACTTCATAAAATTTGCGGTCCTTTATAATATACATACATATGTACATACATACATACATATGTATGTATTGTTACGTTTATACTATTTATAAACGTTTTGTTGTGAGTTCTTTATTGCGAAATAAATAACACCAGAATTTAGAGTTTTTAAATTAAAAAACAAGTTTATTTACTTTCACTACCCACAAAGTTGACATTACAGAACCATTTACTTACGATGCATGTTTTACTTCATGAGGTTTATTTTTACACTAACTAACTATCCACTCAGACGCTGTCTTTTTATATTAGTCCACTAGAAGTCTAGAAAAATTAAGAATCTTCTCCCCCTTTTTTTCACATTTTGTTGTTGTATGTTGTCCATTCAATGTATAGGCTACTGTATGGCTGTGTGTATTTTTGTTTCTATGCTAATAAAGTTTCATCCTGGAGTTTATTTTAAGATATTTGTTGTTGTCTTGCGTACATAAGATTTCTCAGAAAATCCCGTAGTTAGTCTCTGTTTACACGCTTCAACTTTTGTTGCTCATTGTTTCTTATAAAGTTGACGTAATTTTCGGGTTGTGCTTTTTCTCCCTCTAAAATAAAATTCATTTTATGTAAACTGACACCCAATATAATCGCCGGCAGTATTTGAATTCCCTAAATGTAAATAGGGAACAAGAAAGCGAAGAAAATGAAAATGAGGACAAAAAAATTTCTTTGAAATTGATCATTTTTCTCCAAGGCCGTTATCGATTAATAAACCTCTTTTTGAGTTCTGGGAGAAAAAAAACATACATTATTCGTACTTATATAAATTGACAAGAACTGTACTATGTGTTTCTGCAAGCCAGGTAAGCGTGAAAAGAGGATTCTCTAATGTACTACACGGAAAATAAGGACACAGAATATTTATTATTAAAGAATAAAATTAGAAAACGTTTATTCGTTACAAACGTTTTTCCAGAATGATAAGTTTTTTTCAATATAATGAAAAACTAAAAAAACAAAAGCTATTACGATTGAAAACTTATTTTAATACCCCCTCTCAATCGGTTAGCCCAAGCTGACTTCGCAGCTTAATAAAACGATTCGAATCTAATGCTTTTGTAAAAGTATCTGACAATTGCAACTCGGACGATATTGATTCAAGCTTGATTACTCCACTTGCAATATTGTCTCGAATAAAGTGGTGTTTAATATCAATATGTTTTGCATGTTTAGTCTCTAAATTTTTTGCCATTCCTATGCAACCTCTGTTGTTTTCAAAAATTTTAATTGTATAATTTTCATCTATTTCTTTGAGATCTTGCATTATTTCCCTTAACCAAAAAGCTTCAGTAGTTGCTAAACTAAGAGCTACGTATTCAGCTTCGGACGACGAAGTAGCTACAGTTTGTTGCTTCTTGCTGCACCAAGAAATTGTGCAGCCATAAACTTTGAATACATAACCACTCACTGATTTTCGATCTGATAAATCTGATGCCCAATCTGCGTCTGCATATCCAATTACTGGTTCATTATTGTTATTTAAAAGTTTAAATTTCATAGAAGAAGTTCCTTTAATATATCTTACAACTCTTTTCAGATGTTGCCAATGTATATCGTTTGGTTTTTGTTGAAATCTACCTAGATATCCAACTTGGTAGCATATGTCTGGTCTTGAACATAACATAAGGTACATTAAGCTCCCTAAAAGTTCGCGATAGGGGTGATTTGTAATTAAGTTATTAGTGAATTCTAGCTGCAATCCTTTTTCCATTGGAGATTTAACTGAATTGCATTCGAACATTCCAAATTTATTTAAAATTTTGTTTATGCTTGACTCTTGTGATATACTTACAATTTCATCTTCAAATTTTTTTTTTTTTTTCATCCCCAAAAAGTATTTCAAAGGACCACAATCTGACATTTCGAATTTTTGTTCCAGATTAGATTTCAACTTCTTTATGTTATCGATTTGTTTCCCAACAATAAGCAGATCATCCACATACAAAATTAGATATAAGACATCGTTTTGTTTTTTATCCATTTTGGTGTAAAGACAGTAGTCATGTTTTGATCTTATGAATCCCAGCGATTCAACGAAGTGATTAAATTTGTCATTCCAGCATTTTGGCGCTTGCTTTAGACCATAAGGTGATTTCACTAATTTGCAACACATTTCAGAATTTCATTTTACCCCTTCCGGCAGATCCATGTAAACAGTTTCCTTTTAGTCTCCGTGTAGGAAAGCCGTTTTAACATCCAGTTGATGAAATTTATAACCATGGTGGAGACCGACAGCTAGCAATATTCTAATTGTGCTTAATTTTGCAACAGGAGCATACGTATCGAAGTAATCTTTACCATAATTTTGAAGAAAACCTTTGACAACCAATCTTGCTTTATGTTTTGTTAAATTTCCATTACGATCTTCTTTTATTTGAAACACCAATTTTGACTTCAGCTTACTGATGTTAGGTGAAGCTGTGACTACATCACAAACGTGGTTTACCTTCATGCAATTTAATTCATCATCAATAGCGTTTTGCCAGAGTTTTGTATCTTCTCTATTAAAAATATCTTGGTATGTTTGGGGTATACTATTTTGAACTACTTCCGCATTAAAACCAGTTATGTATATAATCGTAAAGTTTGTCCGGTAATTGACTTATTCTTCCACTTCTTCGTATTTCGTATTCTGGAGGTGAATCTTCTTGCACATTTTCTATATCCTTAGTATCAGTAACAAGCAAAGGATTAACGAACCTACTTTTATTTGCAGTAAGAAATTCATTGTCTTCATCTGTTTAGTTAGATACTGAAAGAGAAACATCATTATTTTGATTAGACTCAGACACAATAAATTCATCCTCCCTTGAAACTTCATTATTTTTATTATAGTGAGACACAGCAATAAATTCATTTTCCTCCCCCTCTTGATCGTGGCTGCTTAAAACAATTTTACTTTGCGTTTCTGTTCCTTTTAAAACGGACTTGAAAGGGTAACAAGTTTCTTCAAACTTGACATCACGAGCTAAAACTACTTTTTGGTCTTCTATGTCCCATAAGCGAAAGCCGTTGGGAGCATACCCAATCATTACCTTTTTCTTTCCTTTCGGATCAAGTTTCTTTCGCTTGACATCAGGCACCCAAGAATAGGCCTTACATCCAAATGTTATCTTTTGAAGATTTATTTTATCACGATACCATAATTCGGCTGCAACTACATCTTTTATAATCGCTGTAGTAGGGCATCTATTAATAACATACACGGTAGATAATGTAGCTTCGTTCCACAAGTATCTCGGAACACCAGATTCTAATAACATTGATCTTATCTTATCGAGAATTGTTCTATTGAATCTTTCCGCAACCCCATTTTGTTGTGGAGTATAAGCGACGGTAGTCTCTACTTGAATCCCTCTTTGTTTGTACCAATTTAGTTGTTTAGATGACAGATATTCTCCTCCTTGATCAATCGTGAGCAATGAAATTTTTGATTCAGGAAACATTGCACTTACCAAAGCCTCATATTCTTGAATCTTCTCAAAAACATCTGATTTCTTTTTGATACAGAAGACCATAGAGAAATGTGTGAAATCGTCTATAAAAGTTACAAAAAAGTTTGAACCATTCCAAGCTGTAGGAGTGATTGGTCCGCACACGTCAGGGTGAATACTTTGAATGACCCTAGTAGCTCTAGACCTCTTCCCATTAAACGGTGTGCGACAAATCTTGGATTCCACGCATACATCACAAAAACAAAGCTGATTTTGTTTAAGATCACGATTAATTAATCCTAATTTCTTAAGCCGCTCGAATCCAGCAACACCAATATGTCCTAGACGCTTATGCCACAACTCAACCTCATTTTTATTACAGGATAAAGCAGATCTTATTGACCGGTTTAATTTTAGTTCATACAAATTACCAAGAAGATAAGCAGATGCTATTTCTATTCAAATTTACTGAAATACCAGAATTTGTAAGTTTACGCACGGATATTAAATTATCTCTTAAGTGAAGAGTATACAATACATCTTTTATAATAACTTGAATGCCTTTATTAGTGATTCCACTTACTTCTCCAATATGACTTGCAAAAATTGATTCATTATTTTTAGCAACATTTATTTCTACAGGAGTCTTCAACTCTTTTATTAATGAAAAATATGATTTCTAATTTGCCAGATGATCACTAGCCCCAGAGTCGAGTTTAAAACTAATTTTGTCACAATCATACCGTTTTTTACCATCTTTTCTTTTTACCATAAAGGAAACTGCTTTAGTACTAGCAATTTTCGCTTCACTTTGCCAGCAATTTCTTGCTTGATGCCCAAACTTATTACATTTGTAGCATTTTCCCTTCAATTTCTTTTTATAATGGAACTTCTACCTTGAAAAAGCTGTTTTATCTTCAACAATTTCACTATTGCGATCAGAAAACGTTGCCTCTTCTGACATCAATCGCTCTTTCACTAAATTTAAATTCAATTTTTGATCATCTACATTTTGAAGGGCCGTTACGAGAGGGTCGTATTTTTCAGGAAGTGTTAAAAATAATTGTGCTAGCACATTAGAATCTTCCATCTTAGCTCCAGCCAGTTTTAATTGCCGGATCAAGTTTTCAAAAGCCAAGACGTGGGCCACAATTGAATCGCCTTCGTTCATTCGTAATTTAGTTAATTTCTTTTTTAACAGCAACTGATTTACAACTGACTGTTTGGCAAATGCAGCTTGCAAACTACTCCACATGTCAAATGCAGTTTCTTTTTCCCTTATAAAGCTCAAACAATCAGAATGAACAAAACTTACGATTCTGTCTTTTGCTTTTTTATCCTTCCGTAAATACTCTGTTAAGGATTCCGCTTCAGTTGGAGGATTGCCGGTTAGAACATCCAATAAGTTCAGTGAATCCAGATGGGTTTTTACCCTGAATTGCCAGTCATCGTAACCTTCCCCTTTAAATTGCGGAATTCCGTGCAGTTCTTTGTGTTCGCCCATAACCTAATGTACTACACGGAAAATAAGGACACAGAATATTTATTATTAAAGAATAAAATTAGAAAACGTTTATTCGTTACAAATGTTTTTCCAGAATGATAAGTTTTTTTCAATATAATGAAAAACTAAAAAAACAAAAGCTTTTACGATTGAAAACTTATTTTAATATTTTCTGCTCTTAAACTGGTATTGAGTGACTTGTGTTCTACAAAAAATTTTGAAAAGTTATGTTTGTTAAATTAAACAAATAAATTACTACACATATTACATAAGTACATATAATTTATATCAGATCGACCCAATAGAAAAGAGACTGTAAAAGAAGAAGAAAATAAACAAAATGAGTTTTTAATTTTAGACGGAAAAAATAAAACTCCTCAAAAGAGTTTTATGTATTTTATGATGGCGAAATTAAATCCTCTTTTTAAGAGTTTCATCCGATCTTTTACTTTTTCGTTGAAAAATAACTCTTAACTGTAGAGTTAAGATCGTTTTTTAAGATAACCATAGATTCCCATAGATTCTGAAAGAGCTCATCAATACGAATCTATCGAAATAAGACACTATAGATCTACGTTGACTATAACATAGAGAGTTTTTGAGTTAAACATTTTTTGATAACTCTTATTTACGGTCCCTGATTTATTCTTTCAAAATATCATTAAAAGTACTTACATGATTACAAAATTTTCTTTTATTATTTAATTTGCTGCCATTTGCTTTGCTATTACTTTATGAGTTATCAATCTACAGCGCAGTTGATTTTGGGCGGGTGGATGCATATACATATGTTGGAAACGGCTGTAAAGTTCCTGGAGGGCGCACATTACTTAGAGAATGTTATGAATTTTTTCTTCCTATAAAAAAAAAAATAAAATGCTAACCGTTTGGTTTCGGTACTCCCGACTCACGAGGATTGCCGTCTAGCTCTTTGTACTCTTCCCAGGTGGTTCCAACCGCAGCCGATCATAACAAAAAAAAATTTGTTGCTCCAATCATACTCAAAGACGACTACATTACCTGAATATCGTTCTCTCTTCCAACTTTACTCGTCTGCCCCCTCGGCGACACAATCCCATATTCTTAAACTCTTATTCTTCCATGTATAAACATACATACATTTAACCACAAACCAAATTTTCATTACATGCTTTTAGTTTCATCTGAGTTATATGAGACTTCCACGTAAGCCGGTGATCAAGGCGAGCTTACTTGATTGTTGATCTTGATTGTCCAGCATGTTTCCCTACGCAGTGTAAATGTTACATGAATACATTTCTGTTCATTTACTTTTTTTTAGCAAGAGTTTTAGCCATTTCACTAAATTTTTAATATGTTTCTGCAAATTTCGCGAGACTAATTGATGATTTTCGTGGACGATAAGAAATGCAGTATCATCTGCAAAAGTTAAAGTGTGGTCCTACTGGGATGCCAGACGGGGACTCCTGCTTTAATTTGCTAGAGAGGGGACGACCATATAGAGTAGGCGTAGTAGTACTACCTCAACACAACAGTTCGATGCCATTCATCAAATGATGCTACCGAGTAATGATCCGCTCGCGAAACTTCTTGCAGAAAAATTACACTATTCCTGAATTCGGGAGTAGATTATTGTGGCCCATTCTTTATGCATTTTAAGACCAGAGGAAAGCGGCCTCAAAGGCATATCTTGCAGTTTCTTGCTGCTTTGAAAATTTTCATAGCCAGGCGAGGCTTATGCAAAACCTTATACTGTGATAACGCAACCAATTTTGTTGAAGCCCGAAATAAACTGAACGAGCTAAGTGGTGCCATTCATTCAAAACCAGCACAAGAACTAATAATTAAGGCATGCAGCAAAAAGGGGATTGATTTTCAATTCATTCCACCAAGATCATCGCATTTTGGAGGTTTATGGGAGGCAGCAGTAAAATCTACTAAACATATGCTAATGAAAAATGTTTCAACGGCATCACTCACATATAAAGAGCTTGAAACTGTAATAGTCGAAATTGAAGCAATTTTAAACTCTCGTACTCTCACTCCAAATTCATAAGATGCCAATGATTTTAATGCTATAACTCTGGGCCACTTCCTAATTGGTGAAACTAATGTCTGGTAACTGGAGGATGATAGTCTACTTTGATCTTCAACCATATCATCATCAGTTAGATACAAAATGACAAAATTAATCCTCTCTTGCTCACTCCTCAACAGCTCAATGAAGAATGCAAGAAAATAAGAAGCCACTTGCCAAAGCGTCTGCAGTTGCCAATTCATCAAAATAATGTACTTGAAGTATAATACAAGCTCGTCAAGGTCAACGGAATCATTGCTCAAACCCATGTGATCTTCAACGTCGATCTACCCCTAACTCAATCACAAGAATTCCAGCTAATGCGCATTACTCCAATTGTCGCAACAATAAATAATACACTTACAGCCGTTAAACATCAACTAAATTTCTTGCCATCAGCTTGCATAAGGACGAATTATTTCCTATGACACAACATGTAGTTGACGCTTGCTGGGTTTTGAGCGCTGACGAACTAATGTGCCCGAATATACCAGCAACATATCAAGCAACACATCATCCAATAATCCATAAATGTGAACTTGATTTATTGAATGACGAACCCAAACCAAGATGTAGTTTTGAACAATTTGAAGGCACCACCATATGGCAGCAACTGTACCATTCAAACCAATATATGTATGCAACAACAGAATAAAATTGGCTATCAACCAAACATCACTTTCAACTTGATATTATTATAAGGAGTCACGGTTCAAGTACCGGCGACTCAACTCATCTTTAATAAAACAAACCTTACAAGAGTTCCGGCGGCTCATAGTTTTGCTAATACATTCAGTGTTAACAATATTTTTATTAATTTTTTTTTAAACACTCACTTTAGCCCTCAGTTATCTTTGCACGAATGATAATCGTCTTTCTTTCTGACACCACTTTAAATACCTCTGCTCTATTTACCCTTTCCCAATATATTTCACTTCTGGGCTGCACATAATTAAATAAAATTTTGTATTCAAAATATTTATTTCAATTATATTTTTATTTTAATAAAGTAATTAATAGAAATTATAGAATAGAGAATCACCCCTATTCTGCGTTTTGATTAAGTCTCCGCATTCAGTTCCGTTGCGATCGAAAATTGGTATTCTGAAGAAAAACGGAATCGAAAGAAAAAGAAGAAGACAACAATGTTTACAAAATGAATAGCATCACTGTGGAATGTGGAAATGAAATAACAAAATAAGCAAGTTTTTTGTTATCATTTTCATAAACAAATGTAAAATTTAATACAAAAAGTTGTATTAAAGTATTTCTTTGTTGGAGGACCTAGTGCATTGAGGACTCCTGCATCTTCCTCCAGAACACTGCCACTTCTTCCTTTGATCGCTGATGGTATCCACATGCAATGTCTGCTTTAGATGCCATTATATTTGCCAATTTTTACACTGCTGCGGTGTTGTATTTGACCTGTAACACATAAAAACACATCAAATTCGGGTACAAAAATTAACAATTTAAAACAAAAAAAATTAATTTAATTAAATAAATTAATTAATAATAATTTTAATGGTTTTTTATCGTTTCTGAACATTTTATTTCATTTTCTACTTACATTTTTTTTCAATTTTAAGCTTTTTAACTAAAAAACACAGATAGAGAAAACCCCTCCGTTAACAAAAAAGCAACTGAGAAAAACGGAGCTACGATCGTAATGCAGAATACATACAATCGAAAGAAACTGAGCGGAAACGAAACGCAGAATACCAAAGCTGCCAGACGGAGAAAATTTCGATTCGAATCGAAACGCAGAATAGCCCCAAATAAAATATAAAATTAAAGAATTAAATTCACAGGGCGACTTAGAAACCATTTGTTTTCCATCAAAATAATTTATTTCCGAAAATTATTATTTGAAAATAAAACAAAGAAATTAGAACACTTTCCAAACGTTATAAAACATAAATTTATTTCAATTAAATATTAATGGGGGATTAAATGTACAACGTACCTTGAGCGGGGTATACAAGAGTATGAAATGTAGCTTAACCAAAGAAAATCTCTAGAGCAATGAGAACTAGCGAAAGAGAATTTCGTTAAGCTTACAATAGGGATGTTCGTTACTTTGCGCGTAAACACCATTCAACATGGTTTAAGCTTCAATAATTCATTTATCGTATTTAGAATTGGAACGTTGTTAAAATTGACAAAAAGTTTAATTGAAACAAAAAACAAATTAAATATAAATATAAATTTTTCATTCATAATTCTTCGGAATTATTTTCAATCAAAGCAATTTTATTTCGTGCTTGATTCCTTTAAATAAATATTTAATGATATTCTCACAAAATATTTATTACAAAATATTTTTATTAAAAAATAAACATCTTATTTCTATTAAATTTTAATCTTTTCACACGGTCATTTAAGTTATAACGATTTTATTTTTTATTTTTCTCTCAATATTTCGCTTTCCCGTGGAAAGCTTCTTCAGGAAATTATTTTTTATATTTTCAAAAACAAAAATTATAACAATTTGAAAAGAAAAAATTTTTGAAAAACATTTGACAAAACATATAAAATAATTTTCTTCATACATACAAACATACAAAAATTAAAATTTAAAATATTTAAACATACAAAAACAAGGAAACGGAAACTAAATAACAAATTCTTTCTTATGAAATAATTATAACAAATTATGTGTCTTTTGAATTAAGTACCTATAATTCTGAGCTAAATTGTCTGTGTCTGTCTTGAAATTTATTCTCCTTACATTTGGTACATTAACAATTTCTAACATTTCTAACATATAACGTCTCTTGTAGTTTTTTTCTATATCTAATACTGATGTTTCATCAAACTTTGGATAATGATTATATTTCTTACAATGTGAAGATAAGGATGTCTTCTGTGTTGAAATATTCCTATATTTTTGGTCACATCTATGACCAGCTAATCTTGTTTTAAGTTTATTCTTTGTTGTCCCAATGATGATGATGAGCCTGAAGTAAATATAAAGCATCCTGTGGCGGTAATTTAATATCGCCATAGTAAATATAACGCAACAGTGATTGAAAGGCTTGCCTAGAAGGTATGATGTCGCCAATAGAAATCTGAAAAAGTTTAAATAAATTTATTATTTAGACTGTTTATTTTCGTAAAACTACAAATATTTTATATGCAGTGAAATTTTTAAAAACCAAATGAGAATTTAATTGTTTTGTAAAAAAAATACTTTTAAACAAACTTTAATATGGAAAATCAGAAAGATTTATTTTTCTAATTTTCTCTTTTGTTTGACTAACGTTTTTGTGAAATGTTCAATTTCCTCAAAGGAGGCAAAATCGGTACTTTTTAATAAAATATTCTTTTTTAATTAAATCGTGTCTCTATTTAAAGAAAGAAAGTTGTATTTATTCTTAAAAAACTTCTAGAATAATTTTGATTTGGGTATATTTTTCTAGTTTTTTGTAAAGACTTTTTACTTTGAAAAAAACAGCAAAATCGTTACTCGTTACTTCTTATTCAGAAAATGTGTGTGTTTATATTTTTTTGAGGTTAATGATGCCGCAATTAAGATAAATCGAGTTTGTTTTACTAAAATTGGTACTTTTTGCACCATTTTCTTGTATGTGGTACTTTTGAAAAGCAATAAAAAAATAAAATGTTTCCATTTGATCAACTTTTTAAAATTAAAAAATTGTTTTAAAATCACATTTTTCATAATTAAAGCTGTTTTTACTTTTACAAAAAAATGCAACTTTTGCTAAATTAAAAACTATTTGTACCAATATCACTACGTCTTCCCGATTTTGTGACATTGCTTTACACAAAAAATGATAACTGTGGCCAAAACTGTGTTTTTTTTTTCTTATTTTAGTACTTTTCTTTTAGCTTGGTTCGTTCTAATTTCTTAGCAATTATTAATTTTGCAACATACATATTTGTATTGGCCCCCAGAGGTTTTTATATTATTTCTATTTTTTTAATTAACTTTAAAGTTTGAGCACTTTTGTACACTTTAAGTACTTTCTTATATTTTAAGTGAATATTGTTTTTCAAATATATTTTATTCGCCCATCTAGTGTCTTTTCATACGAGTTGAATTTTTAAAATGTTAGTACTTTTATTTTAAATAAATATCATTTGGAAAATATTGTTACGGATACGTCTTGCTTTAGTTTTAAAAGAAAATAATTAAGTAATAAAGTAAACGAAATAATTGGTTATGCTGTTTACTAACTGCGCACTTTTCTAAGAAAACTTATCTACACAAGACAACAACAAATATCTTAAAATAAATTCCAGAAGAAACTTTAACAGCAGAAAAACAAAAATACACACACACATTCAGGCGCCGACACATTGAATGAATAAAATAACAGCAACAAAATGTGATGCTAAAGCTCTAGAGGACAAATGTAAAAGGCAGCAACTGAGTAGTTAGTGAGTTAGTTAACACATTAACCTCGTGAAGTAGTGATTTGCATCTTTAGTAAATTGTTCTCTAG
The DNA here is from genome assembly GCA_030448955.1 of Trichopoda pennipes. Classification (NCBI taxonomy): domain Eukaryota; kingdom Metazoa; phylum Arthropoda; class Insecta; order Diptera; family Tachinidae; genus Trichopoda; species Trichopoda pennipes. Next base: position 2,951,598 of record JASKUP010000056.1, on the reverse strand, counting down.
TGCCAGCCAACGTACGAAATTTTACTTTGTGTGAAGTTAAAGTAAATAAATTTGTAATTAATTTGAAAACTCTAAAATCTGGTGTTATTTTTTTTGCAATAAAGAACTCAGTAATAACAAAACGTTTAAAAAAGGTATAAACGTAACAATATTTTTATTATCCTTTAGATCCTTTTACCGGATTTGAACTTTTTTGATTGACCATTTTTTTTAAATTTCAGTACTTTTGTGTACGTTGATTTATTAAAAAAAAAAATTTAAATTGTAGCTTTTTTAAATTTGTCGATATTTTGTTTAAAGTAAAAGTTTTTCTAAAATTGCTTTTTATAAAAAAAGCGTACATTTTTTGCCTTGACGGGTACGCTATGCCTCTCCATTTTTTTTACTAAAACTCACCCTTTTGTAACTAACTTTTTTTGAGTAATTATAATTTTGTAAATCTTTTTATTAGTTTAGTAGTAAATGGTACTTTAAGTAACAAAAATCCCAAGCTCGTTTTTAAAAATACTACCTTTCAAAGAACTTAATAATTCTTGTATTAATTTGTACTTTTGTAGGAAGATTTGAAAAAATTTGATTGTTTGGTATTTTTTGTAAAAAATGTATTATTTAAGGACATTTTTCAAAATTTAAGATTATAAAATATATTTGTATCCTTAAGTTTGTATCCTTAAAGTTAAAAACAATATTTTTTTGCCATTATTTTCGGTTTTTTTGATTGTTCTCATATTTTATGATATTAATCGAAGTACATGACGCGATGTCCTCCAAAGGTTATAGTCATTTTTAAATCGATCGATCATATTCTATTATATTTTTGAATAACAATTAGCAACTATTTAATAACTTACATTCACTGTATTATCCGGTGGCGGAAATGAACGAAACATGGCCTGAAAATATTGAGTTTTAGCTGCTAATATCGATTTATGAGCCATTATAACTTGACAGTCCAAAACCAACTTGATATCACAAAAATCTCTGCCCGTTGACTCTAAAAATACTGTCATATCACTTTCCAAGGTGGCGTCTGAAAAACACGATTAATATTCAATTTTGGAAAACTTTACGCAAAAATCTTTTTTTTACACAACATACCAACAGCATCCACATTGGGGTCACCTACTCTTTTACTAGGATTTATTTTTTTCGAAATTATTTCTACCAGTAAATGCTTGTCTAAAACACTTAATTCTTTGGACATCAAAACATCGGCAAAGTTTTCTTCTTTAACCAAGAAATTCATACAATGATCCTTCACAATTTGTATCCTTAAAGATAAATGAAAACAAAATAATATATTTTCCTTTTAATAACTGGAAAATAAATATAAAAGTCGAAACACCCACTTCTTTTTATCAGCATAACACAAGCCCTCCAAACATTTTGTTTATTGATTTTACAATCCAAACACTTTATGCAGGCAGGAGCCAAGCGTGGCATTAAAAAGAGATCAGCCAACTGATGAATATCCACTATAAGAATTATTATATTTTTGTTGTACGATTCCTTTGAATCTATGCAATCGGTGTAAATATAATTTAGAATGATTTCAAAAGCCTCGGGATTGGCATTGGGTAATCTAACCTTTAATAAAGATTCTTGATTGACACCCTGAGGACATGCACCGACTTGGATGCATTTTGAATCTAATTCCTTTTCAATTTGCTGTTGACTGGCGTCACGGGCAGTTAATATTTTTGTTCTTAAATACTTTGATCTGGCTGCCACGAAGGCTATATGAGCCATCATTTTGATTTCTTCGGGACCCACTATAAATTTTATATCGCAGAATTGTTTTTCACTAAAAAATTTTCCATAATCATAATCGCGCAAAGTGCATTTGGGATAGCATAAGAATTGCAAACAATAGTAATCATCCCAGAATGGAGTACGGTTTTCGTCAATCATGTTGGAATTTCTGCCGCCATATATGTATATGGCATCATTTAAAACGATACTTGAATGAAGTGCTCTAAGCTTCAGGTTGTATAATCGACCAGACTTGATAATCCAAATCGTAGCAATGCAAATCATTCAAACCTGTTGATCCAGCATAGCCACCAAATACATACAAGAAGCGATCATGATGGATCAAAGTATGGGCATGGCGTTGTGAGGGTGGCTGAGACGCAACACCTCTTAAAACATGTTCGTTGCCAATACGACGCCAGCTGCGTGAATGAGAATTTTGAATTTTAAAATGTTTTATTTTTGTCATTTTGTTATTGTTGTTTTTGTTGTTGTACTTACGTTTCAGTTTTAAAATTAAATTCAAATAAAGAATTATTCGTAAGGGTTTGGATATCACTTCTTCCTGAAAACACATACATACAATCGCGTGCCACTGCCACTGGAGAATAGTAACGAGCTGGTGGACGTTCTCCCATCTGTTCGACTTTTTCCCACTGATGGTTTGCTTCCTATAAAATGAACGTTTTCTGTTTTTAATTTCTCTTATATATTAATTCCTATTAGAATTTCTAAATTTCTTTTCACATTAAGAATTTCCCTTGCGAAAAATTTTATAAAAAGAATATTTTTGATTTCTTTTCAATTTTAAACATATCAAAAAAAATTTTAACGAAATTTAAAAATTTCTCTTCATAAATATACATTTCCCAAGGGGGAAGAAGATTCATGTCTGGCAAATATTATTATATTATATTTGGAAGGTCTCATATTATTTAAATAATGTTAACTCTACATTAACAAATTTCCCTATAGGGGAAATTTTATTTAAAATCACTTTAAGGAAACTTTATAAAAAATTTGTCTTTTTTTAAGTTTTAAAAAAATCCTTTTCCAAATTAAATCAATTTCTATATGTTTGAAAGGTCCTCTTTGCTTTATATTAACTAATTTCCCTTTATGGGAAATTATATTTAAAACCCCATTTTCTAATTTTTTATGGCTTCTACAAATATTTTTATTAATTAAATGAAGTTTTGGTAAAAATTCAAGAAATTTTATTTGAAATTCGAAAACATCCCATGTGGGAAATTTTAATTAAAATTGGCGACTTTCAGAAGTTTTGCTTAAATTTCCCAAGATTTTTAACAACTACGAGAGGAAGTTTTTTTAAGAAATGGCACTGGCTAGCAATCATAAGGTCTCGAGTCTTCTGCGTAAAAGAAAAAGATTGTTTGAAGCCAAATCTAAGGAACAAGAGTGACTCGTCACAAATAAATTCGACAGCTTACAGTGTGTGACGGGCCTTAAATAAAAACGATTTGACTACCAAGATCAGACGGTCTAATAATATTTTAAAAGTGATATTTCTACATGATGATGGAAGCAAATTTGTAGCTCGTTTTGAGACATCCAAAAAAAAATAAAATTGTCGGTTAAGCTGCCGACCATCCATAAAAATGACTCTTCCTCACTGTTGACATTACCCACCGAAAGAACAAACTTATTTGCCTGGATTGAAGTTAAGCCTGCGATTAACTGTTTTTATAGGAGACCTGTCCTACCCAACTCGCTCTGCCATTTATAGTTTTGACCCATATTTTATCAAAAATTATATGGGATTCTTTGCATTTTACGAGGGGCAACGTTTAACCTGTTATTGAATTAGAAACAGAACTAAGCTCGTTCCTGTGGCTCAAATCATTTTCAAAAGTAATAAACGTTAAATGAAGTATTTCCCTCCCTTTGAGGTAGAATTTAATATAAAAATAAAAACTCCCTTCTTATACTCTCCAAAATAGAACTCCAATTTTGTTCTTTTTAATAAAAAGCAAAAAACTGCCTTGAAATTCTTTTACTTACCGTTAAATTTAACGCCCACATATGGTCTAAACAACGATTGGCACCCCATCCAGCATAAATCCACATTTTATTATCATAAACAGCGGCGCCATGACCATAACGAGCTTCCGGGATTCTATTAAAAAATTATAAAATTTTTCTTTAAGAGAAATTAAAACAAAAAAGAAGAAACATACTGCCCCGAAAATGTCCATTTCACCCACATGGCTTTTTGAAAGTCATGCTCAAATAAATCATTCCGTTCACTATTAATAGCATTCGACGTACGGCCGCCAAAGATAAACATAGAATTGCCAACAACCACAGCTGAATGATCTTGACGTGGTTCGGGTGGTGTGCCAGTTGGATGGACAGGATTCCATGATTTATCCTTGGCACCGAAACGAATTAAATCATTGAAACTGGTGTTGCCATTGTAGCCACAATATGCGTATATGCCATCTTTGCAGCCACCAAATACATACATGGCATCTTTGTAGGCCACGGCAGTGTGGCTGTAACGTCTATAACTTTTACAAAAAAAAAATTAAAACCGAATTTCCTTAAAAACAATTTCTTAGCAAAACTTACTTGCCTGTCGCACAATCCGAAATTCTAGTCCAAATGGAGTTGCGTGCAATACTTGAACTGGAATGTGCCGTTTTGCTGCAACTACTGCGCGTAGCAACACTTCAACGACTTTTACGTTCTCACGTTTCTAAATGATCTCTGCTGTGCTGTTGCTGATAGTATTTATCAGCTTCAAATGCTATAAGTACAACCGTTGCCCGAATGTGTAGATGTACAAAGTGCTATTGTGACTAGTGTGCCGTCTTAGCATAAATGCATCATAAACCGAATGTTTCGTTTTAATTTTCTCACTATTTCGTATAAAATATTTCCAATTATTAGCAAAACACTTTTTTCCCTTAAATTTAGTACGCAGCCTTGGAATTTGACCGAGGTCATGAATTTCATTTAAATTTCGTTTGTGATTGTGTTATTGAAATTTTGTCAGTTATTGGTTTGAATTGTACGCCAGAATAAATTAATGATGACGGCACCTCAATAATTTAAAGAACTTCTTGCGTACTTAATGATGACTACTAAAAGTTTCTTAAATTATTTAAAGCAATTGGGTACGGTGTGGTGTAATGCCTACAAACAGTTGCAAAAGTTTGAAGGGTTACTGGCTACTAAACGTTATGGGGAGAGCCTTAGAAATTGATAACAGCAGTATTAGAGTTTTTTTTTATAGACTTTCATTTCTTGCTGGGCATGGATGAACTGCGTATGTTGTATCGTTTGGACTTGCATTATATTGGAAGCTATTTGCCATCGTTTGTATTAAAGCAGTGCTTTGCAGCGTTTGTTGTAAGTAGATTATTTAATATCTTCTAAAAAGCAGCTAATTTTAATTCACCTGAATATTTAAGGTTATGTTAAACATTTTTCGGTTATGAGTTTTATTTCTTTTCTAATCTTAAAAGCATTGATTTTTATTTTCTTCTGAAATATTCTCTAAGAAATATAGTTTATTTGTTGAATAGGTAATACCAGTAAACCGCAAAATATGTTGTTATACTTTGAATTTAAAATAATTTTTCTTTAGTTAAATACATTAACGCCGTTAAAACTTTATTAATATCTGTAAAGTATGCTTGTATAGTAAATTTTCCGACGATGTGACTTTAAAGCAGATAATGGATTTTTTTGTGACTCATTTGATAGATATCAGTTAAAATTAAGTCAACCGTTTTTTGAGACAATTTTTCCCAAATTGATCTCAAATTTACTTTAAGTCTACAAAATGATAAGTAACGAATATAAATCGCTCGAAAATCAATCCATCATGCTGGAAGAAAAACTTGCCGAGTGTAAGTATTCACGAAGAAAACAAATTAGGAATTTTGTTTCGTTTTTAGGATTCTACTGATTATTCAAAAATATTTGCTGAGGAAGTTTAGAATTCTTATTAAATTTTAATAATTTATGGGAAATAATTACGGAGCCTTCAACTACAGAAATAAAAGTATTAAGTGCTCATGTATTGGTTATTATATTTGTTAAAATCACAGCTTCCGTATGCCTGTTCAATTGATGAGCGAAAAAGTCAGTATTCAAGGCTAGAAGACGGTTATCGTTGACTGTTCATACCTTCACCGTTATGACACTTTATTTTAGTTTTTAATGTTTTCATTTATTGTATAAACTTGCATTTTTTGTGGTAACCTAAATTCAATACTTTATTTTATTGTATGCTTGCGTTTCTTTTATATATAGGTCACGGTCACATTTGTAACCTAGATTTAGTACTTTAATTTCATATGCAAGCATTTTTACGTAAACAAATATTTTTTGTTTATATGTTTAAGCATTTATATTTATATTTTGAACACTTGTTTTCGTTTTTCTTGTTTTGTTTTTTACCGCTGAAGTTTATTGCACACCTTCAATATATGTACATACTTAGGTTGCATTTTATTTATTGCACAACCCGGAAAAGACCTACAAATCTTTTTTTTTTGGTTACAATTCGGCATAAATTTGCTCTAGAAACGAAAATTGTTTCTGCCATGTTGCAAAAAGAGGTGCAATCAACTTCAGCAACAATATGGGGTAAACCCAAATGTATGACATAGCATTAAGTTAGTATATAAGAACAAGATTTATTGAAATAAATGAGAGACAATAAAGTAAACCAAAGCTGGAAACATTATTTATTCTACTCCGTGTTACCAAGTTCCTCCAAGTGCTTGAGTAACAATTCATATATTCAAGTGATATCGGTTGTAAGATCCTCTAATTACTTTTTCTCTGCAACATACCTTCGTCAGGACCTTTACCTGACGCATCCTCTCCGTGCAACCAAGTTTAAGTGCTTGAGTTGCAACGATTATCTTCAGGCGAACCGCCTCGAAGAAAAGAAAGCTTAAGGCTACACAAACTAGTGTGGCCCAACTCAGAACCAATCCCTGAGTTAAACATTGACTGTAACTTCCTAACCAGGATAATTCTTAAATAAGGATAAGGAATTAATTTCACCAGCCCATAAAGCACGCCAAACAGTCAGTTCTTCTGGGTGTAATGGTGTCTCACTTAACATATAACTGTAGGGTTTACATAATTCCAATTAATTGAGGTGCATAACACAGCTGGAGTGTAACAGAAAGCAAGGCCGCCCTCTTAATTCTTGCTTTAAAGCCGCAAACTCAAAATAATTGACGCGTCAATCTGTGGAGATTTTAACAACACGGTTTCGACTTAAATAACAGCCACAACGTTACTCCTTGAATGGCCACACCATTAACCAGAATTGAGCGGGTTATCCTGTGAGCTATCGGTCCCCGTGAGATCAGCTGGCAAGTCACTACTCGGACTTCGAGGGTCCAAATCTGCCAGTTTTAAGTTTTTACTGGCTTAGACCACTGGTGTTGCTTTTTATCCCCATAAGCCACATGTTAAAGTGAAAAGGCGTTCACCAGGACTGCTTTTCGGGGCAGTGTGTGCTCAAGCGTCAATCAATTCAAAGCAAACATAAATCACTTGACAGTTAACGACGTAGAAACTGTTGCCAGCTCTATTGAAAGCCACCTGATAAAAACTGTATTTTATTTAACTTATCTTTTTTCTTGAACTAGAAGAGTTCAAATATAATAACCAACCAATCCATGCGCACGTAATAATCTTTTTATTTCTGAAGTTGAAGGTTTCGTAATTAGTTCCAATAAATTATTAAAATACAATAAGAATTCAATACTTTCATATGAGCCTGTACAAATATTTTTAAATAATAAGTGGAATCGTAAAAACGAAAGAACATTTTTAATTTGTTTTCTTGGGGAATATTTACACTCGGTAAGTTTTACTTGCAGCAGAATGAATTGATCTCGAAGCGATTTTTTCATCATTTTAAAGGATTGAAAGTAAATTTGAGATCAGTTGAAAGAAAATATCAAAACAAAACTTAATTAAATCGAAATTGAAATTTGCCAAATGAGCCACTTAAGATCAGTTATGTTTTAAAATCATATCGTGCGAAAATATATGTTTCATCATATTTATATGTAAATTACAGGCTGATGGTGGAGTTTTAAAAACTAAATTCAAAATAGCTTCCACAAATTCACAAGAAAAACAATCTGGTGTTAACAGTTTCCTCTTAGGAAATTAAATATTTTCAATTTATGAGAGTCACATTCTTTTTCACGCAAAATTTGAAGAGAATTAAAAAGTTTTAAAAGTGTAAAGGTGTTTATCTAAAGAAAAAAAATGTTAAATTAAATGTATAACGACATATTTTGAGGCATACTCGTAGTACCTATTCAGCAAAGGAAATTAATTATTCAGCAGAGCTGGCATAAAAAGCCAGATGATATAATGTCATGGGTTTACTGATAACTGGATTTATTTATAAAAAATAAAATATCACGCTTCGTAAGATACAAAAAAATTCAATATAACCTTAAATATTCAAGGGAAACTTAAAATATTAAATAATCTACTTACCATAAACGCAGCTCCAACACAAACGATGGCAACTAGCTTCCAATACATACAACATACCTAGCTCATGCATGCCCAGAAAGAACTGAAAGTCCATAAACAACATAAACTATGTATATACTGCTGTTATCAATCTCTAATTAGTTATTTATTCTTTGTAACTTATTCTCGTCAAAGTCTCCTCAAAAGGTTTAGTAGGGCTTCAAATTTTGCAATTGCCTGTAGACATTACAACGACACTGGACTTTCAGTCATCAATAAGTACGTATGTACGTAAGTTCTTCAAATAATTGTTAAATATTTCATTTTCAAGTTAAATCACGTAAAATAGCTCGCTAGGAAACTGCTTCACTTTTTTGTATTCCGAAGTAACAATTTAAATTTGTTCCATTGGCCAGATATAGGTGCCGCGCTTTCTTGCTTTACAGTGGAATACCAACCAATAGCTGCTAATATATCAACAACAAAATCGCCAGCGATTTTTAAATTTAATTGATTTTGCTTGGAAATATTTTATAAAAAATTATACTTTATTGCAGACCGCACTTGCTGCTACAAACTATACTGTGCTTGCTATAAACGAACGTGTTTTACAAATTGGGGGATTCAATAAACTTTTAAAAATTTATACTTTTTAAGTGGAACCCCCAGTTTCAGCAGCACAGCTGTTATATTTAGTAGTAGAGATATCAACCATTCAAACATACGCTAAGAAAAATTACTTTAACTTAGGATTATTGTTAATCTACGCTTATTTTGTAATAGATTCCTTCAAACAGTTTTAAATATTGTTATGAGTTTTTTCTTCCTATAAAAAAAAAAAAAATAAACGACTGACCGTTTGCTTTCGATACTACCGACTCACGATGATTGCCGTCTAGCTCTTTGTACCCTTCACAGGTGGTTCTGACCCTTCCTCGCCAGCCGCAGCCGATCATAACAAAAAAAAATTGTTGCTCCTATCATACTCAAAGACGACTACATTACCTGAATATCGTTCTCTCTTCCATCTTTACTCGTCTGCCCCCTCGGCGACACAATTCCATATTCTTAAACTCTTATTCTTCCATGTATAAATATACATATATTTAACCACAAACCAAATTTGCATTACATGCTTTTAGTTTCATCTGAGTTAGTTTTGCATCAATATGAGACTTCCACGTAAGCCGGTGATCAAGGCGAGCTTACTTGATTGTTGATCTTGATTGTCAATCATGTTTCCCTGCCCAGTGTAAATGTTACATGAATACATTTCTGTTCATTTCCTTTTTTTAGCCAGAGTTTTAGCCATTTCACTAAATTTTTAATATGTTTCTGTAAATTTCGCGAGACTAATTGATGATTTTCGTGGACGATAAGAAATGCAGTATCATCTGCAAAAGATAAAGTGTAGTCCTACTGGGATGCCAGACGGGGACTCCTGCTTTAATTTGCTAGAGAGGGGGCGACCATATAGAGTAGGCGTAGTAGTACTACCTCAACACAACAGTTCGATGCCATTCATCAAATGATGCTACCGAGTAATGAATCGCTCGTGAAACTTCTTGCAGAAAAATTACACTATTCCTGAATTCGGGAGTAGATTATTGTGGCCCATTCTTTATGCATTTTAAGACCAGAGGAAAGCGACCTCAAAGGCATATCTTGCAGTTTTTTGGCGTTCATAGCCAGGCGAGGCTACTGCAAAACCTTATACTGTAATAACGCAACCAATTTTGTTGAAGCCCGAAATAAACTGAACGAGCTAAGTGGTGCCATTCATTCAAAACCAGCACAAGAACTAATAATTAAGGCATGCAGCAAAAAGCGGATTGATTTTCAATTCATTCCACCAAGATCATCGCATTCTGGAGGTTTATGGGAGGCAGCAGTAAAATCTGCTAAACATATGCTAATGAAAAATGTTTCAACGGCACCACTCACATATAAAGAGCTTGAAACTGTAATAGTCGAAATTGAAGCAATTTTAAACTCTCGTACTCTCACTCCAAATTCATACAGGCATGTTCTTGAAATCACATACTTTCAAATCACATGCGGTTTTAAAATCACACTTGTGTTTTTATGCTGTTCTGTAAATCACACTGTTTTTGTAGTTTTCGATGTGATTTTACTTTTCTGAAAGCACAAGAAAACAGCTGATTTACTTGACAATTTTTTCTTCAAATTTCTGTTGTGCAAACATAAAAACTAAAATAAAATGCCTGGAGCTTCTGTGTTGTCTTTAATTGAACGCAAAAGGCATACAATTACTAGACATTATTTTATAATACTTACATTTTAATTAGGTTTCGCGAGAAAATTTAATAACTTTAAAACTTAACGTCTGTTGGCAGAAAGAAAACAAACCAGTAAAGTTGCCACAGTACACAATAGGTTTTGAATGCCACTTGCTTAAACTTTGTTGTACATTTTTAGTGAATTTATGCAAAAAGCTTATTATTATTTAATAAATTAAATTATAATTTAACGATAATTTAACATTTTTTGCTGTCACTGATTATTAATATATTCATATTTCATATAATATTTTAAGCAGCCATAAAAGAAATTCCAATGGCAACCTTCTATGTATTTTCGAAAAACTTTAAACAGCTGAGAGCAAACAACAAAATTGAAATCACATTGAAAAACACAAAAGCAAATAACAAATTTTCAGTAAATAAGGTGCCCTTACAATTTTCTTAATTTTTAAGTGTTTATTTTCAATAAAAAGTAATTATACAACAAAATTAATAAGAAAACATATTGGTTGAATTATTTCAGTAATTTATTTTATAGTTTTCATTGTGATAGTAGCAAAATTATCCCAGTGATTTCAAATTGCAAGTGGCAAACGTGAACGTTTTAAAATCACAAAATTTTGTGCACAGAACACATTTCATGTGCTTTCAAATCACTTTCATGAAATGTGATTTTCAGAACAGGCCTGATAAGATGCCAATGATTTTAATGCTATAACTCTGGGCCACTTCCTAATTGGTGAAACTAATGTCTGGTAACTGGAGGATGATAAACTTTGATCTTTAACCATATCATCATCACTTAGATACAAAATGACAAAATTAACCCTCTCTTGCTCACTCCTCAACAGCTCAATGAAGAATGCAAGAAAATAAGAAGCCACTTGCCAAAGCGTCTGCAGTTGCCAATTCATCAAAATAATGTACTTGAAGTATAATACAAGCTCGTCAAGGTCAACGGAATCATTGCTCAAACCCATGTGATCTTCAACGTCGATCTACCCCTAACTCAATCACAAGAATTCCAGCTAATGCGCATTACTCCAATTGTCGCAACAATAAATAATACACTTACAGCCGTTAAAACATCAACTAAATTTCTTGCCATCAGCTTGCATAAGGACGAATTATTTCCTATGACACAACATGTAGTTGACGCTTGCTGGGTTTTGAGCGCTGACGAACTAATGTGCCCGAATATACCAGCAACATATCAAGCAACACATCATCCAATAATCCATAAATGTGAACTTGATTTATTGAATGACGAACCCAAACCAAGATGTAGTTTTGAACAATTTGAAGGCACCACCATATGGCAGCAACTGTACCATTCAAACCAATATATGTATGCAACAACAGAATAAAATTGGCTATCAACCAAACATCACTTTCAACTTGATATTATTATAAGGAGTCACGGTTCAAGTACCGGCGACTCAACTCATCTTTAATAAAACAAACCTTACAAGAGTTCCGGCGGCTCATAGTTTTGCTAATACATTCAGTGTTAACAATATTTTTATTAATTTTTTTTTAAACACTCACTTTAGCCCTCAGTTATCTTTGCACGAATGATAATCGTCTTTCTTTCTGACACCACTTTAAATACCTCTGCTCTATTTACCCTTTCCCAATATATTTCACTTCTGGGCTGCACATAATTAAATAAAATTTTGTATTCAAAATATTTATTTCAATTATATTTTTATTTTAATAAAGTAATTAATAGAAATTATAGAATAGAGAATCACCCCTATTCTGCGTTTTGATTAAGTCTCCGCATTCAGTTCCGTTGCGATCGAAAATTGGTATTCTGAAGAAAAACGGAATCGAAAGAAAAAGAAGAAGACAACAATGTTTACAAAATGAATAGCATCACTGTGGAATGTGGAAATGAAATAACAAAATAAGCAAGTTTTTTGTTATCATTTTCATAAACAAATGTAAAATTTAATACAAAAAGTTGTATTAAAGTATTTCTTTGTTGGAGGACCTAGTGCATTGAGGGCTCCTGCAACTTACTCCCAGAACACTGTTACTTCTTCCTTTGATCGCTGGTGGTATCAACTTGCAATGTCTGCTTTAATTAAATAAATTAATTAATAATAATTTTAATGGTTTTTTATCGTTTCTGAACATTTTATTTCATTTTCTACTTACATTTTTTCAATTTTAAACTTTTTAACTAAAAAACACAGATAGAGAAATCCCCTCCGTTGACAAAAAAGCAACTGAGAAAAACGGAGCTCCGATCGTAATGCAGAATACATACAATCGAAAAAAACTGAAGGGAATCGAAACGCAGAATACCAAAGCTGCCAGACGGAGAAAATTTCGATTCGAATCGAAACGCAGAATAGCCCCAAATAAAATATAAAATTAAAGAATTAAATTCACAGGGCGACTTAGAAACCATTTGTTTTCCATCAAAATAATTTATTTCCGAAAATTATTATTTGAAAATAAAACAAAGAAATTAGAACACTTTCCAAACGTTATAAAACATAAATTTATTTAAATTAAATATTAATGGGGGATTAAATGTACAACGTACCTTGAGCGGGGTATACAAGAGTATGAAATGTAGCTTAACCAAAGAAAATCACTAGAGCAATGAGAACTAGCGAAAGAGAATTTCGTTAAGCTTACAGTAGGGAGGTTCGTTACTTTGCGCCTAAACACCATTCAACATGGTTTAAGCTTCAATAATTCATTTATCGTATTTAGAATTAGAACGTTGTTAAAATTGACAAAAAGTTTAATTAAAACAAAAAACAAATAAAATAAAATATAAATTTTTCATTAATAATTCATCGGAATCATTTTCATCATCTAAGCAATTTTATTTCGTGCTTGATTCCTTTAAATAAATATTTCATGATATTCTCACAAAATATTTATTACAAAATATTTTTATTAAAAAATAAACATCTTATGATATTCTCATAAAACATTTATTCAAATAAAAATAATAATATTTGAAATATATTGTAATAGGGGAGAGCACATCCATATTGCAATTTCACTATTGCTCAAGTAGCTCATCAGTGAATTTTACCCCAATATTCCAATATGATTCCGAGTAATTATAAATGACTTATTTCCATTGCATGTGCCCGTTGCTTTTTTGTAGAATTTTGTAAAATTATTTACAAATATTTTTTATTTTCTGGAATTTTCAAATTCAAATTACACATGAATGGTTTCAAATGGCAGCCCGTATATAGAAATTATTGAAAATAAACAATGTTTTTTGTTGTTGTTTTGAAATGTCTTGTAGTGTCTGTATGGAGGTGTCTTTGAGTCTTGCTGTCTATGCTATGTTGATTTTATGAAAAATTCTCATTGAATCAGTTTGGCTTTGGATATAAGACTCTTAGGTTTCTTCTATACAATATTGGGGTAAAATTCACTGATGAGCTATTTGAGCAATAGTGAAATTGCAAATATGGATGTGCTCTCCCCCATTACAGTACATTTCAAATATTTTTATTTTTATTTCAATAAATGTTTTACGAGAATATCATATTATTTATTTAAAGGAATCAAGCACGAAATAAAATTGCTAATATAAATTTTTTTTTTAATTATAAAAGATTTTAATTAATTATAAAAAGTTTAATAAAGAAAATATGTTTAAAGGATACAATTATGTACATACATTAAACATTTATTTTTTTAGAAGAAAATAATTTCTGTTGGCTATTTTTAAAATACACAAAAAATAATAAATAAAATGGAATGAATTTAAAATAATATTCGTATTTAAAGAATTTACTTTAAGGTGGCCGACTATATTGTCCTTTTGTAGACACGGCGCTATTTATATTGAATTGTAAAGCAGATTCTAATAACACCAATTTTCAGTTATCCGTATTAATGCTGCTGCATGATTCCTTATGTGAATCGGCAATAGCTCTTATAATTTCCGATAAAACCTCACGTAATAGATCAGATATTTTTAGCAGATGTTCTTTAGTACCGAAAATTTTGGTATGATTTGCAGCTTCTAAAGTTTGGAAAACGTTTTCGCATTTTATATTGTGTTCTAAAGAATATTTGCAAATCAAATGTAAATGATCGTTGGAAAGGCCATAAAAATGAGAAGCCTGAAGTAAATACAAAGCATCCTGCGGCGGTAATTTAATATCTCCATAGTAAATATAACGCAACAGTGATTGAAGGGCTTCCACAGAGGGTATGATGTCACCAATAGAAATCTGAAAGAGTTCAAATTAATTTATTATTTAAAGTGTTTATTTACGTAAAACTAAAAATATTTTATATGCAGTGAAATTTTTAAAAACCAAATGAGAATTTAATTCTATTATAAAAAAAGTATTTTTAAACAAACTTTAATACAGAGAATTACAAATTTCTTTTCTAATTTTCTCTTTTCTTTCACTAAATTTTTTGTGAAATGTTTAATTTCCTCAAAGGAGGAAAAATTGGTACTTTTTAATAAAATATTCTTTTTTAATTAAATCGTGTCTGTATTTAAAGAAACAAACTTATATTTATTCTTAAAAAGCTTCTAAAATAATTTAAAATTGAATATGTTTTTCTGGTTTTTTGTAAAGAAGGTACTTTCTTTTTCATTGATATTTAAAATTGTTTAGTTTTTTTTTTCTTCCTGTTTTAATTTATTAAAATTTCGTAGGTTTATAGTTACATGACACAATGATAAATTAATGGTCTTAGCGCCACTAGGGCTTTATTTGAGACAGGGTTGGCAACATGCATCTTAATTAGATTTTTGTGATAATTAAGGCGAACTAATTAAACATAATTTTTAATAAATTTTTAAGTATTGTTGCGAATATGTCTTGCTTAAGTTTTAAAATAAAACAATTAAGCAAACTACTGGTTACAAACTGCGTAGAAGTTTATACACACACAACTACAACTGGATATGCTGTTTACTACATGTATGCTGTTTACCATCTAAACGCGCAAGACAAAACAAAACTAATTTTACAACAACAAATATACATGTGTTTACCATCTGCGTAGTTTTCTAAGAAACCCTTGTTTACTAAAAGCAACAACAAATGTATTGAAATAAATCCCAAGCAAAAAAAACCTTATCAGCATAAAAGCAAAAACAACTATACACACAGACATACAGGTGCCTATACATTCCATAAACAACCTACAACAACAAAATACACGCAAAGGGAGTAGAAGATTCTTCAATCTTCTAGATTCTAATTGGACAAGTAAATATAAATAGGGAGCGTCTAAGTGGATAATCAATCAGTGTAAAATTAAACCTCGTTAAAGTGAAAACGTGCATTTTAAGTAAATTGTTCTGTGTCAACTTTGTGTAGTTAAACTTAAATAAAATTGTCATTAGTTTAAAAACTCTAAAAACTGGTGCTATTTATTTTGAAATAAAGAACTCACAACAAAACGTTTATAAAAGGCACTTATAAACGTAACAGTATGTAGGTATGTAAATACAAAACTGTTGAAAAATAAACATTTAATTCGAAGACTATGGCAACACGACTGCGTTATAGTAATCCTTAGGTTAATATATATAACTAGCGTGCCCGTGACTGCTTTGCAAGTCATTTCTTCGACATTTTTTGATCGATTTTGATTCGCGGTATTGAAAAACAAAGCACGTGAACGTGATATATATAACTGACCGTGCAAAAAACAGGGATCATTGAAAAGCAACAGGTATGGGGAACTGAAGCCATTTAAAATCAAACGGCAAATCTGGAGGAATCATAGGAATGCGTGGTTTCAACACATCGCCCTTATATTTTTCTTTTAAAATTTTTGCTTCAATCACATTTTTCATGACTTTTTTGACTACTAAACGTGTCCCATTGCAAAGTCGTGGCTGGCAGATATTTCTAAGCAAAATAATTGGTACACCAACTTTCATTTGTAGGCGGTGGGGCGGCAGTCCAGATAACTCAAGCGAATTTAACATTTCGGAAGTTTTAAAATTTTGATATTTTATTATATATTAGTGAGTTTTTTTTTGTAAATATCTTCGGAACTACATAACCGATTTAAGAGATTGATATCTCGTTTTGAAAAGTATAACAATGGCTTTAAAAAAGAAAAAAAAATAATAAATATGTATATGTCATTGGTGGGTTTTGCCACGCCCCTCCGCCCACAGACCGAAAATCAAAAATCGGACTTCACAGTGTCACCCGCCTGAATATTCTGAAGATTCTCTGAAAATTTCATCAAAATCGGCCCAGCCGCTTTCGAGTCTATTTCTTACATACATACACACATCCTCTTTTATATATATATAGATATACTTATTACATTGTATTCCAAACTACCGATATGTTCAATTCTCTCTCTCTGCTTTGTGGTTTCTGATCGACAAAGAGCAATTTTTAGATTTGAATTGTTTCGTGTGTTAAAAACAGTTTGGTTTCTGTTAAAACGAATTGTATGGTGTCCTACTCCATATAGCACTTTAAATACATTTTTGGCAACTTCTTTGTAGATTAACAAAGTGGAGTGCCGGTTGGGTAAATTAAATACAGCTTTGAGGGATTTGTTCCAGATAATTTGAAGATATTTTAAATCACTATTTTTCGTATAACCATAGACAAGTGTTAGGTAGTAAAGATGACTTTGCATAAGTACATATTTTCATTAAGTTTATATCTTGGCTTATAGACAATAATACCTTGAGCCGGTGATATTTTTGAACGAACATATTTAATTTGGTTTTGTTAACCAAAGTTGTTCTGAAGATCAGCTCCTAAGTACTTGATTGACTCTACTACAACAATTTTTTCTCCATTTGCCAATATTTCGCAATTCTAAACATTACGAATGGTTGAGGCCTAAATTTCATAAATTTTGTTTTACTTGGATTCACAACATTAATGTTTTTAATTTTGCAAATTCTAAACGAACTAAGAGCTGCATCCCTTTCAACATTCGTTTTTAAAACTGAATCTCCTTTGTAAGGGTAGAGCAAACATATGTAAGTCATCTGCATTTTACCATTTAAATTCAGATTAGCAATATCATTAAGATACTTATATGTGGCATACACAACATTACGCAGTGTTACCGACACTTTTAATATTAAATTTTGTATGTTTTGCAAAGAGTACCAAGAGTACTCATTAAGTGCACAACACTAACTAACGCGCTTTTAGCAGTCAAGTTGTTTTCACAACTCACTTCATTCTCTTCTTTTTTGGACTCTGCACAAGCAAACATCAATCTCGAGAATTTGCCGGCACTTAAACATATTGATAATTTTTGTTACTTAAATTAAATTAAAGTATTATAAATTTGTTGTAAAACTAGGTGTAATAACAAAATAATCAGCCAACAAAGGCCCTAATACACTTCCCTAAGGAACTCCAAATTTTACACTTACTAATGAGCTCTCTGAACTATTTATCTGAACTATTTATTTGGCTTTGGATGTAGAAATTGAAAAATAGCAAAATCGTTACTTCCTATTCAGAAAATGTGTGTGTGTTTATATTATTTGAGGTTAATGATGCCTTAATTTAGATAAATCGAGTTTGTTTTACTAAAATTGGTACTTTCTGCATCATTTTCTGAAAAGCAATAAAAAAATAAAATGTTTCCATTTGATCAACTTTTATTTAAATTTAATTAAAAAATTATTTTAAAATATCATTTTTCATAATTAAAGCTGTTTTTACTTTTACAAAAAAAAAATGCAACTTTTGCTAAATTAAAAACTATTCGTACCAATATCAGTACGTCTTCCCGATTTTATGACATTGCTTTACACAAAAAATGATAATTGTGGCCAAAACTGTTTTTTTTTAAATTTTAGTACTTTTCTTTTAGCTTGGTACTTTCTAATTTCTTAGCAATTATTAATTTTGCAACATATTCTTATTGGCCTCTAGAGGGTTTTACATTATTTGTTTTTTTTTTTTAATTCACTTTTACGTTTTGGCACTTTTGTGCACTTTAAGTACTTTCTCATGTTTTAAGCTTTTTAATACGAGTTGAATTTTTAAAATGTTGGTACTTTTATTTTGAGTAAATATCATTTCCAAAATATATATTGTATTATCCTTTAGATCCTTTTATGTTACTTGAATTTTTTAATTGACAATTTTTAAATTTTGGTACTTTTCTTTATTTTGTTGTTACGTTGATTTATTTAAAAAAAAAACTGAATTTGCAGCGTCTTTAAATTTGTTAGTATTTTATTTAAAATAAATTTTTTTATAAAAAAGCGGACATTTCTTGCCTTAAAGGGAACGCTTTGTCTTTCTATTTTTTTTTACTAAAACAGACACTTTTGTAAAATAGCATTTTTTTTAACAAATTTAATTTTGTTAATCATTTTATTAGTTTAGTAAATGGTACTTTAAGTAACAAAAATCTCAAGTTCGTATTTAAAAATAGTACCTTTTTAAGAACTTATTAATTCTTGAATTCATTAGTACTTTTGTAGGGAGAAAACGATTTTAAAAATTTTAATTTTTCCTAAATTCGAGCATTAAGTCTTGTAACTTTGGTACTTTTTTGTAAAAAAATTTACTATTTAAGGACATCTCTTAAAATTTAAGATAATAGAATTAAAACAATATTTGTTCGCAATTATTTTCGGTTGTTTTGATTGTTTTCATATTTTATGATAATAATCGAAGTACCTGACGATGTCCTCTATCTAAAAGTTATAGTCATTTTTGAATCGATCGATCATATTCTTTTAAATTTTTGAATAACAATTAACAACTATTTAATAACTTACATTCACTGTATTATCCGGTGGCGGAAATGAACGAAACATGCTCTCAAAATATTGAGTTCTAGCTGACAATATCGATTTATGAGCCATTATAACTTGACCGTCCAAAACCAACTTGATGTCACAAAAATCTCTGCCCGTAGACTGTAAAAATTCTTTCATATCACTTTCCAAGGTGGTGCCTGAAAAACATGATTAATATTCAAATTTGGAAAACTTCACACAAAGATATTCTTCAACACAACATACCGACAGCATCCATATTGGGGTCCGCCAATACTTTACCAGGAATTAATTTTTTGGTCATAATTTCTACCACTAAAGGTTTGTCTAAACCATTTAATTCTTTGGACTTCACAACATCGGCAAAGTTTTCTTCATTAATCAAGAAATTCATACAATGATCCTTGACAATTTGAATCCTTAAAAATAAATGAAAACAAAATAATATATTTTCCTTTTAATAACTGGAAAATAAATATAAAAATCGAACCACCCACTTATTTTTGTCAGCATAACACAAGCCCTCCAAAACATTTTTTTTATTGATTTTAAAATCCAAACACTGTATACAACGATGAGCCAAGCGTGGCATTAAAAAGAGACCAGCTAACTGATGAATATCCGCCATTAGAATTATTATATTTTTGTTGTATGATTCTTTTACGTCTATGCGATCGGTGTAAATATAATTTAGAATAATTTCAAAGGCCTCAGGATTGGCATTGGGTAATCTAATCTCTAAAGGTTCTTGATTCGCACCCTGGGCACATGCACGTACTTCAATGCATTTTGAGTGTAATTCCTTTTCAATATGCTGTTGACAAGCGTCACGGGCAGTTAATATTTCTGTTCTTAAATACTTCGATCTGGCTGCCACAAAGGCTATATGAGCCATCATTTCGATTTCTTCGGGACCCACTATAAATTTTATATCGCAGAATTGTTTTTCACTTAAAAATTTCCCATAATCATGGCGCAAAGTGCATTTGGGATAACTTGAGAATTGAAAACGATAGGCATCATCACTGTTATCATTGTTGTCATTTCTGCCGCCATATATATACATGGCATCATTTAGAACGACACTTGAATGAAATGTTCTACCCGAGGGCACCACTGAATTAGCTTCAGGTTGTATAATCGACCAGTTTTGGAAATCCAAATCGTAATAATGTAAATCATTCAAAACTGTTGATTCATTATGACCACCAAATACATACAGGAAGCCATCATGATGGACCAAAGTATGGTCAAAGCGTTGTGAGGGTGGTTGAGACGCAACACCTGTTAAAACATGTTCGTTACCAATTCGACGCCAGCTGGGTGAACAAGAATTTTTAGATTTAAAATGTTTTATTTTTGTCATTTTCTGGTTGTTGCTGTACTTACGTTTTAGTTTTCAAATTAAATTCAAATAAAGAATTCGTTACTTTCATACCGCGTCCTGAAAACACATACATACAATCGCGTGCCACTGCCATTGCAGAATCGTAAGGAATTTGGAGACCTTGTCCCCTCTGTTCGACTTTTTCCCACTGATGGTTTTCTTCCTATAAAGTGAACGTTTTCTTCTTTTAATTTCTCTTATTAAAATTTCTAAAGTTCGTTTCATATTAAGAAGTTCACTTGAGAAAACGGTTCTTAAGATTTTTTTTTAATTTTATTCGTATAAAAATTTTTTTAACGAAATTAAAAAATTTCTCTTCATAAATAAAAATTTCCCAAGGGGGGAAGAGATTCATTTTTGGCATATTATTCCTTATTGAACAAATTAAAACAAACTCTTTATATTTGGAAGGTCTCATATTATTTAAATAACGCTTACTCTACATTAACAAATTTCTCTGTAGAGGAAAATTTTATTTAAAATCACTAAAGGGAAATTTTATGAAAAGTTATTCTTTTATTGTTTTTAAGTATAAAAAAAATCCTTTTCCAAATTAAAACAATTTCTATATATTTGAAAGGTCTTCCTTGCTTTATATTAACAAATTTCCCTTTACGGGAAATTATATTTAAAAACCCATTTTCTTATTTTTTATGGCTTCGACGAACATTTTCCTTTAATTAAATGAAGTTGTGGTAAAAATTTAAGAAATTTCACTTCATAGGGAAAACATCTCATGTGGGAAAGTTTAATTAAAATTGGCAATTTTCAAAAGTTTTGCTTACAGTTCCGATGATTTTTAACAACTGCGAGAGGAAGATCTTTTTAGGAAATAGCACTGACTAGCAATCATGCGGTCTCGAGCCTTCTGCGTAAAAGAAAAAAATCGTTTGAAGCCAAATCTGAGGAACAAGAGTGACTCGTCACAAATAAATTCGACAGCTAACAGTGTGTGACGGTCCTTAAATAACAACGATATGAATACGAAGATAACACGATCTTATATATTTCTGCATCACCAGCATGATGATGGAAACAAATTTATAGCTCTTATTTTGGTACGGTTTTCCATCGACCCTCGTCAAATTTGGTTTTTGAACAACCCGGTTTCGGCCGTTTGCCATCTTCAGTGCTCTTTTCCTTCGCGCTTGTGGCTATTGCTCATATTATTTTGAAAAGTAATGAACGTTAAAAAAAGCGATTCCCCCCCCTTTAGGTACAGTTCAATTTAAAAAAATATTTAAAAATAAAAAAAAATCCCTTCTTACGCTCTCCAAAAAATATCTTAAATTTTGTTCTTTTTTAATAAAAAACAAAAACTGTCCTGATATTCTTTCACTTACCGTTAAATTTAATGCCCACATATCGTCTAAACAACGATTTTTGATATCGTTTCCAGCATAAATCCACATTTTATTGTCATAAACAGCGGCGCCATGAGCCCAACGAGTTTCCGGCAATCTATTCAAAAAATTAAAAAAATTATAAACTTTTTCTTTAAATTGAAAACAAAGAAGCAACATACTGCCCCGAAAATGTCCATTTCACCCACATGGCTTTTTGAAAGTGATATTCAAATAAATCATTTTGTGCAGGACGCCCCGTAACGCCGCCAAAGATAAACATAGAATTGCCAAAAACCACAGCTGAATGCTTTTGACGTGGTTGGGGTGGTGTGCCAGTTACATGGACAGGTTTCCATGATTTATCCTTGACACCGAAACTTATTAAATCGTTGAGCAGGGTGTTGCCATTGTAGCCACCAAATACGTACATGGCATCTTTGTAGGCCACCGCAGTGTGGTGGCAACGTCTGTAAGTTTAACAAACATAAAAACAACAAAAACAAATTTCCTTAAAAACAATTTCTTAGCAAAACTTACTTGCCTGTCGCACAATCCGACATTTTAGTCCACATGGAGTTGCGTGCAATACTTGAACTCGAATATGCCATTTTGCTGCAACTATAGCGCGCAGAAACACTTCGGCGAATTTTACGTTCTCCCGTTTCTAAATGATAATGCTGTGCTGTTGCTGATAGAATTTATCAGCTTCAAATGGTCTACAACCGTTGCCCGAATGTGTAGATGTACAAATTGCTGTTGTGACTGATGTGCCGTCTTAGCATAAACGTATCATAAACCGAATGTTTTGTTTTAATTTTCTCACTATTTCGTATAAAATATTTCCAATTATTAGCAAAACACTTGTTCCCTTGAATTTAGTACGCAGCCTTGGAATTTGACCGAGGTCTGTTTAAGAACAAAATGAATTTCATTTAAAATTCGTTTGTGATTGTGTTATTGAAATTTTGTCAGTTATTGGTTTGAATTGTACGCCAGAATAAATTAATGATGACGGCACCTCTATCTGGCCAATGGAACAAACTAAAATTTATTTATGACTTCAGAATTTAAGAAAGTGGGATGAGTGAGTTTCTTGGCGAGCTGTGTTATACGATTAAAGTAAAAAATTAAATATTTAACAATAATTTAAAGAAC
This sequence comes from Trichopoda pennipes, assembly GCA_030448955.1. NCBI lineage: Eukaryota > Metazoa > Arthropoda > Insecta > Diptera > Tachinidae > Trichopoda > Trichopoda pennipes. The sequence continues at coordinate 2,928,459 of JASKUP010000056.1, read as the reverse complement.
TTCTTGCGTACTTAATGATGACTAAAAGTCTCTTAAATTATTTAAAGCAATTGGGTACGGTGTGGTGTAATGCCTACAAACAGTTGCAAAAGTTTGAAGGGTTACTGGCTACTAAACGTTATGGGGAGAGCCTTAGAGATTGATAACAGCAGTATATAGTGTTTTTGTTTATTGACTTTCATTTCTTGCTGGGCATGGATGAATTGCGTATTGGAAGCTATTTGCTATTTGAGCTATTTGAGTCGTTTGGACTCGCATATATTGGAAGCTATTTGCCATCGTTTGTATTAAAGCAGTGCTTTGCAGCGTTTATTGTAAGTAGATTATTTAATATCTTTTAAAAACCAGATTATTGGTTGTATAACAAATTTTAATTCACCTTAATATTTAAGGTTATGTTGAACATTTTTGGGTTAGAAGTTTTATTTCTTTTCTAATCTTAAAAACATTAATTTTTATATTCTTTTGAAATATTCTCTAAGAAATATGGTTTATTTGTGGTATAGATAAAACCAGTATACCGCAAAATATGTCGTTATACTTTGAATTTAAAATGATTTTTCTTTAGTTAAATACCTTGACACCCTTAAAACTGTATCAATATCTGTCATGTATATTTGAAGAGTAAGTTTTCCGTCGCTGTGAATTTAAACCCGATAATGGATTTTTATGTGACTCATTTGGAAAATATCAGTTAAATTTAAGTCAACCCGTTTTTGCGACAATTTTTCCCAAACTGATCTCAAATTTACTTTAAGTCTAAAAAATGATGAAGTAACGAATATAAATCGCTCGGAAATCAATCCATCCTGCTGCAAGAAAAACTTGCCGATTGTAAATATTAACGAAGAAAACAAATTAGAAATTTTGTTTCGTTTTTAGGATTCTACTGATTATTTTTAAAAACATTTGACAAAAAACATATAAAATATTTTTTCATACATACATACATGCAAAAATTAAAATTTTCAAATATTTAAACATACAAAAATAAGGAAACGGAAATAACAAATAAATAACAAATTCTCTCTTATGAAATAATTATAACAAATTATGTGTCTTTTGAATTAAGTACCTATAATTCTGAGCTAAACTGTCTGTGTCTGTCTTGAAATTTATTCTCCTTACATTTGGTACATAATTTTTTTAGAAATAAATACGGAGAATTCAACAACAGGAATTGGTCATTATATTTGTTGAAATCACAGCTCCCGTATGCCTGCTCAATTGATGAGCGAAAAAGTCTGTATTCATGAATCGAAACCGGTCACTATTGACTGCAACTTTCTGACCAGCATAAATTTTAAATAATTACAAACAATTAATTTCACCAGCCCATAAAGCACGCCAAACAGTCAGTTCTTCTGGGTGTAAAGGTGTCTCACTTAACATATAGCTCGAGGATTATCATATCTCCAAATATGGCAGTTGTCTTGAGGCGCATAACACACCTCGGGTGGCACAGAAAGCAATGCCGTGCCATTAATTCTTGCTTTAAAGCCGGAGACTCTAAATTCTTGGCGTCTCCAAAAGTATAACGGCATATTTTGCCGTATACATACTCGTATCACCTATTCGGCAAAGGAAATTAATTGTTTAGCAGAGCTGGCATAAAATAAATCAAAATTCTTAGAGAATATTTCAAGTAAGCCAGAGGAAATAAGGTCATGGGTTTGCTGATAACTGGAGTGATTGATAAAAAAAATTAGCACGACTCTTGAGACAAAAAAAGTTAACATCCTAGACTAAAAACATTCAACATAATCTTAAACATTCAAACGATTTCTAAAATTTGTTATACAATAATCTACTTACAATAAACGCTGCAAAGCATCGACACAGTCTAGAAGAGAAGGTATATATAGCACGTCGTGTCGCGTCTGTGTAAAGTTTGTGGCATCGATCCAATACTAACAATGGCAAGTAACTTCCAATATATGATGCATGCATGCCCAGCAAGCAAGGAGTGTCTATAAACAAAAAAAATTATTTACTGCTGCTATTTATCTCTAATAAATCATTTATTCGTCGTAACTTATTCTCGTCAAAGGCTTCTAAAAAGGTTCAATAACCAGTAACCCTTCAAACACCAAACACCACACCGTACCCAATTGCTTTAAATAATTTAAGAGACGTTCAGTCATCATTAAGTACGCAAGAAGTTGTTTAAATTATTGTTAAATATTTAATTTTTTACTTTAATCGTATAATATAGTTCGTTAAGAACTCACTCACCCCACTGTCACAAACAAACTAGATTCCTTAAAATTGACTTATAAAATATTCCCTTAACGTTTGCAATTAATCCCTTTACTGAAGAGAGCGGACATAGAGTGGCATCCTAAAAAACGATGAGAAAAAGCCAGCAGCTATACATACAATACGTACCCACCCACCCCTAAACAAACAAATATATTTGACAGCCACAAAATACACACAATAATCACCCCCATCGTGAACAGTTTTTCCCTCGAAATATTTGCCCTTTTCCCTCGATTGCAATCGTGAATAATTTCTATCATGAAATGTGTTCTTTTATTGTGAACTGTAATTCAGTGGGGAATAACATGCACACAAAAATTTGTTCCCATTTAAATATTCGCCTGATCGTGAATAAGACATTTTTCCCATTTTTTGTTTGAATTTGTTCGTTTTATTTTCTTTGGGGAACAAGAAAAAAATGTAAGCAGTTGTTATATTTTATTAGATACTAGCGTGCCCGTGACTGCTTTGCAAGTCATTTGTGCGCGAAAAAAATTCAATCATTTAAGAAAATTAATCAGAAAGAACGGAATTTTTTTTTTTTTCGTTTTTAGTTTTTTTTTTAATAATTTTATTTTTTTCACAATTCAATATTTTTGTGTAATATACGTCTTATTCTATTGCATATGTAAAAGCATATACAACATTCTTTGATTGATTTTGATTCGCGGACGTAGATGCCCTTTCACGATTTTCCTGAAGACGTGATTCGTGTTCCTCAGCTGATTCAGCGGCTCTTCTTGTCCTCTGCTGCCGCGTTGCGATGGTTTTTTTAGCAAGAGCTGTTTTTTTAGGTGGCATTTTAGTAAACTGGAATAGTGCAAAAGGAACAATGATGTGTTTTGTTTTTTTACTTTTATAACATTTTATTATTGGTTGTTGGAACGACAGTAATCATATTACCTATTTGATGAATTGGCATTAAAAATGATTTGTGAAGTTATTTCACTATTGTAAATTTAAAAACACTTGTTATTTACTAAATTGATTTCACTTATAGGTTTCTCACTTATGAACACAAAACAGCAAAGTTTGTTGGATTGTACCGTTATTTTTACCAGCGTAGCGGGGAATATGTTGTATTATATAGTAATTTAAATAAACCGGAAACTCGGATTTTTGAATGCAACATTTCGGAAGTTTTAAAATTTTATTATATATTAGTGAGTTTTTTTTTTGTAAATATCTGCGGAACTACATAACCGATTTAAGAGATTGATATCTCGTTTTGAAAAGCATAACAATGGCATTAAAAAATAAAATAAAAAAGAAAAAAAAATAATAAATATGTATATGTCATTGGTGGGTTTTGCCACGCCCCTCCGCCCACAGACCGAAAAATCGGACTTCACAGTGTCACCCGCCTGAATATTCTGAAGATTCTCTGAAAATTTCATCAAAATCGGCCCAGCCGTTTTCGAGTCCATTTCTTACATACATACACACATCCTCTTTTATATATATAGATATAAATTAACTAACAACTATTTTTAGGTCCAAAGCAATAAATAATGTGCAACATGACATGCTTCTCAATAGGATGCAAAATAAGCGATCAACTGCATATGGTTTTATCAAGTTTTCTAAAGATGTGGTGGCAGATTTTTGGAATTCGCTAACAGAAGAACTAAATAGTGCTGGCCCTCATATTAAAAAAGTTAATGAATAGAAAAAGGTGTGTATTCATTTTTTAAATATTTTACATTTTTACACTGCTACATAACTGGCTATATGTGTGGATAGACCAAAAAAGGTATGTGCGGGCAAAAGCAGCCAGTAGTTTAAAAAACCAAAGAGAAGCGGGAGGTGGACCAAATCGAAACAAAAGCTTGTCAGCCAGTGAGCAGTGCATTTATCAATTGGTAGGAATGAAAGAGTCGGGAGAGGGTTTAGAAAACTCCTTGAATTCCTGAAAACATCCGATGACGCCGGGTATGCCAAATTTTCTGGCTTCTTCTTCTGATGGAGAGGCTTCTGCACAGAGGCTTTTTTCTAAAGCATCCAACACTTTAGAGAGCACCTCGCTAAAAGTAGATTGTGCCATTCCTATTTCGTAGTCTCTTTCAACACCTATTTGGTATCCATCCTCTGCTTAGTTTTACGATGGGCGGAATACCAAATGATTTTTTTGTTGCCGGCAGAGAATCTGTCAAAATATCCAACAGGTATGTAAATGCTGGTTTATTCAGCCTGTAATGTTGAATACATCTGAAATGGAAACAACTTGATTTAAATTTTTTAAATAAACTTAACCCACTTCCAATTTATCGGGCAACTCTAATGAATTAGATGCATCTCGCAAAGCACGACGAGCTATCCGCTGTTGCTGAATCTCCTCCTCTAAAAGTAATATAATGGCACCTGTTCTGAACATTTTTTTTTACCTTTTATATTATAAAACTTAAATTTCATTACTTTTTACATCACTTACTAACAAATTTTCAATAAGTTTTACTTTGTATTTTTATTTTCTTCTTCTCTATTACACATTCACTACGTATTGATAGCAAAACAAATGTTCCCATGATATTCATGAGAGCAATTTTCCATACTTGGGAAATGAAAATTTTATGGGAATAAAAGTTTACATATTATTCACGATATGGGTGATTAAACATTTATTTTTTATAAGAATTTTTAAAATAACAAAATAAAAGAAATTCAAAATAAAACTCGTATTTAAAGAATTTACTTTAAGGTGTCAGACAGCATTGTCCTTTTGTAGACACAGGGCACTATTTTGTGTTGAATTGTAAAGCAGGCTATAATAACACCAATTTTCAAGTATTTGTATTAACGTTAACGCTAGATTAACTATGTGAATCGGGTATAGCTCGTATAATTTCCAATACAGTTTCATGTGATTGATCCGATATTTTTGGCAGACTTGCAAAATTTTTTACAATCAGCTTTAAGACACGGTCTTTAATATCGAAATTCTTTGTATAATCTGCAACTTCTAAAGTTTGAAAAATGTTTTCACGTGTTATATTGTGTTCTAAAGAATATTTGCAAATCGAGTGTAAACGATCGTTGGAAAGGCCATAAAAATGAGGAGCCTGGAGTAAAAATAAAGCATCCTGTGGCGGTAATTTAATATCGCCATAGTAAATATAACGCAACAGTGATTGAAGGGCTTCCCTAGAGGGTATGATGTCACCAATAGAAATCTGAAAGAGTTCAAATTAATTTATTATTTAAAGTGTTTATTTACGTAAAACTAAAAATATTTTATATGCAGTGAAACTTTTAAAAACCAAATGAGAATTTAATTGTTTTGTAAAAAAAATACTTTTAAAAAAACTTTAATATGGAAAATCAGAAAGATTTGTTTTTCTCAGTTTCTCTTTTGTTTGGCTAACTTTTTTATGAAATATTCAATTTTTTCAAAGGAGGAAAAATTGGTACTTTTTAATAAAATCTCCTTTTTTAAATAAATCGTGTCTGTATTTAAAGAAAGAAAATTGTATTTTTGATTATTATTTTCCTTCTTAAATAAATAAGTATCTTTATAAGGATCTTTTAAACTAAATTAAGACATATATTTTCTTTTTAGTAAAACTGACACTTTTGTAAATTAACATTTTTTTAATAATTATAATTTTGTAAATCTTTTTATTAGTTTAGTAGTAAATGGTACTTTAAGTAACAAAAAATAGTACCTTTTAAAGAACTTAATAATTCTTGCATTAATTTGTACTTTTGTAGGAAGAAAAGGTTTTACAAAATTTGATTGTTTGGTACTTTTTTGTAAAAAATATATTATTTAAGGATATTTTTTTAAATATATTTGTATCCTTAAGTTTGTATCCCTAAAGTTAAAAACAATATTTTTTTGCAATTATTTTCGGTTTCTTTGATTGTTCTCATATTTAATGATGTTAATCGAAGTACATGACGATGTCCTCCAAAAGTTATAGTCATTTTTAAATCGATCGATCATATATTTTATTATATTTTTGAATAACAATTAACAACTATTTAATAACTTACATTCAATGTATTATTCGGTGGCGGAAATGAACGAAACATGGCCTGAAAATATTGAGCTCTGGCTGCTAATATCGATTTATGAGCCATCATAACTTGACCGTCCAAAACCAAATTGATGTCACAAAAATCTCTGCCCGTAGACTCTAAAAATACTGCCATATCACTCTCCAAGGTGGCGCCTTACAAAACACGATTAATATTCAATTTTGGAACACCTTACACAAAAATCTTCTTCAACACAACATACCGACAGCATCCATATTGGGATCCGTTAATATTTTACCAGGATTTAATTTTTTGCGTACAATTTCTGCCGGTAAGGGTTTGTCTAAATCACTAAATTCTTTGGACTTCTTAACATCGGCAAAATTTTCTTCTTTAATCAAGAAATTCATACAATGATCCTTGAAAATTTGTATCCTTAAAAAATAAATGAAAACAAATAAAAACTCTTTTCGGGAACATTTGGAAAATAAACATAAAAATTGGATCACCCACTTCTTTTTATCAGCATAACACAAGCCCTCCAAAACATTTTGTTTATTGATTTTAAAATGCAAACACTGTATACAACCATGAGCCAAGCCTGGCATTGAAAAGAGATCCGCCAACTGATAAATATCCGCTATAAGAATTATTATATTTTTGTTGTGCGATTCTTTTAAATCTATGCGATCGGTGTAAATATAATTTAGAATTATTTCGAAGGCCTCGGCATTGGCATTGGGTAATCTAACCTCTAATAAAGATTCTTGATTGTCAGCCTGAGGACATGCACCGACTTGGATGCATTTTGAATCTAATTCCTTTTCAATTTGCTGTTGACGGGCATCACGGGCAGCTAATATTTCTGTTCTTAAATACTTCGATCTGGCTGCCACAAAGGCTATATGAGCCTTAATTTTGATTTCTTCGGGACCCACTATAAATTGTATATCGCAGATGTGTTTTTCACTGGAAAATTTTCCATAATCATCACGCAAAGTGCATTTGGGATAACTTGGGAATTGAAAACGATAGGTATGATCCTTGATTAGAATAGATTGGGTATTCAAGCCGCCATATATATACATGGCATCATTTAGAACGACACTAGAATGAGATGCTCTACATGAGGGCACCACTGAATTAGCTTCAGGTTGTATAATCGACCAGTTTTGGAAATCCAAATCGTAGCAATGTAAATCATTAAGAAATGTTGATCCAGTATAACCACCAAATACATACAAGAAGCGATCATGATGTACCAAAGTATGGCCATAGCGTTTTGAGGGTGGTTGAGACGCGACACCTGTTAAAACATGTTCGTTGCCAATACGACGCCAGCTGGGTGAATGAGAATTTTTAATTTTAAAATGTTTTTTATTGCTGTTTTTGTTGTTGTACTTACGTTTTAGTTTTAAAATTAAATTCGAATAAAGAATTATTCGTCGTGGTTTGCCTACCACTTCTTCCTGAAAACACATACATACAATCGCGTGCCACTGCCACTGGAGAATAGCAATGAGCTGGTGGAAGTTCTCCCATCTGTTCGACTTTTTCCCACTGATGGTTTGCTTCCTATAAAATGAACGTTTTCTGTTTTTCATTTCTCTTATATGTTTTTTCCTATTAGAATTTCTAAATTTCTTTTCATATTAAGAATTTCCTTTGAGAAAAATGTTATAAAAAGACTTTTTTTTATTTTTTTAATTTTATTCATATAAAAAAAAATTGTAACGAATTTTAAAAATTTCTCTTCATAAATAAAAATTTCTCAAAGGGGGAAGAGATTCATTTCTGGCACATTATTCTACATTAACAAATTTTCCTATTGGAGAAATTTATTTAAAATCACTCAACGGAAACTTTACGAAAAGTCAATCTTTTATTTTTTTTTAAGTTTGAAAAAAAATACTTTTCCAAATTAAAACAATTTCTATATATTTGAAAGGTCTTCCTTGCTTTATATTAACAAATTTCCCTTAATGGGAAATTTTCCCTTAATGGGAAATCATATTTAAAACCCCATTTTCTTATTTTTTATGGCTTCGACGAATATTTTCATTAATTGAATGAAGTTTTGGTAAAAATTTAAGAAATTTCACTTCATAGTGAAAACGTCCCATGTGGGAAATTTTAATTAAAATTGACGATTTTCAAAACAGTTTTGTTTAAATTTCCCAAGATTTTTAATAACTACGGGAGGAAGTTGTTTTTAGGAAATGGCACTGGCTAGCAATCAAGGTGTCTCGAGTCTTCTGCGTAAAAGAAAAAAAAATCGTTTGAAGCCAAATCTAAGGAACAAGAGTGACTCGTCACAAATAAATTCGCAAAGATCGGAGAAAGATCAGTTAGTAGGTTGGCTGTAGTTTACAGTGTGAGACGGGCCTTAAGTAAGAACGATATGACTACGAAGGTTAGACGATCTAATAATATTTTAGGTGATATTTCTGCACCACCAGCAAGATGATGGAAGCAAATTTGTAGTTTTTTTTTGAGACATCCAAGCAAAAAATGATTTTGTCGGTTAAGCTGCCGAGCATTCATAAAAATGATTCTTTCTCACTGTTGACATGACCCATTTGAAGAGAGTTAAGCCTCCGATTAACTGTTTTTATGGGCGACCTGTGCTACCCAACTCACTCTGCCATTTATAGTTTTGGCCCATAATTTATCAAGAATTATATGGGAACGTTTAACCTGTTATTGAATTAAAAACACAACTGCGCTTGTTCCTTTTGTCCAAATCACTTTTGAAAGTAATACACGGTAAATGAAGTGATTCCCTTCCCTTTTAGAATTTAATTTAAAGAATATTTGAAAATAAAAAATCCCTTCTTATGCTCTCCAAAAAATATCTTCAATTTTTTTCTTTTTTAATAAAAAACAAAAAACTGTCGTGATATTCTTTCATTTACCGTTAAATTTAATGCCCACATATCGTCTAAACAACGATTGTCATTGTATCCAGCATAAATCCACATTTTATTATCATAAACAGCGGCGCTATGACCATAACGAGGTTCCGGGATTCTATTAAAAAATAAAAATTATAAAAAACAATTATAAACTTTTTCTTTAAGGGAAATTAAAAAAAAAAAAAAAAGAAGCAACATACTGCCCCGAAAATGTCCATTTCACCCACATGGCTTTTTGAAAGTCATACTCAAATAAATCATTCCGATTACCAGACGACGTGTAGCCGCCATAGATAAACATAGAATTGCCAAAAACCACAGCTGAATGATCTTGAGGTCGTTCGGGTCGTGTGCCAGTGGCATGGACAGTATTCCATGATTCATCCTTGACACCAAAACGTATTAAATTGTTGAGCTTGTTGTAATTGTAGCCACCAATTATGTACATGGCATCTTTGTAGGCCACCGCAGTGTGGCAGAAACGTCTGTAAGTTTTATGAACAAAAAAGCAACAAAAATAAATTTTCTTAAAAACAACTTCTTAGCAAAACTTACCCGAATCTCTCACAATCTGACATTTTAGTCCACATGGAGTTGCGTGCACAACTTAAACTGGAATGTGCCATTTTGCTGCAACTACTGCGTGTATCAACACTTCGACGTCTTTTAAGTTCTCCCGTTTCTAACTGATCTCTGCTGTGATGTCGCTGATAGTATTTATCAGCTTCAAATGCTCTACAACCGTTGCCCGAATGTGTAGATGTACAAATTGCTGTTGTGACTGATGTGCCGTCTTAGCATAAACGTAACATAAACCGAATGTTTCGTTTTAATTTTCTCACTATTTGACTGTTTCACAATTTTAAAAAGTGTAAAAAACTTTTTTCCCTTGAATTTAGTATGCAGCCTTAGAATTCGACCCAGTTCTGTTTAAGAGCAAAATGAATTTCATTTTAATTTCGCTTGTGATTGTGTTACTAAAATTTTGGCAGTTATTGGTTTGGATTGTACTACAACGCCAGAATAAATTATTGATGGCGGCACCTATATCTGGCCAATGGAACAAATTCAAATTCATTTATGGCTTCGGAATTTAAGAAAGTGGGGTGAGTGAGTTTCTTAGCGAGCTGTCTTATACGATTAAAGTAAAAAAATTAAATATTTAACAATAATTTAAAGAACTTCTTGCGTACTTAATGATGACTAAAAGTCTCTTAAATTATTTAAAGCAATTGGGTACGGGGTGGTGTAATGCCAACAAACAGTTGCAACATTTTGAAGGGTTAGTGGCTTCTAAAGATTTTGAGGAGAGCCTTAGAGATTGATAACAGCAGTATATAGTGTTTTTGTTTATTGACTTTCATTTCTTGATGGGCATGGATGAATTGCGTATTGGAAGCTATTTGCTATTTGAGCTATTTGAGTCGTTTGGACTCGCATATATTGGAAGCTATTTGCCATCATTTGTATTAAAGCAGTGCTTTGCAGCGTTTATTGTAATTAGATTATTTAATATCTTTTAAAAACCAGATTATTGGTTGTATAACAAATTTTAATTCACCTTAATATTTAAGGTTATGTTGAGCATTTTTGGGTTAGAAGTTTTATTTCTTTTCTAATCTTAAAAACATTAATTTTTATATTCTTTTGAAATATTTTTTAAGAAATATGGTTTACTTGTTGTATTGATAAAACCAGTATACCGCAAAATATGTCGTTATACTTTGAATTTAAAATGATTTTTCTTTAGTTAAATACCTTGACACCCTTAAAACTTTATCAATATCTGTCATGTATATTTGAAGAGTAAGTTTTCCGTCGCTGTGAATTTAAACCCGATAATGGATTTTTATGTGACTCATTTGGAAAATATCAGTTAAATTTAAGTCAACCTTTTTTGAGACAATTTTTCCCAAACTGATCTCAAATTTACTTTAAGTCTACAAAATGATGAAGTAACGAATATAAATCGCTCGGAAATCAATCCATCCTGCTGCAAGTAAAACTTGCCGCGTTTAAATATTCACGAAGAAAACAAATTAAAAATTTTGTTACGTTTTTAGGATTCTACTGATTATTTCAAAAGAAAGTATTGAATTTTTATTGGATTTTAATAATTTATTGGAAATAATTACGAAGCCTTCAACTACAGAAATAATAAAAGTATTAAGTGCTCATGTATTGGTCATTATATTTGTTGAAACCACAGCTCGCGTATGCCTGTTCAATTGATGAGCGAAAAAGTCAGTATTCATGGTTCTAAACCGGTCTCTATTGACTGTAACTTTCTGACCAGCATAAATTTTAAATAATTACAAACAATTAATTTCACCAGCCCATAAAGCACGCCAAACAGTCAGTTCTTCTGGGTGTAAAGGTGCCTCACTTAACATATAGCTCGAGGATTATCATACCTCCAAATATGGCAGTTGTCTTGAGGCGCATAACACACCTCGGGTGGCACAGAAAGCAATGCCGAGCCATTAATTCTTGCTTTAAAGCCGGAGACTCTAAATTCTTGGCGTCTCCAAAAGTATAACGGCATATATACTCGTATTACCTATTCGGCAAAGGAAATTAATTGTTTAGCAGAGCTGGCATAAAATAAATCAAAATTCTTAGAGAATATTTCAAGTAAGCCAGAGGAAATAAGGTCATGGGTTTGCTGATAACTGGAGTGATTGATAAAATAAATTAGCACGACTCTTGAGACAAAAAAAGTTAACATCCTAGACTAAAAACATTCAACATAATCTTATAAATTCAAACGATATCTAAAATTTGTTATACAATAATCTGCTTACACACTCTAAAAAGAGAAGTTATATACATATAGCGCGTCGTGTCGCGTCTGTGTAAAGTTTGTGGCATCGATCCAATACTAATAATGGCAAGTAACTTCCAATATATGATGCATGCATGCCCAGCAAACAATGAAAGTCTATAAACAAAAAAAAAAAACGATTTACTGCTGCTATCTATCTCTAATAAATCATTTATTCGTCGTAACTTATTCTCGTCAAAGGCTTCTCAAAAGGTTTAGTAACCAGTAACCCTTCAAACTTTTGCAACTGTTTGTTGGCATTACACCACACCACACCGTACCCAATTGCTTTAAATAATTTAAGAGACTTTCAGTCATCATTAAGTACACAAGAAGTTCTTTAAACTATTGTTAAATATTTAATTTTTTACTTTAATCGTATAATATAGTTCGTTAAGAACTCACTCACCCCACTGTCACAAATAAACTAGATTCCTTAGAATTGACTTATAAAATATTCCCTTAACATTTGCAATTAATCCCTTTATTGAAGAGAGTGGCACCCTAAAAAACCCACCCCTAAACAAAAAAATATATTTGACAGCCACAAAATACATAAATACACACAATAATCACCCCTAACGTGAACAGTTTTTCCCTTTTCCGCGATTGCAATCGTGAATAATTTCTATCATGAAATGTGTTCTTTTATTGTGAACTGTAATTCAGTGGGGAATAACATGCACACAAAAATTTGTTCCCATTTAAATATTCGCCTGATCGTGAATAAGACATTTTTCCCATTTTTTGTTTGAATTTGTTCGTTTTATTTTCTTTGGGGAACAAGAACAAAATGTAAGCAGTTGTTATATTTTATTAGATATATAAATTAACTAACAACTATTTTTAGGTCCAAAGCAATAAATAATGTGCAACATGACATGCTTCTCAATAGGATGCAAAATAAGCGATCAATTGCATATGGTTTTGTCAAGGTTTCTAAAGATGTGGTGGCCGATTTTTGGAATTCGCTAACAGAAGAACTAAATAGTGCTGGCCCTCATATTAAAAAATTTAATGAACGGAGAAAGGTATGTATTCATTTTTTAAATATTTTACATTTTTAGACTGCTACATAACTGGCAATAGGTGCGGATAGACTAAAAAAAGTATGTGCGGGCAAACGCAGCCGGTAATTTAAAAAACCAAAGAGAAACGAGAGGTGGACCAAACCGAAACAAAAGCTTGTCAGCCAGAGAGCAGTGCATTTATCAATTGGTAGGAATGAAAGAGTCGGTAGAGGGTTTAGAAAACTCCTTCAACTCCTCAATACACCCTATGACGCCGGGTATGCCAAATTTTTGGTAGAAATCCTGATGATTATGTCTTTTTTCTAACGCATCCAACACTTTAGAGAGCACCTCGCTAAAAGTAGATTGTGCCATTCCTATTTCGTAGTCTCTTTCAACACCTATTTGGTATCCATTCTCTGCTTAGTTTTACGATGGGCAGAATACCAAATGATTTTTTTGTTGCCGGCAGAGAAGCTGTCAAAATATCCAACAGGTATGTAAATGCTGATTTATTCACCCTTTAATGTTGAATAAATCTGAAATGGAAACAACTTGATTTAATTTTTTTAAATAAACTTAACCCACTTACAATTTATCGGGCAACTCTAATGGATTAGATGCATCTCGCAAAGCACGACGAGCTATCCGTTGTTGCTGAATCTCCTCCTCTAAAAGTAATATAATGGCACCTGTTCTGAACATTTTTTTTTACCTTTTATATTATAAAACTAAAATTAAATTACTTTTTACATCACTTACTAACAAATTTTCAATAAGTTTTACTTTGTATTTATATTTTCTTCCTCTCTATTGCACATTCACTACGTATTGATAGCAAAACAAATGTTCCCATGATATTCATGAAAGCAATTTTCCATACTTGGGAAATGAAAATTTTATGGGAATAAAAGTTCACATATTATTCACCATAGGGGTGATTAAACATTTATTTTTTATAAGAATTTTTAAAATACACAAAAAATAACAAAATAAAAGAAATTCAAAATAAAATTCGTATTTAAAAAATTTACTTTAATGTGTCAGACAGCATTGTCCTTTTGTAGACACAGAGCACCATTTTTCAAGTATTTTTATTAACGTTAACGCTAGATTAACTATGTGAATCGGGTATAGCTCGTATAATTTCCAATACAGTTTCATGTGATTGATCCGATATTTTTGGCAGACTTGCAAAATTTTTTACAATCAGCTTTAAGACATGGTCTTTAATATCGGAATTTTTTATATAATCTGCAACTTCTAAGGTTTGAAAAATGTTTTCACGTCTTATATTCCTTTTTAAAGAATATTTGCAAAACCAATGTAAACGATCACTTGAAAGACCATAGAAGTGAGGAGCCTGAAATAAATATACAGCATCTTGCGGCGGTAATTTAATATCGCCATAGTAAATATAACGCAACAGTGATTGAAGGGCTTCCCTAGAGGGTATGATGTCGCCAATAGAAATCTGAAAGAGTTCAAATTAATTTATTATTCAAAGTGTTTATTTTCGTAAAACTAAAATATTTTATATGCATTAAAAATTTTAAAAACCAAATGTGAATGTAATTTTATTATATAAAAAAACATTTTTAAACAAATTTTAATGCAGAAAATTATAAATTTTTTTCGAATTTTCTCTTTTGTTTGACTTTTTTTTAACTTATTTCTGAAATGTTCAATTTCTTCAAAGAAGGAAAAATTGGTACTTTTTAATAATATATTCTTTTTTTAATTAAATTTTTTTTAATATGTGCTTGGTTTTTCCGACGGGGTTATAATCAATATTATTTGGGTACGGTTTTCCGTCGACCCTCGTCAAATTTGGTTTGTGAACAAACCGGTTTCGGCTGTTTGCCATCTTCAGTGTTCTTTTCGTACTAGTTGCGTTCTATTGTCAGTTGTGTTTATATAGTTCGTGTCTTCCTTCGTGTTATTGCGTTCGTCCCTTTCTGTCGTTTTTGCCTGCCTCTCTCCTTTTTCGTTTGTCCCTTTTTACCTAATTTGTCGATCCCTTTTTCATTCGTCTTGTTTTTTTTTTTTTGTTCCAACTAAATCCTTTTACTGTCATGCTTGTGGTCCGTTTTTGTTATGCGTGAACCTATTGGGTTTTTTTTTTATGTGACATAATAATCTGTAATTGTACGTTTATGATGTTCTTTATTGCTCTCGTCTTGTGCACTTGCGTAACGTTTTTGTGTTGGTGTAATGTTTGTTTTCCTGTAAAAATGTTTCAACGGTTCAAATATTGTGTCCGAAGCAGTGTTTATTTGTTCATTTATAATTCGTCCGTCAAATGTTTTTTGTTTGTATATTTCCATGTTTTCTAATACATTTAGTCTCCTTCCTTTGTGCTGGGTATGAAGCAGTTTAACCGTTGTCTTTATATGTCCTGGTGTACATTTGTTGTTAAATATATGGTTCGCAAAGTTTGATTCTGGAGTTGACGAAGGACGAAGAATTAAGACCAGATTTAGGGAACACATTAGAGACTATAACAAAAAACTACGAGAACCAAAATCAACTCCAGAATCAAACTTTGCGAACCATATATTTAACAACAAATGTACACCAGGACATATAAAGACAACGGTTAAACTGCTTCATACCCAGCACAAAGGAAGGAGACTAAATGTATTAGAAAACATGGAAATATACAAACAAAAAACATTTGACGGACGAATTATAAATGAACAAATAAACACTGCTTCGGACACAATATTTGAACCGTTGAAACATTTTTACAGGAAAACAAACATTACACCAACACAAAAACGTTACGCAAGTGCACAAGACGAGAGCAATAAAGAACATCATAAACGTACAATTACAGATTATTATGTCACATAAAAAAAAAACCCAATAGGTTCACGCATAACAAAAACGGACCACAAGCATGACAGTAAAAGGATTTAGTTGGAACAAAAAAAAAAAAACAAGACGAATGAAAAAGGGATCGACAAATTAGGTAAAAAGGGACAAACGAAAAAGGAGAGAGGCAGGCAAAAACGACAGAAAGGGACGAACGCAATAACACGAAGGAAGACACGAACTATATAAACACAACTGACAATAGAACGCAACTAGTACGAAAAGAACACTGAAGATGGCAAACAGCCGAAACCGGTTTGTTCACAAACCAAATTTGACGAGGGTCGACGGAAAACCGTACCCAAATAATATTAAATTTTTTTTATTTAAAGAACGAATTTCATATTTATTCTTAAAAAGTTTCTAAAATAATTTTTATTTTGGTGTGTTGTTCTGGGTTTTTTTTTATTGATATTTAAAATTGTTTGCTTTAAAGAACAGCAAAGTCGTGACTTCATATTCAAAAAATTTCTGTGTATATATTTTTTGAGGTTATTGTTGACACAATTTAGGCAAATCTAGTTTGTTATACAAAATTAGTACTTTTTTATATGTGGTACTTTTTCGAAAGGACAAGTTTATTTCAAAAAGCAATACAAAATTTTTCTATTTAATCAACCTTTTAAAATTAAAAAATTATTATAAAATATTTTTTCTTTTAATTAAAGCCTATTTACTTTTACCAAAAAACGCCACTGCATATTTTTGGCAAAAGTTTATTTTTGTTAAAAAATACTACTTTTCAAAACAACCGTTTAAAAACTACTTTTTTTAGCAATATTAGTACGTTTTCTGGATTTTGTAACATTGTTTTACTTAAAAAAATGATATTTATGGCCAAAACTGTTTATTTTTTTTCTTAATTTTGATACTTTTTAATGGTAATATTTGTTTGTATTATTTGTTTTATAACATATTTTCATTGGCCTCTAGAGGCTTTTATAAAATTTTTATTTTTTAATTGACAATTTTAATATTTTGGTATTTTGTGCAGTTAGTCATTATTAATTTTGTAACATTGGTCGATTTTATATTAATTTAATATTTGGACAATA
This sequence comes from Trichopoda pennipes, assembly GCA_030448955.1. Classification (NCBI taxonomy): domain Eukaryota; kingdom Metazoa; phylum Arthropoda; class Insecta; order Diptera; family Tachinidae; genus Trichopoda; species Trichopoda pennipes. The sequence goes on along the minus strand of JASKUP010000056.1, from coordinate 2,911,538 downwards.
AAATGGACAATAAATTTTAGTATTTTTAAACACTTTGGTACTTTGTTATATTTTAATTAAGTATCATTTTTGTAACCCTTTTCTATAACTTGGATTTTTTTTATTTCACAATTTTTATATTTTGGTACATTTGTACACTTTAGTACTTTGTTTTATTTTGAGAACATATTTGAAGTTGTTTGTTTTGTAGTTTAATTAATTTCTTGTTTTTTGTAAAAAAAAACAATTTTCCGCAAAAATCCAACCGGTAATATTTTTGTCTAAAGGGTGCGATTACGCTTAGTCTTTGTTAATGGATTTTTATTTTTACTTTATCCTTCTTCTTAAACTGATGCTTTTGTAAATTAGCATTTTTTGAAATAATTAAATTTTGTTAATCCTTTTATTAGTTTAGTAAATGGTCCGATCCATAAAAAATGTTTTTATTGTTTTTCATTTTTTTCAGCAAAATCAACATATTTTTGTTTTTGTTTTTTATTAATCTTTTTAATAAAAAGCAAAGCACCCAAAAAAGGTTAATTTGCAAGGCTTACGAAGAACTTACAAAGAATTTGTTCATATTAAAAAAATAATTATTCGGATAACGAGCTTTGTTTTGATTATATGTACATCAATAAAACTTTTGTTTAAAATAATTAATTAAAATTATATTTTTGTAGAATATAAAATAAAGATGTGAAAATGTTTTATATTGAATGACATGTTATGTTTTAGTTTGTATTATTATTTGTATACTAGAATTTGTTTAAATAAATATTTTTTAACATTTTTGGAATAACAAAGTATAATTGTCAATTGGGCCGTTTTTTTTCATTTTTAATAAATTTGAAATTAAGAAGTATTGAGGTTTGCTTGAGAGGAGTGTTGATAATTAACGGTGCAACAAAAATACTTATTTTGAAAGTGGCGTTAGTCGCTATACTTAGGAAATTAATTACGGAGCTTAGTGTGAAAGAAATGGAAACATGTAATAAATGTGTGTGAAGTACTGCTGTGATTATTTGACTTATTTTTATTAGTTCGAAAGAATAGTGCAGTTTACGGAACAATATTATACTGATATCTAATATACTACACATAATTACCATTATTTTATTTTTTTAATCTCAGGAGGTTGTTTCGTGTTGTATAAAATATCTAAGAATGTCACAACTCAAAAGCATATTACTGCACATAGTGACTTATGTAAAGGACAAAATAGTAATAGTAGTAATAGCCCCCTGTCGAAAATATCCTTCACAGTACACAACATGGAGAAAAATGATTTTATTTCAACACAATCATTAGAAAAATCCGTTTCAGAAAGAAAACTAAATACAGACTAGTTGAAATGGCTAAAAATTAAAATATTTTATAAACTAATTTAAAATAAAAAGATGACTATAACAAAGTAACTTATGCCACTTAAAAAAAAAACGGCTCCGTTTATTGTAAACACAATTTGTTTGGTTTTTGAACTTTCAATAATAAAATTGAACTGTCAATTTATTGTAGGTTTAACGTAGGTTTTCCCTACTTTAAAGTTAACAAAGGTATTTTAAGGTAAAAGTGTTTTATGAATACAACTTTAGGAAATTGTGCTTAACAACGGCAGTTAAACCTACTTTAAGTTTTTATGCATACAGCCGATAAAATATAAAGCTTTTAGACCACAGAATCAGATTTTTCAGTTGTCACTTTTTTTAGTGAAAAACCGAAAGCACTGGAGCTTAAATTATTTGGAGTTATTTTAAAAATGTTTGATTTCAGTTTTCCATTATTAACTTTAAAAAATCGTCAAACTTTTTTTTGTTTTTCAGTAATGACTCAAAAACTATTCCGCGTGCATATATACGGCTATATACGATCGATAGAGGACAGAAATGTGAATCGATCGCGAAATTTTTTGTTTCTGGAAAGACTTTACGAAAAAAGTTATAAGGCAGCAAACTTTTGAAATTTTAAAAAAATATCAACAATAATTTTTAGTTGGTCGGTAATGAAGTTTCTGTGTAGATGTTTTGTAGATGTTTAATAAATATTAATTTAATACAGTATTTTGCAGTATTATTTTCAATAATTTAATAGACTTAAATAAATCAATAAAAATTTCCAGTCTATTAAATTATTGAAAATAATTCTGCAAAATACTGTATTGAATTAATATTTATTAAACATCTACAAAACATCAAAACATCTACATAGAGACTTCATTACCGACCAACTAAAAATTATTGTTGATATTTTTTTAAAACTTCAAAAGTTTGCTGCCTTATAACTTTTTTCGTGTAAAGTCTTTCCAGAAACAAGCAATATCGCGATCGATTCATATTTCTGTCCTCTATCGATCGCATATAGCCATATATGTGCACGCGACATAGTTTTTGAGTTATTAATGAAAAACCAAAAAAAGTTTGACGATTTTTTACCAATTTTAGAAGTTTGCTGCCTTATAACTTTTTCCGTAAAGTCTTTTTAGAAACAATATATATCCCTATCGATTTGTATTTTTATCCTCTATCGATCGATTATAGTGCTGTTTGTGCATGCGGAATGGTTATCAAGTTATTAATGGAAAATTGAAAACATAAATGTTCAAAACAACTTCAAAATGTTTACGTGCAGTGCCTTTGTTTCCTAACTAATAAAAGTGATAACTGAAAAATCTGATTCTACGATCTACAGACTTTTTAATTCATGTTTTTTTTATTAAAATACAATTTAAATTAACTATTAAAAATCGAGTTCAAAAATGGTATATTTTTTACATAGTTTGTTTACATATTTCTTCTTGCACATGGCGTTTTTTTCCATTTTTCTTGGAAATAGTCCGTTCTGTGCAACTCTGCGAAAAATGTTGCGTTATCTCAGAGTTTTTTATCTTCTCCTACGTGTACTTATCTACCTAAGAAATTTTAATTTTCCTTTAAAAGTTTACTGAGTCCCGCAATTTGTTAAACACCTGTGTTCATAAAAACTGCAGTCTCTGTTAAAATATAATAAATAAACATTTATATTTTAAAAGAAAAAAATTTCTTTTGCTATTTTTAAAATACACAAAAAATAATAATAAAATAGTTTTTTTTAAACCATATTGAAGTACAACAGATAAATCCATAATTCCAAATGTCTTCAAAGAGAGTTTATGTTGTCGCAAGAACAGGACAACGTATAGAGGTAAGACCTATACCCCAGTTGCATACTTCAGCTGTTACCAAGTATGTATATGAACATTTCGAAAACAATCCCGGGAAGCCAAAGATTAAGATACCTAAGATCAATCCAAATGAATTAACCCGTATCAGAAATATAATTAAAGGAACTACAGAGGCTCACAACTGCAGTGTAAACATAGTGGTCACTTATTTAGTAAACATTTTAAGACGAGCCACCGAGAGACTTGATGAAACCTGGTCCTCATACGGATGTACTATAGGAACCGCTGGAGAATTGATATCCCCAATGTCGATTATGGAAGTGGAGGAGCAAGGATCCATCCAACTAGAGGGTGTTGAGAAAAAAGCAGTAGACGCAGATGATAAATGGTTGACATTTTATGTCCTTTCAATATACAGACTGAGTAATATTGATGATGCAACCTATCGGTCTCGCGTACAAAACAGCTTACTCACCACTATGAAAATATTGGGGGCTCCAACAGACATTTCCTATAGTTCAGCCTACTTTAAACACGTCGCATGGTGTTCTAATCCTGGATTTAGAGCTGTAGTTGCAGCAGTTGATATGTTCTTCCACCGGTTCCAAGTCCATGAATGGTCTGCCATCAAAGAAGCCACAACAGGATCTCGTCATAGAGACTGTGCTGCTATACTTTCAATTCACGATGCATGTAAGCTCCTTGGTCTTCCACATCCGAAGCAGTTATGGGAATGGGTTATAGTAGAGAGTCTTCGTAAAGAATTTGAAAGATTACTCGGTTCAAACGATGAATATGATAAACCATACTCTTATTTCCCTTATCAAATGGACTTCGGCTTAACACCAAAAAGTGCATATTCAGCAAGAGCAAATCCAGGGATTCACACTTTCTGTCATATAATTGGAGCTTACGCACAAAATCCACGTTCATTACTGGCAAAGTTTCATGCAGAATATGATGTCAACAAAATCATATTTAATGCTCATTTCGTTGGATTCGTGTTCACTCATCAAAAATTCTTACGACCGATTGTTGCAGATGTTAAAGAAACAAGAACTGAATGGGAAAGAATCCAGGCAGCCCCCAAAGCCCAAGAAACAGCAGAACAAGGCACATTATCTACCGAAGATCTCGCTGGTACTTTAAAAAAACTTGATTTGACCGGAGAAACAACTAGTAGAGGAAGGGAATATATGCCTCCGCCTAAGTCTTTTAACCGTATGGAGTGGATTCAATACTTAAAATTTTACAACTGGAGCATGTCAGAGGACATGATTAAAGTGGCAAAGGGAATATCCACAGGAATTAAAGAGGCTCGAGAAGGATCAATTGGAGCACGTTTAAAGAATCAAATATATCATACCACAACATGAGGTCAAAACAATAAAATATGAGCACCGTGAAAAAAAAATAAATAATAATAATAATAAAATAAAAAAAAAATTTAATAAAAGTCGTATTTAAAGAATTTACTTTAAGGTGTCAGGCAGCATTGTCCGTTTGCAGTCAGGGCTACTAGGAATTATAAAAACAGATATAATTATAAATCAGATATTTGTTTTAATGCTGCTGCATGATTCCTCATGTGGATCGGCAACAGGTCTTATTATTTCCAATAAAAGCTCACGTAATAGACAGGATATATTTGGTAAATGTACAACTCGTGCAAAATCCTTTATAAACAGTTTAAAGGGATGCTTATTAATATTGAAAAGTTTGGTGTAATCTGCAGCTTCTAAAGTTTGCAAAACGTTATCATGTGTTATATTAATTTTTAAAGAATATTTGCAAATCGAATGTAAATGATCGTTGGAAAGGCAATAATAATTATGAGCCTGAAGTAAATATAAAGCATCCTGCGGCGGTAATTTAATGTCGCCATAGTAAATATAACGCAACAGTGATTGAAGGGCTTCCCTAGAGAATATGATGTCGCCAATAGAAATCTGAAAAAGTTTAAATAAATTTATTTTCGTAAAACTAAAAATATTTTATATGCAGTGAAATTTTTAAAAAACTAAATGAGAATTTGATTGTTTTGTAAAAAAAAAAAATACTTTTAAACAAACTTTAATATGGAAAATCAGAAAGATTTGTTTTTCTAACTTTCTCTTTTGTTTGGATAAGTTATTTGTGAAATGTTTAATTTCCTCAAAGGAGGAAAAATTGGTACTTTTTAATAAAATTTCCTTTTTTAAATATATCGTGTCTGTATTTAAAGAAATAAAGTCATATTTATTCTTAAAAAGCTTCTAAAATAATTTAAAATTGAATATGTTTTTCTAGTTTTTTGTAAAGAAGGTACTTTCTTTTTCATTGATATTTAAAATTGTTTAGTTTTTTTTCTTCCTGTTTTAATTTTTTAAAATTTCGTACGTTTATACGTTACATAACATAATGATAAATTAATGGTCTTAGCGCCACTAGGGCTTTATTTGAACAGACTTGGCAACATGCATCTTAATTAGATTTTTGTGATAATTAAGGCGAACTAATTAAACATAACTTTCAAGTATGTAGGTATGTAAATAAAAAAAAAAAACATTATAAAGTTATAAAATAACATTAAAAAAAGCATATCAATATTATTTAACAAAAAAACATTTAAAAGAGGATATCGACATATTTTCTATTAAGTACTGTGGCAAATTATTGTATTCCAATCTACCGATATGTTCAATTCTCTCTCTGCTTTGTGGTTTCTGATCGACAAAGAGCAATTCTTAGATTTGAATGGTTGGTTTCGTGTGTTAAAAACGGTTTGGTTTCTGTTAAAACGAATTGTATGGTGTCCTACTCCATATTAGCACTTTAAATACATTTTTGGCAACTTCTTTGTAGAGTAACAAAGTGGAGTGCCGGTTGGGTAAATTAAATACAGCTTTGAGGGATTTGTTCCAGATAATTTGAAGATATTTTAAATCACTATTTTTCGTATAACCATAGACAAGTGTTAGGTAGTAAAGATGATTTTGCATAAGGGCTTGAACAATAAAAAGCCAAGTATTTTTTATTAAGTTTATACTTATGTATCTTGGCTTATTGAGGATACCTTGAACCGGTGATATTTTTGAACGACCACATTTAATTTGGTTTTGCCAACTTGATTAACTCTATTACAACAATTTTTTCTCCATTTATCAATATTTCGCAATTCTGAAAATTACGATTTGGTTGAGGGAGGCCTAAATTTCATAAATTTTGTTTTACTTCGATTCAACATTAATGTTTTTAATTTTGCAAATTCTAAACGAGCTAAGAGCTGCATCCCTTTCAACATTCGCTTTTAAAACTAAATCTCCTTTGTAAGGGTAGAGCAAACATATGTAAGTCATCTGCATTTTACCATTTAAACCCAGATTAGCAATATCATTAAGATATACCTATATTGAACAACAAAGGCCCCAATACACTTCCCTGAGGAACTCCATAGATAATTAATTTTTAATTTAATTTTATCTATGTTTTACTCTTACTAATGAGCTCTCTGAACTATTTATTTGGCTTTAGATGTAGAAATTGAAAAATAGCAAAATGGTTACTTCCTATTCAGAAAATGTGTGTGTTTATATTATTTGAGGTTAATGATGCCTTAATTTAGATAAATCGAGTTTGTTTTACTAAAATTGGTATTTTCTGCATCATTTTCTTATATGTGGTACTTTTGAAAAGCAATAAAAAATAAAATGCTTTCATTTGATCAACTTTTAAAAATTTATTTTAAAATATTTTTTTTCATAATTAAAGCTGTTTTTAATTTTACAAAAAAAAAATGCAACTTTTGTTAAATTTAAAACTATTTGTACCAATATTAGTACGTCTTCTCGTTTTTGTGGCCAAAAAGGTTTTTTTTTTTTTTTTTAATTTTGGTACTCTTTTTATAGCTTGATACTTTCTAATATTCTTAGCAATTGTTAATTTTGCAACATATTCTTATTGTCCTCTAGAGGGTTTTATATTATTTGTTTTTTTTTTTTTTAATTCAATTTTACGTTTTGGCACTCTTGTGCATTTTAAGTACTTTCTTATGTTTTAAGCCTTTTAATACGAGTTGAATTTTTAAAATGTTGGTACTTTTATTTTGAGTAAATATCATTTCCAAAATATATTTTTATTATCCTTCAGATCCTTTTATTTTATTTGATTTTTTATTTAACAATTTTTAAATATTGGTACTTTTGTTTATGTTGTTGGTACGCTGATTTATTTTTAGAACAAAAAAATTTAAATTGTAGCTTTTTTAAATTTGTCGGTATTTTATTTAAAATAAGTTTTTTTTTTAAATTGCTTTTTATAAAAAAAGCCGAGATTTTTTGCTTTAACGGATATCATTTTTTACTAAAATTGACACTTTTGTAAATTAACATTTTTTGAGTAATTATAATTTTGTTAATCTCTTTATTACTTTACTAAATGGTACTTTAAGTAACAAAAATCCGAAGTTCGTATTTAAAAATAGTACCTTTTAAAGAACGTAATAATTCTTGCATTAACTAGCACTTTTGTAGGGAGAACACGTTTTTAAAAATTTTAATTTTTCCTGAGTCTTGTGAATTTGGTACTTTTTTGTAAAAAAATTTATTATTTAAAGTTGAAGATAATCAGGGTTGTTGTAGAATCTAATTGTTATAGGAATCAGAATTGAAATCGACAAAAAGTTGATTTCGGTGTCGTAGAAACAGATGTTATTGGGTTTATGTTCGAATCAGAATTGTTGTCAGAATTTGGTGTCGCAGAAATTGTTTTTTTCGTTTTTTTGTCAGAATAAATCTGATCAACTACCATGTGACAGATTTTCATACGGTTTTATATATTTTAAGCAACTGGCTGTACAATGTAAGTAAAAAAGAATTTATTATATAAAATATGAAAACACTTTTACTTATTTTTTTAATACACAAATAGGGGAAAACATAGAAATGATACGCAAAACGAAATAATTCTAAAATTTCTGGAAAATAATAAGGACTAAGCGTGGGGTTATACTAAACGCGATAAGGTTGTAGTTGAGTCGCTTTGGCAAGAGTTGGTTGGTGAAATAAAAAAGAAACTAGCCCATAACAAATCCGAATCTCGTGCAACTGGAGGAGCATCATTTAACAATACTGATGGTATTTGCTTATGGTCCAAGCACAAGCATCGTGACTGGAGCCAGGATAGCGTGCGTTTACTGGTCGAATCACCATGTCGCTGTCACATATCTTCCAAAGAAAAATTAAAAATAAGTTTCTCATACATATGTATTTAATAGTATCTACTTACAATCATGGCGTTCATACTAAAATATCCTTCCTAATTAAAAAATAAATGCTCGTCAACAGTAGGCATCGATGCAGCCAACTATGGAAGGTATTTTTATTTATAATAAAATAACTCCGACATCTTATTTTCTCATCCATTTCCAACTTCACCCACTGACGACATACATGCGTATCCAAAGCCTTTAGTACATTGTTTAACACAATTGACTATCATTTCCAATTGCCTATTGATACGAACCTTCAGCCAAAAAACACAATGACCCGGTTAGCTGAATAGCCAAGAAATATTTGAAGGGAGGTTGGTGAAGTTCAATAATGTTCTACAGCATTTGAAAAGCCTGTTTATTCAAAGGGAATTGACTAATAAACTTGTAATTTTTTTAATATTAATACATCTTTGGAAAACTCATTGCAATTAATAGCCTGTTTCCACGACAGTTTGAATCTCGTGCTTCGCTCTCTGAAGCAAGTTTGTGAATCATGCTGTTTACACGACTCATTTATCTGCTTCGATTTGGCAGTTGTTATTAAACAGAAAAACATAAGTTGAAAAACAACAACAACAGTTGAAAAACAACAACAACAGTTGAAAAACAACAGAAGATATCCTTCTTGCCGCGATAGCATTATGTATAATTTTTTTTCCTATCCATTTTTTTTTAATTTTATAAAATTAAAATTAATTGACACACACACAAAACAATTATATTTTTTAAGTTTTCACTTTTAACTTTGTTTTGTTTGTAAATTTTCTTTGTTTACAAAAACGTTTAATTTTGATAACTAGTGCAGATAAACTTGCGATAAAAATTAGAGAAGAGAGGATTTTTACTTGCTTCGCAACTAGCTTCAATATGAATCTACCAGCTTCGCTCTCAAAATTTTGTATGGCGAAGCAGGTTGATTCGCTTATGATTGGGGTGTGAAGCAAGAATAGAGAGCGAAGCAGGTGCCGTGGAAACACCATATTATACTATCACCGGCAGGTCCAATGGATTGCTGTAATCCCTCAATATTCTTCTTTTCACTATTTTTTTCCTCCATTAAGAACAATAAAACTATCGCTTCAACCATATTAATTTATATAGAAAGATAATTTATCAATTCCAATATTCGTTAAAATGTAAACAAAACAAAACAGCTGATTCGAATATGAGGTTTGTTTAATATCGAATTAATTAATCGATCAGCTGTTTTCTTGCAAAATTTCACTGGATACTGTCTGCGTACTTTTTCAGTAGCAAATACTCAGTCAAATTTTTTTGGGAGAGTAAGAACAATGTTACTCTTTCAGCTGACAAAATCTGAAAAAGTACGCAGACAGTATCCAGTGAAATTTTGCAAGAAAACAGCTGATCGATGTCTAAACAATTGAAATAATAAAACAAAAGAATTGTGGCGCATGTGTACGGAACGTTTGAACGTTTCTACCATAAAATAAAATGTTTTGTTTATTATAAACATTAAAAATAAACAGATTTGTAACTCTTACCTCTGCCATTGCTAAATTTCAATTTTTATTTTCACTTTACAACAATTATTTAATTCAAAAACTATATGAAAACAGCTGTTCAAAGTAGTTGCAAAATCTTGCAAGCAGAAATTTCTCCAGTAAGATTTTGCAAGTTCTCTGACTTTCAACTGTCAAAAAATTATCATTTTAGCTCTCTTTTTGCAAGAGATTTCGTGTACGCAGACAACATTTTGCACAAAATGATGCAAAATATGTGTACGCAGACAGACCTAATGCAAAACCAAGACAGATTCATGACACAAAATAATATCAGAATCGATTTTCAATTCTGACTTGGATTCTACAACAGCCCTGAATATTTTTCCACAATTATTTTCGGTTACTTTGATTGTTCTCATATTTTATGTTATTAATCGAAGTACATTTTTAAATCGATCGATCATATTCTATTATATTTTTGAATAACAATTAACAACTATTTAATAACTTATATTTACTGTATTATCCGGTGGCGGAAATGAACGAAACATGCTCTGAAAATATTGAGTTCTAGCTGCTAATATCGATTTATGAGCCATTATAACTTGACCGTCCAAAACCAACTCGATATCACAAAAATCTCTGCCCGTAGACTCTAAAAATACTGCCATATCACTTTCCAAGGTGGCGCCTTACAAAACACGAATAATATTCAAATTTGGAAAACTTTACACAAAAATCTTTTTCAACACAACATACCAACAGCATCCATATTGGGGTCCGCTACTCTTTTACTAGGAATTAATTTTTTACGTATATTTTCTGCCATTAAAGTTTTTTTCTAGATCACTAAATTCTTTCGATCTCACAACATCGGCAAAGTTTTCTTCTTTAATCAAGAAATTCATACAGTGATCTTTGACAATTGTTATCCTTAAAGATAAATGAAAACCAAAAAAGTATATTTTTCTTTTAATATCGAGAAAATAAACATAAAAATTGGATCACCCACTTGTTTTTATCAGCATAACATAAGCCCTCAAAAACATTTTGTTTATTGATTTTTTAATCCAAACACTGTATACAACTATGAGCCAAGCGTGGCATTAAAAAGAGGCCAGCCAGCTGATGGATGTCCGCTATGAGAAATATTATATTTTTGTTGTAGGATTCTTTTAAATCTATGCGATCGGTGTAGATATAATTTAGAATGATTTCAAAGGCCTCGGGATTGGCATTGGGTAATCTAACCTCTAATAGAGATTCTTGATTGTCAGCCTGAGGACATGCACCGACTTCGATGCATTTTGAATCTAATTCGTTTTCAATTTGCTGTTGACTCGCGTCACGGGCAGCTAATATTTCTGTTCTTAAATACTTTGATCTGGCTGCCATAAACGCTATATGAGCCATCATATTGATTTCTTCGGGACCCACTATAAATTTTATATCGCAGAACCGTTTTTCACTGAAAAATTTTGCATAATCATCGCGCAAAGTGCATTTGGGATAACTTGGGAATTGAATATGATAGGTATCATATCTGATTACAGTACAGTTTGCATTGCAGCCGCTATATATATACATGGCATCACTTACAACGGCACTAACATGAAATACTCTACCCGAGGGTAGAGTGTGATTTGTTTTACATCCGCGCCTGACTATGTAGTCTTAATCAGATGGTGGACAAATCACTTTGTATAATTTGGAACGTTATACATACGTCCTAGATAGCCGAAGACATAATTCTAAGCAACAGAACCACCTAGTTGCAACTTGAATAATTCCAGGGCAGGTCTGCAAACTATCACACCTTGCTAAAGAGCTGGAGACTTTCTAACTTCTGTCCAGAATACATGTCAAGCATGCTCACTGGACTGGATCATTCACCATGCGAGATGATCCTGGCCACCATAATAACCATTATACTGTTATGGGGCCGCAAAACCACAACCACCACGATGCTCCCATATAGGGGCCATCCTCAATGATCAGCCAGAGAACTATTATAAGTTTAAAGAGACAAATAATGAACTCTGCGGGTCACTGATCCCCGTGGAAATAAAGTGGAGTTTCCAGTTGACCACCTGCTTGTCTTCAGGGGACTGGGCTCCATTTATACCCCAGTTGCACTGAGTCTAGATAGTGGAATACTCTATAAAGACCATATTTATATGCCCGAAGGTAGATCTGAAATAGTCTCCGGCTGTAAAATCGACCAGACTTGATCATCCAAATGTAAATCATTGGGTAAACTTGAATTAGCTGAGCCACCAAATACATACAAGAAGCGATTAAGATAGACCAAGGTATGGCCATGGCGTTGTGAGGGTGGCTGAGGCGCAACACCTGTTAAAACATGTTCGTTGCCAATACGATGCCAGCGGGGTGAATAAGAATTTTTAATTTTAAAATGTTTTATTTTTGTCATTTTTTTATTGTTGTTTTACTTACGTTTTAGTTTTAAAATTAAATTCGAATAAAGAATTATTCGTCGTGGTTTTGTAATATTGTATAATTATTTATCTAATTGATATTTTATTAATTAAAAGTCTGATTTCCTTTTAATATTTATTTTTATTTGTTTTATCTTCAGTGCTCAGCTCGGAGCAGAGAAAAACCAGCTCAACTGGGAGCTAGGAAGAATGAACAAAGATTGATTCTTATCTTCCCAATTGCAGTCGTTTATATACTGACTGTGAGAAGGAAGAATTTTAATAGTCTAGAACTTAATTTATTAATATTATTTATATACAAATGTTATTATAAATATTATTGTCAATGCGAAAAGTGAAATGTGACCCATCCTAAGTTGCATTTAATTTAAAAATGTTTTTCAAAACAAATGTATCACCTGAAACGCACAACAACAACAACACAAGCAAAGTCTCTCCGCTGCATTTAAACTGTAGGTCGTTTAATCGTCGACAGCACAAAAACAGCGGACATGTATGCGCTGCTAGTGCATTGCATTTTTATTAATTTGATATCTTCTTTGCTTGTTTGTTTCTGATTGTGTGCGTGAACATTCATAATATGTAACAGGGTGGTCCCACTACACTAGAGCTCCTTTTAGTTAAGAGCTCAAAAGGTCTTTAATAATATCAACTGTAATTAATCATTTCTTCAATGGTAATTAATTTTATTTCTTAATTTATACGGCTTATATACTAACAATGAAAATAACCCAGATTTTGGTTTTGAGTGACATCACTCAAAATATACTATTATTAAAATTGCTAAGCTATCTCTATGAATATAGATCAATAATGAAGTGTAAATTTAACATATATACAAAAAAAAATAAAAACAATTAAAAGAAGGTTAAAAATAAAGCACACCTGTCAGCGTTTACGTAAAATAAAGTAACAACAATAAATTATGCTGATGTTCAATAAATTGTTAACCCAAATAATTTGGTAATTAAACAACTTGCAATCAAGACTGTTTGTCACTCTACTTATGCATTAAACTGAACGGCTGGTTACACTACAAGAGCATATGTAGCGCAATTAACGTAGATTAAGTTATGATTCCAAATAACAAATTAGCCTGTGTTCCGAAATGGAATTGTCCATTAAATATCTATGGAAGGGAAATAATGAAAATAGAATATGAAATACACTTAGTCCGTAAAGTCTGCCTTCACCTTAATACAATTTTTAGTGATAAATAAAAATAATTAATTGAAATTAAATTTATTATCACATATATCTTTTATCAATTCTATATTTACAATATCATACAACAAAAACAACATTTCTTTCTTAAATTTAAAAAATATATGTAAATTAAAAACCAAAAATACAAAGTACAACCAAAAAGGCTGCGTTCAATACCACTACTTTCCATAAAATTTCACATTATTTACAAAAACAAAACGTTTATTTAATATTTTGTTGGATACCCACGGTGCTTTAAAAGTTCGCTCAGTCTGTTTGGCTTAAATTTGGTTAAATTTTCTGTTTCCTCAGATGTGATACTCTCCCACTCTGCCCGCAGAACGCTTTGTAAAACTTCTTTGTCTGTTATGCTCTGCTGACCAATATTTTTTCCCAAAAGGTCTTGGAGGTGCTCAATGGGATTGTGGAGTCGTTTGGCTAAATTTTCTGCTTCCTCAGATGTGATACTCTCCCAATCTGCCCGCAGAACGCTTTATAAAGTTTCTTCGCCTGTTGTGCTCTGCTGAGCAATATTTTTTCCTGAAAGATCTTAGAGCTGCTCAATGGGATTGTGGAGTCGTTTAAAGCTGTCTTGGAGCATTGTACACGAGCTAAAGCCTGACTACCTCCGCTGTATGCTTTGGATCGTTGCCTGACTGGAACTAATATGTGAATGATAAATCAAGTTTTTCTGCACTCTGCTTCAAATTTCTTTTTAATATGTCAAGATATGCCCTTATATAATTATCCATCGTAGATTCAATAAACTCTATCTGACTCACACCTACAGCAGCCATAGAACCCCATATCATAATTCCACCACCACCACCATGCTTCACTGTACCGACTAGATTTTGCTTCTCAAAAGTAGTTCCTGGTATGCGCCATATTATTTGACTTCCCTTTAATCCAAAAATGCAAAATTTGCTTTCATCTGAAAGTATTTCTTGTTTCCAAAACTCCGGAGCGTTATTTACATATACATTAGCAAATTTAATGTGCTTTTGACTGTTGATCATTGGTCAACCGATTGGGAGAACATATTCTTCCCTCCAACGTGTAGTAAATAATTTCAAAAATATGGATATAATTACTTCTAAGCTGCGATCGGGACGCCCAAAAATACTTTCTGAACGAGAAGAAGGCACAATTCTTTATATGACGAAGGTTAATCCTCGTATAACATCCACAAATATTGTTGAAAATATTCGCCCGTCCTTTAGCAAGAAAATCTGTGCAGAAACCGCTAGAAAATTTTTGAGAAGAGCGGGATATCAGGGTAGAGTAGCTTGTAGAAAACCATTTTCAGAAACTATTGCCTTCTTTTCACATTTTTATAATTATTTTTCTTTCCGAAACTCTAATTTTTCTTCTTTTGTTCTTTTCCATGTTCATAAAATGCATATTTCTTTAGCTCAAAATGCGCAAATATATTTTTTAATAATCAGTTTAAAAAAAGTAAATGAAAATAACGCAAAAATATTTAAAAAGTGACGGTATTGCAGGCTTAAACGTAGCGAATGCAACCTTCTGGTTGCAATATTTACGTATTGTTGAACTTAAATAAACTTGAGCGGAAGACTAAAAAGATGAATGAAGTTGGAAATTCCTAAATAGAGAATTTGTATTACCAACTACATTTTTGTTAGTTATTTTCACATTGCCAAAAATATTATACTTGAACGAAGACTTTATTGGCGATGACTAATGTAGTTACCATGTGCGCACAGCTGGCTGCTGTTTATGAGTTGTGTGGTTAGAGTCGCCCGACCATAGTTAGAGTTGAACTTTGGTGAGTTAGCTGTTTGAAAAACTGAACTGAAATCATCTTTAGTAATGAGGCTCACTTTCACTTAGGCGGTTAAGAAAGCAGATGAAATTGTCGCATATGGAGGTCACAAAATCTACAGACAGTCCTCGAAAACCATTACATCCAAAGAAAGCGAGCGCATTCTAATCGGGCGACATCATCGGCCCGCATTTCTTTGAAAATGAACAAGGAAACGGTGTCACTGTAAATTCGCTGGGGTACCCAACCATTATAACCAATTTTTTGTCGCCACAATTGGCTAATGGTGACATTAGTGAGCTTTGGTTTCAGCAAGATGGCATCACCCACACAATTCAGTTATTGCATCAGAAATTTCCCTGTCGCGTTTCGTTCTTATGATTTAAAGCCGCTGAAATATTTTCTCTGGTGGCCATCTGAAATGTCGAGAGTTACGTGAACGATTCACAAATAACTAATGCTCTGAAAGATGAAATTCGACGCTTTATCGACGAGATATGCAAAGCTTTGCTCGAGAAAATATGCTTTAAAATTTCGTGAAAAGAGCGAATATCACGTGCCAACGTACTAGAGGAGACTTGCCATTGTTAATTCCCATATTTCAACGTTACATGACTTTTAATACAGCTTGAAGTTGTCGAGAAAAAATGTATTTTTCAAGTCAATTCAATTTGTAACATCAAAATTGCCCACCCCACCCAATATTCACTTTTAGGCTGCACATAATTAAATAAAATTTTGTGTCCAAAATATTTATTTCAATTATATTTTTATTTTAATAAATCTTTTTAATTTCATAATTAATAGAAAGTATAAAGAATAAAATATAAAATTAAAGAATTAAATTGATAAGGCGACTTAGAAACCATTCAACACGCTTTAAGATTCAGAAATTCATTTATCGTATCCAAAATTGGAAAGTTAAAATAGACAAAAAGTTTAATTGAAACAAAAAACAAATAAAATATAAATCTGTTGAATTATAAAAGATTTTAATTAATTATAAAAAGTTTAATAAAAAAATATAATTAAAAGATGCAATTACGTACATACAGCTTAAGATACATTAAACATTTATTATTTAGAGGAAAATAATTTATTTTCCTATTTTTAAAATACACAAGGAATAACAATAAAACAAAACAAATTCAATATAAAAGTCGTATTTAAAGAATTTACTTTAAGGTGTCTGACAGCATTGTCCTTTTGTAGACACTTCGCTATTTGTATTGAATTGTAAAGCAGGTTGTAATAACACCAATTTTCATTAATCCGTATTAATGCTGCTGCATGATTCCTCAGCTCTTATAATTTCCAATAAAAGCTCACGTAAATGATCAGATATTTTTAGCAGATGTGCAAAATCGTTTGCAATCGGCTTTAAGGGATATTCTTTAATAACGAAAATTTTGGCATGATTTGCAGCTTCTAAAGTTTGCAAAACGTTTTCGCATGTTATACGGTGATCTAAAGAATATTTGCAAGACGAATTTAAACGATTGTTGGAAAGTCCATAAATATTATGAGCCTGAAGTAAATATAAAGCATCCTGCGGCGGTAATTCAATATCGCCATAGTAAATATAACGCAACAGTGATTGAAGGGCTTCCCTAGAGGGTATGATGTCGCCAATAGAAATCTGCAAAAGTTTAAATAAATTTATTTTCGTAAAACTAAAAATATATTTTATACGTATTAAAATTTTTAAAAGATAAATAAGGATTTAATTGTATTGCAAAAAAGTGCTTTTAAATAAACTTTAATACGGAAAATTAATTGGGGGCTATTCTGCGTTTCGATTCCGCTCAGTTTTTTTCGATCGGAGCTCCGTTTTTCTCCGTTGCTTTTTTGTTAACGGAGGGGTTTTCTTACTCTATGTTTTTTTTTTTTATGTAAAAAGTTTAAAATTGAAAAAAATGTAAGTATAAAATGAGATAAAATGTTCAGAAACGATAAAGAACACTTAAAATTATTTTTAATTAATTTTTTTAGTTTTAAATTTTTGTACCCGAATTATTTTTTATGTGTTTTAAATTGTTAATTTTTGTACCCGAATTTGATGTGTTACAGGTCAAATACAACACCGCAGCAGTATGAAAAATTGGCAAATTGAATGGCATCTAAAGCAGACATTGCATGTGGATACCACCAGCGATCAAAGGAAGAAGTGACAGTGATCTGGGAGGAAGTTGCAGGAATCCTCAAAGCACTAGGTCCTCCAACAAAAAATGCTTATTTTTAATTATGTATGCATGCAACTTTTTGTATTAAATTTTACATTTGTTTATGAAAATGATAACAAAAAACTTGCTTATTTTACTATTTCATTTCCACATTCCAGAGTGATGCTATTAATTTTGTAAACATTGTTGTCTTCTTCTTTTTCTTTCGATTCCATTTTTCTTCAGAATACCAATTTTCGATCGCAACGGAACTGAATGCGGAGACTTAATCGAAACGCAGAATAGGGCTGAATATTTTTTTTTCTAATTTTTTCTTTTGTTTGACTAACTTTTTTGTGAAATGTACAATTTCTTCAAAGGAGGCAAAATCTTTTATTTTTTAATAAAATATTATTTTTTAAATAAATCGTGTCTATATTTAAAGAAAGAAATTTATATTTATTCTTAAAGAAGCTTCTAAAATAATTTTTATTTTGATATGTTTTTCTGGTTTTTTGTAAAGTGGTACTTTTTTCATTGATATTTAAAATTGTTAAAATTGAAAAACAGCAAAATCGTGACTTCTTATTCAGGAAACGTCTGTGTATTATTTTTGAGGTTATTGTTAGCACAGATTAGATAAATCTAGTTTGTTTTACTAAAATTGGTACTTTCTGCACCATTTTCTTTATTTGGTACTTTTAAAAAGCAATAAAAAATAAAATGTTTCCATTTGATCAACTTTTCAAAATTAAAAATTTATTTTAAAATCTCATTTTTCATAATTAAAACTGTTTTTACTTTTACAAAAAATGCAACTTTTGTTTAATTAAAAACTATTTTTACCAAAATCAGTATGTCTTCCCGATTTTGTGACATTGCCTTACACAAAAAATGGTAACTGTGGCCAAAACTGTTTTTTTTTAATTTTAGTACTTTTCTTTTAGCTTGATACTTTCTAATATTCTTAGCAATTATTAATTTTGCAACATATTTTAATTGGCATCTAGAGGTTCTTATGTTACTTGTTTTTTTTTTTGTGTAATCCACTTTTACGTTTTAGTACTTTTGTACACTTTAAGTACTTTTTTATATTTTATATAAAAGTTATATATATATATATATATAAAGTTATATATATATATATATATATATATATATATAAACGTATCTAAATGATAATAAAAATATATTTTAAAAACAAATAAATATATATATATTTTTTATTATCATTTAGATATATATATATATATATATATTTATTTGTTTTTAAAATATATTTTTATTATCATTTAGATACGTTTATGTTATTGATTTCTTAATTGACAATTTTTAAATTTTGGTACTTTTGATTATTGTGTTGCTACGTTAACTTATTATTAGAAACAAAATTGAAATTGTAGCTTTTTTAAACATGTCATTTTGTTTAAAATAAAAAAAAAGTTTTTCTAAAATTGCTTTTTATAAAAGAGCGGAAATTTTTTCGATCTTTCCATTTTTTTATTAAAACTGACACTTTTGTGAATTAACATTTTAGTAAATGGTACTTTAAGTAATAAAAATCTCACGTTCGTATTTAAAAATATGAATTTTTTAAAATTTAAGATAATAGAAATCGATGAAGTGTTAAACAATATTGTTTCCTTAAAGTTAAAAACAATATTTTTTCGCAATTATTTTCGGTTGTTTTGATTGTTCTCATATTTTATGATATTAATCGAAGTACATGACAGTATCCCCTAAAAGTTATAGTAATTTTTAAATCGATCAATCATATTCTATTACATTTTTGGATAACAATTAACAACTATTTAATAACTTACATTCACTGTATTATCCGGTGGCGGAAATGAACGAAACATGCTCTCAAAATATTGAGTTCTAGCTGCTAATATCGATTTATGAGCCATTATAACTTGACCGTCCAAAACCAACTCGATATCACAAAAATCTCTGCCCGTAGACTCTAAAAATACTGCCATATCACTTTCCAAGGTGGTGCCTTAAAACACGATTAATATTCAATTTTGGAAAACTTTACACAAAAATCTTTTTCAACACAACATACCGACCTCCTTATTAATAATGGGATGCGCTAATATTTTACCAGGATTTAATTTTTTGCGTGTAATTTCTACCGCTAAAGGTTTGTCTAAATCACTAAATTCTTTGGACATCACAACATCGGCAAAGTTTTCTTCTTTGATCAAGAAATTCATACAATGATCCTTGACAATTTGAATCCTTAAAAATAAATGAAAAGAAAAAAATTATATTTTTCTTTTAATAACTGGAAAATAAATAGAAAAGTCGAAACACCCACTTCTTTTTGTCAGCATAACACAAGCCCTTCAAAACATTTTGTTTATTGATTTTACAATCCAAACACTTTATGCAGGCAGGAACCAAGCCTGGCATTAAAAAGAGATCCGCCAACTGATGAATATCCGTAATGAGAATTATTATATTTGTTTTGGAAGATTCCTTTAAATATATACGATCGCTGTAGATATAATTTAGAATGATTTCAAAGGCCTCGGCATTGGCATTGGGTAATCTAACCTCTAATAAAGATTCTTGATTGGCACCCTGAGAACATCCACCGACTTGCTGTTGACGGGCGTCACGGGCGGCTAATATTTTTGTTCTTAAATACTTCGATCTGGCTGCCACAAGGGCTATATGAGCCACAATTTTTTTTTCTTCAGGACCCACTATAAATTTTATATCGCAGAATTGTTTTTCACTGAAAAATTTCCCATAATCATCGCGCAAAGTGCATTTGGGATAACTTGGGAGTTGAAAACAATGGAAATCATCCAACAATACAGTATACTTTTTGTCAATGGAGAGGGCATTTTTGCCGCCATATATATATATGGCATTATTTAGAATGATACTTGAATGAAATGCTCTACCTGAGGGCACAATTGAATAAGGCTGTATAATCGACCAGTTTTGGAAATCCAAATCGTAGCAATGCATCTCGTTGAGTAAAGTTGAACCATCTGAACCACCAAATACATACAAGAAGCGATCATGATGGACTAAAGTATGGCCATAGCGTTTTGAGGGTGACTGAGACGCAACACCTCTGAAACCATATTCGTTGCCAATACGACGCCAGCTGTGTGAATAAGAGTTTTTAATTTTAAAATTTTTATTTGTTATTTTCTTATTGTTGTTTTTGTTATTTTACTTACGTTTTAGTTTTAAAATTGAATTCAAATAAAAAATTATTCGTCGTGGTTTCCCTATCACCTTTTCCTGAAAACACATACATACAATCGCGTGCCACTACCACTGAAGAATAGCAACGAGCTGGTGGACGTTCTCCCTTCTGTTTGACTTCTTCCCACCAATGGCTTGCTTCCTATAAAATGAACGTTTTCTGTTTTTAATTTCTTTTATATGTTTTTTTTATTAGAACTTCTAAATTTCTTTTCATATTAAGAATTTCCCTTGAGAAAAATTTTATAAAAAAAAACAGTTCATTTGATTTTTTTTTTAATTTTATAAGTATAAAAAATTAAGTAATTTATTCATCGGAATCATTTTCAATCTAAGCAATTTTATTATTCGTGCTTGATTCCTTTAAATAAATATTTCATGATATTCTCACGAAATATTTATTACAAAAATTTTTATTAAAAAATAAACATTTTATGATATTCTCATAAAACATTTATTTCAATAAAAATAAAAAATATTTGAAATGTATTACTGCGGGGGAGAGCATATCCATATTGCAATTTCACTATTGCTCACATAGCTCATCAGTGAATTTTACCCCAATATTGTAGAGAAAAAGCCAAACTGATTCCATGAGAATTTTTCAATAAAATCAACATAGCATAGACAGCAAGACTCAAAAACACTTCTATACAAACACAGCAAAACATTTCAAAACAAAAAACATTGTTTATTTTTAATAATTTCTACATAAGGGTTGCCATTGGAAACCATTCATATGTAATTTGAAAATTCAGAAAATAAAAAATATTTGTAAATAATTTTACAAAATTTCTATGTTGATTTTATGAAAAAATTCTCATGGAATCAGTTTGGCTTTAGACTTTTAGGTTTTTCTATGCAATATTGGGGTAAAATTCACTGATGAGCTATGTGAGCAATAGTGAAATTGCAATATGGATATGCTCTCCCCCGCAGTAATACATTTCAAATATTTTTTATTTTTATTGAAATAAATGTTTTATGAGAATATCATAAAATGTTTATTTTTTAATAAAAATTTTTGTAATAAATATTTCGTGAGAATATCATGAAATATTTATTTAAAGAAATCAAGCACGAATAATAAAATTGCTTAGTATAAAAAATTTTTAAACGAAATTAAAAAAATTTTCTTCATAAATAAAAATTTCCCAAGAGGGAAACAGCAAATTAAAATAATATCTTTAAAGGCTGACTCTACATTAACAAATTTTCCTATAGGGAAAATTTTATTTAAAATCACTCAAGGGAAATTTTATGAAAAGTTATTCTTTTTTTTAAGTTTTAAAAAAAATCCTTTTCCAAATTATATTTAAAAACCCATTTTCTTATTTTTTATGGTTTTGACGAATATTTTCCTTTAATTAAATGAAGTTGTGGTAAAAATTTAAGAAATTTCACTTCATAGGGAAAACATCCCATGTGGGAAATTTTAATTAAAATTGGCGATTTTCAAAACAGTTTTGTTGAAATTTCCCAAGATTTTTATCAACTACGAGAGGAAGTTGTTTTTAGGAAATAGCACTGGCTAGCAATCATGCGGTCCCGAGTCTTCTGCGTAAAAGAAAAAAAATCGTTTGAAGCCAAATCTGAGAAACAAAGTGACTCGTCACAAATAAATTCGCAATGATCGGAGAGAGATCAGTTAGTGGGAGGGCTGCAGTTTTCAGTGTGAGACGGGCCTTAAGTAAGAATGATATGATTACGAAGGTCAGACGATCTAATAATATTTTAGGTGATATTTCTGCGGAAGCAAATTTGTAGCTTTTTTTGAGATATTCTAGCAAAAAATGATTGTGTCGGTTAAGCTGTCGAGCATTCATAAAAATTACTCTTTCTCACTGTTGACATGAACGATTTGAAGAGAGTTAAGTTAAGCCTCCGATTAACTGTTTTTATGGGCGACCAGTGCTACCCAACTCGCTCTTTCATTTATAGTTTTAGCCTATAATTTATCAAGATTTATATTGGAATGTTTTGATTTTACGAGGGCTAACGTTTAACCTGTTATTGAATTAAAAACACAACTGCGCTTCTTCCTTTTGTCCAAATCATTTTGAAAATAAACGTTATATGAAGTGATTCCCCTTTTGGGTAGAATTTAATTTAAAGAACATTTAAAAATAAAAAATCCCTTCTTACGCTCTCAAAAATTACTTGCAATTTTGTTCTTTTTTTAATAAAAACCAAAAAACTGTCTGGAAATTCTTCCACTTACCGTTAAATTTAATGCCCACATATCGTCTAAACATAAACGCCAAGAGCATGAGCATCCAGCAAAAATCCACATTTTATTATCATAAACAGCGGCGCCATGATCAGAACGAGGTTTCGGGGTTCTATCAAAAAAATTAGATGTCCATTGCACCCACATGGCTTTTTGAAAGTCATACTCAAATAAATCATTCCGTACATCACTAAAATCATTCGACGTACGGCCGCCAAAGATAAACATAGAATTGCCAAAAACCACAGCTGAATGACCTTCACGTGGTTCGGGTGGTGTGCCAGTTGCATGGACAGGTTTCCATGATTTATCCTTGACACCAAAACTTATTAAATTATTGAGATTGGTGCTGCCATTGAAGCCACCAAATACGTACATGGCATCTCTGTAGGCCACCGCAGTGTGGTTGGCACGTCTGTAAACAAAGTAACAACAAAAAATGCATTTTCTTAAAAAAAAAGCTTCTTAGCAAAACTTACTTGCCTGCCAAACAATCCGACATTTTAGACCACATGGAGTTGCGTGCACTACTTAAACTGGAATGTGCCATTTTGCTGCAACTACTGCGTGTATCAACACTTCGACGTCTTTTACGTTCTCCCGTTGCACTACTGGAACTGGAATGTGCCATTTTGCTGCAACTACTGCGTGTATCAACACTTGGGCGACTTTTACGTTCTCCCGTTTCTAAATGATAATGCTGTGCTGTTGCTGATAGTATTTATCAGCTTCAAATGCTCTACAACCGTTGCCCGAATGTGTAGATGTACAAAGTGCTATTGTGACTGATGTGCCGCCTAAGCATAAATCATAAACCGAATGTTTCGTTTTAATTTTCTCACTATTTCGTATAAAATATTTCCAATTATTAGCAAAACACTTTTTTCCCTTGAATTTAGTATGCAGCTTTGGTATTTGCCCGAGTTCTGTTTAAGAACAAAATGAATTTTATTTAAATTTTGCTTTTGGTTTTGTTATTGAAATATTGGCAGTTTTAGGTTGGGATTGTGTTATAACGCCAGAATAAATTAATGATGGTGGTATCTATATCTGGCCAATGGAACAAATTCAAATTGTGAGTTTCTTGGCGAGCTGTGTTATACGATTAAAGTAAAAAATTAAATATTTAACAATAATTTAAAGAACTTTCGTACTTAATAATGACTAAAAGTCTTTTAAATTATTTAAAGCAATTGGCCACGGTGTGGTGTAATGCCAACAAATAGTTGCAATACTTTGAAGTGTTACTGGCAACTAAACGTTTCGAGGAGCCTTAGAGATTGTTAACAGCAGTATATAGTGAACTGCGTATGTTGTATCATTTGGACTTGCATGTATTGAAAGGTTTTTGTCATCGGTTTTATTGGAGCAGTGCTCTGCAGCGTTTATTTTAAGTAAATTATGCAATATCTAAGCAGCTAATTGGTTGTGTAACAAATTTTAATTATTATTATTATGTTGAACATTTTTGGGTTAGGAGTTTTCTTTTTTTCTAACCTTAAAAACATTGACTTTTATATTCTTTTAAAATATTCTCTAAGAAATATGGTTTATTTGTTGTACAGGTAATTCCAGTATACCGCAAAATATGTCGTTATACTTTGAATTTAAAATAATTTTTCTTTAGTTAAATACCTTAACGCCTTTAAAGCTTTATCAATATTTGCAAAGTATGCTTGAAGGGTAAATTTTCCGACGATGTGACTTTAAAGCAGACAATGGAGTTTTATGTGACTCATTTGATAAATATCAGTTGTAACGACATGCTTTTCCTGGTAGCTGAGGTATGCTCAGGGGCGTCCAGGGTCGTGTTGTGTGCATTAAAAAAAAATTGGTTACAAGCTTCTTCTTTATTAAGGAAAAGATTTCTGCTTGACTGCAGCTCGGGCTTCGTATCTTGTGCACCGGTGTGTGCGCAGGCGGCTTAGGTAACTCTCTTCTACGTCACACGTTCAGTTTTTGAAGAACGTCACTGCGGTAAAAATTCGGCTGAGTATAACCACGGCTCTGTCTGTGATCGCTCTATCGCAATTTGTCTTGTCTCAGGGTATAGATTCGGCTGCGTATTACCACGATTCCATATATACCCTGACTACCAGTCCAAAAATAATAAAAATAGAAGTAGATATTTACCTGTGATCCTGCTGCCGGTCGCACACCAATGCATTTATTTTTACGCTGTTTTCACCACCGAGCTGCAGCCAGTCTTACAATGTAAATATAAGTATGCCTTCGTGGCAAAATATTGCAAT
The DNA here is from genome assembly GCA_030448955.1 of Trichopoda pennipes. Classification (NCBI taxonomy): domain Eukaryota; kingdom Metazoa; phylum Arthropoda; class Insecta; order Diptera; family Tachinidae; genus Trichopoda; species Trichopoda pennipes. The sequence continues at coordinate 2,886,356 of JASKUP010000056.1, read as the reverse complement.
AATAATAATGCAATACTATTTACAGAACTCAATCTTACTTCATTTTACTTAAACATAAATTCTTATTACAGATTTCTTAGTAAATAACTCTGTAAGTAATTATGCGCGTATATAAGTAAGTTGTATAAAAAAAGAAAAATAGAAATTGAAACGTGACTGCTAATTGACAATTTGCTGTGTAGCCAAAAACGACCTTGGACTTTTGGTCGTTGCATAGTTAAGAATAAGTTAACCTTTCCACCCTGCTGCAAGAAATTCTTGCCGAGTGTAAAATATTCACGAAGAAAACAAATTAAAAATCTTGTTTCGTTTTTAGGATTCCACTGATGATTTAAAAACATTTGCCCAGGAAGGTTAGAATTCTTATTGGATTTTAATAATTTATTGGAAATAATTACGGAGCCTTCAACTACGGAAATAATAAAAAGATTATTAAGTGCGCATGTATTGGTTATTATATTTGTTGAAACCACAGCTCCCGTATGCCTGTTCAATTGATGAGCGAAAAGTCCGAAGCCGGTCACCATTGATTGTAGCTTTCTGAGCACCGTTTTTTAAGAAGGACGATCCAAAAATTTCACCAGACCATAAAGCACGCTAAACAGTCAGTTCTTCTGGGTGTAACGGTGTCTCACTCAACATATAACTTGAGGATTATCATAACTCCAATTAATTGAGGTGCATAACACACGTGGATGTTGAATTGGTAAATTAAACATAAATCACGTGACAGTCAACAAATGGCCACTATTTAAAGTGTTGCCAACTTGCCATCCCGATATAAACTGCATTTTATTTAATTTATTTTTTCTTAAACTAGAGTTCTAATATAATCAGTCCATGCGCACTTAATAAACTAATTATTTGTGTAGTTGAAGGATTCGTAATTAGTTCCAATAAATTATTAAAATCCAATAAGAATGCAATACTTTCATGTGAAGCCTGTACAAATATTTTTAAATAATAAGTGGAATCCTAAAAGCGAAAGAACATTTTTAATTTGTATTCTTCGTGAATATTTACACGCAGCAAGTTTTTTGAAATCCAAGCGATTTTTTCATCATTTTAAAGGTTTGAAATTAAATTTGAGATCAGTTCAAAGAAAATTTCAAAAAAAAACTTAATTAAATCGTAATTGATATTTAGCAAATGAGTCAAATAAGATCAGTTATATGTTTCAAAATCATATCCTGGGATATGATAAATAACAGGCTGATGTTCGGGTTATGCTATCTGTTTTAAAAACTCAATTCAAAATAGCGTCCACGAAATCAATCTGGTGTTAATAATTTCCTGTAAAGAAATTAAATATTTATTGGATTTAGTTAAATTTTAAAATAATCCATATTTACGAAAAATATAAAAATTATTGTATTTATTCATATTTTATAGCTTTTGCACCGTAAAGAAAGTATAAAAAATTTAAATCATACGCAGATTTAAGTAGAAAATTTAATATTTTCAATTTATGAGCGTCACATTCCTTTTCATGCAAATTTTAAAGAGAATAAAAAAGTTTTAAGGGGGTCAAGGTATTTATCTAAAGAAAAAGAATTTTAAATTAAAAGTAGGTATAACGACATATATTGAGGCATACTCGTATTACTTTTTCAGCAAAGGAAATTAATTATTCGGCAGAAATGGCATAAAATAAATCGCAATTCTTAGAGAATATTGCAAGTAAGCCAGATGATATAATGTCATGGGTTTACTGATAACTGGAATGATTAAAATAATTGGGGCTATTCTGCGTTTCGATTCGAAATTTTCTCCGTCTAGCAGCTTTGGTATTCTGCGTTTTAAAATCATATCGTCGGAATATTTGCGTTTCATCATATTTATATATAAATTACAGGCTGATGGTGGAGTTTTAAAAACTAAATTCAAAATAACTTCCGCCAAATCACAAGAAACGCAATCCGGTGATAACAGTTTTCTGTAGAGAAATTAAATATTTAATGGGATTTGTTAAATTTTAAAATAATGCTAATTTAAAAAATATATAAAAATTCTTGAATTTTTTCAATATTTTTAAACTTTTTTAGCACAAATGAAGTACAATAAATTTACATCATACGCGGGTTTAATTCGAAAAATTTTTATTTTCAATTTATGAATTTCACATTCCTTTTCACGCAAATTTGAAGATAATGAAAAAGGGTATCAAAGTATTTATTTAAGAAAAAATAATTTTAAATTAAAAGTATAACATATTTCGCGGTATACTCGTATTACTTATTCAGCAAAGGAAATTAATTGTTCAGCAGATATTGCATAAAATAAATCAGAATTCTTAGAGAATATTTCATGTATGCCAGAGGAAATAACGTTATGGTTCACTGATAAGTGGAGTGATTGATAAAAAAATAAAATATCACGCCTCTTAAATTAAAAAAATCAACATAACCTTAAATGTTCAAGGGAAAACTGAATTTTGTTATGCAACTAATTAGCTGCTTTCTAATAGATATTACAACAATTTACTTACAATGAACGCTGCAAAGCACTGCTTCAATACAAACGATGGGAAAAAACTTCCCAATATATGAAAGTCCAAACGATACGACATATGCAGTTCATGCACGTCCAGAAAGAGCTGAAAGTCCATAAACAACATAAACTATGTACTATATACTGCTGTTATCAATCTCTAATTAATTATTTATTCGTTGTAACTTATTTTCACGTTTAGTAGCCAGTAGCCCTTCGAACTTTTGGGACTGTTTGTAGACATTACACCACACCGTAACAATTGGTTTAAATAATGTAACAGCGTTTCAGTCATCATTAAGCACGTAACTTCTTTTAATAATTGTTAAATATTTTATGTTGGAGTTCAATATTATAACACAGTTTGCCGATAAACTCCACCACTTTTTTAATTCCCAAATAACAATTTAAATTATAAATTTGTATTTGCTCCATTAGCCAGAAATACACAGGAGCCGCGATAACTAATTTGTTCGACCTTTATAGGGCCCATACACGACACAATCATAATGTCGCAATCAGCTGATTGATCAATCACGTTTTAACCAAACACCACACCAGCAAGATTGCTCAATATTCATTTGATTTCAAGTATTGTGTGGATAAGGTCATTATAAATAAATGAATGATTGAACAAATTTCACGAAACACGACACAAGCACGCTGTCACAATCATGAAAATATCAAACTCATTTTGATTTTACACAATCAGCTTGATCAATCATCAATCAACCCCACACACGGTCAATCGGCTTGTACAATCAGCTGATTGCGACATTATGATTGTGTCGTGTATGGGCCCTATTACAGTGGAATACCAGTCCTTGCTGCTACTGAGAGATCAACAACAAAATCACAAGGGAATTTTAAATTTAATTAATTTTTGAAATATTTAATACAACATCTTACGTTAACAGAGACTGCAATTGTTATAAACGCACGTGTTTAGCAAATTACGGGATTCGGTGAACTTTTAAAGGAAAATTTAAAGTGGAACCCCCAAGTTTAGCAGCACAGCTGTTATATTTAGTAGTAGAGATATCAACCTTTCAAACATACACTAAGAAAAATAATTTTAACTTAGGATTATTGTTAATCTACGTTTATTTTGTGCTGGATTCCCTTAAACATTTGTACATATTATGCTTTCATTTTTTTAATTATTAAAATAACATGTGAATGGCATCTAATTTAAACCCTTTTGTGGAAGAATCAGAAATGAAAATTGTTTCTTAAAGGAATAAGGCTGTTAATAAAATAAAGAAATATTGGCAAATATAATGAAAGTATGCAACCTGCAAAAATGTTAATTAATATTAACACTTTCTTTTAATTTTTAGGAGTCACCGATGCATTAAAGGATGTCCGCCTGGAGAAAAGGTCCACAAATTTCCAAAGGATTCTAAAAGATAAGCTAATTATTTTAATTATGTGAATGTATGTATGTTAAAAGATTAATATTCTTTGGGATGGTGACTTTTGAGTTGTAAAATTGTCGCTGCAAAGGCAACTAATTATAAGAAGTGGAATAAAAAATAAAAGGGTGGTTATAAAAATGAATAATTTTTATAATCCCATTGTTTAATATTCCACGTTGTGTTTGAACGTTTCTTAAAAAATTTTTAACATCCAGATAATTTTTGTTTGGAAATTTTTTGTTAAAATTTTTATTATTAAATATATTTTTGTAGAAGTGCGCAGTGGTTAGAGCTCTTAGGAATCAAATCGTCGGCAAAACACATTTATGCTTGCAGCCGAATTTTTCTGCTAGCAACCTTTATAAAAATAAAACTCATCGTTATTCTGTACTATATAACGAATGTAACAAGTTAAATTTAGGTTCTTTCAGTTCCTTCACGGAAAATAATTTAGATATAGATCTGCAATCTGACTTTAATAAATTGTTAGCAGACGTAGTAGAAGATGCCGAGATAGAAGACGAGGACTGCAGAGCCTTATTAGTAGAAGACTCTTTGAATATGGACGCTCTTCCTTATCGAGATAACAGAATTTTGTTAGTAGAAGATTCTGGTGACAATAGCACGCAGGATAGTAAAACGGGCCAAAAACCGTTACTACCAAAAGACTCTGTAAACGTAAATGAAAAATTAAAGTCACTGCGAACTGCAGTAGACCATTTTCGTATGTTGTACTTAGCAGAAAGACGGATGAAGAATAGGTTGAAAGCTGCCAATGTTAAGTTAACATCCGAACTTAACAAGTATAAAAATAAAGAATCAAACTTGAGGTCAGAATTATATAAAAAAATGATTTGTCGTCAAAAATTTCGAAGACAATGCAAGTCTGCTTCAATAATAGCTTGAAAACCCACAACCGGGAAGCGAAAACTAGCCGTTATGACCAAGCGACTAAGTTAATATCTTTACGAGTGTTGTTTTTGTCGCCAGTTGTTTATCGGTATTTGGCACCGCTATTGGATTGGACGCAGATAAGAACTTTACAAAGGTTCGTAGAGGACTGACCAAAGGCACCCGGAAATTTAAATTCTACTTTTGAAATGCTTAAAACACGTTGCTAAAGCTTTTCTGAGCAGCAGAAACTCATAAGTGTTTCATGTGACGAGATGTCCATAAAATCATACCTTATGATAGTAGAAAGGACAGGATTATTAGTCTTGAGGATTTTGGCGATGAAAATCGTTCAAACCGCTTAGTGAACAGCGTTTTGGTTTTATTTGTAAGCGGAATAGGTGATGAACGTTGGACGCAACCAATTTCATATTTTTTAATTCATGGTTGTTGTCAGGGTTCTATATTGAAAAAGTATATTTATGACGCAATTTCTAAATTGCAGGCAATAGGACTGCAATCTTGCCAATTTGTTTGCGACTAAGGATAAAATTTTCTGAATTTTTCAAAATTAGCAGGTGTGAAAATTGAAATATCATATTTGGTAGTCAATGGTAGGAGAATCTTTTTTATACAAGATAGTCCCCATTTGTAGGAAAGCGCACGAAATTGTTTGCTTGGTGTCCAAAACACCATTTATTTTAATAACAAGCGCGTATCATGGCTCGATGTAACCCATTTTTATGATCTAGATTCTGCAAATAATATAAGATGTGCTCCAAAGCTACGTAAGGAACACATCAATCCAAATAATTTTCTACGTATGCGCGTAAATTTAGCATCGCAAGCATTAAGTAATACCGTTTCCACCGCCATGCGAGTCCTTTATCAATCAGGGCAAATAGAAACATCAAATGCTTTAACTTTTCTGAACACTTCCGAGTACATAAAATTTTTTAATGATCTGTTTGATGTTTTCAACTCTCGCACCAGTAGCACTGCTTTCTACTGTTCTGATGAACAGTTAAAAATTTTAAGAGAAGGTTCAAAGATTTTAAAAACCTTTAAAATAGTTGATGAAAGAGGTGTCAATATCACAAACACGTTTAAATTCATAAACGGGTGGCTATTGAATATTTCGGCCTTAAAGAGTCTGTGGTGCTATCTTAAAGAGGAAGGTTTTCAACAGCTTAAGACGCGCAGACTGACACAAGACCATCTGGAGCATTTCTTTGGCCAAATGCGCAAAGGATTTGGGTTCGCCCACTCTATTTCATCTAAAATGTTTATGATTAGTTTTCAAAAGAAATTTGGATTCGCCTTCATTAGCTGTGTTGTTAATGGAAATTGTGAAAAGATTGCCTCAGATGACTCAATAATTGATTTCTCTATAGTGGATGAGGCCTTTTCTGACAGTAGCAGTAGAAGTAATCAGATGTGGGTTGCCCAACCCTTCAATTTCTTACTCGTATCAGTAGGTAACACATAACTACTGATACGAGTAAGGAATCACCTTCTTTTGATGCACAAGAATTTTTAGGCAAAAGTGCATTTAATATTGCCATTTCCCGTCGTAACTGGCTGGTTTGTATTAAAGGGCTGCACAAGTATATTCGTTTTCATATCTTCAGTGAATGACATGCTTCAGTGTACAATGCAATGTTGTTCAAATTGTTCTTCTGCACTCAGCAGCAAATAAAGACTCAAGCAAAAACAAGTATTGTACTTGACAAGAATATAGCAAATGTGCGTAAATTTTGTGTTTACCAATACTTTCACATGTCCTATAGTTGATTTATATTTTCATGTCCAAGTGTTGTATCAGCAATTGTAGTATCTGTTTCACTAATAACATGAATGACACTGATAACTCGTGCATTTTTAAATGAAAATGTTGTTTTGTTTTATGATTGTTTTGATTATTTCTTGTTAATTTTTGGTGTTAGTTATTTGGAGATTTATTTCATTTTTATAAGTTAAATAAAAGAAATATAATTTATATTTCAATAAATAAAATTGATTAGAGTTCGTTTTTAGTATTTTATTAGATTAAATTAAATGTTTTAATATATAAAATATAAAAAATATTTAAAATGTATTTCCTTATTCAGAATTTAATTTTAAATGGCACAATCTTTTATAGATGAAATTATTTGCAAATTTTTGCTAATGTAATTTACCTATAATGCAAAGCGGACTGTATTTAGATAATTTTTAATATTGGGTAATTTTCGCAATTAATCGTTTAGGTTAATTACACTTTTCAAATAATGGGCTTAACAAAAGAATCAATTACAAAAAAGTAGAGCAAAAAACCAATTAATTAATAAAAAATTTTAAAAATGAACTTCCCAACCTAAAGATAAAAAAACCCCTTTCGCGTGGAAACAAGCTATGAAAAATTTTCCGCAGGTAATAAAATGTACATCATAAAGATGACAAATATTATTTAAATAAGGATTTTTCTGCGGACTTATAAATAATAAAAATTTAAGTTTTAAGCTATTGTCTTTTTTGGTTGGGAAAATTATGTGTATGGACACATATAATATAATATATGTAATATAATATAATATGTGTATGGACACATAATTTTATATACATATACATACATATTTTTTAAACGGAATTTCCAAGCAATTGGATTATTACCTAGATTATTATTACAAGATTGTTATTTTTCAAAATTTGCTAAATAAAAAAACTAGCAAATAAAATTTAAGAATCAGTTCACTATGTTTCATAAAATATTTATTTAATATATTTGAACATAAGGAAATACGCATGATAATAATTAAATTACAGCGAGTACACTGCTGAATTGCACACTGAAATCATATATTTTAACTTAGTTGTATTTTGACCGTCAGTGTCATGTATTGTCCATCACTCACCATTTATTAGTTATGTTTTCTCTTTTTGTTTTATTGCTGTTGACACACACTCACTCATCTCGCAACGCAAAAAGTATATGACCTGAAGTAACTGCTTGGTCATAAAATGTTTTGTTTGTAATTTAAATGGTTTTGTGCAGCCCTTTAGTTTGTATTTGATGGCGAGCGCTTGCGATGCGAATGCATCATTTTCAAGCAACGGTTTAGTTTATATGAAAGCGCTCGGCATCGAATACAAACCAGCCAGTTACGACGGGAAATGGCAATATTATTTCATTTACTGGCGGAGGACAATCAAACAACATAATACCAAAAGTGCATTTGTTTACGTGTGTGGATATTTTTACAGAAAAATATACAAAATTCACAAATGTAAACTACCACTATCCTACTTCAATGGTAAACCCATTTCAGATGAATTTCTTTTTACCTTTGAAAAACAATTCAGTAATTGCAACCTGATCGAACCACCGCAAGCATTCGTAGACTACCTGCTATTGTTAGAAGACAAATTTGAGGCTATTTTTAATATGTATTGCCATCGAATTGGTATTCATAAAATTATTTTTGACGAATTAGTCAAAATAAAACCATTTCTGAGTTGCAATAATCTGAAACACGAAGATTTATTGCATTTATTTGTGAGAATCGCTTTTTTAATGCTAAATTAAAAGAACCTAATTTCAAAATAAAATACTTTCGTGTTACTAATAATAATAATCGATGAGCCTATTTATGCCCCCTTTACAGAGTTTTAGATTGAATTTGTTGCATCGTTATATTATTTCATTTTTTCATTATATTTTTATTTATTCATTATTATTATTTTTCATTTTAATATCACAATGTTGCTACAATTGAATCCTTATTTGCAAATTGCTATTTCATTTTTATTTTTTCATTATTATTTATTTATTTATTTATTTTCCCATCTATTATAATTAAAATTATAATAAATCTTAAGAACTAAAGCACTAGTAACTAAGACTATCGGCTTCATTATTATTATTTTCATTTTTACTATCAAATTAAATTCTTATTGCTTAATTTTTATTTAATTTTTTATTTTTCATTATTATCTTTCATTCCCCTTCATCCATATTTGTAAATTGTTATTTCATTTTTATTATTATTTTTCATTTTAATTTTGTTACGATTGAATTATTGGTGAATTGTTATTTTATTTTGTTTTTGTAAATTCGTAACTTTTTTGTTGAATTGTTATTGCTATTTTTTGTTGTTGTTTTTTTTTATTGATATGTTTTAAATTTTATAATTTCATTTATTGTATTTATTTAATATGTTTTCAGCTCATTGGTTGTTGATGTGACCTTAAACATTTGGTACCAAGGATTATAAATCGTAAAAAATAAATTAAATATTTAACGCGATAATCCAGGGGAAAGTGTAGCGCAAATAAAAGCTTCTCCTTGCCCAAGACCATTATGCGTGGTGAAGAGCCACATCCTACTTGAGGTGGTACTGTTACAAACAGAACATGATGAAAAAAATCTTAAATCGCAGTAATGCATCTTTTTAGCTTTTCATTTTATCTTTATTTAAGCATTAAATCATGTTTCTTTTTTTAATTTTAGATCCATAGAAGGAACGTTGCCAGGTTGCAAAAAGTAGCTGTATATTTACATTTACTCTTAATTATTTTTATCTTTATAAAAATAAAAAAAAAAACATTAAATAAAAATATTGACTAAACTGCTAAATTAAATCTTTTTAATGTAATCGTTTAATTAAGACATTTTTACTGCTGTTATGTTATAGACGTATTCCCATAAATGACTGCTGTTGGTAAATTTGGCAGTAGTACATTCGTGATGCGAATTGGCTTCACTAGCTTTTTGTAGTAGACGAGACTGCGGTTGAGGTGGTTATGGTTACAACCAACTTTGGAAAAGTAAATACGCTTGCCCTCAGCAGAAGTATTGTGTATACTGTGACGTAGTAGTAAAACGAATGCTTAACTTGTGTTGAGTAACATTTAATAAGCAAGGATTTTTAAAATAGAAAATGGACAAATGAACGATTAAAGAAAACGCAAATTAATGTGTTAACAGTGTAGAAAGTAAGAATTTAATTGTAAGCGAAATTGTCATATAACCACTTAATATTTTAATTAAAAGACAGAATTGAATTTGATGTGTAAAAGACTACAGTTTCATTTTTGTTTTCAATGGGCCAGTTCACATTGGATTAATATTTGTTTCGCACAAGTTTAGTTCTTTCCAAAACACACTATACTAATTATTTTAGCATAAAATTCTATCCGTATACACATCTTTGTGTGTATTAGTGTGTTTTATTCATTTCGCGTTTGTTTTTCGTTCGGTATACACCACAGTATACGCATTACAAAATAAATATGGCTGTAAGTGATGATGAAAAGTTTCTTTCTAATTTTATTTTCTGTAAAATTATTTTTATTCTTTTTCGACCTTTTTTATTTTAATTAAATAAAAAATGTTTTTTCAATTTGTTATTAAAAATTAATTTTTCCTGAAGAAGCTTTCCATAGGAGAGCGAAATATTGAAAAAATATATCGTTAAAATTTAATTAAATGATTGTTTCAAAGATTAACACATATTTAGGTAAAAAAGATAAAAATAAATATCATAAAATCTATTTATCTATTTTTTTATTCATATTCATATTAACACGATGATAGCCAACTGAAGACTAAAAATCGCTCTGCAAAAAAAACACACAAGGCCTGTGTTTTCATAAATGCATGTGTATTAGTTTTGTTCTCGTTGTACGGGGTTGAAGCTGGTAGAAAAATTGTGCCAACCAAAAACTACCCCCCTCACCGAAAATGTCAAGAAAATTCCATGTTAGAGCAGCACAACTAATTCAATGTGAACTGTCTCAGTTACAGTAATTTTTGTTAGTGTATGTTTGAATGGTTGATATCTCTACTACTAAATATAACAGCTGTGCTGCTGAAATTGGGGATTCCTCTTATTAGGAACTTTACATTTTCCTTTAAAAGCTTACTGAATCCCACAATTTGTTAAGCACGTGCGTTTTTCAAAAGTACAGTCTCTGTTAAAATAGAATTTTGTATTAAATATTTCTAAAATTAATTAAATTTTAAATTCGCCGGCAATTTTGTGATTGATATCTTAGAAACTATCGGCTAGGATTTTACTGTAAACCCAGAAATTAGTGATCGTGGCACCTATATCTGGTCAATGGACCAAATTTAAATTGTTACTTCGGAATTAAAAACAGTGGAGCAATTTCTTTGCGAACTTTTTTAAGTGATTTAACTACAAAATGAAATATTTGACAATGATTACTTACGTAATTAGTGATGACTAAAGGTCCAGTGTGGCTTAATGTCTACAGCCAGTTGCAAAATTTGAAGGGTTACTGGCTACTAAACGTTTTGAGGAGCCTCTGGTGAGAATGAGTTAGGACGCATAAATAATTAATTAGAGGGTTCTTGCTGGGCATGCATGAGCTGGGTATGTTGTATCGTTTAGACTTGCATATAATGGTAGCTATTTGCCATCGTTTGTGTTGGAGCTGCGTTTATTGTAAGTAGATTATTTAATATCTATTAGAAAGCGATTAGTTAATTGTATGACAAATTTCAAGTTTTTCCTTGAATATTTAAGGTTGTGTTGATTTCTTTTTTATCTTAAGAAGCGTGATATTTTATTTTTTATCGATCACTCCAGTTATCAGTAAACCCATGACATAATATCATCTGGCTTACTTGCAATATTCTCTAAGAATTGCGATTTATTTTATGCCATTTCTGCCGAATAATTAATTTCCTTTGCTGAATAAGTAATACGAGTATGCCTCAATATATGAAGTTATACTTTTAATTTAAAATTCTTTTTCTTTAGATAAACACCACCTTGACCCCCTTAAAACTTTTTCATTCTCTTTAAAATTTGCATGAAAAGGAAATCTGCGTATGATTTAAATTTTTTATACTTTCTTTACGATGAAAAAGCTATAAAATATGAATAAATACAATAATTTTTATATTTTTCATAAATATGGATTATTTTAAAATTTAACAAAATCCAATAAATATTTAATTTCTTTACAGGAAATTATTAACACCAGATTGCTTCTCTTGTGATTTTGTGGAAGCTATTTTGAATTGAGTTTTTAAAACAGATAGCATAACCCGAACATCAGATTGTTATTTGTCATATCCCAGGATATGATTTTGAAACATATAACTGATCTTATGTGGCTCATTTCGTAAATATCAATTTCGGTTCAATAAAGTTTTTTTGACAATTTTTTTAAACATCCTGCTGCAAGTAAAACTTGCTGCGTTTCAATATTCACTAAGAAAACAAATTAAAAATGTTCTTTCGCTTTTAGGATTCGACTGATTATTTAAAAATATTTGTACAGGAAGTTTAGAATTCCTATTGAATTTTAATAATTTGCTGGAACTAATTACGAATCCTTCAACTACAGAAATAATAAAAAAATTATTAAGTGCGCATGGATTCGTTGGTTATTATATTTGAACCAAAGATTATAGATTTATAAAGATGTTGCACTGCGAACATTTTACATAAACAGAAATTTTAAGCTTCTAGGACTAGGGGGGAAAGTGTAAAGGGTAAACTGCGAATACTGTCTTTGCATTGAGCAAAACCAATAGTAGAAAAGAGAGTAGTATTTTTTACACACAGAAACACACGTTTATTGATTTATGCATACATATTCTTACCAGGAATACTTGTGATTGGGTGTGCGTGTATTGTTTTTGGTATTTTTTTGTTTTTCACACATTTTTAATTCTGTTTTGAAATTAAAAATGAATTTCCCTTTACTAGCAACTTTATTAATGTAGCCAGCATACAGCTTGTGTGGATGTTCAACATAAATAGGAAACGAGCATGATTCTTTTCGTTATGTAGGGCAAATATACTAACTTTATTGTTGTATGAATGAAAGTATTTACGTTTACACCGAAGTCATGATGCTGTTATTTACTTATTTTTTAAAGTTAATTTAACCGCGCACAACTTTCGGTATGAGATCTAATATAGTAAATATTTTGTATGAATTTTAATTTTTATTCGAATTAGTGTTTTAAAATTTTTACTTTTTCAATATGTGCTGGTAAGTTTCCCAGGCAGAATACTATCTTAGTAATATTAGTATAAGCAAGTTTAACATATCCAGCCTACGATTATAACAAGCACTCTTCTCGTCAAACCAAAAGGAATAAATTGTACTAGTAGTACATTCTATGCATTGCTAACTCATGACTTTTTTAATATTTTTCATTGCTATTGGTAGAAGAAAGTTTTCAAAAACTTTTGTGTGAATCTTACAAACTTCGAAAAACTGGTTGGAGGATGCACATAAACTTCCAAAATCTGAGTCACTTATATAGTTTTTTGTGTGGATATACATTTCTAATCGATATGTTAGAATTTATGAAGGTTTTATTGTATCCATTCTACATTTGCTGCATGATATTCGTTGCGCTATGTATCTAATGAAATATCGGCTTGAAGTAAGTTCTATTTATATATTCGGGGAGTTAAAACAGTCGGCACTTTCATCAATATATTGTTCCTTATTCTGATATATGTCTACGATATCTATCACTGGACATTGATTATCAGCTGATACAGTTTCGCTACATTCGGCAGAGCTTTGAAAATCCACCGGTAAGAATATTGCTTCGTCGTTTTCACAATTTTTTGACGAACTAAACTGGCTTAATTTTTAAAGTTATCAGCTTTGCCAATACCATGTTAAATTTGTGAACTGAAGGGTTCTTACAGTGTCCGCCTTTGGCGCCAACATATGAAAATACGTTTTCTAATGGATCCTGTTTGAACCGACTAGTTAAAATAGTAAATAAATGCGGTGATACCACCGAATACTATAGCTCTGGCACTAAAATATTTTATAAAAATTTTAAGCCTACACTATGACAATTCAGTATAACAAGTGCTAAAGTAAAATAAATCAAGCATAAATTAACCAGAAGAAGGGCTTGCAATTTACTTTTTTTATCATATTCCTATAAGAACAAAAAAGAACACATGTAGCGAACACTGCCTTAATAAAAATATTGGTTTATAAGACGTCCAAAGTTCGTCGACAGTCGACATGCTATTTTATTTTTACAATAAAAAATCGGAATGGTTTTGCTACGGCAACATAGAAGATCCAATTAGTTTTGTATACAATAATATTACTCGAATTTGTAGAGCCCAATAAACGCAATATAACAACGTTGATGTACATTGTGTATTACTAATCGTATTTATAGTATATAATTTTAGCTTACAATTTAAGGCTAAGTTTAGAATAATTGTTTTGTTTTTCTTGTTTACAAAGTCAAAAGAAATTAATGCTAGTGAACTAAGAAAAGGCTTGATCACATAACATTATTTTTAATTAGTTCATATGCACTTATCTGAAAGCAAACCTTTATGTTTGTTGGGCATAATATTGACAACGTAAACACACATACACACATAAACAATGTTCATCATCAGTATGAATTGCATTTGCTGAGAGTTTATTTCTATTTTGGTAATTTGCTCTCCCTTGAGATTTCGCTCAATAGTAATACACAAGAGGATTTTCTGAAAATCCCTTCAATAATTTAGCAGTGGCAGAAGAATGTATGGCAGTGCAACAGCTTTATAGATCTATAATCTTTGTTTGAACTCTAGTTCAAGAAAATACGTAAGTTTATATCGCCTGGCTTTCAATAGAGGTATAAAATTTCAAGCTGGCAACAGTTTCTAAATGGTGGCCACGTTGTTAACTGTCAAGTGATTTATGTTTGATTTATGAAAATTGAACATGAATTGATTGACGCTTGAACACACACTGCTCCCAAAGCAGTCCTGGGGAACACCTTATTTAACTTTAACATGTACCTAGCTAATGGGGATAAAAAGCAGCACCAGTGGCCTAAGCCAGCAAAAACTTAAAACTGGCAGAACTGTTATATGTTGAGTCAGACACCGTTGCACCCAAAAGAACTGACTGCTTGACGTACTTTATGGGCTGGTAAAATTATTGCTTCTTTTTTTTAAATGATGCTGCTCTAAAAGTTACAGTCAACGGTGACCGGTTTCGAGTCATGAATACTGACTTTTTCGCTCATCAATTGAACAGGCATACGCGAGCTGTGGTTTCAACAAATATAATGACCAACACATGAGCACTTAATACTTTTATTATTTCTGTAGTTGAAGGCTCCGTAATTATTTCCAATAAATTATTAAAATCCAATAAGAATTCAATACTTTCATGTGAATCCTGCGTAAATATTTTGAAATAATCAGTAGAATCCTAAAAACGTAACGAAATTTTTCATTTGTTTTCTTCGTGAATATTTAAACGCGGCAAGTTTTACTTGCAGCAAGATGGATTGATTTCCGAGCGATTTTTTTCGTCACTCTTCATTTTAAAGGCTACAAGTAAATTTCAGAGCAGTTCGGAAAAAATTGTCACGAAAAAGTTTGACTTAATCTTAACTGATATTTACCAAATAGGTCGCATAAAAGTCACATCGTCGTAAATTTACTCTTCAAACATACTTGGTAGATATTGAGGCGTCAAGGGTGTCTAGGCATTTAACTAAAGAAAAATTATTTTAAATCAAAAGTATAACGATATATTTTGCGGTATACTGGAATTACCTACCCAACAAATAAACCAAACTTCTTGAGAATATTTCAAAAGAATATAAAAATAAATGTTTTTAAGATTATTAAAAAAACTCCTAACCGAAAAATGTTCAACATAACCTTAAATATTCAGTTGATAATTAAAATTTGTTATGCAACCAATAAGCTGCTTTTTAGAAGGTATTGAATAATCTACTTACAATAAACGCTGCAAAGCACTGCTTCAATGGCAAATAGCTTCCAATATATGCAAGTCCAAACGATACAACATACGCAGTTCATCCATGCCCAGGAAGAAATGAAAGTCTATAAACAAAAACACTATATACTGCTGTTATCAATTTCTAAGGCTCTCCTCAAAACGTCACGTAGCCAGTAACCCTTCAAATTTTTTGCAACTGTTTGTAGGCATTACACCACACGGTACCAATTGCTTTAAATAATTTAAGAGACTTTCAGTCATCATTAAGTACGCAAGAAGTCCTTTAAATTATCGTTAAATAACTTTAATCGTATAACACAGAGTTCGCCAAGAAACTAACTCACCCCACTTTCCAAAATTCCGAAGCCATAGCTGCCGCTATCATTAATTTATTCTGGCGAACAATTCAAACCAATAACTGCCAAAATTTCAATAACAAAATCACAAGCGAAATTTAATTGAAATTTGTTTTGCTCTTAAACAGAACTCGAGCAAATTCCAAGGCTGCATACTAAATTCAAGGGAAAAAAGTATTTTCCTGATAATTGGAAATATTTTATACGAAATAGTGAGAAAATTAAAACGATACACGCAGTAGTTGCAGCAAAATGGCACATTCCAGTTCAAGTAGTGCACGCAACTCCATGTGGACTAAAATGTCGGATTGTTCGACAGACAAGTAAGTTTTGCTAAGAAGTTGTTTTTAAGGAAATTTGTTTTTGTTGTTTTTTGTTTGTAAAACTTACAGACGTTTCCACCACACTGCGGTGGCCTACAAAGATGCCATGTACGTATTTGGTGGCTTGAATGGCAACACCAATCTCAATGATTTAATAAGTTTTGGTGTCAAGGATAAATCATGGAAACCTGTCCATGCAACTGGCACACCACCCGAACCAATTGAAGGTCATTCAGCTGTGGTTTTTGGCAATTCTATGTTTATCTATGGCGGCTACACGTCGTCTGGTCTTCGGAATGATTTATTTGAGTATGATTTTCAAAAAGCCACGTGGATGAAATGGACATTTTCGGGGCAGTATGTTGCTTCTTTTTTTTTTTTAATTTCTCTTAAAGAAAAACTTTCTAATTTTTTTTTATTTTTTAATAGAATGGCGGAAGCTCGTTCTGGTCATGGCGCCGCTGTTTATGATAATAAAATGTGGATTTATGCTGGATACGGTGTCAATGGTAGTTTAAACGATATGTGGGCATTAAATTTAACGGTAAATGAAAGAATTTCAAGACAGTTTTTTGCCTTTTTAATAAAAAAAGAACAAAATTGAAGATAATTTTTGGAGAGCGTAAGAAGGGATTTTTTATTTTGAAATATCTTTGAAATTAAATTCTACCCAAAAGGGGGATCACTACATTTAACGTTTATTACTTTTCAAAGTGATTTGGACAAAAGGAACAAGCGCAGTTGTGTTTTTAATTCAATAATATGTTAAGCGTTACCCCTTGTAAAATCTAAAGAATCGCATATAATTCTTGATAAATAAAAGCGAGTAGTGTAGCACAGATCGCCTATAAAATCAGTTAATCGGAGGCTTAACTTCAATCCAGGCAAATAAATTTATTCTCTTGATAAGTCATGTCAACAGTGAGAAAGAGTCATTTTTATGGTTGCTCGGCAGCTTAGCCAACAGTTGTGTTTTTTGCTAGGATGTCTCATGCTGGTGGTGTACAAATATCATCTAAAATATTATTAGATCGTCTGACCTTCGTAGTCATATCGTTCTTGCTTAAGGCCCGTCTCACACTGTAAACTGCAGCCTTCCCACTAACTGATCTCTCTCCGATCATGTCGAATTTATTTGTGACGAGACACTCTTGTTCCTCAGATTTGGCTTCAAACAATTTTGTTATTTTACACAGAAGACTCGAGACAGTATGATTGCTAGTCAGTGCCATTTCCGAAAAAGAAATTCTTCTCGTACTTGTTAAAAATCTTTGGAAATTTAAACAAAACTGTTTTGTAAATCGCCAATTTTTATTAAAATTTCCCACATGGGATGTTTTCGAATATCATTCATTCATTTAATTAAGGAAAATATTCGTCGCAGCATTAAAAAAATAAGAAAATGGGTTTTTAAATATAATTTCCCTTAAAGGGAAATTTGTTAATATAAACACCTCAATTCTAAATATTCATTTTTCCCAAGAATGAAATGCCCCTATTCTCAATCGTCGGGGAAGGGAATAACATGAGAGATGGAATTTTGTATATTCGAAATCAGCTGTTTGTGTCATTTGTTTTCTTTTGGTTAAATATTTTCAATAAGAAAAGTGGAATTGCGAACAAATTATTAAAAAGTTAAATAAAAATGTTTAGTCCAGCATTTGTGATGGCAGTTGATGCAGAAAACGATGAAATGCGGCAGCAGGACAAGAAGCAAGTGAGAGTAGCACGGAAAAAGTTACGTGATGGTAGTAACCCACTTGACTTGCCGCAAACTTTGTAAGTACATAAAAATGTATTATTTCGTTTTGTGAATGAAAGTTTCTTTTCGAAGATTTGAAAAGTACTACAGGTTAAATAAACCGGCGTTTCAAGTATTTGTTTGAAGTTTTAACATCTCACCTACAGCCAAAACGTAAATCGTTTGGAATACTGCCAATAGTGAAACTAAGTGCAGCTAAAATAACAAACGTTTGCTATGCATTGCATAACGTTTGCCTTTATTTCAAATGCAATGCGGCAGTTAACGAGGGAGAAAATGTCGAATTTCTCAGCGTTCAAGACGATGCTGCGATACCTTAGCCTAGCCTCTCCGCAGTATTTGGCCGTTGCCCAAAACATTAGAAATAATATAGGAAACAATCTGCTTTAAATTTCAAAATATAAAAATAATAGAACGCTTTTTTTAATATTGTTAATATCAAAAATAAACATCACATTTAATTCATTCTTCATCACATTGTTCATCATAAATTTATAATTTATAAAATTTATTATCACATTTTATAAAAAGAAACTAAAAAATAATTCAGAAACAAAAAATAGAATTGATTTCTTAAAACTACAAAACAAAAACCTCAATTATTAACAGAATTCACTTTTAAATGCAAAGAACAACTAAAAACTAAAATTAAAAAGTAAAACAATTCATAGAAATTAAGTGGTATTTTTCCCACGATTCGAAGAAGGAAGAATTGTGACTGATGGAAGTGGAAGATAAAATACCCACTTAATTTCTATGCTTTAAGTCTTCTAATTCTAAAAGTCTAGGGTTTTTTTTCAATTTTGTCTTCCACTTTTCTCAGTCTTAATTTTTCCATAAGTAAATTGTGGCGCTTTTGCTCCTTTAGTTCTTCCTTCTTCAAATCGTAAAGGCGGTCTACAGATCGGTATAGTCTTTTAAAGCTTTGCTGCTGCTCCTCTATGGTTGTCAACATCTGCTTTTAAATATTTATCTCCTCAGCTAAAATATCACTAGGAGAAATATGTGTGGGCCGACGGTTTTTGCGTTGTATAATCAACATCACTGTTTTCCACTACATCGTCTGCCACCAAAAACTCCATTGAAGCATGTGGCAAGGTGTCTCTACTTTCTTCTGTGCTGGTAGAAGAACCTAGCCCAAACGTACTAGCAGCTACACCTTCCACAGACTCCTTCATACCAATTAAATTGTAATGCCTCTTCGTTTGGAGAAAATTTTTGCTCCATATTGGACCCTCCACTTGTTCCTCTACACAATTTCAGATTTTGTGGTGCACGTACTTCTTCTGATCGCACCATACCTGGAAAATATTTTGCACTTTCACAATGTGTGTATATTGCAAATTGTTATTTTTCTTATCAATACCTTCTTCCACTCGGCAGCATTCAATTCCACCTCCAAACTGCGCCATACTCGGTTCAGGTCGTCTTTGCTACCCTTATACCATCCACGAGCAATATCGGGGTGAGCTATCATTGCATTCAAAAGCACGTCGAACTGTTTGTTGTTTTTGACCTAAAAGTAAGAATAAATTACGAAATTATCACTATTTTTTATTAAATACTTTACATTTTTCGCTCAGCTCCCTTGCAGTTTTTTGACGCAATTTCTCCCAAAATTTGTCATCACATTCTCCCTTTATTTGACATTCATAATAGCTACTTTTTTCCCCGGGGGGAGTTTCCCGTTTTCGAAGTTCGTTTAGAATTAGGGAAAAGAGAAAAAATTCCCAGGGAGATTTCATTTAGAATAGGGGAATTGGGAATAGGGAATAACTTCCCAGGGAATTGCTATTTAGAATTGGGGTGAAAACAAAGAGGACCTTTCAAATATAAAGAAATTGTTTTAATTTGGAAAAGTATTTTTTTTTCAAACTTAAAAAAAGCAAAAGAATAACTTTTCATAAAATTCCCCTTGAGTGATTTTAAATTAAATTATCCCTACAGGAACATTTGTTAATGTAGAATAATGTGCCAGAAATAAATCTTCCCTCTTGGGAAATCTTTATTTATGAAGGGAAATTTTTAAATTTCGTTACAATTTTTTTTATATGAATAGAATATAAAAAAAAATCTTTTTATAACATACTTTTTCTCAAGGGAAATTCTTAATATGAAAAGAAATTTCGAAATTCTAATAGGAAAAAACATATAAAAGAAATTAAAAACAGAAATCGTTCACTTTACAGAAAGAAAACCATCAATGGGAGAAAATCGAACAGAAGGGAGAATGTCCACCAGCTCGTTACGATTCTCCAATGGCAGTGGCACGAGATTGTATCTATGTGTTTTCGGGGTGCGGTGAGCAAATAACGAATTCTTTATTTGAATTTAATTTTAAAACTAAAACGTAAGTAAAACAACAATAAAAAAATGACAAAAATAAAACATTTAAAATTAAAAATTCTTGTTCACCCAGCTGGCGTCGTATTGGCAACGAACATATTTTAACAGGTGCTGCGTCTCAACCACCCTCAAAACGCTATGGCCATACTTTGGTCCATCATGATCGCTTCTTGTATGTATTTGGTGGTTATACTGAATTTACAGTTCTCAATGATTTACATTGCTACGATTTGGATTTCCAAAACTGGTCGATTATACAACCTGAGGCCAATTCAGATGTGCCCTCGGGTAGAGAATTTCATTCAAGTATCGTTCTAAATGATGCCATGTATATATATGGTGGCTGCAATGTAAGTATCAGTTATGATACTTATCGGTTTCAATTCCCAAATTCTCCAAAATGCACTTTGCGCGATGATTATGGGAAATTTTTCAGTGAAAAACAATTCTGCGATATAAAATTTATAGTGGGTCCCGAAGAAATAAAAATGATGGCTCATATAGCCTTCGTGGCAGCCAGATCAAAGTATTTAAGAACAAAAATATTAACTGCCCGTGACGCCAGTCAACAGCAAATTGAAAAGGTATTAGATTCAAAATGCATCGAAGTCGGTGCATGTCCTCAGGCTGACAATCAAGAATCTTTATTAGAGGTTAGATTACCCAATGCCAATCCCGAGGCCTTTGAAGTCATTCTAAATTATATTTACACCGATCGCATAGATTTAAAAGAATCGCACAACAAAAATATAATAATTCTCATAGCGGATATTTATCAGTTGGCGGATCTATTTTCAATGCCAGGCTTGGCTCATGGTTGTATCCAGTGTTTGCATTTTAAAATCAATAAACAAAATGTTTTAGAGGGCTTGTGTTATGCTGATAAAAGCAAGTGGGTGATCCAATTTTTATGTTTATTTTCCAAGAGTTCCCGAAAAGAGTTTTTATTTGTTTTCATTTATTTTTTAAGGATACAAATTGTCAAGGATCATTGTATGAATTTCTTGATTAAAGAAGAAAATGTTGCCGATGTTAAGAAGTTCAAAGAATTTAGTGATTTAGACAAACCCTTACCGGCAGAAATTGTACGCAAAAAATTAAATCCTGGTAAAATATTAACGGATCCCAATATGGATGCTGTCGGTATGTTGTGTTGAAGAAGATTTTTGTCTAAAGTGTTCCAAAATTGAATATTAATCGTGTTTTGTAAGGCGCCACCTTGGAGAGTGATATGGCAGTATTTTTAGAGTCTACGGGCAGAGATTTTTGTGACATCAATTTGGTTTTGGACGGTCAATTTATAATGGCTCATAAATCTATATTAGCAGCTAGAACTCAATATTTTGAGAGCATGTTTCGTTCATTTCCGCCACCGGATAATACAGTGAATGTAAGTTATTAAATAGTTGTTAATTGTTATTCAAAAATATAATAGAATATGATTGATCGATTTAAAAGTGACTATAACTTTTAGAGGACATCGTCATGTACTTCGATTATTATCATTAAATATTAGAACGATTTAAAAAAATCGAAAATAATTGCAAAAAAAATATTGTTTTTAACTTTAAGGATACAAATATATTTTATAATCTTAAATTTTAAAAAATGTCCTTAAATAGTACATTTTTTAATAAAAAAGTACCAAATTTACAAAACTTAAACGGTAAAATTTAGGAAAAATTAAAATTTGTTAAACCCTTTTCTTCCTACAAAAGTACAAATTAATGCATAAATACGAAATTAAAATTTTTGTAACTTAAAAAAGTACCATTTACTACTAAACTACTAAAGATGTCCGCTTTTTTTTATAAAAATCAATTTTAGAAACAAATTTTATTTTTAACAAAATACCGACATATTTAAAAAGAGCTGCAATTTCAATTTTTTTCTAAAAATAAATCAACGTAGCAACAAAATAAACAAAAATACCAAAATTGAAAAATTGGCAATTAAAAAAATTCAAATAACATAAAACGATCTAAAGGATAATAAGATTTTTTTTTGAAAACGATATTTACTTAAAATAAAAGTACCAACATGTTAAAAATTCAATTCGTATTAAAAGACTAAATGGGCCAATAAAAATATATTTACAATTTCAAAAACAATATTACAAAATTAATAATTGCTAGGAATATTAGAAAGTACCACCAAGCCATAAAAATAATACCAGAATTAAAAAAAAACCATTTGGGCTACAATTATCATTTTTTGTTTAACGCAATATGACAATATCGAGAAAACGTACTGATATTGGTACAAATGGTTTTTAATTTAACAAAAGTTGCACTTTTTGTAAATGTAAAAACAACTTAAATTAAAACAATCTAGATTTATCTGAATTGTGATAAAATATAAGCACAGACATTTCCTGAATAAGAAGTAACGATTTTGCTGTTTTTCAATTTTAACAATTTTAAATATCAATGAAAAAGTACCTTCTTGACAAAGAACCAGAAAAACATATCCAAATGAAAATGATTTTAGAAGCTTTTTAAGAATAAATGTGACTTTATTTCTTTAAATACAGGGTGTTTTTTTAAGCCCGATAGAACTTGAAATTGTAAAAAATAACACAAAAAATTAAACTGTAATCAAAATTTCTTTTTTATTCGAAGGATCAATACGTGACATTAACATTTGAAAATGATTTCGGGCATATGGGCACCGCGGCTGTTCTTGACGAAGCGCATTCTGGACGTCCAATTTTGGGCCACTTTTTCGAGCACTGCTGGGCGTATGTCACGAATAACACGAACAATGCTGTCCTCCAAGGCGTCAATTGTTACTGGTTTATCAGCATAAACCAGTGACTTCACGTAGCCCCACAGGAAATAGTCGAGTGGTGTCAAATCGCACGACCTTGGAGGCCAATTGACAGGTCCATTTCTCGAAATCAACTTATCGCCAAATTTTGATTTCAATAAGTCGATGGTTGCGTTCGCTGTATGGCACGTAGCGCCATCCTGTTGAAACCACATCTCGTCCGGATCAATGTCATCCATATTTTTAAACAAAAAAATCATTGATCATGGTGCGGTAACGATCTCCATTGACCGTAACGCGAGCTCCGGCCTCATTTTTGAAGAAATAAGGTCCGATGATGCCAACCGCACCAAACGGTGCATTTTTCTGGATGTAATGGAGTCTGTAGGGTCTGTTGTGGATTGGTCTCACTCCATATGCGGCAATTTTGCTTATTAACAAACCCGTTAAGCCAAAAATGCGCCTCATCGCTGAACACAATTTTGCGATAAAACAACGGGTCAGTTGCCAACTGCTCAAGAGCCCAATCAGCGAAAGAACGACGCATATAATGGTCTCGTGGCTTCAATTCCTGCACCAGCTGGATCTTATACGGGTGTGGGCCGAGATCTTTGCGCAAAATTTTCCACGTAGTGGACGGACAGAGCCCCAATTCCTGCGACCGACGACGAATTGATAAATTTGGATCTTCTTCCACACTTTCGTTTACAGCGGCGATATTCTCTTCAGTACGCACATTCCTTCGACGTGTTGGTGTTATTGCATCCTCTAGAGAGTATGTGGTAGGAAATCTATCGACAGTTCGACGAATGGCTTGTTCAGATGCACGATTATGTACGCCATAATCGACGACTGATTTTCAAAGTAAATTTGGATAATTTCGTAGCGTTGTTCAAGCGATTCATGATGATTTGTCAGAGTATACTGAAAAAAAAAAAAATGTTTCATCAAAATTTCATTTTTTGTGTTACTTTTTACAATTTAAAGTTCTATCTAGCTTAAAAAAACACCTTTTACATGCACGATTTATTTAAAAACGAATATTTTATTAAAAAGTACCGATTTTTCCTCCTTTGAGGAAATTGAACATTTCACAAAAAAGTTAGTCAAACAAAAGAGAAAATTAGAAAAATAAATCTTTCTGATTTTCCATATTAAAGTTTGTTTAAAAGTATTTTTTTTTTCAAAAGAATTAAATTCTCATTTGGTTTTTAAAAATTTCACTGCATATAAAATATATTTAGTTTTACGAAATAATTAATTTATTTAAACTTTTTCAGATTTCTATTGGTGACAACATACCTTCTGTGGAAGCCCTTCAATCACTGCTGCGTTATATTTACTATGGCGATATTAAATTACCGCCTCAGGATGCTTTATATTTACTTCAGGCTCATAATTTTTATGGCCTTTCCAATGATCACTTACATTCGTTCTGCAAATATTCTTTAAAAATCAATATAACACATGATAACCTTTTGCAAACTTTAGAAGCTGCAGATTATGCTAACCTTTACGTTATTAAAGAGCATTCCTTAAAGCTGATTGCAAAGGATTTTGCACATTTGCCAAAAATATCGGCTCTATTGCGTGAGCTTTTATTGGAAATTATAAGAGCTGAGGAATCATGCAGCAGCGTTAATACGGATAACTGAAAATTGGTGTTATTACAACCTGCTTTACAATTCAATACAAATAGCGAAGTGTCTACAAAAGGACAATGCTCTCTGACACCTTAAAGTAAATTCTTAAAATACGACTTTCAATTTGAATTTTTCTATTTTATTATTATTTTTTGTGTATTTTAAAAATAGCAAAAGAAGTTATTTTCCTCTAAATAATAAATGTTTAAATGTTTAATCTATCTTAAGCCTGTATGGCTGTATGTACGTAATTGTATCCTTTAAACATATTTTCTTTATTAAACTTTTTATAATTAATTGAAATCTTTTATAATTAAAAAATTTATATTTTATTTGTTTTTTGTTTCAATTAAACTTTTTGTCAATTTTAACGTTCCGATTCTAAATACGATAAATGAATTTCTGAAGCTTAAAACATGTTGAATGGTTTCTAAGTCGCCCTATAAATTTAATACTTTAATTTTATATTTTATTCTTTATACTTTCTATTAATTATGTAATTAAAAAGATTTATTAAAATAAAAATATAATTGAAATAAATATTTTGGACACAAAATTTTATTTAATTAAGTGCAGCCTAAAAGTGAATATTGGATGGGGTGGGCAAATTTGATGTTACAAATTAAATTGACTTGAAATACAAACTTTTTCTCTACATTTTCAGTTTTATGAATGAAAAATGTAACGTTGAAATATGGGAATTAACAATGGCAAGTCTCCTCCAGCACCTCTAGTACGTTGGCACATGATGTTCGCTCTTTTTCACAAAATTTTAAAGCATGTTTTCTCGAGCAAAGCTTTGCATATCTCGTCGATAAAGCGTCGAATTTCATCGTTCAGAGCATTAGTTATTTGTGAATCGTTCACGTAATCTCGATATGTATATCAAATGGCCCCCATAGAAAATATTTCAGCGGCTTTAAATCATAAGAACGAGACGCGACAGGGAAATTTCTGATGCAATAACTGAATTGTGTGGGTGGCGCCATCTTACTGAAACCAAAACTCACTAATGTCAACATTAGCCAATTGTGGCCACAAAAATTGGTTTGGTACCGCAGAGAATTCACGGTGACGTTGTTTCCTTGCTCATTTTCGAAGAAATACGGGCCGATGATACCCGATTAGATGTTTTTTTTTATACACATTTATTTATTGAATCTTCAAATATGATTTAACAATAAGAATACAAATTTTAATACTAAAAACTTTATTTGAAGCTGGCCAATGCTAGACAACAAGGTAATTACGTGATAAGATTTACCTCTGCACCTGGCTGTAAGTCTTAATCACATGGTGGCGGTCAAACCACTGTGAATGAAAAGCAACGTCATTCACGTCCTAGGAAGCCGAAGACAAATTCTAGCAACAGGTCTTTTCTAGTTGCAATTTCAGCGGTTCCAGAACAGGGCTGCAAACTACTACTCCTTGCTGAAGAGCAGGAGACTATCCAACTCCTGGTCCAGAGCACATGACTAGCACGCTCACTGGGTCTAGGATCATTCACCAGGTAGGTGTTATTAAAGGCGAGATGATCCTGACCATTATTAAAAAACAGACCTGTTATGGGGAATACTCCCGAAGGGCCAACCTCAATAATCAGTCAGAGAAACAGCTAAATGCCCAAAGAGACATATAGCGGAAACTCTGCGGGATACAGATTCCCGTGGAAATAACATGAAGCTTCCAGTTGACCCCTGCTGCCTTCAGGGGACTGGGCTGGCTCCCTTATACCCCCAGCAGCATAGGTCTAGATAGTCAAGTATTCTATAAAGATCGGTAAATGTGTCCCCGGGGGGGAACAACAAGGTAATCTTTCAGCGGGTGCTAAATCTGCAAAGTCATCTGTCTTGTGCTTGGATGATAACAAGGGTATACCTCCTTCTCAACCGAGCATGGCCGCCAAAATTAAAGACGTTACGTGCGAGTGGGTTAGTGTGTTTTTCAAGTACTCAATCGCGAACCTGTCGAATTCTGCTTTTACCAAGGGCACGTTTAGGTCTTCATGAATTCGGGAGTTTTTAATACACCATGGAGCTGCTGTAATCATACGGAGAATTTTTGTTTGTTGCTTTTGAATTTTTAAAATATTTGATGCTGAGGCTGTATCGCCTTGTACAACAAAAGTTTTCAATCCAATTTCAGGATAGAGATTCTACCGATAAGCCAATTCAGTGGCACTGCTTTTAGTTTCATCTGAGTCAGTTTTGCATCAAGATGAGACTTCCACGTAAGCCGGTGATTAAGGTGAATGCCAAGGTACTTGACTTGATTAAGCTGTGGGATTACTTGATTGTTGATCTTGATTGGCAAGCATGTTTCCCTGCGCAGTCTAAATGTTACATGAATACATTTCTGTTCATTTACTTTGTTTTAGCCATTTCACTAAATTTTTAGTGTGTTTCTGCAAATTTCGCGACGTTAATTAACGATTTTCGTAGACGCTAAGAAATGCAGTATCATCTGCAAAAGTTGAAGTGTGGATTTGGGATCCTACTGGGATGCCAGACGTATAAATTAAATACAAGGTAGGATCCAGTATACTGCCTTGCAGGACTCCTGCTTTACTTGGCTGGAGGGGGGGGGGGCTTGTGAAGTCACCTTCTTTAATGATAAATTGGCGACCATACAAGTAACTTTCCAAAAGTTTGTGGGTGCTTGTAGGCAAATTTAGCTTTATTTTCTTAAGTAAGCCGTGGTGCCACTCTTGAGTGCCACGCTTGAGAAACGTCAACGAAGAGAGCTCATCAATATGTTTTGTCTTCAAAAGACTTTCGTATGACATTCACTAATCTGTGTGTTTGTGGAATGGTGCTGTGCTTAACCTTAAAACTGAATTGATGGTTGGGGATACATCCTAAAGCATTTAGTACGGGAGTCAACTTTATCAGCACTAACTTTTCGAACAATTTAGAAATCGTTGGCAGTAAACGTATTGGTCCTTCCCGGGCTTAGGTATCATTGTAATCATAGATAGCTTTCAATCTGCAGGAAAATACGATTTTACAGGCGTAAAATAGCGTTAAAAATAAAAAGCATAATTCTTCTAGCTGCTCTAGGTAATTGTTAAAGCATTTTGTTGCTAATTTTATCAATAAATGGAGCTTTTGTGGTCTGATTAGATTGCGATCACTTTCTTTGAATGTAATGGTTTTCGAGGACTGTTTGTAGATTTTGTGAGCTTGTTTACATAACCGCCTAATTGAAAGTGAGCCTCATTACTAAAGATGATTTTGTTGAAAAATGCCTCCCTCGTTTTTGTTCGGTTGTTCAAACAGCCAATTCGCAAAAGTCCAACTCCGATTTTGACTCCTGAAAGAGTTCAACTTTATAGTCGTGAAAATGAAGATATTTAGGCAAAATTTGTCGCAAACTGCCAACTGCTGTAAACGTCAACGAGTTGATGTTCCACTGTCATTCGTAACATCATTTGCATAACTACCAGCAACAATACCGTGAGCCTGGAATTTAGCGATAAAATTACGGAGAAACAGGAGAAAACTTTGATACAATAAAATTATCACCATTTTGATAGTAAATTTTCATAATTAAAATTCTTTGCTCAAGAGTTCTACATGGAGGAAACATTGTATGTGATCTAAGAGGCAGAGAAACTTATTTGTTTCGCTTGGGTATGATTTTACGTCAACCCGCGTCAAATTTGGTTTCGGCTATATGCCATTTTCAGTGTTCTCTCTATCGACATTGTCGGACAAGATCGCTGTTAAGGTCTTCATGGGGAACATTTCCTACTGGGTCATGTCTTGTTTGTTTTACAACATCGACTGGTTGATGTTGCTTGTTACAAAATTTACCGCTTATCGCGACACACATTAAAACTGTGTGTAAAAAAAATGTAGTTTTGGGGACCGACTGGTTTCACGTATCCAGTCGGTGGTTTTGCTAATTAGAATTTTTTCTTATTTGATTATTGTTCGGTAACCAGCATAGCGACCGGTCGATCTAGTGTACTCCAATTGTTTCAGTTAAAATATTCAATCAACTTTATAAAACATTATTAAAACAAATAATTATAGTTGAAATTATAATAAAGGGAGATGCAATCTCAGTTAAACTAAGCATCCATGTGTTTGTTAATTTAACTATATATAGATATATATATACACATAGAAAAACATAAACGACAAAGGTTTCTGTCGTACATTTTGGCGACCGTGACAGGACGGTCTGTGATAAGTGGCACAACATAGTAAAATTTAAGAAAATATGTTGTAAAGTGGCGCCGTAAACTACACGCAGTGCTATTTGTTGAGTTAAAATAGAGTTGAACAAATTTATTGAAACTTAGTCGGAGCTACATAATTGCAAAGTTGTTGTCCAATCTTTAGTGATTAAATCATTGGAATTTCGTTTTTGTTGCTCATTATCGAAAATTTGTTGCTCTATTCATGCATTTGTTTGAGTGCTGCTGTTACGGAGTTTTTTGGTTACCGCTTATCGCAGCCGATCGAACATTTGTCGATGAAATTTACATGTGGTAATTTCTACAACGGAAACCTTTTTCTGTTCGTTAACAAAGCACATCCTATTATCATTATCGTGGTTGCTCTTCATTAAGAGACAAAAGAAAATAGGGTTGTGGACTTTCTATTAAATCCTGGAAATTTCTGCAACTGCAAATAGTGGTACATAATTTGGCGGCAATTATAGCGTCATTTAAAGGCGGTGTACCGTTAATTGTTTTACATAACATTCAAATATTTTGGAAAGTATATAAAGCGTCATTTACAAACTGTGTTCCGTTAGTTGCTCTACATATTGCTTTATAAATATTTGTTGCTTCATTCGTGTGTGACCATGGCTACCAATAGTGCTGATGTTACAATGGAGGAAGAATTGGCTTCGCTTAAACAACAACGTGGCACCATGAAGAGAAACATAACCAATGTTCAAAAGAAGGTCGAAAAAGATGGCGACAGTACTGACGCCACCATTTTAGAATGTCGGCTTCAAATTTTGGAGTCGTATTTTAAGCAAGTATGCCACATCCAAGGGCAAATAGAAAAACTTAATCCTGCCGATTTATCGCGAACCGATTTGGAAGAAATTTTTATTGTGGCCAAGGCGAAAATAGTCAGTTTGCTGAACAAACATCGTGGGTCTATGCAAATAGATCAAACATTGTTAAATGCTTCTGTTTCCAGTAGTCCACATCATACTCGTTTGCCATCGCTTAAGTTGCCCAAATTCGATGGAAAGTATAGTGATTATAAACGATTCATAACTACATTCCACAACATGGTACATGGGAGTTCTTCGATAAGTGATATTGACAAATTTAATTATTTATTAAATTGTTTATCTGGCCCAGCATTAGCAGTGGTGGAACCATTTCAAGTTACTGAGGAGAATTACCCGAAGGCGCTCAAAAGGCTAAAGGACAGGTACGATAATAAGGTGCTTATATTTTTGGAGCACATAAATACGTTGTTCAACATTGCTGTGATGTCCAAAGGTGATAGTGCTGCGTTGAGAAATATAATCGATACAGTGTCAGCAATCCGTGGTTCTCTTTTGTCGCTGGGGTCAGAAATGGACGTTCTGAATGGACTTTTGACTCACATTGTTCTATCAAAATTAGATTCTGAATCTAAAATGAACTATGATGAAAGACAAGACTTCAAATCGTTGCCCTCATGGGATTCCTGCTATGAAACTTTGAGCCATCGTTGTCAATTTCTGGAAAGTCATGGAAAAAAGGTTGAAGTGCATGACAAATCGAAAGGTGCGAAACCAAAGCCAACCAACAACAGGTTCTCTCATACTTTTGTCAACTCAAACTCGAATTGTGTGTACTGTGGTTCTCCGGACCACAATATATCAACGTGTTCATCGTTTTCGTCGCTGGTTGTTTCCGAACGTTTTTGTTTTATAAAACGTAATAATTGCTGCATCAATTGTCTTCGCAAAGGTCATATGCTGTCGAAATGCTTAGCAAAATCTCGTTGTCGTGTGTGCCAGTCTCGACACCACACACTGTTACACAAATATAGTAGCCCTGAGCAAACTGATAGTTCAACCTCACAACAAGTTCATCCCCAAACATCTCCTGGCAACCAAAATAACCCTGTTTCGTTTGTAGTCCGCTCACTTAAAAGGGCGATCATCCCAACAGCTGTCGTTCTCGTAAAGGATTCTTGCGGCACATTTCATCCGGTAAGGGCTCTGCTTGATTCGTGTTCAGAAATTAATTTCATTTCAGAAGAAACGGCAAAAAGGCTCCGCTTGCGATCTCGGCCTTACCATCAAAAAGTCTCTGGAATTGGCGAAGTACGCACAAACATCAAAACCTCGGTGTGCGCTACAGTGAAATCTCGTGTGAGTGCATTCCAGTGGTCCTCTACTTTTGCAGTCACTAAATCAATATCAGCCCGGCAACCTGGTGAGTACATTCGAACATGTCATTGGAAAATACCACCGTCTCTCGAGCTGGCCGATCCGTTATTTCACAAACCACAACATATTGATATGTTGATTAGTACCGAAATATTTTTCGATTTGTTGCTGGATCATAAACTTCCATTGGGAGAAGGTATGCCGTGTCTCACCAGCACAGTCTTTGGTTGGATAGTTGGCGGCTCTTATAACTCGGGTGCGCAAACTTCGTTGCATACATGTAATCTTGCCACTAGCTCTTCCAATATTGACTCCACTTTAAGACAATTTTGGGAAATTGAAGAATACGCCAACACTCCATCGAAATATTCGCCCGAAGAAGAAGAGTGTGAGCGCCAATTTGTGCAAAGCGTTTGCACAAACAAAAATGGAAGAATTGAAGTTCGTTTGCCGTTCAAAAAATCTCCCGAAATATTAGGAGACTCATTCGAAATAGCCCGTAGGCGTTTCTTGTCGCTCGAAAAACGCTTGGAACGTGACTCAACGTTAAAATCAATGTACGTCGAGTTCATGGACGAATATTTGTCACTGGGACATATGTCGCCCTACACTTATTCATTGAGTGGCCCGAATTATATTATACCGCACCATTGTGTTCTTCGGCCACAAAGTACCACAACAAAAATCAGAGTCGTCTTTGATGCGTCGGCTAAGACTTCGTCGAATCATTCGCTGAATGATATTCTTATGGTAGGCCCTACAATCCAGCAGGACCTTATTACAACGCTTTTTTCGTTTCGATTACATCGATATGCTCTTACCGCTGACATTTCAAAAATGTATCGCCAATTTATCATCAATGAAAGCGATCGAAAATATCAGCTTATACTTTGGAGAAGCAACAACAAAGAAGAATTGAAAGTGTTTCAATTAAACACTGTCACATATGGGTTATCAGCAGCGCCATTTCTAGCAATTCGTAGTTTGGTTTTATTGCAGAAAAATATGGGAGCTCCTTTCCTCTTGGCTCGCAGGTTCTTCGTGATGACCTTTATGTCGATGACGTTCTTACTGGCTCCCATGACGTGGAGACATTACTCAAGAAGAAGTACGAACTTGTCAATCTATTAAAATTACATGGTCTGGAGTTGGCAAAATGGAACAGCAACTATGGAAGTATCAGCAATACGCAAGATGACGAAATTCACATCAAAATCGAAGATGACGTCACCAAAACATTGGGTATGGCTTGGAAACCAAAAAGTGATATATTTTGTTTTCGATTCCAGTTGCCAAAAGTTGTTGCCCCGACTAAGAGGTCCATTTTGTCAGTCGTTGCAAAAATTTACGACTTGCTCGGCCTTTTGAGTCCTATCGTTATTCGTGCCAAAATCGTGCTCCAGGAAATGTGGGTCCAACAGTGTAATTGGGATGATATCATCAACAGTCACCTAAAATCACTGTGGCTCCAAATTCAAGAAGACCTCGAGTATATGGAAAAAATTGAAGTACCTCGATATGTTTTTACTGGTCCAGAATATCGAGGAGAAATTCATGGGTTTGCGGACGCCTCTCAACGAGCATATGGGTGCTGTATTTACTATCGTGTATGCATTGACGGGGTCTATCAAAATGCATTACTCATCGCAAAATCAAAGGTTGCTCCCATAAAGGCCCAATCTGTTCCTCGCCTCGAATTATGCGCCGCTGTGCTGTTAAGTAAAACATGGATAAAAATTAAGCCGAAAATTCAAGAGTTTGTTTCATCAACCTATTTTTGGACGGATTCAAAAATAGTTCTTCAATGGCTTAAATTACACTCATCAACATTACAATGTTTTGTCGCTAATCGTGTCTCATATCTACAAGAAAATACGAGAGATGTTTTTTGGAGACACGTTCCCTCGAAAAGTAACCCAGCAGATCTTGTTTCCCGTGGTTGCAATGCTCAGAAGTTGCCCAATACAATTTGGTTCACCGGTCCAGATTTTCTTCAACAACACTCTTCAAATTGGCCCCCTACTGAAGAAGAAACATCCGTTAGCCCATTAGAATGCAGAAAGGCAGCTGTTTTTAAATGCTCTGGTGTCACACCAAGCATCATAGAAGGCGTAATCGATAAGCATTCATCGTATTTTAAAATTATTCGAATAATCGCTTATATTTTTCGTTTATTCAACAGATGCCCAGCAGACCACGCATTGAAGCCTCAGGACCTTGTTCATATTCAACCCATCGAACTAGACCACATCTTCTTTCGAATTGTTGCCCACATTCAGCAATCTAATTTTGGAGGCGACTTGCAAGCACTGGCCAAAGGAACAATTGTGCATCCATCGCTCCAGAAACTAACTCCATTTCTCCATGAAACCAACGTGGGCAGTGGCGTCGTCAATATAATTCGAGTTGGCGGGCGTTTATCAAACGCTCCAATCCCTTATGATGCTCGGTTTCCAGCGCTGTTGCCAAAAAACCATCGCTTCGTAAAATTGTATAGTGAACAACTGCATCGAAGCCATTTGCATGCAGGTCCGAAGGTTTTGTTGGGCATCTTGCGTCAGAAGGTCTGGATAGTAAACGCTAGGGACGTAGTCCGGAAAGTTGTTCGTGAATGCGTGCACTGCTTTCGCTATAAACCGAAGTTGGTAGAGCAAATTATGGGTAATTTGCCAGCCGATCGCCTCAGAGCGCATCGTCCGTTCTTAGTTGCAGGCGTCGACTTTTGCGGCCCTTTTCTAACATCATATCGCATTCGGGGTAAGGCTCCATACAAAACATACATCGCTGTTTTCGTTTGTTTTAGTTCAAAGGCAACGCATCTGGAACTGGTCTCAGATTTGTCCACAAATAATTTCATTCTGTGCCTCAAACGGTTTGTTGGTCGCAGAGGAATACCTCAGAAACTCTATTGCGACAACGCTACCAACTTTGTAGGAGCTCACAATAAGCTCAATGAGCTTAAACAGTTATTTTTTGGTGAAAGCATGGCCAGCGAATTACATACCTATACGTCACAGGTTGGCTTCGAGTTCTGTTTCATACCTCCTCGTGCTCCACACTTCGGTGGCCTATGGGAGGCTGCCGTAAAATCTGTCAAAACGCTCCTCGTAAAAAATGTCGCCCAAGCTTACCTAACCTTTGAAGAGATGCAGACCCTAATCATCGAAATTGAAGCCATTTTAAATTCACGCCCGATTTGCCCACTGTCAGACGACCCAAATGATGGCGAAGCGTTAACCCCAGGCCATTTACTAATTGGGTCCTCATTAATCGCTTTACCAGATGAAAACCTCAAAGACATCAAACAAACGTCGCTCACCCGTTGGCAACGTATCACATATTTAAAACAACAATTTTGGCATCTCTGGTCCCGTGATTACATTACATCACTACAACATCGTTCCAAGTGGGTCAACGTACAACCTAACATCGTAGAAGGTCAACTAGTCGTCGTACATGAAGACAATGCCCCACCCCAACAATGGCATCTAACTCGAGTCACGAAATCTATAATCGGTGCAGATGGACGAGTTCGTGTGGTTGAATTAAAAACCAAAAATGGCCATTGTCGTCGTCCAATTCACAAGGTGGCTCCCTTACCTTCACAATTTTGAATCTTGAAAGAGAGGCCTTTCAACGGGGGGAGCATGTCGGACAAGATCGCTGTTAAGGTCTTCATGGGGAACATTTCCTACTGGGTCATGTCTTGTTTGTTTTACAACATCGACTGGTTGATGTTGCTTGTTACAAAATTTACCGCTTATCGCGACACACATTAAAACTGTGTGTAAAAAAAATGTAGTTTTGGGGACCGACTGGTTTCACGTATCCAGTCGGTGGTTTTGCTAATTAGAATTTTTTCTTATTTGATTATTGTTCGGTAACCAGCATAGCGACCGGTCGATCTAGTGTACTCCAATTGTTTCAGTTAAAATATTCAATCAACTTTATAAAACATTATTAAAACAAATAATTATAGTTGAAATTATAATAAAGGGAGATGCAATCTCAGTTAAACTAAGCATCCATGTGTTTGTTAATTTAACTATATATAGATATATATATACACATAGAAAAACATAAACGACAAAGGTTTCTGTCGTACAGACATGTCTATCTGTTTCATTTGTAGGGCCATCGCACGAATAATTGAGAGAAAGTAAATAGAGCAGAGAGTGACGTTATAAAGAAAGATGGTCATTCGTGCAAAGATAATAGAATTAGCCTTTGGGTATAGCTATAAGTCGGTGGTATAAGAATAGAACACGTTGTACAATAAATTGTGAATTTTAAATTTATTTTATTTAAAAAATGATTCCAAATAAAAATTTTTTTTAAAACAGCATTTAGCACGAAAACAAAGAAGAAGTTCTTCGACCCGCAAATACACTCACTCTCGTTTTACTTTTCTTTATTTAATTTTGCACAAAAATGGTTTTATGAGAAAATCCCGATATTTCATCACACATTTCTTCAAAATTTTACTAAATTTCTTTAAGTAGTTTATAATTCAACGGAATCATTTTCAATCTAAGCAATTTTATATCGCGCTTGATTCCTTTAAATAAATATTTCATGATATTCTCACAAAATATTTATTATTTTTTATTTTATTTTTATATTTATTTTCTTTACTTAGTTTTTGTGGGGCTATACGGAGCCAATCGAAACAATTTCAGCCCTAAAGTTCAAAATCCGTGATGTGATTAACGAAATAGGACCGAAATTTTGCCAAAAAAAGTGATTAAAAACTTTCGTGAAAGAAACGACATCTGTCAGCGTAGTCGTGTTGGAGCATATCATTTTTCATTCAAAATTGCCGAACTTTTCTCTTCGGAATACAATAAAAATTTGAATCATTTTAAACTAAATGTTTTGTTTTATTTTGTTTTAGAAAACAAACTTCTTGTTAAAAAACCCTTTACATGACAAAATCAGATTACTAGTGGGACACCTCTTATTTAATTTTATTTTCATTCTACCTGTTCTCATAATTTGTGTCAATTTGAATCGTCAACTTAGAAGGATTCAAAAGATATTTTTAAAATTTTTAATTTAATATTAAAGTCGTCATTTTTTGTAAATAATCCATGAACATTTTTAATGTTTGTTGACAACATTGGAATATACCATTTAAATCACATATTGCTTCAAAAAAAGGAAAATTTATTCACCCCTATTCAGCGTTGTTAGTTTGTGTTCAGCGTTTCGATTAAGTCTCCGCGTTCAGTTCCGTTGCGGTCGAAAATTGGTATTCTGAAGAAAAACGGAATCGAAAGAAAAAGAAGAAGACAACAATGTTTACAAAATTAATAGCATCACTGTGGAATGTGGAAATCAAATAGCAAAATAAGCAAGTTTGTTATAATTTTTTTCAACGAATGCAAAATTGAATACAAAAAATTTCATGTGTACATAATTAAAAATAAGCATTTTTTGTTGGAGGACCTAGTACATTGAGGACTTCTGCAGCTTCCTCCCAGAACACTGTTACTTCTTCCTTTGATCGCTGGTATCCACTTGCAATGTCTGCTTTAGATGCCATTATATTTGCCAATTTTCACACTGCTGCGTTGTTGTTGTTTTTGACCTGTAACACATAAAAACACATCAAATTCGGGACAAAAATTAACAATTTAAAACAAAACAAGAAATTAATTTAATTAAATAAATTAATTAATAATAATTTTAATGGTTTTTTATCGTTTCTGAACATTTTATTTCATTTTCTACTTACATATTTTTCAATTTTAAACATTTTAACTAAAAAACACAGATAGAGAAAACCCCTCCGTTAACAAAAAAACAACTGAGAAAAACGGAGCTCCGATCGTAATGCAGAATACATACAATCGAAAAAAACTGAAGGGAATCGAAACGCAGAATAACAAAGCTGCCAGACGGAGAAAATTTCGATTCGAATCGAAACGCAGAATAGCCCCAAATAAAATATAAAATTAAAGAATTAAATTCACAGGGCGACTTAGAAACCATTTGTTTTCCATCAAAATAATTTATTTCCTAAAATTATTATTTGAAAATAAAACAAAGAAGTTAGAACACTTTCCAAACGTTATAAAACATAAGTTTATTTAAATTAAATATTAATGGGGGATTAAATGTACAACGTACCTTGAGCGGGCAATACAAGAGTATGAAATGTAGCTTAACCAAAGAAAATCACTAGAGCAATGAGAACTAGCGAAAGCGAATTTCGTTAAGCTTACAATAGGGAGGTGCGTTACTTTGCGCCTAAACACCATTCAACATGGTTTAAGCTTCAATAATTCATTTATCGTATTTAGAATTAGAACGTTGTTAAAATTGACAAAAAGTTTAATTGAAACAAAAAACAAATTAAATAAAATATAAATTTTTCATTCATAATTCATCGGAATCATTTTCATCATCTAAGCAATTTTATTTCGTGCTTGATTCCTTTAAATAAATATTTCATGATATTCTCACAAAATATTTATTAAAAAATATTTTTATTAAAAAATAAACATCTTATGATATTCTCATAAAACATTTATTCAACTAAAAATAAAAATATTTGAAATAAATTGTAATGGGAGAGAGCACATCCATATTGCAATTTCACTATTGCTCAAGTAGCTAATCAGTGAATTTTACCCCAATATTCCAATATGATTCCGAGTAATTATAAATTACTTATTTCCATTGCATGTGCCCGTTGCTTTTTTGTAGAATTTTGTAAAATTATTTACAAATATTTTTTATTTTCTGGAATTTTCAAATTCAAATTACATATGAATGGTTTCAAATGGCAGCCCGTATATAGAAATGATTGAAAATAAACAATGTTTTTTGTTGTTGTTTTGAAATGTTTTGTAGTGTCTGTATGGAAGTGTCTTTGAGTCTTGCTGTCTATGCTATGTTGATTTTATGAAAAATTCTCATAGGATCAGCACAGTCTAAGCAGACATGAAGAAACTGGCACATAGAAAAAATTAATTAAATCAAGTTTTCTCTACGTTCTCAAGAAAGAGACAAATATAGTTTGTTGTTTTTTAAGAAAATGGGAAAATAAACAAAACAAAAACATGAAGAATAATAAGAATTAAAAAAATGTTCTACAAAAAAGTAATATTAATTATTAAATTTATATTAATAAATGATTAAATTAAGTGACAATATGATTTTAATTGGTTTCATGAGTAAAGTAAAACATATAAAAGTAAAAATATCATGAAACATGCAGTGTTTTTTATATAGAGTTTATGTATAGTTTGTGGAATCAGTTTGGCTTTGGATATAAGACTCTTAGGTTTCTGCTATAGAATATCGGGGGGAAATTCACTGATGAGCTACTTGAGCAATAGTGAAATTGCAATATGGATGTGCTCTCTCCCATTACAATTTATTTCAAATATTTTTATTTTTAGTTGAATAAATGTTTTATAAGAATATCATAAGATGTTTATTTTTTAATAAAAATGTTTTTAATAAATATTTTGTGAGAATATCATGAAATATTTATGTTTAATTTTTAATTATTTACTTTATTGAATTTTATTGTTTATTTTAATT
Source organism: Trichopoda pennipes (assembly GCA_030448955.1). NCBI lineage: Eukaryota > Metazoa > Arthropoda > Insecta > Diptera > Tachinidae > Trichopoda > Trichopoda pennipes. Next base: position 2,847,689 of record JASKUP010000056.1, on the reverse strand, counting down.
TTATTTGTTTAAATTCTATTAGTTATTACTTATTTTACTTCACTGAATTGCATTAAATGATCATAAAATTAAATATTTTAATTTTTAATTCGAATTTTAGAATTTTCAATTAATTATTTTAATCCAGAAAAATAGTTTTGGTTAAACGATTGTGGCTGCCAAAAGGTGACTCTCTCTTCTTTTCGCCGCTCTGCCTTTTATATTCTCCAAAAAACTTGCGGTTTTCTTCCTTTGGAAAAAACCCGCCAGTTTTCCAATTCAGCGACAGTGCTGCCATCGTGGCATATTTTGTCCATAAACATGGACAATTTATTTAAAGGAATCAAGCACGAAATAAAATTGCTAATATAAATTTTTTTTGAATTATAAAAGATTTTAATTAATTATAAAAAGTTTAATAAAAAAAAGTACAGTTACGTACATACACCCACCCATACAGCTTAAGATACATTAAACATTTATTTTTTAGAAGAAAATATTTTCTTTTGCTATTTTTAAAATTCAGAAGAAATAATAATAAAATAGAATGAATTTAAAATAAAAGTCGTATTTAAAGAATTTACTTTAAGGTGTCTGACAGCATTTTTGACAGCATCTTTTGTAGCCAGGACTATTAGGAATTATAAAAACAGGCTGTAATAACAACAATTTTCAGTTATCCGTATTAATGCTGCTGCATGATTCCTTATGTGAATCGGCAATAGCTCTTATAATTTCCGATAAAACCTCACGTAATAGATCAGATATTTTTAGCAGATGTTCTTTAGTACCGAAAATTTTGGTATGATTTGCAGCTTCTAAAGTTTGGAAAACGTTTTCGCATTTTATATTGTGTTCTAAAGAATATTTGCAAATCAAATGTAAATGATCGTTGGAAAGGCCATAAAAATGAGGAGCCTGAAGTAAATACAAAGCATCCTGCGGCGGTAATTTAATATCTCCATAGTAAATATAACGCAACAGTGATTGAAGGGCTTCCACAGAGGGTATGATGTCACCAATAGAAATCTGAAAGAGTTCAAATTAATTTATTATTTAAAGTGTTTATTTACGTAAAACTAAAAATATTTTATATGCAGTGAAATTTTTAAAAACCAAATGAGAATTTAATTCTATTATAAAAAAAGTATTTTTAAACAAACTTTAATACAGAGAATTACAAATTTCTTTTCTAATTTTCTCTTTTCTTTCACTAAATTTTTTGTGAAATGTTTAATTTCCTCAAAGGAGGAAAAATTGGTACTTTTTAATAAAATATTCTTTTTTAATTAAATCGTGTCTGTATTTAAAGAAACAAACTTATATTTATTCTTAAAAAGCTTCTAAAATAATTTAAAATTGAATATGTTTTTCTGGTTTTTTGTAAAGAAGGTACTTTCTTTTTCATTGATATTTAAAATTGTTTAGTTTTTTTTTTCTTCCTGTTTTAATTTATTAAAATTTCGTAGGTTTATAGTTACATGACACAATGATAAATTAATGGTCTTAGCGCCACTAGGGCTTTATTTGAGACAGGGTTGGCAACATGCATCTTAATTAGATTTTTGTGATAATTAAGGCGAACTAATTAAACATAATTTTTAATAAATTTTTAAGTATTGTTGCGAATATGTCTTGCTTAAGTTTTAAAATAAAACAATTAAGCAAACTACTGGTTACAAACTGCGTAGAAGTTTATACACACACAACTACAATTGGATATGCTGTTTACTACATGTATGCTGTTTACCATCTAAACGCGCAAGACAAAACAAAACTAATTTTACAACAACAAATATACATGTGTTTACCATCTGCGTAGTTTTCTAAGAAACCCTTGTTTACTAAAAGCAACAACAAATGTATTGAAATAAATCCCAAGCAAAAAAAAACCTTATCAGCATAAAAGCAAAAACAACTATACACACAGACATACAGGTGCCTATACATTCCATAAACAACCTACAACAACAAAATACACGCAAAGAGAGTAGAAGATTCTTCAATCTTCTAGATTCTAATTGGACAAGTAAATATAAATAGGGAGCGTCTAAGTGGATAATCAATCAGTGTAAAATTAAACCTCGTTAAAGTGAAAACGTGCATTTTAAGTAAATTGTTCTGTGTCAACTTTGTGTAGTTAAACTTAAATAAAATTGTCATTAGTTTAAAAACTCTAAAAACTGTTGCTATTTATTTTGAAATAAAGAACTCACAACAAAACGTTTATAAAAGGCACTTATAAACGTAACAGTATGTAGGTATGTAAATACAAAACTGTTGAAAAATAAACATTTAATTAGAAGACTATGGCAACACGACTGCGTTATAGTAATCCTTAGGTTAATATATATAATATACTTATTACATTGTATTCCAAACCAAGAATGATTAAATAAAGATTACGCCATCCCGCATGGATAAAAAAACATTGTGGAACTGTGACGTCACTCATGCTGTCTTTTCATTGGCTTATAAAATCATTGCTGAGAACTATTATGTTTGTGCAAAAACATGACAGTGGGACAAATTGTTATTTTTGTAACTAAATTGTTTGAAAGCAAAAAAATCTTTATAAGAATTCCACATATAGATTTTCGTTTCTAATATAACAATATTTACCTATTGCTGCAAATAAAATATAATTTTCAAAAAGAACTTTCTTTTCAGAATTCATATCTGCTATATCAATATCATACAAAGTAGTGAATAGCATGTCTTCAATACAATATTAAATGTTTGAGAAATTTAAATAGTTCCTAGAAGGAGTGCTGGAAAAAAATTATTAAATATTAATTAAATGAAAGAGTTAAATGCTTTTTAGGTGTAGAATTCATTTTATTTTGATATTTTAGCAAATTTTCTTTTTCGCTTATAAGTATTTTCAGCGATTTCAGCATTTAGTTTTCTAATTCTAAAATACATGCGACACCTGAAAAAAAGTTTTTTGACGTCTTCACTGGCTTCAATTTCTTTTGCTTCCAACAAATGCTTTTGTAAAAATTCGGTTGAAAGTAGTGATTTGTCACCATTTAATTTTGAAAATATGGTGTCACACGAACTCAGCATCTCTAAAAATGATTCAAATAAATATTTGCTTAATGTTAAAAAATTTACATACATTTGCATTTCCAAAGTTTTAATGTAAGTTTGGAGGCCATTATCTTTTTCAAGATCAATCGGACGTGGAGCATCTTCTGGGACCGCTTTTTCTTCAAAAGTGTTAGAAATAGCATTTTCCTTCTCAGTTTCACATACTTCTTCAACAACATTCGCAACTTCAGTTTCATTAGCAGTTTTCGTGTCACTTTCAATAGCACTAGTGTCTAAAGAAGGAACTGCATGGGATTTTAATATTTTCGCACGCCGTTTGCTAAATCCTGCTCAAAACGCCTCAGTAATGTACTGCAACAATCAATTTTGTTTTAACTTACCCATTTCAAATTTCAAGTTTCTTTCAAAATCCTCTTGCTTGAAATGTAAAGCACAAATTTTTTCCTTATCCACATTTACAGGCAAAATTTTGCAAAATGATACCCATAACTTCCTTCGATCTTCATCTTTCGGAAAATTGTAAAACGACACAGCTTTTGAAAAACACAAACGTTTTATTAAAAATATGCAAAATATTAGGTTTTAACATAATTTCTCACTTGTTTTTTTGCTGTTACTTTGTTTGCATTTGCCCACTGCACATTTCATATTTGCTCTTTTTCTTCTCTCTTCACTTTATTTCGTTTTTTGTTTTTTTCTTAGTTTTACAACTTTTAAATAACCAAATTTAAACACTTTTTATAGAATTTTAATTATTTTAATATTTTTTATAAAAATATGACACGAAATTCCTTGTTTACTAAACACCGATGTAATAATTTTTTTTAGAACTCTCTGAGTAAATTAATCTCAGGATTGCCAATTATTACAAAATACATAAATTTTTTGTAAGATATTATAAATTTCTCAAATGATACACACTTGGTAACCTTTGCGATGGGACTACTACGTCATCAAACGGTAAATTATTCGGATGGCGTAATCTTTATTTAATCATTCTTGTTCCAAACTACCGATATGTTCAATTCTCTCTCTCTGCTTTGTGGTTTCTGATCGACAAAGAGCAATTTTTAGATTTGAATTGTTTCGTGTGTTAAAAATGTTTTGGTTTCTGTTAAAACGAGTTGTATAGCACTTTAAATACATTTTTGGCAACTTCTTTGTAGAGTAACAAAGTGGAGTGCCGGTTGGGTAAATTAAATACAGCTTTGAGGGATTTGTTCCAGATAATTTGAAGATATTTTAAATCACTTTTTTTCGTATAACCATAGACAAGTGTAAGGTAGTAAAGATGACTTTGCATAAGGGCTTGAACAATTAAAAGCTAAGTACATATTTTCATTAAGTTTATATCTTGGCTTATAGACAATAATACCTTGAGCCGGTGATATTTTTGAACGAACATATTTAATTTGGTTTTGTTAACCCAAGTTGTTCTGAAGATCAGCTCCTAAGTACTTGATTGACACTACTACAACAATTTTTCTCCATTTGCCAATATTTCGCAATTCTAAAAATTACGATTTGGTTGAGGCCTGAATTTCATAAATTTTGTTTTACTTGAATTCAACATTAATGTTTTTAATTTTGCAAATTCTAAACGAGCTAAGAGCTGCATCCCTTTCAACATTCGTTTTTAAAACTAAATCTCCTTTGTAAGGGTAGAGCAAACATATGTAAGTCATCTGCATTTTACCATTTAAATTCAGATTAGCAATATCATTAAGATACTTATATGTGGCATACACAACATTACGCAGTGTTACCGACACTTTTAATATTAAATTTTGTATGTTTTGCAAAGAGTACCAAGAGTACTCATTAAGTGCACAACACTAACTAACGCGCTTTTAGCAGTCAAGTTGTTTTCACAACTCACTTCATTCTCTTCTTTTTTGGACTCTGCACAAGCAAACATCAATCTCGAGAATTTGCCGCCACTTAAACATATTGATAATTTTTGTTACTTAAATTAAATTAAATTAAAGTATTATAAATTTGTTGTAAAACTAGGTGTAATAACAAAATAATCAGCCAACAAAGGCCCTAATACACTTCCCTGAGGAACTCCAAATTTTACACTTACTAATGAGCTCTCTGAACTATTTATCTGAACTATTTATTTGGCTTTGGATGTAGAAATTGAAAAATAGCAAAATCGTTACTTCTTATTCAGAAAATGTGTGTGTTTATATTATTTGAGGTTAATGATGCCTTAATTTAGATAAATCGAGTTTGTTTTACTAAAATTGGTACTTTCTGCATCATTTTCTGAAAAGCAATAAAAAAATAAAATGTTTCCATTTGATCAACTTTTAATTAAATTTAATTAAAAAATTATTTTAAAATATCATTTTTCATAATTAAAGCTGTTTTTACTTTTACAAAAAAAAAATGCAACTTTTGCTAACCGGCAAATCTGTGCTAATCTGATTAAAAACTATTCGTACCAATATCAGTACGTCTTCCCGCTTTTATGACATTGCTTTACACAAAAAATGATAATTGTGGCCAAAACTGCTTTTTTTTTTAATTTTAGTACTTTTCTTTTAGCTTGGTACTTTCTAATTTCTTAGCAATTATTAATTTTGCAACATATTCTTATTGGCCTCTAGAGGGTTTTACATTATTTGTTTTTTTTTTTAAATTTACTTTTACGTTTTGGCACTTTTGTGCACTTTAAGTACTTTCTCATGTTTTAAGCTTTTTAATACGAGTTGAATTTTTAAAATGTTGGTACTTTTATTTTGAGTAAATATCATTTCCAAAATATCTTTTGTATTATCCTTTAGATCCTTTTATGTTACTTGAATTTTTTAATTGACAATTTTTAAATTTTGGTACTTTTCTTTATTTTGTTGTTACGTTGATTTATTAAAAAAAAAAAAAAACTGAATTTGCAGCGTCTTTAAATTTGTTAGTATTTTATTTAAAATAAATTTTTTTATAAAAAAGCGGACATTTCTTGCCTTAAAGGGAACGCTTTGTCTTTCTATTTTTTTACTAAAACAGATACTTTTGTAAAATAGCATCTTTTTAACAAATTTAATTTTGTTAATCATTTTATTAGTTTAGTAAATGGTACTTTAAGTAACAAAAATCTCAAGTTCGTATTTAAAAATAGTACCTTTTTAAGAACTTATTAATTCTTGAATTCATTAGTACTTTTGTAGGGAGAAAACGATTTTAAAAATTTTAATTTTTCCTAAATTCGAGCATTAAGTCTTGTAACTTTGGTACTTTTTTGTAAAAAAATTTACTATTTAAGGACATCTCTTAAAATTTAAGATATTAGAATTAAAACAATATTTGTTCGCAATTATTTTCGGTTGTTTTGATTGTTTTCATATTTTATGATAATAATCGAAGTACCTGACGATGTCCTCTATCTAAAAATTATAGTCATTTTTGAATCGATCGATCATATTCTTTTAAATTTTTGAATAACAATTAACAACTATTTAATAACTTACATTCACTGTATTATCCGGTGGCGGAAATGAACGAAACATGCTCTCAAAATATTGAGTTCTAGCTGACAATATCGATTTATGAGCCATTATAACTTGACCGTCCAAAACCAACTTGATGTCACAAAAATCTCTGCCCGTAGACTGTAAAAATTCTTTCATATCACTTTCCAAGGTGGTGCCTGAAAAACATGATTAATATTCAAATTTGGAAAACTTCACACAAAGATATTCTTCAACACAACATACCGACAGCATCCATATTGGGGTCCGCCAATACTTTACCAGGAATTAATTTTTTGGTCATAATTTCTACCACTAAAGGTTTGTCTAAACCATTTAATTCTTTGGACTTCACAACATCGGCAAAGTTTTCTTCTTTAATCAAGAAATTCATACAATGATCCTTGACAATTTGTATCCTTAAGAAATAAATGAAAACAAAAAAAAAAATTTTTTTTTGGGAACATTTGGAAAATAAATAAAAAAAATCGAGACACCCACTTGTTTTTATCAGCATAACACAAGCCCTCCAAAACATTTTGTTTATTGATTTTAAAATCCAAACACTGTGTACAACCATGAGCCAAGCCTGGCATTGAAAAGAGATCCGCCAACTGATGAATATCCACTATAAGAATTATTATATTTTTGTTGTAGGATTCCTTTATAATTATGCGATCGGTGTAAATATAATTTAGAATGATTTCAAAGGCCTCGGGATTGGCATTGGGTAATCTAATCTCTAAAGGTTCTTGATTCGCACCCTGGGCACATGCACGTACTTCAATGCATTTTGAGTGTAATTCCTTTTCAATATGCTGTTGACAAGCGTCACGGGCAGTTAATATTTCTGTTCTTAAATACTTCGATCTGGCTGCCACAAAGGCTATATGAGCCATCATTTCGATTTCTTCGGGACCCACTATAAATTTTATATCGCAGAATTGTTTTTCACTTAAAAATTTCCCATAATCATGGCGCAAAGTGCATTTGGGATAACTTGAGAATTGAAAACGATAGGCATCATCACTGTTATCATTGTTGTCATTTCTGCCGCCATATATATACATGGCATCATTTAGAACGACACTTGAATGAAATGTTCTACCCGAGGGCACCACTGAATTAGCTTCAGGTTGTATAATCGACCAGTTTTGGAAATCCAAATCGTAATAATGCAAATCATTTAAAACTGTTGATTCATCATGACCACCAAATACATACAGGAAGCCATCATGATGGACCAAAGTATGGTCAAAGCGTTGTGAGGGTGGTTGAGACGCAACACCTGTTAAAACATGTTCGTTACCAATTCGACGCCAGCTGGGTGAACAAGAATTTTTAGATTTAAAAAGTTTTATTTTTGTCATTTTCTGGTTGTTGCTGTACTTACGTTTTAGTTTTGAAATTAAATTCAAATAAAGAATTCGTTACTTTCATACCGCGTCCTGAAAACACATACATACAATCGCGTGCCACTGCCATTGCAGAATCGTAAGGAATTTGGGGACCTTGTCCCCTCTGTTCGACTTTTTCCCACTGATGGTTTTCCTCCTATAAAGTGAACGTTTTCTTCTTTTAATTTCTCTTATTAAAATTTCTAAAGTTCGTTTCATATTAAGAAGTTCACTTGAGAAAACGGTTCTTAAGATTTTTTTTTAATTTTATTCGTATAAAAATTTTTTTAACGAAATTAAAAAATTTCTCTTCATAAATAAAAATTTCCCAAGGGGGGAAGAGATTCATTTCTGGCATATTATGTCCTTATTGAACAAATTAAAACAAACTCTTTATATTTGGAAGGTCTCATATTATTTAAATAACGCTTACTCTACATTAACAAATTTCTCTGTAGAGGAAAATTTTATTTAAAATCACTAAAGGGAAATTTTATGAAAAGTTATTCTTTTATTGTTTTTAAGTATAAAAAAAATCCTTTTCCAAATTAAAACAATTTCTATATATTTGAAAGGTCTTCCTTGCTTTATATTAACAAATTTCCCTTTACGGGAAATTATATTTAAAAACCTATTTTCTTATTTTTTATGGCTTCGACGAACATTTTCCTTTAATTAAATGAAGTTGTGGTAAAAATTTAAGAAATTTCACTTCATAGGGAAAACATCTCATGTGGGAAAGTTTAATTAAAATTGGCCATTTTCAAAAGTTTTGCTTACAGTTCCGATGATTTTTAACAACTACGAGAGGAAGATCTTTTTAGGAAATAGCACTGACTAGCAATCATGCGGTCTCGAGCCTTCTGCGTAAAAGAAAAAAATCGTTTGAAGCCAAATCTGAGGAACAAGAGTGACTCGTCACAAATAAATTCGACAGCTAAAAGTGTGTGACGGTCCTTAAATAACAACGATATGAATACGAAGATAACACGATCTTATATATTTCTGCATCACCAGCATGATGATGGAAACAAATTTATAGCTCTTATTTTGGTACGGTTTTCCATCGACCCTCGTCAAATTTGGTTTTTGAACAAACCGGTTTTGGCCGTTTGCCATCTTCAGTGCTCTTTTCCTACGCGCTTGTGGCTATTGCTCATATTATTTTGAAAAGTAATGAACGTTAAATGAAGCGATTCCCCTCCCTTTTAGGTACAGTTCAATTTAAAAAAATATTTAAAAATAAAAAAAAAATCCCTTCTTACGCTCTCCAAAAAATATCTTAAATTTTGTTCTTTTTTAATAAAAAACAAAAACTGTCCTGATATTCTTTCACTTACCGTTAAATTTAATGCCCACATATCGTCTAAAATACCAATGGCACCCTTCTTTCCACCATAAATCCACATTTTATTATCATAAACAGCGGCGCCATGACTAAAACGAGCTTCCGGGATTCTATTAAAAAATAAAAAAATTATAAACTTTTTCTTTAAGAGAAATTGAAAACAAAGAAGCAACATACTGCCCCGAAAATGTCCATTTCACCCACATGGCTTTTTGAAAGTGATATTCAAATAAATCAATTTGTGCAGGAAGCCCCGTAGCGCCGCCAAAGATAAACATAGAATTGCCAAAAACCACAGCTGAATGCTTTTGACGTGGTTGGGGTGGTGTGCCAGTTACATGGACAGGTTTCCATGATTTATCCTTGACACCGAAACTTATTAAATCGTTGAGCAGGGTGTTGCCATTGTAGCCACCAAATACGTACATGGCATCTTTGTAGGCTACCGCAGTGTGGTGGCAACGTCTATAAGTTTAACAAACATAAAAACAACAAAAACAAATTTCCTTAAAAACAATTTCTTAGCAAAACTTACTTGCCTGTCGCACAATCCGACATTTTAGTCCACATGGAGTTGCGTGCAATACTTGAACTGGAATGTGCCATTTTGCTGCAAATACTGCGCGTAGCAACACTTCAACGACTTTTACGTTCTCCCGTTTCTAAATGATCTCTGCTGTGCTGTTGCTGATAGAATTTATCAGCTTCAAATGCTCTACTACCGTTGCCCGAATGTGTAGATGTACAAAGTGCTATTGTGACTAGTGTGCCGTCTTAGCATAAACGTATCATAAGCCGAATGTTTCGTTTTAATTTTCTCACTATTTAGTATAAAATATTTCCAATTATTAGCAAAACACTTGTTCCCTTGAATTTAGTACGCAGCCTTGGAATTTGCCTGAGTTCTGCTTAAGAACAAAATGAATTTCATTTTAATTTCGCTTGGGATTTTGTTATTCAAATTTCGTCAGTTATTGATTTGGATCGTGTTATAACGCCAGAATAAATTAATGATGGCGGGACCCATATATCTGGCCAATGGAACAAGTTCAAATTTATTTCTGGCTTTGTAATTCAAGTGGGGTGAGTGGTGTTATACGATTAAAGTAAAAAATTAAATATTTAACAATAAATTAAAGAACTTCTTGCGTACTTAATGATGACTGAAAGTCTCTTAAATTATTTAAAGCAATTGGGTACGGTGTGGTGTAATGCCAACAAACAGTTGCAACAGTTTGAAGGGGGACTGGCTACTAAATGTTTTGAGGAGCCTTAGAGATTGATAACAGCAGTATATAGTGTTTTTGTTTATAGACTTTCATTTCTTGCTGGCAATGGATGAACTGCGTATGTTGTATCGTTTGGACTTGCTTATATGGGAAGCTATTTGCCATCGTTTTTATTCGAACAGTGCTTTGCAGCGTTTATTGTAAGTAGATTATTCAATATCTTCTAAAAAGCAGCTAATTGGTTGTATAACAAATTTTAAGTATCACTTGAATATTTAAGGTTATGTTGAACATTTTTCGGTTAGGAGTTTTCTTAATAATCTTAAAGCATTGATTTTTATATTCTTTTGAAATATTCTCTAAGAAATATAGTTTATTTGTGGTATAGATAAAACCAGTATACCGCAAAATATGTCGTTATACTTTGAATTTAAAATAATTTTTCTTTAATTAAATACCTTGACGCCCTTAAAACTTTATCAACATCTGTCAAGTATGCTTGAAGAGTAAGTTTTCCGACGCTGTGACTTTAAAGCCGATAATGGATTTTAATGTGACTCATTTGGAAAATATCAGTTAAATTTAAGTCAACCTTTTTTTGAGACAATTTTTCCCAAACTGATCTCAAACTAACTTTAAACCTACAAAATGTTGAGTAACAAATATAAATCGCTCGGAAATCAATCCATCCTGCTGCAAGAAAAACTTGCCGAGTGTAAATATTCACGAAGAAAACAAATTAGAAATTTTGTTTCGTTTTTAGGATTCTACTGATTATTTAGAAACATTTGCGCAGGAAGTTTAGAATTCTTATTGAATTTTAATAATTTATTACAAATAATTATGGATCCTTCAACTACAGAAATAATAAAAGTATTAAGTGCTCATGTATCGGTTATAATATTTTTTGAAACCACAGCTCGCGTATGCCTGTTCAATTGATGAGCGAAAAAGTCTGTATTCATGACTCGAAACCGGTCACTATTGACTGTAACTTTCTGACCAGCATAATTTTTAAATAATTACAAACAATTCATTTCACCAGCCCATAAAGCACGCCAAACAGTCAGTTCTTCTGGGTGTAAAGGTGTCTCACTTAACATATAGCTCGAGGATTATTATATCTCCAAATATGGCAGTTGCCTTGAGGTGCATAACACATCTCGGGTGGCACAGAAAGCAATGCCGTGCCATTAATTCTTGCCTTAAAGCCGGAGACTCTAAATTCTTGGCGTCTCCAAAAGTATAACGGCATATTTTGCGGTATACATACTCGTATTACCTATTCGGCAAAGGAAATTAATTGTTTAGCAGAGCTGGCATAAAATAAATCAAAATTCTTAGAGAATATTTCAAGTAATCTGGAGGAAATAAGGTCATGGGTTTGCTGATAGCTGGAGTGATTGATAAAAAAAATTAGCACGACTCTTGAGACAAAAAAAGTTAACATCCTAAACTAAAAACATTCAATATAAAAGCTGTGTTCCCGTACTTTTTGGGTAAAGTTTGGGCAAATGAGAGTAATGAAAAAATACTCTCAATTAGAGACTAAAACGTTTAAAAGTACGGGAACACAAAAAACTAATTTTTTAGCCCGAAATAAAATGTCAAAATTGTTTACTTGTTTTATGTCCATCGAAATATGTACATATGTATGTAGAGTTATCTATGCATATATACATATGTACATATCTCATTAGTATGTTTTTTATATATAGATATATAAGTACATACATACATACATACCCAAATAAAAAATCCATGCTTTGACTTACATTTTTCAATAAAAAGTTTTATTTCAACTCTACAGAAAACTTGTTTGCTAAACATTTTGATTGATTTACAATCTTACCAATTCAGCCTGAAGAAAAAGTGCGGGCTGTTTTGTACAGAAAGAAGAAGAATTATATTCTCTCAAATTCTCTTTCACTTGCCCAAACTTTGTGTACGGGAACGCTTTTGGGTAAATTTGGGAACCCTCGGGCACCCAAAGTAGACTACGGAAACAAACCTAATCTTAAATATTCAAACGATACCTAAAATTTGTTATACAATAATCTACTTATAAAAAACGCTGCAAAGCATCGACACAGTCTAAAAAGAGAAAGTATATATAGCGCGTTGTGCCGCGTCTGTGTATAGTGTGTGGCATCGATCCAATACTAACAATGGCAAGTAACTTCCAATATATGTTGCATGCATGCCCAGCAAACAATGAAAGTCTATAAACAAAAAAAAACAACTATTTACTGCTGCTATCTATCTCTAATAAATCATTTATTCAAACTTTTGCAACTGTTTGTTGGCATTACACCACACCACACCGTACCCAATTGCTTTAAATAATTTAAGAGACTTTCAGTCATCATTAAGTACGCAAGAAGTTCTTTAAACTATTGTTAAATATTTAATTTTTTACTTTAATCGTATAATATAGTTCGTTAAGAACTCACTCACCCCACTGTCACAAATAAACTAGATTCCTTAGAATTGACTTATAAAATATTCCCTTAACATTTGCAATTAATCCCTTTATTGAAGAGAGTGGCACCCTAAAAAACCCACCCCTAAACAAACAAATATATTTGACAGCCACAAAATACATAAATACACACAATAATCACCCCTAACGTGAACAGTTTTTCCCTCGAAATATTTTCCCTTTTCCCTCGATTGCAATCATGAATAATTTCTATCATGAAATGTGTTTTTTTATTGTGAAATGTAATTCAGTGGGGAATAACATGCACACAAAAATTTGTTCCCATTTAAATATTCGCCTGATCGTGACTAAGACATTTTTCCCATTTTTTGTTTGAATTTGTTCGTTTTATTTTCTTTGGGGAACAAGAACAAAATGTAAGCAGTTGTTATATTTTATTAGATATATAAATTAACTAACAACTATTTTTAGGTCTAAAGCAATAAATAATGTGCCACATGACATGCTTCTCAATAGGATGCAAAATAAGCGATCAATTGCATATGGTTTTGTCAAGGTTTCTAAAGATGTAATGCCGGTAATTTAAAAAACCAAAGAGAAACGGGAGGTGGACCAAACCGAAACAAAAGCTTGTCAGCCAGAGAGCAGTGCATTTATCAATTGGTAGGAATGAAAGAGTCGGTAGAGGGTTTAGAAAACTCCTTCAACTCCTCAATACACCCTATGACGCCGGGTATGCCAAATTTTTGGTAGAAATCCTGATGATTATGTCTTTTTTCTAACGCATCCAACACTTTAGAGAGCACCTCGCTAAAAGTAGATTGTGCCATTCCTATTTCGTAGTCTCTTTCAACACCTATTTGGTATCCATCCCCTGCTTAGTTTTACGATGGGCGAAATACCAAATGATTTTTTTGTTGCCGGCAGAGAATCTGTCAAAATATCCAACAGGTATGATTTATTCACCCTCTAATGTTGAATAAATCTGAAATGGAAACAACTTGATTTAAATTTTTTAAATAAACTTAACCCACTTACAATTTATCGGGCAACTCTAATGGATTAGATGCATCTCGCAAAGCACGACGAGCTATCCGCTGTTGTTGAATCTCCTCCTCTAAAAGTAATATAATGGCACCTGTTCTAAACATTTTTTTTTTACCTTTTAAAGTATAAATTTGTGTATATTAATTATAAAACTTAAATTAAATTACTTTTTACATCACCTACTAACAAATTTTCAAAAATTTTTACTTTGTTTTTATGTATATTTTCTTCTTCATCTCTATTGTACATTCACTACGTATTGATAGCAAAACAAATGTTCCCATGATATTCATGAGAGCAATTTTCTCTACTTGGGAAATGAAAATTTTATGGGAATAAAAGTTCACATATTATTCACGATAGGGGTGACTATAAATGAAAAGTAAACTTTAAAAATTTATAAAATTTTATTTAAAACTTTAAAATTATTAAATTAAATTGTACTATTTGAAGGCAAACTGTGTGCATCGGTGCAGGAAAATAAGCTGAACTCAAAACAAATTAGTAAGTATTAGCTGCAATTGAAATATTCTTTAGTTTGTTAATAATAAAATTTGCTTTTTGTTTGCGTTTCGTTTACTTACATAGATGTGGAAATTACTTCTGTGGCTGGTGGAAAACGACAAGAATAGTATTCTGAATTGTGGATTACTGGCTGGTGATAAATTATAAGAATTTCCGAAACTAAAACTAGGTTAAGGATAACTAGAAATATACTTTATTTGTGTTATTAACAAACTAATGAACATTTCAATTGCAGCTAATACTTAGTGCCGTTTTACACACTTCAACTTTTGATTTTTTCATTAGACAGAAAGAGAAGCGGTATAAAGCGCCCACTTACCAATTTGTTTTCAGTTCTGTTTATTTTCCATCAGCCGATGCTCACAGTAATAATCCAATCTACTTTACTTACCCATTTATTAGTAAATAATGTATAATTTTAGTTTTAAATCAAATTTAAAAAATTTTTAAAGTTTGCCAACAAATATTTTTTATTCAATTTGTGGCTGTCAAATATAATTTTGTACGTATTGTTGCTTTTTGTCATCATTTTTTAGGATGCCACTCTATATCCGCTCTCTTCAATAAAGGGATTAAATGAAAATGTTAAGTGAATATTTTATACGTCAATTTTAAGAAATCTGGTTTATTTATTTTTTTGTTGAATGGCAGCCTCAAACATCTCAATTATAGTGTGAACGGCTGTATTTAATTATTAAAACATTTTGCTTAAACGCGTTCAAAAACATAAGTGTGAACTTACGAATACCTGATTTATAGTATACAACAGCAGATTTGTCCTAATTTTCAAACCATGGACCACACAGACGCGACACGACCCATTATATATTCTTTATATTAACCATCGCTTTCTTGACAAGTTAAAGGCGCGACAAGTTTGTTTTGCTTTGTATTTTTAGCGCAAAAGAGAACGTGAACAAATAATAAGGGAACGGTTTTTGTAAACATTACAAAGTTATTGAAAAATAATTAAATATTTATTAATTTATTTGTAGCACAAGGCTGATACGGCGATTTCTATATTCTTTTGTAAAAATGGAAAAAAAAGCATAAGAGACTTGGCAAATAACACGCAGGTATGCAGCCTATAAAAATCTTAATTAATGGATTTATTAATAACATTTCTCTTTTAAATTCCAGAAGTCACAGATGCATTAAAGGATGTCCGCCTGGAGAAAGGGTGCATAGTTTTCCCAAGGAAAGATTCTACCTTTCCATTTTATCTTTATTTAAGAATTAATCATTTAACGTAATTGTGCTAAATTCCTTTAAAGATGATATTCTCATAAAATATTTATTATTCAAAAACTGCAACATGCTACCGTTGGGAATGCATATGTAGCGCAATTAGCCTGTGTTCCGAAAAAGAATTGTCCAGCAAATATCTGGAGAAGGGAAATAATGAAAATAGAATATGAAATACACTTAGTCCCTAACGTCTGCCTACACCTTTATCGTATTTAGAATTGGAAAGTTAAAATAGACAAAAAATTTAATTGAAACAAAAACCAAATAATATATAAATTTTTTGAATTATAAAGTTTAATAAAGAAAATATGTTGAAAGGATACAATTTCGTACAAGATACATTAAATATTTATTTTTTATAAGAAAATAATTTCTGTTGGCTATTTTTAAAATACAAAAAAATTAATAATAAAATAGAATGAATTTAAATAAAATTCGTATTTAAAGAATTTACTTTAAGGTGGCCGACAGCATTGGCCTTTTGTAGCCAGACCTATTAGGAATTGTAAAGCAGGCTGTATGTAATAACACCAATTTTCAGATATCCGTATTCATGCTGCTGCATGATTCCTCATGTGGATCGGCAACAGCTCTTATAATTTCCAATAAGAGCTCACGTAATGGACCCGATATTTTTGGCAAATGTGCAAAATTCTTTACAATCATCTTTAATGAATGCTCTTTAATAACGCAAATGTTGCTATAATCTGCAGCTTCTAAAGTTTGCAAAACGTTATCATATGTTACATTGATTTTTAAAGAATATTTGCAAATCGAATGTAAACGATCGTTGGAAAGACCATAAAAATTATGAGCCTGAAGTAAATACAAAGCATCCTGCGGCGGTAATTTAATATCGCCATAGTAAATATAACGCAACAGTGATTGAAGGGCTTCCACAGAGGGTATGATGTCACCAATAGAAATCTGAAAAAGTTTAAATAAATTTATTTTCGTAAAACTAAAAATATATTTTATACGTTGTAACGACACGTTTTCGCGTTATGCTTGGATAGAGCTAGCGGCGTCCAAGGTTCGTTACATAAAAAAAAGTTTGTTTCACTAATAACACAAGTGACACTTTTGTTTTACTAATAATTTATAATATAATCAATACACTCTTAAATTAAGTTAAAATTATACTACTGAGCACGGTAAAGACGATCCACCGCTTCGTCGCGATCAAGAGTTCTCTCTGCCGGCTAGCCAACTACTTCTCACACTGCAGCGAATAAGATTCTGGTCCAGTCTGAGCACCAATTTTTGACTTGTTGCGGTTGTCACGAATAATATTCCGAGACAACCTTTCCTCGTCTAAATTGGTGTTAGTCTCTTTTACGCTCTTATCCGTTCTGTTCAGCTAGGGCGAATAAAATTCTGGCCAGGTGAAGCAGCGACAGAACTTGCTTGGCCGGAAACCGTATTTATTCTCAATTAATTCAAAGTCGAATAAAATTCTGAATTTGATTTTAGTGAGCTGAACCTATTCGCAAGACTATTTTAATTAAGTTGAATAAAATTCTAACTCCCTTAAAGTAAGTAGTCTTGCCCGGTTGCTTGGCCGTGGCTAACTCCTCCTCAAATACTCATGTATACCACTTTTATGCCTCTGCCAGGCACACATACACACCCATACAACTAAACGACAGTTGCTGGCGGCTGTTTAGGGTTGTGTTTAATGGTATGGTACGATTCTTAACGGCTATTATAATTTAAAACATTTCATTAACAAATAATAAATGTAATTATAGAATATGAAAAGTGTATAATAATAATGTTCTCTTTTTTAAAATATTATGGAAATTCATTAAACAATAAATATTAAGAAATGTGAAAAATGTAAAAATTTATGAAATTCAGTAACAAAAAATTAAAAAAATATATACAGCCCACTCACGAATATTCCCTAGGAATTTCTTTCTCACGGAAAATAAGTTTCTCGAGAAAAAATTCCTCCAATCACAAATTCCGCGGGAACAAAAAACATTAAAAAGTGGCATCATTGAGCTTTATAACCAACTGTTTTGTTTATTTACATTTATTTTTCATTTTTTTGTTTGTAACTTAAGATTTTTTTATTTATTTACAAACGTTCATCGGAGAATTTTGTTTTTACAAAAATTTTTGTAGTGCCTCTTTGTTGCCTTTAAAAAACCCGCACGCTAAATCTGCGTTTGCTTCCATTATGATAAGCAAATGGTGCATTAGCTGTTTATTTGTGTTTTTTTACCTAAAAACGAAAGTTATAAAACTAAAAAAAATTTAAAAACCAAACATTACTTACATTTTTGTGCAAACTCCCTTCTATATAGCAGGTGGAAAAAAACTTGAGAAATCGCAATGTTTTCTCCCTTTTTCTTCATTTATGATGCCTACTTTTTTCCCCGCCGAATTTTTTTCTCTTCTCACAATAAAAAAAAAGGGGAAATATTTATTCATAATAGGAGAAAAGGGAAAAGGGAGAAAACTCACGCGGAATTTTTATTCATGATTGGGCTGATAAGAGTTTAATTGCTTTGTGATCCAAAAACAAGCCCGCCAACTTTTGATCGTCGCAACGTATTGAAATTTTTAAAAACCAAATGAGAATTTAATTGTTTTGTAAAAAAAGTACTTTTAAACAAACAAACTTAATATGTTTAAGAAACTTTAATATGGAAATCAGAAAGATTTGTTTTTCTAATTTTCTCTTTTGTTTGACTAACTTTTTTGTGAAATGTTCAATTTCCTCAAAGGAGGCAAAATCGGTACTTTTTTACAAAATTTCCGTTTTTAATTAAATCGTGTCTGTATTTAAAGAAAGAAAGTTATATTTTTGATTATTATTTTTATTCGACCTTTTTTCCTTTTTAAATAAATAACAATTTATCTTTATAAAGGTCTTTTCAAATAAATTAGAGTAGCGAAGTGTTCACTCACTGTTCATACATGTATGAATATGTACATTTTATTTTTTAGCCGCTTCTTCTCATACATGTGTGAGAGACTGAAAAATATTTTGCGTTTTCTCATTTATGAATGCGACGATTTATTTTTTTCTTTCTTTTCATAAGTGAAAAAATGAGAAACACACAAGTGTTCATTTTTGAATATGTACAATTTTGATAATTTTTCATAAATGAAAAGGTCGTAAAAATATGTGCGTTAAGCATTCGCGTACATAAACGCACATATTTGATAATGCGCAATTGTCAGCGTATGTAGGAAAAAAAATGTTTTTTTTTTATTTCTTTTAGAATATATTGCAATATTGTATTTTGTGTTAATATGTACCCATGTGTTTTTACTACATTTTACGGTAAACTGCGATCGTAGGTAGAAAATTTTTTCACATTCATTTATGAGAAATTTTATAAAATTTCAACGTTCATAAATGAACATGTACATTTATGAAAAAGAACATTAATGAGAAGTAGCTGATTTATCATTTATCATATATGAATAAGACTAATAATTCTTGTTGTGCGCATTCATGTATGAACATAAGCAGAACATTTTTTCTTGTTCGTTTATGCGCGTGAAAAATAAATATAAAATTTTAGATTTCTCATTTATGAAAAATATCATGAATGTTGATTTTTGAATGTTCATAAATGAAAAATTCTGAACCCTGAAATAAATTAAGACATATATTTTCAATATTTCGCTTTCCCTTGGAGAGCTTCTTCAGGAAATTAATTTTTATAAAACAAAAATTATTAACGATTTCCAAAAAAAAATTTTTTTTTTAAATAAATAAAGCGAAATATTGAAAAAATAAGTCTTAACACGTTCCCTGTCCGCTGAGCCACATATGGTTCAGGAAACGTGCGCTTGATAAGCACTGATACGTTCCTGAGCCATATGTGCGTCAGGGGGTATATGAAACTTCTAAAGCAAATTATTTGACTGGACGTAACGGAACTGTACAGTTTCTGCACTGGACGTGCTGGTACGATAATAAAGTAAAGAAAAACGCCGGGACATTGGAAAAAATATTTTTATTTTAAGCAGAAATCACAAATTATTTTTAATTATTTCTTATTATGTTCGTTTTGGAAACAGGATAAACAAAACGTTTTTTTTGCATTGCAAACATTCAGTATCCACTCGCTTTACTCTTTTTGCAGCAATTTCCCAGTTTGTACCTTCTTTTCGCAACTCTTCGTAGCATCCACGGCATCGTTTTCGTACAATTTTATTGTCCTCTTTCCTTGGAATTTTTGACAGAAAGTGCTGAGTTCTTATCGAGCTAGTAGACGGTCTTGGACTATTAGTAAATGTATTTGTACTTGCATCGGATGCATTATTCAATTGCAAAAATTCCCTAATAATTTCTTGCTGCGTCTGTAGTACGGTTTAAGTAATTTTCTATTAGCAGTTGAATGTAGTGTCCGATACAAAAGTGTAGCGTTAGTTACAGATGCACAAATCAAAACATCTAAAGCGATTTTTTGTACCATGCAAGCAACTTTCTTTTAGGGTCATAATAACTTGCAAGCTGGTCAGATACATCTATGCCCTTTTTTCGCTCATTGTAATAGAGCACGGCTTCTGGCTTCATCATTGGCCTATATCCTGAAGACATATGCATATCGCCACCATGGCATGTAGAAATCATTGCTACGTCGCGTTTGTCTCGCCATTTCATGACTGTTACATCATTCTGACGAGCAATTACTTCACCTTTCTTCGATTTTATTGCCCATGGAAGTCCTTTTCTATTTACCCGTAGAGTGCCGCCTAAGTCTGTCTTACGCTGCTGTAAATATTTTGCCAATCCTACGGTATTGTAAAAGTTGTCACACACAATTATCCGTCCGGCATCTAGAAGAACGTCACGTTATTGAACTACGACACTCCCAGGCTTATCCAAATCATCAATCTCGCGATCACGCCCTATGTAAATATCATAATTCCAGACAACACCCTCTTCTGTGCACAGTTTATAGATTTTTTAAGCCGTATTTATGAGCTTTTCATGGGTTGTATTGACGGAAAGATATCCTGCCTCTAAACGGCATCATCGACTCGTCAATGACGATACATTCACTAGGTGTTATTAACCTCTTCCAGTTATTGATAGCAAGGTCCAAAAGTGGTCTTATTTTGTATTGACGTTCGTTTTGATCTCGCGGAGCTTCATCATCAACAAAGTGCCAGCAACGTAATATTGACGAGAACCGATTATATGACATGTTTACGTTGTGAAATATTGGATGATAGTAAATCGCATCTAGTTTCCAATGCGATTCAAATGTTGGAAATTTCACAATACCCATCAACATGCATAAGGCAATAAGTTTTAACATTTCTTCGCTTGTAAAATCTGTCCACCGATGCATGCGGCTATGAAGTGACATGTTGACATTCTGTTTTAGTTAAGAAGCGTTCAAATTTGTTTAAGTGACCATAAGATCTAACACTTCATTGGTCAATATACGTCGATAGATGGACCCAACGGATTGTTCGCTTTTGACATGAAGTATTGGGCTGTTGCCATAAGGTTGACGTGACAGTGGTAGGATTTCCTGGTTCCAGCCATTTTCTCTATCTATATCATTTATTTCCTGAGGAGTAAGCCGCATAATCTCACCAGCAGTCCGTCTTCTGCTCATTTCTGGCCTAGGTGAATTTATGACGATATCCAATGAATTATCAGCTGGAGAGTCTATATCACGGTCACCGGTTATAATGTTTGGACAGAAATTCTCACCTGGATAAAAATCAGGATCATCAACATCGTCATCAGCAAAAATACTCGGTTCTAGATCCCAACTATCAGTATCAGGCTCGCCTTGTATATCTCTGTTTTCACTCATTTCACTCAATCCAAAGTCACTGTCTTCCAGTAAACGTTGTAATTCCTGAGTTGATAATTTGCGTGGCATTTTGAACAAAAATATTACATGCGTTAACCTTGAAACAATTTTATGAACAGAATGTGAAAATATGACAGTAACAGCAAAATAATTGACACTGACAGATCTAAAGAAACAGATTATCAATGAAATCTTATTTTATAGTTTGAAAATAGGTCTGTCTACGTACTTTTTCAGTAGCAAATACTCAGTCAATTTTTTTGGGAGAGTGAGTAAGAACAATGTTACTCTGTCGGCTAAGAAAATCTGAAAAAATACGCAGACAGTATCCAGTAAAATTTTGCAAGAAAACAGCGGATCGATGTGTAAACAATTGAAATAATAAAACAAAAGAATTGTGGCGCATGTGTACGGAACGTTTCTACCATGAAATAAAATGTTTTGTTTATTATAATTTTTTCTAAACATTAAAAATAAACACATTTGTAACTACTTTTATTTGGGTACGGTTTTCCGTCGACCCTCGTCAAATTTGATTTGTGAACAAACCGGTTACGGCTGTTTGCCATCTTCAGTGTTCTTTTCGTACTAGTTGCGTTTTATTGTCAGTTGTGTTTATATAGTTCGTGTCTCCCTTCGTGTTATTGCGTTCGTCACTTTCTGTCTTTTTTGCCTGTATCTCTCTCCCTCTCTTTTTTCGTTTGTCTCTTTTTACCTAATTTGTCGCTCCCGTTTTCATTCGTCTTTTTTCTAACTAAATCCTTTTACGATCATGCTTGTTGTCCGTTTTTGTTTATGTGTGAACCTATTGGGTTTTTCCCTTTTTCCCTTTTTTCCTTTCTCTTATGTGACATAATAATCTGTAATTGTACGTTTATGATGTTCTTTATTGCTTTATTGTGCGTTGGTGTAGTGTTTGTTTTCCTGTAAAAATGTTTCAACGGTTCAAATATTGTGTCCGAAGCAGTGTTTATTTGTTCATTTATTATTCGTCTGTCAAATGTTTTTTGTTTGTATATTTCCATGTTTTCTAATACATTTAGTCTCCCTCCTTCCTTTGTGCTGTGTATGAAGCAGTATAACCGTTGTCTTTATATGTCCTGGTGTACATTTGTTGTTAAATATATGGTTCGCAAAGTTTGATTCTGGAGTTGATTTTGGTTCTCGTAGTTTTTTGTTATAGTCTCTAATGTGTTCCCTAAATCTGGTCTTAATATTTCGTCCTGTTTGCCCGATGTAGCTATAATGGCATGTACAAGTTAATTTGTACACTCCTTGTTCGTCTAGTATATTTGCCTCGGTTGTTTTATTCCGTAGTATTCTGCCTAGGTTGCTTCTTGTTCTGAATGCGGTATTGATGTTGTGTTTTCCAAAGAATTTCGCCAGTTTGTACGTTGATTTTCCCATATATGTTAACGTAGCCCATTTTTTCCTTTCATTCTCCTGTTCTTTCTTCGTTCTAATTTCCTAATCGTTCCGTGATGTTATCTACGAGGCGCTTTTTGTATCCGTTGTTTTCCGCTATGGTGTATATGGTTTCCATTTCCTTCATATACATTTGCCGTGTTAGTGGTGTTCTCTCGAGTCTTGTTATTAACTGCCTGATTACTGCGTTTTTGTGTTGCTGGGGATGATTTAATGGGTTGTGTATTATTGTGGCCGTTGCTGTTGGTTTCCTGTATATTTCATTTCATATTCGATTCTGTTCGAGATTATGTTCCTCTTGATTGTTAGGTCCAGAGAATTAATTCTCCCCTCCTCTTCCTTTTCCATTGTAAATTTTATGTCCTTGTGTCTTCCATTCAAGTAATCTGGAATTTGCTCATCGTTATTTCCTTCTGGTATACATATAATGTCGTCGACATATCTTGCGTAGAATATTACTCCGAAGTTGGTTTTTAATTCCTTTACGTAATCCTCTTCTAAGTTCTGCATAAATACTTCCATGAGGGTGGCATATGTTTGATTTCCCATCCCTAGTCCTGTTATTTGAAACTACTTACCTCTGCCATTGCTAAATTTCAATTTTTATTTTCACTTCACAACAATTATTTAATTCAAACATTATATGAAAACAGCTGTTCAAAGTAGTTGCAAAATCTTGCAAGCAGAAATTTGCAAGTTCTCTGACTTTCAACTGTCAAAAAATTATCTTTTTAGCTCTCTTTTTGCAAGATTTTGCAACATTTTGCACAAAATGTGTACGCAGACAGACCTAATATCGTAAACTTAGTTATATAATAATAAAATATTCACAATAAATAAATACTAATGAAAACCAAAATAATGTCGAAAAAGTTCCCTGAACCACATGTGTTTCATGAACGTGCAGAAGCAAAAAATGTTTTTGAAATATATTTTTATTCGCCCATATAGTGTCTTTTAATACGAGTTGAATATTTAAAATTTTCGGATTTTTATTTTGAGTAAATATCTTTTCCAAAGTATATTTTTATTAAACTTTAGATCCTTTTATGTTATTTGATTTTTTAATTGACAATTTTTAAATTTTGGTACTTTATTTTTTGCTGCTACGTTGATTTTGTTTAAAATAAAATTTTTTCTAAAATAGCTTTTTAAAAAAAAAAGCGAACATTTGTTGCCTTAACGGGTACGCTTTGTCTTTGCTGTTTTTTTTTACAAAAACTGACACTTTTGTAAGTAAAATAGCATTTTGGAGCAAATTTAATTTGGTTAATCGCTTTATTAGTTTATTGGTAAATGGTACTTTAAGTAATAAAAATCTCACTTTCGCATTTAAAAATAGAACTTAATAATTCTTGCAGGGAGAAAAGGTTTTTAAAAATTGTAATTTTTCCAAAATTTTAGCATTAAGTCTTGCGCATTTACTATTTAATATTTAAGATAATGGAAATCGATTAAGTTAAAAACAATATTTTTTCACAATTATTTTCGGTTTTTTTGATTGTTCTAATATTTAATGATATTAATCGAAGTACATACATGACGATGTCCTCCAAAGGTTATTGTCATTTTTAAATCGATCGATCATATTCTATTACATTTTTGAATAACAATTAAAAATATTTAATAACTTACATTCACTGTATTATCCGGTGGCGGAAATGAACGAAACATGGCCTGAAAATATTGAGTTCTAGCTGCTAATATCGATTTATGAGCCATTATAACTTGACCGTCCAAAACCAACTTGATATCACAAAAACCTCTGCCCCTTGACTGTAAAAATACTGTCATATCACTTTCCAAGGTGGTGCCTGAAAAACACGATTAATATTCAATTTTGAAAAACTTTACACAAAAATCTTCTTCAACACAACATACCAACATCCTTATTAATATTGGGATCCCCTAATATTTTACAAGGATTTAATTTTTTGCGTATAA
Organism: Trichopoda pennipes; assembly: GCA_030448955.1. NCBI lineage: Eukaryota > Metazoa > Arthropoda > Insecta > Diptera > Tachinidae > Trichopoda > Trichopoda pennipes. Next base: position 2,822,776 of record JASKUP010000056.1, on the reverse strand, counting down.
TTTTTGCAGGTAAGGGTTTGTCTAAATCACTAAATTCTTTGGACAGCACAACATCAGCAAAGTTTTCTTCTCTAATCACAAAATTCATACAATAATCCTTGACAATTTGTATCCTTAAGAAATAAATAAAAACAAAAAAAAAATTTTTTTGGGAACATTTGGAAAATAAATAAAAAAAATCGGATCACCTACTTCTTTTTATCAGCATAACACAAGCCCTCCAAAACATTTTGTTTATTGATTTTAAAATGCAAACACTGTATACAACGATGCGCCAAGCCTGGCATTGAAAAGTGATCCGCCAATTGATGAATATCCGCTATGAGAATTATTATATTTTTGTTGTAGGATTCCTTTAAATCGATGCGATCGGTGTAGATATATTTCAAAATAATTTCAAAGGCCTCGGCATTGGCATTGGGTAATCTAACCTCTAATAAAGATTCTTGATTGTCACCGTGAGGACATGCACCGACTTCGATGCATTTTAAATCTAATTCCTTTTCAATTTGCTGTTGACTCGCGTCACGGGCAGCTAATATTTCTGCTCTTAAATACTTCGATCTGGCTGCCACAAAGGCTATATGAGCCATAATTTTGATTTCTTCGGGGCCCACTATAAATTTTATATCGCAGAATTGTTTTTTACTGAAAAATTTCCCATAATCATCGCGCAAAGTGCATTTGGGATAGCATGTGAATTGAAAATGATAGGTATCATCAGTGATTACAGTATAGTTGGCATTTCTGCCGCCATATATATATATGGCATCATTTAGAACGATACTTGAATGGAATGCTCTACCCGAGGGCACCATTGAATTAGCTTCAGTTTCTATAATCGACCAGTTTTGAGAATCCAAATCGTAGCAATGTAAATCATTAAGAAATGTTGATCCTCCATGGCCACCAAATAGATACAAGAAGCGATCATGATGGACCAAAGTATGGCCAAAGCGTTGTGAGGGTGGTTGAGACGCGACACCTGTTAAAACATGTTCGTTGCCAATACGACGCCAGCTGGGTGAATGAGAATATTTAATTTTAAAATTTTTTATTTATTTTTTATTGTTGTTTTTGTTGTTTTACTTACATTTTAGTTTTAAAATTAAATTCAAATAAAGAATTATTCGTCGTGGTTTCCCTACCACTTTTTCCTGAAAACACATACATACAATCGCGTGCCACTGCCATTGGAGAATAGTAACGACCTGGTGGACGTTCTCCCATCTGTTCGACTTTTTCCGACTGATGGTTTTGTTCCTATAAAGTGAAAGTATTCTGTTTTTAATTTCTCTTATATGTTTTTTCCTATTAGAATTTCTAAATTTCTTTTCATATTAAGAATTTCCCTTGAGAAAAATGTTATAAAAAGGATTATTTTGATTTTTTTTTAAATTTTATTCATATAAAAAAAAAAAGGTAACGAAATTTAAAAATTTCTCTTCATTAACAAAAATTTTCCAAGAGGGAAGATTTATTTCTAACATATTAGTCAACAAATTAAAACAATATCTTTACGTTTGGAAGGCCTCATATTATTTAAATAACGCTTACACTATGTTAACATATTTTCCTATTGTTCCCTTTGTCCAAATCAATCAAGGGAAATTTTATAAAGAGGTATTCTTTTATTTTTTTAAGTTTGAAAAAAATCCTTTTCCAAATTAAAAAAACAATTTTTATATATTTGAAAGGTCTTCCTTGCTTTATACTAACAAATTTCCCTTTAAGGGAAATTATATTTAAAAACCCATTTTCTTATGACGTTGACAAATATTTTTATTAATTAAATGAAGTTTTAAGAAATTTTATTTGATATGCGAAAGCATCCCATGTGGGAAATTTTAATAAAAATTGGCGATTTTCGAATCAGTTTTGCTTAAATTTCCCAACATTTTTATCAACTAACAAAGACAGTTTTTTAGGAAATGGCACTGTCTAGCAATCATACTGTCTCTAGTCTCCTGCGTAAAAGAAAAACATCGGTTGAAGCCAAATCTGAGGAAAAGTGACTCGTCACAAATAAATTCGACAGCTTACAGTGTGTGACGGGCCTTAAATAAGAACCATATGACTACGAAGATCAGATGATCTAATAATATTTTAGGTGATATTTCTGCAACACCAGCATGATGATGGAAGCAAATTTGTAGCTCTTTTTGAGACATCCTAGCAAGAAATAATTTTGTCGGTTAAGCTGCCGAGCATTCATAAAAATTACTCTTTCTCACTGTTGACATGACCTACCGAAAGAATAAACTTAGTTGCCTGGATTGAAGTTAAGCCTCCTATTAACTGTTTTTAAGGGCGACCTGTGCTGCCCAACTCACTCTTTCATTTATAGTTTTGGTCCACTTTTTATCAAGGATTATACTGGATTTCTTTACATGTTACGAGGAGTAACCTGTTATTGAATTAGAAACACAACTGCGCTTGTTCCTTTTGTCCAAATCACTTTCAAAAGTAATACACAGTAAATAAAGTGATTCCCCCTCCCTTTAAGGTACAATTTAATTTCAAAAATTAAAAGTCCCTCCTTATGCTCTCCAAAAAATATTTGCAATTTTGATCAAAAAACTGTCTTGATATTCTTTCAATTACCGTTAAATTTAATGCCCACATATCGTCTAAAATACCATTGTCACCGCATCCAGCATAAATCCACATTTTATTATCATAAACAGCGGCGCCATGACCAAAACGAGCTTCCGGGATTCTATTAAAAAATAAAAAAATATAAACTTTTTCTTTAAGGGAAATTAAAAAAAAGAAGCAACTTACTGCCCCGAAAATGTCCATTCCACCCACACAGCTTTTTGAAAGTCATACTCAAATAAATCATTCCGTACACTATTAGTAGCATTCGACGTACGGCCGCCAAAAATAAACATAGAATTGCCAAAAACCACAGCAGAATGTTGTCGACGTGGTTCGGGTGGTGTGCCAGTTGCATCCTTGACACCGAAACGTATTAAATCATTGAGATTCTTGTTGCCATTGTAGCCACCAAATACGTACATGGCATCTTTGTAGGCCACCGCAGTGTGGAAGAAACGTCTGTAAGTTTTACAAACAAAAAACAACAAAAACAAATTTCCTTTAAAACAACTTCTTAGCAAAACTTACTTGCCTGTCGCACACTCCGACATTTTAGTCCACATGGAGTTGCGTGCAATACTTGAACTGGAATGTGCCATTTTGCTGCAACTACTGCGCGTAGCAACACTTCAACGACTTTTAAGTTCTCCCGTTTCTAAATGATCTCTGCTGTGCTGTTGTTGATAGTATTTATCAGCTTCAAATGCTCTACAACCGTTGCCCGAATGTGTAGATTTACAAAGTGCTATTGAGACTGGTGTGCCGTCTTAGCATAAACGTATCATAAACAGAATGTTTTAATTTTCTCACTATTTAGTATAAAATATTTCCAATTATTAGCAAAACACTTTTTTCCCTTAAATTTAGTACGCAGCCTTGAAATTTGACCGAGGTCTGTTTAAGAACAAAATGAATTTCATTTAAATTTCGTTTGTGATTGTGTTATTGAAATTTTGTCAGTTATTGGTTTGAATTGTACGCCAGAATAAATTAATGATGAGGCACCTCTATCTGGTCAATGGAACAAACTCAATTTTAGAAAGTGGGATGAGTGAGTTTCTTGGCGAGCTGTGTTATACGATTAAAGTAAAAAATTAAATATTTAACAATAATTTAAAGAACTTGCGTCCTTAATGATGACTAAAAGTCTCTTAAATTATTTAAAGCAATTGGGTACGGTGTGGTGAAATGCCAACAAACAGTTGCAAAAGTTTGAAGGGTTACTGGCTACTAAACGTTTAGGGAGAGCCTTAGAGATTGATAACAGCAGTATATAGTGTTTTTGTTTATAGACTTTCATTTGTTGCTGATCATGGATGAACTGCGTGTGTTGTATCGTTTGGACTTGCATTATATTGGAAGCTATTTGCCATCGTTTGTATTAAAGCAGTGCTTTGCAGCGTTTATTCCAAGTAGACTATTTAATATCTTCTAAAAAGCAGCTAATTGACTGTATAACAAATTTAAGTATCACTTGAATATTTAAGGTTATGTTAAACATTTTTGAGTTAGGAGTTTTATTTCTTTTCAAAAACGTTGATTTTTATTTTCTTTTAAAATATTTTCTAAGAAATATGGTTTATTTGTTGAATAGATAAAACCAGTATACCGCAGAATATGTTATAATACTTTGAATTTAAAATAATTTTTCTTTAGTTAAATACATTAACGCCCTTTGAACTTTATCAATATCTGCCAAGTATGTTTGAAGAGTAAATTTTCCGACGATGTGACTTTAAAGCAGACAATGGATTTTTATGTGACTTATTTGGTAAATATCAGTTAAGATTAAGTCAACCTTTTTTGTGACAATTTTTTCCGAACTGCTCTCAAATTCACTTTAAGTCTACAAAATGATGAGTGACGAAAAATCATCACTTGGAAATCAATCCATCATGCTGGAAGAAAAACTTGCCGACTGTAAATATTCATGAAGAAAACAAATTAGAAATTTTGTTTCGTTTTTAGGATTCTACTGATTATTTAAAACATTTGCGCAGGAAGTTTAGAATTCTTATTGAATTTTAATAATTTATTAGAAATAATTATGGATCCTTCAACTACAGAAATAATAAAAGTATTAAGTGCTCATGTGTTGGTCATTATATTTGTTGAAACCACAGCTGCCGTATGCCTGTTCAATTGATGAGCGAAAAAGTCAGTATTCAAGGCTCGAAGACGGTTATCGTTGACTGTAACTTTCTAAGCAGGACAATTCTTAATTATAAGGAATGAATTTCACCAGCCCATAAAGCACGCCAAACAGTCAGTTCTTCTGGGTGTAATGGTGTCTCACTTAACATATAACTGTAGAGTTTACATAATTCCAATTAATTGAGGTGCATATCACAGCTGGAGTGTAACAGAAAGCAAGGCCGTGCTCTTAATTCTTGCTTTAAAGCCGCAAACTCTAAATAATTGACGCCTTTAAAAGCGTCAATCTGTGGAGATTGTAACAACACGGTTTAGACTTAAATAACAACCACAACGTTACTCCTCGAATGGCCACACCATTAACCGGAATTGAGCGGGTTATCCTGTGAGCTATCGGTCCCCGTGAGATCAGTTGGCAAGTCACTAGTCGGAATTCGAGGGTCCAAATCTGCCAGTTTTAAGTTTTTACTGGCTTAGACCACTGGTGTTGCTTTTTATCCCCATTAGCTACATGTTAAAGTGAAAAAGCGTTCACCAGGACTGCTTTTCGGGGCAGTGTGTGCTCAAGCGTCAATCAATTCATGTTGAATTGACAAACCAAAAATAAATCACTTGACAGTTAACGACGTAGAAACTGTTGCCAGCTTGAAATTTTATAGCTCTATTGAAAGCCACCTGATAAAAACTGTATTTTATTTAACTTATCTTTTTTCTTGAACTAGAAGAGTTCAAATATAATAACCAACCAATCCATGCGCACGTAATAATCTTTTTATTTCTGAAGTTGAAGGTTTCGTAATTAGTTCCAATAAATTATTAAAATACAATAAGAAGCCAATAATAAGTGGAATCCTAAAAACGAAAGAACATTTTTAATTTGTTTTCTTGGTGAATATTTAAGTTTTACTTGCAGCAGGATAAATTGATTCGAACCGATTTTTTCATTTTAAAGGATTGAAAGTAAATTTGAGATCAGTTGAAAGAAAATATCAAAACAAAACTTAATTAAATCGAAATTGAAATTTGCCAAATGAGCCACATAAGATCAGTTATATGTTTTAAAATCATATCATATCATCATATTTATATGCAAATTACAGGCTGATGGTGGAGTTTTAAAAACTAAATTCAAAATAGCTTCCACAAATTCACAAGAAAAACAATCTGGTGTTAACAGTTTCCTCTTAGGAAATTAAATATTTTCAATTTATGAGAGTCACATTCTTTTTCACGCAAAATTTGAAGACAATTAAAAAGTTTTAAAAGTGTAAAGGTGTTTATCTAAAGAAAAAAAATGTTAAATTAAATGTATAACGACATATTTTGAGGCATACTCGTAGTACCTATTCAGCAAAGGAAATTAATTATTCAGCAGAGCTGGCATAAAAAGCCAGAGGATATAATGTCATGGGTTTACTGATAACTGGATTTATTTATAAAAAATAAAATATCACGCTTCGTAAGATACAAAAAAATTCAATATAACCTTAAATATTCAAGGGAAACTTAAAATATTAAATAATCTACTTACCATAAAGGCAGCTTCAACACAAACGATGGCAAATAGCTTCCAATATATGAAAGTCTGAACGATACAGCATATCCAGCACATGCATGCCCAGAAAGATCTGAAAGTCTATAAACAACATAAACTATGTATATACTGCTGTTATCAATCTCTAATTAATTATTAATTCTTTGTAACTTATTCTCGTCGAAGTCTCCTTAAAGGGTTTAGTAGGCCTTCAAATTTTGCAACTGCCTGTAGACATTACACGACACTGGACTTGCAGTTATCATTAAGTACGTATGCAAGTTCTTTAAATAATTGTTAAATATTTCATTTTGAAGTTAAATCACGTAAAATAGCTCGCTAGGAAACTGCTTCACTTTTTTGTATTCCGAAGTGACAATTTAAATTTGTTCCATTGGCCAGATATAGGTGCCGCTTTCTTGGTTTACAGTGGAATACCAACCAGTAGCCGCTAAGATATCAACAACAAAATCGCCAGCGATTTTTAAATTTAATTGATTTTATATGGAAATATTTTATAAAAAATTATACTTTATTACAGACCGGACTTGCTGCCAGAAACTATACTGTGCTTGCTATAGAACGTGTTTTACAAAGTGCGGTTTTACACACTTCAACTTTTGTTGCTCAACTGTTGTTTCTTCCATTAGAAAGAAAGAGAAGGGGTATAAAGCTTTCTCTTTCTTTCTAATGGAAAAAACAACAGTTGAGCAACAAAAGTTGAAGTGTGTAAAACCGCACAAATTGGGGGATTAAGTAAACTTTTAAAAATTTATACTTTTTAATAAGTGAAACCCCCAGTTTCAGTAGCACAGCTGTTATATTTAGTAGTAGACATATCAGTCATTCAAACATACACTGAGAAAAATTACTTTAACTTAGGATTATTGTTAATCTACGCTTATTTTGTGATAGTTTCCTTCAAACATTTATACAAATTGTTATGAATTTTTTCTTCCTAAAAAAAAAAAAATAAACGACTGACCGTTTGCTTTCGATACTACCGACTCACGAGGATTGCCGTCTAGCTTTGTACTCTTCGCAGGTTGTTCTGACCCTTCCTCGCCAGCTGCAGTCATTCATAATAAAAATAAATTTTTTTTTGCTCCTACCATACTTAAAGACGACTACATTTCGTGAACATCTTTCCCTCTTCCATCTCTACTCGTCTGTCTCCTCGGCGACAACAATCCCATATTCTTACTCTTCTATTATTTATACATATGTATATATAACCACAAATCAAATTTTCATTATATTTGTTACTTATACATACGGCTATTCTAAGCTTATACCATAGATTCAACGGGTGCTGAATCTGCAAAGTCATCTGTCTTGCGCTTGGATGATAGCAAGTGTATACCTCCTTCTCAACCGAGCATGGCCGCCAAAATTAATGTCATTACCTGCGAGCGGGTTACGATGTGTTTCAAGTACTTAATCGCGAACCTGGCAAATTCTGCTTTTACCAAGGGCACGTTTAAGTCTTCATGAACTCGGGAGTTTTTAATACACCATGGAGCTGCTGTAATCATACGGAGAATTTTTTTTGTTGCTTTTGAATTTTTAAAATATTTGATGCTGAGGCTGTATCGCTTTGTACAACAAAAGTTTTTAATCCAATTTCAGGATAGAGATTCTACCGATAAGCCAATTCAGTGGCACTGCTTTTAGTTTCATCTGAGTCAGTTTTGCATCAAGATGAGACTTCCACGTAAGCCGGTGATTAAGGTGAATGCTTAGGTACTTGACTTCATTGTACTGCGGGATTACTTGATTGTTGATCTTGATTGGCAAGCATGTTTCCCTGCGCAGTATAAATGTTACATGAATACATTTCTGTTCATTTACTTTGTTTTAGCCATTTCACTAAATTTTTAGTGTGTTTCTGCAAATTTCGCGACGTTAATTAACGATTTTCGTAGACGCTAAGAAATGCAGTATCATCTGCAAAAGTTGAAGTGTGGATTTGGGATCCTACTGGGATGCCAGACGTATAAATTAAATACAAGGTAGGATCCAGTATACTGCCTTGCAGGACTCCTGCTTTACTTGGCTGGAGGGGGGGCTTGTGAAGTCACCTTCTTTAATGATAAATTGGCGACCATACAAGTAACTTTCCAGAAGTTTGTGGGTGCTTGTAGGCAAATTTAACTTTATTTTCTTAAGTAAGCCGTGGTGCCACACTTGAGTGCCAAGCTTAAGAAACGTCAACTAAGAGAGCTCATCAATATGTTTTGTCTTCAAAAGACTTTCGTATGACATTCACTAATCTGTGTGCTTGTTCAATGGTGCTGTGCTTAACCTTAAAACCGAATTGATGGTTGGGGATACATCCTATAGCATTTAGTACGGGAGTCAACTTTATCAGCACTAATTTTTCGAACAATTTAGAAATCGTCGGCAGTAAACTTATTGGTCTATAGGATTCTACTTTAGTGGGATCCTTCCCGGGCTTAGGTATCATTGTAATCATAGATAGCTTTCAATCTGCAGGAAAATACGATTTTACAGGCGTAAAATAGCGTTAAAAATAAAAAGCATAATTCTTCTAGCTGCTCTAGGTAATTGTTAAAGCATTTTGTTGCTAATTTTATCAATAAATGGAGCTTTTGTGGTCTGATTAGATTGCGATCACTTTCTTTGGATGTAATGGTTTTCGAGGACTGTTTGTAGATTTTGTGGGCTTGTTTACATAACCGAGAATCATGAAAGTGAGAATCATTACTAAAGATGATTTTGTTGAAAAATGCCTCCCTCGGTTTTGTTCGGTTGTTCAAACAGCCAATTCACAAAAGTCCAACTCAAACAATGTTCGGTCCGATTTTGACTCCTGAAAGAGTTCAACTTTATAGTCGTGAAAATGAAGATATTTAGGCAAAATTTTGCGCACACTGCCAACTGTTGTAGACGTCAATGAGTTGATGTTTCACTGTCATTCGTAACATCATTTGCATCACTAGCAGCAACAATACCGTGAGCCTGAAATTTAGCGATAAAATTACGGCACAGGAGAAAACTTTGATACAATAAAATTATCACCATTTTGATAGTAAATTTTCATAATTAAAATTCGTTGCTCAAGAGTTCTACATGGAGGGAACATTGTATGTGTTCTAAGAGGCGGAGAAACTTATCTGTTTCGCTTGGGTATGATTTTACGTCAACCCGCGTCAAATTTGGTTTGGTTTCGGCTATAAGCCATTTTCAGTGTTCTCTCTATCTACATATCTATCTGTTTCATTTGTAGGGCCATCGAACGAATATATTGGGAGAGAGTAAATAGAGCAGAGAGTGACGTTAGAAAGAAAGATGGTCATTCGTGGAAAGATAGAAGACTTAGCCTTTGGGTATAGCTATAAGTCGGTGGTATATTGTCGATTTAAAAAAGGATTCCAAATAAAAAAATTTTTAAAAACAGCATTTAGCACGAAAACAAAGAAGAAGTTCTTCGACCCGCAAATACACTCACTTTCGTTTTACTTTTCTTTATTTCATTTTGCACAAAAATGGTTTTATGAGAAAATCCCGATATTTCATCACACATTTCTTCAAAATCTTACTAAATTTCTTTAAGTAATTTATAATTCATCGGAATCATTTTCAATCTAAGCAATTTTATATCGCGCTTGATTCCTTTAAATAAATATTTCATGATATTCTCACAAAATATTTATTATTTTTTATTTTATTTTTATATTTATTTTCTTTACTTAGTTTTTGTGGAGCTATGTTAAGGACAGAGTGTATACGGAGCCAATCGAAACAATTTCAGCCCTAAAGTTCAAAATCCGTGATGTGATTAACGAAATAGGACCGAAATTTTGCCAAAAAAAGTGATTAAAAATTTTCGTGAAATAAACGACATCTATCAGCGTAGTCGTGTTGGAGCATATCATTTTTCATTCAAAATTGCCGAACTTTTCTCTTTGGAATACAATAAAAATTTGAATCATTTTAAACTAAATGTTTTGTTTTATTTTGTTTTAGAAAACAAACTTCTTGTTAAAAAAACCCTTTACATGACAAAATCAGATTACAAGTGGGACACCTCTTATTTAATTTTATTTTCATTCTACTTGTTCTCATAATTTGTGTCAATTTGAAACGTCAACTTATAAGGATTCAAAAGATAAGGACATTCTTTATTTTTGAAATTTTTAATTTAATATTAAAGTCGTCATTTTTTGTAAATAATCCATGAACATTTTTAATGTTTGTTGACAACATTGGAATATACCATAAAATCACATTTTGCTTTAAAAAAAGGAAAATTTATTCACCCCTATTCTCCGTTTCGATTAAGTCTCCGCGTTCAGTTCCGTTGCGATCGAAAATTGGTATTCTGAAGAAAAACGAAATCGAAAGAAAAAGAAGAAGACAACAATGTTTACAAAATTAATAGCATCACTGTGGAATGTGGAAATGAAATAGCAAAATAAGCAAGTTTATCATTTTTATAAACGAATGCAAAATTGAATACAAAAAATTGCATGTGTACATAATAAAAAATAAGCATTTTTTGTTGGAGGACCTAGTACATTGAGGACTTTTGCAACTTCCTCCCAGAACACTGTTACTTCTTCCTTTGATCGCTGGTGGTATCCCAGTGGCGTACCTAGAACTTTTGCCGCCCGGAGCGATCTCCAGTTTGCCGCCCTTTCTTTTATAAGTCAATCAAATAGTGGTTTTTATAAATTAATACACATAAATAAATTATTAAGTTATTTAATCAATATTACTTAATACACAGAGTAATTTTTTTAGACATATGTATTTGTATGCACTCGTAAACATATTTATATAATATCTACTCTTCTAGCTTTCATACTAGAAAAATCGTGTATAATGCTCTGAAAATTTATATTATTTGTAATTTCTTGTTCTATTGACAATATTGCAAGATTTTGTTGTCTTAATTGACTCATTGTAGAACGAAGATAATTTTTTATCAACTTCAATTTTGAGAAGCTTCTTTCGCAACTAGCGACATTGATTGAAATTGTTAAAAAAAATCTTCACAAAATTACAATGTTGGGAACAGAGTTTTCCAACCTATACTGCTGAATAAATTTTAGCAGATCAAGAGGGCACTTCTCTCCGTTTTTCCAATGTTTTGCCTATTCTCTTAGTGTAGGTACAGCCATAAAAACCTGGATCCTTTTTCGTTCAATATGGAACTGTTCTTTATCAATGTCAATCGTCATTTATTTGACATTTAAATTCTTCATTTAGTAGGTTACACGGTATTATACACAAATAATTTCTTACAAGGCCATGCAACTGATCGAAGCGTTCTTTTATTTCCTTTATAATTCTGTAAATATATGAAAACATTTCTCTTCGTACTTCTTCTTCTAAGGATAGCACCACGTGTTGTGAATTTTCCCCACTCATATTTTTTCTCCTTTTAACTCGACGCTCAGTCGATATCTCCAACTCTTTACAAATTATTTTGACTGCGATAACAGCGTTTTGTACTAGCGTGTCTCTTTGTTCCATGAAATGTGTTTGCAAAGAATTTAGTTTTCTATGGCATTGGTGGACATGTAACCCTTTTATTTGCAGGTCATTAATTTCCAAAAGGACTGGTTCACATAAATGAAAGTAACATAGAATAGAAAAAGATTGGATAGAATTGAATAATATTCCAGCATCTGATCTCGTTTTACTATTTTCTTCTTCAGATGTCAATTTTTCCAAAGCGCTTAAAATGTAAAAAAAATGTTTTTTTACTATAGTTATCGCGGCAGCTCTAGCGCTCCAGCGAGTTTCTTCACTGCGTTTAACACCTTGACCGGTGAAAGTAAAACATTCCATCTATGAGTGGAAGAAGAAAACAACTGAAACAACTGTTCGATAGTTCCAGAAAATGTGATGGAATTGATAGCTGTAGAAGCTTCGTGTAAGCATGCCAGGGTTAAAGAATGATTTGTACATGCTACAAATTGTGCATTTGGATTTATTTCTTTAATACGAGTTTGAACACCGCTGTGCTTTCCTGCCATGACGGCAGCATTATCATAAGCCTGTCCTGTGTAATTTTTTATATCTAAACTGTCATTTTGTAATTTCGTTAAAATCATATCTGTGATTTCACCAGCAGTTTTTCCTTTAGTTTCTACAAAGTCAATAAACCATTCTACAACTTTAACTTCGCTACCATCAATAACTACATATCTAATAATTTGACTAGTTTGATCTTTGTGTGAAATGTCAGGAGTGCTGTCAAATATAATACAAAAGTATTTAGCCTGCTTTATTTGATCCGTAATTGTTTTTCTGACTTCGCCTCACAATAGCTCTATGAATTCGTTCTGAATCTTCGGCGACAAATAAGAGATACCATATTTATTACCCATCTTAGTTTTTACTACGTGTTCTCCGAGAATAATATTTGAAATCATATAGTTAATCATAATTTAAATAAATCAAATATTAAACTTATAATAATCATAATAATCATTTATTATTCAAGAAAGAAAATAAATATGAAAAAAATAAGTTGCTTTTTACAACTATAAGTAAATATCAAAAACGCCGCCCCAAGGTAAGTGGCGCCCGGTGCGGACCGCACCCACCGCCCCCGTCTAGGTACGCCACTGTGGTATCCACATGCAATGTCTGCTTTAGATGTCATTAAATTTGCCAATTTTTCATACTGCTGCGGTGTTGTTGTTTTTGACCTGCAACATAAAAAAACACATCATATTCGGGTACAAAAATTAACAATTTAAAACCAATAAAAAAAAATAATTTAATTAAATAAATTGATTAAAAATAATTTTAAGTGTTTTTTATCGCTTCTGAACATTTTATTTCATTTTCTACTTACATTTTTTTCAATTTTAAACTTTTTAACTAAAAAACACAGATAAAGAAAACCCCTCCGTTAACAAAAAAGCAACTGAGAAAAACGGAGCTCCGATCGTAATGCAGAATACATACAAACGAAAAAAGTGAGCGGAATCGAAACGCAGAATACCTAAGCTGCCAGACGGAGAAAATTTCGATTCGAAACGCAGAATAGCCCCCATTATTTTGCGAATAGCATCATGGTTAGATCGCAAGAACGAAAATGTGAAACTGACTAGTCACTTCAGGTTGGGATTTTTGACACTTTTAAAAATCAGTCAAGTATTCAAAATACTACTTTTTAGTTTTTAAATAATGTATTTTTATAGAGGTATAGGCAATACTTTTTGAACTGGCAACCATTTGGTAAGCTATCAAGTGATTGATATTTAGTTTTGTTTAGCATTTCAACATGAATAGACTGGCTAAGCGCCAACAATACATTTAAGTTGTGCACATTGGGCCCAAACATTGAACCTATCTACAATTGTGAATCTTTACATTTAGAATAATTTAATTTTATTAAATTTGTTCAACACTCACTTTAGCCCTCAGTTATGGCTGCATGAATGATTATCATCTTTCTTTCTAACACCACCTTTGCCCTATTTACCCTTTCCCAATATATTCCACTTCTGGGCTGCACATAATTAAATAAAATTTTGTGTCCAAAATATTTATTTCAATTATATTTTTATTTTAATTAAATAATTAATAGAAAGTATAGAATAGAGAATAAAATATAAAATTAAAGAATTAAATTCACAGGGCGACTTAGAAACCATTCAAACACGCATTAAGCTTCAGTTATTCATTTATCGTATTTAGAATTGGAACGTTGTTAAAATAGACAAAAAGTTTAATTGAAACAAAAAACAAATAAAATAAAATATAAATATTTTGAATTATAAAAGATTTCAATTAATTATAAAAAGTTTAATAAAGAAAATATGTTTAAAGGATACAATTATGTACATATTTACAACCATACAGGCTTAAGATACATTAAACATTTATTTTTTAGAAGAAAATAATTTCTTTTGCTATTTCTAAAATACACAAGAAATAATAATAAAATGAAAAAATTTTAAATAAAATTCATATTTAAAGAATTTACTTTAAGGTGGCCGACAGCATTGTCCTTTTGTAGACAGGTCTATTAGGAATTATAAAAATAGGCTGTAATAAGACCAACTTTCAGTTATCCGTATTAATGCTGCTGCATGATTCCTCATGTGGATCGGCAACAGCTCTAAAAATTTCCGATAAAAGCTCACGTAATAGATCAGATATTTTTTGCAGAGGTGCAAAATCGTTTGCAATCGGCTTTAAGGGATGTTCTTTAGTACCGAAAATTTTGGTAGGATTTACAGCTTGTAAAGTTTGCAAAACGTTTTTGCATGTTATATTGTGTTCTAAAGAATATTTGCAAATCGAATGTAAATGATCGTTGGAAAGACCATAAAAATGATGAGCCTGAAGTAAATATAAAGCATCCTGCGGCGGTAATTTAATATCGCCATAGTAAATATAACGCAATAGTGATTGAAGGGCTTCCCTAGAGGGTATGATGTCGCCAATAGAAATCTGAAAAAATTTAAATAAATTATTTCGAAATGAGAATTTGTTTTGTAAAAAAAGTACTTTTAAACAAACTTTAATATACAAAATCAGAATTATTTGTTTTTCTAATTTTCTCCTTTGTTTGGCTAACTTTTTTGTGAAATGTTCAATTCTTTCAAAGGAGGAAAAATTGGTACTTTTTAATAAAATATTCTTTTTTAATTAAATCGTGTCTTTTTAATTTTGGTACTCTTTTTATAGCTTGGTACTGTCTACTATTCTTAGCAATTGTTAATTTTGCAACATACAGGCCTGTTCTGATAATCACATTCCATGAAAGTGATTTGAAAGCAGAAGAAATGTGTTCTGTGCACAAAATTTTGTGCTTTTAAAACGTTCACGTTTGCCACTTGCAATTTGAAATCACTGGGGTAA
This sequence comes from Trichopoda pennipes, assembly GCA_030448955.1. Taxonomy (NCBI): domain Eukaryota; kingdom Metazoa; phylum Arthropoda; class Insecta; order Diptera; family Tachinidae; genus Trichopoda; species Trichopoda pennipes. Next base: position 2,807,634 of record JASKUP010000056.1, on the reverse strand, counting down.
TTTTGCTACTATCACAATGAAAACTGTAAAATAAATTACTGAAATAATTCAACCAATATGTTGTCTTATTAATTTTGTTATATAATTACTTTTTATTGAAAACAAACACTTTAAAATTAAGAAAATTGTAAGGCCACCTATTTTACTGAACATTTGTTATTTGCTTTTGTGTTTTCCATTGTGATTTCAATTTTGTTGTTTAAAGTTTTTCGAAAATACATAGAAGGTTACCATTGGAATTTCTTTTATGGCTGCTTAAAATATTATATGAAAATGAATACATTAATAATCAGTGCCAGCAAAAAATGTTAAATTATCGTTAAATTATAATATAATTCATTAAATATCAATAATAAGCTTTTTGCATAAATTCACTAAAAAAGTACAACAAAGTTTAAGCAACTGGCATTCAAAACCTATTGTGTACTGTGGCAACTTTACTGGTTTGTTTTCTTTTTGCCAAGAGACGTTGTTAAGTTTTAAAGTTATTAAATTTTCTCGCGAAACCTAATTAAACTGTAAGTATTATAAAATAATGTCTAGTAATTGCATGTAAGTAGGTATTAATACATATATTTTTAGAGGACCACACAAAAACCAGAGCCAACTCGAGATTTTCTTGGCATTTATGGAACAGCACACTGATTTGGCAAAAGGCTTTGTACTTGGCGACAAAGTTTATTTTGAACAGTTGTGGATGGAACTCGCAAATGAACTGAATGCTTCGGCCCCACCAGCCAAAACAGTGCAAGCCTGGAAAAAAGTGCATGCATACATTCATGTGTGTATATTTACATAAAAATTAATTTTAATAATCGTTTTTTTTTGCGTTCAATTAAAGACAACACAAAAGCTCCAGGCATTTTATTTTCGTTTTTATGTTTGCACAACAGAAATTTAAAGAAAAAATTGTCAAGTAAATCAGCTGTTTTCTTGTGCTTTCAGGAAAGTAAAATCACATCGAAAACTACAAAAACAGTGTGATTTACAGAACAGCATAAAAACACAAGTGTGATTTTAAAACTGCATGTGACTAAGTGATTTCCAGAACATGCCTGATTATTTGTTTTTTTTAATTCACTTTTACGTTTTGGCACTTTTGTACACTTCATACTTTCTTATATTTTAAGTGAATATTGTTTTTGAAATATATTTTTATTCGCCCATATGGTCTTTTAATACAAGATGAATTTTTAAAATGTTGGCACTTTTATTTTAAATAAATATCATTTCGAAAATATATTGTTACGGATGGGTCTTGCTTTAGTTTAAAAAGAAAATAATTAAGTAATAAAGTAAACGAAATAATTGATTATGCTGTTTACCAACTGCGTACTTTTCTAAGAAAACTTATCTACACAAGACAACAACAAATATCTTAAAATAAATTAAAGAAGAAACTTTAACAGCAGAAAAACAAAAATACACACAGGCCAACAGGCGCCGACGTGTAGTAAGTAAATAAATTTGTAATTAATTTGAAAACTCTAAAATCTGGGGCCTGATTCTAAGAGTCGATAGCGTTCGGAATTATAGTCTTACAATCGAAATTTAGTGCTTTTCGTATTCTGTCAGTCGATATCGCTTAAAGTGTAGCGGAATTAGATTTAAAACGTGAGCCTTCGCTATTTTGCTCGATATCAAATAAGCTATCGCAAAACGTTTAGCGCCAAAAAAACAAAACAAACAGAAATAATAAAACCTAAATAATGTTTTAAAATGCACCAGAAATCGCATAAAAAAAGATTTATAAATAAGATTTTAATTTTTTGCATCATATTTTAATAAATGGCGCATATATATGTTAATAACAAAAGCATAAGAACACGCAGTTTTAACAAGGTATTTTTGTTTTTGTCTCTTTTGTTTTTAAGAACAAATCAAGAGGAAGCATGTCAATAAAAGTTAAATTGTTTATTGTTAAATTGTATTTCATTTAGAACATAATTGAAGGCTTCTTACGTTAGTCGGAATCGCTTTATAAATCTGTAAAAAAGAAAGAATCAAAATTTTTATTAAGATATAATATTTTAAATACTCTGAGTCTGCCAATGTCAAGGGATCACTTCTTATGCGGATTTGTTTTCTAATGCGTGTTAAATTAGAAGAAGAAGAGGAAAAACAAAACAAACTTGGTTCCATTAATAAATTGCTATTTGTTTTTAAACATTCTGTATATAATTTTTTTCTATTTTTCACGAAACATATGTTTCTTGTTTATGTTAATTTACAGTGTGGGTAAATTTTTTCTTGCTTCCGTTTTACAACACTGAAACACAAAACGATTCGTTACGTTTCGACTCATAGAATTAGAAAATTGCGAACTATCGGAATTAATTGCGATACGCAATTATTTCGCTATCGACTCTCAGAATCAGGCCCCTGATGTTATTTATTTTGCAATAAAGAACTCAGTAATAATAAAACGTTTATAAAAGGTATAAACGTAACAATACATAGGTATTATTATCCTTTAGATCCATTTATGTTAGTTGAATTATTTTGATTGACAATTTTTAAATTTCAATACTTTTGTTTATTTTGTTGCTACGTTGATTTATTTTTAGAAAAAAAATTGAAATTGCAGCTTTTTTTAAACATGTCTGTATTTTGTTAAAAATAAACTTTTTTTTTTCTAAAATTGAGTTTTTTAAAAAAGCGGGCATTTCTTGCTTTAACGGGTACGCTTTGTCTCTCCATTTTTTTTACTAAAACTGACACTTTTGTAAATTAACATTTTAGTAAATGGTACTTTAAGTAATCAACATCTTAAGTTCGTATTAAAAATAGTACCTTTTTAAGAACTTAACACAATTCTTGCATTAATTAGTATTTTTGTTGGGAGAAAAGGTTTTTAAAAATTAAAATTTTCGTCAATTTTAGCATTCAAGTCTTGTGAATTTGTAAAAAATGTACTATTTAAGGACATTTTTTAAAATTTAAGATAATAGAAATCGATTAAGTTAAAAACAATATTTTTTTGCAATTATTTTCGGTTTTTTTCATTTATTCATTCATTCATTTATTCATTTCATTTATTTTATGATATTAATCGAAGTACATGACGATGTCCTTTAAAAGTTATAGTCATTTTTAAATCGATCAATCATATTCTATTATATTTTTGAATAACAACAACTATTTAATAACTTACATTCACTGTATTATCCGGTGGCGGAAATGAACGAAACATGCTTTGAAAATATTGAGTTCTAGCTGCTAATATCGATTTATGAGCCATTATAACTTGACCGTCCAAAACCAAATTGATGTCACAAAAATCTCTGCCCGTAGACTGTAAAAATTCTTTCATATCACTTTCCAAGGTGGCGCCTGAAAAACACGATTAATATTCAATTTTGGAACATTTTACACAAAAATCTTCTTCAACACAACATACGGGCATCCTTATTAATATTGGGATCCACTAATATTTTACTAGGATTTAATTTTTTGCGTATAATTTCTACCGGTAAGGGTTGGTATAAATCACTAAATTCTTTGGACATCACAACATCGGCAAAGTTTTCTTCTTTAATCAAGAATTTCATACAATGATCCTTGACAATTTGAATCCTTAAAAATAAATGAAAACAAACAAATATATTTTTCTTTTAATAACTGGAAAATAAATATAAAAATCGAACCACCCACTTCTTTTTGTCAGCATAACACAAGCCCTCCAAAACATTTTGTTTATTGATTTTACAATCCAAACCCTGTATACAACCATGAGCCAAGCCTGGCATTAAAAAGAGATCAGCCAACTGATGAATATCCGCTATGAGAATTATTACGTTTTTGTTGTTGGATTCCTTGAAATCTATACGATCGGTGTAGATATAATTCAGAATGATTTCAAAGGCCTCAGGATTGGCATTGGGTAATCTAACCTCTAATAAAAATTCTTGATTGTCAGCCTGAGCACATGCACCGACTTTGATGCATTTTGAATCTAATTCCTTTTCAAATTGCTGTTGACTAGCGTCACGGGCAGCTAATATTTCTTTTCTTAAATAATTCGATCTGGCTGCCACAAAGGCTATATGAGCCATAATTTTGATTTCTTCGGGACCCACCATAAATCTTATATCGCAGAATTGTTTTTCACTAAAAAATTTCCCACAATCATCTCGCAACGTGCATTTGGGATAACTTGTGAATTGAAAACTATAGGTACCATCACTGACTACAATACAGTTGGCATTGTAGCCGCCATATATGTACATGACATCATTTAGAACGATACTTGAATGAAGTGATCTACCCGAGGGCACCACTGAATTAGCTTCAGGTTGTATAATTGACCAGTTGTGGAAATCCAAATCGTAGAAATGTAAATCATTAAGAGCTGTTGATCCCGCATTGCCACCAAATACATACAAGAAGCGATCATGATGGACCAAAGTATGGCCATAGCGTTGTGAGGGTGGCTGAGACGCAACACCTCTTAAAACATGTACGTTGCCAATACGACGCCAGCTGGGTGAACAAGAATTTGTAGTTTTAAAATGTTTTATTTTTGTTATTTTGTTATTGCTGTTTTTGTTGTTTTACTTACGTTTTAGTTTTAAAATTAAATTCGAATAAAGAATTATTCGTCGTGATTTGGATATCACTTTTTCCTGAAAACACATACATACAATCGCGTGCCACTACCACTGGAGAATAGGAACGAGCTGGTGGACATTCTCCTTTCTGTTCGATTTTTTCCCACTGATGGTTTTCTTTCTATAAAGTAAACGTTTTCTGTTTTTAATTTCTCTTATATGTTTTTTCCTATTAGAATTACTAAATTTCTTTTCATTTTAAGAATTTCCATTAAGAAAAATTTTATAAAAAGAATTGTTTTGATTTTTTTTTAAATTTTATTCATTTAAAAAAGAAATTAATGAAATTAAAAAATTGCTCTTCATAAATAAAAATTTCCCAAGGGGGGAAGAGATTCATTTCTGGCATATTATTCCTCATTCAACAAATTAAAACAATATCTGTATATTTGCAAGGTCTCATATTATTTAAATAACGCTTACTCTACATTAACAAATTTCCCTGTAGGGAAAATTTTATTTAAAATCACTCAAGGGAAATTTTATAAAAAGTTATTCTTTTATTTTTTTTTTAAGTTAAAAAAAATACTTTTCCAAATTAAAACAATTTCTATATATTTGAAAGGTATTCCTTGCTTCCAAACTTCCTTTTAAATGAAATTATATTAAAACATTTTCTTATTTCTTTAATGCTTGGAGTTTTGGTAAAAATTTAAGAAATTTTACTTGATATTCGAAAACATCCCATGTGGAAAATTTTAATCAAAATTGGCGATTTTCAAAACATTTTTATTTAAATTTCCCAAGATTTTTAAGAACTACGAGAGAAAGTTCTTTTTCGGAAATGGCGCTGACTAGCAATCGTACTGTCTCGAGTCTTCTGCGTAAAAGAAAAAAATCGCTTGAAGCCAAATCTGAGGAAGAGTGACTGGTCACAAATAAATTCGACAGCTTACAGAGTGCGACAGGCCTTAAATAAGAACGATATGACTACGAAGGTCAGACGATCTAATAATATTTTAGGTGATATTTTTGCACCACCAGCAAGATGATGGAAGCAAATTTGTAGTTTTTTTTGAGACATCTTAGCAAAAAATGATTTTGTCGGTTAAGCTGCAGAGCATTCATAAAAATTACTCTTTCTCACTGTTGACATGACCTACCGAAAGAATAAACTTAGTTGCCTGGATTGAAGTTAAGCCTCCGATTAACTGTTTTTGTGGGCGATCTGTGCTACCCTACTCGCTCTTTCATTTATAGTTTTGGCCCATATTTTATCAAGAATTATATGGGATTCTTTGCATTTTACGAGGGGTAACCTATTACTGAATTAGAAACACGACTGCGCTTGTTGCTATTACTCGTATTATTTTGAAAAGTATTAAACGTTAAATGAAGTGATTCCCCTCCCTTTTGGGTACTATTTAATTTTAAAAATGTTTTAAAATAAAAAAAATCCCTTCTTACGCTCTCCAAAAAATATCTTCAATTTTGTTCTTTTTAAATAAAAAGCAAAAAACTGTCGTGATATTCTTTCACTTACCGTTAAATTTAATGCCCACATATCGTCTAAACAACGATTCTTATCGATTCCAGCATAAATCCACATTTTATTTTCATAAACAGCGGCGCCATGACCACAACGAGCTCCCGGCATTCTATTAAAAATAAAAAAAAATTATACACTTTTTCTTTAAGGGAAATTGAAAACAAAGAAGCAACATACTGCCCTGAAAATGTCCATTCCACCCACAAAGCTTTTTGAAAGTCATACTCAAATAAATCATTCCGTCCACTATAAGTAGTATTCGACGTGCGGCCGCCAAAGATAAACATAGAATTGCCAAAAACCACACCTGAATGATCTTGACGTGGTTCGGGTGGTGTGCCAGTTGCATAGACAGGATTCCATGATTCATCCTTGACACCGAAACGTATTAAATCATTGAAACTGGTGCTGCCATTGTAGCCCCAATTTTCGTATCCGCTATCTTTGTAGCCACCAAATATGTACATGGCATCTTTGTAGGCCACCGCAGTGTGGCTGTAACGTCTATAACTTTTACAATGAAAAAATTAAAAACAAATTTCCTTAAAAACAATTTCTTAGCAAAACTTACTTGCCTGTCGCACAGTCCGACATTTTAGTCCACATGGAGTTGCGTGCAATACTTGAACTGGAATGTGCCATTTTGCTGCAACTACTGCGCGTACCAACACTTCAAAGACTTTTACGTTCTCCCGTTTCTAAATAATGCTGTTGCTGATAGTATTTATCAGCTTCAAATGCTATACAACCGTTGCCCGAATGTGTAGAAGTACAAAGTGCTATTGTGACTGATGTGCCGTCTTAGCATAAATCATAAACCGAATGTTTCGTTTTAATTTTCTCACTATTTGACTGTTTCACAATTTTAAAAATTGTAAAAAACTTTTTTCCCTTGAATTTAGTATGCAGCCTTGGAATTCGACCGAGTTCTGTTTAAGAGCAAAATGAATTTTCTTTAAATTTCGCTTGTGATTGTGTTACTAAAATTTTGGCAGTTATTGGTTTGGATTGTACTACAACGCCAGAATAAATTAGTGATGGCGGCACCTATATCTGGCCAATGGAACAAATTCAAATATATTTATGGCTTCGGAATTTAATAAAGTGGGGTGAGTGAGTTTCTTGGCGAAATGTGTTGTACGATTAAAGTAAAAAATTAAATATTTAACAATAATTTAAAGAACTTCTTGCGTCCTTAATGATGACTGAAAGTGCCTTAAATTATTTAAAGCAATTGGGTACGGTGTGGTGTAATGCCAACAAACAGTTGCAACATTTTGAAGGGTTACTGGCTTCTAAACGTTTTGAGGAGCCTTAGAGATTGATAACAGCAGTATATAGTGTTTTTGTTTATCGACTTTTATTTCTTGCTGGGAATGGATGAACTGCGTATGTTGTATCGTTTGGACTTGCATATATTGGAAGCTATTTGCCACCGTTTGTATTAAAGCAGCGCTTCGCAGCGTTTATTCTAAGTAGATTATTCATTATTAGTTTTGCTTTTTATTAATGATCTACAATCGTCTATTAAATTCTCAAATATTCTGATGTATGCTGATGATGTAAAAATTGTTCTAAGCTGCAGCAACAATGATAATATTCATCTTCTACAACTTGATCTTGATTGTTTTTTTGAATGATGCGATGTTAATTTAAAAAAATGCAAACACATGCATTATTCTAGGAAAATGGTTGATTATAATCCGTTATACTTAAATGATCATACGTGAGAACCAGTTGACAAAATTTTGGATTAAGGTGTTCTACTGGACTCGAAATTGAGCCTTTCTCAACACATAAATATGGCAAATAATAAAGCCCGCGGATTACTTGCCTTTATAAAACGATGGGCCAAGGAATTCAGCGACCCACATATCACTATACGGCTGCATACGTCCTTGGTAAGACCAATTTTGGAATATGGGTCGGTTGTCTGGGATCCGAAGAATAATGTCCATATCAACAAAATTGAGTCAGTTCAAAAACAATTTTGTTGTGTTGCACAACTTTATGAATCTTCCCCCATATAATACCAGACTAGCCATGATCAGTTTGCCAACGCTGCGAAGACGTAGAACTATGCTAAGTGTTACGTTTCTAATAAATTTAATAAATGGTGATATTTGCTCGGGCTTTCTTCTGGAGAATATACAATTTAACATTTCTCGACGGCCAACAAGAAATTAATAATCTTTTACATCTTAAATTTTATCGTCAAAATTTTATTAATGATGATCCCTTCCGCAGAATGTGTTCTGATTTTAATGATCTTTATAACTTCATCGACTTCCCTACCAGTGTTCCTAGAATTAAACGTGATATAATTGTGTTCTTGAACACATAACCTTTGGAGTTGATTACTTCTGCTTTGTTATGATTTTTTTTTGGACTCAATCTTAAAAGGATTACATTCCTTTTTTTATTTTTATTGTTTTTGTAATTAAGCTTAAATAACAAATTTAAGTATCACTTGAATATTTAAGGTTATGTTAAACATTTTTGGGTTAGCAAGCAGCTTTATTTCTTTTCTAAAACATTGATTTTTATTTTCTTTTGAAAAGTTCTCTAAGAAGTTTGGTTTATTTGTTGTATAGGTAACGCCGGTATACCGCAAAATATGTCGTTGTAAATAATTTTTCCTTAGTTAAATACCTTGACACCCTTTGAACTTTATCAATATCTGCAAAGAATGTGTGAAGAGTATATTTTCCGACGATGTGACTTTAAAACAGGTAAAGGATTTTTATGTGACTTATTTGGTAAATATCAGTTAAGATTAAGTTAACCTTTTTTGTGACAATTTTTTCCGAACTGATCTCAAATTTACTTTAAGCCTACAAAATGATGAGTGACGAAAATAAATCGCTCGGAAATCAATCCATCCTATTGCAAAATAAGCTTGCCGAGTGTAAATATTCACGAAGAAAACAAATTAGAAATTTTGTTTCGTTTTTAGGATTCCACTGATTATTTAAAAACATTTGCGCAGGAAGTTTAGAATTCTTATTGGATTTTAATAATTTATTAGAAATAATTATGGATCCTTCAACTACAGAAATAATAAAAGTATTAAGTGCTCATGTATCGGTTATTTATATTCGTTGAAACCGCAACTTCCGTATGCCTGTTCAATTGATGAGCGAAAAAGTCAGTATTCATGGCTCGAAACCGGTCACCGTTGACTGTAATTTTCTGACCAGCATCGCTTTTTAAGAAGGACGAGCCAAAAACTTCACCAGACCATAAAGCACGCCAAACAGTAAGTTCTTCTGAGCCTAACGGTGTCTCACTCAAAATATTACTTGCGGATTATCATAACTCCAATTAATTGAGGTGCATAACACACCTGGAGTGTAACAGAAAGCAAGGCCGTGCTCTTAATTCTTGCTTTAAAGCCGCAAACTCTAAATAATTAACGCTTCTAAAAGCGTCAATCTGTGGAGATTGCAACAACACCGTTTAGACTTAAATAACAATAGCAACAACTTTACTGCTCGAATGGCCACATCATTAACTGGAACAGAGCGGGTTGCCCTCTGGGCTATCGGTTCCCGTGAGACAAGCTGGCAAGTCACTGCTCGTACTTCGCGGGTCCAATTCTGTCAGCTTTAGGTTTCTGCTGGCTTAGGCCACTGGTGTTGCTTTTTATCCCTATAAGCTACAAGCTTGGGGCAGTGTGTCATCAAGCGTCAATCAATTTATGTTGAAGTGGCAAACCCAATATAAATCACTTGACAGTAACATGGTCACCAGTGAACAAGTGTTACCAACTTGAAATTTTATACTTCCATTAAAAACCACCCGATATAAACTGTATTTAATTTGAATTACCTATTTTCTTGAACAGGAATTCAAATATAATAACCAATACAGGCGCTGTAGTTGAAGGATTCGTAATTAGTTCCAACAAATTATTAAAATTCAATAAGAATTCAATACTTTCATGTGAAGCCTGTACAAATATTTTTAAATAATCAGTAGAATCCTAAAAGCGAAAAAACATTTTTAATTTGTTTTCTTGTTGAATATTTACACTCGACAAGTTTTACTTGCCGCAGGATGGATTGATTTTTGAGTATTTTTTTTCGTCATTCATAATATTAAAGGCTTAAGTTGAGATCAGTTCAAAGAAAATTTCAAAAAAAACTTAATTAAATCGAAATTGATATTTACCAAATGAGCCACATAAGATCAGTTATATGGTTTAAAATCGTCGGAATATTTGCGTTTAATCATGTTTATATATAAATTACAGGCTGATGGTGGAGTTTTAAAAACGAAATTCAAAATAGCTTTGACAAAATCACAAGAAAAACAATCTGGTTTTAACAATTTTCTGTAGGGAAATTAAATATTTAATGGGTTTTGTTAAATTTTAAAATAATCCTAATTTATAAAATATATAAAAATTCTTTTTTTTTTCAATATTTTTAAACTGTTTCACCGCAAATTAACATCATACGCGGTTTTAAATTTGAAAATTTAATATTTTCAATTTATGAGCGTCACATTCCTTTTTACGCAAAATTTAATGAGAATGAAAAAGGGTATCAACCCAGCCGTAAATAAAACGAAGTACTATTGTCTAAGTACTTCGTTTTATTTACTGACGCACATATGACTTCGTAAGCGAAGCATCTAAGTACTTACTATGTAATGCAGCTGTAATCGATGTACTTATAAAAGTAGTATACAGAAAATATTTTTTAATATATTATATAATATTTCCTTTTCTTGGATGTTCGTGTAAAAGTTTGCGCTGCATTTGGGTTTGTAAAGTGGGCAATTTTGTGGTAAGTATTATTGCACTTTAAGAAATTAAATGCACCCTAATGATAAAATGCATTAACAGTAAAATAAATAACAAATGTTATTAGGCCACATACATTCTACTTTTATACATATAGACTTCAAAGCGAACCATGCATTATTCTTTTAATTACAAAATCATTGCAATAGTGGCACCACACGTTAACCCTACCTTACATGCGCAAGTAAATTTGTAATCAACGTTGCTTACTACTCCACTTACGATGTAAACTGAATTGTAGTGGCACTTGATGACGTCGTCGCTTACTTTGTAAGCGAGAGCGCACCAATTAAACAGCCTATGACACTTCTATGTTAAATGTAAGTGGCGAAATAAGCGAACGCATCACCACTGACTACCACTTAGTATAGCTTATGAAATGTATACTTTTACAGCTGGGAAGGTATTAATCTATAAAAAATTATTTTAAATTAAAAGTATAACGACATATTTTGAGGCACACTCGTAGTGCCTATTCAGCAAAGGAAATTAATTATTCAGCAGAGCTGGCATAATATAAATCGCAATTCTTAGAGAATATTTCAAGTAAGACAGAGGAAATATGGCATGAGTTTGGTGATAACTGGAATGATTAAAATAATATATCATGCTTTTCAAGATACCACACCTAAATAAAAATTAAATAATCTAGGTTTATTGTAAACCTTGCTAAGGGCTCAAATACAAGCAGCATTCAATACAACATTTGCAATTCATGCATGTCCACCAAGAAATAAAAGTCTATAAACAAAATAAACTATTTACTGCTGTTATCAATTTCTAATAAATCATTTTTTTCATGTTAGCTTATTCTCACCAAAGATTACACGACACTGGACTTTCACGTCATCATTACATACGTAACTTCAAATCATTGCTAATTGTTTCATTTTGTGGTTCAATTTTATAATACAGTTCGCCGAGAAACTCCCCTATTTCTTTAATTCTCAAATAACAACTTAAATTTGTATCTTTTCCATTGGCCAGTGACCCACAGGTGCCGCGATCACTCAATTGTTCGAGCTTTAAAGTGGAATACCAGCCGATAGCTGCCAAGATATCAACAAGAAAATCACAAGCGAATTTTAAATTAATTAATTTTGCTCGGAATTATTTCATAAAAAAATCTTACTTTAACAAACACTGCACTTGCTACCACAAACTGTACTTATTAAACTGCGCTTCACAAACTATACAGTGCTGTGCTTGTTATTACAAACGCAAATTGCGGGATTCAGTGAACTTTTAATTTCTTAATAAGTGGAACCCCCATTTTCAGCAGCACAGCTGTTATATTTAGTAGTAGAGATATCAATCATTCAAACATACACTAAGAAAAATTACATAATCTTAGGATTATTGTTAATCTTCGTTTATACCTAGTTCACACATGAACTTTTATTGAGTCAATATTCGGTTTATTGCTTCAATTTATTTTTCTGTTCACACATACAAAAATTGAGTTATCTCAACAAGCATTTGACAGCTGAAAAACAACATTGTTTTTATATTTGCTGTGAAAATTTGTGTATTTTTGGTGAAAATTCTTGTTTGAAACTTGAAAATAAATATAAAAAAGAGCAAAAATGGAATCAAATGCTATGTTAAGGAAGTTGCAGTTAGTGCTATCAACTTTGGATTCAAAAGTGGCTTTCTTTAAAAAGCGATAGCAAAAGAATCTTCTGATTCTGCAAAGCTTAAGAAAACAACAGCTACTGCTTTTTCTTACAATACAAGAAAACTCAAATTGAAGATTGTTATGGAAGTTGGTAAGTGAGCAAGCAACAGTTTTTCTAAAATCAATTACATTTTCCGTTTACAGAATCGGCACTCTACATTCTGGGAAGTGAATTGCAATTGCAACGGTGACCACTTTTTCAAGATGCATTTTCGCATGACCCGAGCCAGTTTCGACGTGCTGTGTGGCATGTTAAAAAACTTAAACAAAATGGACACAAAGTGGCGAAGTGCAATAACTCTTGAAAAGCGCGTTGCCATTGCTTTATTTTTTACGCTCAGTTCATCTGGCGAATACCGAGTGTTTTCTGAGCTGTTTGGCGTTGGCAAATCAACAGTCTGCAAAATTTTGTTGGAACTTTGTGAGGAAGTATGGGAAGCATTGTCCACACAATACATTAAAAAATTGCCCCCCACGCAAGAAACTGTAAAAGAATGTGTTGAAGGATTCCGAAATCTTGGTTTTCCACAATGTCTAGGGGCTGTCGCTAAGTTTGAATTTGTTCAAAGCATGCACAAAAGAATGTTGCTTAGTCAAAGTACATTGCATTCATAAAGAGAATTCGCAAAAGTTATTATAAATGGCAAAACCTATATATTCAGATGGTTGTCATATCGAAATAAAACCAAATGAACACGATGCCACTGACTACTATAATTATAAGGGGTGGTATTCTATGGTACTTCTGGCTCTTGTGGATTACAGGTAAGAAATACTTATTCACATATGTATAGTGTGTTTGAATGCAGCGTGTCAATACTTCCATATTAACGTAGATACCGGTTTTTGTACACAAACATTGGTGCACCCGGACGCTGCAATGACTCCCAAATTTTCAATTTATCTCGCTTAAAAAACATACTGCATGACAGCGAAATACTAAAAGGCAATATGAAGGAAATAAGTGGTATTCAAATGCCAGTTTGCATTTTGGGAGGTTCCGCGTTCAAATTTTCAACTACTTTGATGAAACCGTATCCCTTTTCCATTGCCTTGTTTAATGAACAAAAGTTATTTAACTACCGGCTATCGAAATGTAGAAGAGTGGTGGAGAACGCTTTTGGTCATTTAAAAGCACGTTTCCGTCGTATTGGCAAGGGGATTGACAACAGAGTAGGGAACGCTCCACAAATTATTCGAGCTTGCTGCGTTTTACATAACTTCTCAATGAAAGAAATGATAGCATAAAAGAAATGTGGATGGAAAATCTACAAGATTCGGAGAGTAGCCGAGAAAGTCCATCATATAACGTTACGAGTGGTGATAACGCAGCAGCCCCTGAAACCATTAGACAAGCCCTATGTTCATATTTTAGTAAGTAGTAACAACATATTTTTTTAACACATTTTATTTAAAAAGTTATAATTTATTTGTATTTTATTATTTTAATTTTTATTTTCGAAAAAATTTGCTATTTTTTCTAATGCTTCCGCTTTTCTTCTTTCGATTTCGACCAACTCTTTATCCGTCTCTTGGCTTCTTTTTAAATAATTCGAAATCTCAGTCGAAACCTCATCAAACTTTTCTAAAATTGTTTCTTTTAAATCATGTTTTTTTTTGGAGGTTCGCTTGCTGATGTGGAGCTCGGTGATGGAGAACACAGCAATAGAGGCGATGATGGGGCAGATAATGGCACAGCTGGCGGTGTGCTTGGTGACGAATTTGACTCTGTATAAGTAAAGTAAAAGATACCAATTAATGAGACATAATAATAACAGTTACCACTAATTAAAACAAATTAATAAAGTTAATACAAAAAAAATTAATCCCTATGAAAAATCTTTTAATTGTTAACTTACCGTCAACACTCTCAAGGACCAATTCTGCAAAGGAGTTAGCCTTGAAACCTCCAATTATCTGGTGGACAGTTTTAAAGTGTGGCCATGTGGAGGGTGACCCACCAGATATTCCCACTGCTGCCTTTTCCTTCCTGTAAACATTAAATTTTTAAGTAAGTGCTGGAGTCCTTTAAATATTTTTAAATACATTTCTTTTCTTAATTATTAAAATAACATGTGAATGGCATCTAATTTAAATCCTTTTGTGGAGGAATGAAAAATGTTTCTTAATGGGTTCCCGTGTTTTTGTATAAAATTGTTGTAGTTCTGCTGCCTTTTTTGTCTGTTGGTTGAATATAATTCCTAATCAATCACTTTGGCGTGAGATATAGGACTTGAGTTTTCTACATAAAATATAGAGCAAAATTCGCAGATAAGCTATATGAGCATTACTGATATGGCCATGAAATAGTGTTATAAACACATCCTTTTCGGTGTGTTAATTTATTAATGCTTTTATATTGATTCGCTACATTCTCTTATTCGTTTTTGTCTAAATACTTATTTTTTAATCTATTTATAAATTCGATGATTTTTTCGTATTCTGTCTCCTCATGGAGGAGATATGTGGGCTACCACCAAGGTTTGTTGTTGATTATTTTGAGTTTTGTTTTGAATAGTTTGCAGCCAATTTAAATGACATATTGCAGCAAAGTTCCATATGGGACATGCGTATGATGTGATAAGATTTACATCTGCACCGGCAGTGAGCCATAATAAGATGATGGTCGAACCACGTGGACGGTATGTAGCGCCTTCGGATACGTATATCCTCCGGTCACTCCTAGTTGCAACTTCGAAAGCCCGAAGTAGGCCGCAGCCTTCACTCCTTGCTGAATAGTTGGAGACTATCCAATTACTGGTCCAGAACGCATGAAGCTTAATATAATTAAGAACGCGACGGCATTCATACTCACTGGACCTGGATCATTCATTGTGAATGATCCGACCCACAAACTCAAACGAGGGCCTCGAAACACACAGCCACCACGATACTCCCAAAACGGCCTACCAAAACAGCAATCAATATAAGTATGTATGTATGCAAGTATAAACTATGCAATATACCCAATTAACGCATGACCACCAAGAAATAAAAGTCTATAAACAAAAACACTATATACTGCTGCTATCAATCTCTAATAAATCATTTATTCATCTTAACTTATTTTCACCAAAGGCTCTTTCAAACGTTTAATAGCCAGTAACCCGTCAAACTTTTGCAACTGTTTGTTGGCATTACACCACACCGTATCAATTACTTTAAATAATTGAGGAGACTCAGTCGTCATTAAGTACGTAAGTTCTTTAAATTATTGTTAAATATTTAATTTTTTACTTTAATCGTATAACATAGCTCGCCAAGAAATTCACTCACTCCAGTGTTTTAAATTCCGAAGCCATAAATAAATTTGAATTTATGTCATTAGCCAGATATACTTAGGTGCCGCGATCATTAATTTGTTCGGCCTTTACAGTGAAATAGCAGCCAATAGCTGCTAAGATATCAATAACAAAATCGTAACCGAATTTCAAAGCAAAATGAATTAATTGCTTGTAAATATTTATACAAAATACTACAGACTTCACTTTTTAACCACACAAAGTTGATACTAAAGACCTATGCTAAAGTCTTTAGCCTGTGCTAAAGACTTCACTTTTTAAAATTTGTGAAAAACGTGTTTGACAAATTGCGCCCACAAACTATCCAGTGAGCCAGTTCACATTGGATTAGTTGTGCTGGCAGTTTGTAGGCATTTTCGGTGAGGGGGTAGTTTTTGGTTGAAACAATTTTTCTATCAGCTTCAATGCCGCACAACGAAAACAAAACTAATACACATGCATTTATGAAAACACAGGTCTTGTGTGTTTTTTTTTGCAAAGCGATTTTTAGTCTTCAGTTGGCTATTGTAGTGTAACTATGAATATGAATTCAAAAGTAGATAAATAGATTTTATGCTATTTATTTTTATCTTTTTTACTATTTTATCTTTTTTATTATTGAATTCAAGTTTTTGTTATAATATTTTTATATTTTACAGAAAATTAAATATGTGTTAATCTTTTAAACGTCTTTTTAATTAAATTTTAACGATATACATATTTTTTCAATATTTCGCTTTCCTATGGAAAGATTCTTCAAGAAAAATTAATTTTTAATAACAAAAATTATTAACAAATTGAAAAAATTTTTTTTTTATTTAATTAAAATAAAAAAGGTCGATTAAGAATAAAAATAATTTTACATAAAACAAAATTAGAAACAAACATTTCATCATCACTCAGAGCCATATTTATTTTGTAATGCGTATACTTTGGTGTATACCGAACGAAAAACAAACATGAAATGAATAAAAAACACTAATACACACAAAGATGTGTATACGTATAGAATTTTGTGCTAAAATAATTAGTCTAGTGTGTTTTGGAAAAAACTAAAGTTGTGCAAAACAAATATTAATCCAATGTGAACTGGCCCAGTCAGTTTCAGCTGCACAGCTGTTATAATTAATAGTAGTGATGCCAACTAATCAAACATACACTAAGAAAAATAATTATAGCTTAGCAATATTGTTAATTTAGTTTTGGCGGATTTCTTTAAACATTTATTTATATCTTAAATATTAAAATTACATGTGAATGGCATCTAATTAATACCGTCTGTAGAAGAATGAAAATGTTTCTTAATGCATTTCTGTGTTTTTGTATACAATTTTAATCACCTAATGTAATATTGCACCACGATTTTTAATATATTGTTTATATACAATTAAATTATTTATACTTGCGAATTTATATTAAAGTTAATGGGTCTTATAATTTAACAAGATTTTCGGCCCTTTGTAATATAAGTACAATTGTATTGTTACGTTTATACCTTTTATAAACGTTTTGTTGTGAGTTCTTTATTGCAGAATAAATAACACCAGACTTTAGAGTTTTTAAATTAAAAAACAAGTTTATTTACTTTAACTACAAACAAAGTTGACACTACACATTTTGTTGTTGTATGTTGTCCATTTAATGTGTAGGCGCCTGTATGTCTATGTGTTCTTTTGTTTTTATGCTGATAAAGTTTCTTCCTGAAATTTATTTTAAGATAGCTGCTCTTGTCTTGCGTACATAAGATTTCCCACGCAGTTAGTAAACAGCATATCAAATTTTTGTTGTTTGCGTGAATAAAATTTCCACGCAGTTTGTAACTAGAAATTTGTTATTGTCTTACGTACATAAGATTTCTTAGCAAGCTACGCAGTTAGTAAACAATATACCAAGTGATTTACCTTAATGCTTAATTATTTTCTTTTAAAACTTAAGTAAGACACATCCGTAACAATATTTATAAATTACAAAGATGGCAGAGATTAAATATACCAACAACAACAACATTCGATCGGATTATTAAAAAGATACTTTAACATAGTTAAACTTTGTTTAGCACAATATAACATGATCTTTAACTCTCACAGTTTCAATACTTATTTACTTAATGTTTTTATTATTGTCTGATTTTAGTCTAAGAAAAGTTAATGTTAATTTATACATATATAATCAATTTAAATTGACAGTTAATTTGCCGCCGGTTAATATTTGTTAATGCCGCCGCGTCCAAACAAATGTCCACGGCTTTATTTCTTGTTATGTTTGATTTGCCTAAATTGTTGAATTAGGATTTAGCCAACAAATTACTGCCAAACTGTTTAACAAAATGACTGAATTAGAAGATCCTTTAACACAAGATCATATTAAATTGGTTATTTTTTGCTGTTCTTATGCTTAGAAAGTGACTTATTAAAACATTTCTTTATCATTACAGGTAGAGAACATTAATCGCCGTGTTGATGGTATTTACAAACAATTGTGTGAATATGAAGAGTCTATTGCTGCCGACGCCTTGGATGATTATGGTGATTCGCAGACAAAGATTATGGATTTGCTTGAAACACTGGAAACTATACAGGAAGCAGCACAATTCATAAGGCCTTATAATTTAAGTTTACGCTCCCAGCAACAGGCCTTGGAGGAGCAAATGAAATGTTTAGAAAAGTCAGTTGATTTATTGCAGTTGGAAACTAAAACGTGTAATAAATCAAATAAGATGCAATAGCAAGGTGTGGTATGATGCATTTATTTAAGGTATTGAATAATAATTTTAAGTAAGGACTTTTTACAAAATTTTTGTTAGCTTAATAAATAAATTCTTTTACTATTTGTAATTTTTTTGAAGAAGTTTTTTTCTTAGATTTATGCAAAGAATCTTAGTCGGAATTGTATTAAATTAGTTCGTCCTAACAAGGCACGAAATTCAATTCAATTGATCGTTAACTTCTATTGGTTTGCTAGTGCAATGACATGCCAGTGTATGTGTAGTAGTGATCTTAAGAGCACCACAGTGATATTTAGCTTTTTTTCTTAATTATCTTTTTAGCGTTCATAAAAAAATTGTCTCGTATTTTGTTTTTATTTTTGAATGGAATGCGTTGTTGTTGTACCGATCTTAAAAATCCAGTGGCGAATGTCATAACACTCATTGTGAAAAAAGCTCTAGCATCATCAAGCCATCATCAAACACAGACGCTGAACTTCCTTTGACGTCATACATGAATTTTTCCAGCAATTGTTCAAATTTTCATGGATGACCCGAATAGATTTCGTTTGGTGAGAGTCCGAGTATTAGCGAGCCTTACACAATATCACCGATATTCAAATATAAGTTTTTTTTGCTTTTTGTCACCATTAAAGAGATTCGATTCATAGAGGACAAAATCATTATTTTTCCAAAGTAAGTTTTTGTTATATTTGTC
Source organism: Trichopoda pennipes (assembly GCA_030448955.1). NCBI lineage: Eukaryota > Metazoa > Arthropoda > Insecta > Diptera > Tachinidae > Trichopoda > Trichopoda pennipes. The sequence continues at coordinate 2,788,344 of JASKUP010000056.1, read as the reverse complement.
GCTATAACAAAAACTATGAGAAGAATCAGAGTTCGTCAGTGTTTATTGTTTGTCCATCAACTTAATTCCACTTCATTGATACAAAATGCGGCAGCAAAGCCCTGGTAGTCATTTCTGATTCTTGGCTTTTTCATACATAACGTTGACTCGTTTACTATGTTACTGATTTAAACAAAATAAAGTCCGAAGGTAAATAAGACAGTGCTTCAATTATGCCATATTTTTTGATATCAATCGAATATTGCATATAAATTGTAAACAAAATTTGGTCGATTTAATATGCCTCTGGATTCTCTGTTCATTTTAAATCTTTCTTTACTTGCTGCGAATGTAAGGTAAAAATATGGAAATTAATAAAGATATAGGATGTCGGGCAAATGTCTATCTCTAGCTTGCTGGCAGACGTTCAATGTTTTCATTAAATTTTTGCAGCACATTTTACAATAAAGCTTCGTCGTCTCTCTCTAAATTTCATCTTTTAGAATGTCAGTTGTTCACATAAACCTGGTCTTTCAAATGGCCCCCCAAAGGCAATAATCCAGCGGCATTGACAAAACACAAGAAGGACAAAGCCAGTTCTTATGCAATAACTGAATTGTTTCGATTGCAGCGCCGTTTAGCTGAAATTAGAGGTAACTAATGTCAACGTTAGCCAATGGTGGCCACAAAATAATTGTTTATAATGATTTGGTAACGCAGAGAATTCACGGCGTTTCTTTGCTCATTTTCGAAAAAATACGGCACGAAGATACCGTCTGACCACAAAACGCATCATATGGTCACTTTCTTTGGATGTAATGATTTCTAGAGTGCTATTTGTGCCGAATATGCGACCGCCTAATTAAAAACGGGCCTCATCACTAAAAATGGTTTTGTTGAAAACCAGTTTGTTGAAAATCAGTTTTTCAAACTAAAACACACACAAACTTTCGACGCAAAGAATGCCCGCATGGCTTCAATTCTTGAAGAGTGTTACGAAACCTCTTGTATCGTTGTGCAAAAACCATTTCCTCGGCTAGCTCTGCCTCTTCTCCAGGGGTGACTTCTCAACCCGTATTGCACGGTTTCTAACAATAAAAATAAAAATTATCAAATAAAAAAATTTTAACAAAAATAACGAAATTCCTCCATCTTTACAACACATGCTGCATCCAAACCTTTGATACCTGAAAACCTTTATATAAACACTTTCTATTCAGACATTTTATACATATATTTCTCTCCTTTTTGTTTTACAATTAATCAACCTTAATGCTAAAAATTACACAAAAAAAATATTCTTATCAATATATATTCATTGTAAAAGAAATGAAAAATATAAATATAATTTTAAAATAAAACAAATATTGATTATAATTTATTTAAAAAAATTGTACTCTATAAACATAAAAAAAAACACATTATGAAGACAGAAAAAATTTCACAACAGGTAAGGATCGCACTACTCAATTTGGCCAACAATAGAAAAACAAAATGTCTTTTACCGGTTTATTAACTTACGCAATTCTTTCTACCCTAAAAGAGCTCTCTGAGGGACTGATTTTTTTCTTTTTTTTTTCCAAACTAAAATATCTACAAAATTTCCAACGAGGACAAACACAAAATTAGTCCGATCCTTTACTGACTTCACTTTCCAAAATCAATACTCTTATCTTACTATATTAATTTAATCAAAAAAATTTGTTTTCTTTTTTTCTTTTGAATAATCTTACAAAAAAAAATAATATCTTTTTTTCTTCTTTTAATTTTTCCTTTTGTTTTAATTAATATTTATTTTAGTATGTTCTAATATCACACTTCAAATTATCGTTTGCAAAGTATTTGCAAAAAAAAATCATAAATTAGCTAATTAAAAAAAAATCTAATTATACAAATGATACAATAAGATACAATGACAAATATAAAAAAATAAAAAAAATTAATAGTTGCAAGAACATAAAAAAAAATTAGACAACACTTTGAACAAACGTTTTCCAAATGAACTTCTATTGACTATCAATGATAATTGTCTTCTCACAGGATACTACAAGGATCTTTTTCTACTTTCACTATCAAAGTTCTCCTTTTCTTTTTATTTCGGTTCTTCTACTACTTCGCCTGGAATTTGTAGCTGACCCTTTTCTCTTTTCTTCTGCAGCGGTCTTCGGAACTTCGTCCAGCTCACTATTTACTCTCTTATTACTACTTTTCTTTTACCTTTCAATAACTCCTGGTGGTCGCAATTCCCCAGTTTAATAAATCACCTTCAAACGTTTCGTCACTGACAGCAACTTCTTCCTTCCAAGCGTTTTCTCACTGGCAGCCACTTCTTTATTTTTAACTTTTCTCTTGTTGGCAGCCACTTCAATATCTTTAACCTTTTTTCTTTATTCACTGATAAACTTTTCTTTTTCTTCCTTGGCAGCCACTTTTATATTTCAAATCTTTAACTTTTCTTTATTGGCAGCCACTTTTATATTTCAAATCATTAACTTTTCTTTATTGGCAGCCACTTATATATATATTTTTAACTTTTTCCTTTTTTTCTCACTGTTAAACTTCTACTTTTTTTCTTCCTTGGCAGACACTTTTATATTCTGAACCTTCTTCATGGGCAGCCACTTCCATATTAATTCAAATTATAATTTTCCATATTAACAACAGCTATTCTATCTCCTGTTCTGTATGTTTAAAAAAAACCGTTCATCTCAAAAAAAATTATACCGCCCGCTATTTTCCAGATAAACAACCAACACATCTAATCTAACATACCATCGTAAATACAAAGGTCAATGCCCTATTATGTCCTTGACTTATATTCTCCACTTCCACTCTCTCTTGCAAGAAATGTATTGCAATGCTTTTTCTTCCAATAACATGTTGTAAAACATGCAATGATCATCCCTCTGCTCGCAATCATGTCTCTAGCAACATGTACCAAAAAAAAAACATTAACACATAAACAGAACATAACAAGCAAAAGCAACTCTTTAAATACTGGTAAATAAAATCTCTTCACAAAAAAACTACTAAATTAAGCAACTACGCCACAATGTTATTATACACGTCCACAAGGAAACAACTGTGGACAACACATTAAGATCAGAAACACATGCAAAAACAAAAGAAAAACTAATAAACAACACAACCAACAAGCATCAAAAAAAATTCTGTAAGTATTATTTCTTATGAGATTTATACTCTGTTTAATATTATTCCAACCACAGCCAGGTCCGTCTCCTCTAACATGGATCATCTTGCCACCCTCAACAAGAGTTAAACTTTATAAGCGTAAAAATGAAGATCTTTATCTATGATCTTTATGCAAAATGCTGCGCCCAGTGCCTCTAGTGATACACATTTTTGGCGAACGTCGACGAGTTGATATTCCGGGCTCATTCTCAACAGTTTGCGGTGCAGCGGCCATGTTTGCTTTAGTATGGCCTCTACCAGCGTATTGTTTTGGTCTATTGTGCCCAATTTAGCGATTAAATTACGGTCTTACATTTTGATAGTTAATTTTCACAATTAAAATTCTTTACTCAAGAGTGTAATGTTGCATGTTTTAAATTTCCCAAACGTTTTATTAAACGAATGCCAAAGAATGAAAGCTCAATTGATTTGACATTTAATCATTTGACAGGCAATTTACTTTTTAACCTAAAATTTGCCCATTTGCCCTTTACAAAATAATTTTATTCCACAATTAAAAAAAATTTTGTAGCCAAAATATTTATTTAAATTATATTTTTATTTCAAGAGAAATTTTTTTTAATTTAATAATTAATATAAAATTAAAGAATTAGATTAATAATGCCACTTAAAAAACCATTAAACATGCTTTAAGCTTAAATAATACATTTACTATACAATATTTATAATTGGAAAGTTAAAATAAATATATAAAAAAATAATTAAAATAAATAGATATAAATTTTTTTGAAACAAAAGATTTCAATTAACTACAAAAAGTTGAGAGTATTTGCAGTTTCGAGAATTAAAGTTTAAACAAAAAACATATATGAAGACACAATTGTGTATGTACGTACAGCTTAAGATACATTAAACATTTATTTTTTTTTATAAGAATACTTTCTTTTTTACTATTTTTAAAATACACAAAAAAAAAAAATAAAAACTCCAAATAAAATTCATATTTAAAGAATTTACTTTAAGGTGTCAGACAGCATTGCCCTTTTGTAGCCAGGCCATTAGGAATTGTAAAGCAGGCTGTAATAACACCAATTTTCAGATATCTGTATTAATGCTAATGCGTGTTAAAAATTCACCATGCGAATCGGCTACAGCACGTATAATTTCCAATAAAAGTTCACGTGATAGACCCGATATTTTTGGCAAACGTGCAACACGTGCAAAATCCTTTACAATCAGCTTTAGGGCATGCTCTTTAATATCGAAAATTTTCGTATAATCCGAAGCTTCCAATGTTTGCAAAACGTTTTCGTATGTTATATTGTGTTCTAAAGAATATTTGCAAAACGAATGTAAACGATTGTTGGAAAGGCCATAGAAATGAGGAGCCTGAAATAAATATAAAGCGTCCTGTGGCGGTAATTTAGTTTCGCCATAGTAAATATAACGTAACAGTGATTGAAAGGCTTCCACAGAGGGTAAGATATCACCAATAGAAATCTGAAAAAGTTTAATTAAATTTATTATTTAAAGTGTTTATTTTCGCTAAACTAAAAACATTTTATATGTATTGAAATTTTTAAAAACCAAATGAGAATTTTATTCTACTTAAAAAAAACGACTTTTAAACAAACTTTAATAAGGAAAATCAAAAAATGTTGTATTTTTTTCCAATTCTTCTTTCGATTGGCTAACTTTTGTGTGAAGTGTACAATTTTCTTAAAGGAGTTATTTCTTTTTTAGCTTAAAAGAAAAAATTGGTACTTTTTATTAAAATTTTCTTTTTTTTAATCAAATCTTAAACAAATTTTAAAACAATTTTAGTTTTTTCAGTTTTTTATAACGAAAAGTATTTTTCTAAGAAGTAATAAGATGAAAGGTACTTTTTTTATTGGCATTTAAATTTTTTTTACTTTAATTGTGGAAATTTTAAAGCAGTGAAATCATTCTCATTGTGTTTAGCACAATTTAGGCAAAAAAAAAAAAAGTGGTACTTTTTACAGCTTGGTACTTTGCAATATTTTTAGTAATTAAAAATTTTGTAGCATAAATTTTTTTGGCCTATATAAATTTTTATATTATTTGAATGTGGTTAGTTGACAATTTTAATATTTTGGTACTTTTTTACACTTTAGTACTTTGTTATATTTAAGGTAAATATTATTTTTGAAATACATTTTTATAGTCATATATGAAAATTTCCGTATTTTTGTGTGTTTTGGTACTTTGTTAGGTTTAAGTAAATATTATTTTTTAAATATATATTTTATAATTTTAATAATAATTTTATATTACTTTTATTTATAAAATAAGTTTAGAGCTAATTATTCTTTTTGTTAGAATAATTAGTACATTTTGAAAATGGAACTATTTTTAAAATCTTCTTTAAATTATTAAAAATAATTTAATTGTTACCTTTAAACATAAAATTCTTTATTAAAATAAACAATAGCTAAAGCAACATTTAAGTAACATTTTTAAATAAGTTGTTATTACAAAAAAAATATAGTACTTTTCCCAAACTCATTAAATTACGAAGATTTTTTTTAATTTGTTAGCTGGAATAGGTTTAATAATTTTTTGTTAAAATTGGATACAGCCATTTTTCTGCTTTGTACTTTTTGTACAAGAATAGTACTTAATGTTCTAATGGCTTAATAAGTACTAAAATTGGTTTTGTAGCATTTTCTTCGCTTTTTGTTTTGGCATTATTTCTAATTTTTATCTTTTGGAAAAATGTGGGCAAAACACTTTGTACATTTTAACAAAACTCTACTGGTACTTTTTGAAAAAATTTATAGTCTTGTACAAATTTATATATTTTTGTTTTGCAACTTTTTTTTTTTTTTAAATTTGACGGTATTTTGTCTAAAATAAAAATATTATTAAAATCCCTTTTTATAAAGGATATGGTACTTTTTTGAAGTTGTGTTTCCTTTCTTATTTTATGGAAAAATTAATTTTAGACAAAAAGAAAAAAAAACTTTAATTAGTACTTTTTGTACACAGAACAGTTTAAATTGCAAAAGTTTTATTATTTCCTACAAATTATAATTTAAAACTTGTGAAACTGGTACTTTTGTTGAAAATACGTACTTTTTAAAGACAATTAGCTCTGGCTAAAGCGGCGATTGTCGCCAGCTTGGAGAGTGTGCTGCGCATTATGTGGCGGTCTTGACGACATTGAAGTCAATGCCTACAAGGACACTTTTTGCCATGGTCAACGGGCTATCGGTGGACTTACTTATCAGCAAGTTAGCACTGAGAACAGCAGTTAGGCTGAATCTCATAGATGCTTGGAACCACAGATTATGGGGACATGCCAGCGTTCTAGGGATCGCAAGGGAAATCTTAAGGACATTTTTCTTTGATTTGATAAGGGTCTCCCTCTACCCCATCTCCAGCACTCTATATTTATATTAATAGGGGCGAAATTTGGAGGAGCAGTTTACATGGAGGAATCTCTCAATTGATTGTAGTGTTTTATTAGCAGAAATATATGCCATTTAGAGAGCAGCAGACTGAAATAGATATTCCATGGTACCTTAAACCATTGAATATCTATTTCTGTACCAACGCAAAACTGCAATCATGTCCCTCAAAGAAGTGTTTAGCACAACAAGCTTTGTCTTTGACTGCCGGGCGTGTTTGAATGTGATGACGGAGCATTCGCCAGTTATTCTAAAATAGATAAGGGGGCATTAGACTACCCTTGGCAACTGTGTTGCGAATCAACTGGCAAAGAAGGAAGGCAATGCTTGATGAAGGTGCCATTGATACTTTCTATGGAATGCCCTTATCGGCATGCGTATTTAAGTAGTTTTTTTTTTTATTTGACTCAGGTTAGAGCCAGAGCTGACTTAATGGATTGCAAGGACAATATGGTACTTATTGAATCTAATGTAGGTGGCTACATTGTTGCGGTTACCAAGAGTGGTAGCTGCATGATTTCTGCAGAAACTGCAAGAACGAGGAGACGATTGATTACTTCCTCTGCCTCGCATTGGAATGTCTAAGACTGAGACTCCTCTCATTAACGGTATATTGGGAGATTTTCGGGTAATTTATAATTGGTACCGGACAGGATTAGTTCCTTTTAAAGATACAATGTTAAGTTTCTTGGTCAATATCCGTACGCTACAATTCTGTCCTTTGATTGCTTGTCCTGATTTTCTTCTCTTCCTTTTCTTCCTTCTTCTACTTTCCAGGTAAGGGATCAGCAAAAGGACCAACTTAGCTACACAGCTGCCAGTTGAACCTAACCTAAGCACAATTGCTTTATAAAGTTTCTTAAAAGAAACAACTCCTTAAAATTTTGCTTTCTCCTTTCTTATTCCTTAAATTTAATGGTTCTTTCAATAATTTTTTTAAGAATTACAGAAATGGAAATTGATTGTCGATATTTAATTTTTAAATCGTATTCAATTATATTAAATAACTTACATTCACTGTATTATCCGGTGGCATAAATGAACGAAACATGCCCTGAAAATATTGAGTTCTAGCTGATAATATTGATTTATGAGCCATTATAACTTGACCGTCCAAAACCAAATTGATATCACAAAAATCTCTGCCGGTAGACTCTAAAAATACTGCCATATCACTTTCCAAGGTGGTGCCTTAAAACACGATTAATATTAATATTTTTTAAAACTTTACACAAAAATCTTCTTCAACGCAACATACCAACATTCTTATCCATATTGGGATCCGCTACTATTTTACTGGGATTTAATTTTTTGCGTATAATTTCTACCAGTAAAGGTTTGTCTAAATCACTAAATTCATTTGACATCACAACATCGGTGAAGTTTTCTTCTTTAATTAAAAAATGCATGCAATGATCCTTGACAATTTGTATCCTTAAAAATAAATGAAAAAAAAATATATATTTCTTTGGAAAATAAATATAAAAAGGAAAGCACCCACTTCTTTTTATCAGCATTGTATAAGGCCTCCAAAACATTTTGTTTATTAATTTTAAAATCCAAATACTGTATACAACCGTGAGCCAAGCGTGGCATTAAAAATAGACCAGCCAATTGATAAATATCCGTTATGAGAATAATTATATTTTTGTTGTAGGATTCTTTTAAATCTATGCGATCGGTATAGATATAATTTAGAATGATTTCAAAGGCCTCGGGATTGGCATTGGGTAATCTAACCTCTAATAAAGGTTCTTGATTCGCACCCTGAGCACATGCACGTACTTCAATGCAACTCGAACCAAATACCTTTTCAATTTGTTGTTGTCTGGCGTCACGGGCAGTTAATATTTTTGTTCTTAAATACTTTGATCTAGCTGCCACAAAGGCTATATGAGCCATAATTTTGATTTCTTCGGGTCCCACTATAAATTGTATATCGCAGAATTTTTTTTCACTAAAAAATTTCCCATAATCATCGCGCAAAGTGCATTTGGGATAACTTGAGAATTGAAAACGATAAGTATCACCTCTGCGTACACTATTGTCCACAGTACCGCCAAATATATACATGGCATCACTTATAACGGCACTAGCATGAAATACTCTACCCGAGGGAACATCTGAATTAGCCTCGGGCTGTATAATCGACCAGACTTGTGAATCCAAATCATAGCAATGTAAATCATTGGGTAAAGTGGAATCAGCTGAGCCACCAAACACATATAAAAAGCGATCATGATGCACCATTGTATGGCCATAGCGTCGTGAGGGTGGCTGAGATGCAACACCTCTTAAAACATGTTCATTGCCAATACGACGCCAGCTGGGTGAATAAGAATTTTTAATGTAAAAAATTTTGTATTTGTTATTGTTGTTTTTGTTGTTTTACTTACGTTTTAGTTTTAAAATTAAATTCAAATAATGAATTCGTTATTTGCATACCACTTTGTCCAGAAAACACATACATACAATCGCGCGCTACAGCCACTGGAAAATTGCAACAAGTTGGTGGACGTTCTCCCTTCTGTTCGACTTCTTCCCATTGATGGTTTTCACCCTATAAGTAAACTCATTAATTTTTTATACATTTTCTTGTATAACTAGGTTAAAAAAATTTTGTTTAATAAAAATTCTAAATTTCCCTTCATATGTAAAAATGTCCCTTCAGGGAAATTTTATTAAAAGTTATTATTTAATTTTTAAAGTTTTTTTCTTATATAAATTATATTTTTTTATCAAAAATTCTAAAATTTCCCTTCATAAATAAAAATTTCCAAAAAGGGAAATTTTATTTTTGGCATATTAAAGCAATATATTTATATGTTTATAAAGTTCTTATAACAGTGCACATTATTTAAAGAATGCTTTTTTATATTATAAAATTTTCCGGCAAGGGAAATTTTATTTATATATCCCTCAAAGGAAATTGTATAGCAACAGTTATTTTTATTTTAAATTTTTCTTATATAAATAAAATTTTTATTAAAATTAAAAAATTTCCCAATAGGGAAATTTTGCAATTTTTTCCCAAAAGGGAAACTTTTTTAAAGGTCTTATAGCTGCACGAACATATTTTATGTTAATATCCAGGTATATTAATACTCGAGCTCAAGGTCAATTTTTAATTTTATTTTACTTTTTTATTTGCCAATATTTCGCCACAAATTCTAAGTGGCATCTTCAGGGCTCTTAATGTTATTTAATTTTTATTTAATCTAAATTAACACACAATTGGACGTGTATCTATTATCGTCAAATATTGCAAATATTGCATCTTCAGTGCAATATTTGACGATAATAGATACACGTCCAATTGTGTGTTAATTTAGATTAAATAAAAATTAAATAACATTAAGAGCCCTGAAGATGCCACTTAGAATTTGTGGCGAAATATTGGCAAATAAAAAAGTAAAATAAAATTAAAAATTGACCTTGAGCTCGAGTATTAATATACCTGGATATTAACAATTAATAATAGGTCGAATAGATAATAAAAATAGATGAACATATTTTATTTTATCTTAATAACGTTTACTTTACATTAAGAAATGACCCTTTAAGGAAATTTTATTGAAAAATCTCTTAAATTTTATAAAAACATTCTTATATTTTTTTTTCATGTTTTTAAAAATGTTCTCCTCTAGGAGCAAAATCTTTATCAAAATCAAAAAATTTCCCTTGGTAAATAAATTTCTCTTTTGGTATATTATTTAAAAAAATTTAATCAAAGTCTTTATATTTAAAAGCTCTTATAGCTTTATAAAACTTTTTTGTGTTATTTGAAGAACTCGGCATCCTTGACGGTAGCAAATTTCCCATTAAAGGAAATTTAAAGTAAATATCCAATTTTCAATTACTAACGACTATTTCCTTAATTTAATAAAATTTTAATATTAATTTAAGAAATTTTACTTCATAAGTAAAAATATCGCTTGTGGGAAATTTTAATTTAAATTGTATAAACAATCCTTTAGCAAAATGTTCTAGTAAAAATATTTTTTGGACAAGAATGTTGATTTAAAAAACATTTTTGTTCAAATTTTCCAAGATTCTTAACAAGTGTGAGAGGAAGTTTTTTATTAAATGCCATTGGTCAGCAATCATACTGTGTCTAGTCTTCTTTCGTGTGCTTAATGGGTAAAATAATTTAAAACCAAATCTGAAGAGAAACAATGACACGTCATAAATAAATTCGGCATGATTTTAAAAGTTTTTAGGATCAGTAGCTGGCTTTATAAGGATATATGACTACGAAGATCAGACGCCGTTATAATTTCAGGTGGCGTTTTTTAAGGTTTCTGCACCACCAGCATGATGGAAGGAAATTTATAGCTCTTTTTGAGACAGCCTAGCAAAACATAACACTGTCCGCGAGCACTCAAGAATTATTCTTTTTTACTCTTGACAAGAACCAGCAACCGGGAACATAAAAAAATATTTGCCTGGGTTGAAGAACGTTAAGCGTAAGGTAAGCTATTTTCATGGGCGACTTGTTCTACTTAACCGCTCTTTAAAATACGATTTAAATAAAAAAGTGATTGAAAATAAAAAAAATTCCTTCTTGTGATCTCCAAAAAATATGTTATATTTCTTGATATTCTTCGGACTTACCGTTAAATTTAGTGTCCACATATCGTTTAAACGAGCATTACCATCATATCCAGCATAAATCCACATTTTATTGTCATAAACAGCGGCGCCATGAGCAGAACGAGCTACCGGCATTCTAATAAATTAAAAAAAAAAAATTAAATTAAAAACTTTTGCTCTTTAAAAAAATTTTAAAAATAGACTCAACATACTTTCCCGAAAATTTCCATTCCACCCACATGGCTCTTTGAAATTCATACTCAAATAAATCATTTTTATTAGTTAGATTCGAATTACTATGAATATCGCCCGTATAGCCGCCAAAAATAAACATGGAATTGCCAAAAACGACAGCTGAATGATGATAACGTGGTGCGGGTGGTGTGCCGGTTGCACAGGCACGACCCCACGATTTATCTTTGACACCAAAACGTATTAAATCGTTCAGCATGGTTTTGCCATTGTCGCCGCCAAATACATACATGGCATCCTTGTAGGCCACCACGGTGTGCTTGGAACGTCTATAAATAAGTTTTACAAGTAAAAATAAATTTTCTTAAAAATGATTTCTTAGCAAAACTTACTTGGCTCCCACAAACTCTGCACATTCCAACATTTTCGTCCACTGATGGGTGGCTGTGTAGGTGCTAAAGTCCACATTTAAAGCATTGCAACTATAGCTGCCGGGCGAAACAGATTTTGAATTGTTAGACATGCAGCTGCGTGAACTACTGCGCATAGAACTTGAGCTGGAATGTGACATTTTGCTACAACTACTGCGTGTAGCTACACTTCGACGACTTTTACGTTCTCCCGTTTCTGAATAATATTGCTGTTGCTGATAGTATTTATCAGCTTCACATGCTATACAACCGTTGCCCGAATGTGTGGATGTAGAAGGTGCTACTGTGGCTGGTGTACCGTAATCGTAATTCGAATTATTTAAAACAGCACTAGATGATATTGAGCGACTGCAGCCACCTCGACAAAATGAACTAGCCAATCTAACTGTGCCGGTTACTTTGTTGCCTTGTACAACAACAACTGGACTGTTCACGCTTCTACTACTACTATTTCCAGCAGCAACACTATTTGTACTGCTGCTAGCCGCCCCCGCTACTGCTGCGTCCTCCTGAGAATCGGCCGAATCCGACCCTAAAATCGCTCTTAGCATGAACGTATCATAAACCTTAAAACGTGGTTTCGTTTTATTTTTCTCACTATTTGACACTGTGTCCGATTTCTTTTCATAAATTTTATTTTTATCAAAACTTTTATTTAATTTTCATTTGCCAAAAAAAAAATTTATTTGTTCCGCTACAATTTTCATTTAATTATGCGTGTGTCTATAATAAAAACCTAAACGAGTTCTTTCCTTCACCTTTTATGCCCCGAAGTTGCCAATTTTCTCTCTTAATTTCAAATGGTTGCCATTTACAAACGGCAGAGAAATTTACAGTTTTTTTCAGTATATCTAATGACTTTTCTTTTAAACGAGATTAAGATTTTATTTTAAAGGAAAAATTCAGTGTTCCTACACAGTGTTGTGTTATGGAATGACGAAAAAGGAATTGGGTTATAAGAAAAAAGAATTATCAATGAAATTGCCTTTATTTGTTTTGCTTTGGTCGTTTATAAAACGCAGCTGTTAGTGCAGAGATGCCGTACGCATGTGTTAGCGTAGCCAACTGTGAGACCAATGAGAAATAGTTGTTTTTAAATATTTTGAAAATATGTAGGTTATTTGAAATTAAATTTGTCTAGTTGGATTTTAAATCAAATCAAAACGTTAGATCACGAAAATTAAAAATTTCAATAAAAATTAAAGAAAAAAACACGTCTAAAAGTTAGTTTTAGGATTTTTAGTAAAGAAGAAGAACACAAGTAACAGTGTTGTACTCCTATTTAGAAAGAGAAATTTTAGATTCTTCAACTCAAACAGTGGCACAATTATTTATTGCGCTGTAGTTTATTTCCGACATTTCAGTTTTCATGATATTTTAATGCTTCTTCACTAAAAGAGGATGATATCTCAAGTTTTAGGAGATTATTGATGAATTAGGAAAAGAAATTTTCGATAAAACTTTTTTCTTTAATAAATTTATGATCACAAATCTGAGATCATAATTTGGAAAAAGTTCTAAGCTAAGAGCCTCAATGAACTTGTCGTGTTTTGGCGTTTTATACCTTTTGTTAAAACGTCTGGTGGCATATCATTTATTTTACTTTATCATTGGAATCACAAATAAAATGGTCACGGATAAAAACATTCCTTATCCTATTTGCGAAATATTGGTTTATGACATAATCTCTCTGCACTTTGATTACACTGGTCTGTAAAAAAATTGGTTCCTGAACATACGGAAAGCTAAGCCACACATGATGAAAGTCAATGGAATCTTTTAACAAGAGGAAAACCTATTTTGTTTTTCCGGAAAAGGTATTCTCAATTCTCTGAACTGTTTTCCAAAGAACTAAATTTAGTTTATTGCATCAACTTCCTAAGACTTATTCAAGAACTATAGCTACCTGGCCACCCAATGTCTTGGAAACTGTGCATAGATTCATCCAAACTAAGCCTGAAACAAGCGTTGCCAATATAATTGAAATCAATATCCGCCTGTACCCTTAGCAGATATAAGGGTATCACTTCATAAAACAAAATTGGCTCTTAAGATCACATGCAATTCCGGGAAGCAAAAACATTGCAAATGAGTCTTTAGTAAACAAAAAGCTAAAAGGTATGAATAGAGATGGAGAAGCATTTAAATAGCTAAAAAGTGTATTTCCAGCTGTAAGCGAGACCAAATTGAAGGAAGACATATTTTTTGGTGTCCAAATAAGAGAAATCTTTAAAGATCAATTAGTCAAATATAAGCTGATCGATAAAGCAAAAGGTCTCCTGAAATGTCAGCTAATTTCTGCTTGGAAAATTAATCGCGGGACAACAGTTAACACTTAAGACAGTTAATAGTTAAGAAAGCGGTCAGTTGTGTGTGATTCGATTTACATCCGCTCCTGGCCATGAAGCCTTAATCAGATGGTGGATCTAACCACTGCATAATTTGGAAGCTATAATTCTATGCAACAGAACTTTCTACTTGCAACTTCGATGATTCCAGAGCAGGGCTGCAAATCATCACTTCTTGCTTAAGAGTTGGAGACTTTCCAACTCCTGTACAGAACACATGTCTAGCATGCTCACTGGACTGGATCATTCACCTAGCATGTCATTAACGGCGAAATGATCCTGGCCACCATATTAAACAAAAGACCTATATGGGGCCGCGAAACCACAACCACCACGATACTCCCATAAAGGGCCAACCTCAATAATCAGTCAGAGAACAGTTAAATGTCTAAAGAGACAAATAACGAACTCTGCGGCTTACTGATTCCCGTGGAAATAAAGTGAGTTTCCAGTTGTATCCCTGCTGACTTCAGGGGACTGAGCTCCTTTTTTCCCCAGTTGCACTGTGTCTAGATAGTCGAAGTTCTATAAACACCATATTTATGTTCCCCCGGGGGGACTAAGAAAGCGGTCATTCAGATGTAACATTATTAACTTTGATATGTGCGTATACTCTCCGACGGGGTTTAATTTAATTGGGTATGATTTTACTTCAACCCGCGTCACATTTGGTTTGTGAACAAACCGATTTCGATGTTCTCTCTATACACTGAATATGGCAAATAGCCGAAACCGGCTATTTCATCACAAATATTTTGTTTGAGTTGCTCAAGCGTTTCTGGTTTGTTTGCACAGAACTTGTTTTTCACATATCCGCACAAACAGAAGTCTGGAGCAGTTTAAAGAGGCGATGGTGGATGCCAATCAACGTCCCTATTTCTTGAAACAACATGTTGTAGAAAGAGATGTCGCAGTAATTTCATAGTAATCCTGGCTGTATGCGATGAGGTATCGTTTTGTTGATATCGTATGTTAGTTAAGGCCAAAGCATGCAGTTGTGGCGTTAAAAAAGTTTTGCTCCCCATTCACAGTACCGTTGCGCCGTTTTCATTTTCAAAGATGAAAGGTCCAGTGATTGTGCCTGGCCAAATTGTACACCAGGCTGTCCTTTTTAGCGGATGCATAGCTGACTGTTTCTCATTCCACAGTACCGACCGACTATTTATTCTCTTCACTCATTATGATTTTTTAATGAAAATCAGGGTTGTCTTGGGCGAGCTGTAACATTCTATTGGCAGATGTACCGCGGCGTAAATGGTCTTGCGGAAGAAGCTCTTGTGTCAACTGAATCTTATATGGAAACAAATGCAAATCCTTGTATCAATTTGTGGCCAAAGTTGTTCTATGAAGGCCAAGCTCCTGAGCACGGCGTCGAATTGAGGTTGATGGATTGTTGGCAGCAATATTTTTACCCGATCTTGCAGTATGTTGTGGTCCATACTTGGGCCTATCACCTACAGACCCCTCTATCTTTGGAATTCTTCATTACACGATAAATAGTGCGTTTTGTTGCTCCCAAAAATGTCACGTAACTTATCGTTATCGTTACAGTAATCGATGAATGATTTTGATGAAATGTTTTAACGATTAAAACAGGTTCGGCCATTTGCCGAAAGCGTTCTGTTCACAAGCCAAATTTGACGCAGGTTGACGTAAAATTATGCCCAATTAAATTAAACTTCGTCGGAGAATATACGCACATATCAATATTTTTCCATAATAAATTTGCCACGTGTTTACTTCACCACTGGCAAATATAAACTGTCAAGACTAATGTTTACCAAAATGACGGCAAAACAAAGTATGTGCATAGTATATCTTCCCGGCGGAGATATTTCAATGTCAGTATCCATTATATAAAAAAAAAAGTCGGGTTTTCCTTCCTGACGCTATAACTTTAGAACGCACGAACCGATTTGGTTTTGCATTCGTTGGAAAGGTTTCGAGCTACGTGAGGTTCATAGCAAAGTAGGTGATTCCAAATTATGCTTATTTTTTCTAAATTCCTCTTATTTACGGAGATACAGCCATTTGAAGTTTTTAGTGAATTCTTTCTTCTTAAAAATATGTCGTGTTTTCTTTCTTTCGCTATAACTCCAGAACGCACGAACAAATTTCTTCGGTTTTGCATTAGTTGGAAAGGTCTCGGGCTCCGTGAGGTTCAGGAACAATCAAGTGAAAACCAGGAAAACAGCGCCATCTCTGATACATAGCATCTACTAAAACGGCACCAGTACGTGGTGTGTGGTATCCCTCACGAAGCGGAGCAATCTGGTTTGCTAGTCTTATTTAAATAATAATATTACAAAAACTAGATGTGCAAATTTGTGAACAGAAGTGGATTCAGCTCCCGAACTCTCTTTCCGACCATTGTTATTAATCATGAACACTTTTTGTTTGTTAAGACAAGATTGCGGCGAATTTAATTAAAAAATTCCTTTTTTTTTGGAGGGAAAAATTAAACATTTTAGAGAACAAAAAAAAAAAAACTTTAATTTTGTTAATTTTATTTTGATCTAGCTTTTTTCGTTTAGTTATTTTTTTGTTTAGTTATTTAAGTGAAAGGGGTTAACAACAATATTTTATTTATAATGAAAATTGCGTTATGCCTGTCTAAGCAGAAAGTTAGGGTTCATTGCTGCGCTGTTTATCCTTTAGCTAGAATGCCTTTTTATAATGGTCAGTTGTTGGTGGTTGTTTTGCCGATTTAAAGCCCTTGTAAGAATATAAATTGAATTGGATATGATTGAAAATCAAACCGTATTTCATATATTTGACAGAAGGTTTAATGGTTACACTGCTATTGACATGCGGAAATAACATGTTATGCTGTTAAATGTTTATAAATTTACATTGTTTTGAAAAATAAGAAAGAAAAAGAACAAGACAGAAATTTGCATTATTTTGATATCACAATAACACAAGGAACTGATTGTTTACCATTTGACATCTATAGAAAGCCAACTACGACGGACACTACCATCCACATCACTTCGAACCACCCAACCCAACAAAAATTAGCTACATTTAGACATACATATGATACAAAGAATTAAGATAATCCCACTTACTCGAGATAAGTAATAACAAAGAAATCGACACAATTTACAGCATAACTAAAAATAATGGCCACAAACCCACAAACTACTATTAACAAACTTTTTAAACAATACAACACTAAAAACAGGAATAAAGAAGACAAAGAAACAAATGATACAATACGACGCTCCACTTTAATTTAAACAGAACCAGAAATGTATACATACATTAACAGCATTAAAAACCGGCAACACTTTGAGATATAATCTCAGTACAACTGAAAAATATAGTTCCAGCGGAGTATACAGATTGCAGACCTGCAAACATATTTATCTAGCAAAAACTGGACGAACACTAAAAACAAGATTTACAGAACACATGCTTATACAAACGAAATCCCCCCGGGGGCACATTATAGTCTTTTTGGAACCTACCATTTAGACTGGTGTCTTGCGGGGTAAAAGGGAGCCCAGGCCGCTCAAAGGGTAGTAGGAGTCACCTGGACAATCCACATATTTCCACGGGAATCAGTTGCCCCAGAGTACACTATTTGTTCTCTTTAGACAATGATGTGCTCTGACTGGTTATTGAGGTTGGCTCCTATATGGGAGTATCGTGGTGGTTGTGGTTTCGGATCCTCGTGAGAGTTTGTGGGTCGGATCATTCAAATTAACACAATGAATGGTACAGGTCCAGTGAGTATGAATGCTGTCGTGTTCTTGATAAAAAAGAGCTTCATGCGTTCTGGACCAGGAGTTGGAAAGTCTCCAACTCTTTAGCAAGGAGTGAAGGCTGCGGCCTACTTCGGGCTTACGAAATCGCTACTAGAAGTGACCGGAGGATATACGTATTCGATGGTGTTGGATGGCAACTCTTTTCCATATATGACAGTTTTATTATAATTCCTTTTGCACTTACTTTCTTTTGTTAGTTTTAAGATAGACATATAGAAAATATGTATACACATTTTTAATTGATTGAATAAACAAGAACCTGAATTTTAACGAATTACAACAGTGGCGACGAGGATAAAAATAATAAAAATATAAAACATTTTATTCTTCTGTGTTAACACAAAGTCTAAAATAAGTGGAAGTTAAAGAATTCTATTCCTTCAACAATATGGAAGAAGTGTTGAAGCAAATGTTAAGATATCAGCAGGAGCAGCAACAGCACAACCTGGCTTTACATGAACTTGTTAAGAATTTGGCTACAACCAAAACAGCCGAGAAATCAAAATATGATAATGTTGAATTCCTCATTGAAGCTTTAGCTTCAAACATCACAGAATTCATTTTCGATGAACATAACCTCACATTTGAAATGTGGTTTGCACGATACGAAGATCTATTTGAAGTTGATGCAGCCAAATTGAACGATGCAGCTAAAGTTCGCCTTTTGTTAAGAAAACTTAACACGGTTGTTCACAGCAAATATACAAATTATATTCTGCCGAAGCATGCAAGAGACTTAAACTTTAAGGAGACCGTAACTAAACTTACAGAGTTATTCGGAACACAAACTTCTCAGTTCAACATTAGATATAACTGTTTGCAAACAACAAGAGATATTCATACAGATTTCATCACATATGCGGGGATCGTAAATAAACACTGTGAACAATTTAAATTAAGCGAGATGTCTCTTGATCAATTTAAATGCTTGATTTATGTAATGGGTTTAAAATCATCATCAGATTTTGATATACGAACAAAATTGCTAAATAAAATTGACAATGAAGGAAGTTCTGTTACATTAGACTCCCTTTCAAGAGAATGTCAACGTTTAATCAATTTAAAAACGGATACAGTGCTTATCGAGAATTCAAAGGAGGAATCAAATGTTAATCGATTGCACACAGACAAAAAGAAAACAGCAGTCCCTAAGTATCCATGCTGGTTTTGTGGTGGCATACATTATGCTCGCGATTGCACGTACAGAAAGCACAAATGTGAACAGTGTAAGGCAGTAGGCCACAAAGAAGGGTATTGTAGCGTTGCTAAGAAAACAAACAAAAACACTAAAATAAAACCCAGAAACTTTAACAAAAGCAACAAATACAAAGCTGAAACAAAAAGCATTTCACTTGTAAATAAATTAAATCTATACAGAAAATATATAACTGTTGAGATAAACGATCAAGATGTTGAGTTACAATTCGATACGGCATCAGATATAACTCTTATATCAGAAGATACATTCCAAAAGCTTCATGTGAAAAATACAGCGCAAGTTCAACAAGTAGCCAGAAGTGCCACAGGGAAGCTTCCACTTTCTGTTCAATTTGATTGTAATGTAAAATTTAAAGACAAACAAGCGTTCGTTACATGTTACGTCACAAAATAACAAAATTTAAATTTACTGGGCCTGGATTGGATAAAGGCTCTTCAGTTGGATGATATGTCTATCAACGCCATCTGTAACAACGTAGTCAGTGAAAATAGGGGAAATGAAAAGTTCGTATTTGAAAAATTTATTAATCATTTAAAATTATCTTTTCCACTAGTTTTCGACGAAAAATTTGGCCTGTGTACGAAAGCAAAAGCCCATTCAGTAACGAAACCCAACATACAACCAGTTTTTCGTTCAAAACGTCCAGTGGCTTATGCGGTACAACATCTTGTTGAGGCGGAATTAAAAAGATTACAAGACATAGGTGTGATTTCTCCTGTAAACTACTCCGATTGGGCGGCTCCAATAGTTGTTATAAAAAAACCTAATGGGTCTGTTAGAATTTGTGCTGATTGTTCAACAGGTTTAAATGACGCCCTTGAATCGCATCAATACCCATTGCCGCTGGCTGAAGATATTTTCTCAAGACTATCAAACGCTAAATATTTCAGCCATATAGATTTATCCGATGCTTTTTTACAAATAAAGGTTGACGACACATCAAAACATCTTTTAACCATAACAACACATATGGGGTTATATCGGTACAACCGTATGGCTTTTGGTGTTAAAACTTTTCCAGCTATTTTTCAGCAAATAATGGACAAAATGCTTGCTGGAATGTCAAAAGTTGCAGCATACATTGATGATATTTTTGTTTCGGGTAAAGACGAAGAAGAGCACAATAAAAATCTGCATGAAGTATTACGTCGCATTCAAGATTATGGCTTAAAAGTTGTTTACGCGCAAAGTAACGAACCTCCCTATTGTAAGCTTAACGAAATTCTCTTTTGCTTGTTCTCATCGCTTTAGAGAAGTTTTTTGGATAAGCTACATTTCATACTTTTGTATACCCCGCTCAAGGTACGTTGTACAATCTAACCCCAATTTATATTTAATTGAAATAAATATACATTTTATAACGTTTTAAGAAAATATTAATTTCTTTGTTTATTTTCACATAATTTTCGGAATTAAATTATTTTTACGAAAACATTTGGTCCTTTTCGAGCCGGATAATTTAACTTATCCGTTAAGTAAAATAATTTATTTCGAAAATTATTTTATTTTCAGATTGTCTCAGTGGAGATTTTGCGTAATTAATTATTTAAATCCTTTATTCCAGATAGAAAAGGTATGTTTCTGAAATTTTATTGACCGTAGGAAAAGTGTTAATTAAAAAGTGCAAAATAAACAAAATAATTAAAAGAAAAAATATAACAAAAATAAAGTGCAGTGAATACATATGTATATACATACAAACGTATATGAAACTCTCGTCAAAAATTTTTAGAAAAAGATACCAACAAAACCAGTGCATAAAAAACTACTAGAATAATTCCCGCCAAGTTTTTTTCTCTTGAGTTTTTTTAATAAAAAGGAAATTAATTCTCTTTAAAGTGTTAATTTTTTCATTTAATCCCGCTCTTAACACTGTTGTTATTAATCCGTTTGTTTTCAGCTTGTAAAAAAAAAAAAGAAGATAAATCAGATTTAAAGAGAATAAAAAAAATCACACAAATAAATAAATAAATAAAGTGCTGTGCAACTTATTTTTGATATTACTTGGCCATTGCCTAAAATTTATTCCTTGTGCCTAAATTATATTAAAAGTTTTAAATATAGGAATATATATTTAAATAATAAATGCAGAAGAGCTAATATCATTACTGGTGGTTGGTGTATATACATATGTATGTTTTGTGTTACTCACTTTGATTATATTAGTGTTGCAACATTTAACTGAACGAATAATCGAGTATTCGTGAATTTATTTTTATATATACATTTACCTCAATTTTTTTCTCGTTTTTGAAGTAACTTTTAAGTGAAATTTATATGGAATTTAATTGTTGCAACGAATTGTTTCTGATAAAAAGTGCTTTTACACTGTACGAAATAGTTGTTTTGGACGAAAGTGAATAGAGAATTGTATATTTCTTGGATTTTGTTCAAATTTTATTTCGGATAATCGCAGGACAGTGTAATTTCATTTCTCATTTTTACCGATTCTCCATATTTTTCTAAAATATTTTAGCCGTTTTTTATTGGAATAAACAGATTTTCCCCGTTTTAATCAAAATTATTAGTTTTTTTTGTCTTGGAAACGGTTTTTTTTGTTCATTTTACGGTTTTTTATTTTCGAATTTGGAAAATTTAATTCATATTTGAATAATTTCCTGGAAATGTCGGACATAAATAATTTGATTAAGACATGCGACCGTTTAGCCGATTTTGAGGCTTTTATTTCGGTAATACCTCAAGCGGAACATAAAATCGGTTCTTTAACAACCCATGAAAAGGAATTAAATCGTTTGTGGGAAGAAGTTCGACAATCCTATGATTGCTCATTGAGCGAAGAGGAATCGAAAAAGTTTCAAAAGGAGATAAAGCAGAAGTATATGTCTTCCTATAGTACGTATGTAAGGGGCATATCTCTTATTTCTGATAATTTAGAACGTTTAAAAGCTATTTCTCTTAAGCAGGCCAATGAGTTAACACAAACTTTAGTTCCGAATATTCATTTACCACCGTGCGATACGGAAATCTTTTATGGGGACTACGTCAATTGGCCTACTTTTCGAGACATGTTTTCCGCTTTGTATAAAAATAACCCCCGATTAAGTCCAGTAGAGAAGTTGTATTATCTACTGCAGAAAACGAAAGGTGAAGCCCATGAGATTATTCGAACTTGTCCTTTGACAAATGATGGCTTTGCCCTAGCTTGGCAGAATTTAGTAGATAGATTTGAAAACAAACGAGTTCTCATTAACGCTCAACTTAAGATTTTATTTAATATTCCCCCCGTAACACGTGAAACCGGTCCAAATTTGAAACTATTGCAACGCACTATAAACGATTGCATTACAAATCTGTCTCTGCTTAATGTAAATACCGAAAGTTGGCATGTAATTTTTGTTTATATATGCTCAACTAAACTACCGGATAATACTTTAGGTCTCTGGGAACAATCGTTAAAACGTGATGCGAATATGCCAATGTGGGATGAAATGGATAAATTCTTGACGGGTCGTTATCAGACCCTGGAATCCGTTTATGACATAAAGGGCTCACATTCTGTTCAAAATCCGATTAGAAATTCTAATCCCAGTGGCTCAAATAATTCGAAGAGAGCTCAAAATGATTCGAAGCGAATTAGTAGTTTCGCAACTAAAACTACTACCACACAAGGAGTTAGTCGTTGTGTCCTTTGTCAGGAACAACACCCGTTAAGATTATGCCCCACATTTTTAAGACAGAGTGGTGAAGATCGTATGTCAACCGTTAAACGTTTTAAATGTTGTACTAACTGTTTAGCAACGTCACATGAATTTAAAAATTGTAAAAGTGTTCACGTTTGTTTTTTATGTAAGCAAAAACATCACTCACTTTTACATAGGGATAACCAGCCGACTAGATTTTCTTCTAATAATATGGTACAACATAACTCCCCGAATAACTCACCCGTATTTGTACCAAGAAATACGAACGCGCATGATTCTAGTCAATCTGTTATTACCACTAACGTTGATAATATGCCGTCTACTTCGGCAGCAGCTCGCTCCTTTCAAACGTATAGTACCCAAGCGGAATTAAATCCCGATCATACCGTATTGTTAGGTACTACTTATTGCAAAGTGGGAACTGGAGATGTTATAAGTTCAGCAAGAGCATTAATTGATCCAGCTTCTCAAGCAACATTTATTTCGAAAAGGTTGCAAAAGAAGCTTGCTATTCCGATCCGATCTGCTCCGATGGCTGAAATTACAGGTCTGAATGGCAGCGTGGCGGCAAAGTCTTCGAAAATTTGTCTCATATCGATTGGATCCCCAATCGATCCGAACTTTAAAATTCAAACTGAGGCTTACGTAGTTGGGGAACTTACAGGACGTTTGCCTTCTTATATTCCGACTACGGATTTCGACTTTTTCCCCGAAAAACCAACGGTAGACGTTAATTCTGTCCGAGTCGATATACTCTTAGGCGGTGATGTTTATGCGCAAATATTACTTCCGGAAATGAAAAAACATCCTAATGCCAATCTCGTAGCACAGAAGACAGTATTCGGCTGGATCGTTACTGGTAAAATCGCTCGATCGGAGCCATCTGTTCCCATTTTCACGTATTTTAACCATATCGAGTTAAATAATCAACTTGCCCGCTTTTGGGAACTTGAAGAAGTTTCCCCCGCACCCCGATCAACAGAAGAAGCATTCTGTGATAAGCTTTATAGGAACACAACTTATAGAAATTCAGAAGGCCGATATGTAGTTTCTTTACCGTTTAAGCCAGAATTTCCTAAGTATTTGTCTCTAGGCAATTCCCGAAATATTGCTCTCTCGCAATTTAGAAGAAATGAGACCCGATTATTGAAGAACCCCATTTTAAAATCCGAATATGATAACGTTATTAAAGAGTATATCGAACTAGGACATATGTGTGAAACTAGTCCCCCCGAATCTGAGGCTAATTGCTATTATATGCCTCATCGAGCAGTTATTAAGCCAGACAGCGTTACTACAAAACTACGAGTAGTATTTAACGCTTCTAGTCCGTCTACAAGTGGCTTAAGCTTAAATAGTGTATTATATCCGGGTCCGATATTACAAGCAGACCTCACTATTTTAATTCTCCGTTGGAGATTTTATCGTTTTCTATTTAATGCCGACATAGAGAAAATGTACAGGCAAATACTCATACATCTCAATAATTCCACATTTCAAAGGATTCTTTTCCAATGTAATCCTGATGACGAAATAAAAGACTACGAGTTAAAAACCGTAACGTTCGGAGTAAACTGTGCGCCTTACCTGGCTATAAAAACTTTACTCCAATTGGCAGAAGATTGCAAAGCTCGCAGTCCTGCTGCATCTGAAATGTTAGACGCCAATATGTATGTCGATGATTTATTGGCTGGTGCTCATGATCTAGAAGACGGATTAAGGAAACGTGATGAGCTCATTGAAGTTCTTCGATCAGCTGGTTTTATTCTCCGAAAATGGACCGCTAATAATATACGTCTTTTGGAAAATATTCCAAACGAAAATTTGCTTGATGCCGATTTTTTGAAGTTTTTAGATGCGAGCACAACAAAAACTTTAGGCTTGCGTTGGAATGCTCAGAGGGATTGTTTTTATTTTAAACTCGTAACGCAGCCTAATAGAAATGTGGTCACAAAACGAGCTGTCTTGTCTGAAATTGCCAAACTCTTTGATCCTGCCGGTTGGCTTTCCCCAAAAATTGTCGTTGTAAAAATGATTATGCAACAAATATGGAAGGACAAGACAGAATGGGATGAGTGTCTGAACCCTTCTACGTTGGTTCGATGGCACACTTTTCTCGACCATTACCCGAATGTCGAGAAAATTTTCATTCCTCGATGGGTTAACTTTCATCGAGAGAATGATATTGAGATTCACGGATTTTGTGATGCTTTAGAGAAAGCATATGCTGCGACAATCCATGTTCGCTCTGTCTCTTCCCCGTCTGAGACTAAATCGCATTTACTTGCTTCCAAAACAAAAGTTGCTCCAGTAAAATTTGAGTCTTTACCCCGATTAGAACTCTGTGGAGCAGTATTATTGGCAAAAATGGTGGATTCATTAAAATGTCAGTTAAATTTCCCCCAGAATAAGATTTTTCTATGGTCTGACTCCACTATAGTTTTAGCCTGGCTAAAAAAGGAGTCATGTGCTAAATGTGTAGGAATTGAGCATTGGTCTCACGTTGATTCCAAAAATAAACCCGCTGATGTAGCAAGTCGTGGATCTTTGGCACTTAATTTGATAACAAATTCCTTATGGTGGCATGGGCCTCATTGGTTGTCGGAACCAGTAAACGAATGGCCTCGAAGATCTGTTAGCATTCATGCGCACCTGGAATGTGTTAAATTGGATACAGAAACCCGAATACCAACTGATATACTGAAAAGGTTTTCAGATCTACCCCGAGCAATCAGAGTTATTGCATATTGTTTTCGGTTGTTGCGCTTTCTCCGTTTGCGCGACAGTTTGTATCCAAATTTTGAAATAACCCAATCTGAAGTAAGATTTGTACGAGATCGACTAATTTTTATATGCCAACGAGCTTATTTCATAGAATATGGGTATTTGGGTTTGCTCTCTTTAAGCCCTTTTATAGATTCGGACGGGTTTATGAGAATGAACGATCGTCTTGTACAAGCCCCGGGTTTGTCATATAATGGAAAATATCCGAATAATTCTAACCCGCTTTCTTCCACTTTTCTCGTTTTTTTTTCTTCCTTTTTCACCTAATAGTAATATGGCTGAATCCCGTCGTCCAGAATTACATCTTAGAATCCCAGAGGTAACAGAAATAGGCACGCAAAAAAAACGTCAACATCAACAACAACGACACCAGCAACAGACTCAGCGCTACCAACATCAACAACAACACTACTACCGGTCAACTCCATCGGAAGTTACCATGGCCAACCCGCTACGATCGTCATCAACGTCCAGTCAGGACACATTGTTTAAATATTCATTTTTATTTATTTTTATTCATTTTTTTTATCAATTTTTAATTATTTTTAAGAATAATGAATTTATAGAATAAGTTTTGTAAAATTTTATTTTTTTTCATATTTGCATGTGTTTTTTCCTTAGCTCCTCTTGTTGCACCCGTGCAAGGGGGGCGGGATGTTTACGCGCAAAGTAACGAACCTCCCTATTGTAAGCTTAACGAAATTCTCTTTTGCTTGTTCTCATCGCTTTAGAGAAGTTTTTTGGATAAGCTACATTTCATACTTTTGTATACCCCGCTCAAGGTACGTTGTACAATCTAACCCCAATTTATATTTAATTGAAATAAATATACATTTTATAACGTTTTAAGAAAATATTAATTTCTTTGTTTATTTTCACATAATTTTCGGAATTAAATTATTTTTACGAAAACAAAAGTTAAATTTTCAAAATGTAAATTTTTTGTAGACCAAGTTAAGTACCTAGGGTATATAATAAATCAAAATGGTCTTCAACCAGATCCTCAACGTATTTCTGCTATTACGCAAATGCCACAACCAACAAATATAACAGAGCTAAGGTCTTTTCTGGGTGCAGTCAATTTTTATAGCAAATTTGTAAACAAAATGCGAAGATTGCGAGGTCCACTTGATAATTTGCTAAAATCAAACGTTAGATGGCATTGGACCAAAGACCATACCAGCTGTTTCTCAAAAATAAAAGAAGTTCTATCTTCAAAATTATTACTCGCACATTATGATCCTTCAAAGGACATAATAGTTGCTGCTGACGCATCTCAGTACGGTTTAGGTGCATGTATTTTGCATGAATATCCGGATGGATCGATTAAAGCGATATGTCATGCTTCCAGATCACTAACTCCTGCTGAAAAGTCATACAGTCAAATTGAAAAGGAGGGATTAGCTTTAGTATTCGCAGTAACAAAATTTCATAAAATGATTTATGGTCGAAAATTTAAACTTCACACTGACCATAAGCCCTTGTTAGCCATTTTTGGAAAAAAATCCGGAATAGCCGTTCATCAAGCCAATCGACTCCAACGTTGGGCTGTCAAGCTTTTGGCATATGATTTTGATATAAAGTTTATATCAACGGCAAGTTTCGGTTATGCAGATGTGCTTTCACGGCTAATAGACAAAAACAATAGTGAAGCAGAAGATTACGTAATATCAGCAGTGGAATTTGAAAAAAAAATTACAACCATTTTACAAAATAATCTGCAAGGCCTACCTTTAACCAACACAATGATTAAATATGAAACTGCGAAAGATAGTGTTCTACGGTTAGTGAAGGAATATTTAAAAAATGGCTGGCCTACAGATACCAAGAACCAGGGAGAAATAAAGGTTTTTTATGACAGAAAGGATAATTTATCCATAATAGACGAGATAATAATGTTTGGGGATAGAGTTGTGGTTCCCAGTATTTTTCAAAAAAGAATTTTAAAACTTTTGCATCGTGGTCATCCTGGTATTGAGCGTACAAAGTCTGTAGCGAGAAGTTATGTATACTGGCCAAACATTGATGAACAAATTAAGATGATGGTGCAAGGTTGCAGCAAATGTGCAGCTGCCTCAAAAATGCCCACCAAAACAAATTTAAAATCGTGGCCCATACCTTCAGAGCCATGGGAACGATTACATATCGATTATGCTGGTCCAATAGGTGGACATTATTTTTTTGTATTAGTCGACGCTTTGTCGAAATGGCCCGAAATAGTAATGACAAAATCTATCAATGCCCAGCAAACCGTTCAAATTCTGGAAAAAATTTTCGCACGTTTTGGTTTACCAAAAACACTAGTATCACATAATGGAACACAGTTTAAAAGTTCTTATTTTAAAGATTTCATTACCCGAAATGGCATCGAACATATGTGTTCCAGCCCTTATTATCCCATGTCTAATGGGCAAGCCGAACGATTTGTCGACACATTTAAACGAAGTCTTTGCAAATTAGACGGAGAGGGGACTATTAGTCAAAATCTTCAAATATTTCTTCAAACTTATAGATCAACTCCTAATCCGAGTTCACCTCAGAACTTGTCACCGGCTGAAGTGTTATTTGGCAGGAAAATTCGACTAACCTTGGACCTTATTAAACCATGCTCCAAGGAACGTATTTACAAACGAAACACCACCATGGAAACCCAGTTTAACAGGAAATATGGTACAAGAGAATCTTGTTTCTCTGTTCAAGATGAGGTATATGCCAGAGTATATAAAAATAACAACAATTCCTATTGGAAGCCCGGAAACATTATTGAACGAATTGGAAGTGTCATGTACAATGTGCTACTAAAAAATGGAAAATTGATACGCCTTCATGCAAACCAGATAAAAAAAAAATACGGCAATCATAAACTCTCTTGTACTGACAAAAATTGGGATGAAGCACTTGAATCATACGATTCACACAACAAAACTAATTCATTGAATAATAATTCTGAAACTACGGACAATGCAAACGAAAACTTCGACATGCCGGCTCTTAGACGATCCAATAGAGAACGAAAACCAGTTGCTAGATATATTCCCGGATAGATTCCAAAAAAGGGGAGATGTTGGATGGCAACTCTTTTCCATATATGACAGTTTTATTATAATTCCTTTTGCACTTACTTTCTTTTGTTAGTTTTAAGATAGACATATAGAAAATATGTATACACATTTTTAATTGATTGAATAAACAAGAACCTGAATTTTAACGAATTACAACAGATGGCCTTCTAGGGCGTGGTTGGTGTCCAATCAACCAAGTGGTTTGACCACCATCTGATTATGACTATATAGTCGGTGCAGATGTAAATCAAATCACACTTATACAAACGAAAGTATGGTTCCCGTAGGGGGCGCTCTACGGGCGACTTGCTGGCTTTCCCATCGGAACAATTGTGCAACTCCATACATCATTTCAGAGAGAGTAAGGTGGTGGCTCTAGATATTTCTAAGTTATATAGATAGAGTGTGGCATGATGCACTACTGTCAAAACTTCTTGCTGCCCCTGGTCTCGGTGATAATTTCTCCAGACTTCTATCGACTTTTCTTAGCAATTGCATTTTACGAGTTTTTATAGATGGGATTTCATCAGAAGAGTTCAAGATAAATTGAGGAGTATCGCAAGGTTGCGCTCTTTCGCCTACCCTATTTATTATTTTTCTAAATGACCTTCTTTGTACAACCTTCAACACTATACACTCTGTCGCAGATGACAGCACCATTTGTCATTAGTATTCATTTATTAATAGACCGGACTAGTTGGAGGTGGGCTTTGAAAAGGAGGAGTATGAATGATACGCTCAATCACGATCTCGCAACAATCTCGGAATGGGGTCGTGTAAATAGAGTAGATTTTAATGACCGTAAGTTAAAATGCTGTATGCTAGCGCACTTCATCTGTGTTCGGAAATGGTGCTGCATCTGTTACTATGGGCGATGTAGGTATCACGGTGTCGGAAGGTCTTAAAGTTCTTGCTATAAAAATTCAGTGTAATGTTCCATGGACTAAATACATTTTTCAGGTTTCTAAAGAAGCTTTCAAGTGCCTTGGTTTTCTAAGACGGTGTAAGAGATACTTTATTCCATCCGATCTTTATACTATTTATACCACCTATATCCGTCTACAAATGAAATACAACTCTCATGTATGGGCCGGCGCTTCAAAGTCTATTTTGGAGTTTGCTCGAATCATTGGAGAGGGTATCCAATTCTATTGATTCTCTGGAGCATCGATGCAATGTGGGTTTTTTATTTCACTGTTTTATCGTTACTACAATGGTAAGTGCTCTAACGAAATTAGGAAGCTTGTTCCCGAATCTCGCACGTGTTTGCGTTTAACTCGATTTTCGTTGAGAGCACATCCATTTGTGGTTGATTATAGGAAAAGTTCTTTTTTTTTTAAAAGAACAGTCCGTATGTGGAATAAACTCCCTCCAGAGGTCTTTCATGTCACTTGCAATGTACGAAAGCTTAAATTGAATGCCCACAAACCCTACTCATTCTTTCCTCTTCCCCATAAACTGAATATCTACTTCTGGCAGAATGTATTGCTTGTCTAGGGGTCATCTGTTGAGTGCTGGTCCGAAACGAAAGAGAAATGTGCCAATCTCGCTGGAACTCTTACGTACAAATTGATGATTATTGGAAGAAGTGCGAAGCTAAGAGCTTTAAAACACGTTCAAAACCTTTTTGTAATTTATAAATCCAATAAGAAAGCTTGCGTAACGCAACAAGTTTTTTTGGAGTGGTTTAATGATCATTTGGTATGACGTGATAAGGTTCACATCTGCACCTCGCCGTGAGCCTTAATCAGATGTTGGCCATTACCACTGTGGTTGGTATGTAGCGCCATCCTCGCCCTAGAAGGCCTTTAGATACGTATATCCTCCGGCTACTCCTAATTGCAATTTCGAAAACCCGAAGTAGGCCGCAGCCTTCAGTCCTTGCTAAAGAGTTGGAGACTATCCAACTCCTGATCCAAAATGCATGAAGCTTTATAAAATTAAGAACACGACGGCATTCATACTCACTGGACCTGAACCATTCCTTGTGTTCATTGTGAATGATCCAACCCACAAACTCAAACGAGGGCCTCGAAACACACAGCCACTACGTTACTCCCGAAGAGCCTACCTCAATAATCAGCCAGAGAACAGCTAAATGCCTAAAGAGATAAATAGCGGAACTCTGCGGGCCACTGATTCCCGTGGAAATATAGTGGATTGTCCAGTTGACTACTACTAGCCTTAAAGGGGACTGGGTTACCTTTTACCACGCAAGACACCAGTCTAGATGGCAGTTGTAGGATGCCTAAAGACTATCATGTGCCCCCGGGGGGAAAGATCATTTGGTATCTGAAGAACGAAATGTTTTAGAAAGAAATTGTAAAATTCTGTTGTTATTGGACAACCGCCCAGCTGTGGTAGTAAAATATATTCCGCCAAACTGCACATCTTTCTAATTCAAACCATGGACCAGGGAGTGATTCAAAGTTGTGAATGCAATTATCGCAAGTCGTTTGTGCAAAAACTTTTATTTGGAGGCAACATTACGCGATAAGATTTACATCTGCACCTGGCTGTAAGCCTTAATCAGATGGTGGTCAAACCACTGGGAATGAAAAGCAATATCATTCACGCCCTAGAAAGCCGAGGAATTATTCTAGCAACAGGTCATTCCTAGTTGTAATTTTAATGGTTCCAAAGCAGGGTTGCAAGCTACTACCCCTTGCTGAAGAGTTGGAGGCTATCCAACTTCTGGTCCAGAACAAATGACTAGCATGCTCACTGGATCCGGATCATTCACCCGTTGGTGTTATTAAAGGCGAGTTGATTCTGGCCTTCATAATCAAATTCATGCAGGGGCCGCAAAATCGTAATCACCACGATACTCCCGAAGAGCCAACCTCAATAACCAATCAGAGAAACAGCTAAAAATCTAAAAAGACAATTAGCGGAACTCTGGGGCTTGCTGATTCCCGTGGAAATAACGTAGAGCTTCCCGTTGACTCCCTGCTGCCTTCAGGGGACGGGGCTCCCTTATAACCCCGAATGACACAAATCTAAATGGTTAAGTAATCCATAAAGACTGATAAATGTGCCATCCGGGGGGCACAATAGACATGAATTCGCTAAATTAATAATTATAAAAATAGCGATATGGGTAGGTAGCAGCTGTTTCTTGGGATGCTGCATCCGGGCAGGCTGGATAATCGAGATTTAACTGTATTTACTTAAATTTATATCACAAAATATTTTCATTTATATACAGTTATCTTTGATGTCAATCTGTTCTAAAATTCTGAAGGCGTAAATTTATAATAAAAACTCGAAAAATTAACTGTAAAACGGTACACTGTGAAAAAATTGTTTTAAATTTGTTAACTTAAAATCATATTTAAGAAACATTGTAATATATTCTTCAGTACTTACTATCACTATCTCTCTCTCTCTCTCTCTCTCTTACTTTCTCCCTTTTTCTTTCTTTAATAAACATGAAAATATTTTATTATTTGACATTAAACTTAATAATCATCATTCATTTCTTAGAAATTTGTAATTTTGTTAGAACAATAGAAATTAATAATTATTTGCATTCCTTGCATACATACACTCACACATATTAAGTCATTCACGCAACCACACACACACACACACACACACACAAATATTGTTTGCCTTGAGGACAATATAAATTAGTTTAACAAAAGAAATTAAAAGAATTCTCTTCTTTGGGGATTTTAATTAATTATGTCTTTATTAGTCTAGCCATAGTCTGTTTACAGTTATTTACAGTCTGCAACATGGCTTTTTCATAGTGCGGCCAAAGTCAATTAAAAGCGCAACAATGGCCTTAATAAAGTACAATAAAAGTCTTCCAGTAGTTTAGCATTAACGTTAATCTATTTCTGCCATAAGCAGCTACAAGGCTGCTTATAATGCAGCCCTTGTGTGCCCCTAGTCCCATCTAGTGCTAAACTCAGTCTTCGTTTAGTCTAAGTGAAGGTCAGCTAAGTCCAGTCTAAGCTATTATAAGAGTTTTTAAATTTTTTTTCTCAATCTAGTCCTTAAGTTAGAGTCTACTCTTAGTTTAGTCGTGGTCTAATTTTAAGTAGCGAATTTTTCAACAAGAAGATTGTTTTTCAATTCTGGCAACACCAACAACATGATAGTTTTCAGATTTAGTTTTTTGATGTCTTCGTAGTGGATGCATTGGCAATTCTTGCAATGAATTCAATTTTCGCACGAAAATCGCATTAATCGCACTATGAAAATGGCGGTTCTCCAATCTCTTATAATTTTTTTCATTCAACGTGGCCACGATACTAATAAGGTGTACGAGGGCTGCTATTTATATTTCTGGCCTCGTAACACTGACTGCTGTTAGGCACCAGCTGATGTTTCCAGTGCAACCTTCACATTGTTAAACATAACCTCAACCAAAACATTTTGTCATTCTATTGTTGTTAGCGTTAGTGATAGCAGGTTGAAAAAGTGATCTTAGGAGAAAATGGAATTAACTCGTGAACATTTTCGTGCAATAATTTTTCATAACGTTCGACATGGCCTGACACGACGACAACAGTGCTTAGATGAACTTAATTCCTTATATGAAGGTAATGAAGCACCTTCTTACAGCACCATTAGAAACTGGTATAACGAATTCAATCGTGGCCGACAATCACGCCAGAACGAATCCCGTAAAGGTCGTCCAGCAACGGTTGTTGTGCCACAAAACATCGCAGCTGTGCATGAGCTGATAAAGCATGATCGTCATGTAACATATCGCGAG
The DNA here is from genome assembly GCA_030448955.1 of Trichopoda pennipes. Taxonomy (NCBI): domain Eukaryota; kingdom Metazoa; phylum Arthropoda; class Insecta; order Diptera; family Tachinidae; genus Trichopoda; species Trichopoda pennipes. The sequence continues at coordinate 2,754,988 of JASKUP010000056.1, read as the reverse complement.
ATTGAGGCATCTATAGGGATTTGTATGACAAGCATCAATAAGATCTTGCATGAACATTTGCATGGCATGTGAAAAAGGTTTGTTCACGTTGGATACCGCATAACCTGACAAACGCACAAAAGGATGCTTGTGTGTTGATTGGTGCAAGAAAATGTTGCAGAAATTCGCTCAAGTTGCGTCAAAAGCAGTTTATAATATCTGCACAGGTGACGAATCATGGATATACTCATATGATCCTGAAACAAAACAGCAATCCACCGTATGGGTCTTCTTTCAAGACGAGCGAAATCCCACCAAAGTTGTTCGTGGAAGAAGCACATCAAAGCAAATGGTTGCCTGTTTCTTCGGCATTACCGGTCATGTGGCGACTGTGCCGTTAGAGCAACGTAAGACGGTTAATTCGGCATGGTACACCACTATTTGTTTCCCAGAAGTCTTTGAGAAACATCGGGAAAAGTGAAAGAAAAGACGCATCATTCTGCATCACGACAATGCGAGCTGTTAGCGATCGGCTGAAACAATGGAGTTTTTGACAGGGCAAAACATTGAATTGATGGGTCATCTGCCGTACAGCTCTGACTTGGCACCAAATGACTTCTTTTTGTTTCCGAACATCAAGAAAAATCTACGTGGACAGCGGTTTCCTACACCTAAAGAAGCAGTTTCTGCATTCAAAACCCCCCATGTTTTAGAAGTACCTAAATCGGAGTGGAAAAAGTGCTTTGAAAATTGGTTCCAACGCATGCAAAAGTGTATAAATCTTCATGGAGAATATTTTGAAAAACAATAAAGTAGATTTTGTCTTTAAATGCTTTAGGCCACAAATATAAATAGCAGCCCTCGTAGTTAGGGGTTTTCAAGTTTTGCATAATCCTTCTCATTATAATTATTATTTTTAATTTTATATGACTTAATTAGTTCGGCCTAAGTTCAATTTGATTTGAATTCATACATTTTTTAGTTATTATTAAAAAATTTTTGTGGACATTTTGTTTTTAAAGAAAACAGGACATTTAGACCTCAATAAGAATACAATGCAAGCATTTTTAGTATCGCTACTTCATTCACTAGCATGCTGGATATCTATTAACCTGAGGCTGTGCACAGCATAAATGTCTCATCATTTATTTCACCAAACAAATTTTAAGGTTAAAAATATCAGAAAACACATATTTCTTATATTCTCCTACCTTCTCTCTCCTCACTCTCTCTCTCCCTCTCCCTCTCTCTGCCATTATCCCTCTTGTTTTCTTCAATTAAAATTTGATTAAAATGCTATAATAATTATTGTTAAAGAAACAATAAACAAAAAGTCACTTTTGCTTTTATGTCGACAATATCAAAGCGGGTCGGGTGATAATGGCTTAATGGTAATCATGCCTCTTATTAATATAGTTTTGCTTTTGTTGTCTTTATGAATCTTTAAATTAAAGTCATGTGACTACTTGTAAACGTAAGTAAAAAGAATGAGGGTCAAAGGCAAACAAATAAATTAAATAGACTCCTTAAGATATGCAATAGAATTCTTAAATAAGCAAAACAAAAAAAAAAAGAAAGATGTAGTTAAACCTAAAAAGAGCATTGGAAAGCCGAAAAAATGTAGGGTGTTTTTTTATAGAGGCATAAAATTTAAAGTTGGCAACATTTTTTAACCGACGGTTTTTTTGCCAGCTGTCACATGATTTATAATTAGTTTGACATTTAAACATGGGTAGACATAACAAGATTGCTGCTGATCCCGATTTTCGTAAGCGAATTTTCTTTAGCGATGAAGCGCGCACTTTTGTTTGAATGGTTAGGTCGCCAATAAACAACACTTACAGTCCTATTGGTGATAAGTGATTGATGTGATGCGATTTGATTTACATCTGCACCGACTAGGTAGTCATAATCAGATGGTGGTCAAACCACTTTGAATGATTTGCAAACGTCAATCACGCCCTAGAAAGCCATCGAATACGTAAATCCTCCGATCATTCCTAGTAGCAACTTCGAAAGCCCGAAGTAAGCTGCAGCCTTCACTTCTTGCTAAAGAGTTGGAGACTTTCCAACTCCAGAACGCATGAAGCTTAATATAATTAAGAACACGATGGTACTCATACTTACTGGACCTGGACCATTCATTGTGCTCATTGTGAATGATCCGACCCACAAACTCAAACGAGAGCCTCGAAACACACAGCCACCACGATTCTTCCGAAGGGCCTACCTCAATAATCAGGCGGAGAACAGCTAAATGCCTAAAGAGACAAATAGCGGAACTCTGGGGCTCACTGATTCCCGTGGAAATATAGTGGATTGACTCCTACTGGTCTTGAAGGGGACTGAACTCCCTTTTACCCCGCAAGACACAAGTCTAGATGGCACACAACCACGATACTCCCATATAGGGGTCAACCTCAATAGCCAGTCAGAGAACATGTAATTGTCTAAAGAGACAAATAGTGAACTCCGCGAGCGTACTGATTCCCGTGGAAATATGTGGATTGTCCACGTGACTCCTACTAGCTTTTGAGGAGCCTGGGCTCCCTTTTACCCCGCAAGACACCAGTCTAAATGGAATAGTAGGTTCCAAAAAGACTATCATGTGATCCCCGGGGGGCATGTAATTTTCGTGATAAGATTTACATCTGCACCTGGCCGTAAGCCTTAATCAGATAATTGTCAAACCACTGCGAATGAAAAGCAGCGCCACTCACGCCCTAGGAGGCCGAAGTCTAATTCTAGCAACAGGTCCTTCCTAGTAGCAATTTCAATGATTCCAGAGCAGGGCTGCAAACCACTACTCCTTCCTGAAGAGCTGGATACTATCCAATTTCTGGTCCAGAATACATGACTAGCATGCTCACTGGATCCGGATCATTCACCCGTTGGTGTTATTAAAGGCGAGATAATCCTGGCCCACAAAATCAGTTCATGCTTAGAGCCGCAAAACTACAACCACTACGATACTCCCGAAGGGCCAACCTCAACAATCAGTCAGAGAAATAGCTAAAAGTCTAAAGAGATAATAAGCGGAAACTGTGGGGCTTACTAATTATTACTGTGGAGCTTCCAGTTGACCCCTGCTGCCTTATACCCCCAGCAGCACAAGTCTATACAGTTAAGTATTCTATAAAGACCGATAAATGTGCCCCCGGGGGGGGGGGGCGGTGTGTGATTTAATGCCGCTGGACTATTGTCTGTGGGGATATGTAAAGTCGCTAGTCTACACCCCATTAAGTCCGAATCGAATGTTTTAAACATTCGCCGCGTTATTGCCGATATACCGTTTTAAATGCTGGAAAAAGTGATCGAAAATTGGAACTCCAGATTATATTCCTCTAAGCCAGCCCGTGGCTTCCATATAATAGAAGAAATTTTCATTTTAATGCCAGAAGATTATCTTGCGAATAAAATAGATTTTATCTGAATTAAAGAAAAATTAATCTTTGTTTTGTTCTATTCGAGAGTACAATACCTCTATAATAAATACCCTTTATACAATTTTTTTTTCTTAAATGGTTTAGTGAGTTTTCTGTACTTTTTTTTTTGTTTTTTTGTTTTTGTTGTATGTCTGTTAACTCTGTTATAATGACATTTAAGTGGATACTTGATATTCGATTCTTTAACATAAATTTATCACTATTGTTTCCGAAATATTCTTCCAAACAAACAAAACAGTTTAGATGCGGCAAATTTAATAGAAAAGGATGCAGATGTGTCTTAAGTTTGCCGAATGTATGTATTTTGACAATGAATGGCTTTGCTGTTCATAATTTATTACATCTCAAATCTTAAACAATGTAAACGTTGTGTCGTTAAACAAGACTCTCACAGCTTTCTCTCTCTCTCTCTCTCTCTCTCACACACATCTCTAAAGTACAGAATTATTAAGAGTGTTTGCTAAAAGATGTGCTATTTACTTCAAAAGTACTCGTATTACACATACAAACACTTCATTGTTGGACGAACAATTGTGTCCATTTTTTGTAATGATAATGGAGTGAACACACACACACACACACACACATATGTATACTCACACATTTCAAGTTGTAGTTATCAATCACTTTAAAAGGATGACAAATATTTGCTGGACTCTTGCAGGGAAATTAAAGTTATTAAGAAATAAAAACATTTTAAATAATTTTATTGTGATAAAACGAGGGCATTTCAATAAGTTTCTTTCACTACGACACATACAGTTCTTTTCTGTCTTCATTAAAAGTGTTTTTTTTTATAGACGTATAGAACTTTGAAACACAGGGTGTCCGTTGGGAAAAGAAAGAGAATGAATCTTATGTTGATAAATGTTTTATTTAATGTCGGGGCAATTATGTGTGGGGTACATTACATGAAAAGATTTACATCTGCGCCTGGCAGTGAGCCTTAATCAGATGGTGGTCATACCACTGGGAACGAAAAGCTACGTCATTCACGCCCTAGGAAGTTGAAGACTAATTCTACCAACAGGTCTCTCCTAGTTGCAACTTTGATGATTCCAGAGCAGGGCTGCAAACCACCACTCCTTGCTGACGAGCTGGAGACTATCCTACTCCTGCCCTGAACACATGACTAGAATGCTCACTGGATCTGGATCATTCACCCGTAGGTGTGATTAAAGGCGGGATGATTCTGGCCCATTAAAAACTGACCTGTTCTGAGGCCGCGAAACGGTGTCTTAGCATACACTTTTTATATGTCGAAAACATTTTTGTTCAATTAATCGAATAAATTTAAAACCGGTTTTCCGAATAATCAACATTTTTTTTTGATATAAAAGTGTCTTAGCATAGACTTTTTATATGCCGGAAACATTTTTGTTCAATTAATCGAATAAATTTAAAACCGGTTTGACGAATAATCGTCATTTTTTTTTTTTTGATATAAAGGTGTCTTAGCATACACTTTTTATATGCCGGAAGCATTTTTGTAAAATTAATCGAATAAATTTAAAACCGGTTTTTCGAATAATCGTCATTTTTTTTTTTTTTTTTGATATAAAGGTGTCTTAGCATACACTTTTTATATGCCAGAAACATTTTTGTTCAAATAATCGAATAAATTTAAAACCGGTTTGACGAATAATGGTCAGTTTTTTTTTTTTGATGTAAAGGTGTCTTCACATATACTTGAATGTTAATAACGTTCCAAATAGGGCAATGTTTTATTTATTGACAGATTCATTCAAACAAAAGTGAGCTTTATCGTTACGAAAAATTCGCTAATAAAAATCGCGATCAATGGCAATTTTGTTTTGGGCTCATTTTGTGATATTTCAAAGCGCTGTTCAGGCGTCAGTCTTTTGAGGGTGAAATGTCAAACCAAACTAAGCATAAATCACTTAACAAAATGGTCGCCTATACCTAACGCCCTATATATTTAAAACCTTTTACCTAGCGCTACTTTTAGCTAATTTTAAAACAAACTTTCTTAAGGATCCTAAAAGTGCTTTCTCTGCTTCTTTTTCTTCTTCTTCTTCCTCTTCTTTAGATAAAATAGACAACCGACTGAATTGTTTCTCCTAATGGCGTTTTTCTAATTTAGGAAACAGCAAAAAGTTACATGTTGCAGGCTTACGCATAGATCTGTGCTCGGATATGGTGCTGCATCTGTTACTATAGGTGATATAGGTATTACGAAATTGGAAGCTGTTAATGTTCTTGGCATGACACTTCAGTGCGATGTTCGATGGACTAAAAACATTTTCAAGTTTCTAAAGAAGCTTTCAAGTGCCTCTATTTTCTGAAACGGTGTAAGAGATACTTCACTCCATCCGTCCAAAAATGGAATACAACTCTCATGTATCGGTCGGCGTCCCGAAGTTTATTTTAGAGTTGCTCGGCCGCATACAGGAGAGGGCCAAAGGCTCATTGGGGACAGTAAGGTACCTAATTCCATTGATTATCTAGAGCATCGACGCATTATAGGGAAAATTCGATTTTTTGCAGAACAGTCCGTATGTGGAATGAACTCCCTCTAGAGGTCTTTTCTGTCACTTTCAATATAGGAAAGTATAAATTGAATGACCACAAACACTACTCCCTCTTTTCTCCTCCCCATAACCTAATCTCCTAGTTCTGGCGCAAAGCATTGCATGTGTAGGGGTTATCCTCCGATAGCTGGACGGAGAAAGGAAGGAAGAATATGAAATGTACCGTGATGAAACTGTGCATTTTTTTTAGCCTTAAACCTTGTACAAAACATAAAGTCGGAACTAGAAAAGCTGTTTGACGGAAAAGTAATAAGAGGATGAGTGTTTACAGATCCACGATTTGTATTTTGCGATATAAAAAATGAATAACAAGACCTGCCTAAAGGTCATACGAACTGCGGATGTGAAAATTGAATTCTACCTGACTTTAGCGAGAGTAAACAAATGACCAGGAATATACTGCAGTATGACTAGATTTCTCTTAGTCCTTGATAAATTAGGAACAAAAGATTAGCTAGCTATGGCTAGCCAGATACCATTCTAGTCATGAATAGTACTAAAATGGTACTAAATAAACACTACACTAGAGCCTTTAATTGCGTTTATAATTGTGTCCATAATTATAAAATTATCACACAATCACCCCATCAAGAGCTTGGCCATTACAAGACCACTTAAAAAATATATATATCCTTCTGTGCTTTGAAAGGATTTTATTGGCGATATGCTTCCTTATCCTTAATTTGTTCATTTTGCTTGTTCCTACTTAAAAATAATTTTCATTCAATTCTTAAGTTGATTTTCTGAAAAATTGTATTTTTAAGGAGTTTCTGCTGACTACTCAACTTGTTTCTGTACGCCATAGAATGACTACTTGAACAAAACAACAACAACAACAACAATAACAACAACAAAATATCACAATGTATGAAGAAGAAAATATATACAATAATTTAAAGACGCTTCTTAACTGCTGAATGGCGAATCATGTGGCACAAATGTTGGCTATGAAATATTTGATTGTATAGGGTTTCTCAACAAGAAATTGGTTTTCTAAAACAAAATAAAACAAAAAAAATTTAGGTTAAGATAATTCAAATTTTTATTGTATGACGAAGAGAATGTTTCGGGAATTATGAATGAAAAATGATATCTGGCAAATCTTCACCACGTTTACACTAACAGATATCGATTCTTTCATCAAAGTTTTTAATTGCTTTGAAGCAAAATGTCGCTCCTATTTCATTAAGTCTAGAATCGATTTGATTGGCTCCTTATGGAATTCGGCCTTAAAAGTGATATCTGGCAAATGTCCACCATGTTCACACTGACAGATGTCGATTCTCATCAATGTTTTTAATTGCTTTTAGGCAAAATGGCGCTCCTATTTCATTAAGGCTAGACTCGATTTGATTGGCTCTTTGTAGTATCTGTCCTTAAAAATTATGTCTGGCAAATGTCCATCACGTTCACACTGACAGATGTCGATTCTTTCATCAAAGTTTTTAATTACTTTTTACCAAAATGGCGCTACTATTTCATTAAGTCTAGAATCGATTTGATTGGCTCCTTATGGAATTTGTCCTTAAAAGTGATATCTGGCAAATGTCCACCATGTTCACACTGACAGATGTCGTTAGTTTATTTTATCAAAGTTTTTAATCACTTTTTGGCAAAATGGTGGTGCTGTTTGGTTAATCACCATATGGGTTTTGAGTTTTAAGGCTGAAATCGATATAATTAGCTCCCTATAGACTCTGTCCTTAACCTGGCCTCACAAAAGATAATCCAGTTGTGTTACATCACATGATCTGACTGGCCACTTAACTGCCGATTGTTGGGAAATTATGTGATGGGGGAATTTGATATGCAATAAATTGATAGTTTCATTGGCTGTGTGACATGTGGCACCGTTTTGTTGAAATCACATGTCAGTGATATCCACATTGGCAATAATAGGCGAAAATTGAATTGTTAGGTGTTCGCGTTGGCCTGATCCATTGACCACTACCGCATTTCCAGCCTTATCTTGGAAAAAAAATAAGTGGCTAATCACGCCTTCAGACCATATAGTGACACATTGAGCATGCAAAGGCTTTTAAAAATGTTAGCATCTCGTGATAGCGTGATCCATTGACCTCATCTTTGACCCCCCGGGGGCACATATGTATGGTCTTTATAGAACTTCGACTATCTAGATACAGTGCAACTGGGGGAAAAAGGGAGTCCAGGGGTACAACTGGAAACTCCACTTTATTTCCACGGGAATCAGTAAGCTCGCAGAGTTCATTAATTGTCTCTTTAGACATTTAATAGATCTCTGGCTGATTATTGAGGTTGGCCCCTATATGGGAGTATCGTGGTGGTTGTGGTTTCGCGGCCCCATATCAGGTTTGTTGTTTAATATGGTGGCCAGGATCATTTCGCCGTTAATGACACGCTAGGTGAATGATCCAGTTCAGTGAGCATGCTAGATATGTGTTCTGGACAGGAGTTGGAAAGTCTCCAACTTTTAAGCAAGGAGTGATGATTTGCTGCCCTGCTTTGGAATCATCGAAGTTGCAACTAGAAAGTACTGTTGCATAGAATTATAGCTTCGGCTTCCTAGGACGAGCATGGCGTTCCAAATTATGCAGTGGTTTGATCCACCATCTGATTAAGGCTTCATGGCCAGGCGCGGGTGTAAATCTAATCACACGTTGACCTCATCCTTGAACAAAAACGATCCAATTACGCCTTCAAACTACAAAGTGCACCATACAGTGATACATTGAGCATGCAAAGGCTTCTCAATAATCGTTACAGGATTTTCAGAAGCCTAAATGTGGCAATTTTGCTTGCTGACATGCCCTGACAAGTGAAAATAGGCTTCGTGTGAAAAAATTATATTTTCAGAAAACCCCGCCGGTTGTTGCTGAATGAATTGAGCGAATCTACGGTGATGTAAATGGTCGATCGGCTTCAATTCCTGCATTAGTTGAACCTTGTTAGGCTTCAAAGTCCAATCCTTATGCAACATTCGCCATGTGGTTATTTTCGATAACTCCAAATTATTGAGAATATCGAGAAATTGATAAATTTGGATCTCCTTCAACACTGTGGCTCACGGCTGCAATGTTTTTAGTTGAAAGACCCGGTTGAATACGTGTTGGAGTTCGCACATTTCGTATCGAGCCTGTCGATCCAAATTTAACAACCAAATTCTTAATAGCGGTTCTCCGAAAATATCATGAATTTTATGAAATGTCAAGCCTCAACCTCTAGAGCTGCAGAGAATTTACAGCAACGTGAAGCACGCCTAGAAATTCAGCGATCTCGAACCTCAACATCAAGGGCTTCCGAGACTGCTGTTCAGCGCGAAATACTGCCCATTATTTTACTGCGTAACACCACGGCTTTGCAATGGTGCACCATTTTTACAGTGTATTTGAATTATTTTAAAGCGATTTTCGGGCGGAATTGAACAGATTGTAAGAATTGCCAATGCATCTACTACGAATACATCAAAATACTGTTTTGTTGTTGGTGTTGCCACAATTGAAAAACAAACTTCTTGTTAAAAAATCCAATATTTATGATGCTTTTTGTAAATGTTATTAATGCTGCTGCTGCTACAGCTGCTGCTACTGCTGCTGCTACTTCAGACATGGATGACGTTAATAATGGTGGCAATGGCAATATTTCAAGTAACACTAGATGTTTCAAAGAGAGAAGAGAGAAAGCATGAGTATGAGTACTGCTATTTATAACTGTGCAAGAGTGTGTGTGTAGTATAACTGCACTTGAATGTTACTTTATTTACTATTTCTTACAACAATAATTTTTCCATGCTCCACCATTTTATAAAATTAAGCAAGGAAATGGTTTCTTGATAGACTTTGTCATAAAATTTGAAGAGGGCAATCAGAAACATTCACAAAGATGTTTTAAATATAAAAGCGCCAGATTGCTTTTAAGCTTCTGGAAGGTTACTGGCAGGAATATAAGAAATCTTTTCATTTTGCGGTCTCGAAATTGTTTAAACAGAAACAAAAAAATTAAAGGAAGCTGTGAAAGGCTACATTTGACAAAATGTTCACAATAAATTGTCTAATTTTCAAGCAACTGTTGTATGGTGTAGCGCCTAATAAAATAAACTTGTCATACATGTGGCCAAGATTAAAGGCGAATCCATTATCAGCTGATAGTGAAGGCGAATATATTTATTTTTGCTGAATTTATTTATTTTGTCAAACTCCATGTAAAGGGTGTTTTTTTTTGTAGAGGTATAGAACTGGAATAAAACAAAAAAAATTTTTAATTGACATAAAACTTCCTTTATTCGAAAAAATAGTCTTTTCGCATTAGAATTTCGATATAACATCTGGTATACGAACGGCTCGGATGTAATCCAATCTGTATGTCGAATTTTCGATCCATTTTTTCACAACATTTGTGGCCATATATAGGCAATAACGCGGTCTGCCAATGTTGTCCTTCAAGTGTCGTTTCGGGCCTATCGGCGTAGACCAGTGACAGAAAATAGTCTAGCGACGGGCTCCACCTAGGTCGGAAAGGGTAAACAAAAGTGTTCTTTAATAATACAAGCTGTGTGATATGTTATGCCAACCTCCCTGGAGATAACCCATGTAGCTCCCCCCCCTGAGGGCACATTTATCGGTCTTTATAGAACTTCGACTATCTAGACCTGTGCAACTGGGGGTATAAGGGAGCCCAGTCCCCTGAAGTCAGCAGGGGTACAACTGGAAGCTCCACGTTATTTCCACGGAAATCAGTGGCCCGCATAGTTTCCGCTATTTGTCTCTTTAGACATTTAGCTGTTTCTCTGACTGATTATTGAGGTTGGCCCTTTGGGAGTATCATGGTGGTTGTGGTTTCGCGGCCCCAAGCATGAACTGATTATGTGGGCCAGGATCATCTCGCCTTTAATAACACCAACGGGTGAATGATCCGGATCCAGTGAACATGCTAATCTCCAGCTCTTCAGCAAGGAGTAGTATTTTGCAACCCTGCTTTGGAACCGCTGCACAGGTATTGAAGATGTATCCTTCCTTTATGAAAGAGTTCGCGAAAAGACTTTCGTTTGCGCGCTAATAAAACCCAACTTGTGCAAAATGCAAGAAGCCACAAGATCACGTAGCAAGACATTGACTCAAAGAACGGTTCTAAAATAAGATTGGCGTTGATCCCGATTTTCATAAGTCGATTTTGTTTAGCAATGAAGCTCACTTCTGTTTGAAGGGAGATACGTCGTCAACGATTAACACTTCCTGCCACATTTGGGCTGATAACAATCCTCAAGTGTATGTTAAGCGAGGCACCGTTACATCCGGAAAAACCGACGTTTGGTTTGCTTAATGGCCTGGTAAAATCGCTGGTCTGGTCAGATCTGTTTTTAAAGGTGGCCAGGATCATTTCACTTTTAATACGCCAGTGAGCATGCTAGTCATGTGTTCTGGACAGGAGTTGATTAGTATCCAGCTCTTCAGCAAGGAGTAGTGATTTGCAGCCCTGCTCTAGAATCATTGAAAATGCCACTAGGAGGGACCTGTTGCTAGAATTAGCCTTCGGCCTCCTAGGGCGTGAGTGGCGCTGCTTTTCACTCACAGTGGTATGACCACCATCTGATTAAGGCTCACTGCCAGGTGCAGATGTAAATCTTATCACGTAAGCGATGTAGGTAGAATCTTCCTCATCTTGACATTTACTTCTGAATGTAAAAAGCGGCACTAGTCGCATGAAACTGGTAAAATTTTGACACTCCAGGTCCGGTCAGTGACTTACCAATTGATACAATGGGAACCAGAAGCCCGCAGGACTACGAACCTATACCGCTTATTGATGAGACCCTTCAAGGACAACATACGTGATAAGATTTACTTCTGTACCTAGCTGTGTAAGCCATAATCAGATGGTGGATCATAACAGTGTGGATAAAATGTAGCGTCATCCTCGCCCTAGAAGACCTTTAAATACGTATATCCTCCGGTCAAAAGCCCGGAGCAGGCCGCAGCCTTCACTCCTTGCTGAAGAGTTGGAGACTATCCAACTTCTGGTCCAGAACGCATGAAGCTTAATATAATTTAAGAAGACGACGGCAATCATGCTCACTGGACTTGAACCATTCACTGTGTTCATTGTGAATGATCCGACCCACAAGCTTAAACGAAGGCTTTGAAACACACAACCACCACAATACTCCCGAAGGGCCGACCTCAATAATCATTCAGAGTTTAAAAAATATTTTTTTTTTAACTGTTTCCTGGTGGGACCCTTTGTTTAAAGTCTTCGTTACTTTAAGCATTCAGTGTTTCGAAAAAAAGGTGCCCCTGCAGGCTAGTAGGTAGTGTACTAGCTTGTAAGTATGGGGGTTGTGGGTTCGATTCGCAACGAAGACCTTGGTTTTTTTTAACTACAAAAATAAAAATTGACTGTCGGGGGGCTGCTCAGCGATGAAGGCATAGTCACTGGTCGCTGTGCTGTTTTATATACGGCAGTTAATTTCCGACTATCCTTCTACTTTTATCACCTGTTTCATCTCTTCTCTATCCCTTTCCTAAAGAATGTAGCACGGTACTTGACTAAATAGGCATTGTTGCCTGAAGTGCTACTTCTCTTTAAAAAAAAAAAAAGAGAACAGCTAAATGACTAACAAGACAAGTAGCTCAACTCTGGGGCTTTACTGATTCTCGGGCAAATATAGTGGATTGTCCAGTTGGCTCCTGCTAGCGTATTAGAGGACTGGGCTCCATTTTACCCCCGAAACACATGTAATAACGGTGGATTTTCATCAAAACATATAAATGTGCCCCGGGGGGGCCTTCAAGAAGTCACGTAGTACGTGTGATTTTAACCTTAAAATCGCCAAAAGGTGAAGCTACTTCCTATCCGATGTGCATTGCAATACTATCTCGCTAGATACTCTCAAACTCTCAAGGAGTAAGGACACGGCCCTGATTTCTATGCTTCTAAAACTTTCACCTAAAGTGTGTCATGCACCTTGGGAGCGTTGGTAAACACATAGAACTTTATCCAGTGGTGTAACTTGCTGGCATTCTTATCTAAACAATGGTGCAACTCCATACAACATTTCGGATAGCGTAAGGTGGTGGCTCTAGATATTTAAAAGTTATGTAGATAGAGTGTGGCATGATGCATTTCTGTCAGAACTTGCTGCTTTTGGTGTCGGTGATAAAATTTTTCTAGATTTAGATCGAGTTTTTTCAGGAATCGCACTTTACGAGTTATTATAGATGGGATTTCATCAGACGAGTTCAGGATTAATTCAGGGGTACCGCATGGCTCCGTTCTTTCTCCTACCTTATTTCTTAATTTTCTGAAAGATCTTTTTAGTCAAACCTTTAACCCTATTTACTATTTCGCAGATGACAGCACCATTTGTCATTCGTATTCATTCGGCAATAGACCGAACCAGTTGGAAGTGAGTTCTAAAAGGCGGAACATGAATGATACGCTCAATCACGATCTCGCGATAATCTTGGAATGGGGTCGTGTAACTGGAGTCGATTATAATGCCCATGAGACGTAATGTTACATGCTTACGCATAGATCTGTGTTCAGGAATGGTACTACATCTGTTACTATGGAAGATATAGATATTACGGAATCGTATGATCTTGTTGTTCTTGGCATACAAATTCTGTGTGATGTTCGATGGACTAAACACATTTTTCAAGTTTCTACAGAAAATTTCAAGAGCCTCGGTTTTCTAAAACGGTGTTAGAGATACTTCACTCCATTCGATCTTTGTACTAATTATATACCATCTATATCCGTCCGCAAATGAAATACAACTCCCATGTATGGGCTCGACCGCGAACAGAATGGTCCACTTCTGAGGTTCATTGGGGATAGTAGGATATCCAATTCTATTCATATTTTGGAGCATCAATGAAATGTGGGTTTTATCGTTACTACAATAGTAAGTGCTCTAACGAAATTAGGGAACTTTTTCCCCTTTAATCGCACGTTTTTACGTTTGACCTATTTTTCGTTAAGAGCCCATCGATTTGTGGTCGATTGGCCAGTGAATTGTGCTACGCATTACAGGGAGAATTCGTTTTTTAGCAGAACAATTCGTGTGTGGAATAAACTCCCTCCCGTGGTCTTTCTTCTCACTTTCAATGTAGGAAAATTCAAATTGAATGTCTACAAACACTGCTCCCTCTTTCCTCCTCATCATAACATAATTTCCTAGTTTTGGTGCAATGCATTGCATGAGTAGGGGTCATATTATGAGTGCTGATTCGAACGTTTCGTAGATCTATAGCGCTCATGATTTTAATCAGCATCGTTTTTAAAGAAAACCGGGCCAACGATTTCACCGGGCGCAAACGAAAATCTTTTCGCGAACACCTTCATAAAGTGGATGGTTACATCTTCAATACCTGTGCACGATGGTGTATAGATTTATGCGGGTCTTCCTCTATGCTGCGCTCTAAAGAAGCAGTGACTTCTTCTGTACGCACTATGCGACGTCGCTGGGGACGTTTAGAGTAATCGAATTAATTGCCTTGCGCGACGCCTATTTCGAAAGGAACCATGATTTTCATTCAAAATGCAACCACGTTGTTTAGACGTCAGTGTATTGATGTCGAAATGCCACACAAAACCAAAAGTTGATAGCTAGCAGAACAAAAACCACTTAAGACAGTGTTGCCAACTTAAATGTCAATACCTCCATAAAAAGCACCCGACATATATATATATATATATATATATATATATATATATATATATATATATATATATCTGTATACATTTTTTCTTGCATCTAAAGTAACAGCAAAAATCAATATTTTGTAATGTTCCACAGTCTTTGCAGATGTAGCAAAACCGTAGCATAGTTTAAGGCTTAACAAGCTTCTTATGTTAAACAAAAGATATAAACATGTCAAAACTTATATCAGAAGTATTTTTTTGATTTTAATTATAATTATATAATTTCAAAACTTCTGCTTTATATGTACAATAATATTCAAACACTCCTAAAAATATGCTATAAAAATTTAAACAATTTGCTAACCACATAATTAAGTATGTAAAATAAACTTAATTCCACAAATATTATTAAGTTTGGAGGAAACTTCATTATGTCAGATAAACGCAAAAGAAAAACAAAAACATATTTTGAAGACTAACGTGCATGTTGATGCATGCATGCATGCAGACAACACATTATGAAATCTGTATAAAATTATTATTCCAACTAATTATGGTTAGAAACTAAGGCAAAAGTCAAAGATAAGTAAATAAACTTGGCATAAAACCACAGGTATTTTAGCATTTAAACAATTTGCTTAGCAGCCTGGCAGTATGCTTTAAAACTTATGACTTGATAATGTTATATTTTAATTACATAAGCCAGGGTTTTATTTAAATTTGCAAATTGTTAGTTTTCTGTCTAAAGTATTTGGGCTTTGCTTTTAACAATCATAATTATATTAATATTTTAAAGCATACATTAAGGAGTTGTGGCTTTAAAAAAATATAAAAACAAGCTAAAGTTGAAATTTTATGATTTCTTAGGGAATATTTCAAACACATATAAATCCTTTTAAACACAGGAACAAAAAAAAAAGTAAATTGTGGTGCCAGAGAAAATATTTTATGACTCCGAAAGGTCAATGGGAAAAATTTCGAAAATGAAAATTTTATAAATTAAAAAAAAATATTTTAATATTTATAGTTTTTTAAACGATCTTTTTTGTCTTTAGTAAATATCTTTTTTTTTTTTTTTTTTTTTTCCTGAAGAAGCTTTCCAAAGGAAAGCGAAATATTTATTGAAAAGAAAAAATATATAAAAAAGATCTAAAAAAAAAAAGAAAAAAGATATTTACTATTTTAATATATAAATTTTTTTTTAAAATAGCTGTTGTTTGTAACAAATTAAAAACAAAAAAAAAAATTCTGTCATATTTATTTTTTCAACAGGGGTTTTGTTTTGGTTTTTTGGTAAATAATTTTCTTTTAAGTCTTTCACTGGAGTTGGAGTTGCAAGCAAAAATCATAAAATTTTCATTTTCATAATACGCATTTTGAATTTCATTAACTTTTTTGTTGTTGCTGTTGTTGTTGTTATTATTTTTGTCTGCTTTATTTTATGAAATCATAGAATTAAATGAATTTTTAGAAAACTCACAGCACATGGTTTAATGAAATAAAAACGAAAATTGATGTACGTACGTCTTTAGCATAGATGTGCAGCAACTGAGTGAGTGAGTGTCAGAAAAATGTTCGTCAATAAATTTTCAATTTTCATTTTCCAAACACGTTATAAATCTCTTTTGTGAAATAAAAGTTATGAGAAAATTTCTAAAGAAAAATATATATTTTCTTAAAAGCTGCTTTATTTTATGGCTTCTTATTCTTTTTCTACTTCTTCTCTTCTATATACGTTTACTTTCAAATGGCATTTGCTAGTGCATACTTTTAGGAGGCTTGTTAACATTAAAAGAAAAACACTTGTTTAATAAATAAAATTATTACCTTGTTAATAAATATGTTATAAGTTCGACAATAAATAACAGCTGGTTACTTATACTATGACAAATTGTAGACTACTTTTAGGAGGGTTATTTAACAATTTAACCACATTTGATTTTTCAAAGCCTTTTATTAATTTTTACTTTATTGTTTTTTTACAAAATTATTAAAAAAAATTATTTAAAAATTTTTATAGCAGCACTTGGATTCAATCATCTGGACCTTCTAGTTTTTCTTGCCTAATTTTTTTTGTTAACTTTTTTGGGGCATACTTTTGGTCAAGATTTTATGTTTTTTGTTTTCGGTAATACTTAATTGCTGTAAGAGTGATTGAATATTAAACAAATTCTGAAAAGTTGTAAAGCCCATTACGTTTTGTAACGCCCACTACTTTTTTTAATAAAAATTTTCTTCTCCTTAAAAACGAAATCAATAAATTGAAATGTAAAAGTCCTTCATTATAAAAACACTTAAAGAGACTTGAAAAAAATTTTTTCTTTTCAAAAAATCAAAATAGTAGTAAATCTACTACTTTTTTTTAAAAAGAGTTATGCAAAAATGAAAATAAATTTTGTATAAAAGTATATAAAAAGTATAAAAAAAGTATTAAAAGCTGCCCGAAAAACTAAACTAAAGATATATAGAATTATTTGTTTTAAAAGTAATATTTTAATACTATTCTTACTTTTTGCAACGTCCGCTACTTTTTTTAATAACAATTTTCTTCTCCTTAAAACCAAATCAATAAATTGAAATGTAAATGTAGATGTAAATAATGTCCTGCATTATAAAAACACTTAAAGAAACTTAAAATTTTTTTTTTTTAAATCAAAATAGTAGTAAATCTACTACTTTTTTTTTAAAAGAGTTATGCAAAAATGAAAATAATTTTTGTGTAAAAATATAGATTTACAAGCTGCCCGAAAAACTAAACCAAAGAAATATAAAATAATTTTTTTTAAAGTAGTACTTTTAATACTATTTCTTAAAATTTATTTTTAATTTCATAAAAATTTCTTATAATTAAAAAAAAAATTATTTTATAAATTAAAAGAAAACAAAAATTTGTTTAAATTTTGAATATATTTGGAAATCATAGTGAGATATGTTGTTAAGGAATTCCTGCCCTTTTTAATACTTTTTAAAAAAGTAGTATATTATGTTACTTTGGTTTACCAAAAATTTATGAAACAAAATTAATTATGAAATTAAAGATTTTATTAAATTAAAATGTATTGTAATTAAGGTACTTTGTGAAAAAATAGAAAATTATTTTAAAGAATATTTAATTAAAAACATTTTTTTTGTTTATTACTAAAAAAAAGTAGTAGACATTAGTAGTAAATTTACGAAAAGTATGCATTATGCTGCTTATTTTCCAAAAAATTGTGGGACAAAATTAGTAATGAAATTAGATTTTATTAAATTAAAATGTATTGTACCCAACTGAAAAGTTTTTACTACTTAAAAAAAAGTAGTAGATTTAAGTGAAATTTTGAAAGCGATTTTAAAATTGAGCTACTTTGTTAAAAAAGAAATTTTTATCTTAAAGAATATTTTGTAAAACAAAAATTTTTTTATTACTTAAAAAAAAGTAGTAGACATAAGTAATAAATCTTCAAAAAGTATTTTGTTTTAAAAAAATCTTTAATATTTTTTAAAGCTTTGTAGGAGGCATTTGTAATAGTTAAAAATAATTTTTATTATTTTAAAGAACATTTTTTTTTTAAATATTTTTAAAAAATAGTAGTCATTTTTAAAGTATTAAAACTTTAGCATTTTTATATAAATATAAATTATCAATTGGAAAAATTTTTATATTCCAATCTTTTAACTTTAAAAAATTTTGTGTTGTGTTTTTTTACAAAATTTTAAAAAAATGTAGTAGATTTTAATACTTTTTTTTTTGGTTGAAGAAAGTTTTTAAAATGTTTTTAAGAAGACCAAAATTTGAGAAGCTTTACTTTACAAGTTGCTTTGCGAAAGCGCTAGATTTTTGCTGCTTTTTAAAAAAGGTAGTAGATTGTAATATTTTTTTTAAGAAAGTATTTTAAATATTTTTTAAGAAAACCAACATTTAAGAAGGTTGACATTTTTAAGTTCCTTTGAGAAAGTGCTAGCTGGGTTCTTACTGCCTTTATGAAAAGTAGCAGATTTTACTAATTTTCTTTTAGTCATTTTTTATGAACATTTTTAAGACTTTTTAATTAAAGAATTAAATTACAATAAAGGCTTTCGTTGATGATATTTTTTTCCGCTAAATTTTCTGAATGCCTGTGATTAAGGGAAATAAATTCTGTAGCCTACTTTCAAGTGTTTGATTAATTTACTTTTTGAAGCATACTTTGGGGCGATGCTATTTTTAATCGCAGCCACTTTAATTATTTCGTTGTTAAATTAATGTTTGTACTCCATCTAAGAAAATGGTTATTTCTTTGTTGTTAGTTCCCTTAAGAAAAGAAAATGATTTGATGTTTAAAATATACAAAATGAAAATACGCCAGAAGCACTACTAAAACGCACAAAACATTAAAAAAACATGGTAATAAATTTTAAAAAAATATAAAACACACACATGAACTCACGACAAGTCATACATACATACACACGTATGAGCTGTATAACGAAGAGGTTTTAAAAGCTAAGAAATATTAATGACTTTGAATGTGGGCGGAGGAAAACACATTTTATTTGAAGAGTGAAAAAAGGGGTTGTTGGCGTAAATTGCACCTTTTTAAGATTTAAAAATGTTGAAAATGTGCGATTTTCTTTAGATGACTTCAGGAGGAGGTCGTTTAAAAAAGGATGTATGAGCTGGCAGGACGCAATACTTTTCCAAGAACCCATATGTAAAAAACATTTTTTACTTCACTTTTTAATAACGCGTGAGAAATTACTTTTACTTGATTTCAAGCAACATGTTGCCCCGTACAAGACAACATTTTCTTGAAATGCAATAAATTACTTGTGCAAAAAAAAAATTTTATTTTCTATATCAATACACTACTACAAAGACAAATTACTAACACACTTTTGGTATTACAAAAAGGTAAATAAATCGATTACGGATAAATATTTCTCCTTAAAGTTAAATTTAAATTTATCACAGCTGAAGAAATTAAAATTCTACTCATTTGTCTAAATTCTTGCAGGTGGAAGAAATCCTAAATCAAACTCTTTCAATTATAAAAAAAACGATTTTTAGAGCATAACCTAAAAATTTATAATTTAATTCTTGGTGCATTAAAAAATTCTAAAAAGGTGAATATGAAAAAAATTAGTAAAAATATTTTTTTTAATTACAAATAAAAAAAAATATATTTTTTTTAAATTAAAAAAAATCAATTCAATTAAATTTTCGTAAAGAAGAAAATTTAATTAAAAAAAAGAAAATTTATTTGAAATTGTTATTAAAAAATTTGGTTTTCTAAACGAATAATAAAACCATTAATTAAAAATTTAAATTTATATTTTAAATTCATTCAAAATTTAATTTTTTAAAAGCCTAAAAGTTAATAAATAAAAATAAAGAGAATATTTATAACATTAAAAAAACATATTTTACATAAAAACAGCTTAAATTTTTAATAAAAAAATATATTAATAAATAAAAATATTTTTTTAATATTATATTATTACAAATAATTCTTTAACAAATTTATAATTGCAAAAAAAAAAAAAATAAAAATTATATAACAAAAAAAAAATAAATAAATAAAACTCAAATCCAATAATTTACAAAAAGTTTAAATTTAAGAAAAAAAATTAAGTATCAAAAAATAAGTAAATTAAAAAAAAAACAAACTAATCCATTAAAAATATAAAATTAAAAAAAAAAAATTAAAAATTAAATAACAAAAAAAAAAAAAAAAATAAATAAAAAGCAAATCCAACTAGTTCATCAAAAAATTTAGAATTAAAAGAAAAATTAATAAAAATTAAATAACAAATAAAAAAAAATATGAATAAAAATCAAATTCATAATAATTCAATATATATATATATTATAAATAAAAAAAAAAATAGATAAAAGTCAAAACTAATTTATCAACAAATATAAAATAAAGAAAAACAGTTAAAAATAAATAAAAAATAAATAATAATCAAATCCAAAATAAGTTATTTAAAATTAAGAAAATAAATAAAAAATAAAACAAAAAAATAAATAAAAATCAACAACAAAAAAATTCTTTAAAAAGTTTAAAATTAAGAAAAAAAATTAAATAACAAAAAAATAAATAAAATTCATCCCAAAATAATGCATAAAAAAGTTGCGAATTAAGGAAAAAACATTAAAAATTTTATAACAAAAAAAAAATCAAATCCAAAATAATTAATTGAGAAAAAAAATCTTAAATAAATAAAAATCAAAACCAATCCATCAGAAACAAAAAAAAAAAAAAAAAAACCAAAAATAAATAATAATCAAAACCAATGTAATTTAACAAAAATTTTAATACTAAGAAAACAAAAACAAAAAAAAAATAAATAAAAAAACATAAGTCCAAAATATTTCAGCAACAAATTTACAATTAAGAAAAAAAGTTATAAATAAATAAAAAAATAAATAAAAATCAAATCCAAAATAATTTATCAAAAAGTTTAAAATAAAGAAAAAAAAATAAAAATAAATAAGAAAAAAATAAATAAAAATCAAAACCAATATAATTCATCTACAAATTTAAAATTAAGAAAAAAAGTTGAAAATAAAAAAAAATTAAAAAAATCAAATAATAAATAATTCAACAAAAAGAAACAAATTAAAAATTTATAAAAATAAATAAAAAAAATTCAAAACCAATATAATAAATCAAAAACTTTAAAACCAAGAAACAAAAAAAAATTAAATAAAAATAAAAAAAAATTACGTCCAAAATATTTCATCAACAAATTTAATATTAAGAAAAAAAATTAATAAAAATCAAAACCAAAATAATTCGTCAGAAATGAAAAATAACTAAAAAAATAAATAAATAAATATAATTCATCAAAAACTTTAAAACTAAGAAAACAAAAATAACAAAAAATAAATAAAATTAATTATCAAAAAGTTTAAAATAAAGAAAAAAAATTAAAAATATATAAGAAAAAAATAAATAAAAATCAAAACCAATATAATTCATCTACAAATTTAAAACTAAGAAAAAAAGTTAAAAAAAATAAAAAATAAATAAAATTCAAATCCAAAATAATTCATCCAAAAGTTTAAAATTAAGAAAAAAATTCAAAAATAAATAAAAATCATTACGAATATAATCATCAGAAACTTTAAAACTAAGAAAAAAAAATTAAATAAATTTAAAGTAAATAAAAATCAAGTCCAAAATATTTCATCAACAAATTTACAATTAAGAAAAAAAAATTAAAAATAAATAAAAATCAAATTCGAAATAATTCATCAAAATGTTTAAAATTAGGAACAAAAATTTACAAATTAAATAAAAAAAATAATAAAATTTAATAAAAATGTTTAAGCATTTACTAAAAATTAACTTTTATTGAAAATTAAATTAAAAAAAAGATTAAAAAAAATCTTATATTTAAAAATAAACCGAAAAAAAGGAAAACATTTAAAATTACGGCAAAATATGGAAAATTCCCTGAAAAGTAGGCAACAAAAAAAAGAATTTACAAAGTTATTTAATATATCGCATCCTAAATACAAAAGGGTCACAACGTCATTTTCACTTGTTAGGGGATGTCAACATGCAAAATTGCCACATTTGGGCATCTGAAAATCCTAGAGCGACTATTGAGAAGCCTTTGGATGCTGAACTTGTCACTGTATAGTGCGCTATGTGGTCTGGAGGAGTAATTGGGCATAAATTCATAACAATCAGCATTTAAGTGGCCACTGGATTATTGTGGGGCTATATTAAGGACAAAGTTTACGCGAAGTCAATCGAATTGATTTCAATCGTAAAACTCTAAATCCGTGATGTGAGTAACAAAATAGCACCGCCATTTTGCCAAAAAGTGATTAAAAACTTTGGTGAAAGAAGCGACATCTGTCGGCCTGGTGTTGGTGAACATTTGCCAGATATTATTTTTCGTTCATAATTGTCGAACTTTTCTCTTCGTAATACAATAGAAAACAAGCTTCTTGCTGATAAACCCTTTATAAGTGAAGTTTGTTTATTAAAAAGAAAATATAAAGGGAAGGTATAGAAATATTGGCGAAAGATTACACGTCGAACTTCTAACATTACTACCGGCCAACCATTGTCCGAGAGACTCTCAGCCTGTAACTGTCACAGCCCCCCTCCGGGAGCACATTTATCGGTCTTTATGGAATACTTGACTATCTAGACCTGTGCTGCTGGGGGTATAAGGGAGCCCAGTCCCCTGAAGGCAAGCAAGGGGTCAACCGGAAGCTCTACATTATTTCCACGGGGATCAGTAAAGCTCCAGAGTTCCGCTAATTGTCTCTTTAGACTTTTAGCTGTTCTCTGACTGATTATTGAGGTTGGCCCTTCGGGAGTATCGTGGTGGTTGTGGTTTTGCCGCTTTCGCATGAACCTATTTAGTGATCCAGAATCATCTCGCCTTTAATAACACCAACGGGTGAATGATCCTGGATCCAGTGAGCATGCTAGTCATGTGTTCTGGATCAGGAGTTGGATAGTCTTCAGCTTTTCAGCAAGGAGTAATGGTTTGCAACCCTGCTTTGGAACCGCTGAAATTGCAACTAGAATGACCTGTTGCTAGAATAAGTCCTCGGCTTCCTAGGATGTGATTGACGTTGCTTTACATTCCCAGTGGTTTGACCACCATCTGATTAAAGCTTACAGCCAGGTGCAGATGTAAATCTTATCACTGTCACGGCATAAATAAATAATGTTTCTTACATTTCCTTTAGGTCCAATGTATCTAAAAGATGTTGTGGTGAAATGCTTTAAAGCTTTAAATTTGTTACCCTTCCCGTCAAGAGGTTCCTTCAGCATTTTTTTGCCTGCGAACACAGACATTATATTTTTTGTTAGTTTATTTAAAATAACTGAATTTACACTTTTGCTGTCCTGTTGCTATAATAAAAACGGTTCATTGTCATTGTGTTAGTTGTAATTTTATTATGCGGCCATTAAAATCATCATTGTCAGCATCATAACAGAGAACACAATACAAAAAAATAATAAAATTAAAACAAAAGGACATGATTAAATTAAAAGTGACAGCTTTAAGGTAACGACTACATAGTCACGAAGCATTAAACGCATACACACACACGCACACACAGCCACTCACTCAACCGTTTTGTTTATATAAATCTAAAAGTACTCGTGTAGCATACGCTTAAGAGCTCCTCTGCGTTTTTTCCTTCTCTCTGTTTCTCTCTTTCTCTCTCTCTCTCTGTTTTTTTTAACTCTAATTTCATTAAAGTTTAAAAACTGTTTTGAAATCATAAATGCTGGGGCTACCAAAAATCACCATTGTTCTCGTCATCATCCTGTCACCCCAGCTTGGGTTTGGGCAGTTTTATTTTATTTAATTTTATGCCTGCAAATATGCTATAAATTTTAATACTTCCGTTTGTTATTGTTTTTATTTATTTACAACAATTGTTTGTGTTTACCTTTTTTGCTAAGTAAACGCATGGGTTTTTTCTCCCGTTATTATATTAATGAAATAAATATTATTATTATTAATACAACAAGAACAACAACAACAATAACGTAGCTAAAAAAATTGTTAAAGGCGCTGTTAAAAATATAAAAATTTTAAGAGATTTGAAACAAATGAATATTAAACTGGTAAGAGACAAATTAAAACAAATTAATTAAGAGTTTAAAATGGTGTTAAGCTGATAATATGACATGTAGTAACGGACAAAACTAGCACGAACTGCTTCTAATTATTTTTAAAAATTATCTCTCTTTCATATTAAAAGAATAAGTAAAATATTGCTCAAAATTATTTTGATATTTTGAGTTATACGCATTTTAATATATACATCTTTAGAAATGGAAATAGTCTATATTTATCATAAAATAACTTAAGGTTAACTAATTATTACTATTAAGGGTTTTGCACTAAGTTAAAAGCAATAACAAAAAAAATGTTTAAGCATACTCTGGTATACTTAAATATACTAGTTTAGTATACTTAAGTTTGGTATACTTTAGTATACTGTAGTATATCTAAGTATACTGTAGTATACCTTAGTGTACTTTAGTATACTACAGTATTCTTTAGTATTATTATTAATATCTTTTAGTATAAGTAAGTATTCTTTAGTGTACTATAGTATACTTAAGTATAGTGTATTATACTTTAGTATACTATAATATACTTTGATGTGATATAATATACTTTAGTATAATATAGTATTCTTTAGTATACTTTATTATTCTATACTATATTTATATACTATAGTTATATATTATATATTTATATACTATTCTATACAACGTATACTATAACTTACTTAAGTATACATAGTATATTTAACACATATACTTAATATAATTTAGTATACTATAATATACCTTATTGTACTATAATATACTTTAGTATACTATAATATACTTTAGTATACTATAATATACTTTAGTATATTATAATATACTTTGGCATACTAATATATACTTTAGTATACTATAATATACTTTAGTATACTATAATATACTTTGGTATACTATAATATACTTTAGTATATTACTTATGTATACACGTTTATTACACTTTAGTTGACTATAGTATACTTTGGTAAAACTATACTACTTCTAACGTATACTATAATGTTCTTTAGTATACTATAATATAGTTTGACGTGCTATAATATGCATTAGTATAATACAAATTTCATTTTTCATTTTGAAAAATTGAAGAAAAACAACAGAAGACTGTTCCTAAGAAAAATGATCACTAATAAAAAGATTTCTATTAGAAAAAATTATCATTAATGAAAAGTTTTCTATTGGAAAAAAATTATCATTAATGAAAAATTTTTTTATATACAAATAAATTATCACTAACGAAAGTTTTCTATAGAGTTATGAATGGTGAAAAATTTTCTATAGAAAAATTTTGATTGATACAATTTTTTTTTAGAAAAATTTTCACTGCTAAAATTTTTTTTTATAGAAAAATTTTCACTGATAAAATTTTTTTTATAGAAAAATTTTCACTGATAAATTTTTTTTTTATAGAAAAATTTTCACTGATAATTTTTTTTTTTATAGAAAAATTTTCGCTGATAAATTTTTTTTTTATAGAAAAATTTTCACTGATAAAATTTTTTTTTATAGAAAAATTTTCACTGATAAATTTTTTTTTATAAATAAATTTTTACTGATAACATTTTTTTTATAGAAACATTACACTCTTGTACAAAGGACTTTAACTATCAAAATTTAGAAACAAAATGGTGAACATTTCTCTGTGTCGCTGCAAAATCGCTAGCAGGTCTTCTTCGTAATGAGGCCCCATCAGAGAACGCTGCGTGTAAAATTCGCGGCGCACAGTTTTGTTGTTGACAATAAACCAAATTAATATACTCTTAGTGGTCATAGTGATGTAAACATAGCCGTTGTACAGCGACGTGTTGGGAATGAACCTGGAACATCAACTCGTTGACGTTTGCAAAAAAAAGGGCATCACTAGAAGTACTTTCTTTAGCCAACTCTCTGCCTAAAGATATTCAGCTTCACCTGTATAAGGTTAAACTCATTAAAGGATTAAAGCCATTGGGACTATTGTTTGGTTCGAACATTTGTGAATTGGCCGTTTGAAAAGCTGAAGGGCAACAATACGTTTTTCAACAAAATCCTCGCAAAACAAAATGTGGCATATGGGATTCATAAAACCCACACACACTTCTCGAGAAAAAACATTACATTCATAATTAGTGACCGTAAGTGACACGTTTTAAGATTAGGCGGCATTAACAGCCCGTATTCCTGTCAAAAATGAGCAAGGGAACGCCACCACCATGATTTATTTGCCCTATCAAACCTTGATAATCAATTTTTTGTGGCCACAATTGGCCAATGCTGACATCAGTGTCCTTTGATTTTAACAAGACGGCATAAAAAGCTACACAGTCACCTCAATAATTGAGTTTTTGCATAAGAAATTGTCCGGTCATATAATTTCACGATTTGGATATATTAATCGGCCTTCCCGTTCTTGTGATTTAACGCCGCTGGATTATTTTTATGCCTGACAAAGGACTGGTTTATGTGAACAACCCGCAGACAACTGGCATTCGGAAATATGAAATTGGAGACTGCAGTCAGTAGCGAGATAAGCGAAGCTCTGTTGCAATATGTGCTTAAAAAATTTTCTAAAAAGAGCGGACGTTTGTTGACGTGCTAGAGATGGACAATTACCCAATGTTATTTTCCATTATTAATTCCCATATTTCTCCTTTAGATTGGTATCAATAACACTGAGGATGTTAAAAAAAGTGTATATTATTAGGTAATTTACTTTCTAACCTCAAATTTGTCCATCCAATACATCTTTCTTTAGTGACTGTGTGGCATCACCACAAAACAAAAAAATAAAAAAAAAAATAAATAAAAATACAGTGCACTCGCGATAATATAAACTAATTAAAACAAGGGCAGTTCAAATTTTTGTGATTGTTCATATTTACAAATGGCATAAAATTTTAATACAACCAACTCATTTACATACAACCTAAAGTTTCTTCCTGCAAAATGAAAGTTTAATTTAAATATTTTAAGTTTTATTTTATTTTAAAACATAAAAGGAACTTTTTCATTAAGTTTGTTTGGAACAAACATAAATATACCACTTATTTTTATACATACATATGTATTCATATAAATGTAAAGTTAATGTTCAAAGAAGTCAGTTATCTTTTTTTGCCGTTTCTTTTGCTCGAGAACTTTTAAAACTGCCTTTTCACGTAAGTCTCTCAAAACATTTAAAACTCGCTGTTCAACCATTTCACCTTCAGCCCAATCCAACGCCTTATTAAAAATGTCGACAGCCTCCCCGGGTTTAATTGTCCTCTTTGGTTCCTCCACACAATCATCTTCATCGGATATATCCTCTACTGCATTATCTTCACATTCAATAGCATCTTCATTCCATTCTTTAACGTTCGAGGCCGTATATTCAACATATGAAAAAATATGGAATAACACGCAATTTTAAGTACATTTCAGAGATTACAAACCTCAGGTAATAAGGCACATAAAACATTGGCGGCGCTTTCTTCCAGTTCGCGTAAATTAATTAGCAAATTTTCTCTAGCGACACTTAGAGGAATTTCATCTTCGGGATCATCTTGAGCTACTACCATATTTAAAATGTTGTTCCAGCATTTGGACAATACAGCTGAACCCACTTTTCTCCAAGCTGATTCCAAAATAATCATAGCTTCTTTTAGTGTTGTTTGTTTCATGGTTTCTATCAAACCACCCCCCTTAGCAACAATGGAAGCCAAAAGGCTATTTCTGTAATGGAGCTTTGTGATTCTTATAGCATTTTGGTCCATGGGCTGGATGAGTGGCGTCACGTTCGGAGGCATAAACATCACAAAAATGGAGCCGTTTTCAGATTCCAATTCGTCCTCGGGTGGGTGAGATGGGGCATTATCTATTAAAAGAATAGCTTTCACTGGCAACCCTTTTTTGGTTAAAAATTGTTCAACCTAAATTACGTAAGAAATTTTATAAAATGAAAATGTGTTGATTAATGTCAATATAAAAACGTTTACCTCTGGAACAAATGAGCGATGAAACCAGTCTTTAAAAATGTTACCAGTCATCCACGCTGATTTAGAATGACAATAGTGAACAGGGCAATTTTTTTTTTTGACTTTCCCACCACAAGAAGTTTGAGCTGATGAGATCCCGTAGCATTTTCACAGCAGAGGAAAGTAATTCTTTGCTTTTCAGTCTTTGTACCTGGGGCCGATTTTTCCTGCGACGACACGTATGTTTTGGTTGGCAAAATTTTCCAAAATAAACCCGATTCATCGGCGTTATAAAGTTGATCATTGCTTAATCCAAGCTCTTGAATCTTAGATTTAAGTGCCACTTTAAATGGTTCAACTAACTCAGGTTGAGAAGAAAGTTTTTCCCCAGAAATCTGGAGCAATCTTACGCCGAATCTCTTTTTGAAATTCTGAAGCCATCCGTCACTCGCGTTAAAGTCAGAGTTATTTTCCTTAATATTATAATGAAGCTCCTTAGCCTTTTCCTTCAACATTATTCCACTGACGGGGAATTTTTTATCCCTCATATGCATAAACCATTTATACAATGATTTTTCCATTTTTGGGTACTCCGACGGTCGCATAGTTTTCCTTTTTCCGGGTCCAATGAATGTATTATTGACACATTTTGAAATTGAATTTTTATTTTTTTTTATTCCAGTTACTGTGGACTTTGTCACTCCATATTTCTTCGCTAAATTAGTAGCACTTGCACCTTTTTGTAAGTTCTCCAAAATTTCATATTTTTCCTTTAAAGGTAAAAATTTATGTTTTTTTGTATGCATTTTTTACAAATATGTAATTCACTTTTAATAAACACTTAAAAACCAAACATGCGTTTGCTTCTGCGTACGTGTAAAAACTAACTAAAAAGTGCATTTGTCTGTTTGACTATTGACACTTGGCATTTAAATGTTAATAACTCGGGATTTCCCCTAATTTTAATACATATTATGTAACAGAAATTTGTTAAAAAATAAAAAAAATAAATGTTCATATTACAAAGTTCATATTTTGGAGTAGTCAATGGCAGGGAAAAAGTGTTCATATTTTGGGGTGTTCATTTATTAGGGTGTTAATATTATCGCGAGTGCACTGTAAGTAAATTAACCAAAAAAGCCACGAAAACCTTGTTATTTTTTGTTGGCATAAATCTGAACAAAAACTAACGTTGCAGTATGACGATGGCAAATTCAATTGTATTTTGAAGCATTAAAGCGAAAGTAGCGGTTTGTTTCAGTTTCGGTTGAAATACTCTCTGAGTTGTCGATGTGTTTTTAAAATACTTTGTTGTTTTTAAATTTTACTTACCGTTTCCTTGTGTTGTTGTTGTTTTTATTTTTTTTTTACATACATGAAAAAACTGTTTATGCGTAGAAAATGTTTGGCCCTCAACTTTAGAAGTAAAAAATATTTGTGTGTTTTTGAACTCACTAGAAGAAGTGTTGCATACTTCAAGGGTGCTTATTTATTATTTATTCGTTTTTGCAAATATAACTGCCGCTCAGTGCTTTTAAAATACAGTTTTCTTATTTTAAATGTTACTGTTTGTTTGTGTTGGTTTTTTTTTTATTTTTTATATAATAATTGTAATTAAATGAACTTTTTTTAATATTTTATTCATAATATAAATAATAATTATTTATTAATAATTTAATTAATAATTTTAATTAATAATTTTATCTGAAGCATTGAAGGCTTGCTTGTCTTGTTTTATTATAAAAATTAAATAAATTTTATTTTTATTTTTATATTCAATGTTTCGCCACACCATTGGGTGGCATCTAACGGCAAAGAAAGGTTTATAAAGTTTTTAAAGAATTGCTTATTTTTCAAGTAACAAAAAAAGTGCTGCATACTTCAAGGATGGTTCTTTTTTTTTAATAAGAGCAAATTTTGTACAGGTTTCGTTTTGCAATTATTATTACCGCTCAGCATTAATAAAAGAAAATTTTCGAACTCAATCCGATTTGTATATCAAAAAAATTGGAAAATTTTGAAACTAGACAGATGAATTTGCAAAGCATTTTTTGTTAATTTTTTAAAAAAATTTTAAAAATAATTTTAAAAAATTCTAAAAAATTTCCGACGAATAAACTCAAAAGTTCCCCAAAATTTCCGGAAAACTCCACATTTTTCCAAAATTTAAATTCAGGATGCCTCTTTCATGATTCTGTTTTCATAACTTTGTGTTATACGCTTTTAAATTGAGTTCATCATCATTATCATCATCTCCTGGGTTACTAAAAGATTTTTAGTTTAATTCTTCTTCGGAATTTTAATAACCTAAATAAAGGGTGACACAAAATTATTTTTAAATGAATTGATTAAGAATCTCTCTCTATTTATTCAGCTTAAAAGAATTCATCCTTTTAGTGAAAAATCTTCGCTTGCACCATATCATTCTCCAGTGCAACATGTCACAAGAAACGTCAAATGGAATATGAAAAGACTTTGTCGTCAATTGCTAAAAAATTTGTATTTCCAAGCAGCACTTTCGAAATTTTCTTTTGAAGAAATATCTATAAACGAATTTTTGTGTGTAAAAAAGTATTTTTTTTAATCGTCAGTTGTGCGACAACATCTTTGTTTGCACACACATGTATTTTTTTTAATTTATATTTACTTTTCTAATTAATTTTATAGACTCTATATGAGTCTATGTAAATAATTTTATGATCTTAACAATTTCACATTTCAAATTAGAAGGCTTTTGAACCAAAGCTTAGAAAAACAAATTGACAATAGTGTTGCCACATTTTTTTCCATGAAAAAGCCGATAAATCACCTTACAAAAATAAAAAAGAGTCTTAAACATATATCTTTCAAGTTCAAGCATAAAAGAAAAAATTATGAAAAATGAAATTTTTCCATAGAAAAATTATGAGAAATGAAGTTTTTCTACAGAAAAATTATGACGGATGAAATATTTGTAGAATAAAATTATTCTGTATAAAATGTTTCTATAGAAAAATTATTCCGTATGAAATTTTTATGACAAATGACATTTTTCTATAAAAAAATTATGACAAATAAAATTTTTCCAAAGAAAAATTATGAGAAATAAAATATGATGAAAAAATTCTATAGAAAAATTATGACGGATGAAATATTTCTACAGAAACATTAAAGGGGATGAAATATTTCTATTGAAAAATTATTCCGTATAAAATGTTTCTATAGAAAAATTATTCCGTATAAAATGTTTCAATAGAAAAATTATTCCGTATAAAATGTTTCTATAGAAAAATTATTCCGTATAAAATGTTTTGATAGAAAAATTATTCCGTATGAAATGTTTCTATAGAAAAATTATTCCATATAAAATGTTTCTATAGAAAAATTATTCCGTATAAAATGTTTCTATAGAAATATTATTCCGTATGAAATATTTCTATTGAAAAATTATTTCGTATAAAATGTTTCTATAGAAAAATTATTCCGTATGAAATATTTCTATTGAAAAATTATTCCGTATAAAATGTTTCTATAGAAAAATTATTCCGTTTAAAATGTTTCGATAGAAAAATTATTCAGAATGAAATGTTTCTATAGAAAAATTATTCCGTATGAAATGTTTCTATAGAAAAATTGTTGCGTATGAAATGTTTCTATAGAAAAATTGTTCCGTATGAAATGTTTCTGTAGAAAAATTCTCCCGTATAAAATGTTTCGATAGAAAAATTGTTCTGTATGAAATGTTTCTATAGAAAAATTATTCCGTATGAAATGTTTTTATAGAAAAATTTTTCCGTATGAAATATTTCTATAGAAAAATTTTTCAGTATAAAATGTTTCGATAGAAAAATTATTCCGCATAAAATGTTTCTATAGAAAAATTATTCCGTATAAAATATTTCTATTGAAAAATTATTTCGTATGAAATGTTTCTATAGAAAAATCGTTGCGCATGAAATGTTTCTATAGAAAAATTATTCCTTATAAAATATTTCGATAGAAAAATTATTCCGTATGAAATGTTTCTATAGAAAAATTATTCCGTATGAAATGTTTCGATACAAAAATTATGACGGATGAAATATTTCTATAGAAAAATTGCTCCGTATGAAATGTTTCTATGGAAAAATTATTCCGTATGAAATGTTTCTGTAGAAAAATTATACCGTATGAAATGTTTCTATACAAAAATTATTCCGTATGAAATGTTTCTATAGAAAAATCGTTCCGCATGAAATGTTTCTATAGAAAAATTATTCCTTATAAAATGTTTTTATAGAAAAATTATACCGTATGAAATGTTTCTATAGAAAAATCGTTCCGCATGAAATGTTTCTATAGAAAAATTATTCCTTATAAAATGTTTTTATAGAAAAATTTTTCCGTATGAAATGTTTCTATAGAAAAATCGTTCCGCATAAAATGTTTCTATATTAAAATTATTCCAAATAAAATGTTTCTATAGAAAAATTATTCCGTATGAAATGTTTCTGTAAAAAAATTATACCGTATGAAATGTTTCTATACAAAAATTATTCCTTATAAAATATTTCGATAGAAAAATTATTCCGTATGAAATGTTTCTATAGAAAAATTATTCCGTATGAAATGTTTCTATACAAAAATTTTCCTTATAAAATATTTCGATAGAAAAATTATTCCGTATGAAATGTTTCTATAGAAAAATTATTCCGTATGAAATGTTTCGATACAAAAATTATGACGGATGAAATATTTCTATAGAAAAATCGTTCCGCATGAAATGTTTCTATAGAAAAATTATTCCTTATAAAATGTTTTTATAGAAAAATTATTCCGTATGAAATGTTTCTATAGAAAAATCGTTCCGCATAAAATGTTTCTATATTAAAATTATTCCAAATAAAATGTTTCTATAGAAAAATTATTCCGTATGAAATGTTTCTGTAAAAAAATTATACCGTATGAAATGTTTCTATACAAAAATTATTCCGTATGAAATGTTTCTGTAGAAAAATTATACCATATGAAATGTTTCTATACAAAAATTATTCCGTATGAAATGTTTCGATACAAAAATTATGACGGATGAAATATTTCTATAGAAAAATCGTTCCGCATGAAATGTTTCTATAGAAAAATTATTCCTTATAAAATGTTTTTATAGAAAAATTATTCCGTATGAAATGTTTCTATAGAAAATTTATTCCGTATGAAATGTTTCTATAGAAAAATCGTTCCGCATAAAATGTTTCTATATTAAAATTATTCCAAATAAAATGTTTCTATAGAAAAATTATTCCGTATGAAATGTTTCTGTAAAAAAATTATACCGTATGAAATGTTTCTATACAAAAATTATTCCGTATGAAATGTTTCTATAGAAAAATTATTCTGTATAAAATATTTCGATAGAATTATTTATTATCCGTATTGAAATTATTCCATATGAAATGTTTCTGTAAAAAAATTATACCGTATGAAATGATTCTATACAAAAATTATTCCTTATAAAATATTTCGATAGAAAAATTATTCCGTATGAAATGTTTCTATAGAAAAATTATTCCGTATGAAATGTTTCTGTAAAAAAATTATACCGTATGAAATGTTTCTATACAAAAATTATTCCGTATGAAATGTTTCTATAGAAAAATTATTCTGTATAAAATATTTCGATAGAATTATTTATTATCCGTATTGAAATTATTCCGTATGAAATGTTTCTGTAAAAAAATTATACCGTATGAAATGTTTCTATACAAAAATTATTCCTTATAAAATATTTCGATAGAAAAATTATTCCGTATGAAATGTTTCTATAGAAAAATTATTCCGTATGAAATGTTTCTATACAAAAATTTTCCTTATAAAATATTTCGATAGAAAAATTATTCCGTATGAAATGTTTCTATAGAAAAATTATTCCGTATGAAATGTTTCGATACAAAAATTATGACGGATGAAATATTTCTATAGAAAAATCGTTCCGCATGAAATGTTTCTATAGAAAAATTATTCCTTATAAAATGTTTTTATAGAAAAATTATTCCGTATGAAATGTTTCTATAGAAAAATCGTTCCGCATAAAATGTTTCTATATTAAAATTATTCCAAATAAAATGTTTCTATAGAAAAATTATTCCGTATGAAATGTTTCTGTAAAAAAATTATACCGTATGAAATGTTTCTATACAAAAATTATTCCGTATGAAATGTTTCTGTAGAAAAATTATACCATATGAAATGTTTCTATACAAAAATTATTCCGTATGAAATGTTTCGATACAAAAATTATGACGGATGAAATATTTCTATAGAAAAATCGTTCCGCATGAAATGTTTCTATAGAAAAATTATTCCTTATAAAATGTTTTTATAGAAAAATTATTCCGTATGAAATGTTTCTATAGAAAATTTATTCCGTATGAAATGTTTCTATAGAAAAATCGTTCCGCATAAAATGTTTCTATATTAAAATTATTCCAAATAAAATGTTTCTATAGAAAAATTATTCCGTATGAAATGTTTCTGTAAAAAAATTATACCGTATGAAATGTTTCTATACAAAAATTATTCCGTATGAAATGTTTCTGTAGAAAAATTATTCCATATGAAATGTTTCTATAGAAAAATTATTCCATATGAAATGTTTCGATACAAAAATTATGACGGATGAAATATTTCTATAGAAAAATTGTTCCGTATGAAATGTTTCTATGGAAAAATTATTCCGTAGGAAATGTTTCTGTAGAAAAATTATACCGTATGAAATGTTTCTATACAAAAATTATTCCGTATGAAATGTTTCTATAGAAAAATTATACCGTATTTAATGTTTCTATACAAAAATTATTCCGTATAAAATGTTTCTATAGAAAAATTATTCCGTATGAAATGTTTCTATAGAAAAACCATTCCGTATGAAATGTTTCTATACAAAAATTATGACGGATGAAATATTTCTATAGAAAAATTGTTCCGTATGAAATGTTTCTATGGAAAAATTATTCCGTATGAAATGTTTCTGTACAAAAATTATACCGTATGAAATGTTTCTATACAAAAATTATTCCGTATGAAATGTTTCTATAGAAAAATCGTTCCGCATGAAATGTTTCTATAGAAAAATTATTCCTTATAAAATGTTTCTATAGAAAAATTATTCCGTATGAAATGTTTCTATAGAAAAATCGTTCCGCATAAAATGTTTCTATATTAAAATTGTTCCATATAAAATGTTTCTATAGAAAAATTATTATTCCGTATGAAATGTTTCTATAGAAAAATTATTCCGTATGAAATGTTTCTGTAAAATAATTATACCGTATGAAATGTTTCTATAAAAAAATTATTCCGTATGAAATGTTTCTATAGAAAAATCGTTCCGCATGAAATGTTTCTATAGAAATATTATTCCGTATAAAATATTTCTATTGAAAAATTATTTCGTATGAAATGTTTCTATAGAAAAATTATTCCGTATGAAATATTTCTATTGAAAAATTATTTCGTATGAAATGTTTCTATAGAAAAATTGTTCCGTATGAAATGTTTCTATAGAAAAATTTTCCCGTATAAAATGTTTCGATAGAAAAATCGTTCCGCATAAAATGTTTCTATAGAAAAATTATTTCGTATAAAATATTTGTATTGAAAAATTATTTCGTATAAAATGTTTCTATAGAAAAATTATTCCGTATGAAATATTTCTATTGAAAAATTATTCCGTATAAAATGTTTCTATAGAAAAATTATTCCGTATAAAATGTTTCGATAGAAAAATTATTCAGAATAAAATGTTTCTATAGAAAAATTATTCCGTATGAAATGTTTCTATAGAAAAATTGTTCCGTATGAAATGTTTCTATAGAAAAATTGTTCCGTATGAAATGTTTCTATAGAAAAATTTTCCCGTATAAAATGTTTCGATAGAAAAATTGTTCCGCATAAAATGTTTCTATAGAAAAATTATTCCGTATGAAATGTTTTTATAGAAAAATTTTTCCGTATGAAATATTTCTATAGAAAAATTTTTCAGTATAAAATGTTTCGATAGAAAAATTATTCCGCATAAAATGTTTCTATAGAAAAATTATTTCGTATAAAATATTTCTATTGAAAAATTATTTCGTATGAAATGTTTCTATAGAAAAATCGTTCCGCATGAAATGTTTCTATAGAAAAATTATTCCTTATAAAATATTTCGATAGAAAAATTATTCCGTATGAAATGTTTCGATACAAAAATTTTTCCGTATGAAATATTTCTATAGACAAATTTTTCAGTATAAAATGTTTCGATAGAAAAATTATTCCGCATAAAATGTTTCTATAGAAAAATTATTCCGTATAAAATATTTCTATTGAAAAATTATTTCGTATGAAATGTTTCTATGGAAAAATTATTCCGTATGAAATGTTTCTGTAGAAAAATTATACCGTATGAAATGTTTCTATACAAAAATTATTCCGTATGAAATGTTTCTATAGAAAAATCGTTCCGCATGAAATGTTTCTATAGAAAAATTATTCCTTATAAAATGTTTTTATAAAAAAATTATTCCGTATGAAATGTTTCTATAGAAAAATCGTTCCGCATGAAATGTTTCTATAGAAAAATTATTCCTTATAAAATGTTTTTATAGAAAAATTATTCCGTATGAAATGTTTCTATAGAAAAATCGTTCCGCATAAAATGTTTCTATATTAAAATTATTCCAAATAAAATGTTTCTATAGAAAAATTATTCCGTATGAAATGTTTCTGTAAAAAAATTATACCGTATAAAATGTTTCTATACAAAAATTATTCCGTATGAAATGTTTCTATAGAAAAATTATTCTGTATAAAATATTTCGGTAGAAAAATTATTCCGTATGAAATGTTTCTATAGAAAAATTATTCCGTATGAAATGTTTCGATACAAAAATTATGACGGATGAAATATTTCTATAGAAAAATTGTTCCGTATGAAATGTTTCTATGGAAAAATTATTTCGTATTAAATGTTTCTGTAGAAAAATTATACCGTATGAAATGTTTCTATACAAAAATTATTCCGTATGAAATGTTTCTATAGAAAAATTATACCGTATTAAATGTTTCTATACAAAAATTATTCCGTATAAAATGTTTCTATAGAAAAATTATTCCGTATGAAATGTTTCTATAGAAAAATCATTCCGTATGAAATGTTTCTATACAAAAATTATGACGGATGAAATATTTCTATAGAAAAATTGTTCCGTATGAAATGTTTCTATGGAAAAATTATTCCGTATGAAATGTTTCTGTACAAAAATTATACCGTATGAAATGTTTCTATACAAAAATTATTCCGTATGAAATGTTTCTATAGAAAAATCGTTCCGCATGAAATGTTTCTATAGAAAAATTATTCCTTATAAAATGTTTCTATAGAAAAATTATTCCGTATGAAATGTTTCTATAGAAAAATCGTTCCGCATAAAATGTTTCTATAGAAAAATTATTCCATATAAAATGTTTCTATAGAAAAATTATTCCGTATGAAATGTTTCTATAGAAAAATTATTCCGTATGAAATGTTTCGATACAAAAATTATGACGGATGAAATATTTCTATAGAAAAATTATTCTGTATAAAATATTTCGGTAGAAAAATTATTCCGTATGAAATGTTTCTAGAGAAAAATTATTCGATATGCAATTTTTATGACAAATGACGTTTTTCTATAGAAAAATTATGACAAATAAAATTTTTCCAAAGAAAAATTATGAGAAATGTAATTTTTCTATAGAAAAATAATAATATGTATATGAAATTTTTTTCTAAAAAAAACGTTTTATAGAAAAGTTATCTAAATTATAGCTGATGATAATTATCTAAAGTGACTGCAAATAAGAAAAAAACGTCTATTTCAGCTAGAAAAAGTGGCAAAAATGGCAACGCTGGTTGCAGGTTTACTAAATATAAATTTGTAATTATTTTTATTTATTTCGGTAATAAGAAACCGAAAATGGGACTATAAAAGGTAAGAAATTTTTTATGAAATTATCAGTGATACCAAGAACAAGGTGAAGAGAAGCTACGAAGGATGTATAAAATTATATTGACGTACTGTTTAGTTGCGGCGGCTGTAGCTGACGGACTTGTAAGTAAAGTATTTTTTTTTCTTTTGTCTTTTTAAATATATTTTAGGGAATTATGATGAGAAGAAAAGTCCTTTTGTGTCGTTTTATTTAAAAGTTTTATTTTTTTTTAATCAACAGCAGTTAGACGATGGTAAAATATATGGGTCCAGAGCTCTTATTATGGATGATGTCAATTTGGAACAACAAAAATATCAGGATATTGTTAAATATTATCACAGTGAAATAAAAGACAGTAGACGTGATCTTAGAGAAAATATAATAAAATTGCATAGAGTGGTTTCTAGGGCATCGACTCCACCATGTGAATATGAAGTCGAAAGACCAATTAAATTCGAAACGCATTGCTTATATACGAATGAAATATTTTGTAAAACAGTTATGAGAGAATGTGTGGCTCAAGCCGGCGTAGTGGCATCCAAGTTCTGGGATAAGGCAGTGAAAACGCAGGATAAATTAGTAGAATTCATAAAAAAGTTTAAAAGTCAATATGCAAAATGTAGGAAGTTATACGCTATTTCAACTATAAAATATAACAAGTGTGTTACTAAGTTGGTGGGTATTACGAAATTGAATTTTATTTTTTAGAAAATAATTTTGTTTTCAATTTTCTTTTTATTTTTTATTTTTAAGAAAATTCGTGGTTATGATTTCGTTGAGCAGAATCAAAAGAAATTTAAAAGCCAAGTGAATTTTGCGGTGCAAATGCAAAAGGAAACACTAGATGCCATAGAAAATGCAGTTTCGTTTTACAAAAATCAGTCAAACTAGGACTTAGCTAAGGTTAACCTAATAACACCTTTCCAATGTCTGCATTATTTTATATAAAGAGTTATAAAAATAAAAATTAAATAAAAAAAATAGAGGATTAAAAAGTAAAGATCTAAATTTTTTTTTTATTAATTTATTTTTGAATGTAAAAAATGTACAATAAAAAATATATAAAATTTTTTCCAATAAATATCTCTTATTCTTTTTTATGGTCTTTTTAAATTAAATTAACAATTTATATTTTTTTTCTTTCGATATTTCGCTTTTTTTTTTTTGTTTTATATTTGGAAAGGAAAAATTTTATTTCATTTCACAACAGTAGTGAATTCATTTCGATTACACAAATGATGTGGAATTTAGTTGAACGAACTTCTCTAAGAAAAAAAATGAAAGTGAATCGAAGCGTTATACGCGTCCGCAAATTATCAGTTTCATTGAAGTGCTCTTTGATAAACTACATTTTTGTTTTTTGGTCTGACGTTAACACAAACAAAGTGGATGGTTTCCGAACTCGTGAACACGCAACAATTTTCTAAATTTATCCCGCAAACACTAAGCGATTGGCCTTGCGACTCGTTAATTGTCATTGCGAACGCAGAGCGAACCGGAAATTGCAATCGTTTAAAGTCAAACGGAAGATTAGTCGGAATAATTGGTATTCGAGGAATACATACATTTTCACCTGCGTACTTTCCGTTAATAATGGTTGCCTCCATCAAATTCGGCATAAGTCTTTTCACCGCAAGTCGAGTAGCGTTGCAAAGTCGCGGTGGATTCAAATTACGCAATATCATTATAACTGAACCAACTTTGAGTTGCAAGTTATGTGGGTGAAAATCCTGGTAACTCCAGAGAGTTCAAAAACTCGGTTAAATAATTTACTGCATCATCGGGATTTTGTATGGTATCAACGGATTTCTATGTCATGAAATCGCCATCAATTTTTGATTGAATGGTGACATTCAGTGTATGTACAACATCATTATTCTTTGGGAGCGAGAATTGCTCGTTGACTTAACCAAGCTTAATTCTGTTAATTCTCACTAATGTTTGGAACAACTCGGGTTCCTTGTTTGCAACGTTGGAATTTCTTTGTTGATTGATTCCAAGTGTAATACTTGGGCATTTCAATGTACAGCAGCGTCGCTGCGAAGAATGGATCTGCTTCACACATTGCAAAGCAGCTAGTCAATGTTGTCGATGGTGGTCTCTCAGCTCGTTGTGCCGCATTAGCCTCAGTGAACTAAACTCTTTGTCTATTTTCCAAATACACTGCTAAATATACAACTGTGGGATATATTTCATGAATTGGAAATGACAATAATCGCCACAAGCGTGATTTGATTTACATCTGCACCGACTATATAGTCATAATCAGATGGTGGTCAAACCACTTGGTTGATTGGACACCAACCACGCCCTAGAAGGCCATCGAATACGTATATCCTCCGGTCACTTCTAGTAGCAATTTCGAAAGCCCGAAGTTGGCCGCAGCCTTCACTCCTTGCTAAAGAGTTGGAGACTTTCCAACTCCTGGTTCAGAACGCATGAAGCTCTTTTTTAGCAAGAACACGACAGCATTCATACTCACTGGAACTGAACCATTCATTGTGTTAATTTGAATGATCCGACCAACAAACTCTCACGAAGGTCCGAAACCACAACCACCACGATACTCCCATATAGGGGCCAACCTCAATAACCAGTCAGAGCACATCATTGTCTAAAGAGAACAAATAGTGCACTCTGGGGCAACTGATTTCCCGTGGAAATATGAGGATTGTCCAGGTGACTCCTACTAGCCTTTGAGGGGCCTGGGCTCCCTTTTACCCCGCAAGACACCAGTCTAAATGGAAAAGTAGGTTCCAAAAAGACTATAATGTGCCCCCGGGGGGAAATAATCGCCACAGTGCCTCATTAGTACACTGACGTATCTGCCCATTTGGAAGTTGCTAATTTTGCCATTCGCATTTTCCGACGCAATACCAAAAACACAGCCATATCGCTGCCTTTTGTAACGTACTTGCACAAATATTTGACTGATTTGGCCGAATGGCAACTCTCAACGTTCGCATGTGTTTCGAAAATTTGTGATAGCAGCGGGCAATACAATGGTACAATGAATTCATTTACGATCTCAATCTCTTGATTTTCAACTTTAACTTTGATAGTTCGACCATTATCTTCTTTTGAACGACGATGATAAACTGGATATCTATCGTTCCCTGTGACTGTTTCAGCAACTAACAGTCGCAGATATCGTTTTGTGCACTTTCCATCAGTCATGCAAAGCGATAATGGATTTAATGCACCCGCACGGTCCATGCACCATCTGTGTCGTCACAATGTCCTGTAGATAGAGATCAGTGACTGGATTAGGAATTTCAGCTGATATGATGTCATCCACTTCATTTGAATATAAATTTGTTCAGCAACCAAATTAGGATATGAGCATGTGGTAGTCCACGCTTCTGCCATTCCACCGATTACGTATAACAACGTGTGCTACCAAAAACTCGATACTTAGTAAGCACATCCAGCATAACCTTGAGTTTTCGCTGAAATACTCTGGCGGTTATGTCATGGCGATGTAGCGGTTTTTGGCCCGGGATCAACTCACGTTCAATTTCCGTCCACTTTGCAATAAATAAATCCGGAGTTACATAATTTCGCACATAGGTCATAGCGTCTTGAGCGTATTCGTGCATGTGGCGTGGGCTTCCGACATAAGATGAATAGCATCACCACCATCTGAATGAATAGCATCACGCAAGTGTATATAATCCTCAGATCGTAGCTCTGCCTGATTGAATCGGATGAACGCTAAACGTTCGGTCTTGACTTTGATATACATCTCGACAGCGAATTGCTAGAAATGCCGACGGCACTTCAGAATGACATTCTGCTCATGTGTACGAATCATCATACGATACGCATAGTAATTCATTGCGCTTAGATTTAACCCCCGGGGGCACATTTATCGGTCTTTATAGAATACTCTACTATCTAGACACGTTGCAACTAGGGAAAAAGGGAGCCCAGTCCCCTGAAGACAGGCAGGGAGTCAACTGGAAACTCCACTTTATTTCCACGGGGATCAGTGACCCGCAGAGTTCATTATTTGTCTCTTTAGACTTATAATAGTTCTCTGGCTGATCATTGAGGTTGGCCCCTATATGGGAGCATCGTGTTAGTTGTGGTTTTCCGGCCCCATAAGGGAATAATGAAATTTATGGTGGCCAGGATCATTTCACTGATAATGACACGCAAAGTCAATGATCCAGTCCAGTGAGCATGCTTGACATGTGTTCTGGACAGGAGTTAGAAAGTCTCCAACTCTTTAGCAAGGTGTGATGGTTTGCAGACCTGCACTGAAATCATTAAAGTTGCAACTAGGTGGTTCTGTTGCTTAGAATTATGTCTTCGGCTTCCTAGGACGCCTGTATGACGTTCCAAATTATACAATAGTGATTTGTTCACCATCTGATTAAGACTACATAGTCAGGCACGGATGTAAAACAAATCACACTCTGCGCTTAGATTTTTGTTCGCTGATACGCCTGAAAATGCAAAATAAAATGGATTGTTACTGGAAACCAATAATAGCAGTAATTAGTGTGTGAATATTGTACCTGTAATCGATGGATCGACCATCTTCAACGTGTTGTCGTATCCGTCTTGCCCTTGCCAATAAATGATTGGATATTGTAACGCATCGTGCTTCTTCGCTGAACGACAATGTCTCGTGACATAGTTGGATCGTCAACAATAAATGCAGCAACATCTTTAACGATGGGTACATTGAATCTTCGCCCACGTTCACCTGTTGGGGTACGATCCGCTCTTATGTCAAAATTTGTGCGTATCCGATGCCATTCATTCCAATGCTGTTTTGAACATATTAACCACAGCGTTATTAGCGTGAAAAAATGCCTGCGCTCGAGAATCAACAGTGCGAAAATTGATGCAATTCGAGAAACCTCTAAAGCTAACGGAGAAAAACTTGTAAGTGAGGTAACCCAGGAATTTCAAGAAATACCAGAAATATTCGGCAAACGAGTGGAAGCTGTGGAACAGAGAGTCAGCGAATTTGACGAAAAATTGTCTGGCCTAGAGAGAAAAATGAACGAAGAATTGCATGAACTAAAAACGAAAATTGACCACCTCCATATTCGAGAAGGACCGGTGAGAGTCGTCTCTGAGCACTCCAGCAAGATAAGCACTCTAAGCTATGACGATAGCGTACCGTTTAATGTATTCAAGTTCCAGTTCGAAACAGTGGCCAGCAAAAATAGATGGAACAACGAAGAGAAAGCTATTGAGCTAATTCTGGCCTTAAAAGGTACAGCTGCCGA
Source organism: Trichopoda pennipes (assembly GCA_030448955.1). Classification (NCBI taxonomy): domain Eukaryota; kingdom Metazoa; phylum Arthropoda; class Insecta; order Diptera; family Tachinidae; genus Trichopoda; species Trichopoda pennipes. The sequence goes on along the minus strand of JASKUP010000056.1, from coordinate 2,711,676 downwards.
AATCCTCAAAAGCTTACCAGCAGCCTGCAGAAATAATTACGGAGACATAATGCTGGCCTTACAACGCAAGTACGGCGACGAGCATTAAAGAGAACTCCACAGGTGGGATCATATTGGAATGCCAAGCGATTGTATGATGCCAATGATCTTCGTGTGCTCACGCGTTGTCTCAATCGGGTATTTTCTCTTAATATATTTTGCTTTTCTCCGTTTAAGTTATGTGACTACACTTGTCGCTCGCTTGTATGTCTTGTGCGGCGGCCGATGTTCGCGCGTCGTCCTCTCGGCATTTTGGACTATGGACAGACAGGCGAATTTAACCTCAAATGCACGACCCATATAATTTACACGGTTCAACTAACCACCTTAAGGACAAATGCCTGCCGTTGAAGTTGAATAAAAATTTACGCAATACGCGTGATTGATTTGTTAGGAAACGAAAAACTTTAACCTCAATTTCATGTGCGCATGAGTAGCTGTTAAACAATGTATCACGCACTGGCGCCATCTACTTAAAATGAAACGTACTTATTTTTGTGAGGGATACTCACACGCCAAGTACTGGTGCCGTTATAGTACATGCTATATATCAGAGATGGCGCTGTATGTTAAAAATAATTTTTCTTGTTTTGCTGCATTTCTCTGCAAAATTTTCCAAAATGCTCTTTGCTATAAACCTCACGAAGCCCGAGACCTTTCCAACCATTGCAAAAGCGTGGAAATCGGATCCGGCGTTCTGAAGTTATGGCGTCAGGAAGGAAAACCCGACTTATTTTTATATATTTAGATAGAAGATAACTGATAGTGTAATATGTGGTTCTTTTTCAGTCTTCTTACTTCATTTGTGTCATCTATCAGCATTATTGCCAATAGGGTTACAATGGTTAACCAGCCTCTCCAAGTAATTTTCGTTTTATTTTCTAACTTCTTTAACCAGCGGAATTGATAAGTCATCATGAATGAACTAAGGACCTCAATGCTTTCGACTGAAACCTCTGTAGAATTTCAATGTTAGAATTGCTGGCCGTTCCCCACAGCTGTATACCATATGACCACACTGGTTTTAACATAACTTTGTATAAAATTACCTTATTCTCGAGACTTAGTTTGGATTTGGGGCCTAGTAACCAAAGTAGGCGCTTGAATTTCAACTTTAGATGTTGTTTCCTAGCTTTAATGTGGCTATTCCATTGTAAGCCTGCGATCAATGTGCAGGTCTAAATATTGGGGACTGTATTAGATTGCGGAATATCAATCACACGTGAGCAGTTTCTACGACGCAAAGTAAGCCTTACGTATAATTAATTCGTTTCTCAAAATGTGCTGCCTTATATAGTAGTGCGTGGGTACACACATTCACACACACACACACAAAAGCTTTGCGAAGAGGCTGATGTGGATCCTTGGGGAAAAGCATATAGGGTGGTAACCAAAAAACTGGGGAATAGTTCATGCCCACAGCTGACATGCCCCCGAATGCTCGCCTCAATAGTGGAACAGCTCTTTCCACGTCGTCAACTTTTGACTGCCATGGCTACGGAGGACGGCAATGCGGAGCGAATACTTTCACTTACAATCGGAGAAATGCATATAGCCTCCTCGAGGGTAAGGATCGGCAAAGCCCCCGGCCCGGCTGGAATACCGAACAAAGCGATCAAAGCGGCCTTCAATACTAGGCCTGATGCCTTCAGGATAGCGATGGAGCGATGTCTACAGGAAGGAGTTTTTACCAAGCAGTGGAAGATTCAGAACTTGGTGCTACTACCAAAGGGGAAAAAACCACCCGGAAAAACGTCCTCGTATCGCCCTATATGCCTTCTGGATACACTGGGCAAGATACTTGAACGTGTGATCTATGGAAGACTATTGGCGGTGACAGAGTCCAATGGCACATTATCGGAGCATCAGTATGGGTTCAGAAGAGCAACATCGACCATCGACGCCATTAAAAAGGTAGTAGATCTGGCAACAGAGGCCATCCACGGAAAAAGATAGAGATGGGGAACCAAGGAGTATTGCGCAGTAGTCACGCTGGATGTCAGAAATGCTTTTAATTCAGCGGACTGGATACACATACGGAGATGCCTCATCGACATTGGTACACCTTTCTACCTATTGAGTATAGTTATGGACTACTTGGACAATAGGAAGCTTCAGTATTATACTGATGGTGGCATGAGAGAGTACAACATCACGGCGGGAGTTCCCCAGGGATCGGTTCTCGGACCACTTCTGTGGAATATAATGTATGACGGGGTTCTACGACTGAACCAACCTGGCGGGGTGCATGTGATTGGCTTCGCCGACGATATTGTAATCGTCACGGTTGCCAAACACATAACAGAGGTCGAGAATTCCACGAATATTGCTGTGGCTAACATAAGGGCCTGGCTGGATGGCGCCGACTTGGAGTTGGCCGATCGTAAGACGGAGGCCGTCCTTATAACGAGTCGGAAGAAGCTGCTGGAGTAGGCAACTTTCCGGATAGGAAACCAGCTTATAAGATCAAAGGAATCGGTGAAGTATCTTGGTGTTGGGTTGGATAACAGGCTTTCTTTCAGGACGCACATCAAGTACGCGGTCGGGAAAGCATCAAGGACACAAGGGGCATTGTGCCGAATACTACTGTCGCGAGTGGTCAGCTTTATTCTTTTGTATGCTGCTCCGATTTGGACAGGGACCTTGGACAGTGAAAGGAATAGGAGAATAATAGCATCGTTGCATAGGCTTTGCGCAATAAGGGTCATAAGCGGCTTTAGGACAATGTCTGATGATGCCGCGTGCGTCCTGGCCGGAATGATACCTGCTGATATAATAGCAAACGAACTCAAAAGGGTGTTCCTTAGGCGAACTATGGATCGCGAAAGGATGAGAAGTATAAAAGACGAGGAAAGAACTGCATCAGTGGCTCGATGGCAGACTAGGTGGGACAATTCTATGAAAGGTAGATGGATATACAGGCTTATCCCTGACATCCTCTCGTGGATATCAAGGCCGATAGGAGACTGTGGTTACCACGTTACGCAGTTACTATCGGGTCATGGAGGCTATCGTCAGTACCTCCACAAGCGACAAGCACAAAAGCTCACCTCTTTGTCCGGTATGTCCAGGGGTGAACGAGGATGCGGAACACGCAGTTTTTCACTGCGGACGCTTCTCAGAGGAGAGAAAGTTGGCAAATATACCAGGCCCAGAGGACCTAATTTGCCATACGACAGCTTCGGAGAGTGTGATTTGTTTTACATCCGCGCCTGGCTATGTAGCCTCAATCAGAAGGTGGACAAACCACTATACATAATTTGGAACGTCATGCCGAAGGCATAATTCTAACCAACAGAACCACCTAGTTGCAACTTTAATGATTCCAGGACAGGGCTGCAAACCATCACACCTTGCTAAAGAGTTGTAGACTTTCCAACTCCTGTCCAGAACACATGTCAAGCATGCTCACTGGACTGGATCATTCACTTTGCGTGTCATTATCAGTGAGATGATCCTGGCCACCATAATAACCATTATACTGTTATGGGGCCGCAAAACCACAACCACCACGATACTCCCTTATAGGGGCCAACCTCAATAATCAGCCAGAGAACTATTAAATGTCTAAAGAGACAAATAATGAACTCCGCGGGCCACTGATCCCCGTGGAAATAAAGTGGAGCTTCCAGTTGTCTCCCTGTCTGACTTCAGGGGACTGGGCTCCCTTTTTCCCCCAGTTGCATAGATCTAGATAGCTGTTACGTTCTATAAAGACCATAAATGTGCCCCCGGAGGGGAAATGACAGCTTCAGAGAGAAGATGGCATGAAATCGTCTCATTTGTGATAGCTGTTCAAGCAAACCTCCGAAGAGCAGAGGCACAAAGAAAGGCCCATAGGGCCGCTACCTGAATATAGCATAGTTATTGCTAACCAGCCCCCGCGAAGTAATACCTGACGGCAGTCCCGCGGGGAGAGTGGTGGAAGAGTGCAGGGTGTGGGTTTAGTACGTAGGCGCTTTCCGGAATCCCTTGATAACAGTATCTTAGGAAGATTCCCACATCCCTGGCGCGACGAAAAACAAAAAAAAAACATTATTTTTTATAGTTGATTGACAACTATCTGCTGTGAGGTTAGGTTAATTTGTTTTTGCAATATTCTGCTCGTTGGATTCCGTCTGTGCTTGATTGTATTCTTTTATTGTTTTGTCGAGTACGTCGATTACTTGGGGTCTCTTAAGTTCTTGTCGGTCGGTTGGTAACTAAGTAATAGTTACCTCAGCTTCTACAATTTGTGTTTCAATTGTTTTTTGTATCCTTTCATTCTCGTTGTATCCTTTTTGTCTCGTTATCATTGAATCGTATGTCTGTTAGGTTTTCTGAAACTCTGCCGTGGTGTGATCGTCGGTCCGTTTTGTTAGCTTTGTAAATTTTCACTTCATCCGTAAATTGTGTCTGGTCAATATGTCAGCTACCTCTAAATTAATTCTATATATTTCGATATGTGCTTGGATTTTCCGACGGGGTTGAAATTACTTTTATTTGGATACGGTTCACAAACCAAATTTGACGAGGGTCGACGGAAAAGCGTACCCAAATAAAAGTCTATATATTTCCTTGACAAGTTTATCTTTTTTGATGTAAAGTGAGCGCATCTTATTAGTCTTTATCCATGTTAGCTGTGCTATACGTTTAGCCTGATGGGAAGTGTAGCTTTGGATAGCGATGTTCACAGTTACGTAACGTGACGTACGTGTTGTTGTCAAGATATTGCCTGTTGTTACGTTTGTTTGCAAAATCGTCGTGTTTAGCTGTAAAGTCTTATTAGTTAGTCAGTTTAGCATTAACGTGTGCCGTGCACTGATGTGCGGAGATATCTCTTTGTTAGGTGCCACGTATCCTCAGTTATTGAGCGAGGGTAATTGCCAGATCAGCAAAAATTGTACAGAGTAAAAACCAGTAGAACACAATTCAATGCTGCTATGGTGACATCCAGTAGCGACGGTAGACACAAACCAGGTTGGGTAAAAATCACTGCACTAGTTTCCTACCTCACCGGTAATACTATGGCCAGCAACACCTAGATAATCGTTAGTGTACAAGGGAAATACCCAGAACGCCGGAAATTATGCAGCATAATAACCACTAGAACACAATTTAATGCTGCTCTGGTCATACCCATTAGTGACTGCAGGCAGAAACTAGGCTGCACGACATTGTGACTTCACAGTATTTGCGGAAGATACTTAGAAATATTTTTGGGTGATACGCTCGCAGCAACCGACCTTTTAGTCATAAAATTCTTCTTTCTATTCCTCTTTTCGCCGCCACACATAAGCACAAGTGATATATAAAACAGCTGGTGGCTGCGTTCATTATCAGCCGCCGGTTGTAAAATCACGTAAAGATGGCGCTGCCCAGCGAGCTGCCGTTGAATCTTAAATATAAAATACAAAATTATAAAATATAATTAATAAAATAAATGAAGTAATAAACCATTCGACTTTGCCCCCCCCCCGGGGGCACATTTATGGTCTTTATAGAACGCTCGACTATCTAGACCTGTGCAACTGGGGGTATAAGGGAGCCTAGTTCCCTGAAGTCAGCAGGGGTACAACTGGAAGCTCCACGTTATTTTCACGGGCATCAGCAAGCCCGCAGAGTTTCCGCTATTTGTCTTTTTAGGCATTTAGCTGTGCTCTGGCTGATTATTGAGGTTGGCCCTTCGAGTGTATCGTCGTGGTTGTGCTTTCGCGGCCCCATAATAGACAGGTCAGTTTTATATGGTGGCCAGGTTCATTTCACCTTTAATAACACCTACCTGGTGGAATGTTCCTAGATCCAGTAAGCATGCTAGACATATGTTCTGGACAGGAGTTGTCAAGTATCCAGCTCTTCAGCAAGGAGTGGTGGTTTGCAGCCCTGCTCTGGAATCATTAAAATTGCTACTAGGAAGGACCTCCTGTTGCTAAAATTAGACTTCGGCCTCCTAGGGCGTGAGTGACGCTGCTTTTCACTCACAGCGGTATGACCACCATCCGATTAAGGCTCACTGCCAGGTGCAGCTGAAAATTTTATCACGTAATTCGACTTTGCCTGCATCGGGACTTTTACCGTTACAGTACCCTTTAATTTGAATTTTATTTTTATTGATCCAGATAAATCAAGGTTATGTAAAACAAATACAACAATCGATTGTCAATTGCTTTTGATTTTCCTTAAAAACAACAACAACAATTTTATTAGTTCAAACGATTATTTTGTCTCTTAATATTTATTTGTTGTTGCTAAACAAAAAAAAAATGATGTCTGTCATTTGAATGCAACAACAACAATAACATTAGTTTCATTCTAGTTGAATAATTCCTCTTGTCTATTATATTTGCCAGTTGCCAGTTGTGTCGCATTTGAACACACAAAACAAAACAAAAACAAAAAAACCAAACAGCATATCCGTTTCGCTAAAAAACAACAATATCCATGCAGGCAAATGCACACATTCACATACGTTCAAGTACAGTACAACCACGATAGTCGCGACTTCCAGTTATCGCGACGGCTTAATTTTTAAAATTGCGATTTTAATCTGTTTGTTTTCAAGTTTGATTACAAAGTTGTCTAGAGACAAAATAGGGAAATCCTGGTCCTTTACAAGTTACCTAACGGACTCGGTATGGGATACCCAACTTTCGCAATCCTCATGGAAATTTTCATGCAACATCCTCGAATTACTTTATGTAAAAACACGAATGAAATAAAGAAACACAAAATAACTTAGAAGCTGTATTTGGGCCTCTGAAGGCGTGATTGGCTCATTATAGTAACATTTTAGCCTTATATGAGCTAGCTGGTTATCACCTCCTGTCGCTATTTAATTTTCACCGGAGTCTTGCAATTTATATTCGCAATGAAGTTGTGTACCAGTGCCAGCAATCATTTGGTACAAATGATCCTGAATTTAGCTGTCTCTGGGTTAATTAAATTCAGGATCAGGTCACAGCTCTTGCATTTCGGGTTTCTCTACAGAAGTCCGAATACCGAAAAGGATAAAACCTTAGCTGGCTTTGATTTTCTTTCCGACTTTATATCGAAGATTCTCGACAGTTGCCCGAACAGTAAAATTGTTGTTGCTGGTGATTTTAATGTTCACAACTTGTCTTGGCTTGGCCATTCAGACCATACAACTACAGAGGGCCTGTATGTCGTGCTATTTGCCACGCACAATCACCTCGCGCAATTAGTAAATGAACCATCACACATTCCTTGTGTAGATGGGGACCATAGTAATACACTCGACTTTTTTCTAACTTCACACCCCCCCAAAAGTATGAAGTTAATGTTTGTGAACCTCTCAGCAATTTCGATCATTGTACCATCTCCGCCTCCTTTGCATATTCCAAGCTTCACGACGTTACGAGATCAGCTACCAAACATCTAAAATATATTTATGAGAAGGCTCCTTGGGCTGAGCTTAACGAATTTCTTAGGCACTTTAATTGGAAACTAGGTTTCTTGGACAATAATGTCAATGCCATGGCGGAAATGGTTGTTTGGAATGAAAACCTTTATTCCATCCAAAACAATTTCGATTAAAACCAGATCTAAATCTTGGTTTAATCAGACGTGCAAAAATGCAGTCAGATGAAGAGAGGAAGCATTCAATATCTGGCGTAGAAACAAAAACGCAGATAGTGAATCGCTACGCAAAAGGGCGAGATCTTCGTGTGCCAAAGTATTTAGGCGCAAAAAATATCTATACGAAGAGCGTCTTCGTACTAAGCTTCTTGCTACTTCTAGGAGTATTAAAAACTTTTGGTTATTTTTTAAAGGAATGCGGGATAATGCTAGTTCTTCCATTCCGATTGTTTTAAAGAATGATCAAATATTCACTGACCCGGTTGACAAAGCTAATCTTTTAGCTGGTATATTTGCAAATAATTCTTATTTGCCGGAAAGCACTCAACCACCGCCAGAGCTCGACACAGTATCCGTTACTATGTCAAAGATATTTTTTCGTTCTCGTGCGATAAAAAAGGTTTTAGCTGATCTCAACAACAACAAGTCCCCTGGGCCGGACGGGATACCAGCACTGGTCTTGAAACAGTGCTCTTCGATGCTAGCGCGTCCGTTAGCAGCCCTTTTCAGCACATTGTACCAAGTCGGGCAATTTCCAAAGTGCTTGAAGGTTGCTAATGTAATGTCGATTCCCAAAAAGGGGGAGGCTACCAACACCTGAAAATTACCGCCCAATTGCAATTTGTTCTGCTCTTTCTAAAGGGTTTGAAAGTACGATAAATTTTCGTCTTGTAAGGTACTTTGAGTCCAACAGCTTACTTAGCGATCGACAGTATGGTTTCCGTTAGGGGCGCTCTACGGGCGACTTGCTAGCCTTTCTGTCTGAGCATCACTTCGGAGAAAGTAAGGTGGTGGCTCTAGATATTTCCAAAGCATTCGATAGAATGTGGCATAACGCACTTCTATCAAAACTTGCCGCTTTTGGTGTCGGTGATAATTTCTCTAGATTTATATTTAGTTTTCTCAGAAATCTCACTATACGAGCTGTTATAGATGGGATTTCATCAGACGAGTTCATGATTAATTCAGGCGTACCGCAAGGCTTCGTTCTTTCTCCTACTCTATTTCTTATTTTTCTAAACCACCTTCTTTGTCGAACTTTCAACCCTTTATATTATTTTGCCGATGACAGCGCCATTTGTCACTCGTTTTCATTTCGTAAAAGACCAGGCCATTTGGAGGTTAATTTCAAAAGGCGGAACATGAATGATACCCTTAATCACGATCTCGCAACAGTCTTGGAATGGGGTCGTGTGAATAGAGTAGATTTTAATGCTCGTAAGACGCACTGTTGCTAATGCTAATGCATAGATCTGCGTTCGGTAGTGGTGCTGCATCTGTTACAATGGGTGATATAAGTATTACGGAAGCTCTTGATGTTCTTGGCATTCAAAATTCAGTGTGATGTTCGATGGACTAAACACATTTTTCAGGTTTCTAAAGAAGCTTTCAAGTGCCTCGGTTTTCTAAAACGGTGTAAAAGATACTTCACTCCATTCGATCTCCGTACTATCTACACCACCTATATCCGTCCGAAAATGAAATACAACTCTCCTGTATGGGCCGCCGCTCCAAAGTCTATTTTGGAGTTAATCGAGCGCATGCAGGAGAGGGCCAAGAGGCTAATTGGGGATGCTAGGGTATCCAACTATATTGATTCTCTAGAGCATCGACGCAATATGGCATATAAAAGGTGTTTTTTTAAGCTAGATAGAACTTTAAATTGTAAAAAGTAACACAAAAAAAGAAATTTTGATGAAACATTTTTTTTAGAATAGACTTTCGCTTGAACAACGCTACGAAATTATCCAAATTTACTTTGAAAATCGGTCGTCGATTCGCGCAACTTATAGACGACTTCGTCATTTTTATGGCGTACATAATCGTGCATCTGAACAAGCCATTCGTCGAACTGTCGATAGTTTTCGTACCACATACTCTCTAGAGGATGCAATAACACCAACACGTCGAAGGAATGTGCGTACTGAAGAGAATATCGCCGCTGTAAACGAAAGTGTGGAAGAAGATCCAAATTTATCAATTCGTCGTCGGTCGCAGGAATTGGGGCTCTGTCCGTCCACTACGTGAAAAATTTTGCGCAAAGATCTCGGTCTACACCCGTATAAGATACAGATGGTGCAGGAATTGAAGCCACGAGACCATTATATGCGTCGTTCTTTCGCCGATTGGGCTCTAGAGCAGTTGGCAACTGACCCGTTGTTTTATCGCAAAATTGTATTCAGCGATGAGGCGCATTTTTGGCTTAACGGGTTTGTTAATAAGCAAAATTACCGCATATGGAATGAGACCAATCCACAACAGACCCTACAGACTCCATTACATCCAGAAAAATGCACCGTTTGGTGCGGTTTTCACGCTGGTGGCATCATCGGACCTTATTTCTTCAAAAATGCGGCCGGAGCTCGCGTTACGGTCAATGGAGATCGTTACCGCACCATGATCAATGATTTTTTGTTTGAAAATATGGATGACATTGATGCGGACGAGATGTGGTTTCAACAGGATGGCGCTACGTGCCATACAGCGAACGCAACCATCGACTTATTGAAACCAAAATTTGGCGATAAGTTGATTTCGAGAAATGGACCTGTCAATTGGCCTCCAAGGTCAACTATTTCCTGTGGGGATACGTGAAGTCACTGGTTTATGCTGATAAACCAGCAACAATTGACGTCTTGGAGGACAGCATTGTTCGCGTTATTCGTGACATACGCCCAGCAGTGCTCGAAAAAGTGGCCCAAAATTGGACGTCCAGAATGCGCTTCGTCAAGAACAGCCGCGGTGCCCATATGTACGAAATCATTTTCAAATGTTAATGTCACGTATTGATCCTTCGAATAAAAAAGAAATTTTGATTACAATTTAATTTTTTGTGTTATTTTTTACAATTTCAAGTTCTATCGGGCTTAAAAAACACCCTGTATTTCACTATTTTATCGTTACTACAATGGTAAGTGCTCTAATGAAATAAGGGAACTTGTTCCTGAAACTCGCAAGTTTTTACGTTTAACTCGATTTTCATTAAGATGGCATCCATTTGTGGTCGATTGGCCAGTAAATCGCACTACGCATTACAGGGAGAATTCGTTTTTATAGCAAACCAGTCCGTATGTGGTATAAGCTCCCTTTAGAGGTCTTTCCTGTCACCTTGAGTGTAGGGAAAATCAAATCGGGGTGGGGTGTATTTCACTGTTCTATCGTTACCACAATGGAAAGCGCTCTAATGAAATTAGGGAACTACTCACGTTTTCGCGTTTAACACGATTTTCGTTGAGAGCGCATCAATTTGTGGTTGATTGGCCAGTAAATCGCACTACGCATTACAGGAAAAATTCGTTTTTTAGCAGAACATTCCGTATGTGGAATAAGATCGCTCCGGAGGTCTTTCCTGTCACTTTCAATCTGGGAAAATTCAAACTGAATGTCTGCAGACACTACTCTCTCTTTCCTCCTTCCCGTAACCTAATTTCCTAGTTCTGGCACAATGCTTTGCATATGTAGGGGTCATCCCCTGAGTGCTGGTGCGAAAAAAAAAAATTTGGTTTTTTTTTAATAATCGCGATAATCGAGCTTGCACTGTATGCTAATGCAAAGACAAAAATGAAATACAAAAAAAAAATAAGGGAACTAAAAAAACAAAGTTCTTTAATCTTTAAAATTATTTATAGATATGGTTGCCAGATTTGACGATTTTTTTTTTAGGCAGCCAATATTCTAACTCATAAAATTTAATATAAAATATTTTTTAAATTTTATTTGAAAGATTTTTGGCTGATTTTAAAAAATATTGAAATGAAATTTTTTTAACGATTTATTCCCTTTTTCTTTGGCGATTTTGTGTTTGTAAATATTTTTATCGTTTATTAGCTTTAAAATTTTTACACTTTAAGAATTTGGGACACTTTGAAATACACTTGTGCTCACACCACTAACTCAGAGGTATGCTTCCCTAGTTTAATATCTAATTCCATTTTCAATAATAACAATAACGATCGTAAACAAAATAACAGCTGTTGGCCTTCCTACCTTTCGGTGAAAACCGTCGTTACTGGCTGTCTATTTGGTATGCTCGGCATTAAGCCGCATTTAGCACTGAGTACTATTTACTTTGTATCAAAGGAACCCCCCCCCCCCCCCCCCCACATTTATAAGTCTTTATGGATCACACAACCATCTAGACTTGTGTCTTCGGGGGTAAAACGGAACCCAGTTCCCTAACAGGCTAGCAGGAGCCAACTGGAAAATCCACTATATTTCCACGAGAATGGCCTCGGAGTTCAGCTATTTGCCTTTTTAGTCTTTTAGCTATGCTCTGACTGATTATTGAGGTTGGCCCTTTGAGAGTATCGTGGTAGCTGTGTGTTTCGAGGCCTTCGTTTGAGTTTGTGGGTCGGATCATTCACAATGAACACAATGAATGGTCCAGGTCCAGTGAGTATGAATGCCGTCATGTTTTTAATTATATTAAGCTTCATGCGTTCTGGACTAGGAGTTGGATAGTCTCCAACTCTTCAGCAAGGAGTAGTGGTTTGCAACACTGCTTTGGAACCGCTGAAATTGCAACTAGAAATGACCTGTTGCTAGAACTAGTCCTCAGCTTCCGAGGGCGTGAATGTCGTTGCTTTTCATTTCCAGTCATTTAACCACCATCTAATTAAGGCTCACGGCCAGGCGCAGATGTAAATCTCTTATCACGTATCAGAAAGACAACCAATAATAACGGTATGCACTGAGAGGAATGGCAACATTATTTCATTTACTAGCGACACAAGTCCAAACAACTTCATACAAAAATAAAGTCTCATTGGGGAAGCTTTCAAATAATTAAATTAATTTTCGAATAATATTTTTAATATTTTTGTTGTTGTATTTAAATATTTTATTGTATTTTGGCCATACAAATTAATAACGTCGATTTGAGCAATTATATGGCATAACTATGGCATGAGAATAATGTCATCACATCGAGAGCGCCCGCGTTTATACCAAACAAACAGCCAGCAAAGACGAAAAGGAGTGATTCTGTTGCTCATAATTTTGTGTTATGAGCAACAGTTGAGTTGAGTTCATCATCATCATCATCATCATCTCCTGGGTTACTTAAAGATTTTTAGTTTAATTCTTTTTCTGCTATTTTAATAACCTAAATAAAGGGTGACACAAAATTATTATTAAATGAATTAATTAAGAATCTCTCTCTAATTATTCAGCCTTAAAGAATTCATCTTTTCAGTGAAGAATCTTTGCTTGCACCATATCATTCTCCAGTGCAACATGTCACAAGAAACGTCAAATGGAATATGAAAGGAGTTTGTCGTCAATTGCTAAAAAAATTTTATTTCCAAGCAGCACTTTCGAAATTTTCTTTTGTAGAAAAATCTATAAACGAATTTTTGTGTGCAAAAAATATTTTTTTTAAACGCCAGGTGATCGTCAAGAGCTACCTGTGCGTCAACATCTTTGTTTGCATATAAATTAATTTTTTTTTAACTTAATATTTACTTTTCTGACTATAATTTTTATTTTTAATTATTAAAAACCAACTGTTAAAAACATAATTAGTTTTTTGCCTACTAAATTCCTTAAATAGAAATGGGACTAAATAAACAAGTTTTATGATCTTCACAATTTCATTTATCAAATTAAAACGCTTCTAAACCAAAATTTAGTAAAACAAAAAATAGATAACAGTGTTGCCACTGATGTAATTTTTCTATACACAAATTATTACGGATGAAATTTTTTTAATGGAAAAATTACTACGGATGAATATTTTCTATAGAAAAATTAATACGGATGAAATTTTTCGATAGAAAAATTATGACAAATGAGATTTTTCTATAGAAAAATTATGACAACTGAAAATTTTCTATAGAAAAATTATGACAACTGAAAATTTTCTATAGAAAAATTATGACAACTGAAAATTTTCTATAGAAAAATTATAACAAATGATATTTTTCTATAGAAAAGTTATAACAAAAGAGATTTTTCTATAGAAAAATTATAACAAAAGAGATTTTTCTATAGAAAAATTATAACAAGTGAGATTTTTCTATAGAAAAATTATAACAAATGAGATTTTTCTATAGAAAAATTATAACAAATGAGATTTTTCTATAGAAAAATTATGACAATTGAAAATTTTCTATAGAAACTATTACGAATGAACTTTCTCTATAGAAAATTATTACTGATGAAATTTTTTTATAGAAAAATTATTACGGATGTAATATTTTTGTAGAAAAATTAGAACAAATGAGATTTTTGTATAGAAAAATTTTAACAAATGAGATTTTTCTATAGAAAAATTATAACAAATGAGATTTTTCTATAAAAAAATTATAACAAATTGGATTTTTCTATAGAAAAATTGACACAAATGAGATTTTTCTATAGAAAACTTATTACTGATGAAATTTTTTTATAGAAAAATTAGAACAAATGAGATTTTTCTATAGAAAAATTAGAACAAATGAGATTTTTTTATAGAAAAATTAGAACAAATGAGATTTTTCTATAAAAAAATTATGACAAATGAGATTTTTCTATAGAAAAATTACGACAAATGAGATTTTTCTATAGAAAAATTATAACAAATGAGATTTTTCTATAGAAATATTATAGCAAATGAGATTTTTCTACAGGAAAATAAAAAAAAAATATGACAAATGAAATTTTCTATAGAAAAATTATGACAAATGAAAATTTTCTATAAAAAATTACGACAAATGAAGATTTTCTATAGAAAATTTATGACAAATGAGATTTTTCTGTACAAAAATTATGCCAAATAAAATTTTTCTATAGAAAATTTAAAACAAATGAGACTTTTCTATAGAAAATTTATGACAAACGAGATTTTTCTATAGAAAATTTATGACAAATGAAATTTTTCTATAGAAATTTAATAATTAATGAAATGTTTTTACTGAAAAATAGCGAAAAAACACAGCTATATAAAAGCCAAAATGGTAACGCTGGTTGTAGGCTTAGTAAATATGAAAATCTTAATTATTTTTATTATTTTATTATTTCCGTTGATAAGAAACTGAAAATGGGACTGTAAAAGGCAAGAAATTTTAAATGAAATTATCAGTGACACCAAGAACAAGGTGAAGAGAAGCTACGAAGGATGTATAAAATTATATTGGCGTACTGCCTAGTTGCGGTGGCTGTGGCTGAAGGACTTGTGAGTAAACAATTTTTTTTTGTTTTTTGGCTTTTTAAATACCTTTGTTTCCTTTTATTTGAAAAGTCCTTTTAAAAGTTTTATATTTTTTGTTCAACAGCAGTTGGACGATGGAAAAATTTATGGTGCCAGTGCTCTTACTGAAGTTGAAGTTGATATCAATTTGGAACAACGGAAATATCAGGACATTGTAAAAAATTATTACAGTAGAGTGAGTGACAGTACACAGGATCTTAATAAAAAGATAAAGAAATTGGGTAGAGTGATTTCCGAGATACCGTCTCGGCCATGTCAATATAAATTCGAAAGACCAATTAAATTAGACGCGCATTGCTTCTATCCGAATGGAATATTTTGTAAATCAGTTATGAGAGAATATATAGGTGAAGCCATCATGAAGATAGTCCACTTATGGAAGGAGGCACGGAAAACTAAAGATGAATTAGTGGAATTCATAGAAAAGCTTAAATATGAATATGCAGACTGTAGGAAGTTACTCGCTATTTCAGCTGCAAAATATAACGAGTGTGTTGCTGATGTGGTGGGCTCAATGAAAATTCATTTTATTTTTTTAAAAGTTTCCCTATTAAATTTTGTTTTATTTATTTTTAATCATTTATTTTTTAGAAATCCCGTGGCAACGATTTCGTTACGAAGAATCAAATGAAATTTAACAGTCAAATGGATATTGAAGTTCAGAAGCAAAAGGAATTACTGGATGCCCTAGAAAAATCTGTTATGCTTTACAAAAGTAATCAAACTGGAATTTAATTAAGGCCAACGCCTTTCCAAAGTCTAAACTGTTTTTTATTACGTCGCATAAAAATTAAAATTAAATTTCAATTTAATTAATAAAAGTAAAATTAAAAGTCCAGGCGACTCACTATTTAACAAAAATTTGCCAAAATTTATTTTTATTTTTTTTTTAAAAGAATAAAATAATTTAAAAAATAATAAATAAATGGCCATCCTAGGACGCTGGCGGAAATTTATTTTATATTAAATTTTAATTTAAAAAGGAATTCCTGTAAAAATTTAATTTTGCCCGTTTATTAAAATAGAATCTGTAACACAGTCTTTGAAAGGCTGCTGTGATTAAATAAATTTTTAAAATAATTAATTGTATATAAAAGTTAAGTACTGAGCTGCCACCCTTTGTTGAAAATTGTAGGCATTAGTGTATTTAATGTTACAATTTAACGGTTTTTTATAAAGGGTTTTTCAACAAGAAGTTTTTTTTTAAACAAAAAAGTTCAGCAATTATGAATAAAAAATAATAGCTACCAAATGTCACCGCGTTCACACTGACAGATGACGACTTTTATTCATCAAAAGTTTTTTAACACTTCTTGGCAAAACGGCGGTTTTAACTCGATTCGATTGGCTTCGTATAGACTCTGTCCTTAACAAAGCCTCATAAAAAATAATCCAGTGGTGTTAAATCGCATGATCTGGCCACTGGCAACTTAACTGCTGACTTGTCGCGAAATTATGCGATCGGGAAATTTGGTTTGCAATAAATTGCTCGTTTCATTGGCTGAGTAACTTGTGGCAACGTCCTGTTGAAACCACATATCAGTGATATCCACGTCGTCAATAATAAGCATCTCGCGATAGCGCATTACCGCATTTTCAGCCTTATCTTCGAAAACGAACGGCCCAATCACGTCTCCAGAACAGAGTGTGATCTGTTTTACATCCGCACCTGGCTATGTAGCCTTAATCAGATGGTGGACAAACCACTATTGTATAATTTGGAACGTCATACAGGCATCCTAGGAAGCCGAAGACATAATTCTAAGCAACAGAACCACCTAGTTGCAACTTTAATGATTCCAGGGCAGGGCTGCAAACCATCACACCTTGCTAAAGAGTTGGAGACTTTCCTACTCCTGTCCAGAACACATGTCTAGCATGCTCACAGTGAGATGATCCTGGCCACCATAATAACCATTTTACTGTTATGGGGCCGCAAAACCACAACCACCACGATACTCCCATATAGGGGCCAACCTCAATGATCAGTCAGAGAACTATTAAATGTCTAAAGAGACAAATAATGAACTCTGCGGGTTCACTGATCCCCGTGGAAATAAAGTGGAGCTTCCAGTTGACTTCCTGCCTGTCTTCAGGGGACTGGGCTCCCTTTATACCCCCAGTTGCACAGATCTAGATAGCTGTTACGTACTATAAAGACCATAAATGTGCCCCCGGGGGGACGTCTCCAAAACACAAAGTATTCTTAATAATCGCTCTAGAATTGTGACAAGTGAAAATGGTTTTCGTGTGAAAAAATTTTTTTTTTCAGAAAAAACCAGCCAGCCGGTCGGTTCTAAATAAATCGAGCGAATCTACGCCAATGTGAATGGTGGGTCGGCTTCAATTCCTGTACTAGTTGAATTTTGTACGGCTTTAAAGTCAAGTCCTTATGCAGACAGAATTCGCCATACGGTGCTTTTGGATAACCTCAAATTGTTGAGAATATCGAGGTTTTGACAAATTTGGATCTGCTTCAACACTGTGACTTACGGCTGTGACATTTTCAGTTGAATGACCTGGTCGAATACGCATTATTTTGTATCGAGCTTTCGGCGCAAATTTAACGACCCAATTTTTAATAGCGGTGTCAAAAGGACGTTTATGTTATCCGAAAATATCACGAATTTTACGAAATGCAACTTTAACAGAATCACCATTTTCATAGTGGATTTTAATTATTTTAAAGCGATTTTTATGCGCAAATTGATTTAATGGTAACGTTTGCCAATGCAATCTATTATGGAGACGTCAAGAAACTAAATTTCAAAACTATCATGTTGTTATTGTTGCCATAATTCGAAAGCAAACTTGTTGTTAAAAAATTCTTCATATTTTTTTCTTGTCGATTTTGTATTCAGTTCATATGGCAACTGTATTCTAGGCAAAAGTTTCTCTTTTGTTTTATTTTTAAAACTTTGCAATAAAAATAACAAGAAACTGTTAGTGAGTATGAGAGCATGTTGGAAAGAGGGTGGGTATGAGCAAGAGAGAAAGCAAGATGTAATAAAGTTAAAAACAGTTAACAGTTCTTAAAAGGTATTTGTTTGTGTTTATGGCCATGTGTATAAATTGGTATAGAGAACAAAATGATTTGTAGGTTTGTGTTTAAAAGAAAGAAAAGCAGATGATGTATTTTGTATAACTGTGTGTAGTTAATATGCATGTGTGTAGGCATGTGTAAGTGTGTTTAGATGTGCATTTATTTTATTTTTCACCAATGAATGTATTGTTTGGTTTTTGATTCTCTTACAGGCTTTACGGTTACATTTGTGTTGTTGTTTTTCAGAAGTTTTATTAAATTACAGCCTTAGTGTGTATAAATATAACAGTTTTGCTGTGTTGCAGGTTTTTTCTGTATATCCATATATGTATGTGTGTATTTTAAGAACATATAAATTTGAAAATTGTAGTTATTTATTTATCTACTCTATTTATGTTTTTTTTTTTAGAAAAATCTGTGACATATACAAATCACTTTAGATTTATTTCAAAAATTTATTGTTAGCAAAATTCGAAAGAACAGTTATAAAAGTAATACAAAAGAAACAAACAAACATTAGATTTAGATTAAAAGCATTTTTGTTTTATTTTGCATAGCAAACAAAAAACAACTATTAAATAAATTAAATTAAAAATTGCTATTCTATTCTGTTGAAACACTATTTTTAATTTAAAAGGAAATTAGGCCTTAGATATAAAATCTAAAGAAAGAATATTATATAAATAAAAGTAAAAAAATAAATAATAAAAACAAAAACGAATAAAAACAAAAAAAAAAACAAATCGAAAGAATATTATAAAATAGCAATAAGTAATAGAAACCATTTTCTCGTGTTACTTTTCCCTTAAACAAGCTTTTCCAAGCAAATAAATGTTAATCGATTAAACCTTAACCGATTAAACTTTATTTGATTAAAGTTTATTCGATTAAAATTTGTTCGAATAAATTTTATTTATTCGGTTAGACTTTATTCGATTGGTATTTATTCGAATAAATTTTATTCGACTAAACTTTATTCGGTTAAACTTTATTCGATTAAAATGTATTCGAATAAATTTTATTCGATTAAACTTTATTCGGTTAAACTTTATTCGATTAAAATATATTCTAATAAATTTTTTCGATTAAACTTTATTCGACTAAAATTTATTCGAATACATTTTATTCGTTAAAACTTCAATCGCTTAAACTTTATTCGTTTAAACTTTATTCGGTTAAAAATTATTCGATTAAACTTTATGCGATTAAACTTAATTTGGTTAGACTTTGTTCGATTGATATTTATTCGAAAAAATTTTATTCGATTAAACTTTATTCGATTAAACGTTAATCGATTCAAATTTATTCAAATAAATTTTATTCGATTAAACTTTATTCGGTTAAACTTTAGTCGATTTAAATTTGTTCGAATAAATTTTATTAGTTTAAACTTTATTCGTTTAAACTTTATTCGATTAAAATTTATTCGAATAAATAAAATTTAAATTAAATTAAAATTTTATTCGATTAAACTTTATTCGGTTAAACTTTAGTCGATTAAATTTTATTCGATTAAACTTTATTCGACTAAACTTTATTTGATTAAAATGTATTCGAATAACTTTTATTCGTTTAAACTTTAATCGTTTAAACTTTATTCGTTTAAAAGTTATTCGGTCAAAAGTTATTCGATCAAAGTTTGTGCAATTAAACTTCATTCGATTAAATTTAACACAAAGAATAATATTCCTCTTAATTTAATAATAATTTTATTCGTTTAAACTTTATTCGTTTAAACTTTATTCGATTAAAATTTATTCGAATAAATGTTATTCGATTAAACTTTATTTTATTAAACTTTATTTGATTAAAATTTATTCGAATAAATTTTATTCGATTAAACTTTATTCGGTTAAACTTTATTCGGTTATACTTTATTCGATTAAAATTTATTCGAATAAATAAAATTTAAATTAAATTAAAATTTTATTCGATTAAATTTTATTCGGTTAAACTTTAGTCGATTAAATTTTATTCGATTAAACTTTATTCGACTAAACTTTATTTGACTAAAATATATTCGAATAACTTTTATTCGTTTAAACTTTAATCGTTTACACTTTATTCGTTTAAAATTTAGTCGGTTAAAAGTTATTCGATTAAACTTTGTGCAATTAAACTTTATTCGATTAAACTTAACACAAAGAAAAATATTCCTCTTAATTTAATAATAATTTTGTGTGACCCTTTATTTGGGTTATTAAAATAGCAGAAGAAGTCTTTAAATAACGCAGGAGATGATGATGATAACCTCAAACGAGTATAGAAGAAATTTATGAGTAAAAGAATCATGAAAGACATCAGGACCTTTATCATGTTTATGATAATAAAAGGTGAGATAAAGACCACATCGCACCATATATACAAAAGGGTCACAACTCAAAATATTGCAAAACTGACTTCTTTTCCATAATTTAAATCAGAGTACTCATCTCTAACAACTTCAAAAATTTCTTTCACATCACTATTTTCTTTAACTGAAAAAATACAGTTATGTCTATTTCTGTCTCTCCTAAAAAGTTTAGTATTTTGAGTTGTGACCCTTTTGTATTTAGGGTGCGATATGTTTGGATGTATTTTATATGATTAATTGTTATTCGAATAAACTTTATTCGATTAAACTTTATTTGATTAAACATTATTCGCTTTAGCTTAATTCGACTAAAAATAAACGAATAAACTTTGTCCTCTTAAACTTTATTCGATTAAATGCTATTCGAATAAACTTTATTAGATTAAAATTTATTCGAATCAATTTTATTCGCATTAAATGTTATTCGATTAAACTTTATTCGATTAAAATTTATTCGAATCAATTTTATTCGGTTAAACTTTATTCGATTAAACTTTAATTAATTAAACTTTATTCGATAAAATTTTATCCGATTAAACTTTATTCGATAAAACATAATTCGATTAAATTTAAGCTAATAAACTTTATTCCCTTAAAATTTTTTTAATTAAACTTTATTCGATTAAAATTTATTCGATTAAATTTTATTCGGTTAAAAATTATTCGATTATACTTTATGCGATTAAACTTTATTTTATTAAACTTGACAAGAATAATATCACTTTTCCTCTTAAAGTAATAATAATTTTGTGTCACCCTTTATTTAGGTTATTAAAATAGCAGCAAAAGAATTAAATTAAAAATCTTTAAGTAACCCAGGAGATGATGATGATGAACTCAAAAAAGTATAAAACAAATTTATGAGCAAAAGAATCATGAAAGTCATCCTGAACAACAGGACCTTCATCATGCTCATGATAATAAAAGGTGAGATGAAGACCTTATGTTTGAGTGTATTGGTGCTCTGGATAATGTCTCATACACTAAATGCAGGTTTGTTGCTGTTTTTTTTTATATTATTAGTTTTGATGGGGACAAATGAAAGGTAACTGCAATAAAAGAAGCCTGATTAAGTATTTGTGTGTGTGTGTGTGTGTGTGTGTAAGAGAGAGAGAGAGAGAGAGAGGTGGAAAGAGGAGTAGTATGTTATATTAACATGATGACCTTTACTATGGAAGCGTGTATGTTAATATGGGTGTATGCATGTGTGGGTTTGTGTGTATTTATATATAGATGGGTGTGTGTGTGTATGTGTGTTAAGGTTGTATGAAGAATTTTATGCAGCCCAAGTAAATTGTGAGTGTAATTAACTTTTTAATCTCATTTCACATACAATCCCGCCTGTTCATATTTTACTTTCATTTTAGAAAATCTTGCGTTTAACTCGAAGAATTAACTTAAGAATTATTATAAATTGAAGGCTTAAAAAGTTGTCTATTGTTAAGAAAGTGAATCCTTAATTACTTCGACTAAAACGAACCCATGGGTGGGCAAATTTGTAGTAAATTGTCTATCAAATGATTAAATATCAAATATCCGCCTTTGGTATTTTATAAATAAGGATTAGGGAAATTTTAAGCATATAACGTTACACTCTGGAGCATAGAATTTAAATTGATTTTTCCTCAATACGTTCTATGTTTCCAAAAAGTTTCCAAAAAGTGGAAGATCGTAAATTCTTTTTAATAAAACTCATTTCATTAATTCCTTAATTGAAGTCACATCTGTTTATTAATCCTTCCTTTCTTTCTGCCTACCTTCGCTTTCGTTCTTTTCCTTTCTTTTAATTTCATTTAATTTTTTCTCTTTTTATTAAGTGTAGAAATGTTTTTATTTAATTTTTTTTTTAAATATTGTTTTTGCCCCAAATGCATTAAGATTTTTATTTGACTTTATGCCAAACAGGACTTTTTGGCCAAATGTACAACACAAATAGAGAATTGTATTATCAAAAAAAGGATTTGGTTTTTACATTTCAGTAATTAAAAGATACCAACCAACATCTACATTCAAATGTTAAACACGTTCATACATACACTCAAAAAAATTCATTCACACACACACAGAGAAAACTCGAAACCCCCCAGTTAAAGTGTTTTAACATTAAGATTTCAAAAAGAAAATTGCTTTTATTTCAACGTTGACAACTTAAGTAACATAACATATTTTCTCTTTACTTCTAGTTTAACTAGCAAATGTTCATTGAACAAAAAGAAAAACACATTCTCAAAAAAGGGTTGCGCCCGAAAAATATAAAATAAGGCAAAAATCTATATCTATCTATATAAAATCTAGAATTGCAAATAAAATATTTGAAATAAAAGCCAAGTTACTGTATTTATTTAAGAAGTTGATAATATTTGAGAGGTTAAAGGTTTGTAACACGCTCCAAAAAAACCAATATTTACAATTTACAATAGTTTTTATAACCTCAAAATTCTCATGCAGTTTTTAAATATAATTAGAAAGATCACTAACAAAAAAGTAGATTAAACCTTGTTCGATTAAACTTTGTTCGATTAAACTTTATTCGATTAAACTTTATTCGATTAAACTTTTATCGATTAAAATTTATTCGATTGAACTTTATTCGATTAAAAATTATTCGAATAAATTTTATTCGGTTAAAATTTATTTGATTAAACTTTATTCGATTAAACGTTATTCGAGTAAACCTTATTCGAATAAACTTTATTCGATTAAATCGTATTCGACTATACTTTATGCGATTAAAATTTATATGTATAAATATATTATTTACTATCAATAATGTTTTCATTGGATTAAGCTTTATGCGATTAAACTTATTCAATTTATTTTTATTCAATTCAACTTGATTCGATTAAACTCTATGCTATTAAACGTTACTCGATTAAACGTTATTTGATTAAATCTTATTTTAAATGCTTAGTTTAAGTTACAAAAAGGTAATTATCAATAACAAAAAAGTGGATTCAACGTTATCGATTACACTTTATGCCATAAAACTTTGTTCGATTAAACTTTCTTGGATTAAACTTTATTCAATTAAACTTTATGCGATTAAGCTTTCTTCGAATAAACTTTATTCAATTAAAATTTATTCGAATGAACTTTATTCGATTAAACTCTATTCGATTAAACTTTCTTCGATTACACTATATTCGATTAAACTTTATTCGATTTAACTTTATTCGATTAAACTTTATTCGATTAAATTTTATTCGATTATACTTTATGCGATTAAAATTTATTCGGTTAAACTTTATTGGATTAAACTTTATGCGATTAAACTTTTTTATTGGATTAAACCTTGTTCAATTTAACTCTATTCGAATACACTTTATGCCATTAAACGTTATTCGATTGAATGTTATTTGATTAAACCTTATTATAGATTCTTAGTTTATGTTATAAAAAGATTAAATGTTATTCGATTGCATGTTATGCAATAAAATTTTGTTCGATTACACTTTATTGGATTAAAGTTTATTCGAATCAACTTTATTCGATTGAATATAAGCGGATAAACTTTATTCACTTAAACTTTATTCGATTAAACTTTATTCGATTAAAATTTATTCGATTAAACTTTATTCGATTAAACTTTATTTGATTAAAATTTATTCGAATAAATTTTATTCGGTTAGTTGTGATTACTGCTTAACAATTATTTTAAGAATTTTTTTTTAATCAAATCAGTCTTTCAAAGACTGTATTATAGGTTTTGTTTTAATAAACATCAAGCTAATTTTTGGATAGACATGTCAAATACTGGTGGAATGTGCTAAACGGGCAAAAGTTAGTTTTTAGTGGAATTCCTTTTTTATTTAAATTTAAAATAGAATTAAATTTCGCTCGTGATTATTTAAGGCGAAAGCAACTCTTCCAGCATGGCCATCTATTTATTAATTTTTTAAAATTATTTTATTTTTTTAAGATCGTAGATAGTCAACGAAAAATATAAAATAAATTGTGGGCGATTTTTGGTAAATAGTGGGTCCCCTCTTCTCTTTATTTTAATTTTAATAATTGAATAAAATTGTAATTTTTTTTAACTGGGCCTAGTTTGATTGCTTTTGAAAAGCTTAACTGAATTTTCTAGGCCATTTAGTGTATCCTTTTGCTTTTGGAGCGCATTATCCATTTGGTTGTTAAATTGCATTTGATTCTTCATAATGAAATCGTTGCCACGGGAATTCTAAAAAATTAATGATTAAAAATAAAAAATTAAAAAGAGAAACTTTTAAAAAATAAAATATATTTTCATTAAACCCACCACATCAGTAACACACTCGTTATATTTTGCAGCTGAAATAGCAAGTAGCTGCCTACAGTCTGCAAATTCATGTTCAAAATTTTCTATAAATTTTACTAATTCATCTTTAGTTTTCACTGCATCCTTCCATAACTTGGGTAGCTGCAAATAGGCTTGAAGTACACAACCTGTCATAACTCTTTTACACAATATCACTTTTGGATAGAAACAATGCGTTTCTAATTTAATTGGTTCTTCGATATTATATTGACATGTTCTATGCGGTATCTTGGAAAGCGCTCTGTTCAATTCTCTAACATTTTTATTAAGATCCTTTTCAATTTTGTTCAATCTATTCTTATATTCTTTTACAATGTCCCCAACTTTTTCCTGTTCCAAATATTTTCCATCGAGCAGCTGTTGTTGAAAAAATTATTTAAAATTATTTTTATTATTTTGATTCCTTAAAAAATATTCAAAAAAAAGGAAAAAGGAACAAAAAAACTTTACTCACAAGTCCTTCAGCCAAAGCCGCCACAACTAAGCAATACGCCAATATAATTTTATACATCCTTCGTAGCTTCTCTCCACCTTGTTCTTCACTGTCACTGATAAAATCATGTAAAATTTCTCGCCTTTTATAGTCCCATTTTCGCTTTCTTATTAGCGGAAATAATAAAATAATAAAAACTAATTAAGAAACTCATATTTACTAAGCCTACAACCAGCGTTGCCATTTTGGGCTGTCGCTAGAGTTTTTTTTTGTTTTGTTATTAGATAAATTTGCTACAAGATAATTTCATCTGTGATCATTTTTCTATACATTTTTCGTAAGTAATAATTTTTCTATAGGAAACTTTTCATTAATAATAATTTTTCCATAGAAAACTTTTCAGTAATCGTTCATCGTTGGTAATTTTTCTATAGAAAATTTTATGTGTCGAGCCTTAAAATTAAATTATACCAAATTTTAAATTTTGCTTATCCTCTCTTTTCCGCCGAAAACACCATGGCAACACTGTTAACAATTTGTTTTGCTAACATTTTGTTTCGAAGCGTGTTATTTTGAAATATGAAAGTGAAAAGATCACTCAAGGTATTTATTTAGACCCATTTATTTAAAGAAGTTTAGTGGGCATAAAATTAATTTGTTTTTTTATTGTTGTTTTTTAATATTTAAAAAGAAAAGTAAATATTAAGTGAACAAAAAATGTGTTTGCAAACAAAGATGTTGACGCACAGCTAACGATTCAAATAAATATTTTTTTAACATGAAACATTTGTCATAGATTTTTTATAAAGGAAAATTTTGGAAGTACAGTGTTTCAATAAAAATTTTTAGGAAACCTTGTGACGTGTTGCACTGAAGAATGATATGGTGCCAGCAATGGCTCTTTAATGAAATAATGAATTCTTCAAAATTTCATCGCTGATAATTTTTCTATAGAAAAATTTTCATCTGTAATAATTTTTCCAGAGAAAAATTTCATCCGTGTTATTTTTTCTATACAAAAATTTCATCCGTGTTAACTTTTCTATACAAGAATTTCATCCGTGTTAATTTTTCTGCAGAAAAATTTCATCCGTGTTAAATTTTCTATAGAAAAATGTTCATCCGTGTTAATTTTTCTAGAGAAACATTTCATCCGTTTAATTTTTCTAGAGAAACATTTCATCCGTGTTAATTTTTCTATAGAAAAATTTTCATCCGTGTTAATTTTTCTATAGAAAAATTTTCATCCGTGTTAATTTTTCTATACAAAAATTTCATCCGTGTTAATTTTTCTATACAAAAATTTCATCTGTGTTAATTTTTCTATACAAAAATTTCATCCGTAATAATTTTTCTATACAAAAATGTCATCGCTGATAATTTTTCTATACAAAAATTTTATCGCTGATAATTTTTCTATACAAAAATTTCATCGCTGATAATTTTTCTTTACAAGAAGTTCATCCGTAATAATTTTTCAATAGAAAAATTTCATCCGTGTTAATTTTTCTACAGAAAAATTTCATCTGTGTTAATTTTTCTATACAAATATTCATCCGTGCTAATTTTTCTATAGAAAAATTTTCATCCGTGTTAATTTTTCTTTAGAAAAATTTCATCCGTAATAATTTTTCTATACAAACATGTCATCGCTGATAATTTTTCTATACAAAAATGTTATCGCTGGTTATTCTTCTATACAAAAATTTCATCGCTGATAATTTTTCTATACAAAAATTTCATCGTTGATAATTTTTCTATACAAAAACTTTATCACTGATAATTTTTCTTTACCAGAAGTTCATCCGTAATAATTTTTCTATAGAAAAATTGCATCCGTGTTAATTTTTTCTATAAAAAAATTTCATCCGTGTTAATTTTTTATAGAAAAATATCATCCGTGTTAATTTTTCTATAGAAAAATTTCATCCGTGCTAATATTTCTATACAAATATTCATCCGTGCTAATTTTTCTATAGAAACATTTCATCCGTTTAATTTTTCTAGAGAAACATTTCATCCGTGTTAATTTTTCTATAGAAAAATTTTCATCCGTGTTAATTTTTCTATACAAAAATTTCATCCGTGTTAATTTTTCTATACAAAAATTTCATCTGTGTTAATTTTTCTATACAAAAATTTCATCCGTAATAATTTTTCTATACAAAAATGTCATCGCTGATAATTTTTCTTTACAAGAAGTTCATCCGTAATAATTTTTCAATAGAAAAATTTCAACCGTGTTAATTTTTCTATAGAAACATTTCATCCGTGTTAATTTTTTTAGAGAAGCATTTCATCCGTGTTAATTTTTCTATAGAAAAATTTCATCCGTGTTAATTTTTCTATAGAAAAATGTTCATCCGTGTTAATTTTTCTATAGAAAAGTGTTCATCCGTAATAATTTTTCTATAGAAAAATTTCATCCGTGTTAATTTTTCTAGAGAAACATTTCATCCGTGTTAATTTTTCTATAGAAAAATTTTCATCCGTGTTAATTTTTCTATACAAAAATTTCATCCGTGTTAATTTTTCTATACAAAAATTTTATCTGTGTTAATTTTTCTATACAAAAATTTCATCCGTAATAATTTTTCTATACAAAAATGTCATCGCTGATAATTTTTCTATACAAAAATTTCATCGCTGATAATTTTTCTATACAAAAATTTCATCGCTGATAATTTTTCTTTACAAGAAGTTCATCCGTAATAATTTTTCAATAGAAAAATTTCAACCGTGTTAATTTTTCTACAGAAAAATTTCATCTGTGTTAATTTTTCTATAGAAATATTCATCCGTGCTAATTTTTCTATAGAAAAATTTTCATCCGTGTTAATTTTGCTTTAGAAAAATTCCATTCGTAATAATTTTTCTATAGAAAAATTTTCATCCGTGTTAATTTTTCTATACAAAAATTTCATCCGTGTTAATTTTTCTATACAAAAATTTCATCTGTGTTAATTTTTCTATACAAACATGTCATCCGTAATAATTTTTCTATACAAAAATGTCATCGCTGATAATTTTTCTATACAAAAATTTCATCGCTGATAATTTTTCTTTACAAGAAGTTCATCCGTAATAATTTTTCAATAGAAAAATTTCATTCGTGTTAATTTTTCTACAGAAAAATTTCATCCGTGTTAATTTTTCTACAGAAAAATTTCATCCGTGTTAATTTTTCTATACAAACATGTCATCGCTGATAATTTTTCTATACAAAAATTTCATCGTTGATAATTTTTCTATACAAAAATTTCATCGCTGATAATTTTTCTTTACAAGAAGTTCATCCGTAATAATTTTTCTATAGAAAAATTTCATCCGTGTTAATTTTTCTATAGAAAAATTTCATCCGTGTTAATTTTTCTATAAAAAAATTTCATCCGTGTTAATTTTTCTATAGAAAAATATCATCCGTGTTAATTTTTCTATACAAATATTCATCCGTGCTAATTTTTCTATAGAAAAATTTCTTCACTGGTTTTCTATATAAAACTTTGTGTATAGATCCCAACAACGTAATCAATTCTAAATTTAACCTTTTATTGAGTTCGAAAAAATGTTTAGGCCTCTTTTATTATTTTTTAAGGTGATTTATCCTATCTTTCCGGCGACAAAAATGTGGCAACACTGTTATCAATTTGTTTTTCTAAAATTTGGTTTAAAAGCGTTTTAATTTGAAATATGAAAGTGAAAAGATCATAAAAGAATTTAGTGGGCAGAAAATGAATTTATTTTTTATCTGTCTTATCTGTCGTTGTTTTATAATTTTTAGAAGGTGGTAAAAATTTAAAATTTAAAAATTATAATCAGCAATTGCCAGAAAAGTAAATACGAAGTTAAAAAGCATGTGTGTTGATGCACGTATACCTCTTGACGCGCAGCTAACGAATAAAATAAATATTTTTTACGCACAAAATTTATTCACAGATGTTTTATAAAAGCAAATTTTGGAAGTACAGCTTTTAAATAAAACTTTTTAGCAATTCTTGTGACGTGTTGCGCTGGAGACTGATACGGCGGAAGCAAAGGCTCTTTACTGAAAGGATGAATTCTTCAAGCTTGAATTAGGAAAATCGTCCCGAAGATCAAGGCCTTCATCAAATGTTAAACACGCTCATACATACACTCAAAATAATCCATTCACACACACAGAGAAAACGAGTTAAACTGTTTTAACATTAAGATTTCAAAACGAAAATTGCTGTCGTTGACAACTTAAGTAACATGACATCTTTTCACACACATTCCCAAAAAAGGTTTGCACCCGAAATATATAAAATAAGGCAAAGGGTTGCAAATCTAGAATTGCAAGAAAAATATTGGAAATAAAAGCCAAGTTACTGTATTTATTTAAGAAATTGATAATATTTCAGAGGCTAAAGGTTTGTAACACGCTCCAAAAAAACCAATATTTACAATTTAC
Source organism: Trichopoda pennipes (assembly GCA_030448955.1). Taxonomy (NCBI): domain Eukaryota; kingdom Metazoa; phylum Arthropoda; class Insecta; order Diptera; family Tachinidae; genus Trichopoda; species Trichopoda pennipes. Next base: position 2,682,315 of record JASKUP010000056.1, on the reverse strand, counting down.
AATAATTTGTATAATCTCAAAATTCTCATACAGTTTTTAAATATAATTAGAAAGATCACTAACAAAAAGTAGATTAAACCTTATTCGATTAAACTTTATTCGATTAAACTTTATTCGATTAAACTTTATTCGATTAAACTTTATTCGATTAAACTTTATTCGATTAAAATTTATTCGATTAAACTTTATTCGATTAAAATTTATTCGAATAAATTTTATTCGGTTAAAATTTATTTGAATAAACTTTATTCGATTAAACGTTATTCGAGTAAACCTTATTCGAATAAACTTTATTCGATTAAATCGTATTCGACTATACTTTATGCGATTAAAATTTATATGTATAAATATATTATTTACTATCAATAATGTTTTCATTGGATTAAGCTTTATGCGATTAAACTTATTCAATTTATTTTTATTCAATTGAACTTGATTCGATTAAACTCTATGCTATTAAACGTTACTCGATTAAACGTTATTTGATTAAATCTTATTTTAAATGCTTAGTTTAAGTTACAAAAAGATAATTATCAATAACAAAAAAGTGGATTCAACGTTATTCGATTACACTTTATGCCATAAAACTTCGTTCGATTAAACCCTCTTGGATTAAACTTTATTCAATTAAACTTTATGCGATTAAGCTTTCTTCGAATAAACTTTATTCAATTAAAATTTATTCGATTAAACTTTATTCGATTAAACTCTATTCGATTTAACTTTATTCGATTACACTATATTCGATTAAACTTAATTCGATTTAACTTTATTCGATTAAACTTTATTCGATTAATGTTTATTCGAATATACTTTATGCGATTAAAATTTATTCGGTTAAACTCTATTGGATTAAATATTATGCGATTAAACTTTTTTATTGGATAAAACCATGTTCAATTTAACTCTATTCGAATAAACTTTATGCCAATAAACGTTATTCGATTGAATGTTATTTGATTAAACCTTATTATAGATTCTTAGTTTATGTTATAAAAAGATTAAACGTTATTCGATTGCACTTTATGCAATAAAACTTTGTTCGATTACACTTTATTGGATTAAATTTTATTCGAATCAACTTTACTCGATTAAACTTTATTCGATTGAATATAAGCGGATAAACTTTATTCACTTAAACTTTATTCGATTAAACTTTATTGGATTAAAGTTTATGCAATTAAATTTTGTTCGATTTAACGTTATTCGAGTAAACTTTATTCGAATAAACTTTATTCGATTAAACTTTATTCGAATTAACCTTATTCAGTTAAATTTTATTCGATTAAGGTTTATTCGATTAAATTTTATTGGATTAAACTTAATTTGATTAAACTTTATGTAATTAAATTTTGTTTGATTAAACGTTATTCGAGTAAACTTTATTCGAATAAACTTTATTCGATTAAACTTAATGCGAGTAAACTTTATTCGATTAAATTTTGTTCGATTATACTTTATGCGATTAAAATTTATTCGGTTAAACTTTATTGGATTAAACTTAATGCGATTAAACTTTTTTATTTTTTTGACTTAAACTTTATTCGATTAAACTTTATTGGATTAAAGTTTATGCAATTAATTATTTGAGTAAACTTTATTCGAATAAACTTTTTTCGATTAAACTTTATTCGATTAAACCTTATTCGATTATACTTTTTGCGTTTAAAATTTATTCGATTAAACTATGTTTGATTATGCGCTTATCAAATGGGTCCTTCAATCCTAAATCAATCATCTTACGAGCAGTGTAACATGTTGCGCCATCTTGTTTCTAAACAAATAGTGAGTAATGACGCCACCACCAGCTTATAGAGCACACAAAACGGTCCAGCTTCTTTTGAACATAACGCTATATCTACATACACTTGCCAGTATTGCTTATTGGCGCATCCATTTAAACAAAAGTGAGCTGCAGGGCTTAGAAAAATCGGGTTCAATGGCAATCTTGTTTTAAGCCCATTCACCGAATCTACGCCTTTCTAGATTATCGTGTAGCTTGAATTCTTGTACGAGTTGGAGTTTTTAAGCACGCAAATCAACATCTTTTCGCAAAATCTGCCATAAAATGGATGGACACATCCATCCAAGCCTCATGCACGAGGGCGGAGAGGCTGATCCGGGTCACCCTCTACGCTACGCTCTACAGCAGCAAAAACTTACCCCTTATATAATGTACAACGTCTCTGTGAATGTGGTCCGCGACCAAATTAGCGTTACCTATCGTTTTCACATATCACCACAGAAAATAGTTTAACGGCGTTAAATTGTACGATATTGGAGGCCAATTCATGTTTACCAAAAAGTGAAATTATGCGGCCAAAAAACGTGAAACTCATTCTATAAATTAATTATGGCACGAGCTGTTTGACTTGCTGCGCCGTCTTGTTGAAACCACAGCTTCTGCACATCATGATTGTGTTCAAGTGATCAACGAGAAAGTCACTAATCATGCCTCTATAGCGTTCACCATTGACTGCAACATTCTAAACAGCATGGCTTTTAAAGAAGTACGGACCAACGATATCACCTGCCCATAAAACACACCAAACAGTCAGTTTTTCTGTATGTAAGTGTTGCCAACTTCAAGCTCTATACCTCTATCAACAACAAATTTTATAAGCTCAAATTTTCTTTCAATTTTTAATACATCTACGATAATTCTCATTTAGTTAATTGATATTTAAAATTTTCTTTTTTGTATGATAATTCCTATTTGGTTAATTAAAAATGATATTTATGAAAAAAGATATATTAACAGTACATGTTATAACCTTCAAATAAAACATTTTTAAAAGTTTCTGCTGCCCAATAATTCTCATTTAGTTAATTAAAATTGAAAATGTTTATAGATATTTATGTTACGTATCAAATTAACAATATAAATAATTTTTAATTTAAAATGCAAGAACGAGACGTCCAAAGCGAAAAATTACACGACCAGAAAAAAATTTCTCCGGCAATAGCTGAACTATTTGTGTATGGCTGTATGGTTTGTGGCGCCATCTGGCTGAAGCCATTGTTTTTGTTTACAATTCATTCGACGCAAGGAATAGTCACATTACTTTAGTTCTAAAACGAGGTGAACTTTATAGACATTAAGAGGAAGATTTTTATGCAAAATGTTGGGTAAATTGCTGAACTATTGTTGCGCACCTCGACTTGATGTTACGAATTGATGTTGCAGGTTCATACTCAACACTTTGCTATACGGCGGCTATGTTTGCACTACTACTGCCACTTAATTTCAGCAACAATACTGTGCGCCTCGAGTTCATTGCAAAGCAGAGCTGCTACAGCTTTTTGAGGTTATACAGAGCATTTTCACCATTTTGTTTGTAAATTTTGACAATTAAATTTTTTGCTAAAGAATTTAATTCAAATTTCGCAACTTTTTTTTTATAAAAATGCCCACCAACGATGACAGCTCAGTACTAGAGACATTTAAATTATTGACGCACAATGCATTTCCTAACCTCGAATTTGCCCACCCGATAGTTTCGATTACTGCTTAACAATTATTTTAAGAATTTCTTTTTTTTAATCAAATTAGCCTTTCAAAGACTGTATTTAATAAACATTTGTTTTAATAAACATTACCCTAATTTTTGGATAGACATGTCAAATACTGGTGAGATGTGCTAAACGGGCAAAAGTAAGTTTTTAGTGGAATTCCTTTTTTATTTAAATTTAAAATAAAATTAAATTTCGCTCGTGATTATTCAAGGCGAAAGCAACTCTTCAAGCATGGCCTTCTATTTATTAATTTTTTAAAATTATTTTATTTTTTTAAGATCGTAGATAGTCAACGAAAAATATAAAACAAATTGTCGGCAATTTTTTGCAAATAGTGAGTCTCCTGTACTTTTTATATGAATTTTATTAATTAAATAAAATTGTAAGTTTTTGGAGACTTAAAATAAAACAGTTCTGACATGCTGTAGGTGATAACCTTAACTGGCACTTGTTTGATTGCTTTTCAAAAGCATCAGTGAATTTCTTAGTTTTTTATTCATGTCCCTTTGCTTTTGGTCCGCAATATCCATTTGGTTGTTATATTGCAATTGATTCCTCTTTAAGAATTCGTAGCCACGGGAATACTTGTAAAAATTAAGAAAACAATTAAGAAACGAAACTTTTGTTTTTTTTTTAGATAAAATAAATTTTCATAGTACTCACCACATCAGTCACACATTCATCTTTTTTTGTAATTGAAGCATCGAACGAACTTTCACAGTGTGCCAATTCTTGTTTTAAGTCTCTATTAAATCGTCTTAGGTTAATATGAGTTTCGAATACATCAAACAAAAACCTGTACATTTCATAATAAGCTTGATATACACATTCTGTCATAACTGATTCACACAATATCGCATTCGGATAGAAACAATGCTTTTCAAATTTAATTGGTTCTTCGACTTCATATTGACATGTTCTAGACGGTATCTCGGAAAGCACTTTGTTCAATTCCCTAATATCTTTTTTAATAATGTTTTCACTTTTGCTCATTCTGTTGTTGTATTCTTTTACAATGTCCCCATATTTTCCCTGTTTGTAATATTTTTCATCGAACAGCTGTTGTTAAAAAAATTATTAAAAATTACAAAAGATTAATTGTGAAATTAAATGGAGACCAAGACTTTTTTCTCAGCATTTTATTATTTTGATTCCTTAAAAAATATTTCAAAAAGGGAACAAATGCTACTCACAAGTCCTTCAGCTACAGCCGCCGCAACTAAGAAGTACGCCAATATAATTTTATACATCCTTCGTAGCTTCACTTCACCTTGTTCTTTGTGTCACTGATAAAATCATTTAAAATTTCTCGCCTTTTATAGTCCCATTTTCCGTTTCTTATCAACGGAATTAATAAAATAATAATAAAACTAATTTAGAAATTCATAATTACTTAACCTACAACCAGCGTTGCCATTTTGGCTTTTTTATAGCTGTTCTTTTTTTATAAATTATTAGTTTTCTATTGAAATCTACTTTATCATAATTTTTCTATTGAAAAATCTAATTTGGCATAATTTTTCTATAGAAAAAACTCATTTGTCTAAGTTTTCTATAAAAAAATCTAATCTAATCATAAATTTTCTACAGAAAAATCTCATTTGTCATAATTTTTCTATAGAATAATCTCGTTTGTCAGAATTTTTCTTTAGAAAAATTTCATCCGTCATAATTTTTAGATAGAACTATCACATTTGTCATAATTTTTCTATAGAAAAATCTCATTTTTCATAATTTTTCTATAGAAAAATCTCATTTGTCATAATTTTTCTATAGAAAAATCTAATTTTTCATAATTTTTCTATAGAAAAATCTAATTTTTCATAATTTTTCTATAGAAAAATCACATTTGTCATAATTTTTCTATAGAAAGATCTCATTTGTCACAATTTTTAGATAGAAAAATCTCATTTGTCATAAATTTTCTATAGAAAAATCTTATTTGTCTAAATTTTCTATGGAAAAATCTAATCTAATCATAAATTTTCTATAGAAAAATCTCATTGGTCATAATTTTTCTATAGAAAAATCTGATTTTTTATAATTTTTCTATAGAAAAATCTCATTTGTCATAATTTTTCTATAGAAAGATCTCATTTGTCATAATTTTTAGATAGAAAAATCTCATTTGTCATAATTTTTAGATAGAAAAATCTCATTTGTCATAATTTTTCTATAGAAAAATCTCATTTGTCATAATTTTTCTATAGAAGGATCTCATTTGTCGTAATTTTTAGATAGAAAAATCTCATTTGTCATAATTTTTCTATAGAAAAATCTTATTTGTCTAAATTTTCTATGGAAAAATCTCATTTGTCATAATTTTTCTATAGAAAGATCTTATTTGTCATAATTTTTAGATAGAAAAATCTCATTTGTTGTAATTTTTCTATAGAAAAATCTAATTTTTCATAATTTTTCTATAGAAAAATCACATTTGTCATAATTTTTCTATAGAAAAATCTCATTTGTCATAATTTTTCTATAGAAAGATCTCATTTGTCACAATTTTTAGATAGAAAAATCTCATTTGTCATAAATTTTCTATAGAAAAATCTTATTTGTCTAAATTTTCTATGGAAAAATCTAATCTAATCATAAATTTTCTATAGAAAAATCTCATTGGTCATAATTTTTCTATAGAAAAATCTGATTTTTTATAATTTTTCTATAGAAAAATCTCATTTGTCATAATTTTTCTACAGAAAAATCACATTTGTCATAATTTTTCTATAGAAAAATCTCATTTGTCATAATTTTTCAATAGAAAAAATCTCATTCGTCATAATTTTTCTATAGAAAACTCTCATTTGTTATAATTTTTATATAGAAAAATCTCATTTGTCATAATTTTTCAATAGAAAAAATCTCATTTGTCATAATTTTTCTATAGAAAACTCTCATTTGTTATAATTTTTATATAGAAAAATCTCATTTGATATAATTTTTCTATAGAAACATCTCACTTTATATAATTTTTCAATAGAAAAATTTCATTTGTTATAATTTTTCTACAGAAAAATCTCACTTGTCATCAATTTTCTATAGAAAACTTTGTGTATCGATCCCTACAACGTAATTAATTCTAAATTGAAAATTTGGCCTCTTATGTGAACTTGAAAAATTTATGTTTAAGCCTCATTTATATGGTTAAGGTGATTTATCCGCTTTTTCCATCGAAAAAAATGTGGCAACACTGTTATCAATTTGTTTTTCTAAAATTTGGTTTAAAAGCGTTTTAATTTGAAATATGAAAGTGAAAAGATCATAAAACTTATTTATTTAGTCCCATTTTTTATTTATTTAAGCAATTTAGTAAACAGAAATTTAATTGTGTTTCTTAACTGTTGTTTTTTAATATTTTAAGAGGTGGTAAAATAAAAAAAAATAAAAATTATAATTAGTAATTGCCAGAAAAGTAGATATAAAGTTAAAAAAAAAATATGTGGGTAAACAGAGATGGTGACGCACATGTAGCTCTTGACGCACATGCAGCTCTTGACGCACAGCTAACGGTTAAAATAAATAATATTTTTTACACATAAAATATAATTCATAGAATTTTTATAAAGGAACATTTTGGAAGTACAGTTTTTAAATAAACTTTTTTTTAGCAAATCTTGTGCTCTCTAATGAAAGAATGAATTCTTTAAGTTTGAATTATGAAAATCGTCCTGAACATCAAGGCCTTCATCCTGTTACTGATAATAAAATATGTTATTGAACGATTTATTTTTGCATACGTTTAAGAGATTTCAACATAACACTGTTGGTATAACACGCTCTATTATACGGCTGTCATGTTACTTTAGTTACAGTGTTAATGCTGAAGTTATTTACGGGTTTAGGATTTGTTTCACCTGTCGCATCGAATCGAAGCTACCAAGTCTGTGATCAAAGGCACAGGCAGGTTGAGTTTGGTAAAACTCGTTAAGGCATTTTTAAGGCTAAAGCTATTGATATTAATAATGTCTTGGCTTGAAAAAAACATTCAGTATAACAAAATGAATAGAAACATTTTCAAAATATTATCCCTCGTTAAGTCATTAGCTTTTTCCATCTTTCTGCTAGCATACGGATTTTGTGACGCGGTTTTAAGGTAAAGAATAAATCAAAACAATTTCTGATACTCTGTTATAAAATGAAGTGAAGCATATTCTAGTAAGGGCGTTCAGCATCGATGAAAACAAATGGTAATCAGAATGGGAAAGGTCTGGGCTATAAGGCGGGTCAGCCAAAACTTCATTGCCACTATTTTCCAAATACTTTTTGAGCAGTCTTGTGTCTGATATTATTGTATTATACTTTAGTGTAATTTAGTATTATTTCGTATAATCTAGTACAGTTTACTGCAAAGCTTAGTATACTTTAGCTTAGTATACATTTGAATACTATAGTATAATTAAGTATACTTTAGTATACTATAGTATAATTTAATATAGTTTAGTATACCTTAGTGTATAACTTATTATATTTTAGTATATAGCTTATTATATTATAGAATACTTTAGTTTAGCTTAGTACGTTTAATATATTTTAGTATACTATATAATAAACTTAAATATACTATATAATACTTTCGTATAATAAGAATAATTTAGTACAATTTAGTATAATTAAGTATATAATATATAATAGTATAATTTAATAAACGTTAGTATATAGCTTATTATTTTTAAGTATATAGCTTATTATGTTATAATATACTTTTGTATATCTTAGTTTAGCATAGTATAGCTTAGTATGTTTAATATATTTTCATATTATATATAGTAAACTTTAATGTACTAAATTATACTTTTTATAGTAACAATAATTTAGTACAGTTTAGTATAATTTAGTATATAGATTAGTATAATTTAATATATTTTAGTAAACTTTAGTATATACCGTATTATATTTTAGTATATAGCTTATTATAGTATAAAATACTTTACTATATTTTAGTTTAGCTTAGTATGATTAATATACTTTAGTATACTATATAGTAAACTTTAGTATAGTATATAGTAAACTTTAGTATACTATATTATACTTTAGTATAATAAGAATAATTTAATACAGTTTAATATAATTAGTATATAGCTTAGTATAATTTAATATACTTTAGTATACTTTAGAATATAGCTTATTCTATTATTATAAAATACTTTAGTATATTTTAGTTTAGCTTATTATATCTTAATATAGTTAATTTACTTTAGTATACTATTAAGTAAGCTATAGTGTACCATATTATACTTAAATATAACAAGAATAATTTAGTATAGTTTAGTATACTTTAGTATACAATAGTGTACTGTAGTATATTTTACTTTACTATAGTATACTATAGTATAGTACACTTAAGTATGCTATAATACGTTAGTATACTATAGTATACTTTATTACACTATACTAAATTATACTATAGTATACTATCATATAATTTAGTGTATACTATCGTATATATATACTAACGTATACTATAGTATACTTTTCTATACTAAAGTATATTATAGTATACGATAGTATACTTTACTATACTAAAGTAAAGTATACCATAGTATACTTCAGTATAGTAAAGTACACTATCGTATACTATAATATACTTTAGTATAGTAAAGTATACTATTGTATACTACAGTATACTTTATTATAGCATAATATATATAATATAGTATACTATAGTATAATTTAGTATAGTATAATAAAGTATACTATAGTATACTATAGTATACTTTATTATACTATACTAATGTATACTATATTATATTTATTATGCTATACTAAAGTATACTATAGTATACGATAGTATACTTTCCTATACTAAAGTATACTATAGTACGCGATAGTATACTTTACTATACTAAAGTATACTATGGTATACGATAGTATACTTTACTATACTTAAGTATGGTATGGTATACTTTATTATTACTATACTCAAGTATACTGTAGTATATTTTGGTATATTTTATTATACTATACTAAAGTATACTATAGTACAGTACTATACTTTAGTGTACTTGAACATATTTTAGTATACTTTACTGGACGTTGGTAGACTTTAGTATTGTTGAGTATACTTTAGTATAATTTAGTGTTTTTAAGTATAGTTTAGTATTGTTCTCTAAGTTAATAATGTGGACTTTTTGCTCGGAAAATTGCATTCATTATTATTAGAAAGGTCTGAGGCATAAGGCGTATTTTTAAACGGTCTTGCAATACGTATTCGAGCGTTATTATCATGCAAGAATATGGTCTCGTGTCTGGTTGAATATTGTGTTTATTTTTCATTAATTGCTGTCTTCAATCGCACTTATTGTCTTCGGTACAGATCCCCTGCGATCGTGTGATCCGACTTTATAATATTAAATACCCTGCTGATCCCAACAAATAAGGGGCATTATCTTGGCTTCATAAATATTCGGCTACGGCCTTAATTTGGCTGCTTGGAGGAGTTTTACATATGATTTTTTGTACTTGAGGTTGTTGTAATATATTCAGTTTTCATCACCAACAATAATAAAATTAAAAATCAGCTATTTTTGTAGCATTCAAGCATTATTTCCGTCATGCAAAATCGTCTTGCAACGTCTCTCGGCTTTAGTTAATTTGGGATCCCAGTTTTATTTCTTTTGAATAAATTCCAATCATTTTAAATGTAGAGAAATGGTTTATTGTGTGCAATTTCTTCGTGCGCAATGCTTCTAATTTCTCAACTTTAAACTTTTACGGCTGAGCAAGCCTCTCCTTGTGTTTTGTGTTGAAATCGCCACTTATGGATCGGGCAAATCAATCGCTTACAAGTTTCTTTAAGTTTGTGCATGGCGAGGGTAACCTTATCTACCAAAAAGCGATAACTTTAAGCAGCCGTTTTCTTCTAATGAAAAAAGGTTACCAGAGTTGCCCGCAAAACATCTTTTTCAGGCAAATAATTCGTTACAATTATAGCGATCGAAATAAATGTGTGTTTATACTTTGAGCGTCTCTTCAATACTAGATTATAATGACAGATGTTTACCCTCTAAAATGAAGTATTCGTTGTCATTGTTATATGTTGTCCAAATCGACATTATTAACTTGTACACCAATACAATGGGATTCTATTGGGGTAGCGAGATAACAGATATTCTACAAAAGGATATTTAATATTTTAGTTTCCACTAAAGATTTTGTAGGGCCAGGCGTTCTGCCCTATTTAAAAACATTCATTGCGGTTAAATTATAAAAGCTCGTTACAAACTTATAGCTGAACCTTAACTGCTTATGAATTTTGGGTAGCGCAAGTCCGTAAAAAGTGTGGCATTAATAAACAGTTAAAGTGTCAAATGCAAAACTGTGGCACGAAAAAAATATAATTTTCCTTTAAGCATATTTAAATGCTTTTAAAAATTACACACACACACACAAACACATACATACATGTACTAACACTATTAACATGTTACTTATTTCCTACAAGAAATACTACAAAAAAAAAAAAAAACAAGAAAACAAAACTAAAAAAGTAAGAAAATTTATTTTCCTATTTTCAAGCATGTTTGTACATGTCTGTGCATGTGTTAAGAAATAAAAGAAGAAGCAGAAGAAAAAAATCTCTTATCATGCCATTTTATTAGTTTAAAACATTTTTCTTTATTTGTCAGAAACACAATTTGTTGCTTTTTTACAACATTTCGAACTGGCAACAGCATCAGCATCAGCAGCAGCAGCAGCAGCATCAGCTGTATCTTCAATTGTTGTGCGTTTTCGTCAGTGTTAATTGTCATGTCAAACTATAAAAAGATTTTCTATTCTCACTGATAGATGAAGCATGAAATCTTAACATGTAGAAAATGACGAATTTATAACATCAGAGAGAGACTTAAGTTAAGGCATGCATACGTTAGAAATGCTAAGAAATTAAATATTCCCTCTCTCTCTCCCTCGCCCTCTCCATCAAGCTTTTTAGTTAAACATTTATAACTTAATAAATTAAAGCATATTTTTGGGGGCGTGCATGTTGTTCTGTTTAATTTTTGGGGCAAAATGACTAACAATTTTTTGAATTTTATGAAGTTTTCTTTTCCAAGTTTTTTTTTTGCGAAATAACTTCAATATTTCAGGAGCTTTCAAGTCTAATAAGACTTAAATTTTTAAATCTTTTTTGTGCAAAATTTAAAATTAAATATTATTCGTATTATAGATTTATACAAAATAAGACTGAGAATGTTCATATCGGGTATTTATATAGCGGTATAGCATTTCAAAATGGTAACACTTTTTCTACTGGCGGCCATTATGTCAGCTGTCAAATGATTTATGTTTCGTTCGATTTGTCATTTCAACATGAATACACTGACGTCTGAACAATACTCCCCAAATTGCATCTCCCTGTTATTTCCACATAAAAAAATCTTAAAGTAATTAAAAGTAAATCCCAAAGTGGAGATTTAAAATACCCACAATGGGAATATATCAATTTTATTAACAGAATTTTTTTTCTGTAAATTATTGGGTGGCACTTTATCAATTTTAGTTTAAAAAAAAACCAAAATGATAGTACAAATAAATTCCGAAGTGGAGATTAAAAATGTACAAAATGGGAAGATATCAATTATTTTAAGAGAATTTTCTTTTGCTCTAAATTATTGGGGGACCGTTTATCAACTTTAAATAAAAAAGAAAGCCCAATATAAGATTACAAAACGAAAGATATAAATTGTTTAAGAATTTTTTTTTCTCTAAATTATTGGGGGCACTTTATCAACGTTAAATAATTCAAATTAGTAGCTCTTTTTCTACTGGCGGCCATTTTGTCAGTTGTCAAGTGATTTATGTTTAGTTTAATTTGCTATTTCAACATGAATAGATTGACGACTGAACAACACTCCCAAAAAGTGTCTCCTTGTTATTATCATTTAAAAAAAATCATGGAGTAATTAAAAATAAATCCCGAAGTGGAGATTAAAAATATCCAAAATGGGAATATATCAATTTTATTATCAGATTGTTTTTTTTGCTCTAAATTATTTGGTGGCACTTTATCAATTTTAGTTTAAAAAAAAACCAAAATGAGATTACAAATAAATTCCGAAGTGGAGGTTAAAAATACCCAAAATAGGAACATATCAATTATTTTAAGAGAATTTTCTTTTGCTCTAAATTATTGGGGTGAGAGGAGTGGTCACTTTATCAATTTTATTTAAAAAACCCAAATCCCTAAGTGGAGATTAAAAATGCCCAAAATGGGATTATATACATTTTTAATAAATTTTTTTGTTCTAAATTATTAGGTGTTGCTTTATCAATTTTAGTTTAAAAAAAAAACCAAAATAAGATTTCAAATAAATCCCGAAGTGGAGATTAAAAATGCCCAAAATGGGAATATGTATATCAATTTTTTAAGAGTTTTTTTTTGCTCTAAATTATTAGGGTGCACTTTACCAATTTTAAATAAAAAAGAAAACCCAAAATAAGATTATAAACAAATCCCGAAGTGGAGATTAAGAATGCCCAAAATGGGAATATATAAATTTTTAATAAACTTTTGTTTGCTCTAAATAATTAGGTGTTGCTTTATCAACTTTATCTTTAGTTTAAAGAAAATATAGTTTGAATACAAATAGTTCCCGAGATGGGGATCTAAAATACCCAATTTAGAAATATATATTTTTTAAATAGTATTTTTTTGTTGCTGAAATTTTTGTGCTGCTTTGTTACTTTAAAAAACAATCACAAAACAAGTAAAAATAAATCCCAAAGTTAAAATTCAAAATACCCAAAATAAGAATATAAAATTAAAAAAAAAATATTTTTCGCTTTAAATTATCAGGTATTGCTTTATCAATTTAAAATGGTGATCCAAAATACCCAAATTGAGAATATTTACATATTTTTTTTAATAGTTACTGAAATTTTTGTGCTATTTTGTTAATTTTAAAATAAACTCCAAAATGGATATTTAAAATGCCCCAAGTGGATATATAACTTTTTGTATAGAATATCATTTTGTTAAAACTTTTGCTTCACTTTGTAATTTCATTGAAAAAAAAAAGTGTTAAGGTAATTAAAAATAAATCCCAAAGTGGATATTTTAAATACCCAAAATAGGAATGTATAAATTTTTAACAGTATTTGCCTTTGCTCTTAGTTATTGAGTCTTCCTTTATAACTTTTAGCTTACAACTATTATTAAAATATTACAAATAAATCCCGAATCGGAGATTCAAAATTCCCAACATGGGAGTATACTATTTTTTGTAATAAAATTTTTCGTTAACGAAATTTTTGTTTTTTTTTTCTTAGTTAAAAAAATTTTTTTTGAAATGCGCTTGAAAATAAATACCGAAGTGGATACTCAAAATACCCAAAATGGGAATATATAATCATATTTTTCTTTACTAAAACTCTTGGCTCACTTTGTCAGTTTCACTTAAAAAAAATCATAATGCGATTAAAAATTAATCCCAAAGTGGAGATTCAAAATACCCAAAATGGGAATATATAATTTTTTGTAATAGTATTTTGTTTTTGCTGTAATTTTTGTATCACTTTGCTGTAATTTCTTAAAAAAACATAATGCGTCTAAAAATAAATTCCAAAGTGGAGATTCAAAATACCCAAAATGGGAATATATAATTTTTTGTAATAGGGTTTTTCTTTGTTGTAAATTATTGGGTAAGACTTTATTAATTTTAGTTATCTAAAACTTAATTAAATATTATTTAGGGAAATAGTTTTAGAGATGTTTTCTAAAGCAAATGGTATTTTTTTTAAATTATATTTCATTGGCATAAAATTTGTTTCTTAAGTTAAACACATAAATTTATCGCTAAAGTGAAAATTTTATAAAATAAAAATAGCTGGCAAAAAATGCAGTTAATAAAAAAACCTATTGTAGGGATTTTTGTAAGGCAAATGGGAATTTTTAAAATTATGTTTGATTGGCATAAATTTAGCTTCTTAAGTTAATTTAATAAATATAAAATATAAATATAAAATATAATATTAAAATAGCTGGGAAGAAAAATGAAGTTAGTAAAAAACTCCTAGTGTGGGGAATTTTTGTAAGACAAATGGGAATTCTTATTGTTATAAATAGTTGGGCATATACTTTTTATATAAACAGAGTACCGCAACTTATTTTATTAACACTAAATTAAATTTCTATATAGAGATTTTAAAAGCCCAAAATGGGAATAAGTGTATTTGAAAGAAAATTAAATACGAAAGCTTGTTATTCTGTGTACTGCTTCAACAAACTTGTAGTTTTTATAATTTAAGGAAATATGACACTAAATTAAATTCCTATTAAGGGATTTTAAAAGCCCAAAATGAGAATAAGTATTTTTGAAAGAAATTTAAATGCGAGAGATTGTTATTTTGCTTAAAAAAATTTTTAATTTTTATAATATAAGGAAATATGACAGTAAATTAAATTCCTATTAAAGGATTTTAAAAGCCCAAAATGGGAATGAATATATTTGAAAGAAAATTAAATACAAGAGATTGATATTCTACATACTGCTTCAAAAAAATCTTAATTTTTATAATTTAAGGAAATATGACACTTAATTAAATTCTTATTAAGGAATTTTAAATGCCCAAAATGGGAATAAGTATATTTGAAAGAAAATTAAATACGAGAGATTGTTATTCTAAATACTGATTCAAAAAAATCTTAATTTTTATAATTTAAGGAAATATGACACTTAATTAAATTTCTATTAATGATTTTAAAAGCCCAAAATGGGAATAATTATATTTGAAAAAAATTAAATACGAGAGATTGTTATTCTATATACTGCTTCAAAAAAATTTTAATTTTTATAATATAAGGAAATATGACACTAAATTAAATTCCTATTAAGGGATTTTAAAAGCCCAAAATGGGAATGAATATATTTGAAAGAAAAAGTAAATACGAGAGCTTGTTATTTTGTATACCGCTTCAAAAAACTTGAAGTTTTTATAATTTAAGGAAATATGACACTAAATTAAATTCCTAGTAAGGGATTTTAAAAGCCCAAAATGGGAATGGATATATTTGAAAGAAAAAGTAAATACGAAAGCTTGTTACTTTGTATACTGCTTCAAAAAAATCTTAATTTTTATAATTTAAGGAAATATGACACTAAATTAAATTTCTATTAAGGGATTTTAAAAGCCCAAAATGGGAATAATTATATTTGAAAAAAATTAAATACGAGTGATTGTTATTCTATATACTGATTCAAAAAACTTGTAGTTTTTATAATTTAAGGAAATATGACACTAAATTAAAATCCTATTAAGGGATTTTAAAAGCCCAAAATGGGAATGAATGTATTTGAAGGAAAATTAAATACAAGAGATTGTTATTCTAAATACTGCTTCAAAAATATCTTAATTTTTATAATTTAAGGAAATGTGACACTTAATTAAATTCTTATTAAGGGATTTTAAATGCCCAAAATGGGAATAAGTATATTTGAAAGAAAATTTAAAACGAGGGATTGTTATTCATAATACTGCTTCAATAAAATTTCAGTTTTTATAATTTAAGGAAATAGGATTATTTTGCCACAAATCCTGAATGTCCCTTCTTCTAATTGCTTTTGTTTTGTCTCTTTCAAGTTCTTTTTTTACTTTCTATAAATCAATGTAAAAAACTCATTATTTCACAAGTTTAACTTCTAACACTCGTTTCTCATTCATCATTTAAGTTTATAGAAATTTTTATTTTAATGAAAATGATTTGTTGTTATTAACATTTTTGTTTCAGTGCTACTTCTTCTTCTTCTTCTTCTGCAGCCTCATAAAACATAAATTTCTTCAAATGTTTTTGTAAAGACTTTACGCTTCCATTACTGCGTAGTAAAAAATTTATATTGCTGCGCCATACGTGTACAATGTTTTATGGTTGTTTTACATGTTGTGAGACTGGAGTCAGGGGAACTTTTACTTGGAAAAAATAGAAATAAAAAGTTGCCAAAATTTATATTTTATTGTGTTTGTTTTTTTGATAGAAATGTTAATTTGTTTTATATTGGCAACAAATGCAATAAAACAAACAATTTGCAATAAAAATGTGTCATAAAAGGTGTTTACCCGTTATAGAGCGAACAAAAGGGATTTGTCAATAACAAAAATGGGTATCCAAAATAATATAAATATATGAAATACGAATCATAAAAATAAATTGAATTTTTTTAACAATATTTCAAAATTCCTATGTTGGGGATTTTTTATACCCAAAATAGGAATGAATGAAATTTAGAAACAAGCTTAGAAATCACACAAAAATGATTAATGCACGCAGCTATGAATAAAACGAAATATGAAGAGCATTAAAAATAGGGCATTTATAATTACCGGGAAGGGAAAATTCCCATAGTAAATTCCCACATAAAAGGAAACTTTTAAATTTGCAAATATTTATTTTGAGGCATTTGTACCTGTGATTACTAGGAAATTCGTAAAAAAATCCATGTTTATTTTGCAGCAAAAACTATTTATTTGTCTAATACCTCTAAGGGGATTTTTTTCGCGCAAAATAGGAATTTAAAAAATTCATAAAAAACAGCATTTAAAGGTTAAAAAACACAACGCTTAAATAATACTGTAGAATAATAATTTTTTTTGCTACCATGGTACTTACGCAGCTCGGGGAATTAAAATCCCTCCTTAATAGGAGATTTTTTACCTTAAACTCGGAATTTCACTAATCAAAGAGAAAATTGCAGCAACATAAAATACAGGATATAAATTATTAACCAAAAACTATTATAAGTAGTGCAACAAATTCTATGATCTTTTATTTTGCATTAACTTGCCTATATTTTTAAATTCCCAAAGTGGGTAATTTTTTATACCCAAAAAAAAAAATGGTTTATAAAATTTATTTATAATTTGCTAAAGTTTTTACAAAAAATATATTTACGTTTTTGCAAAATTTTTTCTTAAAATCTTAATTGTTTTGAATTCCCAAATTAGATATTTTTAATCCCAAGTGGGAATTGTGATAAACAATAGTAATTTGAAAGACTAAGATAAATAGAATTTTTCTTTATACCAGCTAGAGTGATCTGCTAGAGTGTGAAATGAATTTGATATCTATACACTGTTAATACTGTTAGTGTCAATTAACAAATTTGGCAACAGGGGGATACTAAGGTAAATTTATAAAACCAACAACATCATCTTTTTGCCTGTATTATGGCTCGTTTTTTCGAATTGGGAAGCTTTGGTTGCTGTGAAACCGATACAGTATTTTACTACGCCATCTTGAGATGCCACCAATAAGAGTGATGCATAACGCAAGGTTTCAGATACTAATTTATAAATAATGATACCGGCAATTTCGGGGGATTTGAAGCCTAGTTGTAGGTCTATTACTTTTTTGTGTAATATTTTTTATTTTAAGGTGAAGAGTAGTTCTGGTTTCTTGTAGTTTTTGCTTTATTGAAGAAAACAGTTTATTTATTTTGTTATCCCGTAGTGGAGATAAAAAATACCCAAAATGGGAAAACACATTTTTTAAATACTATTTTGCTTTGCTTTTAATTATGTGTATGACTTTATCTAGTGCAATTTAAAAAAATCATAATGCGACTAAAAATATACCCCGAAATGGAGATTTTAAATGACCAAAATGGGAATATATAATTTTGGCTTATAGTCTTAGAAGTTGCCCGAAATTTGAATTTATCAATATTAATTATAAGAAAAAACCATAATGCGATTTAAAATTAATTTCAAAATGGAGATTAAAAATACCCAAAGTGGGAATATGCGTTTTTTTATTGTACTTTCCTCGTTCTAAATTATTATGTGACACTTTTTAAATTTCAATTAAAAAAAGCATCATAGTGCGATTAAAAATCAATTCCGAAATGGAGATTTAAAATACCCAAACTGGTAATATATAATTTTTTGTTATAGTGTTATTATTTGCTCGCAATTTTGTGTCACTTTATATATATCAATTATATAAAAACCATAATGCGATATAAAATAGATCCAGAAAAGGAGATTTTAAATACCCACAATGGTAACATATAAGTTTTATTTGATAATATTTTGCTAGTTTTTTTTTTAAAAATAAGTTTATTAATAAAGAATAAAAAAAAATGCAATTAAAACTGAATCCCGAAAAGGAGATTTGAAATACCCATAGTGGGAATATGTATTTTTTATTGTATTTTCCTCGATTTAAATTATTTTGAACCACTTTATCGACTTCAATATAAAAAGAAATCATACTGCGATTAAAAATAAATCCCAAAATTTAGATTTAAAATACCCAAAATAGGAACATATAGGTTTGATTTGATAGTATATTGCTAGTTTCTTTACTAAAAATTATTGCGTGTAAGTTTATTAATAAAGAATTAAAAAAAAATATAATGGGATTAAAAGAAAATCCCGAAAGGGAAAATCGGAATAGCCAAAGTGGGAATATGTATTTTTTTTATTGTATTTTCCCCGCTCTAAATTATTGTGAACCACTTTATCAATTTCAATATAAAAAAATCATAGTGCGATAAAGTAAAAATAAATCATGAAATGGAGATTTCAAATACCCAAAATGGGAACATATAAGTTTTATTTGATAATATTTTGCTAGTTTTTTTATTAAAAATTATTGGGTGTAAGTTTATTAATAAAGAATAAAAAAAATTATAATGCGATTAAAACAAAATCCCGAAAGGGAGATTCGAAATACCCAAAGTGGGAATATGTATTTTTAGTTGTATTTTTCTCGTTCTAAATTATTGTGTGACACTTTTTAAATTTCAATAAAAAAACATCATAGTGCGATTAAAAATCAATTCCGAAATGGAGATTTAAAATACCCAAACTGGGAATATATAATTTTATGTTATAGTGTTATTATTTGCTCGAAATTTTGTGTCACTTTATAAACTTCAATTAAAAAAAATTATAATGCGATTGAAAACAAATTCCGATATAGAGATTTAAAATACCCAAAATGGGGATATATAAGTTTTACTTGATAGTATTTTTCTTTGCTTTAAGTTATTTTTAAATTCGAAATTAAAAAAATATCATAATGCGGTTAAAAGTGAATCCCGAAATGGAGATTTAAAATACCCAAACTGGGAATATATAAGTTTTACTTGATAATATTTTGTTAGTTTCTTTGCTAAAAATGATTGGGTTTAAGTTTATTAATTACAAAAAAAAAATCATAATGCGGTTAAAACTAAATCCCGAAAGGGAGATTCAAAATACCTCGAATGGGATTTATTTTAAACCTTTGGATTTCAAGTGTCCTTAGTATTTTTCTTTGCTTTAAGTTATTGTTTAACACTTTAACGAATTAAAAAAGAAGTATATAGAGAAAATTGTTTTGTGTTTACACTTTGCTAATTTTAGTTTGCCAGACGATTAGTAGACACCCAAGAATGTTGGGACAACAAAGAAAAGGCACAATCAAATAACTTTCTTTTTCCAATTTTTATTCAAGTCTTTTGTTAAGCAGTTTTTGTATTTTTTCCGGAATTTTGGAATTTTAAATTTCTGTTGCATGTTTTTTGTCCAAAAGAAGAAAAAGAAAAGAATGACAAGACTTGAAAACTAAGAAAAATTTCCTAAACTCTGTAACAAAGATGTATGACTTTTGTGCCTTCTAATTAAATTTTGTCCTTCCTCCATCTTCTTTATAGTGCTGCCATAGAATATTTGAAGAAATTGTTTGTCAGTACGTTTGATGACTTGAACATGTTTAAATTAATTTTCAACAAAAAAATAACAACAACAACAAAAATAATTTGGGATGATTTGAAGTACCCTTTAATGATATTAATTTGAAAACTGAAAAAATAAAAATAATGAAATGATAAATTGCAACACTTTATTTGCCACTGGCAATTTATGGGGAAAAGGAATGTGGCACAAAAAAAAACAAATAAAATAAAACTCAACATAAATCCAACGATCACGCAAAAAGCATAAACAAGTTTCAGTATTAAAAATAAATTCCTGCCATAATACGGCAGGAACATAAAATCCTGAAATGTTGATGAATGAAAAATCCCATGCAGACATACAAACACAGAAGCTCTCTCATAACAAAACCCAATAAACATAAACTTTACTCTCTCTCTCCCTTTCTCTCATATGACTGATGGCTTTTGGTCAAAATATAACAATCAACAGCTAAACAATCATCAACAGACAAGGAAATAAAAGATTTAACTGTTTTTTGTTTTTGCAAGTAGGTGGTCGATTATAACTGTATGTATGTGTGTGTGTGTGTATGTCTGTTTGCCACATTAACGGTTATGCATTTCAAGAGAGTTTTACTGTGGAGCGTAACAGAGTTTTTGCTTAGTTAAAGAAAAGAGAAGTTGTTTTTATTAAAGGGGATTTTTCAATACCCAAAATGGGAATTTAAAAACAAACATAATTAACCTGAACATTTTGCAATTACTATACTGAGAATTTTTATACCCAAAATGGGAATTTAAAATAAATTTAATTAACCCAAAAACTCTGAAATTTCTATATTGGAGAATTTTTATAGCCAAAATGGGAATTTAAATAAAATAATTAACCTAAAACACTTTGAAATTCCTATATTGGAGAACTTTTATACACAAAATGGGAATAAAAAAAATTAGTTACAATCCAAACAATTTGAAATTCCTATATTGGAGAATTTTTAAACCCAAAATGGGAATTTAAAAAAAATTAGTTATAATCCAACTATTTTGAAATTCCTATATTGGAGAATTTTTATAGCCAAAATGGGAATTAAAAATGAATTTAATTAACTCAAAAAATTTAAAATTTTTATATTGGAGAATTTTTATACCCAAAATGGGAATTAAAAAAAAATTTAATTAACCCAAACATTTTGAAATTCCTATATTGGACAATTTGTATACCCAAAATGGGAATTTAAAATAAATTTAATTAACCCAAAAACTCTGAAATTTCTATATTGGAGAATTTTTATAGCCAAAATGGGAATTTAAATAAAATAATTAACCTAAAACACTTTGAAATTCCTATATTGGAGAACTTTTATACACAAAATGGGAATAAAAAAAAATTAGTTACAATCCAAACAATTTGAAATTCCTATATTGGAGAATTTTTAAACCCAAAATGGGAATTTAAAAAAAATTAGTTATAATCCAACTATTTTAAAATTCCTATATTGGAGAATTTTTATAGCCAAAATGGGAATTAAAAATGAATTTAATTAACTCAAAAAATTTAAAATTTTTATATTGGAGAATTTTTATACCCAAAATGGGAATTAAAAAAAAATTTAATTAACCCAAACATTTTTAAATTCCTATATTGGAAAATTTTTGTACCAAAAATGGGAATTAAAAAAAATTTAATTACAATCCAAACAATTTGAAATTCCTATATTGGAGAATTTTTATACACAAAATGGGAATTTAAAATAAATTTCATTACAATCGTAACAATTGGAAATTCCTATATTGGAGAATTTTTATACCCAAAATGGGAATTTAAAATACATTTAATTACAATCCCAACAATTTGAAATTCCTATATTGGAGAAATTTTACACCCAAAGTTGGAATTAAAAAAAATTTTATTAACCCAAAGCTTTAAAATTCCTATATTGGAGAATGTTTATACCCAAAATGGGAATTTAAAATAAATCGACTATTGTTTTGCGTTAACGAACGTGAATTCATTGCTAAACAGAATTTTCGCATGCGGGCAATTAAGAATCCTTGATTGCTGAAAGACCGATGCATTTATAAAGAGTGGCTTTACAGTGTGGTTTCTTGCTTGGCGGCGTAATCGTTCTTTGAATATGAGTTGGGCTAAGCAGTTCCGGTTACAAAATTCAATTGATCTAAGAGCTGAAGCCTACTAACCATTTCAATCCTCGTCAATACATCGAACGGCTGGCTGAACAGACAGAATTGGATGGATTTTATATTTTTGTTTCTTTTTACATTTTCAATTAATTAGTTCCACTGTGTATTTGCGTGTGTGGGGGGTTGGGGTGGGAGGGTTGGGGTTAAACAAACGTGTATTTTATTTATTACAATTTTCATGTACAATAAAAAACACCTGTGTTTATGGGTTTTAATACAATGTAATCACAGTGGCATTTAAACGTACTCAAGGAAATGGTTTTCGTCCTTTTATTTTTATTTTCTATTGAAAAAAATTCCTTTTATTTTTCCTTTGCTAAAAATGTACACACTTCTTCTACCGGAATAATAAAAAGTTTGAATATATAAATGATTTTTTTTAAAGGGTGTTTTCTTATAGAGGTTTACATTTTTGAAATGGAATAAGTAATAAGAATGAGGTTTTTCAATTGTTATGAAATATACTTTCTTTGAAAAATCATCTTGAGAAATTTGTAATTTCAATATGATTGCACAAAAAAAAAACAAAATTTGCGGGTAACTTAATAAGTAATTGAGAGAAAAATGGAGAGAATTGATTATTTCTGTATATTTTTTGCTTAAAATTCTAGCAATTTTTCTAGCGATGGTCTTTTGATCTTTTTCTAAAAGGTCCAGAAATTAAGTCCCCAGTCTTCAGCTTTGTCTCCTTTATTCTTTTGAAATGGAGGAGACACCAGCTCCATAAAAATGTACATGTTTTCCTTAAAAAGATGGCTTAAGCATAACACTTTGAAATGGAATAAAGAAAAGATGAATTTTTTTAAATTGTTATGAAATTTCCCTGATTCGAGAGATAATCTGTGGCATTAGAATTCAAATATGACTTCTGACATATGAACACCATGGCAAGCTTGGACGTAGTCTAATCTGCACGTCCAATTTTCGATGACTTTTTGCACAATTTTTTTTCGGTCGAAGCAGCACTAAGAGGATGAGGGTCATCATTGTACCAGAACTAGGAAATTAGATTATGGGGAGGAGAAACGAGGGAGTAGTGTTTAAATTTCCCTACGTTGAAAGTGACAGGAGAGACCTCTGGAGGGAGTTTATTCCACATACGAACTGTTCTACTAAAAAACGTATTTTCCCTATAATATTTACCAATGGACCACATATAGATGCGCTTTCAATGAAAATCTAGTCAAACGCAAAACCGTGTGTGTTTCGGGAACAAGTTCCCTAATTTCGTTAGAGCACTTACCATTTTAGTAACGATAAAACATTTAAATACATTTCATATTGCGTCGAAATGAACCTCTTGGCTCGCTTCTGTACGGGGCGAGCTACTCCAAAATAGACTTTAGAGCGCCAGCCCATACATGATAGTTGTATTACATCTTTGGACGGTTGTAGGTTGTATAAATAGTACGAAGATCGGAGGGAGTGAAGTATCTCTTACACCGTTTTAGAAAACCGAGGTACTTGAAAGCTTCTTTGGAAATTTGAAGAACATTGAATTTTTAAGCCAAGAACATCAAGAACTTCGGATTCCTTATTAACTATATAAGCCATAGTAACAGGTGCAGTACCATTTCCGAACACAGATCTATGCGTAAGCATGCAACATGCCGATATCATACAATATTTGTGACCGTGTATCGGCTATAATACGGCGAATATTTTCCGCCAAGTGGTTTGGCGACTTCACACATGCTCACAAAGTCGCAATAAATAGCAAGATCTTGAAAGTCTTCTCATGGAATTATATATCAGGACAGGAAATTATTGTTATCAGGACACAAACTGTGTGTGACATGTTGTGCCGTTTTGCCGAAGCCATGTCTCTTGCACATTGCAGTTGTTCAATTTATGAACGAAAAAGTCAGCAATAATGATACTATATCGGTCGATTACAAGGTTTTGCCGGTATCGTTTTTAAAGAAATATGGACCAGTAATAACACCAGCTCATAAAGAGTCAGTTTTCCTGGATGTAACGGAAAAATTGCAGTTTGTTGATTTATCGATTCAAACAAAGGAGAACATCAACCTTTAACAAAATTCGCTTATGAAACTGGGATCGGCTAGTTTTAACGTGATAAGATTTACATCTGAACCTAGCTGCGCGGGGGAGGGGGGGGTTGTTGCAACATCAGATGAAATGTAGCGTTATCCGTTTTGTTTTCTTGTTTTTTTAAGAGAAGTAGCACTTCAGGCTAGAATGCCTATTTAGTCAAGTACCGTGTTACATTCTTTAGGAAAGGGATAGAGAAGAGATGAGACAGGTAGGGAAAGTTGAAGGCTAGTTACGGAAATTAACTGTCGCATAAGACAGCACAGCGACCAGTGACCATGCCTTCATTACTGAGCAGACCCACCGACAGTCAATTTTTATTTTGTAGTGAAAAACAGCCAAGGTCTCTGTTGGGAATCGAACCCACAACCACCGGACTGACAAGCTAGTACACTACCTACTAGCCTACAGAGGCACCTCGCTCTAGAAGGCTTTCGGATATCCTCTGGTCACTCCTAGTTGCAACTTCAAAAGCCCGGAGCAGGTCGCAGCCTTCACTTCTTGCTGAAGAGTTGGAGACTACTGGTCCAGAACGCATGAAGCATAATATAATTATGAACATGACGGCATTCATTTTCACTGGACCTGGACCATCCGACCCACAAACTCAAACGAGGGTCTCGAAACACACAGCCATCACAATACTTCCGAAGGGCCAACCTCAATAATCAGTCAGAGAACAACTAAACGCCTAAAAAGACAAAAAGCGGAACTCTGGGGCTTTACTGATTCCCGTGGAAATATAGTGGATTTCCAGTTGGTTCCTTGCTAGCCTTAAAGGGGACTGGGCTCCCTTTTACCCCCGCAAGACATAAGTCTAGATTGTTGTGTGATCCATAAAGACCAATAAAAGTGCCCCTGGGGGGGAGTTTGAACAAACCCATGGTAGTCAATATAAATTTGTACATTTTGGAAGCCTTCCGGTGCAGGTTAAAATGATCGCTTGACAGCTGACAAAATGGCCGCCTGTATAAAAAACAACCGTTATCTTTAAGTTAATTTTCAGGCACGCGCCTCAGGTTTATACCTCTATACCTCTGTAAAAACACCCCTTATTTCATACAATTCTTTGCTTCTTGTGTTTATTTATTTCGTTTTGTTTTAATGAAATGGTAAAATGAATTGTTATATTTATGTCACATTTTATTTTTCTGTGACATTTGTCTTCATCTCAAAGTCCTTTAGAATTATAGTTTTTTCCTTATTCCTTTCTTTGTTTTCATACATTGAGAGAATAACTAAACAAACGGATATTAAATATTGCAAAGTGCACATTTTGTATCATCATCATCTCCTTTATTGTTTAGTATGTGTCATGTTATGTCATCATGTCATAACTTGTATGTCAAGGACTAGAAAATCCTGTCGACAAATTCGTGGAATATTTATTTCTATGGCCATAAATGCGCATAAAGTAAGGAAAATAAAAATGATTAAGATATTTTGATCTTGCGAGCTTTTAAGCTTTAAAGTTAGTTCTCTATTTATCCTTTAAGTTTTAAAGCTAAGAATGGTTGTTAAAAGTTAATAAAACTTATTTAGATTTTTGTGAATTCTTTTTTCTAATTTTAGCTCCTGGACAACCATAACGGAGATGGAGGGAAAACAATAAAAGTCATCATGTGAATAGCTTCCGAACTTTCTGCAACTATTGGCTAAACAATGCGACATTTTTGTCATCAATCTTTTACTTAAAATGTTTCCCTTGACCTGCGAACTTCGTTTAATTCAGGCTTATGTTACTCACGTTTAAGCTTTAAATAAGCACTGGTGCTACAAATTCTGAATCTTAGCTAACAGAATGTGTCTTCCTTACTTACTTAAGTAAAATGTTGTTATGCGTGATAAGATTTACATCTCTACCTAGCTGTGTAAGCCATAACCAGATGGTGGATCATACCATAGTGGATGAAATGTAGCGTCATCCTCGCAAGATACGTATATCCTCCGGTCACTCCTAGTTGCAACTTCAAAAGCCCGGAGCAGGATGCCGCCTTCACTCCTTGCCGAAGAGTTAGATACTATCCAACTTCTGGTACAGAACGCATGCAAGCTTAATAAAATTAAAGAACACAACGGCAGTCATTTAGTGAAAAACAGCCAAGGTCTCTGTTGGGAATCGAACCCACAACCCCCGGACTGACAAGCTAGTACATTACCTACTAGCCTACAGAGGCACATCGCCCTAGAAGGCTTTCGGATACGTATATCCTTCGATTACTCCTAGCTGCAACTTCAAAAGCCCGGAGCAGGCCGCAGCCTTCACTTCTTGCTGAAGAGTTGGAGACTACTGGTCTAGAACGCATGAAGCATAATATGATTAAGAACACGACGGCATTCATTTTCACTGGACCTGGACCATTCAATATGCTCATTGTGAATGATCCGACCCACGAACTCAAACGAGGGCCTCGAAACACACAGCCACCACGATACTCCCAAAGGGCCAACCTCAATTGTCAGTCAGAGAACAGCTAAAAGGCTAAAAGGGCAAATAGCTGAAATCCGAGGCCTTACTGATTCCCATGGAAATATAGTGGATTGTCCAGCTGGCTCCTGCTAGCCTTGAAGGGAACTGGGCTCCCTTTTGCCCTCGAAGACACATGTAATGACGGTGAGATTCAGTCAAAACATATCAATGTGCCCCCGGGAGGGAGGACGTTAGCTGTCGTGATATGATAAGGGACTTATTGTTTCCAGAAATTGAGAATGCAGACCTGGATGATATGTGGCCACAACAGGGTGGCACCATTCACTGCACAGCCAATAAATAAATGGCCCTTTTGAGTGGGAAATTTAATGGCTGTGCCATCTCACGAAGTGGGGATGTTTATAGGCTGGTTGTCTTAGTGAGCCTTAGTTCTTCGAAAATGAGACCGGTCAAGCAGTTACCGTGAATGGAGTTCGCTATCGTGATATGTCGAGGGACTTATTGCTTTCTCTCTACCCTCTCCACTACTCTCTGTAATATGTAGCGTCATCTTCGCTTTAGGAACCCGTAAGATAGCTCCTATCCTCTAACAACTCCTAGTTGCAACTTCGAGAGATTGGCCGCCACCGCCACTCCTTGCCAAAGAGCTGACTACTGGTCCAGACTACATGACAAGCATGCTCACTGGACCTGGATTATTCACCCTGTAGTTGGCCAAAAGTGAATGATTCTGCGAAACTACAACCTCTACGATGCTCCCGAAGGGATAGACTTAATAATTAGTAGGAACAGCTGAACTCTGGGGCTTACTGATTCCTGTGGAAATATCGCGGAGTTGCTCAGTTCGCTACTGCTAGCCTTTAGGGGACTGGACTCCTTTTAATCCCCGTTGATACATGTAATGATGGTAAGTTTCCATTAAGAGATATAAAGAGGGGGGGGGGAGGGGGGTGGCGTGCTATTGCGAGGCAATAACAACACAATTTTGACCTATTATTGACGATTTGGATATCACTGACATGTGGTTTCAATAGGACGATGCTACATGTCACACAGCCAATGAAAAGATCAATTTATTGCAAACCAAAATTTCCCAAACGCCAGCCAGATTGTGTGATTATTTTTTGTGGGGCTATGTTAAGGGCAGAGTCTATACGGAGCCAATCGATTCGATTTCAGCCTCAAAACTCAAAATCCGTAATGTGTTTAATAAAATTGGACCGCCATTTTGCCAAAAAGTGTTTAAAAACTTTAATTAAAGAATCGACATCTGGCGCGGTGTGGTCGTGTTGGATATTTGCCAGATATCATTTTTTATTTATAATTAGGTGCCCCTAAAGGCTAGTAGGTAGTGTACTAGCTTGCAAGTATGGGGGTTGTGAGTTCGATTCCCAACGAAGACCTTGAATTTTTTTCACTACACAAATTGACTGTCGGTGGGGCTGCTTAGCGATGAAGGTATAGTCACTGGTCGCTGTGCTGTCTTATACACGACAGTTAATTTCCGTAACTATCCTTCTACTTTCACCACCTGTGTCATCTAGTCTCTATCCCTTTCCTAAAGAATAGAGCACGGTACTTGACTAAATAGGCTTGAAGTGGTACTTCTCTTTAAAAAAAAAATTGCCAAACTTTTCTCTACGCAATAGAATAAAAATTTTAATCATATTAAAAAAAATTTTTGTTTGTTTTAGAAAACAAACTTCTTGCTGAAAACCCCTATAAGTATAGTGTATAGTATAGTGTATGTATTTGATGCCTTATTTTTCTTGTAGTGCAGGATTAGAACGTAAATCATTAAATAAACATAATGTAAACAAAATGTCGTATAAATTTGTGTCCACCGTGACCAACGCATTGGCCAGTTGAGCGGAAGTTTTAACCCAGCCCAATTTACATTATGTTGGTTATTTCACGCTGACCGGGATACAAAGGACTAAGCCAACGGAAACTGCCGCACTCACACACATTAGTGTACAGCAGACGGAGCCGAGAAGCGAGCTGCCGTCAAGCGGAGGATTAGTGGCAAACAAATCAACCGAAGCCTTTTATTTGTCCCAACGATACTACACCACCCTGGACGACGCTGAGTATACCCTAGCAACCAGGAAAAGCGTGACGTTACAATTTATATTATTTTATTTTATTTATTTATTTATTAATTATCTTTTATGTTTAATTTTATTTGACTCTTTTATATTTTATTATTGTAATTTTTGTTATTTTTGAATTTTTTTATTTTAATTTATTATCTACTCTGAAATGAATAAAATGATTATTTTAAATTTCTCTGTAATGCCCTGTTGTAACAGTCATTTAAGAATAACATTTACAATGTTAAAAATTATAAACAACCACCTGTTACTGTTAAGTCAACAAGACTCTTGGCATTTGCACAACACAACAGTTGCTTTTCATAACATTAGCAAAAAGCAAAGAGAAATAATGTAAACAAAAACATGTAATGTTAACGTCAACAAATGTTGCTGTTAAATTAACAGAGCTCTGTTAAAATAAGTGCATTTAATTTGTAAGTTGCTCTCTTGTATTTGCAGTGTGCTCTCTGTTATATAATTATTGAGTAGTTTATGTTAGGGGGGATTTTTATAAAGCAAATTGTTGTTGCATTAAAAGCCATTGCCGTTTAATGTTTTTATACGTGCGTTTGTGTTTGTGTTTGCGTTTGTTTTTGCTGTCTTTTGTTTTACATTTTAAATGGGGAAATGTTATTTCACAGCGGTTTAAAATAATTTTTATTGAGTAAGAGCAGTTTTTCATATGTCATCTTGGGGCAAACAACCAAAAAGCAGACGGTGCTTTTTATTTTTATAAAATTCGTTAATTAATAAGAGTGTGCGTGCGTGCGTGTGTTAACTTTCAATAAAACGTTAGTGTTAAAGTGTGTGTTAAAAACAAAAAAATACAGAATTAATTAAATTTAACTGGTTTCTAAAAAAATAACAGAAAGAATTCACACACAAAAATAAATGTAAATTAGTAGAAGCCTTCAATAAATTAAATGTGTGTGTTTATAATGTGTGTGTTTATAATGTTATTTTGTTTAACATATTTCTACTAAATTATTGATTTAGGTATTTTTAAACTTATTTAAATTTCATATTAAATTTTGAATTTAATTAAAACATGCTGAAATATTGTGCAAACTTCTGTTAAAAATGTTAAGAAATTCGTGTAGAATTTGTTTGGAAAAACCAACTCCCTTTTGCGAATTTCTATGCTTCTTCTTCTTCTTCTTCTTTTTGCTTTTATTTAATTTCTCATGCAAACAGTGTCGTACAAAACTATTGCTTTATTTATTTTTATATATTTATTTTATATGGCTGGCTTTTCTATCGGAACAATGCTGCAGCTCTAGATATTTTCAAGACAATTGATAGAGTGTGGCATGATGCACTTCTGCCAAAACTTGCTGACGCTGATAATTTCTCCAGATTTATATCGAGTTTTCGCAAGAATCGCACTATACGACTTAAATATTTTGACTGAAATCCACCGTCATTACATGTGTCTTAGAGGGTAAAAGGGAGGGATATTCTCTGAGGGGTGGCTTCAACGAATGATGGCTACTGAATGGCACCTCATGAACAAATTCCATTTATTTTTGATTTGATACCTTTTGCTGTTTCTATGAAAATCCTACGCATATGCACCCCAAGTGCACATCATTTATATGTCTTAATGCAATCTCACCGTCATTACATGTGTCCTCGGTGGTAAATGGGAGCCCAGTCCTCTTTAAGACTAGCAGAAGCCAACTGGACAATCCACTATATTTCCACGGGAATCAGTAAAGCCTTAGAGAGTTCAGCTATTTGTCTTTTTAACGTTTTAGCTGTTCTCTAACTGATTATTGAATTTGGCACTTTGGGAGTATCGTGGTTGCTGTGTGTATTAAAGCCCTTGTTTGAGTTGTATGGGTCGGATCATTCACAATGAACACAATGAATGGTCCAGGTCCAGTGAGCATGAATGCCGTCGTGTTCTTAATTATATTAAGCTTCATGCCTTTTCAAGCAGGAGTTGGATAGTCTCCAACTTTTCAGCAAGGAGTAAAGGCTGCGGTCTGCTTCGAGCTTTTGAAGTTGCAACTGGGAGTAACCAGAGGCTATACGTATCTGAAGGCCTTCTAGGGCGAGGATGACGCTACATTTCATCTACAGTGGTATATCTAATTATGGCTTATACAGCTAGGTACAGATGTAAATCTTATCACATATACGAGTTGTTATAGATGAAATGTGGTCAGACCAGCTCAGGGTTAATTCAGGTTTCCGCAACGCTCTGTTCTTTCTCCTACCTTATTTCTTATTTTTCTAAACGACCTTCCTGGTCAAACTTTCAACCCTGCATACTCTGTCACAGATAACAGTCCCATTTGTTATTCATATTCATTTGATAATAGACCGAAACAGTTGGAGGTAAGTTCCAAAAGGCGGAACATGAATGATACGCTCAATCATTATATCGCGGCGATCTCCAATTAGGGTCGTGCGAATAGAGTCGATTTTAATAGGCGTTGCATACTAACGCATAAATCTGTGGTTGCAAATGATGCTGCCCCTGTTACTTCCCCCTGGGGCCACATAAATATGGTCTTTATAGAATTCCACTATCTAGACACAGTGCAACTGGGGAAAAAGGGAGCCCAGTCCCCTGAAGACAGGCAGGGAGTCAACTGGAAACTCCACTTTATTTCCACGGGAATCAGTAAGCTCGCAGAGTTCATTATTTGTCTCTTTAGACATTTAATAGTTCTCTGGCTGATTATTGAGGTTGGCCCCTATATGGGAGTATCGTGGTGGTTGTGGTTTCGCGGCCCCATAACTGTTATAATGGTTTTTATGGTGGCCAGGATCATCTCACTGATAATGACACGCAAAGTGAATGATCCAGTCCAGTGAGCATGCTAGACATGTGTTCTGGACAGGAGTGGGAAATTCTCCAACTCTTTAGCAAGGTGTGATGATTTGCAGCCCTGCTCCAGCAAACCCAATAGTTTACATGCTTCTCGATATGCTTGGCATTGGTGGCCATTCACAGTTTTCATATGCGCAAATGATTTTGATCCACGTACATTTAGCACAACAGCAGTCGCCAATAAAAACATTCATCATTTCTAGGATGAATAGTATACAAGCGACCTAGCGCACGGCGCCATCTACTTAAAATGAAACGTACTTATTTTCGTGAGGGATACTCACACACCACGTACTGGTGCCGTTGTAGTACCCGTTATGTATCAGAGATGGCGCTGTATGTGAAAAATTAATTTCCCTGTTTTGCTGCTTTTCTCTTGAAATTTTTCCTGAGCCGTGAAAATCGGTTCGTGCGTTCTGGAGTTGTAGCGTCAGGAAGGAAAACCCGACTTATTTTTATATTATAGATAAAATTTGATGGCTTTAGTTTTGATCGACACTGTATATAAGTATATTTTCAATATTTGTTGCTTTTGTTGCATTTTATATAAATTTTTTTTTCATCTGTTTTCATTTGTAAAAACACCTTTAGCTTGTTGTTGTTGTTGTTTTTGTTGTTTATAACATGCGCCAACAGAATTTGTTCAACAAACTCCCTTGTATGTGTAAGTGTATGTATTTAATTGTTGTTATTTTAATTTCAAACAATTTTAAGTTTGCTTAAAAAATTCTCTAAAGTGTGCAAAAACAATCAAATACAGAGAGCGCGCGAGAGAGAGAGAGTGTATGTGTGTGTATAAAGCAAAGGGATTGTGAAACCAAAACAAAGTCATGCATGGTGAAGTAAACAGATGTTTTGTAAAGAATGTTTGTAATGCAAAGTTAGCGATTTTTTTGAAATCAAATTAAATAGTAAAAATGAATAAATGAATAAAACAAAGATGGCAAAATACAAAAATAACTTGAAATATTTTTTGAAATAATAATCTTAGAAAGTTTTTATATAAAAACTAAATAAATTGGATTTTTCTTTTTGTTTTCAATAGTTCGCCGCACTGTTAGAACATGCTACGAGAAGGTGGTCATAAATATATAACTTTTGAACGGCTGGTAATTTTGATACGCGGTTTTTTTGTCTACTAGGTGAGATCATAGGCTTTCGTTTAAGGTATCGACCGGTTAGAAAAATAGTTGTGATAGATTTAAAAATAAATTCGAAGTTTTAGCTGATTTTTGGTAGGAAAGAGAAGTATTACAACTTGTTCAAAGAGTTTCTTTTACATAAAGTCTTATATTTTGAGTCACGTTTAGAACTTATACGTATTAAGAACTTAAATTTAGTCAGGTAGGGTCAAGCTTTGGCCCCCGTAAAATTTTTAGTACGAAGGCCAAAGGTAACCAACCTTTTTTGAAACAATTTAAGTTACAAATTAGCTGATTAAGTAGCAAAAACATAAAAAATATATTCATTGGTTCAAACTTACTTTAGATAAGGTGCGCCGTAACATTGGGGGTTGTGGGGAGGGGGGTGGCTGACATCTTTATGAAAAGAAACATGTGTAAACAATTTTTTAAATCAATCATAAAAATAGTGTCCGTTTGAGCTGATATCTAAAGCAGCTGTTGAAATGAAGATTAGGAGGAGATAATAGAACATTCCCAGCTTTCGAGGATATTTAAAATCGTACATTGTGTTTTATGCTGTTTGAACAATCAACCGGAATTCAAGTCGGAATTTTTTTTAGTTGAGTATCTCGAGACTACTCAATAAGCCCTTTTATTTCTACAACCGCAGTTACACGAAATATACGTAGAATCGTTTAAATTTTCTGAGTCCTAGAAAAGATTATGGAGATTTCTGGAAAAGCTATAAGGCATATTTTCTTTAATATCTCTACTTTTATCTGAAGTTAAAATGTCAAAATAAAAGCTCGACTTTTTTAACTTATTCTTTGCTTAATTATTTTAATTTAAAAGTTTTATAAACATTTTTCCTACAGATCTAAACTTCAAGCTTTTTCCGTTTTATCCTCTTATATAAAGTTTTGGTGTTTAATATAAAAACAAAAAATATTTTGCTTGTTTTTAAAGTTTGCAATGAATTCAAGTATGTTTTAGGAAGGCCAGTTGCCGAAAATAGATTAAGAAAACATTAAATATAATATAATTAAAAATAAGGCGATAAAAATCGCTTAATAATTAAAAACAACCCTCATGTGTTCCAATAACACCGAAAAGTAAATAAAATACATATAAAATACATAATAAATAGTAAACAAGTGTTAAAAATTTTTCTTAAAAATTAAAAAAGAAAAATTGCAAATAATCGTTAAAAAACGCCTAAATGAAACTTTGCTCCAAAAGAAAATTGGCAAAGTTTACAATTTGAAATTTAATTTAATTAAAAAAAAAAGAATTATACCTTTAATTAAGATAAATGAAAAAAAAATCGCTAAAATAAAAAAACGCCTAAAATAAAAATCACTAACAAAAAAAATTAACTATTTAGTTTAAAATAATTAATGAAAGTTGAGAAGAATTAAGGCAAATAAAAGAAAATTAACAAAAAACAGGACATAAAGGAATAAAAATAAATAAAAATTAAATTAATTAATAAATAAAGAAATTAACAAAGAATTTAATGCCTTAAAGGTAAAAAGTTTTGAAAATTTCTAAATTTGAATAAAATTTAAAATTTATAAAAGGTGGTTTTAATTTTGCATTTAAATCAATAACAAATAAAATTAAGAAGAAGCTCTAAAACTCAATATTCTTTAATTGTAAACAATTAAAAGAAAAAATCGCTTGAAATCATTTAAAATTCTTATTAAATTGTTAAATGAAATTTAAAGAACTTAATAAATTGTTTTAAAAAAATAAACAAAGACAGCCAGCTGAAAGAAAGTTAAATAAAACACGCTAAAAAGAAAATTATTTTTTAAGGTTGCCACATTAAAAAAGGTTTATAAATTTTACTTTTCTTTTAGAGCAACAAACCAATAATTAAAAAAAAAATATTAAAATTAATAAAATATATAAAAAAATAAGGGCCAAACCCTTAAAAAATAATAAATCAGATGGAAAATTTGCCGAAAAAAAATGTTTGGCTTTGACGAAAAAAATCGCTTAACAGCAAAAAAATCATAAAGTGTCTGGTTTTATTTTGCTAAAAATTATTTCAAATAATTTAAGTAGCAAAAACTTGTGTTAAAAATGAAAAATATAATTAACTTAAAAAAAAGTAACTAAAACGCCTTAATGTCATTAAAATTGCTAAATTGGTAACACTTTTTATACTTCTTGCATTAATTGTCGGTATTTTTATATTCGTTTTCCCGCTCTGATGAAAAACAATTTTGTTACTTTTACAAGTGCGTGTCGGTCGTTGGTACTTTATCCTTTTGATATTTTAAATAACAAAACTTTTACCGGCTCTTAAATGTTGAGTGCATTTGAAGACAAGAAGGCGGAATAAATCCCCTCCTACTTCAGGCTTCATTTAACTACTTGACGTGTAACCACTATCAGCAGCATATACTTCAAACTAAATAAATCTCCTGTCACTCACTACCTGGTGCATTGCAACTCAAATGCATTTCCTTACATTTTTGGATAACTTCCTAGACAGGGCCGGGCAAGAGGAACGAACTCATTTGAAGGCTTTTGTTTAAAGCTGTCTGCTGCAAACGACAGGTGAGTTAAAAAATTATTATGTTATTCATCACTAAGCTTCACTTCTATAATGTTTTTGTCCTAGTTAATCAATATTTAAATTTGATTTCATTTTTTATGCTACGAATAACAAACAAGCAGAACGTTAAAATCTGGTGTTAACTCCTGGCAATGCTATAAATATCTGTCATAACAAAAAGCCAATGTTTTTGCTATCCGTTAGAGATGTTAAGTAGTGTGCGTGTGGTAATAAGAGACCCTGTAGGATAGTAGGTAGTGTACTAGCTTATAAGACTGGGGGTTGTGGGTTCGATTCCCAACAAAGGCCTTCTTGTAGGCTAGTAGGTAGTGTACTAGCTTGTCAGTCCGGGGATTGTGGGTTCGATTCCCAACAGAGACCTTGGCTGTTTTTCACTACAAAATAAAAATTGACTGTCGGTGGGTCTGCTCAGTGATGAAGGCATAATCACTGGTCGCTGTGCTGTCTTAAACGACAGTTAATTTCCCTAACTATCCTTCTACTTTCACCACCTGTCTTTATCTCTTCTCTATCCCTTTCCTAAAAATGTAGCACGGTACTTGAAGTGCTACTTCTCTTAAAAAAAGAGCTTAAAAAATTGCTATTTATACCACGGAAAAGTGTGGTGTGCGTGTTTGTATGAACAGAATAAAGAAAGTAGTTTGCATTGTCCTATTGTTTATGAAAGAAAAGATCATTAGTCCTGAGTTCAATACCCAATAGCGACTTCAATATAAAGAAAACAAAAATAATGCATATGTAGCATCCCTTCCCACCTTAATATGGGAATACAACTTCTGGAGGCAAAAGTAAACACCAGCCGCCTAGACTAGCAAGAGCCAGAAAGTGAAAGAAGTGGACACTCGACGCCTCACCAGTCGCTTAGCAATTGGTACCCCGGAGAATGTAGCCCACAGGGGCTGCTGCCTTTTACCGAATATTAGTGAGGTCCTTCGGCGAGTAATGAGCTGGCTGTTTAGGTGTTCCAGCAGCTCATTAACGGTAGCGTAGGTTTTGGCGAATTTTTTGTTATACTTAGCAACGTGTATTGGGTATCAGGTCTTGGCTTTGACTTTCCTAAGGACTTTCTTTAGCTGGTTTCAATTTTCTAAGTGTATAACCTCCTCCCACGCACTATTTTTAAATGCTGGTGGAAGATTTATTTCACTTGTGCGATAAACTTTTTTTACCTCAAGTGTTCGGAAGAATCTTCTTTCATTTGTTTGCCTCATTTTACCGTTAAAATTCGCTTAAAAGCTTGAATTTAAGATGTGATTTAATAAGGATCTTCAAGTGATATGGGTTTCCAGCATTATTTAACTTTTTGTATTTTAAAGATTTTGGCTATCCCACCTCCATGTTAGTATCCGTCTAACTTGCCAGACGACATAAACTGTACGATAAGTGTTTTTGAAGTCTGACCATTTAATAATATTTAACACGACGGTTATACACAGGACGCGAGAAGAAGAATTTCTAATACTTCTAAAGTGGGGGATTGCATAGATAATGCGATAGTGGTTCAGGCTCAAATCCCAGATAGGAAGCTTGGGCCCTTGGGCATGTATTCTTGCAACAGAAATCGCCA
This sequence comes from Trichopoda pennipes, assembly GCA_030448955.1. NCBI lineage: Eukaryota > Metazoa > Arthropoda > Insecta > Diptera > Tachinidae > Trichopoda > Trichopoda pennipes. Next base: position 2,645,255 of record JASKUP010000056.1, on the reverse strand, counting down.
ACCATGCGCTATGAGCTTGGATAGTCTGGGGACTATCCAAAGAGTATGTTAAAGCTTTGCTAATGGTGCGGCTATGCCATTTAAATAAATCCCCCTTGTAATGCGGTCTTCTCAGCTAACAAATGAAAATTACACGTTTAAGGCTTTGATTTGAATGATTGGCAAGGATCTCCAAGTAAGACCATTTGATGATGTCCTCAGTCTGCCAAGGTTTTGGTGTAGAGAGCGACTAATTAGGATCGCCAAATCAATAAAATGATGGATGATGACAGCCGTCTTCCTATCTATTCACTGCTCCTGAATATCTGTTTGATTTTTAATTAAGAGACCATTTCATTATGTCCTCGGCCTGCCAAGGTTTTGGTGTAGAGAGCGACTTATAACGACCGCCAAATCATATTAGCGTATAAAACTTCTTTTGGTATTTTCCGAAACTGAATGATGATAGCCGTCTTCCTATCCTTTCGCTACTCCTGGATATCTGTTTGAGAGTACACGAAATGCGCGTGTTAGACCTTTGGTGTAAATAGAGATTTTTAAGTGAGGAGGACTCAGTTACAGATCTCTTTCGCCCGGTGATGAACCTGCCCCGGGAAAGAAGATAAAGAAAAGAGAAGAACTAAACATGAAATTTCAAATTTGAAAAAGTTTGAAGAGGATCAGAGGATTATGTTTGCTTAAATGACTTAGTTGCTATAGTATTTCATTAGGAACGCTAAGAGGACTAGCGCCGAAAATAAATTTTTCCTGGATTCTTAATTCTTTTTGGCTTATTGTATACCACAGCATTATCGGTCGAAGGTTATCAGATAGCAGTATGCCATTGGCAACTTTAAAGCATTATTTTAATCCCTTAAACCAGACTGTCTGCTAATAAATGCAGTTTTGGAGCAGAGATTTTCCTAACGGTAGCACTGTTAAACTCTCTCTCTTTTCTAAGATAATGCAGTGCTGAAGAGTTGGAGACTATCGAACTCCTGGTCCAGAATACATGACTAGCATGTTCACTGGATCCGGATCATTCACCCGTTGTTCTCAGTAAAGGTGAGATGATTCTGGCTACGTAGCCTTAATCAGATGGTGGACAAACCACAATTGTATAATTTGGAACGTCATACAGGCGTTCTAGGAAGCCAAAGACATAATTCTAAGCAACAGAACCACCTAGTTGCAACTTTAATGATTCCAGGGCAGGGCTGCAAACCATCACACCTTGCTAAAGAGTTGGAGACTTTCCTACTCCTGTCCAGAACACATGTCTAGCATGCTCACTGGACTGGATCATTCACTTTGCGTGTCATTATCAGTGAGATGATCCTGGCCACCATAAGAACCATTATAACCGTTATGGGGTCGCGAAAGCACAACCACCACGATACTCCCATATAGGGGCCAACCTCAATGATCAGTCAGAGAACTATTAAATGTCTAAAGAGACAAATAATGAACTCTGCGGCTCACTGATCCCCGTGGAAATAAAGTGGAGCTTCCAGTTGACTCCCTGCCTGTCTTCAGGGGACTGGGCTCCCTTTTTCCCCCAGTTGCACAGATCTAGATAGCTGTTGCGTACTATAAAGACCATAAATGTGCTCCCGGGGGGAGTTTTTGTTGTGATAACAGTTCAGTTTGCCCTATAGGACATTTGTCATTTTTGTATATATCGAGCACTTTGCTATCGCGACCGGAATAAAGTGACCGCCGCCGTAGGCAGGCGTAATAGTTGTAGTTGAACTTTAAGGTTGCCAAATAGTTAACAACTTTATCTTATGTTCTTAAAGGAATGCAAAACAGTGAATAAAATGAGAAATTCGTTCAAATAAGTTGGCTGAAGTAATCAATGAAATAAAAAAATACCTGAGTTTAATCCCCATAAATTTGTTTGCAAATTATTAGCTAGGAAATTGGACTCAGGTATTACGTAGCATTAAGAATATTATTATTAGAATATTATTGATTATAACACTGGCAATGCCAGTGCTGTTTACCATCAGAAGGCCTTTAATGTAAAGTTAAGTGAAGTAATTTTATTTACACTAATTGTGCCTTTAAAGCTCTCCCCCAGGGGCAGGCAGTTTTGATGGATCTCTTCCTCATCTTGACATGTACCTTCGGGGGTAAAAGGCGACACCAGTCGCCTGGGCTAGCAGGAGCCCCATACTCGAAGAGACATAGCACTCTCGAAGTCTGACCAGTGACTTGGAAACACACACTGGTACTACGGCAACCAGTTGCCCGCAGGGCTATGTCCCTGTTCTGGTTGTTAGTCAACCCCTTCCGGGAGCAATGTAGTGGCTGTAGCTTAAATCAGACTTTGAAGATAGTTCTAAAGAGGTGCTAACGAAAGGAATAGGTTAACATCCAAGTACATGTTCTAGTTGCTCTTGTATCAAGCCCAGGAGTTGGATAGTGTCCAGCTCTCAAGCCAGGAGTGGGGGAACGGCCATACTACCGTGCACTCGAAAATTGCAACTAAGGCTTATATGCACCTAACGTGTATGCGTCGTAGGTGGACGCTTTTTTCTTACATCCGGCGGCACCCCCCGGAGGCACATATATATGGTCTTTATAGAACTTCGACTATCTAGACACAGTGCAACTGGGAGAAAAAGGGAGTCCAGTCCCCTGAAGTCAGCAGGGGTACAACTGGAAACTCCACTTTATTTCCACGGGAATCAGTAAGCTCGCAGAGTTCATTATTTGTCTCTTTAAACATTTAATAGGTCTTTGGCTGATTATTGAGGTTGGCCCCTATATGGGAGTATCGTGGTGGTTGTGGTTTCGCGGCCCCATAACAGTATAATGGTTTTTATGGTGGCCAGGATCATCTCACTGTTAATGACACGCTAGGTGAATGATCCAGTCCAGTGAGCATGCTAGACATGTGTTCTGGACAGGAGTTGGAAAGTCTCCAGCTCTTAAGCAAGGAGTGATGATTTGCAGCCCTGCTCTGGAATCACCGAAGTTGCAACTAGAAAGTTCTGTTGCATAGAATTATAGCTTCGGCTTCCTAGGACGAGCATGACGTTCCAAATTATGTAGTGGTTTTATCCACCATCTGATTAAGGCTTCATGGCCAGGCGCGGATGTAAATCTAATCACACACCCGGCGGTAAGCCTGCCATCAGGTTATGGCCACATGGCTTGGAACTGATGTAAATCTTATCACGTTCTATGTCCTTAAAATTTAATTCCTCATTTTTCCTAAAGTTGTTTTCTTTTCCTATTCTTGTTTATTTCTTTATATGTAAGTATGTGTATGTATGTATGTGTGTATGTGTGTGCGTATGCGTGTGTGTTTGAGCATTATTGACCAAGTTTATTGCCTGCTGTCATATACATAATTCTACTAACGACTTTTTCAAATGCAATACTACAAAAATTATATTGCAAGTGGGTGGAGACATTGACAATGTAGTGTGGCTATCATGGCTGAATGGCAACATAACTGCATGAATGACTGCTGCCTTGCTATTAGTCTCAAGCCTCTGTTCCACCTCTATTTTCACAGACAGAATAAAATTGCCTTTGGCTTTAGCTTGCCAAAAGTGTACAATTATTTTAACAACTAAATAAAAATATCTAAATGCACTAAAGAGATTATCATGGTCATAGAGGGGGGTGTAGCATAAGTTAAGTATAAAAATGTGTGGTGGCAAAACTGGAAGTACTTTATGTAGTTTGTTTGTTGATAAAAGTGGATACATTTTGTTATTTCTTCTTGGCCACCAACAAGGTAAATTATTCTACTCTTGTGTCTGTTTAAATTTTCTGTTTCTGTTGTTTTGGTTTTTTTTTTTTTTTGGGTTATACAGAAGGTGCTGTTTGTCGGCTGTCTGGCTGCCTGGGTGTTTTGTGCTAGAAAAAGTACGAGAGTTAAATTTAGTTTGTCTTTAAGTAGTTGGAAGAAGTGTTATTTTTAGTGTAAGTGTGTAAAAGATATTGGCAAAATAAAGAATTTTTTTTTTCAGTGTTTTTGTGACTACTACTTTAGTCTATTACTACTGCTTATTATAACAACAACAAGCACAACACAACACAAGTTGTACATTATTTTACAGCCATTTATTACTAACAACAAAATAATGGTAATAATACACACAGTTTAGATGGGTGTTGGCATTAGCAACAGTAGCATTGGGAAACGGTAAGGAACAATACAGAGGGCACTGACAGATAGACTGCAAGAAATAAATAGGCACCATGTGACCAAAAGTCACTGGGCTCCTTAACCCAGAAATACTTTCTTATGTGGAAAAAAAACAGTTTAAAAGAAGTTATTCCAGACCCAGGATTAACAACATGTGGAACGAAGACCTTAAATCCTGTGAGGTGATGCGTATTTGAATAATTAAAGGAAACAGTCGATATTAATCTCCAAATGTTTTAGATAAAGGCTATTCTAAAAAAGAGAGTTTAGACTCTTTTTTTTGTTTTTTTTTTATTAAGTTTAAGCAGCTTACCCGCCAATTTTGTTTTTTTTTCTTCGTTTCAACAAAAATCAACTTGCCCACAAATTTAACTTTTTAAAGGTGATATTTTTACTAGAAATGGTGTATTAAAAAATCAAGTTATCTACTCTCTATCCCTTTCCTAAAGAATGTGGCACGGTACTTGACTTAATAGGCATTGTTGCCTGAAGTGCCACTTCTCTTAAAAAAAAAAAAAGTAGCACTTCAGGCAACAATGCCTAGTCAAGATGTACCGTGCTACATTCTTTAGGAAAGGGATAGAGAAGCGATAAGACAGGTGGTGAAAGAAGAAGAATAGTTACGGAAATTAACTGTCGTATAAGACCGCAGAGTGACCAGTGACCATGCCTTCATCACTGGTCAACCCCACCGACCGTCAATTTTTATTTTTGTAGTTAAAAAAAAGCAAGGTCTTTGTTGGGAATCGAACTCACAACTCCCAGTCTTATAAGCTAGTACACTACCTGCAAGCCTACAGGGGCCTTTAGACTTAAAGACAAGCCAGCGAAGATAAAATTGCATGCAAAAGAATAATTCTTAATTGGGAATAACCTGAAGAAGTACAATGCAATCATTCAGTTCAAGCATAAATAAGATCTCAACAGGATCTTCATTTCCCGCTAATAGTAGCTGCGCTTGATAGTAAAGGGTTTCTCCACAAAAAGTTTGTTTTCTAAAACAAAATAAAACAAAAAATTTAGATAAAAGACTATTCAAATTTGTATTGCTTCACGAAGAGAAAAGTTCGGCAATTATGAATAAAAAGTGGTGACAAATGTCCACCACGATCACACTGATAGATGTCGTTACTTTCATCAAAGTTTTTAAACACTTTTTTGGCAAAATGGAGATCCTATTTTGTTAATCACATTGCGGATTTTGAGTTTTCAAGCTGAAATCGATCCAATTGGCTGCGTATACACTCTGTCCTTAACATGGCCCTACAAAAAATAATCCAGTGGTGTTAAATAACATGATCTCGTTGGTCACTAAACTGCTGATTGTGGTGAAATTATGCGATCGAGTGATTTGGTTTGCAATAAATTGATTTATGACATGTGGCACTGTCCTATTGAGACCACATGTCAGTGATGTCCATGTCATCAATAATAGGCCAAAATTGAGTTGTTAGTATCTCGCGATAGCATGATCTATTGACCATTACCTCATTCCCAATCTCGTCTTCGAAAAATTGCGCCTCCATATCACATAGCGAACCATACAGTGACACCTTGAGCGTGCAAAGGCTTCTCAATTATCGCTTTAGGGCTTACAGAAAGAAGCCCACATAAGGGAATTTTGCTGGTTGACATACCCTGACAAGTGAAAATAGGCTTCGTCGGAAAAATTGTTTTTTTTAGAAAAACCAGCCGGTTGTTCCTGAATGAATTGAGCAAATCTACGGAGATAGGAATGATCCATCGGCTGCAATTCCTGTTCCAATTGAACCTTGTAAGGTTTCAAAGTTAAATTCTTAGGCAAAATTTGCCATGTGCTGGTTTTGGATAACCCCAATTGTTGAGAACGTGACAAATTTAGAGAGAAGTAGCACTTCAGGCAACAATGCCTATTTAGTCAAGTACCGTCCTATATTCTTTAGGAAAGGGATAGAGAAGAGATAAAACAGGTGATGAAAGTAGAAGGATAGTCGGAAATTAACTGACAGCACAGCGACCAGTGACTATGCCTTCATCGATGAACAGCCCCACCGACAGTAAATTTTTATATTTGTATTGAAAAAAAAACAAGGTCTTCGTTGGAAATCGAACCCACAACCCCCATACTGACAAGCTAGTACACTACCTACTAGCCTACAGGGGCACCTTAGGAACTTAGAAACTCTTGTGACACTTGATAGTTGACAAAATGACGGCTACTTTAAAAAGTATTGCCAACTTAAAGTTATATATCTCATGAATGATCCTCCAAGGAACTTTGAGCAGTTAAGAGGAGGGAAGGAATCTACTTAACATCTGTTGGAACTTATACTATTAAATGCTGTCAGTTGGTCACGTTTTTAAATATTTGTTACACAATTCTTTTGCACATCTTTCCCTTGTGGCCAATAATAACAACAACAACAATAAAATACTACACATTGTAAACTATTAACTTGGTTACTACATGATGGCTTAGTTTTTGTTTCCATTTATTTATTCGTTTGTTTGTTTGCTTTGTTTGAACGTGTAGCTCACAAAAAAAACATTGCAATAGAGTTGTTTTTCTTTTTTGTTGTTGCTGTTGTTGTTTAAAAAATTCATTTGTAAAAATAACAAAATAATAACACAAATGTTTAGAAAAACAAATACAGACAACATTTGTTTGGAATTTGAATTTAAGCGGGTGCAGCAAATGCGTGAGAGGAATATGCGTCAGCAACAAACAGTTTGGAAATTAAAAAAAGGCAGATTATGTTGGAAAGAAATCTGCCTTTCTGAAGCTGAAGCTATCATAGAGTTTTGGTAACTTTGAACAAATGATATTTAAGCATTTTCCTAATGAGACTTTACCCGATATGGCAAGGTAGCTGGCTGCAATGGAGTTGGCTAGAGACTGTAAGGATTATGGACTTTAGTTCGGAAGGAAACTTATGAGACCATGAAATTTTCTATTCCTTTAGATGAAAATCATGCTCTATATTAAACGAGAGGTGGCTTCTTTCCTTTCGTTCTTGGTGATAAGCAGAATTAAGCCGGCAATAGCGTCAGTTTTTATAGGGTCCTTCCTGTTCTAATGGATGACACTTACCATAGCCCTCAAAGAGATGAATATAGAAAGTAAATTGGCTTAAAACGCACTCTTTCTTTCGACAACTTTAGCTTTCTTGATACCAATGTAAAGAAGCAATATAAAAAATAATAATGGAATCAGATATCATTCGAATTTAAACCTCTAGCATGTCGGCCCATGTCCGCTCTTTTCATAAAATTTGAAAGCACATTTTCTAACAAAGCTTCACTTATCTCCAATCAATACAGCGCCGAATTTCACCTTTCAGAGCATCAGCTGTTTATGGGTTGTTCACATTAATTTAGTAAAATTAATATCGCCAAATCGAGATTTAGCGCCTGGGAAATTTCTCATGCAATAATTGCATTGTTTGGATGCTTCTGTCATTTCTGGAGCCATCTTAGTTAAACTAAAGGTTACCGACGTCAATATTAGAAAATTGTGGCCACAAGAAATTGGCTATCATAGCTAGGTAATGCAGAGAATCGACGGTAATACCATTTCCTCGCTCACAAACCGTTACCATACGATCACTTTCCTTAAATTAAATGAGTCTTCGAGGACTGTTTGTTTATTTTGAGAGCCGCTTAAGCGACAATTTTGTTTGTTTATATAATTGCCTAATGCAAAACAAGCCTCATCACTAAAGCTGATCGAGTTTGTTGAAAAACGCATTATATGCAGCATATTTGAATGCTTCTTTGCTTGTTCTCCTTCTCTTTTCTTCTCCTTCTCTCAATCTTTCTGTAATCACAAATAAATAATTGCAGATAGATTGTATCGGTTCATTAGAAAACAAAACAAATTTTATAAACGATTCATTACGAATGAAATTGATTTCACTTGTAAATAATGGAAATCATGGAAATTCAGGCATTCGTTACATTTGTTGTTTGTAGGTTTGACGGAATCGATGCATTAGAACATGAAAGAAATTTTTATCGGTTCAGAAAGATGCAATTTTCAAGAAACATTATTTGATGCCATAATCAAAATAAATACAGAACCGGTTTTTAATCAATTAAAAACCGGTTTTTTAATCGAATAAAAACCGGTTCTTTAATCGAATAAATATCGGTTCATTCATTATGGAATAAAATATTTCAGATATAAGTTTCTGACATCATTATAACTCTGTAAATCTTCGAAGAAGATATCGTTGTGGTCACATTCGCTGTAACCGCTGTTTTGAGCCCTGTTATGGCTTGGGGTAAAATTAATCCATCTGTGTTTTACGCATAAGTGGCAGTGCCAACTTGAAGCTGTTAATGTACTCACAATCTAATGCTTGGTTACCAGTAAAGACTATCTGAAACTCCTAGTGAACACTGCAATCAAATTTAGGCTCATCCCATAATTTGAGTCGGAACTGATCCGCCATATAGTTTTACGAAGAGCCACATCATTGTTGGGCTAGGTGTACACACACAATCACACACACATACATAATTATTAGGCGAGAGTTACTATTGATGAGTTCCATTAGGTTTAGGTTAAGGGAAAATCGGAATTATCATTCCGATATGCTTAGCTTAAGCCGAGTGTGATTTCATCTCTGTTTTTCTATTGCAATTTACGAAGGTTACGCACTTCATTTTTTTCGCTCTTCTTTTAACCAACTTAGCAGATGGTGTTTCATTGTTCTGCTTCCCAAAAAAGCTGGCAGAACATCAGATTTTATAATGACGGCAACATTTCTTTTGGCGACAAGCGACAAGCTTCAGAGCGTATTTTTTTTACAAAATTACAGATGAGCTGACGTTAAGTGTTTGTACGGAAATTTAAAATTCTCGCTATGTATTCCTTAAGTGGATTCCGAAAATCCATCTTAGTTTTTGGTTTTAGTGGTCATGTTTTTTTTTTTGTTGGAATAAGAAGGGTTTGCCGGTGATTGTTTAAAAAGCAATAGCCTGGTAAATTCGCCACTATGTTTTCTAATTAAAATGTATTTTTTTAAATGAATGAAGGAATGAATACAGGTCGCTGTTGCTTCAAGCTTCCAGGATTATTTTGATAACAGGAAACTCCTTCTATCGGCTGCTTTAAACTTCGGTATTCCAACAAATGTTAAGAGTTGTTAAAGCCAAAGATGGAATATAACTCTCATGTGTGGGCCGGCGCCTTAAAGTTGGAATTGATCGACTGCGTATAGGAGAGAGCTAAGAGGCTCATTGGGGACAGTAGGGTTCCAACTTTATTCTCTTCCTGGAGACCCCCCGGTGGCACATATGTATGGTCTTTGGAGATAGCAACAACGTAGACCTGTGCAACTGGGGGAAAAAGGAAGCTCAGTCCCCTGAAGTCAGCAGGGGTACAACTGGAAACTCCGCCTTATTTCCACGGAAATCAGTGACCCGCAGAGTTTCGTTATTTGTCTCTTTAGACACTTAACTGTTTTCTGGCTGATTGGCCCTTTATGGGAGTATCGTGGTGATTGTAGTTTCGCGGCCCCATATCAGTCTATGGATCTATGGTGGCCAGGATCATTTCGCCGTAAATGACACGCTAGGTGAATGATCTAGTCCAGTGAGTATGCTAGACATATGTTCTGGACACGAGTTGAAAAGTCTCTAACTCTTAAGCAAGGAGTGATGATTTGCAGCCCTGCTCTGGAATTATCGAAGTTGCAACTAGAAAGTTCTGTTGCATAGAATTATAGCTTCGGCTTGCTAGGACGAGCATGACGTTCTAAATTATGCAGTGGTTTGATCCACCATCTGATTAAGGCTTCATGGCCAGGCGCGGATGTAAATCTAATCACACGTTGTTTCCCTGGAGTTCCCCCCTTCCCTCCCCCCCGGGGTGCCCCCCGGTGTTTATAGAATAGTTGACTATCTAGACCTGTGCAGCTGGGGGTATAAGGAAGTCCAGTCCCCTGAAGGCAGTAGAGGTCGACTGGAAGCTCCACGTTATTTCCACGGGAATCAGTAAGCCCCAGAGTTTCCGCTAATTGTCTCTTTAGACTTTTAGCTGTTTCTCTGACTGATTGTTGAGGTTGGCCCTTCGGGAGTATCGTGGTGGTTGTGGTTTTCCGGCCCTAAGCACGAACAGATTTTGTGGGCCAGGATCGTCTTGCCTTTAATAACACCAACGGATGAATGATATGGATCCAGTGAGCATGCTAATCATGTGTTTTGGATCAGGAGTTGGATAGTCTCCAGCTCTTCAGCAAGGAGTACTGGTTTGCAATCCTGCTTTGGAACCGCTGAAATTGCAACTGGGAAAGACCTGTTGCTGGAATTAGTCCTCGGCTTGCTAGGGTGTGAATGACGTTGCTTTTCATTCCCAGTGGTTTGACCACCATCTAATTGAGGCCTTCGGCCGGGTGTAGATGTAAATCTTATCACGAAATGTTTCCCTGGAGCATCGACGCAATATGAGATGTATTTCACTGTTTTATCGTTACTACAATCGTAAGAGCTCTAACGAAATTAGGGAACTTGTTCCCGGTACTCGCACGTTTTTGCGTTCAACTCGGTTTTCATTGAGTGCACCTCCATTTGTGGTTGATTGGCCAGTGAATCGCAGTACGCATTACAGGGAAAATTCGGGTTTTTAGCAGAACAGTTCTTATGTGGGATAAACTACCTCCAGAGGTCTTTGCTGTCACTTTCAATGTAGTAAAGTTCAATTTTAATTTAACACTACTCCCTCCTTCATCCTTCCCATAACCTGATTTCCTAGTTCTGGCACAATGCATTGCATGTGTAGGGGTCATCCCCAAAGTGCTGGTCCGAACGGAAGTAGTAAATCCTCTTATTGAATTATTTTACAATAAATTATCTTTTAGGGAAAACGTTCTGTCCATTTAAATATTTTAGAACACGAAACCCCTACAAAAGGCCAATAAACTTCAAATAGTTTTAAATAAGTTTTTAAGTAAATATTCATTCCTCAACTCGCTCCAGCGAATGCAAAAAATAAATCCATAATTTTTAAAAGCATGAAAACCAACAATACACGAATTAATTTACATTTTTTAAACTTGTAAAAAAAGCAACACCAACAATAACAACAACAACAACAACTACATGTAAAACCTACAAGCCGAAAGGAAAACAATTTTTGGTTGAACAATAAAAAGCGTTAAAGTCACGTTTCGCAAACTACTAAAGATAATAAAAATAAGGCATTTGAAAGCGTAATAACTGAATGAATAGAAATCTAAAAGTGCTAAAGAAATCTAAATTGAAATGAAACTAAAGAACGGAAATACAGTTACAATGGAAACGTACAACTTTAAATGAATAAAAAAAAGAGGGAACGCAAGAAAAGCATGGGGAAACAGCATGAGAAAATATTTATCACCTCATTTTCATAACTGACAGGCAAACAGGGCAATGAAATATAGTATAACAGCCAAGTTAAAATAGTGATAATTTTGGTGACATCCACATCACAGCCAAGAGAAACAGTGCGTGCTACTTGTTTTGTGTAACAATAGTTGTAAAATACAGCGCCCTCTATTATCCGGGGAATACTGTTGAAAGTCACCTGAATGCTGTTGACATGCCAGACAGTAGCAAGTTGACAATAACAAAAAAAAACGAGACATACAGATGACAACTGAAGACAGCAACAGTGCGAAAAGGAGGGTGGGTGTAACAATGTGAAAACAAGGTGAAAGGAGATTTGATGCCATCTACATAAATTCAAACAAACAAACAAACAAACAATTGGTATTAACTGGTTGGCGCCAAAGATTGAAGGAAGTCACTTTTATGCTGGGGAAAGAATCCCTAACTAAATTAGAAAAATTCTGAACCTGCACCGTGACGGGGAACTATATTCTCGTGCCACTATTGAGAAAGCATTGACCCAAAGGAGTTTTTTACATGCTCGACGACGAACAATACTGTCATTGATATAGTTTGTTGATTTTGCACATATTTGTTTTCTGGTGTTAGGATTCGAGGCTGGCGAGCAAGGGTTAGGACCCCCTGAAAACACTTATCCCAAAATTGGACGGGAATCTCGCCAGTTAATCGTAACGTAATCCAAGACAAGTAGAGCCCAGAGGAGTAGTCCTTGATATAAATAGCGTAATAAAAACCGTAAAAAATTTATCCATAATATTAAAATGGCGCCCAAAGGCAACAGGAACATGCGTGATAAGATTTACATCTGTACCTAGCTGTATAAGCCATAATCAGATGGTGGATCGTATCCCCCCCGGGGGCACATTTGTGGTCTTTATAGAACGCTCGACTATCTAGACCTGTGCAACTAGAGAAAAAGGGAGCCCAGTCCTCTGAAGTCAGCAGGGGTACAAAGTGTGATTTGTTTTACATCCGCACCTGGCTATGTAGCCTTAATCAGATGGTGGACAAACCACTATACATAATTTGGAACGTCATGCTCGTCCTAGATAGCCGAAGGTATAATTCTAAGCAACAGAACCACCTAGTTGCAACTTTAATGATTCCAGGACAGGGCTGCAAACCATCACACCTTGCTAAAGAGTTGGAGACTTTCCTACTCCTGTCCAGAACACATGTCTAGCATGCTCACTGGACTGGATCATTCACTTTGCGTGTCATTATCAGTGAGATGATCCTGGCCACCATAATAACCATCATACTGTTATGGGGCCGCAAAACCACAACCACCACGATACTCCCATATAGGGGCCAACCTCAATGATCAGTCCGAGAACTATTAAATGTCTAAAGAGACAAATAATGAACTCTGCGGGTTCACTGATCCCCGTGGAAATAAAGTAGAGCTTCCAGTTGACTCCCTGCCTGTCTTCAGGGGACTGAGCTCCCTTTATACCCCCGGTTGCACAGATCTAGATAGCTGTTACGTACTATAAAGACCATAAATGTGCCCCCGGGGGGGAGTCAGCAGGGGTACGAATGGAAACTCCACGTTATTTCCACGGAAATCAGTAGGCTCGCAGAGTTCCGTTATTTGTCTCTTTAGACATTTAACTGTTTTCGCTGGCTGATTATTGAGGTTGGCCCATATATGGGAGTATCGTGGTGGTTGTGGTTTTGCGGCCCCAAGCATGAATGATTATGGTGGCCAGAATCATCTCGCCAGTAATAACACCCACAGGCGAATGATTCAGTCCAGTGAGCATGCTAGATATGTATTCTGGACAGGAGTTGGAAAGTCTCCAGCTCTTCAGCAAGGAGTGGTGGTTTGCAGCCCTGCTCTGGAAACATCAATGTTGCAACTAGGAGAGATCTGTTGGTAGAATTAATCTTCGGCTTCCTAGAGCGTTAATGACGTTTGCTTTTCATTCCCAGTGGTTTGATCACCAACTGATTAAGGCTCCATAGCCAGGTACAGATGTAAATCTTATCACATCATGTGGATGAAATGTAGCGTCATCCTCGCCCTAGAACGCCTTCAGATACGTATACCCTCCAGTCACTCCCACTTGCAACTTCAAAAGCATAAACTTAATAAAACACATAAAGCTTAATAAAATTGAAGAACACAACCGCAAGCATGCTCACTGGATCTGGACCATTCATTGTGCTCATTGTGAATGATCCGGCTGCTGCTAGCCTTGAAGGGGACCGGACTCCCTTTTACCCCCGAAGACACATGTAATGACGGTAAAATTTCGTCCGAAACAAAAAAAAACAACAAATTTGGAGATGTCAGTTGGCCGCCTCGTTCATTTGATTTAGCGCCGCTGGATTATTTTTTCTGGGGCCATTTAACAGAATGGGTTTACGTGTTGGACATTTGTCCAACATCATAGTCCAATATTAATTCCCGTATATCTACTGTTCATAGGAAGTGGAAGGAGGAAACCTCTCTCCACAACCTAATTTCTTAGTTCTAGTACAATGCATTGCATATGAAAGGGTCATACCCCGAGTGCTCTACCTAAAAAGAATAAAAAGATATAGCCGCTGTAAAGCGAAGTATAAGGAATGATCCTGGAACATCAACTTTGCGCAATCTTTAAATTAAAGGTCTTCATTGTCAGGCTTATAAAGTAAAATTCGTTTCAGAACTAAAACCGTGCGACCATTTTGTGCGTGTTTGAAAAACTGAACGAAACGTTTTTGAATCTACTGTTTCAAAAACTGAACGAAAGGAATGCATTCTTCACAAAAGCTATCTTTAGTAATGCGGAGTCCAAATTTAATTAGGCGGTTATGTCAACAAACAAAATTGGGGTGCTCAAAATCCATATAGAGTCCTCGAAAAACCATTACATCCAAAGAAAGCGACCGTTTGGGCCAGTTTGTGGTCAGGCAGACTGGTATTTTTTCGAAAGTGAGTTAGGAAACACGGTCACCGTAAATTCTCAATGCTACCACACCATGATAACTAATTTTGTGTGACCTTAATTGGCTAATGCGGACATCAGTGGTCTTTGGTTTTAGCAAGATGGCGCCACAAGCCACCCAAGCAATCCAGTTATTGTAGGAGAAACTTTCCGATCGCATCACTTGTCATTTCGGCGATGTGATATGGTCGCCTTGCTTTTCCGATTAAATGCCGTTGGATAATTTTCTTTCGAGTTAGTTGAAAGACCGGGCTTAAGTGAATAATTCACAACTGACGCTCTGAGATAAGTGATAAGATTTATGTTTGTACCTAGCTGTGTAAGCTATAATCAGATGGTGGATCATACCACTGCGGATAAAACGTAGCATCATCTTCCCCTTTAGGCTAGGAGGTAGTGTACTAGCTTGTAAATATGGGGGTTGTGGGTTCGATTCCCAACGAAGACCTTGGTTTTTTTCACTACAGAAGATAAAAATTAACTGTCGGTGGAGCTGCTCAGCGATGAAGGCATAGTCACTGGTCGCTGTTGCTGTCTTTATACGGCAGTTAATTTCCGACTATCCTTCTGCTTTCACCACCTGTTTCATCTCTTCTCTATCCCTTTCCTAAAGAAGGTAGCACGGTACCTGACTAAATAGGCATTGTTGCCTGCAGTGCTACTTCTCTTTTTTATTAAAAAAAAAAGCATCATCTTGCCCCTAAAAGGCCTTTAGATACGTATATCCTCCGGTCACTCCTACTTGCAACTTCAAAAGCCTGAAGCAGGCCGCATCTCTCACTCCGTCTTGAAGAGTTGGAGACTATCCAAATCCTGGTCCAGAACGCATGAAGCTTAATATAATTTCAGAACACAACGGTATTCATGCTCACTGGATCTGGATCATTCATTGTGTTCATTGTGAACGATCTGTCCCAAACAACAAAAACGAGGGCCTGGAAACTACAAAAACCATCACGATACCACCGAAGGGGCAACCTCAATAATCAGTCAGAGAACAGCTAAAAGGCTAAGAAGATAAATAGCTTAACTCGGGGGCTTTACTGATTCTCGTGGAAATATAGTGGATTATCCATTGGTTTCCTGGTAGCCTTGAAAGGGATTGGACTGTCTTTTACTCCGTTGACAGTCAGTACGAGGAGATTTCCTCGTTGGGTAATGGTGGGGGGTAGTTGACGCTCTGTGATATGAATTTCAACTTTAAACTAAGGAGATTAGCCACGCTTGGCTATAAACTGTGCTTTAAGATTATGTGAAAAGAGCGGATGTCTGGCGACATGATAGAGATGGCGATTTCCGCTATTCCCCTTTATAGTGCTATCAAGAAAGAGTGTAGGTTTTAAGCTAATTTACTTCCTTACCTCAAACCCCATTTAACCCCATTACAAGACAAGACAGGAAAGTCGTGGTTAAGCCGAAAAGTTAGAATCCAGAATAAACTTCCTGTAAAGGACGTTCCCGCAGCCTCAATGTGAGAAAGTTAATATCCATAATAAAAATATTCAAACACTAGTCCCGCTATTAACGTTCTCAGATTCTCCTTAGCCGGTATTAGCGTTGGCACAGTATTTAGTAAAGTTTATACCACTACAACAAAAACAACATAAATTCCTGTTGCCACCATTCATATTCACATTCACGAATTGTACGCAGCGCAAATAATAAAAATATTTGAAAATATTTTGTACATGAGCTATGAAGGAAGAGATGGGCTGTTCCAAAATAATATTTTATGCAGCAAAATACAGGCAGCGTAGGAGTAGTAAGAGAAGGCGGTGAAGAGAGAAGGAGAGATAGAAGGTAGAGAAAGCCATTGACAACAGAGTAACGACAACAACATTTTTTCTATTATACAAATACTGAAAAGCCTTGCCGTATGTGATTATTTTTGACTAACTGCCTGCCAGCCTGCCAGCCTGCCACCCTGCCTTCCTGCCTGCCATTTTATTTATTTTCCTTTTAAAATGGTTTGTTTTCGTTTGCTGTTCTCTGGGGAAAAATCAATGGTAAAACGTTACGACTTTGGCACTTGTTAAAAGGAATAAAGAAAAGCAAGCAAATGTTTAAAAGCGCGTCTTGTTGTTTTTAGCTCTTTAAGGATACAAACAGGACAATAGCAGCAGCCTTTTTAAAATTGACAATATAATTTCAGCTGTAATTCTACATAAAAATTTATTGACAATTTTTCACAGAAATCTTTGATATTTAAGGACTTTTGACACAAATTTAAATGAAATTGTTTTGTTTTTACTGCTTCTTCCTTTCTTCCTTCCTTCCTTGAAGTTTGAAGGCTTTTTCGAAGCATTGACATTCATGGGTTTTCGCAGTTAAAGGAAAAAAAGGAAATGACACTCGCATGTTTTGTTTGTTTTAAGGGCCAACGACTTCTGGTTGGGTAATTTTATTTGGATAATTTCCAAAAACTATTAAAAGAGTCCTTAACAAACAATTGCTGTGCTGGTCAGGCTCGAGTTTAATGAACCTTTTCCTAGTTGAAAGGCTAAACTTAATATTAATTGCTTTCAAAAGTTGACAAAATATCTTAAAGCAGGACACTCAGTGAATGAAAGCAAGGAAAATAAAGAATTTAACCGGTTTAACCGGTTCAAAAAAAACCGAATCGAGAAAAATCAAAAAAAATTATATGGGAATTTTAAACCGTAAAAAATCAACATGTTTCTCCAATAAAAAATTCTCTAAAGTTAATAATATATTCTTAAAATAAATATTAATCGCAAACCGAACCGGTTCTTTTAAAAAATTAACCTAATCATGGGACTCACTACCTAAGCTCTAAATAAGATATTTATTTCATTCATAAGAAATCAATTTCATTTAATAGAACAATTTCTTTCAAAATTAAAAAAAAACCGGTTCATTTTATAATCGATTAAAAATTTGAATTTTTTTATTTAAAATGAAGCATCTTCCAAGTTAAATAAAAATTAAGTTAGAAATCAATTATTTCCCAGCAGACATTCAAACGGTTTTAAATGGATATTAATCGAATAAAAACCGGTTCATTTTATAGTCGATTAAAAATTAGAATTTTATTTATTTAAAAACAACCATCTTCCAAATTAAATAAAAATTAAGTTAGAAATCAATTATTTCCCAGCAGACATTGAAACGGTTTTAAATGGATATTAATCGAATAAAAACCGGTTCATTTTAAAAACGAATAAAAATTAGAACTTTATTTATTTAAAAACGAACCATCTTCCAAATTAAATAAAAATTAAGTTAGAAATTAATTATTCGCCAGCAGATATTGAAACGGTTTTAAATGGATATTAATCGAATAAAAACCGGTTAATTTTATAATCGATTAAAAATTTCTTTCAAGTTAAATAAAAATTAAGTTAGAAATTAATTATTCGCCAGCAGATATTGAAAAGGATTTAAATGGATATTAATCGAATAAAAACTGGTTCATTTTATAATCGATTAAAAATTTGAATTTTATTTATTTAAAAACGAACCATCTTCCAAATTAAATAAAAATTAAGTTAGAAATTAATTATTGGCCAGCAGACCTTGAAACGGTTTTAAATGGATATTAATCGAATAAAAACCGGTTCATTTAATAATCGATTAAAAATGAGAATTTTATTTATTTCAAAACAACCATCTTCCAAATCAATTATTTCATAGCAAACATTGAAACGGTTTTAAATGGATATTAATCGAATAAAAACCGGTTAATTTTATAATCGATTAAAAATTTGAATTTTTGTTTATTTAAAAACGAACCATCTTTCAAGTTAAATAAAAATCAAGTTAGAAATTAATTATTTCCCAGCAGATATTGAAACAGTTTTAAATGGATATTAGTCGAATAAAAACCGGTTCAAAACCAAACGAATAAAAGGTAAACCATAAATTCTGCTATTTTATTTATAAATAAGTTTAATAAAAGAAGTCTTAGTATTGGAATTGTCTGTACTTAAATTCTTATCAATTCATTGAATCGGTTTATTAGAAAACGAAACAAATTTTAAGCGATTCGTTAATAATAAAGAACCTTTTAAAGAAATCTGTTGAGAATACAGTATTATATTTAATAAAAATTTATTTTATATCACTATCAAAATAAATGCAGAAATGCAGAAATCGAATAAAAACCGGTTCATTTACCATCGAATAAAAATTTTTTTTAGTTATAATCTTATAAAGAATTAGTTGATTTATTTATAATTTCTTTCTTTAAAATCAATGAAAATAAATACAAAACCGGTTCATTTTTAATCGAATAAAAATCGGTTTAAAAAACAAACGAATAGATGGTAAACCGCGAATTCTGATATTTTATTTATAAATACGTTTAAAAGTAGAAGTCTTAGTGTTGGAATTGCCTGTACTTAACTTCTTATCAATTTATTGATTCGGTTTATTAGAAAACGAAACAAATTTTAACCGATTCGTTAATAATGAAGAATCTTTTAAAAAATCTGTAGAAAATACAGTATTATATTTAATTAAAATGTATTCACTATCAAAATAAATGCAGAACCGGTTTTTTAATCGAATAACAACCGGTTCATTTACCATCGAATAAAAATTTTTTTAGTTATAATCTTATAAAGAATTAGCTAATTTATTCATATTTATTCCTTTCTTTAAAATCAATGAAAATAAATACAGAACCGGTTCATTTTTAATCGACTTAAAACCGGTTAAAAAACAAACGAATAGATGGTAAATTCTGCTATTTTATTTATAAATAAGTTTAATAAAAGAAGTCTTAGTGTTAGAATTGCTTGTACTTAAGTTCTTATCAATTCATTGAATCGGTTTATTAGAAAACGAAACAAATTTTAACCGATTCGCTAATAATGAAAAATCTTTTAAAGAAATCTGTTGAGGGTACGGTATTATATTTAATTAAAATGTATTCTATATCAGTGGCTATATTAATACAGAACCGGTTTATTTTTAATCGAATAAAAACTGGTTTTTAATCGAATAAAAACTGCTTCATTTACCATCGAATAAAAAGTGTTTTTAGTTATAATCTTATAAACATTTTTTTTTGGATTTATTTATAATTCCTTTCTTTAAAGTCAATGCAAATAAATACAGAACCGGTTAATTTTTAATCGAATAAAAACCGGTTCATTAACAAAGGTGTGAAAAAGAAACATATAATTTTACTGTTATTTATAAATAAGTTCAACAATGGAAACCCAGGTATTCGTTTGCTGTATGTAGGTTGCTAAGAAAATTTAATGGAATCGGTTCATTAGGAAATTTTAACCGGTTTATTGAGAATAAAATATAAAAATTGAAACTTTTTAAGAAACCTATTGTAAATATGAAATAATACACATGTTTATTGATACCATAATCAAAATAATTGAACAACCGGTTTGTAATCGAATAAAAATCGGTTCACCGAATAAAAAATTTTTTTAAGTTATAACATAATCAGGAATGGTTTTGTTCCTTCCTTTAAAATCAAGTAAAATAAATACAGAACCGGTTTTTTAATCGAATAAAAACCGGGTAATCAAATAAAATTTTTTTTAGTTATAATTTAACAAAAAATAGCCGTAATCGAGTAAAAATTAAACCAAAAATAGCCCCGTCCCTTCCAATAAAAATCGTGTGAAAATTTTTTATCACATCTTAAAAGAATTAAGAAAATCTTAAAAAATTAAAAAATATGTTTTTAATTAACAAAAAAAAAACACTGCAATTTAGAATTGTTATTAGAAACGTTATTAGGGTCAACGAGAACATAAGTGATTTCTTTACAATTTATTTAAAATGTTGTGATGGAATTAAAACCCGTTTCCGTTATTGAAAAAACGCTATTTATTCTGGTTGCATGTTTCTTTAATCAGCCCCAATAAATTGTTTTAATCCCTGTTAACATTTTAATTTGTTTTCATTCTTCCTTGTATTTATTCCCAGTTAGAGTTCAAATAAGTTACTGCTGCTGACGCTGCTGCTGCCTTATTTAACTTAACGCCTTGTTAAATAGACTTAAAGCATGGAAAATTAAATTAAAAAGCAACAATTGGCACTTCGTCATAAACCTTTTTTGTATTCACGCCCTTTTAAACTTTGAATAATCAATTGTTGCTGGCGGTAATTTCATAACATTCTCACACCTCGTCATTCTTTTACAATAACCGCATACAGACATCATCTTGAGGCAGTAGAAAACACACTCAAGTTCAATGGATTATTACCCCGTTTATAATTCTTTATTCTCTTTCTTTGGTTTTCCACAGCCACACACACACTTATACAACAAAGCAATTAACAGTCTGATGTTGAATAGGAATTGGTGAAAAGAAAGAAAACAAATTAAAGCCCACTTAACAGCTGTTTAGCCAACAAAACATAAAAACAAACCTTTCAGCCAAATAGCAAGAAAATGTAGAGCAAATCAAAAGTAAAACAAATAAAAAAAGGAGCTGTTAAATTGACAATTAAATGGCGGCAATTTTTTCTCTCAACAGTTTGATTCTCTTAAGTCGTGTGTTTTTATTGACAGTAAAAGCAATAAAAGGAGATTATTTACACTACATACTTATGACTTCAAAACAAAAAGTAAATTATGGCATTGAGTCATGATTATATTTTTAAATTTAAAAATACTTAAAAGCTGTTTGTTTTAATTATAAAGAAAATGATAATGATGATGATGATGCATTCTGCATTCTGCATCAAGCGGTTAAGTTTTTGTTCTCCGTGAAAATAATTGTGTTGTGTTTATTTCGTATTAATTATTAAAAAACAGTTTTTTTATTCGATTAAATAAAATTAATCGATTAAAATTAATCGATTAAAATTAATCGAATAAAAATTTATTCCCTTCTTAACTAAACTTCAAAATATTTACATAATTATACTTTTTTTTTTGCAAAATATCTTTCATTTGATTTTCAGTTTCATATTTATTCGAATAAAACAAAAATATTTCATACTTTCTTTAACAAAAAATGTACATTTTGCTGCAGAAATAAACATTCCATTTCTGTTATTTTTTATATGATTTTAATTATAAAAAACACAGTCTGTTTTTCATTTAATTTTATTAAAAAACGATTCATTATGTAACCGAATTAAATTAACCGGTTTGTTTATTTTAACTGGACTACATATTCCATTCTTAACTAGCTGTATTTTTTATTACAAAAAAGTTTTTTTATTCCACTAAATAAAATCGAATTTTTTCAGTCGATTAAAGTTAATCGATTAAAATTAATCGAATAAAAATAATCTCTCATAATTTATTCATTTCTTAATTCAACTTTACATAATCATAGTTTTTTTTGCAAAATATCTTTCATTTAATTTTCAGTTTCATATTTATTCGAATAAAACAAAAATATTTCATAGTTTCTTTAATAAAAAATGTACATTTTGCTGCAGAAATAAACATTCCATTTCTGTTATTTTTTATATGATTTTAATTATAAAAACACTATCTGTTTTTCGTTTAATATTCTTATAAAACGATTCATTATATTACCGAATTAAATTAACCGGTTAATTTTTATACAAATGTAATCCAATTGGTTTGTATATTTTAATTTCATTACATATTCCATTCTTAACTACGACTAAAAATAATTTCGGATTTTTTTAATCGATTAAAATAATTCGAATAAAATTATTCGATTATAAATTCATTTCTATTCATAGATTCATTTCTTAAGTAAATTTCAAAATTTTTACATTATTATACATTTTTGCAAAACATTTGATTTTTAATTTATTGTTATTCGATTAAAACAGAAACTCTTTTTATTTATTTCGATAAAAATTTATATTTTTCTACTTAATTATACATTCCATTTTTGTTATTTTTTATATGAAGAGCAATCTGTTCTTTATTTAATTTTATTATAAAACGACTCATTATATAATCGAATCAAATTAACCGATTAATTTGTTTACAAATGAAATCTAATTGATTTGTATATTTTGAACTTAATTACATATTCCATTCTTAATTAGCCGTATTTTATTTATTATTAAAAAATGTTTCTTTATTCGATTAAATAAAATCGGATTTTTTCAATCGATTAAATTATCGATTTAAATTTAACAATTAAAATTAATTGATTATAAATTTATTTGTTCCTAATTAAACTTTAAAGCTTCTGCAAAACTATAAATTTTTTTTTTGTAAATATTTTTGATTTTTAATTTTATAAAATGAATAAAAACGGTTCATTTTTACTCGACTAAAATAGAAACATTTTATATTTTCCTTGATAAAAATATAAAATTTGCTACTTAAATTCTTGTTATTTCTCTTATGATTTTAATTCAATTTGTTTTTCATTTAATGTTATAATAATCCGGTTAATTTTTATTCGAATGTATTCTAATTGGTTCGTATGTTTTAACTGGATTGCATGTTTTATTTAAACTGGGCCGATTATTTTCAATATTACATTATTTGTTCGCGTTATATTAATCGATTAAATTTTATTCGAATAGAACTGAAATATTTGATATTTTATTGATTAATAAGTGTATATGTTTTACTTTATTATTTCTAAATCTGTCGTCAAATTTTTATTTCCATTTAAATTAAGCGACTCGTCGTTAAGCACATAAAAGACACCGGTTAATGTTTATTCGAATATTTTATTCGAAAATAAAATAAAATTTATTGAATTTAGTTTTTACTTTATTTTTTCTAAATCAGTTATCCATTTTTTATTTAGCTTTAAATAAAAATTAATCGAATTGAATAAATCGTTTAATTTTTATTCGAATATAAGAGAACCGGTTCAAATTTTTTACACTATAATGCATATTTTATTCTTTAATTATACATTTCATTTCGATTAATATAATTAAATTTTAAATAAATTCGTACTTCTTACATTTCTATGAGTTTCGTGTTGATAAACAAATTTTATTCGATATAAATTTGTTTAAATTTATTCGATTTGAAACGAATCGGTTTATTTGTTCGCTTTTTAGATTAATTTTTCATCGGGATATTTAAATTTTCACTTGGATATAATTTCAGGAACACAGTTTTTATTTCTTTACTTTATTATATTTTTTCAATTTTATTCGATTAAAATTTTTAAAATTCCTTAAAAAAATTAATTGCTTAATTTATGTTTTTATTAATTCTAATTATATATCAAATTTTTATTCGTTTTATTCTAAGTGAATCATATAATATAATATAATTATTTATTCGATTGTTAAGTGATGAAATTTTTTTATTCGTGCTTAAGGGAATCGATTTATTTATTTTTATTCGGTCTTAAATAAATTGGTACTTATTTAATTTCTATGAGTTTCAAGTTTATAAGCTGATTTTATTCGAAATAAATTTGTTTGTAATATATTCGTTTGGAAACGAATCGGTTTATTTATTCGATTGTTTAGCAATCGATTCTTTTTTGGCCTGAATCTTAATGAAAAATTTAAATATTTTTTTGGATGTAATTTAAGGAAATAATTTTTTATTTTCCAGCTTTTTTTATATTTGTTATATTTTATTCGATTAAAAATTTAAAATTTCTTTAAAAATTATTAATTTAAATTTATTAATTTATGCTTTCATTAATTGTAATTATATATAAAATTATTATTCGTTTTATTGTACGTGAAAAATAAATATAATTTTTTATTCGATTGTAAAAAGATGGTTTTTGTTTTTATTCGTTATTAAGTGAATGGATTTATCTTTATTCGGTTTGAAATAAAGTGGTATTTGTTTATTTTCTATATAAAACGATTATATTTCATTACGATAAACCCTTTTACTCTTCGTTCTACTTTTAATTTAGTGATTAAATTTTATTCGTTTTTACTTTTAGCGATTTAGTGATTGATTGATATTGATTAAGGCGATTGATGTTGACGTCGATGGATATTGACATAGTTTGTGCTTCATTCGCTTTACTTCTTTTTAAATTCCCGACATTTTATTTTTTTTCGAATAATTATTCGATTATTTATTCGATTAATTATTCGATTAATTATTCGATTCAAAATAAATTTTTGTTATCTTTAAATTTTTGGATAAATTTTCTACTTTAAACATTTTTTTCTTAACCATATTGGCTCCTTATTTTCTTTCTTGATTTCTGGAAAAATAAAAATAATTCCACTATAAAAACAATCTGCCACAAGAATAACAAATAGAACTCCAAGTTAACACTTTATAAAACTTTCAGCATATAAAATGATTTTGTCATTTACAATTTCCCACCTACGTTTACCTGAATTTTTCATTAATTATTAATGCATTTCAACCAGCAACGATGATGATGATGCCAATGATTGTCTACACACAAACACACACACGCAAACACATACACAAAATTTGAAGTTACCAGCAACTGCAGAAATAAAAATAAAAGAATCAGTTTTTGCTTACGTGTTGCATAATTCAGGCTTTTATTCGTTTCCTTTTTTTTTCTTTTTCTTTTCATATAAAACAGGATAACGAAAACTCGTACAGTGAATAGAATTTATTGAAGCAGTTAAACATCATATCTTTGCCGTTAAATAAAATAGTACAACAGACATTTGAAATAAAAAATTACATGAAATCAAGAGATGAGAGGATGAGATGAGAAGAAAAGAGCAGAAATATTTAATATCAAAGATAAACAATGACTTTGGCTTTTGCTACAAGTCTTTCACAGTTTCCATGAACTTTGACCTATAATGAAAAAAAAAAAATTTCTATAACCTCTCGGGGGCGGTAGAAAACCTCGGTCGCATTACAGGGTTCTTCATAAAGGCACAGAAGTGAACTTTTAAACTTAGACTTTAACAATCATTTAGACAGTTTGTCTTTAAACGTCTTTCTGTAAGTGATATAACGATGAATCAGGATTCCTGAAACGGGCCCGCCTGTAAACCTTAAAAGATGAAGAATATCGTCTTATGTTTAAGAAATTTCAGAAATACTCACAAAAAAGCTGTGAGGAAGGCGGTTAAGCAATTTATGGAGATGGTTTAGGCGATTAAAATTGTTTACAATTAAAGTTTAGGGTTTCCCTTAAAAAATATTTTGCCCTAAGTGTAGGTTTAAGTTTTAGAAGATCAGAGAAGAAGAAGAATATACTTATACTAATATCGATTTTATTATCGGTGTTTAAATTCTCATTCGAGTTTAATTGAACCGGTTAATAAGAAAAAAAATTTTAATCGATTCATTTAACCGATTCATTCAAATGAAATATTGTCTTACTAGCAGACTAATTTATCAACTTATAATTCTACTATTTCGCAGTGATGAAAATCATTATAGTCATATCACGAATTGGACTTATATTCGCATTACGGTTATTTTGAATCGGTTTACTACAGAATAGAGATATATTGGAAATTAAAAAAAAACTGTTGGGAATATCAAATAATTCACAATTTTAGTATAAAAACAAATTTTAGAACCGGTTAATTTTTAATCGAATAAGAACCGGTCTACGGTTGTTTCGAATCGGTTTACTACAGAATAGAGAAATATTGGCAATGTAAAAAAAAAACTGTTATGAATATCAAATAATTCAAAATTTTATTATAAAAAAACAAAAATTACACAACCGGTTAAGTTTTAATCGAATAAGAACCGGTTCACCTACAAACGAATAAAATATAAACAGATAATTCTGCAATTTTATTGTAGTAGTTCATTAAAACCATATATTGATATCACAAATTGTTCTTAAATGCGCATTATAGTTAGATTGAATCGGTTCACTAGAGAAAAAGAACACATTAACCGGTTCGTTAAGAATTCGATAAAAAATTTTTAATAAAAAAAAAATAATGTTGAAAATAAAAAATAATAAACAACTTTATTATTTATTATTGTAAAAAAAATACAAAATCGGTTAATTTTTAATCGAATAAAAACCGGTTAACTAACAAACGAATGAAATATAAACCAATAATTCTGTCGTTTTACTGCAGGAATGAAATTCTAATGTTGATGTCATAAATTGTGCTTAAATTCGCATTACGGTTTGACTGAATCGGTTAATTAGGGAAATGGGACACATTAACCGGTTCGTTAAGAATTAAATAAAAATTTTGAATTTTTTTAAAAAAATTATTGAAAATATAAAATAATAAACAACTTTATTATTTATTATTGTAAAAAAAATACAAAACCGGTTAATTTTTAATCGAATAAAAACCGGTTTACGAACAAACGAATGAAATATAAAGCGATAAATTTGCCGTTTTATTGCAGGGATAAAAATTCTAATATCAAAAATTCTGCTAAATTCTTGTTACGGTTTAGTTGAATCAGTTCATTAGAGAACAAAGAAAACAGTAACCGGTTCGTTAAGAATGAAATAAAAAATTTGGAATTTAAAATAAAACTTGACAATACATAATATATTATTATAAAATTTATTATAAAAACAAATTAAGAATCGGTTAATTTTTAATCGAATAAAAACCGGTTTACTTAAAAACGAATAAGAACAAAAACCGATTATTCTTCCCTTTTGTTGCTGTAATTCATGAAATTCAAATATTGCTACCATAAATTGTGCAAAAATTCGCGTTACGGTTGAATTGAATCGGTTCATTGGAGAACAAAGAAAAGCGTAACCGGTTCTTTCAGTATGAAACAAGTAATTGGGAACTACAACAAAGCCCCGTTGAGAATGTCTAATAATACCTAATTTATTATTAAACAAATTATTATAAAAAAATACAAAACCGGTTAATTTTTAATTGAATAAAAACCGGTTGACTAACAAACGAATGATATATAAATCAACAATTTTGCAGTTTTATTGCAGGAATGAAGTTCTAATGTTGATGTCGTAAATTGTGCATAAATTCGCATTACGGTTTGCCTGAATCGGTTAATTAGGAAAAAAGGACACATTAACCGGTTCGTTAAGAATTAGATAAAAAATTTCGAATTTTTTAAAAAAAATTATTGAAAATATAAAGTAATAAACAACTTTATTATTTATTATTATAAAAAAATATAAAACCGGTTAATCTTGAATCGATTAAAAACCGGTTTACTAACAAACGAATAAAATATAAACCAACAATTTTGTCGTTTTATTAAAGGGATGAAAATTCTAATATTGCTATCAATTTTATTTAAATTTACGTTACGGTTTAATTGAATCGGTTCATTAGTGAACAAAGAAAATAGTAATCGGTTCGTTAAGAATAAAATAAAAAATTTGAAATTTAAAAGAAAACTGTTGAGAATGTCTAATAATACCTAATTTATTATTATAAAAATTATTATAAAAATAAATACAGAACCGGTTAATTTTTAATCGAATAAAAACCGGTTTACTTAAAAACGAATAAAACATAAACCGAATATTCTTCCCTTTTATTGAAGTAATTCGTAAAATCCAAATATTGGTATCATAATTTTTTTTTAAAATTCGCATTACGGTTGGATTAAATCGGTTATTTAGGGACACATTAATCGGTTCGTTAAGAATTAGATACAAAATTTGGATTTTTTTTTAAAGTATTTAAAATATAAAATAAAAAACAACTTTATTATTTATTATTATAAAAGCAAAACAAAACCGGTTAATTTTTAATCGAATAAAAACAAACGAATCGAATATAAATGAAACCAAATATTTGGAATTAAAAACAAACTGTTCAGAATGTCTAATAAAGAATGCATAATTTTATTATTTATAATACAGAACCGGTTAATTTTTAATCGAATAAAAACCGGTTTATTAAGAAAGCATAAATCAATCAAACATATTTACGATGTTTTATTTATAAATAAATCAAACAATTGGAATCGAAATATTCGTTAGATTTGTTGTATGTATGTTGCACGATTCGCGATATTAACACATGAACGAAATTTTAACCTGTTCGCGCAAAATGAAAAAAGAAATTAAAAAATCTTTTACTTGGTTTTCCCTAAGAAATGTTTAATTAATTATATAACAGGATATTTACTAAAAAAAAACATATTTTTAAAATTTATTATAAATCCCTGGGATACCCTATGCCTACATCACTTTTAAGGGTGGCAGGCAAGCCATGCTTAAAAATAAGAAAAATTAATAGATAACTTCTGTTAAATTCCAAACATATTATTCAATTTATTTTATGATAGTAGGGTGCTTCACGAAATTGTTTTGTTACACTGAGTATAAAGTCTACATTTGGTATAAAGTCTACATTCCCATCTCTGCACAAATTGTATTACGTGCTGCCTTTATTTGTGTGCATTAAGTTCAGCAAAGCATTTTTTAAATAATTGATTAAATGGCTGCCTATAACAGTTATTCAACTGATTTGTTTCTTTTCTTTTACTTATTTTTTTTAAAACACTTTCTTAACCTCTTTTTTTTGCCTCTGGCAGATGTACATGTGTGTGTACGTAAGAATTTGAATATGAATGTAATTGTACTTTTGCGCCACTGTGCTGTGCTATTGTTTAATCTCAATTTTGTATTTTTATTTAAATGACAACAAAATTGATGTTGCAGTTTTATGATAAATTTGTTTAAAATTCTATGATATTATGACAAGCAAGCTTGAGTTATAAAGATTATATTTCACATTAAAAATATTTTAATAAAATATAACATGCGATTAAAAAGTTTTTCCATAATTTATTGCAGCCTTCCGTGAATTAAACACTTTATTAAAGTTTATAACCTCTCAAAACTTAATGTTTGTAAAGAAAATTGTGCTACTTAAAAGTATTTAAAATTATATAGCATGCGATAATTGTTTTTTATTAATAATTTGCATGCTATAGTAAAAGAAAAACTACTAAATTGTTAATATCTCAAAAATTAATATTTACAACAATAGTTTATAGTCTGAGAAATATTAAAAAAATATAGCATGCGATAAAAAAGTTTTTTTTTTTAAACAAATCTTTAGTATTCTTCAGTGGATTGCATACTTAATTTTTGTTGTTAACATTTCACAACTTAGTGTGTGCAATGATATTATTGCTGACTTAAATAAATTTTTAAATTATAGCATGCGATAAAAAAAGTTGTCTTATAAAATAAAAATTGAAAACTTGATTGTACTTGTTAATATCTCAGAACTTGATGTTTAAAACATTAGTTTATCGAATTAAAAATATTTGAAAAAAATATAGCATGCGATAAAAAAAGGTTTTCTATAAACTATTACTATTTATCAGCTAATTGCGTAATTATTGAGCTTTTAATATACCAGAAACTAGTGTACGAAACGATTTTGATATTAATATATTGCAAAAAATATAGCATGCGTTAAAAATGTATTTTCCAAAAATCATTAGTATTCTTCCGTGAATTCCATTTTAAATGTAAATATTAACATTTCAGAACTTCATGTATGCAACGATTTTATGTTGACCGAAGTATATTTTTAAAATATAGTAAGCGATAAAAAAAGTTTATTTAAAAAAAAAATTGCATTTTTTTAGTGAATTGAAAACTTTATTGCACTTGTTAACATCTCAGAACTTGATGTTTGAAACGTTAGTTAATCAAATTAAAAATGTTAAAAAAAATATAGCATGCGATAAAAAAATATTTTCTATAAACTATTCATCAGTTAATTGCGTAGTTATTGGGTTTTTGAAATTTCAGAACTTACTGTACGAAACGATTTTGATATTATTATAGTAAAAAAAATATAGCATGCGATAAAAATGTCTTTTCCAAAAATCATTAATATTCTGCCTTGAACTCCATGCTTAAATGTAGTTGCTAACATTTTAGAAATTAGTGTATGCAAAGATTTTATGTTGACTGAAGTATATTTTTAAAATATAGCATGCGATAAAAAAGTTTATTTTATAAAAAATTGCATTTTTCTAGTGAATTGAAAACTTCATTGTAGTTGTTAACATCTTGAACTTGATGTTTGAAACGTTAGTTTATCGATTTAATAAAATTTTTAAAAAATATAGCATGTGATAAAAAAAAGGTTTTCTTTAAACTATAACTATTTA
This sequence comes from Trichopoda pennipes, assembly GCA_030448955.1. Lineage (NCBI taxonomy): Eukaryota > Metazoa > Arthropoda > Insecta > Diptera > Tachinidae > Trichopoda > Trichopoda pennipes. The sequence goes on along the minus strand of JASKUP010000056.1, from coordinate 2,614,873 downwards.
TAAGCTAATTGCGTAATTATTGAGCTTTTAATATTTCAGAAATTAGTGTACGATTTAAATATATTTAGAAAAATATAGCATGCGATAAAAAATTTGTTTCCTAATGAACTTAACTGTAGCTATGAGCATCTCAGATCTTAATGCAACGTTAGTTTATTACCTTAAGAAATTTTTAAAAAAATATAGCATGGGATAAAAAGTTTCTTTTTAAAAAATTACTAGTATTCCTCAGTGAATTGCGCTCTTAATTGTAGGTCTTAACTTCTCAAAACTGAATGTTTAAAACGTTAGTTTATCGAATTAAAAATATTTTAAAAAAAATATAGCATGCGATAAAAAAAGTTTTCCATAATCTATTACCATTCATCAGCAAATTGCATAGTTATTGAGATTTTAATATTTCAGAAATTAGTGTACGACACGATATTATGATGGTTTAAATATATTTTATAATATAGCATGCTATAAAAAAGGTGTTTCATAAGCAGTTAGCGTTCCTCAGTGAACTGTGCACTTAATTGTAGTTATCGGCATCTCAGAATTTAATGTTCGCAACGTTAGTTTATCGAGTTGAAAATATTTGAAAAAATTTAGCATGCGATAAAACGGGTTTTATTCTTTTTAAAAAATTATTAGTATAAAGCATGCGATAAAAAAGTTTTTCCATAAATTATTAACATTCTTCGGTCAATTGCACATTTAGTTGTAGTTATACTTAGGTATTTCAGAATTTAGTGGTGGCAATGATCGTTTATCCACTTGAAAATATTAAAGAAAAATAGCATGCGAAACATTTTATTATCTTAAATTAGTTGCATTCTTTAAATCCAGTACTCTATTGTGGTTTTCAACATCTCAGAACATAATGTGTATAAGGATAGTTCATCCACTCAGATATATTAAGAAAATATTGCATGCGATAAAAAAGTTTCTCCATGAATTATTTGGATTATTGCACACTTTATTGAGTTTTTAGCATCTAAGAACTTAGTGTACGCTTGCCAAACTAGAAGAGAAATAAAAACGGCCTCTCGAGGTCTAAACAGTTGAGTTAAGCGCACTAGTATCACGGGTACTTGTTGCCGCAGGGCTACGGCCCTGTTTCTGTTTACTGGTGAGGCCTCTCGAAAGGTTACGTGGTGACTGTGATTAAAAATTTGTTGCTTTTTAAAGCCTTAGAAGAGATGTTACCACATGGTAACATCCAATGCCTGATGCTTCATATATAGTAGAACAAAGAGTTGTATAGTCTCCAACTTTTGAGCATGGAGTGGGGTACGGTCTTGCTTACTGTGCTCTTAAAAATTACTACCACGGCGTATATGCACCTAAGTGTGTATGCACCTTAGGGTAAAGTTGAACACATTACAAAACGCACAGTGGTAGAACTAGCGTCATATAAGGGCTAAACGACCAGGTGCTGACTTTAATCTATATGACATCTGTTACTAAGGGGTTATTCTTTATATTTAAGTTTTGTATTAAATTTTTTGTACTTAAAGCGGACATGAAAGTACTTAAACCTGTAGTGCCTAACAATTTCAGTGCTAAAACAAGGTTACGTACATTAACATCACTTTACTATTGGACTACCCTTTAATGCAGAATTTTATTTTACGATTGAATTCGTAAAGAAACACATTAATTTCCCTAGCCGAAAATAGATTTAGCCAACAAATATAATCTCAAAACCACGTTTTTTTTGTTTGTTTCAAGAAATTTCAAGCAGCTTACCCGCCAATTTTGTTCTTTGCTTTTCAACGAAAATCAATTTGCCCGCAAATTTTATATTTTAAAGGTTATATTTTTAATAGAATCGATGTATTATGAAGTAAAACTCTACATTTTATTTGTTAATGAGTCGAAAGTTTAATTTAAAGGGTTCCAATGGATTAATGTTAGTTATAATAGCCAAAAGATGATGGTGATGTTGTTTAAGCAATAGCATATGTAGGTGCAATTCATAGAATAAATGGAATAATGGAAGGTTTCGTATATAAAGACATCCTATAAAATGAAGTGCTTCCACATGCAGAGAAGGAAATGGCTCTTAAGTGGCGGTATCAGCACTATAACGCATTACAAAACCCACAGTGGTGAGACCAGTGTCATATTAGGGAAAAACGGTCATGTTTTGACATGAAAGTACTTAAAGCTATAGTTGCTGACACTTTCGGTTCGAAAACAAACATGTAATATACGTACGATAAAAGTCACTTGACTATTGGGCTACCCTGTAATGTAAAATTTTATTTTTCCACTAACTGCTAATAGTGCACGTAGTTGTCTTGACGTGTCTGCTGATCATAAAAAACCACAAAATATTTTTCCCAATATTACATCACTTTTGGGGCACCCTTCAATTTTTAAAAATTTTTTATTATAGTGATGATAGTGATACACGTCTTCTGTGGAAAAATGAAAAAGTCTATTAATAGTTAGATAGAGGTCTGTGACGGACGGAAGGACAGACAAAGAGACAGACAGACATTGCGCTATGCTAAGGACAGGTTAAGAAACAACAAATAACTATTTTCGTTTATAATTTCAGTTTCAATTATTCTTATTTTTTCTTCTTTTAATCAGAGACTTCTATAATTAAAAACAATATTTACATTGACCTTCATTTAGTTTTCTAATATTTCTAGCGAAGAAGAAATAAAAAAAAGAAAGAAAAATCCCACACCCAAATGGAAAAATAGAAAAAAAACAACAAAACAAATGTTACATTTCTGTTGCTGCACAATGAAGGCATGTTTATTTATAGATTTTCTGTCTACTCTATTTACAAAAACAAATTAAAAGAAAACAAAAAAAGTGTGAGGGAAACAAAATTGTTGCGAAAACATTTTTTTTCTATCTTGAAATGAAAACATTAATAAAACAAGTTCAATGAATGCAAAAGTGCATCACGATGCACCATGATGATGCATCATGCATGTGTTTTTAAATCTCATTTTATTTACTCTCTCTCTTTCTGTTTTTAATTGAGATCGAAATATAAATTATAGTGAGTGACAAAAAAAAGCGGTTTCTTTTCAGCTATTAAGAATTTGATTGTCAAATTTGCCAGGTTCGATACAAACTATGCGACTGGGCCGCTCAACTGAAAACATCGCATTCGTGGGCCATAGTGTTGTAGTAGATCAAAATTTTGTTATTCCTCGAATTTCTCGTTTTTTTTTAAAGAGTTGTAGCACATCAGGCAACAATGTCTATTTAGTCGAGTACCCTGCTACATTCTTTAGGAAAGGGATAGAGAAGAGATGAAACAGGTGGTGAAAGTAGAACGATAGTCGAAAATTAACTGCCGTAACAGACAGTACAGTAACCAGGGACCATGCCTTCTTCACTGAGCAGTCCCACCGACAGTAAATTTTTATTTGTAGTGAAGAAAACCATACTGGCAAGCTAGTACACTACCTACGAGCCTACAGGGTCAACTACTTTAAAATAAATATCTATGACTAAGAATATTTCTTCCATAAAACAAAAAAATCATTAAATGTGTTGGATCTCCAAGACCACCACATGCGTGATAAGATTTACATCTGCACCTGGCCGTAAGCCTTAATCCGATGGTGGTGAAACCACTAGGAATGAAAAGCAGCGTCCTAGGAAGCCAAAGACTAATTCTAGCAACAGGTTTTTCCTAGTTGCAACTTCAGCGGTTCCGAAGCAGGGTCGCAAACCACTACTCCTTGCTGAAGAGTTGCAGACTATCCAACTCCTGGTCCAGAACACATGACTAGCAGGCTTACTGCATCCGGATCATTCACCCGTTGTACTCAGTAAAGGTAAGATGATCCTGGCCCCCTAATCAAATTCATGAGGGGCCGCAAAACACGCAGCCACGACGATACACCCAAAGGGCCAACCTTCATAATCAGTCAGAGAAACAGCTAAAAGGCTAAAGAGACAATTAGCGGAACTCTGGGGCTTACTGATTCCCGTGGAAATAACGTGGAGCTTTCAGTTGACTCTCTGCTGCCATTAGGGAACTGGGCTCCCTTATACCCCCGGAAAGCTCCCCCCGGGGACACATTATAAGTCTTTATGGATCACACACCCATCTAGACTTGTGTCTTGCGGGGTAAAAGGAAGTCCAGGCCCCTTCAAGGCCAGTAGATGTCAACTGGACAATCCATTATATTTCCACGGGAATCAGTAAAGCCCCAGAGTTTCGCTGTTTGTCTCTTTAGGCATTTAGCTGTTCTATGACTAATTATTGAGGTAGGCCCTACGGGAGTATCGTGGTGGCTGTGTGTTTCGAGGCACTCGTTTGAGTTTGTGGGTCGGATCAGTCACAATGAACACAATGAATGGTCCAGGTCCAGTGAGTATGAATCCTGCCGTGTTCTTAATTATATTAGGCTTCAAGCGTTCTGGACCAGGAGTTGCATAGTCTCTGACTCTTCAGCAAGGAGTGAAGGCTGCGGCCTACTCCGGGCTTTTGAAGTTGCAACTAAAAGTGATCGGAGGATATACGTATCCGAAGGCCTTCTACGGCGAGGATGATGCTACATTTCATCCATGGTCCACCATCTGATTAAGGCCCCTGGCCAGGTGCAGATGTAAGCATTATCACGTCTTATGCCCGAAAGACACAAGTCTAGATGGTTAAGTAATCCATAAAGACTGAAAAATGTGTCCCGGGTTTTACTTTGAAGCTTTACAAGGTTCAATTGGTGCAGGAATTAAAGCCGGCCAACCATTAACATCGCCATAGATTCACTCAATGAATACAGTAACAACCGGTTGGTTTTTTTTAAAAAATCAATATTTCAGACGAAGCCTATTTTCACTTGTAAGGGCATGTTAACAAGCAAACGTGCCGCATTTGGGCTTGTGAAAATCCTAGAGCGATTACTGAGAAGCCCCATGCATGCTCAACGTGTCACTATATAGTGAGCTATGTGGTATGGAGGCGTGATTGGGTTATTTTTTTCGAAGATCAAGCTGGAAATGCGGTAACGGCCAATGGCTCACGTTAGCACGAGACTTTAGCTACTCAATTTAGGCCTATTATTGACGAAGTGGATATCACTGACATTTGGTTTCTACAGGTTGGTGCCTCATGTCATACAGCCAATGAAACGATCAATTTATTGCAAACCAAATTTCCCGAACGCATAATTTCACCATAAGTCAGCAGTTAAGTGGCCAGCTGGATTTTTTTTTGCGGGACTAAGTTGAGGACACAATCTATAAGGAGCCAATCGAATTGATTTCCGCCTTAAAACCCAAAATTTGTGATGTAACTAACGAAATAAAACCGCTGTTTTGCTAGAAAGTGTTGAAAAGCTTTGATGGAAGAAGCGAAATCTATCAGCGAGTCTGGTCGTGGTAGACATTTGCCCGATATAATTTTTCATTCACAATTGTCGAGCTTTTCTCTACGTTATACAATCAAAATTTGAATTATCTAAATCTAAATTTTTGTTTTAGAAAACAAACTTCTTGTTGCAAAACCCTTTATTTATTTTATTTACTTAGTTTCTACATTTTTCTAAAATTAAGGCCGTTTTTTCGTCGCCCACTGTAGTTTGCAAAATTTATAAACAAATCCGAACACTGAGTTCCTCATTAATGACTGTTTGTTTATCTTAGCAAGAAAAAATAAATAAATAAATAAAAAATATATACCGTTAATCACTAGATTACTAACTCACACGCTCTCTCTCTCTATCTTTATTTTGCTCTCTGCTTTTGTAGAGCAAATGCAAGCAGCAAACAAAATGCAAAACATAAACAAAACACAAAGCACCAACAGTTCCCCTTCTCAATAGATGATGCAAGCAAAGCCATGCATGCAAGGAAATGTGTTTGTACTTCATCCATACATGTGTATGTATGTATGTATGTAGGTACATATGTATGTATGTGCCTGTTTGAATAATAAACAAAAAATTCATGTAAAACTATTCCAATTGATGAATTCATATTTGAAAACAAAAATTAAAGTGTAAATTAAATAAATTGGCACACAAAGTTCGTTGCACCTACAACAAGTCAATCAACAAATTTTTTACAACACAACCACAAAAATAATATAAAAACAACCTACAGCAATAACAACACCAACAGCAACTGCCATCAAAACCAGCAATCACTTGTAAATTTGAGGGTGTTGTTAACTGTTGCGTTTTGGTTTTAGTTTCTGTCAGTGGAGTTTGTGTTTTGTATTTGCAGTTTGTGTTTATTTCATAGAAAGAGAGCAAGAGCGTACTAGTTTCCTTATCTTGCTTAACATAAGAGCTTAACAGTAATTTATAATTTAACAGAAATGTAAAATCAAATGTTTGTGTACCTTCAGTAAGTGGGATTTATTTGGAAATTTAAAATAAAAATTTTTTAAAAATAAAATAAAACAAACAAAAGTAAAGGGTTTTTCAACAAGAAGTTTGTTTTCTAAAACAAAATAAAAGAAACAATTTAGATTAAGATGATTAAAAATTTTTATTCTATTACGAAGAGAAAAGTATGGCAATTATGAATAAAAACTGATATCTGGTAAGTGTCGACCACAATCACGCTGACAGATGTCGACTTATTCAGCAAAGTTTTTAATAACTTCTTGACAAAATGGAGGTCCTATTTCGTTAATCACATCACAAATTTTGAGTTTTTAAGCTGAAATCGATCCAATTGGCTGCGTATACACTCTGTCCTTAACATAGCCCCACAAAAAATAATCCAGTGGTGTTAAATCACACGATCTGGCTGGCCACGTAACTGCGAATCGTCCTGAAATTATGCGATCGGGTAATTTGGTTTGCAATAAATTAAACGTGTAATATATGGCGCCGTCCCGCTAAAGCCACATGTCAGTGATATCCACGTGGTCAATAGTAGGCAAACATTTAGTTGTTAGCATCTCGCGATAGTCCCCCCCGGGGGCGCATTTATCAGTATTTATGGATTACTCAACCATCTAGATTTGTGTCGTTCGGGGGTATAAGGGAGCCCAGTTCCCTGAAAGCAGCAGAAAGTCAACTGGAAGCTCCACATTATTTCCACGGGAATCAGTAGGCCCCAGAGTTTCCGCTAATTGTCTCTTTAGCCTTTTAGCTGTTTCTCTGACTGATTATTGAGGTTGGCCCTTCGGGGCTCATGAATTTGATTAGGAGGCCAGGATCATCTCACCTTTACTGAGAACAACGGGTTAATGATCCGGATCTAGTAAGCATGTTAGTCATGTTTTCTGAACCAGGAGTTTGATAGTCTCCAACTCTTCAGCACGGAGTAGTGGTTTGCGAACCTGCTTTGGAACTGCTGAAATTGCAACTAGGAGAGACCTGTTGCTAGAATTAGTCTTCAGCTTCCTAGGGCGAGATTGATGTTGCTTTCCATTCCTAGTGGTTTGACCACCATCTGATTAAGGCCTACAGCCAGTTGCAAATGTAAGTCTTATAACGCATTTCGCGATAGTCTCCCCTCCACGTTATTTATACGGGAATCAATAAGCCCCAGAGTTTAGATTTTTAGCTGTTCTGTGATTGATTATTGAGGTTAGTGCTTCGGGAGCATCGTGGTGATTGTGGTTTTGTGGCCCGCATGAAATGATAGGGGACCAGGATCATCTCACTTTTGACCAAAACCACAGGGTGAATGATTCGGATCCAGTGAGTATGCTTGTGTTTTCTGGACCAGGAGTTGCATAGTCTACAACTCTTCTGCAAGGAGTGGGGTTGGCGGCCTTTTCCAAGCTCTCGAAGTTGCAACTAGGAGTGACTAAAGGATAGAGATATCCGACGGCTTTCTAGGGCGAGTGTGACGCTATATATCTCCCAAGTAGTTTGTTTCACCATCAGGTTATGGTATACACAGCTAGGTACTGCAATAAATCTCATCGCGCATATCGCGATAGTCTGATCCATTGATCGTTACCGCATCTCCAGTCATATCTTCGCAGAAAACGGGCTAATCAGACCACATAGCGCACCATATAGTGACACGTTGAGAATGTAAAGGCTTCTCAATAATCGCTCTAGGAATTTATGGATGCCGAAATGCGACAATTTTGCTTCTTGGCACACCCTGTCAAGTGAAAATGGGCTTTGTGTAAAAAAACTATTATTTCAGAAAAACCAGCCAATTGCTCTTGAATGAATTGAGCGAATCTACGGCGATGTGAATTGTCGGTCGGCTTCAGTTCCTGCACCAGTTGAACCTTGTAATTTTGTTATCAGGGGCCCTTTGTTTCAACAAGACGGCGCCACACAGCCACCTAAACATTTCAGTTATTGCTTGAGTAATTTCTAGGGCCATTTTCAACCATTTTAAACTTGAACCAACCACAAACAAGCAATTTGCTTTCTAAACTCAAATATTTTTCATCAAATAAACGTTTTTCTTCTTCAGAAGCATAAGTTCACGCTTCAGTGCAGTCTGACATTATATGTTGTTGATTAGGCGGTTGCCTAGAGGCAAGTAAATAGTCATTTTACTCTGTCGAGTTGAGTGGTATCGTTGTTCTTTTAGATAATTTTTAAGCTATCATTCATTTGTGAATGATTGAGAAAATTGAAAGAGATGGGAAAAAAGTACCAACTAGCGCTTGATAATCTTTTAAATAACATTTTATTTGTTTATATTAATTAAAAAAAAATATTTGACTTTCAATTGTAGTGACAGTTTTCACGTTAAACTTGTTTCTGGCTATTTTCCTTTGTTGGTTTCCCCAGAAAAATCATGAGATTTTATGCCACATTTTTTTTCTTTTCAAAGAAAAAGCATTAAAATTTATGCGTTAGTAATTGAAACTTTGAAAAGCTTTTAAAGCCAAGAAAAAACAATATAAAAATAAAACAAATAATTAATAATTAAATGGAAAAATGTTTTATTCCAACACATTTGCCATAACACATTTGATAACTTTTATGGACGCTAAGAGCTGTGAGGCATTTTTCACTATATTTTTTTCCCGCCTTTAAATGAAATAGAAACCAGAAGAAATCCCCCATGACTAATGTTACCAACAAACCAGGTGTAATTGGTTAAACATGGTCATTACAAGAGTTTTTGCAATAAAACAAAAACAAACAACAAAAATGTGTTGGAAGAGATGGAAGAGGCTGGTGCTGGAAAGGATAATAGAGATGGCAATGTAATGTAATGTGAAATATAATAAAATACAAAAAAAAAAACTATTGAAATTACTTATTTGTTTGGTCTAATAAACGTTTTTATTACCAAGTATATTAGTAACCTTAGGGGTATTCACTCAAAGCTTGAAAAAATTAAAAAAAAAATTGAAAATCATAGGCGATCTCATTTAAAGAATCTTTTAAACATTTTCTTTATATTTTCAAAATTTTTTTAACTTTTACTTTTATAACTGAATACCCCTACTACTTTTAGTTTGTAATACAAAATTCATTGACTTCATAATGTGTACTTAATGCTTCATATGTTTTTCTTGTTACTTAAACCGGTAAAATATTTCTTCTAATTCGTTGCTTAAATAAGTTTTTGATTTCCTTGACACCTGCCTCTGCCCAACGTACCAGGAAGCTATAGGCGTTTGAAAAAATTTTTTTTCCTAATTAATAAATCTTCGTTCCGCGTGCGTCCAAATATGCAATAAAACTCTCATGTATGTGCCATCGCCCCAAAGTCTATTTTGAAGTTGCTCGAGTGGGTGCAGGAGAGAGCAAAGAGGATCATTGGGGTTGGTAGGGTATCCAACTCCATTGATTCTCTAGAGCATTGACACAATGAAGGTTCTATTTCACTGTTTTATCGTTACTACAATGATAAGTGCTTTAACGAAATTAGGGCACTTGTTCTCGTTAATCGCACCTTTTTGCGTTTGACTCAATTTTCGTTAAGAGCGGATCCATTTATGGTCGGTTAGCCAGTGAATCACTTTGCACATTACAGGGAGAATTCGTTTTTTAGCAAAACAGTTCGTATGTGGAATAAACTCTCCCCCTCTCTATCTCTCTCTCCAGAGGTCTTTCCTGTCACTTTCAATGTAGGAAAATTCAAATCGAATGTCCGCAAACACTACTGCCTCTTTTCTCCTCCTCATATCCTACTTTCCTCGTTCTGATACAACGCATTGCACGTGTAGGGATCATCTTCTGAGTGCTGATCCAAAACAAAGTATAAGAAAATTCAAATTAAATGTCCACAAACACTATTCCCTCTTTCCTCCTCCTCATATCCTACTTTCCTCGTTCTGGTACAACGCATTGCATGTGTAGGGATCATCCTCGTGATCTGATCTGTGACAAAGTATAGGAAAATTCAAACTGAATGTCCACAAAAACTACTCCCTCTTTCTTCCTCCCCATAACCTAATTTCCTAGTTCTGGTACATTGCTTTGCATGAGTAGAAGCCATTCTCGGAGTGCTGTTCCAAATGAAAAAAAAACCGGCGAACAACTTTGTTCTTTTTTAAAGAAAGTCTTTCGTTCTTTCGAAGCCAAAGAAGAAAAATTATTATAAATTTATGTTCGTGGGATGTTAAACTCTAGCAGGGCTAGCAGGTGAGTCGAGGTCATGATGAACATTAGGACTTCCTGAATTATTGAGGAGATGGAAAGCTGACCAATACTTTTGCTTTTGCAATAATTTGTCTGGGTGGGACTCTGAGAAGAATGAAGAAAGGAAGTGGTATGAAGAAGGCCTTTAATCTGAAACCGTATGTTGTAGGAAGGTGTCATTGTGCACGTTAGCCTAAAGAAATACGACCAGCTGAATTATTGAGGAGATGGGAAGCTGACCACTATTTTTGCTTTTGAAATAATTTGTCTGAATGGGACTCTGAGAAGAATGGAGACTTTCCAACTGTATGTTGTGGGAAAGTACCATAAAGAACCTTAGCCTACAGACTTGGGATCTGCTGAATTATTAATGAGATGGAAAGCTAACAACTACAATTGCTTTTGAAATAATTTCTCTGGGTGGGCGTCTGAGAAGAATCAAGAAAGGAAGTGGTGTGAAGAAGACCTTTAATACGGCTCTCCAACCGTAAGTGTCGTAATGAATGTTAGTCTAAAGACAGGGCCTGCTGAATTATTGGGGAAATGTAAAGCTGACCACTACGTTTGCTTTTGAAATGATTTGTCTGGGTGGGACTCTGAGAAGAATACAGAAAGGAAGTGTTGTGAAGAAAACTTTTATTATCGGTCTTTTCAAATTCATTCGTGACGGCTCTCCAAACGTGTAATGTAGGAAACTTTCATGGTGAACGTTGGTCTAAATACTTAGGACCTGCTGAATTATTAAGGAGATGGGAAGCTGACCACTACTTTTGCAACAATTTGTATGGGTGGGACTCTAAGAAAAATGAAGAGAGGAAGTGGTGTGCAGAAGACCTTTAATATTGGTCTTTTCAAATTCACTCGTGACGTCTCCTCAACCGTATGTTGTAGGAAAGTGTCATAATGAACGTTAGCCTAAAGACTTGGGACCTGGGAAATTATTGAGGAGATGGGAAGCTGACCAATATTTTTGGTTTTGAAATAATTTGTCTGGATGGGACTCTAAGAAAAATGAAGAGAGGAAGTGTTATGAAGAATACCTTTAACTTCTGTCTTTCCAAATTCACTCGTGACGTTTCCTCAACCGTATGTTGTAGGAAGGTGTCATGGTGCACGTTAGCCTAAAGATTATTTGCTTTTGAAATAATTTGTCTGGATGGGACTCTGTGAAGAATGAAGAGAAGAAGTGGTTTGAAGAAGACTTTCCAAACCTATGTTGTAGGAAAGAGTCATAATGAACGTTAGCCTAAAGACTTGGGACCTGGGGAATTATTGAGAAGATTTAAAGCTTACCACTACTTTTGCTTATGAAATAATTCCTCTGGGTGGGACTCTAAGAAAAATGAAGAGAGGAAGTGGTGTGCAGAAGACCTTTCAGGACGTTTCCTCAACCGTATGTTGGAGGAAAGCGTCATGATGAACATTAGCCTAAAGATTTATGACCTGCTGAATTATTGAGGAGATGGAAAACTGATCACTACTTTTGCTTTTGAAATAATTTGCGTGGGTGGGACTCTGAGAAGAATAAAGAAAGGAAGTGTTGTGAAGATGACCTTTAATATCGGTCAGTTCAAATTCATTCGTGACGGCTCTCCAACCGTGTGTTGTAGGAAACTTTCATGGTAAGCGTTAGTCTAAATACTTAGGACATGGTGAATTATTGAGGAGATGGGAAGCTGACCACTACTTTTGCAACAATTTGTCTGGGTGGGACTCTAAACAAAATGAAGAATGGAAGTGTTATGAAGAAGATCTTTAATTTTGGTCTTTCCAAATTCACTCATGATGGCTCTCCAAGCGTACGTTGTAGGAAAGCGTCATAATGAACGTTAGCCTAAAAACTTGGGACCTGGTGAATTATTGAGCAGATGGAATGTTGACCCCTACTTTTGCGTTTGAAATAATTTGTCTGGTTGAGAAGGAAGTGGTGAGCAGAAGACCTTTAATATCGGTCTTTTCAAATTCACTCGTGAAGTTAATTTTCGCTGACTATTTGGCAAAACTCTTTCTCGCAACGTTTCGCCTTTAAAGTTGAAATATTTTCAACTCTGAAAAACAAAAGTATTTGTTCCACTTCAAACTCAAAATATTAAAAAGTTCTTAATTAATTTTTCATTTTCAAGTGGCAAATAGCAAAACGAAGAAGAAGAAGAAGACATAACCTCAACTTGAATATTTACAAATAAATATTTAACACAAACAACACTTGAGTTATGTTGAATTTAATCTTCAAATACCCATTACGGATATGGACTGATGTACGATGAAGTGTGTGTTTCTAGCAAATATTTGAAACAAATGGCAGGAAATTGAAAATTCTTCCACCACCACTGGCTGACTGTTCCAAAAGTAAATAAGCCAGCATTTTATTTAGGAGTTATTCGTATCTTTGGCATCTGTAAGGCTAAAGGGTATTTAATATTGGTTTTACAGTTGCATTTTGCAACAGGCAGGCAGCATCGTCATCATCATCATCCTCCTGCTTGAAAGTTTGTCTCTTCTTCTTGTGCTTGCACTATGTAATATATGCTCTTTGTTGCCTTAAGTAACAAATACTTACAACAATAACAGCAAGAACCTTTAACATATTTAACACTGACTGACTTCTGCCTAAATGCTTTGCAACATTAAGGAAATTATCCAGCTGTGCAAAGCGTAAGAGAGAAGAGTAAGTTTTGTAAGGAGATCAAGGTTTGTCTCTCATATTTGTGCAAATTAAAACAATAATGTTGTTGTTGGTGTGTGCTTCACATTTACCGTTTGTAAATAAAAGAAAAATGTCGACTGAACTGTTTGCTCTTTGTAATAATTCCTTTTTGCAATAGGAAGTGAAATGCATTATGCAAATTGCTGCAGTGTTGTATCAGTGACAAAGCCAACAAATAACTGAAATAAAACTTTGAACAGTTAAAGGATATGAAATTAATCCTTTGAGGAGGGGAGATACATTTCAGAGACGAGTATATGGGCATCACTTTATTTTGAGGATGTCACATTAAGACAAGGCTATTGTAAGTCACAGCAAAGACTCTTGTTTTGGAATTTTATTAAGAAGATCTAAAGGAAGAGCTTTGAAGGAAGTTTTCACCAGCTGCCATTTTGGAGGCGAAAACTGTGCAGCATATTCTAGGCAACAAATGTCTTCCAGTCGAAGATTAAGCCGATGAAACGTTAAGGGTGCTGAAAAGCGCCTAAGAAAATTAATGAGGATCCTTAAAACCACAATCGTGTAGTCCTCGAACCTCGACCCCTGGCTGGAAGGGAAACAAAAAGTTAAGAAAAATCGCTTGAAAGAATAATTATGCGAATTGAAGGAAATCAAACAGTTATCGCAAAATTAAGTCTTTCTCAAGAAAATCCTTTAACAAGGCATGTGGGATATTTCCATTAAACTGGAATCTAAATTCAGTAGCTAATCAGATCGTAATACAGATTAACTTCACTATCTGGCCAAGTGAACCCAACGTTCACGGTGGTCTTAGCACAAGGTGACTACAACGCATCTATCAAAGCACGCAAGGTGCATAACATATCCTGGGTGGCAATTTCAGAACCTTAGCAAGAATATGGGCGCCTCCATTCCTTCGGACTCTTCAAACTCCTATCGCCCCGCAAAAGCGACAATCTGTTGGGAATGCAGTAGCACATTGGATAGGAAAGAGGCTTGTCGAGGTTAAGGTTTAAGCTACAGCCACCACGTTACTCCGAGAAGGGAATCATCAATAACCGCAACAGGATCGAAACCTTGTGCGCTACCAGTTCCCGTGGTAGCACTTCATAAGTCACTGGCCAGACTTCGAAAACTTCCAATACTTCGAGTACTTCCAATACTTCGAGGACTTCCAATACTTCGAGGATTTCCAATACTTCAAGTATTTCCAATACTTCGAGGACTTCTAATACTTCGAGTACTTCCAATACTTCGAGGACTTCCAGTTCAAAGCTCCTGTTAGCCTAGGCGACTAATGCGGCCTTTTACCCCAAGAAGCTAAATGTCGAGGCGAGAAGGTGTTCACCAGGACTGTGTATACCCGGGGGCACAAGAAGATCAATGCGAGCATTTCTTCTGTGAGCTTACCATATGCTGCAATGCTATATAACTAGCAAAGTATTAACTACGATTGGTAGTTGTATTCCGTCTACGTCAATAAGGGCCGCTTATCATTCAAGAATCATTTTCATGGTATCAAAAGAGAAGCGGTTGAATTTTTCCTCTCATTTGTTTTTAGATTTTTAGTCTGAATTTAAAATAGGCTAATGTTTTCTTCGAGTGGAGCAGGGGAAAAGTTTAACCCTCTCCTTTAATAAAGTAATTACGTTAATGATTGGAGAGGGATAGGAAGTTAAATGGCATGGATACCATAACACCGCAGATATAAACAACTTCAGATTACTGATCCTATTTTTCTTTAAACTAACGAAAGTCTGGGTTCTAACATTAAGAAGCAGTTTATGGCTTTACCATATGATAAGATTAGGTTGCACTGTTATGGTTCACCTGCAGTGCAGTCTAATCCTTTAAAGTTTAGGACTAAATCGAAGTAACGCTTCTCTTCTAAAATCCTTAAGTATTAATTTTATATGACCACACGCTTGATTCATACGGTTGGTTTACACGGTTGGCTCACTGTAAATAACTTAATTGAAGAAGAGAGAGAGAGAAAAATTATTCCACTTTGTATTTGTGGAAAAGTCTTAAATAAACTGCTTCCAGCAGCCGTAGGAGAGAAATATAATAGAACTTTGAAGTGTCCTTTATTAGCTGAAAATCAGCATTGAAGTGCAGCTAAGGCGAAATGCTAAAGTCAGTCAGTCAGTTACCTAATTGAAATTTAAGGAATTTCGGCAAAAGAGGAAGTGGACATACTTTCTCACCCGTAACTTAGTAGAGTCTGCAAAGGCCCTAGCAGCGTTGAGAGCTAATCAACGTACCTTTATGTGCATAATGTCGGTATAGAACTTTAAGTTGACAAGTTTTTTTTTTTTAACTGGCGGCCATTTTGTCAAGTGATTTATGTTTAGGGCGGTTGGCGTTTCGACATGAATAGACTGATGCATGAACATTGCTTTCAAAATATGGAAATTGGCCCTAAAACAAGATGGCCAGATTTTTATAAGAATTTTGATCCAGATTTTCATAAGAACTTTGTTTAGCGATGAAGCTCACTTTAGTTTGAAACTAATGTATTTGGAGTGATGACAATCCTCAGGCGTATGCGGGATAAGATTTACATCTGCACCTAGCCATGTGGGCCATTATCAGATGTTGGATCATTACCACTGTGCATGATATGTAGCGTAATCCTTGCCCTAGAAAGTCTTCGGATACGTATATCCTCCGGTCACTCCTAGTTGCAACTTCAAAAGCCTGAAGCAAGCCGCAGCCTTCACTCCTTGCTGAAGAGTTGGAGACTATCCAACTCCTGGTCCAGAACGCATGAAGCTTAATATAATTAAGAACACGGCGGCATTCATACTCACTGGACTTGGATCATTCATTGTGAATGATCCGACCGACAAACTCAAACGAGGGCCTCGAAACACACAGCCACCACGATACTTCCGAACGGCCTACCTCAATAATCAGTCAGAGAACAACTAAAACTTTCCAGAGCAGGGCTGCAAACCACCACTCTTTGCTGAAGAGTTGGAGACTATCCAACTCCTGTCCAGAACACATTTCTAGCATGCTCACTGGATCTAAGAACATTTCTCCAGGTAGGTGTGATTAAAGATGAGATGATCCTGGCCACCATAAAACAATTCCTGGATGGGGCTGCAAAATCACAAACACCACGATACTCCCAAAGGGCCAACCTCAATAATCAGATAGAGAATGGCTAAATGCCTAAACAGACAATTAGCCGAACTCTGGGGTTTACTGATTGCGTTAGAAATAACGTGCAGCTTCCAGTTGACCTCTGCTGCCTTTAGGGGACTGGGCGCCCTTATACCTCCAGCAGCACAGATAGTCTAGATAGTCAAGTATTCTATAAAGATCAATAAATGTGCCCCCGGGGGGAAAACCTCGTGCTATTACGTGATTTGATTTACATCGGTACCTGGCAGTTAGCCCTAATCAGATGGTGGTCAAAGCCATTCTCGCCCTAGAAGGCCATCGAATACGTATATCCTCCGGTCACACCTAGTTGCAACTTCGAAAGCCCAAAGTAGGCCACAGCCTTCACTCCTTGCTAAGGAGTCGGAGACTATCCAACCCCTTGGCCCACAACGTATGAAGCTTAATATAATTAAGAACACGACGGCATTCGTACCCACTGGACCTGAACCATTTATTGTGTTCATTGTGAATGATCCGACCCACAAACTCAAACGAGGGTCTCACAAACACACAACCACCACAATACTTCCGAAGAGCCTACCTCAATAATCAGTCAGAGAACAACTAAATGCCTCAAGAGACAAATAGCGGAACTGTGGGGCTTTACTAATTCCTGTGGAAATATAGTGAATTGTCAAGTTGACTCCTGCTAGCCCTGAAGGGAACTGAGTTCCCTTTTACCCCCGCAAGACACAACTCTATATGGTTGTGTGATCCATAAAGACCCCGGAGGGATCCTCAAGCGCATATTGGATTATCGTTACATCTAGAGAAATTAACTGCTTGTGGTAGCCGCTATAGAGTCATAATTACTGACTTTTTCCTTCATCAATAGCAGGAGCTATGGTTTTAACAAGATGGCGCAACTTTCTACACAGACTGTAACACAACTGATTTATGGAAGCAAGCGTTTGGTTTTCGCATACTTTCACATTTCAAACCCGTGAATTGGCCTTCTAGATTTAATGCCGCTATACTATTTTCTGAAAGGATATGCAAAGTCGCTATCCTCTACCGATAACCCGGAAACGATTAATCATTTGGAGGACAACATTCGCCGCGTTATTCTCCATAAACGGCCACAGATTTTGGAAAAAGTCATGGAAAATTGCATCTCCAGATTAGAGTACGTGCTACGAGCTATCTTCTGGAAGATTATTCTTCCTTTTATGTTAACTTCCGAAACAATCATCTTTTCATTTAAGGGGTTAAGAGCTACACTGAACACTTTGCACACATACATACGTTAAATTGCTTGCAGAACAAAAAACACTGCAGGCAAATAAATTCTACTTTGGCAACTGTGCTCTAATTTCCTTTCCTAAAGCCCTTCCTCTCTAATTTTCAATATGTGTCTCTCTTTTTTTGTTCCAAATTATTTAAAGCCGATTTTACATATTTTTGGCTTAAATGTGCACATTTTCATCACAATCGCAATCTTCGAAACATGTGCATCAATAGTATCGACAAATATTTGTATGCAAATATTTACATTTACATTTGACTTAATATGTATAAAGAAGTGTATTGGTGTGTGTATGTGTGTTGTATTTGTTACATTAGGGGGCATATTTGTGAGTAGTGCTTTGCATATTTTTAGGCTTGAAGTTATTTATGGAAGAGTTTTGGCTCGGTGATTATATGCTTTGTTGTCGATAGTGGATTTCGCTAAATGACACAGTTATTGTGACTGATAATTTCAAGACAAAATGTGCAACAGAATTTATGGAAATAGAATTTAAAAAAGAAATTTCTTCAAAGCGGATATAGAGAAGAAAAGGAAAATAGAAATGTGTATTAATTTGTATGGGCTCCTTGACTTAAAAATTCCATTCATTTTGATTTTGTTAGATTTCATTGTTTCCATAGAACTTTTTAGTTTGAATGCATAACGGGAATTTTTATTCCCTTAACAGTGCTGTGTTTTCGTTTCAACAGAGCTCTGTTATATCAGAAGGTTTGTGTCGAAGCTAAATACTTGTATTTATAAAGATCATAATCATAATCTCCTAGTTCCTTTAGTTATTGCTAATGTCTACTCGGACTAGAAATACTAAAGATTTTGCTAGATCTTAATTTTAGTGGTTCCAAGGCGACTGTGTTATTGATGTTGCAGAAGAAATGTTCGATGTTCGAAGTACAACAATCAAAAGAGTTTGGAGGATCATCAGAAGCTGCAGGCGTGGAACTCTAAGTTGCCAACACCTTTTTAACTGGTGGGTTTCTTGTCAGCTGTCAAGTGATTTATGTTTAGTTTGCATTGGCACTTCAATATATAAATAGACTGAGGCCTGACCTACGCTTCCAAATTATGCAAATTTTGCCCAAAGCATGATTGCCTTGGATCCCGATTGTCATAAGCGAATTTTGCTTGCGTGGATACGGCAATAAACAAACTTGGCGTATTTGGGGTGATGTTAATCTTCGAGAGTATGTTGAGACTCCGAAAACTAGCAGCTTGGTACGCTTTAAAGGCTGATGGGTCGATATATCTTCAATAACGATAC
The DNA here is from genome assembly GCA_030448955.1 of Trichopoda pennipes. Taxonomy (NCBI): domain Eukaryota; kingdom Metazoa; phylum Arthropoda; class Insecta; order Diptera; family Tachinidae; genus Trichopoda; species Trichopoda pennipes. The sequence goes on along the minus strand of JASKUP010000056.1, from coordinate 2,596,031 downwards.
TGGTCGGAGCATTATAGTTAATGGTGACCGCTATAGAGCCCTGATTAAGTCAGCAAGTTAGTCAGTGTTCATCTATTGAACAGCTGTGAGGTGCAGCAGCCATGATTTTAACTAGACAACAAAACTTCTTACACAGCTCGTTCACCATTATTGAAGGAAACGTTTGATAATCGTACATTTTCATGTTTCGAATCCGTAAATTCTTCTCCAAGATCATGCAATTTAACTACAGAGCGTGATAAGATTTATATCAGTACCAAGCTGGGTGAGCCCTAACCTGATGATGGAACAAATCACTGTGGGTGATATGTAGCCTTAAAAGATTTACGTCGTGTGGATGCAATAACTCGAAGGTGGTCAAACCACTTGTGTGATATAATGCGTGCTCCGCCCCCTAGGAAGCCGAAGACTAATTTATAGCAAGAGATTATTCCTAGTTGCAATTTCGGGGGTTTCGACGCAGGGTGGGTGATATGTAGCATGCACTCACACTATAGGAAGCCGAAACAGCAGGCCATTCCTAGTGGCAATTTTGGAAAGCCGAAAACTAATTTCTAGCAACGGCTTATTCTTAGTTGAAATTGCGGAGGTTTCGAAGCAGGGTGAATGATATGTAGCATGCACTCACGCTCTAGGAAGCCGAAACATAATACTTTCCAACAGGCCATTCCTAGTGGCAATTTTGGGAGTACGAAGCATGGCCGCCTCCTCCACTCCTTGCTGAAGGGTTGGAGACTTTCCAACTCCTAGTCCAGAACACATGACATAGCATGCTCACTGGATCCGGATCATTCACCCTGTGTTCTTGATCAAAAGTGAGATGATCCTAGCCCCTTAATCATCCAATGAGAACCTGCGTAACTACAACTATCACGATACTCCCTGAAGTTCCAACCTCAATAATCAGTCAGAGAACAGCAATAGCTAAACTCTGGGGCTCACTGATTTCCGTGGAAATAACTAATAGTTGTCCAGTTGTCTCCTGCTAGCCTTTAGGGGACTGGACTCTCTTTTACCCCCAGATGACATGTGTCTTAATGGTGAGATTCCATTAAGACATATCAATATCCCCCTGGTGGGTGGAGACCAATTTAACTACATGACATGATAAGATTTACATCTGCACCTGGCCGTGAGCAATAATCAGATGGTGGATCATTACCACTGTGGATGAAATCTAGCGTCATCCTCGCCCTAGAAGGCCTTCGGATACGTATATCCTCCAGTCACTCCTAGTTGCAACCTTCAAAGCCCGGAGTAGGCCGTAGCCTTCACTCCTTGCTGAACAGTCGGAGACTATCTAACTCCTGGTCCAGAACGAATGAAGCTTAATATAATTAAGAACACGACGGCATTCATACTCACTGGACTTGGACCATGCATTATGTTCATTGTGAATGATCCGATCCACAAACTCAAACGAAGGCCTCGAAACACACAGCGATCACGATACTCCCGAAGGGCCTACCTCAATAATCAGTAAGAGAACAGCTAAATGCCTAAAGAGACAAATAGCGGAACTCTGGGGCTCACTGATTCCCGTGGAAATATAGTGGACTGTCCAGTTGACTCATACTAGCCTTGAAGGGGACTTAGCTTTCTTTTACCCCGCAAGACACAAGTCTACATGGTTGTTGTACGATCCATAAAGACTATCATGTGCCTCCGGGGGGAGCCAATTTAACCACACTAGACTATTTTCTGTGGGACTATGTGACGTCGCTAGTCTATGCCAACAAGCCCGAAACTATTGGAAACTTTAAGGACAAAATTCGCCGCGTTATTGCTGATATACTATATTCAAAATTAGACTGCATCCGAGCCAGCTGGGAGCAGCCATTACATTATAAATGAAATGCTATTTCCGCTTATGGGTGATAATGGAAAATCGATGACCAAATGACCATCTAAAGATCACATCAGCATTCTTTAATTGTACGGACCGGTTATCATAAAATCAACACTAAAGCAGAATATTTACTGTATTGAACTGTGAACTTTGAACTTTATTAGACTTACAAAGCATAAGCCACATGGAATAGCAATGAGTGGGCACCGAGCAGAATATAAGATCAAAACTGCCATGTTCCAACGCGACAATGATCTTGTCTGTGTCCAAAAATTATTTAGCTTAAGGAGAGTTGTAGCTACTTATGAAGAGTTGTAAGTTCTTTATACTGGTGTCTCATACCAATCAATTGGGAGGAATAATGCAAAACAGCCAGCCTGGGAAATGCCTTCTTTCCATTGCAGGGAAAAGACTTAAAAGCATTTGAATTACAATCAGCTGTGAGGAGATCTTTATGTCTACGGTGTTGGTGTTGGCCAACCGAAGAGTAAAAGTATGTGGGATTGTTGAGAGAGTTTCGATTTTAAATGACTAGGTGGATTTAAGAAAGTTGTCTGCAAGAAGATGGATGCCGCATTTGCTCTCCATTGACCATAAACTTTGGCGTGTGACAGCTCCCAAGGATTGTTTGGAGTTGTTTAACCGCAATCCGAATGAGTTTTTGCGATGTTTTGTAACTGAGGATGAAACAGGGATCCATAACTGTGCTCCGGAGACCAAACAGCAGTCTAAGCAATGGGTTTCTCCGGGTAAACCTGCTCCGAAGAAGGCCAAGGTAAGGTTATCGGCCAATAAGGTGATGGAAGGAGTTTTTCTGGGATGCACGTGGAATAATCCATATCGCTTACCTTCAAAAGGGGAAAAGCAATAATCGGCGAATATTGTGCCAACTTATTAGACCGATTTAACGAGGATGTAAAAACGACCCCATAGGGCCAAGAAATAAGTTCTTTTTCATCAAGATAATGCATGGGTTTATACGTCTGCAGTCTTAATGGCAAAACTCTATAAATTGGGCTAGGAATTGGTACTTCATCCGCCATATTCTCCGGATTTAGCCCCTAAAGACTACTTCCTATTTCCAAACCTAACGAAAGGACTTCCAAATCTAAAGAAATGGCTCGGTGGAAAGAGATTTAGCTCCAAGGATGAAATTATTGATGAAATAAACGCCTATTTTAAGGACCTTGAAAAATCCTATGTTTTGGAAGGGATAAAAAACCAAAGAAATGTTGGACTAAGTGCTGCCTTCAAAGGATCACGGACTTATTGATCCGCCCTCGTTTCTCGTTAGATCTGAGGGTCAAAAATATAATCGCACTAAAGTTAAAAGTAGTGGTGGGGTTCCTTCAACCCAAATGGGGTTCCTTCCAGCCAAATGGGATGCCCTCACACAAAATGAACTGCAGGGTAGTTTAAACTATCTGTTTAAGTCCAACTCCCATTAAGTTGGAAGGAATATTATTTTCTTTTTCGTATTTTTGTATTTAACACCATGTGTTCATATTAGAATCGTAGTTGTAGTTGTTGCTTTTTTGTTGCCAGTGTCATATTGATAAAATCTAATTAAAATGCGCGACACATGTGAACATATTTTACATGAATTTAAACAAGTAGTTTATTTTCTTCTTCTTCTTTTTGTTGTTGCTGTTGTTGTTGCTGTTTGTCAAAGTATACCCCATTCGAATGCTGAATTGTGCAAACTAAAGGAGAGAATATAAATTACAGACAATTATTTGATTAAAATAAAGTGCTGAAAATATGGAACTGCACATTAGAAGAGTTTAGAAATTTAGTGAAGATAGAAGGCAAACAAGAGAGACAGAGAGAGAGCCATAATTAATGTAGTTTTGTGTTATAAGGCAGCGAAAATAATTCTAAAATTGTAAGCAGCCCCGGGACGATTAGAGGGAGCTTCACTTTTAATTTCATTATATCGCTCTTAACGCTGCAGCTAAGCGGAGCATGTGACCGTCAAAACTTCAAGTCTTAAAGTTCAAACACCCCAAAGATGTCCACAAGCTCCCACAATTTGCTTCAGTTTTGGGTCTAAATAATATAGTGCTTTTTATAGAGGTATAGAACTTTGAAATGGCCTGAAACAAACCTGAATTTTTGTAAATTGATATGGAAAGATAATTTTCGAAAATTAAAATTTAAATATGACTTTTGGCATATAACCACCACCACTAGATGGCTCTCACGCAGTGTAATCCGTATATCCAATTTGCGATAACTTTTTACGATATGTGTAGCCCTATATCGGCGTCAAATGTTGTCCTCCAAAAGGTGAATTGTTTTGGGTTTACCAGCACCGACTAGCGACTTCCCATATCCCTGCAGGAAATAGATTAGCGGCGTTAAATAGAACGACCTTAGAGGCTAATTCATGCATCTAAAATATAAAACTATTCAGTTGCCACACGTTTCCTTCCATAATTCAATTGTGGCCCGAGCTGTGTGACATGTTGCGGAGTCAGTGGATCATGCATCCCCGTTGCGGTCCCCATTGACTGTAATCAGGTTTCGGTTCTGTACGAAACGTGACAATATTTATATCGGTATCTAGCTGTGTAAGCCATAACCTGACGGTGGATCATACGACTGTGGAAATGTAAGATCATCCTCGCCCTAGAAGACCTTCAGATAAATATATCTTCTAGTCACTCCTAGTTGCAACTTCAAGAGCTCGGAGCAGATCGCAGCCCTCAATCCTTGCTGAAAAAGTGGAGACTATCCAACTTCCAGGCCAGAACGCATGAAGCTTAATAAAATTTAAGAACACAATCGCAATCATGTTCACTAGTGCTAGACCATTAATTTTGTTCATTGTGAATGATCCGACTCCACAACTCAAACGAGGGCGTCGAAACCACAACTACCACTATACTCCCGTAAGGCCAACTTCAAAAATCAGTCAGAGACCAGCTAAAATGCTAAAAAGCTAAGGAGCTGCATTTTGGGGCTGTACTGATTCCCATGGAAATAAAGTGGAATTGTCCAGTTGGCTCCTCCTAGCCTTTACGGGGACTGGGCTCCCTTTTATTCCCGTTGTCACATGCAATGACGGTGAGATTCCGTCAAAACATTTCAATGTGCGCCCGGAGGGAGGGTGATATGTAGCGTGCACCTACGCCCTAGGATGCCGAAGTATAATTCTATCCAACAACTCATTCCTAGTTGCAATTTCGAGGGCTCGAAGCTGGGCCGCCATCCCGACTACTTGTTGAAGAAGTGGAGACTTCCCAACTTGTGGTCCAGAAAACATGACACAGCATGCTCACTGGATCCAGATCATTCACCCTGTGTTCTTAGTCAAAAATGAGATGATCCTGGCCCCTTAATCATTCATGAGGGCCTGCGAAAACACAACCGATAGTCCTCGAAGGGCCAACCTCAATTATCAGGCAGACAACAGCAACAGTTGAAATCTAGGGCTTACCGATTTCCGTAGAACCAACTTGAAAGTTGTCCAGTTGACTCCTGGTAGCCTTTAAGGGACTGGACACGCTTTTACCTTCGGATGACATATGTCTTAATGGTAAGATCCTATTAAGACAATGTGCCCCTGGGAGAGGGGGGGGGGGTTCTGTACGAAAGCAGGATTTTCAAAATAAACTTGCACAAAGAGGTGTTGTTCAGGTTGAAATTCCAAATCAAACTAAATATAAATCACTGGACAGCTGATAAATTGGCCGCCAGTTAAGAAAATGTGGCCAACTTAAAGTTTCTTCAATAAATCAATTATGGCACGAGCTGTGTGATATGTATCATTGTCTTGTTGGAACCGCAGCTCCTGCACATCAAAAGTGTTCAATTGATGAACAAAAACAATGAGTAATCGTGGCTCTATAGCGATCAGTATTGACTTAAGGCTCAAGTTGCACAATTTCGAAGCACTGTTCAGGCGTAAGTCTATTGATCTACTGAAATGCCACACCAAACTTAACGTAAGTCACTTTGCAGCTGACAAAATGGCCGGCAGCTGTTTTGCCAACTTAAATTTATACAACTCTATAGATTACACCCGATATAAATATTGCAGCTGGTGAAATAGTGATAACCGATACTGTTTTGAAAGATACGTACTGCTATAAGCTTAATTAAATACTGTTCGATGTAAACACTTTCATAACGGCGTTTACACAAGTCTTTAAGATTATGTGAGAATGAATATTTGACCTAAGAGTACCTCTCTCCTGTGTCTTTTATGACTTTATGAAAAATCTAAAGCAAACTTTTGATTGTCTTCATAATGCAGATATTGCATACATTTGGAACACCCTTTATAACCTAAACTCTATGCTTTACGATTACTACTCATTATAGTTTAACTTCACCATCAGTTTTACATTTAGTGGGTGCGTAGCTCTTAGAGTGCTTATGGAGGGCTTTTGTTGCAGTGTTTTGTTGGATTGTGCTAAAACAAATATACACGTCGTATTATTGTATTAATATAGTATTTTATATGTTGAATATTAAATTTTTACACTTGCCATGTCATATCATGAACAGAGTGTAAAACTTGCAGTTGTGTTGAGGCAACAATTTTACTAATTGATTTAAATGATGGAAATTTCACTAATTTTTTTTTATAAAAATGAAAGAATTTAATTAAATTTCCTTTTTAAAATAGTTTTAATACTTATATTTAGCAGCAAAATAACATTATTTAACATTAAAATTGTTAATTTGAAAAGGTACCAAGAAAGTACCAAAAAGTACTTTTTTTACAAAATAAGTAAAAAGTTTTTTTGTGTAGCAACTAAGAGATTATGTATGAATAAGTTCTAAATTCAATAAAGTGCCATTATTTTCTATATATAATAATCACAAAAAGTACCTTCTCTTAAAAAAATGGCGAAAAAATATAGTTTTGTTGAAAAACTAGAAAATATATGCTTAACAAGCACATTGAAAGTGCATAAAAGTACAATAACTTAATTATAAAAGCCCAAAACTAAAAACTCAAAAAAGTACTTTTGTTTAAAATTGAACAAAAAATAACTATTCAAACTAAAAAAGGAGTTGTGTTTAAAATTCAACAAAAGAGAAAACCGTTAAAAATGTGGAAGGTAAAAAATAGGCACTTTTCAATAGAGTGCCATATATTAAAGTACCAGTTTTATAAAAATTAAAAATTTAATAAAATGTAATTAAAAATAGTTCTAATACTTATATTTAGCATCAAAATAACATTATTTAACATTAAGATTATTAATTCCAAAAAGTACCAAGAAAGTACCAAAAAGTACTTTTTTACAAAATTGGTAAAAAGTTTTTTGTTAAGCAAATGAAGGATTACGTATAAATAGTTTCAATTAAGAAAGTACTTTTTTTCTAAATTCAAGAAAGTGCCATTATTTTATATATATAATAATCACAAAAAGTACCTTTTCTTAAAAACATGGCGAAAAAAATGTAGTTTTGTTGAAAACTAAAAATATGTGAAATTGCTTAAAAGTACAATAACTTAATTATAAAAGCCCAAAAGTTAAAACTCAAAAAAGTACTTTTGTTTATAATTCCAAAAAAAAAATAAAGAAAAATAATCACAAATGTGAAAAGTACAAAATATGCACTTTTAAGAACATCGAAATTTTTTAAAGTACCAAAAAAAGTACCATACTTAATAAAAATAATCTAAAAAGTACTTATTTTTAATAAAAAAAATTTATATAAAAATAAGTATAACAAAAATAAGTAGCAGACACTTTTAGGTAAAGTTTAATTTTTTAAAATACTGCACTTTTAATAAAATAGTTCCAAAAGTACTTTTTCAGAAGTACAAAAAAAAAAAAATTTTGTACCAATATAAGAAAAGTAACAAATAGGTCATAGAACCATTATATAATAAATAGATTCTAGAAGTACTTTTTAAAAATTAAAGAAAAAATCAATTTTGTATACATATACGCAAAGTAACAAATAGGCAGTACTAAGTAAAGTACCCATTTTTAAAAGTACGGAAAATTACCTTAATTAAATATTGTAATTGAATGAAATACTTTTTAACAATGAACAAACCAATATGTTAAAAAAAAGAAAAGTGAAAAATAAGTAGTTCTTAGTAAAGTACGAAATTTAAAACGTATAAAAAAGTACCATACTTAATTAACATGGTGCAAAATGTACCTTTTTTAGGAAAATTTCTTTTTTAAATTTTAAAAAATTTAGGCAATAGGTAGTTTTAGTATATCTGTTAAAAGTAGTGTATTTGTTAAAAGTAAAAAGGTACCATTTTTAAATTAAATGGTACGAATCATACCAATTTTAAAATTAAAAAATAACAATTTTTAAAAATATAGGAAAATTAAGAAATAGATAATTCTTAGTTAATATTAATTTCGTAGAAGTCCAAAAAAGTTACCAAACTTAAATAAAATGGTGCAAAAAAGTACCTATTTTTAAAATTTAAAAAGGCAATTTTGTAAAAATATAAAAGAAACGTAAGAAATAGGCCATTGTAAGTTAATTACATTTTTTGAAAAGAGGTACTCTACTTTTAATAAAATGGTTCCAAAAGTACTTTTTAAAAATTAAAAAACAAGGAATTTTTTATAAATATAGGAAAAGTAAGAAATGGGCCATAGGTAACATAACTAATTAAAATGGTTTCAAAAGTACTTTTTGCAAATAAAAATATAACAATTTTGTAAAAAGATAAGAATATAAAGTCAACAACAATTTTTCAAAAGTACTTGAAAACTATCAAACTTAAATAAAATTGTATAAAAAGTACTTTTTTTAAAATTAAAAAAAGTCAATTTTGTAACGATATAAAAGAAACTTAAAAAAATAGGCAATTGTGAATAAAGTATAACTTATACAATGGTACCAATAACAAGGTACTATTTTCAGTAAAAGAAACGAATTTAAAACTTTTTAAAAGTACCAAGTGACAAAACAAAAATAATTTGCTAATACATTACAATGGCAGAGAATTTTTTTAATTTATATAAAAGTACTTTCAATGAGACCTTCAAAAAAGTACTTTGAAAAAAGTACTTTCAAAAAAGTACTTTAAAAAAAGTACTTTTCAAAACGTATTTTGAAAAATGTACTTTCAAAAAAGTAATTTGAAAAACATACTTTCAAAAAAGTACTTGGAAAAAAGTACTTTAAAAAAATCAAAAAACCTAAAATAGACTTTAAAAAGTCAGAAATAGCTCTATAAGAATTTCTAAAAAATACCAAAAATTCATTTCCCTTTTACCTGGATGGGCATTTTCAAGGAAACTACTTGAATGCAACGATTCAAACTAGTGAAAATGTGATTTAGAATTGACTATGAGAACGATATTGGAGGAGAGTTGGAGGGGCGGGGGTCTTTTGCAAGTGCTTTAGGTTTCTTTTTTTGTACCATTAATGCTAGCTCTATCAAACAGGCATTTACTGGGGAGTTCTGACCTTCCTGCTATCGTCACAAAGCATTTTAGATAGATTTCGTTATCCGCCTACGTTTTCAACTAACGAGCGTTTGTCCAGTAAAGGAAAATTTATTTATCCTTTTTACCTATTTTCCTAACAGGTCGTACAGCGCAGCTTCCAAAAGTACTTTTTAAACAATTTATTTTAAATTATCAACTGGACAAATAATTCAGCAAATTTAATTTTTAGTTTTTCATTTTTGTAAAATGTTCTCTTTTCTATTTTGATAACATCCTATCGCAAGCTATATTTTCTTTTTCTAGGAACTTTAACAAACACCGACTTGTCATTTAAACACAAAAATTTCTCAGAAATAATTTGCATTAAATGCAAAAGTCTATTTTCAATGTTGTGGCAATTATGAATTGATGTTGTTTATTGATGATGTTGTCCAATGTTGTTGTGCTATGTAAACAGTTGTTGCATATTAATATTGGAAATATTGAGCAGACAAAATATGCAAAACGTACCTCACTTTGGTATTGGGTGACTTTAAAGTAACTGACTGCTTTATTATTGTTGTTTTACCAGCAACAAACAATAAATATTTGTGATTTGACATTTCCGTTTAAAGTTAAAGAGTTACAACGACCGAACACAGCCACAAGACGCAACATACACCTTGCATAAATATGCTTTTATTTATTTGCTATGCTTTGTTGTTTTATTGTGTTAAGTTATAATGCACACGTACATATGTTGCAAGTGATATTAAACAAATAATAGTTATTTGTGTGTCTTCTTGATGTGATTGCATGCCTAAGCGGCATGCCAGGCAGCTAATGGACGCTTTTGCTATCGATGCCTTTTAATTTCAAGTTATTAATATTTATACATACGACCTGCTAAAAAATTGTGGAAATTGAACCTAGTTAGTGTGTAATAAAAGTAATTGCACATTTAAGTTATTCGAAGGATTTAATTCTTCTTTTTTTGTGGTTTTAAATTAAAACTACTGAAAATAATTTTTAATTCTTTAGGAAAATAAAATTTTTTTATTTTTTTTTTAATATTTTAAATAGGTATAAAATTCGTATATCAATATTGAAAATTTCCCTCTTTTAGTAAAAATTTCCCTTGAAGGGAAATTTTTGTTTTTTGTAACATTTCGTAAATATTATCATTATGTAATATTTTATAACTGAAAACAATAAAATATTTAAAAGAAATTTGAAAATTTCCAGAAATTAAAAAAAATCCCTATTAGGAAATTATATTTTAGAAAATTTTAAAAAAGCAATATCTATAATAAATATATATATTCACCTATATAAGTATTTATAAATATTTAAGCCATTTTTATATAAATATTAAAAATTTCCTTTCTTATTAAAAATTTCCCTTGAAGGGAAATTTCTATTTTAAGTAATATAGCCTGAATTTATTCATTATGTAATATTTTATAACTGAAAATAACCATATTTAGAGAAGTTTTAAAATTTCCCTAAGTTAAAAAAATCCCTGTTAGGAAAATTTATTTTAGAAAATTTAAAAAAGGAAATACCTACAATAAATATATATATATTCACCTATATAAGTATTTATATAAATATTTAAGCCATTTTATACAAATATTGAAAATATTCCTTTTCAGTAAAAATTTCCCTTGAAGGGAAATTTTTGTTTTAAGTAAAATATCTTAAATTTTTCATTATATAATATTTTATAACTGAAAATAACCATATTTAAAAGAAATTTTAAAATTTCCCTAAATTTAAAAAATATCCCTGTTAGGAAAATTTATTTTAAAAAATTAAAAAAAAAAAATGCCTATAATAAATATATATATTCACCTAGATAAGTATGTATATAAATATTTAAGTCATTTTTATATAAATATTGAAAATTTTCCCTTTCAGTAAAAATTTCCCTTGAAGGGAAATTTTTGTTTTAAGTAAAATATCCTGAATTTTTCATTATATAATATTTTATAACTGAAAAAAACATATTTAAAGGAAATTTAAAAATTTCCCTAAATTATATAAAATCCTGTAAGGAAAATATATTTTAGAAATTTAAAAAACAGAAATACCTATAATAAATATATATATTTAACTGTATAAGTATTTATATAAATATTAAAGCCATTTTTATATGCATATTCAAAATTTCCTTTCTCATTAAGAATTTCCCTTGAAGGGAAACTTTTGTTTTAAGTTAAATATCCTGAATTTTTTCATTTCATTATACTTCGTAACTGAAAATAAACATATATAAAAGAAATTTCAGAATTTCCTTATAGGGGAAATTTTTGTTTCAAGCAATATCTCCGAAATATTTTCATCATGCAATAAAAATTCCCTATGAATATTATAGTTATTTGTATATTTTTCTAAAATATTTATTTTCTTTTTTTTTTTAAATTGAAAACAATAAATTCTTTTACAGTCCTGGATAGAAACTTTCCCCGACTAACATGTGCTTAAATCAGTTGCTTTTCACATAAATTTGCCGTTACATCTCAAAGCAATAAATTAATTCTACAATAATATTTTCGCAAATTCGTTTATTTAAATACACAAATGTAAACAATATTTTCTCGTCTTCCTGTCTTTCTCGTAACCACAAATTTCGAGAATGCCAAAAACATTAAACATGTCTAAATGTTTGTTTTAGTGAGGTTACGTGTGTTTGTCTGAACTTGACAATATTGAATAAGTAATTTACAGTTGTAAAGTTGGTTTTACTCAATAAAATGAAATTAAGTTTTTATTAATAACTTAACTTGACGTTAAAGAAGAAAAACAAATAGATACTTAAAAAAATGGTCTTATTTACACTTAAAGAAATATTTTGTTTTTTTGAGAAAATCGAATTAAATATGCCTTTTGCTCTTTTAAGCAACTTTTAGATTACTAGTGTGAATAGTCCAGTAACCGAGAAATAATTATTAATAAAAAAATCGTTTAGACATCAGTTTTCGTGATTTTTTAATCGAATAAAAAACCGGGTTAGCGATTAATCGTTAAATACTTAAGCATTTGTTCACAAAAAGTTTTACTCGCTAAAACTTGATGCGAAATTTTAGTTAAAATTCAGATTTTTTTCTTTACCAAAAGAAGATAACCGAATAATCGTTAACATTTTGGTATTTTAATGAAAATTTTTTCATTTATTAAAATAAAACATAAAACAAGAAATGGGTTTTTTTCATTTAATATATTATATGAAAAATTTTTGAACCGGTTTTTTAACCGAATAAGAACTTATATATTTTTATCGTTAGTTGTACAAGTTAATATTTATTACAAAAACTCCTTGAACTAGAAAACAAATTTAATTCGGAAAGATAAGTTGGAGATAATGTATTAAAAGTAACCGATTAAAAATTTTTTAATCGAATAAAAAACCGGGTTTGCGATAAATCGTTAAATACTTAAGCATTTATTTATTAAAACTTTTACTCCTTAGCGCTATATGCGAAATTTATTTAGTTAAAGCTCTGATTTTTTCTTTATCAAAAGAAAATAACCGAATAATCGTTAATATTTTGTTATTTTAGTGAACATTTTTTCATTTATTTAAATAAAACATAAAACAAGAAATAGGTTTTTTTTATTTTGATGTATTATTTTATGTATTATACGAAAAAATTTTGAACCGATTTTTTAACCGAATAAAAATTTATATATTTTTATCGTTAGTTGTACAAGTTAATATTTATTACAAAAACTCCTTAAACTAGAAAACAAATTTAATTCGGAAAGATAAGTTGGAGATAATATATTAAAAGTAACCGATTAAAAATTTTTTAATCGAATAAAAACCGGGTTTGCGATAAATCGTTAAATACTTAAGCATTTATTTATTAAAACTTTTACTCCTTAGCGCTATATGCGAAATTTATTTAGTTAAAGCTCTGATTTTTTCTTTATCAAAAGAAAATAACCGAATAATCGTTAATATTTTGTTGTTTTAGTGAACATTTTTTCATTTATTTAAATAAAACATAAAACAAGAAATAGGTTTTTTTTATTTTGATGTATTATTTTATGTATTATACGAAAAAATTTTGAACCGATTTTTTAACCGAATAAAAATTTATATATTTTTATCGTTAGTTGTACAAGTTAATATTTATTACAAAAACTCCTTAAACTAGAAAACAAATTTAATTCGGAACTATAATTTAATATATTTTAATCGAATAAAAAATCGGGTTTGCGATTAATCGTTAATTACTAAAGTACTTTTTTATTAAAACTTTTACTCCAGATAAAAAATTTATTTCGTTCAAATTCGGATTTTTTCTTTATCAAAAAAAAAAAAATAACCGACTAATAGTTAATATTTTGGAATTTTGGTGAAAATTTATTAAAAAAAGAAAAAGTTTAAGTCGAATATGGTTATTTGAATACGTAAAATTGGGAACTATTAATATTCGTAGTTCTTCTTCTTCCTTTATAAAATGTATAATGTATATAATTATAAAAAACAAAAACACGAAAACGAATAAACAAAAAATAATTAATTGATTAACTTACAAATAATTGTTATAAAATTTGAGCTTTAAATTTTCTGTACTTAAAATGGGTTAAAAATATTTCGCTGAACTTTAAGTTCGGAGAAGCAAAAGTAACCGAATAAAAAACCGGGTTTAGCCTCTAATCATCCTCAATTACAATCCTATCCTTTTTATATTATTTATCATGTAAGTTAAGTAATTTTAGAAACTTAATTGGTGTCGTGTGGTTATTTTGTCATACAAATTTAAAATATTTTTTAAAAAAAAAATTTTTCTATAATTTAAAAAAAAACTTTTAAAAATAAAATTTTAAATTATTACAGTTTTGTTGAAAATATATAACTAATTTCAATTTGATTTTTGATAAGAATTTGTGTTAAAAATTTTAAAAATTATTATATATAATTTTTAATCGATTATTAATAAAACTCGGGTTTATGTATTCAATTAATGTTTTTAATTTTTGTTTTAAGCAATTTTAATATTGTTTAATTTTCTCTTATTGGTAGTTAAAATTGAAAAAAAAATACTGCTTAAAATATATTAAGAAAATCCTAATACCAGGTAACCGATTAATCGGTTAAGTTTTTTTTTTATTTTGTGATTTTTTTTAACATTTTGTTAATTTCCTTAATGTTATTATTATTTGAGGTTATTTAAAAAATTTTTGTTTCCATTTCAGTGTAGATAGGTCCTAAACAGACCTATTATTTAATCGAATAAAACTTGGGCCTTGAATATTCGTTTGAATATAAATTGAAGTAAAATAATTAGCTGTAATTTAACTATAAGTTTGCAGTAGTTAATAAAGCATGTGTTGAGGTAATTAATTGAAATATTTTATACGATTATTTTATTCGGGTATGCGATTATTCGCTATATTTTTTTTTGTTAAAATATTAATTTTCCCTTAAAATGCTTAGAGATGATTGTAGGCCATTGAATTTTTGATATTGTGTCATAGCTCCGAATCATTCGTATCGATTAATCGAATCCGAATCGATTAATCGAATAAAATCGTTTTAAGTTTTGTGATTTTTTTTTAGTTTTCTCTCAATTTTGCTAGAAATATATTTTTAAAGAGATCCGAGAAAATGTGAAAATCTAAAGCGAATGTGTATTTCTTTTCGTTTTTAGCTTAACTTATCACCAAAGTCACCAATGCCTTAGCCAAAGATTTTGATAAAGCCCAGTACAAAATTAAACTTTTCGGAAAGATTTGTTGTCCCTTCTACTTATTCTTAAAAAGAAAACCATCTATATGTCTGACGAAGTGCCTTCGGGAAGATTGTCACAAATCTTTGATACTCTCACTAATTTACAACAACAACAACCTGCCATTCATTACCAACAACAACATTTGGCTACAACAAATCGCAGAAGATCTAACTCATCTTCACCCTCACCCTCAACATCGGGTCGAGCAACACCAGCCTCTGGAGGTGTTGCCAGCAATGGCAGCGGTATTAGTGGTACCAGTTCTCACCTGCAGCAGCCACACTATCAGCAGCAGCAGCAGCAGCAGCAGCAGCAGCAGCAAAATGTTCAATATTTAGCACACACTCATCGTAATTATTTTCATGTGCGTGCATACGATGGGGAAGGCGCTGCTGGCAGCCACAATTATTTACACACTTTTCCCTCCACTCATACCCCCAGCCATTTGCAGCAGCATCATTTCATGCAACAGCAACAATATCAGCATTATAATCAGCAACATATAATGGCTTCTTCAACTTGCTGGCAACATACACAACAACAGCAGCAACAACAACAACAACAGCATTCCTTACCACCATTTTATGGAACGTCACAATCATTGACGGCCTCTCCATTGTTGGCCAAACGAGCCATATCATTTAGTGGTCAAATACCTTTGAACAGACAACAGATAGAAAGTTATAATGCTAACGCTGGTCACAAGCAGACCCATCAACAAGTCCAGCTAACGGCACAATCTACGCCCAATAGTCCCCGTTTAATGCCTAAAAGACAAACGAAACCACCACCTATACCAGCCAAACCCTCAAGCATACCCAGCACTTCATCTACCACTAGCTGTGGCAGCAATAAATCCAATTCCAAAGAAACTGGCATTTGTTTAAATCCAGCATCTTCACTAGATGGAGCTGATGCTCCCTGGCCACATTTCTCCACATTAACCGACTATTTGGATGTACATCAGGTTAATAATTATGCTCAACCAGTGCCACAGGTAATTTAACAGTTAAAATCAAAATAAAGTATCAGGATGTTAAACAAGCTACTTTCAGATCAATTGGCAAGAACGTTGCTTGGAATTACAGCTAGAACTACATCGCTCCAAAAATCAAGCCGGCCGTATACGTGATATGTTACGAGAAAAGGTAAGTGAGAATTTATATATATATTTTTTTTAAATAATTCCTTTTCTCCAGCCTATAACTTTAATCGCAATTAGTTTTCTTTTAAGCCAAGTCCTTTAAAGGACTTCAGCAGGTCTAGGCATTCGAAAATGGTTTAGAAAAAATTTCTCAAAATTTTCCTTTTAAAGTTACAACGAAATTACTTTAAAAAGTCTTTAATTAATATTAATCATACGTCTCTAGTAAAATTTTTTTAAAAACTTAATTTTAGCTTTTATTTAAAAGCCATTTGAATTATTTTTTCTGTTATACTTGAAAATTAAAACATTTCTGCATTTCGGATTTTTCTTTTTGAGAAATAAAATAAAAAAATTTTCTTTCTTGGAAATTGAAGTTTAAGCAGAAAAGTTTTTTTTTATTGAAGTATAAAAAATTTTATACTCAACATAAAGTTTTATTTTTTTTAAACTTTTTTTCAGCTTTTAAACTCATAATAACATAGGGTGTTTATTTTGTAGGTATAGAAACTTTAAAATGCAATAAAACTACACATCAATATTTTGATATTGACACGAAATTTACTTCATTCGAAAAATATTTATAATAATAAAAATCTGGAACTATAATTTATCATTCTGCTATGTGACCTTCACGGCTGGCACGTGCGTAGTATAATCTGGCGTCCCAATATTCTAGGCCATATCTTGGTAATAACGCGGGGAATGTTGTCCTCCAACTGGCCAATTATCGTAGACTAGCAACTGAAACATACAGCCACCACGATGCTCCCCGAGCGGCCAACCTTAATAATCAGTCAGAGAACAGCTAAGTGCCTAAAGAGACAAATTGCGCAACTTTGGGGCTTTACTGATTCCCGTGGAAATATAGTGAATTGTCTCCTACTAGCCTTAAAGGGGACTAGGCTCCCTTTTACCCCCGCAGGACACAAGTCTAGATGGTTGTGTGATCCATAAAGACTAATGTGCCCCCGGAGGAGTGGAATCACAATTTGGAATCAATGTTTGCAGGTGCCAGTACATTCATCTATTGAAATGCTAAAGCAAACTTAATATAAATCACTTGAAGGTTGAAAAAATGGCTGCGAGCTAAAAAAAGTGTTGCCAACTTAAATTGTACAACTCTATAAAAACACCCGATATTTTGCTGTAAAAATATTTTGTTATGAAAACTCTTTACTGCATATTTAAATGAAATATGCATAAATCCTTTTACTACTTGTTTATGGCAGCATACACAAACACACATACACACACGCACACATGTTTAGTACGTGTGTGTGTGTGTATACACCAGCATTTGTGCATTAATATTAAAAAATATATTTATTTAAATAGTTTCAGCATTTATTGTACTCTAGTTGTTGCTGTTGGACTTGTGTTTTTCTTTCTCTATCTCTCTCTCTCTCTCTCTCTCACTCACTCTCTCTCTCTCTTTGTCTCTGTATTTCTTTTATGAATAATAAACATGCATTTGTTTCCGTTTCCCTTTCAATTTAAATCTTCATATTCTTTCTTTGTTTTGTTTTGTTGTATTGGTGAGTGTGCACTGTTGCTGTCATACATTTAGCTCAACTGGTGCAGCTCAGCTATTGTTACTGCTGACACTTTATACTTTTCTGTTTCTATTTTATTTTTATATATTTTATTTATAATCTTTATGCTTCATTATACCGGAAAAGGTTTTTGCCGTTTGTAAAAAAAAAAATAAATAAAAACATAAGCAGGCAACTTCAGACAGTAGGAAAAGAGAGAGGAAGAGTGAGAGAGAGAGAGAGAGAGAGAGAGAGAGGGGGAAGAGATAGGGGGGAATATATATTTATTTAAAAATTATAAGCAATTTTGCAAATACTTCCATACCTGTGTTTATTACTGGCATTAACATATGGAATTCCCCCTTTTTTTTATATATTTAAACAGTCAATGCTGCGGGCATTCTATATGTTGCCTGTGTTCGTTTCATTCTATTGTTGTATATGTGTCATTCACTTGATTTTATACTAGTGATTTACATTACACCGGAAGCCATTTTTTATATTTAAAAATAGTATTTCGAACAGTGAATAATAATATTACACAATACACTGAAAGAAAAAAATGGTTTGGTAAAACGTTGTCGAACTAAGGAACATCTGAATAATCGGCAAGTTGGCTATAGGAACCAATTGATTAAGTACCCTTAAGCTTCACTTAGTTAACCTCTTGAATTGTTTAGAACACAAAACTCGTTTTAAGTCACTACACTGAACGAAAAAATTTATTAAATATAAAAATAATAAGAAAAACTCCTAAAAGGTTCAGCTTAAATAGAATTTATATTTTTGTAAATATTTTATTTGTTTTAAGGATTTTTAATTCCAAGGATGGGATTATGTATGGAAAACCTTATAGAATACTGGGCTGTGCCGGCATAGCTGAACTTTTTCCTTTAGCTGTAGTTAAAATATGTCACCTTAACTTGTTCTGGTGGCCGTTAGTTTCAGATAACCCCAGAAAATGAACTAAAGTTAGTTTAATCCTTATCAAAGAACAAGTGAGGACTGAACATGCTTCAAGTTAAATATTATTCCCGGCTGCATGTCCTATTTCTCCATGTTGCTTAAACCACACGCCTTTAATATCATCAGTATCATGAAACTAAGGAAGAAACCTGCCTGAGATTGGATGATATATTAAGCCGTTATGACGCCTAACTGTATGTACTATATGTGCCATAAGCTGGACTCTGCAAGCACTGGGAACACGCTAGAATAATAGACTCACCCTACAATGATTTCTGTTAAAGCTTACCACGTTTTTGGAAGAGTGATTTCTGGATCTGCTATGCGGTACTTTCATGTCCACTATCTAGGCAGGAGAAGCTTGAAAGTCTCCTGTATGAGAGATAGGAAAGTACCTTTTTGTGATTAGATTTACATCTGCACCTGACCGTGGGCCCCAATCAGATGGTGGTTAAACCACTGTGAATGAAAAGCAACGTCATTCACGTCCTAGGAAGCCGAAGACTAATTCTAGCAACAGGTCTTTCCTAGTTACAATTTCAGCGGTTTCAGAGCAGGGCTGCAAACCACTACTCCTTGCTGAAGAGCTGGAGACTATCCATCTCCTGTTTAGAACACATGACTAGCATGCTCACTGGATCTAGGATCATTCACCAGGTAGGTGTTATTAAAGGTGAGAAGATCCTGGCCACCATAAAAAACAGAGCTGTATGGGGCCGCGAAGGACCAACATCAATAATCACTCAGAGAAACAGTTAAATGCCTAAAGAGACAAATAGCGGAATCGCTGAAATAACGTGTAGCTTCCAGTTGACCCCTGCTACCCTCAGGGGACTGGGCTGCCTTATACCCCCAGCAGCACAGGTCTAGATAATCAAGTATTCTATAAAGACCGATAAATGTGCCCACGGGGGGGAGATAGGAAAGTGCAATGCGTGATATGATTTACGTTGACACTTATCGTGTGTATGCCATAACTCAGCGGTGGTCAAACCTCTTGCGCGATGTGATGCGTGCGCTGCGCCCTAGGAAGCTGAAGACTAATTTCTAGCAACAGGTTATTCCTAGTTGCAATTCGAAGCGTGGTCGCCAACCATCACTCCTTGCTGAAGTGCTGGAGACTATCTAACTCCTAGTCTAGAACACATGGCAAGCATGCTCACTAGATCCGGATCATTCACCTGATGTTCTCCGTAAAAGTGAGATGATCCTGGCCCCTTAATCGAAATTCTTGAGGGCTGCAAAACTACAACCACCACGATACTCCCGAAGGGCCTACCTTAATAATCAGACAGAGAACAGCTAAAAAGCTAAAGAACCAATTAAATGAACTCTGGGGCTTACTGCTTTCTCTGGAAGTAACGCGGAGCTTCCAGTTGACTACCTGCCAGCCTGCAGGGGACTGGGCTCCCGTTTTTCCCCCGTTGACACATGTAATGATTGTGGATTTCCATCAAAACATATCAATAAGCCCCCCCGGGCGGGGGGGGGGAAGATAGGAAAGTACACAATTGTTTACTTTATAATAAGTTGTGATTCTTTTAATAGCTGATCGCCCCTCGCATGTCGCATCTTCGCTGTCAGACTTGCTCGCCGCTCTCTAACTTGTTTAATCAATTTTGTTGTCTTATTTTTGCTTTTTTCATGTAACTAAAGCATAAGTCCTCGATGTCCCTATTTTACTATAAAAAGCGACAAAGTCACTTATTTCACCTGCAAAATCACAAAACAACCGCGTCTAAACAAAAATTGCTGTTCTTTAAGAAATAAGAAATCATAAGATTTGAACTATTGTACTCCATTAATCGTTGGTAATTAGCTGCAATATTTTTTTCAAGACTTTTTTGGGATTTGAACTCATGGCCGATAATCTTTGGCTTAAAAAATATGCAGACATCTCAATAAACACAACAATCTGGCTTCTTTATACACATTAACAAACTTGCCCTTCTATAGTTTTCATTATTTCCTGTCCTTTCTGGCTATTTCGCGATATGAACGGCGAGAGCTTTCGATGCGAAGGCATAATTTTCAATCTGTTCCCATGTTCCAATCTGTACTGGTGAGTCAGTGTTTGGCTTTAAATAGTTTTGTTGTTAAGGTGGCATCTACTCATCTAGGTAGAATGCCAGCCACCTGACCTTTTATCCTTTCTTGTTACAAACACCACACTTTTTAGTGGTGGAAGATTTGTTGTGACAGTTATATTTTTATATTTATTTTTTCTATTTTTGGACTGGCACTCAGGGTTTGATCTCTAGACATGCAACGCATCGGGCCAGAACTGGGAAATCAGTTAATGGCGAGGAGGAAAGAGGGAGTAGCGTTTGAGGACTTTAAATTTTAAAATGACAGGAAAGACTTCGAGAGGGAGTTTATGCCACATGCGGACTGTTCTGCTAAAAAACAAATGTTCTCTGTAAAGCGTAATGTGATTAACTGGCCAATCAACCACACATGGATGTGCTCTCAACGAAAATCGAGTTAAATGAAAAAACGTGCGAGTAACGGGAACAAGTTCTCTAATTTCGTGAGAGTACTAACCATTGAATTAACGATAAAACAGTGAAATACAACCCTCATTAAGTCGATGCTCTACAGAATTAATAGAGTTGGATAAACTAATGTCTCCAATTAGCCTCTTCGCTCTCTTCTGCACGCAACTAGCAACTCGAGCAACTCCAAAATAGACTTTTGAACGCCGGCCCATACATGAGAGTTGTATTCCATCTTTGGAAGGATATAAGTGATTTAAATAGTACATAAATAGTAAATAGTCTTACAGTGAAGGATTTGAAAGCTTATGGGTCCTCTCCTGTACGCGGCCAAGCAACTTCAAAATAGATTTTGGAGTGCCAGCCCTTACATGAGAGTTGTATTCCATCTTTGGATGGATATAGTTGGAGGTCGGATGGAGTGAAGTAGCTCTTACACCGTTTTAGAAAACCAAGGCAATTGAAAGCTTCTTGAGAAACTGGAAAGATGTGTTTAGTCCATCGAACATTGCCAAGAAGTTCAGTGCTTCCGATTCAGTAATATTTATATCACTTATAGTAATAGATGCAGCACCATTTCCAAAGACAGACAGATCTAATGCGTAAGCATGCAACATTGTATCTTATAGGCATTAAAATTACACGACCCCATTCTGAGATTGTTCTGAGATCGTTATTGAGCGTATCATTCATGTTCTGCCTTTTGGGATCCAACCTCACAACGGGTGCCGTCTATTGCTACTTGAATACGAATGACATATGCAGCTGTCATTTGCGAAGGAGTATATAGGGTTGAAAGGTCACTGAGAAAAATAAGAACTAGAGTAGAAGAAAGGGGGGTTGTAAAGCTTATTTTTGTAAAATAGTTTTGGTTATCCCAACGTAGTTTATCTTTTCTAAATTAACAGGTTTTGTCTCAAGGGTCTTCCTTCTCCTTGGTGTTTGACTTGAAATATAAAACCAGGACCATCAACATTCCTAAGTTAATGCGTCCTATTTGGGTTGTTATAATCTGCATTTCAATGTTTCACGAATTCTCATTTTGTTCCTGCTTAAGACAACGTTGCATTCCATTTTAAGCTGGTTTTTCTCAATAAAAACCAGATGAAAAAAAGGTTTAAGGACCCAAGCGTTATTTAGTCCTAAAATCAGATATATTGGTTAGGAAGTGTCCGGGTACTTTGGAAAAAAATGAGAGAAAACACAAAGTGAAATGAGTTCCCATTAGTACTAGAGCAAGAATCCGAGCAGTTGTGTTTGATAGGGAAATGCCTCTTCTGAGAACAATTCAGTGGTGTTTTGGGGAACAAAAGAGCAAACGGAACAAGGAGATTTTCTTGCTCTCTTATGTTAGGAGTCCATTTAATGATTTTAACTAGATTTTTTTAGATTTAAATTCAGATCTTTTCAAGCGATTTTAATCTTCACTATTTTTAAAAGTGCAACTCCTCTTCTTTCGTTTTTTTATTAAAAAAGAACAAAAAAAAAACGATAAAGGAATAACTGTAAAAATGTTGTAAATAAATGAATGAATAAATAAATAAAAGAAAGACCCACAGAGCTGCAACTTGTTTGCTGTTTGTTCATTTTGGGTTACTAACTCATGCATTCGCAACCAAGGGGGGACCCTTGTATAATAAACAGCCGTACATGCAGGCTTAACACAAGGTATAACACTCTAATTGAAACACAAAGAAGAGCTGAAAAATAAAACAAGAACATTTTATGCTTTAATGATTAAAATTTATGACTATTTTGTGCCTTTAAACAACTTAAAATGTGGAGCAACAGGAATTAAGGAGAATAAAGGCAGGAGATAAAAAGCATTTTATAAAACTAGTGATTAAAATAACTGTTTGTTTGCTTTTATATTTATTTTTTATATTTCTATAGACTCCTCAAAGTAGTCCTTAAAGTAAACTCGTAAATGCTCCTAAATATATGCTTTAATTTTCATTTCTTTTTTTTATATTTTAATAGTTGTTATACATGACTGTGCTTTTTTAATCTTTTATTATCCATCAACAATAGTGTTCTCTTGTTCTGTTTTCAACTGTCATAGACTCTTCTTCTTCTTGTTTTTTTTTTGTTACAGAAGAATAGAAACTGCTGGCCTCAAGATATTTTCATCCGCTTGTTGCACATTTGTGTGATGCAAGCAGAATAAAGGTGCTTTCTGTGGCTTTCTTTTCAAACAACTGATGAAAGTAACTTCTATTGATAAAAAGTGGTCTGTTTATCTTGGGGAAAATAATAGACACGCAGTCATCCTTGTTCAAGAAAATAATGGCCGAAAGAAATCTATAAGACAGAAAATTTCTTTTTAAGAAAACAGCACAATTTAAGGCGACAGAAAGTGGAAGTGAATTTTTAAATATTTTTTTCTTATAGAAAAGAAATTTAAAAGAATTAACGGGGTTTTCAACAAGAAGTTAGTTTTTTTTCTTGTAACTCCCCCTTGGTATCATATTTATTGGTCTTTAGAGAATACTTGACTTTCTAGACCTGTACTGCTGGGGGTATAAGCGAGCCCAGTCCCCTGAAGGCAAGCAGGGAGTCAACTGGAAGCTCCACATTATTTCCACGGGAATCAGTGAAGCCCCCAGAGCTTCCGCTAATTGTCTCTTTAGACTTTTAGCTGTTCTCTGACTGATTATTGAGGATGGTCCTTCGGGAGTATCGTGGTGGTTGTGCTTTCGCGACCCTCATTTATTTTGATTAAGGGGACAAGATCATCTCACCTTTACTGAGAGCATTAGGTGAATGATCTGTATCCAGTGAGCAGTTTTGGACCAGGAGTTGGATAGTCTCCAGCTCTTCAGCAAGGAGTAGTGGTTTGCAACCCTGCTTTGGAACCGCTAAAATTGCATTTAGGAAAGACCTGTTGTTGAAAAATGATATCTGACAAATGACCACCACGTTCACACTGACAGATGTCACTTCTTTCATCAAAGTTTTAGTCTCTTTTTGGCAAAATAGCGCTTCTATTTCGTTAACCATATCACGGATTTTGACTTTTAAAGCCGAAATCGTTTCAATTGCCTCCGTATAGACTTTGTCCTTAACGTAGCCCCACAAAAATAATCTAGTGACGTTAAATCACACAATCTGGCTGGCCACTTAACTGTTGATTGCTGTAAAACTATGTGAATGGAAAAAAAAAGTTTCCAATAAATTGATCGTTTCATTGGCTGTGTGACATGTGGCAACGTCCTGTCGAAACCACATGTCAATGTCAAAAATAGGCCAAAATTGAGTTGTTAGCATTTCTCCATAGCACATTGACATGATTTGAAAAGAGAGCTCAGTCTCCTAAAAGGCTGGCAGGAGCCAACTGCACAACACCACTTTATTTCCACGGATATCAGTAAAGTCCAGAGTTCAGCTTTTTTGCTCTTTAGTCTTTTAGCTCTTCACTGACTGATTATTGCGGTTGGCCCTTCGGGAGCATCGTGGTGGTTGTGGTTTCGTGGCCCTCGTTTGAGTTGTGTTGGTCGGATCAATCACAATAAATACAATGAATGGTCCTGGTACAGTGAGAATATTTGTGGTTGTGTTCTGAAATTTTATTAAGCTTCATGTGCTCTGAACCGGGAGTTGGATAGTACTCTTCAACTCTTCAGCAAGGAGTGATGAAGGCTGCCGCCTGCTCCGAGCTCGCGGATTACGACCAGGAGTGACTGGAGAACAAACATATCCGAAGGCTGACTGGGGCGTGGGTGACGCTGAAATTATCCACAGTGGTATGATCACCGTTAAGTAATGGCTTGAATATTTAGGTACTGACGTAAATCTTATCACGCATCTCTCCATAGCATGATCCATATACCATTACCGCATTTCCAACCTCTTCTTGGGAAAAAAGCCCAATCACGCCTCCAAACTACATAGCTATCCAAATAGTGACACGCTGAGCATGCAAAGGCTTCTCAATAATCGCTCTAGAATTTACAGAAGCTCGAATGTGGCAATTTTACTTGTTGGCATGCCCCGAAAAGTGAGAATGGGCTTCGTTTGAAAAAATTATTTTTTCAGAAAACCCAGCCGGTTGTTTTTGAATGAATTGAGGAAATCTAGGGCGATGTAAATAATCGGTCGGCTTCAATTCATGTACCAGTTGAACGCTGTAAGGCTTCAAAGTCAAATCCTTAGGCAAAATTCGCATTGTGGATAGTTTTGGATAACCCCAATTGTTGAGAACGTCGAGCAATGGATAAACTTAAATCTACTTCAACATTGCGACTCACGGCTGCGATATTTTCAGTTGAACGGCCGGGTCCAACACGCATTGGTGTTCGCACATTTCGTATCGAGCCTGTCGACTCAAACTTAACGACCAAATTCTTAATAGCGGATTCAGAAGGACGATTATGTTAGCCGAATATATCACGAATGTCACTATAACAGAACCACCATTTTCGTAGCGAATTTTAATTATTTTAATGCGATTTTCGTGCGAAATTGAATTCATTGCAACAATTGCCCATGCATCGACTACAAATACGTTAAAAAAATTAAATCTCAAAATTATCATGTTGTTGGTGTTGCCACAATATAAAAAAACCGCTAGTTATTTCTTATAAAATTTGTAGCGGAAAGATATAGGCGTCATATATAGGTTTTAGGTTATAAATTATTATAATTTGTGATAATCCGTTGGGATTTTCGAATTAGTTTTTAAATGAGAATTTAAAATATATCCGCTATCATAATAAAACTATATGATTAAATGAATAAATAGCCGGTTTTTGAACAATCGAATGGTTAATCAATCCTTTGAATAAAACACCGGGTTTTATTCGAATAAATAACCGGGTTTTATTCGAATAAAAAACCGGGTTTTATTCGAATAATAAACCGGGTTTTAATCGAATAATAAACCGGGTTTTAATCGAATAAGAAAATACTTTTTAATCAAATAATAAAATGAATAATTAATAATATCAGAAGATTAATTTATTTAACTTTTAAATTTTTTGGCGATTTTTAGACTTTTTTGTGGAGTTTAATCTTTTTTTTTTGATGATTTTAAAATATTTTTACGATTCTTTGATGACTCTGAGATTTAAACGTTTGTTGGTCGAAGTTTTTAAAATTTTTTATAGTTCTTGGCTGATTGTGAGTTATTTTTGCGATCGATTCTTAGATGTTTTGGTGACTTTTAATTTTTTTTGTCGGTTTTTTTGGGCGGATTTTTTAATTTTTTTACGATTCTATAATATTTTTTGGTGATTTACAGATTATTTTTGACGATAGTTCCACTTTTCGTTGTTTCTTAGGCTTTTAATTTTTTGACGTTTTTTTGTGGGATGTTTTACTTTTTGGCGATTATTAGGGTATTTTATTACTTTTTTTGGTAATTTAATATTTTCTTATGTTTTTTCAGCTCTTTTTTAAAATGTTGTAATTTTTTAATTTTGATGTTGTGTTTTTAAATTTTTGGTATTTTTTTTAGAAATTTTGGCGATTTTATAAGATTTTTAAAATAATTTTTTGAGAATTCTTAGTCTTTTTTGCTGATTTTTATTTTTATTGATTTTTCAATTTTTTTGCGATTCTTCTTTAGGTTCTTTAGGTGTTTGTGCTTTGTTTTGGGAATTTTTTAGATTTTGTGGGGGAATTTTTTTTGTCATTTTCTGGGAATTTTTGTAATTTTTTGACATTTCTTAGACATTTTTTTTAATATATTCTAGTTTTGTGATGTAATATTTTACGATTTTTTTTGCTGATTTTAATTTTTAATGATTTTTTAATTTTTTTTTTGGCGATTCTTCTTTAGGTGCTTGTTTTTTGTTTTGGGCATTTTTTAGATTTTGTGGGGAAATTTTTTTGCCATTTTCTGGGAACTTTTTAAAATTCTAACGATTTTTAGACGTTTTTTTATTATATTCCACATTTCTTGGTGATGTTTTTGAATTTTTAGGTTTTTTTGGGGATTTTTAAGTTATTGTGATTTTTGAAGCGTTTTCCTGTGATTTTTAGACCGTTTGGTGATTTTTATTTATTATTTAGCCTACTTTTTGGGGATTTCTTAATTTTTATGGGGATTTAGTCTTTCTTTTTTATTCATTTTTTATTTAATTTTTTTGATGATTTTTGAAATTTTTCCTGTGATTTTTAGATCGTTTGGTGATTTTTAAATATTTTTTTTGAAAACTTTTTGGGAATTTCTTAATTTTTATGGGGATTTTTTCTTTTTTTTTATGCATTTTTTATTTAATTTTTTTTGGTGATTTTTTATTTTTTTTCCTGTGCGTTTTAAATAATTTTTTTGCCAACTTTTCGGGGATTTCTTAATTTTAATGGGGATTTTTTCTTTCTGTTTGCATTTTTAATCAAATTTTTTTTGATGATTTTAGAATGATTTTTTATTAAAAAAGAAACAATTTTTTATTTTAATTTTTAATTTATTAATAAAATTTCTTTTTATTCATCAAAATTTTCAATTTTAGGAAAAATTATTTTTATTAAAAAATATTTTTCTACTTCAAACCCACCATTTTTTCGCTTTCCTCCCACAACCAATCAGCCATTTTATCATCTCTGGCTTTTGGAAATAAAGGATATACTCTCATGCGATCATAATATTGTCCCGTCTTACCCTCCATTTTGGGATCCATGGCCAAAAATAGTATAGTCTGAGCACCACCTTTGGTGGACCGTAAAACAAGTCTCCAAAATACGCGTCTAAGAGAATTCAATACCGGATCATAACGTGTCAATTCCGATTGAACGGAGCCGGGATGTAAACAATTGACAGTGACATTTGTTCCGTTAAGCAGACGACCTAATTTGCGGGTAAATAAAATATTTGCCAATTTACTGCGTCCATAGGCACCAAAACGATGATAATTTTTCTCCAAATTCATGTCCTCCTTATCAAAGTTGCCAAAAACGTAGGCCAATGAACTGACCACAACTATACGACTGGGAGCCGAATCTTTTATGAGTTGCAGCAACAAATTGGTTAAAAGAAAATGGCCCAAGTGGTTGACGCCGAATTGTTGTTCAAAACCATCTTGGGTTAAGATACGGGGGGTGCTCATTATACCGGCATTATTGATTAAAATATCAAGACGTTTTTCCTCTAAGAGAAATTGCGCCGCAAATTCTCTCACCGACTGGAGTGAAGATAAATCCAGGGTACGATTAAACACATTAGTATTGCCAGACCGCTGGATGATTTCTTTGCGGGCTGTTTCACATTTGTCGAAATTCCGACAGGCCATATACACCCGGGCTCCACGTTTGGCTAAATCCAAAGCTACCTCTTTGCCTATGTCCGTATTTGAGCCCGTAACAATAACCACTTTGTCATCCAAACGAGTGGCTTTGGTATAGTACGGCCCCTCACGCCATATATAGAACAAATATAGGAATAATGCTACCAGCAAACACCAACAAATTATTTCAAATAGCTGGCCACCTTTAAAGCAAAATATGCGCACTTGATCGCCACATAAAACTGTATTCAGCAACTCAGCTATTGTCATGTTTCTTTGTGTAAAAAATTAAAACTTTTGACTGGAATTTTTTGTATTTCACTAGAAATTATACTCAGATTAATGCATCTACGTATCTGTCTTATTTTGTTTAATTATTCAGAAATAATTATTATTTGCAAATTGCTGATCACATCACAAAGTCCAACAGTTTCTACTGCTATTTCAACACTGATATTAAAAACTTGTTCTCCGCATGGTCATTTTGGGTCAGAGTCTGTTGTATCATGCAAAAAAAAAAACAACAAAACTATTGTAAACAGAGAGCAAGAGAGAAACACAGAATGGTGGAATAATTATAAGGAGTTGCCAGATGTATATTTTTTTAAGGAAGTGACTATTTTACTTAAGCAGAATTTAAAAATCATTTAATATTCTTAAGATATGAAAATATAATTTTTTTTATTCAAAATAACTAAATAAAATATTATTTAAAGGGTGTTCCAAAATTAGTAAGAATTTTTGAAATAAAAAAAATTTTGTTTAAAAAATTTTAAAATAAAAAAAAAAAACATATTATGGGTCGAAACATCCAAAAATTGGCCGGCAAAGGTGTTGTAAAACTTATGCTCATGATCTACAAGGTCATTTTGATTAGTGAAGAGAAGGAGTATATGCCAAGGATATTTAAGATGTAGTCATTTAAAGGCTTCTTGTGCTTCATTCGCTTAAATCTTTGAATTTACCATCTGCCTTTAGTTTTAGCAGTTAATTCATTTTATTAGAGTTGCCAGCCATCAGTCACTA
This sequence comes from Trichopoda pennipes, assembly GCA_030448955.1. Lineage (NCBI taxonomy): Eukaryota > Metazoa > Arthropoda > Insecta > Diptera > Tachinidae > Trichopoda > Trichopoda pennipes. Next base: position 2,566,679 of record JASKUP010000056.1, on the reverse strand, counting down.
TTTTTTAATATTTTAATTTTGTAAAAAAGTTAATTTGAAATTTTTGTTTAATTTAGTTTTTGTTTCAGACCAGCACTCAGGGGATGACCCCTGAGCATTGTACATTGCATTGTGCCAAAACGAGGAAATCAGGTTATGGGGAGGAAAAAAGAGGGAGTAGTGTTTGTGTACAATCCAATCTGAACTTTTCTAGATTGAAAGTGGCAGGAAGGATCCAAAAAACAAATTTCCCCTGTAATGCGTAGTTCGATTCACTGGCCACTCAATCCACAAATGGAAATGCTCTCAATGAAAATCGAGTTAAACCCAAAAAACGTGCGACTAACGAAAACAAGTTGCTTATTTTCGTTAGAGCACTTAACATTGTAGTAACACGATAACACAGAGTGAAATACATTCCACATTGCGTCGATGCTCCAGAGAATCAATAGTGTTGGATACTCTATTGTCTGCAATTAGCCTCTTCGCCCTCTTCTGTACACATTATACAAATTTGTATACCAGTTTTAGACACTGTAGCGAGTAAACAAAATGTCTTCTTCGATGTACTCGTTTATTCGTTAGTTTCCCATGTTTTAAAATTTTTATGGTGTGGCAAGGCTAAAATGATGTTTAAAAGAAGGTGTCTCTCTCTCTCTCTTTCTCTTTGCTTTATACTCACTTAATAAGAGTCCCATTAAACTATTAAAATACTACTCATTAACTGTTTAATATTTTACTCTCGTCTTTGTCGAGTCATGTTTGTGCATGATTTTTATAGTGGTAGTGGTGCGCAGTCTACTGCCTGGGAATATTTAATACGCGTTCATAACAATTAAAACGGGTTATTAAATATTTCTAACCTTCTTTTTATTCATAATTTTTTAATAATTATAGATTTCATTTCGAACGTAATCGATTAAAAAAAATTGCTGACTGAAAAAGTAAATTGAATAAAAATAATTGACTTTTACTGAATGAGAAATTTTTGGTTTTTGAAAAGGCACTGTTGGACTTTATACTTCGGGGTTTGGTTTACAATTGAATTGACAAATGAAAAATATTTAAGATTAAGCAGTAAAGAGAGGCATATAAAAATAAATACTGGTTTACATGCATGCTCATTCAAATGCACGCACCCAGTTTAATTCGATACTCAAACATTCCGGCCCCCTTGCAATATTGCAACAACGGAACCCGGAACGAGCTATTAACTACGATATATGTTAAAAAATTCAGGTTGTTAATAATAATAATATATATGAAACATATCAAATCATTAAAAATATATAAATTCAGGTTTTCCATAATAGTAATATATATATAAATATAAAATATGTAAATATGTGTGTAAAATTAATTCATTCATCAAAATATAAATTCAGGGAAAGGAAAAAGTCGAGAGTACAGTTTTAAATAATAAATGAAATCGAAGTTAACGTTAATTACAAATGAAGAGAATAGTAAAAAAAATGTACATAAAAAATAACATTCTATACGCCAAATCTGCCGATAATCGTCCACCCTAGGACAGTGTCCTGAGCCATGGGAGCACCAATTGTTTCTGGCTGTAGATTTGATTTTATTAAACGGGGGTACACGTCGGCGCCCAGTATGAAATTGATATCATCGTTCTGGTAAAAGTTCGGATCGGCCAGACGCAGGTTGGCATATAGAGAAGCAACCCTTGCGTCGATCTTCTCCCTTGGCTGTTTTCGGGGTAAAATACCAACCACTTTTGCCGCTACCAAAAATATCGGTCCATCGTCAAACCGGGGCTTTATTCTAATCTGGCACCATCGGTCGTCGCCCATTTGTTTCACTGGAAGTTTGTAGCGTTCGATTAGAAATTGTGCCACAGAGCTTACCTCTTCACATGGGTTAAGTATTCCCCTAACATTGCCCCATTCCTTTCCCAACTCTACCTTTACAATGACGGTAGGTAGTAGTGTTACGCCATGCAGGTTGCAGCCCGTCGGGTTCTTTGAGGCGTCACTTGTGGAGCTATTGATTCGCAAACGTTCGTGTTTATGGAGCAAAGTATGATGTTTACCTCGACATTTGCGACAGCGATCTGTGTTGTGACAACGGTTGACTTTGTGCGAATGTGCCAGACAATTCGCGCAATAATGGTACTTCTGTACAACTGCTATTCTCTCCAAAACATTCATCCTTTTAAGTCGAAGACATCTTCTAAGAGGATGGTCCTTCTGACACAAACGGCAGTCAAAGCTTGATTGGTGTGCGTTTAGTTGGTAGCGTCTACGATCCTTTTCTTCTAGTGGCGATAAACTTTTGCGGGAGTCACGTGGCATGTTTAACTGTAAATAAATAGAGATTTCATTAGTGTTGTTCGGGATTGGGGAGTAAGACTAGTTTAACTATAGGCCTAATTACGATGCCATTGGCAGTCCGTATTTCAGCGACTCTAACTCTGTTATCGTTTCCGCGTATAACTCTTTCGATGCGGCCAAGCCGCCATTGGTTAGGGGGTAAGTTTTCTCGTCGTATAACCACAAGATCACCGTTAGCATAATCTCTTTGGGGGTATTTCCACTTAGTGCGTTTGTGAAGCTCTTTTAAGTATTCGTCTTTCCACCTCTGAGCGAAATGTTGGTGTAAGACTTTTAATTTTTGCCACCGATTGATATAGCTCAATGAACGATCTGACAAATTCGGTTCCGGCGGGGCTAATAACGCATTTCCAATGAGAAAGTGGCCGGGAGTAAGCGCAGTGATATCGGAAAGATTGTCGCTACTGGGGCCAAGTGGTCTAGAATTTAAGCAGGCTTCTATTCGGGTTAATACAGTACAAAACTCTTCGAAAGTGAAACTCTGACTATGAGATATTCGCTTCAAGTGAATTTTGAAACTTTTGACCGCAGCCTCCCAGAGCCCACCCATGTGTGGGGCACCGGGAGGAATAAAATGCCACTGTAATGGGGTAAGATTGTCCATATCAAGTAATTTCCGTCGGACATGTGACAAAAAGAGCGATTTCTCTGCGTCTAGAATGTGAGCTGCTCCAACAAATGCCGTACCATTATCCGAATATAAGGAGTTGGGAGAGCCACGTCTCGAGAAGAATCGTGCAAATGCAGCGAGAAAAGCTTGAGTGGAAATTTCGCTGGTGGCCTCAAGATGTATGGCCTTTGTTGCAAAACACACGAAGACCAGGACGTAGCCTTTGGTGATCTTACATCCACGCCCTGCATATGATTTGATGTTAAATGGGCCGGCAAAGTCAACACCAGTGTTGGTAAATGGGCGAGACAGGGTAGTCCTATCGGCGGGCAAAGCGGCCATTATTTGTTGACTTCTATGGCGCTTCTGGATAACGCATGTCCGACATTGGGAGATAATAGTTTTTATTAAAATTTTCAGCCTAGGGACACAGTAGTATAACCTTGTTATTCTAAACAAAAGAGCGTTTTGACCATGCAGTGTATACTTATGGAGGTATGAGAGGAAAAGTCTTGTGTAACATGCATGATAAGGCAAGATGATAGGGCATCGTTCATCATAGCTTAGGGCGGGGGAATTAGATAAGCGACCATTTATCCTCATCAAACCAATGTTATCTAAAAATGGGTTAAAGGGGAGAATACTACTCTTTCGGGAAATTTCCCTACCTTGTGATAATAAGCTGTATTCGCTTGCAAAGTACATTCTTTGGCAGGAGATCACCATTCGGGATTTCGCGTGACTTAGCTCGGCACGTGACAATTCGTCGGATGTTGTGAGATTATGATTCTCGTTCCTTTTGCACCTATAATAGAAACGATAAATCCAGCAAATAATCCGCAAAGCTTTCGGAAATTCCGAAAAGTTCCTCAAAATATCCGAATCTTCCAATCGGTTTAAATGTACCTTAATAGGTTTGGCCTCCTCTTCAGTCGAAAAACGTAAAGAATTCCTGGGCCATTGACAGGGTGGCAATTTTAGCCAGGTAGGTCCGTGCCACCACAGTTCGTTATTTGACAGCTGCGTTAAGGTGAGCCCACGTGTTGCCAAATCGGCGGGGTTGCTTTTGGAGTCGATATGAAACCATGAATCGCTCCCTACCTTTTCAATGATAGAGGAAACTCTATTTTCCACAAAGGTGTTCCACTTATTAGGTGATTTCTGTAACCATGCCAAAACTATCGTCGAATCGGTCCATAAAAACAGTTTATGGTTTCGCAGATTAAGTTGTGATTGAATTGATTCAATCATATTTGCCATTAAATCAGCTCCACAAAGTTCTTTTCTGGGTAATGAGACAAACTTTACGGGGGCGACTCTCGTCTTAGCGACCAAAAGATGAGACGAAATACAGCCGCGCAGTTCCGTTCGTATATATAATGCGGCAGCGTAAGCCTTCTCGGAGGCATCACAAAACCCATGCAACTCTATGGAATACGTCGGGTGAAAATCAACAAATCGAGGTATTCTGATTTGCCCTATATTAACGCAATCATCTATAAAGGAGTGCCACTGCGATAGGGTTGAGGGGCTGATTTCCTCATCCCAGTTTGTCCCATCCTTCCAGATTTGTTGCATTATGATCTTGGCAACAATTATCTTCGGGGAAAGCCATCCGGCGGGATCAAAAAGTTTGGCAATTTGTGACAAAACAGCTCTTTTTGTAGTTGAGCCACGATCGGGGTAATTAGACAGCTGGAAATAGAAATAATCATTCCCGGCATTCCAGCGCAAACCGAGAGTTTTAGTAGTGGAAGAGTCTGACAGTTTCAGAAACTCTGCGTCCAAAAGATGATCAGAGGGGAGACCTTTTAGTAGGTATTCATTGTTGGATGTCCATTTGCGGAGAGTAAAACACGCCGAGTGAAGAACTTCAACCAGTTCATCTCTGGCTTTAAGCGCAGAGGACAGGTCGTGGGCACCGGCCAAAACGTCATCAACATACATATAGTGGCGTAATATTTTTGAAACGATGGGGTTTGTCCGCTCACAGGTTTTGGCCAATTCAAGCAGAGTACGAATGGCCAAATACGGAGCACAGTTTACGCCAAAGGTAACTGTTTGTAGTTCGAAGTCGTCTGGTTCATCCAGATGCGAACTCCGGAAAATGATTCTCTGAAAGGGGGTATGGGCAGGATTGACCAATATCTGTCGATACATTTTTTCAATATCTGCATTAAAGACATATCTGAGAAGTCTCCAACGTAGAATTAGAACAGTCAAATCCACTTGTAAAATAGGACCTGGGTAAAGCACGTCATTAAGACTGTTCCCATTCGATGAGGGGTTAGAGGCATTAAAAACGACACGCAATTTTGTAGTGGTGCTGTCTGGTTTCAAGACTGCGTGATGGGGTAAGTAATAATTGGTATCGGAATTTAAAGGGGGAGCTTTAGACATATGGCCTAGAGTGGAGTATTCAGAAATAACCTTATCATATGCTGATTTCAATTGCGGGTTTTTTAATAAGCGAGACTCATTTCTCATAAATTGAGAGAGAGCAGTATGACGAGAGGAGCCTATATTTATATCCTCGGGATATTCACGGCGAAATGGGAGAGAAACGATGAATCGCCCTTGTTCATTGCGCATGGTTGTAGACTGATAGAGATCCTCGCAATAACGATCTTCATCAGATAGGCGAGACTTCCTTGGAACTTCTTCCAGTTCCCAAAACTTTCGAAGTTGATCATTTAGGGCAATTTCATTGAAATAAGATGCGACAGAAGGCCGACACTTTTCGGATACTATTCGGCCTGTGACAATCCATCCAAAAACTGTTTGTTGCGCCACTAAGGTTTTACTGCTATCCCAACGTAGACCATTGCGGATAATTGTCGGATAAATGTCTCCTCCCAGAAGAAGATCGATCTCCGAGTTGCTGGAACTCTGCGTATCCGCCATTTGCAGATCGGAAAACTCGTTATGCCTCAAAGTCGACGGCACATAGTAGGGAAGTTGGCCAGCTAATTTTCTAACCACTAATGCATCAACACAAGTTTCAAAAGTGCTATCGACGGGTGAACGTATTTGCATAGCGCATAGATCTGTTGAAGTGGCTGTTAAAGCTTCGTTGAGACCATGGATTGCAGTATTAGCGGGGCGAGTTTGTAAAGAAAGCCTTTTTTGCAGCTTATGAGAAATAAAAGACGCTTCCGAAGCTGAGTCAATTAAAGCGCGTACGGTGTATCTAAAATCGTTTGAGTAAATGTCAACACGGGCAGTACCGAGTAAGACAATAGAGTTCGATGTGGACTGTATCTTAGTAGAGAAAGCTTGCTGGGGGTTAGTGCTTAAGGACACTTGCGGGGGGTTATTGCGAAGATTATTCGCCTGAGTAATAAAAGATTGCCTCGTTAAGGCTGCAGCTTCGGTAGACGTGCTGGGGTTAGTGTTTGATGACACTTGCGGGGGGTTATTGCGAAAATGATTCGCCTGAGTATTAACACCTAAAACTACCGTTTGAGGCGTTATATTGGGATTGGTAAGTACCGTATTTGATGTTTCGAATCTATGGAGTAAAGAATGATGCTTCTGCTTGCAAATATTGCAAACATATTGGCTCCGGCATTTCTTGAACTCGTGGGAAGTTGCTAGACAATTGGTGCATCGCTTTTGCCTCTTGACGATCGTGAACCTCTCATCCACTGACATTTTCAAAAAGGAGGGGCAAAGCCTGAGAGGATGCACATCGGAGCAAAGTGCGCATTTCCCAGTTGTCTGTTTTGTAACAATAGTGCTATAAGTTTTAAGCCTCTTCTGATCTACGGATGGTGTTCTTCTGCAATTGCCATTTTTAATATTCTGAGATAGGTTAGGGTTAGCAAAGGTGGTTCGAATATCTGCCACCGATTCTAAAGTCTGAAATCTTAGTGTCAAAAAAGCGTCCATTTGTTTCCATGTTGGCAACTCTGTACCATGTGGTAGCGACTGTTCCCAAAGACTAAGGGTGACTTCTGGAAGACAAGTTGAACAGATGTAAACAAAAATTATGTCCCAGTTATTGGTGTCAATCTTGAGCAGGCTGAGATTCGTAACACAATCGTTAATTGTTCGTTGGATCCGCCTTATATTGCTGGCGCTTTCCTTGGATAACGGCGAGAGATTGAAAAGCGTTTTCAACTGAGCGTTAATAAGTATTCGCTTATTCTCATAGCGGTTGACAAGATTTTTCCAAGCCATTTCGAAACCATCGTTGGTTATTGGACAGGTCTTTAATAACTCACGAGCCTCACCCTGTGTCTTTTTAATAAGATGACACATTTTCTCTACGGGAGATAAACGAGTGCTATTGCGGTATAGTGCCGTAAACATATCACGAAAGGTTGGCCATGATTGATAATCCCCGTGAAAGACCTCAGTGTCGCAAGGGGGTAATGAAATATGGGGGGTTAAATCGACTTGAGGTAGTGGTGAGGGGATACCAGCAGAACTAGTATCAGATTTTTTGCATAAGCCATCCAAAAGATCATTTGATTTCGACAAAACCTTGACATGAGCCTCGAATGTTGAATAGAAACGCGATTTAAGAGTTTCGATCTGTACTTCGTCCTCAATTTCATTAAATCTATTCAAAATGTCATCGTAACGTGCCCTGAAATCAGCCCATAGACGTATGATTTCATCCTTTTGAACTTCTAAGGTGCTAACCGAGTGACTATCAGCGGGAAGATTTGCAAAGTATGCCTGAAATTCCACCACGCGATCAGAAGCGCATATAAAGGAGTCAAGAAGTGACATGTTCTCGAAAAAAGCTTGCAAAGTTCAAAAAATTTAGAACCCAAAGGAAATGCACACAAATTATTTCAAGGCTCTTCAAATCACCAAACAAAAATTAATAAAAAATCGGAAAATCGTTTGACGTTGAGACGAGATTCTTATCCAAGCTGATAATAATTATAAAACTAACAATTCCCTTCCGTTTTTCCTCTTAATATCAGATATTTCCAAAATTGTTTTTGACAATGTTCAATAATGCGGTGAGGTTAAGCAAAATAATTTATACACAAAGGGTCGAGTAACAAAATAATATTATCTTAGCCAAAAAATTGCTGGGATCTAAAAAAAATGTTTTGTTCTCCAAGTAGAAAAAAAAATTATTTATTTGAAGATTAAAATAATTAGACCAGATTTTGTTATTAATTGGACTCTTCTTCTTTCCTCTTTTTGTCTTTGAGAATTCTTGAATGTTTGGTCTATCGCGAAAAAAATTAATTTAGTCTTGATTTATCTATTTTAATAACTTTTGTAATTGATTTTACTTTTCTTTTTCTCTGGATTTCCGTTTTTCTTTGCGCAAAAGTTAACAATTTTCTTGTGTAAAATGATTTAATGTAATACAAAAACAAAATTGTGTGTTATTTGTTTTTATGAAATAAATTATTTGGAAATTTAAATAAATTTTCGTATAAAAATATTAATTAATTTATTAATTAATTACTAAATATCAACTTAAGTGATTTAATCGAGATATTGTTCGAATTGGTGGAAATAATAATCTTGATCCTCCTTTTAAGTTTTATTCCATTAGGATTCGTTTTAATTTCAGTTTAATTATTTTATTTTAACCTGCATGTAATTTCCAAGTGTAATTTATTGTGATAAATGCTTGAACATGTTTGATTGTTATGCTAAATGTTCATTGGGAATCAAAGTGCAAACATTTCAACATTTAAGTTGTAGGTTGCAACAATTTTATTCTATTAAACTTATCTGAAGGCAATTTTCGGCAACTTGTTGGCAATACAGATATAAAAGCAACCGATATGATCAAACACAAATTCAAGTTGTGAGCGAAAACAATTCTATCAGACGTGTGTCACAACATGTACAAATTGTTGCCACAATAAATGTTCTCAAACACTTTTAGCCAAACAAACATGTATCTTTTAAAGTTTGTATCAAAGGATGGAATTTTTGTTCCTTATACAAAACTAACGGCACAGGTTTTTTTTTATATCTTTCTTTTTTATTATTTTATTTTTGTTCTTTATATGCAGCGAATTCACTGTATTTATGATTAACATAAGTAGCCACTTAAAAACTTGATGTACAAACTTACGTTTTACAGTTTTCCTTTGATGAAGATATGTAAGCACAAATGATGAAGACGATCTTGATTATCAGAATGATGATGATGTTGATGTTGATGTTGATATTCACAGAAATGGGGAGAGAAAATTCCAAAGATTATCTGGCGATTTCCAAGGAAGTTGATCTTTTCTCGGGGGTTGGGTTTTTCCTACTTATCATTAGTTGTTCCCTCCTAACACGTTCCAATTCGGCTCGATTGGACCAGAAAATGTTGGACTTTATACTTCGGGGTTTGGTTTACAATTGAATTGACAAATGAAAAATATTTAAGATTAAGCAGTAAAGAGAGGCATATAAAAATAAATACTGGTTTACATGCATGCTCATTCAAATGCACGCACCCAGTTTAATTCGATACTCAAACAGGCACTTTTGCTTTAAACGTAAATTTAGTTAAAGGAATTTAATTAACACAAGTAAAAATGAAGTATGACAATTTTTTTATATAGTCTTCAATATACATTGGTTTTATATTCTCTCAAATAATTAATTGTGAGGCGGGCCATATTTTTTTGTTAGTACATAATTAAAAAAATATTATATTTATGATACGAGTATTTTGCCTTAAAACATTGCATTGAAATAGAATTTTCGTTTCTATGTCATAAAAAACTCTTTATTCTTAGGCTGGCCTTATGTTTCTTTTTTTCTAGTATAAAACTAATTTATTATGCAATAATTTTACTGTTTTCCATGCCCGTAATAATTAATACTCAGGCGGGCCATTTTTTATTTTCTAAATTAAAATACATAGTTTTTTATTATAAAATTTTATCTGACACAAATATTTGTGCTGATCTGTAAAACTTTTATTTTAAGTTTTCTGGCGGGCCATTATATATAACAATGAAACACAAAGAAAATTAATACCTTCCAGCAAAAATGTTGTTTGTTTAAAAACATTTTTGTAAAACAGTTTTATTTTTTTTTGTAGCAAAATAGTAAATTCTCTGGCGGGGCATTTATTTTAACATTATAAAATAATAAGTAATTTATTCATCGGAATCATTTTCAATCTAAGCAATTTTATTATTCGTGCTTGATTCCTTTAAATAAATATTTCATGCTATTCTCACGAAATATTTATTACAAAAATTTTTATTAAAAAAACATTTTATGATATTCTCATAAAACATTTATTTCAATAAAAATAAAAAATATTTGAAATGTATTACTGCGGGGGAGAGCATATCCATATTGCAATTTCACTATTGCTCACATAGCTCATCAGTGAATTTTACCCCAATATTGCATAGAAAAACCTAAAAGTCTTATATCTAAAGCCAAACTGATTCCATGAGAATTTTTTCATAAAATCAACATAGCATAGACAGCAAGACTCAAAAACACTTCTATACAAACACAGCAAAACATTTCAAAACAATGTTTGTTTTTGCAAAATTTAAAGTAGTTTCAGGCGGGCCACATTTAGAAAAAAATTTTTTTTTATTAATTAAAATAATTCTCGCAATATGCTGGTAATTTCTATTAGAAAATTTGGGTTTTTTTTTCAAAACATAAAAAATTTTTAGGCGGGCCACATATAACAAAAATTTGTTGTGTAACTAAAATAAACTTCGCAATGTACTGTAAAATTTTATATAAAAATTTGTGTTTTTTTTTTGCAACATTTAATGAAATTTTAGGCGGGCCACATTTAGTAAAAAAATTTTTTTATTATTTAAAATAATTCTCGTAATATGTTGTTAATTTTTATTAGATAATTTATGTTTTTTTCCAAAAGTTGAAAAAGTTTTAGGCGGGCCACATTTAAATTTTTTTTTATTAATTAAAATAAAGCGTGTAATATGTTGATCATGTTTTAGTAGACAATTTGTGTTTTTTTCCAAAATTTAGGAAAGTTTTAGGCGGGCCTTTATTTTAAATAATAGGAAAGTTCGATTTTTCCTTACTTTGCAAAAGGGAAATAAACTAAAACTTGTTTTTTTTTAAATTTTTCTATTTTAATTTTTAATCGAATAAAGAGTTTGAAGCTAAAAGATAGTTTTAAGGCTCTAAGTCCTTTAACATTACTAATTTATGTCTGAAAATCTGTAAAGGATTTCATATGAGAAAATGAAATGAAAATAATAAAATCTTATTTAACCTAGTTTTCTTTTATTTAATTAATAAATTTTCCACTGTCATGAAATAAAATAAAATCCTGCCCAGCTTGAAAGTAGTTGATTGATTTTGTTTTATATCCAGAGCGCAAAATTATTCATTAACACGTTAATTAATTAATTAAATTGTCAAAAGATAGATAGATAGATAATCAGTGTCATGTGTTTTTATTCGAATAATTCAAAAACTATGACATCCGGTCTTGTTTATTTTTTTTTTTTTGTACAACAACAAAAAAAGGAACTGTCCTCATTGTTTTTCGTTTTAGTTTCCGTTTTTTTCTGTTTTTATTAAGATCTCTGGGGAGTCCATTATATTAAAATAACAAAGAATAGAAATGAGTTAATAAGTGTGTAGAAGCAAATGAAAACTTCTGTAAGCCATTTGGCAGTCATTAACACAGACCATTAATAGTTTTATCACTAACAATTTACCTCGGCCTGTGCAAGGAGTTTTTGGAGCCATCCCAACATTATTACAGCATTAAAATAATGAACATCATTAATGACTTGTCATATACTTTGGCTATTACGCTGTTTTGCTTTCTCTTGATTTCTGTCCATCTATTAATGTGCTATTTTAATATTCATAATGCCAGCTAACTAATGGAAGTGTAATGCTAATTATTTAGTTTATGCAAGTTAGTGAAAAGGAAAATATTAAAAATAGAAAAGTATAAAAATCATTTATCAACAAAAAAAAAAAAAAACAAAGAAAACTTTAGCATATGAAACGCTACAGTTAATAAATTAATTATGTGTTAACAGAACATTTTTATCTTTAAGTCCTTAAAAGTTTTCAGGCGGGCCAAAACCAATTTTTTTAGTTAAATGAAAAAATTAAATTTAATTTAATTAAATTTTAAGTATAACATAAATTATCGCTTCTCGGCCTAAGCCATAAGGCTAAGATCACAGTATAGTATAACATAAATTAAAAAGTAGAATTTTAAGAATGCTAAATAATGTAAAATATATATATATTTTTTTAATTTTTTGAGTATATCATCGCTAAAGGTTTAAAAAATGAATGTTTGCTTAAAAAATAATTTTATGTTATAAAACCTAAAAGTTTTCAGGCGGGCCATGTCTAAATAAATTTTCTTTTTAAGGATTTCCAAAAAATTTTTAAGTAAATAAGGAAATTAAAACAAAGCTTTACAATTAAATGAAATAATATTATAATTATAACGTAAATTTAAAAAGTGGAATTTTAAGAATTTTTATAAAAATGCTTAATAATGCAAAATAATTTTTTTTTTAAATAAATTTTCTGAGTATCTGATCACTAACCCTTCAAAAATTAATGATATGCTAAAAAAATAATTTTTTGTTTAAGAACCTCAAAGTTTTCAGGCGGGCCATGTCTAAATAAATTTTCTTTTTAAAGATTTCGAAGAAAGTTTTCAGTAAATCAGGAAACTAAAGCAATGTTTTATTATTAAATAAAATAATATTTAAAGTACAACGTAAATTAAAAAGTTAAATTTAAAAAAAAATTTTTAAAAATGTTTTATAAGGCAAAAGAAAATTTTTTTAATTAAAATTTTCAAAACATTTGAAAGCTAAAAACCTATAAAATAATTATATGCCTAGAAAATAATTTTGATTTGAAAAAACCCAAAAGTTTTCAGGCGGGCCTTGTGTAATCTCGAATTTCTTTTGCTTAAAAATAATTTTTAGATATACAAAATTAATAAGAAAGTAAAAAAAAAAATATTAATATAAGATAACTTAATATTAAAAAAAAACATATTTGCTTAAGCTTTTCTCAAAATATTTTTATTGAAAACAAACATTATAACAATTTGGAAAATTTTTTTATTGTTTAAAAAAATTAATTTTTTTTAATATTTTAAAGCTAAGAACTCACAGACTAATTACGAAATCATTAAATGGTGTTATCTTTAAGAACCTAAAAGTTTTCAGGCGGGCCATGTTAAAATTTTTTTTTGTTTGCTAAGAATTTATAAAAAATTTAGAATAAATAAAGAATAGTAAAAAATATAATATTAAATAAATTAATATTAAAATAAGTTTGAAGTTAATTAAAAAGCAATATAAAAAAAATTAAAAGCTTTAAAGTTAAAAAAAAGAATTTTTTTAAATTAATATTTCTTTTAAGATTTTTAAGCTAGAATTACACAAAATGATTATAAGGTTACAAAATATATATACATTTGGAAACCTAAAAGTTTTTAGGCGGGCCATGTGCTAATTAAAGTTTTTTCGTAAAAATAATTATTAGTAATCTGAAATAAATAAGATAATTAAAAAAAAAATATTATAAAAAATAAGTTGATAAGTTTATGGAAAATAAAACATAAATTAAAAAATATAGTTTTTTAATAAAACTTTTTTTAAAATTTTTTACTGTTAAAAAAAAAATTTAATATTAAAAATTTCTTTGTCACATTAAAGCTAAGTACGTAAAAACTAATTTGTAACTTAACATTTGTTTTTTTTCTTTGGAATACTACAAGTTTTCAGGCGGGCCAAATTTTAGCAAAGTATTGTTGAAACATAATTATTAAAACAAACAATGTACTATTCTCTATTTAAAATATTTTTTATTTTTATTTGGGAACCTAATCGATTGATTATAAAAACTTTGAATATGTTAAATTGTTGAGAGAAATATATTAAAGTTTTTAGGCGGGCCTTTAATTGTAGCTAATTCTAAAAAAAGTATGCCACATAAAGGCTTTGAAAACATAAATGGCATACGTGTTAAAACAATAATCATAACTTTTAAAATGTGAAAGTTTTCAGGCGGGCCATGTTTAAGAATAAAATTGTATGCCTTCTAATGCGTTTATAAATAGCCTTTTGTTAAGCTATTATTTTGTGGCGGTCCATGTATGCACAATAAATAACTAATAACAGTTCTTTTGAGTTATAAATTTAAAAATTTCAATTATGATTTTTGGTTAAAATAAATCTTGTTATTAAAAATTCAAAATATTTTATACTAATTCTTTATTTAGACAGCAACAAATACAGAAATTTTGGCGCGCCTGAAATAATCATTCTTTGGAAATTTTCCTTACTCAGTTTTGGTGTGATTAAAAAAAAAACTTTGTAAAAAAGCCAAAAAAAATTTGAAAACTACTCTTTCACTGATTTATTATTTTTGAGAGGGGCCAAATGTTAGTGTTCTTAATTTTGAAAATACTAAAATATGAAAGCCTATTAAAAAATAAAATTTCTGAAATTTCGATGTTTTAAGAATAAAAATCAGTAAGCATGTTAACGATTTCCCAGGCGGGCCATATTAAGGCATTATGGTCTCTTTTCTTTTTGAAGGCAATAAAAATTTAAAAATTAAATTAAGCATTTTTGTTAAGCGATTTACGAGGTATTAATATACTAAAGACGTTTAATAAAAAAAAAAAAATTTTCAATATATGGCCCGCCTAAGATCTAGCATACCTGCAAATTTAAGGACTTTTAAAATGTTTATACAAAACCATTTTTGATTATAGAAAATTGAAGCCTAAAAAAAAATTAAAAAAATATACGTTACTTTAAAAATGGCAGGCGGGCCATAAGTTTAATAAGCGAAATTTTATTTTAAAATTATCAAAATTTTTTTCTATAAAGTTTTATAAAAATTATAAAAGATATCTTTGCTCATTCGTATGCTTGTTTATTTAATTTGTTTAAAATTTTGGTTTACACTGTTAAGGTAAACTATGGCCCGCCTAAAACTGTGCATTTTTTTAGGCTTTAACTTCGCGAGAAGTGTAAAAATATTAGCTTAAGGTGCTTAAATAATCGAAAAAATTTTGTGACAATTTTTATATATATAAATTTTTAGGCGAAATTATTAGATAAAAAGTGGCCCGCCTCAGAGTTTTATATCAATTAGGAAAAATACCGTTTTTGCTTTTACAAATATTTAAATACACTCTTTTCTTTTAGTTACTTAAATAATTATTTTGTTAAACTCTTCTTACTTAATCCAGTTTCCAGGCAAAAAAAAAAAAAAAACTGGTCCGCCTCATAATTTTGTGTGAATTAAAAAAATATACCGTTTAAATTTCTTAAAATATTAATTTAAACCTTGTTTCTTTTATTTACAAAAATATGTATTTTTTTATCTTTTATTTCTAAATTAATGTTTTAACAAAACTGAAAAATAAAAAAACTGGCCCGCCTCAGAATTTTGTAATAGTTCGAAATAAAGCTCGTTTAGACTTTTATTGTGCTTACTAAATTAAAAATTTAGTTTGGAGCCCTTTCCTACTTTAGTTATTAATTTTCTTAAAGAAAATGTAAAATAAAAAAAATGGCCCGCCTCAGGAAATTAAACAAAAAACACCGTTCGAATTTTTTTACATTATATTCGTTTCTTTTATTTAGCAAAATGCTTATTTTTTTAATTTTTTTTAGTTTAATAATCAAACATTTAGACAAAAATGAAAAAATAAAAAAATTGGCCCGCCTCAGAATCTAAAAAAAAATTGTTCTTTAGATTTGTAAATATTAAATTAATCTCTTTACTTTTATTTACCAAAATAATAATTAAAAAAAAAATTTTTTTCGGTTTAAAAAATATTTATTTTTAAGGAAAAATAAAATAAAATAAAATTCTGGCCCGCCTCAGAATTTTGTATGACTTAAAAAAAACTCAGTTTCATTTTTTATAACCTTAATTTACACTCTTTTCTTTTATTTACCAAAATAATAATTTTTTTTTTAAATTTTTTTGTTTAAAAATTAAATATTTTAACGAAGCAGAAAAATAAAATACGAAAACCGGCCCGCCTCAGAATTTTGTAATAATTAAAAAAAATTGACGTTTACAGTTTTGATGTTTTTACGAAAATAATTATTTATTTTACAGCTTCTCTTACTTTAATAATTTTGTTTCTTCAAGAAAATCTAAGGCCCGCCTTAGATTTTTGCGGAAATTAAAAAGGAAAAAAAATATCGCTCTGAATTTTTTCAATATTAATTTGTACTTATTTGTCTCTTATTTCACAAAATAATAATTTTTAAACATTTTTTTTAGTTTAATACTCAAACATTTTGGCGAAAATGAAAAATTAAAAAAACTGGCCCGCCTCAGAATCTACAAAAAAAGTTTTGTTTGGATTTTTTAAATATTAAATTTATTTTTTTTATTTACCAAAATAATAATTTAAAAAAAAATTTTTTTTTGTTTAAAAAATACATATTTTGAGGAAAATGTAAAATCATTAATTGGCCCGCCTTAAAATTTCATATGAATTAAAAATATTCAGTACATATTTTTTAAAGCCTTAATTTACGCTTTTTTCTTTTATTTACCAAAATAATAATTAAAAAATTTTTTTTTTTAGTTTAATAATCAAACATTTTGGGGAAAATTAAGAATAAAACACTGGTCCGCCTCAAAATCTTAAAAGAAAATGTTGTTCAGATTTTTTAAATATTAAATTAATCTCTTTACTTTTATTTACCAAAATAATAACTTAAAAAATTTTTTTTTTGTTAAAAAAACACATATTTTGAGGAAAATGTAAAATAAAAAATTGGCCCGCCTCAGCATTTTGTATGAATAAAAAAAAACTGCATTCAGATTTTTTAAAATATTAATTCACATTTTATTTATTTATAAAAATAATTATTAAAAAAAATTTTTTTTATTGAAAAATTAAATATTTTTACGAAACGTAGATATAACAAAAAACTGGCCCGCCTCAGAATATTGTAATAATTAAAAACAAAATACCGTTCAAACTTGTTAAAATATTAAATTACACTCATTTCTTGTATTTACCAAAATAATAATATTTTTTAACTTCTTTTAATTTAATAATCAAAAATTTTGACGAAAATTAAAAATAAAAAACTGGCCCGCCTGAGAATCTTAAAAATAAAAAAATATTGTTTAGATTTTTTCGACTATTAAATTACACTAGTTGTTTTTTGAATTTTTCCAAAATAATATTTTTAAAAAAATTTTTTTTTGTTTACAAAATATTTATTTTAAGCAAAATGTAAAATTAAAAATTGGCCCGCCTCAGATTTTTATGCAAATTATAAAAAATACGGTTTAGATTTTTTATATATTAAATTATAGTAATTTTCTTCTTATTGGGCTTAATAAATATTTATGTTGAAAATTAAAAAAAAATTTGGCCCGCCTCAGAATTTTGTATGAATTGAAAAAAATCTGTTCAGATCTTTTTAAACAGTAATTCACACTCTTGTTATCTAATTTATAAAAATAATTATTTAAAAAAAAAAATATTCTTAAAAAAATTAAAAAAAATTGGCCCGCCTGAGAGGTTTATGCAAATTATGAACAAATTATTTAAAAATGTAAAAAAACATAAAAACATTTTTTTTCTTTATTTTTGTTGTACAAAAAATTAATTTTTTTTTTTTATTAAAAATTTCTCATTCATTTTGATTTTCTTGAGGTGCGAGACCAACCAATTTGGCACTTTCTTGCCACAGCCATTCAGCCATTTGATTATCTTTAGCTTGAGGAGCCACACGCGCCACTTTCATTCTATCATAATAATCCCCACTTTTATCCCCCTCAATCTGAGGATCGATGGCTAAGTAAAGAGCTGTTTGTGCCCCACCTTTAACGGAACGTAAAAATATTTTGCTCGTCAAGGCTGTTATTATTCGAATAAAATGATCATGCCGAAATATTTGTGTGGCTACAACGCCCGGATGTAAACAATTGACAGTGACACCACAGCTGCCCTTCAATAGTTTGGCTAGATGGCGTGTAAATAATACATTTGCCAGTTTACTTTGAGCATAGGCAGCAAATTTGTTGTAGTTGTTAACACTGTTTAAATCCTTTTTATTAATCGAACCCATAAAATGGGCAATAGATGTTAGCACCACTATACGCCCAGCCTTAGCAGCTTTCAAATGATCCAATAATAAATTCGTTAATAGAAAATGTCCCAAATGATTGACACCGATTTGTTGCTCAAAACCATCTGCCGTTAGCAAGCGAGGTGTTGCCAATATCCCAGCATTATTGATGAGAATATCCAGGTGATTTTCGTTCTGCTTAAAATTCACTACAAATTTTCGTATTGAATCCAGGCAGGCTAAATCCAAATAACAATTAAATACTTGTGAGTTAGCCGTTGCCGATACGATTTCCTTAAGGGCCTCTTCACATCGCTCATAATTTCTGCAGGCCATATAAATTCGAGCACCTCGACGGGCTAATTCTAAAGCTATTTCTTTGCCTATACCCGTATTGCAGCCGGTTATTACAACGATTTTTCCATCCAAACGATATGGTTTCGTATAATAGGGTCCTTCGCGCCATTTGTAGAAACCATAAGCAGCCGCTAACGAAATCAAGCACGCAGCTGCAATTTTCGTA
Organism: Trichopoda pennipes; assembly: GCA_030448955.1. Lineage (NCBI taxonomy): Eukaryota > Metazoa > Arthropoda > Insecta > Diptera > Tachinidae > Trichopoda > Trichopoda pennipes. The sequence goes on along the minus strand of JASKUP010000056.1, from coordinate 2,548,169 downwards.
GTTGAATTCAATAAGACACTTGAAATATCCTTTGAAAAATACGACGATAATTGAACAGGTCGTTTCAACATTTCCAAAAATAACATAACAACGTTCTTAACTGCTCTATATGCATTCTACAACTAAAGGTTAACAAACAATACATCAAGTATGAACGACTTATTTTTAAATAAAATCTAATGATCTTAATTACAATAGAATTTTAAAGGGTAATTTTTTTAATGTTTGGTTTTATTGTGTAAAATATTATGAACTAAATCTATCCATGTTCGTTCCACTAGGAAAATTATTTAAAAACCCACTTCTTCCTTTATTTTATAGGTGATGTTTTCTCAAAGCTTTAATTATTTTTCTTAATAATTCTCATTTAGTTTAAAAGAAAATTAAACTATTTTCGAATCTTCAAACTTATCACACTTAATAAAAATCCTAAATTTTACAATTATCCAAATGAGCCTTACGGCAATAGAATGATTTTTACCATAAATATATACGTACCCGGTCTTACTAAATAAATTTTAAGAATTTTAATATTTTTTCTTTGGTTGTTACAACTCTCATAAAGTCTATATAAAATTTTATAAAGCTAAAGTAGATTTCAAGCTTGTAGTCGCTTCTGCTAGCGCCCTACCTGCTATAACAGCTTTATAAGCAAAAGTTTTAATCATTTTCATCTAAAGGGTGTTTTTTATAGAGGTTTAGAAATTGCAAAGCTTAAGAAGGATTGAAAAATGTACTTCATTCTGCTAGTGCCCTACCTTCTATAACAGCTTTATAAGCTAAGGTTTTTATAATTTTTATTATAACTCTCATCTAAAGGGTGTTTTTTATACAGGTTTAGGATTATAAAAAACATGGATTTTTTCATAAAATTAATTTTATTCGAAAGCTAATTTTCTGATCTTATAAATTCTGTTTTTTTTCAGGATTTTCTAACTACCATTTGATTTTCTATTTTTGTAAATATGGCCCGCCTGAAAGTTTTACTTCCGGTAAAATGTTTAAATCCAGATTTAGTTTGTAATTTTATTTCTAATATGGCCCGCCTGAAAGTTTTGTTTCTGCTAAAATATTAGTTTATAATTTTATTTCTAAATATGGCCCGCCTGAAAGTTTTTCTTGTGGCATGACATTTTGACTCAGATTTAGTATACAATTTTTTTCTATATATGGCCCACCTGAAAGTTTCGTTTCTGGTAAAATATTTGATTTATAATTTATGTTGCTAAATATGGCCCGCCGGAAATTTTTGTTCTGGTAAAATATTTGATTAATAATTTTATTTCTAAATATGGCCCGCCTGAAAGTTTTGTTTCTGGCATGCGATTTTGAGTCAGATTTAGTTTATAGTTTTTTTTTCTATATATGGCCCGCCTGAGAGTTTTGTTTGGGGTAAGATATTTGGACTCAAATTGAGTTTTAATTTGTTTTTTAAATATGGCCCGCCTGAAAGTTTTGTTTCTGGTAAAATGTTCGGTTTGACTTAAATTTAATTTATAATTTTTTTTGCGAAATATGGCCCGACGGAAATTTTTGTCCGGGTAAAATATTTGATTTATAATTTTATTTCTAAATATGGCCAGCCTGAAATTTTTATTTGTAGCATGACATTTTGACTCAAATTTAGTGTATAATTTTTTTTTCTATATATGGCCCGTCTGAAAGTTTTGTTGTGGAAAGATATTTGGACCCAAATTTGTTTTTAATTGGTTTTTAAATATGTCCCGTCTGAAAGTTTTGTTTCTGGTAAAATATTTAGTTTATAATTTATTTTGCTAAATATGGCCCGCTTGAAATTTTTGCTCTGGTAAAATATTTGATTTATAATTTTATTTTTAAATATGGCCCGCCTGAAATTTTATTTGTGGCATGACATTTTGACTTAAATTTAATTTATAATTTTTTTCTATATATGGCCCGCCTGAAAGTTTTGTTTGTGGTAAGATATTTGGACTCAAATTTAGTTCTAATTTGTTTTTTAAATATGGCCCGCCTAAAAGTTTTATTTCTGGTAAAATATGTGGTTTGTAATTTATTTTTTTTAAATATGGCCCGTCGAAAATTTTTGTTCTGGTAAAATATTTAATTTATAATTTTATTTCTAAATATGGCCCGGCTGAAATTTTTATTTGTGGCATGACATTTTGACTCAAATTTAATTTTTAATTTTCTATGTATGGCCCGCCTGAGAGTTTTGTTTGGGGTAAGATATTTAGACTCAAATTTAGTTTAAATTTTCTTTTCAAATATGGCCCGCCTGAAAGTTTTGTTTCTGGTGAAATATTCGGTTTGACTTAAATTTAATTTATAATTTTTTTTGCTATATATGGCCCGACGGAAATTTTTGTTCGGGTAAAATATTTGATTTATAATTTTATTTCTAAATATGGCCAGCCTGAAATTTTTATTTGTGCCATGACATTTTGACTCAAATTTAATGTATAATTTTTTTTTCTATATATGGCCCGCCGGAAATGTTTGTTCTGGTAAAATATTTGAACTTAAATTTAAAAACCAGTTTATAATTTTATTTCTAAAAATGGCCCGCCTAAAAGTTTTGTTTATGGCATGCCATTTTGACTCCGATTTAGTTTATAATTTTCTTATATATATGGCCCGCCTGAAAGTTTTGTTTCTGCTAAGATATTTGAATTCAGATTTAATATATAATTCTTTTTTGAACATGGCCCGCCTAAAAATTTTGTTTTTAAATTGTCTGCTCTTTAATTATGATATTTTTTTAACGGTTAAAATTTTTTGCTTTAACATTCACTTAGTTTTCAATGCAAATTTAAAAACTTTAAACTCTACAACCTACACAAAATATAACCTGCCTAAAAAATTTGGTTTTTGTATGAATTTTATATTAAAAAATAATTTATAATTTTTTCTTAATATATGGCCCGCCTGAAATCATTGGGTTTTAGGTTAGTTGGCATTGAGAATTTGTACATAAAAATAGCATAGTATGTCGAGTATATGGCCCGCCAGAAAATGTTATATTTTCGTTAATTTTTCTTTAATTGTTGTAAGAATCTCTTTATTAATGGAGAAAGATTTCAAAAGATTTTTGTTTTGAAGTTTTTTTGTAAATTAAAAATAAAACATTTTTATATGGAAATAGTATTCGTTTTCTTTTTTATAAAATCGTTGCTTTGATTTAAATCGTGGTATAGGACTTGTGGCCCGCGTAAGAAATATACGTAAGTTTTTAGAAAATAATAAGCGAATAATTTTTTTATAAAAAATGAACTTAAGTAAACTATGTGACAAAACTAATATAACTAGATTGTTATAAATTATTTGAAGATAGATTTGAAAAAAAACTTTAACAAAAATAATACATACTACAAAATTCGGATGTTCACAGAATTTTTTTTTGGTGGCAGCAGCCGGCCTCTCAGCAAAAACTGTTTGTTAATAGTATCATCAGAGTGTGCTCCCATTATAAACTTTATTTTAATTATAAAAACTAGTTTAAACAAATAACAAGAAGCATATGTTAATAACCTTCTAAAGTTTCTGCTGTTGTTGTTGTCCTTGTCTAGTATTGAACTAGTTTTTTTTTATGCTCTCAATAAAATTGATACGTAACCTATGCGCTAACGTAGTCCAGCAATTAAAAGAATTTTTTAAAATATTTGTTGGTTTTGCTTTTAGACTTTGCAAAATGTATGTAATTTAGTGTAAAAATAAAAATAGTTTTTTTTTACAGTATGGCACGCCTCAAATATTTGTAGTTATTTGTCTTTTAATGATATTTTGCTTATCTTCCCAAGATGGCCTAAAGAGTAAACTGCTTTACATCATCCGTCTTTGTGTTTTAATTTTGTTATTTCTGTTATTTATAGCTGAATCTTCATATCCTTATTATGGCCCGCCACAAAAACCTTTCTCATTTACAAAATTCTACGGCATGTTTTTGCCCGCTCCAGAAGTAATATTTTAACATTAAGTAAAAAAAATATTTTTTTGGAAAAATACTGCTTATGGCCCGCCTCAAAATCTTGAAAATATCAGTTTAACTTCAGAATTGTTAATTGACGTTCCCAAAGAGTTACGAATTTTTAATAATTTTATAATTTTGTGCTTTTTTAACATCTCAGAAACATGGCCCGCCTCATAAAATATGTGCATTGAAATATTTAAAACTGTTTTAGCTTTTGACTGCCATTTACAATTTTTTTTTAATTTTTAGTAAGCAAAAAATACTGTATTTACAAACAGCAAATACTGCTTATGGCCCGCCTAAAAAACTTAAAAAAATCACTTTTACCTCAGAATTGTTTACTGTTGCTGTCAAAGTGTTACAAATTCTATAAAAATTTTAGTGTTTTAATTTTTTATTGAAACCTTAGAGATATGGCCCGCCTAGAAAAACGTGTGTATAGTAAATATTTAAAAGTGACAACATGTGTCTGCCTTTAAAAATTTTTTAGCATTTTTGGGAACAAAAGACTTGTTTAAAAAAAACAGGAAATTCTGGCCCGCCTAAAAAATTAAAAAAAAAATCAGCTTTACTACAGAATTGTTTATTGTTGTTGCTAAAGTGTTAAAAATTATAAAGTAAAGTTTTAAAACTTTTTTTAAATATTAGAAATGTGGCCCGCCTCAAAAAAATATTGAAACGTGACATCTTATGACTGCCATTAAAACTTTTTTTAAATTTTTAGTAAACAAGATATATTATATTTAAAAAAATACTGCTTATGGCCTGTAGTTACAAAAAACAGTAAAGACTGCTTATGGCCCGCCTAAAAAACTTAAAAAAAGTCAATTTTACTTCAGATTTAGTTATTGTTGCTTTTAAAGTGTTAAAAAATCTTTAATAATTTCATTATTTTTTTGCTGTCTTTAAGCTTACAAATATGGCCCGCCTTAAAAAAACGCATGTATGGAAAATATTGAGAATTGACTTAGCTTTTAACTTCCATTAAAATTTTTAAAAAATTTTTTGTAAACAAAAAATATGATACTTTGAAAAAATAAAAAAGAATTCCTATTTATGGCCCGCCTTAAAAACTTTGGAAAACTCAGTATTCTACCAAAATTCTTAATTACTATAAACAAATCTTTTAATAATTTTATTATTTTTAACATTTTTTATATATATAAAATATGGCCCGCCTCATAAAATGTGTATATTGTAATTTTGTAATGTTGATTTGTGATCCAAACTTTTAAAAACTGCTAGTTAATAAATAAAGCTATATTTAATAACATTAATTTTATGGCCCGCCTTTAAAACTTAAAAAAATCATTTTTCATTTAAAAATTTTACAGTTTCTCGTTGAAGTAGTAAGAAGATTCTGGTGTTTATTTAGTTATTTAAAATTGTTTATAATCATACAAATATGGCACGCCTTAAAACCGGGAAAATAAAAGCTTTAAGGTTTTTTGTATATTTATTTTAATAGTAGCAAACATATAAAATGAAAGATAAAAAATATTTTTTTTAGCTTTTAGTAAAAATGGCCCGCCTCAAATAAATTGAATTTATTATCATAATATTTTATCTAATTTAATTTTGTTAACATTTTTAATATTTTGCTTAATTTTTTAAACAGAGAGGTTAAGGAACTTTAGGCTCAATAGTTTTATTTTAATTTGCTATTTTAATATATTTTTTTTAACTTTTTCTTTTATCTTTAATAAAAAAAATATATTTGTTTATTTTGTCGCTTAATAAAATTAATATTATTATGGCCCGCCTGATAAAAATTGTATTTATAAACTTACTTCAGATTTAATATTGTTTTACTTTGGATTTAGCTTTTTGGCTAAAGATATGAAAATTTTACGCTTATTGTTTAAGGCCCCCCCTAGTAGTAGTGGTTTTTTTAAGAATTTTAAAATTAATTAATTTGGTAAGTTTTAATTGTTGGCTGTTTTTTTAATGTATTTTTAATAATGTTTAGTATTTAATAAAAATTTTTTTTTTCACTTTTAAGAATTAAACTATAGTGGCCCGCCAGAAAAATTTCTTTCAGGGTTAATAATCTATAATCCGTTAATTTATTTTTAATCTTTTTTCGAAAAGCTTTTAATATAATGAAGATTTTCAAGTTTTTTTGTTCGGCCCGCCATACAGCTTTTTTGTTTGTTTTGAATTTTTAAATTTGGCTTTGTTTTTGCTCTATTTTCAATGTCACCATAGTAGTTTCCAAAAAAATCCTTTTACGTTTATTTGATACCACGAAAAGAATATTTTTTTTTACCTAAAAATTACATTTTAATTTGCTCTATCAGTTATTGAAATCCATTAAATTTTTCATAACGTGTAATAATATAATAATGACGTATTTATTTGAGCTATAAGTTCACTTATAATTACTACAACCTCTGCCACCACTAAGAAGTGTAAGTGCACCAGCGTAAACCACATTTTAATTTGACCCTTAAGAGGATTTCAAACCATTTTAATCCCTTTTACATTCATGTCACCACAAATACACAACAAAATTTCATACTCTTTAATCTGCAATGTTGCAAAAGGAAAAAGGCCATTTCACAGAGATTAAGGGTGGGGGGTGGGTGGTTGCAGGCTTAGTTTTGACAAATTTTATAGTGGTGAGTGAGTATTTGTTGCTGTAATTGTACTTGTATTTGTACACATATTGAGTAAATTATCGCGTAATACCCACAAGATAATATTTTAAGAGGCTTTTACCGTTAAGTGTAGTCACAAAAATAAGGAATATAATACATTTAAGCTTATAATTTAGATTTCTTTGTCAAGGATTTCTATAGACAGCCGGTAATACGTCTGTATGCGTAAATGGAAAATTTTAAATGTTGATGAACTTAAATTTTAAAAGTCAACTGAAGTAAATCAAATAAAAAAAAATTGGTTTTTATGGATGTAAAAAAAAATCAAAAGTCAAAGATTTTTTTTAAATGGCCCGCCAGAAATGTTGGGTATTTTAAATTTTAAATCCAAAATTTTTATCGCAGCTTTAAGTGTTTAATCATATCATTAGTAATTTTAAAAACTAATATCAATTCTGCTTAAAAAATAATTTTTTTATACTCATGGCCCGCCTTAAATTTTTTGTGTTAGATAACTTAAATCTGCTTTCATTTAAAATTTCTATTTTCCTGCTTTTTTGCTCCAAAGCTACCTTCAGTATGCAACCTAAATCTAACAAATTTTTACCTGGCCCGCCTTAAAAATTATTTCCCTTAAAAATTCTTTAAAAGTATTTAAGTTTTTCTTAAGAAAATTGCAAATGTTTTTCAACTTAATGAAATTTCTATTGAATTCATAATTTACAATTATGGCCCGCCTCAAAAATAACCTGTGTTTAAAAATTATTTAAAAATATTAAACATTTTCCTAAAAACAACTGCAAATACTTTCTAACCTGATTGTTATATTGGAGTTGCTAATTAATTTATTAACATGACCCGCCTCAATAAAAGTTTTACATAAGAAAATAACAAATGTTTTATAATAAATTAAGTTTGTATTATATTTATCGATAGTCTAAGCAAAACAAGCTTTAAAAAATTTTCAGTTAAGAGCATGGCCCGCCTGAAAAAAAAATAAAACAAGAATCTATGGAAATTATTTAATTTCTATTAAATTAATGAATTCTCCTAATAAATAAATTTTAATATCATGCGAAATTTTTATTTGATTGCAGCATGGCCCGGCACAAACTGTATTTAAATTTTCTAACTTTTTTGTATTGAAGGGCCAGGAACTTTAGTCAGTATAAAAATAATTAAAACAAGCCATTTTTTTTTGTTTTGAGAATTTGGAAATTTTTAAATAATCTGTGAAATTTCAGATTTTTCATTGGCCTGCCTCAAAGTTTATTTGAATATACTTAGCTACTCTTATAAAATGCTAAAAAAAGTGTTGGTTATTAATTATTAATTTAAAACTTTCATAAATTTTTAATTTTTATTTAATAATAATAATAAAAAAAGGAAGTAAATAAAAAAAAAATAAAACAAGAAATTTAACTTGATTTTATTAATTAATTTAAAAAAAAAATTATTTTTTATTAAAAAATAGACTTTTCTTGCCTCTTTCTTTCTGTGAATTCGCGACGGTCTCAAATTTTACTTAAATTTTCTTAGTCTTAGTACAGATTGCTTTACAATTTCATATTTAATATTTAATTTTATTCAATTTTATTATTTAAAAAAATAATTAATTGGTAATTGTCCCGAAAAGTTCTATCTGTATAACAGTTTTAATGCATTTCTTTAGACTTTAGACTTTTGATATGGTTGTAAGCTTTTAGAAAGATCTCTACGAATTATATGTTCTCCGTTTTTCTCGTAAGGTTTAACGAAGTTTATAAAATTATACTTAATATATTGAAAAAAAAAGTTGAATAAAGTTATATAACAGTTTCGTAACTCTTAAAAAAGTTTTAAAAAATCTATAACAATATAATGACATAGTTTAAATACTCTTAAAAGACATTTGTTTAATTTTATAACAGTTTGTTTAGAAGTGTATAACAGTATAACAGTTAAATTTGACTAACATTTAAACTTAAAAAGTACCAGTTCAACGGCAGCAGTTAGCTGCTTAGAATTATTATTAATATTAAAAAAAAATATATATAACAGTTTGGCAAATGTTTATAACAATTTAAGAAATGTGTATAAATTGCATTTTTACTTGATGATTTATTGCAAAGTTATAGTTTTTGTATTCAAATTTTGACTAATTTTTTTTTTAACACTTAACGAATTCTTGCAAATATTTACCTGGCCCGCCACAAAATATAGATCATTTAAAAAATTCATTTAGAATATTTATTTTTTTGAATTAATGAAATTTCTATTGAATTTACCAATTTATTATAATTCTGGCCCGCCTTAAAAATTAGGTCAATTAAAAAATATTTAATATTTAAAAAATATTAAATATTTAATTCTTAAGAAATTTTGAAATGATTTTTTATCTTATGAAATTTTCATTGAATTCTCTAATTAATTTACAATTATCGCCAGCCTCAAAAAGTTAAATCAGCTTAAAAATTTATTGAAAATATTTAATATTTTCCTAAGAAAATCGTAAATGAAAGTTTGTTACTATTTTTAACTGTTATAAATTAAATGTTAACGGCCTTCGGATCAATTACAGCTTTGTTTTTAAAAATGTTTTAAAATATCTATAAAAATACATTGACATAACAATTAATATCCTTAAAAGATATTTTAAAAATTTTATAACAGTTTTTTGAAAATGTATAACAGTTAAAAAAATTGAGTAAAATTTAAAAACAGTTAAACAGCAACGTTTAGTAGTAGAAAATTATTATTAATAATTAAAAAAAAATATAACAGTTTAGTAAATGTGTATAACAGTTTAGCAAATGTGTATAACAGTTTTTAATTTCAGCATATTGCATTTTAGCATAAATGATTTATTGCAAAGTTAATTTTTTTTAGATTAAAAATTTTATTAAAATTATTTCGTGTTTTTTTAACACTTAACGAAATTGAAGGGTTAAACCCTTCTTGAAGCATTTGTAGTTTATGTAAATTTTTATTAAATTTTAATTACTTTGGATTATTATAATTTTCAGTATATATTTTGAATAATCCTTCATTAAATATGCTGCAAACGTTTAACAATTTTTTAATCTAAATAAATTCTTTTGGGCAAAAGCCTTGAAATTCTAACCCTCTCTCTTTCTCTCTTTGGCTTGTAGATGGTGGAAAATAATAAGTGAAGGTTTGCCATTAAATATTTTTAGAGCACGCAAGGATTTTTTCCTCTTCTTCCTCTTCCTATAGTTCGAGTACATGACAGCTTTTCCATAAATATGAATGTATATTTAATTTGCGTATAATTAGTGTTGAAAGTTTTTCATTGCATACTTTTAGGCTGAATAAAAAATATTTTAATGACAACAATTGAAGCATTTCTTTATGTGTTTTTGCAGTTTTTGTTAAAAGGAATTTGGCAGTTTTTATATATTTCATATAAAAAAGATTAAGACCATTATTTTGAGGGAATGTTGTAACACATTCCTTTTAACTTGTTATTCTTCACCTGTGTACGGAGTTATTTAGTGTGACTTTTTTAAAGTAATTAATGGTCATCACAAGCATAATAAATGAACTTGGAAAAAAAGAAGGAAAGAAAGAAATCACCAGAAGAAATTTTATATATGACTGAAAAGATATGATGGCTGTCAGTTGTTTGTTAAGCCAAAGAAATATGCATAGCATATATTTGAGCGCTTACCCCAAACCAGCAGATGGTTGTTCGGGGGTCGTTACCATATGTATTTTCTTTATTCCGGTTATTGCAATACAAATATTGGCAGTGAGTGAAAAATCTGCAGCTGTATGCTTAACTGGACATGTTCTGTGTAGAGAAATGTTGTTTTGCTCTTTGGGTTCTGCTCCCATAAATATGCTTTTCTTCATAATGGCACATGTAGCAGGCTTTTGCTTTTTTTTCTTCTCTCCCCTTTTTATGAGAGTATCAGCGTGTTTTGTATTTTTTGTTTCTGTGTTCTTTTCGCTGTTGGTTTATTCCCTGTAGTACAGTTAATTTTAATTATGCATGACAACATACAAGGCGGAAAGCCTTGCCGTTAAGTTTATAATTTTTGTTCTTTATTCTAAAGAAAAGAAAGGGGTTTACTAACGCGGCTTGCTGCCTTGAAATTTTTAGGCATAGCAGGCAAAAAAAGTCTTCCTTCCCATATATAGCAATTCAGCAGTTGTCAAGTTTAATCCGTAGATTTTAATTATCATTAACATGCTCTTCATATGACAGGTATCAATTTTGATAACCAGCAGCAGGTTAATGCAGGCTAAATATCTGAAGAGAATAATTAAATGAATAAGAACTTAAGAGTTATAAAGTAGCAACAACACTCTTCTTGAATATTAAATGGTTAAATAAAAAGAAAAACGAATCATAGTTTAAAGAGATAAAATCAAAATAATTTTTAAAGCATATTTTCAGGCGGCGTTAACAAAATTTAAAAAAGTCTAGCAATTCTGTTAGAATAATTTAATTTATTTCAATTTAATTTTAATATAATGAAAGACTGATAAAAAAAATCCCCTTAATTTTAAATTTAATTAAATATAAAAAATTAAAATATATTAAACATGGCCCGCCTAAAATTTTTTAGAAAAATAATGTTCTACCTTCTTACTTTCTTATGGTTGCAAAGTTTAGGTAAAAACTTAAATTTTTAGCAAAATCAATATCTGGCCCGCCTGAAAACTAGGTGTAAAATTTGTATATTTCTAATGTCTTGTTATAAATTAAAATTTTAAAAAAAATTTTCAATGCAATTTTTTACAATGGCCCGCCTGGAATTTTATAACAGTTTATAACAGTATATAATATTTATTAAACTACAAACTAAAATTAAATTTTTAAATTAGTACAACAATGAGCTTTACAAATATTCAGGCGAATAGGGTAATGTAAAAGTTTTATTAACTATAAGAAAATTTTATATGTAGTTTTTCTCTATATAAATTGTGGCACGCCTGAGGTTTTGGTAGTTAATCTGGTTTTTAACTTTTTATACTATTTATACTATTCATGTCCTAAATGCCATTTTATAACATTAAAAGTGTCATGAAATTTTATTAAAGAACCCTTTAAATGTGTGTTACTTAAATATCCCCAGAACGGTTAACTTTTTTATAACATCCCTTAAGTATGTTTCACTTTTTACTTTATTAAAAACATGTTAGCCCCCAAACCTCATAACAATTTAAGCTTAAACTTAATCAACATAAAAATATGTTGAATAATTGTGTTTTAAAATTTTTGACAAAACTATTTCAACAATATGCCGAAAACAAAAATCCTTTAACATCACAAGAGTATGCTACACATGTTTATTATTTTAGAATAATGCTTCGTCTAAAACTATGCTACAAATATTAAAATTGTTTTGTAACTCCTAAAAGTATGCTTTAATGTACGGGTTAATGTCAATTAGATGATGTTTTTATTTTTTGTTGTTGCAGCGCATGCTACAGCCATTAACAAGAAGGAGCTGTCCCTTTTGGGGAATCAACATTAAAATCTTAATCGCAAAGGAAAATGACTTTAGTAACACAAACATGAAGGTTCATTATCTCAACACTTGTTTCTCGTTTTTAATAAACAGCTTAAAGATTTTAATGTGGTTTTAAGATTTTAGGTTAAGAATGCCAACAAATATGACAACTTTTATTCAGAGAAATTCTCTGCTGTTAAAAACACTCAAACTTCTTTTAAGGAATTGGAAAGGCTTGAAGGTAATCCGATAGACTGGGACAAAGTTATTTCTTAGAATTATGCTGATGTTCTTGATAAAATACATTAAATTAAATTAAAAAGAATTAAAAAAATAAACGGTTTAAATAGCTCTGAATAAATCAAAATCGTGTCTTAAAAAGAAATGTTATCGATAACTTTTCTTAGCACAAATTGTATCTATTGTACTTTCTTTAAAAGTCCAATTAACGATTGCGTATAACGTTTTCCAATTAGAATTGTAAAAGTTGTTGATATTTTTTCTGAGTTTAAGTTTAATAGAATATTATCGATAAATCAAAATTCTGCCTGCAATTGCTGGTTTTGCGTTTTATTGGTACTTATTGCTACATTAATCGAAATTTCAGTATTTTTCAAATATTGTTCACTTAATTATTTTCGAAGGTATATTTAGCGGCATATTATAGAATTAAAAAGTTATAGATAACCTTTCCCAATAACAAGTTATCGATACCTTTTTAAACAAAAAAAAAAACAAAAAATGATAACGACTGCTTTTTGCAAAATAAAAATTATATATATTTTAATGCAATTGAAAAGATATCGATAAATTTTTGCAATAAAACAGTTATCGATAGCTATTAGTTATCGATAGCTATTTGTTATCGATAAATTTTTTCTAATAGAAAAGTTATCGAAATGTTTTTGTAATCGAAAATTACCGATAACTTTTTGTAATGTAAAAGTTAAAAGAGTATCAATATCTATTAATAGATTTTTACATCAATATCAACAGATTTTTGTAATAGAAAAATTATTGATAGGTTCTTGTACTAGAAAAGTTATCGATAGCTTTTTAAACAAAATAAAAATTATATATATTTTAATGCAATCGAAAAGTTATCGATAGCCATTTCTTATCGATAGCTTTTTGTTATCGATAAGTTTTTGTAATACAGAAATTACCGAGAGCCTTTCCTAATAGCAAAAATGTCGAAAACTTTTTTAATAGAAAAGTTATCGATATTTTTTTGTAATTGAAAATTTATCGATAAGTTTTTGTAATGGAAAAGTTATCGATAGAATAGTAATAGAATATCAATAACTATCAATAGATTTTTATATCAATATCAATAGATTTTTGTAATAGAAAAATTACCAATAGGTTCTTGTAATGGAAAAGTTATCGATAGAAAATTAATAGAAAGGTTGTCGATAGCTTTGTTTTATAAAAAAAATTATCTATATATTTTTTTAATAGAAATGTTATCAGTTGATATATAAAATGAAAAATTTAAAGCTTTCTATAGTAGCAAAGTTACTGTTAACTTTTTACGATAATATAATTTCGATAACTATTTGTAATACTATTTTGTATCAGAAAAGTTATCGACGGCTTTTTTTAATAAAGATTTATCGATAGCTCTTTTCACAGAAAATTTGTTGATACATTTATGTAACGAAAAAGTTATCGAGAGCTATTTAAAATAGAAAAGTTATCAATAACTTTTTGTAATCGAAGCATTATCGATAGGTTTGTGCAATAGATTTTCTTAATAGAAAAGTTGTCGATAGCCTTTTGTAATAGAAAAGTTTTGTATAAAAATGTTATCGATAGATATATGAAATGGAAAATTTATCGATCGATTAATGTAGCTTCTTTTTTCAGAGAAGTTATTGATACATTTAGGCAACAGAAAAGCTATCGATACCTATTTTTGATAGAAAAGTTATCAACAACTTTTTTTAATCGATACATTATCGATAGGTTTGTGTAATCGATTTTCTTAATAGAAAAATTATCGATAGCAGTTTGTAATATAAAAGCTACCGATAGATAAATATCTTTTTGAAATAAGAAAGTAATCCATAGATTTTTTTATAGAAAATTTATCGATAGATTTGTGTAATAGAAAAGCTATCGACAGTTATTTATAATAGAAGAGTTATCGATAGCTTTTTCTAATAGCAAAAATTACTATTAGTTTTTCCTAATAGAAAAATGATCGATAGCTGCTTGTAATGGAAAAGCTATCGATAGCTTTGTGCAATAGAAAAGTTATTGATAGGTTTTTGCAATAGAAAAGTTATTGATAGCTTTGTGCAACAGAAAAGTTATCTGTAGCTTTTTGTAATAAAAAAGTTATCGATAGCTTTTTGTAATAAAAAAGTTAACGATAGCTTTTTGCAATAGAAAAGTTAGCGATAGCTTTTTGTAATAGAAAAGTTATCGATAGCTTTGTGCAACAGAAAAGATATCGATAGCTTTGTGCAACAGAAAAGTTATCTGTAGCTTTTTGTAATAGAAAAGCTATTGATAGATCTTGCAATAGAAAAGTTATCGATAATTTTTTGTAATAGAAAAGTTATCGATAGCTTTTTGTAATAGAAAAGTTAGCGATAGCTTTTTGTAATAGAAAAGTTATCGATAGCTTTGTGCAATAGAAAAGTTATTGATAGGTTTTTGCAATAGAAAAGTTATCGATAGCTTTGTGCAACAGAAAAGATATCGATAGCTTTGTGCAATAGAAAAGTTATCTGTAGCTTTTTGTAATACAAAAGTTATCGATAGCTTTTTGTAATAAAAAAGTTATCAATAGCTTTGTGCAATAGAAAAGTTATTGATAGATTTTGCAATAGAAAAGTTATCGATAATTTTTTGTAAAAGAAAAGTTATCGATAGCTTTTTGCAATAGAAAAGTTATCGATAGCTTTTTGTAATAGAAAAGTTAGCGACGCTATATGTAATACATAATAAAATTATCGATAGCTTCTTTTACTACAAGAGTAATGGACAGTTTTAGCAATAGAAAAGTTATTGATAAATTTTTGTACTAAATAATAAGGATAATAAAAAGGCTCTCAATGTCTTTTTATAAAAGAAAATATATATTTTTAGCGAAATTGCGATAATTCGCAACATTTTTTTGGATTTTCTTTGTCAAACGAATTATTTTCTTGTATTAAAATTGCCGATAATTTTCCTCCAACCATATTTTTTTTTATAGAATTCGATAACTTTTTTTGTGACCAGCTGTTTAGTGCTACAAAATTAATGAACTACAGTTTTAAGGAAAAAGTTATAAACTGGGAAAAATTGTTTGGATTTTTTGATTGCTCTCAACTGTTCTCTATTGAACACAGGTTTGGAAACGAGGTACGACTTAGTGTCTCCATAAAAATTGTTAAAACACTTTAACACTAGTTCTATTAAAAATTTACTTTAAATTTTTAAAATTTACTTTAAATTTTTAAGAAGAAAGCATTTTTATTTTTATAGAAAATTTTTTTCCTCTTTTGGTTTGAAAAAAATTAATCGATAAATTTTTCTATAGAACAATTGCACACAATTTTTTCCAACTATTTTTGTTTTTGTTGTTAAAAATGTTGTTGAATAAACTAAAGCATACTTTGAGGATTCTATTCTTAATTTCTAACTAATGAAATATATATCAATCAAATATACTAAGCGATTAAGAAAACAAAAAGTCATACGAGATGTGCTCAAAGACAGTTATTTATACTGGTGTCATACCCTCCGTTGACAACCGCCGTTACTGGCTTTTTGTTTGGTGCGATTGGCGAGCGCTTTCGATGCGATGATATTAATATTAAGCCGCATTCTAGATAGTACGTCAATTGTACCTAGTTCTTCAATTTCGACTCTTTTAAAAAATTTTCAAATACCCACTGACCCGGTTGATAAATCTTAGGCAAGTTGTATCATGCCGATGAATTTCAAAGTTTTGGAAGGTTGCTAATGTAACGCCAATCCCAAAAAGGGTCAGGCTAACAACCCTGATTTTACCGCCCAATTGCAATGTTTAATGATTAATCTTTATCTTGTAAGGTACCTGGAATCCACCAACAGTACGGTTTCCGTAGAGGGCGCTCTACGGGTTTCCTGTGAGACCAATGGTTCAACTTCATACATCATTTCGGAGAGAGTAAAGTGGTCGCTCGAGATATTTCCAAGGTATTTGATAGAGATAGAGCATTTGGTGTCGGTGAAAATTTCTCTAGATTGGTATCGAGTTTTCTCAGGAATCGCACCACACGAGTTATTATAAAAGGGATTTCATCAGAAGGGTTCAAGATTAATTCAGGGGTACCTACGTGATAAGATTTACATCTGCTCCTGGCTATAGAGCCTTAATCAGATGGTGGTCAAACCACTATGCATAAATAGGAACGTCATGCTCGTCCTAGGAAGCCGAAGACTAACTCTAGCAACAGGTTTTTCCTAGTTGCAACTTTAATGATTCCAGAGCAGGCCTGCAAACCATCACTACTTGCTGAAGAGTTGGAGACTATCCAACTCCTGTCTAGAATACTGTCTAGCATGCTCACTGGATCTGGGAACATTTCACCAGGTAGGTGTTATTAAAGGTGAAATGAAACCGGCCACCATATAAAAACTGACCTGTCTGTTATAGGGCCGCGAAACCACAACCACCACGATACTCCCATATAGGCGCCAACCTCAATAATCAGCCAGAGAACAGTTAAATGTCTAAAGAGACAAATAACAGAACTCTGAGGCTGACTGATTCCCGTGGAAATAACGTGGAACTTCCAATTGTACCCCTGCTGACTTCAGGGGACTGGGCTCCGTTTTTCCCCTAGTTGCACAGGTCTAAATAGTTACTCTCCACAAAAACCGATAATGTGCCCCCGGGGGGTAATTCAGGAGTGCCGCAAGGCTCCGTTCTTGCTCCTAGCCTAATTCTTATTTTTTAAAATGACCTTTTTCAAACTTACAACCCTTCTTTCGCTGATGAGAGGACCATTTGTAATTTATATTTATTTAGTTATATACCGGACCAGTTGGAGGTGGATCCCAAAAAGAGTAGATTTGAATGCCCGTAAGACGTAATGTTGCGGGCTTACGCATAGATCTGTGTTAGGAATTGGTGCTGCATCTGTTACTATAAGTGTTGCGCAGGTATTACTGAATCGGACGCTCATGATGTTCTTGGCATGAAAATTCAGTGTGATGTTCGATTGACTACACACATGTTTCAGGTTTCTAAAAAAGCTTTCAAGTGCCTTGATTTTTTAAAACGGTCTAAGAGATATTTCACTCCATCCGAACTTCGTACTATTAATACCACCTATATCCGTTCAAAGATAGAATACAACTCTCATGTATAGGACCGGAACTCCAAAGTCTATTTTGGAGTTGCTCGACCGCGTGCAGAAGAGAGCTAAGAGGCTTATTGGAGGCAGTAGGGTATCCAACTTCATTGATTCTCTGATGCATCGACTTAATGTGGGTTGCATTTCACTGTTTTATCGTTAGTACAATGGTAAGTGCTCTAAGGAAATTAGGGAACTTGTACCCGAAACTTGCAAGTTTTTGCGTTTGACTCGATTAACGCATCCATTTGTGATCGATTGGCCAATGAATCGCACAACGCATTACATTTTTTAGTCCGTATGTGGAATAAACTCCATCCAGAGGTCTTTCCTTTCACTTTCAATGTTTGGAAATTCAAATCGAATGTCCACAAACATTACTCCCTCTTTCTTCCTCCGCATAACCTAATTTCCTAGTTCTGGTACAATGCATTGCATGAATAGGGGTCATTAACTGAGTGCTGGTCCGAACAAACAAAAAAAAAACGGCCTGTAGCGACGGTTGTTACCGGAAACTATGACAACAGTATACGTGATAGGATTAACCTCGGTACCTGGTCGCGAGGCCTTATTCTGATGGTGGACTTAGTACTGGGTGCAGAAAAAAGGGCCCACCCACGGCCTAAGACGCATACCCACTAGGTGCATACACGCCTTAGTGGCAATTTTCGAGTGCACAGTAGCAGAGTCCTGCCCCCACTCCTTGGTGAAGAGTTTTTAACTATCCAATTCCTATTCCTGTTCCATGCGATAACTAAAGCGTTGGATGTTAACTTTTTTGTTAACATCTCTTTTTTTAACTTTTTTCAAAGTCCGATTGAACCACAGCCACCACGTTCCCCGAGGGTCCTCACCAATAGCTAGAACATGGCCGAAGTCCTGCGCGCAACTGGTTCCAGTGGTACCAGTCTGTGTAAAATAAGTCACTGGTGGTACTGCGAGAGCCCTATGTCTCTTCCAGCTTCTGGCTTTTGCTAGCCAAAGCGACTGGTGCCGCCTTTCACCCCCGAAAGCACATGTCAAGATAGGAAAAAGATTCGTCCAGACTATGTGCTCTCGGAGAGACTATGTATGACAACAGTATTTCATTTACTGGCGGAACATATCCAAAAAACGTGAAAACACTAAATTGTTTGGGTTTGTTCCGCTAGTGAATGAACTACTATTTTCAATTCCTCCTCTTCACGTCTTTCCAGGCTGTTTGTTCGCAACTGGCGAGCCCTTTCGATGTAAATACATCATCTTCACAGTTTAAGCTTAATGGCATTTCCCCAGAGTTTTTTAAAATAAGGAGCGGAAATGAAAAATGACATAATGCATAATGAAGGTGATTTAAAAATTTTACCATAATTTTTAAGCCCACCTCGTATATTTGCAGATGTGTGTGTGTATATATGTAAGCACAAAATTTATTACTTGGTTATTTGCGTCGCTCAATTCATTTATTGTTTCGTACACACTTTTTGTGTGCTGAATATCGATTTTTATTTTGCTTATGATATAAAGTTGTTATTGCTTTTATTATAATGTTTGTTGTTGTTGTTGTTGGTAGTGTTGTTTTCACCATCTCAAACAAGCTGATGTGAAAATGTCGCTCGATATTAGAGGCATAAACTTGAAATGGCAAAACAAACAAAAAAAAAAAAACAAAAACAGTCCAAAATTGTCTGCAGGGTTTAACACCCATACAAACACACAGTCACACACACAGAGACATATTTCTACACTGATATCTGTGACTGAGTGAGTGAGTTCATATTTATTTATTTAAATACAACAAAAACGAAAGAAATTCATTTTTCTTTTAAAAATCAGCAAAAATAAAACCTTTGAAAATCGTTAAGGATTTTGACCTTAAAAAAAAGAAGGAATTTTATGCCGACATGACAGCTAACATACATACAACTGTCATGTGCATTATTATTTCAATTTTTCTTTTTTTATGTTTTTGTTTTTGTTTTTTGCTTGTGCTTTTTTTAAATACTCTGTTGCTAGAAAAACTTTTTCCAAATTATTTAACGTTTGTGAAGTTTGTGGAAATGAAAGCAGTAGAAGAAGAAGAGTTGGCATAAATTGTTACAAAACTAAATGACAGAGACAGACAGACATTGTTAAGGAAAGAATTAAAGGCTGAAATACTGAAGTTGAATATTTTGAAGGTCACAAACTAGAACAGAATATTTATAAGCAACGGGATAGAAATAAATTTAAAGAAAACTTTCTTCTTAATTCTTATAGAAGATAAAAAAATTAAAAAAAAAATTTATTAAAATTTAAAACGACCAGAGCCTGAAGAAAAGTGTGTTTTTGGTGATATTTGCAATATAATTTTTGTTGTTTGGTAACCCTGCGGCTTAGCTAAGGCGGTCATCTTGATTAAATTACTTGGCCGGTGTTATGAGATTCGAACTCGTGACCTTTTATATATAAAATAGGTGTCTTAACGCAATTATCCTGACTCTGCGGAGAGATTAGAACTGAAGCAATATTCTTGTTTCCTATACAGATGACTCAGCAACTCAGCCATTTTCTTACTTTCTTCTCTTATACTCCAACAACATTCCTCCCAGGGGGTACATGATAGTCTTTATGGATCCTACAACTGCCATCTAGACTGGTGTCTTGCGGGGTAAAAGGGAGCCCAGACCCCTTAAAGGCTAGTAGGAGTCAACTGGACAATCCACTATATATCCACGGGAATCAGTGGCCCGCAGAGTTCCGCTATTTGTCTCTTTAGGCATTTAGCTGTTCTCTGACTGATTATTGAGGTTGGTCCTTTGGGAGTATCGTGGTGGCTGTGTGTTTCGAGGCCCTCGTTTGAGTTTGTGGGTCGGATCATTCACAATCAACGCAATGAATGTTGCAGGTCCAGTGAGTATGAATGCCGTCATGTTCTTAATTATATTAAGCTTAATACGTTCTGGGCCAAGGGGTTTGATAGTCTCCGACTCTTCAGCAAGAAGTGAAGGCTGCGGCCTACTTCGGGCTTTCGAAATTGCTACTCGGAGTGACCGGAGGATAATCGTATTCGAAGGCCTTCTAGGGCGTGAATGGCGTTGCTTTTCATTCACAGTGGTAATGATCCACCATCTGATTAAGGCCCACGGCCAGGTGCAGATGTAAATCATATCACGTCATTCCAACTACATTTGAACTCTAAATTTTTATCTTATATTAAACTCACGATTTATCCTTTAGCTCCTCCTTTACCTACTCACACACGACTTAACTTTTTCATATGATCTGGTTTGAACTCATAACCTTCTTTAAAGAAAGAAGAAAAAGCCTGAACTAACTGATCTATCGAGGTTCCAAACCCTTTAGTTAAGTTCGATTTTCCTCTTATTAAAGTCTTCACTAAGGCCTTCGATCTTCAATATTGCTATTTAATTCACCTCAGCTGAGACATAAAAACTAACTCATTTTATATAAATCTGCTTAGCGAAGACACAAACCAAATATTTTTCTAAGCAACCAAATAGATATGCTGCGATTTAAATATTATTTTTGTTATGATATTTTTTTTTTGTTTTAAAGAGAAGTAGCACTTCAGGCAACAAGGCCTATTTAGTCAAGTATCGTGCTTCATTCTTTAAGAAAGGGATAGAGAAGAGATGAAACAGATGGTGAAAGTAGAAGGATAGTTACAGAAATTAGCTCTCGTATAATTCAGCACAGCGATCAGGGACCATGCCTTCATCACTGAGCAGCCCCACCGACAGACAATTTTAATTTTTGTAGTGAAAAAAGCCAAGGTCTTCGTTGGGAATCGAACCCACAACCCCTAGACTGACAAGCTAGTACACTATCTACTAGCCTACAGGGGCACCTGTAACGATATGAAAAGGCTTTTCCCACATTATGTTCGGTGTTATCTTCTATAATTGATGTGCATTACACTTAGGAGCATTGAACGATTCATATTTAATGTAAAAGTCATGATAGCTCTGTGCTAAAACCAAGGCCTAAGATGACGGGAAAGAAATTTGAAAAGAGGAAGCCGAAAATCGCTATCTTAAACCAAGAGAAATTACTAAATAGCTCTCTGGGATTCAGCACCATTTGTTGACAACAAAAACATAAAAAAAACTTAGAAATTTTAAAACACCACCCAAAAGAGTGGTGCATCTTAACTTATCTATTAAATTGCAAAAATTACATTTAATTTTCGATTTTTACTCTGGAGTTTACAGCATTTCATTTCAATGGCTAATAACGGGTGGGCAAATTTGAGGTTAGGAAATAAATTGTTTGTCAAATGATTAAATGTCAAAAATTGGGCTGTCATTCCTTGATCTAGATTTTGTAAAAAGTTGGTTATTTTTAAGCATGAATGCTGCTCTCGTAAGCAAAACATTTCAATTGTGAAAAGTTAAAAACTAAATGGTGAACATTTCACTGTATCACCTTGTTAAATTCTAGCGGATTTTTCTCTGAGACGGCTGTGTGTACTTTTATCGCTAAATTCGAGGCTTACGATATTTTTGCTGACAGTAGACTAAAATAATACACTCAAAGTAGCCATAGTGATGCAAATATAGCCGCTGTAAATCAAACTATTGGAGCATCAACTCGTCGGCGTTCGCAATGATTGGTTGTCACTAGAGACATTTTGCGGAACAATTTAGATTTAATGGTCATCTTCAATTTTATAAAGCTTAATTCGTTTAAGAGTTAAAGCCGACTGACCATTTCTTGTTTCGAAAGAACATCGAACATTGAGGACGAAAGCAATGCATTTTTCAACAAAATCATCTTAAGTGAAGCTCAGTTTTAATTAGGCGATTATGTAAAACAACAAAATTATCACACTAAGGGCTTTCACAAAACTTCCAAACAATCCTCGAAAAACTATTACAGCCAAAGAAAGTGGCCATATGATGCGGTTTGTAGTCAGGCGACATTATCGGTTCGTATTTTTTCGAAAATAAACAAGGAATCGTCGTCAGCGCAAAATCTATGGTGTAATAAACCATGATAACCAATATTATGTAAGCACAAATGGTTAATGTTGACATCATTGGCCTTGGGTTTCAACAAGATGGCGCCACAAGTCACACAGCCACCTTTTTTTTCCTTTCTTTAGGACCAGCACTCAGGGGATGCCCCTACACATGCAATTCATTGTGCCAGAACTAGGAAATTAGGTTGTGGGAAGGAGGAAAGAGGGGGAAGTGTTTGTGGGCATTCGATTTGATTTTCCCTGCACTCAAAGTGACAGGACAGACCTCTAAAGGGAGCTTATACCAAATACGGACTGTTTTGCTATAAAAACGAATTCTCCCTGTAATTCATAGTGCGATTTACTGGCCAATCGACCACAAATTGGTGCGCTCTCAACGAAAATCGAGTCAAACGTAAAAATTTTCGAGTTTCAGGAACAAGTTTCCTTATTTCATTGGAGCACTTACCATTGTAGTAACGATAAAATAGTGAAATATATGCCATATTGCGTCAATGCTCTAGAGAATCAATGGAGTTGGGAACGCTACCATGGGCAATGAGCCTCTTGGCTCTCTCCTGTACACGATCGAGCAACTTCTAAATAGACTTTGGGTCGCCGGACGGATAGAGGTGATATAAATACTACGAAGATCGAATGGAGTGAGGTTTTATAAAACCGAGGTACTTGAAAGCTTCTTTAGAAACTTGTGCTTAGTCCATCGAACATCACACCGAATTTTCATGCCAAGAGCATTAAGAGATAGCGATATCGCAGCACCATTTCCGAGCACAGATTTATGCGTAAGCAAGCAAAATTGTGCAGTGTCTGCTTCTACGTTGCATGGGCCTCTTGAAAAGGCATCTGCGTTATTGTGTTTTCCGCCTTCTCTGTGAACAATGCTGCAGTCATAGCTCTGCAGACGTTCAATCCCGCCTGCAAGCTGACCTTTGGGGTTTTTAAGCTGCAGCAACCACCGTAATGCGGAGTGATCAGTCCTTATGGTAAAGTAGTGGCCATATAAGTATTTGTAGTAATGTTTGACACACTGCAGTACAGCTAAAAGCTCCTGTCGTGTTACGCAATAATTTTTTTTCGGGCTTGGACAATACTCTGCTATAGTAACCAATGACTTTTTCCGTCCCATTAATCGCTTGAGAAAGCACTCCTCCTATTCTGTAGCCGCTCCAATGTAAATTCATGTTCAGCTATCGGACAGGACGGGTGCTGTATACAAAAGCTTCTTTAGTCTCCGAAACGCCTCTTCTGCTGCCCCACTCCAGTGATATGGTTGCGATTTTCTGGTCAACTCATGCAAGCTGGCAGCCACTTGAGCAAAGTTCGGCAAAAATCGCCTGTAGTATGTGCAGCAACGGGCTTTAAAATCGACTTTATTCGCAGCACCCCATTCGGAAATTGTTGCGAGATCATCATTGAGCGTTTCAGCGCCTTTTGGAATTCACCTTCAACTGGTTCGGATTCTTGCTAAATGAATATGAGTAGCAAGTGGGGTGCTGCCATCTATGAGAAATTTTGTGGTTGCATTATTTCTCATTTCTAATTTGGTGATGTCAATTGGCCGCCTCGTTCTGGGATTTAATGGCGATTGAGGCCGTGTTAGAGCGGCCGCTCTGAAAGATGAAATTTAGTGTCGCATTTTCGAGATACGTAATAGTTTGTGAATTGAATTGTGTTTAATAAGAGGAAACGTCTGCCAAAGTATTAGAAATGGACATTTCCATGGCATTATATTCCGTAATTTATTTCCATATATCTACTTTACCTTGAAACTATAGTTGTGGAAGTGAGGTGTGCGTTTTAGGGCAATTTACTTCCTAACCTCAAATTTGTCCAACCAATTTTTCATGCCTTCATGCTGCAGCTTTCTAGTACTTTAAAAGAAATTGTTTTTTGCTACATCAAAAATTAGTGTCGTAGGTAATATTTGTGATATCGTTACTTAAAAGGTTTTCTTTAAATAATTAATATATTTTTTTAAAATTTTTGATTTCTAAATTTTACTCAATTTTATTTTTGCTTTTTGCTGCAAGAAAAATTATTTGTTTGTTTGAACACAACAAAAAGAAACCAGCTAAATTTACAAAAAACAAAAGAGTTGCTATAAAATTTATGTTCTCTCTTTGTCTCTCTCTCTCTCTGCAAAATACTGCAAAATAAAAACAGTATTTTATTCTCAGGTGACATAGTAATAGAGGAAGAGAGTAGTTAAGAGAGTACACCAGGTTAAGTGATAAATAGGGGGAAATTATTTAAATAAAATTAATAAAAGAATCTTGAAATAAATAAACAAAATTAATACAAATTTAAAGCCTACTTTAAGGAGATATTTGTAATTTTCTTAAAAAAATTTTTTTTTTAAGAATTTAAGTGAAACCAAAAAAGGAATAAAAAAATAAAATATTTTTGTTTTTTATTTGAAGCTTTTTCAGGCAAATATAAATTTCTAAGGAGTCCAAGAAAAGCGGATGCTTCTTCTTCTTCCTCTTCTTCTTGAGATGATGAACGGCGTTTTCTTCTAGATGTGATGAAATTAGTATTAGCTGGGGTATAGCACCTGATTATTTCGTCAACTATTTTAAAGCTTTGGCTAGCAAAGAGAAGGAAAGAGCTGAGTAGAGCAGTTTGACCTAAAGGAGCAACTGGTCTCAGCTGGACTGGTATAAAATAGCAGAAATGTTCAACACTCTGATTACCTGAAATATTTACTTAGGAAAAGAAGGCGCTGGCCAGGGCAATTAAAATTAAGATGGGTAACAAAATCTATTAAGCAGCTTTAGGTAGAGCAGAAAGCCTATTCAGAAAAACAGTACTCAGCAGGGTCGTGGTAAGGAGAGCTCAGTACACAGCTGCTTAACCTCTTTGTGCTAATTTAGGTTATTAAAAACTTTATTTACATCGTATACCAGCCATCTGTCTCATTTGTGTTTTAAGGGGGACTTAGAAAACTTGTTAGGACTCTTTAAGTCTGTACTCTAAACAGATCTTTAAAGGCCTTTCAGAAGAAGACTTTGTTCTAGGAATCAAAAAATATTACAACTCCAATGTGTATAATCGTATTAAATTATCTTTAATTATATTTTTTTATTTATTTATTGAATCTTTCCCTAAGGAATTAACAATAATTATTCAAAGCTTAACCTAAAAAAAAAAACATAAAAAAAAACAAAGTTGTTACTGCCACTGCGGTAGACAACTAAAACATGCTCGCTTACATTCTCCTCAGTAGGTCAGCGGTTTGCAGTCTCTTTTGGCGTCTGTGACCCTCAAATAAAAGTAAGTCTCTGGCAGGACGATTAGGATGACTTCCAAGCTTTCCCAAATAGTTGGTAGCTGCCTTTGTAATGTCCTCCCTAACGAATGGTATGTTAAGATCCCTATGGATGTTGTTGTTCTTGATATACCACGGTGCACCTGTTATTATTCTGAGTAGTTTAGACTGCTTTCTCTGGAGCTTCTCTACGTTCGATGGTTATGCTGTTCCCCATAACTCTACGCCATACATCCAAATAGGTTTTAGTACCACCTTGTACAAAAGTATCTGAAGGCCTAAGTCGATAGGTGACTTACTGCCAATAAGCCAGTGAAGTTATTTAGATCTTAGTTTCAGATGGGTTATTTTATCTGCTATATGATAGGACCACGTAAGGCGACCGTTCAAGTGTAAGCCTAGATATCATACATTATTATGTTCCGGCACTCTTACATTATTAATCAGGATGGGTGGACAATTTTCCCTGTGAACGTTATATGGATGCACTTAGAAGCATTAACGGCTATTTTCCATTTTTGTAGCCAAAAGCTCAAGCTCATTGACGTGGGCTTGCAGTCTTTGGGATGCAACTGTCGACTCTTTGTGGATGCTCAAAAATGCCGTGTCGTCGGCGTAGGTAGACATGTGAGTCACTTCACTCATAGGCATGTCAGCTGTAAAGAAACGGCCCCAGAATACTTCCCTGCGGTACACCAGCGGATATTTTTCTACGTGAAGAAATTGTGGATTTGGCTCTTATTTGGGAATATCTCCCGCGCAAATGGCTTTTCAGCAATTTATGCACATGCACGGGTAGCAATTGCGTGATAATAAATAATAAACCTTCGTGCCAAACCTTGTCGAAGGCTTGAGATATTTTTTTTTTTTTTTAAGAGAAGTAGCACTTCAGGCAACAATGCCTATTTAGTCAAATACCGTGCTACCTTCTTTCGGAAAGGGATAGAGACGAGATGAAACAGGTGGTGAAAGCAGAAGGATAGTCGGAAATTAACTGCCGTATAAAGACAGCAACAGCGACCAGTGACTATGCCTTCATCGCTGAGCAGCTCCACCGACAGTCAATTTTTATCTTTTGTAGTGAAAAAAACCAAGGTCTTCGTTGGGAATCGAACCCACAACCCCCATATTTACAAGCTAGTACACTACCTCCTAGCCTACAGGGGCACCTAGATATGTCGATAAACAGCGCGGAGCAGTTGTGCTTATTCTCGAAAGCACTTCTAATTAAATTAGTAATTCTGTGCACTTGTTGAATGGTACCATGTCTCCTTCGAAATCCAAACTGATGATGAGGAATTATTACGTTACCATCCGTGTGTCTAACTAATTTTTCTAGAAGCATTTTCTCGCACATCTTAGAAAGAATGGGCAGCAGGCTTATTGGGCTATATGATGATGCCTGTGTGGCATCCTTGCCCGGTTTCAGAATCATAACCAAATTCGATAATTTCCAACATGCGGGAAAATAACCCACTCGTAACGTGGAATTAAACATGAAGAGAATAAAACGGGCAGCAGAAACAGGCAAATTCTTAATCATTGTTGCCATAATTTTTTTTGTTTTTTTGTTTGATTTTTTTGTTTTATGGAAGAAATATAAGAAATTAAGTATAAGTAAGTTTTGTCGCAACCGGGTGATTTCTTCACTGCCATCCCCTAAATAAGATTAACCATTGCAAACATCCGAAACTTAAGAGGCCGTTGTACCACATCAGCAATGTTATAGGGATCGATTACCAAGCTAGTGCAATTAGGGATAAAAACTTTTTCTAAGTGGTCGGCAAATATCTCTACTTTTTCATTTGCACTTTTTCCCACAGACCGTTCTGTTGCCGTGGTAGGTCGTTGCATTTTCTTCGTGGCTTTCCATAGGCTATAATTCGACCCTTTCGTTGCATCCAAATTTTGAGGGATAAACGCATATTCAATTCTTTGTCTTCCTTCAAGGCAGCCCGCAAAAGCCTATTACACTCGTTAAGTTGGAACTTTAGACTTGGTGAACGGAACTCTTGATATTGACGTCTTATTTTTCGTTTCTGTCGCACCAGTGCTTCTATATTGCGAGAACCGAGGTATTGTCCCCTTTTTAACAAAGTGTAATCAGATGCAGTCGCCATAGCAGCTTCAGTTAAAATATTAGTAAAAAGTTTGACGCCAGATTCAATTTCATTTTCAGTCTTTAAGGAAACATTTTGCGGCAGATGTGAGCTAACATACATTTTGTACTTCAAGCAATTTATCCGCGGAAAATATTGGGGATTTTGCAATGAAAGATCCGTGACAGTATCTAAAGTATCCGCAGACAAGTCCAATGATGGAGGCAACCGAACATTTTCACATTTTATACTCCTCATAACCGCGAAATCTATTACATCCGGGATTTTGTTGAGGTCAGAAGGCCAATATGTCCGATGTCCAGCAGACACAGCATCCATATTGTTGGGTGCTATCGCTTCTAAAAGTTGTCTTCCTCTCGGAGTAATAAGGCGAGATCGCCAGAAAGAGTGTTTGGCATTATAATCACCAGCTGCAATAAATTTAGGACCCAATGTGTTAAAGTAATCAAGAAATTGATTTTTACTGATATTGTGTCTGGGTGGGCAATATATCGCCGATATTGTAAGACCGATTTGGGTTATAATATTTGATGTAGCCTAGATGTAGTCTTCGTCAAATTCCGGCAGTGGGAAGTGCGTGATGTTCTTGTGAACAAGTATAGCTGTTCCTCCGCATACTCTACCGCTTGGGTGGTTTGTTTGATAGGTGTGGTAGCCATTGACTCTAAAACTATTTCTATTCGAAAAATGCGTTTTGGAGATCAGGATTACATCAATTTGTTGCTCGTTTAAAAAATTCTGTGTCTCCATCTTATGCTTTAATTATATGGATTCTATTGTTAATGTATTTTATTTAAATCTATTAATCATTTAATTAATTTAATTAATTATTTAATTAATTTAATTAATATTTTTTTTTCATTCATGTCTTATATTTCAATAATATCACACCGCCCACCCACCATGAGAGCATCATTTAAATCTGCATTAAATCTCCCAAGTGCTTTAGAGAAATAAAAAAAAAACAAAAAATCTGCCTAAAAGTATGTATAGGAATTTAAGATATTTAGCCACCTAAGAATAGGCTAAATAAAATAGAAAAAGCAAACAAACAAATCCTTGTTTTGTGTTATTAATGACTTTCGTTTTTACTTCCTGTTAAGATACGAAAAACATAATAATTTAATTCTATTATAGCACTTTACTTTTTTTACTCCCTCTCTCTTTCTCGCTCTCTCTTTCCCTCTCCTCTTTTCTTTCTTTCTCTCTTTTAAGTTACTTACTTTAGAAAATGTTACACTTTCTTTGCAATACTTTTGGTTGATTTAATAAGTCCAAAAACAAAAAAAAAAAATCCCCATATTTCTGCGCATGTATTTGCTATAAATTCTGTTATTCATCTTTTTCGATTCAAGTTTCATTTACAGACAAAATCACTAGAAATATTTTTTAACGAAAATTAGTTGATTTTATGCTGCGTAACGCATGGCATCGGTAGATCGGGAATAAAAAATTATTAAAAAATGTTTTCAAGAAAAAACGTATTTTTTTCTTTCTAAAACCCCAAAGAGTTTCAACTGGAGTTATTTTTTCCTTAAAAAAAAAGAAAATAAAATATTTAAGTGTTTTTAATAAAAAAAAAAAAGTAAAAATTTATAATGAAAACCTTAAAATATATTTTATATTATTTTTCTATAGCCTTCTTAAAATAACGACTATTTATGCAGATGAGTTTAAGAAATTCAAAGGGAATCCTTTTTAATAGTTTGTTTAATAAACTAAAAAACTCGCCTTAAAATATGCTACAAATTTTAATTTTTTTTTTAAACACATTATTGTAATCTTCATGAAATAACTTTTGTGTGTGTTAACAGAAATTTAATAATTTAAAATAAATTAAATCAATTAAACTAAATTAAAAGAAAAAGCAAAGCAAAAACTCTACAAAAAATACATCAAAAAATTTAATTTCTTTAAGCTTAAAGTTATGCTTTAAATAATTCTAAATTTACATACCTCATTTTATAACCCTCTGTATAAACATCAAATAAATGTAAAATCAACAAAAAAACTATTTTAAATTAAAAATAAAATTTTCCATTATAATAAAACTTCATAATATGAGTTATAAAGCCTTAAGCTATGCTGCAGAATATAATTTTTATTTACTACTAAAAGGCAACAATAATTTTTTTGCAAATTTAAGTTAAAAACCTAAAAAAAATTAAATAAAATCATTAAAAAAAACTATTTATTTAAATGTCCTAAAAATATGCTAAAAAATATTTTATCTACTAGAAAATAAATTTTATTAACTATAAACAAAAGTTAACAAAAATACCAAAAATTAAACATTTATTAAAGCTATTACACAAACTATCAAAAGTTTGATTTTAAATAATTTTTTGGCCTAAAATTATGCTACAAAATTTGTCAAACTACTAAAAAAGTTCCTGTTATATCTAAACAAACAATTCTATAAAAAATTAAATAATCTACAAAAATTAAATAAAATTATTTAAAAACACTATTTTTTTAATGTCCTAAAAATATGCTACAAAATATTATAACTTTTAGAAAATAAATTTTGTTATCTATAAACAAAAGTTAACAAAAACAGCAATATTATATATTTATAAAAGCTATTAAACAAACTATCAAAAGTTTGAAATGAAATATTTTTTTGGCCTAAAATTATGCTACAAAATTTATCAAACTACTAAAAAATCTTAAAAAGAATTACAATATATTTTTATAAAACCCAATCTTTAAAGCATTTTACAGCTTCTGTTTAAAGTCAAAATACTATTATAACGCCCAAAATTTTGCTACCCAAAAGTTTTTTAATTTATTTCAAACATATGCCTCTAAAACTGAATTTCTTAAAACATTTTAAAGAAATTAATTAAATCAATTTTTTTTAATCCAAAGATATTAAAAAAAAACACTTTGCCTTAAAATATGATACAAATTTTTGTTTTTATTTAATGATTTTTCCTTTAAAGTCATGAGGAAAAATACAACTTACATCAACAATTTAAATGGCTAATAAATTATCACGGCACAGCTTTAAATTATATTTTTTTATGCCCTAAAGTATGCTAGAAAAAATTTTGTAAATTTATAATTGCTTTGCACTTTTTGCCCCTTGAGTAGTTTTGCTTAAGCATGATTACAAAATTGTAAGTGAAGCCTTTAAATAATTAGATTGTAATAGGATTTAAGAACAAAAATTGGAAATGCCTAAAAATAGGCGATAAAAATATTTTAGGATAACAAGAATAAACTGTTTTATTTGTGCTAATTTACTAATTTAAAATACTTGTAATAAATTTGCAGAAATTGAAAACAAATCTCCCATAAATAAATTCTAAATATGGCTTAATAAGTTTAAAGCCCTAAAATATGCTTTAATTTTTTTGGTTGAAAATTTTATTATGCTAATAATCAAAATAGGTTTTATTTACTTTTAATTAAAAGTATTTAACTTTAATAATGTGCTTAAATATGTCATGCCTTAAATTATGCAGTATAAATTTTTGTAATAAACTCAATTTTCCTGGTTTTTTGTATTTACGCCTTTTTAATTTATGTATGCTATGTCATTTTTGGCATTTTCTTACCATTTTATGGCAACATTTAAAAATAGAAACATTTACAGACGACTTGTAAATGGCTGATTTAAGGTCCTTAAAATATGCTTTGTTTTTTTTTTAGAATTTTTTTTCTAATGATTATCAAACATGCACGGTATGTAAATATTTTTTGGAAATATTTAATTAAAAGAAAGGTTTTTTTAATAAAAACTAAAATAAAGGTATTCAAAACAAATAAGCTTTTCAAACCTTAAAATATGCAGCATTAAATTTTTTTTATTGAGTTCTCCAATTTTTGTAATTTGTTTACTATAGCTGTTTGTTAGCTTTTGTTGATATATCTTGGTATTTTTTTTTTTGCATTTTTCTAAAATATTTTGAACTCTACTTTTGGGCATAAATTTTAAAATCGAATAGAAAATTATAAATTTGTGATATTTTTCTTTTCTTATAAATGAAATATATAAAATAACTAAACAAAATGTCCTTTAAACTCTATTACCTGGTTAAAAAGAATACTAATTTTTAAAGGAAACATAGGAAAAGGCAGGAACCCTAAAAAACGAAATTTCTATAGCTCTAGTGAAGAAAAGTTAAAAACAAAAATAACCTACCTTTTGAAGTCTGCTGCCATCGCTAAATATCCTGTTCTTTATAAAATTGCTTTAAATATGTTTTTCACAAAATATGTTGCCTATATTTAGGTTGCCAACATTTTTGTTTACTAAATTCAAATTTTATTAAATCTAAAACACTCCTCTGGTTGTACAGGTAAATTTTGCAAAAACCCCCAAGTGATATTTATGTGTAACGCAAGATTAATAGTTTGTTAGTTGCTGCTAAAATATATTTGCTTTGAAATGTGTTGCATGCTTTAAGGCTCCGCAGCGTTCACTTTCATGCTTTAAGTATTTTACTATAAAACATTAATTAAGTTTAAGCGTTTGAAAGCTAATAGAAGGTGTTGAGCTGAAAGTTTAAAATCAGAAACCAAACAGAAATAAAAAAAAAAATAATAAATTTAGAAAAATATGTCAAAATTATAAAATACTAATAACTGCCTACTTTAAGGTAAATAGTTTTTTTTAGCAAAGACCTTAACCCGTTTGTTCTATTTTATGCAAATTAAAATGTTTGCATTTCCCACTTTAAGCAGTAATCGTTAAGTTATTAAATCTGTTGCCTACTTTTAGGATATTCTACAAAAATGAAAAATTAAAGTTTAGTTTTTTTCTTTTAAATATGTTTATATTTTGTTGGGTATTTTATGTACCACAAAAAATTATAAATTAAAAAAAATATGTTAAAATTATTATCTAAAATAGTGATAAATAAAACAAAATAACTGCCTACTTTAAGGCAAATATTTTTAGCAAAGACTTTAAGCTCTTTTTTCTAGCTTATGCAAATTAAAATGTTTGCATTTCCCACTTTAAGCAGTATTCGTAAAGTTATTTAATCTGTTGCCTACTTTTAGGAGATTAAAAAAATAGGAAATTACAGTTTTAGTTTTTCTTTCCTTTCTATCGTTTTATTTTATAGAGGTACAGAACTTAAAGGTGCTGCCAAATTGTATAAATTTGGCCTTAAGCAAATAGCCGAATTTGAATTTCATAACCGAATTTCTTTCAGTCATAATGCTGGATGAAACTGTCTACCTTATTTGGGGTAATGGTTATCCGCAAGTGTATGTTGAGACACATTGTTAAATCCACAAAAATTGACTGGCTAGTGGGCTGTATGAGCTAATGGAATCATTGGTCCGTACTTCTTTAAAAACAATGCTGGTCAGAACGGTACAGCCAATGGTGACCGCTTTGGAGTAACGATATTTTCGTTGAGCAATAGAACAACCGTCCTGTGCAGTTTAATTACAATTTTTAGAAGTCCTAACCATTTTAAATAATTTTTCTCAATTGAAAACTATTGCCTATATTAGGGAGTTTTCCTAGTCATTTAGTTTTCTTAGTCATTAGTTTCAGTTAAATGAATCTAGACAAATTTTTAAAATCATAATATGCCTTAAAATTAATACGTAAAAAAAGGAAAAAACCATTGCAAGAAGGTTCTGTAAACACAAAGATTTACAAAAATAACTATTGCCTATTTTTAGGAGTAGAAAACAATTTAATTAGATGTGATTTATAAAAATTTAAATTTTTCAAAAAGTTTTTTAACTAGTTATATATTTTTTTAGCTTAAACTTGTCGCCTATTTTAAGGCGTTATTAGTATTTCTACTCTTTATGGTTTTTTTCTGATTTTTATTCTTTTATTCTGAAGAGTTTAAAAAAAGCAGCTGTCAAATTTTAATTTTTTTTCTTCCGGAAAATTCTTTAACTACGAAGAAAAAATAAAAAACGAAAAATATTGCCTATTTTTAGGAGTATAAAAAATTAAGTTAGATGTGTGATTTTAAGTTATAAAAATTAAAATTTTTCAAACAGTTTTTCAACTTGGTATATATTATTTAACTTAAACTTGTTGCCTATTTTAAGGCGTTATTAGTATTTCTACTCTTTATTGTTTATATCTTTTATCTTATGTTTATTCTTTTATTCTGAAGAGTTTAAAGAAAAGCTGTCAAAAATTTTAATTTTTAGTTTAAGGAAAAGCTGTCAAATTTTAATTTTTGTACTTTCACAAGTATCTTCAACTACAAAGCAAAGTTGAAAAAAAAATTGCTTATTTTGAGGAGCTAGAAAAAATTAGATTTTTATTTTAATTTATAAAAATTTTTAAAAAACTTTCCAAAAAGGTTTAAGAATTATATATATATTTTTTAACTTAAATCTATTGCATATTTAAAGGACTTTCTATTTTTTCTCTTTTTATTTATTTATTTTTTATTTCGTATTTTTAATCTTTTATTTTGAGGAGTTTAAAAAGTTCTCCCAAATTTTAACTCCTGCACATTTTCTATTTTAGACATTTTCATTAAAATCATGATGTTCGCTTAAAATAAATCTTACAATTATCTGTTGCCTAACTTAAGGCTGTTTTTTAACTTGTTGGCTATTTATTATTAAAAGTTGTCACTGTTTAAATCTAAAATCTGTTGGTTGTTTAAAAAAAGGATTTGTTTAAAACATTAAAGTGATTTATAGTTTTAAGAAATATTTTCTTTTACCTTTAAATAACAGTTTTATTTTTAATCTTTGCCCTTTCAGAAGAGCATAACATAAAAATAATGAATGGCAAAAACTTAGGAAGAATTATCTCTATGCTAGAGATTTTTATAAAAATAATATCTTTAAATAAAATTAACAATTGCCAGCCAGTAAGAAGCTGCATTTATATTGAAGACCCTTAACAGTAATTGCCTACTTTAAATGGCTTCATTAAATTTTTGTTGCCTCTTTAACGATGATTTGCTGTGATGTAGCTGTTGCCTACCTTAAGGAGTTTTATTAATAAGATATTAAGTTAACTGCCTCTTGTTGTAAAGAATAATGAAGGTTAAGCTGTAGGTTTTCAATATAAATATTTTGTAATGAAAAATAATTGTTGCCTACTTCCAGAGGCCATGAAGATTTTGTTCTAGTTTCCATGATTTTAAATTTAGAAGTAAAATTTTTAAAATTCTATTCCATACTTTAGACTAAATGCTGAGGATTAGCAGTATAAGAATGGAAAAGTCCTAAGACTTAAAATAAAAAAGAAATGTAGTATAGTTTAAGGAGTTTATTATTTGTATTTCAATCATTTGATGGCTTTTCCATTTTACCTTCTATAAGGATATTCTAAATCTTCTAGTTTTTATTTTTTAGATTTTTTAAAATTAAATGAAACTCATTTTTTATTTTATTTTGATTTTTATCAACTTTCTCTTTCAGTCAGTTTTCTGATTTTAATATTTTTCATTTTAAACTAAATTTTCTTGTTTAAGAAATTGTATTAAATTTCATATCATTATTATTAACAACAACAACAACAATATCATAACAATATATAACTTCATTCATAGTCTGTCTAGCTGGTTTAGTTTTTTTCAGTTTTACACTATTTCCATCACCCACCCAGAGGACATAGTATTTGTATCAGGTGTTTTTTTATAGAGGTATAGCATTTTAAGTTGGCAATACTCTTTAGCTAACGGTAATTTTGCTATAAATTAATTTAGGTTTTGTTTGTTTTGGCCATTTCAAAATGAATAGACTGACGCCTTAACAATACTTCCACATTAAGCAAGAAGGGCTTCCCTAGGGGGCACATTTGAATGCCTTGATGTATCTCACCATTACTACACGCGTCACCGGGGGTAAAAGGAAGTCCAGTCCCCAAAAGGTTAGCAGGAGCTAACTGGACAATTCCATGTTATTTCCACGGGAATCAGTAAAGTCTTAGAGTTCAGCTTTGTAGCTGTTCTCTGAATGATTATTGAGGTTGGCCCTTCGGTTGCGTCGTGGTGGTTGTTTACCATGTGACTTAATACAGGGTAAATGATCCAGGTCCAGAGAGCATGCTATATCATGTGTTCTAAACCAGGAGTTGGAAAGTCTCCGACTCTTCAGCAAGGAGTGAGTGCTCCAAGCTTTCGAAGTTGCGACTAGGAGTGACTAGAGGATATATGTATCCGACGGCTTCCTAGGGCGAGGGTGACGTTACATATCACCCAAGTGGTTTGATCCACCATCAGGTTATGGCTTAGATAGATAAGTACTGATGTAAATCTTATCACGTATATGCAAGTAGGATCGTTCCAAAAGAAGGTGGCCGTTGATCCTAAATTTCATAACCGAAGAGATGAAGCTCTTTTGTATTTGTGATAGTTCAGTGTCACAACTAATTTGTTGAAGGAAACGTTAGGTAACCGCATAGTTTCATATTTTGGGCCCATGATTTGGCCATCAAGATTGTGTAATTTAAGGCTGCTAGAATATTTTTGGTGGGAGGATATGCATTGTCGCTAGTCTACGCCGCTAAGTGCGAAGGTATTGATCACATGGGGGAAACTTAAGCCGCGTTAAAGCCGAAAAACGGCCACAAATATTGGAAAAAGTTAGTGATGTCCAAATTTTATTACACCCAAGCCACTTGTGGCGGTCATATGACAGAAGTTATATTTAAATTATAATGCCAGAAGATTATCCTTCGATTATATTTCATGTCAATATTAAAAAATCCTTTTTTTACACCACCTTAAAGATAGGTAACCTGACTACTATAATATAACACTTGTTTTAATACCTTTTCTGATAAAAGCCAAAGAACTAAGGCTTTCCAATAAAAAGTATAAAAGCGCCTTAAAATATGCAACAGTTTTCAAAATAAATACTTTTTTATCAACAAAAAAATCCATATTTAAAAATCTGCTATAACAAAAAAGAATAAACGTTTTTGTGTAATTTAACAAAGAAAGTCAATAATAATGTTATGTGCCTTAAAATATGCAACACATTTTTTTAAACATACCTCTTAAAAAAAGCACCCTTTATTTGCTTTATTGCATTATTTTCAAGGAAGATATTTTTAAATATATAAAAATTATAAATCGATTTTTGTTTTATTTATTCTTGTCTACTCCGTCTTTTATCACTGGAAGTCTCTGGACAGTGACGACAAAGAATAAAAAAACAAAACGATTGTTCTTTTCTGTTTATAGACCGACCACACAATAACGATTATTGAACAGTTTAACTAAAAGAATTTTCATATAAAAATGTATGAACGTCTTTTTTTTCTTGTGATAAATTTAATCATGTCTACCGTGTGTCTGACAGGATTTTTTCTTCTCTCGCCCCCTATCTCTCTTTTTCTCTCTCTTTAAACCTACAGAAACAAAAAAAAAGGACAAGAAAACAAAAAAAACTTCAAACCATAGTTGAATGTCAAGGCATAATAGACTGGCGACCAAAAAGTGTATGATGGTATTCACAGACTAACACACACAATCGATGCGGTGTAGTGCAATAAATAACTCAATATTTTTACCTCATGATTTAAGAGTCATGTGATTTATTAAACAAATGTTTTCATATTAATGTTTAAATACAATTTAAAATGTGTTAAAAATTAAGAGCAAAAAAAATTCCGCCTTAAAATAGACAATAAGCGGGTTTTATAAGTTAACGCCTGAAGGCAGGCAATGAAAAAACTAATTATTCAAACAAATTCTATTAATAATGAAATAAGAAAGAAAAAAAATTACACTAATTAAACAGCATGAATCACAATTCTGTGCTGCATTTATCAACTAAGCCTTAAAGTATGCTCTACTATTTAAAAAAATAAATTTAAAGCAGCCACATTTCTTAAAATAGAAATTTTAAATTTAATGTTAAAAGCCTTTCAACGCTTTAAAAACACTTTCGAAACAGATCACTACAGCTTAAGATATGCTAGGCTTTTATTAAAAAAAAAATAGAATAGAATAGAAATATTTCTTTTAAAAATTAAATTTTTTAGAACCACTGTGGTAATTACTTGTTGTTATTGTAAACGTTTATTTTATTACCTTTTCTGATAAAAGGCAAAAACTGAACGTTTTATTTTAATCAGTATAGATAAAAGCGCCTTAAAGTATGCTACAGTTTTTAAAAAATAAGTTTTATCCCTAGAAAACTTCCTTATAAATTTTTTGCTATAACAAGAAAGAATAAAAGTTTCAGGTAATTAAAAATTTTAAATATAAGGTTAAGCGCCATAAGTTATGCTACACTTTTTTAAAACAATTTGTTTTTCTTAAGAGTAACGGCATACTAAATCTACCATGATTCTAACTGCTAATTAAAGTGTCAAAGACTAAAAATTGGCTTTTTCATTATTTACATAAAATATGATTTCCGTGTTAAAGCGTTCTTACAGTGGGACAATTTTATGTTTAAAGTAAAATCTTTGAAACTGTAATATAATGGAAGCATTTCTATTATTTTGGAATAAATTAAATAAATTAACTATTGTTATATTTCTATTAATG
This sequence comes from Trichopoda pennipes, assembly GCA_030448955.1. NCBI lineage: Eukaryota > Metazoa > Arthropoda > Insecta > Diptera > Tachinidae > Trichopoda > Trichopoda pennipes. Next base: position 2,510,014 of record JASKUP010000056.1, on the reverse strand, counting down.
AATTTTTTAGCGTAATGTAAAAAATCAGTTTTTGTTTACCCAAAGTAAATAATATACCAAAGACTGTATTTTTTACATTCAAATAAAAGTTATTTTAGTCACACAAAAATTATGTCAGCAATTTTTCTTAAATATTATTTACATAAAATGAGTTAACCACTTATTTACACTATGTAAATAATGTAATTCTGTAATAGTAAAAAGTAAACCATTGCTTACACAACGTAAACATTAAAATAAATATTAATTTTTAGGTGCATTGAAACTACTTGAGCACAGAATAGCTCTAATTTTCTTCTTTAATAAGTCTTTACATAGTTTACATCATGTAAATAATTATATACATGTCGCTTAATCTAAAAATTAATATTATTTATTTCGTAGAAACAATTTATTTACTTTTCTGTTAACACTAAGGTTTTGCATTGTTTTCATATATTTTACTGTAATCTTTACATGATGTAAACAATTTAAAATGTTGTACTTTGCAATAAGTTTTTTTATAATACTTTTTTAAATTTACTATAAATATAAAGTTAAATATATATTTTAAAAATTTGTGCAATTTACATTATTTACACAGTGTAAATAATTGTTTCCTTTGCTTTAACTGAAAATTTAAATCTTTTCTTTAGCTAGATTTTAATGATACATTTTGTATAAACATCCATTTATTAAAGAATTACTAAATTATATTTTTTACATAAGGTAAACAATTAAATTTTTTATTATTCGAAAACTTTTTTTCGCAAATTATTAAATGAGCAGTTATTTTCCTTACTACTTTACATTAAAAATTCATAAAAACGTTTGTAAAACTTACATTAAGCATTGTTTACATACAATTTACATGAAGTAAAAAACTTTCAATGCTGTTTAAAGCTTAAAAAATTATAAAAAAAAGGTGCTTAGTGTGAAATATTTAAAACATTGAAATATTTATTTTATAGAAAATATTATTATTTACACGATTTCAATAATAATTTTTTAATTAAATGTTAAGCGTAAAAGTAAAATTTCTTTTTAAAAAGAAAAGTTAAAAGCAATTGCAAAAGTTTATATTGTTTACACATTTTAAATTTCCAACATATTCAAGTATATAATTGGGTTATTAAAAATTTTTTTAAAATTCGTGTATTTACGTAATGTAAAAATAATTTTCTTTAGGTTGTGTTTTTATTTTATTTGTTTAATGTTTTAGAGCATAAATATTTAATTATTGATTATTTTTTTTGTTTGAAATTCTTAGGGTGTGAATAATTGCATTGTTTACATGGTGTAAACAAGACTATGTTATTACTTGATGTAAAAATTTTATTTTTTTATAATGTATATGTTCAAAGGTGGTTATTGGTGGCTTAAATTACATTTTTTTGTGTCATTCTTTACATTATGTAAACTATTATTTTTTTTATTTACCTTAAGTGAAATATATTTTTATATTATGCTTTAAATATTATAATAAATATCTTAATAATTTGTGCTGTTAAGATTTTTAAAAATTACATTGTTTACATAATGTAAATAATTGTTTACATGGATTTCAAATTTATAATTTTTAAACAATATAATTTTAATACTTTAGTTAAAGTTATGGTAGTTAATGGCTAATATGCAAGAAATTTCAGTAGGTATTATTTACATGATGTAAAGAATTGAATAGCTTGAAATTAGAATTGATTTTTAATAAGTCAATTTAATTCGAAATTCCATTTAATTATTTGCTTTAAGGAAACAATTGACTTTTCTTGGTAATTTTATGGTAAATAGGATTAATTTATCCGCCAAAAAGTATACCTTACAATTTGTTATTTTAATTAATTTTCCACTAATTTATTTTCGTACAACAAAAAGACTTTATTTATGCTATAATTAAACAAAATAATAATTAATTAAAAATACCAATATTAAAAATTTTAATAAACTACCAAGCCTGAAAGTATACTGCAAAAAATTCGTGGAAACAACGTTTGGAAAAAATACTAAAAATAATTAAAAGCCATAATAACATGAAAAACAAGCCGTTAGAAAGTGAAGAAATGTTTAAAAATAAACAATTAAACAAAAAAAAATAAATGTGGTGCAAAAAAAAATAAATACAAGTTAAAAAATAAAATTTAAACAATTTATAACACAAGATTTTTTTTTGTATTAAATACGAAATAATTTTACAAAAAAAGAGAAAAAAAATGTATTGAATCTCCAACATATCACGGGGAGGTTGAGATATAAAATTTTTTATTTAAATATAATGGATGCCACTATGATGTTGTGTGATGAACCGCAACAACAGCAACGTTTACGCAAAAACAGTTGTTCACCGCCCACCACCGCCAACAATAGCAACAATACAACTTTACAAAGGCATCAAATAGAGGAAATGATAATGACACAAACGAATTCAACAGTCGCCAGCCTAGAAATAACACAAACGAACACCAATGGTTCGCTTAATACATGTGCAACAATGTGCAACACAAGTGGAAATGGTGGCGGCAGTGGCAACAATAAAAATCTACATATCACTTCTCATTCCAATTGTTCGTCTGTTAACTCTTCACCCTCAAAAATCTTATCAACAGCATATCATCAACAGCAGCAACAACAACAGCAACAGCAACATCATCTACATCATACGCTTAATACTGCAACATTGCAGCACATGCATCATTCGCCTCAACAGCATCCAGCAATAGTCAATTTAAAACAATGTGCCTCACATGCACATGCGGGCGGTATTGGTGGTGGCGGTGGTGTTGGTTCAGGTGCAAATATTTGTTGTGCTGGCAGTGGCTGTTTAAGTGGCTCTTCAACGCCTCCTTTGCATCATCATACTTTATATCCGGGTATATTGATGGCATCAACCTGTTATGCTTCTAGTGGTCCCAATTCGTTGGTCAACTCGCCAGCTTTGGGTCGCCGTAAACGTTACACCAGCAATTCTTCGAATTGCTCAACACAATTTAACAATAATTATACCGGTTTGGATGCCGAATCGCTGGATGATATGTTAAGAAAGGTATGTTGCATATTTTTGGGCCAAAAAGTTATAAAAATATAAATTTGAATTTTAATTACATTTCTTTCATTTTACTTTCAACAAAAAAAAAAAATAGGTTTTAAAATATTCCTGTAAACGGCAGCCTTTTAAAAATAAATTTTAACAATAGCCTTAAGGTATGCTTTAAAAATATTAAAATTCTTTAAAAATGCCATCGGATAAAAAAAATTGTGAAATATCTTAAATTTAAAGCAGAAGATATTTTAAAACTGTTTGCTTTAATAAGTAAAAGTTCAACTAAGCAAAATTTATAATTACTTGGGACTAAATAATGTGTCCCAAAAATAGTTTTTTAGACAAAAATCAATCGTTCCATTGTTTAGCAATTTTTATTTTAAAGTTTGATTTACTTAAGAACATCTTGTAGGTTATTGTGGACATTTGCGAAAAAATTTGGCACAAATTTTTGTCACAAAAATTTTGAAAAAAAATGCTTTAATGACATTTATTTCAAAAAACATCACTTAACTTATTTAAAAAACTAAATCTATAAATTTTGTTTTGCTAAAAAAATTTTTGGGACAATTTATTTTTTTTTTAATCCTTAAAAGCTTAAAAATTATCATACTTAATTTTTTGGGATAATCTAATATATATTTCATTAAACAAAAAAGAAAATTAGGACAAATTTTTGTCACAAAAATTTTGAAATTAAATGCCGCAATAACATTAATTTCAAATAAAATCACTTAACTTGTTTAAAAAACTAAAACTATAAATTTTGTTTTGCTTAAAAAATTTTTGGGACAATTTTTTATTTTTTTCTTTCTTAAAAGATTAAAAATTATCATGCTTTATTTTTTTTTTGTTGATTATCTAATATATATTTCTTTAAAAAAAAAGAAATTGTGACAAATTTTTGTCCCAAAAACTTTGAAATAAAATGCCGAAATGACATTCATTTCAAATAAAATCACTTAACTTGTTTAAAAAACTAAAACTATAAATTTTGTTTTGCTTAAAAAATTTTTGGGACAATTTTTTATTTTTTTCTTTCTTAAAAGATTAAAAATTATCATGCTTTATTTTTTTTTTTGATTATCTAATATATATTTCTTTAAAAAAAAAGAAATTGTGACAAATTTTTGTCCCAAAAACTTTAAACTTTAAGCACTTAAATTACACTTATTTCAAATAAAATCACTTAACTTGTTAAAAAAAAAACTAAATCTATAATCTTTGTTTTGTTCCAAAATATTTGGGACAATCTGTTTTTTTTTATTTCTTAAAATTAGTGAAGCTTTGTTTTTTTTTGGGATAATCTAATATATATTTCATTGAAAAAAGGAAATTGGGACAAATATTTGTCACAAAATTTTGAAATTTAAGCACTTAAATTACATTTATTTCAAACGAAATCACTTAATCTTGTTTTAAAAAACTGAACTTAAAATTTTTTCTTATTAAAAAATTTTTTGGCACAATTTGGTTTGTTGTTTCTTGAAATATTAAAAACTATTGGCGTGTCAATTTTGGAATACTATTTTATATATTTTATGCATTCGCAAGTATGTAGACCTTACAAAATATATAATTATATATTTGTCCCAAAATATTTGGAACACTTAATTTGTTTTCAATGATACTTTTATAAAATGTGTATTTAATGTTGTTTGTAAATTAGTTTAATGTTTTTCTGTTAAGTATTTAAAAATTTGGAATTGTTTTGGGACAAACTTCGCTTCACCGGAAAGTTGCTTATAATTATAGTTTCAGTAATGATTTTCAAATTTAAATTAAACTTAAACAAAATATTTGGGACACTTTGGAACACTAATTTTTTAATGATATTTCTCTTAAATATATATTTCACGAGGAGCTTACATTAGCTTTGATTTACAAATTTATTACAACTTATTGTTCGATTTTTATCCCAAAATATTTAGGACACTTTGCCAACCAAGCTTTTTGGAAAGGGATTTTCATCAAATGTATGTTTGTGGAAGATTTTACATTAGTTTTATGTTATTTAGTCTGTTTATTTATTTTTGACATTTTTTTGGGATTTGATTTAAAAAGTTGTTACTACTTTTTAGTTTTTCAGAGTATTGTCCTAAAATAATTGGGACACTCGTTTTTTGAAGATAAAATGTTTATTTAATGAGGATTTTACTGTTAAATGTTTTAAAATTGTTTTGGGACAAGCTGTATGTTATCAGTAACTTCTTCTTTTGTTCAGATTTCTGTCCCAAAGTATTTGGGACACTTGTTTTTTAATGATGTTTATAATAAATGTTTATTTCATAAGGATTTTACTTTAGTTTTATATTATTTACTCTATTAAAGAATTTTCATTTTTTTTGGGACAAGCTTTTTTTTACCAAAAAGTTGCAATATTAAGTTTTGGGATGTATTGTGATAATTAAAAAAGTTGTTACTACTTTTTAGTTTTTCAGAGTATTGTCTCAAAATATTTGGGACACTCGTTTTTTGATGACTAAATGTTTATTTTATGAGGATTTTACTTTAGTTTAATGTTATTTAGTCTGTTAAATATTTTGAAATTGTTTTGGGACAAGCTATGTGTCATCAGAAGGTTTAAAATTTATATTTTCGAAAGTAGAATGGTGATTTAAAAAGTTATTAAAACTTTAAAAAATTTTTCTTTTCTCTAGATTTTTGTCTCAAAATATTTGAGAGACCTTGGGACACAAGTTTATTAATGATATAAAAATATTAATTGTATAATTTACATTTTATTTGGGTACGGTTTTCCATCGACCCTCGTCAAATTTGGTTTGTGAACATTATTTATTATATATTTATTATAGAATCCTAAGTCTTTTTATAATTTTGTGAATATAAAGAGAAAATCTGTTACCTTTCCGCCTTCTATGACATTAAATGAATGTGAATCAGATGATAATACTGAAATAAGTAACCTATTTGCAAAATTCTTTTCATCTACCTATGAGGATGATCAGGGTACTAACGTTAATGGACAACCAATGCACAATTTGGGAAGTCAGGCTATTTTACTGCCATGTTTGGATGAAATATCAATACTTCATGGTTTGGAGAAACTAAAATTTTCCTATAAGAGTGGACCTGATAACGTTCCTAGTTGCATTCTTATAAACTGCGCAGAGGCTTTTGTAACTCCTCTTACAATATTATTTAATTACTCAATTAAATTTGGTATATTTCCCGCAATATGGAAGACTTCTCTTATTATTCCGGTGTTTAAGTCTGGTAAAAAAAATGATATTAGAAACTACAGAGGAATTGCTAAACTGAGTGTTATACCTAAACTATTTGAAAAATTAGTTACGGATCATTTGTGCCATCAAGTGTCTTCAATATTATCGTCTAGCCAACATGGCTTTCGTAGAGGATGTTCTACTGTTACTAATCTTTTAGAACTCACAACTTTGGTTAATCGTGGTTTTGTCAATAAGATGCAAACGGACGTTGTTTATACTGATTTTAGCAAGGCATTTGATAAGGTTAACCATAGACTACTTATCAGAAAACTACATTACATAGGATTCACACAAAATTGCTTAAAATGGATAAATTCATACCTTAGTAACAGGGAACAGAATGTTGCATTCAAAAATGCGATTTCTAAGCCAATCTCCGTTTCATCTGGTGTTCCTCAAGGGAGCCATCTTGGACCCCTTCTTTTTTCATTATATCTCAATGACTTACCTGGTGTCATCAAGAATTCTTTTATACTAATGTATGCGGATGATGTTAAAGTATTCTTTACTTATAATAAATATGATGATCACATGCTGCTACAAGCAGATTTAGATTCTTTATACTCTTGGTGTAAATTGAACTCAATGAAATTGAACTTCGATAAATGTAAATATATGTGCTTCTTCCGAAGGAACCATTTGAACGTTAAATATTGTTTGGGTGGCAATGAGCTGGAAAATGTCTGCAGGATCACAGACCTTGGAGTTATACTTGACCATAAACTAAATTTCATTCAACATATTTCTCTAATTGTGAGCAAGGCAAGATCTCAGCTTGGCTTCATTAAACGTTGGGCAAAGGAATTTGAAGATCCTTATATCACGAAACATCTATATATGTCACTAGTTCGTCCAGTTCTGGAATATGGGTCAATTATATGGGATCCACAGTACAAAACTTATAGTAATGCAATTGAATCTGTTCAAAAACAGTTTCTTATATTTTGTTTACGCAGACTACAATGGAACCCGCTCTGTTTACCATCATATAAATCTAGACTTTCTCTCATCAAGTTACCATCTCTGGAAAGTCGCAGAACTATGCTTAATGCTATGTTCATCTTAAATATAATTAATGGGAATACTTCCTCTAACTTCTTAATTGAAAATATATCTTTTTGTGTTCCGTGGCGACCTACTCGATACTTTTATCCATTGGATATTCAATATTTTAGATCGAACTATGCAAACTCTGATCCTTTCATTAGATGTTGTAAACACTTTAATAAATTATACTATTGTATTGATTATACCTTAAATGAAAATCTGATAAAGCGTAATATTTTGTTCTCATTAAATAATTGCATATAATTGTCATATTTTTTCTTTTTTTTTCTCTTTCATTAGTTTTATATATATATATATATATATATATATATAAATAAATTAAGTACTAATAGTCTGTAAGAATTGTAAATTCATAGACTTAAATAAATAAATAAATAAATAAATAAATATAATTTACAAGAATTTTAACGGAGTCTTAAGATTTTTAGGCTGTTAACTTTTTTTAGATTTAGTGTAACCTACAATGTTGTGGGACAAGCTATTTTTGGTTGTTTGACAATGATTTATGGATTTATTAGAACTTAAACAATGCTTAAAAATATTTGGGACACAAGTTTTTTTCAAAAGAATTTTTATTAAATTAGTTTTATGTTATTTAATTGGCTAAATGTTTTAAACTTTTTTTGGGACAAGCTATGTTTCACCAAATAATTTTTAATTGATTTTTTGTTTGGAAGTATTTTTACAACTTCAAACCAATTTTTTTTTTGGTAAGACAGTTGTGGGACACTTTGGGACAAATGTTTTTTTTTGCTTACGTGTTTAAATCATGGTATTTGACATTACTTTAATATATGTATTTGGTGGTAAGAAGTTATTACAACTTAAAAAAAAATTCTTAAAGATTGTTGTCCCAAAATTTTTGGAACACTTTGGGACAAATTTTTTTTTATCTCACGTGTTTAATTTATGGTATTTCTCATTAGTTTAAAATTTACCTTAAGTAAAAAAATTAAAAATGATGCGCTTTAAAGTTAAATTTTAACAAAAATCTATTTTTAAAAAAAGTAGTTTTAAAATATAAAAAATATATTTTCAGTCCTGCAACGTGTGCACTGAAAAATTTATCTTTTTTTTTAGTTAATAATGACTCAATTAAAAAAGATTACAATTGCCAAAAAAAAAATATATTTCTTTTGACTCCTGGCAATTCTTTTCCTATTGACTCAAATTGCTTAAGATGCCTTACAACAATCAGTTATTAAGGCATCTTCTTCTATTTCGTAATTTCTTTGTTATTTCGTTTTCGTTATTTTACGCAATTTTATTTTAAAGCTTCGTTTGTTGGTATCTAGTGAATTAAACCTAATTGAAGTCAAATCCCTTTAGATGTTTAAAAACAATAGAAAACCCTTTTTCTTTTCTTTCCTTTTTGTGCGTATGTGTGTGTGTGTGTGTTTTGTAAGGAGTTCGTTAGTTTATGCATTTTTTTTCTAGTTCTAGTTTTATCTTGTGGATTTTATTTTGCTAAATGACATGATTTTTCTTTTTATTTTGGATAATCGTTACAATGTTTTTATTTGGGTAATAACTTCCTTTTGGGTTTTTAGCTTTCTATGCATCCAAAGGAAGGGGTTAGTTGCTTATTTAACTGTGCTTAAGGGGGGGCGGAGGGGAATGATACAAGAAAATTGTGTCAGTATTTGTGGTTTAAATTTTAACTTAAATGTCATGAGAAAATCTAGTTTTTTTATATTAAAGTACTCTTTAGCGTAGAGCGTAGCTAGCCCATAGTGCAGCATTTAGTTAGGTATAAGCTCTCAGAGGGTAAAGTGACACTCAACAAATAATAAACAGCTGTAGAATAAAGAATTCCCATTTAATCGCCCAAACGAAATATAAATGGGATGTCAGAGATCAAAATATTCTTGCCGTTAATGAGCAGTGAGTGCTATAAGTATACCCTATACTATTTGGACCCAAAATGGGGATTTTTTTTAATAAAAAGAAATCACTCTATTTTAGGATTAGGGATTAGAAATTTCTATGAGAATTCATTTAAGTTGGGGATTCTATTTAATTATATACGGGCAATATAAATAATTAATCAAATGAGAATTATTAGAGACTTTAGAAATCTTAAAATAATAATATTAATATTCACAGATATCGGGAAGGAAATAATATAAAAAGATTCGGGAATAGAAATAACGTTAAAAGATTTTTGGAAATAAAAATTTTTATTGGCGAATTCGGTCGCGGAATCCTGTAAGTGAGTTCTCTCCAAGTTTCAAAATATTTTCTCAGCTTACCTTTCAAAGAGTGAGATTGCTGTTAATTTATAAAACTGATCTCAATAAATCACATCAGGTAATGCTGAAGTTTGACAGTGAAAATGTAAGCCGTAGGTGATCTGGTTTGAACTTTTGTTAGAGATGGTCCTATCACAAAGCATGACGTTAATTGTCATGGGTCACACCTTACCGTCGAGAGTGTTTTTAATCATTGAAATTTTCGAAGTACCTCCACAATCTGGAGAATTGTGTGGAAATTTCAGCAAACCGCTGCTGTAGGAAATGTAAAAACACCTGTCAAAGCTCGTCCACTTCGTTTTATGGAAAATATTCATGTTGTTCTCGATAGTGGGACACAACAGCCGTCAATCTCGACTCCTCGTGGTGCACAACAACAGTCTAACTTCCCACGAACATCACTAATGAAAGTTTTGAATAAAGATTTGAATTTAGAAGCTAATAAGGTTCATTTGACTCAAGAGCTGAAGTCTACTGACCACATGAAGCATCGTCAATATGCCGAGTTGCTATTTGAGTCGACAATAGTAAATGGTGATATTACAAAAAATCATCTTCAGCAAACCCAGCGCACTTTCACTTCGTTGGATTCATTAACTAGCAGAATTGCTGCATTTTGGCAAATAAGAATCCACGATTGATTGTTGGAAAGTCGATGTATCCATAAAGAGTGACTGTTTGCTACGGCATAGAAGCTGGTAGCCTCAGTGAACCGTACTTCTTCGGAAATGACGACGGCCCAGCAGTTACCGTGAATGGTATTTGCTATTGCGATAAGATAACCGACGTCTTGTTTCTAAAAATTAAGGATACGGGCCTGGACGATATGTGACTCTAACGGAATGGCGCCACTTGATGCTCAACTAACAAACAAATGGCTCTTTTGCGTAAGATATTCAATGGCTGCGTTATCTCACGAAGTGACGATGTTTATAGGCTGGTCATCTTAGTGAGCCGTACTTCTTCGCAAGTGAGAACGGCCAAGCAGTTACCAAGAAGTATATGTTCGCTATGCGTGATAAGTTTTACATCTATACCCAGCTGTGTAAGCCATAACCAGATGGTGGATCATACCACTGTGGATGAAATGTAGCGTCATTCTCGCCCTAGAAGGTCTTCAAAGATGTATATCCTCCAGTCACTCCTAGTTGCAATTTCGAAAGCCCGAAGCAGGCCGCTGCTTTCACTCCTTGCTAAAGAGTTGGAGACTATCCAACTCGAGGTCCAGAACGCATGAATAATTTTTAAGAATACAATGGTAATCATGCTCACTGGACCTGGACCATTCACACACAACTCAAACGAGGGCCTCGAAACCACAACCACCACGATACTACCGAAGGGCTTACCTCAATACTTAATCAGAAACCAGCTAAAAGGCTAAAAAGGCAAATAGCGGAACTCTAGTGCTTTACTGATTCCCGTGGAAATATAGTGGATTGTTCATTTGGCTCCTGCTAGCCTTGAAGAGCACTGGGCTCCCTTTTACCTCCGAAGACACATGTAATGACGCTGAGATTTCGTCAATGTGCCCCCGGGAGGAAGGATGTTCGCTATCGTGATGTGATAAGGGACTTATTGTTTCCCGAAATTTAAGATACAGACCTGGATGATATGTGGCTATAACAGGGTGGCACCATTCACTGCATAGCCAATTACGTGATAAGATTTACATCCGCACCTGGCTGTAAGCCTTAATCAGATAGTGGCCAAATCACTGTGAATGAAAAGCAACGTCATTCACGTCCTAGGAAGCCGAAGACTAATTCTAGCAACAGGTTTTTCCTAGTTGCAACTTTAATGATTCCACAGCAGGGCTGCAAATCATCACTCCTTGCTGAAGAGCTGGAGACTTTCCAACACAGAACGTGGAAATAACCTGGAGTTCCCAGTTGACCCCTGCTGCCTTAAGGGGACTGGACTCCCCTTTTCCCCCAGTCACACAGGTCTAAATAGTCGAAGTTCTATAAAGACCATTTAATGTGTCCCCGGGGGGACTGCATAGCCAATAAAAAAATTGGCTCTTTTGGGAGGAAAATTCAATTGCTGTGCCTTCTCACGAAGTGGTGAGGTTTATAGGCTGGTCGTCTTAGGTGGGCCATTATTCTTCGAAAAGGAGACCGGCCAAGCAGCTACCGTGTATGGAGTTCGCTATTGTGATATGATGAGGGACTTATTGTTTCCAGAACATGACGATACGAACCTGGACGATATGTAGCTCTAAAAGAATGGCTTCACTTTCTGCACAGCTAACAAAATAATGCCTCTTTTGCGCGGGAATTCAATGGCTGTGTTGTCTTACGAAGTGGCAATGTTTATGAGTTGATGGTCCTAGTAAGCCGTACTTCTTCGAAAATGCCATCGGCCAAACAATTACCGAGAATTGTGTTCGCTATCATGATATTTCGTTATAAGATTTACATCTGCACCTGGCCGTGACCCTTAATCAGATGGTGGTCAAACCACGGAGAATGAAAAGCAACGTAATTCACTCCCTGGGAAGCCGAAGACTAATTCTAGCAACAGGTCTTTCCTAGTTGCAATTTCAGCGATTCCAAAGCAGGGTTACAAACCACTACTCCTTGCTGAAGAGCTGGAGACTATCCAACGCCTGGTCCAGAACACATGACTAGCATGCTCACTGGATCCGGATCATTTAAGGCGAGATGATCCTGGCCCGCTTAAACCAGCTCATGCTGGGGCTGCAAAACCACAACCACCACGGTACTCCCGAAGGGTTAACGTCAATAATCAGTCAGAGAAACAGCTAAAAGTCTAAAGAGACAATTAGCGGAAACTCTGGGGGCTTACTGATACCCGTGGAAATAACGTGGAGCTTCCAGTTGACCCTTGCTGCCTTCAGGGGACTGGGCTCCCTTATACCCCCAGCAGCACAGGTCTGGATGGTCAAGTATACCATAACGACCGATAAATTTGCGCTACCATTATATGTCGAGGGACTAATAGTTTCCAGAAATTGTGGATACAAACCTGGACGGACAGAGGTTTGCCACCAAAGTCGTGACGAGCATTTGGCCGATATTTTATCCCGCAAGTAATTGTCAGGGATCCTTCGGTCGCAATAAAAAAATTTCGAGATAATTTCCTGAAAACTCTTTGTATTATTTACAATTATTATGAAGCATTGGCTCCAGGAACAAGTTGGAACTTTTTAGCTCTCTAACAGAACCCAAACCAGATGAACTGTGTATTAAGAAAGCTTAGGGGTCTCTTTCTTCGATGGTCATAGATTTGAACTAACTGCCGGGAAGGCTTACTAACATTGTTGTCTTAGATGTTTTTAAATCTATTTAATCATGCTATGAAATAATTGGACCAGAAACAAAAGGTTTGGAAAACTTAATTGTGAAAAGTTAAAGCAGGGTCTCTATTTTTGCTAAAATTAGAAGTTGAGAAGGCGGGTCAATATCGCCTGTATATAAGATCCTTGGGGTTCCTAGAGTTCTAATAGACTCATGATTTTTAAGCAAACTGCCTAAAGGAGCTTAGTCTTTACTGTAGATTAAAGTAAAGACTCTAAGTTCATTTCCCATCTAAACTATCCGAGTAGTTGCCTAAGCTTCGCTAATCATCGGCTTGATGTTAATAACCAATCATGCTACTCTAAATTGTCACTACACGTTTTTCAGAAATTTTTTCTCAGTGATATTTTTCGTTGTTGTTGTTACTGTTATGTTTGTTGTTTAATTTCCATATCTTTTCGTTTATCTTAAATAGCCATTTCCCCATTTTTTTTCAGGAAATTTAACCTGCTTCCCATCTTTTGCTGTTCAAATCAGTGTGGCTCATTTATCACTGATGTTTTTTATTTGGGTCCATTTGGTAATCAGCCTTGGTTTTTATTTAAATAATAAAATTCAATAGCGTAAAATCGAATAAGACAGCTATGAATACAAGTTCTTCTACTTTTGGAGTTTTACTACTTGTTTTTCTTCTCCAAAAAAAAAGTACTTTCTAAAATAAGTCGTCTTTTACCATGACAGAGTGTGGTGTATTAAGGATCAGGTCATTTAAACTTTTTTGTGTCTCTTTTTTCAACTTTCAATTGTTCTTTAGTTTCTTGCCCACTTTTGCAAAGTTTTGTTTCAGTTACAAAAAAAAAACAAAAACGAGCAATTGTTACAAAAAAGTACCATGTTCTTTTTGTCGTTGACTTTTTTATTGTGACACAATTTATTGTTGTCAGTTAGGATGAGAGCATTTGTCAAATGGCATTTCAAGGCAATTTTTTTCTTACGAAAATAATATAAAAAAATAATCTTAGTTTTGTTTTGTTTTTATTCTGTAGGCCCTTAAAAGTAGGCTACATAAAATTGATTATTAAGTTAAGTGGCATAACAAATGGGACAAAATATATTTTAACAAACAAAAAAAAAAACTATATTTCAAATGCCCAACAATAGAGAACTAAATAATTTCAGATTTTTAACAGCCTGGCTGCCTAGCATATGCTACAGTTTTACCATTTCTGGCAGCATCTAAATGTATGCAATACATGTCTTAAGGAAATTTGTCTTATTTTTATTTTAAAGCCTAGAAATATGTTTTAAAACATAAAGAAATGTTTAGATATAAAATTTACTGCCACAAAAAAAATATTAAAAATAGAAAGAAACCATTTTTTGTTGCTTTTTTTTAATTTTTAATAAAAAAAAACATAAAAATTAAATGCTGCTAAATTGATTAAAAATTATAGAAATCATTGTTAAACAAAAAATAACTGTTTGAACAATAATCGTATAAACCTTGAGGCTCTTTCTATCACCTCCATGCCTTGAAAATTATTAAAAAAAATTCTTTTAAAAATTTAAATTCACTTTTAGAACTACCCTCGAATATAGTTTAAATTTCTATTAAAGAGCAATAAATTCCTAAAAGAAATTTTAAACAATTTTTAAAAATTTGTAAAAATTCGAAACATGTAATAAAAATTAATACTTATTTAAAAGGTAATAAACCCTCAGTCCAAAGTAATTTACTACCTTTTTAACACTAATAAAATTTTTAATACTTATGTCGCAGCAATATTTTATATTTCTATAAAATTTATTTTAAACTAAATTTTGTTTTTATAAAAAAAAATAGTAGTAAAAATTACTACTTTTTTAAAAAAAGTACTATTCGAAAAAACACAATTTTTAAGTTATGCCAATATAAAAACAGGCATATATTAAAAAATATTATAATTGAAAAGGTAGTAGAAAGTAATAAAAGTTACTACAATTTTGAAAAAAAAGTAGTAACCACAATGAAGTAATTTTTTAGTTTTATTTCAAACATGGCATTACACAAAAAAAAAATAAATAAACGCACATAAAAAATTTTTGAATACAAAAAGTAGTATAAATAGTAAAATTACTACACTTTTGCAAAAAAAGTACTAAACGCAAAAATAACTTTTTAAAGCTTTATTTCATACAAGAAGAGCACACTTGTTAAAAATATTATAATTAAAAAAGTAGTAGAAAGTAGTAAAACTTACTACAATTTTGTTAAAAAAAATACTGGCCACAATAAAGTACTTTTTAAATTTTATTTTAAACATGGCATTACAAATTAAGAAAAAATAAATGCATATAAAAAATGTTTGAGTTCAAAAAGTAGTATAAATAGTAAAATTACTACTCTTTTGCAAAAAAATAAACTAAACGCAAAAATAACTTTTTAAAGCTTTATTTCATACATGCCGTTACAAGAAAAGCTTACATATTAAAAAATATTATAATTAAAAAAGTAGTAAAAACTTACTACAATTTGGTAAAAAACTAGAAAGTAGTAGAAAGTTATTACATTTTTGCCAAAAAATACTTACTGCAAAAATTACATTTTTAAGCTATATTTCAGGCATGCTATTCCAAAAAACCTCTGATATTAAAAATTGTCATAATTACCAAAAAGTAGAAAGTAGTAAAATTTACTACTTTTTTACAAAACCCTCAAAAACAACGTTTTAAATTGTTTTTCATACATGACATTACAAACAAAACGAGTATATTAAAAAAAAATTATATACAAAAAGGTAGTAGAAACTACTACATTTTAAAATCATATTTTCAAACTAAACTACGTTTGAAAGAAACACTTCCTGTAAATAAAATGTAATTTTTTGATAAAAAAAATGATAGTACTTCAAAAGCTACTGTTTTGTAAAACCCCAAATACGTTAAATGGGTGCTAAAGATATCAATAACAACAACAAGTTATATCCAAAAGCACCTAATAGTGTAAAAAACAGTTTCTACTTTAATTTTTAAAAGCAGTGTCGCAGCGAAAACTAATATTAACAGGTTATAATTGAAATTAAAAAAAAAAGTAGTAGAAAAAAGTACTATTTTTTGCCTGCAGTACTATAAATAAAAAAGTTTCAAAGAATAAAGTTTATAATGGCGATGACCCGTATGCTAATACAAAAAGTGCAGTTTTTAAAAAAAGAAATTGAAATTTTAAAAAAGTAGTAGGCAGCACTACTTTTTTTTAACAAATTTATTATTTTTTTAAATTTGAATTAAACAGTTGCGGAGACTACTACTTTCTTAAACAATTTTAGCATCTGAAGGAAAACAAAACCATTACCAAAATAAGAAATTGTTTTAAAAAAGTAGTTTAAAATTAACTACTATTTTCACTAAAGTTTTTTTAAAAAAATGGCGTTATTACAATATAAAATCAGGCAATTCTTAAGAATTTTTTTATTATATCTTGGTGTTGTGGAAAAAAAATATTTAGTACTATACAATATTTACTACTATTTTTACATTTAGTATTTTTGTAAAAAAAAAATATTAAAAAGTTAGGCTATAAAACTCAATATAAAAAGTAAAGTTTAAGCAGCTTTAATAAGATTTTTTTTTATAAAAAATGGTGCCTAAAATCTACTACTATTTTAAAAAAATTACTAAAAATATATATATTTAATTGAAATTTAAGCCAATAATTAAAACATTAATAAAAAATAATTTTATAGCATTAAATGATTCTTCAGTAGTGTACTATAGAAATTAATATTACTATTCTACTACTTTTTTTTGAGGTAACTGCAAATAAGAAAAATAATTTGAAAAAAATAAAATTTATACATTGTGGTTGTTATGCTATTTGTTTTTGTATAACTTTTGTGAAAGAAATATTACTTTCTTACTTTTAAAAAAGTAGTAATTTTTTTAGTGTTAGATTATTGCATATTTATATAAAATATTTAAAAAATTTTAGTATTTTAAATAAACTATTAAAAATTCTTTAGATATAAAAAGAAATCCTAAATCTACTACTATTTTAAGTATTTATTTTACCTTAAAAATATCCTGATAGAAGATTTAAATTATTTAAAACTAAGATTCTAAATACTAAAGCAAAAAATTTAATTACATAAAAAGTGAATAGAAAAAATTTGCTAACAATTTAAAAAAAAAGTAGTAAAATTACTACACTTTTGGTTTACTACCGTAAAAATATATCGCATTAAAACTAAAAGTATGCATTAACTTGTTTTTAATTAAAACTATTCCTTTTTATATTGACCTGAGTACCTTTTGAAACAAAGTCGTCTTTAATTAGTTCTTTTAAATCTTCAAAACTTGTGTATTACATATTTGCTTATGCTACTCCCTAAAATATGCTTTATACTTTCAGTTCTATAAACTTTGAAAAGCATTTGAGTGTATTTTCTTACTAGTTTGTTTATATACTGGCGTCAAACCGTCTAGTAGTTTGTTAAACGAAAACTTATGTACAAAAAATATAAAATAAACCTTAAAGAAGTACAATTTTGTTGAATGGGGGAAACACAAATACTACTTTTTCAAAAATAATAATTCATAATGGCTTTGAGACTAAAGTGAAAAGAAAATTTATAAAAAGCTGGTTAACAAAAGAGCTCTCATGTAAATACTTGATGAAAAGAAAAATGATTAATGACTTAACAATTTTTGTAAAAACAAGAGAAAAAAAGTACTAAATTTTATAAATTCAAGGTAGTAGTAGCAATAAGCAAATAAAATTAAAAATAAGTAAAAATAGCACTTTTTAAAATAATAACTCTACTTAATTTATTCTTAAAAATTTGCTAAACCTTTATTTTGCTGAAAATTAAAACATTTCGAAAAGGTATCAAAAATACTACCATTTTTTTTAAATTTAAGTATTTTTTTTTGTTTTATACATAACTGCAGAAAATCCAAAATTTAAAAAACCCTTACAAAAGTTTCATTAGCTTTTATTTTAGCGCAAAATACTGCGTTTAAAAAAGGTAGTAAAAAATACTACCATTATTTAGTTCCTTATAATTTCTTTGTTATATACTAATGCGCGAAACAAGGAGCTAAAAAATCGAAAAAACTAGTAGAATTTTATATAATTGAAAAATACTACCATTAAAAAAGGTAGCAAAAAATACTACTATTTTTTTTTTATTAATATTACAAATTTTTTTGTTTTATACATAACGGCAGAAAATCCAAGATTTAAAAAAAACCTTAAAAAAAGTTTCTTTAGCTTTTATACTAGTGCAAAATACTACGTTTGAAAAAGGTAGTAAAAAATACGACCACTTTTTAGTTTTTTATAACTTCTTTGTTATATACAAATGTGCGAAACAAGGAGCTAAAAAATTAAAGAAACTTGTAGAATTTTATATAACTGAAAAAAATAACCTTTTAGCTTTTAGGTAGCAAAAGATACTACTATATTTTTTTTATTAATTTTTTATATTTTATTTTGTTTTATACATAACGGCAGAAAATCCAAGATTAAAAAAATCCCTAAAAAAGTTTCTTTAGCTTTTATTTTAGTGAAAAATACTGCGTTTGAAAAAGGTAGTAAAAAATACAACCATTTTTTTATTTTTTTTTCTCTTGTTTTATACAAATGTGCGAAATAAGAAGTTTAAAAATAGAAAAAACTAGTAGAATTTTATATACCTGAAAAATACTACTTGTTAAAAAGGTAGCAAAAAATACTACTATATTTTTTTTTCAATAGTACGAAAATTTAAAAAATTTTTAGGAATTTAATTTATTTTCTTTTGAAAAAGATATTTAAAAAAATTAAAGGTTTAAAAATTCCCTGCTTTTGATTATTATAAAAATAGTAGTATTTTAAATACCTTTTTGGAACTTTTTACAACAGTTGTATTTTTCAATAGTACAAAAAGTTAAAAAAAATTTTTTGGGAATTTAATTTAAATTCTTTTAAAGTAGATACTTAAAAAAAGTTTAAAAATTCTTTTTTTCTTGATAACTAAAAAAATAGTAGTATTTTAAATACCTTTTTGGTACTTTTTTCAAAAGTTATAAATTTCAATAGTACAAAAGTTTCAAAAATTTTTAGGAATTATTTTATTTCAGTAGATATATTAGTTTTGAATTATTTTGAAATAGTACTATTTATACCACTTTTTAGTTTTAGTGTTTTTTTTTTCTTATTGGTACCTCGAACCTAAAGCTTTTAACTTTTTGCTATTTTTTGCAAAAGTGTTTAATAAGTTTTCAGGAATTATTTAACTAAAAAAATAAATATATTACTTTTGAATTATTTTTAAATAGTACTATTTATGGTACTTTTTAGCTTTAGTTGTTTTTTTTTGTACTGGTACCTCGAACCTATAACTTTTTTTACAAAAATTCTTAAACCATTAGTGGTTTTTCTTTTATAAAATATTTATATGAGAGTCCTGTTGTTAAGCAGTTATTTTTAGAAAAATTTACCTTTTAGAAAGGTACTTTAAGGGACACCTTTTTATATTTTTTCTATTTTTTTCTTTTATAATAATTTTAATTAGCTGATTTTGTTATTTCGTATTTCATTTTTGAAAAAATTTTAAGTTTAGTACTTTGTACAAAGGGTACTTTTATTTACCCTCTTTTGAAAAAAAGTACCAAAAATTTAAAAGTTCAAAAATTCTTTTCTTTTTATAAGCAAAAGAAAGAAAAATTATTTTTTTGGAAAAGTACTTTTTTTTTAGAAAGGTACTTTTAGTGAAAATTGCTATATTGTTTCTTTACCGTGCAAAAACTTTAAAGTTTCCAGAAGCTGCCTTTGATGTTTTAGCAACAGCTTAAATGGAATTTTGTGTTTAATTGCTACCAAGTTTTTAATTTCTCCTATTAGACGTCTGTCTATATTTCTTGTTGAAAAATTTTGTAAATCTTTTCCTTTTTCAAAGTTAATTTTGAAGGTCCTTTCTATTTAATTGCGTGTGGCTGGCTGGCTGTGCAGTGAAATACAACAGAGTGGGAGGTGGTTGTTTGTTTGGGTGCTTAATATTACTGGAAGACCACCAACTGTGTGATAAGATTTATGACCTTTTGGCACGCTGACTCTACAATTTTATGTCGTTAATGTTACTTTTGTTTTTACTACTCCTACCGGAGTAGCAATACATTCAGTTAGAGTGCCAGCAACAAAACTATATGCCAAATTGTCGCATTTCTTTAACGTTGTTATTTTGAATATGGTATTTTTATCAAGCCTGCAATAATGTCAATGTTGTATAAATAACAACAACAGCAACAAAACATGATACGAAAGAAAATAGGAGAAAGTATAATGTTTTCCGATATATTGTTGTTGTTGTTGTTGTTGTTGTAGTATCCAAAGGTATTTGCTTGAATTACTGTAAAAGCAGATGGAATGAAAGCGTAGCTAGGTGTTGTGGGTGTCCTGGTCTTTGAAAACAATTACCTTTGTAACTCCTGGGTATAGTGTCTAGCGTAGGTTTTTCGGTGTATTGCAGCCATTTAACATATTTTCCATTTTTTTTTTTGGCAAAAAACGGATCTCGTTGGCAAATGTCAATTGTAAGTTAAAACGTGCTATGACTGCTCCTTTTTCAAGTTTTGCTATAAATTTTAATATTTTTATTTTTTTTAGTGGATGTTTGTGTGGCATTGTAAAGCTTTGTAACATTCGAAACTTGTGTTGTTGTTGTTTTTTTAAAACATCATTTTAAAAATTGTTGTTGTATTTTTTCCTTAAATTCAAATGTATTTCGTTTGTTATTTTACTCTTTAGTACAAAAATAAAAGAACATCCTAACAATCACAATGTATTTATTTAAGCCTACGCCTTAAAGTATGCCTTGGTTTTGGTAGGTAAATAAATAAGAAAAACTAGGCTATAAAAACAATAAAAATCCAACTCTTTATGGTTTCTTAAATAAATGTATTTTTTTGTTTGTTTCAAGTTTAGCCTAAGTGTTTCTTGCTGTACTCGTCTTTTTCCAAGGTTCCAAGAGGCCTTAAAAGCTTTTTACACTGATTTAAATTTTTTTGACTTGTAGATGAGTTTTCAATGCCTATATGAAATATGAACAGCGTTTACTCTAGAGAGCTAGAAAAAAAAGGAAATCAAGGAAAAATTAATCAAGTTTAAAGGATGCCCCCTAAAGTATGCTTAAGTTTTTTTCCAACAAAAACGCAGCGAAAAGTAGGCATGTGATAATAATGATAAAAGAAATAAATTAAAGAGTAAACTTATTAATTTTTTTTTAAGTAGCAAAAATCCTTCTAAATAAGTAGCAATTATAGTACTTAAAAAAGTAACAGGTATACTACTATTTATAAATTTTTAAAAATAATTTTTTTTAATGAAATGCAAATATTCAGCGTAATTGTGGGAGTTTTTAACAAAAATAATATTTTTAAAAAAGTACTTAAAATACTACCTTAAAACGTAGCATCTATACTACTATTTATAAATTTTTGAAAATCATTTTTTTTAATGAAATACAAATTTTAAGCGTAATTTTGGGAATTTTTAACACTATAATATTTTAAAAAAATACTTAAAATACTACCTTTTTAAGAAAAAAATATAATTAAACTGTAACCACTAGTTATAAATTTTTTTTAAAGAATTCAACATTTTTTTGTTACGAAAAAAATTATATTTTATAAATTAATTGTTGTGAAAACCTAAAAAAAAAATTTAAATGTGGTAAACATACCAACTTTTTTTAAAAAAGTATTAAAAAATACTACTATTTTCAAAAGGAATAAATTGGATATTATTTCGCCAAAAAACGCTATTTATAAATTATATAAAACTATTTATAAATTTCAAAAGGGTTATTTAAAAAAAGTATTCAAAATACTACCTTTTATCATAGATGACCAAAAATACTACTATTTTAAAAATGAATCGAACAGATGTTTTTTTACATAAAAAGCTGCTTTTAATAAATTATATGTTTGAAAAATGAAAAATTTTTTTTGTTTAAAAAGGTAGTAAAAATACTATTTTTTTTACCAAAGAATAAAATGCCACTTTTTTTTAAAGAGGAATAAAAAAGATATTATTTTACGAAAAAAATTAAATATAAAATAATTTTGTGAGACAATTTTAAAAAGTTTATTTCAAAAAGTAGTAAAAATACTACCTTTTCTTATAGACAAAAAAAAATATGTTAAAAAGTCTTAAAACAGATGTTTTTGTAACTAAATAATCAATTTTTAAACGTTATTGTTTGGAAAATTTCCCAAAAATCTTTTGTTAAAAAAATAGTAAAAATAGTACATGTTTCAAAAAAATAACACAAGTGTTAGTATCTACTAAAGATGCAAAATATGCGTTTTTAATAAGTAAAACAATGTGAAAACTTAAATTTTTTAATAATTTCTATAAAATTTAATACTAATTTAGTACCTTTTTAAACAAATTATAAAAAGTCCTTGTTAAACAAGATATGTAAATTAATATTTATCCTTTTAAACTAAATAAAATTAGGCACTACCTTACCCTTATCTAGAATGAGATAGCCTATGTTAAGGGATGTGTAGTCAGGAGAAGCGTATTAAATAGAAAGTGAACTCAGATTTACCTGTGTAGTGCTTAGTTTCGAATAGATAGGCCAGCTTTATAAGAGCTGAACTAAAGAAAATTGGAAGGAATCCATAAAGACCCCATCCTTAGCGCAGTTACTAGACACAATTTTAAAGATGCTGTGAGTTATTAAAGACTTTTGGCTCGTGTTTTTAACTCTATTGCAGTTTACATATATTGTGTATGTTTAACATTATTTAAAGTATAATTTTAGGCTGTTTAAAATATAACTTATTTTCCTCCTCTTCTTTTAAGCGTGATGTTATTCGTTTTTATTATTGTCGCCAAATAAATTTTTTTTTTTTTTTATTTTTTAAAAAAGAGAAGTAGCACTTCAGGCAACAATGCCTATTTAGTCAAGTACCGTGCTACCTTCTTTAGGAAAGGGATAGAGAAGAGATGAAACAGGTGGTGAAAGCAGAAGGATAGTCGGAAATTAACTGCCGTATAAAGACAGCAACAGCGACCAGTGACTATGCCTTCATCGCTGAGCAGCTCCACCGACAGTCAATTTTTATCTTTTGTAGTGAAAAAAACCAAGGTCTTCGTTGGGAATCGAACCCACAACCCCCATGTTTACAAGCTAGTACACTACCTCCTAGCCTACAGGGGCACCATTACATAAAGAAAACTATTTTTTCTGTCAAATGAAATGAAATTATTGCCTACTTAAAGGCTCCCTAAGGCCAATATTTTAATGAACGTAATAAAAGTCATTGATCAACACCTTGGCTTAATACTAACAAAAAAAAAGAGAGACAAATATACACTGCAGAATAGAAGTAAAATAATAAAAATAATAGGTAGCGGAAACGAAAAAAATGTGGAAGTGAGGAGGGAAGACATAAAGGAATAACAAAAATGCCATGGTCACTTAGGCTAAATAAATTAAAAGGAGTTACTATCAAGTTGTTTAAATTAGCACATGTTCTCAATGGTAGAAAGAAAAACAATTGCAATTTTTTATAAGAGAAATAAATAAGAAAACTTCAATATTTATATTTTTTCACTCCTAAAAGTAGACTTTATAAATAATGGGATAGTTTCTAATAAATCTAAAAACACAAATACAAATTTAAAAGATTTTCTTTTTAATATATTTTTAAATTTTTAAGCCATTTAAATTTAAACTGTTTTTGGTAGAGGTGTAGAATTTTAAGTTGGCAATACTTTTTTAACTAGCGACAATTTTGTTGGCCCTCAAGTTTGGTTTGGCTTTTAAATAGATATAGATAGTAGGTAGTGTACTAACTTGTCAGTATGGGGGTTGTGGGTTCGATTCCCAACGAAAACCTTGGTTTTTTTTTCACTACAAAAATAAAAAGTGACTGTCGGTGGGGCTGCTCAGCGATGAAGGCATAGTCAGTGGTCGCTGCGCTGTCTTTATATGGCAGTTAATTTCCGGCTATTTTTCTACTTTCACCACCTGTTTCATCTCTTCTCTATCCCTTTCCTAAAGAAGTGCTACCTAAGATGAGTAGACTAACGCCGAAACAATATAAATTGGGTCCCATGCAAGATTGCCGTTGATCCCAATTTTCATAAGGGAAATAGGTAACGACGAAGCTCTCAAAATCAAAATCGTAGTTCTATTCGAAATACCGCAAATACCGCAATTCATATTTTAATGATAAACACAATCGTCTATTAGTACACTTAATTCGATTATGTATAGAATGTTCGAGTACTACATTTATACTAAATGATACGTGGTAAGATTTACATCTGCATCTAGCCGTGGGGGCCAATATTAGATGGTGGATCATTACCACTGTTTATGAAATGTAGCGTCATCCACGCCCTAGAAGACCTTCGGATACGTATATCCTCCTGTTACTCCTAATTGCAACTTCAAAAGACCGGAGCAGGCCGTAGACTTTACTCCTTGCTGAAGAGTTGGAGACTATCCAACTCCTGGCCCAGATCACATGAAGCTTAATTTAATTAAGAACACGACGGCATTCATGCGCACTGGACCTTGACCCTTCATTGTGTTCATTTTGAATGATCCGACCGACAAACTCAAACGAGGGCCTCGAAACGAACAGGCACCACGATACTCCAGAAGGGCCAACCTCAATAATCAGTCAGAGAAGAGCTAAAAGGTTACAAAGACAAATATCTGAACTCTCTGGGGCTTTACTGATTCCCGTGGAAATATAGTGGATTGTCCAGTTGGCTCCTGCTAGTCTTGAAGGGGGCTGGGCTACCTTTTACCCCCGAAGACACATGTAATGACGCCCCCAGGGGGAGTTTGTGGGCTAATCACTTAATTCCGTTCTTTCAAATGGCCCCAGAGATAATAATCCAAAGGCGTTAAATCACAAAAAAGCGCCTGCCACTTGATATCGCTAAACTGAGAAATTAACTAACTGACAAATCTCTCGTGCAGTGAATTGTGAAGGTGGCTGAGTAGTTTGTGGCGACATCTTGCGGAAACCAAAGGTCAATGATGTCAAGATTAGAGAAATGAGGCCACATGGTTTAATATGGTTTGCTTCTACGATCGTGCGATGTAAAAGATCGTAGAAACAATCCCCATCGTCCGATGTAAAACTAGACTAGACTAGACTATTTTCTGTGGGGATATGTGGCGCATCACTAGATACACCTCTTAAAGAACAACACTGGCCCCCTTAAAGCCAACATACAGCTAGAAATCTTGTAAAAAGTCCTAGAAAATAAGATCCCCAGATTAGACTAAGTCCAAGGCACCCTTATAGGTCATATGCCCGAAATCATATTTAAATGATAATGCCAAAAGCTTTGGTAACGTCATATTTTTACATATCGGATCGGCTTTTACGATCATGCGAGTTAAGGTCGTCAGACTATATTCTGTGAGAATATGTGACATTGCTAATCTATCACTTGGAGGACAATATTCTCTCCCTTGTAGCCAATAAGCAGACACCAATTTTGAAAAAAGTCACCCAAAATAAGACTTCCTGATTAGAGTAAGTCCAAGACAACCCCATCGGTAATATGCCCGAAGTCTTATTTAAATTATAATGCCAAAATATTTAGTAACGGTATATTTTTATATTTCGGATCGGCTTTTACGATCATGCGAGTTAAGGTCGTCAGACCTTATTCTATGGGGATTTGTGACATTGCTAATCTATCACTTGGAGGACAATATTCGCTCCCTTATAGCCAATATGCAGTCACAAATAGAATTAAAAATAAGTCGAAAATAAGACCTCCAGATTAGACTAAGTCCAGGGGTAGCCCTATCAGTCATATGACAGAAGTCAGATGTAAATTATAACGCCAAAAGTGTGAATTTAAAGAATTATTATTTGTTTTATTCCTATTACTCCTCTATAAAGATCATACTATTCAATGTATATCTAACATGCCCTAATATATGCAATAGTTTTTCTTTTTCTAAATATTTGTAGCTGAAGTCTGTTTTATTTAAAATATGTCTAAAAAATATAAGATTTATGACCTTTAAACAGGTGAATTATTGTAAACAAAAAAAAATACAAAATAAAACACCAACAAAACAGGCACTACAACCAGTTTTTTTTTGTTGCATGGACTCAGCAACAAAAACCCTTATGCGAGTATAACTAAACAAACTGAACTGTTGTATTCAACCAAGCATATTTGATATATAATAACGGGCTTTTATTTTCTAATGTTGTCATAATATTTTGTAAAATAATTTTTTTGTTTGTTATTTAGCAAACTAAAGCATACTTTTAGGCTGCCACCACATTGTTATTATGTTTATATATTTTTTTTTTTTTGGTTTTAAAGTTTTGTATTTATTGTTAGAGAATATTATTATAATAATATTCCTATATATTTTTAGCATATTTTATGTGGTTTTTGTATGTTAAATAGGCCACATAATAAATGACATACGTGTTATACTTGTAGTATTACGTTTGGAATATAAAATATTTATGGAGCATAAATAATGTTCTGAAGTGGGGGCTTAAAAATTTAATTATAAATTTAAAGGAAAATTAATTAAAAATAAAATAGTCGACAATCAAATAAAAATGTTACACTTAAAGAAATCGCAGAGAAAAATTTAAAAACACATTTTCTTTATTTTATAAAAAAATTAATGGCGATAATAAGTCTATAAGAAATGATAATGCAGAATATCTATGTTATCCTAGCTAAGCTGCCGAAATAATTTTCTCTAATAACGAGTTAGTTTTCTTATATAAAAAAATAAATTTTTTCAATACTTAAAAAATCAAAGACAAGGTTCATATCCGATTTGCAGTGGTTTCTGAGACAATCATTCGTTGGATTAAATTATTATAACTGAAAAGTATATTCCATTTAACACCTTTTTATTCACAGCCACCGTAACTATCAATTGCCGGTCCTATACTATTTCTCTTTAGGAGAAGGTATTGAAATTGATGGCAATGAAACATCCAGCTCTGTTGTACGGGTGGGCAAATTTAAGGTTAGGAAGTAAATTGTCTGTCAAATGTTTAAATGTCAAGAATTAAGCTGTCTACTTTTGACATTTGTTTAGGAAAAAGTTGGAGAATTTAAAGACCGGAACGTTACACTCTCCAGCAGTGAGGTTTAGTTGTGAAAATTTACTATCGAAATGGTTAAAATTTCCCTGCATCACTTCAAAAAAATTGAAGCAGCTTCCTTCATAATCATGGTTCTTCTGAGAACGCTGTAGGTAATTAAACTGCTAAAGTCAAGCCTCACGGTGTGCTTGCTGACAATACGGTATGTTTGCTAACAATAGACCTAAACAATATGCTCGTAATGGCCGTACTGATGCCAACATAGCCGCTCTACAGCAAAGTGTTGAAAATGAGCCTCCAACACCAACTTGTCGACGTTCGCAACAATTGGACATCACGGGAGGCGCTTTGCGCCACATTTAGATCTTCATCCTCATGCTTAAAAAGTCTAACTCGTTTAAGAATTAAAGGCTACCGATCATTATTTGCATCGAACGTTAGTGGATTAACTGTTTGAAAAGCTGGAAGAAAATAACGCATTTTTACGCAAAATCATTTTTAGTGATGAAACTCATTTTTAATTAACCGGTTACGTAAAAAAATAAAAGTGTTGCGTGTAAGGCTAAAAAAATCCATAAACAGTAATCGAAAGCCATTAGATCCATAGAAGAAACCGTAAGCTGCGGTTTGTGATGAGGCGGCATCATCATCTCGAAAATGAGCCAAGAAAAAGCCGTCGCTGTGAATTGTGTGCATGAGCTACCAAATCATGATATTAAATTATTTGTGGCCACAATTGACCAACGTTGATATCAGCGATCTATAGCTACAGCAAGATGGCGCCACAAGCCACACAACTACACAAACAAATCAGTTAAAGCATGAGAAATTTTTCAGTCGTATAATTTTTTGATTTGACGAAGCCAGCTGGCCGTCTGGTTCTTGTGATTTAATGCCGCTGGATTATTTTATAAGGGGCTATTTAAAAGACTGAGAGCAAATAACTCATGCTCTGAAGAATGAAATTTGACGTAAAGAGAGATAAGAGATAATTTGCTGTGAAGAGATAAGCGAAGCTTTTTTGTGAAATGTGCTAAAAGATTTCATGAAAAGAGCGGACATTTGCTGATATACTAGAAATGATCATTTACCCAATATCATAATCCCCATGTCTCTACTTTATATGGGTATCAATTGGACTGAAGGTGTGACAAAATAGTGTGTGCTTGAAGCCAATTTATTTCCTAACCTCAAATTTGCCCACCCAATATAAATTTAATTTACCTGCGGAGGTTTATTTATTTTACAGATTTCCTTACTATAGTGAAATTAGCCAAAAAGCGTTAATGGGCTTCTAGAGGCCTGTGGCATATGTGTATTTTTGGGATTTTCGAAATTTGTACTTTTTCCAGGGCTTTAAAATATTTCGAAATCCCTAAAAATTTTAGGATTTAAGAATTCCGAAAAGCCAGGCGGGTCAAAAATCACACGATTCAGTCCATTAAAATGTATTTTTGCAATAAAAATTTTTTTAAAAAAAATTTTGAACTACCCTCGTATGTTGAAAAAAAATTTTTTTAATTCTCACCTACTTTTTGAACCCTTCACTATTGTACCAGCTTCAACTTCCTGGCTCCCTGCTATTATTGTCTGCATGTAGTTTTTTTTTGTTTTGTTTTTAATTAAAAAGTGAAGCACATCCTTAGGCGCTTTCAACTTGATATATGAACTTAAACATTTTTCCCCAAACGTTTTGTGTGTTTGAATTCCAAAAAAAATATTCTTAAATAAAGCAACTTCATACATTTCCTGCAACCATTGAATTTTGTTTTGCTCTACAGCATCATTATAGCAAAACAACAACAACAACAAAAAGCAAAACAAAACAAATAAAAATGATAATAAAGAAGGGAATAACACCGTGAACGTGCATATACAGGTAACAACCAATTCAACCACAAATGCACTGCGCACCTAATGAAAACTATTCGTTTTTAAAAGCCTGAACCCACTGACACACTGTGGAAAAAATATTCTACGCGCGACCGGCATTGCGGTAAAAACTGTGCAATTTTAGAAATATTTCTTTTCAAAGCGACTGTTATTTTTGTTGGTTTTGTTAGTCTTTGCTCTTTGCCTATTCTGTTTATTTAGTTGCCATTTAAGCATTTGCCATTATCTCACCATTTGTTTGCTGTTGTTTTGTTATTTTGCACAAACTGAATACAGCGGGCTTTAGAGGCAGACTCTCCCTCCATTATGTATGCTACAAATTATTTTGCCAGCTGCGCCTAAGCGTATGTTGTGGTAAAGTAAACATGGAAGTATTTTTTGCATTTATTCTCTTTGTTATGCTGCTGCTTTCCTTTTTTTTTCTCAACAAACACTGCTCGATTTCATTATCAGTTACAAAACGTTGACGGCATGACGAAAAATGTGTAAAGAACTGCATGCATGATTTATCACTTTAGTTCGAAACCTGAAATGAAACGTTATTTTTTATGACAGATATGCTTGAATAAAGTATTATAATGTATAATAACATTTTTATACTAAAACCCACCGTCAGATCGAATACAGTGCTATGATATGTTGCAAAAGGTCATAATGCTTAGTGGCTAATTTTGATTTAACAAAAAGCCTTTTATAAGTATACTAATTTTTATAAGTATAATATACTAATAACTAATTATGCCTGTCAGATACTATACAGACCTAAAAGTCTTTTACAATTTTAAAGCTTCCTTTTAAAATTGGCTGTCTTGTAAAAAATTTTTATACTTTTATTCTTCAACTAAAATTAATAAGCTTTTATAATTATCAACATATTGTCTTTTAATTATAATAATTATTATAATTAAAAGAAAATAATTTTAATTATAATAATTAGTATAATTAAAAAACAGTAAACCTATGTTTTATAGTAAACTTAATTTTATACCATAACTTAAACCTATTTTATAATTATTTCCCTAGGTCTTTTACTGCGCTTTAACTGACAACTAAAAATGTTATACTTTCGTAGAAGCTTAACAAGTCATTATAGAAATTTTATATCTATAATGTTCAAGATCTTTTATACTTATATAAATTATTTTGTTCCGAAAACAACAGATTTCTACAAAATTTTGAAAGCTTGTAATTCTAAATATTAGGTGTATACTTATAACATAGTAAGTGTATACTTATAATATATTTGGTGTATACTTATATTAGGTGTATACTTACATTAGGTGTATACCTATATGATATTAGGTCTATACTTATATTGTTTTAGGTGTATACTTATAATATACTTATATGAGGTGTAGACTTATATTATATTAGGTGTATACTTATAATATAGTAAGTGTATACTTATAATATATTCGGTATATACTTATATGAGGTGTAGACATATATTATATTAGATGTATACTTATATTATATTAGGTGTATACTTATATTATATTATATTACGTGTATGCTTATCTTAGGTGTATACTTATATTATATTAGCTGTATACTTATATTGTATTAGGTGTATACTTATAATATAGTAAGTGTATACTTATAATATATTCGGTATATACTTATATGAGGTGTAGACATATATTATATTAGATGTATACTTATATTATATTAGGTGTATACTTATATTATATTACGTGTATGCTTATCTTAGGTGTATACTTATATTATATTAGCTGTATACTTATATTGTATTAGGTGTATACTTATAATATAGTAAGTGTATATTTATAATATATTATGTGTGTGCTTATCTTAGGTGTATACTTATATTATATTAGCTGTATACTTATATTGTATTAGGTGTATACTTATAATATAGTAAGTGTATACTTATAATATATTCGGTATATACTTATATGAGGTGTAGACATATATTATATTAGATGTATACTTATATTATATTAGGTGTATACTTATATTATATTACGTGTATGCTTATCTTAGGTGTATACTTATATTATATTAGCTGTATACTTATGTTGTATTAGGTGTATACTTATAATATATTCGGTGTATACTTATATGAGGTGTAGACATATATTATATTAGATGTATACTTATATTATATTAGGTGTATACTTATATTATATTACGTGTTTGCTTATCTTAGGTGTATACTTATATTATATTAGCTGTATACTTATATTGTATTAGGTGTATACTTATAATATAGTAAGTGTATATTTATAATATATTATGTGTGTGCTTATCTTAGGTGTATACTTATATTATATTAGCTGTATACTTATATTGTATTAGGTGTATACTTATAATATAGTAAGTGTATACTTATAATATATTCGGTATATACTTATATGAGGTGTAGACATATATTATATTAGATGTATACTTATATTATATTAGGTGTATACTTATATTATATTACGTGTATGCTTATCTTAGGTGTATACTTATATTATATTAGCTGTATACTTATATTGTATTAGGTGTATACTTATAATATAGTTAGTGTATACTTATAATATATTCGGTGTATACTTATATGAGGTGTAGACATATATAATATTAGATGTATACTTATATTATATTAGGTGTATACTTATATTATATTACGTGTATGCTTATCTTAGGTGTATACTTATATTATATTAGCTGTATACTTATATTGTATTAGGTGTATACTTATAATATAGTAAGTGTATACTTATAATATATTATGTGTGTGCTTATGTTAGGTGTATACTTATATTGTATTAGGTGTATACTTATAATATAGTAAGTGTATACTTATAATATATTCGGTGTATACTTATATGAGGTGTAGACTTATAACATAATAAGAATATATTAGGTGTATACCTATTATATATTAGTTGTATAATTATAATATATTTGGTCTACACTTTAAACGAAAATATTCTAATCCCAAAAAGTCTAATACTAAGTTTCGATACTTATACACCAATAGTTTGACGTTTATACTACTACTTTAAGGCTGCTGTCTTATACTTACTCGGGAGTTTTATATTAGGAATATGAGTGTTATATCCGCCAAAATGTCCTACATTAAGACCTAGATATCTTATACTAAAACTCACAGTTATTATTATTCTTAAGTCTTATACTAAGACTTACTGGCGTAAAAGTGTTATGCTAAGACTAATAAGTTTAATAGTCTTATATTGACATTTAAAAGTCTTATATTGATATGGACGACGGCTTTTAGTAAAACTAAGAAAAACTAAGGTTTCTTCTGGTCCAGAACACATGAAGCTTAATAAAATTTAAGAACACAAAGGTAATAAATATTCACTGGACCTGGACCGTTCACTGTGTTCATTGTGAATGATTCGACCCACACAATTCAAACGAGGGCATGGAAACCACAACCACCACGATACTCAACCTCGACCAACCTCAATAATCAGTTAGAGAACAGCAAAAACGCTAAGAAGACAAGTAGATAAGACAGGTGCCCCTGTAGGCTAGTAGTTAGTGTACTAGCTTTTCAGTGTGGGGGTTGTGGGTTCGATTCCCAACAAAGATATTGCTTTTTTTTTTTATAACAAAAATAAAAATTGACTGCCGGTGGGACTGCTCAGTCTTTTATACGGCCGTTACTTTCCGACTATCCTTCTACTTTCACCACCTGTTTCATCTCTTCTCTATCTCTTTCTTAAAGAATGTAGCACGGTACTTGACTAAATATCCATTGTTGCCTGAAGTGCTGCTTCTCTTTAAACAAAAACAAAAAAAAGTAGCTGAACTCTGGGCATTTACTGATTCCCGTGGAAATATAGTGGATCGTTTAGTTGGCTCCTGCTAGCCTTGAAGCGGACTGGGCTCTATTTTACCCCCGTTAACACATGTAATGACGGTGAGATTCCGTCAAAACATATCAATGAGCTGCCGGGGAGGGGGGAGGGGAGAATGGGAGGTTGGATAGGATGTGATTACGTGAAAAGATTTACATCTGTGCCTGGCTATGGAGCCTTAATCAGATGGTAGTCAAACCACTTTGCATAAATAGGAACGTCATGCTCGTCCTAGAAAGCCGAAGACTAATTCTAGCAACAGGTTTTTTCTAGTTGCAACTTAAATGATTCCAGAGCAGGGCTGGAAATCATCACTCCTTGCAGAAGAGTTGGAGACTTTCCAACTTCTGTCCAGAACACATGTCTAGCATGCTCACTGGACTGGATAATTCACCTGTGGTTGTTATTATTGTCGAGATGATACTGGCCACCATAATCAATTATGCTTGGGGCCGCAAAACCACAACCACCACGATACTCCCATATAGGGGCCAACCTCAATAATCAGCCAGAGAACAGTTAAATCTTTGAAGAGACAAATAACGGAACTCTGCGAGCTTACTGATTCCCGTGGAAAGAACGTGGAGCTTCCAGTTGTACCCCTGCTGACTTCAGGGGACTGGGCTCGATTTTTCCCCCAGTTGCACAGGTCTAGATAGTCGAAGTTCTATAAAGACTACATTATGTGCCCTCGGGGGGGGTTGAGCTTGGATAGGATGTGATACTGATTCACGTCAGCACATGGCCGTTTGACTCTAATCTAACGGTGGTCTAACCACTCGGTGATTTTTGGTGTGTGTTCACCCTCGTCCTAAGTTCCATACACATATTAATAGCACTTTTTAAGAGCACAGCTGCAGGGCCGTTTCCCACTCCTTGCTAAAACGTTGGATAGAAATACAACTCTGGATCCTGCTATATGCGCAACATCGGACATTGGATGTTACCGTTCGTATTCGTTAACCCCACAGCCACCACGATAATCCCCGTAGGGCCTTACCAATAACCAGAAACAGGGCCGTATTCGTGAAGGCAACTGGTTCCCATGACACCAGTTTGTTCAAGTCAACTGGCCGGATCTCGAGAGGGTATTTTATTACTCTGCCAGTTTCGAGCTGCTGCCAGTCCAGGCGATTAGTGCCGCCTTTTATCCCTGTCAAGATGGGGAAGAGATGCAACTTGACTGGGAGTCCAATTTGAAGTCGTGGTTGAGGCGTCAGTCTAGACGTTTAAACATAAGTTACTTGACAGCTGAAAAAATGGCCGCCAATTGAAAAAGTGTTGCCTTGCTGGAACGTTGGATAGAAATACAACTCTGGATCCTGCTATATGCGCAACATCGGACATTGGATGTTACCGTTCGTATTCGTTAACCCCACAGCCACCACGATACTCCCCGTAGGGCCTTACCAAAAACCAGGAACAGGGCCGTATCCCTGAAGGCAACTGGTTCCCATGATACCAGTGTGTTCAAGTCAACTGGCCGGATCTCGAGAGGGTATTTTATTACTCTGCCAGTTTCGAGCTGCTGCCGGTCCAGGCGATTAGTGCCGCCTTTTATCCCTGTCAAGATGGGGAAGAGATGCAACTTGACTGGGAGTCCAATTTGAAGTCGTGGTTGAGGCGTCAGTCTAGACGTTTAAACATAAGTTACTTGACAGCTGAAAAAATGGCCGCCAATTGAAAAAGTGTTGCCAACTTAAATTTGTATAATTTGAAAAAAACACCCGATATATTAAAAGACTTTAAAATACTTCTATTTAGCAAGAAATCTGTTATATAATCTCTTCTTCTTCTTGTTTCCTTTTAGCTTATTAGATTTATTTTGGCGTTTTTCCTGCAGATTTGCAAAATCTGTGCTTTTCTAATTAAATTAACGCAGCATCCCAGTCCTAAACAAAACAAGTGCAATCAAAATATTCATAAACAACGCATTGCGGAAAATGAGTTTCCTGTCTCCTTGTTGAGAATCTATTTAATCTTATATAAAAGAAAACTTCAAAATTTGCTTAACTAAACCACAACAGACTGTTTTTTTGGGGTTTTCTAATGCAAGAGGAATAAGAAAAACAACAACAACAACAAGAAACACAATGAAAAAAAACTGTGTCTTTGCATTGAATAAGAAAGGAGTCAAGTAGATGTTGTACATTAAGAAGAAAGTGGATGTGTGTGTATGTGTGTAAGAATATGTGACATTAAGAATATTTTGCAAGCGCTTAAAAATATGCAAATTTAATATGATTTTAATTTGATTGCAGGCTGTCTATAGAGCAAAAACTCGTAACTTGGCTAAAGACAGTTTTTTTTTTGTTTTTTTTTGTTTTTTAGAAAAATCTAAAATCGTATGATAAGAAGGATTCAAAAGGGTGCATTAAATTATGTTTGTAAGAGTGTGAGGGTGTATGTGTGTGTATGTATAACACTTTTTAAATGTGGGTTGTTACAAAAGGGCATTTAGCCTGAAGGAGTCTTTATTTATGCATAATTGTAAAAAATTGTTCCGCTTCTTTTTATCGTTTACGAGACTTGAACCAACAAAAAAAAAATTCTATTGTCGGTTGTTTTTTTACATTTTGTAAAGGAATGAGAACACAATAAAATTCATATGAAAATATTATGTAAATTTTTTGAAAATTGTTTTTTGTATTCATTTCCCCTTTTTAACTGCTTATTAAATTCTTGTAGAAGCTGGTGTGTGTTATTTAAATTATTATAAATTTCAAAAAGGAGGTTAGAGGACACAGACAGGACTTGTGCTTTCGTTTGTTTTCCAACAATGAAATCATTTAAGCGAATGAGATTTTCAAACACAAGAAATTGAAATTTATGTATAACAGTTTGCTTATTTTATTATTTGTTAATAATAATTTCTCCTTAACTTATGCTATAAATATAATTGAATTGTAAATTTAATTTCTCTTTTCTCTCTTCTTCTTTTTCCTTTCCTTTTAGGTATGTTATTTGTTATTGTATTGAACAGAAAGAAAGGTAAGTTTTATTTAAAGAAAAAATATTGTGACAATAATGTCTTCTCTCCAAAAAATTACTGCGTATTTCAAAAGGATAAGAGAGTCCTTAGACATCAATTTGTAAGTCTTATACTAAGTCTAATATTGTAAACTACTTTTTTTAACATCGTATTCTAAGGCTTTTTATACTTAGTCTTTTATTAACACTTCCATTCTATAACGGGTGCTTTTATAGAGGTATAGAACTTAAATTTGGCCATACTTTTTTTAATTGATGGCCTTTATGTCAGCTATCAAGTGTTTTATGTTTAGTTTGCTTTAGTATTTCAACACAAATGGACTGACGCCTAAACAACACGCTTCCAAATTGTGTAAACTTGGGACCAAAACGATTGCCGATTGATTCCGATTTTCACCAGCAAGTTCTCTTTGGCGATAAAGCTCCTTTTCATTAGAACGAATACGTCAATAATTAAAACTGCCGTATTGGAAGTGAGGATATTCCTCAAGTGTAGGTTAAGACACACCATTATATCCAGAAACGGCAAAAATAAATCGAATTTGTTCATGAGGTGCCCTTCAGTAGTCACCTTTCGTTGAAGCCATCCCTCAGAGAATATCGAATTTTTCAAAGTTTTTTAATGCCTCTCAAACTCCTTCGAACTGGCCTGCTTGAAAATGCCAAGTTTGAAGAACTATAAAACGGTACATTTCGTAAAACAGTTTCGCACGTTTCCCTATTTCCATGTAAATTTCCGATTATTTAGAAAAGCGTAATTTATGCCTCGTTAACGCTGCTCTGCTAACATTTTAACAGAGTTCTGTTAAATGAAAAATTCAAACTCAAAGTGAAAAATTTTACAATTTATTTTCAAACACATTAAATTAATTTGATTGATTCTTAGCTAATGTTAAAAACTATCAATGTCAGGGATGGCGCTGGCAGTATGCACGAAATAGAAAATCAAAAGGTTAAAAAACTTTTAATAGGACCTGAATTTGAGTAAGTTGCAAAATTAGAAACGCTATATTGTTGTACTAAGACTGGTCCTAGGCAACTTGGTTGATTCTTAGCTCATGTTAAAAGCTATCAATGTCAGGGCTGGCAGTTGCGGCGTACACAAAATATGAAAACAAAAGATTTGCGAAAGAAGTTTTCAGTAGGAACTGGATTTGTGTAAGTGGCAAAATTAGGAATGCCATATTCTCGTGTTAGGACTGGTCTTTAATTTTAACTATAAATCTTAAATACGTAAACCTGTCCGCAGTCACCGTCTAGAGCCAAGTTATCACTTCGATCTCTGTCCTGGATTTTTTTAAATAAAAGCTCTTTTAACAAATAATTTTCTTTACGAAAAGTATCAAAGGAACATTTTAGTTCTGGCCTCCCCAAAAAAAAAACCAAAAATATGTTGCCTATTGTTAGGCAAAAAATAATTGTTATAAAAAGAAAAATGTATGTAATTTTTGCTCTTTATAAATTATTATTAAAAATTTTCATTTAACCGTTGGTTTACTTGTTTATATTCCCCAGGGTCATATAATTTTTAAAGAATTAATTTTTGTCATTTTTATAAATAATTTGTTGTTGTTGGTGTTTCTGGGTGAGAGTTTGCCAAACATTAAAAATGTTCCTTAATTTATTAGATGCTATTTTTAGCTACGCAGACTATGGCTGGCAAAACCTAAGTTTCAGAGCAAGTTTTTTCAGATTGAAATTCAGCTGCAAAAAATATGTAATATATTACAACAACAAATAAAAGTGTAGCATACTTTTTGGTGTTGTTTGGCTTTTTCTTTAAGTTCTTTGAAATATTTTTGTCTGCCTTGAAAAACTTCTCTTAATTAAAAAAATTATAAAAAACTAAAAGGCTGTTGCTGCTGATCATTAAAATAAAAAAAAGATCTTTATGGCAGACAGTTAAGCTTTATTTAACACCACACAAATAAGTAACATTTCACAAAAAATTACATTTTGTTGTGAGTCAGCGAGTCACAGGGAAAACCAAAAAAATTTATCTCTCAATATAAAACCGTTTAGAAGTTTGAAAATCGGTTACGGTTATTTTAAAGTTAGTTAATACTGCTCTGAGGGTCTGTATTTATAAGCTGTGACTAAAATCTTTAGCTTTTTTAATACTTTCCTTCGCATTTTTATGGCCTCTTCCATTTTGCCATTAAATTTATATTGATTTTCGAATGAGTAGGTGTTTCCTTGGTTTACCTAAAAAATATTTTTTAAATAAAAAATTTTCAAAAAAATAGAAATTTTCCAAAAACCCACCACTTTAAGAACACACTCGTTGTAGTTTGAAGTCGGAATATTGAGCATCTGCTGCGTACAGTTTGCAATATTCTTTTCAAAATTTTGTACAACAAAGTCCTGCAATTCAGCTTTAGTTTGAATGGCACCCTTCAACAAGGCGGATACATGGTTGCCAGCTAAAATAATACAACCCTTGACAATTGATTTACAATACGTCATATTGGAATGGAAACAGGACTTTTCTAAATCAATATGATCATCGAATGCAGTTTGACACTTGTTATTCTCGTCAATAATATGGGGAATCTCTGAAAGCTCTCTGTTTAGCTTCATTAAGCTTTTAGAAAAATCTTTATTAAAATTATTCAATGTCTTGTCATAATTTTGTAAAACTTCCGAAAATCCGAGTCTTCTCAAATTGATATAGTTAGTCATAAGTTCGAAACTAGTGTTGTTTCCATTAGCGTGCTGTTGTGGCAAAAGAAAACAGGATCTTTAACTTAAACAAAGAAATTTCTATTCATCATTTTTAAAACTTTACTTACAGCTCCCTCAGCCATAGCCATAACTAAGCAGGACAGGAAAATTATTTTAAACATCTCTAATATGCGTTCGCAGCATCACTAAAAATTTCATCAAAAAATTTCTTGTCTTTTAGTTTTTAATTTCAAAATTTTCTTATCTTTTGAAATCATAAATATTCTTAACTATTTTTAAGTTTTGTTAATCTAAATAGCCAGTGTTGCCATTTTAGCTATTTAAATCGCTAGATTAGGCGTTTTTCTTTTGTACTTCCTTTTAGCCAGTTAAATCGCAAAATTCTAAAAGGTCTATTTTTTATACCGAAACGTAAAGTTATGCGGTAACCCAATGTGTTCATCCACAAATCAATTATAGCACGAGCTATCCCCCCGGGAAACATTGATATGTCTTGATGGAATCTCACGATATGTGTCAACAAGAGCTAACTGGGAAACTTTCACTTTATTTCCACGGGAATCCCAGAATTGAGCTTTTGCTGTTCTCTTACTGATAATTGAGGTTGGGCCTTTGGGGAGTATCGTTATGGTTGTGGTTTCGCAGGCCCTCATAAAATGATTAAGGTGGCCGGATCATCTCACTTTTGACCAAGAATACAGGGTGAATGATCCGGATCCAGTGAGCATGCTATGTCATGTGTTCTGGACCAAATGTTGGAAAGTTTCCAAATCTTCAACAAGGAGTGGGGGTAGCAGCGCTGTTCCATACTCCCATAATTGCCACTAGGAATGACCTGTTGGATAGTATTATGCTTCGGTTTCCTATAGCGTGGGTGCACTTTACATATATCACCCAAAGAGGTTTGATTATGACCCACCCGGCTAGGTACTGATGTAAATCTTATCACGTTCTGTAACACGAGCTGTGTGACATATTGTGCCGTGTTGTTGAGACCACAGCTGCTGCACATGATAAGTGTTTAATTGACGAATGAATAGTCATTAATCATGGCTCTATAATGATCATCATTGACTGCAACATACTAATCAGCATCGCTTTTAAAGAACCACGGACCAATAATATACCACAAGTCCCTAAAGCCCATTAGCCCGTTTTTTCTGGATGTAAAGCTGTCGCAACATTCACTGGTAGATTATCATCACTGGAAATACGACAGTTTTGTTTTTTGACATATTTAAGTAAATAAAACTCAGTTTCATTGCTAAGGTTCCGTATATATGGTTTTTTGAGAAAAAGTCACCCTACATTCCATCTATTCTGCTGGTCAGATCGTGTAATACAGCATTCTTTTTCTGGGCTTGTAATAATTAAATTTTTAAGGTGTATTACTTTAGCTGCTTTAACTTGTTTTTTTGTTTTAATTAAAGGGTGTTCTACAAGTAATGTAATAATATTAAATATATAAAATTGTTTTTTTTAGAACCCACACACAAACACCTCAAACTTGCATTAGGAACGCTATAGCAGTAACTAGAAAAAAATTAAAACTTGAAGGGTGTCCCAATATAGTGGCATGAATTCTTCAAACTTTTTTATTGCACAGAATACCTAAACACTAATAAATTTTTAACTTGAAATTTAGCGTGACAAAAAGCGTTTAATCCTTTTTGGCGATTTTTTAAGGGGCAACACTGTCTAAACTCAGTTTATTTTTTTCTGGCTGCTGCTTAATTTAAAGACATTTTGAAATTCGTATATGCCGCTGTTTAAATATTAGCAAACACAAAATTGTATAGTTATCTTATGTCTTATCTGTTATTGTGGATATTTTAAAGGGTCGTAAAATATAAAAATAAATTTATCTTTGAAATAATTAAAAACAATTTTTCTTAGAAATGCTAAATAAGAAACGTTAAAAAAATATTAATACGCATAAAACATATTTCATCTTTAAGTTAAAGCGCCCTCTGTCGGCCAGCGTAACACTACCAGCGTAATTGAAAATTTATTGCACCGAATAAAGTAACATTTCTTTTTGCACAGTTAAGATTGTAATTTATTTTTGTCTACTACAGAATCTCCAGCCTTTAGTCCAGCCTTTTGGAAACCCCTAACCCAGAGGAGGTACATAAGTCTGCATATCGTTACACTGTAATCCAGAGAATTTTTTGTAAAATCAATATTTTCTTAAATCAGAATTTCTTTAGTTTGTTTGAGCCATAGAAAACTCATATCTCGCTTAGCTCACCTTTAACGTGAATTGAAAGCGTTTTTCAGCAAGATGTTTCTTTTCTAAAAGCAAAAAAATTTTTACTAAAATGTTTCAAATTTTTATTGTATTACGGAAAAAAAGTTCGATAATTATGAATGAAAAATATTATTTGGCAAATGGTTACCAAGATCAGGCCGATAGATGTCGCTTCTTTCATCAACATTTTTAATCACCTTTTTGGCAAAATGGCGGTACTATTTCGTTAATCACATTAGGGATTTCGAGTTTTAAGGCTTAAATCGATTCGATTGGACCCAGTTTGACTCTGTATTTAACGCAACGATCTGGCTGGCCACTTAACTGCTGATTGTCGTAAAATTATGCGATCGGGAAATTTCGTTTAAAATAAATTGATGGCTTCATTGGCTGTATGACATAATGGCACTGTCCTCTGGAAACCACATGTCAGTAATATCGACGTCGTCAATAATAGACTCAAATTGAGTTGTTAGCATCTCGCAATAGCGTGATCGTTACTGCATTTTCAGCATCATCTTGCAAAGAAACGGCCCAATCACGCCTACAGATCACATAGCACATTATACGGTGACATGTTGAGCATGCAAAGACTTCTCAATAATCACTCATTGCTCTAGGATTTTCATAAGCTCAAGTGCTTCGTGTGAAAAACTGATTTAAAAAAAAAACCAGCCGGTTGTTACTGAAAGAGTTAGGCGAATCTAAGGCGATGTGAATGATCGGTCGGCTTTAATTCCCGCACCAGTTGAACCATGTAAAGCTTTAAAGTCCAATCCTTAGGCAAAATTCGTCATGTGATGGTTTTGGATAACCCCAATTGTTGAGAACGTCGAGGAATCGACAAATTTGGATCAGCTTCAACACTGTGGCTCACGGCTGAGATTTTTTGAGTTGAACGACCCGGTTGAACAAGCTTTACTGTTTGCAGATTTAGTATCGAGCCTGTCGTCTTAAATTTAAACACCAAATTCTTAATAGAGGTCCTAGAAGGTGAATTATGTTGTCCGAAAATATCACGAATTTTACGAAATCTCACTTTAACAGAATCGCCACCGATTTTATAGCGAAAGTTAATTATTTTATTGCGATTTTCGTGCGAAATTGCATTCATTGTAACAATTGTCAATGCGTCAACTACGAAGACGTCAAAAAACTAAATGTCAAAACTATCGTGTTGTTGGTGTTGCCACATATGCGTGATAAGATTTACATCTATACCTAGCTGTGTAAGCCATAACCAGACATTGGATCATATCACTGTGGATGAAATGTAGCGTCATCCTCGCCCTAGAAGACCTTCAGATATGTGTATCCTCCAGTTACTCCTAGTTGCAACCTCAAGAACTCGGAGCAGGCCATCGCCCCCACTCCTTGCTGATGAATAGTTGGAGACTATCCGGACTCCTCATCTAGAACCTAAGAAGCTTAAGAACACAACCGCAATCATGCTCACTGGACATGGACCATTCATTGTGTTCATTGTGAATGATCGGATCCACCCAACTCAAATGATGGCCTCGACAGCACAACGACCACGATACTCTCGAAGGGCCAACCTCAATAATCAGTTAAAGAACAGCTAAAATGCTAAAAAGGCAAATAGCTGAACTCTCTGGGGCTT
This sequence comes from Trichopoda pennipes, assembly GCA_030448955.1. NCBI lineage: Eukaryota > Metazoa > Arthropoda > Insecta > Diptera > Tachinidae > Trichopoda > Trichopoda pennipes. The sequence goes on along the minus strand of JASKUP010000056.1, from coordinate 2,467,796 downwards.
TACTGATTCCCGCGGAAATATAGTGGCATTGTCCAGTTGGCTCCTGCTAGTCTTGAAGAGGACTGGGCTCCCTTTTACCCCCGAGGACACATGTAATGACGGTGAGATTCCGTCAAGACATATAAATGTGCAACTGGGGTGCATATGCGTAGGATTTTCATAGAAACAGCAAAAGGTATCAAATCAAAAATAAATGGAATTTGTTCATGAGGTGCCCTTCCGTTGAAGCCACCCTTTAGAGAGTATCAACCTTTTAACGTTTTTATATGCCTCTAAAACTCCTTCCAACTGGCCTGGTTGAAAATTCCAAGTTTGAAGAAATATAAAACGGCACATCTCGTAAAACAGTTTCGCACGTTTCACTATTTCCATGTAAATATCCGATTATTTAGAAAAGCGGAATTTATGCCTTGTTAACAGTGCTCTGCTAACATTTTAACAGAGTTCTGTTAAATGAAAAATTCAAACTCAAAGTGAACAATTTTACAATTTATTTTCAAACACATTAAGTTAATTTGATTGATTCTTAGCTAATGTTAAAAACTATCAATGTCAGGGATGGCGCTGGCAGTATGCACGAAATATAAAATCAAAAGGTTAAAAAACTTTTAATAGGACCTGAATTTGAGTAAGTTGCAAAATTAGAAACGCTATATTGTTGTGCTAAGACTAGTCCTAGGCAACTTGGTTGATTCTTAGCTCATGTTAAGAGCTATCAATGTCAGGGCTGGCAGTTGCGGCGTACACAAAATATGAAAACAAAAGATTTGCGAAAGAAGTTTTCAGTAGGAACTGGATTTGTGTAAGTGGCAAAATTAGGAATGCCATATTCTCGTGTTAGGACTGGTCTTTAATTTTAACTATAAATCTTAAATACGTAAACCTGTCCGCAGTCACCGTCTAGAGCCAAGTTATCCCTTCGATCTCTGTCCTGGATTTTTTTAAATAAAAGCTCTTTTAACAAATAATTTTCTTTACGAAAAGTATCAAAGGAACATTTTAGTTCTGGCCTCCCCAAAAAAAAAAACCAAAAATATGTTGCCTATTGTTAGGCAAAAAATAATTGTTTTAAAAAGAAAAATGTATGTAATTTTTGCTCTTTATAAATTATTATTAAAAATTTTCATTTAACCGTTGGTTTACTTGTTTATAATCCCCAGAGTATATAATTTTTAAGAATTAATTTTTGTCATTTTTATAAATAATTTGTTGTTGTTGTTGTTGGTGTTTCTGGGTGAGAGTTTGCCAAACATTAAAAATTTTCCTTAATTTATTATTAGATGCTATTTTTAGCTACGCAGACTATGGCTGGCAAAACCTAAGTTTCAGAGAAAGTTTTTTCAGATTGAAATTCAGCTGCAAAAAATATGTAATATATTACAACAACAAATAAAAGTGTAGCATACTTTTTGGTGTTGTTTGGCTTTTTCTTTAAGTTCTTTGAAATATTTTTTTGTTAACAAAATCCAGCTTTGAAAAACTTCTGCCAACAAAAAAAAAGTATATAAAACTAAAGCTTGTTGCTGCTGATCATTATAATAAAGTATGGTCTTTGTGGCAGACTGTTGAAAATGTGGTTAAGCTTTATTTAACCGCAAACAAATAAGTAACAGTTCAAACAACTTCCGTTTGCTGGCTTCCATTTTGTTGTAAGTCAACGAGTCACAGGAAAACCAGAAAAATTAAACCCAAACGAGACAAAAGTAAAATAATTTCAGCTTGACTATAAACTAACAAAAGTGGAAGAAGGGGGAAAGGGGGAGAGAAAACGTTGGAAAAGAAGAAAACCGGAAAATGAAAAAAAAAAGAAATTAAAACATTCAAGCCAAATATGGTGGCTGAATGTGTTGAGAAATATTTGTTAGAAACAAAAGAACAAGAACATTTGTACGCAATGACTGCTGACTTTTTGGTAACTGCAGTGGTTTCAGTTTTACTGCAGAGTTAAAGTTTTTATTTGTAAATATTTTGCACAACTAAAATAGAAAATTTAATTTATGGAATTTTTAATTAATTTTTGTAAACAAACTATAAATATTCTTAATTAAATTAGAATTTAAGAACTTGCAAGAGCTTTTAATCTTAAGCTGTACAAAAAAGACTTAAGTAAATGCAAAAATTTGTTTTCCTTTAAACAAATTCCTGTAATAATAATACATAGATATACAAATTACTGGAAAATATTTTTAAGGTGGGAACAGTTTTTTTTGTAATGAGAACAGTTTTTAAATTCTTTAAAATAAAACGCAGAAAGAAGAATAAGTTAATTAAAAGCTACTATTTAACATTTTTAACAATTTTGTGCTAAGAACAGTTAATAATATTATCGAAAATATTAGTTTTGGTAAAATCTAATATTTTTATTTAAAAAATTATCTACTTAAACATTAATTTTTGAAATTAAAAAACATAATAATTTATTTTTGTAAAAAATTTAACGAATAAAAATGTTACTTTAAGGGTGGGAACAGTTTTTTGTAATGAGTACAGGTTCTTAGTTTCTTCAAAATAGGCACAGAAAGAAAAATAAGTTAACTTAAAGCTTTTTTTAAACATTTTCACCAATTTAGCTCTGAGAACAGTTTATAATATTAACGAAAATTTAAGTTTTAATATAAAATTATATTTTTAATTAAAAAAATCTTTTTAAACATTATTTTGACAAACTAAATAAGAAATTTCATTTTTTGTAAAAAAATTTACCCAATCAAAATATAATTTTTAGGGTGGGAACAGTTTAAAAATTTCACGAATAAAAGTATTTCTCCTCTAAAAAAAACTAAGATCAGTGCTTAAGCATTGCTTTTTAAAAAGCCAATATTTTATAAAATTTATTTACAATCATAAAAAATTAATTCCCACAAATATTTAAACTGTTCCCACTAAAGAAAATGTTTAAGGGTCTATAAATAATTTTTTTTTTTTGTAAAAATATCATGATAATGATAGCTTACATTGCCATAGCAATACACTAACAAAAATGTAAGTGTTCCCAGGAAAATAAAATTAGTTTTTAGCAGAGTAGCGAAGTGTTCACTCACTGTTCATACATGTATGAATATGTACATTTCATTTTTTAGCCGCTTCTTCTCATACATGTGTGAGAGACTGAAAAATATTTTGCGTTTTCTCATTTATGAATGCGACGATTTATTTTTTTCTTTGTATTCATAAGTGAAAAAATGAGAAACACACAAGTGTTCATTTTTAATATGTACAATTTTGATAATTTTTCATAAATGAAAAGGTCGTAAAAATATGTGCGTTAAGCATTCGTGTACATAAACGCACATATTTGATAATGCGCAATTGTCGGCGTATGTAGAAAAAAAAATGTTTTTTTTTTATTTCTTTTAGAATATATTGCAATATTGTATATTGTGTTAATATGTACCCATGTGTTTTTACTACATTTTACGGTAAACTGCGATCGTAGGTAGAAAATTTTTTCACATTCATTTATGAGAAATTTTATAAAATTTCAACGTTCATAAATGAACATGTACATTTATGAAAAATAACATTAATGAGAAGTAGCTGATTTATCATTTATCACATATGAATAAGACTAATAATTCTTGTTGTGCGCATTCATGTATGAACATAAGCAGAACATTTCTTCTTGTTCGTTTATGTGCGTGAAAAATAAATATAAAATTTTAGATTTCTCATTTATGAAAAATATCATGAATGTTGATTTTTGAATGTTCATACATGAAAAATTCTGAACCCTGGTTTTTAGCAATAAAAATTATTAATAAGACTATAATACAATCAGTATTTGGGGTATATGACAATACAAAATCAAGAAATTAGTTTATCTAGGTTAAAAAAAGAAAACGAACTCTTCCCATCAAGCAAGTGGAACGGTATTATGAGAAAATTAAAGTTAAACTTTTGTATAAGTTAAAAAGCTATAATTTCTTTTAATTTTTATAAACTAAAAAACTGTTCCCAGTTTAAGAAAACTGTTCCCAGTTTAAGAAAACTGTTCCCATCCAAATTTTTTATTTAATTATTTTCAGTTCAAAAATTTAATTTATTTAAAATATCTAAAGTCGAATTTAAGACTATAAACTGTTTCCACAACATATTAAGATAAAGAACAAAATTTATTTTATTTCTTGCATTTTACAAATATTGTAGAAAAATAAATTAAAAATTTCTGTTACAAAATTAAATATTTGAATTCAATATACATATATGTGTATGTACATATGTAAGTATGTATGTATGTATGTATGTATATCAGTATTCCTGAACCATTCCCATACCAAACTCTTAGCCATTTAACACTAAAGTGTGGTTTTCAGTATTTAATATGAAATTTTATATTTTTTTAAGTTTAAAAAGAAAAATTTTAACTGTTCCCACTTCATCAAAACTGTTCTCAAAATTATAAAAACTGAAATTTTTTAAAAACTTCTTTTAAAGGAACTGAATTGATATAACGTAATTAAAGTTAAAGTTGTTCCTTATTTACAGAACTGTATTCAATTAAAATTATAACATTTAAACTTAATATTCTTTCATATTTTTCCAATGCAATAAATTAGAAATAGAATTTAAAACTACAACTGTTTCGCTGCACATTTAGAAATTAATTAAATACTTCTTTCAGCTTAAATCAACACAAAAATTCCAAGAATAAAAATTCGAATAAAAATTTTCGGTGTAACAAAAGGAAACTAAACGCAAATAATTCCTTTTTTTGGAGAAATGAAAATATGTATGAAAACTTTTTTTACAAAGGAATAAACGATAACAAACATTGCCAAACTAAAATTAAAACCTTGCAAAAGAAAATATAACAGCCTTAACAAAGTATACAACGACTCAATTATACCCAACTGTATGCTACTGTATTTTATTCTCTAAAGAAACCCATTTTTCAAAGACCGAAATTTTATTGTTCAATACACACATGTTCATATGTGCATATGGGTGTGTATGTGTGTGTATTTTGTTTTTCTTCTTAACACAAAAGAAAACCACCAAAGAACATTAAAAAAATACGCCACAGACTTTTTGTTGGTGGGGTTTCTTTGTACAAAGGACTTATATAAAGGATACAAAAAATGGGAACACTCAAAAACAAAGTTAAAAGCAATCAAAAAAATTTTATTGAAAACATTCTCAACACACACACACACACAAAGGATTATTAAAAGAAAAGAAATTATTGCATGGTTTTAGGAGTTCTTTTTTAGGTTAATGTTCAATAAGTGTTAAACACATGTTATTAATAGAGACCGAATTAAAGGATTTCATTAAAGTTGTAATATATCGGGTTTTCCAACGAGAAATTTGTTTTTCAATTTGTAACGACCAAAAGTCCGGAGTCGTTTTTGGTCACACAGAGAACTGTCTGACAACAGTCACGGGTCAATCCCTATCTTTTATTTAAATGTATTTGCTAAGATAATGAATTTATATTTAAATTGCTATATTTTTCTACAATGCATCTATTTATACACGCACATATTTATTTAGTTATAGAATCATTTACTAAAAATATGAATTCATGTATTTACTTATATAAGCATGTAGTTATAAGTATTTATGTTGACGTACGATTTAGTTCTAGTTATTATTGTAATTAGCCACGAAGGCATACGAGTATTGTAATTAGTAACATTCATATTGTAAAACTGGCTGCAGCTCGGTGGTGAAAACAGCCGTCGGCTGTGGTGTACTTACTACCGAAGTAATGTAAGTGTGTTTGTGCATTGGTGTGTGGTAGGAAAAAGAGTATAAAAGCGCAAACATCAATCAGAATAAATCAATTGGTGTGCGACCGGCAACAGGAGCAAAGGTAAATATCTTCTTCAACTTCTTTATTTATTTTTTTGGACTGGTAGTCAGAGTATAAACAGAGCCGTGGTAATACCCAGCCGAATTTATATTCTGAGACAGGACAGAACTGTGACATAGCGACCACAAACGGAGCCGTGGTAATACCCAGCCGAGTTTGTGTCCGCAGTCTATTTGTTTTATTATTTTTTGGACTGGAAGTCAGAGTATAGATAGAGCCGTGGTAATACCCAGCCGAATTTATACTCTGAGACAGAACTGCGACGTAGCGTCCACAAACAGAGCCGTGGTAATACCCAGCCGAGTTTGTGCCCGCAGTCGACGTAGACAGTGACGTTCGCTGAATACGGACCGCGTGAAGCAGAAGATATTTGCTGAAGCCGCCTGCATACACACCAGTGCACAAGATTCAAGCCCGAGCTGCAGTCAAGTTGCGAATTAGGATTAGGCAACCCCTTTCCTGAATAAAGGACAAGATTGTGAGCAAGGCTTCGTCTTTTTTTTGGAATCGACACAACACGACCCTGGACGCCGCTGAGCATACCTCAGCTACCAGGAAAACGTGTCGTTACATTTGGCGCCCGAGCAGGGACCCTTATAGGGTTACAAAAGGAAGAGAGAGAGAGGTTACGCCGCTGCCGCCGTACCGTTACCAGGTGCCGCCGCTGCCACTGTACCATTACTAAGGTGCCGCCGTAACACTACTACTGTGTGCTGCCATCACATCAGCAAGATGTTGAAGACATCATGGGCGTATGCCTTACGCAAGGAGGACTTGGTGAAATACCTGGGAATCTTTGCCCAAGACCCCTCGGGCAATGTAGAAGAGCTGAGGAAGCGGTTCGCTAGGTTCTTAGCAACAGAACATAGCGAGAAGCGTAAGCAAGAGCTTTTGGAGTTGCAATCCAGGCACGAGTATTTGCCTGGCACCACGCAACTGCCACTACCAGGACCAACTGAGACTGGTCACACCAAACTGGACACACCTTTGAAGGATGAGACAATCCGGGTACCCACAATAGAAGCCATCACGCCCAATCCCTCGCCTGTTAAGCCATTCACACAACCGACGGGAGCCGATATGGGCAGCACAACATCAACCCGCCATGACGAACGAATCATGGTGGTAGAGCAGGTCCGTAAATGGGGTCTGAAATATGCGGGTGGCAAAGACCCTCTAGAATTTGTGGAACGAGCGGAAGAGCTCGCCGAGATATACAATGTGGACATCAACCAGCTGCCGAGAGTGATGCCAGAAATTTTGAAAGAGAAGGCCTTGATCTGGTTTCGTAACAATAATCGCCACTGGAACCACTGGCACTCTTTTAAGAAAGATCTATGCGCGTTTTTCCTGTCCTCCAACTATTTTGAGAAACTGGAAGACGAAATCCGGAAGAGACTGCAACGGCCGAAAGAACCCTTTAAAGAATATGTGCTGTCACTACAACAACTGATGCGACACAGTAGCCTTACAGAAGCACAAAAGGTGGAAAGAATCTTCCGCAACGCGCGAGCTGAATACCAGTGGTATATTAGGAGGAAAGATTTCATTTCATTGGGTGAGCTGCTCCAACTGGCTGATGATTTGGAGAGTATACCTGCTGCACCTCTAAACCGAGGTGAGCATTATCGTATGCTAAGAAGAACTACAGCCAAGGTGCCACCAGGGGTGGTACAGTGTGACAATAACCCCAAAGCCAACGAAACCACTCTGATCTGGGACGAAGACAGACTACGCGCCATTCTGCTGATTGAGGGACAGTCCGTGGATGCCATCATAGACACCGGGGCCACGCAAAACTTCATTACCCCCAGAAAACTGAGGAGTTTTAATAAAGTGCCACAGAAAGCGGCTAGCATCAACGTACTCTTGGCTGACGGTACAAAGAAGGTTATTAGCCATTCCGTACATTTGAAGGTGACGTTGGGTAACAAGACATCCCGGGTAGAATTCCTTCTGCTAGACGATGCCACTGAGGACATCATACTGGGCCTGGATTTCTTGAGGAAAGTCAACGCGGTCATCTCTTGCGCCGGCCTAAATGCGCGGAGTACGAGAGAAGTGCAGTCGGGAACAACACCCGCGGACAACACGGTAAGTGGCATTCTAAGGACACAGAAAGTCCAACATGAGATTAAGATCCACAACACCGCAAAGAAAAGAACGGTGTCCCGAGACTACCAACAAGAGGCGGCCCGATTGTTAGAAGACGAGTTACCCAAATTAAAAAGGGTCCAAGGAATAACGGCTAGCACGAAACATCGAACTGTTATGAAGAAAACAGAATGTCTCGGACACGTTATTACCCAAAGAGGGATAAAAACGAACCCCAATAGAATAGCCGCTATTTCTGAGCTACCGGCGCCCCAAAATGTCACAGAAGTTAGACGCTTCCTTGGAATTACCTCGTGGTACCGAAGATTCGTGCCCGATTTTGCCTCCGTAGTGCAACCACTAACACAGTTGCTGAAAAAGGGCAAACATTGGAAATGGCGAATTAAACAGCAAAGGGCATTCGAACAACTAAAGGCGAAGCTGACGTCCGCACCAATTTTAGCCTGCCCCGATTTCAACGAGACGTTTGTGCTACAGACGGATGCCAATCAATACGGGCTAGGGGTGGTCTTAACCCAGACCCTAAATGGCGAGGAACGAGTGATAGCATATGCCAGCCGGCACTTAAATGCCGCCGAGAAGAACTACTCAGCCACGGAAACGGAGTGTTTAGCCATAATATGGGGAATCCGGAAGATGCGTGCGTACCTTGAAGGTTATAAGTTTGTAGTCATCACCGATCATTTATCCCTCAAATGGTTAAACAATATCGACAATCCCACTGGTAGACTGGCCAGGTGGGCATTGGAACTTCAACAGTATCAATTTTCGGTCCAGTATCGCAAGGGTAAGCAAAATGTGGTGGCAGACGCATTATCACGACAACCCAGGGATGCTATTAAATTGGTCCAAACTGTTTATCAGGCTCCATGCCCATGGATAACACAACAAATGAGGGAAGTGCGAGAACAACCTGAGAGATTTTCAGATTTCTCCATCCAGAATAACCAGCTGTATAAACATTCCACACGAAGTTGGAACGACGAAGATTGCACACCATGGAAGTTGTGTGTACCGACATCCATGCGGGAACAGGTCATCCAAGAGAACCATGGCACTGCAGCAGGAGGACACTTCGGAATGAGAAGAACACTCAATAAGGTCGCCAGCCGATACTCCTGGCCAGGTATGTCACGAGACATCGGTAGATACGTGCGAAGTTGTAAGTCTTGCCAACAATACAAGGCAATGCAACAACTACCTGCCGGGGAAATGTTGACCAGAATTCCCACCGAACCATCGGCCTTTAATACCAGCGTATCCGAATCCACGGATTATTCGCCCCCTTATCTCACCCAAGGACGAGAACCCCGACTGCCCAATGCCCTTTACGACAAGGTCACCATAGGCACAGGGGCACGCAACCCCGATCCAGATGATCGAAGTCAGGAACTCCGCGAGGTATTTACGATCGTTCGCCGGAATCTGGAGAAGGCATCACAGAAACAACAACATTACTATAACCTACGTCGCCGAAGGTGGAAGCCCAAAATAGGTGACCAAGTATGGGTACGACAACATCCGCTCTCTAAGGCCAGCGATAAGTTTGCGGCAAAGCTCGCACCGAAATTTGGGGGACCCTATATAGTTACGGGGTTTATATCTCCGGTAATTGTACGTCTTCGGGAGACACAAAGTGCTAAAGAGCGAAATGCGCATTTGAGTGAACTTAAACCTCACCACCACTCAGACTAATCGACCATCTTGTGTGTTCTCTCATTTCATCACAGAAGTAGAACGAAGGATGGCCACAGCATTGGGTGAAAATAAATCGGAAAGGAGTAACCTGTGTCCGAGTGGCCGAGAAATTCCGCCCATCAGAGGAGGAGGTGGTGTAACGACCAAAAGTCCGGAGTCGTTTTTGGTCACACAGAGAACTGTCTGACAACAGTCACGGGTCAATCCCTATCTTTTATTTAAATGTATTTGCTAAGATAATGAATTTATATTTAAATTGCTATATTTTTCTACAATGCATCTATTTATACACGCACATATTTATTTAGTTATAGAATCATTTACTAAAAATATGAATTCATGTATTTACTTATATAAGCATGTAGTTATAAGTATTTATGTTGACGTACGATTTAGTTCTAGTTATTATTGTAATTAGCCACGAAGGCATACGAGTATTGTAATTAGTAACATTCATATTGTAAAACTGGCTGCAGCTCGGTGGTGAAAACAGCCGTCGGCTGTGGTGTACTTACTACCGAAGTAATGTAAGTGTGTTTGTGCATTGGTGTGTGGTAGGAAAAAGAGTATAAAAGCGCAAACATCAATCAGAATAAATCAATTGGTGTGCGACCGGCAACAGGAGCAAAGGTAAATATCTTCTTCAACTTCTTTATTTATTTTTTTGGACTGGTAGTCAGAGTATAAACAGAGCCGTGGTAATACCCAGCCGAATTTATATTCTGAGACAGGACAGAACTGTGACATAGCGACCACAAACGGAGCCGTGGTAATACCCAGCCGAGTTTGTGTCCGCAGTCTATTTGTTTTATTATTTTTTGGACTGGAAGTCAGAGTATAGATAGAGCCGTGGTAATACCCAGCCGAATTTATACTCTGAGACAGAACTGCGACGTAGCGTCCACAAACAGAGCCGTGGTAATACCCAGCCGAGTTTGTGCCCGCAGTCGACGTAGACAGTGACGTTCGCTGAATACGGACCGCGTGAAGCAGAAGATATTTGCTGAAGCCGCCTGCATACACACCAGTGCACAAGATTCAAGCCCGAGCTGCAGTCAAGTTGCGAATTAGGATTAGGCAACCCCTTTCCTGAATAAAGGACAAGATTGTGAGCAAGGCTTCGTCTTTTTTTTGGAATCGACACAACACGACCCTGGACGCCGCTGAGCATACCTCAGCTACCAGGAAAACGTGTCGTTACAAATTGTGGCAATACTTCCTCCCCGGGGGCACATTGATATATGTTAACGGAATCTCACCGTCATTACATGTATCCTCGGGGGTAAAAGGGAGCCCAGTCCCCTTCAAGGCTAGCAGGAGCCAACTGGACAATTTCACTATATTTCCACGGGAATCAGTAAAGCCCCAGAGTTCAGCTATTTGTCTCTCAGCCCTTTAGCTGCTATCTGGCTGTTTATTGAGGTTGGCCCTTCGAGAGTGTCGTGGTCGTTGTGCTGTCGAGGCCCTCGTTTGAGTTGTGTGGGTCGGATCATTCACAATTCACACAATGAATGGTCCAAGTCCAGTGAGCATGATTGCGGTTGTGTTCTTAAGCTTCTTGGGTTCTGGATGAGGAGTTCGGATAGTCTCCAACTCTTCATCAGCATAGAGTGAGAGCTGCGACCTGCTCTGAGCTCTTGAAGTTGCAACTAGGAGTGACCGGAGGATATACGTATCTTAAGGTCTTCTAGGGCGAGGATGACGCTACATTTCATCCACAGTGATATGATCCACTGTCTGGTTATGGCTTACACAGCTAGGTATAGATGTAAATCTTATCACGCATATGTGGCAACACCAACAACATGATAGTTTTAGTTTTTTGACGTTTTCGTAGTAGACGCATTGGCAATTGTTACAATGAATGCAATTTCGCACGAAAATCGCATTAAAAAAATTAACTTCTGCTATGAAAATGGTGGCGGTTCTGTTAAAGTGACATTTCATAAAATTCGTGATATTTTCGCACAACATAATTCACCTTTTAGGACCTCTATTAAGAATTTGGTGTTTAAATTTAAGACGACAGGCTCGATACTAAATCTGCAAACAGTAAAGCTTGTTCAACCGGCTCGTTCAACTCAAGAAATCTCAGCCGTGAGCCACAGTGTTGAAGCTGATCCAAATTTGTCGATTCCTCGACGTTTTCAACAATTGGGGTTATCCAAAACCATCACATGACGAATTTTGCCTAAGGATTGGACTTTAAAGTTCAAGTTCAAGGACTTTAGTTCAACTGGTGCAGGAATTAAAGCCGACCGACCATTCACATCGCCGTAGATTAGCTCCATTCTTTCAGTAACAATCAGCTGGTTTTTTTTAAAAATCATTTTTTCACACGAAGCCCATTTTCACTTGTCCGGGTATGTCAACAGGAACAATTTTCGCATTTGCGACTTCTGAAAATCCTAGGGCGATGAGCGATTATTGAGAAGTATGTGAATGCTCAACGTGTCACTGTATAGTGCGCTATGTAATCTGTAGGCGTGATTGGGCCGTTTCTTTCCAAGATTATGCTGAAAATGCACTAACGGTCAATGGATCACGCTATTGCGAGATGCTAACAACTCAATTTTGGTCTATTATTGACGACGTCAATATCACTGACATGTGGTTTCCAGAGAACAGTGCCATATGTCTCACAGCCAATGAAACGATCAATTTATTGCAAACCAAATTTCCCTATCGCATAATTTTACGACAATCAGCAGTAAATTGACCAAAGAGACCATGTGATTTAACACCGCTGAATTATTTTTTGTGGGGCCATGTTAAAGAACGAGAGTCTATACGGAGCCAATCAAATCGATTTCAGCCTTAAAACTCAAATTCAGTGATGTGAATAATGAAATATTACCGCCATTTTGTCAAAAAGTGATTAAAAACTTTGCTGAAAGAAGCGACATCTATCGGCTTGATCTTGGTAACCATTTGCCAAATACTATTTTTCATTCATAATTATCGAACTTTTCTCTCCGTAGTACAATAAAAATTTGAAACATTTTAGTCAAAATTTCTTTGCTTTTAGAAAACAAACATCTTGTTGAAAAACCCTTTCATTTCACGTTAAAGGTGAGCTAAGCGAGATATGAGTTTTCTATGGCTCAAACAAACTAAAGAAATTCTGATTTAAGAAAATATTGATTTTACAAAAATTTCTCTGGATTACAGTGTAACGATATGTAGACTTATGTACCTCCTCTGGGATAAGTGGTTTTCAAAAGGCTGGACTAAAGGCTGGAGATTCTGTAGTAGACAAAAATAAATTACAACCTGAACTGTGCAAAAAGAAATGTTACTTTATTCGGTGCAATAAATTTTCAATAACGCCGGTAGTATTATACTGGCCGACAGAGGGCGCTTTAACTTAAAGATGAAATATATTTTATGCGTATTAATATTTTTTTAATGTTTCTTTTTCAGCATTTTAAAAACTGTTTAAATTATTTTAAAGATAATTTTATTTTTCTATTTTACGACCCTTTAAAATATCAACAATAACAGATAAGACAGCTGATAACTATACTATTTTGTGTTTGCTAATATTTAAACAGCGGCATATACGAATTTCAAAATGTCTTTAAATTAAGCAGCAGACAGAAAAAAAGAAACAGAGTTGAGACAGTGTTGCCCCTTAAAAAATTGGCCAAAAAGGATTAAACGATTTTTGTCACGCTAAATTTCAAGTTTAAAATTTATTAGTGTTTTAGTGATTAGGTATTCTGTGCAATTAAAAAAGTCTAGACGAAGTTTGGAGAATTCATGCCACTATATTGGGACACCCTTTAAGTTAAAGTTTTAATTTTTTTCTAGTTACTGCTATAGCGTTCCTAATGCAAGTCCAAGGTGTTTGTGTGTGGGTCCAAAAAAAAACAATTTTATATATTTAATATTATTACATTACTTGTGGAACACCCTTTAATTAAAACAAAAAACAAGTTAAAGCAGCTAAAGTAATACACCTTAAAAATTTAATTATTACAAGTCCAGAAAAAGAATGCTGTGTTACACGATCTGACCAACAGAATAGATGGAATGTAGGGTGACTTTTTCTCAAAAAACCAAATATACGGAATCTTAGCAATGAAACTCAGTTTTATTTACTTAAATATGTCAAAAAACAAAACTGTCGTATTTCCAGTGATGATAATCCACCAGTGAATGTTGCGACAGCTTTACATCGAGAAAAAACGGGCTAATGGGCTTTATGGACTTGTGGTATATTATTGGTCCGTGGTTCTTTAAAAGCGATGCTGATTAGTATGTTACAGTCAATGATTAATGACTATTCGTTCGTCAATTAAACACTTATCATGTGCAGCAGCTGTGGTCTCAACAACACGGCGCAATATGTCACACAGCTCATGCTGCAGAACGTGATAAGATTTACATCAGTACCTAGCCGTGTGGTGGATCAAACCTCTTTGGGTAATATATGTAAAGTGCACCCATGCTATAGGAAACCGAAGCATAATACTATCTAACAGGTCATTCCTAGTGGCAATTTCGAGAGTATGGAACAGCGCTGCTACACCCACACCTTGTGGAAGATTTGGAGACTTTCCAACGTTTCGTCCAGAACACATGACATAGCATGCCCACTGGATCCGGATCATTCACCCTGTATTCTTGGTCAAAAGTGAGATGATCCGGCCACCTTAATCATTTTATGAGGGCCTGCGAAACCACAAACATAACGATACTCCCCAAAGGCCCAACCTCAATTATCAGTAAGAGAACAGCAAAAGCTCAATTCTGGGATTCCCGTGGAAATAAAGTGAAAGTTTCCCAGTTAGCTCTTGTTGACACATATCGTGAGATTCCATCAAGACATATCAATGAACCCCGGGGGGATAGCTCCTGCTATAATTGATTTGTGGATGAACACATTGGGTTACCGCATAACTTTACGTTTCGGTTTTAAAAATAGGCCTTTAAGAATTTTGCGATTTAACTGGCTAAAAGGAAGTACAAAAGAAAAACGCCTAATCTAGCAATTTAAATAACTAAAATGGCAACACTGGCTATTTAGATTAACAGAACTTAAAAATAGTTAAGAATATTTATGATTTCAAAAGATAAGAAAATTTTGAAATTGAAATCTAAAAGACAAGAAATTTTTTGATGAAATTTTTAGTGATGCTGCGAACGCATATTAGAGATGTTTAAAATAATTTTCCTGTTCTGCTTAGTTTTGGCTATGGATGAGGGAGCTGTAAGTAAAGTTTTAAAAATGATGAATAGAAATTTCTTTGTTTAAGTTAAAGATCCTGTTTGTTTCCTTTTGCCACAACAGCACGCTAATGAAAACAACACTAGTTACGAACTTGTGACTAACTATATCAATTTGAGAAGACTCGGATTTTCGGAAGTTTTACAAAATTATGACAAGACATTGAATAATTTTAATAAAGATTTTTCTAAAAGCTTAATGAAGCTAAACAGAGAGCTTTCAGAGATTCCCCATATTATTGACGAGAATAACGAGTGTCAAACTGCATTCGATGATCATATTAATTTAGAAAAGTCCTGTTTCCATTCGAATATGACGTATTGTAAGTCAATTGTCACGGGTTGTATTATTTTAGCTGGCAACCATGTATCCGGCTTGTTGCGTTGCGCCGTTCAAACTAAAGCTGAATTGCAGGACTTTGTTGTACAAAATTTTGAAAAGAATATTGCAAACTGTACGCAGCAGATGCTCAATATTCCGACTTCAAACTACAACGAGTGTGTTCTTAAAGTGGTGGGTTTTTGGAAAATTTCTATTTTTTTGAAAATTTTTTATTTAAAAAATATTTTTTAGGTAAACCAAGGAAACACCTACTCATTCGAAAATCAATTTAAATTTAATGGCAAAATGGAAGAGGCCATAAAAATGCGAAGGAAAGTATTAAAAAAGCTAAAGATTTTAGTCACAGCTTATAAATACAGACCCTCAGAGCAGTATTAACTAACTTTAAAATAACCGTAACCGATTTTCAAACTTCTAAACGGTTTTATATTGAGAGATAAATTTTTCTGGTTTTCCTGTGACTCGTTGACTTACAACAAAATGGAATTTTTTTGTGAAATGTTACTTATTTGTGTGGTGTTAAATAAAGCTTAACAGTCTCCCATAAAGATCCTTTTTTATTTTAATGATCAGCAGCAACAACGTTTTAGTTTTATATATTTTTTTTTATTTAGACAAGTTTTTCAAGGCAGAGAAAAATATTTCAAAGAACTTAAAGAAAAAGCCAAACAACACCAAAAAGTATGCTACACTTTTTTGTTGTTGTAATATATTTTCAGCTGAATTTCAATCTGAAAAGACTTTCTCTGAAACTTAGGTTTTGCCAGCCATAGTCTGCGTAGCTAAAAATAGCATCTAATAAATCAAGGAAAATTTTTAATGTTTGGCAAACTCTCACCCAGAAACACAAACAACAACAACAAAAAATTATTTATAAAAATGACAAAAATTAATTCTTAAAAATTATATGACCCTGGGGATTATAAACAAGTAAACCAACGGTTAAATGAAAATTTTTAATAATAATTTATAAAGAGCAAAAATTACATACATTTTTCTTTTTATAACAATTATTTTTTGCCTAACAATAGGCAACATATATTTTTTTTTATGGGAGGCGCACAACTATTGCGTTTTTATTATTAAAAATTTTCCTTTGAAACTTTTGAAGCAAAATTTATTTTAATAGTGCTTTTTATTATAATAGACTTTTTATTTTCAAAAAATCAAGGTTAGACACGGAAGGGATAACTTGGCTCTAGACGATGACTGCGGACAGGTTTACATATTTAAGATTTATAGTTTAAACTAAAGACCAGTCTTAACACGAGTACATAGCGTTCTTTTGTGTGGCTTTTAGCTGCAGTTTGAAACGACATCGACTGGTCACCCTAATGTATAATTACAGCTGACACAAGCTGATTTCTATTAAAAACAGCTGATTGATGTCAGATGCTCAAATGCTTTGAGAGATTAAAACTAGAATAATCTTAAATTAAATTTTGTATCAAATAACTTTATAATGTAAATTTAATATAAACAATCTTTTAATATATCTTCACATGTCATGTATAGATACTCGTTTATTTTACAGTGTCAAATTTGACAGAGCAACTGTAGGAAAAATAAAAACATGTCGTCTGAAATGTTTGTCGTCTTAATGCTGAAGTCGTTTATTTAATTTCCTTTTTAAGATTTTCAAACTAAATTTCTTGTAATTACTTAATTAAAAATTAAAATAAATTATTTCAAAATTACTGTAGCATATTTAAGGGCTGATGTTACAAAGAGGTTTCAAAAAAGCATTAAGATAATTTCATATATTGCAGTTGTTATTGTTATATTAACGACAATAAAGGCAACAAACTGAATTGTAAGACATACATTCTTCAGAAATTTACAAAGACGACTTTGTAAATATGTAATAAGAGTATTGTGTGTAAGTGTGAGTGTGTGTGTGTATTTAACATTAATATATATATATATAAAATCACTTACATTGATATACCATTTTATTCTGCTACAAAAGATGTTTATAATTATTTTCATACAGAGACGAAACTTAAATGATGAAATGTAAATTATTCATGTGTAAATAACATCCCTTTTTTTACCTTTGCATACAGCAAGGAAGCAACTCCCTTAATCTTATGCCAGGTGATAGTCGAATATTTATATTTATTATAACATGTTTGCGACACAAATCTCTTATAAATCAATTCTCAATTTCTTAATAATTCCCCACAATATCTGCTATACTTTTGCTTTATATTGTCTTTCATTGCATATAATCATGCATATGCATGTCAAATGGGATCCTTTTGATTTCTTCTTAAGAACAACAAAAAAAAAACAACAAAAAAGAATTTTATGAATGCTTCATTACCTGGGTAAACTTAATAAAGTCTGTAACATTTTAAGCAGCATAAAATAAATTTCGAAAATAAGCAAAACAACTGAATTTCTTTAACTTTATATTTTTCGAATGTGTTGCATATGTTAGGGAGCTTTTCAAATTGAATTTTATATATGATGAATACAAAAAAGCATCAAACTAAAGAATAATATACAGAAAATGAATATTTTTTAGTCACTCTATATAATTAAATTTACTTTAAGATAGAAATTACAATTTAAGAAACAACAAATTTCTGTTAAAGATTTTACAAGACACTATTTCTTTAATAAATAATTTCATCAGTCATAATTTTTCTTAAAAAAATTTTCATCAGTCATTGTTTTTTTTTAATCATAAAATTTCAATAGTTTCGATTTATTAAATATTCTTACGCATAATTGCTCGCGAAAATGTTTATCAGTCATAACTTGTCTTAAAAAAACTTTCATCAGTCATTGTTTTTTTAATCATAAAATTTTATTAATTATAATTTTTTATAAAAGAATATTCTCACGTATAATTGATCTCGAACATTTTTATCAGTCATAATTGTCGTATAAATTTTATCAGTTATAAGATTTCTATTAAAATTTTATAAGGCGTTATTTTTAATAAATAATTACATCAGTCATAAATTGTCTTAAACAAAATTTTCAAATTTTTATAATAAAATTTCATCAGTTAGCATTTTTTACAAAAGAATATTCTCATACATAATTGCACGCGAAAATTTTCATCAGTCATAATTTCTCTTTAAAAAAATTTCATCAGTCATTATTTTTCTATCATAAAATTTCATTAGTTACGATTTTTTATAAAAGTATATTCTCACGCATTATTTATTTCGAAAATTTTCATGATTTCGAAGTGTTGCCAGGATCATTAGAAAAATTTTTGTAAAATTTACTAAACGCCGAAAAATAGACTATTGTTGTGATTTTTGCTAAATAGTCCCTTGAATTATTTATTAATAAATTTTCGTGGTGACAGTGAAAAGAAAACAGTTTAGAAGTTTTAAAATCAGTTATCGTTGTTCTAAAGGTGGTTAGTAAGGTAGGTGGCGACTGGATAGTGTGCGTTGGAAAATTGAAACTGAATTCCTGAGCTCTTTTAGTGTCTTCCTTTCCATGTTGATTGCCTCCTTCATTTTGAGTTTAAATACTTTTTGATTATCTCTAACGAAAGTGTTGCCATAGAGCCATAATTACAGACTTTTTCATATATCAATTGAACACCCATGATGCGCAGCAGCTGTGGTTTCAACAAGACGGTGCAATATATCAGATAGCTCCTGCCATATTTAATTTTTTGAGGAATACTCTTGGTAACCGCCTAGTTTCACGTTTTGGACCTGTGGAGTGGTTTCGAAGGTTGTGCGATTTAACAGCGGTAAACTATTTTCTATCGGGATATGTGAAGTCACTAGTGTGCTTCGATAAGTCCAATTGACTATTAATCGCTTGGAGAATTACATTCACCTCGTTAGTCCCCCCGAGGGCACATTTATCGGTCTTTATAGAATGCTTGACTATCTAAACTTGTGCCGCTGGAAGTATAAGGGAGCCCAGTCCCCTGAAGGCAGCAGGGGTCAACTGGAAAGCTCCACGTTATTTCCACGGGACATCAGTAAGCCCCAGAGTTTCCGCTAATTATTTCTTTAGACTTTTAGCTGCTTCTCTGACTGATTATTGAGGTTTGCCCTTCGGGAGTATCGTGGTGGTTGTGGTTTTGCGGCCCTCACATGAATTTGATTATGAGGGCCAGGATCATCCCGCCTTTAATCACACCTACGGGTGAATGATCCAGATCCAGTGAGCATGCTAATCATGTCTTCTGAGCAGGAGTTAGATAGTATCCAGCTCTTCAGCAAGGAGTAGTGGTTTGCAATCCTGCTCTGGAACCTCTAAAATTGCAACTAGGGATGACCTGTTGCTAGAATTAGTCTTTGGCTTCCTAGGACGTGAATGACGTTGCTTTCCATTCACAATGGTTTGACCACCATGTGATTAAGGCCCGCGGCCAGGTGCAAATGTAAATCTTATTACGAAATTCGCCTCGTTAGTGCCAATATATGTAAGGCGATGAACGTTTAATGTCACTGAGAATTTTATATCCTGATTAGGCTACGTCCGGTCTTACCACTCTCGGAATCCGACCAATGACTTAGAAATACAACCAGTTGCCCGCGGGGCTACGGCCCTCTTTTGGTTGTTGGTGAGTCCTCTTGGGGAACAACTTGTTGGCTGTGGTTCAAAAAAAAATATCCTAGCTGCGTTTGCAACAGAACCAGGTGGTGGATAACGTCCATCTCTTAAACAAGGAGTGGGGGCACGGCGCTGCTACCGTCCATTCGAAAATTGCTTATATGCACCGAGTGCGTATGCGTCTTAGGGCGTGGGTGGATGGATTTTTCTACATCCGGTGGTAAGACCACCATCGGATTATGGCCACATGGCTCGGTGTCGATATAAATCTAGTCACGCTCGGTCCAGTTCAGCCGGTGGTAGCTTTATTTCAGAAATCATGTTGAAATTAAAATGCCACAAGATTATTTTTCGAATAAAGTAAATTTCATGACCATTTTAAAAATTCCTCTTTATTTTATTCCATTTCACAGTTCTACACCTCTATAAAATACACCCTTTGTAACATCTTTAGTTACTTTTATAACTACTTGAAGATGTAGTTTGTGCTCAGATCTTTTTTTGAAGTTCTTTTTTTTAAAAGTCCATAATAATATATGTTTTTTTTTGTATTAACATTTCTTTTTAAATTCTACTGCCTACATTTAGGCTTAAATTGATTTATTTTAAACTCTTTTTTTAACTATATTTTCAATTGGATTATTTTTAATTTAGTTAATCTCAGTTTAATTTAATTAAATTTAATTTTTTAGGGTTGATTTGGAAAAAATAAATATTTTTCAATTTCATTGCCTACTTTAAGGCTTTAGTATATAATTTTTGAAACTCTTTTTTTAACAATGTATTTTTAAATTTTTGTTTTTTTTCAACTTTTATTTAGTTTCTCTTTTGAAACATGTTGTTGATTAACTGGTTCAGCTTTGGCTTTAGCTGGTATTTTTCCGATTTTTTTCGAAGATTTTTCTTTTAATAGTAAAATTTCTTTGGTGGCAAAAAATTGCCTCGCTCTAGTCAAGGGAGCATTTTAATTATTCATTGCTGTTGACAAAAAATCCTAAACTTTTTCTGCAGCTTGAGTTTATTTTATTAGATGGCATTTTTTGAAGGAACACACCACACACACACACACACACATATCTTATCTCTAATGATTTTCAGCTTGAGTTGCTAAAATTACCCAAACTACGACAATGTTCCGCAAAACAACAAAAAAAAATTTTTTGTTGTTTCTTTTAAAAAAAAGGTCTCATGTGGGTTTTGTGACACTCCTTCGTTCAAAAATAATAGAGATTGTATTTTGCCATCTCCGTCTAGATTTTTATTTTTTTGTTATGTGCAAAAATTCTTCTTCTTCTTTTTTAGTTTAATGACATTTTAAAGTCTTGTCTTTTTGCTTGCTCTCTGCCAATTTTTTTTTTTGCCACATTTGTTATATTTGTTGTTGTTGTTGTATTTATATTATTTAGTTTTAAAATAGATTAGTCTCTGGGGATATTTAGATAATTTGTTGAAGCTGTATTTATTATCTTGTTTGCTGTTGTTTGGATTTTGTTATATCTAGTTTTCTGGTTTGTTAGATTATAGCCCTAAATGTATGCTCTGGTAATTTTATTTTTATAGTCTTTTGTTAATCAGATTTTTTATAAAGAAAAAAAAAACAAACAAAAAATTAGCAACAAAAAATTTATTAAGAAAAGTAAGCGAAAAATATGTATATATTTTTAAAGTATATAAATTTGTAAAACCGTTGCCTACATTTAGGCTTTTGTAAAAAATGTTTTTCATTAAGTATACAGGCCAAAAACGAGCAACCAAACAATGAGAGTAGCTCATCTTTAAGTATCTTTGTTATTTAAATATTATAATTGTTAAACATACGAGGGACAATCAATAAGTCTCTGTAAAAAATAAAAAAATAATTTTTTTTAATTTTTTAACGTAGTAAAACGCTAAACCGTTTAGTTAAAAAAATAGCAGAAAATACAACATAAATTTTTTATGTATTTTTGGCAATGCTTTTCGGAAAAAGTGAAATCCAGATTTCTTAAAAAAACTTTCCATTCATTTTTAATTATATGTCGTTCATGACACATGGACTAGCCCTTAACCTATATAATAATTTTAAAGATTTCTCAACACTTAAAGCTCAATTTAGTGTCTCTATGACCAGCCCTCTTCTTTTATAAAAAAACATTATATTTTTTAAAACCATTGCCTACTTTTAGGCTTTCAAAAAAATTTTTTTTAAATTATTTATTATTTAGACTAAAGGAAATAATTAGTAACCATAAAGATAAAATGAAAACATATGATATACTCATCCTCATTATTGAAAAAGGATGCCAAATATATTTTAACCCAAAAAAACCAAAATTATACACAAAACCATTTTAATATAAAAGCAAAAAAAAAAACAACAAAAAAACAAATTCTTATTCACAAAAAACAATAGCAAAATTAAAATTATACTTGTTAGTTGGTTAGCTGGTTGGTTTTAACAAAGAAAAAAATATTAAGCCACCTAAAAGTATGCTATCCAAAATATACACAAAACAAAAATTAAATGTTAGAATTTAATGTTAAGAATACTGATTTTAAATTAAACATTTTTGTTTGCATTCGATAATGAAAATGTTTGCTGAATAGTTAGAAAAGCCTTAAACTATCCTCACTAACATGTTGCCCTAATTGTTAATTATAAGGATGTTTAGTTCTATGTAGAACTTTATCAAAACCGTCTAACCACACAGAGATGTAAGCCGCCAAAAAGCTGTTAGACATCATAAGTTAATTAATTTTAACGGGATTAAGGTTAAATAATAAAAACGTAACAAATATAAATTAACGCTTAAGCAGCAAAACACAACACCATTTAAGGTGGTTACTTGTTCTTTATATATGGCTAAAGACTAGAGACATTATTCCTTGCCCTTTCCTAATTTGTTGAATATTTTTAAATTTTCCTATTAAAAACGAATCAATAAATTAAAGACTATAATTATAAATTTGTTGAAAATATAATATTTTTAGCATATAAAAAAAATCAAATAATTTTATTCGAATAAAAATTTTAACGATTATTCGAATAATCTATATATCGCAAAAAGAGCCATAACGCTTCTAGGTTTTTTTCCCAATAAAAATATTAATTTTTAATTACAAAATATATATTATTCGAAAGACTAATTTGAAAGAATTATTAAATTCCTTAATCATATCCTAATCACATAATTATACTTAAGTGAAATGCTTAAACCATCATTTACTTACTTTGTTTACTATTTCAATTATTCTTTAAATATTCTTTTTGCATTATTTAGCAAATAACACAAATCGAATAATTTTATTCGAATAAAAATTTTGACGATTACTCGAATAATCTATATTTCACAAAAAGGGCCATAATGCTTCTAGATTTTTTTGCAATAAAAATATTTATTTTTAGTTACGCAAATATATTTTATTCCTTAATCATTTCCTAATCACATAATTATACTTAACTGAAATGCTTTAAACCATCATTTACTTCAATACTATGTTTACATTTTTAATTATTCTTTAAATATTCTTGTTGTATTATTAAAAATTTTTTCTAAATTAATCGAATAGTTTTTATTCGATTCAAAAATATTTCGATTATCCGAATAATTTTCATGTAATAAATTGGCCAACATAAATACTTTTATGTATTATGCTTTAAGCTAAATTAAGTTTTCTTGATAAGCAGTATTTTTCATGATTTGTTTGTTTAAAATTTGGAGGAAAAATATAAAAAATTATTCGCATGTTCTTATACATTTTTTATTCCAAATTTTTCGAATAAAAATCATATTGACGATTCGAATAATCCTAACTAACCAAATAACCGATATATGTATTACGCAATTTACTTAACGCTCTCTTATTTCTTAAACTTTTTTTAAAAAAAAAATTTTGTTCTAGAGTAATCGAATAAATTTTATTCGACTAAAAATCTTTTAGATTATTCGAATAAACTGCAGTGAAAGTGTGAATGGTACTGTCTTAACTGCAATATATTTTTATTGTAACGCAAGTATAATCTAATTATTTTTTTTTTTTAATTTAGTTTGTTTTTTAATTAATTTTAAAACTTTTAAAATTATAGTGAATAACATTTGGAATTATTTGGAAATATGGATTATTTAACAAAATATACTGCTTAAAATATCATTCTAAATTCTAGTTTGTTACAAAAAAAATATTCGAATAAATTTTATTCGATTCAAAATCATTTTGATTATGCGAATAATTTTTGCCCGAAAAAACGAAGGATATTTTTTTAAAAATGTCTAGTTTTAGTTTTCCCAACAAAGTTTAATTTGATGAATATTTTGGGTTCTTATTTTCAAAAAAAACCATTTAAATTTTTAAAAAATTAAACAAAATAATTTTTTCAATTTATTCGTTAATTTTAGACATTTTTTTATTCTAAATTATTTTATTCTAAATTATTCGATTAATTTGTATTCGATTCAAAATCATTTTGATTATTCGAAAAATTTATCACTATGTTTAAGTAAGAGATTGTTTTTTAATTGTTTCAAAAATTTGAGTAAAAATTTTTTTTCAAATTGTGATTGTTGTTTTGTTGTATTAAAAAAATCTGTTTAATCGAATAATTTTATCACTATGTTTAATTAATAGAATTTTTTTCCCCAAATTTTATTTATTCTTCAATTTGTTTCACAAATTTCATTTAAATTGCTTTTTAGTCCAGAAAAAATATTCTTTATAAATTAATCGATTAATTTTTATTCGATTAAAAATCATTTTGATTATTCGTTTAAGTAAGAGAAATTTTTTTATTAATTATTTATAAAATTTTAGTAAAAATTTATTTCAAATTATGATTATTGCTTTGTTGCATTAAAAAAAATCTGTTTAATCGAATAATTTTATCACTATGTTTAGTTTATCGATTTTTTTTTTTCAATTATATTTGTTTTATAAATTTTATTAACAATTTTTTTTTTATTCCAAAAAGTAATTCTTTCTAAATTATTCGATAAATTTTTTTTATTCGTTTCTGAATCACTTTGATTATTCGAATAATTTTATCACAAACATTGTGTTTAGCTTATAGAATTTTTTTTTTTCATTAAATTGTTTAAAAAATTTTAGCAATAATTTATTTGATGATTTTTGCTTTGATGCATTAAAAAAATCTGTTTAATCGAATAATTTTAACACTATGTTTAGGTTGTAGAATCTTTTTTCAATTAATTGTTTAAAAAATTTTTCGTAAAAATTTATTTCAAATTGGGATTTTTGTTTTGTTGCTTAAAAAACGAAGAGAACAAGAAAAAAATCTGCTTAAATCGAATATTTTTATTCGGTTAAAAACCGAATATGGATTTTATTAAAAATCTATACTTGACAAAATAACCCATGTTCCAAGTTAACTTCTTTTCTTCTTAAGAAATAGATTTAATTTGATTACTCGAATATCTTTTATTCGAATGACTGCTTCGAACAAATTATGTGCGCAACCGGCTGACAGATAACAGGTAATATTTTTGAGTATCTTCGGCAAACACCCTGAAGTTACAAATTGTGCAATGGGTTTTACCCAGTCTGCCTGGAAGTGACCAGAGCAGCGTTAAATTGTGTTCTAGTGGTTATTGCCCTCCACAATTTTCGATGCTCTGGGTATTTCCCCCGCACACTAACTATTATGTTTGACGTCTGCTTGTGCTTCACCAGCTGTATTCATTATACTTCCCAGATAGCAGAACTCGACTGGCTGCTGCTCTATGATAATAGGCTGTATGTCGGTGGTATTATCTTAATGGCTTTTGTCCTGCGCTTGCAGCTATTCTTATAAAATGATCTACCTTACCTTGCATATCGCTGGCCTTTTGAGATAGTAGATAGACGCCGTTTTTGAAATCCAAGTCTTCTAGTTACTGTGCTAAGCTCCAAGTTATGCCTCTTATTTCTGCACAAATTTCTTTCATGATGACATTTAGCACACTGGTAAATAGAAGTGCCGAGTGAGGTCAACCTTGCTTGATGCCAGTGTTAATGTTAAATGACTCGCCGACTAATCCACAGTATTGCCCAGTCAGAATATACATTTGTCATTTTAAATTTTATTTAATTTATCATTTTTTATATTAAAAAATTAAATAATTTCAAACACTTTAAAACTAACATTTAGAACCTATCCCACACCTCCTCTCTCCCCCGCCCTCTTCCCACATGTGATTTTCAAAAGTATTTAAACAATAAAATGAAAAAGTTTATATTTTATTACTTTTTGTTTAATTTTCGTAGTTTTGTCGCATTGTTGGATAAATATTAATATGTTTTCCTTACACTGTGATCCTTGAAAAGGAACTGAATTAAAGTTTTAGAAATATAAAAACAACAATACACAGCACACAAACCACAGACCTGATGGCAAAGCAGGAAAAATTAAATAACAAAATAAAGCTGCTTTCTTCTGTGGCTCCTTTAAATTCGGAGCACAAGAAATATTTTGGGAAAACAACTGCGTTTTTTGCTAAAGAAAAAATGTTTCAATTTCTATTGCAAGAAATAAATTTGTTGTGCAAAAATATTCCCCTAAATAGGAGCAGGTCTGCTACGTTTTTGGTACTAAATATGTAATGCCTTCTTAGTCACAGAAATAAATGGTTTAAAAGATATAGTTTGAATATACACAGCGTAAGGCAGTTGCTGGAAATAGCGATTTAAAAAATGGCCTTAAATATTCCCGCTTTCTGTAAAAAAGGTCCTCAAAAATTTGTATAAAATATTTTTCATTTTTAATACAAATTTAGAAACGAAAATAACACAGAACTTAAAAGTCCAATTACTAAATTCACTTCTCATGAAAAAAATTGTCTATACAACTTTTTTTCAAAATAGTAGTACTTTTACTACTTTTTAAGAATTTTTTTTTTAGAAGAAAATACTATTTTGCTTCCGTTTAATATTATTTATACGATATTTATTTCTGTTTTTTGTTTAATTATATATTTTTTTCTAAAAGTAGTATTTTTTTACTACTTTTTTCAAAAAAACCTTTTAAAGAAAACTTCGTTTTTAATAACTTTTGGTATCATGCATTTGATAACACACAAATTAATAAATTAATTTGTCTTGAAAATGTTTTTTTGATACTTTTTTTAAAATTGTAGTATTTTTACTATTTTTTTAAACGACTTATTATTAAAAGAAAATACTCTTTTGCTTCCAGTTAATATTATTTATATGATATATATTTCTATTTTTTGTTAAAATATATTTTTTTCTAAAAGTAGTATTTTTTACAATTTTTTTGAAAAAAAAACTACTTTTTGACGAAAAATACTTTTTTGGGAACTTTAGGTTTAATACATTTTATAGCACAGAATTTAAGTCGAATTACTAAATTCATTTGTCTTGAAAAAGTTTTTTCGATACTTTTTTCAAAATTGTAGTATTTTTACTACCTATTAATATAATTTATTATTAAAAGAAAATACTCTTTTGCTTACATTTAATATTATTTGGTATTTAAAAGATATTTATTTATATTTTCGTTCAAATATGCTTTTTTTAATAGTAGTATTTTTTTACTACTTTTTTGGAAAGAACTATAAAAAAAACACTTTTGTGGTAACTTTGGGTAACACACAACTTAAGTGAAATTAATAATTTCATTTGTTTTGAAAAAGTTTTTCGCTACTTTTTTTAAAATGGTAGTATTTTTAGTACTTTTTTAAACCACTTATTGTTAAAAGAATATACTCTTTTGCTTACATTTAATATTATTTGATATTTATATGATATTTGTTTATATTTTCGTTCAAATATATACACTTTTATCTAATAGTAGTATTTTTTTCACTACTTTTTTTGGCAAGAATTTTTTAAAGAAAAATACTTTTTGGGTAACTTTGCATTTGATAACACAGAACTTAAATAGAGTTACTAAATTCATTTGTCACGAAAAAGTTTGTCTATACTTTTTTTAAAATTGTAGAATTTTTACTACTTTTTAAAATAATTTATCATAAAATAGAAATACTGTTTTGCTAACATTTAATATTATTTATATGTTATTTTTTGCTTTAAAAATATATATTTTTTGCAATAGTAGTATTTTTTTAATACTTTTTTTTTAGAAAGAACTTTTTAAAGAAAAATATTTTTTGTTAATTTTTGGTATTATGCATTTGATAACACAGAACTTAAGTCAAACTAATAGATTCATTTGTTTTAAAAAAGTTTTTTTCGATACTTTTTTCAAAATTGTAGTATTTTTAATACTTTCTTTAAAAAAAAAAAAAGTCATTTAAAAAAAAAACACCCGTTTGCTTATTTCTAATGTTATCTATATTTTACTTATTTCTTTTTATTCGTTTAAATATACTTTTTTCTAGTAGTAGTATTTTTTTACTACTTTTTTTAGAAAGAACTTTTTAAAGAAAAATACTTTTTTGGTAACTTTCTGTATTATGCATTTGTGTGTTATTAAATTAAGTCGAATTACTAAATTCATTTGTCGTGAAAAAGTTTGTTTATACTTATTTCAAAATTGTAGTATTTTTACTACTTTTTAAAATAATTTATTATAATAAGACAATACTCTTTTGCTTCCGCTTAATATTATTTATATGATATTTATTAATATTTTTCGTTCAGGTATACTTTTTTGTAATAGTAGTATTTTTTACTACTATTTGCAAAATCTTTTTTAAAACAAAGTACTTATTTCGTAAATTTCGGTTTAATACATTTGCCTTTTATTGAGAGTTTTCAGATCAAATTAATTTTTTTCTAATAGTAGTATTTTTTTACTACTTGTTGGAAAAATTTATTTCGAAAAAATCCTTTTTAATTATCTTTATTAGTACATATTTGACATTTATTAAAAGTTTTTAGTTCAAATTTAATTTTTTTCTACTAGTATTATTTTTCTACTACGTTTTGAAAAAAAAAAATATTTAAAAAATAGTTTTTGATAATTTTTAGTTTTACATATTAGGCATTTATTAAGGGTTTTTAGTTGAAATTTGATTTTTTGCAATAGTAGTATTTTTCTACTACTTTTTGGTAAAACTTTTTAAAAAAAAAATTTTTTTTGGTAATAGTGGGAAGTATGCATTTGATGTTCATTAAGAGTTTTCAGTTAAAAAATATTTTTTTTAATAGTAGTATTTTTTACTACTTTTGTATTTACTACTTTTTTATAAATTGTAAATTTCTTAATTTCTAATCTTATTTGAGAAGTAGTAAGCTGGGGTTTTTCTAAAATCTTAATATTTTTTATAAAAAGTACTAGATTTACTACTTTTTTTTTGTAAAAAAGCAGAATTGTTTAAAACCATAATTAAAGCTATTTTAAACTTTTGTACATTAAAATCTTTGGAAGTTTGTTTTACAAAAAATATGAACAATTTTTCTGGAGTTATTTATTTTTTTATTTTATTTTTTATTTATTTTTTTAATTGTTTTTATTTAAAACTCTATTTATTTTAAAAGTCTTAAGTTTGTGCTTTCCTTTGCACATTTTTACCCAAAAATAAATAAATAAGAGTATTAAGATATATTTATAGTTGTTGCCTGACTTGCTATTTTGCATTTGTTTTCTTTTTGTTTTTTGAGGTAAGAATTAAAACTAAAGCTGCCCCATAAAGTATGCAACACATATGCTATCTGGTATTTGTAAACGTGAAGCTTATAATCTCTATGGTTTTAATTAAATTACTTGAAAAATTTATTATATTTACAATGTTAATAATTGAAAGAAATAAAAGAGAATATTTTTTTTAAGAAAATAGTTTTTATTACGGAAAACATTTGTTAAAGAAAAAGGGGATCCATATGTGATTGCAAAGAATAAGGAAAAGGATATATAATTTGTTTTATCTAGACAGGTGTGTATATATAGAATGTTTTTTTATAATTTAGAAACATATATTAGGCTGTGAACGCATGCAGATTTTAATGAAAACTGTAGCATAAATTACAGCTAAATATTTATTTAAGATGTGAAGCATACTTTTGGGCGAATTTTTATATATATAATTAAATTATTAGATTTTTGTTACTATTACGCTCAGCAAAAAATTATAGAAAGAAAATTGTAAAACATAACAACAAAATCCATAAAAAAATCTCACTTTTTTTATCGCATGACTGGATTTCAAGCGGTTTTTTATTTTTTTTGCCGTTCTGTTGGCTGGATTTTTTTTTTTTTGGTAAACACGCGAACCTAATTAAGGTTATCGTTATGCAGGCTTCGTTAAATTATTTTATTTATAAGCTGCCATCAAATTTTAACATAAACAATAATAAGAATAATAGAATTGAACATGCTTTTAGGGGAGGGCACACAATTGATTTATTTTATTTGTTATCATTAAATTAAATTTAAGAAAAAACTATATAGCTAAAAAGGGTGTTTTTCTATAGAGGTATAGAACCGTGTAACACTTTCTTAAGTGGCGGCCATTTTGCCAGCTGTCAGGGGACTAAACATATGTCAGTTGACATTTCAACAAATCGCTTAAATTTATTTCGAAAATCATTATTCTGTTTGAAACACGTATCGGGCACTACGGCCATTTTAATCAAGACAATCATCCATTAGAGCTGTTAGACCCATTAACTACAGAATGTTTATACACCATGTTTACTCTAAATTATATCACGCATTAATAGGCATCCTCCACATCCCTAACGACTTTGTATAGAGCGTGCGGAAGAAGTCATTGATTGCTGCTGCGTAACGGAATATTGACAGACAATATACTTCCTAACCATAAATTTGGCCACCGAATATTAAATTAAAATAAAGTAAAGGGTTTTACAGCAAAAAGTTTGTTTGCTAACACAATATAAAACAAAAAATTTATATTAAGATCATTTAAATTTTTGTTGTATGTAGCATAAATTAGAGCTAAATATTTATTTAAGAAATGAAGCATACTTTTGGGCGATTTTTTTAATTTTTTTCAACAAATATTAGGACAAAGAGAAAAGTTCGACAATTATGAATGAAAAATAGTATCTGACAAATGGCCACCACTTTCACACTGACAGCTGTCGCTTCTTTCATCAAAGTTTTTAATTACTTTTTTGCAAAATGGCGGCACTATTTCGTTAGTCATATTACGGATTTTGAGTTTTAGGGCTGAAATTGATTCGTTTGGTGCTGTTTTGACTCTGTCCTTAGCATAGCCTAAAAAAAAATAATTCAGTGATGTTACATCACACGATCTTAACTGCTGATTTTTGTGAAATTATTTTTTTTTTTTTTTAAGAGAAGAGGTAGTACTTCAGGCAACAATGCCTATTTAGTCAAGAACCGTGCTACATTCTTTAGGAAAGGGATAGAGAAGAGATGAAACAGGTGGTGAAAGTAGAAGGATAGTCGGAAATTAACTGCCGTATAAAAGACAGCACAGCGACCAGTGACTATGCTTTCATCGCTGAGCAGCCCCACCGACATACTTACAAGCTAGTACACTACCTACTAGCCTACAGGGGCACCTAATGTAAGTGATGTCCACATCGTCAATAATAGGGCAAAAATGAGTTGTTGTCATCTCGCGATAGCGGGAGCCATTGACCTTCACCGACTTTCCAGCCTTAACTTCGAGAAAAGAAAACGGCCCAATCACACCTTCAGGCTATATAACGCACTATACAGCGACACGTTGAGCGTGCAAAGGCGTCTCCATAAGTGCTCTAGAATCTTCAGCAGCCCAAATGCGGCCATTTTTTCTTGTTGAATTACCCCGACAAGTGCAAATGGGCTTCGTCTGAAGAAATGATCTTTTCAAAAAAACCAGCCGGTTGTTTCTAAATGAATTGAGTGAATCTCTACGGCGATGTGAATGATCGGTCGACTTCAATTCCTGCACCAGCTGAACCTTGTAAGGCTTCAAAGTCATATTCTTACATAAAATTCGCCTTGTGATGGTTTTGGATAACTCCAAATTGTTGAGAACGTCGAGGAATTAACAAATTTGTTTCTGCTTAAACACTGTGACTCACGGCCGTGATGTTTTGAGTTAAATGATCAGACCGAACATTTTGTATTGAGCCTGTCGTATCAAATTTAATGACCAAATTCTTAATATTGGTCTCGGAAGCACGATTATGTTGTCCGAAAATGTCGTGAATTTTACGAAATGTTACTTTAACAGAACCACCATTTTTCTAAGTGTATTTTAATTATTTAAATACGACTGTCGTGCCATGTTTTCGGTTGAGCAATCTGGTCGCGCCTGTCGACTCAAAATTTAAAGCCCAAATTCCTTAAAGCGGTTTCAGAAGCACGATCATGTTGTTCGAAAATGTCACGAATTAAACGAAATGTCACTTTAACGGAACCATCATTTTCTCAGTGTATTTTAATTATTTTAAGGCGATTTTCGTGCGAAATTGAATTCACGGTAACAATTAACAATGCATCTACTACTTATGCGTCAAAAAAACTAAATGTCAAAACTGTCATGTTCAAGGTGTTGCCATAATTGAAAATCAAACTTCTTGTGGGTTGGGCAAATTTGAGGTTAGGAAGTAAATTGTATATCAAATTATTAAATTTCAAGAATAGAGATAATATCCCTGGATATTCTTTTAGAAAAAAGTTGGGAATATTATAGTTTTAAGCAAAGAATTGTTATTGTGAAAATTTTTTGTCCAAATGGTGAAAATTTTACCTTTTATCACTTTAGACAAATTCGAGAAGTCTGACCTCGTAATCGATTTTCTTTTGTGACCTCACAATAGACAATAAACAGAAATAATACGCTTGTAGGGCCGCAGGTGCTGCCAATATTACCCGTAGTATATTAAAGAGTTGAAAAGAAGATTGGAACATTAACTCATCATGGTGTTGCCATAAATAAAAAACAAACTTTGATATTTTTTTAAGAGTTCGCATAACATTCTTAAGCAAAATAACTTTGTTGGAAAACTTGAAGTGTTATTTAATAACTTAATATGTGCTTGTTCTTCCTGTTGAAGTTTTAAGTGAGAATGAACTGCTTGCGCCCAAAATTTATATATTTTTTTGGTTTTTCGTCTCATAGTCACTTGAAAAAAGTTAAAAAATTCTTTTTTTAAAAACTACAAAAATTTACTCACAGAGCTGCTAAAACATTTATATTTTAATTTGTAAGAAGAAGCATAAAAAATTATATATTTTTTTCCCCATTAAAAATGCTTTTGTCATCATCTTCTTTGTATGTCGTTGTCAGTTTTGCGCGAACTAGAGAACATAAAGCTTAACTTGTTTCTGTTCTGTCCTGTTTCTATTTCACAGCAGAGTGCTCTTCTTTACATTACAAAGTTTTCATTTATGGCTTTTTTTTGGCTTTAAATATGTAATGAAAGTGCTTAAATTTTATCAACACATTCATTCTTTTTTTTAGTTTCACCATCAGCCCTACTCCCTGATATTAAGAAGTCATTTCGATGTGACATAAACCAAAAACCGAAAGCAAAAAAATCTCATAAAAAATTATTGAAAAGTTTAAAAGTTAAGCTAAAAAATAATGCTAAAGTTAAAGTAATAAAATATTTTTTAGTATATAATAATAAAAATAAAAATAATTTTATGACATTTTTTTAAATTTTAAAAAATCGGGTGGGCAAATTTGAGGTTAGGTAATGAATTACATATCAAATGTCAACAACTGAGCTGTCATGCTTTAACATATGTATAGTGTAGCAAAAAGTCTTAACAGTGAAAATTTACTGTCGCTATTTTGAGTGTCTCTTCGTAAAATTTACTGAGACCAGTATGCGTTATTTAATCGTTAAATTCAAGGCTGACGATATTTTCAAATGTCGCTGTACAGCAAAGTGCTGAGAAAGAGCCCATAACACTAACTTATCGGTATCCATGAAAATGAAGCATCACTAAAGGTACTTTGCGCATAATTTTATATATATCGGCTTTCTCAACAAGAAATCAATTCTGGCAACACCAGCAACATTTTGACATTTAGTTTTTTGACGTCTTCGTAGTAGCTGCATTGCCAAGTCAATTTCGCACGAAAATCGCTTTAAATCGCTTTAAATAATTAAAATCCGCAATGAAAAGTGTGTTGCTGTTAAAGTGACATTTCGTCAAATTCGTGATATTTTTAGACGACATAATCACCCTTCTGAAACCGCTTTAAGGAATTTTGTCTTTAAATTTTGAGTCGATAGGCGCGATACAAAATGTGCGAACGCATGTTCGACCAGATTGTTCAACTTAAAACATGGCACGACAGTCGTATTTAAATAATTAAAATACACTGAGAAAAAGGTGGTTCTGTTAAAGTGAAATTTCGTAAAATTCGTGATATTTTCAGACAACATAATTGTCCTTCGGAAACCGCTATTAAGAATTTGGTCATTAAATTTGAGTCTCGAGAGGCTCGATACAAAATGTTCGATCTGGTCATTTAACTCAAAACTAACGCCCCCGTGAGTCACAGTGTTGAAGCAGAAACAAATTTGTCAATTCCTCGACGTACTCAACAACTTGGAGTTATCCAAAACCATCACAAGGTGAATTTTGTATAATTCAAAATCAGCCTTACAAGGTTCATCTGGTGCAGGAATTGAAGCCGATGGACCATTCACATCGCCGTAGAGATTCGCTCAATTTATTTAGGAACAAGCGGCTGGTTTTTTTTGGAAAATTAATTTCTTCAAACGAAGCCCATTTTCACTTGTCGAAGAATGTCAACAAGCAAAATTGCCGCATTCGGGCATCTGAAAATCCTGGAACGATAATTGAAAAGCCTTTGCATGCTCGCATGGTGCATGTGCTATGTGTTTTAGAGGCGTGATTAAACCGTTTTTTTTTCGAAGATGCGGTAACGGTCAATGGATCACACTATCGCGAGATGCTAACAACTTAATTTTTCCCTATTACTGACACCGTGGATATCACTAACATGTGGTTTCAACAGGATACTGGCAAATGTCACACAGCCAATGAAGCCATCAATTTATTGAAAACCAAATTTCCCGATCGCATAATTTCACGACAAGTCAGCGGTTAAGTGATTTTGTTACTTAACAGCACTGGATTTTTTTTGTGGGGCCATTTTAAAGACAGAGTCTAAACAGAGCCAAACGAATCGAATCAGCCTTAAAACTCAACACCTGTGATGTTATTAACGAAATAGAAGCGCCATTTTGTTGAAAACTGACTAAAACTTTAATGAAAGCAACGATATCTGGCAGCGAGTATGGCCTTGGTGGACAATTGTCAGATATCATTTTTTATTTAGTCAGAACGTGTTGCTTAACAGCACTGTAATTTTTGTTAAGGGCAGAGTCTAAACAGAGCCCAATGAATCGATTTCAGGCTTAAAACTTAAAGCCCGTGATGTGATTAACGAAATAAAACCGCCATTTTGCTAAAATAAAGTGATTGAAAACTTTGATGAAAGAAACGACAGCAGTCAGCGTGAACGTGATGGTCTTTTGCCAAATATCATTTTTCATTTATTGCCAAGCTTATCTCTTTGTGATACAATAAAACGCAAAAACAAACTTCTTGTCGAAAAACTCTTTAGATCTTCATGTAAATTTTCTTTTTTAACAAAATCATCTTAAGTGAGATTAGGCTCTTTGTCAATTAGACGATTATGTGAACAAAATTATTAAATATTGGGTTCACAAGGGTTTCAAATAGTCCTCGCATAACGATTATAGTCGAAGAAGGTGACCCTATAGTGCAGATTGTGGTCAGGCGGCCTAAACGGCCCAAATATTTAAGCAAACACCGTCACCGTGAATTTTGTGCACTGCCAAATCATGATAATGAACTTTTTAGGACCACACTTAGCAAAGGTATTTATTAGTATCCTTTAGTTAAAGCCAAAAGGCGCCACAGGTCGTACAGCTAACCAAAAAAAAAAAATTTTCGTTTTGGTGATGTCAATTGGTCACCTTGTTCTTGATATTTAACGTCGCTAAATTATTTAATCTGAGGCTATTTGAAAGACTAGGCTTACATGGAGAACCTACCATTACTGATGCTGTGAAAGTTAAAATCCAGCGCGGATAAGCTTTTTTGTAAAATGTGCTTAATGTGATTTTTTTTTACTTAAGTGTAGGCCCATAGAGTAGGATTAATTCAAGAACGAATTTCTTTGCAGTTCTGGAAACCAATTTTCAATTTTGAATAAAGGAAAATAAATATTTTCATGCGTATTGTTATTGCCCTAGTTCACGAAGAACTTTCCCATTAATTATGGCCACATGGCGGCATTTAAGCGGTGAATGTTATCCTCCAAGTGGTCAAGCATTTCGCCCTTAGCGGCGTAGCTACTTAAGACTTAACACAACCCCACAGAAAATAGTCAAGTGAGGGGCGATTTAGAAGAACGATTCACAGGTCCGAAATGTGAAATTAGGGGGTCACCTAAATGAAATAATTGTGTCACCAGCTGTGTGACATTTGTATTTATTGTTAAGATTGCAGCTCCTGAATATCCATGATGGTTCAACTAATAAACGAAACAAAGTAAAAACTCATGGCCCTATAACAGTCACCATCGACTGTAACGTTCTAAACAGTATTGTTTTTAAAGAAGTACGGACCAATGACTCCACCAGCATATAAAGCACGCTTAAGAGAAGCAGCACCTCAGGCAACAATGTCTATTTAGTCAAGTACCGTGCCACGTTCTTTAGGAAAGGGATAGAGAAGAGATGAGACGGGTGGTATAAGTAGAAGGATTGTTATGGAAATTAAATGTCGTATAAGACAGCACAGTGACCAGTTACCATGCCTTCATCAATGAGTAGCCCCACCGACCGTCAATTTTTATTTTTGTAGTGAAGGAAATCAAGGGTTTGTTGGGAATCGAACCCACAACCCCCAGTCTTGTAAGCTAGTACACTACCTACTAGCCTAAAGGGGCACCTAATGATTCGAATGATCGCCTTTAAACCATCTTAAACTTTGCCTGTTTGCCTTCGATGAACTACTACTTTGGCAGTAGTTTGGGGCTTCTTCAGATATCATCTCGCGAAGATAATACTTTTTGAAAATTATGCTTGTGATGAGCGAAAGAATAAGAAAAAAGGAGGAAGTTTATCTCCTTTTTTCTTATTCTTTCGTTTTTGTCATTCTCTTTTCTCTCTCTCTTTCTTATTTTCTCTCTTTTCCAATATCTTTCTTTCTTTTTCTCTCTTTCCATCTCACATCTCTTTTTGATGAACAAAAATTACTTATCTAGAGTAAATACTTGTTGGGTAAAATAGAACTTAATAGTTGGAAGAGAGAGAGATAGAGAAAGAGAGAGGGGAGAGGAAGAAAGAGAGAGGGTGAGAGATAGAGAGGGGAAGGAAAGACAAGGAGAGAGAGAGACACAGAGAGAAGGAAAAAAGGAGAGCGATCGAAATGCAGATTAACGTTAGTAACGGTTATTTGCTGTACCTCTTGCTTAGTAAGCAACAGTTTAGAAAAAAGTTGGGTAATTTTATGCAGAAAATTGTATGAAAGGAAGAGCTTCCAAAGAAGTTTTCAGCTGCCATTTTGCAAGCGTAAACTGTGCAGCATACTCAAGGCAGCAGATATCTTCCAGTGGTACATTAAGTCGCTAAAACTTCAAGGATGTTTAAAATCTCCAGATTATTAGAGAGCCTAAGAAAATAAATGAGGATGATCAAAGCCACCCTTCTGTATTCCTCGAATCTCGACTCCTTACTAAGCTGAAAGCTAAGAAAATGCGCTTGAAGGAATAATTATACGAATTTTTTTTAAAGAGAAGTAGCACTTCAGGCAACAATGCCTATTTAGTCAAGTACCGTGCTACATTCTTTAGGAAAGGGATAGAGAAGAGATGAAACAGGTGGTGAAAGTAGAAGGATAGTCGGAAATTAACTGCCGTATAAAAGACAGCATAACGACCAGTGACTATGCCTTCATCGCTGAGCAGCCCCCCGACAATCAATTTTTATTTTTTTAGTGAAAAAAAACCAAAGTCTTCGTTGGGAATCGAACCCAAAACCCCCATACTGACAAGCTAGCACACTACTTACTAGCCTACAGGGGTTCGAGGTCCTTAGAATTTACTATTTTATTATTCAATACTAATAGAATTTAGCTTACGCAGTAAATAAATACTTCTCTTCGTTCCGGTTGCACTGCTGTCCTCCAACCCTCCAACAAACATGGTCACATTTAAATTTTTTGTTTAAATAAAACTTTTCCAATATTTTCTTTACACAATCTTTTACCCATATTTTGCTTAGTTTTTCCTTTAATAACTTTTGCCAATAACATACCTTTTGCTTTAAAACTTTTTTTTTTGAAAGTTCTTAGCTGTTTTGGCTGCTTTGGCTTTGGTGTCTTCTGCTGAAAGTTTATTGACTTTG
The DNA here is from genome assembly GCA_030448955.1 of Trichopoda pennipes. Classification (NCBI taxonomy): domain Eukaryota; kingdom Metazoa; phylum Arthropoda; class Insecta; order Diptera; family Tachinidae; genus Trichopoda; species Trichopoda pennipes. Next base: position 2,429,751 of record JASKUP010000056.1, on the reverse strand, counting down.
ATTTTGGTTTTGCCATCGAACAAGGAGACCAAAAATAAGATTTTTTTTCTTGAAAAACTGCATACTGCAGAATAAAATGTTTCGCGTTCACATTGTTTAAGCCCCTCCTCCCCGTTTTTAACTCTTTTTAGAAACTTTTCAACTCCCCAAAGTATGCTATAAAATCAAAGGAAAGTTAAAGGCGAAACAAAAAAATATAACTTAAACTGGAATAGATAGACATCGCTAAACTTTCTAAAACAAAATAAAAACAAAAAAAAACATGGCCAACGAAAGCAAACTTTAGTTATTAAGCTTTACGAAACTTAACTGTGTTTTTTTTTTTTTTGATGGCGCCCAAAAGCACTTTAAAAACTTTTTAAATCTTAAAACAACATGTAGCACTTCGGTCATTTGAAGTGGAACATTGAAAATAAATTTAAACTGCTGGAGAATTTATTATAATTAAAAATAATTCAACTTTCGCTCTTCATTTTTCAAATATTTTATTGCTGCTCTTGAACTCTTTAAAACTTAATTTAACTTAACTTAACTGGTGTGTTAACACAAAAACCACTTTCGAAAACAGACATTTCAATTAATATTTTTTTATATTTTTATTTATATTATTTTTCATAATTTCTTTAACATTTCTTTTTCTGCTCCCCCGCTCTCTTTCGTTCTCTATCTTTCTCTCGACCATTAATTTTAACTGCAATTGACGTTTTTACTGCACTTTAACTTTGCAGCCAACAGAAAAATCATCCTTTTTAGGAAATAATTAATTATCTGCTGTTAAGTTAAATGTTCTTGTATAAAATGTAATTTATTTGAACCCACCATCATGACGTTGCAAAAAATCGAACTTCATCAAAAGGCAGCACAAAAAAAAGAGAAAAAACATTTTAAACGCAGAAAGAGAGAGAGGGGGAGAGAGATAGAAATAGTTGAAATTGCTTTCATGAGTAAATGGGAGCAGTAAGTGTTTCAAGCAGCTTTTACTTTACACAAATTGACAGTTAATTAATTTTTGTAAAAAATTCTTTTTCTTCCATTTTACTTCGAAACAAGAATTCATTCTTTTAAATTTGAAAATCATTTTGAAAACTTTTTAAGTAAAAAATTATATCTGCAACAGCAACAACATCCTTCTAAGATCGCTATTAAGAATTTGGTTGCTAAATTTGTGCCGACCAGCTCGATATAAAATGTGCGAACACTAGCGCATGTTCGATCAGGTCGTTCAACTCAATATATCACAGCCGTGAGCCATAGTTTTGAAGCAGATCCAAATTTCTCAATTCCTCGACGTTCCCAACAATTTGCTCTTATCCAAAACCACCACGTGGCGAATTTTGTGTAAGAATATGACTTTAAAGCCTTACAAGGTTCAACTGGTGCTGGAAGTGAAGCCGACCGACCACTCACATCGTCATAGATTCGCTCAATTGATGCAAGAACAACCGGCGGGTTTTTCTGAAAAAATCACGAAGCCCATTTTCTCTTGTCCGGGTATTGCTACAACCCAAATTGCCGCATTTGGGCTTCTGAAATCACTTCACTGATTATTAGGAAGCCTTTGTATGCTCAACGTGTCACGATATAGTGCGCTATGTGTTTTGGAGGCGTAATTGGTCTCTTTTTTTCGAAGATGTGGCTGGAAACGCTATCGCGAAATGTTAATAACTCAATTTTGGCGACCCAAAAAGCAAGTTGTATCATGCCGATGAATTTCCAAAGTGTTGGAAGGTTGCTAACATAACGCCAATCCCTAAAAAGGGTGAGGCTAACAACCTCGATAATTACCGCCCAACTGCAATTTGTTCTCCACTTTCTAAAGTGATGGAAAGTATGATTAATTTTTATTCTGTGAGGTACTTGGAGTCCACCGACTTACTTGAAGACCACACTAGGGTTTCCATAGGAGCGCTCTACAGATGGTTTGCTCGCTTTCCTCTTGGAAAAGTAGTGCACTCCATACATCATTTTAAAGAGAGAGAGAAAGGTGGTGGCCCTAAATATTTCCAAGGCGTTTGATTAAGTGTGGCATGATAAACTTCTGGCAAAACAAATTGCTCTTGGTGCCGGTAATAATTTCTCCAAATTTATATCGCATTCTCTCAGGTAACGCACTATACCAGTTGTCCCCCCCCCCCCCGGGGTCACATATATATGGTCTTTGGAGAAAGCAACAACTTAGACCTGTGCAACTAAGGGGAAAAAGGGAGCCCAGTCTCCTGAAGTCAGCAGGGGTACAACTGGAAACTTCACTTTATATCTACGGGAATCAGTGACCCGCAGAGTTCCCTTATGTGTCTCTTTAGACACTTAACTGTTCTCATGCTGATTATTGAGGTTGGCCCTTTATGGGAGTATCGTGGTGGTTGTGGTTTCGCGGCCCTATATCAGTCTATGGTTCTATGGTGGCCAGGATCATTTCGCCGTTAATGACACGCTAGGTGAATAATCCAGTCCAGTGAGCACGCTAAACATGTGTTCTGGACAGGAGTTGGAAAGTCTCCAACTCTTCAGCAAGGAGTGATGATTTGCAGCCCTGCTCTGGAATCATCGAAGTTGCAACTAAAAAATTCTGTTGCATAGAATTATAGCTTCGGCTTCCTAGGACGAGCATGACGTTCCAAATTATGCAGTGGTTTGATCCACCATCTGATTAAGGCTTCATGGTCAGGCGCGGATGTAAATCTAATCACACTATACCAGTTGTTATAGATGGGATTTCAGCCGACAAGTTTCAGATTAATTCAGGGGTACTGCAAGGCTCCGTCCTTTTTCTAATTTCTCTAAATAACCTTCTTTGTCAAACTATCAACTCCATATACTATTTCCCAAATGACAGCTCCCTTTGTCATTCGTATTCATTTAGTAAATAGACCAAACCAGCTGAAGAAGAGGAGTTCCAAAAGGTGGAACATAAATGATAAGCTCAATCACGAAATAGTGCTGCAACTGTTATTACAGGTCATATGGTTATAACGGAATCGGAAGTTCTTGATATTCTTGGCATGAAAATTCAGTATGATGTTCGATGGACTTAACACATTTTTAAATTTTCTAAAGAAGATTTCAAGTATCTCGGTTTTCTAAAACGGTATAACGTGAGAAGATTTACATCGGCACCTGGCCGTAAGCCCTAATCAGATGGTGGATCATTACCACTGTGAATGAAATGTAGCGTCATCCTCACCCTCGAAGGCCTTCGAATACGTATATCCTCCGGTCACTCCTAGTTGTAACTTCAAAAGCCCGCAGTAGGACGCAGCCTTCAGTCCTTGCTGAAGAGTTGGAGATTATCTAACGGCATTCATACTCACTGGACCTGGACCATTCATTGTGTTCATTGTGAATGATCCGACCAACAAACTCAAACGAGGGCCTCGAAACACACAGCCACCACAATACTTCCGAAGGGCCAACCTCAATAATCAGTCAAGGAACAGCTAAAAGGCTAAAAAGACGAAAAACGGAACTCTGGGCTTTACTGATTCCCGTGGAAATATAGTGGATTTTCCAGTTGACTCCTGCTAGCCTTGAAGGGGACTGGGCTCCCTTTTACCCCCGCAAGATACAGGTTTAGATGGTTGTTGTAGGATCCATAAAGAATATCATGTGCCCCCGGGAGATCTAAAACGGTATAAGAGATCTTTCACTCCATTCAAACTTCGTACTATTTATACCACCTTTATCAGTCCTAAAATAGAATACAATTCTCATATATGAGCCGGAGCCACAAAGTCTAGTTTTTAGTTGCTCGACCTCATACAGGAGAGGGCCAAGAGGCTCATTGTCGGCGGTAGAGTATCCAGCTCTATGGATTCTCTAGAGCAATGACGCAATGTATGTTTTATTTCATTGTTTTATCGTTACTACAATGGTAAGTGCTCTAACGAAATTAGGGAACTTATTCCCGAAACTCGCATGTTTTTGCGTTTAACTCGATTTTGTTGAGAGCGCATCCATTTGAAGTCCATGGCCTAGTGAATCGCACTACGCATTACAGGGAAAATTCGTTTTTTTAACAGAATAGCCCTCCAAAGGCCTTTCCTGTCACTTTCAGTTGTTGGAAAGTCCAAAGTGAATATCCACAAACACTACCCCTTCTCTCCTCCTTCCCATAGCCTTATTTCCTAGTGCTGGTAAAATGCGTTGCATGAGTAGGGGTCATCCCCTGAGTACTGGTCCGAATGGGACATGAGAACCTTAAGTGTAAAACTTTTCAATCTACGTATAATAATTAAATCATTTGTATAAGACAATCATAGTATAAGACTTAAAAATCTTGATACAACGCTCAAGAGTATTAAGACTTCGTGCAAGAGTCTACAATAAAAAAAATTTATGATCTAATTAGGGTATTGCACGTAAGACTTTTCCTAAAACGTAACGTAAGCTTAGTATAACAAATATAAGTCTTAGTAGAGTATATCAAAGCCTTTTGATATGATCCAAAATATCTTAGTTTACGTGTTCAAACTCTAAATAGGACTTCTAAAATATAAGTATAAGACTTAGGAATCTGAATATAATAATTACAATTCTATTTATAAGATTAAGAATCTAAGTATAAGATTTATGCCTTAGTAAAGAATATTAAATTCCTTTAAATGAGCAAAAATTCATTGTTTATGTTTTCGAAAGAACTTAAAGCTTCAATATAAGACTTGGGTTGAGGTATAAGAATTTAAAGTTGTAGTGTATGATTTAAGAATTTAAGAAAGAGATTTAAAAGTCTCAGTACTGGGATATGAAATTATTTTTTTATATAGAATAAATTAGAGTATACGACTTAAAAGTTTTGGTACAAAAATCTTGTTATAAGACTTTTTAATCTACGTATAATAATTGAAACATTTATATAAGACTCAAGGGTTTTAATATAAAACATAAAAATGTCAAATGTATACGTTTTAAAAATTTTATATTATAAACTTAGTATAACGAATAGAATATCATAGTCTTTTGATGAGACCTAAATATTTTAGCTTAAGACTTTTTTTGGAATGAGTTAAGTGTAGCACTTTAAAGTCTGATAACGCATTATAAAATTATAATGTCTGTTAGACTTCAGTTTTTATATTATATAGGTTTAGTCTTTCTGTTTATTAGCCTTAGTATAACACTTTTACCTTTAGTAGAAAATTTATAATCTTTGTATTGTAAGTCAAAAGATAACATTTTAAAATTATACTTATTAGATTATTATTTTTATTCGATCTTTTATTATACTTATTATTTAATATTTTAGTTAGTATAGAATTTTAGAATCATCATATGATTATTATAAGACTTAACATAGGTCTTTGAAATTTTATTGTATAAGCAGAAATCTTAGTATAAACTCTTAAGCCTTTCCATAAAATATTTGTATCTTCACTATGTTTTTCACGCTATAGTATAAGAGTTTTTATTATAAGTATAAGACTTTCTATTTTTGGTTATGAAAGTCTACACAAAGATCTTTAATTTATTCCCTTCTTCATTTTCTAATTTTAATTATAAGACTTTACATTTGTTCCTAAGTATAAAAGTTCATTGTATAACTATATATATCTTGTTATACCACTGAAAAATTCTGAGTATAAACTTCATAGTTTTTATATTATTAATTGCCGTCATCATATTTTTTTAGTTTTAGTATAAGACTTTCTACTTATTAGTATAAATATTGAAAGTAAAAAGTAAAATTGAAGTTATACTATTTGTTATTTTATAATTAAACAATTTCTTGTTTTTTATCTTGATATAAGATTTCAGTATAAGATTTTAAAATCGTCTTATGAAACAAAAAAAAAAATCCTAACATAACTTGTTAATGTTTATATTATATATTTAATTGAAGATCTTCTTTTTGTGTTAATTTTAGTATAACGCTTTTTACTCTCAGTAAGGTACTTTGTATAAGAGTTTCTACTGTTCATATTGAACGCATGAATATTAAATTTAGAAATTATAGTTTTCTCTTTTTTAATAATGTTAATCAAAAGTATTTAAATGTTGAAATTTTGAATATAGGGGTTTCTTTATAGAGGTATAGAAATATGAAATTAAAAAAAAAGAGATGACTTCTTCAAAATTGACATGAAATTTAATTTATACGAATCATAATTTTCTTTCAGTATAATTTAAATATGACTTTTCGCATATGATCGCCTCTGCTGGCTTGGATACAGTCTAATTCGGAGGTCTTATTTTCAATGACTTTTTCAAACATTTGCGGCCGTCTATCGGCAGTAACGCGACGAATGTCATTCTCCAAATGGTTAATTATTTCGGGCTTATCAGCGTAGACTAATAACTTCACATATGCCAACGGTAAATAAATTTGCGATATTAAATCGCACTATCTCGGAAGCTAACTTACCGTTTCAAAACATGAAACTATGAGGTTTAATTGCAAAATTTGGAGGCATTGTTTAGTTGCCTTTCTATTCATAAATTACTAAAACAGTAAATCCCCTGACGGCTAATAAAATGGACGCCAGTATTGCCAACTTAAAGTTGTATACCTCTGTAAAAAATACCCAATATAAAGCTGGTCGTAACTCTCACAAATTATATGATTTAGTATAAAATTTGTCATATGTCATGCGATAAAAAGCTTTGTAGACTTTACTTTAAATTTAGTTAAAAATTTAACTACCGTTACTTTTATGGACCGTTATTATTAACTTAACTGCCATTTGATAGTTTAACTATAATTAAGTCCCGTTATATTTTTTATGGCAATATTTAAATACATTTGTTTAACCAAAAAAACATATAAAATACAGCATAATCCTCAGGCTAACTAAAAATAACACTAAACAAACATATAATTATGCATTTGAACACAATTAAAGGAAATTACTTTGTATAAATATTTTTTTAGTTTTATTTTTCAAAAGATAAATTGTATTTTATTAAGCCTTAAGCCTGCAGTATATTAAATTTTCGAATTTTATTTTTTTTAATTTTAAAGTATTAAAATCTGATTTATTGATGTGGGCTTAAGGCAGCATTAAATGTTCAATTATAAAAATTAATTAAAGACTGCAGTTAGATTTGTCGCTATTTAAAAATAATTTAAAGAAAAAACTGTTGCCTAAGCTAAGGCTTAATGATTTTTTTTAAATTTATTTTAATGGATTTTTCTTGTCTTTCGTTGCAGGTATGAAGAAATTTCTTTTATTTCTATTGTAAATAGTAAGTATAACAATTTTCTTAAAACTGTTATAATTGCCTATCCTAACAAGCTGAATGAGTTCGGTTTTAAAAATCTTAATAAAACATTTTTATAGGGATTTCAGAATCCTTTATATCTCTGTTCTTTTTTATTAGAAAAAAAAATTGACTGTGTCAGGCGACTTTTTGTTGAAAAAAAGTTGACTGTCACAGGCGACTTTTTTTTATGAGAAAAAAAGTTGACTGTCTCACAGGCGACTTTTTTTTATTAGAAAAAGAAATTGACTGTCTCACAGGCGACTTTTTTTTACTAGAAAAAAAAATTGACTGTCTCACAGGCGACTTTTTTTTTAGCAAAACAAAATGACTGTCACAGGCAACGTTTTTTTTAGAAAAAAAATTGACTGTCACAGGTGACTTTTTTTTAGAAAAAAAATTTACTGTCACAGGCAATTTTTTTTAGAAAAAAAATTGACTGTCAATTTAAAAGCGTCATCCTCGTTTTACTCCATTTCAGAGTTCTCTGACTCCATAAAAAATACCCTATATAAAACGGTTCCTTAAAATTTTTCACAGAAGTCCACATATAAGCCAAATTAGTGGAGGACTTTTATGCATCAGTGACATGACTTGCTGCCATAACTTAAATAACACTTTTCTTTTCTGTTAAAAAATAAAAATACATTTAAATCTTGCATTAATTTGGTAAAACCCTTTATTTATTTAAAAAAGCATTTTATCCCTGAATTGTATTTTTACAAACAAATAATTATCACTTAACCATGGCATAGTTTTTTGTTTTGTTTTTGTTTTTAAAAATAACAAAAAAACTGTTGCCTAGCTTTTAGCGTTTTAATATTAAACAAAACTGAAGCCTACTTCTGGGCGGCTTTTAGGCATAAATGACGTCGTTTGTGGCATATTGAAAAATTGTATTGTAGATTGTTTTTATTATTCTCATTTTTATTTTTTTTTAAAGGGGGAACAGAAAGAATTCAAAAATAAATTCTCTGTTAAAGAAAAGATTTTTAAACGAATGATGTCAGTGGGGAAAATGTATATTTAATAACTACAGGTTTTTTTTAAATATTTTTTATTAAGGAAATAACCAAGACAAACACATCTTCTTTCTCACACCTGCTTTGATTCCATAAAGATTTAAAGTATACGACTTGCTAAACACTGTTCTTCTTAGTTCACAGATAACGAATAATAAAAAATTGAAGTGCCTGGGGCTTACAAAACGATACCAATGATATTCTGTTCTGCTTTGTCGTTATTTTGCTGTTATGGGCTAAAGTTTTTAATTTTCATTTATAGCAAGTGATTCAAAATTTATTTTGAGACAACTAAATCAGCCAATAATGCTTAATAGCATAAGAGGGGCATGCCCCACGTTATTGTCCCAGCCTCATAGCACTGGGATGAAAATTTCTTTTTTTTTTGTAAATTTAAAATTTAAGTTTAGAAAGCAAATTGGCACACTTTTTTCAACAACTTTAGTTTTATTAATAACAATAGAAAATAGAAATATGGGAATAATTAATGGAATATTGTGCCGGTTTATAGGCCACTTCTAGCATGTGGTAGACGTCTTCTCTTTTCACAAAATTTTAAAGAACATTTTCCAACAAAATTTCGCTTATTGCGACAATGTAATTGTGCTAAATTTTATCTTTCAGAGCATCATTTCTTTGTGGGTTCTTCAACTAAACCCGGTCTCTCCGAAGGCCCCAGGGAAAATAATCTAGCGGTGTTAAATCGCAAGTACTAGGCGGCCAGTTTCCATTGCCAAATCGTGAAATTACGAGACCGAGAAATTTTTCAGGCAACAACTGTATTTCTTAGGTGGCTGGGTGCCTTGTGGACCCATCTTGCTAAGACCATAGGTCCCTGATAATAACACTGGCCAACTGTGTCCACAAAAATTGGCATTAATGGGTTCGTCAGTGCAAAGAATTTACCGTGACGGTATTTTCTTGCTCATTTTCCAAGAAAATATGTGCCGCAGGTGTTGCCTGATCACAAATTATATCGTACGGTCACTTTCTCAAGATGTAAGGGTTTTCCTAGGACCGCTGGTGAATTCTTTAAGCCCCATAGCCGGCAATTGGAAATGTGCCTCATCACTAACCACAGTTTTGTTGAAAAATGCGTTGTTTTCGTTCACTTTTGGAAACAGCCAATTCACAAGCATTCGAGGGAAAACAAGGGTCAGTCAGTCTACTTAATTTTTGAAAGAGTTGAACTTTATAAGCGTAAAGTAGCAAAACGTTGCGCAGCGTTATCTAAAACGTTGCGCTAAGTTGCTTTAGTGATGTCCAGATGTACTGTCCAGGTTCATTCCTAACACTTTGCTGTACAGGGGCTATATTGACATCTCTACGCCCACTACCAATCTCCTATAAAGGCCTATTCTCAGCTACAATACCGTAAGCCTCGATCTTAGCCATTAAATTACTTCAGAAGGGCCCTGATTACGAGGAAAAGTTGCTCAAATTTTACTGAAATGATACAGCGAAATTTTCGCTATTTTGAAATTAAATTTTAACACTAAAAATACTTTCCTCGAGAGTGTAGCATTCAATGCGTAAAATTTTCCCAACTTTTGGCTAAGTAAGTGTCAAAGAGCGACCGCTTAATGCTTCATTTTTAATCAGTTGACAGACAATTTACTTCCTAACCTTAAATTTGCCCACCTATTATATGTGCCCCATATTTAAACTTGTTCTGCTTTCAAAACGTCCGTCATCAAGAGCTCGCCAAAAACGTGGCACAATTCATTAGGACGACTTTTATCTTCATCTGAACCTAAAACTTTAAAGCGAGGTTTTACAAATATAACTCTCATTCTCTTCATCTCTGTCCTCTCTTTTCTAAATCATATTTTTCGTAGTAAGAGAATAGTCCCCCGCGGAATTGTGACCTAATTAAAAATATTTAATTAGTTTACTAAAATGAGCGATATAATTCGGCTAGTTCTTTTAGATGTAGAGCATTTGCTCAATCCACAAAAGTCGCCATTTTGCAACCTCTGAGAGCCCACAAAAAAATCTTCATTTATCAAAGTTAATCCATAAAATATATTAAAAAAATATCTAGTTTTATAAGCCTAAAATTATGCAAATTTATTTTAATATCTGTCTCTTTGCAGGCAGTTTTAAAAGCTATTCTTTCCCTCTCTCTCTCTCTCTCTCTCTCTCTCTCTCTCTCTCTCTTATCTGCTATTGCAATAATTAATTAAATTTTCTGTTTTGTTATTAAACAAATATTTTTCATAAAATATTTATTAAATTATAATTAACGCAATACATGTCCCTTGAATGCCAATAAATGGCAAAACATTTCATAATCACCTGAAAGTAGGCAACAAAAATTGTTTAATATTTATAAAACTCTAACTATTTAGTCTTTTCAATCATCCATCCAAATGACAGCTATTAGTTTTGTGTTTTAAAACAGATTAAAACATAATTTCTGTTGACATTTCGTCATAAATATTTACTAGCTAAATTGTGTTTTTTGTTGTTGTTAAAATAATACTATAAAATTAAAATTACTTAACACACACACACAGACACCCTTTGTGTATAGTGTGTCTTTTGCGACCCACAAAATTTCACTCATTAGTAAAGTAATTTAGTAAATTATTCACATATTAATTCAATGCTTTAGTTACGGCTTTATATTTTCACATTATTTTAGTTTGACAATTTTCTGTTGCTCACTTTTAGGCTTAACATTTTTTGTTGAAGAATTAAAAGTTTCAAATATACGAAATAATGATGCCTCGTACGTATTAATTAAATATTGTTATTGTTATTATGAATTTATAGAATTTTTTGTTATTTTCTATTTTTTTTTATAAACACAGCTTTTGTGAATAATTTAAATTTTAAATTGTTAAAATAATTTTAATGTTCTTTTTTTGGCAAAAAATTTTAGAAAAGTTGTGTAATGAATTTTTTTTGTACATAAACTATGACTGATGAAATTTTTTAATGTAAAAACTATGACTGATGAAATTCTTTTATATAAAAATTGAGATTGAAGCAATTTTAAAATGTAAAAACGCTGATCGATTAATATATTTTATAAAAACTTCAGGACTGATGAAATATATTTTATACCGGTGTAATTTTTTATAGAACACTTGTGTCTGTTGAAATTATCATATAGATAAATTTTTGTTGACATTGTGATCACTGTATTATTTAAAAAAATTGTGACTCATGAAAATTTTTTTTATGTAATAATTAAGATTGATGAATTTATATAATATAAAAATTCTGATTGATGAAATATATTTTATCAAAACATGATTGATGAAATTAATATTATACTGATGTAATATTTTATAGAAATTTTTGTCTTTTTAAAAAAGTAGGCTGATGAATTTGTTATATAAAAGTTGTGAACCTTTAGAAAAATGATGACATATAAATTTAAACAAAAACCACATGATTATTTTATGGAAATATTATGACTGATAAAATTTTTTTTTATAGAAAAATTATGACCGATGATCGTTTTTTATGGAAAAATTGTGACTGAGGATTTTTTTTTGTAAAACTTGTGATTTATTTATATAAAAAAAAAACAATTGATGAGTTTTTTTATGTAAAATTTATGATTGAAGAAATTTTTTATAAATAACTTATGACTGGCGAAATTTATTTAATATACACATGGAGAGTCACGAAATATTTTTATATAAAAATTGTGATTGATGAAATGTTCTACTGTAAAAATTATACCTGTTTAAATTTTTTTATACAAAATTTATGATTGACGAAATATATTTTATAAAAAAATTTGTGATTGATGAAATTTTTTTTATAAAAAAAAATATGACTGATGAAGTTTTTTTTATAAAAATATTATCACTGATGAGATTTTTTTTTATAAAAATTAAGTTATGTTTAACGAAATTTTTTTCATAAAAACATTATGATTGATGAAATTTTTTTTATAAAAATATTATGATTGATGAAATTTTTATGTAAATAAATTATGACTGATGAAATTTATTTCATATAAATATTGTGAGACACGAATTATTTTTATATAAAAATTGTGATTGATAAAATATTTTAATGTAAACATTATACCTGTTGAAATTTTTTTATGGAAAACTTATGATTAATGAAATTTTTTTTATAAAAAATTTATGAATGATGAAATTTTTATATAAAAAAATTATGACTGATATTATTTTTTTTACAAAAAATTATGATTGATGAAATTTTGTTTATAAAAAAATTATCACTGATGAGATTTTTTGTCATAAAAAAAATTGTGATTGATAAAATTTTTTTTTCCAAAAAAAAATATGATGAAATTATTTTATAATTAAATTATGACTGATATGAATTTTTCTATAAAAAATTATAGCTGATGAGATTTGTTTTTTATAAAAAAATTATGATTAATGGAATTTTTTTCAAAAAATTATTATTGATGAAATTTTTTTTTGTTAAATTTTCATGATTGATGAATTTTTTTTTTAAATCATATGTGATGACGTTTTTTATAATTAAATTATGACTGATGATATTTATTTAATAAAAATATTTTGAGTCATGAAATATTTTGATATAAAAAATGGGATTGATGAAACCTTTTTAAGTAAAACTTATAACTGTTAAAATTTTGGTGTGTAGGAATTATGATTGATGAAATATTTTTTTATAAAACAGTTATGATTTTTTTATAGAAAAAATAATATCTGATGAAATTTTTTTATAAAAAAATTATGATTGTTTTAATTTGTGTATAGAAATTTTGGACTGATGTAATTTTTTATAGAAAAACTTTGACTTATGAAAACGTTTTAGAAAAAAATTATGAATGATGAAACTTTTTTATAGAATAGTTGTGAGAAAAAAATTTTCTACAAAAAAATTATGACTGATGAAAATTTTTTATAGAAAACGTGTAACTGATACTAATTTTGTAGCAAAACTGTGACTGATGGAAATGTTTTTTGCAAATATATTGTCACTGATGATACTTTTCTTCTAGAAAAAATGTGTTTTATTTACAAAGCCAAACAGGAAATAGATTAACAGGATTTTTTTCAGCTTAACACACATATATCTGGATATCTTTTGCTTTAATCACACACTTTAACAAGTGTTACAGTGTGCTTTACAATTGTTCGTTAAATAACATTTATTTTTAAAAACATAAAATGAGCAGAACAAATAAAAAAAAAATAGGAATAAAATCCATGTCAATGACATTTTAAAAAGCGGAAACGCATAAAAACATGTGTGTGTTGACGTGTTATTTTCTCTTTCATGGCACTAGTGTCAACAACAGTAATGAAACCAGCAGCAGCAGCCAGCAAAAAAATTATTTCTTACAGCAACAATAAATTGAAAAAAAAAATATGTTTTAGAATTTGATTGCTGAAAGTACACAAAATAACTGCGTTTAAGTAGGGAAGAGGGTGCGAGTATGTTGTCACAGTCGTTATCCCATTGTCTACACTTGGCACTTTTTTTTCTTGATTATTTTTTTCTAACTTCCAAGAAAGTATGTGCAACTACGACATGGTAAGTGTAAAAATCCTGTGAAGCACAAAATAAAAAGTCAAACATTATATTGCCGCTGTTGTTGTTGTTGTTAGTTGTAAACCTAAACATTTACTTCAAGACAATATTCCAAAGGTGTCAAGTGAATTGTGTTTATTTTTTTTCCTTTTTGTTGTCTGCAGTACAATTGCGTTATTTGAACATTTTTGTTTAAGGACTTAAAGGAATTCCTTAGCAAAATAGTAAAAATAACAAAAAAAAAAAACTTTTCAACAATAGATGCCTGACAGAGAAAGTTATATAAAATAATTTATAAATAACCAAGAGCCTTCAGATAGGCAACAGTTTTTAAAGAATTTTTCCTATGTTGCTGTTCAATAGAATAAATTATTAAATTGAATTGTTGATAAAATTAAGAAGTAAATACATTTTTGTAAATGAGAGCCCAAATGCAGGCTATGGTTTTTACTTTAACAAAGGGCCTACAAATTAGCTTAAATTACAAAAACAAATTCAAATTTCTATTAGTATCTTTAGAGACACTGTGCTGATTACTAATTTCTTTGAATGCTTATAATTGGTTTTACTTGTAAAAGGGAGAAATAAACTTTCTAAAGGTTTCACTTAAATCCACTAAATTAAAAGCCCCTTAAAGTATGCTAGAGTTTTCAAAATTTTCTGGTAAATAAAAAAATTGTTACAAAAATTTTTACTACAACAGGAAACAAAAAAAATGTCATGTAATTAAAAAAAAAGAATCAAATATAAAGTAATGCGCCCTAAATTATGTCATATTTTTTGAAAACCAATTTTTTAAAACCAATTTATTAAATCGAAAAAAACCTAATAAAAATTGCTTTCTTAGAAGAACAAGGGATTCGTAATTACTTTTTGAAAAATTTTATGTGACTGCTTACAACAGAGAATGTATAACGATTTATTATAACGATTTATTACCGAATTTTGTTTTCGAATAATTATCCGATTCGTTTGTTTAATTAATTTTTAGTATAAAATATAACCGCAATCATTCTAAAGCTAATTGATTAAACAAAACATTTAGAATAATCAATCTGTTTCAATTCGAATAAAAAACCGGTTCTTAATCGATTAATTAACTGGTTCTAGTCGAATAATTAGCTAGTAGTTGATCGATTAGTAACTCGATTTTAATCGAACAATTAGCAAACTATAAACCGATTTTGGTCGAATCATATACCGGTTCTGTTTCAATTCGAATAAAAAACCGGTTTTAGTCGAATAACATGCCGGTTCTTACCGGTTTTAGTCGAATAATTAAGTAGTCGTTGATCGTTTAGTACGCCAATTTTAATCGAACAATTAGCAAACTAAAAACCGGGTTTGGTCGAATAATTAACGAATTATTAGTCGAAAAGTAAGGTTCGGTCTTTAGTTGCGTCTACACGGAACGCCTAACAAAGTATGCTTAACATGGTATGCTTAACATGGCAATTTTAGCACGGTAAACCTGCTACGGCACGCTTAACGCGGTACACTTAACACGGTACGCTTAAAACGCTAAATAAAGTCTTAGTAGAAAAACAACCGGTTTTTAGTCAAATAATAAACCGGTTTCAAGTCGATTAGTAAACCTGCTTAGTCGAGTTAAAATACGAGTTTAGTCGTTTAATTAACAAAATCTCAGTAAAAAAACAACGGATTTTTAGTCGAATTGTAAACCGGTTACAAGTCGAATAGCAAACCCGTTTTCAGTCGAACTAAAATTCGGTGTTAGTCGCATAATTAGCAAAATCTCAGTAGAAAAATAACCGATTTTTTGACAAATAGTAAACCGGTTTCAAATCGAATAATAAATCAGTTTTTAGTCGAGTTAAAATTCGATCTTAGTCGCATAATTAACAAAATCTTAGCAGAAAAACAAGCGGTTTTCAGACGAATAATAAACCGGTTTCAAGTCGATTAGTAAATCAGTTTTTAGTCGAATTAGAACTCGATCTTAGTCGCATAATTAAGAAAATCTTAGTAGAAAAAAAAAACCAATTTTCAGACGAATAATAAACCGGTTTCAAGTCGGATAGTAAACTTGTTTAGTCGAGCTATATTACGAGTTTAGTCGTTTAATTAACAAAATCTTTGTAGAAAAACAACCGGTTTTCAGTCGAATAGTAAACCGGTTTCAAATAGAATAGTAAATCAGTTTTTATTCGAGTAAAAATTCGGTCTTAGTCGCATAATTAGGAAGATCATAGCAAAAAAAAAACAAACGGCTTTTAGTCGAATGGTATACCGGTTTCAAATCGAATAGTAAATCAGTTTTTAGTTGAGTAAAAAATCGGTAGTAGTCGCATAATTAACAAAATTTCAGTACAAAAACAACCGGTTTTTAGTCGAATAATAAACCGGTTTTAAATTGAATAGTAAATCAGTTATAAGTCGAGTAAAAATACGGCTTTAGTCGCATAATTAAAAACAAAACCGGTTGTTCGTCGAACAGTAAACCAATTAACCGGTTTTTAGTCGCACAGCAAACCGGTTTCAAATCGAAAAAAAATGTTTATTCGAATAATCAACTGAGGTTTCAAAGATTATTTATTAGGTTTTTAGTCGATTAAAAAACCGGTTTTGTTTTTATATTGATATCAGTTAATGTATGTTATTTTTTTATTCGATAAAAAATATTATTGGTTAACCGAAAAAGTTGTTGAGGAATTTGGCGTTAATTAAATAAATATAGTTTAGCTTTGATACTTGTTAAACACTTAAGATTCGGAGAATGGTGAAAGCGGTTCAGAAAATGGTTCTTAATTTTTTTTTAACGAAAAACATATCGCGTGTGGTAGATATTAAGTCCTTGTATAAAAGGATTACAGATAGACTTAAAAAACTTTAAAAATTATCATTATAGTTTCCATATTTATAGGCTGAATTTGACAGTCTACTAGTTTTCCTTCTGAAATGTTGTACTTGATACACCCCCTCTCCACCACATTTTTTTTAAACCGTTTCAAACTTAACTTTCACATCATTATGTTAATTTTAAAAATGTTTGCTTTTAACTGTGTGAAGAGGATTTTGTATTATAGCATCTATATAGTTTTATATTCTGCCCAAAAGTATGCTTTAAATTTAGAATATTTATGTTATCAAAAGATGCTGTCTTTATATCTGAGGTGAAACTCTTCATCTTCTGTAAGTGTTTTAATATTTCATTTAGCTCTATATATATTGTAACGGTATTTTCTCCTGATCCACTTACAAGGATATAGAGAAATTTATTTTGTTATCTTAACAATAACTCAAACTTAAAACGGTCATTTTGTTGTGTTCTTTTAAGTTTTTTTTTTCTCTCTTCTTCTTCTTTTTTCTAGAAGTATGAAATTTTGTTTAATGCTGATTACTAACTTAAACAAACATTATTTGTTGGTTAACACACCTGTGACTTTCGGTGTAAAAAAGGAAGAGTCAAAAGGATGTGCATTGTTTTTGTTTTGGTTTTATTTGGAAAATAAATAACCAAAAGAACATCTGTCCAAGTGAGAAAAAAATTTTTACAAATTTTAAATTATTTAAATTTAAAAAATAAAATTTGTCAAATTTTGTTAAACTAAAAACGTAAAGCATATTTTAAGGACCTGAAATTAATTTTAAAACGACTTTTGACTTTTGCTAACTTTAATTAATTTCACTGCTGTCTTGTCTTAAATCAATATCTCTTGCCAAATGTTCACTTTCATCAAGTTTGTTATCACTTGCGTCACACCAAATCTACTTTCGGTATTGCCAGTCTTCCAAATCACTACATTTGCTGCTTCTTCTCCTATTCCTTTAGAAGCTGTCTAATTTCCTTTTTTTTTTCTTGTTGCAATTTATTTTTTTTTTAATTTTATTTTACTCCCCTTCGTTCTCTCTCTATTTTTTGTACATACAACAACAACAGCTATTGTCGAAGGAACTCACTCCATTTTGCTTTTTTGGAGTTTTTTTTTGAATTTTTTATTTTTCAATTATTTAAAATCAATTTTCTGCCCATCACTTTCAACATGATTTGCCTTTTTCAACAGTTTTATATATTCACGTGTGTATGTATGTGTGAGTGTGTTGTGTATTCTCCTGTTCTTTAGAAAAAAAATTGCAATAGATTGTGGACTATTTTCTATTAACCGGCCTACTGTTGGTTGAAACTATTTCCTTTGTTATCAAATCTCTACCATCATTGTTGGAAGGGAGGAATGCTGGGATTTGTTATATTTTATTTTAGTTGTTTATGACAGTTGAGTGTTATACTTTCAGCCACCATTTTCCCTTTCGTCAGGCTTCAAATTTTTGTTGTTGCTGTTTTTGTAAAATAATCAATAGTTCGTCAGTTGCTGTTCTTGCTGTTTGCTATCGGATTAATTTTAAGATTTTAGCAAAATAAGAAAAAAAGACTTTAGTTTGAAACATCATAGCTGATTGTTTATTTAACAGCCTAAAAGTAGGCTTTTGTTTTTTTTTTTTCATTTAAAATTCCAGTTAAAAGATAGAAATCGGCTTAAGTTGTTGTTTTTTAAAGTTAATTTAAGTAGGTCATCTCCTATTTATCCAAGTATCTTCAAGAGACCAAAATTGTTTTACCATCGGCCTAAAAGTAGGCATCATATTATATTAGGACTTATAAGTAAACGGATAGAGAAATAAAAAAAATAATAGAATTTTTTGTTTTTTTCTAAAAGAAAAAAGAAACCAAGTTTTGTAATATTTTTTTTATCCAAAAAGTATGCAGCAAAATCTTTTTTTAGAATTTATATGTATCAAATTATTATTAGCTATTATAATATTTAATGTTGATGCTTATCGTCCTTACAGTCATTAAAGTAAAAAAATTTCTTACCCTAAAAGTATGCAGCAAAAATTATATATTTTTTTAAATAGAACCTATATGTATAAAATTATTAGCCACAAATAAAATATTTAATTTTGATGCTTACAATTTCTACAGCCGTTAAAGTAAACAGAAATTAAAGATTAATTTTTTTTTAACCTAAAAGCAGCAAAAAATAAATTTTTTTTCTAGAAATTTATATGTATAAAATTATTATCAGTTATAAATTAAATATATAACTTGATGCTTATAGTTCATATAGTCTTTAAAGTAAAAAATTAAAAAGATAACCTTTTTTCCTAAAAGTATGCAACAAAAATGATTTTTTTAGAACTTCTGTATATAAAATTATTATCAGTTACAAATAAAATATTTGATTTTGCTGCTTATAGCCCATACAGCCATTAAAGTAAATAGATTTAAAAGATTGATTTTTTTAATCTAAAAGTATTCAGCAAAAAATTATTTTTTTAAATAGAACTTATATGTATAAAATTATTATTAGCCACAAACAAAATATTTAATATTGATGCTTACAATTTCTACAGCCATTAAAGTAAACAGGTTTTAAACATTAAATTTTTTTTTAACCTAAAAGTATGCAGCAAAAAATTTTTTTTCCTAGAAATTATGTGTATAAAATTATTATTAGCCACTTCTAAAGTAAACAAATTTAAAGAGATAATATTTTTTGTATCCTAAAAATATGCAACAAAAACTAAGTTTTGTTTAGAAATTATATGTCAAAAATTATTATCAGTTGCAAATAAAATATTTAATTTTGATGCTTATAGTCCCTGCAGCCATTAAAGTAAATAAATTTAAAAGATTAATTTTTTTTCTACCCTAAAACTATGCAGGAAAAAAATAATTTATTTTAAAAAAGAAGCTATATGTATAAAATTGTTATTAGCCACTACTAAAATACTTAATTTTGATGCTTATAATACAGACAGCCATTAAAGGAAGTAAACAAAAAAGACATAATTTGTTTATACCCTAAAAGTATGCAACAAAAATTTAGTATTTTTATAGAACTTATATAAATATAAAATTACTATCAGTTACAAATAAAATATTTAATTTTAATAGCTATAGTGCTTACAGCCAATAAAGCAAACAAGTGGGCGGGAGTGAACCTGGAACACAGCAAGAAAATTAAATTTTTTTATAAAAAAAATCAAATTTCTTCAATTAAAAAATTAAAAACGAAAGAGAAACACACTGTTTCGCTAAAAGATAGAAAAATATAATATTTCGGAAAAATCTTTGTCAAAAGAAAAAAAAATATTTTTTGACCTAAAAAATCTGAATTTAAAAAAAAAAATTTTTAACTCTTTATTAAAATATTTTTTTAAATACTTTTTTTCAAGTCCAGCAGCCTTTACAATATGTTGTTTTGGTTTTGAAATAAGGTAAGGCAACCAAAATCTCAGATAAAAATTTTTTAAATATTTTTTATACACTGAGAGAATTTGTGTTTGACTCCTTAGAAGTATTTAAGCTCTCTATATTAAAATGTATTTCAGAGAGTAAATCTTTTTTATTACTTAAAAGATTTTTTTCCATGCTGTTTTTATATATTTTTTTTGTGGTCTCCTAAAAGTAGGCCATGATTTATTGACATTTATTTTATTCATGTATTCCATGCAGCTGGGCTCATCATCAGCTTAAAATGAATAACTTAAAAATATTGTCGTTTTACTTTATTAATGGTCTGGATATTTTTTATTTTCTTCAAAAGACACAAAATACGGGTATAAAAGAAATTTTTTTAAATACTGCATACTTTTAGGATGGAAAAAAATTGTATTTAAATTTTTATTTGCCGTCATAGCAGAAGAAATGTTGAGTGAATATTTTCATTGAAGCTAAAAATTCAAAACAAATTTTTCTTGTCGGTAAAAAGAGAAAAAGTTTTTTTGTTGTTTTTGCCTTAAAACTTTGATTTTAAATTCTTTTGAGAAGTTTTCTTTTCTAAAGTTTTTCTAAGCATTTTCCTGGAAATGTACCTTAAAACAACAATTGATTTTTTTGTTTTGTTGTTGATTTTGATTTGTTTTGTTGTAATTTAAAAAGCCTTAAACAACCATTAATGTAAGTAAATTTAGTCCACTTTATGCTCTTTTTAATTTTGCGGTGGCTTTTAAATCAACCAAGCGGAAATTCGTTGCTTTCATGAACATGACGACGACATGGACTCGAAATGCAACCACACGCATAACTTTTGTTAAGCGGAAGTAAATTACAAGCGAAACGGAAATGGTTTTGTTAAAACGGTTAAAATGTTTATCAGCTGTATAAGGCAAAATTATAATTTAAATTTAAGGGAAATTTTTCGCAAATTTAAATCGTAGATATATTGCCATTTTGTTGCGTACTTTTTCTTTAAGCCTGTTAGTAAACCATTTATTTAAGTATACTTTTAGGCATGCCAAATAATGTTTAAAAGTCTTTAAAATCCTGTCAAAATTTTCGCATTAAGCTGTCAATCAAAATCAAAAGCATTAAAAAACATTGCAGCGTTATTGATTGAACGATGAACGAACAAAGAAAATGAAATGAAAAATCAAAATGTCAGGAATAATGAAATGTGCATGGAAATACCCATACACACACACACAAACCACAAAAGTGAAACAACATTAATAAAAATAAATAGAAAATCACAAAACCTAAAAAATTATTTGTCGACTGGAACAAGGAAACCATTTTACAAGACTGAGGGATGCTTTTAACAGCGCAATGTGGACCGATATGTTAGGAGCTCTGGAGACGCAGTTTAAAGCACCGGCATACATAATGGGAATAGTTAGAAGCTATCACAAGGATCGTAGGCTTATATACGAGAACGCCGGCAGAATACATCAGAAGCAGATTACGACAGGGGCAGCACAAAGATCCATCTTGGATCCTGAGTTGTGGAACATTAATTATGATGATATTCTTCATACCGAAATGCCAGGCGATACCTACTTGGTTGGATATGCGGATGATATTGCAGCCGTAATTGTGGCCACGCAACATGGAAGAAGCACAGATTAGCTAAAGCTAAATCAGGTCATGTTTAGGACAAAGTGTTGGCTGGACTCTAACAACCTTATCCGCGCCACGGAGAAAACTAAGCTCCTCATATAATAATATACAAATATAATTTGTTATAATGCTAATCAATTTAAAAATGATCGTTATAAAATATTATAACAAAATTATGGCATATCTATATTTATTATAATATAGTTATAATATAATATAAAATATAATACACATATAATATGCTGCAATAAATTTTATATAAAAAAATTATATCGAAATGTATTTCGTCTTTGTGATAGCATTTTATAGCTCACTCGTTCAAAATTATAATAAAATATACTTCACCTTTATATCAAGCATTATAATATGCATAATGCATTATAATTCAATTATAATCAGCAATAACTAATTATAATTAAATTATAAACTGCTATAAAAATATAATTCAATTATATAATATGTAATAACCTATTATAATCAAATTATAATGTACTACTTCATATGATACCACAAATACTATACAGTATATGGCGCTATAACCCAATTATAACTTATAATAATGTGTTATAACCAAATTATAATGTGCTATTTTATATAATAATAAATATATAAAGCATTATGCGTAATTATAACTAGATTATAATGTGTAAAAATTTATTATAACTAAATTATAATATGTTATTTCGCATAACAAAACAGTTATAATTTGTAATAAGTTGTTATAATTAAATTATAATGTATTATTTTATATAATAATACAAATATAATACACCATAATACATTATAACTTAGCTATAATTTCAAATAATATGTTATAATTACATTATACTATGCTGTTTCACATGATAATAGCTATATGTAACAACCTGAGGCACTATATCCTAATTATAAAGTGTAATAATTTGTTATAACTAAATTATAATGTGTTATTTTATATAATTATACAAATAAAATACAGCATAATACATTATAAATTAATTATAATACATAATGTGTGTTACAAATAAATTATAATGTGCTATTTCATATAATAATAAATATATAATGCAGTATGCGTTATTATAACTCAATTATAATGCGTAATAATTTATAATAACTAAATTATAATGTGTTATTTTATATGAAAATATAAATATAATACGGAATAATACATTATAACTTAATTATAATATATAATAATGTGTTATAACTGCATTATGCTGTGTTGCTTCATCTGGTAATAATTATATATAACAACCTAAGGCACTATATCCTAATTATAATGTATAAATATTTATTATAACTAAATTATAGTATGTTATTTCATATACTATGGCAGTTATAATTTATAATAAGTTGTTACAATTAAAATATAATACAAATATAATACACCATAATACATTATAACTTAGTTATAATTTCAAATAATGTGTTATAATTACATTATACTGTGCTGTTTCACATTATAATTGCTATACATAACAATCTGAGGCACTATATCCTAATTATAATGTGCAATAATTTTTTATAACTAAATTATAATGTGTTATTTCATATAATAATACAAATATAATACAGAATATTGCTTTATAACTTAATTATAATACAAATTAGTGTGTTACAACTAAATTATAATGTGCTATTTCATATAATAATAGATATATAATGCAGTATGCGTTATTATAACTCAATTAGAATGCGTAATAATTTATTATAACTAAATTATAATGTGTTATTTCATATAATAAAACAGTTATAGTTTATAATAAAATTTTATAATTAAATTATAACGTGTTATTTTATATAATAATACAAATATAAGATACCACATTACATTATAACTTAGTTATAATTTAAAATAATGTGTTATAACTGAATTATATTGTACTGTTTTATATGATAATAGCTATATATAACTACCTGAGGCACTATATCCTAATTATAATGTGTAATAATTTGTTATAACTAGATTATAATGTGTTATTTCATATAATAATACAGTTATAATTTGTAATAAGTTGTTAAAATTAACTTATAATGTGTTATTTTATATAATAATACAAATATAATACAGCATAATACATTATAACTTAATTATAATACATAATAGTGTGTCTTAACTAAATTATAATGTGCTATTTCATATAATAATACAGTTACAATTTATAATATGTTATTATAACTGTATTATAAAGTGTTATTTTATATAAAAATACAAACATAATACGGAATAATACATTATAATAATAGCTATATGTATCAGCCTGAAGCACTATAACTTAATTATAATGTGTTATAATTTGATATAATTAAATTTATTATAGGAAAGTAAAACTAAAATACGACTCTCAATTAAGTGTTCTATGGTTACTTTATGGTTTTCCTGTCTCCTTAGGTTATCTTGAGTGTATATTCTCTAACCTTTAACTAGTAGCTGGCTTAGCTTTTCATAATGTCAGTTAATTAAATAATAAATTAATTAAATTAATTACAAAAATTAACGTGATATAATAATATTATAATTAAATTAATATTTTTAGTCGAGATTGATCTCAGTTATATTTTAAGCTAAATTTAAATTATACATATGATTAAAGTTAAAAATTTCAGTAACGCACAAAGACTTTGTCATTTATTTTATTATTGTAGATAAATCAAAAATAATTGCCTACTTGTAGGCGTTAAAAAACGAAACAAATGCCAATTAATTTATTAATCATTGACTATCGTGTTTTCATAATTTTATATAAATAAGTGTATTATTAACGGCAATAAAAGCATACATATGTTTGTTTAATTATATGCATGTGTGTGTTTTTATGTGAGCATATGTGCGTGTGTAACAAACTTTGTTGTTGACTAGTTTATTATACAACTTATTATTGAACACAATTTGTATTTTATTACTTGATATCAAAAGTCAATTTTATTTAAGTTGCTCATAAAACTTTATGTTAACTAGAGAAAACAATTATTCGAATAATATTTTTTAATCGAAAATTTATTTTTAATATTTTTTACAATTTCTTATATTTTGATAATTTGTATCATGATGGGCAATTTGGTGGAGGCCTGGAGTTATGAAAAAGAATAAAATTTTATTCTCTAAAGACGTTGTTTTTGTTTCATTGAATAATCGAATATAAATTTTATTCGCTAAAGTAGCCTTATAAATTTTAACAAATGCCTGATAAATTGTATTTATTTATTTATTTATTTGTATCCTTTGTTGTTATTGTGTTATTTATGATCTTTTGGTTGTAAAAAAAAAAAAAACAAAAGAAAAGCTGACCCTGATTCCTGTTGTAAATTTTTCCTAAGGAACTGCCGTAAACGTAAAGGGGGAATACAGCGTTCATTCATTTTTATCTACAAAAATGTATCTAGAAATCATGTGCTAATGCGAATAGCAAGTATGTGTGTGTGTGTCTGTGTGTATTCTTTTATCTAATTTTATGTTGCATTTGGTCACGTCTTCTAAGTTTCGTGTGGCATCACGTACTTCTGCTCAATTTAACAAAGTACGTAGGATGTGATATATAGTCAGTCATCAACATTGTTGTTGCTGTTGTTGTTATTTTTCTGAACTACTACAACTACTGCTGCCTTCTTATTTCACATTGTTGCTGCTACGGTGTTGCTATTTTATAAAATTGCCATGATACAATAAAACAATTGTTATGAGATCCAATATCACACTCACGTTTCCACATACATCTCATAAATAATAACTCCTTGTTTATAACAAAAACAAAAGTCACTAAAAAAGTATTGATTGCTTAAGGACTTGTTGGCAAATTTTGGTTAAAAGAAAAAAAGTATAAATAAAATATTTCGAACTGATAGTTTTAAGAGAAGAGACATATAGAGACTACTCTACTCTAATCTTTTTATCGTTGTCGTGAAAATCCTGGTCAAAGATCAAACATTAATAAGGTACCATTCTACTAAGTATCCGTTATTATAACTCAATTATAATGTGTAATAATTTATTATAACTATAACCCAATAAACAGCTATAATTATTAATAAGTGGTTAAAACTAAATTATAATGTAGCACTTCATGTTATAATAAAAATATAATATAGTATACTGTATTATAACTCAATTATAACTTATAATGTCTGTTAAAATTTAGTTGTAATATACTGTTTCATATAATAATGGACGTATAATGCAGTATCCGCTATTATAACTCAATTATTATGTTTAATAATTTGTTATAACTAAATTATAATGTGTTATTTTATATAATAATACAATTATAATTTATAATAAGTTGTTATAATTAAATCATAATGTGCTATTTCATATAATAATAAATATATAAAGCATTATGTGGCATTATGACTCAATTATAATGTGTAATAATATATTATAACTAAATTATATTGTGTTATTTCATATAACAATACAGTTATAATTTATAATAAGTTATTATAACTATATTATAATGTGTTATTTCATATAATAATAGATATATAATGCAGTATCCGTTATTATATCTCAATTATAATGTGTAATAATTTATTATAACTAAATTATAATGTATTATTTCATATAGTACTACAGTTATAATTTATAGTAAGTTGTTACAATTAAATTATAACTTACCAACCCATGTAAAAATACATATATAATACAGTATACTGCATTATAACTCAATTATGACTTATAATAATATATTACAAATAAGTTATAATGTTCTATTTCATATAATAATAAATATATAAAGCATAATCCGGCATTATAACTTAATTATAACGTGTAATCATATATTATAACTAAATTATAATTTGCTATTTCATATAATAATAAAAATTTAATGCAGTGGGCGTTATTATAACTTAATTATAATGTGTAATAAAATGGTATAACTGAATTATAATGTGTTATTTCATATAATAATAGATATATAATGCAGTATCCGTTATTATAACTCAATTATAATGTGTAATAATTTATTATAACTAAATTATAATGTGTTGTTTCATATAGTAATACAGTTATAATTTATAGTAAGTTGTCATAATTAAATTATAACGTACTAACTCATGTAAAAATACATATATAATACAGTATACAGCATTACAACTCAATTATGACTTATAGTAATATATTATAACTAAGTTATAATGTTCTATTTCATATAATAATAAATATATAAAGCATAATCCGGCATTATAACTTAATTATAACGTGTAATCATATATTATAACTAAATTATAATTTGCTATTTCATATAATAATAAAAATATAATGCAGTGGGCGTTATTATAACTCAATTATAATGTGTAATAATTTGTTATTACTAAATTATAATGTGGAATTTCATATAATAATATAGTTATAATTTATAATAAGTTATTATAACTAAATTATAATGTGTAAGTTGATATAATAATACAGTTATAATTTATAATAAGTTATTATAATTTAACTATAATGTACTACTTCATGTAATTATATAAATATAATACAGTATACCGTATTATAACTCAATTATAACTTATAATGATGTGTTACAACTAAATTATAATGTGCTATTTCATATAATAATAAATATATAAAGCATTATGTGGCATTATGACTCAATTATAATGTGTAATAATATATTATAACTAAATTATAATGTGTTATTTGTTATAATAATGCAGTTATAATTTATAATAAGTTATTATTACCAAAATATAATGTGCTATTTCATATAATAATACAGTTATAATTTATAATAACTTCTTATAACTAAATTATAATGTGTTATTTTATATAGTAATACAAATATAATACAGCATAACAAATTATAACTTAGTTATAATACATAATAATATGTTATAACTGTATTATACTGTGTTGTTTTATATGATAATAGCTTTATATAATAGCCTGAGGCACTATATCCTTATTATAATGTCTTATAATTTGTTATAATTATATTTATTATGAGAAAGTAAGATTACAATACGACTTTCAGTTAAAAGTTCTATGGTTACTTATTGGTTTTCATGTTATATTTTTGTATATTCTCTATGTCAGTTAATTAATTAATTTATTAAATTAATTTTTGATTGCTTACAAAAATTAATGCGAAATTATAATAGTATAACTAAACTTAATTAATTAATTAAATATTATAATTAAATTTAGTAAAATAGAGCTTGTATTTTAGCTTCAAAATAAATATTAAAAGGGAATCTTTTTTTTTAAATATTTTTTTAAAAGAATTTCTTCCTTTATAACTTCAAACTCCTTTCACTTGCAAACTCTAATTTATTTTATCATATTTTATAACCACAAAATAACTGCTAAGAAATATCGTTGTCAAAACTAATTAGTCAAACTTTAAGCATTAAAACCAACTGTTACGCTTAAGTTATTTTCATTTCTATAAGATTCCATAACGATTCCAGCAACCAAAAAAAACCCCACACTTGGAAAAAATAAATTTCATAAGACAATTTTTTATACTTTAGGAAACTGCTTAAATCAAATATAATTAACGGAAATTAAATAAATATCTAAGAAGGCATGACCATTTAAAATCATCACCCAAACAAGCAGCATTAAATTGTTGCTGCAACCACCATTACAACAAACAAAAAAATTTTTTCAATACCAAATACCAGCCAGCCAGCCGGCTTCCAACCCCTCCTTAACTCCTTAAGATATGCTAAACAAAAATATATTTTTCGTTTGAAAAATCCAAAAATGAAAATGAAAAATAAACAAATAAATATTGTTAAATAGAGATGCCATACGTTGTACGAGTTTTGCGTGCTCCCTTTCTTTCACTCTTCGCACAAAAAACAACACAACCGAAAGAGGAAATGTGGCGTAGCAGCCATGAAAACCACAAATGTTTATGCTGATTGTAAGCAAAATATTTGTTATGGTTTTAAGTTGATTTTAAGCAAGTTTTACTAAACAAGGGGTAACGTGAAGAAGGGTGCTTTAGATTGAAATTTTTAAAGCGCAGATATTAAGACGCAATATTGTATAACTTATGGCTATTTTTTTAATTTTTATAAAAAATTTTGTATGGTAAAAAAAAATATTTTATACTCTAAATTCTAGGCTTCGGCAAATTCATATAAAATTTGTGCTTTAACGTTTGAACATGTTTTTCTTTTTTGAAGTATAATATACTAGAATTAAATTTTTGTATACTATGATAATAATGGTTGCATTATATGTTATAATACATTTACATTGTATTATAATACAGAGTTGAACATCCTGACAAGTGAAAATGGGCTTTGTCTGAAAAAATGATTTTTTCAGAAAAACCGAAACAGAAAAAAGCGAATTTACGGCGATGTGAAGGGTTGATCGGCTTCAATTCAAAAATAATAAAATTATAATACAATTGTTAAGTGCTATGATGCGATCTAAATATATTATAATGCAATTATAATGTATTATAAGGAAGTTACAATGTATTACAATTAAATTATACTGTATTATTATGAAATTATAACGTATATTAATGAAATTATAATATAATATGATGGTATTATTATAATGCATTATAATGCAATTATATTATTTTATAATGCAGTTATAATATATTTTTCAAACATAATGTATTAAATTGTATTAGAATACCATTATATTGTATTATAATACAATTATAATGTATTATTTGCAAATATAATGTGTTATACTGCAATTATGTTTGGTTATAATGCAGGTCTATTGCTCTAGAATGTACTTATAATGTATTATAATGCAACTACTTTGTAGTATAATGCAATTTTATTGTAATATAATGCAATTATAAAGTATTATTTTGCACATATAATGTGTTATAATATAATTGCAGTGTAGTTTTAGGCAATTATAGGGTTATATGCAATTATAACATATTTGTATTTAATTATAATGCATTATAATTGGCATAATGTAATTATAATGTATTATTTTGCACAAATAATGTATCATAATGCAATTGTAGTACACTTTTATGCAATTATAAGATAATATGCAATTATAACTAATTATTATTAAATTATAACATATTATAATTCAATTATATTGTATTATAATGCTGTTGTATTATTTTATTTTGTATTATAATGTGTTATAATGCAATTATAATGTGTTATAATTTATTATAACTAAATTATAATTTGCTATTTCATATAATAATAAAAATGTAATGCAGTAGGCGTTATTATAACTCAATTATAATGTGTAATAGCTTGATATAATTAAATTATAATTTGTTATATCATATAATAATAAAAATATAAAGCATTATGTGTTATTATAACTCATTTATAATGTGTAATAATTTGTTATAACTACATTATAATGTGTTATTTCATATAATAATAAAAATATAAAGCATTATGCGTTATTATAACTCATTTATAATGTGTAATAATTTGTTATAACTTCATTATAATGGGTTATTTCATATAGTAATACAGTTATAATGTTTAGTTAATTGTTATAACTAAATTATAATGTGCTATTTCATAAAATAATAAAAATATAATGCATTAAATGTTATTATAACTCAATTATAATATGTAATAATTTATTATAACTAAATTATAATTTGCTATTTCATACATTAATAAATATATAATGCAGTAGGCGTTATTATAACTCAGTTATAATGTGTAATAATTTATTATAACTAAATTATAATTTTCTATTTCACACATTAATAAATATATAATGAAGTAGACGTTATTATAACTCAATTATAATGTGTAATAATTTATTATAACTAAATTTTAATTTGCTATTTCATACATTAATAAATATATAATGCAGTAGGCGTTATTATACCTCAATTATAATGTGTAATAATTTATTATAACTAAATTATAATGTATTTTTTCATATAATAATACAGTTATAACTTAAAAAAAGGTATTATAATTAAATTATAATGTACTATTTGATGTAATAATATTAATATAATATAGTATAATGTATTACAACTCAATTGTAACTTATAAAATTGTGCTATTTCATATAATTACAAATATATAAAGCATTATGCGTTATTATAACTCAATTATAATGTGTAATAATTTGTTATAACTACATTATAATGTGTTATTTCATATAATAATACAGTTATAATTTAAAATAAATTGTTATAACGTTATTATAATGATGCAATTTATAAAAAATATTTTGTATACTTTTTTCGTTTTATATAACATTAAGTGAAAAGTTTTTTAATTTTTTTTTTTTTAAAAAGGACATTTACCACTAAAAAGTATTGTATAGCCTGTTTACCCTGGCAATTTCCTAAAGAATTATAATTGTGTAGTGTCCTAAATCCAATGAATGTTATTTGAGATGTTCTTACCCTTAAGAATTTTGATGGTATTTTATTTTTTTGAATAAACAACAAATTTAAGAGAATGAGAATTATTAAAATGCATTAATAATTTCACTTATTCTAATAGTAAAAATATATAATTTATACTTTTCAGAAAAACTCATCTACAAATAATTTCTGTGACGTGTAATGACAAGCATCAATGAAAACTTCCTGTTTTTTAAGACAAATTTTCATGTTACAAAATTATAATACATTTCATGATTTTCTCTTTAGGATGTCTTTTGAAATTTTAGACTTAAAATGGCTGCCAGGCAAATTTTGATATTATTACTTTTTCTAAGAGAGAAATTTTAAATTTCTATTTTTACAAAAATGAAATTAAAAATTTAATAAGATTTGGATAAACATTATCCATTTAGCACAAGCCAATTAGGCCAAATAAAGGAAAACACATGCAGTCACGTGTTGCTTTGCAGCTATAACCCCGACATTGTGTTTCCAATCATTTGAATATTTTGTTTTTATTTATTATTGACAAACTTACACAACCGCAATGGCCAACCACAGGACAATGGAGTTTGAGTACATTAACGACCATTTTAAGGGTAGATTATCATCAGAACTGCAGTAATTTTTACAAATACTTTTTTTGTTTTTAGTATAAAATTGAATATTTAATGTAACAGAGTGGTATTTTTTACACATTGTAAATACGTCACTTCAAATGAATTTATCATGTGTCAATGTAGGGAATGCAAAAAAAAAAGAACAAGAAAAACAGGATTTTTATTATTTTGTTTTCTCTTTAATTTGCCATTGATATCAAGTGACACATGTCTCTTTAACTCTTCAATAACAAAAACAAATGTAATTCCAAAAATTAAAGCATACTTTTGGGTAATTCATTTAATTGATGTAATTGTTTAGGGACTTTCTCGTTCGTAAATCATTTATTTAAAAATTTATATTCTAAGATGGATTAAATGTCCGAAGGAAGGTAATTTTAAGTTATACCGCCTGCGTTTTTATATAGCCAGGCTCGCCTGAGGCTTAAGGTGTCATAAGGTATACCAAAGGTCAAATGGATAGTTGGGAAATAGTGGAGAAACAGTGGGATTCATGCTGTTCCTAGTTTACTATACAAATTTCAATTCTAAAACATCAATTTAGAAGACAAGCAAGTAAATTAAAGCTCGTTATACTCCTAAAGTTATACTTCTGTGCCTAAAATAACACCACAGAAATAAGGTTTAAAGACATATCTGAATCTGTATTTAATTTAATACAATCACATAAAAAGAAAAGTTGCTGGATAGAAAGAAACAAAGCAACAATCTGTTGTGACTTTTTTCTCGAACCTAAGCACAACTATATTGAAGACCTGACAACAGCTAAACCCTTTGAATATCGAAAAGTACCAAAACAAAGCTAGAAGTAAAAAAGTAGATCCCTTCAATAAATTGTTGATAAGAATGAACTCACTTGGCGTTGTTCCCTTAAAACATGAGTAGTAAATTGATATAATTTTAGTTTTTATCTCTCTTTTGCATCTCTTTCTCATTCTCATTCTTTATTTATTTATTGTCCAAATGTCACACACTAAACATTCAATATAATTTGATACAAATTTCAAAGGAAAAACGAAGTCAATCTAATAAAAAATGCAACACGTTTCTAAATCTTCTTAAAAACTATTTGCATATTTGAAAAACGATATAAAAAAAACCTGAACGCAATATACGAGGGCAGTTCAAAAAGTATTTAATTAAGTAAAGAGTAGCAAATCCATTTAATAAATTTTTTCTCTTCAACACCATTCTCTTATTTTATACTCTCTTTAGAGGGCTTCTGCCCACGGAAGGACTTTCTAATTTCGCTCTTATCTCTTTCTAGCGAGTTAGATTTTTAAATTTCAGTTAAGTTTGCTAACGAACTCCTTTAATTTGGCGAAATCGAACTGTATTTAGTTGGCGAAATTTGATCGTGTTCAATTTTGAAGAAAAGTAAAATTGTCGATAACTTTTATAAAAAAATTCTAAAGTTATCGATAACTTTTCAATATAATAAAAAAGTTATCGAAAATATTTTTAAAGAATAATTCAATTAAAAAAAATTGTATAACTGACAAATTTCCTAGCTTATAAAAAAAAGTCGATAAATTAATTTATCGAAATCCAGTTATCGATAACTTTTCTAGAGGATAATAAAATTTTGATAACAGTTTTCAAAGATTAGTAAAGATGTCATTAAAATTCTCAAAGCATTATCCTACAAATAATTTCTCACAATATTCTGTTATCGATAATTTAATGAAAAAAATTAATAGATTATCGATACATTTTCCAAAAAGTTGTAAAATAGTCGCAACTCTTTTACAGAATAGTACACTTCCCAATAGCTTTCCTATAGAATTATGAATTTATCAATAACTCTTCTGAAGAACAGTACGATTATTAACTCTTCTTTTAAGAAAAAAAAATGTTATCGATAAGTCTGCTCAATTAAATTTTATTTTTCTCAAAGATTAGTATATTATAGACAACTCTTCTGAAGAACACTAAAGTTATCGATAGCTCTAATGAATAATAGGTAATTTATCGAAAAGTTTTTAAAAAAAATAGTTTAATGGTCGATAAATATTATTTATAAATTTCCTAGAGAATAATTAATTTATCGATAAATTAAAATATGGAAAAAATTTCTACAGAATGGCAGAATTACTCTTTCTTTAAAAAAAATAATAAAGATGTGGACAACTCTCTTTAAAAGTGCCAATGTTATCGAAAAATTTATAAAAATAATACATTATCGATAACTTTCATAGGAGTAGCAAAGTAATAAAAACTCTTATATACAATAGTAAAGCTACTGATAAATTTTCTTTTCTTTTTAATTTATCGATAACTATTCTAGCACCAATTTGCTCTTTGGAAAAAATTAATGTTATCGATAAATCTACTGAACAATAGCTAATCTATTATATAACTATTTTAGTAAACAGTAGAGTTAAATGTTATTTTTCTCAACTAATCGTAAGTTATCGATAAC
This sequence comes from Trichopoda pennipes, assembly GCA_030448955.1. Taxonomy (NCBI): domain Eukaryota; kingdom Metazoa; phylum Arthropoda; class Insecta; order Diptera; family Tachinidae; genus Trichopoda; species Trichopoda pennipes. The sequence continues at coordinate 2,395,840 of JASKUP010000056.1, read as the reverse complement.
ACTTCTATAGAAAAGTTTTCTACAGGATAGCAGAATTACGATTTTTTAAAAAATAATAACGATTGGAACGACTTTCTTAAAGAATGCTCATGTTATCGAAAACTTTACAAAAACAATAGATTAACGATAACTTTTCGTAAAAGCAACAAAGTAATTAAAACTCCTATAGAGAATAGTAAAGTTGCCAATAATTCTCTTATGGAATTGTAAAATTATTGATTACTCTTCTGAGGAGTATTAAAGCCATCGATAACTCTTTTGAAGTTAACTAAAGTTATCAATATATCTTTTGAAGAACAGTAAAGCTATCGATAACTCTTCCAAAGAATAGTAAAGGTAGCTTAATTAATTGTTGATTGTTCTTTTTCTCGACAAATAGTAAGTTATCGATAATTCTTCTCAATATAGTAAAATTTTCGATAACTCTGCTGAAGAATTGTCAAGTTATAGTCAATTTTTCTGAAGAATGGTAAAGTTATCGATAACTTTTTTAAAGACCTCTGAAGTTATGGATAAATCATTTGCAAAACCGTAAATTTATCGATAACTCTTCTGAACAATAGTAAATTTATTGTTCACAAGTATTCCATTTTTACAGAAACGATAGTAAACCTATCGATAGCTTTTCTAAACAATAGATAATTTTCATAAAGAATAGCAGTGCTATCGATAACTTCCTCAAATTATCGAGAGTTAACAATTAATCTTTTGAAAAAACTAATGTAATCGATTACTGTTATTATTTTATTGCACAGGAGAGTTAATTGTTATTTTTCTCACTTAATAGTAAGTTATCGATAATTCTGCTGAATACAGTAAAATTTTCGATAACTCTCCTGAAGAACTGTAAAGTTAGAGACAATTTTTCTGAAGAATAGTATAAGTATTTATAACTCTTTTTGAAGAACACTGAAGTTATCGTTAACTCCTGTGAAAAACAGAAAAGTTATCGATAACCCTTCTGAAGAATAGTAAAGTTTTCGATAACTCTTAAAGAATTTTCAAGTTATACACAACTTTTCTGAAGAATAGTAAAATTATCGATAACTCTTTTGAAGAACACTGAAGTTAACGATAACTCGTCTAAAGAGTTGTAATAGAATAGTAATTGTTGGCAATTTTTGTATTTTTATAGATAAGATAGTAAACTTATCGATAGGTTTTCTAAACAAAAAATAAGTTTCATAAAGAATAGTAGTGCTATCGATAACCTCCTCAAATTATCGCGAGCTAACAATTAATTTTTTTAAAAATGTAATATAATCGATTACTGTTATTATTCTATTGCACAGGAGAGTTAATTTTTATTTTCCCCACTTAATAGTAAGTTATCGATAATTCTGCTGAATATAGTAAAATTTTCGATAACTCTCTTAAAGAATTGTAAAGCTATAGACAACTTTTCTGAAGAATAGTATAATTATTTATAATTCTCTTGAAGAACACTGAAATTATCGATAAATTCTTTGAAAAACAGTAAAGTTATCGATAACCCTTCTGAAGAATAGTAAAGTTTTCGATAACTCTTGAAAAATTTTCAAGTTATAGACAACTTTTACGAAGAATAGTAAAGTTAGCGATAAGTCTTTTGAAGAACACTGAAGTTATCGATAACTCTTCTGAAGAATAGCAAAGTTTTTGATAACTCTCTTGAAGAATTTTCAAGTTATAGATAACTTTTCTGAAGAATAGTAAAATTATCGATAACTCTTTTGAAGAATACTGAAGTTATCGATAACCCTTCTGAAGAATAGTAAAGTTGTCGATAACTCTCTTAAAGTTATAGACAAGTTCAAGTTCAAGTTATAGACAAGTTTTCTGAAGAATAGTAAAGTTACCGATAACTCTTTTGAAGAACACTAAAGTTATCGATAACTCTTCTAAAGAATAGCAATAGAATAGTAATTGTTGAAAAGTTTTCTATTTAAAAAAAAAAGATAGTAAAGTTATCGCTAGTTTTTCTAAACCATAAATCCTTTTTGTAATGAATAGTGGTGTTATCGAGAACTTATTTTAACAATAGAGAGTGATCTATTCTAAAGAACTGAGGCTTTATCGATAATTTTTTTTTCTACAGTTTAATAAAGTTGGCGATAACTTTTCTAAAGTTAAATTATAACGAATTAATGATTTAAATTTTGACTTTGCAAGGATTTTTTGTGTGTTAATGTCCTGCTATTGCGTTAGGACATGTTGATTTAACCTCGTAACATAAAAGGCAACGAAAGCTAAAGGAAATTCATTTAAAATGAAAAACGAAATAAAAAGTTGCAATTTTGTTTATAGAGCAAAAGTTACAATGTGCTAAAATCCTTTGCATCCTTTGAAAATAAAAAAAAAAATAATAAAAAAAAGAAATCTTAAGAAAGATCTCGTAAAACGTGATACTGATACGAAATTCATGTGGCCACTCAAAAGGGTGCATAAAGCAATCAAATCAACCACAAACAAATTCATTCAAAAACAAATCTAAAAACGTGTGAACGTTTAGATGTGCAGATGGTGAAGGATGTAAAGGATATAAAGGATGAGTGTGTTTATATTTATAACAGTAAAAATGTTTATTTAAAAACAGGCCAACATGTTTAAGTGTTTGACTGTATGGAGTGTGTGTGTGTATATATGTGTGAGTGTGTGTTTGTTGGTCATAAACCACTACAAATATTCGTTGAGTTTCTTTTCACATATTTTATTTGTAGGCTGTTGTTGTTGCTGTTGTTGTGGTTGTGGATTTTGTAGCTTTTGTTTAGCAGTAGTCTTTTACATGCTATCTAAATACACACCCACATATACACATTTACTTGTGTATAGAGTTCTTTACGTCGTCAGTACTTATCATGTAGTTGTGCTTAAAATTATTTTTATAACCCCCCTCTCTGCATTCACGTATTCTCTTTCTATTTCCATGAGTATAACTCTCACACATCTTTAGTATAAATTATTAATGAGCTTTATACGGCACATAACAGTACTTTTTCCTGCCGCTTATCTCTACTATATTAGCGTATGTGTTCTTTTACTTTTCTTCCAACGTTACGTTGGACCATAAAAACCAACTTTGAAAAATGTTCCTTAAAAAAAGTATAAAAATTGCTCGGCAAAAGGATTTGTGTTAAATAACTAGCAAAAAAAAGGCTTAAAAAATCCTTAAAGAGATTTTTTTTAGCTTAAGCAAAATGCTGCTGTTTCTTAAATTTAAGCGAGCCAGCACTGTGTACTTAGCGATAATTATGCAACTGCTCACTTTTATGAAGAGTGGGCAAATTTGAGGTTAGGAAGTAAATTGTTTTAGGACATGCACTATTCATTTGACAGCTTTAGTTTATTGACATCACTGTAAAATAGATTTATGGGGATTAATAATGAAATATGATATTGGGCATATTAATTTAGGTCAGCGCAAGGAGGCGGCAAATAAGCACCATATAAATAATCCTTCAAATCTGTGAACAAAAGGGTAGACAATACTGTTGTCTTTCTTTGCTGTCCTTTCTAGCTCTCCACCTCCGGGGGCAGATTTATCGGTCGTTATGCAATACTTGACTATCTAGACCTGTGCTGCTGGGGGTATAAGGGAGCCCAGTCCCCTGGAGGCAAGCAGGGAGTCAACTAGAAGCTCTACATTATTTCCACGGGAATATGTAAAGCCCCAGAATTCCACTAATCGTCTCTGTAGAATTTTAGCTGTTTCTCTGACTGATTATAGAGGTTAGCTCTTAGGGACTATCGTGGTGGTTATATTTTTGCGGTCTCAGCACTCATTTAAGTGGGCCAGGACCATCTCGCCTTTAATAACACCAACGGATGAATGATCCGGATCCAATGAGCATGCTAGTCAAGTGATCTGGACCAGGAGTTGGATAGTCTCGAGCTCTTTAGCAAGGAGTAGTGGCGTGCAACCCTGTTTTGGAACCGCTGAAATTGCAACTAAAAAAGACCAGTTGCTAGAATTAGTCCTCGGTTTCCTAGGGCATGAATAACGTTGCTTTTCATTCCCAGTAGTTTGACCACCATCAGATTAAAGCTTACGGCCAGGTGCAGATGTAAATCTTATCACGAAATGTCCTTTTAGCTTCCCCCCCCTCTCCCTCCTTCCGGGGGCACATTTATATGTCTTAACGGAATCTCATCATCATTACATGTGTCTCTGGGGGTAGAGAGAGTCCCAGTCGTCTAAGGCTCGCAGGAGTCAACTATACAACATCACGTTATTTCCACAAGAATCATTGAGTCCCAGAGTTCAGCTTGGCTTTTTAGTCGTTTAGCTATTTTCTGATTGCTGATTGAGGTTGGCCCTTCGGGAGCATCGTGGTGGTTGTGGTTTCTCGGCCCTCGTTAGAGTTGTGTGGGTCGGATCATTCACAATGAACACAATGAATGGTCCTGGTTAAGTAACAATGCTTGCGATTGTGTTCTGAAATCTTATTAACTGGCTTAAGTTCTGCTCAGGGAGCTGGACAGTGTCCGACTCTTCCGATAGGAGTTAGGGCTTTGGCCTGCTCCGAGCTCTCGGAGTTTCAACTAAGAGTGACTGGAGGATAGAGATATCCGAAGGATTCCTGGGGAGCGGTTGACGCCATTCACCGTGATATAAATCTTATCACACATGTTCTTTCTAGCTTTAAAGCCCCCCCCCCCCCCCTCGAGGCACGCAGTCTGGAAGGATCTCTCTTCCCCGTTTGGATATGTGCTTTCGGGTACCAGTCGCCTGGGCCAGCAGGATTCCGTTACTGGAAGAGATATAGGAACCTAGTAGTCCGACCAGTGACTTTCGACACACACTGGTACCATGGGCACCAGTTGACCTCGGGGAGCTACGTGGAGGCCGTGGTTTAAATCACGCTTTGATGACAGTTCCAAAGAGGTGTTAACGAAAACAAAAGGTTAACATCCAAGTAAATGTGTTAGTTGCGCTTGGCAGCACTACCAGGAGTTGGATAATCTCCAAATCTTAAATAAGGAATGAGATCACGGCCCTGCTATCTTGCACTGGTAAATTACAAAGAAGGCGTATATGCACCAAGTGTGTATACGTCTAAAGGCTTGGGTGGACGCTTTTTCCTTCACCCAGTGGTAAGACCACCATTGGGCGCCGCAACTGGGGATTCAACCATCGTCTATGGAAGAGCCAGGGTACAATTGACGATCTAAAACATCAGCGCAGCGCACATGTTTGTTGTTGCTTATATAGTGGATGCAGTTATTATCGGTGCAGACTTCATGATAGCTCACCTGGCACTTTATGCAAAGTGGCTGGCATATCAATATCTCCGTCTCTTACTATGATCTAAATACGTGTGTCCTTCTGCCAGTGTTTTACTTTTGTTTAGGTGTTGGAGTAGTTTTAGTGGTGTGAAAATTTTGTCCAAGATCGTGTTTTCCTATTCGTTTGAAATGTCACTGTTAAATGTTTTTGTTTTGTAGATTTCCATGTTTTCAAGAATGTCTAGTCTTCGTCCTTTTTTTCATCTATTTCCCTTGCTGTGCGCCCGTGAGTGTCGATGTGTAATATTGGAATTTTCACTTCTTCGTTTACATGAGCGTTTGTGTTCTGTAAATCTTGTTTTTAGTGTTCGTCTCATTTGCCCACTGTCAGTTGTTTCTGTCGATATCCTGAGATTTAATCTCAGAGTAGTGCCGGTTTTGAATGGTATGAATAAAGCCTCTTTGTGAAAAAGGGTCGTTACTATTACTCTGTATATTGTAAGGCTCCTTAGGTAAGTAAAAATTTGCCGTCGTGTTGTATCGGTTGTCTCTTTGTATTCTTCACTCCTGTTTTTAGTGTTAAGAAGATGTTGATTATCAAAAAATATGTTTTTGTGATTATCACAAAATATATTTTTGTGATCATCACAAAAAATGTTTTTGTGATCATCACAAAATATGTTTTTGTGATTATAACAAAATATGTTTTTGTGATTATCACAAAATATGTTTTTATGATTATCACAAAATATGTTTTTGTGATTATCACAATATATGTTTTTGTGATTATCACAAAATATAGTTTTGTGATTATCACAAAATATAGTTTTGTGATTATCATAATATATATTTTTGTGATAAAAAAATATGCTCTTTCTGTTAATTTAAAAAATTTAATATCCTTTTAAAAGGAATATGCCGACCTTTTAAAATGAACCCTTGTGATTTCATTTAAAAAGTATCACTTTCAAGTTGTATCAAATATCATTTGTAATAACTATAACAGCATTAAACTGCTGCAAGCAATAAATAAAGAAATCTTACATGAAAAGATATTAGCAAAACCCCCTCCCCCTTTTGATGTGAAAAATTTAATTTACATTTAATGTTTTTGTTATAAACGAGTGTAATATTCAGGATATTTCAGTTTAAGATGTTTCTTCTCAGTTAAGTCATAATTTTAGCTTTTGACGAACTTAATGCTTATAAGGAACATATTTTACCTCTCTCTTTTTTTGAATACTCAATTTTTTTAAAGGACATCAAAGGAAATGAACATTATTACAGGTGTTTTATTTTTTTTTTCTTTCCTTAAAAGGAATTCAAATATTGTTTTTTATTTTTAAATCGTTAACTAACAAAAAATTGTAAGCAAATAATGCTTCAAATATAAAGCATACTTTTCGGCTGTTAATTTGTTGACATGTTTATTTTACGTTATTTTTTTTTATTATTATTTTTTTGTCGGTCTATTTAGGCTGTTTGAAATTGTTTGTTTGAATTTTATTCGATTTACTCTTTCGTAGTCTCCTGTGAACAACTTTAATTTAATTTTATTTAAAAAAAAATAAACAAATAAATGTTTGCTTTTCCTTGAACATGTGTAGTTGTTCTTCTGTGTCTTCTTTTAGCTAAACAAATATAATATATTAGAGAATATATATTTTATAAAGCATAACCTAGGGCGTTTAACAAATATTGTAGCACACACAAAAAAAAGAAACAGCTGAAAAAATGTTTAAGACACTCACAACACACATACAAATCCAGAGAGTGTGGCATATCTAGCTGCACAGGAAGTATTGCGTTAGACACATGGTATTGCAACTTAAGGTTCATTGTCATATAGAATGTCTATGGTATAACCTTAACCCCCGCTTATATGCAATACATTTTTGTTTCATATTTTGTACAGTATTTTAGTTGTTATGGCTGTTATAACTGCATGTGTATAACAACTAAATACAAATACAATTTATAAAGTCAAACAAAAAATATTAAATTTTTTTCTGTGTTTAAATTGAAAAGATGACAGTAGAAAATTTTTTGCTGATTCCATACAAAAAATACTGAATTTAAAAGACTTCAAAAAAATGTTGCGCTAATACAAAATAACTCGAATACTTTTAATTACGTTAAAGCATAAATTAAAGGATAGAGAAAATCCACATTTTTTTTTAATTATATTTATTTTAATTATTTTTAATTTTAAATAACAAACAAGTCTTTTAAAACGCTTTTTCTTAAAACAAAGCGCCCTAAAGGTATGCTTTAATTTTTATATTTATCATATATACAAAAATTTAGGAAAATTTCCTGAAAGTAAAAATAACAGCTGCCGTAAACAGATGCCGAAAATATTAGCAGACGATCGCCAGAAAAATTTCACAAATTATAAACAAAAAAATATAAAGTTCTCGCAAGGTCTACAACTAACACAGAACAATAATATGCACAGCCGAACAGGCGTCTACACTGAGTGCCAACAGCGCCATCTACGTTTGATTTTATGAATTATAATTATCAAGTAAATTCTACAACCGCTCAAAATAAAATTTAAAGTAAAGTCAATCTAAGTAAGAGCGTTATCGAGTGAAGACACAGTAGTTGAGAGTTTAGTTCAATTGGTAGCGTGAACGGGTTAAGCCATAAAAGCAGCAGTTATTAAACGCTAAAGTGGTATAATTATCTCCGTGCATATTTTTGTATTGAACACAAAGTAACAATCACAAAGTGCTACATTAAAATTCCATGAACTAAGTTTAGCAATCAGAAAATTAAAACAACTACACTGGATAATTATAACAACGTCATCTTAATAGAGTCGGTTTAAGTGTGAACGTTATCGAGTGAGGACACAACTAAAGGGTCCGCCAAATAATTTTTTTTTGTTTAAAATGCTATAAACTACTGAATATTTTCTCAAATTAATATTTTTATTTGAAAGTACAATTCTTCCGGTTAATAATGGAAAATAATTTTATTCGAATGGCTGCCGCATCTCACCATGCAGTAGCCTACACGATCGGTTCAATTTTTAAATACATTATCGATTGTGTGCAGCTGTATTTCACCAATGGCGTCACGCATATTGTTCTTTAAAGCGTCAATTGGCTCTGGTGTGTCGGCGTAACACTCATCTTTGACGGCACCCCCCAAATAACAGTCCAATGGTGTCAAATCCCAGCTCCGAGGTGGCCGAACGACATCAGTTCTGTGACTGATAATGCGATCTTCGAAAATAGGGCGCAAAAGATCGAGTGTAGCTTCGGCTGTGTGGCACGTAGCGCCGTCTCGTTGAAACCAAAATGTTGCCAATATCCTCCTTTTCAATTTTTGTGAACAAAAATTCGTTCAACATGGCTCGATAACGATCGCCATTGACTGTAACGGCCACTCCTTGCTCATTTTCGAAGAAAAATGGCCTAATTATGCCTCTAAACCAAAATCCGCACCAAACAGTGACTCGTTTTGGTTGCGTCAGCTTTTCAATGTATGCGTGCCGGTTTTCTGTGTCCCAAATGCGACAATTTTGCCTGTTCATATACCCGCCAAGCTCAAAATGAGCTTCATCTGAAAAGGTGACTTTTTTATTGCAAAATTGGCATCTTCGATCGCAGGCCTACTTAGCGAAGCGAAAACGCATTATTAGAGATTAACGTGATTTAATTACTATTGTGTATTTTTGAATGTTGAACAATAGCAACATCCTACATTAAAATTCCATGAACTAAGATTAGCAATTTGAAAATGAAAACAATTAATACAGAACATAAAGACACACAACCAAGCATTCATCTACTTCTAATAATGATAAGAATATGATCGATATTAGATGTGTTGAATGAGAGTTTTCTAGTAAAGGCCAGAACCTCTCAACAAATTACGAGCGTTTCCTCTCTTGGGCAATTAAGTTAGTTTAAGTGTAAACTTTACCAACTGAAGGCGCAACTATTAAGTTTCAGATTAACTATGAACGTGAGTGAGTAAAGACGTAAAAGCAGCATCTATTAGGCGTTAAAGTGATTTAGCTAATATCGTGTATTTTAATATATTGAACACACAACATGAGACATTAAAATATAATGAAATAAGATTAGCTATAAGAAAGTAAAAACACTTAATGCAGAATAAAAAGACACACCACCAACCAAATATCTACTCTGAATAGTGATAACAATGTGATTGCGATAGCATGATCCATTGATCGTTACCACATTTCTAGAAAACTGCACAATCATGACTCCGGACTACATAGCGCACCATACAGTGAAACATTGAGCATGCAAATCGCTCTAAGATTTTCAGAAGCTGAAATGCGACAACTTTGCTTGTTGACATTCCCTGACAAGTGAAAATGGGCTTTGTCGTTTTCTTCAGAAAAACTAGACGGAATCTATGGCGATGTGAATGGCCGGTTGGCTTCAATTTCTGCACCAGTTGAATCTTGTGTTTTTTTTATAAAGAGAAGTAGCACTTCAGGCAACAATGCCTATTTAGTCAAGTACCGTGCTATATTTTTTGGGAAAGGGATAGAGAAGAGATGAAACAGGTGGTGAAAGTGGAAGGATAGATACGGAAATTAACTGTCGTATAAGACAGCACAGCGAACAGTGACTATGCCTTCATCACTTAGCAGTCACACCGACTGTTAATTTTTATTTTTGTAGTGCAAAAAAAACAAGGTCTTTGTTGGGAATCGAACCCACAACCCCCATACTGACTACCTACTAGCCTACAGAGGCACCTAACCTGGTTTATGGAAGTCTCTTACAAAACTATAAAGCTATAAAACCGTAAATTTATGAATCTTGTAAGGCCATGCGGTGGTTTTGAATAACCTCAAAGTCGTCGAGGAATTGACAAATTTGGATCTGCTTTAACACTGTGGCTTACGGCTGCGATGTTTTTAGTTAAAGGACCCGGTCGAACACGGGTTGGTGTACTTACATTTTTTTTATCGAGCCTGTCGACTTAAATTTAACGAGCAAATTTTTAATGGCGGTCTAAAAAGGACGATTATGTTGTCTGAAAATATTACGAATTTTACGAAATATAACTTTAACGGAACCGCCATTTCGATAGTGTATTTTAAGTATTTCAATACGATTTTTGTCACAATTGCGAATGCATCTTCTGCAAATATATCAAAACTATCATGTTGTTGGTGTTGCCACAATTGAAAAATCCAATATTATCTATAATTCTCAGTTGGTTAAAGAAATTTTCAAATATAATAAGCAGATATAGCTTTACTCACAATTGAATTGAACAATCAGTGAAATGGTCTTAGGATGTAGCTTAAGCATCAAAAAATCAATTTAGCGTTTAGTGTTTAAAATAATTTTTTGGTTTATTAATAAATTAATTGATTTTAATTTGTTAACATGTTTTATAACTTAAGAAAACTAAGTATAATATTTTTTTATACTTTGTTTTAATGTTTAAAAAATTAAATTAATATTTTATCGACTTCATTTAGATCATTTTCTACAGGTCCTATTTATTTAGCCTTTGCAATATATTTTATTTTTTTTTTTTCATTCTTCCTTCATTTAGTCCTCTTTAGTTTATGGAAGCGGTTTTAGAAATAGAAAGACTATTATGGATGTATTATTTAAATTATATTATGTTTATACTTATACCTTTATAATAGTAGATAAATGTATATAAATTCCTTAGCATTCCATGGGTAAACCACTGGCTTTGTTTTCCCTAAACTACTGTGTCTTTTTGTTCAAGAATTTTTTCCCTGACGCTTAACAAACAAAAAAAAATGTGTCTGCATTTATTTTTAAAATTTTTTTTTGTTTCGTTAGTTTTATATTGTTAAAAAAATATGTATATTCCCATGTATGTTGCTTTTTTTTCTGGATATACTTTGGCTGTCTATCAGGTTTCCTTTTTTGTCCTGCGATTTTAAATATATTTTTTCTCTGCTTGAGTTTAGTTGAAGCTAAAAGGAACATTTTTTTGTATGGTGGGGTTTGTTTTTTCACCAATAAAAGTAAAACAAAAAAACAGAGCCAAAACCAAATTAACTTCAACACAGTTATTTTGTAAGTTGATTCTATTTAATTTTCATTCAATTTGATTTTCAATTACTTCCTCTTGAGTTAATATTAAATTTGTGTTCATTTTCGTTTTTTATTTTTACTCTTCAGACTCGTTCTCTGCTGCCATACCAAAAGTCCTTTACATTTTCTTTTTTTCAACTAAATGTATTTATAGGATATTCTTCCAAACTCTTAAGACATGTGTACTCGTATTGTGTGTGCTTGCTATTGATTGCAATATTGTGCGTGCTTTGTCAGTTATTTTCTACTTTTTACAGATTTTTTGTTTTGTTCGCCTGTATAAAAAAAGCTCTGTAATCATGGTTAAAACATGATTATTATGTATCAAGGAAAATATGTAAGAAAACATCGAAATGTAGTATTACATTGTCATATATCATAACGAGTTATTGATATTAAATTACATGTGTGATTTACGTTTTACAAAGATAAAATAAAAAATCAAAAATCGAAACTTTAATGTTCGTTGTTAAATAGTGTATTTTATATAAATACAAAAATTTAAATTTTAAGCCTTAAAGTATGCTTTAATTTTATGATAATCTAAATTTTCCCCTTAAAATACGAAAGAAAAGAGAACACACCTCATTAGCAACAAATTAAAATATCAAATCTATCAACTAAACAGAAAAATGTATTAAAAAAAAAACAAAATTTGCGGGTAAATTTTTTTTTTTTTTTGATAAAGAAAAGTAGCACTTCAGGCCTATTTAGTCAAGTACCGTGCTACATTCTTCAGGAAAGGGATAGAGAAGAGATGAAACAGATCGTGAAAGTTGAATTATAGTCGGAAATTCACTGCAGTATAAGATAGCACAGCGACCAGTGACTATGCCTTCATTTTTGTACTGAAAAAAACCAAGGTCTTCGTTGGGAATTGAACCTACAACCCCCATACTGACAAGCTAGTACGCTACCTACTAGCCTACAGGGGCACCTAAGTCCTTAATAAGTCATTACGAGAAAAACACATCAGAGTGAAACTTATTCTTCTCCTTTTATTTTCCTCTAATCCGCTTATTTTAATTTGAAAAACCCGGTTTCCACCGGGAAGTATACTTCTTTGTTTGTTTATAATTTTTGTTTGAATGAAAAAGAATGGATCTTATATTGATAAATGTTTTATTTAAAGCAATTATATATGAATAATCTTTATCACTAAATTTAAAGTCCTTAGCCTTAAAAAGGTCTTAAATGTGGGTGCAAGTATATACCGATTTTCATCTACCTTATCTGTAATATCATGGCTGAGAGAAACTAAAATTTTGCTGCAACATCAAGCATCAGTCATAAAAAATTTATGTGACTTAAGTTAAAGCTGTAAATGCCAAGATAATTTCGGAAAAAATAGTCCATTCTAATATTCGCTGAACTACATTGTTATGCTCTAAACGATCGAAACATTTTTTAAATAAATCGGTAAAATAATTTCGGCGTTATTCCCAAATGTTGGCCTCAAACGCTCGTTAGCAGAGACCAACAGCTTGATATCTTCCGCCAGAAAGCAATCACGTAAACAATCAAAAAAAAATCTTTAAACCAAATTTCGGCAAAGCCAGACTTGAGTGAAAAACAGCTTCTTATTTGCTTACGATAAAGTAACTCACAAAACTCCACTCCGCTTTTGAACTTAGCAAAAATACTCGCTTTAATTTATGGCTCATTCTAAAACATTTAAATCTCATGTTTTTCTTTTGACACCCTTTATAATTAGTTTAGAAAATAAAAAACAAATAATAACTGCGCCTAAAAGTATGCTTTAGAAAAAGAAAATAAAAAAGAGAAATATTTGCTGGTAGGCGTAGCAAGAGAGGAGTTACTTTTTTATGGCCGTTTTTTTATGACTTTGGAGATTTGTACATAAATAAAAATCATAAATGAAATGCGTAACAAATCAAGGAAATTTTAAAAAACTTTCCAACAGAAAGGGGAGGGAAATTAAAGGCAGCAAAACATAATAAAAACCAAACTAATTTAATAAAGAATATTTAGGCATTAAAACTCTAGAGAAAAGCTGTAAAAAATAAAATGAAATTGCACGAAATAAGTTCGAAAATGGAGGGGAAGGGGGAGAAGGGGAAACCTAACAAAAATTTATTATTAACAACAATAACAAAAAATATAATATAATTAAAATTTCTATTAAAAAGAAAAACAGGCAGTTGTTGTTTTATTGTAAATATAAAACAGGCGGGTTATAAAAACCACTACATGTACATGCAAAATTAATGTATTGTAAATAAGTACTGCATACATTTAGGCAACATCAGCAGCAGCAGTAAAAGTATTTATATGTTAAACATAATAAAACAAATGCTGTTTATAATGGCTAAAGCCATAATAAACAGCAATTGTAGTCAATATTAACTCACTTTAATATTATTTAAATTTCAATTAATTTCCAACACTGGCGACTGTAATTAGCGGGCTGCACACTGGCTCACGTATAGATGTTTTTTTGTTTGTTTTCATATTAAAAACTAATAAATTTAATCTTTCTTTTCTCTTCAAACTGAAATTATATTTGGATTTTCTTATAACGGGTGTTTTTTATAGAGGTATAGAACTGTAAGTTATCAAAAATTTTAAACTGAAGGTCATATTGTCAGTTGTCAAGTGACTTACATTTAGTTTGGTTTGGCATTTCAGACTGACGCCTAAACAATGTTTCTCCAAATTATGCGAGTTGGCTAAAGGCAACGCTTCGTCCCTTCTCCTATCCTTTCTTCTACCTTCATAATTCTCTAATGACCTTCTTTATCAAACTGTGAAACCCAAAACGCTCTTTGGCTGTTGACAGCAGCATTTGTCCTTCGTATTCATTCAATAAGAGACTGAAGCAGTTGGAGGTGGGGGTCCAAAAGACAAAACCTCAATTACGATCTCTTAATAATCTCCAAATGGAGACGTGCGAACAGAGCCGATTTTAATACCCGTAAGACTTAATGTTCATGCTTACATATATGTATAGGGTACGCCATCTAACGTTTTTTTTTCTTCAACTAGTGCTTATTTAGTGAATGGCAACATTTAGCTCATGTTTGATTTGACAGATAATTAGTTTTATCCTTCCGCTAAACGAATATGGTTGTGTATATGCTTGAACAACGCTTCGCTAAGTGGGCCTGCGATCGACTTACATAAGACGCCGATTTTGCCAAAAAAAAATCATCTGTTCAGATGAAGCTCATTTTGATTTTGGCGATTATGTAAACAAGCAAAATTGTCGCATTTGGGACACAGAAAACCTGCACGCATACATTGAAAAGCCGACGCATCCAAAACGAGTCACTGTTTGTTGCGGATTTTGGTCCAGAGGCATAATTGGGCCATTTTTCAGGAGTTGCCATTACAGTCAATGGCGATCGTTAGCGGGCCATGTTGAACGAATTTTTGGTTTACAAAAATCGTCCTGGTTTCAACAGGACGGCGCTACGTGCCACACACCCGAAGCTGTATAGTTTTGTTTATTACATTTAAAACAAAAAAAGTTATTTGGCGGACCCTATAGATGTGTGTTCGGAAATGACTTCCCCCGGGGTACACATTATAAGTCTTTATGGATCCTACAACCATCTAAACTTGTGTCTTTCGGGGTAAAAGGAAGCCCAGTCCCCTCAAGGCTAGTAGAAGTCAACTGGACAATTTACTATAGTTCCACGGGAATCAGTAAAGCCCCAGAGTTTCGCTATTTGTCTTTTTAACCTTTTAGCTGTTCTCTGACTGATTATTGAGGTAGGCCCTTCGGAAGTATCGTGGTGGCTGTGTGTTTCGAGGTCCTCGTTTGAGTTTGTGGGTCGGATCATTCACAATGAACACAAAGAATGGTCCAGGTCCAGTGAGTATGAATGCTGTCGTGTTCTTAATTATATTAAGCTTCAAGCGTTTTGGACCAGGAGTTGGATAGTTTCCGACTCTTCAGCAAGGCGTGAAGGCTGCGGCCTACTTCGAGCTATTGAAATTGCAACTAAGAGTTACCGGAGGATATACGTATCCGAAGGCCTTCTAGGGCGAGGATGATGCTACATTTCAACCACAGTTGCCCCCCCCCAGGGGCACATTATATGGTCTTTATAGAACTTCGACTATCTAGACCTGTGCAACTGGGGGGAAAAAAGCGAGTCCAGTCCCCTGAAGGCAGCAGAGGTCAACTGTGAACTCCACGTTATTTCCACGGGGATCAGTAGCCCGCAGAGTTTCCGCTATTTGTCTCTTTAGGCATTTGGCTGTTTCTCTGACTGATTATTGAGGTTGGCCCTTCGGGAGTATCGTGGTTGTTGTAGTTTCACGGCCCCATAACAGACAGGTCAGTTTTATATGGTGGTCAGGTTTATTCCACCTTTAATAACACCTACCTGGTGGAATGTTCCTAGCTCCAGTGAGCATGCTAGACATGAGTTCTGCACAGGAGTTGGAAAGTCTCCAGCTCTTCAGCAAGCAGCGGTTTTTTGCAGCCCTGCTCTGGAATCACTACAGTTGCAACTAGGAAAGACCTGTTGCTACAATTAGTCTTCGTTTTCCTAGAGCGTGAATGACGTTTGCTTTTCATTCCCAGTGGTATGACCACCATCTGAATAAGGCTCCATAGCCAGGCGTAGATGTAAATCTTATCACGTCATGTTCGGACATGATGATATAAGTATTCAGGCATTGGAAGCTCTTGACGTTCTTGGCATGAAAGTGCCATGTGTTGTTCAAGGGGCTAATCTTTTAACTGCCTCGGTTTTCTCAAATGGTGTAAGAGATACTTAACTCCTTCTGACCTTCGTACTATTTATACCACATGTATCTGTCCCAAAATGGAATCTAAATCTCATGTATGAGCCGGCGCCATAAAATTTAATTGGGATTTGCTTGACTGCATTAAAGGAAGGGCCAAGAAGGTCATTGTGGATAATATTTGTTCTCCAGAGCATGGATGCAATGTATGTTCTGTACAAGAAAGGGCCAAGAAGGTCATCGGGGATAGTAGGATATCCAACTCTATTGGTTCTCTACACCTTGGATGTGATGTATATTTTCTAACTCTCTTGTATGGGCCGGCGTGCCAAAAGTCTAGTTCGGTGTTGCTTGACAACGTACAAGAAAGGGCCAATATAATCATTGGAGACAGTAGGGTATCCAACTCTACTGAATATCTAGAGCATGGACGCAATGTACGTTCTATAGCACTCATGTATAAGCCGGCGCGCCAAAGTCTAATTGGAAATTGCTTGACAACGTACAAGAAAGAACCAAGAAGCTCATTGGAGACAGTAGGGTATTGATTCTCTAGAGCATGGACGCAATGTATGTTCTCTAACTCTCACGTATGAGCTGGCTCCCCAAAGTCTTAACTGTAGTTCCTTGTCCGCATACAAGAAAGGGGCAAGAAGCTCGTTGGACACTACAATGGTAAGTACTCTAATGAAATTAGAGAACTTCTTCCTGTTACTTGCACGTTTTCGCCTTTAACTTGCTTTTCGTTGAGAGTCCAACCATTTGTGGTTGATTGGCTGGTTAATCGCACTACACATTACAGGGAGAATTCGTTTTTTAGTAGAACAGTTCGTATGTGGAATAAAGTTCCTCCAGAGGTCTTTTCTGTCACCACCAATGTAGAAAAATTCAAACTGAATGTCCACCAACACTACACCCTCTTTTCACCTGCCCATAACCTAGTTTCCTTGTTCTGGCACAATGCATGAGCATAAGCAGTGGTCAATCCCTGAGTGCTGGTCCAAAAAGTAACTAGGATGCCGCCGAGACCGATTTCCATAAGCGAATTTTGTTTAGCAGTGAACCTTACTTCTGTTTGGATTTGGAAAGCTGATAATCCCCAACTGTATGTCGGGACTCCTTTACATCCAGAAAAAACTAACAGTTTCATGTCCTTTATAGGTTGGTGGAAACATGTGTCCGTATTTTCTTAGAAACGTCGCTGTCGCTGATCAGCATGTTACAGGCAATGGTGGCCGCTATAGAGCTACAATTTCTTTCATCAATTGAACAACAACGACGAGTAGGAGCTATGGTTTTAACGACGGCGCATTGATTCATTGAACGATGTGCTTGGTAACCGCATATTTTCACGTTACGGACCCGTGAATTGACCTTAAAGTTCGTGCGTGTATTGGTGCCAAAAATCGTCCGAGTAAATGCCCTTCACTAGAACATTTTCTATGCTTTCACCAAGACGGTCTAGAATTTCACACAGCTGATGCTACAATTTATTCATTGAATGAAGCTCTTGGTAACCGCATAGTTCCACGTTACGGACCTATGAATTTGTCGCCAAGATCGTGCGAGTAAATGCGCTTCGCTAAGCCATTTTCACTGGTTTAAACAAGACAGCCCAGATGTTCACAGAGGTTGTGCTATAGTTTATTTATTGGGTGAATCCCTTGTTGGCCGCATAGTTCCACATTACGGACACATAAAATGGTCCTCAAGATCGTGCGATTGAATGTCGCTAAGCCATTTTCTGTGGGGATATGTGAATTGGCTATAGTCTGCGCTGATAAGTCCGAAATGATTGACTGCTTGGAAGCTACTATTCGTCCATTGCCGTTATATGGCCACAAATGTTAAAGAAAGTCATCGAAAATCGTAACTCCAGATTAGACTATGTCCGAGGCAACCGTGGGGTTCATAAGCCAAAAGTTCTATTTAAAGTATAAAATCAGAAAATAATCTTTCGATTAATGTAAATTTCATGACAATTTAAAAAATTAATTTTTGTTTAACTATATTTCAAATTTCTATACCTCTATAAAAAACACCCTTTACCAAATAGAATTAAGGTTTAAGAAAGAAAAAAAAAGCTAAAGTTCTTAGCTTGACTTGTGTGATATCACAACTTTGCTAATGATCTTTTTAATTAGCGTGGCCTGTGTTCCTTATTAAAGAGGATTTTATAATAATTAAAATATAACCAGGCTAAACCAAGCAGCCACAAGATATATTGCATACTTTTAGGGGGATTTTCTTAAGAAACAAATTAATTCATCATCAAAAGGTAAAAGAAAAAAATAATTAAATTTTTGTAAAGACATATTTAATTAGGTCCAAAAATAACAGCTAAGAAAATCATACTATGACTCTATTCAGTAAATATCAACAGAGGCGAAGAAATTCTAGTTTACTGAAACCTGGAGTTCGAATCCCATCTAACAAAGAGAAGCATTTATATTTTCATTAATGGGAACGTAATTTGATTCTTATTTGGAACATGAAAACAGCTAAGAAGCAGTAGCAACTCTTGTGACAACTAGGGTACTACAAGAGGGATCAGCCGAAAAAAATGGAATTATTATGAGAAGAAAGAAGTTTTTTGTATAGAATTTTCAAAGTTTGCTTAATGTCGTGTAATCGAATAAACAACCGATTTTTTTTAAGGAAATTTTCCGACTTCATAATATAAACTTACAATTCTAAGCAATTTATATATTTTTAATTAAAAAAAAATTTTTAAAGTCATTCGATTATTTTATTCGATTAATAACAGGGTGCAAATTAAAGCAGTAGCTTTAATACTTTTACTATAAATTAAAAACGTATTAAATAAAAATGTATTAAAACAGGAGATTTTTGTTAATAATTCATAAACAAACAAATTGTTTCCACGAATATTTTATTCGATTAATTTTTAATATCAATTTTACAAAAAAAGTATAAAGACCCTTATTAAAACGCAAATAAGCAGGTTTCAGCAAATGTTAGTAAAAAAATTTTTTATAATCAAATTATTCGAATTTTTTTTAACCGAATAATTATACGGTTTTTCATTTAAGCTACAATAAGCTTTTAATAAATATTAATAATCGAGTTTCTTTTAAATTATGTACATATTTGTGTAAATTTTTTTTTATAAATAAATTATTCGAATTTTTTTATTCGATTAATTATTCGCGAGTTTTATTTTGGCTGTAATAAAAATAAAAAATAATTCGATTTTATTTCGGTAAATTTTACTTTATTTTATTAATTTATTTTTGCAATTTTTTTTTATAATCAAATTATTCGATTTTTTTTACTCGAATAATTATACAGTTTTTCAAGCTACAATAAACTTTTAATAAATATTAATAATCAAGTTTCTTTTAAATTATGTACATATTGTACATTTATGTAAATTTTTTTATAAGTAACTTATTCGAATAATTATTCGGGTGTTTTATTTTGGGTATTTTGACTAAAAATAAAATAAAATCAGATTTTATTTTAATTAATTTTACTTTATTTAATAAATTTGTTTTTTCAATTTTTTCTTTTTTTGTAATCAAATTATTCGAATTTTTTATTCGCGTAATTATGCGGGTTCTTTATTTCAGCTGCTTAAGTCTGATATTTCAGTTAATGACAATTTCATAAGCAAGCTTTCAGAAATTAATAAGAATATAATTGTTACTCGAATAATTAAACGAATTAATAAATAATTTATTCGGTTTTCTTTTGTTTTCATTGTGTTATTGTGAACTTTTACTTCTATGCTTAAGACTGGTAAAATTTAAAAAAAATATCAATAGACGGGTTTCCTTTAAATTTTATACACACTGCAAATTTTTGCAAAACTTTTCTATAAACAAATTATTCGAATTGATTTATTCGAATAATTATTCGAATAAAAATAAAATAAAAAGCATTTTAAAAATTAAAAGCATTCGGGTTTCTTTTATTATTATTATTTTATTAATTTATTTTTGCAATTTTTTTGTGTAATCAAATTATTCGAATTTTTTTAATTCGAGTAATTATGCGGGTTCTTTATTTCAGCTTTTTTTGGGTCTGATATTTCAGTTAATTACAATTTCATAAGCAAGCTTGCAGAAATTAAAAGGAATATAATTTTTATTAGAATAATTATTCGAATAATTATCTTATATATATTTTTATTCGGTTTTGGTTTGTTTTTATTATGTTACTCTGAACTTTTTAAGCTTAAGACTGGTATGATTTAAAAAACTATAAATAGTCGGGTTTTCTTTAAATTATATACACACTGCAAATTTTTGCAAAAATTTTTTATAAACAAATTATTCGAATTATTTTATTCGAATAATTATTGGGACTTTTTATTTTACCTATAAAAAGCTTTTATTTTATTATTTTATT
The DNA here is from genome assembly GCA_030448955.1 of Trichopoda pennipes. NCBI lineage: Eukaryota > Metazoa > Arthropoda > Insecta > Diptera > Tachinidae > Trichopoda > Trichopoda pennipes. The sequence goes on along the minus strand of JASKUP010000056.1, from coordinate 2,375,465 downwards.
TATTTTTGCATTTTTTTTTTAATCAAATTATTTGAATTTTTTTATTCGAGTAATTATTCTTTACTTCAGCTATTTGCGTCTGATATTTCATTTTATTACAATTTCATAATCAAGCTTGCAGAAATTAAAAGAAATATAATTTTAATTCGAATAATTATACGAATAATCAGGCGAATAATCATTCAATAATTAGTTCTATAAATATTTTTATTCGGTTTTGTTTTTATTGTGTTACTAAGAACTTTTAAGAGTGGAAAATTTTAGCTCACGGAAGATTTTAAAAATATAAATAGTCGGGTTGACTTTACTGCAAATTTTTGTAAAATTTTTTTATAAACAAATTATTCGAATAACTTTATTCGAAAAATTATTCAAGCTTTTTATTTTACCTTTAGTTTTAAAAAAAATAAAAATATCCGGTTTCTGTTAAATTATTTTTTATTTTTGCAAAAATTTTTTATAAAAAAATTATTCGAATTTTTTTTAAACGAGTAATTATTTAAGCTGTTTGCGTGTGAATGTTCACTTTATTACAATATGACAAGCCAGCTTGCAGAAATGAAAAGAAATATAATTTTTATTCAAATAAGCAATCGGATAATTATTCGGATAATTATTCGAAAAATTATTCGAATAATTATTCGAATAATTATTTTTATAAATATTATTATTCAATATTTTTTTTTATTGTTTTACTGAGAAATTTTAGTCTTACGCTTAAGACTGGAGAATTTTAGCTAGAAAAATTTTAACTTACGGTTAGCAGCATGCACAAGCTGCCAAATTGTTAAGGAAACAAGCGCTTGTTTGATTGCCAGTAGTCTTTTGTTTAACATCTGCTTTCTTAGCTCAAAATGAGATATTTGGGAGCCTTTATGGCGCATTGTAGTATTTTTCTACTGACTTTGAAAGTAAATTGAAAAACTTTATATTTTATACAAACTAAAGCATACTTTTAGCTGCTTTAATATAACCATAATTGAAACATATTTTTAGGCACTATATTTATTTTCTTTTTTTTATAATTCTTTATTTTTTATAATATATTTCTTCTTATTAAACACAAACACAGCAACCATTTTGTTTTGCTTCAACCTCATTTTAACCTTAAAACCTTTATTTTCTTAAATTTTGTTTTATTATATTTTATTTATTTTTTTTTATTGTATCCTGTAAAAACTTTTAAGGCAAATCCTACTTATTATTTCTATCCTCTAGTTTCTGCTATCAACACAAGACTTAGAAAAACAGATGAAAAAGATAACAAGTCCATCATAACGAGTGTTGAAGAGCAGAACATCAGCAGCCGTAAAAATAACAAATGTTTCAAAAAGAAAAAATCCCAAAAATCTTTATCGTTTTTCTTAGAATCAGTTTTATTTTTCCATTTGCTTCATGTTGTATTGTTGTTGTTGTTGTTGTTGTTGTGTTTTTTCTTTTTCATTTTTTATGCTTTTCCGTTTTCCAAACATTAAGGAAATTGCAAATGTTTTGATAGAAATCTTTTACTCTCTTTACACACACCCTCGCAATGATTTAACGATAAACTGTCTGTAGCCGAATAAAATTCTATTTAGAAGTTGATGATAATTATTTTCTTCTTTCTTTTATTCCTTTTTTCTTACCCATAAAACTGGACTTTTAAAGGTATTTCGTTTTTATTTTTTTTCTTGCTATCTTAACATATGCACATTGATTATTACGGTAATAAAGCATAAAAGGAATCTAGGCTTAAGACTAAAATCCCTAATTATACTTCGGAAAACATTTCAATTTAATTAAAGTTGCAAAGAAATAAAAATAAAAGAAAAGTTCTTTTGTAGATTAAATCAACTTTTGAAGACCACAAACACGTGATTGTTACAAGAAAATAAATTATTACAGCACCTAAAAGTAGGCAGACATACTCTAAGCGTATTTCTATTTGAAATAAAACTTTATTAAATCAATATTTTTCTTTATTTCTTTGCAGGTAAGATGAAAGTTTACCCACAAATAAAATTCACAAAATGTAAGCAATATTATGTAAAACGATTACAATAAGTATTTAAACGGTTAATCGAAAATTTAACATCGCTAATATATATAAGCGGACATAGCAAATATTTCCTAAAAAAAACAGAGAAGCCTCCTAAACACCCATTAAAGAAAAGATAAATAATACTTAATAAATCGAGTTTTACAAACATCATAGTGGTTAAGCGAATAATTTATTTTTATTCAAAGAATTATTCGAACTTTTATTCGAATATGCAGTCTCTAGTTTTTTCTTAATATTTCTTTTTTTGCATCAAATTATACTTAATTAATTAAGAAAAAAATTATAATTTGTTTTTTAGTTTTTATTCGAATAATTATTTAATTTTTGATTCGTATAATTAATTTATTTTTGTTGGTTATTTAATTTAGTTATAAAAATCATAAAAAGTTATAAAATAAAATTAAAAATCAATTTTCATTAAGAAAATAAGAGAAACCAAGAAAAATAATAAATAATTTATTCGGTTACTTAAAATTTGATGGCCAAAAATTTTTAAAATTTTAAATTATAATAAAACTCTCATGAAAGAAAAGATAAATAATAATAAATAAATTTAATAAAACGAATAATTTACTTTTATTCGAATAATTATTCGGACTTTTATTCGAATAATCAGTCTCTAGTTTTTTCTTAATATTTCTGTTTTTTTCATCAAATTAAACCTAATTAATAAGAAAAGAAGTTATAATTTTTTTTAGTTTTTGTTCGAATAATTATTTAATTGTTGATTCGTATAATTAATTTATTTTTGTTGGTAAATAAATTTAGTTATAAAAATCATAAAAAGTTATAAAAAAAATAAAAAATCAATTTTCATTAAAAAAATAAGAGAAACTAAGAAAAAGCAATAATTTATTCGGTTACTTAAAATTTTATTACCAAAAATTTTTTAAATTTAAAACTATAATAAAACTCTATTGAAAGAAAAGATAAATAATAATAAATAAATTTAATAAAATTAATAATTTTTTTTTAAACGAATAATTATTCGAACTTTTATTCGAATAATCAGTCGCTGCTTTCTTCTTATTTCTTTTTTGTTTTAGTTTTTATTCGAATAATTATGGTTTTTGACTCGGTTACTTAAAATTCTATTGTCAAAAATTTTTTTTAAATTTAAAATTATAAAAAAAATTCTACTTTAATTTTTTTAAATATTATTTATTCGTTGCAAAAGCATACGAATAATTCAGGTAAAAACCGCCATACTGGCCGAATATTATTCGAACAAAAACTTATTATTTTCACACGAGATATTTTTTGTTTTACTTATATACAAAAAAGTTTTTAATTTAAATATATAGAGTAACCGAATAAATAATTCGATTACTTAAATAAAAAGTAACCCAATAATTGATTCGATTATTACAAAAAAAATAAAAGCTTGCTTTACATTGAAACAAAAACTGAACAAATAACATATAAAATAGTATTTCACTTTTTTTTTAAATAAAAATCCAAATAATAAAAACACGATTAATTATTCGGTTACTTGAGTTATTTTAATAAAAATACATATTTATCAATATCAATTAAAAAATTCATTATTTAAAAAAATGTTTGGCGAGTTGCTAATATTTTTGTTATATTTTTTAAGTAATTTTATTCGAATAATCTCATAATCTTAATCGAAAAAATTACATTTAAAATATCTATATTTTAAAGGATACTCTTTTAAAAACAAATTTCGTGATATTCCTTTAAAATAATTATTATTTAAAAGAAATTTTAAATAAAAATTTATAATTTTTATGTTTTAAACTCAATTGATTAATTGAGAATTATAATGATTAAATATATATTGTTTTGCTTAAACACAGAAAATCTATTTTAAGGTTTCTTTTTCTTTTTGTATTATTAATGCATTTTTAGAATTGTACATTAATACTTTCCATGTCAAACCGAATTTTAAAACGGCGAATAAGTTACCGCTTTAGGGTTTGTCAACTTTGTTTAATTAACTCGATTTATTTATTCGCGTTATCAAAACATAAAAATAAAAATTTTAAAATATATTTTGGTGCAAAAACAAAACATTAAGAGAAAAAAATAGCAATTAATTATTCGATTAAAAAAGCGAATAATTATTCGAAAAAAAATTACAAGGATAATCAATTTTTTTTTTATTAATTTCAATAAGATATTTTGGTGCAAAAAATAATTAAAATGAAAATATCGATTAAATTATTATTCGAATAAAAACCGAATAATTATTCGATTCATATTTTTTTTTTTAATTAATTTTAAATTTAATTTGCGGCAAAATAAAAATAAGAAGAAAATATCAATTAGTTATTCGAAACAAAAACCGAATAATTATTGGAATTAAATTTAAAACAATTTATAAATGTTTTCTTAATTAATTTAAAATGTAATTTGCTACAATATAAAATTAAGAAAAAAATATCGATTAATTTTGAATCGAATAAAAACCGAATAAGTATTCGAATAAAAATTAACAAAATAAATATTTTTTGTACAATTTAGTACAATTTGGGGATGTTTTTTTATTTTAGAAATAATTAGTAACAGTAATAATTAATTATTCGAATCAAACACCGAATGAGTATTCGAATAAAAATGAAAATAATAAATATATTTTGTACAATTTAGTACAATTTAGAGTATTTTTTTATTTTAGAAGTAAATACAAAAAGTAATAATTAATTATTCGAGTCGAAAACCGAATAAATATTCGAATACAAATAATAAAAAATTCTTTAGTTAATGTTTAGGTATAATTTTAAATATTTGTTTCTTTAACAAAATTCTCTAGTTGTTCAGTGAAAATTAACTTTTTTATTTGTTATTTCAAGCTATAAAAATTATTCGATTAAAAGCATAAAAATTCATTATTTTGTTGTTTTTTCTTTTTTTTTTGCTATTTAAAATCCTTTCGAACATTTTTTTTGTCACAATTGTGTAAAAAAAGCTTTTTGTATTATTAAGTAGAGTCAGTCAGTCAGGCCGTAATTTGCTGTTGCATGCCTTCTTTGAAAACAAAACACACGCCGACATAAAAATCAACATTTAAAATGTAAATATAATTATTCGAATACATATTACAATACATCTGTTTTTCCAAATCAATGAGCCAATAAACGATTTCCAAACAATTTTATGTTAATTTTTTAATATTGACACCATGGCAATGGTTGCTATTGAAAGTTCTTCAATAGGAAAAAATTGTAAATTTACGATTATTTGCTGGAAGTGTCCCCAAGCTCTGAGCAAAAACAAATGCGAAACAACGTGAGCGAATACTGAAAATAGCGATTCAAAAAAATTTAATGTATTAAAATCTTCAACAAAACAAAAACTTTTATTACTCCTGCTAAATGGGAAATTGGAGTGCAACTAATTTAACAGTTTTTCTTGTTGTTGTTCTTGCTGTTTTATAATGATGATTCTTTTTAAGATGGGGATGCCGATAGTACGTGCGTAACCATAAGCAATTCAGTTAATTTTTTTTTTCATTTCACTTTTAAATAAAATTTCAAAATGCACAATTTCTTTAATTAAAAATTCAAATGGATTTTATTTAAAAACAAAAAGGAAATAAATTAATTTACCTTTTCATTATATTAAAATAAGGATTTTGGTATAATTCCAAAGCTTTTTTAAATAACAAATAAAAGAGTTAATTATCACTGAACAAGTAAAGAATTTATTTGATTACTTTTAAATGAAAAATATATTTAAAATTGTATCTTTACATTAATTAAAAAAATTTTTTTTATTATTTTCATTTTTATTCGAATAATTATTCGGTTTTCGATTCGAATATTTAATCGATATTTTCTTGTTAATTGTTTTCACACCAAAACATAACTGAAATATAATAATTTTTTAAATTTTCATTCGAATAGTTATTCGAGTTTTTATTCGAATAATTCATTGATACTTTTTTTTCTGAATTTTATTCTACAGCAAAATGAGTAATTATTCCACACTTTTTCCTAATTTGTTTCGTACCACAATATATATCTGAAATTAAGTTGAAAAAATCTGATAATTCTTTAAAATTTTGCGAATATTTATAAAAATTTTTATTCGCATAATTAATCGATATCTTCTTAAATTTTTTACAGCAAAAATACATTATAAATTATTTTTAAAAAAAGTTTTAAATAGAAAATATTTCATAATTCTTTTAATTTTTATTCGAATAATTATTAGGTTTTTGATTAGAATAATTAATTTTATTTTGGAGCAAAATATATTATATATTAATTTAAAAAAATTTTTAATTAATTTAAAAAGATTTTTATTCGAATAATTATTCGACACTTTTTCCTATTTTGTTTCGCACCAATATATATCTGAAATTAAGTTGGAAAAATATCAGAATTCTTTAAATTTTTATTCGAATAATTATAAAATTTTTTTCGAATAATTAATTGATTTTTCTTTTACCTGATTTTTATATTTAGCATCAAAATATATTTTTCATTATCAATTTTATTTTGCACCATAATATATATAAAATTAAATTCAAAAAATATATAATTTTATTCGAATAAAGATATATATTTCTTTTTCCTAATTTTTTATATTGATTTTTTTTTCATTGATTAAAAAAAGTTTGAGAAAATTTTCCAATTTCATTATAAAAGTAATTTAAGTAATTTGTATATTATTATTAAAAAAATTAAATCTAAGATTAAGGTTAAATTATTTTATTCGATTAATATATTAATTCAAACTAAAGCAGTAGTGGTAGCAGGAGTATTCGCCCATCTAGTATCAACGTATAAAAACAGGAAATTTTCACAAAAAACTAGAAATAGAGATCAACTCTACGAATATTTTATTCGGTTTATTAGAATAATTTTTAATATCGATGTTATAAAAAAAACTATATTTATTGAAACTGAAATATTCAGGTCTCAGTGAATTTTAGCAGTTTTTTTAAATTCAAATTATTCGATTTATATTACTCGAATAATTATTCGGAATTTTTTTTAAGCAATAACTATAATTATGAAAAATAATCGGGTTTCATTTAATTATATACATTTATATATTTTTTATATAAAGCAATTATTCGAATTTTTTTTATTCGAACAACTATACGTTTTTTATTTAAGCTATAACAAGGTTTTAAAAAATATTAAATCCAGTTAAATTTTTATAATTTTTTTTTATAAACAAATTATTCGAATATTTTTATTCGAGTAATTATATGAGTCTTTAATTTAAGCTCTAATAGGCTTCTGAAAAATAAAAAAATCTGGTTTTATTTAAATTATTTTTATATTCACTTTAAAGAGATATTCATGAATTTGCACATATTCAACAAATATTAAAATAAGTGAAGGATATTTTTAGGGAGCTTTTGTAATTTAAAAATAGTTTCTTTTGTCTGATCCTAAATCCTCTTTTAAAACAATGAAATATTCTTTCACTTTTTATTTCGTTATTAAGTCCAGTTTTTAGTGTTTTGCAATTAAAACAACATTTTTCATTTTATTGTTTTAAAATTTTTGGCACAGAACAAACAAAAAGTCTTAAAATAAACCACAAACTTTTAGCATCCTTTTGTTTATTCAAGAACAAAGAAGTATTAAAATTAAACCAGGAATACAAAGTATAAAGATATAGAAAATAGAATTCGTGGCAAACGTATATGGCTTAAATTGGATATTTTTAATAGTGATATATTTTATTCTTATTCGTGGCATTTAAAAAATTTTAACAATTTTTTGATCACATTTTTTTGTATATAAAAACTTCGGAAGAGCATGCAACTATATTTTACATTAATTCAAAAAAATAAATTAATTGTTTTAATTTTTATTCAAATAATTATTCGGTTTTTACTCGAATAATTAGTCGATATTCTTCTTACCTTTTTTGCATCAAATTATATTTTACGTTAATTTAAAAAAATATATAAATTGTTTCAATTTTTATTCGAATAATTATGGGTTTTTTTATTCGACTAATCAATCGATATTTATCTTAATTAATTTTTTCTTTTGCATGCATATTACATTAATTAAAAATATTATATAAATTGTTTTAATTTGTATTCGAAGTGTTATTCGCTTTTTTATTCGAGTAATTAATCGATATTTATCTTAATTTTTTTTCTTTTGCATGCATATTATATTTATTTTAAAAAAATATATAAATTATTATAATTTTTATGCGAATAATTATTCGGTTTTAATTCGATATCTTCTTATCGATATTCTTCTTAGTTTTTTCGCATCATATTATAATTTACATTAATTTAAAAAATTATATTACATGTTTTAATTTTATTCGAACAATAATTCGGTTTTTATTCGTTTAATCGATATTTTTCCTAATTTTTTTAAATCAAATTATATTTTACATTAATTTAAAAAATTATATAAATTGTTTTAATTTTTATTCGAATAATTATTCGGTTTCAATTCGAAGAATTAATCGATATTCTTCTTAGTTTTTTCGCATCATATTATATTTTACATTTATTTAAAAATTATATTTAATCCTTTAATTTTTATTTGAATAATTATTCGGTTTTTTATTCGATTAATTAATCTATATTTATCTTTATTTTTTCCTCTTTTGCATGCATTTTACATTTATTTAAACAAATTATATAAATTGTTTTAATTTTAATTCGAATAATTATTTGGTTTTTTATTCGATTAATTAGTCGATATGTTTCCTGATTTATTTAAATTAAATTATATTTCACATTAATTTAAAAAATTATATAAATTTTTTCAATTTTTATTCGAATAATTATTCGGTTTTTATTCGATTAATTAATCGATATTTATCTTATTTTCTCTACTTTTGCATGTATATTACATATATTTAAACAAATTATAGAAATTGTTTTAATATTAATTCGAATAATTATGCAGTTCTTTACTGGACTAATTAATCGATATTCTTCTTTGTTCTTTCGCATCAAATTATATGCTACATTAATTTAAAAATTTATATAAATTGTTTTAATTTTTATTCGAATAATTATTCTGTTTTTTATTCGAATAATTAATCGACATTTACATTTATTTTTTTTTTCTTTTCTGCATATTGCATTCAAATTATGTAAATTGTTTTAATTTTTATTCGAATATTTATTCGGTTTTTTATTCGAATAATTAATCGGTATTCTTGTTAATGTTTTTGGAAGTAATTATTTTATATTAGTTACCTTTTCAGCGTACTTATAACATAAATTTATTTTAAACTCATTAAATTGTTGGTAAGGCTATGGCTCACTTTAAATCGTCAGTAAACTTGTAACCACGGTTTAGAAAAGCTAAAGCTCCTTATAATATTTCAAAAAAATGTTTGAGTAACTGGGAAGTGGACAAGAAAAGCATTAAAATTTAAAACCTTTTTAACTGGCGGTCATTTTGTCAACTGTCAGGTAATTTTGAATATCATGGTTCTATTCGAAGTACATATCGCGCAATACGTCCATTTTACGGTCAATAAAATCGTCCATCAAACCAATTAATTCAATCTTATACAATATTTTTGCACCAGATTTACACTGGATGATAATAAGCACTTAATGAGTGTCATACAGTGCTTGAAGAAAAATTCATTGCAGTTGTAGTTGGTAGCGCAGAGAAGTCTATCCGCAATCGTGCACAGGAGTTGGACATATGTCCATCCACATTATGGATATAACTTAGCTTGCGTGCTTACAAAATCCAACTCAAATTTTCCAAAAATAAAGAAATAATCAATTTAAGGAACTCTGATGTTCTCTTTTTCTAGTATTGCCATATATAGTTACCCGCAAATTTTGTTTTTTTTTTTTGTTTTTTGATAATTACTGTTTTTATTTAATTATTATTATTGTTTTCTTTGTATTTATTTTTTAACTCTCAAGTTTTTAAATAGCATAAAAGGAAACGTATTAACCAGTCGGTGGGGGTCACATGCCAGAAGCCACTTTTAAATTTAAAAGCCAAAAGATGATCCTTCTAGAAGTGCCAGAAGTCATAATAAAATTATAGATACTAGAGGTGATCTTTCGAGTAAAGTTAAAGTTATTCGATTCATCTTTCCTTTAGTCCATTTTGAAGCTCTATACCTCTGTAAAAAACACCTTTTATATAGAGTTTTGAACTGTTGGCAAGAGGCTTTACTGATTGCAGAAAAGCTTCCTAATTTCCAAGGACAAAACTATCTAGTGAATTTTAGCATATTTTGCTAAATCGTTTGTTTGTTAGAACACAACACATTAACCAAAAGTATACTGCATACTTTTTGGCGTTGCTGGAAATTATTGAATTTCTAAAATATTTTCCAAGTCATTTCCTTGTTAGAAACCAAATAAACAAAAATGTATTGCATACTTTTTGGCTCAACTAATAAAATTCCTTCACAAAACTCTTTTGTTTATTCTTTCTTTTCCTTTTTTTCCTTTTTTCTCTGTTAAAAAAAAGGTCAACTATTGTTTTTGTTAAATTTTTTATAGTTTCTTCTTCTAGTGTTTTCGGTTACTGTGTAGCTTGTTTAGCTTGTTTATTTAAACATATTTTAGCTTTTCTTCCACTACATACTTTTTATTAAAATTCTGACAAAATAAAAACAAAATATTTATTTTTATTTCTTTTTTATGTCATCACTTGTCTTTGTGGCTGTTAATTTTGTTTTGTAAATTTAAGCCCCACTAAGGAATTTATAATATCCTTTTTGGCAACTAGTTTTTTCCAAAAGGTACTTTACAAAATTTATGAGATTTTAATATTAAATATAAAAAACTAAAATATATTTCATTACAAAAAATCAAACATTTGTGCAGTTTTTTATGAAAATAAATTATCTTGTTTTTTTGTTGCATATATAAAATCATAAATATTTGAAAGCATACATTAAGGGTAACGAAATATAACCGTTATATGCACTAATTTTTAGTGTTCCAAAAATAACATTTCATATATAAATAAAAATTAAATAAATAATAAAATATTCTGTTTCCAGCATTTGCAATAAGGTAGCAGATCGCTATATAAAGCGAATAAATAACTATTTTCAAGCACCTAAAAGTAGAGTATAAAATTGATATAAAAAAATTTTTAAATCTCACTTAAAGACATTGAAAAAAATTTCATACATTTTATAAATAATCTTCTTAATTACAACAAAAAAAATTGTTTACCTTAAAAAATAATCGGTTACCTGCTTAAATTGTACACGGTTACTTTTACTTTTAATTACTTACTTAGCAAAATAAATGCGTCATAGTATGAGCTGCTTAAGGCACAGTTTATGGCTAAACATATTATAGAATACTAAACTTGCTAAGAAAAAACTTTTATTAATCGGTTAAGCGATTACTTTTTTTTTAAAGATATTTTAAACCACTTAATTTTCCTGTACTCCTATACCCCTGCTGAGCTTATTCGAATTTTTTTTAATTTTTATATTGTTAATCGGTTACTTAAAAAGTGGATACTTAAAATTAATATTTATTAAATCTCTAAAAAAAATTTTAAACACAATGGAAAATTGAAAATCAAAGGAAGTTAAATATATTCCTGAATTCGAATACTTAATTTTGCTGTGCCACAAAAATTACTGCTGTTTTAGTTTAAATAAAGTATTCGGTTACTTGAAAATTGGTTAGTTAATTTGACTGCTTACTAAATCCTTCTCCCTTTGCCAGGCAATTCCGTGCGGAGATTCTTCGAAAAGATTTAAAATTTACTAAATATTAATATTGGTTAAACAGTTACTTTAAAAGTGGTTACTTAAAATGATTACTTAACAACTTTATTGAAAATAGTTTTTGAAACAAATAAAAGCTTAAAAATTATTTAAAGCAAAATTTATTCGCTAAAAAATTTTTTTAATCGGGTAATCGTTTAATTTTTTAAAATTTAAATTATTTCAAACCAGTTAGCTTTCATGCGTCTTTATACTCCTGCTAAAATTCTCGGATAAATCATTTTTTTTTTATTTTTATACGGTTAACCGGTTACTTAGAACGTGATTACTCAATGTGGCTACTTCTTTTTTAATTTCTTTAATAACAATAATTTCTATTTTTTTTTAATTATAATATTTTTATTTTTATGATTTTAAAACATAAAACTTGTAAATTTATACAAACGACTACCGGTTACTTGATATACTTTTTAGCAATTTACACATTTTAGCTCTTCACTAGTCATTTTTATTAATCCATATAAGCTGGTAAGCATAGTTAGTTAAAAATTTAGGATCAAAAAAGGATTTAAGGGTTCACTATAGTGATTACTCAAATACTTTAAGCGGTTACTTTTGCAGTTTTTAAACAATTACTTTTTTATTACAGGGTTTCCAAATATTTTTTTTTATTAATGAAACTGCCTTCATTAATTAATTAATTTAATAGAAAAATATTTATAAATATTAATATTAACGATTACTTTTATTTTTATTCTCTATTTGAGCATTGTTGCCATATTTTTCTATTTTATTTTTTTTTTTTTTCTTAATTTCTTATATTTTCCAAATAAAAACTTAACTGTGATTTGTTATCCCTTTTATATTTTTGTGTAAGTGCTAGCCCATAAAACAAATAGATTAAAATTGTTTATGACTGCCGAAATCTCTGCTAGAAACGTGTAGGACATTAGCACTACTTGCTTCATCCTTATTGGTTTCATAAAAAGGGTGTTCGGAAAGTTATAAAATTTTCAAAGTAAATAAAATATATTTTTTTATATTTTTCTTTTAATTTTAAAATATTTTCTTTTCAATTTTGCATATTTTTGTAATCATTAATTACAGAAGCTGGGGTAGCGGTTATCGAGTAATTGGTTACCATGGCCTTGCTAACACTCATCCATACATTTGCCTTGCAGCTGTTCGGAAGCTAAATATATGTTGTAAAACATGTTGTAAAGTTCTCACTAGGTCTACAACATCGCTCAACACAACCTGTGTTTTAAAGGTTTTGTAGGGTGTATGGCCTATGGATATTTGCTGCTAAGATAGCATGCTTGTTCTTATTCGATTCTCTCAATACCTTCGTATTTAAAGCTGTCACATATTCGCACATCAGTAACAGTCACTGCTTAATCAACCAGCCAGCCAGGCACAATTTCGAAGAAGTTTAATATTACGCAGCCTACATTTAGCCTTTATGAGCTTTTGAAAGCTCTGTTGCAAAGCCTCTAGTGATTCAAATACAACCCAGTTGCTTTAGAATTAGAATTAGAATTGTCAAAAAATTTAAGTAGACACCCTTTAGTTGTGTCATACACATGTGCATACAAATTATACGACTTCTGCTCAACAATGTCAATGTATGTTTTTTTGGCTGACTTTTTTTTGTTCCATTCCTCGCCTCCCCCCCTCCGAAAAAAACTCCAAGTCTTTTTATGCCATTTTTTATTTTCCTGTATGGCTGTATGCACACAAGCACACTTGAGAGGCATAACCAAAAACGAAGGATATGCCAGCTCATAAAACAAAAATGAAGAAACAGCTACAAATACAACAATAACAACAACAACAAAAACCATCCTTAATAAACACCATAACTCTACTGTAGGGAACTATAGAAATAAGTACACGAAATATTAAGATTTATAGAAATGCAGAAGAAATTAAATTTATGGCTTTTAAATCCTGAAAAAAATCGTCCTGGCAAGAAACTTAAAAATCAAATGAAATTTAAGGAAAATAAAAAATACAGTGCAGATAAAATTTAAAGAAGAGTAAAGGGATATCAAAAGGTTATTAAAATTTAATTGTTTTAAATTGCCCAGACAAAGCTAAAATTTATTATAAAAACCCTATAAATATGCTACAGAATTTTTACATTTATAAAACTTGTGTAATTTTTCTTAAAAAGTTGAAATATTAAATTTTGTAAAGCATTTTCAAAATCAACTTAATAAAGGGTGTTTTTATAGAGCTAGAAAACTTTAAGTTGGCAACACTCTTCTTATTGACGGCCATTTTGCCTATCAGCTATCAAACAAGCATGATGTGCTGCAGACACTGTGGTTTCAGCTGACTCTTTAGTGTATTTTGTGGGCTGATGAAGTCAGTGGATCGTACTTCTTTGAAAAGGATGCTGGTCAAAACGTTGCCGTCAATAGTGACTGTTATCGAGTCAATGATTACTGGCCTTTTCGTTTACCAGTTGAACAAGGACGACACATATCAATCTGTTCGTGCCATAATTATTTTATTGAAGGAAACGTTTGGTAACCGATTAGTTTCACATACCCTCTAAAATCTTTCATTATAACACCAGTAGACTACTTTCTGTGGAGGGCTAAGTGAAATCGCTAGTCTACTCCAACAGGGCCGAAACTATTGACCACTTGGAGGACAATATTCTCTGTTTTTTTTAAAAACGTTATGGAAATTTGGACCTCCAGCCCGAAACGATTGAATACGATTGAAAATTGGACCTTCAAATAATGCAACGTCCTATTCAGCCGTGGCGGTCACATATGTCAGCACTCATAAGTATGAATAATGCCACAAGATTGTCTTTAAATGAAGGTAGTTTTTATGTTAATTGAAAAACTAATATCACATTTAATGTAATGTTGTTTTTATATCAATTAAAAAATAAAATTCAATTTAGTTTTATTCCCATTAAAATTTATATACCTCTATAAAAACACCCTATAGAAAACAAAAAATAAATAAAGGCTGGCATATATCAATTTCATTTTTTTTTAATTCAATTTCAAATCAGTAAGGAACGAAATCTTATCTTCAGAAACCTATTGCCTACTTTAAGGCTGTATAATATTGATTTTATTCGTCTTTGAATATCATCACATTTAATGTATTTTTTATATCAATTAAAAAATAAAATTCAATTTAGTTTTATGCCATTGAAAATTTTTTATACCTCTATAAAAACACCCTATAGAAAACAAAAAAATTATTCTCTATGTAAGGGCTCGCATATATCAATTATATTTGTTTTAATTGAATTTCAATTCAGTAAGAAACGTAAAACAGCTTAATCGAAATCTTATTTTCACAAAACTATTGCCTACTTTAAGGCTTTATTATATTAATTTAGCTTCTCTTTTAACATCCTGACATTTTCTAATTATCTGTGTGGCTCTAAAAAAAATGTTAACGTTCTCATAATAGGCCACTGTGATGTAATGACATTAAGGATTTATTTAATTATATATTTAAAGCATATTTTCAGGGTGAGCTGAGAAAATAAATTTAATCAAATTAAAAATTTTATAAAGAAAATTTCAAGCAGAAATTCAAAAAGAATTTTAAGTTAAAATAATTTTTTTTTAGTGCCTGTAATCATAAGGGGGTCGTTTTTAATTTACAGCTTTCTAGCAGCCAAATATATCACACTTAAGTGATAAAAAGTGATATCGAAATCAACTTGGTGGTGAAAATAAAAACTTACGTAGGCTATAAAATATGCACATGTCATTGCATATTGACTTATAAGTTGTGGGTTGTATATGGACGAAGTTTAAACAAATTTATTTTGATTGATAATAAAGGGTGTTTTTTATAGAGGTTTATAACTTTTTAAATGGCTTTAAAACAAAGCTGCATTTTTTTCATTGACGGCAAATTTCAAAAATTAATCTTCTGGCATTATAATTTAAATATAACTTATAACTTATTACTGCTAGGTCTGGCTTGTATATATTCCGATCTAGAGATCTATTAGATATATCGGCAAGTAATCAATCGTTTCATATATCTCCACTGAAAACAGTTCAGCATGTAGAAAATCGTTTCCTTGGTAATCATTTTTACTCAAACGATTTTCACCCAACTCAGTGTTTCAGTGTCAAACGTTCCTGAACAATGCATTAAACTTAAGTGAAAAAATATTGTTCTCATCTCCACTCAGTTCCCTGTGTGACTACAACTTGTGATATATTTTCTAAAATTAATATTTCACTTCAAGAAGTATCGATAGAAGCCATTAAAATCTTGCCTCCAATTTAGATTCCTGATACTCACGAAATAAAATTTAGCTTCAGAATGCAGAGGTTTTCTGCCAAAGTTAATCAGTTTTCGTTTCTGAGGAATTTTACCCGGGGAAATTACTCAGGAAACAAAATCTTGCTGCAGAATGCAGAGGTTCTCTATCGAAATTAATATTTTTTTCTTCTGATGACTTTTACCCGGGGAAAATACTGAAGAAATAAAATTTTACTTCAGTATGCAGAGGTTGTCTGTCAAAATTAATCAGTTTTCGTTTCTGAGGAATTTTACCCAGGGAAAATACTCAGGAAACAAAATCCTGCTGCAGAATGCAGAGGTTCTCTGTCGAAATTAATATTTTTTTTCTTTTAAAGAATTTTACCCGGGGAAAATACTCAGGAAGTAAAATTTTCTTCCAGAATGCAGAGGTTTTCTGCCGAATTTAATCATATTTTTTTCTTCTGAGGACTTTCACTCTGAGAAAATATTGAATTAAATTTTCGAATTTAGAAATCCGGTTAACAGTTGCTTCGAATGATTTCGAGCGCTGCTTAAAATCGGACTACAGAGAAGGGTAAAATATCCATGGAAGACAAAATTACGGTATTCTCAGCTATCAAATACGTAGCAATTAACAGGTTTATAAGTCTCCATTTTGATTTTATTAGTAGATGTGTGTTACCGTTTGTTTACCACGAGTGTCCAACTCTGGACATTTAGCTGGTATCGAGTTAACATAAATCTTTTCTGTATTCGAAAAAATGACAACAAGCAAACAAATTTCTCACTTCTTTTATATAACGAAAAAACGAACTCGAGCCTCACTTACAAATTTAAAATTTTTAAAAGAATTTTCAGCATATTTTGCGATCATTACAAAAAGTAATTAAATAACGAGTAATACTCAAGACTAAATCAAATCAGTTCAGCATGGATCATTGGCTTGAAGGTGGAATAAGGAAAAATTAATTGAGGGAAAGCAGCATCACAAAATGACTCAAAACAGCGGTATTTTTTAAGGGTTTTGGAACGAACTTTCCTTTTTTCCTCTTCTTTTGGTTTTTATTATTTTTAAACGATAATTTTTTTTAGCCGTTACTATGCCAAAGATATTCTTTCGAGCTCGAGCGATTGAAAAAGTTTTAGCAGATCTCAACGTCAACAAGTCTCCTGGGCAAGATGGGGTACCAAGACTGATCTTAAAACAGTGATCTTCCACGCTAGCGCGGCCATTAACAACGGCATGTTGTATCATGCCGGTGAATTTCCAAAGTGTTGGAAGGTTGCTTATGTAACGCTGATCTCCAAGAAGGCTAACAACCCTAAAAATGACCGCCCAATTGATATTAGTTCTGTACCCTAAAGTGATGAAAAGTGTGATTAATTTTCATCTTGTGAGGTAACTGGAGTCCAACAGCTTACTTAGCGACCGAGAGTATGGTTTCCGTAGAGGGCACTCTACGGGTGATTTGCTCGCTTTCCTTTCGTAACAATGGTGCAACTCCATACATCATTTGAGAGAGAGTAAGGTGGTGGCCATCTCCGTATGTGGTCGTGCAAATAGAGTCGATTTTAATGCACATAAGATGCAATCTTCAATGATCTTTGTTCAAAAAAAGCTTTCAAGAAGCTTTCAAGTGCCTCGCTTTTCTAACATTTTTTCGTACTATTGCTATCTGTCCAAAGATGGAATACAACTCTCATATATGAGCCGGCGTTCCAAAGTCTAGTTTTGAGTTGCCAGATCGCTGGCAGGAGAGGGGTAAGAGGGTTATTGGTAACGGTAGGATATCCAACTCTATTGATTTCATAAAGCATCGACGCAATGTAGGTTTGTGTTTCACTGTTTTATCGTAATTGCAATAGTAAGTGCTCTAACGAAATAAGGGAGCTTGTTCCCGAAACTCCCACGTTTTTGCATTTGACTTTAATTTCGTTGAGGGCGCGTCCATTTGTGGACGATTGGCCAGTGAATCGCGCTACGCGTTACAGAAAGAATACGTTTTTTAGTAAAACCGTTCGTATGTGAAATGAATTCCCTCCAGAGGTTTTTCCTGTCACTGGCAATGTAGGAAAATTCAAATCGAATATCCACAAACACTACTCCCTCTTTGCCCTCCCCATAACCTAATTTCCTAGTTCTGTATGAGTAGAGGTCATCCCCTGATTGCTGGTCCGATCGAAAAAAAAAATAATTCTCTATAAAAATTAAACTATAATTTAACTTGTTGTTATTTATATAAATTTTTCTTTCTATATTTTTTTATGCCTCAAAGTATGCTTTGATTTTTGTAAGATTTATATTTTCTCTTATTTCCAAAGCTATAGACACAAACTTAGTTTTCCTGTAGTGATTTGCCTAAAATGCCCAGTGATATTAGAGAAGCACGGAGGAACAGAAAGGAGTTTGCATTTTAAACATCACTTTAACTACCTTGATGCACGTAATAGCATCATGCTTTTCTTTGCAACAACAAAAACAGCAGGCAGCAGGAGCAACAACTGGCGCCAAAAAAGCATACTAAATTGTTACGTGCCTTTGCATTTGGAAAATTCATTTATTTAGCAAAAGAGCTAACAAACTGCCTGGCTGGCTGTCTGGCTGATTGTATAGATGCTTGTATAGATGCACACACACACACAGAGAGTAAAGTATCATCATCACAAGATTGTATATTTAGTTAGAATTTCTTCCAATCAAAATACTCACTTGGGGCACACAGGGTGTCAGACATTTTCTTGAAGAAGTAGCCGAATCTAAATGCAGCAAATATTTACTGCCGTTTTATATCAAATAACAAACTCATAAGGCATGTGTGTGGTGTGTGCTGGCTGCTTGTTGCAATAATATCAATGCTAAATTATATGAAATGTATACATGCCTCACATGGTGGCTCATGTTGCATTCTAAAACGAAAATTGTATTAGACATGGCTCATACTCAATGGCAAATAAATAGATTTTTTTTTTATTTTTCCATTCTGTTTTCTACACAATTTCTTTTGCTAAAAATTTTTAGTTTTCTCCCCTAAAGATTTTAGGGCAAAAAAGAGTAAAAAATTGCAGTAAAAATCTAGGAAACAGATATATTTTTCTCTAAATAACCATTTGTGTGCTGAACATGTGTAAATTTAATTTAATTATAAAAAATCAAAAGTAAATTGCTTAAAATATTTTTTTTTAAAGCAAAAATAAAACTTAAAAATAAAAAAAATAATTTAATTAAGCTCTCTAAAGTATGCTTCACATATTTAATTTTTTTACCCCCTTAAGTATGCTTCATATTTTTCATTTACTTACAAATGTTTACTGCTTCGTTTTATCACCTTTAACATTTAAAACGAAATTATTGTATTTAGCATCTGGCAAATGTTTATGGGAAATAAAACTACTAAAAGCTACACCGTAGCCCCTCTCTCTATGTCTCTCTCGTTCTCTTAACAATCAAACTCAATGATTGTCGACAATAAAACTTAACGATTATTTTATGAGTTTATCTTTCATTTCTTTACTTTTCCTCAACTTTTATTACAACAGCAACTCGAAAGTCAGTGTTGAAATATCTTTTTTTAAACAGATCTGGCAGTTAAATGCTTAAAGTTATACACAACTCAAGAGACACGGTTTTCTTTTAGAAAATTGTTTTAAGTGACAGGCAAGTTGCACTCACACACACACACACATATATACACACACAACTTATTTAAGGTGTTTAAGGGAAAAAAATAAAATAACTCAAAACACAGGATGTAAAATTTAACGGCTGCATTTAAATTCAAGAAATTAAAAATTAATTAAAAAACGCTACAGTGGGCGCCGTCTGTTTTCACTAATTCTTACATTTTATTTCTAATTAAACGCCCTCCCTGCCTTAACAATATAATAATCTAATTTCCAAAAATTTGTAAGACTAGAAAATAAATTTTAGTGAAATTACAAAAGTAACCACTATTTAAAATCGCAACAGTGGCCATACCAATCGTTAATTGGTAGAATTTATTTCTAATTGAATGCCCTTCCTAAACAATAAAAACATTAAATTTAAAAAAATTTTTACAATTAAAAAATAAACTTCAACAAAAATACGAAAGTAACCACTATTTAAAAACGCTACAGTGGCCATTCTTTTCGTTAATTTTTAGAATTTAGTTTTACGCCCTGCCTTAACAATAAAATAATTACATTTTAAAAATTTTTTAAAAATATAAAATAAATTTAAGCCAAATTACAAAAGTAACCACTATATAAAAACGCTACAGTAGCCATACTATTCGTTAATTTGTAGAATATATATCTAATTAACAATAAAATAATTAACAATAATATAATTAAATTTCAAACAATTTGTGGAACTAAAAAATAAATTTTAGTAAAACTACAAAGTAATCACTATTTAAAAACGCTACAGTGGCCACACTATTCATTAGATTTTATTTTTAATTAAACGCCCTGCCTTAACAATAAAATAATTAAATTTAAAAAATTTTTAAAAATATAAAATAAATTTAGGCAAAATAAGAAAAATAACCGCTATTTAAAAACGCTATAGTGGGCATACTATTCATTAATTTTTAGAAATTATTTTTAATTGAACGCCCTGCCTTAACAATAAAAAATTTAATTTTCAAAAAATTTTTAAAATGAAACAATAAACTTCAACAAAATTACAAAAGTAACCACTATTTAAAAACGCTACAGTAGCCATACTATTCGTTAATTTTTGGAATTTATTTCTAATTAAACGCCCTGCCTTAACAATAAAAAAATTTAATTTAAAAAAAAAATTGCAAAAACATAAAATAAATTAAGGCCAAATTACAAAAGTAAGCGCTATTTAAAAGCGCTACAGTAGCCATACTATTCATTAATTTTTGCAATTTATTTCTAATTTAACGCCCTGCCTTAACAATAAAATAATTTAATTTAAAAAAAAAATTGCAAAAATATAGAATAAATTTAAGCAAAATTACAAAAGTAACCATTATTTAAAAACGCTACAGTGGCCACACTATTCATTAGATTTTATTTTTAATTAAACGCCCTGCCTTAACAATAAGAAAATTAATTATAAAAAAATTTAAAAAATGAAAAACTAAACTTTAACAAAATTACAAAAGTAACCACTATTTAAAAACGATACAGTGGCCATACTATTCATTAGATTTTATTTTTAATTAAACACCCTGCCTTAACAATAAAAAAATTAATTTTCAAAAAATTTTTAAAAATAACAAATAAATTTTAGTAAAATTACAAAAGAAAAAATTATTTAAAAGCGCTACAGTGGCCTAAAAACGCTACAGTAGCCATACTATTCGTTAATTTTTACAATTTATTTCTAATTAAAGGTCCTGGTTTAACAATAAAATAATTAATTTTTAAAAAAAAAATTTCAATATATAAAATAAATTTAGGCAAAATTATTTTTTTGTTTAATAATACTGTATTTTTTTTACTTATAATTTTCACACAATTTTCCAAATATTTTTTATTTTATTATTTCATTTTATATTTCCTACTTAATTTGGCGCTTTAATATGGATAAATAAATTTATTATTTTATTAGCTGTCTATAAGCTAAAATATAATTATATGCCTTAAAGTATGCTTCAATTTTTAAATTGTTCTGTTTTATGCAATAATTTTCTTACTAATGTTTTATTTTTGTTGTTGTTGTTGCTTGCCAAATGTAACATGAAAAGCATGTGAATAAATGTTTTCTGATTTTCTTTTTCTCTAATGTGAAATTAAGTTGCTGCCAAAATAATAAAAAAAACCAACAACAAAAAAGCGCAAATGTAAAAATAAATAAAAATAACAAAAATTTAAAAGTCAGACAACTACGAACACGCATCTGTTGCCCTGCATGTTACATTTACTATACACCCTGTATATATGTTGAAGGAAAATGTTGTAAGAAAATCCCCCCAGTAGCAATTTGCCAAATATCTTACGCGTTTTATTAGAATCTTTTTCTTCTTATTTTTGTGTTATTTTATGACAGGTGGGTGATAAGAATATTTAAATAAAGAGAAATAATTTTTTTAGACAAAATTTATTCTTTTTTTAAATAAAAATTCTAAAGAAATTAAATTTTGGAAACACTTTCTGGGATTTTTGAAACCTCTACAGGATTGTTAAACAAAAAGTTGCCACAAAATAAGCTAACCTTGAAGTTATGGATTAGTTTAGCGTAAACTTAAGCCAAGAATACAGATTGAATCTGCTTTCTATTGGGAACTATTGGCTGTTTTTTATACGACTTTAAGTTGGCAACATCTTTTTAGTTGCCAGACATTTGCTCAGTTGCCCATATGAATAAACTGAAGTCTGAACAATCCTGGGTAGACAACAAATTGAGCTCTAAAGAACATTTCTTTTGGTCCCGAATTTCACGAGCGAATTTTACTTTCACTTTTTTTCGAATGGACACGTCATCGCGTCATGTGATGCTTAACTTAAAGTGGATGTTCAGACATATCGTTACATTCGAACTAACTGGCTGTTGTATTTTATGGGCTGGTACAAACAAACTTTTTTGTTCATCAACTGAAGAGCCGTGACATGCAGGAACTGCGGCTTCAAAAAGATGGCGCAACATGTCACTGTTCTCGTATCACAAAAGAAAGTAGATTCCAAATCTTTTTTCCATTTTTGAAACATCAGCTGTATTTTTGAGTTGCCTCAAATAGAACAGAAGATGCAGATAAAATCCAGTATACATCTAAAAAGAAGAAGATCTATGATCGTTTCCTCATTCTCAGTCTGACCTTGGGAGATTCTGTATAAACAGCTCGCTATTCTTTTGTCAAAAGTAGCGTTTCAACTATTAGAGGATAGCTAAATAAGAAGAGGGAAAGAGATAGAGAGAGAGAGAGAGAGAGGTGGGAAGGCGAGTGAGAGTGAAAGAGAGAGAGAGTGAAAGAGAGAGAGGGATAAACATAAAAAGAAAAAAAAAACTTTTAAAATGACCAAAATAAAACAATACGCTTCAGTTGAGGCACATACCTTTGCTATAGAGAAATTACAACAACAACAAAAGGGGAACTACAAAGAGAATGATGTGGGTAAAAAAAAGGTAATGAAATTGCTTGATTGGAATTTTATGAGTGTCATTTGGTTATAGTTTGTTTATGCTCAAAACGTTTTCTCCCAACCAGCACAATTTGTTTTTAAACGAAAACCGGATCAGCTTTGAAATGCTAAAAGAACAAATAGAAAATTGCAGCTGCAATGAATCGTTATAAAATAACGATTAAGAAAAGGTTACTTAAAGGTGAAATAAATGTTAATGCATGGCCATCCATTAACTGAAAATGGAAATTAAAAATAAACAAAAACTACCAACGATCGAAAGAATATTTCCATATTAGAAAATAGTTTAAAAGAAGGGAATTTTGAATTAAGCAGAAAATTTTATTACTTTAAAAATTTTAATTGCTGCCACCTAAAAGTAGGCAACGGAAATTGAGTTTTATTTAAACAAATACTAATTATACTTTCGTTTTTCATTTAAAAAAGGATACTTACTCTAAGCTGTATAACTACAACTCCTTGATTTGACTCTAAACCTATAAACTGCTTTTAGAATTCATCAAATTTGCACTTAAAAAATATTTTAAATTTTTTGAAAAAATTAAAAAATTTCTTAAAATTTTTGAGAAAATTTTTATAAATAAGCAACATAGAATATTTTTTAAACCTCGCCACAACATAATCGTTTCCAAATTTTCGAACAAAAACAAAAAAATACAATGTTCGCCTAAAAGTATGCTTTAAATGTTGGGTTAAAAATTATGGTAAAAAGCAAGTCCATATCTGGAAATAAACTAAATAAACATTTTTAACAATTGTCCAGTCAAGCATTTGGGTTTATTCCTAAAAGTATGCTTCAGATTTTAAAGATGAAATAAATAAAATCATTTTAATCACAGTTAAGTGTACATAAAATTGGTTATCTTTTTAAATAAAATTTTAACAAAACAAACAACATATTGGTTTTGAAATTTTCTAAAGAAATTTAAAAAAAAAATTTATTTCCCTCTAAAAGTATGCTTCAAATTTCAAGTAAAAAAACGAAAGTCAAAGGCAAATCTAAGTCTGAAAGTAAAAAAAATCCATTTTTTTTAACAATTTCCAATAAAAAAATTTTTATTTATCCCTAAAAGTATGCTTCAGATTTTAAAGTAAAAATAGAAAAAATAATTTTTACATTCAGCCACAGTTAAGTAAAGATAAAATGGGTTGTCTTTTCAAACAAAATATTAACAAAACACACATTATAATTATAGAGTATTGACATTTATACGCCACCCTAATAAAATGTAATCATTATACTTTTGAATTTACACAAATAAAGTTAGTCAGTAAGCATCAGCCGCTGCTCGTGTATGTTTATTTTTTTGTCTTACGACACTACATATTGGCGACGAAGATAAAAATAAAATATTGTTTGAGTTAAACATAAACATTTGCATATAAAAAAAAAAAAAAAGTATGCCTCCAAAAATAGAGACAGAACAAAGTATTACTCCAATGACCGTGCTTCAAACTTCCAACATACAGGAATTTAATTCAAGTGTGGATTCTTGGAACGTGTGGAAAGAAAGGTTGGACATACATTTTTGTGAGATCAACTGTACTGATGAAAAGGTAAAAAAATCTATTTTGTTGAAATCAATTGGAGCTGTTCCCTACAAGGTTCTACATAGTTTGTGCAGTCCATCTTCTCCTGTGTCCAAGTCATTTGAAGAATTGTGCGAAATTCTAGACTCCCACTTTACGCCACCAACAATTGTTTTTAGTGAACGGAAGAAATTTCATGATTCAACAAAATTGGAAAGTGAATCTGTTGCAGAATGGTATGCCAGAGTTAAGACATTAGCACTCAATTGTAAATTTGGAATTAGCTTGGAAGCATTTGTTTTAAATCAATTTGTGATGGGTTTGCCAAATTTCATTTTCGAAAGAATATGTGAAGAAGATGAAAAACTCACACTTCAAAGTGCATTGAAAAAGGCAATGATTATGGAGACGAAGACTATGGCCAAAGAAGTGAGGGAGGAAACAACAGTTAATTTTGTCAAAAAGCAAAAACATTTTCAAAAGAACAAAGAAGCAAAGAGAGGTAATGGTGATAACGTTGACAGAGGTGGTAGCAGAGGCAGTGGCAGCAGAAGCAACGGAAGAGTTGACAGGGGTACAAGCAGTGGTGAAAAAAGTTATTCATGTTCTCATTGTGGTTGGAGAAATCATAACTCTCAATCTTGTAAATACAAGAACAGCAAGTGCCATTCGTGTGGTAGAATTGGTCATCTGGCCTCAGTGTGTCGTGACAAAAGGAGAAGTGTAAATTATGTATCTAATGATAATTATGTACCTAATGATGCTCTTGATAATGATTGTAATACAGATTTATTTAATTATTCCATTTTCAGTGTGTCTGAGGGAAATTCTAGTGATGTGTATTCTCTGCCAGTCATCATTGATGGAATTAAACTAAATGCTGTTTGTGATACAGGTGCTCCATGTACGTTATTGCCAATTTCGTTTTATCAAGAAAATAACATTAAGAAGAAACTTCGATCTTGTACTGTTCCATACGTTGATTATAGTGGTGATAAATTGAAGTTGATTGGTGAATATGATGCGTCTGTAACTTTGGAAGGTATTACAAAATCCGTCGTTGTTGTTGTAGCTGACACTACAAATCCACCTTTACTTGGTCGATCGTTTTTACGCTCATTTAACTTTGAGCTTATGCAAGTAAACAACATAAATCAACACAATTCCTATTCTACAATTATAGATCAATTGAAAAGTGAATTTAGCGAAGTGTTTGAGGATAAGTTGGGTGAGTTTAAAGTTAGTAAAGTTTCTTTGAAAATTAGTGAAGGTGTAACACCTATATTTTGTAAACCAAGGCCCTTACCGTTTGCATGGAAGGACAGAATTGAGAAAAAATTACGTAATTTAATCGAAACGGATGTGTTGGAACCCGTTGATAATTCGAATTGGGGTACTCCATTAGTACCAATTTTAAAACACAATGGCGACATACGAATTTGTGGCGATTTTAAGGTCACTATAAATAAATTTTTGATAGATTTTAAATACCCTTTACCCAGAATTGACGAAATATTTGCGTCATTAGGAGGAGGAGAACTTTTTACTAAACTCGACTTATCTAATGCATACAATCAACTTGTTCTTGATGAAGCATCGCAATTACTTTGCACCTTAAGTACCCACATTGGAACTTTAAAAGTAAAACGTTTACCGTTTGGGATTAAAACAGCTGCTGCCATATTTCAGAAAACTATGGAAAACGTCTTAAGGGGGATTCCAAATGTCGTCGTGTATCAAGATGACATCACTGTCACAGGTAAAAACATGGTGGAACATATTCAAACATTAAGACTTGTGCTCAATAAATTGCAATCCTCCGGATTAAAATTAAACATAATGAAATCGGTTTTCTTTCAACCGAAAGTTTCGTATCTTGGTTTTGACGTTGACAAAAATGGATTAAAAAAAAATAACGATAGAATTTCTACTATAATTTCTGCACCGATTCCAAATGATATATCCGAATTAAGAGCTTTTGTTGGTATGGCGAATTACTACTCAAAATTTATAAATAACTTTTCAAATATCATGTCCCCACTTTACCGTTTATTGGGCAAAGGTGTACCTTTTATTTGGTCAAACTCTTGCCAACGATCCTATAATACTATAAAGGAAGCAGTGACATCTGATATAGTTTTGGTTCACTTTAATCCTGAACTACCATTGGTGTTAACTACTGATGCTTCTAATAGCGCTGTGGCAGGAATTTTATCACATAAGTTTCCTGATGGCGAAAGGCCCATAGCTTTCGTATCCAGGGCGTTATCGAAATCTGAGAGGAATTATAGTACACTTGAAAAAGAAGCATTAGCGATTGTGTTTTGCGTCACTAAACTTAAACAATATTTACTTGGAAACACCTTTGTTTTAAAAACTGATCATCGTCCGTTGCTCACTATATTCGGAAACAATAAAGGCTTGCCAAGTATGGCTTCAGCTCGTATGCAGCGTTGGGCAGTCATATTGTCCGGATTTGGATATTCAATTGAATTTATAAAGGGAAGCCTAAATGAAGCTGATAGTATTTCTAGAATGCCTCAACGTAAATTTAATAACGAAATTACAGAAAATTCATACATAAATTTCATTGAAAACGAAAACCAATTCAATTTAAACTTTAAAGACATCGCACGTGAGACTAGAAGAGATCCAATTTTATCTAAAGTTGCAGAATGTATTTTAAACGGGACTTTAAACAATTTAAAAGATGAACGTTTTACACCATACAGAGAAAAGTATACCCAACTCACAGTCGAATATGGTTGCATATTATGGGGTTTTAGAACAGTCATACCTGAAAAATTCAAAACAAAAATATTGAAAGAATTGCATTCTTCACATTTGGGCATAGTAAAAACTAAAGCACTCGCCAGATCATATATTTGGTGGCATGGACTTGATAAAGACATAGAAAATTTAATTAAAAACTGTATGCCATGTCAAAAATTGCAGTCTAGCCCTGAAAGAAGCACTTTAATACCATGGACACCAAGTGGATCGGTTTGGAGCAGAATTCACATCGATTTTGCTGGTCCAATCAAAAACTTTTATTTCTTAATTGTCATCGATTCATTTTCAAAGTTCGTTGAAATTTTCAAAACTAAAGAAATAACGACAGTCTTTGTAATTGGAAGATTACGAGAAATGTTTTCGCGTTATGGATTGGGAGATACCTTGGTGAGCGACAACGGTCGTCAATTTACTTCAAGAGACTTCCAACATTTTTTATCCGCAAATGGAATCAAGCACATTTTAACAGCGCCTGGCCATCCTTCCACCAACGGTCAAGCTGAAAATTTCGTCAAAACATTCAAGAAGTCTATCTTAGCAAGCTTAGATCAAAACAATGGTGCCAGTCTAGATCAAATTTTATGCAGATTTTTGATGGATTATCGCAATATGACCCACTGTAGTACAGGTGAATCTCCAGCAAAAATATTCTTTGGAAGACAACTTAAAACATGTTTCAGTAACCTCAAACCACCAACAACACAAGAGAAAATTATTCGTTCTCAACACAACAACGTCATGAACCACAAGGGAAATCGAAATGAAACTTTTAAGCAAGGTCAAAACGTTATGGTGCGTGACTATAGTAACCCAAACAAGCCTGGTTGGACTCATGCAATTATAAAAGAAAAACTTGGATCACAGTCGTACTCCTGCATTTTATCACATACAAATCACGTTATCAAACGTCACCTTGATCAGATCAGGAATCAAACGACTTCACAACAACCTGTTGAATCAGATTTACAAACGTTACAAAATAGCAACACCACCTCTACATTAGAGCAAGACAATCAGCCTCAGGCAGACGTTTCACACACTAGAAGAGAACTCAGGCCACGAGAAGGAGGTAGAGTAGTTAAAAATCAAATTTAAATTTGAAGTAGTCACATTTATAAATTGATTAATTTCTTTTGTAACTTAAACCCATTTTCAAACTTAATTATTGTTAGTTATCTATTTTGTATTATAGCAATATCTTTAGGAGGAGCATATAGAGTATTGACATTTATACGCCACCCTAATAAAATGTAATCATTATACTTTTGAATTTACACAAATAAAGTTAGTCAGTAAGCATCAGCCGCTGCTCGTGTATGTTTATTTTTTTGTCTTACGACACTACAATAATGATTTCCGAATTTTCTAACGAAATTTTTTTTTAAATAATTCCCCCCCCCCCCAAATGTACGCTTCAAATTTCAAGTGGAAAAACGAAAGTCAAAGGCAAATCTAAATCTGAAAGTTAAAAAATCCCCATTTTTAACAATTTCCAATAAAGCATTTGGGTTTATCCCTAAAGTTATGCTTCAGATTTTGAAGTTAAAATAAAGAAAATCATTTTTACATTCAGCAACAGTTAAGTATAAATAAAAAGGGTTATCTTTTCAAAGACAATATTAACAAAAGACACATTATAATGATTTCCGAATTTTCTAACGAAATTTTTAAAAAAATAACTCCCCCCCTAAAAGTATGCTTCAAATTTCAAATGAAAAAACGAAGGTCAAAGGCAAGCCCAAGTCTGAAAGTAAACAAAATCTGTATTTAAGTTAAGCATTTGGATTTGCCCCTAAAAGTATGCTGAAAATTTTGAAGTTAAAATAAAGAAAATAATTTTTACATTTAGCCGCAGTCAAGTATAGATTGAATGGAGCACAAAAAACACAACGTAATGATTTCTAAATTTTCCAACGAAATTAAAAAAGATTTTTTTCGCCCCCTAAAGGTATGCTTAAAATTTTGAGTGAAGGTAAACGAAAGTAAAAAACATGTTCGAATCTGGCAGTAAAGAAAATCCGTATTTTAAATAATTTTCTAAATAAGCATGTGTATTTACCCCTAAAAGTATGCTTTAGATTTTAAAGTTAAAAATACAGAAATTATTTTTTTTTATTTAGCCACAGTTATGTATAGATTGAATGGGCATTCAAGAAAATGTTAACAAAATATTTTCATTTTGCATGTGCCCCTAAAAGTGTGCTGTATTATTTTTTTATATAAAAAACAGCACATCGCAAATCGTTGAAAAATTATTTTTAGTTATTGTACTGATCCCGATCTTAAGGTAAAAAATAAAGGTAATAATTTTTATATTCAGGCACAAAATGTAAACAAAACATTTGCATTTGGTATATGCCTTTAAAATTATGCTCGAATTTTTTTAATGTAAAAAAGCAGAATGCCGCCAATCGACGACAAATTATTTTTAGTTATTGTCGTAAAGTATGCTTTAAAAAAAATGAGAATAAAAAACAAGATGACAGAAAAGGCAATTTGATTCACTAGGCTTCGAAAGCCCCCCCCCCCCCCCACTAAAATTATTAACAAACTTTTTGTGCTAAAATACCCTCCCCTTCGTATCCTTTTTTTAATTCTAAGCTCCGATTTAAAGATGGACATTTGACAAACAATCAAAAGCTTTCAGTTGCTTTTCATGCTAAAAGTTTTGTTGGTTAATTTTTGCATCTTCTGTTGCTGTGTTTATGTTCGCTATTCATGGCTTTCGAATTTTCCAAAAAGGTCCTTCAGGTGTTATTGAAATAAGTTACATTTTCGCATCAGTGTTTTCAAAAACTTTGTAAGTATATGAGTATGTTTCTGTGTGCGTGTTCGTGTGTGTGTGTATTGTAAGCGAAGTTTTACAATTGAATATTTATGTTTTTACTTTTTATGTGCAGCAATAATAAATAACAGCATATTTATTTGGTTATTTGCTGTTGTTGTTGTTGTTGTTGTTATTTCCTCTCATTTCTCTGAAAAAGGAAAAAAGTTAAATCATTTAAAAAAAATAAAATTTTTTTTTGTGTTAACAAAAACAAAACTCTATTGAATTTGAATTGTTGAAAAAGTTTATAAAATATGAAAAGAAAAAGTTTGAAAACGTTTAATTATAATCGAGCAAAACTTTTTAATTGAAAATTTTCAAAACAATACAAAAAAATGATTGAAACAATTGAAGCAATTCATCAACAGGAAATTTAATTTTTTTATTTCTATTATTTTGAAATCCTTACAGAACAATAAAACGTTTATTTTTCAATTGTGGCAACACCCACAATAGTTCTTTGACGTATTCGTAGTAGCTGCATTGACAATTGTTACCGTGAATTCAATTTCGCTCGAAAATCGTATTAAAATATTTAAAATCCACTATAAAAATGGTGGTTCTGTTAAAGTGGCATTTTGACAACATAATCATCCTTCTGAGACCGCCAGTAAAATTTGAGTCGACAGGGTCGATATCACGAAATCCCTGAGAGTTTGTAAATTCACTAGAGTTGCCAGAATTAGCACGACACAATTTGCAGTTAATCAGTATCAGTTGTTATCATGCTGCGCACTATTAAAGAACTTCAACTGTGTAATGGAAAACGACTGGCTGTGTAAGAGCAAATGAGTAACGTCATTGAGCAGCATTCATAAAGGAATACAATTCTCATGTATGGACCGGCACCCCGAAATCTATTTTGGAGTTGCTCGACCACGTACAGGAGAGTGCCAAGAGGCTCATTAAGTATAATAGGGTATCCAATTCTACTGATTTTCTAGAGCATTGACGCAATGTGGGATGTATTTCACTGATAAGAGCTCTAATGAAATTAGGGAAGTTGTTTCCATGACTCGAACGTTTTTGAACGTTTTCACATTTAACTCGATTCTGATGGAGAGCGCATAATTTGTGATTACTTTTCCAGTGAATCGCATTACACATAACAGGGAAAATTCGTTTTTTTTGGCAAAACAGTCCGTGTGTGGAATAATCTCCCTCCAGAGATCTCTCCTGTCACTTTCAATGCAGAAAAGTTCAAATTAAATATCCACAAACACTACTCCCTCTTTCCTCCTTCCCTTATTATAATTTCCTAGTTCTGCCACAAGGCGTTGCATGTGTAGGGGTAATTCTCTGAGTGCTGGTCTGAGAAAAAAAAAAAAAACAAACAAAAAAAAAGGAGAAATACAAAGGAGAGAATGTCTTAGTCCCGCCTATACCAATGATTCCGATTAACCTTTTACTAAGGTAAAACTGTGCCTCCTCGCATCAGTGATTTTCTTAATAAATCAGCGTTTTAACGACTTCAAATGGTCAGTAGACTTTATCTCTTGAGTCAATTGAACCCTGTATCTTCTTTCTACATGCCCATCAGTGATGTTCTACATGATAAGATTTATATCTGCGCATGGCTATGGAGCCTTACTCAGATCGTGGTCGCACCACTATACATAAATAGGGACGTCATGCTCGTCCTAGGAAGCCGAAGACTAATTCTAGCAACAGGTCTTTCCTAGTTGCAACTTAATTGATTCCAGAGCAGGGCTGCAAATTATCACTCCTTGCTGAAGAGTTGGAGACTATCCAACTCCTGTCCAGAACACATGTCTAACATGCTCACTGGATCTGGGAACATTTCACCAGATAGTTGTTATTAAAGGTGAAATGAACCCGGCCATCATATAAAAACTGACCTGTCTGTTATGGAGCCGCGAAACCACAACCACCACGATACTCCCGTATAGGGACCAACCTCAATAATCAGTCAGATAATAGTTGAATGTCTAAAGAGACAAATAACGCAACTCTGGGGCTTACTGATTACCGTGGAAATAACGTGAAGCTTTCAGTTGTACCCCTGCTGACTTCAGGGGACTGGGCTCCCTTTTTCCCCCAGTTGCACAGGTCTAAATAGTCACTCTCCACAAAGACCGATGTTTATCTGTTGGTTACAATTTCGGGACGAAGTTGTTGACTCTTCTTCCACACTATCGCGAACGACAGCAATGTTTTCCGCTGAACAATCTGGACAAGCATGAGCAGGTATTTTAATATTTCCTGCAAACCCAATTTGCGGAAGCTTCAACACAATTCTCCCGATCGGAGACACATTTGCTCGATTAAGCGGACCAAAGATAATGAAATCCATGAGGTGCACGAAATGAATTTTGATTTCAACTCATCCAATTTCCTAAAAGGCTTCAGCAAATTTAAACCGCTGCTCCATTGTGTGCCCCTCCATGGAAAAATTTGTGAAACACTGAAACAAAGAATTTAAGTTGGGTAAAAAATTTTAAGGTAAAGTTGTGACTCACAATTAACGTTGCGCCTTATGGTTGTAGCACCCTTTAAAATCTGGCCTTTGACCTTTAATTTTAATAAAAAAAATATTTTAATTAAATTTTATTAAGAAGGAAAACGCCATTTTTAGATGCTTTAGAAAAATATTTCTTTTTTTATAAAATTTCCAAAAGCTGACCTTTGACCTTTCTCCTGGAAAATCTTAAAATTTTCTTATTTCCACTATCTTAAATTATTTTTGGTTTTCTTTTTGTACATTTTGTATCCAATTTTGCTTTATTTATCCCATTTTCTTTGTTTATTTTACGCCCTTCCAGCTTCCGTTATTCTTTAGCTTATCTGTGTTAATTTACTTAAACTACTACGATTGTTGTTGTAATATTCACTTCACTCATTTCTCTCAGCATTTTTGTTATCGTTATCCTTAAATTATTATGATATTAATAACAGCTAAATTATGAACATTTTAAGGCGGCCAGGGGGCATAATTCCACCAAAACATGCAGCTACACACTGCAAATGATGGTTAAGAAGATAGACAACAACAACAACAATAGAAAAGAAAAGCAAAATAAATTGAAATGCTGGGGAAAGAAGGAAAACAAACAAACAAACAAATCAACTAATAGAGAGAACAGACAGACAGAAAGAGAGGCAGACGGACAGGCAGGACAATAAACTTAAGAAATTTAAACCTTAATGCGTGTCCATTGTTCAAGTAAAATGTAGAGGATGGAGCAGTCTGTACTTTCGTAGCGGGTACTTTTTATGCAGGTATAAATACTTTAAGCTGGCAACACTCTTTTACTGGCGACTATTTTGTCGGCTGTCAAATGATTTTTTAGTTTCTTTGAGCCTGCGCAATGCAGCTGCTAAATTGTGCCCAAGTTCGTCCCGCTAAGCTCGCTTTTCATAAGTGATTTTCTTTAACGATCAAGTTCACTTTTGGGTCAATGGATACGTTGTCACTAAACAAAACTGCCTGTCACATTTGGAGTGGTGATAATCCTCAAGTTATGTTGAGTGAGACTGCATCGTTACAGCCAGAAAAATGGACTGTTTGGCGTGCCTGATGGGCTGGTGAAATCAATGGTTCACATATCTTCAAAATAACGTTGGTTAGGATGTTACAGTCAATGGTGACCGCTACAGAGCCATGGCTACTAACTTTTCCGTTAATCAATTGACCAATCGCGGTGTGCAGAAGCTGTGGTTTCGACAAAAAGATACAACATGTCACACAGCCCGTGACTTAATTGATTTGTTGAAGGAACCTTTACTAAGCGTACAGTTTTGCGTTACGAACCTCCAAATTGGCTTTCAAGATCGTGCTGGATAATGTCGCTAGACTATTTTCAGTGGGAATAGGCGAACACGCTAACCTACGCCGATGAGACTAAAACCATTGACAACTTGGAGTACAACATTTGACACGTTAATGTTGGGAAGAGGTCATTGTAAATTGGAACTCCCGATTAAAATACTTCCGAGACAGTCGTGGCGTTCATATGCCAGGAGCTATATCGGATTTTTCGTTTTCAATTGTTGCCAAACACCAACAACATTTTAGTTTTGACATTTACTTTTTTGAAATATTCCTCGTAGATGCATTAGCAATCGTTACAATGAATTCAATTTCATACGAAAATCGCATTAAAATCATTAAAATCCACTATGAAAATGGTGATTCTGTTAAAGTGACATATCGTAAAATTGGTGATATTTTCGGACAACACAATGTTCTCCCTCTGAGGCGGCTATTAAGTATTTGAATCGACATGCTCAATATAAAATATGCGAAGACCAATGCGTGTTCGACCGAGACGTCTGCGACCGTTTCGCCCAACTGAAAACATCGCAGCCGTGGGCCACAGTGTTGAAGTAGATCCAAATTTGTTACTTCCTCAATTGTTCTCAACAATTGGGGTTATTCAAAACCACCCCATGCGGAAGTTTGCGTAAGGATTTGTAGTTGAAGCCTTACAACGTTCAACTGATGCCGACCGACCGTTCACAGATTCGATTTATTCAATCGGGAACAACCACTCGATACAGAATCTGCGAACACCAACGCGTGTTCGACCGTTTCGCTCAACTAAAAACATCGCAACCCTGAGCCATAGTGTTGAAGCAGATCCAAATTTCTCAATTCCTCGACATTCTTAATAATTTGGGTTATTCAAAACCATTACATGGCGAATTTTGCGTAAGGATTTGAAGTTGAAGCCTTACAAGGTTCACGTGGTGCAGGAATTAAAGCCGACCGACCATTTACATCGCCCTAGCTTCGCTCAATTCATTCAGAAACAACATGTCGATTCAAAATGTGTAAACAGCAGCTCTTGTTCGACCGGGTCGTTCAACCAAAAACATCGCAACCGTGGACCACAGTGTTGAAGTAGAACCAAATTTATCACTTCCTCGACGTTCTCAATAATTGAGGTTATCTAAGACCACCACATGACGAATTTTGTATAAGGATTTGACTTCGAAGCCTTTTAAGGTTCAACCGGTGCAGAACTTGAAGCCGACTGACCATTCAATTCACCGCAGATTTGCTCAGTTCATTCAGGAACAACAGCTCAATGCAAAATGTGCAAACAGCAGCTCTTGTTCGACCGGGTCGCTCAACTGAAAACATCGCAACCGTGGACCACAGTGTTGAAGTAGAACCAAATTTGTCACTTCCTCGACGTTCCAACAGCAGCTCTTCTTCGACCGTTTCGCCCAACTGAAAACATCGCAGCCGTGGGCCACAGTGTTGAAGCAGATTCAAATTTGTTACTTCTTCAACGTTCGAACAATTGGGGTTATTCAAAACCACCAGATGGCGAATTGTGCATAGGGATTTGTCTTTAAACCCTTACAAGGTTCAACTAGTGTAGGAATTGAAGCCGACTGACCATTCAATTCGACGCAGATTCGCTCAACTCATTTAGGAACAACCGGCTGATTTTTCGTTTTTTCAGACAAAGCTCATTTTCACTTGTCAACAAGCAAAATTGCCGCATTTGGGGTTCTGAATATTTTAGAGCGCTTATTAAGAAGCCTGCTCAGCGTGTCACTGCATGGCGCTCTATGAGGCCTGGAAGCGTGATTCGGAAGTTTTTTTTCGAAGATTAGGCTGGAAATGCGGTAACCGTCAATGGATCACGCTATCGCGAGGTGCTAATAACTCAATTTTGGCCTATTATTGAGGACGTGGGTACCACTGGCTTTTGGTTTTAACAGGGCGATGCTAAATGTCACAAAGCCAATGCAACGATCAATTTATTAGAAACCAAATTTCCCCAACGCATAATATCGCAACATTCACCAGTTTAATGGCCCACCAGAACGTAAGATTTAACACCGCTGGATTATTTTTTGTGGGGCTATTGTAAGGATAGAATCTGTATGGAGGCAATCGCTTCGATTTCAGCCTTAAAACTCGAAACCCGTGAGGTGATTAACGAAATAGTATCGCCATTTTGCCAAAAAGTGATTAAAAACTTTGAGGACATCTGTCAGCGTGATCGTGATGGACGTTTGTCAGATATCATTTTTCATTCACAATTGCCGAAATTTCCCCTTCGGAATACAATAAAAATTTCTTGTTAAAAAACCCTTTGGAACTTCAGTTGCAAATCGAAAGCAACTTTTTTTATAGAGAAACAAACTAATTTGCAAATGGCAACACATTTCAGTGGAATA
This sequence comes from Trichopoda pennipes, assembly GCA_030448955.1. Taxonomy (NCBI): domain Eukaryota; kingdom Metazoa; phylum Arthropoda; class Insecta; order Diptera; family Tachinidae; genus Trichopoda; species Trichopoda pennipes. Next base: position 2,339,121 of record JASKUP010000056.1, on the reverse strand, counting down.
ATTAGAAATAACAAAATCTTCTAAGGCCAGAAAATATATCAACTAGCAACAGTTTGTTTAAAAAAATTAACAAGTGGCATCATTTTTAGGCATACACATTAACAAGTGGCAACACTTTTCAGTGCAAATGTAAAACTTTGTAAAAATTACAAAAGCTTTTTAAGAAAACATTTTCCATAGACACATTTGCACGTGATAACACTTTTCTGTAGAATATTTGGAAATTTCAGCAACTTTTATCTATAGAAAAATTTCCAAGTGGCAACACTTTCCCGCATAAAAATTAAATTTTAAAGATAGAAGACTTTTTTTTCGAATAAAGTAAATTTTATTCCTGACAATTTCAAAAAATCATCTGAAAATCCTTTTCAATGTTGTATACTTCTATAAAAAAAAAACACCCTTTATAAACAAAAAATTATCAATTTTGCTGAAATTGAAGATGTAGATGGAAATATTTTTAATTAATTTTTTTCTTCTTTTTCTTCTTCTTCTTCTTTTTTATTTGTTAAGATAATAATACGCGTTTTAATATATTTTTATGATGCACATTATAATTTTCACTTTATCTGTGTTTTTGTTGCAATCTTCTTATTCAAATTTTAAATGTCTATGAGCTGCCATCAACAATGAACATTGCCATCGACATCATGGCCATCATGACATGGCAGAGTATCATCAGTTTTATGGTCCTGCTTAAATAAATAATGATGCTGCTGATGATGATGATGTTGGATTTTTTTTATTTGTTTTCTTATCATTTTTGCAACATCAGCTTGTGCTAGGAGTTGGGGATTGAACCTAAGAATTCTTTAAATTTGTTTCTTTCTTTCCTTTTATTTATTTAATAAAGTCTTTTTTATTAACGCATTTTTTTATTATTATATTTTCCCCATAAAATGTTGGGAAATTGTAAAGCAAATAAAAATATCTTTCCAAAATATATTCCCAGGTTTCCTTTTGGTAATTTTGTAATTTAAAATACAAAAAAAAACGCAGATTAATTACAACAGAAAACAGGCGAAATGAAACATGTTTAATTTGGGTTATAAAAATGTCTATTAAACTTCATGTAAAGAGAAAAGTAAATGTTACCCAACATATCTTTAATATAAACAAATACACGCACTTAAAATCTCTTGTGATTATTCACACGCACACACACACACACACACATATATAAATAAAGCTTCCATAATTATACGAACTTTTTCCACGACTCCTCCTACACGTTCAATCTTATAACAATTAAAATGTTTATTGTAAACAAAGAAATAACATAATAAGGACATAAAAACTACACATACACACGCACACGCATAATCTAATAAAACAACAACAAGAGAGGCATAAGAACTTACAGATTTATAATAATAATTCCAACAAAATAAAACGACTTCATAACAGGGTGTTTGATATTAATTAAAATTTTATATTAACTTTATTTCAATTTCAATTATCATATTTAGATTTAATAATATATCTTAAGGGGCACCCTTTGATTTCCAATTATATATTTAATATTATCACAGCCATTTAAGTACGTCTTCTATGTAATTAACAATTGTACGTGTATAACACTTAAAAAGATAGAACCAAGCCAAATTGTGTAACCTATTGGGGCACCCTTTAATTAACAATTTTATACTTAATGTTATCACAAATATTTAAGTACATGTCCTTTGCATTTTTTAAGTGTTCGAATAGAACTGCTTAAAAAATTAGTGCCATATAAGCCAATTTATAGGTCTATATGGGGGCACCCTTTAAGTTTCAATTTTATACTTAATCTTATTAATAAAAAATTAAGTACCTCTCAAGTACTTAAATAAAAAAGTTGAACAACTAGAGCCATATAACTAAATAATCTCCTACAGGGACACCCTTTAATTATCAATTATTTACCTGTTGCTATAACGGACATTTAAAAACACTTTATATATAATTTTCAAGTTTACATTACTAACCTTTCCAAAAGCTACAGCCATTTCCGCCAAATTATGTAACTTACAGGGACACCCTTTAATTTTCAATTTGATACTCAATGTTATCACAGTGCAGTAAGTACATGATCTATGGCATTTTCAAGTGTTCGAATAAATAAATTTAAAAGTTAGGGTGATAAAAGACAAATTATGTAACCTATGAGACACCCTTTAATTAATAATTTTATGCTTGATGTTTTCACAAACATTTAATTACACGTTCAATGCATTGTTCAAGTTTTCGAATAGAACATTTTTAAAACTAGCGCCATATAAGACAAATTATATGTTTTTATGGGGACACCCTTTAATTTAAAATTTTTTTCTTTATGTTATTAACACACATTTAAGTACATTTCAAGTGTTAGAATATAAGAATTTAATATAACAGTTCAAAAGCTAGGGCCATATAACAAAATTATCTCCTACAGGGACACCCTTTAATTATTAATTATTTACCTATTGCTATAACGGACATTTAAAAACACTTTATTTATAATTTTCAAGTTTTCATTTATAACATTTCGAAAGCTACAGCCATATCCACCAAATTATGTAACTTACAGGGACACCCTTTAATTTTCCATTTTATAATCAATATTGTCACAGACAGTAGGTACATTATCTATGCATTTTTCAAGTGTTCGAATAGAACATTTTAAAAACTAGCGCCATATAAGACAAATTATATGCTTTTATGGGGACACCCTTTAATTTCCAAATTTATTCTTAATGCTATCAGCGCATATTTAAGTAAATTTCAAGTGTCCTAATATTACAGTTTCATGTAACAGTTCAAAAATTCGAGCTATATAAAAAAATTGTTTCCTATAGGGACACCCTATAATTATCAATCATTCAGTCATTTACCTGCTGTTATAACAGATATTTAAAAATATATTCTTTATAATTTTCAAGTGTTCATTTATAACTATGCAAGAGCTATGATCATATGCGCCGCATTATATAACTTATAGGGACACCCTTTAATTTTCCATTTTATAGTCAATATTATCAGAGTACACTAGGTACACTATCTATGTAATTTTTCAGGGTTCGAATATGACAGTGTTAAAGATAGGGCAGTATAGTCCAAATTATGTTACCAATGGGGCACCCTTTAATTTTTAATTTTATCCTTAATACTGCAACAGGCATCTTAGTACATATTCTATAAAATTTGGGAGTGTTAGATGCAACAGTTCAAAAATTAGCGCCATATAACAAAATTGTTTCCTATAGGGACACCCTTTAATTATCAATTACATAGCTACTGTTATAACAGGACTTTAAAAACACAGCCTCTATAACTTTTAAGTTTTCATTTATAACATTTTAAAAGCTATGGCCATATTCATCGATTTATTAAACTTATAGGGACACCCTTTAAATTCCATTTTTATACTCAATGCTATCACAGTGCAGTAAGTACATGAGCTATGTGATTTTTAAGTGTTCAAATATAACAGTTTAGAAGATTGGGCAATATAAAACAAATTTTGTGACGAATGGGGCACCCTTTAATTTTTAGTTTTACACTTAATAATATAACAGGCATTTTAGTACATATTTTATATAATATTGGTATGGTAGAATATAAGAGTTTTTTTTTCGGACCAGTACTCAGGGGACGACCCCTACACAGGCAATGCATTGTGCCAGAACTAGCAAATCAGGTTATGGGGAGGAGGAATGAGGGAGTAGTGTTTGTGTACATTCTATCCTACATTGAAAATTACAGGAAAGATCTCTGGAGAGTGTTTATTTCACATACAAACTGCTCTCCTGAGAACTGAGAATTTTCCCTGTAATACGTAGTGCGATTCACTGGCCAATCAACTACAAATAGATGTCCTCTCAACGAAAACCGGGTTAAACGCCAAAACGAGCGTGTAAGGGGAACAAATCCCCTAATTTCGTTAGAGCACTTACCAATCCAGTAACGAAATAACGAAGTAACAGTGAAATACATTCCACACTGCGTTGGATGTCCTACTGTTTCCAATAAGTCTCTTGGCTCTCTCCTGTACGCGGTCGAGCTGCTCCAAAATAGTATTTGGGCCATACATGAGAATTGTATTTCATCTTTGGACGGATATAGGTGGTATAAATAGTACGGATATAGAGATGGAGTAAAGTATCTCTTACACCGTTTTAGAAAACCGAGGCACTTGAAAGCTTCTTTAGAAACCCGAAAAATATATTTATTCACAACATCACACTGAATGTTCGATGGATGCCAAGAACATCAAGAGCTTTTGTTTGGGGACGGTTTTCTGTCGACCCTCGTCAAATTTGGTTTGTGAACAAACCGGTTTCGGCTGTTTGCCATCTTCAGTGTTCTTTTCGTACTCAGAGTACGTTCTTTTCGTACCCAAACAAAAGAAATTTTTACCCTGTCGGAGAATCCAAGCACATATCGAACATCAAGAGCTTTCGATTCCGTAAAAGTTATATCACCCATAGTAACAGGTGCAGCAACATTTCCGAACTTAGATCTACGCCTAAGCATGCATGTTACGGGCATTAAAATTGTGTCTAATCACACGACTCCATTCCGAGATTGTTGCAAGATCGTGATTGAAAGTATCATTCATGTTCTGCCTTTTGGAACTCGCCTTCACCTCTAGCTGGTTCGGTCTATTACTAAATGAATACAAATGACAAATGGTGCTATCATCTGCGACAGAGTAAATAGGTTTGAAAGTTTGACAGAGAAGGTCATTTAGAGAAATAAGAAATAGGGTAAGAGAAAGGGGGGAGCCTTGCGGTACCACCCGTGAATTAATCTTGAACTCATCTGATGAAATTTCACCTATAACAACTCACATAGTGCATTTCGTGAGTAAACTCGCTATAAATCTGCAGCAATTAAAATACAAAGCCATATAAGTCAAATTATCTCACCTATGGAAACACCCTTTAACTTGGTTATAATTTTCCTATTTGATGTGCATCGAAATTAAAGCAATTTTAATGTTCAAAATCGGTTCAGAAACAAGTACAAGCAAATTGATAATCTTCTGCTCTTGGGAAGTCAGTTAAAATTATAACGGACTGACAAAGCACACAAACAACTCACAAACACAATTAAACATTTTTATACAGCAAAACATGAGAGAGAGAGAGAGAGAGAGAGAGAGAAGACAACAAAAATGAACAACAAAAGTTTTTATGTGTGTGTAAACTGACGGAACAACGACAAGAGGACACATTAACGGTATAAAATTCAGACACACATATACACACACACACACTGTTACATACACGTTGTCAATATGCAAGTGAGCAGAACAGCACTCGCGCATGTAAATGGAATTGTGACAATTGTAAAACGTGCATATGAATTTAATTATTCTTTTTCTTTTTTTTTATTGTTTGTTTGCCTTTGCTTTGTCTTCTTCAGACCTGATTTGTATTTTATTACATTTTAATGGAACAGATAAATGGAAAAATAACGAATAAAAGTTGTTTTTGTTTGTGTGTGTGTGTGTTTCATAATAGAAAAGGTAAACACTGAAATGGTTATTTAACAAAGAAAATAACAATTTTTTTATCTTTTAAGCGACAAAGACATACAAAGAATTTTAATTGAAATTTACAACAAAAAGTATGTGTTATTAAGAGACAAGATAATTTATATTTTATAAAAAATTTTAATTTTGATTAACACTTTTGAAAGCACTGAAAAAAATAATTTTAATATAAAAGAAAATTAAAATTTAATTGAATTTCCCAAAAAAAGACATTTTTAAGCAAACAATTATAAGACACTAATTCAGCTACGAAAAACTTAATTCAGCTATAAATATGTGATAAATATTTTTACTAAAATTGTTATTCAGCTATCTCTTCTGAAATCTCAGTAACATTAACACAAATTTTTATAATTTAGTTAAGAGAATTAACAAAGGCATATGTCAATTAAGCTAAAATGCTTAATTCAGCTGGCAGTTACCTATTCAGCTAATTGTTTTTGAATTTTATTTAATTCACTTCTCTTGGTGTATTGGTAATGCACTTATTTGTGAAATGTATCAAAGAAAATAAGAATTCTGCATACTGCTTCTAACTTAACTAAAGAAATTTTCTATTCAGCTAAATATTTCACTTGTCAGCATTGCAAAAAATTGTTATTTAGCTCGCTATTGCCTGTTTTATTAAGTTTATCTTAATATTTGTGTTCATAATTTAGCTATTTATCACACAATATACTAATTCAGCTGCAAAAAACTTAATTCAGCAATAAATATTTCTACTAAAATTGTTATTCAGCTAACTTTTTTAAATTTCAGTAACATTAACACAATTTTTTATAATTTACTTAAAAAAGTTACCTAATACATATTTCAATTAAGCTAAAAAAGCTTAATTCAGCTAGCAGACTTATCAATTCAGCTAATAATTTTTAAACTTTATTTAATTCGCTTCCTTAGCGTAATGGATTAAAACATATTTATAAAATTTGTAAAAGAAATTAACAATTCTGCTAACTAATAACATTTAAATCGTAGGCCAAAATGTTCTATTCAGCTAAAAATTTTTGCCCGGTTTACTAAAAAGATACTTAACAATTTCCCAGCTTATATAATTTTAATAGTACAAGTTATTAAGGCGTGTTAATAAGACAAAATAACATCTAAATAAAAAAAAAACTTTATTCATTCAGCAAAAAATTATGCTTTAGTTAGACAAAATTTTAATTCAGCTAACAAACTTTCAATTCAGCTTATTAAATTAAATATTTTTTTAATTAAAGTTATAACACCAACTACAAATTGTGCAAATTGTGTTGTATTTATCATTCAGCTACGAAATTTAGTATTCAGCTAGGAAAAATCTATATTCAGCTAAATAGTTTTTGTTATTAACCTTAGTTTATTATGAAAACTGGATATTATAACTATCTTTTTGTGAAAAGTTCCAATTCAGCTAAACTATTTTTTATATATACTGATTTTAATATAAAAAAAAGTATTTTTCTCGCATATTTTGTGTAATAATGTTTCAGTTTAAGAAAGTTTAGCTTAAATTATAAATTTAGCTGGATTTTTATAAATTCAGCTAAGCAACTTTGGGTAATTTACTTTTTTTAACTTAAAATACACTTTAAATCAATTATTCAGCAACAACAATAAAATTAAATAAAATATTTAAGTTTAATTTGCAAAACAAAATTTATTTTATTTATTCAGCTATAATAATTTAAATTCAGAATATGATATTTCAAATTCAGCTGTTTTACTTTAAGAAATTTTAGCTTAAATTATAAATTCAGCTGGATTTTTATAAATTCAGCTAAGCAAAGTCAGATAATTTATTATGGTTTTAACATAAAATAAACTTCAATTCAATCATTCAGCAAAAATAATAAAACTGAATAAAATATTTAAGCTTAATTTGGAAAGAAAATGTTATTTACTTTATTCAGCTCTAACAATTTAAATTCAGAATATGATATTTCAAATACAGCTGTGTTAGTTTAAGAAATTTTAGCTAAAGTTATAAATTCAGCTAGTTTTTTATAAATTCAGCTAAGTAAAAATTAACTTATTTCTTTTTTTTAACATAAAATACACTTTAAATCAATTATTCAGCAAAAATAATAAAACTGAATAAAATATTTAAGCTTAAATTGGAAAAAAAAAATTATTTTCTTTATTCAGCTATAATAATTTATATTCAAAATTTGATATTTCAAATTCAGCTGTTTCACTTTAAGAAATTTTAGCCTAAATTTTATATTCAGCTACTTTTTTTTAAATTCAGCTGAGCAAAATTAACAAATTAATTTCTTTGAACATAAAATACATTTAAATTTTGTTTTTGTAAGCAAATTGAATAAAATATATTTAAGCTTAATTTGAAACAAAAAAATTTTCTATATTCAGCTATAACAGTTTTCAATTCAGCTATTTAACTTTAAGACATTTTAGCTTAACTTAAAAATTCAGCTAGTTTTTTATAAATTCATCTAAGCAAAAGTAGCTGATTTATTGTTTTTTTTAATATAAAAATTATTTTAAATAAATCATTCAGCAGAGAAAAATTAATTAATTCATAATTTTTACTTTTTTCATTAGTTTTTCCTTCTCCCTCTCTCTTCTTCTCACTCACTGTATGTAATTAGTTTACTCTTTGAATGATTTTTCTGTTGAATCTAAAACATTTTATTTATTCAAAAAATAAAATTTTAAAACATTTATGAGTTTTAATTGTTTAAGCATGAACAAATTTACTTTGGCTGCTTGCTGGCTGTTTCTTGAGTTTCTCGCTGAATTAGTTTTACTTGAAAACTTTTTGAAAATTGCATTTTAATTACATTTAACTGGCAACAGTTGCTGGCAAAGTAACTTCAAAATTTTATTTGTAAGAAATAAATTAAAAGAAATATTTAAATAAAACTGTAGTTAAATGTATCATTAGCTGATTGAAAAAATATATGAAGGACAGCGCGGTAGTAAAACAAAATGTTTTAATTTAATAAAAATATTTTTTTATCCTTTTTTAAAGTACTCGAAAATGCATGAACATGTTTTAACTCTTCTCGTTACAGGTAAATTACTTCTCCCCTTTTTAAATCCCACTCAAAGCAAGTTCTGTTTTGAGCTCAGAAACAATAGAAAAAGTAAGTGAAATCTAATCAAACAAAGGGTGCAGGTGTTTGTTTTCTAAGGCAAAATTACAACTATTATCATGTAACAACACAACAACAACAAGGAAAATCCCAATAAAATAAACTAAATATTCCAAAAAAAGGAATTCCATAAAATTTGTATTGTTTCAAAGAACAAAAAACTACTAAAACTTCACAAACATGCGAGCAAAAATATTTGAAACCACTGATAGAGAACCAAAGTTATTTCAAGTAACGATTGTTAACAACTTCTAAATTATGGTAGAAGTTTTTCCAAAACAAATATCAAATATCAAGTTTGCAATTTCATGAATTTATAAAACACATTCTAAAAAGTTGAATTTAAAAAAAAAAATTATTTCCTTTCACAAAGGAAAAAATATTTTCTGAAAATATTACTCAAAATGCTTAAAATAAGTATTTTGCTTAATGTTTTAGCTTTATTTAACCGTTCAACATGCATTCAGCTACATTAAATTCTTATTCAGCTAGTGAAATTTAATTTTTATATGCATTTTATTTGCAAAAGTTATAATTCAGCTAACACTACTCTTATTCAGCTAGGTCATTTACTCGGTTTGCAACATTTTTGTTAACATTTTTTTTATTCAGCTCTTAAAAAAGCAATTCAGCTAATAATTATAATATATTTCTATTAATATACCTCATTTTACAATAAATCATAAAGCTGAATAAGATTTTTAAACATGGACATTTAGAAAAAATCAATTATTTATCTAAAAAAACAAACTTTCAATTCTCAAAATTTTCTGCAATTCAGCTGGTAGACTTTAATAGTTAGTTCTATATTATATTACCAATACAAATAATAAGCTTTTAAGCTATTTAGCTGCAAAATTCATATTCAGCTACCGAATTTTATATTCAGCTAAATAATTTTTTTATGTAATATACCTGCAAATTTTTTTTTTTCAGCTTATAAACTTTTTATAAAGCTATAAAAGTTTTAGGATTTAAATTTATGTTTTTTAACCATAAATTTCTTATTCAGCTGACAAACTTTCTTTTAAACTGTAAAATTTTGGGAATTTATTATCATATTTAGAAGTTATCAGATAAGCAAATTATAATTCAGCTGCAAAAATTTATTTAGATATTTTTTTATATTTTTTTGCAGCTAAATTAAAATTTTTAAAATATTCAGCTAGACAATGTGTTATTATTTTTAATTCAGCTAAGTTAATATCATTTTCGTGGGAGAAATTTTTTCATTTTGCACTATTATTTTAAGCTAAATAAGAAATCAGCTGAGGTTTTTAATATTCAGCAAGAAAATTCTGAAACTGCCATAGGCTTGCAATTTTTAAATTAGGTACTAATTCAACCACAGATTTCTGTTAATTAATTTTTGCGCTATATTTTTATTGTTATTACCTGCAAATTTCTTATTCAGCTATGAAGCAGTAAAATGACGTTTTTTAAAGTTATCATGTACGAAATTTATAATTCAGCTGCAAAAAATTTTAATTCAGCTGTAAAAAGTTTATTTTTCGTAGGTTTTATACTATTTATTTGCAGCTGAATTAGAATTTTGTAGATATTGAGCTAGCAAATTTATTATTATATTTAATTCAGCTAAGTTAATATCATTATCGTGTGAAAAATTTCTTCATTTTCTAATTTAATTTTAAGCTAAACAAGAATTCAGCTAAGGTTGTTGATATTCAGCAAGAAATTACTTAAATTGTGATAAGCTTGCTGCTTTTAAAATGTTTCCTAATTCAGTTATAGGTTTCTGTTAATAAATTTTTGCATAAAATTTATTTTTTTTGTGTTATTTACCAGCATATATCTTATTCAGCTAGCTAGCTTTCTATTAAGCTTTAACATTTTTTTATGTTAATGTCGTTTTTAAAAGTTATCATGTACGAAAATTATAATTCAGCTGCAAAAAATTTTAATTCAGCTGTAAAAAGTTTATTTTCAGCAGTTTTTTGTATTTGTTTGCAGCTGAATTAAAATTTTAAAACTATTGAGCTATTTATATTTAATTCAGCTAAGGGAATATTTTAAGCTAAATAAAAAATCAGCTACAAATTTCTTATTCAGCTGATAAGCTTTTTATGAAGCTGTACAATTCTTTGATATTAATGACGTTTTTTAAAGTTATCATGTATCATAATTCAATTCAGCTGAAAAAATTGTAATTCAGCTGTAAAAAATTTTTTTTCAGCAGTTTTTATATTTATTTGCAGCTGAATTAGAATTTTAACCATATTCAGCTGGACAATTTTTTTATTAAATTAAATTCAGCTTCATGAAATAATGTTAAGCTTAGTATACATGTATATCATTCAAACTATAACCTTAATTTTTTAAGAGCATCTTATGCGTGCTCTTCCTGTTCCACATAAATTAATAATTTCTGTGCTTAAAAATTATAATAATTTATTTTATATCAAATGCATATTTAATGACTTTAATAGGGTTTCCTTTTTTTGTTTTTGTTTTCTATGTTGTTGTAATGTCTGCTGTAATTATTTGTTATAATGTAATTAAACATTAAATACATTTACAGCAGCAGCTTAAGCTAAAATGAGAATATTATGATTTTTATTATAAAAATAACAAAATACGGCTAAAAAAAGCTATAACAACAGCAATACGATAATAACACGTAATACTCATAATCGTAAACAAAAAGGATATAAAAATTATTATAATTCTATTTGCATAAGTATTTGTATGTGTGTGTGTGTGTGTGTGTGAGTGTATTCCTTTGTGGTATTAAAATAAAACACATACTTAAAAATCTACAAAAAAGGATTATAAAAAATGCATTATCATTTAATTAAAATGCAAAGTATACGGGCTTATAACAACAAAATATATTGAATTAATGTGAAAAGAAACCGTTAGAAGTATTAACAGGATTCAGGATTTGGAAGTTTGAGGAAAAAAATTTTTTTGGGTTTAAAAATAAAATGTTTTGACTGAAAATTCCTTGCCCTGGCAGCAGTTAACGCATTTAAAATATATCGGGTGTTTTTATAGAGGTATATACCTTTAAGTTGGCAATCCTTTTTTTTTACTGGCAGCCATTTTGCCAACTGTCAGTTGACTTATGTTTAGTTTGGTTTAGCATTTGGCAACATAAACAGACTGATGCAACATTTTCAAATTGTGCGAATTTACGTATCGCACTACAGTCACTGTACGGCCACCCTAATCGCCGATCCGAGTAACTAATTCGAATAGCTATGCAACATTTTTGGATCATGTTTACTCTAAATAATAATACACATCCACAGAGACTTCGCATAGTGCGTTCAGAATAAGTCATTCATTTGGTATTTCAACATGAATAGACTGACGCCTCAACAACGCTTTCAAATTGGGTTCTGCTCTTAATATGTATCATGGACTACGTTCATCTTACAGTCAGAAAGGAAGCATTCAGTTTCTGCCATAGAAACAACAACGCAGATACTAATTCGCTACGCAAAAGGACAAGATCATCGTAGGCCAATTCACTAAGGCGCGAAAAAAAATCTATACGAGGAGCGCCTTCGTGCTAAAGTTCTCGCTACTCCTCGGGGTAGCAAGATCTTTTGGTTATTTCTTAAAAGAGTAAGCGATAATTCTAGTTCTTCATTTACGAGTCTTTTAAAGAACGATAAAATATTCACTGAACCGGTTGCTAAAGCTAAACTTTTGGCTGGTATATTTGCAAATAATCCTTATTTTCCGGAGAGCTATCAACCTCCGCCCGAGTTCGACAGAGTATACGTTACTATGAAAATTACCGCCCAATTGATATTAGTTTTGCATTCTCTAATGTGATGGAAAGCATGATTAAGTTTCATCTTGTGAGGTACCTGGAACCCAATAGCTTACTTATCGACCGACAGCATAGTTTCCTTAGGGGGCACTCTTCAGGTGATTTGCTGTCTTTCCTGTCGGAACAATGACGCAACTCCGCAACGGACGCAACGGAACATCATTTCGGAGAGAGCCCTCCGCCCTGGGGGCACATTGATATGTTTTGACGGAATCTCACCGTCATTACATGTGTCTTCTGGGGTAAAAGGGAGCCCAGTCACCTTTAAGGCTAGCAGGAGCCCACTACCCTCCAAGCCAACTGGACAATCCACTATATTTCCACGGAAATCAGTAAAGCCCCAGAGTTCAGCGCTTTGATTTTTTAGCCTCTAAACTGTTCTCTGACTGATTATTGAGGTTGGCCCTTCGGGAGCATCGTGGTGGTTGTGGTTTCGAGGCCCTCGTTTGAGTTGTGTGGATCGGATCATTCACAATGAACGTAATGAATGATCCAGGTCCAGTTTGTGTACTTAAATTTTATTAAGCTTCATGCGTTCTGGACCAGCACTTGGATAGTCTCCAACTCTTCAGCAAGGAGTGAAAGTTGCGGCCTGCTCCGGGCTTTTTGAAATTGCAATTAGTAGTGACCGGAGGATATACGTTTCTGAAGGCTTTTTAGGGCGAAGATGACGCTACATTTCATCCACAGAGGTATAATCCACCATCTGGCTATGGCTTACACAGCTGACGTAAATCTTAACACGCATTTCGAAGAAATAACATGATAAGATTTACATCTACGCCTGGCCGTGAGCCCTAATGTGAATGAAAAGCAACATCATTCACGCCCTAGGAAGCCGAGGACTAATTCTAGCCACAGATCATTGCTAGTTGCAATTTCAGCTGTTCCAAGGCAGGGTTGCAAACCACTACTCCTTGCTGAAGAGTTAGGGATTATCCAACTCCTCGAAGAGATTAAGGTGGTGGCTCTAGATATTTTCACGCCGTTCTATAGAGAGTGTCATGATGTACTTCTGTCAAAAATTGTTGCATTTGGTGTCGGTGATAATTTCTCTAGATTTATATCGAGTTTTCTTACGAATCGCACTATACGAGTTATTATAGATGGGATTTCATCAGATGAGTTCAAAATTAATTCAGGGGCACCGCAAGACTCCGTTCTTTCTATTACCCTATTTTTATTTTACTAAATTACCTTCTTTATCAAACTTTCAAGCCTGTTTACTCTTTCGCAGATGGCAGCACCATTTGTCATTCGTATTCATTTAGTAATAGACCAGACCAGTTGGAGGTTCCAAATGATACGCTCACTCACAATCTCGCAACAATCTCGGAATGGGATCGTGTAAATAGAGTGGATTTTAATGCTCACAAAACACAGTATTGCTTGCTTACGCCTAGATCTGTGTTCGGCAACGGTGGTGTATCCGTTACTATGGGTGATATAGGTATCATAAAGTCGAAAGCTCTTCAGTGTGATGTTCGATGGACTAAATACCTTTTTCAGGTTTCTAAAGAAGCTTTCAAGTGCCTCGGTTTTTTAAAACGGTATAAGAGATACTGCACTCCATCCGATCTTCGTAGTATTTATACCACCTATATCCGTCCAAAGATGGAATGTAACTTTCATGTATGGGCCGGCGCCCCAAAGTCTACTTTTGAGTTGCTCGACCGCATACAGGAGAGGGCCAAGAGGGTCATTGGGGATAGTAGGGTATCCAGCTCTATTGATTCTCTGGAGCATCGCTGCAATGTATGTTGCATTTCTGTGTTTTATCGGTACTACAATGGTAAGTGCTCTCACTTAATAGAGAAACCTTCTCCAGTTACTCGCACGTTTTTGAGTTTAACCCGATTTTCGTTGAGAGCACATCCATTTGTGGTTGATTGACCAGTGAATCGCACTATGGGCAACATTGTTTTTTAGCAGAACAGTCCGTATGTTCTTGTTACTTTCAATGCAGGAAAGCTCGAATTGAATATCCGCAAACACTACTCCCTTATTCCTCTTCCCCATAACCTGATTTCCTAGCTCTTACGCAATACATTGCATTAGTAGGGGTTAGAAACACCAGCTGGTTGTTCCTGAATGAATTGAGCGAACCTACGGCGATGTGAATGGTCGGTCGACTTCAATTCAACTGGTACCCTTGCAAGGCGTCAAAGTCAAATCCTTCTGGAAAGTTCGCCATGTGGTGGTTTTGGATAACCTCGATTGTTGAGAACGTCAAGGGATTGACAAATTTGGATCTGCTTTAACACTGTGGCTCACGGCTGCGATGTTTTCAGTTGAACGACCCTGTTGAATATGCGTTGGTTTTTGGACATTTTTTATCGATTCTGTCGACTCAAATTTAACGACCAAATTCTTAATAGCGGTCTCAGAAGGATGACAGAATCACCATTTTTTCAGTGTATTTTAATTTATTTTAGGCGATTTTCGTGCGAAATTGAATTTACAGTAACAATTGTCAATGCAGCTACTACGAATATGGGAGAAACTTAAATGTCAAAACTATCATGTTGTTGGTGTTGCCGCAATTGAAAGACAAACTTCTTATTTAAAAACCCGATAGCAGAAACTATTAAAAACCAAAATAAAGTGTTAAAAAGATTAATGTTTTCTTTTACTTTACGACATTTGGCGCGTGTGTTTCGTCAATTTTTCTTGATAGTTTGTTTGCTTTGACTTCCCCGAAAAAAGTAGTGAAACTTTTTCACACATTCAACTACTAAGTGAAAAAAAAGAGAAGAAAAGAGTGAAAATGTTAACAAAAACAAAAACACTTAAACAAATATTAAGTTGAGGCAAAGTGAAAAGCAAACTGAAAACTCACATTAATTTCGAACTTAATCTACCTCGAAGATGCTTAAGGAGCTTGAAAAATAAATAGACAAAAAAGAACATAAATAACAACAACAACAACGACAATAATAAATTGATGACTAGAGTTAAAAATCAATACTCTTTAAGGTTAACATGACTAAGTGTTAAGCAGATAAGAGATCGCACAAAAAGTATTCGTTTTCAAAGGTTCCTTCACCCGGTACTAAAAGCTAATTGCACACAAAACACAGATCGAAGTAAATCTTAGAATTGCTAGTCCTTAGTTACTAGTTAAACCACCTGCTGTTACTTGAAAAACCGCTTTAGATACGCTCTTCTCCTATGCATCCCTTGGAGTACAAGTAAAATATTCCAGGGGATACTGTAGTATGATTGCCAAACTCTGGACTTTCTCTCTTTCTCTCTTTTTCAATCACTCTCTTCCATAAATATCAAATTTTTGAATACATCTCGTGATCCCCCTCCCGGGGGTACATTTATCGGTCTTTATAGAATACTTGGCTATCAAGACCCTGCTTGCCTTCAGTTTCCTGAAGGCATGCAGGGTGTCAACTGGAAGCTCCACGTTATTTCAAAGGGAATAAGTAAACCCCAGACATTCCGCTAATTGTCTCTTTAGACTTTTAGCTGTTCTCTGACTAATTATTGAGGTTGGCCCTTCGGGAGTATCGTGGTGGTTGTGGTTTTGCGGCCCCAAGCATGAACTAATTATGGTGGCCAGGATCATCTCGCCTTTTAAAACACCAACGGGTGACTGATCCGGATCCAATGAGCATGCTAGTCATGTGTTCTGGACCAGGAGTTGGATAGTCTCCAGCTCTTCAGCAAGGAGTAGTGGTTTGCAACCCTGCTTTGGAACCGCTGAAATTGCAACTAGGAAAGACCTGTTGCTAGAATTAGTCCACGGCTTCCTAGGACGTGAATGACGTTGCTTTTCATTCCCAGTGGTTTGACAACCATCTGATTAAGGCCTACGGCCAGGTGCAGATGTAAATCTTATCACGAAATACATCTCGTGATATCTGCGTTTTAACTTGTAAAGAGTGTTTTTTATAGAGGAATAGAACGTTGAAATGGAACAAAAATAGCTGCTCCTCTAAATTGATATGAAATTTACTTTATTCGACACGACTGGCTCGGCCATACTCTACTCTGGTGGTGCAAATTTCGAGATTTCTTCCATAGCGTTTGTGGCCATTAATCGGCAATAACACGGCGAATGGTGTCCATCCACACAGACGTTGCATAGTGCGTTCAGAATAAGGCAGTGACTTGTTATTTCAATATAAATAGCCTGACGCCTGAACCACGATTCCAACATGGACAAATTTATTTTGAAAATCAAGGTTCTGCTCCTGTAATAAGTTTCGAACTTCTCGGACTTAGACCAGCGAATTAACACGTCCCTATAGAATTCAGTGTAGCGGCGTAAAATCACACTATCTTGGAAGCCAATTCACAAGTTCGAAATGGGTATCTAGGCGCTTACCAAAGGTTTCCTTCTCTAAATCAATTAAGGCAAGAGCTGTGTGATATGTTGTGCCATCCTTTACATAGTGGCTGTTTATTTGGTGAACGCCAAAGGCCGCTCTATAGCGGTCTCCATTGACTGTAACTTTCTGGCTAGCATTATTTCCTTCGAAGTACGGACCCATGATTCTATCAGCTTATAAAGCACAACAGCTAATCAATTTTTCTAGATGTAACAATGTGTGACAACATACATGTGAGTATTATCTCACTTCAAATATGACAGTTTTATTTAGTAACGTATCAATTCCAACAACAGCGAACTTCATTGCTAAACAAAATTGGGGTATGAAAATCGTTTTCACAGACCATTTTGTTTTGGTCCGGCTTAATTTAAAAAATTTGGAAAAGTGGTTCAGCTATCTGTGTATTCGCATTGAAATACCAAACCAAACTAACAACATGGCCGCTAGTAGAAACAATGCTGCCAACTTAAATTTCTGTATCTCTATACAAAAAACACGCGACATGACATACAGACACTTCAAAGGAGACAGCTCAAAGGTTTAACGACTGCATGTTCATAACAAATGTAAAACATGACACACTCTAATCTGCTCTCTACCCTAACCTTCCCCGTATTTTGGTGTTGAAACTAAATCTAAATCGCCTACTATTTTCACACCCATTCAGCTATAGATTCGAGTACTCTATTCGCACAGTAGTGTGATCTGCTTTTAATACTTTTCATATAGTGTCGCATAGTCTTAATAGAGTCTCGCAAATAGAGTCTTTATGAAGGGAGGTCCTGCAGGACCTTTTCTTAAGGGGCTGATATATAGAAACCATCTGCTAACAGCAGCGTTGACCGAGTTTTTGTAAAATATGGCCACTGGAATTTTTAGTTAAAATCCTGGTTTCACACTTTTGTGTGTGACTGTAAGTGTTTAGGGAAATACTAATGCAGGCGGCTATCTTTTTGAGTTCCTCTTCAAGTTTCTCATTATTCCATCTAATCATGAACTTCTGTGCTTCTTCCAAAAGGGAGTCTAGGTGTTTGAGGTCAATATTCTCCATTATCACAGGGCTCCAGATAATATTTTACACTGAGCTCCCGTTTACGAAAACCATATTCAGATATCTAGAGCTAAACAGTTTCACATGATGCGATGTGCTTATGCAAGCACAGTATATGCATGATAAGATTTACGTCAGTACCTAGCTATGTAAACCATAACCTAACGGTAGATCATAACACTGAGCATGAAATGTAGCGTCATCCTCGCCCTAGGAAGCCTCCAGATATGTCTATCCTTATGTCACTCCTAGTTGCAACTTCAATAGCTTGGAGCAGACCAACGCCCTCACTCCTTGCTGATAAAGAGGTGGAGACTATCCAACTCCTGGTCCAAAACGCATGAAGCTTAATAAAATTAAGGAACACAACCGCAATCATGTTCACTTCACCCGGACCATTCATGGTGTTAATTGTAAATGATCCGACCCATACAACTCAAACGAGGGTTTCGAAACACACAGCCACCATGATACTCCCGAAGAGCCAACCTCAATAATAAGTCAGAGAACAGCTTAAAGGCTAAAAAACCAAAAAGCCGAACTCCCAGGCTTACTGATGCCCGTGAAAATAAAGTGAAATTGTCCAGTTGGCCCCTGCTTGCCTTTTAGGGGACTGGGCTCCCTTTTAAATCAGGTGACACATATAAGGACGGTGAAATTTCGTCAAAACATATCAATGTGCTCCCCTAAGGGGGGGGGGGGTATATAGTATACCACAGTTCATTTTCTAATAGACAGGAATGCAGACTGGCTTGCTTAGAATGTGTGGTCTTGATCGTTCAAAGGTTATTTATCTCCCACCTTCGTTTCATGTTTAAGGAAGCCAGTAACTGTAGTCTCAGTTAGACACTGTAGGTCGGTTCTATGATCTCTTTTATATACGAAGAAGGTATTGACACAGCTTTTCTTCCTGTAGCCATCAATCATTGATTTCTTTAATTTTCACTAAGTCCGATATTGTTTAAAAAATATGCTGCTTTGGAGTTGCAGTGCTCTGTTAGAATACTTTTTAGTCTCAGTGTGTTTTTCTTTTATAAATGGGCGCCAATTAAAAAAGTGCTGCCAATTTAATGTACTGTAAGACTATAAAAGCACTCGACATGTTGTGAACTGCTCCGCTTCGCTTAAAAGACATTCTTCATAAGTCTAGCTATTTCAGGTCAACTGCTATCACAGGGTTCCACATAATATTTTACACTGAGCTCCCGTATATGAAATCTATAGTCAGGTTTCTACAGCTAAATAGTTTAACATGTTTAGAAGCACAGTAGGAAGCAGAAATGCAAACCCCAGTCTGTGCTTAGAGCGTATGGTCTTGATCTTCCAATGGTTATTTATGTCCCTCCTTCGTTTTATGTTTAAGGAAGCGAATAACTGCGCCGTCAGTTAGACACTGTACGTCAATTCTATGACGTCTTTTGTATACGGGGAGGATATTAACAATTCTATCTTTTCTTTCTGGAACCATCGATTATTGAGTCCTTTAATTTTCACTAAGTTTCACATTATCTAAAAGTGATGCTGCTTTGGAGCTGCAGTTGCTCTGTTAGAATATTATTTAGCTTGGCTGTGTTTTTCGTTATTAAAACGGCCGCCAGTTAAAAAAGGTGCTGCCAATTTAATGAAGACACTTAAAATGTTCTAGGATGTACCTCTGTAAAAAACACCCTTTAAAAGACATTATACAAATATTTTAATATACAAATACATTTTCTGCTGTCTCATTTCCTTTTTTTAAAACATCTTCATGCCACTCATTCATTCATTACATTTATTTTATCCCTTAAAGTATGCTTTATAATCCAAAAAAATATCAAAGAAAATTGCATACAAGGTAATTTAATCGAAAATGAAAAGAAAAACTGAAACTTGTAACAATTTTAATCGAATAGTAACTTTTAAAGGGACAAAGGGAATTTGCAAAAACCGACTCAGCCAACCGTTTAGAATAGATTTTTTCATTTCTTCCTGTTTTTTTTTTTTGTTCTTCGTACGTAGTTTAAGTAAAGGAATTTTAAACTAAATAAGGATAACAGCCAGCAAACAAAAAAAATCTTTAATTGAAATTCACCACAAAATTAGACCGGATCAGGTAAATAGAGTTAAAATTAATGAATTTTACTTCATTTGCTTTGTTCAACTCAATTAAATGAAAGAATTTTTCAAAGAATTTTTCCAAAGGCAAATAAAACAAAAACAATAAAAACATTAACCTCAGCATAACTAAAACTAAAGAGATTAAAAGAGCGAAAGCGAAATTGTATAACAAACATTAAGCAAAAACTAATTAAATAATACAAACCACCAGAAAGAAAAGGGGCAGAGGGGAAAGCAGCTTTAAAAGGTATTAAAAAAATTGAGGTTGAAAAATTTTGATGAAAATTTTTAATTTTGATACAGTTGCTTTTTCATGTTCTTTAACCCATAGTGAAAAATATTGTTTTCTATATATATTTTTAAAACAGTAATTTTTTAAATATTTGAAAAATAACTTATTAAAAAATATAAATATGTACAGCGAAATGACCTATTGTGTCTGTTTACGATTTAACAAATTTCTAAGAAATCTTATGAACAAGAAACAACAACAACAAAAATATGCTTTTGTAAACTTCCACAAACTAAACATAAAAACTTCCTCTTTTCATCAATAGCTCAGTGTAAGTGTGAACGTTGTCCGAGCCATATAGTTAACATAGCAGCTTTTATGCTCTAAAATGGTAACGTTATCATCGTTTAAGACTCTCAAAAGTGCTGTGTAATTATTTTGCAGTAAAATAACTCATAACCACATTTTCTATGCCTCTAAGACATAATGAGGTTTAATTTCGCTAATGTGTCCAATTATGGCATCCTTTATCTCTTGAGTTCTTTTTAGGATGATGAGGCAAACTCCTTTCCTTTAAAGATCTCCAAGGAAGGATGTCTAAATTTCCGATTAAATAAATGAAATTTAGCGTTACCGGATAATTTTTTAAGGTGAAAGCCCATCTGATTGACTATTTAGCTGCAGGATCTATGACAATTATATGTGACACAAAATATAGGTCATATGCTCGCCAGGACTTCGGCGTCATATCTCTATCTGAGGTTCTATTATTTCAATGTACCCGACCCATAATTCAGGGTGAATGTCTTTAATGTGCCGAATTAACTCATCCTTTACCTCTTCCCCCCCCCCCCAGGAGCACATTATAAGTCTTTATGGATCACACAACAATGTAGACTTGTGTCTTGGGGGGGTAAAGGGAGTCCCCTTAGGCTAATAGAAGCCAACTGGAAAATCCACTATGTTTCCACGGGAATCAGTAAAGCCCCAGAGTTCCGCTATTTGTCTCTTTAGGCATTTAGCTGTTCTCTGACTGATTATTGAGGTTGGCCCTTTGGGAGTATCGTGATGGCTGTTTGTGTCGAGTTGTGTAGGTCGGATCATTCACAATAAACACAATAACTGGTCCAGATCCAGTGAGTATGAATGCTGTCGTGTTCTTAATTATGTTAAGCTTCATGAGTTCTGGACCAGGAGTTGGGTAGTCCCCAACTCTTCACCAAGAAGTGAAGGCTGCGGCCTAATCTGGGCTTTTGAAGTTGCAGCTAAAAGTGACCGAAGGATATACGTATCCGAAGGCCTTCTAGGGCGAGGATGGCGCTACATACCATCCACAGTGGTAGTGATCCACCATCTGATTAAGGCTTATTTCCAGGTGCAAATGAAAGTTTTATCACGTCATCCTTTACCACTTAAATTGTTCTTGGCCTATTCACGTACACTGTTTCCTTTAAATATTTCCAAGGAATAAAATCCAATGGTGTCAAATTTCATTATGGTGGTGGCATCGTCGTGAGATAATACGACTATTGATTTTCTAGCGCAAAAGAGCCTGTGATTCGTTGGCTGTATGTGACAAGTTACAGCATCCTGTTGTTATCACATATCGTCTAAGTATCCTCAATTCTGGCCACAAGAAAGAAGTTATCATATTGCCACACCAAACATCATTCACGGTGATTGCCTGGTCATTTTGGAAAAAGGCGGACCCAACAACACCATCAGCCCATAAACCGTACAATAACTCTCCCTCACGGGTTCTCATTTTCCCAATTGTGGCAATTCTGCTTGTTAATGAATCCACTGAGGGGAAAATGTGAAGACGCTTTTCGTTTCACTTCTATCCACTTCGGCATATTAATGATATTGGGAATGATCAATGGACTTTGACTGTGTCAAAGGCAATGAAACGAACTGTAAGATTTATTTAAGAAAAAAAAACTTGACGCTAAGGCGTGACTGAAAGAGACTTCGTGCATTATAAGTGGACCACCATTTCGTAAATAATATTAATCATACGCCCGGTTATACATTTATTTATTTATTTATTTATTAATAATTAATTACAATAATACAATTATAGTAACTAACAAAGCAAAAGAGAACTAGCTACTAGGCTTTCGTCTCGTAAAATTAAATAAACTTATTTATAACTTGTGAAGAAGATTACAATTTAATATGAATTTATGGAAAATTTCAATGTTGTGATCATTAATATTTTTTAAACAGCTTGATGGTTGGATAAATTGGAACAATTTTGTCCTAATATTGTGAAAAGTTTGACATTCATCCAAAATATGGGAAATAGTAAGTTGCGTATTGCAGGTGGAGCAAATAGGACGTTGGGACCTATCTATTAAATATTTGTGAGTTAATCTGCTGTGGCCAATTCTCATTCTAACTATAAGGTCGGAAATCTTCCTAGGGCAGTTCTTAGGGTAACTTGGTCGTGTTCCACTTGGATTTAAATTTTTGTAAGCATGCTGGTAGTTGGACCATTGCATGTCCTTTAGGCTTGTGTAGAAGTTTGAAATTAGTTTTATAATGTCATGATACTCAAAAGTCTGGACACAGTGTAAAGGACTATACTTTGCCTGCCCCGCCGCAGCGTCGGCCTGTTCATTACCTAGTATTCCAACGTGCGATGGTACCCACATAATCTTGATCTTATTAGGATTTTTTATGCAAATGTTTCTAATTTTAGAGATCAGAGGAGAATCGTACAAAGTATTCTTTATCGCCAAAATGCACGAAAGACTATCAGTGGCTATAACAAATTTGTTTTGGTTTTGGGATACAAATTTGGCTGCTGTATATATAGCTAACGCTTCGGCCGTGAAGTTGGAGCAGTAGTTGGGAAGTAGACCGTGTCCGACGAGCATACCATTTTCGTGTACAACAGCAAAGGAAGTCATGTTATTTGATCTTGACCCATCGGTGAATAAAATTTTCCATCCAAGATTTGATAGATTATCTGCAGTGTTATAGAAAATTTGCCTATATATTAATGGCGTTGTTGTAGGTTTGGGATAGGAAGATAATGTATCCAAGAAGGATGTTTTATTAAGATGCCAAGGTGGTTCGGAAGCACATTTGAGGTAGTGTGGAAAACTTTTAAAATTGATCTTATTGGAGTATTCGACGCACCTTGCTATAACGGATTTAATCTTGAGCGGTCTATTGCCACTTTTAATTTTGGTAGCTGCTTTAAAGATATTTTTATTATGACAAACAAAAATCTTTGGGATTAACTTTAATGTTAATAAAAGGCATCGATCTTCTACTGATGGCAAGCCCGCTTCAGCCAAAATATTTTGAATTGGGCTTGTTCGGAAAGCACCTATGCTGCGTCTAATTGCGGCGTGGTATGGAGCCTGAATACTTTTTATATTTGATTGGGCACAAAATCCATATATAGGAAGTGCGTAGTCAATTTTAGAAAGAATAATTGCTCGAGTTATATTAATCATTGTTGAGATATGTATCTGAAAGTGCCGTGAAGTTAAAAATTTTATTATATTCAATCTATTGCAGAGATTTTTCCTTAACACCAGGCGGTGTTGTTTGAAAGTAAAAGCTTTATCGAATACGACACCAAGAATTTTTAAATGATCCACAAGTTCGATTGTAAGGTCTTTATATTGTAGATTTGAAATCTGACAATTGTGTTTTCTGCAAATGTGAAGAATTTTACATTTGGAAATCGAGAGTTTAGCCCCTGATGTCACACACCAATCATCAATCTCTTTTAAGGTCTTAACGAAAGTCTCTTTTACTACAGCATTGTTATTATGTTTGCAGAACAGAATAGCGTCATCAGCGTATATGGAATGCTCAATATATTTTTGTCTTGAAATAATAGTGCTGAGTTGATTGAAGGCAATTATGAACAACACCACTGATAGAGGTGAACCCTGAGGGATCCCGTTCTGCAGTGGTAGCGTCGAGGAGTAGTGATTGTTAACTCTTACTTTAAGCTTACGGTTACACAAAAACCCCTTAACTAGATTGTACATTTCTTTGCAAATACCCCAAGTTTGTAGTTGCTGCAAGATAATGTGGATACCGATTCGATCAAAAGCTCTTTCAAAGTCGATTGATAGTATGCTCACATGGTTTTTGGTAGATAGTGCTTGGCAAATATAGTTTTGTAGGAGTAAGTGAACGTCGATTGTTCCTTGTTTCCTCATAAAAGCTACCTGATTGGAGGAAATAAAATTGTTAATTTTAAGAAACCACATTAGCCGCCTAGCAATAATTTTTTCAAGTATTTTACTTATACACGGAAGGAGAGAAATTGGCCTGTATCCATCAACCTCATAAATGTCCTTTTGGGGTTTTGGTATAGGTATTACTACTGCCGTTTTCCAAGCTTGAGGAAATATGCCAGTGGAGTAAATTGAGTTGTATAGTTGTAGTAACGCCTGTTTCGATGAAAAAGGAAGGTTTTTTAGGATTGAGCCCCCGGTTATACAATAATTCAAATTTCTTAATTAAAAATATAAATTTGTTGTTTTTATTTTTTTTTTAATTACAAAGTATTTTTATAATTTCTTTGTGATAATTCAAGACCTGTCGCTTGTTATTTTGTATAACATTTTAATCAGCTTCCTTTCCACAATACATTCACTGATTTAACAAATCTCCGCATCATTTTTTTAAACCCAAAATCATCAGATGCTTTAATAAATCACAAATTTTAAGTATAAAATTTGTGATATTTTTAATACTTCTTTTTATGAAGACTTAAGCCATCATTTTACTGTGTTATGCGTGAATATATTAATGATAAGTTGTAGCAACTGTATGTGTGTATGTATGTGTCTGTGTGTGTGTGTTTATGCTAATCACACTGTTCACAACAGTGAAAATTAATTAAAATTAAATTGTATACTTCATCACAAAATGATCTAAAATTATGGAAATTATATGCACATATATTATTTATAAGTGCGTTTGTATAAATAACTTGACTTCGTTATGCAATTGTAATGCCTTGTTGCATGCAACAGCAAACAAAAATGCGTGCGTTGTGTAGTGTAGTGGCAGTGGTAGAGATTTAATAAAATATGACAGACAGCAACATAATGACTTTTGATAAAAGTGATGCTTTAACAAAATAATATGTAACTATGACAAGCTTTAACATATTTACGCGCACACAAACATACACACCCACACACTCACACACTGGTATTTGCATTTATCGATGCCATTTAATTTGCTCTCGCACCTACAAAAAGCTGTTGAATTATATTTGCGTTTAAATGCAAATAATTTTAAATTATTCCAGCAAATATTCAAAATATGCTTCACAATGTTAATAATTTAGAACTTCTAAATGTTGCTGTTGTTGTAATGCAAATTGTAGAACTTTGACAGCAAATAGTGGCAAACAATGAATTCCTAAGACTTTAACTCAAATACCAAAAACATTTTCTTATCAGTCGACTGCAGGGCGTATGATTGTTATTAATTCCAAATTTCTTAAAGACAATTCCGTATATTAAAATTCCATGAACTAAGATCTAGCTACTAGATAATAAAAACAACTAATACAGAACATGAAAATACAAAACCAAGCAAACACCTGCTCTGAATAACGATAACAATGTGATCTATATTAGAATGAGAGTTCTCTAGTAAATGCTAAGACTTTACAACAAATTACGAGGGTTGTCTCTCTTGGGCAATAAAGTTTGCTTAAGTGTGAACGCTATCGACTGCAGACATAAATAGTGACCTTCAGATTATTTAAGGACATGTATTTTTATGTACTGAACTCAAAACACCAACAACATGCTACATTGAAATTCCATGAACTAAGATTAGTTATCAGAAAATAAATACAACTAATATAGAAGTTGAAGACATAATTAAACAAACACCTACTCCGAATAACGATAACAATGTGATCTATATTAGATATGTCGAATGAGAGTTCTCTAGTAAATACTAAAACCTTACAAAAAATTACGAGGGCTGTCTCTCTTAGGCAATAAAGTCAATTTAGGTGTGAACGTTATCGACTGAAGACACAGCTATTGAGTTTCAGATTATTTATGAACGTGTAATTTTGTGTATTGAATACGAAAAAAAACAAGATGCTACATTAAAATTCAATGAACTAAGATCAGAAGATGAAGAGACACAGCCAAACACCTGCTCTGAATAGTGACAACAATGTGATCTATATTAGATATCTGGAATGAGAATTGCTAGTAAATGGTAGATCCTCTCAAAACAGAATACGAGGGTTGCCTCTTTTGGGCAATAGAGTCAGTATACGTGTGAACATTAACAACCGGAGGCACAACTATTGAGCTTCAGATTATTTTTGAACGTGTATTTTTGTGCATTGAACACAAAAAAATAACAACATGCTACATTAAAATTCAATGAACTAAGATTAGCTATCAGAAAATAAAAAAACTAATAAAGAAGATGAAGACATACAGCCAAACACCTACTCTGAATAATGACAACAATGTGATCTATATTAGATATCTGGAATATGAGTTTTCTAGTGAATGTTAGATCCTTTCAAAACAGAATACGAGGGTTCCCTCTTTTGAGCAATACAGTCAATTCAAGTGTGAATTTTGTCGAGTGAAGACACAACTGCTGAGATTTAGCTTAACCGTGAGCATAATCGAGTGAAGACATAAAAGTTACAACAGCTTCTGGGCGTGGTATAACTCCTATCGGCAAAAAACTAAATGTCAAAACTATCATGTTGTTGGTGTTGCCACAATTGAAAAACAAACTTCTTGTTGAAAACCCCAATTTAATCGGCAGACCGGTAAAAATTGCACGGAGTCCTTAAAACTATGTTCGCTTAAAAGAAAACAAAACTAAACGGTTTGCCAAAAGTGGCGAGAGTTTAACGTAGATGAACTTGTTACTTAAGTGTCTTAAAATAAAAGTAAATGTAAAAGGGTGCCCCAAAAGTAACATGATTTTGAAGCAAATTACCTTGTTTGTTACATAGTTTCATGTTGACTATAAGATAAAATATCAAAAATTAAGAAAATAAATATATAAAGGGTGGCCCATTAGTAACATGACTTTAATGTAGGTGGCATTGTTTTTAAACCACCCATTGCCGTAGTTTTATGTCCGCTCTAATACCAAAAGGCGAAATATTCACTATATAATTTAAAAATAAAGGGTGTCCCAACATTACTCTAAATTTTATATAAATAGTCTTGTCTCTTCTGAATATTTTTAAGTCCTCTAAAACAAAAAATACCAAAAATAAAAACTATATGAATTTAAAACATAAAGGGTGCCCCATAAGTAGACTGACATTAGCGTAAGTAGCCTTCATTTTTGAATATTCTTAAGTTCGCTCTGTAAATTTCAAAATAAATAAAATTTAAATATAAAAGGGTGTCCCTTTAACCTAAGTAAACTTTACTGGGCTTATCTTTAACTCAGGTAGAATCGTTTTTAAGCCACAGTAGGCAGACAGTCTCAAATTAGGTATTTTAACATTTGCTTTAATACTAAATTGCCAAATATAGTGAATGAAAGAGGGTGCCCCAAAAGTAAAACAATTTTGAATTTGGTGACCTTGTTTTTTTTTACTTTTAAATCCGCTATAGAGATAAATAAGAAAATGTTTTAAACAAAAATAACATTTAAAGGGTGTGCCAATAGTGATGTTTTTATCTTGTATTTGGCTTTGTTTTTTCAATACAAAATATTTCAAATTTACACAAAATATTAAAGCGTATATTTTTTTTACAAAAATAAGTTTAAAAATTTAGTTTTCAAAATAAAGAGTGTTTCCATACACGTCATAATTTTGACGAATAAGGACTTATCTTTTAAACTGTTGTAGTTAAAGGCTTAAAATTTGTATGGAGTATGTTTTGCTATATTTTCTAAAAGGATAAAAAAAATTAAGTTCAAAATTTAAAAAAAATAAAATAAAGGGTATCCCCAAAGTAATATGTTTCTGGTATATATGGCTTAATTTTTAAAAATGTAAAAGCATTGTAACTTGATTGTAAGGCAAAGAGAAAAAAAAAATTAAATAATATAAAGGGTGTGCCGTAAGTAAAAAAATTGTTACGTCTTTAGATTTAATCTTAAAATCGTAATGGTTAGACATTTTAAGTTTATAATAACAAATAATAAAAAATAAAAATACCTATTAAAATGTGGGGTCCCCATATGATACGAAGGAACACCAGATGTGAGGTTTAAAGAAATGAAAATTTTGGTAGCGTTGTTTAAGGCTTAGTCAATTAGTGATCATAATTATTAAGAATTACACTTAATATAATAATTCATTGGACATGACGTGATAAGATTAACATCTGCAACTGACTGTGTGCCTTAATCAGATGGTGGATCATTAGCACTGTTGGATGATAATTGTGTCATCTTAGCCCTAGAAGACCTTCGGATACGTATATCCTCTGAATACTCCTATTTGCAATTCATTGAAAAATTAACTCTTTCGATTTAATTTTATTTGGGTACGGTTTTCCGTCGACCCTCGTCAAATTTGGTTTGTGAACAAACCGGTTTCGGCTGTTTGCCATCTTCAGTGTTCTTTTCGTACTAGTTGCGTTCTATTGTCAGTTATGTTTATATAGTTCGTGTCTCCCTTCGTGTTATTGCGTTCGTCCCTTTCTGTCTTTTTTGCCTGCATCTCTCCTTTTTCGTTTGTCTCTTTTTACCTAATTTGACGATCCCTTTTTCATTCGTCTTTTTTTTTTTTTTTCTTTTAACTAAATCCTTTTACGGTCATGCTTGCTGTCCGTTTTTTTTTATGTGTGAACCTATTGGGTTTTTTTCTTTTTTTTTTTATGTGACATAATAATCTGTAATTATACGTTTATGATGTTCTTTATTGCGTTGGTCTTGTGCACCTGCGTAACGTTTTTGTGCTGGTGTAGTGTTTGTTTTCCTGTAAAAATGTTTCAACGGTTCAAATATTGTGTCCGAAGCAGTGTTTATTTGTTCATTTATTATTCGTCCGTCAAATGTTTTTTGTTTGTATATTTCCATGTTTTCTAATACATTTAGTCTCCTTCCTTTGTGCTGGGTATGAAGCAGTTTAACCGTTGTCTTTATATGTCATGGTGTACATTTGTTGCTAAATATATGGTTCGCAAAGTTCGATTCTGGAGTTGTTCTTGGTTCTCGTAGTTTTTTGTTATAGTCTCTAATGTGTTCCCTAAATCTGGTCTTAATTTTTCGTCCTGTTTGCCCGATGTAGCTATAATGGCATGTACAAGTTAATTTGTACACTCCTTGTTTGTCTAGTATATTTGCCTCGGTTGTTTTATTCCGTAGTATTATGCCTAGGTTGTTTCTTGTTCTGAATGCGGTATTGATGTTGTGTTTTCCAAAGAATTTCGCCAGTTTGTACGTTGATGTTCCCATATATGTTAATGTAGCCCATTTTTTTCCTTCCTTCTCCTGTTCTTTGTTCGTTCCAATTTGTTTTTTGGTGTTATCTACGAGGCGCTTTTTGTATCCGTTGTTTTCCGCTATGGTGTATATTGTTTCCATTTCCTTCATATACATTTGCCGTGTTAGTGGTGTTCTCTCGAGTCTTGTTATTAACTGCCTGATTGCTGCGTTTTTGTGTTGCTGGGGATGATTTGATGAGTTGTGTATTATTGTGTCCGTTGGTGTTGGTTTCCTGTATATTTCATATTCGATTCTGTTCGAGATTAAGTTCCTCTTAATCGTTAGGTCCAGATAATTAATTCTCCCCTCCTCTTCCTTTTCCATTGTAAATTTTATGTCCTTGTGTCTTCCATTCAAGTAATTTAGAATTTGTAATTCTGTTCTAGTGTCGCTTTTAGTGTGCCTGTAATTTGTATTGCCAGTTCCTTGTTTTCCGTTTTGTTTTTTACTGTCCTATGAACAATGTTCAATGTATCCATTACCGGAATTGATGGATACAAGTCCTTCACGTCAAAAGAGACCAGTTTTGTTTCCTCCGTTATTTTCACATTCTCCAGTTTATCAATCAGTTCTGTAGTGTTGGCTATTGTATGCCTATATTCTAGGTCTAAGGTGTCTTTTAATATTGTTTTCATATATTTCGAAAGTTTGTAGCCTAGTGCAGATTTGTAATTAATTATGGGTATCATTGGTGTGTTTGGTTTGTGTATTTTCGGTAGTGTTATCATAGATGGTGCGGATGGATTCATCATTGTTAATGTGTGCGATATGTCTGGTTTTATTATCTTTGTTGCCTTTTTTATAATCTCCTTAATTTTCGTTTGGTATTCTTCCGTAAGATCTTTACCAATTTTCTTGCACTTAGAGTCTTTTATTAACTGTTCAGTCTTTTCGATGTAGTCCTGTTTACCGATGTGCACCGTTGTGTTTCCCTTGTCTGCTTTGGTGACTAAGATGTTGTTCGCTTCCAGTTTACGTTTTAGTTTCCTAATTGTATTGTGCACTCCGTTTAAGTGTTTTGTAGACTTGGCCTCCTTCTCTATTATTTGTTTGCAGATGTGCCTGGCTTGCTCTTGTTCTTCGTTTGGGATCATCGCTATTGCGACTTCTGTGTCCACAATGGTTTGTTCTATTTCCTTTTTCTTGTTATTTTCTGTGATGTTGTGTTTTAATCCCTTTTCCAAAAATTGAGCCTCTTGCTTGCTGATGGTGACTTCTGTTAGATTCAAAAATCTAGGATGGAAATTGCTGTTCTTGCGCGTTCTGTTGTTTGTTGAATGTGTTAGTGTCCCGAGTTTCTTGTTTTAAAGTTGCGTATTTTCGTTCTATTGTTTTCGCGTTTTCTGCTCGTATTTGGTCTAATGTGTTCATGAGTACGTCGGTTGGGAGTCGTTCTGCTAGTTTAAGATTAATGTCTAGCAATTCGGAGTTCATAATTTCTTTTTTCTTTCGATTTAGTTTAACAAAAAATATTTTTTTTAACAAAAATTTTGAAAACTTTTTAAGGACCCCAAAATTCACGCAAAATTAAACTCTAACGATCCTTCAAAACTTTCACTTAAATATGCAAGTTTTCGACGAAAATAAAATTATTTTATCATCCAAAAATTATATTTTTAATACAGCTTTGATGCAGTAATAATATTTAAAACTTTGTTGAAATGTGAACTCATGATATTTTTTTTAATAAAACCAGCAAATATCTTGCTAAAGCAACAATAATTGTTTTATTTTAATTTATTCAGATCTTCGTTATCGAAGCGAGCTGTATTTTGAAAGGTTATCGTTTTTCTGCTTTTAAATTTAAAGGCAGTAGACCTGATCCTTTTATCCTTGGAGGTCTTACCTTTGCTTGAGTTTTTAGAAAATGTATATTTTTTTAAATTTTATTTTCGGTTATTTTTTGCTTTGTGTTTTTTTTTAATTTAAAATTTTTAGCTAAAGAATTTTTGACAAAGGCTGTAGCGCTGTAGGAAATGCTGCCTTATAGTCTGGGGTGCTTAAGTTATCCTTATTTCTTAAAAACAAAATCTTCCCAAAATTTTTTGAATAATTTCTTCTTTGTTGATAAATGACCTTAAGCTGAACTAATTACTATAATTGTTATAAAAAACCCATTGTGCAGCTAATAATTTTAAATAAAAATTTAAAAAAAAATAATGAATTTAAGATTTAAAATTTTTAACTGTTTTGTATGTTAAACATGTCTGCTGCCTTTTGTTTATTCTATTTAACAAAATCTAAAAATAGAATAAACGCACACACACACGCATACAATGAATTGAAATGTGTGTGTGTGATGAACAATAAAAACGGAACTACACGTAAATACACATTTTATAACCGATAACAAAACATGTCAGTCAGTTTTAAAAAAACATACAACAACAACAACAACAAAATAACAGCAACAAAATCAGTAAAACAGCACAACCTCCCACTCCTTTTTAAAGTGGTTATTTCGTTTTTTTTTCGACAAATTTTTTGCAGGTAAACTTAAAGCAGTTTTACTTTATATTTTAACTCACTTGCAACACAAAGTTGTTACAAGAAAAAATATAGAAGGGAGGGGAAAAGGGAGAGGGAGGAGGGAGAGGCAGTAAAAAAAATTTGCTTAAACCGGAATGAGAAAACAAATTTCCAAAACAAAAAAAAGGAAACCTGAGCATGACTATATAAATTCTCACGCAATAAATTGTAGCATGCTTTTAGGCAAAACAATAAAAAACAAAATAAATAGCACAGAAATAAATACGCGAAAATCTGCAACAAAGTGTGTGTATAGAACACAACCAGAGCACATACATGACACATGAAAGAAATGATGCCCCGGCTTAAAGCGTAACACAAATGAACTTATTTGCTCACGTGCGCCTAGATAATGTCTTAGCCAGATTAATGTAAAGCTTTTTTGTTGTGTTATCATTTTCTTTATTTTCTTCATTTGTTTTGCTGTTACTAATACCAGCAGCTGCAGCAGCAGCCTGTATAGCTACCTGCCACCTCCATCACCATCATCCTCATCGTTATCATCAATGTTTCCTTTTTCTTTTTTGCTGAATTGTTCTCCATTTAGTTAGTTGCTGTTCATTTCATTTATTTGTTTATTTAGATTTTGAGTTGTGCAATTACTCCCGGTTTTATGTCATTATTATTTTTAGGTTTATTGCTCTGCTGCTATACCTCATTCCAATTTGTTGTTGTTGCTTTGTTATCATGTCTTATCTTACCTGTTTACTTTATTGCTAAAAATTAAGCTGAACATGTTTCAAGCAACTGAGGCTGTCTGTTTAGTTTGTGCTTTTAGTGTGGAGCATACTTTTGGGGGCTTTATAGGCAATACATTTTTAAGAGTTTCAGATTAAGCAATCGACTTTGATTATTTTTTTCTCATAAATTCACAAATTAGGCAATTTTATGAAGCCAAGCATTGTCATCATCATCATCATTATAATAATTATTTAGTTTAAACAGGCTTCTGAAATCATTGAGCTAATCATTTTTAATAATAATAAATTGGGAAATATATTTAATGCATTAAGGTTAATTTTTATTACAAAAAAAATGCCTTCAAATTTTTCCCCCATATTTTTTGTTAGAATTGCTTTTAATTTTTCTAGAGAAGAATTCTTACCCCAAGGGCTTTAAACTCTTTTTAGTATCGCAATATTTTTCTTAAATTTCTGCTTAAGTTTGTTTTAAAGAAACAATTTTTTCCAAAGAAAAATTCAAGCAATTTTTATCACAAAAAATTCCCTCAAATATTAATAAAATTCCTTTTGATTTTTCCATGTTTAATTTTTGCTCTAAAGGGTTTATTTAACCCCTTTTTGGTACAGAAAAATTTTTCTCAAATTTCTGCTTAAGTTTGTTTTAAAGAAACTTTTTTTTTTTCTAAAGAAAACTTCTGGCAATTTTTATCACAAAAAAATTCTTTTGCTATTAATAAATTGCTGTTGATTTTTTTATGAAGAATTTTTGCTCCAAGAACTTTATTTAACCTGAAAATATTTTACTCAAATAACTGTTTAAGGTTAAGTTTTTAAATAAACACATCTTTTCTAAAGAAAACTTCTGATAATTTTTATCACAAAAATGTCCCTCAAATGTTAATAAAATTGATCTTGATTTTTTCTATGCAGACTTTTCACTCCAAGAGCTTTAACCCCTTTTTGGTATAAAAATATTTTGCTCCAATATCTGCTCAAGTTTCTTTGTTAAAAAACCAAATTTATTCTAAAGAAAATTTCTGGCAAATTTTATCACAAAAAAATTCCCTCAAATAAAAATAAAATTGCTGTTGCTTTTTTCTATAGAAAATTTGTGCTTCAGGGGCTGTAACCTCTTTTTGATATGGAAAATTTCGGTCAAATATCTGCATAAAATGTTTTTTAAAGAAACAATTGTTTTTCTAAAGAAAAATTCGAGAAACTTTTATCACAAAAAAATCGTTTAAATTTCTCACAACTTTTTTCCCCCCACATATTTTGTTGATATTGCTATTGAAGAAAAAGTTTTGCTCTAAGGTCGTTAACCTCTTTTTGCTATGGAAATATTTCGCTAAAACATCTGTTAATTTCCTTTTTTAAAGAAACAGTTTTTTTCTAAAGAAAATTTCTGGCAATTTTGATCACAAAAAATTCCCCAAGAAAATACCAAAATTGCTTTTGAATTTTTTTATAGAGAATTTTTTCCGCCAGGGCTTTATTCTTGTTTTGATATGGAAAAATATTGCTCAATTATATTTTGTTTTTAAGAAACAAATTTTTCAAAAAACGTATTCGGGCAATTTTGATCACAGAAAATTGCCTCAAATATTGCTGAAATTTCTGTTGATTTTTTCTATGACAAATTTTTGCTTTAGGGTCTTTATCCTCTTTTTGGCGTGAAAATATTTTGCTTAAATATTTACTTAAGTTTTTTTTTACGAAACAATTAAAAGATTTTCTCAAAGAAATTATTTTTTCCAAATAAAACTTCTGGTAATTTTGATCACAAAAAAATTCCCTCAAAAAATACTAAAATTGCTGTTGAATTTTTTTATGGAGAATTTTTGCCGCAAGGGCTTTAATCTTGTTTTGGTATGGAATAATATTGCGCAATTATCTACTTAAGTTTTGTTTTTAAGAAACTAATTTTTCTAAAAAAAAATTTTGATCACAAAAAATTGCCTCAAATACTGTTGAAATTTCTCTTGATATTTTTTTTTTATTTTATTTTAATTTTTGCTTTTGGGTCTTTAACTTCTTTTTGGTGTGGAAATATTTTGATTAAATATTTACTTAAGTTTTTCTTTTTTCTAAAACTATTATCACAAAAATATTCCTTCATTTTTCTGGCAACTTTTGCTGTTGAATTTTTCTAAGAAAATTTTTTCTCCAAGGACTTTATTTAACGCCTTTTCGGTATCTCAATATTTTTCTTAAATATCCGCTTAAGTTTGTTTAAAAGAAACAATTTTTTTCTAAAGAAAATTTCTGTCAATTTTGATCACATAAAAGTTTCCTCAAATATTGCTAAAATTTAGGTTAATTTTTTCTATAGAGAATTTTTACTTCAGAGACTTTAACCTTTTTTTGGCATGGAAAAACTTTGCTCAAATATCTACTAACGTTTTTCTTAAAGAAACAATTTTTTTCTAATCAAACTTTCTGGCAAATCCTATGACAAAAAAAAAATCCTTAAATATTAATAAAAGTACTATTGATTTTTCTCTGTAGAGAGGAGGCTTTATTAACCTCTTTTTACTATGGAAATATTTTGCTCAATTTGACTGAAATATTACTTAAGTTGTTGCTGATTTTTTTTTATAAAGACACAAGGTCTTTAATCTCTTTTCGGTATAGAAATATATTGCTCAAATGTCTGCTTAAACTTTTTTTAAAGATACAATTGCTTTTCTAAAGAAAAATTCGGACGGGCAACTTTTATCACAAAAAAATTTCTTTAAATATTGCTTAAATTTTTGTTGATTTTTAACCTCTTTTTGGTATGAAAACATTTTTTCAAATTTCTGCTTAAGTTTGCTTAAAGAAATAATTTTTTCTTGAAGAAAAATGCTGGCAACTTGTATAAAAAAAATCCCTTAAATCCCAGGCAACTTTATATTTCTGGCAACTTTTTTCCCACGTATATTTTGTGGTAACTGGTATTGATTTTTCTATAGTAAATTTTTGCTTCAAGAGCTGTAACCTCTTTTGCTCAAAAAATTTTTAAGAAATTTTCTGGCAATTTTTATCACAAAAAAAATTACTCAAATATTGTTTTAATTGTTGCTTATTTTTTCTATGAATACACGAGGTCTTTAATTGGTTTTTGGTGTATAATAAATATAAATAATCAAATGTCTGCATTAAATTTTTTTAAAGAAAAATTCGGGCAACTTTTATCACAAAAAAAAAATTGTCTCAAATATTGCTGAACTAGCTATTGAGTTTTAACCTCTTTTTGGTATGGATAAATTTTACTCAAATTTC
The DNA here is from genome assembly GCA_030448955.1 of Trichopoda pennipes. Taxonomy (NCBI): domain Eukaryota; kingdom Metazoa; phylum Arthropoda; class Insecta; order Diptera; family Tachinidae; genus Trichopoda; species Trichopoda pennipes. The sequence continues at coordinate 2,303,063 of JASKUP010000056.1, read as the reverse complement.
TGCTTACGTTTGTTTTAAAGAAATAATTTTTTTCTTTAACAAAAATTCGGGCAACTTTTATCAAAAACAATCCCTTAAATCCCAGGCAACTTTAAATTCCTGGCAACTTTTTTCCCATATTGTTGAAATTACTGTTGAGTTTTTTATTATGGAAATATTTCGTTGAAATATCTGGTAAAGTTTTCTTTTCAGAAAAGCAATTGTTCTTCAATTGCTGGCATTTCTTTTTTTGCATTAAAATTGCCGGCAATATGCTTTACTTGTTTTAATGGCTGTTAATTTTTTCCAACGAAAAATTTTATACAAATTTTTCACTTTAAAGAAAACTTTGCTTAAATTGTTGATGGCAACTTTTTTCGCCAAAAAAAAAATATTTCGTTTAAATTGCCTTTAATTTCTTTCCATGGAAACTTTTGTTGCAGAAGGTGTAAATATTTTTTGTGTTATGGAAATAGTTTGCTCAAATATTTGCTAAATTTATTTTTTAAAGAACTAATTTTGCTTCAATTCTAGCAGTTTCTTTTCGCTCAGATTGCTGGAATTTGTTTTGGTCCTTCAGGCTGCTAGGAGCTTAACAAAGAAAATATTTAAAAATATTTCTGTTTATTAAAATTTGTTGAGCATCCAATACGAGTATAAACAAGCTGCCTCTCTTACAATAATCATTATTAATTTAGTTCACTTAATTATTAATTTAATTGCTGTTTGTGTTTAATTTTTTCTGAAACAAAATCTTCAGCTTTTCCTTTCGAAGGACAACAAATTTAAACATTATTGCAAGTATTTGTAATTTTTCATTTAATTTTGTCTGTCCTTAACAAGATTTAAAGAATTTAAAATTTTTCCTGTTGAATTTGTTAAAAATTAAAATTTTTAAAAAAATTTGTATGGGGGCGTATGATTAATATTAATTGGGCAGTTATTTTAAAGATTTTCTTATAACTTTTTTGTTTGTACAGCTGTTTTTAATATTTCAACTAATTTCATAAGCCACTATTCCTAGCTATTATGTGCTATTAGAAAATTTTCTTTTTTAAAATAAAGAATATAAAAAAATTTGCTTGGAAATCAACATTTGAAATAATTCACGATTTTTATTTTTTAAAAAACGTTTGAAATATCTTTAAAAGTAAAGCTTAAGCATTATAATTATTTTTTATTTAAATAACACTACCTGCTTGTTTGTTTAACATTCAAGTCTTGATAGCCTTTGTATTCATTAAGCGTTTTATTTGATGCTCTTGCGCTTACTAGTCGCCTTGGCATTGTTTGCTAGTGATATTGGATGCTTACGTTCAATTAACCTAAACTGCCAACCATTAAGTTAATTAAAACTACAAACCATGTACGTAACGAAAGCCTTTGTAAACAGCTAGTAAGAGAGAAAGAGAGAGCAGCTGGCAAAGGAAACTTAAAGTTGAAAAAGAAAAAGAAAAAAGTCTAAAAGGAAAACAATGATTAAAAATAATACGTTTTCACTGCCAGCAGAACTGCTAATAATTTTTCTATAGAAGATGTGTTTTTTTTCTCTCTAAACCAAACACAAGCCATAAAGCAGTGTTTAATAGACCTAACTGCCTGATAATAAATTTTTCCTCCTATAATTAGCTGCTTGTCTAGCTAATTAGCTTAATTGCCAGACGTTAATCATTCTACTCGTTAAATTATTTTTCTTCTTGCCAGGAATTTCCTTCACTCGTTAAAAGATTTTTGTTTTTGTTATAAAATAATTTTCGCTAAAAAATGTAGAGATTTAATTAAATTTAATAAAATCAGTTGCATACACTCAGGCTGGCTTTTAAATATTTTTATAAAAATTTTGTTAACATTCAAGGCCACAGTCATTTCGGGCTTATTCTAGTTGTCTACCAAGTTGTCATTTTTAATTCATGACATGTTCTTTTTTTATAAGCCTTACACTAGGTGTTTGTATGTGTGTGTGTGTGTGTGCTTTGAGTGTGTGTGTATGTTCAACCAGACGAAAAAAATATAAAAAAAAAATTATCTCTTATAAGACTATTTTGACAGTAAACCTCGCATGACCTTGAAGTTTTAGACAAGACATGTAGAAAATTTATAATAATTTATGGCATCCCTCTCTTTTTATCTCTCTCTCTTTCTTTGACTTTCTCTGTACAGCTGGGAATTAGTGAGGAAAAAATCGTAAAAAATAGAGAAAAAGGAAAAGTCCTTAATATTTTCTTAATTTAAAAAGAAGTTTAAGCATGAAAAAAATCATTCAAAAATCGTGTGTTTTTTATAGAGGTATAGACTTTTAAGTTGGCAATATTTTTTTAAATGCCATTCATTTTATCAGCCATCAAGTGATTTATATTTAGTTGAGTTTGCCATTTCATCATACGAATAGACTGACGCCTGAACAACGCTTTTAAATTGTCCAAATTTCGGAATCATGGTTGTGTTTGAAATATCTATCGTGCGCTACACCCATTTTATGGTCAATTTAAATGTCCTTCAGAGCAATAATTTCGAATCATAATAAAACGTTTTCGCATCAACTTTACTTTAATATGCATCCCCAGAGACGTCTTACATTGCGTACGGAAAAACTCATTGCTTTTGAAGATCGTAGCATACAGGAAGACTTGAATCAGTCTATATATCGAAATTTCATAGGATTTGAACCTGTGTCCATCCATATCCATAACCCATTCTTTGCAAAAAGCTGTTGTTTTGCGTGCTTACAAAATCCAACTCATGCAAAAATTCAAAATTCGAGCCACACCAAGGCCTATGCCTTTCGATTAATGAGTCCGAAACAAGATTTCTGTCGGTGTTCCCGATTTTCAGAACAGCATTTTCTGTGATAAAGCTTCATCACTTTATTTGAATGGATACGTCACTAAACAAAACTGTTGTATTTGTGTTTGATGATAATCCTCAAGTTTATATTAAAACATCCTTATATCCAGAGAAACTGACTACTGGATGTGCTTTATACGCTACTGGAAGTGTTGGTCGATACTTCTTGCAAAACGTTATTGGTCAAACATTACAGTTGATGGTTACCCCCTTAGAATTATAATTACTGACCTATTTCTTTTCTCAATTGATATGATGTATAGCAAATTTAGTTTCCACAAGACGTCACAGCACGTCACATGGTTCGTGTCACAAATGATCTATTGGATACGTTTGGGAATCGCATAATTACGCTTTTCTGTCCCATAAATTGGCCTCCAAAATCATAAGACTTAACGCCGCTGTTCTATTTTCTGTGGGGATTTACATATAAAGTGCGAAATGTTTAATCACTTGGCAGACAATGGAAGACAACATTTGGCGCATTAAGGCTAATGTTTAACATGGAAAAAGGTCATTGAAAATTAGATCTCCAGATAAGACTATATCCGAACCGTCTGTAGCTGAATCACAGGCCAAAATTCATACTTAAAATTAAGATTATCTTTCGAATAAAGTAAATTTTTCCAAGACAATTTAAAAAAAAATCCATGTTTTATATTATTTTTAAGTTATATACCTCTATAAAAAACACCCTTTATTAAAAAAACAAAATTCAAGTAATTTCGCTCAAATTGAGCATTTTTATGGAGAAATTTATCACAAAAAACTTTTATAGCAATTTTAATTGAAAATAGCCGCACCCTGCTTGAGTCCTTGCGACACTAACGAACATAAATTTTAAGGACAGACATTAAACAAATATTCAATTGATTTTACACATTTTATGGACTTTGTTCCCAGCGAAAAAAAAATTGCGGCATTACGGTGTTGCTCTCCAATTCAATTCCATTTGGTGGGTAAACGAAGGCTTTACGACCCCTGAACAGGACACTTAGAGCTGCCATGTCAGCTCGTTGCACACTTGCAACGATTGTTTGTGTGCTTTGTTGATAGTCATTGCGGAAGTAAATGGCACCGGGAACTTTAAACGTTTGAATTCGAATGGCACATCTGTCAGGATCATTGGCACAAGTGGCATCACTACGCCTTCCCCTTTGAAAATTGTTTTCGTGATAACATTATTAATCATTTTCTTAATGGAGAGCATGGGTTCCATTGCAAAGACGTGGTGGATTTATGATTCAAAGAAGAGTGATGTGGATGCCAATTTTCAATCAAAAAACCTGCGTGCAGTGGCATGCTGTTGCCTGTTGGATACTTGACAAATTCTTCTTCATACACTTATATGTTGCCTTTTCCCTGGTTTTGCATTCTGAATGGTGAAGTTGATGGTATTGACATGGATGTTCTTGGCCGTACTGCGTCACTGATGATTTTTGTAGTTCTGTACAGCGTTTGGAAAAACTTTTGACACGAAAGCAAACACTGCTTTCTGTGATCTTATAGAAGTTTGCTGGCTGTTCACACCCAGATGGAAATGTTAATATTGACAGTGATCACCAAAAATATCCACAATCATTTGGAGAGTAGGATTCAAATTTTGGCGGAACTTGCGATGCAAAACATTCTCAGACATGTCACAACCGCACTCAACTTTTGGAAGCATATGAATCTGATACCGAAAACGCACGTGAATTGTGCTGCATTTAAAAATATTTGAAATTGCACACCACCAGCGCCATCTATTGACTAAAAATAAGGTTGAAGAAGACAGCTCGTTTTGCCCTAAATACATATAAATATTTGACAATCAACTGAGAATTTTAAACTAAATACCTCAAATATTTCACAGCTAGGAACACTTTGCGTGGGAAAATTAAATTCACGCTTCTGGTACTTTCTATTATTTAAATTTCTCACCTTTTAAACCTTCCCGTCCTGAGCTTCCACCAACAATTCAAGATGAACACAAAATCAAAACAAATTCAATAAATTTGTGCAATTTTTTGCACAAATTTTCAAAACAAAAAAATCCTCTTGCTCCATAAAATCTTTCTAGAATTTGAAAAAAGTTTTAAAAAAAATTGCACAGTTTCTTTGTTAAAGTTTGCGCAAATTTTTCACCCAAATTTTTTGGTGCTTGATAAAAGTAAATGAATATTTTTTATAGTAATTGTTTGCTAGCAAAAAAATGGCGTCAATATTCAATAAATTTTTTGCACAAAAAAAATCTGCGCAAATTACAAAATTTTTTCTGCTTACAAAGTTGTCTAATTACAGTTTTTGTTCTGTATAGAAAATTAGTCCGATTATTTTCTAGTTTTTCCTTAATGCAAAGAGCTGGCACAAATTTACTTTATAATATATTTTCTGTACAGAAATTTTCTTAACGATAAGCCTGCCCAAGTTTTTTTAGGAACACTACTGTAAGAATATTTCGACTTTTAAAAAAACTTAAGCAAATCTTTTATAAACATTTTATGCATAAAAAATACTGCCCAGAATCATGTAGAAAACAGATCTCAATTCTCTTTAGAAATTTGTGCAAATTTTTTATTTTTATGCACAAAAATTGCATTCTTTAAATATTGCTGCACATATAAAAAAAAGATCTTGTATAATTTCTAAGGAAATGTTTTGATTTATAAAGATTTATGATTATTATTTATAAAAATTGCGCAAAATTTTTAAAGCAATTTTTGATTTGCACAAAAAAGTGCACAACAATTGCGCAAATATTCTTCAGTTACTTTTGTACATACGAAAAGAGTTCTGTGTTATTTCTAAAGCAATTTTTTTATTTATAAAAATAATTTGCGCAAATTTTTTAAACTAATTTTTTGATTTGCACAAAAATTTTCACAAAAAATGCACAAATATTCTTCAGTTACTTTTGTGCATACGAAGAGAGTTCTATATTATTTCTAAAGCAATTTTTTTATTTATAAAAATAATTTGCGCAAAATTTTTACAGTAAAATTTTTGATTGCCCAAAAATTGCGCAAATATTCTTTGGTTACTTTTGTGCATACAAAATAATTTTTATTATAATTTCTAAAGAAATGTTTTGATTTAAAAAACAAACTTTGCGCAAATTTGTTATGGCCACTTTTATGGTTGCGCAAAAATTGCGCAAATACAGGAATATCTAGAAATTTCAGTGGATACAAAAAAAGGTTTTGCATAATTTTTAAAAAATTATAAAAATTAATAAATAAATAAATTTATAAAAAAAATTTGCACAAATTTTTGACAGATTTTTTGCTTTTTTAGTTCTAGAAATATTTCTGCAAAGTTATACTTGAGAAGCTTGTAATGATACCTAAGTAACACAAAAATTGCGCAAATATTTTATAGACAATCTTTTTAGAGAATAAATATTATAAATAAATAATATTATAAATATTATAAATAAAAAAAAAAATTGCGCAAATTATTCCTGGTCATTTTTTTTTTTATTGCACAAAATTTGGGCAAATACTCCCCAGATGTTTTTGTGGGCAAAAAAAAAAATCGTATAATTTCTAAAGAAATTTTTTATTTACAATAGAAAAATTTGCGCAAATTTGTTATGGTAATATTTTTGATTGCAAAAAAATTGCGCAAACATTCCTTAGTTACTTTCGTGCATGCAAAATGATTTTTTTTTCTAATTTTCTAAACAAATATTTCGATTTATAACACAAAAATTTGCGCAAATATTTTATGCTTATTTTGTAACTGCACAAAAATTGCGCAAATTTTTTATAAATATTTTTGTGCAGACAAAAAAAATTTTTTTGTATACTTACTGAAAAATAGTTGTAGACTTTCTGAAAAAATTTGCGCAAATTTTTTTTAGGATAGAATTATTCATTGTCCAAAAATTGCACAAATGTTCCCTCGATATTTTTATAGATCCAAAACACTTTTGTAAATTTCTAACTTTTATATAAATCTTATAAATGTTAATGCTCTTAAAAAAGGTCTTTAAAAAAGTATTATCTCCCACTTTTAAAAAAAAAGCAAGAAGCCTTAATTGTTTAAGTAGATATTTATAATGTCATAAATGTTGAATACTAATGATAATAGCGCCTCATATTTATGCTGTTTGAATCTTGTCTCATTATATGTGGCACGGAAACATCAAGTAACGCTACAACAACAACAACAAGTTAACAAAAACTGTTACCAGCACAATACATTACAATTTAATGGCTTCTTTCCGCAGAGAATATGGCTGCCTGCCGATTGCTTGCATTTTAATTGCTTTTTTATACAAAAACTACAACAACAACCAAAAACAGAAAAGAAATTATTTTTGCAATAAAAAACATGACATAAAAGAATTGCAATAAAATGAGACAATAAATACGAAACAACAACAAACAAACAAACATTAATTAAAAAATTAAATGAACATCCATATGCTGAGTTAAGTGTGTGGTCAGTCTCAACAGCTGGTAGATGTAACTGCTTATTATGGAGAAGATCCATGTAATTATTCGGCCATTTAAAACTATTGACAATTTACTACGGCAACAATAAAGAAAATTTATGACGTCATAAATAAATTTTAAAAAGCAGCAGCAGCAGTTGGAAAATATAATTTAAAGCGCATTCGTTTTTTTTTTAATTTGTTCTCGTAATTTGGTAAATTAATAATCTTTTTATTTTGTCAAGTCATTTGTTGGCAACAGGAAACTTCACATCATGCTTAATTACATATATCCGACAGGCGACACACAACACACTCACACACACTCACATACTCACTAACGTCGCCACTGTAATGATAGATTTCAACAAACATCATTTCTTCTACCGGCAACCTCTGCATTGCACCCTAATCCTCATAAAGCATCAACTGTGCAAAACCAGAGCACCAGCTAAACCAACAACAACAAACAATAAGACAGACATCATTCCTGCCACATTTCAGTTAACTGATATCAAATTCATGTAATAATTTATCATTGTCATGTACAGTTTATAAACCCCTGGGAGATTCCTCGTTTTGCATTCTTTATTTTTATTTTCATTTTCATTTTTTTAATAGTGCTGCTTGCTTTCCGAGCTTTATTAAAATCCATAAAACGAGAAAGTATTTTGAAAATGAAAAAGGTGTAAAACGCAAAAAAAGAGGGAAATAAATAATTGTGACATAAATTTTCCTTGAATTGCCAAAGTTCAAGAAAACTGCTTTAATATTCATCAGCCAGTAACAGCGAATGGGTCCTGCGATTAGATTTTCACTGAATTTTTATTCAAAATTTAATTCCTGTTTTAAGCAAAATAAAATAATATTTTGTTAAAAGCTCACAACTTTCATGGCAAATTTAATTAAATACCATTTTAAGCAAATAATTTCAGTGTGCGCAAAAAAAATTGAAAAATTTTGCTCAAATTTTTTCTAAAACACACAAGCTTCCTTTAAAAATTTTAATAAATAAGTTTTTAAAGAACTAATTGTGATAGAATAAATTGCGCAAATTTTCTTTAAATAAATAATTTTTATAAAATAAATTGCGCAAATTCTCTTAATGAAAAAAAAATTGAACATTTGCGCAAATTTTTTTTTCAAATCACACAAATTTGGACAAAAATTTAAAAAACATAAGTTTTGAAAACAAACAAATTCTACAAAATAATTTGTGCCAATTCTCTTGACACATAAGAATTTTGGAGAAATTTTGCACATTTTTTTCTAAAACACACAAGCTTCCATTAAAAATTTTAATAAATAAGTTTTTAAATAAATAATTTTTATAAAATAAATTAATGAAACAAAATTAAAAAATTTGCGCAATTTTTTTTTGTCAAATCACACAAATTTGCACAAAAACTTTAAATAAATAAGTTTTGAAAACAAATAATTTCTACAAATTAATTTGCGCCAATTCTTTTGACGCATAAGAAATTTTTAGCAAATTTGCGCAAATAATACTAAGACGCACCAGTTTTTAAATAAACAACTTCTAAAGAATAAATTGCGCAAATTCTCGTAATGGAAAAAAATTTAAATAAATAAGTTTTAATAACAAATAATTTCTATAAAATAATTTGCCCAACTGAAAAAATTTTTAGAAAATTTGCACAAATTGTTTTTCAAATTACCCCAACCTCCTTTAAAAATTTAAATAAAAAGGTTTTTAAATAAATAATTTCTGTAGAACAAGTTGCGCGAATACCCTGCCCTAATTTATTTCAAATCACAAAATAATATGCGTAAATTCCTTTAAAGGAAAAAATTTTAAAAAAATTTGTGTAAATTATTTTAAAATACATAAACTTCCAATAACATTTTAGAAAACAAGAAACAAATAACTTTTATAAAATATTTTAACGGAAAAAAAAATTCTAAAAATATTAGCGCAAATTTTTTCTAAAACCCACAAGCTTCCATTAAAAAAATATTTCAAAAATATTATTTGTGCCAATTCTTTTGACGCAAGATAAATTTCTAGAAAATTTGCCCAATTTTTTTTCAAATCACACAAACTTCCTTTAAAAAGTTAAAAACAATGTTAAAAAAATCATTTCTATAAAATTATTTGCCAATATTCTTTAAAAGTTTTCGAAAATAAGTTTCTAAAAAATTTAGTTTCTATAAAATAATTTGCACAAATATTTTAATAAAAAAAAATTGTTTAGAAAATTTGTGCAAATTTTGTTTCTAATCACACAAATTTGCACAAACAATTAAAATAAATAAGTTTTAAAAACAAATAATTTCTATAAAATAATTTGCAAAAATAAAAGAAATTTTAGAAAATTTACGCAAATTTTTTTTCAAATCACACAAACCTTTTTTTAAAAAGAATATTTTTGTAAGATAATTTCTGCAGAATTTTTTTAAGGTTTTAAAAAACAAGTTTCTAAACAAATAGTATCAACAAAAAAGTGTGCGCCAATTCTTTTAACAAGATTGAAAATTTTAGAAAATTTGAGCAATTTTTTTTCAAAGCACACAAATTTGCACAAAAAATTTTAATAAATAAGTTTTTAAAAAAAATATTTCTATAAAATAATTTGCGCAACTATTTGTTTTTTTTAAATTTTATTGGAAGTTTATGTGTTTTAAAAATTTGTGTAAAAAACAAGTTTGTAAAGAAATAATTTGTTTACAATAATGTGCGCAAATATTTTTTTCTATAGAAAAATTGTGCAAATCTTGTTTTAGAAACAGTCTCTTTAGAAAAATTTTACAAATTTTCTTTTAGAAAATATAATTCTATAGAAAATTTGTGAAAATCTTATTTAAGAAAAGGTCTCTTAGAAAATTTGTGCAAACTTTTTTAGTTTTATAAAAAATTCGTGCAAATCTTGTTTCAGAAAGAGTTTGTTTAGAAAAATTGCACAAATTTTGTTTTAGAAAATAAATTCTATAAAAAATTTGTGCAAATCTTGTTTAAGAAAAAGTCTATTTAGAAAATTTGTGCAAGATTTTCTTTAGTTCTATAGAAAATTTGTGGAAATCTTGTTTCAGGAAGAGTTTGTTTAGAAAATTTGTGCAAATTTTGTGGCGGAAAAAAGTTCTAGACAAAACCTGAGACTATTTTGTTTTGGAAAAAAGCTGCTATTGAAAATTTGCACAAGTTTTGCTTTAGAAAAAAGTTCTATAGAAATTTTGTGCAAATCTTGTTTCAAAAAAAGTGTTATTTAGTAAATTTGCGCAAATTTTGTTTTAGAAAAAAAGTTTTAAAAAAATTTGCGCAAATTTTGTTTAAGAAAAAATCTGTATAGAAAATTTGTACAAATTTTGTGGCGCAACAGAAGTTCTACACAAAACGTGAGATTATTTTGTTTTGGAAAAATAACTATAGAGTATTTTCACAAATTTTGCTTTAGAGAAAAAGGTGCTATTGAAATTTGCACAAATTTTATTTGTAAGCGAAAAATAGTTTTACATAATTAAAGAAATTTTTGTTTGTTAACGTTGTCCTGGAACATTTTGTCTGGCAAATGTATAATAAATCAGAATTGTCAGATGTAAAGATGTATTTCCGTGTGCGCAATTTACCAGCAGCCATTTTTTTTTATTTTATATGCTTCTTCTTATGGTTGTTGCAATTCGAAAAGATTTTTATATATTTTTTTTTATTTATTTGTTAATAATGAAACAAAATTATTTAATGTGCTGTTTGTTGTTGTTGTTGCTGTTGTATTGTAGGCTTTTAATTTAGTTTTGTATTGCGAGTGTTGTTATTGCTGTGTATTATTGAAGTGTTAATTTGTGCACAAAATAAAAATAAATGTTAAAATGTTAAAAGAAGGGGGTGGGAAAATGTGTATGCAACAGTTCTTCTGCTCTGTTTAATGTTGAATGTCATGGTTTTCTATCCACTTGTTATGTCTTTCATATCCTTCTCCTCATCTTTCTCCTCCACAATCCTTTCACCTGTTGTGTGCGTGTTTTTGTGTTGAAACCAAAATTGATTTTGTCATTGATTTGATGGAAATTTGATTGAAATTTTTGTTTTATTTAAGAACTTTTGGTTTTTGTTGTTTTTGTAATTTAGTGGTTGCAATTTTAGGTGTGTTTTTTGGTTTAATTTTCGTCCTGATTTTTATTCTTATTTTTTTTCGCTTGTTATCATTTGCAAATGTCAGCGATTTGTTATCAATTTTATAGTTTTTGAGTGTCGACTATATTAATTGAATGTCATTTGACGTTAAACAATCCAGATTTCAGGGATAACATGGAAAAGATACTTTTTCAAAGTACTTTCGGCAGCTAAGGACTCACGTATTGTTTCACATTGTTTGGCCTTAAGCCTTTTGACTAGTGAATTTTAGACTTCAGCTTCTCATAGTTCTTTGGGTGGAGTCGAAAGTGATTAAAAGTGATTTTCGTATAACCTCTCCTTGCGATGAATGGGATATGAACCTTTTGCCTGCTGTAGTGGCCTTTCAACTGCAACAAGATCACATCTTAAATCTTGAAGAATTTCGGTATCCAGATGCTTTATTCAAAGCTATAGGTACATGAGCCAAAGATTTGATAATTTCTCATGAAGCTGATTCTCTTTGGCGTAGTGCAGTGCTACGAGTACCTCCTTATCCTTCGACTTTGCGTCCTGTTATGGAAGATACTTCCAATGAATATCCCATCATTTGTTTAGCGTTGGTAAGCTGAATTGCGAGTAAGTGCGTGACTTAGAAGCTGGACAAAAGCCGACATTATTTTTTTGCGAAATCGGAACCCGGCACGTAGGCTCATACAAAATCCCAAACAGGCCTTGAGGAGCATAATAAATTCCAGCTATACTCTAGGTTATTCCATTTATATTTCTCCCCCAATCAACTGCTAAGTGGCCGCGACAGGCCACTTAGCAGCATTTAAATTATTTAAGTTTCACGAATTTTAACAAAAAAATTTTAATTTCGTATTTTTTAAATCATATTTCTACATTCTAACCAAGGCAAACAGCAGCCATTTTGTAAATAATATCATAAATTAATATTAATCATACGCCTCAATGAATTAAAATTTAAAACTTTTAAGCAGTTAATGAGAACAACTTTTAAAAGATTTCCAAAAAACAAAATTAATTTTTTTAAAAATTCAAAAATATTATTTATTATCAGCTAAAATTACAATTTATGTAACTATTAAAAATATTCTTATACTTTTAATTAATTTTAATTTTAAATTTTATTTTCTCTTTTTTTATAGTTTTAAGCTTTTTAAGCTTTTTAGTATTTGCTTAAAATTTAATATTTATTATCATTATACAACAAGTTGTTAATTGCTTAAGTTGTTGCCTAAAGTAATGAGCTTAATTAATTCAGCTTAAAAAGTTGCAGTGCAACACTCAGCACGACAACACTCACTCACTCACATCGTTGGTGTATTATAAAATCATTATAAAATCAAATAATTTGCAACTAGAGATTTTCAAACTGTATTAAACTTTGCATAAGAAAAACTACAAATCCAAAGATAATTAAGCTAATTAGCACAAGATGTTAAACACTTAAGGGATTGTTAATCACATTTTCAAAAGTTACCCCGAAATATTTAAGTTTAATGCAAACGCAAATAAAAATAACATTTTAAGAAATTAAATAAAAATTTTATTTAAATATTATTTTTATTTAAAATTATTTTTAAATATTTTCTTAAAATTAATTTTTAAAACTTTAAATATTGGCTTTCATCTAGCGTTTAAATTTTAAAAATAGCTTGAAAGAAGAAAAAGTTACAACGATTTTTGTTTAACAACTCTGCAATTAATATCAATCATACGCCCTGGGTATTTTATTAAAAAAAAAAAGAACACTCTTTTTAATAAGTGATGTTTCTGTATAACAGGTAACACTTTTTTTAGAAAAATTAATAATAAAAAAATTCTGCTGAAGACCACACTTCTCTAAACTGGCAAAATGTTGCTAGCATCATGTTCCTGGCAACATGTTTTTAGTTTATAAAATTTTTATTTTTAAAACTTCAAAAAATAATTTAACTCTCGCGTTTAAATTTTCAAAATAGCTTGTGAGAAGAAAAAGTTTTAATGATTTTTGTTTAACCACTCCACAATTTATATCAATCATACGCCCTGAGTATTTTATTTTCGAAAAAACGAGTGTTTCTTTATATAGGCAACACTGTTTTTAGCCGGCGGAAAAATTCACAATAAAAAATTGTTGCTGAAGAGCACACTATTGCAAACATGTTTCTATGCTATAGAATTTTTATTTTTAAAGTTTTAAATATTGGCTTTCATCTTGCATTTGAATTTTACAAATAGCTTGTGAGAAGAAAAAGTTATAATGACTTTTGTTAAACAACTCCACAATTAATAACAATCATACGCTATGGATATTCTATTTTTGGAAAAAATTCCTTTTAATAACGAGTGTTTCTTATTAGAGGTAACGCTTTTTTTTGAACTGATATTAATAATAAAAAAATTTTGCTGAAAAACTGGCGAAATGTTGCTAGCATCATGTTGCTAGCATCATGTTTCTATATTCTACAATGTTTACAGCTTAACTTCTTTTTCTTTGCTCTTACGAAATAGTACGTGTTCTTCTAATTTCGCGCAAAAAATTTATTTAAAACCAAATAATGCTGCCCATTTAAAGGCATTAAAAAAATTCTAATTTTTAACTAAAGCGTGGTAAGGCCACCATTAGCTAATTGCTCTAATTTTTTCAAGCGACATAAGTAAAGCTACTTAACAATTTTTACAATTACAAAAATACAAACTAAGTTCCGGTATTTTTATAGAGGCTTAGAGCTTTAAGCTGGCAACTTTTTTAACCGGCGGCCATTTGCCTTGGTTTGCCATTTCCTCATGAATAAACTGATGATGAAAAAAACTTCCCAATTGGTCAAATTTATTCATGATTTTCCTCGAAATACATATCCTGCACTGCTTCCTTCGCAATATAATCGTGTAGCAGAGTAATTAATTCGTTTGAGCATGGAAAGCTTTCCAATACACTGCGCACGCAGAAAAGTCATTGCTACTGTAGAGCGTTGCGTAGAGAAAAACCCGAATCAGTCTGTTCGCCAGCGTATACAGCAATTGTGTATTTGTCCAGGCGGTTTATGGAAGATTTCGCGGAAAGTTCTGGGATTTAAGGCTTACAAAGTTCAACTCCTTCTGAAACTGAAGCTGCAAGCTCACCTAGAGAGGCGTAGAGTCGTTGAATGGACCCAAAACAAAATTGCTGTTGATCACGATTGCCATAAACGTACTTTGTGTAGCGAGAAATATAAGTCCCGTACTGAGAGCGATGGTAATCCTCTAGTGAATATTGACACACACCGCAAGATGGAGAAAAAATACCTGTCTGAGGTGCTTTATGGGCCGCTGGTGGCATCATTGTTCTCACTTCTTTAAAAATGATGCTGTTCTGAATGTTACAGTCAATGGCGACCGATATAGAGCCGTGAATTCTAGTTTCTACTAATTAAACCACCGTGATGTGCATGAGCTATGATTTGACCAAAACGATGCAACATGTTGCGCAACTCGTGCAGCAAAGTTAATTTAAAATTAAGGACTATCTTCTTAAGAAATGATTTTTATGAATATTTGAAATACAAAGAAGCTATAAAATGCATTAAAAAAGCTTTAGAAAATAAAATTAATAATAAAAAAAGGTGTCTCCATTAAATAAATGATTTTGACACAAGCAAAAACCTTAATTAAGAGCTGTCTCCAGGAGACATGAACTTCTTTTATATTTGGAAGAGCAAAAAGCTATAAAATTTATTAAAAAAGCTTTAGAAAATCAAATTAACAATGAACAGGTGTTCCCATAGAACACATGATTTGACACAAACGGACTTCAAAAAATGTTAAAACGTATGGCTGACGCACCCCCCTCTCCGCTGATTTATTTTCTATTTAAGTTTTTTGCGATTTGAAATTATAGGCCACTGGATCTGCTTAATTACTGAGGAAAGATTTATGGACCTGATATTAGAATGGCATTCCTTATAAGAGAATTATAATTTTCAACTTCTGCTTAAAGAACCAAAAGTAAAATTTATTTTAGAGAAGAACGATTTGCCTGGCCAATAAAGAAATGCATTTTGCCGGAAAGTTAAATAAATACAGCCGAATTGGTCGGTCGCTTCAAGTCCGTATAGCTCTGCCTACAAACCGGTTAAAAAAGGGAGAAAAAATTTAATTCTGCTGTATGGACGTAACTTGTGTCTCTTGATAAAAATTCTTCATCGGAAAGAGACTTAATAAAATTTATGGCATATGCATAAGATAGATGGTAAAGGGTGTTTTTATAGAGGTATAGATTTTGAAAATTGAATAAACCAAAGGTGGATTTTTTTTAAATTATCACGAAATCAACTTTTTTGGAGAGAAAATCTTCTGGCATAATAATTTAAGTATGACTTTTGGTAAATGATCGCCTGGGATATAGTTTAATCTGAAGGTCCGATTTTCGATGACGCATTCTAAAATTTGTGGCAATAAATCGACAATGATGCGACGAATGTTGTCTTCTAAATGGTTGATGGCTTCGGGATTAGCTAGTGACTTCATATGTCCCAGTACAAAATTGACTAGCGGTGTTAAACAATACGATTCTGGAGACGAATTCATGGACCCGAAAAGTAAAACAATGCGGTTTCCAAATGTTTTCTGCAATAAATCAATTGTGAAATGAGCTGCGTGATATATTGCGCAGTCTTATTTAAAGCACATTCCGTGCACATCATGGCTCTTAAATTGATGAAGAGTAGTAGTAATATTTTCAGTCAATCTTGCAGTACGTTGTGGTCAATGCTTGCTCCTATCACCTATAGAACCTCTTTCTTCGAAATCATTCACTACACGATAAATAGTGCGTTTTGTTGGCACGTTGTTTCTCCCAAAAATTTCACGTAACCTTTCTCATCGTCACACGCGTTGGTTTATCGAATATTATTGCATAATAAATTTGCCACGTGTCAACCTTACGACTGCCAAATATGAACTGTCAAGACTAATGTTTATCAAAATGGCGGCAAAGCCAAATAGTTCTTCCCAATTAATATCACTCATACGCTGTAGTGGTATAAAAACTTTCATTCGCCTTTTTCCCTTTATCTGGTGAATATTTTTATTTTTTTTTAATTTTAATTTGTTTTTATTTAAATTTATTAATCTTCTGTTCATAAATTAATGTGTCACTTGTAATTAATTTTTTTATTGTGATTTAAATATGTTAAGCAATTATTTAAAAAAAAACATTTTTTTATTTAATATTTTTTTTTCCTTTTTGGCTGTTTTTATAACAAGTGATAGTTGGCTATGAATACAAAAGATTTAATATTTAATGTAATAAAATATGTTATTTGTAATTACATCTGACTATTATTGGTAATGACAAATTAAATTATAATTAATGAAGGCACAATATTAAAAAGGACTTCAATTTGAATTAATTTATTTGAAAAATAAATTTATTTTCATTTATTATTTAAATCATTTGCAGAGACAGATTATTAAGTGACTAAAATGGCAGCAATTTTTAAGCAGGATTAAGTTTTTATAACAAAACAAATCTGCAATATACCGGCAGTTTTAACACTTTCAGCCATTACATATTACGTCAGCTAACCCCTAGAACTCCTTTTTTAGTTTTTATTATTAAATAAATTTCAATTTTTCCAACTCTCCTATCACTAGGGAAAATTTTAAATAAATTAAATTTAAATTGATATTAATAGAGATAAACTTTTAGAAAAATTAAAAAAACTTGGAGGTTTTCCAATATTTTATTGAAATTGCCCTTAATTTTAGAAGAAAACATCTAGGACCTTTTAGAAAAGTATTAAGTGTTTTTTTAATTCCGAGAAATTACAAAAATTTTGTGTTTTTAATCATGAATGGATAGTTTAGCTGTATAACTCACTTAAACTTTGTGACTTTTTATCAAAAGCATCCATCAAATCCCACGAATTTGAAGGCCAAGTAGCAGATAAATTACTCAGTGGTTTTTAAAAAGTAAATATGGTGATTTCAGGTGAATTCTATTGAAATCACAGCTCGCCAGGAGAACTTCTGTATTTTCAAAGACCTCAAGCAAAATTCAGATGACTCACTATTGAGCATAGACAGCTCGCTCATCATGGATTACATCAGTTTAGGAACAGAAATTTACCATAAAATAAATTTAATTGAAAAAATTTCTCACATAAATTACAGAAACAAGGTAGAGACACTTGTTTACCCTACTCACAAAGCATACACAACTCGCTCATTAGCGATCATATCAGTTCATGATCAAATATTTCACATGGAACAAGTTTCGTGAAAGAAATTTCTCACATTAATTACAGAAACGGGGTAAAGGAATCAGTTTACGCTACAAAAAAGTTAAAGCTTAAGATTTCGACTCACTATTTAGCTAGATAGATTGGTGATTACCTACTGCGTCAGTTTATGATCAAATATTTCACATGGAACAAGTTTCGTGAAAGAAATTTCTCACATTAATTACAGAAACGGGGTAAAGGAATCAGTTTACGCTACAAAAAAGTTAAAGCTTAAGATTTCGACTCACTATTTAGCTAGATAGATTGGTGATTACCTACTGCGTCAGTTCATGATCAAATATTTCACAAGGAACAAGTTTCGTGAAAGAAATTTCTCACATTAATTACAGAAACGGGGTAAAGGAATCAGTTTACACTATGAAAAAAATTTAAACTTAAGATTTTGACTCACTATATAGTTGGCAGCTTGCTCAATACCGATTACATCAGTTGGTGATCAGAAATTTTTCATAAAATATTTTTATGGAAAAAATTTCTCACATAAATTACAGAAACAAGGTAGAGACCCTTGTTTACTCTATTCACAAAGCTATCACTTCAAATTTCGACTCACTATTTAGCATACACAACTCGCTCATTAGCGATCATATCAGTTCATGATCACAAAGCTATCGCTTCATGTTTTGACTCATTGTTTAGTATACTCAACTCGCTCATTAGCGATCATATCAGTTCATGATCAAATATTTCACATAAAACAAGTTTCATGGAAGAAATTTCTCACATTAATTACAGAAACGGAGTAAAGAAATCAGTTTACGCCACAAAAAAAAGTTAAAGCTTAAGATTTTGACTCACTATTTAGCTAAATAGCTTGGTGATTACCTATTGCGTAAGTTTATGATCAAATATTTCACATAGAACAAGTTTTGTGAGAGAAATTTCTCACATTAATTATAGAAACGGGTAAAAACGTGGTAAAGGAATCAGTTTACGCTACAAAATAGTTATCACTTGTCCAATGATGTAATTATATGATGATGATAGTCAGTGTAGTGTACCACACAAGTCTACAATGCATAAACTAGACAAATAATTAATTATAAACACAGAATGACACATTGTTCTATACAAGATGATCCTGCCAGCTGACTACGTCGCGATTCTGCCACATCCTACCATTACATTCTTAACAGCTCGCTAAAATGGTACCACAAAAGGTGATATCCAAAATTAATAATGCAACTGAGCACAATAACGATTACCTCGATGGTTCCAAAGATTTTGCATCAAGTGAGAATAATAAGGATGAGCGTAAATCAAAATCACCGGGGCAACCACTGGCGATATATCAGCAACTCAAATAAAATCAGAGATTGTATTTCTGTTAAAGGTTTAAGCATTTCTACTATTTGCTTTATACTGAAAACTATTCCTTTTTAATATGAATGTTTTGATATTAAGTAAACTGTACTTATCACTTTCTATATGCCAAACTTCCACTTCCAGGAGACCCGATTTTTCTTCTCTAATTAAAATTAAAACCCAGAAAAATTTTATTCTGCCGTTAAAGAAATTTTTTTAAAAATATTTTTTAAAATTATTTAGCTAATAGAAAATTTAAAATTCAAATTTTTAACAGGTTTTTTAATGTTATTTTCTAAAGCATACTTTTATTAAAAAATGTTGTTGCCTACTTTTAGGCTATTTGCAAAATTTATTAATTTGCTTTGACAAAAACATGTTTTGTTTTTTGTTTGTTTGCTTGTTTGTTTTCTAACATTTCCCTGACAAATAGCCAACAATATGTTGTGTTATTTTAACGCCTTTAACTTAGCCTTTAATTTACACAAAATTCAAATTTTATTTTATTTTAATTGCAAACGGAAAAAGGTTTTAATTTTGCCTTTTGTTTTTTAATGCCTTTTTAAGTTTTCGTTTTTTGTGGTTTTTGTTTTGCCAAAGTATTTTTATAAATTTGAATAGCTTGTTATTGTTGCTATTGTATTACAAGAAACTATTATTTTTACACATATTTAAGTTGCTTTTGATTTTTTGTTTTATTTGTTTGTTGGTAGCTTGTGTCAAGTGTTTTGTGTTTGTGAAATTTATACGGACGTCGTATGTCAAAAAGCCTCATTTAAAGCCAAGTCA
Organism: Trichopoda pennipes; assembly: GCA_030448955.1. NCBI lineage: Eukaryota > Metazoa > Arthropoda > Insecta > Diptera > Tachinidae > Trichopoda > Trichopoda pennipes. Next base: position 2,283,364 of record JASKUP010000056.1, on the reverse strand, counting down.
AATAAAAATGTCAAGTAGTTTTTTCTTCCTCTGTGTATTTTAATAGTTGTTTGTGTATAAGTTTATAAATACGTGTGAGTACGTGTAAAAGTTCGCAATTTCCTCTACTCATTTTACTTTCTCTTTAAACAGCAATACTCTTTAAAATTATTACTATTATTTCTAGTTATTTTTGCAACAAAATTATTAAAATACACTAATGTTCAATTATCTAGCAGGTTTAGAGGTAAAACATTTTAAATTTTAACCCAGCAAATATTTAAATACCATCGATAAGGCTTTCTAAGAAAAATATTAATCATAAGAAAAAAATTCTCTCACAGTTTACAGAAACAAAGTATAGGAACCAGCTTACCCAACTCACAAAGCTATTGCTTCAGGTTTTGACTCACTGTTTAGCATACACAACTCGCTCAGTAGCGATCATATCAGTTCTTGATCAAATATTTCACATAGAACAAGTTTTGTGTAAGAAACTTTTCACATTAATTACAGAAACGAGGTACAGGAATCAGTTTACACTATAAAAAAAATTTAAACTTAAGATTTTGACGCACCATTTAGCTAGACAGCTTGCTCATTACCAATTACATCAGTTTATAAACAGAAATTTGCCATAAAGTGAATTTTATGAAAAAAATATCTCACATAACTTACAGAAACGAGGCAGAGAAATTTGTTTACCCTACTCGCAAAGCTATTGCTTCAGGTTTTAACTCACCATTTAGTTTAAAGAGCTCGCTCATTGCAAAACATTATTAGTTCATGATCAAACTATTCATCATAAAGCAAGTTTTATGGGATAAATATCTCACATTAATTACAGAAACAAGGTACAGATATTAGTTAATGTCACAAAAAAGTTATCGCTTATAATTTTCGCTCACTTTTTAGTATAAACACATCAATCATTACCGATTATAACAGTTCTTGATCAGAAATTTATCATAAAATAATTTTTATGGAAGAAATTACTCACATAAATTACAGAAACGAATTAAAGGATTCAGTTTACTTTACGCACAGAGCTATCGCTTTAGGTTTTGACACACTATTTAGCATAGACAGCTCACTCTTTATGGAACATATTGGCTTAGTATATAGAGTTTGCTCATTGCCGATTATATCAGTTCTTGAACAGAAGTTTATCATAAAATAACTTTTATGGAAGAAATTACTCACATAAATTACAGAAACGAAGTATGGAAACTAGTTTGCCCTACTCGCACAGGTTTTTATCTACTTTTTAGCATAGACAGGTCGCTAATTATCGATTACATCAGCTCTGTATGAAAAGTTTACCATAAAATAAGTTTTATAGAATAAATTTCTCACATTAATTACAGAAACGAGTTGCAAAAATCATTTAACGCTATAAAAAATTATAGTTTAAGAGCCTAAATCCCTATTTAGCATGAGCAGCTCACTCATTATGGATTGCATCAATTTTTGATTAGAAGCTTCACGTAAAATAAATTTTATGGAAGACATTACTCACATAAATTACAGAAACGAAGTAAAGGATTCAGTTCACTCTACTCATAAAGCTATTGCTTTAGGTTTTCACTCACTATTTACTATAGACAACTCCCTCATTATGGAACATATCAGTTTATAATTAATTATTCACCTTAAAAAATGTTTCATGGCAAAAATATCTCACATTATTAGAGAAACAAGCTACAAAGGTGACTTTACCCTAATAACAAAATTATTCGTGAAGGTTTTGTGAAAGGCAGAATGGTCATTAGTGAAGATATCAGTCTATGATCAAATATTCTCTATTAAACAAGTTACGTGGAAAAAAAATCTCACATTATTACAGAAACGAAGTGCAGGAATCAGTTTACCCTACTCACAAAGTTATTACTTATTACTATTTAGTACAGACAGCTTTCACCTTGCCGAACATATTAATACCTAATCTTATGGTCACCATAAAGCAAGTTTCGTGAAAGAAATATCTCACATTAATTACAGAAACGAGGTATAGAAATCAGTTAACGCTCTACAAAAAATTTATCGCTAAAAATTTTTACCCACTTTTTAATATAGACACATCAATCATTACCTATTATAACAGTTCTTGATCCGAAATTTATCATAAAATAAATTTTATGGAAGAAATTACTCACATAAATTACAGAAACGAAATGAAGGATTCAGTTCACCCTACTCATAAAGCTATTGCTTTAGGTTTTCACTCACTATTTACTATAGACAACTCGCTCTTTATGAAACATATCAGTTTATGATTAATTATTCACCTTAAAACATGTTTCATAGAAAAAAAATATATCACATTTTTACAGAAACAAGTTACAAAGGTCACATTACCCCCATCACAAAGTTATTCGTGAAGGTTTTGGGTAACTATTTAGCAAAGGCAGAATGCTCATTAGTGAACATATCAGTCCATGATCAAATACTCACCATAAAAGAAGTTTCATGGAAAAAAATATCTCACATTATTACAGAAACGAAGTGCAGGAATCAGTTTACCCAACTCACAAAGTTATTCGTTAAGGTTTTGACTCACTATTTAGCATAAACAGCTTGCTTATAAGTGAACATATCAGTCCATGATCAAATATTCACTATTAAACAAGTTTCATGGAAAAAAAAATATCTCACATTATTACAGAAACGAAGTTCATTAAGCAGTTTTCGCCACTCACAAGGTGATTGCTTAAATTTTTCAGCAATTAATTAGCATATATATATATATATATATATATATATATATATCGACCATAATTATATATTTACTATAAAGCAAATTTGTTACGTTTTCATGTGGTGAGTCCAATTTATAAAGACAGAATTGGCCGTAGAAAGCTTTTACTTCTATTTTTTTTTTTTTTTTTGTAACCACCATAAAACCTTCTCTTGTGTAACAGATATCATAGATATCAGATGTCATATTCAAGTGAGCTGCAGTGTAAAATGTTTTCAAACAAACCAGCAATTGACACCAATTCACTTTACACCACACACAGATACAACTTTAACAGGTAAAAGGAGGAGGAGGAAGAGGAGTATACGGCAACACCTTTATTTTTTTTGGTTTTCTTTACTTTTTTCCCATTTTTTTTTTGTTAAATATTTCTTAAGAAATTGCACTTGGCCGTTGGCAGTAAATTCACTCATTTCTTTTCCCCGTTTTTTCTCTTGCCTCTCTCTATACCATCCTCTGAGGCGAATGAATTTTTTGCTTCACAACAACATCAGCTGTTTAGGGTTTTCGTACTTGTTGAGGAAATCAAGTAGATTCTTTTTTTTCGTTTTCTTTTATTTTTTTTTCTTGTTATTTGATTTGCTTGAAAACAAACCAGGTTAACGATATCGTGTTCATTTTTTTTTGCTATTTATTTTAAGAGAAAGCTCGCTTACACCACAACACTCGTTTTCGAACACAAAAAAAAGGAAAAAATAAACTTCATGTTGGTTTTTGTAAAACTGTTAAAGTACACAAAACTTTTTATAGAAATATACTTTTAGGAAAACAAGAAATTAGTTTTTGTTGTTGTTGTTGTTGCATTTCTTTTTTTTACAATAAAGTATTACGCATTGTTAAGTTGAACAAGGTTATAATATCAACATCATCGTCATCATTAAGGTGAGTTGTAGTAAATGTCATATACAAATTTAAGGGTTCTTAATAAGTATGTTAAATAGAGAGTGTTTTTCATAGAGGTATAGAAAATTTTATATTAAATAAAACAAAGATGAATTTTGTAAATCACTTCTCGAAAGATAAGCTTCTGGCATTATGATTTAAGGTGCCGGCATATGACCACCACAGCTGACTCAGGCGTACTCTAATCAAGAGGTCCCATTTTTGCAGAACTTTTACAACATTTGTAGCCGCATATTGGCAATAACGCGGCGTTAGTTGTCTTCCAATACTGGGACAATTTTAAAAATGGCCAAAAACTCCTTAGGATAGCGGGGAGTCGCAGTCACTGCGAAAGCATTTAGTCGACATCACTGTGGAAATAATAAGCTCACTTGACTAGTGACTTTATATATCCTCACAGAACATTTGACGTTAAGTCGCACAATCTAGGAGGCCAAAAAGAGAAATCTAAAACTAAATGTTTCCTTAATTAAATCACTTCAGTCACGAACTGTGTGACACACATCCTGTACATCATGGTTGTTTAATTAATAAACGAAAAAGATATTAATAATGGTTCTATAGTGATTACCATGGACTGTAAGGTTCTAGAAGAAAAGACAAGTGCTTCCATTAGCCCATGAAGCATACCAATTAGTGAGTTTTTCTGGATGTAACAGTGTGTCTAAGCATACACAACTTGAGGATTCTCATATCACTTCCAATGCATCAGTTTTGATTCTCGACGACGTAGCCATTCAAACAAAAGTGAGCTTGATCTTTAAAAAAAAATTCGTTTGTGAAAATCTGGATCATTTAATGGCTTTGGGCCCATTTAGTGAAACTGCATCTCTTTAGGTGATCGTATGGCTTCAATTCTTGCAAGAGTTGAATTTTTTGAGCTCGCAAACCATAAATTTCTTAAAATTTTCCATAAAGTGGATGGTCACATATTCAATTCCTGTGTATGATAACGAATTCACTAGTTCGGGCCTTTCTCTACTCTGTGCTCAAAGTACATAAAACCCTTTTCTTTACTCACAAAACCATCGCTTAGAGTTTTGACACACTATTTAGCATCGACAGCTCGCTCATTACAAAAACGAAGTGCACACATCAGTTTACCCTACTCAGCTGGCTCATTATGGAACATATCAGTTCATGATCAATTATTTACCTTAAAACATGTTTCATGGAAAAAAATATCTCACATTATTACAGAAACAAGGTACAAAGGTCACTTTATCCTCATCACAAAGTTGTTCGTTAAGATTTTGGGTAACTATTTAGCAATGGCAGCATGCTCATTTTTGAACATATCAATCTATGATCAAATATTCACCATAAAACATTTTCCATGGAGAAAATATCTCTCACTAATTACGGACACGAGGTACAAGGATAACTGTACCCTACTCACAAAGTTATTACTTAATGATTTGACTCACTATTTAGCATAGGCAGCTCTCACCTTGCCAAACATATTAATAAATAATCTTATGATCACCATAAAGCAGATTTTATCAAATAAATATCTCACATTAATTACAGAAACGAGGTATAGAAATCAGTTAACGCTACAAAAAAGTTATCGCTTAAAATTTTCACTCACGTTTTAGTATAGACACATCACTCATTACCGATTACATCAGTTCTTGATTCGAAATTTACAATAAAATAAGTTTTATAGAAAAAATTTCCCACATAAATTACAGAAACGAAGTAAACTCTACTCACAGAGCTATCGCTTCAGGTTTTGACTCACTATTTAGTTTAGGCAGCTTGTTCATTACCGATCATATCAGTTGATTATCAAATATTTATCATAAGAAAATTTTTCTCACATAAATTACAGAAACGAAGTACAGGAGCGCATCCATTTGTAATCGATTTACCAGTGAATCGTACTACGCATTACAGGGAAAATTCGTGTTTTTAGCAGAAGAGTTCGTATGTGGAACAAACTCTCTTTAGAGGTTTTTTCTTGCAATGTAGCTGCCAGGGGCATGAAATAAATATCTCACATTAATTACAGAAACGCTACAAAAAAACTTATCGCTTAAAATGTTGACTCACTTTTTAGTATAGACACATCGCTCATTACCCATGATATCAGTTTTTAATCAGAAATGAAATAAGTTTCATGAAATGTAGGCTACTAGGTAGTGTAATAGCTTATCAGTCTGAGGGTTGTGGGTTCGATTCCTTACAAAGACCTTGACTATTTTCACTACAAAAAATTAAAATTGACTGTCGGTGGCGCTGCTCAGTAATGAAGACTTTGCTGTCTTATACGACAGTTAATTTCCGATAATATGGGCCTTCTAGAAATGAAAACTGCCCCGGTATACTAATAGGTAGTGGTGTACTTAGCCCACATATCTGGGGCTGGTTATTTTCACTACAAACACATAGAGCTTGTCACTATCGCCTTCTACTTTCACCACCTGTCTTATCTCTTCTCTATTCCTTTCCTAAAAGAATGTAGCGCGGTTATGACTAAATAGGCATTTTTCCCTGAAGTGCTACTTCTCTTAAAAAAAAAAGCCAGTTCAAATTGTATATCCACAAACACTACTCGCTCGTTGCTCCTCCCCACCACCTAATTTCTCAGTTTTGGTACAATGCATGATATGAATAAGGATCATTCCCTTAGTACTGGTCCTAACAAAAAAAAATTTTTTTGGAAGTATTGTTTAGGCGTAAGTCCATTCCTGTTGCCATTCTGTTGGCATTCCTTTCCATCACTTGACCGCTGATAATATGGCTGCCAGTACTTCCTCCTTCTAACAAATTAATTTCTGGAATGTTGAAGATAACTTTAGTAGATAATAGCCAAAAAAAATTATACAAATTAACAAAAATATTAGGGAAGAAACAAATCAATGAACTGTTACCCGCAAATTTTGTTTTTTGTTTTGCAAATACATTTTTCGGTTTAGTTCACAGATTTGATTTTAATTTGTTGCTGATGATTTCTATTTTCGCTTTCTCTCTGAATCTATCTGTATTTCTCTATCTCTCTCTGTATATCTCTCTTTATCTCTCTCTCTCTCTCTCTCTCTCTCTCTCTTGCACACTATGTGTTTTGCAGCAAAAAATTAAAAGAGATTAAAGGTTTTTCTTGGTTTCATCAAAAACATCCAGCGTATGATTAATATTAATTGGGATAATTTTTTTTTAAATAATAATAATAATAAAAATTTAATTAGTTAAAAATAAATTAAAAATTTTTTTCTTATTAATGAGTCACTGCCCTTTTATTTGCCTTTAAAAAATATGTTCAACCCAAATATTTTTGCTAAACTTTTTTCTTTCCTCTCCCAACATTAAATATGACAGTACACTCGTTAACGTATAGCATTATGTGTTAACAAAATTTTTGCTTCATGATTAGTATGCTATCGTTATTATGCCATCGTTATTATGCTAATATAAATGTTGATGAATATTTAACCCGGTTTTGTTTAAACTATAAATTTATTTATGAAGCAAAAACTAAAAAGTCTGTCTACTTTGGCATAATTTGAACTTTTATTTTCTAGTGTTTATCTAGTAGGCAGTAGCATAAAGTATAACTTGCGTGTATTCTACAAAAAATTATAACTTTGTTTGTGTTTAACTAAATGTGAATAATTAATAAGTTTATTCGCTTTAATGTCTTTGACTGCATCACACAGCCTACTTCTTCTATAAGAAAACATTAGAAATTAAAAATTCAAACAGGACATGAATAAAAATTAACAGAGGTAACTGAAAGATAACTGTCATCTATTTAATAATATTAAATAAATTGAATAATTTTGCACCAACTTTTCTTATTGCTGATGTTAGAAACAATTTATTTAAATTTAAATAATTGTTTCACAAAAACACGGCCTTTTTATTTTGCTTGAATAAAATATAAAAAAAAATTATTATAAATAACATAACAAAAAATATTTAATAATTTATAAAAAAAATAATAACAACAAACAGTTTTTTTTAATTAATATTACAAATAAACTAATAAAAAAACAACATTTTTAATTACTAAAATTAACTTCAAACCGCAATTTATTTACTTTTTATTTAAAAAAGGCTGTTAGCGTATGAGTAATATTAATTAAATACATATTTTTAAAAAAAAACTTATTATAACGGGTAGTACAACCATAATTCATGATTTTAATTTTGGCTAACTTTATTTGACATTACATTGTTTCAGTATTTAACAAATGCAGCCATAGAGAGCTATTGAGCAGCTTATTAAGATTTTTCAAGCCTTTTATAAAACTGAGGGCGTTCAATTTAGAAGAGTCAGCATAATCGACCAAATGTGTCTATATATATGTGTCCAATCGGGACCTCAAATTTGCAAATTTAAGTTCATTCTAAGGAAAAATTGCCACTGCTCGCAATAGTTTAGCAGATGAGCCCTCTTCCTCGACTCATCATCATGCTCAACAATTTAACATCTCATGAGCATCACTTATGCGAGTTTTGAATAAAACTATAAATTTATATGCTCACGAGGTTCAAATAACTGAACAGGCAGAAGTGACTGAAAACTTCATCGCCCAACGACGAGGTACACTTTCTGTTCAGTGCATTTGTTTCTTCGTTTGCATTTGGGCAAATGAAAAATAGATACAGGCTGTACGCTAAGAAACATACTAAATTTTAATGTGAAGCCTAAAAGTATGCTTTAATTTTATGCTAAATTAAATTTTCGCCTTAAAATAAGAAAGAAAATACAACAGAAATCATCAGGAACAAATTAAAATTTCAAATCTGTAAACTAAACGGAAAAAAGTAATTTAAAAAAACAAAATTTGCGGGTAACTCAATAAGTTATTATGAGAAAAACACATCACACTTCATTGATTTGTTTATTCCCTCATATTTTTGTTAATTTGTGAAATTTTTTTAGCTATTATCTACTAAAGTTATCTTCAATATTCCAGAAATTGATTTTTTAGAAGGAGGAGGGACTCTGAACAGATCGTATTCCTCTGTTTTTATTCTCTCCTACTGTCCGCCGGGAGGTATGCTACTACTTTTTTTGTGATATAACTTTTGATTAAATGCAAGAGAATGGATCTCATATTGACAAATTTTTATTTAATGTCGGCAATTATATATGGAATAGAATGAAGTGATAAGACTTACATCTGCACCTGGCCGTGGGCCTTAATCAGATGGTGGATCATTACCACTGTTGGATTATATGTAGCGTCATCCTCGCCCTAGAAGGCCTTCGGATACGTATATCCTACGGCCACTCCTAGTTGCATCTTCAAGAGCCCGGAGCAGGCCGCTGCCTTCACTCCTTGCTGAAGAGTTGGAGACTATCCAACTCCCGGTCCAGAACGCATGAAGCTTAATAAAATTTAAGAACACAACGGCAATCATGCTCACTGGAGCTGGACCATTCATTGTGTTTATTATGAATGATCCGACCCACACAACTCAAACTAGGGCCTCGAAACACACAACCACCACGAAACTCCAGAAGAGAGTATCAATAATTAGTCAGAGAATAGCTAAATGCCTAAAGAGTCAAATAGCAGAACTCTGGGGCTTTACTGATTCCCGTGGAAATATAGTGGATTTTCCAGTTGGCTCCTACTAGCCTAAGGGGACTGGGCACCCTTTTACCCCCGCAAGACACAAGTCTAAATGGTTGTGTGATCCATAAAGACTTATAATGTGCCGCCGGGGGGATATGGAATAGCATATCAGATAAATGTCACGCCGCATTTCATTAATTCATCACGAATATTTTGTTTGAGTTGCTCAAGCATTTCTGGTTTGTATGCAATAACCTGGCCTTTTAGATATTCCCTCAAAAAGAAATCCGGGGCAGTCCATTCAAGTGAACGTGGAGGCCAATCAACATCACCATTGTGGAAAGAGGTCTCGTAGTAATTCCATTGTAATTCTGGCTGTATGCGATGTCGCACTGTCTTGTTGATACCACATATTAATCAAGCCCAAATCATGCATGCAGTTAAAAAGCGTTAAAAAGTTTTCACGATATCGCTTCCCATTGACAGTTACCGTTATGCCGTTTTCATTTTCAAAGAAATAAGGTCCAATGATTCCATCTGACCAAATTTTTCACCAGACTGTCACTTTAAATAAATGCAAAGATGACTGTTGAATAATTTGAGGGTTTCCCATTCCCCAGAACCAGCTATTCTGTTTATTCGCACATCCATTCAAATGAAAACGTGCCTCCGTTGCTCATTATGATTTTTTCATGAAAATCGAGGCTGTCATGGGCGATCTCTAACATCCTATTGGCATGTAAAGGCGGCCTAAATGGTCCTGTGGAAGAAGCTCTTGTATCAACTAAATCTTATATGGAAACAAACGCAAATCCTTGTGCAAAATTCTGGCCAAAGTTGTTCTTTTAAGGCCAAGCTCCTGAGCAAGGCGTCGAATTGAGGTTGATGGATTATTTTGAACACCTTCTTGAGCAGCAGTAATGTTTTCACTCGATCTTGCAGTACGTTGTGTTTCATACTTGGGTCTATCTCCTACAGACCCTCTCTTTTTTCGAAATCATTCACTACACGATAAACAGGGCGTTTTGTTGGCACGTTGTTTCTTTCTTCGAAAAATTTTTGTTTGGACGTTTAAAACACGTTGGGGTTTATCGAATATTTTTTCATAATAAATTTGCCACGTGTCTACTTCATGACTGTCACATATGAACTGTCAAGACTAATGTTTATTAAAATGGCGGCAAAACAAAGTAGGTGCCCCTGTAGGCTACTAGGTAATGCACTAGCTTGTCTCGTCTGGGGGTTGTGGGTTCGATTCCCAACAAAGACCTTGGTTTTTTTCACTACAAATAAATTTACTGTCGGTGGGGTTGCTCAGTGATGAAGGCATGGTCCCTGGTCTCTGTGCTATCTTATACGACAGTTAACTTCCGTAACTATCCTTCTACTTTCACCACCTGTTTCATCTCTTCTCTATCCCTTTCCTAAAGAATGTAGCACGGTACTTGACTAAATAGACATTGTTGCCTGAAGTGCTACTTCTCTTTTAACAAAAAACTTCCTGGCGAATACCAGGATTTTCAAGTTAAAGCATTTGGAGGAAAGGAAAATAAAAAGAGACGCATAAGATCTGCTCTGAGTGCCTCCTTCCAAAAAAATTATTTCTGGAATGTTGAAGAAAACTTTAGCAAGACAATGTTAACAAAAAATTGCACTGATTAACAAAAATATGAAGGAATAAACAAATCAATGAACTGTGATGTGTTTTTCTCGTAATGACTTGTTGAGTTACCCGCAAATTTTGTTTTTTTTTTTGGTTTTTTGCTTCCAACTAGATTGTGTCACTTCCCACTTGCAGCCCACCTAAAAATAATTCTCTTGAGCGAAAAATTAAATGGCCGTGTTAACTAACGTAATGGCCATATTAATTGGCCGCCGCCATCATGGAATTTGACTTCGTTGAACTTCTTTCATTCAGTGGATTCGTTAACAAGCATAATTACTGCATTTGGGCAAATGAGAATCCTGTAGGCTAGGAGGTAGTGTACTAGCTTGTAAATATGGGGGTTGTGGGTTCGATTCCCAACGAAGACCTTGGTTTTTTTCACTACCAAATATAAAAACTGACTGTCGGTGGAGCTGCTGAGCGATGAAGGCATAGTCACTGGTCGCTGTTGCTGTCTTTATACGGCAGTTAATTTCCGACTATCCTTCTGCTTTCACCACCTGTTTCATCTCTTCTCTATCCCTTTCCTAAAGAAGGTAGCATCCACAAAGAGTGACAGTAAAGGACGGTTTGTGGGCTGGCAGTACTTTTTTGAGCATTAGGCCGGTTAAGCAGTTACACTGAATGGTCTTGGCTATCGCGAGATAACAGCAGATTTCTTGGGGCCAGCCATTAAAGACACAGACCTGGATGATTTATGCTTCCAACAAAATGGTGTCACTAGCTGCACACGGCCCACGAAATAACGGCCTTTTTGAGCGAGAAATGAATAGACTGTGTTATCCCAAGTCATGGCCATATTAACTGGCTGCCATGGTCTTGGGATTTAATACCGCTGAACTTCTTACTCAGTCGAAGAACCATTCAAGAGGTAAAAGATGACATAATTCAGAATATTTCCGATATTAAAGCTCAATAATATTGTCAAACTCATTTGAAATAGAAACCATAGTACAGTGGTGGGCCACTAAAACCATGGCAAGCCTTTGGCTGGCATTTTGTTTCATACGTAATTATCACAAATCCTTGAATCATAGCAAAATAATCTTCAGATAATTTACTGAAAACTTTTTGTTTTATTGATAACGAAAATCGTGCCTTTTGCTTAAACCGCCCAAAATTTTCCTGAAATGTCCGTCCATTGTTTCCTTAATTTTTTAACTCAACTTTCTTAAGCTTTAAGGGCCCTTTATAATTGTTAATTTAAATTAGAAATTTAAGAAAAATTATAAATAATACATTTTATTTACATTTTACAGAGCATGCTCCACCCTGCTCTGTCGTGTCTTGTCCTGCCCTGCCCTTTTTCTGTAAAACATATTTCGTGTTCATTACAATTTAATTTACGTTTAAATTCTCATTTAAATTCACTAAAAAAATTAAGTGCAGATATTTAAGGCGATTACAAAAACAACAACAACAAAATATGTGTTAAACATAATTTTTCTAACGTCTAGCGACAACAGCTTTAAGGTGACTACAAAACATAATATTCCTGTAAGCCTAATGGGCAAAAAATAATTTGAGCAACTTTACCTGCGTGTTAATGTTGTTTTCATTTTAGAGTTTTTGGTATCAGATGGTGTTTCTATGAACAAAAATTTTAATATGTTATTGCCTAAAAGTATGCTCCACATTTTTTAATATAAATTATTATTTTCTAAAAAATCGAATTTTAAAGGTGGATTTTAATTTTCCAATTCATCATTCATAATAAATTTTGTTTTTCTTTAGTTTTTCCAAATGATTGATGATGATGATTTCAAAAGGGAAAGTGGAGACACTTAAAGTATTTAAAGTAAATTAAATTTTAATTTATTTTATAGCAAAATTGTAAAGAGTGTTTTTATAGAAGTCTTTTTATATAGAATAAAACAAAGATGCTTTTTTTTAATTGACATAAAATTTACTTTATTCGAAAGAACATATTCTGGCATTATAATTCGAATATCACATCTGTGAACTAAATATTTGTCAAAAAAAAAAAAAACAAAATTTGCGGGTAACTCAATCAGTAATTACGAGAAAAACAGATTATCTCAGTTCCGTAATTTCTTTATTTCTTTATATTTTGTTTCAAATTTCTACAGGCTCCGTACCGATGGCCTAGTAATCTCTTTAAGATGGTTCAGAAATAATTTTTTTAGAAGGAGATCCTCACAGCAGATCCTAATTGTCTCGTTTGTTCTCCACTAAACCATTTATGTTAATTTGGAGTGCCCCCACTCCTTGCTTGGAGTGGGGGCACACCACTAGCGAAACTAAGACATTTAACCTTTTCTTTTCTTTAACACCTCTTCGGAACATTCCTTAAAGCCCGATTTAAACTACAGCCAACACATTGCTTCCTTAGGGGCCTTACCAACAACCAGAACAGGCCAGTAGTCCTGCGGGTAACTAGTTCCCGTGGTACTAGTGTGTGTCGCTAAGTCACTGTCCGAAATTTGAAACTCTTATGTCTCTACCAGATTCGGGCTCCTGCTAGTCCAGGCGACTGGTACCGCCTTTTACCTCCGAAGGTATATGTCAAGATCGGAAAGAGATCCATCACGAATGCGTGCCCCCGGGGAGAAGCTTAAGCTAGAACAGTGGATGTTAAGCTTGCGTTATTATCTCTTCGAAAGCATTTTTAAAAGCAACCGATTTGACCCAACGGTCCCCACGTAACTCTTCGAGGAGCTTCACCAATAACCACAAAAAGGCCGAAGCCTTGCGTGCAACTGGGTTCCGTGGTGTAAGCATGTATGTATAAAGTCACTGATCGGACTCCGAAAGTCAAGATGGGGAAGAGATCCATCAAGACTGCATTCCCCCGTGGCCGAATGCACTTGAAGATTATCGTCATTCAAAGTACGGCAGTTTTGTTTATGGACGCATTCATTTAAATAAAGTGAACTTCAGCGCTAAAAGAAATTCGCTTAAGAAAATCGAGATCCATGGCAATCCTGTTTTGGGTTCATTTCGTGATAAGATTTACATCTGCACCTGGCTGTAAGCCCTAATCAGATGGTGGTCAAACCACTGGGAATGAAAAGCAACGTCATTGACGCCCTAGGAAGTCGAGGACTAATTCTAGCAATAGGTCTTTCCTAGTTGCAATTTCCGCGGTTCCAAAGCAGGGTTGCAAACCACTACTCCTTGCTGAAGAGCTGGAGACTATCCAACGCCTGGTCCAGAACACATGACTAGCATGCTCACTGGATCTAGGATCATTCACCCGTTGGTGTTATTAAAGGCGAGATGATCCTGGCCCCCATAATCAAACTCATGCGAGGGCCACAAACCTACAACCACCACGATACTCCCGAAGGGCCAACCTCAATAATCAGTCAGACAAACAGCTAAAAGTCTAAAGAGACAATTAGCGGAACTCTGGGGCTTACGGAACTCCCGTGGAAATAACATGGAGCTTCCAGTTGACACCCTGCTTGCCTACAGGGGACTGGACTCCCTTATACCCCCAGCAGCACAGGTCTAGATGGTTAAGTAATCCATAAAGACCAATAAAAGTGCGCCGAGGGGGTGTTATTGGTTCAATTTGTGCAATTTAGATGCATTGTTCATGTTGACAAATGCCAAACCAAGCCAAACTAAAGATAAATTACTTGACAGCTGATAAAATGACCGCCATTTAAAAAAGTGTTGTCAACTTAAACATCTATAACTGTGTTACACACACCTTTTTAGTTTTAATTAAATTAAACGATTTATTAGATGATTATTCGGGTTTATACCCAATAATACACGATGGTGACTATACCACTTCAACGGAGAAGAGCTGCTGTATCAACTATTGTATCTTCACTTGATCACGTTTACCATTAGGCTGCTTGACTCCTAAGGGAGGCAGCTACTGTTTCAAGTGCTCGCTTACTGTTTCACTCAATTAGGTACAGAATGAGACTGACTTCTACCAAAGAGAGAGAAAGAGAGAGAGAGAGACTCTTTGTATACTGTTTTGAGCTAGAATTTTGTAGAAAACTCTAATTTCTCACATTTGCTACTGCCGACGTAGTTGTCTATATTCAGTGTAGGTGTTTATTTAAGTTTATGGCTCTTAATTATTCTGATAGTGAAAATTAGTTCATGGAATTTTAATTTACCATTTTGTTGCTGTTTTATGTTTATAAGATTTCCTAGAAACTTCTTGATTTGTTAACAGCTACAATAGGTCATTTCGTTTTACTTTTTTTTAAACCCAATTATCGTAACAATATTTAAACTTAAATTAGATTAAAAAGAAAAGTGTAAAAAGCTTTTAACGTGCGTAAAAGTCGTTTTGGTTAAATATTAAAAAAAATATAAAATCTTTTTATTAAATTATTTATTTTAAAAAATCGATTTTTGAAAGATTCTTCGCATATTCTGTTTCCCCTTTTTCCTGCAGTCGATTGCCAAAATTTGATGATATTCTGAAAAAATTTTTAATATCTCTTTTTTTATTTTTATATTTTACAGTTTCTTCTTTTACCGTGAGATTTATTATGAATGTGACAAATTTGTAGTTTTTTTTTAATATAATAAAATTTGTTTTTATTAAAAAAAGACGGTTTCTGGTTGATTCAAGGAAAATTAATTAGTAATTTAAATGTTGTGTGGGCGCCCTCTGTTGGCAAGTAGCTGTAGTCATATTATTCATGTGGTTGCTATTGTGAATGGTTGCTATATTTGCTAAGCAATTGTAAATATTCTTCTTTAGTTGCAATTTCTTGTTGGAAAAATTTTAAAATTATTTTATGTCTGGCTTCTTTAGACTCAAGGAACTGGATTTCCTTTAAAGATAATTGTGATTAAAGAAATAAAGTATTTTCTGGAACAGAGATTAGTTTTAGGGAACGTAAAGAACGATATTTTTCTATTAAAAACTTAGTGAATTAAATGTCGATCAAATAAATAATCTCATCTCAACTTTCACTGAAACTCTATGCAACTTTTCCACATTTTTTTTAGAAACTTCCGCTTTTCTATTTGACAACTTTGGCTCTCGCAGCTTGTGGTTCCAATATCCTGACTTAGACGGCAGTTTACATTTTTATTGCCTTTAAGTATTCACACCCCATTCGCTTTCCGCTGTTAAAAATCTGCACAAAAAAGTTGCAACTCCTTGTTTGTTAATGTTGCGAAAAATTGTTGTCAGCAACATTTTAATGTTGACACACATGAAGTCCAAAAGCATTTTAAAACTAAGCAGACTATAACCACCGCAACATTTTTTTTTATTTTTTTCGTATTAAATCTTTTTAAAGGATTTTGGCATTATTGTTGCCAGCAACATTTTAAAGTTGATAAACAATGAAGAAAGCAACATTTTATAATTTTTAATAAATTGACCAGATTATATTTTTAGCAGCATTGTTGCCACTTTTTTATGTGTGGTGTTCTTAACCATTTAAGAAAATTCGATAATATTAAAAATTAAAGGGTGTGCCTATATATCCTACTTATATATTTATGTATTTATATGTTTAAAGGAAATATTTTTATCATATATTTCAAAAACAAAGAACTAATACAAAAAAAAAAAAAAAAAATTTATATATTAAAGGGTGTCCTAGTAGGTCACATAATCTGACAAATATATACGGCTCTATCTTGAGAAGCATTTGAGTTATTTTAATCTTACAAAGAATGAAAATTTTAATGACTGCTTTTACAACAAGTATGAAATTGTGCTAATTAAAGGGTGCACCCATAGGTAATGTTATTTCATATATATGGCCATAAATTAAAAATCCTTATAGTCCAGTACTTGAAATTTAAAATAAATTCTATAATATTATGTCCACACGTACAAGTATAAAAACTAAAGGGTGTCCCCATAGGTGATATAATTTTATTTTTAATGACTCTATTTTTTAAAGCATTACAGCCAAATACTTAAAAATTACATAGCATGAAAATCTTAATATTTGCTTTAACAACAAGTATAAAAATGCCAATTAAAGGGTGTTCCCATAGGTTATATTTTTTCATATATATAGCATTTGCTTTCAAATCGTTATAGTCGAAGACTAGAAATTTTACCAAATAATACTATACCCACTATTACAAGTGTAAAAAACTAAAGGGTGTCCCCATAGGTGACATAATTTTATTATTCTATTTTTAAAAACATTACCGCCAAACACTTGAAAATTACAAAGATTAAGAACTTTAATGTCTGCTGCAAGTAAGTAGAAAATTGCCAATTAAAGGGTGTTCCCATAGGTAATGTTATTTTATACATATGGCATTAACTTTTAAACCGTTATTTCATATTACATATTTTTAAATCGTTATATTTAAATGCTTTAAATTTAAATAATACTACATTCACTATTACAAATATCTGAAACTAAAGGGTGTTTCCATAATTAGCATAATTTGGCTTATATGAATCTATCGTACAAACATTACAGTCAGACACTTTCAAATTACTTAGAATATGAATTTTGTTGTCGTCTTTAATAGCAAGCATAAAATTGCGAATTAAAGGGTGTTCTCATAGTTATGTTTTTTCATGTATACGGCCTTAATTTTAAATTCGTTATGGGCAAACACCCAAAAATTAACTGAAATTTAAATTATCTGCTATAAGTGAAAATATTAAATATTGTAAATTAAAGGGTGTCACCATAAATGCTACAATTTTATGTTTACGGTATTATTTTTGGAACCGTTTCAATTTGACAGTTAAAATTTGTTCAGAACGAGTACTTTTAAGTGCACTTTAACAACAAATATAAAATTGGAAATCAAAGCGTGTTCCCATAAACATTGCAATTTTAAACGGTTTTAAAACAGTTTTAATCACAAAACTTAAATTTAGACAGAAGGAAACTTTTGAATCTGCTTTAACAAAAAATAAAAAATTGGAAATTAAAGGGTGTCCCATTAAAGGGCGTCATTTGCTTTATATTGACCTATTTTAAACCGTCCCTATAATTAGACAATTTAAATACACACAGAACGAGTATTTCTAAGTGCACTTTAACAACATATATGAAATTGTAAATCAAAGGGTGTTCCCATAAACATTGCAATTTGCTGTTTACTGCATTACTTTTTAAAACCTTTTTAATCACACAACTTAAATTTACACATAACGAGTATTTTAAGGTCTGTTTTAACTAAAAATAAAAAAAATGGGAATTAAAGGGTGCCCCTCAAATATTATTATTTGACTTACATTTAAACCGTTCCTGTGTTTAAACAATTTAAATTTACACAGAATGAATATTTCTACGTGCAGTTTAACCACAAATATAATTTTGGAAATCAAAGGGTGTCCCCATAAATAATGCAATTTAAGGTTTATGGCATTACTTTTTAAAACCGTTTCAATCAGACAATTTAAATTCACACAGAACGACTATTTTTAAGTCTAATTTAACAAAAAATAAAAAATTGGAAATCAAAGGGCGCCCCCTTAAATAACATTATTTGCTTTATATTGACTTATTTTTAAACCGTCTCTGTAATTAGACAATTTAAATTTACACAGAACGAGTATTTTAAGGCATGCTTTCACAAAATAAAAAAAATTTTATATTAAAGGGTGCCCCTTAATTATCATCTTTTGACTTAAATGGCCTTTTTTAAACCGTCGCTATAATTAGACAAGTTTAATTTACACAGCACGAGTATTTCTGAGTGCACTTCAACAACAAATATGAAATTGGAAATCAAAGGGTGTCCCCATAAATATAGCAATTTAAGGTTTATGGCATTACTTTTTAAAACCTTTTGAATCACACAACTTAAATTTACACAGAACAAGTATTTTTAAGTTCGCTTTAACAAATATAGAATTGGAAATTAAAGGGTGCCCCCTTAAATGACTTAAATGATGCATTCAAAATTTTAAAAATATAAAATTGAACTTGTGTATAATAAATTCGATTTTATATACACTTCAACTCTTACTGTCCACAGGAAGAGGTTGAAGTCCTTTTTTTAAAAATTTAATTTTTTAATACTTTTTGCCATTCATAGAAAAAAAAATTATTTTTTTTATTAGAAAATTTAAATATAATTTAAAATTATACTTTGACTTTAAGTAACTTAAGCTTAATAAATTTGAATTTTTGAACATTTAAAAATATAATTTTTTTGAAAAATATGGCATCCTTGTTAATATTATATTACAGTTAAATGTCTAGTTAATAATTGTTCAGCTGTTATCAAAATACATTTCACATGACTGACTTCCTTTTATTAATGTTTCAATGATTATTAACCTGATTTATAACACTCCTACTTTTTTTCTCTTCATTTGTTCTTATTTACAGTTGCTGGAGCTGGAGCAAAGAGTTATTGAGGCTGAGGAAAGAGCTGAAGAAGCTGAGGATAAGGTATGTTGAAATATTTTATATGTAAAAGTATAAACACACAGTAACTGCTATTCACTCACTAAACACAACTAAAAAGGAAATAAAACACACGAACAAATAAGATAAAGATAGAGACAAGCAGAAGAGAGTGAGAACAGTAAAGGCTTTAATATGGCTGTTGTTTAAAATCGATTAGTAAGCACTTAAATGTTTATATAAAATACTTTGAAAACTGACCTCGTACTGTTGTTCGATTTTAAAATCAGCTACAGAATTTGAAAGAATATAACAACAGGGATAATTTCCATTTTTTTATAACACACCTCTTGCCAATCTAAAAAAGAAATTATCAACATCAAGCACCAACACGTGTCTCGAACATTAAAAGCTTTTGAAACTTTTCCATTTTTCTAATCACACAATCATAGGAAGGGATTTTTATGTTCAAATGGCAGAAGATGTAAATTCTAAAATGAAAACATTTCGGGTCTTGAGACTTGAAATATTTTTTTGGTTAAAGTTGCGAAGCAGAAAATTTAATTTAATCAATAGAATTATGAAGAAAGAAGAGAAGAATTTTTGAAAAAAATTGCTCTCTCTCTCGCTCTCTCTCTTCAAAAAATATGAGCTAAAGAAATTAAAATATAATGAAATGATTTTTTAATTTTTATAGGATTTTTCAATAAGAAGTTCAACAAAAAATTTAGATTAAAATGATTCAAAAATGATATCTGACAAATGTATACCACGACAACGCTCGCTAACAGATATCGATGCTTTCATCAAAATTTTGTATCACTTTTTGGCAAAATGGCGCTTCTATTTCGTTAATCACATCACGGATTTTGAGTTTAAAGGCTGAAAACAATTCGATTGACTCCGTATACACTCTGGCCTTAACATAACTCCACAAAAAATAATCCAGTGGTGTTAAATCTTATGATGTGGCTGCCCACTTAACTGCTGACTGCCGTGAAATCATGCAATTGGCGAATTTCGTTTGCAATAAATTGCTCGTTTCATTGGCTGTGTGGCATGTAGCAGCGTCCTGTTGATCTCACACCTCAGTGATATCCACGTCGTCAATAATAGGCCAAAATTGAGTAGTTAGCTTCTTGCGATAGCGCAATCCATTGACCGTTACCGTATTTCCAGACTCATCTTCGAAAAAAAGCTGCTCAATCATGCCTCCAGACCACACAGCGCACCACACATTGTTACGTTAAGCATGCAAAGGCAGCTCAATATTATCGCGTTAGGATTATATTAAGCTTTCAAGAAAAACCCTTAAAGGGAATTTGCTAGATTTTCTACAAAAAGCTACTATAAATTTTCCACGTGTTAAGTGTTTAAAGTTTCAAAGCTTCATATAAAGTCTAAAATCTTTCTAAAAAGTTGCAAATTTTTAAACAACTAAACATTAGGTGGAATACCGTGGAAGGTTCTTAAAAAAGAAATAATTAATATATATTTTACGCTTAAGAAATTTTTGGCCTTTGAAAGCTTTTTGATTTTATAGTTTTATTAATTCTTTATTTACATATTTCAAAGCAAATATTCACGTTTTTTCAAAGGGGTTTGCTAGTTTTACTATAAAAAAATATTAAGAAATTTCAACGTGTTAAATTTTTAAAAAGTTTTAAAGCTTCATATAGAGGCTAAAAGCTTTCTAAAAATTTTTAAGTTTTTAAATAACTAAACATTAGGTTGGTTACTGTGGAAAGTTCTTAAAAAGGAAGCAATCAAAATATTTTAAGCTTCAAGAAATTTTTGGCCTTGGAAAGCTTTTTTGATTTTATATTTTTATTAATTCTTTATTTATATATTTCGAGGCAAATATTCAAATTATTTCAAAGGAGTTTGCTAGTTTTACGAATTTTTAATGTGTTACGTGTTTAAAGTTTTAAAGCTTCATATTAAGGCTGAAAGCTTTCTGAAAATTTGCAAATTATTAAATAACTAAGCGTTAAGTAAAAGACTGTATAAAACACTTTAAAAAACACTTTTAAAAATATTTTTAAGCTTTAATAACAATTTTGGCATTTAAAAGCTTCTTGGCTTTATTTTTGTAATTGTTTATTTTTCATTTTCTAGGCAAATATTCCGCTTTTTTAAGGTTTTTACGCTTGAAATCAACTGCAAAATAATTAAAAAACTTAAAAGCTTTTAGGCTGCTATAAGCTTAACACAGGTTCAATTAGCCACAGATGTTTAAAACTGCAATACGTAATGAAAAACAGCTTAATTCGCAAATTCATGAATTTTAATTTTAAAAGGCTTTTTAAAAAAAGCTTAAAAGCTTTTAAGCTGCTATAAGCTTAACACGGGCTTAAATAGACGCAGATGTTTAAAACTGTAATACTTGTTAAAAAACACTTTAATTTACAAATTCATGAATTTTTCAAAGTTCTAAGCTTTTTAAGAAAGCTTTTTTAAATTAAAAAAAAAAATTGTGTATTTTATAATTTAAAGTATTTGAAACATGAAAAAATAAATTTAATATTTATGGTCCTCATTATTACCATCTTTATCAAATGCTGGTGACACTTGTTTGTGTCGTTGTTGTTATTGTTGTTGTTGTAGCCATTAGCACCCAACTGAAATTTGTAAAAATTTTTTCTATAAAAAAGTGAATCCCTTACAAATATTATAAACTCGGATAATGTTGTTTTAGTATTTATTGTTGTTGTTGGCAATAAGGTTTTATAAGGACAACAAGTCAATAAAAAAATATACGAAGCTAAAGGCCTGTTGTTGCACCACATGCTAATGCTGCAACAGTAACCCCTTTTGTATTTTAAAAACATTTAAACCCCAACATCCTGTTCTGTCCTGTCCTGCCCGTAACTTTGAAAATTAAGAGTCGTTTTGGTAAAGTTTTCATATCAAAATTATTGTGCTGTGTGCTGGGTTTGTTTCTTTGTTATCTGATTGGTTTGTCAGTTAAAGCCAAAACGGAAATAAGCATTAAAAGCAAACTCCTCCACCTTCGATTAATGCTTCAACAACACACAAACACACACACACACAAAGGAATAGAAGAGATGAAGGTAGCATTAGAGCCATGCTGTAGCATAATGTAGAGGGATTAACAAACGTTTCTAAAAATTGATACATCCACACCACGTTATTGGACCTTTTTTAGCTTTTGTTTTTGTTGTTATGTTTGTCATCATTAGGAATTTGTTTGTAACGTTTATTAACAAATCTCCAGGGTATGTTTTGTTGTTGGAACACAAAGACAAAATCACTAAATAAATCATGCAAATATGTGTAGACTCGGGTATTGAAGTTATTTTGCAGCCATAAAAATTAATTTATTGTTTCCGCACAGAACAAAAAAAAACAGGCTTACGGAAATGAGCAACCATTCCATCATTTTTTTTTTGCTAAGTAAAGGGTGTTTTTTATAGAGATATATAACTTTGAAATGGAAAAAAAACATAGATGAATTTGTATAAAGAAAATTAATGTTTTAAGCAACTGATGTCACAAAATAGTCGTTTGAAGCTTTAAGCTTTACTAAAGGTCATTGTGTTACTAAGCTTGAAAAGCCTTTTCTGTAAACCTTAAGGCAAAACTTGTATTAAGCTTTATACTTTTATTTTAAATTAGCTTAGTTATGATTATATAAAGCTTAAAGCTTTTAATTGATATTATTCTTGATTTTAAATATACTTTGTTGTTGTTGTTTTAAAAGCTTTGAGCTTTTACTGTTTTAGTCATTATCATACACATTTATTCATTTTTATTTAAAAAGCTTTAAAGCTTTTAAGAATTTTTTTCCAGCTCAATACTTTAAAATTTAAAAAATAACTGCAAGCTTTAGGTAGAATTTTAATTTAAGCATCTAAGGTCGGCAACTGGTTTGTGGTTCCAATTTCCTAATCATTTTTCCAATATTTGTGACCGTTAATAGGTGATAGCAATGCGAAGCGTTTCGCCCTTATTAGCGTAATAACTTCACATATCCCAAGAAAAAATAATCGAACAGCGTTAACTCGCACGATCCTGCAAACAAATTTATGGGTTCGAGACTATGAAACTGTGATTCCAAAACGTGAAACTTTTACGAAACACTTCCTGCAATCATAAATCAATTGATTTACGAGTTATGTGACATGTTGCGCCATCTTGTGGAAAAGTAACTTTCTGACCGGCATCCCTTTAAAAAAAAAGCCGGGACAAATCACTCCATCATCATCCCATAAAGCACACTAAACGGTCAGTTTTTTCTGGCTAATGCGTATCATTTAGAGAGAACGTGATACCAAAAGTTCCATAATTAATTGAATTAAGCGCTCTGATGGACCAGTATGTTGGTCGTAAAGCGAATGTAGTGCGCGATACGTATTTCGAAGAGAAATATGACTTTTCAAATAAATTTATTGTTGTTGTTGTTCAGCTGTAAGTCTATTCGTATTCAAATGCTAAATTAAACTCAACATAAATCATTTAACAGCTGACAAAATGGCCGCCAGTTAAAAAAGCGTTGCCAACTTAAAGTTCCATATACTCTTTATAAAGCTATAGAAGCACTTAAAGCTTGACAGTTATTTTTAAAATTTTATAAAGTTTTAAACTAAAAAAAATTCTTAAAAGCTTAAAGCTTTATTTTTAAAATTGTAAATTATTGGACCAGAAAAAAATTCTTAAAAGCCTAAAATTTTATTTTTAAAATTGTAAATTATTGGACCAGAAAAAAATCTTAAAAGCTTTAAGCTCTGTAAATAAACATTTTAATATCAGGGTAATGCTTTACAAGCCTTCCGTGGGTAATAGTAACTAAATCAATAAAACCTTAAAGCTTTTAAAACACCCAAATATATTAAAGTTGAAGTGTAACATTAAGTTAAAGCTTTAAGCGTTACATAATCATCATTCAGCCAAAAGTACAAGTATCTTCTTAAGATTTATAGAAAAGTCTTTACTAGCTCATTAACGTAATGTACCTTTGTAAAGCTTAAGCATTAAATTACTTTTTTCACAAAAAGCTTAAAGCTTTAAATGACTACTTTAAAACATCAGTGGTTTAAAGCATTAATTTACTATTTTCACAAAAATTAATAAAAATGTAAAATAATTTGTAAATACTTTAAGGGCCATATGAGCATTTCTAGACTTTTAAAATAAATGAAAGCTTTAGACTAAAAAATAGCTTTTAGTTCCATAAGGTCTTAAGCCAGAAAAGCTTAAAGTTTTTATTATATTTATTATTTTATCTGTATAAAATAACTTAATTTTAAAAAATATTTATGTTTTCCGTAAAAAAGTACCAAGTAGGGAGATGTAAACATTACATTTGGTACTTTTTGCCAAATCGTAGGCTTAAATTTGAAATAGGTTTGTGCTAATTTTACCAGGTACTATTTCAATTTTAAATGTCAAGCATTTTTAATTTAGCCAGAATGGATGCTAAGCAGAGTAGTGATTACAAAAAAGAAAAGATTGCAATATTTGGTACCTTTTGGCATAAACTGGTTTTACATGTTAAATAGGTTTACTTATTTGAACGTAAAACTTGAAAAAAAATAATATTCGACAAAGCAAAAATTTAAGTTACACAAAGGGACAAAAAATTTGGTAGTGTTTTTGGTACTTTTTTGGGCCTTTTTTGGTACTTTTCTGGTACTTTTTTCGCGTTTCTTTTTTAATTTGCAGAAAAAATATTTCATTTGCATTTTAAAGAGACAAACTAAATTTTATTTATTTTAGGTACTTTTTACACCAACAAAATGTCGAAGCAAAGTTTTTAGCCTAGAGGTACTATTAAAATTTCATATGTCAGCGATTTTTACTTTCCAGAATGGATGCTGAGCAGAGTAGTGATTACAAAAAAGAAAAGACAGCAATTTTTGGTACCTTTTTGACACATTCTGGTTTTAAATTTAAAATAGATTTGGTTAGATTTTAAGACATAACTTGGTAAAGTAAATATTCCACAAAGTAACATAAAGAGTAAAAAATTTGTTACTGTCTTTGGGCCTTTTATTGGTACTTTTTTTTGTGGTACTTCTTTAGGTTTTTTTTCATTTTCGAGAAAAAATACTTTATTTGTATTTTAGAGAGACAAAATAAAAATCATTTATTTAAGCTGATTTTTTTCATCAGAAAAGATACCAATATTTCGTACCTTTTAGCATATGGTGGTTTTACATGTAATATAGGTTTGCTTATTTGGATGTAAAACTTGGTAAAAGAAATACCCGACAAAGCAAACATTTAAGTTAAATAAAGGGGCAAAAAATTTGCTACTGTTTTTGGGCCTTTTATTGGTACTTTTTTAGGCTCTGTGTTGGTACTTTTTTGGATTTAATTTCATATGTCAGAGATTTTTAATTTAGCCAGAGTGGATGCTGAGCAAAGTTGTAAAAAAAAAATACAGCAATATTTGGTACCTTTTGTCATGTACTGTTTTTTTATTTAAAATAGGTTTGCTTATTTTAGCTTTAAATTATTGTAATAAAAATAATTTTTTTTAAACCCAAAAAAATGTATTTTAGTTCTTAATTATAATTAATTTTTTAAGCTTCTAGCTTTTAATTGATTTTGTAGCTGGAAATTATGCAAAAACTTTCTTTTAGTTTTATAAAAAAAAAGCTTCACGAGAGCTTTATTTAAAGTCTTATACAACCTTTATTAAATAACATCTGCACTCTTGGCGGATTTTAAGAAAATAAATATAAGCTTTATTTACGATTTTTTTAGAAGAGCTTAACTAAAGCTTTAGGGTTAAACTGCTACTTTTATCAAAAAAAAAACTATTAAATCAATTTATTTCTTTCTTTCTTTTAATTCATATTCATTCATAATCTTTAAAATTTTTTTCTTATTTATATAAAAATTTAAAGCTTTAAGTTAAATAAGGTGAAAGCTTTGCATTCTTAAATTAAAGTCTTTCATCCTAATAAACAATATTATTTTAAAGTTTAATTAAAAGTTTTATTTTTCAAAAATTTTTTAAAAAAATATTGAAACGATTTAAAGCTTAAAGAAAGCTTCATAAAATTTTACCACAGCTAATTAAAGCTTTAATTAAGTTACATAAATCGTTTTAATACTTCAAAAAACTTTAAAGAAAACTTTAAGAAAAATTTTTAAAGTTATAAATATCCTTTCATATAAATTGCACTCCCTTATAATGTCCTTGCTGCTTATTTCCTTTACTTAACAATGACTGAGTTGTGATTTAATAGTAAAATGCTACGTTAACCTTGGCGACCACCGTAACAAATTCAATTTCAGCATAATTTAAAAATATTTAAAATTTTACCCCAACATTTTTGTTAACTGCTTGTCGTCCAGTTTTTTTTTTCTTTCTTTTACTATGGATTTCACAAAATACTCCTCTTTCAAAATCAGATGTAAAAAAGTGTTTAAAGCTTTAAGGAGGGGAGTGTATTCACTTTAAAATTTATATATAGATTTTGAACAGGGATATAAATATTTATACTCATACGAGAGTGTGTACTTGACTGCCCTGTTCCCTTGAGATCTAGACACACACGCACACACAGACAGACATACAGACAGACAACAGGATTTGAAAATGATTATGATACTGTTTAGAAAATAATAAACAAATCAAATAAAAGGGGGAGCTTTTGAAAAGTAAATTTATTAAATTTACTTAGATTTAGAAGAATTATGGGGGAATCAAATAAAATTTCATAAATTTATGGCAAAAAGTTAAGGGTGGCCCGACCAAAGCTCTCAAATTTAATAACAAATAAAGCAAAAAGCTTTTAGGAAATAATCTTAATTTTTTTGTTTTACTTTAACAGAAGGATCTATGACAATTTTCTGTGGACCAAATGCTCGCCATGGCTTCGATGGCATACCTCTTTCCGTTGGAACAAAATTTTCAATGACTTTGAGACATAATTGAAGCTTAAAGCCATTAAAGTCTCGTGGCATCTCATGTTTTACTCTTGAATTATTTTGGGCTGATTGATGTACACGTTTTCTTTTAAATATTTCCAAAGAACGAAGTCCAGCGGTGTCAAATCACATGATTCTTGCCGGCCTTTTAATACGGCCACGACGTGAGATAACGAGGCCATTGTATTTCTTGCCCAAAAGAACCATTGTTTTGTTGTCTATGTGCCAAATGGTACTCGACTGTATAAAGCACCTATCGTTTAGGTCCGTATCCTTAATTACTAGCCACAAGAAGTCCGTGATTATTTTGGGATAGCGAGCATCATTCACAGTAACTATTTGAACAACCTCATTTTCGAAGAATTATAGCCAGATGATGGTAACTACGGCTTCAATAACAGATTTGTATCCTATGGTCCCCCCTCCCTCCCCCCGGGGGCACATTGACATGTTTTGAAGGAAGCTCACCGTCATTACATGTGTCAACGGGGGTAAAAGGGAGCCCAGTCTCCTTCAACGATAGCAGGAGCCAACTGGGCAATTCCACTATATTTTCACGGGAATCAGTAAAACCCCAGAGTTCAGCTATTTGTCTCTTTAGGCATTTAGCTGTTCTCTAACTGATTATTGAGGTTGGCCCTTCGGCAGTATCGTGGTGATTGTGGTTTCGAGGCCCTCGTATGACTTGTATGAGTCGGATCATTTACAATGAACACAACGAATGGTCCAAATCCAGTAAGCATGATTGCGATCGTATTCTTAAAAATTATTTATGCGTTCTGGACCAGGAGTTGGATAGTCTCCAACTCTTCAGCAAGGAGTGATGGCGGCGGCCTGCTTCGGGCTTTTGAAGATGCAACTAGGAGTGACTGTAGGATATACGTATCTGAAGGCCAGCTAGGGCTAGGATGATGCTACATTTCATCCATAGTGGTATGATCAACCGTCTAGTTATGGCCTACACAGCTAGATGCAGATGTAAATCTTATCATATATATCCCTATCACTCTCTCTATCTCTCTCCCTCTCTCTCCCTCTCCTAAGATTCCTGGTCGTCACACAGACGTAAATCTTATCACGCATCTCTATCCTACGGTTCATATTTTTACTTTTATTTGGGTACGGTTTTCCGTCGACCCTCGTCAAATTTGGTTTGTGAACAACCCGGTTTCGGCTGTTTGCCATCTTCAGTGTTCTTTCCGTACTCCTTCATATTCATATTTTCATATTTTTCATATTTCATATTTTTAATGACGCTGACACATCATTGAGGTTAAAATGTCGTTAACGTTACGAATAATTTCATCCTTTAACTCCTGAAATATTGTTGACCCATTAACGTTTCCTTTTTCTTTAAAATATCCCGGAAAGAAAGAAGTCCAAAGGTTTGAAATCAATCACATAATCGTGGCAGTCAATTAACATCACCACGATGTGAGATAGATAACATGGCCATTACATTTCTTGCGCAAAAGTCGATTTGGTTTCGTTGGCTATAGCGAAAGTATTGCCAGCCTGTTGAAACCACTTATCGTCTAGGTCTGTATCCTCATTATCCGGGCGCAATAAGTCCCTAGTCATCTCGTGATAGTGAACACCATTCTCAGTAACTGCTTAAACGACCTCACACTCAAATAAGTACATCCCCATGACACTGCCAGTCCTATTAATCGCACCAAACAGTCACTCTTTGTGGGTGCAGTGACTTTTTAATAGTCACTCGTAGTTTCCCATTCGCCTAAATGCAGCAATTCTGCTTGTTAAGGAATCCACTGAAAGAAATAAGCTTAATGGTGTCAAATCCCATGGCAGCCAATTAATATGGCCATGACGTTAGATAACACGGCCATTTAATTTTCCGCTCAAAAGAGCTATTGCTTCGTTGGCTGTATGGGAAGTGGCAGCATCCTGCTGGAAACACATATCGTTTAGGTCCGCCTTCTCAAGAACTCCCTAATCATCCCGCGATCGGGAACATCATTTACAGTGAATGCTTGGATGACCTCATGCTCAAAAAAGTATGGCCCGATGACCCTTTAACCGCCCCCAAACAATCACTCATGGTTTCTCATTTGCCCAAATACCACTATGTTGCTTGTTAACGGATCCACACGGAGATGAAAATGTGTCTCGTTGCTGAAGATGATTTTCTTTTAAAAGTCACTTTTTTCTGTCGGTTCTACCAAACATTTAGCGTCGACATATTGACGAGGCTTGAAATGGTTAGTAGGCTTCTGGTCTTGAGTTAATTTAGCCTTGTAAGCGTGCAAATTGAGATCTTTTTTCGAAATCCGCATCACTAACGTTCGCGAGATAGATGCATGTTCAATTCATCGACACAATGATGAGTTGAGGTTGACGGCTCGTTTGCCAATCTATCCCGAACAACATAATAATACAAACTTGTTGAGCATGTACAGATGTTTTTACATTTGCTAAGGACCCAGTTTGATGAAATTTGCGAACAATTCTCCCAATTGTGAACACATTAAGTCAATTTTGCTGATCGGAAAAAAACCTCACAAAATGCGCGAAATGCAGTTTGATTTGAAAAGACTTTAGCAATCTTAGTGCGCTACTTGAATACCGAAACAAAGAACTGTCAGACCATGTTCGGCAAAAAACTTGGCGATAAGGTTTGCTCCCCAATAGCATCGTACATTATTGTTGGGCCACTCTTTATATATAAATTTTTTTAATCACAATCTCATACGCCCATTTGTGTAAAAGGCTTCAGCAATCTTAATTCGCTGCTCAATTGTGTACCTTTCCATGGTAAAATTTGTCAACAACTGATATAAAGAAATGTCAAATTATGTCGAGCACGAAACTTGATGTTCAGATTGGCTCACAATTAGCATCGTGCATTATGGTTGGGCCACCCTTTATACATAATTTTTTTTTTAATCACAATCTCTCTAAACTCTTAATTTTTATTTCTCGATTTTAATTTCAAGAGCCAGCTTGCGGTTCGAAGGACCTTCCAAATATTGGGTTCGAAAGACCACAAAAAGCTATATCTATCAAAATAAAAGCTTTAAGTTTCTTATTTGCCTTCCTTTTGTTTAAAATTCAATTGAAAAATCAAATAAATTTTTTGTGCTGAACGCACTCTAATTACTTTCATGAAGACGCCATTGTTGCCCGCAATGAATTTTCTGTCTTCAACTTTTCTCTGTTTTTTTTTTTTAGAAAAAAAAAACATTTAGAAAATTATATAACAAATAAAAGACTACCTTTTTCTTGTTATTGTTATAAGATTTTTTTTTCTCGCAGCCTTCTGTTACTGTGGAAAGTCATTAGCAAAACTTTTTTATAAGGGATGCATAACAGAAAAAAAGAGGGAGATAAATATCTATAAAAAAATGACAATAGACGAAAAAAAAATTAATAATTGAAGTTCTAAGAAAACATGTTTAAATAGGATTATGAAAAAAAAGCTTCAAGGAATATTTTTATGTCAAAAAGCAGCGCTTAAATCTCTTTCTAGAAAAACTATATTTTTTTTGTTCAAAATTAAAGTTGACTCCAAAAGCTTTTGTAAAAGTCTGGTGGCCTAATAAGACAAATTTTTGAAGAACATATTTTTGAGCTTAACTTACAGCAAAGCAAATAAAAATCTTGCTAAAAAAGCCTTAAAGTTTAAAAGTAATTGTAAGCTTTTAAAAAAGCTTTATTTAAAAAAATTAAACCTTAAAAGAGACAAAGCTCACAGCATTCACTTTTTTGGAATCTTTAAAAAAAAACAATCTTTGTAAATTTTTTTGCTTCAAAGCTTTATTTAAAGCTTTAAAGCTTTTGCAATAAAAAATAGCTTAAAGCTTAGATAAATAAAGAGGTATATATAAAACCTTAAAAAATTTGCGAATTTTCAAAAAAATGGCTTGAGATTAGTAGAGCTTTAAGCTTAACAAGTTGTGGATCCTTATTTCTTTTAATAATGTCCAGTCTATAAAAGAACTTAAGCAACACCTCATGTTTTTTGAAAGATTTAAAAACGTTTCTTAAAATTGAACTGATTTTATTTTCTAATAATAAAGCCCCTCAGCCTTTTTTGGATGCTATCTGAAAGTATCGTCTGTTGCCATTTTAAAATTATCAGATCTTGTTTTAACACTGTAGAATAGTAATGCTTTACCATTTTAATTAATAACAGGATTTAGGGTTCAAGGCCTTAAGATCATACATTATATAGCTTTTAAAAAATAAGAAGAAGAGCCTCTTGCTTAAAGAATTTGATCATTATTTGATAGTGTAGCACAATCACAATTTTCTCCCCTTCAAAATGACTAAACTGACAGATATTTTCGAAGAAAATGTCAGCTGTAAATGTTTCCTTTTTTAATTTATTCGAATTCCTACTTAACCTAGAGTGTAGTAGCTGTAATACATAAGCACTAAACGATAGAAACTTGGATTTGCTTTCGAAGCTTTATCAAGTTTTTATGGGCAAATAACAACACTTCATTCTTGTCATCAAGATCATGGTTTCAAATACTTTATAACACAGTGAATTTTTTCTCGCTGCAAACAGTGACTTCACTAAAATCTTTTCCATAAAATATTTTACTTTTCGAAACATTTTCACCCAAAAAAAAAGTAGCATAAGAAATAGTACTATCTTGAAAAATACTATTCCTCTGAAAAAAAAGTAATTTTCACTATCCTTCTTATGATTTTTAAATTTTTGGGAGATTTTTATAAATTAAAAAAAAAGTAGCAAAAAAGTACTATTTTGAAAACTACTATTTGTATTCAAAACAACAACAAAAAACAGTAGATTATTGCTTGTAGTAGATTTATTGCTTCTTTTTAAATTTTTTCAAGTTTATACATTTTTATAAAACAGTAGTAAAAATATTACTATTTTAAAAATATCAATTTCACCAAAACTACAGTTAAAAACCTAATTTAAAATAAACCCACCTGGTTATTACCCACATCCAAAAATTATTTTAAAAAAAGGAGTAGAAATATTACTTTCTGGAAAAATATATATTTTTTTAAAAACTTAGCTTTTTGGCTAACAGCTTGATTTTAGAAAAAAAAATGTATGGGTAAAAAATTTAGTATTTTTAAAAAAGTAGTGGAAATTGTATTATTTTTAAATCAACTATTTAGTCTTGATGGAAGTAGTATTGGTTTTAGTGATTTTGTAGTTTAAACATTTGCAACAAAATTTTTTATTTATTAAGATAAATTCTTTAAAGAAAAATTAGTACTAAAAATACTTCTTAGAAAATTTTTCTTAATTATAAAGTACTTAATTAGTTCTTGAATAACTTATCAATAACTTATCAAAAATATAGTGGAAAACGGTGTTTTTAAGCTGAATTTTTTTAATTAGTTGGAAGGGTTCCTTAACTACTTTTAAAGCTTAAAGTACTTAAGTACTTTTTTAAGCAGCAAGTAAAATAATTGTGCAAAACTATTATTTTAGTTGTTTTGGGTAATTTTGTACTTCCAAAAAACTTTTCAGTAATAAAATTTTAATTTTTAGATATAGTAGTAGAAATGCTACTTTTTTAAAAAGTAGTTTATTATTATAAATCATGTAACAAATTTAAGCTGAAGTTTTGTGTTTTACTACTTGAAGTAATTACTGTCTTTTAAAATTACAGTTAAGAAAAAGTAGTAGAACTGCTACTTTTTTAAGAAAAAAATATTTTAAAAAGGCTTTAAATAACCTTAAAATTTATTTTTATAAAAAAAATCATTTATTTATATTAAATTACATTTGTTTAAAAAAAAGTAGTAGAAATAGTACTTTTTTTAAAAAGTAAATTATTATTATTAAATATGTAATACATTTAAGCCGAAACTCTATATTAAATAATTACTTTCTTTTAAAATTATGTTTAAGAAAAAAATTTTTAAAAGACTTTAAATAATCTTAAAAGTTATTTTTATAAAAATAATCAGTTGTTTATATAAAATTTAATTTGTTAAAAAACAGTAGTAGAAATACTATTTTGTTTAAACAAAGTAGTAGAAATGCTACTATTTTTAAAAAGTGGTTTATTATTAACAATCATGTAACAAATTTAATATATAATTTTGTGTTTTACTACATGAAGTAATTACTGTCTTTTAAAATTACATTTAAGAAAAAGTAGTAGAACTGCTACTTTTTTAAGAAAAAAATTAACAAGGCTTTAAATAATCTTAAAAGTTATTTTTATAAAAACAATCAGTTATTTATATTAAAGTACATTTGTTTAAAAAAAAGTAGTAGAAATACTACTTTTTTAAAAATGTTTGTTTTATTTGCAAACTAACATTACTTTTATTTTATAGTAATTTTCAATATTAAAAGTATTTTTAATAATATTTTTATGATTATATAAATAAAAGAAAAACATAATTTGGAAATAATATTATTTAGTACCAGAAATAGTACTTTTTTTCAATTACATTGTTCTTGATTTTTATGCCCTGTTTTTTAGTAAAGTTTGTTTTTAAAGCTAAATTTTGCAATTTTTCTACTAATTTAAAGATTTTACAAAAAGTAGTAGAAATACTACTTTTTCAAAAATACCTCAAAAGCAATATTTAGTAGCAAATTAATGTATAATCATTCATTTTATTGGAGAGAATTTTCTTATTTAACTTCCAGTAGTGGGATTAATGCAAAATATTTCATAAATCAACTGGCGTACAAACCTTTTTCTCAATTCCTACAAGTGGCTCATTAAATATGTAAACAAATAGCTGGTCACCTTTCTTCAACACATATAAAAAAACCAAAACTCTGTTTTTGTTAGCAAAAACAAAATCAAAAGCTCTCTTTAACTCAATCTGCGAGAAGAAATCACTCTCTAACTGTAGCTCTAACTCAAAAAAAGAGAGCACAGTTACAAATTGATTTTTATTCATTCATTGCCATCAAATTATACGTTTTACAACAATAATGCGAGTAACAACAACAACAAAGATGAGTAAGGAAATACAATTAAACAGAGTTGTTTTAGAATTGTTAGCAAAATGGGGTGGCTTTCTTAGGATTTTGTTTTTTTTTCTGTGTTCTTTCAAATTAAAATATTAAAAAGGGGATAAAATTAAAGGACATAAAAGAAAGGTATTTAACAAAAACAACATTATGTAGAGAAAAAAATAAAATAACAACAGCAACAACAATTGCTTCAATTACAACAAGACTGCAACTAAAAACGGAAAGAAGTAAAGAAAAAGTTTGAAAAAATCTTCCAAAAAAATGACAACGAAAGACGCGTTTTAAACGTGTTTCGAATTAAATCTTAAAGAAATTAATAAATAAAATTAAGAAATCAAATAAAGTGTAAAGTAATAATAAAGTTAAAGCAAACAAATAGTGTATTTTATAATAAAAAAATAATAAAAAATTATAACAAAGTAGCTAAAAAGGTTAAACAACAAATCTTGCCCTCTTGCAGAGATTTTGTCGATTCTTAACAAATATGAAAACAAAAACAGAATTTAAAAACAAGTTTTATTAAATTTATAAAAAAAGTTAATTCAATAACCAAAAAAATTTATAAAATTTGTTTAGAAAAAAGAAAAACTTAGTTAAAATATTTATTTATCATCCACATTCCACAATAGAATAAATTTTGACATTTCATTTTGCTGTCATTATTTTACATCTAAATGAGAGCAAAGGAAAATATAGAAAGAATGGAAAAAAGAGTTAGAGCGCCTGCGATAAAAGTGTCATTCTAAATTATAAAAATTGACATTTTTTTACATGTTTATAGTAAACAACAACAACAGCAAAAAGTGTCAAATATTGTTTTTGTATATAAATTTGTCAGCAGCATAAAGTATAAAGGAATTGTGCAATTAATTGTCTTCCTGTTTTGCAACAGTTTCCGCTTCTTAAAACTCTGATTTAAGAGAAACAAACTACAATAATATAACACCAATTTACTTTAAAATTTAAGACCCAGCAAAAAAAGTTCCTAAATTTAATTCCTGAAATTGATAACATATTTTTTTAATAATTTAAAAAAAATTAAAAAATATTGAAATTTGCTAATTAAAAAAAATTTTTAATAAACAAGTTTTATGCTGTTTAAGCATTTTCTTAAAAAAGTAGTGAAAATACTACTATTTAAAAAAGTAGTAAAAAATACTACTATTTAAAAAAGTAGTAAAAATACTATTGTTTTTAAAAATAAAATTGTATTAAAAACAATAAAAGTATATATTCAAAAAAGTAGGAAAAATACTACTATTTCAAAAAGTAGTAAAAATACTATTGTTTGTTAAATAAATTTTTATTAAAAACAAGAAAAGTACATATTTAAAAAAGTAATAAAAATACTACTACTTAAAAAAGTATTAAAAAGTAATACTATTTAAAAAAGTTGTAAAAATACTATTGTTTTTAAAATAAATTTTTATTAAAAACAAAAAACGCTGGCAGCTTAACAAGCATTTTAATCAATTTTTGTATATGAATATATTAGTAGAAATACTACTATTTAAAAAAAAAAGTTTTTTAAATATATCAAAACAAATTTTTTAAAATAACATCCTTTTTCTATGAGCTACAAAGAGATAGTAGTAGTGGAACTAGTACTTTATAATATTTACTTCAGTTTTTTTCAAAAAATTTTATTTTATATTTTACATAAAATTTATTCCAAATTCAATTAGTCATAGATTTGTTTTGCTTTGTTGAAATTGTGAATTGTGTGGAAAAATGAATAGACATTTTTCCAATGGTACTTATTTAGAAATCTGTTTTCCGTAGTAAAAGTACTACTATTAGTAAAATCGATTTTAAAATGAAAGTATTATTGGCAATGGATTTTGAAATGAAAATATTGTTGAAAACACGTTGTGTTTAACACATAAAAATATATTTAAATTAATTAAGAAAAATAGTACTTTTTACAAAAAAAAAAAAAATAAATTATTACTATTAAACAAGGTACTTTTTGCAGAAAAAGTACTAAAAATACCAATTTTTTTTATATCTATAGTTATAGTTATCATCATTAATTATTTTGATAAGTGCAGTGCAATTTTAAAATAGGAGTAGAAATAGTACCATTCTGAAAACAGTAGAATATAAAATGTCAAAATAAATTTTTATAAAATATCGTAATATTTCTACGAAAATACAGAGAGACTTAATTTTTTTGTAATTTTTATTCAATTTTAAAAGTCCTTTTTTTTTAAAAGGAGCAAAAATACTGCTATTTTATAATGAAATTTTTCATAAAATTTTATTGCAAATCCCACGCGCTATGTCTATGTTTTACTTCAAAAGATGTAGATATTGTAAATATTTCAAAAAAAGTAGTATATATTTTGCCCATTGGCACTACTATTTTCGGTAGTAGGAAAGCAGCTATTAAAACGATTTTAAATAGAAAGTAAATGTTGTGCATAACACATAGAAATATTTTGAAATTAATTTAAAAAAATTTTTAAGTACTTTTTTTAAAATAAAGTACCAAACAAAGAACTAATTGTTTTTAAATATAACGATGATAATTACAAATATAGAATTTTCATTATTTATAATTGCGACAAGTGGAAAGTAATTTAAAAAAAGGAGTAGATATACTACTATTAGTGACAAAACTTTTTGCTAAAAAAATTATCAGATAAAATATATTTGTTATTGTTGTAGCTAAATACTTCTTTTAAAATATTTTCCTAGGTAATTTTTTTTTAAAACGTGATAAAAAAGTACTAATAAAAACAGTTCTTTTCTTAAAAAAAGTACTACAACAAATTTGGATTTTTAAATAATTATTTTTTGTAATTAATATCATTTATATTAGCTTCAATCATTGGAGTGCAATTTAAAAAAGGTGTAAAAATACTATTGCTACTACTTTTTTCCTAAAAAAATTATCGCTATTATTGCTATGGTAGCTTAATACTTCTTTCCAACTATTTTTCTAAGTAATTTCTTTTTAAAAAAAAATTTCAAAAAGTAATAAACAAAGCAAAAGTACCAAAAAAAATTAATATTAACTTTTGTAATTAATATCACCTATAACTTTAATAAGTTGAGTGCAGTTTAAAAAAAGGTGTTAAAAAAGTACTAAAAAAATTATGAAAACGATATAGTAGTTAAATACTTCTTTAAAATTAGTAGCAGATTATAGGGACACTTTTTTAAAAATATTTTTTTAAACCAATCAAACCTGCCTTTTAATTAAAAAGCTTTGATTTTTCTTTATATTAGAAAAAAAGTACTTATGTATATTAAAAAAAAGTAGTAAAAAAACTCCTATTTGAATTTTTTTTTTGCGTATTAACAATTAAAAAAAAGAAAAATTAAATATTTCAAAATTCTCATTTGTTTTAGGTCAATTGTAGTAAGGGAACTTTAAAATAAGTAGCAGATTTAGTAGTTTTATTTAAATAAAAAGCAAATTTTTTTTATAAAAATTAATTCAAAGGTAATTTTTTAAAAACATTTTTTTTTTCAAAAAGGTATTACTACTATTATTTTAAACGTTAGTAAATGAAAAAAACATTAGTATAGGAGGCATATAAATGTAAAAAATATTTAAATAAAAATTAAACTATTTTTTTTTAGAATTTAGATCGTTAAAAAATAAGTAGTAAAAAAACTACTATTTGAAAAAATAAAATAAAAATATTTTTTTTACTTTAATACACAATTTAAAAAAAAGGAAAATTTAATATATTAAAATTCTCTTTTAGCTCAATTGTAGTAAGGGAAATTTAAAATTAGTAGCAGATTTAGTAGTATTTAGAAAAAAACAATTTTTTCTAAAAATTTATTTAAAAGGTAAAAATAATAAAGATTAGAGTATTATTAAGGGAATTTTTTTTCAAAAAGGTAGTAAAGCTACTACTATTTTTTTAAAACGTTTGTAAATGAAAAATGATTCATATAGGAGGCATTGAAATGTACAAAAAATATTTAAATAAAAATTAAACTATGTTTTTTAGAATTTAGATCTTTTAAAAAGAGAAGTAGCAAAAATACTACAATTTATAGTTTATTTAAAAAAAGCAATTTTTTTATAAAAATTTATTTAAAACGTAAGAATGTTAATGATTATTAAAGTGATCTTTTTTAAAACATTTTTTATAAAAAGGTAGTAAATCTACTACTATTTTTTTAAAACGTTTGTAAATGAATAATGATTCATATAGGAGGCATTGGAGTGTAAAAAAAATATTAAAATAAAATTTAAACTGGGTTTATGAAAATTTAGATCTTTAAAAAAAGTACTAAACAACTACTTTTTATTAATGTATATATTTTCAAATCGTAGATAATTTGTAATAAAAAAAAATAATAATTTAGCTATTTTTTTAGAAGTCTAATTTTGGTTTTCTGGTATTTATTTTCTTATATTTTTATTACTTTTGACGTTTGACGTTTTGAGCACTTAAGAAATTTGCGAAGTTTTGAAAGGAATTGAATTTATAAAAATTCTTTAGGGGAGTCTCATTTGCTTCATTTGGAGAATATAAAACATGAAAGAAACCACAAAGTATTATAGAAAGTTTCCTGGCACGTTTTTTCTTATGAAACAAAATATTAATAAATATGACAGCTGCTATGAATTGACAGTTAAAAGAAGTTTTTCAAAAATTTTCTATTATTTTTTTAGCAGAATTGTATTTAAATTAATAACATTTTTAAAAGAAATTAATTAAAATTGTTGAATTTTTAATAATTTAGTTTGACATTTGATTTAAAGCGCAGGTCTTCTAAATCTGCTGGCTGTCCATATGTAAGCACAGCATTGCCAGCTGCAATGCATACTTCAAACTTTTTTAAGTCTTTTTTAACTTAATTCAACTATAATGAATAAAAATTCTTGACACCATTTACAGCAACAACAACAACAAAAAATAAAAAGAAAAAGCAAAAACTTATACAGACGTCAAAAAGAAAAACAAAGTCAATTTAAAGAGTGTAACAAAAGAAAATAATTAAGTGAAAATTTTAGAATAAAAATTTCGAAAGCAAAAATGTGTTTTGTGTTAATAAAAATAAGAATATTATGATTAAAAAGGAGTTTTTATTAAAAAAAAATAATAATAATGGATAAAAATGAAAAATGCCATAAACCTTGATAAACAAAAAGTCTTAATAAAAGTGAAAAAGAAACGTCCAAAATAATCGTAAAATTTCCAATGCATTTTTTTATATAAACGTACACACATACACACTCACACACACACACACCTATATATTGGTGGAGTTTAGTAAAGTTATTTATTCTACTTCTTTAAAAATTAAGTAGAAAAATAAATTTTGTTTGTGTATTCTAATAATTAAAAATTTACGAAACAAGTTAAACAACGAAAACTTTATGAATGGATAACTATAGGAAAAAGGTGGGTAGAATTAACTTTTACTTTTAAAGCATTTAAAACAAAAAAAAACGTAGTCTACTTCAAGGCTGTTAATTACAATATCTCTAAAACATTACATATATGATATAATCAAACATGTTGTTATATAAAATGTCATAAATCCACTTTATTTAAAACCTTTTTTTTAATCTCCTCCACCGAATGAAATCAATAATTTTTTTTTTTAATTTTTTATGTGTTAAAGTTGAATGACTTTGCCCTGAACTTACAAGCAATTCAATCATTCAATTGCTTAAGAGCAAAAAACAAAAAACAATAAAAATACAACAACAGCTTAATGGTATACAAAAGGCTAAAAAGCAACAATAACAAAACCCTACAATAGTTTAAGGAAATTGTTTTCCTTTGAAGAGGATATTGTAAGAAAAATGTGAAAGGACAAATAACACATAATATAAGAAAATATGTATTATTACACAACAAAAACAACAAAAGCGTGCTTTAAAAACTTTATTTTTTCACATTTTGCAATTTTTTTAAAAAGGTAGTAGATATACTACTATTTTTAAAATGTATATTTAAGCAAATGTTTCATTGCAAATTAAATTAAACCCAATTGTAGGCTTAAAGCTACATATTTAGTACATAATTTAGTACTTTTTACAAACTCTGCAATTTTTAAAAAGGTAGTAAAAATATTACTATTTTTAAAAAGTATATTTAAGCAAATGTTTCGTGGCAACTAAACTTAAAACCATTTTTAAGCTTAAAACTACATATTAAGTACATAATTTAATACTTTTTAACAAGTTAGAAAAATACTACTATTTTAAAAATTGCGCTTGCAACAAGAAAACAATAGTAAAACACAAATAAAGTACATGCCACTTTATAATGGACATAAAAAAATTATTTGGTAAAAAGGGAGTAAAACAACTACATTTTAAACGTATATTTTTATCACAAAACTAACTGTTTTTGTCAAAAATATACCAAAAATTATGAGTAAAAATTTTAATATTTTTTAAGAAGTACTAAAAATACTACAAAAACAGTTAAACATGCTTTAACACTTTATATTTTTCTAATTTTGTAACTTTTTCAAAAAAGTAGTAGAAATACTACTACTTTCAAAATGTATATTTAAGCAAATATTTCATGGCAACTAATCTTAAAACCATTTTGAAGCTTAAATCTATATATTTAGTACATAATTTAGTACTTTTTAACAAGTTTGAAAAATACTACTATGAAAAAATGTCGCTTTCAACAAGAAAACAACAGTAAAACACCAATAAAGTACATGCCACTTTATAATGGACATGAAAAAAATTATTTCATTAAAAGGTAGTAGAAATACTACAGTTTTAACTTATATATTTTTTATCAAAAAATTTGCTTTTTCAACAAAAGCTTAACTTTACTAAAAAATTATTGGTTAAAATTTTTTGAAAAATACAAAAAATATTACAAAAGCAGTTGAACATGTTTTAAAACTTTACTTTTTTCTAATTTTATAAGTTCTTAAAAAAAGTAGTAGAAATACTACTATTTTCAAAATGTATATTTAAGCAAATATTTCGT
The DNA here is from genome assembly GCA_030448955.1 of Trichopoda pennipes. NCBI lineage: Eukaryota > Metazoa > Arthropoda > Insecta > Diptera > Tachinidae > Trichopoda > Trichopoda pennipes. Next base: position 2,242,444 of record JASKUP010000056.1, on the reverse strand, counting down.
GGCAACTAAACTTAAAACCATTTTGAAGCTTAAAACTACATATTTAGTACATAATTTAATACTTTTTAACAAGTTAGAAAAATACTACTATTTTAAACATACCACCTGCAACAAGAAATCTTGTAAAACGAAAATAAAGTACTTAAGACATTATTATGGGCAAAAAAAAATTTCATAAAAAGGGAGTAGAAATACTACCTATATTTTTATTAAAAAATTAGTTTTATTAACGCCGTTCATACCGAACAAACAGCTTGCAAGGACATAAAGTAATCATAAAAGTTTTTATCAAAAAATTATTGGCGAAAATTTTAATATTTTGTAAAAAGTACCAAAATACTACTATTTTCTAAATAAAAACCTAAGCAAAAAATTCTTTTAAGTCAACTTAAAAACTATTTTTACCTTAAACCTATGTACTTGGTTTATACCCTACTACTTTTTAGTAACTAACAAAAATACTACTATTTAATATGAAGAATACTATTGTAAACCGAAAAATAGTAGCTTCTTTATTTTGGGCCTAAAAAATTAATTTATCTAAAATCTAGCTTCACATAAAATTTAAGTTTAGAAAATAAGCTTACTGGCCTCAAATTTAGTATTTTTTAAAAAGTACTAGAAACACTACTATTTTTGAAATATAGATCTAAGCAAATATTTTGTACCAAATCGATTTAAATCCTTGTTTTACCCTAAAACTAAATATTCAGTACATTTTAGCAGTTAATAGAAATACTACTATTTATATTAAGTTCAAATTTTAGTACCTTCTAACAGTTAATAAAAATAAAACAATTTAAAAAATGACAATTTTACCAGGAATATAATTGAAAACATGTTATGAAATAAGTCAGATTGTTTATTATTGAAATTTTAAAATTTGTATTTTAAAAAAGGAGTAGAAATATTACTTTTTGGAAACGTATTTTTTTTAATAAACTTAGTGTTTAGTACTAAAAATACTACTGTTTTAAATTTTTACAAGTTATGAAGTACTTATTTACTTTTTAAATAACTTATCAAAAAATAGTGAAAAACTGTGTTGTTAAGGTGAATTTTTTAAATCAATTAGAAGCGTTCCTTAACTACTTTTAAAGCTAAAGTACTTAAGTACGTTTTTTAAGCATCACTTCAAATATTTGTGAAAAAATATTATTTTTGTTTTTTTTAGATAATTTAGTATTTCAAAAAAGCTATCTAATAATGAAATTTTAAGAGAGCTAGTTTTTAGAAATAGTAGTAGAAAAGCTACTTTTTTAAAAAAGTAGTTTATTGTTATTAATAATGTTGCATTTAAGCTGAAACTTTGTGTTTTACTATATGAAGTAATTACTGTCTTTTAAAATTATATATAAAAAAAGTAATAGAACTGCTATTTCTTTAAAAAAAAATTTAAAAGGCTGTAAATAATCTTAAAACCCATTTTTAGAAAAAAATCCGTTATTTACATTAAATTACATCTATTTAAAAAACGCAGTAGAAATACTACTTTTTTAAAAAAGTAGTTTATTATTATCAATCATGTAACAAATTTAAGCTGAAACTTTGTGTTTTACTACATTAAGTAATTACTGTCTTTTAAAATTACATTTAGGAAAAGTAGTAGAACTGCTACTTTTTTAAGAAAAAAATTTTAAAAAGTCTCTAAATGATTTTAAAACTTATTTTTAGAACAAAACTTAATTGTTTATATTAAATTACATTTGTTTATAAAAAAGTAGTAGAAATACTACTTTTTTAAAAAAGTTTATTTTATTTAAAATCTGACGTAATTACGCTTTCATACGAAACTAACCTGTTTTCTTGGGAGGCCAACAACTTTGTTTTGAATTTTCCGTGTTTTTAAAATAAAATTAATTTCTTTTATGCAAAAATTGTTAAACCATTTTTTGTGGCTGCCCACTAATGTCATCAATAACTTTGTCACATCAATTGCAAATTGATTTATCGATTTATTTGATTTGTTATAATTCACAAAACCAAAATTCACTGAACAAAATTTCCTTGTGAAATCAAAAGACATGATTTTTTATGATTTTCTCAACTGCTTAGAATTTCAATTTTGTTTTTATTTTTGTTGTTTTTGGCAACATTTCAAAGGAACTTTACGATTTGTGTGTAAATAATATGGGCGCTTTCTAATAATTCCATGTCATATTTTTCTTTATTATCTCCACTTCAGCAAAAAAGGTTAGACTTAAGTTTGTCGTTACGTTTGCAGTTTGTAAAATGTTTAAAATGTTTAAAATCTTGTGACTCCTTAAGGTGAGCGTAATACTTTCTGTACGTAAAGAGACCTTGAAGTATGCAACTACAATCTCAAATCTCTTCGCAGTTGCTTAGATTGTTGCCAGAAACATTTTGCTGTTGTGAAACATGAAGCCAGAATCAATTAGTGCTTTTTGACAAATACGGAAGACCAGTATGTTGAGTAATTTGCCGCGCACGACCACCTTGTGCAATTAGTGAATGAAGCAACACACATTCCTTGTGGTGAAGGGTAAGATTTACATCTGTACCTAGCTGTGTAAGCCATAACCAGAGGGTGGATCATACCACTGTGGATGAAATGTAGCGTCATCCTCGCCCTAGAAGGCTTTCAAATACGTATATCCTCCAGTCACTCCTAGTTGCAACTTTACAAGTCCCGCCGCAGCCTCTATTCCTTGCTGAAGAGTTGGAGACTATCCAACTCCAGAACGCATTAAGCTTAATAAAATTTTAGAACACAACCGCAATCATGCTCACTGGACCTGGACCATTCATTGTGTTCATTGTGAATGATCCGACTCACACAACCCAAGGGAGCGCCTCGAAACTACAACCATCACGATACTCCCGAAGGTCCAACCCCAATAATCAGTCAGAGAACAGCTAAAAGACTTAAAAGACAAATAGCTGAACTCTGAAGGATACCAAAGTAATACGCTCGACCTTTGTTCTAACTTCACCCCCTAAAGTTCGAAGTTAGTGTTTGTGAAGCTCGTGGCAACTCCGATCACTGTACCATCTCCGACTTCTTTTCATATTCGGAGCTTCACAACGTTTCGAAACCAGCTACCAAACGTTTGAAATATATGAGAAGGCTCGTTGGGCTGAGCACAACGGTGTTTTTAGGCAATTTAATTGGAAACTACGTTTCTTGGACAATAAGGTCGATGCTATGGTGGAAATGATTGTAGGCATCATTTTGTTTGGAATGAAAATTTTTGTTCCATCCATAAAAATTTCGATTAAAACCAGACGTGCAAAAATGCAGTCAGATCAAGAGAGGAAGCATTCAGTATCTGGCGCAGAAACAAAAATGCAGATACTGATTCGCTACGCAAAATGGCGAGATCAACGTGTACCAATGTACTAAAGCGTAAAGAAAATTTATACGAGGAGCGCCTTTATGCTAAGGTTCTTGCTACTCCTCGGAGTAGCAAAAACTATTGGCCATTTGTTAAAAGAGTAAGGAATAATTCTAGTTTTTCAATCCGACTCTTTTAAACAACGATCAAATATTCACTGACCCGATTGCTAAAGCTAACCTTTTGGGTGGTATATTCGACAGAGTACCCGTGACTATGCCGAAGATACAGGAAAAGTTTGTTTTTTTAGCAGAACATTTCATGTGTGAAATAAATACCCTCTAGAGGTCTCTCATGTCACTTTCACTGTACAAAAGTTCAAATTGAATGCCTACAAACACTACTCCCTCTTTCCTCCTCCCCACAACCTAATTTCCTAGTTCTGGTACAATGCATTGCATGAGTAGCGATCATTCCGTGAGTACTGCTCCGAGCACAAAAAAGAAACCAAATTGCTTTTTTGTTAAACAGTGTCACTTTTAAAGTTCACAAATATTTTCGTTCTTATTTTTTTGGCGAAATTTTAGCGAAAAAAACAGGAACACCTTTTATATGTTAGTTTGAGTTTTAGTTTTACTTTCTGCATATATGTGTTGCTATTTTAATTTAATTTAAAAGTGTCCGTCTATGGCGGCTTATGTCACTATTGAGACACCCTTTAAAATTTTATTTCTGTTTTACTTTCTTTTGCAAAAATTGCTCATCTCTCTATAACATCGTTAAAAAAAGAATAATATTTTTATAAATCTTCCCATTACTTTTGGGGCACCCTTTACTTACTTAGTATTTATTATTATAACAACTATAGTAATGCAGCTGCTGTGAAAATTTCAAGACCGTGCCCATAATCATTTTATAAATAAGGTAAAAGTTAGAGAAGGGTGTACCAAATTCGTCATAGCCGAATAAGGTACTCTGGACTGTTTAATGTACTTTTAAGATTTATCTTTCAGCGTTTGTCTTGATAGTGATAGTACTTTCTTATGACGCCCTGTATGTCTCAAAATTCAGTTGAAATGACGGATGCATGGTTCATTAATTTTGAAAATGTTTATGCGTTTATTTTTTATTTATAACACTGGTCCTTGTCTGAATGTTTGGCACAGTGTAACGAATTTTTTTATTTAATTAATTGTAGTACTTTTTAAAAAATAAAAGTTGGAGTTAATACATTCTTAAGTTGAATTTATTTAAACGTCGTTCATTTATTTTCAAAGCCGATCTATATGGCAACTTTGTTGCTTTTCTTTTTAAAGCCGTTATGTTTACAGCTTGTCAACAATGTTGACATTTTGCGTGTTTACAACATTAAACAGCAGATTATTGTGTTAGAAAAGTATTTGCTAAAAGCTGTTGTCATTTGAAAAACTTAATCAAAATCTATAATTACCGTCTTTGTTGGCCACATGCAATCAATCAAAATTTCTTTTTATTTTTGTTGTTGTATCTTTCTTTTGTTTATTTATTATTTATTTGTTCTTCTTCTTCTTATTTTCATAAACTGCATTCAACATTCATTTCATTTCAAATGGCTGTTGAAAAGAAATGATAAATAATAATAAATAAATCAAAGAAAGAAGAACGATATTAAAAACTCAAAAACTATTCAGTTAAAATTCAGACGGGGCACTTAATTTATTATTTACTAGCTGAACCGACAGACGTTGTCCTAACTAAATTTAAATAAATTTGTTTGCAATTGTTTTAAGAATTTTTTCCTTTTATAAAATGTTTGAACGGCGTTCAAAGCTGGGCCAACTTATTGGTACTTAAGGAGACTGTGAGGAATATAACTAGATCGACTATAAAAGTAAGTGGCAGATAAGTCCTTTATCAGAAAAAGGCGTAGCTGACTTTCGGAAAAAGTTCCAGGGATGAATCCTAAGCTGAAATCGTTTCATAGGTTTTTATGGATTGGGACGACCAGGAATCTTAAAAGAGAGAGAGAAAGAGGAATTTCGTGATAAGATTTACATCTGCATCTGGCCGTGGACCTTAATCAGATGGTGGTCAAACCACTGGCAATGAAAAGCAACGTCATTCACGCCCTGGGAAGCCGAGGACTAGTTCTAGCAACAGGTCTTTCCTAGTTGCAACTTCAGCGGTTCCAAAGCAGGGTTGGAAGCTACTACTCCTTGCTAAGAAGCTGAAGACTATCCAACTCCTGTCCAGAACACATGTCCAGGTAGGTGTTATTAAAGGTAACATGAACCTGGCCACCATATAAAACTGACCTGTCTGTTATGAGGCCGCGAAACTACAACCACCACGATACTCCTAAAGGCCGCACCTCAATAATCAACGTGTGATTGGATTTACATCCGCGCCTGGCCATTAAGCCTTAATCAGATGGTGGATCATACCACTGCATAATTTGGAACGTCATGCTCGTCCTTGGAAGCCGAAGCTATAATTCTATGCAACAAAACTTTCTAGTTACAACTTCGATGATTCCAGAGCAGGGCTGCAAATCATCACTCCTTGCTAAGAGTTGGAGACTTTCCAACTCCTGTCCAGAACACATGTCTAGCATGCTCACTGGACTAGATCATTCACTTAGCGTGTCAATAACAGTGAGATGATCCTGGCCACCATAACAACCATCATACTGTTATGGGGCCGCGAAACCACAACCACCACGATACTCCCATATAGGGGCCAACCTCAATAATCAGCCAGAGAACTATTAAATGTCTAATAAGACAAATAATAAACTCTGCCGGCATTTCTGATTCCCGTGGGAATAAAGTGGAGTTTCCAGTTGTACCCCTGCTGAGTTCAGGGGACTGGGCTTCCTTTTTCCCCCAGTTGCACTGTGTCTAGATAGTCGAAGTTCTATAAAGACCATATATATGTGCCCCCGGGGGGTAACCTCAATAATAAGTCAGAGAAACAGCTAAAAGTCTAAAGAGACGATTAGCGAAAACTCTGGGGCTTACTGATTCCCGTGGAAATAACGTGGAGCTGGGCTGGGCTCCCTTATACCCCCAGCGGCACAGGCCTAGATAGTCAATGTGCCCCCGGGGGGTGAGAGAGAGAGGAATGCGTGATAAGATTTACGTCGGCACCTAGCGTGTGTATTCCACAACCCAACGGTGGTCAAACCACTTGGGCGATATGATGCGTGCGCCGCGCCCTAGGAAACCGAAGATTAATTTCTAGCAACACGTTATTCCCAGTTGCAATTTCGGGGGTTCTGAAGCAGGGTCGCCAACCACCACTCCTTGCTGAAGTTCTGGAGACTATCCAACTCCTGGTCCAGAACACATAACAAACATGCTCACTGGATTCGGATCATTTATTCATTGTTTTCAGTAAAGGTGAGATGCTTCTGACCCCTTAGCCAAAATTCAAAAGGGCCGCGAAACCACAACCACCACGATACTCCCGAAGAGCCAACCTCAATAATCAGATAGAGAACAGCTTAAAAGCTAAATAACTAATTAGCTGAACTCTGGGGCTTACTAATTTCCGTGGAAATAACGTGGATCTTCCAGTGGACCCCATGCCAGCCTTCAGGCGACTGGACTCCCATTTTTCCCCCGTTAACACATGTAATGATGGTGGATTTCCATCAAAACTTATCAATGTGCCCCTGGGGTGGGGGGACAGAGAGAGAGAGAGAGGAATAGAGAGATACAGGGATAGTGAGATAGAGAGGGAGAGATCTAGTGAAGTTATTACACTTGAACCTAATAGCCTTCGAGTGACACCGCTGAAACAGGGCTACTAAGCCCACTTAACCTTAAACGATCATTTCACGCTAGAATTGGAAAAGTAGAAAGTTACCAGAACTTCTTAAGACTTTACTTGTAAAATTGAATGTTTCGGAGTATTTGTTTTTTTCTCTCTCATCTTTCCCCCTCTCTCCCTCTCTCTTTATTAATTTCCACACTCAGCTGTCTAAATATCCAAGTTATTTCTCAACGGTTTTGTATCGATACACTACGACATCGCAAAATGAGCGTAGAATATATACAACCAAATTTTAAGGGAACCATCATTCATTACTTCATAATAACAATCACTCAACACTAGGGGAAAAGTGATGTTGCATTAAGTGTGTGCGCGAATGTGCCTGCGATTGATTGTTAATTAAAAAGAAAATGTACAACAAAAACAATCTAAAAACTGGGCCACTAAATGCGAAGGGAAATAAACGACTTTGTAAAAAACAAAGACTCGAATTATTAAGTGTAGGCGGCAAAAGTTATTAAAATTCAAATTGTTTATTGCTTTTTAAAATAAAAACTAAACAAACATTCATAATTTAAATTAAGTTATTGAAAGGAAGAAAAGATAATATTTTTAAAAGTGTTGACAACAATTAATCAAGCAGAGGGCCAATAGGAAACGTTACACAAAAGCTGGCAATAAAAGAATAACAGAGGGATATCTTCACACCAAGTACAGCTAGCTTTTCCCCCTGTGGTACTAAGTAAATTCATTTAATAAAATTTTTTAGAATTTTTTGTTTTTAAACATTAAGGAATTTTGGAATTTTTAATAAAGTTGCTAGGAATTTTCTTTTTTAAATATCACAAAATCTACCTCTAATGCTAATTAACTAAATTAATTAACTTAATTAGTTAACAGAATTTTTGGACTCGTTTTGGGAACTTTATTAATATCCCATATTTAGGAATATTGGAATTTTTCAAAAATTTCCTAGGAATTATTTTACATCACAATTTCCACCCGTGACACTAATTACCTTAATTTAATAGATTTTCTAGAAATTTTCTTTTTTTTTTGTTAAATTTTTGATTTCCCCATTTTAGAATTTTTGGGATTTTTAAAAAAAAATTTTGGAAATTTCTAGGAACTTTTTTAACATCGCAATTTGCATCTGTGATACTAATTATTGTAATTTAATTTAATAGAATTTTTAGAAAATCTTTATTTTTTTGTAAATTTACATTTTCCCATACTTTTGTGGAATGGATTTTTGGAATTTTTCAAAAAATTACTAAGAATTTTTCTTGCGCCTCAATTTCATATGTGATACTAAGAAAATCTATTTGATAGCATTTGTGTCTTCCATATTTGAAACTTTTGGAATTTTTAAAAAATTTTTTTTGGAAAATTTTCTTGTTTTCCCATATTAAGAATTTTTGGGATTTGAAAAAATTTACTAGGAATTTCAAATATTTCCACCTGTGCTGCTTATTCTGTTAATTTAATAATATTTTCGGAACTTCGCTTGGTAATTTTTTAATTTCCCATATAAAGGCTTTTTGGAATTTTTAAAAAAATTTACAGGAATTTTTTTAACATCACAATTTTTCAGCTGTGATACAAATTACTAATTAATAGAATTTTTACAAATTTTTATTGTTTCTTTTTTTGTAAATTTTTGTTTTTTCAAATAAGGATTTTTGGGAATTTTTAAAAAAATTAATAGGAATTTTTTTAACATCACAATTTGTCAGCTGTGATAGAAATTACTAATTAATAGAATTTTTACAAATTATTATTGTTTTTTTTTGTAAATTTTTATTTTCTCAAAAAAGGAATTTTGGGAATTTTAAAAATAATTAATAGGAATTTTTTTAACATCACAATTTTCACCTGTAAGAGAAATTACTTATTAATAGAATTTTTAGAAATTTTTATGTTTTTTTGTAAATTTTTCTTTTTTCAATTTAAGATTTTTGGGAATTTTCAAAAAATTACTAGGAATTTTTTTAACATCATAATTGTTGATTTGTTTTTTATATATTAAAACTTCTATTTACTTTCTTGATGTTTTGCTTGCGTTTTTTTTATTCATTTTATTTACAATTCCGGAATTCCCAAATAGAAAATTTAATGTTCCCAAATGGGCTTTTAGCTAAAATAAGTAAATTGCTTGTTTTTTATAGCCACACAAATTATATTTCAATATTTATGTAACATGCTATATATATATTATATATTATAATGAATTTTAAAAATTCCTATTTTGGGTAAAAAAAAGGCCCTCTTTAGGACTTGAGCAAAACATGCTTATAGTAAGATAAAGAAAGTTATGCACTACTGCCATAAAAATTATATTTCAATAATTATGTAGCATGCTTTATTATAATATTATAATGAATTTTAAAAATTCCTATTTTGGGTATAAAAAAATTCCTGTTTAGGAGTTAAACAAAACATGCCTTTTTTAAGATAAAAAAGTTAAAAACTTTCTATAGGACTTCTTTTAAAGTAATTAATGGAACTTAAGACCCTTAAATTAAAGTATTTTTTATATATTTTCCCCATATTTATTTAAGTTCCCCAGATTATATAATTAAAGACAGTGAGTGGCTTTAAAATGTGTCTCCCAAAATACAATTTAAAATTTTCGTATTAAATAAAATAAAAATCATATACATGGATTTTAACAAAATTTCTATCGATTTAATAAGAAAGTTTAAAAATTCCTATTTAGGGCGTAATAAATTTCCAGTAATTTTAAATTAATATTTTTAATTTAATTTTGAATTCACAATGGATTATTCATCATCAATTAAAGGTTAAGTTAAACATTTATTTATTTATTTATTTATTTATTCTTAAATCGAATTTATAAAATCTGTTTAGAAATCCCTGTATGGGGAAAAATCTACTTCCTTTAGGGAAATTTTTTTTAATAATCCAATTGCTGATTTTTGATGTACTTATGAACTAACGCTTATTTAAAATAGTGTATATTTTGGCCATATAGTTTGAATTGAAATTTTTAAATTCTTATAAAGAAATTAAAAATCCTCAAATGGGAATTTCGTTTAAATAAAGAAATTTATAATTTTTTTTATAATAATATGTTTAAATGCATTTTTTCAGGTTTTTGTTGTTTAAATAAACAAATTCCCAATTAGGGCATAAAAATCGCCACTTTCGGGATTAACAAAAATGTGCGTTAAAAATGTTTAGCTGCCATATAATTGAAAATTCAAAAAACTAAGTAAATAAAAAAAAGTATTTTATGTTTTTATACTTATAAAAATCTCCTTATCTTCTTCCTTTTCCTCTTTCGGACTATTTTTACTTTTGAATAACTATAACTTCATTCTTTATAATATTTCTGTTATTATTATTTTTTATTTAATAAACAACACTTTTTGCAATAATTTTTATGTCCATTAGTTTCTCCTAAAATGTTCTTGTTACTTTTTCTTTGCTTGATTTGCAGCTTTCGGTGGCATTATTGTCATTATAATTATTGGTCGTGCATTGAAGCCAGACGCCTAGACTGGATGGCAGCCAATTGTCTGTTATTTCTTTTCACGTTTTTTGTTTTGTTTTGATGTAAGACTCCTTATATATGTGTGCACTAAGTATACGATTATAACGTGTAAGTGTGTTTCAAGCAGGCAGTCCGGATGCCATCACACACATCATGGTACCAGCTCTTAGACATAGAGCAACAAAAAAAGCGTACGTCATTTTCATCATCATTTATACAATGTTGCGGGAAGATTATTTTATGACACTGGCGTCTAGATTTTTACATGATAATAATTCTTCTTCTTTGATTTTCGATTTACTTTTCTTTGAAAAGAAAACTCAAAATGAATAAAAAACGTGGAAAATTCGTATAATTAAATAATAATTTTGTACGAAAACTCTTCTGACAGTACTTGAGTTTTCTTCTCTATATTTCGAAATCGATCAAAAGAAAACGTTGAAATAAAATGTGAATTATTTCAAATAAATACAAATTTAAAAAACACTTACTTTAATTGTCCTAACACACTCAGTTTTCCTCCCTCCCTACAGTTTTCCTTTTTTTCTAACACAGACATTAAACAAAGCATCCATTAAGTGGCAAATTTCAAATAAACAAACAAACAACCAACATAAAAATGTAAAAATGAATACCGTTCCTCAGCCACATAAAAGAAAGAGTAAAAAATTGATTTTTTTTTAAATTTTATAAAAATTTTTTTTTTAATTTTTTAACAGAAAATTTCGAAATTATATATATAGGTTTTAAAAAAAATAAATTGTATTTAGATATTTTCGTAATTTATTTTCTAAAATTGTTTTTAAATTAAGTTTTAATGATTGCTTACAATTTTTCAAGTTAATTTCGAATTTTCGAAATTTGTAAAACCATTTTAAAATAAATTTTATTTAAAATTATTACTAAATTCTGTTATTTAAAAATTGTATTTCGCTTTTAAAAGTTTTCTAAGCGATTCGAAGTTAATTTCGATTTTCGAAATTAATTTCGAATTTTCGAAGTTTGTTAAAATGTTTCAAAAGCCTGTATTTTTACTGAAATACCTTATACCAAACCATTATTTAATAAAATTAAGTAAATTTTTGAGTTTTTAATATTTAAAACACCTATTATTCTTAAGAATATTTACAAAATCAATTTCCTCAAAGCTAGTTATAGTAGTTTGTTTTCTAAAATTATTTTTAAATTAAGTTTTAAAAGTTGCTTACACTTTTCCAAGTTAATTATGAGTTTTCGAAATTTGTAAAAGTATTTTTAAATAAATTTTATTTGAAATTATTAATAAATTCGTTTATTTAAAACTTTTATTTGGCTTTTAATCGTTTTCTACGCAATTTAGATTTAATTTCGAATTTTCGAAGTTAATTTCGAATTTTCGAAGTTTGTTAAAATGTTTCAAAAGCCAGCATTTCCAATGAAATACATAATAACAAACAATTATTTAAGAAAATTAAGTAAATTTTTGAGTTTTTAATATTTAAAACAGCTATTATCCTTAAGAATATTTACAAAAACAATTTTCGCAAAGCCAGTTTTCGGCTAATTTGCGTGAAATTGTTATAATTTCATAGTTCCGAATTCAAATGAGATTACATCAACTAATTAATTTCACAGTCCTGCATGCAAGTCAAATCAAATTATGATTTTTTCGAAGTTTCTTTAAGTATATATTATAACTCTTATTTTTCAAAGAATTTAAACTAAATTTGAACTTTAAAAAATAATAATTCTCTATTCTAAATTCAAACTTGCAGTTGAATACCCTTAAAAGTAAATATTAAAATTATTTCATAAATATTAAAAATTATTTTACTTTGTGCTAAAGCTGCTTGGAATTCGAAATTGATTTCGAAAAAGTTTTTAGAAATTTGCAACAAATTTCGAATATTACAAACTCTAATAAAAATAATAAACACACGGCAGATTTATTGTAAACATTGATAAAATTAATTAAAATGCAAATTACAGCGATGTCAAGATTTCATCTTGAATTCGAAATTTCGAAATTAAAATCTTATAATTCAATTTTAAGAATACTTTTTTTAAAAATCTTCTTATATCCCAAACCCGAAATCTCTTTGTTTGATATTTGCTTTGTTAAGTTTTCAGAGCATTCCATTTTAGATTCGAAAATAGTTTTGCAAATGTCAAAATATTTATAATGTTTCGGCTAAAGTTGGCTTTTTTTAAAAATTATTGAGAAAATCTGTGTTTCATTTAAAACTAGTTTCGAAAATGACTAGTGGGCTCACAATCATCATAATATAGCAGATTTTGAACAAAAAAATTAATAAAATAAAGTTTACAACAAATCAAAGCGATATCGAATTAAGTTCGAATTTTCGAATATGCTTTTTTTAATAAAAATTGTGTTGTAGGGATAAGGAAATTCCAACATTTTATTAAAATAAAAGAAGATAACAATAAATAGTAATAAATAAAATAATATTAATAAATTATAGCATTTTTAGCAAGATTTCGAAAATTCGAAATTTTATTTTCTTTGCCTCAATTTGATACATTTTTTATTAATTCGAAAATTAATTAATTTATGAAAAATATTGGGTTGTCCTAGTATTTTAAGTGGAAGGGTAATTTCGAAAAATTTAATTAAGTTCGAAAATTATTTTCGAAATTTATAGCTGGTCTTAGGATCACAAAAATTTACAAAACTAGTGTTTAATATGAATTAATATGTTTTTAATAAATTATAGCATTTTTAGCAAGATTTCGAAAATTCGAAATTTATTTTCTTTGCCTCATTTTGATACAAGGCAATTTTTATTAATTCATAAAATTTTAATTAATTTATAAAAAACATTGGGTTTTCATAGTATTTTTAAGTTGAAGGGTAATTTCGAAAAATTTAATTAAGTTCGAAATTTATTTTCGAAAATTATAGCTGGTCGCAGAATCCCAGAAATATACAAGAGTAGTATCTAGTATGAAATAATGTGATTTAAATAAATTATAGCTTTTTTAGACAGATTTCGAAAATTCGAAATTTATTTTCTTTGCTTCAATTGTATACATGGCATTTTTTCTAATTCGAATTTTAATTAATTAACGAAAAACATTGGGTTTTCCTGGTACTTTAAGTGGAAATCTAATTTCGAAAAATTTAATTAAGTTCGAAAATTATTTTCGAAAATTATAGCTGGTCTCAGAATCACAAAAATTTTAAAAACTAGTGTTTAGTATGAATAAAACTAATGAAATTAACAAGATTATTAAGTTCAACCTAAGTTCGAATTTTCGAACTTTAATATTTTAAGTGATATTTGAAAATTTTTTTAAATTTCCCCAAATCTTTAATATAAAATCGATTTTATGTGCCAACAAAATTTTAAAAATTCTTCAATAAATAATTTTATTGTTTTAAAATTATTTTTAAATATTTTAAAATTAAATCTTAAGAATTATTTGATTGTAAAATAATTTTAAAATATATATGCTTTCTTATGAATCATTTATTTTGAGTATAATATTTCATGGCGTTAGCATACTTTTAGGCGCCACAAGTATTATACAGCTTCATGAATCACTTGCGGAAATTCACTCATCTAGAGAAAATACTAAAATAAATAAAACATTGCAGCCATAAAAAACATAAAAATTTATCAGGAGGGTGTTTGTATGTTTGTTTGTTTTATACCACAAATAATAAACAAATTTGTGGTCTGTGTTTTTTGTTTAGCTTTTAACTTTGATAAATATTTTGTTGCCAGAACTTGAACTTTGGAAACAAAAAGTGCTTATTTTAAGGTACAGGGGTGGTGGAAAGTATTTACACAATAGATAGTTTTTTTTTAATAAATTAGAAATAAAGAAAAACTGCTGCATTTGCTGTGCAAAGTGATTTGAAATAGTTAATTGAATTCATAATATACAAGCCACATTATAACCTTAAATTCTATCATTATGATTAAAGTTTTCTCATACAATTCACAGTGTATTTAAAAATTATGTTTTCAAGCTGCAGATCTTTCCTTTTTATTTTTTTGCAAAAGCAGTTTCCTTTTCATATTTTCTTTGCATAATCAATTTCATATTTTTATTAACAAGTTTCAAAATCTTGTTTTACTTCCCAATTTCATTTATTATTCTCTTTTTAAATAATATTGCTCTATTTAGCTAACTCTCTCTCTCTGAAAGTAATTTTGCTCCCCTTTTAGAATGAAACAAAAATAGTAAATATCCCGTTAAAAATTAAATAAAAACAATGGCAAGCAAACAAATCAAAACAAAACAACGGCACACACAAGTATACACACACTAGTATACGCACTCACTTGTAAAAACTCACAACAAAAACAATAAAGGTCTTTTTGGTTTCTCCCATACAACCCAACACATCAAATCAAACACTCAAGTTTGAATGTAATGTATGTATGAATGTATGAATGAATGTTAATGTAACATTCATATTCATATAAATAGAGTGTGAATAATAGAAGTGAGTGTTCAATTGAAGCACTCAAAGTACATTAGACCTGCGTAGAATTTTTTTTCCCTTTTTGTGGGCAGTTTAATGCCTTAATGTTTTACACATACACACACTTACTAACATACCTACCACGTATAATTGTAAATATGTATGTAAATAGAAGTGTATACACATTATGAGTATTGAATGAACTGTTGGTACCTTTGTTAAGTGCTTTTGCTGTTGGTTCTTTTAAGGAAATAGTCAAAGTTTTTAGTCTGTAGTAAATGCTCGTTTAGTTTGTAACGGATTTTTATCTGCACAACGCGTTTTAACGGGAATTTTATTTCTTCAATTTATTATTAGTGTTTGTGAATAAAAAAACACAAGAATATTTCAGTAGCTCTAATGCTTTAGAAGTTCTAAAAATATAAAACTGAAAGAAAATAATGGAAATGATTTAATTTAAAATTATTAAGCAGTGTTGAAAGAGAAAAAGTGAAGTTTTTAATAAAAACTTTTTATTTAAAGCAGAAAATAAAACAAAAGTGTTTTAAAAATATCTCCAAAATGAATTTGAAAATAAATTAAAAAGACATTTGGAGAATTTATTTTTAAGGAATTTTAACAATTATTTGAAAATATAAAAACAAAGTTATTCAAAGTTTAAAAAAAAATATCAAAAAATTAAGAAAAATTTTGATAAAATTTATAAATTAAAACAATTATAAAAAAAGAGTAAAATGTAATTATATGTAAATATTTCTTTTTTTTAACAAAAAAAAGCTTTTTATTATGAATTTAAATCAACAAATTCCAATAAGAATTTAAAAGAATTCAGAGCCCTGTTCACAATAACAAAATAGCTGCTTCAAATAAATTTCAATTTTTTAATTATTTTTAGCAAAAAATCTAAAAAGTACATTATTTTTTACAATAAACTTTTCAACCAAAAGTTGTTTGAATAAAAAGTCACATAAAATAACAAATTTTTCTTTTTCGAATTCGAAATTAACTTAAAAATATTAAAATTATTTGCAAAAATAACATAACATAAATTTATTATTTAAAAATATTGTTGTCATCAAAGAAATCTTAATAATTTTACAATTAGACCTTTCTTTCGAACATTGAAAATTTTAATAAATTACGTGATACACCCGACATTAATTACTTTTTACAAGAACTCCTAATTTTTTATGAATTAAAACTTTTCGAAATTAAGTTCGAAAATTCGAATTTTCGAAATTACTTTTTTTTAATTTCTGAAAACTTATTTTAACATATCATAAAAGAAATGCTAGACAAACCCAAAAATTATTGATGGCAAAAGTTCAATATAAAAAAAAGGTTATCCTTAAAAATTATGATGAATGGAAATCCCAACCAAAGTGGGATAAACAAAATTTTATTAATAATTTTAAGTACATTTTCTCATAATAAACTTTGCATCCAATCAAGTTGTTTGAAAAAAAAGTCCCCTGAAGTAGATCAACAAAAATGGAGTAATAACTTTTCTTTTTCGAATTCGAAATTAACTTCAAATTATTTAAATTAATTGCAAAAATAACATAAATTTAAAAGTTTATTAAAAATATTATTGCCAACAAAGGAATCTTAATAATTTTACAATTCGAACTTTTTTTCGAGCATTGAAAATTTTAATAAATTACTTGATATACATCAATTATTTACTTTTTACAAGAATTCCTGATTTTTTATGAGTTAAAACTTTTCGAAATTAAGTTCGAAATTTCGAATTTTCGAAATTATTTTTTTTTTAATCCTAAAAACTAATTTTAACATTGCACCAAAAAATTGGTAGAAAAACCTAAAAATTTCAATACAAAAAATGTTCTGTTGAAAAATTTTAATGAATTGAAATCCCCACCAGAGCTCTGCAGAGGTGGGACAACAAAATTTATGTAATAATTTTAAGTTTTTCGACAGCAAAGCTAAGTTTAAATTATTAAAATTATTTGCAAAAAGATTTATGACAAACTAATCGAATTTTTATATTTTTTTCAATTCGAAGTTAGATTCGAATATTCAAAATCACAGTAAATTTTTTAGCATAATGTTCGAGTATTTAATTTCTTTATAAATATATAATTTTCTTTTGATTAAAAACATTTTGAGGCTAAGTTCGAATTTTTGAAATTCTATTTTAGGAATTCTGAAAGATTTAAATTGTTTAAATTTTAATATTTAATGTTTTTATAACTTTCTTAGGAATAATAATTCAATTCTTAACTGAAATTAAGGAGGGTTTCAACTATTCCATTTAATATTAACTTCGATTTTTCGAATTGACTTAAAAATTTCTTTAAATATTTTTATTATGCTCAAAATATTAGACAAGTAATAGCAAAAAAATAGATCTTTAGAAACTCATGATTTTAGAGTATTGTTAATTATAAAATACTTTACTTTGAAAATTCGAAATCAGATTATAAACTGTTTGCTTTTAGAACTATTAAAATAAAAATTAAATAAAAGTGGTTTTAATAAAAAGTAATTCCTTTCCAATTCCACTACAATTTTTTTAAGTTGCTTTAAAAAATCTTTAACCACCAAAATTTCAAAAAAAAGGAATTTTCGAAATTATAATAAATGACTTAATATCAAGCAAATTATTACTAATATTAAAAACAACTAAAACCACACAAATGTGTAAAATGTTGTATCAAAATCAGCCCAAATTGGATTTCCGAATCAATCCAAATTGGATTTCGAATTTCGAGTTCGAATTTTAAATTTTCTTTAGCTCTAAAATTTTCTGAAAACACTAACATCACAGTGGTGTTCCTCTTTTGCACTGCCTTAAAAACATAAAAACACTTTTAATATAAATTGCTATATCAACTCAATTTTTAATAAAATTTAAAAACGATTTAAGCTTAAATTCGAAAATAAAAATTTTTTTTTACAGTTTGAAAATGGCATTAAATTTCTTAACACTAAAACTAATTAATGCATCAAAATAAATTTAAAAATTGTATTTTAGAAAACTAACAATTTTAGTTTTAAAGTTAAGTTCGAATAATCGAAGTTGAATGAAAAAGTTCCTTAATCAAAAATTTTATTAAAGAATCATTAATTTAATAAATAATTTTAATATTTAAACCATTTTAGGAGATTTCGAAATTATGTTCGAAAATTCGAAATTGCCAAATATGCTAAAAGTTCAAAAGACTTCATTAATTTAAGGATATTTAAAATTTTAGAAGGACTTTACATTTTCGAAATTAGTTTTACACATCTAATTAACTATGTGGAATTGCAAAAAGGCTTCCCCTTACAAAATTTGTCCGCTTGTTGACAATTAAACAGCAAACAATAATCAAACAAACACATTGTCTAAAATTAAATAACACAAAGATAACAACAACAACAACAACAACAGAAATGCATCCCTTGTTAAAATAAAATATTAAAAATTGAAAACTATCGTCTTACGATTAAGTCCTCAAGCATTGCAGTGCTCATAACCAAGGGAAATATTTAGTCCTCTGACACCCCCGCTTTAATCTTCGCTTCAGGGATGTCATTTTAAGGCTTTAAATAAAAAAATTTAAAAATACCATGTCTGTCCACTAGCATGTATTCAAATAAATTTGTGTGACAAATGCCCTGACAGTTCTGATCAATTCACTAAAAATGGTTTCTATACGATCAGAGTTGCATTTTGACATGATTGTTTTCTGTGTGCCAGTGTGGCAGCTTTTTTTAGCGACTTTTTTCCTCGTATTGCATGACCCATACACATGTAAAGCACTGTACCAGAACTCTTGAGCCTCTTGGCCCTCTTCTGTACGTGGTCAAACAACTCCAAAATAGACTTTGGAACGCCGTTCCTATACATGAGAATTGTATTCCATCTTTCGACACATATAGGTGGTGTAAATTGTAGGGAGATCGAATGGAGTGAAGTATCTCCTACATCGTTTTAGAAAACCGAGACAGTTAAAAGCTTCTTTGGAGACCTGAAAAATGTGTTTAAAAGCCTAAATCCTAAAATTATTCAACAGTCACCTTTGCATCCACAAAAAGTGACAGTCTGGTGTGCATTTGGTCAGAAGGAATCATTGGACCATAACTATGAATGGGGAGGGATATCGTTATGTGATTGAAAACTTTTTTAACGCCCCAACTTCATGCTTTGGGCTTGATTAACATGTATCAAACGGAGCCGCACAAGCAAAACTCTAGCGATGTCTTAAATTTATTAACTTTTAGAGCATGAGTTGATGGCGACATAGATCAGTATTTCAAGAAACACCTGTAGAAAAACCTCAGCGATGAAATTGACTTTAAGGCATCGACTATTCGATTGCAATTTATCGAGTAGTGTTAGACCCCCCGGAGGCACATTGATATGTTTTGATGGAATCTCACCGTCATTACATGTGTCAACGGGGGAAAAACGGGAGCCCAGTCCCCTGAAGTCTAGCAAGGAGTCAACTGGAAGCTCCACGTTATTTCCGTAGGAATCAGTAAGCCCCAGAGTTCAGCTATTTAGTGTTTTAGCTGTTCTCTATCTGATTATTGAGGTTGGCCCTTTGGGAGTATCGTGGTGGTTGTGGTTTCGTGGTCCTCATTAATTTGATTAAGGAGCAAGGATCATCTCATCTTTATAGAGAACAATAGGTGAATGATCTGGATCCAGTGAGCATGCTTGTCATGTATTCTGGACCAGGAGTTGGATAGTCTCTAGCTCTTTAGCAAGGAGTGTGCGTTGGCGACCCTCTTAGAAACCTTCGAAATTGCAACTAGGAATAACTTGTTGCTAAAAATTTGTCTTCGGCTTCCTTGGGCGCGGCGCACGCTTTATATCTCCCCAGTGGTTTGATCACCGTTATGGCATACACACGCTACGTACCGACGTAAATCTTATCATTTTTGTATACAAAATCACAGCCACAGTCATATAATACTGGAAACAAAGCCATGAGCAATCTCCGATTAAAGACTAAAAAGTATTCGCTTTTAGTGTCAAGAGATAAAGACGAGATGTCATTGCTGCAAGCCAAAAATCGATTTTCCGTTAATTACTAAAAG
Source organism: Trichopoda pennipes (assembly GCA_030448955.1). Taxonomy (NCBI): domain Eukaryota; kingdom Metazoa; phylum Arthropoda; class Insecta; order Diptera; family Tachinidae; genus Trichopoda; species Trichopoda pennipes. The sequence goes on along the minus strand of JASKUP010000056.1, from coordinate 2,222,388 downwards.
TACCAAAAAAGCCTTTTTCCCAGATTTTCAAAAGGAACTATTATCTACTTTTGATGATGTAATCGCAATTTCCAAAATTATCATTAAAGTCTTGGCATTAGAAGTCTGATAACCACTATTATCTAACTCGATTAAATGAGAGAGAGAAAGAAAGAGAGAAAGAGAGAGAGAGAAATTGTGTTCGCGGGATTTCTGGACAAAATATTCTTTACTATTTTTCTAATAGCTTTTTTCGGACACCCCTCTTCCCTACTACCAGATGGTTAAACAATTTTTTGTTTACTTTTTTTCTTTGACTCTTCTTCGTTTTTCTTTCACTCTACCTCTTGCGGCTTTTAAATTGAGGCCTTACAATTTGTACCAAACCACGATTTTGTACTTTTATTTATTTTATTAACAAAAAAAGGGCGAATTTTCTAAATTTTTTAACAAAAAAGACAGCAAGAAATTTTTTTTTTAAATTAATTCAAAATTCTAGAATTTTCCTTTAATTTTCAATTTTTCTCTCATTTTTGCGTTAAGTCACGATCACCCTTAATTAATTCTAAATTCTGTTTAATATTTTTCTGAGTCATGTGGCCTGTAAAATTTAACAAAGAAAAATATATCAAGCAAAAACTACCCCCAACCCTTAAATATTTAACGGTTTCCAGACAAATGAACTTAGACATGCCAAACGTTTTGCTGGCTAATTGGGAATAATTTTTAATCTCGGTTGAAAACATATATTTTCTTCTTCTTCTGCTTCTGGGGCAAACAAATGATATTTGAAAGAAAAAAATATAAATAAACCGAAAATGACAAACAGGGTGTTGAATTTAATATTCTTATTGGAAGTGTTTTTTTTTTGGAAAAATTAAAAACGAGGGTGGATTTTTTTTTGTCGTACACATAAAAGAAGTTCAAAATAAATAAACCAAAAAACAATAAAAAATTTATTAAATGGCTTTTTAGCTGGCTAAAAAAATTTAAAGAAATTTGATGCTAAATTTTTAACAAAACGAAAATTAATTTTCGCAATTACAAAAAACAAAAAAAAAATAATAATTAAAAATAAAATAATTAAATAATCAACAAAAGAATTTTAATTAAAATAAAAAGTGTTTAAATTTTTAAATTGAAATTAAAAGCTCTTACTCTTTTACGCTCTCAAAAAAAACAACAAAAACAATACTCTTACTGGCACTTGTTTTTATTGTTCTCATCTCTATTCATCGCTGTGTGATAAACGGTCAATATGGCATCTAAGAATTGTAATCAACTGACCACCTGCCGCGTCTTTATAATTTATTTAAGATGTAAGATTTATTATTTATTATATTATTATTTTTAATAACTTTAAAATACATAATTAAAATTTAATTAAATCACAAATTCCGTTGTAACGTTTAAGGTTTATTGAAATACAGTTTTATTTATTTATTACTCTGTTCAGTTTTGCTGCTTTGCTAACTGTTAAAAATATTATAAACAGTTTGACAGCCACTGTTTAGTTTGCTTGAATTAAGTAAACAATAATCGTAAAAGTTTTTGTTTACCTATTTCTTTGAAACAAAATGAAAAGTAAAAGTAAAAATAGCAAAATAATTAATTATTTAGGCGAAAAATACAAATTAGATTTATTAATGGTTGATACAAGTAAGTTTTGCTTTATATTCGCTTTAATAATTAAAATGTTTTTAGATGATAGAAAACAGAAAAATACAAGAAAATCTTAGAATAAACCTCCTCCTTCTTCTTACACATCGCAGAATTATTCATTAAGCACTACTAAAATCATTATCCTGGACACGTAAAGTTTTAAAAAATGTCGACAACAAAAGGTTTAACAAAATGGTACGACTAAGTGCAGATGAATTCTATTACATCCTCGACTCTTTCAAGGCGTTTCATAGTGTGTGGCATGCTGCACTTCTGTCAAAACTTTCTGTTTTTGGTGTCAGTGATAATTTTTCCAGATTTATATCGAGTTTTCACAGAAATCGCACTATACGAGTTGTTATAGATGGGATTCCATTCGACGAGTTCAAGATTAATTCAGAGGTGGTACCGCAAGGCTCCGTTCTTTCTCTTACCCTATTTCTTATTTTTCTAAACGACCATCTTTATCAAATTTTCAGTCCTATAAACTCTTTTGCAGATGACAGCATCATTTGTCATTCTTATTCATTTGGTAATAGACCGAACCAGTTGGAGGTGAGTTTCAAAAGGCGATATATGAATGATACACTCAATCATGATTTCGGAATGGGCTCGTGTGAATAGAAACGATTTTAATGCCCGCAAGACACAATGTTGCATGCTTGCGCATAGATCTATGTTCGGAAATGGTGCTGCATCTGTTACTATGAGTGACATAGGTATTTCGGAGTCAGACGCTCTGGATGTTCTTGGCATGAAAATTCAGTGTGATGTTGGACTAAATACATTTTTCAAGTTTCTAAGGAAGCTTTTAAGTGCCTCGGATATCGAGGCAAGAGTTACTTACGATGTAAGAGTTACTTCACTCCATCTGATCTTCGTTCTATTCATACCACCTATATCCGTTCAAAAATTGGAATAAAACTCTCATGTATGGGGTGGCGCCCCAAAGTTTATTTTGGAGTTTCTCGACCGCGTACAGGAGAGGGCCAAGAGACTCATTGAGGACAGTAGGGTATCCAACTCTATTGATTCTCTAGAGCATTGAAGCAATGTGGGATGTATTTCACTGTTTTATCGTTACTGCAATGGTAAGTGCTCTAATGAAATTAGGGAACTTGTTTCCGTTACTCGCACGTTTTCGCGTTTAACTCGATTTTCGTTGAGAGCTCAGCCATTTGTGGTTGATTTTCGAGTGAATCGCACTACGCATTACAAAGAACATTCGTTTTTTTAGCAGAATAATCCGTACGTGGAATAAACTTCCTCCAGATATCTTTTCTGTCACTTTCAATGTGGGAAAGTTCAAATTAAATGTCAACAAACACTACTTCCTCCTTCCCATAACCTAATTTCCTAGTTCTGGCACTATGCATTGCATCTGTAGAGGTCATCCTCTGAGTGCTGGTCCGAGAAAAAGAATTTTTAAGTCGACAGACTAGATATACAATGTACTAACACCAAGACGTGTTTGATCGGGTTGTTCAACAGAAAACCTCACAGCCGTAAGCCATAGTGTTGAAGCAGATCAAAATTTGTCAACTCCTCGACGTTCTCAATAATTTGGGTTGTCCAAAATCACCACATGCTGAATTAAGTGTAAGGATTTGACTTTGAAGCCTTACAAGGTTAACGTGGTGCAGAAATTGAAGCCGACCGTCCATTCCCACCGCCGTAGGTTCGTTCAGTTTATTCAGGAACAACCGGCTGGTTTTTCTGAAACAATCATTTTTTCACACGAAGCCCATTTTCAAGCAATATTTGCCACATTTGGGCTTCTGAAAATCCTAGAGCGTTTATTGAAAAGCCCTTGCATGTTCAACGTGTCACTGTATGGAGCGCTATGTGGTCTGGAGGCATGATTGGGCCGTTTTTTTTTTCGAAGATGATGTAAATGCGGTAACGGTCAATGGATCACGCTATCACGAGATGCTATGAACGCAATTTCGGCCTATTATTGACTATGTGGATAATCACTGACATGTGGTTTCAATAGGACAGTGCCACATGTTACTCAGCCAATGAAAAAATCAATTTATTGCAAACCAAATTTTCCGATGACATGATTTTACGACAATCAGCAATTAAGTGGCCAGGCAGATCACATGATTTCACACCATTAGACAATTTTTTGTGGGTCTATGTTAAAGACAGAGCCTATACGGAGCGAATTAAATCGATTTCAGCTTTAAAACTCAAAATCCATGATATGATTAACGAACGAACAGGACCGCCATTTTGCCAAAAAATGATTCAAATCTTTGATAGAAGAATCGACATCTGTCAGCGTGGTCGTAATGGACATTTGCTTTGAAAATGTGAGCCAAATTAAAATTGCCCAAAATTTTAAGTTTAAATCAGTTTTTTTTTAAAGAAATAGCACTTCAGGCAACAAAGCCTATTTAGTCAAGTACCCGTGCTACACTCTTTAGGAAAGGGATGAAGAAGAGATAAGACAGGTGGTGAAAGTAGAAGGATAGTTAAGAAAATTAACTGTCGTATAAGACAGCAAAGTGGCCAATGACCATGGCTTCATCACTGAACAGCCCCACCGAAGTGAATTTTTATTTTAGTGTGTCTTTGTTGGGAATCGAACCCACAACCCCCAGTCTTACAAGCTTATAAGCTAGTACACTACCTAGTAGCCAACAGGGGCTACTAGGTAGTGTACTAGCTTATAGCTAGCCCGAAAAAATTAATTTGCCCATATTCAAATCAAGTGGCGGCGTTAAGTTTGACAGATTGGCGGCTTAACATAGTAAACAAAATTATTAATCTAATGAGTACGCAATAATTAAACATGCGTCTATGCTTAATGTCTCGCATTTATCATATGGCATACGTTACATGTGGCCAGTCTTAGAGGAGTAGGCTAATCAAAGAAAATTATTGAGTCAGCGAACATTTGAATCAAATTCAATTCAGTAATTCAGTAGGAATCTTTGCATCAGAGCTAACGAAGTTATGATCATACTTTTTGCGTAGTGTAATTTAAGGCGATCTGCTTTGCAATTGGGTCTTGCCTTAGGAACAATTTGTTGTGTAATGAAATATATGTGGATTATATTTCAAACCGATATTTTTGCTTGTTTTAACAATTTAAGGGCTTCCTTTGGACTTTTTTTCCATGGCTTAATATTATTTGCCGCTAACGAATACTCATTTCAATAAAAAAGTCTGAAATACCGCTCAATTGTTTAACTTATTCCAATCGTTACCGCCAGTTATTATTATAACTAACGGCGCCAAAAATAATATTGGAAGCAGCGTGCAGAGAAAAGAATACAATAAAAGAACTTTATCTTTTATGATGATTTGGACATAATTTATTGTTTGTCTGTCCTTTATTTTTTTCGATAAATATATTTTGCAGACTTTTGTTTGAATTTTCTATTAATTATTGATGCGATTAAAATCATTTCATTTAATTTTTTCTAATGAAAAACAGAATCAATTGTGTTTAAGAACTTTTGCCACTCAAAGCTCTTTTGAAAAGTAAAAGTTTTTAATGGAAATTTGCCTTAATAATGATGAACGAACATAAATCTAATCCAGAATAGCACAGAACAATTTAAAATACAAAAAATTATAAAAACAATTTAATTTAATTTAAAAAGAAAATCGCTTACAATAATTGGAAAAATGATAAAAGAGAATAAAAATTTTAATTATTTGTAGCAAATCAAAGCACGTTTCTTTCAAAGATTTAAAAACAAAATTGACAATGAACTTATTCTTCTTCTTCTTCTTCTGTCATTACAACAGAAAAAAAAACTCCTAAAGAAAAATTTTTAAAACTTTTTAAAAGCCGCTTAAAAATATCACCACTGTTTGGCTCTCCGCCCCATAAAAAGCAACGGAAACTTGAAATATTTTTTTTTTGTTTTGTCATAAATACCTTTTGTTATAACAGATTTCAGGTATTTTAGGTGGGGGAGGGAGTGTGGGAAAAGATACTTTAGTTTTTGTTCATTTTTTGTCCACCATTATGCCTTCAAGAAGCGCGAGTCTTGTTTAATTTACACTTGAATGCACATAATTTCTCATAATTTTAATGCAGCCAACAGTCACCACCCTTTTGGAATGTTAAACGAACAAAAATAACAACAAAGTATTGTTAGAACTTTTAAAAACTGTCCAACTGGAAAATCAAGTTTATTAAGAACGAACATGTCAATAGGGAATTTAGAAAAAGTTATGAAAAAAAGAGAGCAAATATTTGAGAGTGTGTTGGAAATGAGTGTAGAGCTCCTTTCTCTATCTTGGATATTTCGATCTATTGTTATCACCTGCAAGACGCGAGCTTGAATATGGAAGCAAAGTTATAATTCCTTATTTCCCTTTTTGAGCCCATGCATATGGAACATTCTCCTGCATCCACAGGCTCGAAAAACTAGTGATTTTTACTCACCGACTGATAAAAAGTAACTGCTGCTTCTTCTTCACTGATTTCCTACATATTTTCAGTTTTGCTTACGAATCGATCATCGATGTCTTCGATCCCCATTCTAATGTACGCACTTGCGTCTCTATAGCTTGCCGGCAAATAGCTAGCTTTCACCAACCATTTAGAACGGTTATCTATCTCAATGAATTTAGTTTCGCCTTACAAATCCCTGGGGATGGAGAGTCTACCAGTTTTTTTTTACGGAAACAGAAATTTCTACTTCGTGGTTTCACGAAAGGAATTTAAGGTTTTTTTTTTGGTTTAAAAGAGAAATAGCACTTCAGACAAGAATGCCTATTTAGTAGAATTATAGTTACGTAGCCTTCAAGCTCTTATTTTTTTTGTAGTGAAAACAATCATCCCTAGATTGGCGGGCTAAGTACACTACCTATTAGCTTACCGGGACAGATTTCTTTTCTAGAAGGCCCGTGTTCTCGGAAATTAACTGTCGTATAAGATGGCACAGCGACCAGTGACCATGCTTCCATCACTGTGCAGCCCAACCGGCAGACAATTTTTATTTTTTGTAGTGAAAACAGCCATGGCCTTTGTTGAGAATCGAACCCACAACCTCCAGACTGATAAGCTAGTACACTACCTATCAGCCCTCCCCCCGGGGGCACATGATAGTCTTTTTGGAACCTACTATTCCATTTAGGCTGGTGTCTTGCGGGGTAAAAGGGAGCCCAGGCCCCTCAAAGGCTAGTAGGAGTCACCTGGACAATCCACATATTTCCACGGGAATCAGTACGCTCGCAGAGATCACTATTTGTTCTCTTTATGCAAAGATGTTCTCTGACTGGTTATGAGGTTGGCCCCTGTATGGGAGTATCGTGGTCGTTGAAGTTTCGGACCCTCGTGAGGGTTTGTGGGTCGGATCATTCAAATTAACACAATGAATGGTTCAGGTTCAGTGAGCATGAATGCTGTGGTGTTCTTGATAAAAAACAGCTTCATGCGTTCTGGACGAGGAGTTGGAAAGTCTCCAACTCTTTAGCAAGGAGTGAAGGCTGCGGCCTACTTCGGGCTTTCGAAATTGCTACTAGGAGTGACCGGAGGATATACGTATACGATGGAAATATAGGGCGAAATTAACCTCTTAGATTTAATACCACTCCTTCTTTAATCCACGAAACAGAAAGTCTGCTAGTTTCAACAGTAGTAGCTATTACTGACCTCCATATTCTGGGTATCTCGCAGAATCTGCAAGACAGTTACTCGGCTGTCCTTTCCCTTCCCGTTTAGATAGGGTTAAATTCCTAACTGGCTTAGTGGAAAACTCAGTAAAATCCTCATTCACTAATTTGATTTCACCTTAATGACTGCCTAGCTTAGATTGGCTGCCAGTTAATAATATAGAAGCTAAAGCTTACTGATCCTTCATTCTGAGTGTCTGTCAGAGTATAAAGCAGTTATACTAATATACTTCCTCCTCCATGGTTGAACCGTGCCGGAATCCCCGTTTAAGTATTCTTCGATGACCTCGATTTGCAGTTTGTTCCGGTGATGTTAACCTCCCAGAATAGAGAGTCTGCCTATATATTCGCTGCTTCCTGGTTAACGTCATATTTTGGATACCTGCCAGTTTGCCCGACCAACATATGGCCACATTTCATCTTCGTATTTGGACTGCATTCCAAAATCTAGGGTGAGTGCTCTTGAAAGTTTTTTAATGTCGTCGTTCAGTAATCTATTAAGACGAATGAATACCTTCCTGAATGGAGCAGTTTTACACATTCCTCCATAATCTTTCTATAGACTTCCGAAATTAAGCTCTCCACCTAATATAATGATAACATCTGCCTCCCTAGCTTGGCAATGTAAACATAACTTCTCCAGTTTTGGATAAAGTGCAGAACTCCATGACATAGGAAACCAATTTTTTTTTCCAGAGATAACGATGTATAAGTTGGCAACACTTTTTTAATGGCGAACATTTTGTTAGCTGTCAAGTTTCGTTTGGCATTTCAACATAAATAGACTGGCGGCTGTGCAAATATGCGAAATTGCGCAAATTGGAGGCAAAACAAGATTGCCGTTGATATCGATTTTTATAAGTGAACTTTGTTTAGCGATAAAGCTCACTTTTATTAAAAGGAATGCGTCAAAAAACATAACTGCCTGCCATATATGGAATGAAAATAATCCTCAAGTGTATGTTAAGTCACCTTTACAGCATGGAAAACTGACTGTTTGGTATAATTAATCCCCACTTCTTTAAAAACTATAGCAGTCGAAACGTTACAGTAAATGATGACCGCTATAGATCCATGGTTAGTGACTTTTTCGTTCATCAAATGAACAACTATGATGTGCAGGAGCACATTCGGAAGCCTGAGAGCAGAGCCGCCAACCGCGACTCCTTGCTGAAGTTTTGGAACAATCAGAACAACCGCAAGCATTCTCACTGAACCAGGACCATTCATTGTGTTCATTGTGAATGATTCGACCCATACAACTCAAACGAGAACCGAGGAAGCCGAAGACTAATTTCTAGCAACAGGTTATTCCTAGTTGCAATTTCGAAGGTTTCGAAGCAGCGTCGCAAACTACCACTCCTTGCTGAAGAGTTGGAGATTGTTCAACTCCAGGTCCAGAACACATGACAAGCATCCTCACTAGATCAGGATCATTCGCCCTTTGTTCTCAGTAGAGGTGAGATGATCGTGGCTCCTTAATCATATCATGAGAACCGAGAAGCCACAGCCGCCACGATGCTCTCGAAGGGCTAACCTTCAGTCAGAGAACAGCTAAAAGACTAAAAAGCCAAAAAGCTGCACTCTGATGCTTACTGATTCCCGTAGAAATAACGTGGAGTTGTCTAGTTGTCTGGGCTCCCTTTAACTCCCGGTGACACTTGTAACGACGGTGAGATCCAGTCAAGACATATAGATGTCTCCCCGGGGGGAGGGGAGCGTATCCCGAGCTGTGATTTCAAAAAGACGACGCAACACAGCTTGCGTATTTATTGCCGATATACGGCTAAAAATTTTGGGAAAAAAATCGAAAATTAAGCCGCCGGTGGATCATATCACTTTGGATGAAATGTAGCGTCATTCTTGCCCTAGAAGGCCTTCAGCTACGTATATCCTCCTGTCACTCCTAGTTGCAACTTCAAGAGTTCGGAGCAGGTCGCAACCACTCGCTCCTTGCTGAAGAGTTGTAGACTATCCAACTCCTGGTGCAGAACGCATGAAGCTTAATAAAATGTAAGAACACAATCGCAATCATGCTCACTAGAACTGAACCATTCATTGTGTTCATTGTGTATGAACCGACCCGCACAACTCAAACGAGGGCTTCGAAACTACAACCGTCACGATACTTCCGAAGGGCCAACTTCGATAATCAGTCAGAGAACAGCTAAAAGGCTAAAAAGACAAATAGTTGAATTCTGGGGCGTTACTGATTCCCATGGAAATATAGTGGAATTGTCCAGTTTGGCTCCAGCTAACCTTGAAGGGGAGTGGGCTCCCTTTTACCCCCGTTGACACATGTAATGAAGGTGAGATTCCGGCAAAACATATCAATATGCCCCCGGGGGTAAATCTTTCCGAAATGATGTATGGAGTTGCAGCATTGTTTCGATAGGAAAGCTAGCAAGTCGCCCGTTGAGCGCCCTCCTACGGAAACCATACTATCGGTCGCTAAGTAAGGTGTTGGATTCCAGCTACCCCACAAGATGAAAATTAATCATACTTTCCATTCCAAAGTGCAGAACAAATTATAATTGGGTGGTAACTTGCAGAGATGTTGCCTGAACCTTTTTGGAGATCGGCATTACATTAGCAACCTTCCAGCACTTTGGAAATTCACCGGCATGATAAAACGTTCTTAAAAGGGCTGGTAACGGATAAGCTAGCGTCAAAGAGCACTATTTCTAGACCAATGTTCATTGATCTGAGAACTGCATCGATCAGTTTGTCAAGTTGGTCTCACTAATCATTTTTCGGCCATACGAATTTGTTTACTGAAGACGAATTTTTATCACTTTTTCTATATTTTAACACAGTTGTATCTCAATATACCTTACGGAATATCGTTTTTGCGTTTGAAGCAAAGATGTAGGCATTAAATAGGAGAAAAACAACTCACAAAAGACCCACCTGAAAAAAGTAGCCTTGAAAATCGCAAAAAAATTCTCATTCAGTATTTAGTCATGTTGGATTGGGTAACATTTATAGCGAATGCCAGCTGACGTCACCTTTTTAGATTTATTGCTCGCACATTAGAGGAGAGGGGTATCCTTAAAATAGTATGTGTTATGAAGTGGCTGGCATTCTTAAAACTTTCCTACCGGTTGTTTTTGGTTCCCTCTTCTTCTTCTTCTTCTTCTTGGGTGTATAGGTATGTTGTTGTTGTTTTTTTGTTCTTTTATTATTTAAAAGCATTTTACTCCCTCTTTTACTGTTCTTAAGTGTCAAATAAACACTCTGTAAAACTTGACTGAATACAGGCGTTTTCAGCATTAAAATGAAATGACATTGTTGTTGTTGGAGAGAAAATATGTTTTTTTTTTGTTTGAAGCAGCTACAAAGTAGACACACCAATTACACTCGTCATACTTTACACATTTTGATATGCAAACATTCTTAAAAATATAAATTCTTGCAACATTAAGTTCAACAAACTTTACAAGAACAAGAAAGGATACAGGGAAAAAAATTTAATAGGAAAACGTAGGAACTCTTGGCGAGGGGGTATAAAAAGTACAAAAAATCCTTCACAATATTATTAGAATTTGTTCCTTTTTCCATTTTGTTTAAGTCAAATATATCAAATTCCCAATAACTGCGAGTGTTATTAAGACCTTAAGAAGAGTGTCAATACACAAGTTTGTAAGTTTGTGTTATAATTTTGGAGCATGTGATTTTATTTTTTTATGTCCTTTTCGCTAAGGATTTTACATATTTTTTCCTTAAGATTTTCAAATATTTACTGACAGTCTTTTTTTTCAAAATAACATTTTACCCGTGTAAATATATACAAAACGTATTTGACATATTTGTAAATAAGCTGTCAAATATTAACGAGTAAGTGAAGTTTCTAGAAGGAAACTTGTTATTATATTTAAAGGATAATGGAAACAGAATTCATACGAAATGATATTGAAAAAGGAAATGTAATGAAAATTTTATACTGTTTTCAATTCCTCCTTGTGATACAACGTTGCCTGAGAATGATGTATTCACATCGAAAGCGCTCGCCATTTGCGAACAAACAGCCAGGAGGAACGTTAAGAGAAGGAGTAGTTCATTCACTGGCGGAACAGATCCAAACAATTTAGTATAAGGAAATTTTTTATATTCTTACGTTTATTCCTTTAATATACGTAACTCTTAGAGTACGGAGTTATTGCATATCAGCTCCATCTAGTGTCACTAGAATCCATAATATGTTGTAGACAAACGATTTGCTTTTCTTCAGTTCTATGTTCATTATAAAGTTAGAGAAGCATATGGCACATTTCAATTAAGACTTTATGTCTTTGTTTCTAGAACATAGAAAACAGCAACCAGGTTTTATTCCATCCTTTTCATATTCCTCAGCTGCAACTTCACAACCCAACAAAGCGCGTTGGAAGATTACAACGGTTTTAGCTTCATTTAGCAAACGCTGTCTCATGTATGGTTCAGACCTTTCTTCGCGAGGAGTTTGAAAGTTTCCATTCAGGGTTCGTCTGCGTTAGAATTATAAAAGCATTTAGTGTAGCTCTGTCTACCACACCCATAAATATTCTAAATGGCCAACGTGCTGTTCGTCTGCCGCATGAGTATTCTCTTATAAATTTGTCACTATTGTCTTCTGCTCCATAATTATAATTGGCTTGAAATGAACTTCATTAGAAACAGACTTGTCTGCATGTTGGGGAAGCCAAAAGACGTACCATCCGTTTCATTTTAGGAATATATAATACCATAGCTATGCTCCCTGTGAAGTACAAACTACAACGCGGCTTGAGAATAATACATTCGCATTAAAAGCGCTCGCCTTCGACTACAAACCAGCCGTTAGGACGGAGAATGGCAATAATATTACCATCTTTAGGTGGAGAGTATGTGACAATGGTGGTGAGAGTGAGCACAATCTTATTGAGATTGCGGTCACGTATTACAGACGCACATCGCCGATCTTGTCTTCGCGGATATGGTGGGTAAACAACTTCTTTCGAGCAGTAGTGTTGGACATATCTTTTGGTGTCTCCCTCCCCCGGGGTCACATTGATGAAAATCCACCTTTATTACATGCGTCAACGGGAGGAAAATGGGAGCCGAGTTCCCTTCAGGCTAGCAGGAGCCAACTGGACAATTCCACTATATTTCCACGGGAATCACTTAAGTCCCAGAGTTCAGCTATTTGTCTTTTTAGCCTTTTAGCTGTTCTCTGACTGATTATTAAGGTCGGCCCTTCGAGAGTATTGTGGTGGTTGTGGTTTCGCGGCCCTCGTTTGAGTTTGTGGGTCGGATCATTCACAATGAATGGTCCAGGTCCATTGAACATGAATGCTGTCGTGTTCTTAAATTATATTTAGCTTCATTCGTTCTGGACCAGGAGCTGGATAGTCTCCAACTCATCAGCAAGGAGTGACCGGAGGATATATGTTTCTGAAACCCTTTTAGCTGTTCTCTGACTGATTATTAAGGTCGGCCCTTCGGGAGTATCGTGGTGGTTGTGTATTTCGAAGTTCTCGTTTGATCTTGTGGCTCCGATCACTCACAATGAACACAATGAATGGTCCAGGTCCAGTGAGCATGAATGCCGTTGTGTTCTTATATTATATTAAGCTTCTTGCGTTCTGCACTAGGAGTTGGATAGCCTCCAACTCTTCAATAAGGAGTGAAGGCTGCGGCCTGTTCCGGACTTTTAAAGTTGCAACTAGGAGTGACCGGAGAATATACGTATCTGAAGGCCTTCTAGGGCGAGGATGACATTTCATCCACAGTGATATGATCCATCATCTGCTTATGGCTTACACAGCTAGGTACAGTTGTAAATCTTATCACGCATGTCTTTGGCTGCATTTCTTGCACTGATGTTGGATTAGCAGATGGAACAAATTGATCAGTGGATGTGCACTGTCAATGACGCTTTGCTTATTCGAAGAATACTCCTTTCAATTGTTTGATAATTTCATTTTCTTGGATGTCTCCGTTTTGTTTTTTCTGTTAACACCCAAGAGCGTCATATTTTTTATAAGAAGGAGTTATGCCCATGCCAAATTCAAACAAAGGCTCAGGAAGTTTTTTAACAACCCGTGCGTCTTGCTTCTACATTTCCACCTGGAAGCTTTTCCGTATACAGCTGTAGATTGTACAAATAAAACGTTTTCACATCAGCGGCAGTCCAAATTTTTGTATCATATCTTCCAGGTGTTGATTTTATCTATTGTCGAAATGCGAATTTTCCACGAAATGGTACCAATTGTTCATCAATAGTTATCATGCCAAAAGAAATTAATGACTTTCGGCAATTTTCTACAAAAGAATCCCAGATTTCCTTTAGGCCAGCTAACTTTTCAGTTTTTTTTCGTTTATTTCTCCAAATGGATTCGTCAGTACTCCACATTTCTTTCACATTTTCTCTTCTACAATGTAACGCTCCATTGTAGAAGAGTACTCCGAGAAAGGCATTCAGTTCACCTTCAGTTACGGCTTTCCATTTTTTTGTATTGCCTCTGGGGATATTTTCATCGGCTTCTTGGTTAGTATGAAGGCAGATTTTCTCTTTCATCATTGGTGGTATAAGATGATTGAATAAATCATCAATTTCGGTTGTAGTATAACTAGTTACTCCTGGAGTTACGTTCACAATATTGCATGCTAACCTACGTGTATGTGGAAATGGCTTCGAAGACCAAACTCGAGCAGACTTGACAGTGTAATATTCTGCATCCAAAGGAAAGGCAACATCATCTTCGCCAATAACAATATCCGAAAGAGTATCTTCTGGTTGTTCAAGTTCCTCAAAGTTCTCAAACTGAATCTTATATGGAAACAAATGTAAATCCTAGTGGAAAATTGTGGCCAAAGTTATTTTTTGAAGACCAAGCTCCTGAGCACGGCATGATTCGATCATGGTTAATGGATTGTTTTTAACACTTTCTTGAGCAGCAGTAATGTTTTCAGCCAATCTTTCTCTACATTTTGATACATGCTTGGGCCTTTCACATTAAGACCCTCTTTCTTTGAAATCATTCACAGCGTTTTGTTGGCACGATGTTTCTCCCCCGAAAATTTCACGTAACTTTCTCTTCGTCACTGTAATCGGTGATTGATTTTGATAAAATGTTTTAACGATTAAAACACATTGAATAATCGAATATTTTTCCATAATAAATTTGCCATATGTCTACTTCACATCTGCCAAATATGATGTGTCAAGACTAATGTTTACCAAAATGGCGGCAAAACAAAGTAGTTTATATTCCCGCCGGATACCCGGAAAAAACTCCTTCTTTCGAACAATACCCCAGTTTACAGTTTAAGTGTGAACGTTATGGAGTCCCTCGCGGGGGCACATTTATCGGTCTTTATGGAATACTTGACCATCTAGACCTGTGCTGCTGGGGGTATAAGGGAGCTTAGTCTCCTGAAGGCAAGCAGGGTGTCAACTGGAAGCTCCACGTTATTTTCACGGGAATCAGTAAGCCTCAGAGTTTCGCTAATTGTCTTTTTAAACTTTTACCTGTTCTCTGACTGATTATTGAGGTTGGCAATTTGGGAGTATTGTGGTGGTTGTGGTTTTGCGGCCCCAGCATGAATTGATTTATGGTGGCCCAGGATCATCTCACCTTTTATAACACCAACGAGTGAATGATCCAGAGCCAGTGAGCAAGCTAGTCATGTGTTCTGGACCAGAAGTTGGATAGTCACCAGCTCTTCAGCAAGGAGTAGTGGATTGCAAACCACTGCTTTGGAACCGCTGAAATTGCAACTAGGAAAGATCTGTTTCTGGAATTAGTACTCGGCTTGTTAGGGTATGAATGACATTGCTTTTCATTCCTAATGGATTGTGAACCATTTGATTAAAGCTTACAGCCAGGTGCAGATGTAAATCTTATCATGAAATGAACGTTTTGGAGTAAAGACATAAAATTGATACAGCAGATTATACCTTCCCGGCGGATGCTCTATATTAATTACGCTATTCCTTAATTGCCATCTGGTGACTTGAAGCGCTGTTATTAATGACACATCAAAGTGTCTTAAAGTTATAATTTTAAATTGAAGTCTCAGCTTTTGGGTATTCAAAATCGCTTCGAATAGATTCACCAGAGTATCTGTTGTATAGTCGCCTGCTTATTACTTTGGGATCTCTCTTCGTTATTTTATAGGTTTTCGTTTAAACTTTTCTTGGCGACTTTGCATTGTCTTAACAACAAATAACTATGCTAAATATTTTTTAATGTTTTAGATCTCTGAAGCTTTACTCAGACTCTTATTAATGATAATTTTTCCAACTTTGATATGTGTAACTTCCTGCTGCTTCTGCAGTCTCCCCCGCTCTTTCTCCCTCTCTCCTTCCATATGACTTCCATCCTAAATCTGAATTTTTCCTTTTAATTAACTTCATTCTTTTATCTCAACATTTGCTTGCTAACTGCATTTAAAGGCTTTGCAGTAATCAGACAATCATGTGTGTGGCTCTTTATATTTTTATGAAGATGACAATAACAAAAACAACAACCAAACAAACAAACAAACACATACGATACAAACTTATATATTTAGAAGACATCTTATTTAAATAGCAAAATGTACTTGACTTTGGATTTGAAGAGGATACTCTGCTCTTCAGCAAGCATGTTGTCATTTTTGTTTTTGCAAATGTGACGGTTTTATTTTACATTCCCACAGTCCTCAAGTCGACAATGATTTCCCCCTTCCTGCAGCTATTTAATAATGCAGCTGTGCATGCTGCAGTTGGGTGGGTATGAGTCAGTATTTATATTCACCTTTTTTATCTTTTGCAGTCTATCGTTAGGCGGAGACCTTTTGTTACTATTTGTTTATCTTAAGCAGTTGTTGTTTTTAATTAATCCTTAGGCACTAATAACTCTAAAGGATAATGACAGTTATTATGGCTTTTCTTTAAGGCATGAATAAAATAGAAGAAAAAGAAAGAAATTAGTTCCTAATTAAATGATGACAGGAAGTTAAATTTTATTTAAGTACTTCGAAAGTGCTCTTAAATAAAAAGGAAAAAGGAAATCCTTTAAAAATATCTGCTAATTTTATTAAAAATAAAATACTATTTCGAAGCGTTTGAACTCTGTGTAGAGTTTGAGGCAATTTTTGGTTTGAATTACAGATTCTGCCTGTTGGAATTTTTATTTAGTTCCTATCAGCACGTCATTATCAAAAACGCCCTAACTACCAAAAATTTGAAACCGTCATTTTTATAAATTTCGTGGAATATGTCACCACTAAACAAATTAAATTTCCTCGAGCAAAAATGGCAACTTTATTGACAAAATAAAAGAGCCTTTACTACAAATATTGAATAAATGTAACGCCCAAAAGGACCCAACTTTTTGCATGTATATACAATATTAGCATAATTGCCATTTTTTAGGAAATAGAAATAAAATATACTAAAATACACCAAAATATACTAAAATAAAATAAAATATACTAAACTATACTAGAATATACTAAGAATATACTAAAGTATACTAAAACACACTACAATATACTAAGAATACTCTAAAATATACTAAACTACACTAAAATATACCAAAATTCACTAAAATGTAGTAAGAATACTCTAAAGTATACTAAAATACACTAAAATATACTAAAATATACTGAACTAACGTAAAATATACCAAATACACTAAAATATACTAAAATACACTAAAATATACAAAAATATACTAGAATATACTAGGAATACACCAACGTTCATGCAGATGTTGAAACCAGAGTGGGTAGATATTAAGGACTAATGGATCTCCGTTAATAATTTTAACAAGTGGTAGAATTTCAATATTTTTTTGCCCGTGTCTGCGAGAAACATGGGTTTTCTAAATTAATACCACAAGCACTTAATGACTGCCCCTGGGATTTGTTTACAGTCATTGCAAAATTAAGCCATACTGGAAACTGTGGTCTTTTAAACTCGCATTGTATGTCAGTCGGTATCATTGGGATGCGGGATATTAAAACGTCTTCTCCTTTATATTTTGCTTTCAATATGGTTACCAAATAAGTTCTTTTTTTTTAATTTGAAAGTACAATCCTTTCGGTTAATAATGGAAAACAATTTCTTTTTTTTTTTTTGGGTACGGTACGGGGGCACATTTATGGTCTTTATAGTACGTAACAGCTATCTAGATCTGTGCAACTGGGGGAAAAAGGGAGCCCAGTCCCCTGAAGACAGGCAGGGAGTCAACTGGAAGCTCCACTTATATCCACGGGGATCAGTGAGCCGCAGAGTTCATTATTTGTCTCTTTAGACATTTAATAGTGAGGTTGGCCCCTATATGGGAGTAACGTGGTGGTTGTGGTTGCGCGGCCCCATAACAGTATAATGGTTATTATGGTGGCCAGGATCATCTCACTGATAATGACACGCAAAGTGAATGATCCAGTCCAGTGAGCATGCTAGACATGTGTTCTGGACAGGAGTTGAAAGTCTCCAACTCTTTAGCAAGGTGTGATGGTTTGCAGCCCTGCCCTGGAATCATTAAAGTTGTAACTAGGTGGTTCTGTTGCTTAGAATTATGTCTTCGGCTTCCCCGGACGAATGTATGACGTTCCAAATTATACAATAGTGGTTTGTCCACCATCTGATTAAGGCTACATAGCCAGGTGCGGATGTAAAACGAATCACACTATCTCCTTTTTCGTTTGTTTGTTTTTACCTAATTTGTCTCTCCCTTTTCATTCGTCTCTCTTCCTACCTAAATCGTTTTACGACCATGCCTGTTATTCGTTTGTGTTTATGTGCACATATCAGAAAATAATATCATTCAAACGGCTGCTTCGGCTGGCCATCCAGTAGCCAACACGATCGGTTAAATTTTTAGGCAACTTATCGATTGTGTACAGCTGTATTTCACCAATGCCTTTACGATATTGTCCTTTAAAGCGTCAATTGTGTCTGGCTTGTCGGCGCAACACTTATCCTTTGGCAGCACCCCACAAATAATAGTCCAACGGTGTCAAATCACAGCTCCGAGGTGGCCAAACGACATCAGTTCCGCAACTGATAATGCGATCTTTTTAAATAGGGCGCAAAAGATCGAGTGCAGCTTCGGCTATGTGGTACCTAGCGCCGTCCTATTGAAACCAAAAATGTTGTCAATATCCTCCCCTTCAATTTATGTCAACAAAAATTCGTTCAACATGGCCCTATAACGAACGATCGCCATTGACTGTAACGGCCACTCCTGCTCATCTTCGAAGAAAAATGGCCCAATTATGCCTCTAAACCAAAATCCGCACCAAACAGGTTTTCTGTGCCCCAAATGCGACAATTTTGCTTTTTTGCATACCCAAGATCAAAATCAGCTTCATCTGAAGAGATGATTTTTTTGTTTTTTTGTAAAATCGGCATCTTCTGTAAGTCGATCGGAGGCTCACTTAGCGAAGCGCAAACGCATTGGATGGTCACTTGGCTTCAACTCCTGAACCAATTGGTCTTTGCATGGCGTCATACCAAGGTCTTTATGCAAAATTCGTCTCCATGATGTCAAAATTGGGCGGTTTTTTTTTTTTTTCGAAGATGAGGCTGGAAATATGGTATCGGCCAATATATTACGCTATCGCGAGATGCTAACAACTCAATTTGTGGCCTATTATTGACAACGTGGATATCACTGACATGTAGTTTTCACAGGACGGCGCCACATGTCACACATCCAATGAAACGATGAATTTATTGTAAACCAAATTTCCCGATCGCAGTTAAGTACCCAGCAGTTAAGTGGGCACACAGATCGTGTGATTTGACACTAATGGATCATTTTTTGTGGGGCCTATGCTACGGACAGATTCTATATGGAGCCAATCGAATCGATTTCAGCTTTACAACTAAAAATCCGTGCTGTGATTAACGAAATAGGATCGCCATTTTGCCAAAAAGTGTTTAAAAACTTTGATGAAATAATCGACATCTGTCAGTGAGCGTGGTCGTGATGGACATTTGCCAAATATAATTTTTCTTTCAATAATTGCCGAACTTTTCTCTTTGTAATAAAATAAAAATTTCAATCTTAATCTAAATTAGTTCGTTTTATTTTCTTTTAGAAAACAAACTTCTTGTTGAAAAACCCTTACTATTGGCCCAAAAAATGCTTTCTTGTGGAATATCAAATTCCACAATTTTTTTTATCTTTTTTGGTGTTGTTTATGTTGTTATGATGAAATAAATAAATAAAAACGAACTTAAGCCTGATCTTTGTATGGAGTTCATGTTTCCTTCAACGCAATTTCCCATAACGAATTATTTTATTTTTATTTATTATATATTTTTTTTAAACTTCCCAATACTTTATTTTAATAGATTGAAACCATTTTAAATTTGTTGTTGCTTGCTATTGCACATAATTTATCTCCTGCATAATTCGCCTGATTTATATTTAAATCGTATGACATTCATAAATAAAACTTTTTTGTTGTTGTTTTACATATTTTTATGATTTTATTTGATCATTTGTGGTAAATCATACAGGCTAAAAAATAAATCAAAGGAAGTGGAAATTATATATAAACGGTTTTCCTAAATTTTACACAATATTTGAATTCGCCGCACTTTATGTGATAAAGTGTTGACAAACATTGAACCAAAAAAATCTGTTGCTGAGTAAAAAATGTTAAATTTCAATCATTTATAAATCACTTGTTTAGAGAAAACTAAATTTTAAAATGATTAAGCATATTTTCGCCTGAATTCGCTTCATTAAATTTTAGGGAAGTTTTAGTGCAGAAAGCGCTTATATGAGTTTTCAAATACCTTCATAGCGTGTCATTGTTCATAACAGATTTTAATATCCTTCAACTTCTTCGAATAGAAACAGTGTCTTTTACAGACGGAAGATAGGAGGCTGATTAAAACAATTACTGGATGAAACATTATCATGTCCTCCCCTTTTTTCATTGTTGCCGAAATTCATCTACCAGATTTTTTTAATAGAGTTTCAAGTCAAAAGTCCATGCCAACAAGAGCAGTATCACCGCCACATTAAGAGAAGTTATTCAATGTTAAGCCATCAACAAATAGAGCGATTTCAAAGAAGCCAATTTATGTGTCACTCCATACATGAAATTTCTTGCTTCAAGTCCGTCCTTTTCCTTATGAAAAAGAGCAGTTAAAACAAATGAAATATTTAAATTCCATTAATTTCGATACGCCCTTTACATTGTTACCAAAAAAAAATTAAGTACTAAATAAACAATGAATAGTTGGAAAAATTGTGTAGCCAAAGGAAATAATAAACATAAATCATGCTTGTGCATGAACTGCATACAAAAAAAAAATAAAAGAAAGGTAGTATATACAGGGAATTTTTTATGGAGGTATAGAATGGATTTTAAATAAAGATGAATTTTTGACATTGACATGAACTTAACTTTTGTTCAGAAGATAATTTTCTGGCATTATAATTTAAATAGATTTTGTGACATGTGACAGATACGGCTGACTTGGATGTAGTGTGATCTGGAGGTCCAACTTGCGAAAACTTTTTCCAACATATATGGCCGTATATCGGTAATAACGTGGCGAATCTTGTCCTTGAGTGGTTAATCGTTTTGGATCTATCGGCGTAGGCTAGCGATTTGACATGTTCCCCTAGAAAATAGTCTGCGATGTCAATCGTTTGTTAGTGGAGGCCAATTCACGGATGAAACTTTGCGGGTCATAAACGTTTCCTTTAATAAATTGTTTGTGGCACGAGCTTAGGTGGCATGTTGCACCGTTTTATTAAAGCCCCCAGCTTCTGCAAATCATCCTTATGTAATTGATGAACGAAATGGACAGTAATCATGGCTCTATGTCATTCATCTTTGGCTGTTACGTTGTGAATAGTGAATAGCATCGTTTCTAAAGTAGTACGGACCAAACAGTCAGTTTGCAGTGGATGAATGTAACACTATCTCAGCATACACTTTAGGATAAACATCATTTCCAGTACGCAGTTTATATGTATACTTTAAAACACAAGTGAGCTTTATCACCCAAAACGAAATTCGCTTCTAAAAGTCGGAATCAATTTGCATATTGTCGGCTTAATTTGCACAATACGCAAGCATAGTTCAGGCGTCAGTTTATTCATATTAAAGTGTTAAACTCAACTAAGCATAAATCGCTCTACAGCTGGCAAATTCGCCGCCACTTAAAGAAAATGTTGTCAACTTAAAGCTGACAACTAAAAAAACTCTAAAAAACTAACATAAAATTATTTTCTTTTCTTAAATTTCTTTTTAAGTTTGCAGATTAAACCCTCGACTTATTTGTTATTCACCCCTTCATTCGAAAACTAGTCTTCACTAAATATTTAAACATTTAGAAAAATGAAAATAAACTATTGGGATTTTCTTCGTTTTGCAAATAAAAATTAAAGAAAATACCACAATAAGTATTGACGTTAAGCAGCATTTATTTCTACTCGGCAAATAATTTTATACTTTCTGTGAATAAGTATAATCGCATTATATTTTCCAATTTAACTAATGGCTTAAAGGTACAATAAAACTGTCAAAGGGATTATATGTTCGTTTGTTAACTTTGCTGAGTAACAGGCAGAGTGTTTTGTACGTTTCACGTGCAGCCACTGAATACAACTTGACAATTTCTTTATTTGCCAGTTAAAGTTCGAAAGAACTTATTTTAATTGTGTTTGTGTGGGTATAAGAAAATTCTTATAACAAATAAAAGTTTGTTGGAGGATTAGAAGAATTGAAAAGAAATTGCTTGAGGAGCGTCAAAGCTTTTTTTTTAATGTCAAAATAAATCTGTTTGAGGTTATGTTCAATTATACATTGAAAAAAAATTATAGAAACAGAAAACGGGAATAAGAAAATTGTGGCTTAAACTAGATATTTGCTAAATTGAACGGTTCCATACTGTATTATACTATACACTACGGCAGTATACTGTGCTATTCTCTATTGTACCTTAAGGTTCCCCCCGGGGGCACATTTATAAGTCTTGAGGGAATCTCAACAGTATTAAATGTATCACCGGGGGCACAACGCGAGCCCAGTTTTCTGAAGGCTAACAGGGAGTTAACTCGAAGCTCCACGTTATTTCCACGGGAATCACTAAAGCCCCAGAGTTCAGCTATTTGGTTTTTTAGCCTTTTAACTGTTCTCTGTCTGATTATTGAGGTTGGCCCTTCGGGAGTATCGTGGTGGTGGTTTTTTCGCGGCTCGCATTAATTTGATTAAAGGGCCAGGATCATCTCACCTCTACTGAGAACAATTAGTGAATGATTCGGATCCAGTGAGCATGCTTGTCATGTATTTTGAACCAGGAGTTGGATAGTCTTCAACTCTTCAGGGTTGGCGGCCCTGCTTCAAAACCTTCGAATTTGCAACTAGGAATGACCTTTTGCTAGAAATTAGACCTCGGCTTGCTAGAGTGTTGGCGCACGAATCATATGGCCCCAGTGGTTTGGCTATCGTCGAGTTATGGCATACATACGCTAGGTAGCGATATAAATCTTACCACGCATGTATCTTGAAGTAGACCCCTCGGGGGCACATTTATGGTTTTTATAGTACGTAACAGCTATCTAGACCTGTGCAACTGGTGGAAAAAGGGAGCCCAGTCCCCTAAAGACAGGCAGGGAGTCAACTGGAAGCTCCACTTTATTTCCATGGGGATCAGTGAGCCGCAGAGTTCATTTTTTGTCTCTTTAGACATTTAATAGTTCTCTGGCTGATCATTGAGGTTGGCCCCTATATGGGAGTAACGTGGTGGTTCTGGTTTCGCGGCCCTATAACAGTATAATGGTTATTATGGTGGCCAGGATCATCGCACTGATAATGACACGCAAAGAGTGAATGATCCAGTCCAGTGAGCATGCTAGACATGTGTTCTGGACAGGAGTTGGAAAGTCTCCAACTCTTTAGCAAGGTGTGATGGTTTGCAGCCCTGCCCTAGAATCATTAAAGTTGCAACTAGGTGGTTCTGTTGCTTAGAATTATGTCTTCGGCTTCCTAGGACGCATGTATGACGTTCCAAATTATACAATAGTGATTTGTCCACCATCTGATTAAGGCTACATAGCCAGGTGCGGATGTAAAACGAAACACACTATCTGTACCTTGAGGTACTGTACTGTCCTATATTATATTATACTGTAAGGGACTGTACTCTATTATACGGGACTGTGTTGTATTATAATTTTTTTACTTATACGGGACAGTACTGTATTAAACAGAATTATAGTGTACGGGACTTCACTGTATTATAAGGTACAGTACGAAACTGTACTGAATTATAAGTTCTTTACTGTAAGCGAGTTTGCTATATTATACAGTACTTTACTGTACATATTTGTACTGTATTATACAGTACTATACTGTATAAAACATTACGGTATAATACAGTGCTGTACTGTACCAGACTGTACAGTATTTTACTGTACCGGACTGCATTATACAGTACTGCATTGCATTATGGAGCACTGTACTGTACGGGACTGTACTGTATTATACAGCACTGTACTGTGGAACATAGCAAAGGGTTTTTCAACAAGAAGTTTATTTTCTAAAACAAAAAATTTTGATTAAGATGATACAAATTTTTATTTTACCACGAAGAGGAAAGTTCGGCAATTATGAATGAAAAATGATATCTGGCAAATGTCCACCACGATTACACTCGCTGACAGATGTCGCTTCTTTCATCAAAGCATTTAATCACTTTTTTGGCAAAATGGCGATCCTATTTCGTTAATCACATTGCGGATTTTGAGTTTTAAGGCTGAAATCGATTCGATTGGTTCCGTATAGACTCTGTCCTTAACAAAGCTCCACAAAAACTAATCCAGTGGTGTTAAATCACACGATCTGGCTGGCCATTCAACTGCTGATTGTCGTGAAATTATGCGATCGGGAAGTTAAGCTTCCAATAAAAAAATTTCTTCATTGACTGTGTGACTGGTGGCACCGTTCTGTTGAAACTACATGTCAGTCATATCCACGTTGTCAATAATAGGCCAAAATTTATGTGTTAACATCTCGCGATAGTGTGGTCTATTGACCGATGCCACGTTTTCAGCTTTATCCTTGAAAAAAACGGCCCAAACACATCGTGTGAAAAAATGAATTTTTCGAAAAAACCAGTCGGCTGTTCCTGAATGAATAGAGCGAATCTATGGCGATGTGAATGGTCAGTCGGCTTTAATTCCTGGACCAATTCAACGTTGTAAGGCTTCAAAGTCAAATCCTTAAGCAAAATTTCTCTTGTGGTGGTTTGGGATTCCCCCCGGGGGCACATTTATCGGTCTTTATAGAATACTTGACTATCTAAATCTGTGCTGCTGTGGTTATAAGGGAGTACAGTCCCCTGAAGGCAGCAGAGGTCAACTGGAAGCTTCACGTTACTTCCTTGGGAATCAGTAGCCCGCAAAATTTTCCGCTATTTGTTTCTTTAGGCATTTAGCTGTTTCTCTGACTGATTATTGAGGTTGGCCCTTCGGGAGTATCATGGTGACTGTGGTTTCGCGGCCCCATACAGGTTTGTTTTTTATAGTGGCCAGGATCATCTCGCCTTTAATAATACCCACTGGTGAATGATCCAGATCCAGTGAGCATGCTAGTCATGTGTTCTTAACAGGAGTTGGATAGTCTCCAGCTCTTCAGCAAGGAGTAGTGGTTTGCAGTCCTGCTCTGGAACCGCTGAAATTGCATATAGGAAAAACCTGTTGCTAGAATTAGTCCACGGCTTCCTAAGACGTGAATGACGTTGCTTTTCATCTACAGTGGTTTGAGCACCATCTGATTAAGGCCCACGGCCAGGTACAGATGTAAATCTTATCACGAAATGTAGTGGTTTGGGATATCTCCAATTCTTGAGAACGTCAAGGAACTGACAAATTTGGATCTGCTTTAACACTGTGACTCATGGGTGCAATGTTTTTAGTTCAACAATCCGCTGTAACACGCGTTGGTATGCGCACATTCAACTCAAATTTAACGACCAAATTCATAATAATGGTGTCAGAAGAACGATTAGCACAATCGTCCCAAAATATCACGAATTTTACGAGATGTAACTTTAACAGAACTATCATTTCCATTAGTGGATTTTAATTATTTTAATGCGATTTTTGTGCGAAATTGAATTCATTGTGACAACTACCAATGCATCTACTACGAAGACGTCAAAAAACAAAGTGTCAAAACTATCATGTTGTTGGGCAAACGAAGAAGATATTTATATTTTATATTAAAAATGGAAAAAGAGTTAAAAATCATGCGAACAGGCTTGTCACTCCTAGAACGAGTATCCACGCCATTAGGTTGACTTCCGGTTATAATGCCCACTAATTGATTATATAACCTTTAATCCCATTTTGGTGACTGCTTAAACTGTCACTTTATTTGATTGTTTATTATCGATAACTTTATGTTCTCCTCACATCTACTAAATAACATGTAACCTGTAGTGAACCGAATAATCGTCATTTATTCCCCCCTGTTATTTATGAATTTTATTTTATTAATAGAATTTTGTTTATTAAGTATTTTTTATGTTGTTTGTGATTATTTTCTATGTGTGACATTCTTGAGAGAACTCAACTCCGCTTTCTTCTATTGGGGTCGAATTTTTTATAAATTAAAAATTTTTAATAAAATTCTGAATAGAAAATTCTTACACGACATAATCTATTTTTAATATTAATTTAATTTGTTTTTCTTTTCATACAATTATTTAGCGTATTGTCATTTTACATCCCATTCGTTTATTTATTACAACTTCCCTTAAGAGGAGTGTGATTATATATCACATGTCTTCTTTTATAAAACCTCAAAATAACAACACAAAAATTCATTATAAATTCCATAAAAATAATAATAATAAAAACAATTTAAAGTTTTCTTGTGTTTTCAGCTTCTGTTTGTTATTTATCTAAAATACTCGTATTTTGATTGTCATTAGAAAATACGAGAAAACTTTTATATATTTTTTTTTTAACTTTAACTTCGAAGAATGCTTTTTTCGTAAAAATTTAAAAATTTATTAATTCTGTGTGTTTAATGCCCAAGTTTGAAGGAAATAAATTATTTTAAGTGTAACATTTATCTTTAAATAACACAAACACACACCCACTGAATATCGTTAAAAAAAACAACAGTAATAAAGTTGCCAGATAAAATTTTTTAGAAAATCTTTAAGCCTTAAAGTCGTCAAAATATTTAATTGTAAAATTGTAAGGAAATTATTTTTAATTTTTAAAATTTATAACAGTTTTTTAGCAAAAACAAAAATATTTGCAGAAAAGTGTTACCACTTGCAACTGTTTTTATAAATAAGTGTTGTCATTGGTAAATATTTCTTTAGAAATGTCACTTGCAACTGTTTCTATGTAAAATTTATGCAATAGTTTTATAGAAAATTCTTTCTCAGGCTCACTTGCCTTGCAATATAAGCAATCTATTAAAAAGCAACATAATTGGACAAAAATTTTCTGTTGTCGAAGGAGACTTTGTTAGTTTATCCAAACCAATTTCCTTAGGCGTACCAAAAGGTAGCATTCTTGGACCAGTTTTATATTTGATATATACCTGCGATATGCCTGTAAGTGGAACTGTCCACACTTCAACGTTTGCTGATAATACAACGTGTCTAAGTTTGCACGCAAACTCCCATCAAGCATCTATAAATTCAGTTAAAGTTGTGGTTAAAATTATGGAGAATCAAAATGAACGTTCAAAAGTGCATTCATCTGACCTTAACCCTTCGAATCAATAATCACATTGTTCCTCATCATACTTATGTGAGATAACTTGGTATACATCTTCACCGTCGCCTTACATGGAAACATCATATTGACTCAAAGCTAACATAAATGAAACTTAAGCTAACACAATTACATTGGCTTATTGGTAGGAACTCGAAACTTAGCCTAGATTGTAAACTTCTAATATACAAGACCATTTTAAAACCAATATGGTCTTACGGAATCCAACTTTGGGGCACTGTCTCAGCTTCAAATGTGGATAGAATCTAACGTACACAAATTAAAATTTTACGGTTAATAACTTCTGCTCCATGGTACATCAGAAATTCAAACATACATTATGATTTAGACATACCGCTGGTGACCACAGAAATCATCTAATACGCAGGTAAATACTAGATGAAGCTTGAAGACTATCCTAATCCCCTTGCTCGCCATATCTTGGATTATAGTGGAAATAGTCGATTGAAAAAGAGGGATAATACAGCTGTAATCCTCAATGCAGATACATATTTGAAATATTTGTTTCGTTTTTTTTACGTTAATTTTTTTTACCCAAAAGGTTAGGTCTGACATGGTCGGGGCTAATGTAACTTTTTTTAGACTCCTATTTGGGTACGGTTTTCCGTCGACTTTATCACAAAAATTCTGTTAAAAATTGCCAACTATTAAAAATATTAAACTTTTATTCATAACAAATATTTCTCTCTACAATTTAAGACATCAATTTTCACATTTTAAATTTGACGATTTTATTTATAGAAATTCTATATGGCATCTTTTAACAGAATTTTAATTTACACTGTTAATCATCCACTAACAACACACGCATGCAAACAAAAACAAAACAAAACGAAACAGTCATGTTTGGCTACATGTGTAGGAGAGCATGAGATATGAAGAGACTCTCTCTGTTATTAATAGAGTTTCATTAGGGGAACAAATGTGGAAGAAGAAAAATGTATAGAAAAATGTTATTTACGACAAGAAATCAAAATGTTCGTGACTTTTTAAACAAAAACCATTTTTCTATTCAAATATTAATTTATTTCTCACTATCTAATCGAATTGTTGGCCTTTTTAAATAAAAAATTGTAGCCAGGTTTTGGTAGCCAGGCATTTGCTTGCTTTCTTCTTCTTACATTATGACGTTACTCTTCATTTGGAAATAGAAAAATGTTGCCAAATTAATTTTATCAGTGGCGGCCAAATTTGAGGTTAGGAAGTAAATCGTCTTAAAACACACCGATTTTTCAAACAACTGCAATTTTGTTAGCATTAATGTAAATTAGAAATATGGAAATATTGGGCAAATTTCTACATTTAGCATGTCGTTAGACGTCTGCATTTTTCACAACATTTTTAAGCATACCTTGCAAGAAAGCTCGACTTATCTCGTCAATGCAATGCCGAATTTCATTTTTCAGAACGCCAGCGGTGTGTGATTAGATTTACATCTGCGCCTGACTATGTAGTCTTAATCAGATGGTGGTCAAACCACTGCATAATTTGGGACGTCATGCTCGTCCTAGGAAGCCGAAGCTATAATTCTATGCAACAGGTCTTTCCTAGTTGCAACTTTAATTATTTCCAGAGCAGGGCTGCAAATCACCACTCCTTGCTAGAGAGCTGGCGACTATCCAACTCCTGTCCAGAGCACATGTCTAGCATACTCACTGAATCTGGGAACATTTCACCAGGTAGGTGTTATTAAAGCTGAAATGAACCCGGCCACCATAGAACCATAGACTGATATGGGGCCGCGAAACCACAACCACCACGATACTCCCATATAGGGGCCAACCTCAATAACCAGTCAGAGCACATCATTGTCTAAAGAGAACAAATAGTGTACTCTGGGGCAACTGATTTCCCGTGGAAATATGTGGATGGTCCAGGTGACTCCTACTAGCCTTTGAGGGGCATGGGCTCCCTTTTACCCCGCAAGACACCAATCTAAATGGAATAGTAGGTTCCAAAAAGACTATAATGTGCCACCGGGGGGAACAGTCAGAGAACAGTTAAATGTCTAAAGAGACAAATAACGAACTCTGCGGCTTACTGATTCCCGTGGAAATAAAGTGGAGTTTCCAGTTGTACCCCTGCTGCCTTCAGGGGACTGGGCTTCCTTTTTCCCCCAGTTGCACAGGTCTACATAGTAGCTCTCCATTAAGACCATATATGTGCCCCCGGGGGGTACGCCAGCGGTAAATGTAAACCCAGTCTTTTAAATGGCCCCAGAGAAAATAATCCAGCAGCGTTTAACAACAACAACGAAGCTGCTGATTGACATCGCCAAACCCCCCTCCCGGAGATCACATTGATATGTTTTTAAGGAATCACACCGTGTCTTCGGTGGTAAAAGGAAGCCCAATCACCTTCAAGGCTATCAGGAGCTATTGGAATCAGTAAAGCCCCAGAGTTTAGCTATTTGTCTTTTTAGCCTTTTAATGTTTTCTGACTGATTATTGAGGTTGGCCCTTCGGGAGTTTCGAGGCCCTCGTTTGAGTTTGTGGTTCGGAGCATTCACAATGAACACAATGAATGGTCCAGGTCCAGTGAGCATGAATGCCGTTGTGTTCTTAAATTATATTAAGCTACATGCGTTCTGGATCAGGAATTGGATAGTCTCCAATTCTCCAGCACGGAAATAAGGCTGCAGCCTGCTCCGGGCTGCAACTCCGGGTTGCAACTAGGAGTGACTGGAGGATATACGTATCTAAAGGCCTTCTGGGATGAGGATGACGCTACATTTCATCCACAGTGGTATGATACACCATCTGGTTATGGCTTACACAGCTAGGTGCAGATGTAAATCTTATCAGGCATCGCCAAATCGCCCCCCACCCCTCCAGGCGGCACATTGATATGTTTTGATGAAATCTCACCATCACTACTTGTGCTACCGTTGGTAAAAGGGGCCCAGTCCCCTAAAGACTAGCAGGAGCCAACTAGGCAACTCCACGTTATTTTCTCGGGAATCAGTAAGCCTCAGAGTGCAGCTTTTTAGCTGTTCTCTGACTGATTAGGACTTTGACTTTGCAGGCCCTCATGAAATAATTAAGGGACCAGGATCATTCACTTTTGACCACGAACACAGGGTGAATGATCCGGAACCAGTTAGCATGCTTGTCATGTGTTCTGGACTAGAAGTTGGATAGTCTCAAACTCTTCAGCAAGGAGTGGGGTGGCGGCCTGCTCCAAGCTCTCGAAGTTATAACTAGAAGTGACTTATCCTCTAGAATTATCTGACGGCTTCCTATGATGAAGCTGACGCTACCTATCACTCAAGTAGTTTGATCCACCATCAGGTTATGACTTACACAGCTAAGTATTTATGTAAATCTTATCACGCATTGCCAATTCGAAAAATTAAGCTACCGGGAAATTTCTCAAGCAATAATTAAATTGTTTGGGTGGCTGTGTGACTTGTGGTGCCATCTTGTTAAACCTAAAAGTCACTGATGTTCAATTATGGCCCCAAAAAATTGGTTATTATGATTTAGCAGCCTAAAGAATTCATGGTGACAGTGTTTCTTTGCTTATTTTCCTAAAAAAATGGGACGATAATGCTGCCTAAGCACAAACCGCCGCAAACAGTCACTTTCTTTGGATGTAATGGTGTTTCGAGAAATGTTTAGGGATTTTGTGAACGCCATTAGTGACAATTTTGTTTGTTTACCTAACCGCCTAAGTGAAAGTGAGCCTTATCACTAAACATGATTTTGTTAAAAAATGCGTTGCTTTTCAGACAGCCAATCCGCATATGTTCGATGCAAATAATGGTCGGTCGACTCTAAGTCTTGAACTAGTTGACATTTATAAGTGTGAGAACAAGAATCGTTATGCAAAATGTTGCCAAAAGTGCCTTTAGTGATACTCAAGTGTTGGGAATGTCGAAAAGTTGATGTTCCACACTTATTCTCCATACTTTGGCCTACACCGGCTATGTTTGCATCACTACGGCCACTCCGAACATATTGTTTTGGTCTGCTATCAGCCACAATACTGTGAGCCTCGAATTTAGGGATTAAATAACGCAGAACGGTCTTATAAATGGCCTCATTACGAGGAATTTAACGAAATGATACAGTGAAATTTTCACCATTTCTATAGAAAATTTCCATGATTAAAATTTCTTTCTCAAGAGTGCAACTTTCCGTGCTGGAAAGCTCCCAACTTTTATTAAATATATTTCAAAGCATGACAGCTCAGTTTTAGACATTCAAGCATTTGACAAGCAATGTGCTCTCTAACCTCAAATTTACCCACCTTCTTCGCAGAATTTTTGAATTTTTTGAAATCGTTGTTAAATTGCATTATTAGATTGTAATAACTTTCACCATTTATTGTCATTTTATCACGTCAGTAATCGGTGTTGATATGCGTTAAGCGTTCGGAAGGGAACCAATTAGCTTTCTTTGTTATCCAAGTTATCGCATTTAAGTTAGTGTTCAAGTTCGGAGAGGAAAACTAATTTAAGAAATAGAAATTCAGTGCGTTCATAGGATTGATTTGAAATAAGAAATTGCTGTATTACAACGCTTGATGCTGCTATAACTTTACACAGTGTCCTTCCACTTTCTTTTCCTTTATGCCTATTGAAATCGTTACTCTAAAACTAATAGCACGTGTGCTGTCATTATACTTTTCGCTTTAAAAGAACACAAGTCTTATTAACTGATTGAAAAACAAACACAAAATAAAAGGTAACCCAGTCAACTAGAAATTTTAAGGTCTCATTTCCTATACAGCCACATAATAAATTTATGCCTAACAATATACATCATTAATTTAGTCGTAGCACTTAACTAACTGAAGCATACTATTAGGGCGTTTGTGTTGTAGCAAAAACAAGGCATTGGCAAATAGGTTTCGTTGCCAGGAAAAATGTTTTATTCATAGAATTTTCCCATGAAAAATTTAAGCAGAACAAAAGATTGATAAGTTTTTGTTGTAAATAAATAATTTAAAAAAAATTTTTTTTTACACGCAAAAAGTTTTTTAATAAAATAAAAATAAATAAAAGTTGTAGGGAACATTTTCTCAAAGAAAACATTTTGTTTAACAATTTAAAGCTTTAAATTGTCGCTTGTTTAATAAGCTAGAAAATAAAAATTAATGCTCCCTAAAGTATGCTTTAATTTTCAGATACATCCTTTAAAAGACAAGTTTTCCAAGCAGCATTTTACTAAGGCACACCAAACAGTCAGTCAGTGTTTCTGGATATAACAGTGTCTCAAAATGTTCTTGAGTTTCATTAACCCTCCAAAAACGGCTGTGTTATTTGTTGAAGTATCAACTCAAATAAAGGCTTCGTCGCTAAACAAAATTCGCTTATGAAAATGGGCATCAACAATAATGTTGTATTGCGTCAAAGTTACTTAATTTGAAAGCGTGGTTTTAGGCGTTCATCTATTCATATTGAAATGCCCCACCAAACTAAATGGGCACGCTTTTCAGGCATTAGTCTATTCATGTTAAAATTTTAAACCAAGCTAAACATAAATCACTTGACAGCTGACAAAATGATCGTCAGTTGAAAAGTGTTGCCACCTCTATAAAAAACCTTCTGTATATTATGCTTCTCAAAGTATTTTTTCTTATTTATTGCTGAATAAATAATTTTTGCTACTTTCTTTCAATTCACTTTCTTTATTTATTTTTAAGTCGTTAAATATCTTTGAGCGAAATTACTTCAAATAAAATTATTATTAAATTGTTACAAATAATTTTTTTCCCCAAAAGAAACTCTTAACATCCCCCTACAGTTTTTCTTCTTCACTAAAATGCCCAAAAGTATACAATTACTTTAATTCTAACAAATTTATTTGTTTTTAATTTATTGTTAAACTTTTATATCATTATTCTCTATAAAATGGCGCCTTAGGCTGTGCTTTAAAAAAGTTGCTTTTATTGAATTTAAGTATAAAATTTTTATAATCGCCTTTAAATATGCTACTCTTGTTCATTTTTATTCCTTAAGTTTCATTTAGTCTGTTTGAATTTTTTTCGATAGTGCCTAAAAGTATACAATAGCAGCAACAAATTCTTTTAACTTAATTCAGTAATGAAATAATTTTCAATTTATGCTTAACATTTGTATCATTTTAAATGCCTTAGGATGTGCTTTAATATAAAACTATTTGCTTTCTTACACAAATTCGTTTGATTAAAAAAACGTTTTAATAGCATGCCTGAAAGTATGCTATAAATCATATAAAATTCGTAAAATTTATTGCTGCGTATAAATAATGCTAAAAACTTTTCAACGATGGCAACTTTTCAACTGGCGGCCATTTTGCCAACTATCAAGTGATATATGTTTAGTTTGATTTGGCATTTCAACATGATTCATGACTAAATAGGGTTTAAACTGGTAACTCCCGGGGGCACATTTATAAGTCTTTATGGATTACTTAACCATCTAGACACGTGTCAACGGGGGTATAAGGCAGCCCAGTCCCCTAAAAGCTGACAGAAAGTTAACTGGAAACTCCACGTTATTTCCACGGCAATATTATTTCCCAGAGTTTCGCTAATTGTCTCTTTAGCGTTTTAGCTGTTTCTCTGACTGATTATTAAGATTTGTCCTTCGGGAGTATCGTGCTGGTTGTGATTTCGCGGCCCTCATAAATTTGATTAAGTGGCCAGGATCATCTTACCTTTACTGAGAACATTGGGTGAATGATCCGGATCCAGTGAGCATGCTAGTCATGTGTTCTGGACCTCCAACTCTTCAGCAAAGAGTAGTGGTTTGCGACCCTGCTT
The DNA here is from genome assembly GCA_030448955.1 of Trichopoda pennipes. Lineage (NCBI taxonomy): Eukaryota > Metazoa > Arthropoda > Insecta > Diptera > Tachinidae > Trichopoda > Trichopoda pennipes. The sequence goes on along the minus strand of JASKUP010000056.1, from coordinate 2,188,609 downwards.
CGGAATCGCTGAAATTGCAACTAGAAAAGACCTGTTGCTAGAATTAGTTTTCGGCTTCCTAGGGCGAGAATGACGTTGCTGTTTATTCAACAGTGCTTTGACCACCATCTGATTAAGGCTTACAGCCAGGCGCAGATGTAAATCTTATCACGCATATGCAAACTAGGTTCCCCTCCGGGGGCACATTGATTAGTTTTGACGGAATCCCACCATCGTTACATGTGTCATCGGGGGTAAAAGAGAGCCTAGTCCCCTTCAAGGCTAGCAGGAGCCAACTAGACAACTCCACTTTATTTCCATAGAAATCAGCCCCAGAGTTCAGCTTTTAGCCTTTTAGCTATTCTCTGACTGTTGGTCCTTCGAGAGCATCACGGTGGGTGTCGTTTCGGGTCCGTCGTTTGAGTTGTGTGGGTCGGATCATTCACAATGAACACAATGAATGGTCCTGGTTCAGTGAGTATGCTTTTGGTTCTGCACCGGGAATTGGATAGTCACCAACTCTTCAGCAAGGAGTGAGGGCCTTGGCCTGCTCCGAGCTCTAGGATTTTCAACCAGGATTGACTAGAGGAGAGAGATATCCGAAGGCTTCCTAGGGCGTGGGTGACAGTGGTTTGATCCACCGTCGGATTATGGCTTACACGGCTATTAATATGTCTTAATGGAATCTCACCATTAATGCATGTGTTATCTGGAGGTAAAAGGGTTTCCAGTCCCCTAAAGACTAGCACGAACCAACTGGACAACTTCTACTTTATTCAGCTGTTGCTGTTTTCTGACTGATTATTGAGCTTGGCCCCTTGTGGAGCATCCTGGTGGTTGTGGTTTCGCAGGCTCTTATAAAATGTTTAAGGGGCCAGGATCATTCACTTTTGACCAAGAACACAGGGTAAATGATCCTAATCCAGTGACCATACTATGTCGTGTGTTCTGGACCAGAGGTTTGAAAGTCTGCAACTCTTCAACAAGGAGTGAGGGTAGCTCCCAAATTTGCTAATAGGAATGACCTGTTGGACAGTATTATGCTGCGGCTTCCTTGGGGCGTGGGTGCACTCTGCATATCACCTACAGTGGTTTGATCCACCACACAGCTAGGTACTGATGTAAATCTTATCACGTTCTGTACAAACTGGGTGCCGGGCTGTGTCGGGTTTAACCGGTTCTAACTGGTTGGAGATCTGGCCGGTTACGAAGTCCGCTGCTACGAGTGTCAGGGGCCCCTGGAACTTCGGTTTCAGCCTGGCAATGGTGCGGCCCTTCGGGGAGCTTCGTAGCGGTTTATGCTCAAATGCTAAAAGCGCGAAGGCTCGGTGTGGATTTCCATTGCAACTGGGTGCCATGACCCATAAAACACAAGGAGTTTTAGATAGGCGGCGCTCCAAACCAAGGTTTTTACACGAGGGTGTTGATGAACACATAGTGTTCATCCAGTGGTTAGACCACCGTCGGTATATGGCCTTCACGACTAAATACGGACACTAATCTGTATCACATCTATGCAGATTAGGTCAAAAACAAGAATGTCATTGATCCCGATTGTAACCGAATTTTGTTTAGCGACGAAGGTAACTTTTGTTTAAATAGATACGTCACGATAAAACAAACTTGTGTTTAATAGATTGTTGAAATCAGTGGTCCCCACATCTTTTAAAACAGTCATTGGTAACCGCTATAGACCCACATCATACATCCTTTTCGATCATTAATTGAAAAAATATGACGAACAAAAACTGTGTCTTCAAAAAGACGGCGCAACATATCAAATAGTTTGTAGCAGAATTATTTTAGTTTAACGTTTTGGAGCTGTGAATTCACTTTCAAGGTCGTGCGATTTAATGCCGTTAGAATATTTTTTGAGGAGGTATGTGAATTTGCTGGTATACACCAAAGTGATTGAGTACTTGAAAGACAACATACAGCGCGTCAAATGTGTCACACTACTCGTAACACAATGGATTTATTGAAGGAGACGTTTGGTAATCGCTTAGTTTAAGGTTCTAAGCCCTTCAATAGGCCTCCACGATCGTGTGATTTAACGCTGCTTTACTGTTTTCGGTGGCTGAAATGATTGACCACTTAGGGGAGAATATTCGCCGCGTTATTGCCGATAAACGACTATAGAAATCATTGAATACGACAGAAGATTATCCTCAGCAAAACTATTTATAATTTTTTTAACTCCTTAAAATATGCTGCAGAAATATAATATGTATTTATTTAATTTAATCTAAAGACGACAACCTTCTAGACTTTCATTTATTTTATTTAGGGGATTTTCTACATTATATTACCCATCTGCCGCTCCCCCCTCCAAACAGCATAATTTTTATTCATATTCTATTTTTAAAAATAATTTACATAAAACAACTTTGTAAGTTACTCTGTCATCAATGTGGTGATTTACAACAGAATCTTGCCAGACATAAGGAATTAAAAATCCTGGTGTTGGCATGTCGATGGCAATAAAAAACAAATTTTTCTATATTTTACAACTATAAAAGACAATTGAGTAAAAGTTAAACACAAATAGTTTTAAGCCAAAAACTATGCAATAAAAAACTTTTATTTCATTTTTTTTGTTTTTTGTTGTTTTCGGTTGCGTTATTTTTATAATACAAAATGTTTGCAGCACTCCATAAAATTGGCTAGACATTGAACAACAAAACCTGGTTGTACTTTTCTTTACATTCAGGGTTGGCGTCTTGACGCAAAAAGAATCTACCTTAACACAGCATACACGCACACATATTCAAAATAATTTTATGCATAAAACTATGCTATATAATTCTTTGACAAACGGTATAACAGCAAAATTTAATAATAAACAAAGTTTTTAATGCATTAAAACAAGTTTTTATGATATTAAATTAATAGCATACCCATTGGGCGGAAAGTAGAGACAAAAACCTTAAAGAAATCATAAACGCACACATATTTAAAATAATATTATGCATAAAACTATGCTATATAATTTTTTATCGAATCGAATAACACCAAAATATAATAATAAAAAAGGTTTTAACATAATAAAACAAGTTTTTATGGTATAAAATTAATAGCATACCCATTTGGGCTGAAAGTAGAGACACAAACCTTAAAGAAAATTTAAACAGATTTCTTGTTTTTTATTTTAATTGTATGTGATTTTTGTTGTATTGGAACTAAACGAAAGATTTAATGAAATACTGAGACCAGGGTTCAACTTAAGCTTAGGGCACCCCTAATCATTAGGTAGCCCCACTGATATGGCTCGTAAAAAATGATTTTCTATTTAAATCTCGCCCAAAGGGTGTGTGAAATCTTTTAAGCCATTGCAGTTTAATTTGCTTTCATGTCGAAAAATTTACTTTATAGAATTTTTTCCTTAGAAGAAATTTCAATTGACCCTAGTGACAGTTTTTCGATGACTACTTTAAGGCCCTATGAGGTCTAGCTGGCTTATAAAATGACATTCAACCGTTTATTTCCTGGACTAAAAGAAAATGTTCAAAGTAAATTTTTTATTTATAGAAAAAAGAGTCTATTTTTTGTTTAAAGAAAAAATTTTACTTAAAATTTTTGCTTAGGGAAAAAATTTAGTTTAAATTTTCTAAACAAGCTAAGCCAGAGCTCAGAGATCTTATGTTTTATCTTAATACAAAATAGTGTTCTAATTTCCTTACTGCTGGCTAAAATTAAAACTTATTTAAGATTTTTAATTTAAGAATTTTAAACTCTAAAAAATCCTTAATCAACTAATTCCATTTTATATATTAAACTTTAATTTACAAAATAGCCTAAAAGTAGGCCACTTAATTTAAAATTCCAAAAATAAAGAAAAGAAAAAATTCTAACACCTTTTGGGCTTTGCTCAAATATTTATAAACCCTCTTTTTTTCTTTCTGTTTTTCCTTCCATAAAATCTAAAATTTAACACAAGTTTTATAGTCTAACTGACAGGCTGACTCCAGCAACATGTCATTTATTATAATAATAATAATAAATATCAAATTTTATGCGCTTTAAGGATTTTGTTAAAGAAACATTTGATAAGTTGTGCTAAAATCTTTAACACTTTTAAAGCGAAAATGTTCTTGTAAAACAAAAAAATGGAGTCGACAAAAAATGTAATGCAAGCAAAAATATTGCATACACAAAAGGTGCAATGCTGTTAATAAAACGATAAAGTTTATTTATGTTAACACTATTATGTGGGGTGACATTTAAATAAATTGGCTAAGTAAAAAAAGAAGAAGAAGAAGAAGAAATAAAGAAACAACAAAAATTTTAAATAAGAACTTTCTATAGCCTAACCAAAAGGCTTTCAAATCCTAAACATAATTTGTGGGTTTTTTAATAAAATTAAAAGAAAGATTGCAATTGTTAAAAAAAAAACTATTTAAAAAACCAATTAAATAAAATGGCTTTTTAATAAAATAAATTGCATAGTTTAAGGCAGCATTTTAACTTCCTTTAAAGCAAGCCAACTTTTAGGCAGAACTTTTAAAATTTTAGAATATTTTAAAAATGGTTTTAATTAAAAAAACATTTACTTAAAAAAGCCTGGCACCTGTATTCTATATGTCTACGTTGACTTAAAGTCGCTTTAATGGCATAATGAAGGCCGTGTCAAAGACCGATTTACCGCCGAACCAATATTAATGAGAACTTAATAAGATCCTAAAGACGTATTCATGAAACTTTTAACGTTTTTAGGGATAAAATAAATTTGCAATAAAGTAGTGCATAATTTTAGGCACCATTTTATACTCTTTTAAAACAAATTAATTTTTTTCATTCCGGCAAAAAAATATTAACTTTTCTTAAATAAATAAAGCCTACTTTCAGGCACAAGCTTAATTTTATAAAATTACAAGAATTTTATGTTTTCAAATTATCTATTCTCTTTATTGATGTTTTGCAGAAATTTTTCTGTGGCATGTTTTGCAGCGCTTGGTTATAAATTAATTAAATTTGCTAAATAAATAAAGCCTACTTTCAGGCACAAGCTTAATTTTAAAGCATTTTTTTAAATTTCTAGAATTTTATGTTTTTAAATTATCTCTTCTTTTTATTGATGTTTTTGCAGAGATTTTTTGTGGCATATTTTGCGGCGCTTAGTTGTAAATTACTTTAAAAAATTGCACACTTTAGGCGAAAGAAAAAAAATGCTTTGCCATTTAAAGTTATAATTAAGGCGTCTTAGGTTTGTGTTTTCAAGAAGGATGCCAAGAAATATTCGTGCTTAATTTAGTTAAGCAACATTTTTAGCTCTTTGTTCTAAAATTTATTAGCAGCTAAAAATAGAAAGAAATAAGTGTAGCATATATTTAGGAGCTAAAAAGGATTTATAGCAACTATTAATTAATAATATTAATAATTCAAAAATTAAAAAAAAAAACAAACTATATATATCTTTTATATAATTATAATATTTCGTCGAATTTTTAGTAATCGATTCTTCCAACCGGTTTTTAAATTGAATAGAAAATACAAACGGAAAAATTAAAAAAAAAATCATTTGCAGCGACAATTAATACTAAGCAGTTATTCGTAAGAATTGTTTATCACAATTTATAATAATCTACCATTAATTGAATAAATTTAATTTAAATCAAATATTCGAGCTTGGGCTCGAATAAAAGCTCTTATGTTCTAACGCCAGCAAATTTTATTAGCATTGAAATAAAACTAAAACTCTTGTTGATTCAACCCTCTAGCACCTCCATCCCAAATAAACTTTTTTTAAGATTTTGTTTGCGGGTTTTAAGGTAACCCGGTTTTTAACCGAATAATTATGCGATTCGGTTATGTGAACCTAATTTAATCAAATTACAAATACATGCATATTAATAAATTAAATATCTTTAATATCAAATGTCGTTTACCTTTTGTCTTAATCACATTTTTATTCGAATAATATATTCGAGCCGGCTGTTTTTAAATTTTAAAAATATTTAATTCAAATGTAAATTTTAAATACGTTATTCTGGTTATGTGTGATAATAAGTAAATTTACTTTATTTTATTCTTTCTTCCTTTGCCTTAATCACATTTTAACTCGAATAATTTTTCAAACCGGTTTTTTTTTAATTTTAAACATTTTTAATTCAAATATGAATTTTAAATTTGTTGTTCTTGTTATATAGAAATCACTTTATTTTAATTGTTATTTATTTGCCTTGATTACGTTTTTATTCGATTAATGTTTCAAACCGGTTTTTTTCTAATCTTTTAAAAGTTTTAGTTCAAATGTAAGTTTTAAATATGTTGTTTTTGCTATTTGTTAATTGATTTTATTTTATTCTTTTTTTATTTCATTTAATCGCAATTTTCTATTCGAATAGTTTCCCGAACCGGGTTTTTTTTATTTAACGCTTTTAATGCAAATGTGAATTTTAAATATGTTCTTCCTAGTATTTGCTAATTGTCTTTATTTTATTCTTTCTTCTTTTGCCTGTGATCACATTTTTATTCGAATAATTTCTGAATCCGGTTTTTTGTTCATATATAAAATTTTTCATTCAAATGTGAATTTTAAATATTTTGTTTTTGCTATGTGTGAATTGGCTTTATTTTATTCCTTCTTTATTTATCTTGATCATATTTTTAACCGAATAATTTGTCAAACCGGTTTTTTCATTTAAAAAAATTTCGAATTTAATTATGTTGACCTTACTATATGTGAATTAAGTTAATTTTATTTGTCTTAATCACTTTCTTTTCCTATGATTATATTTTTATTCGAATAATTTCTGAAACCGGTTTTTTGTTAATTCTTAAAATTTTTAGTTCAAATGTGAGTTTTAAATATATTGTTTTTACTATATGTGAATTGACTTTATTTGATTCTTTCTTTATTTGTCTTAATCATATTTTTATTCGAATATTTTCTCAAACCGGTTATATTAATTTTTTTAAATTTTGATTGAAATGCAAAATTTGCTATGTGTAAATTGACTTCATTTTATTCTTTCTTTCTTTACCTTAATCAATTTTTGATTCGATTAATTTTCCAAACCGGTTTTCTTTCTAAACTTTAACAATTTTTAATTTAAATGTAAAATTTAAATATGTTGTTTTTGATATGTGTAAATTGACTTATTTTATTCTTTCGTTTCTTGTCTTGATCATATTTTTATTCGAATAATTTCTTAAACCGGTTGTTCTAATTTATAAAGATTTTAATTTAAATGTGAATATTAATAATGTTGTTTTTGCTGTGTGTAAACTGAATTTATTTTATTATTACTTTATTTGTCTTGATTACATTTTTATTCGAATAATTTCTGAAACCGGTTTTTTGTTGATTTTAAAAAATTTTTAGTTCAAATGTATATTTTTTTCTTGTTATATGTTATATGTGATTATTTTATTTTTTCTTCATTTTTATTCGAATATTTTTTCGAACCGGTTTTTTTTTTAATTTTTAAAACTTTTTAATTTAAATGTGAATTTTAAATATTTTGTTGTTGCTCATTTCCCTTATTGATTTTATTTTATTTTCTTTAAATTTTCTTGAAAAACTTTTGTAATGAAGAAATGAAAATCATAAATGTTTCGTTATCTCTGAAACCTTAACTTAACAGTCTAATAGCTGGTTTATTTTATTTATATTTTAGCTTAGCAAAGTTGCAGGAAGTAAAAAGGATAAGGCAATAATTACTTACAATACAGATAACAAAAGAAACACAAACGAGAAAAAAGTGTTTGAAAAACTTCAAATATCATGGGCAAACTTTGGTAACTTTTGTGTCTTAAAAAGTTCTGAAAACAGCTGCATTAAGATTCTGAATAAAATATATTCCCGTAATGCATGCAGTCTAAGCGAATCACGCGAATTTTTTAATTACTCCGTTTGCTATTGTTAAAGGCAGGACAGACACTTACAAACTCCATTTTAGTTAAAGAAGACATTAAAATAAGAAACTGTTAAAGTGTATTAAGTGCTTTAAGAACTTAATTTATGCTATCGTAGATAGTCGGGTGGGTTTCGTAAAATAAGAAACGGAAATACAAAATTGTTGTTGTTTGTTGTTTTCTAAAGTAGACATTGAAACTTCAGCGTGTTTAAAATATTTTAAATTTATAAAATAAATAGCATGCTTTTAGGCTTTAGCAAGTGCAGCACACTTTTATGTAAAATAATCGATTCAAACATGAAGAAAATAAATTTTTTCTTTGAAGCATTTAATCGCATTTCTGTCATTTTTGTTTATACAATTTCAGGTGCGGGCTATGGAACAAAGGTTGAGTGAATGGCCAAAACCTCCACCAACCACAGCCAACACAAACAACTCATCGAATCATCAAGGCCAACAGCAGCAGCAACAACAACAGCAGCAACAGCAAACATCACAACAAGCCCAACAGCAGCAACAAACTCCAGCCAATTCAATAAATTTAACTGCCAGTCAACATCAACAACAACAACAACAATTATCCTCAAGTCTTCCAGATCCAGAAAAGACTATTATAACATCTCTTGAAATTCAAGTTGAAGAACAACGTCAATTACGTTTGCAGGACGCCAAACAAATCGAAGCCAAAGCGGCCAAAATCAAAGAGTGGGTCAACAATAAACTGCGCGACTTGGAAGAACAAAATCAATTGTTGCGCGAACAGAATCAAAAGTGCAATCAGCAATTGGAATTATTAAAAAACTATATAGCGAATCAATCGAATAGACATAGTGTTATAGGTCCTGTTAGAAATAGTTTAAGTTTGGATGTACAAGATTTTGCCGCTTCCAAGGAGAATCGTCGACGCAGCGAAAGTTTAGATACCCAAGAAATTATAAATCGTCCCCTAACCGCCTCCTATCCTCATCACCAGCATAGAAGAAATTTATCCATGGAGCCCACTGAACTGGAGCGTAATCTAGTGGCGGCTGTAGATGGTCTACAATTGGCACCCTTAGCTAGCATATCAAAACAAACAGCTGCCGTTAAAAATGGCAGACCCGATAGTTCCGATACGGATACGGCGCATGATTATGCTGAAATTTATACACCCTCATGTGAAAAAATGCCAGCCTGGATGAAAAATAATCCAGCCTTAATGGCCAGTGGTGGTAATTCAAGTACTACAACCACCACCAGTGAAATGGGTGGGGTACCACGTCCACCTACACCTCCTTTACATCGTTTTCCTTCATGGGAGGCAAAAATCTATCAGGTGGCTAATGATGGTTTGGCCGGAGCTTCAGAAAATGGTGGCACCCTCGACAGTCATATACCACAGCCACAGCCACCACCTGATATTCAAGAGTCTGCCGCTATTAGTGCAGCAAATAGTCACTCTAATACCTTAAACAATGCTAGTCATCAGGGTCGTCATATAGCCGGTGCATTGAATGAGAGCAATACGGCTGGTACACCCCAAATGCCTACAAGGCAACAGCAAACGGCTAGTGGAGGTTTCTGTGATATATCGGTGCCCGTTTATGCGACAGTCAAAGGAGTAAGTGAAATTGAAACACGATTACATAATAAATATTGTTTTTTTTTATTAAAATGATTAAGTATTAATTAGTTTTAAAGCGAATAATCGAATCAGCGATTAATCGAATCAGCGATTAATCGAATAACCGAATAATCGTATAACCGAATAATCGAATAACCGAATAATCGAATAACCGAATAATAAAAAAATCTTGTTTATTTACGGCAACAATGAAAGATTTTAAATGCTTAAAGTTAAAAATTATTAAATAAATTAATTTAATTTTTTAATTTTATTTTAGTAATTATTAATTTTAAAGCCAATAAGCGAATAATCGAATAAGCGAATAATGCGTTTATTTTATTATGAGTTATAAGATTTTTTCAGATTTTTCACAATACTTTTTAAAAAATCCCTTAATAAAAATACTGCCTAAAAGCAGGCAACACTTAATATTTTTTTTAAACAATAGCACCTATTCAATTGAGTACTTAAAATAGAAGTTTTAAAAGGTCCATGATTTCTTTATTTAAAATAGAATTTCCTTAAATGAAAAACATTTAAAAATACAGACTCGGAGAGCCAAATAGATGGAATACTAAGACGCCATAAAATTTAATGCAGAGAACTTTCACTAAATAAAAAAATCCTTTAAATTCTGTCTCTTTTTACTTTTTTTGCCACAAAAAGTTTTATTTTAAGCCACTCAGAAATTTTAACTGTTCTGCTCAAGTTATATTTCTGTATTCTGTTTTAAACACCCTTAAGTATACTTTTTCAACAAAACATCACGTTTTTTCAACAACTAGAATATTTTGGTTTTTTTTGCTTCTAAAAATATGCTACACAAACTATAATTTTTTTAATTGCAAAAAAAAAGTTATTTATAAAACAAGACAATTAAGAAAGATTCAGCTCTGAAAATATGCCCCACAATTTTAGGAGCTCAGCTGTGTGGTATTTAAAATAAATAAAAATATAAAACAATTTTAGTAGCTAAATTATTATAAAAATATTAAGGGGTAACAAATTTCTGAGGCATCCTGAAAGTAGGCAAAGAAAATTTCTTTAAAAAGTTTAACATTAAATTTATAAAATTTAATTCCTTATAAAAGAACTTTGAAAATGTTTTACTTTAATTTTTAATAAATTTTCTTTTATTTTTAGCGCGCTTCTCAAATACGTTCCATGCCTTTTACCGGCGACTCTAGTGATGATTCCAGTGACGGTGAAGATCATGCTGTAATGCTTACACATAATTCACACAACTCTTCAAGTACCGATAATACGGAAACCTCAACTTCCGGCAGTGCTTCCAGTCCTTCGAAAAGTTGTAAGACATCATCTTCTTTAAGTCCCGCTAAGCGCAGCGGTTCAGAAAGTCCTAAAAACACTAAACCCAGAGGTAGGTTGCAACAAAACCCCAACCTTAATTATTTACCGTCCACCCTCTAGCTCAGTGAATTTCTGTTATCCTTGAATGCGTAGTTAATGAACTGTTGGTAGATTAACCGAAAAGACCTAACTCCTTTTTTAGTAATCCCATCTTTGGAAATGGTAAAACTTGAAGAAAAATTTAATTAAACAATTAATTAATTTAATTACGAAATTAATTGTTAAATTAATTCATTATTTAATTAACCAAACACTTATTAATACAAACACCTGGAATGTTTAATCCAAAAAAAGCTAAAAATTTCCCACTTTTTATATTTTAACTTTGTTTTAAATTTTTTTTTCTTTATGCCTTAAAGTATGCTATGATTTTTTTTAAGTTATAATTTTTCCATTAACCAGTAACACTTTAATTTCCCCAAATTTTTATTTAAAAAATATTTTTTTTTATTTTAGAAAAACCTTTTACTTTGCTTATTTATTTTATTTTCTTAGCGCCTCAAAATAGGCTTCGCTTTCTAGAGTGATTAAAGTCTCTAAATAATTTAATTTTAATATTCTCTACCAGAAGCTCAAAAAATTTTCAAAACTTTTATAAATTATATAAACGTTTTTAATTCGAATAATTCATATAAAAATTATTTTTGATACAATAAGGACTTAAAATTATTAAATTAAATCGAATAATATTTTAAACAATTAATTTTTGTTCGTATAAACGCTTTTTAATCGAATAAGTTATAAAATATTAGTTGTCGATACGAATTTTTTTAATTAAAATTTTTCATTTTTTAAAACCATATTCAAAGGAAGTTAACAAATATTTATTCGAATAACCGGTTCTTAATCGAATTAAATAATAAATTATAAAATTGACACAAAATTTTATTTCGATTTTTTTTTTCAAGTAACAAAAATAAATCTAATCATTTGTGACTAAGAACCGAATTACTATGTTAATAAGCGTTTAACTATTCGAATAATTTAATTGAACCAAAAAAAAATTATTTAAGAATAATTAAGCTTCTTTAAAATTAGTAATTATTACTTGCATAAAACTTTAATTATTCGAATAAATGAAATTAAATAAAATGCTTTCTCTCCAACAATCCTTAAGTCTTTTTAAAAAACCGGTTTTTATTCGATTACTTTACCATCGCTTTTATGACAAAATTTAAACTAATAAAATTTCTTAAACAGTTATAATCAAAAATTTAAAAATTGTTTTCGCTATGGAGCTATCAGGTTTTTAATTGTACAATTTTAACCGTGTAATTATATACGAATAAACAAAACAGTAACTCTGTTTTTGCATAGTAATATAAACCTAAGTTTGTATCTTTTTTTCGAAATATTTATGCGGTATATTTCTGATTTTATTCCTTAAAATTATTTTTTTTTTAATAGAAATTTTTATTCAAATAATTGTTTCAACCGAATAATTTTACGTAACGATTTTTAAGAAAACAATAATTTAATTTTTTTTCTACCAAATCAATTCTTTATTGATGCAAAAGTTTTATTCGTGTAATAACATACACAAATGAATGGTTAAACTGAAATTTTAATTCGAACTTTAAAAAAAAGGCGACAATTCTATTTTCGCAGGGGATTGCCAAAATTTGTATTTCTTTTTTCGAAATATTTGTTAATAATAATTTATTTATTTTATTTAATAATTTATTTTTTTTTAATAAAATTGTTATTCGAATAAAATTTTTAATCGAATATTTTTAGCTAATCGAATACTTTTAGGTGTAAAATAATAATTTAAAGTTTTTTTTGACAAGTTTTTTTAATTTTTATTGATTCTAACAATTAAATCGTGTGATTATATCAGCGAATAAATATATTAATTCGATTTTTTGCATTTGTTCTAAGTTATAAGTTAAATTTTTTATCACATTTTTCTAAATACTTATTCGAAATAATTTAAAATGAAATTTTTTTTGTTCTATGGAAATTTTGAAATTTTTATTCGAATAATTTTTTTTATCGAATATTTTTAAGTAACCGGTTTTAAAGAAAAGTTTAAGTTAAAGTTTTTTCCTACAAATCTATTTTTTATTGATTTAAAAGTTTTATTCGTTTAAAAACATACACAAACTATGTAGAAATTTTTATTCGAAGTTTTTAAAAAATCCGACAATTATTCTTTATTTATTTATTTCTTTTTTTTTCCTTAAATATGCTTTTTTAATTGAAATTGTTACTCGAATAAAATTTTTAATCGAATATTTTTAAGTAATTTGTTTTAAAATTTTTTTCTACAAATCTATTTTTTATTGATTAAGAATTTTAATTATGTATAAACATACACAACAAAACTGTTAAATTAAAATTTGTATTCGAACTTTTTAAAAAAGCGACAATGCAGAGGATTACGAGCCAAAATTATTATCACTTTTTTATTCGTAATTTATTCTTAATTTATTAACTTTATTTATTTCTCCTATTTCTTAAGTATATACTTTTTTTATTGAAATTTTTATTCGAATAATTTTTTAATCGAATATTTTCAAAAACCTACAATTCTATTCTTGCAGAGGATTGCAAGCGAAAATTATTATCGCTTGTTTTTTAAATATTTATTCGTAATTTACTTAATTTTTGTTATTCGAATAATTTTTTAATCGAATGAAATTACATTCATCTTATAGCAGCGCTGTAAGTTTAGCATTTAGAGCATTTATACTAAACCTGTTTTAAAATCTTTTCTTTCAACTGCAATTTCTTTTTTGGTTTTGTTAAAATTATGATTTTTAAAAAATTAATTTTAAAAACTGCATTTGTTTATTTTCCCCCTGAAATCCCCACTTCCTAATAATTAAGTTAATATTTTAAAACAGACTAAAATACTAAACAAAACTATTTAAATTCTTACATTAAATCCTGCACAATCATGCACATCTTTGTTGCCATCTCGTTTTTTTGTTTTCTTGTTTGTTTTGGCTGTAAAGTAAATCACCTCAAACGACTTTCTCATGTTGTAGAGTCCCACAGTTATAAAAATCATACCCTGCCCCTGCCATACACACACTACCAAACACATTATCACACTAACTTTAATACAACTCTTCATAAATCACCATCACAAAACAATCCAGCACAATATCATAGGCTTTCGTCTGCCAACAATCATCATCTACGTGTCCCTCACCTCCCCAAGCGTGGCACAGTAATTTCAGATATTTCATTTGAATCAGGCCTCTCCGATGATTATGCCCTGCCACCAGACGCTGTTTCAGAATCAACATGTCCCATGGATGCCAGCATGCCATCGCTATTAATGCGACAATCCTTTGTCGATTCGCCCAGTAAGAAATTAGAGTCTTTGGAAAAGGTTTGTACAGAGTTTATTTGCGTTAAAGAAACTTTTAATTTTAATTCAATACTAATGCTTCTTCTTATTAAGGCGGGTCACTTGGCTAAGCTGGGAGGTAAATTGAAAACTTGGCGCAAACGTTGGTTTGTTTTAAAGAACGGTTGCCTGACTTATTGGAAGAGCCAGCATGATGTTAATCGTAAGCCGCAGGGCCAAATAATGCTAGATGAAGCCTGCCGCATTAATAAGGCAGAGGGAGCTTCCACTTTTGAAATTGATACGGGTAAAAAAGTATACTATTTGACAGCTGATTCAAATGCCACCATGGACGATTGGATACGAGTTTTGCAAAATGTGCAAAGAAGAAATGCCACAAAATTGTTGCTTAGCAGGGATGATCAGAAGCCAACTTTGCAGGGTTGGGTAACTAAAGTAAAGAATGGTCATGCAAAGAAATGTTGGTGCGTTTTGTTGGGGAAAATGTTTTTATACTTTAAGGCTCCGAATGAGACTGTAAGTATAAAATAATCGAATCATAATTTTGTAATAATTTTTGTAATTGTAATGTCTACCAACAAAAGCAGAATCCTTTGGGCCAAATAAATATGCGTGATGCCAGAGTGGAAGAAGTTGAGCATGTTTCTGATTCGGATTCTGAAGAGAGGGAAGATCCTCAAAGTCAGGCTCATCTTACGGTGGCCATTTATCCAGCTCATCAGGGCCCCACATATTTGATATTGCCCGGCAAGGCTGAACGTGATAATTGGCTGTACCATTTAACAGTGGTGTCAGGTGGAGGGCCCAGTGCTGGCTCTCAGTATGAACAGTTGGTGCAAAAGCTAATGGAGACTGATGGAGATCCTAGTAAGTTTCAAAAATTATTATTTCAAAATTATTAATTTTTTTGTTAATCGGCCCCTGCTCTCTTCTAAAGACTGTGTTATTTGGCGTCATCCCATATTGCTGCATACCAAAGACACCATTACCGCTCCTTTATCAACTTTACACACCGAACCCATGCATCCAGAGGCCATTAAACTGTTTAAGGTATTTTTCTTTTTAAAAGAATTTAAAACCGTTTTGTTTTTCCTTTTCACTGTCTCCTCCTTCTTCTTCTTCTTCTTAAGAGCATTCAACTGTTTATGTCGGTGGCGGTTAATCAACCTGGCATTGATTATCATGTGGTATTGGCCCAAAATGCCTTGCAACATTGTTTGGATATGCCCGAACTGCAAACGGAAATGATTTGTATATTGATTAAGCAAACGTCTCGTCATACGGGCCAAAAACTTAGTGTTGGCGTCCAGGTAAACAAGAAACTGGGCAAACAAACGCGCGTAAGTTTTTTATGTTGCAAACTGCTTTTTAATTTCATTTAGTTTTTCAACTTTAGTTTAGTTTAGTTTAATATTTGAAATAAAATATTTAATTTTTTTGTTTTTCTTTATTATTTAAATTCCATTCATTTACTATTTACTAACCCGTAGTTGTTTAGAGAAGAGAGCGAGAGAGAGAAAGAGAAACCAAGAAAATAATGGGTAGGCAAATTTGAGGTTAGAAAGTAAATCACCTTAAAACACACGTTTCTTCTTAACCACTTCAATTTTATTGATGCCAATGATAAGTAGAAATATGGGAAATAATACTGATATATGACATCGGACAAATATCTACTTCTAGCATAGCGGCAGACGTCCGCTCTTTTTAAAAAAAAAAATTTTTTAGCATACTTTGCAAATAAGCCGCGCTTATCTTCTCAATACAGCGCCGAATTTCATCTTTCAAAGTGTCACTTCTCTATGCATTCTTCACGTAAACCTGGTTTTTCAAATAGCCCCAGAAAAAATAATCCAGCGGCGTTAAATCAAAAGAACGAGGCGACCAATTGCCATCTCCAAATTTTTTTTTTTTTTTGTTTCGGATCAGCACCTAGGGGATGACCTCTATATAGGCAATGCATTGTAACAGAACTAGGAATTTAGGTTATGGGGAGGACAAAAGGAGAAGTAGTATTTGAACTTTCCTACATTGAAAGTGCCAGGAAAAATCTCTAGAGCGAATTTATTCCACATAAGGGCTGTTCTGCTAAAAAAACGAATTTTCCCTGTAATACGTAGTGCAATACCCTGGCCAATCAACAACAAAAAGATGTGCTCTCAACGAAAATCGAGTTAAAGACAAAAACGTGCGAGTAACGGGAACAAGTTCTCTAATTTCGTTAGAACACTTACCATTGTGGTAACGATAAAATAGTGAAATACTTTCCACAAAGCGTCGATGCTCTAGAAAATCAATAGAAATTGATACCCTACCGTCCCCAATAAGCCTCTTGGACCCTCTCCCGTATGCGGCCGCAGAACTCCAAAATAGACTTTAGGCCATGAGAGTTGTATTCCGTCTTTGCAAGGATGCAGGTGGTATATATATATAGTTCAGAAATCGGCTGGAGTGAATTATCTATTAAACCGAGGCTTCTTTAGAAACCTTAAAAATGTGTTTAGTCCATCGAACATCATCACACTGAATTTTCATCATCAAGAACAATCGAGAGCTTCCGCTTTCATAATACTTGTATCACCCATAGTTACCGATGCAGCACCATTTCCGAAATAGTAAGAAGATCGGATGCAGTGAAGTATCTCATGACACTGTTTTAGAAAACTGAGGCTGCTTTAGTCCATCGAACTTTATCATACTGAATTTTCATGCCAAGAACATCAACAGCTTCCGATTCCGTAATACTTATATCACCCATGGTAACAGATGCAGTACCATTTCCGAACACAGCTCAATGCGTAAGCATGCAACATTGTGTCTTACGGGCATTAAAATCGACTCTGTTCACACGACCCCATTCCTAGATTGTTGCGAGATCGTGTGCCGTTCTGTTACCAAATGAATACGAATAGTAAATGATGCTGGTCATCTGCGAAAGAGTATAAAGGATTGAATCTTTGACAAACTTTTAAACTGCCAGAAATTAAACAACCGGTAAATTTTTCTTCCAATAATTGAATTTTTTTGGGTGTCTGGTGGCACTGTCTTGCTGAAACCAAAGCTCAATGATGTCAACATTAGCCAACTGGGATCACAAAGAATTGGCTATCATGTTGTTTTTATAGGACAGAGAATTTATGGTGATGACGTTTTTCTTTCCATATTCCAAGAATATTGGCCGACTACGCCAGCTGACCACAAACACCACCATATGGTCACTTTCTTTAGACGCAATTGGGTTTCGAGGACTGTTTGTGAATTCGGTGAACCCGATATGCGACCATTTTGTTTGTTTATATAAACGTCTAATTGAAAATGAGCCTCAACACTAACGATGATTATGCTGAAAAATGACTTCAATTCAACTCAATGTGAATTGAAATCGTTCAATTGTTCAAACAGCCAATTCACAAAGGTTCAATGCCAACAATGGTCGGTCGGCTTTAATTTTTTAACGAGTTGAACTTTATAAGCCTGACGATTAAGATGCAAAATGTTGCGCAAAGTGCCTCTAATGAAAGATAATTGTTGCGAACGGCCACGAATTCCAGGATCATTCTCAACACTCTGCTATACAGGGAATATGTTTGCACCACTGCGGCCCCCTATGAGGCATATTGTTTTGGTCTATTGTCAGCACCAATACCAGGAGCCTCGAATGTTGCAATTATATATATGATCTGCAGTGGTCTCAATAGCAGCCTTATTACGAGGAAAAGCTACTTGAATTTTACAAGGTGATACAGTGTAATTTTTACTATTTTGATCAATTTGGTCAATTTTCACAATAAAAATTCTTTGCTCAAAGGTGCAACGTTCCATAGTTAAAATTTGCCAACTTTTTACTTAATAAATGTCAGAGGATGACAGCTCAATTCTTGATATTTAATTATTTAATAGACAATTTACTTGCTAACCTCAAATTTGCACACCTTTTACAATAACTCTCAATTGGTTGAAACAATTTAAAACTGTAAATATTACCAAAGTCGTTTAAGGGACTATGTCGCCGGGAATATATAGAAGCATAGAAAAACTGTAAATATACCATAGATCGATTTAATAAGAAGGGAATAATGGAAGTAGTTGCCATCAAATATTTTTTAAAGACAAGCATTTCCCTTCCTTTCAAATACTTTAAGTTTTCCTTAAGCAAAGAAAAAATCATTCCTGAGGGAATTTTTTTCTGAACTTGAAATAATATTTGCTGATTTTATAATTCGCTTGTTGAACAAGTTCCAATTGTTTGAATTTTAAACAATAACCAAAAGGCGCGTAATTAATAATTCTCCTACGCTGTACACTGAAAGAAATTATCAGCGATGCCTGTCATTTTAATTTATTTTGTTGTTTTGTATTCTTTGACAGCATTTCAGCAATTAGAAATTTATTTTATGGCCTTAAACTCCTGTGAAAAAAGGCTTACCGTACTGTTTCCATTTCCTATTCAAATTTTAATATTTTTTTATCAGCCTAAAACGAATGCTAAATTTTGTTTTTGTCCTCGATCAAATACACTCGTTGTTTTATGGTTATAACCTCACTTTTTTTAATAAACTATAGAGTACCCTACAAACTAATGAAAAGCTGGCATCCTACTAAAGTAATTCCATTGCCAAAAAAAGAAAAAACCAAAAGATCTGGCATCCTATGGAAAATGTTTCATTTTCTTAAGAACTTTTCATAATCATCTGATTAATCAGCTTTAAGAGCAATATCCTTCCAAAACTTTGGCACTAAAGCTAACAGTTTTTTTCCAGAGAAGCATCGTTCTCCATACTTCCTTAGTAGTATATTTAAAGGGTGCTTTTTATAGAGCTATAGAAATTTGTAATGGAATAAAACAAAAATCAATTTTTTTTTAAATTGACGCAATATAAACTTCTGTCCTTATGACCATCACGGCTGGAGGTACAATTTTCGATGACTTCTTCTACAACATTTGTAGCTAATATTACCCTCCAGGCTTCCCTCCGGGGGCACATTATAAGTCTTTATGAATCACACAACCATCTAGACTTGTGTCTTGCGGGGAAAAAGGCAGCCCAGTCCCCTTCAAGGCGAATAGGAGCCAACTGGAAAATCCACTATATTTCCACGGGAATCAGTAAAGCCCCAGAGTTCCGCTATTTGTGTCTTTAGGCATTTAGCTGTTCTCTGACTGATTATTGAGGTAGGCCCTTCGGGAGTATCGTGGTTGCTGTGTGTTTCGAGGCCCTCGTTTGAGTTTGTGGGTCGGATCATTCACAATGAACACAATGAATGGTCCAGGTCCAGGTCCAGTGAGTATGAATGCCGTCGTGTTCTTAATTATATTAAGCTTAATGCGTTCTGGACAAGGAGCTGGATAGTTTCCAACAAGGAGAGAAGGCTGCGACCTACTCCGGGCTTTTTAAGTTGCAACTACTAGGCTATACGTATCCGAAGGCCTTCTAGGGCGAGGAAGACGCTACATTTCATTCACAGTGATAATGATCCACCATCTGATTAGAGCCTACGGCCAGGTGCAGATATAAATCTTATCACGTCAAGCTTTCAAGCGTTTCGTGCTTATCGGCACAGACTAGCGACTTCACACGTCTCCACAGAATTTAATCCAGTGGCTTAAAATCGCCTTATCTCGAAAGACCTTCCCGTAACCTAATTTCCTAGTTCTTGCACAATGCATTGCATAGGTAGGGGTCATCCCCTGAGTGCTGGTCCTATAAAAAAAAAGACAGTTCACGAGTTCAAAATGTAATGTCGTTGTCACCATTGACCGCAACGTGTTGATCAGTATTTTTTTTAAGAAGTACGGACCAATGATTTTACCAACCCATAAAGCATACCAACCAGTCAGTTTTTTCAGATGTCAGGTGTCTCAACATCCTCTTGAGGGTTATTTATTATTCCATTCAAAATTGAGCTTCAACGCTACACAAAATTAAGAAAATCGGGATCAACGGCAATCTGGTATTGGGTCCAGTTTGCAGAATTTGAAAGAGTTGTTCAGACGTCAATCTATTCATTTTTAAATGCCAAACCAAACACAAGATAAATCTCTTGACAGCCGGCCATTAGCTAAAAGAGTGTTGTCAACTTTATGTTCTATACCTCTATAAAAAAACACCCGCTAAGTTTAAAAATTGAAGCTTTTAAATCCAAGAAATTTTTAAGAATTTTATATTTTATTCAATTTGGCTTTGCTTTTATTTTTTTATTTGATTGAGCTTTTGCTTGGCCTGAGCTTTTCGAAATTGAGAGAATCAAATATTGTGTTTTCAAGATTTTTATAAAATTATTATTTTCTTTTTAAATTTTTATTGTTGTTATTTCATTTAACATAGATGTTAAAGTAGCTTAGCCATGCATGTTAAAATAATCATATTAAAAAAAATATATAAATTTATACAATACTGAAATGACATATAGATTTCTTTAAGTGTATAATACAAAATCATTCTTGTGATGCCATACTTTTAAATTCTTAATTTGTGTATAGTTACAGGAATTTTAAATTTAAATAGTGGAATTATAATTTTTATTAATTTTATATTCTAAAAATTGTTATTAAAACCCGTCTTTGACAAAAAACAGTGTTTGAAATCGTTAAAAAAATTTGAATCGTTAAATGAAATTAAATAGGAAAGGATACAAAATCAGAAGGAATAAAAATTAAGCTCCCCTAAAAGCACTTAAAAAATTCCAGTAAAATATTTTTGAAAAAAGAGTGAAAATATTAAAAAACCAATACGAGGTCTGTGCAATAGAAAAGTTTAATTTTGGAATTTCCCGGGCGCTACCTGCATTTGCTTAGCAATTTTTTTTAATATTACCACACTTGTCGTGAATATATTTTTGAGTTGTGTTCGTTAGCTTTGTGACAGACAGAATACAGCGTTTTTCAACAACAAGTTTGTTTTCTAAAATAAAATAAACATGAGAAAAGTTCGGCAATTATTAATGAAAAATAATATCTGGCAAATGTCCACCGCGACCATACTTACTGACAGATATCGATTCCTTCATTAAAGTTCTTAATCACTTTTTAGCAAAATGGCGATCCTATTTCGTTAATCACATTGTGGATTTTGAGCTTTAAGGCTGAAATTCATTCCGTATAGACTCTGTCTTTAACATAGCGCCCACAAAAAATAATCTAGTGGTGTTAAATCACACGATCTGGTTGACCACTTTATTGCTGATTGTCGTGAAATTATGCGATCGGGAAATTTGGTTGGAAATAAATTGATCGTTTCATTGGCTGTGAGACATGTGGCACCGTCCTGATGAAAACATATGTCAGTGTTACCCACGTCGTCAATATTAGGCCAAAATTGAGCTGTTAGCATTTCGCAATAGCGCGATCCATTGACTGTTACCGCATTTCCAGCCTCATCTTTTAAAAAACACGATCCATTCACACCTTCAGAGCACATAGCGCACCAAATAGTGTGAAGTTGAGCATGCAAAGGCTTCTCAATAATCGTTCTAGGATTTTCATCATCCCAAATGCGGTAATTTTGCTTGTTGACATACCCTGACGAGTGAAAATAGCCTTCCTCTGAAGAAATGATTTTTTCAGAACAACTAGCCGATTGTTCCTGAATGAATTAGGCGAATATACGGCGATGTGAATGATCGGTCGGCTTTAAGTCCTGCAACAGTTGAAACTTGTAAGGCTTCAAAGTCAAAATTCGGCCATGTGATGGTTTTGGATCACCCCAACGTCGAGGAATTGACAAATTTGGATCAGCTTCAACACTGTGGCTTACGGCTGCATTGATTTCAGTTGAACGACCCGATCAAACATGCGTTGGTTAGCACATTTTTTATCGAGCCTGCCGAGACACAAATTTAACGACCAAATTCTTAATAGCGGTCTTAAAAGGACGACTATGAAAGTCCAAAAATATCACGAATTTTACGAAATGTAACTTTAAGTGAAACATCATTTTCATAGTGGATTTTAATTATTTTAATGCGATTTTCGTGCAAAATTGAATTCATTGTAACCATTACCAATGCATCTACGGACTGACCTGTTGCTATAATTAGTCCTTGGCTTCCTGGGGCGAATGGTTTGACCACCATCTGATTAAGGCTTGCAGCCAGGAGCAGATGTAAAATGTACTTCCCCCCCGGGGACTCATTTATCCGTCTTTATGGATTACTCAACCACGACATGTGTCAATGGAGGAATAAGGGAGCCCAGTCCCCTGAAGGCTGGCAGGGAGTCAAACGGAAGCTTCACGTTATTTTCACGAGAATCAGTGAGCCCTAGAATTGAGCTATTTGTCTCTTTAGCCTTTTGGCTGTTTTCTCTCTGATTATTAAGGTTGGCCTTTCGGGAGTATCGTGGTTTCGCGGACCTCATGAATATTGATTATGGGGCCAGGATCATCTCATCTTTACTGAGAAACTATTGCTTCCTAGGACGCGGCGCACGCAGCATATCGCCCAAGTGGTTTGACCACCGTCGAGTTATGGCGTACACACGGTAGATGCCGACGTAAATCATATCACGCATGTACTTTGAGTCCCCCCAGGGGCATATAAATATGATCTTTATAGAATATTCCACTATCTAGACTCAGTGCAACTGGGGTATAAAGGGAGCCCAGTCCCCTGAAGACAGGCAGGTGGTCAACTGGAAAATCCACTTTATTTCCACGGGGATCAGTGAGCTCGCAGAGTTCATTATATGTCTCTTTAGACTTATAATAGTTCTCTGGCTGATCATTGGTGTTGGCCCCAATATGGGAGCATCGTGGTGGTTGTGGTTTTGCGGCCCCATATCCTATGGTTTTCTATGGTGGCCAGGATCATTTCGCTGATAATGACACGCTAAGTGAATGATCCAGTCCAGTGAGCGTGCTAGACATGTGTTCTGGACAGGAGTTGAAAGTCTTCAACTCTTTAGCAAGGTGTGATAGTTTGCAGACCTGCCCTGGAATTATTCAAGTTGCAACTAGGTGGTATCTGTTGCTTAGAATTATGTCTTCGGCTATCTAGGACGTATGTATAACGTTCCAAATTATACAAAGTGGTTTGTCCACCATCTGATTAAGAGTATATAGTCAGGCGCGGATGTAAAACACATCACACTCTGTACTTTGAGTCCCCCTCGGGGTACATTTATCGGTTTTTATAGAATACTTCACTATCTAGACTTGTGCTGCTGGGGGTATAAGGGAGCCCTGTCCCCTGAAGGCAGCAGGGATCAATTGGAAAGCTCCACGTTATTTCCACGGGAATCAGTAAGCCCCAGAGTTCCGCTAATTCTCTCTTTAGACTTTTAGCTGTTTCTCTGACTAATTATTGAGGTTGACCTTTTGGGAGTATCGTGGTATCGCGGCCCTCATAAATTTTGATTAATGGGCCAGGATCGTCTGGCCCATTAATGAAAACAATTGGTAAATGATCCGGATCCAGTGAGCATGCTTGACATGTATTCTGGACCAGGAGTTGGATAGTTTCCAGATCTTCATCAAGAAATGGTGGTTGGCGACCCTGCTTCGAAACCTCCGTAATTGCAACTGGGAATAACCTGTTGCTAGAAATTAGTCTTTCGGCTTCCTAGAGCGCGGCGCACGCATCATATCGCGCAAGTGGTTTGACTACGGTATGTGCTTAGATTTTCCGACGGGGCTAGATTCACTCTTATTTGGGTACGGTTTTCCGTCGACCCTCGTCAAATTTGGTTTGTGAACAAACCGGTTTCGGCCGTTTGCCATCTTCAGTGCTCTTCTCGTACTAGTTGCGTTCTATTGTCAGCTGTGTTTATATAGTTCGTCTTGTTCGTGTTTCCCTTCGTGTTATTGCATTCGTCACTTTTTCTCCTTTTGCCTGTATCTTTCTCTCTTTCTTCGTTTGTCTCTTTTTACCTAATTTGTCGCTCCCTTTTTCATTCGTCTTTCTTCCTAACTAAATCCTTTTACGATCATGCTTTTTGTCCGTTTGTGTTTATGTGTGACTACCGTTTGACTACCGTCGAGTTATGGCATACACATGCTAAGTACCGACGTTACTCATATCACGCAAGTACTTTGGGTCTGAAAGTGCTATCGGATGGGGCAATTTGAAGTTAGGAATTAAATTAGCTCAAAGCACACACCTTATTTTTGACAACTTTGGAATTATTGCTACCAATGTAAAGTATAAATATGGGAATTAATAACGGAATATGATAACAGGTCGGCAGAGGTCCACTCTTTTCACATAAGTTTGAAGTAGAGTTTGCAACAAAGCTGGGTTTATCTCATCCATACTGCGTCGAATTTTATTTTTAAGACCTTTAGTTATTTGTGGATTGTTCATTTAAGCCCAGTCTTATAAATGGCCCCAGATAAAATTTGACTATAGATTTATTTGACTAAATCCAAATTTTAAGGCAGGCAAAGATTCGATATTTGTATTAAGATAAATATATGGCTTACAGATCACAAAGTTTATGATTGACTATACAGCTTTTGGGTAACATGTTGAAGTGATTGATAACAAGAACTGAAAGAGCAATAAAATGGCGGAGACGGAAATGCATTTCGAGTTATAACTCGTTAAAGAGACGCAATAACAAGTTTTTTTAAACCAGTTTTTGCCTTTCTTCTGAAGAAACGCACAAGTTGGAACTTCAATTGAATATTAACGTGTATGTTACCGTTCTTGACACTTCATTATTGATTTTTTTCATACCTAACCTAACTTTCTTTCGAAAAAGTTATAAGCGAACTTACAAAATCGTTTCCCATTCCTTAAACTTTCTACGCAATTCACAATCAATTTAGGGATCTTTAAATAGCGATAATGTTTTCTTATGAAATTAACGAAATTTTATATTTTTTAATTTTTTTATTATAAAAATGTTTCCTATATTTTTTAGACACTGCAAATTTTACTATTTATACTTGTCTTTACCACATTTTGTTACACATATTTTACCACAAAATAAGCATGTTTATAAGGGGTGGACCAACAGCCGAAACGCACAATATTAATTGTAAATAAAACAAATATTTTTGAAAGAATTATTTTAATATTTCTTATTACGATAAAACGATTTACGACCCCCCGGGGGCACATTTATGGTCTTTGTGTAGAGTGACTATTTAGACCTGTGCAACTGGGGGGAAAAGGGAGCCCAGTCCCCTGAAGTCAGCAGGGGTACAACTGAAAGCTCCACGTTATTTCCACGGGAATCAGTAAGCCCCAGAGTTCCGTTGTTTGTCTCTTTAGACATTTAACTGTTCTCTGGCTGATTATTGAGGTTGGCCCTTATATGGGAGTATCGTGGTGGTTGTGGTTTCGCGGCCCGACAACAGACAGGTCAGTTTTTATATGGTGGCCGGGTTCATTTCACCTTTAATAATACCTACCTGGTGAAATGTTCCCAGATCTAGTGAGCATGCTAGACATGTGTTCTGGACAGGAGTTGGATAGTCTCCAACTCTTCAGCAAGGAGTGATGATTTGCAGCCCTGCTCTGGAATCATTAAAGTTGCAACTAGGAAAGGCCTGTTGCTAGAATTAGTCTTCGGCTTCCTAGGACGAGCATGACGTCCCAATTTATGCATAGTGGTTCGACCACCACCTGATTAAGGATCCATAGCCAGGCGTAGATGTAAATCTTTTCACGTAGAACGAACGATTTACGACAATTATGTGTGAAACAAAATATAGGCCAAATGTCCGCCGCGACTTCGGTGGCATATCTTTATCCGTTGGTTCATATTTTCAATGATTCTAAGACATAATTGAGGTTCAAAGTCGATAATGTGCCAAATGTTCTCACCTTAAATTATGGCTTATCGTACCCTTTCTTTTAAATAAATAATGAAAGAAGTCCAACGGTGGTGCCATCTCGCCTGGTTGGGGCGGCTAATTTACATCGTCACTACGTGTAATAACAAGCCCATTGTTTTTCTTACGAAAAAATACCATTGTTTCGTTGGCTTTATAGCAAGTGGTATCATTCTGTTAAAACCACCTGTTAAAGCCTACCGACCAGGTCTATATTTTCAATTTCTGGTCACAAAAAATTCGTTATCATCTTGCGATAGCGAACCGCATTTACTGTGAATGCTTGCCCAAATTAACATTAAAAATAAACTGACCGATGACACCGCCACATCATAGAGTCACTCTTTTTGGATGCATCGGCTTTTCAGCAATCACTCGTAGATTTCTATTTGCCCAAATGCGGCAATACAGCTTGTTAAAAAATCCATCGAGGTGAAAGTGTACCTTATCGCTGAATTAATTATCTTTGCAAGGTCATCTATAGTGTGACTGATCAGTGAATATGGTCAGCAGACACATTTGAGTACATTATAGAAGTATTAAATATCCCAAGCTAAAACTATAACTGGTGGCCCTGCACCACTAAATTCCCCTTAAAGATACGCTTAGAAGCTCTACAGGCAGAGCTCTAAGTAAAAATTAAAAATAATAAGTATTTTCTTTCTCTTGAATTGTTACATGACGATCCCTGATGTGAGGCATCATTTACTTCTGTCTGCTCAACCAACCATACGGCATATTGACGATGCTTTATACGGTCAGTAGGCCTGAGCTCTTGGGTCAGTTTAACTTTGTAAGCGTGCAAATTCAAATCGTTATTCAAATTGCGCTTAAATATTGTTCGTAACATTTTCATTTATAGGGCCAGACTATAAGTTGGATTTGATGGCTCCCCTGCCACACTGTGCTGAAAACAGCAATGTTTTTCTTCCTTAAAATGAATTGGACGAGCATTACCACTTCCTGCAATAATTTGGGCACAATTCTCCCAATTTTTCGATTATATGGACCAAAATGCACGAAATGCATTTTGATTTAAACACGCCCATTTCCATTAAAGACTTCAACAGTATTAAGTCGCCGCTTAATGGTGTTTCTTTCCATAGTTCAATTTGTCAAAGGCTGAGACTAAGCAATGCCACATTAATTGGGACCAAAAACTTACGTAAGCTGTGACTTACAATTAACATCGTGCATTACGGTTGTAGCACCCATTATAAGATCGAAAAATATACGCACACACACACACCTATACACACGTACATACATGTAATTGCTGTAAATTAAAAGAAAAGAATAACATTTATGGTACTTTTTTTTAACAAAATACTATCGATTTTATATATCTTAACTATTAAATTTATTATATAACCAAACTTGCATATTTTATATATGTACATATGTATATTTATTAATAATAATAAAATATAAATATTTTTTAGTTACATTTTTTTTAATAAAAAAAATTTTTAGTACTTTTTTTGGTACATTTTTTTGGTACTCTTGAAATATTTTTTTTTCCATGAAACGATTTTTTTTAGTTTGTAAACTTTTGTTGATTTTTTCTTTTGTTTTTCAACTTAAGTTTTTGGTACTTTTTTTTGGTACCGTTTTTAGTACCTTTTTTTAATTTTATTTTTGGCGCTTTTTTTATAAAAATTTTCAATTGAGTTTGTTCAAACCGTCCGGAAAATGCCCAAAAGTAAATATATTTAATTAATAGTTATTTTATTTGAAATATTCAAAACTACAACACTGTACAAAAAAAAATTCATACTCAAAATTTTAATAAAAAATTAACAAAATATTTAATGCACTTTTTACCCATATTTTGTTTGTTTCTTTGGCCTATTTTTTGTATCTTTTTCTTGTATTCTTTTCGTATCAAAAAAAAATAAAAAAAAATAATTAAAAAACACGCGCAAAATTTTGCCAAAAAAAAAATTGTGAAAAACAAACAATTTACAGCAACTACTGTTATGTGCCACGCAAAGTTTATTTGCCTGTGATACTCAGCAAGGTGGTAATGCTCAAGCAAATGGTAGTTCACCCACCTCCCTACAGGTATTGGCTCAAAAAGATTTTTGTTTATTATTAACAGCATGTTTTTGTGTTTTACATTTTTTCGAAATTTAAATATTTCCTAAAATTTTTCTATTAATAAAAATTTAAAAAAAAATTTTTTTTTATTTTAGGCTCCAGTACCTCCTCCCATAATAGACTGCAAATCCAATCCTCCTGCCTATTCGTTTGTTCAAGGCTGGCAACTTTTAGCTTTGGCCGTTTCACTATTTGTACCCAAATCGAGTCGCTTGTTGTGGTATTTAAAATTGCATTTATCGCGTAACGCAGATTCAAAAACAGAGACCGGCAAATATGCGGCGTATTGTGAGAGGGCCTTGGAGAGAACCTTAAAGAATGGTGGCAGAGAGACAAAACCCTCACGCATGGAAGTTTTATCAATATTGCTCAAGAATCCTTATCATCATTCACTGCCTCATGCCATACCTGTGCATATGATGAATAGCACTTATCAGGTGGGTTATCTTACTTCCCAACAATAAATTATTTAATAACAAAAAAAATTTTTGCCTTTAGGTGGTCTCATTTGATGGCTCCACCACCATTGAAGAATTCCAAAGTACTTTGGCCCAGGAAATAGGTACCAGAGACTCTTCAAATGGTTTCTGTTTGTTTAGTGACGATCCCATTGAAAAGGATTTAGAACATTATCTCGATCCTTTGGCCAAATTGTGTGATGTTATTTCTAAATGGGAGACGGCATTGCGTGAAAAGGGTTCGGGTAAATTTGAAAATACCCGTGTTATACAATTGACCTATAAAAATCGTTTATATTGGAAGCATACCGTCAAATTTGAAACCGATAAGGAACGTTTGCTGTTATGCTATCAAACTAACAATCAAATAGTACAGGGAAGATTTCCTTTGTCACGTGACTTGGCTTTAGAATTGGCATCGCTAATGGCTCAAATAGACATGGGTGATTATTCGCATGAGAAATCTAAAAGTTGCAGCACAAATGTGGGCATAAAAGCTTTAGATAAATTCTATCCCTATCGCTATAGAGATGTCTTAAATCCGGATCAGTTAAAGGAAATACAAGAGTTGTTAATAACGAAATGGATTTTGTTAAAAGGTCGCAGTACTTTGGATTGTGTACGCATTTATTTAACCTGTTGTCGCAAATGGCCGTATTTTGGTGCCAGCCTATTTCAGGCCAAGCCAAGGCACTCAGATCAAGCCATGGCCTGGTTGGCGGTATCAGAAGATGCTTTAAACGTTTTGGAATTATCTTCTATGGCACCCATAGCCCGTTATCCCTATACCACTGTCATGACATTTGGCGGCTGTCAAGATGACTTTATGCTGGTAGTTTCCAATGAGGATACCTTGGCTTCTTGTGCCTCACCAGAACAAAAACTACTATTTGCCATGTCGAAGCCGAAAATTTTGGAAATAACACTATTAATAGCCGACTATATGAATGCTTTGGGCCATACAGTGCCCGGTACACCACACATGAATTCACTAACACGCAATGGCTCGCATAGATCTTTGAGAACGCGACCTGTCATGGGTACGGGCACAACTACCGTGGCTGGTACTTTGTGTGGCAATACAATGGCCTGTATGTCCACCAATGCCACTACAACTGCTCACAATACTCTTAACTCACATGCCACGCATACTTTGAACTCCAATCATTCGCATACATTAAGTTCCTCTCACTACAGTACCGGAGATCATGAGCGTTTGGGCACCATTGGCGGTGGTATACGCTCACAGGCAAATTCTCAACAGGGCACCATGAATTCTATGCACAGTCAAAGCCATCATATACATCATCCCCACCAGCCGGATATTTTAAAAAGTACACCCGATCATCAGCGTATGAAATAGGCCAGAAAAAATCCTCCCAAAACCCCTTATAAAAACGAATTGTAAATACTCATGATTATTATTGTGGAAATTAGCGAAGAAAGGAAAAAAACCAAAAACCAAATAACCTAAAAAATCTTAGATTTTAAGAACAAAAAAGTTAAAATATAATTTTTATAATTAAAAGAAAACAAATTTTAAATTTGTTAACCAAAACGTATATTGATCAAATAGTTAAAAACTGTAAATAGTATTCAAATTCCAAAATCCCATAACTGTAAACGATTTTAAAAGTTCATAACCTTAAAATTGGCATTTAAATTTACAATAACAAAAAACAAAAAGGAAAATTATTTTATAATTTTTTTATTTAAAAGCAAAAACAAAAAAAAACTTTAAAAATTGTCAAAAATGTTTAAATTTAATTTTATATTTTAAACTAGAATTTAAGTAATTTTTAAAATTTTTTTTTTCATTTTATTAATCATTTTTACTTTCTGTCCATCGGCTAATAATAAGTACTAAAATCTTATTACTAAAAAGTACTTCGGACAGTTCCCCTTAGCTAAGCAGTAGGGTAAATTCGCTGATTGAAGTCTTATTGTTGTTCCCTTTTAAATTCTTCAAAATTTTTCTATTTTTTTAACCTGCAGAAAATTGTCTATTAAAAATTTTTCTAAATACGAGAGGTGGATTTAAAATTTGGTTATGCGGTTTTTTACTCAATTTTGTATTTAATATTTCATGCAAATTTTCCGCCTGAGAAATATTGATAATCACCCCTATTCTGCGTTTCGATTAAGTCTCCGCTTTCGATTCCGTTGCAATCGAAAATTGATATTCTGAAGAAAAACGGAATCGAAAGAAAAAGAAGAAGACAACAATGTTTAAAAAATTAATGGCATCACTGTGGAATGTGGAAATGAAATAGCAAAATAAGCAAGTTTATCAATTATCAATTTAATACAAAAGGTTGTTTCTAAACATAATTAAAAATAAACATTTTTTGTTGGAGGACCTAGTGCATTGAGGAATCCTGCAACTTCCTCCTAGAACACAGCCACTTCTTCCTTTGATCGCTGGTGGTATCCACATGCAATTTCTGATTTAGATGCCATTAAATTTGCCAATTTTCATACTGCTGCGGTGTTGTTGTTTCTGACCTGTAACACATAAAAAACACATCATATTCGGGTACAAAAATTAACAATTTAAAACAAAAAAATTAATTTAATTAAATAAATTAATTAAAAATAATAATAAATGTTCTTTTTTTCGTTTCTGAACATTTTGTCTCATTTTCTACTTGCATTTTTTTCAATTTTAAACTTTTTAACTAAAAAACACAGATAAAGAAAACCTCTCCGTTAACAAAAACGCAACTGAGAAAAACGGAGCTCCGATCGTAATGCAGAATACATACAATCGAAAGAAACTGAGCGGAATCGAAACTCAAAATACCAAAGCAGCTAGACGGAGAAAATTTCGATTCGAATCGAAACGCAGAATAGCCCCAAATAAAAAAACATTGCTAGAGAGCATACTTCTGCAAACCTGCGAAATGTTTCTAGCAACATGTTGCTAATAACGTGTATCTATATTACAAGATCTTTTCAATTTAGCATTTTTTTTTCATTTGCGACATAATATGATCGGCACTAATTTCACCCGTAAAATTTTTATTAAAACCGAATAATGTTGCCTACTTCAAGGCAACAAGAAATCATATTTTTTTAACTTAGTGGTCGTGGTCATTTCATTGGCAAATTTTTCAAGCGATATAAGTAAAGTTACTTAAAAATTTTTTATTAAATTTAAATAAAATTCTGATATTTTTGTAGAGGTATAGAACTTTAAGCAACACTTTCTTAACTGGCCATTTTGTCAGCTGTCAAGTGTCATGTTTAGTTTGGCTTGATATTTCAGTATTAATAAACTAAGGCTTAAACAATACTTCCAAATTACTCAAATTGAACCGACCCAAAACAAGATTGCTTTCATTCCCATAAGCGAATTTTCCTAACAATAAAGTTAATTTTGTGTGAATGAATACGTCAGTGAAGGAAGCTGACGTATTTGGAATGATGATAATCCTCAAGTGTATGTTGAGACAGCATTGCATCCAGTAAACTGACTAGCTGTTTGATGTGCTTCATGGGCTGGTGTAGAGGCCAGACAAGGTGCAAGTTTATCCAAAATTGATTTACTTTATAACGGGAAGGGTCCTATGCCAACTATTGTATAGAAATCCTTTATATTTACATTGATATTTGTCGTGTGTTGACCTCCATCTCTCTCTCTCCCCATTGCTCTGTCTTTATCTCTCTTTATTTGCCTCATATTAAAACTGGTTAGACTTTTTAGGAAAAATTTTGATTTAAAGACGCGAGTTGCTAAGAAAAATGTTTCAATCAATAATTGTGATTTACGAATCATAGTGGTTCCTCTAAAGAACGTTAGCTCAAAACTCACAAACTTTCAGTGAAGGCAAAATATAGATTTTGAATACTCTACTTTTGCTTCAACTAATTCAAGAAGGGGGACACAATTAAAATTTTTTTGACGAGAGAATAGTGAAAATAATGCTGAGAAAGAGATTTCTAGCAAAAAATAAAAATTGGACATTTTTGAGCAGCCTCTCTTTAAAACAACCAGAGCCAGTATGACCACATTTATATATGATTCAAGTCATATTTTTAAGTTAAATTTCATAAAACAATAAATATCTTTTTTCTTTTTTAAGATCTTTTTTATATATTTTTTCTTCTCAATATTTCGCTTTCCTTTGGAAAGCTTCTTCAGGAAAAAATTTTTATATTTTTTTTCAAAATTTTTTCCTGAAGAAGCTTTCCAAAGGAAAGCGAAATATTGAGAAGAAAAAATATATAAAAAAGATCTTAAAAAAGAAAAAAGATATTTATTAAAGATAAAAAAGATCGTTTAAAAGAACTATAAACATTTTATAAGACAATTGTAAAATTTTGAATATATCAATTCCATGTACTTTTTTTAATTTTTTCAAACTAACCTCACTTTTCTGTAAACTAACCTCAAACTGTCGTCACAAAGCTAATTACTTAAACACATATATTTTAGCAATATGTGTTAGATGGTTAAGTAGTCTTGATTAAATAAAATTTAGTACAGTAAATTTTTTTTTAACTTTAAAAAACCATTAAATACAAATGCAAAATCTCACCAATACAATTAAAGCTGTAAATACGTTGTCTCGAAAACGATTTAAAACAATTGAAGTATTTTAAAATTCTTTTTTTTTAAGTTAAAAGACAATTAAAAAAAATATAAAAAAATAAATTATAAAATAGTAATAATTTATGAAACGATTTTTTAAACAAATTTTCCGGCAATTTTTTTTTTTGTTTATTTTATAAAAATTTTTATTAAATTTTCTTAAAATAATTTAATTTTGTATGATTTTTTATAATAATTAATTTGCTAATTATATATTTATGCTTAAATATTATTTTTTATTTACTTTAGTTTTAACGCCTAAAATTACACTATAAATTTTTTAAATGTGTGTTAAAAAGTTGCCAGCTAAAAGACTAAATAATGGAACTATATATTTAAAGAAACAAAACCAAGGCAAAGCACCAAAAAAGTTGGCTTTAGTTTTTTGTAAAAAAAATAACAACAACAACTGCTAAGATAAATGATAAGAGTTTTATAAGGAATGCTATAATTCCTGGGAGCATTCTTAGCAAACAACAATCAGCTGGCGTTTATTTCTAATGCCAACAAAGTTTTTGTGCATTTTTCTAACGTAAAAAAGGGTAAAATTTTAAATAAATTTATTTTAAACAAAATCACAAATAAAATTAATTTAAAGACTTTAAAGCTTTTGGCGGCTGTAAATAAACTTTTTTACAGGATTTAACAAAACGATTCAATTATGGATTTTGTTTTTCAAAATTATAAATTTTATTTATGTTTTGTTTTTGGTTTCTTTTGTTTAAAATTTCAGAGATTTTTAGTCATTTTAAGAATTTTGCAGTTTTTAAAACTTTTAATAATTTTTCATAGTAATAATGAATTAATAATAATAATAGTTAATTGAACTTTTGATTATTTTTTAAATATTTTTATTTAAGCAGCAGGTCGTTTTTTTATATAAAACTTAAATAAATTTTGTTTTTATTTTCAATATTTACACCATTGGGTGACAACCTTAGGAAAAGAAAGTTTGTTGCACTATAGTATATTTTACTGTACTTTATAGCATGGTTAGTATACTGTAGTATACTTAAGTAACTTTAGTATATAAAAGAATACTTAAGTATATTTTAGTATATTTAAGTATGCTTTAGTACAATTAAGTATACTTTAGTATAATTTCGTATACTTTAGTATATTTAAGTATAAATTAGTATACGTTAACATAATTAATTAGTATACTTTCATTTACGTTGACACTCTGTAGTGTATTTTAGTATACTTTAGTATATTCAGTATACTTTAGTACATTTTAACATACTTTAGTACACTCTAATATACTTTATAGTATACTTTAGTACACTTCAGTATATTTTAGTATGCTTAAGTATATTTTAGTATACTTTAGTATATTTTAGTATGCTTTAGTATATTTCAGTATTCTTGAGTATACTTTAATATACTTTACAGTATACTTAAATATATTTTAGTATGCTTTAATATATTTTAGTATATTTTAATATACTTTAAAGTATACTTTAGTATATTTTAGTGTGCTTTAATAAATTTTAGTATTCTTTAGTATACTTTATAATATACTTAAGTATGTTTTGGTATACTTTAGTATATTTTATTACACTTTAATATACTTTATTTTAGTATATTTTAGTATGCTTTAGTATATTTCAGTATTCTTTAGTATACTTTAATGAACTTTATAGTATATATATTATATATCAGTATATTTTGGTATGTTTTAGTATATTTTAATATACTTTAGTATATTTTAATATACTTTAGTATATTTTTTAGTATGCTTCAGTATATTTTAGTACACTTTTGTATATTTTAGTATGCTTTAGTATATTTCAGTATTCTTTAGTATACTTTAATGTACTTTATAGTATACTTCAGTATATTTAGATATATTTTAACATATTTTAATATGCTTTATAGTATACGTTAGTATATTTTAGTATGCTATAGTATATTTTAGTATACGTTAGTATATTTTAGTATGCTATAGTATATTTTAGTATGCTTTAGTATATTTTAGTATGCTTTAGTATATTTTAGTATATATTAGTATGCTTTAGTATATTTCAGTATTCTTTAGTATACTTTAATGTACTTTATAGTATACTTCAGTATTTATTGGTATATTTTAATATACTTTATAGTATACTTTAGTATACTTCAATATATTTTAGTATACTTCATAATACTTCAGAACTCTTTAGTGTGTTTGAGTGTACTTTAGTGTAATTTAGTATACTTCAATATACTTTAGTATATTTTAGTATACTTTAATATACTTCAGTATACTTTAGTATATTTTTGTTATACTTTAATATACTTCAGTATAATGGTATGGCGAAATATTAAAAATAAAAATTATTTAATTTCATATAAATATATTGTGGTTAAAGAATTATTTATAAAATATATATGCACAAGGTCTTTATATGAAAATAAAAATAAATTTTATTTTTATTTAAAATTATTTTTTGAATTTGTTGGACAAAAATTCTTCATTTATTGTTTGATCAAAAATCTTTTTTCTTTCTTTGAGGATGCTACCCAAAGGGTTGGCGAAATATTGAAAATTCATTTAAAATTAAAATTTATTTAATTTTTGCATAAAGACCGGGGGGGGCTTAAAATATAATTTATATTTAAAAAATTATTTATAAAATAATAAATTAAAGTATTTAAGCTTTGTGAAACACTTATCAAAAATATATTATTTAAAAGTTAGATTTTTTTAAATTTATTTTGCTAACCAAAGACGATTATTTTCTTTTTAGTTTTGTATAAAAATCTTAAAATTCTTCAAATTAACAACAACGCACAGAACGAAATTATTAGAACAAAAAATTATTACAAACGATTTGCTAACAATAATATTATTTTAATTATTAATAGTAGTTTAACAAAAAAAAAATTTGAACTAGAAAAACAAAACAAACAAAATTTTTTGATAAATTTACAAAAAAAAAAATAAATTAATAAAATTAAAATTATTTAAAACAAAAATGCTGAATTTAGACGAATAAAAAAACAGTATATCAGGTAGTAATAAAAACAACAAAAATCAAATCCAAAGATCACACAATTTGTATTCCAAATAATAACAATTAAACAAAAAAAATATTTATTCTTAAAAACATTAAAACAAAAGCAAAAACATAAAGAAAAAACCTTTTAAACAATCACTTTAAGATTCCTATTTATTTAAAACAATAACTTAAAGAAGAAGAAGAATTACTTAAAACTAAAATTTAAAATCTAAAACGACAGAAAATTATTTAAAAAG
Source organism: Trichopoda pennipes (assembly GCA_030448955.1). NCBI lineage: Eukaryota > Metazoa > Arthropoda > Insecta > Diptera > Tachinidae > Trichopoda > Trichopoda pennipes. The sequence goes on along the minus strand of JASKUP010000056.1, from coordinate 2,152,305 downwards.
CAAAATATAAAACTTTCACAAAAAAATCTTTATTTGAATATTATTTTGAAAGTGACGATTACTTTTGTAAAAGATTACTTTATTAAATCATAACAAAAGAGAAGAAATACTCGTATTTAAAAGCTTAAAAAAGCTATTTGAAAGGCTTAAGTATTTATTTACTTATTCTCTAAGCTTTGTTTATCTTTCTGAAATATTTATTTATTTAGTTTTTTATTATATTTAATAATCAATCCTAGTGATATAAATGTTGTATGTGTAACTCTCTTGCTATCAATCTATTATTATCTATCTATCTATCTCTCTTTATAAATCCTAAAAAACAAAAACAAAAAATAAAAACAAAAATTTGTATGTCACGTTTATATACAATTAACTTATATACTCAACAAAAATCGCATATACACACATACTTATATACACAATTTATGGTGAATAATACACTATTTAACGGCGCCATATTTAATTTTTAATTTTTAAGTTTTTTGTTTGTTTTTTTTTGTTTTTGTCTTTATTTTGTAGGCAAAACATATATAAAGAAATCGTATAAACCAAATTATACACAATTATTAAGAAGAAGAAGAATAAAAAGACCGTAATAAAGAAAAAATATACTCTTACACAAAATGAGCTATTAATTTATATAAACAAAAACCAAAAAGGAATTTATTACCCTAACAGCCAAAGGCGCTATACTTCTCGTCGCCTTTAGATATTTCACAATTACAATTATTCACAATTTAAAATAAACAGCGTATTTTTATAAGTGTATAGAACTTTAAGCTGGCAATACTTTTTGACTGGCGGTGATTTTATTAGCTGTCAAGTGATTTATACGAAATGAAGCACTTACTTTGTTGCTCTTCTTCTTTCTGTTTTCCTTTTTTCGGAGCAGCACTCAGGGGATGACCCCTACTCATGCAATGCATTGTGCCAGAACTAGGAAATTAGATTATGGGGAGGAGGAAAGAGAGAGTATTTTTTGTTTCGATTTGAGTTTTCCTACATTGAAAGTGAAAGAAGGCCATCTACTTGGCTGTATCAAAGGAAATAAGAAAGTGACAGAAAGACCTCTGGAAGGAGTTTATTCCACATACGAACTCCTCTACTAAAATAACGAATTTTCCCCCCTGTAATACGTAGTGCAATTGACCGGCCAATTAACCACAAAAGGATGCGATCTCAACGAAAGTGTGTTAAACGCAAAAACGTGCGAGTAACGGAACACTTACCATTGTAGTAACGATAAAACAGTGAAATACAATCCACATTGCGTCGATAGCCAAGAAAATCCATAGAGTTGGATACCCTACTGTACCCAATTAGCTGTTTGTCCTTATCTTGTACGTGTCGAACACTCCAAAAGAATTTGGGGCGCCGGCCCATACATGAGAGTTGTATTCCATTTTTGGACGGATAGAGGTGGTATAAATAGTACGGAGATGGGATGGAGTGAAGTATCTTTTCCGCCGTTTCCGAAAATCGAGGAATTTGAAAGCTTGCTTAGAAACCTAAAAAAATATTCTCAGTCCATCGAGTATAACAATAAATGTTCATGCCAAGAACATCAAAGGATTCCGGTTCCTTAATACCTATATGAAAAATGTGTTTAGTCCATCACAATGAATTTTCATGCCAAAAACATCAAGAGCTTCAGATTCCTTAATACTTATTACACCCATAATAACAGATGCAGCTTCATTTCCGAACACATATCTATGCATGCAACATTGAGTGTTACGGACATTAAAATCGACTGTATTCACCCAAACCCATCCTTTTGACTCCACCTTCAACTGTTTGGGTCTATTACTGAATGAATACGAATGATAAATGGTGCAGTCAACTGCGAAAGAGTATATAAGGTTGAAAGTTCGACAAAGAAGGTCATTTTGAAAAATAAGAAATAAAATAGAGGAAAGAACGGAGCCTTGCAGTACCCATGAATTAATCTTGAACTCGTTTCATGAAATCCCGTCTATAACAACTTATATAGCGCGATTGCTAAAAAAACTCGATATAAATCTGGAGAAATTATCACCGACATCAAAAGCCACTCTACGAAACGCCTTGGAAATACATATCTGGAGCCACCACCTTACTTTCTCAAAATTGATGTATGAATTTGCACTATTTTTTCGAAAGGAAATCTAGCAAGTCACTTGTAGAACGCCGTACTGTCGGTAGCTAAGTAAGCTGTTGGACTACGGGTACCTCACAAGATGAAAATTTATCATACTTTCCATCGTTTTCGAAAGCGCAGTACAAGTTGCAATCGGGCGGTAATTATCAGGGTTTTAAGCTTCACCCTTTTTGGTGAATGGTGATGACTACTAATTGACGAGACTGACAACAATAATGTTTATAATTTTAAGACGTAATCATTCATTTCTCAATTTTGTTTATTCCATTTCAAAGTTCTATAACTCTATAAACGACGCTCTACATACATTAAATTGCACTTTATTTATTTAACGATTCGATTCAGCTATTGCAGTCAGTATCTGTTAAACAGTTATATAATTTTCACACAAATACTCCTTAAAATTCAGAGTGGGAAACAAATTTGATCGCAAGTTTTTAAAAATAAATTTAATTTGTATTTAAATATTCCATAAATAATCCATAACAGTTAGTTCGTGCAAAATATTATTAGTATGGCAGCAGTTTCTAAGCATATGACAGCAACACGTATACAAAAGCTGCATTGTATGCATGGTACAATAAATTAAACGACAATTGCAGCTCGCTAGCTACATATGATTTTGAGATGTTAGATGTTTATACAAAAATAGTTTTAAATGTCGAAAAACAGCCACAAATCATTAAATTACCAGCCATTTTCACTTTTAATATTATTAATAAATATAGTATTAATATTTATAAATTTGTTTATTTTTCCTTATCATTCTCCAAGTAGCTGATACTTAGTACGAACAGTTGATTGAATACTTTAAAAATCAGCTCTGCATGTTCTTGTTCAACTTTACGTCATATTGTGACAAATGGAAAAACGACGATTATTATTAATTGTGCTTTTGAAGAGGTTATATCTCCCTGGCGATCATTGTGAAATAATTGCGAAACGTTTTTAAAAGTTTATACAAATTTCTAAATTTCCTGTGTATTTTATAAAAATTTTCATTGATTAACAGTGTTTCTTTGCTTAGGGCAAGCAAACGTTTGTTTTTGTTATTAAACAAAATAAGGTAAATGATTTTAAAAGGTTTTTATAGTCTTCTCTAAGAGTGGAATTTAAGTGAGGTTATAGAAAAGGGCAGCGAGTATTGCAGCATTAACATGAATGTGTGTTCGTGTGTGTGTATTATATATTTTATGCAGTCGAAATTTTTACAATTGTATTGCAACAGTTGCAAAAGCATGAAATGACGTGGTTAAAAAAAATTGCAAATCAAAGAAAAATTTGTAAAAGAACAGCAAAAGCATAGAAAATGCAGAAAAAAGACTTTCAATTTTATGTTGCAAACGTGTCGAAATGGTGCAATTCTTGCTTTTTATGTGTGTTCGTTGGATTGTGTTTACATATGTGGTTTTGCTAGAAAAGTGAAAAATTAGTTGTCACAGGGGGCTATCTGCGTGGTTGTGGCAATGGACATAAAATAGTGGACTTGCGTTTCCAGAAAATTTTTTTAAGTAGTATAAAGCTTACAAATTGAAGAAAAACCTAGCAAATTTAGTTTACCGAAACACCAGAAATCTAAGCCGAAGCGTCTACGAAATGTCGCCGTTGATTTTATCAATTCCCACTGTCTTCATGAAGTCGTTTTCAGCCAACTGGTTTTTTTTACATATGATTTCTCGAAAAGATATGCAATTTCGCATGTCAGTCAAAATATAATTTGCGGAGATGCTTTCTCAAATTAAAGTAGAACGTGCTCTTATTGGAATTGTAACAAAGTTCTCCGACTTTTACTCAAACAAAGTTTGAATTTATTAACCCGTGTTTTGCAGTATGAAATTTGACAAGTCATGAAGAAGTAAAGATGTCTGAAACCAGCGTTATAAAATTGCGATGGTTAAATACATTTCCGTGTATTTGAATATGTTTACACCATATTTGTTGGTTCATTTGGCTTGGAGTGGACCATTCTTCCACAAAAACTGGTTTCAGCTAAGTTCTATTTAAAGTTGTTCGTTTCTTTGCTGCAGTACCTTACACAAATGCACAATGGGGCTGGGAATTGTGGATGGTGTAACAAAACATGAGCCATTTTGTATATAAGCCACATTTTTACGTCACGGTCTGTGTTTCGGATCATTGCCTTACTGGAATGTAAGCGTCAGCATATTTTTGACATTTGTGAATTGACAAAGTTAAGGTAAACTGTCTTGTACATTAACCTCAATAAAAACGAGCTCACTCACGCCCGCAGAAGATATACAGCCCCATACCAAAACAACTTCTTTTTTGTTGGTAAAAGATTTTTTGCTTCAAATGCAGTATTAGGCTTTCGCCAAAGCCTAACTGGTCCATAGGAAAATATTAAATTTATTTTCGTCTGCGAATGAAATCACAGAAATCGCATTGTCTATTTTCATACTGTTTGGCATAGTCCACTTTCATATTTCGATTACCACTAGGTACCCCACGGTTTACATCTAGTCGCACGTGAGTAATACCAATTTCATGTAATGTCCGTTTAAGGTTGTATGTCTTTGCCAAAATCTTGTTTTATCGCTGTGGCAACGTGAGATGTTATTTTAGGTTCAGCAGTTAATTTGGAGTTCATAAATTTTTCGATCTTAGTAAACGATTTGTCTTGGTTATGTTAACTTATTTTGTAATGAGATTTAATTGTTTCACATTGTTTCGGTCATATTTTAAAAATATTGCAAACAAAATTTTTATTTTCTAAACTTTTACCACTTTTCACTTACTCAAATGAAAAATCTTTGCCAGATTATTCAAATTAAAGTAAAGAGTTAGATGTCCAAAAGTGTGCCTATACTTTTATCCATTATATTTTGAAATTGTTACACTTTTTATCTTATCTTTGTATATGAATAAAGCTGCTATAATCTTGAGGTATACAGCAGACTCGTAATAGATTAAGGGAATCATTAAACTGTTTTTCAATGAGCTGACCAAGAGGCCAAAAAGTCAATTTTTAGTCGTCATTGTAATTATGTTTTAACTTTCGTCGACCCGCATCACCATCAAGAAGAATTAAACAATATATAGTCATTCAGGATCTCGAAAAACCCATATAAAAATCTTAGATACTTACTTGTTTTCTAATGCAAACAATTTTTCATATGGGAATGATAACTACTCGACATTTTTAACGGGTGAGAAAATTTGAGGTTAAAAAGTAAATTGTCTTTTAGGCAAATTCTGTTTTATTGAACCAATGTAAAGTATAAATATGGAAATTAATAATGGAGTATGATGTCGGCCAAATGTCACAAAATTTTAACGAACATTTAACAAGAAAGCATCGCTTATCTCATCAACGCAGCGCCGGGTATCAACTTTCAGTTGTCTGTGAGTTGTTCACGTAAATCCGGTCTTTCAAATAGCTCCAGAGAAAATAATTCATAATTTCCTCATGCAATAACTGGGTGGATGTGTGACATAGCGGCGCAGTCTTGCTGAAACCAAAGGCCACAAATGCCAACATTAGCCAATGTGGCCACAAAAAATTGATTTGGTAACCCAGAGAATCGAAAATGACGGTGTTATCTTGCTCATTTTCAAAAAAACTACGAGCCTACAACGCCGTTCTAACCACAAATCGTACCATACAGTCACATTTCTTTAAATGTAATGGTTTTTCGAAGACTCAAGGATATTGTGAGCCCCGTATGCAACAATTTTGTTCGTTTATATGTATAACTGCCTAAATGAAAATAAATCTCATCACTTAAAATGATTTAATTGAAAAATGCTTCGTTTTCGTTTAAGTTTTTCAAACAGTGGTCGGTCGACTTTAATTCTTGAACGAGTTTATAAGCGTAAAGATCTTTATTTAAAATGTTACACAAAGTTCCTCTAGTGATAATCAATTGTTGCGAACGTTGACGAATTAATGTTCCAACTTCATTCTCAAGTCTTTGCTGTACAGTGACTATGGCTATTACGAGCATATTGTTTTGGTTTACTGTCGCCAAAATATCGTGAGTCTTAAATGTTGCAATTAAGTTGCACACAGCGATCTCAGAGCATCGATGTAATGTGGGATGTATTTCCATGTTTTATCCTTACTTGTTTATTGCTCTGAGGAAATTAGGGAACTTGTTCCCGATACTCTCACGTTTTTGATCGATTTTCGTTGAGAGCACATCCATTTGTGGTTGACTGGCCAGTGAATCGCACTATGCATATCAGGATTTTTAGCAGAACATTCCGTATGTGGGATAAACACCCTCCATAGGTCTTTCCTGTCATATTCAATGTAGGAAAGTCCGCTACTTTCTCTTTCCTCTACCCCATTACCTAATTTTTTAGTTCTGGCACAATGCATTGCATGTGTAGGGGTCATCCCCTGAGTGCTGGTCTAAAGAAAAGATGGAGCCTGGTTACGAGGAAAAGCTGCTCGAATATTATTAAGTGAAATTTTTACCTTTTCACAATTAAAATTCTTTGCTTAAGAGTGTAATGTTCCACAGGGTAAAATTCACCAACATTTTATTATATACATAAATGTCAAAAGATGATAGGTAAATTTTTGACATTTAAACATTTGACAGGCAATTTACTTCCTAACCTCAAATTCGCTCACCCCCATATTACATTTAGCCGTCTAACAGTCAATTTTTAGCCGCCAACGGGATTTTAACTTCGAAGAACAGGTAAATACCGGAATGACGACTTTTGGTATTTTTATATAAAACTTGTGATGCATGGAAAACTGCTTTGCGTCAATATGTACGTATTTCATTGCGAAACTTTTGATAGCTTCACTCAACGATAGAGGATTTTTTTTTATATTAGAATCCTGTAGCAGCTACAGTGTAGCTTGTTTAAAAGGTAAATATATTCAAAAAAATCTTTCTGTTTGCAGAATTATTTCAAGACGATCGATCTATCTCATGGTATTGTAAAGAAATTCAGAAAATTGGACTACAATATGACAATACCGATGTACCAATTTATGTAACAGTTTTCTCTTAAGTTTTATATTACTGCATTAGTTGTAAAAGAGAAGAAAGGGAGGAAAATTCAACACAGCTAAACACACATGCCTACGTAATACTTGCTTAGCAACAGAGTAAATTTTTTATTATCGTATTTGTATATTTAAGTAAACGAAATAATTATTTCCATTTTAATACAACAAAAAATGTTTGCAATTATGTGCCACCTTGTTTTTCTTATTCGATTTAACTCATGCATTTCATTGTCTTCTTTCTTGTTTATTTCTCTACTTTTCTTTGCAGTTAATAAATTTGTTAATTAATTTTTTGTTTTTGCTACAGAAAAACCGCAAGTTTTCATTATTCGTGCTAACTGCAAAATAGGGAGAGGGAGAGAGAGAGTGTGAGAGATATAAATAGGATTTTTATTTTCACGAAAAAAAAACAAATATTTATTTTTTCTTTATTAAATTGAAATATTTTATTTTAATGCCAACAAAAATAATTTTAGCAAAATTTATATGATTTTTTTATTTGTTTAAATTTAGTTTTTCTTTTACAATTGATCTTCGAAATTATATTGAAAAACCGCTGCTTAAATTCATAAACGTTTTTGAATACTTAAATCGATTGGATTTTTTTTTGAGTTTATTTTCTATCAATACAATTCTTAACGACTGGATTAATTTTGTCCAAAGTCCGTGGAAATAAAAACATTTTTTATATGACTTTTGAAAGAATATCAGGTAAGTGTTGCCATTTTTTTCTCTCTCTTAATTTTAGTTTTAATTAATTTTAAGAAAACTTATGAAATATATAAGTATATATATATAAATAAAGCTGGCAGTAGTAAACCAAAAAAAAACAGAAATGTAAATGCTGTTATTTAATATAACAGCGACAACACAGGTCTGCTTTAAAATTGTGTCTGATTAAGGAAAATGCTTCAATGATGCTGAAACACCTAAATGCGATTAAATGCACAGTATAAATATTAATGTTTAAATAAAGTAGCTTCTTTAGATTTGCATTTCTGTTGCAAAGTCACATTTGTTTGTTTGCAATTTCGAACAACAAACCTTTTGTAAAAACCAACCAAAAAAATAAGAAAGAAATTAATTTTTAATTTTCGGTTTTGACTTATCTACCCGACGGTCTTAATTGTGATAAGTATAAGTAAATTGTAAAGAGAACAATAAGCCATCACAATAAACTCTATGTATCTTCCCAGTTCGCTACAACCTTTGGCAGCATTCTTAAGTCAAAACTGGAAAATTAATTTTTTATTTTATTTATAAAAAATTCTCAAGCTTAAGGCAATTTTTTTTTATTATTTATTTTTTTTTCGTTCGGATCAATAATAAATATTTTATGAAATTCTCAAAAGGAATCTAGCACACATTAAATTAAATTAAAAAATGATTCCAAAAAATAAAATTGTTTATTTCAAATTTAAATATGCTAATTTGAATAATTTTTGATATTTCGTCATAATCCACTCCACCCAGGGGCACGCAATCTTGGTTATTACCTTCACACTTCGGCGTTGCAACCTCTGGGGGTAAAAAGTAGCACCAGTTGGCTGGGCTAGCAGGTGCTGGGTGATAAAAACTTTCGAAGCCAGACCAGTAACTTCCAACTGGTACCACAGGAACCGATAACGTGGTGGCTGTGGTTTAAACCTAAACCGCGGGAATGTGTTGCTTTTTTCCTATCTAATGTATTGTGGCATTATCAATGTCGCCAATGGTGCAACGGGAGTTCAAATAGTCTCCGGCTGGTAGATAGGACTTTCGAAGTCAGACCAGTGACTTCCAACTGGTATCACGGGAAGCGATAACGTCGTGGTTGTGTGGTTTAAACCTAAACCGCGGGAATGTGTTGCTTTTTGCTACCCAATGTGTTGTGACCGTATCAATGTCGCCAGTGGTGTAACCGGAGTTCAAATAGTCTCCGGCTTTTAAGCATGAAATGGAGGCATGCCTTTGTACTTGTACTTACACAGTGGTAACACCTCTGTCAGAGTTATGGCCTTCACGACTAGTTACTGATGTTAATCTATATCACAGTAAATTGTAGACTATATAGGCGGGCTCTCAGTTACTTGGGGGGCTTTGAAAAAATCCATTGTTAATTCGAATTTTCAAATCATAAGCGAAACGCTTATTTACATAAAAAGGTCCCCTTTTATTTGTATAAATTATATCAAAAAATAAAGTATAAAACTATTAAGAAAAGTATAACGAAAAGCATCATTTTGGGTTTCCCCTAAGTGTCCTTTAAAAATCTTTTTGTTACCCACACTCTCAAATAGAAAAAATGTGTCGCAATCATACAAGCGATGAAACTGAATAACTGAGCAGATAAGAAAAAAAAGCAGTTCCTATTATTTTTGAACACACCTCGTATAAGTCTTGATAAGATTAAAGTACAATTATTTCTCTTTTTTTTAATCATGTTAAAATAGGAAAACAAAGGGCAACAGTGATCATAACAGAGATATCATCGTTTTCCAATTAATATTTAGAAAACAAATATTTTCTAAACAAACAAAAAAAAAGTAGTGCATTCAACATAAAGATAACGTTTTTAATCAAAACAAAGCAAAAATATTTGCAAGATTTTTAAGATTATGTGAGAGTATGTGAATTATTTAAAGACACTTTAAGATGAACCAAAAAAAAACGCAATGGAAAAGTTTTTCTGATTAAAACAGAATAGCGCAGAAAAATAAATGTATTAATTCTCTTTTCATATGCCACCATTAAAGAATTCATTTCTGACAATATTCTCCTTTTTAAGTTTAATATTTTGTGTGGCGGCAAAAATGAATGAATTTACTGTTCCTATCCCAACTTCTTACCAAATAATTACTGGCCCCAAAAAGGGTTAAAAAAAATTAAGCTAAAAAAATAAGTGATAAGTTGAATTTATCTTAACTGGGACTTGGGACTGCCGAGAACAGGAAACAGTTATTTTCTGGGATAGCTAAGTCATATCAATAAGACAATCATTAGTTCAAGCGAGTTTAAATTCACGCTAACTTGCGAATACCGAACTAAACTTTTTTTGTCTTTTCTTCGATTCGCACCAACACTCTAGATATGAGTCCTACACATGCAATACATTGTGCCAGAACTAGGAAATCAGGTTATGGGAGGAGGAAAGAGGGAGTAGTATTTGTGGACATTCAATTGAAAGTGACATGAAGGACCACTAGAGGGAGTTTATTCCACATATGCACTGTTCTGCTAAAAAAAACGAATTTTCCCTGTACCACCACAAATGAATGTGCTCTAAACAAAAATCGAGTTTAAAGCAAAAACGTGGAACTAACCGGAACAAGTTCTCTAATTTCGTTAGAGTAGTAACGATAAAACAGTGAAATATATCCCATATTGCGTCGATGGTCCAGAGTTGGATACCATATTGTCTCCAATGAGCCTCTTGGCTCTCTTCCGTAAGCGGTCGAGCAACTCCAAAATAGACTTTGGAGCGCTGGTCCATACATGAGAATTGCATTCCATCTTTGGACGGATATATATGGTATAAATAGTATGGAGATCGGATGGAGTGAGGTATCTCTTATACCGTTTTAGAAACCCTTGAAAGCTTCTGTAGCAACTTGGTAAATGTGTTTAGTCCATCGAACACTGAATTTTCATGCCAAGAACATTAAGAGCTTCCGATTACGTAATACCTATATTACCCATAGTAACAGATACAACATTGGGTTTTACAAGCATTAAAATCTACTCTATTCACACGACCCCATTCCGAGATTGTTACGCAACGTTATTGAGTATATCATTCATGTTCTCTCTTTTGGAACTCACCGCCAACAGGTCCGGCCTATGGCTAAATGCATACGAAGGACGAATCGTGCTGTCATCTGCAAAAGAGTATATTGGATTGAAAGTTTGACAAAGCAGGTCATTTAGAAAAATAAAAAATAGGTTAAGAAAAATAACGGAGCCTTGTGGTAGCACCCTTAATCTTGGATATAAATCTGGAGAAATTATCACCGACACTGGCAAGCTTAATTATAGAGTAGAAGGCAATGGAAAAGCAGATAAATCTAAATACAAGAGGAAGAATTTGGACCAAAAAAAAATTTTGCAACTTGAACCTAGCAGAATCTAAGAGAAAAAAGAAATGTGAACAGAAATCAAGAACACTATGGATTATCACTAAAAATTAGGGTACAAGAAACAAATAATTTTGTGGCTCTCTTATGCTTGAAAGTAAAAATACGTGAAGATTACTAACTTCTTCACTTTTGGAGAGATAATAAGGAGGAAACTCAAAAACCATTGGAGGATTTTTTGCAGTTAAACCCATCAGAATTCAAAGAAATATCTAAACTCAGCTCAAGAATACCGTGAATTATGGCAACAAATTGTTGGAAATTGCTTACTTTCGAGAGAGAATAAAGAGAAACTCTACAGATTCTTGAATTTTAAGTAAGCAGCGTCACAGGCCTGGGCATTGTAAGCAATACTTAGTGAAGATTTTATTAGCATGATGATATCATACTTTAGAGCTTATTTTAAAGTACTGGAGACAGAAGATAAACAAGTTAGAGAAGCAACTATACGAAAAGGATTTGCCAACTCTACAATAAAAACTCGATAACAGTTTTGAGATTTCTCAGACTCAAAACATCTTTTGTTGTAATGTTCGTCCCACTTGTTCTTTTAATCAAACATTTATTTACATATCAGATCATTATTACGTCGAAGGAAATAAGATCGCTCAAAAGTTATAACTAATAGTATTACAGGACTTTCAAGATAAACAATATAGGGAGCAATATTATTCTAGGTTTGAACAGAACAGTTTTTAGGGTCTTTGTTAGACATCGTTACAGGTCATTATCAGTTACAGCAGAATGTAAGAGAATGTTAGAAAGGTATATGAGCACAGCATATGCAATTGGCTGAAATGGCAAAAGACCACATTGGCGGAATGCATTGCAAGATTTGTTGGACTTATCATATGAATCAGATATTTGAATAAGTAATTAAACTTGCACTGTGGATTAGATTTCCGTTTTGTTCATGCTATCACATGTAATGACGAAAATCCACCGTCATTACATGTGTCTTCGGGGGTAAAAGGGAGTAAACTCCCCTAATAGGCTAGCAGGAGCCAACTGGACGACAATCCACTATATTTCCACGGGAATCAGTAAAGCCCCAGAGTTCCACTAATAGTCTCCAACTCTCAGCAAGTAATGAAGGCTCCGGGCTTTTGAAGTTGCAACTAGGAGTGACCGGAGGATATACGCAACTGAAGGCCTTCCAGGGCGAGGATGAGGCTACATTTCATCCACAGTGGTATAAAACACCATCTGATTATGGCTTACAGAGTTAGGTGCAGATGTAAATCTTATTACGTATGCAAGCTTTCGGCATAGATCAATTTTTTGAGGTTATGTATGTATTTCTAAAAATATAAACTTTGAAAACAGCTTTTAAACTTTTGAAATTCCTTAGAACTGCAATAAAGTGCTGCCAAGGCTCTCTAATTAAATTTAATCTGGGAGAAAACTTTTGATTGTTGATTTGTTTGATGGATCAGTGAAAACTTGAGGTTAGAATGAAAATTCATAATTTTTCTTTCAAAGGAAAAGCATAATTTTTGTTGAATGGTTTTTAGCATAAGAAAAGAGATATGAAAATAATTCTTAATTTAACTGACAAGATTATGAAGGTTTAATTTAATTTTTAAAATATAATTTCAACTTCAAAAAGGTTTACTTTATGAAAACTCTTACTATTTTCATTTTTTTAATCGGGTTTTGGTGTATTCAAGTATTTTTAGAACTTTTTCAACTAAATACATGCTTGAATTGCTATGCAACATTCTCCCTTCTCTTTTTTTTAATTTTTTTTTAATTTAAGACCGGTTTAATATTCTCTGGTACAAAACAAAACTTAAGATGCGCAATTTCTATTCAAGGTTTTTGCTTCTTTTTTTGTGGTGTTTTGTTACTGAAGTTTTTAAGTTATACAAAAAAAAATATTTACGAAAAGAAACAACAACAAAAAATATAAAAGTCTGTCGAGCTTTAAAACAAGCATTACTTCTGTTTTTCTGTCCGCTATTTGTTGTTTCTATTATAATGCATTATTTATTTACGATTCGCTAGTTTTATTTCATTCATTTTAGCCAACTTTTGAATTTTAATTATCATATTTTTTGAAAATAAATTCATAGAAAACACACGAATTATGGGGTGTTTTTATTTATTTGCTTTTTTGGTTTTAGTAAAATATTTACATGTGTTATTATCACAAACCGCTGCCCTCTGCATGGTTAATCTGTTTCAACATTTTGTTTGTAGTTTTCATAATGTTCCTTGAAGACCCTATTAAATATTGTAAAATTTTTATTGCTGCTTTTGTGTGTAAAATTTTACAAAAAAAAAGGATTTTTCTTATTTTGTTAGTCTTTTATCCTTTTAAGATCTGCACTGAACGAAACAAAGACTTTTAACAGTGACATTATGAAAGAACACAACCTCAAATACAACATTCACACCAGTAAACCAACTCATACACTCGAACAAACGAAAAACACTCTCAGACGGACAAACGTACCTTAAAATAATAAAAAACGGAAATATTAAAAATTGGCCCCACATAAAATGCCAGGTGGCGGGCATGGCGATCTTAATGAAAGAACTACCTAAACCCGAACACTAGCTCACCAGTACAGTTTAGAACAAGGCTTGAGAATGATGTCATCACATCGACACCGCTCGCGATTCATACCGAACGAACAGCCAGCAAAGACGGAAAGGAATGAAAACAGTAGATGATGACCAAAATTGACGTTTTTTTTTAATTTTGTTTTTTTTTTCTGTTTAAAAATTGTTTTTTTGGTAATTCATTTATTTATTATTATATTGTGTAATACAAAAAGGCCTTTGTGACCAAAATACCTATAACAGTGAACGAATGGTTATCCTTTTTCAGTCTGTCTGGAATCTTAACAATAAAATGAAAAAATCATTTCAAAACTAATGTTTTCTTAACAGCTTCAATCTATAACATTTAATACGGGGTGTCCACTGGGAAGGTATACTGCTACAGATCGAAACCGGTCTGTGTTTACAAACCAAATTTCACGCTGGATGATCTAAAATCATATCCAATTAAATCAAACCCCGTCGGACAATATACGGACGTATATTATTTTGGTCTGCCGCCATTTTGGTAAACATTAGTCTTGACAGTTCATATTTGGCAGTCGTGAAGTAGTAAGACACGTTGCAAATTTATTTTGGAAAAATATTCGATAAGCCAACATGTTTTAATCGTTAAAACATTTTATCAAAATCGATCACCGATTTTAATGAAAAAATTCTGAGTGACGAGGTACATTTTCACTGAATGGATGTGTGAATAAACAGAATTGTCGGTTCTGGGGAATGGTGAAACCCTTAAATTATTCAATCGTCATCTTTGCATTCATTAAAAGTGACAGTCTGGTTTATATTTTGGTCAAAAGAAATCATTGGATGTGCTTGGATTTTCCGACGGGGTTAAAATTACTTTTATTTGGGTACGAAATGATTTGACGAAATCATTGGACCTTACTTCTTTAAAAATGAAAAAGGGGAGCGATATCGTCATATGATTGGAAATTTTTTAACGCCACAGCTGCAATATTTGGGCTTGTTTAACATGTGGTATCAACAACAAGGGGGTGCTACATCGCGTACAGTCAGGATTACAATGGAATTACTGCGAGACCACTTTCCACAACAAGTTATTTCAAGAAATGATGATGTTGATTGGCCTTCACGGTCGCCTCATTTGACTGCTCCGGACTTATTTTTGTGAGGATATCTGAAAAGCAAGGTTTATGCAAACAAACCAGAAACGCTTAAGCAACTCAAACAAAATATTCGTGATGAAATTAATGAGTTTTTTTTTTTTTTTTTATAGAAAAATTATGACTGATATAAATTTTCTACAGAAAAATCTGATAAAAGTTTTCTATGAAAACCTATGCAAGATTTGAATTTTTTGATATAAAATCATGACTGGTAATTTTTTTTTAATCATGACTGACTTTTTCAGAAAATTTGATTTATATTTGAAACTTTCTGTAGGCACATCCAGAATTTTAAGGAATCGTTAAATTACGAGTAAAAACTGTCACAGCAATTATTTAATTAAGCTTAAGAAGAATTAAAAAATTTAATAATTATTAAGGAGCTAATAAATACATCACTGTATGCCCACCCACTACCACTTCTCTAACATTCAGTTTACTTCTAGTTGCCTTTTTTAGTTATTATAAAAAGATTAACCTTAAATAGATTCACTCAGCAACTTAAATTCCAATTACTCGCTCTTTAACTTTAATTATACTCCCTATGACAGATGTCGTCATAAGCCAGCATACATTTCTTTATTTTGGGCTGTAAATTCTCTACAGATACTCAACCTATCGTAATATTTTTTCAATTGTACCTTTAAATACTTAAGACACACACTCAAGTATTAAAGGCAAAACGGATACTTTAGCGGCACCTTCTATTTCTGTCGTTTTTGTTTTTTTTTTTTTAACATTCACGAAAACCCGTGGTTAAATGAATTATGAAAAATTATTTAAATTTGCTGCTCACAATCTTCAATTTTTGAAAGGAAAATAGCATGCGCTGTTGTAATAAGGACTGAGAAAATGAGATGATTATTTAATGAGAGTAAATGTCAGGGTTGGGACTATTGCTATAATACATGTTCACTACACAAAATAGTTTTCTAAATTAAAACTAAGGTATCCATTCTTGAACTTAGTAACCGTTAAGATAATAAAAATAAAAATTAGAACATTCTAAGTTGCTTTATATTGTCATATAATATGTTGAAGATGAGTCCATATTAAAAATTTTACAGCTTTTAAAAACTAAGTTGAGTAGGAACGACTTTAAGGCTTTTTCTTTAAATGTCAAGTGCCCTTCACAAAGAATAAGAGCTCGGAATTTAGAGGAGAAATCGTTATTTGCAAAACAATTTTTAATATTTCTTGTGTTGTGGTTTCTGTCCTTTTATTTTTTAATTATAATTTTTATTGGGCTTAAGTTCGTATTTTCAATTCTAATATTTTTCGCACATTTATAGAAAAAGAAGACATAAAAAAGCTTGTGCTGCTGTTTGAGGTTCCTTGTAACTAGAAAGAAACTTGGGAAAGCTTTTCAATTGCTCTGAAATTGATTTTTCAGTGTACCCTACATGAAATTAACGAATATTAAGTTTGCACATATTTGAAATCTCTTTCATGCATTATTTAAGATTTTAGTCTTGAGCGAATTTATCTTTTTTGTGGTAAATTTTTGATTTTCTTACGAAATTTCGAAACTTAATTTTTAAGTGATTCAAGTGAGTTTTGCGGTAAATTTTCAATTTTTTTTTCACAATTGCGAATTTTTTTTTTAAGAGAAGTAGCTCTTCAGGCAACAATGCCTTTTTAGTCAAGTACCGTGCTACATTCTTTAGGAAAGGGATAAAAAAGCTAGTGGTGAAAGTAAAAGGATAGTTACGGAAATTAACTGTAATATAAGATAACACAGCGACCAGTGACCATGCCTTCATCACTGAGCAGCCCCCCACTGACAGTCAATTTTTTTTATTTTAGTAGTAACAAAAATTATGAAATTGCGACCGTTATGTGGTGAAGATTGTATTTAC
The DNA here is from genome assembly GCA_030448955.1 of Trichopoda pennipes. Taxonomy (NCBI): domain Eukaryota; kingdom Metazoa; phylum Arthropoda; class Insecta; order Diptera; family Tachinidae; genus Trichopoda; species Trichopoda pennipes. The sequence continues at coordinate 2,135,500 of JASKUP010000056.1, read as the reverse complement.
GATTTTCGTGATTTTTTTTCTCTCTGCGAGAATTCAGATATTTAACGGATATCTTCATTACTTTACAATTTTCTTTTATTGTTTTTTTTCCTTATTCCTTAATAGCCGAACCTAACAGACGTTATCCTGTCTTAAGATTTTGAACATGTTTTTTTTATATGAGATCATAGAGATTCGAAAGATATTTTACTTACGCTTCGACTAAGAATGACGTTCAAAAACAAAAAGAAAAATTAACAAATTGCCCAATTTAAAAATTTCTTCACGACCAGATAATAATAAAAAAGGGTCTTTATTAGGTATGCCGAAAAAAGGGGCGTCAAATGGGCGTGGTCAATTAAACTTTTCCAATGTTATTCATACTAAGTTTAAGGGAATCTGTAAAAATGTAAAAAAAAGTAAAATCCCATAGAAAAACAAAATTTCAATTTTTTTCAAATTTTCAAAATTTTCCAAGCCATTTTTCAATTTCAGAAAAAAAATGTCGTTCTCACGTTATGGACTGAGCAACGGAGTTCATTTTTGTTTATATAGATTATTTTTGTATTTTTATTTATTATATTTTTTAAGCTTTTTGTTTTGATAAAATTGCAATTTTTTTTAACAAATTTTCGTTTCGATTTTTTTAAATATTGAAAAATATTTCACTTTATTGTTGTTTTCCAAAATTTCTCCTGTTATCGACTTTTTATAAAATTTTGTATTTTTTATGAATTTTTTGATTTTCTTCTTTTTAATAATTTTTTTTTTTTTAATATATTTTTGAAACTTTGTTTTAATAATTTTTGTTTTATAAACAATTTTATGTATATTTCTTAATTAAATTAAAATTTTTGCCGAAATTTTTCGTCCTTTTTGCATTATTTTTTTTTAGAATATTTTTCAATTATATAAAATCCGTTTTTTTTAATTTTTAGGTAAATTTTTACTTATTTTCAACGAATTTTAAAATTGCAGCGAAATTAAATTTATTTTTTTAATTTTTTCTTAAAGTTTTATTCAGTAAATTGTGTTTATATGGCAGAGTGCTGCCACATTTTCAAGCTGCTTTAAAAAAGTTTCTTGCTTGTTTTAGGTTATACAACCCTGTGCATTAAGTTTGAGAGGAGAGTTAGTTGAGTTAGTAATAGAATGTTTTTTAAGGATGTCTGCCATTAACAATGTTTTAATTTTTAATAAATTTTTTGATATTTTGTGTAATCCTTAACATATGCTTTAGTTTTCAACGATTTAAGGATTTGAAAAGTATAAGATTTTTTTTCTTTCAATTATCAATTATAATTATAATTTTTTTTAATAACAAAAAATAATTAAAAAACACACCTCAAACAAATTTTAATTTATTTTAGTTTTTTTTTTTCAACTGAAAAATTACTTTAAACACTATGGTTTGCTCTTCCCCTGAAAACAGATTATAATTTGATGTGTTTGTAAAACAAATGAGAACTTCATTTTAAAGAGCAACAATATGTATAAGGCATGGGAAATGAAATTCTCTTTTTGCTTTTTGCCTAAAAGTGTGCTATGAGCAGGATATAAACTTTAGTCTTTTTCAAACGCTAAACATTGCAACAACTTACAACAGTTAATAACGGAATATTTCAATAATCTCTCCTGTACTCAACTTTTTCAGTATAATCATATACAGAAATTTTCGAAGACAGTTTTTTATTAAAACGGAAGTTGTAAAACTTGAATGAAGAAAAAAAATAGAAAAAGAAGAAAAAGTGGTTTCAAATTACAAATTCAATACACTTTTTCTATAGAAAAAATCTAGATATTTAAAGTTTGAAATTTCAATAGCAAAAAAAAAAAAAAAAAAGAAATTGAAATTTTATTTGTCTGTCACTTTTTCTTATTTAATAAATATTTTATTAAATTTATTTTAGAAACGTATTTATGGTTACAGAAAAAAGCCAAAAAAAAAAGAATAAGTTTTAAGAAAATAAATACAACTTTTAAAACCTTTTGAAAGATTATTTAATTTAAAAAAAAAACAAAAACAAAAAAAAATAATTAAAAAAAAGAAAAACAAGAAAAAGTTCTTTCAAAGAAACAAACTTTTAAGTGGCCGTGTTTAAAGAGCCTGCGTCTCTGTGTGTATCCTTTCTTATACTTTTCGATTTTTTGTTTTCTCATTAAACTTTTTCTTCAAAAATATCTTTAAACGTGTTAAATAAATCACATAAAAAACAAGAGCCTCATCTTATGGTGGGCTCTTTAACTTTATTACAATTTGTGGTGTCTTACGCCTACCATAAACCAAATACAAGTAAGTTTTTTATTCCTTTTGTTTTAAAACGACTGCTGTAAAGGACATTTTTCTTTTTGTTGTATTTAATTTTTTTTTTTGTGTTGTTTAATGCACCAGAAGGCTTTAAGAATCAATAAATTATCTGTAGCAGTCAGGCAGGCCGAGTTAGTCAGTCAGTCATCTTCATATTTATTTAATAAGGTTTCCTTTCAGTGGTGTCTATAGTTAATGTACACACAACGCACACTTTTTATTTTAAAAAGCCTTCTTAATAATGCCTTGTCAGCATTATTGGGGGATTCTTCTTGTTTCTTTTTATTTTCCCTATTGCTATTGCACATTTTTATACTCACAATTTCCTTTTGCGTACTCATAATTTATGTGTTTGCAAAATATCAATTGTCTTTAAAACGCCTGAAAAGCAAAGAGGAGCATAAACCCATCCAAACAACAAGCAACAAACCTATATCACACACAATATGAGAAAAAACCTAAAACGGCTCGGGTCGAGCCGATCGTCTTTTATGATATTTTTAATAATTAAAAACAGAGTTAATATCTCACCAACAATCATCGACTAATGTCAGTAAAGATTTATTTTCAAAAGTGTCGTTATGCCGAACGATGCGACGAATACTGATGTTTTGTCACTTTTCTTAATATTCCTTACCTCTCTTAGCAATGTGTTAAAGAGAAGTTGTAACCATACAATTTACCTGCATCATATCAATAAATTTCGTGCTGCCACTTAGTTGATTTTTACTCCAGACTAGTAAAATTAGGACGTAAACTTCGCGAAACTTTATGTTAGTTGCAGCATGGCATAGCCTAGCATTTATATTTAAAATGATGCTGTATGACTGTGGTCATCATTTTAATGCCAGCACACGCTAAGCATAAACTTCTTGGGCCTTTTCCGACGGCATTTAACACACTTCAACTTTGTTCCTTTTGAACTATACTAGATTATACTTTAGGTTGTCATGAGCTGTCACCAGCTTTAGAAAAACAGGGAGCCTGCTGTCAACTACAGTACCATCATCGCCTCTTGGTCTAGGGGACCCTTAAACGCCATGCTACGCCATATGCATGTTGCCTAAAATTGGCTGCCTAAACCTTTAAAGATTTAAGCTGAAAGTCCATACCACGCGTTCTACGCGTACACGCTTTATACGCGTCTGTCAAAAAAGTAGAATCAGTGTAATTGTATGTGACAAGTTACACATCGCATAGAATGCTTATGGCGCATAGAACGCATGAAGTTGCTTTACTTTCTACTTTTCTACGCGTCGCAAGCGCCATGAAAAAATGTCAGCTGTTTTTGACGTTGTATCATTTCTGTTATTTTGATTTTTGAAATGTTGCTGCAAAAAAAACATTCACTTCCCTTTCCAAAAACAAGGGACGCACCCAAAATCGTCTTTCCTCTTGAAGTTTTCCATATCTCCGTATTACACAAAACGTCATATGCACAAATTCTATAAATTCTTGAAAAATTTCAATTTCAGTTTTCATTTTTGCAAAAATTTTTTTTATTAGATAAAATTATTTACACCACAGCTGATCATAACAAAAAACTTGGCGCATAAAAAGCGTTGCATGTAACTTGAAGTTTGAAAAGCGTAGAACGCGTAAAAATTGTCAAACGCATACAAAGCGTGTGCGCGTAGAACGCGTGGTATGGACTTTCAGCTTTATAGAAACTGAACTATTAAGAAGTCGTAAATTTTTTTTGGGGAATTTCAACTATTAAAAGGCCCTGAAGTTATTCCAGATTCCGGTCTAAAAAAAATGTTCAATCCGATCGATTTTTCGCAAGATGGTCGGCCGCTTCGGTTGCTAGATTGCTGATATGTCTTTTAAGCTACATCAGCTTTAGTGTTCACCATAAAATGATTGCTTTCAGAGCAAACGTAAGAGCACAAAAAATTTAATGTTGCCTGTGTCATTTCTCTTCCGCTCAAATTTTATAACAAATTAAGACAGTAATCGATAGAAAATTGTATTAAAAGCAAATTATCGGTCACGGTCACTGTTTGAACTGGTTTTAAGCGTGACAGATGTGTGTTACTTTTATAATATTTTGTCATCTATTAATCGATAATATCGATAACATTATTTAAAATAATTTTTAAAAATCAATATATAAACCTTTCGATAACTTCATTTAAAATAAATTTTAAAAACCAACATTTAAAACTACCGACAACTATTTGCAATAAATTTTATAAATCGATTTTTAAAGCTATCGATAACTTTATTTTAAATAAATTTTAAAAATCAACATTTACAGCTATCAATAACTTTATTTGAAATAAATTTTAAAAATCAACATTTAAAGCTATCGATAACTTTATTTGAAATAAATTTTATCAATAAATATTTAAAGTTATCGATAACTTTATTTGAAAAAAAAAATATAACAATTTTTAAAGCTATCGATAACTTTATTTTAAATAAATTTTAAGAAAGCACCCGATTATTCGAATATGTAACGATGAATTTAATTTTTATTTTCCATTATAATAAAAATTTGTTAATCGCAAATATTTTATATTTAAAGTTATCGATTTATGTCTATTTAATACTGTCAATAAAATTTTTTACTTAACTGAAAAGTTTTTGATTGACTTTTATGTCAAATTCCAAAAAAAATAATTGTTTTATTATGTGCGGACTTTGAAGCAGCTATTTGTTATACGAATTTAAAAGCTGTTAAATGATGATTTGTTTAATCTTAATTTAGCAATTATACTGCTATCGAATAATATGTCGACTGTTTTCGTTAGCGTTATTTTTTTTTTAATAAAGTTGTAAATTAACGATAAATATATTTTCCGTCTTTTATTATGTTTGTATCTTTTAACCATTAAATCCTAATTCTTTTAAACAGTTATCGATTAAATTGAAATTGACTTTCGATTATTATTAAATCTCCTGTTGTGTAATCATTATTAAAATTTAATTTAATTGTTCTTGATTGATATTTTTAAAATATGTAATGTAATCGATTTTTCCTATAATTTTTTATATAATTTCCAGTTGGCGATAAATATTTTTTGCTTAACCACAAGTTGATAAATTATCGTTTAATATTTTCTTATTAAAATCCAAGGAAAGGTTTTATTTTTGAAATAACGAATGAGCTTTATAGCTGAATGAAGTTATCGAATAATGTTTCTCGAATAATTGTTTTCAGAGATTTTTAAAATTTTTTTAATGAAGTTCTAAATTAACCATAAATTTTATTTCTATCTTTCATTACAATATTTATTAGCTCAACCTAAATATTTTATAAAAAGTTATCGATTAAATAATTCTTGACTAATCAATTAATGTGAATCTTTTTCATTTTACTTTATTTTTAATTATTTTAATTTAGAAAATATTAGATGCAATCGATTTTTTGTGTAATTTATAGTCATCGATATAAGTTATCGATTTAATCAATCTTTAATTATCGATTCTTATTATTTTAGTTTATTTTTAATTCTGATTAATATCATTTTTAAATTTTTTGGAAAATATTAGATGTTAATTGAATTTTTGTGTAATTTATAGTCATCGATAATTTTTTTTGTTTACTACAACTGATCAAATGTTAGCAAATGAAGCAATTTCTTAATTATTATTTTTTATATTGAAAATTGAAATTTTTTTTTTTATACATATTTTGAAACAAAACTATTAAAATTTTTTTGTGTCATTGAATTATCGAAAAATTTTAATTTTTTAGCAGTTTATTTTTAAGCACTGGGTCATTATTTAATAAAAAATATTTAAAAAAACTTTATTTTTTATTATTTTTATCAATATTTCGCCAACCAATGGTTTGGAAAGTTTTTTTTAAATATTTTTTATTAAATAATACCCTAGTGCTTAAAAACAAACTGCTAAAAAATATTAAAAAGGTCAAATAACTATAATTATTGAAAAATTTTAATTGATAAAATTCTCGACTAAATATATAGTTAACTTTATGATCTAATGTAGATGTAAATACAATAACAGAAAAAAACGTTAGATTATTTCCAACGTAATTCAGGTTATCGATAACTATTTAAATAGGGCTATTATATGTTTTGGTAAACACTTTAAGCTAAATATAATTTATTGATAGCTGCAACTGCTTCCTTCCCCTAGTGTTATCGATAAGTTTTTATATAAAAACAAATGATGATTTTTTGTATTTTATAATTTTCCTTTTCTTATTTAATTGCAACAGAAACACCAGTATACCAGAAAACACCTCCATCTCCACCTCAACGGAGCAAGCTACTAGTTAGTTCGTGCATGAATTCACATCGGCGTTATTTAAGTCATAGGTGAGTAAGCTTTCTTTTATACATTTGCCACAAGCCAAAAGTTAATTAAGTTTTTATAATTTTATTATTATTTTTAAAGAACTTCTATAAGATATAAAAAAATCAATATTGTAATGCGTTGATATTCGTCAATGAAATTCAAAGCAAAAGCAAAATTGCAATTTTTTTTTTTTTCGAAATATGACCCAATTTGTATTTTTGTGTTTGTTGCTTTTTTTATGTTTACAACAGTTTAGGAAAATTATTTTACACAAATAAAGGCAATTAATAGCAAAACAACTTTATTTGGTGGCGCATTATACTGTCATGATAAAATGTCATGACATTTTAAAGTATTTTTTGTTTGTTTATTTTGTTTTTGTGAATTGAAAAAAAAATTATTTGTATATTTCTCAATGGGTCATTAATTGTAAAAAAATTTAGAAAATGTTAAAAAAAAAAACTAAAAAATAAATGTGTATATTTTTATTTGTCTCGATAAATCAATGCTTGACATTTTCTCACAAAACGTTGACGTCATTATTGATTTTTGTGGCAGCTAGAGCATTTAATTGCTCTATTAATGTCAAGTCAAGCGATAAAATGCTATCAAACGTTACATAGACTTTTCTACTTTCATGTATTGCGAAATGTTGCCAGCAGTTCGCTGTGCTCGACTTTTGATTATCTGAAATCACAAACGAAAAGATACAACTCGCGAACTTTTCGAATTTATTACTATAAGTGATAAATATTAATAATACACTACTATGTGTGCAGTTGGTGTTCTTTTCTTTATTGGCTGCTATTCATTCGTGCGTACACTAATAAAAATACAATCATACACAAGCTGCCGGATCTTTTTATATTGAAAAAATCTAGACGTTTTAAATCGCCTATCTATGGAAATTGCATAAGGAGGTGGCAACAAAGCGTGAATTAATGAAGTAGCTTGTACATCTCAGAAGTAGATTTTAGTGCGTTTTATCATACAATAGACAAAACGGATGAAGTCACGAGCAGCAGGTTGTTTTTTGAAGAAATTTATTAACGTAATCTTTTCTTTTTCTATGTTAAATAAAAGTATAAAAGAAACAACTAGAAACAAGTTGCCATATCTTTTCAGGGTTTTTTTTAAAGAAATATGATAACGCAACCTTTGCTTTTTTGATGTAAAATAACAGTATAAATAAAACAAGCCGCTAATTTTTTTCATATTTGAACAATCTAGAAGTTTTAAATCGCCTATCTAACGAAATCGCACAGCTAGGTAGCATTAAACAAACCGACATTTACTGAAGTGGCTTGAGCATATGAAAAATAGATTTTAGAATGTTTTTTTTTAAGAAATATTGCTTTTGCGATGCTAAATAAAAGTATAATGGAATAAGCTGCCAATTTTTTTTTTATATTTGAACAACCTATTTTAAATCATCTACCTAATGAAATCGTACAGATGGGTGGCATTAAACAAGCGTCATTTAGTGAAGTAGCTTGGGCATATGTGAAATAGATTTTAGAACGTTTTACCATACAACAGACAAAATGTATACAGTCACGAGCAGCGGGATTTTTTTTAATAAATATGACAACGCAAAATTGCTTTCTCCATGTTAAATAAAATAAAAACAACAGAAACAAGCTGCCACATCTTTTCATATTTAAACAATCTAGACGTTCTAAATCGTTTATCTATAGAATACGCACAAGCAGGGCGGGAACCACTAAGCAAAACGTTAAATAGAACTAATAGCTAATTCACATGACAGCAGTCAATCATTTTACAGATATTTGGCAACGCAGCTTTTTCTTTACCCTTGCCACAAATACATGTTTTTTTTTCGTTTATTTAGATTTTAATAATTCTAACCAGCGCCAGCAAACTTTAATCACAAACAGCATCATCTAAGTATATGAACAAAATAAGTATAACTAAGCTGTATTTATACTTAATAATATAAATACTATTTTGATTCCCTTATACCAACCCTGAATTGGTTAAATTTCCATAAAAAACCTTCTGTTCTTTTTATATTTAAATTAATTTAGTAACCACGTCAATATAATTTTAGTTTTATATGAAGAATACGAAATTGTATTATTCTTAAGCGCCTAAAAGTATACTTTGTATTACACATCCACATGTATTTAGCAAATTTATTTTGTGTCGTGTTATTTTTTGTATAATTTATGACTAACTGCATGCAGTAAATTTAAATCTTTTTTAATGACCGACCAACAAGCAATTGTACAGAACACAAGTACAATTTTAATATGTGGAATTTTGTGTTTTAACTCATTTTTAACATGAAATTTCAAATTGTAATTTATTGGCTTTAAAAACGGTTGGTTGGTTGGCTGGCTCCGTGGTAGCAGGCCAACTATGTGTTGTAAGACATATTTAAATGCGTGTCTGTATTCAAAATGCATTATTATAGATTTTTTTTTTTTATTGTAAAGCATGAAGTCGGTCAAGGCTAAAGAAATATTTATTATTTATTTTAATAGTTTTTGCATTTAAAATAATTCTGTGAAGTAAGATGATGAGCTTTGGGGCAGAGGAATTCAATTTTTTATTCATTATGAAATTTTATAGTGCGTCTTTAGATTTTTTCAGAATTATACTTTAAAATCATTGGGGTGAATAATAAGAGATTAAGGCTCACTTACAACGCTTTTTTTTTTCTAGAGGTATAGAACTTTAAGTTAACAACACTATTTTAACTGGCTGCCATTTTGTCAGCTGTCAAGTCATTTAATTTTTTTTCTTTCGGACCAGCACTCAGGGGATAAGTACTACACAGGCAATGCATTGTACCAGAAACTAGGAAATTAGATTATGGGGAGGAGGAAAGAGGGAGTAGTGTTTGAGGACATTTGATTTGATATTTCCTACATTGAAAGTAGTCACAGGAAAGACCTCTAGAGGGAGTTTATTACACATACTAATTGTTCTGCTAAAAAAAACGAATTCTCCCTGTATTGCGTAGTGCGATTCACTGGCCAATTGACCACAAATGTATGTGCTCTCAACGAAAATTGAATAGAACGCAAAAACGTGCGAGTTTCGGGAACAAGTTCCCTAATTTCGTTAGAGCACTTACCGTTGTAGTAACGATAAAACAGTGAAATACAACCTACATTGCGTCGATGCCCTAGAGAATCAATAGAGTTGGATACCCTACCGCTCCCAATGAGCCTTTTGGCCCTCTCCTGTACGCGGTCGAGCAACTCCAAAATAGATTTTGGAGCGCCGACCCATGCATGAGAGTTGTATTCCATTTTTGGACGGTGGTATAAATAGTACGAAGATCGTATGGAGTGAAGCATGTCTTACACCGTTTTAGAAAACCGAGCCAGGTGACGATAGCCTTTTTAAAAACCTGAAAAATGTGTTTAGCCCATCGAAAATCAAACTGAATTTTCATATTCATAATATTCCATAATACTTATGTCACCCATATTAGCAGGTGCAATACCATTTCCCAACATAGATCTATAAGTAAGCGTGCAACATTGTCTTGCGGGCATTAAAATCGGCTCTATTTACACGACCCCATTCTAAAATTGTTGCGAGATCGTGATTGAACGTATCATTCATATTCCGCCTTTTGGAACTCACCACCAACTGGTTCGGTCTATTACTAAATAAATACGGATGACAAATGGTGCTGTCATCTGCGAAAGAATATATAGAGTTGAGGGTTTAGTTTGGCATTTCAACACGAATGAATAGACCAACGCCTAGACAACGCTTCAAAATTGTACAAAATTTGTTTTGAAAATCATGGTTCTGTTCGAAATATCAAACTCCGATTCTTATAAGCGGATTTTGTTTAGGGATGATGAATGGATACGTCAATAAAGAAAACTGCCATATTTGAACTGATAATAATCCTCAAGTGTATGTTGTGACACCGTTACATCCAGAAAAGCTAAACTGACTTTTTGGTGTGGTTTATGGGCTGGTGAAATCGTTTATCGGAACTTCCTTAAAAACAATGCTGCTCAAAACATTGCAGTCAACGGTGACCGCTATAGCCGGACATGGAATCGGAAAAATTCACGAATATCTGAAATTAAGTTCGTTAAAAAAAGTTAATGTTAAGAAGGTGTCGTTACTCACAATTTACATCATCGTTCATTATAGTTAGATCGCCCTTAAGTGAAACGCTTAGGACAAATCCTAACGTTTAGTATGTTGGCCGAGAATTTATATTTCATAAATCAATTTTGTGCTGCTTCTACTTCTAAACAGAATTTTTTTCCTTCCCGCCTGCCAGGAACCAAGCTTAGCAGCTAACTAGCAACTTATATCCTCGAAGCCATAAATGTACAAATAAATTAAATATTTTTATAGTTTTTTTAAACGATATTTTTTAATTTTCTTTAATAAATATCTTTTTTCTTTTTAACGATCTTTTTTATATATTTTTTCTTCTCGATATTTGACAAATGTTTTGAAACATTTTTTTCAATTTGTTAATAATTTTTTGTTTTCAAAAATATAAAATTTTTTCCTGAAGAAGCTTTCCAAAGGAAAGCGAAATATCGAGAAGAAAAAATATATAAAAAAGATCGTTAAAAAGAAAAAAGATATTTATTAAAGATAAATAAATTAAATACAAATTACAGATTTTTTTCCTTTGGGAAAATTTTATTTTAAAAATTTTACGAAAATTTCTCTTTGCGCTTTGTTTGTTAATATAAATTTTAATACATTTTTTTTTCTTTTCTTTTAATTTAAGGACTTCAAAATTTTCTAGTAACAGACATCGGAAACTTCAACCTTTTAGAGAAACGTGAGGCTCTCACTCATTCAATGAATTAAAGCGCGGCCCCGTTTTTCGAATTTAAAAAAAAAGATATTTTTTTATAAATAAAATACCACATACAACAACAAATATATAAAACATTTATGTAAAAAAGCAAAAAAATATTTATAAAAAAATTAAAAAAGCAAAACACAAATTTCTAAAAAAAAACAAAAAACAAAAACCAAAAAGAAAGCTGTCCGCGCGGTATCAACTCAAAAATAACAATAAAAACCCGCTTAAAAATTTAAACAAACAAAACAAAATAATAAATCAAAAGCCCGCAAAAAAGAATAATAAGAACTTTAAATATTAACAACAACTACAACAAATAATAATAAATAGATAAATAAACCAATAAAATACTATTTGAAAAACAGACGCCACCGCATTTAACGTGTTTGTCTGTGTTGCAAATTCAATTCACTACCGCAGAGAAGAGAAGTTGCTTTGTTCAGTTTGAACTTTAAATATCGAAGTCGTCGTACAAGTCCTTTAAAAACAAAAATAAACTTCATGAATTTAACAAATTGCATAAAACCATATAATAAATCAAAAAATAAAAATCTTAAACCTGCTGCCACCAGCTATACCGCCCATCCCAAACTGCAGTTGGAAATTAGAAACTGTGGGCAAGAAATCTACGCTTCGTTGATGTTAATTGAGAACGCCATTGCTGCTACCGCTACAATTGTTGCTGGTAATGAAGTTGCTTGCCATCAACATTTTTATGAACGTTATTTGAGTTAATTTCAATAACTAACCCCCACCCCCATTACGCGAGAGCGAATAGGCAATTTCTTGGGAAAAACCTTTGAAGGAATTTTTTTACACAAAATTTCAATTGTATGAACAGCGCCAGCACTCTGATTTCGTTAAGAAAACGTAAAAGAATCTACAAAATAAAAAAGAGACAGAAATTTTTGTAAACCGGAGACGAGAGAATTTTCAAAAATGGGTTCCGTTAATGTTAATCGCAATGTCACCGACATTTTTTATCGTTACAAAATGCCGCGCATCCAAGCCAAGGTCGAGGGCAAGGGTAATGGCATTAAAACTGTCATTGTCAACATGGCTGAAGTGGCAAGGGCCATTGGCCGACCAGCCACCTATCCAACCAAATATTTTGGCTGTGAATTAGGTGCCCAAACTCAATTTGATTACAAGGTTTGCTGCTGCTTTTGCTTAACTTGTGAAATTTTACCTTTTTTTTAATTAAATTAAAATACAATTATTTAACTTTTTTATTTTTTTTTATATTTGCACAGAATGAACGTTTCATTGTGAATGGCTCCCATGATGCTGCCAAATTGCAAGATCTGTTAGACGGTTTCATACGCAAATTTGTCTTGTGTCCCGAATGCGATAATCCCGAAACTGATTTAACAGTATCGGCTAAAAATCAAACCATTTCTCAATCTTGCAAGGCCTGTGGATTTCATGGCCTATTAAAAGTTAACCATAAAGTTAATACGTTTATATTAAAGAATCCTCCCACTATTAATCCAGCTGCTCAGGGTTCATCGTTGACCGAGGGCAAACGTTCAAAACGTTGCAAGGGCAAGAATGGCACTGAGAATGGTGTTGATGTCAATAATTCGATGGGTAAGAATTCTGATGGCGATTCAGATAGTGGTAATCAGGCTAGCCAAACCGAGGCGGAAATAAGTGCTGCTTTGCCTGAAAAGAATGATGACGATGATGATTGGAGTGTGGATGTGTCAAAGGTAAGTAATTAATTTTTTTTTTAACAATAAAAGTTTTAAAATTTAACTATTTGACACGCGATTTTCGCTTATTTGCAAAATGTCCTGTTTACCTTTTAAAATGCGGGAAATAAATTTTGGGATGAATCTTTAAATAACTCACTTGAATAAAATCGTCTTTAGAAATTGGCTAAAAATCGCGTAAACATTTCAAATTTTATAAACTCTATATAAAATCGCTTAATTGCAAAAACGCGCTAAATTTCGACGAACAATAATTTAATTAGCAGATTATAGCAAAGGGTGTTTTTATAGAGGTATAGAAATGGAACAAAACAAAGATAAATTCATTTTGGTATGATTTTACGTCAACCTGCGTCAAATTTTTTGGCACATAGCCGAAACCGGTGTGTCACAAAACAAATTTGACGCGGGTTAACGTAAAATCATACCCAAATAAATAAATAACCCCGTCGGGACAATATACGCACATATCAAAGATAAATTTATTTAAATCGAGTTAAAGATAATCTTCGGGCATTCTAATTGAAATATTAAAAAAACAACATATAACATTTGACGTCCACGGTTGACTCGATCATAGTCTAGTCTGGAGGTTAAATTTTCTAAAAAAAAATTTCTAACATTTATGACCGTATATCGCCAATAACACGGCAAATATTGTCCTTAAATGGTTAATCTTTTCGGGTTTAACGGCGAAGACAAACGCCTTCATACATCCCCACAGAAAATAGTCTAGCTGTGTTAAATCACACGATCTTGGAGGGCAAGTTACGGGTCCGAAATATGAAAATATGAGGTTGTCGTTAAATTGATAAACGAAAAGTAGTTCTGGCTCTTAAGCGGCCACCATTAGCTGTAAAGCTCTGACCAACATTGTTTTTAAAGAAGTACGGACCAATGATTACACCAGCCCCTATAATTTATACTAAAGAGCACGTTTTTCTGAATGACACCACGGTGTGTCTCAACATATACTTGACAATTATCATCAGTCCAAATACGATAGTTTAGTTTATTAACGTATCCAAACAACAAACAAAAGTGAGCTTTATCCACAATCTAATTCTGGGGCCGATTTGGAAGCGTTGTTCACTCTATTCAGCTAACAAAATGAGAGGTGCCTATTGAAAATTTTTTTTTAAAACCTTCAGCGGTTTATTGTCGGGTATATTCGTCGCAGCGAAACGAAAATAATGTCGAGTATTCTCGTCGCATTCGTATTTTCAACAAATCAAGTGTAATTTTTCCTGAAAAAGGGCATATAATCGTCTTTTGAAACATTTTAGAATATTCGTTAGTCTGGCAACCTTGTTATTTAAGCTTTAATAACAAAATCTAGGGAAATAGCGTTACAAAACGATTTTATTTCAAATGAAGAAGCATTTCTTAGCAGGCAGAAAAAGTTGTTCGAAACAAAAATAAAAAGTTAAAAAGTAAACAACTTTTTACAGTGGAAGAAGGAGTAAAAGCTTTTGAATGTAAATTTGTAACACTAGATTGTTCACTTCTCGAATTGTTTTAATTACAAAATTAAGAAACTTCCTTAACATTTCAATTTTTCTTTACTTTTGTTTCCTTCCAGGAAGCTATACGTGCCCGTTTGCAAGAATTAACTGATGGCGCCAAAAGTATGACCATTTCGGATGATTACGATAAAACCGAAAAAGAGCGTATTGACATTTTTTATGAAATTGTCAAGAAGAAATTGAATGCTGGTAAATTGGAATCGGTGGCCGAACACAGGGATCTTCTAATCGAAGCCGAACGTTTAGATATTGTTAACAAAGCCACTTTGGTTCTAGCTGAATTGCTTTTCTCGGAAAATCTACCACAAGATGTACGCAAGCATCGGGTTTTACTCTTGCGCTTCACCCACAACAATCCCAAGTCTCAACGCTATTTGATTGGTGGCCTGGAACAGGTTATTGCTTTTCACAAGGATAAACTTCTACCAAAAGTGGCTGGTATTTTAAAACTATTCTACGATGCCGATATTTTGGAGGAAAAAGTCATTTTGGAATGGTCTCAAAAGGTCAGCAAGAAATATGTAGCCAAGGATATGGCCACTGAAATACATGAGAAAGCTAAACCTTTCATACAATGGCTTAAGGAGGCTGAAGAGGAAGAATCTTCGGATGAAGAGGATGATGATTCAGAGGTTGAAATTGAATATAATGATCGTGCCCGTGTTGAGCCTCTCAAGGCTGTTAATCAGGTAACCAAAAAGAAGGTTATCGAGGATGATGATGATGGCGAGGAAATCGATATCGATGATATTTAAATAATAATTTTCTTTTTTATCTTCTCCTTAAAAAATCAACACACAAATAACTGGCAAAAGTCTTTAAATTTTTTCTTAAAATATTTTTTCCATTTTCCACGTTTCTCTTAACCCCCACAATCTTTTCTTCTGCTTCGTCTTTTTGAATACTGAATACAACAAAATACTGATTATTGATTTACTTTTTACGTATTTATCTTGGTATTCCACTAAAGATTTTTTAATTATTTCTTTTTATATATTTTTGATTTATTATTACTCTTCTCCCTACTCTCCCCCCTTTCCCGCAGGTTATGATGTTTTTTTTTTTATTATTTGTTCAAAATATTCTCAGATTCTTTGTTTTTATAAACCTGTTCCATCCAAGGGCTTTTGCGTTTGTTTTAAACTTTTTACAACTTTTTTTTCCACTTCATTAATATTTTATTATGAATAATATTTTTTAGAAATTTTATTTTGCACAACAAAAAAAAAATGTAATAAAAAAATCAATAAAAGAAATAAAAATTAAAAAAAAATGTGGTATTTACAAACAAAGCTTTTTCTCCTCCTAACTACTTTTCTATAGCCCGCTCCGGCATTAATTTTTTTAAATGATTTTACTAAAGCAGTTTTTAAATGCCATTCCAAAAATATAACACAAAAATAAACTTTCTAACATTTTAAACAATTTTCATTTTGTTTTTTCCTTTTCACTTCATCTTCTTAAGCATCTATTTGTAGGTTAATTTTTATTTTTTTATTCATTCATTAACAAAAATAAATATTCTACCTATTTAAGCCCCCCTTCCCTTTTTTAAGCTAATAAAATATACAACAACAACAAAATTAAGTATGCAATTGCGAAAAATAAAATTAATTAAATTAAAAAAAAAGTATTATTTTTGGTAATTATATTGGGTGTGCAAATTTGAGGTTAGGCAGTAAATTGACTGTCAAATGAATAAATGTCGAGGATTGAGCTGTCATCATTTGAAATTTATTTAACAAAAATTGGGGAAATTTCAAGCATGGCAGGACAACACTCTTAGGTAGGGTGGCTATAAAAAAATAATTTTGGATTTTCCACCGTCGTTTTAGAATTAAATTCTAAAATCAAAACTTAATTTCGAAGAAGTTGATCATTTGTTGGACAAGGAAATTGATTCACCCTTTCTTATTCTGTTTGGCGACGGCGTTTTTTATCGTTGTTAATTCGTATTCTCGTTGGCAATATTGCCATTTATCGATGACTGGCAATACATGTTTGGTATTCTGTAAGAAAATTTGACGTTGATGTTGCCTTAAATTGCCGTTTATATTGTCGCCTGTGTTTTTTAGTATCGTGCTATTATAAACAAAAATTTAAAAAGATTAAAATATAAAAAAGTACAAATAAAATAGAAGATGGAAAAAATTAAAATTACCAACGCCAACCATCACTTGCCAGGATATTTCGAAGAGTCAGTGTTCCTACTAATTTGAAGGAACAACGGGAAAGTGTTGCAAATGCTGTAGACACCCTTGCCCCACAAAATAAAACGAGTGAGGTATGGCAAAAGGTATATCTTTTTTCAGATTTGGCGGGAATAAAAATTTAAAGTGAAAAATAAAAATGGTAAACAACAAAATGGAATGCAAAACTAGTGGAGGCGGCATATTTAATAAATTTATATTGAGCCCCTTGGAAGAATCTGTGGCATATCTGCTGAACATTGGATTTTAATTTATTTTAGGTTAAATTTAACACATATTTAATTTTTTTTGCACACAATTTTATCAAAAATAGTACACAAATGAATCAGCTGACTCAAATATTAGATACATATGTGTGTTATATTTTATTTAAATAATCGATAAACCGGCAACTGAGGAACACCAAATTAGTATTGATGTTGCCTCAAAAATGGATGACGATATTGCTGTCGCCAAACAGAATAAGGGTGATTATATTGTTTCTTCTCGGACTCAAAATTTGTTTAAGAAATTTGAAATCTTGACATATTTTTTAAATACTGATCTTGGTGAATGGTACGAAAATCAATATTATTTAAGAGCTAAACTGTGTGATTCGATTTACATCCACGCCTGGCCATGAATCCTTAATCAGATGGTGGACCAAACCACTGCATAATTTGGAACGCCATGCTCGTCCTAGGAAGCCGAAGCTATAATTCTATACAACAGAACTTTCTAGTTATAACTTCAATGATTCCAGAGCAGGGCTGCAAATCATCACTCCTTGCTTAAGAGTTGGAGACTTTCCAACTCCTGTCCAGAACACATGTCTAGCATGCTCACTGGACTGGATCATTCACTTAGGGTGTCATTAACAGTGATGATCCTGGCTACCATAATAACCATTATACTGTTATGGGGCCGCGAAACCACAACCACTACGATACTCCCATAAAGGGCCAACCTCAATAATCAGCCAGAGAACAGTTAAGTGTCTAAAGAGACAAATGACGGAACTCTGTGGGTCACTGATTCCCGTGGAAATAAAGTGGAGTTTCCAGTTGTACCCCTGCTGGCTTCAGGGGACTGGCTCCCTATTTCCCCCAGTTGCACTGTGTCTAGATAGTCGAAGTTCTATAAAGACCACATATATGTGCCCCCGGGGGGAATTTAAGAGCTAAAAAGATAGTGGACACAACTGAGGGAGAGTAAAATCAATCAAAGCTCGTCCTTGATAAAAGATAAAGAACGACAGGTTTTATAAATGAGGCGCCGGCCGGCCCATGTATGAGAGTTGTATTTCATTTTTGGACGGATATAGGTGGTATAAATAGTACGAAGATCGGATGGAGTGAAGTATCTCTTACACAGTTTTAGAAAACTGAAACACTTGAAAGCTTCTTTGAAAAATATGTTTAATCTATCGAAGAACATGACGAGCGTCCGATTCCGTGATATCTATATCACTTATAGTAACAGATGCAGCATCAATACTGAACACAGATCTATCCGTAAACATGCAACGGAGGCTAGTAGGTTGTGTACTAACTTGTAAATATGGGGGTTGTGGGTTCGATTCCCAACGATGACCTTGATTTTTTTCACTACAAAAATAAAAATTGACTGTCGGTGGGGCTGCTCAGCGATGAAGGCATAATCACTGGTCGCTGTGCTATCTTATATACGGCAGTTAATTTCCAACTATCCTTCTACTTTCACCACCTGTTTCATCTCTTCTCTGTCCTTTTCCTAAAGAATGTAGCACGGTACTTGACTAAATAGGCATTGTTGCCTGAAGTGCTACTTCTCTTTATAAAAAAAAAAAAATTGAGCGATCATTTATGTTCCACCTTTTGGAACTCACCTCCATCTGCAAAGTGTCACGTATTTTATAACAAAGATTTTTTATACCCAAATTTAAAACATTTAATAATGTAATATGAACCGAGACCTCACAGCTAAGTCACTTTAAATCTCCGGTCATACAAAACTGATGCCTATCCATGTTATTTTATTTAGCAGTAAGGATCTTAGTAGCAGGTAAATTGTAAAAATTGCTTATAATTTTATAAACACTTTTTGAACTACCCTGTTAACGTCCATATACTATGTGATACCGTAAGTATGTATGTACTTATGTATGTTTAAGTAAATATTTTTTGTATTTGGTTAAAAGATTACGTTAGTATTAACACAGGTTATTGGTGCGGTTTAAAGTTTATTAAACGTTTCAGAAGAAATTAATTTAGTTGTGTTTGTGTCGCTAGAATTTAATAACTAAAAAAGTTCGGAAGATTTTGTTGTTAAAAATCAATTAAAATTGAAAACATTTGCGGTATTTTAGTAATTAAAGAGTCAAAAGAATTTTTGTGCTTAAATTATTTTAAACATTTTAGATCAACACCGTGATTATGTTGCGTTCACATTATCTGGTTTTTAACTATTTAACACAGCAATTTTAATTAGAAACATTAACGCTGACAGCAATACGGGAAGTTTACAAATATTTTTGTTTAAGTGGAAAAATATTACCAGATTGGTGGTTAAAATTTGTGTGTTGCCAGTGGTAATTGATTATATTTTGATTGGACTATTTAACTGAATTGTGCTGGAATTAATTCGCGTTTATTAACTCCATTAAATGAGTGAATTAAGTGAAGGTTTACGTAGACTTTTAAAATATTTGATAAATTTATTAAAAAACAAGCAAATAAAAAAATTATAATTTATTGAGTTTTTTATACATAAAAAATTTTCATAACTTTAATTTTTGGTTTCAATATTTCGTCACATTATTTGTTGGCATCATTAGGAATAGCAAATAAGAAAAACGCATTATACTTTTTTTAATAATTTCAAAAATTTTCTATAAACTTATTTTAATTATGTCTAAAAATTTTATTTTATTTCCCCACACTATTGGGTGGCATCATTAGGAATAAAAAATGAAAATGTATTTCCATTTTGTTTTTTTTTTTAAATATTTTTAAAAATTTTATTTTTTGTATGTATAAAAATTTTATATTCTTTCGCCACGCTATTGGGTGGCATCATCAGCACGAGAAAATAAAAATGTATAAAAGATTCATTTTTAAGAATTTCATAAAAATTAAAAGATATTTTTAGTGAAAGAAATGGCTGCAATACCAAAGTTCAGTTGCTTTGAGAACGCGCAAAGCCATTGAAATTGAAATCAGCATTATGTATGGCAACTTTAGCCAATTACTACAAAGTTATCGATAAACATTTAACAGGAAGGAATTTTATTTGACCCCTTTCAGACAGGCAAATTTTACTTTGCAAAGTTTTGATTTTATGTGAGAGCGAGGGAGAAAGCATGATTGAGAGTACAGACTTTGATATACTCGCAAAGTTGCTTTGTTTTTCTTTCGTCGCTTATACACAGTTGTACTTATACACAGATTACATTACAGATTACATTGACTAAAACAAAATTTGTAAAAGAAAACTTTTTGTGTTTGAACACCAAAGAAAGTTTAAAAGAAAATTAAAAAAACTTTGTCAAAGTAAAATTTGCCTGTCTGAAAGGGGTCTTTGTAATGCTGATAACCTCAATCGAACTATATTTTTAAGAAGAGAATATGGAAGATAGAGCATCAATTAAAGAGAATTTAAGGGATGACTCTAGTACCTTAAAACTCCACTTTTCTATCTTTCAGTTTTACTCTTTCTTGGAGTTAAGTGTACGTTCCTTATTTTAATTTGATTAGCGTCTTTTTGGTGTTTCTTCTCAATATTTGGATTGATTTTAATTAGTTGCTCTACATCCAACTCCAAAAAGGGTAACCAGATGGATTTAAAACCAAACCAATTTCAAAACGGCCAGCTGTCGCCTCCTACAACGAGGATAAAGGCACTTCATGTGACGGCCCACCACCTATGATGTTAGGCGTTCTTTTATTTTGTGTCATTTTCTCTTTCCATTTATCCGTAGTGCGTGTTGGGGGACGATAACTATTTAAGTTGTCTGTAATGCGTTTCCACACTTCATCTGTAGTGGCTTTGGTAAAGCTGCATGTCATAGGCAATATTTGGTTTAGCTTAGATTTACTGAATAAATATTTCGAATTGTTGCTTTATTGTAATTTTAACCATCATAAAGTCTAAAAACTAGCTTCTCCAAACTTTGGTGGCTTTCGATAATAGAGCCATAAATTTCTTCTCAGGTTCGATGAAAAACTGCATTGGGCCAAAACTCCTTTCATGTTTCGACTTTTAAAGAAGAGATCTAAACTTTAATGAGCAGCCGGCAAAACCACTGTTTTTAACTAGCTGGTGGATTTTGTTTTCTCTTTTTATCTTTCCAAGTCTCATTCGCTTATAGCAAAGTTTTAAAGCGAGAAGGTTCCTCCGAACCTTTTCCAAACTAAAAAAATCCTGCAATCTATTGGGTGAGCAAATTTGAGGTTAGAATTGTCTATAAAATTGAGCTGTCGTCCTTTGACATTTATTTAAAAAAAAGTTGGGAAATCTTAAGCGTGAAACGTTACACTCTTGAACAAAGAATTTAAATTGTGAAAATTTATTATCCAAATGCTATCAGTTAGTAAAATTCGAGCAGCTTTTCCCCGTAGGCTCCTTTTTAGGCCGCTGTGCGCAAAATTTAATCGCTAAACTCGAGGTTTATGGTATTGCTGCTGGCATTAGACCAAAACTCACACAGCTCAGAATGACCGTAGTGGTGCAAACATAGCCGCTGTACAGCAAAGTGTTGAAAATCCGCCTGCAACATTAGCTCGTCGGCGTTCGCGAAATTTCGTTGTCACTAGAGGTACACTTTGCGCAACATTTTTCATAAACATCTTAATCTTTCGCCTAAAAAGGTCAAATCCTTTTAGAATTAAAGCCGACTGACCATTGTTTGGGTTGAAAGTGTTTGAATTGAGTAATGATTGGCTTATGTTGACATCAGTCGCCTGTGAGATGAGAAAGATGCAAACTAATATGTTATGCGTGATAAGATTTACGTCTGCACCTAGCTGTGTGAGACATAATCAGACGGTGGATCATACCACACTGGATGAAATTGATGTGATTTGATTTACATCTGCACCGACCAAGTGGTCATAATCAGATGGTGGTCAAACCACTTTGAATGATTTGCAAACGTCATTCACGCCCTAGGAGGCCATCGAATACGTATATCCTCCGGTCACTCCTAGTAGCAATTTCGAAAGCCCGAAGTAGGCCGCAGCCTTCACTCCTTGCTAAAGAGTTGGAGACTTTCCAACTCCTGGTCCAGAACGCATAAAGCTTAATATAATTAAGAACACGACGGTATTCATACTCACTGGACCTGAACCATTCATTGTGTTCATTGTGAATGATCCGACCCACAAACTCTCACGAGGGCCTCGAAACCACAACCACCACCTTGGGAAGTCCAAGAGCCAACCTCAATATTCAGCCAGAGAACAGCTAAAAGGCTAAAAATACAAATAGCGGAACTCCGGGGTTTACTGATTCCCGTGGAAATATAGTGGAATTGTCCAGCTGGCTCCTGCTAGCCTTGAAGGAGACTGGGCTCCCTTTTACCTCCGTTTACACATGTAATGACGGTGAGATTGCGGGGGCTAGAATGTTATCTATACGCGGATCGTAACTCCTCTGTATACTCTGTGACATAAGCCAACCCACAAACAGTTGACACTCTAAAAAAAATGAAATTTGGCGCTGTAAAAAGTACTTCAGTTTTGTAAAAATAGCGAAAGTCTGCTGACATGCTAGAGGTTGACATTTGCCCGACTTCATATTCTATTATTATTTCTATTCTACAGTAGTCAAAAGAAAGTGAGTGTTTTAAGCCAAGTTACTTTCTAAACTCAAATTTTTCCATCCATATCACCCAAAATCTATCAAATTAATTTCATTAACATACTGAGTCTCTATGTTGCTGATATCGCTTAATTTAAAAAAAAGTTGGGGGAAAATTTTTGTGTGAAGTGTACTAAATTACCGTAATAAAGATAAAGTGTAAATAAGTGATATACAGCTGAGATTGTTCCAATAATATTTTGTTGTTATTGTTTTTCTTTAATCCTCTCCATTTCTTATCTTATTTTAGAAATAAAGTGTTAATATTTTTTAAACTGTTTGCTTTTTCGTTTAAATGAAAATTATCAGACACATTTAAACCTTGAAGTGAGAAGCAGTAATATTGCAATAGTTTTAGGAAAACAATGGAAGATCGAAGACGTTTTGCGGATACCAGCACCACCAGCAATATAGAAATGGATAACTATAGCCGTCAGACGTACAACGGCGTATCTAAGCCGCCATTTAAGAAAAAGGTTTACAAATCAAAAATTTTCATAACTGCCGTATCATTTTCTACTCTTTTACTGGTTGCTATGGCAGTTGGCTTTATTATTCACTATACGAGTCAAGCCGACTCATCAACAAATGATCCTTCAATAAAAGAAGCCGAAAATTTTCTTTTTGATTTACCAGATGAACAAAGCAAATGGCATAAACTTGGCCTTATAGAATTACAAAAGGCTTTGAATAGAAAACGTAATATGAAAAGAGCTAAAAATGTGGTGTTATTTGTGGGCGATGGCATGGGTCCGAATACAGTGACAGCTGCTCGAATAATGGGTTTTTCTGAGGAGGGTTTATTGTCTTGGGAAGAATTTCCTGATATGGGACTTTTGAAGGTATGTAATAAATATGCAAGTTAATAATGTTGATTTTTCCTTTTCGCTTAAAAGATCCATTTATTTAAAATAACAAAATGAGCTGATACGTTATTCAAAATATTATCCATTCTTAGCTACTATTATTTTTTCATGTTGCTGGTAGTATGTGGATTCCGCGCCAAAAGAAATGCTACGGTTTTGATGTAAAGAATGAATCAAGCTAATTTCTGATACCGTGTTTTGAGGTAAAGCGTATTCCACTAAGAACGTTCATCGATCGAAACATATTGGTGGTCAGAAGAGACTGACGGATGAGCCAAAATTTTCCATCCACTGTTTTCCAAATAGTTTTTGATCGGTCTTGTAACATGTGGCAGAGCATTGTCATAATGGAAAATTATGGCCTTATGTGTTTTTGAATATTCCGGTCGTTTTTCGTTGATTGTTCTCCTCAAACGAATCATTTATCTTTGGTACAAGTCTGTTGTGATCGTTTAACCCGATTTCAACAGCTGATAATACAAAACACCCTTCTGATGTTACCAAACGTAGAGCATTACCTTGGCGTTATGGATATTCTCCTTCGACGTGGACTTGGCTAGTTGGCCGAGCTTTACATGTGACCTTTTGTGCTTGGAATTATTGTAATGTATCCCATTTTTCATTCCCCTCCGGGGGCACATTGATAGGTTTTGACGGAATCTCTCCGTCTTTACATGTGTCTTTGGGGTTAAAAGAGAGTCCAGTTCCCTTAAAGGCTAGCAGGAGCCAACCGGATAATCCACTATATTTTCACGGCAATCAGTAAAACCCCAGAGTTCAGCTATTTGTCTTTTTAGCTGTTCTCTGACTGATTATTGAATTTGGCCCTTCGGGGGTTCGTGGTAGTTGTGGTTTCGAGACCCTCGTTTGAGTTGTATGGGTCGGATCATTCACAATGAACACAACGAATGATCCAGGTCCAGTGAGTATGATTGCCGTTGTGTTCTTAAATTTTACTAAGTTTCATGCGTTCTGGACCAGGATTTGAATAGTCTCCAACTCTTCGCCAAGGAATGAAGGTTGCGGGCTGCTCTGGGTTTTTATGAAGCTGCAACTAGGAGAGACCGAAGGATATACGTATCTGAAGACCTTCTAGGGCGAGGATGACGCTACATATTATCCACAGTGGTAATGATCCACCATCTGGTTATGGCTTACACAGCTAGGTACTGATGTAAATCTTCTCACGCATCCCTTTTTCATCACCAAAAATACCATGCAAAAGTGACTTTTTTGTAGCGTTAAAGCATCATTTCCGTCTAAGGGAAATCGCTTTTCAACCTCTCTCGGCTTAAATTCATATGTGACACAATTTCCTTGCTTTTAATGAATCCCAATGATTTTAAATATAGGGAAAGGGCTTATTGTGTGACTCCCAAAGACAATGCAAATTCTTCTTGCGTTTGACAACAATCTTCGCCAAGTAATGTTTCCAATTCCTTATCTTCGAACTTTTTCGGCTGACCAGGCCCTTGTTTTGTGTGTCGAAATCAACACTTTCGAGTCGCGCAATGCATTGTTCACAAGTTTAGTGACTTGGTACATGTTGAGTGTAAGCTTCCACCAACAATTTTGATAACTTCCATCAACCGCTTTCTTCAAATGAAGGTACAAAATTCAACATTTTTTTAGCGATTGAAAAAACGCTTTCACCTCTATCGAATATTGATTTATAACTACAGCTATTACCCCTCCAACATACTATATGTAACAGTTTGGCATTATTGACTTGTAAACCAATATTATTATACTCTCCCATAGTGACACAATATAAGAAGAAGAAGAATTAAGAATTTTTAATTTTAAATTTCTTTCAGACATATTGTGCCAACAAACAAGTACCCGATTCATTTTCTACTGCCACCGCTTTATTTTCAGGTGTTAAAGTAAACTATGAAACTGGCGGTGTGGATTCCAGTGTAGAATTAGGAAATTGTTCAAGTTCCTTAAAACCCCAACATCAGGTTAATACAATTTTAAAATGGGCTCAAGATGATGGCATGTTAACCGGTTTTGTCACCAATACGCGTGTAACTCATGCCACCCCAGCTGCCCTTTATGCCCATACACCTGATCGTCGCTGGGAATGTGAGCAAAAAATGCCAATCTCGGCTCGAGCTGATGGTTGTAAAGATATTGCCCGTCAACTTATTGAAGATCCGATTGGACAAAAAATTAATATTATAATGGGTGGTGGTCGTCAAATGTTAGTATCCAATGTTTCGGGTTCTTCTCAAGATCCTATTGATAGTTGGGCTTGCAAATCCCAAGATGGTCGTGATTTACTAAAAGAATGGTCCAAGATACATACATCACGCGGTGAATCTCATATTATAGTACAAAATTCTGGTGAATTACAAAGCATACGATTAGCGGATGTCGATTATATTTTGGGTATATTCGCCAACGGTCACTTGAAATATGAATTTGAACGTGATACTTCCTCAAATGGTATGCCTTCGTTAAAAGAAATGGTCCTAAAGGCTTTAGAATTTTTCAAAACTAAAAATCAACGCTTTTTATTGGTGGTAGAAGGCGGTATGATTGATCAGGCTCATCATAGAGGCAAGGCTAGGAAGGCTCTCAGTGAGGTATTGGCTCTTAATGAGGCGGTTAATGCCTCCGTTAAATATTTAAATAAACTTTTGGAGGATACTTTAGTTATCGTGACTGCTGATCATTCTCATACTTTGACGATTAATGGTCATCCAGCAAAAGGAGCAGATATTTTAGGCATTGCTGGCACATCGAAGACAGAAGGTACTCCCTATACAACTTTAACATATGGCACTACGCATAAGGGCTTTCAAGTCGCTGAAAATAATTTAAGGAATGATCCAACCCAAGAGGATACAAAAGATTGGGAGTATGAACAGCAGGGCGCCATTAATACAGATGAAAATTATCATGGCGGCAGTGATGTGACCATACATTCTGTCGGTAAGTAGAGTTAGCAGCTAAATTTTTATACGTCACTTGGTTTTTATCAGCATGGGTCAATAGGTCCATGATTTTTAGAATTCCCGCCTTTTAATTAAAATGGCAACACTGCTGCTAATAGCTGGTAACTGTGAATTGATTTCTGTCTAAATGTAAAAAAGCTATGATTGGCATCAGACTTTTGAGAAGAAAATGGAAAAAAATGAATTTCGTGCTGTTTGCTCCTACTGTTGGTTCTCCGGTGTATTGTGATGGATCCACCTCTTGTCCACGCGTACGAAATAGCGGAATAACTCCTACTATACAAGCAGAAAGATATAACAGCGGTTTTCGAATTAAAATACTTTCTAGAAAAAAACAGCTTGAGTGGTGCTCTTTGGTGCAGCTATTTGGCCTCCAGTTTATTGTGGGGAACCGCCCTTCCTTCCACGGTGGGGTGGAGCGAAAACACTCATATTGTGTGGGCCCATTCTCACACTATAAAAGAAGAAAGATACAGCAGGATTTACAAGTTAATAAGTTTTTGGTTAAAAAAGATGTTTCGCCGGGAAGTTTAATAACTTTTTTCATTTGAAGAAAACAACTGCTGAAAGTTATCGATTGTTATTAGAAGCTTACATAGAAGCTTATCATCATGTACTAACTAAAAAAACTTGTGAGCGATAGTTTGCACGATTCGACACACAAGACAAGGAGAGGTTTGGTCAGCTGAAAAAGTTTGAAGATGATGGAAGCATTATTCGACAAAGATGGCTGTCAAACGCAAGAAAAACTTTCAATATCATTGAGAGTTACATCATTGATTCATTCTCAAAACAAGAAAATTGCGCCCCATATGAATTGAAGCCCAGAAACGTTGAAAGATTATGTCGGAAATGATGATTGCACGCTACAAAAAGAAGACATTTTTGCATCGTATTGTTGGTTATGAAAAATGGATACAATACGATAACCCCAAGTGCAAAAGGTCATACGTAAAGACCGGCCAACCAGCCAAATCAACGTCAAAGCCGAATATTCATGACGCCAAGGTAATGCTTTACATTTGGTAGGTTTAGAAGGGTGCATTCAATTATGAGCTGTTTGAAATCGCGTCGTACGATCACAGGGGACCTTTACCTGAGACAATTGATTCTTTTGAAGAGAGCAATCATCGAAAAACGACCTAACACAACCATAAATGGAATGTTATTGCTCGGCCACATTTTGCAAGACCGGTCAAAAGCTATCTGTAAAACAGTGGATGGGAAGTTTTAGCTTACCCTTCTTACAGACGCAGACCTTGCACGTTCTGGCTAACATTTGTTTTAATGAATGCAAAGTTCTCTTACTGGAATACGCTTGAAAAAATTGCTTAATTTGTTACCTAAAAATCGTAGCACTTTTGCACGAAATCCATATGCTGCTAGAATGATAGAAAGAGATCATTGCTAACGATGGACAATATTTTTACTAATGAATCAACCGGTTTTGTTACCAAAATAAATGCATTTTTAAAGCATGGAAAAACCGACTCCAGTGGCCATAAAGTGGGCCTTAATATATAGTGAAGTTTAACGTACTCCAATTTAGTATTTAGTCCGATACTAAACTATCTTACACTGTTATTTAATCTTTAGATATTACAGAGGGATCTCTTAAGGCGTGCGTGTCAGCTGAAAATTTAACCTAACCTAACTTTTTTCAAACTAAATATTATTTAGCATTAATTTAATGACCTTATTTAAATTGTTCTCTTTAAACATTTTCTTACCTTTATTTCAGGTGCTATGTCTTACCTATTTCATGGTGTCCATGAACAGTCTTATGTGGCTCATGCTATTTCATATGCCTTGCGTATTGGACGATTTCAGGATAGCTCTATTGCTGAATCTTTGGCTGATATGTTCCCTTCATAAAAGAGAGAATCTTAACAGCTAAAATTTACCTCTTACACCAAAATTTCGTTTTACTTGAAAACGAAATATATTGTGATATTAAAGTGTACTAACTTTAATTACATTTAAACTATTTTTAATGAATATATAAAAAATAGCTGACGACAAAGTACTTTAAAAAATTTGTAAAGTTCTACAGACTCTCTAAATCCCATTAAAAATCCAATTAATGATCGGAAAATTCAGAGGTACTAAGAATTTGTTACTATTTTTATATTTTTAAAATTATCTTCTCAATTTTAATTTTAAAATTATAGCAATTCTATCCGTTTATTTTATTTTGTTTATTAATTCTCTAACGTTCTGACAGCTCTGTTGAGTGAAAAATAAAAACAGCCTCTTTAGTGATTCTCAAACTGTAAAAATGTTGTTTATTTTACACTTTAAAAAAAGTCGCTAAAGTTAAAAGTGAAAAAGTGTTAATTAATATTATTTTGTGTATGATTAAATTGATTTAAAAAATAAAATACAAAATTAAAATTTGTTTGAAATATACTCTTCCTGGCATCTCTGTGTTAAGTCATTATTATTTTTTTCCGTTTACTAATACTTATTCTCTCGCTCACTCATAAGCTGCCTGAGTGTAGGAATTGCAGGAATGACTATTTTAGCGTTTTTCTAATCTGACATTTTTTTATGATATTAAATGTAAAATGTTTATTATATGTTTCAGTTTAAATCATATAGAGAGAATACATTTTGAGCGGCTATAGCTTATAGTGGATTAGGAAATAATGTTAATGCAAGACATATTCCAGAAGAAAACAACATTTCAAGGGTGGTAAGCTTGTTCTGAGGGTTACATAATATAACAATAAAATACGGCTTGATGCGAAGACTTGCGATTTTACATACTTTAATTACAATAAAATATGTTTGCCTCACACTTCTTCCAGTTAAAGTTTGATTTGCAATTTTAAAAAAAATTCACAAAATTGTTTTCTGCATCTCCCACAAAGAATTTGATATTCCCATGTAATATTTGTTATGACCATTTTGCTTCAACATCATTTATGAGCTACACTGGATTCCCAGCAAATTAAAAAAATCATGGTTCTTGACTCTTCTAGGTCATAACAATTGTCAAACCATAATTATACTGTTACGTTTATACCTTTTATAAAAGTTTTATTGTGAGTTCCTTAGAGTTTTTAAATTAATTACAAGTTTGTTTACATTAACTACACACAAAGTTGACACTACAAAACAATTTACTTAACATGCACTTCTTTCTTTCACTAGGTTTATTTTTTAACTAACTAACTATCCACTAAGACGCTGGCTTTTTATATTTGTCCACTAGATGTCTAGAAAAATTAAGAATCTTCTACTCCCTTTGTGTATCACATTTCACATAACGTTATTCATTCAATGTATAGACAGACGCCTGTTGGTCTGTTTTTATGCTGATAAAATTTCTTCCTGGAATTTATTTTAAGATAGTTGTTGTTGACTTGTATACATAAGTTTTCTTAGTAAGCTACGCAGTTAATAAACAGCATATCTAATTGTTGTTGTTTTGCGTGTATAAAATGTCTACGCAGTTTGTAACTAGAAATTTGTTGTCTTGCGCGCATAAGTTTTCTCAGCAAGCCACGCAGTTAGTATATAACATACCCAGTTGCTTATCTTTCTACTTAATTTTTTGGCTTCTAAAACTTAAGCAAAACGTATCCGTAACAATACATTCTTTCATGAAATGTTTTGTTCTAGAAGCACAATTAACACAAAATTTAAATTAAAAATATTTCGTAATAATCAGTTTCATATTGTTTATAACAAAGATGACGAATAACTTTAAACAAATTTTAAGAAAATTTTTTTATTATTAATAAAAGAAATTTAGTACAATTAACATCGATTAAGTTAATAATGTGTTGACAGCTGAGAGAAAAATAAAATGTTTAATTTATATTTTTTCACTTGTATGTGTAAACTGTAGATTATATAGAAATATAAAAAATCACTGAAAAATCGCTATAAGAACATTACTATTTGAGTGCCTGCCTTTAGAAACTATAAAAATTGAGTGAGTGTGGATTCGGTTGCGGTGTTTTTAGAGCGGAAAAAAAGAAAAAAAAGCAAAATGCAAAGTAAATAAAAACGCAATGATTACTAAAGAAAGTAATTAATTAATCATTTATAAATAATAGTGCCCTTAATAACAAAATAAATGCGAAAAAGAATGTTATGAATCATAATTATATTCATTGGTTTTGATTTTGCAACAAAGCGTGGGCCAAAAAAATAAAATAAAAACAATTCATAAATCTTTAGCAACATAAAAGTGTTGTAATGTTAATAAAGTTAAATTAGTTTTAACTTTAACCAAGTCCAACCTAAAAATAGTGGCATTAAGAAGCAAAAAGTATTTTGTGGAAATAAGTGCATATGTATATTCTTAAGAATTTTTCCCAAATGTATATGACATAACCGGTCAATTTCTGTTGTTTTATTGTTGTTGTTTGAAAGTGTTTTGTTGGGTGTAAATGATTAGTCAGTCAGTCGGTCATAGATGTTAACTTTAAAGGCCTTTTTTTAAAGTCATGTGATTGTTTTTAATTTCTAATACTTTAACTAAATAATTTGTATTTTAATTTAAATTAATTATTAAGTTAAATAAAAACAATTTTATTTTAAAAATAAAAAACGAATATTTTACAATAGACGAATTATTCTTTTTTTTAAGGAATGTCATCATTTTATTTAGTAATTTTGTTTTTGTAATAGCTATGTTCCTACAAAATTTCAATTCAGTTGGTTTGTGTATATATTTTATCTCTCTCTTTTATTTTTACCCTCTTTTAACATCTCCCCACATTGTTTGGCTGTTTTGCCACAGCCTTAGCTAATTGCAAAAAAATCGCTAATTTATGCACAATTGATTTTGTTCATGTTTATCAAACTGAAATACGTTTTAGTATTAATTAATTTAAATTAAAAATTGTATTTTATTAAAAAGTATGATTTTAAAGTTCAAACGTTCAAAGTTCTATAAATTTTAGTAGCTATAAAAAAATAAAATATTCATTGTTACAGTAAAGTGGAGAGCATGTTAATATTGTGTGTAAACAATGCGCTGTGAACCAGTTATAACAAATACTGATATTTGGATAGATATAAATATTTTAAATGTGGCTCACAACGGTTTTAAATTTTATTAATTACTTTTAATCAATATTTTTTAATTCTTTATATATCGCTGCGAAGAGAAGATACAAGTTATTTCGAAATAAATATAGTTTAGCAAAGCTACTCCAAAGGAATATGAAATCCTATCCTGTGAAGGATAGGAAATGGAAAAATAAGAAGAAAAAAGGAGATTTTTATAGAAAATTGCGATTGTTTAGTGCTTTTTTGGACTTAGCAGATCATTTAAGATTTTGAAAAAATCTAAATTTATTAACCCTTTGAGAGTCAGAAAACTTAGATTCACATTTCTATTACAAGAGCATTAAAGCAATTAGTAGAGACGTTAACCGTCAACTGAACAAATTATTTAATTACGGAAATTTCGACAGCCTTGTTTTTTGGTGTGTGGCGATTATTTACCTTCTTTTTTGCGTTTTATTATGCAATTATTTTTTCGTCTAAAGTTAAATACATAAATTTACAATTGAAGAAACTTGACAAATAATATATTTTTCGAGGAACAAATAAAACTTAAAAAATTATTTTTTTATACAGCTAAGGATAGTCCTTGTAAAATTTGTTATGTTCATGTGCTTCTTAGGCATCATGTTTAGCATTATGTTTTTGAGTAAATTAATTGGAGTTTTTTTGGTTTAAAGGAACAAATGTGGAAACTAAAATTTCTTTAATTCTATTTCGCCTAAATAAATGTTATAGCGACCTATGAAATGTATTTCATTCTGCCATCATCAAACTGTTACTGTTGTCTTTACAGTTACATTAAGTCTTTTCAGAGAACAAAAACAATTATTGTGAGACATTAAAAAATTTGCCGTATAATCGCCTAATGTCATTTCTATAACTAACACATTGGCAGCATCGTACTGCAATGGCCCTATTTTTGTTATTTTTTTTTTTTCATTTCTCCCACTGATTTACTTTTTCTCTTTGCGTGAGTGGTTGTAGTTTTTTTGTGTGCCATTGAATCATGTGTTTGTGTGTTTATTCTTTGTGGGGTTTTACACACATCAACTTTTGTTGCTCAACTTTTGTTGTTTCCATTAGAAAGAAAGAGAAGGCTTTATACCCCTTCTCTTTCTTTCTAATGGAAACAACAAAAGTTGAGCAACAAAAGTTGATGTGTGTAAAACCCCACTTTCATTTTCAATGTTAATTTTATAAAATTAAAAGTTGTTTAAACGAATTTCCCTTTTTCATAGTCAGATATTTTACAGAGCACGATTTTATTTTTTTACATAATTTAAATAAGAAAATATTTAAGAAAACAAACAAATAAACCGTTTTTAACGTTTTTTTCTTAGATGTACATATATTTAGTCACATGCTTCATACTAACACTCACACGCCAATACTTATCTACAGAAGAGCTGTTCTTTTTAGATGTAGAGAAAATTATAAATTAATTGTTTAATTATTAAAAATAGATTTAATTGTCTAATTATTGATAAATTGAAAACAGTATTATTATGACACATTAAATCTGTACTATGGAACAGCTCAGCTGATAATTTTTTATTAATTTGTTAACTAAGACAAATTTGCTCGATTTGTATTTTTCGACTTCATTTTAGTGTGGATGGAAAAACGTCTTGCTTCTTATTTGCGAATTAGATTTGTATTTGGTCCAGGAGCACAAAATATCGTGGTTTGTAAATTTAAGGCAAAAGGTAGAGTGAAAGAGAGCGAAAGGAAATATTAAATAAAAAAGGCAAATAAAAAATTTTCTAAACATCCAGTAGTAGGGATGGTGCTCCGAAAACAGCTATTAGAAATATAGTGAAGAATATTTTGTCAAGAAATTCACGTTTACATTTCTTACAAGAAACGTAAAATCTCTGCGACCTAACTGCAATTGTCTTGAAATTATGCGATCGAGAAATTTCGTTTGCAATAAATTAATCGTTTCATCAGTTGTGTGACATGTGGCATCGTCCTGTTGAAACCACATGCCACTTATATCCACGTCGTCAATAATAAGCCATAATTAAGTTCTTAGCATCTCGCGATGGCATGATCCGTTAAAGGTTACCGCATTTCCAGCCTCATCTTCGAAAAAAACGCCCCAATCACGCCTGCAGAGTATATAGCGCACTATACAGTGACACGTTGAGTATGCAAAGGCTTCTCAATAATTACTCTAGGATTTTTAGAAGCCCAAATGCAGGGATTTTGTATGTTGACACACCCTGACAAGTGAAAATGGGTTTCGTCTGAAAAAATGATTTTTTCCGAAAAACCAACCGGCTGTTCCTCAATGAATTGAGCAAATCTACGGCGATGGGAATGGTCGGTCGGCTTCAAATCCTACAGAAGACGAACCTTCAAGGTCAAATCCTTTCGCAAAATTCACCATATGGTGGGTTTGGATAACCGCAGTTGTCGAGGAATTGACGAATGTGGATCTGCTTCGGCGCTTTGGCTCTCGACTGCAATGTTTTTAGTTGAACGATCCGGTGAAACACGCATTGGCGTTCGCACATTTTGTATCGAACCTGTCAACTCATATATAAAGACCAATAGTAGCGGTCTCAGAAGGACGATTAGGTTATTCGAATATATCACGCAAATTTCGCCATATGGTGGGTTTGGATAACCGCAGTTGTCGAGGAATTGACAAATGTGGATCTGCTTTAACACTTTGGCTCTCGGCTGCAATGTTTTTAGATGAACGATCGGGTCAAACACGCATTGGCGTTCGCACATTTTGTATCGAACCTGTCAACTCATATATAAAGACCAATAATAGCGGTCTCAGAAGGACGATTATGTTGTTCGAATATATCACGAATATCCCCCCCTCGGGGGCAGATTTATCAGTCTTTATGGATTCCTCAACCATCTAGACTTGTGCTGCTGGGGGTATAAGGGAGCCCAGACCCCTAAAGGCAATCAGGGTGTTAACTGGAAGCTCCACGTTATTTCCACGGGAATCAGTAAGTCCCAGAGTTCCGCTAATTGTCTCTTTAGCCTTTTAGCTGTTTCTCTGACTGATTTTTGAGGCCCTTCGGGAGTATCTTGGTGGTTGTGGTTTTGCAGCCCCCGCATGAATTTGATTTAGTGGGCCAGGATCATCTCGCCTTTAATAACACCAGCGGGTGAATGATCCGGATCCAGTGTGCATGCTAGCCGTGTGCTCTGTACCAAGAATTGGATAGTCTCCAGCTCTTCAGCAAGGAGTAGTGGTTGGCAACCCTGCTGTGGAACCCCTGAAATTGCAACTAGGAAAGACCTGTTACTAGAATTAGTCCTCGGCTTCCTAGGGCGTGAATGACGTTGCTTTTCATTCCCAGTGATTTGACCACCATCTGTTTAAGGCTAAGAGCTAGGTGCAGATGTAAATCCTATCACGAAATATCCCAAATTTTACGAAATATGACTTTAACAGAACCACCGTTTTCATAGTGGATTTTAATGCGATTTTTGTGCCAAATTGAATTCATTGTAACAGTTGCCAATTCATCTTCTACGAATACGTCAAAAAAAACTAAATGTCAAAACTATCATCTTGTTGGTGTTGCCACAATTAAAAAACAAACTTCCTGTTGAAAACCCCGATATATAAATATCATCGTCATTGATTCTTATCTCTATTAGATGATATTACCCCTTTTTGGATTTATATAGAACAAGTTGAAAAAAAGCTCATCTTTCTACTTTAATTAAATCCAGTAACAATTCTAAAATCAATTTCTTACTATATATTTTCCTGGTTCTAATTCCTTGCGCCATGACTTCTTTCTATGTTCGGATTATGTTAGATTTTGCAGAGTTGTAATTTTGAAAACTTTTTATTTTTGATTCTGAAACATCCGTAAACGGCTTTACTTTCTTCTGACTTACAATTACTACTCTTTTCCCTGAGGTATCTTCATAGCGAGATTTAATTGCCCTAGATTACTTGTTTGCTTTTAAACCGCTATAGAAAAAAATATTCTGTCCCTACGCAGAATCCGAATGATGTTCGGAATCCTCATTTCATCAATCCAAAGTTGCCTGTTGGTGGTAGTAACGATATCATATGCCACCTTAATGATAATTAGAATATTTTGAAATATCAAAAAGTTGTCAGCCACACTTTCGACACTATTAACCGTCACTGCATCCTTGATCTTAGTTTTCAGGTTATTTATTTATAGAATAATTTTATTATCATTAACAGCTCTTCTTAAATAATTTCTGTTATTGGCTTCTCCTGCTGATGATAATGTGTTTATACTTTTTCTTTTTCAATTTCTCTAAAATTCTCTGATCTTAAAATTGTTTATTATTCTAATAAAAAAATAATACTAATTATACAAACATTTTGCTTCAAAGATTAAATGCTTATCGCCTGTCTGACTCCATTAAAAAAAGCAGTATTTTTAAATCTTGACACATTTATTGTTCAAATAAAAAAAAAGTGGTGATTAACAAAAAATAACGAGTACTTAATTCTAATTTTAAATGTAACAAAGCAATATTTAAGTTTAGAGAGAACACTGAAGAGGGCAAATAGTCGTAACCGGTTTGTTCATAAACCAATTTTGACACGGGTTGACGTAATAATCATACCCACATATTTAAGTTTCTTAATTTTGATTCTAATTCACTCCATCCGATTTTCGTACTATTTATACTACCTATTTGTACTACCTATCACCACTATATCAGTCCGAAAATGGAATACAAGTCTCATGTACGGGCCGGCGCCCCAAAGTGTATTTTGGAGTTGCTCGACGGCGTACAGGCTCATTGGGGACAGTAGGGAATCCAACTCTATTGATTCTCTTGAGCATCGACGCAATGTAGGTTGTATTTCACCCTTTTATCGTTACTACAATGGTAAGTGTTCTAACGGAACTTATTCCCGTTACTCGCACGTTTTTGCGTTTGACTCGATTTTCGTTGAGCGCGCATCTATTTGTGGTCGATTGGCCAGTGAATCGCAACACGCATACCAGGAAGAATTCGTTTTCTAGCAGTACAGTTCGTATATGGAATAAACTCCCTTCAGATATTACAATTAAGTGTACTAGACTTTTGATTTAAGTTTGATTTACAATAACAACAACAGTAAGATAAAAAATATGTAATTTTTCATATATTTATATATTTTATAATTAAAATTTAAACGATTTTTTAACGCTATTGTGGCTTTACTTTTTCCTGTTAGTGTAAACAATTTGTGCTCTTCATGCAGACATGTTTAAAGATGTTTACAAAAAAAAAAATCATTAAAAAGAGATAAAAGAGTCTGGTTTTTTAAGTACTTCTGCACTCAAATAAATGCAATGCCATTTGCAGTTACTTATGAATATTTTTTGTTATTGTTTCTTTATTTTGTTTTTCCTTGTTTACCTTGAACAGTTGTAACCAGTGTTGTGAGTCAAGGGTAATTGTACCTAAAGTGGGAATTTGTTTGAAAATAGGGGATGGGGTATTTTGCTTTTTTGGTAAATTTTAAATGTTTTAGAGATTTTTCCGGGATTCGTTGTTTTTAATAGCCTGTTTCCACGACAATTTGAATCTCGTGTTTCGCTCTCTGAAGCAAGTTTATGAATCATGCTAATTACACGACTCATTTATCTGCTTCGATTTGACAGTTGTTATTAAACAGAAAAACGTAAGTTGAAAAACAACAACAACAGTTGAAAAGTAACAAGATATCCTTCTTGCCGCGATAGCATTAAGTATAATTTTTTTTTATCCATTTTTTTTTTTAATTTTATAAAATTAATATTAATTAACACACCCACAAAACAATTATATTTTTTAAGTTTTCACTTTTACAAAAATGTTTGTTTACAAAAATGTTTAATTTTGATAACTAGTGCAGACAAACTTACGATAAAAATTAGAGAAAAGAAGATTTTTCCTTGATTCGCAGCTAGATTCAATATGAATCTACCAGCTTTGTTCTCAAAATTTTGTATGGCGAAGAAGGTTGATTCGCTTATGATTGGGGTGTGAAGCAAAAATAGAGAGCGAAGCAGGTGCCGTGGAAACAAGCTATTATACAGTAACATAGTTTTTTCGTTGGCCTTACAATAAAACTGATTTTGACGGCAGTAGAAAATAATTGTTAATTTTACTGTCCTCAATAATAAGAAATTGTGAAATGGAAAAGCATTTCCATTCGAATTGTTTCCAGTGATGGATATCATAGTGCACATTCTTCGTTTTCCTGTTATAAGCGCTGCATCATACAAAATTAAACAATTGAGTTTTATGCCATCGCTACAGCGTGACATTGGTGAGTAAGTGACTGTTTACACGCTTCAACTTTTGTTGCTCAACTTTTGATTTTTCCATTAGAAAGAAAGAGAAGGTTTTATATCCCTTCTCTTTCTTTCTAATGGAAAAATAAAAAGTTGAGCAACAACAGTTAAACCATGTAAACAGGCACTAATTTCTTGCTCAACTTTTGATTTTTCTATTTCGCTGCAGAACGGAGCTGCTTGTACTCGGGAATTTCGTTTTATATTTCCATTCGTAATCATATACACAAAGTTGTATTTTTTTTATTTATGACATTTCTCTTTACTCCCTGTTTCATTTGTAAAAAATCAGTGTTCAAATTTCGTCAAAAAATTGCCGGTTATTTTAAATTATAAAATTTTTTGCTAATAGTGTTGTGTTGTTAAACATTTTTTTCATCTTTTTCATTGTCATCAGAATACCATTCAATGACTTCTCCAATGCAGTCAGTTATAGGCTCCAGTATGTAATTTTTTTCTTTTACATCCATTTTTTTCAATAAACCTTTTTCTTTCAACTCAATTTTTTGGCAACTTGAATGAATTAAAACGTCAAAAAGTACGAATTTTGAGGCAAAGCACAACACGAAAATTGTTGACACAAATTGCTGCTTGTAGACATTACGTCAACTTTATAAGAAACAATGAGCAACAAAAGTGGTAGCGTGTAAACAGGCACTTAGATGCTTTGAAGAGATAGAGAGAAAGAGATACTAAAAAGCCAGCAAAAGATCAACAAGAGTGTGGTTATTTTTTAAGTACTTCTGCACTTAACTAAATTTGGATAAATTATTTGCTTTTGTTATTGTTTAGTTTTTGTGCTTTTGTTTTGTTTTTTCATGCTTATAAAACAGTGTTGACATCATAATGTATGAAAGATAAAATCAATGACATGATCTGTTATATTTTTTGGCTGTGAATGAAATTTATTTGTAATTTTTCAAACATAAATTCAAAATTAGAAAAAATAGAAATCATATTTTTTTTAAATATTTTATAAGTAACTAGCTGTACGACCCGGCTTCGCTCGGTTAGAATAGAGTTAGAAAAAAATTTTCATTACAAAGAAGAAACGACACAAATTTTTTTCAATTTATTGTTTTAATAGTTTTTAAGGTAATTCATTAAAAAATAAACAAACAAAAAAGGTCAGCATATAGTTTATTTTAAAGCTTGAGAGTTAACAATATTTTCTGTTTTTCTGTTAGGAGAGAAAATAAACAGTGCTGACGGTGTCCCAACTCTTGAGCATGCAACATACAATTGCCCGTGGGAAAAACATTGGGATTCTAGGTTTAACCCACACACTTTTAGCGATTGTCTTTGGGATTTATTAATCGTCATTGCGAATGCAAGGCGAACGGGAAATTGGACACGTTTTAACTTAAATTGTAAATCACTTGGTATGATAGGCATCCTTGAAATAAGCAGCTCTTCACCTACAAACTTTCCTATAATTATTATAGCTAAGTTTTTGCCATCAGCGTTTTAATAACGAATCTAGTACCATCGCATAGTATTGGCCGATTCAGATTACGTAACATGACCATTACCGCTCCAACGTTAAGCTGGAAGTTATGTGGTGTTGTAAATTTAAAAACACTTGTTATTTACTAAATTGATTTCAATTATAGGTTTCTCACTTATGAACACAAAACAGCAAAGTTTGTTTGTTTTTTTACCAGCGTAGCGGGGAATATGTTGTATTATATAGTAATGTAAATATTTTGTAAATATAAATAAACCGAAAACTCGGATTTTTGAATGCAACATTTCGGAAGTTTTAAAATTTTGATATTTTATTATATATTAGTGAGTTTTTTTTTTTGTAAATATCTTTGGAACTACATAACCGATTTAAGAGATTGATATCTCGTTTTGAAAAGCATAACAATGGTTTTAAAAAATAAAATAAAAAAGAAAAAAAAAATAATAAATATGTATATGTATATGTCATTGGTGGGTTTTGCCACGCCCCTCCGCCCACAGACCGAAAATCGGACTTCACAGTGTCACCCGCCTGAATATTCTGAAGATTCTCTGAAAATTTCATCAAAATCGGCCCAGCCGTTTTCGAGTCCATTTCTTACATACATACACACATCCTCTTTTATATATATAGATAGATTTATTGTTTAAGCTTAAGGTCTTTATATACAAAATTAAGTTAATTTTTATTTTTGTAAATATTAATATTAGATGAGCAAATTTGCGGCATTAAATTGTCTGTAAAAAAAGTAGGGACATTTTTAGCATGGAACGTTACACCTTTAAGCAATGAATATTAATTGTGAAAATTTACTATCAAAATGGTGAAAATTTCAGTGTATCACTTTGTAATATTCGAGCAACTTTTCCACATAAACAGACTACTTTTGTTAACGCTGTGCGTAATTTAGTCGCTAAATTTAAGGCTAACGATATTGTTGTCAACAATACTTTAAAATACTATGCTCTTAGTGGCTCTTATAACCGTTGCGAGTGAGTCTGGAACATTAACTCGTCGACGTTCGTAAGTAACAATTGGTTATTGGTTATTTGCGCTACATTTTGTATAAGGATCATAATTTTCACACACAAATGGTTCAAGAATTAACCCACCGTCCTTTATTTGCATCAAACGTTCCTATATTGGCTGTTTGAAAAACTGAATGAAAACAAATAATTTTTCAACAGAAACATCTTTAGTGATGAGGCTCATTTTCAATTAGGTGGTTATGTAAACAAACGAAATTGTCGCTTATGGAGCTTACAAAATCAATAAACAGTCCTCGAGAAACTATTATATCCAAATAAAGTGCCCTCTATAGTCCCCCCGTGGCCACGCAGTCTTGATGGATCTCTTTCCCATCTTGGCCTGGGCTATCAGAAGCTCGATACTGGAAGAGACATAGGACTCTCGATGACCGACCAGTGACTTAGAAACACATACTAGTACCACGGGTCCCCCCGGGGGCACATATATATGGTCTTTATAGAACTTCGACTATCTAGACACAGTGCAACTGGGGGAAAAAAGGGAGCCCAGTCCCCTAAAGTCAGCAGGGGTACAACTGGAAACTCCACTTTATTTCCACGGGAATCAGTAAGCTCGCAGAGTTCCGTTATTTGTCTCTTTAGACATTTAATAGTTCTCTGGCTGATTATTGAGATTGGCCCCTATATGGGAGTATCGTGTTGGCTGTGGTTTCGCGGCCCCATATCAGGTCTTTTGTTTAATATGGTGGCCACGATCATTTCGCCTTTAATAACACGCTAAGTGAATGATCCAGTCCAGTGAGCATGCTAGACATGTGTTCTGGACAGGAGTTGGAAAGTCTTTAACTCTTAAGCAAGGAGTGATGATTTGTAGCCCTGCTCTGGAATCATCGAAGTTGCAACTAGAAAGTTCTGTTGCATAGAATTATAGCTTCGGCTTCCTAGGACGAGCATGAGGTTCCAAATTATGCAGTGGTTTGATCCACCATCTGATTAAGGCTTCATGGTCAGGCGCGGATGTAAATCTAATCACACACTAGTACCACGGGCCGTAGCCCTGTGGGCAACTAGTTGTAGTGGCTGTAGTTTAAATCGGGCT
Organism: Trichopoda pennipes; assembly: GCA_030448955.1. NCBI lineage: Eukaryota > Metazoa > Arthropoda > Insecta > Diptera > Tachinidae > Trichopoda > Trichopoda pennipes. The sequence goes on along the minus strand of JASKUP010000056.1, from coordinate 2,094,136 downwards.
TTGAAGAAAGTTCCGAAGAGGTGATAAAGAAAAGAAAAGGTTAACATCCAACATAAGCTGCCCTTGCAACAGAACCAGAAGTTGGATAGTCTCCTAGCAAAGAGTAGGGACACGGCCCGTAGAGCTGCAACAACAACAATCGTCAAGCAGAATTTTGTCGATTGTTTATTATTATTTGAAATTATCCATAATTAATTTGACATAACTATTGACTCCCCCCTTGGGCACATTGATATGTTTTGACAGAATCTCACCGTCATTACATGTGTTAACGGGGATAAAAGGGAGCCCAGTCCCCTATAAGGCTAGCAGAAGCTAACTGAACAATTCCACTTTATTTCCACGGGAATCAGTAAAGCCCCAGAGTTTAGCTTTTTGTCTTTTTACTCCTTCGGGAGTATCGTAGTGGTTGTGGTTTCAAGGCCCTCGAGTTGTGTGGGTCAGATCATTTACAATGAGCACTAAGAATGGTCCAGGTCCAGTGAGCATGATTGCGGATGTGTTCTTTTAAATTTTATTAAGCTTCATGCGTTCTGGACCAGGAGTCGGATAGTCTCCAACTCTTCAGCAAGGAGTGAAGGCTGCGGCCTGGTCCGAGCTATTGAATTTGCAACTAGGAGTGACTGGAGGATATACGTATCTGAAGGCTTCCTAGGACGAGGATGACGCTACATTTCATCCACAGTGGTATGATCCACCGTCAGGTTATGGTTTACACAGCTAGGCACTGACTTAAATCTTATCACGCTTAACTATTGATGATAAATAGCGCAGCCAATTTAAAATAACTCAATAACAATAAATTGTGTTTGTTAATTATTTACAAAGGCTGTAATTTATGTTTTACAACTAATGTTCCGCTTTGGCTACAATGCACTCGAAAATTGCAACTAAGGCGTATATGCAGCTAGTGTGTATGCGTCTTAGGGCGTGGGTGGATGCTTTTTCCTAAGATCACATCAGATTATAGCCACATGGCTCGGTACCGATGTAAATCTTGTCACGTTCTGACCTTATAGTGCAGATTGTGGTCAGGCGGCATCATCGGCCCGTGGTTTTTCAAAATTGAGCATGTAAACGTCGTCACCGTGAATTCTCTGTGTTAGCAAAGCATGGTAATCAATTTTTTGTGGCCACAATTGACTATTGTCAGTAAACTCTGGTTTTAGAAAGACGGCGCAACAAGCAGCACAGCCACCCAAAGAATTCAGTTATTGCTTGTAAAATTTCTCGGTTGCGTAATTTCTCAATTTGGCGATATTAATTGGCCGCCTCCTTCCTATGCTTTACAATCTACGGATTATTTCCTCTGAGAGATGAAATTCAGGTGCCTTAACGAGACAAGCGAAGCTTTGTTGTAAAATGTATTTTAAAACTTTAAGGAAAAAGCAGACTTCTGTCGACTTGGACTTGTTAGAAGTGAATATTTGCCAACCTTACAGTGGCATTAATAAAACTGAAGTTGTTGGAAAAAAGTTTGTTAATTTACTTTACTTTCTAACCTCAAATTCTTCCACTTAATATGTCTAGACCTAATTTTTTTAGGTGTTGTTCTTATGCCATTTCTGTTAAATTAATGAAAATGAACGAACGAACGAAGAGAAATTAAATATAAACAAATAAAAGAAATTAAAATGAAGTTGAAAGAAAAAAGTGGTTTGAAGAAATTGTAACCTGTAAAAAGAACGAACATTTGGTTTAGTGCAGTCGTATCATACACTCTACATTTGGTTGTGCAACTTGCATTAAATTAAAATAAGTTTTAATTTTTTTCACAATTTTTTTTTTGGACCAGCACTCAGGGGATGGCATCTACTCATGCGATGCATTTTGCCAAAACTAGAAAATTAGGTTTTGGGCAGCAGCAAAGAGGGAGTAGGGTTTGTGGATTCGACTGAAAAATTGAAACTGCTGCGGTTCTTGTTTAACTGGAGTTTTTACATTTTTTAAATAAAACATTATGGTGCCGAGACTCAATGGGTTAATAGGATGGTTATTTAATGTACATATATTAGATAAGGGTTGTATGTAATACTTTATTAGTTAACGTTTGTTGCTCAAAGCTTGCGCATTAATTCAAACGGATTTTTGTGAATAAAAAACCGAAAAATATTTTTTTATAATTTTTAAATGTGTTTATAAAATGAAAATAATATAAAAAAAAAAATAAAGTGCAACAATAACGGTTTTAATGGCCTTTAACACCTTAAAAAAATTAACCATAAAAATGTGTTATTTACTGTGAAAAAAGTAGTTAAATATTAACAGCCGTAAAAAAAATTTATTATTGTATTTTTTTTAATTTGTTTAGTCAAACGCAACAGTTGGTTCATGGTTTTTCCAATACAATAACAGATTTCAAAAAGCCAACAATAGCAACAACAACATAAAGACATGAAAGACACTACTTTGTTCTCAATAAAAAAAAAAATTGGTCTGCATAATTTACTCAAATAAAAACAGTTATTTACTTCCCTTCATAAATCTTCCTCTCCTTGGTTGATAAATACAAGAAACCAAGTACAAGCACACAGACACACACACACACACACGCACAGTTACACATAAATACGAAAACATAATATAACAATTTGCACAAATATGGTGGCTTCCGGGAGTATTAAACAAAAATTACGTTCAAATCGCTGTTATGTATCCTTAGCCTGTTCGATTGGCTCTATTAGCTTGGCGCTTGGCAGCCTGTTACAAATATCCAATACTACAGATCGTATTTCAACGCAACGCGGTCTCTTTTTGACTTCCGTTGGCTTCATTTATTTCATTTCGTTAACGGATTTTTGCAATAAATATTTGTTGGAGACAAAACATGGCGTTCAATTTCGTAAGAAATATCGTCTCATGATGTCGGATGTAATGGATATGACAAATAAGTAAGTAAAATTTGTTTCTTCTTCTTATTATTATTAACCTGAAACACAGGATATTTCCTTAATCATGTGTTAAAATTTGAATCTGCTTGAAGGAGGGAGAAAATTCTAAGAGAGTAAAAAAATTATATTTTAAAATTTATACAACGTATGAGTGTTATTGTTTTCCTCTCAGCTATAAATAACTGTCATACGCTGCAGCCTAAGTAGAGACAACTATTTTTCACTTAACTTGCACCATTGCTGAAAATATTGACTTCTTCATTGATTTCACTGTAGAACCTTTCCAAAAAAAGATTTTTATAAAATGGCTTAGTTTTCATTTCTTAAAATTTGCCTAAAGCGAAAAGAAACGAACACTATGCGGGAAGAGTAATTTGGATCGTTTTCGCTCCTAAAACGCCATCTAAGTGGCATGTTTTCCTTTGTATATGGCACCATTGTGCTTAAAATTATATTTTTGTAAACGTGATTTCCTTACGGGACCGTTATCGATTTTGAATATAGGACCGACACCGCGCATAGAAAACGCGGTACAAATCATAACCATGGTTAACGGCCTTTTAGGTGAGCATGCTTGAAGGACGCTGTATATACCTCTTTCCTACCCCCCAGGAGCACGTAATCTTTATGGATCTCGTCGCAATCTTGATATGTTCTTTCGGGGGGCTCCTGTTACCCCAGGCTGCACTCACAAACTGAAAGAAACATAGGACTCTCGAAGTCCGACCAGTGACTTTATACACACACACACTGGTACCACGGGAATCACTTGCCCGCAGGTCTACGACCCTGTTCTGGTTATTGGGGAGTTACTTCTCGGTGGTAACTTTAAAAGTCTTTCGAAGAGATGCGTGATAAGATTTACATCTGCACCTGGCTGTAAGCCTTAATCAGATGATGGTCAAACCACTAGCAATGAAAAGCAACGTCATTCTTGCCCTAGAAATCCGAAGACTAATTCTAGCAATATGTCTTTCCAATTTCAGCAATTCCGAAGCAGGTTGCTTAAGAGTTGGAGACTATCCAAGTCCTGGTCCAGAACACTTGACTAGCATGCTCACTGGATCCGGATCATTCACCCGTTGTTCTCAGTAAATGTGAGATGATCCCGGCCGCCTAACCAAATTCATGAGGGCTCGCCAAACACACAGCCACCACGATATTCCCGAAGAGCCGAAGAGACTAAAGAGACAATTATCGAAACTCTGGGGCTTCCTGATTCCCGTGGAAATAACGTGGAGCTTCCAGTTGACTCTATACTGCCTTCAGGGGGTTGGGCGCCCTTGTACCCCCGAACATTCCCCCCGGGGGCAGATTTATCGGTCTTTATAGAATACTCTGCTATCTAGACCTGTGCAACTGGGGGAAAAAGGGAGCCCAGTCCCCTGAAGACAGGCAGGGAGTCAACTGGAAACTCCACTTTATTTCCACGGGGATCAGTGACCCGCAAAGTTCATTATTTGTCTCTTTAGACTTATAATAGTTCTCTGGCTGATCATTGAGGTTGGCCCCTATATGGGGGCATCGTGGTGGTTGTGGTTTTGCGGCCCCATAAGGGAAGAATGAAAATTATGGTGGCCAGGATCATCTCACTGATAATGACACGCAAAGTGAATGATCCAGTCCAGTGAGCATGCTTGACATGTGTTCTGGACAGGAGTTGGAAAGTCTCCAACTCTTTAGCAAGGTGTGATGATTTGCAGACCTGCACTGAAATCATTAAAGTTGCGTAGAATTATGTCTTTGGCTGTCTAGGACGCCTGTATGACGTTCCAAATTATACAATAGTGGTTTGTCCACCATCTGATTAAGACTACATAGTCAGGCGCGGATGTAAAACAAATCACACTCTGTACCCCCGAACGACACAAGTCTAGATGCTTAAGTAATCCATAAAGACTGATAAATATGTCCCCAGGGCGGGGATCTTCCGAAGAGATGCTAACGCAGACTTAACATCCAATATTCTAGCTTCTGCGTGCATCAGGACAAGGAGTTGGATAGTATCCAACTCTTCAATAAGGCGCGGTGTCACGGTCCACAAAAATTGCTACTAAGGCGTATGTGTTTTAGAGCGCGGATGGGCGTTTTTTCTGCACCGAGTGGTAAAACCACTGTTAGATTAAGGCCAAACTTGACAAATTTTGGATTCGTCACTCCAGAGAATATTTTTCGAAAAAAGCAGGCGCTTGTCTAAGTGTTCCCGGGTGAATGAAGTGTGGGATTTAATTTTTGTTTGACACGTATGGCTTGTGTTGTACAACACATCCATGCAACTTTTTTTTAGTTAAATCTTATTCTAATTGTTCGTAAGGATAGACGTCAATAACAAATTTTGTTGAGACTTCTCTTTAAATTTCATTGAGGTTTGAAAGGGGGAACGCAACTGAAGCGTTGCGTTGGGGTCCTTTTTACTGTTGGTTTCTCTGGTCCTAGTACACTGTGAAATATTTTTGTGCGTCCCATTGGCTTGAATATGACTCAGGATACACCATTGTACACCGTCTTTTTGGAGTAGTTAATATGGAAGCAATAACCCAGAAGATGGTTCCTTTGATGGACAACCTTACGTTGCATTTTTGTGCATCATTTACATACTTTTAGACTTTTGTTTTACATTTTTTTAATAAAAGTTGTGAAATAAAGTATTAACAAAATATCGAAGTTTGACAAATGTGCTAAATTAGTGTCCAGTTCTGTTAAAACGCTTTGTGCAATAAATTATATTTTAAATGGTGGTATATGGCATATAAGAAATTAAGCTTATTTCGTGCTTTTTTTTGGCGCCAAGGATCTTTGTTCGAAAATCTCAAAATTACGTTTTGAAGGTTGAAAATGATTTTAAAGCTTTGGCAAGACTTCTAATGTTAGTAAATGAATGTTCGAAAAATTCGAAATTATGTTCGAAAAATTCGAAATTGTGTTCGAAAATTTCGAACTGCATATTTTTATACTGAAATGGACATTTTTGATATTTATTTGAAATTTATCAAAATTATTTTTTTTAGTTAAATTTTTTTAACATAATCATAGGCGATAAGTCTGAGAGCAATAGTTATTTTCTTCAATATATAATTAATTTAATCTAGGAACAAGGTGTCACTATTTGTTTTAATATTTTAATTCTCCCTTAAAAACTAAAATAAAAATTTTTTTTGGACTAAAGCCTTTAAAAAGATAGTTTCTCGTTTTAAGCAAATGCCAAAAACAAAATTAAGGAAAAGAGGGAAGGGAGAGTAGAAAGCAAATATTTTATGGGTAATATGTTTACTTAAATTTTATATCTTCAACAAAATAAAGGCGTTTGATGAATGCAACGTACATGAAATGTGCTAAACTAATAAACACCACTGTACAGACTGGTACAAAAAAATAAACGCTTTGGATATGAAGGGTCCAGAGGTGTGTTTACTTTTAAAAAAACCTGGCCAGGCTTATAGCTAAACATTTATTAAAAATGTTTAGAGGGTACATAAACTAGAAGTCTTAAATTTCTATTTTTTAAGAATTTATATTTTTATATTTTTTTCGAATTTACATGTGCTTTATTTTTACTTAATATTTATCGACGTCATTTGCTTCTTTTGCCCCTGAACGGTTCATTCAATAGGCATCAGCAATTTTTTTTTTTTCGCTTGTAAACTAAAACACATATTATGACCTTTAAGTTAAGTCGCCATAAATTACATAAACAATAAACTATTAATTTATTTGTTGATAAATGAAAAGATAAACAACTAGATAACAGTCGTTATATTTCCATTGATTTTTGCTTGCTTGTTTAAAAAAAACTTCACTAGTGTAAGTGTTGTCATTTTTTTGTGAAGAGAAATTGAGTTAAAAAAATATTGGTGCAGTTTTTCTAACTGTCAGTTGGACGTTTAAAAAAATCTTAGATAATTGGATTTTTTTTTAATTTTTTGTTAATCCACTTTAAATTAAAGGCATACGAGCAGCATGAGTTTTAATTAACTTAACAATTTTAGCTAAACAGTTTTATGTTTTGCTTATTTAAGCATTTTTCATTTATTTTGTTGTTATGACTAATTTCTCTTTAAAAACACTAAACTGATAAAAAAAACACAATAGTAATGAATTATCCATCCCTGTTTTCAGTTTAATTTGCTAAAGAAACGGAGCTTACGGTTCAATATTGACGTTGCATAACCGCCGCTTGTCTACAAACTTTGCCGCCGTTCTAGTTTTTTTTTGTGTGCTGAGAACGGTAAAAGTTTTAAGTTAAAATTATTGCTGTTGTTTGATATTTTTCAATTTTTGCTTAAATGGGAATAAATCAAAAAGGTTTTTCACCAAAAAAATAAGAAGAATTTAACAACAAAGAGAATTTGTTTACTATTTACGCGGAGTGTAACAAATTCTTTTAGTTGCTTTAAAATTTTTATCTTTCATATTGTATTTCTGTTTAAAATAGAAACATTCTATTGCTAAAATATGCAAATTCTCTGAATATAAACTGTACGGTTCTGATTTAAATTTTCTTGAATTTTATTAAACAAAAACAAGCTTAAGCCAGCCATTTCGTTTCTAATATTAAAATATCGGGCGGCTGATCAATTTTGCTACATTAAGAAACTCAAATAACTTTTTGTAAAGTTTATGTAATTTATTTTTTAGTAATTCATTTAAAAATTAATACATTTTTATTAAAGTAATTCATAAAAGGTTTTGAAAATAATTGAATTCAAATGGCCCGCACCCTGGGTGACACATGTGCGACATCTTATCAAAAAATTATTCAATTCCCACTGAAACGTTGCAGCGGGAATTGCCTTAATTACCCTTCGAATAGATTGCTTTCAATCATCCAAATATGTTGGGTTTTTTTTGTAAACTTTTTCTTTGCAAATAACCCCACAAAAAAAAAATCAGATGGAGTGAGGTCAGGAGACCTGGGAGACCAAGGGAATGTGAAGCTTCCAGAAATCAGTTTATTGGGGAATTTTCGCCGCAATTCTGTCATCAAAAGCGTGGCTATGTGACAAACAGAGTTGCAAGGGATTCTCTTTCGGCGTAATTCTGGAAAAAATAATTCTTTCAACATCTTTAAGTAACACGGTCTCTGTTATTGACCGTAACAGTAAGACCGTTTTCCTCTAAAAAGTAAGGCTCGACAATGAACCCTGAAGAAACTGCACACCACACTGTGACGCAATGTGGATGTAATTGCATCTGATGGAGTATCTGTGGGTTAGAATTACTCTATATTCGATAATTTTGTTTGTTAACCGTTTGCTGTTTAAATCAAAATGTGTCTCGTGTGTGCAGTTCAAAACGTTTTCATTCTCTGACGCCATTTGTATGATCTTCTCCCCTTCAGTTTGTTTGATAATTGAATCTTATATGGAAATAAGTTAAAATCTTGATGCAAAATTGTCTGCTGTGCTGTGACTGTCTGCTGACACCCATTTGAGCGGATAAGCTCCTTGTCGAAACTCGACGATTGGATTGTATGGCAGCAGCTAAAGCAGCGATAGTTTCCTGCGTCCGAAATGAGGTATCTCGATGATAAGATCTTCTTGCGATTGTGCCACGCTTGGCAAAATTCTTTACGAGCCTCATTATAGTCCATCTGTTAGATAGTCTCTAGCTCTTCAGCAAGGAGTAGTGGTTTGCAACCCTGCTTTGAAACCCCTGAAATTGCAACTAGGAATAACCTGTTGCTAGAATTAGTCCTCGGTTTCCTAGGGCGTGATTGACGTTGCTTTTAATTTCCGTTGGTTTGACCACCATCTGATTACGGCTTGCGGCCAGGCGCAGATGTAAATCTTATTACGTAATCTGCTAGGAAGAGTGCCAGCAAACGTGCGCCTATGTTCTATTTGGACAGAAACTATGGACTCTAAAGCGTGAAACCGTTGCAGTATCCAAATTCTTGTTTCATTGTCCCAATTCTCCATTTTAGTTAAATTTAAAGATCAATTTATAAAATGAAATAAAAATGGAACAGGTTGGTTGCACAGAAAATAAGTTATGACGTTTTTTTTTTTTTTGGGTAGCAGCTTTCATCAGCCATCAAACAATCAGTAAATATTTCTTGAGCATTTTAATAGAAATCCGGGATAAATAGCATAAAATTGGTTATATTTAAGATAACCTTGGGATATTTTAAATGGAAGTAATTTGTAAACATAACCTTGTAACGTTTAATATTCCCAGAGTTTTAAGGCAAGAAACATCACGGACACACACATCACACACGCAACTGAATATTCTTTTTCTTTTTATAAACGGTTAAATAATGTTAAATTATAAAAATAATTAAATATGCAAAAAAAGTATTGTTTTACCTCAAACATTTCCAGCAGAAAATTCAGTGTTTACTATTTTTGTTTAATAAACACGGAAGCCGCCTTTGCTAAGTAAAAAAACGGTCGCCGCCAAAAAAGTTTGATTGGCTTTTTCTTCTCTTAACATTTTTACAAAAATTCAAGTCTAGTGACGCCATTAAAGAGACAAAAAATAAAAAAAATTAAAAAAGTAGAAAGAGAAAACTCGTTAAAACGAAACAGAAAATTATTATTAAATAAAATCATTTTATTTTGAGTTTAAAATAAACAATTATAATAATTGAAAAGTAAACTTATAAGACAACTTCAATTGCAATATCTGTTAAGGGTAAAATAGAATTTTTTTTGTAGACATTTTTAAACTATAACAACAAATCAATTAGTTTTGTTTTTGTTATTGTCACATGCTTGATGGCTGATCAAATACTTTGTATAACTAGAGTGGCAAGCAGTAGGTATAAGTACAACGTAATAAGACAGTAAATTGAAAGTATTATAATTTTTTGTTAATAATTATTTAAAAAGGGAAAAATAGTTAAGAGTTAATATATATTTTTAGGTATGTTTGTATGTGTGTTTAGGTGTGTGTGTGTGTGTAGAAATAGTTTTAAAACCTTTATAATTTGCTTAGTGAGAATTTCTCACATTTCTTCTGGTGTAAATTACTGGCTAAAATTTCACATATTTTTTTGTTTTTGTTAAATATCACATTTACATTATGATTAAACTTTAAAGCGGATGGTGATGTAAATTAATCGATTCAAACACACTTTAGAAGATTAGACGTTTCCGTTACATATTCCATGTTAAAGCTTTTTGGCAATTTTTTTTTTATTTTTGGCTGCTTAAAATTTAAATTTGAAAAATAAATTTCTTTGTTTTATTCAAAATTAAATTTAAAGCAAACAAATTTTTGTCGTTTTTAAATTTCTTTTGTAAATGAAAGGCTGCTTTAAATCTTTTAAGCTTTTAAAAGCTTTCACTCTTTTTACCCATTTAAAAAATCATAAAAAAGAAAATTTTTTATGCAAAAAAAAGCTTTTAAACTTTCAGAAACTTAGAGGCAGCCTTTTTGAGATTTAACTTTTTACCACTTTTTTACGAATTTCAATTTTTAGAATGAGAAAGAAAAACTTTTTTCGAAAATCAAATTTATTGACTATTTTCCTTTTCCACTGAAAACTTTTTCATATTCTTTCTTTGCTGCTTAAGGGTTTGAATGCCATTATTTTCCAAAACTTTTAAACGATTCTCCGTAAAGTTCTGTTGTATTCGGTTTAATAACAATTTATGCTTGGGTTTCCTTAGACCGGTGGTTAGCATATCGAGGGTCTTTGAATAGCAAGTGCTTGTTGTAATTTGAGTTTTTTGTTTGACAGTAAAAGATTTAAATAATTTTGAAGTTTTTCTTTCTAATTTTGTCTTTGTTCTTAGTGTTGCTGTTTTAAAAACTTCGTTCGGTTTCAATTTATCATTTTGTGTTGTTTTTCCCTGATTTTCTGTTTGATTTGAAGGCTTCATGGAGTATTCTTGTCGATTTGAGGTTAAAGTTTTTGTTGTTGTACGATTACATTCTTTTCGCTCCCTTTCGAATTTGTTACAATTATTTATTAATTTTGGATATTTGAAGGGTTCGTTGGGTTTGAAATGAAAGTAATTTGTCTTGATAACGGATGTATTTGGCTTTTCGAGAATTGTCTCTAGTAGATTTTCTAGATGTGATTCCTTTTCCAATAGCAATTTTGTTTTACTTTGAGAGCTTTTATTTTCATCATTTTTAATTTTGTGCTTTTGGTTTGGATTGCTGTTGCTAATGCTATTGCTAATGCTGTTGCTGTTATTGCTGCTGCTGATGTTGTTAAGTTCTTGGGAATGTTTCTTTAAATTTGTTTTATTTAAATAACTTTTTGTCATCTTTTTATTGGCGAACATATCAGCCGGTTTAATTGTTGTTTCATTTATATTTTTTAAATAGTTGGCGAGCAGGCTATTGGCTGTTGGTGTAGTATTTTGATATTTAAATTTATTCCAAAATTTATATTCAATATGTTGTTTCTTTTCTAAAGTTGTATCGTTTTTGTTTTGATTCTCCATTAGAAAGCTTTTGATTTTTTCATGGATTTTTTCGCTGTCCAACAAATTAGTGAAAGTGATTATATCTTCTTGCTCACGAGATATTAAAACATCATTTTCGCTTTCGCCTGCTATAGTGCTAAAGAAACTTTCATTATTCGTTTGAGTTGTCGTCCTCATTGCTGCTGCTGCCGCTGTTGTTGTTGCAGAGGAGCTTTCTTCATTAGTTTTCTCACTATTTATTTTATGTTTTTCCTCTACCGCTGGCTTCACCTCCTGTACCACCGACTGCATATCTTCCTCCTCCTCTGACTTCTCTAGCTCCTCTGCCTGACATTTTGTTTCCTTTATAAAATCACTATCCTGCTTTTCTGCTATAACATTTTCAAAAAAGCTTGTTTTAGTTTCATTATTGGCGGCGCTTAGCATTATCTTTGAAATTGTCGAGCTTTTAGGTTTTTGAAATGTTAGCTTTTTGACTTCTTTTTCATTGTCTGACATTTGTTTAGTTGTTTTATTATTATTTTCTTGTTCCGTTATTTTAGGCAATGTTTTTTGAGCCGTTTTTATTTTATTCACCTCCGCTAAAATTTTAGCCTTTGAACGTTCCATATTTGTTGGATTTATGTTGCTTTTAATTTTATGTAATGGACTTTTAGGTTTTGCTTCATTTCTAAAGCTTTTTTGGCTTTTATGCTTGAAAATTGTATTTAAGTGAGAGCTTTTAAGCTCCACATTAGCATTTAATGGCGTTTTATTTAATAATTTTCGATTTTGTTTCGATTCTTGTTGTTTCTTTCTTAATCTACTTTTAGCTGTTGTCTCTGGCTTATTTCCATTAGGTCCATCAGTCCATCTATTTTTGCGTTTATTTAAAAACTTGTTTCTAGATGTTTTAAGCGCTGGACTGCCCTTGACCTTCAGTTTGCATTTAACTTTATATTTTGTATCATTGGTGGTTTCATTTGATGATTGTATATCATTCGTTTCATTTCTCTTGCCCTTCTCTTTTTCTGTTATCGTTGCCAGTGAATTTTTGGGCGTCACAGAACCTCTAAGCGAGTTTTCTCTTATTGTGTGATTGATAATAGAAATGTTTGATTTTTGAATGCTTTTAATATTCGTTTTACAAAATATGTCTGGATGAGATTGCGTCCTTGTAACTTCAGGTCTTATGACATCGCGACAATTTTGCACAAACGGTTTACACTTTTTTTGCCTTAAAGTCTTAGCAACCATATTTTTTCTCTTAACAATCTTACTGATTTCCTCTTTGAAAACGTTATCCTGCACTTTTAGTTTTCTTGCCAGTTCCATGTCAGAAAAATCCATTTTTACCACAGGCTTCATTATCCATACAAATGAGTCTTTGGCCTCGAGAGGTTTGGCTTTATTCCAAAACTGTTTAGAATTTCGGCAACTTTGACGAAATTTGTCCATTAACGAACTGGGCTTGCATTTGGTTTTCTCTAAATCTTTAAGTTTTTCAATTTCCTGTATATTTGTTTCACTTTTACCGCTATCTAGGGCAAATATGCAAGGCGCCATCCCGCCATCGTCCTTTTTTCTATTAATAAAATCACTTTTCCATAAACATTCACAAATAGTTTTATTATGCCTGTCACACCATTCGCAAGAGCATTGGCCGAGCTTCTTCAAATGTGTCTTCTCTTCTAAACGTATGGGCTTCTCCTGTCGAAATATAGTTTGAATATTTCTGGGAATTTTGTGATGTTGACACAGAATTTTCTTGCTTTCAATTGCATACAAGCTGCAGACTGGAAATTTAGACATAACTAAGTTGAATTTGGAGAGTGGAGTGTTTTTGATTTTTAACAACTTTCAATTTATAATTAAAGCGCTTACAAGTTTTTGTAGGAAATTTTTCCAGTTCATTATTTCTTTTATCTGAATGTCAATTAAAAGTGTAACGATGACGCCTGTTTCTTTTGAGGACAGTTGCCAGATGATTTGAAAAAATTAATTATTAGCCAAGACACAAACCTAAAAAAATTCTACCAAGTGTGAGTTGGACTCAAACACGTAATAGAGGTGGGCTCCTTTTAATCGTAATTTAATAATGCCCTTGTTTGTTATTGATAATTTGAACTTCAATATTTTAAAATCAGGTGCCCCGGTAGGCTAGTAGGTAGTGTACTTAGCTTGTCAGTCCGAGGGTTGTGTGAGTTCGATTCCCTGTTTTTTACTACAAAATAAAATTGACTTTCGGTGATGAAGGCATGGTCACTGGTCGCTGTGCTGTCTTATACGACAGTTAATTTCCGTAACTATCCTTCTACTTTCGCCACCTCTCTCATCTCTTCTCTATCCCTTTCCTAAAAGAATGTAGCGCGGTACTTGACTAAATAGGTAAGTTTTCATTTTATTTTTTAAACTTACGGTTACAGAAAACACTCACTCGCTCACTGTTCTTCTTAGATGTCTGCCCATAAGGGCTTAAAAAATAAAGCCTTTTACTGAAAATCATCTTTTTGGAGACACAAATCTTTCAAATGTCTGCCTTTAAAAAAAAATTATAAATTTTTTTTTTCATTTGCTCTTATTGCGCACTTAGTGCTGCACAATTTCAAATTGCCTGTCTGTAACGTGACGTCTTAAAAGATAAGTTCAAAAACTGAAATTGCTGCCTACATGGGCACACCCTTTAATTTTATTTAGGTTTTAACTTTGAGTGCTAAATCGTACGTTTTAATACTAAATCCATACTATTTACAATTTAATAGCAATGAAAACTTCAGTTAAAGGTGGTGTCCCTGCAAATATTTTTGGCTTGGAATCACCGAAAAATTTGAAATACACAACCAGCGAACATATGGATGTTTCTATGGAAGAAACCGAAAAAGTAGAAAGTGCATCTAGCAAAACTCCTAAAATGCCAAATTTGGTTTTCAAGAGTAAGGAAAATATTCTGAAAGAAAACACGAAATCTTCCGATATATTGTTGCTCAACCTGCCATACGAAGAGAGTTGGTGGATACAATGAAGGAAGTGGTAATGGATGTTAAGGAGTATTAAGAAAATTTACAGATCTCTTGATAAAATGTATGACTTAAAAAAGAAACATTTTCATCAAATGGAAAATATCGAAAGAGAAAAGCTAAAAGAAATGCAACGTCATCACTCTTTTATCGAAAAAATGAGGGCTAGTGAAGTCCAATATAAAAAAAAAACAAACTAGAACTTGAGTTCAACGATCTCACATATAAGCCAAGTTGAATTAATGAGTTTCCAATAGTATTTCTAATTAATTGAGCTGCGTTGAGATATGTTGTCAAAATTGCCAAATCAATATGATTCTCTACGTTGTCAATTTCTCTCAAAGAATTTTGCTGTTCTTCCCTTACCTTAAAATGTATGCATATTTTATGTAGGGCACAGCATACATTAATAATTTGAGCTGCCTTTTTTGGACGGTAATGAAGCTCCCTTGCACCGAGAAGACATCTCCACCTATTCTTTAAAACACCGTTGGTTCGTTCAATAATGTTCCGGCATTTTGAATGGACCTCATTGAACTTCATCTCTTGGGAACCCTCCTTTGGAACACGATGTGGTGTTAGTAGCCAAGGCTCCAAAGGATAACCAGCGTCACCTGTGATGTAGACATTTTGATAAAGGTATTTTCTTTTAGTCTTATGGCAAATTTAACCTAAAAGCCAAAAGTTATGAACACCTTCCAGATGCTTTTGCTCTAAATGAGCCCTTACATCGCTGGTAGTCCATATAAAAGCATCGTGACAAGCGCCAGGATGAGATGCGTCAACGTAACGAATTCTAAGCTCGTCATCGCAAATCTAAAATATTAAAAATGTTTTCATCTGTGGGTTTATAAAATTTTTAACTATACTTACCAACATAGTATTTAAACTGTATTTTCCTTTTCTGTTGTAGAACAAATGCTTGTTTTCAGCAGGAGCAATTATTTGTATATATCCTGGAATTTTATATTTTTGATAAAAAGCCAAGGCGATTTTTCTTTTTTCTTCTACTGTAGGCATTTTTATCCACGTTGGGCAAAGAAGCATTTCAAAAATGCCAACCACTTCTTTTAAAACTTTGCTAAAAGTTGACTGAGCTAACGACACTTCAAAATCATTTCCAACCCCAGTCTGGTGTCCGCCTTCGGCAAAAAAACGCAAACAACCACTCAGTTTCACCATAGGACTAACACCAGATTGTCTCTTGTTAGGCTGATTATGTGATGTTAGCACTTCCATTAAATATGTGAAGGCACTTTTGTTGACTCTGTAGCATTTTTGAAACCTTTTACAAGAAAAATTTGTTACTTTCAATCAAATATTTCTTTAATTTTTACTTACAATGATGGCTCCAACTCAAGCGGATTTGATGCATTGCACATCTTCCGTCTTACAATTCTTTGCATGTGTTTATTGTCTTAATCAATTTCCTCCGCTAGCACTTGCAAAGCTATACCGTGCATTTTTAATTAATTATTTCAAACAAACACAATTTTATGATTAACAAATTTGGAAAAATTACACCCGTAATTTAATTCACAATTGCGAATAAAATCACAATTACAAAATAAAATGTCAAACACAAATCAGCTGTTTATGAAATTCCCTTCCTCTAATTAACCAAATCCTCAACTTTATAGAATAAGAGAATTTTTCCTAGGGAGCAAAAATTTTAAAAGGGAAAAATTCCATGCGGATTTACATAATTGGGCTGATAATGAGAACAGCAGACATTGATAAATTTAAGTGCTTTTTCCGTTTTACTATGACCTTCTTGGTCAGAATTCTTCGGTTAGAGTTTTTGATCAAAAATTTTACTGAGCTTTTTTCAAAGTTTAGCTTAAAGTTTTTTAATTACTTGCAATTTAGTTATTAAATAAATTAATTCCAAATATTTTATAATTTAATTATTAATTTATTTGGCTAATCTTTAATGTAAATTACAATTTGGTATGTCATCAAAAATAATTTCAATCAAATTAGAGAAGACTCCCTCTCTCTCTCTTTCTCCCTCTCTCTTTATATATAATGTAAACACTTAAGAGCTAAAGCTTTGCTTTCACAGTTTCTCAGCGAATTCCTAACAAGTGAATGAATGCCACAGCTTAATTGATCTACAAATGCTATCGTTTGTTATTCTTTTGTAGGTGTTTGACTTGGGTGGATTTTTTTAACGAAAGCTTAATATTGTGTCTTTAAAACAGTTCTAGTTTATGGGAAACCGCTTTGCTCTCTCTCACTCTCTCTCTCTCTCTCTCTCTTGGTCGGCTTTTAAAAATCGGCTTTTCACACTTTTTCTTTTTTTTTGCTTTTTCTTCATTTTAAAACCAATTTTCCGTCTTTTATGCTCACAATATAATTAAGCGTCCCTTCATGGTGTGTTCGTTGCAAAAACTGTAGATGACTTGGTTTTGGTGGGGAGACATCAGCTAAATAACTACGTTTGGGACTTTTAAGTGGTCCTGTATTAATTTCTGCGGTCATTTCTGCGCTGCTAAAAGGTTTAGAGGAGTACATTTTTTGTTTATTTTTTTTTTTTTTGAATTTTACTAAACTAAAAACTTCATAAGATTTTGAGGTGCCGGAAAATTTAAGAACCGAAATAAAATATAAGAAAATTTAAAGAAAAACAAATTATTTTGAAATTTAAAAATAAAAAACTTCAAAAATTAACCCATTTTATACTTGAACTTTTTCAAATTCCTAACTCAATTTAAAGTATTTATTTCTTTGGCATTTTTATTTATCAGCAAAATGCTGTTCAAAAGCTTTTTAAATATTTTTTAAAAGCTGCAGATAGCTACCAGTCAGATATTTTTTCAGTGTAGTTTATTTTAATTCCAGCTGCGTAGCCAAAACTTTAAAACGTAACCCGTTTGTTATCGCTCCTACAGCTTGAGCTGAAGCTAAATAAATATTGATTTGATACGGTGTCGCTACTGCCTTCCTCCCGGGGGCACGCAGTCTTCATGGATCTCTTCCCCCTCTTGACATGTGCCTTCGGTAAAAGGCGGCACCAGTCACCTGGACTAGCAGGAGCCCGATACTGGAAGAGATATAGGACATCCAAAGTCCGACCAGTGCCTTAGAAGCACACACTAGTACCACGGAACGGGCTGCGGTCCTATTCTGCTTGTTGCTGAGGCCCCTCAGGGAGCAACGTAGTGTTTGTGATGCAAATCGGACTTTAAAGAAAGTTCCGAAGGGCTTTAAACGGAAGGAAAAGGTTAACATCCAAATAAATGTCCTAGTTGCGCTTGCAACAGGACCAGGAGTTAACTTAAGCAAGGAGTGGGGGCACGACCCTGCTACCGTGCACTCGGATATCGCAACTAAGGCGTATATGCGCCTAGTGCGTGTGAGTCTTAGGGTGTGGGTGGACGCTTTTTTCTACACCCAGTGATAAGATCACCAACGGATTATGGCCACATGGCTTGCTACCGATGTAAAACTTGTCACTTTCTGTCGCTACTGGCTTTTCCGGCATACATGTATTTAGAAGACAATTTATTAAATTCTACAACAAACATTTGTAAACAACAGAAATTTAAATTAATTTGTATTTCCGCGGGAATTTTTGCCGAAAACAAATTTTGCGAAAATATTCATGATTGTGGTGAATAATTTTTGTGGGTGAAAATATATTTGAATTTAATAAGCAGAGACTTAAAACAAATTTCTTTTATATAACTAATGTTAAAGTTAAGACAGCACTGCTAATCACTTAACAGTAGTTGGAATTTTAATTAGTTGTCATTACGGAGAACTGAGAATGTCAGCCAATTGCAGAACTGCAGCAGCCAAATATTTTGTAAAGGCATCTAAGTCAGCACATTCAGCATAATTTCCTTTATGCCACTAACGATGAATGCGTCCCATAGTGATGTCTGTGAAGATAAATATTAAAATTGTTTAGCTTTGAAGTGAACATGATCATTTAACACAGCTCTGTTAACATGATTACAGAGCACTTACTGTTAAAGGAATAAAAATTCCGTTTATGCATTCGAACTGACATTTTCAGAGCAACAACAAAAAAAATGGAGAAATCAAAATGAATAGGATTTTTTTAACGAGGCGGCCTTCTACACATCTGCTTTAGTTGGAATTTTTAATCCAACGAGTTGGTCAGTGATTTTGGACATTTTTAAAAATTGTTTTAAATTAGAGTTTCTCTGAGGGATGTGATCATTTTAAAGGAAATAACAAAAGATGACAAAATCTAAATAAATAAATGGTTGTTAACGAGGAGGTACTCTTCTACAGTTCTATATACTTGCAATTTTTAACATTACGAGTTAAAAAAAGGGAGAATTTGGGCATTTAAAAAGTCTTTAAATTCGAGATTCTCTGAGGAATGAGGTCAATTTTTCATGGAAACAATGAAAGATGTGCAAGATCCAAATAAATGATATTTGTTAACGAGGTGCCCTTTTAATATTCTCGATACTTGCAATTTTTAAAAATGTGCAAGTTCGAAAGAGATTTCGATCATTTCAAAAATTTTAAAATTTCAAATTCTCTGAGAGCTGGCAACAGTAAAAGGACATCTCGTTAATAAATTCTATTCATTTTGATTTTGTTATCTTTCGCTGTTTCCATGAAAATGCATAAGCGGATTTTTTATTCCTTTAACATTGAGTGTTCTGTTATCAGTTTAACAGAGCTCTGTTAAATGATAAGAATTGCCTCAATTCTTTCGATAAAATTCGTCGTTACTGGCTGTTTGTTTGCTACGATCAGCGAGCACTTTCGATGCGATGACATCATTATCAAGCTGCGTTTTTAATAGTGCTGCAGAGTTAGTATTAAGTCTGTTATTATAAACAGTGTTGGGTTTAGGGCATTATTTTATTAGGGAGGTAACTATTTATACAGATAATTGGCGAAACAAATCCAAAAACTACTTTTTAACACTTTGCCTCAAAGCAAAATTTCTTCACACACATTGGAAATTGTAGGCTTGGCCGATTTGAACGGAACTTTATCACTTTTGCCAAGATTAGACACTTTTTACTTTTCTTATTTTAATAAAATTTAAACACTTAACAGAAGCATTAGAAACACAGAACTGTAAGATATATCGATCGCAAGGATTAAAGAAATATATGGAGGTGAGTTCCAAGAGGTGGCCAATAAATGTTACGCTCAATCACGATCTCGTGGCGAATAGAGTCGATTTTAATGCCCGTAAGACACAATCTTGAATGCTTACGCAGAGATCTGTATTTGGAATTGATGCTGCTTCTGTGATATAGGAATCGGTTGCTCTTGATGTTCTTGGCATGCAAATTCAGTAAGATGTTCGATGGACTAAACACATTTTTCAGGTTTCTAAAGAAACTTTCAAGTGTCTCGGTTTTCTAAAACGGTGTAAGAGATATTTCATTCCAACCGATCTTCGAATTATTTATACCACCTATATACGTCCAAAGATGGAATACAAGTATCAAGTATTGATCGGCGTCTCAAAGTCGGTTTTGGAGTTTCTTGACCGCCTACTGGAGAGGGCCAAGGGGCTTATAAGGGATAGTAGGGGATCCAACTTTATTGATTATCTGGAGTATCGACGCAATGTAGGTTATTTTTCACTGTTTTATCGTTACTACAATGGTAAGTGCTGTAACGAAATTAGGAAACTTGTTCCCGAAACTCGCACGTTTCGGCCTTTGACTCGATTTTTGTTGAGAGCGCATCCATTTGTGGTCGATTGACCAGTGAATCGCTTTACGCTTTACAAGAAAAATTAATTTTTGAGCAGAACAATTCGTATGTGGAATAATCTCCCTCCTGAGGTCTTTCCTGTTCGAATCGAGTGTCCACAAACACACTCTTTGCTCCTTCCCATATCCTAATTTCCTAGTTCTGGTACAATGTAATGCATGAGTAGGTGTCATCCCCGGAGTACTGGTCTGAACGAAGACAAATATTTTTAATTATTTTTTAGCTTAAAGCTTTTTTAGTTAGTAAAGCTTCTGATAAGCGTTTCTTAAAAGCTTGCTTTTTTAAAAGAAAAATGTTAAATTGTTTTTTTTTTTACAAAGAGAAATAGCACTTCAGGCAACAATGCCTATTTAGTCAAGTACCGTGCTACATTCTTTAGGAAAGGAATAGAGAAGAGATGAAACAGGTGGTGAAAGTAGAAGGATAGTCGGAAATTAACTGCCGTATAAAGACAGCACAGCGACCAGTGACTATGCCTTCATCGCTGAGCAGCCCCACCGACAGTCAATTTCTTCGTTGGGAATCGAACCCACAGCCCCCATACTGACAAGCTAGTACACTACTTACTAGCCTTCAGGGGCACCTAATGTTAGTTTTAAGGCTTGAAAGCTTTTTTTTAAAGTACCTTACATATAAAAACAAATTTGATTTTATTAAATTAACTGTTTTAATGTTATAAAAAAGGGAATTCTGTTTTAAAAAAAAATAATTTTTTTGTTAAATTAATATTTTTTCGTTATTTGATTCAGATTTTGAGGCTTTTTTACTATTTTATGCGTTCGACTGTTTATTTAAGTTTTTTTTCTACGGCTTTATCTTTAGAAGCTCGCTTGGAGGTTCTTGGCGCACTTTTTCTAGTGGCTGCACTAGCATCAGAGTCTTTTTCTTTTGAAGGAGCTGGTGGCTCTTCAACAGCAGCCGGTTTTTTGGGAACGTCAAAGCCCACAGTTAATTTCTCCGTTTTGGGACCCTTGGGTGTGGGTAGCACAAGCACTTCATGAGGCACTTGAGGAATAATCGGAGCAACTGAAATTTTCTTTAATAATTCGATAAACTTCTTTTTCGGTTTATCCACTTTACCCAGTTTGCCAGCATTTATGAAATCAATAATGTAGGTGAAACGACGTGGATTCATGACACGAGATGCTTTTAAATTATTAAACGCATCCATAATTTGAGTTTCACTCATGGTCATTAGATTGTTGAGAAACTTTTGAAATTCCGTATAAAGGACTATATTGGGTATAACTGAATGCATAAGTCGCAGAAATATATAATCGATTCTGGCATGATCTATAACTATGTCTGTATAAATGGGTGCGGGCTTTGGTACAGGTATTTCCACTTCGCAAGGATTAATATCCATTAAACGTTCCAATTCCTTTAACAAATATTTCAATTTCACAACATCAATTCTTTTCGCTCTGCTAAACAGATAAACCAAAAGATATTCGAATCTTTGATAGGGCACTATTTGATTTTCCCTTAAAAACTGCATATACGACTCTCTAGTCGTTTCATCCATTTCCTGTAGCCGGTGCACAAATTTTGTTAAATAAATTGTTTGTTCGGTTGTTAACTTCCGTGCGCTATGCATTAGCGCATTCAAATACTCCAATTCATACGGATTGATATCGTTAAGTTCTTTCATAAAAATGTGATCTGGATTGTAGAAAGTCATATAGTTGGTGGCTAAATCAATATCCATAATGTGCTGTAGAACTTGTGTAAACGTTTTTAGTTGAGTTTCGGTTAGGCCAGCATGGGGATGACGAGCAACCATTTGAAAATAACTTATTAGTGTTATATTCAAAAGCTTTTCTTTTAGGAAAAATTGCATAAATTCTTTTTGCTTCTCCAGCGGCAGTGTAGCGAGATTTAGCATAAAACTTAATAAATAAAATAGCTCGTCTTTTAACAGACCGGCCAGAAAGGGCATGTGTAATATACGTCGATTGATTTCAGACACCGGCACACCTTCCTTCTTCACTAAAGTGGGATCCTGTGTAGTTCCGTAGGTATTATTAATTTTGTAGAAAAAATTTATATTTGTTTTTTGTTGAGCTTTAAGAAAATCGGACCAGAATTTATCCTGTTTTTCCAAATCTAAATTTTGTGGCTGCTCCACTTCATTGTGGGTATTTTTTGGACAATATTTATATTGACATTTTTGTACACAACTAAGCGGCACTTTACAATTAATGTGTTCTGCCGTTTTTAACATTTGTTTGGTGGCTGGTGGTGCTGCTACAATTTGAGGCATTTTGCATAAAAATTTTTTTTTCTCTTTTTTTTTTTTATTTTGCGATAATCAACAAACAATTTCCAAAAGTTTATTATTATTAGTAGTAGTAGTAGAGGTATTGATTTTTTTTATTAAATAACTTTAACAATTACAAAGAAAATTTTTATTGAAAAAAAAATAACACAAATAAAATTACACAGCTAATTTAAATAATATTATATATAAAACTGAATACAGTTTGAAAAGCACTTCAAGGTTGACTTATTGTGCCATACATAACACAGAGTTGCCTTTATAAAATTTCTTTAACCTCAACTTAGCCTTACGTTTTTATTCTAAAGCAACATGCGTGTGCATGCAATACTAAACGGTTGTTTTTTCTTTAATGTTGAAAAATAAACTTGGCGTAGAATATCAATTGACGATAATGAAAGTTGTTTTTTGTTTTTGTTTTTTAAAGAGAAGTAGCAGCACTTCAGACAACAATGCCTATTTAGTCACAACCATGCTACATTATTTAGGGAGCGATAGAGAAGAGATAAGACAGGTGGTGATAGTAGAAGGATGGTTACATTAGCCTTCAAGCTCTTATTTTTATAGGGACAACAACCAGCACCTACATTGGCAGGCTAAGTACACTACCTAACTAGCCTACCAGAACAGCTTTTATTTCTAGAAGGCCCGTGTTATCGGAAATTAATTGTCGCATAAGACAGCGCAGTAGGGCAGCCCTACCTACAGTCAAGTTTTATTTTTTTGTAGTGGTGGGAATCGAACCCACAACCCCCCGACTGGTAAGCTAGTACACTACCTACTAGCCTACATATGCTTTTCTACTAGCCTGTATTTGCTTTTCTTAAAATTGTAATTTCACTTCCATATCTATACTTACGAAAGCGAAAAATGGCTAACATTAATATCATATTGTTGCGTTTATACCTTTTATAAATAAATAACACTAGATTTTAAAGTTTTTAAATTAATTACAAGTTTATTTACTTTAGCTCAGTGATTCTCAACCACTGTGCCGCGGCACTTTTGTGTGCAGCCAAATTTCAAAAGTGTGCCGCCAAATTTTGCAAACATATAATAATGTTAATATTATTAAATTATATCATCTGAAAAGAAACATATTTTTAACATGAATATATATTTAAATGCACAAAAAAATTATTTATTTTATTATTTACTTTGCAACGCGCTTTTTCTTAGTGCCAAATTTCCAAATAAGTTTTTTTTTGTTTTTATCGCACTCTACTAAATGCTACTGTGATTGAACACGTGCACGGGGAATCCCGAGATTATATGCTGACGTGCCGCACACGCACACTCTGTCTGTATTTCTTCGCATAAAATTTAAGTTTTACCTACGGAAAATTGTATTTGAGTGAAAGTTTCACAATTTCAGAAAGTTTTAATTTTCCATATTGATAAATTACAAGTGAGTACAGATTATTATAAATTCAAAGGTAATATTTGAACCATTTTTTTGAAATGTTTCGACAATATTATTTTTATTTTATCAGATCCTTCTGCAAATGGATAAATGATTAAAAGAAGAAAGTTTAATGATGATAATAGTAATAATGATAACGTTAGGGACCAAGTTACTGAGCCAACCACCGGCACAAGTAAAAATACTTCTTGCTCAAAAAAATACGTTGTCCATCGGAAATATAGTGATGATTTTTTTAAATTTGGATTTAGCTCTACAATGGAAAATGACATAGTTGTTCCCGAGTGTGTAATATGTGGCTTTAAATTAGCAAACTCCAACGTCACTTGATGACTAATCATCCTTCGCTTTCAACAAAAGATAAAAGCTACTTTGAAGGCTCTTTATCATCAAAAATTAAGCAAGTAAAAGTTTTTTGAAAAACAAGTATGTATGTGTGTCTGAAAAGGCTCAAGTAGCTTCTTACGAAATAGCTGTTAACTTAAAACCTCACAATTTGGCTGAAAAAATTATATTACCTGCTTGTCACAAAATTGTTAAATGATTAATGATTGGTGGATCGCCTGATATTGATATTTGCAAAATACCACTTTCAAACAGGGTTCAGAATTTTTCATTTATGAACATTCAAAAATCAACATTCATGATATTTTTCATAAATGAGAAATCTAAAATTTTATATTTATTTTTCACGCGCATAAACGAACAAGAAAAAATGTTCTGCTTATGTTCATACATGAATGCGCACAACAATAATTATTAGTCTTATTCATATGTGATAAATGATAAATTAGCTACTTCTCATTAATGTTCTTTTTCATAAATGTACATGTTCATTTATGAACGTTGAAATTTTATAAAATTTCTCATAAATGAATGTGAAAAAATTTTCTACCTACGATCGCAGTTTACCGTAAAATGTAGTAAAAACACATGGGTACATATTAACACAAAATACAATATTGCAATATATTCTAAAAGAAATAAACAAAAAACATTTTTTTTCCTACATACGCCGACAAGTACGCATTATCAAATATGTGCGTTTATGTACGCGAATGCTTAAGCACATTTTTTTACGATCTTTTCATTTATGAAAAATTATCAAAATTGTACATATTCAAAAATGAACACTTGTGTGTTTCTCATTTTTTCACTTATGAATAGAAAGAAAAAAATAAATCGTCGCATTCATAAATGAGAAAACGCAAAATATTTTTGAGTCTCTCACACATGTATGAGAAGAAGCGGCTAAAAAATGAAATGTACATATTCATACATGTATGAACAGTGAGTGAACACTTCGCTACTCTGCTTTCAAATGATACAACTCATCGCAGAATTAAAGATATGTCAGAAAATATTGAGCAAAATACTGCAAAAACTCTTGCAAATTCGAATTTTGCTTGTTATCTTTTTCTTTGTGTGCCGGCAAATTTTGAAATCGTTAAATATGTGCCGCCACAAAAAAAGGTCGAGAATCACTGACACTACAGAAAAATTTACTTAATACCAAGGTCACACCTAGCGTGTTTAACATCTCAATCGTGTTTAAGCATTAAACACGGCGAATTTGAGGTGTTTTACCATACATTGACGTGTTTTGTTAAACATCTCAAATGAGTTGTTTTTGATTTGAACACGTCGTTAAACACGTAAATTTCCATTACAACTCTGAATTTCATATAATTTTTGGACGTGCTAAGTGCGTTTTTGCCCCTGTAGGGTAGTAGTCTGGGGTTTGGGTTTAAATCCCAACTAAAATAGCTGTTTTCACTACAAAAAATCATTTTTATGGTAAAAAAAGTAGATAAAACATCAACCTTAAACATCTCAATTATAGTGTGAACGGCTGTGTTTAAATTTTAAAACATTTTGCGTAAACACGTTCAAAAACACAAGTGTGAACTTATTATAAGATGGACATTGTTCCGTGATATTTTTCACCGATTTGATTAAAAATTTCAAATTATATCGCCACGAAAAGATTATAGATTTGGTACGCTATGTTGTTTGCTCGGTGTTCAAAACGAAACTGTTTTAGGTATTATGTTGTTTGGTTGTCCTTCGCCAGTAATAATATTACGAAAGTGTTTTACTTATAAAAAATGGAGTCTTCATTACAAAGTATAACACTTATTACAAAAATTTCCCAAGCCATGACTTACTACTAATTTTTCACAACGTACTAAATTTAATGCATAATATTAAGGGAGTTTAATTCATTTTAATTCAAATACATAAATTTAATATAATAATATTATTTAGCAAAATTGTTAAGGCCAAACACACATCTTTACTTCACGAGTTTTACTTTTCAACTAACTAACTATCCACTCAGACGCTGCCTTTTTATATTTGTCCGCTAGAGGTCTAGAAAAATTAAGAATCTTCTTCTCCCTTTGTATCACATTTTGTTGTTGTTGTTGTTGCTATATTATTCATTCAATGTATAGGCGCCTGTATGTCTGTGTGTACTTTTGTTTTTGTTTTTATGCTGATAAAGTTTCTTCCTGGAATTTATTTTAAAATAGTTGTTGTTGTCTTGTGTACATAAGTTTGCTTAGAAAACTACGCAGTTACTAACTACTAAGCATATCTAATTGTTGTTGTTTTCTGTATATAAAATTTCAACGCAGTTTGTAACTAGAAATTTGCTGTTGTCTTGCGTGCATAAGTTTTCTTAGCAAGTTACGTAATTAGAAAACAGCATACCCAGTTGTTCATTTTATTACTTAATTATTTCCTTCTACAACTTAAGCAAGACGCATTCGTAACAATATATTATTTGTGTTTAGCTTTTGTTATATGAACAACTTCCCCAAAATAGCAAAATGTATGCAAACTACAGCACACTCTTAATTCAAAAAATGCCCACTACTGTTATCTACAATGGCATGATTGAGAATGAGAGAGAAATGAAGCCAAAAACAAAAATAAAACAAACAATTTAGATTAAGAATTCAAATTGTTATTGTCTTATTAAGACAAAAGTTCGGCAATTATGAATAAAAAATGATATCTGGGAAATGTCCACTAAGACCACGCTCACTGACAGATGTCGTTTCTTTCATCAAAGTTTTTGATTACTTTTTGGGATAATGGCGGTCCTACTTTATTAATCATATCAAGGATTTTGAGTTTGGCTCCACAAAAAATAATCCAGTGGTGTTAAATCACACGATCTGGCTGTCCACTTAACTTCCCCCCGGGGGCACATGATAGTCTTTTTGGAACCTACTATTCCATTTAGATTTGTGACTTTCGGGGTAAAAGGGAGCCCAGGCCCCTCAAAGACTAGTAGGAGTCATCTGGACAATCCACATATTTCCACGGGAAATCAGTTGCCCCAGAGTACAATATTTGCTCTCTTTAGACAAAAAATGTGCTCTGACTGGTTATTGAGGTTGGCCCCTATATGGGAGTATCGTGGTGGTTGTGGTTTCGGACCCTCGTGAGAGTTTGTGGGTCGGACCATTCAAATGAACAAAATGAATGGTTCAGGTCCAGTGAGTATGAATGCTGGCGTGTTCTTGATAAATAAGAGCTTCATGCGTTCTGGACCAGGAGTTGGAAAGTCTCCAACTCCTCAGCAAGGAGTGAGGGCACGGCCTACTCCGGACTTTCTAAATTGCTACTAGAAGTGACGGGAGGATATACGTATCTGAAGGCCTTCTAGGGCGTAGTTGGTGTCCAATCAACTAAGTGGTTTAACTACCATCTGATTATGACTATATAGTCGGTGCAGATGTAAAACAAATCACACATTGTCCACTTAACTACAGATTGTCGAGAAATTATGCGATCGGTAAATTTGGTTTACAATAAATTGATCTTTTCATTGGCTGTAAGACATGTGCCACCATCCATCTTGAAACCATATGCCAGTGATATCTATATCGTCAGCCCTATTTCGTTAATAACATCACGTATTTTGAGTTGTAACGCTGAAATCGATTCGATTGGATCCGTATAGACTCTGTGCACAAAAAAATTCCGAGATGTTAGATCACACGACCTGGCTAGCCACTTAACTACTGATTGTCGGGAAATTATGCGATCGGTAAATTTGGTGTGCAATAAATTGAACCTTTCACTGGCTGTGTAACATCTGGCACCACATTTCAGTCAATAATAGGCCAAAATTGAGTTGTTTACATTTTGCGATACCGTGATCCATTGACCATTACCGCTTTTCAAGCCTTATCTTGGGAAAAAAAACAGCTCAATCACGCTTACAGAATACATAGCGCACCATCCAGTGAGCATGCAAAGGCTTCTCAATAATCGCTCTAGGATTTTCAGTAGCTCAAATGCGGTAATTTTGCCTGTTGACACAGCCTGACAAGTAAAAATGGGCTTCGTCTAAAAAAATGATTTTTTTTTTTAGAAAAACCAGTCGTGATTCCGCCGATTAAATTAATTGAGCGAATCTACGGCGATGTGAATGGTCGGTTGGCTTCAATTCCTGCACTAGTTGAACCTTGTAAGGCTTGAAAGTCAAATCTTTATGCAAAATTCGAAATATGGCTGTTTTGGACAACCCCAATTATTGAGAATTTAGAAGAATTGATGAATTTCGATCTGCTTGAGCACTGTTGCTCACGGTTGCGATGCTTTCAGTTAAACGACCCGGTCAAACAAGCATTGGTGATCACACAGTTTGCATCGAGCCTGTCAATTCAAATTTAACCTCCAAATTCTTAATAGTGGTGTCAGAAGGACGATAATGTTGTCCGAAAATATCACGAATTTTACGAAATGTAACTTTAACAGAACCACCATTTTCATAGCAAATTTTAATTATTTTAATGCGATTTTCGTAAAAAATTGAATTCATTATAACAATTTCCAATGCACCATCTACTACGAATGTGGCGAAAAAGAATACGTCAAAAGTATCATGCTTTTAGTGTTGCCACAATTAAAAAAACAAACTTCTTTGTGTGTTTTAAACTTGAACCTATTCTGGAGCCCACGAGAATGTTGAATAGCATAACTGCAATGGTTAATGTTAAAGACCCATTAACAGTACAAAAGGAATTGTGAGAATAAACTGTACGAGAATTACACATAGCGATGTTAAATATAACGGTTTTACTTCAATTTTTTATACGAATTTTTGTTTGGAAAATAACATTTTGGCTGTTAACTGACACCACTCAAAAAAAGTCTGGAGATCAGAAAAGAAGAAGAAAATTATAAATTAGGAAACAACGATGGCAACCGGGGGTTTTCTCTTGTACACCTTTTTTAGTGATGCCAAGAAATCCTCTAAAACAGAAGAAAAATGGTTAATTTGCAAAAAGATTAATAATTTCAATAAATGTTGAACTTTAATAAGAAAACTATACAAAAATGGCGCAATTTATCTTTTATAAATTTTTGTACGGAAAAAGGTACATTTTATTAAAGAATTTTTTTTTGGAAGCTGTTTTTAATAAAACTACTTTTCAAAAAAAGATGCTGTTGGGCAGATACTTTTTTAACTTCAATAAATATTGAACTTTATTAATTAAACTGTTTTGAAAGTACTTTTGTTTAAATGCATTTTATAAAAAAAATACCTTTTGTAAGGAAAAGGTACATTTTATTAAAAAATATTTTTTTTAAATCTGTTTTTAATAAGACGACTTTTGAAAAAGTGGTGCTGTTTTTCAGGTACTTTTCTTAAATGTATTTTATAACAGACCCCTTTTTTTAAAGGAAGTAGGTTTATTTTATTTGGGGTACTTTTTTGAATTGTTTTTATTAATGCTACTTCTCAAAAAAAAAAAAAAATATTTTGCTGTTTAGAAGGTTAATTTACAAAAAGGTATAAAATTTCAATAAATATTAAACTTTAATAAGAAAACTATATAAAACTGTGACTGTTTTGAAAGTACTTTTGTTTAAATGCAATTTATAAAAGATACTTTTTGTACGCAAAAAAGGTACATTTTATTAAAAAATATTTTTTTTAAATCTGCTTTTAATAAAATTACTTTTAAAAAAATAACGCTGTTTTGCAGGTACTTTTCTTAAATGCATTTTATAACAGGCACTTTTTTAAAGGAAGTAGGTATATTTTATTAAGGATACTTTGTTGAATTGTTTTTATTAATGCTACTTTTCCAAAAAAATATTTTGCTGTTTAGAAGGTACTTTTTTAAAAGCATTTTATAAAAAGTACTTTTTTCAGGAAAAAGGTTCATTTTATATAAGTTTTTTTATTTTTGAGTTTTATTTGACTAAAGCTACTTTAAAAAAAAGGTACTCTTTTGAAGGTACTTTTTTGCATTTTATAAAAAGTACTTTTTCTGAAATGAACTTTCTTTTATAAAAACATATTTTTTGAAGATAATTTTCTTTTATTTATTGAAGGTACTTTTTTATTCAAGGTACTATTGTAAACAGAATTTTTTTTGTTTGTTTTTTTTTTTAAATTTCTGAAATATGATTGATAACTTTCAGCAATAATTGACGGCCTCGTCGTGTTATTTTATTTTTTGGAAACTGTGTTACATATTTTACTTATTGACGTTTCGATTAATAGTCGTTTTGCAATTACTTCTTCCAGGATAACTGAGTGAGGAATTTTTTGTTTATGATTTAAAGAAGCATCTTCTTAAAAAAAACGAGTAAAATATTAATAAACTTTTTGCTGCTGGTGTTGTTGCTTTATTTTCTTGTTGATGTTGTTGCCCCATAGGCTAATGCAACTTCTTAAGTTTACTATGATTTCTACTTGAGGCGAATTGATACAACCGCTTCCCTTATCATTTAGAGCTTCTGCTTATAGTTGCTAAAATGGACTGTTAGAATCAATTTTAAGTTATTCACTGCATTTTCACTTCGGTCCCAAAACAATGGTCTTTTGGAGTTGATAATCTTTAATCGAGTGAAACAACAATTTCACAATTTGCTCGACATTTTTTTGCAAATCTAAAAGAGAATTGAAGAAACAAGAAAAAAAAATTAGTTACGAATTTGTTGTTGTAAAATGTAAACACACAACTCTTACACATATACATGATGCATGCACAAACACACTTATATTTTTGGTGCGTTAAAATCCGTTTTGAAGAAGTTACAAATAAAAGAAGAATATCAAATCGAAAGTCTTGAATCTTTCTTGTTTTCATATTCCTCTTTTATGTATTCTTCTTTCTTCTTCACTTTTTTTTAGAATAGATTTTGTCGCTTTGTAGTTTTCGTCAAGATGTGTGTGTGTGTTTGTGTGTGTGCGTGTGTGTCTAGACAAGCAATTTCAATCTTTGAAGAATTTACAACTGCCTCAATCTGAGTTTGTGGGAGGTTTGTCTTGAGACAGTCTCAATGCTCTTAAAAAACTAAATGTGACTTGTTTTTTCTTCGGTTTCTGATCTGTTGGGTTTGTTGTTGCTGTCGCTGCTGGTGCTGCTGCTGCTGCTGCTGTTGTTGTTGTTTTATCCTTTTCTATTTCATTTTGCTCAGTTTTTTGTACATCCACTTGAGGTGGCGTTTTACTTTTCTCTTCCTCCTCACCTCCTATTTGCCGCCTTAAAGCGACAAGATCATTAACATTGCCCACCCGCAAGGGGGGTTCTTTTCTCACATCCTCTTTATAATAATTCAATTTTCCAATTTTGTTCTTCATACAACTGCTGCATTTATCATTTTCAGCACAATTACATAATCTTAAGAGTTTATTACAGAGAACCGTTACATTTTGTAGGTCGGTGATGCCAAGTTGTTTTAGTCTAAAACGATTATCATATTGAATTAAAAGTTTCTTCAATTCGGGCGATATGTATGGTGTGTTTTGTATGTCTAATGAAGTACATCGGAAATGTGGACAATTTGTTTGATAGCCCGTCTTGGATTTAATAGATCTCTTTGGCTTTGTACTCATATTTCTGGATTTCTTTTGTGTCTGATACCAAGCAGTTGCCCGTTCTTCCACTAAGCAACTTGATGGGCCACAATTCTCACACAAAAAATTCAATTTATTACTCAAATATATACGATCCTTTTCGAGGCTTTCAATTCCTCTATAAATTTGTTCTCTTGTTCTCTGACTGAAAATGTCACCACAACTTAACAGATTTTCTGTATGTTGTTGTTTTATATCAGACGAGAGAAGGTTAATTGCTTGCGGAAAATGCTTTGTTGGCTCGCGCACTGGTGCCACACGTTTTGGAAACGTCATTTTTTTTATATTATTTATTTTGTTTGCTTAAGTTTGAAATTTAATGGCCATAAAATAGAAAAGTTTTTACAATTTTGAAAAGAAAATGTAATTTTGAATATACGAAACGAACCCAAAATGAATTTATTTGAAATTTTATTGAAGTGTTGCACCTAAAATACTTAAAGTTGAATAGAGTACTACTCAGTTCGATTGTTTAAGTGGCCGTATAATCGGTATTCGCTAACAGGAGATACTTACAAGTCTTTAGAAAGGACAATAATTTTTATAGATAGAACATGAAAACGTTATTTAATTAAAATAATTGAAAACCCAAAAAAATGCAAGGCCAGAATAAAACCTTTTTATTTAGGAGACACAAGTTAACAACAACAACAATTTAGGTGACCCTGTAGGCTAATAGGTAGTATAGTAACTTATAAGACTGGGGTTTTTGTGGGTTTCGATTCCCAACAAAGACCTGGTTTTTGTTTCACTACAAATACAAAATTGACTGTCGGTAGGACTGCTCAGTGTTGAAGCCGTATTCACTGGTCGCTGTGCTGTCTTTTATACTACAGTTAATTGTTGTAACTATCCTTCTACTTTCATCACCTGTCTCATCTCTTCTCCATTCCTTTCCTAAAGAATATAGCAGGGTATTTGGCTAAACAGGCATTGTTGCCTGAAGAACTACTTCTCCTTAAAACAAAAAAAAAAAAAAAGAACAAAAACAACAATTTAAATTTAATTTAAGAAAAATTGGAAAATATTAGCGAACAGCATAAAGGCAACTTTTCAAATGAAAAATTTCTTAAAATAAAACATTTTTCCTAATAGAAACACTTGCGCCAACCGATTCAACAAATTAAAATGATTTTTAAGGCCTTAAATGATTAAAGAAAACCATGCGTCTTTATTTGAATTCTTTCTTATTTTTTGTTTTTTTTCGTTTCGGACCAGCACTTGAGGGATGACGTCTTTGTTTCCTTCAGTAAATCAACTGTGACATGAGTTGTATGATATGCGTGATAAGATTTACGTCAGTAACTAGCTGTGTTAGCCATAGCCTTACGGTGGATCATACCACTGTGGATGAAATGTAGCGGCATTCTCGCCCTAGATACGTATATTCTCCAGTCACTGCTAGTTGCAACTTCGAAAGCTCGGAGCAGGCTGACACTTCCACTGCTTTCCAAAGAGTTGGAGACTATCCAACTCCTTGTCCAGAATGCATGAAACTTAATAAATTTTAAGAACACAACCCCAATCATGCTCACTGAACCTGGACCGTTCGTTGTGTTTATTGTTCACAACTCAAACGAGGGCCTTGAAACCACAACCACTACGATACTCCCGACTGGTCAACCTCAATAATCAGTCAGAGAATAGATAAAAGGCTAAAAAGACAAAAAGTTGAACCCTGGGGCTTTACTGATTCCCGTGGAAATAAAGTAGTATTGTCCAGTTGCCTCCTGCTGGCCTTATAGGGGACTGGGCTCAATTTTACCCCCGTTGACACATGTAATGACGGTGAAATTCCGTCAAAACATATCAATGTGCCCCCGTGATATGACGCGTGTGATATGACTTAATAAGATTTACATCTGCACGTGGCCGTGGACCCTAATCAGATAGTGGATCATTACCACTGTGGATAATATGTAGCGTCATCCTCGCCCTAGAAGATCTTCGGATACGTATATCCTTCGGTCACTCCTAGTTGCAACCTCAAAAGCCCGCAGTAGGCCGCAGCCTTCACTCCTTGCTGTAGAGTTAGAGACTATCCAACTCCTGGTCCAGAAAGCATGAAGCTTAATATAATTAAGAACACGACGGAATTCATACTCACTGGACCTGAACCATTCATTGTGTTCATTGTGAATGATCCGATCTACACAACTCAAACGAGGGCCTCGAAACCACAACCACCACGAGATACTCTCGAAGGGCCAACCTCAATAATTAGTGGGAGAACAGCTGAAAGGTTAAAAAGACAAAAAGCTGAACTTTGGGGGATTTACTGATTCCCGTGGAAATAAAGTAGAATTGCTCAGTTGGCTCCTGCTAGCCTTGTAGGGGACTAGACTCCATTTTACCCCCGTTAACACATGTAATGACGGTGAAATTCCGTCAAAACATATCAATGTGCCTCCGGGAAGGAGTTGTGTGATATTACGTGATAAGATTTACATCTGTGCCTGGTCGTAAGCCGTAATCAGATGGTGATCAAACTACTGGGAATGAAAAGCAACGTAATTCACGCCTTAGGAAGCCGAGGAATAATTCTAGCAAGAGGTGATATTACGTGATAAGATTTACATCTGTACCTGGCTATGGAGCCTTAATCGGATGGTGGTCAAACCACTGGGAATGAAAAGCAAACAGGTCTCTCCTAGTTGCAACTTTGATGATTCCAGAGCAGGGCTGCAAACCACCACTCCTTGCTGAAGAGCTGGAGACTATCCAACTCCTGTCCAGAACACATGTCTAGCATGCTCACTGGATCTAGGAACATTCCACCAGGTAGGTGTTATTAAAGGTGAAATGAACCTAGACACCATAGAAAACTGACCTGTCTGTTATGGGGCCGCGAAACCACAACCACCACGATACTCCTGAAGGGCCAACCTCAATAATCAGTCAGAGAAACAGCTAAATGCCTAAAGAGACAAATAGCGGAAACTCTGCGGGCTACTGATTTTCGTTGAAATAACTAGGAGTTCCCAGTTGACCCCTGCTGCCTTCAGGGGACTGGACTCCCTTTTTTCCCCCAGTTGCACAGGTCTAGATAGTCGAAGTTCTATAAAGACCATATAATGTGCCCCCGGGGGGAATTAGCAACAGGTGATATATTGTACCATCTTGTTGAAATACAGCTACGGTACATCATTGTTATTTAATTGGTAAACGATAAAGTCAGTGATCACCATTAACCGCCAGTTAAAAAAGTGTTGCCAACCGAAAAAAATACAGACGTGTAATTGTGCACTTGTATAAAAACACCCCATATAACGTTGATATATTTCTATGTTTGTATGATCTGCTTAGTTGTTGTCGGTTATTAATTCCTTTTCCATAATCATGACCCCATGGAGGTTCCGGAACCCTATGTATTCTTCTAACATACTTCCACACACACACCCCCCTATTACTTTTATAAGAGTTATGGTTCTCCTTGTGATCCTTTGGGATTATTTAATCCAACTGGTTTATTAGTGCGCAGTGGGGTAGATTTTATATATTTTGGGCAATTAATCAGCTTCTAAGTTTAACGATTCTGAACATCCTGAAACCCAAAGGACAATAACTTATAAACTTTATTTTTTTTTCATAAACTTTTTCATCTCTCATTCACCAGTTTAATTTTTGTGTTTTTTTGCCAAACATCGGACAATATTTTCAAAAATGTTCGCTATTTTTCAAATCTTATTGATTTCCTTCACTACTTACCTGCCACACATATCAAAAGCCCATAATCACGGCTTCATAGTACTCGCCATTGACTGCAATGTCGTTTTTCTTAAATTCTAACAAACTCTTTGCTGTTTTGTTGGGGTGCATTCTTCTTGATAATGCCGGGGATATTTTATGATCCCCAGATGCTGCAATGCAGTTGAACGAGACGAACGGATTATTTTTAGGGAAAATTCTTTGCAACTTCTTTGGAAGCTCAAACTTAGAAGCCGTGTGTTGGCCGCGGTGAGAAGGAGCTTCTGTAAGATCTAAACTTTGAATTGTTTCTTTTAAGTGAATAACCCGAAATCCTTTATGTTAAATAACCATCACGTTGGTGGATGAATTAAATCGTGTTGTGAAAATCGATGACGAGTACAAGCTGTTGGATTAAGTTGCACACTTTTTTCCAGCTCCAGCTACATTCTCCTCGGTTAGCATGGCAAAATAATGGGAGCTATGACTGATATCCACTAGCAACCCAGTCTAACAAACCTTTTGTACAATTTGCTCACTCAGAAACACACATTTTTGGCAACAAAGCGTAGTCATGTTGGAAAAAAGAGAGATGAAGCGTAGTGATTCTTGTTGGTCGCATAGAGATTTGTTAATGATGTGATAAGGTGCACCGGTAGTGAGCCATAATCAGAATGAAAAGCAACGCCATTCACGCCCTAGAAGGCCTTCGACTCCGTGCATCCTCCGGTCACTCCTAGTAGCAATTTCAAAAGCTCGAAGTAGGTCGCAGCCTTTACTCCTTGCTAAAGAGTTGGAGACTATCCAACTCCTGGTCCAGAACGCATGAAGCTTAATATAATTAAGAACTAGACGGCATTGATACTCACTGGACCTGAACCATCCATTCTGTTCATTGTGAATGATCCGAGCCACACAACTCTCACGAGGGCCTCGAAACCACAACCACCACGATACTCCCATATAGGGGCCAACCTCAATAATCAGCCAGAGAACAGCTAAATGCCTAAAGAGTCAAATAGTAAACTCTGGGGCTTACAGATTCCCGTGGAAATATGTGGATTGTCCAGATGGCTCCTACTAGCCTTTAAGGGGCCTGGGCTCCCTTTTACCCCGCAAGACACCAGTCCAGATGGAATAGTAGGTTCCAAAAAGACTATCATGTGCCCCCAGGGGAGAAATTTGTTAATGACTGATGGTCAGTATTTCGGGAAATAGTGTGAATGTGAAGTTAATGTGAAGATTTGTGATTTGTGTGTGATTTTGAAGGAGTCGCCCTGTATTTTTGAGCTGTTCTATCGTCTTTTAGAATCTTACCTGCACAAAATCTATTGCACTTAGTTGACTTAATAGTCCGAAATCCTTTGTGTAAAATATTTATCATGTTGGTGAAAGAGAAAAAGCGAGTTGTGAAAACAGACACTTTTTTTCCAGCTCCAGCTATATTCTCCTCGGTTAGCATGGCAAAATAATGGGAGCTATCCACTAGCAATCCATTCTAACAAACCTTTTGTACAATTTGCGCACTGCAGTCACTCAGAAACACACATTTTTGGCGACAAAGTGTAGTCATGTTGGTAACAAGCTGATTGCCAGTATTTCATACAATAGAAATCTATTAATGTGAAGATTTGTAATTAGTGTGATAGTAAGAAGCAGTCACTCCGTATTTTGGAGCTGTTTCATTATCGCTTAGACTCTTACCTGTATAAAATCCATTGCACTTAGTTGACTTGGCGTAGTTATTTCTCAGGTATCGGAATTTATTATTGTTTTATTGAAGTTGCCGGGAACAGGCTCAAACAGTCTTCAAATGACTGCTGGAGTTTTGAATATGTAAATGAAAGAATTCGCATTTTATTTTTTTCACATTCTAATCCATCAAAAAGAAATGGGTCACCAGAAATCTGAAGGAAGTTAAGTTAAAAGTGAAGAGAAAAAGGGCAGGGTGTAAAATGTAATACTCTTACGTTTTTACGCTTTCTCTCGTCCGAAGGAGATGGCAGGCAATAAAAGGAGAATATTAAAAGGAAATTAAGTCTTGCTCTCCTTTCGATATTCTCCTTTAATTAAAACGCTGCCTATTGTGCGTGATGTTTATGTTGTTATATTAATTTTGTTAACCTGACATTGGAAGCCTTGGCAGATCCAACCTTGTTGTTGTTCTTGTTCTTATTATTAGTATTATTTTTTGTTTTATTGCTTAAATTGTTTTGTTTAATATCTTTTGTCTTTTCCTTAACGTCTTTGTGTACCATCTTCTTCTTTAATGGTTTCGATTTTTTCTTGGGTTCAGTTTTCTTAGTTTCCTTTACGATTTTGTTGCAGGACTTGGATGGATTTCGCCTCCTTTTCATTACGATAATATTATTGGTTGCTCCACCTGTTTGTCGTTTAAAAGCCTCAATATCTTTAACCGTGCCCACCCAGTAGGTCTGGGGCTGTTTTTCATAATCATCATAATCATCATATTCGTCATAGTACTCCTCGTTGTCGTAAATACCTTTATAAGTGACAGCTTTCTTTTTTATTTTTGCTGCATTAAAATCTAAACCCAATTTTTGGCGGAATCTCGCTTCACAATGTTCACAGTGTTTAGAGTTTTTTAGATCTGTGACACACAAGCATTCGTTGGATGGTTCATTCGAATAACCAGACCATTTTTGTTTTAACCAACAGTAACAGCCTGTATCTGGATCAGCTTCCTGGACACTATCTCGAGTAATTATGTTGCGACATGTGCACAAAGGTTTGTATTTATCATAATCATTTTCGCCTGGTTGTTTACGGGATTTACGATGTTTGCGTGAACGCTGTGCTATGCTCTTGGCTATAGCATACTCCTCCTGTTTTCTCATATAACGCAAATCGTGTTCAATTAACTGTTTTTTTAATTCTGGCGAAATATATGAACGACCATCTATATTCTCGATATTGAAAGTAGTCAAATAATATTCAGTGTCTAATTCGCCGCAAACTGTCGATTTTGCTGTGGGGCCAAATTTAGCATTTCTATTTGCTTTGTGTGTTTGATACCAGGCTGTAGCACGGTCTTCGACTACACAGCCCGATTTATTTGCTGCATCACACAATTCCGATTGCAATTTATCAAGAAATTTCACATAACCTGTTTTATGATTTTTATTTCTTTTTTTACAATGATTTTTTTGATTCAAAATTTCCATACAGAGAATCCAATATTTTTGCAGCTCCAGATTGCAGTTGCAAACATTTTGTTTTTGCTTGTAGTTGAATTCTTTGCTGCTTAGGGGGGGTTTCATTTTAATGTTTTTGTTTTTTTTTTTTTGCTATTGTTTAAATTTTTTGCTTCATAACAGCCATAAAATCAAACAGCTTTTTTTTTATCTGTTTGTTTTTAAAGTTGCTCTGGAACAAAAAACAAACACAAATTTTTTATTAGCTCGCCGGAAAAAAAGTTGTTAATTTTTCAAAAAAGTAAACTTAAATTCTAAATTTTTTTTTTTTGTTAATTTAGAGAATGTTAAGAAAATTGAAATAAATAAATAAAAATATTTGTTTAAAGGGTTGCAGCTAAGGGACCTAAAGCTCACAGTCATCTGCACTTCCACAATCAAATGAAACTTAACGAAGAGTAGACAAATTTTTAAAGGATATATTTTAATAAATTATAAAAGTTCTTTTACAATTCTAAATTTATGTTAATAATTTTTGTTTTCAAAAATAAAAAAAATTTTTCCTGAAGAAGCTTTCCATAGGAAAGCGAAATATCGAAAAAAATGTGAATTGTTAATTTAATTTAAAAAGACCTTAAAAAAAAATAAAAATTATTAAAAATTTTTATTCTACGTAGTGTTCCACCCTTTAATAATGTCTGCCCCTTATCACTCATAACATATTGTTACCATTATTTCTTTAATAAACGTTTTGCTGTATTGAGTTCTTTTATTGCAAAAAATTAAATTAAACTACACGATTTTTCACTTTAATTCCCGAATACACACACAAAATAAAAACGATATGGTAACTTTACCACGGCAACGCCTAAAAGAGAAGAGAGAACACCACTAACACGGCAAATGTATATGAAGGAAATGGAAACAATATACACCATAGCGGAAAACAACGGATACAAAAAGCGCCTCGTAGATAACATCAAGAAACAAATTAGAACGAACAAAGAACAGGAGAATGAAAGGAAAAAATGGGCTACATTAACAAACGGAATAAAACAACCGATGCAAATATACTAGACAAACAAGGAGTGTACAAATTAACTTGTACATGCCATTATAGCTACATCGGGCAAACAGGACGAAAAGTTAAGACCAGATTTAGGGAACACATTAGAGACTATAACAGAAAACTACGAGAACCAAAATCAAATCCAGAATCAAACTTTGCGAACCATATATTTAACAACAAATGTACACCAGGACATATAAAGACAACGGTTAAACTGCTTCATACACAGCACAAAGGAAGGAGACTAAATGTATTAGAAAACATGGAAATATACAAACAGAAAACATTTGACGGACTAATAATAAATGAACAAATAAACACTGCTTCGGACACAATATTTGAACCGTTGAAACATTTTTACAGGAAAACGGACACTACACCAACACAAAAACGTTACGCAGGTGCACAAGACCAAAGCAATAAAGAACATCATAAACGTACAATTACAGATTATTATGTCACATAAAAAAAAAGAAAAAGAAAAAAAAAACCCAATAGGTTCACACATAAACAAAAACGGACAACAAGCATGATCGTAAAAGGGAGCGACAAATTAGGTAAAAAGAGACAAACGAAAAAGGAGAGAGAGAGAGATGCAGGCAAAAAAGACAGAAAGTGACGAACGCAATAACACGAAGGGAGACACGAACTATATAAACACAACTGACAATAGAACGCAACTAGTACAAAAAGAACACTGAAGATGGCAAACAGCCGAAACCGGTTTGTTCACAAACCAAATTTGACGAGGGTCGACGGAAAACCGTACCCTAAAAGATGCTTTATTATTTTAAAGTCTTTATTCAATTATGTTTCCACTTGAATTCAACTCATTTGTCCAGCTAAACTCGCATATACAAGAATATTCTACTTTAATATCATTCCATACTGTTGTTGTTATTATCATTCAGTGTAGACAACTGTTTGAATGTGTTTGTTGTTTTTATTTTCTGTTATTAAACTTATTTCTCTAAATTCCTTATAAGCATATTGTGTTGTAGTCTTGTGTGTATAGAATTTCTTAGAAACTACATTAGTTCGTTTACTTTTTTGCTGATAATTATTTTCTTTTTTTTTATTTATTTATTTTGTTCGACCTTTTAGGAATGTCTATTTCACTTTTCTTTTTTCTCCGGGCTCTAGGTCAATAATATTTATTCAAATAAAACTCTTTTCAATATTTAATGAAACGGAAAAGAGTTTTATTTGAATAAATATTATTGACCTAGAGCCCGGAGAAAAACGAAAAGTGAAATAGATAATTATTTTCTTCAAACAACTTTACTCAAATTCCTGAAGAAGGACAACGAAGGTGTCCGAAATATCGAATGAAAATAAAAACAATATTTAATGAAACGGAAAAGAGTTTTATTTGAATAAATATTATTGACCTAGAGCCCGGAGAAAAAAGAAAAGTGAAATAGATAATTATTTTCTTCAAAAACATACACAAAACATCTTCATAACAATAGGTACACGCATATGTAAAAAGGAAGTATACAATGTGGACACCCGTCAAGTTTTTTTATGTTCACTCGTTCGTTATTATATTTTGTATAAATTTCAAGTTACTTGCTAATATCTGTTTTAAATAAGAGTTCATTCATATACGCTAGAATCATTGTTTCTAGCGGGGCACCCTTTATTTTATTTTTGCCTGTCGCTATAACGGAGACAGTATTATGTGTAAATTTTCTATAATTGCCTACAATTTTTTGAAATATACTTAAAAATTATGTCTGTATGGGGACACCCTTTAATTTTCAACTTCTTTTAATTTTATTATGTGTTAATTAGTATCTGCCTACAATTTTTTGAAATATATAGTTGTATATACTTCAAAATGATAACTATAAGGGGACACCCTTTAATTTCATAAATTAATTTTTCATACATTTTTTGGAAATATAAGGTTATGTATAACTGAAAATAAAGTCTTTATGAGAACAATCTTTAATTTTCAATTAGGCTTCTTATGGTGAACATAATCCTAGACACTAAATGCAAATGCCCAACTATCTCCCTACAATTGTTTAAAATATAAAGTTTCTTGCTAATGGGGGCACCCTTTTACTTTCAACATTCGCTATACTTGTCACTATAGCAAACAGTATATGTATATATTTCCAATGAGTGCCTAAAATTTTTGATATTGTGATGTTGTCTATGAGAAAATGGCGGCTCTATAGGCACACTCTTTAATTTGCTAATTTAAATTTTATGCTTGTCATCATAGCGCACTTAATTCTGCAGAGCATGTGTGAATTTCAATTGTATGCTTGCAGTTGTTGCATGTCTGTGGGGCACCCATTAATATTTTATTTTTATTCTTGTAATTACAAATGCCACATATTCTGTGATTTCTGACTGTAGCAGATTAAAACATAGGCCATATAGGTGAATATTACGTTTGTTTGGGGACACTCTTTAATTTTTCCATTTTATTTTTTCTTCTACTTTTTTTAACCTAACATTGTATTTTATGGAAATTTCTTATGTGTGCCTACAATTTTTCGAAATATATTAACATATGTGGGAATATTATATCTCTATAGAGGACACCCTTTAATTTTTTATTTAACATTTTGCACATAGTAATACAGATCGTGAGTTAATTTCAAGAGTATACCTGCAACGGATAAAAAATAATGGCTTATACATACGTGGAAGTTATATGTTTATGGAGTACCCTTTAATATTTTATTTTTATTCTTATAATTACAGAGGACATATATATATTCCATGTTTGTTTTAAGTGTCTATCTATATCATATGTAAATATTACGTCGCTGTGAGCACACCCTTTAATTGTCCATTTTATTTTTTCTACTTTTCATTGGGTTCGCTACATTGTATTATGTGATTATTTCTTATGTCTGCCTACAATTTTTGTAAACATATAGACGTATAAGTAAAAATTTTAGCTCTATAGAGGGACACCCTTTAAAATTCTATTTTATTAATAATACATGTCGTTAAACCGTCCGTTGTACTGCAAATTTCTAACTTCCCAGCTTAAAATATGAGGCCATGTAGTAGAATTTTTCATCCCTATAGGGACACCCTTTAAATTTTAGCCAGCAAAAATAATGTAAAGAAGTAGAATAATGATAAAAATAAATATTATTTTTTAAACAAAATTAATCATAAGTATAAGGCCTCAATGAGTTAATGT
This sequence comes from Trichopoda pennipes, assembly GCA_030448955.1. Classification (NCBI taxonomy): domain Eukaryota; kingdom Metazoa; phylum Arthropoda; class Insecta; order Diptera; family Tachinidae; genus Trichopoda; species Trichopoda pennipes. The sequence goes on along the minus strand of JASKUP010000056.1, from coordinate 2,051,460 downwards.
TGGTCCACCCTTTATATATAACCCTAAAAAGCTTTCCAACCCACAATAAAATTTTGTTTTACAAAGATTCCTTAAACCTACTGCATTGTGCTGAATTTTAAATGGAAATATAAATATAAGCCTTAAAGTATGCAACATTTCAGTATTATTATTATTATTATTTATAGACATAAGGCAACCAAAAATTAAATTAAACTAAAGAAAAATCTAATTTTCCAAACTTTTTATTTGAAATTACTAAATTTATTTATTTTATAATTTTTCCAGAATTGTGTCCGCCATACAGGCAACATTTTCATTCCTCGTTGGTTTTATTGTTTGCAAATCAACGTGCAGCAAAACATTCATTTATGCCTCCCATTGTCTAATGGAGGGTTATGGTTGGTTTGGCACTGCCTACTTTATGTACGATATATGGTCGATGTATAAAGTTCATACACAAAAAATTGCCGATAAATTGAAACTAATGAAATTGACTTCGTCGGCATTTTTTACACCGAAACGATTAAATGGCCATAGCAATGGTGGTCTATATGATAAACATATTGCACGCACTTTTAATGCGAATGGTCAACGTATAGTGGCCTTGAAAGATGATTTTATTAAGGACAACAATGATGACGATGATGAGGATGATATGCAAAATTTAAGACATCATGAAGACGATATCTATGATTATGATGGTGAAACGGTGCAAATACCAGAAAATGGTAAATGGGGTTTTCTTAAGTATGTTATCACACATCCCGTAATGATGATACATCATATATTTGTGGGTACAGTGGGATTATTGGTGGTCACAGTAAGTAAAATAATAAAATAAAATTATTGCATTTCAATTATTTTTTATTTCTTCATTTTAGTATATACGCGGTGGCGGTCATTGCATTTACAGTTACATGTTTATGATGGAATTCTCTACTCCTTTTGTTTCCTTGCGCAGTATTTTAAGCACTTTGGGCATGAAAGAATCTCAACCGTATATTATTAATGGTTTGTTTATGTTGCTTTCATTCTTCGTGTGCCGCGTTCTGATGTGGCCATATGTTATGTGGCGTTATAGTTTAGAAATTAATTCTACTATTTGGCAGGCCATCACTGGCCTACCTATTGGCTGTATTATTGGTATACTAATATTATTTCTACCACAAATCTATTGGTTCTTTTTGCTGATTAAGGGAGCTATTAAGGTAAAGATCTTGAAAGAAACACACATTCTTTTTTTTACACACATTATCGTTTTGCATCTGTGTTAGAAGAAGAAGAGACCTGCTTAACGCAGACTGCAGTATCGGTAGAGCGTTTGAAAATACTTCAAGGTTTTTTTTAGAACGACTGCGTACATCGCAATAAATTTTTATATTGTACACGCTTGCTTGCGGTTTAGAACCTAAAGGAGGTTTTTATAGAGGTATAGAACTGAGAAATGGAATAAAAATGAATATTGTTAAATTGATATGAAATTAACTTTATTCATAAGACAATTTCTGGCATTATAATTTTATATAATACTAGCGTGCCCGTGACTGCTTTGCAAGTCATTTGTGGTTTGTTTTTATTCTGCAGTGTTCTTTTTTGTGTGCGCCAAAAAATTCAATCATTCAAGAAAATTAATCAAAAAGAACACAATTTCTTTTTTTTCGTTTTTATGTTTTTTTTTTAATAATTTTATTTTTTTCACAATTCAATATTTTTGTGTGCTTATATAATACGTCTTATTCTATTGGAATGCTTTTACATATACGACATTCTTCGTTTGATTTAGGTTCGCGGTATAGGCAAACAAAGCACGTGAACGTGATACATATAATTAACCGTGCGAAAAACAGGGATCATTGCAAAAGCAACACGTATGGGGAACTAAAGCCATTTAAAATCAAACGGCAAATCTGGAGGAATCATAGGAATGCGTGTTATCAACACATCCTCGCCCTTATATTTTCCTTTTAAAATGTTTGCTTCAATCACATTTTTCATGACTTTTTTGACTACTAAATGTGTCTCATTGCAAAGTCGTGGCTGGCAGATATTGCTAAACAAGATAATTGGTACACCAACTTTCACTTGTAAGCGGTGGGGCGGCAGTCCACATAACTCAAGCGAATTTTAAAATTCGACTGGATTATTTACAACATCGCCTTGATGAGTAACTGAGTCAACCGATTTGTAGGTAAACATTTCCCCGGGAATGTCATTAAAAATTGTCACATTGATATCTGAAACATCTGCATTTTTCGCAGCTAAGATAGCTCTTTCCCCCAACCAATCATGGTTTCTAAAATTTTTTGCAATACCGGGAAATACGTTTGTGACCAATTCTTGTTTTGATTGTGCAAAGTGGCAAAAATTATCTGGAAGCGTAATCATTTTGTGGTGCAAATGCCCCATTCCCAATATCTGATAATTGTTTTGAAAAAAGTTCGGCTGATGGATCATTTCGCAATTGAACACGCAAATTACACACATACACACACAAAATGCAACAGAATATGGAAAACAAAATTCCAGAGTAGCGAAGTGTTCACTCACTGTTCATACATGTGTGAATATGTACATTTCATTTTTTAGCCGCTTCTTCTCATACATGTGTGAGAGACTACAAAATATTTTGTGTTTTCTCATTTGTGAATGCGACGATTTATTTTTTTCTTTCTATTCATAAGTGAGAAAATGAGAAACACACAAGTGTTCATTTTTGAATATTTACAATTTTGATAATTTTTCAGAAATGAAAAAATCGTAAAAGTATGTGCGTTAAGCATTCGCGTACATAAACGCACATATTTGGTAATGTGCAATTGTCGGCGTATGTAGAAAAAAAAATGTTTTTTTTATTTCTTTTAGAATATATTGCAAAATTGTATTTTGAGTTAATATGTACGTTCATTTATGAGAAATTTTATAAAATTTCAACGTTCAAAAAAACATTAATGAGAAGAAGCTAATTTATCATTCATCGCATATGAATAAGACTAATAATTCTTGTTGTTCGCATTCATGTATGAACATAAGCAGAACATTTTTTGTTGTTCGTTTATGAGCGTGAAAAATAAATATAAAATTTTAGATTTCTCATTTATGAAATATATAATGAATGTTCATAAATGAAAAATTCTGAACCCTGCAAAATTCTCTATTTGTTTGCACATCCATTTGCTATGATGAACATGAGTATATTTCGATTTGTATTGCCGTCGCATTCTGTGCAAGCATACACACACAGCAACGTACAAATGAAAACGCACATTTCATTTGATACAAAACCATTGAGTCAAAGTATGCAATGGAAAAAAGATTTTATTTTTTTTTTGGAAAATTTGTCTTGTGTCAAACACGCACTGTGGACGCGTTATTGTGCGTAAACGCATGAAACAAAGATACAAATCAGCGAACGACCATTACGAAGGTACTGTGAATGATGGAAATCCGACGGCGCATCTCGTCAAACACTGGCAACCAACGGACAGCTATTTTGGGCTTTATTTTTATATATATAGATGAATGACTTCCGGCATATGACCGGCACGACTGACTTGAATGTGGTGTAAGCTACGATGACTTTTTGAAACAGTAGTAGCCGCATATCGGCAATAACGAGGCGAATGTTATCCTCCAAGTGGTCAATCGTTTCGGACTTATCAGCGAATAATAGCGGCCCTACATATTCCCACAGAAATTAGTTTAGCGGCGTTAAATCGCATGATTTTGGAGACCAATTCACTAGTTCGAAGCGTAAAACTATGGAGTTACCAAACATTTTCTTCAAAAATAAATTTTGGCACGTGCTATCTAACGTGGTGCGCCGTCAGTAACCATAGCTATATAACGCTAATGGTCATCATGACTGTAACGTTCTGACCATCATTGTTTTTAAATAAGTACGGACCATTCATTCAACCAGCTTATAAAGCACATCACACAGGCAGTTTTGCTGGATTTAAGGGTGTCTCAACGTACACGCCAGGATTATCATCACTACAGATACGGCAATTTTATTTATTCAAACTATATAACGAACTATATACTAAATATTATACTGAACCATATACTAAATTACTATATACTACTGTACTATATACTGAATTAATACTATAAACTACATAGTGAACTATATACTAAATAATTTACTGAACTACTATATACTGTATTGCTATATACTGAACTATATGCTAAACTATATACTGAACTATATTACTGAACTATGTACTAAATACTAAAATAATCAAAATCGGGATCTACGGCAATTTTGTTTTACACCCAACTTGCACAAATTGGAAGCGCCGTGCAGGCGTGAATCTATTCACGTTGAAAAACCAAACCAAACTAAACATAAAATCATTTGTCAGCTGACAAAATTTCCTTCCATCAGTTAAAAAAGGTGCTGCCTACTTAAAGTTCTATACCTCTACAGAAAATACTCTCTATAAAATGGCGATACTTAGGTTGGTGTTGAGAAATATAATTTGTATGGAAGAAAAAAATCGAAGCATCCTTAAGCCCTAATAAAGATATAAAAATTTTTCTGATGATAGGTAGCCAGGCAGTGTTTGAAGGCTTCAACTTTCATATGAAGTGAAATTCGTTCAACCTAAACTAACATACTCACTAGGTTGATAAGCTTTTCAGCAATGTCGGAAAAAAGGCGCAGTGATTGTTGAACGAAAAGGGGAATTGGAAGAGTTTTAATAGAGTGTAAGCGGGGTATATTTCAGTGGGATTAACAAATTTAAACTATTCAGCCAGATTATAATTAATCAAATAAGCAAAATGTTTCCTAAATTTTGCGCTGTCAAAAATGTTTCAGGACAAAAAAAGCTAAACATTTTTCGGACACTGAAACCATAAATAACCGAGTCCTATTTTCATGTATCAGCAGATTGTGCTTTCTGGCTGAAATTTCTGTCATGTCTAGTACGGATGCGCTTTTCTTCTTAAAATTTTTCTTTCGCACCATAATTTTTATGATGTAATAAAAATGAAGTAGGTTTCATAACCTTAAAAAAATTTTTTAACCTCAAAAAAATTGTTTTCTTAATAAAAGATTTAATTTGTTTTTATTAATTAATTACTTTTATTGCATTAAATAGGTCTTCTTCCCACCATCTACTACAACGAAAACGTCTCTCACCGATGTTAACTTGCCACCAAAACTTAATGGCAATGTGAACTATTCTGTATCAAATGGCTCTTTAACAGCAACTTCGACAACTAATGGAAATGGTATCACACCTATTTTCACAAATCACACAAATAAAGCTAAACCCACCTAATTACTAAATAAGCTTATTTTAATTAAATAATTAAATTATTGTTAGAAAAACAAAAAATTAACAAACAAAAAAAAAACTATAAAAAATAATTATTTAATTAACATAAATTAAAATTTAATTGTTAAATCTTACAACTAACTATTAATTTAGTCATTTAGCTAAATGGATAACAATGCACCCACTTACATAACTTACACAATTTATAATTTAGTATGTTTTTAATATTTAAAAAAAATATTTTTTTTTATTAATATTTTGTTTGTTTACTTTTATTTAAAATTAAAACTAATTTGTAAATAATTTGCTTAAGCACAAGGTCTTTGTATATTTTAATTTAATTTTTGTTTTTTACCACACCATTAGGTGGCTAAACATAAAAAATGTATTATACATTTTTCCTTTGGTGTGGCGAAGTATTGAAAATAAAAATAAAATTTAGTTATGTTTATATAAAGATCTATTGCTTAAAAATATTATTTATAAAATAATAACAAATTAAATTAACTAAAATTATTATTAAAAATAACTTTTTTTTGTTTGAGGTCTAAATTAAGACTTCCACATAACTTAAAAAATTAACTTTGAATTTTTCAAAACGCGAAATTATTAAAAAAAATATTTCCGTATATTTAAAAAAAAAATATTTTAAAGTATTTTTAAAAGCATTTATATTTTAAAAATTATGAATTTATATAAATTTGTTTTATTAGTGTGATTGTATATTTTTTTTTTCTTATCAAAAATTTTATTTTGTCATTATTATTTCAGATATTCAAAAAAGGTAAAAGAAAACCAGGGCAGTAGTGATCGAAATTGTTTTCGAATCTTCAAAGAATTTCGAAAGTAAAGAAAAAAAAAGGAATTTAAAACCAAATTAATTAAATTTCAATTTATAAAAGTAAAAACTGGACCCCGTTTTAGTTTTGTGTTGTTATACTTTTTGTGCGGTTCTATTTGTAGAAGAAATTTCTTTATACCATCCACCCCCGGTTTTTTTTTATAATTTGTTGAAAGGAATTTCTTTTTACATTTTGTTTTTGTTCAGCGTACACAACAAAATTATTGATTAAAGACAATTTTTCCCTTTTTGCGCTCTACACTTTGCGCTTAAATTTAGCATTTTTACTCTAGGGCCAGAAGCGTTTAGCTTAATCATAAGTTGCTCCTAAAGTTGGTTAGCTTTTGCTTTAACCGGCGAAGAGTTTAGCAGTATGTTCGTTGCTAAATAAAGTTTCCAACACTCTCCTTCTGAATAAAATTTATTTTTGACATTTTTGGCTTAAAATACTAAAAGTATTATTTTTATTCATCATATATAAAAATCTTCAACTGGCATTTTCCTTTTTTTGTGATGTTATGTTCGGAAAAACATATGATTGTTTTAACTCGCATGATTGCATTCGAACACTTGCAACTAACGAATGGCATCATTAGATATTTCGATAACGGTTATTTGAGCACGAATCAGAGACTTTTAAAAACAAAATAAAAACTCGTACATTCGAATAAAAATTCGCTCGTATACTAACGAGTATTTTGACCATAGTTCTTAATACTTAAGACAGCTTAAGTTTAGATAGCATTTCAAATAGTTATAATCTGCTTTTATTGTATTTTGTTCTTTTATTTTTTTCATTATTCAAACAATTCAATATTCAAAGTTTGAAAAATGTTTTTTTGAGGTTAAATCAGAAAATTTAAAAAATTAAATAAGAAAAAAATATATTTTTTTTTCGATTGAGCATACATGAAATATAATAAAAATATTAAAAATTAATTAAAAACAAAAAATATAATTTATTTATAATTATATAAGATCCGCCAAATAACTTTTTTTTTGTTTTAAATGCTATAAACAAAACTACACAGCTTCGGCAGTGTGGCACGTAGCGCCGTCCTGTTGAAACCAAATGTTGCCAATATCCTCCTCTTCAATTTTTATGAACAAAAATTCGTTCAACATGGTCCGATCGAGGGTAACGGCCACTCCTGAAAAATGGGCCAATTATGCTTCTGGAGCAAAATCCCCACCAAACAGTGACTCGTTTTGGGTGCGTCGGCTTTTAAATGTATGCGTGCGGGTTTATTGTGCACTAAATGCGACAATTTTACGTGTTTACATGATTTTTTTTTTGTAAAATCGGCATCTTCTGTAAGTCGATAGCAGGCCCACTAAGCGAAACATTGTTCAAGCGTATACACAACCATATTCGTTCAGCGGAAGGATAAAACTAATTATCTGTCAAATCAAACATGAGCTAAGTGTTATCATTCACGAAATAAGCACAAGTTGGAAAATATAAAACATTAGATTGCAGACCCGTTATATAATTTATGCTTCACTATACTACCCACCTCAATAATCACAATATAAAAAAAAAGACACAAACTAAATATAAAAATATTGTTATCATAGACTTCATGCATGAGCGATAATTTCTATAACTACTTTGGAGAGAAGCCACTATTCCCGGTCCAAAGCCAGCAGTTTTCCCTTAACAACTTTGTTTATTTAATAATTTTTTTTAAGTAACCCACTTCCAATTGGAAGTTTTCCATTTTTATTTAGCAACAGATATCAGCTAATAAACATTTTTTCTTCACTTCGCCTTCCCATTTGTGAAAAATAAGCAAATAAATTATGAAGAGAATAACGTTTTGCATAACATAAAAAACACAGAATTTAAAATGGGACCTTAATTCATTTAGTGTTAGGACTAACTTACTTAAAACTTTAGTTCTCAATACAATTTTTTCTGTTTCTTTTGTTCTTCGTTTTAATTTTTTTTCTCAATTTTTGGGTCATCATAATTCAAATCGATGACTACAAGCGGTTTTACAAGCAAAAAAAAAAGTAATATGATTTGAATTATTAAAGGCTTTGAATTTCAACCAAATTGCATTTTACCGTGTATAATAACGGAAAATGAATGAAATAACGGAAAATGAAATAAGCAAATAAATAAGGGAAACGAATAAACATTTCCTTATTTTTAGAATGTTAAAAAGTGTCTTTGACTTTGTTTAAGTCTGTTTAGAAAATTTTCCAACTGTTGAATTATGTCTACGAGGGTTGTTTGATTATGTGGGATTATATGCGCAACTAACTGTAGTATACGCCTTCTTTCTCTTCTATGCTAATTTTATTACAAATTTTAATTAACGGGGTACTTTTTGGGAAAGCGTAGCGTTGCTTTATTTGAGGTTCATACAAGAATTTCCGTTTGAACATTAAACACTAAATGAAAAATTTATTCATTTAAGGCTATCTCGTAAAAAGGTTTAATTTATAAAAAGAACAGAAAATAAATTTATTTATTGTAAATTTATTTATTATAAATTTGTTATAAATTTATTTATTTTAAATTTATTTATTTTAAATTTATTTATTATAAATTTATTTATTTTAAATTTATTTATTTTAAATTTATTTATTACAAATTTATTTTTAATAAATTTATTTATTATAAATTTATTTATTTTAAATTTATTTATTTTAAATTTATTTATTATAAATTTATTTATTTTAAATTTATTTATTACAAATTTATTTTTAATAAATTTATTTATTATAAATTTATTTATTTTAAATTTATTTATTATAAATTTATTTATTTTAAATTTATTTATTACAAATTTATTTTTAATAAATTTATTTATTATAAATTTATTTATTTTAAATTTATTTATTATAAATTTATTTATTTTAAATTTATTTATTACAAATTTATTTATTATAAATTTATTTATTATAAATTTATTTATTTTAAATTTATTTATTATAAATTTATTTATTTTAAATTTATTTATTATAAATTTATTTATTATAAATTTATTTACTATAAATTTTTTATTATAAATTTATTTACTATAAATTTATTTATTATAAATTTATTTTAAATTTATTTATTATAAATTTATTTATTATAAATTTATTTATTTTAAATTTATTTATTACAAATTTATTTATTATAAATTTATTTATTATAAATTTATTTATTTTAAATTTATTTATTATAAATTTATTTATTATAAATTTATTTATTTTAAATTTATTTATTACAAATTTATTTATTATAAATTTATTTATTATAAATTTATTTTAAATTTATTTATTATAAATTTATTTTAAATTTATTTATTATAAATTTATTTATTTTAAATTTATTTATTATAAATTTATTTACTATAAATTTATTTATTATAAATTTATTTACTATAAATTTATTTATTATAAATTTATTTTAAATTTATTTATTATAAATTTATTTATTATAAATTTATTTACTATAAATTTATTTACTATAAATTTATTTATTATAAATTTATTTATTTCAAATTTATTTATTATAAATTTATTTATTATAAATTTATTTATTATAAATTTACTAAAAATAAATTTACTAAAAATAAATTGATACCAAAATCCTTCAAGTTTTAAAAGTATTCAAAAAGCAAACTAAAAAATTTAGAATTTTAAAAATAAAATCTCAAAAAGTCTGCAAAACCATTAAAATGAATTAAAATTTTAGTTTATGTAAAAACTAAATCAATTTAATTTTTATTTAATTGTTTATACATTTTACTGGAAACGCCACCGAATGGTAAGACGGAATTCTAGAAAATAAAAATAAAATTTATTTAATATTTATATCAAAAATAATATAAATGTTTTTATAAAATATTAAAAAGGTTAATAAACTATAATAATAATTTTTCTTGATAGTCTAAATTGGGTTCTAGATCATTTTTGGAATAGAACCTTCAAAAGAGAAAAAAGTTCTACTTGAATTTCAACAAACCCCCGAATTTAATGTCGTAAATATTAAAAATAATAAAATTTTCATTTATTATTAATGCTCTACCTTATTGAATTCTTTGCAAGAATTCTCGTTTCATTAAGAAAATTGGTAGAACTAAAATATGCGAAAAACTATAATAATCCAATTCAGTGAATTTATTAACAATAAAATTTATTTACAATAAAATTATAATCTCAATAATTACAGGACTTAATTTTTGAAAAACAGTTTTATTGATTAAAACAAAATAAATTTAATCTTTAGCCCAACTAAGATGTTATTAAAAAAATATTATTTAAGCTCTAAAAAACTAATAAATTAATATTCTTTGCACAAGTAAAAAAATGCATTTTTAAAAAATTAATATTTTTCTCTTACATTAAAAAATATAGTTAAAAATTGTTTTGTTTTTTTTTATAAATTAAAAGATTTAAGATTTATTTAATAATAGTCAAAATATTTTATTAATATTTTATTTTTTAAGCACTAGGGGTTTTTTTACAAAAAAGAAAATTAAAATGTTTTATAAAAAAAAATTAGTGCTTAAAAAATAAAATACTAATAAAATATTAAAATTAATATTATTATAAACAATCAAAATATTCTTCCTTTTTATTAGTAAAAAAACATTTTAATTTTTTTTTAATTTTAAAATCATATAAAAAAATATTAAAATGATTTAATTTTTATTAAAAAATACACAAAATCATTATTTTTTATTTAGAGCTATAACCAGTTTAATTATTAAATATTAAAAAAGGCAATGAAAAAGTGCAAAACGATTAATTTTTTTTTTCATATAAAGATTAAAATTTATATTTAAATTCTAGCAAAATTCTAAAAAGAAGCCATAAATTTAAGCTGAGACGGGGCTATTTTTTCGTTTATTAAAATCTACAAGCTTGGATGAAAAAATATTGAAAAGAAGTGAAAAAGGAAACAAATGAAAAGGAAAACTACATTTGTCTTAAATTATTCAACTAAAATTTTTATATAAAAATCAAAAAAAAAAGACATAATTTTTTTTTATAAATTAAAAAATTTGATAACAATATTGCTTTTAATGTTGTTGTTGCATAAAAAAAATACAAATACCTAACAAAATCAAAGCAGCTATTTTGTGTAAAATGTTATAAAAACGTTTATAAACTATTAAAACAAAAAACCCCAAACAAAAGTTATTTATTTAATTGTCTATATTTAAAACAAGAAAATATTCAAAATAATTAAATAACAAAAAAAAAAAAAAAAACAAAATCTCAAATTATAATTGTATTGTAGCACAAGGAAAGAAGTACAATTTGTAAGTTTTGGAAGAAATATTTAAAATAAAAAAATTATACATTAAATCAAAATAAAAACAAGTAAATCTTATTTATAAAAATTAAAACCTGAAATATTAAAAAAAACTTTTGTTTTAAAACTTTTAATAGACTTTTTCCAAAATTATATATTTTATTATTTTTTTGGAGCTTTTGATTATTTACTACTTGAGATGACAGTTTATAATTTTATTTTTTTTTTAATAAAAAAAATAATTAAATTTAGTTTGTGATCTTAAGCCACAATAATTAATTTTAATAATAAATAAATTTTGTAAAACGCGTAGACAGTTAAAAAGTATAGAGAAAAAAGACTACTGAAGATGGCAAATAGCCGAAACCGATATGTTTACAAACCAAATTTGACGCGGGATGACATAAAATCATGCCCTTAATAGAGCTTAAACTTTCAAAGTGTAATTACTTTGTAGTTTTTCAAGGTCAAGACCATATTCGGTTAAAAAATTCTGCAGAAACCGTTTATTCCAAGCACAAATAACGCATCCTTTAATGTACAAACCACACCTCACACCAACTTTAGTCAAACACCCAATGCTATGAGACATCATTTACTTACATACTTTTTGCATTAAATCTAATAGTACTTTTATTTGGGTACGGTTTTCCGTCGACCCTCGTCAAATTTGGTTTGTGAACAAACCGGTTTCGGCTGTTTGCCATCTTCAGTGTTCTTTTCGTACTCCTTCTTTTCTAATAGTCCCCTAAGCGGGACAATCACAAAGCGTGTGCTCCATTTCGTCAAGAGGATGCATTATGCAAAATATCCGACTTTGACAATAAAGATGTAATGAAAGAATTTCACTTTTATCACAAGCCGTTGCCAGCCAGAAATATATTCCAAAATGTATAATCGAACAAGTTTCTTCAACGGCCGGATAAAATTTGTAATTTTGCATCGGAAATTACCTTTAATTGCTTTTTATTTAAGATTACGTAGTCATTTTGTGATGCTGTTTAGTTTTATTAAAGTTCTCTTTATGAAAAAAATAAAACAATTTCTGATTTAACGTTAACATTCTAAAGAAACAGAGGTTAACATATTTGAACAGTGCTACCTGTAATACTGTTTAATTGGTAATGCTAAGTAACGAGAAACAATGGTCGTGAAAGGTAAACCAATGTTTTCATACATATATTGCTAACATTCTGGATACTCTATGTATGGCTAACATTTTTGAACACTGTTACCGAAAACCTGCTTTATCTGTATTGGTATTCCAATGTTTTTGTTAACATTTTCAATAGGCTATGAATGGTTGACATTTTTGGAACAGTGTTAGCTGTAAAACTGTTTAATCTTTAATGTTAAATAACTAGCAACAACGGTCTCGAATGGTAAATCTATGTTCTTAAAAAATATTCTATGTAAGGCTGACATTTCTGAACACTGTTGCCCTGACCTGCTTTATCTATAATGTTAACTGACAATAATAATCTGTACAGCTATTCCAATGTTATTGTTAACATTTAAAATTTTTGAAAAGTGTTGGCTGTGAAACTGTTTAATCATTAATGTTAAGTAACTAGTAATTTCCTACTAAGAAAAAAGTAGAAAAGTAGTATAAACTGAATTTAAATTTTATTTAAAGGAATTATTTTGCCGATTTGTATAGAGTAACGTCGCCAAGTCATTACATGAATAAAGCCTTCATAAAGTAATGTGGTATAAACCTTCCTTATAAAATTTATCTTCAATTACCTACAAGCAGAATTTTTTTATTATAGTTTACAGTGGTGCTCCTACAGATGAAAACTTAAATTATTAATTCGGTTTTTATGTTGCTACAAGACAATATGACAAAAATATGTTTATTTTGTTAATTCCTTCACTAAAAACTTCAATATAAAAGTACAACAAAAGATAATAAATCCGAAAATTTTAAACAACTCACAAATACTCATCAGCCGATGCTACAGCGCAGTCTACTGAATGTCTTTAAGAAATGCTGACAATGAAGCGGGAATTGCTGTTCAACACTGCTGATTTACGAAGAAAGATAAAGTTCTTTATAAATAATGTTGCACATAATGCCGCTAGTGATTGCCGATTGTTGCGAACGTCGACCAATTGATGTTCCAGGCTCATATGAAACATTTTGCTGTTCAGCGGCTATTTTCACTACGGCCACCACGAGCGTATTATTTTGGGTTTTTGCCAGCAACAATACCTTAAGCTTCAAAATTAGTATTTTAATAACGCACAGCGGTCGCAGAAGGAGCCTAATTACGAGGAAACAGCTGCGGGAATTTTACGAATGGATACAGATAAATTTTTATAATAAATTTTCACAATTTAAATTCTTTGCTCACGAGTGTAATGTTTCTTACTTAACATTTCCCGACTTTTCACTATAGAAATGTCAAAGGATAACAGCTCAATTTTGGGCGTTTAATCATTTAACAGGCATCTTACTTCTTAAGCTCAAAATTTACCTAAAAGTACAGTGCAGACTCTGTTAACACAGTCTTGTTTTTTGAAAAGGTGCATTAACAGATTCGCCAATGTTAAAAATTTGAGTGTTGCAAATATTGAGGTGTTACGCTTATTGAAGGTATGTGTTGTTGTTGTAATTCTAATTGACAACTGTTAACATTTCTTTGCTTTAGCATTTTTTATTTGCGTTATTTTTTTTCTTTATCTGGCTGCTTGTTTATTTGAAAAGCAGCTGGCAACCTTTTAGATGATTTGCCGGTTATAGGTTTGATCAAACCTTTACGTATGAATGAATTGAAATTCAAACAAAATTAACCATTTAGCGCTTTTAGAATTATGTTTTGGCATAAAAAATACGTGGAAAATAAAATTTTAAAAACATACATTCTTTTATTTTAATTGTTTTTAGATTTTATTCAAACATCGTCTGCATTTCTGCAATAATTTTTTGGTGGATTTATTTGATTTCTTTGTACAGGGTGGCTGATGCAAGCTGCTGACAAAAAAGAAAAAACGTAATAACTTATTGTTTGTGTAACCAACCTGTTCCATTTTTATTTTATTTTATAAATTGATCTTTAAATTTAACTAAAATAAAGAATTGGGACAATGAAACAAGAATTTGGATAGTGCAATGCTTTCAGGCTTTATTGTCCGTAGTTTCCGTCCAAAGTGAACATAGGCGCAAGTTTGGTGGCACTCCTCCTAGCAGATGGTCTATAATGAGGCTCGTGAAGAATTTTGCCGAGCGTGGCACAATCGCAAGAAGGCCTTGTCATCGAAATCGCTTAGTTTGGACGTAGGAAACTATCGCTGCTTTAGCTGCTGCCATACAACCCAATCCTCGAGTTTCGACAAGGAGCTTATCCGCTCAAATGGGTGTCAGCAGACAGTCATTGTAGACAATTTTGCACCAAGATTTAAAATTATTTCCATATAAGATTCAATTAACAAATAAACTAAAACATAAGAGACTTTCCGACTCGCTTGGAACTTTATGAGAAGATCATTCAAATGCCGTCAGAGAATAAAAATGACTTGAACTGGATTTTTATGTCTGACGAGACACATTTTGATTTAAACGGCAATGTTAACAAACGAAATTATTAAATATGGAGTAACTCTAACCCACAGATACTCCATCAGATGCAATTACATCCACTTTGCGTCACAGTGTGGTGCGCAGTTTCTTCAAGGTTCATTACTTTTTTGAAGAAAACGGCCTTACTGTTACGGTTAATGGAGACCGTGTTACTTAAATATGTTAAAAGAATTATTCTTTCCAGAATTACGCCGAAAGAGAATCCCTTTCAACTCCGTTTGGTTTCAACAAGATGGAGCAACTTGTCACAAAGCCACGCCTGTTATGACAGAATTGCGGCAAAAACTCCCCAATATTCCGTTGGCCTTCCAAAT
The DNA here is from genome assembly GCA_030448955.1 of Trichopoda pennipes. NCBI lineage: Eukaryota > Metazoa > Arthropoda > Insecta > Diptera > Tachinidae > Trichopoda > Trichopoda pennipes. The sequence goes on along the minus strand of JASKUP010000056.1, from coordinate 2,036,195 downwards.
ACTTTTTCATAGAAACTTTGGTTTTGTTTCGCCTAGAAATATTGCGATATTATAGTGAAATGAAAAAGGTTTGTAATTAAAAATTTTATAAAAATTACATTATGGGTTATGTACACTACGCTTCCATTGATTAGAACCACATGATTTTTATTACTTAGCAAGTCAAATATTTTGATATTTTATGAGTAGAGTAACAACAACAACAACAACTCAAGAACATTGCAGTAATATTTTAAATGTTAATTACGACTGTATCTTAAGCTTAAATTTTTCAAACAATTTTACCATATTTTTTTTATGTTGTGTGTGAAGTATTGAGAGTCACAGATATATTAAGAATTTATATTTTTGGGTAAATAGATGAATTCTTAAATCACAACATTGTGGCGATGAGGAAAAAAGAAAAATATGAAGGAGACTATTGGGAGATTTTAGGGCAAATGAAGGCTCAACAAAATCAATACCAATTGAAGCAGCTTGTGTCCCAAATGCTTTTAAAAGAGTCAGAAGCTCTCCTACCTCAACACGCACTAATATAGCTAGAGGTGAAAATAGTAACGAATTTATTCTTGAGGCACTGACTTCCAACATCAGTGAATTCTGTTACAATGTTCACCTTAACCTCACTTTTGACACATGGTATGCTCGATATGCAGATTTATTTGAGATGGATGCAAACAAATTAGACGACGCAGCTAAAGTCAGGCTGTTTTTTTTTTTTTTGCATAAAATGAACACAGTGGTAAACAACAAATATATTAACTATATTCTTTCCAAGCACTCCAGGGATTTTAATTCCCAAGAAATTGTTTAATTAATTAAAACAATTGTTCGGCAGTCAGATTTCAATATTTGGCATGCGTTTCACTTGCCTACAAATAACAAAAGACTCGAACACAGGAGTTGTAAAGAAACAATGTGAGAATTTTAAATTAAATAATCTTACTTTAGATCAATTTTAGTGATAAATATTCGTTATGGGGCTAAAGGCACCAGATAATTTTGATGTGCTCACTAAGCTCCTAAGCAAATTAGACAGCGAATCCAACACTATCCTATCGAGAGAATGCCAAAGGATGATCTGCATTACAAAAGCCCTTATCGAAAACCCAATTGGCGAATGTCTAGTAAACTGGATACAATTAAGCAAAAAAGGTAAAACAAATTTACAGAACACATACGATCATACAAACGGAAAGGAGAAGATTCCAACTTTGCATTACACCTTGACAATCACGAACACATACCAAGGGAAATAGATGAATGTATGATATTACTACATCCTAGCAAAAAAGGACGAAGACTAGACAGTCTTTAAAATATGGAAATTTACAAAACAAAAACTTTCGATAATGACATTATAAACGAACAGGTAAACACAACCTCAGACACAATTTTCACACCATTAAAACTACTCATGCAAACGGGCAAACGAAAAACATCCTTAGACGGACACACGTACCTAAATAATAATAAAAGACGGAGGTATCGATAAATTTACTTTGCATAAAAATGCCAAGTGACTGGCATTGTGCTTACCTGAATAGATACGAACCTAACAACAGAACTGCCTGAACGCCAACACCGACTCACCAGTACAAACCACAACGCGTACTGAGAATGATGCATTCGCATCGAAAGCGCTCGCCTTTGACTACAAACCAGCCAGTTAGGACAGGAAATAGCAATAGTATTTAATTTACTGGCGGTGGAAAAATAAACCACATAATACCGCATTTCCCATGCTGGTATTGTGGTAGTATGCATTTCGCACGTAAATGTACTTGTGTCACGAATACGTCAAGACTGGTCATAAAGAAGGCTATTTTTTCAAACCGCAAGTGGAAACAAACAGTATTTTTACGTTTAATAAAATACACTAGTTATTTGGGAAATATGTGTCAATCAAAATAAACGGGATAGAAGTCAAGTTACAACTTGACACTAGCTCAGACATAACAATCATTTCAGAAGACAACAACATAACAAACTTGCAAAAAATTAATCCAAATCACTAGCAGTGTAGCCGATGATCTGCCACTTCTCGGACAATTTGATGATATCGTCACGCTCCATGAAAAGACGATCACCACAAAGGGTGCACGATTTAAATGTCTGCCATTGGTCTTGACTTGTTAGACAACTAAAGTTGAATGGCATGCCCATTAATAGCATCTGCAAAAACAAAAATTAACCAGTCTCAAAATATTATTATTTTATTTTTTTTATTATTACTTTTATTCGACTTTTTTTTCTTCTTTCATAAATAAGTATTTATCTTCATAAAGGTCTTTTTTAATTAACTTTAACTATATATTTTTTCAATAGTTCGCTTTCCTTTGGAAAGCTTCTTCAGGAAATTAATTTTATAACAACAAAAATTATTAAAATTATTAAAGATCGGGTCTTTTTTAATTAAATTTAACACATTTATTTTCAATATATTGCTTTCCCTTGGAAAGCTTCTTCAGGAAATAAATTTTTATAAAACAAAAATTATTAACAATTTATTTATTATTTATTTTATTTATTTATAATATTTTAAGCCAAAAGTTTAGAAAAAATTTACTATCTTTAATTATTTTCATATGAGAGAAATGCATTTTTATTACCTTTAATTAAACAATTGAATTTGGCGCTTTTAAAAATTACAAAGTTGACAACGCTAGGCTTAATGTTTGATTCAAGTAAAACAAGCAGCGCAGCTGCTGCAAAAGCCAACAACGAAACTGACAAAAGTAAAATAAAATTATAATTCTTTTTCATTTGTGCGGTAATTTTCAAGCTGGTTGGGTGTGCGGTCGACAAGTGTTGATAAAAAAACGTGTGGTAGAAAAAGAAAAATAAAAGCGAATATAAGTAGTTACAAAAAAGCAGCAACAACAATCAGAAAGAAATAAGTGTGAATGAGCGACAGAAAAAAAAGTTAGAAATAAAGTGATGCGGTTTAAAAAATTTTTAACCAGATAAAGAATATCAGTTAAAAAAAAAGTCTCAGGAATAGTAATTTCAAAGATCACTTTAATTATTAAACAAAAACAGTTTGAAGAAATTAAAACAAAAGTCATCCATCATTATCATTAAGTGTTATTGTGTTAACACAAACTTTTGTTACAAAAAATAAAAGAACCATAAAGCATATAAATTTATAAATTTCATGGTGTCTGTGCCACAATTCAAGTGATAAAAAAAAGGCAGATATTTTTTTTTTGTTGCACAGCTACTGATAATAATTTAAAGATTTTAAATAATTTTAATTGACAACCACAACAAACACATTTAAGTTAATTAAAATTTACAAAATGGTAAGTTATTGCCCCAAGACTTTTTACGTAAATTGTTTCTGCTGCTCCTTCACATGATTTTGGCATTTTTCTTCTTACTGCTAAATTTTCACATCTATTGCGCCTTTTGTTGAAATAATTTTGTTAGCGTTTTCATTGTGTTTTTCTAACGAAAATTTTTATATTTAACTTAAGTAAGTTGTAGTTTTTTAAAACAATTCAAGTTATAATTTTTATAGTTCTTTAGTATTTAGCAAATCATTTTTTGTTGTTTTTGTTTTTCTTTTTTTTTTTTCTTTTGTACTTGTGCAAACTTTTTCACTTTTCTTTTCTCTTTGAAACTGTCAAAATGTTGTATTTGTCAAATGGCCATTAATTTATATAGTGATCTCTTTTACTCCTGCGGCGATAATGTATACAGCTAAACATTTATTTTCAGCTGGCTGCAAACAAGGTTGCCAGGAGTTTCAGCTTTAAGTAAAACGTGTTTTGTTATTCACGTTTTTTCTTTTGCTACAAATTTTGTTATAAGAAATGCACATCACATGACTAAATTATAAGAAAACATATAAATATTATTTATTAATATAGAAAGAGAATTCTCATACTGTTTTATATAGTATTTTTGAAGGAAAAATTATAATTCCAATCGTAAAAAATTTTAGTGTTTTAAAAACTACTGGGATATAATTATTTTCATTTCGTTATTAATTACATAGGCGACTTTCGATCACAAACATTTTGTTCAAACTTTTAATATCTCTTAGAGATACATACAGTGCTGGACAATTTCATCGAAACTTTTCTCAAAATTCATTTACTCGTTGTTACAAGTCAACATTCAAAATTAATTGCTGAATAAAATGAAAAAGTATCTCTTAGAATAACATTTTATAGGTTGTTTTTGATAAATTAAAAGAAAAATAGAACAGAAAAATAAGACAGTTCTCATGTTAAAAAGTAGAAGTGAAAGTGGGAAGTTTTAAGGTTTTGACAAAACAATGGAAACTTTTACACTTCTGCACGAAAGATGACTTAAACAAAATGCATTGATGAGCAATTGAAACAGAATACATAATAATTACCGTTATTTTAAAAATTATTGTTTTAATAGTTAATTCCTTCAAATATTTTAAAAATCAGTCTTAGTTAAATAACTTTTAAAAAATGCATAGAATTAAGATCAGCAAATACTTAAAAATCAAAATAATAAATGATTTTAATACTGGATTAAAACAAAAAAAATATTTGTGACAAATATTCAATGAATAAATCAATTGTTTCCAACAGGTAGTGTGAAAATACTACATTTAGAAGGAAGACCACGTAAAACTACTCCAAGACAAGACAATTTAAAGCAAGAGAGTTTAAAAAACACCCGAAAATGCCATCAAGAAAAGTTAAGAATATATTAAGAAGGTGTGCCCCTGTAGGCTAGTAGGGTTGTAGGTTGGACTCCTTAGTTTTTTTTTTAACAACAAATAAAAATTAACTGTCAGTGGGGCTGCTCAATGATGAAGGCATGGTCACTGGTCGTTGTGCTGTTTTATACGACAGTTAATTTCCGTAACTAACCTTCTAGTTTCACCACCTGTCTCATCGTTTCTCTATCCCTTTCCTAAAGAATGTATCACAGTACTTGACTAAATAGGTACTGTTGCCTGAATTGCCACTTCTCTTAAAAAATGCTGGGATTGAATATTAGCTCACGAAAAATTAGCCATAGAGCAGGCGAAGCTGGTCTTTCTTGTTATCGTCCTGCAAAGAAATTTCTAATATCTTAAAAAAAACCGCACTACTCGTTTAAAATTTGCCAAAGAGCACATAAATTGGTCTAGAGAGCGATGGAATTCTATCCTGTTTTCCGATGAATCAAAGTATAATTTAAGGGGGAATAATAAAAGATCTTTTATAAGACGGTCAAATGGAAAGGGACTGGATCCAAAGTATACTTGTAAAACTCTAAAGTTTGGTGGTGGCAATGTTATAGTGTGGGGTTGTTTCTCAGGGCAGGGAATGGGTCACTTCATGTTATAAAGGACACAATGGCAGGTGCAGTTTATAAGTAGATCGATTTTAAGCGACATAATGTTACCATTTAAAGAGGAGAATATTTCACTAACTTGGAGGTTTCAGCATGACAATGATCTAAAACACACCTGTAGGGCTGTAACTGACTGGTTACGCTCCAATGAGGTATGTGTTTTACAGTGGTCTGCCCAGTCAACATATCTCAATCCCATAGAAAATCGGTGGGAAATTGTAGATCGCAATATTACACACACAAACACGACTTATGCAATGCAGAGCTTAGTGAATGGCATAAAGTTCCAAAGGACACCATTGATAAACTAATGGCATCAATGCGTCGTCGTTGTGTTGTAGTCATAAAAAATAAAAAATACTCAACAAAATATTGATCATTGATAAAAAGCTACCGAAATTTATTGAAGTAAAATTTAAGTTTCCATTGTTTTGCCCACTTCCCAAAATTAAGTACTTTCAGTTTTTTTTTTTTTTTTTTTTATTTAGTTATTTCTTTAATCTTTCCCTAATAGAATGAAGAAGATATTTCTAAAGAAAATTTAAGTTTTTTCAAGAATTGTTTTTGTTTTTTTTTTATAAATAAATGAATTTTGAGAAAAGTTTCCATTGAATTGTTGAGCATTTTATATTCCTCTATGAGTATCTATTGTTGCGTTTATTCCTTTAATTTACGTTTAGTTTTAGTTTTAATTACACACAACACTTTAGAGTTTCAAATTAAATTGCACGATTTATTTAGACACACACACAAAAATACACCATGGTGACTACCATTTTTATCGACTAAAAGCAGCTGTATCAAATTTTAAGTCTTCATTCGATGACGTTCTCAATTAAACTGCCTCCCAACTGTTGTGTCCAGTCTTACCATTTTGGTGCTTTTCAGGTATTTTTTTTTGTGATTTTTTGCTTATGCGATACCCGTTTTTGAAAAGCGATCGTTTACAGTGCGTTTTTACAATTTCTTACAACAGTGTTTTTCAGTACTCAGTACTTTTATATAGTCCAGAATTGGACCCTTAACCATTTTGCTATTACAAATTGCATGTTATTTGCACTTATACAGGGTAAATTCATGTACCAGCGTCAAGTTACATGGTGACGTATTTTTAGGAAGTTAAAGTTGCCAAATGCTCACAGCTTTTTTTTCTTGTCAAACTGCTCACAATCAAATACTGACAGATTTTCCTATTTCAGAGTTAGCACCACCTCGAGTTGTACACGCAAACTCTTCTAGTCGTTGATATGTGCCAACCTTTTTCGATGGGGTTTGATTTAATTGGGTATGATTTTTTGTCATCCCGCGTCTTTCAAAACGTCTTCAAGCGTCTTTTTGAAATAACTGCAAACGTTTTTATCATTTAAATGTTCATTACATCCATTGATTTGTTTGTTCTGTAAATTTAAGCAATAATTAATTTAATTGTTTGTCTGCTAATGGGTTTCCTATAGATGAAAAAACAAAAATGTGGAAAAGCTTGGGAGAATGATACAGCTTTTTAAAAGATAACTTAGATTGCAATGGATCCTAATAAAAGTTGTTCAGTGCAACATAAGCTGGCTTTTGATTAACTGGAGCCAAAACAAAAAGCACTTAACGTTCCCTTTGCCTGTATACAGCGGTACATAGATCTTTTTCTAGTATTGAGAATATAATTGATATTTGCACAGACATCGTTTCAACTGATCTCAATAAAATAACCATTTTTTAACATGTTGTTAGAAAGCAGTAAAAGCAGTAGATAGGTAAAACTAACCTGATTTTTATCTTAACCCTTTTTTTTTTATGTGCTCATAGTGTTTTTTAAGCCATAGTGTTGGCATATCACATGATGTGTCTTTACTAGTCAATATTCACACTTAGACTAAAATATTTTCCAAGAGATATCATTTTTGATCGCCTTTAGCATTTACTAGAGAACTCTAATTAATCGCATCAAATATAGATGACGTAGTTATTATCATTCAGTGCAGGCACCTGCTTGACTGGTATGTCTTCCTGTTCTTTGTTAATTTTTGTTTTATTTTCTAATTGTTAAACATAGTTCATGGAATTTGAATGTAGAATGTTGTTTTGTGTTCATAAGATACCTTAGAAATATGTTAATTTGTAAGCAGATACAATAGGTCATTTCACTTTTAATATAAAAAAATTTTTATAACTATAAAAATTTATAAAAATTTTTTATAACTAACGAAGCATCTTCGCAACAGTATACTTTTTTTTTTTATGATCGTGTTACAAGCAGGCTCGTAACAATGAATATTTATTACATGGAGTAAATAGCCTCAGATGGTTTAAGTAACACTAGCCATAGCATTGCCATATCAATTGTGTTTGGTTGCATATATTAGATTTTTCTCTATAATTGAACGAATATGGTGTGTGAGAGTATTTGATTTCAGTGGTAGTTAAATTCGTTCGCGAGTTCCGTTTTAAATAAATCGAATAATATTAATAACTCTTTAACTTCTCTTCAACTTTCACGGTACCGCTATCTTCATAACTCTGTAGTCATTGGCAGTTTGTGTCGTCAAAAAATCTTTAATCGTTGTTGTTACATATATTTAGGATTAAGCCTCAAGGATTAATCCTTGAACCACTCTTTTTTTCTACTTATGAAAATGAATTAGCAAAATAACTTTTGCACTGCAAAATCCATATGTTCAGCTGTATTTAAGCAGTCCTGCCATCTCCGTTGCTGTGAAAGTATTTCAAGACTGAATGAGAATCTGAATAAAATTTATTTCTGGGCAACTGTAAATGGATTTTGTTTAAGCCCTGGTAAGTCCAAGTTTATTGCAATTCGTAAGAAAACTATTAATCATATTAACGATGTTGATATTTTAATAAATGGTGAAATGCCAGAAACATTGACCTGGATGGTGATTTATGGTGGCGTTACTCGTTGTGTATTGCCTTGTTGCTCCACCGATTGTAAGGCTTAAGCGGCTTTTTGTTGTTTAGCAGCTGCTATCATTTGTCGTTTGAACAATACGTGTCACTTTCAGCCACACGCGTAATAGTTTGTTTGCTGGTAGTAACTGCCATTGTTTGATAAAATGTGCTCTTGCCTCTTGGGCCTGCTGCTGCTGGACCTGCGAATCTGATACAATCGTATACCATAGTTACTAGATCAATGGCACTGGATGTAGGCATAGTAACATTCAAGGTGATTGCAGTTATCTTTTGCCCTTGTACAATTTGCATAATTGTGGGTTCAAATCCAGTTTGCTTAAGACTTCTCGGTATTAAACTTCCTAAAGTCTTTTGTGCGAAATTTGTTTACATTACCGTTTGTTGACCGATAGCACCAGCCAGTAAAACTTTTAATTGATATCGCTGTCTATAGTTTTTTTTTTTTTTGTATTTGTTTTATTTAGCTGATTTGCTATTAATTGCAATATGTTTTACATTTGAGAAGTTTTACAATTTACGATTTTTCACAAAAGAGTTTTATATTGCTTGACTTTAGAAAGTTTGCTTAACATAAGATATAATTCTACGATTGAATATATAAAAATTATTCTCCGTTTTTATATCTGGAGGTAAGGAATTAAATAATTTAAGACCATTATAAAATAAAAGGTTCTAATAAAAATTCGTTGTACTAAAGTTAAGTCGTAAGTCATTTGCAATTCGCAAATAATATGGTTGAACGTCCGCTACGTTCAGTAACTGGTTACGTAAATATTCAGGCAGCATTCCATTCTTCATTTTAAATATAAACACTAGCACATTCATTACTAGCCTTTGGTTGATTGAGAGCCACTTCAACTTGTCTAACATAACAGATATATGTGTTAATCTATGACATCTTAATATAATTCTCATTCCTTTATTCTGCAATTTTTGAAGTCGCTCTTTCATCTGTTGTGTTCCAAGATACAATAAAGTAGAACAATACTCAAAATGAGGCTTTATAATAGTATTATATATTTTTATCAAAGTTAGAATAGAAACTTTGTTACGAGTTCGTTTGAAAAATGCTAAATTTTTTGAAATCTTTTTACAAATGTAATTGAAGTGCAAGTCGAACTTTAACTTTTTATCGAAAAAGACACCCAGGTATTTAATGCTCTTTACTTTTTCTATTATTTCTCCTTCAATTACGATATTCTCATCAGTATCACCATTTATTACCATTACTTTAGTCTTAAGTTTCATCTTGTTCATTTTTAAATATTTTTCAACATTAAGCAGCTCATTGTTCAGTGTCCTTATGCTTTCTACCATATTCGTACCGCTAATATAAATTAGAGCATCATCCGCAAACATACATATTTTTGTTTTGTTTAATATTTTCCCCAAATCATTAATGTATATTAAGAAAAGTAGTGTCCCTAATACCGCTCCCTGAGGAACTCCATTATTAATAGCTTCACTATCGGAAAAAAATTCGCCACATTTTGTTCTCTGCTTTCTGTTGCTTAAATAACTTTCAAATCATCTTAGTTCTACTCCTTTTACGCCATACTTACTTAGTTTATCAAGCAAGATTTCTCTATTGACAGTTTAGAAAGCGCGTTTCATGTCCAAAAAAACTGCTATTATATGCCTTTTGTTGTATACTTCAGTCTTCCACTGCGTTGTTACCAAGTACAGAAGAGATTCACAACTATGTTGATTTCTAAAACCAGACTGGACATTATGTAAAAAGTTATTTTCTTCGAAATATTTATTGAGTTGGGATCGAACAACTTGTTCCAATATTTTACTAATGTGTGTGGCTCTGTTGAGTCTTGCTGTCTGGTGCAGTAAATGTTGCCAAAAATTTTGGAATAATAATCAATAACAGTTCTACTTAAATAAACTATGTTAACTCACTTGTGGGTTAAACGTAAGTAATGCTGAAGTGTCTTTGGTAGTTACATCACTATAAGGTGTATGATGATGTATATAAGACAACTTCTTGCAAAATCTTATCCTGTTCCTGGCTTAATTTATGGTTGTGAACTTTTTACTGGATGTGACTCTAGTAGCAAAAGATAGTTAAACGTCGTATACAATACTATTAGATATTTCTACGAATTAAAAAGATATGATCATATTTCCCAATTTTTCTCAAAGCTATATGGAGTTTTAGTCAACAACCTTCTTAATATCTGTGTGGTTTCATTTCTTCATAAAATTAGTTTTTCAGAAAAGCCATAATATCCTTTACATCGTTCTCTTGTATCTGTATGGTAGTTCATCGCCTCTCTGGAATGTTCTTACCTAAACACACACAACTCAAAAAACTTATTGATACGATTCGAAAGTGTTGATTTCGACACAAAAGACAAGGAGAGAGGGCTGGTCAGCCAAAAAAGTAAAAAAATGAATTCGAAGCATTACTCGATGAAAATTGTTGGTAAACGCAATAAAAACTTAGGAGTCACATAATATTTTCCTACGTTAAAAAATATTGGGATTCATTCGAAAGCAAGGAAATTGGATTCCACATGAATTAAAGCCGAGAGATGTAGAAAGGTGCTTTTGCGTGTCGGAAATGATGCTTGAACGCTACAAAAAGTAATTTTTGCATATTTTTATTACTGGTGATGAAAAAAGGATACATTACGATTACGCTAAGCGCAAAACGTCATATGTACAGTCCGACTAACTAGGCAAATAAACGCCAAAGACGAATATGTATGACGACAAGCTAATGTTCTATATTTGGTAGGAACAGTAGGTTGTTTTGTATTATGAGCTGTTGAAATCGGGTCTGACAAACACAGAAGATCTATACCGAAGACAATTGACAGAATATTCGACTAGACACGACGCTATAATCTTCCACCATAATAACGATCGGGCACATGTTGTAAGACCGGTCGAAAACTATTTCAAAATGAGAGGATGTGAAGTTTTGACTTCGCCTCTTCTGTCTTGCTCATTTGCTTCAATCAGTGTGACAGTGTTGTCACTTAAACGACCAGTATATTAGACTAGACATGCGGGTATAATCTTCCATCTGAACAACGATCGACCACAGATGGTAAGAGTGGTGAATTTTTTATTTAAATAAAAATTCAAATTTTTCAAAAATTATTTTTTAACTTAAAGAAAATTTAAACTTATTTTTTTTATTTCATTTATATTTGAATTTCAAATAAAAAAAATCACTTTAACTTCGCCTTAACAACTAAAAACAAAAGCAAACGTAATATCTTTTAAAGGATTTAAATCGTTTAATTTTTCTATTAATTTTTTTTATTAAACTTGATTCAGTAAATAAATAATTTATCTCATTGATGATTTTTTTTATCTAAATTTTTAAACGAAAAGCTGAGCGTATTTATCACAAATTTCATCAGTTTTCCATGAAATTCATTTCATATATTTTATATTTACACAGAGTATATTATGTGGAATCGTTATAGTTGTTATTGTTGTTGTTTTTGTGTTTATCTACCATAGTCCAGCCATGAGCTCATTCCACTCCTATTGTATTCCTTATATTTCATTAAACAAATGGTCAATATATAAATGTTAGGGTCTCATTTATTTTATATAAACAAGGCGCAGACGTTAAGAGAAGTCACCCTCTGTTAAAGGATACTCTTTGAGATCTATCCTTGCAGGTACCTATAAAGGGAAAAAATAATACGATTTCAATTAGCTTAAACTTAAAAAAAAACGAAAAAAAATTTGTTTACATATTCGGTTATTCACCTTCATTTTTTACAGGTACCCAACGTTTTTCTTTTTAATAAAGAATAGGCCATAAAAAGTGCTATTGCTAAGAAAAAGACAATTTTCTAAGTTTCCCGAAATTTTAAAGAATAAAAATTTCTTAAAAAAGATAAAAAATTAGTCATCACATTTAATACACCTGAACTGCAAACTCTATATATATTTATGTGATATATTTCTCGTTATTCGATTAAAATATGCACTGAATACAAAGCAACTGAAATGAGATTTTTAATCAATTCAGTAACAGTAATCAATCACTTCGAGGTTTTGCAATTTCTCTTTTTTGTAAAAGGGGAGAAAATCCACTAAAATATACTGTTTCCTTAAAAAATGTCAAATATACATACATACATACATACATATACAATTGCCCCTTTTCTCTGTGCAGTTATTTAAGTTTTGTACTCTCTTGTTTATTAATCAATCGTTCTCTAACATTTGTTTGCAAATACAATTTTGTGTTTGTGCTTTTTTTTATAGAAAACTCTCTCTCTTACATTTTTTGCTTTTGTTTTGCTTTCATTGAAGATGCAAAAAAAACGGTTGTTTTCCTTTTATTTAGTTATTTTTGTTATAATTCTCTTTTTGCCTGAAAATTTATCAAGATTTTTTTGTTTTTATTTTAACATTCGGTACAGATTTATAATGATTTTTTATTGTTGTAAAATTTGTACACTACAAATATGTATAGGCAAAGCCACACGTATGCATGCAAGTATGTTTGTTTGCTTGTACTTTGTTTACATATGAGTTTTTTAGAGGCAGTTTTTTTTTTATAAATAAAACTCTCTTGGCAATCTCTTATTAGAGTAGAGTGTATGCAAATGCTTTGTTTTTTAGAAATATGGTTTAGCAGGACATGTTTGTATTCCTGTAAGAATATTTGGCAAATTATGTGTGTGTATGCCTCAGTGTTTTTCAAAACATTTATTTATGTAGGTATTATTTTCTCTGTATGTGTGTTATTTTTTATTTTTATTTATTTATTTATTTTTTTTTTTGCAACATGATGTCTTTTATATTACAAGGTCATTTGTATTGCTTTTATTATTTTCCATGTCAATGGCATTTTTTTGATATCGTTTGTGTGTGTGTGTGTGTGCCGGTGTTAAAGTATTTGTCTTGCTTAAAGATGCTTGAAACCGTTTAATTTTTGTTATTTTCATTTCCGCTCTTACTTTGCTTAATTTAAAACCTCGAAGCTAAAAATTTTTATTTAGTTTTATTTATTTATTATTTTTAAAGTAAATAAATATTTTATGTTATATATATTTTTAAAGTAAATAAATAAAACATAGAAATATTAAAGAAAAAAAAACTTTTTTTTTTACTTTTAATTTTTAAATATACAAGTTGTAAGCTAAATAAACATAATGTGCAAGTCATCAATTCTACACATTTTGTTGCAACAACCTTAAAAACAGCGTATGGGCCTTGTGTCTGCATCTTAAAGTTATCAACGGCGACAAATTTAACGCTCAATTCTTTTTATTAGCAAAACGTCTAAATATGCTATTTTAATATTAGAAAATCTGCAGTTATCATTAGTGAATATTAACATGCTGTTAACAGTGAAAGAACATGTAGGAAAAAAAGACGAGATAATTTATTCTTATTCTTCTTAAATTTATACTTCCTTGCTCAAAATTTATTGGTCGACCACTTTTCTAATAATTTCACCCATTCTGAGCACAAAAGGCAGGCTTGAAAATGCAATATTCCCCAAATAAATTCAGAGGTTAGTTAATGCCTCGAAACATAATTTTCTTTACTTTTTGGTACCTTTTGTAATTCTATTTTTTTTTTTTTATTTTATTTTCGTAAACTCACATTGAATAGAATTATGGTAAAAAGCACAAAAAGTTGTAAAAAAAAGTTAAAAAAGAATTGAATGAAAGTCCGCTAAATATTTTAGAATAGTATTGCAAATAGGCATTACATTTTTTTAGCGCGAAAGAGGAAGAGAGAAAAGATAAAGGAAAAAAAAGCACCGCAATAATGCCAAACTATAAAATATTGTTACGGATGCGTCTTGCTTAAATTTTAAAAGAAAATAATTAAGCTATAAAATAAACTACTCCTTATGCTGTTTACTAACTGCGTAGCTTGCTAAGAAAACTTATGCACGCAACACAACAACAACAACTTTCTGTTTACTAACTGCGGGGAAATTTTATACACGCAAGACAACAACATTTCGGAATGTTGTTCACTAACTGTGTAGTTTTCTAAGAAAATTTATCTACACAATACAACAACAACTGTATTAAAATAAATTCCAGGAAGAAACTTTAAAAACATAAAAACAAAAATACATACAGACATACAGGCGCCTATACTTTGAATGAATAACGTAACAACAAAATGTGATACAAAGGGAGTAGAAGATTCTGAATTTTTTTAGTCTTGTAATGGACAAATATAAAAAGGCAGCGTCTGAGTGGATAGAGAGTGAGTTGAAAAATAAACCTCGTGAAGTAAAGAAGTGCATGTTAAGCAAATTGTTCTGTAGTGTGTCAACTTTGTGTAGTTAAAGTAAATAAATCTAATGTTATTTATTTTGCAATAAAGAACTCACAACAAAACGTTTATAAAACGTATAAACGTAACAATATATTAATTCTTGGAAAAGAGATGGTGCATAGGAGAAAGATATTTAAGAGAAGCGAAATAAAACTTCATGTTTTAAAAGCATGTTGTAACGCTTCATGCATTAAATAAGCAAGTTATAGTTTTTAGGAGCTTATTTATTATTTTTCCTTAGCCGTGAATATGATTCTGTAAGGCAAAAATAGTATGCAGAGAAACTTGACAGGTATCAGAATAATTCATATTCCTAATTGGTAGCGGTTTGAATATGAATCAAGACTATTAAAGCAATCATATGAATAGCACGAATATGTTACAGTTAAATTTATTCGAATGAAGCGAGAAAAGTGGAAAAGATATTGCATAAAAATGGCAATTTATTTATTGTTAAACTGTTTAAAAACTTCATAGGCCTTTATGTCGGTGGTAACTTAAATACTTCATAAGATACCATGGCAACCTGCAGCTCCTGCCACAAAAGTCTCAGCCGCATGGATATCTTTCTTAAGAGGCTGAGGTGCTACTTTAAACCAAATAGCGGGAAATGGTCATTAAAACCTGGTTATGTTTTTCATACAAGCAAAAATCTCTAGCAGCGGTATTTCAAGCTTCTGACATCCATGATGACCAGTTTGCAAGCTTAATACGTAGCATGGCTCGTAACGGCTTCGAGGTGAACATTGGAGGAATATTTAATTAAGATTTTTTTATTTTTGATATATTAAGTGTTCTAAGTAATGGTTCCACAACTGCTATTGCCCTTCGGGAAAGTACCTTTTCTCAAAAAGTACTGTCTTGCTTTTAAAAATTCTAAAAATCTAATACATGGTTCCAAAACTGCTATTGCCCTTCGAGAAAGTACCTTTTCTCAAAAAGTACTTTCTTAATGCACGGTTCCACAAGCACTTTAAAACTTGAGAAAATATTTTTTTTCCAAAAAGAACTTAAGTACTTTTTTAAAGTATGTGAACTTTGCATGAGTATTTTAATTTCTTTTCTTTTTTATATACATTATGTTTTAATACATGATTCAAAAAGTACTAAAGCACCACGAGGTAGTACTCACTTTCTTTTTAAGTATTTATGTGGTTTGGAAGGTACTAAGTAGCGGGAGAAGGTTTTTTTTCAAAAAGTACCTTTTTCGCAAAAAGTACTTAGGTACTTTTTTTAATTTTTCTTAAAGTAGTAAATAAATATTTTTTCGCAAACTTATAAAATTATTGGATTTCAGTTATTAAATTATTTTTATGCACAAAATAATAAAGAATTTTCCCGTTCCGAATGACAAGTACTTTTTTTATTCCTCTCTACCATAAACCATCATTGGAACACCACGAAATGTCATAATCTAAAAATAGTTTCGGGCTGTCTGTCATTTCGTTGGTCATCTCCGTCTGCCTCTTATTTACGAAAATACAGAATGGTTAACAATATTTGGCTAAAACAATATAAACTATGAACCCAAACAAACAACCCCTTTTTAAAACTTTAACCCCACAGTAAAATGCAATAACTATTATGTCTGTCTGCTATACGGGGTTTAAGCAGTTGCTTCTGCTGAAGCAGTTGTTTTTTTGACTTAAGTTCAAATGCTGCACTAGTTCCCAGTTCCCTTGTACATATACATATGTACATATATACACATACATATACAGAATTGCTAATGGGTATAGTCATTTTTGGTTCATATTATGTTCATATAATACAGCATATATACACACACACACAGATACACTCACCTTATAAATGTACACTGTACCCTGTGCACACATGCCCAGAATCATTTATATCACTTTTAATATGTTCATTTAAATATTCCTTTTGTCGTTTCAAGTTTGTAGCTGTATCTACTTTGTTCCTGTTGTTGTTAATGTCCTATTTTGCAACGAAATGTATGAAGAAAAAGGGTTGTTGTTGTTGATACTGCTCCCACTTGGGTTTTTTATTTTTTGTTGACTAGATTCGTTTTGTTTATGTTGTTGTTGTGTAAGTCTCAGTTATCGTTGTTGTTTCCTATATATAAATTCAGCGTTGCCACATTTTAGGATAGTAATTTAATTCTTTTAAATTTACTTTTAGAGTTTAATTCGAAACAATTGGAAATATTAGTGCAATAAATTATTTTAAAAAAGTTGTCTTGTGAAAAATATTAGATTTTAATAGAAAATTTTTTGGGGAAAATTTTTTCGACTTTTTTTTTACAATTTTTAACAGGATATTGTGCTGTCGTTAATACACCCTGTTTGTAGAAAAATGAATGGCTGAAAAAATTGTTTACCAAGCGCTAACAGTTAAATAAATGCGAAAGGATCACTTTAGACAAGACCACATCAGTTTGGCTTCAGATATCACTTATATCACCACCCCCGGGGGCACATTGATTAGTTTTGATGGATTCCCACCGTCATTATATGTGTCAACGGGGGTAAAATGAAGTCCAGTTCACTAAAGGCTAGCAGGAGCCAACTAGACTTTATTTCCGCGGGAATCAGTAAAGCCCCAGAGTTCAGCTTTTTGGCTTTTAGTCTTTTAGCTGTTCTCTGACTGATTATTGGGGTTGGCCCTTCGGGAGTATTGTGGTGGTTGTGGTTTCGAGGCCTTCGAGTTATGTAGGTCGGATCATTCACAATGAACACAATGAATGGTCCAGGTCCAGTGAGCATGATTGCGATTGTGCTCTTAAATTTGATTAAGCTTCATGCGTTCTGGACCAGGAGTTGGATAGTCTCCAACTCTTCAGCAAGGAGTAAGTGGCTGCGGCCTGCTCCGAACTCTTGAAGTTGCAACTAGTAGTGACTGGAGGATATACGTGTCTGAAGGCTTCCTAGGGCGAGGATGACGCTACATTTCATCCACCGTCAGGTTATGGTTTATACAGCTAGGTACTGACGTAAAAATTATCACGCATAACTTATATCAGATATTCGGTTTTTTCCTAGTAATTCGTGCCTCTTGACAGCTGCGCGTGATTTTGGAAGAAAAAGGCGAATACTCATGCATGCATGCTTTACAACCGTAAAATAATATTTCAATATTTCCAGCAAGCTGGGCATATCTTTTTTTGATGTGGATTAATCTGGCAACTATGCATGAGTCTACATTACGCCCCCTATTGGTAAAATGAGGAATATAAATCTCGAATTTTAGTCTGCTTTATATAATCCCAGAAAATTTCACATTTTAATTTTTCTCAAAAAAAATTTTATACAAAATATTGCCATATGAATTTCAGTTTTATTCAAGAAAATATTATTAATTAATTAGTTAAAAATTATTTTTATATGACAACTTAACAAATTTTTAAATAACAATGTTGGAACAAAACCATACATTCGGTTGCATAACTGTTTTGTCTACATATTTGCTTTTTTCCATAAATTTTCTCTATTCGCTTGGGGTTAAAATTTTTCGAGTTCTCATTACGGACCGTTCCATTGGGCACTCTTATTCTTAAACAACAACAAAGGCAATCGATTCAATATCTTGTTTGTCTATGAAAAATTTTATTTTCTGGGGTTTTTCAAAAAAAAGTTTAAGAGCCTCTGGGTGAAGAAAGTCGTCAGGCTTGTCACATTACCGAATTCCTATAGAAACTCGTAATCTTAAAAAGGTAAAACGAAACAGAACCAAACGGTCAAGACGAAAATAAAGCCCATTTCGATCGATATGATTGATGGTTAAAAATATAAGAAAAGGAATCCATTCGTTAAAATGTTTTTTTCTTTCTCTATTGTTGTTGTAAGAACTGTTGGGATTGTCCCCTCCAGTATTTTTGATTTTTTTTAATTGCACACAAAACATGTTTAAGCATTATCTGGCAACTCGAAAATTTGTCATATTTAATCATTTATAATTACCAGAGCCTGTTTGCATGCACACACACAAACAAACAAGCAAACAAACAGACATGCAAAATTTTACATTCAACTCTTTAAACATTAAGTTTGCCTCCCTCAAAAAAAGTCGTTTCTATCAGATCATACACACGAGTACATGAAAGCGCAACAAAATACTTAGTCAAACAGCCAGTTATTTTGGTAAGTAACCATATCACACACCTACATACACAGGAACACTTTAGGCATATATTTGTACTAATACTGCAGCATTCATACTCAATGTTTTAATTTTATCCTGCTTCCATCTACTTCTCCATTTCATAGCTGCCTTGTGCTAACTTCTCTGCTCTTGCTTGAGCCTGTATAAGTGAGTGTGTATGTGTATATGTGTGTTTGTTTGGTAGAGTGCGTTGCTGTTGTATTGCCATTTCATATAAAAGTTCAAAGCTGGTGTAAGAGCTCCAAAATATTTACCGCTAGACTAACGTTGCCAGTTATAAAGTGCTGTGGGTGTTGTAAAGACAGAAAACAAAAATTAACTGTCCTTAAATTATTTTAATGCTTTAAAAGGACCTAAAAAGAAAACCATTAGACAAATTGTTTAAATTGATTAAAAGCTCTTTGCTGTTTTAAAGAAAGTAAGCAAATATATTTGTTTAATGTATTAAAATGTATGGAAATAATATTAATATTCAAAGTTAAAGATGGTATAAAATTAATTACAACAACAAAGACAATACGCGAAAAAGAAAACCGCTGTTCTTAAATATGTACAAACCGTTGATTTGGTTATTAAGTTTGCCTACCTGCTGTACAGAAAATTATTGATTTTTATGATTAAAACAAACCTTTGAATTCTTAATTAATTTTTGAATTCTCTTAATTAAGTTCAAAAAAGAAAATCAGGGAACTAATTTTAAATGAAAATTTCAATTGATGTTGAATGTGTACCCTGTTCCCCCCATCATCAATACTTTCGTTTAAATATTTGAATAATTTTAAAGGGAGTGTAACAAAGTGCATTTCATTATTTGCATTCCTTACATTGCATATCGTCTTCATTAATTAAAAATTAATTATTGGATGTCAGAGCTTAAAAGTTTAAAAAACTTTAAATTATTAAATTAGTTTAAAAGCTATAGAGTGCAATTTATTACAAATTTTTATTTAAAACTTGTTACGCATTCATAAATTTTAAAGTCCAATATTTTTAAAACTTTTGGCAGTTACTATTAAACGTTAATTTACACACAAGGAAAATTATAACTTAGGGGGGTGACTAGTGATCTGAACTTTGTTTCCTAAAAAATATTCGTTACAAAATTTTGTCACATCAATAAAAATATAATATCGAATAAATTTATTTGAATAATTTTATAGAATTATTTTATCACAATAATATGTATAGTTTTGAATAGTTTTATTCGAATAATTTTATTCGAATTATTTCATTCGAATAATTTTATTCGAATTATTTCATTCGAATAATTTCATTCGAATAATTTTATTCGAATAATTTCATTTGAAAAATTTGTATTGAAATAATTCTATCCGAATAATTTTATTTGAATAATTTGTATTGGAATAATTTTATTCGAATAATTTATTATTCAATGCTTTTAAATATTTTACCGAGTATTATAAACGTCAACATAAATGCTATTAAATTTAAATTTTATTGATTTAGAAATTTTTCCTAATATTTATTAATAATAAATATTAATTCGTGTACTAAACGCATTTCTTATTTTTTCAAAATTTTTCATAAATATGATGTGAGTGATTATGTTACTAAATATACATTTTATTAATTCATAAATATTTTCCTAAAATTTATATTTAAGCAAAATCAATTCGTGTTCTAAAAACATTACTTATTTTTTTCAAAATTTTTCGAAAATAGCGAGTATACACATGAGTTATTACATTTTAATTTTATTTTATTTTAAAGAAATTATTCGAATAATATAATAATCCAAATAAATTTATTCTAATAAATATATTCGATTTTTATTCCAGTAATTTATTCGAATAAATATATTAGATTTTTATTCGAATAAATATATTTGAGTTTTGTTCGTATATATAGATTAATGTTTTATTCAAATAAATATATTCGAGTTTTATTTGAATAAATATATTCAAGTTTTATTTGGAAAAAATTTATTCGAGGAGTTTTATTCGATAGTAAGTAGTAGAAATTCGAAACACTTTTAGAACTCTACTACTAGGGGAACATTTAAGAAAGCTAAGGGTTGTGTAGGAACAATTCTCGATTGTAATGAAAATTTCTAATTGCAATATATATACAGTTACAACTTTATGATTAGACTTAGTAAAGCGTAGAAGATAATTATATTGTATAAAAAAGCTTAAGCTATAATTTTAAAATTTAAAAAATAACTTGTAATGGCTTTTGTATAAAAAAAATTTAATTTTTCTACAAATTATTCTAATACAACTTAACCCTGAAGCCATTATGACTAAAGAATTATATTTAATAATATAAGATAGCATTGCTTAAATTTGTAAAACTTTCTGGCAGCTTAACTGACGAGCTGCCACTTGTTTTAAATATTTAAAAAGTTAAAACCCTGTTAACGTTTTAAATCTAAATTTAAGTTTTTTTTAAATTATTTTTTATAGACTTCCACAAAACGTTCAAACGTTGATTTTGACGACGATTTTGATGAAGATTCCGGTTCGGATTTTGATGATGATGAAGATCCAGATAAAATAGAAGTACCAGGTATGTAAACTATTTCTTAAAATTCCATTTTAATTTAAACATGAAAAATTTTATCGAACAACAACAGGCGACCAAACTTCAATAAAAAAAAAATTTTAATTCTTTAAACCCTTAAAAACGAAAATATTTATTTGATTTATGTTTATTTACAAATAAACTAAACTCAATTAAAATTTATTTCAATTCTAAAGAAATCTTCCCTCTCTGTCTCTTTATTTGGACAAACTTTTTAAAAGTTTTCTTGATTTTTGGCACTCATTCTCTTTTAAAGATTTAAAATACGCAAATGAGTATGAAGTGTATGGGTTTTCTAGTTTAACCCTTTTCCTAAATTGTTGTTTTAATTTTTTTTTCTGTTATGATAAATTCATCCTTTTTTTAGTTCACCACCACACTTTAGCAACCCAAAGCTATTTTCTACTTGTTTTACCAAACGCAAAAAGAAAAACGCATACAATTGTATGTTGAAAGGACAAGTACTTTTATTTAAAATTATAGAAGAAGAAGGTAAAGTTTGTCAAAGAATACGGAGGGGGATGATAAATATTTATTTTTAAATAAAAAAAAAATTTTATAAAAACAAAGACATGATTGTGGTACAAAAAATTCAAAATTTAAAACTTTGTTAAGGCTGCAAATAATATTTTTTTAATTTTTTAAAGTAAAATTTTAAACGATTATTTCCTCTTAAATACTCTGTAAACATATGTGACAATTTATAAAGAGAACAACGAGAAACAATAAATTTTTTTTCTTTCTTTAATGTTAAATTTTACACAATCATTTCCTGTTAATTACTGTATAAATAAGTGTGATGATTTATAAAGAGAACAACAAAATTAAAAGCTTTGGGATATTTGTGGACTTCGTCTAACCAAATTGATTCGTCTAACATTATTGATTAATTATAAATATTCCTCGTGTTGCTAATTACAAAATGTACACTACACAACCTTTGGGCAGATAGATTTGACAGTGCTCATGATGGATACAGGGATCCATCAACATTCTATTGATATCTAATTCTTCTTTATTACAAAAAAATCTTTCAGAAAGTAAAATAAAAGAGAGAATTTAAGCCGAATCTCGCTACTAACTGGTACTACTTGGTACTAATGTCTGTGCTTGAAAAATTAATAATGATTTATTTTCTTAACTGAAATTTGTAAAACAAATAAAAAACAATTCTGGAAAAATAGATAAATAGCCAAACGTTATCATCCCCCTCCGTATTCATTGACAAACTTTTCCTTCTTCTTCTATAATTTTAAATAAAAGTACTTGTCCTTTCAACAATTGTATTAACGAGTTTTAATAACTAAATTTTTCTTTCTGGCTTATTAGAATGACCTGAAATTTAAAATCAATCTGCTTCTAATTGAATAAATTGTCGTATAATTAGACCAATTTCGTTTTTGGCTAATATTTTTGTTTTTTGTTAAATATCGATTAGTAATTTAGCAAAAATTATTTGGCGAGATTTTTTAATTTTTAGTGAATTGTCAATTATACTGCCGATATTACAATTTTTTGGTGTGAAGTTTGTGTGAAGTTGCCTTCAAGTCAAATGTCAAATGACGCTGATGTGCCTTTTTATATTATCAGACCTACAAAAAACCACGCCCTTAATCTTTATATCGTTAATTTAAGGGCATACCGATCATGTTTCGTTAGAATCTTTGTATTTTGTAGTAGAGGAGAGCTCCATTCTACTTAAGTACGATTTTGGTAAAAGTTCATAAGTAAAATCAACTGTTTCACATTGGTTTAAGGCTTCAAATAGGTTGCTTTCGAAATTCCTGCTTCTAATAGTATGAGACGACATTAGTCGCGCATGCTTTTAAAGGAATCTAAAAATGAAAAATGAGAACTTTCGAGGTCTAAATAGCGGCCAATTACTTTTGCCACAGTAACCGTTTTTATGTGGGGACTGTTAGTCGGGCCTTTTATTGAGTAATTTGGTGGTAGGGTGCTTGTATCTAAGGTGCTGCTGCTGCAGAAATAGTGTGATATGAATTTTGATAGTCTTACATGGTGATAAAATTTGTTAACAGGGCTTTCGCTAAGATCTTAGCGGGCACTAGTAGTTTTAGTTTTAACACAGTGGAAAGACCACGTTATCTGGTGATAAACACAGCCGGGAATTGTCATAGTAATCTACATTAAAAAAATTAAGTGTTAAGGTACTCTTCTTACAAAATCCTAAAGAAAAGATTTTCAGGGCTTTAACCAAACCATTTTTTTATGGGACTATCCCACATTTTATCAGTCAACCCCTGTTAAAGTTTAGTACTTAATATATATATATATACTTTTTTTACATATACTGCTGCATACTTTTAGGGAGATGAGTTTGGTATTGCAGTAGTTGTGATAAACCTTTATCTTCCTAGTAGAGGTGCATAAAAATTTTACAATAAGCCATACATTTATGGGAACATTTGTGATTAAAAAAAGACAAGTACACAGTAGAAGAGGTAAGCATAACTGCTACATGCCTAAAAGTAGGCAATATTTTTAAAGGTAAACAGTAAAATTCTGTTTAAACAAAACTTCATAGTTCGTTTTTTTTTTTGCTTAATATTTAAAAAACACTCCATTTTCAGAGGTTCCCCTATAGATTGCTTTACTTTATATCTACACCCATTTATCTTTTATCTCGTACAGAATTTTATTTGTACATATTTCTTCGAACTTGCTCGGCCATGTTTTTTTGCTCAACAGTAAAAGTTTATTCCAATAGATTCATAAATAATTATGCAAATGTAATTATTAACGTACAATTGTGAAAGCATAACAACATTTGTTTATACCCACACACAGCAGATACATATTTCCTCTCATCATATAGAATAGAGACGAGTATGATGACTGACTTGTGTATTTTAAATGATTATAACTAAATATAAAGCACTAAAGATGAACAATGTTGGCGTTATTAATGAATTAAGGGTTATTTTGAGCGAAAGACACAAACGGAGGATATGGCTATACATCGAAATTGTTGTACACAAATAAAGAGAGGAAGAGAGAGCGAAATGCTAACACGAGTGAGTGTGAGGGATTCAATTTATATTGAAGTGTGATTTATAATTTAAGAACTAAGAACATATAATGCATTCGATTACAATGGAAAGCAGCATTAAGGCAAAAATATTTAAAATACTATAGATTTAATTTTTTTAATTATTTTTAACAATCTGTAGAAATAGTTGATATTTATTGCCTAACGTCAATTAATACAAACGCAGCTAAAAAAATAAAATTCCTGCAGGGAAAACAAAAGACAAATTAAAGTGTATTTTTTAACCTAAAAACTAGCGCAAAAAAAATTTTCGAGATTTCTATAAAAAATATATTCACATCAATTAATTTTAAAAATATAATAGCAACACAATTCCTGACAGAACTTTTGAAATAAAAACACACAGATTCGTTAAAATATCTTATCTTTAAAGGCGGGGGAAAAATTGATTTTAACTTACATATAAATAAAATTATATTTTTACAATTATTTTAAAGATGTAGCAGCAACACAAGTCGTATACAAACTTCCTTTCTATATTCACAAAATTTTACTAAAATATCTTTATAACTTACAAAGCCTACCATATATCCTTTTTTTACAATTTGAAAGTTCAAACAAAAAATTAATTTTAATTGATCATATAACCGTTTACCAAGCAAAATAAGTTGATAGAATAGAAGCAACAACAATTAATATTCTATTGTTTCAAAAATATACAACAGGTTTCATTAAAAAAATCTTTTCTCTTTTCAAAAATTGTCATATAAGATATATATGTTTTTAAATGTTACAATTAACAGCATAACATAGTGCAACGAAAATAGATCTTTCTCATTGTTACAAGATAATACAATTATGTTTTTTAATTATTAAAAAAAAACTAACAATAGCACAACTCTTAACTAAACTGTCTGCATAAGTACAACAAGTTTCATTAAAATATCTCTTTTCGTTTAAGATCCTCTCATATATCCTTTTTTTAACTCGAAATAATAAAGAAATTTTTCGTTTAATTGAATTCGTTACGTATTAGTAGCAAAAGACAATGTAACGGATATGAAAATATATCTTT
The DNA here is from genome assembly GCA_030448955.1 of Trichopoda pennipes. Taxonomy (NCBI): domain Eukaryota; kingdom Metazoa; phylum Arthropoda; class Insecta; order Diptera; family Tachinidae; genus Trichopoda; species Trichopoda pennipes. The sequence goes on along the minus strand of JASKUP010000056.1, from coordinate 2,010,903 downwards.
GTCATTGTTACAGGATAACAAAATTATAGTTTTAAACAATAGCACAAGTCGCGAAAAAACTTTTCCCATAAGTACGCTTCATTAAAATATCTTTGTTCGTTTAATATCTTTTCTTTAATTCAAAATAGTGAAGAAACCTTTAGTTAAATTGAATACCTTCCGCGTCAGTAGCAAAGACAGAGTTACGAAGCTGAAAATAAATCTCTTATTTCAAGTTATTTTGAAAATGTGATAGACCTACAAGTCGTGCACAAACTTTTTTCATGTACTTACAAAATTTCATTAAAATATCTTTTTTGGTTGAAATCTTTGCCATATATCCTTTTTTCTGAAACCTCGAAATATTAAAAAAAAAATCTGATTGAAATATTATGTTTTTTTACAGAAAATAAAAAGTTACAGTTGTACAGTTACAGTTTGCAGAAAATAAAAGTGATACAAAAAAGACAACAAGTTACAAAATTGCAATACTAACTTTATTACAAGTCACAAATAAGTGTCCTTTACATATCAATTAAATTTTATAAAAATATTTGCTTTACTTTTTTTTGTTGTCTACTGTAAATAATTAGCTAAATTGTGACTTATACGTTTTTTTTTTTGTTTTCTTCCAGGATATGTTAATAGCCACCTCCTTCCAATATCCCAGTATAAAAGTTACAGGTCCTTTGGCTTAAATAGGGTTATTAATAGTACTTGACCTTTTGGAGGTTTCCGAAAAACTTGGTTTCAAATGTCAGAAAAATTGTCTAATCACAACTTTTCAACTTAATTTGCGGTATTAGAAATTTAGTATAATTTTAGTCCTTACAGTCCTCACTCGCAGAGTTGCTCTCCGCAAAGTTTCGAATAAATTATCTTTGGAAAATGGGTTTAAAGATATTACCCTGCAAGAGCATAAAAATGCATCTGCACTCTTTCTTAATGAATGCGTTCCTTTTTTAAGAAATAAGCGATCCTTTGAAGTGCAGAAAGGTTAAAAAGGCTTTACCATCATCTTTCTCTTATTACATTTATAAAGGGTGTTTTATAGTGCAAAAAGATTTATGGTATAAAATTTTATAGATTTTCAAACTGGCTGATTAATAATTTTCTCTGTTATTGTGGTGGGCTGGGTCCTGCAAAAAATTTTACGTCGTAACTTTATCTAAAATAGTCCTTATGCTTTCGAATAAAATGTAAAATGTAACTGTTGTTGTTTTAATAATTCATTTTTTTGACAGCCTTAAGTAAAGTTAACTCCCATTCGATCAACCAAAGTTCTCAAATACTCTTGTCAAAATGTCCTTTTAATAAACTGCAGGAGTATTGAAGCTGAGTATGCAAATTTAACGCAAATGATATTACAATTATATACAACAACAACAACTTCTCTAAGATATTAACTAAAATCTTTCGAATGCATAACAACAACAATACACAAACACAGAAAAAAGATTGCAATTCAAATCACAAATAAATAATTTAATTCCTTGCATCGGCAAACGTTTATGAAACATAATTGTGTTATAAGGATGTTCCCTAAATGTCTACAATTAAAAGTTGGGTTAGCTACGAACTGTTAAAGAATTAATTAATATGGCGGGTGAGATATCGATGGATGCTAATTATTTAAAGAAAAACGTTTAATAAACTTTTAAAGTACTTTTAATGGAACGTCGTATTAGTGTCCAAGGAAAAACTAATAAAAAAAATTTAATCGCTTTATGCCGAACATCTGGGTCTAAAGGATAGGGGTGTGTGTGAAGATAAATTCGAATTTAACTAGCAGAGACTTAAACCAATTTTAAAAACTATCTCATGTACAGTTCAGAGCACTGATAATCACTTAGCAGTATTTAAAATTTTAGGCTTCTGGAAGATTTCTGGACATTATGGGAAAATGGCGAATAACTGGTATATTGCATTTTATATATATATACATATATAAATAGTGATCCTGGAACTACTTTATGGACGCTCATAGTTGGATATTTGAAATAATTTTAGAAATTTAAAAATCTGAGTGTTTCTTGTAAGATTTGTTAATAATTTCCAACAACTGTTAAGTGATTAACAGAGGTCTGTTAACTGCAAAAATTGCTTTATTTGAATTTGTCTGCACAGTAGATGTTTACTCAGCTAAGCTGAACCTTACTTTGTTACTTTGTACATTTTCAAAACAGAATTGCTTGAGTCAGTGTTGGGCTCTTATTACATTTGACAATTAGGCGATTATAAAACGCATGGTGCGCGTAAACATGTACTTTTCCAATCTAATGCTGGAAGGTGTTCTAACAGTGGTACTGATGTGCTGCGGTGAATTAGTGTCAACAGTGTTGACGTGAGTTAATGTACACACAAGCACAACTGAGAATAAAACAGCAGATGAACCAACAAAAAAAATAAAGGAGTCTTTATGTCAATCAGCTGAAGATCAGAACACAGAGTTGCAATGAAAATGCTTCTAATGCAGGTAGACACATTAAAACTTGAATAAGTGGTAGTAGACTATCATGTAAGTGGGCTTCGCCAGAAAGCCACTTAGATTTTTAAATACAATAGGGCGGAATTAATGCGTTAGTGGCAGTTAATGGACACTGAATTGCTCGCAATTTGGCGAAAATTAAAACCTAAGAAAATGATTCCTGCAGGTTGTGCCTGAAAGAACTTAGATGAGAACCTTTTTTATGGGGAAAGTCCAGCACTAGCTTCTCTATCATGTGGGTTATGACTGCAAGAGAGAAAGTTATCAAATGTGAATGTTATGAAACAAAGTAAACCCGGCGTAAATAACAACTCGGTTGTCCCAAAACAATTTGTAAAAAGGGAGTCGAAAAGGGTCTTTTAAAGAAAGCGTTTTGCTTATCATCACCCGCATCTTAAAAAAATTGTACTATATTCGAAATAAATTTCGTCAATCACAAGCCTTTGGAACTGTCATGGGAGTAAAATAAAAAATTCTAAAATGGAGTTAAAAATTAAAGAGTGAAGTGCTTGTACAGAGATGTTATTTTCAAAATTTTTTAAACCGTTATAAGCAGGCATTTGTAATTTATATAAAGTATACAACAACACATCTGCTATAACGACAGGTGTTTTAAATTTAAAATAAAAGGGTGTTTCCATAGCGACTTAATTTTCAAGCATAAAACTTAAATTTTTTAAATTTACCTCTTCTACAAGAGATATTAAAAATAAAAGGGATGTTCCTAAAGAAGAACTGATTTTGACATTTGTACTTATCCAGCCTTTACTGCAAAAGAAATATATCTCAAACAATATTTTAAAATGAGGAAAATGAGTTTAAAGTATAAAATTTTTTTATTAAGTTCTATCTCTCTAGAATTTATACATTTAAAGGTTCAGGTACGGATTTTTTTTTGTCCGAGGCAAAGCTTTATCGCAAAAGAACATTTCTGCATGCTAAACTTAGAAATTTTAAATATAAAGTTATGACACTCTTGCAGCAAAAGTTTGATTTGTATAGGGAACATGCTCTTCTTATCTTTTGAATTGTGAAGGACAGAAAAAAACTTTAGTTTTAAAACGCAAACAATTAGGCGTGCCACAGAATGGAATTCCGAACGAAAGTTCCACAAAATGGTTTTTTGGAAATGGGGAAAATTAGAAATATTTCTTTGGCGTTAAACCACTTTTACGTTTTCAAATTGATTTATTTTATCTCCCTTAAGATTTTTTTTTCAGTTTTTTTTTCCAAAAAATTTTTTTTAATCTTGTATTCTTATTTAGGCAAGTCTTGCTTGTAGATTTTATTTTTAACAAATAAACAAAATCGATCGGAATCTGAAGAAGGTACTATAAAAGAGATCGGAATAGTTAATACAGAATTGAAAGCATGCGAATTGGAATGTGTGACATGCCTAAAGAAAATAAAATTATTAAAGGGGAGTCTTATATGATACAGATAACTTCGTGTATAAGTCCAGCTCTAGCCTAGCTAAAAAAAATATTTAAAATACTCGGCAGAAATATTCGCATTACAATTCGAATCATTAAAATATTTTTGATTTTAATTCTAGAATATTTCTTGATATTGGAACATTCTCATACGCATACATACATAATTCATTTCTTGGTATACGATTGTGAATTTTCGTAACTAATGTTATTATATACACAAATGCATAAAAGCCAATATGCAATCGCTATCATTAAATTCATTATATTTATATACTTCTTGCTCATTATAATTGCAAAAACAACGATAACAGCAACAGCAAGCACTCATGCATATGTTCCGACATATTTTGAGTGCATATATGTACACATATGTATATACACGCTTATATACATACATATTTAGTAACATACATACATTTATACATACATCCCCGTCAACCATTTAATGAGTATAAAGAAAACAAAGGCTCAAAAAAGAAACCAACGGCTCTTAAATGGCATCTAACTAGGACTATCTTTAAAGCACTCTTTTTTGTGACTCATATAGGGCTCCTAATAAGTACTTTTTAATTTACATTCAAAACAGATTTGTAATTAAGTTATTTTATTTTATTATTGCACTCCAACACCACAGTACAAGCAACACATGATTTTAGGACTCAGTTGTGAGAATTGCACGTTAAAGTAGCCCAATAAATAAGAACTTTTCAAAATATTCTCCATGAAGATTTATACACTTTTGCATGGGTTGGAACCAATTTTCAAAGCACTTTTTCCACTCCGAAATAGGTACTTCTAAAACATGGGTTTTGAATGCAGAAACTGCTTCTTCAGGTGTAGGAAACCGTTGTCCACGTAGTTTTTTCTTGATGTTCGGAAACAAAAAGAAGTCATTAGGTGCCAAGTCAGGGCTGTACGGCGGATGACCCATCAATTCAATGTTTTGCCCTGTCAAAAACTCCATTGTTTCAGCCGTTCGGTGACAGCTCGCATTGTCGTGATGCCGAATGATGCGTCTTTTCTTTGAAGTTTCTCAAAGACTTCTGGCAAACAAATAGTGGTGTACCATGCCAAATTAACCGTTTTACGTTGCTCTAATGGCACAGTCGCCACATGACCCCGGTAATGCCGAAGAAACAGGCAACCATTTGCTTTGATGTGCTTCTTCCACGAACAACTTTGGTGGGATTTCGCTCGTCTTGAAAGACCCATACGGTGGATTGCTGTTTTGTTTCAGGATTATATGAGTATATCCATGATTCGTCACCTGTGCAGATATTATAAACTGCTTTTGATGCACCTTAAGCAAATTTCTGCAACATTTTCTTGCACCAATCAACACGAGCATCCTTTTGTGCGTTTGTCAGGTTATGCAGTATCCAACGTGAACAAACCTTTTTCACATGCAAATGTTCATGCAAGATCTTATTGATGCTTATCATACTAATCCCTACAGATGCCTCAATCTCGCAATATGTTACATGACGATAATGCTTTATCAGCTCATGCACAGCTGCGATGTTTTCTGGCACAACAACCGTTGTTGGACGACCTTCACGGGATTCGTCCTGGATGATTTGTCAGCCACGATTGAATTCGTTATACCAGTTTTTAATGGTGCTGTAAGAAGGTGTTTCATTACCATATAAGTAATTAAGTTCATCTGTGCACTGTTGTCGTGTCAGGCCATGTCGAAAGCTATGAAAAAATAATTGCACGAAAATGTTCACGAGTTAATTCAATTTTCTCCTCAGATCACTTTTTCAACCTGCTATCACTAACGCTAACAACAATAAAATGACAAAATGTTTTGGTTGCGGTTATGTTTAACAATGTGAAGGTTGCACTGGAAACATCAGCTGGTGCCTTGCAACAGTCAGGGTTACCAGGCCAGAAATATAAATAGCAGCCCTCGTATTACAGCTCTTCTTACATAGAAAATATAAGATTTTTCAATCTTGAAACTTAACCGTCGATGAATATGCGCAAGTCGTCAGCGATACCATCCAGTCCCATATTTTTCACTACTTCTGAGATATCATGGCAGAAAGTGAAGGGTTTTTGCTTCGTCAGCGAAATAAGATTTCTAAAGATCAGGCTTTTTGCTCTAGTGAGTTTTCTTACGCTTCAAAAATTATGTCAAAAATTTTGGTTTTATCATGTCCAGTTGGGTCCCCCCGGGAGCACATGATAGTCTTTTTGGAACCTACTATTCCATTTAGACTGGTGTCTTGCGGGGTAAAAGGGAGCCCAGGCCCCTTAAAGGCTAGTAGGAGTCACCTGGATAATCCACATATTTCCATGGGAATCAGTACGCCCCAGAGTTCACTATTTGTCTCTTGAGACAATTAGCTGTTCTCTGACTGGTTATTGAGGTTGGCCCCTATATGGGAGTATCGTGGTGGTTGTGGTTTCGAGACCCTCGTGAGAGTTTGTGGGTCGGATCATTCAAAATGAATGCAATGAATGGTTCAGGTCCAGTGAATATGAATGCCGTCGAGTTCTCAATTATATTAAGCTTCATGCGTTATGGACCAGGAGGTGGAAACTCTCCAACTCTTTAGCAAGGAGTGAAGGCTGCGGCCTACTTCGGAGGATATACGTATTCGATGGCCTCCTAGGGCGTGAATGACGTTTGTAAATCATTCAAGTGGTTTGACCACCATCTGATTATGACTACCTAGTCGGTGCAGATGTAAATCAAATCACATCATGTCCAGTTGGGTTTCCCATCTTGACATGTGCCTTCGGGGGTAAAAGGCGGCACCAGTCACCTGTGATAACAAGAGTCCGATACTTGAAGAGACGAAGGACTCTCGACCAGTAACTTTTTATACACATACTGGTACCATGGGCTACGGCCTTGTTCTGGTTGTTGGTGGTGAAGAGGTCTTAACGAAAAGATAAGGTTAGCATCGAAATAAATGTTCTAGTTGCACTTGTAACAGCAATAGAAGTTGGATAGTCTCCAACTCTTTAGCACTTAGTGTTAATACGTCTCAGGGCGTGGATGGCCAATTTCCTACACCCAGTAAAAAGACCTCGATTATATTATGGCCTCATGGCTCGGTGTTGTTCTAAATCCTATCACACATGTCCAGATAGGTCTAGCAGCCAAAATACTGGCTTCATAAAAGAAAACAGTATCCACATTATTAGGGTGGGATATCATTGGTGTAAAATTTGCACCACTTTAATCTGTTTTAACTTCCTTAGTAAACAATTTTTTTCGATTCTGTTTGCCCATTTTTTGAACGATATGATCATAAACGTAACAAAAATCATCCAATTTTGGGCACTCGTTATTTTCCATTTTGAAATATTCCATATTCTTCTGGTTTTAAAATGTTATCCATTCCGAACAAAAGCATGGACTGTTTATTCCACAGCCATTGAATTATAAATCCAACTTAACAAAAAAAATTATGCAGAAGTTCTTATTTTTGGGGTACTTTCATGTGCAATTCTCAAAATTGAGTACCAAATCAATGAATTGAAAAATTTTGTACTGTGCAATGCACCAGAAAAGGGACCTAAGAAAATATGTAAGTGTGTGTGTGTGTTTGTTTGCTATCCGTGAGTATAGGCCCAACTGTAATACGCATAAGCTGGCTTAAGCTAATGTCAAAAATTGAACGAAAAATCTGTCAAATGCTTAAGCGAATCATTGAAAACTTTTAGGTGGTTATATTGTACTTACATGAATATAGAAATTATTATGCACAGTTGCACATTTGTTTTATTCGTGTTATAATTTCTTCGTAAATAAATGAAATTTATTAACAAAAAGCCGTTTAATAATCATATTTTGTATACTTAATACTATCCTTTTACAAATTTATATTTTTTTTTAAGTTTTAAGAAAATTACGATAGAAAAATTACACATATATCGCTGTTTGTATTATTTGGGCCAAAAGTGCTAAAGAATGCACCTGTGTGCATCATTGAATTTATAAACAATAATAAATTAAATTTAATTGTAAATTGTAGGTTAAAAAATGAAAAAGAGATTAAAAGGTTGAGTCTAGTTCTTCAACGATTCTATCACGATTCACATTAAAAAAAGGTAAAAAATATTCAATATTAATGCTTATGCCGTCGGAGTGCGGGACAGCTTTTCAGAAACATCATAGGCTGCAATAGTGCCCATTCCTCAGTATGGCCCTTTCCACTGTCTAATGGAGCTTCCATCCTCTTAATTTCCTTGCAGAAACGTTCCCGTAGTAACTTCCATCGGTGTTTGCACTCTGCGGTTTTATAGAATTCATACCAATATGAAAATGAAAAACGCAAACAAAATTCTTTTACAGAATTTTTCTGCTACTTCTTTCCATGCTCGTTCCTTTGAATTGCCGTTATAGTAAAACGGGTCTCTGTTGTCATAAAAGCAATTTTTTCTTTGTACATTTTCTATTAAATTCAGATAAAATAATTTTTCGCTTTCGTCCTTCATTGGAATTTTTTTACTAATTTATCTATAACACAATGCAAAATCAGCTGTTTCGTTCTTTGCTTAAGCAAATGACAGTTGACGAAACTTGACGAAAAGTTTTGCTAAGTACATTATAGTTTGCCACATATGATTATTAGGTATTTGCACAGTTGCTTAAGTTGCCTTAGGTCAGCATAATAATATATATGGATCTTATGAGTTCATTGTAAAAAGCTTAAAATGTACCAAAAATCCTGTTATAAATATTTTCTTTGACTGCAGTGCAGAAATTTTGACGGCAACAAAATGAAAAGATGGCAAAATAGAAATTATTATTTTCGAAATGCAAATAATTATTTTTTGTTTATACTTTATGAAAGCAATTAGTTAAAGTTTAATTTCTAAATCACATGGTTTGCTGGGATGTATGTACGTACATGTGTGCGTACATACGAAACGTAATTATATGCATGTACCCCGCAAAAACAGTAGAGAAGTCTTTTGATATACCTTATTAATACATAATTATAATCATTTATATGCTTGAATATGTTCTGTCCATTTTCTTTTTACTGTTTGATAAGCTTGATTTCCTTTTGCTTAATTATATATAAACTGGTTAAAATGCTGTACCAAGACAAATATTTATCTTATTTCAAATATGATAACAAGACTTTTGCTGCTGCCATAATATTTGCTAAACAAAGCTGCACTATTTCTCCTTTAAATATTTTAACTTATTCATCATTGAATTAATAAATATTTATTACTTGCATGTACATTATCGTTATATAACGTAAGCATATGTATGTTTAGACAGGTTTTAAAATGGTAGAATGATGAAGCTACTCAGTCTTATTTATACTGGAACTTAGTAAAAATTCACTTATATGGCAACTCTGGATGAAAACTTTTAACATTAAAATTTATAAATAAATCCAGATTTTGAATGAACAATTTTTAAGCTAAAACTTATATAAAGCACTGCACCGAAAAATATTGATTGGATGGGAAATACGAATGTGAAACTAGTATCGCATGTTTTGACACGAATATTTCCTTTACAATTGACAAAATTTTAACCAAAACGAAAGCTGGCAAAATATTGCAAAGAATAGGAAAACAAATAGCAAAAAGTTACAAGAAAGTTAAGAACTAAAAATGATAGACTCAGTTTTTGTACTTAAAACGCTTACAAAGAAAAAACTACCTTAAATCTTTATCCCCATTATACGCAATCAGCCCAGTTTTCAGAATTAATTGGAAATTAAATTATTTTTTTGGAAAACGTTTTCTTAATATTGAATTGATGTAAAAAAAACAAAATTTGCAGTTATAAACGATATTTAATTAGTTACTTACGTCAATGTTTTCTCTCAAATGAGAGAGATATACATGAAATTGAAAGAGTGAAAGAGACGCCATCATAATATTGCTCAGATACTTATTACATATTGTTACGTTTATACCTTTTATAAACGTTTTGTTGTAAGTTCTTTATTGGAAAATAAATAACACCAGATATTAGAGTTTTTAAATTTATTACAAGTTTATTTACTTTAACTACACACAAAGTTGCTACTACAGAACAATTTACTTAAGATGCACATCTTTACTTCATGAGGTATATTTTTCAACTAACTAACTATCCACTCAGATGCTGCCTTTTATATTTGTCCGCTAGACGTCTAGAAAAATTAAGAATCTTCTACTCCCTTTGTATTACATTTTGTTGTTATTGTTTTTATGCTGATAAAATTTCTTCCTGGAATTTATTTTCAGATAGTTGCTGTTGTCTTGTGTACACAAATTTTTTTTAGAAAACTTCGCAGTTAGTAATCAGCATATCCGATTGTTGTTGTTTTGCGTGTATAAAAATTATACGCAGTTTGTAACTAGAAAGTTGTTGTTTTCTTGCGTGCATAAGATTTCTTAGCAAGCCACCACGCAAATAGTAGTTTACTTTATTACTTAGTTATTTTCTTTAAAACTTAAGCAAGACGCATTCGTAACAATGTTATGGTAGATAGTAGTCTTAAGAAAATAGCTACAGCTGCTAATGATTATGCATTTCTTCCTGGAATTTATTTTCAGATAGTTGCTGTTGTCTTGTGTACACAAATTTTTTTTAGAAAACTTCGCAGTTAGTAATCAGCATATCCGATTGTTGTTGTTTTGCGTGTATAAAAATTATACGCAGTTTGTAACTAGAAAGTTGTTGTTTTCTTGCGTGCATAAGATTTCTTAGCAAGCCACCACGCAAATAGTAGTTTACTTTATTACTTAATTATTTTCTTTAAAACTTAAGCAAGACGCATTCGTAACAATGTTATGGTAGATAGTAGTCTTAAGAAAATAGCTACAGCTGCTAATGATTATGCATTTGAAACTCCAATATTTGAACTACTGTTAAGTGACTTACAGTGCTCTGTTAACTATAAAATTAGCTGCGTTTTTTTTTTAACTATTTTTAAGTCTCTGCTAGTTAAATTTAAATATCCATTCACACAAATGTAACTCGTCAGAAAAGTTTACTGCAATAGCACAGTTTAACAAACATGTACATTTTTAATATTTCGTTGTAATAAATATAGTTTCTTTTTTGTTTTTACCTTCTCCTGTTAAGTTACAATATGTGATGAAACCAACGATATGTAAATATACATTTTTGAAAATATTTAATGTCTTTCTGTTACAAGTATTTTAAAGCTCGTTAATTATGCCAGTGATGAACACAACTATGTGCCTTAACTGTTATATACACTTGACCACATAAGTATGCGTACAAGAATATTAGTTAAAAAGGCAAGTGTATTTAAAATTTCACAGTTCTTTTCAGATTAAAAACAAAAGGATTCCACTTTGGTTACCTTCAGGGTTAAAATTTTTACTGTTTCAAATTAAAAATATAACAAAAGATATTTTTTCTATATTTTTTTTTTTGTGATTTTTACTTCAACATCTTTGATGTCATGTCGTCATCCATAATACATTGTGTTAATAAAGTCACACATGCACATATTCTTACGATAATTTCTTTGTCGCCAAAAAGAGCAGAATTGTTCATGGTACACTGACAAAAATTTTAAAATCATAAAAAATAATAAAATCGTTATTTTGTTTTTTTTATCGATATACTGCCAAACATTGGTTGCACAAAGCCCCGTTGCATGAAGAAATTATGACAGCTCTAGTGCTGCACAGTTTTTAAAATATTTGTTTAATAAAAAACCTTTATTTTTTCTCATGAACAAGTGTCATTTTCAAAGAAAAAGTATTTCAAGACATTTCATTGGTCACATTTTCTGTTACTCCACACATACATTCATATGATTCATATATACAATAAATATAGAAAAAAGCACGTCAACGAGGGTCACACAACTGTAGCACAAAACAATTTCTTTTAAATTCAAATTAGAAAAATGGAGGAAAAGTAAGCGAAAAGTAAGTGTAATTTGGACCACGTGCTTTTTTTATTTATTTCTCTGAGTAAACAAAATAAAATGTAAAAAACATTTAGCCGGCCATCACCCTGCCATTTTTTTATTTTATTGTTTTTAATTATTTAAGCACATTTTTTATTTTCTTTTTATACTCTCTTTTGTAAACAAAAAATAAACATCATTTGCCGGGAATAGAAATGTTTTGTTATTATTTTACGTTTTTTACTCTACAGAGGGAGAGAGAGAAAATGAGGAAGAGAGAGCATTTTTGTTATTTTTTGATGAGATTATTTTTGTTATCTTTTTTTAAGGTACGACTATCTTTTTTAAAAATTAAAAAGATTACAAAACAATGATTTTCTTTTTATAAAAATTATTTAACTTTTGTTTATATATCTACATATGTATGTGTGTGTGGATGTGTGTTTGTTAATTTGTATTTATAACTTTTTGTATATAGAAAAATCATGCAATTTTCTTTTTTGCATTTACTTCTGTTTAATTAATCAGACCCGCATAATATTTTGTTGTCCATCAACAACTTCCTACAATATTTCATTTAAAGAATTTTACCAACGCCAACAGATAAAGTATTATCTCTCTGAAATCATTTAACAAAATTTTAAAATGTTTAATATCGCTGGCTTGAGCATAAACTTTACAACTTGTTTATAATTTCTTTTTATTTAGTTGGAAGATTTATTATTAAATTTTTTTGTTTAAGCCAGCAGGGCTTAACCAGGGGAAATTGCTTTTTTCATCCAGTTATACTTAGATCATCAAAACATATATGGTCGACAGTATTGTCATTTTAGTGCATCTCTTTTTTTTTGTTTCGGATCAGCACAATGACCCTCATTGTGCCAAAACTAGGAAATAAGGTTATGGAGAGGAGGAAAGAGGGAGTAGTGTTTGTGGACATTCAATTTGAACTTTCCATTCAAAGCGGCAGGAAAGACTTCTGGAGAAAGTTTATCCCACATACGGACGGTTCTGCCAAAAAACGACTTTTACCTGGCCAATCAACCACAAGTGGATGTGGTTTCAACGAAAATCGAGTTAAACCCAAAAACGTGCGAGTTTCGGGAACAAGTCCTCTAATATCGTTAGAGCGGTTATTATTGTTATAACGATAAAACAGTGAAATACAATCCACATTACGTTGATGCTCCAGAAAATCAATATAGTTGGATACCCTACTGTAGCCAAAGAGCTTCTTGGCCCTCTCCTGTACGCGGTCGAGCAACTCCAAAAGTAGACTTTAGAGCGCCGGCTAATACATGAGAGTTGTACTCCATCTTTGGACGGATATAGGTGGGTGGTATAAATAGTACGGAAATCGGATGGAGTGAAGTATCTCTTACACCGTTTTAGAAAACCGAGGCACAAAATGTGTTTAGTTCTGAATTTTCATGCCAAGCACATCAAGAGCTTCCGATTCCGTAATACGTATATCACCCATAGTAACAGATGCAGCATTATTATTGACCACAGATCTATGCGAAAGCATGCAACATTGCGTCTTGCGGGCATTAAAATCCACTCTATTCGCAGGACCCCATGCCGAGATTGTTGCGAGATCGTGATTGAGCGTATTATTCATATTCCGCCTTTTGAAACCCAGCTCCAACAGCTCTGGTCTATTATTAAATGAATACAAATAGTGCTGTCATCTGCGAAAGAATATATTGGGTTGAAAGTTTTGCAAAGAAAGTCATTTAAAATAATAAGAAATAGGGTAGGAGAAAGAACGAAGCCTTGCGGCATCCTTGAAAAATGCTGGTATTTTTCGGTACTTTTTTTATTTATGCAATATCCAAAAGTGTATGAAATAACCGGTTTTTTTCTTGATAAGCGGCTATTTATAGTGCTTTTTACAATTTCTCACAGTGCTTTTTATATAATCGAGAATTTGGCCCCTAACCCTTTTGCTATTATTGTATAAACACAGCTTTAATTTTCATACCAACTGTGTGTTATTTGCTTTTATGCAAGGTAAATCCATGATCCAGGTTTCAAAGGGGGGCTTAGACCAACAAAAGATGAACTACATGTACGATTTATTTCGATAATTTTTTGTTAATACCCTTTGACTTTGAGGTTCGTTTTTTAGTGAAATTTCTATTTTGTGGTAATTTTTTGCTTTTTCGCCAAATAATATTATTTTTGTGTGAACTCTTGTTTTAGATTTATTTTCCGATTTAATTTTTAGTTAATTTATATATTTAAGGCTGGCTGTATGCATAAAAAACTCTTACTTTAAAGTACACATTACTTAACATACACTTTAAGGCTAACAAACCTTTGTTAAAAAAATGGTATGCATAAACAGTACTTTAACTAATGTATACTTTAGCAAGATTAGTATTTTTATTCTGGCAATGCCACTATTTGAAGTTGTCAGTTTGTAGTTAATGATGTATAAAAATAAATATTTTTTATCCGGGTAGTTAGATCTATAAAAAATAATTTTATTGTTTTCTGCCAAATCAACATATTTTTTTTGTTTTTTTATTAATATTTTTTAAAAAAGGCAAAGCACCCAAAAAAGGTTAATTTGCAAGGCTTACGAAGAACTTACAAAGAATTTGTTCATATTAAAAAAATAATTATTCGGATAACGAGCTTTGTTTTGATTATATGTACATCAATAAAACTTTTGTTTGAAATAATTAATTATAAATAAATATCTGTTATTCTTTTCAAAAAAATATATATTGTTAATTAAAAAAGACCGTTGAATAGAATAACAGATATTTATTTAAAATATAAAAATGTCGATTAAAAAAATAAAAAAATTATCAAATAATTAATTATAAATATATTTTTGTAAAATATAAAATAATGACGTAAAATTTTTTTATATTGAATGGCATGTTATCATTTAGTTTTTATTATTATTTGTATACTACAATTTGTTTAAATAAACTTTTTTAAAAATGTTTGGAATAACAAAGTATAATTGTCAATTGAGCCGTTTTTATTTTTATTAAATTTAAAATTAATAAATTAAGAAGTATTGAGATTTCTTTGAGAGGAGTGTTGATAATTAACGGTGTACCAAAATGCTTATTTTGAAAGTGGCGTTAGTCGCTGTACTTAGGAAATTAATTACGAAGCTTAGTGTGAAAGAACTGGAAACATGTAATAAGTGTGTGTGAAGTATTGTTGTGATTATTGGACTTATTTTTCGAAAGATTAGTGCAGTTTACTGAACTATATTATAGTGATATCTAATATACTACACATAATTAGCATTATTTTGTTATTCTCAGGAGGTTGCTTCGTGTTGTATAAAATATCTGTCACAACTCAAAAGCATATTATTGCACATACTGACTTATGTAAAGGACAAAATAGTAATAGCCCCCTGTCGAAAAAATCCTTCACAGTACACAACATGGAGGAAAAAGATTTTATTTCAACACAATCATAAGAAAAATCCGTTTCAGAAAAAAAAACTAAATACAGACTAGTTAAAATGGCTAAAAATTAAAATGTTTTATAAACTAATTTAAAATAAAAAGATGACAATAACAAAGTAACTTATGCCACTTTAAAAATAAACGGCTAGGTTTATTGTAAACACAATTTGTTTTGTTTAAATTTTGGTAAAATTATTTTTTTTTTAATTTTAGTAAAATTGTTTTTTTTTAATTTATGTTAAAATTTTTTTTAAATTTTGGTAAAGTTATTTTTTTTTTAATTTTAGTAAAATTATTATTTTTTTTTAATTTTGGTAAAATTATTTTTTTTTAGGAAAAATTGTTATTATAATCTAAGTTGTTCTCGTGATATTTTCTTTTACTATAAAATTTCCAATAATTTATGTATTTTTAATTTATTGGACACTAGCGTCGTAAAAAATAATAAATAATTCTAGAAAATTCAACTTATAACAAAACAAAATAAATTTATAATAAATTAATTGATTTTGTAAAATTTAAACTTTTAAGGATTTTCTGTTTTTATTAAACAAAAATGCATTTTCGGTTACTCTTGTTTTTTTTTTTTAGGAGGTGGTCGCGATTTACAAACAGCCGTTACTTACGCCAAAAATAGCAGTATACAAAAACAGGCACACAACAACAATAATTCTTTATTAATAACAAATCAGCCAGGAGCAGCAACTGCTGCACGATTAAATAACAACAATATGCCAAAAAAGACAACAACTTCAACTTCTGGTAAGTTAAAAAAAAATTGTAACTCTGCTCTCTTTTTTATTAAACTAATTAATTTTGAATAACTGTTATTTATTTACTACTACTACTAACTCTTTAAACTGCTACTAACTTTTATTGAAAAAAAAAACATCTTAATTCTTAATAACAAAAAAAAAAAATAAATAAATAAATAAATAAAATAAAATGAAAATAATAAAACATAAAATAACAGTTGGAATGTCAGCAGCTTATCCCAGTAGTTCGAACTCGGCCAGTGCAGCTGCAGCAGTTGCTGGTTTTGCACAACTTGGTATGACACCTTTCAATACCAGTCAACTAATGGGTATGGCAGCGTTAGCAGCCGCTAGTGGTTTGCCGCCATCATTTAATACCACTGGCATTAGTGCTCCAGCTAATGCAAGTTCAGCAACAATGGCCGCCAACTCTTTAATAATAAGTGGTGGTCTTGGGGCTAATCTAGCCAGTGGTTTGGCAAACATGTCAGCTAACAATCATACATCAAGCTCAAATAATACAACTCAAGCCTCATCATATTATCAAGCTAGTTCAAATTTCAATATGGCAGCGTCTTTATTGGCGCAGAGTAAGTCGAGTAATGTTGGTAACAACCAAAATTTGTGTTCACCATTTTATCTTAAAATATATTAAGATCTGCTTAAGTGTAATGAATTTGTTGTTGTTGTTTTTTTTGCCCTAAAGAAACTTAAATACATACATACATACAAATGTTAAGTATAATTTAAGAAAAGAAAATAATAAATTTTGTTTTTTAAACAAAATTCAAAGACAACAAAAATTTATAAACGCAATCAAAAATACGCATTTACTTTTAGTTGTTTTATTTTTTTTTTTTTTTTTTATAAAAACTGCTTTGTATTTTTAGTGTAGAATTTTTTTTTGTTAAATTATGCCTAGTTATTTTTGCTTTTTTTTTTTCTTTTTAAATACTATACGTTCAAAAAAAAATTTCATATATCAACTTTAAAGAAGTGTTCGCTTAAAATCCGGACTGCTTAACGGCTTAAAAGTTTAACGCTAAAAAAGATCTACCTTAAACTTTTTTGTTAAAATTAAACTTTTGTTTAGATTAAGAGCTGCTCATTTTTTAATCTTTGTAGCAAATTGGTGATGTGATATAATTCATATTTAATTAGCGGTGACACAAACCAATTTTTTAAACACTGCTAGCTTTACAATTAACATCAGTTAGAATAATGACCTTTAAAAAGATTTGAATTCATTATGGAAAAATAGAGAATGACTGCTATAACAACTCACTGTATACAAATGGTAGATCCAGAACTACTTTATAAACCCAAAATAGCGGGATGCCTGAAATAACTTCAGAAGATGAAATAATCTCAGCTTTTCTAACATAATCATTTGTAAGAAGTTCTTAAGAAGTCACTCTCCTATCATGGGTCTATAAAGTGTTCTGTTAACTGCAATATTAGCTTTGTTTAAAAAATTGGTTTAAGTCCCTGCTACTTTAATTTAAATTTATCTTCACATACATTAATTAGTGATACGTTCTTTTTTCACATAAATTTTTATTTAAAATAAAGTGCCAATTGGCTGGCAATCTAGCTACATGAGTAGATACGAACATAACAATAGAACTACCTAAACGTGAACACTGAGTCACCAGTATGAATTGAATCACGGCTTGAAAATGATGTCTTCACATCGAAAGCGCTCGCCGTTTACACCGAACGAACAACAGCCAGAAAAGACAGAGTAGAAAATAACGACAGTAAAATATTTTAATTAATTTTAAACAATCATCCTTTACTTCTCAGTAATACAGAGTTTGGTTGGATCTTAATATTTGCATATTGATTTTACTGTAGTAGCGTGACCACCTGTAAATACATGCTCCATACATCCAAAGCTAAGCTACATATCCTAAAAGAAAGAATTCGAAAAGATCTGGACCGACCTTAGTTAAGTTGAATTACCTAACCAGCAACGAAAAGAGAATGAAGAAATGCCAACTTCGGTAAAAAAAAATTTTTAGGGACATTTTAAAACCCATTACTTGCCAACAGCAGAATCTCCAAATGTGAATATTAAATAAAATTAAAAATTGTGGGTAAAAAATCCTATAAAGCTGTTTTATAGTTATTTCATAGTCTGCAACAAAACTTGCGTGTAAAGATAAATTTAAAATTTTTAGCTTTGACACAAAGCTTCTGATTTAACAGAGTTGTGTTAAATTGATAACATAGCACTGTTAAAGAAACAAAAATTTGGTTTATGAAAAATTTTCATTAAAAAAAAAAACGAAAAATAGCACAATTAAAAATTAATAGGATTTTTTAACGAGCTGTGCTTCTAAATTCTCCATACTTGGAATTTTTAACAGTGCTTTCGGAAAGAAAATTTTAAATTTATAAAACTTTCCTTCTTTCATTGTTTCCATGAAAATTACAGCATGGATGCAAAGGCCAAAATTTTTATTGCTTTAACAGCGGTATCATTTTAACAGAGCTCTGTTAAATAAAAAACTTCTTGCCTTAAAACTAAAAAAATTAAAATTTAACAGCGTTTAAATGCGCTTAATATTGTATTTTAATTAATCACTGCTTTAAAATTATTAAGTCAGAGCAGCACTAGAAACCCTATGAAAATTTTTATCTAATAACAGAGATTGTGTTTATTTTTTAAAAAAACAGAAGTGAGACTTTTTAGACCATATTTTGTTATTTTAGAACATAAACATTTTTTCCTCGGGCTTTTTTCTAATCAAGTGTTCAAGGTTATGTGCTTTTGAAGCTTTATGATTGTTTGCAAGAGGCGTTGTCTTCGGATTTTAAAAGAACACTTTTTTTATTAAATATATGTATATGAAATATTTCTTTCCTACTAACTGTAATTATATATTATAATATGTTATATTGTTATTAAAATACCACATAAAATTGGAAATTATCAATATTATTTCGAACCATAACAAAGTGATTAATAATGGGATCATAAACATTTTAACACCGAAATTCAATTACAAAATTATTTAAATGTTTATTTCTTGTAGCGCCCAGTAGACACCACCAACATTTACTCTTTACTCTATTCAAAGAAAAACAAAACAAAAAAAACTTTTTACATTCAAACATTTGTACTTCATAACTTAAACGCTCCCGTGTATTTTACCTAAACCTTTTTCATTTTCTTACTTTGTAAGTTATATAATTTAAAAAAACACACGATTTATCCTGGATTTTCTTTTTTCTGTTTTTGTTTGGTTTCATTTGTTTCGTTTCGTTTCGTTTCAAAAATTTGTTCTCTTAATTGAAAAGTGAGCATGGGCTTAGGTTATGATTCGCAATCGTCTTCAACTAATCCTGCCAACAGCGGTTTATCTGCGCAGTCCAAAATCAATTCAATGGTATTGCAAAAAATTCAGGCTCTTGTCGCTGCCAATCCGCAATTTTTAACCAGTGGCATACCAAATCAATTGTTATCCCAGTTACTAATGCAGCCAATGAAGGTAAGTAAAAACTTTAAATTACTAACACTAAATCTAGAGCTTTAAATTATAAATGGCAATCAACTCTTTATTTACACGATTTGGTTAACAAAACTGTCGATAGCTTTGATTTTATCTTAAAAATATATTTTTAATTTTTTTTTCAAAACTCTACTTTATTATAATTTCTACAAAGATTTATCGATTACTTAAATTTCCTATATAAAAAAGTTATCGATAACCTATAAATTTTCTCCAGGATCTTTTTAACTTAAATAAAAATTATATAATTGTGTTTGAGATTCTAGCTGTTTTATCAAAAGCTATTAGCATTAAAAAGTTGTCTCTCATTTTCCTTATAAAAAACACTATCGATAACTTTCAATGTCTAAAGAAAAATTAAGGATTTCTTATGAAAATCGTTTTAATAATTTTAATTTTCTTAAGGAAAAAAAATCGATAAGTATAATTGCTATTAAATATTTTCCATACAAAAGTCATCGAAAACATATCGATAACTAGAAAGGTAATCGATAACTAGAAATTTAAAATTGATCATTTAAATTTTCAACAAAAAGTTATAGCCTATTTAGATTTTATAAAGAAAAAGTGTCGATAATATATTTTCTGTACTAAAACTTTACGATAAGTTTAATTTTGTTTAACAAAATTATTGATAACTTGTTTAGAAAATTGATATGCGAACTTTAATTTTCGTATCGTTATTCCTCAGAAAACTTATCGATAACAATGATTTGCTATAGAAAACTTATCGATAACATTGCTTGTTTATCGATAGTAATGATTTTTTGTAGAAAGTTTATGGCTAACTTTTCTATCGAAAACTTATAATTAATTTTATATAGAAAAGTTATCGATAACATTGATAATCTATATAAAACTTATCGATAACAATGATGTTTTGCAAAAAAGTTATCGTTAATTTTTCTACAAAAATCACTTTATACAGAAATTTTGTCGATAACATTGTTTGTCTATACAAAACTTATCGATAGCGATGATTTTCTATAGATAATTGATGGCTAACTTTTATCTAGAAAATTGATGGCTAACTTTTCTATAGAAAATTGATGGCTAACTTTTCTATAGAAAATTGATGGCTAACTTTTTTAAAGAAAATTGATGGCTAACTTTTCTATAGAAAACTTATAATTAATTTTGTATAGAAAACGTGTCGATAACATTGATTATCTATAGAAAACATATCGATAACCATGATGTTTTGTAGAAAATTATTGTTTATTTGTCTATAAAACACTTATAATTAATTTTATGTAGATAACACTGATAATCGATAGAAAACTTATCGATAAAAATGATGTTTTAAAGAAAACTTATCGTTTATTTTTCTTTAGAAAACTTATAATTACTTTTATATAGAACACTTATCGATACATTGATAATCTTTAGAAAACTTATCGATAAGAATGATTTTTTGGTAGAACACTTTAGATAAATTAATTTTCTATATAAAAAAATTATCTTTTTTAATTTCTTACAAAATTTTGTGTTTATTTTAATTTCCTATGGAACCCTTATCGATATTCTATTAAAAAGAAGGCGATTTTTTTTGTCCTTTCCTACAAAAAAGTTTCGATAAAACTAATTTCTCTACTTAAATAAGAAAATTGTAGAATTTTCCTTTTTCCTTATAAGAATTGTCAATAAATGTGATAAACTCTACAAAAGTTATCGATGATTTTGGCTTAAAATTAAACCGATAACTTTTTACATGCGTTATTTTTAACTAAAATTTATAGATAACTCTCATTTTTATATATAAAAAAATTTTTTTTTTAAATTTTATCAATGATTTTCTATAATAAAAAGTATAGATTTTCCTTTGATTTAGCTAAAACCGATATTATCTTCACAACTTAAGTTTTCTAAAGAAAAGTTTTCATTAACTTCACGCATACAAATAAAAACGATTATTAATCGTGTAAAAAAGTGAAAAAAATTTTAATAATTTTTTGATGCATTTTGAATTTTATCATTTTCCTGGACTTTTTCTCTAAAATTTATAAATGATTTTAAATAAAAAGATTAAAATAAAAATTCCTTTTATTTTACTTTCACTTCTAGGAATTATTTTAATTTAATTTCTGTTCGTATTTCTCAGGTGACAACTCCCATGATGCCAACTGAAGAAGATGAAGTGGATTACGAAGAAATGGGTGTAGCCGAAACGTATGCTGAGTATTGGCCAGCCAAATGTAAGATTTTTTTCATTCACTTCCTTTTTTAAGAGAAAAAACAATTAAAAAGAAAATTATTTAAATTAAATTTAGTAAAATTGGGTAAAAAGCATCCAGATCCCGTAGTGGAAACTGCTTCTTTGTCGTCTGTGGAACCCTGTGATGTTTATTATAGATTGTCCATACCTCTGGAAATCATACAAAGCGGCCAACTGAGTGCTTTGCAGTTAGAATCCATAACATATGCCTCGCAGGCTCATGATCACCTTTTGCCCGATGGCAGCCGTGCTGGGTTTCTTATAGGCGATGGTGCTGGTGTTGGTAAAGGCCGAACTATAGCGGGCATTATCTATGAAAATTATATGAAAGGGCGTAAGAAAGCTTTATGGATTTCGGTATCAAATGATTTAAAATATGACGCTGAAAGAGATCTAAGTGATATTGGGGCGGGAAAGATAGAAGTTCATGCTTTAAATAAGGTTAGCGATACATTTTTAAGTTTTGAAAAAAAATTTAATAAAATTATAAAAAATATATTTTGTTGTTGTTAATTTAGTTTAAATATGCCAAAATCAATTCGGATGTTAATAACAATTGCAAAAAAGGTGTAATTTTTAGCACATATTCGGCTTTAATAGGAGAATCGAATAATAAGACTGGTAAATATAAATCAA
The DNA here is from genome assembly GCA_030448955.1 of Trichopoda pennipes. Taxonomy (NCBI): domain Eukaryota; kingdom Metazoa; phylum Arthropoda; class Insecta; order Diptera; family Tachinidae; genus Trichopoda; species Trichopoda pennipes. Next base: position 1,988,571 of record JASKUP010000056.1, on the reverse strand, counting down.
GACTTAAACAGCTGCTGCAGTGGTGTGGAGAGGACTTCGATGGTCTAATTGTGTTTGATGAATGTCACAAGGCCAAAAACTTGTGTCCTGTGGGCTCGGGAAAACCTACGAAAACAGGTCAAACTGTATTAGAATTGCAAAATAAATTGCCCAAAGCTCGAGTTGTATATGCTTCGGCGACGGGTGCCTCTGAACCTAAAAACATGGCCTATATGGTGCGTTTGGGTTTATGGGGTCAGGGATCAGCATTTCCTGCTTTTAATGATTTCATAGCAGCTGTAGAAAAGAGGTGAGTTCCTTGACGTTTAATTTATAAAATCGTAAACACAAAAATTGTTTCCATACATTTTTGCAGAGGTGTGGGAGCTATGGAAATTGTTGCCATGGATATGAAATTGAGAGGCATGTATATCGCCAGACAGTTAAGCTTTCATGGTGTAACCTTTAAAATTGAAGAGGTTTCGTTGTCTAAAGAGTTTCGTAAAGTTTACGATGAATCCGTAGATTTGGTAAATTTTTCCAAAAAAAAAAAAAAAAATATTCAAAATTTAAAAATATTTTCGAAACTAAAAACAATTTATTAAGTTCCTTTTCTGTTTGTTTATAAAAACTTAAGTGGGTTGAAGCGATGCAAAAGTTTACCGAAGCTGCTGAACTAATTGATGCCGAAAGTCGTATGAAAAAGACAATGTGGGGCCAATTCTGGTCCTCCCATCAGAGATTTTTCAAATATTTGTGTATAGCGGCAAAAGTTAATCATGTGGTGCATGTGGCCCGCGAGGCCATTAAATATGGAAAATGTGTGGTAATTGGCTTGCAGTCAACGGGCGAGGCTCGTACTCTCGAACAATTAGAAAGAGATGATGGCGAATTGTCGGACTTTGTATCAACAGCCAAGTACGAGAGAAGAACAATTTGAATTATTTTATGTCATGTTGCTAAAATAATTGTTTTATTTTAAGGGGCGTGTTTCAGTCTTTGGTGGAAAAACATTTCCCAGCACCCGATCGCAACCGTATTAATCGTATTCTCGGCCTTACAGGACCCATGATATCTGAGATAACAGCAGCAGCAGCCAAAAATAAAATTAAAGAAGAATCACCATCCTCCTCATCCTTTAAACGTAAAACAGCGCGTCCGGATGTACGCTGTTCTAATAAGAAATTACGTAAAGATTCTTGGAATGATTCGGACGATGATAATGGCAATGGCTCACAGAATGAATCAGGCAAAGAATCCGACTTTAAACTCTCCAATTCCGAATCAGAGGAATCAGATGCCGCCAATCATAGTGACAGCTATGAATCCTCTGACTTTAATCCCTTCTGCAGTGGCTCAGACTCTGACAATGATCCTTGGCTAGCAAGAGCAAAAAAGAAGAAGAGAAAGAAGTCAAAAACAAAAGAATCTACAGTCGGCACAAATAATAACAACAACAACAACATCAACAATAGCTCTAGTTCAACGTTAAACAATACAAACATAACCCACACCAACACCACCACAAACACAAACAATGTCAATGCAACTGCTTTGGCTGTAAATAATGTGTCGCCGCCCAAAAAGAAAGCTCCCCAATCTACGCAAGATAAAATACAAGATTTATTACAAAAGAAACAAGAGCTCAAGGGCACTGTTACCCAAATAGGGGTGCATGGTGTGCGTTTAAACTATGGTCCTCCGCCCAAAGATGCCATTGAAAGAGCCTGCTCAATGAAAGAGGAATTGTTGCGTAAAATTGAAATTTTAGGAGATCGTTTACCGCCCAATACCTTGGATCAATTGATTGATGAACTGGGTGGTCCCGATAATGTGGCCGAGATGACTGGACGCAAAGGTCGAGTTGTACAATCAGATGATGGTTCCATACAATATGAGTCCAGATCTGAGCAAGATGTTCCTTTAGAAACGTTAAATATAACGGAAAAGCAAAGATTTATGGATGGCGAAAAAGATGTGGCCATTATATCTGAAGCAGCTTCCAGTGGTATTTCTTTGCAAAGTGATCGCCGTGTACGCAATCAACGACGTCGTGTACATATAACTTTAGAATTGCCGTGGTCAGCCGATCGTGCTATTCAACAATTTGGTCGTACTCACCGCTCAAATCAAGTTAATGCTCCCGAGTATATATTTTTAATTTCTGATCTGGCAGGTGAACGTCGTTTTGCCTCAACCGTAGCCAAACGTTTGGAATCGCTGGGCGCTTTAACTCATGGCGATCGTAGAGCCACTGAGACTCGTGATTTGTCTCAATTCAATATTGACAACAAATACGGTCGCACAGCTTTAGAAACTGTGATGAAAACTATAATGGGTTATGAACAGCCTTTGGTACCACCGCCCAACGATTATCGTGGAGATTTCTTTAAAGACATTGCTGGCGCCTTAGTAGGTGTGGGCATTATAGTAAACAGTGAATCTAATCCGGGCGTTTTAAGTTTAGACAAAGACTACAACAATATATCGAAATTTTTAAATAGAATTCTTGGCATGCCCGTGGAATTACAAAATCGTGTATTTAAATATTTTACCGATACCCTAACGGCCATTATTAATCAGGCCAAAAAGGGAGGACGATTTGATTTGGGCATTTTAGGTGAGTAATAGTGGAAAAAATCTAAAAAAAAAGAAATCAGTCGAATTAACTTTTTGTGTCTTCAATTTCTAAGATTTGGGAGCTGCTGGCGAAAATGTAACACGGGTCAAATTGGTACGTTTCTTGCGTAAACATGCAACTGGCAAGGCTCCCACTGAACTGCACACAGTGCGTGTAGAAAGAGGCATGATTTGGCAAGAGGCTATTGACAAGTGAGTTCATTTCTTTTTTTAATCTTTAAAATATTTCATTTATTCGTACACAAGTAAATATTGTCGATTTGGATAACTTTTGGCATAATTATCGAATGGTTTGTGTGAATGATAATAAATATGGTACTTTGGAGAGTAAATAACTGTCATTATAATTCAATATTCCATAGACACAAATTTCAGTCAATCGAATTTTAAAAAAGATGTTTTGCGGGAAAGCCTAATAAGCTTTTTTTTCATCTAAAGATAAAGTGTGGTGAAAGTTATGGAACTCAAAAGATGTGTGGATGTTAGTTTGCGCGATTCAAAAGTATTGATTTCGACACACAAGATAAGAAGTCGCCTGATTAGCCAAAAAAGTTTGAAGATGCGAAATTGGAAACATCATTCGACGAAGATTGTTGTCAAACGCAATAAGAACTTGCATTTTATCATTGCAAGTCACATATTTAAAAGCAGGGAAATTGGATCTTATATTTATTGTTATTGACACAAACCACGTGAAACCAGCCATGTGGCCATAATACGATGGTGGATCAAACCACTTTGGGTGATATGTAGAGTGCACCCCCGTCTTAGGAAACGGAAACATAATACTCTCTAACAGGTCACTCCTAGTGGCAATTTCGAAAGTGAGAATCAGGATCGGCACGCCCACTCCTTGCTGAAGAGTTGGAGACTACACAACTCCTGGTCCAGAATACATGGCCTAGCATGCTCACAACATGTGTTCTTGGTCAAAAGTGAGATGACCCTGGCCCCTTAATCATTTCATGAGGACCTGCGAAATCACAACCACCACAGTACTCTCCGAAGAGCTAACCTCAATATTCAGTGGGAGAATAGCAAAAGTTGAACTCTGGGGCTTACTGATTCCCGTGGAAATAACGTGGAAGTTAGCCAGTTGGCTCCTGCTACCCTTTACGGGACTGGGCTCCCTTTTACTCCCGGTGACACATGTAATGACGGTGAGACTCTCTCAAGATATATAGATTTACCTCCAGGGGGATCACAAACCATATGCTTTACCTTGGTACCTAGCGTGTGTATGCCATAACTCGATGGTGGTCAAACCACTTGGGCGATATGATGCGTGCGCCGCGTCCTAGGAAGCCAAAGTCTCATTTCTAGCAACAGGTTATTCCTAGTTGCAATTTCGGAGGATTCGAAGCAGGGTCCTGGTCCAGAACACATAACAAGCATGCTCACTGGATCCGGATCATTACCCCAATGTTCTCAGCAAAGGTGAGATGATCCTGGTTCCTTAATCAAATTTATGAGGGCCGCGAAACCACAACCACCACAATACTCCCGAAGGACCTACCTCAACAATCAGACAGAGAACAGCAAAAGCCGAACTCTGGGACTTAATGATTCTCATGCAAATTACGTGGAGCTTCCAGTTAACTCCCTGGGAACTGGGCTCCCTTATACCCCCGTTGACACATGTCTAGATGGTTGAGTAATCGATAAAGACAGATAAAGGAGTCTTCGGGGGAGCACAAACCATATGTTATAGTTATACCATATGTTGTCAAAATCGACATTATTAACTTGTATGCCACCAGTACTGTATCATCGATGTCAGTTCTTGCCGCCGACGATGCATAATAGTAGCGAACATTTATTTATTTCTTGTTTTGTTTTTAACAGATATGCCGATTTGATCAGTGAAAATGAAGGTTTCTATTTATCTCATCAAGTGCGCAACAACAAACGAACCGCTATCTTGGCCGTGGAAATCGAAAGTCCATCTCTGCCTACCCAACAACAAAATAATAAAAAGAAAGATAAACTAAATAAAAAAGATATTTTATTTCAAATCTATAGACCCAATACGGGACTACAAGTAAGACATGAATCCTTGGCTGAAATTGAAAAGAAATACAAAAAAGTGGGCATGGAAGAAGCCGAATTACATTGGACTCAACAATATGATGCATCGGTTCACACTTGCTCTCATGCCTATTGGAATGGCAATTGTCGTAATGTTAATATGGGTTCGGAATGTGAGGTAAGATGGTTAAAATCTAACACTAGCTGTTATTGGTTATTTTATTCGTTTTTTTTTAGGTGGGTTTACGTCAACGTTTGTATTATGTATTGGCTGGTTCGGTGTTATCTGTTTGGTCTCGTGTCGAACAAATCTTGTCCATGCGTAACGCCAATAGCAAAATGCAAGTTATACGCATGAAAACTACAGAAGGTGAAAAGATTGTTGGTACTTTAATACCAAAATCATGCCATGAGCTGCTTTTGCAAGATCTTAAGTCTGATGCGGAGAAAGTCGAAGAAGTTAACTTTTAAGAAAACTAAAAGAAGTTAACAAATATTACTTTTCTCCTCGCAAATTAATATTTCTTCTTAAACTCAAAGGCATCAGCTTGAAAATACAAAAAAAGCATTGTACTATTTAAATAAAAAAATTTAAAAACAAACAAACAAAAGAAACCTAAACGACGCTTAATTTATGGACTTATTTTTTAAATAATTCTAACTTTAGTTTTTTCTTTTTGTTTATTCTAACCTTATAAATAGATTTATAATTAATATTTAATTATAATATTGAACATACTATACCACTTATATAATATAATTATTATAAAACCCAATTAAAATCTTAATTTTAGTAACTGAATAATCGGTAAATCTTAATTATTAATTAATAAAAAAATATGAAAAGAATAAACTTTAAATATCATGGAAATAGTTGATATAAAAAAATAAAAAAAAAAACAATAATTTAATTTTTAATTAATTGTTATAAAAACAAAATGTTTCAAAACCAATTCTATTAAAAATTCAATTCAAAATTTATACATAAATTCCACACCAAAAGAAATAGACTTTTGAAATATTGTTACTATCATTTGGCTAACAGTTCTCATTATTATTGAAAATTATTAAAAATGACTGCAAAATACTAAAATGTTTTTTATTTAAAGCAAAAAAAACAATGTTATTCAATTTGCTGTAATTTTATTATTTTTATTAAATATTTAACTTTGAAAATCTATAATAATTTAGTATTTATTATTTTTAATAATATATATTTTTTTTTTATATTCAAATATGTAGTTTTTAGTAGTTGTTTAGAGTTTGAGTAAAAATAACTAAAAAAAATGAAAACAATTTTATGTTGCTGTATATTATCTATATAAAATAATAAAACAAAATTATAAAAATCTAGAATAAAAATAAAGAACTTTAAAGGTTTTAAAAATAATTAAAAAATTTTTTTTAATTTTATTTCAAGAAATTATTGGTTTTTTTTTTGTTTTGCCATAGAAATATTAAAGCACAAAATGGAAATTGTTTTTATAACTTCATACATAACAAAAAAACATAATATTGGTGTTATAATTTAAAACCAGAATGTATACTAACAATTCCAAATGTTAAATTTTCATAACGAACCATTTCGAAGCCAGCATTTTCCATCATAGTTTTGAAATCTTCCTGTTTAGGAAATTTGCGTATACTTTCAACCAAATATTGATATGGCTGCCATTGGCCAGCCAATATTTGTCCCATAGGTGGTATGACTTGAAAGGAATATTGATCATACAGCCATTGCATAAATTCATTTTCTACATGACTGAATTCCAAACACAAAAAACGACCTCCATGCTGTAGTACACGATAGGCTTCATGTAAAACCTATAAGAAAATTTAATTTTATTTTGCTACTCAATTCTGTGAACTGCACGTGAAAGTTGGCCCACAAATAAGAACTTCTGCATCATTCGTTTTGTCAAGTTCGTGACATTACGAATTTTTCTGTTCGAGATGAATTTTTATCATTTTTTTTTCTATATTTTAACACGGTTTCATCTTGGTATACCGTACGGTAATATTTCTTTGTTAAGCAAAGTTGTAGATATTAAATAGGAGAAAAAAGCTGAATAAACCCACCCAACCCAATAAAATATATCACAATTTTTGCTCAATAACTGGATTATAAATCCACAAATATGCTGTTTTTCTTCAAAATATCGCCCAATATGTAATACGTTTCGTTCGTAGTCGTGTTGTATCCCAATGGAATGAACGGTTTTTGGTTTGTTTTGTGCAATAGCACACACAGCCTTTAAACTTTGATATCACCGTAGTAAGTCAACGTATTTGCTTCGGCATTGTAATAAAATTTCTAAAAATCAGCTTGGCATTTTTGGTATGATGTTGGGCTGACCTTTAGTTCTGTTAGTTTTTTACGCTTCAAAAATTCTGAATTTTTTTATAATAGTCCCATTTTAGCCACAACGCAATACATTTCGTTATGCGTTACCGGTTGTGGTGCGCTATTTTATTATACAGGGAGTCCAATCTGCATCACACATATATTGCATATAGAAATATTCAATGTTCTTCTGATTTTAAAATATAATTTACTCTGAACAAAAGCTTACAACTTGACAAAACAAATGATGTAAAAGTTTTTATTTTCCTGGCTGTTTTTACGTGTGCTTCACAGCATTGAGTACCAAATAAATGAGTACTGCTATACTGTGTAATATAACAATAATATTCAATTCGCCAACCTTGTCTATGTGTGTACAGTTTCTTATACCAAAGGCTATAGTATAAGCGTTATAACTATTGTTCTCAAACGGCAACTTCTCAGCATTAGCACATTTCCAGTCTATGCTTATATTCGGTAACTTATCTTGGGTAAGATCTAATCGTTTAGCTCTCTCTTCCCCTACATTAAGCATATGTTGATTTATATCTGATACAGTCACATGATTATGCCTTCCCTGCGGGTTGGGTATTTTTCGTAAATATTTGAGATATCTAAAGGTAATATCTCCCGTACCACCAGCCATATCTAATAAACGTGTGCCTGGTGTTGGACCAAGACGTTCTATTAAGATATCCTTCCATAAACGATGTATACCAATTGACATAACATCGTTCATGAGGTCATATGATTGGGCCACATCCTCAAATACTTTGTGCACTAAAATAGTGGTTTTTTAAATGTAAAAATTAGATGAAATTCGTGTTTTAATATTAAAAAAAAAATCAAATAAACCTTTTTGTGTTTTTTCCTCCACTTTGACAGTTTGGAAACCAAAATGTGTGGTACCTTCCTTTTCGTCATCATTCTTAGTTGCTGCCTGACTAGCAAATTTTAAACTCACAACGTACCTGGGACATAAGGAATTTACATTTTTTAATAGCTTCAAATAACGAGCAACATTCATCACTAAAGTACTTTAAATTGTATAAAAAGTGTTATTAAATAAATTTGTTACGTACACCAGCTGCTAAAATGTTTTTAATCAACAGAAGTTTGCACGTGTTATCAATTCCTTCTGCATGCCAACGTGCATGTTTTGTCGGTAATAAAACGATCACTATTGTGATTTGAATTTTCAATTGGAAATACGAAAAAGGAGAAACAGCTGCATACATTTCTATTGATAAATAATTTTAAATACATTGTGTAAATATCAATGTATTATTAAAATGCCTATTATCGTCAGCTACAATTGCCGTACTTGCCTTAATGAATCAAACAGCTATCATCATTTCTTGGAATATGTTACATTGATACTAAAAACTCATCACAGTTTTCTGATCAATTAGTTTTCTGTGCCAATAAGTTGATTATAAATATAAGTTTAAAGTTTTGCTTGGAAATGGGAACTTTAATTCGGAGCCAGAAAACACAATAATCCCCTTGTCGGATGAGTTCATAAATATGAAACGGAAAATTAAGGAATTCCCGTCGTCATGACATGAACTGAAAAAGGAGCAAATATCTGATAATTACAAGTTTCCAAATTTTTGGATTGGAAGCAATGCGGCGTAAGTGCGTATGCATAAAAAATTTAAAGCGTTTCCTAAAAAAAATACTATTCTCTCTTTATACTAGTAGATTACATGCAGAGAAAAAGCCGGCTTATTCATGTGAAATTTGTAATACTAAGTTTTACGATGAACAAAAAGGAAATGTTAATGAAAATCAAAATGCAGAACTAAACTATAAAAATGGAAACGAACTACTTATTTTCCGTCCACATTCATTTGAGAAAAACGCTTCGCTTTCTGTGCACTATTAAATATCCACGGAAAAAGATTTATTGTAAAACGCTGAGCAAACATAGATGCAGACATTTAAAATATAAAGTTAATTTAGATAAACTTGAAGAAAATAAAGAAGAAATCATGGAAAACATCCCAGAGTTTATTATAAAAAAAGAATTTTAAATATATGAAGAACCCATTGATGATTGTAACGCTAAAGCAGGGCTAAAAAATTACTATCACGATTCATAGTAATGAAAGCAGTTGTATTAGCAATAATATTAATTTATTTAATTTGAAGTGATTTCAGTGATATGCCGGAAAAACATCTATTACCAAAACCTGGAGTAAATCTAAACGAAAAAAAAATAGATTTTATTAATGCCAATACAAATGAAGTAAAAAAGTAAGTTAATATTATTTCTGTATTTTAAATATAAAAACATCAATGTTTTCAAACATTTAAAAGCCCAATAGCGGCCGCAAAATAATGACTAGTTTTTCCATGTGAAGTGTGCGGCAAGGTATTCGATGCTTCTTATCGTATAAACTTCATATCACAAGACCACATGCATGTACATTTTGTAGATATCGTTTCCTTACTACAGGCACATATGTTTCATCACAAAATCAGAATGGAAGGAAATTTTGATTCTCCATCATGTCCCAAAGGCTTTAAGTGTTTTCACTATCCAAGATGTTTAGAAAATCAGCCTTCACTTTTAGCACATAAAAAAATATATACACAACATTCCTCAGAAGCCAGCTATATATGTCAGCACAATTTTATGTCAATTTATACAGTGTGGTAGCTTTTTTGCTACATGTCCAACTATTGGAACATTTAAATCATCTTAAAGATAACAAAAATCGAATATGTTTTATATGTGAAGAACCGTTTGGGTATAAAACTATATTGAAGGAACAACTGCGCACTCATAGCATTGAAAATTCCTACCCGTGTCGTCAGTGTAGCATAACTTTTCGGAGGGTAAGTAATGTACGGCTACATATGGATAGACAAGAAAATAGCAATGTCCATGGTCACTCCAACTGTAAAACGGATTGATAACATAGGCGTCATTTTATCGGAATTCAAGCTCTCGTATCTGAGATATTTAATTTAATCAGAACAATTAGCTGCATAAATCTTTATAGTAGAAAAACTATTCAATGCAGTATAAAGTGAGTACTTTTTTTATTTATTAAATATTAACCTAAAATTGTAAAACTTTGAAATTAAAAAAGTAACGAAAGTAATATTCATTATAATTTTTATTAAAAGAAAATCTTAATTGTTCAATAACATTCTCTTGTTGCATGTGTATGCTGTTACATACATTTTTTCCAAACTAAAGGAAAGTCTAATTAAAATCCAATGCAAATGTTTGATTGAAAATAATAAATGGTAAATATTTATTGCAAATTATAATTATAATATTTTATAAATAAATTTTCTAAGGTCTTTCTATAAAAATTTAATAAATTTTATTTTTGTTTTCAATTTTCAGCAAAATAAAATTGTATAAACAATTTATTTTTTTGCTTCAAAAAATTATTTATAAATTATTTTTTTCTTGACTTTTTTTATGCACTTTCGGATATGTTTAATCAATATAAAATCTATATCAATATAAAATTAACAAATAAAATAAAAATGTTATAAAAAAGAAAATGCAAATAGTTGAATCCCTTGACTATTTTTATATTCTCATGTCTCTACATTAAAAATATGTTGACTTAAATTTTGGTAATTTCGAAGCCAAAATAAATAGTTATTTATAGCATTATGAGTCTCAAAACTCGGAAAATTTAAAATAACTGCTATTTTAAATCAAATATATTTAAATGTATACAAATTGCTAGATGATAGTAGAAACGCAGCTGTTCATTTAAGTTATCAATTCAGTGTTGATGCTTTCAATAAGAATTTAATATTTGTTGTCGATAGTACCGGTTTCCTTATGGACCATTGTGATTGCATTTTACAATAAATGCAAAAAAGGGGAACAGCTGCAATTTTTTTTGTTGATATCCAGAAATAATTATTATTTTCTTAATAGTTATAGTATTAATTTATTTTTAAAAATAACAATGCATTGATTGTAATTAAAAATCAAAATGTCTAGTGATTTTATTTCTAAATGCCGCACTTGCCTAAGTGATTCAAGCACTTACCATCAGTTATACGATTATGTGGAAGAAAATTACAGAATTGTAGAAATGTTAGATGGTATAGTGCCCCAAATTGATATTAAGACCTCATCACAATTTTCTACATTAATGTGCCAGAGTTGTGTAAATAATTTATTAACCGGCTATAAATTTCAACAAATGTGCATAGAAACTAATAATCGGCTACATGATTTATTAGGAATTGTAGTCTTTGACACGGAACCAAAATTGGAAAAGATATTGGATCCCTTGACTGGTATATCCAGTCTAAAGATGAAGCAGGAAATCGAAGAAGATGCTTCTTTTGAATGTGAAATACCGCCTGATGAATCGGTTGTAGGATTGAGATCAGATAATGAATGGTTATTGGAAGGTGGCGGTGCAAGTGACACAGATTCGAGGTAAACGTTTAACAAAATCAGTAGTAACAGTCTTTGAGTAAAGCAAAGATTCGATTTTCGAATTACATATATTGTTATTTTATACAACGCTTTCTTCTTTTATCCACAGCAATGAAAAACTATCAGTTCTAAAGAAAAGATCAACCAAGAAGATACCAGTAAAGATTTCATACCTTGAAAAGTAAGCTATTTGTATAAATTTAAAATATGTATTTACGTTTACCACTAATTAATATATTTATAACGTTAGATCAGATAAATTAAATCGTCGCAAGGACGACTTTTCTTGTGCTGAATGCAGTAAACTGTTTAGCAGTTTGAACCGACTAAAACGACATACAGCTATACATGACAGAAAGCGGACTTATTCATGTGAAATTTGCAATATTAGCTTAACATCTGCAAAAACATTTAAGACACATATGTCAACGCATGCAAATGGTGAAATTGTTAACAAGAACAATACACAAAGAAGCAATGTTATCGAGAATAATGACTACAAAGAAATTTTCGAAACACCAGAGTATTTCGATGAACATAAATCAATAGATCAAATAGAAACAGATATATGTAAGGACTCTAAGGAATTGCTTAATTTTCAATGTCCCGACTGTACAAAGTGTTTTGAGAAAAAAGCTTCACTTTCTGCCCACTACAAAATGCACAAGAAGAGGAGAGACTTGTTAGAAATGACTAAAGTCAAAAAGGTGGAGCCAGACGTACAGGAACATGAGAGAAAAGAACTATTGGATAATTTTCAAGAAAAAACTACTGAAACTGTAGGAGAAATACTTAAGGTCACTGTAAAAGAAGAAATCGAAGTTACACCTCAAATATTTGAAGAATCTCTGGATAATATTGAAGAAAATACTGAATGGTTTGATAATCATTATGAAGATTCAGAGTAAGAAATTTATATTCAAAATAATATTTAATAATATTTAATTTTTAACGGATTTCAGTGATAATTCGGAAAAAGAGCTGTTTATTAAATCTGAGGCAAAACAGTCCAAAAATATTGATTTTGTTGATACCGGCATAGGTGAAGTAGAAAAGTAAGTTGTTCTAGAGTTAAAAACAAACAAAAAAATTCTAACTTATGTAAAAAATTGTTGTTAAGGCCCAATAGCAGCAATAAAAGAAATGGAAATTTTCCCTGCGAAACGTGTGGCAAAATATTCGATCGTCCTTATCGTTTAAAACGGCACAGTTCGGTACATTCTCTGCAAAGGCCGCATGAATGTGAAATTTGTAAATATCGTTTTGCCACAGCTAATATTTTAAAGGCTCATTTGTTTCAGCATAAAAATGAAACAGGAGGAAACTTTAATTGTCAATCACGTCCTGAGGGCTTTAAATGCCCTGATTGCCCTAGACGTTTTGAAAAGCAAGCATCACTCTCAGCACATCGGCAAATACACACTCGAAATACCTCGGAAGCCAACTATCCCTGCATGGTATGCCAGCGTAATTTTATGTCAGTGCGATCCTTAACTGAACATATCAGTAACAAACATCCAGAAGTTGAAAAACATAAATGTGATCAGTGCGATAAAACGTTTGTATTACACGCTCATCTAGTGGAACATTTAAATCGTCATAAGGGCAACAGGAACCTTGTGTGTCTTATATGTGAAAAGGAGTTTGGCTACAATAATACGTTAAAAGAACATATGCGTACTCATAGCGGTGAAAGTCCTTACTTGTGTCCCCAATGTGGTAAAACATTTCGCAGTGCGAGCAATTTACGACAGCATATGGAAAGGCATACGGGTTTGAAAAAATATCAATGCCCAGAATGTCCCAGCCGCTTTAATTGCAGATCAGATTTAATAAAACATGCGTCAACACATTCGAATGCAAAGCCCCATGTCTGTGATATTTGTGGTTCTCGTTTCACCAGAGCATATTCATTGCAAAAACACAAGCTGCTACATTCTGGAGAAAGACCATTCAAGTGTGATCAATGCAGTATGACGTAAGTAATCAAGTATTTGTTTAATTAGATTTCTTAAAATCTAAAAAGTAATGCAAATAACATTAAACTCTTTTACAAAGTTGAAAGTTTATTTTAATTATTATTTTATAATTAAAGTTTTGCTATAATTTACCATTTGCGTCGGCACATGCGCACACATACCGGTGAGAAACCATACAAGTGCAAATACTGTGAACGAGCTTATGCCGAAAGTGGTGATTTAACAAAACATTTAAGAACGCATGTTGGCGAAAATACTTATATGTGCGATCAATGTCCAATGGCATTTAAATATCAAGCAGAATTAAGACAACATCAATCACAACATTATAAAATGGCCCAAAAACTTTTACAACAGGCACAAACAATGTCAGATGAAGCGCAACAACATGAAGTAATAGAACAAACCAAGCAAGAACAGCAAAATTTGCTACACCATCAAAATTTTTCTGTGCAAGAACAGCAACAACATAATCACCAATTTTTAAAACCTGGAGAATTACATTTGCCTGAAGGTATTGCGGGCTATCCACAAATACCGTTAATAGATCATAGACAACAACTTACCACAATGGCAGAAGAATCCAATCATACAAAAAAAGAAGACATTGTTCCACGTCAACAACAAGAGAATATAGATATAAAGAATCTCAGTAATTAAAAATTACTTGTAGTTAAATACATATTTATGTACATACGTACTTATGTATGTGTGAATTTAGTTCGTATAAATAACATTAGTTTAATAGCTTTTATTAGTTGAAAGCGTAAGCATTTTACTTAACATTAATATTACAACAAGTATAATAACACAAAATAATTATATATATTAAAATGATATGATTTTATAATTCAAAAGGACATTGCTTTGTTTTAAATTAGCAAGGTTTTATTTAATAAAAATACTAATTCGTATGCATGCATTTTTTTATAATTATTGTGAATGATTTGCGAAAAGCAGGTTTGTTTACTTATATGCCATTAAAAAAATTTAATGTGGCAACATTGCAATTTTATGATAAACAAATTCAGTGTGACAATAATATTGGAGTTGATTAAAATATATATCAAAAAATAATTAACTTGCTTGCGCATATTTAAATAATTTTTAATTTCCTGGAAAGTCTTAGCATTAAATGTATTAAATAACGCTTGTGTGTTGGTATGTAATTTTTTGTTATTCTGTTTTTTTCTTAATGTTCATGTGTAGTTTCATTTACTTTTTCAGTTTCAATTTGTTTACTTTGTATAATTTGGATTATCGTAATTAATTTGCTGCATTATGGACTCTGAAATATGTTTAACCTGTCTCCATAAACCTGATAAATCTCACAGACTTGATGAAGTTGTCTTAGATAGTATTCAAATATTAGAAATGTTGTATCAATTAGTACCATTATTTTTGGAACAAGTTCTCACACTTCCTGACAGGATATGTGGTATATGTTTAGAAAAACTAGTTATATCTTATAAATTTCAAAGGCAATGTTTGGCTTCTGTGCATAATTTATCGGAAAATTCTTTTAAACAAATGGACAAGCAACAAAGCGATTCTAAACGGAAGTTGGCAGATGATGCTGGATTCGAAATGAATGAATGCAAAAATAGTGATGAAAATACAATAGAATCTCTATCTGAAATTAGGCAAGATTTGAAAAGTTCGGTTGCTAAAGTTGTACTAGATACCTCGGCGAGAAGTAAGAAAGATCGAAATATATCATTTGAACAACACGATAGTAAAAGCGAAGAAACTCCTTTTAAACTTAATAGAGAAGCCCAAAGTTCTGTAAATGTTAACTTACAAAGTAATGCAAATAGGTGAGTGTATTTTTCTATGTATCAAGATTTGATCATTCGATTTTTCTATAAGATGTTCTTAAAGAAAGGAATTAAAATAAAGGAGTTCATACTTATATTTATACGTTATTCATATTTATATAATTTTAATATAATTTCATTTGATGTTTAATTGAGTTTGTAGATTTTGTTTTAATATGTTGTAATTACCCGGTCATATTGTTAGATTAATTAAAAAAGACCGTTGAAAAGAATAACATATTTATTTGTTGAAAAATTTAATTTCGAATTTTTTAATCGATTTTTTTCATGGAACTTTATGAAAAGCATAATTATAATAGTTATAGATCGGCCTGCACGCTTAAGAAGTTATAACACAAATATTTTTTTATTAATAATCATGTGAATTTATATCATCAATTGAATTCAAAAAAGACCTCAAGTTAAATTAGTAAAATTTTATAGGAGAAGCCAATACAAAACCTTTCCATTACGTAAAATAAACCTCAGTTTTCCAAAAACTTTTTTAGTTTAAGCTTAGGTTTTATTAAAGTATTATATGGTCTATTTCGCAATAGCGAAATAAGACGTTCGTTCGCATTTTGCAAGATCAAGCAGACGAGAATTTTTTGCAGCAAAAACTTACATGAAAAAAATCATTCCGATGAAGTTGAGACGACATCAATTGATACAAAACAGTGTAAACTTTGCCATAAAATATTTAAACACCCTCAAGGCTTAGCCTCGCATATGTCTAAAACACATTTTAAAAAACATTTATACCAGTGCCGGAAATGTGGAAAAGGCTTTAGTGTGGAAGAACTGTTTATCAGGCATTGCAATAGCCATTTGGGTATCAAACCATTTCGCTGCACCCAATGTGATAAAGGTAGGAAAGATATTTAAAACAAAATAAAAAGGCATTATTGAAAAATAATATATATTTTTTTAAATTCTTGATATTTTCAGCTTTTGAAACTAACAGCAGATTAAATCAACATTTACTTTGCCATTCTAAAGACTCTTCCTATTTATGCACAACTTGTGGCAAAAAATTCCATCGCATTGATGTTTTCAAACAACATATGATGCGCCATGATGATGAAAAACTATTTCAATGTACAAAATGTGCTATTAAATTCAAATCTTTCTCTGAACACATAAAACACATGAAAACGCATAAAACTGAAAAGAACTATGATGACGAATTTTGTGATAAATCTTTGTCGAAACAGCAAATTACTAATACAGACGAAAACCTGTGTGATCTATGTGACAAAGGGTAACAAGTGATAGAATAATTTGAATGTTATTTTAAAAAGGCAAAACTTTTAATTTACAGCTTTAATTCGGTAAAAAATTTAAAACTCCATAAGAAAAGGCACAACAGAAAAAAAGCTTTTCAATGTAAATATTGTTCAAAAAGTTTTTTTCAACTCAATTATATTAAAAAACATACCAGACGCATGCATAAGAAAGAATATTGTGAATTAGGCGAAGATCTTGCAGAGAAATCTTTAAATGAGACCAAAGACAAACGTGAAATGCCATTGGAACAGCTTTTAATAGAATTTAAACCTGACAGTATGGAAGATATTGACATTTCCATATCAGCTGAAGAAATCGAAGGCGAAGAAAATTTCCTTGTAAAATTAGAAGAAAATGAAAAAGTGTAAGTTTATTAAAATGCGTTAGATTAAGCTGTAACATAAGTTAAATTAGTCTTTTGCTTACAATTTAAACAGTTTTGAAAAGGACTTAACAGTCCAGCCGCAAACTCTCTCCATTAATACTCAAGAGCAAGAAAATATTTCAAAGGTCTCAACAGAGTCTGCTGCTCAATGTGATGTATGTAAACAAAAGTTCAAAAATTCTCATGGTCTAGCCAGACATAGATCCAGTACACATTTTAAAAAGCATTTGTTTCAATGTAATCAATGTGATAGAGGCTTTAGCGTAGAAGAAATCTATATAAAACATCGTAATCGACATTTGGGTATCAAAACGTTTAAATGTAGTCAATGTGACAAAGGTGTGTAAAAAAAGAATTGATGTTGAAGTTAAAGATTTTTTTTTATGTTTTAAACTTTGTAAAAATGTTGTTGTAGCTTTTGAAACGAACAGTATTTTAAATCAGCATTTAATATCTCATTCCAAAATAACGCCACATTTATGTACAATTTGTGGTAAAAGCTTTAGACGTATTGATGGTCTTAGACAGCATATGCGCCGCCACGGAGATGAAAGACCATTTAAATGCTCAACATGTCCTAAAAGTTTCAAATGTCTTTCTGACAAATTAAAACATATGACCATACACGATGAAAAACGCTATGTGTGTAATATTTGTGGTACACGTTTGGCCACACCTGAATCACTGTCCCAACATCAAATGACACACACGGGCGAGAAACCTTTTAAATGTAGTCATTGTGATAAAAGGTATGAAAATTATGAAACCAAAACTTAATTGTAATGTTTTTTTAAATCTTTTTTTTTTTAATTTTAAGCTTTATTTCACTGTCGAATATGAAATGCCACGAGAGAATACATACGGGTGAAAAACCCTATAAATGTCAATATTGTTGGAAAACTTTTCGCCAGAGTAATGATCGTAATAAACATACTACTCGTATGCATAAAAATGAATTAAATAATGCAAAAAATAACCAAAATTTAAAAACAGAAACGGAATAGAAACTGTAATAAAAAAAAATAAAAACACGTAAGATTTTTAAAACAATAAATTTTGTTTGCTAAATAACATTTTGCTATTAAATGAAAATTTCTTATCATTTCCCAACTGCGCAAGCAGCCAATTAAATTTTTCAATATCAAATACAATATTTAAATTTAATTAATTCAATAGATTAGCATACTCATGAATCATTTTTTATTTAATTGTAACAAACAAAAATGTGTCATCTTAATTATTTCTCATGTTCCAAATGTAAGCATTATTAGAGCAATACTTTTCTGTAGCAGAAATTAGTTGCATCATTTGTCCCATGGAGCGGCCTATACAACTTCTTTCCAAACCTTGACCACCAAGTGTTACACATTTTTCCAATTTCTGGTCAGCTAACTCATAAAGTTTTTCTTTTAAATGTTGCATACTGGACAAGATGTACGAGTTTTCTATACGTTTGGTAACTTTCGTTTTATACACCGCAGCCTCAGGCAAGGAGGAAGCTTCTGATTGCCAATATAAGTTAGATTCTTTAGAATCAGCTATTAACATATCATCAAGAACCTTTTCAGCATTATTATTATTAGGATGTTTATAGTTCTCATACGAGCTATCAATTAAAGTGTCTGCAATGCTCTGTAATTTTTGTAAAAATTTAAACAAATTTGTTATATTAAAGTCACAGATAAAATAATAATAATTACCTGACCAGCTAAAGCCAAAAATATAATAATAAGAAATTTCATTTTTTTAGATCTCTTCTTCTAGTCTTTTTACATGAAATGTTTTTAACTAATTAAATGTTTGTTACAGAAAGTGTTTTCGTTTTATAGATATAACTAAGGCGGCGTACACTAAAATGTGTTGAACATAGTCATCATTTTATTGCTACAAACTGCTTATTTTCAATAATCATTAAATAATAACTGTCGTTTGCAATTTTACAATACTTTGGCTGATGAACTTTTTTGTTTTTCTATTTTCGAAAACTAAGCATTTAAAGCACCACAACACACGGTAATATTAATGTAAAAGACATACATATATCTACAGATTTCATTTAGTTTTTTTATGTTCGATCAAACTTTGAATATAATGTTGGGGGAAGGTATGACCAACTTGTATTTAGTTTGAAAAACAATTTAACACTAACGCAAAAGTATTATTTTCATATGAATATTATTTACTTATTTGCAAAATTAAAATACTAGTACTTGTCAGATGCTATGCATAATGTGAAAGGAGATCATTCTTCAATGCATTTTCGTATTTAGTAATTTAGTTGTTGCAATATATTTTTTAATAAAAATTTACATAATACAGAATAAACTTAAATTAACTTATATAATATTATATATTTAGTGAAAAATGTACCTTAATTTATATATTTTCATATAGATGCCTATAATCAATTTTTATATACATAGGTACGACCAATAGCTGCAATTTGCTCCTGAAAAAATTTATCATTTAGAGCTTAAAATGAATTTATTGAACATCTATATAAATCTAATATTTCTAAAAGATGTTCAAAATCACACAATTTCACATTTTGAACAGCATTAAAAACAAGTGAACTTCAATTTTCTATTCGCTGCAGAAAAGGATAATATATTTCAGAAACTTGAATACGAAATTATAAATAACTACTCTTTGGCAACAGAACAATCTTTCAAATTGGCGATTTCGCAAAAGTAAGTACATACATGCAAAAATGAATATTTTAGAGGAGTTGCCAGTTGTCGAAAATACATTACGCATGGCAACGTTTGAATGAAAGTTGTCAATTCCAGTTGCAAAACAAGAAATTTGCCGGCAACCGTTATATGCAAGTTAGTAAAGTTTTAAAAGAAAAAAAGTAAATTTAAGGTATAATAACATTATCTTTTATAAATTATTCATATATTGTATATCATATATGTATTTGTTGTGTTTGTAAGCTGTATAATAGTTAAAATAGCCACAAAGCAACACTTTGAATATTGATTCAGCAACTGGATGCTAACGCGAACGTAACTCGTGGCATGCGGTTTCTTGATGAAGCCAAAGCCACTATAGATGAAGCATTGAAGGGCATTGGAGGCAATTTAAATAGCAATTGCAGAGAGATTGATTAATTGATTTTAAAACTAAATTTTCATTTCTAAAATTATACTAAATATAAACATCTACTCACAGTGAACATGTTAGTTCTAAGCTATTAGAGTTATTACCCCTTAAATTCTTTCTAATTAATGCCACGTCTTGTACATTTTCTTTTTCTTAATAAAATTTCTTCCTGTTAAATTTTACTTGATTTAATTAAATCGCTTGGTTGTTTACAGTTGCTAAGATGTCAAAATAAAGACTATCAATAAGTTTATAGCAACTGGCAACAGTTGCCATACGTAATGGTTATTTTAACTTCAATGGCGTTAACTCTCCTCAAGGCCACTGAACTTTGATCACTCTCCGTCATAGAGCCTTAAATGTACCATTCGACAATCGCGCAATTTTCATCACCTAATATTTTTACTTAATTAAATTTCTATCATACTATTAGCGAAAATTTGTATGTGATATTCTTTACAATTGATTGTTTTTTTTTTTTACTTAATTTAGAGTTCGGTTCAAAAAAATTAATCACCTAAGAAATGCAAAACCTTAAAAGTCAAAATAAACATGACATAACAATAAAACAAATTTCTAAATATATTCATTAAATGTTAAAAAATAAAACCATTCATAAAAAATATTATCTATGTTTACTAATTTATCGTACTGGTTGACTATTACCAACTGAGAATGTACATTTAACGTTTAGTTAGCCGACCATGACATGATACTTCCTTAACGACATTTAACAGCTGACTGGAGAAAAAAAACATATTAATAAAGGCAAAATGTTACCATGTAAAAATGAAATAGAAACAAAATTGGGTAAAAAAAAGTGTTGTACGCAAAAAGTTAAAATTAAAAAAATATTTAAAACATCATATTTCTTCTTTTTGTTGTTATAGGTATTAAAATATAAAAATCAGATTATACAAAAAATAAATATTTTCAGTTTTAGTCGACCTTTTTTATAATAAATTTTAATAAATATCTCTTATTCTTTTTTACGATCTTTTTAAATTAAATTAACAATATATATTTTTTTCTTTTCGATATTTCGCTTTTCTATGGAAAGCTTCTTCAGGAAATAGAAAATTTTTTCAATATGTTAATAATTTTTGTTTTCAAAAATAAAAAATTGTTTTCCTGAAGAAGCTTTTCATAGGAAAGCGAAATATCGAAAAGAAAAATATATATATTGTTAATTTAATTTAAAAAGACCGTAAAAAAGAATAAGAGATATTTATTAAAGTTAAAAAAAAAACGATTAAAAAACTACAATAAATTTTAATTAAATATCTCTTATTCCTTTCAAAAATTATTATTTTTTTTAGATCTTGTTTTTTTATACAAATTTGAAAAATAATCATTATTTTTGGGGCTGGAAAAAAAAAACAAATGATTTTTTACAAAATCAATAATCAATAACATTTTGACCACATGACATTGCATTATAACTAACCTTTAGTACTTTGTTATGTAACATAATTTGTGGTTGCAGAAAAAAACGTTTACGAATTCAAGCTAATACAGTTAAAAGTTTTCCTTTATTAATAAGTCGTCAGCTTTGAATTTATTAATAATAAATAAATCTACCTTAATTGTGCTAGACAAAAACTAATTTTACAACAACAAATATACAGTTGTTTATCATCTGCGTAGTTTTCTAAGAAACCTTTTTTTACAAAAGCAACAACAAATGTATTAAAATAAATCCCAAGCAGAAGCCTTAGCAGCATAAAAAAACTATACACATTGCCATACAGGCGCCTATAGAACGAATAAATAGCATACAACAGCAAAAATGCGATACAAAGGGAGTAGAAGATTCTTAAAACTTCTAGATTTTAATTGGAAAAGTACAAATAGGGGAAGCGTCTGAGTGGATAATCAGTCAGTGTAAATTAAACCTCATCAAGTGGAGACGTGCATTTAAAGTAAATTGTTCTGTGTCAACTTTGTGTAGTTAAAGTAAATAAAATTGTTATAAGAATTATAAAAGGTATAAACGTAACAATATTTATTATTAAAAAATTGCAATGTATTGTGCTAAAAAATCATATGGCATTTTACTACTGCTGATATAGCTCATCAGTGGACAAACGATTAAAATTCAGTCTGTAGTTCTTTTCATAACTTGATTCTAACAATTATTTATCTATTTAATTAATTATTTATCTATTACCTACTTTAAAAATCATCGAGAGATTATGGAAATAATAATAAATGTAACGTTAAAATAAAAAGGAACCCAGGTAACTCTGGCGACTATTAAATGATAGTAAATGAAAAACAAAAATTTATATTAGTGTCGATAGTGCAGTTTACTATTGTTTACATATCTTAAGGGTAGAGAAAAATCACAAACATTAATATTAATTTTATAATTAAATAAATTCAAATATACTTTCAACAAAAATCAAAAAGTGTCATCAAATATGTTAATTTTTGAAATATATGGGCGGGTATGTCGTGTGTGTATGTGCAAATCGACAAATCTGCATGATTTAAATGAGACGACCGAAGAGTGTCTCACTATGAATGAAATGTTGACAAAAACTGTGTCCGGCATACACGCCAATATCGAATTTCCAGTGCCTCAAGAAATTTGTGATTTATGCATGGAGCATTTACAAATTTCCTTTAGATTTCAGCAGCTATGTATGACCACTAACGAACAAATGCTGAAAATCTGGGAACAGTCTCAAAAGGCAGAAGTCAAACAACAACTATTAACTAATGATGTGGAAAATGAAGAAGTGCCAGATCCCATTAAAGTTGAATATGACACTGCTGAAGGTGATGATCAAAAATTTTATAGTGTAGAAGTATTAGAAGAATTCGAAAATGTTGAAAATGGCAACAAATGGGAAAATAACACTGATAATGAGACAGCAGACAAAGACTTGTAAGAATTTAAGCTAAAAGTACAAACTAATTCTTATAATCTTTTTTTTTTTTAATTTAAGGGCCTTGCAACATACGCCAACAAAAGAAGTTGCAAGTTCAGCATCTGGGAGATATTCATGTTTAGAATGTAAGGAAACATTTGTAAAACATTCTCAACTAAAGCGCCATCGTGGTAAACATGAGTCAACGCATCCTTTTGATTGTCGCAAATGTACAAAACGGTTCAAAGCTAAAAGTTTATTACAAAAACATTCTAAAAGTTGTAAAAAAGACAAAAGAAAAATATCCAGTAGAAGTGAAATCGAAAATGTCGATGATGATGATGACGAGGATATGCCTCTAAGTGCTTTGAAAAAAGTAGAATCTGATTACGAAAGGTAAAGGTTAAGGGTATTTTGGGATCTTTAAATTTCATTTAAAAAATTAATTTTTCCTTTTAGCGACGTCTCTAAGGAAAATGATAGAAAGAAACGCAAAACTTTTAAAACTGTTGACAAAAAGACTCCTTATTATTGTTTCAACTGCACTAGCTACTTTAAATACGGCTATCAATTAACAAAACATCGTTGCACTGATGAGAATAAGTCTTCACATTTAAACCAATGCGAAATATGCAGCAAAACTTTTAATACAGACCATATGCTTCAAAAGCATATGAAAAGCAAGCATAAAGATGACAAAACTACAGCAAAGACGGAGAAAAACTCTACAAAAACGTTGAATAAAAGTAAGGCGACCAGCAATAACAATGACGATAGCCAGATTGGAAAAATTGACATGGATCAAGACAACGATGATGATGATGAGGATGACGATGATGATTGGAATGACGTAAATCAGGGCGATTCATCGGATGATAGCGATTCTGATTACATAGAAAAAGACAAAAACACAACAAAGACTAAACCAGAGATAACTGAAAATCAATTTGGTTGTAATGAATGCAATGCTTCCTTTAGATTTGAAAAACAACGTGTAAGACATATGAAAAAGCACACAGAAGCTCATCGTTTTGTATGTGCTTTGTGCTGGGATCGTTTTAAATATCCGCACATGTTGCAGAAACATATGGAAAAACATCATCCGGAGGAGAATCCAAATCCTAAAGTAGTTGACACAAAACCAGAAAATGTAGAAAAGACACACATTTGTAGTTACTGCCCTTCGGCTTATTCGAATGTAGGTGGCTTGGCCCAACACATGAGTAAGAAGCATCCGGAAATTAAACCCTTCAAATGTGACAAATGTGAAAAGACTTTTGTAGTTGAGGAACATTTAAAAATACATACAAACCGTCATATGGGTATTAAAAACTTCAAATGTGATCTTTGTGATAAATGTAAGTTAAGTATCCTCTCAACTCGTCTTTATCAATGTTTTGACAATTTAATCCAAATAAATTTATATTTAGCCTTTTCATTTAAGTTTGCTATGAAACAGCATATGCGTATACATACAGGAGATTTGAATTATTTATGCACATTATGTGGCAAGAAATTTTATAGACCCAGTAATTTACGCCAGCATATGCAACGTCATGGAGATGATAAGCCCTACACATGTCCTCACTGTCCAAAACGTTTTAAATGCCCTTCCGATCGTTATATACATTTGATGTCGCATCAAGAAGGTAAAAATCATGTATGCCAGACTTGCGGCGCACGATTTTCCCGAGTCGATACTTTACACCAGCATCAAATACTTCACACAGGAGAAAAAAGATATAAATGCGATCAATGTCCAATGGCGTAAGTTATACATACATATATATTAAAATTTTTCTATTAGAATAAATTTTTATATACATACATTTTAGATTCCCGCGGTTGATGAATTTGAATCGGCATTTACGCACTCATACTGGAGAAAAACCTTATAAATGTAAATTTTGTGAAAAAGCCTATGCACAAAGCAATGATTTGAACAAACATTTAAGAACACATGTAGGTGAAAACACTTATATGTGTACACAATGTCCGGCTGCATATAAATATCAAGCTGACTTAAGAAATCATGAATGGGAGCATTATCGCCTACAGAAGGAGGCTGAACAGAAAGCTAAAGACGAAGCTTCAGCATCAAAAAAGAAAGAGGAAGAAGCTGTAATGGAAGTAAATGTATAGAAATATATTTATTATTATATTAAGAAATTGCTCTACAAAAAAACAATTTTATTTTATTGAAAAATGCTATAATTGCCTTCAATAACAATGTAACAACTGGTAAAACAGCAATAAAATTTCATATAAGTATGTAATCAATTGATATATTTTATAAAAGCGCTGCATGTTTTTCTATCTATGTTTAAAAGGCGATAATGCAGAGCATTTTTTGAAACACCTCCTTCTGGCAACTAACCATTTCCAGTACATGCCTTTTGTAAATGTTAGCAATCGATAATACAGTGCAGTCTCAGCTGCTTATTAAAAAATTGTCGCTTTTGCATTGTTTACAAGCTGTGCGCATTTATTCTAAGTTTGTAAAATTATTCCGCTCGATCTAAAAAATGACGACAATTTTATTGGGCCGTATTTGTCGCACCTGTTTAAAAAAGTCTACGGATATGCGGAAATTGCGAGAATTCATTAATGATGATTTACAAATTGAATGGATGCTTAATCAAACTGTACCTAACTTTGATCTGGAAATGGGAGATGTTGCTTTACCTGTGGAGATATGTAAAGAATGCCTTAGGAAATTGCGAACATCTTATGATTTTGTTCAAATGTGTCGCACAAGCAATAAGGAGTTAAGAAACCTAATGGTTGAGCCGGAACCAGAAATTGAAAGCTCGTTGGTAGCTGCCGCTTTAGATGACAATCCAATGGAATTGCTGGAAGAATCCGATGTTCTTGTGGATAATTTCAAGAAAGAACCGCATGATGATAATTCAAATGCAAGTCATGGACAAGCTAATGGTAATCAGGCTGAGAGTTCTGATCTTAAAATAGAGGAATTTAAGCTTGAAATTGATCTGCAAAACGAAAGTCACCTTGATGAAGACAACAGCAGTTCAGAAGAATATTGGCCTAATGATAATAAAGATGATAGTGACAGGTAAGTGTAGAATATTAAAAAAAAAAGTAAAACTTTTCATTAAAAGTAAATTTCTGATTTAGCAAATTCTTTGAAAAAATGGCAAAAGGAAATTTAGACATAAAACCCAAAAGAAAATACCACAGAAAAGTACCTTTAAAACGACTAAATACTAAAATTTGTCTTCACTGCAATAAAGTTTTCGCCAAAAAGAATCTATTAACCAAGCATTTGTATGTGCATGATCCGTCGAATGAGTTTGTTTGTGACGTTTGCGGTTACCGATTTTCTAGCGAAAGAAAACTAAAAACCCACGTGAGTGGCAAACATACAGGAGTGGAAATAAGTTTATCTGGTGGTCCATATCCTTGTCCGGATTGTCCAATGATATTTCAACAAACTCGGGCCTTAGCAGCCCATCGTGTTATGCATTCAGAAAGAGATTTTAAATGTCAGGTGTGCAGTATGAATCTGAAAACAATGGCTGCCGTTACCAGACACATGAATTGCAAACATCCCGATGTTTTGCCATACAAATGTCATATATGCGACAAATGTTTTCCAGTGGAAAACCATTTAACTGATCATATTAACGAACATATGGGCTATAAGAAGCATAAATGTGACTTTTGTGACAAAAGTAAGTTGATTTCATTCCTATTTCCTTGAAAAAATAAAAAAATATCAATATTTGAAGGTTTTCCAAATAGTACTGCCTTAAAGGATCATGTTCGAGTTCACACTGGTGAGTCGCCGTTTTTGTGTCCGCATTGTGGCAAGTCCTTTAAAACAGCTAATGTATTACGTCAGCATTTGCAAAGACATGGCGAGAAAAAATTCCATTGCCCAGAATGTCCAATGAAGTTTTATGTTAAAGTAAATTTAACGAAGCATATGACTTCTCACACTAAACTTAAGCCGCATGTCTGTGATATATGTGGTTCAGCTTTTACTAGACAAGACTCATTAAAGGCACACAAATTTAAACATTCCGGAGAAAGGCCATTTAAATGTGAGGATTGTAATATGAGGTTAGTTAATATGTTTTATTTAATTAATTGTTTCAATCCTTCAATACTCTTTTTCAGCTTTGTCTTTAAGCGTCACTTAAAAAGGCATAAAATCACACATACAGGAGAAAAACCTCATATGTGCAGTTTTTGTGACCGTGCTTATGCCGCAAGTGGAGATTTAGTGAAACATTTGCGTACTCATGTCGGTGAAAAAACATATTTTTGTGACCAGTGTCCGGAGTCTTTTAAATATTCACTTGACCTAAAGGATCATAAAAATCTGCATTATAAGGAAAAATTAAATTTAGAACAAACAAATATCATAACTATAGAAATACCAAATGAAGATATTGAAATGCATGCGGAAGATACTGTTGTAACACTAGAAGAACTTTATGAAGTTGACAAAAATAGTGATTAAAAGAAAATTTATTAACGTATATTTAAGTTTGAAGTGTAGATATTTTATTAAATAAATGAAAAACTCGAATACGCAAATAGTTTAAATTAAAGTTTTGTGGTAACGTTAATTAAATATTTACTTTTAAATATACGAAAGTCGTCTTATAAAGTACGAAGCGTCCGATTTCGTTATATTTTCCATTCCATTTGTATTACGCAGTAATCCTCCAGCAATTTCCCAATACTGTTAACAATGTGTAGTCAATTTAGAGTGAATGACAGTAAGTTAAAATAATGTAAATATTTTTCGCTACTGAATTTCAAAAAATAATTGGTTAAGTCGTTCTTATTTTGGTGAGA
This sequence comes from Trichopoda pennipes, assembly GCA_030448955.1. Taxonomy (NCBI): domain Eukaryota; kingdom Metazoa; phylum Arthropoda; class Insecta; order Diptera; family Tachinidae; genus Trichopoda; species Trichopoda pennipes. The sequence continues at coordinate 1,960,872 of JASKUP010000056.1, read as the reverse complement.
TTCAAAGCTGGAAAATATATTAATAAAACGGGCTCCACTTTCTACTTTTTTAAATATTTAATTTTGGTTTTTAATTTCTTGATATTTCTGTACTTTGTGCCAGCATATGATTTTTGTTTACTTTTTTACAGTGTTTTAAAGTTTTTTGCATCATTTTTTCAAGCACAAGGTCTATATAACAATAAATTAAATAAATTTTATTTTCAATATTTCGCCACACCATTAGGTGGCATCTTTAGGAAAAGAAAAATCTATAAATCACCCTTATTCTGTTTGGCGACTGCAACATCGTCGTCGATTTTAACACAACATCAATACTAATTTGGTATTCCCTAACAATCTTATGACGACGTTGCCTATTTATCGATCATTTTAATAAAATATAACACCCATATCTAAATAATATTTTAGTCAGCTGATTCATTTGTGTACTATTTTTGATAAAATTGTTGTGAGAAGAAAATATAAACTGTGTCAAAAAAAAAAAATAATATCTGTATTGTTTTATTATTTATATTCGACCTTTTTTTTCTTCTTTAATAAATACTTATTTATTAAACAAACTCTGTATTAAATTGAAACTAAAATAAATTAAAATCAAAATGTTTAGCAGATTTGCCACAGCTGCTTCCAAGGGGCTCAGTAGAAGTTGATTAAATATGCCACCTCCAGTAGTTTTGCATTCCATTTTGTTTTTTACCATCTTTTTTTTTACTTTAAATTTTAAGTCGGGCCAAATCTGAAAAAAGAATTTTGCTAAAGATGTATTGAACTACATGCTACACCTTTTGCCATCCATCACTCGTTCTACTTGGTGGGCTAAGGGCGTTTAGAGTCCTTAAAATTAGAAGGAACACTGACTGCTTCTTCGAAATCCCCTGGCAAGTGATGGATTTTTTCCCAATATTTCCACTAATTTTTCAAATTGGTTGGCGTTGGTAATTTTAATTTTTTCCATTTTATTTGTACTTTTTTGTTTGTAACAGCGCCACACCAAAATCACAGACGACAATACCAATGGCAATTTAAGGCAACATCAACGTCAAATTGTCTTACAGAATACCAAATATGTATTGCCAGTCACCGATAAATGGCAATATTGCCAACGAGAATACGGATTTACAACAAACGATAAAAACGACGTCATCTTGTATTGCCGTCGCCATACAAAATAAGAGCGAATACTTTAGCTTTAATGAACTATAATTATTATTTGTGTTTTTCTGGTTTTTGCAACACTAAAGCAGTAACAGAATTTTAAAATGTTCGATCAAGATCGAAATACTTTCAAGCTCTGTAAAATCGTACGCGGTTAAAATTAAAATCGCAAAAGTCAAACAGATTGTAAACTGTGCTTTGTTGTTATCAATAAAAACATATTTATTATTTTTAATAAATAGATATTTTCAAAGATTTTTTTTTAACATAAAATTCGATTTTTGATATGATTCTCAATTAATAGCTAATTTTTAGGAAATTTCTTAGAACATAATGGTTGAAGCTACATTTCTGTTAAAACAATTTTTTAATTAATTAAGTGTTCAAAAACAGAATTATATTTATTAAATAAAAGTATAATATGATTTGTTCAAAGAGTTTAAAATAATATAATTTGTTTATTATATTTTAATATTAATCAACAATTTCTTAATTGTATTTAATTTTATGCAACTCGACAATTTTATTGTTTCGTACTTAATCAATCATTCAACGATTTAAATATTAAAAATTATTTTCTAAAATATATAATTAGACTTATAAATTAAAAAAAAAAACAATATAAAATAAAATTTTTTTATTTGCTCCAATAAAAATTATTGAGTGTGCTGTGCAGGGTGTAGAGGTGTTTTAAAGATTCAAAGAATATCTTTAAAAATAAATAATAATAAAATAAACATTATTCATATTAAATTAAAATATAAAATATAAATTTTATATAATGAAAACTAACTATCGACTTAAATTGTTAATATACAAAGCGTGTAGTTCAGTACGCGGCGTATTTTCGAATAGGGCGGCACGATTTTGACCTTCACCCTTTTTAACCCAGTGACCATAAACTCTAAAAGCGCAGCCATCAATTACCTAAAATTATACAAGAAATTAATTTTAATTAAATGCAATTTTGGTAATTTTATAAATAATTTTTAAAACACAAGGTTTTTATATAAAAATTAAATAAATTTTATTTCCAATATTTATTTCGCCACACCTTTAAGTGGCATCTTGAGGAAAAGAAAAGTTTACAAACAAATTTTTTTTTATTGATTGATTTAAAAATGTTTTTTATACATTTTTCTTTTCCTCCAGACACCACCCAATAGTGTGGCGAAATATTAAGAACAAAATTTATTTAATTTTTATTGGGTATACAAGTAAATAATATCGATTTGGGCAACAGATGCCAAAACTACCTCCTCCCCGGGGGCACATTGATATGTTTTGACGGAATCTCACCGTTTTTACATGTGTTAACGGGGGTAAAAGGGAGCCTAGTCCCCTTCAAGGCTAGCAGGAGCCAACTGTATAATTCCACTTTATTTCCACGGGAATCAGTAAAGCCCCAGAGTTCAGCTATTTGCCTTTTTAGCCTTTTAGCTGTTCTCTGACTGATTATTGAGGCTGGCCCTTCGAGGGTAACTCGTGGTGGTTGTGGTTTCGAGGCCCTCGTTTGAGTTGTGTTGCTCGGATCATTCACAATGAACACAATGAATGGTTCAGGTGCAGTGAGCATGAATGCCGTCGTATTCTTAAATTATATTAAGTTTCATGCGTTCTGGACCAGGAGTTGGATGGTATCCATCTCTTCAGCAAGGAGTGAAGACTGCGGCCTGCTCCGGGCTTTTGAAGTTGCAACTAAGAATGACTGGAGGATATAAGTATCTGAAGGCCTTCTAAGGGCGAGGATGACGCAACATTTCGTCATCCACAGTGGTATGATCCATCGGCTGGTTATGGCTTACACAGCTAGGTACAGACGTAAATCATATCACCCATGCCAAAACCATTTCAGATAGTTTTTGTCAATTACGGGAATTTCTAGGTTAAGCATCTGTTATTATAATTCAGCATTCGACAGACGCCGAAGTCTATAATAATGTCGAATTTTGTGCCTTTCAAAATATGTTTTGCGGGAAAGTCTGATAAACTTCTTTCATTTGAAGAACACGGCTGCTGAAAATGATCGATTGTTGGTAGAAGCTTACGGTCAACACCAACTAAAAGATCTTGTGAACGATGATTTACGCAATTCAAAAGAGTTGATTTCGAAATAGAAGACAAGGAGAGGGGAGGAATTAGAAGCATTACTCGATGAAAATTGTTGTCAAACACAAGAGGAACTTGCATTATTATTGGGAATCATACCACAAACCCTTTCTTTACATGCAAAACCTAGGAAATTAGGTGGCACAAAAAGAAGTCCATTATGCACTGTATTGTTGCCGATGATGAAAAATGGCTACATTACTATAAACCCAAGCACAAAAAGTCATATGCCAAGCCTGGTTAACCAGCCAAATCAATGCCAAAGCACAAAGAATATGCATGACCCCAAGGTAATGCTTTATATTTTGTGGGATCAGAAGGGTGTTTTGCATTATGAGTTGTTAAAATCGGTTCATACGATCATAGGGGACTTGTACCGAAGATTATTGATTCGTTTGAAGAGAGCGATCAACGAAAAACGATTAAACACCAGGCTATAATCTTCCATTATGACAACGCTCAGCCTCAGATTGTTTTATTTAATAAATTGTTTCAATCCTTCAATACTGTTTACAGCTTTGTCTTTAAGCGTCACTCACACATACCGGAGAAAAACCTCACATGTGCAGTTTTTGTGACTGTGCTTATGCCGCTAGTGGAGATTTAGTGAAACATTTGGGTACTCATGTGGGCGAAAAAACCTATTTTTGTAACCAGTGCGCGGAGTCTTTTAAGTATTTGACCACTTGACCTAAAGGATGGGATGTTTTGGCTTACCCGCCTTATAGCCTCTTCAAACTACTATTTGTTTCATTCGATGCAAAACGCCCTTAATAGGCCTAATACTTTGGAACATGGTATCAAAAGTTATCTTGATTCATTCTTTACCTCAAAACCGGAGCAGTTCTTCTGGGGCGGAATACATATGCTACCAAAAAGATGCGAAAGTGTAGCGGCTAACGATGGACAATATTTTGAATAATATATCATTAATTTTTCGTGGAAAAAAAATATAAAAATTGACATTATTAACTTGTATACTTAATAAAATAACATAAATATTTTCACACTTCATTTAGTTCATTATTAAAATAAAAATGAATTAAATAAATTAAATTTATAATATAAAAAATACTCACTTTACGCAATACTTTAACTCTATAAGGATCTCGTATAGCCTCCTCACAATGCAAGGGTTCTGCTGTATAACGCAATCTTCTAATGCGTATAATAGCTCTAACCACTAATATGGCGAATTGGAATTTTTTGCGGGCATTAAAGCGACACGTTTTTCGAAGCTGTGAAATTAAATAAAAACAATTTTTAGTAAGAAAAATAATTTTTATAATTATTATATTTAAAAAGCAAATTAATATAACAAAAAAAGAATCTGTTTTTTCATTGAAAAATTATTTATTTATACGATATTTAAATAAAAAAAAAAACAAAAATTGCAATTATAATTTGAGGTTAGGAAGTAAATTTGCTTGAAACGTGTACTTTTTTCGACAACTTCAGTAGTATTGACAGCAATGCAAAGATTATTTTTTATCAAGATTCACAAGCACGCTTTTAAAATTATCACATTAGAAAGTCTTCTTTTAACAGCCAAAATATTCGTATGTCGCTCTTATTGTGTTTAGCGTTTACGAGGCGAATTTATTATTTTGACGTATTTTGTGTAAAATTTGCACACCGCTGCAGATCAATTTTATACTATTCTATATCAGAGTATTAAAAGTATTCATTTGTTTTTTGTTCGTTTGTGAATAAAACAATTGAAATAAAACATTTTATTCCTAATTATTGAATTTATTTCATTATCATACTCGCAAATATAAAATTTGAATGGCGAACTTTGAGGTTAGAAAGTAAGTTGGAAAATTTGGGAATTAATAATGGTGCATGATGTTGCACAAATGGCCACCTCTATCACGTCGACAGACGTCTGCTCTTTTCACCAAATTTTGTAGTAATTTTTGCAATAGTTTCATTTAACTCGTCAGAGCAGCGCCGAATTTAATCTTTCAGGACGTCAGTTGTTTGTGTGTTGTTCACGTACAGCCGCAGAGAAATAAATCCAGCAAGCGTTAAATCACAAGAATGAGGCGACTAATTGACATCGCTAAATCGAGAATTTTCTTATGCAGTAATTGAAATGTTTGGGTGGTTTATGGCGCCATCTTGCTGGAATCGAAGATAACTGATGTCAATATTAGCCAATTGTGGTCACAATAAATTGTTTCTGTGAGCGCAGAGAATTAGCGGTGGTCACGTTTTCTAAGATTTACGTAGGTACCTAGCGTGTGCATGGCATAACTCGACAGTGGTCAAACCACTGGAGCGATATGATGCTTACGCACGCGCCCTACGAAGCCGAGAACTAATTTCTAACAACAGCTTATTCCTAGTTGCAATTTCGGAGGTTTCAAAGCAGGGCCGCCAACCCCTACTCCTTTCTGAAGAGTTGGAAACTATCCCACTCCTGGTCCAGAACACATTACAAGCATGCTAACTGGATCCGGATCATTCACCCAATGTTTTCAGTAAAGGTGAGATGATCCTTGTTCCTTAATCAAATTAATGAGGACCGCGAAACCACCACGACACTCCCGAAGGGCCAACCACAATAATCAGACAAAGAACAGCTTAAAGACTTAAAAACCAAAAAGCTGAATTCTAGGGCTTACTGATTCCCGTGGAAATAACACGGAGCTTCCAGTTGACCCCCTGCTAGCCTTCAGAGGACTGGGTTCCCGTTTTTTCCCATGTGCACCATACCCATGTATGGTGAATGTTATGATTTCTCGAGTACTGGTTATAGGTTTTGTAAGCCACCATAGGCGACAATTTTGTTTGATATGTGCGTATGTTTTCCGATGGGCTTAAATTTATTTGGGTATGATTTTACCTCAACCCGCGTCAAACCATACCCAAACAATTTTGTTTGTTAAAACAAAGTCTCATCACTAAAAATGATTTCGTTGCAAAATGTATTGCTTTCGTTCAGTTTTTTAAACAGCCAATTAATTCACAAACGTTCGAAGCAAACAATGGCCGCTCGGCTTTAATTCTTAAACGAATTAAACTTTATAAGCGTGGAGATGAAGATCTTTATTAAAAACGTTGTGCAAAGTCATTCTAGTAATGCTCTATTGCTGCGAACGTTGACGAGTTGGTGTTTCAAACTCATTATCAATACCTTGCTGTACAGCAGCTATGTTTGCATCACTGCGGTCGCTACGAGCATTTTGTTTTGATCTGTTTTGTTTGCCACAATACCGTGAGTCTCGAATTTAGCGATTTAGCGGTTTCAGAAAAAGGCTGATTATGAGGAAATGATGCTCGAATTTTACGAAGTGATGCAGTGAATTTTCACCATTTTTATAGTAAATTATTGCAATGAAAATTCTTTGGTAAAAAGTTTAAAGTTTCATATTTAAAATTTCCTAACTTTTTTTTAAATAACTGTGAAAGGATGACAGCTCAATTCTTAGCATTTAATTATTTGACAGAAAATTTACTTCCTAATCTTCTGTTTGATAAAAAAAAGCGCTTAAGTAGCAGCAATAATACGCTGCCTTCCCATATACATACACTTGAAGAAATTTTGGTTTATTTAGAATTACTTGTGTTCATTTGGGGGATACTTTTACACAATTAATAAAATTTTATTATCGTTATAAAATATTGGCGTAACATTCCCATATGTACTTTATGTTTTATGCTTTCAAAAGACAACATTTTCGAGGGAGTATGTAATACTTTAATTTTTAAAAATTTCTTTTTAATTTTAAAAATATTAAAAAAAAATGTAAAAGAAAAATATGTCCTTTGTTAATTCTTTGAATTGAAATAGCGCGTTATATCTGGTATTTATTCTTGCAAAACTAAAATCTCCAAAGCAGCGAATACTTAAGTCATATTCAACAAAAAATAACTTTCTACAAAAGATTTTTAAAAATATATAAAATATTAAAATTTTTCTTATATTGCCGTCAGTATATTTTTTTAATTTTTCAATGAATTTACAGATATCTTTTTGATTTAGTTTCTTACATAAATTATTATAATACTAGGAATACGTATTTACACACAACATGCAATTTAAACATTTAAACTTTAAGCGAAAAAAATGTGTATTGCAAAATGCCGAAGTTTAATTATCTAAAGCTTTTATTTTATGTGTAAAGCAATTAGGGCAAAATAAAATAATTTTAGTTGACTATTTTTTATATTAAAATATATTTATATTAAAGAAAACTAACGCAAATCAACTACAACTAAGGCGAATTTATTATTATTCGCCTTGGACTAGAGGATATTCAAAACTACATATAAAACTTTTTGAAAAAGTAAGAAAAATATACAATTCGCCATTGCTACCAACTGGTATGTAATTCGCCTAGCAACAAGGTTTGTATTACAACTGCCTTTTCTGTACGCAAGAAATATAATTTGAACTTTTCTAAGATAGTTTTCAAGAAATGTGTCATTTATAAAATATCTACACACAAAATAAGAAATTAGTAACCGCAGAATGTTTTTATTTTTCATAATTTTTCATTCAAATTTTGACTTCTATTTAAACATTCATTCCTATCAAAATTTGTTCTTACAATTCGCCTTTGCTTTATGCAAACCTTAATTTTTGCAACTGATAAAAATACCGTAAATTTAAATATGTGCAAGTATGCCACTGTGCTAAAAAAAACGAGCATTTTCAAATCTCAAGCTGTTTGAAAAACGCCAAACTTTCCTGCTGGCGTTTTGTTATGTTTTTTGTTAACGGCCAATAAATATGTTTTATTATAATAAAAGATAAACAAACAAACAAATTGAAAAAAAAATGAAATTAATTACAAGTTCCTTAGCATCGAAAGCAAAAAGATTAAACATTTTCTAAAGTCTTGTAAAATAATGAGGAAACCTTTAAAATTTCTTTTTAATCGCCAAGAAAATCTATATGCTACTGCCAAACCAAAATACGCCAAACATTGTTAGCAAATAACGGACACATCTGTTTTTGTATATAACACAGAGGTGTTTTAGTTAATATTAAAAGAATCGTTTTAAAAACGCTTTGATTTTTAATTTCTTCATTAATGGTTCTTATATTTTTTAATAAATTAATTATAGTATTTAAGGCATTTAATAGAATGCAATTTCTTTAAAATGCTCATTTTTAATCGCAATGAAAATCTACATGTTAATTTAAAAAAAAGTTCGGCAAAATCTTTGGCAAATAACGAACACGCACGTCTCGTCTCTTTTTGTGTATAACACAGGTGTTTTTCTTATTAAAACTACTTTCTAGAAGATGTTTTATCTACGTAAAGGGCAACAAAAAAAAAAACAAAAGGACAGCATATTTACAAATAATATTGTTGAGAATTAGCAGTTAAATCCCAATACCTTTTAACTAAGTTATAAATAAATTTTAGTAGTTATATGAAAATATATATATTACATACATATATACACACACACTTTTAAATAATAAGAAAGCATTATGTATGCATGTATGTTTGTATGTACGTGACATGTATGTACATATGCACATTATATGCTATGAAAAGGTGCATATAAGAATTTTAAAACATTCCAAAATATAAAATATTAAAAGCATCAAAAGGAAAACAATTAGATAGAAGTAACTGTAAACTTATATGTACATATGCAGCATATACTAGTAATATATAGTATGTATATAAAAATAAATAAATTCTTTTAATAATAAAACTATTTGGTATCAAATCGTTTATCAAGTTTAATTAAATAATAAAAAAGAATAAAAACAAGAAAACCTGCCTGGGGATAGATAAAGTCAGATGATGTTATTGGAACGGAACAATTAGCTAACTGAGAGGGCAATATTTGATGATGAGGAATTGCAGGATGTTTCACTTGATTACGCTGGGATGAAGATGCAGTGCAGTCATTGTTTCGATTATAAAATTCCAAAGTTGTTCGTGTTGTTGCATTTTTATAATCCATAAAATTGCCATTATTAACAGAGGAGTTGGGATTATTGTTTTGATTATGAGACGAGAAGGAGGTATGTTGAAGGTTATGTTTATTAGCCAGCTGTTGTTGATTATAACCTGTAGCAGCTGGTATTGGAAAGTTTGAGGTATTAGGTGCCATCTGTCCATGATAAAGCTGATGTTGTGAATTAATTACATGATTATTGTTAATCGAATTGTAATGGCTGGTTTGATAAATTTTGGAATATTGTCTCAGTGTGTGTATGTTTTGTTCACGCAAATGATAAGTAGTTTTCTGTCCATCAGACGAAGGTTCAGATAATAAAACCTTAAGCATTTCATTTATTTGTTTGCGTATATTTTTGTTTGCATTTTGTTTGCAAGCAGTTAAAAAAAAAGAAAATTGAAAAGTAATTGATAGAATGAATATTAAATACATGAATTTTATATATAAAGAAAATTATATATAATTTAGAAAAAAAGTGAGTAATAATAAAAGTAAATAGATTATTTATTTTATGCCAATTATTTAATTTATACCTATGATTTCGTTTTCTTAAGTTTAAAAATCAGCGAAAACTGAACCTTAAATTTTAAAAACATAACCCTAAAATAATTCTACATACATATGGATGTGTAAATTTTTGTTATATAATTTTTGTTTTTATTGTTTCATTAAGAACATAAAATTTAGATTTATATGCACCTTTTAAAACACAAAAAATGTTTTCTTTTTTTGTGATTAATAGAAATCAAAGAAAGTTTGATAGTTAAAGACATGCACAAACATGCAAAGAATACAAAAATTTAAAGAAAGAAAAAAAAAAGAAATGTGTTACAAAGTAAAGTATAATTATTAAAAACCATTTTAACAAAAATAAAACGTTTGGACAAATAATAAATTTTTCACCTAGAAGATGTGCGTTTGAATTGCAATAAATTTTAATAAATAGATTAAACGAATTTAATAATCAATAAATAAATAAATTTAAATTATTTAAGCACTTAATGTTCGTGTAAAAATTTATTAAAATATATAAATATTAAAAAAAGACTAAATTGTGGTTTTAATTTGCATAACAAGTTAAGTCTTGTTACACAAAATCGCAAAATGGTTTTCATTTAACTCACTTTAGAATTATTTTATAATATTTAATATAATTAATAGACCTTTTTGATATTTTATAAATAATTTAAGAATTAAATAAATTTAATTAAAATTTTTTTTTAATATATTAAAACAAAAATTAAATTTATTTAACGTTTTCATTAGCATCTTTTGCTGAAAAAATTATTCATAAATTATTTTAATCATTTTAAAATATTTAATAAATTCAAATGATTTTTTTATTGCTAATTATAAGGAAACAAATTGTTTTTTAATTAAATAATAATATTAAAAAAAATTTATTGCCTTTTTTAACACACACTTCTATTGATTAAAAATAAAGAAGAATAAATTTGTTTGTAAATATAAAAAAAAAAAAAATAAATAAGTAAAAATAATTAACAATCACTCGTTGTATATTGTTATTCAGACAGTAGAAAACATTATTTTTAATCCAAGAATAAATCGTTACCAGTGTTATTTCAGTGATGCGACTCATTCTCCTAGATTTGGTTGAAAGACTGCGTTTGAGACCATCAATATTTTGCTCGAACAACTTTAGTACATCACAAAGTTTTTTTATTTATTTTTTTAATGTAATTATAATTTTTATATATGTAAATATTTTAGCGACCAAAGATTTTTAGTTAAACGAGTAATTTTGTTTTAAATAAATTTTAAATTAAATAAAAGTGAAAACATTTTATTTAAAACCAATTTTATAATTAAAGAAGAGAAAAAAAAGAAGAGTAAATATTATAAAAATAAAAATATTAAAAAAAATTTAATTTATATATTTTAGAAAAGTAAAGTAAGTTATAAAATAAATTGGAAATAAAAGACAATTAAGGGATATGGTAATAAATCTACCTTTATAGTTTTTGTTCTTAAATAATTATTAACAAAATGAATAATTAATAACATTTTATAGAAAAAAATGAAATTTCTTAAGAAAATATTAAAACGAAATTTGAGTTTTGCTTTATCATTAAGAAAAAAAAGTTAAATATGAAACAAACACATGTAAAATTAAAGAAGAAAAAAAAAAAAATAAAACTAATATCACAGACACTATTTTTGCGTTCTAAAAAGAATACTAAAGGAAAGTCTATGAACAAAATGTGTAAAAAATTATGTGAAATAAATTGTTTCCTTTTTTTCTAAATTATTGAAACCCTAAACTAATTTAATTATTAAGTAAATGCTGGTAAAACTTACCATTTGATTAAAGAAAGGATGATGTAAAACTTCCTGGACTTTAATTCTTTTAGCAGGATCAACGACTAGACATTTACGTATAAGATCTTTTGGATCCTCTAAAAGAAAAAAACAAAAATCAGAACAGGAGATATAGTTTAAAATGGTCTAAATATATTTCTCTAGATCCTAAAAAAATAATTATTCAAAACAAATATTTTGAAAACAAATGATTTGACCTTAAATCAGCAACCATTAGAATGCAGAACTTATAATTTTGCCGATACTGTGTTAAGAGCAGTAGCTGTTGTTTTCTAATAATTGATATCTTTTGAAATACATCAGAAAGGAAAGGAGTCTGCCTTCAAATTCTTTGATAAAGAAAAAAAGGCAACAACAATTTACATACAACCGTTGCCGGTGCTGCCAATGTTAGTGGGTAAAATTTACTGTTAATCGATAATAATTTTGTGTGCAATTTTTTGGCTGTTAAGGTAATGTTTTTTCACTCATTTGAAGGTATGAAAACATTTTAATAATATAATATATAGTAATTTAAAGCGAATGTATTTAGAGCTTTTATTTATAGAAATTTAAATTGGCAACATTTTTTTAACACGCGACCATAAATAGCCTGGCGTTTGAATAACGCGTCTAAATTATACAAAATGGACTCCACCCAGCAGCATGCAGTCTTGCCGGGCACCACCCACTCATGGGGGCCTTAGTAATCGATTAGTATTCGCCTTGTAATAAGACCGCCTTCAGGTAAAGGCTACATAACTAGGTACTGGCGTTAACCCGCATCAGCAACACTGCCATATTTGGATTGATGTGTATGTCACACCGTTACATCCAGAAAAACTGACTGTTTGATCTGCTCATAGATGGAATCACTGGTCTGTACTTTTATAAAAACGTTGCTGGACAGAACGTTAGAGTTAATGGTGATATTTTAGAGCTAAAGACTTTTTCTCGCATTAATTGAACAACCTTAATGTGCAGCTGTGGTTTCAACAAGACGGAACAAACTAATTGAAAATGAAACCTCCAGATTAGAATACATCCGAGCAAGTTGCAGCGCTCATACGCCAGAAGTCATATTTAAATTGAAATAATAGCAGATTATTTTCATACCAATTAAAAAAAAATTATTTTTAAGTTCTATACCTCTATAAAAAACACTATTTATAAGCTAGTTTGGATAATTTGCTTTATTTGTAATAATAAATCTTACCCGATATATCGGACCATTCCGGTGATGTAAAACTATATTTGCCCTCCATTATATTACGCAGCATAACCATTTGTTTACGATGCCAAAAAGGAGGACAGCCTACCAATAAAGTAAACATAATGACACCGCAGGCCCAACTAAATAAAAAAAAAAACAAAAACAAAATGTAGAATTTGCAAAACAAACAAAAACGATTTTTACAGATTAAACTTACATATCAACTTCCTGGCCATAGCCAGGACTACCTTCAAACATATTGCATTTAAGTGTTTCGGGTGCCAAATAACCAGGAGTCCCACATAGATCTGCAACAAAAGTAAACATATTTTTTGTTGTTATAGCATTAAACGGAATTTTTTATAAAAAATACCTGTTAATTTTTCACCATCTTTTAGCTGCCTCGCAAAACCAAAATCGGTTATTTTAACATTATGATTTTCATCTAATAAAATATTTTCAGGTTTTAAATCTCGATGTACAATATTTTTTGAATGGATATATTCAACACCCTCAAATATTTGCCTCATAATAGTGCGGGTCTTTTTCTCTGACAGTGTTACCACAGATGTCAAATAATCAAATAATTCACCCTTCGGGCAAAGTTCAAAAACCAAAAACACAAAAGCGTCAGATTCAAAAACATCTTGCAAATCAACTAAATTAAAAAAAAAAGAAATTATATTTTTGTTAGAGAGAGAAGAGAATATGCAGAGCAGAAATGGGCAAGTTTTTGGAACATGTGGGGATATTTTAATTTTTAATGTTGTAATTAAACTTACTTATGTATGGATGTCCTATTACTTGTCTTAGTATTGAAATTTCTTGTCGTGTTGCTTCCAGCATGTGATAAGGATTGGTATCACCAGTATCTGTGCCTGCTCCCAAATCAATAATCTTGGCTGCAAACTCTTTACCCGTTTCCTTTTCAATACATCTACGCACTGTGGAACTTATACCTCTGCAAAAATATAAAAATAATAAAATATTTAAATAATCTTTTAAACCATAAACAGCAAAAATCTATTAATAATTTATAAATAATTTTGTTTTCTCTTTAAACTTCACACTGCAGCGTTAATTAGTAAGTTACAACATCGGCAAAAAAAGTTTATTATTCTGAAATATAAAGGGTGTTTTTTTTTTTTGATAAAGGTGAATTTTTTAAATTGTCATGAAATTTACTTATTTGAATGGCAAAGGCTACCGGCTGATTCGGTGTAGTTTAATTTGAAGGTTCAATTTTCGATAACTTTCCCCAACATTTACGGCCCTGAAGTAGCACTTCAGGCAACAATGCCTATTTAGTCACAACCGTGCTATATTATTTTAGGAAAGGGATAGAGCAGAGATAAGATAGGTGGCGAAAGTAGAAGGTTAGTTACATACAGCCGTATGCATAAAAACTTAAAGTAGGTTTAACTGCCGTTGTTAAGCACAATTTCCTAAAGTTGTATTCAAAAAACGTTTTTACCTTAACATACCTTTGTTAACTTTAAAGTAGGAAAAACTTACGTTAAACCTACAATAAATTGACAGTTCAATTTTATTATTGAAAGTTCAAAAACAAAACAAATTGTGTTTACAATAAACTGAGCCGTTTATTTTAAAAGTGACATAAGTTACTTTGTTATTGTCATCTTTTTTATTTTAAATTAGTTTTTAAAACATTTTAATTTTTAGCCATTACAGCTAGTCTGTATTTAGTTTTCTTTCTGAAACGGATTTTTCTCATGATTGTGTTGAAATAAAATCTTTTTTCTCCATGTTATGTACTGTGAAGGATTTTTTCGACAGGGGGCTATTACTATTTTGTCCTTTACATAAGTCACTATGTGCAATAATATGCTTTTGAGTTGTGATATTCTTATATATTTAATACAACTCGAAGCAACTTCCCGAGAATAATAAAAATAATGCTAATTATGTGTAGTACATTAGATACCACTATAATATAGTTCAGTAAACTGCACTATTCTTTCGTACTAATAACAATAAGTCCAATAATCACAATAATACTTCATACACACTTATTACATGTTTCCATTTCTTTCACACGAAGCTCCGTAATTAATTTCCTGAGTACAACCGGCTTTAAAATAAACATTTTTGTTATACCGTTAATTATCAATATTCCTCTCAAACAAATCTCAATACTTCTCAACTTATTAATTTCAAATTTATTAAAAATGAAAAAAAACTGTTCAGTTGTGACTTATGCCACTTTCAATGTAAACGGCTCAATTGACAGTTTTACTTTGTTATTCCAAAAATGTTTAAAAATGTTTATTAAAAACAAATTGTAGTATACAAATTATATTAAAAACTAAAATATAACACGCCATTCGATACAAAACATTTTTACATCATTATTTTATATTTTACAAAAATATAATTATAATTAATTATTTTAAACAAAAGTTTTATTGATGTACATATAATCAAAACAAAGCTCGTTATCCGAATAATTATTTTTTTAAATGAACAAATTCTTTGGAAGTTCTTCGTAAGCCTTGCAAATTGACCTTTTTTGGGTTCTTTGCTTTTTATTAAAAAGGTTGATAAAAAAAAAACAAAAAAAAAATATGTTGATTTTGCTGAAAACAATAAAAACATTTTTTAAGGCTCTAAATACCCGGATAAATAATATTCATTTTTATGCATCGTTAACTACAACGTGACAACTGAAAAAAGTGGCATTGCCAGAATCAAAATACTAATTTTACTAAAGCATAGATTAGCTAAAGTACTGTTTATGAATACCATTTTTTAATAAACGTCTGTTAGCCTTAAAGTGTTTGTTAACTAACGTGCACTTTAAAGCTCAAGTAAGCGTTTTTTATGCATACAGCCAATAGTCTTCAAGCTCTTATTTTTGTAGTGAAACCAACCACCGCTAGATTGGTAGGCTAAGTACACTACCTAATAGCCTACCGGGGGGCAGATTTCATTTCTAGAAGGCCCATGTTACCGGAAATTAACTGCCGTATAAGACAGCAGAGTAACCAGTGACTATGCCTTCATCACTGAGCAGCCCCCCACCGATAGTTCATTTTTACTTTTTGTAGTGAAAACAACCAAGGTCTTTGTTGGGAATCGAACCCACAACCCCCAGACTGATAAGAACACAACCTACCTACTACAATACCTACTAATCTACAGGCGATTACGTGGTGAACGTTGTCCTCCATTGAAGTAGTCAATCGTTTTGGTCTTATCGGTGTAGACTAGCGACTTCACATCTCCGCACAGAGAATAGTGTGGCGGCGTTAAATCGCATGATTTTGAAGGCTAATTCATGGATCCGAAATGTAAAACTATGCGGTTCGTAAACGTTTTCTTCAATAAATCAATTGTGGCACGAGTGGTGTGTCATATTGAACTTTGTTGAAACCACAACTCCTGCACATCATATCGAGTCAATTGATGAATGACAAAGTCATAAATCATTACTCTATAGTGGTCGCCCATGACATCGTTTTTAAAGAAGTATATGGAAAAGTTAGTTAAATAGTGTTCCAAACTTAAAATTATATACCTCTATAAAAACACCCTATAAATATATATATTTAAAATCGAGTTAAAAACATTTTAAAAACAGTGTTATTTTTTTACAGAAATTATCTAATTTTCTAACAAAAACAAATGTAAAGAAAGTCGGCAGGCACATTTTACAAACACGCTTCTAAAAAAATAGTTATAAATAACAATAACAATAATAATATTTAGGCAATAAATAAAAATTTAAGTATATTTATTATGACTTTTATTAAAATTAAAATAACAATTTTATAACGGCCGTATATGCATAAAAAAATCTTACTTGAGTCCCAACTATAATACACATAAGCTTACGTCAAAAATTAAACGAAAAGCTCTTCAAATGCTTAAGCAAATCATTGAAGACTTTTAGGTGGCTGTAATGTACTTATATAAATTTAGAAATTATTATGCACAGTTGCACTTTTGTTTTATTCGTACTTTTGCAAAAAAAATAATTTCTTTCTAAACAAATGAAATTTATTAACAAAAAGGTATTTAATAATCACATTTTATATACTTAATACTAATAATTTTTTTTATAGTTTTAAGAAAATTACGAAAGAAAATTACACATGTTCCGTTTTTTGTGTTTATTTGGTCCAAAAGTACTAAAAAATTCAACTGTGTGCATCATTGAATTTATAAACAATAAACAAAAATTATATTTTGTTGCAAATTGTGCGTTAAAAAAAATGAGAAAGAAATTAAAATGTTTAAAGGCCCTTAAGTTATTAAACTCCAAGTTTGAGTCTAGTTACTTCAACTGTGTGCATCATTGAATTTATAAACAATAAACAAAAATTATATTTTGTTGCAAATTGTGCGTTAAAAAAATGAGAAAGAAATTAAAATGTTTAAAGGCCCTTAAGTTATTAAACTCCAAGTTTGAGTCTAGTTACTTCAACTGTGTGCATCATTGAATTTATAAACAATAAACAAAAATTATATTTTGTTGCAAATTGTGCGTTAAAAAAATGAGAAAGAAATTAAAATGTTTAAAGGCCCTTAAGTTATTAAACTCCAAGTTTGAGTCTAGTTACTTCAACGTCCATTCAAATAAAATTGTGCCTCGTCACTCATTATGATTTTTTTCATGAAAATTGGGGTTGTCATGGGCGAGCTGTAACATCCTATTGGCGTATGTGGGATGCATTTCACTGTTCTATCGTTACTACAAAGGTAAGTGCTCTAATGCTCTAGAGAAGCTGTTCCCGATACTCGCACGTTTTCGATGAGAGCGCATCCGTTTGTAGTTGATTGGTCAGTGAATCGCAACTAAGCATTACAACGAAAATTCGTTTTTCAGCAGAACAGTCCGTATGTAGAATAAAATCCCTCCGGAGGTCTTTCCTGTCACTTTAAATCTGGGAAAGTTCAAATCGAATGTCCACAGACACTACTCTCTCTTTACTGCTTCCCGTAACCTAATTTCCTAGTTCTGGCACAATGCATTCGTCCCCTGAGTGCAGCTCCAAAAAAAAAAAATATGTAAGACAGCGTAAATGGTCTTGTGGAAGAAGCTCTTGTATCAACTGAATCTTATATGGAAATAAATGCAAATCCTTCTGTTCTTTGAAAACTAAGTCTCTGAGCACGGCGTTGAATTGAGGTTGATGGAACACTTTCTTAAGCAGCGGTAATGTTTTCAGCCAATCTTGCAGTACGTTGTGTGATCCGTGCTTGAGCCTATCAACTACAGACTCTTGTTCTTCGAAATAATTCACTACACGATAAATAGTGCGTTTTGTTGGCACGTGGTTTCTCCCCCGAAACTTTCACGTAACTTTCTTCTCGTCGTCACAGTAATCGATGACTGATTTTGATAAAATGGTTTTAACGATTATAACACGTTGCTTTATCGAATCTTTTTCCGTAATATATTTGCCACGTGTCTACTTCACGACAAATGGCGGCAAAACAAAGTAGCATAACTTCCCGGTGGACATTCTGCACAAAACAACTATTCAAATCAATCGTATGGGCAACACTGTATTCGATTATTGGTGACATGTTCTAATGCCATAGTCATAACCGTTATCATAGATATCAACTAAATTATGATTTTCTACAATTTAATTTATTTATTACATTCGCTACACTACGTAGATGAGTTTTAATTTATATTTTCGGCTTGCGCTTCTTATTTGCTTATTCATTTATGGCATCATTAATCTATGCTAGCAAATAGCATTAGGATTGTGACCATGATTGCGCTTATGTCTTTATGGTATGGAAATTTAACGTGTATGTTACTAATACTACAAATATCAGAAGAATTGTTTTAAATTTAAAACTAAAATTATTGTAAATCACTTAAGACAAAACAAACAATTTTTATCTTTTATAATCAAGTAAATAAACAAATAGTTTCTATTTCTTTATATTTTTTTTCTAATAAAAAATTATCTTTTTCAAGTTCATTGAAAAGTCCTCTAAAAATGTCATGAGCTTAGCAAATGTTGCATATTATTTTATAACAACAACAACTTTTAGCTCGTTTATTATACATGAACTTGTTATACAAAATGAAAACAAAACTTTAATCGCTCTTGTAAATATTTGTTATTAGTTTAGCAGTAATAACGAGGGGAACTCGCTGTATTTACTTTTTGCAAAATCATGTAAAGAATTTAAACAAAATATATTTTCGAAAAGTTACGAGTTAAAATTGTTAGAATAGTTCGATTTTATTTCTATCCTTTTATATAGAAATTCCCGGCCGCAGTCCTTAACAACTGCTTTCGTAATAAATTCACGACTAAAGACTAATTAGAAATTAATTAACAGTTAATGCAATATAATTTATCAACTGTTTCCGCCAACAAAAAATATAGACAGAGGAATCAGCTGGCAATATTAGCGCTATCAAATCGTCTAAATTGTTTGTTTATTTATTTATGTTCAAATCCTGCACAACAAGAAATAATCTTATATTTAGAGTACAGGAAAGTGTTATTAATAAATTAAGTTATTAATTTCGACAAAATTACCAATAAATTGTGTACTTAAAAAAAAGGAAATTGCCAAAAAATTGCATTGTTAAAAGGGCGAATTTCTGTTTGTTAGTTTTGACATCAAGAGTATAAGGTTGAGGTTAAACATGTTGCCACATTAACTTTTATACACATCATGAAAATAATCTTTAAGCGTTTTTTTTGTTTGTTTTGAAAAATAGCCTATTTTTTGCAACAAAAGCCTTTTTAAAAATTATACATTGCGATTGTTTTTTTCTTTCGGATCAGCACTAAGGGGATGACCTCTGAGGAAGCGGAAAGAGAACGTAGTGTTTGTGGACATTCAATTTGAATTTCCCTACTTTAAACGTGCCAGGAAAGACCTCTAGAGAAAGTTTATTCTACATACAGCCGGTTCTGTTGAAAAAAGAATTTTCCCTATAATGCGCAGTGCGATTCATTGGCTAATCAACCACAAATGGATGTGCTCTCAACGAAAATCGAGTTTAATGCAAAACAAGTGCGAGTAACGGGAACAAGTTCCCTAATTTCATTAGAGCACTTTTTTTTTTTTTTAAGAGAAATAGCACTTCAGGCAACAATGCCTATTTAGTCAAGTACCGTGCTACATTCTTTAGGAAAGAGATAGAGAAGAGATGAAGCAGGTGGTGAAAGTAGAAGGACAGTCGGAAGTGAACTGCCGTATAAGACAGCACAGCGACCAGTGACCATGCCCTCATCACTGAGCAGCTACACCGACAGTCATAATTTTTATTTTGTAGTGAAAAACAGCCAAGAAGTAGCACTTCAGACAACACAATTTAGTCAAGTACCGTGCTACATTCTTTAGGAAAGGGATAGAGAAGAGATGAAACAGCTGGTGAAAGTAGAAGGACAGTCGGAAATTAACTGCCGTATAAGACAGCACAGCGACCAGTGACCATGCCCTCACCACTGAGCAGCTCCACCGACAGTCACATTTTTATTTTGTAGTGAAAAACAGCCAAGGTCTTTGTTGGGAATGGAACCCACACAGCCCCCGAACTGACAAGCTAGTACACTACCTAGTAGCGTACAGGGGCACCTACTATTGCAGTATCGATAGAACAGTGAAATACATCCCACATTGTGTAAATGCTCTAGAGAATCAATAGAGTTGGATACGCTACTGTCCCCAATGAGTCTCTGCTGTATTTGGCCGAACAACTCCAAAATAAACTTTGTGAAGCTGGCCCATACATGAGAGTTGTATTCCATTTTTGGACGGGTATAGATGGTACACTATTTTAGAAAACCGAGACACTTGAAAACTTCGCTAGAAACTTAAATGTGTTTTGTCCATCAAACATGAAACTTAATTTTCGTGCCAAGAACATCAAAAGCGTCCGATTCCGTTATACCTATATCACCCATAGTAACAGAGGCACCACCATTTCCGAACACAGATTTATGCGTAAGCATGTAACATTGCTTCTTACGGGCATTAAAATCGAGTCTATTTGCACGACCGACCCCATTCCGAGATTGTTGTATGACCGTGATTGAGTGTATCATTCATATTCTGCTTTTTGGAACTCACCTTCAAGTGATTCGTTCTATTATCAAATTAATACTAATGATGAATGGTGCTGTCGTCTGCAAAAGAATATGTAGCGATGAAAATGTGACAAAAAAAGTCATTTAGAAAAATAAGAAATAGGGTAGGAGAAAGAACGGAGCCTTGCGACCCTTCTAATTGAATCTTGAACTCGTCTGATGAAATTTCATCTATAACAACTCGAATAGTGCGAATCCTAACAAAACTCGTTATAAATCTGGAAAAATTATCACCGACACCAAAAGTAGCAAGTTTTGACAGAAGTGCATTATGCCATACTCTATTAAACCTTACTCTCTCCGAAATGCGTGATAAGATTTACGTCAGTACCTAGCCGTGTAAGCCATAAACAGACTGTGGATGAATTATAGCGTCACCCACGCCAAAGGAAGCCTTCAGATATGTCTATCCTCCAGTCACTCCTGGTCGCAACTTCGAGAGCTCGGAGAAGGTCGCAGCTCTCACTCCTTGCTGAAGAGTTGGAGACTATCCAACTCCCGGTCCAGAACACATGCAGTCTTCATAAAATTTCAGAACACAACCAAAAGCATGTGCTCACTTAACCACGAGCATTCATTGTATTCATTGTGAATGATCCGACCCACACAATTCAAACGAGAGTCGCGAAACCAACCAACCACCACGATGCTCCCGAAGGGCCAACCTCTATAACCAGTCAGAGAACAGCTAAAAATCCAAAAAGTTGAATTTTGGGGCTTACTGATTCCCATAGAAATAAAGTGGTGTAGTCGAGCTGGCCCCTGCTAGCCTTTTAGAGGACTGGTCGTCCCTTTTACCCCCGGTGACGGTGGGATTTCGTCATAACATATTTTTGTGCCCCCGGGGGGTACTCTCTCCGAAATGATATATAGAATTGCACCATTGTTTCGATAGGAAAACCAGCAAGTCGCCTGTAGGGAGCCCCCTATGGAAACCATACGGTCGCTAAGTAAGCTGTTGGACTCCAGGTACCTAACAAGATGGAAATTAATCATACTTTTTCTCAAGTGCAGAACAAATTGCAATTGGGCAGTAATTTTCAGGGTTGTTAGCCTCAACCTTTTTGGGGATCGCCAATACATTAGCAACCTTCCAACACTTTGGAAATTCGCCGATATGATACAATGTGCTCAAAAGGGCTGCTAACGAATGCGCTAGCATCAACGATCACTGTTTCAAGATGTTGAGATCTGCTAATACCTTTTTAACCGCTCAAGCTCGAAAGAATATTTTTGGCATAGTAACGGATACTTTGTAGAGTACATTGCGATTGCGATGAGGAATCGCTGATAGTTAAGACTAAAAAAAAATTACTTTCCCTCGTTAATTACAACAATAAAAAGTTGGTTACTTGCTTAAAGCGAAAAAAAATTGTTATAATTTTATTTGTAAAATTCGCTTGTTATGAAAAGAATGGTTTTGTTTTTTGTGATGATAATGTTAAACAAAATATTATAAATAATAAAATCACATGCACTAAACATGCAAAAAGCACTTTCTAAATGAATGATTTTAAATGTGGGTTTTGTTGTACGCAATTATTTTTTATAAAGAGGTCTTAAATGGTCTTAATAGCAAAATTCTAAAGTTTAATGTACTTATCTAGTTTTTATTTTAATTTTCGGAAAAACAATTTTATTAGTCATAAGTATTCTTTGTGTTATTTTGTTAAGCTTTTGTTTTTTATAAATTATTAATTACAAAAAAAAAATATACAAATATTGCATTTCTTTTATTTGTTGTAAAAAAAAATCAAAAATAAAATTTTGATATAAAAATTCTTAATGTCATTTGAGTTTATACTTTAATTAGCTTTTTATTATTAATTTATTTATGTGTTTGTTTAAAGGAGCGTTTGATAAATCATCTCTAGTCTCATGACCCATTTTTAAAAATGCTTAAATTTGCCTTGAAGAAAAAGCACTCCGAAGAAACCGCAGAGAGTTTTAATTCAAGAGAATTTAAAATCATAAAAAGCCGTTTGTTTACAAATTAGCATTACAAGATCTATGGAAACCGTTAGTTCAAAGGTGAATATCAACAACCTAAAAACAATGTTGCCAGTAAGTTAAAATTATTATGTTCAAAGCATTTATATTGAATTTTCTCCGGAATCGAACTATACGAGTTGTTATAGATGGGATTTCATAAAGAAATGCTCCGTTGTTTCTCCTACCCTATTTCTTATTTTTCTAAATAACTTTCTGCGTCAAACTTTCAATTCTACATACTATTTCGCAGATGATAGCACCATTTCCCATTCGTATTCACTTGGTAATAGATCCAACTAGTTACAGTTGAGTTGCAAAAGACAGAAAATAAATGATACACTCAATCACGATCACGCAACAACCTCGGAATGGGATGGTTCGAATAGAGTTGGTTTTAATGCCCGTAAAAAGCAATGTTGCATGCTTACGCATAGATCTGTGTTCGGAAATAATGCTGCCTCTGTTACTATGGGTGATATAGGTATTACGGAATGGCACGCTCTTGATGTTCTTGGCATGAAAATTTATTGTGATGTTCGATGGACTAAACACATTTAAGTTTCCTACGAAGTTTTCAAGTGTCTCGGTTTTCTAAAATGGTGTAAGAGATACTTCACTCTATCCGATCTTTGTACTATTTATACCATCTATACCTGTCCAAAAATGGAATACAACTCTCATGTATGGGCCGGCTTCCCAAAGTCTATTTTGGAGTTGCTCGGCCAAATACAGCAGAGACTCATTGGGGACAGTAGCGTATCCAATTCTATTAATTCTCTAGAGCATTTACGCAATGAGGGATGTATTTCACTTTTCTATCGATACTGCACTAGTAGGTGCCCCTGTGGGCTACTAGGTAGTGTACTAGCTTGTCA
Source organism: Trichopoda pennipes (assembly GCA_030448955.1). Taxonomy (NCBI): domain Eukaryota; kingdom Metazoa; phylum Arthropoda; class Insecta; order Diptera; family Tachinidae; genus Trichopoda; species Trichopoda pennipes. The sequence continues at coordinate 1,937,179 of JASKUP010000056.1, read as the reverse complement.
ATCCGAGGGTTGTGTGGGTTCGATTCCCAACAAAGACCTTGGCTGTTTTTCACTACAAAATAAAAATTGTGACTGTCGGTGGGGCTGCTCAGCGATGAAGGCATAGTCACTGGTCGCTGTGCTGTCTTATACGGCAGTTCACTTCCGACTATCCTTCTACTTTCACCACCTGCTTCATATCTTCTCTATACTTTTATTTGGGTACGGTTTTCCGTCGACCCTTGTCAAATTTGGTTTGTTAACAAACCGATTTCGGCCGTTTGCCATCTTCAGTGTTCTCTTCCCTATACCTTTCCTAAAGAATATAGCACGGTACTGGACTAAATTGGCATTGTTGCCTGAAGTGCTACTTCTCTTTAAACAAAAAAAACGTGTTCTAATGAAATTAGGGAACTTGTTTCAGTTACTCGCACTTTTTTTGCATTAAACTCGACTTTTGTTGAGAGCACATCCATTTGTGGTTGATTGGCCAATGAATCGCACTACGCATTATAGGGAGAAATCGTTTTTCAGCAGAACAGTCTGTATGTGGAATAAACTTCCTGTAGGGGTCTTTCCTGTCACATTCAATGTAGGAAAGTTCAAATTGAATGTCCACAAACACTACTTTCTCTTTCCGTCTCCCCAAAGGTCCTGCCTAGAGGTCATCCACTGAGTGCTGGTCCGCAAGAAAAAAAATCGCAATGTAAAATTTTTAAAAAGGGTTCTTTTGCAAAAACTAATTTATTTTTCAAAACAAAGAAAAAAACGCTTAAAACTTATTTTCATGATGTGTGTAAGTTAATGTGGCAACATGTTCAAACTCAAACTTATACTCGTGTGTCAAAAATAGAAAAAAGAAATTCGCTCTTTTAACAATACAATTTTACGACAATTTCCTTTTTTAAAGCAGGCAGACAATAGAAGCAAAATAAATTCTTTTTTTTTTGGAAAATTCAAAACAACAAAATTACATAATTAAGGGAATATAAATTTAAATAAAACGTGCAACTCGTAACCTGTTTACTATAAATTCAATTTCATTCAGGTGTAAATGATTTTTTTAAACTTTTAGGCAGCCTCATACTTAATTAAAAACGAATTGATAGAAATTATTTTTGAAATTGAGAGACAGCTAGAATTTCAGTTTTAAAAAAAAAATATTTAAATAAAACGAAAACAATTAAACGAAATACGTAAATATAACAAAAACAAATGAAAATGCATTGAAGGAAATGCAATAGTTTCACTCACATGTGGTAAACATCAACGAACTTTCATGTAACAAATTTAATAATGATTATCAGAAATAAAAAAAAATATACTAAATAATTTGAAAAATTTATATTGAAAATTGTAAATGAAAAATGACTTCTTGATGATAACAGCTTGGAACCCGTTACAAGTTGTTTTAATTATTAATTCATTGAAATTTCAAGCGCAAATAAATAACCCAAATCAGTTTCTATTAGTGTTTTTAAATTTACAAATTTGCTGCACCCCCCACTTTCACAAAAATCCCTTAGACTTTTCTATTTAACAAAGTGTTTAAAAAAAATGAATGAAAGAATTTTAATCTATTTAAAAATCAATAATTAATGCAAAACAGAAAATATGTCTGAGTGAAAAATTTAATTTAATTTGCAAAAAAAAATTGCGTTGTTATCAAGTTTTACTTTCTGATTACAACAACCAACCATAATCTAAATAAAATATTTGTCACTGATCAAACATTTAAAAATAAATAGAATTCCAAATAAAACGCGTCAACACTTTCATTATGCATTTTAGTTATCTATTAAATTAAAAAGCGTAACATAAGTTTTAAATAGATTGAATTAAAATGTAAAAGCTTAAATAATTTTAACAAAGGGTGTTTTTTCTTAGAGGTATAGTGCTTTGAAATGGAATAAATTAAAGGCACATTCCTTTTAACTGAAATCAAATTTATTTTATTATAAAAATAATCTTCTGGCATTATAATTGAAATAGACTACTGGCATATGACCGCTACGGCTGGCTCAAGCGTAGACATGCGTGATAGATAAGATTTACATCAGTACCTAGCTCTGTAAGCCATAACTTGATGTTGGATCAAACCACTTGGGTGGTATGCCTGATAGGATTTACGTCGGTACCTAGCAGTGTATACCGTAACCCAAAGGTGCATCAAACCACTTTTATTTTAGAGAAGTAGCACTTCAGGCAACAATGCCTATTTAGTCAATTACCGTGCTACATTCTTTAGGAAACGGATAGAGAAGAGATGAGACAGGTGGTGAAAGAAGAAGGATAGTTACGGAAATTAACTGTCGTATAAGACACCACAGTGACCATGCCTTCATCACTGAACGGCCCCACCGACAGTCAATTTTTATTTGTAGTAAAAAAAACCAAGGTCTTTGTTGGGAATCGAACCCACAACCCCAAGTCATATAAGTTAGTGTACTACCTACTGGCCTACGGCGGCAACTTGAGTGATGTGATGTGTGCACTCACGCCCTAGAAAGCCGAAGACATAATTCTAGCAACATAATTCCAACTTCTGGTCTATAGCACATGACAAGCATGCTCACTGGATGCGGATCATTAAGCCTTTGTTCTAAGTAGAGGTGAGATGATTCTGGTACCTTTCATTCACGCCCTAGAAAGCCGAGGACTAATTTTAGCAACAAGTCATTCCTAGTTGCAATTTCAGCGGTTCCAAAACAGGGTTGCAAACCACTACTCCTTGCTTCAGCAGAGCTGAACGCTATCCAACTCTTGGTCCAGAACGCATGAAGCTTAATATAATTAAGAACATGACGGCATTCATACTCACTGTAACTGGACCATTCATTGTGTTCATTGTGAATGATCCGACCGACAAATTCAAACGAAAGCCTCGAAACACACAGCCACCACGATACTCCCGAAGGTCTAACCTCAATAATCAGTCAGAGAACAGCTAAAAAGCTAAAAAAACAATTAGCGGAACTTTGGGGCTTTACTAATTCCCGTGGAAATATAGTGGATTTTCCAATTGCCTCCTTGCTAGCCTGTTAGGGGACTGGGCCCCTTTTACCCCCGCAAGACACAAGTCTAGATGGTTGTGTTATCCATAAAGACTTATAAATGTGCCCCGGGGGGGACTCAGACATAGACAACTGTGTGATTAGATTTACATCCGCGCCTGGCCAGATGGTGGACCAAACCACTGCATAATTTGGAACGTCATGCTCGTCCTAGGAAGCCAAAGCTATAATTCTATGCAACAGAACTTTCTAGTTGCAACTTCGATGATTCCAGAGCAGGGCTGCAAATCAATACTCGTTGCTGAAGAGTTAGAGACTTTCCAACTCCTGTCCAGAACACATGTCTAGCATGCTCTCTGGATCTGGGAACATTTAACCAGGTATGTGTTATTAAAGGTGAAATGAACCCGGCCACCATAGGGCCAACCTCAATAATCAGCCAGAGAACAGTTAAGTGTCTAAAGAGACAAATAACGGAACTCTGCGGGTCACTGATTCCCGTGGAAATAAAGTGGAGTTTCCCCCAGTTGCACAGGTCTACATAGTAGCTCTCCATTAAGACCATATATGTGTCCCCGGGGGGTACTCAGACATAGACAATCTGTAGGTGCAGTTTTTGATAACTTTTTTCAACATTTGTGGCCGCCTAGGAGTTTAGATATTCCAACAGAAAATAATCTAGCGCCATTAAATCGTACGATCTGTGTGGCTATCAAACGTTTCCTTCAATAAATCAATTGTGGCACGAGCTGTGTGACATATTGTGCCACACGTTGTTGAAACCACAGCTCCTGCAGTCAACATTGACTGTAACGTTCTTAAAGAAGTATGGACCACCAGCCCATAAAGCACGCCAAACAGTTAGGTTTTTTTGATTTTTTTGATGTAACTTTGTCTCAATATACACTTGAGGATTATTATCACTCCAAATATAAAAGCTTTATTTATTGACCTAACTATTCAAACAAAAGTAAGCTTCACTGCTCAACTAACTTCGCTTATGGAAATCGGGATCAACGCAATTTTATTCGGGGCCAGTTCGGCGTCAGTCTATTCTTATTGAAATGCCAAATCCAAGTTAATACAAATTAGATGAAAATTGAAAAATTGGGCGCGAGTTTAAAAAAAGTGTTGCCAACGTAAAGTTATTTACCTCTATAAAACCGATCGATGATAGCTTTGCTATTGAATTATTTAATTTACTTGATTTTTTTGGGTAAAATAATAAGCTTATTAATATCCAGCGGGCTAACGATATTAAAAAAACTAATGCTAAATTTAAAGGAAAGCCAAGGCCAGAGTTGCCAGCTCAGCCTGGTTTTTTTTTAATGTTTGAACTCATATTTCATTTAGCAATATACGCGTTACTTTCTGAATTCCGGTGTTTAAAAAAGCCATGCTTAAAAATTTATACGAAATAAAGAAAAGAAAGCAAAAAAAAATCTTTTAGTCTTCCGCATTTTAAATGGACAATTTTTTAATTAATATGGTTAATATAAATAAAAAGCAATAAAAATTGCCATTAAACCTTATAATCTCGCAAGCCATCGTCTGCTAGTCAAAACATTAAAGATAAAATTAATTTAAAGTCCAAATTTTTCTTATCAAAAATTAAGAAAAAAACAAAATGACACACCCATTTTTTTTAATAATATTAAGCAGAAAGCCTTAATGCTATTTAAGCCATCGTCTGCTAGGCAAAACATTAAATAATTATAATTTTATATTAATTTAAAGTCCAAATTTGTTATCAAAAAGAAAAAAATGACACTCCCACTTTTTAAAAAAAGATTTAATAAAAACTTTTAATCTCAAATTGCAATAAAAATGCCATTTAATTAAATAATTTAATAAAAATCTATTTTAACTTGTTTTTAATATTCTCTGATGACATAAATTTGTTGCAATTAAATTTTAATTGACTACAATTTTTTTTTTAAACAGAAACATGAAAACTAACAACTAAACATGCATAGACATGCATAAATTATTTGCTTATATTTTTATTTATAATCTTTTTTATTTAAACTGCAATTAATACCTACAGTGTGGAATAAAACTAAAACACAAACCTCTGCTTCGAAAGAAACACTACAACAACATTAACATAAAACTTCTTATTTGGTGAAAAATATTATTCACCCTTATTCTGTTTGGCGACGGCAACATGGTCGTCGATTTTGAGGCAACATCACTTTAACACAACATCAATACTAATTTGGTATTCCCTAACAGTCTTATGACGATGTTGCCAGTTTCTCGCTAATTTTAATAAAATATAACACACATATCTAATATTTAAGTTAGATGATTTATTTGTGTACTATTAAAAAGAAAGAAAATATAAATTGTGTGAACAAAAAAATTAAATCTGTATTAAATTTGAACCTAAAATAAATTAAGATCGAAATGTTCAACACATTGTTTTTCACCAAGAACTACATATTATACATTTTGTCATCCATCTCTCATTCTATTTGGTGGATCAATGGCGTTTAGAGTAGTCGCAACACTTTCCCATTAGTAGAAACACTGCCTCTTCGAAATCGCCTGACAAGTGATGGATTTTTTCCCAATATAACAGCACGACACCAAAATCATAGACAACAATATCAACGACAATTTAAGGCAACATCAACATAAAATTGTCTTACAGAATACCAAACATCGATAATCGATAAATGGCAATATTGCCAACGAGAATACGGATTTACAACAAACGATCAAAAACGACGTCGTCTTGTATTGCCATCGCCAAACAGAATAAGGGAGATTTGGATGTGTGTTTAGGGTCGTTATTGTGCTGATATTTCTCCACTTAAGAGGAATTTTCTTCTGTGCATGTAGAAGCATTATATTTTGAAACAATCCATTATTCCATTTATTCTATAAATCGGTCCTATGCCATGATCTGAAAATTAAACCCCGACGAAAAGACTACTGCCACAATGTTTAACAGTAACTTCTGTATAACGTGGGTTATCCTTTTCTTGCTAACCATAATCCATCGGAGCCTTTCAAATTAAACTTCAACTTATTAATTAATAACATATAGCATTTCTTAATACATTGTTGGTTCTAGTAAAAATATAACGTTTCAAATATAAAATTTGCGGGTAAGTTGATTTTTGTAAAAAAAAAGGTAAAACAAAATTGGCGGGTAAGTTGCTTGAAATAGATATATAGATAAAATGCCTAACATGTTTATACAGCACAATGACCCACTGATTTTGTTATTTTTTTTAATATCTTTGATGAAAACAAAGATAGAGCAGATTATTGTGATAATATAATAGTTTGTTCGAAAACACTATCGTTTTGGCAAAATTTATTTTTGGCTGGGCAAAAAAAAGTACGGTTTTCTATTGTGTGGTGATCTAACTAATGTAATTGTGTTTGTATTTTTATAAAATTTTAAGCCACCTTTATACAACCTGTCTGAATGATTCTTGGAGTAAGGCAACATCAATGTCAAATTGTCTTACAGAATACCAAACATATATTGCCAGTCATCGATAAATGGCAATATTGCCAACAAGAATACGGATTTACAACAAACGATAAAAATGACTAAGTCTTATATTGCCGTCGCCAAACAGAATAACGGTGATTATCTTTTAAAGAACTTACATCAGGAATATTAAAAATTAAAGTAAAAAAATTTTTGTTTGTAACTCTAATTAAAAAAAGGAGTTTTTTAATGCAAACTCTCCAGAAATGCAGCGACAAAACTACAACACGCAAATTTTCGATGTTGCTTCTTTCGTTAAAAAAAAAAAAAAATAACAATTACCGTTGTTTTTTTAGATTATTTTAATAATCTTATAAAAGTACAAACACAATTACATTAGTTAGATCACCACATAATGGAAAACCGTACTTTTTTTTGCCCAGCCGAAAATAAATTTTGCCAAAACGATATTCTTTCCAAACAAACAAATATATTCTCACAATAATCTGCTCTCAAAGATATTAAAAAAAAAATAACAAAATCAGTGATCATTGTGCTGTAGAAAAATGTTAGGCACTTTATATATAGATCTATTTCAAGCAACTAACCCGCCAATTTTGTTTTAGTTTTTTTTACAAAAATCAACTTACCCGCAAATTTTATATTTTAAAGTTTATATTTTTACTAGAACTAACAATGTGTTAAGAAATTCTATATTTTATTAATTAATAAGTTGAAGTTTAATTTGGAAGGCTCCGATATGATTAGCTAGAATAGTCAAACGATACGTATTAACCAACGTTATACAAAAGTTAATGTGAAACATTTTGGCGGTAGTATTTTCGTCGGAGTTTGATTTTCAGATCATGACATAGGCTCCATTTATAGAATAAATGGAATAATGGGTTGCTTTAAAATATCATGCTTCCATATGCAGAGGAAGAAATTAAAGTGGAGATATCAGCACAATAGTAACCCTGAACAGATATATAAATGTCTGAAAGATTGGTTCGTTGGAAACAAAATTACTGTTTTAAAGTAGCCGGCGAAATCATTGGATTTCAATCCAATTGAATGGCTATGGATTAGATCTTCAAAGATGCGGAAACTGCCTGATATGGAATTTCAATGTACAAAAGATGTGCTGCAATTGAATCTTTTTTTACCCCTTACCTATTGACTATGTGCTTGAGTTGTGTCACCTTAAAATAATGACTTTTCCTGATTTTCTTTAATTTTGAATGTTTTTTAAATTAAGAATCAATATTAGATTTTTATTTTAATTTAGCATTTAATTTAAAAAGACTTTTTTAAAGTAAATAAAAAATTATTACCTATTGCAATTTTATTGAGCTTTTTAACAATTTATTAAAAATTAGCAGTTCGTGTTTTAGTTTTGCCCGACACTGTATATACTAGACATTTGTACACAAATTTTAAACTCCACAGACAATTAATATTAATTTGCGGTAAAATTTCAGCGTGAGAGAGTTTGGATTATTGAACTTGTTGCTTTTCCAAAATTATAACATATTTAAAGGTTAATGTCCTTATTTTTATATGTATGTGTATGTATATTTTTCACAGAAATTCACTGAACTAATCCTAAACTAAAAAAAAATCGACTTCAATGGTTCTAAACTAGTCGAGGGGCAAATAATTGTTTACAATTCTTGTTAGTAGGCACTTCCGGAATAATGTTGAAATTGCAAATATTTCGATCAAAACAATACTGAAAACCATGTAAGTATGCATAGATATGCTTAAAAAAACCTTTAAGGGTGTTTAATTACTTGCAGGATTAGAATTACTACTTGTAAAATTCCAGGAAATACTCATATGATTTATTTTAATATTTTTTTTACCAATAAAATAAAAGAAAAACAGTTTTTGCTAGTTAAGCAGTTAAGTAGGGTGTTAAAGTATTAAATTAATTACTTGTTAAACGAAAATAAAAAAGGAAAGAGGGGTCAGGTCACGTATTAAATCTCTTATTACCAATAATAAAAAAAATATATGAATCATCAGCCTAAGTAAGTATGTAAAAAATGTTTGTAAAAAACAACAGTGGCAGCACTTTTGAAAATGTCAAACAACTGTTTTGTTATTGTTACTTATGTACGTATGTATGTATGTATATTTGATTAAGAGTTAAGGTCACAAGAGAGATGATATCATTTTGAGTTTTTGTTTTTCTTTTCGCACATTGTTATTGTTTAACAGGAAGACACAGAATATTTTGAATATAAGGCAAAAAATGAAAGCAATTTGCCCATGAAATGGTATCATGTAGTGTGAAAAAATATTTACATCCTATTCATTCCTTTTAACACTCGCCGGGATGTAATCTTAAAATCTCTGCTTAATCTATTGTTTAAAGCAGATTTTATTCGATTTGATTAGTTTGATTACTTAAACAAGTTTTTGTGTTTTCAAAAGTACTAAAGTTTATCTGAATTTTCCACAGTAAAAGGCATTTATGTTTCTGTTCCTAACAAAATTAATTTTATGGATTTTTATAAAGTATCCCTTTTTAGCACCTTTTTATCTACTTAGTTCTTAAATCAATTCCTATTAAATTAATTATAAAAATAAGAAAAGTCTCCCAAAAAAAATAGAATTTAAGTGCTTTATTAACTAAAAAGTCTGTAAATTCTATCCTTTCAAGAAGAAGATCCATAGAGCTTTAGTTTTTATCTATTTTCCCAACTTAAAAGGGTACACATTTTCAAAACTATAAGATACTAATAAATTAAACTATTTTCAATTATAAATTTATCTCATAGTAAATTTGTTTTTAGTATCAAGTAGTTAAAATTAGAATAGTATATAAAACATATTGTTACGAATGCGTCTTGCTTAACTTTTAGAAGAAAAAATTTAAGTAATAAACAACTGGGTATGCTGTTTACTAACTGTGTAGCTTGCTAAGAAATCTTATGCACGCAACTGCGTAGTTTTCTGGGAAAAATTATGTACTCAATCCGACAACAACTATTTTAAAATAAATACCAGGAAGAAACTTCAACAGCATAAAACCAAAAACAAAAATACACACACTTATCTATTGTGTCCCTGGATTTTGAAAAGGCTTTCGACAGAATTGGAATGCATGCTTTACTGGATCAGCTTCACAAATGGAAAGTGGGCCCAAGAATTATAAACTGTGTTAAAAAGAGTTGCAAGAGTTGATGGTCGGTACTCGGATTGCCAACCGTTACAAAATGGGATCCCCCAGGGATCACCTCTCTCAGTCATTCTATTTTTAAACGCGTATAATAAAATGTGTAGAATTTTATCTCTACATAAGGATATTGACTTTACTGCTTTCGCTGATGACTTCAACTTGATAATAAGGTCCGATCGCAGAAAAAACCCAACGATTGACCTTGAGGGAATGTTTCAACATGTCAGGGATTGGTGTGAGTATTCTGGTGCGAAACTTTCTGACAGGAAATGCAAAACTATACACATCTGCAGGAAAAAATACTGTAAGCACAATGTCCTAAGCAACAATTTTTCACTTCAAGACGTTGAATATATAAAAATACTGGGAGTGTATATATCAAATAAATACAGATGGAATACGCATATTGAGCACCTTTCGTCTTCTTTAACCAAGCAACTTAATGTAATCAAATGCCTTTTCACTGGTGTCCGTAATAAAGGCGATTTTACTATCAAAAATCAATTATTCTTTGCCATTTTATGAGTTCGCCTCTAACACACATCTCAGGAAAGTCAAAACTAAAATAAATGCAGCCATAAGAGCTGCACTGGGAGCTTTCCGTACAACACCCATAACAAACATGCTATATGAAAGCAAGGTATATCCATTAGAAACACAAAGAGATGTAGTAGTTAGCCGGCTCTTTAAATGTTTCTTAAACAATTTTGATACGCCTTTATTTCCAATAATTCGGAAATGTCTTAAAGCAAGGAAGGAACCAAAAGTTCTTTCGGTGATACAACGAGTGACTAAAATCTGTTCGGAGCTTCAGGTCCCCCTTTTTGAAATATTTCAAAAGCACAAGCAGTGTACTAAACCATATCGGTACCTCAGTGGAGAAACAATTAATTTGTCTCTTCAGGACTTTAAAAAAACAAATACGGATAATGCAATATACAAAAAACTGTTCTTGGAACTACAATCAAAGTATAAACGTCATTCATTTTTGTTTACCGACGCCATCAAAAGTAGATAGCCGGGTTAGCTCTAGCATTGTCCGACGGTGAAAGGAATTATTGACAATGGCACTTCCCCAATACACAACAATATACACAGCTGAGATCATTGCTATAACATAACAACAACAAAATGTGATACAAAGGGAGTAGAAGATTCTTAATTTTTCTACACCTTTAGTGGAAAAATATAAAAAGGCAGTGTCTGAGTGGATACTTATTTAGAATAAATATAAACCTCGCGAAGTAAAGACGTACATTTTTAGTAAATTGTTCTGTAGTGTCCACTTTATGTGTAGTTAAAGTAAATAAACTTGTAATTAATTTAAAAACTCTACAATCTGCAATAAACAACTCGCAACAAAACGTTTATAAAAGGTATAAACGTAACAATATCTTTGCCTTTTTTGGTAGTACAAATCTTAAAAGTGCTTAAGTAATATAACTGTTTGACGACTAAGACGAATTGCTTTTAAAGGTTTGAAGAAAGCAGCTTACTATTATAAATTCGCTTTGATAGATCTCATGCAAAAAGGGCGCTTTAACTCACAATTTTAACTGTAACAGGAGAAGATAAAAACAATAGAATAGCAAATTGTTACTGAGGTAAACTACAGGCTAAAGTAATATGTAAATATCGTTACGTTTATACCTTTTATAAACGTTTTGTTGTGAGTTCTTTATTGCAAAAAAAAGTAACACCAGATTTAGAGTTTAAATGAATAACAAGTTTAGTTACTTATTTATTTAAACAGCATACCGATTTATTGTTGTCTTGCGTGTATAAAATTTCTACACAGTTTGTAACTAGAAATTTGTTGTTGTCTTGCGTGCATAACTTTTCTTAGCAAGCCACGCAGTTGGTAAACAACACACCCAGAGTTTACTTTTTATTGTTTAATTATTTTCTTTTAAAACTTAAGCAAGACACATCCATAACAATATTATAGGAATTAGCGAGGCGAAATGCACTGGCTAACAGTACACTAAGAACGTAAAGTTTAGGAATAGTTGGTATTTGAGCAGGACTGAAAAGTGCATAGAAAATTTTCGTTCATATATTTCAACATATTAGTTGGTTAGAGCTGAAAACAACTTTTGTGTGCTAAAAAAAGCTTATTTGCGTATTAATATTTAATTTATATATATATTGAGAATTTCTTGTTCTAGAAACTCGACACTCAATTTAATAAAAATCGCACAAAAAGAGTGCTAGCAAAAATCGCTTAAATTTATCCGGCAACTCCATTATTACGAACACAACTGTTGATGTTGACGTTGAAAATATTACATTAAGTTTTTATTTAATCACCCAAAAATAATTGCAAAAAAATATTCCAAAATTACTTTTGCTATTAAAATTGAAAACAAACAAGCAAACAAACAAAACTTTTATTACAATGCAAAAAAAAAACTCAATGAAAATAGTTTTAAATAAGATACACAACAGCTGCAAAAAAAATGTGTTGAAATAAAAGTTAAACGCTTGAAAAGTGTTACAGAATTTTATAAAATGCAATTTGTTTTTAATTCAGAATTTAAATAGAAAAATTCTGCCAACTGCAGTTATGGAAAAACAAATACAAAAATTCGCCCTGGGGCCAAAATTCAATAGAATTTTTTATTTTGAGTGGAGGTGTAAGTTTCACATGTATAGGGAAGTAATAGCCAGTTATTCCTTAAACACGATACTAAATACATACATAAGTTAAAGTGAGCTACAGACTATGCACAAAAGTTCGACACTAACTACAAATAGGCCAAAGATTAAAGAAAAAGGGTGATAATAACAGAGAAATATAAAAGTGCCAATGTTTTGTCTTTGCATATTTATACATTTATGAATAATAGTTTTGCTTTTTATTTATTTATTAATAACTTAAAAACACTATTTTAACATACTGTTACGGATGCGTAACAGTAAGTTTTAAAAGAAAATAATTAAATAATAAAATAAACAACTGGGTATGCTGTTTACTAACTGCGTGGCTTGCTAAGAAATCTTATGCACACAAGACAACAACAAATTTCTAGTTACAAACTGCATAGAAATTTTATACACGCAAAACAACAACAATTAAATATGCTGTTTACTAACTGCGTAGTTTTATAACTAAACTAATGTACACAAGACAACAACAACTATCTTAAAATGAATTCCTGGAAGAAACTTTATGAGCATAAAAACAAAAATACACACAGACATACAGGCACCTTTACATTGCATGAATAATATAACAACAACAACATAAGGTGATACAAAGGGAGTAGAAGATTCTTAATATTTTTAGACCTCTAGTGGACAAATATAAAAAGGCAGCGTCTGAGTGAATAGTTAGTTAGTTGAAAAATAAACCTCCTGAAGTAAAGACGTGCATCTTAAGTAAATTGTTCTGTATTAACAACTTTGTGTGTAGTTAAAGCAAATAAACTTGTAATTAATTTAAAAACTCTAAAATCTATTGTTATTTATTTTGCAATAATGAACTCACAACAAAACGTTTATAAAAGGTATAAACGTAACAATACATACATATGAGTTTGTTTGGCAGTAATAAATTTTAAATCATTTGTGGGCGATTAAAAGTTCAGTTCAAACAGTACTTTAGCTAACCGCTAAAGGTGTTGTTAAAAATGATATTTCTAATAGAAATGTTGTGTATAATTGTGAATATTAATATAAATGTCCTTCACGGTCAGTGCCCTTTAAAAAGTTTGCTCCAAAATAACATAAATAAATTCATCAGTCAAAAATGCCGGGCCAAAATAGAATAATAAATATTTTAAGTAATGAAGCATATTAAAAATAAGCTAAACATTTTTATACGTAATATAAAGTTTATTTGTTTTCATAGAATAAAAAATAAATTATATGAATAAAAAAAAAAAACAAACAACATCAAAAAGAACAAAGTACAATAAAGTCGAAAGACACACATCTTAAAGAATGGCTTCTTAAAAATCTAAATGTCAAAAACTTTTGAATAAAATTTAATAAATATTATTATAAAGCAAAGCAAGCTAAAATCGAATTTAATATTTATTTATTTTTTATTGCAATTTCACCTCAAAACTGATTCATTTATTAAAAAAATTTAAAATTTAAGTCTAACTTTTATTTACGAAGAAGACAGAAGACAAAAGCGAGCGGATGTAAAAAAGATACCGAGGTCAAATGTCAGCAGAAAGCTTTTCAGAACAATTGGAAGCACACATGTGCCCAAAATTATTTAACAAAAAATATTTCTATTTTCTTTTATTTTTTTAACTTAAAAAATCAAAAATAAACCGAAGAAATTGCACAATTTTCTTTGTAAGAAATCATGGTCGCCACCCAGTCGATCATAAACGATTAAAATTTTTCCCTTTGCAATTATTCCCAAACCTTAAAACTGTAAATATTCCCACGTTAAAACAAACCTTAAAATTATATAATTTAATTATGTTAGAATAGGTAAAGTTTATTATTTAACCTTTTCTTAATATTAAAATAGTAATTGCAATGTGAGAATACAAATGCCTAATTTAGGTGATTTTTGCAGCAAAATACGCATATCTGCTAGCTTCAATGCAGACATATGTGAGAAAGAAATTAAATCAAGCTGCCAGATTTCAATATTAAAAATGCAAGGGATTTACGGAAAGTCACCGAAAACTATAACCCAAATTTTTCAAATAAATGTAACTCTAAAATTAAATTTAAAAACATATAAACTGCAGACCGCTTTATTATTCGATCTAAATAACTTTATGGTTAAAGCTACGCGATAGCATAAACTACTGATGTTTCGCTAATAGCTAACAGCTTTTAAATACTTCACAAAATATCGAAGTAAAAAGAAAATTATTCGAAGGCATGAAGATTGAATTCTTATTTATCTAATATATACTGAAAGGAATTGGACGAGATTTTAGCATAACAACTCTTTAAAATCTAGAACTGACTTGGGTAACGATTTAATAGAAATAAATAGTAGACTAGTAGCAGTAGTGTCTCGTTTTTCCAGAGAATTTTAAAACATACCTATACTTATTTCACCGAATTTGTGTGATAAGAATGGCATTTTAAACTCAGGTTTTACTCTACTTTAAGTAAGCAGTAAGCAGTACAAGACAAATAATGCAATTATAAATGGTAATGAATTGAAACCATTAAATCATTAGGTAATGATAATGACTTTTTGTTGCTGCTAATTTCAATAATACAACATATTTTTATTAAAAAGCATTAAAATTAGAATTTGAAATTTAAAATGTGAATATTTTTATTTTTAATTATTTTTACATTTTTTTGTATTAATTTCTTATATTTTTAAATTCAAATTTGTTTACTTTTAAATTTACATTTGTTAATTCCTTAGTGGTGCTCAGGCCAAACACTTGAATTTGTCCTGCCACTAAGTTTGTAATTGTTTTCTTGCAAGCACTTGAACTTGAAGAAAGGGGTAAGCCGTCAAAGTAAAACACACTTGAATGTCTACTAATAACGACTAAATTTCTTTATTTTTACCTTCCTTTTTATATACAAATTATTAACAGTAAAATTGCTTAAATAATAACAATAAAATAATTGACCTAATTTTAAAAGTGTTTACTTAGCTTAAATAATAATTAAATTTAGTTGTGCAATAAAGGTGAATGCATTATAAATGTGTAATCTGATACTAATAAACAATAAATTGAAACGTAAGAATTTTCATTAATATAAAAAATAAAAATAAAAATAAATTTGTTTACTACACAATAACCTTATAAATGGTCAAAACTAGAATTTAAAAATAAACTAAAAGTAAAATTAAAAGTAAGCAATTTAATATGTTGCAGGTCGCAACATTCTCGCCGCCTTGACCATTTCCGCATTTATTCAATTAGTAATTGGTTATGTGTTTACATGAAGTTATATTAATATAGTTTTTTCTTTACCACTTATTATAGAGTGTTAACGATGGTTGTATTGCCCTTGCTTGCTCCTAGGTGTCTATGATGTCAATTGTAACAGCTCGGGGTAATGGAACTGGCTGAGACTTCGGCTGGATGGTTTCCTGAGCATTTCCTTCTTGGCTTCTTGAACGTTGTTTATATATCATGACGGCTATCAGAAGAATGATGGAGAGGGTTAGTGCAGAGTAGCTTACCGCATGGTGGTGTAAACTATTGGATCTGATAGTGTTTGGCAGTTGTATAACGCTTGATTCATTTAGTTGTTTTTGAAGATTGTTAAGTTGGGTGATGTGATTTTCAAGCTCGATCTTAGTGGTGTTAACTACTCCCTTGATTTCTTGAAGTGTACTTATATTGGCTATGGGCTTAAGTTGGATGTATGATGTGTACAAATAAGTTAAACCGCTAAAATGGCCCTGAATGTTAATCAGATCACCCTTTATTGTGCAACTTGGCTCGATTTGCATTATTCCCGTGCCTGTTATTTCATGTTGTGAGGTCTCGGTACCGCAGACTGCAGCAAACTCCAACCTTGTTGTGGTACCAAAAATCCATTTGTTTGGATTTTTTAATTGTGTCCATGTTGAATCATCTGATATCCGAGTGAGTTTACAGTTGGCTGTGGATCTATTGTTAAAGATGTTGATTTCACAGGGATTACTGTTTGCATCCTTTCGACGCTTGAACTGCTTGTTTGGACATAAGTATACATCTCTTTTGGGCATGATACAGTTTGTCAAGTCAGAATTGGTGAATGGAATGAACTCATCTCTATGTGAATTGGCCGCTAAAAGGGATCCTTCTGAGTCTATGGATATAAGTGCGTTGTTTTCTATTGTTGGAACTGGAATTACATTGAAGAGATCTAAAACTTGTTGGTCAACAAGTGGAAACATTATTTCGAAAAGTACTTCTCCCTTCGTAACTGCTCCGCTGGCCTTCATTAGCTTATAGAGTTGAATTAGATTGTCATCTTCTATTGGGATTGAACGTTGTGTTGGAAGATGTGCCTTTATTATGGCAAGCTCACTTCTTAGTTGATTGGGTGATACCAGAAGTGGACTTATTTTTCCATGATGAGCATCCATTAAAACGTCAATAATTTCCCTCTCTATTCTTTGTAAATTGATTGCTGTTAATGTAAGTTGGCTGCTTAGTAGTGATATAAGTTGCGTTTGATTTATTTGTCCAGCCTGTCTGTCCATTGCATTTGCCTCTACGTTTATCCTTTCCATGATTTCCCTTAATTGTTTCTGTGTACTCAGTTCATCCTGTTTGATGATGTTGATCGTGGAGTCAATTATTGATGTTTGGTTTTTAAATAATTGGAACACGTAATCCGTTTCACCTTTAGCTCGCTTAATGGTGTCTGACATTTCATTTGCATAGTCTGAGTCGAGAACACCAAACAGAGATCGCGCTACATTTCCTACAATGTTGAAAGCACCTCGCCTTACCCTTCTGTTAACAAAAAGCTCCTTTTCCTCTCGTAACTCTTCCCTTATCTGAATGAAATTGTTTACCATAACGTTACAAATTGACTGCTGTGTGATGGCTGAACATAACTTATCGAGTATCATTAACCCTGACTTGAAGGCCCTTAGTTCTGCAGAAAATGGTGCTAGGTCATAATATACCATTAACTTCCATTCGGCTGTAATCAGTTTTACGGTTCCGATTCCTTCAAAATACAACCCAGGGTCTGAATTAAAATTAGTTATTTTGACACTGTTACCTATGACAACTGGTATAAAAAGCAGCGTTGCCATCACGCACAGTAGTAGCGCGTTGACGGTGGTTTTAGAAGTCTTGACGGGTGGGATGTCTGTAATATCCACTGGCATGGGCCGATTAGGCTTCGATGGTTCATTTACTGGTACTTCGTCCTCGTTAAGCAGTGGGGCTAATTTATGAATGGGTCTTTTTCTTATTCCTGATGCAGTTTTTATGTCTGCTACACGAACCTTGTTGTCATTCCCCTCATAAGTTTTCAGTATTCGGCCGAGTGGCCATTGCATAACAGGTACGTTATCCTCCTTTATTATCACCAGCTGTCCTTCCTTTGCATTTTCTGTTGATGTTTTCCACCTTCGTTTTTCTTGAAGATGGTGTAAGTACTCTAGTGACCAACGTCTCCAAAATTCGTTTTTTAGCTGAGAGACAAGGCTCCATCTTTTTGCAACTGAGTTGCTTGGATTAATCGCTCTCGAATTCACTTGAGCCGTAAGAGGTTCTCCGATTAAGAAATGTCCTGGTGTTAAAGCTGCTAAGTCATTTGGATCACTAGACAGTGGGGTAATTGGTCGGGAGTTTAGAATTGCCTCTATTTCAATGATTACCGTTTCAAGTTCTTCGTATGTAAGTGAGGCTGTTGCCACACTTCGAAGTAATAGGTTTTTGGCGGATTTGACTGCTGCTTCCCACAACCCACCGAAATGAGGAGCTCGAGGGGGTATAAACTTAAATTCGATTCCAGCCTCACTGCAGGATCTAATAATTTTCTCTTGCGATATATTGGAGAAGATAGCTTCATTTAATTCATTAAGCTGATTTCGTGCGCCTAAAAAGTTTGTCGCGTTGTCAGAATAGATGGTTTGACAACGTCCTCGACGAGCCACGAATCTTTTAAGAGCACCAATGAATGCTTCTGTGGTGAGATCGCTCACTACTTCCAAGTGTACTGCCTTAGTTGCGAAACAAACGAACACTGCTATGTATACCTTTTGTGGCCTTTTACCTCTTACCTTGTAGTGTACACATAGTGGGCCGCAGTAGTCTACACCTGATACCAGAAATGGTCTTATTTGAGTAACACGATCAGCAGGTAAGTTTCCCATAATTTGCTTCATCAGATTTGGCCTTGACCTTGTGCACCGTACACAGTTTTGAACTATGTTTCTAGCCATTATTTTTCCCTTTATTATCCAAAACTGCTGCCTTGATATGGCTAATAATGTTTGTGAACCGCAGTGACGATTTTCAATGTGCAGCATTTTCAGTATTAACTTTGCAATCGCATCGTTGTAGGGTAGAAGTATTGGGTGCTTTGCGTTATATGGGAGACTAGACTCTTCCAGTCTTCCGCCGACTCGTATTACCTCATTTTCGTCCAGAAAAGGAGATAAACTGCATATTGTACTTGATTTATTGAGTTCGCGTTTGTTCTTTAGTGTGTTCAATTCAGTTTTAAATTCAGACATTTGAATGGCCTTAGCTATTAATTGTGTTGCTGAGGCTAACTCTTGAATGGTGAGTACTTTGCTTATTGGCCGGTCTGCCTTTAAAATCTTGATATTTTGGATGAAACGGTATACATATGCTACTACTCTTTGAAGCGTTTGGAATGAGTCATGATGATTTATGTTATATATCATTTCTTCCAATCCAGGTACCGTTGCAGATACAGCCGTTACTGAGTTTTGTTTGAATTCTTCTGAAATAGGAGGTGGTTGGTTTCTGTTGAATTCTTTAGGCCAGAGGTTTTCATTGCCATGTAGAAATATTGGTCCAACGAGCCATAAACTGCATTGTAATAGCTGTTCGGGAGTTAAACCTCGAGAAATAAGGTCTGCTGGATTTTTCTTCGACTCAACGTGTCGCCATTGAACGTTTATTGTTTGTTCCTGAATCTTGCTAACTCTATTGGCAACAAATGTGTGCAATGAAGATACTGTAGAAGTGATCCAGTAAAGTACTATTTCCGAATCCGACCATAAATAAGTTCGTATGTTTTCACCACGTATTTCCTTTTTCACCCTGGTGGTTAGTTCAGTTCCAAGCAGAGCAGCACATAGTTCTAATCTCGGAAGTGTTATTCTTTTCAACGGTGCAATGCGTGATTTGGAACATAATAATCTCACTATGATGCGACCATCCCTTAATTTGGAACGTATGTAAACCGCGGCTCCATATGCCTTCTCTGACGCATCCACAAAAGTGTGTATTTGCGTGTTTCTTGAAGTTTGTCCGTCGAAAATGTGTCTTTTAACGGATAACTTATTAAGATGTGTTAGAGTTTCACGAAATGACGACCAGTATTCGTTAAGGTTTGCTGGTAGTGACTCATCCCATGACAGTTGCAGCTGCCATAACTTCTGTATGAACATTTTTGCGGAAACCACCACCGGACCAGCGATACCCAGTGGATCAAAGATTCGAGCCACATCTGAAGTTACAGTTCGCTTTGTAATTGCTTGAGTTGTTTGAATATCTGCCTTAAGACAAAATATATCTGACTTTGGACTCCATGTTAGTCCCAGTATCTTAGTGTATTGGCTGTCAAAATCTAAATTCAGTTCTAGATCTTCCGGGGGAATTCCAGATAATAGCTGAGGGTGATTTGCGCACCATTTTCTTAGTTTGAAGCCAGCCTCATGTAGTAACTTCGTCAGTTGTTTTTGCATTTCGACTGCCGTGATCAAACTATCAGAACCGCTCATGCCGTCGTCCACATAAAAGTCGTACCGTAATGTTTTAGAACCTAGTGGATAATTTTCCATATTCTTGTTTGCTAATTGTTGCAAACATTTTGTTGCTAAATATGGAGCTGCAGAGGTGCCATAGGTTACGGTGTTGAGCCTATATATTTGTATTGCTTCAGATGGACTTTTCCTCCAAAATATTAGTTGCATGTTTCGGTCTGCGGGGTCTATCAAGATTTGCCGATACATTTTTTCTATGTCTGTACAGAATACGAAACGTGGCATGCGAAATCGTAGAAGGAGGCCAAAGAGGTCTCCTTGAGTTGGGGGACCGATGCATAATATGTTGTTTAGAGAAATGCTTGTCGATGACTTCGCAGAAGCGTCAAATACTACTCGGAGCTTGGTGGTTTTACTTTCTGGTTTGAGTACGTAATGATGAGGGATGAAAAAATGAGGATTAATCACTACAGAGTTATCTATGCGGGTCATGTGACCCAATTTTTCATATTGATCCATGAAGTCAACGTATTGGGTTTTAATGTCTGTATCTTTTGCTAATCTCTGTTCTAACGCCAAGAATCTTGACATCGCCATTTTCTTAGTGCTGCCTAAGCAACTTGGGTCTTCTGAGAATGGCAAACGCACTATGAATCGACCTTCGGAGTTTCTCTTTGTAGTTTGGACAAAATGTGTTTCGCATCTTTTTTCTTCTGAAGTGAGATTGTTGTCTGATCTAAAATCATCGAGTCTCCAAAAACGTTCAATAAGTTCGTTTGTGTTGTCTTCGCTGTGAACTGCACAAGTCGCTGAGGTGGTGGAACCTGCTCCTATCTTTCCGCTTATGATCCAACCCAGTTTCGTATTCTTTAGAGTTGGTAGTTCAGGTGCTAAGTTTATTTTTCCAGAAATCATTAGTTCATGATAGTATTCAGCTCCTAGTAAAACGTCAATGTTAGAGGGTTTATTAAAATTAGGATCAGCTAGCTGTATATTTTCGGGAATTGGCCAGAATGCGTAGTTGATCTCTTTAGAAGGATGTGGTGGAATGATGCTGGGAAGAACGAAGGCTTCTAGTCTTGTGTTAAAGTTGTTTGTTGTAGATTGAAGGCACACGTTGATGCGATGAGTTGTTTTTCGTGTTTGGTTGCCGATTCCTTCGATACAAAGGGAAGCGTCTGTTGGTTTGATAGATAATCGATTTACTAGTCTATTTGACACAATATTGATCTGTGACCCTGAATCTAAGATTGCTCTAAAAAAACCATATTGTCCATTGTTTGCTGTGATTTTTACACGAGCTGTTGCTAGTAGGACGTAACCTTGCTGGGCATTAGTAAGATGTGCTGCCGCCACTGTTGCGGGTGATTTGTTTAAATTAGGGTTATTGTTTGATGCTGAAAATTTTGTGTTATGTTGTTTTGGTTCAAGATGAACTAATGTATTGTGTTTTTTCTGGCATTTTCTACAGCAACTTGTTGTACATTGTTTTGTGCTGTGTCCAGGTTTGAGGCAGTTAACGCATAGCTGATGCTGTTGAACCCACCGTAGTCGCTCAGGGATAGATTTCGATAAGAATTTGTTGCAATAATATAACTGATGATTTTCACTGTTGCATAATTTGCATTGATGGATTTCTTGAGAAGCGGTTGCTGCAGTAACTGTTCTTTTTGATATGCCCTGGATTCGGCCGAGAGCCTCCAGTGACTGAAACCTTGTTTCCAGGAAAGATAACAGCTCTTCTAAAATTGGTAATGATCTGGGTGACTGAATGGATTGCTCATATAGCATATGCGTCCCTTGGTCGAGTTTTTTGATAAGTATGTTGACCACTATCGGATCCCAAGTTGTAGTATTGATGTTTAAATTATTGAGTGCAGCTATGGATTCGCGCGTGGTATCGTGCAGGCCCTTTATAGCTGCAGCAGATGGATTTTCTGGTATTTTCTGTTGGCCTAATAAATGATTTAAAATGTTGTTTGTTACTATTCGTGGATTATTAAACCGATTTTTAAGTGTATTCCAGGCTGTTTCGTAATTGGTTTCTGTTAGAGATAAATTTTGTATTAATCTGGCCGCTTCACCTGTCAGGTTTGTTTTTAAAAACCACATTTTTTGTATAGATGGCATATTTGTTCTATGTATTATTTCATTGAACATATCATAAAATGGTTGCCAATTCAGATAATCTCCGTTGAATTTTGGTATTGTTATTTTTGGAAGATGTTGCATGTTATTGTTTTGTTGACTCATTGTTTGATTATTTATCTCTGGAGTCAACCTTGCCTTTAGTTCTTCAATTTGCATTATCTTGTTTGTTATTTCTGTTTGTTTTGTTAAAAATGCATCTATTTCGTGCTCAATGTTTTCAGTACATATCTTGTCCTGTAATTGATGTATTGTTTTCATATTGTATTCGACTTCTTTTAATTTTATCTCTATTTGTTGTATTGTATGCTGAACACCCATTGCCAATACTTCATCCAGTGTGGTGATGATTTTTGATATTGTGGTATTCTGTAGTCTTACCAAATTATGTGTTAATTTTGGTTCAGATATTTCTTTGCTCGTAAGGCTTGAACCGGATGGCTGCCCTTTTGATTGTTCCTTTTTTATATTAAGGATGTGCATTTGTATTTCGTCATCAATATCCCTAAACCTTTTGCTCATAATTTCATGTACTTTTTGAGTGAAGTACGGATGATCTTCTAATGCTGCAGGATCACTTCTAATGCGGTTATCGAATTTTTCAAAGCTTTTCCAAAGTTCTTCGAGTTCTCTTGATTTTTTCTCGTAATATTCTATGGATTTTCTTTCTCTGGGCGTCTTCTTTATGTTGGAAATTACCCGATTTATTTCTTCCGCATTCTTCTCTTGCGCCTGTACAAGCTCTTCTAATGTCGGCATGTTGTGGCCTTTTGTGCTGATATTGATGGAGTGTTGTAGTGTAGGAGGATCTGCTGGGTTGCAATTTTTCCTCAAATGTTCCAAATGTTTCTGGGAATTGTATTTTTGGACCGGTTAATGTCCCTCAAATGTTTGCCAAATGTATGTTGTTATAAGGACTGTTGTCCTTGTTGATTGTTGGTGTATATATAAACTATAAGGACTATTGTCCTTACTGATGCGTGTAGAGATGTCTTCAAAGGACTGTTGTCCTTGTTGAAAATGTGTAGAGATGACTTCAAAGGACTGTTGTCGTTGTTAAAAATCACGTCTGATTTGTGTAAGTGATTAAAAGGAACTGCTGAAACCTTTTAAATAATTAAAAGTTCCTTACCACTGGTGGGGGGAAACTTAAAAATATTTAAAAAAGGTCGGGGTCACCAAATGTTAATTCCTTAGTGGTGCTCAGGCCAAACACTTGAATTTGTCCTGCCACTAAGTTTGTAATTGTTTTCTTGCAAGCACTTGAACTTGAAGAAAGGGGTAAGCCGTCAAAGTAAAACACACTTGAATGTCTACTAATAACGACTAAATTTCTTTATTTTTACCTTCCTTTTTATATACAAATTATTAACAGTAAAATTGCTTAAATAATAACAATAAAATAATTGACCTAATTTTAAAAGTGTTTACTTAGCTTAAATAATAATTAAATTTAGTTGTGCAATAAAGGTGAATGCATTATAAATGTGTAATCTGATACTAATAAACAATAAATTGAAACGTAAGAATTTTCATTAATATAAAAAATAAAAATAAAAATAAATTTGTTTACTACACAATAACCTTATAAATGGTCAAAACTAGAATTTAAAAATAAACTAAAAGTAAAATTAAAAGTAAGCAATTTAATATGTTGCAGGTCGCAACAACATTCATTTATAGTTTAATGCTAATGAAATTGACAAATAGTTATAGTCAGTCTTATCTAATTGATTACTCCCACTTATGCAATGTATAAATCTATAAAAAGAACTCCGAGTAAATTATTTGCATAATAATTTTAAAATGGAGTTTTACTTGTTTTTCATTTTCTCATTAGATTCTAATAAATCGACCTCTATGAGCATCATGCAGTATCTTGCACAGTTATTTTTAAACACCCAATTAGTACTAATAAAAAGGTATGGAAAATAAACATGCAAACACATGCATTTACTACGTTAATACTCCTATAAAATAACAGAACTTACATACATATGTACATACATACATAGAAAACATGTTACAAGGGGATGAGGTAGCCAGATAAAAGAACACAATAAAAAGAGGTGTGTCTCACAGAGAGACAAATAAATACAGAACAAAATATTTATTTATAAATATTTATATGTATGTATGTATGTACAGATAAAAACGAAATGCTAGCAAAATAAAAAGTAGTGCAAAATGCAAACATTAAATTTTTCTTATGCACATGTAATTAATGTTTACGAATCAGCGTTGCCACCATTAATACAAAACGTTACACTTTTGAAGAGAAATGATATTAAAAATAATGAAGTTTTTTTTTTTTTTGAAAGATGTTAGTTCGTTTTCTTTTAATTAATTAAAGAAATATAATTTTATTTCCATGCTTTTTGCTTTATAAAATTGTAACAGACGATGTTATTTTTGGAATTTATATAATAAAGCTCCAACTCTTTTAACATAAAAGTTGGAAAATGTTAAAGAAATTTTATAACTTAAAAAATTTTGTGGAAGAATTGTTAATGAATAACAAGGTTATTATTCAAAATAGCTTTGTATTTCTACACCAGATTTTTTTTTCAAACTATTCATAAGAATTCTTCCTAAGAAAATCAATTTAATTTGTTTTTAATTTTTATATAAATTATTTTATTTAAAAATTTACACAAGCCAACAATATTTAATAAGAAAATCTTTTTTATTAAAAGAAGCTGACTGAATTCTTACAATACAAACTAAACCGGAAACTGGCAGCAAAATTAATTTCCCTTAATCGAAATTCATGAGGGCAGGGAAACCACAACCACTATGATACTCCCAAAGGGCCTACCTCAATAATCAGACAGAGAACAGCTAAAACGCTAAAAAACCAATTAGCTAAACTCTGGTGCTTACTGATTCCCGTGGAAATAAAGTGAAGCTTCCAGTTGACTCCCTGTCAGTCTTCAGGGGACTGGGCTTCCTTTCACCCCCGAAGACACTTGTAAAAACGGTGGATTTCCGTCAAAACACATCAATGTGCCCTCAGGGGGAGCTTGTGCTACATTTCGTGATAAGATTTATATTTGCCCCTGGCCGTAAGCCTTAATCAGATGGTGGTCATTCACGCCCTAGAAAGCCGAGGACTAATTTTAACAACAGGTCAATCCTAGTTGCAATTTCAGCGGTTCCAAAGCAGGGTTGCAAACCACTACTCCTTGCTGAAGAGCTGGAGACTATTCAAAGCATGAAGCTTAATATAATTTAAGAACATGACGACATTCATGCTCACTGGACCTGGACCATTCATTGTGTTCATTGTGACCCACACAATTCAAACGAGGGCCTCGAAACCGCAACCACCACGACACTCAGAGGACAGCTAAAATGCTAAAAAGAAAAATAGCTGAACTCTGTGGCTTTACTGATTGCCGTGGAAATAAAGTGGTGTTGTCCAGTTGGCTCTGCTAACTTTTTAGGGGATTGGAGCTCCCTTTTACCCCCGGTGACACATGTAATGACGGTAAGATTCCGTTAAAACATATCAATGTGTCCCTGAGGCCCCGTGAATTGGGCACCAATACCACTACACTAGCTTCTGTCCACGCCAATAATCCTGAAACGATTGACCACTTGTAGAACAACATTCGCCACAAAATCACCGAAAATTGGACTTGTAATAAAAATTTATTTTCATATAAAAGGCACCCTCTAAGTGTTTCTTTAAAAAAAAGTCGCTTAATATTAACCAAAAATAAAAAGATTCTACAAACAGCAAATTTTAAGGAGTGACTTATAAAAACCGGTTAGATTTGATCTAAAAAAATTGATCCAAAAATATCCAAGCCAACCACTGGAATTAAAAAATGACTCTCTTCTTCTTGTTAAAAATAGTTTATTTTTGTTGTATGTATTTCAAAAGAATTTGGATTCCTTTCCATTAAAGCCTGCTTAAAATCCAATTCCATCTTAAATTCCAATCATTTAGATTCCCAACTCCTTAACGAGTGGCAACGCTGATAATAAACTTTTACAAATACCACAACCCACTTTTGTATTTGTATGTTAGCCAAGCTAACTAAACATCTCAAAAATCCACCAGTTTGAATTGCTGAACGCCTAACAAACATTTAATGCAACTCAATGTATAAATAAGTGAATAATTTTACAACAAAAACAAAAAAAACATTCTTGATTAATTCAGACATAAAAGAGTAGCAGCATTAAACAAACACAAAAACAACACAGCTGGTTTTAAGTTTTTCTGCTTGTGAGCATTTTCTCTTCAAATAATTTTTCTGTTATGTACAATGACTCAAAATAGTGTTCGTATGTCTATGTACATCAAAAACTTTTTAATCAGATATAATGATCTTCGTTCGTACCGTTTACCATTTTTAATAGTAAATAAAAATTATTATAATAAACTATATTCCATTTAATTTAAATAGATCCTTTCTTTTTTTAACAATAATGACAAGTATTAATCTGCGTTTCTTTTGTAGTCGTGAACCTGCTTTTCCTATTCTTCCTTTACGTTAAAAATTAATCTTCCCTAAGAAAAATGAGTTTGAAAGGTGTGATTAAGTTCTGTGCCTTGCTGACAGTAATTTAAAGCTAAGCAACAGCTCGGTGGTATTTTGTGACAAAACAAGTTAATCCACATCAGAGAAATACATGCATGCAAGTCCATAATATTGTATATTCTCTATATGCTTTACAGTTGAGGTCAAATGCTTGAAATTTAATTTATTTTTTAGCTTTGTCATCTATTACACTATGATGTAGTTAGGCTATGTTAGGTGCCCCTGTAGGCTAGTAAGTAGTGTAGTAGCTTGTCAGTCTGCGGGTTGTGGGTTCGATTTCCAACGAGGACCATAGTTTTTTTCACAACAAAAAAAATTTGTTTGTCAGTGATAAAGGCGTGGTGACTAGTCGCTGTGCTGTCCTATACGACAGTTAATTGTCGGCTATCCTTCTACTTTCACTACCTGTTTCATCTCTTCTCTATTCCTTTCCTAAGGAATCTAGCACGGTACTTGACTAAATAGGCTTTGTTGCCTGAAATGCTACTTCTCTTAAAAAAAACCCAAGCGGAATTTCGTACAAGTTTGCGTTCACCAACCAAGTTTTAAGTGACGTATAAAGCCATTCGTTGTGTTTTGTTTCAATCTGAATAAATTCCTCGGAGTTAGCTGATTTGTTTCAATGCTTAGAGATTTCATTGACATCAAACTTCCCCCATCACTAGTAATAAGTAAAACTTTAGACGAAAATCTATCTTCAATAATTTCTTTATAACTTTAGCTTTTTACGGCCCAGCACACCCAACCATTGAACCCAGTTTGTTTTCTCAATTACACAATCATTAAGAGAAGGTTTTTACTCCTAGAAGGGGGGTCAGCTTTTAGGTATATTTCACGTTTTCTTATGCTTTTTTGCGAACTCCGTTAAATTTGATTGCACTGTATCGATAGTTTTTTTTTTTATTATACAGGGTGGGCCAATTTGAGGTTAGGGAGTAAATTAGCTTACGGCACACCTTCTGCGCCGACTTGACTTGTATTGATACCAATGTAAAATAAAATAAATATGGAAATTCACAATGGAATATGATGTCGGGCGAATATTCAACTCTAGCACGTCGTTAGACGTCCACTCCACATTTTTAAACAAAGCTTCGCTTATCTCGTCAATGCAACATCAAATTTCATCTTTAAGAGCATCAGTTATTTTTAGGCTGTTCATAAAAAAACATGGTCCTTCAAATGGCCTTAGAGAAAACACATTAGACATTAAATCACAAGATCGAGGCGACATCGCTAAATTAAGAAATTATGTCAACAGGAAATTTCTCATCTACTAAATGACTAGTTTAAGTGGCTCTGCACCTGGCAACGCCGACTTGCTGAGCCCAAAGGCCATTCATGTGTGTCAACATAAGCTAATTGTGGCTTCAAAAATTTTATTATCACAATTTAGTAGCGCAGAGAATTCGCGATAATGGCATTACCTTCTTCATTTTCTCAAAAATAAGGACCAATGATGCCGCCTGATTACAAACCGCACGATATGATCACTTTATTTGGATGTTATAATTTTTCGAAAACTGTTTATAGATTTTGGGGGCCTTATATCCCACAATATTGTTTGTTTACATAAACAACGCTTAATCAAAAATGAGTCTCATCGCTGAAGATGATTATGTTTACAAATGCATTGTTTTCGTTCAGTTCGACGCAAGCAATGGTTGATTGGCTTTAATTCTTGAACGAGTTGTACTTTATAAGCGTGAAGATGAAGATATTTGTGCAAAATTTTGTGCAAAGTGTTTTTAGTGACGCCCAACTGTTGCGAACGTCGAAGAATTAATGTTTCAGGCTCATTCTCAACACTTTGCTGTACAGCGGCTATATTTGCATCACTATGATCACAACATTCATATTATTTTGGCCTATTATAAGCAATAATATTGTGAGCTCTCAATTTGGCGATTAAAATACTCTTTCTGAGACCTGATTAGGAGGAAAAACAAACATTTTATGAATTCTTTTAGAAAAAAAAAAGAAATAAAGCCGGTCAATATGTCCAACTAATTTCTCCCCCGGAGACACATTTACATATATGTTTCATCTTCGGGGGTAAAATGGAGCCCAGTCCCCTTCAAGGCTGGCAGGAGTCAACTGGACAAACCACTATATTTCCACAGAAATCAGTAAAGCCCCAGAGTTCCGCTATTTGTATTTTTAGCCTTTTAGCTGTTCTCTGACTGATTATTGAGGTTGGCCTTTCGGGAGTATCATGGTGGCTGTGTGTTTCGAGGCCCTCGTTTGAGTTTGTGGGTCGGATCATTCACAATGAGCACAATAAATGGTCTAGGTCCAGTGAGCATGAATACCGTCGTGTTCTTAAATTATATTAAGCTTTATGCGTTCTGGTCCAGAAGTTGGATAGGCTCCAACTCTTCAGCAAGGAGTGAAGGCTGCGGCCTGCTTCGGGCTTTTGAAGTTGCAACTAGGAGTGACCGGAGGATATACGTATCTGGAGGCCTTCTAGGGCGAGGATGACGCTACATTTCATCCACAGTGGTATGATCCACCATCTGATTATGGTTTTCACAGCTAGGTGTCCAACGGTACCGTGAAATAACTCCCAAATGAAATAACTCAAAAACAAAAGAAAAATAACTCCCAACAAAAAATTCAAAAACCCCATATAAATTGGGAGTTATTTCATTATGAAATAACTTCTAACTGAATTCTGTTGGGAGTTATTGCATTTATTTTGATAATTGGGAGTTATTTCATTTTTATTGGGAGTAATTTAATTTGACTTAAATTGCAAAAATGTTTCTTTGCCAAGTTATTGAATTCAATATAATCTTCGAATTTTTTAGAGTTGTTTTATTTTTTTTTAATTTCCCCTCTCTAGTATATTGAGCATCGGTTTCGCTTACAAACCTTCACGGTATAGCCGAAAATAATAATTTTCTATTCTATGGTATTTTGAACTGTGGCTTCACTAACAAAATATTGTCCTACTTCAACCTTCAGGCAGGGTATAGAAGTTATTTCATTTTAATTAATTAAAGAGCTGTGTGATTCGATTTACATCCGCGCCTGGCCATGAAGCCTTAATCAGATGGTCAAGCAAACCTAGGAAGCCGAAGCTATAATTCTATGCAACAGAACTTTCTAATTGCAACTTTGATGATTCCAGAGCAAGGCTGCAAATCATCACTCCTTGCTTAAGAGTTGGAGACTTTCCAACTCCTGTCCAGAACACATGTCTAGCATGCTCACTGGACTGGATCATTCACCTAGCGTGTCATTAACGGCGAAATTATCCTGGCCACCATAGAACCATAGACTGATATGGCGCCGCGAAACCACAACCACCACGATACTCCCATAAAGGGCCATCCTCAATAATCAGCCAGAGAACAGTTAAGTGTCTAAAGAGACAAATAACGGAACTCTGCGGGTCACTGATCCCCGTGGAAACTAAGTGGAGTTTCCAGTTGTACCCCTGCTGACTTCAGGGGACTGGGCTCCCTTTTTCCCCCAGTTTCACAGGTCTAAGTTGTTGCTTTCTCTAAAGACCATATATATGTGCCCCCGGGGGAGCACATGGAAACTATTTAATAAGGACTTATTTCATTATTCTGGCTATACCATAGAGAATTAAATCCTTCTGCCACTATGCAGGAAACTTTTAGTTAGCGGAGCCGAGGTTTGTTATACTGTAGAGGTTAAACCCGGCTACACAGACCGGATGGCTCAATGATCTCTCTATGGTATATGGAACACCGGCTTCGCTAATAAAACATTGTCTTTTATAACCGACCTTTGGTCATAAATCTATGATATATGGTATGATTTCAGAGTTAAGGACCTCTTTCATCGGGAGTTACCTGCTATGCCATAGAGGTTAAAACAGTGCTCGTGTGGAAATATAATTTGTATTGGGAGTTATTTCATTTTTGTTGGGACCTATTGCATTGGAGTTATTTCATTTGGAAGTTATTTCACGATACCAATTTCAACTATGTATTCGACTGTACGAAGTATAATTTGATTCACTGTAAAAAGCCAAAAGTTCTGATATTCTCTCACTGAATTTAATTAAACTATAATCGTATCATAAATATTATGCAAACCCAAGTAAATTAAAAATAAATAATTTCGTAAGTAGTCATACAACTTTTCGTGCCAAAATCAGCACACAAGACGTTAAAAAGTTTGCCGCTTAGTCAGTCGAGCCCCATTGACAGGCCCCCATTAATTTTATTTTTTGTTTTAAAATGAAATAAATTAAAAAAAAAGAAAAGAAAAACCCAAAAAATAAAATTTATTACTTGAGTGTTATCGTTTGAGTAGACCAGGGCATACAGATATACTTTGATGTCAAGTGACCAATAAGTAGTCAGAGACAACTATTCAGTGGAAAATTTTCAGTTTTTAAACAGCTTTTTCGATAATAGAAAAAGCACGTTTTTACTTGTTTATTTTTAGAGCGTGCTTGAACATAAAAAAAATATTGTATTCAGCAGATAAGAACTATTATTTAATAAATAATTTTATTATTATAAAAAATAAGAATTTATTTCCTAGCGAAATGGCTGCGGCAAAACAAAGCCATTATAGGTGGGCAAATTTAAGGTTAGGAAGTAAATTGCCTGTCAAATGATTAAATATCAAGAGTGGAGCTGTCATTCGACATTTGTTTAGTAAAATAAAGTTGGGAAATTTTAAGCATGAAACCTTTTACTGCTGAGCAAAGAAATGTTATTGTGATAATTTACTATCAAAATCGTGAAAGTTTCACTGTATCACACTTTGAAAAAAATGGCCAGTTTTTGCTCATAATCAGGCCTCTTCACAGACCGCTGTGTGTAATTTAATCGCTAAAATCGTAGCTCACGATATTATTGATGGAAACATAGCCATTTTACAGTAAAGTGTTGAGATTGACCCTGAAACATCAACTCGTCGACGTTCGCAACGTGGAAGCAACATTTTGCATAATCATCTTTATCTTAACGTTGATAAAGTTTAACTCGTTCAAGAATAAGGCTACCGAACGTTTTTGAATTGGCTGTTTGCAAAACTGAACGAAAATAACGCATTTTTCCATAAAATCATCTTAAGTGATGAGGCTCATTTTCAATTAGGTAGCTATGTAAACAAATAGTTCTCGAAAAACCATTACATCCAAAGCCACAATTGGGAGACTGTGGCCACATAGTGTTCCAATCAATGCAGTTATTGCACGAGAAATTTCCCTGTGGCATCACTTTTCGTTTTAGCGTTGCCAATTGACTGCATAATTTTGTGATTATACAACACTGGATTAGTTTCTCTGAGGCCATTAATAAGACCGGGTTTACATGAACAACCCACAACACCCCTCGGGAGCACATTTTTTTGACGGAATCTCACCATTATTACATGTGTCAACGGAGGTAGCCCAGTCCCCCACAAGGCTATATTTCCACGGTAATCAGTAAAGCCCCCGAGGTCAGCTTTTTAGCTCTTTAGTCTTTTAGCTGTTCTCTGACTGATTGTTAAGGTTGGCCCTTCGGAAGTATCGTGGTGGTTGTGGTTTCGAGGCCCTCGTTTGAGTTGTGTGGATCGGATCATTCACAATGAACGCTATGAATGGTCCAGGTCCAGTGAGCATGATTGCGCTTGTGTTCTTAAATTTTCTTAAGCTTCATGCGTTCTGAACCAGGAGTTGCATAGTCTCCAACTCTTTAGCAAGTGGCACATTTATATGTTTTGACGGAAATCCACCGTCATTACATGTGTCTTCGGGGGTCAAAAGAAGCCCAGTCCCCTACAAAGCTAGCATGAGCCATTTGGACAATCCACTATATTTCCACGGGAATCAATAAAGCCTCAGAGTTCCGCTATTTGTCTTTTTAGCCTTTTAGCTGTTCTCTGACTGATTGTTGAGGTTGGCCCTTTGAGAGTATCGTGGTGGCTGTGTGTTTCGAGGCGGCCCTCGTTTGTGTTTGGGTGGGTTGGATCATTCACAATGAACACAATTAATGATGCAGGTCCAGTCAGCATGAATGCCGTTGTGTTCTTAAATTTTATTAAGCTTCATGCGTTCTGAACCAGGAGTTAAATAGTCTCCAACTCTTCAGCAAGTTGTGGCTGGGAGTGACCGGAGGATAACGTATCTGAAGGCTTCCTAGGGCGAGGATGACGCTACATTTCATCCACAGTGGTATGATCCACCGTCAAGTTATGGCCAACCCACAAACAACGAACGCTTTGGTGCAAAAAAAGCTTCAAAATTTTGTGGAAAGGGCAGATATTTGCCGACATGTTAGAGGCACTGGTAACAATAAAGCGGAAGTTGTTAAGGAAAAAAAAGTGTGTCTTTAGCCAACTTAATTCCTAACCTCAAACCCCACCCTCATTTGACTATTTCATTTCACAAAATCGTAAATTACCTCTTCTTTACTCAAAAATATTTCGCTCTCTTACAGAATATTTCCTTATTTTCTAATAACAGGCATTGCACTTTATGACCCCTGTGTACAAGGTTGCCAGATTCTTTTTGATTGAATTCCTTAAATCAAAAGTCGTAATCCCTAGAAATTTCCCCAGAAAGATTTTATTTTTCTTAGATATTCCTTTATTTCTTAACAATAGGCTATTTCTGTATATATTTTTGACAAGGTATAGGGGTATAGGATGTTTTTATAGAGGTATTGTAACCTCTTATCGACAGTACAACTGCAATTGGTGGAAGTATCAATAGTTTATCTTCTACCGGTGTTGGCTTGACCGTGCGACTGCTGCTGTTGCGGGATTCTATATTCCCTCAGTATTATTCAACACGGCGAAAAGCTCCCAGCGATCGCTGCTGGTAGGAGTAGCGTTTACTTATCCGCTGCCACCTATGCCGGTATCGCCTGTACCGCCACCAGGTACAGCCGTTGCCGCCGTTACCGCTGTTGCCCATACCGATGCTGCTGGTACTACCGCTGTCCATCATCTCCGCGAGTTGACTTCCCGTTCATCGGCTAGGATTCCCGACCGTCTACTATCAACCATCTACCTTGTAAGAGTTAACTAAATAGACGTTGTCATTCCTTCCAAGGACCAAGGAGGTAGGTAATAAACTAAATTGCAACGACCCTGGCCTCCGCTGTAGCTATCTCAGCAACCAGCGAATACGTGTCGCTACAGTATAGAACTCTTAACAGGAATAAGTTTTTCAATTGACATGATATATTTGTTCAAAAAATAATCTTCTGGCATTATAATTTAAATATGGCTTCTGGTTTATGACCACCACGATTGGCTCGGACTTAGTCTAATCTAGACATTTGTGGCCAAATGTTGTCTCTGCCAGGTCAAACGTTTCGGGCTTATCGGCATAGACCAGCAATTTCTCATATCCCTAGAGGAAATAGTATAGAGACGTTAAATCACATGGTTTGGAAAGCCTATACAAGGGTCTGAAACCTAACGTTTCCCTCAATAAACCAAAAAGTGCATAATTATGGCTCTATAGCGGTCACTATTGACTGTAGCATTCTGACCAGCATCGTTTTTAAGTACAGGCCAATCAGTGCATAAAAGCACATCAGGCAGTCAGTTTTTCTGAGTGTAACGGCGTGTCAGTACACACTTATCACTATAAATACCGCAGTTTTATTTATTGTCGTATTCATTTAAACAATATTGAGCTTCATAGCTCAAAAATAATATCGGGTATTTCGAACAAAACAAACTAAATTTGCACAATTAGGAAGTATTTTTTAGGCGTCTTTTCATGTTTAAATAGGTGCCCCTGTAGGCTAGTAGACAGAGTATTAGCTTATCAGTCTGGGGGTTGTGGGTTAGATTCCCAACAAAAACCTTGACTATTTTCACTACAAAGTATAAAAAAAAATTTACTGCCGATGGGGCTGCTCAGTGATGAAGGCAATAGTCACTGGTCGCCGTGCTGCCCTATACGACAATTAATTTCAAATAACATGGGTATTCTACAAAAGGAACGCTGCCCCAGTAGGCTAGTAGGTGGTGTACTAGCTTTTCAGTATGGGGGTTGTGGGTTCGATTCCCAACGAAGACCTTGGTTTTTTTCACTACAAAAATAAAAATTGACTGTCGGTGGGGCTGCTCAGCGATGAAGGCACAGTCACTGGTCGCTGTGCTGCCTTTATACGGCAGTTAATTTCCGACTATCCTTCTACTTTCACCACCTGTTTCATCTCTTCTCTATTCCTTTCCTAAAGAATGTAGCACGGTACTTGACTAAATAGGCATTGTTGCCTGAAGTGCTACTTCTCTTAAAAAAAAAGGAAAGCTCCCCCGGTAGGCCAGTAGGTAGTGTACTAGCTTAGTCTGGGGGTGGTGCGTTCGATTCCCAACAAAGACTGTTTTGACCACATACAAAATAAAAATTGACTGTCGGTGGGGCTGCTCAGTGATGAAGGCAATAGTCACAGGTGGCTGTGCTGCCTTATACGACAGTTAATTTCAAATAACATGGGTCTTCTACAGAAGGAAAGATCCTCCGGTAGGCTAGTAGGTAATGTACACTTAGCCTACCAATCTAGGGGTGGTTGTTTTTCCCTACAAAAATAGGAGCTTGAAAGCTAATGTGACTATCCTTCTACTTTCACCACCTGTCTCATCTCTTCTCTATCTATCCCTTTCCTAAAGAATGTAGCACGGTTGTGACTAAATGGGCATTGTTGCCTGAACTGCTATTTCTCGTTAAAAAAAAAGTACCCCCACTGCATTGCGGCATTTAGAGTAACTTAAACATATTAAGAAAAAATGTTCTTACCTTCCCAATATTTCTTTAGGTTCATATTTCGCATAGAACCCCTTTGCAGCATCCTTATCGGGTAATAAATCATCTTCTTCGTCTTTAGCCATGCGTGCTGGTGGTATTTTGATTTTGATGGACAAAATTACCACTAAGCAATAAAAAATTGGACCAACTAAAATAGTTTGGCAATCACTGTATTTAGTGTTAAAAACAAGCAAACAAACAAGAAGAGCAATTTAAAAGAGTCGAGGTTAAAAGAGAGTTTTTAGTTGTTGTTTATGACGATGACGGCTTTGGATGTATGTCGGCGGTGAAAGAAACTTGTTAAATAAAAATTGTTTGTTTGTTATTCTTTTTGTTGTTTTTACTACAAGGGGAGCATAAAATGAGCAAGAGTTCTCTAAAAGTTGGTGAATAATGCAATTTTGTTTATGCGTTTTTTTCCGCAGACGTGTATTTTTTTTGTGTTTTATTTTTCTTGAATCTCGTTTAGACTATATTTTTTTTTTATTATTTTTGTTTTTTTTTTTATATTTTTTCTTAAAATAACAAGTGTTCGTGGCGTTGGTGTAAGTTGAATGATGTTAAAAGTAGCGTGTGGATTCGCACGTTGCTATATGACCACTTTTTGTGCCAAAAGATGTAGAACAGCATTTATGTATATTTGAATGACTAAAGTCTGCGCGCACTATAAAACACTACAAAAAGAAAAAACAATTTTTCTTTTCTTTAATATACATATTTCTCTGTGATTTTCTTTGCATGTAAATTGATTACACAACAAACTAGAATATGCATTAATTTATATTTAAAATATTTTTGCTTTTTTTTATAATTTTATTACAATTTCACTTTCATACACTATTTTTTTGGGCTTTCTATTTCATAGCCATTTCAATTTTTTTCTTTTGGTCTTTTGTAGTTAAATTCCTAATAATTATTTAATAACTAAAAGCCTTTTGTATATAAAATAAACAAATTATTCACAACATTGTTTTTCGGCTAATGTGCCATTTTTGTCTGCCAGCCGTTTCAAATTGTTTGACTTTCTTTGTTTAATGTGTCGTCTGTCTGCTTTGTATCTCCGTTCAATGTCAAAAAAGGTTACAAATTTCCTCATAAACCGCCTTTATGGTGTAAAATTTCTTCCGTGCCTGATTATTTGCAGTCTTTATTTCTTTGCATAATTTCATTATCTAGACAATTGGCTGCGTTTTATGAGATGGATCGAATTTGTTTTTTTTTATTTTTCGTTTGTATCAAATAATTTTTATTTACCGATTAAACACTTTTTGTTGCCGTCTTGTATCAAATGAAACAATATTCACAAATGACCAACATTTTGCCGTATTTGATTTATTTGTTGAATTTTGATTAAAGAAAATCTCAAAGTTTCTCAGCTCTCATGCTTTTTTTTTCTTGTGTGTTTTTGGTTTTACTCTTTTACTTTTATTTTTTGTTTAGCAGCACTGTTGTATTTTATATTTATCTGAAGGCATTGCCAGCTTGAAATATAAGGTAAGGGCAAAATGTTATATTTGAAATAACAAATGTTGTTAATGCCCAAGGCAGAAAAATTTTAAAAGTCTAAAGGCCGTGTCAGATACAAATTTTTTCTTTGCTTTGCTTCAGAGTTTCGCTTTGACATTTTAGTTAAAATGCACTTAGTTATATGAAAGGTGCCACATAAACAACTTTTGACGCAAAGCAAAGCGAAAAGTTAACCAACATTCAACTTTTTGTATGCTTTGCGCTACAATTCGAAATCAATTGAATTTTTTTACACAAAACAAACACTTCTAAAATTCCAAATCACTTCAATGTTTTACTTAAACGAAATACTTGTACAATTCCAAATCACTTCAATGCTTTAATTAAAAGAAACACTTCTACAATTCCAAATGTGTACCTTTTTTGTATGTAAACAAATATATTATGAGTGCTGTCAAAGTTTTCATTGTGACATACACCTTTTGATTTACGCTTTGTCTTTAAAGTTTCAAATGTCACGCAAAGCAACAAAGTCGTATCTGACACGGCCTTAAAGGCCCAACTATAATATGCATAAGCTGGCTTAAGCTAATGTCAAAAATTGAACGAAGAGTCTGCCAAATGCTTAAACAAACCATTGAAGACTTTTAGCTGCCTATAATGTACTTATATGAATATAGAAATTATTATGCACAGTTACACATTGGTTTAATTCGTACCTTTGCAAGAAAAATAATTTCTAAATAAGTGAAAATTATTAACAAAAAGGTGTTTAATAATCATATTTTGTATACTTAATACTATCCTTATACAAACTTATAATTCTTTTTAATAATTTTAAGAAGATTACGAAAGAAAAATTACCCATATTTTGCCGCAAATTGGAAAAAAGATTGTTATTTTTGCGCGTTTTATTGTTTGTTGGATGTATTAGCTTCTCGAGTTCCCTGTTTAAAGTTTCGTATTTTTGTTTTATTGTTTTCGCGTTTGCTTCTCGTATTTGGTATAATATGTTATTGAGTACGTCGTTTGGGAGTCGTTCTGCTAGTTTAAGATGAATGTCTAGTATTTGGGATTTCGTATTTACTTTATATTATTTAAGTTAACTTCAGAAGCGCCAGAATTTGCAAGCATGCTGATTTCTTTGCATTTGATACATATGTATGTATGTGTTGATAGATGTTTGGCGTATGTGTTTTGATATAGAATGTTCGTATTTACATTATTTTTTTTTTTGTAAAATAATACTATTTAGACTCCAGCACTGCCATTTATTAATTCAGAACCGTTTTATTTTAAATTATTATTTATATTAAGTTCTTTCAATCGACCTTTTTTATCTTTAATAAATAAATCTTATTCTTTTTTACGGTCTTGAAATTTAAGGATAAAACCAAGAGAATAAATATACAAGATAATGATAGATTGTTTTCATTTGATGTAGTTTCACTTTTTCCAAGTATTCCTGTAGGTTTAGCTTTAAGTATTATAGAGGAAAAATGGCAGATAATAGAACAAAATACGAATATTGAGAAGGAATTATTTTTACGTGTTCTTAAGTTTTGCATTGAAGACAATAGGTTTTTTCAATTTGATAATAGGATATATCAACAGAAGGAGGGCCTCCCTATGGGCTCTCCAGCATCTCCAATTATAGCTGATATTGTGATGGAGGAATTACTAAATTCTTGTATTAGTAAAATGCATATGTAACCAAAGATAATCACAAAATATGTGGATGATTTATTTTGTATAACTTCAAAAGATGCAGTGGAAGATATTTTGTCAGAATTGAATAGTTTCCATCCGGATATTAAATTTACGATTGAAAGAGAATTAGAATCTAGACTTCCATATTTAGATATATTAATAATAAGGAAGAGAAATAAGTTAGCATTTGATTGGTATAAGAAACCAACATCTTCTGGAAGAATTATTAATTTTTATTCAAAACATCTGAGAAAAATAATAATAAAAACACAGCGAAAAATATGATAGATAGAATATTGACTATAAGTGATAGAGAATTTCATTTGAAGAATAAGGATACAATAAGAGATATACTTAATGACAATGATTTTCTAATAGAATTAACTAACAGATTAATTAGACAATATGATAGTTATAGGCATAATTTAGGAAATTTTACGGCAGAGCCAAGAAATTATAAATCATTAACTTATGTTCCTGGAATATCAGAAAGATTAAGAGAGTGTAAAATATATGACACAGATAAATATATAATTGCACACAAAACACATAACACATTAAATAAATTGTTTAGCAGTATGAAGGATAAAATAGGAAAAATGGAAATAACTTATGTAGTATACAGGATACCATGTGGAGGAAATGACCAGGTGAACTGTGACAAAGTTTATATTGGGACAACAAAAAATAAACTTAAAACAAAATTAGCTGGTTTGAAAAGCGCAGAACGCGTAAAAAGCATCAAACGCATACAAAGCTAGTGCGCGTAGAACGCGTGGTATGGACTTTCAGCTTTATCTTCACATTGTAAGAAATATAATCATTATCCAAAGTTTGATGAAACATCAGTATTAGATACAGAAAAAAACTACAAGAGACGTTATATGTTGGAAATGTTAGAAATTGTTAATGTACCAAATGTAAGGAGAATAAATTTCAAGACAGACACAGACAATTTAGCTCAGAATTATAGGTACTTAATTCAAAAGACACATAATTTGTTATAATTATTTCATAAGAAAGAATTTGTTATTTATTTGTTATTTCCGTTTCCTTGTTTTTGTATGTTTAAATATTTGAAAAATTTAAATTTTTGTATGTATGAAAACATATTTTATATGTTTTTGTTAAATGTTTTGAAAATTTTTTCAATATGTTAATAATTTTTGTTTTCAAAAATAAAAAATTTTTTTCCTGAAGAAGCTTTCCAAGGGAAAGCGAAATATCGAAAAAGAAAAAAATATATATTGTTTATTTAATTTAAAAAGACCGTAAAAAAGAATAAGAGATATTTATTATTATTTATATTAATTAAGGTAATTTTTGAAGCGCCAAATATAGAGTGCTGCTAATGTTTTTCCATGTGATGAGTGTTGCTGTTTGCTTGTTATAAGATGTCCGTATTTACACTACCTGTTTTTGAAAAATTATACTATTTACACTACAGCATTACCATTTATTAATGTAGCACCGTTTGGTTTTAAATTAAATGACAAAAATAAAAATGATCAGAAAAATGTCTGTTTTTGAAGTTTTTAGAAAAAAAGTGAGAAATGAAGAACAAATTTATTATAGATAAATAAATGAAAAGTATTAATGTGGATTAGGGGAAAGAACTGTAGACATTTCTAGAAAACAAAGTCACCATTTATCACTAAAACATTCGAAGTGAGCGATTGCTCTATTAAAAGAAAAACAATTGTGTAAGAGTTCAGTGAAAGTTTAAATAAATAAAACAGACTATACTAGAGAATTGGTGAAAATTGATTTTTTAGTAAGTTTGTGTGGTGACATGCTGTTTTTTTATCTTCAAAACCGAGAAAAACGAAAACCTCACACGCGTTTGCACTAGACTGTAACACAATTTATTTCAATACAAAAAAAAAAAACAAACTTGATATATTTTTGGTTGAAGAAATAAATATTTAAAATGTTCATCTCTGATATATATTTTTAATAATACATGGGTGCTTCTGTTACTATTCGGGGTTGTCACGGAATCCAGTTTTATTAGAATTGGATTTAAAACCGACAAAAAAATCGCGTTGGTGTCAAGAAGTCCAAGTTAACGGTTTTGTGTTCTATCTTGAATTTTTATCGATTTTAGATGTCATAAATCCAATGTTATCGGTTTGTTTATTTTAAATAAAACAAAAAGTTAACAGCTGACGGAATTAACTGGCCGGTTAAGACAAATTGCTTTCAATTAGTTTGTATAAAAAGCGTTTATATTTATTGTTATATTTAAATATATAATTTGTTTAAGTAACTAATTAAAATTTAACTTTTCGTTTCAATTGTTCTTGTTTTTTTTTTGTTAATAATTTTCAAGTCAAATATTAAGTTTATAATTTTTTGATAATTTTTATAGTTTTTTTAAACGATCTTTTTTTATTTATCTTTAATAAATATCTTTTTTCTTTTTAACGATCTTTTTTATATATTTTTTCTTCTCGATATTTCGCTTTCCTTTGGAAAGCTTCTTCAGGAAAAAATTTTTATATTTTTGAAAACAAAAAATTATTAAATTATTATTATTAAATTATTTGTTAATAATTTTTTGTTTTCAAAAATATAAAAATTTTTTCCTGAAGAAGCTTTCCAAAGGAAAGCGAAATATCGAGAAGAAAAAATATATAAAAAAGATCGTTAAAAAGAAAAAAGATATTTATTAAAGGTTTATAATTTTTTTAACATTAAAATAAAAGAAACGATAATATAAATATATATATTTTTATATGTATTTGTGGCTATACTTTCAACTGCAGTTAAAAAAAAGCAACTTCAATTTTTTTTATAATTTTGTTTATTATTTGTTTCGCAACAATTTAAAAGCAAAAACTCAAAAGATTTAGCAAAATATTTTGTATCAAAAAATTAAAAAAAAATAATAAAAACTTACAAAGAAAAATTTTATATTTATAATACACAAAAGTTTATTAAAACATAAATTTTAAAAATATTGTATAGGAAAAATTAAGATTAGAAAATTAAAAAAAATATATATATAAAATTTAGTGTATCGAATTTAACTTGTTATTATATTTAATAATTAGGTTTCGATTGTTAGTCTAACTATATGAGCATGTGTTTGATTTAGTAGGAATTAGGATTTAGTTGTTGTTGATAGGACGTCATTGGAATTTTTTTTTTTTTGTTTGTTAAATTTAATATTTTATTTTATAAATAATTTTTTTAAGCACATTAAAGGTCTTTCTATTAAAAATAAATAAATTTTATTTATATTTTTAATATTTTTTTAAAGAAAAAAAAATTTTGAATTTATTGTTTAATTTAAAAAAAAATTGTTTTGACACTTATTTCTTCCTGTAAATGCCACCCAATAGTGTGGTAAAATATTGAAAATAAATTTTATTTATTTTTAATAAAAAAAGACCCTGTAGTGCTTAATAAAAATTATTTAATTATAATTATTATTATTTTTAATATTTTATTTTCAAATAGGTTTGTGTATGCATGCAAGTATATGAATGAGTTATGCAAGTAAATAACAAGTACTTTAACAAACTGAGGTTGTGTGTTTAATATATGATTTGAAATGTATAAGATTTTTATTTCTAGAGAATATGTAGCGAGTTGTTGAAATTAGAGGTGAGTGAGTCTTTTGATAATTTTGTATTTTTAATTTTTCTTTTTCATGGGTTTTACTAAAAAGTAAAATCTATTATTTTAATGTTATTAAAATATTACAAAATATATTTTTATATTTATATATATATATATTTAAATATATAATTTTTAAGAAGAGATGTTTTTTAAGAGGCCAAAAATTTAACTTAATTTACATTTACATATAAATTAAAAGTAAAAAAAAAATTTATTATTAAAATTCTAGTGAACAAATAAAGTTCAAGTTCTTGTTTTGTTTTGTTATTTTTCATTTTTCATTTTTAACAAAAAATCGGCACCATTTTTTTGTGTTTCGTTTTTTTGCTTTTTAAAATAAATTTTGTTTTTATTTTTAATGCTTAAAATTTAAGAAAAAAAAAAAAAATAAAAAAAGAGGTGCATATCTATATATAGTGTTGTCAAACTATCTACGGTCTATTGTTGAGCCTGCATTTTTGCCTGCATTTGGGCCAGCATTTCTTGCATGCGCCTAAGTTCGGCCTCCTTTTCCTGCAATATTCGATCCTTTTCACCCAAAACGCTATTTACCACAATTTGGGTGGGTACTAGAGAGTCACGTTCGGGCTTAATGCCATTTTCTTTGCCCTTAATACCCTTGGCTAAACGATCTGAACGATAGTTTTCATAATGCACCTCTTGGGTAACTTCTTGCAGGTCTTGCATGTGGGTGCTACAAAGAAACTCATTATAATAATTTTCCTCATCGTACTTTAATTCTTTTAAACTCACATTAACATTGTTCTTAATTTAATAAAATCACAATGATCGGGATTTTCGACTTCTACCACGCCCCAGGGATATAAACGACCTCTGACTTTTTTCCCCTTAACCTCTAATAAAGTATTGGCTCCGCATACAGCAAAGGGTACGGCGGCTTTTAGCTGTTTCACTTGTTCCTTATAGTCTTCATCCTCATCGGAATCACAATCTGGCAGTGGATAGATTTTAATGCCATGATCTTCAATTTCCTGCATAATGCGACATTTCAAACGTAAAATTTCCTTTTTGGTTAAACAATCGGCTTTGGCAATAACCGGCACTATATTCACTTTAGAATGTAATTTTTTCATAAATTCCACATCCAAAGGTTTCAAGCTGAAAATACAAAAAAAAAAAAAAAAATATATAAATTATTTTTTATCTAAAACACATTAGCGCGCGTTCACACTTACCCATGTCCAAATGGTGATATGAAATAAAAACAGCAGTGTATACGATTGTCCACAATATTGCGACGATTTAGGCCACTTTCATCGCGCAAAAAACGTTCATATTGTTCATCGATATATTCCAATATGGCACTAAAACTATCACCATTATCGATGGCATCACCAAAGCCTGGCGTATCCACCACCGTTAGACGCAACTTAACGCCACGCTCTTCTATCTCCACAGTTGAAGCTTCCAATTTGACAGTTTGTTTTTGTTTTTCAACAGCATCGGGTATAATGCGTTCCGGATATAGATCTGTTAAAAATAAACTATTCACCAAAGTCGATTTGCCCAGACCAGATTCGCCCACAACCATTAGAGTAAATTCAAAACCTTTTTTAACCGATTTACGATGCACCTGATTGGGTAAATTGGCAAAGCCCACATAGCCAGGAGTTTCAATGCTGGAAAACTGCAATAGACATTTAAACAAAAAACAAAATTAAGGAACAAATGAAACAAAGACAAAAAAGGGGTTTAAAAATTTGAGGTTAGAAAGTGAATTGCCAGACAAATATTTAAATGTCACGAATTGAGCTGCTGTTCTTTGTCATTTATTTAAAAAAAAAAGTTGGAAAATTTGAAGCTAGGAACGTTCCACTCGTGAGTAACAAAGTGTAACTGCGAAAATTTACTATTTCTGTGTATCACTTCTGGAATATTGTGCGTAATTTAATCGCTTTAATTGGGGCTCGCGGTATTGGTGGTGACAGTAGACCAGAAAAATAATGCGTCGGTACCTAGCGTGTGTATGCCATAACTCGACGATGGTCAAACTACTGGGGCGATATGATGCGTACGCCCGCGACCATCCAACTCCTGGTCCGGAACACATGACAAGCATGCTCAATGGATCCGGATCATTCACTTAATGTTCTCAGTAAAGGTGAGATGATCCTTGCCCATGGACAGAGAACAGCTAAAAAGCTAAAGAACCAATTAGCTGAACTCTGGGGCTTACTAATGCCCGTGGAAATAACGTGGATCTTCCAGTTGACTTCCTGCCAGCCTTCAGGGGACAAGGCTCCCGTTTTTCCCCGTTGACCCATGTAATGATTGATGTGATTTGATTTACATCTGCACCGACTAGGTAGTCATAATCAGATGGTGGTCAAACCACTTGAAGGATTTGCAAACGTCATTCACGCCCTAGGAGGCCATCGAATACGCATATCCTCCGGTCACTCCTAGTAGCAATTTCAAAAGCCCGGAGTAGGCCTTAGCCTTCGCTCCTTGCTGAA
Source organism: Trichopoda pennipes (assembly GCA_030448955.1). Classification (NCBI taxonomy): domain Eukaryota; kingdom Metazoa; phylum Arthropoda; class Insecta; order Diptera; family Tachinidae; genus Trichopoda; species Trichopoda pennipes. The sequence goes on along the minus strand of JASKUP010000056.1, from coordinate 1,892,466 downwards.
GAGTTGGAGACTTTCCAACTCCTGGTCCAGAACGCATAAGGCTTAATATAATTAAGAACACGACGGCATTCATACTCACTCACTCACTGGACCTGAACCATTCATTGTGTTCATTTTGAATGATCCGACCTCGAAACCACAACCACCACGATACTCCCATATAGGGGCCAAGCTCAATAACCAGTCAGAGAATAGCTAATTGTCTCAAGAGACAAACAGTGAACTCTGCGAGCGTACTGATTCCCGTGGAAATATGTGGATTGTCCAGTTGACTCCTACTATCCTTTGAGAGGCCTGGGCTCCCTTTTACCCCGCAAGACACCAGTCTAAAAGGAATAGTAGGTTCCAAAAGACTATCATGTGTACCCGGGGGGAACCCATGTAATGATGGTGGATTTCCATCAAAACATATCAATGTGCCACCAGGGGGGACAAGAACAATAAGTTGTAGTGGCCGTAATGAGGCAAATATAGCCGCTGAACAGCAAAGTGTTGAGAATGAGCCTGGATCATCAACTCCTCGACGTTCGCAACATTGATATTTTGCATAAAAGCCTTAAAAGATTTATTACCTACACGCGCTCCTTCAGCTTGTTCAAGAACTTAAGCCAACCGACCATTGCTTGGGTCAAACGTTTGCGAATTGGCATACATTCACAAAATCATCTTTAGTGATGTGGCTCATTTTCAATTAGGCGATTATGTAAACAAACAAAATTATGGTCTCACAAAGTTCAAAAACAGTGCCCAAAAAACAATGACATCCAAAAAAAAAGTGACCGATTTATAGTCTGCCGTCATCATCGACCTCTAGTTTTTCAAACATGAGCAAGGAATTGCCGCCACCGTGAGTTTTCTGTGCTGCCAAACCATGATAAATCATTTTTTGTGGCCCTATAACCTAACGATGAATCATACCACTGTGGATGAAATGTAGCGTCATGCCCGCCGTATGAAGCCTTCAGATGCGTATATCCTTCAGTCACTCCTAGTTGCAACTTTAAGAGCTTGGTGCAGGCCACAGCCATTCACTTCTTGCTAAAGAGTTCGAGACTATCCAACTACTGATCCAGAACGCAACCGAACCGCAATCATGCTCACTAGACCTGGACCATTCGTTGTGTTCATTGTGAATGATCCGACTCACACAACTCAAACGAGGGCCGCGAAATTACAACCACCACAATACTCTCGAAGGGCCAACCTCAATAATCAGTCAGAGAACAGCTAGAAGAGCAAAGAGCCAAAAAGCTAAACTCTGGAGCTTTACTGATTCTCGTGGAAATAAAGGTGCCCCTCTAGGCTAGTAGGTAGTGTACTTGTAGCTTGTCAGTCTGTGGGGGTTGTGGGTTCGATTCCCAATAAAGACCTTCGCTTTTTTCACTACAAAAATAAAAAATTAACTGTCGGTGGGGCTGCTCTGTGATGAAGGCATGCTCACTGGTCGCTGTGTGCTGCTGTGTTATACGACAGTTAATTTCCGTAACTAACCTTATACTTTCATCACCTGTCTCATCTCTTCTCTATCCCTTTCCTAAAGAATGTAGCACGGTACTTGACTAAATAGGCATTGTTGCCTGAAGTGCTACTTCTCTTTAAAAATAAATAAAGTGGAATTGTCCAGTGGGCTCCTGCTAGCCTTTAAGGGCACTGGGCTCCCTTTACCCCCGTTGACACATGCAATGACGGTGAGATTTAATGTGCCCCCGGGGGGTTACATCAGCGACCTTTGGTTTCAGCAAGCCATTTTCTCGGTTAAGCAACGTTAATTGGCCGCCTCGTTCTTGTGATTTAACGTCGCTGGATTATTTTTTCTGGGAGCATTAGAAAGATGGGTTTTACGTTAACAACCCACAGGCCACTGAGGCTCTGAAAGATTAAATTCGGCGTTGCATTGACGAGATAAACGAAGCTTTGTTGGAAAATGGGCTTCATAACTTTGTGAAAAGAGCAGACGTGTGGCAACATGGTAGAGGTGGACATTTGCCCGACATCATGTTCCATTATCAAATCCCATATTTTTACTTTAGATTAAAATATCAATAAAACGAAAGTAATCAAAAAGAGTGCATGTTTTAAGTCTTCTTTTTAACCTCAAATTTGCTCACCCTTTAATTAATTATGCATTTTTCATAAATTATTTATTTTTTTTGTTTGGGTGCATCACACAGAAAATAAATGCAGGTGTTAGGAGGTAGTACTGACGCCAGCTCTCACTCCATTGCTTAAGTCTCGTTAGTCTCTGCTATTGGCAAATGACGAACAAAACAAATAAGAAACGTGATGCCACTTCAAATGTAAATCATTTTACACACATGCGGCTGACTTAACTACTGATTTAATGTGGCCAGCACCGCAGGTAAAACATCGGGCTCACACATACTTACACCTTTAAATCTATGTATGTCTGCCGTAACTGTAGTTTGAGGTGTTTCATGTACAAAAACAAAACAAAAATACATTAAAAATTCAAAAAGAGAACAAAAGAGAATTCAAAAAATAAATAACGCTTCTTGCTTCCAGGCAGCCAGCCAGCCAGCCAGTCAGTCAGCAAATAAAGAAACAAACAAACAAATTATTGCAATTTCCCCCCCAGTTCTACCAAAAGAAACGTGCTGTTTAAATAAATAGGAAAGAGAATACAATGAAGGTTATGGAAAGTATAAGACAAACCAATAAACAGTTAATGCAAATTATAAAAGGAAAGCAGAGCTAAATTGAAGCTAAAAAAAGAAGAATTTTTTAAATGGGGAAACGAGCAGCGATTGACTGCTATTCACAATTCCAAATGAAAACAGTGGCCTAAAACCACAGCTGTTTCAACACAGGTTGGATATAATGCTCCTATCAACGCTCCCTTGCCGAAATGTAGGTAGCGTGGTAAGATTTACGTCGGTACCTAGCGTGTGTATGCCATAACTCGACGGTGGTCAAACCACTGGTGCGATATGACGCCTACGCCCGCGTCCTAGGAAGCCGAGGACTAATTTCTAGCAACAGATCATTTGCAATTTCGGAGGTTTCGCAGCAGGGCCGCCAACCCCCACTCCTTGCTGAAGAGTTGAAGATTATCCAACTCCTGGTCCAGAATGCACGATAAGCAGGCTCACTGGGACCGGATCATTTACCCATTGTTCTCAGTAAAGGTAAGATGATCATGGCCCCTTAATCAAATTCATGAGGGACGCAAAACCACAATTACCACGACACTCCCGAAGGGCCAACCTCAATAATTAGATAGAAAACAGCTGAAAGGCTAAAAAAAACAAAAATCTGAACTCTGGGGCTTACTGATTCCCGTGGAAATAACGTGGAGTTTCCAGTTGACTCCCTGCTAGTCTTCAGGGGACGGGGCTCCCGTTTTTCCCCCGGTGACACCTGTAATGACGGTGAGATTTGGTCAAGAGTTTAATTGGGCCCCCGGGGGGATGTAAGTAGCAATTCGAAATCAGGGACATTGGGACATGGCCTATGCCCTGGTTAGGGGCAGAGCCTATCTAAAACTCCTTTCGCTCTATGGGTTACGCCAACCGATTGCAATGTAATTCCATATATGTGCTTATATTTTTCGACGGGGTTTAACAAATTTGGGTATGATTTTACGTCGACCCTCGTTAAATTTGGCTTGTGAACAAACCGGTTTCGGCTATTTGCCATCTTCATCAAATTTGACGAGGATCGACGTAAAATCATACCCAAAGTAATTCCATACTGAGCTTGCCTTCTTCCCGTGGTTAGGGTTTATACCACAGCCAGCACAAAGCTCCCCGAAGGACTGCACCAGTACCAGGTGTTAAAAAATATTTTAAACGAAATTTCGTGACCAATTTTTAAATAAATCGTTTTAGCCGAACCCTTCACCTTTCAGCTATTTATGACCAAATAAAGTTCGAGGATAGAACGTCAAGCCATTTGATTCTAGTTGTGTATTCGAGAACAATTTTGAAGGCGTAGCAGCCGATATTAAAAACCTCAATTTGGAGTTTTAATGTTCCATTAGGATTTCTTTTTGATCAAAGATCCTCTTCACTATATTAGATTCACTATCAATTAATTCGCAGGGCAGCTGTGATGATATCAGCAAGCTTGAGCTTGCAAATTGCGATATCTGATAATTTGTAATAGAATTTTCAATTCCTCTTCTTTCGGACACATTAAAAATCAGGACCATTAAAAATTGCCTCTTACTCGTTGCTTAACTTGAAAAGACCCAAAAACCTTCCTTTCCAAACCCAGTAGTATATTGATCTCTGCAATGTCCATTTAAAACCACAAGACTTGCAAAGTTCTTCAATCATCTTTGCCTCCCCAATAAATAAGCTTGCTAAAGTCCCTGCAATTGTAATTGATATCAATTTGATCTCTATATTCATTGCAAGAATCTAGTGAGCATAACCTTAAATTATACTTGTCAATAGCACTACATGCTTATAGCTCTTTTTAACTTGTCTCTACCAGGCTTGATTTGATTACGTGATAAGATTTACATCTGCACCTGGCCGTAAGCTTTAATCAGATGGTAGATCATTACCACTGTGGATGAAATGTAGCGTCATCCTCGCCCTAGAAGGCTTTTGAATACATACATCCTCCAGTCACTCCTAGTTGCAACTTCAAAAGCCCGTAGTAGGCCTTAGCCTTCGCTCCTTGCTAAAAAGTTGGAGACTATCCAACTCCTGGTCCAGAACGCATGAAGCTTAATATAATTAAGAACACGACGGCATTCATATTCACTGGACCTGGACCATTCATTGTGTTCATTGTGAATGATCCGACTCACAAACTCAAACGAGGGCCTCGAAACACACAGCCACCACGATACTCCCGAAGGGCCTACCCCAATAATCAGTCAGAGGACAGCTAAAAGGCTAAAGAGACAATTAGCGGAAATCTGATTCCCGTGGAAATATAGTGGATTTTCCAGTTGGCTCCTACTAGTTCTTTTACCCGCAAGACACAACTCTAGATGGTTGTGGGAGGCTTGATTTGATATTGTGATCTTCTAAATCCTTAAGCGTTCCCTGACAATCGACATAATTATTTGCGTTAGATACTAATTCTGCGGATATCAAGGTCGCTGAAATTTTGTCCTGGAACAATTGCTTTGTATTTCGGTCACAGATCTTTTTTCGGTTTATTATTTGTCCAATAAATCGATTATAAAAATTTTAAAAATCGATTTTTTTTAATTTTCCAGGTGAGACATTAATGACCGAAACTAATTTTAGAACCGACGTCAGCATTTCTACTGATGGTTCAATTCATGAATTATATAATAGAGCAGGTGGGGTGTAAACTCAGTAGAGCTGGAACTGTCCTTTTGTCTGCGTTTCGGCGAGTACGTCTCTCTGGTTAAATTGCTTGAGCTGCAGCATGCTTTGGATTACCTGTTGGAAAGTCGGCTACATGAAAGAAAGGTTTTCGCTGCACTTGACAACCAGTCGGTTACCAATTGCTCCAGACAAGTGAAAGTTTACTTCTTCGAAGTACTGGAATGTGTTCTAAAACTCAACAGTTAATGACGCAATACTGACGTTGGCTAAAGGCCACGTAGGCACAGCTGAGTTAAATTGCTTGGACTGTAGCATTTATTAGATTACCTGCTGGAAAGTCGGCTGTATAAAAGAAAGGTTCTTGTTGCACTAGACAACCAGTCGGTTATCCATTGCTTGAGACAAGTAAAAGTTTACTCCTTCCAACTATTGGAATGTGTTCTAAAACTCAAGAGTTAATGACGCATTACTGATATTGGTCAAAGAACCCATAGACACAACTGGGAATGAACACCGAACCAACTAGCAAAAGACCGATCCGCTGTAAATTCCGTGGACCAAAACCTGGAGCACTGAGAAATGCCACAATGCAAGCGAATTTCGCATTAATACATTCATAAGAATTTTATATTGAACGGCGTTGCCGCTGCAGTGCTTTTTGCATAAAATTTGAATGCAATTTTTTCGGAAGATTTTTAATATAATTTTGGTTTATAAAATATTTTGTAATTAAACCGGTTCCAAATCACCAAACTCATTATAGTTTGTTTTTTGCAAAATTCAGTCAATGGCAATACTGTTTGCTGAGGGCATCACAAATATAAACAAGTTTAATTGTGCGGTATAACGGTATTATTTTTTCGTATTTGCTAAAGCGAGAAAACTATTCCAAAGTGGCGTGCGCAATCTGGCAGCTCTTCAATATGTCTCTCTTTTACTTTGTTGTTCTTCAAAGAGCAAACTAAAAAATTCTTGCCGCGCAAAATGGTATTAAAAATAATTATTTTTTCTGAAAATTAATTTTTAGAAAACTTCTTCTTAATTTTTGCAAAGAAATAAGTCAGTTTAGTCAAGCTATGAAAACCTGTAAAATAAAACTGTTATAAATAATTTTGAGGTTTCTATTTATTTGACTCACACTGTTGTTTCACCTCTTTGTTAAGCAGCACTAATTGTCTTTTGAATTTGATGTGAATGAGTGCATTTATTTTGCATTAAACAGGGGGAGAGTGTTACATATCAAGCGGCTTACGCCAAACTTTTGTTGTGGCTGTGTTAGCAATTAACGTTAATTCAATATTATTGTAATTTTATGTTTTTTATTTTATTTTTTGTTATTTTATTTTAAATTCTTTATTCATTTTGCTTACTGATGCACTTGCAGTTTATTACAAAATAACTTTTGAATTTATTAAGGACAAACACAGCAAACAGATTAAATAGAAGAGCTTATGAGGGAGAGAGAAGGAGGGTTTGAAGTCAGAGTTGATTTTGATTAACTGTCCGATTACTGTTCATATGTTTCATTATATTCACAAAAATTTATGATTCATATTGTTCAATTATTTAACTTTCATTCGAATTATTGCAATGAATGTTTTGAAATAATTGCTATGGAATTTGCAATAAAATTAAACAATAAAAGCAAAAAACAAAAAAAAGTTCATGGAGCTGGCAAAATATTAATGGGGCTTTAAAAACAAAAAGCTTGTATGAAGTTAGAAATATATTTAATTCGATAGTATAAAAGCAATAAAAAAGGATTTTAAAAATTAATCTGGTTTAAAATATTTAATAGTTTACTGAAAGCTAAATTATGCTTTAAAAAGTAATAAAAAAATTAATTATCTAAAAGCTGCAAAAGCAACGGATATAAGGAATTGTTTGAGTTTTTTTTGGTATTTCTTTTTGAAACTGAAGATAATTTTCAAATAAAGCCTCAATAGGTGGCTTAAGAAGACGGGTACCCCAATTGAAATATAATTATTAATCGCCTCGTATGAGTAGTTTTTGTATGAGTAGTAATAGTATGTATATGAGTAGTATTAGTAGTTTATTTCGAGTATGAGTAGTAGTATGAGCGTGAATAGTAGTAGTATGAGTAGTGGTAGTATGTGCATGAGTATGAATGTTAGTAGTACGAGTAGGAGTAACAGCATGAGTATAAATATGAGTAGCAGTAGTATGAGTAGTAGTGTAAGTAGTAGAAGTACGAGTAACAGCATAAGTATGAATATGAGCAGTAGCAGTATGAGTATAAGTGATAGAAGTATAAGTACGAGTGTAGTAGTATGAGTATGATTAATAATAGTATTAGTAGTAGTACGAGTAATGAATGGTAGTATTAGTCAGAATAGTGTATTTCGAGCATGAGTATGAGTAGTACGGGTAGGAGTAACAGCATGAGTATGAATAGTAATAGTATGAGAAGTAGGTATGTTTATGAGGGTTAGTAGTATTACGCGTATAAGTAGCAGCATGAGTGTGAATATGAGTAGTAGCAGCATAAGTATGAGTAATAATAGTAGCAGTAATACTATAAATATTAGTAGCAGTAGTATGAGTATTAGTACTATGTACATGCGTGTTAGTAGTTGTGGTACGAGTAGCAGCATGAGTATGAATATGAGCAGTAGCAGTATGAGTATAAGTGGTAGAAGTATACGTACGAGTGTAGTAGTATGAGTATAGTTAGTAATAGTATGAGTAGTAGTAGCATGAGTATGAATATGTATGAATGAGTATGAGTATGAATAGTAATAGTACGTATATTAGTAGTAGTAGTATGAGCAATGAATGGTAGTATTAGTCAGAGTAGTGTATTTCGAGCATGAGTATGAGTAGTAGTAGCATGAGTATGTGTAGTATGGGTAGGAGTAACAGCATAAGTATGATTATGAATAGCAGTAGTATGAGTAGTAATAATATGAATGTGAGCAGTAATAGTATGAGTAGTAGTAGTATGTTCATGAGTGTTAGTAGTATTACGCGTATAAGTAGCAGCATGAGTGTGAATATGAATAGCAGCAGCATGAGTATGAGTAGTAATAGTTTAAGTGTTAGTAGTTTTATTTTATTTCCTTACCCATTTATTCAGTAATTCATTACAAATATATATTTACATATGAAAAAAATAAACATTTTACACATAAAGGATCTTGCGACGCCACCGCTTGGGCTTGTCTGCCGGTACACGATATAATATTGAAAGTCTAATCATATATAATTCCATTCATTGCATACTAAATTCATGATACTATTTACGTTAAAGATTACGTTAATCCAAGAAATATATCCAATTTAAGAATCAATACCAGATAATTTGGGGATATACTATTGTATCTTCATAAAAAATCGTTTATAAACACTCCTGGTTTTGTGGTGGTTAGTTGAAACATTAAAGATGTCTGTTGGCATCATATTGAATACGGTGGGTAGCCAGTGTGTTTCTGCCATAATTGTTTCTACATTTCGGGAATTTAAATCTGCTCTCTTTGTCTCTTTGTTCCGACGTGTTTGGTATTTCTGTTAAATTTTTGTACAGAAACGGGTATCTTTGTTAAATTCAATTTTCCTTCATTATTGTTATCTGAGATTGTTGTTGAATATTTCATTTGCTGACACATTTAAAGCGGTTGACGGATTGATTGCTGCTAATCCGGAAACATCATCGATATTTGTCGTACTATCGATGACCCTATTGTAGCCTGCAACATCATAGTTTACTTGATAGTTTCGACATCGCCTGGGTGTATCTAATATTTAAACTGATTGATTCTGAATCGTTTGTAGTTTTCTGCAATAGGTGGAGCTTCCCCAAGCTGTGATACCAAGACGAATATGCGATTCCACTAGTGCAAAATATGCTTGCCTCAAAGCCGTTATATTCGAACAAAATCTGAGATGGTGTAACATGTAGGAGGCTTTCCTTCTCCTGATGTGTGCAATGTGCTCATGCCAATTGAAATTGTGGTCCACGGATACTCCAAGGTATTTGTAAGAGTTTTCAAATTTAACGGGCCTGTTACACTCTAAAACATTACAGTGAATGCTTGGCCATTTTTGTGTCGTGCAGACAATCTATGCAATGTAATCGCAGTTTTTTAATCAGTGTATCGGAAATGTGGTGGTTTGATGTGTATTAATTTTGTTTTAGATTTATTTAATATCAATCCATGGTCATGACACCATCTTTGAGCTTTTTCTACTTCGATTTGCATGATCTCTAAAGCACTTTCAGCATTTTTGTGGGCATTAAAAGAATGTAGTATGAGTAATAATAGTATAAATGTGAGTAGTAGTAGTATGAGTAGTAGTATTATGAGTAGTAGTAGTAGTATGTGCATAAGTGTGAGTAGTAGTAGTAATAGTAGTAGTACGAGTATGAGTAGCAGCATAAGTATGAGTAGTAGCAGTATGAGTATAAGTAGTATAAGTACGAGTGTATTAGTATGAGTATGAACAGTAATAATAAGAATATTAGTATAACTATAAACTTAAAAATGTTACTGTAAGAATGTTTTACGTTTTTTTTTTGTCAAACACCCGGAGGTATTGAATGGGGTATACAGCCGCCCTTAACCCGAAAAGATTATTATCCTATATTTGTAAGTTTTTAAAAGCGATGATAGCGATAATTGGACTTAGTATTTTACTCTACGAAATGGAAATTTTTTATAGAAAAATTATTAGTGACAAAAATGTTCCTTAGAAAAATTATGACTAATGAAAATTTTCTACGTATGACGAATGACTGATGATTTTTATAGAAACATTATGACTTTTGAAAACTTTCTCTTTCAAAAAATTATGACTGATAAAAAATTTGTTATAGAAATATTTTGTTTGATAAAAATTTTATGATGACAAATTTTTTTCTATGAAAATTAAGACTAATGAAGGATATTCTATAGAAAAATTATAATTAATGGAATTTTAATAGAAGAATTAAGAGTGACAATTGTGAAAATTTTTGGTAGAAAAATTATGATAAATATAATTTTTTTCTGTAGACTGAAAAAATTTTCTTTCGATAGAAAAATTATGCTGCAATTTTTTTTTAAAGAAAAACTACTCTGTATAGGAAAGACAGATGGGTACCCCAAATTAATTAGTAATTAGCTTTTTTTTTGGACAGCTGAAATAATGAGAGTCTCTAAATTTAATGCAGGCTGCTCGGAGAATATATTAACATTTATAAGCAAAAGTCTGTCTGGTGGTAGCGGAGGGGCAGGCGGATAAGGGTGTGAAGATAAATACGTCAGTTAAATACATTCTACACTGTTAAAATGAAATTTATATTAAAAATAAACTTTATTGCTATAAATGATTAAATTCTTTTAAAAAAATATTTAAAAATTTTTTAAAAAAACTATTGACGGTTCTATTAAAAGTTTAATACATAATAAATATTTTTAAGAAAAAATAAGATGAAAACATAGGATATTTTGAAGTAGATAAAGCCGACCGGCATACTGGGAGTAGCACAGGACTAGTAGATTGCAAAGGTATATAGTCTGGATTCAGCCTGATATCGGAGATATGAATAATTGATTTCTATGTGGAAAACGGCATTAATGAGGAAAAGGTGCAGGTAGTGTGCTCCCTTGTTTAATGTACGTGGAAAATAACAGTGAAATTTTCTAAATTTATAATTTTGTTACTGTAAAAATAAAGAGAATAGTCAAGGATATCCGAGGAGAGAACATTTTGATACCACTTATTCCTCTGATTCCAATTGAATTTAAATGCATGCAGTCAATTTTTCGTAGGGCTTGCATTCTCAATAACACTAAACAAAACACAAGGGCAGTCACGGTATTTCGCTTGTTCCCGTGTTGGAAAACCATCAGCTTTTTGAGTTTACTCGCCAGGCAACGAAACAAAAAATGTCAGGTACTAAGAATCATTGGAATGAACGAAATAAAAGTGAACCAATCAAAACAAAATCACTTTCGTTTTTTACTCGAATGTCGTTCTTACAGTCGAAGGGTAAATTAAACACCTGTGGGGATCACAACTTAAAGTAATCATCTTCAAAATCCCTAAAAATAAAAATTCTTGAAACAATCACAAAGAAATTTATTTAAATTTAGACAGGAGCACGTTTGTCTGTCGCTTCTGTTCGTGTACTTATAATTTTTTATCTGCCATCTAAAGTTTGATGAGCAACTGTTTGACCGTTTAGGGGTGTCTGAGCAACAAACATCCAATTTTTTTTACATTTATAAAATAGAGTAGTAGAAAAGAAATGAGTAGCATTTCACAGTAATTTACTTTTAATATTTTTTTTTTTCACTTAAGGAAACAAGTTTTTTTAAAACAAGTACCCAAGTTTAAATCCGATCAAATTAAATACATAATTGATGTATATTGTGTTATAAATTTAAATAAATTACATAGTCTTTCATTTAATTTAAATAAAGAAAAACATCCAGAAGAATAATTTTAAATGAATTTTTATGCATTAAAAAATGCTTTTGAAATATAAAAAAATTAACAATTAAATTAAAAATACAAAAACAAAAACATACATACATGTTTAATTAAAACCTACAGAGAAAATAAAATAGAAAAAAAATAAAATAAAAAAAAAAACAAATTAGATAAAATACTAAAAGAAAAACGCACATTAATGACCTAGAAAATATTAAGCGCAAATAATCAAGAGCAGCTGGACATTCAAGTCTCACAACGGGTGGCATGAGTTGCCCAAGTGCAAATCGAGTTATTTTAGAAATGAAGCAAAATTTACTTTATCAGCAGCATTTGAATTATTTTATACAGCAGCTATTTAATTTATAGAAAATTGTTATTATTATTATTTTCTTTTATGTTATTTATTATTATTATTATTTAGTCAGGAGAGCGATTGCAGAGCGAAATTAGTTAGTAAATTAGTATGAATAATTTCAAAGAAGCCATAAAGCATGAAATAAAAACTAATTAACAAAGAAATAAAAATTATTCATGCAAAAACGATTTAAGATGTTATTTATTTATTTTTCGTTTTTAAAACTAAATTTTAATAGTAAATATCGGATGAAAAAATTTGAGGTTAGGAAAAAAATTGTCTGTTAAATAACTAAATGTCAAGAATTCAAAAAATTAGCTGGCATTCTTTAGCAATTTTTTTTTCTTTCAGACCAGTACTCAGGTGATGACCCCTACTCATGCAAAACATTGTACTAGGACTAGGAAATTAGGTGATGGGGAAGAGGAAAGAGGGAGTAGTGTTTTTGGACATTCGATTTGAATTTTCCTACAATGAAAGGGACAGGAAAGACCTCTGGGGGGAGTTAATTTCACATACGAACTGTTTTACTAAAAAACCGAATTTTCCCTATAATGAGTAGTGCGCTCCCAACGAAAATCAAGTCAAACGCAAAAAATGTCCGAGTTTCGGAAACAATTTCCATAATTACATTAGAGCATTTAACATTGTAGTAACGATAAAACATTTAAATGCAACCTACATTGCGTCAATGCTCTAGGGAATCAAAAGAGTTGGATACCCTCTTGGCCCTCTCCTGTACGCGGTCTAGCAACTCCTAAATAGACTTTGGGGCGCCTGTAGGCTAGTAGGTATTGTACTAGCTTATCAGTCTCCTAGTTGTGGGTTCGATTCCCAACAAAGACCGTGGCTGTTTTTTTTTTTCACTACAAAAATAAAAACTTACTGTCGGTTGGGCTGCTCAGTGATGAAGGCATGGTTACTGGTCGCTGTGCTGTCTTATACGACAGTTAATTCCCGTAACTATTCTTCTACTTTCACCACCTGTCTCATCTCTTGTCTATCCCTTTCCTAAAGAATGTAGCACGGTACTTGACTAAATAGGCATTGTTGCCTAAAGTGCTACTTCTCTTTTTTAAAAAAAAAAAAGAAGACTTTGGGACGCGGACCCATACATGAGAGTTGTATTCCATCTTTGGACTGACGTAGGCCGTATAAATAGTACGAAAATCGAATGAAGTAAAGTAACTCTTACAACGTTTTAGATAACCGAGACACTTGAAAGCTTTTTTAGAAATCTGAAAAATATATTTAGATCATCCAACATCACACTGAATTTTCATGCCAAGAACGTCAAGAGTTCTCGATTCCGTAATACCTATAACACCCACAGTAACAAGTGCAGCACAGATCTATGCATAAGCATGCAACATTGCGTCTTATGGGCATTAAAATCGATTCTAAACGCACGACCCCATTCAGAGATCGCCGGGAAATCGTGATTAAGCGCATCATTTGTTTTCCACCTTTTGAAATTCACCTCCAACTGGTTCGGTATATAACCAACTGAATTCGAATGACAAATGGTGCAGTCATCTGCGAAAGAGTAAATAGGATTGACAGTTTGACAAAGAAGGTCGTTTAGAAAAATGGGACCCCATTCAGAGATCGCCGGGACATCGTGATTAAGCGCATCATTTGTTTTCCACCTTTTGAAATTCACCTTCAACTGGTTCGGTATATAACTAACTGAATTCGAATGACAAATGGCGCAGTCATCTGCGAAAGAGTAAATAGGATTGAAAGTTTGACAAAGGAAAAAGAACGGAGCCGGCATGTATTTAGTAAAATGTAAAATCTTAAGCATGAAACGTTACACGCTTGAGCAAAGAATTTTAATTATGAAAATTTGACTGTGTATCACTTCTGAAAATTCACGCAGATTTTTCTTATAATCAGGCTCCTTCTAAAACCGCTATGCATAATTAAATCACTAAATTCGGGGCAATACAGCAAAACAATATGCTCGTAGTGGCCGCAGTGATTTAAAAAATATTCGCTGTACAGCATAGTGTTGAGAATCAGCCGGAAATATCAAGTAGACGACGTTCGCAGGCAACATTTTGCATAAAGATCTTCATATCCACGCTTCAAAAAATTCAATCTATCCAAGTATTAAAGCCGACCAACTATTGCTTGCGTCGTACGTTTGTGCACAGACTGAAAAACTGAACGAAATCAACGCATGGGGCTCACAAAATCCACAAACACTTCTTAAAAAACCATTACATCGAAAGAAAGTGATCGTATGACGAAGTTTGTAGTCAGACGGCATTATCGACGCGCATTGTTTTGAAAATGAGCAAGAAAATGACGTCACCATGAATTGTGTGCGCCGCCAAACCATGATAACTAATTTTTTTGTGATCACACTTAGTTTCGGAAACAATTTCCCTAATTTCATTAGAGCATTTACCATTGTAGTAACGATAAAACAATTAAATACAATCTACATTGCGTCAATGCTCTAGGGAATCAATAGAGTTGGATACCCTACCGTCCTCAATAAGCCTCTTGGCCCTCTCCTGTACGCGGTCTAGCAACTCCTAAATAGACTTTGGGGCGCCTGTAGGCTAGTAGGTATTGTACTAGCTTATCAGTCTCCTAGTTGTGGGTTCGATTCCCAACAAAGACCGTGGCTGTTTTTTTTTTCACTACAAAAATAAAAACTTACTGTCGGTTGGGCTGCTCAGTGATGAAGGCATGGTCACTGGTCGCTGTGCTGTCTTATACGACAGTTAATTCCCGTAACTATTCTTCTACTTTCACCACCTGTCTCATCTCTTGTCTATCCCTTTCCTAAGGAATGTAGCACGGTACTTGACTAAATAGGCATTGTTGCCTAAAGTGCTACTTCTCTTTTTAAAAAAAAAAAAAGAAGACTTTGGGACGCGGACCCATACATGAGAGTTGTATTCCATCTTTGGACTGACGTAGGCCGTATAAATAGTACGCAAATCGAATGAAGTAAAGTAACTCTTACAACGTTTTAGAAAACCGAGACACTTGAAAGCTTCTTTAGAAATCTGAAAAATGTATTTAGATCATCCAACATCACACTGAATTTTCATGCCAAGAACGTCAAGAGTTCTCGATTCCGTAATACCTATAACACCCACAGTAACAAGTGCAGCACCAGATCTATGCATAAGCATGCAACATTGCGTCTTATGGGCATTAAAATCGATTCTAAACGCACGACCCCTTCAGAGATCGCCGGGAGATCATGATTAAGCGCATCATTTGTTTTCCATCTTTTGAAATTCACCTCCAACTGGTTCGGTATATAACCAACTGAATTCGAATGACAAATGGTGCAGTCATCTGCGAAAGAGTAAATAGGATTGACAGTTTGACAAAGAAGGTCGTTTAGAAAAATGGGACCCCATTCAGAGATCGCCGGGACATCGTGATTAAGCGCATCATTTGTTTTCCACCTTTTGAAATTCACCTCCAACTGGTTCGGTATATAACTAACTGAATTCGAATGACAAATGGCGCAGTCATCTGCGAAAGAGTAAATAGGATTGAAAGGAAAAAGAACGGAGCCGGCATGTATTTAGTAAAATGTAAAATCTTAAGCATGAAACGTTACACGCTTGAGCAAAGAATTTTAATTATGAAAATTTGACTGTGTATCACTTCTGAAAATTCACGCAGATTTTTCTTATAATCAGGCTCCTTCTAAAACCGCTATGCATAATTAAATCACTAAATTCGCGGCAATACAGCAAAACAATATGCTCGTAGTGGCCGCAGTGATTTAAAAAATATTCGCTGTACAGCATAGTGTTGAGAATCAGCCGGAAATATCAACTAGACGACGTTCGCAGGCAACATTTTGCATAAAGATCTTCATATCCACGCTTCAAAAAATTCAATCTATCCAAGTATTAAAGCCGACCAACTATTGCTTGCGTCGTACGTTTGTGCACAGACTGAAAAACTGAACGAAATCAACGCATGGGGCTCACAAAATCCACAAACACTTCTTAAAAACCATTACATCGAAAGAAAGTGATCGTATGACGAAGTTTGTAGTCAGACGGCATTATCGACGCGCATTGTTTTGAAAATTAGCAAGAAAATGACGTCACCATGAATTGTGTGCGCCGCCAAACCATGATAACTAATTTTTTTGTTATCACACTTAGCTAATGTTGATATCAGTGACCTTTGGTTTCTGCGAGACACCGCCAGAAGTCAGTCATCCAGTCATTACATGCAAAACATCCGGTTGCTTAATTTATCGATTTGGCGATACCAATTAGCAGCCTCGTTCTTGTGTGGACGGCTTAAAAGTAGGTAATGACACAGCAGAGAGAGAAGTAAAATTAATCCAAGACTTCAATTCATCCTTGACAAAAGATAAAGAACAGCGGCAGATTTTATTGTTCTGTAATAACAACTTCGTGTGTAGTTAAAGTAATTAATGTAAATTATTTAAAAATTCTGAAATCTAGTGTGGTTTATTTACTTTGCAATAAAGAACTCACAACAAAATATTTATAAAAGGTATAAACGTAACAATATTATTAAATTGAACTGAAACTTTGCCAATCGCATTTTCTAGTCAATTGACACATTTTAGGATAGTGAGCCGGGAGAAAGGATGTATCTTGTAACTCCTCACGAACTATTTTTCTCTTATAATTACGTTATTTATTTTGTGTAGCATTTTAGTTTCTCTTGCTGAAGAAGAAATTTTGTAGAAAATGGAAATAGTGCATTCTTATTGAGACACCCACCCTTTACTTATTTGCACTACCAATAACAAAAATTCTTGGATTGTTTTTCATCCATCCTTATTATTTTGAGGCAACATCACTTTAACACAACATCAATACTAATTTGGTATTCCCTAACAGTTTTATGACGACGTTGCCAATAATATTTGAATCAGTTGATTCATTTGTGTACTATTTTTGATAAAATTTTTGTGAAAAAAAATATAAACTGTGTGAAAATAAAAAAAGAATAAAATCTGCATTAAATTGAATCTAAAATAAATTAAAAATCAAAATAAACTAAAGTCAAAATGTTCAGCAGATTTGCTACAGCTTCTTCCAAGGGGCTCAGTATAAGTTAATATATATGCCGCCTCCAGTAGTTTTGCATTCCATTTTGTTTTTTACCATCTTTATTTCACTTTAAATTTTAAGTCGCGACAAACCTGTTAAAAGAATTTTGTCAAACATTTATTGAACTACAGGCTACACCTTTTGCCATCCATCACTCGTTCTACTTGGTGGGCCAAAGGGTGTTTAAAACATTCGCAACACTTTCCCATTGTTCCTTAAAATTAGTAGGAACACTGCCTCTTCGAAATCCCCTGACAGGTGATGGATTTTATCCCAATTCTTCCACTAATTTTTCAAATTTGGTAATTTGGATTTTTTCCATTTTCTATTTTGTTTGTACTTTTTTCCATTTTATTTCGTATTTTATAGTTTTTTCAATATTTTTAAAATTACGACACCAAAATCACATAAGACAATATTAACGGCAATTTAAGGCAACATCAACGTCAAATTGTCTTACAGAAGACTAAACATGTATTGCCAGTCATCGATAAATGACAATATTGACAACGAGAATGCGGATTTACAACATGAACGATAAAAAACAACGTCGTCTTGTATTGCCGTCGCCAAACAGAATAAGGGTGATTATTATAAATCTAGTAAACGAAATAGTTCAAAAGGTCATTTAGCAAAACAATATTTCCATTCATAAAATCTAGTCTTTGAATTCTATAGAAAATGAAAATTGATCTAAATTGAAAACAACAACAATTAAATAGACCGACCACGAGAAGAAAAAGAAGCATAAAGCTGTAAAACTTATTTAATAAATACAGGCTTTTCTGTAATTAAAATTTAGCCACAACAATACAATTAAAAAAAAATTAAATAAAAGAGGAATTCTGGGTTCTGAAAATATAGAGTGTTTTAGCTGCTGGTGTTTATTATTATGGTTTTTGTTGTTTATCAACATCGCCATCATCATCATCATAATCATTATCATCCTCCGACAACAGAACGTGCTTTATTAATTGATTTATGTGTGTTTTTTTAATTTTTTAATTTTTTCATTTAATATGAATGTGTTTTATTTAAATTAGCTCTGAAGAGATTTCTAGTGTATGATTTCGTTTGTTATGCCTGCCTGCTTGGAATAGAATAACAAACAAACAGTAGCCAACGACAGTCATATGGCGCTGGTTTGGTTAAATATTCTTTTATTTATTTTATTTTTTATGTTCATTCATTCATTCATTTATTTGTAGTTTATTATCTTTAATAAAATTGTTATAAAAATATTGTGTCACTGAATACAATAGACAGAAAGAAAGAAAGTCTGTTGAAGGCACCATCTTTTTCTTGCTTGACGATTAATAAATTGAAATGCTACGCGCGCATTCAATTTGAACACCAACAACAAAAATACCTGAAAAACAATATACTTTCAATGGAAATCAATATTTAAGTATTCGTAAAATAGAAAGTGGAGAATTGTACAATAAATTTCTAAATATTTCTCTTATTGAAATATTATTTTTTAATTCCGCAAATCAAGCATAGCGTTGTATAATGCCCAGGTGCAACGCTTAAATGAACACGAAATCATTACTGATGTAAATTTTTGTTTTTTTATAAACAATTTATGACTAATGAAAATTTCCTATAGAAAAATTGTGTGATGAACATTTTTTTATGGAAAAACATTTTTAATAAATAAGTTTAACGGAAAATTATGACTGTTGTAAATTCTCTACAAACAAATTATGACTTATGAAATTTTTTATAGAAAAATCATGAGCGATGAAAATTCTCAATAAAAAACTTGTAACTAAGGAAATGTTTTACGGAAAAATTCTTTTTAGAATTATTATGACGAAAGACATTTTTTACAAAAAAAAGTGTGACTGATAAAAATTTGCTATAGAAAAAATTTGATTGATGAAAATTTTATGATGATGACATTTTTTCTAATAAAAATGAAGACATGAAAATTGTGCACAGAAAACTTGTTTGAAAAATTAAGTTTTAATGCAATTTTTTTTCTATACAAAAATTATAACTGATAAATTTTTTTTTTTTAGAAAAAGATTGAGTGATGAAACTTTTTCAGACAAAAATTATGAATAATTTGTTATAAAAAACATTATTTCTCATCAAAATTTTCTATAGAAAACTTTTGTCTCATCAAAATTTTCTACAGAAAAATTTTATCCCATCAAATTTTTTTTATAGAAAAATTTTTTCTCCTCAAATTTTTCTACAGAAAAATTTTTTCTTATTAAAATTTTCTATAGAAAAATTTTTTCTCATTAAAATTTTCTATAGAAAAATTTTTTCTCATTAAAATTTTCTATAGAAAAATTTTTTCTCATCAAAATTTTCTATAGAAAAATTTTTTCTCATTAAAATTTTCTATAGAAAAATTTTATCTCATCAAAATTTTCTATAGAAAAATTTTATCTCATCAAAATTTTCTGTAGAAAAATTTTATCTCATCAAAATTTTCTGTAGAAAAATTTTATTTCATCAAAATTTTCTATAGAAAAATTTTATTTCATCAAAATTTTCTATAGAAAAATTTTATCTGATAAAAATTTTCTTAAGAAAAATTTTATCTCATTAAATTTTTTTTCTAAAAAAAAATTTTATCTCATCAAATGTTTTCATAGAAAATATTTATCATCAAATTTTATCTCATCAAAATTTTCTATAGACAAATTTTATCTCATCAAAATTTTGTATAGAAAAATTCTATCTCATCAAAATTTTCTATAGAAAAATTTTATCTCATCAAAATTTTCTATAGAAAAATTTTATTTCATCAAAATTTTCTATAGAAAAATTTTATCTGATAAAAATTTTCTTTAGAAAAATTTTATCTCATCAAATTTTTTTTTCTAAAGAAAAATTTTATCTCATCAAATGTTTTCATAGAAAAATTTTATCATCAAATTTTATCTCATCAAAATTTTCTATAGAAAAATTTTATCTCATCAAAATTTTCTATAGAAAAATTTTATCTCATTAAAATTTTCTATAGAAAAATTTTATCTGATCAAAATTTTCTATAGTAAAATTTTATATAATCAAAATTTTCTATAGAAAAATTTTATATAATCAAAATTTTCTTTAGAAAAATTTTATCTCATCAAATTTTTTTTTCTATAGAAAAATTTTATCTCATCAAATGTTTTCTATAGAAAAATATTATTTCATCAAAATTTTCTATAGAAAAATATTATTTCAACAAAATTTTCTATAGAAAAATTTTATCTGATCAAAATTTTCTATAGAAAAATTTTATATAATCAAAATTTTCTATAGAAAAATTTTATCTAATCAAAATTTTCTATAGAAAAATTTTATATACTCAAAATTTTCTATAGAAACATTTTTTATGATTAAAATTTTCTATAGAAAATTATGTTTGATTAACATTTTTTATATAAAAATTATGTTTGATGAAAGTTTTCTACTGATGAAGGTTTTCTATAAAATATTGTGGTGAATGAAATAAACTACGACTGATTGACTGGCCGGGGTTTTCAAAAGTTCTTCATTATCAAATTGCACCCCTATGATTCTCTAAATAATAATAACTGATCAGAACTTCCGACACCAGAAGCGTTGTAATAATAAAAATGGATGAGTGCAAGTTATGCAGATTATGCCTAATTATTATGATTATGACAAAGAGGTCAAAATGACCTAAATTGAAAAAAAGCGCCATGTTGAAAATAAAAACAAAAATTCGAGCTATAACTGCAAGAGTGTAATAACTCAAAATTTTAAATCTCGGATATGGCGCTATGCCCTCTTAAAGGTTCAAAATATATTTAAAAAGTAAAAGACTAAATTGGAGTGCTGTCTTGCCGCATTAGCTCCATATTATAAGAGCCAATAGAGATTTAAATTTCTTTGTTTATAAAATCTTTTATTTCATTTTCAATCGCCTACCAAGTTTATATCCCAAAACCCTAACCAAAAATATAAAACACCCTTTAATATATCAAACATGGATACACACATACTTGTACATAAATACATATACTACATACAAGCATTATTAAATTTATTAAAATTTCTTTATTAGAAATAAGCAAAGCAAGGGGATAATGCAATAACTTTTCTCTGATTTTTAAAGCTTGAAAATGTTGTGGTGTTATTCGTCATAACATCCCAACCCATTTATGTACACGTCAAGAGCCAGTTTGTTTTGACAAACGTTTTCATGGATCAACGTAGAGATTGTTTAACAAAAAAAAGTTTAAGTGTTGCTTTAAGTGCTAAAATATGCAACAGGAGGGGAGGTGGGGGCAGAACTTCAATATGAAAAACACCAGTAAGTTGATGGAAAAAAAAATTAAATAAATAAATAATTAAATTTTTATGCAAACAAAAGGCAATTTTTTTTCAAAATCTACTCTAATGAACATTAAAGTACTTTTATTGTATTGTTTTTGCATATATGTACAGTGGTGTACAAAAATGTGCATCTATTTATATTTAAACATTTTTCTTTTAAAGATTGTGTTCAAAATTAGTACGAATAACTTGTAAAGTTTGCAAAACAGACATGTACAATTTTAATACACCACGCCCATTTTTATGCCCCCTTTTTCGGTCTATCTAATATATGTATTTTTCGTTGTTTGTTTGTCGTGAACAAGTGAAATCGCTAACACATTTACGACATACAAGCCGGTGGATTCCTTTACTAAACAAAGCGATATCATCAACCATCCAATCGAATTTATAAACTCGCTAGAATTACCCGGATTGCCATCATATAACCACCAACTGAAATTAGGATCAGTAATCAACCAACCACCCCTTTGAAGTGGTACCAGGCTGGCTGTAAAAGAGCTTATAAACAACGTCATCGAAGCAACAATTCTTAAGGGAAAGTATAGAGGAGAAAACTTTTGTTATCACGCATTCCAATGATTTGCACCGACCTGCCGTATGAAATTAAACGAATGCAGTTTTCGGTGAGGCTTGCATTCGCTATGATAACAGACAAACAAACAAATCACATTTCAGTCTGTGAATGTTTACGGCATTAACCCGGCAAGATCATGCTTTTCTCATGGTCAATTGTGTGCCGCCTGTACAGGTGTTGGAAAACGATCAGCTTTGTTTATTTACGTGCCAGACAACGAAACGGAAAATGTCGTGCATATTTTTTTCTTTTCTTACTCGAACGCAATTTTTGTTGTCAGATTATTTGGAGGACCTTGTAGAGGCCCTAATTTTCTTCGTCACTTGTGTCAAATAAATTTTGATTTTGATCCGGCCTTTGAGGTTTTAATGCTGCGTGAATCTTACCAGCCTTCGCGTCAAAGTTCATTTTCCTTAGAAGCATTTTGAAATCCCAACAACAAATTATAAGAGTTAATATTGAAGAGATAGATAAAGAGAAAAAGAGTGTATCAATTTTAGAGATGATTTTTTAGCGAATAAAATAATTTCTTCCAATAAACTTTTAGCGAAAGCCGAAACATTTTTTTTTCATTTTTAATATATACTTAATTTTTTTTCATTAAAATATCAGCCGTTTACTACAATATGACGTTACTTAAGTGGCACCCGCTTTTTCTATTTTCTTGCTTTACTATGGCAGGTGTATGTAAACTCATCTATTTTTAAACCCAGTTTGAACCTTTTTTTAATTTAGAGCTGATGCTGGTCGCATTTTAAAAAATTGATAATAATTTTAAAAATTAAAGGGTGCCCCCATATAACACACATTGTATTTATTTATCTATTGAACCATATAAAATTTTAATAAAGTTGGTGTCGTTACAGCTCCCAATAATAAAAAAATTATACTTAAATATAAAGGGAGCCCCCCATACTTGACGTATTTTTGACTTATATAATCGTATTAGTTAAACAGTTATATTCAAACGCTTAAAAATTACACAGACTGTGTACTCCTACGTCTGTTATAACACTAAGCATAAGTAAGTATTTAAACTAACAAATTAAAGCGTGTCCCCAAAAGATTTGATTTAGTTAAATTGATTTTAATTTGTAGACAGTTGTAGACAGTCTTCATTAAGTATAAAAGCTAAAATTAAAAGAGTGTCACCATTGATGATGGTATTTGATCTATACAGCTTTATCCTTTGAATCGTTTCAGACTAGCATTTAACATTTCAATAAGGTGTGTATTACTATAACCCTAATTACAAGTATAAAAATTTTTAAAGGGTGCTCTCATAGCAAATGTAATTAGGTGTATACTGCCTTATACTTCGATTTCTTATAGGCACACTCTTGAAATTTATCCAGAACTTGTGTTATTACCAAGTCCGCTATAAGAACAGCTAACAATATAACAAACTAGAAATTAAAGGGTGCTCCTATACATGATGTTATTTGACGTTTAAGGCGTTAACTTTTGAAATTTACACAGGTGTATTTTTAAATCGCCTATTACAAGTATTGTGTGATTAGATTTACATCCGCGCCTGGCCATGAAGCCTTAATTAGATGGTGTATCAAACCACTGCATAATTTGGAACGTCATGCTCGTCCTAGGAAGCCGAAGCTATAATTCTATGCAACAGAACTTTCTAGTTGCAACTTCGATGATTCCAGAGCAGGGCTGCAAATCATCACTCCTTGCTTAAGAGTTGGAGACTTTCCAACTCCTGCCCAGAACACATGTCTAGCATGCTCACTGTATCTGGGAACATTTCACCAGGTAGGTGTTATTAAAGGTGAAATGAACCCGGCCACCATAGAACCATAGACTGATATGGGGCCGCGAAACCACAACCTCCACGATTCTCCCATATAGGGGCCAACCTCAATAATCAGTCAGAGAACAGTTAAATGTTTAAAGAGACAAATAACAAACTCTGCGGCTTACTGATTCCCGTGGAAATTAAGTGGAGTTTCCAGTTGTACCCCTGCTGACTTAAGGGGACTAGGCTCCCTTTTTCCCCCAGTTGCACAGGTCTAAGTTGCTGCTTTCTCCAAAGACCATATATATGTGCCCCCGGAGGGTGCCTATTACAAGTATAGAAGTTAAAATAGGATTTTAAGGGTGTCAGCACAGTTGATGCTATTTGATTTATAAAGTCTTACACTTTAATTTATAGGGTCCGCCAAATAACTTTTTTTTTTGTTTTGAATGCTATAAACAAAGCTACACAGCTTTGGCTGTGTGGCACGTAGCGCCGTCCTGTTGAAACCAAATGTTGTCAATATCCTCCTCTTTAATTTTTGTGAACACAAATTAGTCTGATGAAAATTTTTTTATAGAAAAATTTTGTCTGATGAAAATTTTTTATAGAAAAATTTTGTCTGATGAAAATTTCTTATAGAAAAATTTTGTCTGATAAACATTTTTTATAGAAAAAATTTGTCTGATGAAAATTTTTTTATAGAAAAAATTTGTCTGATAAAATTTGTAATAGAAAAAATTTTTTTGATGGAATTTTTTAATAGAAAAAATTTTGTCTGATGAAAATTTTCTATATGTATGAACTTTCATGAACTTTTATTTTTGCTTTACTTCCATTTAAGTAGAAAATTATCTCTTATTATTCTGTCTGGTTTGACAAACATTTTAAAGCATGTTTATATTTGCTTGTAGGTGTTAAAAGTTTATCCAAAAGTCAAGTGTTTGTCACACTGTCAATAGACTTCCATTTAATATTCCTGTCGCTATTCGTTTTTTCTCTCTTTACTTTCCTAAAAAAACCTTTTCCTGCTTCAGTAGCTGAAAGATTTTGTTGCATGTAAAATTTTGAAAGCAATTAATACGTATGCATGTACTCGTATATGTGTGTGTATGTATGCATACCATAAATATTGTGTAGCTTTTTACAATGGCCTCTTAGCTATAACGGTTTTAATGTAGTCTCTTCTCTATAAAGTGGATGGCTGGTGTTTTTGTTCTTACTTTATGTTGTTTACATATTATTTAAATAGAGAGTTCAATTGACTTTGAAGAGTAAAGTATGCTGTATGCATTCATTTGTGTATATAAAAATATGTGTGTGTGAGAATATTGTTTTAAGGTTTTCCTTATAACACCATTGTTTATAGTTGTAAATTAAGAGCATGGGAAAGCTGATGCACTATGTTCATTACAAACAGCCTTTGTTTATTTTGTATTTTTTTTTCTCAATTTTATATACTTTTGTGTGTTATGACTGATAATGGTTCATTTTAATTTACTTCGAATGTGTTAAAAAAATGTACGTTTAAAGCAATAAACTTTTAAATTTGCTTATGAATTAAAACAAAAATTAAATTTTTTCTTTAAAATATCTTTTGAATAATTACAAATCTTTCACTAGGTAAACAACACTTCATTATCACTACATTCATGTACTCTATGGGAACCAAAAAATTATATCTGCATCAATGATGAATACGCTACCCTAAAAGAATGCTATAGTATTTTAGTGCCTGTATAAATGTTTCTTTGTTTGAAGAAACTACTGTAGACATAAGTTCGTTTGAAGGCCAGCCAGACCTCGAAAACCTTTTCTATAAATTTTTAATCATTTATCATTTTTATAAAAATATTATAGATGATAACATTTTTTTTATACGCAACTTATAACAAATGAGTTATTTTTTAACATAATTTTTTTATAGAGAATTTATGATTGACGAAATTTTTCTATAGAAACCTTATGACTGACGATTTTTTTTATAGAAAAATATTATGACTGATTACTTATGAAAATTTTCTACACAAAAATTTTATCTGATGAAAATTTTCTATAACAAAATTTTATCTGATGAAAATTTTCTATAACAAAATTTTATCTGATGAAAATTTTCTATAACAAAATTTTATCTGATAAAAATTTTCTACACAAAAATTTTGTCTGATGAAAATTTCCTATAAAAATTTTCTGTGATGAAAATTATCTGTACAAAAAATTTATCTGATGAAAATTTTCTATACAAAAATTTTATCTGATGAAAATTTTCTACACAAAAATTTTGTCTGATGAAAATTATCTGTACAAAAAATTTGTCTGATGAAAATTTTCTATAAAAAAATTTTCTGTGATGAATATTTTCTATACAAAAATTTTATCTGCTGAAAATTTTCTACACAAAAATTTTGTCTGATGAAAATTATCTGTACAAAAAATTTGTCTGATGAAAATTTTCTATACAAAACATTTGTCTGATGAAAATTTTCTATACAAAAATTTTATCTGATGAAAATTTTCTATAAAAAAATTTTATCTGATGAAAATTTTCTATACAATAATTTTGTGTGATGAAAATTTTCTATACAAAAATTTTGTATCATGAAAATTTTCTATACAAAAATTTTGTGTGATGAAAATTTTCCATACAGAAATTTGGTGTGATGAAAATTTTCTAAACAAAAATTTTGTGTAATGAAAATTATCTACACAAAAATTTTTTGTAATGAAATGCAGACATTTTGCGTGGTGTATATTTTCTATACTAAAATTTTTTAATAGAAAAAATTTGTCTGATGGAATTTTTTTATAGAAAAAATTTGTCTGCTGGAAAATTTTTTATAGAAATATTTATCTGATGGAAATTTTCTATAAAAAACTTTTGTCTGATGAAAAATTCTATAAAAAAAATTTTGCCTGATGGAAAATTTTTTATAGAAAAAATTTGTCTGATCGAGATTTTCTATAAAAAAACTTTGTTTGATAAAAATTTTCTATAGAAAAACATTGTATACCGAAAAAAATTTTCTATAGAAATTTTTATAGAAAAATTAATACTGAAAGCAAAAGTTAAAATTGCGTTACTATAGGGCAACCCTTTATATTTAAATTCTGTTTAATTTTTTTTCATTTACAGGACACACAAGCTGTGTGCATACTGCGGTTCTAGAAAAGATTACATGCGTGTAAAAGCGTTGACTATTGGGGCACATTTCAATTATAAATTATACTTTTCCTAATTGCTGCAATAGCGTACATAGTTTTACTGACACTGTAGAAATTCGATGCCTTCATATCACTGTTAAAAAAATGCTATATTTGTTATCATGGCACTTGTCTAACACACATTGGTATTATTCTAATGGCTATAGTAATACAACTTAAGTGAAAATGTTTACATTATATCTATTACATTAATGAGATAGAGTGCTGTAATACACGGAGAAACATTGTAGAGAAAACTTTATATTTTCTTCAAATATTTTCTTAAGTAACAACATTCTTTAACAATTATGAAAACACGATCCTTATGTTATTACAAAAACAGATAAAACAGAGCTGTATTCAAAGGAGAAAACATTAACACGGCGAAGTAGAAAACAAACATGTTACCCAAACGAAAACAAGAACAATGTTAACAGGAGAATCCCAAACACTCAGGCAAAAAGTGAGCAAGCAGCAGCAGGCAGGCAAAAATAAAAAGGCAACAGTAGCAAGTTTATGGCATAAAAGATAACCGCGCCCTTGATAAAAATTTTAGTTCTTTAAACCAAAAAAGCAATGCAATTATTGTTGATTTATTAAAATGGTTTTAAAAAAAATAATAATAACTTACACTTTTTGTTTCAGACATCTTTTAATTTATTCAGTAACTTGAAAACGAATTTTATTATTTTGTGCTATTTTTTAACACAAGAATTTTTATGCTGATTAAATATGCTTTATATTATTTTAAAGAAAACACACACAAATATATATGTATAATATATAGAATAAACGGTAAATAAATGCTAATTTTGTTTAGCTGTTAATTTCTTTTAGTAAATTTTAAAGTAAAACATAAGTCACTAAAAACACACAGAGAAAACATACGCACAAACAAGAATTTAAACAACAATTGATACACGGGCAGTGTAATAAACGATGACACACAATTTTGTTTTTTTTTATCAGAAAACAATATTTCTTTTTCTTTTCTTTCCTCCTTTCTGTTTTACTTTCATGTACAATATTTTGTTCAGATAAAATATTATAACAAAATGTTAATATGAAAATAAATAAATCATAGCAAAGGATTGTGTTACTTTTTTATGCAAAACTCTTAACACTTCTAAAACAATATTATCAACTATAAAGTATCTTCTTGTTAAATTTCTTTTCTATAATAAAAGACCCGGCTTCTTGTTGAATTAAACAAAATCTCAAAAAATTATAATAATATTGTTACAACAACAGCTTACAACCAATCACAATGAATGCATTTTCTCAACTGTTAGTTTAATTCGCCGCAGCAGGTTAAGATGAATTGTAATAAAGATGCCAGACAATTTATATAGAACGTGTAATATACAAGCTAATTAAATTTATATATTATAAAGTTCATAAAATTCCAAGTACAAGGCACCGAGATCGGAATTAGGGTATGAATCTCAACCAACACAAAATATAATTAAAGGGACGTTTCTCTTACATGTAGACATTAAATTATTCTTGTGGCATGAAATTTATAATAAGAACGCTTTCAGCGTAGAATTTATCAAGAATATATCATGATATAATCTGTCAAAGTAACACATATAGCTACGAATTAATGGCTTTCATTTTTTTTCCTTTTTAACTTACTAAATATTTAATAACTTAATTAAAAACACTGAAATTTACATTAAGAAATATTTTCATAAATTTATTGCAACAAAAATAAAGAAGATTTGCATATATTATACAAAATTAACTTAAATAAACCCCGAAATGATAAACAAATTTCATGAGATTATTATGAGAATGTATCCCTTGTATCGTTTGTACTTAGTTCGAATTTCTAACAAGCCATTTTCGCATATTTTTTATTATTTGAGATGTGTTAGGTTTTATAATATCTGTATTTTTGATATAAAACTAAAACTAGGCTTTCTTTGTAAACTTCTCAATTTTAAGCAAATTTACTAAAATTTAAATATATAAAAATCATAGATTTATTTGTCTTTATACATAAATTTTCTAGTGAAAACTTTGTTTTTTGTAAAAATTCCAAATATTAAAAAAAAATTTACATATATAATTTCCGTAAATTTTTTTTTGTCTTTCCAGAACTTTCTGAAGCCGCCAGTTGAGTTAGAAACCTGAAAATTGGTATACTTATAGTACTAACCGCAAGAAAGAACCTAACGTAGCCGGATTTTCGGTCTGGGGGCTGCGAGGCATGGTAAGAACCATTTTTGAGATTATACAGTTTTTACACCTTCCTCATTCCTCATTTGTTTGCCATTCCAGAATTTTCTCTAGCCATCGGCGTTTATTCCAAGAATAGATCTTGCTCCCATAAATCCACATCTTCCATTCATTTTGCACAGAACACAATTCCCAATAAAGCTGGCCTTTTCCATTACTATTAATAAAGTACAGGGTCAAACATTACAAAAGGTAAGGGTATATTTACCAAAGCCAGTCTTTATTCATGGTCAGCTGTATATTGCATTGTCAAGGGTAAGAGTCATAGATGATGTTAAGGTTAAGGTGATTTATGAAGGCGGAAAGCAGGTTATGCTTTGTGAGAAAAGTAGCGATATCTTTACAAAAATTATTGTATACAAAGAAATTTTTTAATTATTTTTTTCCATATAAATCTGTTTTATAAAGTTTTAATTTTTTTAAGTTGCCTTTATAAAAAAAACATATAGTAATGCCTGTCATGTTCACACGGGCAGCAAATATCGAGGTTCGATCTCCGATTCGTGGTTTGCGATCGAATCTTGATTGAAATAGCATGGTTCGCCATACAAAAATATGAGAGCGAACCTAGCAGGCTCATTGTGAACTACGAAAAAATACTGTCTTTTCTTATATTAACAACAAATTATCGTTTGTTTATCTGCTCTATTTGTCAAAACCTGTAAAGAATGAAAAAATCAAAACACAAAGTGCAAAATAAGCATCCATACATATAAAAATTGAAATAAAAAGTTAAAATATTCAAAAATGAATATATGAATTATATTTTTTTATTATTTTAAACAATCAAAACTCGCGGAAAATATATATGTATGTGTGTGCATGTAATAGTTAAACGTCAAAACGAAACAAGAAAAACATCGTGTGAACACCACGGCTCGCTATTGTGGTTTAGAGAGCGAAACAAGTAGTTCATTTTACCGTCTGAACATAGTATAAATAAGAATTTTAATAACAATTGATACACAGACATTGTAACAAGCCATGATACACAATTGTCAGAAAACATTTCTTCTGAAAGCATTTTCCCAGCTGTAAGTTCATTTCGCCGCAAGAACTAACATAGATGTCAGATATTGATTTTAATAATTTCAAAACTAAAGGAAAAATTATGACTGTATTTTTTATTGATTTCAATGGCGAAATCTTAAGAACTGTGTGTAGCGACCCGGGAAATCCATTTATTTTACATATCATAGTAGATATATGAAAAGCAATGCCAAATTTAAATTTTTAACAGGCCGCCGAATATTTAATAAAACTCGTCTAAAAATAATCACAACATTTATCTGGCAGCACATGCTTCTTTATTTGCTGTTTTCTTTTACGCACTTTCAAAGAATAACTCAGCTGTTTATTATTTTTGTTTTGTTATATTCTAAACTAATTATTCGGAATTAAGTTAAATAATTAAAACTTTAAAATGCGTTTTAACCAAATAATGCGCATTTGCTGTAGCTATCGCGAATATTCTTCGGCTAAACATCAGTATGTACCTAAACACCAGCCTGTTTTAGAAAAGGATGTTAAGAAATTAGAGGATTTTCTTATAAATAAACCGAATATAGTAGTCTTAACAGGAGCAGGTATTTCAACAGAATCAGGTAATAAATTTGATGGTGTTTGTAGATATCTATATATAACATTTTAAAGGTTTTTGTTTGTAAAACAGGAATACCAGATTATCGCTCGGCGGATGTTGGATTATATGCCCGCACTAATCACCAGCCTACCCAACATATGGAATTTATTAAATCTGCCCATGTACGTCGTCGCTATTGGGCTCGCAATTTTGTTGGTTGGCCTAACTTCTCAGCCACCGAACCTAATGCCACCCATTATGCATTAGCACGTTTTGAGCGTGAGGCTCGTATTCAGGCTGTAGTTACACAAAATGTAGATCGCCTGCATACGAAGGCCGGCACAAAAAATGTTGTAGAATTACATGGCTCTGGTTATGTCGTTAAATGTATGACATGTGATTATCGTATCGATCGACATGAATTTCAAACAATTTTGAATGCCTTGAATCCAGAATTTAAAGATGCTCCAGATATGGTACGTCCAGATGGTGATGTAGAAATACCTCAAGAATATGTAGACAATTTTCGTATACCTCCCTGCCCACATTGTGGCGGCCATTTAAAACCAGAAATCGTATTTTTTGGTGACAATGTGCCAAAAGATCGAATTAATTTGATAGCAGAAATGATTTATAATAGTGATGGATTGTTAGTGCTGGGTTCTAGTCTTTTAGTATTTTCCGGTTATCGTATGATTTTACAAACAAAAGATTTAAATTTACCGGTTGCTATAGTTAATATAGGCGAGACAAGGGCAGATCATTTGGCTGATATTAAATTATCGGCGAAATGTGGAGATGTTATACCAAAATTGTTTGATTTTAGAAAATAAATTATTGTAAAATATGTATTAATTGTTTTAGCTTAATTTATATTAAAAACAATTTGTAAAATCTAAGGAAAAAGAATAATAAAAAAATAATTCAAATTTATAATAAATATTTAAATATACTAACATCTGTGTTATAGTTCTGTTTGGTTTTCATTTGAAAATATATGTCCATTTTCGAATTCGAAATCAGAAGCTTCATTGCCTTAAAAGAGCAATCCCTAATTTATCGTTATTAAAATTGAAAAAAGAAAACAAATAATTATCCATTTTTTACATGCTATTTTTATTATAACTAAAAAATTACATTTAATTATTAACATATGTTTAGGCATAAAAGAAATGATTTAATTGTTAAAACTATTCGTTTAATATCTTATTAAAACAAGCTTACATGACGAAAACTTTTTCGATTTTCGGTGTCGTAAATTTTGTATTAGTTATGGGACATACGACTACACCATTTTCCTTGGTAATTTCCGGTATAGCCAATTGGCCAAAGATTTGTCCGTTGGGTAGCATCATTGGCAAATTATGTTCGTTAAGCGGAAGACCCGTCATTCTGCAAATGAGGCGACTTTGAACACAATGAGAGTATGGCAAGTTAGTGGCAATTTTGTTGAAATCTTCTTGACAAACTGGACAATTTAAGTTTTTACAGTTCTCTGAATAACATTGAGGTGTTTTTAACGAGGACAATCCTGCTTGCACAGCTATGCTAAGTAGAGACTGGGAGGATATTTGAAACAAACGATAATTTTCATTGCGAAACTTTAAAACTAAATCCTTCCATCTACCACAATCAAACAAACTTCTATAGGGCTCAATTGTTGTGTTCGGCTGATAGGCTAATAGTGCCATGCACTCACAAATCTCTTTAATTTGGGTTTTTTCAAATGCCGGAAAATGCTTTCTTGCATGAATGACTGCATCTGTTCGTAAATTTTTTCGTACCAGTTCCACAAATTCCTGTACTCTTAAATTAAATTCTATATTCGAATTAATTCTTCTCAATTTGGATTTGTTGTCTATGCACCATAAAATGCACTTGGTTGTTTTAAAGCTAAGCAAGTCCTCTTCAACTTCACGAGATGTATGGAAAATATCTAAATTTGTAAGATGTCTGATATCTGAATGATCCGATAAACGATTTGCTGTCTCATAATAGCCCATTCTTAGTAAATGTTCTATGACCATACGATCCATACGCATTCTCTTCCACTGATCAATTGAAGCATGCCAAATATCCATATCGGAACTTGTTTCTGGCTGCGCTATGCCCTTAAGGTGACCCAATTTTTTCTTGCATACAAATGCAGCATTTAATTCCTCGTTTATACTCTCCTCTGACTTACGTTTTAAAACCTGCAGCCGTTGCACAACATTTCCAACCATTTTGCTTACATCCGAAACAGTGGGGTGTGTAGCCAGGGTCTTCTCAACATCTCTGGAAATATTTTGTATTTGATCAACTTCTCTATCGATTGTTTTCTGAGCTATACGAAATTTTTTATTTATTATTTCATATGGCACTTTTAAAGTTGAGTGCTCTAATGACTTTATCTCCGACATTTTGTTGGTCTGCGTAGCAAAAAAAAAAAATTTAATTATATGTTAACGCTATAAGCAGGACAAAGAAAAATTAATAAATTATAAAAGTGGTAAAGTGTTGAATATTTAGCTACCGATTATTAATTGTTTGCTTAACGTTTTCCGAGTCGTAGTTTATAGAAGTAGGGACAAAATTAATGTTAGTTAAGGAAAATTAATTTTCATATGCCATAATAAAGACACACACAAAAGTAATTTTACTTATTAATTTGTTTATTAATAATTAAATAATATTTTATACTTTGAGTAACTCAGAAAACTGAGAGTAGTCATCATAGAGCAACACTAGCAGAGAGCCCCTACAGCTACATGGCTGCTTTTTTTGGTAGTTTTTAGGTCAGTACTTAAATACATGATAAAAACGCCAAAATTAATAAAAGTAGAGATTTTATTTCATAAGTAAATTTATCGAATTTATTTTATTAGATGGATTAGTGTGGAATAATATTGCAAATAAAAATCAGTTTTTCTGTATGTTTTTTTGGTTTTAAAATCGATACAATACAAAGTTAACGTTTCGCTTTTTGCAGATATGTAGCAATGTCAACCTTAATGTCAGTTTACACTATGAAAGTTCACTTGTATAAGAATTTTTTTTATTGCTAAGTAATAAGAATTTCGTTTTCTAATTCATTAGATTTTGTTGTTGTTCAAAATCCTTTAAAAACCTAATATTATTTAATCGCAAGCAAAGTGACATAGGTTTTGGTGTTAGTCGTTGTTAATACCATAGATAACTGAGTATTTTCAATAACATTCATTATTCTGGGTACGATACTGCTAATTTTTACCAGCCACATGAATAATTTTCGTGTGTAGCTGTAGTGGCTGTAAACAAAAAGCAAATTGCATTATTAAAAAAGTAATCGGCTCTGTGTAGCTTAAGAGTTAGTGAAGTATACGTTGTGACGATTAAATTCTTTCTTACGTCTCAATAAACGAAGTTTTGAAATACAGCATTACTTCCTGGCAAGCAGCCAAAAACAATGTAGAATTAGTTAAAACTATAACATTCTTGAACACATGGAAATCTATAAAACAAAAACTTTGAACAGTGACTTTATAAATGAACAGGTAAACACGACTTTAGACACAATTTTCACACCATTAAAACTACTCATGCAAACGAACAAACGAAAAACACCCTCAGGCGGACACATGTACCTAGGTAATAGTAAAAGACAGAGGTATTAATAAATTTACTTTGTATAAAAAGGCCAGGTGGCTGGCATTCTGCCTACCTGAATAAAAACGAACTTAACAACAGAACTATCTGAACGCCAACACTGGCTCACCATTACTAATTACACCGCGGCTTGATAATGATGTTTTCACATCGAAAGCGCTCGTCTTCAACTTCAAAACAGCTAGATAAGACGGAAAATGGCAACAGTATTTTGTTTACTGGCGGAAAAAAAAATAAACAACATAATATATTGTTACGTTTATACCTTTTATAAACGTTTTGTTGTGAGTTCTTTATTGCAAAGTAAATAACACCAGATTTTAGAGTTTTGAAATTAATTAAAAGTTTATTTACTTTAACTACACACAAAGTTGGTAATACAGAAAAATTTACTTAAGATGCACGTCTTTACTTTACGAGGTTTATTTTTCTACTAACTAACTCACTATCCACTCAGACGCTGCCTTTTTATATTTGTCCACTAGAGGTGTAGATAATTTAAGAATTTTTTACTCCTTTTGTATTACATTTTGTTGGTGTATGTTGGCTATTCAATGTATGCATAGGCGCCTGTATGGCTGTGTGTATTTTTGTTTTTATGCTGATAAAGTTTCTTCCTGGAATTTATTTTAAGATAAATGTTGTTGTCTTGCAATAAAGTAGTTTACTTTATTGCTTAATTATTTTCTTTTTAAACTTAAGCAAGACGCATCTGTAATAATATGACCCCTTTCAGACAGGCAAATTTTACTTTGACAAAGTTTTTTTAATTTTCTTTTAAACTTTCTTTGGTGTTCAAACACAAAAAGTTTTCTTTTACAAATTTTGTTTTAGTCAATGTAATCTGTAATGTAATCTGTGTATAAGTACAACTGTGTATAAGCGACGAAAGAAAAACAAAGCAACTTTGCGAGTATATCAAAGTCTGTACTCTCAATCATGCTTTCTCCCTCGCTCTCACATAAAATCAAAACTTTGCAAAATAAAATTTGCCTGTCTGAAAGGGGTCTATTTAAGATTATTTTGTTCCTTACGTTTCAATAACGGGAATTTTGAAATATGGCATCACTTATTGGTAACCAGCAAAAGCAATAATTACAAACATATGGCATTATCACGTCTTAATTTTATCCATAGATAAAATTGACAGCTGCAGCTGTTTTTTGTGGTTGAAAAATATTTCAATATTACACATCGTCACAAACAATTCAGTTAAATTAGGAAAATACACAAGATTTTTTTAAAAACAAAAAGTCACATAATACCCTCAACGATAGGCATAACTTTTGGACCGTAAAATGTATTTAAAAGTTGTTGCTAATTAAATTTTAAAACGAAATCTTTCAACCATGACGAATTTTTCTTTCTTTCAGATATACAAAGTAAAGAAACAGCAAGGAAAAGGGACTTGAATGATTATCTAATAGAAAAAAAGGCAACAGCCAGGAAAACAATACAAAATACAAAAAGTGTAAATCAAAACAAACAAACAAACAAATGCAAAACTTTTTTTTTAGCCAACTTGTTTGGGAGACAAGCTGAACAATTTCAATGTTTTGGCAAGAGAAAGCCGCACAAAGCGGTGATAAGTTTGAATAATAAAACAAAAAAAACCTTAAAATAAGCAAAAATAGCACTACGAGATATGTAGGGGTGTGTGTTATTTGTTTGTACATATATAAATTATAACGCAATTAATAATTTACCTTGAAGAAAAAATATATAAATAAATAAATAAAGGCTCTTGCAAAGTCCTGTGTGTAGAGCTTAGATTTTTTTTGGTTTGTTTAGCAGTTGCCAAGAAAGTATGTCTGTTCGTCTGTTAACTACACGACTAGTTAAACATGGTCGTTTTTTGCTTCAGACCTATTGGAAACGAGATATACACACCAACATTATTGAACAAAATCAAACACGAACTACACGTCCACAGCGTATACCATCTGTAGCTGCTGCTGCAGGAAAGGCAAGTTATAGAAAAATAATATTCGAATTTGTGTAAATTAATTTATTTTATCTGTATCTAGAAATATGCCGCGAAATCTGCCTTAAATTCTCTGGGGAGTTCATCAGGCTCCACATCCGCTACCGGCCAGCTGGCAGCTAGTGTGCCAAAGTCAGCGGGCATTTTTCGTTTTGGTCAACATGCTCGTAAATTATTTATTGATAATATTTTAAATCGTGTTACCACCACCTATTCAGCTGAGTTGCGTAGTCAGGCTACCAAAAAACTATTCTATGGAGATTCGGCGCCTTTTTTTGCCTTAATCGGTGTTAGTTTAGCATCGGGCGCTGGTGTATTAACGAAAGAAGACGAATTAGAAGGAGTTTGCTGGGAAATACGAGAAGCTGCTCATCGCCTGCAAAATTCCTGGAATTATGATGAAATTTCGGAAACATTAGATTCGAATTTTACTATCGATAAACTTGCTATTGGACCGGCCATAGCTAAAGGTTGTGCAGCTGTAGTTTATGCCGCCTCCTTAAAAAATCAACCAGATAGCAGTTTAGATAGCACAACACAGACTTTGACTGATTCTTCAGCTTCAGCTTCGTCTTCATTTTTGGATGTTAGCTCTTCACCGGAACATAAGCCAACAACAGTACAGCAGCAGTCGTATCGTTTCGAATTTATATCGCCTTTACAAAATATGTCCAGATTCGTGCATAACTTTGGTGGTTCGATTGATAATTTGCAAACCTTTAGTCAAACATCGGCAGCCACCCAGTTTGAAATGGCCTTAAGAGCTTCCAAAACGAAAGAACATCAAACGGAAGAAATAAAAGATTTGAAATTGTCTTCGAAGGGAAATGATAATTTCTCTGGTGTCAGCAGTGGAGTAGCAGGTGTGGTAAGTGTTTTTTTTGTGTACTTTTAAAAGAAAATTATTTTAAAATAATTAAAAAATATTTCAAGCAAACTATGGATACTAATAACAGCGCCAGCATACGCAGCTATCCTTTGGCCTTAAAAATGATGTTTAACTATGACATTCAAAGTAATGCCATGGCCATTTTGCGAGCCATGTATAAAGAAACTGTACCTGCCCGCCAACGTTATATGAATGAGGCGGCCGAGTCTTGGGAGCAGCATATACAAGATCAAACTTTAATTTTACCTCCTCATCCTAATATTGTGTGCATGTATGGCTTTTTTTGTGATGAAGTGGGAAATTTTCCAGATGGTCATCTTTTATATCCCATAGCCCAGCCCCAACGTATTAATCCCAATGGCTATGGTCGCAATATGTCTTTGTATTTGTTGATGAAACGTTATGACTACAGTTTAAAGGCATTTTTGGATTCGCATCAATTAACCACAAGAACGAAATTGTTGTTATTTACACAATTATTGGAGGCTGTAGCCCATATTAATCGCCATGGTATTGCCCATCGTGATTTGAAGTCGGATAATATTTTAATAGAACTAAATGACGATGATTCTCCTCCCATATTGGTTTTATCTGACTTTGGCTGCTGTCTGGCAGATAAAGTACATGGCCTACAACTACCTTATACCTCCTATGACATAGACAAGGGCGGTAATGCAGCTCTAATGGCTCCGGAAATAATTAATAAAATGCCGGGACCGTTTAATGTTTTGAATTATAGCAAAGCTGATTTGTGGGCTAGCGGTGCCATAGCCTATGAAATATTTGGCCTACACAATCCCTTTTATTCCTCTAGCGGTGGTCTTAATGTCAAAGAAACCTTTTCCTTGCGCAATTCCGATTATAAAAATGAAGATTTACCAGCTTTGCCGGAGGAATGTCCAGCCTTAGTACAGCAATTGATTTACAATATTTTATCAACGAATCCTTCGAAACGTGTTAGCCCTGATATTGCAGCTAATATAATGCAGTTATTTTTATGGGCTCCTTCACACTGGCTTAAACTGGGTGGCATGCCAAATAGCCGTGAAGTAAGTTTTTTACTGCTTGTTGTTAATGAAATTTATATTTGAAAACTGAGTTTTTTTATTTAGATTCTACAATGGCTTCTATCCTTAACCACCAAACTAATGTGTGAATCCAAAATGGATTTTGGTGTTAACTCTGTCAATATATCGTCTTTTAACTATCAGCAGTCTGGACGCCGTACTTATGTGGAATATCTTTTGATAAGTAGTTTTCTTTCCAGAGCTCGTTTGCGTCGTATTAGAGGTGCTCTTAATTGGATACAAACTGTTGTCTGAAGTGATCAACTCTACTCTTAACATATAATTCTCTTAACAATTTGAGTTAATCACTTTTAATTACAACATACATATATATTTTGATATTTTATTTTTTTTTTTAATTTATGTTATGAAAACAAAACAAAAGAACACAAACAAATGTAAGAGAATATAACTTAAGTAAAGTGTTGTTTGGTCTGAAAACATGTGTGATATCTTTGGGAAATATTTGTTAAAATCCTTAATATAAATATATTAACAAAAAAACAAAACGAAAAGAATAACTTAACAAAAATACTAAATTTAATCCAAGTTTGTGGTTGAAAATTATTTTTTTTCTGCTTCAAATTTCTTTTATGAGCATAACAATTAAACAATAAATGATAATAAAATTAAAGAAACTAAATAAAGAAAAATATCCCTAAAATGCTTTAAAGCTGCAAATAATCTATTTCTTAAAAGCTTAAGATTTTATGGAATTTTCCATACACCTGAACTTCGCTAAGAATGAATTGAACAAAATGAAATTTTTAAACTATTTTTAAATCCTATAAAAATTAATTACACACACACACACACATTTGTAAAAAATTATATTTCTTTTAACAAAAAAATTTTAATGTGGCAAAATTTTGTATCGACAAGAAATCCAAACAAAAATTGTCCAAAATATTTT
The DNA here is from genome assembly GCA_030448955.1 of Trichopoda pennipes. NCBI lineage: Eukaryota > Metazoa > Arthropoda > Insecta > Diptera > Tachinidae > Trichopoda > Trichopoda pennipes. The sequence goes on along the minus strand of JASKUP010000056.1, from coordinate 1,853,174 downwards.
TAATAAAAATATTTAAAGTTTCCAATTATTGCGTTTCAATTAAACAGGCTCTTAAAATTGGTCTTAAAGCTGGTAATTGTTGCGTTTCAATTAAACAGGCCCTTTAAATCAGTACCCTTTATTTGGTATACAAATAGAAAGTCGGCTCTCAAATTTATATTCATTTTTAATTCTCTTTTTCTTGAAACGAAGACTTAGAAAACAAACTTATGATGGTTTGTTTACAATAAAATAACGGAACATGCTGGCAAATAATTTTTAAGCATGAAAAATAAACAACAAAAATCAGAGTCAACTGTTTAAAAAGAAGAACGCAAAATAATAATAATTTTAAGAAAATATTACCACTTACTTCAGTAGACTGGAGAAATAAAAAAAAACAGTTAAACCAATGAGCCAAGATGCGTATAACCTCAAACACTTTGGAATGCGATGCTGAGAAATGATCACTTTTTAAAATAAATAAAGACAACTCCAATTCTTCTACAACAAAAACCGCGAAAAAATATAACTGTCATGGTGCCCTTAAAATTTGAAGATTAAGTGACTTAAATTTGCCAAAAAACGACAAAAAAGGCAAAATGACTTCTGTGATTGAGTACTTTTTACGGATGAAAGCAAATTTAAAATCTATGGCAACGATGAAACGTGTCGAGTGTGTAGAAAGTCAAATAAAGAGTTTAAAGGGCGCTACTGAGGTTGGAAATTTACATATAGGGATGGAAACTCCTACTCAGTTAACGAATATAAATCCCAGTAAGGAACCACACAGATCATTAGGTCCATCCATTAGGAAAAGGCAAGAACAAAGAAATGAATGGTTTAAAATTCCACATGATTTGATTAATTCTATTGCAAGAACACCACAAGCCATAACTAAGAGCACACATATTGAGTATTAAAGTAGACGTTCTCAGTTATTATTTGAAGAGAAAAAGTACCACAGAGCTTTGAATTTTTAGGAATATAAAACCCAAAAGAATCTTTTTTTGTTTTTGTTGGTTTGGTAATTTTTTATTATTATGCCAACTTTAAGTTGGCAACACTTATTAACTGGCTGTCAAGTTTGATTTGGCATTTCAATATGAATAGACTAAGGCCTGAATAACGCTTCCAAATTGTGAAAGTTAAGCTTAAAACAAGATTGCCTCCTTCATCTCCATTTCCATAAGTAAAAAAAAACTGCCATATGTAGGGTGATGATAATCCTCAAATGTATGTTGTGCTTAATGGGCTGGTAGAGTCACTGGTCTATACGTCTTTAAAAACGATGGTGGTCAGTACGTTGCAATCTCTAGTCACTGGCATTTTCGTTCATTAATTGAACAAGGATAATGTTCAGGAGCTGTGATTTTGAACAGATGGCGCAACATGTCACACTGCTCGTAACACAAATAAATTGTTGTGGTGGTAAGGAAAGAAGAATCAGGTGGAGTATGGGGTCACAAAGGAGATCTGGATTAAGAGAAATATTTGTGCAGCGGTTGGGAGGATGATTTAATGGCATAACATCTGCCACTAATATATCTGGACTGTGTGCATTGTTTATTTTGTTTTGCGAATAATTTCTGGTTACTTTATTTTTGACAGATGATTCTTTTATGAACAGCGTACACAGTGAGAATTGTTGGAATTATTTGGAATATGTTACCGTTTAACAGCTACTTGGAAATCTTTGGAAATCTACGACTGTAACATAAATGTGTTTTGGATTCATGTAGTGGTCTACCAAAATGTGCGATTGAACGCCGCTAAAATATTTTCTGCGGGGACATGTGACTACTAGTGTCTGCCGCGAGGCCCGAAACGATTGATCAGTTGGAGGACAACATTCGCCGTGCCATTACTAATGTTATTTATATACGGCCACAAATGTCGGAAAAAGTCATATGTGCGTATATTGTCCGGATTTAATTGGCTATGATTTTACGTCATCCCGCGTCAAATTTGGTTTTGGCCATGAGCCATCTTCAGTGTTCCCTTCACTCTACAATAGTTGTTTTTTATTGTCTCCCAGCTGTCTTTATATAGTTTGTCTTGTTTGTGTCTTTCTCGGTGTTTGTGTTATTCTTACTGCCTTCGTCTCTCTCTTTTTTGTCTCTCTCTCTCTCTCTTTTCGTTTGTTTCTTTCAAACTAATTTGTCTATTCCTCTCTGTCTGTGTCGCTCTCTCCCTTTTCATTCGTCTCTCTTTCTACCTAAATCATTTCACGCTCATGCTTGTTATTCGTTCGTGTATTTATGGGAGCCTATTTGGTATAGACAGAAGAGAACTCTGAAGATGACTCATACCCGAAACCGGTCTGTTTGCAAACCAATTTTGACGCGGAATGACGTAAAATCATACCCAAAAAAAAAGTCATCGAAAATTTGGCCTTTAGAGTAAACTATGTCCGAGCCAACCGGAACAGTCATATGCTAGAATGCCAATGCACATTAGAGGCAGTTGGCGGCTGGCGGCGAATTTATGGCGTGTGCGTATTTTTGAAGTGATCAACGCTCAATATTTACGTAAAAGCGATACCATATAATATCAAAACACAGTGTACAAAAAAACTAAATGCATTGAATGAATGAATACACAAAAATTCATTCAAGTCGATCCAGTCGTGTAGTTGCAGTGGAATTGAATAACCTGCATACCGACTGCAGCGCCATCTGCCGGGCTGGTTTGTGAATATAAACCATCCAAGGCGCCACCCGGGGCGCCCCCCAAACGCATACAAAAAAATTTATGCAAATCGGTCCAGCCGTTTAGGAGGAGTTCAGTCACAAACACACGTACAGTAGAATTATATATATAAAGATTTTAATAATAATCAATTATTTTTATTTTCTTATTTGCTATTATTTGTTTTTATCTAATTTTTGTTTTACTTGTTGTTAAAACAAACAAATAAAGAACTCAACTCAAAGAATCTCGTGTGTATCCAAAACGCATAGTGGGCTGAATTGAAAATGATTTGTAAAATTAAAAAAAATAATTCCCTCAATTCCTAATAAAGTGCTAAAATTGAAAGAAATAGTATTTTTGGTTCTCTTTTTAGTTACACACACCAACAAAACACAGCACAACACAATGCCGGGTTTGCATCCCGACTTTTTTATTGTTTTCAATTCATAACCGTTATACGTTTCTCTTGCTCTTGTGTTGCTCTTTGAATTTGTCACAATGCTATAAAACGAGCTCAGAGCTCATATAAAATAATTTACCGTTAAATAACATTTGTATAGATTAAAGCAACTATCTTCAACATTACAACAACAACAATTTATTAAAGTTCACAACCTGTAATATTTAATTCCTCATTAACATTAAGATGCCGGTGCAAAATTTATTCAAAGCGTTTAAAACAAATATTTCGAATTTATGAGTCATTCATTGTAAACAAAACAAAACCCACACACGCTCACATACACAAATACAAATTAAAATTGAAAAAGATTTTTTCTAAGTGCATGTGAAATGTTTATTTATTTTCATTTAGCGTGATTTCATCCAAAAAAATTCTTTTTAGAAAAATGAGAAAAATATGCCAAAAAATAATTTCACAAAAAAACACAAAATAATAATAAAAATAAAAATACAAAAATGTATTTAATTAATTTAAGATCCAATGTCATGCGTGATAAGATTTAAATCAATATCTAGCTGTATAAGCCATAACCTGATGGTGGATCAAACCCCTGGGGTGTTATGTAGCGTCACCCACTCCCTAGGAAGCCGTCGGATATCTCTATCCTCTAATCACTCCTAAATAAAATTTAGGAAGTACGGAGCAGGGGCGCCACCCCCACTCCTTGCTTAAATGAATGAATAATCCTGGCCCCTTAATTATTTCATGAGGGCTTGTGAAAATACAACCACACTAAGGGGCCAAACTCAATAATCAATCAGAAAACAGCAACAGCTGAACTCTGCGGCTTACTGATTCCCGTGTCCAGTTGGCGCCTGCTAGCCCTTAGGGGACTTCCTTTTATCCCTGGTGACACTCGATCCGGGGGCACATGATAGTCTTTATGGATCCTACTACTTTCATCTAGGCTGGTGTCTTGCGGGGTAAAAGGGAGCCCAGGCCCCTTCAAGGCTAGTAGGAGTCACCTGGACAATTCACTATATTTCCACGGGAAACAGTGGCCCGCAGAGTTCCGCTATTTGTCTCTTTAGGCATTTAGCTGTTCTCTGGCTGATTATTGAGGTACGCCTTTCGGGAGTATCGTGGTGGCTGTGTGTTTCGAGGCCCTCTTGAGAGTTTTTGGGTCGGATCATTCACAATGAACACAATACCCCCCGGGAGCACATGTATATGGTCTTTATAGAACTTCGACTATCTAGACACAGTGCAACTGGGGGAAAAAGGGAGCCCAGTCCCCTGAAGTCAGCAGGGGTACAACTAGAAACTCCACTTTATTTCCACGGGAATCAGTGACCCGCAGAGTTCCGTTATTTGTCTCTTTAGACACTTAACTGTTCTCTGGCTGATTATTGAGGTATATGGGAGTATCGTGGTGGTTGTGGTTTCGCGGCCCCATAACAGTATAATGGTTATTATAGTGGCCAGGATCATCTCACTGTTAATGACACCCTAAGTGAATGGTCCAGTCCAGTGAGCATGCTAGACATGTGTTCTGGACAGGAGTTGGAAAGTCTCCAACTCTTAAGCAAGGAGTGATGATTTGCAGCCCTGCTCTGGAATCATCGAAGTTGCAACTAGAAAGTTCTGTTGCATAGAATTATAGCTTCGGCTTTCTAGGACGAGCATGACGTTCCAAATTATGTAGTGGTTTGATTAAGGCTTCATGGCCAGGCGCGGATGTAAATTTAATCACACAATGAACACATTGAATGGTTCAGGTCCAGTGAGTATGAAAGCCTTCGTGTTCTTAATTATATTAAGCTTAATGCGTTCTGGACCAGGAGTTGGATTGTCTCCAACTCTTTAGCAAGGAGTGAAGGCTGCGGCCTACTTCGGTCTTTCGCAATTGCAACTAGGAGTGGCTCACTGCCGCTGCAGATGTAAATCGTATCACATCATCCCTGCTGACACATGTAATAATGATGAGTTTCCGGGGGGAAATCCAATGCCATGCGTGATAAGATTTACATCTGTACCTAGCTGTGTAATCCATAATCAGATGGTGGATCCTACCACTGTGGATGAAAAGTAGCTCATCCTTGCCTTAGAAGGCCTGCAGATACGTATATCCTCCAGTCACTCCTACTTGCAACTTCAAAAGCCCGGAGCAGGCCGCAGCCCTCACTACTTGCTGAAGAGTTGCAGACTATCCAACTCCTGGTTCAGAACGCATGAAGCTTAATAAAATTTAAGAACATAACGGCAATCATGCTTACTGGAGCTAGAACATTTATTGTGCTCATTGTGAATGATCCGTCCAACAAACTCAAACGAGAGCCTCGGAACCTCAACTACCACGATACTCCCGAAGGGCCAAACTCAATAATCAATCAGAGAACAGCTAAAAGGCTAAAAAGATAAAAAGCTGAATTCTGGGGCTTTATTGATTCCGGTGGAAATATAGTGGAATTGTCCAATTGGCTTCTGCTAGCTTTGAAGGGGACTAGGCTCCCTTTTACCCCCGTTGACACGTATCAATGTGCCCGCGGGGTATCCAATGCCATAACAAAAAGTAAATTCTTTTATACTTGCCTTTGGCCTGGTCAGTTAATATTCTATTCAGTTAATTTCTGAGTTTCCTTCTACTTTCATTCACCTATTTCATTCATCTCTTCTCTATCCCTTGCCTAAAGAATGTAGCACGGTACTTGACTAAATAGGCATTGTTGCCTGAAGTGCTACTTCTCTTTAAAACAAAAAAAAAATACAGGGTGTCCGTATGAGAAGGTATACTACTTTGGTTTGGCGCCATTTTGGTAAAAATTAGTCTTGATAGTAGACACGTGGCAAATTTATTATAAAACCAACGTGTTTTAATCGTTAAAATATTTTATCACAATCAATCATCGATTACTGTGACGATGATAAGTTACGTGAAATTTTTGGGAGAAACAACGTGCCAACAAAACGCACTCTTTATCTTGTAGTGAATGGCTTCGAAGGAAGAGGGCGTGCCCAAGCATAGACCATAACGTACTGCAAGATCGATTGAAAACGTTACAGCTGCTCAACAAAATGTTTAAAACAATCCGTGCTCAGGAGCTTGACCTTCAAAAAACAACTTTGGTCACAATTTTGCACAAGGAGTTGCAATTGTTTCCATTTAAGATTCAGTTCACACAAGAACTTCTTCCACAAGACCATTTACGCCCCCGTACATACACCAATAGGATGGATGTTACAGCTCGCCCTTGACAACCCCGATTTTCATGAAAAAATCATAATGAGTGACGACGCACATTTTCAGTTAAATGGATATGTGAATACACAGAATAGTCGGTTCTGTTGAATGGGAAACCCTCAAATTATTTAACAGTTAGATTTGCATCCATTAAAAGTGACAGTCTAGTGTACAATTTGGTCAGCAGGTACGTATGCCAATAGGATGTTACAGCCCGCCCATGACAATGCATGTTTTCATGAAAAAATTCTAATGAGTGACGAGGCGCATTTTCATTTGAATAAATATTAGAATAAACAGAATAGTCGATTCTAAGGAATGGGAAACCCTCAAATTATTCAACAGTCACCTTTGCATCCATTAAAAGTGATAGTCTGGGGTGCGCTTTGATGTTCGCACATTTTGTATCGAGCCTGTCGGCGACCAAATTCTTAATCGCAGTCTCTGACGGACGATTATGTTGTCCGAAAATATCACGAATTTTACGAAATGTAACTTTAACAGAACCACTATTTCGATAGTGGATTTTAATTATTTTAATGCGAGTTTTGTGCGAAAAAAAAGTAAAAAAAAAACTAAATGTCAAAATTAACATGTTATTGGTATTGCCATAATTGAAAAACAAAGTTCTTGTTGAAAATGCCGATAGAAGTAAAAATAGATTTCTGCCAACTCAATTTTTTATGACCACGAAACAATTGGTTTTAGCAAATAATTTCTAAATTATTTATTAAAATTAACAAACTCTTTAATTCAATTATTTATTGCCATTGTATATTAATATAAAGAGCCATTAAAATATTGTAGCTGTAGTTTAAGAGAATTTTTATATAAAAAATTCCTAAGATATTTATTCTCTTAAATCAGACTTTTTAATTCTAACAAAAAGTAAATTTCTCTCTTTGCTTAACATTAATTACACTGGAAGTGGCAGGTATAAAAGCTGTGTTGTTTTGAAAAACAAAATTTAGTTTTATAGCGGCAAGGATACGTAAATAATTGTTAAATAAATCTTAACAGTCCTCTTTGACAAGAAGTTAAGACAACAAAAAAAAAAGTGTACCTTTTAACTAACGGTATTTTTTTTCTTCTTTATAACAAAGAAAATATACTCGTATACAGTTACATACGTAAAACCAAGTAGAGTAACAACAAGCAAAATGTAAAAACAAAACAAATAAACATGAGAGGAGAGCCAATATATAAGTGTGCGTGTGTGTATGTATGCATTGTATGCAATATTGTGGTATAGTGTTTTGAATTACAGTACAGTAATAATAATAGTTAAATAAAAACAGCAACAACAAAAAAAAAATAATTGCAACTAATACAAGTATGTACTCTTAAATGGCAATGTAATTGAAAAACAACAAATAAAGAAATGATACACCACAGGGATTTTAAAGAGAGATAAATGTAAATAAATGCAAAATTGAATTTTTATAAACTGTTAAAAATGGTTGTGATGATGATGATAATGATGATGGTTGACTGAGTGAATTTAAAAAAAACAAAAACAAAGTGTATTAAGACAATGTATGAAAGTGAAATTTATTATTATATTTTTTGTTAAACTTATGGCTGTCACATGCAAATGCATTTTTATGAAAACATTTCAAAGTTAGTTTCTTGTTTCTTTTTTCAACAGTTTTCCGAAAAAGTGGTACACACAATAACATTATAAAAAACTACTCGCATATTGAAATAAAAATTTAATGTAAATGAAATTTAAAAGAATTTAATTTTAGTGAAGTATATATATTATAAATTTAAATTAAGAAAATATTTTAAATGAAATTCAAGCTTCAAGAAAATATAAAAATAATAATAAAAGAAAAAAAATTAATAAAAAATTATAATTTAATAATTACAAGTTAGAAAATATTTTCAAAGCAAAACACAATAAAATTAAAAGAAAATTTTAGTTTTATGTTTAGTAAATTAAATAAATGAATAAATAGAAATATTTCTTATTTAAATAATTATTCAAGCTTCAGCTTTAAGTTAAAGATTTAATTATAATTTCCTAATAATGAAAATAAAAATAGTTAATAAATTATTAATATTATTCTAAAAATATAAGAAAAAAAAAACAAAAATTAGACAAACTTAAAGCTTAAAAAAATAAAAAAATAAAAATTATATAAAAAATAAAAACAAGGAAAGTGAGTACAAAAAAGAATTAAATAAATTAATAAAAATAAAAAAATACTAAGAAATAAAATTTATTAATTAATTTTTATAGTTTTTTTTATACGATCTTTTTTTATTTATCTTTAATAAATATCTTTTTTCTTTTTAACGATCTTTTTTATATATTTTTTCTTATTTTTTTCTCGATATTTAGCTTTCCTTTGGAAAGCTTCTTCAGGAAAAAATTTTATATTTTTGGATTTTGTTAATAATTTTTTGTTTTCAAAAATATAAAATTTTTTCCTGAAGAAGCTTTCCAAAGGAAAGCGAAATATCGAGAAAAAAAAAGAAAAAATATATAAAAAAGATCGTTAAACAGAAAAAAGATATTTATTAAAGTTTATTAATTAATTATTAATTTATATAATAATTTTAGTTATTTGACCTTTTTAATATTTTTTAGTAGTTAATTATTAAGCACTAAGTCATTATTTAATAAAAAATTTTTTAAAAACTTTATTTTTTATTATTTTTTCAATATTTCGCCAAACCGTTGGTTGGCATCATCAGGATAAACAAAAAAGGATATATAAATAATTAGTCAAAATTGAAAAAAAATTTTAAATTAAATCTACGTTAATTTGCGCTTGATTCGTTTAATTAATATTTTATGATATTCTCATAAATTAAATAAATTTTTTTTATTAAATATTAATCTTAATCTTTTAAACGGTCCTTTAAATTATAACGATTTATTTTTTTTCTCGATATTTTACTTTCCTGTGGAAGGACCGTTTAAAAGATTAAGATTAATATTTAATAAAAATAAAAAAAGGTCGAATAAAACTGAAAATAATAATTTTTTTTTATAATAAATATTTTATAAGAATATCATAAAATATTTATTAAAGGAATCAAGCACAAATTAACGTAGATTAAATTTTACAAAAAATATTTCAACCACAATTTTTTGAATTTTTCCAAATTAAAAAAAATTTTGCAATAATTTTTGCAAATTATTTATTACTTGTTGTTATACTGGGCGCTAGATGTAGTTATAACGCAATTTATTTTTATAATACTGCTGACTGAAAAAACAGTTTTACGCTTTAGAAGAAATTATGATTAACCGATCAAGAATTAATAATCTAAGAACTAATTTTAGAATTCTGCAAACAGTTCTTTACTCTTACACAAAGGTCTTGGTTTACCGAAGAAGAAGCAAGTGTATAAAATGCTTTAACAATTTAATGGAATAAAAAGTTTGCCTGCACCCTTATGCTCATAAGCCCTAAGGACCCAAATGAATTAAACCTTAATGTAATTTAAAAAATATATTAAAATATTTAAGGTTAGGAAGTAAATATGCTTCAAACACGCACTTTTTCTTGACAACTTCCGGTGGAATATTGCCAATGTAATGTAGAAATATGAATTTGACAATAAATTAGGGTGTCCATCTATAACATATCGTCAGATGTTCGCTGTTTTCACAAAATTTTCAAGTATATTTTGCAATAAAATTTCGCTTATCTTGTCAATGCAGCGCCGAAAATCATCAATGAGAGTGTTAGTTATTCACATAAACCTGGTTGTTCATAGAAAATAATCCAGCGGCGTTACATTACAAAAACGAGACGGCCAATTAACATCGCCAGAGCGATAAATTATATGGCCGGAAAATTTCTCATGCAAACTCTAAATTGCTTGGATAGCTGGTGTGGCTTGTAGCGCCATCTAGCTGAAGCAAAAGGTTATTGATTTTAACATTAGTCAATTGTGACCATGGTGACGCTGTTTTCTTGCTAATTTTTGAAAAAATACAGGCCGATGATGCCTTCAGACAATGAACAGCACCAAACGCACCCTTTCTTTGAATATAATGGTTTCTTCAGGATTGCTTGTGGATTTTGTGAGCCCCTATACGCCGTAATTTTATTTGTTTTTGTAAACACCTGATTGAAAATGAACCTTATCACTAAAGATGATGGTGTTGAAAATGGCGTTGTTTTCTTTTAGTTTTTCAAACAGCCAATTCACAAAGGTTGGACGGCTTTAATTCTTGAACGAGTTTAACTTAATAAAAGTGAAAATGAAGATCTTTATGCAAAATATTGCGCAAAGTATTTTTAGTGGTGTCCAATTGTTGCGAATGTCGAAAGGATGTTCCAGGCTTATTCTTAACACTTTGCTGTACAGTGGCTATGTTTGCATCACTACAGCCACTACCAGTATTTTGGTTTATTGTCAACGACAATATCGTGGGTTTCGATTTTAATTATTAAATTACGCACAGTGGCCTCAGAAAGAGACTGATTGTGGGAAAAAGTTGGTCGAATTTTACAAAGTGATACTGGGAAATTTTCACCATTTTCATGGTAAATTTTTGGTTAAAATTCTTTGCTTAAGAATATAACGTTCCATGCTTAAAATGAGCGATCTTTGTGGTAAATAAATGCTAAAGCATCACAGCTCAATTCTAGACATTTAATCATTTGACAGACAATTTACTTCCTAACCTCAAATTTGAAACAGGTGGCAAATATAAAAATTTCAAAAAAAACTTACATCATTTTTTCTACTTTTTCGCCGTTGTAGCCCTCTTCTTGATATAAAAGCAGAATTTGTAAATTTTGTGTTGACTCTCTTTAGAGCAACCAGTGCGATTTGATGTTACCGTAAGCAGTACCCCCAAGCGTATGAGTGTTTTTAATTCAACTGCATAAAAACAGTATTAATCAAACTCGTTTGACACAGGTTCCTACATCAGTATGTGTGTGTGTGTATTTGTTTGTTTGCTTGGCTTCGTTTGCAATTTATTTACAGAGTTTTTATCTGTGTCAACGATGCCGATGCCGATGCCGATGCTGATGTTAAAGATGATGATAAATTGAATTTGTGCTAACATATGGTTTCAATTAACTCAACAATTTATCATTAATCTTTTTAAAAGTGTTAAAGTTAATTTACGGAAAGAAGAAGAACAACAACAAAAAACAAATACAATTCCTAAATTTTTGTTATTTTATTATTGCAACGAATGACAACAACTTTCAGAAACATTTCAATATTTATTTTTTCCATTAGCACATCAAAGCTATTGTTTCCAAAAATAAACCTAAAAAAACTACATTCAATTAAAATAATTCTTAGACGACAAATCAAACTATTGACTTGATTGAACTAAACCACAGATTTTATAAAGGGTATTTTTTATAGAGGTATAGAACTTTATTCGAAGGATAAACTTGTTCTTCTGCTAACTTCGGGCATATGACCTCCACGGCTCGCTCGAATCGGATGTAGTCTTATCTGGAGGTGCAATTTTCGTTGAATTTTTCCAACATTTGTGGCCGTATATCCGCTATAACGCTCTGAATATTATCTTCTAATTGGTCAATCGTTTTGGGCGTATCGACGTAGACATGCAGCTTTATACCCATATTACCCATGGAAAATAATCTAGCGGCGTTAAATCATATGATCTTAGAGGCCAGTTTACGGATCCGAAACGTAAAACTATGCGGTTATCAAATATTTCATTGAAACATCAATTGTTGTACGAGCTGTGTGAAAAGCCCTCTATAGCGCTCACCATTCATTTTAACATTCTGACCGGCATCGTTTTTAAAGAATTACTGAACAGTGATCGATTGGTTACCGTGAATTAATAGCAACTGGTTTTCCGAATAATCGCTGTTTTCCGTTTTTTTTTATTATTAAACAACTTTTAATTAATTATTTGTTTATTATTATAATTAAAATAATTTCATTTTTAAACATATTTTTATTTGCAAGAAAAAGTTTTGTTCAAATTAACGAATAAAATCAAAACCGGTTTTCCGAATAATCAGCATTTTCCGCTTTTTTTTTTAATTAACTTCTTTCAAACATTTTTTTATATGCAAGAAAAAGTTTTGCTCAAATAATCGAATAAAATCAAAACCGGTTTTCCAAATAATCGTTGTTTTATTATTTAGCATCTTTCAATTAATTAATTATTTATTATTATAATTGAAATAATTTCATTTTTAAACATATTTTTCAATGCAAGAAAAAGTTTTGTTCAAATAAACGAAGAAAATTAAAGCCGGTTTTTCGAATAAGCACTGTTTTTTTATTTAGCATCTTTCGATTAATTATTTGTTTATTATTATAATTGAAATAGCTCCTTTTTTAAACATATTTTTCAATGCAAGAAAAAGTTTTGTTTAATTAATCGAATAATATCAAAACCGGTTTTTCGAAAAACCATTATTTTCCGCTTTTTTTCAATTAAATACTTGTTTTTTATTTCAATTAAAATAATTTAATTTATATATTATATAATATATATTTTTATATGCAAGAAAAAGTTTTGTTTAATTAATCGCATTTATTTAAAACCGGGTTTTCGAAAAATCGTTATTTGCCGCTTTTTTTATTATTAAACATCCTTTAATTATTTATTTGTTTTTTATTATAATTAAAATAATTTCATATTTAAATACATTTTTATATGCAAAAAAAAATTTGTCCAATTAATCGAATTTATTCAAAACCGGTTTTCCGCAAAATCACTGTTTTCCGATTTTTTTGTTAATTAGCATCTTCAATTAATTATTTGTTTATTATTTAAATTAAAATAATTTCATTTTTAAATACATTTTTATATGCAGGAAAAAGCTTTGTTCGATTAATAAAATAAATTCAAAACCGGTTTTCAAATAATCATTATTTTTCCGTTGTTTCTGCTATTTAAAATCCTTCAATTAATTATTTGTTTATTATTTTTATTAATGTCATAATAAAGAGACATATAATTTATTTGTAAGAAAAAGTTTTGTTGAAATAATGGAATAAAATCAAAACCGGTTTTCCGAATAATCATTATTTTCTGCGTTTCTTTTTATTAATTATATCTTTCAATTAAATATTATTCATAATTAAAAATAACTTCATTTTAAACATATTTTTAAATGGAAGAAAAAGTTTTCTATAAATATTCGAGTAAAATCAAAACCGGTTTTGCGATAATCACTATTTTCCGCTTTTTTTTAAATAACTTCAATTTTAAACACATTTTTATATGCAAGAAAAAGTTTTCTTCAAGTAATCGAGTAAAATTAAAACCGGTTTTCCGAATAATCTCTATTTTAAGTTTTATTTATTAGTTAACACCTTCAATAATTTGTTTATTATTATAATTAAAATAACTTCATTTTTAAACATATTTTTATATGCAAGAAAAAGTTTTGTTCAAATAATCTAAAATCAAAACCGGGTTTCCGAATAATCACTATTTATCGCTTTTTTTTGTTAATTACTATCTTTCAATTAATTAGTTGTTTATTATTATAATTAAAAATAACTTCATTTTAAACATATTTTTATACGCAAGATAAAGTTTTGTATAAATAATCGAGTAAAATTAAAACCGGTTTTCCGATTATCACTATTTTCCACTTTTTTTAAAATAACTTCATTTCTAAACATATTTTTATATGCAAGAAAAAGTTTTCTTCAAATAATCGAGTAAAATTAAAACCGGTTTTCCGAATAATCTCTATTTTCCGTTTTATTTATTAATTAACGCCTTCAATTATTTGTTTATTTTTATAGTTAAAATAACTTTATTTTTAAACATATTTTTATATGCAAGAAAAAGTTTTGTTCAAATAATCTAAAATCAAAACCGGGTTTCCGAATAATCACTATTTTTCGCATTTTTTTTTTGTTAATTACTATCTTTCTATTAATTAGTTGTTTATTATTATAATTAAAAATAACTTCATTTTAAACATATTTTTATACGCAAGAAAATGTTTTGTGTAAATAATCGAGTAAAATTAAAACCGGTTTTCCGATTATCACTATTTTCCACTTTTTTTAAAATAACTTCATTTTTAAACATATTTTTATATGCAAAAGAAAGTTTTGTTCAAATAATCGAATAAAAGCAAACCCGGTTTTGCGAATAAACACTATTTTCTGCTTTTTTTAATTAACGCGTTTCACTTAATTATTTATTATTTTTCTGCATTTTTAAGCGTATTTTTATATGCAAGAAAAAGTTTTGTTCAATTAAGCGATTTTATTAAAAACCGATTTTCCGAATAATCACTATGTTCCGCTTTTTTATTAATTGGCGTCTTTAAATTAATTATTTGTTTATTATTAGAATTAAAATAATTTCATTTTTAAACATATTTTGAAAGTTTTGTTCAATTAATCGAATAAATTCATAACCGGTTTTTCGAAAAATCGTCAGTTTTTATAGATGTAGCGGTATATATTACACACTCAACGCTCTCAACTAACGGTTAATTTGCAGACCGTTATTATGTGAAGAAATTCCACATCATTGGGGTATGGTAGGGTTTTCCTAAGCTAATAATTCCTTTATATCGAGTAATTAAGGCAAAGTTTTAGAAGAAAATGTCAGCAATAGGCAACGAGCTTCATGGAGAAAGACATTTAGAAATTTGGCCTTCTAATTGGAGATGTGTTAATCGATTTTGCAACTAAATTTTAGACTTTATTCGTAAATTGTATTATTTTCTTCTTTCGTTCGGGACATGCAATGCATTGTGTCAGAACTAGGAAATTAGGTTATTGAGAGGAGGAAAGAGGGAGTAGTGTTTGAATTGATTGAATGATTTGTTCTTTTCTTAATAAAAAGTGACAGGAAAGACCTCTGGAGGAAGTTTATTCCACATACGAACTGTTCTGCTAAAATTGGATTTCTCCCTGTAATTCGCAGTATGATTCACTGGCCAATCGACGAGAAATGGATGTGCTCTTAACGAAAATCGAGTCAAAGATAAAAAAACGTGCGAGTAACGGGAACAAGTTCTCTAATTTCGTCAGAGCACTTACCATTGTGGTAACGAAAAAACAGTGAAATACGTCTCACTTTGCATCGATGCTCCAGAGAACCAATAGAGGTGGATATCCTACTGTCCCCAATGATCTTCTTGTTCCTTTTCTGTACGCTGTCGCACAACTCCAAAATAGACTTTGGGGAGCCGCCCCCTACATGAAAGTTGTATTCCATTTTTTAACGGATATCAGTGGTATAAATAGTACGAAGATCTTGAAAGCTTTTTAAGAAAAATGTCCATCGAACATCAAACTGAATTTTCACACCAAGAACATCAAGAGCTTCCGATTCCGTAATACTTACATATATCATCCATAGTCACAGGTGCAGCACCATTTCCCAACACAGCATATGAATTTTATTAATTTCTAGGGACCTCTGCTTGAATTCAACTTCATTTCCATGAATAAATATTATTTACTAAATGTAACATATACATACATACATACATACATATGTATAAACAAACGGTAAAATAGTTGCGTATTATTATGATGACTCCCTTGTGAATCTTTCAGATAACAACTTAATTATAATTTATAAATTTGTTGTTGTCGTATTTGTAAAATTATAAAAAGTTTTATTAAAAATCCTTATCGTTTCAAATGTCAATATAATTTACTTGTTATTTATTGAAATATTAATAATATACGTTTTACCGCTGTTTCCATAGAAATTCTATAATAAAAATCACATCAAATTAAACAACAACAACAAAAAAAGAAAATAAAACAAAATCATAAAAAATTGCTTACATTTGCAAAACAAAATGGTGACTACCGCACAAACATGAAATAAAAAAAAATTAATGAAGAGAAAAATCCTGAAGTATAACAGCTTTAATTGAATTGAAGTATACAGTGGGGCTGCACATTACAAAAAAGTGATTTTTGTGATAAATTTTTTTTTAAATATTTTATTATTTTACAGGAGCTTGGAGTTTGAAAAAATAATAAACGAAATCATTGTGATAGATTAAACAATAGTCTTTATTTCGCCAGTATTCCGGCTTAAAATTTTATTGTTTAGCGAGCTAGAAATAACTTGTTGTCGATAGAGGTCTCGTAGTAATCCCATTGTAAATCTGGCTTGTTGATACCACATGTGTTCATCAAGCCCAAGGCATGCAGTTGTGGCATTAAAAAAGTTTTCAATCATATCACGATATCACTCCCCATTCACAGTTACCGTTACGCCGTTTTCATTTTCAAAGAATTAAGGTCCAATGATTCCTCCTGACCAAATTGCACACCAGAATGTCATTTTTAATATGGATGCAAAGGTGTCAGCAAGGTTTCCCAAACCTCAGATTATTCAAATATCCATTCAAAGGAAAATGTGCCTCGTCACTCATTATGATTTTTTCATGAAAATCGGGGTTGTCATGGGCGAGCTGTAACATTCTGTTGGCATATGTACGGCGGCGTAAATGGTCTTGCGGAAGAAGCTCTTGTGTCAACTGAATCTTATATGGAAACAATTGAAAATCCTTGTACAAAATTGTGGCCAATTTTATTATTTGAAGACCAAGCTCCTGAGCACGGCGTCGAATTAAGGTTGATGAACTGTTTTGAACACTTTCTTGAGCAGCAGCAATGTGTTTAGCCGATCTTGCAGTACATTGTGGCCCATACTTGGGTCTATCACCTACAGACCCTCTTTCGTCGAAATCATTGACCACACGATAAATAGTGCGTTTTGTTGGCACGTTGTTTTTCCAAAAAATTTCAATTTACTTTCTCTTCATCACAGTAATCGATGATTGATATTGATAAAATGTTTTAACGATTGAAACACTTTGTTTGATCGAATATTTTTCCAAAATAAATTTGCCACGTGTCTACTTCACGACTGCCAAATATGAACTGCAAAGGCTAATGTTCACCAAAATATGGTGTACCTTGCCGGCGGACACCTGGGTTATGTGTACTCACAGTTGCAATGTATAATACATTTGTAAGCTTACTCGTACTCACAACTAAATCATTGTGCATTGTCCAGGTTGGACCTCCCCCCCGGGGGCATATTTATCGGTCTTTATAAAATACTTGACTATCTAGACCTGTGCTGCTGGGGGTATAAGGTAGCCCAGTCCCCTGAAGTCAGCAGGGGTACAACTGGAAGCTCCATTATATTTTCACGATAATCAGTAGGCTCGCACAGTTTCGTTATTTGTCTCTTTTGGCGTTTAGCTGTTCTCTGGCTAATTATTGAGGTTGGCCCTTTTGGGAGTATCGTGGTGGCTGTGCTCATGCGGTCCCATACAGAAATTGTTTAATGGTGGCCAGGATCATCTCAACTTTAATCACACCTACCTGGTGAATGATCCTAGATCCAGTGAGCATGCTAGTCATGTGTTCTGGACAGGAGTTGGATAGTCTCCAGCTCTTCAGCAAGGAGTAGTGGTTTGCAGCTCTGCTCTGGAACCGCTGCAATTGCAACAAGAAAAGACCTGTTACTAGAATTAATCTGCGGCTTCCTAGGACGTGAATGACGTTGCTTTTAAGGCCCACGGCCAGGTGCAAATGTAAATCTTATCACGAAATGTCCAGGTTGGATTCCCCCCGGGGGCACATGATAGTCTTTATAGATCCTACAACAGCCATCTACACTTGTGTCTTGCGGGGTAAAAGGGAGTCCAGTCCCCTTCCAGGCTAGTAGGAGTCAACTGGGCAGTCCACTATATTTCCACGGGAATCAGTGAGCCCGCAGAGTTCCGCTATTTGTCTCTTTAGGCATTAAGCTATTCTCTGGCTGATTATTGAGGTAGGCCCTTCGGTAGTATCGTGGTGGCTGTGTGTTTCGGGGCCCTCGTTTGAGTTTGTGGGTCGGATCATTCACAATGAACACAAGGAATGGTCCAGGTCCAGTGAGTATGAATGCCGTCGTGTTCTTAATTATATTAAGCTTCATGCGTTCTGGACCAGGAGGCTGCGGCCTACTCCGGGCTTTCGAAATTGCAACTAGGAGTGACCGGAGGATATACGTATCTGAAGGCCTTCTAGGGCGAGGACGGCGCTACATACCATCTACAGGTGGCCACCATATGATTAGGACCCTTAACCTTATCACGTCATGTCCAGGTTGGACATCCTCCCCGGGGGCACATTGATATGTTTTGACGGAATCTCACGGTCATTACATGTGTCAACGGGGGTAAAAGGGAGCCCAGTCCTCTAATAGACTAGCAGAAGCCCACTGGACAATTCCGCATTATTTCCACGGGAATCAGTAAAGCCCCAGAGTTCCGCTATTTTTCTTTTTAGCCTTTTAGCTGATTTCTGACTGACTATAGAGGTTGGGCCAATTGCGAACAAACAGTCAGGAAAGACGTTAGGAGGAGGAATTGAAAACAATTTTATTTTTAATTAAATTTTTAACTTTAATAAATATCTTTTTTTCTTTTTAACGATCTTTTATATATATATATTTTTTTCCCTGAAGAAGCTTTCCAAAGGAAAGCGAAATATCGAAAAGAAAAAAAATATATAAAAAAGATGTTAAAAAGGAAAAAAGATATTTATTAAAGATAAATAAAAAAACATCGTTTAATAAAAAAAAACTATAAAAATTAAATTTTTAATTAATATTCTCAAAATATAGGGTTTTTTAAAATGTAAAAAATAAAGATGAAATTAAATACTAAAAATTGATTCTAAAATTTTTAATAAAATAAACAAAAATATAAAAAGAAATATGAAAAATCTAAAAAATTTTCAAAGTTTTCATTGACATGTGCCCACTGTATAAATAATGAAAACACCAAATGCTAAAGTTTAATAATACAAATATCAATATAAATAACTGTAAATGCAACGACAAACAATAAAAACAGAAACTAATAATAACAGTACTCACAGCACGAGCTCAGCCTGAAGCAAAGCAATAACGGTGTCACAATAATCTCTCTAAATAATTATTACAATAATAATAAGAAAAACAACAACTAGATTAACAACGAAGAGAAAGAAAAAAAACAGCAAAAAGAGAAAGCAGTAGGAAGTAAATAATGCTGCCGCCACCTTTAAGTACATCAACAATGGATAATAATTCGACTAAAATACAAAGTCTGGCAACACAACAACATAATTATTTTCTTAATACTGATAATAAGAATGATATAGTATCAAGCTCCTCCTCCTCCTCCTCCTCTTCTTCATCATCTTCCCCTGCTTTACCTTCCTCATCTTCGATATCAACAAATTCCTTTCCGACGGTGCCCTTCAATACCAGCAGCATAAAACATTTTTTTAATAAAACTCTAGCTAAAGTTGCTCAAACGAATCTTGGCGATTATGCAGCCGAATATTCTTCCACATTTTCTAACACAACCTTCAATGCTTTTAGATCTTCAAATATATCTAGCAATTCTTATGCCATAGCAGCTGAGGGGGGATATGATGGCCCTGTAAATAATCAAACAACAGGCGGTGATAGCACTGCTGGCAATGTTGAGGTTTCAAGTGATTTTGACAGTTATACTGCAGCTGCTGATATGGTGGCGTCTTCATTGTCAAATGGCAGCCATCATTTAGAAACAACAACTGCATTTCCCACCGCCCAAACAGTGGCAACATTTATAGCCGGCAACAAAAATCGTGCAACAACTATAATCGTTTATCCAACAGGTTTGTATTTTTAATTGTGAAAAATTAATTTAATTTAAACAAAATTTTAAATTTAAATATTTAAATAAAAATTAAAAACTTAAATTTTATGCTGAAGAAATTTATTTTTACAAATAGTTTGAAGAGTTTTTCAGGCCATAAGTGATTAGGTATAAACAATACTCTCTCTCTCTCTTTCTCTCTCTCTTAGTAGTACATAGTTTAACTTATGTTGCCATATCATGTGTACTGTAACGCTAAAAGTTCTGATGGTCGTTTTTAGCGGCACAGGCAACTTATTTTATAATTATATGAAATGAATTAAATTTGTAATTATAATTTTGTTTTTAACGGCAGCTAGCTGGACAGCGCCATCTTTACGTGCTGGTACAACTGGCGGCTGATAATGAACGCAGCTACCAGCTGTTTTATACATCAGCTGTAGAGATAGTGTGTGTGTGTGTGTGTGTGGCGGCGAATGGGTATATAAAGAAGAAATTTATAAACAAACAGGTCGATCACTTGGGGCGCAGCCGACCGACGGATAACAGGTAATATGTTGGCAGAAGCGTATCTCCCGAAAATATTTCAGAGTATCTGCGAAAAATACTGTGAAGTCACAAACTGGTGCAGTGGCTTTTACCCAGCCTGGTTTGTGCCTACAATTGCTACTGGTAGTGACCAGAGCAGCATTAATTTTTGTTCTAGTGGTTATAACCCTGCATAATTTCCGGTTTAATGGGTATTTCCCTCCTACACTAACTATTATCTCGTGGTGGCGACCATAATAACACCGGTGAGGTCACGAACTGGTGCACTAATTCTTACCTAGCCTGGTTCGTGTCTGCCGTCGTTATGGGAAGTGACTAGAGCAGCGTTAAATTGTGTTCTAGTGGTTATAACCCTGCACAATTTCCGGTTTAATGGGTTTTTCCCTCCTACACTAACTATTATCTCGTGGTGGCGACCATAATAACACCGGTGAGGTCACAATTTAGTGCAGTGGCTTTTACCCAGCCTGGTTTGTGTCTACCGTCGCTACTGGGAGTGACCAGTGCAGCGTTAAATTGTGTATAGTGATTTTAACCCTGCACAATTTTCGCTCATCTGTCTATTTTTCGCGGACACGTGGTACCAAGCCCAGAGATACCTAAGCACACTATTGCATGGCACACGGAGCAAAGAGAGTGAGCTGCCGTTAAGGAGTGGCAAATAAAGGCTGAAGTTTTAGACTGAATCAACTAGCCGTTGAACTAAACGTTGGCATAACAAGACCCTCGACGTAGTTGAGCATACCCCAGCAACCAGAGATACCATGTCGCTACAGTACATAATAAAGTTGTAGCGTTTATTTTGTTATGAAGCTGCCTAGTTTCAGTTATAAAAAGAAAATTATCACTAAGAAACCGTAAAAAAAAGAACTTTTTTTCGTTCCGGATGACCGCTACACATGCAATGTATTGTGCCAGAACTAGGAAATAAGGTTATGGAGAGAAGGAAAGAGGGGTAATTTTTCTACTCTAAAAGTGGCAGGAGAGACCTCTGGAGAGAGTTTATCCCACATACGGACTGTTCTGCTGAAAAACGGATTTTACGTGTAATGCGTAGTGTGATTCATTGGCCAATCAATTACCAAATAAATGTGCTCTAAACGAAAATCGAGTTATATGCAAAAACGCGCGAGTTTCGGGAACAAGTTCCCTAATTTCGTTAAAGCACTTACCATTGTAGTAACGATAAAACAGTTTAATACAACCCACATTGCGTCGATGCTCCATAGAATCAGTAGAGTTGGATACCCTACTTATTCCCAGTGAGCCTCTTGGCCCTCTCCTGTACGTAGTCTAACAACTCCAAAATACTCTTACGAGCGCCGGCCCATACATTAGAGTTGTATTCCATCTTTCGACGGATATAGGTGGTATAAATAGTATGGAGATCGGAGTGATGGAGTGAAGTATCTCTCACACCATTTTAAAAATCCAAGGAATTTCTTTAGAAACCTGAAAAATATGTTTAGTCCTTCTAATATCACACCGAATTTTCATGCCAAGAACATCAAGAGCTTGCGATTCCGTAATTCTTATATCACCCACAGTAACAAAAGCAGCACCATAACCGAACACATAACCCATTCCGAAATTGTTGCGAGATCGTGATTGAGCGTACCATTCATGTTCGATCTTTTGGAATCCACCTCTAACTGCTCCGGTCTATTAATAAATGAATCCGAATGATAAATGGTGCTGTCATCTGCTAAAGAGTATATTAGGGTTAAAAGTTTGATAAAGGTCATTTAGAAAAATAAAAATAGGGTAGGAATAAGAACGGAGCCTTGCGGTACCCATGAAATAATCTTGAAGTCGTCTGATGAAATCCCATTTATACCAACTCGTAAATTGCGTAAATTGATTTACATCTGTACCTGGCTGTTAGCCCTAACCAGATGGTGGTCAAACCACTGTGAATGGTATGTAGGCGCCATTCTCGCCCTAAGGAGCCGAAGACTAATTCTAACAACAGGTCTTTCCTAGTTGCAACTTTAGTGATTCCAAAGCAGGGCTGCAAACCACCACTCCTTGCTGAAGAGTTGGAGACCATCTAACCCCTGTCCAGCACACAAGTCTAGCATGCTCACTGGATCTGGATCATTCACCTGTGGATGTTATTATTGGCGAGATGATCCTGGCCACCACAATCATTCATGCTTGGGGCCGCGAAACCACAACCACCACGATACTCCCATATAGGGGCCAACCTCAATAATCAGAACAGTTAAGTGTCTAAAGAGACAAATAACGGAACTCTGCGAGCCTACTGATTCCCGTGGAAATAAAGTGGAGTTTCCAGTTAACCCCTGCTGCCTTCAGGGAACTGGACTCCCTTCTTCCCCCAGTTGCACAGGTCTAGATAGTCAAGTATTCTATAAAGACCGATAAATGTGCCCCCGGGGGGGCCAACTCGTAAAGTGCGATTTCTGAGAAAACTCGATATAAAACTGGAGAAATTATTGCCGACATCAAATGCAACAAGTTTTGACAGAAGTGCATGATGCCACACTCTACCAAATGCCTTAGAAA
This sequence comes from Trichopoda pennipes, assembly GCA_030448955.1. Lineage (NCBI taxonomy): Eukaryota > Metazoa > Arthropoda > Insecta > Diptera > Tachinidae > Trichopoda > Trichopoda pennipes. The sequence continues at coordinate 1,830,175 of JASKUP010000056.1, read as the reverse complement.
TATTTAGAGCCACCACTTTACTCTCTCCGAAATGGTGTACGGAGTTGCAGCATTTTTCCGACAGTAAAGCCAGCAAGTCACCTGTAGAGCGCCCCCTACGGAAACCATACTATCGGTGGCTAAGTCAGCTGTTGGACTCCAGGTAACTGACAAGATATAAATTAATCATAATTTCCTATCTTTAGAAAGTGCAGAAGAAATTGCAATTGGGTGGTAACTTTCAGGGTAGCTAGCCTCACCCTTTTTCGATATCGGCATTACGTTGGAAACCTGTCAGAACTTTGGAAATTTTGCTGGGATGAAGGGCATGGAGAAAGCTGCTAACGGACACGCTAGCGTCGAAAAGCACTGTTTCAAGATCAGTGCTGGAATGCTATGCGACCCTAGAAACTTGTTAATGCTGAGATCTATTAAAACCTTTTTTTAGCGCACAAGCTCGAACACATATTTTCGGCATAGTAACGAATACTCTGTCAAACTCGGGTGGTGGTTAGTTGCTCTCCGGCAAATAAGAATTAATTATTGCGTGTGTTAACAAATCAAGAAGTTTCTAAAAAATCTTATGAACACAAACAACAACTCTAACCAGTGATGAAGAGTGTAAGAAGAAACTACACACTCCATGAGAAAGTGTCAGTGCTGCCAACTATATAACTTTAAATACAACTCTAATACTAAAACAATTTAAGATTTTATTCAATAATAATGACTTCTTTCTTATCTGCTTGAAATACAAAAAACAAAGAAACACACACACTTTTTTATCTCATGATATAAATATCATTAATGTTAAGTACAAAAATACTTGACTGTAAATGGCCTTTTTCGACACATTATGATAATTTGAACCCAAAGTGTGTGCGTGTGTGCATGTGTGGGTGTGTGCATAATTATGAAAAGCATTTGTTGCCATTATTCGTTAGATAACCATGGAACGTTATATTTAATGGTGTATTCTTTTCTTTGACCAATATAATCTTTTTTTGACCTTTTATTGCTTCGTTTTTATCTTATTTTCATATTTTTATTTGTTTTTGTTATTGTTTTTCTGTATGTCGCTTTTAAAATATGCCTTAAAGGAAGGAAAACGGTTGCGATAAATGTCCTTCACTTATTTTAAGAAACAAGTTTGTGTGCGTGTGTGAGGTTATTAAAAGGTTATGTTTTTGTTTTTTTTTTCTAGAAAATTCTATTTAAAGAAATATGTAACTTAATTTAACCTCTTAATGTAAAAATACAAAAGATGCTTGATGTACATTTTTCGCATTCAGTGATTTTATTTGCGGAGGACAACATTGTAAACAGGAAATATTAGGTTGTGCCAAATCTGTTTTAACAGTTTACTCAAGTGATTAAATAAAAATAAAATATATATATACTACACACACACATATGTATATATATATATATATATATATATATATATATATATATATATATATATATATATATATATTCAATGCTGTATGAAGTTTGTTTTAAAAAGGTGAACTTTTTTGCTTTTGTGAACGCTTTCATTTCAAAAAAGAACATATACAGGGTGTCCACCGGGAAGGTATACACTTTGTTTTTGATTAAATAAAAAAATGGATATATTGTTGATAAATGTTTCATTTAATTCCGGCAATCATTAATATCAGATAAATATCCGCCTCTGTTAGTCTTACAAATGCGAGCGCCCTCTTGAGCACATTTTCAATACATTCTCACACATTTCACGCGGTATTTCATTAATTTCATCACGAATATTTTGTTTGAGTTGCTCAAGCGTTTCTGGTCTGTTTACATAAACCTTTCAGATATCACCACAAAAAGAAGTCCGCAGCAGTCCAATCAGGTGACCGAGGAGCCCAGTTAAAATCACCATTTTTAAAAATTACTTGTTGTGGAAAAAGATCTCGCAGTAATTCTCTTGTAATCCTGTTTGTAAGGAATATGACTCCCTCTCGTTGATACCACATAGGGTTATCAAGCCTAAAGCATGCAGTTTTGGCGTTAAAAAGTTTTCAATCATATAACGATATCCTTCCCCATTCGCAGCTACCCCATTCGCAGCTACCGCAATTTTTTTCAAAAACGCAATGTCCAATGATTTTTCCTGACCAAATTGTACACCTCAGTCACTTTTAATGGATGCAAAGGTAACTGTTGAATAATTTGGGGGTTTCCCATTCCCCAGAACCGGCTATTCTGTTTATTCACTCATCCATTCAAATAAAGATGTGACTCGTCACTCATTATGATTTTTTCATGAAAATTGGGGTTGTCATGGGCGATCTCTAACATGCAATTGGCATATAAGTGGCGGCCTAAATTGAGACAGTAATTTTTTTTTTTTAAAAAAGTCGCCTGTGAGACAGTCATTTTTTTCCCAAAAACAAAAAAATCGCCTGAGAGACAGTCAATTTTTTTTCTAAAAAAACGACGCCTGTGAGACAGTAAATTTTTTTTCTAAAAAAAAGTCGCCTGTGAGACAGTCAAATTTTTTTCTAAAAAAAAGTCGCCTGTGAGACAGTCAATTTTTTTCTAAAACAAAAAAAGTCGCCTGTTACAATCAATTTTTTTTTTCTAAAAAAAAAAAGTCGCCTGTGAGACGGTCAATTTTTGTTCTAAACAAAAATGTCTTCTGTGGCAGGCTATTATTTTTCCTAAGAAATTGTCCTGAAACAGACAGGCAGACTATTTAAAAAATCGATTTTGACAAACAAATATGGGCTCTTACTGACGGACTTATTTCAAATTTAAGTTAACAGATCGATTTATTTTAAGAGTCCCTAAATTGTCTTAGATCTTAAAAAATTGATTTCGAAAAAAATGGGTGTCTGACGAGTTATTTGCAGGAAAGTTCCCACATTAACTCCCCTGCTAGAACAATTTACGTCATTAAACATTTTAACGAAATCGCGAATGGAATAAAGTTTATAAATATAAAATAGTGAAAAAATAAGTTAATTTGAAATTTTTAAACAATTTTAAAAATTACAGAGATGCTCAATTTTTAGTAAAGTTTTGATTTTATAATTGAAAGCATATTTTTAGGAACCTTAATATTTTTTTCCCTTTATATTTACAGTTTCACCAGAATCAATTGTGATACCTATTGTATCGTGCATTTTCGGCTTTCCCATATTGGCATTTATCGTTATATGTTGCTTAAGGCATCGTGCTAAGATGGCAAGAGAACGAGATCGCAGGCGAAATTATGATATGCAGGACCATGCTGTTAGCCTGGTCAGATTTAGTCCAATACATAGGCTTAGTGAGTTTAAGTGTTGTAATGTATTAATTTCTTTAAAATTATTTTTAATTTATTTTCCCTTTTCAAATTTATTTTATATGAAATAAAATATTTTTTCATTTTTTTTTTGCTAGTGTGTGTTTGTGTATGTGACTTAAAACAACAACATTTCATTTCAATTCAATTATAATTTTTTTTTTTGGAACACAAAAATACCAGCGTATGGCTGGTTTAATTATCGATATTGTATTTGTAGAGAATTTCAAGCATACTTTATGTTGGTATTTTTTTGTTTGTATCGGTTTACAGAGTGAAGCATACTTTTAGGATTAAATATGTTATAAAGTATTTTCAAATACTGTCGGGAGTATGCTTTTATTTAATTATTGAGTTATTAAATGAATATTTTAATTTTTTATTTAACTGTTTTTTAATTAATAAACTTGTGTGATAGATAGCGAGAGCAATTTATTTTCATATATTTTAATTATATGCTGCTATAGAAATATGGGTGTATATTTGAATTACATACAAAATATTTGTCAAAAGTCAATAGGATGCCAAAAATAATGTAAAGTTTTTGTGCGAACATAAAAATTGTGAATGTAGTTTGTTGCTGATATGAAAAGTTAATGAGTTGTGAAATACGAGTGTAACATATATTAAGGCGTTGTATGAAATGATGTATTTGAATAATAAACGTGTACATATTTTATTAATTTAGAAAACTTTACAATTTATAATTTAATGATTCTTTCATAAATTTATGTGTTATACTTACCATCATAAGGCTTTCCGTGTAGTTAGCGAAAGCTTAATTTTTGTGACTCATGACATACACGGCAGTGTTTTTAAAGTTTGGAGAATACAAAATCCTTTACTTTTAGAGTATTAAGATTGCTTTTTAAGAATTTAACATTTTTGTGGAAAGTTGATAACTTCGAATGAAAGATTGAAATTTCGAACATTGCCTATTTAGCTACCGTTTACCGTAAATTTGTTAGTAAAATGGATTTTTATTAGATATTTGTTATTTTAACCATTTTAAGTGATGTTCGAAAATTCGAACATAATATCGAATTTTCGAAAATCGATTATATCTTTAAAAATTTAGTTTTTATTTAAAATAAAATCATAAAATCATGTTTCAAGTATTTTTGTAAAAATTATGTAAATATGTAGAAGTTCTAAAAATAACAATGTGCCAAGGCAAACAGTACAACTTAATTATCTTTGTATTCTTGCTGCTTTTGGTTTTCTTTAAGTTTTTGTCTGCCTTATTCGATTGTATTTAATTAAATTAAATCAAGTTACATATTTTCTTTTTAATGTCTTTAAAAAAATCCCAGCATTTAAATTTCTTTTATCATTTTTGTTTCTTATTTCTTAAACTCTTCAGTTATTTGCAGCATTTTTATGTCCACTAAAGAATAACGATGATTAGTTTTTCTATTCTCTTTTGTTTTGATTTTGTATTCATTTTTATTTTATATTGAAAACATGATTTATTGCTTGGAATAAAAGCTAAAATACTGACATTTATGCAATTTTATTAAAAAATGGAGGAAATGAAAAATACAAATTCTTCAAAAATTATTGAAAATACTTTTAGCATAATTATCGTTTAGAGCTCTTAAATATTTAAATAAAACTTTTACATTGTTATCGGCGAGTGTTTATAAATTTTATATAGAATATGTAATAAAAAAAATAGCTTTGTATAGGAAAAAATTAATTTGCGAGCCATAAAGTATGCTAAACAAAATATTTTTTGTTAATTAAAATAATATTAAAATAAAGTTTTTACATCGTTATCGACGAGTGTTTATAAATTTTATATAGAATATGTAATAAAAAATAGCTTTGTATAGTTTAGAAAATTACTTTGCGAGCCCCAAAGTATGCTATAAAAAATATTTTTTGTTAATTAAAAAAATATTTAAATAAAATTTTTACATCGTTATCGACGAGTGTTTATAAATTTTATATAGAATATTTAATAAAAAATAGCCTTGTATAGTTTAAAAAAATTACTTTGCGAGCCCTAAAGTATGCTATAAAATATATTTTTTGTTGATTAAAAAATATTTAAATAAAATTTTTACATCGTTATCGGCGAGTGATTATAAATTTTATATAGAATATTTAATAAAAAATAGCTTTGTATAGTTAAAAAAAAAAATATATATTGTAAGCCCTAAAGTATGCTACACAAAATATTTTTTGTTAATTAAAAAAATCTGAAATTCAGTGTAAACTTTTTAAAAATCAATTGTTTATATACAAAATTTAACAATAAATTGCTAAATTACATTCAATAAGATAAATAGTTCTTTACGCCTAAATTTATACTCCTTTTTTGTGCTAAAATAAACATTTCTCTTTTCGACTAATTTTTCTGTTGTATGTTGTCGATTCTCTTTTAGATTACCGATCGACACGAGCTATCAGTTTACGTCCTGAACGAAGTCTAAGTCAAGGTTTTACATCCCTTGAACTCGATACAGTAGTCGAAGAACGTTGCAGTGATATTGAGCAGACACAAACAGAAATTCTTAATCCCGAATCGCCTATGGAATCATCAACTACATCTTGTAAAGTTTCATTTTCCAGCAGCTAACAAATGCCACTGAAATCTACCAGTCCTGTTAACATAAATTCGAAAATGCCTTCAACGCTGGCAGAAGAGCTTTCGATACCCACAAATACACACCTGAAAAAAACTTTACGTTCACCGCCACCCTTAACGCTTAATACGAAATCGAAATCTGCCGATATAGTGCAAAAATGTAAAGTGAAATATTTACAAACACACACGGAATATCCCATGTCAACTTTAAGTCCGCGACAATTTACATTGAAGCGGCAAAAGCGTATTGGAGGAGGACTAACAGGAGAAGAAAATGTACAAGGCCGATTTTCGTCTATGAGAACCTCATCTATGCGCAAATCACGTTCTCTCGATGCAGAAAAAAATTATTCTTTAACCAGCATACAGTCGCCACTTTGGGTGACACTCACCACTGCTCGTACCATAGAAGAATTATCAAGAGAACAACTTTAAGAACAAAAATTCGTTTTTCGTTTAAAGTCTTTATTCAATTGATGTGTAGTTAAGATAAACTAAAACAATACAAAAACAATGTTCATCGACCAAAATAAAAACTGTTTTAATTATGCAACAAATATTTACTTATCGATAAAATTTAAATCATAAGATCCACAACAGAGTTTCAAATAAATTTTAGATTTAATTATTGTTTCATTTTATTACTTTGATTTCCCATTTTAAATGAATGTAAGTTTAACAATGATCATAAATCATTAAGTAGCAAAATAAAAAATAAAAATAAAAAAAAATAAGAAAAAACTGAGTTTTAATTAAAATTATCGATATATTTCTTCAAATTCGCTGTAAAATATTTTTAATCTTCATTTTCAGACGATGTTCGAAAATTCGAAATTTATTTCGAAAATTCGAACATATAAAAATTAAATGAAATTTGAAAATCTAACATATTTTCATTAATTTTTTGAAAATTTCATTTAAAATAGGCATTTTTTTAATAGAGGAAGGCATTGAATTGTTCAAATTCGAAATTAATTTAGAACTTAAGTTTCGTTGTTTTTAAACCTAAAGTATAAAGAAATTTAACATTTTGGCGTATGGTCCAAACCTTTGTTACATAACTGTTTTAAATAACTTTCAAATGTTTTTATCCCATCTTCGAAAATGCGATTTTAGTTGAAAGTACTTTTTTTTCGAAGAAAAACTTATTTAGTTTTGAATTGTAAAAAGTTCGCAAGTATCAGGTTTTTTTAAACAAGTGTGGCAACACCAACAACATAATAGTTTTGACATATAGTTTTTTGACGTATTCGTAGTAGATGCATTGGCAATTGTTACAATGAATTCAATTTCGCACAAAAATCGCATTAAAATAATTAAAATCCACTGTGAAAAAGGGTGGTTCTATTAGAGTTACATTTCGTAAAATTCGTGATATTTTCGGATAACATAATCGTTCTTCTCAGATCGCTATCAATAATTTGGTCCTTGAATTTAAAACGGTAGACTCTACACAAAATGTGCGAACACCAACCAACGCATGTTCGACGAGGTCGTTTAACTGAAAATATTGCAGCCGTGAGTCACAGTGTGGCAGCTGATACAAATTTGGTAATTCCTTGACTTTCTCAACAATTAGGGTCATCGAAAATCACCACATTTTTTTTTTTTTGTAAGAGAAGTAGCACGTCAGGCAATGCCTATTGAGTCATGGACCGTGCTACATTCTTTAGGAAAGGGATAGAGAAGAGATGAAACAGATGGTGGAAGTAGAAGGATAGTCGGAAATTAACTGCGGTATAAGACAGCACAGCGACCAGTGACTATGCTTTCATCGCTGAACAGCTGTGGGAATCGAACCCACAACCCCCATACTGACAAGCTAGTGCACTACCTACTAGCCTACAGGGGCACCTCTCTTACAACACTATAAAGCTATAAAACCACATGGCGAATGATTTGACTTTGAAGCCTTACAAGGTTCAACTGGTGCAGAAATTGAAGGAGACCGACCATTCACATCGCCGTAGATTCGCTCTATTCATTCAGGAACAACTGGCTAGTTTTTCTGAAAAAATCATTTTTGCAGACCAAGCCCACTTGCGCTTGTCAGGGCATATTAGCAAGCAAAATTGCCGCATTTGGGCTTTCGAAAATCCTAAAGTGATTATTAAGATTCCTTAGCATGCGCAACGTATTACTGTAAGGTGCTCTATGTCGTCTGAAGGCGTGATAAAGCCGTTTTATTTGGAAAATAAGGCTGGAAATGTCAATAGATTATGATCTCGCGAAATGCTAACAACTTAATTTTGGCCTATTAGAGACGACGTAGATATCACTCACATGTGGTTTCAACAGGACGATGATACATGTCACACAGCCAATGAAACTATCAATTTATTGCAAACCCAATTTCCCGATGGCATAATTTCACGACAATCAACAACTGTGTGATTAGATTTACATCTGCGATGAAGCCTTAATCAGATGGTGGACAAAACCACTGCATAATTTGGAACGTCATGCTCGTCCTAGGAAGCCGAAGCTATAATTCTATGCAACAGAACTTTTTAGTTGCAACTTCGATGATTCCAGAGCAGGGCTGCAAATCATCACTCCTTGCTTAAGAGTTGGAGACTTTCCAACTCCTGTCCAGAACACATGTCTAGCATGTTCATTGGATCTGGGAACATTTCACCAGGTAGGTGTTATTAAAGGTGAAATGAACCCGGCCACCATAGAACCATAGACTGATATGGGGCCGCGAAACCACAACTACCACGATACTCCCATAAAGGGCCAACCTCAATAATCAGCCAGAGAACAGTTAAGTGTCTAAAGAGACAAATAACGGAACTCTGCGGGTCACTGATTCCCGTGGAAATAAAGTGGAGTTTCCAGTTGTACCCCTGCTGACTTCAGGGGACTGGGCTCCCTTTTTCCCCCAGTTGCACAGATCTACATAGTAGCTATCCATTAAGACCATATATGTACGCCCGGGGGTACCACAATCAACAGTTAAGTGGCCAGCCAGGTCGTGTGATTTAACACCACTGGATTATTTTTGGTAGGTTGGTTGGTTAAGAACAGAGACTATACGGAGCCAATCGAATCGATTTCAGTTTTAAAACTCAAAGTCCGTAATAAGCTTAACGAAATAGGACCGCCATTTTGCCAAAAAGTGATTAAAAACGTTTATGAAAAAAGCGACATCTATCAGCCTGGTCGTGGTGGACATTTGCCAGATATAATTTTTCATTCACAATTGTCGAACTATTCTCTACGCAATAAAATAAAAATTTGAATCATCTTAATCAAAATTTTTTGTTTTTATTTTGTTTTAAAAAACAAACTTCTTGTTGAAAAACCCTATAAACCAATTGACTTTTCCTTTGTCTTTTTCTTAACGGGAGGTAGTTTTGAACTTAGTTAAATTTCTAAAAATGATAGGCTGAAAAAATTATCTAAAAGCATATTAAGAAAGCTTTTGTTTGGTGAAGTTAAAAGCTTAAGAGATAAGTAAGGCCGCACAGAAAAATTAAAATTGTGGTGGTGTAAAACTTCGCTAAGAAGAAACTACTGACGCTTTATCTTTACCATTGACAGTAGTTTCGAATCGTCATCTTTAAGCTTATTAGACATTTTAATAAAGCTTTTTAAGCTTCGGAGATCTAAAAGCTTCAAAAATGTGTAAAGGGTAAGGAAATGTGGAACTACTCATATTTAATGTAAGACTTTATTAAGGTCAAAAAATAAAGAAATCGAAAAGAAGCTTTATGAAAGTTTTAAATGAAAAGTGGCAAAAGCGTTTTTAGTTATTTTCAAAAATTGATTTGTTAAAAATAATCAATTCGAAAAAAAGAAACAATTTCAGTTAATCTAGATACCTTTTAACATAAATATCTTATTATATTCTCAAAAATTTTAATTTATTATTCTGGGGGAAGGCATATTGAGGCATGGCCTCAATAAAGCGTTATTCAAAAACACAGTAACCATTAAGAAACTATTTCACTTTTTTAACGTAAATAAATTTAAAAGCTATTCTAAATAATAAGAGCCGTATGCTGAACTTTAAAGCACACATTTTAGTTAATAAGCACTCTAAGCCTAACAAACCTGTGTTAAAAAATGGTATGTAAAACAAGTACTTTAACTAAGCAAGTTTAGTATTTTGATTCTGGCAATGCCACTATTTTCAGTTGTCAGTTTGTAGTTAAATATGAATGTTATTTATCGGGATAAATATGCAAGGTTTACAGAGAACTTACAAAGAATTTGTGCTATTAATAAACTAAGTATTCGAAAGTGACTTATGCCACTTTTGAAATAAACGGTTCAATTTAACAAAGTGAGCTGGCTAAAAATACAATGGACACGATTTTACCATGATATTCCCTATAAAATGTTTTATAAAGCAATTTAAAAAAAAGAGGTGACTTTAACAAAGTGACTTATGTCACTTTTAAAACAAACGGCTCAATTCAATGAAGCGAAACAAAGTGAATTGGCGAAAAATTCAATGGATTCGATTATACCATGATTATTCCCTATAAAATGTTTTATAAACTGATTTAAACAAAAAAGATGACTTAAAAACAAAGATGACTTATGCCACTTTTAAAATAGACGGCTCGATTTAACAAAGTGACACAAAGTGAATTGGCTAAAAATTCAATGGATACGTTTTTACCATGATATTCCCTATAAAATGTTTTATAAAGCAAATTAAATAAAAGAGATGACTTAAAAACAAAGTGACTTATGCCACTTTTAAAATAAAAGGCTCAATTTCACAAAATAAATCAAAGTGAATTGGCTAAAAATTTAATGGATACGATTTTACCATTTAAATAAAAGAGATGACTTAAAAACAAAGTGACTTATGTCACTTTTAAAACAAACGGCTCAATTTAAGAAAGTGAAACAAAGGTTATTGGCTAAAAATTCAATGGATGCAATTTTACCATAATATTCCCTATAACATGTTTTATAAAGCAACTTAAATAAAAAATATGACTTAGAAACAAAGTGACTTATGCCACTTTTAAAATAAACGGCACAATTTAACAAAGTGAAACAAAGTGAATTGTTTAAAAATTCAATGGATACGATTTTACTATGATTATTCCCATAAAATGTTTTATAAACTAATTTAAATAAAAAAGATGATTTAAAAACAAAGTGACTTATGACACTTTTAAAAAAACGGCTCAATTTAATGAAGTGAAACACAGTGAATTGGCTAAAAATTCAATGGATTCGATGTTACCATGATTTTCCCTATAAAATGTTTAATAAACTAATTTAAATAAAATATATGACTTAAAAACAAAGATGACTTATGCCACTTTTAAAATAAAAGGCTCAATTTCACAAAGTAAATCAAAGTGAATTGGTTAAAAATTTAATGGATACGATTTTACCATGACATTCCCTATAAAATGTTTTATAAAGCAATTTAAATAAAAAAAATTACTTATGCCACTTTTAAAATAAACGACTCAATTTAAAAAAGTGACACAAAGGAAATTGGCTAAAAATTTAATGGATCGAATTTATCCTATAAAATGTTTTATAAATTAATTTAAATGAAAAAGGTTACTTAAGAACAAAGTGACTTACGCCACTTTTAAACAAACGGCTCAGTTTATTGTAGGTTTTTAGTTGGTTTTTTCCTACTTTGAAGTTAACGAAACTAATTTAAGCTAAATTATTGGTAATAAATATTTTATATTTAAACTATTAAACAACCCTTACTTCCGTTTACCACAGGACCACGTTATTAAACACTTTCCTTTATCACTCCTTTCATCACAAAAATCAAAAATAATCTTTTTTTTAATCCCCACAATGAATTCAAGTCAATGAAGTTGATTTCTATTAATCGGCGCGTGTTAATTGTCATTGCGACAAGAGAAGAGGCGTTGCAAAAACATGAGAATCGGTATTAAGAGAAACTAAAAAAATACCGTTTTCTTTTATGTATTTATTTTTTTTTTAATTTTTTACAAAAGGAAATTATGGCGAAAAGGTCGTAATTGGAAAATTTGAAATAAAGTTAAAATAATAAAGACAAGAACTAGAAAAGTGTTGAGAAGTGGAAAAGTAACAAGAAAAGTTTTTGTTTTTTTTTAAGAAAAATTGCAGGGATATTTGTTTTAAGTTGACTTTGCTTTGCTTTTACTTTAAGGACAAAAAAATACATTGGTTTTTGTAGGATTGTGTTATTTTATATAAGAAGCTGACTAAGCAATCGCCATCATGGACTATAAAACATCTTGTACCGCAAAGCGAAAAAGGGTTCTTTTAGGTGAAAACTTTGTTTATATTCAAAATCACGGTTAACAGAGCGAATGAAAAGGATATTTGAAATTATAGTAAAAAAAATTGTTTAAAAACAACAAATTGCTTTTTTTTAGGTTCGAAAGAAAAGGTCTAGTTCACAAAGGCACTTGTTGTTTTATAAAAGTACTTTTAAGGTACAAATTCATGCCTGATTAAGTCGAATCAGAGTGTAAATGCTGGCAGAAAAAAACAAATTGCTTCTAAAACGATTAAAAATAATTTAAACTTTAAAGAAGTTACCAGAACAACGAAAAAATTTAAAATTTTGGCAGGAAATAAAAAATGGCGATAATCTGAAAATTATATAAAAACTTTAGAACAATAACTGCAAATAACCACAAAATATAAAAATCGCTAAAAATAAAAATCAACTTTTAAAAGAAAATAATAACAAAACTTTCACACAAATAACGGAACAGGCAACAAAATTGAAAAAGAGCGAATTTGTTAATATTTTCTATATGAAAAAAATCTATAATACGAAGTTGAAAATGAAAATTGAACAAGAAAAAATCGCTAAGATGGTAAAAATACTAAGATGGAAGTAAGTAAAATTTGTAAGTGATTCAATTCAATTAATTTATCGCTATTAGTTTGAAAAAGAGCGAATTTTCTCTATGGAAAAAAATCTATAATACAAAATTAAAAATAGAAATTGAGCAAGAAAAAATCGCTAGGATGGTAAAAATACTAAGATTCAATTCATTTACTTTATCGCTATTAATTTGAAAAAGAGCGAATTTGTTAACATTTTTTCTATAGGAAAAAATCTATAATACGATATTAAAAATGGAAACTGAACAAGAAAAAAATCGCTAGAATGGTAAAAATACTAAGATCGAAGTGAGTAAAATTTTTAAGTGATTCAATTCATTTACTTTATCGCTATTAATTTGGAAAAGAGCGAATTTGTTAACATTTTCTCTATGGGAAAAAATCTATAATACGATATTAAAAATGGAAATTGAACAAGAAAAAAATCGCTAGAATGGTAAAAATACTAAGATCGAAGTGAGTAAAATTTTTAAGTGATTCAATTCAATTGATTTATCACTATTAACATAATCAATCATTATTGCAAGCAGCACAAATATTTTGAAGCATTTTCATCGTCTCAAAATGCTTGTGAAAAAATTCATATTGCTCACGTGCTGTTGGTGAGTTGCCGCAATAAAGAAATCACTTGTAACCAATATTTTGTCCAATTGATTTTTTAAATGATTTTAAATCTTTTCTGCCTTTTCAACTCGTGACATTCGTTTTGTTGACATTTATAGCACGTGTTATATTAATAATCATTAACTATCACTACTGCTTACACAAACAAAAAACAAAAACCTCTTTGAAAAATCCACAAAAGAGTTTTCTATTGCTGCGAAAAAAATAACAATAACAACAACAAATAACCAACCCCTATAGAGAATTTTTATATCAGTTTGTAACTTCCCACAAACTGGTATTTATTGCTAATTTGATTTTGATTTTTTTCCTTTTTTTTAAAGATATTTATCTTGTGAAGAGAGATATTTAATCCTATTAGCGGCACAATTACAATGTTGCGCAAAAGTCAAAAGAGCAGCGGGTGTCAAAATATCAATTTAAATTAATCTAACGTGTGACTGTTTCAACGTTTATAAGTTTTGTTTAATTATATTTAGGGTTCTACATCTAAATCTTCTCTCCTTGTCTTTTCTCTTTTTATCTCTTTTGCAACATGTTTACGTTTGCTTGCATTCGTTTCATTTTTAATGTGAGAGTGATTAAGAGCAGGTTCACAGGCCACAAGAAATAAATAAATAAATAATATTAAAAATTAGTTGTTGATAGAGGGTGACAAATTCACTTGAAGTGTTTTCTCACTATGTTCAGAATATTTTGGGATTAAAAGTGGCGTCTGCACAACGCCTCCAAATGGTGTAAATTGAGTTTCCCCCTCGAGGGCACGCAGTATTGGTGGACACCTTCCCACCTTGATATGTGCTGCTGGTGGCAAAATGCGGCACTAGTCGGACAGACTAGTAGGAGCTTGAAATTGGAAGAATTGGGTACTCTAGGTCCGACCAGTAGCTTACCAACTGGTACCAATTACTGTACAGGTTATTGGTGAGTCCCTTCGGCGAGTAACGTGGTGGCTGTGGTTTAAACCCAAAGCTCAGAAGGAATTTTTTCTATCCGATAAGCATTGCAACAGAAATCGTTTTGCTGGTGGCAGTTTAGATAGTGTTTGGCTCTTAAGAAACAAACAGGGAGACGGTTTTGTTTGCTGTGCTTCTGAAATTGTCACCTAAGGTGTGTTACGTGCCTTGTGGGCATTGGTAGACGCATAGTATTTAGCCCAATGGTAATACCACTATCAGGTTACAATCATACGGCTAGGTACTGACGTTAAATTGTATCATAATCAGTGCAAACTGGTCCCAAGACAAGATTACCCTCAATCCCGATTTTCATAACCAAATTTTGTTTGTCGATGACACTCACTTTTCTTTGAATGGATACGTCAATAAAGAAAACTGTGGTATTTGGGGTGATGCCAATCCTCAAGTGTATATTGAGACAATATTATTGGTAAGGCCCTTCGGCGAGTAACGTGGTTGCTGGGGTTTGAACCCAAAACTCGAAAGGCTCTTTTTTTAACCGATAAGCATTGCAAAAGAAACCGTTTTGCTAGGGGCAGTTGAGATAGTGTTCGGCTCTTAAACTATGAGCGGAGTTACGGTGTTGCTTGCTGTGCTTCTGAAATTGTTAACTGAGATGTGTTACTCACTTTGGAGGCGTATTTACTTAATGATAACTTCATTATTAGGTTACAACCATACGGCTAGGTTCTGACGTTAATCGGTGCAAATTGGTCCCAAAACAAAATTACCGTCAATCCCGATTTTCAAAGCGACTTTTGTGCGGCGTTGAGGCTCCCTTTTTTTATAAGAGAGGTAGCACTTCAGGCAATTCCTATTTAGTCAAGTACCGTGGAAGTTAGAATATGCCTTAGTTACGCTATGCCTTCAAGCTCTTATTTTTGTAGTGAAAACAGCCACCCCTAGATTGGTGGGCTAAGTACACTACCCTTCTAGGCTACCGGGGCAGCTTTTATTTCTAGAAGGCCCATGTTATCGGAAATTAACTGCCGGACAGCATAGCAACCAGTGACTATGCCTTCATCGCTGAGCAGCCCCACCGACAATCAATTTTTATTTTTGTAGTGAAAGAAACCAAGGTCTTCGTTCGGAATCGAACCCACAACTCCTAGACTTACAAGCTATTACAGTACCTACTAGCCTAAAGGAGCACCCTTTGATTTGCTTGGTTACGTCAATAAAGAAAACGGCCGTATTTGGAGTGATGGTGGTAATCCTCAAGTGGCACTGTTACAACCGGAAAAACTGGCTGTTTAGTTGCTTTAAGAGCTGGTGGAGTCATTGTTCTTACATCTTAAAAAACCATAGTAGTCTAAACGTTACCGTCAAAAGTGTTACGGTTACATTCGGAACAACTGTCTTCTTTCAGGATGTCTAAGCCTTGTTAAGATATAATTAACAGTTTTCAAGTAAAAGTCACTTTCAGGTCAATGATTACTGACTTCTTTCTTTATCAATAGGACAACCATGATGTGCAGGAGAAGACGACACAATATGTCACACAGCTCGTCACACAATTGAGTAATTGAAGGAAACGTTTAGTAACCAATTCATGTTTCGAAGCTGTGAATTGGCCGCCTAGATTGTATTATTAAACGCCGCTAGACTATTTTTAGTGGGGATATATGTCTGCGCTGATAAGTTCGAAACGATTGATCACTTGGCGGATAACATTCTCCGCGTTATTGCCATTATACGATCACAATTATTGGGAAAAATCATAGAAAATCGGACCTCTAGATTAGATTACATCTGAGCCAGCCTTCGCCCCTGGGGGCACATTTATCGGTCTTTATAGAATATTTGACTATTTAAACCTGTGCAACTGGGGGTATAAGGGAGCCCAGTCCCCTGAAGTCAGCAGGGGTACAACTGGAAACTCCACGTTATTTCCACGGGAATCAGTGAGCTCGCAGAGTTCCTCTATTTGTCTCTTTAGACATTTAGCTATTCTATGGCTGATTATTGAGGTTGGCCCCTATATGGGAGTATCGTGGTGGTTGTGGTTTTGCGGCCCCATATCAGGTTTGTTGTTTAATATGGTGGCCAGGATCATCTCGCCAATAATAACAGGCTAGGTGCATGATCCAGTCCAGTGAGCATGCTAGACATGTGTTCTGGACAGAAGTTGGATAGTCTCCAACTCTTTAGCAAGAAGTGATGATTTGCAGCCCTGCTCTGGAATCATTAAAATTGCAACTAGGAAAAACCTGTTGCTAGAATTAGTCTTCGGCTTCCAAGGACGAGCATGATATTCCTATTTATGCAAAATGGTTTGACCACCATCTAATTAAGGCTCCATAGCCAGGTGCAGATGTAAATCATATCACGCAATCTGAGGCAGCCTGCCCCCGAGGGCACATAATAGTCTTTATGGATCCTACAGCAACCATCTAGACTTGTGTCTTGCGGGGTAAAAGGGAGCCCAGTACCCTTCAAGGCTAGTAGGAGTCAACTGAACAATCCACTATATTTCCACGGGAATCACTGAGCCCGCAGAGTTCCGCTATTTGTCTCTTTAGGCATTTAGCTGTTCTCTGGCTGATTATGGAGGTTGGTCCCTATATGGGAGTATCGTGGTGGTTGTGTGTTTCGAGGCCCTCGTTTGAGTTTGTGGGTCGGATCATTCACAATGAACACAATGAATGGTCCAGGTCCAGTGAGTTTCAATGCCGTCGTGTTCTTAAATTATATTAAGCTTCATGCGTTCTGGACCAGGAGTTGGATAGTCTTCAACTCTTTAGCAAGGAGTGAAGGCTGCGGCGTTCTTCGAGCTTTCGAAGTTGCAACTAGGAGTGGCCGGAGGATATACGTATCCAAAGGCCTTCTAGGGCGAGGATGGCGCTACATACCATCCACAGTTCCCCCCAGGGGCATATAAATATGGTCTTTATAGAATTCCACTATCTAGACACAGTGCAACTGGGAAAAAAGAGAGCCCAGTCCCCTGAAGACAGACAGGGAGTCAACTGGAAGCTCCACTTATTTCCACGGGGATCAGTGAGCCGCAGAGTTTATTATTTGTCTCTTTAGACATTTAATAGTTCTCTGGCTGATCATTGAGTTTGGCCCCCATTAGGGAGTATCGTGGTGGTTGTGGTTTCGCGGCCCCGTAACAGTATAATTGTTATTATGGTGGCCAGGATCATTTCACTGATCCTCTCAGGATCATCTCACTGATCATCTCAGTGAATGATCCAGTCAGTGAGCATGCTAGACATGTGTTCTGGACAGGAGTTGAAAGTCTCTAACTCTTTAGCAAGGTGTGATGGTTTGCAGTCCTGCCCTGGAATCATTAAAGTTGCAACTAGGTGGTTCTGTTGCTTAGAATTATGTCTTCGGCTTCCTAGGACGCTGTATGACGTTCCAAATTATACAGTAGGGGTTTGTCCACCATCTGATTAAGGCCCACGGCCAGGTGCGGATGTAAATCTTATCACGTCATCTGAGCCAGTCGTGGCGTTTACATATCAGAAGTACGCTCAAACTATTAGTCACATTAGCTATCGAATGAAGTAAATGCCATGGAAATTTAAAAAATTCATTCATTCTATACCTCTATAAAAACACCCTTTATTTAACAAACAGGTCTCTGCAAATAAGTTGGATTCTCTCCTTGTCATTTGTACACGCTCTTAAATATAAGTATAATCCAACAAATGGTTACAGGATTAAGAACTAGAAATTTATATTTAAGTATCCTTTTTATGCTCTCAAGGAAAATGTGTTTCCTTCATCTTTAAAAAATTCGACTGGGTTATTATTATAAGCAAACAATTAAGGGTAGTTACACGTTATCAGCATCTAAACACTCGTTTGTAAGCATACACTCACACACACAGTGGAACGCACACACGCTTTACAAAAATAAACTCCGCCTGCTTGTGAACAAAAGAAGGATGTGTTTTGAAAGCATTGTGGCAGTACAAGTATGTAGAAAATGTTCCTACACAAATTTGTGACACACACTCAATACCAGGACACTATAAAAATTGCACAGCATCCGAAAGGTTGTAAAACGGAAGAAATTCATTTAATTTGAAAGATTTTGTAGGCTGAATAGAAATAAACTAATGAGAGAAAGGACAAGGAAGGAAAGAATTTCAATATGGAATTAACTAAAACTAAAGCAGATGTTGAGACAACGGACAAGGAAAGTGGCAAAAATATTATGGAAAAAGTTTTGATATCCACAAGAACTGCAGCTGCTAGAGGAAATCCTCCAGCTTTGATAAGAGGAACACTAACACATAACTTTCCAAATCCCAAAACTGAAAGCCTCTCGGATGGTGAGTTATCGGATTTTTCGCTAAACGATACCGAGGAAGATGAGGAAGAGTTTCGGAATTGTGTTTTGCTTAGCGGTTCACATAGTGAAGGTAAATTTTAAAGATTCCAAATGAAGCCAAAAATATTTAAAAAAAAATAATTTTTTGTTCCACTCCCTAAAAGGTGGCAACCTTAACAACAACAATACTTCATCACAAGGTCTAGCTATAGCTACTTCACCACCTGCCAACCATTTGAGCTCTAATACCACTGAGGTTTTTGGTAAGAATGGTTTTCCTTTGGTGCGCAAAGTTTTCACCAATACCCGAGAAAGATGGCGTCAACAAAATGTTTCCAGTGCTTTTGCTGAACTAAGAAAACTAGTGCCCACACATCCTCCGGATAAGAAACTGTCAAAGAATGAAATATTACGTTCCGCCATTAAATACATTAAATTATTGACGCGTGTATTGGAGTGGCAAAAGGAACAAGATGAGAAACAGGAAAATGAGCCCAATAATAATAATTCCACTACCCTAAATGGTCACATGGTTAACGTTAATAACAACACCAATAACACTAACAACAACAACAATAATCTAAACATTATTCCGGACAATAAGCGTAATGTGAAACAAATATTAAATTTCAATCAAGTTATGCCGGCGGCTAATAATAATTTGCTAATGATAGCTCCTCCCTCAAATCTGTTAACGCATCATTTTATAAAAATGGAACAATTGGAGACTTCAGAAAGGCTAAGTGGGATTAATAACAATAGTTCCTGCAATCATTCGCCATCTTTATCCTTGATTGCTATTCGAAATGCAAATATTTCTAAAGCAACTAAGGCCGCCAGCAAACGTAAATCGGCGGAGGAATGTTGCAGCAAAGAAGATAAAAAACGTAAAAAGGATGTGGCTGGAGCCAGTGCAACATCCACTAGTAATAGTCGTATTTAACCAGTGCAATTTATGTGACAAAAATAAATTTTAAAAAATATAGTGAAACACTGAGTGAATTTAATAAAGCTTGAAAAAGACAGCAGTTTTGTTTTACAAAATTGAGCAACTACTTAAAAAGGTGGTGATTAAATAATAGGTATGCCAAATATTGTTAATCGTTAGTTGCTATTTTTTCCTACCTTTCTGTTGGCACGGATGTTCTGCATCGACCGAAACAAACGGGCAAGTCAGAAGGGGGCAACAAAGCCTGGGCTATAAGGCGAGTGAAGCAAAACTTTCCATCTTCTATTTTCCAAATGGCTTTTGACCAAAATTGCAACACGTTGTCGCGATAAAAGTCAGTGGCCTCATGTCTGGTCGAATATTCTAGGTCTCTTTCGTTGATTGCTCTCTTTAAATGAAACAACTGTCTTCGGTACAGATTTCCTGTGATCGTTTAACCCGCTTTCAAGAGTTCATAACACAAAAACAACCCTTCTAATTTCCCAAAATACAGAGCATTACCTTGCCATCATGGATATTTGGCTGCGGCGTTTAATTTTCTGGTTGTTCGAATTTTATATATGACTTTTCGCGCTTGCAGTTATCATCACCAGTAAGAACGCGATGCAAAACTGGCTTCTTTTTGTAACGTTCAAGCATCATATCCGATATGTGCAATCGCCTTTCAACGTTTCTCGGCTTCATCTCATATAGGACCCAATTTCCTTGCTTTTGAATGAATTCCAATGGCTTGCTGTGTGACTTCCAATGATAATGCAAGTTCTTCTTCGTCTAGTAATACTTCCGATTCCTCATCTTCAAACTTTTGAATGGCGCAAACTATCGTTCTCACCTTTTTTGAGATGGTGAAAGCTTCCACCAACAAACGGTAATTTTCAGCATTTGGTCGGATCAAAAGGGTGTTTGAGCTGTTCAAAACGGGCTTCTTTTTGTAGCGTTCAAGCATCATTTCCGATATGTGAAATCGCCTTTCAAGGTTTCTCGGCTTCAACTCATATGGGACCCAATTTCCTTGCTTTTGAATGAATTCCAATGGCTTGCTGTGTGACTTCCAATGATAATGCAAGTTCTTCTTCGTCTAGTAATACTTCCGATTTCTCATCTTCAAAGTTCTGAATGGCGAAAGCCATCGTTCTCACCTTTTTTGAGATAGTGAAAGCTTCCACCAACAAACGGTAATTTTCAGCATTTGGTCGGATCAGAAGGGTGTTTGAGCTGTTCAAAACGGGCTTCTTTTTGTAGCGTTCAAGCATATGTGAAATCGCTTTTCGACATCTCTCGGCTTCATCTCATATGGAAGCCAATTTCCTTGCTTTCGAATGAATTCTAATGTTGTTAAACGTTGAGAAATGGCTTGCGGTGTGACTTCCAATAGCAATGTAAGTTCTATTTAGGCTTGACAACAATCTTCTTCCAGTAATACTTCCAATTCCTCATCTTTAAGCTTTCGAATGTTTTTTGAAATGGTGCAAGCTTTCACCAACAAGCGATAATTTGCAGCATTTGGTCCAATCAGAAGGGTATTTGAGCAGTTGAAATCGGGTCAAACAACTAAAGGGCACACGTTGTGAATATTCAGCTTCGTCGTTGATTTTCCTGGTTGTCCGGATTTTACATATGACTTTTCGCGCTTGTAGTTAGCATCGCCGTGATGGAAAACTGGCTTATTTTTGTAGCGTTAAATGTATGACTAGAATGAATGCGTTTGCATGTGAGGTGTTCAGGAGAAGGAGGAATAGGGTTAGTAGTAGTTAGTTTGTTTTGATTCTGGTTTTGGGGTGAAATGAGTCCTTGGCTTGAGTGTGGATCGGCGGTGCAACTGGTTTAGTATTGAACGGTTGCACTTTCCACTCCTCCTAGCCATAGCCCCCTGTTTGCATGTTTGTGTGTGTGTGTGCTAGTGTATGAGTAGGGTGTGAATGTGTGTGTGCAGCTGCCAGTTTGGTGTTTTTGGGGCCAACTTGTGGTAACAGTCCGACCGGAGACTATAATCTGGTACCACGGGTGCCGGGTGCCTCTGGATTTCGGTTCCAGCCTGGTAGTTGGTGTGGCCCTTCGGGGGGTTTCGTGGTGGCTGCGGTTATGCCCAAAAGCGGGAAGGGCGCAGGCTCGGTGTGGAGTTGCACTGCAACCGGGTGCCGTTACCCATAAAACGGAAGGGTGTTGGATAGGCTCCGCTCCTCACCAAGGGGGATGTCATGGCCAAAAACGTGGCATCCGAATGGTACTCATGGTTTGTACATAGGGGCGTTGGTGGACGCATTGTATTCACACGGTGGTAGGACCACCGTCAGTTTGTGGCCTTCACGGCTAGGTACTGACGTTAATCCGTATCACATCTGTAGCGTTAAATCTACCATTATTAGATGTGTCTTCAGGGGTAAAAGGGAGCCCAGTCGCCAAATAGGCTAGCACGAGCTAACTGGACAATCCACTATATTTCCATGGGAATCAGTTAAGCCCCTGATTCCGCTATCTGTCTCTTTAGACATATAGCTGTTCTCTGACTGATTACTGAAGTAGGACCTTCGGAAGCATCGTGATGGCTGTATGTTTCGAGGTCCTCGTTTGAGTTGTGTGGGTCGGATTATCACAATGAACACAATGAATGGTCCAGATCCAGTGAGCATGAATGCCGCCGTGTTCTTAAAATATATTAAGCTTCATGCGTTTTGGACCAGGGGTTGAATAGTATCCAACCCATCAGCAAGGAGTGAAGGCTGCGGCCTGCTCCGGGCTTTTGACATGAATGACGTTGTTTTTCATTCACAGTGGTTTGACCACCATATGATTAAGGCTTACGGCCAGGTGCAGATGTAAATCTTATTACGAAATCACATATTGGCCACGTCCCCCCTCCCCCTGGCCACAATAATATATTTTGATGGAGTCCAGTCCCCTTCAGGGCTAGCAGGAACCAACTGGACAGTTCCACTATATTTCCATGGGAATCAGTAAAGCTCCAGAGTTCAGTTATTTACCTTTTTAGCCTTTTAGCTGTTCTTCGAGAGTATCGTGACGGTTGTGGTTTCGAGGCCTTCGTCTGAGTTGTGTGGGTCGGATCATTAACAATGAACAGGTCCAGTGAGCATGATTGCGGTTGGGTTCTCAAATTTGGAGTTGGATAGTCTCCAACTCTTCAGCAAGGAGTGAAGGCTGCGGCCTGCTCCGGGCTTTTGAAGTTACACTAA
The DNA here is from genome assembly GCA_030448955.1 of Trichopoda pennipes. Taxonomy (NCBI): domain Eukaryota; kingdom Metazoa; phylum Arthropoda; class Insecta; order Diptera; family Tachinidae; genus Trichopoda; species Trichopoda pennipes. The sequence continues at coordinate 1,807,454 of JASKUP010000056.1, read as the reverse complement.
GAGTGACCGGAGGATAAACGTATCTAAAGGCGTATATAAACACAACTGACAATAGAACGCAACTAGTACGAAAAGAACACTGAAGATGGCAAGCAGCCGAAACCGGTTTGTTCACAAACCAAATTTGACGAGGGTCGACGGAAAACCGTACCCAAGTAAAAGTATCTAAAGGCCTTCTAGGGCGAGGATGATGCTACATTTTATCCACAGTAATATGATCCACCATCTGGTTATGGCTTACACAGCTCGGTACAGATAAAAATCTTGTTATGTATGTAGCGTTAAACCAGCATTTCCGACATGCAAAATCGCCTTTCAATGTCTCTCGACTTAAACTCGTAAAGCACCCAATTTCCTTGCTTTTGAATGAATTGCAATGCTTTTAAACGTTAAGAAATAGCTTGTTGTGTGACTGCTAATGATAATGTAAGTTCTTCTTGAGTTTGTTAACAATCTTCGTCTAGTAATACTTCCAATTCCTCAGCTTCAAGCTTTTAAATCGCGCAAACCAAGCTTCCACCAACAAACGGTAATTTTCAGCATTTGGTCGGATTAGAAGGGTGTTTGAGCGGTTGACAACCACAGAGCACTTGTAGCGAAGACAATTAATTCGTTTGAAAAGAGCGATCAACGAAAAACCACCAGAATATTCCATTAGACACGAGGCTATATTCTTCCATCATAACAATGCTGGGCCATATGTTGCAAGACCGGTCGAAAACTATTTCGAAAACAGAGGTTGCGAAGTTTTGGCTTTGCTTCTTCTGTTTTGCCTATTTGCTTCGATCGAGGCAGAATGCTCTTACTGGAATGCAGTGTTGTTATTTATATGGTTCTGTGTGTTATATCACGCATCATTCCTCTTGGTATAGGATTCGGGGATCCAAAGTCTCAAAGATTAACTGGGACTTTGTGTAGAGCAACTGTGGGCCTTGAATCCCAAATCATCATATTGTAAACTATCTGTGGCTTCCGGTAAAAAGGCTAAATATTTTAGTATCACGGAAACTATGAACCCCTAGTTCTGGATTTCAAGGCTGACTGCTTTGCGAAACTTTATAATGAGTCCGTGGGAGCCACTTCATACCATGTGTGAGTCAAGAACTGCTGATTTTACACAAACATCTGACTATTTGAATTTTTTGTAAGCAAATATTAGGAATTAAACCCTTAGGGCCGTGTTCAGCAGTGGACGTTTTAAATGTGATTCATGTCCACGACTCAGCAGTAGAGTTTTATTTGAAACTAAAGAAAAAATATTGAAGACTTTTATTTTGCCATAAGATTTAAATGAACCATTGTGCACTCTAAACTATTATGTCTTAATCTGATAACTGTGTATATATTTTTCGATAACAAAGTCAGTATTCGAACTCGCTTCAGACATTTGTTTTAATAATAAATGAAAATAATCTTAAACGTAGACACGGTCACATTAGACAAATATTTGATTAAAATTTCTTTGCTCTTTGTTTGCCATAAATTATATCAAAGCAATACAAACGTATGGGATCATACTTCGCTTATCTGTTGGTTCGAATAGATATAAAGCAGTGTCCTATAATCCATGGACAAACAAGTATCATGTCACGTTAGGGTCCTTTGGAGTTGCAGTCCAATATCGTTAGTGACTATAAAGCATTTTTTTTAAGGGAATAATTCTCATAAGTAAGATATAAGATTGTAAATCTATCCCCTACATTCAGCCATTTAAACGCAGCAATGATTATTTTCAACTAATTATAACGATACTAGCAAACCCAGCGAACTCCGTTTCGCCACCAGATGGCTTCGTTTTTTGTAACATTTCGTTTGGGGATTAAAAGATAAAGAAAAATTATTTTTTCTATTTTATGTTTTAAAAAAGGAAAATTTTTATTTCATTGCGCAACAGCAATGAATTCATTTCGATTACAAAAATGAAGCGGAATTTAGTTGAACTTCTGTAAGTAAAAAATGAAAGTGAATCTAAAGTAATTACTGAATCGAAGAATAATACGTGTCCGCAAATTATCCGTTTCATTGAAGTGCTGTTTGGTAAATCACATTCTTTGTTTTTTGGTCTGACGTTAACACAAAAAAGGCGGATGGTTTTCCAACTCGTGGACACGCAACGAACGTATAGCTGCCCATGTAAAAAACAATGATTTTCTAAATTTATCCCGCAAACACTAGGCGATTGGCCTTGCGACTTGTTAATTGTCATTGCGAACGCAAGGAGAACTGGAAATAGCAATCGTTTGAACCTGCGTACTTGCCGTTAATAATGGTTGTCTCAATCAAATTCGGCATAAGTCTTTTTACCGCAAGTCGAGTACCGTTGCAAAGTCGCGGTGGATTCAAATTACGCAATATCATAATAACTGAACCAACTTTGAGTTGCAAGTTATGTGGTGGAAATCCTGGTAACTCCAAAGAGTTAAAAAACTCCTTTGGATAATTTACTGCATCATCGGGATTTGTTATAGAATCAACGGATTTGTATGTCACCAAATCGCTATAGATTTTTGTTTGAATGGTGAAATTCAGTGCGTGTACATCATTATTCTTTGGGGGCGAAAATTGCTCGTTGGCTTAACCAAGCATAATTCTGATAATTCTCACTAATGTTGGGGAAAACATTTTCAATAAGAGCTAATTGAGAGTCTACAAATCGGCAAAAGTCGTTGGTAAGAGTAATTAATACAGCTGTCGCATCAATTGGGACTTTTTCATTTGCAATACCTAACAATTGTTTGGAAAATTGTGCAGCACTTTGATCATTTTGAAGTTGAACTCTCATATTAGTGGTTAGCGATAATGTTTTTTCGTTATTTCACAAAGGTGATGCCTTCAGGCAAGCATTCAATTCATCTGCAGGCTCTGCATGGGGAATTACTGGCAACGTCTGCCTGAAATCGCCTGCCAACAATATCTTTCTTCGGTTAAGTTATGTGAATACACTTGTTGCTGGCTTGCATGTTGGCCGCCGCACATTTTTTAGGTTTTTAAAGAAGCTTACAAGATCATCGTACTATTTATACCACCGATATCCGTTAAAAAATGGGCCGGGACCCCAAAGTTTATTTTGGAGCTGCTCGATTGCGTACAGAAAAGCGCCAAAAGGCTCATTGGGGACGGTAGGGTAGCTAACTCTATTGATTCTTTAGAACATCGATGAAATGTGGGATGTATTTTACTGTTTTATCGTTACTACAATGGTAAGTGCTCTAACGAAATTAGGGAACTTGTTTCCGTTACTCGCACAGTTTTCCGTTTGACATGATTTTTCTTAAGAGCGCATCCATTTGTGGTCGATTCCCATTTTAGCAGAACAGTTTGTATGTGGAATAAACTCCCTTTAGAGGTCTTTCCTGTCACTTTCAAGTGCCTCGGTGTTCCAAAAAAAATAGTGTAAGAGATACTTCACTCCATCTGATCTTCATACTATTTATACCACCTATATCATTCCAAAATTGAAATACATCTCTCATGTATGGTACAGCACCGCCCCAAAGTCTATTTTGGAGTTACACGATCGCCGTGATGACACTTTTTTTTGTTCTTTCTCAATCTAAGATTGAAACAGTGAAAGCAGAAAAATATGCATTGTTTGTTTAGAGTGTTTTTATAGAGGTATAGAACTTTAAGTTGCCAACACTTTTTCAGCTGGCGGCCATTTGGTCAGCTGTTAAATGATTTATGTTTAGTTTGGTATAATAAAATGAATAGACTGACGCCTGAGCAAAGCTTCCAAATTGTGCAAATCTTGATCCCTCACGGGGGCACATTTATGGTCTTTATAGTACGTAACAGCTATCTAGATCTGTGCAACTGGAGGAAAAAGGGAGCCCAGTCCCCTGAAGACAGGCAGGGAGTCAACTGGAAGCTCCACTTATTTCCACGGGGATCAGTGAACCCGCAGAGTTCATTATTTGTCTCTTTAGACATTTAATAGTTCTCTGGCTGATCATTGAGGTTGGCCGCTATATGGGAGTAACGTGGTGGTTGTGGTTTCGCGGCCCCATAACAGTATAATGGTTATTATGGTGGCCAGCATCATCTCACTGATAATGACACGCAAAGTGAATGATCCATTCCAGTGAGCATGCTAGACATGTGTTCTGGACAGGAGTTGAAAGTCTCCAACTCTTTAGCCCTGCAATCATTAACGTTGCAACTAGGTGGTTCTGTTGCTTAGAATTATGTCATCGGCTTCCTAGGACGCATGTATGACGTTCCAAATTATACAATTGTGGTTTGTCCGCCATCTGATTAATGCTACATAGCCAGGTGCTGATGTAAAACGAGTCACACTATCTGTGCAAATCTTGATGGGTCTCTTCTCCATCTTGACATGTCCCTTCGGGAATAAAAGGCGGCACAAGTCGCCTGGGCTAGCAGGAGCCTTATTACATACTTATTACATACACTGGTAATATAGGAACCAATTGCCCGGCCTTGTCCTGGTTATTGGGGAGGCGTTTCGAGGAGCAACGTGGTGGCTGTCGTTTAGTCAGGCTTCGAACAACGTTCCGAAGATATGTTAATGAAAGGAAAAGGTTAACATCCAAAAAGGCGCATGCAACAGGACTAGGAGTTGGAGAGTCTCCAACTCTTCGGCAAGAAGTGGGAGCACGGCCCTGCTACCGTGCAGTGCATTCGAAAATTGCTACTAAGGCATATATGCACTTACTGTGTATGCATCTTAGTGCGTGGGTGGCCGCTTTTTCCTGCACCCAGTGGTATGACTACTGCCAGATTAAGGTCTTACGGCCGAGTGCTTACTTTAGTCCTATCACGTGACGATTGGGTACATCTTTCCATCTTGACAAGTAACTTCTGGAGCTAAAAGACGGTACGAGTTGCCCAGACTAGCAGGAAGAATAGAATAGTCGAACCAGCAACTTTGCAACTGGTACCATGGGAACCGGTAAACCACAGAAATGGGAGAACGGCCCGATTTGATATGGTTTTAAAATTTCCACCATCAGGTTAGAGCCAAACGGCTAGATACTGAGGCCCGATTTGATATGGTTTTAAAATTTCTATGCAAATTGGGCCGGCCTAGAAACAAGATTGTGATTGATCTCTATTTTCATAACTGAATTTTTTTCACCACAGCAGCTCTCTGTTGTTTGAATGGATGGAGATGTCAATAATACAAAACTATCACATTTGGAGTGATGATAAAGATCAAGTGTATGTTGAGATACCGTTATATACATTTTTTGACGATTTTTTTAATTATTTAATCAGGCAACATTGAGTGCGACAGTTGAAAAAATATTGCACAAAAATGAGTCGAGCATTTGCCAACGAGTTGTCAACACTTAAAACTGACTGTATGCTGGCAAATAAAATCAGCTGTTATATTGTTTGCTCCTAATAAATATTCCAGCAAATATTTGCCAGATGTGACTGTGAGTTGTATAAATTATTCGCTGATAAGTTAGAAATATAAAAATATGAAAAATACAACAAATTGTGTACGAAATCAAATCTAATTCTTATCGATAGAACTTGTGTACTTTAACAGACTTTGGTACCAGTACAATCCCCGATAACTTTTTTTTTTAATAAAACAGTAACATTTAGACGTTAAAACGGTTAAATTGTTAAAATATTTTACGAGTGAATTTGGTTGAAATGGTTGATGTTGTGGTGACCTCGTTTGGAATTTGTGGTGGAATTTTTTGTTTGGTGATTTTTGTTTTGCTAATATTAAGACATAAATCCAGTTTAATCTTTGGCATATATCCCAGCAAAAGTTTATTTTATCATCTCAAATATGGTATTGCCTTGTTGTTGGTGAAGCATTTGCGTCATCGCATCTATCGCAATAGCAAGAAGCAATCGCAGGAGATTATGCAGGAATTGGATCAGCCTCAAATGTTAAGCGATAATCCCAAGTCCTATGATGCGGTTTGTTTTATGGCTGCCAATATAAAAGGTGAAAAATTGATGGTGTCTTTGGAAAGAAGGCGTCAAGGTGTTAATCGAGCTGTAATATATCTCTGGCTGCCGGAATATGGCCTTTTAGTTACACCCAATTCCCCCGATATGTTATATTTTACCACCAATGGCAAAGAAGAGAGTACGGAATTTAAGGGCAATGGCTTCCATATTTATCCCCTGGAACCAATGAAAAGGTGGTGCATTAAATATGAAGGAGATCTAAAGCATAAATCTAAGGAAAGTGCTGAAATGCTTAAGAAAGTTAATTTGGATTTAGAATTTTATGCTGAAAATGCCTACTTTGACTACAACAGAGAGTTGAGTGCCTCGGTTATAGCTGATTCTGTAGCTAAAGAAGCGTGGAATGAATCTTTCTATATGCTGTTGAAAAGTGTGGATAAAATATTGGAGAAACGTACCCACTACGAACAAAGCGGCGTTTTAAGAGGACACATCAAAATAGAGGATAAAAATTTAATGCCTTTACAGCTGAATGGCTTTAGAGATCATAGTTTTGGCATTGAACGATGTCTCTCCACCATCAATCGTTATGTCTACTTTGCTCTTTTCCTAGAAGATGGTTCTAGTATGGTAGTGGGCAATCTATCGCAACCTTCCTTCTTTCTATCTTCCCTCAAAGTGGGCTATGTATGCAACCAAGTGGGTGTCTATCGGCCCATAACACACAGCAATTTTGAATTGTATACTTATGGCGAAAAGGGTATTCCACCAAAACATCAAAATTTCATTGTCAACACCCATGAGGCCAAGTATTTTGTGCAGATAAAAGAAGAAGACAGTGCTGTCCGCTATGTAGGCGGTAATTGGGAGTCAAAAGTCTTTAATCAATTTGTTTCTTGCACTGTTAATGGTGTACCCGGCCAAGGTATAACAGAATATTTATATCGCCACAAGGGTGGCCGACCAGAGGAGGTCTGTAAAATGGATCCTTTGTGGTATCAACGCATACGTAAATTCGAAAGAAATTTAAGTAATTATGACAACAACCCAGATGATGACAGTGAAGTGTTTTTCTTTTAATGTTTAAGCAAAACAAAAAAATATTCTCTCGAAAAATAAAGAAACGAAAGAAAGAGAAGGGAAAAGGCCGGCCTTAAAATCAAAAAATTAATAAAAAATATATACAGTGCAGGTCATAAATCTACGAGCAGTCAATAAAAAAAAATTATTGCGTTATTTTCTCAAAAGAAGTTAAGTTAATATGTTAAAATATGTTATTATTTGTTAGGCCGTGTACAATGTTAAATGATGTTGCCAAACTTCACTTCATATTTTCGTCATAAAACAAAACTAACGGTATATTTATTTTCTTAAGAGTAACAAAAACCGTTATCAAAAGTCTACAGGCAGCTTGAATGTTTAAGAATATTAACAAGTGAGTGATGTTTTCTAATAGATGAAAGATAATGAATCGAACAGTGAAATTGGCCACCTGACAGGTAGATCACACTACTCGGTATACACTGTAATAAAAAAACTTTAAAACAAGCGGAATTATAACTTCAAAGCCTTCGTTCTGGTTGCCCACCAAAACTTTACGTCCATGAAAGCCGCACTATTTTAAATACAATAAAAAAAATCCCCGTGTGACTGCATCTAAAATCAACCGCGATGTATAGGAAACATATATCTGTCATTACTGCCCGCTGAATTTAAGGCCGGATTGGTTTTCATGGCCGAGTAGCGCAGAAAAAGTTTTTTATTTCAGTAGTTGACATATTGACAAGTACGTCAATATACTCCCCGATGAGTTTTGTAATAATGTGCTTTTCTCTCATGAGGCATAGTTTTGTGTTTTTGACACAAGGGGGCGTTAATAAGTGTGGCGAAAAAAAGGTGATGCATTCGACAATTCCTGTCTCATGCCAACAGTAAAACACAATGATGGTTGGTGTAATGCTTTGGGGCTGTGGAATGGGAATCATGGAGTTTATAGAGACAACGATGGATAAAACAAATATTTGGACATTTTTTTGTTTGTTTCAAACCAGCACTCACGCAATGCGTGATAAGATTTACATCTGTATCTTGCAATAACTAGATACAGATGTATCTAGCCAACAAGCCATTTCTTAACGTTTAAAATCATTGGGATTCATTCAAAAGCAAGGATATTGGGTTCCATATGAGTTAAAGTCGAGAGACGTTGAAAGGAGATTTCGCATGTCGGAAATGCTGGTTTAACGCTACATACGTGACAAGATTTACATCTGTACCTAGCTGTGTAAGCCATAACCAGATGGTGGATCATGTTACTGTGGATGAAATGTAGCGTCATCCTCGCCCTAAAAGGCCTTCGGATACGTATATACTCCGGTCACTCTTAGCTGCAACTTCAAAAGCCCGGAGCATGCCGCAGCCTATGCTCCTTGCTGAAAAGTTATAGACTATCTAACTCCTGGTCCAGAACGCATGAAGCTTAACAAAATTTAAGAACACAACGGCAATCATGCTCACTGGACCTGGACCATTCATTGTGAATGATCCCACCCACAAAACTCAAAACCACAACCACCACGATACTCTCGAAGGGCCAACCTCAATAAACAGTCAGAGAACAGCTAAAAGGTTAGAAAGACAAATAGCTCAACTCTGGGGCTTTACTGATTCCTGTGGAAATACAGTGGATTGTCCAGTTGGCTCCTGCTCCTGGAAGGAGACTGGGCTTCCTTTTACCCCTGAAGACACATGTAATGAGGGTGAGACTCCGCCAAAACATATCAATGTGCCCCCGGTAGGGGTCGGGGTGCGGGGTAGTGAAAACGCAGTCTGAAGTCAAGTGCCTAAAAATTGGGCAGAAATCGTATGCCCGTGTGGTTGTTATATAAAGCTCTAAAACAGTTACACTCTCCTTCACCATCCCCTCATTTAAATCCAATACAGCATTTATGGGTTATTTTGAAAAATAAAATTCGAAATCACACAATAACCAAAGTTCGGCAGCTCAAAAACCATTATATTCGATGAGTGGACTAAAATAACGCCTGAAGAGACGGGAAAACTTAAGTCGACAATGAAAAACCGCTTAGTGAAAGTCTTAAAGAGTCACGGATAGCCAACACGTTTTTTCTTTCTTACACACTTTCTTCTTCTAATTTAAAGGGTTTGGAGACTTTTGATCGTTTGTTTGTTTATTTTTAGAGGGAGAAATAAAATTGCCGTTATCTCGGTTATTTTGCTGGATTATCAAATAAAACTTGACGATAATATTTTACACTAAATGCTGCAATAGAATTATAAATTTAATTTTAATAAATTGAATTCCTTGAAAATTTATATTTTTTTTGCCTGCTTGTAAACTTATGACTCGTACTGTATATAATTGATAAATAAATATTAAAGGATTTTTAAGTATAATTTATGCTTCCGAGCAACATCAGTGATTAAAGAATAATTTTTAAGTTGACAAAAATAATATTTTAATAATAAAATTAACCACGTTTTCTATGGACACGCACGTATTTTGCTTTTTTCATTTCCTCTATTTCTAAGATGAGCTACAGGATCTAAATTTATTAATTTTAATATTTTTCTATGGAATCCCTTGTTGACAATAACTGCTTCTAAACTTCCAGGCATTGATTCCACTAAACGACATTTTTCCCTTGATATTTTGTACCATTCTTCCACTAATACTTGTTTAAAGAAGCTTTTGATGTTATTTTGTGTTGCCAGACTTTCTCATTCAAATGGTCCCCAATGATTTTTAATGGGATTTAAGTCGGGACTCTGGGGAGGTGTTGGGAGATGTTTGATACTGTACAGAAGCAATAATTTTACATTGTGGACTTTATGCTTTGGATCATTATCTTGCTCGAAATTATAACCATCTCGGGAAAGGCCCATTGTAGCATGTAAATTATCTTTCAAAATAGCCAAAAAGTTAATCGTTTTTGACAGTTTCAATAACCTTGTCGAAAATGGTCATGTACCATTGTTACTAGAAAGTATGCTTTAAGCAAAAAATATCGCATTTTAAGAACTTTTCAACATTTTATCATTATTTTCAAGCACTACTTTACTTAGTGGTAACTCCCAATTTAAGTTGCAATTTTTTTTTTAAAGCTAAAATTTGTCTTTGTTACGATCAAAAGTAATAATATTTAATATAGTACTTTTTTCAACATTTTATCATTATTTTCAAGCATCACTTTATTGAGTGGTAACTCATAGTATAAGGGGCGATTTTTTTAAAGCTCAGATTTGTCTTTATGTTACGATCTGAAGTACTAATATCTAATATAATACTTTTTTTCAACATTTTATCATTATTTTCAAGCACCACTTTATTTAGTGGTAACTCACAATATAAGAGGCGATTTTTTTAAAACTCAGATTTGTCGTTATATTACGATCAGAAGTACACATATTTAATATAACAAATATAAATTGCTTTTCTCCATAGAAATATCTAAAATTTGCCAAAAAAATTACTTTATCTTGAACAAAAAAAAAAATAAAATAAAATCCCACCATGAAAAATTATTTGATTTGATAATAAACATAAATCAAATTAAAAAAAATCAAAAAGTGTTATCACAATTTTATGATATTTGATAAAAAAATAACGTATAATTTTCTTCAAAATAAATATAACAAAGAAAAATTGAAATCGATAACAGAAGATATAAAGTAGGCAAGGCTATTCACTTAAAAAAAGGTGATAGCAAAGTGATTTATTTTGTTTATAACGGGTGGGCAAATTTGAGGTTAGAAGGTAAATTATAAAATATTTTTAAAAATTTTCTGTCAAATGATTAAATGTCAGGAAATGAACTGTCATACTCTGCCATTTATTTAATAAAAAGTTGGAAAATTTAAAGCATGAAACGTTACATTCTTGAGCAAAGAATTGCGAAAATTGACTATCGAAATGGTGAAAATTTCACTGTAGCTTTCCGCAAAATTCGAGCAGCTTTTCCTTATAATCAGGCTACTTCTGAAATCACAATATTGTTGCTGACAGCAGACCAGAACAATACGGTCGTACTGGCCGTAGTGATGCAAACATAGTCGCTGTACAGCAAAGTATCGAAACTGAATCTGTAGAATCAACAAATTAATTGTGATATCACAAATAAAACTGTTCTAAAAACTACAGGGTGTCCGCTGGGAATTTTTGATTACACTGAAAGTAATATATTCAATATTAATACTTCTGATCGTAACATAGAGACAAATCTAAGCTTTAAAAAAATCGCCTCTTATATTGTGAGTTACCACTAAATATAGTGGTGCTTGAAAATAATGATAAAATGTTGAAAAAAGTAATATATTCGATATTAATACTTCTAATCGTAACATAAAGACAAATCTGAGCTTTAAAAAAATCGCCTCTTATGTTGTGAGTTACCACTAAATATAGTGGTGCTTAAAAATAATGATAAAATATTGAAAAAAAGTATTATATTAGATATTAATACTTCTAATCGTAACATAAAGAGAAATCTGAGCTTTAAAAAAATCGCCTCTTATACTGTAAGTTACCACTCAATAAAGTGGTGCTTGAAAATTATGATAAAATGTTGAAAAAAACTTTTATATTAGATATTAGTACTTTTGATCGTAACATAAAGACAAATTTGAGCTTTAAAAAAATCGCCTCTTATAGTTTGAGTAACCACTAAATAAAGTGGTGCTTGAAAATAATGATAAAATGTTGAAAATTCGATATTAATACTTCTGATCGTAACACAAAGACAAATTTGAGCTTTAAAAAAATCGCCTCTTATAGTGTGAGTTACCACTAAATAAAGTGGTGCTTGAAAATAATGGTAAAATGTTGAAAATTCGATATTAATACTTCTGGTCGTAACATAAAGACAAATCTGAGCTTTAAAAAAATTGCCTCTTATATTGATAAATATTTTATTTAATGTCGGCAATTATGTATAGAATGCAATTTCGTGATAAGATTTACATCTGCACCTGGCCGTGGGCCCTAATCAGATGGTGGTCAAACCACTGTGAATGAAAAGCAACGTCATTCACGTCGTAGGAAGCCGAAGACTAATTCTAGCGACAGGTCTTTCCTAGTTGCAATTTCAGCGGTTCCAGAGTAGGGCTGCAAACCACTACTCCTTGCTTAAGAGCTGGAGACTATCCGACTCCTGTCCAGAACGCATGACTAGCATGCTCACTGGATCTAGGATCATTCACCAGGTGTAGGTGTTATTAAAGGTGAGATGATCCTGGCCACCATAAAACAATACCTGTATGGGGCCGCAAAACCACAGCCACCACGATACTCCCAAAAGGGCCAACCTCAATAATCAGCCAGAGAACAGCTTAATGCCTAAAGAGACAAAGAGCGGACCTCTGGAGCTAACTGATTCCCGTGGAACTAACGTGGAGCTTCGAGTTAACTCCCTGCCAGCTTTCAGGGGCACAGATCTAGATAGTCAAGTATTCTATAAAGACCGATAAATCTGCCCCCGGGGGGGGGGGGGGGGTATAGAAGGCAATATCAGATAAATGTCCTCACCTCTGTTAGCCTCACAAGTGCGAGCCCTTTTAAGCATATTTTTCATTACATTTCATTCATTAGTATGAAGAGGGGACAATCCGAATTTGTATGCTGATTTAAAAGGATTACTTTCTGGAACTGCTGGCTTAATTGATGTCTTTTTGCATATAAGGCAGCTTCAAAATGCTTTTGTATCAGTTAAAGCTTGTGCAACTTTTCCATCAATCATTGTGAAATACTTTTTAAAATTTACTTCGATTTCCTGTTGGTCAACAGTAAATATTACAGGTTGAAGGTCTTTAAGTTCATCTTTTATTTTTCGAAAAAAAAAATTTTTTTTTTCGGACCAGCATTCAGGGGACGACCCCTACATATGCAAAGCATTGCCAGAACTAGGAAATTAGGTTACGGGAAGGAGGAAAGAGGGAGTAGTGTCTGTGAACATTCAGTTTGAATTTTCCCAGATTGAAAGTGACAGGAAAGATCTCCGGAGGGATTTTATTCCACATACGGACTGTTCAATGGTTTGTTTTTATGCCCAAGGCCAAGCAATTTAATTAATTTAATTAAAAATGGTCCACTGTGCGCCAGAGTTTTTTAAGTTGAGAGTATGAATTAGTTGTTTGCTAAATTTTTAAATTAAACCAACTGGGTTAACAGTGAGACTGCATTTTCTTTGAGCTTGTTTTAAAAATTATTTATTTTAAAAAATTGGGAAAGATTGAGATTCTTAAATTTAATTGTCTTACAAAGTTGCTACAACTAACGGTTGGTTTTTTCTTTTGCATTTGAAGCAATTTCATTTACAAACTCTCTATTTATAACTGTACGCTTGTTAGTGTGTGTTGTGTGTGTGCCATTTTAATGGAGGCAATTTATTTACTCCCTCTTTTTTTTTAACATTTGCTTTTGCATAGATCACTCTCTATAGTCATTGGGAGAACTCTGCTTTTATTTTTACAGTTTTATTTCAGTTCAGTAATTTATTTATTACATATTAACAGCTACTTTTAATTATATTTATTTATTTGTTTGTTTGTTTGTTTGTATGTATTTTGTAACTAATATTGGCCTAATTTTTCAAAGGGACAAAATTTGTTTGCGTTTAGTTTACATGCAGGAAATTCATTTAAATATAAATAAATACTTTTGAAAAGAAAAGCTAAGATAAGGAAATTGGAGGGGTTTTAAATTTAAAGATTTAAAAATTCTATTATAATACAAAAGGTTTTAGCACTAGGAAACATTTGCAATTTATATTCTGTTTAAAATGGCATAACAGATTTTGTTTCTTTTTTAAAGCAGCATTAATACCTGGATGATTATAATTCTTATAATTAATAATTAAAATAATTAAAATTAAAAAAAAAAAATATTAAAAATTCAATAATAACATTTTGCACCTAAATAACAGGCCGATTGATTAATTAAGTAAAATTACTAAAAAAATATTAAAAAAACGCCATTAAAATTTCTTTCTATACAATACCAATAATAAATATTCAAAATCAATCATTAAAAATTAAATTAAAAAACAAAAACTGGCATTTTTAATACTTAAAGAATACATGTACAACTATATACGTTTTATTAAGAAATAAAATTAATTACATTAATTAATTTACAAATTTGTTTAAAAAATGTTCAATTTTTAATCGATAAACTTTCTCATTCAACCAAAAAAAAATTTGTTTTTAATTTTCGCTAAACTTAAAATCAACATTTTATCTATCATGATAAATGATAATTTTCGATGAATTTCACATAGTTCCCTTAGCAATTAATTAATAAAATTAATATTTGTGAAAATTTGTTTATACAAAAATATTTCCAAATTATCAAAAATTCTCCATTCGTATTTTTTCCCTTAATTTCAAGTGAATTATAATTTGTCCTAAATTATTTTGAACCCTTAAATATTTAAAACTCATCGAGAATTATATCAATACTTATTTCAAAGGATTTTTAATACTACAATACTATCGAAAAGTTTGCAGGAAATTTTTTTTAATTAACAAATTATTTTCAGTTAAAAATTGCTCAAAATTTGCCAAAAATTTATAAAAATTTAATTATTTTTGAGTTATTCATTTTCATAAATGTGCTCACGATAGAGATGGCAAAATTGTGTATTTAAAAAAAAAATTAAAAAAAAAACACTCAACTTGAAATAATTATTTAAATAAAAAGTTTTGAAAGCTTATTTATGCCCACAGCTGTTATTAATTTTAATAATATTTCTAAGAAATCAAACATTTTATCGATTTATTTTAAAAATTGTGATTGACCACCAAATTTGATAACTTTTAATTAAATCGCCAACATTTGTTACAGACAATGATATTATCATCGATTTAATAGAACTGCAAAATTACAGCTAAATTAGGTAAATTTAACACCTATCGATAAATTTTATTGTTAGGCTTCTGCAGAGTTGATAACTTTAAATATTTAAGGATTTAGCAGTGTAATATCGATAACCTTTTTTACATCTTCAATAATTTTGCTTTGCTTTTTTTTAATAATTAATTTATAAAAAAAATTAAAAAACCCTACTTTCATTGATCATTTTTTAAGTTATCGAAGAGTTATAGCTTAATCGATATCATTTTTAAAGCTTTTAATTTTTAAGTTTTTCAATCCTAAATAAAATTTCTCGATAACTTTTCGTAATGTTTGAAATATTTTCATTTAATTTTCCAATTATCTTCAAAGTTTTCGATTACTGTTTTCAATATACAAACATATTTTTAAATTTTCGATTACTTTTAATAGTATTTTAAATATCTAAAATACTATTAATAATAATAAAATTAATAATATTTAATTTTCCGATTATCCTCAAAGTTATCGATTACTTTTTTCAATACACACATTTTTAAATTCTCGATAACTTTTCGTAGTATTTTTAATACGTTCGTTTGATTTTGCGTTTATCTTCAAAGTTATCGATTACTGTTTTCGATTTACATTAACGTTTTTAAATTAATTTTTAAAGCTATCAAAATTTTTGTAGCTGAATTTTATTGTCATCGATAACATTTTTAATACTTCAAATTTTTAAGGTTTTTAATTCAGAAGAAACTGTAAATTTTCGATAACTTTTCGTAGTGTTTGAAATATTTTCGTTTAATTTTTCGATTATCTTCAAAGTTATCGATTACTGTTTTCAATATATATATTTTTTTAAATTATCGATAACTTCTCGATAATCCTTGATAACTTTTCGTAATATTTTAAATATTTTCGTTTAATTTTTTTGGTTATCTTTAAAGTTATCGATTACTATTTTCGATAAACGCTTTTAAATTAAGCGGTAGCATTTTTGTGGTTAAAATTTATTTTCATCGATAATGCTTTTTAATGATTTAAATTTTTAAAGATTTTATTCATAAAGAAAATGTAAATTTTCGATAACTTTTCGTAGTAATTTAAATATTTTCTATTCCCTTCCACGATATCGATTACTGTTTTCCATAAATAAAAATATTTAAGCTTTTTATCGTGAATAAACTTTAAGTTACTTTAAGTTCTCGACAATTTTCTTCATGAATTTCAAATATTTTCGATTCTTTTCAAAGTTATCGATGATCACTATTTGTGAAAAATTTTTGTGGCTAAATTTGATTGTCATCGATAACTTTTTAATGTTTTAAATTTTTAAGATTTTTAATCCTAAAGAAACTGTTAAGTTATCGATAACTTTTCGTAGTATTTTAAATATTTTTCATTTCCTCCAAAGTTAGCGATTGCTGTTTTTCCATAAATAAAAAATATTTAAGCCTTTAATATTGAATAAATTGTGAGTTCTCGATAACTTTTGATGAATTTTAAATATTTTCGATTCTTTTCAAAGTTACCGATAACTATTTGCGATAAATATAAATATTTTTTAAAGAAGTTTTTAAAAAAGAATTTACATAATGTTACGTAAATTAGCTATCAGTAAACTTTTTTTAACGTTATTGCATGTTACCAATAGTATTGTTGAATATATAAAAAGGCGATTACAGATCATTTTAATTTGGCTATCAAACATTTTTTGACAATTTTAAATTTATAATTTTAATATTATTGCATGTTATGTAGAGCATAATTTTATAAATAAGTTATCGATAACTTTGCTTATAACTTAAAATTTATTGAATACATTTCCTGCAAACTCTTGCAGTTATCTTATAACTCAGATAGCTTGATCTATCTATCAATTATTTTTGGAAAATATTTTAGTTATCGGTATTTTTGCTTTATTTTATTTTGCCTTTAGATTCAAAGAAACTGTGGAGTCATTGTTAAATATGTATTTAAATAATTTATTATAAAAGATAAATATTTTCGTTTTTTCAACAATTAAAAAATAAAGTTAAAAAAAAACAAAATAAAAAATGTGTTAAGGGTGGCGTGGAGCGGTAGGTAAATAATTTTTTTTCTAACTTCATTAAAAATTTTTGAAAAACTTTTGCTCATAGAAGTTTTTTTTTAAATTACAAATAAAATGGTTTTAAGGATTATGAAGAAAATCATAATTTAGTTATTTTTTGTTGTTTTTGTTGTAAGCTTAATAATAATAATACATTTTAATTGTTTTGTTGTACATGATTCCTTTAACGATACTCAAGCAAAAGTAATGTTAAATGGAAAAAAGAATAATTTTCTAATGAAAGCATAATAAGTGGCGGAGCTTTCTTCCTATTTAAATTTCTTTGTTATTTTTTAAAATTATTTTTAATTTATAAATTAAAATATCTGATGCTATTTTACAATTATTTCTTGTTCAGCATCAATTAAAGAGGCAATAAAATAATGATCTAATTGGCTGTCATTAGCAGTAGAAGATGATGTTGGATTAACTAAAAACATGTTTGTTGTATCATTGGCCACTAAATTCAACTCCTGCTCATTTGAAACCAGTTCATTTAAGGGTTGAGTGGTGGCATTTGAATCTGGAGAATCATTGGCATACACAGCAGGCAATTGATTGTGATGATGATCAACATCAGCGATCATATTGTGGGTAGAAATAGAAGTAAAATTAGAACTTAAATTAGTACCTTTTGTGTTGATTGTTAAACAAGCTGATGATGATGATAATGACGATGATGATGACGATATAGCAACTGTATTGATGTGTGGTGTTGCTGTTAAAGTAGCTGATGAAAATGTTAAAGAGGACGGTGGAGACAATGTTGCTGTCATAAATGTTTGCGTTTGTGATTGAATATTATTAATTTGTGACGGCACAGATGTGGGTGTTGTTGACGTGCTTGAGAATTTATTTTCTTGTTGTTGAGTATTAAGTAGATTAAACGAAATTTGTGATATATCATTGTTATTATTAAGTAATTGAGATTTATAAAACGTATCAGATTCACATGCCAATTCAGTATTAATTTCAGCCCGATGTATTTTACGTAAATGAGCTACAAAAAAAAAGAGTGCAAAAAAATTTTTTTAATTAAATTATGCTGCGTGTAAAACATTTGAAAAGCTTGCCTGTTAACTTTTGTCTGGTAAATTGTTCATGACAGTATTCACATGATAAGAGACGATGTTTGTGACGTATGTGATCATTTAAAGCTTTTTCATTTTTACACACATAATCACAACCTTCTTCGGTGCAATGTACATTGATTTCTTAAGAGTAGATAAATTGAAAAATATATACAAATTAAAAACAAATATCTTAACCCAAAAATAACAGAAATTATATACATTTATTCATAGTAACAAATTGATGATAATGAATTAAAAAAAAAATAAAACTCCTAAAGCATTTTTTTTAAATAATATTAAAAATCTCTTTTTTGGTAACTTCAAATTTCATTATGATATTTTAAAAATATTTCGAAACTTTGCAAATAAAAAAAATTTAATGTTAATATGGTAAGAAAATTCTTGATGTGTTCGATAACTTTACATTTCTGAGGATGTTAATGACAAATCTCTGGGGGATTTTTATAAAGTCATTCATAAATTTCGATGCAAATAAGATTACGAAAATTTTAAATTATGGATAAGTCAGCGATTACTTTAAAAGTGTTTTAAATTTTTTTTTTAACTTTTTTATATCGATAAAATTATCGATAACTTTTAAGATTTATTTGCGAAATTATTTATTTACGAAATTATTGATAAACAGGAAATTTTCTTTAGATTTTTTTTATATATCGATAAACTTATCGATAACTTTGATAAATTTATTTACAACTTTTTTGAAGTGTTCGTTAAATAGAAACTTTTTTTAAAAACATTTGAAAATTTGCTTTATACATTTTTAAAGTTATCGATAAAGAATATTTTTTATATATCGATAAACTTATCGATAACTTTGATAAATTTATTTACAACTTTACAAGTTATCGTTAAATAGAAACTTTTATTGTAAAGTTATCGATAAATTTGAAATTTTTCCTGCAATCATTTTAAGGTTATTAATACTTTTTAAAATTTCTTTAGAACATATTTAATAAGCTAAACGAAATCACAAAGTTATCGATAGCTTTGTACATGCCTGTTGTATATTTTGAAAATCATTGATAACTCTGTAAATGTCTTTAAATATTTAAAAAAATTTTTTGAGCTTGTAATTTTCTTTATATTTTTAAAGTTTTCGATTACTTTAAAATGTTTAGAAAAGTCTTTAAGTTATCGATAACTAAGATTTTGCTTAGGAAATTTTGTTCGAAAATTTTGTAATTTCACATTACCGACTTTCCAGCAAGCAGAAGAATAATCGAAACTAATAAATGCACAATTTTGCACAATGAACAGCGTTGCCGTTGCAATTTTAAGTAGGAAAAATCACAAGTTTTAACTTGTGTTTATAGATTCTTGTTTAGCAAAACCCAAAACGCAGCTGATAAAATGTTTTGTAAGATTGAAATAATAAATAATAGTCATAGGCAACGCTGTTTGCTAAAAAACATCACAAGTGTACAAAAGTTCCAGCCATGGTTATCATGTTGCAATCATATGATGGAAAGTTATTTCACCACATTTAAAATCCCTAATCTCGGCCAAACGGTCGACTTAATGAGTGTCTTTATTTTGATAGGTTTCTCTTTAAAAGCAATCGTTACGATAACTTTAAATCGTTGCGCTTAATTTTCGTTTATTGCTTAAATTGAAAAAAATCCAAAATATTTGTTACCCTTAAGGGTTTTTTATCTGTTAAGAATTAAGAACTGCAATATTTTTAATAAAATAAAATTTTAAGCAACCAAAGTAAGTTTTCTTCCTCTCTCTCTCTCTCTCTCTTTCACTTTCCACGCTCACAATAAACCTGTCATACATTTTGGGGTTTCTTTTAAAAAGCTCACCTGCATGAAAAAGTAAATGTTCTCTTAGATCCTTTTTATAACCGAAACATTTACCACATTTATCACAGGAGAATGCCTTGATATTCAAATGTGCTACATTAACATGCTGTTTCAGTTCGAAAGCTGTACGGCAACGCAAAACACATTTTTCACATTGGTATGGACGTAAGCGAGCATCATGTGTGTTTAAATGTTTATCTAGTTGTGATCTCAAATGAAAACGTCTGGGACAATGAAAACATGGAAATACACCCTGACGCTGAAGTTTACGACGTTCTTGTTTATTACACGATGTATACAAACAATTGCCATTTTTATCGCGACCTAATAATATGTGTTGTTGTAGTTTTTGCAAAGTTTTAAAATTCATATTACAGTGCAAACAAATGTGTTGCTCCGAAGACGATGATGCTGATGATGGTGATAATACTGATGCTGATGTTGATGTTCCCGATGATGGTGCGATATTGTTATTAGTTTTATTGTCTGGATGAATTTGATTTATGTGACGTTGTAAAAAAACTTTCGAAGAAAAACCTTAATGTCATTAACAACGGCAACAACAACAATAACAAGGATGAAAAATGTTATGAAACAAAACAATACAGAAATATAAATAGTAAAAAGAGAAAGAAAAATAAATAACTATTTAATTGATAACATACCTTTATGGCAAAATTTACATTTGGCAGGGGGTTCAGCATTGTGTAGTTGATATTTATGACGTTTAAGCTCATAGTCATCAATAAAAACTAATTAAATAGCAGGTTAATAACAATAAAACAAGTCAAGGCATTTTATAATTGATTTTTGTTTGTTCTACTTACTGGCCTTGCATTGGTTACATGTGTGAGTGGATTGTGTTTTGGCCTTATGCATCCTTTGATGTGCCTCAAAGTTGGCTTTTCTCACAAACGAACGTTCACACAAACTGCACTTGAATAGATGGGTTCGTGCATGTTGACGCTGATGCAGACGAAAACGATAGAGTGGGGTATTGAGAAATTGCTCTTTACAGTGTTGACACTGCCAATCACCAATATATTGACATTTATATTGATGATCATCTGTTGTCTCGTTTATATGTTTGCGACAGTAACTACATGTTTGTAATTCAATATGTTTATGCACAATTCTGACATGATTGTCACGTAACAATTTGGTTCTATGAGATTGTGGGCATTTCGGGCAAGTGTAAGGATGATTGGGATCATGTATATCGAAAAAATGCTGTGATAATGCATCTTCATTGCAAAAAATAAGATGATCTATGGATCCAGTTTCAGGACAAAAACAGTAATGGCATGCATAAGACATGCCCTTTAAACGGGCGTGCACATCCGAATCGTCGCATTCAATATCAGAGCTGGTATCTTCCCGATTCATATACGATGATGGGCATTCTGAAAATAAAGCAGATTAAAGAGAATGTTTTCTACAAACAAAACAAAAACATTTTCTCACCATTCTTAGCTTTGAGAGCGTGACTATTTTTGTTGTGATTGCTGTTAACATTTTTGGAATCCCCTTCCAATTTTATTGCTGTGGCATTTGTGCAAGGGCGGGATGTTTGTTGTGTCAGTTTAAATGTTGTAGGTATAATACTGTGCTGCAACATAGCCTCGAGATCATCATGTTTTATAAAGTCATCCACATTAGCAGGTTTATCCACTAGAATTTCATTCATAATGGAAGTTGCTTCAGTCTCATCTAATGGTGAAGTACCCGTTGAGGGAGGTTCAGCAGTCTCAAAAGTAAATAAGTTTTGTGAAGGTAGAAAATCCAGTTCGTGTGTAGTTTCAGAGGATATCAAATTACTATCCAATAAAGTAGATGACGCGTCTATTAAGGCGGGATTGTCATAGTGTAAAAATTGTTGATCAAATATGTGAAAATCGTTTAAATCATTTTGTGTTAAATTTACAGATGAAACCAAAATATTGTTGTTGGTGGCCAGCTCATCGCTACCGTTTCCATAATTACCAACCAAGGGCAAAGGTACTTCAGCATTCTTAATAGCATGCCTTACAGTCGCCTCATTATTTATGGACTCTTGCGTTAGGGTGTCGACCAATTTTTTTTGTGCTGATTCACATTCCCTACAAAATGCCTGTATACTGCAAAATTTGGCAAAGCAATTTGCACAAATTCTCTGTGGCAGACCGTCATTTGGTTGAATTTTTAATTGCCATTGGCGTATTTCTCCCTGTATGAAATCAATTTCTCTTTGGAATTCTTCATTTGGCTGGAAAATATTAATAAAATCCATTTCCCTTAAGGAGAAACAGGTAACACAAATACGGCATGCTTCCAATTGTTGCAGTTGATCCATAACTCCATTTATTTTCTTTTTATATTTATTGACTTGTTCTACCGATTGATTGTATGTATGAATTTGAGGGTTAAATTTCTCGTAAACAATTCCTATTTAAGTTATTAATTATTTTCTTAACTCTTTAATTAGTAAAAATGTTTTTGTTTTGTTTTATTCTATTTTGATTTTTATTTAAAAACAATTTTATTTTTGTTTTTCCAGAACAAGTAGCAAAAGAATTACACAGTTAATTACATTTGATGATAAAAGCCAATAACAGCTGTTTAGCTTTCTCAGTCTGGCGTATTATTATGCTATAAGACAACTCTGTCTTTTTTGTTTTGAAAATAAAACAGAGCTGCTGTCTACCACCACCTGTGAATTATTTTTGGCTGGTATTGCCAGATGTACATATGTAGCAACTTTAAATGCTATTAGCGTTTTATAAAAATAAACTTTGTTTGCGGTTTGCAAAAGCAATTTGTTTATTATAATAATCAATAGAAATCATTAAAAATAGTTAAACACTTATTCGTTACAGTTTGCAGGCTTAAATATTTATTAGAACAGTTTTTTAAATCGATTTTGTGTTTCATTGAAAGTCGTCAAAAAATTAAAAAAGATATTAAAAATATTTATTATACGAAAATTATTGTTATAGTAATTCAATAGAATTTCCAATTTATTACAATTCACTTAATATTCACCCTTATACCAGTTGTCGTCATCAACATCGCCTTCATTTTACTGTCAACATCATTTTGACTGATAATGAAAATACAAGGAAACGAAATATTATATTAGAAAGGAAGCTTCTGAAACAGAAAATCGATATATTTGACCTATCGGACAGCAAGTGATTGTATAATTAATTTTTTCGAACAGTTTGAAAGTTAATATGTGCGTATATTGTCCGACGGGATTTGATTTATTTCGGGTATGATTTTACGTCAACCCGCGTCAAATTTTGGCTATTTATCTTGTAGTGAGTGGTTTCGAAGAAAGAGGATCTGTAGGTGATAGGCCCAAGCAGGGACCACAACGTATTGCTAGATCGGCTGAAAGCATCACTGCTGCTCAAGAAAGTGTTCAAAACAATCCGACGCCGGGCTCAGCAGCTTGGTCATCAAAGAACAAATTTGGTTACAATTTTGCACAAGGATTGGCATTTGCTTCCATAGAAGATTCAGTCGAAACAAAAGCTTCTTCCACAAGACTATTTACGCCGCCGTACGTATGCCAATAAGATGTTATAGCTCGACCATGACAACCCCGATTTTCATGAAAAAAAAAAATCATAAAAAATCATCACATTTTCATTTCAATGGTTGTGTGAATAAGCAGAATAGTCGCTTCTGGCGAATGAGGAACCTTTAAATTATTCAACAGTCACCTTTGCATCCATTACAAGTGACAGTCTGGTATGTAATTTGGTCATGAAAACGGGGTAACGGAAACTGAGAATGGGAAGCGATATCGTGATATGATTGAAAACTTTTTAACGTTGCAACTGCATGCTTTGGGCTTAACAAGACGGTGTCACATCGCATACGGCCAGGATTACAATGGAATTACTGCGAGACCTCTTTCCACAACAAGTTATTTGAAGAAAGGGTGATGGTTGGTTGATTGACATCTACGGTCGCCTGATTTGACTGCTCCGAACTTTTTTTTTGTGGAGATATCTGAAAAGCAGGATTTGTGCAAACGCTTAAGCAACTCAAACAAAATATTTGTGATGAAATTAATGAAATATCCCGTGAAATGTATAGAATGTAATGAAAAATGTCCTCAAAAGAGCTAACAGAGGCGGGGACATTTATCTGATATTGTATTCCATACATAATTATCGAGATTAAATAAAACATTTATCAATATAAGATCCATTCTCTTTCATTTAATCAAAAATTATAAACAAACAAAAAGTAGTATACCTTCCCGGTGAACACCCTCTATAACGAACTAACTTTAAGCCAAAAATTTTCTCTAAAAGAAATTTGACTTCTTCATTAAACAAATTATTATTTGCTAACACAATTTTTCGAGTGTATTCTATCGCCAGCTGTGTGAAGTATATAGAAAACTATTTCTATCTGTCAGCACTTTTTGTTGTTTACTTTACACTTGCTGTTTTTATTGATAAGTTAAAAAGACAACAACAACACACACTGCTTTTATAGTTAATAATAAAAACCAATTATCAAATTTAAACGCTGTCAGTAACAAATTTTCAGTCTTAAAGTGGATTTAAGTGGAAGACTTTGAGGAAAACAATATAAAATAAATTGATCGCAAGAAAGTTTATAATCAAATGAAAAATAATACAAAATTGCTCGCTGCCTTTGATTAATTGGTTAACTACTTAACTAGTTTAAGAGTACGTGTTCCTTTCATATCATTTATTAAAGTTCTAAATAAAATATGTGCACACATATTCATTCGTTCAAAGACGCTTGCAGGTGCTGATGTCACACACAATTTTAATTGGTAGCCATTTTCAAAACAAATTTAGTACAAAATAAACTCTAGCAAAACAAAGAAGTAAAAAATTAATTTATAAAAATTAATAATTTACTTATTAAAGCAATTTCAATTTTTATTTGTTATTGAAAATAATTTGTATAAAATTTAAACAAAACTGTCGGGTTGAGAATATACAGCAACAATATCAATAATTGGCATCATTGTTTACTAAAACGAGAGAGAGTACTCTTAACGGTAAACCTTTTGGCTCTTTGCTTCTATTTTAATTTGAATTCAATGAACACAGAAAATATTTATTTATTTTTAGGGCAAGTATGGCGGCAAATCATGAAAATTACATGGAAAATTATCTTATAC
Source organism: Trichopoda pennipes (assembly GCA_030448955.1). Taxonomy (NCBI): domain Eukaryota; kingdom Metazoa; phylum Arthropoda; class Insecta; order Diptera; family Tachinidae; genus Trichopoda; species Trichopoda pennipes. The sequence continues at coordinate 1,782,556 of JASKUP010000056.1, read as the reverse complement.
CGGAAATAATCTCTCAGTTGGAGAATGAAGAATTAATATCATTTCAAATAGAAAAGTCTGGAGGTTTGGATGGCTTCATGTCTTCTTTGTATAATATAAAGCTTAACACTAAAACGATTCAAGGGTAATTTTTAAAATTAAATATGTGATAATTATTAAAAAGCAAATTAAACTGGAGGCCATATTTTCTTTTAAAAATTTAAATTGGTTTTTCGCCGCACATTTAGACTTGTAATTGAATTAATTTTATTAATACCAAAAGGCGAATCATGAATGATACGCTCAATAATGATCTCGCAACAATCTCCGAATGGGGTCGTGCGAATTGACTCGATTTTAATACCGGTAATATGCAATGTTGCATGCTTACGCATAGATCTGGGTTTGGAAATGATGCTTACACCTGCTAATGTATATAGGTATTACGGAATCGGAAGCTCTTGACATTCTTGGCATGAAAATTCAGTATGATGTTCGATGGACTAAACACATTTTTCAGGAGTCTAAAGAAATTTTCAAGTGTCTTGGTTTTCTAAAACGATGTCCGTACTAATTATACCAACTATATCCGTCCAAAGATGGAATACTACTCTTTTGTATGGGCCGACGTCCCAAAGTCTATTTGGGCCGCGTACAGAAGAGGGCCAAGAGGATCATTGGGGACAGTAGGGTATCCAACTCTATTGATTCTGTGGAGCATCGACGTAATGTGGGTTGTATTTCGCTGTATTATTGTTACTACAATGGTAAGTGCTCTAACGAAATTAGGGAACTTGTTCCCGTTACTTGCACGTTTTTGCATTTAACTAGATTTTCGTTGAGAGCACATCCATTTGTGAATGTTTGAAAAAATTAATATTTTAGCAGAACAGTCCTTATGTGGAATAAACTCCCTCCAGAGGTCTCTCCTGTCACTTTCAACGTAGGAAAGTTCAAATTGAATATCCACAAACACTACTCCCTCTTTCCTCCTTCCCATAATCTAGTTCTGACACAATGCATTGCATGGGTAGGGGTCATCCCTTGAGTGCAGGTCCGAGAAAAAAAAATTTCATTGATTGGATACGTCAATAAACAAAATTTTAGTATTTGGAGTTATGATAATCCTCCCGAAAAACTGACTATTTGCTATGCTTTATAGGATGGTGGAATCATTGACTCGACTTATTAAAAGACAATGCTGGTCAGAACCTTACAGTCAATGGTGACCTCTATAGAACCATGATGATTGAATTCTTCCTTCATCGATTGAACAACCACGACATGCAGGAACGATAGCTTCAACAAGATGGTGCAATCAGTCACACTTTGCAATTGATTTAGTGAAGGAAAGAGGTGGCAACCGCATAGTTTTATGTTTCGCTTCTGTGAACTAGATACCAAGACCGTACGATTTAACGCTTCTAGATTATTTTGTGTGGGGATATGTGAAATCGCTAAACTACGCCGATAAGCTCTTAAGGATTGATCAACTGAAGAAAAAATTTCGCAGCTTTATTTTCGATATACGGCCACAAATGGAGAAAGTCATTGAAAATTACACTCCGCTCGCGACAGCCGTGGCGGTCATATGTCATATCTTAATTATAATGCCACAAGATTATTTTTCTCGCACGTTTTTGCGTTTAACGAGATTTTCGTTGAGAGCACATCCATTTGTGGTTGATTGGCCACTTAGCAGAACAGTCCGTATGTGGAATAAACTCTCTCCACAGGTCTCTCCTGGCATTTTCAATATAGGAAAGTTCAATTTGAATGTCCACAAACACTACTCCCTCTTTCCGCCTCCCCATAACCTGATTTCCTAGTTCTAGCGCAATGCATTGTATCCCCTGAGTCCTGGTCCCAAAAAAAAACTTGATATTTTTAAGAAAATTGGATCTCCAGATTAATTATTTAATTTTTTAAAATAGAAAAAGGTGAAAGCTGTAATTTGAATAAAATATTTTACTAATAAAATTTCTCCTTTTATCTAGCGAAAAGGAACGATTGTTAATTGCCAAATTTATGAGAGGTGATGTGGCGTTTAGGGAGTCCAGCAAATCCTATATACAATTTGCAAATGAGATTTACATCTATAGCAAGGTATTGCCTTCTTACAACAAATTGTTAAAAGATATGAACATAAATCACATAAGTGTAATGGATTTGGTACCTCCGACTTACGTAGCCAAGTTTGGTTATATACAGGGTGTGTTTATGTATTATAAAACAGGAATTCATATTAAAGTTCTTTCAATTTAATTGCAGGTTTGAGTGCTTCACCTAAGGAAAGAGAATCGGTTCTTGTAATGGAAAATCTAAAGCCTTTAGGATATGAGTTAGGACCTCGTCTAATACTCAATCGAGATCATCTACAGGCCATGTGTAAAATTTTGGGCCAATATCATGCCTTCTCCTATGCTTTAAGAGCTTTAAATAACACGCAGTTAGAAAACTTAAAGGCAGGCATTATAACTTTACCCTTTATTGATGATAATAATCCCAATGACGCTTCTACTAATCTTTACCGAGTTTTATATCGTTATGCCTTTGATCGTTTGTATGAGTTTTATGATCGCAAAGTTGATACAAATACTTTCGATAAAAAATCTGAAAAAGATTTAAAACTAATGGACTGTTTGCGTCAAATGAGAGAAAAGTATTTTGAGGAGCCAACAAGACTAATGGAGAAACTAAGAACGAAAATCAATGATAATGAAGAAGATAAAAAATTTGCCGCCATTTTGCATGGAGATTTTAATCGCAATAATGTGTTGTTTAAATATAAAGGAAAAAAGGGGGAGAATGCAAATGAAGAAAAATTTGTAGAGGATGTAAAAATGATAGATTTTCAGGTGAAACAAAAGAACTTTTTTTCAAATAAACTTAAAATTTTTATTGCTCTATAATTTTAGGAGCTGCGCTATGGCTCACCTTGTCTGGACTTGTCTTTCTTTATGTATTTCAATACTTCCGATGATGAGCGTTATGAAATTTGGGAAGATTTATTAAAAACTTATCATAGCGCCATGTATTCCAATCTTGCCACCATTTTAAATGCTTCTGAGAAATCGAAAGAGGAAATCGCTGATATTTTACATCACTATAGTTATGAGAAATTTCAATCCCATTTTTCTCGCTTTGCGATTTATGGCTGCATGATTTGTTTGCATTTTCTACCCTGGATGTTATGCAGCCCAGCAGAATGCAGTCGTTTGTCTGAGTCATTTGAATCAGATTTGTATGGAGAAGAATTTCGTAAACTCGCTTTGGAGGCTGGTGGAGATGAAGTGAATATGCATTTGCTGACTGTTCTTAGACATGCATGTGATATGGGTTATATGAATGATTTATAAGTGGTTTGTGTTATTAAACTATAAGAAGAATAAAGTATAATCGATCTATGTTTGTGTTTTTTATCCTTTAAAATTTTTAATTTTTGTTGCATTAATTTTGCACACTTACATAAAAGTTGGCAGCACTGCGAAAAATACCTCGAAGTAATAATGAAACACCCTGTTGTTTTACTTCCAAATTGTTCTTTATATAGATTAAAATACAACATTCAAAGCGTATTTTAATTATTTAAAAATGGCGCCGCTTGGTAACCAAACTACTCCAGAGCATAGATTATCTAATAAGGGAAAAACTGTTAGCGATATCGCTTAAACAGTAAATCGTACTCTAACATCTCTTTTTAACATTATAAAACGTTACAAAAATACAAATTGTTTCGATAATAAATCCAAACCCAGTAAAAATAAAATATTTTCTAATGAAGTTGAGCTGTGTTTAACCAAAGAAATCAAGAAAGCAGTTGCTTACAAAAAGAAGCGGGCGGAGTTGGCCAAAAAATATCGTGACATGGATTTTTCTTTCTGGAAGCATGCACTTTTTACTGATGAAAGTAAATAAAATGTTTTTAAATCAGATGGACGTTCCTATGTATGAAGAAAAGTTAATCAAGAGCTACAAAAGAATAGCTTGCAACCCACAAGACGGGTTTTAATCTGTATTGGTGAGTCAGTGTTTGTGTTTAGATAGTTTTCCTGTTCCTGATAGTTCTCCATTATGCAAGACTAATAGTTCCATTATAGCTTTAAGGTGGCCCTGTAGGCTAGTAGGTAGTATACTAGCTTGTCAGTTTGGGGGTTGTGGGTTCGATTTCCAACGAGGACCTTGGTTTTTTTCACTACAAAAATAAAAATTGACTGCCGGTGGGGCTGCTCAGCGATGAAGGCATAGTCACTGGTCGCTGTTGCTGTCTTATACGGCATACGACAGTTAATTTTCGTAACTATCCTTCTACTTTCACCATCTGTTTCATCTCTTCTCTATCCCTTTCCTAAAGAATGTAGCACGGTACTTGACTAAATAGGCATTGTTGCCTGAAATACTTCTTCTCTTAAAAAAAAAAACAAAAATTATAACTTTGAGTCTCTGTAACTATCCAGTACTTGAAAATAATGTTATCGCATCGAAAGTGTTCGCGGATCATACTGAAGAAACAGCTAGTAACGATGATTTTTGCCTAGGGGAGTGATAACACTATTTCATTTACTAGGAAAACAAATCTAAACAACCTAATACCTGAAAGCATAAATTTTTAATTTAGAGTTCAACTTGAATATTTTTATTTTTAATTATTTTAAACTTTTTGCTTTGTTTAATCACATCCAGCTGTTCTTCTATATCGGGAAATTGACTCAATAATTTTTTATTTAATTTAGTAAACAAAAACAATTGTTCCCAACACAATTTTTGAGTGTATCTTGCCGCCAGCTGTGTGATGTTAAAGACTATTTTAATTTGGCAGCACTTTTGTTTTGTTTACTTTACTCTGGGTGTTTTTATTGATAATTTAAAGAGACAACAACGACGCACACTGCCTTTATACTTCACAATAAAAACCAATTATCAAATTTAAATGCTGTCAGTAATAAATTTTAAGTCACAAAGTGGATTTAAATGGAAGTAAATTGCTTTCTGCGTTAAATAGATTTTAAGGAAAAAAATATAAAATAAACTGATTGAAGGGAAGTTTCTATTCAAACGACAAAAAAAAAAATACTTTTATTCAATTAGTTAACTAGTTTTAGAGTATGTGTTCTTGCCATATGATTTGTTAAATTTAAATCATTCAAAGTTAATTTATATGGGCGGCTATTAAACGTTTGCTAAAGAAATAATTAAATGTTTTTTATTAAAACATTTTAGTTTAAAACAAACTCTAGCTGAACAAGGAAGTTAAAAAAAAAATAATTTATAAAAAAATATAGATTTATTTCATTTTAAGCATTTCAACGTTTTTTTGTTATTAAAAATAATTTATATAAAATTAAAACAAAACTGTTGATGCTATAAAAGATATTAGCGATAGCAGCTAATACATTGTTTAGTATATGAAAAGAGAGAATACTTTTAACGGTAAAGCTATAGACTCTTAATTTCAGTGGAAATTTAAAGGAAATATTCGTTTTAGTGCAATATGACGCCTTATCATGAAAAATACATGGGAAATTATCTTATACCGGAAATAATCTCTCAGTTGGAGAATGAAGAATTAATATCATTTGAAATAGAAAAGTCTGGAGGTTTAGATGGCTTCATGTCTACTTTGTATAATATAAAGCTTAACACTAAAACGATTCAAGGGTAATTTTTTGAATTAAAAATGTGATAATTATTAAAAAGCAAAAGGAACTGGAGGCCATATTTTCTTTCAAGACTTTAAATTGGTTTTTCGCCGCACATTTAGACTTGTAATTGAATTAATTTTATTAATATCAAAAGGCGAATCATGAATGATACGCTCAATAATGATCTCGCAACAATCTCCGAATGGGGTCGTGCGAATTGACTCGATTTTAATACCGGTAATATGCAATGTTGCATGCTTACGCATAGATCTGGGCTTGGAAATGGTGCCTTAACCTGCTACTATGGGTGATATAGGTATTACGGAATCGGAAGCTCTTGATATTCTTGGCATGAAAATTCAGTATGATGTTCGATGGACTAAACACATTTTTCAGGTTTCCAAAGAAATTTTCAAGTGTCTTGGTTTTCTAAAACGATGTCCGTACTATTTATACCAACTATATCCGTCCAAAGATGGAATATTACTCTTATGTATGGGCCGACGTCCCAAAGACTATTTGGGAGTTGCTCGGCCGCGTACAGAAGAGGGCCAAGAGGATCATTGGGGACAGTAGGGTATCCAACTCTATTGGTTCTGTGGAGCATCGACGTAATGTGGGTTGTATTTCACTGTATTATCGTTACTACAATGGTAAGTGCTCTAACGAAATTAGGGAACTTGTTCCCGTTACTTGCACGTTTTTGCATTTAACTAGATTTTCGTTGAGAGCACATCCATTTGTAAATGATTGGAAAAATTCGTATTTTAGCAGAACAGTCCGTATGTCACTTTTAACGTAGGAAAGTTCAAATTGAATATCCACAAACACTACTCCCTATTTCCCATAATCTAATATCTTAGTTCTGACACAATGCATTGCATGTGTAGGGGTCATCCCTTGAGTGCAGGTCCGAGAAAAAATTATTTAATTGATTGGATACGTCAATAAACAAAACTTCAGTATTGGGAGTTATGATAATCCTCCCGAAAAACTGACTATTTGGTACTTCTTAAAGACAATGCTGGTCAAAACGTTACAGTCAACGTCTATAGAACCATGATGATTGAATTCTTCCTTCATCAATTGAACAACCACGACATGCAGGAGCGATAGCTTCAACAAGATGGTGCAATCAGTCATATTTGGCAATTGATTTAGTGAAGGAAAGATATGGCAACCGCATAGTTTTATGTTTCGCTTCTGTGAACTAGATACCAAGACCGTACGATTTAACGCTTCTAGACAATTTTGTGTGGGGATATGTGAAATCGCTAAACTACGCCGATAAGCTCTTAACGATTGATCAACTGGAGGAAAAAATTCGCAGCGTTATTTCCGATATACGGGCACAAATGGAGAAAGTCACAAGCAGGGAGTCAACTGGAAGCTCTACTTTATTTCCACGGGGATCAGTGAGCCGCAGAGTTCATTATTTGTCTCTTTAGACATTTAATAGTTCTCTGACTGATCATTGAGGTTGGCCCTTTATGGGAGTATCGTGGTGGTTGTGGTTTCGCGGGACCATAACAGTTTATGGGTTTATGGTGGCCGGGTTCATTTCACCTTTAATAAGACCTACCTGGTGAAATGTTCCCAGATCCAGTGAGCATGCTAGACATGTGTTCTGAACAGGAGTTGGATAGTCTCCAACTCTTTAGCAAGGAGTGATAATTTTCAGCCCTGTTCTGGAATCATTAAAGTTGCAACTATGAAATACCTGTTGCTAGAATTAGTCTTCGGCTTCCTAGGACGAGTATGACATCCCAAATTATCTAGTGGTTTGACCACCATCTAATTGAGACTGCATAGTCAGGCGCAGATGTAAATCTAATCACACAGTTGTCCACAAACACTACTCCCTCTTTTCTCCTCCCCATAACCCGATGACCTAGTTCTGGCACAATGCATTGCATGTATAGGGGCCATCCTCTGAGTGCTGGTCCCGAAAAAACCTTTATATTTTTAAGAAAATTGGATCTCCAGATTAATTATTTAATTTTTTAAAAGAGAAAAAGGTGAAAGATGTAATTTGAATAAAATATTTGACTAATAAAATTTCTCCTTTTATCTAGCGAAACGGAACGATTGTTAATTGCCAAATTTATGAGAGGTGATGTGGCGTTTAGGGAGTCCAGCAAATCCTATATACAGTTTGCAAATGAGATTTACATCTACAGCACGGTATTGCCTTCTTACAACAAATTATTAAAAGATATGAACATAAATCACATAAGTATAATGGATTTGGTACCTCCGACCTACGTAGCCAAGTTTGGTTATATACAGGGTGTGTTTATGTACTATAAAACAGGAATTCATATTAAAGTTCTTTCAATTTAATTGCAGGTTTGAGTGCTTTACACACGGAAAGAGAATCGGTTCTTGTAATGGAAAATCTAAAGCCTTTGGGATATCAGCTGGGACCTCGTCTAATACTCAATCGAGATCATCTACAGGCCATGTGTAAAATTTTGGGCCAATATCATGCCTTCTCCTATGCTTTAAGAGCCTTAAATAACACGCTGTTAGAAAACTTAAAGGCAGGCATTATAACTTTACCCTTTATTGATGATAATAATCCCAATGACGCTTCTACTAATCTTTACCGAGTTTTATATCGTTATGCCTTTGATCGTTTGTATGAGTTTTATGATCGCAAAGTTGATACAAATACTTTCGATAAAAAATCTGAAAAAGATTTAAAACTGATGGACTGTTTGCGTCAAATGAGAGAAAAGTATTTTGAGGAGCCAACAAGACTAATGGAGAAACTAAGAACGAAAATCGATGATACTGAAGAGGATAGAAAATTTGCCGCCATTTTGCATGGGGATTTCAGCCGGAATAATGTTTTGTTTAAATATAAATTGAAAAAGGGAGAGAGGGGAGATGAAGAAAAATTAGTGGAGGATATAAAAATGTTGGATTTTCAGGTGAAATATAAACAAAAAACATTTTTTTTTAAATAAATTGCGATTGTATTGTAATTTTAGGAGCTGCGCTATGGCTCACCTTGCCTGGATTTGTCTTTCTTTCTTTATTTCAATTCTTCCAATGACGAGCGCTATGAAATTTGGGAAGATTTATTAAGAACTTATCATAGCGCCATGTATTCCAATCTTGCCACCATTTTAAATGCTTCTGAGAAATCGAAAGAGGAAATCGCTGACATTTTACATCACTATAGTTTTGAGAAATTTCAATCACATTTTTCGCGTTTTGCGATTTATGGCTGCATGATTTGTTTATATTTTCTATCCTGGATGTTATGTAGCGCAGAGGAGTGCAGTCGCTTATCTGAGTTATTTGCATCTGATTTATGTGGCGAAGAGTTTCGAAAACTCTCTTTGGAGGTTGGTGGAGATGAAGTGAATATGCATTTACTGGCTATTCTAAGGCATGCATGTGAAATGGGTTATATGAATGATTTATAAGTGATTTGAAAGTTTTTTTAAAATTGCGTTTCCAAATGCAGCTTTTTTTTTGTAGTAATTTAAAGTCTTTAAAACATTAATTCCACACATGTGAATTGTCTTAAAAGTAAATTATAGCAAATGTTTAAATTTTTTTTCAGTGTTTCATATTTTAATAAAAGTTGCGCACAAAAACAAAATTTCACCCAAAAATGTTAAACAAAGTGCCTCTAGTGATACGCAATTGTTGCGAACGTCGACGAGTTGATGTTGCAGATTCATTCTCGACAATATACAGCGGCAATGAGCATATTGTTTTGGTCTGTTGTCAGCAACAGTATTGTGAGCCTAAAATTAAGCGATTAAGTTACGCACCACGGTACCAGAAGAAGCCTGATTATGAGGAAAAGCTGCTCGAATTTTACAAAGTGATACAGGGAAACTTTCACTTTTTTTGATAGTAAATTTTTACAATCAAAATTCTTTGCTCATTCGAAGCGTAAAGTTTTCTAACTTTTTATTAAATAAATGTCAAAGGATGACAGTTTAAAGGATGACAGACAATTTACTTCCTAACCTAAAATTTGCCCAACCGGCTAAACCCTCGTCCTAAGTCCGGGATATTTTGCCGTCCACCCCCGTCACCGCTCTCATATTTCTTTGGTGGGCAGGGGGGCTGCCTAATTGGCCGCTGAGAGCACGTTCCATTAAGCTTGCCTCCAGGTACCCTCTACTAGCACTGGCTCAGTGCTGGTTCATCATCACCATTTTGAGGTCACGTTTCTCTTCTCGGAGCATACACTCCACATATTTCGCCACAGCAGTCCAGTTTTCGCGACTGCTTGCTATTTTATCGACTATATTCGCAGTTGTTGTTCGGCCAATTTGCGCCTCCATTTCCGTGTAGTAGTAAGACGAATGGTGGCACTTAAAAAAGGTGTGCCCAGCATAGTCTACAACATCCTCCTCTTTATATATGTAAAAGGAAGTGCTGCCTTACCTAATATCGCATAGGTACTTTCGAAAGTAGCCGCGTCTAGATAGCATCTGTTTCAGTTAGAAATTGATTTCTCCGCTCTCTCTATCTATCAATTTTTCCAAAACTGGGTTCATTTGTTAAGTCCATCTTCCGCGGGCCTCGCTCCTCCATTGCGTCTGCCACTTTTCTACAGTTTCCCGTTTTCTGGCTGACATTTCAGGTGCTGCTAAAGGGTGGTTCCATCTAGCGTAGTAGATTCTCTTGCGCTCTTCTGTCTGTAAATCCATCGGCAGTATTTCGGCTATTACGAGAATAGCAGGTGCGGATATATAGTGTAATAAGCAGAAGTGACCCGTAATGCTGCTGTTGTCTGCACTGACAGTAAAGTTTTCGCCCTACGTTTGACCTTTAATATCTGCGCCCATAGTTCGCTGCCAGGAAAATACAGAGCGTGATTTGATTTATATCTGCACCGGCAGTTAGTCATAATCAGATGGTGGTCAAACCACTATGTATGGTATGTAGCGCCATCATCGCCTCAGAAGGCCTTCGGATACGTATATCCTCCGGTCACTCCTAGAAGTAGGTCGCAGCCTTCACTCCTTGCTTAAGAGTTGGAGACTTTCCAACTCCTGGTCCAGAACGTATGAAGCTTAATATAATTAAGAACACAACGGCATTCATACTCACTGAACCTGAACCATTTATTGTGTTCATTACGAATGATCCGACCTACAAACTATCACGAGGGTCTCGAAACACACAGCCACCACGATACTCCCATATAGGGACCAACCTTAATAATCAGTCAGAGAACAGCTAATTGTCTAAAGAGACAAATAGTGAACTCTGCGAGCGTACTGTTCCCGTGGAAATATGTGGATTGTCCAGATGGCTTCTACTAGCCTTTAAGGGGCCTGGGCTGCCTTTTACCCCGCAAGACACCAGTCTAGATGGAATAGTAGGTTCCAAAAAGACTATCATGTGCCCCCGGGGGGAATATAGGAAAATACAGTTTGAGGCCTCCAATAGCAGCCCATGCCTACTGGTTCCCCTGATGATCGCCATAAGACGGCCGAGTTGTGGCGTTATTTTCGCCGCCCCAAAAGCAGCCCACGCCTACTTGGACTGATTACCCCGATGTTTGCCATAAGCCGGCCGAGTTGTGCCGTTATATTCGCCGGTTTTTTTGCCGAGTGTTGGATTTGATTCCAATATGTCAACCTCAGATTTAGTCTTACCCCAAGGTAATTCACCATTCTCCAGGTGCTTAGGACCGCATCATCCAGCAGAACATTAATTCTAAAAGGAATTCCTCGCCTGGTTAGCAGCAGAAGCTCTATCGTATGCGTAGCGAGTTGCAAGTCGTGTGAAGCGAGCCAAGTACTTATCATGACCCGCCGCAGCTTACTTTAAGCGCCCTCTATACTTCTCGCTTTGATAACTGGCTCAATGTCGTCAGCGCTGCAGACATGAAGTGCATGTTTACGACATAATTAATGCCGTTATAGATGATTTGTATACATATTAAAGTATAAATAATAATAATGGGTTTTTACGTTTCCGTAATTTACTTTGCGATCAAAATTATTTACATTCATACACATTTCAAAAAGCAACGCTAACCTACTTTTTCATGTCTATTGTTGATATTTCCAAGTGATGAAGTTGATACTTTTTAGCCTTGACATTAAATTTTTTTCTAACACAACATTTGATATAAATTACTCTTCAATTTACACGCTGTTTAGATAAATAAGTGCGCTGTTACATTAAAATGTTTTGTGTAAAGTGTTTACACAAGTGTTTAAAACATAATTTTATTTAACATGGTATAAATTGTTTAGCATTTGACTATCGAATGTTATTACGATTCTATAATACAGCATTAAAACAACACAATTTATTTGGAGTAAAAAGTGAATTAAGTGAAATTGTTGTGGTTTACAAAATGAAAATCCTAAAACTGTTAATAGTTTTTATCACAATATTCTTCTGTATAAGCCGGACAAAAGCCAGAAATAACATATTGGATTATGCCAGTCCTAATGAATTAAATGCCACAGTTTTAGCCAGGTGTGAAGAAAGAATATGTTCTCGTATATATCGGCCTTTGTGTGTTTCGGTTAATGGCATACAGAAAACTATATCGTCTCGCTGCCTTCTGAGAAGGCTTCGTTGTGAAACCCGAATAATTAACTTGCAGAGAACTAAAGCACTTAAACAAATCGTTCGTGTGGTACATGATAACGAGTGCTTCGAACCGGATAAAATACAATCAAAACCGCTACAAAGACAAAATTCCAAATTCTTAAAGACGTTGACATCATTTTTAAGCAATTTTTAATTTACGTTTAATTACGAAATAGGAAACAAGTATTTTATTTAAAATAACAAATAGTTTTTAATCTGAAGATGTTAAAATATTTTATTTTTAAGCTGCTTTTAAAATTTAGTTTTTAGTTGTATCTATCAGCTGGCAACACTGATTGATTCATCATCATTTTCAGTTTTCATTTGCTGTTATTCTTGAAGTTAGTCGACTTCTTATAAATATTTAATTAAAATGCAAAAAGCTTTATTTTAAATAAAGAGTTTTTCAACAAGAAGTTTGTTTTCTCTAACAAAATAAAATCAAAAATTTAGATTAAAATGATTTAAATTTGTAGAAGAAGAAGAGAACATTTATTGCTGGAGTAAAAAAGTAACAACAACAACAACAACACACTAAAAGTTTCAAATAAATGTTAAACGAGCGTAAACATGCATATACCGTTAGTTGCGTGAGTATTTGTTGTTTAAGAAATGAATAGTAGATGAGCTTGCCAGATTTAACGTTTATTTTTATTGCATCCAATTAGACGTTTTTTGCAAAACCTATTTTCAAATGTTGTTCGACTTTTCTATTAAAGCGTTTTTCAGCAAGAATATTGTTTTCTCTGACAAATTAAAATAACAAATTTTGATTAATATGATCAAAATTTTTATTGTATGACGAAGAGAAAAGTTTGGCAATTATTTATAAAAAATGATATCTGGCAAATGTCCACCACGACCATCATCAAAGTTTTTAATCACTTCTTGGCAAAATGGTAGTCCTATTTAGTTAATCACATCACGGATTTTGAGTTTTAAGGCTAAAATCGATTCAAATTGCTCCGTATAGACTCTGTCCCTAACAAAACCCCACAAAAAATAATCCAGTGGTGTTAAATCACTCGATCTGGCTGGCCACTTAGCTGCTGATTGCCGTGAAATTATGCGGTTGGGAAATTTGCGTTGCAATAAATTATTCGTTTCATTGGCTGTGCAACATCGCTCTGTTGAAACCACATGTCAATGATATTCACATCGTCAATAAAAGACCAAAATTGATTTGTAAGCATCCCGCGATAGCGTGATTCATTGACCGTAACCGCATTTTCAGCCTCATCTTCGAAAAAAAGAAAACAGCCAAATCACAACTCCAGCCCACATAGCGCACGTTGACCAAGCAAAGGTTTCTTAATAATCTCTCTAGGATTTGCAGCAGTCAAAACGCGGCAATTTTGCTTTTATAACTGACAGCCGTTTTGTCAGTTTTCAAGAGATGTACGTAAATTTTGGTTTGGCATTTCAGCACGAATAGACCGGCTTCTGAATAAAGCTTCCCAATTGTGTGAATTGCGCCCAAAACAAGATTGACGTTGATCCCGATTTTCATAATAGAATTTTGATTTGCAATGAAGCTCACCTTTGTTTACATGGATACGTTAAATAACATCATTAATTATGGCGTCGTACTTCTCCAAAAAAATACTATTCAGAAGGTTATAGTCAATAGTCATGGCTATAGCGGCATAATTGCTAACATTTTCGTTCATCAATTGATAAATCATAATCTGCAGGAGCTTTGCTTTAAACAAAATATCGCAATATATCACACAGCTCCGTTTTCTTCAATAAACCAATGGTAGCAGGTTTATTGAAGAAAACGGTTGACAATCGCATAGTTTCACATTTAAGACCCATGAATTGGCCTCCAAAATGTTGTGATTTGACACGCTCCTATACTACTTGCTGTGGGGATGCGTGAACTGCTAGCTTACGCCCATAAGCCCAAAACCATTGACCACTTGGAGCACAATGTTCGACGGATTATTGACAATAAACGGCCACAAATATTGCAAAAGATCATCCGAGTCAAAAAAGTCGACCGAGGTAGCCGCGGAGTCACATTTAAATTTTGTACTACTTTGAAGTTTTAACGGAATCTCACTGTTATTACAAGTGTCAACGGGGGAAAAGGGAGGCAAGTCTCCTTTAAGGCTAGCAGGAACCTACTGAACTATTCCACTTTATTTCCACGGGTATCATTACAGCCCCAGAGTTCAGATTTGTGGCGGTTTAGTCTTTTAGCTGTTCTCTGACTGATTATTGAGACTGGTCGTTCGGCAGTATCGTGGTGGTTGTGGTTTCGAGGCCCTTGTTTGAGCTGTGTGGGTCAAATCTTTCACAATGAACATAAGGAATGGTCCTGCTGATTGCGGTTGTGTTCTTAAATTTTGTTAGGCTTCATGCGTTATGGACCAGGAGTTGGATAGTCGCCAACTCTTCAGCAAGTAGTGAGTAGCTGCGGTCTGCTCCGAGCTGTTAAAGTTGCAACTGGGAGTGACTGAAGGATATACGTATCTGAAGGCTTATTAGGGTGAGGATGACGCTACATTTCATCCACAGTGGTATGATCCACCCTCAGGTTATGGTTTACACAGCTAGGTACTGACGTTAATCTTATTACGCATGTTTCTATTGGGTAAGCAAATTTGAGGTTAGTAGGAATGGTTGTGAAATATCAAGAACAATGTCAAGGAGAGTTGGGAAATTTGGTTTGCAATAAATTGCTTGGTTTCGTTGGCTGTGTGACATGTGGCACCGTCCTGTTGAAACCACATGTCAGTTATATTCATGTCGCATTGACCGTTCCCTTATTTCCGGCCTCAACTTCGAGAAAAAAAGGCCCAATCACAACTCCAGTCCTCATAGCGCACATTGAGGATGCAAAGGCTTCTTAATACTCGCTCTAGAATTTTCAGAAGCCCAAATGCGGAAATTTTGCTTGTTGACATGCCCTGACAAGTGAAAATGGGCTTCGTCTGAAAAAATGATTTTTTCAGAAAAACTAGCCGGTTGTTCCAGAATGAATTAAGCTAATCTATGCCAGCCAATTGACTCTGAACGAATTAAGCTAATCTATGGCGTTGTCAATGGTCGGTTGGCTTCAATTCCTGCACTATTGAACCTTATAAGGCTTCAAAGTCAAATCCTTATGCAAAATTTGCCATGTGATGATTTTGGATAACGCCAATTGTTGAGAGCGTAGAGGAATCGACAAATTTGGAACTGTTTCAATACTGTGGTTCACTGCTGCCTTGTTTTCAGTTGAACGACCCGGTCGAACATACATTGGTGTTCGCACATTTTGTATCGAGCCAGTCGACTAAAATTTAACAACCAAATTCTTAAAAGCGGTTTCAGAAGGACGATTATGTTGTCCGACAATATCACGAATTTTTCGAAATGTAACTTTTACGGAACTACCATTTTTATAGTGGATTTTGATTATTTTAATGGGATTTTCGTGCGAAATTGAATTCACCGTGGAGGCCACTCAACATCATCATTTCTTAAAATAACTTGTCGTGGAAAGAGGCCTCGCAGTAGTTCCATTATGCGATGCAGTAGTTCCATTATGCGATCAACCGTCTAGTTGATACCACATGTGTTAATCAAGCCCAAAGCATGCAGTTGTGGCGTTAAAAATTTTTCATATCATATTCCGATATTGCTTTCTATTCGCAGTTAACATTACGCCGTTTTCATTTTGCAAGATGTAAGGTGAAATGATTCCAATGATTCAAAGGTGACTGTTGAATCTATTCTATTCTTTTTTTCACATATTCATTCAAGTAAAAATGCCGGAATACTGGCAAAATAAGAAAACTATTGTTTCAGCTAAAAAGCTGACTAATTTAGTTTGGTCAAAGTGGCAACACTGACTGCAAACGGTTAAAGGTTCTGTTTACTCTCTTGTTACACTCAAAGAATTGTTGCTGGTTATTAATTTGCATTTTGAAAAATAAAACGGCTTTCGAAATTATAAATATTTTATACATCTTTATTTTATTTTAATATTTTTTTTATTTAAAATATCTTTTCATTTTGTTTTTGTTGTGGGTTCATTTACAGGATATTATTTGATTTCTCTCTTTTTTTTCTTGCTGTTTTTAAATTTGTAACAGTTTTGTTTTAGTTTTAAAAACTTTTATTTTATATTCATTTAGGAAACATACAAAAATTGGAACAATTTAAGTAAAATATTATGAGTAAAAGGAAAAGAGAACAGTGTGTGTGTGGGGGAGGGGAGGGAGGGTAACAGTAGATATTAAAAAAGTTATTGTATCTAGTTTTTATACATTAAATATATTTTGTTTTTTAAATAGGGTGATTGTACTAATGACGGTTATGTTTATTTATTTTTGTCTGAGTATTTAGGAAAATCTCTTATAAAATGTTTTTTAAGAATTTTTTTTTAAGAAATTATAATTATTGAGAAAATTTTTTTTATAAATGTTTTTTGTTTTTATTAGTGTTTTTATTAAATTATAAACTTTTGTTTTTAGTTGTTTGTTGGTGGGTTAAATTGTTTTTAATTTTGTATTTATTTAATTTTTTTCTGTTGTTTGGTTTTTTTTTTTTTGTTAAAAAAATATTTTTTTTTACATATTTTTTTTTCTTAATATATTTTTGTTTTTAATTGTTTTCACCTATTTTACGCACACACATTTTGATGAGCTGTTTCTTTAATTTGCTTTTGCTTTAGGAAATTTATTTTAAGTAAAAACATTTTATTATTATTATTATTTAGTATAAAATCCATTTGAAAAAAATCCTTTAAAAAAAAAATCCAAAAAAATTTTAAACAAAATTTACAGTGATGCTTAAAATATGTCATATATTGCCTATTTTAAAGTATTTTTAATGTAAAATAAAATTTTGAATTGGGTGGGCCACCCTTTATTTCATAAGCTTAAGATTTTTCTTAATTGTGGTTGAAAATTAAAAATGTCTGCGTTTTACGATTTAAAAGTTAAGAAATAAATATCCCTCAAACCCAGCTTTGTTATGGGCACACCCTTTAATTATTAAATTTATATTCTATTTTTGGTGGCTTAAAATGGGCTATATAACGATTTGCAACATTTATCTGTTTTAACTCAAAAGTTAAAAAAATTTTACATAATTTTTGGAGCACCCTTTAATTTTTAAAAATGTTGTTTTATAAGGTCGGCCTTGACAACGATCATTATATACTATGGTCTTAGTAAATTTTAAGTATCTCCTTGTCTTTTAATGGTATATATGAAAATCCCGACTCTATGGGGTCACCCTTTAGTTTTTAATTTCATGTTTTTCCTATTTGTTATTGAAATTTAAAAAATTTTTGCCTTTTATGAATAAAAAGATAAGAAATCAATTTTCCTTAAAATCAACTTACCCTCGGGACACCCTTTAGGATATAAATTTATATATTGTTTTTGTTTGCAAATATAAAATGGGCTTTGTTACTGTTTTCAAAGTTGCATTTTAAAAATAGTTCGCTAAACGAAAGTTTTACATATTTTATGGGACACCCTTTAATTTTTAACTTATTTTAATTTTAATTAAATTTTTAACATTATTATTTATCTAATGTTTTTGGTGGTCTGTGTGACAAAAGATAGTTTTCTATACGAAAATTTTATTTTTTTTAAGGTGCACCCTTTAGTTTTCAACATATTTTATAAGTTCTGCCTTTAAAAGACTTATTATAATTTACCTAAGGGTAAATTTTAAGTGTCTCCTTGTGATAATGATGCTTTTAAAAGTATAAATATACAAAATATATTAAAATCATGAGTCTATGGGACCACCCTTTAATTTTAAAATTGATGTTTTTCTGATTTGTTGTGGGAAATTAAAACATTTCGGTGTTTAACGATTGAAAAGATAAGAAATAAATATTTTTTAAATTCAGCTTTACTATGGGGACACCCTTTAAGTTTTAATTTTTTGTTTTATTTTTGTTAGTATAAAACGAGTTATATGATGATTTCCAAAAGATAGGTGTCTCTATAGCAAAGTTTTACATATTTTATGGGGCACCCTTTTAATTTTAAAATGTCGTTTTATAAGTTCGGCCTTTGTAGGGAAGTTAAGTGTGTCCCTGTGATGATTTTAAAGGAATAAGTATATATATAAAAAAGAATGAATCTATGGGACCACCCTTTAGGTTTTTTTAGTTGATGTAGCGAACAAAGTGTCTTGAAGCTGGTGTTAATTTCAAAAGCTGAACTCTAAAGGTTTAAAAGTAAAGGTTATAGAGGTAAATACCTCTTTGGGGACACTGTAATTTAGAATTAAGGGGAAAACTTTTAACTTCTAAACTTTTTATAACTCTTTTTACCTTTTACTGTAAACGGCATTCAAATACATCGTATGCGAGCTCTTCAAGGTACAAGGTATTAGCTATTAAAATGATATGGCGGGTAATCATAGGGTGATCATAGAGTAATGTTTTCTTTTTTCATTAAGGTACTCAACCCTAAAACGTAGAAATTTGCTCGAATAAAATTGTAATTTTGTTTGAAAAGATAAAATAAATAAACATTTGCGAAATTAACAAAAGAATGTTCTCTCTCAAATTTCAAATTTAATTAATTTTTATTGTAAATTAAAGAAAACAAAATTAAAAAGAATTTTTTTCTTAACATTGAGACAACGATATTTTGTTTTTTTTTATTTATTTCATATTGCTAAAGCCGGTTTTACACTACAATACTGAGTATTAACATTTTGATGCAATTTTGTGGGAAAGAAAGAAAAAAATGTGAGTTGTTGTTATTGTTAAAACACCTAAAGTAACGTTACAAGTTGTTTGTATACTCTCTCTCTCTCACTATAACGGAGTGTCAAACTGGTATGGAATTAAAGCAACGGCGCCTGAAGATGATTATATATGCTGTGGAAGTGCTGCCTCATGATAATGTGTCGCCGTTTGGTTTACGGTAAATAAAAAATAAAACAATAAACAAAGAGAAGTTTTGAAATTATTTGTATTTGGTTGTAAACAAAAATCCATGTGTGTGTATGTGACAAGTATAGGGGCAATTATAAATAGTTGCAAGACAAAGAACAAATATCATTGACGGCGGCGTGCTAGCGTCTGCATTGCTGTCGGCATGTTTCCTTGCTAAACAAACGCTTTCGTTGTTTTCTTCATTTGCTTTTGAAAAAAATTAAATGGTTAAAAATATTCTTAAAATAAATAAAACTTATCACACTTACTCATAAGATTTAAGTTCATATTATTCAGTATTATAGTGTGAAACGGGCTTAAACTGTTATATGATATTATATATTAGTTTTATTTATATATATATAATAAAATACCTAAGCAGTATCAAAACATTTATTTCTTTTGAAGTTTTTTTAACACGTTTTTTTTCTGAGTGTATAAGTTTTATAATATAAGTAGTTGTTATTCTGTTTTCAATGATTAAATTAGTTTTTTGTTTTTGTATATAAACATCTCTTAATAAATTATTAGTTTTTCTTTATATACTTTTATACAATTTATTTATAATTAATTAGTTATTTTTTAAAATATATATATTTTTTTTTTGGTTATTTAAAATCTATTTAACATTTATATATATAGTTTAATTAACTATGTAAAACATTTTTTTTTTGTTTACAAATTTTTGTAACTTTTAACATTTAAAAAAGCTTTTATTTTTTTGTACAAGAAAACTTGGTAAATTTAATTTTTTAGAGTTTAGCTTTTTTTTATAAAGTTTTAATTTGGTAAAATTACAAATGCAGCTGGTAAAACAATTTTTACTTTTTTTTAACTTAATACAATTATTTTTAATATTATTTCTAAATTTATAACTAGCTTATTTGCTAAGCGGGGCAATAATCTTTTATTGAAACACAAAAATTAAACATAATGCACAGTGTTAAAAAATATTTTTTTGCTAAAAATGCATTTAAATGATTCCTATATTTCAAATTTTAAATATTAAACTTTTTCCGCGAATTCCCAGGAAATTTAAAAAAACTCCCAAAATTCGCAAAATTTTCAAAATAAAATTCTTTTTAGGTTTTTAACATATTTTATTTTAAAATATATATTGCAAAATATCTTCATCTCTTAAAAGAGCATATTCTTAAATTTTTTCCGCGAATTCCCAGGAAATTTTAAAAAACTCCCAAAATTCCCAAAATTTTTTTAATTAAATTTTTTTTAGTTTTTTAACAAACTTTATTTTAAAATATATATTGCAAAGTATCTTCCTTTCTTAAAACAGCATATTCTTAGATTACCACTAAAAGATTAAAAAAAATATCTAAAAATAAAGGCAGATTGCCTTTATTTATTTATTTACTAAACACAATTTTTGCTAAAAACCTATTTTTGCTTTAATTAAATGCTTCATAACTTTGAAATTTTAAATATTGTGCTTTTCCCCTGAATTCCTAAGAAATTAAAAAAAATCCAAAATTTTTTTATTAATTTTATTTAGTTTTTTAACATACTTTAATTCGAAATATGTCTTGGAAAGTCCTTTGAAAATTTGTTATATTTGAAAGCTGTTCAAAAAGATTTAAAAATATAAAAAAAATAAATAAATAAAATAAATGAAGTCTGTCTACTTAGGAAAAAATTTTATTAAACTAGGTTTTTTTGCTAAAAATAAACTTTTCTATCATTTAAATGTTTTATAGCTTCCATATTTTTATTATTGTGCTGTCCCCCTGAATTCCTAGGAAAACTATAATAATTCCCAAAATTCTCAAAAGTTTTTTAGAACTTTCTTTTTTTATTTTTTAACATTTAACAATGTTTGAAAATATGCATATATTGGAAAATATGTCATTAATTTTAAAATAATATGTTTTTAGATTTCGACCAAAAGACTTAAAAATATCTAAAAATAAATAAATATTGTGAACATTTACATTAACTTAACATAGTTTTTATTAAGTAAAGATTTTTTAATGTTTCATAATTTGTAAATTTGTAATATTGTGTTTTTTACTTGAATTCCTAAGAAATTTATAAAAATTCCCAAAATCTCCAAACATTTTTAGGGATTTTTTTTTGATTTTTTTACATATTTTATTTCAAAATATTTTTTAAAAACTATATTGCAATTTTAAAAATGTTTTATTCTTTATAGAAATTTTTACAAGAAATTTTTAAAAATACCCAAAATTACCAAAAATTATTTTTGTTATTTCTTTAAATCTTTTAACATAATTTATTTTGTAATATGTTTTAAAAAGCATGCAGAAAATTTAAAGTTATTATATTCCTAAAAGGAATTTATAAAAGAAATATATAAAAATACCCGAAATTTCCAAATATTTTTTTGTTCTTTTTTTTTAATTTTTAACATATTTCCTTTTTAAATTTCTACTGGAAAGAATTTAGAAACTTTTAAAATATTATGTTTTTTGTATAACACAAAAAGATTCGAAAAAAGCTTAAAAAATCTCCCAATTTTTTTTTAGCAAAAAATGTCAAAAAAAATTTTTAAAAATTACAAAATGGCCTAAAAAAATTTTTGAGCTACTCACAATATAAAAAAAATCTCCTGGTTAACTTCTAATAAAAGTGAAAAAATGTGTTTTTGTATTAATTCCTAAAATCGTTTTGAAAATGCCCTACATTTTTTTTAAAATTCCATTTAGTTAAAGAAATTTTTATTTAATTTTAGCAAATTGGCTTATCTTCACGGATCAAATTAATGTGCCGAGAAGAAATTGCTTGATAACTAAAGAAATTGAAGAAATAAATGCCTATACTTTTTGGTTTTGTTTTCTGAAAAGTTCTTAATTCTAAATAAAAAAAAGAAATATTTTTTTTTAAATACCAAAAATACTCCTAAAATTAAATTAAATATCAGATAAATTTTTACCAAAAATTTTGGGAATTTTCTAAAAAAATAATATTAATTTTAATTTTGTTTTTAAATACAATTTGAGTACCCCGCCATTTTGTTTTGTTTTATATATTTTACACAATTTTTTCTTAACTTTGTTTTTACAGTTTTATTTAATTTTAGTCTTTATTATTTCCAGTAAGCGTAAGTTAAGATTTTATAAACTTGTTTTTCCATTAAAAATATTTTTGTCTATAAAATCTTTGTTTAAAACAGAAATCGATTTAAGAGTTTCTCTTTTTTTTTAATATATTTTTATAAATTTAAGGGGTGGATGTTATAGTTAAAAAATTTGTTAGTTACAACACTGATTGGAGGTCTAGAGAGATATTTAGTTTCGGACTCAAAAGGTAACAGGAAACTGTCGTCTGGAGATAAAACTTAAACTAAGAGAAGGAGGGAATTATTTGCTCTATTTTAGAGATAAAAGAAACTCAGAGAAGAAGAGTTTAAAATATCAAGAGAAATATTTTGTTGGCCTTTTAAACAGCTAAGACATTTTTTTGGAAGCTGGCAACGCTAGTAGACACTATTTTGTTAGGACAAAATAAATTGCAGGAATTTCTATTTTCAATATTTGAAAAAGTTGGCAATGCAAGAATTCAAGCTTGTTGGCAACATTTGACCATACTTGTAAAATTCCCCGAAATTTTTGAGAAATTGAAAAATGGTGGCAATACAAAAATACGTTTTTTACCTGCTTATTACGATGTAAAAGATACAAAACAAATATTCGCCAAATTTAGCTTTATTATGGGGGGACACCCTTTAAATTTTATTTTTTTTTGTTTTTGATCTTGTTAGCATCAACTAGGTTATATAACAATTTCCAAAGTTTATCTGCTGCAATTCACAAGATAAATCTTTATGCGAAAGTTTTTCATAATTAATGGGGCACCCTTTAATTTTTGAAGTATAATTTTAAAAGTCTTGTCTTTACAAGGTATATTATACCATTTCATCTGGGTAAATTTAAAGTGTCGTTTTTTTTGGTGATTTTCAAGATGAAGGTCTAAAATATGTGTGCATGGAACCACCTTTTAATTTTTTGTTGTTTGTTGTTATAGCGTATACAGTGTCTAACATAATGTCTGGTGTTAATTTTATGTGGCCAACAAAAGAAAACTATATTAAATTCTTCGAAATTTTTAAGAAATTGAAAAAGGGTGGCAACGCCAAAATATTTTTAATTTGGCAATGCGAAAAATTTTAAATTTTGAATATCACAAACATTAAATGCGAAAAAGCTTGGGCTACAAATTATTTTTTTTTATTCAAAATACTGCGCCGTAATTCCCTACCTGAATAATAATTTTAAAACGTAAAGGATCCCGCTGCCCTTTGAAACGTCTAAAGAAAAAGTTTTAATGCTCCTTTCCCCTTTAATATTTTTTATTAACACTGCTACCGCATTCACTATTACCCGCCGACGAACCATCACCCGCCCATCTACGACGTCTGGCCTCTTTGGCCGCCTGCATTTGGGCCGCCACTCGACTTGTTGTTGGAGCTGCATCAAAATCATTATAAAATTCCACTTCATCATCGGCCGTGGAATCGTAAGCGTTTGAAACATCTCCACCACTGGCACCACTGCCGCCGCCGCGATCAATATCGAAACTAACATTTTTACTATCTCATCCACCCCTATGAACCTGCACCGTTGCTTCGGCGGACTCTTGACTGCGCAACTGTTGTCGGTATTCATCCAATTCTTGCATGCGATAAGTGCCCAAATTCACCTGCATCATAAGCGTTTCCATAATGCGTTCATTTTTCAAAGCTTTCGAGGGTAAAACAATGGACAATAGCTCTGTGGGCGATATACGACAAAGATTAAGATCACGCGTCAGCCTCTCCATAATGCATTCGAACTCGAACTGTGTATCACGATTGGGCTGGATTTTCATTTTTGAAACTTTATTGCGGGCCCAAGCCAACATCGCTTCAAATTTGCGTATCTCTGGACACTGCAGTTCACGGCACATAATCATTTGTACCATAGACTCGGAAAGATTTAGAAATTCGGGACACTTAAATAGGGCATGAGCCTTGTTTTCAACGAAGGACAAAATCATATTGACCAGCTCCGAGGCAGAGGTGTAACGCCAATAATAGTTCTCCAAGGAAATCAACATGGGACACACCACCTCAATGCGTAGAAATTGTTTGCAGTGATGAAAGCAGGCCTGCAATAATTCGGGCAGGTCATAATGTTCGGCGGCGCATAAAAGTCCTAGATAAAGACAGACAAAATCAAAACTAGAACCATTAGAAACGCTAGAAGATAAATGTTAAAGGGCAAACTTACCCGGTATGGAAACACAGGTCAAAGGACACGTTCCCGTATGCAAATAATCCAATAAAACACGAAATGTTTCCGCATCAAATTCAATTATAGTGAATTCCGTTTGAGCTAATTTCGCCCGATCCACCTTCTGGGCATCAGCACACACAGACAGTCGGGGCACTGCCAAATTATTGCCCGATTTATCTTTGTCTTTTTCTTTGCTATCCCTGTCTATAGATTCGTAAGGCAAGTGAAGCAACAAAAAAAGTTTCAAAAACAAAAAAAAACAAAAAAAAAAAAATTAAAATAAAAAATAAAAAGAAAACAATCACAAAAGCAAATAAAAATAAAATTTTAAAAATTTCACCACCCGCCGCAGTGTGTTGAAAATGTTATGAAGAGATAAAGTTGAAAAGAATTCGTTTTGTTTTTGGTTAATGTTTTTCAAAATAAAAATATTCATGAATTAAAGTTTAAACAAACACACACACACACCCACACACATAATACGAACAACACATGTGTATGTGAAAGAAACAAAGAGAGTGAGTGAAATAAATGGTGAATAACATTTTGTGGAACACGTAAATTAAGGAGAAGTTTGTTTTTATTATAAAGAAAAACATTTAAATGCCAATAAAAATTTAAAGGGTGGGATTTTTTTTAAAGAATTTATTGCAATTTATAAAATATATTAAAGAAGATAATACTCGAAGTTTGAAAATAACACAAAGTTGGACAAAATAATAGTGAAAATTTTTTTTTTTTAATTTATAAATTAAGTGTTTTATGGTGGTGAGTTGGGTAAATTAAAATAAATTTCAATGGTTTGTAGGTAGTGTATTTAAATTGAGGTGAATTATATTTAATTAGCGTTTTTTAAATGTAATGTTTATGGGAAAAGGCAACGAGGTGAGAATAAATTTAATTAGTGGTGAAATTATATTTAGCCGTTTTAGTGGTTATTTTAAAATTTCAAATATTTTTAAAATATTTTTTGTAACAGTGTATTTTGGAAAATGAATTTTTAAAAAATTGTAATAATTTTTTAGTGGTGAATTTTATTTTATATCAAGGAGTTGGGTAAATTAAAATAAATTTCAATGGTTTTGGTTGAAATGTATTAATTTTGAGGTGAATTACATTTAATAAGCGTTTTTTTAATGTAATGTTTATGGGAAAATGCCACGAGGTGAGAATAAATTCAATTAGTGGTGAAATTGTTTTTTGCAGATTTAAAATTTTAAATATTTTTGCAATATATAAGTTAAAAGTGTATTTTGAAAAAAGATTTTTTTTTAATTTGTAAGAGGTGAATAATAATTTTTTGTGGTGAGTTTTTATTTTATAGCGCGGGTTGGGTAAATTAAAATAAATTTCAATGGTTTTGGTTGGAATGTATTAATTTTGAGGTGAATTACATTTAATAAGCGTTTTTTTAATGTAATGTTTATGGGAAAAGGCCACGAGGTGAGAATAAATTCAATTAGTGGTGAAATTGTTTTTTGCAGATTTAAAATTTTAAATATTTTTGCAATATATATTTTAACAGTGTATTTTAGAAAAAAAATTTTTTTTAATTTGTAAAAGGTGAATAATTATTTTTTGTGGTGAGTTTTTATTTTATAGCGCGAGTTGGGTAAATTAAAATAAATTTCCATGGTTTTGGTTGAGATGTTTTTATTTTGAGGTGAATTAAATTTAATTAAGGAGTTTTAATGAATGGTTTATGGGAAGTGGCAACGAGTTAAGAATAAATTCAATTAGTGGTGAAATTGTTTTTGTGCCGATTTAGTGGATATTTTTACATTTTAAACATTTTTTTAATATGTATTTTAACAGTGTAATTTGGAAAAAGATTTTTTTTTAATTTTTAAGAGGTGAATAATTATTGTTGGTGGTGAGTTTGTATTTTATAGTGGGGAGTTGGATAAATTAAAATTAATATTAAAACAAATTGAATAATATTTTCAATTTTTATAGATTCAGTTAAATTAGGCAAATTTAATTTTTATTGCGATTTTTGGAAAAATTAATTTTTTTGAATTCAAGGAAATGCGGTGAAAATATTTTTAGATTTGTAAGTTTAGTGGACATTTTAAAATTTATATTTTTTTTAATATTTATTTTAAAAATGTATTATGGGATAAAATTTTTTTTTAAATTTTTGAAAAGTGAATAATTTTTGTTAGTGGTGAGTTTTCATTTTATAGTGGGGAGTTGGGTAAATTAAAATAATTATTAAAACATGTTGAATAATATTTTTAAAGGTTTCAGATATAGTGAATTACATTAGATTTTTTTTATTAAATTTTTTGAAAATTAAAGAAACATAATTTTAAATTCAGGTATATGTGGTGAAAATATTGTCCGGTTTTGATTTTGGGGAATATAAACATTTTAAATTGTTTAATTTTCATGGTTTTTTGTAAATACGGAAATATTAAAAAACAAAATTATTTTAAATTTTAAATATAAAAAACGAGGTGAAAATAAAATCAGTTAGTGGTGAAAATGGTGTTCGTCGATTGGGGTGGATATTTTAAAATTTTTAGTTATTAAGTTTTCATGGTTTTTTTTTGTAAATAAAAAATAAATAAATTTAAAATCATTTTAAAGTTTAAGTATACAGAAAAAGGTGAATATAAATTCAGTTATGGGGAGAAAATGGTAGTTTGGCGATTTAGTGAATATTTTAAATTTTTAAGGTTTTTATAATATTTTTTAGCAGTGAATTTTGGGAATAGATTTTTTTTTTAAATTTTTAAAAGGAGATAAAAAATATTTAGTGGTGAGTTTGAATTTTATAATTTTTTTTTTTAAATGGTAAGAATAATTTTAGTCAGCAAGTTTTCCCAGTATATTTTTAGAAAAAAACAAAAATTAATTTTATTAAGGTGAATAATAATTTTTAGTGGTGAGTATATATTTTATCAAAATATTTTTCAAATTGATGAGATAAATTTTGGAAAAATTAGAAGTAAATTAATTTTTTAAATTTTTTTTGCCCCATTTAACGTTTGGTGAATTTGTGTTTTTGTGGTGAATTAAGAGAAATTATTTTTTTTTTTGGACAATAAATTATAATTAAATTTATATAATTGGGAATATTTTTTAATAAATGTTAATTAAGTGTGATTGTCAAAACAGTATTTTTTTGATATTTAAAGTTTGGTGAGTTTTTTTTTTTTGTGGTGAATAAGAGAAAATATATTTTTTATGGCAATAAATTAAATTTATATAATTGTGATTTATTTTTTAAAAAATGTTAGTTAAGTGATATTTTCAAAACAGTAAATTTCAACGACATTTAAGGTTTGGTGAGTTCGTTTTTTTGTGGTGAGTTAAGAAGAAATTATAATTAAATGCATGGAATTGTGATTTATTTTTTAAAAAATGTTAATTAAGTGATATTTTAAATACAGTAATTTAAGAAACAAAATATTTTTGGAAAATTTTTTAAATAAAGAAATTCAAAAGCCAATTGAAAAGAAGCCATTTTATAAAACGCCATTAAACAAGCTCATAAGGAAATAATAAAATAAAATAAAAATAATCAGAAAATAGTTAAAAAGTCACAATTGTTGCAACACGTTACATTTTTGTTGTTGTTGGTATTTTTTTTTATAAAATATTATACAGGGATATTTTATACATTATAATTTTGTTTTTTTTTTGAACAGGGCAAAGTCAAAGTACAAAGGATATGTGTCGTAGTGTTTGTATAATTTTTTTAATTTTTTATTTTTGATAAAAGAAAACATAAAGAAGACGAAAAGAACACACATCGATATATTTGTATTTATAGAAATTCAAACTCTTACTCGAACAATCTGTAGATGAAATCCATTTCTTTTTATCTTCGGGATTCAATTGATTGGCATTCTTGTTGCGTATGGAACGACCCCAGCCGGCTGTAATAGTGCCGAGGCGTGAAAAGGCCCGCTTAACCATGGGCGATGAAGGAACACTTTTCGGTCTTATAGAATCAGAATCGGGAACGGTGAGATAGTTATTACTTTTAGGTTTTTGATTTTGTGGTGAAACCAATGAGGGCGCTGGTCGAGCAAATATTTCAGCAACTGGTATTTGTGGTGAGCCGAAACCAGTTTGTATGCCATAAAGCATTTCCTATATCATGATTTAAATAAAAATATAAAACACGATTTTCATTTTAGTGGGTGTGAGCAAAACCACTTACCTGAAATACTCTGCTTCTTACGCCCAGTATTGCACGCACGCCTATAAAGCGTGCTTTTTGTTTTGATTGACCCACCAAAAAGGTGACATCAAATAAGTGAGCATTTGTTAGGCACGATGGTTCTATGTTAAGGAAAACTCTAGTAAAATCTTTTGCCAATTGATCGTAATCTTCAAACTGATCACGCACCGAATCCAGCAAAGGCGATGATGGTCTCATGTGGCCTAAAGCATTTAAGGAAATAATAATTTAAATAAATACTCTACTGAAAGCTGAATTCTCTTCTTTGTTTTTTTTAGGGGGATGATTGGATCTAAAAGTATTAGCTACAAATAAGCATGCATTTTATAGCAAGACCAATTTTGTTACTCTATGCAAATGGGAGGGACCACTTTTTCTATTTGTAGTTGGGTAAAAACGAAAAAATGAAAAGAAATCTAAAAATAAAATTCAAGGATTGTAGTTATACTGAATTGAAACTTATTTGGCACTTGTAATAATATATTAAAAACAAATAATAATTTATATAACTAAAATATGATAGAAATGGGCAAAATTACAGGTGTGGTGAATTTACAAATGAAAGTGAAAGCAGGCTTAAAACTATAAGCATACATTTTATGTATTGAAAACTTTAAATAAATTAAAAATTTAATTATACCAAGTTTTTTTACTTAGTGGTGAATTTGCTTACAAGTGGTGAATTTCTCTAATTTTAATTATTTTCCTTAAAATTGTAGAAATTTCTTAAATCAGTTATTTATTTAGTGATATTTCAAAATATTTCGGCCATTTTGCTTTAATTTATCACTAACTTAAAGGCTACTTTATATGGAGGTGAATTTACAAAGTGAGTGGTAAATAAAAAATTTTTCTAAACCATGCACTTACAAATTAAAATAACTTTCTAAAATTACTTTTTAACCAAATTATGAGCTGTTTTCAAGAAAAACTTTCTTTGTATAATTTTCCCCCCCGTGGTGAATAAGGAATTTTATGCTTAAAGTTAGTATAAGACTAAAGCTTTTGGTGTGAAATTTAAAAAAATTATTTTTTAACAATATGTAAATCTGTTTTTTTCAAAATATTTTTCTAGATAATCGATGGGTCCCATAATAGTTGATACAAATTTACCAGCTCTGACGTGTTAATCGCTTGTCAGAATTGAAAGATCAATCGAACCTTATAGAAGTGTCTCCTCCCTTAAAATTTATGCAAAATAACCTTTTCGGGTAAAGCGAATGATTTACCAGATCAAATTTTAAAGGGGTAAGAACCTCACCCAACGGGCAGCTTTTGGTAACTATAACTGCTGAATTTTGAATCTTCCCCAGTTTGCTTGTGCCAAAGCGGCTTATAAAATTATTTTGCCTCTGGTGAACTACAACACTAGAAAATGGAGACTCTCAAAGACTGTAAAGGGGGGTTTCAAGCAAAAATCTGGGGTATAGGCGAGAGGGACACTATTACTCCCACACAAATTCTCGTCTACAAGAATGATGACATTAAAAAAACTTTTAATTTGATGTGTTATTGAAGTTATCAGAATAAAAGTATTGAGGACGTGAC
Organism: Trichopoda pennipes; assembly: GCA_030448955.1. NCBI lineage: Eukaryota > Metazoa > Arthropoda > Insecta > Diptera > Tachinidae > Trichopoda > Trichopoda pennipes. The sequence continues at coordinate 1,752,454 of JASKUP010000056.1, read as the reverse complement.
GTGATAAGATTTACATCTGCACCTGTGGATGAAATGTGGTGTCATTCTCGTCCAAGAAGGCCTTCGGATACGTATATCCTTCAGTCACTCCTAGTTGCAACTTCAAAAGCCCGGAATAGGCCGCAGCCTTCACTCCTTGCTGAAGAGTTGGAGACTATTCAACTCCTGGTCCAGAACGCATGAAGCTTAATATAATTAAGAACACGACGGCATTCACACTCACTGGACTTGAACCATTCATTGTGTTCATTGTGAATGATCCGACCCACGAACTCAAACGAGCGCCTCGAAACACACAGCCACCACGATACTTCCGAAGGGCCAACCTTAATAATCAGTCAGAGAACAGCTAAAAGGCTAAAAAGACAAATAGCGGAACTCTGGGGCTTTACTAATTCCCGTGGATATATAGTGGATTTTCCAGTTGGCTTCTGGTCTGGGCTCCGTTTTACCCCCACAAGGCACAAGTCTAGATGGTTGTGTGATCCATAAAGACTTATAATGTGCCCCCTAGGAGGATTCTAAGCTTGTACATTTCGTGATAAGATTTACATCTGCACCTGGCCGATGGCCTTAATCAGATGGTGGTCATACCACTGTGGGTGAAAATCAACGTCATGCACGTCCTAGCAACAGCTCTTTCCTAGTTGCAATTTCAGCGGTTCCAGAGCAGGGCTGCAAACCACTACTCCTTGCTAAAGAACTGGAGACTATCCAATTCCTGTCCAGAACACATGACTGGCATGCTCACTGGATCTAGGATTATTCATCAGGTAGGTGTGATTAAAGGTGAGATGATCCTGGCCTCCATAAAACAATTGCTGTATGGGGCTGCAAAACCACAGCCATCACGATACTCCCGAAGGGTCAACCTCATTAATCAGCCAGAGAAACAGCTAAAAGTCTAAAGAGACAAATTGCGGAAACTCTACGGGCTACTGATTCCCGTGGAAATAACGTAGAGCTTCCAGTTGTGCCGCTGCTGACTTCAGGGGCCTGGATCCTGTATACCCCAGCAGCACACGTCTAGATAGTCAAGTATTCTATAAAGACCGATAAATGTGCCGCCGGGTGGGGAGGAGGGGAAAAGCTTGTACACTACCTACTAGCCTACAGGGGCACCTTTATACTAAAATGCCAAACCAAACTAAACATTAATCACTTGACAGCTGACAAAATGGCCGTCAGTTAAAAACAGTGTTGCCAAATAAAAATTCTTTACCTCTATAAAAACACCCTTTGTGACCAATTTTCTTCTAATTTTAGTTGAGTAGGCTGCCTAAAACTGTTTGTTAAAGATTTTGTTGCGCATTAAAGAATAGAAAATTTAAAAAGAAAATGTTTCTTTCGATTTCACTTTCGAAGTAAAAGCTCGTTAATGCCTGTGGATCAAAGGACATTTTATTTGTGCCTGCATTTAAATAAAGAAATAAAAGTTTTTGTATAAATTTTGTTCAAAGTTCGCTGAATTAATAGGAAATCAATATTGTTAAACAAATGTCTGTTGATGATGATGATGATGCCCATAAGGCTGTTGTTGTCACCGGAAGTTAATACCCACATACTGTCCATACAAACTCAAACACACATATACTACACACACACATATATATATATATACACAAAACTGTATGACAATGTCATTGATAACTCTGGTAAAACACTTGATGATGTATGTTGCCAAAAGGAAATAAGGAAACAGCAAACAACAATGACAACAACAATAACAACACCAACAAAAATTGAGGGAAATAAGTAACGGCATCATTTATTATCTGCCAAGATTAACAGCACAACATTAAGGTATTGAAAAGGGATAAAAAGACATGTGTAAGTATGAGTGGTTTTTAGGATATTTGACACAAATATCTTTAAGCTTTTAGCTTTTAAAGCCATTAATCACATTGACATGTGATAACATTAATTTGTTAAAACAAAAAGACAATAAATTCTAATGTATTGAGGCAGGAAAATGAAAAGTTTTCTTTTTTTTTTGGCAGCTAAAAGACACAAAAGGACTGCAAATTAAATAAAAAAAAATAAACTCTTTAATAATAATAAATATACTGTGCTTAAGGTAACATTTTTTAAAAATTCAGTCAAGCAAAAAGGTGTCTCTGCTAAACACTACAAAAGGGTTTGTGTCTTTACTAAGTATTAAAGAGAAAAAAAATTTTAATAAATAAGGAAATAAAATAGAAGAAAGAAAGAAAGAAAGAAAGAAAAAGGGTCTCGCTCCCAAAACTACATACTATGATTAACACACAGTAGCACACAGCACACATCAACGTCCAACGATGACGAGAGAGGTGTGGTTGGCGCATTATTGGCTAAAACTCTTGCATGCAACATTTTTCTATATTCTTCCTCACCAATTGGTCGCCAGGAGCCGCGTCGATAGGGTTTTGGTATTTGGCCAGTCTCAGCATGATTCGATAAATTCATAACCAAATCTTCGAGCATTTGTGAACGTGTACGTTCCTGCATGCGTGCAAATTTTGGTGCTGAATAGGAAGCACGTTCACCATTAACAATTTTTGTTAAAAGCCATTCTCTAAAATTGCAGAGCAATGCAAAACAAAGTTTTATATTTAAAAAAAAGAACGTATTACCTAAACATGGGCCCCTTTTCGAATACCGATTGTTCCCATAAATAGGGCTTATAGGCGCCCACTTCGTCTCTCGTTACCACCGATACTTCATAGCGTGTGGGCTTGTGTTTTATACGAGCAGAGACTCGCACCTTTAAGTAAAAAAAAAAACAAAATTTAAGGTTTTTCGTTTTAATATTTTTTTAAGCAATTTTCTAAAAAGCTTTTTGTGAAAAGCTTCAAAGCTTTAATATAAATATTACCAATATAAACGTATGAAGAAAATGACTTTTTATGCAGGCAGGACTAAAGCGTGTATTATCAGCTTCCAGAAATACCACACAAACAATATCATTGCCTATATGACGTTTTCTTTGCAGCTTTTGAGGATCATGACGTTCGTAAGGCAATAATGTTGACACATGAAACATTATCTCTATATTACGCCAATTTGTATAAACAGAATACAGACCTGCAAAAAAATGGGGGGGAAAAAAGGCTCTTAAAAGCTTTCCTTTTTTAAAAGCTTTTTGTATAAAACTTTTTTTTAGTTTTTTTTTTTGTAAACAAACCTGTTAAGTCGTGTACTGTATCAAGGCCACCTTTATATTTATCGAAACCCTTTAATCTAACACGATCACCTAAGAGTGTTAAAAATTCATCAAAGAGCAGAGAATTTTCATTATTGTCTAAAATTTGCTCTTCCGTATATTGATCCTCTTTAACATAAATAACACCAACTTTTAATTCCGATTTTATAAAAACCTTTAAACGTAAAAAAAAATTAAAAATAATAAAATAAATTAATTAATAAGAAAATTTATTTTTTCAATAGCTCACCACACCATTGGGTGGCATCTTCAGCAAAAAAAAAATGCATGGAAATAATGCAATAAATCAATCAATAAAAAATAAAAAAAAAAAAAATTTGTTTCCCATTTTTTTTCTGTAGATGCCACCCAATAGTGTGGTGAAATATTGAAATTTTTTTTTTTTCATTTTTATATAAAGACCTTGTGCTTAAAGAAGTAATTTATAAAATAAATAAATTATTAAAAAAATTTTCTTATACTTGATCTAGTTTCAGTAATTCTTCAGGAGTATCCGGCAACTGTCCCAAGGTCAAAGGAGGATTTAAATTAACTTCTTTGCCCAAAGATCTCACCACTTCCTCACGATTATATCTAAGTAAAATTTTTTTAGTATTTTCTCTTTCTCAAGAGCATAAAATGAAAAACTTACCTATCGGCAAAAACACAAGAGGCGGGTATTAGACCATGTACAGTGTAGGAGCCAGCTCTAACTAATATTCTAAACTGATCTCGGCCATTAAGCGTTTCCTGTTTGATAGACAATATAACCGGTCCTAAATCTTCATCGCTGGTAAAATAATTCCAGTGTTCGCAGCCAAAGAAATATTTTTCATAGGTCTCCTGCTCCACAGAGATTAGCTCGAAGGCGCCATTTTGTTCCCATTGCTCTTCGATGGTAGTCTTTTTCCTAGGACTTAAATATTCGCATAAAAGTACAACAACAAGCGACAACAACAATGCAAACAATAATTATAATAAATCAAATAAAAAAACACCATTTTTTTGGGTCACCGGAAAGAAATGAAAATTTCAGAAAAATGAATTAAAAAAAAAACAAACGAACTCAGGACGAACTAAAACAATATTTCGAAGCATATTTTTAAAGCTCTTCAAATAGAAGTAAATACCTGGGTGTGGCCTCAGAATCTTCATCATCTTCATACAAATCACTACATTCACGTTCCAAATAAGCATCACTGCTATTACCGCCACGTATATCTTCATGTTCCGAATCGCTTTCGTCCCAAATTGTGTGGGTGGGGGGCAAAGTGATTTTTTGTCTCGAACACTCAATCCAATAGCCGGGCGTAGGCATTAAGTTGTGCGGATATTCTTCACAAAATTCATCTAAAAAATTAAAAAAAAATTATTTTAAATAAAATTTCATCTATTTGATAAAAATGTCAGCAAAAAAGTATTGCCTACTTATAGGCTGTTAGTGATATAATTTACTATAGTTGTACTCAATGTTAAATAAAATCCAACTGAAGTCTTAAAAAACAAAATCCATGTTATTTTTTTTTAGCACAAAAATATCATTGCCTACTTTTAGGCATTTAATTAATAATTATATAAATTTTATTTGCACGTTTTTAACCCCTCTCTTGCCCTAACTTGTTGTGCTTTATTATTTAACATTAATTTTAGTTTGTGTAAATAATCCATGCTATTCATGCTGCTGCCTGCTATTATACAATCAAATGCCTGAAATATGATATTATTACATTTGCTTGCATAATTTTAGGCGTACTTTTTTTTTTTTTGCTTATTGCCGCTTATGTATATTTGAGCTGTTTAAATGTTTATATATCTGCTGTTTTGTAATTATGAATGAATTGTTATTATTTTAATTAATTGTTGTAATTTTGCCTAACTGTTCTTTTAAAATCTGGATGGAATTATTTAAGATACTATATTTTTTATTAGTAAAATTTTAAAATTAAAGGTAATAATGTTTTTTTTATTTATTATAATTAATTTTTTAAACACAGAATATTTCTTTATATAAGACTTTTAATTTTTTTTTAAATATTTTGCCACACTATTCGGTGGCATATGAAATATGGAAATAATACTGTAGCTCCTGAACTACTAAAGATGTTCTAATGTAAGAAGCAGGAAATAAAAAATTTTTAATTTTTTAATCAACAATTATTTTGTTGATTAATGTGCCTGAAAATACCACCCAATAGTGTGGTGAAATATTTTAAATAACATTTTTTAAAAATTTTTATATAAATATCCTGCGCTTAAATAAATAATTATAAATTAAAAAAATGTTAAAAATTATTTCTTTATCTCTCCTATTTAACGTTGCAACAATTATTTCACCTAAAATAGTTTCTTTAGCGTTACAACCTGCTGGGGAATTTTGGAAGTCTTTTCCAGTCCTCTAGAATACTTGTTCATCAAATTCATGCTTTTCAGCCACAAAGTATGCTAAATATTATAATAAATGTAAACAAAAAGCTGTTTATTCAATGTGATTGTGATCAAACATTATCTCAGTTAATAAAAGTTGCCTTCATTATCAAGATTTGGCGTGTAAAATGTTTTTGAAAAAATTTAACGATGGCAACACTGCCATTACTAAGGAGTACAATACTCTACACGTCCATTTCTTTTTGGCCTTTTTTACACAACCCTTTTTCTTTGTATCATTTGCAATATTTTCTCTTATTAAAAGAACATGATCTTGCATGATCCTGCAAATAAGCACTTGTTTCCTTACTTTTACGCCCTTTTACACTAAAAGTAATTAGTCCGAAATTTTAGCCACACAATAATACATCCTGGATAAATAGTATAATTTTTAAGCTTTCCATATGTGAGCACTACAGACATAACCGCTAAAAGGATATTTTATTCGCATTTTAAATGAACAATTTTTCTTTATACAAAAAAAAAAATGTTTTATTTTTTGCAGAATTTTATTAAAATTCAATTAAACGAATGTAATGGATTTATTTCTTTTTACATAACATATTGATAGCATATTGTTATTTATGATAATTTAAATGAAAAAGGTTTAAAATATTGATTTTTAAAAGTTAAATTATTAAGCTGGCTATTTGTGATAGCGCATAATTATTTAACTCCTCTTCCTTTATGCACATCCTTTAAATATCAGGAATGTAATTTTTCTATAGAATCTTTCTAGCTCTAAAAATTTCCTTTCAAAACCGAGTGGTATGTTAAATTAAATTAATTAAAGCCACAGGGCTTTTAAATACTAGGACTTTTAAAGTCCTTTAATCATTTCCAGTTGCCCAAGTTCGCTTGCTCAAAAATCCCTGCAATTGTACCTCTTTGATCTTAAGATCCATTGATCAATTTAGTGAACATAACCTTAAATAATACAACTCAAAAGCTTTACATTTCTAAAACTCTTTCTTATTGATCTTTCTACCAGCTTTGATTAGATATTGTGACTTCGCAAAAATGTTATTCACATAAAAAAAGTATTTTAAAAATTAATTTAAGGTTTTTTAGTGTTACGAAAAATTTTTACGAGAATCTTTTGTTAAAGTTTTTTTATTTATCGAAAAAAAAGTAAACGAAATGACCTATTGTGTCTGTTTTAAAAATTGCATAGTTCTTACGAAATCTTATGCACATAACACAACAAAGAGATACTTTCTAAAAATTCTAGGAAATAAGTTAAATAAGGAAATATGAGAAAATGTAATGAAAAATGGCTCACATTTGTGAGGCTAACGGAGGCGGGGACATTTATTTGATATTGTATTCCATACAAAAATGTCGACATTAAATTAAACACATTATAAAGAGTGTTACTCCTTCAGGCAACAATGCCTATTTAGTCAAGTAGCGTGCTGCATTCTTTAGGAAAGGGAAGAAGAAATGAGAAAGGTGGTGAATGTAGAAAGAGAGTTACGGAAATTAACTGTCGTATAAGAAAGCACAGCGACCAGTGACCCATGCATGCCTTCATCACTGAGTAGCACCACCGACAGTTATTTTTTTTGTAGTAAAAAAAAAAGCCAAGGTCTTTTTTTGTTGAGATTCGAACCCACAACCCCGAGGCTGAAAAGGTAGTACACTACCTACTAGCCTACAGGGGCACCTAAATATAAAACATTTATCAATATAAGATCCATTTTCTTTCATTTAAACAAAAATTATAATTAAACAAAATAGTATACCTTCCCGATGGACACCCTGTATTTATGTTTATATATAATTTTATATATGTTAAATTTTTTCATAAAAACAAATTGCCCTACAATAATAAATTATTGTTTATAATAATCTTTTACAGGCTTAACATTAATTTTAAAATTTATTGCCTATTTTAAGGGATCCCACACACATATACTAAATATCAAACACAAGTTTCACTTTTAATTAAAACACAAATATTTATCATTTAATATTCACACACTCATATTTCGTTTCTAATGGTGATGACTTTCCATTTTAAACAATTGCAGGAGAAATTTGATATTTACAAGCAGCATAATTAAGTGAATACGGACTTTAATTAGGAAAAACTTCCAAAAAGCACTACAATACCTGAAATAAGCAAATAAAAAATTTTTTTTAAATAAATAAGCAAAAAAGCTCAGGCCTAAATGTAGGCAAACTAGTTATAGTTAAATATGAGCTGCCTAAAAGTATGCCATGTCATGTAATAAACAAAAAGTGGTTAAGCAAAGTAATTAAAAGTTTCTAAATGAAGTATTTTTGACATATAAAAAAATTCCTGGAATTTTTTTAGTGACAAAAAAGCTCTGTAAAAAGGTGTGATAAAAAATTTGCTATTTTCACTTTATTTATTTATTTTTTTAAATAAAGGGTGGTTTTTATACAGTTAAAGAATTTGAATTTGGCGTCACTTTTTTACCAGGCCTCCGATAGTATTCCACTTAATCTCGTTTATTTGCAAGCCTAGTAAATTTTGTTTAACTTATTAAAATCCTTTTAATTCTTTTCCGCAGCAGAAGAGCAAACAGCTACCGGGGTAAGGGGTGATCAGGCTTATCCATCATTCTGTATTCTATACAAGTCGTTGTAAGAATTTCAAACTTCTGAGTGTAATTTTTAGTTAAATTTAGAGTTATAAAGTCTACTTTTAGGAGTAAAAAAATTGTCATAGTCGGGTAAGTTCCTTGTCCTACCATATATCGGGTTGTTTTTCAACACTTTAAGGTGGTAACACTTTTTTAACTGGGGGCCATTTTTTCAGCTGTCAAATGCTTTATATTTAGTTCTTTTGGCATAATAGCCTGACACCTAAACAATATCTCTAAGTTGGACTGTACCACGACTTCCTCCCGGGGGCACATGATAGTCTTTATGTATCCTACAACAACCATCTAGACTTGTGTCTTGCGGAGTAAAAGGGAGCCTAGTATCCTTCAAGGCTAGTACGAGTCAACTGGACAATCCACTATATTTCCACGGGAATCAGTGAGCCCGCAGAGTTCCGCTATTTGTCTCTTTTGGCTGATTATTGAGGTAGGCCCTTCAAGAGTATCGAGGTGGTCGTGGGTTTCGAGGCCCTCGTTTGAGTTTGTGGGTCGGATCATTCATAATGAACACAATAAATGGTTCAGGTCTAGTGAGTATGAATGCCGCGTGTTCTTAATTATATTAAGCTTCATGCGTTCTGGACCAGGAGTTGGAAAGTCTCCAACTCTTTAGCAAGGAGTGAAGGCTGCGGCCTACTTCGGGCTTTCGAAATTGCTACTAGGAGTGACCGAAGGATATACGTATTCGATGGCCTCCTAGGGCGTGAATGACGTTTGCAAATCATTCAAGTGGTTTGACCACCATCTATTTATGACTACCTAGTCGGTGCAGATGTAAATCAAATCACATCAATGTACCACGACTTCTACCCCCCGGGGGCACTACAACTTAGACCTGTGCAGCTGGGGGAAAAAGGGAGCCCAGACCCCTGAAGACAGGCAGGGAGTCAACTGGAAGCTCCACTTTATTTCCACGGGGATCAGTGAGCCCGCAGTGTTCCGCTATTTGTCTCTTTTGGCTGATTATTGAGGTAGGCCCTTGAGGAGTATCGAGGTGGCCGTGGGTTTCGAGGCCCTCGTTTGAGTTTGTGGGTCGGATCATGCACAATGAACACAATGAATGGTCCAGATACAGTGAGTATGAATGCCGTCGTGTTCTTAATTATAATAAGCTTCATGCGTTCTGGAGCAGGAGTTGGATAGTCTCCAACTCTTCAGCAAGGGGTGAAGGTTGCGGCCTACTCCGGGCTTTTGAAGATGCAACTAGGAGTGACCGGAGAATATACGTATCTGAAACCTTCTAGGGCGAGGATGGCGCCACATACCATCCGCAGTGGTAATGGCCACCATCTGAGTAAGGCCCACGGCCAGGTGCAGATGTAAACCTTATCACGCCATGTACCACAACTAAGTTGCCATTATTCCATATTTTCATAAGCAATTTTCTTACGTTAATAAACAAAACTTCAGTATTTGAAGTAATGATTATCGCTAAGTCTATATTGAGACACTGTTACACTGAAAAAAATTAACTGTTTGGTGTGCTGTCTAGGCTGAGAAAATTATTCTTTAAGCCTCAAATGAATGAAAAAATTCCAGGGAAACTTTTTTATTTACAAACTGAAATTACTCCTTGATAGTTCATGGGAAGTATACCCAACCCTATATGTATTCCAAGGAAGTTTTATGTAGAATCATTAAAAAAGGTTTATGGCGAATCACCCAGTAGTTTAGTGTGTGTTGATAGTCAAAGCTGTTTAGTACGAATAAGACATTTGTGGTCACGGGTGCTCTAAAAACTTCGTAAGTGCCTTGTCCACGGCACATTGTTCGGCTTCAACGAAGGAAATAGAGCACTATGTTAATATGTGCCCAAGAGGAACAAAGTTGTAATTTAGCTGGCGATACAACATTATACTTGTGGTGTGGACATGCAAACTGTGAAGCAGAAATCGTTTGAATTACAACGCCAACAATTCGGTTGTTGATACAGTGGACCAGATGCTTGCAATCTGTACATTTAATCGCTGGGCATTGGTTTGACTGTATTTATTTTATACAACAAAATGAAGCCTATAAAAAGGACTGACAGGCTGCGGTTATTCCTATTGATGGTAACAAAACTATTAGCTATAACCAATATAGAGGAACGAGAGCTGAATAACCATGTTCCCCCCCGGAGGCACACAGTCTTGGTGGATCTCTTCCCCATCTTGCCATGTACCTTCGGAGGTAAAAGGCGGCACCAATCACTTGGGCTAGCAGAAGCCCAATACTGGAAGAGACATAGGACCCTCGAAGTCCAACCAGTGACTTGTTATACACACACTGGTACCAGTGAAATCTAGGTGCCCGCAGGGCTATGGCTATGGCCCTGACCTGATTGTTGGTGAAGCTCCTCGGAGAGTAACGTGGTGACTGTGGTTTAATATGGATTTGAAGAAAGTTCCGAAGAAAGATGTTAACGAAAAGATAAGATTAACATCCAAATAAATGTCCTAGCTGTGTTTGTAACAGGACTAGGAGTTCGATAGTCTCCAACTCTTTGGCAAGGAGTGAGGGCACGGCCCTGCTACCATGCACTTGGTAATTGCTACAGAAACATATATGCACCTGTATGCGTCTTAGGACGTGGGTAGCCGCTTTTCTAAACCCGGCAGTATGACCATCATCAGATTAAGGCCCCAAGGCTTGGTGCTGATGTAAATCCTATCACACAGGAATAACCATGTAACCGCATATCCAAGAATGTGGAACACAATAAAGGTATTTGATGTAAAGATAAGAAAAACAGGTTTAATTTACAAAAGCAGAATAACTTTCTGATTTTTGGCTTTTAAGAAACCATCAACACCGCCAGAGGGAGCTGCAACGTCTCGCTTGCGTCTACAATTAATAGACCGTCATATCACATATGCCCTTCTGACTACGAACAACAGCGGAAAACAAGGGAAAATTGCCATTCCTATTAGCAGTTTAGTGTGTGAAAAGCATTCAATATTTTTGCAACACGCTATACCCGCACCTCAAGTATGTTGGACGAGGGTAAATTTATACAAGGACCTGTGGACCTTGTATTTTGAATAAAGACAACGAATGACCCTCTCATTGAAGGGTTAAAAACAATGTTAGATAAAACGTTGCAGGCAATCGTGGGCTCTATACAGCCTTGATAACTGACTTTTGCCTTCAGCAGCCAGTTCTACGTTTCGAACCCGTAAATTGGCCACCAAGATAGTGCAATTTAATGGCGCTGGAATATTTTCTGTTAAGATATGTGAAGTCACTTGTCTATGCCGATGAGCTTGAAACGATTGGCCACTTGATGAACAACGTTCACTGTGTTTTTATCAACACACGCCCACAAATCTAGGAAAAAGTAATGAAAAATTGGACCTCCTTGGAAAGGCCTATATGCGAGCCAGCCGGTGGCTGTTATATGCCAGAAGTTCTTTATAAATTTTAAATTCAGAAAATTATATTTCAAATAAAGTCAATTTAAAAAATCCTTTTTTGTTTTATTTTTTGAAATATACCTCTATAAAAAATACCCGTTATATATACATATTTTTTTATTTGATTTTTAGTTTAATTTCGACCCATAACTTCTGTTAATAATCATTTAGTCGAATATTAATATTTGGCTTAACTGTTTGTGGTTTTTGTGTTTTGTGTTTTGGTGTTTTTTTTCTTTATTTATTGCGTTTTAATATGTACGTTAATAAGACACACTTCAATAGTTTTCTATTGTATTTTATGCCCTAAAGCAGACCACAAATCACGCGTTATAGAATTTTCAATATGATGATTTATGTGGCATAAATTACTTTGGAATTATTATAAAAAAAACACCTTGAATAAAATGTTTTAATTAACTCTCGATAAATAAAGCTTTAACTACTTTTTTATTAACAAAATACAGCAAATTTAAAAAACTAACAAGACCAGCTAAAAATGTACTTTTTTATTTAATTAACTGCTTTAAAAGAAAGCATATTTAAAAGCACTTTTTTAAATAGCTCGAAAAAATTATTGTGAGTTTGAAAGTACTTAAAAAAATAATTAAAAAAAGTACTTTAAAAAAATTACTTTAAAAAAGCACTTTAAAAAAAGTACTTTAAAAAAGTACTTTAAAAAAGTACTTTAAAAAGTACTCTTAAAAATGTTTTTTTTTTTTCAAAAGTACTTTTAAACAAATTACTTTTAAAGAGGTTGTTTAAAAAAAATTTTTTTTAGGAAAATTTCTTTAAAAAAGTTACTTTTGAAAATGTGTTTTCTTAAATTTTATATATAAAAAAGTAGTTTCAAAAAATTTACTTTTGAAAAAGTACTTTTAAAAACGTTACTTTAAAAAAGTCCCTTGAAAACTATTTCAAAAATGGCTTTAAAAAATTACTTTTAAAAAAGATAATTTTAAAAAACTACTTTTAAAAATTTACTTAAAAAAGTTGTCTATAAAAAAATTACTTTTTAAAAAGTACTTTTAAAAAATTACTTTTGAAAATGTACTTTTACAAAAAGTAATTTTAAAAAATTTAATTTAAAAAGCTTCTTTTAAAAACGTTACCTTAAGAACAACTGACTTTTAGAAAAATTATTTTAAAAAAGTACGTTAAAAAATTACTTAAAAAAATACCTTAAAAAAATTCTTTCAATAGAATAACTTCAAAAAAGTATGTCAAAAGTACTTTTAAAAAATTTACTTTAAAAACAAGTGCCTTCAAACAAATTACTTTTAAACAAATACTTCAAAAAATACTTTAAAAAAGTACTTAAAAAAATTATTATTAAGAAAGTACTTCAAAAAAATACTTTTAAAAAATTACCATTAAAAACCTTACTCTTAAAAAACTACTTTTAAAAATGTACTTTTAAAAAAAAACTTCAAAAAGAGTACCTTTAAGTTACTGCTTTACAAAATACTTTTAAAAAATTACTTCAAAAAGAGTACCTTTTAATTACTACTTTAAAAAATACTTTTAACAAATTACTTTTAAAAAAATTACTTTAAAAAAATTACTTTAAAAAGTACTCATACAAAAGTACTTTCTAAAAAAGAATTTTCTAAAACATTACTTCAAAAAAACTACTTTGAAAGACGCACTTTTAGAAAAATGATTTAAAAAAGTACGAAGAAAAATTACTTAAAATAAATAACTTTAAAAGAATTACTTTAAACAAGCGCGTTAAACAAATTACTTTTGAAAAAGTACTTTTAAAATATTTGCTTTAAAAAAAGTGTCTATAAAAAATTACTTTTAAATAAGTACTTTAAAAAAATAATTTTAAAAAATATTACTTTAAAAAGACTACTTTGAAGAATGTACTTTTAGAAAAATTACTTTAAAAAGTGTTTTAAAAAAATTAATTAAAAAAAACTTTAAAAAAGTACTTTCAAAAAAATTACTTTTTAAAAACTAGTTTTAAAAGAATTACTTTAAAAAATTACTTTTAAAAAAGTACTTTAAAAAATTTACTTTAAAAAAGTAATTTCAAAAAATTACCTTTAAATAAGTACGTTACAAAAATTCTTTTAAAAAAAGTACGTTTAAAAAGATTATTTTTAAGAGAGTACTTTGAGAAAACTTACTTTTAAAGTTTAATTTTAAAAAAATTACTTTTAGAAAAGTATTTTAAAAAATTTACTTTAAAAAAAGTGCTTTTAAAAAAATTACTTTAAAAAAGGTACCCTTAAAAAATACTTTTAAAGCAGTACTTTAAAAAGGTTATTTTTTAGAAAGTACTTTTAGAAAAATTATTACTAAAAAATATTATTTTTTAAAAAATTACTTTTAAAAAATTACTTTTATTTTAAAATAATTACTTTTAAAAGTGTACGTTAAAAAAATTTTTTTTTTAAGTTAATTAAAAAAGGTACTTTAAAAAAATTACTGTTAAAAAAGTACTTTCAAAAAGTACTTTTTGGAAAATGTATTAAAAATATCTATTAAAATCAGTAAAAACAAAATCCATTTCAAAAAAAAAATTTAAAAAGCGATTTGATTTTTGAGACTTAGTACTAACTAGTTTTAGTACTTAGTACTAAAAAGCTGGTTATTGAAAATGGGTATTTGAATATGTAATTAATATTTTTTCTAAATGAAATATTAACAAAAAATTTTTTAGCACTTGGTCTAGGACTTGTATTTTCTACCCATAGAACAATCTTAGCGGCAATACTAGATGGGACTTGTTTTATCAGATGACAAGTACTTTATCAGAACATGTGGTTTTCTTTTGACGAAGTTGTCAAAATAGAGCATTTTAACAAACAGTATTCTTGCCACTTTTATTTTGTAGAATATTACTGATATAGCGGTCATTGAACGGAAGTTGTATAAGAAATAAAGGGTTTGGTACTATTATAGTACACCTATGAGATGGATGAAGAATTTCTGGGCAGCATCATTAAGTTAAAGAATCTTCGTGAACGTTTATTATTATTAATTCTCTCGTTTCTAATTTCAATTAGTATTAATTGAAAGTGTTAAAAAGAGTGTATGGTTAAAGCCAATTAACTTCCGAGCCTCGAATTTTCCCACCCATTATTTTTTCATGCGCTAATTTTTTAAAACTATTGAAGAATAAAACAAAAAATAATGAGAGATTTGATAAAAATATTTTATTAAATTTTAAAAAGAGTCTAATTATTAAAGGTTTTCAAAAAATTTAGATAAAATAATTTTTTCAGCCTTTAAGTATGCAACAGTTTTTTTAAATTTTTATTTTTTGTTGTTATATTTAAACCCAGGAAAAAAGGTTAAATTAAATTATTAATAAATTATTTTATTAATATTAATCCTATGGGTAGCTTTGAAGTAGGCAACAATTTTATATTATAAATTTGAATTTTTGTTAATGTTGTAATGTTTCCTTAAACTTAATAAAAAGTTTTTAATTTGTTAAATAAAATATTTTCGAGTTATATTTTGGCTGGTTGTTTCTGGTAAAATTGTGGTCATAATGTCACTAATCCTATGGCCAGCCCTTAAGTATGCAACATTTTTTCGTTATAACTTTTTTATATATATTTTTTATTTATTTTATTAAGAGACATTTTTTTAGTTTTTTTTTAAATTATTTACGCATTATATTTTTGGTAATAATATCAATCCAAGGGGTAGTTTATATAAAGCGTAAGTTGTTGTTGTTGTTAAATTATAAAAAATAGCGCAGAGAAATTTGTAGTAAAAGTTTGCCTATTAAATTGTTGTAAAATTATTTTGTTACTCTTGTTTTTGTTTTATTATAACAGCTACAGATAGTAATTTGTTATTTTTGTTATATTCCTCTATTAAGCACTCCTTAAAATATGCTATGGATTTAAAAGTTTTACCTTATGAAGAACCCTTAAAAAATGGCTGTATATTTTTAAACAATATAGCCGTTGAGTTATTTCTTTTATTTTCTCAAACTTTTTTTATATAGTCGCCCTTAATAAGTTTTACTGTCTGCAAAGTCAATTTAAATAATTATACACAACTCCTAACAATAGTCTACACATTTGTTTTATTTTTTGTTATTGTTGTTGTTGTGCTTTCTTGCCTTTACAACACCTTATAGTTAATAACTACTACTAAAAAGTTTATAATTTCCAACACCAATCCCTAATGTATGCTATAGTTTATATTTCAATTAACTTAATAATTTTACAAAAACAAAAAGTTTATTTTAGTACCAAAGATTAATGAAAAATATTTTGAATATTGAAAGGTCTATTAAATAAGTATTTAACTAAAATAGCATCTGAGGGAAAAAACAAGTTATAGTAATTAAAATAGTTATTTTTGGGGAAATTAGCCTAAATGTATGCTTCCATTTAATATAAGTCAATCATAATAATTTGGCTTTTCAATTGAAGGACATTCAAAGTTCTTGCCTTGTAATTACTTTTTAAGTGCTTAATGACAAACTGTATTTGGAAATAATTGTTAAAGCCTTAAAGTATGCTTTGAAAAAATATAAAATTGCTTTAATATATTTAATCATACAAAATCCACATATTTAAATTTTTAGTAAAATTTTTTTTCAGTTGAAATTAAAATTTTATAAGTTTGAATTTTTATTCCCCTAAAAAGGTACTTTAATTTTTTATGAACTTAAAATTACAACAACAAGTATTTTTGTCGTTTCTATTATTAAGAAAAGCAATTTGTAAAGGAGTTTTCTTCTATATGCAAATATACAATTTCTTGTTAAAATTTTTACAAGACTCACACACACACACAAAATATTTCTTTAATACAAATATAGTTTTGTTTGGTGTATACTTTAAGGCGTTGTCTATTGTAAATGTTTTTCTGTTGTAACATATTTTTAGCAGCTCGTAAAAACTTTAAACATTTCCATATGTTGTAACATTTACCTGCTTCCAACATATACACACACACATACACAAACACACACTCACACCTAACAAGTTTGCAATTTTTTTCTGTACATTCATAAATAATTCAATGCATATTTTCAGGTGTACGATACTGGCAGCCAAGTCAAGTCAAAATTTTATTTATATATTTAACAAATACACACACACACATGGATGTTTGTGGGAGTTTGTTGTAAAGGGTGTTTTTATAAAGGTATAAAACTTTGAATGGAATTAAAATAAAGAAGAATTTTTTAAAATCTTTTTTGAAATCTTGTGGCATTTTAAATATGACTTTTGGCATATGACTGTCACGGCTGACTTCGATGTTCTCTAATTTGGAGGTCCAAGTTTCGTTGACTTATTTTAATGTTTGTAGCAGCATATCTGGCAATAAGTATTCAATCGTGATGGGCGATTTTACATATCCCCACAGAAAATAGTCTGGCGACGTTAGCCCTCATCATCTTGGAGGCCAATACAATGGGCCGAAACCTGAAATAAATAAATAAATTCATTTTGACAGAAGCTGTATGATATATTCCATCCTCCTTTCCCTCCGGGGGCACATTGATATATTCTGACGGAATCTCACCGTCATTGCATGTTTCAACGGGGGTAAAAGGGAGACCAGTCCCCTTCAAGGCTAGCAGGAGCCAATTGGACAATTCCACCATAATTCCACGGGAATCAGTAAAGCCCCAGAGTTCAGCTATTTCTCTTTTTAGCCTGTTAGTTGTTCCCTGACTGATTATTGAGGTTGGCACTTCGGCAGTATCGTGGGGATGGTTTCAAGGCCGTCGTTTAAGTTTGGGTAGGTCGAATCATTCACAATGAACGCAATGAATGATCCAGGTTCAGTGAGCATGACTGCTGTTGTGTTCTTAAATTTTATTAAGCTGCATCCGTTTTGGACCAGGAGTTGGATAGTCTTCAACTCTTCGGTAAGGAGTGAGGGCTATCGCCTGCTCCGGGCTTTTGAAGTTGCAACTAGGAGTGACTGGAGGATATACATATCTGAAGGCTTTCTAGGGCAAGAATGACGCTAAATTTCATTCACAATGGTATGATCCACCGTCTGGTTATGGCTTACACAGGTACAGACGTAAATCTTATCACGCATTTTGCATCCTCCTATTGAAACTACAGCTCCTGTACGTTGTGACAGGAGCTGACAAAATGGCTGTGATTTAAAAACGTGTTGTCGCCTTGAAATTTCAATCTCTCTAAAAAATACTCCATAAGGGAATTTACAATAAACGTAACTTTGATATTTTTTACTCCTAAAAGTAGACTTTAGAACTCTAAATTCAACTAAAAGTTGAAATTCTTGCAAACGCTTGGATATAATGCAGTATCATGAATAAGCCTGAGCTCCCCTTATCGTGGTTGGTATTTGCTCTGCTGTGACGTTAACTCTTACCATCTTGGAGGGCAACTCATTGGTCCAAAACCTGAAACTATTCGGTTGCCAAAACATTTCCTTAAATAAAACAGGAGCTGTATGACACCTTGCACCCTATTTTTTTTCGCTTGGACCAGTACTCAGGGGATAACCCCTACTCATGCAATGCATTGTACAAGAACTAGGAAAATGGGTTATGGGGATGAGGAAAGAGGGAATAGTATTTGTGGACATTCGATTTGAATTTTGCCACATTGAAAGTGACAGAAAAGACCTCTGCAAGAAGTTTATTCCACATATGGATTGTTCTGCTAACGCGATTCATTGACCAATCGACCACAAATGGATTGCGCTCTCAACGAAAATCCAGTCAAGTTCCCTAATTTCGTCAGAGCACTTACCATTGTAGTAACGATAAAACAGTAAAGTACAACCAACAATGCATCAATGCTGTAGGGAATCAATAGAGAGCTTCTTGGGCCTCTTGGCCCTCTCCTGTACGTGGTAGAGCAACTCCAAAATCGACTTTGGAGCGTCGGCCCAAAATTTCTGGCCATATATCGGCAGTAACTTGACAAATGTTGTCTTTTAAGTGATCAATCGGTAATGGCCTATTGAAGTAGATTAGCGACTTAACATATCCCGATAGAAAATATTCTGGTGCATTTAAATCACACTATTTGAGATGCCAATTCATGGGATCGCAATGTAAAACTATGCGGTTACCAAACGTTTCCTTCATTAATTCAATTTTGACACGACCTGTGTGATGACATGGTGCATCATCTTGATGAATCTATCTCCTGCACGTCATGGCTGTTCGATTGATGAATGAAAAATTCAGTAAACATGGCTTTATAGCGATCACCAGTGACTGTAATGTTCTGACCATTATCGTTTTTAAAGAGACAGGGAGCAATGATTTCACCAGGAGTCAGTTTTTCTGGATACAACGGTGTCTCAATAAACATCTGAGGATTATCATCGCTTCAAATACGTCAGTTTAATTTATTGAAGTATCCCGGCGAACAAAAGTAGGATTCAATGCTAAACAAATTTTGGTTATGAAAATCGGCAACAGCGGCAATCTTATTCTAGCCCCAATTCGCACAACTTGAAAGCCTTGTTCAGGCATCAGTGTATTTATGTTGAAATGCTAAAATAAACATAAATCACTAGACAAAATGATCGCCAGTTAAATAAACTATTGCTGACTTCAAGTTCTATACCTCTGTAAAAAATACCCGTTCTATGTAGACACCTAAAAATATTTACAAATTTTACTGTTGTGCTTTGATTAAATTATTTTATTTTTTTGTTTTTAAAAATTTAGCTTTTCTTATTTAAAAACTTTAACACGGCAGTTTTGTAATATTTTGCCTTAAAATATGCTATTATATTTATTTTATTTTTTTTTTACAAATTTTCTTCTATATTTTGTGTAGCATAATTTGCAGCAGCAGCAAAATATTAACTTGATTAAATGTCTAGAAGTTATTGTTTGCTTTTTAAGAAAATATCTGTGTTATTTTCTTAATAAAATAAAACTCTTTTAAATAGCTGGGGTTTTATAATAAAATAATTGTCTTAAATGTGAGTTTAAGTGAGTTTAATAAAATATCATCTAAAAGGTGGTGCAAATATAATGCGCAATATTAATTGTGCGTCATATCTCAACGCCAATTTATTTGCTCAAGTTATTTCAGTGTTTGTGTAATGCAGCCTCGGAGAGCAGCGTTTTAAAATTGTAGTGATATTTGGTGAAATTAAGGCCCTTTAAATAAAAATGCATTTTTTTGGATTGGCATAATCGATCAAATATGTCCGCAATCAGGATAATTGTCCGCTAAGTGGGTCTGTTGGATATGTTAAAACACACATGCATGTTATTAGTTCGTTCTGCGGAACACAATGCTCCTGTTCGCGATAGTGTGATGGAGGAGCCATCAATCTTGACTTATCGTGGTTGCTAACAATTGAATATCTTACGACATCCCAATGGGTGAATACGATGCGTCTACCAACGCTCCCAAAGTGCATAACTCACTCCAGATGGCAATTTCAGAAGTACAGCAAGCACGGCCGTATCGCTAATTCTTGCTTGAGAGTCGGAGACTATGTAAGCTAGTGTCTCCTCTGCAATAGAAAGCAACATTCGTTTGCAATGCAACACAACACAACATCAGCGAGGTAAAAGCCACACCTTTTTGCGGTTAGGGTATAAACCACAGCCATAACGTAAATACTCCCCAAAGAAGAGCCTCACCCATAAACGACACAGGGCCGTAGCCCTGTGGCTTAACGATTCCCAATTGGTACCAATTGGTATGTAAGTCAGTGTTCGGACTGCAAGCGTCCAAAACTTCCAGTTTTAAGCCTCTGCTAGCCAAGGCGACTTTTGTCGCCTTTTATCCTCAGAAGCTATATGTCAAGGTGGGAAGATATCCACTTAGACTGCGTGGCCCGGGAGGTTCGAGATTGAATAAACAAAAGTAAAATGCGACTTCATCTTTAGTGACGAAGCACACTTTCACCTCAATGAATTTGCTAAGAACCAGAATTATCGCTTTTGGATAAATGAGAACCCACAAGTGATTGCCGAAAAGCCGATGCATCCACAAAGAGTAACGGTTTGATACGGTTTATGTACTAACAGGCTCATCGGGACTTGCTTCTTCAAAAATGAGAAGGACCAAGCAGTTATTGTGAATGATATTCGTTATCGTTAGTTTATAATGAGCTTCTTGTGGCCAAAAATTGTGGATATGAACTTGAACAATATGTGATGCATGATAAGATTTACATCTGTACCTAGCTGCCATAACCAGATGATGGATCACATCACTATGGATTAAATGTAGCGTCATCCTCGCCCTAGCAGGCCTTCAAATACGTATATTCTCCAGTCACTCCTAGTTGCAGCTTCAAAAGCCCGCAGCAGGCCGCAGCCTTCACTCCTTGCTGAAGAGTTGGAGACTATCCAATTCCAAATTTAAGAATCCAACCGCAATCATGCTCGCTGGACCTATTCATTGTTAATGATCCGACCCACACAACTCAAACGAAGGCCTCGAAACCACAACCACCACGATACTTCCGAAGGGCCAAGCTCAATAATCATTCAGAGAACAGCTAAAAGGCTAAAAAGGTAAATAGCTGCACACTGGAGCTTTACCGATTCCCGTGGAAATGTAGCGGAATTAACCAGTTGGCTCCTGCTAGCCCTGAAGGGGACTGGACTCCGTCAAAATATGTTATTGTGCCCCGGGGAGGTTTGACCAATATCTGGCCGTGAGCCTTAATCAGATGGTGGTCAAACCACTGTGAATGAAAAGCAACGTCATTCACGTCCTAGGAAGACGAGGACTAATTCTAGCAACAGGTCTTTCCTAGTTGCAATTTCAGCGGTTCCAGAGCAGGGCTGCAAATCACTACTCCTTGCTGAAGAGCTAGAGATTATCCAACTCCTGTCGGGAACACATGACTAGTATGCTCACTGAATCTAGGATAATTCACCAGGTAGGTGTGATTAAAGGTGAAATGATCCTGGCCACCATAAAGGAATACCTGTAGGGGGCCGCAAAACCACAGCCACCACGATACTCCCGAAGGGGCAACCTCCATAATCAGTCAGAGAAACAGCTAAAAGTCTAAAAAAACAATTAGCGGAACTCTGCGAGCTCACTGATTCCCGTGGAAATAACGTGGAGTTTCCAGTTGTACCCCTGCTGACTTCAGGGGACTGGGCTCCCTTATACCCCGAGTTGCACAGGTCTAGATAGTCAAGTATTATATAAAGACCGATAGATGTGCCCCCTGGGGAGGGGGGGGCAATAGGTGATTCCAACAAAATAGTGCCACTTGTCACACAGCCAAGGAAACATAGTCCCTTTTGTGCAAGAAATAAAATGGCTGTATTATCGCACACCAAGGCGAAGTTACTTGGGGTTCAGGATCGCAAGATTTGACATCGTTGGACTTGTTTTCTTGGAGATATTTAAAAGAAAAAGGGCACATCAATAACCCAAGATGAATTTAAGAGCTTAAGGATGAGATAATTCGGCACATTAACGGCATTGAACCGCAAAAATGCCTCAGAGTCATTGAAAAAATGAATCCGCGGATAGAGGTATGTCAGCAAAATCATAAATATATATGGCATATGGGTCATAATAACACCGCGGATGCGCGTTGAAGAGGCGTGTTATGGATGGCCAATTTAGAACGAGGATTTCAAGTGCCTACCTTTAAGGACAATTAAAAAGAAATGTAGACGAAACAAGAAAATGTTTGTATTAGTTTACTGTTCATTAGTGGTAAAGGTAGGTCCTATGGTCATTGTGTTTATAATTTAAATCTTGTGGATAGTGAACCGAATTAGTTTTGGTTACATCACGCTGGAATTTGTAAGCTTTATTTTTAATTTCCTGTCCAAAGATTTTTCCAGTCCTCATTGCAAGAAAAGGATATAAAATTTACATAATTTAAGTTTAAGGTTTTCTTGGAACTTAAACTAGTAAGGCATACCGGCCTTGCCAGACTAGTTCAGAATATAAATATTCCACTTTTTTTCTTTAACATTTGTTACTCAATCCTTAGCTCTCAGTAACTAAACTGACTTTTAAACGTGTTAAAAAGTTTTTGACATGAGTTTTTAACCGAGTAAAAATGTATCTAAAAATCGAAGCCTACTTTTAGGCGCTTAAAAAATAAAATAACATGAAATATCTTGTAATTTGGCAGCAAGAACTGGGTTAGACTTTCCAACAAATCATAAATGGCACATACTTTTTATAGGCTTTGCTTGGGTTATTCATATTTTGAATATCTCTTACCTTGTTATTGCTTATAATTTCACCTCACAGAGACTTTAACTATTAACTATTCCCCTCTTTTCTCTATTTGGATATATTGCTTGTGTTTACCCATCACCCAGTTCCATGCCTCAACTGACAACTACAAAAAAGTTTAAGAGTTTTATTTAAATAACCTAAAATTTTGAAAAGAGCTACACTGTCTATTTTTATTAGTTATTGCTTTAGCAACAAACTATCAGTTAACAAAAAGCAGTATTATATTCTATTTTCGTATTTAAGTAAGTCAAGTAATCTTAAAATAATAAATTTGTTTTTCTTATATAAGAATACATAAAATAAAAATTTTTTGATCCCTTAAAGTATGCTTTAAAAATTTAATAATTTTGTTTTTAATTTAAAATAACATTTTGTGTTACGACATTGTAAAATTCATTTAAATTAAGCAAATTCTTAGCAAAAATTCAAAAATATTATATATATCTAATAAAAATACTGGCTGTATATAAATTAAAATTGCATACTTTTTGGCACTTTCCAAACCCATAATAACTACTAAAACAAGTTATGGTGTTTGGGCCTTAAAGAACAAAAACCAGAAGGCAAAATATAATATTTATTAATTTTATATGGCTGTAGAATAAGATTTGTTTTCTATCAACCACCTAAAAGTATACTATAGGGTTAAAAAGTTATTGTGGTTTAAAATGTTGCTGCTCTACTGCTGTGTTATACAAGTTTATTAAGATAAACTTGTCTAATCAAAAGATATTTTGTAAATATATTTTTTTTTTATTTAGATTTCTTTATTTGTTTTTTTTTTAATATTTGTGTCTGCCTAAAAATATGCTTCTTTGAATTATTTTTAAAAAATCTTTTAAGCTGAAGAATTTTGTTTTTATTTCTTAGAAAATGCTTGTGATTTTTTGTGGTTGTGGCTTAAAAGATTTTTCTAGTTTTAATGTTATAAATCTCAACCTGTCAGTTAAACGTTTGACAGTTTATTAGGTTGGCATTGTTGGAAATAAGTTTTATATTGTTTACATAACATATTACTGTTGCTGCTGGTGTGTGTTTGATGGAATAATTAAAACTGATACTTATAATCAAATTCCCTCCATAATAGATGAAATTAAAAAAAGTTTTTATAAATTATTTTTAAAAATCTTCAATAAATTTAAAAATTATTTTTTTTAATAAATTATTTCTTTATATCAGATTTTGTAAAAAAGCAAAAAGGCACTTGATAAAATGCAAAAACAAACGTTTTGTTCGTTTATTTCTTTTATTACAAAAAAATTATTGACAACACCTTAGAGTTGTAAAATAAATTAGACGATTTTTTTAGGCGATTATTTACTTTTCGCGTTTATACAAAATACAAAAAAAAATACACAATGGTAACTTTACCATTTTATAGAGAGGTGTATATGAGTTGGCAACACTTTTTAACTTGCGGCCATTTTGACAGTTGTCAAATGATTTATGTTTATGATTATGTTCATGTTGAAATGTCAAACCAAACATTTCAACATGAAAAGATTGACGCCTGAACAACGGTTTCAAATTGTAAAAATTTATTTTAAAAATTATTATGGTTCTGTTCGAAATACACGCTCACGATTTCATTAGCGAATTTTGCCTTGCGATGAAGCTCGCTTTATTTTGAAAGGATAAAAAAACTCAAGGATGATAATCCTCAATTTTAATAATTAAAAAGGGAACTAAAAAACATTGTAATTGAAATGATGAAAAAGTAGTATCTTTATAATATTTCGTTATTTTATGTTATTTTGTTAAGAAAAAAAGTACTTTTCTACTACTTTTTTTAAAATATCTAAGCAAGAAAAACTAAAAAGTAATTTAGATTCTTTTGATTACTTTTAAGATTAATGGGAGATAAGAATTGCAAAGAATTTTTAATTTATAAATAATATTTTAGTTTTAAAAAGTAGTAGATGGGCTCCTTTTTGCAAAGAGTATGTCCAGCTTTTAAAGTAATTTTATTAATTGAAATACATAAAGGGAACTAAAAACAAAATTGATAAAAAAAGTAAAATCTTACTACTATTTATGATCTTTTGTTAAGAAAAAAAGTACTTTTCTACTACTACTTTTAAAATATAATTGCAAGAAAAACTAAAAAGTAATTAAATTCTTGAATACTCTTAAAATTAATAGGAGATAAGAATTTTTAATTTATAAATTATTTTACAACTTTTAAAATATATTTATAAAAAAAACAAAAAAGTAATCTGAATTCTTTTGAACACTTTTAAAGTTAGTGCGAGATAAGAATTTAAAAAAAAAATAAATTTATAAATAATATTACAACTTTAAAAAGTAGTAGATTGGCTACTTTTTGCAAAAGGTGTACTTGTGGCTTTTATAAATAATTTTAATTATTAAAATATATAAAAGGTACTAAAATAATTAATAAAAAGAAAAATCTTAATACTATTTCTTTATTTTATGTTTTTTTGTTAAGAAAAGTACTTTTCTACTACTACTTTTAAAATATCTTTACAGAAATAACTAAAAAGTAATCTAAATGTTTTTGAATACTTTTAAAATTAATGGGAGATAAGAATTTTAAATAATTTTAAATTACTTAATTATATTACAACTTTAAAAAGTAGTAGATTGGCTCCTTTTTGCAAAAAGTGTGTGTAGCTTTTAAAATTAATTTTAATAATTGAAATACATAAAGGGAACTAAAAACAAAATTGATAATAAAGTAAAATCTTACTACTATTTATGATCTTTTGTTAAGGAAAAAAGTACTCTTCTACTACTATTTTTAAAATATCCTTGCAAGAAAAAGTAAAAAGTAATTTGAATTTTTTGGAATACTTTTAAAATTAGGAGGAAATAAAAATTTTTTCTTTATAAATTATATTACAACTTTAAAAAGTAGTAGATTGGCTCCTTTTTGCAAAAAGTGTGTGTAGCTTTTAAAATTTATTTTAATAATTGAAATACATAAAGGGAACTAAAAACAAAATTGATAAAAAAGTAAAATCTTACTACTATTTATGATCTTTTGTTAAGAAAAAAAGTACTTTTCTACTACTATTTTTAAAATATTTTTGCAAAAAAAAAACTAGAAAGTAATCTGAATTTTTTTGAAAACTTTTAAAATTAGTAGGATATAAAAATTTTTTATTTATAAATTATATTAAAACTTTAAAAAGTAGTAGATTGGGCATGTTTTACAAAAAGCGTATGTGGCCTTTATTTTTTAATATAATTTTAATATTTAAATTATATTAATGGGAATTCAACAATTTATATATGTATGAATTTAGCTAGTTAAGAAGTAGTATCCTTCTACTACTTTATTTATAGCATTTTATTAACTACTATTTTTATTTTGATTGATAATGATGAAAATTTTTATTTAACTTTAAACTTTCAGTTAATGCTTATAACTAAGCTGATTTAAAAAAGGTAGTAGATTTAGTACTATTTTAGTACTTTCCTAAAAAAATTATGTTTATATTTTTTGAGGCAAAAAACAACTTTGTTGTAAAAGTATTTCAATTATTTCCATTTTTTAATCCTATTTTTTGGATTTTTATTTTTGCTTAAAATAACTAAAAGTTTGCAAAGAAATTTAATCTAAAATCTCTTCTAAGCTATTGATTTTTATGAAGTAGTTTGTATATATTTTTAAGAACAAAATCGTAAATATTATTAGTGTCATTAAAAAGGAAACATAAAGAAAATTTGATTTTGTTGTTTTCTAAGAAAAGTTGTTTTCATATTTAAACTAAACTAAACTTCACTTTTATTTATTTTATTGTGTTTTTCTTCTTTCCTTTCCTTTCCATTTATAACTTTATAAAATAAACCTTGAATATTTGATTTCTTTTCATGCAAAACTGTAATAAATATTTAAGCACATAAAGAATTTAGCATTTATTTGTTGAAAACTACAATTAAAAAATTCTTTAAATGAAACACACGAGAGTACTCAGAAAATCCTATAGATTTTCTATTAAAATTTTTATGTAAACTTTTATGCAACAAAATCTAAAGAAGTTCCTTTTTCACTCAAAATCAAATGAAAATTTTTATGCAATACCTTTCTGAAACTATGACAACAAATACGCAAGCTCTTATGTATTCTAATAGTACGTGGTCGATGTTTCGATAGAATTGACAACCTAAACAAAAACACCACCCATTTGAAAACAGTTAAAATATGCCAGAAGTGTAAAATGATTATTTCTTTTAATTTTAAAGCGAATCATTTTTCCAATGTCATACAGTCAACTAACATGGTGTGTGGTAGTGACTGTAGATAACACGCATACCTTTTTTGGAAATTTTGACAAAGCGTCTATCGCAGCCTTAATTATACTGTATCCTAAATAATTATTTTCTTAATAAGAAAAAGTAGTAGTAGTAGTAGAATTGCTACTATTTGGAAACGTAGGCATTCTATTCATATTCAAATGCCAGCTGTTATTCTATTTTCATTATTTTAGCGAGCAATTTATATTGTTAAAAAAAGTACTTTTCCTACTACTATTTTTGAAAGGCAAAATAAAACATCATCTTTTGTATTTTCTTTGCTTTTAAATTAATGATTAATCAATTTTCAAACAACTTTTAAATTTTTAAAATATACTGCAACTGTTATTTAAAAAAGTAGTAAATTTACTACTATTAAAAAAAATTATTTTACATAAAAAATATGAATTTTCAGAAATTTTCACCTTTATCTTTTATAAAATTTTTTAGTGAATTTAGAAAAAAGTATTAAATTTGCTGCTACTATTTTCAGTTTGCTTTAAAATTTCCGTTTTATATTTCGTTTTTAAAAGAAATTTCCATAGAATTGTTTAGTAAAACGAATTTTAGTTAGTTTTAAAAAAAGTCTTACCTTTACTGCTATTTTAGTTTAAGCCCAAATTTCTCTAGTAGTAAACTACCAAATTACTACCTTTTTTCAAGAAATAACAATTTAAATTACTTTTACTTTCATAAATATCTGAAATTGTACATTTTGAAGACTTTTGTAAAAAACTAAATTTTTTTTTTTAAGGTTGCTTTAAAAAAGCATTTTTAATTATTAAAAAAGTAGTACGGTACTAAACTGCTACCTTTTTTGTTTAAAGAAATAACAATTTAAATTACTTTTATATTCATAAATGTCTGAAGTTGTACACTTTGGAAAATTGTTAAGAAAAAATACTATTTTTTATCTAAGTTTGTTTTTATTACATAAAAAAAAGTACTTTTTCAGTAAAATTATAAAAAATTGAAACTTTTTTATAATCTGTGAAAAAGGCTCTTACAAAAAATATTTTTTTCGATTCAACTTTAAAGATCAGTAAGAATTATAAACATTTCTTAAAAGCAATTATTAAAAATAGTAGTAAATTTCTTAGCTTAATACAATTGTAGTTAATTTACTACTATTTTATGTTTAAACTTTTAAAGAAAAATAAATGAAAAACTAGATTAACTGTTTTTAAAGGTATAAATTCAATTTATTTTTTTTAAATAGTAGCAGTACCTTAAATTAATAGTAGTAAATTAACTACTATTTAAAAAATTTATTCTTCATAAAATATTTTAATTTTAAGAAAGTTTAACTTTAATCTTTTATAAAATTTTTTTGTTTTTAAAAGAAATTTTCAAAGAATTGTTTAGTAAAACGAATTTTAGTTAGTTTTAGCAAAAGGTCTTAGATTTACTGCTACTTTAGTTTAAGCGTAAATTTCCCTAGAAGTAAAGTACTAAACTACTACCTTTTTTAAAGAAATTATAATTTAAATTTTTAAAACTTTCATAAACATCTGAAATTGTACACTTTCTAAGACTTTTGTAAAAAACTAAAATTTGTTGAAAAGTATAAATTTAAATTATTTTTTAAAAATAGTAGCAGTAGCTTAAAATAATAGTAGTAGTTTAACTACTATTTAAAATTTGTTAAATTTTTTTTTTGTTTAAAACTATTATAAATGTACAAAAAAAATAAATTTAGTTACTTTTGCAAAAATATTTAATTTTTTAGAATAAAAAAAAATTAGTATATTTTTAATCCCTTTTAATATATTGATGAAATTACATGCAATTTTTTAGGCCTTACTTTAAACTTTTTTTTAGTAATTGATACTAACTAACCATTAGACTTCAAGCAAATTTTTGAAAACCTTTGATGAATTCTCTTAAAAAAAGTAGTAGATTTCATACTTTTTTTATTAAACATTTTTTGGCAGTTTTCCTGTAAAAGAAGATAGAATATAACAAAAAATAATGTTTTTTTAAATTTAATTAACTGTAAATAGTAGTAGATTTTACTCCGGTTTTAATTTATATTTTTTTTTCAAATTTAAAACTTTTAAAAGGTTTTTCTTATAGATATTAAATGTTGTTTTGGTTCAGGTTGAAAATCCTTTTTCATGCATTTGCGTATGACTTTTAGCAAAAATTAAGGACTAACGAAATAACGACTGGCTAAATATAGTTTTGCCTATTAAAACAATTTGACTCGATTTCTTTTTCATGAAGGAGCCAAAGTAATGGTTTTAGAAATAAAAACAAAAAATTTTAAAATTTAAAAAATATGATCTCTACTACTATTTTAAAAAAAGTAGTAAATCTACTACTATTTTTAAAATTTATTTTAAAATACTTTTTTAAGATAATAAGATCAAATTAATATAATTACTTATTATAAAATTTTTTATAATCGAATTGAAATAAGATTTAATACCTTTACATTTACTTATTTATGCAAAATGAAATAAAGGTTACATTACGTTACATTTTACATAATATTTCACCTCCTCTTTAGCAACTGTTTGTGACAATGCATTGGTTACGCACTCATAAATACATAAAAGAGAACAAGGTTCCCCAGGGTACAACGCAAAATAAAGCTGAAAACACTGAAATAATAAATTTCAAAATAATCACGAAGAAAACTGAATGCCAATAGCAGCAACTTCAGCTACAAATGTTATCAATAACAGGTAACAAACACTATTGAATAAATTTCGAATAAGAAGAGGAAGAAAAAATAAATTACATAACAAAAATACCAATAAATGTAATAAAGCGTTATTCAATAAGAAGTTTGTTTTCTAAAACAAAATAGAATCAAAAAATTTAGATTAAGATGATTCAAATTTTTGTTGTGTTACGAAGAGAAAACTGGTAAACGTTCACCACGTTCACACTGCCAGATGTCAATTCTTTCATCAAAGTTTTCAATCACTTTTCGGCAAAATGCCGGTCTAATTTCGTTAATCACTTCATGGATTTTGAATTGAATTCGATAGCCCCGCAAAAAATAAATCACACGATCTGTCTGGCCACTTAACTGCTGATTGTCGTGAAATTTTGCCATCGGGAAATTTGGTTTCCAATTAATTGATCGTTTCATTGGCAGTATGACATGTGCCACCATCAGTGATATTTACGTTGTCAATAACAGGGCAAAATTGAGTTGTAAGCATCTTGCCAGATGCTACATTATTTAAAATACTTTCCCACACTCGTTAGTATATTTTAAACTAATGTGATTATTAGAAGAAAGAAATAAAATGTGTTATAAACCAAATGAGAGTTATCTTTTGTTATCATTTATGTCAGCTAAGGTAAGCTTTCTATGCTCAAAGCAATTTCTTAAATACATATTTCATATTTGATAATATTTAACTGTTCAAAACAAACTACAGCAGAGCAAACCCCTAAAACTCTTCTCCCTAATTTTATGCAGCGCCATCTATCAGGCCTCAAATTGAATACTCCGCAACAAACTTTTTAATTAAATTTCTTCTTGTTAAAGTAACACAAATTTTTGGTGTCATACTGTTCAAAAAAAAAAAAACTGATTTGCCTGTATTGCTACCACATGTCCTTTGAGCAAACAAAAACAACAAAAAAATTGAATTGATATCGATAAAAGCTGCTCGATATAACAAGCTCCACTTACACAACATTTATTACTGAAGTAAAAAAGTAACAAAAAACATACTAAAAGTTTCAAATAAATGTTATGCATGCATAAACATGCACATGTCGTTAGTTGCGTGAGTATTTGTTGATTAAGCAACGGATAGTAGATGAGCTTGCCAGATGTGACGTTTATTTTTTAGTGCTTTAAATTAGGCGTTTTTTAAAAAACTTTTTTTTAAATATTGTTTGACTTTTCTATTAAAGGGTTTTTCAATAAGAAGTTTGTTTTTTAAAACAAAATAAAACCAAAAAATTTAGTTTAAAATGATTAAAATTTTTATTGTATCCTGAAGAGAAATGCTCGACAATTATGAATGAAAAATGATATCTGGCAAATATTCACCACGTTCACACTGACAGATGTCAATTCTTTTATCAAAGTTTTTAATCACTTCTTGGTCAAATATTCAGTCTAATTTCGTTAATAGCGATTTCCCTTTTTTTGTTTTAAAGAGAAGTAGCACTTCAGGCAACAATGCCTATTTAGTCAAACACCGTACTACAGTCTTTAGGAAAGGGATAGAGGAGAGATGAAACAGGTGACGAAAGTAGAAGGATAGTTACGGAAATTAACTGTCGTATAAGACAGCACAGCGACCAGCCCCACCGACAGTCAATTTTTATTTTGTAGTGAAAAACAGCCAAGGTCTTTGTTGGGAATCGAACCCACACTGATAAGATAACACTACCTACTAGCCTACAGGGGCATCACAGATTTTGAGTTTTAAAGCTGAAATCGCTTCGATTGGCATCGCATGGACTCTGTCCTTAACTTAACCCCGCACAAAATAAATCACACGATCTGGCTGGTTACACGTTACCGCATTACCAGCCTGATTTTCCAAAAGAAAAGAAAAACGGCTCAATCACGCCTGCAGACCACATAGCACACCATACAGTGACACGTTGAGTATACAAAGGCTTCTTTGTAATTGCTCTAGGATTTTTAGAAGTTCAAATGAGGCAATTTTGCTTGTTAACATACCCTGACAGGTGAGAATGGGCTTCGTCTGAAAAAATCAAAACCAGCCAGCAGCCCAAATGCGGCTTGTTGACATATCCTGACAATTGAAAATTGGTTTCGCCTGAAACTGGTCATCATAACCGGAAAACAACGAAGACGATTAGATTGATAAAGATAAAGATCGAGGGAGTATTTTGAATTGGGGGGCGATCCATCTCGGCTCCCGGTAGGTATCCTAAAAAGATAAAGAGCGACAGGAGGCAGTAAGAAAAGAGGCCTGGCTGCAGGCACACGGATGTTTAGGTGATTAGGCACTAAGGATGGGATCCACCTCCAAATAACATGAAGGCGTTGCTGAGGTTGACAACACATCCCAGATGAGTAAGTGGGTTTCTTAGTCGGTATAACAGCTGGGGAAGTCTGAAGAACGGCAGGAGGCAGGGCGAAAAGAGGCCTGGATGCAGGCACACGGATATTTAGGTGATTAGGCATTAAGAATGGGGTCCACCTCCAAGTAACATGAAGGCGTTGCCGAGGTAGACAACACATTCCAGAGGAGTAAGGGGGTTTTTTAATTGGTATACCAGCTGGGGAATTCTGAAGAGCGGCAGCGGCACACGGATGTTTGGGTGATAAGGCACTAAGAATGGGATCCAGCTCCAAGTAATATGAAGGCGTTGCTGAGGTTGACAACACATCCCAGAGGAGTAAGTGGGTTTCTTAGTCGGTATAACAGCTGGGGAAGTCTGAAGAGCGGCAGGAGGCAGGGCGAAAAGAGGCCTGGATGCAGGCACACGGATATTTAGGTGATTAGGCATTAAGAATGGGGTCCACCTCCAAGTAACATGAAGGCGTTGCCGAGGTAGACAACACATTCCAGAGGAGTAAGGGAGTTTTTTGATCGGTATACCAGCTGAAAAATTCTGAAGAGCGGCAGCGGGCAGTGCGAAAAGAGGCACACGGATGTTTGGATGATTAGGCACTGTAACATCCTATTGGTATTGGTTCGTGAGCAGCAGTAATATTTTCTGCCGATCTTACAGTACGTGTGCTTGTGCTTGTGTCTGTCACCTACAGAACCAATCTTTCTTCGCAATCATTAACTACACGATAAATAGTGCGTTTTGTTGGCACGTTTTTTCTCCCCAAAATTTCACGTAACTTTCTCATCGTCACAGTAATCGATGATTGAATTTGATAAAATGTTTTAACGATTAAAACGCGTTGATTTATCGAATATTTTTCACATAATAAATTTTCCATATGTCTACTTCACGAATGCCCAATATGAACTGTCAAGACTAATGTTTACCAAAATAGCGGCAAAACAAAGTAATATACCGTTCCGGCGGACACCTTGAATAAAGCGTGATGGAATCAATGAATCAATTTAAAAAGCTATAAAAAAGCGATTTGTTAATTCTGTTGCGAATTGAATAATTTTTTATAAAAAAGTAAATTTTTTTGTGGCCAATAAAGTCCGGTCAAGCTATGATATGGACTGGGCTTGGCTTTTAATATTCACCATTTTATAGTCAATGATAGTTAACATTTTTTAAGTTGTTTAATAGCCTTTTCATATAAAAGGTGACATTTCCTGGCCTCGCCCTGCCTTACCTAGCCAGTGCAAGATAGTCGATTTTTATTTTTGGCGATTTTCAGTTTGTGCTTTAATTTTTTTTAACGATTTCATATTAATAACATTTGGCAACCTCATTTGTAGAAGAGTACAATGAAAAATAAAAAGATAAGAGTGGTGCGTTGTTGACAAACCCTTTTTTATATTTTCATACATATGCATGCATATATGTATGTATGTATGTATGCATGTTGTTGTTTTCGTGGTTTATATATATTCTTATATATATTTCTACCTTATATTTTATTGTTGTTGTGTTACTCCCTGTTGCTACTTATCTTTCCAATAAATGTAACGTATTCTGTTACAACATTTATTGACGTTACTGTTGTTATTGTTGTTTTTGTTGTCCCTTAAAATTACCATAAGTTTGTGTTATTTTTTGGGTCTTTCTTTTCGCTTCTGCCTTCTGTTGCCGACGAAAAAGAAAAAGTTATAGCAGAGATAAAGGATTTGTGTGATTCTATAACATATTTTCGGTTAAGGATTCAATGTCAATCAATCATGTGTAATAAAATTTTTAAACCGCAAAGATTGACATTAAAACTCATTTGTATGTGTGTGGTGTGTGTGTGACAATTTTTATACAAAACCAAAAAACAAACGCATCAGTTAAACCAAGCGAGTGAGTGCTTGTGATTATTTTCTTATTATCTTATCAGTTAAAGGAAATAGATCGATGTTCAAGGGATATTTGTTGTGTCTTAAAATTTTATTTTGTTTGATAAAAAAAAATAATAATAAAATCTATATTGTATTTTAGAAAAAGACTCACAAATAAATATATCCTTTTAAGTCAGTAAATTAAATAAGGGGAATATTTTGATAAAAAAATCCTTCAAGATTTTTTTATCAAAATAATATAATAATATAAATAAAATATTATAATATATTATAAAGATGGATGAAGATTTTTAAAGGCCAATTTTTAGTTATAAGCATTTTGAAAAATTTTGCTAATTGGAAAATAAATTTCCCTAAAGAAAAAAAATTTCCCAAAAGGGAAATTTTATTTATTTTTCTAAATTATTTATTTAGTTTTTCTTTATTTTTAAATAATTCTTTATTAATAAATAAATGCTTCTTAAAAAATGTTTCCTTGTAAAAAGTTCCAAAAAGGGAAATTGTGTTTCTACAAAAGAGTTTAATTTTTCCTTCATTTCTATTTAGTCAAATAAAGGATTTTACAAAAAAATATTATAAAGATGGATGAAGATTTTTAAAGACAAATTGTTGGTTATGAGTCGTTTGAAAAATTTTGCTAATTAGAAAATAAATTTTTCTAAAGAAAAAAAATTCCCAGAAGGGACATTTTTTTATGTAATTGTTTATTGTAAATGTTTTCATCATAAATTCTTTGGAATTTTTTTTTTTTAAATTAGGATTATATTGTAAATAATTCCCAAAAGGAAAGTTGGCTTTATTTTAATCGTTTTATAAAAGGGAATAAATGTCTTCAAAAAAATATGAAAGTGGATTTTTAGGGAATTTTTTAAATAATTTCTTTAAAAATGAAATTTTGTTTTAAGACAATTTCTAGGGATGTTATTATTATTATATAAAGATTTATTGCTAATTTTTAGTTATAAGTCGTTTTGAAAAGATTTGTTTGTTGGGGAAAAATTTCCCCTTATAAAAAATTTCCCAAAGTGTAGTTTTTATTTAATTTTATTTATTTCCTCAAAAAAATTCTTTAAAAAAAATAAACAATTTAAAGAATTTTATTTGTGGAAAAAATCCTTAAAAGGATTTAATGAATCTGTATATTTTTCATAAAATTTTTAGAGCTTCTTTGTTTTTTGAATAAAAGCTTTTATAATTTCTTATAAATACAAAGTTTTTCTTTCTCTTATTCGTTGTTGAAGAGTAATTAGACGCTTTTTTCATTTTGTTATTTGTTGAAAACTTCTTGTTGCAACAAGAACCAAATTAACATAAAACTTTTAAATAATTCCTTTCCTTAGTCTCTGCTCTACTATTAACATTATTTCCCTTGATCCTTTCAACACTATATAACATCGCAGGCAATTTTCATAAATTGATAAAGGAAAACTTTTTTTAGCTGATATTTACAGTCAACCTTCAGTTTCAATATTTTATCCTTACAATTGTTGTGTTCTTGTATCTTTAGTGCAGCAACAACGCATTTTCAAAGAAAAAAGGACTCCCCAATGACAACTAATGGAAAGCGAAAAAAAAACAAGACAACAACTCAAAAGAAATAAATAACAACTTGAAAATTTAATAGCAACCACTGAACAGTCAGTTCAGCACACTGTGGCGTTTAACTACACTGACAGAAAATTGTAGAAATAAACATGTTGTTTTCATAAATATATAATAATTTTTTTTTCCTGATAAAAACTTTAAAGTTTGTTGTACACTTGCCATTTTTGTTTTATTTCTGGCTGTGGATAAATTATAAAAAATTTAAAATTACACTCTGTCAAAAAAAAAACAACTTCTGTGTGAAGGTTTTTTGTTCAACTTAAAAGTTTATGAATTTTTCATTAGATTTTGTTTTAGTTCTTTTAAAAATTTTTTCTGACAAATTTCATACTTGAAAACTGACTAAGCTGATATATTAATATAGGAAAAAAGGAAACTTGAAAAATATATTAAAGTGAAACGTAGTAAATTATTTCCAATAAATAATAATTTTCACTTAAGCGAAGCTCTATTTCACAACTATTTCCTAAGGCTACATTTGTTTCAAGTTATGGAACTCATAAAATATTTCTAACTAAACAATAAAAACAAAATTGTCTGCAAAATTAAAATTTCCCAAAGAAGGGAAATTTAAAAATAAGGGAAATTTTAAAATTATATAAAAAATATTCTTTTCCTTAATTTATATATTTAAAAAATAAAAATAAAAAAATTTTACATTAAATATAAAATTTCCCTTTGAGGGAAATTTTATTTCTATCTAGGGAAATTTTATAAATTGTTAAAAACATATCTTAGATTAGTATAAAGCATACAAAAACATTACATTACAAGTAAATTCACTTAAAGTAAACTAAATGCCACTAATTATTTCCCAAAAAAAGGATTTTTTCAATTTAAGGAATTTATAGTTCAAAACTAAAATTTCCTTAGGCTACATGTTTTTCAAGTTAAGGAAAACAAAAAAGTAACAGCAAGCAACAATGGTCGAAATACGTCTGTACTAAAAAATTAACAAAAAATTTTCCATAAAGCTACAAATTATAAAAAGGAATATTTATAAAAAAAGGGAAATTTTTCAATTATTAAAAAACACATAATTTCTTGATCTATATATATTTAAAAATAACAATAGGAAAAAATTTTGAGAGCAATTTCAAAATTTCCCCTTGAGGGAAATTTTTTTTCTATGTGGGAAATTTTAAAAATTTTGCCAAATAGTTTATTTTTACATAAAAAATACAAAAATATTAAATTTGAAGAAATTTTATTTTTAAAAAAGAAGTTCTTGAAGTTCTTCTTGGAAATTTGTTCTCATAAAAAGGGAAATTAAAAAAAAAATATTTTTAAAATTACTTTTTTGCTTGATATATATATAAAAAAATTAAATTTGTATTAATCTTTTAAACAGTCTTTTTTAATTAAAATAAAAATTTCGAATAAAAATAACAAACAAATTATAAAAAAAATGTAACACCTTATATAAAATTTTCCCTTGAGGGAAATTTTTTTCTACAGTCAAAACTAAAAACTGCTGGTTTTATTTCGACTATGAACTTTTCCTAACTAAACAATTAACAGAAATTGTGCAGCAGAATTAAAAATTCCAAAAAAGGATATTTTTAAAAAAAGGGAAATTTTTAAATTATTAAAAAACAAGTATTTTTCTGATGTATATATTTAAAAATAATAAAAAGAAAAAATTTAACATTAAATTCAAAATTTCCCTTGTAGGGAATTTTTTTCTTTCTATGTGGGAAATTTTAAAAATTTTGCCCATTAATCTATTTTTACATAAAAAAATACAAAAATAAAAAATTTGAGGAAATTTTATTTTATTAAAAAAAGTCCTTGAATGACAATTTGTTTTCAAAAAAGGGAAATTAAACATTTTTTTTTAAATAATTTTTTTTTCTTGATGTATATTAAAAATTAATATAAAAAAATTTAACACCGTAAATTAAAACTCCCCTTGAGGGAAATTTTTTTCTATGGTCAAAACTAAAAACTGCTTCATTTTATAGAAATTTCCCCAGCTAACAGTTAAATTTTAATTACTTTCTATTTGATAAAGGGGTTGCTTATGATGTTTTGGTATAAATAAACAAAAAATATTTAAGTGTTGATTACAAATTTCCCTTTTGTTTTGCGAACACAGCATATGTTAACATATAAAGTTATTCGCAAACTTATGGAACTTTTATTTACATTTTTATTACTTTATGGCGTCTTTAAACATGCTTAATCATGCTTAACAATACATTTAAATATCCTGTTAAAATAGCAACCAAATAAAAATGAGTCGAAATAAATAGTACAAAAATCACCGTTATGCAGCAGCAAACTTAAGCTTAAGAGATGTTAAGAGAACAATGATATACAAAAATTCCCACAACAAAATTTCTTTCGACAGCACAGCAACAAGAAAATTAAAATTTCCTTAAAAAACATTTTTATAACTTTCTTTCATCAATGGCGAAAAAATCTTTTTTTAATGCCTAAAATCATGCTGCCATGAAAATAAACTTGGGAAAGGGATTATTTTAGCCTCAAACTAAAAGCAAAAGTACTAAAATGTTGAAGGCAAAAAAAGAAGGCTGTTATCCCTTCTTTAACTAAAGCAGGCACGTGCTTTTTTATAGATTGAAAAAATGTCTTGTAACGCAACATATTCACACATTCTCTTATTCTTTCGTTCATTCATTAATTTCATTTATTGTTTTCTTTTTAAAACCACAGGAAAACTTTTCCCTCTTTTTCCAATTTATAATGCCCCAGATCATTCATGTTAGTTTAGGGTTTATTTCTATAATTTTTTTCCTTGTTGTTTTAGGGGAGGGGTAAAATTAACTAAAAAGCAATAAAATATTTTACGCATAAACCAAATGAGAATTGAAGTGTATAAAACTTTTTCTCCAGGGAAAGCCATCAAATTCGTTTACTAAACGAATTAATCTTTTTATGGGATTTTTTCTTCTTTCACCCTTCCACAGACTTTGAACAAGATGGCGATTCGCAAAACTTAAAAAAAAGTTATATATCCCTTCGGATTATTATTTTGTTTGCTGGGTTATTAATGGAATAAAATAGTAAAGAATTAAAATCTTTAGATTTGGTAGTTATCGAAATTATCCTTGACCATTTAACATTAAAGTGGCTTAATTAGGTTACTACACCTGAAATTTTCTCCTTCAATGAGCAAATGGTTATGGGCATATGAGCATGGACTCTTTAAATTAGTCTCTAAAAATAAATCTAGTGAAGTGAAAAATGGCAATTAAATATTTTTAGGCGCCTTTAAAATATTTTAAGGTAATTCAATGGACACAGAAAATACTAACCCCATGACCGATTTATGCTTCTTTTACAGTCGGAAATGCCTGCCAGGTTCTGTTGTCTTGTCCAGCCAATACAACACAGCCGCTTCGTAAATAGTTTCGAACAATAGTAAGAGAGATGATATACACTCTTCACATAGTCATGACTACTTTTACAAACACTAGTGTCTCGGTTTCCTTTTCGTATAGTCATCCCTTTAATTATTTGAAGAAATAAAAATATCCCTTTTAAGGAAATTTAATTTAATACACATTTTTAATATATTATAACACCTGCAAGGTAACGACTAAGCAGTTTAAAAATTTCCGCTGAAAATTTTAAATTTCTCTTACACACAAAAATTTTCCTTAAAGGGATATAATTTAAAATTAAGGAATTTTAATTTAATTTTAAAAAAGAATTTTTAAAATAACCAAAACTACTTCGCCAATAAAATTTCCTTATAAGGGATATTTTTAATATGTAGGGAAATTAAAAAAAAAAGTTATGAATTTGTATTCACACTTTTTTTTTTTTTTTTTTTTTTTTTTTTTTTTTTAACTCTCAAAATTATTTATTGTATCTTCTATAAAAAGAACTAACAACAAGTTTTAAAATCTTAAATTCTAAAAAAAGTTACATTAGTCCCGACCATGTCAGAACTAACCTTTTGGGTAAAAAAAGAAAAAAATTGACATTAAAAAAAAAACAAAACAAATGTTTTTAAGATGTGTCATCTGTAGCATTGAGGATTAAAGCTGCGGTATCCCTCTTTTTTAATCGGCTATGTCCACTATAATCCAAGATATTGCGAGCAAGGGGATTAGGATGGTCTTCGAGCTTCATCAAGTATTTGCCTGCGTATTTGATGATTTCTGTAGTCACTAGCGGTATGTCTAAGTCACAATGTATGTTTGAATTTCTGATGTACCATGGGGCGGAAGTTATCAACCGTAAAATTTTATTTTGCATACGTTGGATTCTATCCACGTTTGAAGCTGAGGCAGTGCCCCAAAGTTGGATTCCATAAGACCATATTGGTTTCAGAATACTCTTGTAAATTAGAAGTTTGCAATCTAGGCCAAGTCTCGAGTTCCTGCCAATGAGCCAGTGTAATTGTGTTAGCTTAAGTTTCATTTGTGTTAGCTTTGAGTCAATATGATGTTTCCATGTAAGGCGACGATCAAGATATATACCAAGATATCTCACATAATTATGGTGAGGAACAATGTGATTATTGATTCGAACGGGTGAACAATTATCTCTTCGCAGGGTGAAAGTCACATGAATGCACTTTTGAACGTTCACTTTAATTTTCCATAATTTTAACCACAACTCCAACTGAGTTATATGTTGCTGAAGATTTATTGAGGCTTGATAGGAGTTTTCGTGCGAACTTAGACACGCTGTATCATCAGCAAACGTAGAAGTGTGGACAGTTTCACTTACAGGCATATCGCAGGTATATATCAAATATAAAACTGGTCCAAGAATGCTACCTTGTGGTACACCTGAGGAAATTGGTTTGGATACACTTACGAAGTCTCCTTCAACGACAGCAAATTTTCGTCCAATTATGTAGCTTTTCAGTAGGTTGCTCATATTACAAGGCAAGTGAGCGGTAAGTTTTAGAAATAGACCTTCATGCCAAACTTTGTCAAAAGCCTGAGAAACATCAATAAAAATAGCTGAACAATACTTCTTCTCTTCAAAAGTCCTTCTTATCACCTGAACCAATCTATGAGTTTGCTCAATTGTGCTATGTCTACTTCTAAAACCAAATTGATGGTTTGGGATACACCCACTATCCCTTAGCATTGGAGACAATTTATCCATAAGCAACTTTTCGAAAACCTTTGAAATAGTTGGTAATAGACTTATGGGTCTATATGACTCGGTTTTGGTTAGGTCTTTACCCGGTTTTGGAATCATTTTAACTTTAGAAATCTTCCAGTGGTCAGGATAGTATTCAAGCCGTAAAATGGCATTAAAAATGAATAGCATGATTCTGACTGCAATATTGGGGAGCTCCTTCAACATTTTGTTACTTATGCCGTCCATACCAGGAGCTTTTTTCGGATTTACTTCAGAAATTAGCTTTTGTACCTCACGCAACTTAAACTTTAAGGGTCGAGGGGGTAATCCAACTACGCTTGGCAAACTAACATCACCTTTTTCAGCGTCCCTTCTTGCCCAATCTCCACTTATATTACGTAGGGGTGGCTTGTACTCAACGGGCCTTTTAAGGTTTTTTGTAGCACGCCATAAAGAATAGTTGGAGTTTGGTGTAGCATCGAGGCCCTCCAGATATTTCTCGAAAGATGCAGTTTTTTCATATGCTAGTAAGTCTCTAAGCCGCTTTGTGCATTCTCTAAGTCTCTGCCTCTGCAGGGGCGATCTGTGTTGTTGCCAATCTCTTCTAGCTCTTCGTTTTTCCGCTACGAGACGTTCAATGTCTGTAGAATAGATGTGACCTAAAGTAGTCTGCGGATGTTTAGTTGTTGCAAGCTGTGCTGCTTGTTTAATATTTTCACTAAAAGTTGCAAGGCTACACTCCACATCCTCCTTTGTTTCTAGCAAAATATTCTCCGAACAATGGGTGCTGAGATATTTTTTAAAACTCAACCAGTTGATGCGACTGATCATATTTGTATCAGGAAAAAACAAATGTCTTCTAAGCGGGCTGCAAATAGTTACAATGGTTGGAGAATGATCCGATGATAAATCCATGGAAGATTCTACAGTGACTAAATTTCTTGAAATATTTTTTGTGACAGCAAAATCTATTACATCCGGAATTTTTTGTCTGTCGGTAGGCCAGTATGTAGGCTGACCACTCGAAGCAACATCTAAATCATTACTGCTAATAGCGTTGTACAATGCTCGGCCCCTAGGTGTAATTAAGCGCGAACCCCAGTAATTGTGTTTCGCATTATAATCGCCAGCTGCCAGAAAACATGGTCCAAGACCTTTAAAAAATTTTTTATACTGCTCTTCGGTTATTAAAAACCTGGGAGGAGAGTAGACTGATGATATTACTATATCATTTAAAAGATTTTCAACACAAATAGTTGTGGCTTGCAAATAGTCTTCTTGCTTGCTGTCTAAAAAATGGTGTTTCAGTCTAGACTTTATTAAAATTGCTGAGCCGCCGCATGCTCTACCTCTCGGATCCTTTGTATCATAAAATGTGAATCCATTAATTTTAAAAATACCCCTTGTGGTCAAATGCGTTTCAGAGACCAGCATGATGTCAATGTTATTTTCCGTGAGGAAGTATTCGAGTTCGTTTTTATGTTGGCGAATGCCATTTGCATTCCAGAAACATATTTTCAACGAATTCATTTTCTATTTACGATTGCCTGAAGCAAAGTAGTCTGCATTTGCAGCATTTGTTGCATCATGCTAGTCATACTAGTTGTGAAATTGTTTATTGTCTGCACAAGGTTGTCAATAGTAGCTGCAAGACGAGTAAAATTGAAGCTTGAGTTAGCGTCTGCATTGGTATTTGCTGATGGAACATTTTTTGGTGGAACAGTGTTGATTTTTACGGCGTCGGCATACGATACATGAGTATTGATTGGTCGGACCATTTGGGGATACGAAGTAGATAAAATATGCTGTTTTTGGGCCGATGTAACTTTAGGTGCCGGTGTTGCACCCTGTCTTATGAAAGAATAAACGGGGCAACCTCTGTAGTTTGCAGTGTGATTACCGCCACAATTACTGCATTTTTTAAGGATTGTTTCCCCTTTAGGTTTATTGCAACTAGCAGTAGCATGCAATTCTCCGCATATAACGCAAACAGATGGAAGTTTGCAGTATGTTTTTGTGTGCCCAAACTCTTGACAGTTGTGACACTGTGCGGGCCCTGAACGTTTGCGGGGTTCTTCTACCGTGATTTTTCTATGCAGAAGATATTGCAAATTGTAAATTGGGTGAGTTTCATTTTTCTTCAATTTTATGTCATTGGGCTCCAATTCTACTCGGAACAGAGGTTGTGGTATTTTCTCCCTATTAATTATGTTTACGACATTTTTAATTTTGAAACCTTGATCAATGAGGGCACCTTTGATTTCGTTTGGTTCAACACTTGGATCTACGCCCTTTACTACAACTTGCAAACCTTTTGCACTTTTAAGCTGATATGTATAAAAGCTTAATTTACTCTTTTCAAGTTCATTAACCACTTTACGGAAATTCGCCTCTTCGTGAACCTGTATTTTGGTTTCATCAATTTTGCCACGTTTTATTGGCATGACATAAAACGTTTTATCACCAATAGTCGAAATTAATTTCTTAACAAGGGCGTTTGAATTTTTTTCCCTCAAATAGATCGGTGGAGGTTTAGAGGATTTGGTTGTGCAGACAGATTTCTCGTTGTCGTCTTGTAACAAAGAAAATCGATTTTGAGAAATTACTGAGGCGGCGTCACTATTTCTAGATAACTTTCGAACTGATGCGACCTGGGACGATTTGGGACTTCGCCCACGTTTGGTAACCGTTAGGTATCTGTCCATTCCCACTTGGATCTTAGGTTTTTCGATGTCGATAGCAGTTGTAGCAGCTTCGTTAACTGAAGAGCAGGAACCCGACGCGGATGAAGTTGCCGATTTGAGTGGCACTGGAACCGATAATAATTCACTGGTTTGCGGTAGTGAACTTGTACGAACGCGAAAGTGTTGCTTTGCTGTTAGATACAGACTATCATCAATTTTTTTCGTTGTGTTGTTTTCGCTTACGTCTTCAGCGCTTAGGGTTAAATAAGCATTTCTGCCGTTAGTGCTTACTTGACAGTTTTTTGCTTTTGAGGTACTCATAAGAGTATCTCCCAGCTTTTCTTGCTTATTTTAATGTTTTGGTTTTATAATTTTTTAGTACAAAAAAAAAAAAAAAATTTTTTTTTTCCCTTTTTTTTTTTTGACTGTTTTTATTTTAAATTTTACATCTGCTTTGGCCTTTATGGCCGGAAATACCGAAATTTTATGTTAACACAATGTCTTCGCAAAATCTATATCAGCCGCACTCGTCTCAACACAATTGGTCCACTTTCACGAGTAAACACCAGCTTTGGTCGCCCAGAACACACCGCCGTCAACAAAAAGCACGGCGCTGTTTTTTAAGTTCTGCTTTATGTTTATAGTTCTTTATTAATTTATGTTTTTTAAAGAAAATGACTTCAAATTAAATATTTTCTGTTCAACATCACACCACTGGTTTTTTTTATGA
Organism: Trichopoda pennipes; assembly: GCA_030448955.1. Classification (NCBI taxonomy): domain Eukaryota; kingdom Metazoa; phylum Arthropoda; class Insecta; order Diptera; family Tachinidae; genus Trichopoda; species Trichopoda pennipes. The sequence goes on along the minus strand of JASKUP010000056.1, from coordinate 1,708,393 downwards.
TCGATTTCTTTTATTGAAACTTTGAATAAATAACTATTTTCTTTTTTATTTTTCAATTCTTTCAACAAAAAATATTTTCCCTACTCGCGCACACAGAAGTTATACTCATAAACGACGGTACTTACTTCACACTTAAATTTTAAATAAAAATGTGTTAAATAGGATTTTTGAAATAACCAAAATTAGTCCCCCGAAAAAATTTCCTTGTAAGGGATATTTTTAAAATGTAGGGAAATTAAAAAAAATAATGAATTTGTATACAGACTTAAATTTTAAATAAAAATATGTTAAAAAGAATTCTTAAAATAACCAAAAGTAGTCCCCCAATAAAATTACTTATAAGGGATATTTTTAAAATGTAGGGATATTTAAAGAAAATAATGAATTTGTGTTCACACTTAAATTTTGAATAGAAATATATTAAAAAGAATTTTTTAAATAAGCAAAAGTAGTCCCCCGATAAAATTTCCTTATAAGGGATATTTTTAAAATGTAGGGAAATTAAAAAAAATTGATGAATTTGTATTCAGCCTTAAACTTTGAATAGAAATATGTTAAAAAGAATTTTTAAAATAACCAAAAGTAGTCCCCCAATAAAATATCCTTATAAGGGATATTTTTAAAATGTAGGGATATTTGAAGAAAATAATGAATTTGTGTTCACACTTAAATTTTTAATAGAAATATATTAAAAAGAATTTTTAAAATAAGCAAAATTAGTCCCCCTATAAAATTTCCTTATAAGGGATATTTTTAAAAAGTAGGGAAATTAAAAAAATTGATCAATTTGTATTCAGCCTTAAATTTTGAATAGAAATATGTTAAAAAGAATTTTTGAAATAACCAAAATAAGTCTTCCAATAAAATTTCCTTATAAGGGATATTTTTAAATTGTAGGGAAATTTAAAAAAAATTAATGAATTTGTATTCAAACTTAATTTTTTAATAATAATATGTGATAAAGAATTTTTAAAATAACCAAAACTAGTCCCCGAATAAAAATTCCTTATAAGGGATATTTTTAAAATGTAGGGAAATTAAAAAAAAATAGTGGATCTGTATTCACACTTAAGTTTTTAATAAAAATATGTTAAAAAGAATTTTTAAAATAACCAAATCTAGTCCCCCAATAAAATTTCCTTATAAGGGATATTTTTAAAATGTAGGGAAATTTAAAAAACAAATAATTAATTTGTATTCAGACTTAAATTTTGAATAAAAATATGTTAAACATTTTTAAATATCTTAAACCAAACAAATTTCCTAAAAAGGGAAATTTTTCAAAATTTCCCAATAAGGGTTACTTTTAGATGGTTTTTTTCTTATATTTTTGATGAATTTGTATTCAGCCTTAAATTTTAAATAAAAATATGTTTAACATTTCAAAATATCTTGAATCAAAAAAATTTCCTAAAAATTTCCTTAAGCGATGCATTGAAAGTGAGGTTCAACAAAATGACCCGTAGAATATTCTCTTTGAAAAATTAAGAATCTGTTGATATGATATACACGACAAAAAGGGGGACCACTCTTTTAAACCTTTTTAAGAAGGACTAAATTCAAAACTATTTTTCAAAAATAAAATTTCCCATGAAAGGGATTTTTTTATAAAGAAAAAATTAAAGAAATTAATGCTTTAGGTTTATTTCCTAATTTCGAGTGAGTTGAAATTTTATAAATGTCCTTTTAAATATTTCACACTTCACCTACTGAAGACTGCAGAGAGAGATAGAGCGAGAGAGAGTAAGAGAGAGGACGATGTTAAGCAAACAAATTTAGCAACAAATTGCAATAAGCACGTTTGTATTTTAATGGGGTAAAACACGTTTAAAATAAAATCAACTTGTAGCTTTAACATGTCTGCTATAGAATGCGGCAAGAATAAACTCAAGTTTTTTTTTTTTTTTGTTAACAAAAGCTGGCAAAAAATCTTAAATGGAGGATGCAAAAAAAAAAAAATCTTCAACTTAAAACTAGTTGCATGAGTCATAAAATCAACTTACAAAAATTGGTTCAGAGTTTTTGTTATTTTATTAAGGGGTTTTACGCTTCAAAGAGCACGTGAGTGTTACATGCAGTGCGATGAGTATGTTGGTATATGTGTATGCTCTTTATACACAACTGTATGTGGGAGAGATTTTTTATAGTTAAAAGAAAATGTACAGAAAATATATTTAATTTACATAAAGTAAAACTTTACGAGGATATGTTACTCTACGTTATGCTAACGTACATATGTTATTGTGTGTGTGCGTGTGTATGTGGGTGTGTGTATTTTTTAATGGAGTGTTCACCAGTACATTAGTTGTTTAATTTCCGTTAGTTGATACGGAAATCCTACATTTTTTGTTGTTGTTTGCCATTTGGCAAACCTACAATAATTATTTGAAAAGAAAATAAATAATGGCCGGAAAAACAATCTTAAATATGTAACCAGCAATCACACAGTCAGTCGAAATTATTTACACCAAAGGCTACACTTCATTTAGCACTTTATTTGTAATTTGAAATAAAAAGAAATAAAGTTTGCGATGAAATTTATAAAAAAAAAAAATTTTTCCCACCCAGGAAATAATTTTTCCCTTCAGTACTTATTATTATTAAAAAAAATTAAATTGATACAAAATATTAAAAGAAAATTAAAACTTCCCATTTTGAAATTATATTTCCTAATAGAATAAAACCAAATCAAATTTTCCTCTATCTAAATTTTTTATATACAAATTTTTTAAAAGAAGATGATACTTTATGATTTTAAAAATTCGAATAAAAGAAATTTTCCATTTGCAAACAGTTCTAAAAAATTTCCCTTTGAAGGAAATTTTGTTTGAAAAAAAATTTCGTTAGTTATTTAACCCATATCAAACCTATTTCAAATTTCCTATATTCTCAAAAAAAAATTTCCTCAAATTTGCTTATCAGGGAAATTTTATTTGGTTAAGGTAATTAATAATTTTGATTATGTTATTAATAAAAATTAAATAATTAATTAAAAATGTTGAATTTTCCTTGAATTAATTAAAGATTTAAAAATATTCCATTTAAGGAAATTTAATTTAATCAAGATTTGTAATATATTATAACAGCTTTAAGATAAAAACTAAACAATTTAAAAATTTCCGCAACATTTTTAAAATTTCTGTTAAAATTAAAATTTCCTTATCAGGGAAATTTTATCTGGCTAAAGTAATTAAAAATTTTGTTTATATTATTAATAAAATTTTGATAATTCATTAAAAATGTTAAATTTCCCTTGAATTACTTAAAGATTTAAAAATATCCCTTTTAAGGAAATTTAATTTAATCAAGATTTTTAATATATTATAACAGCTTTAACATAAAAACTAAATAATTTTAAAATTTCCTTAGCATTTTTTAAATTTCCCTTAGATATAAAAATTTCCCTTAAAGGGATATTATTTAAAATTAAGGAATTTTAATAAAATTTTACTTTTTTCTTTTAATAAGGAAATAAGTATAAAAAGAATTTTTAAAATAATTAAAACTAGTCCCCCAATAAAATTTCCTGATGAGGGAAATTTTTAAAGAATAGGGAAATTTAAAAAAAATATAGAAAATTTGTATTTAGCCCTAAATTTTTAATGAAAATATGTTAAAAATTTTAAAATATCTTGAGCCAAAAAAATTTCCCTAAAAGGGAAATTTTTCAAAATTTCTAAAAAAGATTTTGCCCGGAATAAAATAAAATTTTGCTTGATTTGAAGTACCTGATATTTCAATTAATAGATATTAACATATAAAAATTTTCAATAGCCCAAGTTAAGAAATAATTGATTTTTAGTATTGACTTAATTTATTGCCTCCTCTTCTTTTATATCCGGTTTTACGTTACATGTAGTTGTGTGTAAAATAACAAAATAAAGAGTACTTTACTTTAGTACACGGGTATATAAATGTATCACTCTTTTTGTTTGCGTGTGGCTTTGAGTTTATCCGTTAGGTTGTCAACTCGTTTTTCTTGGGATTATAATTTTTTATTCAAGTATAAGCGTGCTGATTTTGTTCTTTTCTTTTTGTTTTTGTAATTTAATTCTTGTTTGAGGAAATTTTAAAACCCAATAATTACTTCACTTTATATCAGCCATTTTTTCATTATATTCGATGACGTTCGACCATTCGTTCGTTATTTTGCTGTGAGTAATTTTATTATTGTTTCGCAGAAATTTCGCTATTTCTTTTCCTATTGTTGATGTTGTTGTTGTTGTAGTTGTAACGATTTAATGAGTAGTTTATAATGTCAACATTATTTTCTAATTTTCATCCTTTTATTCAATTAGTCGCTGTCTGTTATTTCATTCCATGCTCCTTTGGCTGTCTGGTTGTGTGTCATTAAGTTGTTGTTTTCTGCTCTCATTTTGTGAGGATGCTTGTTGATGACAGTGTGATGATTAAAAGGAAGATGACGATGATTGTAATGCACGTATAAAAATGTTTGTTTTGCTTTTGTTGTTAAATCCCTAAATGTCAATTATTATTTATTATTCTTACGCAACGTTTCAAATTAATGAAAACGCGAATGAAAACGGCAAAAGTTTATTTAAATTCTGGAACTTCAAAATTAAGATGAAAATAACTAACGTCGTTCAGCTTGCGGAACAGAGCAACAACTTTAATGGACCTATAGTTCTCTTAGCGACACTCGATGTTAAGAACGCGATAAATAGCTTAAGATGGACTGGGAGCTCTTAGAGATAAATTCTCCGTGCCAGGGTACTTGATGCGGATGATAAGGAGTTATCTTAGGGATAGAGTCTTGGTCTATATCACTAACATGGGTCCAAGGTCCAAGGTCCCCATCACCTCAGGAGCAGCGCAGGGATCTATACTGGATCCAGACCTGTGGAATGCATTTTATGACGGTATCCTGGGAGTGGAAATGCAGGAGGATAATTTCTTGATCGCTTACGCAGATGATATCGCTGCAGTCATTATGGCCAAGAATACGGAACATGCCCAGAGGAAACTGCAACAGGTGATGATATGGACCGGTAGTGGATACAGAGGGAATAAGTAGATGTTAACGACTATCTGACATAGATGCTTTCTAGAATTAGCTACTTCAGGAGCTATCTCTAAGGGATGTGCAAGTGCACGATGCAATATTGTATGTACGATGGGATGGAGACAGTGGATGACACGGACCATACGTTTTTTTCATGCTAACAATTGTCCACTAGCCGCGACCAGTTGACACTGCAAATTGGTGCAGTAACGGCTGAAATTATAGTGGACAAAGTGATGAGTAGTGCGTGACTTTGCGAGTGCGTGCTCCGAGCGAAGAAGATAGACCTAGATGAGGCTCAAAATTCTAAGCAAATGAAGCGGGAAGTAGCCATGATAATGGAACAAAATCGGGGAGATAGAGATGCGACGCACAGCCTGGAAGGCCAAGATTTGGGCAGATAGCCGGGACAACGGAAAGACAAAAGCTACAGAAGGCAGTATGAAAGGGCGCCTGGACTCAGGCGTCTGAACGTTTGTGTGCTAAGGCACTATGAACAGGATCAACCTCGAAGTAATGCAAAGGCGGTGCCAAGATGGACAACATATCCCGAACAAGTAAGGAGGATTTTTAGTCGGTATTACAACTGTTGGAACCCGACATATCACAGCTGGTGACGACCTTCTTTGAATGCATATTTACTTCCTTTCCCCCCCCCCCCCCCCCCCCAAAATAATAAAAAATTATTTAAAGTAATGCAAATGTGTTTAATAAAAAATTTGTTAGTTAAGTTATCGATAAGTTTTTTATAGATTAAAATTTTTTCAATGATTTTTCAAAAGAACAAACAATTTATAGTGTACAATAAGACTGACACTAATTCATAAATTAAAATAAAAGTTATCGATAATTATCGATAAATGAAAAATTAATCGATAATTTTCTTATTGTATAGCTAAAAATTTTCTGTAGATATAAAAGCTTTTAACAAGAACAGGCTTTTGCTGAATTTCGGTATCTATTTCATCGTCAAATGTTATCGACTATTCTGTGGTGCTAAATTTGATAACTTTTTAAGAAGAATTAATTTTACATAGAAAAATAGTTATCGAAAAAATTTTTTTCAAGCTAAAAATTACTAAAAATTACTAAATTTGCTATATAAAAATATCGATAAAACTTCTAATGACAAAGACGTATGTTTTATCTCGTTATAAACGATAACCGAGTAGTCGATAACTTCCTACAAATAAATTTTCTACAGAATAAATATTCATGATAAACTTGCTTTCTATAATGAAATAAATTTATTTAATATTTCCTATCGACACGTTCTTTTATCGATAATTGTTCAAATTAACAAGTTGACAGTAACTTTTTTCAGTTATTATAGAGTTATCGATAACTTTTTTAAGCAAAGATATTGTACAAATTAAAAGTTATCGCTCTTTTCTCAAAAAAAAAAATATCAACTACTTTATCGTTAAATAATAATAATAATCTATACCTTTTCGCTACATTGAAAAGTTATCGATATTTTTGTATAAAAAAAATTATAGATAAATTTATGTTTATCCAGAAAGTTAATATATTAAAAAAACTCCAAGCGTCCAGTTTTTGTTTAAATAAAATTAAAAGTTATCGATACATTTTTGTTGACAAACAAGTTCTCGATAATTTTTTATTAAAAATTTTTTAAACGCAATTTGTTAATGTAATGTTGAATGGAGTATGTTATTAGCAAAAAAAATATGCACTATTTTTCTAAAGAATTTTTTTACTTCTTTAATATGAAAAAAAGAGGTCTCTTAAAATCATTCAAATTTTATAAAGATAATACCGATAACTTTTATGATCTATCGAAAAGTTATCGTAAACTTTTTGTTCTGCAATCAAGTTAGTGATAATAATTTTATATCGTGTTGAAATTTATCGAAAACTTTCTTATTCTCCTCAAAATTTATTTGCAAAAATAACACTGTATAACGCGAAAGTGTTCGATAACTTTTTAAATACGACAGGGAATTAACGATTCATATTTTTGTTTTATCTATTGTCTAGTCAAATTTTTTCATGTCTTTTTTATTCTTAGTCGAAATAATCAATAAATTATTGATTCTATAGTATATTATCAATACATTTCTAATATTATAGTAAATTTATCGATAAATATTTCATTCTATGGCAAGGTTTGCGTTTACTTGTTTTTCTACGGGAAAATTATCCAAAACTTTTCGCTTTATAGGAAAGTTGTTGAGAACGTTTGTCTATGTAAGAAGGTTATCGACAACTTTATAGAGAATTTTTTTAAGCATTTTCTTTGAAAAGTTATCGAGAACTTTTCTTTGTATTGGAAAGTTATCGCAAATTTTCTGTGTATAGGACAGTTATTAAGAAATTTTATTCGCTTGTTATAAGAAAGTTATCAAGAACTTATCTCTGTTATAGGAAAGTTATCGAGAACTTTTCTGTTATAGGAAAGTTATCGAAAACTTTTTTCTATTATAGGAAATTTATCGAGAACTTTTCTTTGTTATAGGAGAGTTTTCGAGAACCTTCCTCTGTTATAGGAAAGTTATCGATAATTTTCTTCTGTTATAGGAAAGTTAACGAGAATTATTCTCTGTTATAGGAAAGTTATTAAGAACTTTTATCTGTTTAAGGGAAAGTTATCGAGAACATTTTTCTGCCATAGGAAAGTTATCGATAACTCTTATCTGTTTAAGGGAAAGTTATCGAAAACTTTTTTCTGCCATAGGAAAGTTATCGATAACTCTTATCTGTTTAAGGGGAAGTAATCGATAACTTGTCTTTGTTATAGGATAGTTATCGATAACTTTTCTCTGTTATAGGAAAGTTATCGATAACTTTTCTCTGTTATAGGAAAGTTATCAATAACTTTTCTTTGTTACAGGAGAGTTATCGATAACGTTTCTTTGTTACAGGAGAGTTATCGATAACGTTTCTTTGTTATAGGTAGTTATTAAGCACTTTTCTCTGTTACAGTAAGGTTATCGAGAACTTTTCTCTGTTATAGGAAAGTTATCGATAACATTTCTCTGTTATGGGAAAGTTATCGATAACGTTTCTTTGATATAGTAAATTTATTAAGAACTTTTCTCTGTATAGAAAAGCTATCGATAACGAGTTATCGAAAAATTTGCTCTGTTTAAGGAAAGCTATCGTTAGCATTTCTCTGATATAGGAAAGTTATTAAGGACTTTTCCCTTTTATAGGAAAGTTATCAAAAATTTTTCGTTGTATTGGAATGTTCTTGAGAATATTTCTCTGATATAGAAACATTTCTTTGCTATAGTAAATTTTTAAAGAATTTTACTCTGTATTGAAAATCTATCTATAACTTTTCTATCAATAGGTTGGTTAACGATAACTTTTTTATGTGCAGGAAATTTATCAAGAATTTTTCTCTGTTTAAGGAAAATTATCGTTAACATTTCTTTGATATAGAAAAATTATCAAGAACTTTTCTCTGTTATAGGAAATTTATTAAGGACTTTTCTTTGTTATAGGAAAGTTAACGAAAATTTTTCTTTATATTAAAAAGTTATCGAGCATTTTTCTTTGCAAAGGAAAGTTATTAAGAAATGTTTTTTTTCGATAACTTTATAACGGTATAGGTAAGTAAATGAGAATTTTTTGTAGATAGGAAAATTTTCGATAAATATTCTCTCTATAGAAAAGTAATTGATAACTTTTTTATTATATGGTAGGGGTTTGTTTTGTTCTTTTCAGTGTTTTATAAAATTATCGATCAATTTTGTATTTTATATATTTAAATTAGGTTTTTTTTTGTTTTTAACTATGCCCCTTAAAATATGCTTTGTGATGCAAATTGCAAAAATAGCTTCCTTAATATATTTTTAATGTTCTTATTATCGCATTATAGAAGTTTAGGAATTTATATTTAATAAAATTATCCTTTAAGTTATATCCTTACAAAGGCTTCAATAATATATTTTTGTTTTATAATCCGCATGTAATTTGAAACCGTTTAAAATTTTTCTCATGAAAGTGTTTGGGTTAAATATTCCCTTTTCTAAATATTTTTTTTTGTGTTATTAAATAACACTACTTCTTAACTCGTTAGTATTCAGTGTGAAGAGTAAATGCTTTCAAGTGGAATGTGAGTGTGATGATGATGATGATGATGAGAGAAACATTCTGTTGCATGTATATATCATGTATACATGAGAATGCCTTTTTCATTTATTTTGTATATGAATTTAAATATGTGAAACTTAGTGCAATGGCAACAGCCTTACATGCATCCTTAACCAAACACAAAACCATATGCAGGCCAAAGAAACAATGGCATCTGGTGCTAATGCTGCTGCTGCTGCAGTAAAATGAATAAAAAAAATCTATTCCATTTAACCTAAACAAAACTCAAGCATTCATAACCTTAAACTGGTTTTGGGTTTCATTAAATGCCCGCTTAAGTTGTTTAAAAGTGCGAAAATGGAAATAAAATTAAATAAATTCAAATGGAATCCTGCAGCATATTTACCGAGATTAATTTTCTACATTACAGCTTACCTATTGTTTACTAAATGTAAACAAAGAAATTATTTTCTTCTCTCCCCTATAGTTTTTGCAATAAAAAAATATTTAATTAATTTAGTGTCCTTTATTTTTTTTTTCTTTCATATTCTGCTTTCATTTTCCTGAATTGTGTAAATGTCCTTTCTTACCTCAGGGGAAACATTTTACAGTTTTTTTTCTGTGTTTTAACTTTTGTTTTCTTGCACTCTTTGCGGCAAAAGGTGTTGAAATAAACAAATTTACTACGTGTGTTATAGTTGCTTGGCTGCCATGAACTCTTTCTTGCTCGGCTGCTAGTTAGCAGAGCGGGCAGGAACAAAAGCAATTTTCACCCTTTTTGTGTCTTTTAGCTTATTTTCACTATTAATTCTTTGTTTGTTTGCTTATTGGGGTGGTGCAAATATTTGGGTCATATTAAAAAATCGTTGATCTTGTGGTTGTCAATGCAGTGTGCTGTGAAATTTAAAGCATACTTTCAGGCGAACATGCAGTTTTCTACTCAAGCACTTGGTAATCACCATCATTCATTTTCCTAAAACAAACAATAATAAAATCCATGCTCAAAGTTGTAGCTGGAAAAATTTCAATCTGTAAAAGCTCTCGTTTTTAGCAACCGAAACCAAACCACATACAACTGTAACGACAAGGATAACAACTCCTTTCCACATTTTTCACTGCTCTAACGTATGCAAAAGTAAATTTTTAAACAGGAATCATGTCGAATCATGTAGAAACTAAAAATACTTGCAGATAAAGGAAACACAATGTCCTTAAACAATCTTTTACCATCGGAATGTAAAGAATTTGGAGTGAAGGGAGCAGCAATCAAATAGATGAAAATAGCGCTTATTATCACTCATTTGTTCTCACTTTGAGGCACTTTTTTCTTTCAGTGTAATCGCGTACTCTTTGCAATTAATTAAAAAATCTTTTATTGGTCAACGAGAGTAATTTTTAATTTAAATGAGATTTTCTTGCCCTCCCTGTGGCTGTGGCTCTGTGGCTTTCTATGCGCGTTTCATTAACTCAAACATCAAGAAATGCTTAAAAAGTGCAATGAAAATGGATGCTTTGAATTAAACTTTACTAAAAGTTGTTTAGAACACAGGGGAATCTTAAAGGTACAGAGGAAATTACTATTCGTTCTTTTTTAAATAAATAACACGGTAACACTCTATTCGTGTTAATTTTTGTTTTACAAAAAATTTGCTGATAACAGTATTCATTGTTATCGATAATTTTTTGCTCCATAGAAAATTTATCGAAAAGTTTTTCGCTCATCAGCTAAATTATCGATAACATTATTTTATATTACTAAGATTTATCAATAACTATTTTATGATGCACTAAGATTTATCGATAACTTTTTTAATCTTCCCAAAATCTATTAAAATTATTAAAGAAAATCTGAATAACCTTTCTATTTCTTCATCTAAGTGTTCGATAACTTTTTGAATTCCTAAACAATTTTCGATAATTATTTTTATTTTATCCATAATTATATCATTCTATGGGCAAGTTTTCGCTTTGTTGTTTATCTTAGAAAAGTTATCGAGAACTTTTATTTTTATAGAAAAGTCATCGAGAACTTTTATTTTTAAAGAAATATCATCGTGAACTTTTATATTTATAGGAAAGTTATCGAGAACTATATTTAGCATAAGAAGGTTATCAAAGCCTTTTCTCTACGTAGGAAGGCTATCGAAAGCTTCTCTATATAAAAAAGTAAATTATCGCGAACATTTCTCTCTAAAGGAAAGTTATCGATAAATTTTCTCTGTACAGGAAAGCTATTGAAAATTTTCTCTCAGTAGATAAGCTATCGAGAAATTTTCGCTGTATAGAAAAGATATTGACTTTTTTCTCTATAAGAAAGATATTGATATCTCGTTTCTGTATGGAAAAGTTATCGAAAACTTGTATCTGTATAAGAAAGTTATTAAAAACTTTTCTCTGTATAAGAAAATTATCGAAAACTTTCCTTTGTAAAAGAAAGTTATCCCGAACTTTACTCTATATAGGAAATTTATTTTGAACTTTTCATTTTAAAGGAAAGTTGTCTAGAACTTTTATATCTAAAGGAAAGTTACCGAGAGCTTTGCTCTTCGCAGGAAGGCGATCGAAAACTTCTGTATATAAAAAAGTTTATGAATACTTTTCTTTGTTTGTTATCGCGAACATTTCTCTCTAAAGGAAAATTATCAACAAATTTTCTCTTACAAGAAAGCTATTGAACATTTTCTCTGTATGTGAAAGCTATTCAGAACTTTTCTTTTTATAGAAAGGTTGCATTTTTTTTCTACAGGAAAGATATCGAGAACTTTTTTCGATATAAGAAAGAACATTCTTTTGTATCTGAAAGAAAGTTATCGAGAACTTCACTTTCTTAAGGAAAGTTATCGAGAACTTCACTTTCTAAAGGAAAGTAATCGGGAAATTTTCTTCCTAAAGGAAAGCTTACGAGAACTTTTGTCTTTAAAAAAAGATGTCAACACCTTTTCCCTATAGAGAACATTTCTTTGTATAAGAAAGTTATCGAGAACTTTCCTCTGTATAAGAAAGTTATCGACAATTTTCCTCTGTATAAGAAAGTTATCGAGAACTTTCCTCTGTATAAGAAGGTTATCGAGAACTTTCCTCTGTATAAGAAAGTTATCGAGAAATTTCCTCTATATAAGAAAGTTATCGAGAACTTTCCACTGTATAAGAAAATTATCGAGAACTTTCCTCTGTATAAGAAGGTTATCGAGAACTTTCCTCTGTATAAGAAAGTTATCGAGAACGTTCCTCTCTAGAAGAGAGTTATCGAGAAGTTTCCTCTGTATAAGAAAGTTATCGAGAACGTTCCTCTCTATTAGAGAGTTATCGAGAAGTTTCCTCTGTATAAGAAGGTTATCGAGAAATTTCCTCTGTATAAGAAAGTTATCGAGAACGTTCCTCTCTATAAGAGAGTTATCGAGAACTTTCCTCTGTATAAGAAGGTTATCGGGAACTTTCCTCTGTATAAGAAAGTTATCGAGAACGTTCCTCTCTATTAGAGAGTTATCGAGAAATTTCCTCTGTATAAGAAATGTATCGAGAACTTTCCTCTGTATAAGAAAGTTATCGAAAACTTTTTTTGGAAAAGAAGGTTATCTAGAACTTTTCTGTATAAAGGAAATTTATCGAGAATTTTTTTCTAAAGAAAAGTTATCGATAAATTCTCTTTCTAACGGAAAGTTATCGAAAACTTTTCTTTCTGAAGGAAGGTTCTCAAGAAATTTTCTCTATCGAGAACTTTTTTTGTATAGAAAGGATTTCGAGAACATTTCTATGTGCAGGACAGTTATCGAAAAGATTTCTCTGTATAATTAAGTTATCGGTAAAATTTTTTCGTTTGGGAAAGTTATCGAGGCTTTTCTCTGTATAGGAAAGCTATCGAGAACACTTTTCTGTAAAACAAAGTTATATCTTTATATCAAAAATACCGATAACCATTTTTCGATAGCAAAAATTATTGACAAATAAATAAAAAAGTTATCGATGATTTTTCTGTTTATATTGATAATCGGTTCTCGATAGGAAAATTATTGATAAACAAATTAAAAAGTTATCGATAATTTTTCTCTTTATATGAAAGATATTGATAACTATTTATCGATAGGAAAATTATTGATAAATAAATAAGAAAGTTATCGATAATTTTGTGTTATATAGTGTAGAGGATAGTTTGTTCTCTGTTATTAGTCATAGTAAAGTTTTTAAGTCTTTTGTAAAATTATCGATAACTTTATACGCTATAGATAATTATTCGATAACATTTTTATTCAATAGAAAAGTTATGGAACATTTGTTTTATTTAATAAAAATTGATATTTTTTTGTCTTCAGTAAAATAATCTGCCATTAATACATTTCGATATACAAATGCTTGTCTTATTTTTAATGCATAAAAAAATTTATCGATAATTTTTTTATTCGAAGAATATACAAGCGTTTTCGGTTATATTTTTCCTTGCGTATTTTAGATATTTCTTAGGAATTTATTATTGTCCCCTTCTTTCTGTTTTTGTGTTTGTGATAAAAAATTAGTGCCTACTTAAAGGCTTTTCGCCTTAGCATTGACATCGCCAACATTATCCTTTGTAAGTGTGAAAGTAAAATGTTATGATTTTGTCCTTTTGACAGCACAACTAAATTTCCAAAATTTTATCTTTAATAATTTTGTGTTGTTTTTGCTTGTTTTTCGTTTATTTTATTTTATTCGTTTAATTTGTAGCGAACGTTGAACGATGATATTTGCTCCAGCAGTCACTGTAAGAAGTAACACCAAGCAATAGTCAAAAATTGGACAAAAAAAAGTCACAGCTTTGTTGCTACAAACTTACAGCGACAGACAGAGAGTGCAGAAATTATTTTTAAGCAAACACAAACACTTTTTTTTAATTATTTTTTTTATTACACTTTTGGTTTTTGTTTTTTTATTTTATTTGATTATTTTGGAATGTTTGGTTGAATGTGAATTTAGAATAATTTTCTGAAATTAATTTAATTTAATTTAGCATTTAAATTACAACGTTGCACTTAGTTTTTACATAAAAATATTTTTGCTCAGCAAAGTTTTAGTTGTTGTCATTTGTCGAAATAAACTTGTTTTCAATTATCAGCCATTTTTTTTTTTTGGAAGAATTAAAAGTACCTGCTACTACCTGCTGGACGTAGTTTGATCAAGCAATAATAATAAAAAAAATTATTTAGTTTTTTTTTCTGTTATTTTTTAGCTCAAGAGCTTAAAATATTTTTTAATTTGTTTTTTAAAATCGTAAGGAAAAGGGTTTTCAGGTAAAAAAATCGCCTGTTTTAAAGGTAAAAATTCTTTAAGCTCCTAAAAGTATGCTTTAAATTTTTTTCTTAAATCATCTTTTTTAATATATAATTCTAATGATTTATTAAGTGTAAATTAAAAACAAATCCCCGCTAGTTTGAAAATTAGGATAATCCCCTAAGCTCTTGTTATAAAATTAAAAAAATATAGGGTGTTTTTTATAGAGGTATAGAATCTTAAGCTGGCAATACTTTTTTAACCGGCCAACGTTTGTCAGCGGTCAGTTGATTTATGTTTAGTTTGGTTTGATTTGGCATTTTAACATGAGAAGACTGACAGCTAAACAAGGCTTCCAAATTGCGTTAACTGACTGCTTTATGGGCTGGTGGAAACATTGACCCGTATATGTGAAATCGCTAATCTATGCCGGATTAGCCCTTGCTGATTGACCACTTGGAAGACAACATTTGCCGCGTTATTGCCGATATGCGGCCATAAATTATGGAAAAATTATGGAAAACTACATTCGAGCCAGCCATGGCGATTATATCCAACCAGGGTAGGGGAGGCTCAGGCTTTTTCATCAATATATATCCTTTACAAGTCATGGTAAGAATTTTAAACTTCTGAGTGCAACTTTTAGTTTAAATTAGTGTTCTAAAGTCTACCTTTAGGAGTAAAAAAATACCGTAGCCGCATTGATTATAAATTCATTGTCCAATAATAGAGAGAATAGAAGTTTAAGGTGGCAACACTTTTTAAATGGCCACCATTTTGTTGACTCTCAAGTGATTTGTGTTTAGTTTGCTTTGACATTGCAACCTGAATAGACTGACACCAGAACAAGGCTTCCAAATGGTGGGCCCAACACAAGATTGCCGTTGATACAAATTTTCATAAGTGAATTTTGTTTAGCGAGAAAGCTCGCTAAGCAAAATCGCCAAATATTTGAAGTGATATTAATCCTTAATTACATCCGGAAAAATTGACTGGTTTACTGATTGGATGCTGGTCGGAGCGTTACAGTTAATGGTGGCCGCTACAAAGCCATCGTTTCTGACATTTTCGTTTATCAATTAAACAACCAACGTTAAGCGGATTTGTGATTTCAAAAAGACGCCACAACATATCATACAGCTCAGTGCATAGTTTCACATTTCTGACCCGTAAATGGGCTTTCAAGATTGTGTCATTTAACGCCGCTAGACTTATTTCTGTGGGAATATATAAAGTCTCTATTCTACTTTAATAAGCACAAAACGATTGACTACTTTAAGGATTGCAATCTCTGTGTTATTGGTGATAGATGGCCACAAATGTAGAAGAAGTCACCCTCCAGACTAGGCTACGTTCGAGCCAGCCTTGGTAAAATTTATATTTTAATGCCAGATGAATATCTTTCGAATAAAATAAATTTCATTACAACTTAGAAAAAGTCGTCCTTGTTTTTTTTTTAATTTTAAATTTTTATAGGTCTTTAAAAACACACGTTATTTAAAGTTTTTTTTTTAATAATAAAATATAATTTTTATTAAACTAAAAAATTACATTTAAATGAAAATTTAAAAACCCAAAGAAACTTAATGCCAAAAAGTATGCTATAAATATGTAGGTTAAAAAATTGTTTTTAACAGATTTTTACTTCAGCTCATTTACAATTCCTTGCTGTGGTCGGTAAACTTAAGTACACCGAATTACACTGTGCAAAATGAAATAGTGAAATAAAGAAAAATCAGCTGGGGTAATTTGTTTATATTTAATTAATTACGTGGTTACACTGTTTTAAACGCAAACCAAAAAATGAGAGAGAGAGATAGAGCGAGAAAGAGAGCATAATGTGTCTTCTTATTTAAAAATTTTGTTGAAAGAATTTATTGTTTTTTATTATTCTGCTGTTGAACATTAAAACATTTTAATGTTACGCTTAATTAAATTTGTTGACAGTCAAACTATACGCAGCCTAAAAGAGTGCAAAGGGAATTATGTATATAAAATATTGGGTTGACTTAAATAGGAAACATATAATTAGGAGGTGTGAATTATTTTTTTTTTTGGTTTTGGGAAAGGGGATGGATAAAGCTTTAACTAAAGAAAAGTTTATGGGTTTTTAATAGAAAAAAATTTTGAATTATTAACAAGAGACTTTGACAGCTTAAAATAAAAAGGATGGTGAGATATAATTAAATCCCCCAAAATTTATTGCATACATTTAGCATTAATTAGTAAAAATAATAATATCTTTAAAACGGAAAACACTTAATTAATCTGCAGGGATATACAAAGCTCCTTTTTTTTGTAAAGTCTAGTTTGAGAAATAATTCAATTTGTAATTTTTTTTTTAATATTTAATATTTTTTTAACATTTAAGGGTTTAACTGGGTTAACTGAAATGTACAGCCAGCTAAAAATTTTTAATAAAAGCTAAAAGAAAAACGTAAGAAAATTTTTAGAAAATTATCCACTGTTTGAATAAACTCTCTTATTTTGTTATTAATGTCAATTTTAGAAATGTTAAAAATTGTTATGCATCAAGCTAAACAAGCTAAAGTTGTGGAAAGTACCCATTGCAAACCTTTAAAGGCCACTAGATTTTAATTAATGATATATTAAATGACTTAAATCCTAAAACTAAAGCATAAAAATCGCCATTGCTTAAGATTAATAGCAACAAAAAAATTTCAAAAATTAAAATTTTAAAATGATGTGAAAAAAGGATATATGACACGCTTCGAATGTAGAGCAGTTACAGTGTTAATATTTCACAAACACACTAAAGACATATTTTGCCCTTCATTCTCGCAGTTTCAAGTCCTGCGAGTGACTAACAAGTTATATAACAAAGCCGCAAAAAAAAAAAATCATCAAATATTTCCGTCATTGCTTAAATAAAATTCAAAATATTTTTATTTTACAATGGTGAAAAAAAGGATATATGTCAAGCTTTGAATCTAGAAAAGTTATGCTTTTCCTATTTCATTAAAAATACATAAGATATATTTTGCTGTCCATTCCCATAATTTCAAGTCCTGCGTGTGACTAACAAATTTTCTAGCAAGGCCGCAAAAACAAAAATCATTTATTTATATAATTCCTTAAGATTGTAGCAAAAACAAAAAAACAAAAAAAAAATCCAAAAATTAAGATTTTAAAAATGTTGACAAAAAAGGATATATGACATACATTGAAGGTAGAGGAGTTACTTCCTTCATATTTCACAAAAATTCAAAAGATATATTTTGCCGTCCATTGCCGTAATTTTAAGTCTTACGAATGGCTAACAGAAATTTTATAATAAAATCGCAAAATAAAAATCACCATTAATTTCCGCAATTAGGTTAGAGCAAACAAATAAGAAAAAAATCAAAAAAAAAAAATAACACACTTTAAAGCTAGAGAAGTTATATATATCATATTTCGTTAAAATACTAAAAATATAGTTTGCTGACCATTCCCGCAATTTCAAATCCTGCGAGTCACCAACAAAATTTATGACAAAGCCACAAACAAAAATAAGCAAAAATTGTTTCCATAATTTCTTAAGATTATAGCAAAACAGATCTAAAAAATTAATTTTTCAAATGTTAAAGAAAGGATATATAACATGCTTTGATTGTAGATAAGTTACGGTTTTTATATTTCACCAAAATACAAGCGATATGTTTTGTCGTCCATTCTCGCAATGTCAAGTCCTGCGAGTGACTAACAGAAATTTTATAAAAAAAGCAGCCAAATAAAATCACTATTTATTTCCACAATCGCTTAAGATTATAGGCAAAGAAGCCTACAAATTCAATTTTTAAAATAGTGACAAAAAAGGATATATGACACACTTTGAATGTAGAAAAGTTACGGTTTTTATATTTCACTAAAATACAAACGATATGGTTTGTCGTCTATTCTCATAATTTCAAGTCCTGCGAGTGACTAACAGCAATTTTTTACGCCGCCAAATAATATCACTATTTAATTTCACAATTCCTTAATACTATAGCACAAAAAAATTCCAAAAAATTAAAATTTTAAAAAGGTGACAAAAAAGGATATATGGCACGCTTTGAAACTAGAGAAGTTACATTTTTAATATTTTACAATAATGAAAAAGATATATTTTGCCGTTCATTCTCATAATTTCACATCCTTTGAATGAAAACTGATAATTTTCTAATAATTTTAATTTCTAAAAATAAAACTCACCATGAATTTGAATAACTATTCAAAATAAAACGTGAAATTTTAAAATTGTGCCGATCAAGGATATAAGGTATGATTTTAAGCTAAGAGAAGTTTCTGTTTACACAGAAAAATGACCTCCATGAGTTTCAATAATTGAGTTGTGTTATTAAAATTTAGCTTATGATATTCCTTCATTTTCCGGCTCTCACAAAAAAAAAATCTTTCTTATTTATTTGTAACCGATGGTTTGCTTTTATGAAAAAAGTTTTAAAAGTTGAAAATATTTCATATATTTCATACTCACAGCCACAAGGATATACAGATATATGAATATGTATAACTGTATATCTATAGTTATAACTTGCTTAAGTAATAAAGTGTGGCACAAACATAAACATCCCTGAAAATGTTTTCACGTTTGTGTTTTGTTGTGCTTTGTTGTTATTTCTTGTTTATGAATTTTATAGAATGAGATCATGCTGTTTGCCATAATTTATAATATTAAATAGCAGATAAATAAATATGCAGCATAAAAGTTATACTTTGAATAATAATGTTTATACTAAAATACAATAAAATAAAGTTGAAAGCCATATTAAAACCAACTGCAGCTGAAATTCTTTATTTGCTTAAGCTAGAGCGTTAAAACTATGAAATTTTTATTCAACCTAAAAGTGTGTTAGATTTAATTTATGTTTGTGAAAAAAAAAGTTTGCAAAATAATGGAATTTAGTTTTAATACGAAGCCAAAAAGTATGCTTTAGTTTTAAAATCTTTTAATCTCGTATTGATAAAATAAGAAAATATATTAAAAAATATTTTCTAATGGTGTGTGGTATAAAAACTATTAAAAATTAAATAATTAAATTTTTAAAGCATATTTCTAGGCTTTTCAAAAGCTATTTTTAACATTTGTATTTATTTCATTAAAGATTTAATTTAGACAAAACTGTACTTATAGTAGCAGTTAAAATATGCTTAAGTTACTAGCAACAATTAATTGAATTCTAATAAAACCTTTAAGTATTGCATAGTTTTGGGAGGTTCAAATAATATTTTTCTTTAAAGTTATATAAAACGGTCAAGAATCTC
The DNA here is from genome assembly GCA_030448955.1 of Trichopoda pennipes. Classification (NCBI taxonomy): domain Eukaryota; kingdom Metazoa; phylum Arthropoda; class Insecta; order Diptera; family Tachinidae; genus Trichopoda; species Trichopoda pennipes. The sequence continues at coordinate 1,688,799 of JASKUP010000056.1, read as the reverse complement.
ATAAGTTATATAATTTGCTCATATCTTCCAGATCTATAGACCCAATAGCTGGAGTACTAGGCGTTTTAATTAAACTATTTTTGTTTTCTTTCTTTTGGTTTGATAATGGGGTATTTTTTAAATGTGTAGCGTCGTTTAAGGATATGACACTTAAAAAATTAATTGTTTAAAATTCCTGCTATTAGGAAAATCTATAAAATGTGTTATTGGATTACCGGCCGATATGAACTAAGATTAGGTTTGGAAATTTAGGAAATTTTCTTTTACTTGATAATGGGTGCATTTTATAAATGTTTAGCATACTTTTACGAGATTGCAGTTAGAAAACTAATTACTTAAAATTTCTGTTATACCTAAATTCTATAAAATAAGTTATAAAGTTTTTGAAAGACTTTTCGTTTAGTTGACTATAGGAACTTTTTAAAATCTGTATCATACTTTTAGGAAATTGCAGTTAGAAAATAATTACTAAAAAAATCCTGCTATATCCAAATTCTATTAAAGGAGTCATGTAATTACTGTCTATTTCAAAGAAGAAATTGGAAAAATGTTTTTTTTAGGTGACTATAGAAATTTTCTAAAATCTGTAGCATACTTGAAGGAGATTGCAGTTGGAAACTATTTACCTTAAATTCCTGTTTTATCCAAATTCTATAAAATGAGTTACATTCAATGCAAAGAAATCGAAAGATTTTTATTTAAGTTGACTATAGGAAATTTTTAAAATCTGAAGCATACTTTAAGGAGATTGTAGTTGGAAACTATTTACCTTAAATTCCTGTTTTATCCAAATTCTATAAAATGAGTTACATTCAATGCAAAGAAATCGAAAGATTTTTATTTAAGTTGACTATAGGAAATTTTTAAAATCTGTAGCATACTTTAAGGAGATTGCAGTTAGAAACTATTTACCCTAAATTTCTAATATATCCAAATTATATTAAATGAAGCACTTAATTACTGTCCAATATAAAGAAGATTTTGAGAGAATTTTCTTTTAGTCAATTTTTAAATTATGCAGCATACTTCAAGGAGATTGCAGTTAGAAACTATTTACCTTAAATCCCTGCTATATCCAAATTCTATTAAGTGAGTTACTCAGTTACTGTCCAATATAAAGATTTTGAAAGAATTTTCTTTTAGTTGACTAGAGGAAATTTTTAAATTATGTACCATACTTTTGGGAGATTGCTGTTAGAAACTTATTAGCTAAAAAAACAAAATTCTATAAAATGAGTCACTTAACTAATATCCATTGCAATGTAGAAATTGAAAAAATTTCTTTTAATTGACTATAGGAAATTTTTAAAATCTCTAGCATACTTTAAGGAGATTACAGTTAGAAACTATTTACCTAAAATCCCTGCTAAATCCAAATTCTATAAAATTAGTCACTTAATTACTGTTCAATATAAAAAAGATTTTGAAAGAATTGTCTTTTAGTTAACTATTTTTAAAATGTGTAGCATACTTTAAGGCAATTTATTAAAAAAAATTAATTGCGAAAAAATTTTCTATTTAAAAGTTGTTGTTTTATGATAGGGCTAATATAGTTATAGGCTAAAAATAAAATTTGGAAAAAGCACTGCATACTTTTAGCAGTTTAAACATTTTTATGTCGTTTTAAATTATACATTTTTTTAAAAGGCTTCCTTTTATTGTATATGTAAATGTAAATATATTGTTTTTTATATTATGAAAGTAAATCCATTTCAAAACTCTTTCGGCTTGAAAACAACTTTAACTTTAATATTTTTTGTCACTTGATTTCACTTGAGCATTAAAATCAAATAATTTTTCTGCAATGAAAAATGGCTTTTAGAAGAAGAACCGGATGTTTTCCTTTTAAAAAATGAGGATTTTGAAACTTTTAAAATTATTTAATAACACTCAAGATAACATTTTTCATTCTAGTTATTTCTGTAACACAAGCACTGCTTTAGTTTTTTTAAACTTTAAAGTGCTTTTAGATTTAAAATAACAAAATATAATGCTTTGCCTACTATCAGCTACTCTTAAAACTTTTCAAAAAAATATTTACTGTAGCATATTTTAAGGGACCACTAGAATAGAAAAATAACTAAAACAGTAATAAAAAGTTATAAAAATAAAGTTTTATTAAAACCAAAAGAATATAAAAACTGAACAGTAAACAAAAGTGCTCTATCATATGCTTAACACTCCATAAATATTATCTCTGTAGACAAATCGTTACAAGTCAGAGTGTGAGAGGAAGGAAGCTATAGTAATATTTAAAGAGAGTTTGTTGTGTTTTACATAAAAACACATTTCAATAACTGTAATGAAACCACAACAAACTCTTAAGAAAACGATTGAAGGAGGAATATTTTTTTTATATTCAAAGAAAAGTACCAATGACCTTTGTAGCCATTAGCGGCTGATTAATTAATAACAATTGTTTTATTAAACTACTGAGCAACCTTTAGAAATTAACATTTAACTTAAAAGCTTCTTCTTTTATTTTGTTAACTTTCCTCAAACCAAACTTACTTTTGGGAGGCAATATATTTTTATTTTAAATAAAAAGGTACCATTTTCTTCAACGCAGCAAAGACAGTCATAATTCTCTTTTTTGGCATGAGCCAGAAAATGACTAAAAACGTACAAATTTAACAACACCAGACACTTTTCGAAAGTCAAGGAACTCCGGATTGAAAATGTTTTGCCTTACAAAGGAGTGTGTTAAAAATAAATTTAAATTTAATTGAAAGTTTTTGGGGATTTTTCATATGCATATTTTATTTAATAGATTGACATACTTTAGGGCGTTTATTTATTCATAATGAAATATAAATTGAACAATAAAGAACAATTTAAAAAAGGTCAATAGTCGTGCATAAAAATGTAAGCTGGATTATTAAATTAAAGTAGAACGAAAGATACCTTTTTTAGGAGCTAAAAAAATGTTGCAAAATTCATTGCATAGTTTTTGGCAAAGCAAAACTTAATTTTTTTTGGATCGGGAAACCCTTTTGAAGGCTAAAAATAATTCTAAAATTTTAAATATAATGTGAAGCATAGATTTAAGAAAAATAATATTAAAAAAAATAAAAAAAATTCAATAGTAGGAAAAAGTAATTGCAAAGTAAAATATGAAATGCATTGCATAATTTTGGGAAAAATTAAAAATCCTTTTTTCACTTTATTTCTGCTGGCGAAAAAATGTTTGAAGGGAAAAATGTAATTCTTCATTCGAATTTTAAAGGTAATTTCAAGCATAGTTTTAGGAACAATAAATTTTTTCTTTAATATTAAAATTTTTCTTTAATTAGGAAAATTTTTCTTTAATTAAAAATTTAATTAATGCATATTGTAGTCAAATAAAAATTTATTTTTAAATTTTCACTTAATTTATTTTGGGAAAAAATTGTAAGAAAAAAATGTTAGATATGATGTGAAGCATAGTTTTAGAAAATTACATTTTTTTAAAAATTTAAAAAAGTTAAATTGTGGTAAAAAGTAGATATTATTAAGTTAAAGTTGAAAGAAATAATTTTTTAAGGAGTTAAAATATTTTTTTGAAAAAATTGCATACTTTTTGGTAAAACAGAAATTTGGTTTCAAATAATTTTGCTTTACTTCATTTGTGTAAGGAAATTAATTTTTTGCGAAGTATTTCAATACTTTTATAATTAAAAAGTCCTTTTATAATTAAAATGTGAAGCATAGTTTTAGGCAAGTAAAGTTTATTTTTTAATATTGAAAACTGGGTAAATATACGGCATAAAAATGTAAGTCGAATTATTTAATTACAGTGATAGGAAATAACTTAAGAAACTGAGTGCAAAATACATTGCATGCTTTTAGGCAAAATATAAATTTATTTTTAAATAATCTGATTTTACTAAATTTATGCTTGGAAACATTTTTAAGGTTAAAAATTAATACCTTAAAGAATAATTTTTAAGTATTATATGAAGCATAGCCTTAGGGAAAATTAATTTTTTGAAATTAAAAAAACACTCAATAGTTAAAAAAAATAAGAATTATTTTTCTTGTCAAATTGACTGCATACTTTTTGGCGCAATAAAATTTATTTTAAAATAATATTTTTGTTTAAGTAATTCAAAATAATTTTCTAAAGAAACAATTTAATACTTTAAAGCTTTGTTCTAGAATTTTATATATAATATAAAGCATAGCCTTAGGAAAAATAAATTTTTTGAAAAATTCCAAAAAACGCTTAATGGTTTGGAAAAACTGTGAGCTACATTATTGAATTATAGTAGAGAAAAATAATTTTGTAAGGGCAAAAATAAAGTTGTCTATTTCATTGCATACTTTTGGGGAAATTGAAATTTTTTTGGAAATATAATTTTGCTTCATTCAATTCAAAATAAATTTTAAAAGAAAAAAATCATTATTTTAATAATACTTCTAGAATTTTATTTATAATGTGAAGCATAGTTTTAGGGAACATACAATTTTTTATATAAAATTAAAAAAAAATTTTCGTTAAGGATTTTTAAGCTAAAATAAAATATAAAATCTAAAAATTTAAAATTTGAGAAATGCTTTACACTTAAAAAAATACTGGAGTTATTTGCCACATTTTGTTTTGCAGCTTTAAGAAGTAAAGTATACATTTTGGTTGTTGTTGTTTTTGTTAGAGATAAAAGTATGAAGAATTTTTGTGGTTTCGATATGAAAATAAATTTAAAAAATGGATCTCAGAGTTTACGTTAAAACATTTTTTATTTACACATTTTGTTTATAGTCCGGCAAGAAAAATTTTAAGTGAAAGTGTGATCAGTAAGCAGAGGCTTCCTGGCAAGATAGGGACCCATCCACTAACACGAAAGGTAGACGGACTATGAAGGCCGGCAGTAGTATTCTTCAAGAGAAAGGATGTTTATTTTCATGGTCTTTTGTTGTGCTTTTAAAGGAATTGTAGTCATGTGAAGCTACCGATAGGAAAATAGCAGACAGGTAACTTTAATTTAGGGGAACTATGAGAGCACAAGAACTCCAGAAAGTTGAGTGAAAGCTGATAAAAGGTAGTGAACTGTAAAATTATCTCTTGTAAAATTAAATAGCACGAGGTTTGAAGAGCTGACAGACTTTTGGAATTTTGTTCGAATTTGTCATTTAAATAATTGAGCTGTTCTACTTGTTTGTGTTCTCAAAATAATGCTATAACGTAGCAAGAGTATAACTAAGACTTTTTTTCACTTTCAAAAGTTCCAGGGGTCCTTTTATTTTTTATTTTTATTTTAAAATAAAAATTGGCTTTCAAACATCCCCTTATCTTTCAGCCAATCAATCATTCTATTCAAAGTTAAAAATTGTTTGATATTAAAGTTAACAAATTTTACTTTAACTTGTATAACATTTATTTTTTATTTTCATTAAAAAAAAGTTTCCCTCCCTGTCTTATAAATAATTTATTCGAAGTTTTAAAAGGTTTTTCTTTCCCAACAAAGGAAAACATTTTTTTGTTGGCATTCATAACAAGGATGATGATAGCAAGGGTCGTAGAATTTACCAAAAAAAAATATATAAAAAATATTATTGGACCATCTAACAAAAACAAAAAAGTAAAAAAAAAAAAAATAAAAAATTCTTATAAATAATAAATAAAACTGAATAGTATTTTGGTTGGCTTTTGTAGAAGAGAGATTCCTGAAACAAAATTATTAAGCAGGAATGGCTATAAATAATTTCTTTTAAATAACTCAAACATAAAATTCAAATTTGTGTTTAAATGTGAAAGCAAATCACAAAAGAAATGATTTATTAAGCCTTAAAAAGGAAAGTCTTTTTTGTTGTTCTACAGGCCATTTTGAAATACCACATGATGATTCTTAGATTTGTTTTAAAAGTAAATAAAACTTTAAGTTTTATAAATACTCATAAATAACATTATGCACAATGATTTGAAACAATTTTAATGTTTTTATGGTTAAAAAAAGACATAAAAACATTTTATAAAAAAAAACACCTAAAAGTAGGCTACATTTTTTGGAGGTCTTTGTAGCATTGAATAGCCTAATAGAATTGAATAAACTAAAAAAAACTTGATATAACTTAATTTAATTTCCATTTCTAAGCCACAAATTAAAACAAATGGAAGTTACCCTACACTAAATGAAATATTTTTGAAATGTCAATTAACTGTCAGTTAGATAATTTAAAATTGATTAAAGTACCCGTAAGCCAATATAAAAAAAAATTAAAGAAGGAATGCCAATACATAAATCCTTTTTAAAGGTAAATAAAATATTTTTAAAACTTAATCAAATTACGGCTAAAGCTCTTGAGGAAATTTTACTGACTGCTGACAACTTTAGTTGCTTTCGTTTTAATGTTTCACTGCTTCACTGCCGCCAAGTGATTTTAAACATGTTGTCGACACAGAAGAAAGCACTATGAAATGATTTATTTCAATCGCATATACAAAAAAATATTTTTTAAATAAATAATATATACGAGGGTGGTTTGTTTTAAAGGGTAGTTTATATACGAGGGTGCTGTATATACGAGTCTAGTTAAATTTGTATTTTAAAATGAATTATATACGAGGGTGGTTTATATACGAGGGTAGTTTATTTACGCAGGTGGTTTATATACAAGAGTAGTTTATATGCAAGAGCGCCTTGTCGTAAAAGGTAGTTTATATACGAGGGTGCTGTATATACGAGTCTAGTTTATAGACGCGGCTAGTATATATACGAGGGTGGTTTCTGTACCAGGGTGGTTTATATACAAGTGTAGTTTATATGCGAGAGCACCTTGTCGTAAAAGGTAGTTTATATACGAGGGTGCTGTATATACGAGTCTAGTTTATAGATGCGGCTAGTATATATACGAGGGTGGTTTCTTTACCAGGGTGGTTTATATGCAAGTGTAGTTTATATACGAGAAAATTTTATATTATAGGTAATTTATATAATAGGGTGATGTTTTTACTAGTTTCTAGTTATTATACGAGGGTGGTTTAGATACGAGGAAAGTTTGTTTGCGAAAGTGGTTTACATACAAGGTTAGTTTATATATGAGAGTGGCTTGTCTTAAAAGGTAGTTTATATACGCGACTAGTTTATATACGAGGGTGGTTTCTTTACCAGGGTGGTTTATATACAAGTGTAGTTTATATACGAGAAAAGTTTATATTCAAGGGTAATTTATATAATACGGTGCTGTTTTTACTAGTTTCTAGTTATTATACGAGGGTGGTGTAGATACGAGGGTAGTGTTAATTATCAACTTATATAATTGAAATTAGCATATTTATAAAAAAAAAACTATTCGTGTTAAAAATTATTCACCAAACGACTGGTTATAAATTTGAAGTACCGATTGCTTGAGAATCCTGTTTTTAAACGCTATCAGAAAGTCATTAAAAATGTCCTTAAAAACGGTTTTTTGAAAGGAGAGAACCTCGCTACGAGGTTCGTAATACTTCTCCAGAAGGATAAATTAAAGCTTAACGACGCTTGATAAAACTCTCTGAAGAAATTTATTTAAAATTGTTATATTTTTAATTTTTGTTTCTGTTAAAAAACCAGTGATGCCACTTTGACTTACTATTGTAAGTCTAGGATTAATTGAAGTAAACAAGTTATACAAAAAAATTTTGTATGGGAAAGTCACAATAGTGATGACATTAACATTGAAAATAAACAAAATCTAACTGACTAAAATTGTTAACTGCAACTAAAAAAATTAGTTTAACATTTTAATACATTTTCTTGCAAAAAAAATTCATCATAGGTTACAGTGCACTTAAATAAAAATATTCGAATCTCAAAGTTATACTCGATCATATAACAAGCACGTTTGCAGTGCTAACGACAACATTTGTTACAATAACAATAAATTGTTTCATGTTGACCTTTAAAGCGAAGCTCTTGTTGTATACACAAAATAAATTTTAATAATATTAATCATACGTCTTTAGAAATAAAATTAATCATACGTCTATGGGGGCCTAAAGAAAATCTAAAACAAAAGGATTTTTATTCATAATTAATGCTTTTATTAAATTAAAAAAAAAACTTGCTGTAAAAATCATGGGATAGGACGCAACAATTGATTAATTGAAGGAAGAGTTTGGTAAACGCATAATTTTATATTTTGGACCAGTAAACTGATCCTCAAAATTATGAGTTTTAATGCCGCTAAGCAATATTCTTTAAGGTAAATGTGATAGGATTTAATAATAATTCCGTGGGATATGTTAAGTCGCCGATAAGCCCGAAACGATACAGCCACAAATGCTGAATAAAATCAGATTATACTACACCTGAGCCAGCCATGGCTCTTATCTTATCTTATTTTAATTTAGTGCCAGAAGACTATTTTTCGTATAAAGTAAATTTCATAACAATTTAAAAAGAAATTCAGTATTAAATTTATTCTTTTTCAAACTTCTAAACCTCTTTAAAAAAGATCCTTTTTAAAATGTAGCTCTAATCCTAAAAGGCTTTTTATTCATAGCATGGCGTATGATAAATATTATTGATATATTTTTTGGGAATTTCACATTGCCGAAATATAGCAGAGGATCAGTGAAAATTCGTCTACCCGATTACACTATTTGCAAAAGATATTTCTTGAGAATAAAGCAAAGTTTAGGGCAATTTTTAAAATTTATCCTTCTTTTATGTCAGTTGAAAATGCTATACCTTAAAAAAAAACCCTGTATGAAATTTACCTTTAATTTTTAAGGGTATCTACTTTTAGTACCTTTGATTTAGTTGTATATTAATCATACGCCTTTTTTTTCATATAAAATTAATCATACGTCGCGACAAATAATATTAATCATACGTTCATAGGGAATCATTATTGTAATAAGGCAATTTTATTAATTAAAGCCAACAATTCTTTAATAAGTTTTCTTTTGTTTTAACTTACTTATTTAATGTTTTCCCTTACAAGTTTTCTATAAGGATTTAGGACTAAGAGTTGGGAATAGGGGAAGAATAAATTACGGACTTTATAGCTGAATCTTCCACTTCTTTTTCACATAAGGAATATTTGACTTAAAAGCGAAATTTCTATGTAAAAATTAGAGTGCGCTTTACTGACCAAATCTAGGAGCTTTTGGTAGAGTCTGTGTGTGTGTGAGTTACGCCTACAAAATTAAGGTGTTCAAAAACATATTATCTTATCCTAAGACCGCATTCCATCGTAATAAAAATATAAGAGTAAAAATAATTACACATTGCATTGATGCTTTAGGAAATTACTAGAGCTCGATATCCTGATCTTGCCATTAGGATTCTCTTCGCTCTCTTTTGTATGCAGCAGCTGAAATAGAAAATATTATCGTATAACAGCACCAGCTCATACTTGACAGTTGTGTTCCATGTTCGATCTGACATAACAAGTTCGAATGAATAGACATATTAATTTATTATTTATCATTCATTAATTAAATTTCATTAAATTTCTTTCTAACACTTGTGCCTCGACATATTTTTATAAAATATATTAATGTTATTATCCTTCCTCAATAGAATATATTTAACAAAACCAAAATATAACTTCAATAAGCCCATCCAATACTCTCACCAAATTGTTTACAAATTCGTGGAAGATGTACAGGAGTTAAAACACTGTCCCACTCAAATTAAATTTAATTTTACCTTTTTCAATGTCAAGTAAATCAAGTGTAATCAAGTAAATCAATTTATAAATTGAATGTTTTATTTTGTTTCTGTTTAATTTTTTAAGTGCTTTTATTTTTATATATTTGATTGGCATCAATTAACACCAAACGAAAAACAAAAGGACAATAATTTGAAAATTTAGTTGTCAAACAACAAATAGTGTGGAACATGATAATTCAAACAAGTTTCGTTTTGTTTAATTTTTGTTAATTTTACTATTATTTAATAGAACTGCAACTAAAGAAAGAAAGGGATGTTTATTTAACTAAAACATAAAACTGTATTAAAGGATAAAAGGAAAGTTATAACTGAAATTGTTTTTAATGTTTTAAAATTAAAAAATTAAAATTCGCAGTTAAATTAAAATTTATATATCTTAAAAATCGCTGATTCATCTGCTTTTACACATGTAAATTAAGGGACCAAATTAAACAAGGTGATATTTATTTAACTATACAGATACATCACAATAGTACCAGGAGAACTGACGTTTATAGAAAACCAGTTATGAAGGATACTAACATCCACATCAGCCCACACCATCCTATTCAACATAAACTAACAGATTTAAGAGACATGATACATACACTTAAGATAACCCCACTTACTCCAGATAAAAATGTTAGTCATCGTCTTTTCTTATAGTTTTCAACCGTCCTTAGCATCAGCATTATGGAATAAATTTAATTTAATAATTATTTAATAGACGTTTTTAATATTTTATTAATAATTTTTTTTACCCTCCAGGTCTTTATATAAAACTTAAATAAATTTTCTTTTTATTCTCAATATTTCGCCACACTCTTGGGTGGTATATTTTTTCAATTTATTTCTCCATAACATTTTATTTAATGATTTAATTAAAAAATTTAATTAAATTAAGCCAATTAAATTTTTTGCAAAACAAAAAATCACAAATCAGGAAAAATATAAAAGTTTAAAACAAAATATGAAAAATAAAAAAATAAATAATTAAAAATTAAAAATAAAAAATATCACCAGCCTGTCTTAATACTAAAAAAAGATATTACCATATAATAACCAGCGGAAAAATATAAAAAACATCGGGTGTGTTATAGAGGTATATAACTTTAAGTTGGCAACAATTTTTGTATCTTTAGTTTGTTTAAGCATTTTAACACAAATATATTGATGGCTACCTAACTCTTAATAACAACTAATATACACGAAAAAAACATTGGGTGTGTGTTATAGAGGTATAGATCTTTAAGTTGGCAATAATTTTGTATATTTAATTTGGCATTTCCACATAAATAGACTGATGGCTAAATAACTCTTAATAATATTTAGCGGGAAAATGAAAAAAACAACGGATGTGTGTTGTAGAGGTATAGAGCTTTAAGTTGGCAACACTATTGCATGTTTAGTTTGGTTTGCTATTTCAACATAAATAAACTGATGGCTGAGTAACTTTTAAAAATAACTCGCAGGAAAATATAAGACAAAAAAATATGGGACGCCTTTTATAGATGTATAAAACTTTAAGTTGGCAACACTTTTTTATCTTTAGTTTGGTTTGGGATTTCAATATAAATAGACTGATGGCTAAATAACTTTTAAAAATAACTAGTGGGAAATATACGAAAAACCCTCGGGTGTGTGTTATAGAGGTATAGACCTTTAAGTTGGCAACACCATTGTATGTTTAGTTTGGTTTGACATTTTATCATAAATAGACTCATGTCTAAAACACTCTTAAACAATGTTTAGCGGGAAACATACGAAAAAAACATCGGGTGTGTGTCATAGAGGTATAGAATTTTAAGTTGGCAACACTGTTGTATGTTTAGTTTGGTTGTACATTTCAACATTATAAATTTTAAAAATAACTAGCAGGAAAATATACGAAAACGACATCGGTTGTGGTTTATAGAGGTATAGAACTTTAAGTTGGCACCACTTTTGTATGTTTAAGTTAACTAAGCGTTTCAACATAAATAAACTGATGGCTAAATAACTTTTAAAAATAACTAGCGGGAAAATAGAGATAAAAGATAGACAAAAAAATATGGGACGCCTTTTATAGATGTATAAAACTTTAAGTTGGAAACACTTTTTTATGTTGAGTTTGGTTTGGCATTTCATTTGGCATTTCAACTGAGGGCTAAATAACTTTTAAAAATAACTAGCGGGAAAATATACGCAAAAACCTCGGGTGTGTGTTACAGAGGTATAGACCTTTAAGTTGGCAACACTTTTTTATGTTTAGTTTGGTTTGACACTTCATTTGGCATTTCAACTGATGGCTAAATAACTCGTAAATAACAATTAGCGGGTATATATAAAAAAAACTTCGGGTGTGTGTTATGGAGGTCTAGAACTTTAAGTTGGCAACAATTTTGTATGTTTAGTTTGCTATTTCAACATAAATAGATTATGGGCTAAATAACTCTACCAAATTGTGAAAATTATGCCCGCACTAACTCAGAAATATTAAATAAATTCACTGAAAACTTAACCTCCAGATAAGACGGCGTGGCAGCCAGCCATGGCGATCTTATTTAAACTGAAATGGCAGAAGATTATTTTTCGAATAAACTAAATTTTTTGCCAATTAAAAAATTCATTTTTATTTCATAACATGTTAAAGTTGTATACCTCTATGAAAAGGTCCTTTTTGGGAATTAACTTCAATTTTTACGAACTTTCTATTTGTGGTGTAGGAGGCGTATGATAAATATTAATGAGAATTTTTTTGGAATTTTATATGGCATAAGTAGCAGGGTTATTAGAAGTTATTTTCCTTGTTTAAATCAATAAGCCTTCTTGGAATTAGAAATTATAACTTTTGATAGAACATTTTTCCTAGAAAATAATTTTGCCCTGGAAAATTTTTTATCAAAATCATGTAAAAATCATATGAAATTCTATTTTCATTTTACAATTTTTCGGTCATTTATTTGCAAAGCGTGTTAAGTCTATAGTTCATATATGAAATTGTATTAAATTGTAAAATTGGAAAAACATGTATTTTCCAGGAAATCATTTTTGTTTTTAATTTATTTTCCATATTATATTTTACAGTGAGTAATTGTAAGGATATTGTAGCCATCACAACCTGAAATGCAACACCATCTCCACAACCACTAACACTACCACTATCACATATATTATAGCTACTTGTTCTCAACACGTGTATTGTCTTTGTGTGTGTGTTTTTCTTTTTACAGAGACATTTTTATTTAAACCAGAATAAAGCAGTCTGACATACAGACATTTAAGACAACATGAGAGTTGTAACGGTTGTTTGTAACGATGTTTTTTAAAATATTAACGACAACAATTGAAATCTTTTATTGTAGTCATGTGTTTGGGGTCTTCTCGTTTTTTTATGGTTATAGAGAGAAAAAAAATGATTTCATACATAAAAACACACACACACATTCTTACACACATTTATTTCCTTTCACTTGTTTTTATACCGTCAAGGTGAAAGCTGAAAACATCATTTCTCATTTTGAGTTTTAGGGATTAAAGAAACAACAACACAAGTAAAAGAAAAATAAATTTCACTAAATAAAAGTGAAAAGCATACAATTGCCCTTTATGCAATTTGTAATGTTATATAAGATAACCACACCCTTTCTTACCGTTATTAGTAATTTTATCTTCAAACCCAAATCATCACACAATTATTTTGATTTATTTAGTGAAAATATCACATTGCAAAGCAATAGCTGCTTTAAAGGGTTATTTTTATGGGGGGTTTTAGATGCGTTATAAAGTTAATCAATTTTAATAATTCGGTTAAGCCGGCTCCGGTGACTATTGTAATTTCATCGCGTATAAGTGCTTTATGCACTAGTGGACGAAAGTTACATATAATTCTTATTTGGTGGAAAGTAGTCAACCACCGCCCAAGTTCGACAGAGTACCCGTTACTAGATATTCTTTTAAGCTTGAGCTTTTAGAAAGGTTTTAGCACATCTCAGCATTAACAAGTCTCCTGGGCTGGATGGTAGTACCAACACTGGTTTTGAAACATTGCTCTTCGACGATAGTGCGTTCATTAACAACCCTTTTCAGCATGTTGTATCATGCCGGTGAATTTCCAAAGTGTTGACAGGTTGCTACTGTAACGCCAACCCTAAAAAAGTATGCGGTTAACAACCCTGAAAATCACCGCCCAATTGCAATTAGTTCTACACCTTCCAAAGTGATGAAAAGTATGAAAAGTATGATTAATTTTCATCTTTTGTTTTTTTTTTAAAGAGAAGTAGCACTTCAGGCAAAAATGCCTATTTAGTCAAGTACCGTGCTACATTCTTTAGGAAAGGGATAGAGAATAGATGAAACAGGTGGTGAAAGTAGAAGAATAGTCGGAAATTAACTGCCGCATATAAGACAGCACAGCGACCAGTGACTATGCCTTCATCGCTGAGCAGCCCCCCCGACAGTCAATTTTTATTTTTGTAGTGAAAAAAAAACCAAGGTCTTCGTTGGGAATCGAACCCACAACCCCCATATTACCAAGCTAGTACACTACCTACTAGCCTACAGGGGCACCTGTATCTTGTGGAGTACCGGGAGTCCGACAGCTTATTTAGCGACCGACAGTATGGTTTTCGTAGGAGGCTTTCCACAGGCGAATTGCTGGCTTTCCATCATTTCGGAGAGAGTCCTCCCCCGGAGGCTCACTGATATGTTTTAAAGAAATCTTACCGCCATTATATGTGCCTTTAGGGGTAAAAGAGAGTCCATTCCTCTTCAAAGCAATTAGAAGCCAAGTGGACAATCCACTATATTTCCACGGGAATCAGTAAAGCCCCCACAGTTTAGATATTTGTCTTTTTATGCCTTTTAGCTGTTCTCTGAGTGATTATTGAGGTTGGCTCTTCGGAAGTATTGTGGTGGCTGTGTGTTTCGAGGCTCTCGATTAAGTTGTGTGGGTCGGATCATTCACAATGATCATTCACAATGAATGGTTCAGGTTTAGTGAGTATATTTGCCGTTGAGTTCTTAAATTTTATAAAGCTTCATGCGTTCTGGATCAAAAGTTTGATAGTCTCCAACTCTTCAGCAAGGAGTGAAGGCTGCGGCCTGCTCCGGGCTTTTGAAGTTGCAGCTAGAGCGACCGAAGGATATACGTATCTGAAGGCCTTCTAGGATGACGCGTAAGGTGGTGGCTCTAGATATTTCCAAGGCATTTATTAGAGTGTGCCAAAAATTGTTGCATTTGGTGTCGGCGAAAATTTCTACAGATTTATATCGTGTTTGTTTAGAAAACTCACTACAAGAGTTGTTATAGATCGGATTTCATCAGACGAGTTCCAGATTAACTCAGGGGTATCGCAAGGCTCCGTTCTTTCTCGTTCCCTATTTCTTATTTTTCTAAATGACCTTCTTTGTTAAACTTTGATGTTTTGTAGATCACAGCACCATTTGTAATTCGTATTCATTTGCTGGATAAGTAATTGAATCAATGAAAAAAGTAATCATGTTTGTTAAATAATGAGTCCTGAGTTCACATCCCAGCTCATCAAGGAATGTAGGGAAAAATAACTATTTCTGAGTGGTGACGGTGAAAAATATGATTTTAAAAATGAAAAATTAACCGTTCAAAGATCTGGGAGTTTTTAAGTTTGAAAAAATAGTTTGAAAAAAGTATGATATCAAGAGTTCATATCCCTGCACATCATGGAGTGTAGAGAAAAATAACTATTTTTGAGTAGTGACGGTGAAAAAATATGATTTTAAAAATGAAAAATTAACCGTTCAAAGATCTGGGAGTTTTTAAGTTTGAAAAAAAAGTGTGATATCATGAGTTCATATCCCAGCACATCATGGAGTGTAGAGAAAAATAACTATTTTTGGGTAGTGCCGATGAAAACCTATGATTTTAAAAATGAAAAAGCAGCCGTTCAAACCTTTGGGAATTTTAAAGTTTGAAAAAAAAGAAAAACAACCACTAATAAAGTGTGGTGTCTATATATAGAATAACATTATAAAAAAAGTTACTTTCAATATATTAAGCAACTGCCGGTGCTACGATTTTTACAAGTAAAATTTTAAATTATTCTGCATATTTGTTTAACACAGGATCTAAGTTCATATCCCAACAGATCATGGAGCATATACTAACATAATTATTGTTGATTAGTTGCACTGCAAGAAATTTATTTTAAAAGTAAACAAATGTAAAAGTAGTAGTTTGGGGTCGAAATTAATAAACGAAAGAAATGTTCCATAGCACTGGAGATAAGTTGGCAAAGAAAATTATTTATTGGTTAAAGAGCGTGTGTAGAAGAACAAGACAATTTAATGCCCAATCTGAATGGAGCACTAGTTAGTATAAGAAGTAACCATGTTATAATAGTGTTATTCATGATAGTCTTGGTTAAAAAGGACCTGTTTGGGAAAACAGAAGATTGTGAGCTTAATTCCCAACTTTTCAAGGGTTAAAGAAACATCAAGTAGATCGACTATCAGTAGAGTAAAACAGTGGTGCAGCGTTGATAGCTAGAAAGATAAAAAAAGCGCATAGTTAGAAGACGGGGGCACAAATCCCATCAACATCAAGCGGGTAATTTAACAATGTTTTACCGAAGGAAAAAACAACAAAAACCAAAACTGGACGTGCTAATATTTTGCATCCAAAAGAAATCCTACATTTAAGATGACAAAAACGTTGTGTGGAAAAAGAAATTATTTAAAATTTTACTTGGACCGTTATGGGATTTTTAGCGCTGATAAAAAAGGGTCTTTTAATCAACAAAAACTTCCTAATGCCAGCCCTAAAATATGCAATAAAAAAGAATTGTTTATTTTGCAGCTTTCTGTTTTTGAACTACTTTTCTTGGAGTCGTCATGTAAGCTAAAATTTTTTTTGGATTATTGTTTATTTCATTCCTGCCAAAAATTTGAATGGGGGCTTAAGAGGGATTTTAGAT
This sequence comes from Trichopoda pennipes, assembly GCA_030448955.1. Taxonomy (NCBI): domain Eukaryota; kingdom Metazoa; phylum Arthropoda; class Insecta; order Diptera; family Tachinidae; genus Trichopoda; species Trichopoda pennipes. The sequence goes on along the minus strand of JASKUP010000056.1, from coordinate 1,672,250 downwards.
GAAGTCCTTTACTGTAGCGAAAACACTCACTGCGTTCAAAGAGTTTACTTTTGTCACTTCAGGATCATATAACTGGCTAAGAGTTTTTCCTACTAGTGACTAAAAATATGCAAAGACTCTTGTTTGAAACTATCACAATAACAACAACAACAACAGTCCATAAACAATATGCTGCATTTACTATAACGTGAAAATTTCTCTCTTTCAATAAAATATTTAAAAAGCAAATAACTTTAGATTTCGAAAGAAGAATTTAAGTTTGCAAAGAAGCCCTTGTTCTAATTCTATTTTTCTTATGCCTTAATAATGACAGAAACGAGAATTTAAATAAGAGAGAAAAAAGCAAAAGGAATTTTTAATTAAATGAAACACGGCACCAAAGGAATGACGCAGAAGTCATCCAAAAAAAAAATCCAATTGAAATGATTAAGACATTAAAAAACGAATAAAAAAAATGTAATATTACAACAACAAATTTACTTTTGTCACGTTTATTTGTTTGCTCTCTGCCAACTCTGTTGCCCTTTAATTTCGTTGTTACAGTTAAGTATTAAATATCTTTAAAGGACTTTTATTCTCACGTCTCAATTACTTTTACATTTTATAGCTTTTTAACACAATTTAATATTTTTATTGGAATTTTCTTTTATTTGTTTTAACTTTCTCTTCTATTTAATTTATTATTTAATTTTATCGCTGTTGTTATACAAAAACAAAAAAAATTTTTTTTTTATTAATTTTTTTTTTTTCGTAAGACGTGTCGAGACATGTCAGCAGAAATTTATTATGCGCAGCAGCTGATTTAATAATAATTATTTTTATGAAAAAAAAATTTAAAAAAAATATTTTTTAATGCTTTCAAATAAATCTTAATTGGAAATTTTATATTTAAGCAGGTTTTTTTTTTAGATAAATAAATCTAAATAAAATTTTAATTTAAATTAATTATTTATTTTAAAGGAATAAAAATTTAATATATGCAGGGAAAATATTGAGACAATTTTTAAAAATAATTTATGGTCCTGTTCTTCTTTTTTTTTAATAAACAAAAAAAAATAAAATAGATTCTATAAAGAAATGCATATCAATCATACGCCTGCTTAAATTATGATATAAACAATTTTTATTGATCATACGCCTGGGAGGCAAAGGCAGAGAATTGCACAAATGCATGTTAAAAAACAACTATTTTCCACTGTCAACTGGCAAACCAATTTACTGGCCATCAGATACAAGGAAAGTCCCAGACCTCATAGACTTTTTCATGTATTCGGGCATTACAAGCAGATTTTTAAGTATTGTTGAAAACTATGACCTAAGTTCCGATCACTCTCCAACCATACTCTGTTATAATACATTAATAAGATGCAACAAACTCAAAAGGAAAGTTATTTCGAATAAAACAGATATTCAAATCAATATTGATATTGTGTAGAAAAAACTGTGAGGCTTGACATTCATTTAAGAAATAGCACAGACATCGATATGTCAGTAGAAAGTTTCACTAATTTAATTCATGAAGCGGCGTACAGATCAACCCCAATAGAAAATGATGCTTACTCCCAAACCAATGCCCGCATATCGTTAGAACCACTTGAACTGATTAGAAATAAGAGAAGGCTAAGAAGAGCATGGCAATTAAGCCGATATCGTCTTGATAAAGGGCTTTTAAACCCTGCTACAAAATCTCTCAGAATTCATTTGGCCAAGCTTAAAAACGAATCTATTGAAAACTTTTTCGAAAATATAAATACCAGCCGCGATAATGGGCATAAACTTTGGGCGGCAATACGATATTTAAAACCTCCAATTAAAAGGTTTGAATGGGAAACCCTCTCAGGGGAGTTCCAGGGGGTGTACCACTGGCATGGGTTGATCGGCACTCCAAAGTTAGTGAGGGTCGGACTCGATTGAGGCACTCTAAATTTTTCAAAATTTGACCCCAAATAAAAGTTTCACTCAAAACTTGAAACATTAGAGTTCGTTTTAGAGTTATGGTTCCTCGGGCAAACTTTCTTATTGTGATCCCTAGAATACAATTTTCACTGAGCAGTGGGCGATTTTCAAATCGACCCGGCCTAATGTATATATATAGATTGAGTTTTCAACAAATGAAATATTGTATGACCAACACTTGGTCACTATGTTTGTTTACATAATTTCCCTCTCTTCAGCTGCTCATAAGTAGTGAACATAACCTACGTGAGTTTGTCAGTTGTACGTGCCTGGTTGCTATTGAAATTATGGTGTGAAGTTGATTTTAAAATTAATTTAACTGCTGATCGGAAATGCCACGAAAGTGTGTGAATTCCGTCGATAGCTTTTGCTCTATAAGTATGTGGTGAAATAACATTTTTGGCTCAGAAATGTAAAATGACATCTATCGTTAAGACTGCCTACAAACATTATTTTGGTGTGAAAGTCGAAGACCAAGATAAATCATGGGCTCCTCATATATGTTGCAATTCTTGTTCCGTCATATTGCGGAAGTGGCTGAAAAATAAAAACCGGGCAATGCCTTTTGCAGTACCTATGGTTTGGCGTAAGCCTACCAATCATACAGACGACTGTTATTTCTGCTTAACTCCTCCCTTTAAGCCAGGTTTATCTATGAAGAAAAGAGGAAAGGTTAATACCCTAATCTTCCATCTCCTCTTCGGCCTGTAGCACACTCAGACACTTTGCCAGTCCCTTCTCTACCCCAAAACTATGAAATTTTAGAGGAGGGTGATAAAGACTGTGCAAAAGGAGCAACCCATCTTTCTACATCTTATGACCCTGATTTTGAGGTAAGCGATAGGTCTAGTGATCCGCACAGAACTAGTCAAGCAGAGTTGAGTGACCTGGCTTGTCTAAAAAAAGGGCTGAGCTTTAAGGGCCAATACTACAACAGTGGAATCTTTAAAACATGACGTGACAATATCGCAGTACAGAGATCGTCAAAAAGATTTGTTCTGATGTTAATGGTTTGATGAACTGCTTGAATTTGGTTGCTGCACACTCCATCTGAATGGAGATTGTTTATAGACTCTTCAAAACTAAGCTTAAAAGCTGTACTTTTGCATTATGGAAATCATGATGCAAACTTATATAAATATGAAAACACTTCTCCAATCAATCAAATATGAACAGCACAGGTGGCAAATCTGTGGTGATCTGAAAGTCATTACTATACTCCTAGGAATGCAATTAGGGTTCACCAAGTACTTACTGTTGTTTTTTGTGTCCGTGGAACAGTCGGCATAGAAAATCTCACTTTAAAAAAGTGAACTGGCCTACACGAGACCGAAACCCTAATGAGAAAAATGCAGATGACGAGCTTCTTGTAGATTCTAAATATGTTCTCCTTCCCCCATTACATATTAAGTTGGCACTAATGAAAAACTTTGTCAAGGCCATGCATGGACCAGGAAGGACAAGCTTTTAGGTACTTGAGAGCAAAGTTTTGCAGGTTAAGTGATGCAAAAGTCAAGGAAGGCATCAAATCCGTGAAATCGTAAATGATCCTGCTTTTGATATGATTTTAACAGGAGATAAAAAAAAGAGCCTGGGAAGCCTTTAAGGGAGTTGTACATGGGTTTTTAGGTAAGAAAAGAAATGATAACTTCACAGCATTGTTTAAAGAGCTTCTTCAAGCTTGCCACCAACTTGGATGCAACATGTCCTTAAAAATTCATTTTCTACACTCCCATCTTAATTTATTCCCACAAAACTGTGGAGCTGTGAGTGACGAACATGGTGAAAGATTCCATCAACACATTGCCTTAATGGAACAGAGATATCAGGGCTGTTGGAAAGAAGCAATGCCTGTAGACTACTGCTGGTCTGTGTGTGCAGGGATGCTGAAGAAGTGTTTTTTAAAAGACAAGCTAAACGACAGAGATCTTGCAATGCATCGGATTGATCTAATTGAAATGTGGTGGCACAAACTTCTTTTATTTGTCAAAACACTAAGAATAATGTTTTTTTTTTTATTATTTTTGTACTTTAAATATTTTAACAGAAACATAACAATATTGTTTTATGCACTTTCACTTTTCACGTATAGTATAACTACTCTCAATAAACAAAAAAACCAGAGCTAATAAAATTTTTTAATTGTCACTTTCGTTTTTATCACCCCAAAATTAGTAGAAATTGACTAATTTAGTGTAGGAAACATTAAAAAAAATTTTTTTGGTCGTGCAGTGATATTAATCATACGTTACAGTGCACTTAAATAAAAATATTCGAAAATAATATAATATATATGATAAGTTATACTCGATCATATCACAAGCACGTTAGTATTGCTAACGACTACATTTGTTACAATAAAAATACAATTTTTTATTTCGACCTTTAGAGATAAGCTCTTGTGGTATACGTTCAATTTTTTTAATAATATTAATCATACGTCTAATAAATAAAATTAATCATACGTAAAATGAATGATCGTATACGTTAAAATAATAATTGTCTGAGATACGAGAATAGCTTTATAGATATATTGCATTTGCTTGTATTATTAAGTACACTTAATGAGTTTTAAAAATCTAATAAAATTTCTAAATGTTTATTAACCCATTATTTATCTACATTTTTCTATATTTATTATCCTTTGTCCTGTAATTAAAAAGGAATAATAATTTTTGTCCACATTATAGTTTTTTTTTGTTTTTGTTTATTATCCATATCATGATTATAATGTTGTCTATAATAATAACTCCATATGGAAAAAGTATAATGAACAACATCACTGCTTGTTTGCCTTTGTAAAAGTTATAATATTTGTGTGCGTGTGTGTGTGTGTGTAAGTGTATAAGTTTCTAATTAAGTTGGTTAGAAAAATAAAGTGAAAAACTTTATTTCATTGTCTCTATCTTTCTCCCTCTTTCAATTTTTATTTCCCTTTCTAGCTCGCTTACTCAACATAACATTTGTTTACTTGTTAAATTATCCTTGAAACATGAAACTTTGTAAAACACATTTAACACAAAACAGATGTTTAAATGTATGTTGAGCATATTATAATTATTTTACTTATATCAACCGGGGGTCCTTACAACAACAACAACGAAAAACTCTATGCTTTATATTCCATTTTTTCTTTAACTGTATAGAGTCATACACATTTTCTCTGCAATTAAATCTTTTAGTATCTCTCGTTTTTATTAAGAGAAGAGGAGCGAGGGAAGGAAGAAGTGTTCGTTTGAGTTTATGACCCCAAAACATAATGTTTTTCACTGTTTTTTTTTTTTTTTGTTTAATAGAGTTAATGTAGATTTTATACTCAAAGGCTTAATTTAATTATTGTATGAATAAAAGAAAATTTTTTATTGCTGTTGTTATTGTTGTTGTTGTTGTGTATTAAAACTTACCTGAACATGCCTGTGGTGGCAGTGGAAAAATTAATGTCGTAGAACTTTTGCGACGGGCTACAGCACAACCTAATGATTGTGGCTTAAAGCTTCTCAGCTGTTGCATAAAATCAGAGCACTCCATTAGGGCCACGTCTGCAAAATGCAGGTCACAAAGTATTTGGTTCTGAAAATAAACAAAAAGAATATAAAATTAAAAAAAAACTGGCTGAGAGCCTTAAAAAATGTTGTTTACTTTGAATCTTCTGGCCCTCTTTTGATTTCGTCCAGTTAAATTCAAACCACAGGAATTGCAGCGTAAACATTCCTCATGATAATGATTGTTATCGTAAAGTGGTGAAGGTTCTAGAAATAAATAAATAAAAACAAAAATAAATCAGAAATAAAAGGGAATTTTCTAAATTATATGAAATAAATTTCCTTGTTTTTTATTTCAGTGGCATTCGATTAGAGAATTTTCTCAAAATTTTTTTAATTTTTTTACTCAAACAGGATGGTTTAGTGTGTTGTGTTTAAAATGCCAATTGAAGATTATTAGCAAATTAATATATAACGTATTTATAATCTCTAATTTGCCAATATAATTTTCATTTAAAAATTTTTTATATGCCCCAAAGTATGCACTAAATTTTTAACACAAACACATACTTACTTTATATACGAAATTAATTTCCATGGCTTGAAACAACACTTTTTTTAAATAAATTTCCAAACGAAAATTTCTCATATAAAAAAATCTCCCTAAAGTAGGCAATAAAATTGCTAAAAGTCTGTTTTTTTTAAATTTAAAAAACTAAAAATTAGTTACAGCTCATTTAATAAATATAACTCTAATTCAGGTTGCAAAAGCTTTTTAGTTCGCTTTTCTTGCAGTACACAATTGATTTTGAAAATTTTGCCACAAAGTATGCAATGCATTCTAGTTTTAATGAAACGACTAGAATAGAAAACGAGTTTTTAAAACTTTTTAAGGCGGTTGCTACATGTGGTTTCTTTTATGCCTAAAAGGGTCATCCCCATATTCCAAAATTTTAAATAAAGAACAAATAAATTAGAAATAAAAAGGGATTTTTCTGAATTATACGAACTAAGTTTTTGTGTTTTCTGTGGCATTCTAATTATAAAAATTATTAAAAGCTAATTGGAGAAACATTTTTTCTCCAATTTTTTTTGAAGCTTTAAAATTGTTAAATATTTAAAAAAAAAAAATTTTTATATATAAAATTTTCTTAATCTTTTTATTAAAAATTTTTTTATTAAAAAAAATAAGGATCTTAAAGTGTGTTATGCGTAAAAACGCTAATTACAAATTTTTGGTAAACTAATATAACATATTTATAATCTCTAGTTTGAATTACTATTTTCCTTTAAAAAATTAAAAAAAATAAAATTTATACGCCCCAAAGTATGCAACAATTTGTTTTAAGAAAAAATATACTTAGTTTTTATACAAAATTAACTTCCATAGCTTGAAATAATAGTTTTTTAAATAAATTTTCAAACATAAATTTCTTATATAAAAAAATCACCCTAAAGTAGGCATTTTTTTTAAATCTGATATTTTTAATATAAAAACTAAAAAGCTGTAACAATTAAAATTAATAAATCTAGTTCTAATTCAGATAGTAAAAGCTATTTAGTAGACTTTTGTTTGCAGTGCAAAACTGATTTTAAAACTTTGCCATAAAGTATGCTAAGTATATTAGTTTTAACGAAGAAATTTTTAAAAATTTAAAAATTTTTTTAAGATGGTTGCTGAATATGGTTTCATTTACGCCTAATCCAACTATTCCAACATCCAAAAATCCCCTTTATTAATATTTGAAAGTCGATGCAGCCACTTGTAATGGGCAAATTTGAGGTTAGGAAGTAAAATGTCCATCAATTAATTAAATATCAAGACTTGAGCTGTCCTCTTTAGACATTAAGTGAGTAAAAAGTAGGAAAATCTTGGAGATAGAACTTGATAGTATAAATTTACTATCAAAATCATGTAAAATTCAGTATGTCACTGTAAAGTTTGAGCAGTGTTTCCTAATAATAGCCTGCTTATGCTTTGTAATCTTTGTGAGTAACTTAAGAGCTAAATTTTAAGCTCTCGGTATTGCTGCTAACAATTGATCAAAACGATAGGCTTACGAGTTCCACCGTAAGCAGAGAAATTTATCCGTTTTACAGTAATGAGCCTGGATTTTCAATTCGTTGACATTTATGACAATTAGCTATCAATGGAGGCACTTAAATCAGGATTTCACGTAAGGATCTATATACACCTTTACGCTTATAAAGTTATAATACCAACCGACTATTGCGTACGTCTAACGTTTGTGTATCGGCTGTTTAAAAAACTGAACGAAACAATGCATTTTTTAACAATGCGATGAGACTTGTTCTGGTAAGTTAACGCCGCCAAAGTACTATTTCTCGCCTCACCAGAAAAACCGGGCTTAGGTTAAATTACAAATTACGTGATGCTGTGAAGGGTGAGATTGGAGGCTGGATTGGCGAGCTAAGTTTAAAAAAAACCGTGCCTCAAAATTGTGTAGAAATAGCGGGCATCTATTGAGCCGCTAGAGACAAACATTTACCCTTCAGCATATTCTGTTATTAATTGCCATGTTTCTACTTTACACCAATGTCAATAAGATTATAGTTGTTTCAAAACGGTGTGTGCTTTAAGACAATTTACTTGCTAACCTCAAATTTGTCCACCTTTTAGAAAAATATAAAAATAGTTATTAAATCAGGCTTAAGTTCGCAACTATAAAAAACTAAATTGAATAGACTAAAGTATATCAAAATTAAATTTCCCTACTTCAATAAAGCACCAAAAGACAATTGATCTAAAAAAGAAAACGAGAATTTTTAAAATCTACAAAAAAAGAGTAAATCTTGACAGTTGGAGGCCAGGACATTTTTATTTAAGGAGACAATAAAACGCATGGAACTAGACTTTATTGTATTTTGCCTATGAAAAGTATTTTATAAATGTTTATTTTATAGTCACCATATTTTAATTATATAAAAAGAAAATAAAATTCCATACAAGACGCCCGTATTCCTGTCAGTTCGCATTTAAATAAACAGACACACAAACACACATACACAAACACATATACACACATACATATGTGTTTATTTATATAATACAAAATTATCCTTTACACTATAAATCATATTTTGATGTCAGAAACTGCATGATATAAAAAATTCCTTTAGTCCTGATTTTTTTCTTTTTTTGGTCTTCACACAGCTGTGTTTTATTCGCTTTTTATTTTATGTGATATGTTTTTCACTGTTTTGTCATTCCGTCATCTTTCATTTGTATCCTTAAATTTTTATTCAAAGCTGGAAATAATTCCTGCAGGTTTTTATAAATAAAACATGCTGCTTTGGCATTAACCCCAGCTGGTTTTGTTTTTGTTAAGAAATATTTTAACGCGGGTTGGCAAATCAAAAGGAATCCTTTTTTGCCGTTTGTTTATATTTGTGAAAAAAAATCCTGGACTTTAATAATTTTATGTTTTTTTATTTTTATTTGTTTTTTAATTTAATTATTGTGAGCAAATATTTTTTTTTGTTGAATTTTACTGTTATTATTCTGTTTCGCTTTTGAGTATCAACATCAAAGGACATTTTGGACAAATTTTATATATTTTTTTATTTTATTGTGTTTGTTATGGTTTTTTTTTAAATTATTTTCGGGAATATTTGGCTGTATATTAAATTTATTCTTTAAAGGACCAAAAAAACAACAAAGAGACAAGCGAACAAGCTGATGCTTTAGCCTTGTGGCTATACCGCACACCAGTACTTGGTGAAGTCATAAAGACTGTTACACAACTGAACACACTCATTACGAGTGCAACAATGGGCGCATCCGTTTCCTATTAACAGTGATTTTTGGATATTTATGCTTTATTGGAATGTAAATAAATTTTAGCATTAATTACCGACGTCAAGGAATGGGGAGACATCGAAAATCATGTTGTTGCTGTGGGTCTACTAAAATAAAATATTTAAAAAAGCTTCAGTTTGGGATGTTAAGAAAGCTTGGAATTACTTGCCATTTTATGTATCGTGCTGTGATATTGTTTGGGGATACTATTCAAGTATAGGATCGTCAATAATTAGGCCATTCCCGCACTGTGAAAACTATGGAATCGGTTAAAGCCGTGAATAAATAACACTACCGAAATCACCTGCGAAAATAGAATATCCTGTCACAGGAAATAAAAATTTCGCAAAAATCCATGCCCCGCATTATCAAAGAAGATTTAGGACAAAGCACGTACAAGTAACATACCATGTGCTTATGGCCACACTAAAGTAAAAACGCAAGCGAATATCGAAAGCGTTATGCGGCTGATACGCAAAGAACCCTCACAGACCAATTCTGTTTATTGAAGAGAAAATCTTCATCGCTAAAGAATCTTTCAATAAACTAAACGTTCTTGTGTATCCGGAGAAGCATCTAAACCCATCTCTAGGATACAAAGAGGCTACTGTCCTGCATCTGTAATGGCATGATGAAAAGTAAGCCATCAAAGTCTTAATTTTTGGAAGAAAGCAGTGAAAATATCAACCGAAGCTATCAATGCACCATATTAGAACCCATTGTGAAGCATTTCAACCAAACAATATTCATCAGAAGGACAAAAACAAAAAAGCTTCCCAGCAAGGTTTTGCCCCAGCTCACAGAGCAAAAACCACTCAACTGTGGCTTAAAAAAAACATTCCTTACTTCATATCATTGGATGATTGGCGAGTTGGTGGTCCAGACTCTTTGACCGTTGGACTATAAGTTGTTCGTATTTAGCGGGTATATCTTGCTCTACACAACACCTCTAATAAATTAAACCGTTAAAGCGAGGCCTTGTCGCTGCAGTGAACAATTTCTTCTCTGAATAAAGTCTCTAGTCGTGCTGCAAGGCAAATAGAAATCCTATCAAATAAGTTGCTCGCAGACTTATATCTCATAAAAACAAAAAAAAAATTGGTTTCCCGATGTATAAAGTGCATCTTATGAGTGCCTTATCGACTCAAGTCGTTCTATAAGGCACATGGAAGTAATTTCGAAGTTGTTACAATATTTGCAAAAGCAAAACCAAAATTTCAGATATCAAGTCCTTTTCATTTGGCGGCGATTATTCTATGTATCGCTATTAATGATTTGTTGGCCTATAGGTTCATATCCCAACAGCCTTTACTATATTATGGTCTAAATAACACCGCTTTCATTGCATCCCCCAGGGACATATTGATATGTTTTGACGGAACCTCACCGGCATTACATGTGCCAACAGGGGTAAAAGGGAGTCCAGGCCCCTTCAAGGCTAGCAGCAGCTAACTGGACAATCCATAATATTTCCACGGGAATCAGTGGCCTGCAGAGTTCCGCTATTTGTCTCTTTAGACATTTAGCTGTTCTCTGGCTGATTATTGAGGTTGGCCCCTATATGGGAGTATCGTGGTGGTTGTGGTTTCGAGGCCTTCGTGAGAGTTTGTGGGTCGGATCATTCACAATAAGCACAATGAATGGTTCAGGTTCAGTGAGTATGAATGCCGTCGTGTTCTTAACTATATTAAGCTTCATGCGTTCTGGACCAGGAGTTGGATAGTCTCCAACAGTGCGGTCTACTTCAGGCTTTCGAAATTGCAACTAGGAGTGACCGGAGGATATCGTATTCGAAGGCCTTCTAGGGCGAGGATGGCGCTACATACCATCCACAGTGGTAATGGCCACCATCTGATTCGGGCTCACGGCCAGGTACAGATGTAAAATTTATCACGTCATCACCTTCATTGCATAAATTTATAGGTAAAAAAATATTTCAGATATTAATTCGTTTTAATTTGGCGGCGATTATTCTATGTACCGCTGTTAGTGATGTGTTGACCTATAGGTTCATATCCCAACCGCTTTCATTGCATTCGTTTATAAGCAAAAAAAAAAAATATTTTAAATATTAATTCGCTTTCATTTGGCGGCGATTATTCTATGTACGGCTGTTAATGATGTGTTGGCCTAGAGGTTCATATCCCAACAAGTTTTGATATTGTTACAAAGATGATGTATTAAGTTATAAAAGAAAAGTAAACGACCCGCTGTGCATTTCGCAAATAGGAAATCTTGTATATACAAGAGACAACAACAACATGCTTATGGAAAATTCTAACAAATAAGCTAAACAACAGAAAACAAAAAGAACTAACAAAACAAGAAACACAGACAAGTAGACGCTCAAATTGAATGAAACCGATAACAACAACAACAATATGGAAGTTATTGACCTCTATCCAACCCAAAAATGCTTTATCAGCAATTGATCAATGCACGCGCAGTCGAATCCATGACAAACAAGTTCAACGAACTTACACGCGCACCCGCGCAAATTGGTTGTTCATATAGAATGCCATGGAAAGATTAAATTGCTGGATCAGCGTGTTGGTGCAACGAAAGGTATAATGGGAGAAGTTGAAAATGAAAAAGCCAGTCTTGACTACAGCGATATCGGATTCGGTGTTCATTTTGCTCAATTAAATTTTATTATAAATTATTATTGTGGTAATTACTAGTATAACGAACAAACTTGTATTTCATTATTATAAGGCGCAGTTGATAGCGCCGTAATTATTTTTTTTTTGATAAATCCCTTTAGGATCCTATAACTTGGAGTGATGTTAAAGTAGGATATTTTTGTTTATGCGAAAACCGCTTAAAACAACTACATAAGCATTACTTATTAAGTAAAGGAAGTCATTCAAGTTGGGTGAAAATAACAAAGTTACCATACTGTTCATTTTGTGGGTATTAAGAGTAAAAAAATCGTTAAAATTAATTTAAAACACTAAAGTAGTGTGTGATTATTTTTCAATAAAAGAACTCAAAAGAAGTAAGCGTAACAGTATAGTATGACTTAATTCACACCGCTATTTGTGCAATAATTTTTAAGCGAGTTTTGTGAGTAACAGCTGCTGGAGATTTTGTGGCTTTACTGGAGAAACTTTGCAGTTATATTCTAAAGTACTGTAAAGTTAGGCAAACATCTACTGGAGGAAAGGCTATCTATCCATACTAGAGCTGATCTACGTCTAGTTTGTTGTTCCAACAAAAATTATCAATATACAGTTATGTTTCCGGTATAAAAGGAACAGAGGTAAAGTAAAAAATTTTCATAACAGAAATTTATGATCTGTGGAGTTTTTAGCTTCCAAAAAATAAAATAAATTTAAATAGATAAAGCATTTGTTCCTGCTTGACCCTCAATTTATTATCTTTGATACAGAAAATGCTGAAACGAAAGCATAAAAAACCTTTTGCCCCCTATTTTTAAGGTCTTAACTCAAAGTTAAATTGCTTTATTTAATAAAATACTTTTATTATTTTCTGCGAAAAAAAGCATATAACCCACACAAAAATTTATAATTCGTTTTTTTACTACACCCCATCCTCCTCCCCGCTCCCCCTCTTTTAAACCCATAAAAAATTGTTTATATATTTGCAATTAATGGTGCACAAATCCTGGGCAAGGACCAGCAGAGTTAATGTAAATTAACTTTTATTTATTGTGCAGCATAAAAAAAAAACAGAAAAGTTAATTATTCTACAAAGTTCTTTTTTATATTTATCTTCTCTTTTCCTTTTACGTTCTTTCAAACAAAAGCAATTAATGTTTTAAAAGATTTCACTTGAATACAACTAAAATTGCAGATAAAATTTATAGAGCGCATAAAAACAGGAGAATTATAGTTGTTGTTGTTTTTATTTTTACCTTAAAGATTTCTTGTTGTTGTTGTTAAAACTAATAATTAAATGAAATCAGAGAACACACACTCCACTGGGAGAGCAACTTATTGTGTATTAAATAGTACAGCAATTATTGGACGTATGAGTGATATTTAATTGAATTGCAGATTAAGGATACGTATGAATTTTGAAGTGTTTGTAGTGGAATTAGAGAGCACAAAATAATAAAGAGAAAATAATAAGAATAATAAATAAAAAACTTATTTTTAATTCTATCAAATCGATAAAATGTTTTAGGAAAAAAACAAAAATTTTAAAAATTGAAAATATTGTTACGTTTATACTTTTTACAATTGCTTTGTTGTGAGTTCTTTATTGGAAAATAAATAATACCAGTTTATAGAGTTTTTAAATTAATTACATTAATTAATTACTTTAACTACACACAAAGTTGTTAATACGTAACAAGTTACTTAAGATGCACGTCTTTACCTCACAAGGTTTATTTTTCAACTAACTAACTAACTAACTATCCACTCAAACACTGCCTGTTTATATTTGTCCACTAGAAGTCTAAAAAAATTAAGAATCTTCTACTTCCTTTTTATATTTTTCAACTAGAGGTCTAGAAAAATTAAGAATCATCTACTCCCTTTGTATCATATTTCCACTTAGACGCTGCCCTTTTATATTTGTCCACTAGAGGTATAGAAAAATTAAGAATCTTCTACTTCCTTTGTATCACATTTTTCAGTTAGACGCTGTCTTTTTATATTTGTCCTCTAGAGGTCTAGAAAAATTAAAAATCTTCTACTCCCTTTGTATCACATTTTCCACTTAGACGCTGCCCTTTTATATTTGTCCACTAGAACTCTAGAAAAAGTAAGAATTTTCTACTCCTTTTGTATCACATTTTCCACTTAGACGCTGCCTTTTATATTTGTCCTCTAGAGGCCTAGAAAAATTAAAAATCTTTTACTCCCTTCGTATTACATTTTCCACTTAGACGCTGCCCTTTTATATTTGTCCACTAGAACTCTAGAAAAATTAAGAATTTTCTACTCCTTTTGTATCACATTTTCCACTTAGACGCTGCCCTTTTATATTTGTCCACTAGAACTCTAGAAAAATTAAGAATTTTCTACTCCTTTTGTATCACATTTTCTACTTAGAGGCTGCCTTTTTATATTTGTCCACTAGATGTCTAGAGAAATTAAAAATCTTCTACTTCCTTTGTGTCACATTTTGTTGTTGTATGTTGTCCATTCCACGTATAGGCGCCTGTATGTCTGTGTGTATTTTTATTTTTGTTTTTATGCTGATAAAATTGCTTCCTGGAATTTATTTTAAGATATTTGTTGTTGTCTTGTGTAGATAAGTTTTCTTAGAAAACTATGCAGTTGGTTACCAGCATACCAATATGCTATTGTCTTGCATATAACAAATTTCCTTGCAGTTAGTATTTTTTACACTGAAAAGAGAAGGTTTATTTGGGAAGCAGTCCAAAAACAAGGCCTCAGTATCTCTCTCTCTCTCTCTTTATCTGTTTCTCTTTAATGGTGTGCTAGAAGCTTAAATTAAGCCAAGCATGATTTACTATATTTTTAAAATATATTTTTAATTATAAATTTTGGAGAGGCGGAAGCTTAAACGTGGAGCATCTCGGATAACACACGAAAAACTAACTCAATCCTATTTATAACTCCATGTTACTACAAACTATTTTAAAGTGATTAAATGTAGCGAGAAGCAAGGTTGCAGAAAATACCAACACAATAACTATTTTGAAAACTTCGTGAACTGTGTAACGACACGGTTTCCCTGGTTGCTGGGGTATGCTCAATGTCGGCGTCCAGGGTCGTGCTGTGGCAACGTTAAATTAAAAGGCGGCTGGTTGATACTGTACAAATCGTTAGCGTTTATTTGCCAGTTATCTCCTTAAAGGCAGCTTACCCTCTTTGCTCCGTGTGCCGTGTATTAATCTGCGGAGGTATCTCTGGGTTAGATACTCACAAATTCACAATTAGTGGGCGAGGAAAATAGTCAGATGATCGAAAATAGTGCAGGGTCAAAACCACTAAAACAAAATTTAATGCTGCTCCGGCCCATCCCAGTAGCGACAGTAGATACAAACCAGGCTGGGTAAAAACCACTGCACTAGTTTGTAACCTCACCGGTGCTACCATGGCCAGTACCACGGGGTAATAGTTAGTATACAAAAAAAATACCCAAAAAATCGGAAATAGTGCAGGGTAGTAACCAATAAAACACAATTTAGCGCTGCTCTGGTCACTCCCAGTAGCGACTAAAAGCACAAGCCAAGCTGGGTATAAACCCCGCAGCAGTTTGTGACTTTAAAGTATTTGCCGAAGCTAATCACAAATACGAATGGAAAGTTTTTTCCTCCGATCTTTTAAAACAATAATTAAAAAAATAACAGAAATTTAGTTATGACAGGCAACCACAGGTTTTTATCCTTTTCACTAAATTGTTATCAATGCTTGCATAAAGGTTTTTATGGTTTCATAGGATGTAACCATCACTCACTTTACTAATTTCATCTAAAGCGGGTATGCAGAGATTGTTTTATTTACCTAGATGAGACTTGGATAAAGTTTAAACTGCACTTTAAAGGTCTAAGTACCGCGCATGTTCAAACAAAAATTTTTTTCTTCTTAATTACGCTTGTGTTGGGATTCGAACCTAGGACTAGCTTTGTTTAAAATACAAGCAGACCCTTTAACATCCCAGCTATAGCAGTTGATTGACATATGTAAGCTAAGTTTTTTTTATACTCCTATTTACAAAACATACACCACTTATTTTAGTGGCGGCAGGTAAAAACTTTTTTAACCTGCATGAAAAAAAATTTCGTTCTTCTCTCTTGGGTTGTAGGAAAATTTAAGTAGAAGGACTAGTAAAAATAAATAGAATAATACGAGGGTAGAATAATACGAGCTGGTGGGAAAATCATTTTTTTTTGCACAATTCCACAATGGTTCCGCAACAGTAAAAATGGAAGAGAGTTTCAATAAGATTTTCAGCCATTGATAACTGCTAGCGATCATTTAAACTCAGTCGACAACTTCCAGACGAATATGGAGAATCGAAGAGCCACAAAATAATATCAAAATAGAAGAGCAAAAAATTTTAAGAGAAAATATTTTTCCAAATAAATATTGATCTCTTACAAACTCTGTCTTTTATAAGATCCCAAACTTGATTGTAGCATCAAAAGGATAGTTAACGAAGTTAATATCAATAAAATATTTTTTTTTATAATTTCAGCTGTAAGTCCTTTTCCCATTTCTGCTTAATTAAAAAGAAAATCATTCTTTACAGTTCGCTGTTTTCCGTTGTTGTTGTTGGTTTTTAATTCACACTCAAAGATTTTGTTATTCATGTTTTATATTTGACCCTGACTGAGTGCATGTTTGTTTTCTAGCACATGCACAACTGACTTTATATATTTTTTTTGCCTAAAGATCAATTAAAAAAATATATATTTATTTTTAAGCTGAAAGCAACAAATAACAGAATTATAAAAAAAATATTTATTGCTGGAAACTCTGTACGCTTGTTGACTTTAATTTAATGTTATGGTCGCTTGTTTTGTTTTTTTTTTGAAACAAAACTGCCATTAAAACAATAAAAAATAGAATAAAACAATAGACAATAACAACAATAAAAAAAGTTGATTTAAAATTGTTAAACAAATAGCCAGACATGTCAAAGATGACATTTTAAATTGGCTTTTATTTAACATGGCTTAAGTGGCAGGACGATAGGATTAAATATATATAAAGCGAGAATAATAAAATTTGCAATAACTAGTTTTTATTCGCATTTTTTTTTTTGGTTACAGTCCAATATTCGTGTTATCTGGCATAGGCAAAACTCTTGAAAAATAAAGTTTTTGCCATAAGCCTTAAGGTATGCAATAATATTTTGCAAAGAAAAAAATATGTTTACATATTAAGAATTTTCAAGTGAATGAGAATTTGACCTGCTTTTTAATTCTACAAGTAAATTTTGTTTCTTAAAATTTAAACTTATTTAAATTTAGTTTTTGAAATATCAACTAAAAAAAAATTATTTAATAAAGAAAATCACTTACAGACTACAAACCCCCGTGAAATAAATAAAAAGAAATAAACAAAAATTAATCTTGTAAATAAATTGTTTTGTAAAAAGTTTTGCAAAGAATTTCAAAACTACTTTTGTCAGTCACCTTTTCTCCCCTACAGAAACTTGCCAAAGTTTTTTTTGTTTTTGTTTTTTTTTCCTCCACCAAATTTCTTCATATTTAATTGACTTTGACAAATTGCTTCTTTGCTAATGATTATTTTTTAATGTGTATTTTTTTGTTTTTGTTTTTGTAATTTTGTTGAGAGAAAAATCTTGATAAACATTATTCGAGTTGATTGTACAAAGTAAATTAGAAGCCACTTTATTATTTATATAATTTTTTTTGTAGCATACTCTAAGGATGTTGTTATAATTTAACAGCATGAATTGCAAAACTTGGTAACTAAACAAAAAAATTGCAAATCAGTTTTGTTTGTTTGTTCGTTCGTTGGCTTAATTCAACTGCAAAAACAAATTATTATAACAAATGTTTTCTTAATGTTTATTTAATTAATTTGCGAAAAGTTAATTGAGCATAACTTCTGTCATATAACTTTAGCGTCATTTCAACTACAAAAAAACAGAGATATTTAAGAGATATACAGAGATCATTAAATAAGTTGTTTCAACATAGGAAGAGAGAGAGAGAGGGAAGTAATGCCAAAAATAAAGTGGAAAAATCAGATCATTAACAAGACGATAGCTTTACCAAATCCTATTGAAACCACATATCACATAATCAATAATAGGTGAAAATTTATTTGTTAACATCTCAACTTGCAATAGCGTGATCTATTGACCGTTACCACACTTCCAGCCTCATCTTCCAAACAAAAAAAACAAACGGCGTAATCACTCATAGTGCTCCATACAATAATACATTGAGCAGGCCAAGGCTTCTCAATGATCTCTCTAGGATTTTCAGAAGCCCAAACGCGGCAATTTTGTTTGTCGACTTGCCTTGATAAGTGAAAATCGTCTTTGTCTGGAAAAATGACTTTTTGCAGAAAAACCAGCCAGTTGTTGGTGAATAAATTTAGAGATTCTATGGCGATGTGAATGGTGGGCCGGCTTCTATTCCTTTACCAGTTAGAGCTAGTAAAGTTTTAAAGTAAGCTCCTTAGGCAAACTTCGCGATGTGGTGGTTTTGGATAACCCCGATTGTTGTAAATGTCGAGAACATAAGTCCTTTATTTTACTGCAGGAGACAATACAACAACTAAATTGGTTAAAAATAGGTCTACGGTGGAGCCTTGCCTATTTCTACTTGTTAGTGCATGTATGTATGCTCGCATGTTTGTGTTCGAGCGTATCAATATTGTAGGAATCTAACTTTTCATACAAAACCAGCAGTTAAATCTAATGCATCTCCAGTATTGGCTGCCTGTTGTTGGTATTACCACAATTAAAAAAAACAAACTTCTTTTTGAAAAACCCGATACTTAAAAGAAGACTACGACTTAGCTTAGAAGAGACTTTAACTTAACTTAGGAAAAACATTTTAAAAAGACTAATTACGTGATACGATTTACATCTGCACCTGGCCGTAAGCCGTAATCAGATGGTGAATCATTACCCCTAGTTGCAACTTCAAAAGCCCGGAGCAGGATGCAGCCTAAGCGAATCCTTACCGAAGAGTTGGAGGCTAATAATAGCTAAGACTGGACTTAGCTGGCCTTAACTTAGACTAAACGAAGACTGAGTTTAGCAGTAGACGGGAGTATGGACAGACAAGAGCTGAATTATAAGCAGTCTACTGTAGTTATTTATGACAGAAATAGATTAACGTTAATGCTAAGGTACAGCCAAACTTTTATTATGCTTCCTTAACGCCATTTTGGCTTCACATAAAACTAAATGTCAAAACTGACATGTTGCCGGTGTTGCCACAATTGCAAAATAAATTTCATGTTTAAAAAATTGGATGAATATTGAGGTTCCCTCAACAGTGTGTATATAACACTGTTAAGGGAGCGAATGAATAAGTGATAGTGGAGCGCATCAATGAGTGATAAGTTTGGTAAAATCTTAACCTTAGTGACCAAAGATTTATTGTTCTCCCTGCCGGATGCTTGATAGCTTATGTATTCGAGTTTAGAGTAGATGACAGTTAAATGATAAGTTAGTCAAGATAACAGTTAGTTAGATAACAATTATTAAGAATTCTCCTGCTATATGTCAATAACAAAAGATTAAATAGTATTTAAAAATTTAAGACGTATTATTTATTGTCGGTTCTCAACACACTATAACTATACCTTCACTCTGCCAAAAAATCACTTAGAAGATTTTGAAACACAAAAAAAATGCAAATTTCATTATAACCACCAGCAGAGATTAAATATGAAAAATCAAAAAAAAAAGAGAATTAAACTAATTCCACTACAGAATAAACTTATACAAAACAGATAACAGTATACTACACCACATCACACTAATTATAGCAATTGAGCATATGAAAAACCTAATAAGGTGATGAAATAAAAAAGCTATTAATCAAACCACAAATGGATTATGAGGAAATCCAATAATTATTTTCAATGTTGAGTTTACTTTTTCATTAATTTCTTTTGCTGCAAAAAGCTGCTTCACATCTCTTAAATCACACACACAACCTTTTATTTGCTTATACTTCTTATTCATATGGGGTGGAGGGGATTGGTGGTAAGATGTTTAAAACTGTCATTCTCTGCCCCACTACTTGTTTACGAGTATTATCAACACTACGTATGAGTAACTTTTTTCATATATTCATATCACATATTAATCATACGTTTAGTATGACATTTCTAAAAAAGAAAATGGGAAAATATGTGGAATTATATGTATATTTAAAAAAAAAAAGAAAAATGTTCTTATAATTTGCCATCCATTACATTTTCAGCATAGTTTTCATGCTATTTTCTTTCAATATGAATAAATTATTTAAAGTGAAATGTTATAAATTTTATGTGTACTGTCTCTCTCTCTCTCTCTCTTAAGGGTTGGTGTCTTACAACTTACAACTTGTATTATTCCACATCTTTGAAACTCAACTAAAGTTTCACTAAAGTTAAAAGCATGAGTCATAAATATTCATTGCACTATTAGGAAGAAAGCAGCGAGTGCTAAAATTAAACTTTAAAATGATAAAGAACTAAATTTTAATTTAAATCAAATTTATTCGCAAACATAAATTTAGTCCTTTAAGCAACGGACTCTCCTAAATGTTAGTTTACAAACTAATATTTTTAACCTAATTTTAAAGCCTTAAAAATTATAAATAATAAACTATTTTCCTCAGCTCCGTCAGGAACTCTTTAGCAAACTAAGAAAATCAAATTGAAAAGTTACCATAAATCACTAGTGTGAACGCTGTTTTTTATTGTCATAACTGACACATAACACATAGCTGGCATTTGTTACTTCGTTTGTTTGTTTTTGTCTTTAGGTTGCTATTACTCTATTTTTTTTTTATTTAAGATTTTGTTTCTTCAACAATTTATCTTATTGCTGAGGTGTCAAAAATATTGTCTCAAAATATTTCAGTTCAACAAGAAAATTTTGTTTGCATTTGCTTTCCAACAGATTTTTGACTGGTTATTGATTACAGATACAACTAACTTTAAGGATAATTTATTTATTAGCAAGTATAGTAGATAGAAAACAAACATAAAAAACGTTTTATAAATAGTGCCTCCAGGCTAAAAACTTGGCTTCGTTATCTTATTGGTGTAAAAAGTACCTTAAACAAATAAAATTTATTTTATCTCTTTAAAATACAAATAAAATATTTGTTCTCGAAAACTAAAAAAAAAACTTAAAAAAAGTACCAAAACAAAAAAAGTACCAGAACACTTATAGCTGATAACTAATTTTTACAGAAAAATTATGTCGTGAATTTTTTCTTTTTTTGATTAAAAATCATGACTTACAAAATTTGTTTTATACAAAGTAAGTAGTAAGACTGGTGAAAATTGAGTGCAGAAGAATTGTGATAGATAAATTTTTGTTAAAGAAAAAAAAAAAATGGCTAAAAAATTATAAAAGATTACGGCTGACGATATTATTGTATAAATGTTTTATACAACGGATGAAAATGTTTTTGAGAAAAATTATGACTGATAAATTTTTGTTAGGGAAAAATAATAATCTTTCTCTAACAAAAATTCTAAAAGCTGAATAGCCTTGCAAATTGATGTTTAACTCAAGAAAATTGTAATAAATTCGCAGTAAAAATATTTCTGCTCTATAACTTATTTAATTTGCTGAATTGTAATTTTTCAAATAGTTTGTTTGAAACCAATTAAAAACCTAGCCACAGTTTAGATTATTCAGCTATTAAGTATTCAATTAATCTTGAAAGTTTTCATTTTACTTAAAGTTTTATAAAAAAATGATATGCTGAATTACATCTAATAGCTGAATAGTGCGGTGAATAGTTAATGGGTGTTTATGTAAAAATATGTAATTCATTCGAAGTAAAAATAGTTGCTGAATTATATATCTAATAGCTAAATAGCACTTTTAATAGTTAATTGCTGTTTATGTAAAAAAATGTAATTAATTTGTACTACAAATAGTTGCTGAATTACATTTCTAATAGCTGAATAGTACGGTAGATAGTTTATTGGTGTTTATGTTAAAAAATGTAATTCATTCGAAGTAAAAATAGTTGCTGAATTACATATTTAATAGCTGAATAGCGCTTTTAATAGTTAATTGCTGTTTATGTAAAAAAATGTAATTGGATTGTACTACAAATAGTTGCTGAATTACATTTCTAATAGCTGAATAACACGGTAAATAGTTAATGGGTGTTTATGTTAAAAAATGTAATTCATTCGAAGTAAAAATAGTTGCTGAATTACATATTTAATAGCTGAATAACGCTTTTAATAGTTAATTGCTGTTTATGTAAAAAAATGTTATTGATTTGTACTACAAATAGATGCTGAATTACATTTGTAATAGCTGAATAGCACGGTAAATAGTTAAATGGTGTTTATGTTAAAAATTGTAATTCGTTCGAAGTAAAAGTAGTTGCTGAATTACATATTTAATAGCTGAATAGCGCTTTTAATAGTTAATTGCTGTTTATGTAAAAAAATGTAATTGATTTGTACTACAAATAGTTGCTGAATTACATTTCTAATAGCTGAATAACACGGTAAATAGTTAATGGGTGTTTATGTCAAAAAAAAGAAATTCATTCCAAGTAAAAATATTTGCGCTGAATACCAATTGTACAAGCTGAATTGATTTTTTTTTTAAAAAGCTTGTTAAAAATTAATCAAAAATCTAACATATTAGTATATTAAATAGTTGCTGAATTGTTTATTGCTTCTATACTAGCCGTTAGAAGATGTATTTGTTATTTAAAAGTAATAAAACAGAAAAAAAATTTATATAACGCTGCTATTATCCGCAATATGGATAATAATTTGAATTTTATCTGCGTTTTTTTAAAGCTTTCTTCCATTTTTCATATCGTTTGTTTAAAAGTCAATAAATATTTAACTATTTTTAATCTTCTTGAAATACGTGATAATTTTATATATTTTAATAACCCTAAAATATGCAACACATTTTGTTTTTTTTTGTGTAATGCAAATATTGTTGACTGTTGCTGTTGAATAATTTTTCTGTGTTTTTCTGGTTGTTATTATGATTCCAAACTGAATTTTATTTTCGAAAAGCATGCTTTTGCATATTAAATGCATTTAATTAAAGAAATTAAATTTTGAAAATAAACCAGCAAAATTCAAACACATTTAAAATTGCTGTGAACGAAAATGTATGGAGAGAGTGAGAGGTAGATGAGTGTGTGCGTTTTAAAATGTCGATAAATATAACGACAAAATTATGTATTTTTCAGCATAAATACACAAGCACATAAAGGACTAAATTATAAACCGTTAAGCATTAAATATATACGTACGCTACACAATGAATGCATTTCACCCCTTTTTTCAACTCTCTCCTTCTCTCTGTCTCGCTTAATATTATTCTCTTTCTCATACACTTTCTGTTATCTGGCTATCAATTTATTTAATAGTGTTTCAAACACAAAAAAAATAGTCCAGAATAAATATTTTATATTTTAAAAGCCCGTTCGTTATTTATGAAAAATATGCTTAGGCGATAGCAAAACACGTGCTAACAGCTAAACGAAAACCAGAAATAAAATAATGAAAACTAAAATGGGGAAAAAGTGAGTTTTGTTAAAAGATTAACAACATACAGCAGTAATTTGTGGTAAATGTCTGGTGTAAATGATATGACCGCAGGACCCTCAGGACTTTTAAAACTAATTATGCCATTTGTTTGTTAAAAATAAATTCTCTATTTTTTGTTTGGTGACGGCTGACTGCTGACTTAAATATTAAAAAGGGAATAATACGTTTTGCTATACAATTGCTTGCATTATTTAATTAATTTTAAACTTTATTATTATAATAATTTCTAAGCCGCTTATGTTAATGAAATTCAGCAATTAATTCCCTACGCTTTAATTAAGAAAAAAAGGACATTAAATGTAGCAGACAGCAGACGTTCGTTTCATAAAAATTTTAAAAAATTTTTTCAAGCCTTTAACATCAAATAAAGTAGCAACCATTTAAGAATAAAGCTGCCATGAAAACAAAATTTTCTAAAATAGAGCAAAAAATTTAACATTCAAATCAAAGAGCTAGCATTTTTTCATAATACTCTCTTGGCCCATCCCTTGTTTGTTTAATTTTTCTCTTTTTAAGTTTTTTTAAATAACAGATATTTCCTTAAACATAATAGCATAGAAGAAATCAGCAATTCAGCAACTATTTAACTGACTCATATGTTAAATTTTTTATTAATTTTTAACAAGCTATTTAAAAAAATTCAATTCAGCTAATTTAAATAGTATTCAGCACAACTATTTTTACCTTAAAACAATTAAATTTTTTACGATAACACCAATTAGCTATTCACCGCACTATTCAGCTATTAGAAATGTAATTCAGCAACTATTTTTACTCCAAATCAATTACATTTTTTTACATAAACACCAATTAGCTATTCACCCGGACAGCTTAGAAAAATTTTATAAAAATTTTGATAAAGTGAAAATTTTTAAGCTTAATTGATTATTTAACATCTGAATATTTCAAGCCGTACCTAGATTTTTAATTAGCTTTTAACAAACTATTTCAAAAAACTCAGTTCAGCAAATTAAATAAGGTATTTAGCAGAACTATTTTTAATTCAATGCTATTGGATTTTTTTTTAATTAAACAAAAATTTGCTACACTATTCAGCTATTAGAAATGTAATTTAGCATAGAAATTTTGTATAAAACTTTTAATAAAGTGAAAATTTTTAAGCTTAATCAAGTACTTAACAGCTGAATATTTCTAACTGTGGCTAGATTTTTAATTAGCTTTGAACAAACTATCTGATAACACAAAATTCAGTAAATGAAGTACGTTATTTAGCTGAAGCATTTTTACTTTGAAGCTATTCGAATTTTTTTCAGTTAAAAAAAAATTTGCTTGGCAATTCAGCTACTAGAAATCTAATTCAGCATTTAATTTTTTATAAAATATTTAATGAAGTGGACATTTTTAAGCTTAACTAAATTTTTAATAGCTAAATAATCCTCGTTGCAGTTAGATTTTAAATGAGTTTCTATTGAGTTTCATTTGAAGAAATCACAATTCAGCAACTTAACATACAGTTATTTAGCAGACATATTTTTACTTCGACACTATTAGAATTATATTTTAGTTAAACAACAATTTAAAAGGATATTCAGCTATTAGAAATGTAATTCAGCATTTATTTATTTATAAAACTGTTGTTATAGTGGGAATTTTTAAGCTAAATTGATTATTTAACAGCTGAATGATCCCTGCTGCAGTTAGATTTTAAATTATTTTCTAATAAATTATTTGTAAAAACACAATTCAGCAAATTAAATTAGTTATTTGGCAGAAGTATTTTTACTTCAAATCTATAAGAATTTTCTGTAGCTAAAGAAAAATTCGCAAGAATATTCAGCTAACAGAAATGTTATTCAACATAAGTTTTTTTTTTAACTTTAGATAAAGTGAAATAAATGTTTAGCTTAAATCTAATACTTAATAGCTTAATGACACAAGTTTCTGTTAGATTTTTCATTAGTTTTTAACAAGGACTTTGTTATTCAGCTAATTGAAGTGTTATTCAGCTAAGATTTTTTGTCGACAAGTTCATAATTTACCCTAATTTTCAGCAAATAGTTTCTTGTAAAGGGTTTTGTTTCAATTAAAACGCTTTTCAGCTAAAGATTTTTTAGTGATACCTCTCTAATAATAAAGTTATATTTTCGATAACCAACTAACTAGCATACGTCTGTTATTCCTGGCATATTTATATAATAAAATCTATATTCTTTTGGAACTGCCATTAAAAATCGGTTGATTGCTTGCGGTTTTTATTCAGCTGGTATTTTATAAGATCGACTATTTCTGAAAACTCCATTGTGGTGTATTGAAATTCTAAAATGTTAAATAAAAAATAATTAATTAATTCAGACAACGTTTCGCAGGGCAAATTATTATGATTAAAATTTTAAAAATAATTTTAAAATAAATATGGCATACTTTTTGGCTGCAATAAACATTTTTCCTCTTTAAGGTATTGTTATTCTCATCAGGTATTTTTCATTTAAATTAAAATATTTTAATTAAGCCTTTTTATTATTACTTTTATTATTACTGCCTTTTTCTGTCCTTTCCTCGATGCCTTTTAAGTTTCCCTAAAAGCTACTATAGATTTTATGCAGTCGAGTGTTGGTTAAAAACATCTGGTACCTTAAATTTGGTTTAATAAAGGTAATAATTTTTTATTAACTTTTGATTTAATTTCGTATTTTTTTGGGTTTTGTTTGCTGTCACTCCTTATTCACTCCTTATTTCATATAAAAGTAAGCCAGCCTAAAACTATACAATGCTAATTATTTTAATAATTTAATATAATTGTCCACACTAAACCCACTAAATTTGTTAGTGCGTTTTAAATAAAAATAATAGTCTTAAGAAAATAACAAAAAAAAATGTACAATAACACATGCTAATAAAATTCCATGAACACACATACATATTTACCCACACACACCCACACAGAAATACATTAATAAACAACATAAAAGTTCATATTAAAAGCATGTGTTTTAAGAGAATAAAAATAATTTTCAATTACTTTGGTTTTGTTTAAGTTGTTGTTTTTGCAGTAAAGCATATATAGGGTGTCCGCCGGGAAGGTCTACTACTTTGCTTTTAATTTAAAGTTTTTCAACTTGAGAATTAATTCTAAATTGACACAACTTTTATAAATTTTAGGAAAAATGTTTGTACAGGTTGTCCGCCGGGAACTCTACCGGTATATTATATTGCTCTGCCGCCATTTTGGTAAACATTTGTCTTGACAGTTCATATTTGGCAGTCCTGAAGTAGACACGTGGCAAATTTTCTATGGAAAAATATTCGATAAACCAGCTTGTTTTAATCGTTAAAACATTTTATCAAAATAAATCATCGATTACTGTGATGATTAGGAAGTTACGTGAAATTTTTGGGAAAAAAAACGGGCCAGTAAAACGTACTATTTATCGTGCACTGAATGATTTCGAAGAAAAAGGCCCAAACATGCACCACGATGTATCGAATCGACTGCAAATATTACTGCTGCTCAACATAGTGTTCAAAACAATCCATCAAACTCAATTCGACGTCAAGCTCAGGAGCTTGGCCTTCAAAGAACAACTTTGGCCACAATTTTTTTCCATTCTAAGATCTAGTTGATACAAGAGCTTCTTTCGCAAGACCATTTACGCTGCCGTATGTATGCCAATAGAATATTACAGCTCGCCCATGACAACCTGGATTTTCATGAAAAAATCATGATGAGTGACGAGACACATTTTCATATGTGAATCGAAAATGTGTCTCGTCACATATGTAAAAGGGAGAGAGAGGGGGGTGAAAGACACAGGGAGGGGTGGTGACAGATAGATAGGGGGTGAAAGCAAGACAGGGGGTAAAAGAGAGACAGGGATGGTGAAAAAGAGAAGCGAGGAGTAAAAGAGAGAGAGGGTGAGAAAGAGAGAGAGAGAGGGTGAGAAAGAGAGAGAAAAGCGAGAAAGAGAGAGGGAGATAAAAAGGTGGAGGGGTGGAAAGGAGAGGGAGGGGTGAGAAAGGGGAAGTGGGGCGAGAAAGAGAGAGAGGGTAAGATAGAGATAGAGGGGAAAAAAGAGCGGTGGGAAAGAGTGTGGGGAAGTAGAGAGGGAGAGGTGGAAAAAGAGGGAGAAGAGGAGAAGAGGAAAAGATGGAGATGGAGGGAGAGGAGGAGAAAGAGGGAGAGGGGGAGAGAGAGGGAGAGAGGGATTAAGATGGAGAGGGGGAGAAAGAGGGAGAGGGGGAGAAAGAGGGAGAGGGGGAGTAAAATGGAGAGGGGAGGAAGAGTGAGGGGGGGAGATAGAGTGAGAGGGGGTAAAGAGGGAGAGGTGGAGAAAGAGATAGAGGGTGGGGGGAGAAAGAGAGGGTGAGAGAGTGTTAGATTTTTTTAGAATTTTCTTTTTCCTTGCAATGTTATATTGGGCATTTTTAATTCCTTAAACTGAAGAAAATATCATACGGTTGCGCGTTACTGATGTTCGTATTGTACCTTCTCTCATGAGCGACCGGTAACAGACTTTTAAGTAGCTTTTTTTCTATTTAGTAGAAAATCGCCTAAAGTTGGTTAAGTGAACTCTGAATATCTCTGGATATTTGTTTGTGTGGATATCGTTCGTTACTGGGAATTTTATTAATTCTAATTTTGTTAAAGGCAAACAGGAGTATGAAAACTCGAAGAGTAAAATTTCTCAGTTTTTTAAAAAGCCGTACAGAAGGTCATGGAGATGGACAGGAATATTGCGCTAGAGGTAAACGGATTCATTAGAGGAAATAGCTAATTGGCAGTTGGTCTAGTAAATTACTTGAAAATAGACAACGCATTTTATACAGTATAAGTGAAAGATGGTGACAGTGCGTTCTCTACATTTATTTTCTTACATTTTGAATTTTCCTTTAATTAAGAAACTAAAAACACAATAAGACGGCACATTTATTTCTATGGTTTAAACCACAATTATTTTTAGTGATTGTACATTTCCAGTAATAAATTTTACGTCTTCTTATTTTGCCATGTCATGAGGTTTTACTATAATTTTGTCTTTTACCTTGAGACATCATCAATGACTTTATAAATTTTTTTTTTGTGAATAGAAACAGAGCAACTTATACTCGTTCTTGTGCTGAATAAGTTGACAAGAAATACAATAGAAAATAATGTGAACAAAAACTGTTAAATGTTCACATATATCATCATTAAATAAAAACAGAAATAAGAAACGTTATAGGAGTAACAACAACAACAAAAATAAATAAACAAAAAAAAAGACATCGGGGAATATATAAATATCAGCTACAAAACGAACGCAGGGATACTCCTGGTTAATGAACTAAAAAGTACAATAAAAAAAACCAAATTTTGTAAAAGACACGTCAAAAGCTTAGAAAGCAAAAAAAAAAAAGACAACCAGATAAATGGCAACCAGAGGCGTGTGAGGTATAAAAACCTGAAAACAATTTGTTAAATAATTTAATTTTAAATCACCAGTTTAATTCTTTTATTTCTGTTCACCCGTTTGTAAAGAAAAATGTTTAAATTGAGACCTTTGAACAAGGCATTTCATTTTTCAAACCAAAAATTATTTAAAACAAAAAATTGTGCTCTTTTTATAAAAATATGTAGCCTACTTTAGGGCTATCAAATGGTTAAAAAAAACTGCTGTTAATTTTTTTTGTTTCAATTTATTGTTACATTGTTTTTAAAATTGTCATTAATTCTAAACATGTCCATTTTTTATCATTGTGTCAGCATTAATCATTCTTTTAATTTAAAAAAGCTGCATATTTTTAGGGATTTTCTTTTAAATTTTATCTCAGCTGGAAATTACTTACTCAAATAAAAGGATGTTTTAGGTGTATTCTTCTTGGTAAAAAAAATTATAATTATGCGTTATAGGGTTATAGTTGTTTAACTGATATATCAGCAATTGACCATTTGAGTTATTCACTACGATTCTTGTTTGCTCATTATTGTTTTAAAATTAATAATTTATTTTTACAAAAAAAAAAAATCCTCAATGTAAACTTAATTTTATCCTAAAGTTTCTACATTTAATTGTTTAATAGTCATCTCTAAGAAATTAAGTTATATTTTATTTTTGATAAAGCCTAAATACATGCTATTCAGCTGTTAATATTTATCTAATAAATATTTTAGCATAATATAATATAAAATTAGCAAACAAGAATTTTTTCATGGGCAAAATGACTTTTATTATTCGGCAAGATTATACAAAAATAGCTTTTTGGCCATAAAAAAATGTTGTATACTTTTAGGCATTATTAGGGATTGCATGAGATGTTTTTATTAAATCTTTTTTTATTTAAAATTTTGTTTAAATTAAAAAAATATCTGCTTAATACAACTTTAATTCAGCCCTAAATTTCCTATATTTGAATAGTTATTTCTTGGATATTAGTTTATATTTTATTTTTTAAAATAACCTAAATATATGCTACTCCTTAATAGACCTTTTGGCATAAAATTGGTAAAAATTGGTAAGCTAGAATTTTTTTATTGGCAAAATGAATTTTATTATTCAGCAAGATTATACAAAACTAGATTTTTGCACTTAAAAATGTTGCATACTTTTAGGCACTATAAAATATGTATGAGATTTTCTTATTCGATTTTCTTTTATTATTAAAACTTTCTTTTATTTATAAAAACTATCTTCTGAAATTCCTATACTTAACTTTTTAATAGTAATTTCTAGGAAAATAAGTTATATTCTATTTGTGATAAAGCCTAAATATATGCTATTCAGCCGCTAATATTGGCCTAATAAATATTTTCGCATAAAATATAAAAAAATTAGTAAACGAGAATTTTTTTATTGGTAAAATGAATTTTAGTATTCAGCAATATCAAAGATTTGTACTTAAAAAACGTTGTATTCTTTTAGGCATTATAAGGGGGTTGCATGAAACTTTCTTATGAGACTTCTTTTAATTTGTTAAATTTCTTTTATTTATAAAAAATGTCTACTTAATGCAAATTAAATTCAGTTCTGAAGTTCGTATATTTAATAGTTTAATTTTGAACTATTTGAAATTAGGTTATATTCTATTTTTTATAAAGCCTAAATATATGCTATTCAGCCGAAAATGTTTGCTAAGTAGATATTTATGCTTAAAATTTATAAAATTAGCAAAAATCGATTTTCTTATTAAGAAAACGAATTTTATTATTCAAAAAGATATAAAAAAATAAATTTTGGCTTTTAAAAAATGTTGTATACTTTTAGGCATTGTGATAGGTTTGCATGAGATTGTTTTTATTAAATTTGTTTTTATTTGTTTTTTTATTAAAGTGTTCACCAAGATTGTAAAAAAATGGCTTTTTGCCCTTTTTTCAAAAATGTCGTATACTTTTAGGCCTAATTAGCTGCTTGCATGAAAATTCCTAATTATTCTTTTCTGTTTACTGATTTATTTAAAACTACCAAACTTTTTCTTTATGTTTTTCTATTATAATAGTTTACGACAATTATATTTTGTACTGCTAGCTTTCAGGCGCTTTAAAATTTAAAGATTCTATTAATAAGTAACTTGCTTTCAGCAAGTAACGTTTTTTTAAACGATCTTTTTTTATTTATCTTTAATAAGTATCATACTGCCTTTGTTTAGTAATGCTTTTCCAATAATGTTTTTATTGCCTTTAATATGGATTTTAACATTGTATTACGCTCTGCTTGCTTTCAGGCGTTTTAAAAAAATCTAACAAAATTAGTAATGTAATGTAATTTTTTTAATTTTAATAATAAACTGATGTGTACATTTAGGCCTGTAGGAAATATTTCAATTATGGAAATGTTAAAAAAAATGTTAAAGCTTTCTGCCTAAAAAACAACTACTACAACCACTTAAGTTAATAACATAAATTTTTTTAAAATTATGCTATAGCATAATCATAAATATGTAAAAAAAAGTATTGCCTACTTTTAGGCTTTTTCAATATTTCACCTTTTACAAGGTTGGGATGTAAGGGCATATTTTCCTTTTTCTTATTTTAAAATTTTTAGATATTTTATTAAAGTGGTTCTAAAAGGCTGCCTAGTTGTAGGTGTTTTCGAAAAATTTTCAAAGCCCGGTTTTTATAGACATACAGAAATTTTGAAATGGAATTTTTTAAATTGACATAAAATTTCCATTATTCGAAGGATATTTTAGTAGAATTATAATTTAAACATGACGGATGGCCATGACTGTAGTCTAATCTGGAGGGTGAAAATGCGATGCATGCTATCCTCTAAGTATAATCACGTTTCAGGTATGTTGGCGTAGACTATCGACTTCACATGTTCCCACAAATCGCAGGCTAATTTACAGATCCGAAACGTAAAGGTATACAGTTACCAAAAGCTTTATGTAATAAAGCAATTATAGCATGACCTTTGTATAATTTTGCGCCGTCCTGTTGAAGCTACAACTACAGTATATTAAGGATGTAACGGTGTCTTAATATATATTTCAGGATTATCATCATTTCATATACGTCACTTTTGTTTATTGACATTCTTTCAAAGAAAATGAAGCTTTATCGCTTAAACAAAATTCCTTTTGTGAAAATCGGGATCAACGCGATCTCGTTGTGGGCGCAATTCACACAATGTGGAACCTATGTTTAGTATAAGGTCTATTTATGTTGAAATGTGATGCCAAACTAAACACTTTAGAGCTGAAAAATGGCCTCCACTAAAAAAAGTGCCGTATACCTCTATAAAAAAACCCTGTATACTTTCATTTTATTTAATTCTCTTCCTTAAAGTGTATAGGAAAGTTTTTTATATTGTAGAGCCATTACACATGAGTTAATTTTTTTTTTGAAATATATTGCATACTTTTAGGAAAACCTTTCAATTTAATTTTCTTTAATTTTTTATTTTTTTTTGTCTTCCATATAAAAATGTGCTGTAAAGCTATTGATAATACGTTGGTTTATTTTATATTTAATTTATTGTTTTAGCAATTTGTTAAATGTTCTAGTATACAACTTAATTAAATTTAACCACCATTGTCGTCATTGCCATGTCCATTGTCAATTGTTATTGTTTACATTACTGAGGGGGAAGTTGTATGTGTTAAATGTCATTGTGTGATTAATATATTGGATGTAAAATGTTCTTCTGTTTTATTTTTATAACTCACGCTCAATCACTAATGCTAAAGAAAATATTTCAAAGAAAATATTTCACAGGTGTCACTTTAAAGTGTAAATAAATCCGTTAAAAAAGGGACACTGGATGTTTATTTATTTCTTTATATCTTGATATTTCTTAGTTTAATTCAATTTAATTCAATATTAAAAGTATTTTAATATTTTAATGCATTTTGGTAAGATGTGATCTCTCCTGTAACAGATAACAAAATGTTAACATTAATTACTTAAGACTAATTGAGGTTAATAAAATAAGCATTAAGTATTTATGGGCCTTAAATTGATTTCATGCCTAAAAATACCCTAAAGAAAATCAATGTTAGGCATAGAAAAAATTTTTCCCACACGATAAGGATATCTTTTTAAGGACATAAAAAATTTATTTTTAAAAGTTCTTTAAAGATATATCGATTTGCTAATCACTTACTTCCCTGAGCTATAAATGTAACTGACAGCTTTTTATTGAACTCGTTTCCACAAAATTGAAAGAAGTTATCGTTTACTTTACCATAGAACAAAAGTTTTCGATAATTTTCTATAGAATCAGATACTTAAGAGATTTTTCTTTTTAGAAACCTTTTATACAACAAAAAGTTAATAAAATAAGCATTAAGTATTTATGGGCCTTAAATTGATTTCATGCCTAAAAATACCCTAAAGAAAATCAATGTTAGGCATAGAAAAAATTTTTCCCACACGATAAGGATATCTTTTTAAGGACATAAAAAATTTATTTTTAAAAGTTCTTTAAAGATATATCGATTTGCTAATCACTTACTTCCCTGAGCTATAAATGTAACTGACAGCTTTTTATTGAACTCGTTTCCACAAAATTGAAAGAAGTTATCGTTTACTTTACCATAGAACAAAAGTTTTCGATAATTTTCTATAGAATCAGATACTTAAGAGATTTTTCTTTTTAGAAACCTTTTATACAACAAAAAGTTATCGATAAATTATAGTCATCGGAAAGAAACAAGAAAATATTAGTTTGTAGTATTTAGTTCCATCGATAACTTTTTTGTATAGAATTATCGAAAAAAATTTATAAAAAAAATGTTTTGTATCGATAACTGTATTAATTGCTAACTTTGATTTAAAATAAAATATTCACAATATTTTTTTTTGTTTTTAAATAAAATTTATCGAGAATTTTCTGTAGAATCAAATACTAAAGAGATTTCTCTATTTAAAACAATTTTTTGCAACAAAAAGTAATCGATAAATTGAAGTTAACAAAAAAATTTTAAAAAGAAAAACTAAATTTTGTTTCGATATTTATTTTATAACGATAACTACATATAACGATAACTGTTATTTAAAGTTAACATTTAATCATAATAGTTTTTTTTATGGAATAAAAATTATCGAATATTTTCTACAGAATCAAATACTAATGAGATTAATCTATTTATCACATTTTTATACAAAAAAAATTAATCGACAAATTAAAGTTATCGAAAAAAATTACAAAACAAAAAAAATTATTTTCTATCGATAACTGTATCTATCGATAACTTTTATTTAAAATTAACATTTATTAAAATTTATAAAACAAAAAAAATTTTTTTCTATCGATAAATACCTATTATGATAAATTTAACATTTATTCATAATAAGTATTTTTATGGAATAAAAATTATTGAATATTTTCTATAGAATCAAATACTAACGAGATTTCTCTATTTAGAACACTTTTATAGAACAAAAAGTTATCGATAATTTAAAGTAATCCAAAAAAAAATTTTAAAAACAAAAGCAAAATTTTGTTTTGATATTTATTTTATAACAATAACTGCATCTATCGGTAACTGTATATATCGATAACTGTTATTTAAAGTTAACATTTATTCATAATAGTTATTTTTATGAAATAAAAATTATGGAGTATTTTCTATAGAATTAAATACTAACGAGATTTCTCTAAATATCACATTTTTATACAACAAAAATTAATCGATAAATTAAAGTTATCGAAAAAAAAAATTATAAAACAGATAATTTATTTTATATCGATAACCGTATCTATCGATAACTTTTATTTAAAGTTGGCATTTATTCATAGTGGTGTTTTATCAAATTTATCGAGCATATTCTATAGAATCAAGATTTCTATTTAGAAAATTTGTATGCACCACAAAGTTATCGACACATTAAACTAAAAAAAAAAAAATTATAACGAAAAAAATTTATATTTTGGTATTTAATTTTATCGATAATAGTTTTTTTATAAAAAAAAATTATCGAGAATTTCGTTTTTTTTTGAGAAATTAAAAATTTGCCCCAAATATTTTTATAGAATATTACTATGTAGTATTTTCTAGTTAATTCTTATTAAATTGTTCGGCTTAGATTCTTTTAAGAATGACACATTTAGTCCAGGCAGAAATCTAATCCTTATTAAGCCCATAGTTTATTTTTTTGTTAAAAATAAATTGGGACCATAAAATTTTTTGTTTTGTTGTAAGAAAATGATTTTTAAAAATTAATAAATTATTTTTTATATTTAGCCCATAGTGCATGCCGCTTTCATGCATTCTTTCTTTGATTTCTATCTATTTATTTATTTATTTATTTATTTTACATATTATTACACTTTTTTTAAAATCCATAAATTTTTTTTTCATGATTTAAAAAATCTTCGACCCATAGTAAAAAGATTATTAACAAAAAAAATTAATAAACTTCAAGCGAAATCAATAATTTTTACTTAAAATTAGAGCTGGTCTCAAAAGAAACACAAATTGCAAAAATCAGCTTTGAACAGCTGCAAGAAGGTATTGTAATTTATGGAAAATTAGAAACGGTATTTAAAAATTTTTGAAAAAATTTTTTTAAAATTATATTTTTTTAAATATTTGCAAAAAAAAAATATTTAAACTTTATTAATATCCTGCAATAACTTTGCACCACATTAAAATAATACAGTGCCCATAGTGTTAAAAACTTTTAAAAACAAAATAATTTTTTATTACTTTCATGATTTTATTTTTTCTTTAGGGGCCTGATTAGTTTCTCTGATTATTGCAAGCAGATTATTGTTGTTTCACTCTCCATTCTTCTTCCCTTTTTGTTTTCCCACATAAAAATGAATTAATAATTAAAGGTTTTATAATCCTCACACATGCACACTATACGTTTTAATGTTTATTACTATTTTATAAAGAAAATGCTTTTTATAACTTTCTATAGCATACTTTCTGGCTAATAACTTCTTTGCTTATATATATAACTTTTGTTATTAATTCAAGAAAGTCAATTTAATTTCATTTTTATTAAACAGCGATAAAAAGAATAACCAGAACAGACATAATTTTTTTTAATGATGTTGCAAACGACTTAATAAAATGTTATTTTTAAAATCAGCCGCCTAAAATTATGCAAGCAAGAGTAATTGGGATGCACATAAATTGTAAGAAATATACAATTTGTAAGAGCATTCTTTATATTGTATTAATTTGTTTAAGTGATTATTCGCAATTATTGCAAAGTGTTAAGGCAGTAAATGGGTATTTTATTTTATATATTTGCACAATGGGTTGGCTTATAAATTATTATTGTTATATTTTGTTTTTAATTGGCCTTTAAAAAGTAATATTAAATGGCATTATTTCGTTGAGGGGTATATTTTGAGTTCTTTTTAAAAAACAATTTGCACATTGGGCGAGATTTTATTTTTAAATCTAGTTTTAAATTAGAAATTGGTCTACCTTTGTGTTTTTTTTAATTGGGCTTGTATAGAGAAAAGGGATTGATGAATTTAATTCTTTGAAGCATGACTTAAGCTTACTATAGGCCATTGTTACTACCTACCAATACTACAAGGCTTGCTTGCTCAGGACTTCTGTGGTAAAGGTTAAAAATTTTATTAATAACATTAAAAATGTTCAATTTTTCTGGCGTGTATTTTTAACATATTTAAGAAAAAAAACGAAAATCTGCACAATGGGTCAATATACAGCAAAATGGCTGAAAAATTATTTCTTTTAAGTGTCTCAAATATATATTAAACCTCATATTTAAAGACATTTTAGCTTTATAATGGTTTAGGATATTTTGCACAATGGGCTAAACTTGTATATTACGGTTTAAAAATTTTAAATTACAACATTTAAGTATTTTTCTATGATGCAGAGTGGATCGCAATCGAAGCATTTTGGTTACAAATAAGCAAAATTTCTATGGCCGTGAAGTATTTAAAATGAAAATTATTATTTAATAATTAAACCATTAAGCACTGGTGTTATCGCAACTTTCTCCATGATTTTTGTATAAATTTTTTGTAAGTGTAGAATATTCGAATTTTTAATATCGAAAAACAAATTTTTTTAGAATTGAATTTTTTTTAGTTTTTAAAAATTTTTTTTATATTTAAATAATATTTTACTAAATCGACCCATTGTGCAAAAGCTGTTTTAAGTAAAACTATTATAATTCAATTTAAGTTTGATAGAAAAACAGTATTTTATAAAAAAGAACAAAAGATGTTTAAAAAATTTTATAATGACTTCAGAATTTAATCAATCGACCCATTGTGCATAATTAAAAAAGGCTAAATTTATCAGTTTTTTTATTTTAATTTGATAGAAAAACAGTATTTTATAAAAAAGAAAAAAAGTTGTTTAAAAAATTGTATAATGACTTCAGATTTTAATCAATCGACCCATTGTGCAAAGTTACAAAAAGCTAGATTAATCAGCTTTTTTATTTTAATTTAATTTATGCTTTATTAATTAATTTTTAAAACTCTATTATTTATAAAAATGGTTTTATACACAGTGGGCCTAAATTTTAGAAAATTAAAAGAAAAAAATTTTAGGAAAATTATTTTTTTTAATCTTTCTTTAAAAAAAAACTAAATAATTAAAAAAATATTTCACTGTGGGTAGAGAATTGTTGGTTTTTCTTTAAATATTAAAGACAAAAAAAATTTTTGTTGGTTTTTTGTTGTCCTTTAATGGGATTTTATTACTTAGTATTAATATCACGATCGATAAGCTTAACATTTTTTCAATTGTAATTGTTTACTCTTTAAGAAAGTGTGCACTATGGGTAAATTTTAGAAAATTGAAACCAAAATTTTTTTTTTTGAAATTTTTCTTTTAAAAAACTAAATAATTTGAAAGAAAAAATATTCCACCGTGGGTAGAGAATTGTTGGATTTTCTTGGAATATTAAAGGCAACAAAATTTTTGCTTGTTTTTTATTGTCCTTGAATGGGGTTTTATTACGTTAAGCTTAAATTCTTTTCAATTGTAATTGATGACTCTTTATGGAAGTATGCACTATGGGTCCGGCTTTTAGTTGAAATATTAAAAAGTTAATATTTTTCTTGTTTTTTTAACACCATTTTTGATATAATGAAATATTTTTTCTATTTATTTATTTTACAAATTCTTTTTGTTTTTATGGTGACAGTGGGTTAAAAACAATTTTTATATAACACATTTTGTATACAAAAGTTTTAATATTATTTGAAGTGCTACTTTTTAAGAGATTTATAATGATGAAACTAGAAGATGCCCCTAATATTACATTTAACTCGATTATTTAAAACAATTTTCCAGAATTTTCTGGACTGTTAATGTTAAAAAAATAAATTAAAATATTTTAAAAAATGTATGCACTATGGGATGTTAAAAAATTTCAAAGGAATAAGTAAAATGGTTTTAGCTGTTTCTTTAAATGTGTTTCGAAAGGACAAACTGTTGCATACCTTATCATGTGTATAGTTTGTTTGGCATATTTTAAGGGGTTTCAAGCAGATGTTTTAATTTCATTGTATTTTAGCACCCGATAGAAAATTTTGGGCTTTTAAAATTAGTAAATAAAACCGAATTACATGTTTGAGTAATCTAATGAAATTTAAAATTCTTTTTGTGAAAATTAAAACACCGCCTAAAATAAGGCAATGGAAATGAATTGCCAAATAAGAAAATTATAAAATTCATTCATTATAAATATGAAAATTAGAACTAACACATTTGCAAACAAATGACAGCTAAGGAAAAAAATTCATTCATGAAAAAAGAAGAAATTCATTAAGAAAAACTTCCGTAAACTTTTGGGAGACGGCAACAAAGCTTTGAAATAATTAAAGGGGTTTATTTTATTAGGAATAGTTTTCTGTTTTTTAAATTTCAGAGAATTTGTCTTAATAATTTAAAAAATAAAATGAGGCAATAAATACAAAAACTTGAATACGTACTAATTTTAAACGGCGCATGCTTTGTTAAATCCGCAATTTTGAGAGTTTCGTAATTTAAAGAAATTATTTATTTGTTTTTTTTTTGTAAATTTTTGTTTTCTTTAAAATGCAAATTTTAAGGTTTTATGTGTTATAAGTGAATATTTTTTTTTTATAATTTTTTCGCTTTAATTTAGGAATTTTGTTTTTGTAAAATATTAATAAATTTCAGCTTAAAAATATGCTTTAGTAAATAAATTATTTTTGTTAGTTTTATGGGGTTTAAGGTTTGTTTAATATTGAGCCACAAAAATTGTAGCACTTGTTAACATCAGCTAAAATAATGCACACACACACACACACAAACACTCAATAACACTAACACTCTACACACGTTTTCTAAGCCTAATAAATATGAAATAAATAATTAAAGCATACTCTAAGGATTAATTTTTTTTTGTTAAGAAATTTTTAGGGTTTTTTTTTTTAAACTTTAAGTTATTTAAACGTTTTTCTTAAGGGGGGCTTAAAAATATTTTAAACTCTTTTGAATATTTTCTTTGTTATATTTAACGGCTCAAAGCAGGTGTTTAGTTAACGCGTTTCATTTAACAACTGAATCCTTTTAAGCTGCAGCAAAATGCTTTTGGTGCGTATTTTTACTTTATCATGTGTGTGTGTGTGTGTAAAAACTCTTAATACCAGTGAGAGGATTTACTACTAAAAACAACATGTGTCAAAGTATCTTAGATTTTATGCTCTGGTTTCATTTCCAAGAGTTTGTTTTTCATATGTTTATATGTCAAATTATCCTTTTCTTTCTTTTTGCTTCTTTTCGTTTCTTTTCTGTTCGCTTTTGTTTTTAATTTTTTTTGTAAAATTTTCCGCCTAATGCGCGCGCATTGTTTTCATACAAATTTTTGTGTTTGTATTCTTTCTTACGTTTAACCTATTTCTTGATTTTTGCCTCTTTTATAGGTTAGTTGTGATGTTGTTGTTGTTGCTTTTGTATTTGGAATTGAAATTTGAAGTGTGTCATTGTTATCATGTGTTAGAATTTTAGTAGTTAACACTGAGTGTTTGGTTAAGAAGAAAGAGAAAGTTAAAATAAAATTGGAAATGTGTCAAATAACTTGGCCAAATGTCATCATTAGTTTACTTAAAGAAAATTAGAAAAAAAAGAAAGAAAATGCAATAACAGGGTGTTTCTAAAAAATTTCATACGTTTAAGCGAAATACGTTAGCTTGAACAATGTTTGACACAAAATACACAAAGAATTTTTTGGTAATTTTTATTTATGTTCGATTAACTAAGATTTAAGCTGTTTTGACGTATACAGGACTAAAAGGACAACTTCTAGAGTTACCCTCTTTAGAAGTAATAGTGTGGCAATCATCATTAAAAAATATTTTACTTAAACTACCTCCGATTATAAATACAAACGTTATCGAGAAAATTGGAATAGAGTTATTTACGAAGGAATATTGTGTTAATATTTTTCCATGTTATTTCCCTGGCGACTTTGCTAGTGAACACGGAATAAGACAGCGACAATTTGGTTTAGCTCTTTACAAAGCTACAAGTTCTCAAGTTTTCAATTCAGAGGGAGACTTAAATTGTAGGCATCAGTTAGTTAGAATCCTACAATATTGATACGATATATCCATCCAAACACAAACATGCACCTGTAAGTGCAAATAGTTGAGGTTCCACCTTAAAGCTATTTTTAAATTTAGCTGTTCTATTGTCTCCTGCAATGATTTAAGTTTTATTATTTTTTTTCGCTCGGCCCAGCACTCAGGGGCTATGATTCCCACTCATACAATGCATTGTACCAGAGGAAATTAGGTTATGGGGACGACGAAAGAGGGAGTAGTGTTTGTGGATATTCGATTTGAATTTTCCTTCGTTGAAAGTGACAGGAAAAACGTCTGGCGGGAGTTTATTCCACACACGAACTTTTTTGCTAAAAACCGTATTCTCCCTTTAATGCGTAGTGCGATTCTCTGGCCAACTGGCCACAAATGGATGCGCTCTCAACGAAAATCGAATCAACCGCAGAAACGTACGAGTTTAGGGAACAGGTTCCCTAATTTCATTAGAGCACTTACCAGTGTAATAACGATAAATCAGTAAAATACAACCTACATTGCGTCGCTGCTCTAGAGAATCAATAGTCTGATACTCTATCGTCTTGCATTGCTTTCTCCTGTACGCGGTCGAGCAACTCCAAAAAAGACTTTGGAAAGCCGGCCCATACAAGACAAGGTAGTATGAATAGTACGAAGATCGAATGGAGCGAAGAATCTCTTACACCGTTTTAGAAAATCGAAGCACTTGAAAGCTTCTTTAAATACTCGAAAAATGTATTGACCATTGAACATCACACTGAATTTTCATGCCAAGAATATCAAGAGTGTCCGATTCCGCAATCACCCATAGTAACAGGTGCAGCACCGTTTTCAAACACAAGATCTATGCGTAAACATGCAACATTGCGTCTTACGAGTATTTAAATTGACTCTATTCGCATGATCCCATTGGAAGATTGTTGCGAGTTCGTGATTGAGCGTATCGGTCACGTTCCGCCTTTGCAACTTATCTCCAACTGGTTTGGTCTATTACAAAATAAATATGAATGACAAATGGTGCTATCGTCTGTGAAAGGTTGAAAGCTTGATAAAAAAAGGACTTTTAGAGAAATAAGAAATAGAGTAGAAGAAACAACGGAGCCTAGCGGTACCCTTGAAATAATCTTCAACTAGTCTGATGAACTCCCATCTATAACAATTCGTATAGCGCGGTTGCTGGGAAATATATTCGATATAAATCTGAAAAAATTATCACCGACACCAAAAGCACTTTATCAAACGCCTTGAAAATATCTGAAGCCACCACCTTACTCTCTCTGCAATAACGTGATAAGATTTACATATGTACCTGGCTATGGAGTCTTAATCAGATGGTGGTCAAACCGCTGGGAATGAAAAGCAAACGTCATTCACGCCCTAGGAAGACGAAGACTAATTCTAGCAACAGGTCTCTCCTAGTTGCAACTTTGATGATTCCAGAGCAGGGCTGCAAACCACCACTCCTTGCTGATGAGCTGGAGACTTGCCAACTCCTGTCCAGAACACATGTCTAGCCTGCTCACTGGATCTAGGAACATTCCACCAGGTAGGTGTTATTAAAGGTGAAATGAACCTAGCCACCATATAAAACTGACCTGTCTGTTATGGGGCCGCGAAACCACAACCACCACGATACTCCCGAAGGGCCCACCTCAATAATCAGTCAAAAAAACAGCTAAATGCCTAAAGAGACAAATAGCGAAAACTCTGCGGGCTACTGATTCCCGTGGAAATAACGTGCAGTTCCCAGTTGACCCCTGCTGCCTTCAGGGGACTGAACTCCCTTTTACCCCCAGTTGCACAGGTCTAAATAGACAAGTATTCTATAAAGACCTCTCTGCAATGATGTTTGCTGTTGCACCATTGTTCCGACAGGAAAGTTAGCAAATCGATAGTAGAGCGCCTTCTATGGAAACTATACTGTCAGTCGCCAAGTAAGTTGTTGGACTCACGGTACCTCGAAAAATGAAAATTAATCAAACTTTCCATCACTGTAAAAAGAAAAGAACAAATTGCAATTGGGAAGTAATTTTCAGCTCTATTAGCCTCACCCTTTTTGGGGGATTGTCACTTTGGAAATTCCTCGTCATTATACACGGCGCATTTTGCGTAAGGAGATCATTTTGAAGCCTTACAAGCTTCAACTGGTGCAGCATTTGAAGCCGACCGACCATTCATACATTCACATTCGCTCAATTCATTCAGAAACAATCGGCTGGGTTTTCTGAAAAAATCATTTCCTAAGACGAAGCCCATTTTGAGTTTCCAAGGTATGTCAATAAGAAAATTCTAGAGTAATTATTGGGAAGCCTTTGCATGCTCAACGTGTTACTGTGTGAGGCCTGGGGGCGTAAATGAGGCGTTTTTGCCGAAGATGAGGCAACATGAATACGCCATCGCGAGTTGGCCTATTATTGGCGACGTGGAAATCACTGACATGTAGTTTTAATAGGACGGTGCCACATGTCACGCAGCCAATGAAACGATCAATTTAGTGCAAACAAAATTTTCCGATCCCATAATTTCACAACCATCAGCATTTAAGTAGCCAGCCAGATCGTGTGATTTA
Organism: Trichopoda pennipes; assembly: GCA_030448955.1. NCBI lineage: Eukaryota > Metazoa > Arthropoda > Insecta > Diptera > Tachinidae > Trichopoda > Trichopoda pennipes. Next base: position 1,629,294 of record JASKUP010000056.1, on the reverse strand, counting down.
AGACCGCAGGGTTACTTTTTGGGGAACTATGTTAAGAACAGTGTCCATAGGGAGCTAATCGCTTTAAAACTTAAAATCCGTGATGTAATTAACGAAGTAGAACCGCCATTTCGCTAAAAAAGAGTTTAGAAATAACGACATCTCTCAGCGTGGCCGCGGTGGACATTTGCCAGGAGTCATTTTTCATTCATAATTGCCGAACTTTTCTTTTCGTAATATAATAAAAAATTTTAATAAAATATTTTTCTTTTAGACAACTTGTTGGAAAACCCTTTACAACCAAGCAAGAAGAATAGGAAATCCCTGCTCAAACGTTTGATTGAAATCATTCGATTTCAACTAATCCCGAAGATCCCCTCACTAACTCAACTTGTGGGTAACATTATTGAATAACTCAGATCACTTAATGTTAACTATACGCGTGATATCAGCACTAGCTCATCCTAATTGTTGTTATATTATCAAATGATTGAAAAATAAAAAGCATCTGAAATTGTGGGGATGAATAACAGAGGTGTGAGAGTCCTCTCTCGTAAAGGCAGACAGTTCTTAACAGGAGTTATATGTTCTTCTCTTAAGGAATCTAAATGCATTCCGTTTAAGAATGGGACTTCAAAATATCCCTTAAGACAAGTTTATTAAAAGATCTTCGCTCAAGGGTAATTTCAAACCCTCATGTTAAAATTCTTCATACGGAACATTTTAAAAGAGTTAAAACGTTTCCAATACTTTTATGAATATTTTCCAGTGTTGGAAAATTTCCCTTACGTCGACGTGCTTTATTTTTCGTCACGGCTGCAAATAAAATTCTATTCAGGCTTGTAAAGAGTTTGCTTCTCATAAGAAATGAACTATTGCAGTGTAGTAGTGACCTCTAAGTTCATAATTCACAGTGACTTACAGCATGCTGTAGTACTCTGACGACTTAGGAACTAGGAGTAGGTAGCTCAAGCTGATATATTTAAAGGAAATAAGGCCGTACTTCTTTTAAAATGATGCTGCTCAGAACGTTACAGTCAATGGAGACTGCTATAGGGTCATGATTACTTACTTTTTGGTTCATCAATTAAAACAACAACTCTATTATTTCACTTCATCCGGTCTTCGTACTATTTATATCACCTATATTCCTCCAAAAATGTAATACAACTTTCATGTTTGGCCCTGCGCTCGAAAGCCTGTTTTGCAGTTGCACGACCACGTACAGGAGAGGACCAAAAGGGTCATTGACAGTAGGGTATCCCACTCTATTGATGCTCTAAAGTATCGACCCAAAGTGGGGTGTATTTCACTATTTTATCGCTGCTACAATGGTAAGTCCTCTAATGAAATTAGGAAACTGTTCACGTTAATCGAACGTTTTCGCGTTTAACTCGATTTTCATCGAGAGCGCATGCATTTGTGATTGACTTTTCAGTGAGGCGTACTACGCATTATTGGGAAAAAGCGTTTTTTAGCAGAACGATCCGTATGTGGAATAAACTCCCTACAGAGGTGTTTGCTATCACTTTCAGCCCCCCGGAGGTATATTGATATATCTTAATGGAATCTCACCATCATTACATGTGTCACTGGTGGTAAAAGGGAGTCTATTCCCCTAAAGGCTAGCAGGAGTCAACCGGTTAACTCCATTTTATTTCCACGGGAATCAGTAAGCCTCAGAGTTCAGCTCTTTAGCTGTTCTCTGACAGATTATTGAGGTTGGCCCTTTGGGAGTATCGTGGTAGTTGTGGTTTCACAGGATCATTTGCTTTTGACTTAACACAGGGTGAATGATCCAAGTACAGTGAGCATGCTGTCATGTGTTCTGGACAAGAAGTTGGACAGTCTCTGACTCTTAAGTAAGGAGTGGCGGTGGCAGCCTGCTTCAAGCTCTCGAAGTTGCAAGAGTGACTAGAAGATATATGTATTCGATGGCTTACTAGGGCGAGGTGACATTACATATCATGCAAGTGGTTGGATCCACCACCAGGTTATGGCTCACACAGCTAGGTAATGGTGTAAGTCTTATCACGCATCTCACTTTCAGTGTTCAAATTGAATGCCCAAAGACTTTTCTCCCTTTTTCCTCCTCCCCATAACCTAATTTCCCAGATCTGACATAATGCCTAACATGTGTAGGAGTCACCTCCTAAGTGCTGGTCCGAGAAAAAAAATGTGCAAACGCTGTGATTTCAATAAGAAAGCGCAACATATCTCAGGGCCACAATTAACTTGTTAAAGGAAACGGGTGGTTACCGCACAGTTTTACGTTTCGGACCAGTGATTGGCCTTCAAGATCATGGGATTAAACACCGCTAGACTATTTTCTGTGCGTATATGTGAAATCGCTATTCTATATCGATAAGCCCAAAGGGATTCGCCGATGTTGTACTCAACATTTGTCGCGTTATTGCCTATATATGGCCGCAAATGTTGGAATAAGTCAGGGGACACCAATCTTGGAAAAAGCCCAGATTAGACTACGTCCAAGCCAGCGGTGGCAGCCATATGCCACAAGTCATATTTAAATTTTAAGGACACAAGATTATCTTTCGAATAAATTAAATTTCCTATCAATTTTCATAATTATTCCTTATTTTATTCCATTTCAAAGTTCTATACCTCTATAAAAACACCCTATAATTCTATTTTAATTGCAACTTACTAAATGAAAATTTATTATTTTATATTTTTTAATATTTTAAATAATTAAAAGTGTTTTAAATATAATTTTTTTAATAACGCATTAAGGAAAGCAACTTTTAATATCCTTCAGCTTCTTAACAATCGTTTCCAAGCAATTTAATAATTTCGAAATTAATGTTCAGCCAAAGAAATTTTAATTTCATAATTTTTATGTTGGCAACATTTGGCCAGAACAAAATGAACGCGAACTTTTAAATTAACTTTTTACTTAAGACTTGTATTCGCATTAGAGGGCGTAAGCAAAGCAAAAGTTAATGCAGCTGCAAGTTTTAAACTTTTCAAAATGGAACAAATGAGAAGAAATAAAAATAAAACAATGTTTAAAACAGTTAAAAATAAGAAAATATTTTAACATTTATTAAATATTTTTAAGCGTGAAGAATTGCTCGTTTTAATAAACTTTTTTAAAACACAGCTATTTTCATTAATAATTTTAAAACCTTCAGGGCTTTATTTGGATTTCAGGGAAAATATTAATATTTTTTGTTTTAAATCTAAATGCAAAAGTTCTATTTGTTTCACTTTGATTTTCTTATTGAATAAATTAATTAATTTCGGATTAAATAATTTTTAATATAAAAAGTAAGTTTTGTAATAACTGCAATTAATGCCAATTAAATAACTCATAGCACTTGAAGAGTAAGTAGGCTTTACGTCTACTTAATGACGACTAAAAAGTTGATTTAACCATTTCCAAGCAGATAAAATTAAAAAAAAATTGATAATAATAAAAATATAAAAGCTTTTTTGGTGGCTTAGTTAAATTCCAAAAGTTTGCTAAATATTTTTCAATATAAAAAAAACTTAAAGTAAATAAAATTATTACTTTAAGCAGAAAGCTTTTCGAAAACTTAAATTCTTGCTTAATATTTTTATATAAAAAATCTTTTAAAGTAAAAAGATTTTCGAAAGCTTAAGTTGTTGCTAAATATTTTTATATAAAAATTCTTCAAATGCATTTCAGTTATTAAATAAAAAAAAACAGGTTTTCGAGAGCTTAAATTCTTGCTAAATAATTTTATATAAAAATTGTAAAATACATTTTAGTCAATTTTATGTAAAACGCTTTTCGAAAGCTTAAATTGCTGCTAAATAGTTTTATAGCTTTAATGGTTGTTATATAAAAAATTATAAAATATATTATAGCCATTTTTAAGTAAAAAGCTTTTTGAAGGATTAAATTATTGCAAAGTGTTTTAATACAAAAAATTTTAGAATAGTATTTATCAGATTTAAGTAAAAAGCTTCTCGAAAGCTTAAATTGCTGCTAAATAATTTAAATAAAAATTTTTAAAATACATTTCAGTAACTTTTAAGTAAAAAGCTTCTTGAAAGCTTAAATTATTGCTTAATATTTTTATATAAACAATTTTTTCAAGAAAAAGTTTTTCGAAGGCTTAAATTGTTGCTTTTTATATAAACAAATCTTAAAATACATATCAGTCATTTTTATAAAAAAAGTCTTGGAAAGCTTTTATAAAAAATCTTCAAATATATTTCAGTAATTTTTAAGTAAAAAGCTCCTTGAAATATTAAATTTTGCTAAATTATTTTATATAAAAAGTCTTAAATTTTTGTAATTTTTAAGTAAAAATCCTTTCGAAAATTTAAATTATTGGAAAATATTTTTATATAAAAAATCTTTAAATACATTTCAGTAATTTTTAAGTAAAAAGCTTTTTGAAAGATTAAATTATTGCAAAGTATTTTTATATAAAAAATCTTAAAACACATTTTAGTCAGTTTTAAGTAAAAAGCTTCTCGAAAGCTTAAATTGTTGCTAAATAATTTTATATAAAAACTCTTAAAATACATTTTAGTAATTTTTAAGTAAAAAGCGTTTGAATTATTATTTATTATTAAAAATTACTGCCAAAATTTGGTTTAATAAAATTGATATGCTTACTGGCGATACTTAAAAATTGTGATTTCTATTCGAAAAATTAAAAAAAAGCTGTACACTAACTTACAAAAAAAAAAATACAAAAGCTTTTTGGTGGTTAGCTTAAAGGGCAACATATAAATAAATGTGTTTTTTATTAAAAATTATCACAGTGAAAGGCTTTTCGAAAATTAAAATTTTTTTAAAGAAATTCGTTGAATAAATTGGGAATGAAAATTAAAAAAAAAAGCTTTTCAAAAATAGCAATAAAGATTTTGCTCTCTTAAAGATTTTTCTCTGAAATATCTTTCTTTGAATGATTTTTTCCAAAGCAGTTTAGAAGAGACAATTTTAAGCCCGATTAAAATTGGTAAATGTAAAGAGGAACTGTAATTTAATCTATTGTTTAAATTAAACTTTTATAGACAGCAAGTATTGAGAAATAACTTACTAACTAACTAACTGCTAGAATAAACAGATTTGTTAACTTCGATACAGTTGATAAGATCTATAAATTTTCAAAGTACGATCGTGAAAGTGATTTAATAAACGTATACTTTGTACTTTCTAGGTATTAATCATAATCCTGTAGTGATATTTTTTAGCAACATATATTTTCTGAAGACTCATAAAAGCTCTCCCGCAGTTTTATGATTAGTCTTTTTAGGAAAAATATTTAAAGGAATAAAGAATACATTTAATAGAGAAAATACTTGGCCATTCATATTATTTAAAGAATTTGGTTAATTTATTGCAGCTTTTTAAAAAAAAGCTTAAAATATTTTTTTTTTAAATTGATAAAAGTTTTATTTCATAGAAAAGTCTTTAACTGCATTCTTGTGCTTAAAAATTAGACCGCTTATATAACTTTTTGTTGTTTTACGAAAGCCTATTTAAGCATTAAAGCTTTTGCTAGTAACGTGAAGAAAATTTGATTCTGCTGCTTTCTTTGAGAGAGTCAATCAATTGTGCGCTGTGTACGGAAAGCTGGTCTTTTAAAATGCCGTAGACAAATATCAAGAACGTGGAGGTTATTTGATATCGCCAAATTAAAAAATTCTACGACCGGGAAATTTAACATACAATAACTAAATTGTTTGGGTGGGTGAATTGCTTTTGGCGAAGTCTTGCTGAAAGGTTGCTGATGTCTACATTAACCAATTGTGCTTACAAAATTTTATTTAATATGGTTTGATAGGGCAGAGAATTCACTGTGACGGGAATTTCTTGTTTATTTGCGAAAGAAATACAGACCGATCATGACGCCTAACCACAAACTGCAGCAAATCATCATTTTCTGTGGATGTGATAGTTTTTTAAGGACTGTTTATGTAATTTGTGAGGCTCATGTTGGACATTTTTGTTTGTTTTCATAAACGCCTTATTTAAAGCGAGTCTCATCACTAAAAACGATTCCGGTAAAAAATGTGATTAAATTAAGGACAGTTGTCTTAGAAGCTGCCTGATTAAGAGGAAAAGCTGTACAAAAAAAATTTTCACAATTAAAATTCTTAACTCATATAAATGCAGCATTCCACGCTATATTCTCCAATATTTTTTTTTAAATAAATGTCAAAGGCTGGGAGTTCAATTCCCGAAATTATTATTGTTTGCAGACTGTTAACTTCCCAACCTCAAATTTGCCCCACCGTTATATGTCTTAATGATGACTTTAAAGTTTATGGAACTTTTAATAAAAATTTATAGCATTTTTTTCCTGAAAGCTTTAAAGCTTTTCGTATAATAAAAAGTCTAGCATTTTTAATATAAAAATGCTTTTCGTTTATTTTATAGATATTTTGTTAAAAACTTTAAAAGTCTTTAATATTTTTTTCCTACAGAAACACTTAAGATGACGCTTACAGCTCATCACTTCTGTGAAATTATTAAAATATACAAAAAAAAATACGGTAAATGGTGTTCTGCTGTGGCAAGTGTTTTGAAAATTACTTTTCTATTTACTAACTTAACTATAAATATATATATATGCTTCTTCTTATTCTTCTTTTTCTTCTTTCTTAATTGGTGGCATTTATTTTCCCCCACAGCTTGTTGTTGTGCCAACTATAAAATATTAAGTCATAATAGTGTCTAATAACACATTAAAATTAAAACTTTGCAGCAAAATTATTAAGTGTTCTTGTGCGAGCGTGCGTGGCATGGGTGGATATGAATGAAAAGCTAAGGAAAAAGTTTTTCTTTTCCAAACAAAACATCTGCAGTTGATTAACAGGTGTTTGTGACAGGAATTATGCACAAGAAGTGAGGGGGCGCGTTAAATGACTCATAAGAGTCATTAAGAAAACAGAGAAAAAAAGGTTTAAGTAGAATAAAGTAACAATTAAGTTTTAAATTGGGAATTGAAAAACTTTTCATACAAGTGGCAGCTTTAAAGCTTTTTTTTCTTTTAATTAAATTAAATTAACACTAGAATTTAAATCACTAACCTGTTTGAGTGCTGGAGTCAAAAAAAGTGCTGGTAGTTTCTACTGTCATAGTGCCAATAGTGCCATCAATAATTTGAGCACTAGAGTCACGGCGTCCACGATAACTGAAACGAGTTTTTCTTATAAGTTTTCTTGTTCTTCTATGCAAGTTTTTTCGTAAACTTACCGACACACATCATCACTCTGTGAACTTTGACGCCTGAAATTGCGACAACGTATCATTTCTTCGGTGGTAGATTGTCGTCGAAAACCTCTTGCTATAAGAATCTCTTCTGTAGTCGATTGTCTTCTAATGGCCGGCCTACTGCTACCCTGCTCCACAACTGGTAGAGGTGGTGGCCGGCCACATGGACTGGCATCACGCGAGGAACAAATGCTGGTTGAATCAGGGGATCTAGAGGTGCGTGCAGCCGATGAACTTTGTCTTCTCAAGGCATGACGACGATGAGGACTGCCCTCACGCTCATGACTGCGATCGGGTGATAAGTGGGTGCGTGAATCACGTCTACCACCTCTTGAAGCACTGTCGGGACTTAAAGAATCCCTGCGTGAACTGCGTCTATTGCCCTCCTCTGGGGGATCTGGGCTAAGAGCCGGTTGTGAACCCCTTCGACCACCGCCTGGCAAACAACTTTCATCAAAAGCTGTGGCCTGTCTTTGTAAACGCTGCAGTCTGGGTGCTCTTTCTGGACTTATGCCAGCCTTGGAATCTCGACGATTGACACGACCACACTGAGTAGTAGAATCGCGTCTACCCTTAGGAGCTGTAGGGCTAGTGGCAGGTGGCGTCACTGAACTCATTATAATAGTAGGTGGTGGCAGAGCTTGGCATGATGAGTCGACCTGATTGTGAGAAGAATATGAGTAATTTGGCATAGAATCTGAACCAGAGCCAGCCGAGCTGGTAGAAGGACGTTGTTCATTACGGAAATTGGGAAATTCAGGAGCAGCCAGCGAATCTCTTTTCACTGAACTGACACCAATACGTGGTGGTGGTGGTGGTGGAGGTGTTGTTGAGGGTGTATAAGTACGACCAATAGAACTATCACGACGACTTGAATGATTACTTTCGCTAGAATCGCGACGAAAACCTCCCTGTTGCCATTAACAAATTGCGAATAATATTTACAAAATGTGAGTTATATTTACAAAGGAAATGTGAAAGAAATGAAAGGATGGCTTAAGCCAAGTTCTATCTGAATGCTAAAAAAATACTAAAACATTTAACAACAACTTACCTCCTTAGCCGGTTCTATAACCAAATTAACGGCCAGGAAATTTGGTTCATCGACTGTGCTCTCCCTACGATTCCAATGTTTTACAAATTCTGCTGTATTGGAGTCACGTCTGGTTCGTGTACTACGCAAGCCAGATTCAGCACTTGATTCTCGTCTTTTACGTGGTGCTGGGTAAGTGGGACCACCAACACTGGTGGAGGCATCTGACACAGAGGTACGCCAAGGTAAACTGCGCGCTAAATCCGCCAAAGTTTCACGCCTGTTTAAGGGAGCCTTAGCATTTCTTTGAGGCTGAGAATTTTGATGCTTAACACCACCACTCCATTCTCTTAGCAGATCGGTTAGTTGAGCCAAAGAACTGCGCCGACGTCGTGGCAGACCTAATTAAATTAAATTAAGGATTATGACCAAAAATATATTGAAGGAAACTGTAGGCAAGAAAATGTACCTGGCGGTGGTGAAGTGCTAGGAGGTGTATTGATTTGTGCCGCAGAATCTCTTCGGCCACCCAGTCGCTGTCTGATGGTGGACTCTTCTAGCTGTTTTTTGTTTAATAAAATTCAAGTGGTTTTTTAGAAACAAATAATTTTGTTTGATATTTTATATTATAATTACCTGCTCTCTTACTAGATCATCCCAACCATTGCCGCCTGACCACACCAGTCCCACTTGGTGAGACATTATTGGCAGGTTGCAAACAAAACATACTGCTGTCATCGTCCTAAAAATTCATTTTTGTGTTTTTGTTTTCGGTTTACAATAAGGGAGAGCAAGAAAAGAAGAGAAAAAAGAGTCATGCCACAAAAAATGACTTTCATTAATTTTGTTATTGTAATTTATAGCAAAAGAGCAGTATTTTTAAAGTTTCTCTTTTCTCTTTTACTTTTAAAGAGCAAGAAGGCGTAGAAACACCATGCATGCATGAATAAATCAAAGTTATTTTGGGAAACAAACAAGTTCCAGATGTAAGCATACTAGATCTATTAACACATACTACAGTTTAGTAAATGATTAATAAATATTTTATGTTAAAACAAATTAAAGGAAAAATATATTATTTAAAAATTAATAATTTTTAGTACACGATTTTCAAATCATAAAAGTGGAAAAACTTTGTATAATTAAATATTTTCGATTTTAAGTTTATGAATTAAGCTTAAGTTTATAAAATTTTAAGTACTAAAAATTTTTCGTACTAAATTGTTAAAAAATATACATGCTTTAGTACATAAAATTTCTTCTATGTATATATTTAAATTAAACAAAATATTGTGTACTTAAAAGTATTGAAATAAATAAGTATTGAAATTGTTAGGTAGCAAAAATTTTTAGTACTAAATTTTTAAAAATAAATTTTCTGTAAATATTTAAGGTATGCCTTAAATTTAAACAAAATATTGTGTAGTAAAGAGTATTGAAATTTTTAGGTACAAAATATTTTTAGTACTAGATTTAAAAAAAAATATAAATACTTTAGTACATAAAATTTTTTCTATGTATATATTTAAATTAAACAAAAGTATTGATATAAATAAGTAATGAAATTTTTAGGTATCAAGAATTTTTAGTACTAAATTTGAAAAAATATAAATACTTTAGTACATATAATTTTTTATATGTTTATATTTAAGGTATGCCTTAAATTTAAACAAAATATTGTGTACTAAAAATTATTAAAAGAAATAAGTATTGAAATTTTTAATACCAAAAATTGTTAGTGCTAAATTTTTAATAATAAATACTTTAGTACATACAATTTTTTTTGCTGTAAATATTGAAGGTATCTCTTAAATTTAAACAAAATGTTGTGTACTAAAAAGTTTAGGTACACATTTTGATACTTTAATAATTTTAGTACTAAAAATTTTGCTACATGGTAATATTTAATATATTTTTATATAAGTGAAGTACTAAAAAAAATGTATATTTAACACTATATATTTTTAGTACTAAAGTTTTTTACACTTTTTATGTAGAAATAATACTTTTGGAAAATAAAGCATTAATTTTAAGCTTTTGTCTGTTACTTCCAATATCGATGTATACTTTTGAAAGTGTTAATAATTTTTTTTTTAAAAATTGTGTTAATATAAATAATATTTTGAAATAAAAAATTTTTCTATTTGAGTAATAATAAATAACTAACTAGTTTTGTATGAAAAGAAATAATCTAAAATAGATTTAAAATATTTTTTATTTATTAGCCATAAATATTTTAGGTCTGCAATTTTAAAACAAAAACTGTTTTTGGTTAAAAGTTTAGTACCAAAAATACTAATTTCTTTAGATACTTGAATGCAAATTATTTTTTTTAATGGAAAATTTTTCTTACTAAAATTATTTATATAATTTTTTGTCTTGTAACAAGTACTAAATTTAAGCGATTTTAAAATGTGTTTTAAAAAATTTATTTTAAATGTCTTTAAATTTATATTAATTATTTTAAGAAAAAATTTTAAGTTATACAGTTCTAAAATATTTTAGTACTAAAATTTTTTAGTACTAGATATTTTAATAGTAGTTTTTCTGCTTTTAAAATTCGAAAGTTTCATAACTCACTTTGAAATATTTAAAAAAAAAATTAGCAATATTTTTAGTACAAAAATTTTTTTAGATTGAGATTTTAAAAAATCTTAGATTTTATTTCAACAGCAATTTAATTTGAAGCAAACTTTGTTTATTAATTTTTTTAATTTTCCAAAAATTTAATTAAAATAAAATTTTTCTTTGTCGAAGAGCTTAAATTTATTTAGTACAAAATAATATTCACAACACAAAACAATTTAAAAATAAAAAAAAAAAATGTTTTGAAAGACTGTTTAGAGCCTTTAGAACCTACCTTTGGTATGCTATGATTTGGAGCTGTGATAAAAGTTTCAAGGGTTTGTGATAAAGGAAAGCTGAATGTAACATTTTACAAAAAGCTTTTAAAGCTAAAACTAACAGAAAATGTTAAAAGTGGAAAAATAATCTTAAAGGAAGTTTAGGTTTTAAAAGCGTTTTACTCTTATAAGAGGCTTGCATAAGAAGAGCTTTTAGAGAGTTTTAAACAGGTTACTCTTATAATAAAAAGATTTTTTATTAACCGCTACAACATAAACAAATAAAATTAAAAAGGATAGAAATGATTACATTTGCACCAAAAGAAGGACAGTGAGACCAGACAATATAAAGATTTTATAAAAGAGATAAAGGAAAATAACATAATAAATACCAAATTAAAATTTTTAAGCCCAAAAAAATCTAAAGCAAACAAAGCTTAAGTTAAAGCTTTTGGTGTAAGAGTTAAACTGTTGGTTAAAAAATGTTTTTTATAAAAAGTAAAAATAAAAAAAGTTTATGGGTAGAAAAGCCAAAAAAAACTTTTAAAACATTTAACAGAAGTGCAATAACTAACGTTAATTTAAGCGTATAAAAGCTCTAAAATTAAATTTACTATAGAATCATGCTTAATATAATAAAATAAAAGATTTAAAAAAATTTATTAACTTTTTTCTTAACGCCGTCGAGGAGGGTTGATCCAAGGACATATATTGCCTCAGTTTTGGCATGGCGCATAATTGTTGTGGTTATAACGGCAGCGGTTTATTTAGAAACGGTTTTTCTTCTTTTGCTGACCAGGTTGTTAGCCTTTTCTAGTAGTTTTGTTTTTGTTTTAAAAGTTTTATCAACTGCTCTTCTCCTCCTCCTCCTCTCAACCAACCTGTTGCAATTTACTTTAACGTTTTTAAGGGTGATTTCTTTTTTCTTTCTCTTCTTTTACCTGAAATTGTTGCCTTTGTAATCTTGACATTTATACAAACACACAAACATATTGAGTTTTAATCAAAAAACTACAAAGTATTTTTGGGGGGAGGGGATTCTGTTTTTTTGTTTAACTTTTTTCTTGAGAGGAAAATAAATTTATATTTATTTTATTTTTTTGCTACACATTTAGACACACTGAAAAAAAAAGAAGTTGAAAATAAATTTAACATATAAAAATTTTGTCAAAATTAAAAATATTTTCTTTTTTTTTTTAAACAATATTTATCATAAAAAAGGGGGAAAATAGGGGGTTCTTGAATTTTAAACTCACTACAGCATGCAAGCAGTTCGGAAATGTAGTTAAGGCTTATTATTAATTTTTTTAATAATCAGATAATGTGCATAAAAAGCTGTAATAAATCTTATATAAAACTTTCAAAAGCTTTGATTTAAAAAAAACCGCCTTATTATAGTTTTATTTTTTTTAAGTCGGCTAAAGTATATAGTTTTATTTAATTTTTTAACTGGCAGGAACTTCTTCTTAAGCTTTTTGGAATTTTAAAAGAAAACTAAAGCTTTTAATTACAGGAAAGCGTTAGTTTCGCTTAAATTATTTTTCTAAATAATTCTTTCTATTACAAAAGATGGCGAGTTTAGTTAGTTTAAGCGAAAAATAATTTTTAAAAAGATTTTTTTTTGGTAGCATCAGTTTTTCAATATCCAGAGTTGTGTTATGTACAGAAGAGAGACAATTTTATTGGCTAACTTTCATTAACTTAAATTAATATGTCTGCAACATTTCGAAATAATAATAAAAAATTCGCAGAACTAATTGAAACAGTTATTTTAAAGGTCTAAATACTTTCTTTTAGGTTTTTCTTAATGTTTTTTTGCCACAAACAGCTTTTTAAAGTTGAAAATTTTAAGAAAAGCTCATATATTTACCAATCCAAAGTTTATTTAGGATGATTAAATATTATAATAAAAGTTTTTTTTTTTAATCCAAATCCATTTTCTAAACAAGTTTTTTTTTTTGAAAAAAAAAACTACAAAAATTTAATTATCTGGATCATAAAAAGCTCAAAGCCAGTTTTTATGGCAACAATTATTTAACAAAATTGTTTTTTTAGTATTTAATTGAAAGCAATGATTTAAACTTTTTGTGAAAGCAGTTTAAAGTTTTTTTTTTAGCGGGATTATTAAGAACAAAATATTTATTTGCTTAATAAACAAAAAATATTTCACATTAGAAGCTTATAAGAGCTTTTTATTAAATATGTATATAAAAGAGTAAAGGCTTTTAAGCTTTTTGTGTATTATTTTTTTTATAATTTTTACGTTTTTTAAACGAAAATTATTTAAGGTAAATTTTAAAATTTTTTTTATATAAAAATATTTTTTAAAAAATATTTTTAATTTTTAATTTTAACTATAAAATTGTGATTTTAATATTTTATAAATTTTGCAAAATAATTATTTATTAAATAATTGGGGAGTTTCAAAAAGAATAATTTATTAAATATTTGGGTTAAAAAAAAAATATTTAAAAATTTTTTGAGCTTTTTAGAACCATTTTCTTAGCCAATATTTTTTTTTAAAATAATAATTATAGCCAATTTATATTTTTAATATTTTATAAATAATGTTTTTAGGTAAAGCATTTTTATATAAAGTAAAATATAAATATTATTTTTATATTCCATGTACATCCACACCATTTGGTAGCATCTTTAAGAAAAGAAATTTTTCTAAATTATTGTTTTAATTGGAAATTGATTTTTAAAATTGTAAATTATTTTTTTTTAATTATTTTATGCAAATCTGGCGCTTAAAAAAATTACGTATAAATATTTTTTGTTTGATTGTTATTATATTTTCGACCTGTTTTTCAATAAATAAGTATTAATTTTAATAATGGTCTTTTTAAATAAATTTAACACGTATATTTTCTTTCAATATAACTTGGAAAGCTTCTTCTTAATTTTTATAAAAACAATTACAAATTAAATTAAAAACAAATTAATTTTTAATAAAACAATTTGAAAAAAATTTTTTTGTCAATTTTTTTTCAAAAAATTTCCTGTAAAATCTTTCCAAGGGAAACGAAATATTGAAAGAAAATATTCGTGTTAAATTGATTTAAAAAACCATTATTATGATTACTACTTATTTATTTAAAATATTTTTTTTTCCTTTAAATTTTTTTATTTTTAAAATTTCCTTTTTTTGTACAAAATTTTTAAAATCATTACATTCTTTGTCTGAGCTGTTGTCAAAAAAACACTTTCTTTGAGTAACAAGTATTTATTTTTAATTAGTTTACGAAGGAATTTTAAGTAATTTAGGGTCGCCATGTAACTTGTTGTTAATCACTTATTGCAATGAACGTGAAAGGAAATATAAAGAACTCACTCACACTTAAGTAATAAAAAATAATACTCTTGGAAAGCGTAAGCATTTGTGGTATATAAAAAAAATAACTTGAAAGCTGGATAAGTTAATAAAAATTAAAAATGAAATTGTTATTCTTGTGGCGTGATGTTGTGGAGGGAGAAAAGTGACAAGGTGAATGCCCATATTAAGATCAAACATCAAATTAACATACCGCAAAAAAGGAAAGTTAACAAACTCATTTAAAATGGGTTGTCAGCCAAATATATGTTTAATATTCTCCCCGCCTCCTGGCAATACATCATGCCACGAAGGACAATCAAGCTCTCAAAAAATGGATTTATTTTTGAAAAGTTAAGACACCAGCGAAAAGTAACGAAGGTAAGCGAAAGGAAACATGTAGGGGAACAATATTTTTTTACAGTCACAAAAGGTCAAAGGCATTGAAGAACCCAATAAAATTTGCATAATTTATTTTAAGCAACTTAAAGCTTTAAAGTTTTCTACTAAAACTTTATTCACTTCATTGAATTATGACAGCGAAGGTGTTCTATTTTATATTTGCTTTTGGGAAGTATCAAAAAAAAAGGAAAATATGAATTTATCCCTGACTAAGATGTCAGCGGAAATTATTTTGCTGTTAAGATTGATTTTTCTTAAACCATTAAATATTTGTTGAAATATTTTCTTTACGCATTTTTTCTATTTTATTTCATATTAAAAAATACACTCACTTTCATATCATTTGATATTCAGGCTATTTTCTCTATTCATGCGACATCAAATGAATAGAGACAACAACAGAGCAAAAAGAGAAAAAGAATAAAAGACATCATTTTCCAGATTTTTGACATATTATGTCAACAATTTCTTTATTTTTCTCTTTTTTTTTTGAGTTTGTCCATTACAAACATCAGTTTATCGCCAAGTTATCTTTTTTCCACTCAACGAAACTTTTAAGACTTTCCACGTCGGTCCCCTAGAATTTCAAAATCTGTTGGATTAAATGGTGGTGTGTGTGTGTGTTGACAGCGTGTGACTGAAAGTTTGTGGATGTGATATCAACAGAAATAACAACCAGGAAAATCGTGAAAAATAAAACGTGATTGGCATGCAAAATGTCTGCTTAAATTTCTTTAGCCGTTTGACGTGTCACACTGAAAGTGAAATTATATTGATACAGTCGAAGAAGGATAAAAATAAATTTGTGTTATTAACAGAAAACAAAAAAAAAAACAACAAAATAGAACCCTAAGAAAAATTAAATAACCAAACATGATTGAAGAATGTTCCAATTTATTTTTAAACTTAATTTTCCAAAGAAGAAAAATAATTTATTGCCAAATGCAAATTTGTTGTCTAAACTAATTTCCAAGAAATAAAAATAAATAAATTTAATTATTTTTGGACCCAATAAAAATTAAATGTAAATTTCGTTATTAACTGAAGTCTTTAATCTAGTTCTAAGTCTTTAAATATTAAAGTTCTAAAAATAAAATAATAACAAATAATAAATTTCGCCAACTTTCCTCTAAGCCTGTGTAATTTAGCCTTCTAGGTCTAACTCATTTTTTTCTACAGCTTAATCTAATTTCATTTCTACCGTCCAACGTAGTCGTTAGTCTTCAGTATTCTATTTAATCCTTACCCTTGTATAATCTGTTATTTAGGGTCTATTTCAAACTAGTCTATAGAGTTTAGCACGTCTAGGGAGTTTATACAAATTTCTAGAGTGTAGTCAAGTTTAGTCTTGTATTTAAAGAGTCTAGACTAGTCTCTATACTCAAATCTAATTTTTAGAGGCTAGTCTAGTTTCCAGAGTCTAATGTAGTCTGTAGATTCTACTTAAATTTGGACTGCTATCTAGAATGCAGTTTAGTTTAGTCTGAAGTCTGTTCCAGTATCTAGAGTCAAGTCTAGTTTATATAATCTTGTCTCTAGAATTTGGTTTACAGTCTAGTCTAGTTTCTAAAATTTAGTCTAGTCCCAAGATTCTAGTCTCTACAATCTACAGTATAATCCAGTTTAGCCTTTAGATCCTAGTGTAGTCTCTAGAGTTTAGTCTAGTTTCCAGGCTCTAGTCTAGCCTCTAGAGTTTAGAAAGCTGTTATTAGAATGTTGTCTAGAGTCTAGTCATTAGAATCTAGTCTAGATTTTAGTCTCTAGGATCTAGTCTATAGTATAGTCCATAGTCTAGTTGATAGAGTAGTCTCGAGGATGCAGTCTAGAGTTTAATCTCTAGAATGTAGTTTAGAGTCTAGGCACTGAAGTGTAGTCTAGAGTCTAGTGTGTGGAATGTAGTCTAGAGTCTAGTCTCTAAAATTTAGTCCAGAGTATAGACTAATCTTTAGGATGTACTCTCTAGAATGTAGTCTAGAGTCTAGTCTTTAGAATCTAGTCTAGATTTTAGTATCTCGAATCTAGTCTAGAGTCCAAACTCTAGAATGTAGTCTAGAGTCTAAACTGTAAAATCTGGTATAGAGTCTAGTTTCTAGAATGTAGTATGGAGTCTAGTCTATAGAATCTAGTCCAGAGTCTAAACTCTCGAATCTAGTCTAGAGTCTAAACTCAAGAATCTAGTCTAGAGTCTAAACTCTAGAATCTGGTCTAGAGTCTAAACTCAAGAATCTAGTCTAGAGTCTAGTCTTTAGGATCTAGTCTAGATTTTAGTCTCTCGAATCTAGTCTAGAGGTTAAACTCTAGAATCTAGTCCAGAGTCCAAACTCAAGAATCTAGTCTAGAGTGTAGTCTTTAGAATATAGTCTAGATTTTAGTCTCTCGAATCTAGTCTAGAGTCTAAACTGTAGAATCTGGTATAGAGTCTAGTTTCTAGAATGTAGTCTGGAGTCTAGTCTCTAGAATCTAGTCCAGAGTCTAAACTCTCGAATCTAGTCTAGAGTCTAAACTCAAGAATCTAGTCTAGAGTCTAAACTCTAGAATCTGGTCTAGAGTCTAAACTCAAGAATCTAGTCTTGAGTCTAGTGTCTAGAATCTACTATAGAGTCTAGTCTCTAGAATCTAGTCTAGTTTGAAAGGTCAATTTAACTTTCAAGTTTAGTTTCTACAATGAAGTCTAGTTTCTGGACTTCAATCTATATTATTGAGCTTAGTCTAGTTTCGAGAGTCTTGTCTAGTTTCTAGTATATCTAGGGCCTTGTGTGGTCTCTAGAGCTTATTCTGCTATCAGAATTGTCCAGAATCCGAAATTTAATCCAGTCTATTCTTCAGCTTTTTTCTGGTCTAATCTGTAAAATTATTGTTATTTGAATTTATCCTCTTGAGTCTCGTTTAGACTTGAGAGGTTAGAGTTAGACTGTGTTTGTTTTAAGCCATCTCCTTTGTAAATGTAAATTTATTGTGCTTTAATAGAATCTTTCGTGCTTAGCGCTACATAAGCAAAGGCAGAAGCATAATTTTCGTAAGCTAGTTCCTGGTATTGAGTCATCAACCTAAACATCCTTTTTAAATGCGATTTAAATGAATGAATTTGTCTTTTTAGTATATAAAAAGAACATCACAAAATAGGAAGGAGAGGGCGGGGGACAAATGAAAAAAAAAAGAAATTTTTATTTTTTGTTGTTGCAACAAATCTTTTTAAATTAAAACAAACTATCGCAATGAATTAAGTCAACTTCTAAATGAAGAGAAGTATAGCCAAGCCAAAAATATGCTCTTTTTTCTATATAAAATTCAAAATTCCCTTCTAGGATAAGTAGTTTACTTAAGCTTTTACTAAAAATATATGTGTGTGTGTGTGTGTATGTGTGAGAGTGTGTATTAACATCACGATTTATGTTAAGTAAAATAAACAAAATAAAAGAAAAAACTCTGGGGTCTTATCTCGCTCTTTCGATTACATTATGCTGTTGTCTCGTCTCATGTACTCGAGAGAACATGTGTCGGTGAGGAGAGTTTTAGTAGGATTTACAATGTTTTGGCGCTTTTTAAATGTAACTTCCGTTTTGTGTTTATTGGTTTTGTCTAAAACTGTTCGTTCATGTTCATCATACTTCCGGCAAAGTAATTTTATTTTGTTTTTAGTTGCTGCTCTACGATAGATGCTGTAGTTATTGTTGTTGTTGTTGTTGGTTAGGATGTAGCTTAAGTAGTAGATGTTTTATTTTTTGCTGACTTGTTATCCCTGCTTTTGTACTATTTCGCTTGACAGTGTGCCATTTAATGTTCAGGCATACAAACGCCTTAAGCTAGGCAACATGATGATGAAACAAGCACTCTTGTAATTGAAATTGATTTATGAGTGTAAACAAATAGAAATTATTTTTATTATATTTTTAATAAAATTTCTTTGCTTGTGCTAGAATAACACCAAAGTAACAGAAAAACCCCAACCACTTTTGTTATTTAAATAGAATTACCAGCAAGAAAGTGGGTGACGAAGAAAACTGATTTTTTCTTGTGCTTTAGAAACATTTTTAACAATTGTTCTTTTGTGGCCAGCAAAACAACAGGGAATTCGCCTTAATGACGGAAAACTATAAAAGCTGCTAAGATGTTCTGTAAAAGGGTTTTTGTTGTGGTAGAAAAATTTCTTTATAAAACAATTAAGTTAATTTGTTGTTTGTTGCTTAAATAGTTTAATTATGCTAAAACTATGGCATAGTTAAGGGAGTAAAGAAATAAATGAAGCAAAGCATATTTTAAGGAATCTTAAATGTTCTAGAAATTTAGCACATGACAAATAGAAAGGAAAAAGGAAAGTCTTAAGCACACCCACGGGGCCTTATTTAAAAATCAGAACACGTTCCTTTTGTTGCAAATTATTTATTAACTCTTCAGTTATAATTGAACTAACAATAAGCGTGTGTGTCTTTAAGCTAAAAATTGGCTTTAAAAATTTTTCGAATAATAATTTGATTAAGGAAATAATATCGCCTTTTATTGGTCGCAGGTAACCACGTCCATTTGAAATATTTTCGGTGGTGCAGTTATTATTCGTAGCATTTGTTTTGGCGGCTATGAATTTTGTAACCACATTTGATACGAAGGCAATGCCTTAATCAGGCTAGACTCCAGGGCACGATACTGTGTTAACCATCGCAATGCCGTATAGCTTCTGCCCTTCAGCCTATTGATCTGAATTGTTTTAAATTTCATCTGCTTCAAATTTGTTTTGATATCGCTTTTTCCACGTTAAACTATCTGTCGAAGTGTATAACGAGCTATTTGACTGCTGTGATTTGCGATAGAATTTGGTTATTTATTTTTATAAAAGGTGTTTTTTATAGAGGAATAGATCTTTGAAATTGAATAAAACAAAGATGAATTTTTTAAATTTACGGAATGGAAAACTAATCTTCCGGCATTTAAATTACATGTGACTTTTGGCATGTAATTGCCACGGCTGGTTTAGACATGGTCTAATCTGGCGCTCCAATTTTTAATGACTTTTTCCAAGATTTGTGTTCGCGAAATGATCAATCATTTTTGGCTTACTGAAGTGCTCCCCCTCCCCCCGAGGGCACATTATAAGTCTTAATGGTTCACACAACCATTTAGACTTGTGTCTTGCGGGGGTAAAAGGGAGCCCAGTTCCCTTAGGCTAGTAGAAGCCAACTGGAAAATTCACTATATTTCCACGAAAATCAGTAAAGCCCCAGAGTTCCGCTATTTGTCTCGTTAGGCGTTTAGCTGTTCTCTGACTGATTATTGAGGTAGGCCTTTCGGTAGTCTCGTTGTGCCTGTGTGTTTCGAGGCCCTCGTTTGAGTATGTGTAATGAATGGTCCGGGTCCAGTGACTATGAATGCCATCGTGTTCTTGGTTATTTTAAGCTTCATGCATTCTGGACTAGGGCTGGATAGTCTCCAACTCTTCAGCAAGGAGTGAAGGTTGCGACCTACTTCAGGATTTTGAAGTTGCAACTAGGAGTGACCAGAGGATATACGTATCTGAAGGCCTTCTAGGGCAGGGATGACGCTAGATTTCATCCGCAGTGGTAATGATCCACCGTCTGGTTATGGCTAACACAGCCAGGTTCTGCCGTGAATCTTATCACGTATGACTTAGCCCAATCCCTCCCGGGGGCACATTGATATGTCTAGATGGAATTTCACCTTCATTGCATGTACCACCGGGGGTAAAATGGAGTCTCCAAAGGCTAGCAGAAGCCAACTGAACTCCACGTTATTTCCACTGGAATCGGTAAGCACCAGAGTTCAGCTTTTTAGCTGTTCTCTGAGTGATTATTGAGGTTGGCCCTTAGAGAGCACCGTGGTGGTTGTGTTTTCGCAGAACCATTCACTTTTAAACAAACACATGATGAATGATCCAGGTCCAGTGAGAAAACTATGTCATGTATTTTGGACTAGAAGTTGTAAAGTCTCCAACTCTTCAGCGGCCTGCTCCAAGCTCTCGAAGCTACAACTTGGAGTGACTAGAGGATAGAGATTTCCGAAGGCTTCCTAGGGCGAGAGTGACGCTACATATCACCCAAGTGGTTCGATCCACCATCAGATTGTGGCTTAGACAGCTGGTGCTGAAATAAATCTTATCACACATGACGTAGTCTAATCCCTCCCGGGGGCATGCAATCTTGATCGATCTCCTCGCCATCTTCAGGTGTGGCTTCGGAGGTAAAAGGCGGCACTAGTCGCCTAGGCTACTAGGAGGCCGATACTTGAAGAGATATAGAGTCTCGGAATCCGACCAATAACTTAGAAACACAACTGGTACCACGGAAAACTGTTGCCCGCCGGGCTACAGCCCTGTTGTGGTTATTAGTAAGGTTCCACAGGAAGCACCGTGGTGGCTGTGGTGTCAATCGGACTTGGAAGAAACTTCCGAAGTGATGTTAACGAAAGGCGAAGGTTAACGTCGAAGCAAATGTCCTAGTTGTAATTGTAAATGGACTAGGAGGTGGATAGTCTTAAAATCTTAAGCAAGGAGCGGGGGTACGGCCTTGCTACCATGCAGGGCACTCAAAAATTGCTACTAAGGCGTATATGCACCTAATGTGTATGCGTCTTAGGCCATGGGTAAACGCTATTTCCTATACCCAGTAGTAAGACCACATGGCTTATGGCCACATGGCTCGGTAGCGATGTAAGTCTTGTCACGTTCTGACGTTGTCTAATCTGGCGGTCCAATTTTTGCATATCAGCAATAACGCAACGAAATCGTCAATCATTTCTGGCTTACTAACGATTTCATATAATCTGGCGGCATTTACCCGCCAAATTTACGGGGCGGAACCTGTTGCCAAACGTTTCCTTTAATTAATCTTTTGTGGCACGAGCTGTAACATATTGTACCCTCTTTGTAGAATCACAGCTTCTGCACATCATATCTGCTCAATTAGTACAATGGCTCTATAACGGTAACCATTGACTGTAAAGTGCTAACCAGCATCATTTTTAGAGAAGAAAGGATTAATGATTCCGTCAAGCGTTTGGTAGGCTTTTGTGGATGTCACACTGTCTCCACAAACCCTTGAGGATATTAATCGCTTTAAAAATGTTTGTTTTGTTTATTGATGCATCCATTCCATTCTTCGCTAAACAAAATTTAAAATTTTTTTATGGAAATGGGATCAACGGTAATCTGTTTTTTTTGGCCCAATGTGCACAATTTGAAAGTGTTGTTTAGGCATGGGTCTATTTACATTGAAATGCCAATTTAAACTGAAAATAAATCACTTAACAGCCAAGAAAAAGAACGCCAGTTATAAAATTAATACCAGCTTAAGTTATATACCTCTATAAAAACACACTTTATTTGGTTTTTATAAAACTCAAATCAGGCAAGATATTAAAACAACTGTAAAACCAGACATTTTGCTGCCAGGCCATAGGCTTGTTACTTTTTTCAACTGATGAAACAATAATTAGAATTTTAAAAGGACTTGTGGTCTAGTAGAGTAAAATAATGTTAGGCAAAGTAATTACCTACTTTACTAATATTAAACAAGCAACCTCTCTATTCGACTTAACACTGTGATACCACTCGCGATTGTAATTTTTATTAATAGGCGAGTTAAAACGTTTAAATTATTTTAATATAAAAAGATATGGTAACTTTTTTTCAAGTTATTTTTGTACAACTGGTATTAAAGCCAAAGACCTTAAAACCTGGTGCTAAATTTTATAAAGTGTTTATTTTTCTGACTTTTTAACGTGACTACCTTATATATCGCGGCCTTATAGCCAGAGAAAGATTTTCCTGCTGTGGCTGGTCGCCAGTGAACTCCTAGCTTAACACAAATGTCATTTATAAATCAGATCAAAGCTAAAACAAATCAAATGATAAACAATTATTTTAATATCAAGTTTAATGAAACGAAATGCTTCTCTTTTAATATTTTCTTTGATTTATGTTCTCTTTATCTTTATGAAGTTTCAAACATATTTTCTGTTTTTTTGTTTTTGTTTTTTTTTGCATCATTTGCCCAGCAACAGTTTAGCATATTTTATTTATCAATAATCATAACAATCATAATAATCATTTTTATGATTATCCTGTTTGAAAACATCTTTCAAATAAAAATGATTATTGAAGGAAAATGATTTTCTTTGAAAATGTGATGCTTTTAATAATCAGAAAAGGAGAAGAGGGAAAAAAATATTATAATGAGTACGCCACAGCTGGTGCTATTTTGATAAGTTTTTTTTTCTTGTGTTGTGCTATTTTATTATTTTGGCGGTTTGTTTTAACAGATGGTGTTTTTCTTTAGATAAATGCCCTTGGTGATTTTTATGGCTGTGCAGTTGAAATGAAATAAAATGAGGAGATGATGACGTGGCTGTATTACTTCTTTCCTTTCATTTCAAAGGCAGGCAGTCAGCCAGGCAGGCAATGCTTATTTAAAATTGTTGTACTCTGTTAAGTTGCGTTAAAAAAATATATAAATAAATAAATAAATAAATAAAAAGTAAAGTATACTCTAAGGCTGCTTGTAAAAAACATACATACAGCATAGCATTTGCAATTATCAACAATTTATTTTCAAAAAGGGAAGCAAAAGTTTTGCTGTTTGCAAAGTTGAGGGCCAAATGGTGGTGGCTGACAAAAACAAGTTACTCGTTTTCTTAAAGTTTGACTGGTTTATTGCTTTTAATGTTTTTGATTACCTGTCTAATGCTGTTTCTGCCTCAAACGCACAAACGCCGTTTAAAAATTTGTTTTTGAGGTTTCTTTTCATACAACAAAAAATTCCTTTTAATCTTTTAGTTGTATTTCGCTAAAAAAAATTTGTAAATTAAAATATAAAAAGCTTCTGGCGGTTTAGCTGGCAGTGTAATTTCCTTTTTTCCATTTATATATATTTAAAAAAAAGGACTCCCAAACCCTTTTACAATTTTACTGTCGTATTCATAAAATAAATAATTTGTTTTTAATATACACAAGCATTTTTTATATAAAAAACTTTTTATCTTGTTTTTTTTTTCATATTAAAAAGTAAGCAAAATTTTACTACATACTTTACGACAAATAGCCTTTTATTTTTTATATTATTAAGAAAAAAGGACATTTAAAAAATTTTTATTCTCATAAAAATATTATTGTTTATACTCTTGTTTTGTTTATAGCTGCATTGGACATAAAAATATTTATTATAACCAATTTATATTTACCCACCCTAAGTATTGATTTTAGCCAAAAAAAAAATATTCTTCTTTATAATATGGATGCTTAACAGCAAAAAACTTGTCCTAAATAGGTGTTGATTTAAAAAAAAAAATATTTTTAAAATTACAATCGAAGAGACAGAAAAAAAATGAAAATCACTCCTAAAAGTATACTACAATTTTTGAAGGAAGCGGAAGCCTAAAATTATGCTAAAGAAATTGCTTGTGGTAATATTAAAAAATATATGAAAATGATTTTAAATTATAGTGCACTAATTTTTTATTTAAAAATATTGAAAAATAAATTATTTCCCCCGATTTCCTGAAAGAAAGAGAAAGGGAAAGAAAGAAGAAGAGAGAAATTGAAAGAATTATTATTTTTGTTGTAAAGTGCCAGGTAGCTGATATTCTGTCTACATGGATAGATACAAACTTAATAACAGAACTACCTAAACGCTAACACTGGCTCATCAGAACGAATTTTATCACGGCTTGGCAATTATATTTTCACATCAAAAGCGCTCGCCATTTATAAAAAAAAAAACCACCCAAAAACGATGGAGGGAAATAATAACCGTGTATTGACCCACCCTGTATAGATTTTATCCAAAATGAAAAATTCTTCTTAAGAATATGGATGCATAACGGCAAAAAAACTTGTCCAAAATAGGTGTTCATTCTTAAAAAAAAAATACTTTTAAAATTACTATCAATGAAACAGAAAAAAAAATAAAAATTACTCCTAAAAGTATACTATCTTTTTAAGGAAGCGGAAGCCTAAAATTATGCTACAGAAATTGCCTGTTGTAATAACAAAAAATAGATATAATTTTCATTTATTGAACAATATTGAAAAATAAATTATTTTCCCCGATATTCTGAAGAGAGAGAGAGAGCAAGAAGGAAGAAGAGAAAGTAAAAGAATTTTTATTTTCGTTTTATTTATTTATTTCTTTTTATGAAAAAGGAATGTGATAAAAGCTTGCTTACGTCTTTTAAATAATTTAAACCCCTAAAATAAAAAAGTTTTTATCTAAAGGATATTTTAATTATGTTTATAATGAGTAGCATGTGGATGCATAAGTAGCCCAAATAGTTATTAGTTCTTTACAAAAAAAACACATTTTTAAAATTACCTTTAATGAAACAGAAAAATAAAAGTTGCCCCTAAAAGTATACTAATTTTTTTATAGAAGTTGTAGCCTAAAATTACTTACTTCTGTTGTATAATTTATATCATTGTAATGCATAAAATAAAAATTTTTTTATGTAAAAGATATTTCCATAAAGCTATGGAAATATGCATACAAATTAATAGTGTCGATATGGATAACATAACGCATAACCATCACATATAATTTGCGTTAATAATAACAAAATAAAATTTTGGGGTTTAAACATCTGGCATTTAAATTCAGTATTAAAAAGAAGCCACAGTGTGAACTCACATTTTTTTCAATTGCATCTAATAATGTCGATTTTTCTGCCTAAAAAAATATTTTTCAGGAAAGTCTTGCAACCTTCTTTCACATGAAGAAAATGGCTGCCATCTAAATAAACAGCAATGCTTTTTATTAACGTTTTCCAATTACTGCATTCAAAATAAAATAATTATGAAAAATATCGAATATTTTTAAAAGAGTTATAAAACTTTAAGTTGGCAACACTTTTTTTCGACTGAAATCCATTTTGTCAACTATCAAGTGATTTATGTTTAGTTTGGTTTGCCATTGTAACCTGAATAGACTATCAGATTCCTGAAAAACGCTTCCAAATTATGTAATTTTATTCAAGATATGACGGCTCTAGTCGTAATACGAATCACGTTTTACGTACATTTTTTGGTCCACATAATGGTCCATCACAGTAATTAATTTAAGTAAGGCGTATAGTTGGTGAATTGCCCTGATTTCGATTTTCATAAGCGAATTTTGCTTGGCGATGAAGATCAGTTTCATTCGAATGGATACGCCAATAAATACAACTGCTGTATTTGGAGTTACATGCGGAAAAATTGTTGGGTTTTGTGAACTGATATAATCATTAGTCCGTATTTCTTTAAAAATTGTATTGAACAGAAAGTTACAGTGGAGGCTGCAGAGCGTGATTACTTATTTTCCCCCTCATCAATTCAACAATCATGGTGCGCAGAAGCTGCGATTTTAAAAAGGCGGCCTACCATGTCACCAAACTTCTGCCAGAATTGATTTATAGAAGGGAGGATTTGGCAACTCCATAAGTTCTGGTTTACGATCCATGATGATATCTCAAGTCGGTAGTCTATAGCGATAAGCCTGGCCACTGGGAGAATAATATTAACCGGCGTTTTATTGCCGGTATAGGGCTACAAATGTTGGCAAAGGTGATCGCATATCGGACCTCCATAATAAAATAGGTGTGATTAAAGGAAGCCATAGTGGTGAAATGCCAAAAATCATATTTGAATTAATACCCAGTGGACAAATTTGAGGTAAGAAAGTAAATTGTATATCAAATAATTAAATATCAAGAAGTGAGCTAATGTTTATTTAGTGAAAATTTGGAAGATGTTAAGCATGGAACACTACATCCAAACGTTACTATGAAAATGGTGAAAATTTCATTATATGCCTTTGGAACATGCGAGCAGCCTTTACCTGTAATCAGACTTCTTCTGAGACCATTTAATCGCTAAATTCGAGTGTTACCATATTGCTGCTAATAATAAACCATAACAGTATACTCGTGGTAGCCGTTGTGAAGTTATCAAAATCGCTATACAGCAGTGTTGGGAATAAGCCTGGAATATATACTCCTAAATGTTTGCGATAAATGCGCATCAGTAAAGGCACTTTGCATAACATTTTGTATAAAAATTTTATCTTAACATTTAGAAAACTCAACTAGTTCAAGAACTTAAGGCGGCGTCGAACGGGCTTGAAAAACTAAAAGAAACTAACGCATTTGTCAACAAAATCCTCTATAGTGAAGAGGTTCATTTCCGATTAAGCGTTTATAAAAACAAACAAAACTGTCACACAGGGAGCTTACAAAATCAAAAAACAAATATCGAAGAACCATTCCAAAGGAAGTGATTGTGTAATAAGGTTACCCCCCGGGAGCACATTTATGGTCTTTATAGAACGCTCGACTATCTAGATCTGTGCAAGTGGGGTAAAAAGGGAGCCCAGTCCTCTGAAGTCAGCAGGGGTACAACTGGAAGCTCCACGTTATTTCCATGGGAATCAGTAAGCTCGCAGAGTTCTGTTGTTTGTCTCTTTAGACATTTAACTGTTCTCTGGCGGATTATTGAGGTTGGCCACTATATGGGAGTATCGTGGTGGTTGTAGTTTCGCGGCCCCAAGCATGAATGATTATGGTGGCCAGGATCAACTCGCCAATAATAACACCCACAGGTGAATGATCCAGTCCAGTGAGCATGCTAGACATGTGTTCTGGACAGGAGTTGAAAAGTCTCCAGCTCTTCAGTAAGGAGTGATAGTTTGCAGCCCTGCTCTGGAATCAACAAAGTTGCAACTAGGAAAGACCTGTTGCTAGAATTAGTCTTCGGCTTCCTAGGGCGCGAATGACGTTTGTTTTAAAATCATTCAAAGTGGTTTGACCACCATCTGATTAAGGCTTCATAGCCAGGTACAGATGTTAATCTTATCACGTAATGTATGATAAGGTTTTGGTCAGGCGACATCATCGGCACATATTTTTTAATTTTTAAATGAGCAAGAAAACGCGGTCGCCGTAAATTCTCTGCGCTTCCAACTCTTAATAGACATATTTTTGTGGCCACAATAAATTAATTTTTCTAGGAGTAACCCTTTCAGCAACATGATGCTTCAAGCTACATTCCGGTCTCGTAATTTTGGCATTTTTTTTCTCGGACCTGCATGCAGGGAATGGTCCCCACACAAGCTATGCATTGCGTCAGAAATAGTATTTTTTTTTTTGTTAAAAGAGAAGTAGCACTTCAGGCAACAATGCCTATTTAGTCAAGTACCTTGTTACATTCTTTAGGAAAGGAATAGAGAAGAGACGAAACAGGTGGTGAAAGTAGAAGGATAGTTGAAAATTAAATGTCGTATAAGACAGCACAGCAACCAGTGACTATATGCCTTCATCACTGAGCAGCCCCACCAACAGTCAATTTTTATTTTTGTAGTGAAAATACAAACCAAGGTCTTGGTTAGGAATCGAACCCACAACTCCCAGACTGATAAGATAGTACACCACCTACTAGCCTACAGGGGCACCTAAATTAAGTTATGGGGTGGAGGAAAGAGGGAATAGTGTTTTTGGACATTCGTTTTGAACTTTTCTTTATTAAAAGTGACCGAAAAGGACTCTGGAGGGAGTTTATTTTACATACGGACCATTCTGCTAAAAAACGAATTTTTCCTGTAAAGCGTAGTGCGATTCACTAGAAAATCAACCACAAACGAATGCCCTCTCGATAAAAATCAAGTTAAACACGAACATGGTTGAGTAATGGGAACAAGTGCCCTAATTTCATTAGAGCACTTAACATCGTAGTAACGATAAAACAGTGAAATACAAACCACATTGCGTCGATACTCTAGAGAATCAATAGGAAAAGAGTTGGATTCCCTACTGTTCCCAATGAGCCTCTTGGCCCTCTCTTGTATGCGCTCGAGTAACTCCAAAATAGACTTTGGTGCTGCCGGGTTATACATGAGAGTTGTATTCCATTTTTGGATGGATAGAGGTGGTATAAATAGTACGAAGATCGGTTGGAGGGAAGTATCTCTTAGACTGTTGTTGAAAACCCCAAGGTACAGTTTTCAAGTTTATAAGAAAGCTTTCAATCTTTAGAAACTTGAGAAATGTGTTTGCGATATCAAGTGGCCGCCTTGAGCTTTCTTGTGATTTAACGCCACTACATTATTTTCTGTGGGAGCAGAGCTGGCTTACTTGAACAGCCCTCAAATAACTGACACTCTGAAAGTTAAAATTCTGCGTGGTATTAACGAAATAAGCAAAGCTTTGTTACAAAATATGATTTATAATTTTGTGGAAAGAGCGAATGTCTGGCGAAATGCTAGAGATGGACATTTAACTGACCTTATATAATTTTTTGAGTTTCCATATTTTCGCTTTACACTGGTGTCATAAGAAATGGGTGTTTTAAGCCCATTTACTTCCTAACCTTAAATTTACCCACCTGTTATGACGAAAGATTATTTTACG
The DNA here is from genome assembly GCA_030448955.1 of Trichopoda pennipes. Taxonomy (NCBI): domain Eukaryota; kingdom Metazoa; phylum Arthropoda; class Insecta; order Diptera; family Tachinidae; genus Trichopoda; species Trichopoda pennipes. The sequence goes on along the minus strand of JASKUP010000056.1, from coordinate 1,600,120 downwards.
CGTAAAGTAAATTTCATAACAATTTACAAAACTTATGTTTATTCTATGCCATTTAAAAGTTATATACCTCTATAAAAAACATCCTTTATTAAAAATATTAAATAAACTAAACAGGCGCTTCCCAGGCAAATAAACCAAGCCGTAAATTCAGGTTTATTCAAATAACACGTTATTCGAAATTAGTATATTCCATGATAAATACATTTCATGGCTGCCATAAACTAAAGTTGTTGTTGTAAAATTATATAACATTTTAATCATAAAATAGTTAAAACCAAATTCTAACAACTTTATATTAAGCTAGATAAAGACCTACACCTACGTAAGCAGCGGCGCATTAACATTTGCATAATTAAAGTTTCTTTTAATGGTTTCGCTTAAAATTTCAATTAAAAATCTTTAATCTCTTCGAAATGTCTATTGATGCCTTTTTATTGAACAAAAAAATTTTTTATGCGCCTAAATGCTGACTATAAATATTTGTCATTAAAGTGCTATTAAAATTTTATTAGTGATTTATTACTTCTTCTTCTTTTGTTAATTAAATTATTTTATTTTAGCAATTCTGTTTTATTTATTCTTTTTAGAAATAAAATTCATTTAACGAAGGATACAAAATTAAATTTTGATTGTTCCTTCAATGAAATTATAGTTCATTAAAAATTTACTCTAAAATAGATAAAATCCTTTTTTGAATATTGTTCTTCTTAAACAAATATTTGGCAAGTTTGACGAGAAAATCTCTCTAATTATTAAGCCATTTGGGAATATGGAAAATGAGTCCTACTAAAATTAAACAGGATTAAGGACCACATTTAATTTTTTAATCAAAAACTTATTTATATAAAACTAAGTATTTGACTACAAGTCGACTTTAAAGGATACATTGAGAGTTAAAGCAAAGTTAAGTAAACCAACAAAAAAAAACGTGATTATAATGTAGCTCGCCGCTATCATAATATGTTCTCTGCTACAATAATTTTGATGATCATAATTAAGTTAACTATAACAAATTTTTCTTTTAAATCAAAATAAATCAAAATAATTGAAAAAAAGGTTTCTGACACTTGTTCGAAATAAGCTGACATTCAAACAAATATTATCCGAATCTCTTCCAGCAGCAGCAGGCGATTTACAGTGAACATTCATAGCAGGTTTGTTATCCCCTATTGATTTTGTTAAACACATATTGCCTGTTTCTGTTTTAATATTTAAATGTAAAACAACTTATAATGTCTTATTTGATTTGTTTCTTTTAATGGCAAAAAAAAAAAAAAAAAATAAATAAATAAATAAAATGTAACAAAATAATATGCTTCTTCTATTTCCTTTAAGTGAATATTTAAATACTAATTTTTTGTATTATTGACTTTGCCTGCTGTGATTTAAAAGAATATATTTGTTTTGCAAAAACATACCTTTTTTTCTTTATTTATTTAAATATATACTTTATATTTAGCAGGATATATTGATATATGAGCATACGTCTGAAGGTATGTGTATTTGATGAGTACGTTTGTTTACTAGGATGTGTTTGTGCTTGTGTTTGTGAAAAAGGCAGTTGTAAGATTTCAATTATTTGTTTGCAGTTAGATACACGTGTGTGTATGTGAATGTGTGTGTGTATCTATGAGTATTCTTTAAAATGTATAAAAATCATACAAAATTTAAAGCCAGGTTAACGTCTAAGTGCTATACGAGGCATGTTCAAAAAGTTTTTAAAACAAATTACCAAAAATTTTTTTCGTAAAATGCGTTTAAATAGGTTTTAAGATTTTTTTAACAATTTATATGTTAAGTACTATACGAGGTATGTTTGAAAAGTTTCTTAAAAAAATTTTTATTTATTTCCAAAAAAATTTTTACTTATATTGTGCTTAAAAAGGTTTTAAGACTTTTTTTTTGGCAAGTAACATGTTAAATACTATACGAGGTAAGTTCGAAAAGTGTCTCAAAAATTTAAGCATTCTATAAACATTTACTAATGGTTGAGTGTTAAGATTATATAACAATTTTTTACTATACGAAGTACATTTAACGGCTAAGTGCTATACGAGGCATGTTCAAAAAGTTTTTAAAACCAATTTTCAAAGAATTTTCTATCGTATTTTGGGTTTAAAAATATTTTAAGACTTTTTCGTAATTTATATGTTAAGTACTATACGAGATATGATGTGATAAGGTTAACATCTGCACCGGTAGTGAGCCATAATCAGATGGTGGCCATTACCACTGTGAATGAAAAGCTACGCCATTCACGCCCTAGAAGGCCTTTAAATCCGTGGACCCTCCGATCACTCCTAGTAGCAATTTCAAAAGCTCGAAGTAGGTCGCAGCCTTTACTCCTTGATAAAGAGTTGGAGACTATCCAACTCCTAGTCCAGAACGCATGAAGCTTAATATAATTAAGAACACGACGGTATTCAAACTCACTGGATCTGAACCATTCATTGTGTTCATTTTTAATGATCCGACCCACAAACTCTCACGATGGCCTCGAAACCACAACCACCACGATACTCTCATATAGGGGCCAACCTCAATAACCAGCCAGAGAACAGCTAAATGTCTAAAGAGACAAATAGCGAACTCTGCGAGCTCACTGATTCCCGTTGAAATATGTGGATTGTCCAGATGGCTCCTACTAGCCTTTAAGGGGTCTGGGCTCCCTTTTACCCCGCAAGACACCAGTGTAGATGGAATAGTAGGCTCCAAAAAGACTATCATGTGCCCCCGGGGGAGAGACTCCTTCCGAAATGATGTATGAAGTTTCACCATTTTTCCGACAGGAAAGCCAGCAAGTCACCCGTAGAGCGTACCCTACGGAAACCATACTATCGGTCGCTAAGTAAGCTGTTGGACTCCAGGTACCTCACAAGATGAAAATTAAACATAGTTGCCATTACTTTGGAAAGCGCAGACCAAATTGCAAACCTTTTTTTTTTAACTAGCAGCCATTTTTGAAACTGAGAAATGATTTATGTTTCGTTTGGTTTGGCATTTCAACATGAAGTGACTGAGGCCTGAACAACGCTTCCAAATTGTTATATTATTTTCACAATAATTTCATACGAGAATTTCGTTTAGCGATGAAGCTTACTTTTGTTTGAATCGATACATGTCAATAAAGAGAACAGCTAAATGTGTAAAGATATAAATAGTGAACTCTGCGAGCCTACTGATTCCCGTGGAAATAAGTGGATTGTCCAGATGGCTCCTATTAGCCTTTAAGGGGCCTGGGCTCCCTTTTATCCCGCAAGACACCAGTCTAGATGGAATAGTAGGCTCCAAAAAGACTATCATATGCCCCCGGGGGGACTATACGAGATATGTTCGAAAAGTTTCTTAAAAAATTTAATAATTCTATAAAAATTTGCTTATGATTGAGTCTTAAAATTATATAAGATTTTAAGGCTACTATACGAAGTACGTCTAACAAGTTCTTTAAAAAATTTTTTGACCATGAGTGCACTGCTTCAAAAAAATTATACAAGATTTTCAGTTAAGTATAACAGATACGTTTAAAAGATTCTTAATATTCTTTCTAAACTTTTCGATAACGCATACATTGTATCCACAGGCCATTGACAAACTATTTAGTAGACTTTAGTCATGTCTTACATGTTTGAAGGCAAAAGCCTGATAGAAGCGATGGACACCACTTTATCGCTGGTAGATAACTTAATTAATATTTATTTAATGTGATTAATTTCAATATTATTTCATTTAACTTAATTTAGTTTCATTGTTTTGTCTCATGTTTTCAAATAACTTCTAATTTGTTTAATAAAATTTTAAATAAACATAAAAAAATAATTATTAAAATAATATTTAATTTTTCCCCATCATGAAAAAGTTTTGTTGTTGTTGTTGTTTTTTTTATTAGTTTTCCAAATTGTTTGAAAATTTTATGAAAATATACACCTCCACTTATACGACCAACTTAACAAAGAAAATTTAATTAAAACAATAGTCCTTGCAGTCAAAAGGGGCGAAGGGAAAAGGATACAAAAGCAAAGAGTAAAATCAAAAAACTGTAACTGACAACAAATTATAATTGAAATTAATAAAGTTTTAATGCCATTACAAATACTGTTAAAATTGTGTTACAAACATAACAAAGTATTATTCACAATGCGTACTTGTAAGACAAATATAGTCATTGTTATTGCTGTTGTTGGATATGCTCTAAATATTTATAAAAGGATGCGCTTTAAGCCCTGAAGTTCTTATGTATAACATTTAAAAATTATTATCATTAACAGTTTTTGTTTAATTTTTAAGCCAGGATAAGCAGGAGATAAAGTAAAAAAACCGACGTCCCGGGTAATACATCGAGGAAAGCTCTAACCAAGCTTTTACCGTTATTATATAAAGCAAAATACAGCCATGCTAGACTAGCTTCTAGGATCATATTTTATAATCTAAAAGAAGTGGCAATTGAGCTGCTATTTTGTTTAACTGGCAAAAAATAAACTATAGAAAGAAAAAGGTATTTAAAGTTAATTCATAAAATTGTGATGTTTTGTGATTAAAATTTTACTAGGAAAGCATATATAAAAATCGGCATTTTCCAAAAATATAAATTGGGAAACAAACAAATTTTATTAAAGAAGGAGGACAACTGGAAACACAAATTAAAAATAAAAGTGTTAAGATGTTACTAAAAAGTTACAGCATAAAAACTAAGCCTTCAACTCAAGTTGTGATCATATCACAAATTTTATCAATAAAACGAGATAATAATTTAGTTATGAAATTTTTTTATACATAACAATTACAATTTATCCAAAAACCTTATTATCACACAAAAGCAATATATCACAAAATGCATAAAATCTTAATAAAACTTCAAGCTCTAGTAAGCGACTTAAAATTTCCCAAAATATTAACAATAAATAATAAATTTCAATAAATCATTTTATTAACACAAAAATATTAATTATCATAAAAAGCAGAAAATATTTTAATAATACTTCAAGCTTCAGCAAAAAACTTAATTTTCCTCAAAAGATCATTTGCTGATTAACAATCACAAAAATACAGAGCATCACAAAAAGAAAAATATTTAATAAAACTTCAAGTTGTCGCAAAAAATTTAATTTTGCATCAACCGTATTACTTTTTAACAATAAACAATAATTTTAAATAAAAAAATTTTTTATCACAAAAATACAAAATATCACAAGAGGAGAGAAGTATATAAAATTATAAATTTTCGTCAAAAAATTTACTATTCAAAACAATTAATTTCAACAAAAAAAACTTATTATCACAAAAATGCAAAATATCACAAAAAAAATGCTAATAAAACCAAATATTCAGTTTTTCACAATAAAATGCGCAAAAAAATTTATTATCAAAAAAAAAAATGCAAAATACCCAAAAACGACAATATGCTAGTAAAGCTTTAATTTCTATTCAAAAATTTTGTTTTCGGCAATAAAAACTAAATCTGTTTTGTTGAAATTTTTATCACAAAAATGCAAAATATCACAAAGAGAACAAAATACTTAGAAAATTTCAATTTCTTTCCAAAAAAATTACTTTTTAATAATAAACAATAAATTTCAACAAAATACTTAATGATCACAAAACGGTAAAATATCACAAAAAGAAAAATATTCTAACTAAACTTTAATTTTCCGCCAAAAAATTTACTTTTTAATAATAAACAATAAATTTCTATAAAACATTATATTATCAAAAAAATATAAAATATCACAAAAATGCGAAAAGAACTTTAATTTTTACCAAATGTAAAATATTACAAAGAGCAAAAAATACTTAGAAAACTTTTTTGCCAAAAAATTTATGTTTTTGCAGTCAACTATAAATTTTATTAAAAAACTTAATAATCAAAACTGCAAAGTATCACAAAATGGAGAAAAAAATTATTTAATATTTAATTTTTCACCAAAAAATTTACTTTTTAATAATAAACACTACATTTCAATAAGAAACTTAATGATCACAAAACTGCAAAATATCACAAAAAGCAATAAATTCTAACTAAACTTTAATTTTTCGCCAAAAAATTTAGTTTTTAGCAATAAACAATAAACTTCAACAAAAAAACTTAATGATAACAAGAGTGAAAAGTATCACAAAAAGAAAAAAATTCTAATTAAACTTAAATCTTTTGCCAAAAAGTTTACTTTTTAGTAATAAACATTAAATTTCGATAAAAAACATAATAATCACAAATCTATAAAGTATCACAAAAAGCAAAAAATTCTAACTAAACCTTCAGTTTTCGCCAAAAAATTCACTTTTTAAGAATAAACAATAAATATCAACAAAAAGTTTAATGATCACAAAACTGCAAAGTATCACAAAAGGATAAAAAATTTACTTTTTGATAATAAACACGACATCTCAACAAAAAATTTAATGATTACAAAACTATAAAGTATCACAAAAACCAAAAAATTCTAACTAAACTTTAATTTTTCGCCAAAGAATTTACTTTTGAAGAATATAAAAATAAATATCAACAAAAAACTTAATGATCACAAAACTGCAAAGTATCAAAAAAAGGAAAAAAAAATAATTAAACTTATATTTTTCGCCCAAAAATTTACTTTTTAATAATAAACACGACAAACAAAAAAATTAATGACCACAAAACTATAAAGTATAACAAAAAGCAAAAATTTCGAACTAAACCTTAATTTTATGCTAAAAAAATCAATTTTTAGCAATAAACAATAAATTTCCACAAAAAGCTGAATGATCACAAAACTGCAAAGTATCACAAAAAGAAAAAAACTTTAATTAAACTTAAATCTTTTGCCAAAATGTTTACTTTTTAACAATAAATAATAAATTTCAACAAAATACTTAATGATCACAAAACTGTAAAGTATCACAAAAAGCAAAAAATTCTAAATAAACTTTAATTTTTCGCCAAAAAATTTATTTTTTTTATAATAAGCAATAAATTTCTATAAAACAGCATATTTTATCACAAAAATATAAAATAAAAAATTATTTAATTTAATTATACAACATTTATTTATTAATTATACCTTGATTTTATAAAACAATATAATTTATGAGGCTATCAAAGCCTGAAAAATAAATAAGAAATGGCAAAAATTGTGATGAGTTACGATGGTCATTAATAAAATGATATTTTAAAGGATATTTTGCCATTCAATAAATATCACAAAAATAACAAAGAGTTTATTTTCGAAAAGAAAATTTAAAACTAAATGTGTGTTTGTTATTTTAGTTGCCCTAAAATTAGTATGAATTTTTTGCCAAAGCATTTTAGAAAGCCTTCAAGGAATTATTTGACAAAACTTTATTGTTAAGTTGTGTTGTTAATTTGTGCTATTGTTCCTGTTATTATGTTCAATGTAGTCGTTAGCGTTTAGACTTTAGTTTTACTTGTTCTATTTATCCTATTGCGGCTTCAGTGATTTTTGTTTATTAAGCAAACGGCAACAGCTTTTGAATTAAACAGAGTGTCAGCTATTTGATAATCAATTATTATTTATAATAGTTCAGTACTATTGGGCTGCAAGTGTGTTAACAATAATATTTTATATTTATGTTCAGATGAAAATTATATTTTTGGTAAATTTTACTGCTTCTGCTGTTGGCAAATTCTATTTATTAAATTTATTTTACACAAATTATTTGCTTTACTCCAGCAAGGAGCATAAATGCTGAACATGATATTTATTTATTAAACTATTTGAAAGGACATTTTTAATAAAAAGACAAATATTTTCTTAAAGTAGTTCTACGAATTTTATAAATGTGAGAGTTAGAATGTTTGTTTTGTAATTATTAGTGGGTAAAAAAAAGTAAATTTTTAAGCTATTGTTATAGTCCTTCGTATTGCGAAAACTCTATTTATGATAAGCATTTCGAATCCGTTATTAACTTACTTAACTGTGCTAATTTAACGGATTATTTTTTAGTATAATAATTTTTAATATGCCGTCGGTTTCATGGAAATACCCACCTGATTCAATCAATTTAGTTTCATTAATTTCTAAGCATTTCTTAAACCATATCATGGTTTTGGGCCCCTATCACAGTAATAATAATAATATCGGGGTTTTCAACAAGAAGTTTGTTTTTCAATTGTGGCAACCTCAAAAACATGATCGTTTTATTAAATTATTTAGAATCATTTAAAATAACATATCAACTTGGCTGTTGTAATCTTTGTACGATTTGTCTACATGAAATTGCTAAATTATATCAGACTGGATGCTTATAATTCTCACTTAATGAATTTTGAAAATAGTTTCTTACAAAAGTTCGTGGCAATCAAACATATCGCACCCTCAAAATACTAAAATTTTAGGAGAGAAAAAAAAACGGTGTAGTGCATCAGTTTGCTGTATTGAATGTATTTCTTAAATTACGGGCTTTTTATACTTGAGTTGTCCTTATTTCCTGCTTTACTCTCACATTGCCAATTATCTTATACGTCCTTTAACAGCCATTCACAAATTTCTTTACAACATCCTTTTAACTTTTGCACATTCTCGTTAAGTTATTTTCAAAAAGAAATAAAACATCCTGACATAAGAACAATAAAAACAAGGTTATCATTTTTGTTACCTCGCATTTATTCAGACATAATTTTTTATTGAACGGTTTTTTTTGTCACCATTTATTATGTCCATATCACAAAAAAAAAAAAAGTGAAACGAAAATACTAAATTTCAAGTTAAATCTGCCAACTTACATTATTGTTCTTCCAGGACTAAAAATATTTTTTATTTTTTTATCAAAGTTTTTTCTCATTAGCTGTCATATGTCCTTTATACCTCTTATTTATTTATGTTTTCGTAAGTGTCAAACCATATATAGCGATGTTAGATATAAAGAAAAGCCATTAATCGAAATTTTTCCAAAGCAGTTAAAGGGCAAAAATTGGAAATAGAAAATTTATTTTGTAGAAATAAATTTTAGAAAATTAAAGGACTAAAAATGTTAAGGTGAGAAAAACATTTAATTCAAGGATTATTTATTGCCAGCAACTATAAAAAATCCGTTATTTATAAATTGGTCATAAGTTAATTTCATTTTAAGCTGAAATATTTTATGTGCATCCTTGATTTCGGGTGAGTGTTCGCCTGAAGGTATGCAATTTTATTCATTTTTCCTTTAGCAGAATAAATTTCTGTGTAATTCTCACATATTCCTGTCAGCGGAATAGCATAGGCATAGCTCAAACGAAAACTTGTAGTTGCCGAAGGATAAGAGTAACATGTTGGTCGCTGCGGAAGCATAGTTCTTGGGCTTTTAGGAGAAGGCAACTTATTAAGTTGTTAACCTTTGATGATAAGAAGGTTAATTTAATGTTGGATTTTATTTTAAGCTTCTCGCAAATGATAGCACCATTTGTCATTCGTATTCAGTTGATAATAGACTGAACCACTTGGAAGTGAGTTCCAAAAAGGCAGAACATAAATAATACGCTCAATCACAATCACGCAATAATTTCGGAAAATAAAGTCGTGTGAACAGAGTCGATTTTAATGACCCTAAGACACAATGTTGTATACTTGTGCATAGAACTGTCTGCGGAAATTATAATGCATCTCTTACTATAGGTGTTATAGGTAATACGGAATCGGAAGCTCTTGATGTTCTTGGCATGAAAAATGATGATCAGTGGACTAAACACAGTTTTCAGGTTTTTAAAGAGGCTTTCAAGTGCCTCGGTTTTCTAAAACGGTCCAAAAATGGAATACAACTCTTATATGTGGGCCGGCGCCTAAAATCTATTTTGGAGTTGTTCGGCCGCATACAGGAGAGGACCATTAGGCTCACTGGGGGCAGTAGGTTATCCAAGTCCATTGACCATCGACACATCCCCCAGGGGGCACATTTAATACTTGACTATCTAGACCTGTGCAACTGGGGGAAAAAGGGAGTCCAGTCCCCTGAAGTCAGACAGGGAGACAACTGGAATCTCCACTTTATTTCCACGGGATCAGTGAGCTCGCAGAGTTCATTATTTGTCTCTTTAGACATTTAATAGTTCTCTCGCTGATCATTGAGGTTGGCCCCTATATGGGAGCATCGTGGTGGTTGTGGTTTTGCGGCCCCATAACAGTATAATGGCTATTATGGTGGCCAGTATCATCTCACTGATAATGACACGCAAAGTGAATGATCCAGTCCAGTGAGCATGCTAGACATGTGTTCTGGACAGGAGTAGGAAAGTCTCCAACTCTTTAGCAAGGTGTGATGGTTTGCAGCCCTGTCCTTTAATCATTAAAGTTGCAACTAGGTAGTTCTGTTGCTTAAAATTATGCCTTCGGCATAACGTTCCAAATTATGTATAGTGGTTTGTCCACCATCTGATTAAGTCTACATGGCCAGGCGCGGATGTAAAACAAATCACACTCTGACCATCGACATAATGTGGAATGTATTTCACTGTTTTATTGTTTCTAATAATGGTAAGTGGTCTAATGAAATTAGGCAACTTGTTTCTATTAGTCGTACATTTTCACGCTTACCTCGATACATTTAAACAAACTGTTATACGCTAAACAAAAATAAAATATAAAACAATTTTTTGTTTCCCAGCTTGACAAAGACAAGCTTTTTAGAAAAAAAAATTTTGTAACATTTTTTTTATAATACTAAACTGTTATACAAAATATTTTTGTTAAAAAATGGTTTAAAGAAACATTAAAATTAGCTACTTTAAAAAACAAAAGGTTTAAGGATAATATTTGGAAAAAAACTGTTATACAAATATTTTTAAATCAAAGTTTTTTTGTAATTTACGTCTGCAACATGTCCTAAATCACCATAGTTTCGCATAAAGAAGTATAGTACACTCAGGGCTTATTACAAATAAGTGTTGCGTTTGTTTTATAAACAACTGAAGTATGGAAACGTTTAAATAAACAGAAGTTTTTAGAAAAGTGTTATACTTTATACATATCTTGTTTTGTTTAAAAAACTAAGATTAACATTTTTTAGATGGAAAATTATACTGCAGCTGGCATAACTTTGACTATAACACTTGCTATATTTCCTATAATAAAGTGTTATACACAGTTAACTACTATTTATAAAGAGCTTTTAAATCACTCTTTCATTATTTAAGCAGTTTAAAGATAGTCGTAGTATTTAATAGGGAAGTTTATGTTTTTAAACAAAATATGATTTTTGATAAGATATGTGCTTGATAAAATAATGTATAACACTTGTAAAATTTTTAAATAATATAAAATAAAAATAAACTTTAATAATAATTTTTTTGGAGTATATTTTATCTGTAAACCTTTCTAGCCATATGAAAAAATAGAAAAAAAAAATGTTATAGTTGTAATAAATTCTTGAGGAAAAACTGTTATATAAAATATGTTTTCATTAAAAATTTTCATAAAAATGATTTATTTATAAGTACTTTGATTTACATTTAAATTAGATTGGAGGAGATTTAGAAAAGTTTTATAAACTGTTATACTATTTTTAAAACTGTTATACTCAAGGTAAAATTTTTTTGAAATGTAATTTTCTAAACTACATCAGCTGTATTTTTTTTCAGGATATATAGTTTTAAAGGGGATGTTCAAAAAATCATGCATAATCTAAAAATGCTTCTTGTTTTAATCTTGTAGTACAAGTTTTAAACCTGATTTAATGGAGTAAGTTAATTAAGAACCAAATAGCATTATTTTTTAAGCAGGCAAATACACCTAAACCTTTATTGTGTGATAATATAAAAGACACTAAATTAATAGAAATTAGGAAACATACTCCTAAAGGCCAAAAACGGTTATACAAACATTAACATTGAAACAGCTTGCAAGCTTGTAATTGCGGTTGATTGTCGGTCTTAAGTTTTTTTTTGCAAGAATTTATAATTTCAGTGATATTTTAACATCAATTTTCTGTTCTCTTCACTATACCTATTAAAAAGGAGTAACAGAAGTGAGTGACATTTTCATATAAATTTTCTCTAGTCATGATTTGTGCTGATTCCTTTTAGAATTAATTTCTGTATTTTTGGTTTTCATTTATTTTTAAAACATGTGTTCTTATCATTAATACGCTGTTAATTAGTTGTAATTTTCTTCAGTTTTCTTTTTTATATAACTTTCAGAAAAATTCCATTAATTCATATTTATGTATATAATTCTTCGTACAGTTTTCTTTAATCATTTTATTTCATTAAAATCTTAACAAAATTTATTTCAATGTTTCCTTTCAAAGAAACAAAAAAAAATGAAAAGAAAATATTTATGTGCAGGAGATGAGGCTTAAGTAACTACCCCACTCCAGCCATTTCTCCACGCTTCTAGCGATTTATTCCAGATAATAACAAAGGAAAGCATACGATTTCCATTACTTCATATTATTTGTAATGTAATGTAATGTAATGTAGTGTAATGTAATGTAAATGTATTTATAAAAACGAATTTCGTTAATATTTTTGTTGGCTTTTAATATCTGACAAATCTTTGAAATTCTGGGGTGGCTGCCTTTGGACCTTTTCATGGTCGGGGGTATGAGTAAATTAGTTGCTTGTTAACAAAAAGTGTCTTAATGCAAATAATGTAGCATAAAATAAACTTAATTTAATTTGTTTTGCTAAGATTTAACTACAACAATTTCAAAATCTTTTATTTTTGTTAATATTAAAAAAAAAAGATTTGTTGTGGGTTTGCTTAAGTCACTTTCAAAGCACAAACAACAATATTGTTTCATTGGCTTAGACTTATAACTGTTATTAGATGTGAAAGTAATAATATTCAAAGAAAGTATTTATATAACAGAAATAGCGCCTTTATAAATAGAGATTAATTTTTTCTTTGAAACTGTTGTACGGCACCTCTTAAGATTTTAATTTTCCAGAAATAACTTTTCTGGAAAATTTAGTACTTTGAAAAATTTTGCTACCTTTACATATTAAAAAAAAAACTGCAATTTATATAAATAACTATTTCAATAAACCTACTTAAGCTCAATTATGCCAATATTTTCGAAAAAAACTTATTAAAAAAAGTAGTAGAAATACTACTATTTATAAATTAAGTAATCATTACCAAATTTACAATTTTTGTTAACAGGTAGGTGCTTATTGCACCCAAAAAAAAATTGCAAATATTTTTTTCAACATTTTTCAAAGAGATTATTTTAAATACGCCTTTTTCAAAATAGTAGTTAATGTTATAATGCTATAGATAAAAATATAAATGCTATAATAAAAATAATATTATTTTACAAAAAGTTGAAATAGTTCAAATAAATTTGCAAAAACTAATTAAACTCGGTTTAAAATAAATGAAATCTACTACTTTTTTTTTTAAAAAGGAGTAAAATCTAAAACAAAAATTTTCAAAAATTTATATACGAACAATTTACTTTTAAATATCCTGTTAGTGTGATAAAAAACGTACGTACAATACAATAATACATGCAACAATATAAAAATATACTCCCTTTTTTATGCATAAAAATTAAATACTAAAACATTAGTTTTACAAAAGGTTACTTAATAAATCTTATTTGAAAACAGACCTTATACTCTTCTATTTAAAAAGTTAGTAAATTTTTATTATAAAAAAATTAAATAATTACAAAAAGTAGTAAATTTCCTACCAAAATGTATTTCCTCTTTCAAAGTTAAAGAGTGCTTAAAAAATGCAAAAGACATACAATGGTTTTTGATATGTTTAGCATAAAATTTCTTTTTTCAGTATCTTAAAATCTTTTCAAGTATAGAGGTAGTAAGTAGTAGAAATACTACTTCTTTTGAGCTTAGCAATAATTATCACATTAACAACTTTTGCTAAGAGCTGGGTGTTTATTACAATGAAAACAGTTTTGTAAATTTTTTTTCCAATATATTTCTAAAAGATTACTTAAAATGCTACTTTTTTAAAATAGTAGTAAATGTTATATTGGAATTAAAAAAAAACCTAAAACAGTAAAACTTCTAAAACGTAAAGGGAAAATAATTTAAATAATATTCCAAAAACTAGTTAAACTCGATTTAAAATAAAATCTACTACTTTTTGAAAAAAGTATTAAAAACTAAAAAAATTTATTTTTAAAAATAAATTAAAACGCACTAAATATACTATTATAAAGGAATAAATAAAAAATAAATATTATAAAGGAATAAATAAAGGAATAAATATACTGGCTTTTATCAATATAGAAATTAAGTACTAAAACATTTGTAAAAATATATATAATAAAAGAGCTGATTTTAAAACACTAAAGTAAGTCTTATTTCAATACTTTTATTTAAAAAGCCAGTAATTTTATAGTAAAAAAAACAAATATTTCAAAAAAGTAGTAGATTTACTACCAAAATTTGTTTTTCTGTTTTAAAAGTAGTGTTTAAAATAATACAAGTAAATAAAATTTTTATTTATATGTTTTATATAATATTTCTGTTTTCAATAACTTAAAAACTTTTTAACTAAATAAGTAGTAAATTTACAACCTTTTAAAATGTCCATTTTATTCTTCATTTAAAACTTAAAACTTGATAAAATCAAAGTGTGCAGAATATTATTTACTTAAGTTATGTTATGAAATAAATAAAACTCGCAAATGTATTAAAGTGACTCCTTAGAGAAAAGCTCATGTCCTTAAAGGCTTCCAAAGTAAATTAAATTTTATTTTCAAGTTGTTTTCTTCTCACTAGCGCATCCTATAATAAATAAATAAAAAAGTTGTTTTAACTTTAGCATACAACAACTAAGCACGGTTTAATAAATAAAATAACTGACGTTGGGTCAAAGGGCAAATTAAACAAGATAAAAGAGGAAATTCGCTGTGTAGTTATTTGCTACAAAGTTAAAAATAATCTCCAAGGAAAAAGCAATGCAAACATAATTTACTGATTTATTAAAAAGGAACGAAAATCATTTTGTTATTTTAAAAGCCAATTAAAGGTAAATATGGGCGCTTTGAAGGGGGAAAAAATGTGGAGCAAAATTAACTACAAAACAATTTAAAAAGTTTTTGGTTGTTGGCGAATATTTTATCTCTTCATCCCATTTTGTAGTTTGAAAAGTATGTTGTGCCAAACAAAACTTTGTTTACAGGTGCAGTAATCACTTTAAGTATTTATTAGCCTGAGAGGGTCTTTGTTAATTCTTTTCTTTTCGTAGAAATTAAGGAAAAAAATAAATAAAATAAACAAACTTGAAAAATGGAAAACTTTTAAAAAAGTTGTTCAAATGTCTCATCCTGCAGTTTGCAACAAGTTAGCAGCTGGTTTAAGTCATAAGGTATGAAAAAGCCATATTAAAGCAATGAAAAAATAAAAAATAAATACTAAATTTTCAATTTACAAATCAAAAAACAAAATGTAGTAGATTTACTACTATTTTTAAAATCTATAAAAGTTTAAAATTTTCTTTTTAAATGATAAAAATATACTTTTAACTATTTTAAACAAATAAAACTTTCAAAAAAACATTATATCTAAAAAAAGTAGTAGATTTACTACCTTTTCCAATTAACACACTATATGAAAACTAAAAACTTTAGTAAAAAAAATGCTTAAAAGTAGTTAAAATGTAAAGTAGAAGCGAAAAAATAATTCTTTAAAAAAGTAGTATAAAAATTAGTAAATGTTAGAATGAAAACTTATAATAAAGGCGTTAAATACTAAAAAGTAGTTTCATTTAAACATTTTTAAAAATGCGTAATAATAAAATCTTTAAAAAAATCACTAAAGCTTTTAAAACTTAGCTGTAGAAAATTTAGTAGAATATTTACTTCTTTTTTTTTTAATAAAAAAGTTAATTGCATATAAATTTTAATTTTAATATAAATAAATAATTACATTTAATAGAGATTATTTTGTTTGATATTTTATAATAAATCAAAAAGGTAGTATTTTGCTACAAGTTACCTATTTTGCTACTACTTTTAGAGTCATTGATTAAGCTGCTCCTACTTAAATAAAATAGCTCCTATATATATTTAAAATTAAAAGTGCTTGGCTATAAAATAAAAGGGAGTATATTTTACTACTTTTTTTCAAAAAAAAAAAAAAAAATAATATAAAGTTACAGTTACTCTGTAATTAGAGCAAAATGTATAGACAACTGTCAAACTTGTTTTAAAATAATGCTGGTACAATTTTTGGCTGTGTTTAGAAAAGGTAGTAGATTTAGTGCTACTAATTTTTTTTGGGAATTTTATTTATTTATTAAATTTAACTAATAAATCAAGGAGCTGCTTTTAAAGCAGTACATACATTTTATGTTCTACTGTAGTAAATTAAGGAAATTGGACTTAATTTAACTCCACTTTTAAAATTTCCTCCTAGTTTAGCATTTAAAATATAAAAAGAATATATATAAACGATTTTTTGTTCTGCAGACTAATAGACCTGTTACTATATAATTTTAAAAATTGTTTAAAAACTATAAATTTTGTACTTTTGAAAAAGTATTGAAATTAGTACTAGTTGCTTGTGTTATAAAAAAAATCTTTAATTAAAAATAATGCTCTTAGTTTATATAAATTAAAACAATTATAACCTAAAAAATATATAAATGTTGAATTAGTAGTAGATTTTACTACTATTATTTTAAATCCTTGATTAAATGAAATTTTTATTTGGGTTTCAAATTTGGTAAGCAGCAGCAGCAAAGCTTCTTATTTTTTTTTTGCAATTTAAATTGTACATATAAAAAAGTAGTAAATTTAGTACTTTCTTTAAAAGCCAAATTTTTTTGTTAATAATTTTATGTACCTAAATATATGAAGAAAAAATGCAAAATAAATAAAAAAAGTTTTATTTAAAAAAGGCTGTAAATCTCCTACTATTTTTCAAAACTTAAAGTATAATTTTTGTTCTTTTAAATATACCGAAATATCGAAATCCGTAAAGTTTACCTCAATTAACATATACTGTTGGACAATTTGAAAATGTGATTTCGAAAAAGGGTATTAAATATACTACTTTTTTAAAAAAATTTGAAGTACTGTTCAAAACACTTTAATTAATTACTTTAGCAAATTTGGTTAAGTTTTAAAAAATAAAAGCCTGTGGAACATTTAAGATAAAATTCTGAAAGAAAGTTTTTAAAAAATTATTAAAAATGCATTTATAAAGCTCTAACGATTCTAACAAATTTATAATTAATGAATATTTATCCTTTTAAATTTTTTATTAAACTTTATTTCGTTTTGTAGCGTTTTGTTACGTTTTGTTACATTTTGCTTTGTTTTGTTGTATTTTGTTTTCCTAAAAAATAACATCAACTTTAGTTTTACTCATTTATACAAATTAAATCTTTGTTCTTTATTTAATTATAATGATTTATAACAATAGACAACAGTAGAAGAAACAGTAGCTAGGACATCATTATTATCAGCAGTAGTCTCATTATCATTATAATCATCATCATCATTAGTACTGTTGTTCTGTATATGTATGCATGCAAGTAGCTGGAGAGAGAGTTGAATCATGTCGTGTAAGATAAGCATGTCATGGCATGTTTTTTAAGGATGAAAATACAAATTATATTGTTAAACAAAGGATCATAAAAAATGAACTAATGAAAAGATTTAAATAAAATAAACACATTTGCATATAAATTAATTTTAAATGTATTTAATTTTACCTATTTTTGTTTCATAAAACTTTGTAGAAAATTTTTGACGAAGAATTTTTAAACAATAAAATTAAAGTGGATGGTTAAGACACAGTTATTTATTTCTCCATATTTTGCAAAAAAGTATAATTTTAATTTTGTTATTTAAAATGATTTATTTTTAATAATAAAGCCACATTTTTTAAAGCGAGTTTTATAAAAAAAATAATTTACTCCCTTTTTTCAAATAGTAGTAAGAAGCCTTTATTTGTTTATTTTCAGATTTTAATGTTCCTCTCTTAATTTTGTTAAAAACAAAAACTATTTTAAAACATAAAATTTAATTTCCACAACTAGTAGTAATAGTAGTAAAAATACTACTATTATTTTAAAGTGCTAAAAACGAATTTATTTTGTTATATTAAATATTAAAATCAAGTTTTCAAAAATAAGGTTTCAACAAAGAATGGATTTACTCTTTTTTTTACATAGTAGTAGTACAGCGTTAGCTTCCTTTATTAAAGTTTTTTTTTTAAAAGAATTTTCAAATCTACAATTTTAAAAGCGGCAAATGTTAAAAAAAAGTTATCAATATTTAGAATTTCTGGCGATTAAAAGGAAGTATTTGCCATGTAAATATAAAACTTATTTAAAAAAAGTAGTTAATTTTTTACTTTTTTCCCTAAATTTTTTAAAAGTTTTTAATTTTATGCTTTTCCCTCAAATTAGGTGCCCCTGTAGGCTAGTAGGTAGTGTACTAGCTGTCGGTGTGGCTGCTCAGCGATGAAGGCATAGTCACTGGTCGCTGTGCTATCTTTATACGGCAGTTAATTTCCGACTATCCATCTACTTTCACCACCTGTTTCATCTCCTCTCTATCCCTTTCCTAAAAGATTGTAGCACGGAACTTGACTAAATAGGCATTGTTGCCTGAAGTGCTACTTCTCTTTATTAAAAAAAAAAAGTGTTAAGGCTTCATGTCTTATCATAGTTAAAAAATAAATGTATCAAATAACAGAAACCTGTTAAAAAAAATATTTAAAAAAGGAGCAAATATAGTACATTTTTTAAGTAGTAGTAGAACTTTTTTTAATTAAAATAACAAAATTTATAATAAATTTTTATATTTAAAATTTTTTAAGTATAACCTGTAGAAACCTTAGTATTTACAAAGTTAATAAATTTACTACTTTTTCAAAATTATAGAAAAGTAAAGTGTAGTTAATTTTATATTTTTCCTTCAAAGTGTTAAAGCTCCATAAATTGTCATAACAAAAAAAAATATATGTATCAAAAAACAGAAACCTGTTATAAAAAAGTATATATTTTTAAAAAGGAGCCAATTTAGTATTTTTTGTTAATGATTTTATGATTTTGTGTGATGATTTTTTTAACAAAATAATAAATTTCTTATAAATTCATATAATTGAACCTTTTTAGGTAGAAACTTTGCTTATTATAAATTTTTAAAAATGATAAAAAACTACTTTTTAAAAATTATATAAAAATAATAAACAGTAGTTAATTTTATACTTTCCTCTCATAGTGCTAAACCTTCATAAATTGTCATACTTAAAAAATAATGCATCAAAATACAGAAAACTGATTTGAAAAAAAAAATTAAAATTTTTAAAATAGCACTATTAGCTTGTTTTCATAAAATAGCAAAATTAATATAATTTATATATTTTAACTTTTTTAAGTAGAAACCGTAGAAACTTTAGTATTCGTAAAGGTAGTAAATTTACTACTTTTTCCAAATTATAAACAATTATGAGTAGGTAATTTTATACTTTTTCCTCAAAGTGTTGAACCTTTTTAAAAAGTAGTGAATTTAGTACTTTGTTAAAATAAAACTATTAAATTTTTTTAAGAAAATAATTTATATTTTTATAAATTTATATGTTTGAAATTTTTTAACTAGAAACCTTAGTATTTAAAAAGGTAGTAAACTTACTACTTTTTACATATTATAAAAAAAATAACAAAACGAATTAACAAAAGCACTTAAAAATACACAAAAACTAAGCAGACGTGATTTATGAAAAAAAAATTTGTTCTAATTTTTTTTTAAATTTAGCACTTAAATTCACTACTAAAACAAAACAAAAAATGAAGTAGAAGCATTTCGAAATATATAACAAATAAGCAAAAAGGATTTACAACAAAATTTTTATTTACTAATTTTTTTCTTTAAATTTAGTATTTAAAAGCAATTTTAAAAAATTTAAGCAGAAGTATTTAAAAATATTTAAAAACTAGGTCAAAAGGATTTATAAAAAAATATATTACTACTTTTTCTAAGTTTATTACTTATTTTTATTGCCAGAAAAACAAAAAAAATAATTAAATATATATAAAAATTAAAAATAAAAATATATAAAAAATAAGTAAAAAGGATATACTAATATGTTATTTAATTTATTATTTAAATTCAGTACTCAAAAAAATTTTTTAAAATTTAAGCAGAAGCATTTAAAGATACATAAAAAATATGCTACAATGATTAAATAAAAATTATTACTGAATTTAATTCAGTACTTAAAACATTAAAAAAAATTTAAGCAGAAATATTTAAAAATATGTTAAAAATACTCCAAAAGGATTTATAAAAAAAACTATTACCCCTTTTTTTAAATTTAGTACTTAAATTCAGTGCCAAAAAAAAAAAAAACAAACAAAAATTAAAATATCTAAAAACATTTCAAATAAAAATATATAAAAAATAAGCTTAAAGGATTTACTATTAATTTTTAAATTTAGTAATTAAATTCAGTACATAAAATTTTTTTTTTAAATTTAAGCAGAAATATTTATAGATATGTAAAAAAACGCCAAAAAAAATATTACTATTTTTTTAAAATTAATACTTAAATTTAGTACGAAAAAACAAAAAAAAATTAAAATTAAAAACAAAAATATATAAAAAATAAGCAAAAAATATTTTAAAATATTTAAAAAAAAATTTGATTGATTATATTATTTTTAATTTAGTACTTAAATTCAAATTTCAAAAAATTAAAAAAAAAATCAATCACAAGCATTTAAAAATATGTAAAAAATCCGCCAAAATGATTTAAAAAGAAAATTATTGCTATTTTATTCAAATTTAGTACTTACATTCAGTACTTAAAAAAATTTAAAAAAAATTTAAGCAGAAGTATTTAAAAGTGTGTTGAAAATACTTCAAAAGCATTAAAAAAAATTATTAATACTTTTTTTTAAATTAAGTACTTAAATTCAGTACCAAAAAATCCAAAAAAAAATTAAAATATAAAAAAAATTAAAAATAAAAATATATAAAAAATAAGCAAAAAGGATTTAAAAAAATTTTTGATTCACAATTTTTTTTTAAATTTAGTACTTGAATTCAAACCTTAAAAAAAACTTTTTTTAATTTAAGCAGAAGGATTTAAGAATATGTGAAAAAATGGCAAAAAAATTATTACTACTTATTTTTTAATTTAAAAAATATAAGCAGAAATGAGGAAAATATATTTTTTAAGAAATTTAAAAAAAAAGTTTACTAAATTTTAGTAAAAATAAAATCAAATATTAAGGGAAAATTAAAAAACAAAAAATTAAAGTTGTAAAAAATGTTTAAAATAGCCACTAGCTACTAACTTAAAAGCTGCCTCCTTCTCTGTTAAAAGTTTTAAATTAACTACATATTTTTAGGTGTAATTTAATATTTTTTTATTGTTGTGAAATTATTTTAACAAGCAAATGTTTTATAAATAAATTAATTATAATCGCAACAACAATTTTCTTTCTTTGATGTTGCTTTTATGCTTTTGTATACTTTTTTAATATTTTCTCTGCTGAAAACAAAAAAAAAAACAGAACAAATTTTCCAAACGACACGATTAAATTAAAGAAAGTGCTAATAAACAGTTAAGCTTGTATTTCGCAATAAAAAGAAGAACGTCAAGTTTCTGTAACAACAAAGAAAATTTTATTTTTTTTTAACAGTTTAAACATTTAAAATTCTGCAAATGAGTAATAATTATAATGACTCGTGCTGTATAACAATGTCGTGTGTGCAGTTTTGTTGTTTCTGTTTTAAGATTAAAAATATTAAATAAGCGCAAGAGTGCTAGTTGAGTTTAATACCCTGCACTATGGGAGGAATGAGAGAAATTTAAAGACAAATTTGATTGAATTTAAAAAAAAAAAATATTTGAAAAATAATAACTGAAACCGATTTACTAAAATGTCGTGGAGATAATTTGAGAAAAGTAGTATATTTATTAAAAAAAAGTAGTAGATTTTAATTAAAAGGTACAAGATTTACTACTTTTTTAAAATGAGTCATTCACTAACAATTAAGATCTCTACGTACTAAAAATATTCTAAGCACCAAAAAAATACCGGGTGTTCGCCGGGTAGGTATACTACTTTGTTTTGCCGCCGTTTTGATAAACATTAGTCTTGTCATTTCATAATATTCGGCAGTAGTGAAGTACTTACGTGCCAAATTTATTATGGAAAAATATTCGTTAAACTAACGTGTTTTAATCGTTAAAATATTTTTTCAAAATCAATCATCGATTACTGTGACGCTGAGAGAGTTACGTGAAATTTTTGGGATAAGCAAAGTGACCACAAAACGTACTATTTATCTTGTAGTGAATGATTACGAAGAAAGAGGTGGTCTGTAGGTGATAGGCCCAAGCATAGACCACACCGTAATACATGGTAAGATTTACGTAGTTACCTAGCGGGTGTATGCCATAACTCGACGATGGTTAATCTACTAGAGCGACATGATGCGTGCGCCCGCGCCTTAGGAAGCCAAAGACATAATTCTAGCAACAGCTCATTCCTCGTTGCAATTTAAGAGGTTTCTTGGCAGGGCCGCCAATCCCCACTCCTTGCTGAAGAGTTGGAGACTATTCAACTCCTGGTCCAAAACACATGACAAGCATGCTCACTGGATCCGGATCGTTCACCCAATGTTCTGAGTAGTGGCTCCTTAATCAAATTTATGAGGACCGCGAAACCATAACCACCACGATGAATCAACCTCAATAATCAGACAGACAATAGTTAAAAGGCTAAAGAGCCAAAAAGCTGAACTCCAGAGCTTACTGATTCCCGTGAAAATAACGTAGAGTTTCCAGTTGACTCCCTTCTATCCTTCGGAGTACTGGACTTCCGTTTTCCTTCAGTGATACACGTAATGACGGTGAGAATCTGTCAAGACATACAGATCTGCCCACAACATTCTCTTTCATTTAATCAAAAATTATAAATATACAAAAGGGTATACCTTTCCGATGGACAACCTGTATTTGTTTTTCATTAGTTGAAAAGATATTAATTTAATGGTTTTTTTTAAGCGGAAAAAATTTAATTTAAAATAGAAATAAATAAAATAAATTAAAAATTTTTACTTAGTGTTTTCGATATCCACAGTTATGTTCGATTTTAAGCCATCTTTATTATTTATTTATTCTTTTTCTGGTTAATGCAGCAAAATATATATATATATATATATATATATATATATATATATATATATATATGGCTTTCACCTTTTCGTTATGCCTGGATATGTCGAGATGCATATATTACACACAAACTTGACTGGATGTTGAGTGATTTAAAAGAGAATAACAACAACAACAACATTAAAATTTCCATACAACAGACATCATATGAATAAGCAAACAAATATAATATCAATACCGTTAGTACTAACACAAACAGAGTAAATACTTGTCATAAGTTGATTTCTGACTCCAGTTTAATACACCTCTCAGTGTGTGTTAAAAGCAAATACATATGCACACAGCAGGCTTTGAATATATTTAAGCAATTGGCTTCATTTTTCATTGGAGAAGGGAAAAAGTATTTTTCTTTTAAAAAATAGTGGGTGTTTTATTTTGAGCAGAATTTGTTTAGCACAATCCCATTGTAGTTTTAATTATTCCTCTTTAAGTCCCCCACTGATATAGACTACTTGGTATTGTTAGTAGTGTAGTTTGCTTTAATGCATAATCTCATCTAAAGGGTTTTCTAACAAGAAGTTTGTTTTCTTAAACAAAGTAAAACACAAAATTTAGAGAAAAGTTTGGCAATTATGAATGAAAAGTGATATCTGGCATATGTCCACCACGACCACATGGACAGCTGTCGCTGTTTTCAGCAAAGTTTTAAATAACTTTTTTTTGGCAAAATGCCGTTGCTATTTCGTTATTCACATCACGGATTTTCAGTTCTAAAGCTGAAATTGTTATGATTGGCTCCGTATAGACTCTGTCCTTAATATAGTCGCCAAAAAAATTATCCAGTGTTGCCGAATCACACGATCTGGCTATCCACTTAACTGCTGATGGTCGTGAAATTATGAAATTGAGAAATTCGATTTGCAATAAATTGGCTGTGCTACATGTAGCATCATCCTTTTTTTTTTTTTTTTTTTTTTAAAGAGAAGTAGCACTTCAGGCAAGAATGCCTATTTTAGTCAAGTGCCGTGCTACCTTCTTTAGGAAAGGGATAGAGAAGAGATGAAACAGGTGGTGAAAGCAGAAGGATAGTCGGAAATTAACTGCCGTATAAAGACAGCAACAGCGACCAGTGACTATGCCTTCATCGCTGAGCAGCTCCACCGACAGTCAATTTTTATCTTTTGTAATGAAAAAAAACCAAGGTCTTCGTTGGGAATCGAACCCACAACCCCCATATTTACAAGCTAGTACACTACCTCCTAGCCTACAGGGGCACCTAAAACAATCCTGTTGAAAACACGTGACAGTGATATTCACGTCGTCAATAATAGGGCAAAATTGGTTTGTAAGCATCTCGGGATAGCATGATCTATTGACCGTTACTGCCTTTTCAGCCTCATCTTCGACCCAAAAACAAAAAAAAAAACGCCGCAACGGCATGATTGCGCCGTTTTTTTTTTTTTTTTTGGATATCAGACCACATAGTGCACCATACAGTGACACTTTGAGGCTTCTCAATAATCGCTCTAGGATTTTTAGAAGTCTAAATGCGGCAATTTTACTTGTTGATATATCTTGACAAGTCCCCTCCGAGGGTACATTGATATGTTTTGTCGGAAATCTACCGTCACTACATGTGTCTTCGGGGGTCCCCTTTAAGGCTGGCAGGAACTAACTGTACAGTCCACTACATTTCCCCGGGAATCAGTAAAGCCCGAGAGTTGAGCTATTTGTCTTTTTAGCCTGTTAAATGTTCTCTGACTGATTATTGAAATTAGCCCTTCGGGAGTATCGTGGTTGTTATGGTTTCGAGACCCTCGTTTGAGTTGTGTGGGTCGGATCATTCACAAGGAACACAATGAATGATCCAGGTCCAGCGAGCATGATTGTGGGTGTGTTCTTAAACTTTATTAAACTTTATGCGTTCTGGACCAGGAGTTGAATAGCCTCCAACTCTTCAGCAAGGAGTAAGAGGCTGCGGCCTGCTTCGGGCGTTTGATGTTGCAACTAGGAGTGACCGGAGAATATATGTATCTGAATGCCTTCTAGGGCGAGGATGATGCTAAAACCACTCACAGTGGTTCGGCCACCATCAGGTTATGACTTACGGTCGGTAAAGCTTATCATGCATATCTTGACAAGTAATTATGGGCGTTGTCTGAAGAAATAATTTTTCAGAAAAACCAGCCGGTTGTTTCCGAAAGAATTGAGCGAATCGGCGGCGATGTGAATGGTCGGTTGGCTTTAATTCTTGCTCCAGTAGGGCCTTAAAGTCAAATCCTTACGCAAAATTCACCATGTGGATAGCGCCAATTGTTGAAAACGTCAAGGAATTAATAAATTTAGATCTGCTTCAACACTGTTGCTCATGGCCGCGATGTTTTCTGTTGAACGATCTGATCGAAAACGCATTGGTGTTCGCACATTTTGTATGGAGCCTATCGACCCGATTATTTTATCTTCGAAAATATGGTGAATTTTACGAAATGTAACTTTATTAGAAGCATCCTTTTCACAGTGAATTTAAATTATTTTAAGGCGATTTTCGTGCGAAACGTCAAATACTGTCAAAACTGTCAAGTGAAAAATAAACGTGTTGTTAAAAAACCCGATTTGTACGATGTATGATCACTCCCGATGTCCTGGAGCAGTTAAGACTAGGTTCGTCGATACGTATAACATTTCGATATGCTAATTTGAAAAATTAAGCGCTGATTGCATGAATGGATAGAACACAAGGTAACTACAAGGCTTTTCAGGTAATAACATTTTTCAAAACTCTAATTTGCACAAGAATGCAACAGGTGTTAAAGCTAAAAGAACATTCCAGCAAAACGCTTTGTAGAATATTCAGTAGAAGTCGTTGTGAAAACAATGCCGCAGTCGTACGACCATGATAATACTCAGTTGAAGCAGTTGTAGGAACTTTTTGTGGATCCTTTTGATACTTTCGTGGGAACAAATAGTCAATCAAAGAGGCTGTTATGCGTAACTTCATTGAACAAATCGGTTAAAGTCGCTGTTAAAGTAACTTAAACTAGTGGGCCTGGATCTACCACGGAGTTCAGCTGCAGAAAATATCTACCGTCACAAATCGTCTGTTATAATGCGTGTGTAACTGCTGATTGTCACATTTTTGGTGCTAAGCACTTTTTAATAAGCTATTTTTAAAATTAACCAATTGAGAATTATAAGCATTCAACCTGATACAATTAAGCAATTCCATATAGACAACAGACAGAATATATAGATTACAATAGACTGATTAAAAACCTAATTTATATTATTAAAGATAATTTCAAGAAACTAAAAACAAAAGAATTACAATTTCTTACACCATTTCCCTCTAAAAATATTCAAAATAAACGAGCACAATACCAAAGCAAAATAAAAGTCTTTATTCCTAAAAATGTGAAATAAAAGCCTGTGTTGTTTAGCGTATCGCTATATTTCAATAGCACTAAAACTGATAACAACAAACAGCTTGCTTCTTTAACGATCCAACTGTGGATTCCCCTTTGCGCCTGTCACCACATCACAAATTTTGTATAAATTTCTTTGAAAAAACTAAAGAAGAGAAAGAAAACCCCAAAAAACTTTGTCCTTTATTTGCATTGAAACTTTTTCATACATTTATTCTTTTATCTCATTCCGATATTTTTATGGAATTTTTTGCTGTTTTCTTTCACCAAAACCAAAAACAAAAAAACAAAAAACAAAAAAATATTGAAAATTTTTTCAATATTAATAAAACAGAAATATTTATTTTTATATTCAAACACAGACTTAATGTTACCGTTAATGTGTATATTTGTATATGCAAAGCAATACACATATATTTTGCTCTTTTTTGTTGTTTTCTTTTATTTAAGTGTATTTGTTTTAATGGCAAATTTTTTGCTGTATTTATTTCAGTAAATGTAAATGTTCGTGTAAGAGAGTTTGAGTAATAAATTATGCAATATTACACAACACATTTATAAAAAAAACTCTTATATGCGAGGGAAAGCCAATAAGTGCCTTTATAATTCTGCAGCGTTTGTTGAACAAAGTAACATTTTGAAAAGCTCTGGAAAGTTCTTCTTATTTCTATTGATATATACTTTCTCGAAAGCCATCAGAAATTCCTAAAATTTAGATTTTTGTAAATTGTGATCAAATGTGATCATCACAATTGTAATTGTAATAAAGATAAACATAAAATTTAAAGTTAAAATCCTACAAAACAAGCACAATTATAAACAAACTCCTACAAAAAATGTTAAATGTCCTTTAATATATAGAAAAAAGGTAGTAAATTTACTACTATATCAAAAATACCTCAAAAAATAAAATTTCCATAAAATTTTCAATGTTTAAAATTGAAGTGGATTAAATACCCTTTTATGAGGTCTTTAAAATACATAAAATTATGGCCGATAAAATTTCTTTAGAAGAGAGTTATAACTGACGAAAACTTTCTATAGTAAAATTATGGAAAGTTATTCACGATGAAATTTTTCTATAGAAAAATTATTTCTGATGAAAATTTTCAATAGAAAAATTATTTCTGATAAAAATTTTCTATAGAAAAATTATTTCTGATGAACATTTTTTATATAAATATTATTTCTGATGAAAATTTTCTATAGAAAAATTATATCTAATGAAACTGTTCTATAAAAAAATTATTTATGATGAAAATTTTCTATAGAAAAATTATTTCTGATGAAAATTTTCTGTGGAAACATTATTTCTGATGAAAATTTTCTATAGAAAAATTAATTCTGATGAAAATTCTCTATAGAAAAATTATTTCTGATGAACATTTTTTA
Source organism: Trichopoda pennipes (assembly GCA_030448955.1). NCBI lineage: Eukaryota > Metazoa > Arthropoda > Insecta > Diptera > Tachinidae > Trichopoda > Trichopoda pennipes. Next base: position 1,572,286 of record JASKUP010000056.1, on the reverse strand, counting down.
TATAAATATTATTTCTGATGAAAAGTTTCTGTAGAAAAATTATTTCTGATGAAAATTTTCTATGGAAAAATTATTTCTGATGAAAGTTTTCTATAGAAAAATTATTTATGATGAAAATTTTCTATAGAAAAATATTTCTGATGAAAATTTTCTATAGAAAAACTATTTCTGATGAAAATTTTTTATAGACAAATTATTTCTGAAAAAAATTTTCTATAGAAAAATTATTTCTGATGAACATTTTTTATATAAATATTATTTTTGATGATAATTTTCTATAGAAAAATTCTTTCTAATGAAAATTTTCTATAGAAAAATTATTTCTGATGAAAATTTTCTATAATAAAATTATTTTTGATGAAAATTTTCTATAGAAACATTATTTCTGATGAAAATTTTCTATGGAAACATTATTTCTGATGAAAATTTTCTATAGAAAAATTAATTCTGATGAAAATTTTCTATATAAATATTATTTCTGATGAAAAGTTTCTGTAGAAAAATTATTTCTGATGAAAATTTTCTATGGAAAAATTATTTCTGATGAAAGTTTTCTATAGAAAAATTATTTATGATGAAAATTTTCTATAGAAAAAATATTTCTGATGAAAATTTTCTATAGAAAAACTATTTCTGATGAAAATTTTCTATAGAAACATTATTTCTAGTGGTATGTCTGTAATGGAAACATTATTTCTAAACAATTTTTTTCTCTAGTAAAATTATGTCTAATGCATTTTTTCTCTAGAAAAATTAATCTCTGATAAAATTTTTCTCTAGAAACTTTATATCCAATAAATATTTTATGTAGAAAATTTATGTCTAATTAATAAAAAAAAATTTATGAATTTTTTGTATAGAAAAATTATGGTTAATAAATTTTTTCTATAGAAAAATTATATTTAATGAATTTCTTCTATACTAAAATTGTGTCTAATGAATATTTTCTTTAAAAAAATTATGTCTAATGAATTTTTTTTTATAGAAAAATTATGTCTAATGCATTTTTCTTTTCTAGAAAATTTATTTCTAATGAATTTTTTATATAGAAAATGTATGTCTAATAAATTTTTTTTAAAGAAAAATTATGTTTAATGAATTTCTTCTATAGCAAAATTATGTTAAATGAATTTTTTTTAAAGAAAAATTATGCTTAATGAATTTTTTCTATAACAAAATTATGTCTAATGAATTTTTTCTAAAGAAAAATTATGTTTAATGAATTTTTTCTATAGAAAAATTATGTTTATTGAAGTTTTTCTATAGAAAAATTATGTTTAATGAATTTTTTCTATAGAATAATAATGTTTAATGATTTCTTTCTATAGAAAAACTTATGTTAATTGAATTTTTCTATAGAAAATTTATGTTTAATGAGTTTTTTCAATAGAAAAATTATATTTAATGAATTTTCTCTGTAGAAAAATTATGTGTAATGAAATTTTTCTATAAAAAAATTATGTTTTATGAATTTAATTTATAGAAAAATTATGTCTAATCAATTTTGTCTATAGATTTTTCTATTTTTCTTTTGAAATTTTTCTATATATAATTCTGTTAAAATCTGTTATCGAAAAGCAAGTTCTTTTATAGAAAAAAACGAAGACTCCTGAATTTTCAAACAGAAAATTTTTAAATGAAAATCATAATTCAATTAGTGAAAATAAGTAATTAAACACATGAATTTTGCTACTTTAAAAATTGGTAGTAGATTTGCTACTTTTTGAAAATTGCCTCAAAATGCTTATTAAATAACTAGTTTCTGTAATAAAATGTTTAATTTACTGGAAAAACTCTCACAGCTTTCAAATCATAATATACAATAAAAAAGAAATAAATTTACTCCTTTTTTTTGAAACATGGACAAACCTTTTTTTTTGATGGGTTAATCAAAACAAAATACCGTATTTTTTTAAAATCATCAACTCCTAAAAAAGGAAACCTATTTCAAAATAGTAGTAGCTTTAATTATATTCTTTAAAGCAAATATTTTAAAAGGGAGTAGATTTACTACTATTCGAAAAATACCTCGGAGGCTAAAGGAAAGCCATTACATGAGTAAATAAACAATGTAGTATGTATGTGAGTATAGAAGGAGTTCAAAATTTACTACTTTTTAGGTGGTAGTAGATTTACTACTCTTTTAAACAAAGTCGCTAAAACTATAATTTATAAGTTTTAAATAAGACAGTTATTTTTTTATAAAAAGTCTTTAAACTCAGGGGCATAAAATATTTCAAAAAATTCTCGAATTAAAATGTAAAATTTTCACCAATTTTTTTGTATAAAAAGCCTGGCAAATTATTAACTTTGTTCACATAAGGACATTTCGAACTGCCCTTATAATTTATAATATTTATAGCATTTTGTGTTGTTGTATATTATAGAAATAATACGAATTTTACATAAAGAGAAACAAATATGTAAAAATAAACTTTCAAATTACACACATGTCAATTGACAATGATAAAGAATGATGGATGATGGGCTTACGTGTTGAATTGGAAAAAAAACAAAAAACGAAGTAAACAAAAATTTAATAAATCACTTTTAGATGCAATAAAATTAAAGTATTTTATACGTTTTTTTAGTATTTAATAGTATTTAGTAGTATTTTTGTTTCAGCTAAAAAGCTAAAAAAAGCATTTTAAGTGGAGATTAAATTGGTAATTCAACCGACATATCGATTAGTTCAACCATAAAATGATTACAGCATATAAATTTTAATGCTGGGCTATCATAGCTTGCTTGGCACTATTCAAGCAAGGTAAGACTAAAATTTAATCTTTACCTCTCTATGTTATTTAAATAACCAATTAAATATCTTTAATTCTTCAAATTAATTTCATCTTTTTAAAGTAAACTTCAATCTACAGCTATCACAGGAAATCTTTTGTTTCATCTTGGACTTATCTTAATTCAATTTCTCTTTAATTTTGAACGAACGAGCACTCAGGCACATCTTTGTAAGAAAACAAAACAAAGCAAAAAAAAGAAATTACAATAAAAAGCCATTTGAATATGAGGTCGCATGGGTAAAACACTATTCGTATATTAATAAATTTTCCTGTTTCTTTGTTATAATCCTTGGCATATTCAAACAACAAACTATATTATTGTTGTACATTTGGCTGTGTTATGGCATTCATAACTTTACTTAAAGTAAATGTTCATAAAATAAATGATTTTTTAGAATTATGATTTGATAGCGTGGCTCTGTTTCCTCTTCCATCTTATAATTTTATTGTACAGCCAACACATTGCACTAATGCCTCGTTGAATGTATTGTATGCAAATTAAGATTAAGAAAACAACATCATAATTAAAGGCTTATTCAACTTTAGCTTATGTATTATCAGCTAAACTAAAAGCTATGCAACGTGGTAAAGTATAAAAGATGTTATTAAAAAGAGAAGTGAATTTGGATATTTGTTGAAAAAATGGTCAAAATATTAAAGTAACTAGCTAAATTTAAAAATGTTTAAAATATTTTGCCTTTAAGTAGTATATTCTACTATTAAAAAGAAAAAAAGTAGTAAATTCGACTACTTTTTTTTTTAAAAGTAGTCAATTCTACTACTTTTTTTTTTTAACTAAAATTTATATTGAAATCGCAATACCCAAAAATATCATTGAAAATGCTATTAATAACCCAAAAAAAACGTTTTATAAAAAGTAGTAAATTTGCTACACTTTTTTTAACCGCAAAATGTTTTTATTTTGACACCTTTTATACCGCTGAATTTATAATTAAAAAATTTTAAAAAATTGTTCCAATTAAAAATTTAGACATCTAAAATAACTAGAAATTTAGAACTTCGAATTGGCAACACTTTTTTTTACTGGCAGGCATTTTATTACCTCTTAGGAGATTTTTGATTAGTTTGCTTTCCAATTTCAACATTAATATACTAACGCCTGAACAATGCTTCCAAATTGTGTAAATTTATTTTTGCAAATCATGGTTCTGTTCGAAATACGTATCACGCTTTAGGTCCATATTACGGTTAATAGAGCAATTATTTCGAAAAACTATGGAATACTTTTGCATCACTTTCACTTTGAATAATGATATGCATTCAGAGATCTCATGCAGTATGTAGAGATGAATTATAATACGCAGAGAAGAAACGTAGAGAATAAGCCACTGCTGCTGTGAAGCGTAGCGTAAAGGAAAAACCGAATCAGTGTATCTGGTAGCGTGCAAAGTAATTGGTTATAAGTCCTTCCATTCACTTTAGGGAAATTTTTGCGGAAAGGTTTTAATGCGTGCCAAAATTGAAGCCACGCAATACCCTGGCAAGACATAGATTCCGTGAATGGATCAAAAACAAAATTGCCATTGTTTCCGATTTCCATAAGCGAGTTTTGTTTAGCGATAAAGCTCAGTCTTGTTTAAATAGATGCGTCAATAACAGAACAGTCGCATTAACAGTGATAATAATCCACTAGTGTAGGCTGAGATAGCGTTAAATCTAGAAAAACTGTTTAGTATTTTTAATGGGGTGGTGGTATCATTGGACCGCTCTACTTTAAAAACGATGATGCTCAGAACAGTAATATCAATGGTGCCCGCTTTAGAGCCATGATTATTTTAATTTTTTCTCTAACGATTAAACATGACGTGCAGAAGCTGTGATTTCAACAACACGGTGCAGCACGTCACATAGCTCATGCCATTCAAGTAAATGCTTGGTAACCGCATAATTTCATATTTCTCACCCATGAATTAGCGTTCAAAATCGCGCTATTTAATGCCGCTGTATTATTTTCTGTAGCGATATGTGAAGTCGCTGAACTGCGATGACAAGACCAAAACGATTGTCTACTGGGAGGATAACGTAAACTGCATTAGTGCCGATATACAACTAAAAATGTTGAAAAAAGTCATTGAATATGGGACCTCCAGCTTAGACTATATTCGGACTATAGTCGGAAGTTGTATTAACCTTATAATGCCAGAAGATTATATTTCGAATAATGTAAGTTTAATGTCAATTTAAAGAATTCATCTTTGTTTTATAAAATTTCAAAGTTCTATACCTCTATAAGAAAAGCTTTTATAACTCTTAATATAATTTGAAAATAGTAGTAAATTTCTACTATTATTCTTAATATTTTTATTCACATTTTTCTTCATATTATTCATATTTGAATTATGTCAAAATTGTGGAGACTAAAATAAATTTTTTTAAAAAGTAGTAGAAATACTACTTTTTTAAAAAGGTAGTACCTCCCAAAAAAATTTTTTTTGTGATTTTTTTTTTAAGTTTGCTTAATTATTCTTTCAAAAATTTATTAAATTTGTTATAAATAATTCACATGTATCACCAGTTTTATATAAACGTTTATTTCCCCTTCAAATCTCAAACCACAATGGGGGTTTAAATAATTTTCTTCGTGATTCGCAGCTAATTAAAATTACGTGATGTTAAACTTAAGAAACCAACTTAATGGGTTCTAGCTAATAATTTAAATTCACATTAACCATCACAGGAAATTGTTATGGAAGGACATTTTATTTAAGTCATAAAGTTTATATATTTTATTTTTACTGAAAAAATAAACATGGCTCACACTGTTGCAACACGTAATCATCAATCAAATTATAAAAGGGTTATTTGATGTTTTTACTACAATTACATTTTATTACATTTTAATTAAACTGTTGCTATGTGGCTTTCCTTTACAACAAATACAACAACAACAACAACAAAATACAAAAATTAAGCTTGCTATAATGAATATATTTTTATTTTTACTGTACTAACAAAAGAACTCTTGTAATTAAACACATAATGTGCATTTGTATAAATATATTTTAAAAATTAATAATTATATACATATTTAACTTTGAAAAAGGGTGACCAGATTTCTTGCCCAAAATAATAGTAGAATTTTAAGCTGTTCAAAAATTTTCATTAATGTGTCAAATAGGCTTTTAACATAAAACCAGAAAATCTAAACAGCAGCATAAAACTTTGCGGCACTACTTTTTTTTAAAAAGGTAGTAGATTAACCACTTTTTCAAATAAATTGCTTGTTAAGTACCATAAGTGTGTATAAATAAAGTTAAAAATAAATAAAATAAGATAAATATAGATTTTTTAAAATAGGCAGTAGATATACTACTTTTTGCAAGAACGCTTGAAATGCTGGAGAAGTGTCTTAAATATATTTAAAAATAAAGCAATTAAAAATTTTTAATTAAAACATTTTAAGGTTATTTATTTATTTTTTTTTTTTCTAAAAGAGCAGTAGATTTACTACTTTTCCCAAAAGTGCCTGAAATAGTGGAGCAGTGCCATAAATGGATTTAAAAATAAATAAAAATATATAACAAATTTTTAACCACAATTTTTTTAGGCTTTTGATAAATGTAGTAGATTAACTACTTTTTTTGAAGAGCGACAAAATTGCGAAAGAAGTGTCATAAATTGTTTAAATAAGAAATAATTAAAAAACTTAAGCTATAGTTTTTTATATTTTTAAAAATGTAGTAAATTTACTACCTTTTCACAACATGCCTAAATTGCTAGAGAAGTGCCAGAAGTTTAAAAAAAAAGGAAAAAATAGATTTACTACTTTCTCCAAGAGTACTTGCAATGCTGGAGAAGTGCCATAAACATGTTTACAGAAGTTTAGAAATCAAGGAAATAAATTCAAAATTTTTCCTATATTTTTTTTAGATTTTTTAAAAAATGTAGTAAATTTCCTACCTTTTCAAAGTATGGCTAAATTGGTTTAGAAGTGATAAAAGTATGTTTAAATAAATTAAACAATAAAAGAAATTATTTAAACATTTTTAATCAAAAAATTTTTAGTTTTTTTTCTAAAAAAGCAGTAGATTTAGTACTTTTTCCAAGAGTACCTGATACACCAGAGAGGTGCTATAAATGAATTTAAAAATAAAAAATATATTAATAATTTTTAATCACAATTTTTTCAGAGTTTTTTAAACGTAGTAAATTTACTACTTTTTCGAAAATTGACAAGATTGCTGGAGAAGGGCTATAAGTAGTTTAAATAAGTTTGGAAAAAACAGAAATAAATTAAAAATCTTTAACTACAGTTTTTACGTTTTTTAAAAAATGTAGTAAATTTACTACCTTTTCAAAACATGGCTAAATTGCTAGAGCAGTGCCAGAAAGAGGTTTAAATAAAATAAATTAGGTTTAAAACTAAAAGGAAAACTTAAACATATTTAACTACTTCTTATAGATGTTTTTAAAAAAGGAGTAGACTTGCTACTTTTTCCAAGTGTGCCTAAAATGCTGGAAAAAAAGCCATTTATATATTTGAATAGGCTTTAAAAGCAAAGAAATGAATTAAAAATTTTTGATTATCTTTTTTTTAATTGTTTTTTTTTAAAGGCAGTAGATTTACTACTTTTTTCAAGAGTGTCTGAAATGCTAGAGAACTGCCTTAAAAATGCTTAAAGAAGTTTAGAAATAAAAGAAATAGAGTAAAAATTTTTATTATAATTTTTTCGATTTTTTAAAAAATGTAGTAAATTTACTACCTTTTCAAAGCATGCCTTAATTACTTTAAAAATGGCAAAACTATATTTAAATAAGTTAAAAAATAAAAGAAATAAATTAAAAATTTTTAACTACAATTTTTTAGATTTTTTAAAGAAGGTAGTATATTTACTACTTCTTTTAAGAATACCTTACTTTGATTAAAATTACCACTAATCAAAAATAATTTTTTATATACGTTTTTACAAAAACAAAAAAAAAAATAAGCCAGTACATTGTTCCAAAATTAAAAAAAAGGACTTCAAGATATTGTAAAATTAAGAGACAAAACCCCAAAAAGGTAGTAGACCTACATATGCCAATAAAACACTGTTATATTTAAAATCAGCACAACCGGGAAAAACTACAAAATAAATGAATAATTTCAAAAGTCGTTCATATAGTAGAATAGCTATTGGTGTAGAAAGATATTAATGCTTGTTTCTTATTTCATATGGAAATAAAAAGCTCTTGAAAAGCAAGTACTTTTTTATTTAAGGTGTTTTGGAAAAAGGGTAGCAAATTTACTCCTTTACTAAAAAAAAGTAAATAATTTAAAGTATAAAATTAAAAAAGCAATTAAAATAAGTTAAGTGATATTTGAATAGAAAACAAAACACATAAAAATTTAGTACATTTTTTAATGCTATACTACTAAATTTTTATTTTTATTTTAGAAACTAAAAAAAATTGTGATTGCTAAACAGCTGTAAAAGTTAAATGAAATTTAGAAAAGAATTTAAAATGTAAAGAAAAATTTTTAAACTTTATAAAAAAGTAGTAGATTTACTACTATTTTACAAATACCGCAGAGTATGCAAAAATTTAAGGAATATATAAAAATGCTTTCAATTAATAAAACTGATTGAGAAAACTCCTAAATTGTGGGATTTACTACTTTAAAAAAAAAAGAATTATTAAAGGTTTAAATAATTAATTTAGTTTGTTTTGGATTTTATTGCTGTTTCGCAGTTACTAATTTTTACAAGTTTTAATACTTTTATTTTATTTTTTAAATTTTTTTAAAAAAAAGTGCAGTAAATCAAAAAAAGGAGTGGGTATAAGTCTACAGCGATTTTTTTTATAAATAAATCTTTCAACTTAATTAAGCTCTCATGCCCAGTTAGATAAAAATTAACAAAAAATAAAAAGGGTATTTTTGCTTCTTCTATTGGTCACTTTAATCGCCTTAATAAAAACATACTGCCCACCAACAACAATAAAAAATTATAAGTTCTATAAATAAGCTTTAATTACAGGTTGTATTTAAAAAATAGCTTTTAAAAAAGTTAAAGCAAAAATGTATATTTTTGTTATTTATTATTTATTAATTATTTTTTATTTAATAAATATTAAATAATAATAATAACTCATTAATTAATTATTAGTTAAAGGTGTTCTTTATTTTATAAATAATAATTAGTTTTGATGGCTTTTTCAAACCAAAATTAATTTCCATTCAATCTTTTAAACTTTTAAATATAGAAAAGTTTTTGGAAAATTTAATATAAAAAATATTTTAATTATGAAGCTGTTTGGCATGCTTGATTGTCCATTAGTAATTCCTAAAGGACCAAATCAGTGTTGATAAAATTTGAATGACGTGCCGTAGTGTACAATAGGCGAACTGTGAAATTTCTCGGGCTACGTTTGATGTTTGATTAACATCTTTTTAATGTTCGCAGTCTGGTTTCGAACATATTTCTGGTTGCGTTTGTTTATTTGTTTATTTTTGGTTTTAGTTTATTTTTTGACAGGTATAACAGATGGACGTGTTTTGATTGTTCGTTGATTTTTTGCTGGGGAAAAAAATGTATCAAAGAATTTAAATCAAATCTACTATATTCAATCACGATTGACACAAGCTTTCCAAAGACGGTCGAGAAAGGCTCAGATCTTCTTTATTTAGAAGGGTGGGTGGTGTAGCTGTTAAATATATAAATATTTTTGGAGCAACATGAAAATTTTACTGTATATATATATAGGGTTTCCGCCGAAAAGGTAAACTATTTTGTTTTTTTTTTTTGTTAAAGAGAAATAGCACTTCAGGCAACAATGTCTATTTAGTCAAGTAACGTGCTACATTCTTTAGGAAAGGGATAGAGAAGAGATGCGACAGCTGGTGAAAGTAGAAGGATAGTTACGAAAATTAACTGTTGTATAAGACAGCTCATTGAGCTGTGACTATGCCGTTATCACTGAGCAGCTCCACCGACAGTAAATTCTTATTTGTAGTGAAAAAGACCAAGAAGGTCTTTGTTGGGAGTCGAACCCACAATTCCCAGTCATGTAAGCTAGCACACTACCTACTAGCCTACAGGGGCATCTGTTTACCACCATTTTGCTAAACATTAGTTTTGATAGTTCATATTTGGCAGCCGCTAAATAGACGGCAAAATAAATGATAAATTTATATTAGAAAAATATTCGTTAAACCAACGTATTTTAATTGTTAAACCATTTTATCAAAATCAATCATCGATTACTGTGACGATGGGAAATTTTCGAGGAAACAACGTGCCAAGAAAGCGCACTATTAATCGTGCAGTGAATGATTTTGAAGAAAGAGGCGGTCTGTAGGTGATAGGCCCAAGTATGGACCACAACGTTTTGCAACATCGGCTGAAAACATTACTGCTCTTTAAGAAAGTGATCAAAACAATCCATCAACCTCAAGTCGACGCCGTGCTCAGGACCTTGGTCTTCAAAGAAAACCTTTGGCCACAATTTCGCACAAGGATTTACATTTGTTTCCATATAAGATTCAGTTGATACACGAACTTCTTCCACAAGACCATTTAGGCCGCCATACATAGGCTGTTACAGCTCCCCCATGACAGCACCGATTTTTATGGAAAAATTATAATGAGCGAAGAGGCACATTTTCATTTGAATGAATATAAGAATACAGAGAATAGTCGGTTCTGTTGAATGGGAAACCCTCAAATTATTTAACAGTTACTTTTGCATCCATTAAAAATGACAGTCTGGTGTACAATTTGGTCAGCAGGTACGTGTGCCAATAGGATGTTATAGCTCACCCATGACAATGCATGTTTTCATGAAAAAATTCTAATGAGTGACGAGGCGCATTTTCATTTAAATAAATATTAGAATAAACAGAATAGTCGATTCTAAGGAATGGGAAACCCTTAAATTATTCAACAGTCACTTTTGCATCCATTAAAAGTGACAGTCTGGTTTGCAATTTGGTCAGTTGGAATCATTGATCCTTACTTCTTTAAAAATGAAAACGGCGTAAAGGTAACTGTGAACGGGGAGCGATATCGTTATGTGATTAAAATTTTTTTAACGCCTTAACTGCATTTTCTGACCTTGATTAACATGTGGTATCTGCAAGATGGTGCCACATTACTGGGAAACCTCTTTCCGCAACAATTTATTTCAAGAAATGGTGATGTTGATTGGCCTTCACAGTCGCCTGATGTGACTGCTCCATACGTCTTTTTGTGGGGATATGTGAAAAGGCAGAGTGTATGCAAACAAACCAGAAATGCTTGAGCAACTCATGGAATTACTAAAATATCGCGTGAAATATGTGATAATGTAAAGAAAAATGTGCTCAAAAGGACTCGCATTTGTAAGGCAAATAGAGGCGCGGACGTTTATCTGCCGAGATTAAATAAAACATTTGTCATTATAAGATCCCTTCTCTTTCATTTAAACAAAACTTATAAACAAACAAAGAAGTTTACATTTCCAAAGGACACCCTGTATTTGTATATTTATTTATGCTCTAAAATAAAACACTTAAACAATCGAATAAAATACTGTGTGAAATGTGTGAGAATGTAATAAAAAATGAGCTCAAGAGGGCGCTCGCATTTATGAGGTTAACGGAGACGCACATTTATCTGATATTGTATTTCATACATAATTGCCCGCATTAAATAAAACATATATGCATCAATATAAGATCCATTCTTTTTAAAGTAGTAAACCTTCCCGAAGGGTACCCTGTACTTTTTATAAAATATTTTTTTTAGTGAATATTTTGTACCCAAAAAGTGCTGGAATGGATACGAAATGAAGCCTTTAGTATTCAAATTGTTGTTTATGTTAAAATCGATAGTGAAAGAGGTATGACTTCTATGAAATAAAATCTATGATCAACATAATTTTATGGGTTATTTTAAGTAGTTCTACTCTGAATAATAAGGACATTTCTATAGTTTATCTACTCTGTATCTGTTTACTATCTCACATTGTGTTCGCTGTTAAAATGGTTGAACAAAAATGGTTGAACAAAAATGCCCCAATTGATGCTGAATATTTGTAGAAAATCGATATATAATAAAATCGATATGTAATTAAAATTTTTTTTATTCAATTACAATTTTATAGTGTCACTCTCAAAATAACTTCCTCCTTCAGCCACACAGCGCTGGAGGTGGTTTTTCCACTGCTGGAAGTCCGATACCAGAAGAGCATTCAGCTTATCGGTTACAGCCGTTTGAATGCTTTCTACAATGAGTTCCCTTGAAATGATCTGATTCAACTTTGGGAAGATCCAAATATCACAAGGACTTAAGTGAGGTGAATATGGAGGCTGAAGAGGCGCAGGAATATTTTTACTGTTCTAAAATCTCGTTTATTAAAATTGCTGTACGACAAGCAGCGTTATCATGAGGCAATACCCAGTTGTTTCTATATTTAGTCTTACACGAATAGCCATTTTTTGAAGTCTTTCATCTCGGTAAAAGGGTTGATTGAATGTTTGGCCTTAAGGTTCATATTCTTTGTGAACGTTTCCTCGGATATCGAAAAAAACAAATCAAATACTTGTATTTGATCTTTGGTTTTGCCATCCTTACTTTTTTTGGGCCTTGAAGAGGTTAAAGTATGCTACTTCCTATGCTCTAGCGCTTTATTTTTGGGACTTTGTACTCAAACACCCGAGACTCTTCACCAATAATCACATGTTCCAGAAAATGGGGATTATTTTCAATTCAATGCAAAAAATTTAGGCACTTTTTTTTCCTGTCGTCCTTTTGGTCTGGCAAAATGTTTTTTGGAACCATTTTTTGAGCATATTTGTCTCATTCCTAATTCTATGCTCAAAATCTAATGAACGGCGGTGTGTGCCAAATTTAAGTTTTTGCTGGTCATTCTGACTGTCAACCGATGATCTGAATGCAAAAGACCCCAGATTTTGTAGACATTTTCATGGGTTTTTTGAAAATTAAGGACTTCGACTTCGTGGTTCATCTTCAATTAGTTCTCTTCATTTTTTAAAAATCCTTAAAACAACTTTAAAACTGAGTTCTTAATAAAATACTATTTTCGTAGCCCTGCTAAAGTATAGAGTTTCCATTGCACTCTGCCCAAGCCTGAAGCAAAACCTGATATCAACCGTTGTTCCGGTTGTTCTAAATTGATGTCATTCTAGCCTTTCGTTTCGTGGTTCATCTTCAATTAATTCTCCTCCTTTCTGAAAATGCCTTAAACCACCGAAAAACCTGGCTTCTCGACAAAACACTATTTTTGTAGGCCTGCTAAAGTATAACAAGATTTTCTTTTGCACTATGTCCAAGCCTGAAGCAAAACCTGAATCGTTGTTCCCATTGTTCAAAACTGATATCTCTCATTTTTAGAACACAACAGAAAAAACTGTTTCATAGAAAAAAATCGCCACTGACGACCAAATGACTTGAAAGATGTTAAACCCGCACTAGAGACAAATTATATGATCATCTAGCGCCTCTCCGATTCCGGTGTCTTTAGTATTGCCAGATCGAATGTAACGTTGCCACTATCATTACTTAATTTATAGACCTCATAAACATAGGTCGTCTGGGAGAGCATATTATCATTTTAACTAAATTCAAATCAAGCCTACGTCTATGCTGGGAAGTGTAGTTGACAACATTAACCCACATTAACCCACATATACAACGTATTCCTCCCGGGGGCACATTATAAGGCTTTATGGATCACACAACCATCTAGACTTGTGTCTTGCGGGGGTAAAAGGGAGCTCAGCCCCTTCAAGGCGTGTAGGAGCCAGCTGGACAATCCACTATATTTCCACGATAATCAGTAAAGGCCCAGAGTTCCGCTATTTGTGTCTTTAGGCATTTAGCTGTTCTCTGACTGATTATTGAGGTAGGCCCTTCGGGAGTATCGTGGTAGCTGTGTGTTTCGAGGCCCTCGTTTGAGTTTGTGGGTCGGATTATTCATAATGAACACAATGAATGGTCCAGGCCCAGTGAGTACGAATGCCGTCGTGTTCTCAATTATATTAAGCCTAATGCGTTCTGGACCAGGAGTTGGATTTTCTCCAACTCTTTAGCAAGGAGTAAAGGCTGTGGCCTGCTTCGGACTTTTGATGTTGCAACTGGAAGTGACCGGAGGATTTACGTATCCAAAGGCCTTCTAGGGCGAGGATGATGCTACACTTCATCCACAGTGGTAATGAGCCATCATCTGATTACGGCTTACGGCCAGGCGCAGATGTAAATCTTAACACATCATATACAACGTATATTAACATGCAGGTATTTAGTTACCATTGACAGTGCTATAAATTCATTAAGTGGGAACTACAAAGTGAATAAAAATTCGTGAGTTGGCAAAAGGAACTTAGATTTGCTCAATCAATTAGAATTATCAAAGTCTGTACAACCAAACGTATGCAAGTAGATACAAGAAACCCAAAACATTTTTCTGCTCTTTATTTTTGTTTCTTCATTTTTTACTCTCCCCTCCCTCTCACAACCAAAAAAATGTTGAATTTTTTAGATTTAAAGATTTAAAATTATAATTTTAAAACTTAATTTCATTTGTTCAGTATCTTAATGTAAATTAACTGTTATACTTTTCTTTAAGTCACCTGTCATATTCGCCTTAAAATATTCAATGCCCCAAATCTATAAACGTTATGCATTGCATTTTATAATTTAGTAAGTGACAGGACTATGAAATATCCTTCAACAGTATACTGCTCTTTGCAACAATAATTGCTGAAACTGAAAGTGACTTTGTATAACAATAATGTAGAAAAGTTTTCTTTCTATCTTTCACTTTATTACTAATACTAGCACACAGGGTCTGTCATTATTAAATAGTTGATTAGAGTATTATGTTAGTTAAATTGTATTTTATTCCTTTTATGCTGTTGTAGTCGTTGTAGTCCGTTTGTTTGGTCGAGTGAGTGCCCATTGGTTTTGTGTGACTTCATAAGTCTGCAAATGACATTCAATTAATGTAATGGCATTTAAGCTGTTCATTTTGTTTGTCATCATGTTAAACCTTAAGTGGTTGGGTGTATTAGTGCCTCTCCCTCTCAATTTGCTAAATTTGTGGTGCTGTCAATTTTCCAATTGAGTTATTTTTTTTCTCAATTTTTTTTTCAAATGTTTTTCTCTTCTTATAAATCAAACTTTTGTAAGTTTGCAATTTAATTTTTACTTGCTGTATGTAAAGGAAAGGAATATGCTAAAAAAAGAAACTTTAGTGGTTAGTGGTTAAGTGTACTTAAGTTTCCCAATAAGCTGTTGTAAGTTTTTATTGGTTGCGGCATAAAGTTTCTTCGAGTTTTGATTTCAATAGTAAATTTTACATGTTGGAAAATAATTTCACTAATTGGGTCGAAAAAATTCGTTAGAAAAAAAAAACAATAGGAAACCACCTACTTAACACAACGTCAATCACAATCAGCTTTCTTATAACATTTTATTTGTAGTACTTTTCACATTTATGCTGCTCTTGATGTTCTTAAGGGTGTAAAGTAGGTCTACTTTCACACAAACGAGTTTTTGACTTCGTTAACCAGAAAAAAACCTTCTTAGCGTTTTGTATATCAATATTCCAATTTAATTGTTTAGTACTTTACAACAACAATAAAATTTAATAATAATTCATTTTCTTATTTACATTTTTTGTTTAATTAAAAAAAGTGAAGTGACTTCATTATCACTTCAGTGTGACTTAAATTTTATTTTAGTTAAAGGTTGCAGTGTGCTAAGAATTTAATATTGAATCTACAGCTTTGGTACAGTTCTGATCTTTCATATTTAAATATTCGAAATTTTCGAATATGGTTAAAAGCCAGCCTATCGCCTGACTAAACACCTCATCGTCCTACTTAGAAAAAGGGCAAATTTGGAAAGCACATTTAGAGTACGTAATACACAAGACCTTGTCAAAAAGTTTAAAGGCGTCAAGATAACTGAAAACACACGATTCGTTTCCTTTGATATTAAGGATGTATAGACTTTCAATACCAACACAAGAAGCCTTAGTTACCTAGGCAACACACTAAGCAATTTATACAACAAAACAATAAATCACCAACATTCTAGATTATAGACATGGCAAAGACGATAATAAAACATAATAAAATTAATAAACCCTCTTACAAATTACCTGATGGACCCGGCTTGGGAAACCCAACTTCTGCAATCTTTATGGAAATGTTCATGCAACATCTCCAATTACTACACGATAAGACATTAATGGAGAAACACGAAACAACTTACTACTAAAGATAAGTAAATGACATCATATGCCACCTCGAACAAGACAAGGCCAAACACATTCTAACAGACTTAAACACAATCTACAACACATACCCAATGGAAAAAGAACAAGACAGAAACTTGCAGTTATCTTGACATCACATTGATGCTCGTTTAAAAAATGTATTTAACCCAAATATTACGGCTGATGCTGAGCTGCCACCTTTCGATGTTATGACGGCAGTTACTTTAAAGTTTGAGCTGAGAGAAATTGATTTAAATGCCAAGAAAGCTCCTTGAGCTGATAAAACCAGTAACAAGATGTTATTTGATTTACCTACTAAAGCCCAGAAAATAATTATTTTTTATTTTTAACTAGCTATAGGACCCGGCTTCGCTCGGAAACTATTTCCTTATGACTAATATTTCATATGGAGTTACAAAAAAAAATTTCAGTACAAAGAAGAAGCAACACAAATTTTTTTTAATTTATTGTTTTAATAGTTCTTAAGGTAATTCGTTAAAAAATAAACAAACAAAAAAGGCTTACCTTTTATATAGTTTATTTTAAAGCTTGATAATAAACAATATTTTTTGTTTTTCTGTTGGGAGAGAAAATAAACAGTGCTGACGGTGTCCCAACTCTTGAGCAGGCAACAAACAATTGATCGTGGGAAAAACATTGGGATTCTAGGTTTAACCCACACACTTTTAGCGATTGTCCTTGGGATATATTAATCATCATTGCGAATGCAAGGCGAACGGGAAATTGGATACCTTTAAACTTAAATGATAAATCACTTGGTATGATAGGTATCCTTTGAGTAAGCAGCTCTTCACCTATAAAATTTCCTATAATTATTATTGCTAAGTTTTTGCCATCAGCGTTTGAATAACCAATCTAGTACCATCGCATAGTATTGGCTGATTCAGGTTACGTAGCAGGACTACTACCGCTCAAACGTTAAACTGGAAGTTATGTGGTGGCATTCCCGGTAAGTTTAATGAATTGAGGAACTCTACGGGGTAGTTAACAATATTTTCGGGATCGGTAATGGAATCAATCGATTTATACGAATACCGCTCGCCATTAATTAAGCTTTGGATTTTTGAATTTATTTAGTCAGCGTATTTGTTTTTTGCAGCAAAAATGGCTCTTTCACTTAACCAAAGTTAATCGCAATAATTTTGAGCAATGTTTGTGAACAGTTTTGCAATTAGTTCGTCTTTAGATGTTGTGAATTGGCAAGAGCCCATTGGAAAGGAAATCTGGCCTGTTGTAGATTCAGTCGGTTTATTCCACTGCCAATGTCTAACAATGTATAAGAATAGATAGATAAACAAACCTAGACGTAGATAATCATTCAAATTTTAAGAAGTGTTGACTGCTAACAAAATCGTTCGAAGTTTAGCTTTAATTTTTTACTTTAGCAATAAAATTTTAGAACAAAAGAAGGTTGATATTGGATTTTTCAGCATATAAGCGATATACATATGTATGTATCGTTAATATTGCATCGAGTAGAAAATTATTTTTTTACTTCAAAGTGAAGTGTTTCTTCTCTTAAAAAAACTATTAATTTTAAAATTATGTGAATCAAATCACACGAAAAATTTTTAAGCAGGGATAATGTGCATACATACATATGTCCATATGTATGTAGAATATATATTCAAATTTTTACTTTTAGTATTATCCAACATGTCTTAATTAAATCACTGAGCACTGTTAAGGAATTTTATAAAGTTTAAACTAAGGCTAAGTAAAAAAATTGAGAAGTGAAAACGATTTATTTATGTTTTCACTAACATGATTTAATACATAGTATATTGAAAAGGGAAAATAAAAACATGTATAAAAAATTATTAGTTTTTCTTAAAAATGTGTTAAAACCTTAGTTCTTCAAGTTGCTCTTTAAATTTTCTCCATAAATAAAAATCAGCCAAATCGCCCCAGCCGTTCTCACGCTATTACATCACATACGTGGACCATTTCTATATCTATAGACGTACCGTGCTCGATGGGCTCTCCTGACAAATTCTGTAACATAAGCAAAGCTTGCTGATATTTATTAAAACATATGTATATGTACATATGTAATTCAATTTTTTATATAATTATATTTTTATGGTATAAATTTATATACTTTTAGGAAAAAAAACTTTACAAATTAAACTTAAAATGCATATTTTTCTAAATTTAAAACAAATTCACCAAAGGATTTTAACTTTTTAATTTTTCCATACAATATACACATATCAAAGTGTTGAAAAACATGCAGTCTATTTACATACATGTCATTTTATTGTGAATTTTAAATAAAGTAAGATTTTTTCCCAAAAATTGTGACGGTATTGTCTCTAAAAGATCTGGCACCTATGTATAGTAATGAATTGAAAAAAATCTTCAAACCTAAAAATACATTTTTGACTGTTGACATGTTAGAACAATGTTTTGTTTCGCCGAAGTTGAAGATGCTGCCTCTCTTTATTTGGTCTTTTATTTTGTTTCTTTTTAATTTGAATTAATAAATTAATTTTCTTAGTTTTCCCGAAAATTTTATAACTTTTTTATCATACAAACCATCTCCTGAAAATTTCGAATCGAATAAAACAAAAATCAGCCAAATCCCTCCAGCCGTTCTCACGCCAACTCATTACATACGTAGACCATTTCATTTATATATAAATTCCATTTGACGTCTTGAGTGCTTTCCCGCAGAGTGGAATAGTTCTTTGATAGCTATGATTCCTAAGCCAGAAAAAGACCACACAAAGGTAGAATCATATAGGCCCATTAGCCTTTTATCAAATACAGTCGTCGGCACAATTATTTTGACAAATTGATCTCTTGTCTATTGGTGTTTTTTAGTTTTAACTAACATTGTTAGAGCCTCAAAGCCAGCAAAGTTCAGTGCCGGCTTTAAGTTAACAGACATGGCTAGCGAGTTCAATTTGTCACGGCAAACTGTTTATTATCAAATAAACAAATTTAAAAACAAAAACGACGTACAAAATCTACTGCGATCTGGAGCGAGACACAAAACAACTGTAAGTGAAGAGCGAATCATCTTGCAAAAATTTAAAACAGACGCTCAGTTAAAGCCTAAAGATGCCGCAGATGAATGGAATAAGTCACATAGTACTTCCATTAGTGAGCGAACGATTCGGCGCCGCTTGAGAGAAGCAAGTTTTAAAAGATTTTCATAGCAAGTGATATCCCATACATATCAATACAAAACAAACTCAAGCGTTTAGCTTTTGCTAATGCACATATCCAAAAGCCAGTAGAGTTTTGGAGAAAAGTTCTTTGGACTGATAAAAGCTCATTCGAAAACAATTCATCGAAAAAGAAGATTTTTATAAGACTTCCACAATTTCAAAGACAAAAAAGGCTGCGTCAGTTTGTGAATGGTGGGGGTTCTGTTATGTTCTGGGGATATATTGCACGAAGTGGCTTGGGTAATCTGGTTCCATGAACAAAAATCAATATTTAAAAGTTTACGCATTTCCCTCGAGTGACAAACTAATAAGGAGAATCATTTGCATTGCAACAAGATAATGCTCCATGTCACACGAGGAAATTAGTTAAAAACTTCCTTAGAAACTCACTAAACTTAATTTACTGGTTTGGCCACTCCAAAGTCCGGACTTAAACGTCATAGTAATATAAATATTTCCGTATTTTTCATAAAGCATTTTTAAAGTTACAAGATTTAAGTGATTTTTTCTCTTGTCAAAATTATTGTGCGGGCGACTGTATATATGAAAGCTGTTTGAGAGAATACTAATAACTAAGTTAAATCTGATTCTGAGTGCAAAAGCATGTATTCCGAACCATCAGTTTGGCTTTAGAAAACAATATAGTACGATCCCAGAAACGCACAAAGTAGTAAATGTAATGAAAAAAAAACCTTTCAAGAAAGAAAATACTGTTCTGCGCATTTTAGTGACGTTTCCCAAGCATTCGGTAAGGTATGGCATGAAGCTCTTATATAAAAAAGTTAAAGCTGAACTTGTACGTTCTGTGTATGATTCGATTTACATCCGCGCCTGGCCATGAAGCCTTAATCAGATGGTGGACCAAACCACTGCATAATTTGGAACGTCGTGCTCGTCCTAGGAAGCCGAAGCCATAATTCTATGCAACAGAACTTTCTAGTTGATGATTCCAGAGCAGGGCTGCGAATCATCACTCCTTGCTTAAGAGTTGGAGACTTGTTTATCCTCATGATGCCAACCAATGCTTTGGCGAAATATTGAAAAAGTAATAAAAAGTTAAGTTTTTAAAAATTGTTTATTAAATAATGACTAGGTCATGCCTAATAATTAACTAATAATAAATATAAAAAAGGTCAAATAAGTATAATTATTATATTTAAAATTTTCTTGTTTTATTGTAAATTTTGTGAATTATTTTTTTTACTATTTCCAAATATTTCGATTTATTCTTTCACTTCAAAATATGCACGAAATTTTATAGGATGAAAATTTTGAAAGATGTTTTACCGCCTTTTTATAGCAATAAAAAGAAACACACACACACACACACATATATATACACAAATAATAAGGAATTTAATTTAAAATTGGGAATTCTGGGATATTAAAAAATAAATTAAAAATTGTGTTTAGTAATATGGTTTTGTCTAAAATATTTCTTATGAAAAATTTATGAATTCGTGCCATTTTTTCGAAATTAGTGTTTTATTTTTCATGGTTTTTTGAGGGAATTTAATTTTTTATTTAATTAAAAATTTTATTGTTTTATTTGCGAAATTAATTTATGTATTTTCGAAAATATGTATTTTCGAAAATTTGTATTTCGAAAATATGTATTTTCAAAAATTTGTTAGATTTCCATTATATAAAGTATATAATTTATGTGCTACGATTTTCCGACTGGGTTAATTTACTTTGATTTGGGTACGGTTTTCCGTCGGCCCTCGTCAAATTTGGTTTGTGAACAAACCGGTTTCGGCCGTTTGCCATCTTTAGTGACCTCATCATAGTACGAAGTACGAAGATTAATTTCGATTTCAAAAATATATTTTTACATTTGGCCATTAGCAGACTCTATTCAAAATTTTCAAGTTTTAGATATTTTTTATTTTTCTAGTTTTTATTTCTTTAAGTGGTCACTGGTTCTTTCCTACTCGCAAATGTCGAGCATAATTCTGATTCTTTAAGCCTGACAAAAAACTTTTACAGAATTAATGTGTTATTAATTTTGTGCAATTTTTTTTTTAAATTTATTAAAATATTTTTCTTTAAATCGTTTTTAATTAATTTTTTTGCACAAAAAAAATTTCTGCCTTTATGTTTTTAAAGTTTTTGCACAAAATCCCTCGTTTACTTTTTAAATTACATGAGTTAAATTGTTGTAACAAGAGCTTTCAATTTAGGTCATTTTTTCGTAATTAAATTCTGTCGATATCGTTTCAATATTATTTTCTTCAATTTCAATAAATGTTTATTATTATTATTATTATTTTTCTGACATGACTGAACAGGATATTTCAAAGAAAATAAAATGCCTCTTTTTTATTACTTTCAATAACACTATGAAGGCTGCAATACAACAATAAAACTTGACGATGAAATGTATAGAAAATAAAAAAAAAATATGGCGAAATAAATAAGCAGAAAACATAAATAATTATTAACAATGAAGCAGTTAATTAAAAAAAATATTTGTTTGTGTTGTTTTATTTCCAATCCTTGCAATTATTTGTTAAAATATAAACACCACAATACACATTTTATATTTTTATATTTATTTCGACAGGATTTTTGATGGTAAATTGTTTTCCTAAAACCATTTTATAAGTCATTAGTTGATTGTTAAAATGTAGTTTAAAGTCTATTACATTATAAAGGCATATCAAGTTTTCAAATCTTGTTTATGTGTGCACTTCTGCATACATAATACTCTCTAGTGTGTGCTTAAAACAGTTTAGACAACTATAATGTCTCTTAGAGACACTTTAAACAAAATAAAGTTTGTTCATTTAAAAAACTGTAAAAACTGTAAAACTGTAGAAGGCATGAATACCAACAGAAAATGTTATTGTACAGTTGTTAATTACAAAAAAAGAATTTTTTTTTAATTTTCGAACTTAACTTCGAAATTTCGAAATTAAAAAAAAATATTTAATCTTGTATATTTTTATTTTTAAGTATATTTTTAAGCATTAAAACCAATTTTTTATCCTTGTGGTCGATATTTAATTCATTTCGAAATGTTTAATTAAAAAAAAATTTTTTTTGAATTTCTTTTCTTTTTTACAACAAGCAAGCACCTATGGGACTTACGTTTTTTTTATTTTTAATTAAAAATATGTTTCCATTTTGCAGCTTTTTTATTTTCGAAGTTTCGAATTAATTTCGAAATTTCAAAACTTTATATTGAATTGCTAAAAATTTAATTTTTATTAATTTACATATATTTATAAAGTTTGAGCGAAAACAAAATAATTAGGGCTTAGTCCGATTTTCGAAAATTCGAAGTTATTTGCTAAATCAAAAATATTTTTTTCGAATAAAAGTGCTGATTCTTATATAAATTATGTTAGTAAATCTTAATCATAGGTATTGAAAAACCAGTCCACCAATGGGGTCAACAAGACTTCGTGCATTGGTTTTCACTTCTAATTTGCCGAAGAACACTTTTTAATTTTCGTAATTAAGTTATAACAGGTAGTGTTAACATTTCTTACTAATTTTGAAAATTTGTTATATTTTAGGTGTTTTATTTATTTTTTTTTACTGTGTTATTATTTTTTTTAACATAAATATAGCATATTTTTCATTAATATTCCTTAAACATGTTTAAAGTTTGAGCGCAATAGCTTTTAAATTTAATAATTCAATATCATATATCGAAAATTAAATATCATACACAACTAACCAGTCGCTATATTTCAAACAAAGTTGCTAAGCAACAGTTCATTGATGCAAACATACTTCCAACAATATTTTCTACATTTGCTTTATTACAACGAACTTAAAAAAAAAAAACAAAATTGTCGGGTAACTTTTGCTGCATAAAAGTTTGAACAATTTTAGTTTTATGGCGTAACTCTAAAAAATATCAAATTTAAGCTTTAAATATGCTTTTGAAAGTTTTACTTAGTTAAAATTTTTAAAATAAATTCATAATAATTACAAACCATTTAATTTTTAAAAAGTTTTATTCTAAAATTCATTTAAATTTTATTCAAATTTAAATTTTGTAAAATGTGTTGATTTTGTTAAAAAATTGTAAACAAACTTATTATTTTAAGCAATATGCTTAAAGTCTTTTGGTTTATAATTAACTCCAAATTAGAGAGATTTTAATCGAATTTTGAATTTATACTGAGAGTTCGAAATTCGTAATTTTATTCATTATCGCCTGCCTCAGACGTTTTTCCCATTTTCAATTTTATGCTGGAAAGTTTAAAATTTAGTTCTACTTACATATTGCTTGCTACACTTTTGGTTTATTTAATTTCGAAATAAAATTATATTAAAATTTTTTTTTTCGAAATTGCGTGTAGTTTTTTGAAATAAGGCATTTTAAAGTTCATAAATAGATTTTTTGCTTATTTTAAGTTAGAATTCCATCTTGTAGGTTCATTTATAAGCAAAAAAATTTCCAACATAAGTTCGAAAAAGGAAATAAACCTATAGCTCTTACCTCTCGTCAAGAGCTATGTGTTTAGCTAAATATAATATAATATTTTGTATCTGAATATCTTATCTTATAAGAATTCTTTCCTTTTTAGCTTGTGTTTTTTCGAAATTGTGTGTAGTTTTTCGAAATAAATATTTTAAACTTCATAAAGGGGTTTTTATTGCCATTTTCAGAGTTATTTTTTCTCTATACTTATTGCTGATTTTAAGTTAGAATTAAATTTTGTAAGCTCTCTATTAAGTCAATAAGAAATTTTAAATTCGAAATTTCGAAATAAACTTATAGTAGTTACATCTTTGCAATAGCTATTGTTTAAGCTTATAACAAGATTTGTTTTTAGTATTTTTAAATCAGAAAATTATGAGAAATATTTTACCTTTTAGCTTGTGTTTTTTTCGAAATTGAGTGTAGTTTTTCGAAATAAAATATTTTGAAGTTACAAACATGTTTTTGGTAAGTTTAAATTAAAATTACATTTTACAGGCTCTTTATAAGTCAACAACAAATTTTCGAACTTAAGTTCGAAATAAACCTATAGCTGTTACATTTTTACGATAGCAATGTTTTAAGCTTATAACAAGACGAGTTTTTAGTATTTATAAATATTGTATATAATAGTTATAATTTTTTTGACCTTTTTTTTAATATTTTTTAAAAATTAATTTTAAGCACAAGGTCTTATTTAATAAAAAATTTTTTAAAAAACTTAATTTTTTATTATATTTTCGATATTTCGCCACACCGTTGGTTGGCATCATCAGGAAAAACAAAAATAATAATGAACAAACAAATTGAAAATTTTTTTTTTTTTTTTTTTTCAATTTGTTTGTTCATTATTATTTTTGTTTTTCCTGATGATGCCAACCAACGGTGTGGCGAAATATCGAAAATATAATAAAAAATAGAGTTTTTTAAAAAATTTTTTATTAAATAAGACCTTGTGCTTAAAATTAATTACTAAAAAATATTTATAAATATTTTTAATCAGAAAGTTTTGAGCATTTTTTTGCTAAGAATTCTTTTACTTTTAGCTTGTGGTTTTTCGAAATTGAGTGTAGTTTTTCGAAATAAGGTATTTGAAACTTTATATATAGGTTTTTATTGCTTATTTTAAGTTGGAATTACATTTTGCTGGCTACACTTATGTTTTACTGAATTTCGAAATAAAATTGTAATTACATTTATTTTCGAAATTGAGTTTAGTTATTCGGATTTCATAAATAGCATTTTTGTTCATTTTTAGTTGGATATCCATTTTTTAGGCTCATTTATTAAGCTAGCAGCAAATTTTCGAACTTAATTTCGAATTTTCAAAAACAGAAATAAACCTATAACTGTTACATTTATGCAATAGCTATGTTATTTACATTTTATGTTATTACATTTTGCTAGCTTTACTGAATTTCGAAATAAAATTGTATTAAAATTTTTCTTCGAAATTGAGTTAAGTTAATCGAATTTCATAAATAGCTTTTTTTTGCTATTAGTTGGAATTCAAATCCTTAGGCTCATTATTAAGCCAACGAAAATGTTTCGAACTTAAGTTCGAAATTTCGAAAACAGAAAAAAACCTATAGCTGTTACATTTTTGCAATAGCTATGTTTTTAGCTTATAAAATGATGTGTTCTTAGTATTTATAAATATTTTAAACAAGAAAATCTTAAGCATTTTTTGCTAAGAATTCTTTCACTTTTAGCCTGTGTTTTTTCAAAATTGAGTGTAGTTTTTCATATATATAGGTTTTTTTTTCATATATAGGTTTTTTTTGCTTAGTTTAAGTTAGAGTTCCATTTTTTAGGCTCGTTATTAAGCCAACGAAAAGTTTTCGAACTTAAGTTCGAAATTTCGAAAACGCAAATAAACCTATATTTGTTACATTTTTGCAATAGCTAAAATTTTAGCTTATAAAAAGATATGTTTTTAGTATTTATAAATATTTTAAATTGGAAAATTTAACCACTTTTTGGCTAAGAATTCCTTCCCTTTTAACTTGTGTTATTTCTTTATCTTGTGTAAGTCATTTCTAAAAAAAAAAAATATCAAATAAAATCTGTTTTTAAAACTAAATCTTTGTCTGTCTTTTAGATTCCCCTGGCTCGTTATTGTTTAATATACTCCAATGCCTATGAAAAGTTTATTACAGATTACGACTCGGGTAGCAAAGGCTTATAGTTTAGGTTACACAAAAAAAAGGAACTGTCAGTACGTATGTGAAAATGCTACACTTAACACTTGCCTGTACGGGTAGAGGCAATTGCCTGGTTTCTTTTTCGAAACTACAAGGAGTGTAGAATGTTGTGCTTAAATGTATTAAATTATTATTCGTTATTGTTTTGACCTCTTTTTTCATTTTCTTTTATTTCCTTGTCTCTTGGTTTCCTTCTACTTCAACCGTTTTTGGTTTTGTTTTTTTTTTCTCTTGGTCGAGTCATTTCCTGTGTAGGAGTGTTTGCTTGTGATATGATACGATGTGATATGATATGGCTTGAAGCATGTGTGCATTTGTGTATGCAAGTTCGTCTGTGGGGCTCGTACAACAAGTTATTTGCATGACGGTGGGAATGTGTATGTTTTGATACCCACTGTCTTTTATTTTGTTGTTTAAAATGTTGATTGTATTTTATTTAGCATAAATGTTGAAATATCTGAGCAGATTTTTTTGTTTAGAGGTTGTGCCTTCTGTTGTGGCATTTAAACGGCAGCTTATATTTATTTCTGCACCGCTTTCTGTCTTGACAACCATATTTGCTGTGGGTTTGTTTTTTGTTTGTCAATATAAAAGTTATTTCCTAATCCTTTTTATCATTAAAAGTTTGCGTTTCCAATGGAGGTTAAGTATGCCTTGCGGTCTCTTAGGGGCATAAACAGTATTATGCTGTATACAATAACAATAACTGGAAAAGGATTTTTATTCTAACACTGACTTACTTGTTGTATTCATTAAAGTTTATACTTTCTGTCTATGCAAAATAGCATATTTAAATAAAGTGTGTTTAATGGTTTTTGTTTTTGTTTTTGTTTCTATAGTTATTGTGAATAATATTTAAGTTTTATTTACAACAAGTTAACTTTAAGGTCATTTGATTATTTTTGAAATGCTGATGCTGTTATTGCAGTAGTATGCTTTTGTATCACAAGACAACAACCAACTTTATTAAAAATATTTTGTTGGTGAAGAAAAAGTTTTGTTTTAAAAACCAAAAAACCGAGTACAATAACCCAAATTATGATTATATTAAAAAAAAAAATAATCTAAAAAACTTTTTCTATAGCAATTTAAAACATAAGTTTAAACTAAGGTTAGCGGCAATTAGTTTTAAGGTTAAATATTCAGCGAAAAGACTAAAGTGTTTGAAATTGTCAGAAGATGTGGCGTATGCTTGATATTAATGCGTGATTAAGATTTACGTCTGCTGTGTAAGCTGTGTAAGCCGATTGTGGATTATACTGCTGTGGATGAAATGTACCGTCATCCTCGTCCTGTAAGGTCGTCAGATACGTATATCCTCCAGTCACTTCTGGTTGCAACTTCAACAGCTCGTAGCAGGCCCTTGCCTTCACTCCTTGCTGAAGAGTTGTAGACTATCCAACTTCTGGTATAGAAGGCATGAAGCTTAATAAAATTTAAGAATACAACCTCAATCATGCTCACTGGACCTGAACCATTCATTGTGTTCATTGTGAATGATCCGACCCACATACTCAAACGAGAGCCTCGAAACACACAGCCACAACGATACTCCCGAAGGGCCTACCTCAATAATCAGTCAGAGCTAACAGCTAAATGCCTGATGCCTGTTGATTCCCGGGGAAATATAGTGGATTGTCCAGTTGGCTCCTGCTAGCCTTGAAGGGGACTGGGCTCAATTTTACCCGCGTTGACACATGTAACAACGGTGAGATTCCGTCAAAACCTATCAATGTGCCGCCGGCAGAGGCGGGTGTTAACTTTGTGTTAATAGTAAAAATTATCATTTATACCTTAGAAAGATATTATACCGGGTGTCCGCTGGGAAGGTATACTATTTTATTTTGCCGCCCCTTTAGTAAATATTAGTTTTGACATTTCATATTTGGCAGTCGTGAAGTGGCAAATTTATTATATAAAAAATATTCGATAAATCAAGGTATTTAAATCGATTAAATATTTTATCAAAATCAATCACCGATTATTGCGACAAGGAGAAAGTTACGTGAAGTTATTGGAAGAAACAACATGCCAACAAAATACACTATTTATCATGTAGTAAATGATTTCGAAGAAAGAGCGGGTCTGTAGTTGATATGCCCAAGCATAGACCACAACGTACTATAAGATGATCTGAAAACATTACTGCTGCTTAAGAAAGTGTTCAAAACAATCCATCAACCGAAATTTGACGCCGTGCTTAGGAGATGGGTCTTCAAAGAACACTTTTGGCTACAATTTTGCCCCTGTAGGCTAGTAGGTAGTGTACTAGCTTATCAGTTTGCGGGTTGTGTGTTCGATTCCCAACAAAGACCTTGGCTGTTTTTTTGTTTTTCACTACAAAATAAAAAATAAAAATAAAAATTGACTGTCGGTGGGCCTGCTCAGTAATGAAGGCATGGTCCCTGGCTACTGTGCTATCTTATACGACAGTTAACTTCCGTAACCACCCTTCTAAATTCACCAGCTGTCTCATCTCTTCTCTATCCCTTTTCTAAACAATGTAGCACGGTACTTGACTAAATAGGCATTGTTGCCTCATGTGCTACTTTTCCCAAAAAAAAAACACAAACAAAAAATTGCACAAGGATTTGCATTCCTTATAAGATTCAGTTGATACAAGAGGTTCTTCCACGAGACCATTTATGTCGCCATACATATGCCAATGGGATGTTACAGCTCGCCCAAGACAACCCCTATTTTCATGAAGAAATCATAATGAGCGACGAGAAACATTTTCCTTTGAATGGATATGAGAATAAACAGAATACATAGTGGCTTCTGGGGAATGGGAAACACTCAAATTATTTAATAGTCACCTTTGCATTCATTAAAAGTGACAGTGTGGTAAGCAATTAGGAGGAATCATTGGACGTTAGTTTTTTAAAAATGAAAACGGCGTAATAGTAATTGTGAATGGGGAGCGATATCTCGATATGATTGAAAACTTCAAAACTGCTTGCTTTGGGCTTGACTAGTGGTATCAATTGAACTACTGTAAGATCTCTTGCCACAACAAGTTATTTCAAGAAATGGTAATGATGATTGGTCTCCACGGTCGCCTTATTTGACTACCCCGGATTTCTTTTTAAGGGCATATGTGAAAAGCAAGGTTTATGCAAAAAAACCAGAAACGCTGGAGGAAATCAAGCAAAATATTCGTAATGAAATTAATAAAATACCGCGTGAAATGAGTGAAAATGTAATGAGAAATGTGGTCAAAAGGACTCGCGTTTGTGAGGCTTACAAGGACGGACATTTGTCTGCCGAGATTAAATAAAACTCTCTCTCTCTCTGAAATTTTCTTTCATTTAAACAAAAATTATAACTAAACAAAGTAGTATACCTTCGTAGCGGACACCCTGTATTTGTAAACTTATTTCCGCGCTAAGGTAAAACACTTCAACAATCGAATTTCTCCATAAATCTGTCTATAAGATATATAAAATATTACAGAGACCGAAAAGCGCTAGAGAGTTGAAAAGTTGTCTTTTTTATATTTAATCCTTGGCTACAAAAATAATATTTTTTAAGGATCCATAGAAATTGATAAACTTGTTTTTATCATTTGTTTCGTTTAGTTGAAAACGTATCATATTGCTTTGCTCCCTAATAGCAGCTATAGATCAAACTTTCTCCTTAGTAACACAAAAATCATAGTACTAGGCAGCATAATATGGAGCATCATTTAGTCCTGACGTAATAAAATGGAAATTGTCTTGTACAGTAGATTTATCGTAAGTAGTTTTTGAATTTATTTTATACATTTTCTCTCACGTATAACCAAAACAACACTCTCGCCTTGGTTGCGTATGCTTAATATTTAATTAATACATTAATCATACGCTCTCATTTAAGTATTCCCTGTTATATTAACTATTTCATTTTACTCCTACTTTTCCTAATCTACCTAAACACTCCATAAATGTTTTCTTTAAGAGTGTTTAATTATTGAGGCAAAAATAATCCTTAAGAATTTGCTGGAACATGATTAAAGCGCTGTCAAGTAGGAAATTTATTTCCTTAAAAGCCTGGACAAAAAAAAATATACGCAATAAATAAATCATAAAACAACAAGGAAGCAGCAGAAGTGGTTTGTATAACTGTGACAAATTTTATGTATACTTCACTTACTAAATTTAGGATAAATAAACTATGTTGGGGAAAAATAAACAAAGCAATTTTCTTCTCATCTCTCATCTTAGCCATTTAAGGACATATTTTCTTGACTATCATTTAGTGTTCTGTAACAAAAAAAAAAATCACCATCAACACGGTTCAGTGGACATCCTTAAGTACATTTAAGAGTTTATACAATTTTATTTTACCTGTATTAAAATAATTCTATACATTTAAAAGAAAATATAACAAACATAAATAAATAAAATATCAAGGAAGCGACCGAAGGGATACATACAATTGAGAAATAAATTCATTAAGTGACACTCTTCCCTTATTTTTTGGCCTGTCATTTAAACATAAGTTTCACTCTGGCGAAAAAAGGTGATCACAGCAAAGTAATTAGTGATTGATTTTTTTTAAGGTAAAAATTATACTAAAAACATTTTTACAGGATCTTTTTCAACAATTACTTTAAATTTCCCCAAAAGCAAACAAAAACCATTGAGAATTTAGTAAGTGAATAGCACAAAGTGTCATTGATAATTAACACTTGGATAGTAATTTTTTTCTTTGTTAATTTAGGACCTTTTCATATATCCTTTTTTTATGGTAAAAAATAAAAAAATTTATTTTTTTTTAACAAAAATGTATTAAAAAATTTCTTTAACTTTAAGGCTATTGTTAATATCGTGTGATTTTTTCAAAATTATTTTCACAGGATTCCTTTTAAGTGCCATAACTTTTAAAAAAAACTTGCGTAATATTACGAATTTTTGCCTATGAAAAGCATTTAATATCACTTTGATATACAACTAAATTTGATTTTCTAGCTCACTTAATTTAAGACCTCTTCATATATCCTTTTTAGAAAAAGGCATAAAAATATAGGGAAATAATGACTGAATGGTTTACAAAAATCTTTTTGGAAGAGTAAAAATGTTTAAAAAACTTAGCCATTTAACCTGTGTGCTTAATTTTGAGTTTTTCTGAAAAATATTTTTAAAGGACATTTTTATAAGTAGCTTTAAATGTTGAAAAAAATTGCGAATATGATACAGAAAGTGTAAACGTTGTTATTGATTAATTTATTTTCGTTTCGAAT
This sequence comes from Trichopoda pennipes, assembly GCA_030448955.1. NCBI lineage: Eukaryota > Metazoa > Arthropoda > Insecta > Diptera > Tachinidae > Trichopoda > Trichopoda pennipes. The sequence goes on along the minus strand of JASKUP010000056.1, from coordinate 1,541,195 downwards.
TTTTTAATTTGATAATTAAATCCCCCTATGTATATCCTTTTCTTCAATTTTTTGACGGAAAAAATATTAAAAAAAAATTTTTTTCTATTTTTTAAATAGGAAATTGAAAACTGTTAAAAAAAATTATTTATTTGAAATTTTTTTTGGGAAAATTTTTAGAAAAATTAATGAAATCATATACAACTTTGTAAATGAAGAGTAATAGGTAATATCGGTGTTCTCGCTTGGAAATAGTTTTCTAGCTCTGTCAGTTTAAATCCTCTGCATATATCCTTTTTTTTAATTAAAAAAAAATTTTTTTTGTAAACAAAAATGTTTGTAAACATCGTTTTAAAGTTTTTGAAATCTGTAAAAATTAGATAAATTGCAAGTTTTTAAGTTTGAAACCATATTTAAAATCTTTTGTACAAAATTCTTGTCCTGTATATAAATTTAAAGTATATTGTGGCCTAGTCTTTATTCGTAGAAACGAGCGCTGTTCGTAAGAAATTAATGTGTTATTAAAAATCCAAAAGTTTTCCGTAGTATACCTTTTATTTAAAGGATAATATTTTATTATCCTGTTTGAAAATAATGTTTAAATTTCTTGGCTTTAGGTAGCATAATAAAATAAGATTTATAAATTTAATGATTAAAAAAATTTATTTAAATGAACTTGCTAATGCAAGTTTTATGTTGTTTAAATTAGAATCATTAAAAGTTTTTAAAGCATAAATAACTAAAGTGTAGAAACAAACTTTACATAAACTTATTTTCTGGATTAATTTGCTTCTCCTCTCCTTTTAGTCACAAAATAATCATTTATTTAAATTTAAAAAAAGGACACTCTGCCATTATCGTTTAAATAACAGCAAATCTTTTATAATTTTGAATATAAATTAATCACAAGATTTAACATCCTTTTTGTAAGGAAATTTTTTATTCAAATTTTTTTCGGGGAAAAATTTTAAGGAAATTATACATGATGTTATAAATTTCCATAATATTAAAATTAAATTAAATTAAAATTTTATAAACTCTATAGTAATATTGTTTAATACTAATAAATTAATATCAAACAGTATTAGAGAATAAATTTATGAAAATTAAAAAAAAAAACAGCCAGGATATTCCTAAAATTTGTGAATAAATTTTACTTTTGACCTAAATATGTGCTATAAAATTTTGTGTTTATTTGTTTATTTTTAGCTTACTATATTGTTTTCTAAAGTTTTAGATGTATAAAACAAAAATTTTTTGATAGTGTAAAAAAAGGATATATGTTCAATTTTTTTGTTTTTGAAAAAAAATATAAAAAAATTTTTGGCGTATCTAAAGTGCATTAAATTACATGTTTTTACGCATTTTCAAAACATTTGAACGATTTGCCTAAAAACTAAAGCGTTTTCTTATATAAAAAAAATCGAAAATAAATTAAGTGCACTTCTCCAAAGCAAAAACTACTATCTGGTGCATATGTTATTTAAAATAGAAATATATATAAACGTAATTCCCATTAAGGATATTAATTTGCATAAAATTTTAAGTAAAATATATTTGTTTTTATTATCTGAATTTAAACATTTTTAAATAAACTGTCACACAAGTGTTCAATATACATCATTGCTATATCAAAGGTAAATTTATTTATTTTTACTCTAGAATTTATATGCAAACCTAACCTCAATAAACAAACAAAGAGCATATAGCTTAAATTGAAAAAAATATATATAATAAGTTACAGGTAACATACGTTAAAGGAAGAAACCTGTGAACGGAAAACAAAATAAATAAAGGAAAGAGCAAAAAAATGTGTATTTTTTATATTTTCTTTGCTTTTTGCCTTTTGATTTTCTAAGCACTTCCGGCATATGTCTTGCAATAAATTATTTTGTTGTAAAGTGTATGAGCATTCAAATCTTCATATATATGAGAAACGCAACAAGGACATTAAATAAAGAATTTATATTTAACAATGTTTATAGTAAAAGGAACGTAAAAAATATATGTCTTTTATCTTATGGTCTCACTTCAGTTTGATTATATTGCTGTTGTTGCTTTTGATGTTTGCTGTTGTAAGAAACTTAGGTGCTCGCATTATTGCAAACATAAAACTTCGTTGTATATTTTTAAAATATGATCCTGCATAATCTTTGGCTTGTTTAAGGCAAGCAAAAATAATTTATTGATTTTATATTTAATACAAAAAATAAATTTCTGTTTTCTGAAATGTTATAAAAACGATTTTGCTATAAAATAAATAAAGATAAATTGAGCAAACAAAGAAGAGATCAAACAAAAAATCGCTCTTCTAAAAACGCCTTTTTGTATGACATGCAAATATTTATTTAATGCCGTAAAATTAATAAAAACATATATAAAATTGTATCCCTCATATTTTTTAAAGTTAGGTTCTTTCATTATGAACCGCTAGACAATCCGCAAAATGTCCTTGTTTGCCATATAAAATACAATTGCAAAACAATTTCATTTTTCCAAACTCTAAAACAAAAGGACATATTTTGGAAAGCAATTACTGAAACTATCAAAAAAAGGCAAATACTCTAGGATACTTTCAGAAAGGATATAATGAAAAACTGCAGATAAGAAAAGTTATAAACATAAATTAGGTTTTTTAATCCTTTTTTTGATTGATATCACAATAGTCAAAGTCACACAAACATTTTCAGATCATTAAGGATCTGAAAGTTTCTCAATACTCTCCAAAAAGAATATAAAGGAATGTTATTAATAAATGTTATATTAATGTTAAGCAAACAATTGTTCCTTAAGTGCTTTAAGTGCGGCATAAAACTTTGAAGGTGCCCCTGTAGCTAGTGTGCTTAGCTTACATGACTGGGGGTTGCGGGTTCGATTCCCAACAAAGACCTTGGTTTTTTTTCACTACAAATAACAAATAACTTTCGGTGGGGCTGCTTAGTGATGAAGGCATAGTCACTGGTCACTGAGTTGTCTTATACGACAGTCAATTTCTGTAACTATCCTTCCACTTTCACCACCTGTCGCATCTCTTCTCTATCTCTTTCCTAAAGAATATAGCGTGGTACTTGGCTAAATAAGCCTTGTTGCTTGAAGTGTTACTTCTCTTTAAAAAAAAGCACTTGACTGGATATTTAACCGATATATTTTGTAGCAGTTTCTAAATATTTATACATTGATAAGATCGAAATGAATGGAATAATGGAAGAATTTAGGGAATCTCCTTTTAATAAAATCCACATCAAGCCACTGATAATATACTTCCCTGGTGATAAAAGTACTTCCCAAAAAAAGTCTTAAGAAGGCTATAATGTAAATCTGTTAAAAAAGTATTTTTATTGTTTTAATATCCTGCAAATCCTGAAAAATTCAACAGAAAAATTTACGATTTTATTAAGTGCTGTATAATGCTGTTACTAAAGCATGAAGCAAATTTAGCCACTTTTTAATAAAAAATAAAACAGTTGTCCGTATATCCTTTTTTTGAACAAAATAAAAAGCCTCCCAATAAATCTATGTAAATGAAATAGGTGCTTTTAAAGGCATACTAGACTATAAATTTAAAATTATTTAACACAAACATAATCAGAAAAGTGTTGAATCCTTTAAAATTTTGCATATCCTTATAAACAGAAAAATAAATTTTCAAAATGAATATAAGGCAATATTTTATGAAAAAGTTTTAAAATGTCCTTTAATATTAAAAGCTATAAAAAAACTTTCTGAAATACCCTTCTTTATTCTGGTAAAAAAAATATTTTTCTACTCAAAAACTGTTTTTAAATATTAATAAAGATTTAAAAAAAATCAAACATAGATCTAAATTCCTTAAAGTTCCAAAAAAATGTATATAATTTGAATGGATATGGGCGTAGGACTTTATTTATGTAGGGAATTTCATATGTACTTAAATTTTTTTTTTTGGGCAGCAGGAAAAACCTTTCTGCAGTAATGGAAATCTATTTTAAAAAATAAATATATATCCTAAAAAAATTTTTTTTGGTTTCAGGGCTTAAAATCTTGTTCAAAGTTTTCAATTTCTGAAAACTTTTGTGAAAAAGAACAGCTTACAGTGTAATTGATACCGCTGTGTAAGAATTGAGTGATAAACTTTAACCATTTATAACCTCCACGTATATCCTTTTTTTAGTATCAAATAAAATTTTTAAAATGTATAGAAAATAATAAAAACTTTAATTTCAATTGAAATTAAAGGTTTATATAGCATTATTATTTAAATTTTGGTTTTTTTTAAAACTTGTCAATTTAAAATTAGTAAAAATTTTTTTTCTTAAAGTAAAAGAATTTTTATTGAATGTCAACTGATTTCACTAGGGCGCATTTTAAATTTCATGTTGTTCGCTGTCATTTATCTAGTGTAGCTAGAGCTACTAGTTACAGAAAGAGCTATGTAACTAAAGAGTTCAATTTTTTTAATATTTCTTATTTTTTTAAAAAATATTTTATTTTAGGGGTCTTAAGAAATAAGTTTATAATCTAAAAAAAATCTCAAAAATAAAATTATAAGAAAAAAGGAAAAAATTAAAAATATATGTTGTTTTAAAAATTTTCAAAGAATTTTTTGTTAAAAATATTCGTTACTGTGAAAAAAGGATATATGTAGAGGTCTGTAATTAACTAGCGGAAAATATAAAAATTTAGCGCTTGCTATAACTAACCCTAAGTGTTATTCATATACCAAGTTTCAAAGAATTTGGGAATTTATTTTCAAAATTAGAGGATGTACAAAAAATTTCTTTTAATATTTTTTTTTGGTAAAATTGTTTTATAAAGCAATTATTTTTATTGAGTATCAAATTAATTTTGTTTCACTAAACAAATTATTCAATAACTCAAAATCTTATATAATGTAAAACAGAGGCATTTATGAAAATTTAAGAAAAATCTTAAAAGTAATAATATAAGTAATCGAAAATAATAGAAAATATGTGTTTGAGACATTTAAAAAGATTTTAAAAATTTTCAAAGAAATTTTTATTAAAAAAATTCGTTACTGTGAAAAAAGGATATATGTAGAGGTCTGTAATTAATCAGGGGAATATAACAAATTGTAGCGGTAGCTGTAAAAAACCCTAAGTGCTATTCATATACCATGTTGCAAGGGATTTCGGATTTTAGTTTTAAACTTAGAGGATGTAGAAAACAATTCTTTTAGTTTTTTTTTTTTTGGAAAATTATTTATTAAAGCAATAATTTTTATTAAACATCAAATCAATTTTGCAATTTTCGTTTCACTAAAAAAATTATTCAATAACACAAAATCTTATATTATGTAAAACAGGGGAATTTAAGAAAAATTTTAGAAAAATCCTTAAAATACAATTATAAGTAAATAGAAAATAATAGAAAATATATTTTTAAGACATTTAAAAAATTTTTAAAAGTTTTCAAAGAAATTTTTGTTAAAAAAATTCGTTACTGTGAAAAAAGGACATATGTAGAAGTCTTTAATTAACCGGAGTAAAAAAAAAACTACTTAGTGGCAGTTGTAAACAACCCTAAGTGCTATTCATATACCAAGTTTTAGAGGATTTCGAAACTTATTTTTAAAGTTAGAGGAAGTAGAAAAAAATTGTTTTATTAATTTTTTTTTGCCAGAATGAGTTTATAAAGCAACCATTTTTATTAAGCATCAACTTAATTTAGCGGTTTTCACTAAAACAAAATTATTCAATAACATAAAATCTTATTTTATGTAAAACAAGTTTAACAGCCATTTTTAAAGGAGAATTTAAGGAAATAATTGTTTACAACACAAATATGTTATATTGAAAAGAATGTTTTTTTATATTAAGGATTTATGTATATAGAAATATATATATATTTTTTTTGTGTATTTATTTCTCCATTTTGTTTTTCCTTTAGCTTGTTTAACTGTCTTAAATCATGAAATGCTTGCTTCTCGCTTTGTTGTGTGGCATATTGTAACATTTATTTTTTATATTAATATTCCGGTATGAGTTATAGGCATTAAATGAAACTAAATTTATCACTGGTGAACTTTTCGATCCTTGATTATTTTATTGATTCTTTTCTTTCTTATTCTTTAACACAGCATGATTTAAAATTCAAAAGAAAAATTTAATAAATTGCAAACGGCTAAAGATGGAAATAAATTATTTATAATTTTATTTGTTATCATTTTTAGATTATCTTTTACTAAATATTTCATTGCTGATGTCAACTATTACATCTTTTCGCAGACACAAAAATTCTTTTGTTATTTTAAAAATTGTTTTAAATTAATTTTTCCAACAATATTTTTACCTTTAACTTCAACACTACGACCACCTTCGAAATTCATTTAGAAAACAGCAAGCAAAAAGTCTTATTAAAACAAAACATTTATTCTATATATATAATAAACTAACAACAGGAGCTTTCAGTTTCTTACTCAAAAGAGCAGAAAAATACAAAAGGATAAAAATAAAATAAAAAGTTTTCTTTGTGTTTTATTTTTGAAGTGTAAAAAATAAAACAAAGCAAACAAAGAAAATTCCAAGCAAATGAATAAATGAAGCAGTGTATAAGTAAATGTATAAAGCATCAAAAACACTTAATACGAGGGGTAGTTTCAAAAGTCTTTTAACCAAGTTTTAGTTTTAAATAATAAAATTTTTAGCTGATATTTATTTGTAGCAAAATTGGACTTTGCATGCCACTCACTCCGATATACCACAGGTTGTGACACTTAAACGTGAATTGGAAAAGTTGTTCTATAATTATTTCATATTTAGTGTTGGATGACTTCAAATTTTAGAAAACCATTATAAATTCTGTTAAGTAAACGTGTGGCAAATAATAATTTAATAGAATAATTTTCCTGAAAAACTAGTTGATGCTGAAGCAAATTTATTAATTTTTAGAAACTTTATTTCTTTCCTATTTTCACTTACCCTCGTATATCCTCTAACTTTTTTTAAATTTCTTGTTCTTTATGTTTTACAATCATAATTAGGTTTTTTTTAAGTAAACAAATAATTTTATAAAATAATAAGAAATATATTTAATTTTGAAAAAATCCTTAAAGGATTTTTTAAAATCCTGGGAATATATTTTGCAACGAAAAACAAATATATTTTGATTTTCCGTGCATGTTTATAGAAATCAAATGGCACAACGAAGAGATTTAACACGCCTCAGCGATAATATGAAAATAGAATTTTTTTATCCTGAAAGGAGGAATATAAACAAAAAATTCTATAAATTTGACGCAAAGGTCTCTGAGAATGAAAAGTTTTCTCAAGTAAAAATCAGGAGGAGCACTCACTAGTACAAGGGTAACCTCATACACAGTACCATTTTATATCTGTACAGCTTTAAAAGTCGTCATACTCTCTGCAGCAAAAATTTTATTTTTAAGACAAAGCCCTGTATTATGGAAGCTAGTGGACTGGCTACCCCCATAGAAAGCATTTATTAATTTTTCTATATATGGAGAACTTAAATGGTTACACTCTCTATACCGATTGCTTTGAGAATTAACAAGCAAAAGTCTGTTGAATTAGAAAAGAGTTGAATGAAATCCTTAGCAGAAGGAACATTTATATTTCATCATGACAAAAACAATCTTTAAATATTTTTAAGGACACTTGGCAAATAATAAAATACAATGTCCTTGAAAATTGTTGAAAACAAGGTGGGGAGAAGGTCATAAAAATGAATTTTTTTCTTGCGATTATTTTGTAAAGGAATAGAACTTAAAATGTTAAATGGCCGCCATTTTGTTAGCTGACAAGTGGCATAAATATGTTTTGTTGGTTTGGCAATTTAACAGTGAATAGACTGACGCTTGACTAATGCCTTCAACTATGCAAAGACTGCCTTTGTTCCCGATTTTCAGAAGCAAATTTTACTAAGCAATAAAGCTCACTTTTGTTTGAATAAATGCGTTAATAAACATAACTGCCGCATTTAGAGTGATAACAATCCTCAAATGTATGTTAAGACATCGCTATGTAACTTGACAGGGCATGTCAACAACGAGCAAATCTGAAAATCCTAAGGTGCGTTATGTGGTCTGGAGGCGTGATAGGGCCGTTCCCCCAAGATGAGGTTGGATGTGGTAACGGTCAATGGATAACGCTTTCGTGAGTTGCCCTACTATTGATGACATGGATATTACTGATATGTGGTTTCAACAGGACGGTGCCTTATGCCACACAGCTAATGAAACGATCAATTAATTGCAAACCAAATTTCCCGATCGCATAATTTCACGACAATCAGCAGTTAAGTGGCTAGATAGGTCGTGCCATTTAACACCACTGGATTATTTTTTGTGGAGCTATGTTAAGAACAGCACCTATACGGGGCGAATTAAATCGATTTCAGCCTTAAAACTTTAAATTCGTGATGTCATTAATGAAATTAGACCGCCATTTTGCCAAAAAGTGATGAAAAACTTTGATGAAAGAATCGATATCTGTCAGCGTGGTCATGGCGGATATTTGCCAGCTATCATTTTTCATTCATAATTGCCGAACATTTCGCTTCATAATACGATAAAAATTTGAATCATCTTAATCTAAATTTTTTGTTTTATTTTGGGTTAGAGAACAAACTTCCTATTGCAGAACCCTTTATTGTTACTAAAGTTTTTGGTCATGAATTGAACAGCCATATCATATCACACACCTCGCTTGGTCCGTACTTCTTTAAGAACAATGCTTCTGGGAATTTTACAGTCAATGGTCACCAGTATAGAGCCATGGATATTAATTTTTTGTGTTCATTAATATAACAACCATGATGTACAGGAGCAAACGCTTCCTCAATTGTTTTATCAAAAGAAAAGATTGGTAACCGCAGAGTTTCACTTTGCGAACAGGTAAATTTGCCTCCAAGATTGTGCGATTTAACCACGCTAGACTACTTTCTATATGGATGTGTGGTCGGTAGTTCGAAACAGCCCTTTTGGTTATATGCCAGAAGTTATTTTTAAATGTTAAGGCCGAAAGATTATTCTTCGAATAACGTAAATTTATAAAATTTTAACTATATTTTCAAAAAGCTAAAGCTGCTTATAATTATATAAAAAAAAAATTTTTTTTTGACCAACTGAGAATTTGATCAAGTGCTTAAGTTTTCATGCTTGTGTTCACTGATTATTTTTTACACTTCTCAATTGGCAAAAAAATATTTTAAATATAATAATCAGTAGATTTTCCACCGGCTCACCCGCCCTAAATTGCCTAGAAAATGAGATTGGCAAATATTCAGCAAAGTTTCTAATAATATTAACAGAGGCCGCATTGATACATCGGAACTGAAAATTGGCTAATCTCATTTTCAAAGTAATTAACACATTTTAGTGGGATGAGCCAGTGAGAAAACAAAAATTTATTTTTTGTAACGACTTTTTAAAAATATGGTTAAAGATTGCCTGGCGCTTTAAGCGAGAGCAATCAATGAAATGGCCCTAGGACCCTACCACCAATAACAAGTTTAGTGGTTTTTAACATGAATTTGGTTTATCAGCACACTGAAAATTTAACTGATATAAAATATAATCCCCTGTAGGCTAGCAGGTGCTGTACTAGCTTGTCAGTATAGGGGTTGTGGGTTCGATTCCCAACAAAGGCCTTGGTTTTCTTTTCACTACAAAAATAAAAATTGACTATCGGTGTGGCTGCTCAGCGATGAAGGCATAGTCACTAGTCGCTGTACTGTCTTTCTACGGCAGTTAATTTCCGACTATGCTTCTACTTTCACTACCTTTTTTATCTCTTCTCTATCGCTTTCCTAAAGAATGTAGCACCGTACGTACGTATCTTTAATAAAAAATTAAAAAAAAATAATGCCAAAAAATTATTTTCAATAAATTTTATTTTTATTTTCATTATTTTTACTTTATTTTGGCCACTTAATTAAATAATTTTATTTTCAATGTTTCGCCACACTCTTGGGTGGCATCTTCAGAAAAAGAATAAATGTCTAAACAGTTTTTCAAATCAAGCAATAAAAAAATGAAAAATACGAAATTTTTTATATGTTTATTTTTTCTCCTAGCAATGCCACCCAATAGTGTGGCAAAATATTGAGAATAAAATTATTTAATTTTTAAAAAAACATTGTGGGCTTAAAAAATTATTTGCAAAATATTTTTATTAATAAAAATAGTCTTAAAAATAAACATTATGAATAACAAATAAAAACTTTTTAAGTATTCAGAAATGTTATTACCAGTTAAAGTAAATTTCTTTAAAAATTCAAAGCATAATTTGTGAGTCCCTAAATAATAAAAATAGATTTTAAACTAATTATTTTAAAAGCCTAAATTTCGATTGCCTTTTTATAACAAATAAAAAATAATAAAATTAAAAATCATATAAAGAGAAATAAACAATTTGTTTTAAACTCATAAATATATTTGGCAAAATTGTTAAATTAAAACCAATAAAATGTTCAATTGCATGTCCTTTTTTCTTTAATTAATATCAAATATATATAAAATTTTTGAATAAAATTTAATTCAATAGAAATTTTTTTATGTCATTAAAATACTTTCAAAAGGATCAAATAAGTTTTAAGCAATTTTAAAATAAATTCAATGTCTTAGTTAAACTGTCAAAGAAACTGAGAAACAGATTTTACTGTTGCAAGTTATTTTATAAAAAATTATTAAATTTAAAGCTTAAGCCCTTAAACCCTTAAGTATAACTTTTCTTTTTTAGGAATTTTTCACAAATACTATTTTATTTATTTATCTCTTATTTTTTTAATATGCAGATAGAAATTCTTTTTATAAAGTTAAGGGTTTTTAAGTGTACAAAAATGAACTGAGAAAAAAAGGATTTCAAATGAAATAAATAAAATGAATAATCTTCTTTTCAAACACAACAAATTATAATTAATTGGCATTTGATATGAAACATTTTGTTTAACATACTTTTTGTTGCTATTTTATTTAATTTAAAGGCAATTAATTAAAGCTCCTTGTAAAGGTTACACTCAAGATAATTAAAAATATATCAAAGACTTTACATTAAATTGTTTATACACCTTCTCCACCAAATGTAAAATATTTATAAAACAGATAAATAAATATATAAATTTTCCCATTGCAGTAAAACAGATTTTGTAATGAAAACACAATTTAAATATTAATTAATTAATTTTGTAAGCGACTGCAAAAGCACACCCATACACAATCACTTAAATGTTTCAATAACAAGCGAGCCAACTAACGGATAACAGTTTGGTCCTAAGCTTTCAATACAAATGTTTCTTGATTTAAAATGATTTCTATTACACGATTAATTGCCTTAAATAAGCTGTTATGCCCTACTTAAATCATCCACAAGCAGCCAATAGCCAAGAAGTTCTATAGAATTTCTTTTAACAGGTTTTTGGTATGTTAAAAAGAGAAACACAAATTTTCTAAAATTGTCGCAAATTATTTAATTTTATTATTTGGAATTATTTAAAAATCCTTTGGTTTGGAATTTTACACCATCCCTAAACTCTCTAAAACTAAATTTGCTGCAGTAAATAACGGAGGGGTGGAGAAAAGTTTTTTAACTGTAATTAACTGCATTTGTGCCTTTTCTGCTTAAAACAACAACAACAACAACACCCCATATAGAAAAGTATTTAACAATTTAAAAAACCTTTAACTCAAAAAAATAAATCAAAATGGCATTATTTATGAAAACTTTTTTGTCCAGTAGAATTACTTTTGAAAAAAAATGAAAACTTTTAAACGGAAAATAATTTTGTCCATTTTTTTTGCAGAAACTAAAACGCAATGGAAGTATTTAAAATGCAATTAGATTTAATGACACATTTTTTGTTTTTAATAAAGCGGTAACGAATAGTGATTAATTTTTTATAAGAAAATATTTATAATTAAGGGGAAAAAAGTGAAAAATGTGAAAAATTATTATCTTACAAAGAAAAAAAAATTGAAAATTAGCTACCAAATTTTATAAAATTGTCGATAATAAAACGGTTGAAGTTGGGAGAAAAAATTAAAAATATGAAAAATTATTATCTTACAAAGAAAAAAAGTTTGAAGAGTTATCGATAACTAAAAAAAAATTTAAAAGTTATCGATAATTTATTTATAAAGCAAAAATAACTACCAAATTTTATAAAATTGTTGATAATAAAACGGTTGAAGTTGGGGGAAAAAATTAAAAATATAAAAAAATATTAATTGTCAAAGAAAAAAAATTCAAGAGTCATCGATAACTAAAAAAAATTTTAAAAGTTATCGATAATTTATTTATAAAGCAAAAATAGCTACCAAATTTTATAAAATTTTCGGTAATAAAACGGTTGAAGTTGGGGAAAAAAAGGAAAAACATGAAAAGTTATCGATAACTTAAAAAATATTAAAAGCTATCGATAACTTATTTATGCAGCAAAACAAAAGTAACCAAAATGTATCCAACAGCCACCTACTTATTTAAATAAGTTAAAAGCACATCTTCACAATGTTTAATAAATAATCGATTAAAAGTTATCGATAACTTAAAAATTTTTAAAAGTTATCGATCATTTATTTATGTAGAAAAAAAAAGTAAATTTTTACCAAACAACGACCTACTTGCTTAAATAAGTTAAAATCACATCTTCACAAAGTTTAGTAAGTAATCGATATAAATATTTAAAAAAATATCGATTAAAAAGCGGTAACGAATAACGATTAAGTTTTTAAAAGAAAAATTTATAGTTATGGGAAAAGAATGAAAAATGTGAAAAATTAATGTATTATAAAACAAATAAATGTTATCGATAACTTAAAAAAATTTTAAAAGTTATCGATAATTTATTTATAAAGCAAAAACTGAAACCAATTTTTATCAAGCAACCACCTGTTTGCTTAAATAAGTTAAAAGCACATCTTCACAATGTTTAATAAAAAGTCAATATAAATATTTAAAAAAATTATCGATAATAAAGCGGTAACAAATAGTGATTAAGTTTTTATAAAAAAAATTTATAGTTATGCAAAAAAACGAAAAATATGAAAAATTATTATTTTATAAAATAAATAAAAATTATCGATAACTTAATAAAATTTTAAATGTTATCGATAGTTTATTTGTAAAGCAAAAACTGAAACCAATATTTATCAAGCAACCACCTGTTTGCTTAAATAAGTTAAAAGCACATCTGCACAATGTTTAATAAATTAAAATTATCGATAAAATTTTCGTAAAAAAGCGAAAAAGTTATCAGTAGTAATATGTTATACAATATTAAATAAAAAAAGCTAAATCCATTAATAACTTTATTTTTTATCAATAAGAAAAACCTTCTGCCTTTGTGCAAAAACTAAAGTCGATAATAAAAAACAAAATTAAAATTATTTTTTAAAATATCCATATTAGTAGCTTAAACCATTCCCTATGAGTAAGATCAAGTAACGAATAGCTTTAATTTTTCCTGCTAAATAAAAGAATGTTATTAAAGACAACATTAAATTAACTATACACCTCAATAACATTTTATGAAAAAACATTGATAAAGTTTTTTGTAAGAACATTATCGATAAATTTTTTTCTAATTAAACACAAAAAAAAAATATTATAAAAATATCATAATTGTTAATAGCGATACATTTTAATTATATTTGTGGCTCTCTTAGAAAAACTTCAATACTATTTCATGTACAAAAAATTATATCTATATTGTCGATAAAAATATAATCGATAACAATTTTTTCTTCATAATTTTAGAACTTAAGTATTTCGATAACTTTTACCGTCTTTGCAAAAACTTTACGACAATTTTTATTATCTACAAAAATGTTATCGATAATTTTTTATTAAACAGTAATAGTGTACATTAAAAACTTATCGTTCTCTGAACAAGCGCCAACGATATTTTTTTTGATAAAATAAAATTTAAAAACATCTTTATAAAACTAATAGAAAAGTGTAAAAGCTTTTTGATAACAAAAAACTTTAAATAAAATTTGACTTCATAGTACAGTGATTTTGGTAGTTACCCTTTCGATAAATTTTAAGCAAAAATATTAAAGTTATCGATAAAAAGTCTGCTCTGCAGAAGCTAGGTGGCAAAATTTTATCCTTCCGCTAAATTTTAGGGTAACTAATGCTCTGCATTATATCCTTCCATTAACTCTTCAAATAATAAAGATGTTATCGTTAACAAGTCTGCTTTAAGAAAAAATAGGTATTAAAATTTGATACTTTCGATCACTTTTAATAGAATTAAGAAGTTATCGATAACAAATATGCATCAAAGTTTTTGAGACTTAATTAAATTTAAACAAAAAGTTTATCGACATTTTTGGAAATAAATTATCGATAAATGATGGAAACGGTGTTATATAGCAAAAAATTTAATGGGCTTTTTTAGAAAGAAATGCTAAGGCTAGCATCTTACTGTTTCGATAATTTATGGACATAAATTTATTATTTATCGATTACATATTATATATTTATTAAATGATTTTTTGTTATTTGGATAATTTTATCAAAAACTTTTCGAAAGGAAAATTAAAAATAAAATTTTTTATTCTTTTTTTCACTTCAGTTTTGTTCTATTTTTATTCTATTCTGGAAATTCATCTGTAACTTGTAGTACTTTCATGAAAAAAATTAGCTGAAGGATATATTTCTGCATAAAGGAATTTTTAGATTTTAATTTATAGTTATTTTCATTATAAGTCAGTTCTCTAGCCGCTTATCTTTAAATGAGGATTCGTTATTTCGTTACATAAGAATATAATTGTATTAAGAACCTCGTGGGCTTTTAAAGTGTTTCTTTCGCCTTGTTTGATTGCCTTTTAGCTAACAACATGGCTGAAAGTGAAAATATTTTCTAAAACCACCTTTTTAATGTTAAAAAATATTTATTTTTCTTTTATGAAAAGAACAGCATAAAATGTTGCCTTCTGGTGCTTTTTTAATGCTAAAAAGCACAAGATAAACTGAATTCGAAGCAATTAATAAATGAATTTTTTTTTGTATGGAAAATTTAGTTTACTTGCTATTGACATTTTGCTATTGGCTAACGCCTACAAATATGCTTTAAAAAATATCAACACATATTATAAGCTGCAATATGTAGAAAAACAAACTAAAACACCTACACATCAACAAGGTGGGTTCAATAAGTCGGCATTTGCAAAAATACGGATTTAAATTTTTTCCAACCAAATTTTTATTGCTAATCCCTAGCGTTTGCAGCTACAGTTGTCTGCACTTCATTTGTGATTTTGCTAAAGCTCTTTTGAAGCTTATTTTTTTCTAAGTGCATCTTTGTTTAGTATTTACATACACACACAGACACACAAAAGAAGTTACGGTTATAGTTTTAAAACTGACTACTTTAATGATGATGAACGCCTTGAAAATTTAAAGCAGGCTGTGGCTTAAATAAAAGGGTGATGCTGAAAGTTTAACAATCAATATGCTGTGAACTGTAGCATGTCCACTTTTGTTATTTTCAAATAAAAGTTTACTGCTGCTCCGTTTGACTTGTCTTTTATGCAAAAATATATTCCAACATAAATAAATTTATTTTTTTACATTGCATGTTTACGCAATAGCAAAATATGCAAAAATAGGTGTATACTTTTAGGTAATTAAAACAAAATTTCCATAAAAGAAAGCACTCACTATGCTTTGGTATAAAATTTTATTGTCTAACAGTTTTCATTCTGCAAAAATTTTAAAAATAGAAATTGAGAAAACTTTATTTTTTCTTATATTAAAGATAATAAAAAGTTCTGCATATATTTAGGTGTCATATTTATTTATACATAAAATTAAATACAAAATCAACATATTTTCCATTTGCGCTTAATTGTTTGTGAAAAGCAAATTGCATATATAATTGAAATTTGCATTTTAATTACATTTGTTTGAATTCAAATTTAAAAAAAAGGGAAAAGAGTAGCGACATATATTTTACATCAAATTTTCTTAATACTTTTTAAAGCTGATATGATAATAACACAGAGCTCGTAGTGTCTTATGAAAAAAAATATTTTTTTAATTCGAAATAAGTAAGAAATTTAATAAAATAATTAAATTTAAGCTATCTGCCTATTATGGGTTAAATACAAGGCTATGTACGTGTAAATAATACATTTTTGGCACACCCTTTCACTTTAAGTTTTATTATTTATACTTATGGCTAAGCGGATTTATACACACTGTGCAAATTTGGCGTACCTATATTTTATAAATATCATTTCACGTTCGATTTCACAATTCCGAAAGTTTCGAGGAAAGATTTAAAGTGAAATCTCTTTACTTCCCTTTCAACAGTCTGGCAAGTCCCATTCTTTACGTTTTAGATAATTTACCGATAATTATCTTTTATACAAAATTGTTAATATAGCACATATGATTACTAAGTTAGCCCATAAATAAAATAGTAATCGATAATTTTTTTTAAGAGAACTAATCGATAACTTTAACAATCCAAAAAAAAAATCGTCAATCAAATGGGACTAAGAAGGGTTTAGGTGGAACAAGCAAACGGCAATTGAATCAAAGTTAAGTGATAGATGTTTGCTTAAAAATTTATAATTATCGATTTATCGACTTTTTCTGGAATTTTTGTTAACACAGTAGGCGATGATGTACAAATTTTTGACAAATTTCCAATTTTTTTATAAAAGAATATGAAATCGAAATGTTATCGAGAAAGTTTTTAAAACAATATAAATATTTAGGTGCGTAGCAAACTCCCGATAATTTTTATTGATAATTTTTCGATAACTTTTATTCTATGGTGGAAAAACTTTGACAATATTTAGGTTTGCAGAAAATTTTTATTTAATAATCGATATCGATAAGTGTGAGTTCTGTATAACATTTTATTGATAGAGTTTCATACTAAAAAATAAATCTTTATTTTACAAAAAAAAAAAAAAAAATCGATAACTTTTTATTTTATTAGATTTTCTAAATTATTTCTTTATGCCTTAGAGAAATCTTTTTATATTTTGTTGCTATAAAAAGTTTTCGATAATTTTTATTATATATGCTAGAGTAAAGGATAGCTGTTTATTATAGTAAAACTTGCGATCCTTTTAATATGGATATGCTCTCCCCCGCAGTAATACATTTCAAATATTTTTTATTTTTATTGGAATAAATGTTTTATGAGAATATCATAAAATGTTTATTTTTTAATAAAAATTTTTATAATAAATATTTCGTGAGAATATCATGAAATATTTATTTAAAGGAATCAAGCACGAATAATAAAGTTGCTTATATAGAAAAGGTTTCCATAAACATTTGGCAGAATTTTTTTATTATAAAGTAGTAGATATTTTATTAAAAAAAAAATTTTGTGTGTAGAAATTTTTGCTGTTTAAAATTGATGTAGTCATCCTTTATGCAAAGGATCAGTTCATTTTGATTCTATTGAAATATATAGGACATTTGTGTTCTTATAAAGAAATTGTTGATGATATATAAAATTCGAGCTGATTTTATTTATAGGTTAACATTTTTGCTCTTATTAAAATATTAATTAACTTGAAAAATAAACAAAAATAAATGATAACACTCATTTAATCAATTTAGTTTAAGATATTAGACTCTTGAATTTTCTTAGGATTAAAAATATATATCACAATATGTATTCAATGAAGTTCTTATTACGGATAATATATTTTCAAAGAAAACGCTGTAAGAATATTAAGTCTTATAGAAGTTTTTTTTTTGAGTTTTGTTGTTTAATTGCTTTGTAGTTTCAATTGGAACTCTTATTTAGTCAATTTGTCTTAAGATATAAGACTTGATTTTTTTATAAAAAATTTTAGGTAAAATCCACTGATGATCAATATGAACAGTAGTGAAATGGCCACATGCTTCTTCTCCAGTAATACATTACAAATATTTTTTTTTGGAATAATAAATATTTTATGAGAATATTATAGAAGATTTATTAAAGGAATCTAGCACAAATTAGCGTAGATTAAAATAAAATATTGCATTTAAAATATTAAATATTAGCAATTTTATTTCGTGCTTGATTCCTTTAAATAAATATTTCATGATATTCTCACAAAATATTTATTACAAAAATTTTGAAATGTTTTGTAGTGTTTGTATGGAAGTGTCTTTAAGTCTTGCTGTCTATGCTATGTTGATTTTATGAAAAATTCTCATAGAATCAGTTTGGCTTTGGATATAAGACTCTTAGGTTTTTCTATACAATATTGGGGTAAAATTCACTGATGAGCTACTTGAGCAATAGGGAAATTGCCATATGGATGTGCTCTCCCCCATTACAATACATATCATATATTTTTATTTTAATTTTTATTTGAATAAATGTTTTATGTGAATATCATAAGATGTTATTTATATTATTATTATATTTATATTTAATAACAATTTTTGTTATAAATATTTTTTGAGAATATCATGAAATATTTATTTAAAGGAATCAAGCACGAAATAAAATTGCTTATATTAAAAATGATTCCGAATACTTATAAGTAACTTAATATTAAATATTAATATTTAATATAAAAACTAAATATTAAAATAATATTTATCGAAAAGATTTTAAAATATTTTATTAAATCCTTTGCCTGCTACCAAAAATTTTTAATAATTTTGCAAAAAGAAATATTAGCCGCCATTTTCAATGGCATAGCAAATAGGCACTTGTATTAATATGAACTTAATGTCTTATTAAAAATATATTTACATTTTAAAAGGCTCCTTCACCTTGGCCTCATGTTGATGCAGTTTATCTATCTAATTGATATGCAAATAAAAACCGTTTTAAACAGTTTTGAAAATACTACTTTCAGGCTATTAATTATAAATAATACTTCACATCAACTCGACATTAAAATCAAGCGGTTCTTTTGGCTTTCTACAACCTCGAGTTGTTGACTTGTTTGTTGCCATGGTGCTTTTATAATAAAAGAGGAATATTTGCATAATTTAAGCTTAAACGAGTATAAAATTCAATATTAAGAAAAAATCAACAGCATAACAGGCGCATGGAGCTAAAATAACATAAATAACATAAATGTATAAAAGATAAAAATATACGTGAATAAATATTTTAAATGTGGCAATGAGATACTTTAAAATGATGGCATATGGAAGAGGCAACTGCAGTCATGATATTGCTTAAACAATTAAAGGTATTGCCAGCATATTCAAAATCCATTTTTCGAATTTCAAATAAACCTCATTAGAGATATTGACTGACTGCCGCTGCTGGCAAGTGGGCTTGAATGTTAGCATAAATATGGAGTATTGAAAATGATAGTGGCGAAAGGGTTTCATGTATCTGCTGATGTGTGAATATTGTATTACAATTAAAGCTGTATCGTTGATGGCCGTCATTGATATTTCTCTTCTTTTTTTTGCTTTATTTTCTGTATTAAGAGTGCTGAAATATTGTAACCCTTAAGGATACAAAAATGTTTATTCTGCCAAGCGAAAAGTACTGCAACGAAAAAATAATACAGCCAAATTTACTGTTTTTTTGGTGTTGTTGTTGTTATTTTTGTGGCAAGTAGATGTAACTCAATTCTTTTTACTGTTGTGTTTGCGGAAATTGTTAATATTTGAAATGTTCATAAAATCAGGTGGCTTCGAATTGAATAAAAATGAAACGAAATAAAAATCCCAGCATTTGCTAAATATTATGCCTCAGTAAACCGAATAAAGAGAAAAATGAAACCACAAAAAGCAACCAACAATTATTTGACCCAGAGCCATGGCAGATGTCTACCATAACGATAAAAATTAATTTAGTGAATATTAGAAATCGACGATGATGATGAAGATGATGATGATAATACTGAAGTTGGCATTGGTAGCTTATCCAATGAAACTGTTCGAAATAAATTTTATGTAAATGAATGCAGTTACTAAAAAGGAAAATCCTTAACAAGGCCCTTCTAAGAAATAAATTATTATTTTGAAACTGCAAATAACTAAATTTAGGGATGATACTTTTGCCATATTGCCATTTTATGCTATAAAAATAGCACATATATAACCAATAAAATATATCCAATCGAAAACTTGATATTGTTATTTAAGATTTATTCTATTAAAAATCTAACGTATCTACAAAAAATGATTTACAACTTTACTGCTGTACTAAAATAAAGTTATCGATTATAGCAAAAAAAAATAATTGTCTAGAAACGACTGAAACGACTGTACTACAAGTTTTCTTATCAAAAGCTTATTGAAATCAAATATCCCAAACTGAGCATGCCCTAGAAAACTTTATTGGTGACTTTAATTTTCTATACAAAACTATCGATTACTTCACTCTTCTTAAGTCCCTTATAACTATTATTTTACTACAACAATATTACTGATAACTTTTAATCTAATTAAAAAAAAGAAAAGAAAGAAAAACATGTTATTTGCCGAAAAATATTTGCAGCAAAATATTTTTTGCCGATAAATATTTATCGATAACTATTTGTATTTACATGGTATAGAAACGGTGTTGACTCTATAATTTTTTTTTTAAAAAGCTTGTTAAAAAAAACTATAACATTGTTTGTCTATGAACAACAATCGATTACTAGGTGTTTAATATTAATGTTATCGATAACTAAAAATAAAAAATTGTCTCTATTTACATGGTATAGAAACAATTTTGGCGCTATAAATTTTTAATAAAAAAGCTCATTGAAAAAAAAAAATGCTATCCCCATTTTCTAAGAAAAGCTATCGATTACTTTTATTTTTCCTTATTACAAAAATATTATCGGTCATTGTTATATTATTTATGATATTATACAAACTTTATCGAAATTATTTGCGAAAAAATTTTTCCTAACTTAAATGTTTTATATTAAAGTTATCGATAACTACAAAATAAAAAATTATCTGTATTAACATGGTATAGAAACGATTTTGACCCTATAAAAGGCTTGTTGAAAAAATAGCTGTGTATCACTGTTTTTCTATGAAAAATAATCGATTACTTGGTGTTTTATAAAAATGTTATCGATAGCTGCAAAATATAAAATTATCTGTATTTACATGGCATAGCAACGGAGGAGATACTGAAACATTTTTATATAAAAGGTTACCAAAAACAAAACTGTATCGTTGTTTGTCTGTGAAAAACTATCGATTACTTGACTTTTCCTTCTTCCCTCATAACTTCTCCGTTTCATTTTACTTTATTACAAAAATAATATCGATAACTTCTATTAACGAAAAAGCAATCGATGACTTTTTAATATTATACAAACCTTATCCAACTTATTGGCGGAAACATTTTTCCTAATTTAAATGTTTTATATTAAAGTTATCGATAACTACAAAATTTAAAATTTTCCTATATACATAATATAAAAACGACCCTATAAATTTTCTATAAAAAAGCTCACTGACAAAAAAACGGTGTCCCTATTTTTCCATGACAAACTATCGATTACTTGACTTTTCCTTCTTCCTTCATAACTTCTTCATTTCAAATTATTTCATTCCAAAAATATTATCGAATATTATAATATTTGGGTAGTTCCCTTTTGATTTAGAGAAAGAAAATTCGATAACTTTGTGATATTATACAAACCTTATCGATCTTTTTTGCGGAAAAATTTTTCATAACTTAAATGTTTCATATTAAAGTTATCGATAACTTTAAAATAAAAAATTATGTATATTTACTTGGTATAGAAACGACTCTATCACCATCATTTTTTAAAAAAAAAAAGTCGCTGAGAAAAGGGCTGCATATTCTATTCGATTGATGGCTTTAGGTTTCTTTAAAAAATTATCGATTATTGGACTTTTAGATATAAATAATTTGTTATGTTTTCCTTTGCAATTTCTCCAAATCAAAAGAGTTTATTATTTTTAACATTTTTTTGTGTCTGATAATGAAATTGATAGCTTTATGTTATCGATAACTTGAATTATTTCAAAAAGAAATGTATAAACAAATTCGAGAGCAATCTAGCTTACACGTAGAATAAATTTTAATCATCCAACTGATTTATCGAATTTTTTTTTTGTATTTTGTATACAAATATTTTCGATAACTTGACTTTATCTTTAAATTTGTTGCGGTAGCTTATCACTTTTTGGACTTAAAAAAATGTATTTATCAATAATAAAGTATATTATAAGCTTGATTCTCCCGAGACTAGTTTTTCGATAGCTATAGAAAATATATCGATAATTTTCTTTTAAATGTTTCTATCTTAAGAATTTTAATAAATAAGAGTTATCGATAATTGGAATACTAATTACATATCTATATCCATGCTTAGAAGAGTCTTTGATGAAGTTATTTGTTTCTAAAAAAAAACTTTCGATAACTTTACTCTTCTATAAAAGTGTTTAGCACAACTTCAATTTTCTCTAGAGGAAACTTTATTGTTTCAGAGAAAAGTGTTTTTGAATTTAATTTCTTATGAAAATATTAAAAAAAAATACTTAATTTTTTTTGCAAATTTTCTTCGATAACAAAACAGTAATCTTAATTTACTCTCCTCAGGAAAATTTTAGTAGCTTGATTTTTTATATAAAAAATATGGTTAAATGAATTAGAATATTAATAAAATAAATTGTTGTCAAAATCTTTAAGGATAGTTTATGAAAAAGTTATCGATAACTGAAATGAAATATTAAAAGTCAGGAAGTTGTTTAACAAAGAACCTGAACAACTTTTAAATACAATAGTTTAAAAAAGTTGTGGAAAAAGTTTTTAGTTGAAAACAATTGGCGTTGCCTTAATATAAAAGTCTCAAATATGGCACTCCCTTTTGGCCAAAAGTTGTTCCATGAAGTCCTTTGTGAAATATACGGCCACATGTCAATGAATTTAAATGTTTGTGTGTGGGTGTGTAAATAAATGCGGTTATCAATGAAAACATATTAATCACATGAACGCATTGACCGTGTAAGATTTCCAGCCCCCGAGATCCATTTGCTGGACATTTTTATCTGTGGTCGTTCTCTACAATTTACTCTTCTCCTTCTTGTTTTTTTTTGTTTGTGTGTCTGTTTGTTATTTTGTCCAAAAAAGCATTCAAATTGTTTGAGGCGTTTTTTATCCACTAAGTAATTCAGTGTGGTTTGATTGCTTCTCTTCTTGTTCAGTTGTTGTTGTTTTGGCTGTAGGATAACGTGAGCACATTACTCGTATTATGGGTATTAACATGTCGATTTTCATGTTCATTAATGCTTGAGTGTGTGCATGAGAATGTGTATGTGTATGTGTAGATTTGTATGTTAATTGTTATTATTAACGAAAAACAACAAAATTCAATTACAAATGAAATTTTTAATCAGTTTACACAACAACATACACTCACAGATGCCACTTTTCATAAAACGAAAAGTCCTTTTTTATATAAAAAAAAGTACTCTGCTTGTGTTTATTGTTGTTGTTAAATGGTGAGAGCATGTGGTAAGAAGATTAACAGGAGACCATGAAACGCTGGTTAAAATCTTGCTGACTGTTGATGATGATGATGATGATAATGAGGCTGTCGAGTCTGTTGGTTTCTTGTTGATGTTTGATTTCAGATTAAATTGATCCCAGCCCAGGTCTGTGTTTGTTGCCAATAAGTAATTTTATTTTGGTTAATGAAATGCTAAAAAATCTCTGTGTATGTGTGTGTGTGTAGGTATGTATTTTTAAAATTTTATTCAATTGAAATTATAGTAAAACTACCTTCGATAACATTTTCATTTCATTTCCATTAGTTTTTATTTATTCTTTTGCCCTGAAATGTGTTTAATTTGTGAGCTTTTCAATGACTTCTTCTTCTTTCTTTTTCTTCTTTTTTTTGGTAATAAATTTTCAATAGGATTTTGAGGTTTTTGTTGGAAAATGCAATTCTCATCTCAATAAACTGAGTTGTAAAAATTCTTTTGAAAACAAAAACCTAAAAAATATGTTGAGAGGGAAAAAAATTTAATACCAACAAAAACTATTTCTATAGAAACACTTAGTAATTCATAAATATTCTATTCAAAATATTTTTAACTAAAAAGTATACAGAAAAGTAATTTAACAAGCAAAAATTATGTGCTCAATAAAGTAATCGATAATTATCATATAAAACTTATACAATAGCAGTATTTTAGAATATTATTTACTATTGTAAAGAAGAACACTTTATGAAGAAATAAAACTATTCCTAAAAAAGCCATTGTTATCGATAAGTTATTTTAAGTAAAGTAAAGCTAGCGATAATAAGTAACGCTACAGTTTACTTTCTCTAGGTAAAAAGTAAAACTGTCAATAACTCTACTATGAAAAAGTAAAATTATCGATAGCGTTTTAATAAAATAACGATATCGAATCAAGTATAACTAGACAGCTCTTCCAAAGTAAAACTCTTAACTCTTTTAACACAGAAAATTAAAGTTAAAGAAACTTTTAGAGAGCAACAAAAAAAAAAAAAAACTATCGATCACTGTACGCTAGCAAATCTAATTATTAGTAACTTTCGTATAAAAAAGTAAAATTTTTGCCAACTTCTCTTTAGAAAGATAACATTATAACATTAGCTTTTAAATATTTACAAATTTTCTTTGAGTTATCGATATCTTTTTAACAGAAATGTAGAGCTATTAAGAATTAGAGAAGTACAGCTAGCGATAACTTTTCTATAGACACGAAGAGCTACCGATAGCCTTTTTATAGAATAGTATAGTTATCGAAAACTTTTCTATAGAGAAATACAGTTATCGAAAACTTTTCTATGGAAAAGTACAGTTATCGAAAGTTTTTCTATAGAAAAATGCAGTTATTGAAAACTTTTGTATGGAAAACTAAAGTTATCGAAAACTTTTCTATAGAACACTTAAGTTATCGAAAAAGTTTCTATAGAAAACTAAAGTTATCGGTAACTTTGCAACAGAAAAATTCAGTTACCGGTAACTTTTCTATAGAAAAATACAATTATCAGTAACTTTGCTATAGAAAAATACAGTTATCGGTAACTTTTCTATAGAAAAGTACAGTAATCGAAACCTTTTCTGTAGAAAAGTACAGTAATCGAAAACTTTTCTATAGAAAAGTACAGCAAACGAAAACTTTTCTATAGAAAAGTACAGTTATCGAAATATTTTCTATAGAAAAGTATAGTTATCGAAAGATTTTCTATAAAAAAGTGTAGTTATCGAAATATTTTCTATAGAAAAGTATAGTTATCGAAATATTTTTTATAGAAAAGTATAGTTATCGAAATATTTTCTATAGAAAAGTATAGTTATCGAAAACTTTTCTATAGAAAAGTATAGTTATCGAAATATTTTCTATAGAAAAGTATAGTTATCGAAAACTTTTCTATAGAATAGTACAGTTATTGAAAACTTTTCTGTAGAATAATACAGTTATCGAAAACTTTTCTGTAGAGAAGTACAGTTATCGAACACTTTTCTATAGATAAGTACAGTTATCGAACACTATTCTATATAAAATTACAGTTATCGAAAACTTTTCTATAGAAAAGTACAGTTTTCGAACACTTTTCTATAGAAAATTACAGTTATCGAAAAATTTCTATAAAAAAGTACAGTTATCGAAAACTTTTCTATAGAAAATTAAAGTTATCGGTATTTTTTCTATAAAAAGTGTGGTTATCGGTAACTTTTCTATATAAAAGTAGAGTTATCGGTAAAATTTCTAAAGACAAGTAGAGATATGGATGACTTCTCTATAGAAGAGTGGATCTATCCATTAAAGGGGAACTTGCGATATTTTTCTATAGAAAATTGTAGTTATCGGTTACTTTTTTATTGAAAATCTTAGTATTCGGTAACTGTTTTTTAGTAAAGTAGTTTGGGCGGTAGTAGCCAACCGTTTTATAAAAGGTTTAAGTTATCGAAAAAAATAAACATTTCTGCAGAAAAGTAAAGCTACCGATAACTTTTCTATAGAAAAGAAACGCTACCGATAACTTTTCTATAGAAAAGAAATGCTACCGATAACTTTTCTTTTTACCGATAACTTTTATATAGAAAAGTAACCGCTACCGATAACTTTTCTTTAGAAAATTAATGCTACCAATAACCGATAATTTTCTATAGAAAATTAACGCTACCGATAACAGATAACTTTTCTACAGAAAAGTAACGCTAACGATAACCGATAACTTTTATATAGAAAAGTAACGCTACCGATAACTTTTCTATAGAAAAGTATCGATAACTTGTCTATCGATAACTTTTCTATCGAAAAGCGCTTTTCTATAGAAAAGTGAATCTATTGATAGCTTTTCTATAAAAAACTAGATTTATCTATAGCTATCTATATATCTATATTTATATATTTATCTATATAAAGGTGGATTTATCGATAACTTTTCTATAGAAAAGTGGATTTATCGATAACTTTACCATAGAAAAATGCAAGTAGTGTTTATTTTCTCTAACAATATTACTTTTCGGTAACTGTTATTTTGTAATTTTGCCGGTAGTAGTTTTATCAATAACTGTTTCATAGAAAATTTCCGTTATCGATAGCTTTATATAAAAATAATATTTCAACAATTTCATGTAAGTTAGCCAAATTATCGATAGATTATTAAGAAAATATTGTATAAAGCAAAAAGTTTTACTATATAAACAATATCCGCTGTTTTTTGCCGTAAATAAAATTAATTTGAACTAAAATACTTCAACTGTGAAAAAAGTATAAATATTTTTATGAAAGAATTTTTAACCTTCAAAATCAATAAAAAGATAACGAAAAATAGTTTTTATTTGAATTGATGTTAAATGTATAAAGAATAAAAAAAGTAAACTACATGTGAGAATAATAAAAGTATAAAAATTATTAAAAATAGAAAAAAAAGCGAACAATACACGGAATTCATTGCTGTTTCTGGTTTTGCATGTTTAATACTTTTTTATCCTGTTTTATTTCAATGTTTTTCATAAAATTGTTCTCTAGTTTTTATGTTTTTCTCCTAATGAATTTGGTTTTATGTATTCAACTAATAATTTTATTTTTAAGCATAAATATTCATTAACGTTTTCACAACATGTGCTAAAGTTCCCAAAATATGAATGTTTGGGAAAAATAAGCAGC
This sequence comes from Trichopoda pennipes, assembly GCA_030448955.1. Classification (NCBI taxonomy): domain Eukaryota; kingdom Metazoa; phylum Arthropoda; class Insecta; order Diptera; family Tachinidae; genus Trichopoda; species Trichopoda pennipes. Next base: position 1,514,195 of record JASKUP010000056.1, on the reverse strand, counting down.
GTAATTTGTGTTAAATTTTATTATTTCTAGTTTAAGTAAAATGTAGAGTTTTTATGAAAACATTGTGTTATAATTAACGCATCACTAAAAACTGTATTATGAGCATTTTGAATTATTTATTTTTTCACTAAAATGTTGCTGTTGGACATTAATCCAGCTGCCAGTGTGTGAGCAGAGACACAAAATAAATTAAATAATAAATTACTGTTGTTGGGGAAGACTATGAATTATTGAGCTGTCCAGTCTTGGGGTCTTAATGCAGAGGTAATAACACGAATCCTTTTTAATATCGAAGCTGTTAGTTAGTTAGTTTTTGTGTGGCGTAATTTTTCAATATAAAATCAGCAAAGTGCCACACTATTCTGGGAAGTTTATTTTCTTACGCTTTTTTACATTTAAATCAATAATTAAAAAATCCTTTTGAATATATTCTTTTCCAAGCCACATTTTAAAGGACTATTTTTTAAGCAAAACCACAAAAAAAGTACAGAAATAAATAAATTTCTATATAAAAGTAGAGCTGTCGGTAACTATGAAAGTACAGCCGCCGATAAATTTTTTGTATACTTAAGCCATTGATATCGTTTTTATATAAAACTAGAGCCACCAATAACTTTCCTATAGAAAAGTGGATATACTGATAACCTTTCTATACAAAAGTAGATCTACCGATAAATTTTCTCTAGAAAAGTAAATCAAACGATAGAAAAGTAGATCAACCAATAAATTTTCTATAGAAAAGTAAATATACCGATAAATTTTTTATAGCAGCATGAAATTATCGTTAACTTTTCTATAGAAAAGTGGAACTAGCGATAACTTTTCTATAGAAAAGTGGAACTACCGATAACTTTTCTATAGAAAAGTGGAACTACCGATAACTTTTCTATAGCAACTAGGAACTACCGATAACTTTTCTAAAGAAAAGTGGAACTACCGATAACTTTTCTATAGAAACTAGGAACTAGCGATTACTTTTCTATAGAAAAGTGGAACTACCGATAAATTTTCTATAGAAAAGAGGAACTACCGATAAGTTTTCTATAGAAAAGTGGAACTAGCGATAACTTTTCTATAGAAAAGTGGAACTACCGATAACTTTTCTATAGAAAAGTGGAGCTACCGATAACTTTTCTATAGAAAAGTGAAACTACCGATAACTTTTCTAAAGAAAAGTGGAGCTACCGATAACTTTTCTATAGAAAAGTGGAACTACCGATAACGTTTCTATAGAAAAGTGGAACTACCGATAACTTTTCTATAGAAAAGTGGAACTACCGATAACTTTTCTATAGAAAATTGGAACTACCGATAAATTTTCTATAGAAAAGTGGAACTATCGTTAACTTTTCTATAGAGAAGTGAAACTACCAATAAATTTTCTATAGAAAAGTGGAACTACCGATAACTTTTCTATAGAAACTAGGTACTACCGATAAATTTTCTATAGAAAAATGGAACTACCGATAAGTTTTCTATAAAAAAGTGGACCTACCAATAACTTTTCTAAACAGCTTAAAATCAATTTGGGAAGAAAAAGATAATAGTCCAAAAAAATTAATTTGTTATATTTAGAATAATTTTGCTAACCTAACATTAGTGCCCATAAAGCAGCCTAAGTTCTCAGAGAAAACAGTATAACTTTAGACTAAAAAAAAAACAATTCTATTTGAATATCTTAACTGAATTAAAGATGATGTACGCCAGTAAAATTACTTTTAAAAAGCGCCAACAATAATATTTGGGTGCAGTCTCCTGCCTTCTTAAGGTTTTTGTTCTTATGTGTGTTTGGTTGTAAATGCTTCTTTTTTTTAATTTAAAGTCTAAACGCTTTAGAACGTAAATCAGGGCACTTATATTTCTTTCATTTTTATTTATGCACATGTCTACACGATTTAAAGCTATTTAAAATTAAATTAAAAAATAAACACTCGGCGACATAAAAAATGGTTTAAAAATATATTTCATTTTTCTAAATTTGGAATATACAGGGTGTCCGCAATTTTGCATTTACAGCCATTTTTAGAAACATTAGTTTTGACAGTTTATATTTGGCAGTCGTGAAGTAGACACGTTAATTGTTAAAATATTTCATCCAAAATCATTCATTGATTACTGTGAAGATGAGAAAGTTACGTGAAATTATTGGAAGAAACAACATGTCAATAAAACGCACTATTTGTTTGTGTAGTGAGTGATTACGAAGAAAGAGAGGGTCTGTAGGTGATAGGGCGAAGTATGGATCACAACGTTTTGCAAGATCGGCTGAAAGCATTACTGCTGCTCCAGAAAGTATTCAAAACAATACATCAAACTCAATTCGACGCCGTGCTAAGGCGCTTGGTTTTCAAAGAACAACTTTGGCCACAATTTTGTACAAGGATTTGCATTTCTTTCCATATAAGAGTCAGTTGATACAAGAGCTTCTTCCACAAGGTCATTTACGCCGTACATAAAACAATAGGATGTTACAGCTCGCCCTTGACAACTCCGATTTTCATGAAAAAATTATGATGAGTGACGACGAGTCACATTTTTATTTGAATCAATATAAGAATAATCAGAATAACTTTTATTTGGGTACGGTTTTCCGAATAGTCAGTTCTGGAAAATAGGAAACCCTCAAATTAATTAACAGTCATCTTTGCATCCATCAAAAGTGACAGTCTGGTATGCAATTTGATCAGGAGAAGGAATCATTGGACCTCGCTTCTTCGAAAAGGAAAACGGTGTAATGGTAACTGTGAATGGAGAGCGATATCGTGATATGATTGAAATCTTTTTAATGCCTTAACCGCATGCTTTGGACTTGATTAACATGTGGTATCAACAAGACGGTGCCTCATCCCTTACAAGCAGGATTATAATTGAATTACTGCCAGATCTCTTTTCACAACAACTTATTTTTAAAAATGGTAATGTTGATTGGCCTCCACGATTGCCTGATTTGACTGCTCCGGACTTCTTTTTGTGTGGGGATATTTGAAAAGCAAGGTTTACGCAAACAAACCAGAAATGATTAAACAACTCAAACAAAATATTTTTGAAGAAATAAATGAAATACCGCTTGAAATATGTGACACTGTGATGAAAAATCTGCTCAAAAGGGTTCGCATCCGTTGCTGTATTCCGTATGTAATTGCCGACATTAAATAAAACATTTATCAATATAACATTCATTCTCTTTCATTTAATCAAAATTTATAAACAAATAATGTAGTACACCTTGCCGGTGAACACCCTCTATATAATACAAAAACTCTTTAACCCATTTGCTTGCCACTGTAGCTATCAATGAAATGATGTACTGTATTTTACATGCATATTTATGTAAAAAGGATATGTGTTGTATGTATGTATGTATATGCTTAATTGCATATAAAAAAATCTATATGAGTGTGTGTGTGGGTGTCTGTGGGTGAGAAAGTGCTGGCAATATTAAATAACAATGATGAATGCTTGCTTGAGAGACATTTCTTTCTTTTGAAATTTATTTTAAATTGACATTTTATGTAAAAATATATTTCTATTGCGGTTTTGTATTAAATAACTTGTCTTTGTTATTTGTTATTCTTTATTTCCCCCCCTTAAACCGTTATTTGAGAACTTAAAATCCTTAGAGGATTTTGAAGGTTTTCTTTAGAAATTATTAAAAAACCATTAAAACGAAATACACTGAATATTATTAATGCCGAAAAAAATTTCCTTTTAAAAATTGAATTGAGCGTTTGCCGCTCAACATTATATTTTTCGTGTACAACTTTAAAACAGAATAAGCTTTTGAAATATACACAGACCTAAAAAAATATTTTCTTAACTAATTTCCATAATGCAAATAAATTATAAGGCAATTTGAGTTACTCCAATAAGACAAAGAGTTCGCTGATCAAAAAAGAAAAAAAAAACACATAAATTGGCTTCCCTATACAAAATTATACGGGTTTCCATTAAACTAAACAAAAATTGAATTTAAAATAACAACCCACCAGCCCTCTACCTTCCCAAAAAGGTAATAAAATTTATGTCTCAATATTGAAAAAAAAAAACTTTTGTTACTGAAACATTTTCCACCACTTCCCTGTTCCCTGTACGAAATTAAAAGAAATAATTAAGATGGAATTTCATTTTTTATTAAATGACTTACAAGTTTAATATTACATAAGACATTCATAAGTCATCCTTATTAATTAAGCAAAATGAAAGCTTAAACAAATAAAAATATTTAATTAATAAAAAAAGAATTAAAAAAAAATAAAATTCATACTTAAGCTGGCAGGTTTTAGGCTGCCCTTTAAAATACTTTAAAGTAATTTTTAATATTAAAGGGTGTTTTTATGGAGGTATAAAATTTCAAGTTGAACATATGTTTTTCAGCTGGTGGCCATTTTGTTAGCTGTCAAGTGATTTGTATTTATTTTGGCAGGGCATTTCTTCATGCATAGACTGACGCCTGAATAACGCTTCCAAATTGTGCAAATTGAACCTAAAACAAGATTGTTCTTGATCCCGATTTTCAAAATTTTTTAGCGACAGGGCTTGAGTGGATATTTTAATAAACAAAACTGCAGTGTTTGGAGTGACTATATTCATGACACACACACATAATGGTTTCTAATATACAAGCAAAACTAATATCAATTATTTGAATGTATACGTTAGTAGGTGCCCCTGTAGGCTAATAGGTAGTGTACTAGCTTGTTAGTATGTGGGTTGTGGGTTCGATTCCCAACGAAGATCTTGGTTTTTTTTTTCAGTACAAAAATAAAAATTGACTGTCGGTGGGGCTGCTCAGCGATGAAGGCATAGTCACTGGTTGCTGTAATGTCTTTATACGGCAGTTAATTTCCCACTATTCTTCTACTTTCACCACCTGTTCATCTCTTTTCTATCCCTTTGCGAAAGAATGTAGCACGGTACTTAACTAAATAGGCACTGTTGCCTGAAGTGCTACTTCTCTTTAAAACAAAAAAAAAACGCAACTGCCGAATTTGAAGCGATAATAATCCTTCAGTGTATACTGAGACACTGTTACATCCAGGATACCTGACTGTTGCCGGTTTGCCTTATGGGCGGAGTTACTGATGCGCTCTTCTTGAGAAGCGATGCTATTCAGACCGTTACAGTCAATTGTGACCGCTTAGAATAATGATTACTGCCTTTTTTGTTGCAATTGAATAACCATGATATACAGAAGCTGTGGATTTAACAAGACAACGCAACATGTCACACAGCTCGTGCCACAATTGACTTGTGGAATAAACGGTATAGTTTCGCGTTTCGAAATATGAATTGGCCTCGAATATCGTGCGGTTTAACACCGCTAAACTATTATCTGTGAGGATGTATGTAGTCGCTAGGCTATGCCAATAAGCCCATAACGATTGACCAGTTGTAGAACAACATTCGACGCGAAAAATGTAATCGAAAATTGGAGGCCCAGATTAGACTAAATTCGCCCCAGTTATTGCGGTCATATGCCGGAAGTCATATTTTAATTAGAATTCCAGAAAATTATTTTTCGAATTAAATAAATTTCATATCAGTTGAAAGAAATCATCTCTGCTTTATTCCAATTCAAAGTCTATACCTCTATAAAAAACACACTTAAATATTATCGCCAAATATTTGCCAAAAACATTTTTTCATCATTTTCTTATTTTTGCTTTGAGGGCTGAGTGATTTCGCGTATATCGAACGGGCGTTCTTTTGAAATGTTGTTGGTAATCGCTGAGTGTCATTATATTCTTGCATTTAAGTTTTGTTATTTAAATTCTTCCTAATTTTTGTTATACCTTTTATCGTTACCCACAAATCGTATTGTAAAAATATAGCTGATGCAAGACTTAATGTTGCCAAAACAAGAAAATAATACGTCACTTTAATTATGTAAAATAATATCGCTACATTCTAAAAAACTGCCTGTTGGATGTGTTTTATAGGCTGATGGAAACTTTGGTCCGTAATTCTTTAAAAAAAGGTGCTCGTCAGTGTGTTACAATCAATGGTGGCTGCTATACAGCCATGATTACTAACTTCTTCGTTTATGTGCACAAGCAGTGGTTTCCACCAGATGATGCCATATGTTACATACCTCGTGCCACAATTGATTCATTAAGGGAAAATATTCGGAAACCGCATAGTTTTACATTTTGGAGCTGTGATTCCAAGATTGTGGAATTTAAAGCCGCTATTCTATTATTTTTGGAGATATATGACGATACCAGTCTATGCCAGCCCCAGCGTGCATCAATTAATCTTTTAGAACACAACATTGGCTACAAATGTTTAGGAAAAAAATCATCAAAAATTGTTCTCGTTTCGATTGGAACACATCCCAGTCAGCCTTAGCAGTGATATGGCAGCAGTTATATTTAAATTATAATATCAAAAGATTATCTTTCGAATACAGTTAATTTCATATCAATTTGAAAAATTCACCGAACGCACAAACCGATTTCCACGGTTTTGCATTAATTGGAAAGGTCTCGGGCTCCGTGAGGTTTATAGCAAACAAAATTCAGAAAAAATTTCAAGAGAAAATCAAGGAAAACAAGGAAAATCATTTTTCACATACAGCGCCATCTCTGATACATAGCATGTAATACAGCGGCACCAGTACATGGTGTGTGAGTGTCGCTCACAAAAATAAGTACGTTCGACATGCAAATAACCGATGAAATATACAATGAAGGATTGATTCTGATTGAGGATCAATGCCTGACTATTGCAAACAAGCTACTGATTTAAGTAGGAATGATTGCGCCAAATCGATCGATGCACGATGCATTCAACCAAGAATTATATCGAGAGCTGCAATACAATGTTGATACATTGCAGGAATTCGTTCGAAATAATGTGCCGTTGCTGAATGAACAGCAAAAACAAGTATATGAAACATTTATGCAAGCGATGGGCAATAATACTGGTGGTCTATTCTTCCTGGACGCACCTGAAGGAACAGGGAAACCATTTGTCATTTCATTGATTTTGGCTACTTCTCGATCAAGATGTGATGCTTTGTGTAGCTTTGGCGTTAGCATCATCTGGAATTGCGGCGACCTTTCTAGATAGCGGTTGTACTACACATGCTGCGCTTAAGTTGCCACTCAATTGATACTCCAACATGCAATATTTGCCGATCCAGTACAATGGGAAAATTGTTGATGCAATGCAAGCTCATTATTTGGAATGAGTGCACAATAGCACATAAGAAACTACTTGAAGCAATTAACTTCACACTGAAGGATCTTCGGCGAAATAACAACGTTTTTGGCAGCTCGATGATATTGTTGGTAGGCGATTTCAGGCAGACGTTGCCAGTAATTCCCCATGCAGAGACTGCAGATAAATTGAATGCTTGCCTAAAGGCATCACCTTTGTGGAATAACGTAATAACATGATCGATAACCACTAACACGAGAGTTCAACTTCAATATGATCACAATTTTCCAAACAATTGTTAGCTGTTGGAAATGGAAAAGTCCCATTTGATGCGACAGCTGGATTAATTACTCTTACCAACGACGTTTGCCGATTTGTAGACTCTCAATTAGCTCCTATTGAAAATGTTTTCCCAAACATTAGTGAGAATTATCAGAAATATGTTTGGTTAAGTAAACGAGCGATTCTTCTCGCCGCAAAGAATAATGATGTTGTACATGCACTGAATTTCACCATTCAATTAAAAATCGATGGCGATTTGGTGACATAGAAATCCGTTGATTTCATAACAAATCGCGATGATGCAGTAAATTATCCAACGGAGTTTTTGAACTCTCTGGAGTTACCAGGGTTTCCATCACATAACTTGCAACTCAAAGTTGGTTCAGTTATTATGATATTGCGTAATTTGAATCCACCCCGACTTTGCAACGGTACTCGACTTGCGGTGTAAAGACTTATGCCGAATTTGATTGAGGCAACCATTATTAATGGAAAATACGGAGGTGAAATTGTATGCATTCCTCGAATACCAATGATTCCGACCGATCTTCCGTTTGACTTCAAACGATTGCAATTTTCGGTTCGCCTTGCGTTCGCAATGACAATTAACAAGTCGCAAGGCCAATCGCCTAGTGTTTGTGGAATAAATTTCGAAAATCATTGTTTTTCACATGGGCAGCTATACGTTGCGTGTTCACGAGTTGGGAAACTTGTTAACGTCAGACCAAAAAACAAACAATGTGGTTTACCAAAGAGCACTTCAATGAAACGGTTAATTTGCGGACACGTATAACGCTTCGATTCAGTATTTACTTTGGATTCACTTTTATTTTTTACTTAGAGAAGTTCAACTAAATTCCACTTCATTTTTGTAATCGAAATGAATTCATTACTGTTGTGCAATGAAATAAAATTTTGCTTTTCAAACATAAAAAAAAATATTTTTAATTATCTTTTAATCCCCCAACGAAATGTTACAAAAAATGAAACCATCTGGTAGCACCTTTAAAAAACACTCCATATATTTAGGTTATTAAATTCAAATTTTAATTTAATTTAAAGAACTTTATTAATTATTCAAAGTAGATAAAACTCTAACTGAACACAGAATTGACATAAATATTGAAACCCGCAATTAATAAAATCTTATTAAATTTGTCTACAATAGCGATAAGAAAATTGCATATTTATTATTCACTTCTTCTAGCATTAAAATAATACGATTTAATACTTTAGTTTTCTTGCTAAACCTAATAACACAATTAAGTGCCCAATAAAACGTTAATAAGTCCCAATGTAATTTACTTCAGGAATGTACAATTCAAATTCTATGGAGACATTAAATATTTTTGAGTTATATTTATTAATTTAAAAATCATTGCCAGCTTTCGGGGATTATTTATAAATAAAATTATTTTTTTCTAGTTTTATTTTTAATTAAATTAATTTTAAATTTTAAATAAATCAAAAGTATTTTCTTTTCATATTAAAGACATGTTTGCTTGACGATTTTGATAAGTGAGTTAGTTGCCTATTTAAGCATCTTTTATTTATAACACTTAAGTAATAAGAAACAGTTTTCAATTTTTCTTGTAAAACTTAACTTAATTTTAATTAATTATATAATAAAAACAAGTTTTAATTCAGGACACATAACTTCAAATTCTCTAGAAACATTTAAAATTTCAAGGCAAATTAATTTGTTTAAAAACCATTGCCAGCTTTAAGGGATTTTATACAAATTAAATAATATAAATTATATTTGATTTTTAATTTTATTTCTATATAGGGAGTTTTTTTTAGCGCTATAAAAATTTTAAATAAAATAAAACAAAAAGGAAATTTTTAAATTGATAAAAAATTGACTTTATTCAAAAGAAAAATATGACACCATGGCTGACTCACATGTAGTCTAACCTGGGCGTCCGATTATCGAAGCCAATAACACGGCGAATATTGTGCTTCTAATGATTATACGTTTTGGGCTTATCGGCTTAGACTAGTGACTTCACATATTCCTATAGAAAAACGTCTAGCGGCGAAGGTCAATATAAGAATCCGAGACGTAAAACTTTGCACCTACCCAACTTTTCCTTTAATAAATCAATTGTGACAACAGCTGTGTGTAATATTGCGCTATCCTGTTAAAGCTACAGATCCAATTTAAATAGGACTTGTGGCGTATAGCCGCCATGGATAGCTCACATGGCGGCGAATATTGTGCTTCAAATGGTGATACGTTTAGAGCTCATCAGCTTTGACTAGTGACTTCACATATCCTCCCCCCCGGGGGGTCATATTTATCGCTCTTTACAGAATACTTGACCATCTAGACCTGTGCTGCTGGAGGTATAAGGGAGCCCAGTCCCCTGAAGGCAAGCAGGGTGTCAACTGGAAGCTCCACGTTTTTTTCACGGGAATCAGTAAGCCCCAGAGTTCCGCTGATTGTCTCTTTAGAGTTTTAGCTGTTCTCTGACTGATTATTGAGGTTGGACTTTCGGGAGTATCGTGATGGTTGTGGTTTTGCGGCCCCAGTATGAACTGATTTAAGTGGGTCAGAATCATCTCGCCTTTAATAACACCAACGGGTGAATGATCCGGATACAGTGAGTATGCTGGTCATGTGTACTAAACCAGCAGTTGGATAGTTTCCAACTCTTCAGCAAGGAATAGTGTTTTGCAACCCTGCTTTGAAACCGCTGAAATTGCAACTAGGAAAGACCTGTTGCTGGAATTAGTCCTTGGCTTCCTAGGGCGTGAATGACGTTGCTTTTCATTCCCAGTGGTTTGACCACCATCTGATTAAGGCTTACAGCCAGGTGCAGATGTAAATCTTATCGCAAAATCCCTACAAAAAATTATCTATCGAGGTTAAATGTTAGAATTACCAAGGCCAATATATGGGCCCGAGACGTAAAACTATGCAGCTAGTAAACTTTTCCTTCAATAAATCAGTTGTGGCAACAGCTGTGTGTAATGTTGCACCATCTTGTTGAAGCCACAGATCCGTCACATCATCTTTATAGACAACTGTCGTTACTGGCTGTATATTTGGCACATTTGCAAGCGCTTTCGATGCGATGACATCATTGTAAATCCGCGTTTTACGATTTATTTATTAATAATTAATTATTAATTAATAATATTATTATTTATTTTTTATATTTGGATGGAATTTTATATAAAAACTTGGAATTTTTTTTATGAGAAATTAAAGATTTTCCACTTTTTTTTTATTTCATTTAAAAATTTTTTTGCAATGATGATTATTTAAATGGCACACAAACACACAGGCAAAATTAATGACGCTAACACATTTAAGATTTTTAAATTTTGCAATAACACAATTTTAAGCAATTTCTTTAGCTGAAAATACAAGAACTACAGATTTACAATTTCAGATGAAAAAATTGTACTTAAAAATAAAAGTTTTACATTTTTTCCAGAATTTTGCAGGAACAAGTTTTAATAAAATTTTTTTATATATTTAAATTTTATTTATTTAAGTTTCATTTAACAAACTTTAACTTATAAAACGAAGAGTATTATTTATAATTTATTTAAAGAAAAGAAAATATTTTCAAAGTATGAAATTGTATCAACTTTTTGTTGATATTTCATCTCATTTAATGGCTTCTTCTGCTGGAAGAGCAAAGAAAAATATTAAAGATAAGAAAATCTCTTCTGAAATATAATACCTTTGCAATTGTTCTACAATTTCATGAGCAAAACAGAAAATAATAAGAAAAAAAATATTTTCAGAAAAAATAAGCTTAAATGCAACAATTTAAGTTTCAATTTCATTTAAGAACCTTCAATAAAAGGAATAAAACTTTTGTTAAACACAGTACACAATAGACTGAGTGTATGCATGCGAAAATCAATGTTAATAAAAACAACAAAATAAAATAAAATGTATTTAAGAGAATACACACACACACAACACACACATATACACAAATTGGTGGCGTTAGAAAATACTAAAAGGTAAGAAAATATAAATAAAAATAGTTGGAAAATTGAAGCTAATGAACAATAAAGTATAAAAAAAATAAGCAGCCTCCACTAGTCACGCTAAAAATAGCAACCAGTTAAGCAGTAGAAATTTAAAAATAATACCAACAACATTTTAACAAAACAAACAAGTGAAGTTAATTTGGGTTGAAAATAAAAAATATTTAGCACATGTTAAGACAGACAAATAACCGGAAATAAAAATTATAATATAAAACTGCTGCCTAAAAGCAAAACGCCAAAATTATTAAAAATTTTTAAATAATTAAATTTTAATTATAAAAAAAATATTATTTAAAATTATGTTTTATTTTAATAAATAAAAAAAAGCTGTCATTTTTCCTTTTATTCGATCGGACTAACTGTACAAGTATTGCGTGACTATTATTGGTTTTTTTACAGCAAAATTAAATAAAATGAAAATCATTTGATTTTTATTGAAACTTAAGCTGAACACTTATTGCCAGGATACGCAAAATATTTCATTTCTCAGCAAAAAAAAAAATAAATATAAAAAAATAAAATTTTCAGAATATTTGGCATGCAATAAGTGTCTGGAAAATTTTTGTTCATCAAAGAAAATAAAAGAAAATTACAACTAAAAGCAAGCAGGTAGCAACAAGACTTTCGTGCTGTTCAATGTGAAAATTTCTAAGAAGAAAAAATTTGGTTGCTAAGCAGTTTAAGATTTTGATAGATTTTTTTTTATATAATATTTATGGTCTCAACAAGGACAATCTACAATAACTAAATTGAAGCATTCCATATTTTCGGTTTACACAGTTCATACGCGTTTTTCAGGTGCCAACTAATTAAGCTGTAAAAATTTTAACATCTAAAAGATCTTCACTTGATTAAGATGTTGTTGGGAAGTCTTAAAATTATTATCTGCTACAGAAAATACAAAAATTGGTGTCCAGCCGGCGGCAAGACAACAGGTAATATTCTTTTAATATATTTCGGACTGTTAGGTAAGACAGTCAGGTTATAAACAAAGCAGAGGTTTTAACTCAGCCGATTTCTACCCTGAGATACGAACTGTGGTTCGGTCGCAAACGAAGCCGAGGTCTTAACCCAGCGGAAATTGTATCTACCGTCACCATAGTGGGTGACCAGAGCATTGGACAGTTGAGCGAAGGATTTAGCCCAGCCCGGCTTACATTTTTTTTTGCTGTTTCCCTCGAACACGGACCGGCGTACGTAGGACCAAGGCAACGGAAACTGCCGCACTCACACATACACACACACACCAGTGTTCCCCCCGGGGGCACATAAATATGGTCTTTATAGAATTTCACTATCTAGACACAGTGCAACTGGGGAAAAAGGGAGCCCAGTCTCCTGCATACAGGCAGGGAGTCAACTGGAAACTCCACTTTATTTCCACGGGAATCAGTAAGCTCGCAGAGTTCATTTTTTGTCTGTTTAGATATTTAATAGTTCTCTGACTGATTATTGAGGTTGGCCCCTATATGGGAGTATCGCGGTGGTTTTAGTTTCGCGGTCCCATAACAGTTATAATGGTTCTTATGGTGGCCAGGATCAGCTCACTGATAATGAGACGCAAAGTGAATGATCCAGTCCAGTGAGCATGCTAGGCATATGTTCTGGACAGGAGTTGGAAAGTCTTCAACTCTTTAGCAAGGTGTGATGATTTGCAGCCCTGCTCTGGAATCATTAAAGTTACAGCTAGAAGGTTTCTGTTGCATAGAATTATAGTTTCGGCTTTCTAGGACGAGCATGACGTTCCAAATTATACAGTGTTTAAATCCACCATATGATTAAGGCTTCATGGCCATGTGCGGATGTAAATCGAATCACACACACACCAGTGTACAGTTGACGGAGACGAAAAGTGAGCTGCCGTCAAGCAAAGAATTAGCGGCAAATAAAGGCTAAGTTATAAGCTAACCAACCGCAGCCTTTTTTATTTGTCCCAACGACACTACACGACCCTGGACGCCGCTGAGTATACCCCAGCAGCCAGGAAAAGCGTGGCATTACATTTGGCATTTAAATTATAAGTCTGTAGAAAAAGGACACAAATTTTAATAATTTTCGTCATACTCAACTCACAATCCTGGCCATGTTAAAAAATAAATTAGGCTGTTAGCTTCCATTTATGATAATCACCTATTTTTTTAGAACCACAAATTATAAATAAAGCTTTCTAAACACTGGCCCAGAAATAATATTAACTTATTTCCAAAAAAAAAAATTATATATTAAAATTTTGAATTAAATAATTTGCATATTTTTAGGCTCAAATAAAAGCCTCATAAATGTAGAAAACATTGTTTGACAATAATATGGCGCTTAGATCTTTATTCCAACGCTTTAAAAGCCTTCTATTAATTTTTGTACTTATCAACTAAAACTTAAGTACAGCTCATCACAAAGATCTTTAAAATTCACTATTAACACTACTTTAATCCTAAAAATATGCAAAGTAAATATTTAAATACGAGTACTATTTAAATTTATCAGAAAAAGACTACTGTTTAGAAATCTAATTACGGTACTGTTACGGATGCCCCTTGCTTATGTTTTAAAAGAAAATATTTAAGTAATAAAGTAAACCACTGGGTGTCCTGTTTACTAACTGCGTGGCTTGCTATGAAAACTTGTGCACGCAGGAGTACAACAACTTTCCAGTTACAAACTGCCTGGAAATTTTATACACGCAAAACAACAACAACAATCGGGTATGCTGTTTACTAACTGCGTAGTTTTCTAAATAAACTTATGTACACAAGACAACAACAACTATCTTAAAATAAATTCCAGGAAGAATCCTCATAAGCATAAAAACAGAAATACATACAGACCTATAGGCGCCTATACATTGAATAAATAACATAACAACAACATAATGAAGTACAAAGGGAGTAGAAGATTCTTAATTTTTCTAGACCTCTAGTGGACAAATATAAAAAGGCAGCGTTTGAGTGAATAGTTAGTTAACTGAAAACTAAATCTGGAAAAATAAAGATGTGCATCTTAAGTAAATTTTTCTGTATTAACAACTTTGTGTGTAGCTAAAGTAAATAAACTTTTAATTAATTTAAAAACTCTAAAATCTGGTGTTATTTACTGTGCAATAAAAAACTCAGCAACAATAAAACGTTTATAAAGGTTATGCATTTGTATTGCCATAGGCTTTTTTTCATTCTTCTAGGATTACAGTACAGTGAACAGTTAAATGTTTTGGGCCATTTTTATGTCCTACATTTACTCGACCAAAGGGTTAATTTTAAAAGTGAAAAACGCTATCGGCACCTTTCCCCTTTGGCACCATAAAGAACTATTCCATAAAAATTCAATAATTTCTAGATAATGTCACCTTCAGTGATTTGTTTATTTCTAAATAAATGACTGAATTTTTGGTTAGTTTTTGAAATGTAGGATATTTTTGGACGCGTTAAAATTTAAGAAATTTTTAAAATGACATAAAATTTATTTGAATCGAAAGACAATCTCCTGGGATTATAATATAAACATGACTTCTCGCATATTGCAACCATAGCTGGTTTGGACGTAGTCTAATCTAGTGCCGGCATATGGGCAATATCCCGGCAAATGTTGTCCCCACAATGGTCCATTATTTCGAGCTTATCAGCGTTAATTAGTAACTTCATACATCCCAGCAGAATCGTACGATTAAACTGGAGACCAAATCATGGGTCTGATATTTGAAACATTACGTTACGAAACGTATTTTCAATAAATTAATTGTGGTACGAGTGTAATATTTTGCACTGCCTTGTTGAAGCCATAGCTTGTGCATTTCATGATTGTTCAATTGATGAACGAAAAAGTCAGTTATCATGGCTCAATAGCAATTTGCATTGGCTGTAACTTTCCTACCAATGTCGTTTTTAAAGAAGTTCGGACCAGCCGAAAAAGCACATCAAATAGCCAGTTTTTCAGGATGTAACAATGACTCAACATGCACTTGAGATATTTTAACACTACAGTTTTACTTGTTGTTTATTCAAACAAAAGTGAGCTCGGTATTATTAGGTTTATTTCTCCTCCGCCAGTATATGAAATAATATTGCTATTCTCCATCCTAACAGGCTGGTTTGTAGTCGAAGGCGAGCGCTTTTGTTGTAAATGCATAATTCTCAAGCCGCGTTGTAGTTTGTAATGGTGAGTCAGTGTTGGCGTTCAGGCAGTTCTCTATTGTTAGGTTCGTACCTAATCAGGTAAGCAGAATGCCAGCCACCTGGCATTTTTATGTAAAATGAATTTATCGATACCTCCGCCTTTTACTAGTATCTAGGTACGTGTGTCCGTCTGCGGGTGTTTTTCGTTTGCCCGTTTGCTTGGTGTGAAGATTGTGTCTGAGGTCGTGTTTTTTTTTAAGAGAAGTAGCACTTCAGGCCAACAGTGCGCCTATTTAGTCAAGTACCGTGCTACATTCTTTAGGAAAGGGATAGAGAAGAGATCGATAGGTGGTGAAAGTAGAAGGATAGTTACGGAAATTAACTGTCGTAAAAGACAGCTCAGTAACTAGTGACTATGTCTTCATCACTGAGCAGCCCCACCGAAAGTCAATTTTTATTTGTAGTGAAAAAAACTAAGGTCTTTGTTGGAAGTCGAACCCACAACCAAAATCGAAATCAACGGCAATCTCCTTTTGGTACAAATTTGAACAATTTGCCACCAAATGGCCGCGCTAAAAATTTATGCCAACTTAATGTTCTATACCTCTATCAAAAACACCTTCAAAACAACAACAACAAGCAATATAGGTGGAATTGTGGTAATAAAATGTAAAAATAAACAACAATTATTAACTTTTTATATATTTATACTTAAGGCCTAAAAGTATGCAACGCTTTTTATATTAATTTCATTGTTTGCAGGTATTTACAAAATTTTTATAAAAAAACCTGGAATTTTTTATTATTATTTATTATCATTGATCTTATCAGCATTCCTCTAGTCCTTCGGATAACATATTTATTATAATTTTTAAAACTTACTAACTCACTTTATGTATTAAAAAAAATTATTATAAAATTTAAACTAATTTTTAATTTGTTAGAAACACATTAGACAACTCCAACAAATTGCTGACTTTTACCAAGAGCCATTTAGAGCCCTTGTGATTCTTAAAAACAGACAACAATTATTTTTAATTTTTTATTTGCACATAAATCAACACAAATAATAATTGTATAACCTAAAGAATGCAATATTTATTCTATTTTTATAGATATAAAAAAAATTAATAAAAATATAGTGAAACGCTTAAAACCCCTCAAAATTTAAAATTATATTATTGTAAATATGCGAAATTGATGTTATAAAATGTTTAAAATATATAATTAATAATTTTATTTAATAATTATTAAGTTTTAAGTATAATTTGTTGTTAAAAATGTATCAACAGCATATTGCTGGCAGCCCACACAGTTTTTTGATAGCTAATAAAAATTATGTTTCAATAATATAATTTACAAAGAGCATTATTATCCAAAAGCACTAATATCCTAATTTATTAAATTGTTTTTAACAAACTTTGTATATTTCCCTCTTGTTACAAAACGCCTCTGCATCAATTCCAATGGCAAGGTTGCTTTTATTTATTTAAAATTTATCCATTAGTATTTTTAAATCTAGATGTAAAAGCTTTACAATGAAAAAAAAATTGTAAATTTTAATAAAAGCCCCTTAAGCTATGCTAAAATTTTTTTTATTAAAACCTAACCTAACTACAAGCTAATTAAAAAGACATCACTTAAATATAAAACAATGAAATTGTGGATAAAAAACCACAATTAAAAAAATTATACAAAAATATTCCACAAAAATATTGCCTACATTAAGGAGAAAACTTTAAACACTAAATAAAAAAACACCTAATAAAGTACTCAAAATGTATGAGAGCTAAAAAAGAAACTATCAAACTAAACTAAAACCAAATAAAAAATATAAAATTTTTGCCATAAAACTAGCTTGGGTCAACTTAAATTTATAGCATACTTTTAGGTTAAAAATTGTAACACCATAACCTTTCATATTAGTTAACGTCATTTTTATAGCCACTGTTTGCTTCTTATAGTAGTAAAACATATTTAAACATTTTTTATGTTAAATAATTGTCGTAAACGTAATAAAATGTTGCATTTTTTACAGATCGTAAAAATGCTATAAAAATATATAACAAATAACAGTAAATAATATGGTTAACTTGAACACCAACAAAAGAGAAAAGAAAATACATAAAAAAGTTTGTTGTAGCAAATATTTAAAGGATAATAAAATATGGAAAAGAATAAACTGCTTTGGGGAGACTGCATTGCACAGACAGAAAGAAAGGGAAAGAGTCAGCATGAGGCCATTCAGCCACTAATAGGTGACATTTCAAAGGCAGCGTACTGCTAATTTGTGCACATGATTAAGACTTTGTTTCTATACATTTTTATTGTGGCAAAAATATGCTTAAAAGAAGAGAACTTTTCGAATACTGCGCCCTAAAGTATGTTATAATTTAAGGATTTTCAGAAAGTGTTAACTCAGAAAAAACTAACCGATTTAATTTAATTATATATAAAAACATTTTCAATCGAAAATATTTTTCCCCTCCTTAAAAGTATGCAATTTTATACAATTTTATAAGTTGTTGTAATGAAAAAATTCACAAAATTTTTCAAAAATAGCTTTATGATTTTCAATTAAATATAATTATTTTTAATACAAAAATTTTTGATATTATTCAAAATTTAAATAAATGGTTAAAAATTTTTTAAAAAGTAATTAAATTTTCAAAACTGTTTCCTCCTTTAAAATATGCAATATTAATGACATTGAAAATTGCTTTAATTGAAATAAAAATAAAAAACTGGAATACTGATACAATTAAACAATTAAATTTTTTTAAAGTATGCAAAAAAGCAAATAAAAATTACTTTAATTGCTAAAATTTAAATAAAAACTTAAAAATTTTCCAAAAATAGCTTACTGATGTAATACAGAAATATAGGTGATTTTAATGTTTTTTTCCTATATTCAAATCGGCATTTTTTGCTCCTCAAAAGTATGCAATACTATAGAAACTAGAAAATTTCCTATATTTATCCATCTAAATATACAAAAACTAGTTTGCTAATACTGTAAAAAAATATAATTAAATAAACAGACTTAAATTTTTTTACACATTTAAGTCTGTTTTGTGTGTCTCTGTAAAGTACGAAGATCCTTAAATAATTTACTGATGCTTCTCAAGACGCAACTTTTGTCGTCCTAAAAGTATGTACTATTAAAAAATGTTTTAAATTTAATAAATACAAACAAAAAATTCAGAAAAATACTTTTTCTTAATCACAACATTCTTTCGTTTTTATGCATAAAAATATTTTTCCTAAACATATGCTATAAAATTCATTAAAATTGCTTAGCTCAGTCATAACCTCCACAAGGAATGTAAAAGATTGCTTTTCATATAAGTTTAAAATATTTTTACAACTAAGTTAATTATTAAAAATGTTGTAAGAATATCCTTTTTTGCAAGCTTTAAAAGAGTAACTTTTATTTTTAATAATTAGTTGACAGAATTTTTGAAAATTTTAAAGAAAAATAAATAAAATTGTTTAGCTTTGTGATATTGCTAATAGCAGTTAACGAAACCTGCAACTGTGTACCTCATTTTATTTAAGAATTTAATTTATTTTTAACCTTTTGCTATTTGAACTTTAAGCCATAATAAAATATCCTCTAAAATTGTTTAAAATTTTAATTAGCAAAGTTTTGGTTAAACCATGACAGCCATGTTATTTACTCAAATAAAACACTAAAATGTAGTTTATTAAAACAGCTAAACTCTTGTTTTATATTTAAATTTAAATTTCACAAAAATATTAGACGTTGGCATGCACAAGGACAACATGCATATGAAGTTTTTTTTTGAAAATAAATACAAAATATTGTTAAATAAAAATATTTTTCTGCGCTATCGAGATACCAAAGTATCATTAAAGTATTGTAATATATCCAATGATAGATAGAAATTGAATGACATCTAAAATAAAATTAATAAAAAAACAATTAAGCAGAAATTGAAATTATACTAAATATCCTTTGTAATGAAATATAGAAAACTATTTTATTATTAAAAATTTGCTAGTATTATTTGTTGCATAAGTCTCTAATTATTAAAATAAAATTATATAATAAAATAAATGAAAATAAAAATTAGAAAAATTTTTAAAATTTTTAAAATATTAATTATCCTTGTTTTTAGCTATTTGGTTGCCACAAATATTTTTAAAATTGTTTGAATTTGCTAAAAGGAATAGCTAAGTATAAAGGGAACTATTTGCCAAATATATTTTATGTAATTTTAAAATATAACCACAAAGTTTTAGAAAGTCCTTTTTTGATGGTTTAAAAAAAACACTAAAAATCATTTAAGAAAAATTTTATAAATTAAAATGAAGTTGAATTACACATTAATTACGGATTTAGATGGTAGTAAATAAAATTTGAGTATGAGCCTTAAAAGGACAAAAATCACAAAAACAAATATATTTTTTTAAGTTTTTAACAAGGAAAAGTGGTTGTTCTTTTTTTTTTTTTGTAAAGGCAAGTAGCTCTTCAGGCAGCCATGCTACATTCTTTAGGAAAAGGATAGAGAAGAGATAAGATAGATGGTAAAAGTAGAAGGATGGTTACATGGCTTTCAAGCTCTTACACTACCTACTAGCGTATTGGGGCAGCCTTCATTTCTATATAAAAGGCCCATGTTATCGGAATTAATTGCCGTATAAGACAGTCCAGCGACCAGTGACTATGCCTTCATCACTGAGCAGCCCCACCGACAAACAATTTTTATTTTTTGTAGTGAAAATGGTCAAGGTCTTCGTTGGTTTTCGAACCCACAACCCCAGACTGTTATAATTAATTTAATTATAAAATTTTCATTAAATGATTTTTAGTGTTTTTTATTGAAACCATCAAAAAAGGACATTGTACAACTTTGTGGTTAAATTTTAAAATTACATAAAATATTTGGCAAATAGTTCCCTTTGCATTTAACTATTCCTTTTGGCAAATTTGCGCAATTTTAAAAAATATTTGTGGCAACAAAATAGCTAAAAACAAAGATAATTAATATTTTTAAAATTTTTCTAACTTTTATTTTTAGTACACTATCTACTAGCCTACAGGGGCACCTAACTACGACATAAAGCTATAATTTATTAGAAAATCTTTTAAGTGCTTGATTTGCAAAGCTATTTTTGTATATAGGAACCACTAATGATAATTCGAACCTTATCCTTACTTAAAAAAAAATTCGAGTGACTGGTAATGAACAGGCCTAGAATCTAGATAGACTGTTTTCGTAGAGGCTACTTTTTGTAGAGGCAAAGAACTTTAAATTGGCAACACTTTTTTAACTATCAAGTGATTTTTTAGTTGGGTTTGTCATCTCTTCTAAGTTAAACAAATTGGGTCGGTCCAAGACAAGATTGCCATTGATCCTGATTTTCAAGACCGAAGTTTGTTCAGCGATGAAGCTCATCACCATATTTAGAGAGATGATAATCCTCAAGTGTGTGTTGAGATACCGTTACATCGAGAAAAACTAACTGCTTGGTGTGCTTTATGGGCTGGTTGAATCATTGGTCCGTACTTCTCTCAAAATGATGCTAGTGAGAACCTTACAGTCAATGCTGATTACTATTGATTCATGATTACTGACTCTTTAACTTAGTAATGGGTTGTTCATGGTTGTTTATCCAGAAAAACGGTCTGTTGGCTGTGGAATCATTAGCCCGTACTTCTTTAGGAACGATGCTAATGAAAGTGTTATAGTCATAGTATGTTACTTTTTGTTAATTAATTGAACAACCATGATGTAGAGTAGCTGTGCAAATCAGCAATTAGGAGCAACATATCACACTAGTGGCTTGTGCCACACTTAAATTATTGAAGAAAACGTTTGGCAACTGCATAGCTTTATGATTCGAATCTGTAAATTGACTTCCAAGATAATGCGACTTAACGCCGCTTAGCTATTTTTTTTTGGTGGGGTATCGTCTGAGACAATAAGCCCGCAGAGAAAAGAATATTCGACCCATTATCAAATTTTGTCACAAATTTTGGAAAAGTCATCGAAAGTTGCACCTTCGTATTAGATTTAAGGGGGTCAGATGCCAGAAGTTTATCTTTTTTATAAATTATAGTTCATATCAATTTATAAAATTCATATACCTCTGATTAAACACCCTTTATACGCACAGTATTTTCCCTCGGGGGCACATTTATCGGTCTTTATAGAATACTTGACTATCTAGACCTGTAACGCTGCGGGTATAAGGGAGACCATTCCCCTGAAGGCAGCAGGGGTCAACTGGCAGCTCCACGTTATTTCCACGGGAATCAGTAAGCCGCAGAGTTTCCGCTAATTGCCTATTTAGACTTTTAGCTATTTCTCTGTCTGATTATTGAGGTGGGGCCTTTGGGAGTATCGTGGTGGCTGTGGTTTTTCCGGCTGCAAGAATGGATTGATTTATGGTGGCCAGGATTATCTCGCCTTTAATCACACCTACCTGGTGAATGATCAAGATCCAGTGAGCATGATAGTCATGTGTTCTGGACAGAAGTTGGATAGTCTCCAGCTCTTCAGCAAGGAGTAGTGATTTGCTGCCCTGCTCTACAACCGCTGAAATTGCAACTAGGAACGGCCGGTTGCTAGAATTAGTCTTCGGCTTCCTAGGACGTGAATGACGCTGCTTTTCATTCACAGTGATTTGACCACTACCTGATTAAGACTTACAGCCAGGTGCACATGTAAATTTTATCACGAAATACCCATAGCATTATACTGCATAAAATTAAGCGTGACCCGCCTGTTGTATAGTTTTACAAATTTCGAATAATTAATAATTGTATTTTTGGAGGTACCCCACTGTTCCGTCCCTTACCTTTAGGTTTTGATTATAAAATACACTTTATTTTTAGAGTTACGTACCACATTAAATTTAAGGAGTCCTTTTACTGTATAGAGGTGCTGATATAAGAAAATTGTCTTATTATTTGTTGAGAGAGAGAGAGAGAGAGAGAGAGAGAGAGCACTCAAAGAAAATTAGATTTCGTCAGTGGATTTTTTAAGCAAAATTATGAGAAGCAACTAATTCCCCTTTTCATTTTGGTACTACTTTTAGGTGTCAAAGTTATCACATGTAACATTCCTAGAAAGCTTGATCATCCTATTTTTTTTTATTAATTAAAGTTAAAACTGACAATTGTTTTCTGTCTCTCCCATGCTGCTGTTTGAGCAATTGCATTACCCTTTTATTAAAATGTACTTGTGTACATTTTGGATACTCAGCAGAAAGGTACAAAAAGGTCACCATAGTCGAGTTAGAATTTTAAACTTATTATGATTTATTTCATTTTGCCTTTAAAGGATTTTTTAATTTTCATCATGAATTTTTTATTTATTATCCTTAGAAAATAAAATCCTTAGCCTTAAATGTTAAAAAGTATTTTTTCGTTTTGGGACAAAAATGACTGCCTAAAAGCAATCATGACTTCAATTTGTTGAAATCAATATTTTGTTGATTTTTACTACCTTTTACATTTTTATATAATTTTTGGGTAAGGAATTTGTAATAAAGAAAAGGGAAGCGTCGTTGTAAATGTGTTAGTTCACCAAATATATAGAAAAATGTTTACTTAAGCATGTAATTTAAATCTCAGCAAATAACATGCATACTTTCAGGCATTTAAATAAAGATCAGCTGAGCACTAAAAGTATATTTTATTATAAAAAAATTGTAGCATAGCTTAAGGCAAGAAAATAAAAATAAAACGCAAAGCATAAAAGATAAAATCCTTAAAAAGCTGGGAAAAAATATACACAAAAATAAATTGTTAAGCAAAATCTAAAGAACAATAATATACTGTTGGAAATTATTAAACATTAAATTAAAAGGACATTTAATTATGAAACTGAAGAAACAAAATACTTCTATTTTCCATTTTTTCTTTTACTCTCACCGTGACTTATGCATACGTGCAATTATAATAATGAAACTTAAGGAATATTTAATGTTTTCAAGAGACAGCTTACTGGTACATTATTTAAACTGCTACAGATCCCCTGAGACCGACCATTAATGTAATCACAAGTTGTAAATTTAATATTTGTTTAACCTAAAGGTGTACAGTTATATGTATATATAGAACGGTAAATATGCCAACACAATTACTAAGGCAAATTTACACAGACATACTTACACATATTTCAACTTGTGAAACAATAAAATACATACTGCATTGAATCAACAAGTACTTAGTATTTTAGTCACGTACAAAGCAAACAAAAAGGATATAAAAACTTTTTCTATGTATGTGTGTATAGCTACAAACACATAAGATAAACTACTAAACAAATCAAAATCTACTTTAAGGAGTACATTGCTCTTAACCAAATCCCCATGAAATAAATAAACACAAAAATATATTTAAGAAAATTTTACAAAAATTATTTGAACTAAATAAAATAAAGTAAAAAAAATCCTTAAAGGATAAAAATGTATCCAACAGTTATTAAAATGAATGTAAATTCATTCATAAAACACTCATCTGAACATTTTTTAGAAATTATAAAAAAATTTCAAAAGCTGACTGTGTATCCTTTTTTGAAACTTAAAATTAATTTTAATAACCTCCCAAACTGACAATCAGATTTATTTGACATTTTTCTTACAAAAGAAAAACGTAGGAGTTTCGTTAAATATTTAAATTAAATCTTATTAAAATATAAAACATTAACAGATTCTACATCTCTTCACAATTATTTGAAATTTTATTTGTTTCAAATTCTGCAACAGAAAAAAACTCTGACATAATACATCCTTTTTATTGTATATTAAACTAACATTATCACAAAAATTAAAAACGATGGAATTGTTAAATATTGCATATTGAAAATAACAACAATTGCTACATATTTCAAATTATTTTATTATTTTTTTAACAGCAAAACCATAAAATAGCCCCGTAAAACCATAAAACAAAAAAATATAAAAAAATTAAAAGAATTCAAATTTATTGTTATTATATTATTTTTATAAAATTAAAAGACAACCTTAAAAAGGAAAAAAGGAAATAAATTAAATTTCAAAAAAACAAAAAACATCCTGATAAACACTAAACGAGTCATTGAATTTTTGCTTAAACAATTACATGAACGTATATTAGTCTGCTTAACCCTCTGAAAAAAAATTTGTTCAATTAACTGCAATAACGGAAAAGCTCCGCATATATCCTTTTTTTGTAATGTATAAATACTAGCGAAAACATTAAAAAAAATGTATGGAAATATCTTGTTAAACCCAGCTAATGAGAATTTTAATAAAATTTTTCAGCCTAAGGCATGAATGTATCATGTATTAAAACCATATTGAATAAAAACTTCTAATAAATAAAATATTTAAAAATTCTTTAAACAACCTTGGTAACGTTCGAAACTTAGACAAAGGTTGTAATTTATCTCAGGTAACAAAATAATCAAAATTTCATACATTTTAAAGCAAAGGAAAAAAAGTTCGTCATATATCCTTTTTTTCTAATTCTCTATATTAATTGAAAAATTAATAAAAACCTATTCGAAATAACAGGAAATGTTAATATATGTTGGAATTTAAATTTATTTGGCTATTTTATAAGGAATAGTACAAAACTGTTATATATCCTTTTTCAAGGAAACTTATTAAAATGTAATAAAGTGAATGCTTTATTAAACTAAAAAATTTATATAAATAACACTCAACTTAAAATAAAAATTTCAGAACAATTTACGCTTTACACGCTTTACAACTTATGCCAGCTCCTTGAGTAAAATTGCAGGATGGACTTAAAAAGTTCTTTAAATGGTAATATTTAAAGGTTTACTCAAACATCCTGCAAGTTTGATTCATTTTAAAGCAATAACAAACAAGTTTCGCATATATCCTTTTTTTTCAGCTGTCTATATTAATTCGGAAAAAAATAGTAAATGGCTTAAAATAAACAAAAAAAAAATAGTTAATATTTGCAAGACTAAAGCAAATAGTTTTATTTAAGTTAACAAAACCAAAATATGACACATGTCCTTTTTAGGAAGCTTGTTTAATCTTAATTAAAGTTAAACAAATAAATGTTACAAAATTAGGAAGAAATAGAGTTTCGATATAATTTTATAATGCTAAAAATTTTGTTGACATTAATGTTATTAAACAAAAGTTTTTTATATATCCTTTTCAGGAAACGTATCAAACGTAAGCTCAAAGTAAAGAAAGCAAATAATTACTACACTAACAAAATCATATTTTACAGTCAACAATACAAATTACAAAAATATAAATATTTCAAGCAATATACTATTTGTTGTTATAATTTGTATTAAAACTTTTCAAAAGGAGCCCAGGATTTTGTAACAAAAGTCAAAATAATTATTTTTTAAGGCACTTAATAAGCATATTGTCCATATATCCTTTTTCGGAAACTTGCTTAAAACTACAGAAATCAATATTTTATTATAAAAACAAATTTCAAATTTAATTTATTTATAAAACTCAGTAAGGCAACAACAATGTTTTTAAGGCGTTTTTTTTGTTGAATTAGTTTTCACCAAAACTTTTTTTTAACCTTTTTAAAGATTGTATTTTAATATAAGTTTCAAAACATTGTAAATTTTATTCATTTTACTAATGTGTCATGAAAGCTTGCCATATATCCTTTTTTTAAAAACTTGCTTAAAATGTAGGAAAGCAAAATTTTACTATACAGCAACAAATTATTTTATATCTAAAAACCCATAAAATTGCCAAAAGATTAAAAACATTTAAATTGTACTAAAAACTAGTTAACTTCTTTTAATAGCTGTGGATTCTTAGCAGATTAAGAGAAAACTTGTATTTTGAATTTAGTTTCAAAAGACTACCAATTTTTTTTTATTTTTGATAATTAACAGCAACTTTGCCCATATATATTTTTTTTTAGAAACTTATTGTAAATGATGGAAATAAATACTTTATTTAATAACAAAATTTAATTTTTAGGTTAAAGCTATAAAAAAAATTTTTTAAATCTATAAAATCTTGTTAAATTAGTTTAAATCAAACTGATGGTAACTCTTTTAAAAATAACTGTATTAATATGAGCTCAATACAAAGGTAGCGTTTAGGTATAAATTTCACAATATTAAAAATTTTGTTCATGTAACTGTAATGAAATGAAGGCTGGCCATATATCCTTTTTTTAAAAGCCTGCTAAAAATGAAATAAACTGATGTTTTGTTTAATAAAACATTTTCTTTTGCCTGCAAAAATCTATAAAAATAGCAAAAATATTAACATTTCAAGTGTAATGATTTTCCTTGTTATAGTTTTAATTAAATATTTTTTTATTTTAACTTTGTAAGTTTTTTTTTAATAAGCCAGAAGCGTTATTATGCAGAGAAAGGTTGTAATTGGAGTTTATTTAAAAAACGTGATACTTTTTATATATTTTTATGATTTCAAACAAAACCTTGTCATATATCCTTTTTTCTAGACTTGCTGAAAATTGTGTTAGATTTTTGTTTGTACTTAGAAAATGATTGTCCATAGCTTTTATAATTATTATGAAATTTATTTAAAAAAAAATGTAATTATTGAATAATAATAATAATGATTTAAAACAGTAATTTGCACATGATATGATGTCTTCCTGGATTATATTCTTTCTATACAATACAACTAAAACTAAAGCCTTATTTTTTTTATCATTAAGCACATTATTGTGAAATTTATATTATGCTTGTTTAAAGAATGGATGAAATTGATTATTTCTCTCATAGAAAAATAAACTAATTTCAAAAACCGTTCACATTTCAGTTTTTAAAAATTATTTAAAATATTTTACATTTCCAATTAAACAGTTACAAAATTTTTATAAAATAAATATTTCTTTTATAATTTTCTAATACTTATTTTAATCGCAATTTTTTTAATATGATTCATAATTCCTGCTATTTAGTGCCAGGATAAAGTTTTGTAAAATTTATAGGTTTTCACGCATTTAGTTTATCAAAAAGCATATTTTAACCTTTAAAAGTATTTTTGTAACTCAATACACATTGCTGAAATTGTATTTTGTATTTAATTTTAATGAAATTTTATGGATGCTTTTATCCTCACGGAACTCGTTCGGAATGCCAACAAAATTATTACTGTACCAACATTTTATGTGTAATGGTGGATGTTATTAAAACAGTTTTCAGTTTCTTCCCCAATTTATGTTTTATTTGGAATTTTGTAATTATTTCAAGTGTCAGCAACAGGCAACTGAAACCATCACCGTCACCACCACCACCACTACCGCATCGACAAGTTTTTCAACACTTGTATATAAAAATATAAAAAAAGTAAAAGAAAACAAAACGAACAAATACGATGGGAATGAAAGTAGGACTGTAAAGTAATATTATCTACATCTACTTACACATATGTTTGTTTTCACGTATTTGTTTGAATGTGTGTGTGGCTTATTTTATTTAAACTTTTAATATGCTTTTTTTCGAAACGCTCTTACCTTGTCTGGTGTAAATATGATATTAATGATATTTTGCGTTTATCGTGTTCATCTGTTTAAGTGTTTGAGATCTTGTTGTAAATCTAGTACATTATAGTTATCTCACGTAAATTTCAGATTAAGAAAATAAACAGAAAAATAATCTGTATTATTGTTGCGGTTGGTAGGGCCACAAATTTTTAAAAATGCATGAAATTGTTAAAATATTAGGGTAGCTGTTTATTTCTCCTATTTAAAAGCTTTCAATTAATTTCGGAAAAATTATTAAAAGTTTTTCTATTGAAAACTCTGCATATTTAAAGAATAAACAGAAAAAGGATATATGCACGCTTTATAAATCCTTTGATTTAAAATCTCTATTTTTTGCTTACATATCAACTACTAACTTCCACGTCCTTTCTCTTAATTTCAAGGTAGTTTGATCATGTCCTTTAAAACTAAACGCAAATTTTTAATAAAAAAAAAATTTTTTATTGAAATTATTATTTATCTGCAGCCTAAATTCATTTTTGTGTTATTTTACACTTCTACAATTTTTTTTTTTTTTTGGGAAAAAAAGGATATATAAACAGCTCTAAAGTTCTTAAACAAAACTTCATAATTTTAAGTGTATGGCTTAATATGCTAGGTTTTACGTTCATTCTCCTCATTTCCAAGCATTCTAGCTAATAAAGCAAGTACCACAAAGAAATAAACAGAAAAATAATGAAAATAATCATTTTAAAATCCAAAGTATACACTTAGATTAATACATACAAAAACCAAAGTATAATCATTAAAATATTGCACTCATTCAAACGTTTCAGTTCCTTTCGAACAGGTAACAACGTCTTTAAAAAAAATATTTAAAAATCAAAATTTAATGAATATTTGACTATCACTTTTCTGGGTTTAATTTTTTATTTACATAATTATATAATCTATGAGCAGGTACTTATGAGTAACATGACTTTAGCTTATCCTATCTATGAATAACTGCTGCCTTTATTTCAGCTTTAAAATTTTCATAAATAAAAACTAAATTATAGTTACTGCTGACACCGCTGCTACTGCTGTTTTCAGTCCCTTTTTTAATAGTTTTTTTATGGTTTTAGTTATTTTGTTTTTGCAAGCCCGACAATTATGAAACTATGTGGTTAACCACACGCATACACACACGTATACACAAGCAACAAAATACTAAAATAATAAAAAAGGCGGTAAAATTAAGGTCACTGTTTGAAAAATTTTAAGCATGTTTCGCATAAAATAAGAATTAAAAACCTTGAAATTTATTCATCATCTACGTGTTGTAGTAATAACAAAAAAAAATATATATATATATATAATGCAAAAGTTTCTCTACACAAAATCTTACATTTTCAATTTAAATGCAATGATTGTCTGTGGGCTTGGTTAAATGTTTTCGACAGTGTTGATTTGTGGCTTAAGTACCAGAAACACAAGCATCCCACACATAAGAAAGGCAAAAAAAGATTTACATATTTATTTAAGCCAACAGTTTTAGACATTTATACTAACGGTATTAAATTAACAAGTTATGTGTCAAAGCACATAACTTTCTGCAACAAAATAAGAAGCAGTGGAAGGGAAAAAGAAAACAATTTGAGGCAACCGCAAATGTTCTGTAAATCAAAATTTAAAAGTAAATGCAAAGTTATCAACAGCAATTACCAAATTTTATTTTAAAATAGAAAACCAAAAATGTCATATAAAAATATATGCACATATAACAAGTGGAAAAGTTGGACGAAAAAAAAGGATATATGTACAAAACTATAACCACTGCCTGTATCATTCTTAAAATTTAAGGCAAATACAACTGACAGATTCTAGTTTTCCTTTCCATAATTTTAATATGTTTATGACTTTTTGTCATAAGAATAAAAATATTTTTTTTCCAACACAAAAAACCTTTTTTCCATAAAACTTTTAGCATCATAAAAAATTTAGCAACAAAAAATTTTAAAAATATTTTTTGTTAAAAAAAAGGATATATGAACAGGAATTAAATCCTTTGAGCGATTTTCCTAAAATTTTGTGTGTCAATAAGTAATGCAATATTACGTCTTTTTTGTTAGTTTCGTAAAGTTTTTTCTATATTTTCAGAGACAGCAAGACTCAACAACACTTCTATACAATTGAAAATAAACAATGTTTTTGTTGTTTTGAAATGTTTTGTAATGTTTGTATAGAAGTGTTGTTGAGTCTTGCTGTCTAGGCTATGTTGATTTTATGAATAAAATTCTCAAAAAATCAGTTTGGCTTTGGATATAAGACTCTTAGGTTTTTCTATACAATATTGGGGTAAAATTCACTGATGAGCTTTGTGAGCGAAAGTGAAATTGCAATATGGATGTGCTCTCCCCCATTACAAAACATTTCAAATATTTTTATTTGAAAGAATGTTTTATGAGAATATCATAGAATGTTCATTTTTAATAAAATTGTTTTGTAATAAATATTTTGTGAGAATATCACTTAATATTTATTTGAATAGGAATCAAGCACGAATAAAATTGCTGCTTATATTAAAAGAAAATTAAATGCACGGTGCGACGTATTTTAAAACAACTAAAGTTAGTTAGCGGGAGGATTTTAAAATACGTAAAGTAAGTTAGATACTACAAGTGAGATCATACTCTTTTTTAATTTACAAAAAATACTATTATAAGGCTCAATTTGTCCTTGTTTCCAAATTAAGAAGACAAATCCTTGATCCTTAGTCAATGATTTATTAAAAAAAAATTTTTGAATCTAAGTACACTGACATTTTTTAAAGCATTTTGATGTTTTTTTAATGTTTTTTTAAAAAATTAAAAAAAGGATATATGAAGTCATCCCTTACTCCTGAGGCAATTCTAAAAATATTTGGCACAAGGATAAATCCATACGTTCTACAACCCTTCATCTACTGTTTTTTGTGATTTAAAGGTTTTTGTAAGAAAAAAAAGATATTTTCCTTAAAAAGAATTAAAAAATCAGCAGCATAAACATTAAATGTTATCTTAAATTTTATATCTCTAAGGATTTAAAATATTGATTCCTAAATTAGAACATTGTATGATGCTTTGCCTCATGTACTGCTGTCACTGCTTGAAATGTTCATTTCAACTGTATTTCTAAGCCTTTTATTAAATTTATTATTTATGGCTGTCAATAACATCACTCAACCATTCTGCTTGTCTGGCCTTTTCATTATTTTGTTTGTTGTTTACTTGAAGTTGCTGCAAAAAAGTTTTATTACATTTTTCAAACTTTTGCCCAACAACTTTTCCTATTTCCTTTTTTTTCTTTTATATTTTTTTGTGTTGATTTGGTTGTTTTTCAAAGTATGTTGCAAATTTTGTAGCGTAAAATAAAATATTCAGAAATTCTTTATGCCACCATTAATATTGTTAATTTTATCATTTTATCTTGATTCAGTTAACTATTCAGTTTTTTCCATTACATTTTTGCTATTCATCTCCCAAGTTATGCCATTTAGTTGTTTAAAAAGTTTTCTACTTAAAGTATGCGAAGAGACAAAGATAGTGATATAGAGATAAGGAACAAAGAGTGAGAGAGAGAGAGAGAGCGAGAGAGAGAGTGAAAGAGTGTTGCAAAATTTCTTATTATTTAAAGGAAAACGAAAAGTTACTATTTACAATAAAACAGAATTTCTTTCAAGACATTCAAAACTTTTAAAAAAAGTTTTGTATTTTTGTATTGTGTAACTTTTGAAGCAAATACAAACAGAGCGTCTGAAAAGTATGCAACAAAAAAAAATATTTTCTTAAACCAAAACTGCGTTTTTTTTCGGTTTCGTGTCGATAATTTAAAATGTAGCAAAAACGCAAATCACATTAAAAATATTTTTTTTTGTAATTGACCTCCATAGTCACAGTTTGATATTAAAACGCCCTAAAATATTCCATTTAAATAAAGGCTATAAAAATAAAAATTATATTTACTTTATTATAACTATCCATGACGTAGTAGAAGCTGCAAAAATAAAGGTATACTGATAGTTTCGGCAATATGTTAATGCTTCTTGTAATATGGATCTCTAAGAAGGCGTAGATCGAAGCTCCATAAAAAGCCATTTAAAAATTCTTAGGAATTTTATCAGAATTAATAACAAATCTGTCAAAGAAGTATTGAGACTGTAACTCCTGCAGTCAAAATGTAAATTTGCATGGGATCAGTGAAAAGATCATGGCGGATGTATATGAGAAGACTCGAGAAAATAAGCCGGTTTTATTATCCAAACCTATGCAACCCAAAGAAAAAAATCGCACCTTTCTAAACCCCCCCCCCCTCCCGGGGGGCACATTTATCGGTCTTTATAGATTACTTGACTATCTAGACCTGTGCTGCTGGGGGTATAAGGGAGCCCAGTCCCCAGAAGGTAGCTCAACGTTATTTCTACGGGAATCAGTAAGCCCCAAAGTTTCCGCCAATTGTTATGGTTTTGCGGCCCTCGCATAAATTTCATTATGAGGGCCAGGATCATCTCGTCTTTAATAACACCAACGGGTGAATGATCCGGATCCAGTGAGCATGCTAGTCATGTGTTCTGGACCAGGAGTTGGATATTCTCCAGCTCTTCAGCAAGGAGTAGTGGCTTGCAACCCTGCTATTGAACCGCCGAAATTGCAACTAGGAAAGACCTGTTGCTAGATTTAGTCCTCGGCTTCCTAGGGCGAGAATGATGTTGCTTTTCATTCCCAGTGGTTTGACTAACATCTCATTAAGGCTTACGGCCAGGTGCAAATGTACATCTTATCACGAAATACCTTTCTAAACATCCCTCCAGGGGCACATTGATATGTTTTGATGGAAACCTACCATCATTACATGTGCCAACGGGGGAAAAACGGGAACCCAGTCCCCTGAAGGCTAACAGAGCGTCAACTGAAAGCTCCACGTTATTTCCACGGGAATCAATAAGCTCCAGA
Source organism: Trichopoda pennipes (assembly GCA_030448955.1). Classification (NCBI taxonomy): domain Eukaryota; kingdom Metazoa; phylum Arthropoda; class Insecta; order Diptera; family Tachinidae; genus Trichopoda; species Trichopoda pennipes. Next base: position 1,481,223 of record JASKUP010000056.1, on the reverse strand, counting down.
GTTCGGCTTTTTAGCTGTTCTTTGACAGATTATTGAGGTAGGCTCTTCGGGAGCATCGTGGTGGTTTCGCAGGATCATTTAGTATGGCCCAAACACAGGGTGAATGATCCAGGTCCAGTGAGCATACTATGTCAAGTGTTCTGAACTAGGAGTTGGAAAGTCTTCGACTCTTCAGCAAGGAATAGGAGTGGCGGCCTGCTTCAAGCTCTCGAAATTGCAACTAGGAGTGGCTAAAGGATAGAGATATCCGACGACTTCCTAGGGCAAGAATGACGCTACATATTATCTAAGTGTTACCCTCCCTCCACCCGGGGGCACATTGATATCTTTTGATGGAAATCCACAATCATTACATGTGTCGACGGGGGAAAAACGGGAACCCAGTCCCCTGAAGGCTAGCAGGGAGTCAACTGAAAGCTCCACGTTATTTTCACGGGAATCAGTAAGCCCCAGAGTTCAGCTTTTCAGCTGTTCTCTGACAGATTATTGAGGTAGGCTCTTCGGAAGAATCGTGGTGGTTATGGTTTCGCAGGATCAGTCACTTTTGACCAAACACAGGGTGAATGATCCAGGTCTAGTGAGCATACTATGTCAAGTGTTCTGAACTAGGAGTTGGAGAGTCTTCGACTGTTCAGCAAGGAATAGGAGTGGCGGCCTGCTTCAAGCTCTCGCAATTGCAACTAGGAGTGGCTAGATCATAGAGATATCCGACGGCTTCCAAGGGCAAGAGTGACGCTACATATTATCTAAGTGTTACCCTCCCCCCTCCCCGGCGGCACATAGATATATTTTGACGGAATCTCACTATCATTACATGTGTCAACGGGGGAAAGAGGCAGCCCAGTCACCTTAAAGGCTAGCAGCAGCCAACTGGATAATTCCACTATATTTTCACGGGAATTAGTAAAGCCCCGGAGTTCAGCTATTTCTCTTTTTAGCCTTTTACCTGTTCTTTGACTGATCATTGAGATTGGCCTTTCGGGAGTATCGTTATAGTTGTGATTTCGAGGCCCTTGTTTAAGTTGTGTGGGTCGGATTATTCACAACGAACACAATGAATCGTCTGGGTTAAGTGAAAAATGAATGCCGTTGTGTTCTTAAATTTTAATAAATTTCATGCGTTCTGGACCAGGAGTTGGATAGTCTCAATCTCTTCAGCAAGGCGTAAGGCTGCGGCCTGCTCCGGGCTTTTGAAGTTGCAACTAGGAGTGACTGAAGGATATACGTATTCGACGGTTTCCTAGGGTGAGGGTGACGCTACATATCACCCAAATGGTTTAATCCGCCACCAGTTTATGGCTTACACAGCTAGGTACTGGTGTAAATATTATCACGCATACCCAATTCCAGTGCACAATGGCGGAGAGACTAATTGGAGTCTTCTTCTACAATACAGTCTAAAGCAATAATGTCTTCCTCTGTATTATTATCTTTTCGCAAATATTCGTTTGGTAATATACCGAACCAGTTGGAGGTGAGTTTCAAAAGACGAAACATGATTAATACGTTCAATCTTGATCTCGCAACAACCTCGGAGTAGGGTCGATGTTGTATGCTTACGCATAGATCTGTGTTCAGAAATGGTGTTGCATCTGTTACTATGGGTGATAGAGGTATTACGGAATCGACAGCTTTTAATGTTCTTGGCATGAAAATTCAGTGTGATGTTCAATACACTAAAGAGTTTTTTCGGGTTTCTAAAGATACTTTCAAGTGCTTTGGCTTTCTAAAGCGGTTTAAGAGATACTTCACTTCATCCGATCTTTATACTATTTACACCACCTATATCTGTCCAAAGTCTATTTTGGAGTTGCTCGACCCCGTACAGGAGACAGCCAAGGGGCTAATTGGGGACAGCAAGTTATCTAACTCTATTGATTCTCTAGAGCATCAACGCAATGTGGGAAGTACTTCCTTGTTTTATTGTTACTGCAATGGTAAGAGCTTTAATTATATTAGGGAGATTCTTCCCCTTAGTCACAGATTTTCGCGTTTAACTCGTTTCGCTGAGAGCGTGTTCAGTGAATTACACTACACATTTCAGGAAAAATTCGTTTTCAACAGAACAGTCAGTATGTGGAATAATTCTCTCCGGAGTTCTTTGCTCTCACTTTCCATAAAGAAAAGTTCAAATTGAATGGCCACAAGCACTATTCCCTCTTTCCTCCTCCCCTATAACCTAATTTTCTAATGCATTGCATGTGTAAGGGTCTCATCACCTGAGGGCTGGTGCGAGAAAAAAAGTAAACGTGGTGCGAAAACTTTCGCTAGTCAATCGAAATAATTGCTCTGACGGATGATTATGTTGACCATAAAATTTTAAACCATGATTTTCAAAATAAATTTATACAATTTGGAATCGTTGACCGTCAGGCGTAAGTCTATTCAGATTAAAATGCTGAACCAAACTAAACATAAGTTATTAGCCGCCAGTTAAAAAATTTTTTGCAAACTTAGAGTTCTATACCTTAATAGAAACATCCGATAGTTATTGTAGGAGCACGACTTAACAATGAACGCGATGATAGTACTTTTGTTTTACTCCTAAAAGTAGGCTTTCGAAATCTAAATTCAAGTAAATATTAAATAAACTTCATTACATTTAGAAGAGGATATAGCAGGATGAATAGGCCTGCGACTCCCTGACTCTAGTGTGTATTTGCTCTACTGCAAAGGATTAAAAGAATTTTGATCAGAAAAAATAAATAAATTAAATAAATTGGGATACCACACGACATAAAATAACAATCCAATTGGGATTGTTAGCATTTCTTGACCCAACCAAATTATGTTTCATAAATAATAAATAATTTTTGACTCCTTTTTATCTTTTCTCTTCCAACTCACTACAATTATAAAAAGATTAATTTGTGACTTTTTACACAGCAAAAAAAAATTTTTTATATTTTCCTTTATTAAAACATCAACTACAAGTGTATGACCTTAAAATCAATATAAAAAGACATTCCCGCATCCACTAAGAATTGTGAGATTTAATAATAAAAATGAGAGAATAAAATATCTACAATTTAGCTGGCCTTAACTTAAAGGAGAAATATGAACAATAAATTGTACCACAAGTGGAGGAATAATATGAAAAAAAAATATAAATACAAACACCAGAAAGGCAGAAAGCCAGAAAAGGTAAGAAACTAAAACACAATATAAATGTCACGTTATCGTGCAGTAACACGAAAAAGTATACTAAGAAGGAAACAACATAAATTAAAACAGACAGTAACACTTGTGAGCTGTTGCAGGATAAACAAAAGTTACATTTGTAAACTGTAACAAAAAGCGTAAAAATTTACGAATAATTGTGGAAAAAGGACTATAAATAAATAGAAATTTTTACGTATTTTAGCTTAAGCTCAAGCAGCAACTACACGCTCCTTATTCTTTTCTTGCATATTAATTATTAATTATAATTACAAGAGCAGCATAAATATCGGACAATGGAATAAAGTATTGTCCTTTAAAAACATTAAGACTTAAAGAGCTGGATAATATTGCACTGTGGTGCGAGATTTGTATTTTTTTAAATGATTTTTAGTTTACCCCACGAAATTAAGCTGGAGGTACTTATCAGGAGGAGCTAATGAGGAATACTTTAACGATACGCAGGAAGACTTAACGAAGACTTTACCTTTTTCTTATTATATCCTCACAATTTATATTTACACAAAAAAAATTAGGAAATGACTTGAGGCATTTCGTTTAAAATTTTAGCTGAATTGACAATAATATGTTAAAAAATTCTTGCACTAAATGAGAGTTAAAAAACTCGAATCAAATCTGCTAGCAATAAGACAAACTTAAAAACAATTTAACTCTTGTTGAGCATTTAACTGTTAGAACAAACTTTTTTTAACACACAACAAGAAAGAGTACTCTGCTGAAAAGCTACTTTTCCTAAAAGTACCTTTTTTAAAATAATTAAACTTGAATTTTTTGTACAAAGGAAAATTTTTTGAGTATTTAACTATTAGAACTAATTTTTTTAACACACAACAAGAAAAAGTACTCTACTGAAAAGGTACTTTTTCTAAAAGTACTTTTTCCTAAAAGTACCTTTTTTAAAAAAGTGAAAATTCCTGTTTTAAAATAATTAAACTTGAATTTTTAGTAAAAAGAAATAATTTTCAAAAAATAACCCAAAGTACTCTCTTAGAAATGATCACCTTCTATAATAAACTTTAAAAATTACTCCTTAATATACTTAAAAAAATTAATTAAAAAAATTTTAAATAAAAAAAAACACACAATAAGAAAAAGTACTCGACTGGAAAGGTACTTTTCCTAAAAGGTATTTTTTTCCAAAAGTACCTTTTTTTAAAGGTATTTTTTTTTAAAAGTGAAAATTCCCGTTTTAAAATAATTAAACTTAAATTTTTAGTCAAAAGATAAATTTCTTGAGCATTTAACTATTACAACTAATTTTTTTTTAACACACAACGAGAAAAAGTACTCTACTGAAAAGGTAGTTTTCCTAAAAGTACCTTTTTTTAAAAGTACTTTTTTAAAAATTGAAAATTCCTGTTCTAAAATACTTAAACTTGAATTTTTAGTAAAAAGTAAAATTTTTCGGAAACTAACTCAAAGATTTTTTTTTAAAATAATAGTAAAAATGATCATCTTCTATAAGAAGGAGTAGTATTTTAAGGAGTATTTCTATAAAAAATACTCCTTAAAATACTTAAAAATTTTAATTAATAAAATTTTCAATAAAATATCTTTATAAGCAGCAGGACTTGAAGTCTTTAAATAAGTAGTAAAAAGCATTTTTTCCAAACAAATATTCTTTTTAAAAGAGTTTTTGCAAATACTGTTCGAAAACAGTAGTAAAAATTAGTACTTTTGCCTCTGGACCAGTAATAAGAGAATGCTAAGACAAAACTTCACCCATTTTAAATAGAAGTAAAAATTATAGAAAATACCTTTAAATTATTTTAAAATTATTGAATACTTTTAGATAAACTAATTCAAAAAACAACCAAAAAAAGTATTAAAAAAGAACTTTTTTTAAAAGCACATAAATCCAAAAACGTATCTCTTTTTTAAAAACAATTTCTTTTTAAAAAAGTTAAACTGTTTGAAAAATTAGTAAAAAGTAGTTCTTTAGCCTCTTGGCCGGCAACAAAAATATTCCTAAACCAAACCTTTCAATAGTAGTAAAAATTAGCATCTTCCTAGAAAATTATTGGAAATACTTTAAAAATAGCTTAAACAAACAAATACTTTCAGATAGACTGTTCAGCAAAGCAATAAAAATAGGAATCTTTAAAAAGTATTAAAAAAGTACATTTTTCTAAGTTGTAAAAAGCATTTTTTTTATCTAAAATTAAGTTTAATTAAAAAATATTTCCTATAATATTTTTAGCAAGATGATAATTTTGACTAGTATTTACAAAAAAGTCTTCGATTACCGACCTAGAGGCAAAAGTACTAATATTTACTACTTTTACGAATAGTAGTTGTTACAACTTTCTCACTCTAGCTAAAACTAGTAAAATCACATTTGCTTTAGAAATTTATTTTATTATTTAATTTCATTTTTTTGATTTTTTATTTATTTAAATAAAAAAAGCTGAAAATGTGTTAAAAATCAAAACTAACATAAAACTACCTTTTAAAACGTAGTATTATATTATAATAAAATATATTTTTGTAGAACTTTCTATATATCAAAAAAGGAAAACTAAACCTTGTTTTCAAAGTAAGATAACAAAATTTGTTGAAAAAGCTTAATAAACAAAGTTAGAGTCTCCTTTAAAATGGTAGTAAAATACTACTACATATTTTAAAAATGTAGTTAAAAAAAATAATTTTGTTTGGTAATATCAAAAAAAAAATTAAAGATCTTTTCGAAATATAATAAGAACTAATTATTTAAAAAGCCTAACAAAGTCTGCCTTTCAATTAGCAGTAAAATACTACTATTTTAAAAATGCATTAGAAAAAAGGCTTTTGTCTCAGAATTCAAATAAATTAAAAGTACAAGAATTAAGAACCCAATTAAAAATAGGCTACTTCTGATTAACACTAGCTTTTACTAGCGCTTTTACAGACCGACCCGAGTGCTAAGGATTATTTTTATTATTTCTTGTTATTGTTATGAAGCCTATAGATCTACTACTGTTTGTCTTATTTAAAGAACCTTTCATTTTCATTAATTCACTAAAAGTCTGTTTGCCACGAAAAGGTAGATTTAGTAATAGAATTCAATTCAGTGTAATATAGTTTTATGAAGAACATATAGCATAATAACAGCCACTTATTTTCCTGTTAACAAGTATCCTCACTTACACCTATATACAACAAGGACTTACACAAACACTCTACTTATCCTCTGCTTTTGATGTTTGTTGAAGTTGATTGTTTTCTTACTTTTTTTGTCGCACACTGAACACAATAATATAGTTAAAATAAAAACAATTTTTTTTTGGGTTTTATGTGCGTAAAAACGTTTGTATAGAAGTGAGTATAACCACGTGAGTAGAAAGACGTTATTTTTCAATAAATAAATAAATAAAACCACCTTAAGAATAAAATTTACTGCAACCATTTTCTATACAAATATCAAAAAAAAAAAACCAAACGATTGATTATCTGCTATTCTGTTCTGAGTCTTTAATAACATAAGAGGATGTGCGTGAGAGTGAGCCTTGTGTTAAAGCATAATTTTGTATCGATATAAAATTTTGTCTCCCTTTTTCCTGTTTGCAGTTTTTTTATACCTTTTTTGTGTATTAGATTAAGACTTAAAGCGTAATTGAGTGAAAATTTCCAGTGAAGCGTAAGCGTCACATAACAAAACTCTACTGTTAACCTAATAGAACACCAACACATAGCCACAGAAAATAGTCACATAGCATAGCAGTTTGGTTAGAATAAATAATTGAATATTTAAGAATTGTTTTTTGGAAATAATAATTATCTATTGTATTAGTACTTTCGAAACATTTTGAAGGTTTTTTCGAAGAGACAGATAGCATGCAATAGTATAATAGACATCAGTATACTTCAAGAAGATAGAACTAGATATTTATATTTTAATTAAAAAAATAAACTTCTATTTCATAGTTTGTGTTGTAAATTTCTAAATAACGATTAAGGTTATAACTATTAAAAAAAGTGAATAACCAATTTCAATTAAACTTACGTTTGTGTTTTAAATTATCAAGGGTATCTTAATACAGCGCTTTGAAATCGATTAAAACAAAGATAAGTTACTATACAAAACTTTACAAAACTACATAAAATTTTACTAAACTATATTAAACTACACTAAAGTATAATAAAGTATTTTAAACTATCATAAGTATAATAAAGTTCGCTAAAGTATACTAAAGTATACTAAAATATACTAAAGTACACTAAAGTATACTAAAGTATACTAAAGTATACTAAACTATACTAAAATATACTAAAGTATACTAAAATATACTAAAATATACTAAAGTATACTAAAATATACTAAACTATACTAAAGTATACTAAACTATACTAAAATATACTAAAGTATACTAAAATATACTAAAGTATACTAAAGTATACTGAAGTATACTAAAGTATACTAAAGCATACTAAAGTATACTAAAATATACTAAAGTATACTAAAGTATACTATAGCATACTAAAATATACTAAAGTATACTAAAATATACTAAAGTATACCAAAGTATACTAAAATATGCTAAAGTATACTAAAGTATACTAAAATATACTAAAGTATACTAAAGTATACTTAAGTATACTAAAGTATACTTAAGTATACTAAAATATACTAAAGCATACTGATGTATACTATAGTATGCTAAATTATACTGAAGAGTAATTGTATAAAGTGTATTAAAGTATACCTTAAATTATAATGTGTATACTATTCTTGACGATTTGATTTGAGCAATCAGTGAAAGGGCCTTAGGAACCAGCCTTACCATCAAAAAGCAATTTAATGGTTTTATTTATTGATATGTGCTTGGCTTTTATTATAAATTTGCGTTATTAGCTTACTGAAAAGTTAACTAAGATAAATTTTTTAAATTGACATGCATTTTATTTTATTCGAAAGATAATCTTCTCTCGTTATAACTGAATACTGCCTAAGCTTGTACGAATATACTTTAATATAGAAATCAAATTTTCGATGACTTTTTTGCAACATTTGTTGACATATACTGGCAATTATCCAGCGAATATTATTTCCGGCTTATAGGCATAAGCTAGTGACTTTACATTTCCCCTTAAAAACAGTCTAACGACGTTAAGTTGACCGATCATGGAGGCCAATTTACGGGTTCTAAACGTGAAACTATACAGTTACGTAAAGTTTCCTTCAATAAATTAATTGTGGTACAAACTATGCGACATGTTGCACCGTCTTGAACAATAATATGTTCCTTTACATTAAGGTTATTAAATTTATGAACGACAAAGTAAATCGTATGGCTTTATAGAGGTCACAATTTAACCAGCATTCTTTTAAAAGAAATATGGACCAATAATAACACCAGCTTATAAAGCATGCTAAATAGGTAATTTTTCTATATATAGCGGAGCCTCTGAAGGATTATTATCACTACAAATATAACAGTTTTGTTTTGTGACATATTCAGTGAAATAAAAGTGAGTTTCATCGCTAAACAAATTTCGCTTATGAAATCGGGATTTCGTATTTCGAATAGAGCTATGATTTTCGAAATTTTCTACACAATTTGGAAAAGTAGTTCACGTGCCCATCTATTAATGTTGAAATGTCAAACCAATGATAAATTACAGCTAACAAAATGGCAGTCAATTAAAAAAGTGTGGCTAGCATAATGTTCTATACCTTTATAAAAACACCCTACATTTAATTTAATTATATTAAATTATATGTTAAGGTAACCATCGGGGACACGTAGTTTTGTTAGATGCCTTCCCCATTTCGACATGTGCTTTCAGGGGTAAAAGGCGGAAACAGCCGCCTGGGCTAGCAGGAGCCCAATACTTATTATACACACACTGGTATAACGGGAATCAGTTTCCCGCAGGCGTACGGTCCTCTTGTGGTTGTTGGTGAGGCCCCTCGTGAAGCAACGTGGTGGCTGTGGTTTAATCGGGCTTTGAGAGGTGTTAACGAGAAGATAAGGTTTACATCCAAATTAAAATCCTAATTGCGCTTGTAACAGGACTAGTAGTTGGATAGTCCAATAAGCGGGGGCAGAGCCCTACTACCGTGCATTTAAAAATTGCACCTAAGCCGTATATGCACCTAGTTCGTATGCGTCTTAGGGCGTGAGTGATCGCTTTCCTACAGCCAGTGCTAAGGCCACCAGCAGATTATGGCCCCATGGCATAAGGCTTAAAGGTAAATGAATTACCTTAAAATTATTGAAAAAATAAATAAATTTCTTGTTCTTTTAGAAATTCAATATTATTTTTTAAATAGTAAAGGGTCCGCCAAATGACTTTTAAACAAAACTACTGAATATTTTCTCAAATTTCGTTTTTTTATTTGAAAGTACAATCCTTCCGGTTAATAATGGAAAATAATTTCATTCTTATGGCTGCCTCAGCTGGCCATGCAGTAGCCTACACGATCGGTCCAATTTTTAAGCACATTATCGATTGTGTGCAGCTGTATTTCACCAATGGCTTCACGAAAATTATCCTTTTAAGCGTCAATTGTCTCTGGCTTGTCGGCCTAACATTTATCTTTGACGGCACCCCACAACTAATAATCCAACGGTGTCAAATCGCAGCTTCGAGGTGACCAAACGACATCAGCTCTTCGGCTGATAATGCGATCTTCAAAAATAGGGCGCAAAACATCGAGTGTAGCTTCGGCTGTTTGGTACGTAGCGCCATCCTGTTGATATCAAATGTTGCCAATATCCTCCTCTTCAATTTTTGTGAACAAAAATTCGTTCAATACGGCCCGATAACGATTGCCATTGACTGTAACGGCCACTCCTTGCTCATTTTTGCAGAAAAATGGCCAGAGACATAATTGTCTGCACCAAAATCCGCACCAAACAGTGACTCGTTTTGGGTGCGTCGGCTTTTCAATGTATGCGTGCGGGTTTTCTATGCCCCAAATGCGACAATTTTGCTTGTTTACATACCCGCCAAGATCAAAATGAGCTTCATCTGAAAAGATGATTTTTTTTTGCAAAATTGGCATCTTCTGTAAGTCGATCGCAGACCCACTTAGCGAAGCGAAAACGCATTAGATGGTCACTTGACTTTAACTCCTGAACCAATTGGAATTTGTATGGCTTCATACCACAAGGTCTTTATGCAAAATTCGTTTCAATGATGTTTCTGAAATGTTCAGTTGTTGAGAACGACGGTGAATTGATGTTGATGGAGCTTCACGTACACTTTCTGCCACAGCAGAAATATTCTCGGGTGTAAGCACTGTTTTTGACTTTTTACGTTTTGGTTTATCGACAATGATGCCAGTTTCTTTCACTTTTTTCACATTATAACGAACATACGAAGCGGACGGTTCTTCTCTTCTTCCAAAATCCGTACGCAATTTTCGCATAGACTCTGGAACGCTACCATGATTTTCAAAGTAATGTCGCAATATTTCCCAACGTTGTTCAAGTGTATACACAACCATATTCGTTCAGCGGAAGGATAAAACTAATTATCTGTCAAGTCAAACATGAGCTAAGTGTTAGCATTCACGAAATAAGCACTAATTGAAAAAAAACCATTAGATGGCGTACCCTTTATTTTTTAGAGTTTTAGTTTTGAATAGAGCTGCTTTAAAAATGTTTTTTAGATGTTAGTAAAACGTATATAATATCAACTTGTTGTTTTAAATTAAACTTTCTCTCTTAAAAAAAATACTACTAAAAATACTACTATTTAATAAAAAACTTTAAAAGGATTTTTACTGATTTACATAAATGTAAGATATTTTGAAAATGCCAAAGAATGCTTAACTTATGTAACTTTTAGCCTTTTTTAATTCTTTTTTTTCCCAAAAGTATTATTTTTACTACTTTTCAAAAAAAGTACATTTTAAGAGATAATGTTTAAAAAGATAATCGTTTGAAATTTAATACAAAAATGCTGTAAAACCAAATAAGAAACAAATTTTTATTAATCAACTTTCCCAAAACATACTACCTTTTAAAATAAGGTACTCTTTTAAAAATGGTTTTCTCAAAAATTCATATTTTAGAAGAAAAAACAGAAAAACTTGAAAAATTCTGTTTTTTTTTATACTTTAAAAAGGTAGTATTTTTTAGCACTTTTTTCAAAATATAATTTTTTAAACATTTTTAAAATCTTTTTTGGATTATAATTGTAGATTTTTAAATTATTCTTTAAAATGTTAGTGTTTTGGAAAAAGTGGCGAATATATTCTGCGGAAAAAATACTACTTTTTTTAATACTTTTTATATTTAGAAGAAAAAAATACTTTCTTAAATGGCTACTTATTTTAAAACTTTATTTAGACAGAATTTTGATAAGGGTCCGTTAACAATACAATTTGATTGATACATATGGCTTGCCAGAGTTTTATACAAAAAAAAAGTAGTAAAATAAAAAAAATTAATTTTTCCTTTTTGTTTTTGTTTAAGCCCTTTAAGGGACCCAAGAGTTTATAAAAGGTACTGTTTCAGTCTTGGCGACAAAAACTGTGAAATTTCCCATAGTGTGCTTTTACATAAAACCCTTTGAAAAAAAAGTAGGTTATGTTGTAAAAACTCTATCATGGCCGCAGTGTTAATACATGTAATTTCCTTTATGTTAACGCTTTTTTTCCTCCTTTTTGTTGAAAATTTATTTAAGGTAAATGGGATTTTTTATGCTTATGATTTTCATTTTGATGTGTGTCAAAAATAGTTACAAACTCCATTTATCGATTATTTTTCATTATGTTTATGTGATGCTAAACTGTTTTGGACTTTAAAAAGAAAATCAAATTACTTTTAACATAAAAACCCAGTCAACTTTAAAATAGGAATAGAAGGATGTGAAACCGGAAATTATGTAATATATTGTTTGAAGAAAGGAAGAAATCATATGTTTAAGTGATTTGGGAATAAATCAATTACTTATACATTTTACTTTATTTTTATAAAATATTAATTTCATTAAAATTTATATAAAATAAAAATAAATTTAAAAATTTATTTATGTTTAAATTTATTTAACCGGAATAAAAGTTTAACATAATTTTTTTATTCCTTTTTTCTAATAATATTTGGTATATAAAATACCAACGTCTGTAGGGACAACAAATGGCATAACTTTCACATATGGCTTATAACAATAATAACAAACATGATGTTTTGAAACGCTGTCACTATAATTCAGCATTCGAGGTCTAATATCTTGTGCCTTAAAATATCTTTTACGGAAATTTGATAACCTTTTTTTAATTGAAGCAAACGGCTGTGAAAGCTCTCGATTGTAGATACAAACTTATAGAAAATGATTGCCATATTAAAAATCATTAATTAAAAGAAGCAAAATACAAATGACTCCTGTTTTTAATAATTGACAAAATGTAGGACTTTCTTTCAAAACACATCAGTGTTAGTAAAAATCCACCATTTAAATACCAAATTTGCGGGTAAGTTGATCTTTGTTAAAAAAACAAAAAACAAAATTGACGGGTAAGTTGTTTCTTTATATTTATGCTGCAACAGCTTACCCAACGATTTTGTTTTTAATTTAGTATATTCGACGAAAATAAATAATAAGTCTTACCAGAAATAAACTATATGACGATAAATTAATAATTTTATCCTCCAACGATTGTATGTAGTGTTAAAACAGTTATAAGAAATAGGTAAAGCCGAATGTCCATGATGCCAATGTAATACTCTATATTTAGTAGAAAAGCTGAAGAGCTACATAATTGGACGAACATTTTCTGTTGTTGAAGAAGACTTCGTTAGTTTATCCAAACCAATTTCCTCAGGCGTACCACAAGGTAGCATTCTTGGACCAGTTTTATATATGATATATACCTGCGATATGCATGTAAGTGAAACTGTCCACACTTCTAAGTTTGCTGATGATACAGCGTGTCTAAGTTCGCACGAAAACTCGTATCAAACCTCCATAAATCTTCAGCAACACAAAACTCAGTTGGAGTTGTGGTTAAAATTATGGAGAATTAAAGTGAACGTTCAAAAGTGCATTCATGTGACCTTCACCCTGCGAAGAGATAATTGTTCACCCGTTCGAATCAATAATCACATTGTTCCTCACCATACTTATGTGAGATATTTTAGTATACATCTTGATCGTCGCCTTACATGGAAACATCATATTGACTCAAAGCTAACACAAATGAAACTTAAACTAACACAACTACATTGGCTCATTGGCAGGAACTCGAAACTTAGCCTAGATTGTAAACTTCCAATTTACAAGAGTATTTTAAAACCAATATGGTCTTACGGAATCCAACTTTGGGGCACTGCCTCAGCTTCAAATGTGGATAGAATTCAACGTGGACAGAATAAAATTTTACGGTTGATAACTTCCGCCCCATGGTACATCAGAAATTCAAACATACATTGTGATTTAGACATACCGCTGGTGACTACAGAAATCATCAAATACGCAGGCAAATACTTAATGAAGCTTGAAGACCATCCTCATCCCTTTGCTCGCAATATCTTGGATTATAGTGGACATAGCCGATTAAAAAAGAGGGATACCGCAGCTTTAATCCTGCTAATGCTACAGATGACACATCTTAGAAATATTTGTTTTGTTTTTTTAAATGCCAATTTTTTTTTTATCCAAAAGGTTAGTCCTGACATGGTCGGCACTAATGTAACTTGTTTTTAGAATTTAAGATTTTAAAACTTATTGTTAGTTCAGTTTCTTGAAGATACAATAAATAATTATTGAAGAAAAAAATATTTAGTAGAATCAGAAGGTGTTCTGTATTATAAACTATTAAAAACGAGTTAGACGGTCACAGCGAACCTGCATTAAAAATAATTGACGCATTTGAAGAGAGCAACTAACAAAAAACAACCACAATGTTTAATCGGATACGACAACGCTCGACAAAATGCTGCAAGACCGGTCAAATTTGGAAAACAGTAGATATAAAGTTTTGGCTCACCCACCTTATATGACAGACGTTTTAATTTGCTTTGAGCGCTGAGAAAGCCGCATATTGTAATATGTTTCACTTCAGAACAGGGTAACAAAATTTCGCTTGATTGATTCTTTAACTCAAAACCAGAGCAGTTCTTTTGGTGCGAAATTCATATGCCACCAGAAAGATTGGGAAAAGTAGTGGCTAACGATAGACAATATTTTGAATAATGTGCCAGCTAATTTTGTTACTTTTTTCAGGCAAAAAAATCTAATTTGTTTTTAAAATACATCAGAGGCCTCTTAGGATAATTAACTTTAACATAAGATTTTTAATTTTAAAATTTCAATTTTCACTAATTTTCCTGTTGAAGTCCACAAGGTTGAGCAATGACTGTTTGTAAAGTTTTAGAAGAAATGTTTGTAACGATAACAAACGTAAAGTGATGTCTTAAAAAAAAAGGAAAATATTTAACAAGTTTCATTGCAAAGTGGATTTTTATTTTAAAACAAACATTAATTACATTTGTATTTTTATTTGTATTTTATTTTTTAAATAAAAAAGTCGTTTTCTTTTTCAAATCTTTATGTCTTTTAGCATTTTATAACTCTGTTTTATTATTATTATTATTTGTTTTAAAATTGTATTTATTTTTTTTTTGTATGCCAAAGCAAAAATTACTTAACAAACATAACGTTATCATCACAAGCTATTAATTTGGTTAAAATGCAAAACAAAAAAAATAAAAAAAAACAAAGTGAAAAATTCTCTTTAAGAGAAACGAAATTTTATGACCTTTTTTATTTTTTACTTTTTTTTTTTGCTATAGAACATTTCATTTAAATGAAAAACATTTGAAATAATAAAATTTATGTTAAAAGTGATAAAATGATTGAAACTTTTTTAAACAGGCATTTCATTTATAAATAAACAAAAATTTTTAAGACTTTAATCAATTAATGGGAAAAGAAGTAGAATAAGAAATAACAGGGTTTGAATGATGCTGGTGGAAAAATAAAAATCGATTTTTTTTTATTAAAACCTTCAAACGCACTAAACAAAATTACAGCATTTTATTTTGAGAGTACAACGAAATAACAAACCATAATAACACAAACTCATACATTTCTGCTGTATTCACACACACACACACACACACACACTTCTTTTTATCCTGAGTTAGTGTAGAGTGAACATGCAAAAACAAAAACACAACAACCTCAAGGTTTAACTTTATTATAAAATATAAGAACAAAACTAACACACTCTATAAGAATGACAGAACGTTAGTGAAAGTTTCTAAATGTATATATATATATATATATATATATATATATATATATATATATATATATATATATGTGTGTGTGTGCGTGTGTGTGTTTGCTTATGTTTAACAACAACAAAAAGTGGAAGTAATAAAAGCAACACCCCGCCAAATAAGAATATTTGAAAATTGCTTTTTCGCTTGTTTGTTCGTGGTTGTTGTTGCTGCTGTTGTTGTTGTTGTTATTTTATTTAATAAAAAAACCAAAAGTAACAAGTATAATGTTAATTGCTTTTTCTTTGGTTATCTAACTATAGCGTGTAAATATTTGCCTATAATTTTGTTAAAGAGACACAGCAGACTTTTAGGCGTTTGTTAAATGACAAACACAGGAATTGGTTGTGGCAGTGTAACAAAAAAACAAAAACAACCAAAAATAGAAATCAATTTAACATAATTTAGTGGCATCTTAAAATGCAATAGAAAATTAAATTAAACAAAAGTTATTTGACAGAGCAAAAACAATTGTTTTTTACAGGGTGACATTTTATTATTGTTTAGCTTTTTAAGGGGAAACCCACCTATTTTAAAACATTGACAGCATATTTTTGATTAATTATTATGAAATTCTTAAAACAAGTTAAATTATCAATGATAAGTATTAATGAATAAGAATTATTCTATAACGGCTGAAAAATGTGTTTAGTCCGTCGAATATCACACTGAATTTTCATGCCAAGAAAATGAAGAGCTTTCGATTCAGTAATACTTATATCACCCATCATAGTAACAGCTGCAGGCATCATTACTGAACACAGGTCTATGTGTAACTATGAAACATTGCTTATTATAGGCACTAAAATCTACCCTATTCTATACTCTGTTAACTTAATATTCGCTGTTAATTTTGATTGAGTATTTAGTAAAATAGCAAAATTTGCAGTCGTATTCAGTTTATCAAGTTTGTGACCGTTAAAAAAAATATTGCAAATTTACAGGACATCGTCGACACCAGGAACTAAACACATCCAAGTTCTTTTGCAGAAAATGATGATCAGCGTAACGATTGTACGTTCAAAATATCTTCACGTCGCCTGCGTTAAATAGAAAGTTTGAGTACTTAATGTGTTTTGGATAGATCATTAATAGACAAAAAAAAATAATAAAGAACCCAGATAACAATCCTGCGGTACATGACATGAAACAAAAATTACTTTCGAAGTAACCGTTCTCAGTACTGTTTGATAGATATGTAGGTGGCCCTTGCAAGTTAATAGATAGTGTACTAGCTTATCAGTTGTGCTATCATAAATATGCAAACAATATATTTTTTTTTTATAAAGTTTTTAATCGAATACAATTTTTAATCGAATACAAATTTTATTCGATCAATTTTTTATTCTAATTTGTTCTGTTTTGGTTTTTTTTATTAAGTCAACACACCTATCCCAATAAAATAATTATTTTTTTTTTTCGTTTAAAATTTTTTAATCGAGTAAAATTTGTGTTTGATTAAAATTTCTCTATGGTCAACGATTTAATCAAATGTGCTCTGTTTTGGTTTTTTTTTTATTAAGTTAGCATACTATTAATATTAATTAATAATATTTTTTGGTGTATAAAATTTTTAATCGAATAATATTTTTAATCTAATACAATTTTTATTCGATCAATTTCTTATTCAAATTTTTTCTGTTTTGGTGGTTTTTTTCTTATTAAGCTATATTTTACTCCAATAAAAAAATTTTTTTTCGTATAAAATTTTTTAATCGAATAAAATTTTTATCCGAATATAATTTGTATACAAAAAATTTTTTAAGCCAATTTTAGTTCAAATAAAAGTTACACTATTAAATTTATCTAATTAAACTAAAAATAAAAATTATTGAGCTAACGCCTAAAGAAATTATTTATAATTTATTTAATAATTTTTTATTTTTTTGAATAATTTTTTTTTAATTTATTTAATTATTTTTATTTTTTGTTTAAAAACCCAAAAACTAAAAAGCAATAACAACTTATAGTACTATTAAATTTTAAAATTAATTAATCAATTAATAATAATATTTTTTTTTGCATAAAATTTTTAATCGATTAAAATTTTTATTCGAATAAAATTTTTATATATATAAGTTTTTTATGCCAATGATTATTAGAAGAAATTTATACTATTAAGGTTATCTAATTAAACTATAGTTATAAATTATTGTGCTTGCGCTTAAAGAAATTATTTATAATTTATTTGAGTATGTTTATTTTTTATTTAACAACCTAAAATCTGAAAACTAATAGCAACTTATAGCAACATTAAATTCTTAAATTGAAAATATTTGCCAAACCTAAACGATTTTAATTTTCCTCTTGTTTTTCTTCTTTTTCATATTCTCCCGCAGGCACAATATCGTTTTAATAAATTTTTGCCACTTTATCTACAAACAACAGCAACAACAACAACATCTACTACAAAAAACAAGAATGATGTCTTAAAAATATTTGCTTAAAAATGTTATTTATAAAAGACACATTCACATTTTGCAAATATCTTTTCAAGACTTTTGTTTATGCCCTCCAGTATGCAACAGTTTTTATTTTCTTCCTTTTTTCTCTGCATGCTGTTGCTTTTTATTTTTCTTGTTCTTTTGATTAAAATGTTTATGCTGTGTGTTATGTTTAGTTATATTTTTGTGACAAATTTTTTTTGTTTCTTCTATATCACCAGTTTTTGTGTGTAGCTTGAAAGCGATAGAAAAAGCTTAATAAGAAATATTGAATTTTTTTTTTAGAGCCTTAGGTCAAAGAAATAAGAGTTGTGCTTGTAAGTTGGGTTGAGCTATTGAATTTTAATAAAAATTTTAAATAAATATTTATTGCCAGGAGAAAGTGAATCTAAATATTTTTGTTAATAAGGATTTCAGTTTTTTTCTATAATACTAAAATTTTTTTTTAAATTGATATTAAAATTTAGTTGGGAATACAAAAAATATGTTGCCTGCTTTCAGGAGCTTCCATTTTTTTTTTTACTTTAAGCAACATTTTCAGTTCATTATATTTGTTTTTTGTTAGCTATTTGCTGAAAGTTTCTAATTGGAAGTTTGTGTTTTATATGTCATTAATGGTATAAGTGTGTATGTGTTCTTGTTTAGTGGAAAACACCTCAAATTTAGTTTGCACACAGAATTTATGGCTGTTTAATTTTCAATTTACTTTTTGGCCCCCAAATAATTTTTGCAGTAAAGCTGATTAGCTTTAAGTATATTTAAGGTTCTAAAGAATACATAAGACGTCATTAAATATTGTCCAAGGAATTATTTTATATACTTCTTAAATTTATTATCATTATCTTATTATTATTATTATTATTAAGGAAGAGAGAAAGAGAGAGTCTCTGATTTAAAGCAACGCCAAAAAAGGATGTGCACAAAAAGCAAATATTATTTTTATATTCTTTTTTCATTTCAAAAAATGCTCATTTAATTACTGTAACCAAGGTATAAGCAGATTTTTCCAGGGAAACAGGAAAAAGGGTATTAACTTGAAGCCCAGGTAGATAATTAAAATTAATTAGTATTAAACAAAATGATGTGTGGGCCAACAAAAGAAAATATTATCAATAATAATTTAATGGCAGGCTTAATGATGAATTTTTACAAAAGCGTATTAATTTAGTTCTTTAACAATTAAATATTTATTACATAATTAAAACAGAAAAAGTACTTTTATAGAATTAAGCTTGACAATTAATAATTTAAAAAAAAGTTAATTATTTAAATATTCATTACAAGCAATTAATATAATCAATAATTATTAAAAACTTAAAAAAATGTTTTTTAAAAAAACTTTCACCAAACTGAAATAAAAATATTTAATATAGTACCTGTTTTAACAAAGTACTATTAGCAAAAATTTTTCAAACAAAGATTTTTTTAAGTAAAAATATAAAATTATTAAGCTAAAGTAATAAAATGTCTCTTTGAAAACTTTTTGAAACACTACTATTTCAATACTTTACTACTTTTTTTAAATACTTTTTATAAAATAAATATAAAATCTATAAAAGTAAAATGTATGAAACATAAGCCATAAGCAAGATTTGATAAAATTTTGTGATTAAACATTAACCTTAAAAAAAGTAGTATTTTTACTACTTTCAAAAAATAAAATTATATAAATAAAAAGAACTTAACTAAACATGCATACAGTTTATATTTATCAAACTTAACTTTCATAAAAGTAGTATTTTTACTGTTTGAAAAAATAACATTTTGGCTATTTTAAAAAGTACTATTTTTACTCATTTTTAGGAGCTTAAAATTATATGTTTACACATACCAATATAGATTACATTGATAAAACTAAATTTTTTTGAAACTAATATATAAACTACTTTATAAGAAAAGTATGTTACTACTTAAAAAATACTGAAATAGTAGTTTTTTAAAGTAGTTTGAGTATTAAAAAATAAAGTTTTATCAATATAAGATATATTAAGGTTTCACTTAAGTTTCATTTCTCTCTAAAAAATACTTAAGAAGGTAGTAATTTTTTACCAAATTGAAAATCTACCTTTTAAAAATTAGTTTATTACTCATTTTAAAAAGTATAATTTTTGTAGTTTTACTATTTCTATAAAATAGTATTTTTATTATTTTCAAAAACAGAGGCTTAGTACTTTAAAAATTATTACTATTCGAGAATATGGTATTTTAATTATTTGAAATAAATGGAACTTTACTAATTTAAAAATGGAGTATTTTTATTATTTGAAAGAAGTATAATTTTTACTACTTTTAAAATAGTGTTATTTTTACTGCTTTTAAAAAATTACTATTTTCTCTACTTTTTTTAAAGCGTAAAATAAACTAGCATAGCTTTACACTGCAAAAATTACGTTTTTAAAAAAGTAGTAGATGTACATATACTACTTTTAGGGTAACTAATAAAAGAATTATGAAAATGAAAATTATTTTGGTCTTTTATACAAACGATTTTTAAAACGAAAGTTTTAAAAAATTTTAATTTCTACTACTTTCTCACTTTTTATATAAAAATTTGTTACTTAGTAGTATATTTAATACTTTTTGAAAATTAAAATATTTTAAATATTAGAAAATTATGGCAATAAGAGTTTCAAAATTTCGGCTTTGCTAAAATTTATTTATGTAAAAAAGTAATATTTTTAATACTTTTTCTATTGCACAAATACTTTTTTTCAGTGAAGGTTATAGTAAAAATTTTACACATAAAAATCTAAGTAAATGGTTTACTAATAACATTATTTGGAAGAAAAGTACTTTTACTACTATTTTAAAAAGTACTTTTTTGACTACTATTAAACAACTTAAAATATTTTTTTTCAATAAAGGTTATAGTAAAAATTTTAGACATAAAAATCTCAGTACATGGTTAAGTAATGACATTATTTGGAAATATAGTAATTTTACTACTATTTCAAAAGGTACTTTTTTTACTATTATTATTAAAAAAAAATAAAAATTCATTTCTTCAATATAGATTATAGTAAAAATTTTAAACATAAAAATCTTAGTACATGGTTTACGATTGATATTATATGGAAAAAAGTGTTTTTTACTACTTTTTTTTCACTACTATTAAAAAAAATAAAAATCCTTTTTTTTTAAAGATTATAATAAAAATTTTAGTCATAAAAATTTTAGTATATGGTTTACTAATGATATTATTTGGAAAAGAATTGTTTTTTACTACTCTTTTAAAAAGAACTCACTACTGTTAAATATAATAAAAATACTTTTTTTTCAATAAAGGTTATGGCAAAAGTTTTAGGCATAAATATCTTGGTACATGGTTTAGTAATAACATTATTTTAAAAATTAGCATTTTTACTACTATTTTTAAAAGTACTTTTTTTACTACTATTAAAAAAAAATAAAAATACTTTTTTTTAATGAAGGTTATAGCAAAAATTTTAGACATAAAAATCTTAGTACATGGTTTACGATTGATATTATATGGAAAAAAGTTTTTTTTTACTACTATTTTTTCACTACTATTAAAATAAATAAAAATCCTTTCTTTCAAAAAAGGTTTATAATAAAAATATTAGTCATAAAAATTTTAATACATGATAATGATATTATTTGAAACAATAATTTCATTTTTACTACTATTTTAAAAAGTACTTTTTCACTACTGTTAAAAATAATAAAAATACTTTTTTGTCAATAAAGGTAAGACATAAAAATCTTAGCACATGGTTTAGTAATGACATTATTTGGAAAAAAATTAATTTTACTACTAATTTAAAAAGTACTTTTTTTACTATTATTTAAAAAAATTAAAATACTTTTTTTCTATAAAGGTTATAGCAAAAATAGAAAACATAAAAATCTTAGTACATGGTTTACTAACGGCATTATTTGGAAAAATTTTATTTTTACTACTATTTTAAAAAGTTGTTTGTTTTACTACTATTTAAAAAATTAAAATACGTTTCTGGACAAAAAATTATGAATGGTGTACTCGTTTTTAGCATCTTTTTTTAAACAATAGCTATTTTACTACTTTTTAAATACTGTTAAAAAAATTAAAATTAAGGAATAAAAAGAGCAGCCAAAAAAGGACTCCCAAACGAAAAAGAGACCACAAATACTGACTCACCAGCATGAGATGGAAGGCGCCTTGAAAATAATGTATTCACATAGAAAGCGCTCGCCATTCGTAAACAAACAGTCAGGAAAGTTGACATGTAGAGGAGGAATTGGCAACAAAAAGGGTTTGAGGCAAAAACTAGTCTAACTCAGGTATCTCATGATTAAATTTGAGACAGAATTTGTTTCATTAATTTTCTGCATAATTCCTTTACTCAGTTAAATGTTTATTTTAAATTGGTTTTCTGTCGAAAAGAAAATTTTGCTTCAAGTATCTCTTGTTGTTGCTCGACAGCAACACAATCTTTGCTAATCAAAATCTCTATTATTAGTTCTTTTGTTTGTGTTTATTTGAGTGTTTTTTTTTTTTTGTTTTTTGACAGAAGTCCAAAATCATAAATGAAACGAAATTAATGGCAAAAACTGAGAGTAACAAAATGTTACTAATCACCATCGTTACATGATAGAAATCTAGCAATAGACAATCATATTTACAAGAAAAAATGTTCCACTAACTCATAAAACAAATTACACACATACCACATACACATGTACATACATTTGTATATACACATACACGCTTACACACACACTGTAATAAAAATGTTGGATGATGGGATGAAGCTTGATATTCTGTGGCGCACATGTAGCAATATTTATGCCCGGGCAACTGACTGACATTAAAAAGCATCTTTTTATTTCAAATGAAACCAGCCAGTCACTTCGTCATAAAACAAACTAAAGCAAAAAAAAATCTATATCAACACTTGTACTGCTTGTATAAATGGATAAATAGATAAACAAACACATACAGATACATACACACATACAAACTGTAATCACTTGTCTACTTTTTCTACACACAAATAAACAAATTCAAGTGTATGTGTGTTTTATTGGACATGTGAGAACATGTGAGTGCATTAGTGTGTGTGTGTGTGTGTGTATTAAAGTCTCCAGATACTATCGAATTTGTAACAAAATTATCAACAAAACTAAACTGGTCTATTTTACGTGCAGTTAGCTACAACAACAACAAAAACAAAGGAAACTAAAATCTTGCTGTACCATAAACGAACGTATGGAATGATAGAAAAGAATGGAAAGGAAAGGACAGGAAAGAAGTTAGAGAGGAAGAAAAAAATGATAGAAACAGATGTAGGACAATTTATTTTTAGTATTTAACATCCGTTATACTTCTGTAGATTTTAAAAGCAACAAGAAATTCCATTGCAGCAATAAATGCACTTTAATAAAGATAGACAATATTTCACAGACACACCTACATGCACGTATACACCACAAGTTTATATATAAGTAAAGGGTGTTTTTATAGAGGTATAGAACTTTAAGAAGACAACCCTTTTTTAAGGGACGACAATTTTTTCAGCTGTCAAGAAATTTATGTTTTTCTTGACATCACAATAACACGAAGAACTGACGCTAGCAACATTTAGATATATGATACATAGACTTAAGATAATCCCACTTACTCCAGATAAGTACAACAAGGAACTCGACATAATTTACACCATAACTAAAAATAATGGCTACAAATCCACTACTATCAATAAACTTCTTAGACAATACAATACTGAAAACAGGAATATAGAAGACAAAGAGACAACCGACACGACGACACACTTTTACTTATACAGGACCAAAAATATACAGACCAACTAACTTTTTCCACAAAAAAGGAATACTCACAGCATTAAAACGCGGCAATACTCTGAGACATAATCTCAGCACAATGGCAGAAACAACTGATAAACTTAGTTCCAGCGGAGTATACAGACTTACTTGGACCTGCCAACATACTTATAAAGGACAAACTGGACGAACACTAAAAACTAAGTTTACAGAACATATCCGCTCATACAAACGGAAAAGAGAAGACTCCAACATTGCATTACACCTTGAGAATCACAGACACTTACCAAGACTGAGTGTATGATTTTACTAGATCCTAGCAAAAAAAGGACGAAGACTAGACATTCTTGAAAACATGGAAATCTACAAAACAAAAAATTTTAACAGTGACATTATAAACGCTCAGATAAACACGACCTCAGAACCATTTTTCACACCACTAAAACATTACTCATACACACGATCAAACGTAAAATACTCTCAGGTGGATACACGTGCCTAGATAATAATATAAGATGGTGGTATTGAAAGATTAGCTTTGCATAAAGGGCCAGGTGACTGGCATTTTACCTACATGAGTAGATACGTCCTTAACAGAACGTGACAAAATTTACAGCGGTATTGATAATCCGTCCATAATCCGGTGGTTGTCTGGGGTATAGGAAAAAGCGTCATCTATGTAGGCTAGAAGGTAGTGTGCTAGCTTACATGACTGGAGGTTGTGGGTTCGATGCCCAACAAAGACCTTGTTTTTTTTTACTACAAATAAAAATTGACTATCATTGGGGCTGGTCAGTGATTAAGACATAGTCACTAGTTACTGAGCTGTCTTATACGACTTATACTTTCACCACCTGTCGCATCTCTTCTCTATCTCTTTCCTAAAGAATGTAGCATGGTACTTGAATAAATAGGCATTGTTGCCTGAAGTGCTACTTCTCTTTAAAAAAAAAAAACCCACGCCCTAAGACGCATACACACTAGGTGTATTTACGCTTTAGTTGCAATTTTCCAATGCATGGTAGCAGGGCCATGCCCCCAGGTCTTTGCTTCAGAGCCTATGCACCTCCTTGTCCTGTTGCAAGCATAACTAGCACATTTATATGAATGTTAACATTTTCTTTTCGTTAAGACCTCTTCGGAACTTTATTCAAAGCTCAATTTAAATTTCAGCCACCACATTGCGCCCCTCACTAGCAATCACAACAGAGCCATGGCACTGCTTCCCGTGGTAACAATTGTGTTTCTAAGTCACTAGTCGGACTCTTAGAGAACTATATCTCTTCCAGTATCAGGCTCCAGTTATCCCAGGCGACTAGTACCACCTTTTACCCCCGAAGACACATGTCAAAATGGGGTCATGACGTGATAAGATTTTACATCTGCAAATGGCCGTGGGCCTTAATCAGATGATGGATCATTACAACTGTGGATGGTATGTAGCGCCATCCTCGCCCTAGAAGGCCTTTGGATACGTATATCCTCCGGTCACAACTTCAAAAGCCCGGAGTAGGCCGCAGCCTTCACTCCTTGCTGAAGAGTTGGAGACTATCCAACTCCTGGTCCAGAACGCATGAAGCATCCCCCGGGGACATTACGGGATAAGATTTACATCTACACCAGGCAGTGAGCCTTAATCAGATGGTGGTCATACCACTGGGAATGAAAAGCAACGTCATTCACGCCCTAGGAAGACGAAGACTAATTCTAGCAACAGGTCTTTCCTAGTTGCAACTTTGATAATTCCACAGCAGGGCTTAAAACCACCACTCCTTGCTGAAGATTTGGAGGCTATCCAACTCCTGTCCAGAGCACATGTCTAGCATGCTAACTGGGTCTAGGAACATTCCACCGGGTAGGTGTTATTAAAGGTGAAATGAACCTGGCCCTATTAAAAACTGACCTGTTCTGGGTCCGCGAAACCACAATTATCACGATACTCCCAAAAAGGGCCAACCTCAAAAATCACCCAGAGAACACCTAAATGTCTAAAGAGACAAATAGCGGAACTGTGCGAGCTCACTCATTCCCAGTCAGGGAACTGGGCTCCCTTTTTCTCCCAGTTGTATAGGTCTAGATAGTCGAGCGTTCTATAAAGACCATAAATGTGCCCCCGGGGGGGGGGGGGGACAACTGTGTGATTAGATTTACATCCGCGCCTGGCCATGAAGCCTTAATCAGATGGTGGACCAAACCACTGCATAATTTGGAACGTCACGCTCGTCCTAGGGAGCCGAAGCTATAATTCTATGCAACATAACTTTCTAGCTGCAACTTCGATGATTACTGAGCAGGGCTGCAAATCATCACTCCTTGCTTAAGAATTGGGGACTTTCCAACTCCTGTCCAGAACACATGTCTAGCATGCTCACTGGATCTGGGAACATTTCACCAGGTAGGTGTTATTAAAGGTGAAATGAACCCGGCCACCAAAGAACCATAGACTGATATGGGGCCGCGAAACCACAACCACCACGATACTCCCGAAGGGCCAACCTCAATAACCAGTCAGAGAAACAGCTAAATGCCTAAAGAGACAAATAGCGGAAACTCTGCGAGCTACTGATTCCCGTGGAAATAGCGTGGAGTTCCCGGTTGACCCCTGCTGCCTTCAGGGTACCGGACTTCCTTTTTTCCCCAGTTGCACAGGTCTAGATATAATGTCTAGAAGCTGTGGATTCAACAAGATGGCAGGACTTGTCGCGCAGCTTGCGCCAGCATTGATTAATTAAAGGAAACGTTTGGTAACCGCATAGTTTGAAGCTGCGAACCGGTGAATTGGTTTCCAAAATCTTACGACTTAATACCACTCAACATTTTTCTGTAGGAATATGTCAAGCGCTAGACTATGCCGATAAGCGTGGAACGATATAATGCCGTTATACGGCCATAAATCTTGTGGCCAAAGTCAATGAAAACCAAGATTAGACTACGTCCAACGTAGTCGCAATGGTAATATGCCAGATAATTTTTCGAATAAGGTAAATTTTACGTTAATTCGAAAAAATCATTTTCGTTTTATTCCACTTCAAAGTTCTGCACCTCTATAAAAAACACCCTATAAATTTTCACAGAACCATTTTTTTGTTATTATTGCTATTCTTTCAAGTCTTACATTGTAGGAATACTTAAAGTTATACATTTGTAAAAATTTTATTTTTATTTTCTTTATTTAAATGTCGGTTTAAATTCCTTAAGAAGTTATAAATATGTGTGTGTGTGTGTTTAAGTGTGAATTAAAGAATTTCCAAGTTGCTTGTATTGGAATTATTTTATTCGTTTTTTTTTCTCTTCTATAACATTAAGACTTTTTCCGTTGTAGGTTTACAAACATAAATATTTTATAATCTTTAGTTTTATTCTTTTTATTCTTTTCTTGTTGTTGTTGTTGTTATTGTTGTATGCCACAAGATGTATTTGAAAATCTGTTTTAAATTCTCTGCATTAAATTTATGATGTGTTTGTTAGTTAAACTACTTCTTTTTTTAAGGAAACCTTACAAAAAACATAAAAGCATTAGAAAGCACAACAATCTTGTTTGAAAAATGGAAAATGAAAAATGAAAAAATTAAAAATTGAAAACAATGAAAAATTTCATTTTTTATTTAAACGTATAAATAGGATCCTTTCTTAAATTTAAGGATAAAATGTATTCAACTAATAAATAGTAAAATCTTCAGAGCTAAAAATGTTTATATAACTCGACTAAATGCTTGATTTTAAGTCAAGCTGAAAATGAGGACATATTCCACATACGATTCACTTACAAAATTGGCCAAGAAAGCCTAAAAATTATTCCGTTTTGCAGTAGTTTGGCTTGAAAATGGATATCTAACACTAAATTGCATGCTTAATTTCAGCCCTCATCATTTTTATTAATTAATTTATTTATTCTTTTTTTGTTTTTAAGAAATTTATTTTTTTTTACTTGCCTTTTAAGGCCTTGGAACAAGACTTAAACTTTTTTTATTTAAACATGACTCAGTAGCTATTTAAACAAGCCTTTTCAAACAAATTACTTAACACATTGAAAACAATACCTTGCAATGCTGGTATTTTTTTAGTTTTACTCACGTTCCATAGCCAGTTTCTTGTGAAAAGTATATATTTATTTAAAAATATTTTTCCAAATTAAATTTTAAAAACTTTAAACTTTTTTTCTCCATAAGTTAATAGCTTCCGTTTGCATTTAGTTTTATTTAATTATGACCAAAATGAGACGAGTTCCACATATAGTCCACTTGCTATAATTTCCACAATTTTTGAAAGTTGTTGAACTAAATAAACTGCTCTTGATTAGTGCTTATGTAGTTGCTTTCTGCAACTAATTTACTGGAATTCCACCTGACATGCAGTTATCACCAGAAAACAGGATTTTTAAATATTTCGGTGTATTAATCATGACATATCAAATTTAACTGTGCATTTGTTTGGATTCTTCCTTAACAGAATTTCTCTCCAAAACAAATACCAGCTCTCATTCCAGATGTTGCAGAATCGCTAATGTAGACTTAAAATTTTTTACTTAAAACTCTATTCCAAATAGTTTAAATATTCAGTGTTAAAGAAATTAAATTATTTATTTAACTTATAGCCAGATCACACTATAAACCTAAATCTATTTATTCTGAAAAGCTTTTACTGAAATACGAAACGGATTAAGACCCAAAGCAATGTAAAATATCCGCAAGTGTACCCCAGGGTTCCATATTAAACCCTTTTCTATTGAACTTAATGGATATTGCTTTGCTAAATCTATCATTGCCAGATGGAGCGAAGCTAGTAGGGTTCACTGTGTACAAAGCCAGTGCGTTTCTCACATAAACTATGACTAACAACTGTTTAAGTGGAATAAACACCCAAGCCAGAAGCACTACTTGTGACGAAGAGAAGAGCACTTGTGTATCTAAAATTCAATACAGATGACTATTAGATCACCGTGAGTAGGAGCTGGAAATAGTGTGTTCCTTAATAGTAAACTATTATTTGAAGAACACATCAATAAGATACCGGCCAAGGCGATGAAAGCAGCTAATGCTGCTGAAATAATGCCGAACATAATGGGCGCAGGTCAAACCACTAGAGAGTTGCATATGCCGAAGTGATTTATGCTGCTCCTGTAATAGATCATCTAGTTGAATGTACAAAAACTTTCGCAGGATATTGAAGAAAAAGGTACAAAGGATATATATCATACCTACAATATCAGCTTACCTAACAATATCAACAGCAAGGGCAGTGGTTCTGAGTGGCATACCTTCTATAAATATAGCCCTAAGGAAAAGCTCGGAGATTAACTCTCAATATAAAGCCGTATCAGGATTTCGTCAAGAGGCAATAAATAACAACAAGCCAAAGCAGAACCCTTCAAAGGTGCCAAGAGGGTAGATGAACGTATCATTTATTCCTCAATATAGAGATATGGGTAAAAAGGAAATGCGTTAAACGTGATAAGATTTGCATCAGTACCGAGGTATGTGGCCATTACCTGATGGTGGTCTCACCACCGGGTGTTAGAAAAAGCATACACACTAAATGCATATATGCCTTAGTTGCAATTTTTAAGCGCACGGTAGCAGGACTGTACTTCCACTCCTTGCTTAAGAGTTAGAGACTATCCAACTCCTGGTCTTATTACAAACTCAACTAGAACATTTTTTTGGATGTTAACCTTTTCTTTTTTAGTTAACACCTCTTCGGAATTTGTTTCAAAGACCGATTTAAACCACAGCCACCACGTTGCTCCTCGAGATGTCTAACCAACATTCATAACAGGGCGGTAGTTCTACGGGCATCTAGTTTCCGCAGTAACAGTGTGTGCCGCCAGCCATTGATTGGACTTCGACAGTCCTATTTCTCTTCCAGTAGTAGTAGAGGTGACTAGTGCCACCTTTTACCCCCGAAGGCACATGTTAAAATGGGGAAGAGATTCCGGGGGTAGGAAGGAAACGTTTAGAAGGAAATTTCTATATTTCTCAAATCTTAAGTGGACACGGAACTAACTACCTGCATAGATTCAAAATATAACAGAACACGCTATCCAAAATATGCTGCAAAGTGAAGGATGATGTTGAAGGTTGATCTAAAGGGCAGTTCTTGGGATTGAGAAATTTTTAAAGTAACCATAAAGGAAATTGGTCGAAGAACCACAAGGGTGGTCTATTAAGTCTCGTTTTATAAAGTTAATACTTCGAGAAAACACCGAAAGCAAAGAACTTAAGTGTCAAGCCCCTATCCTCATACAAAGATAGATTGGACGGAGGACTAGGAACAGGAACAGGATGACGACTGCTTGCAAGCAGTAAATGAACCCACCTCGAAGTAATGCGAGTAGGGTTTCGGAGTGCCGATTGTGTGTAGGGCCACTAGTTGGTTAATAAAATGTGGCTATGAAAAATGTGCAGTAAAGAGAAGGATGATGTTGAATGTTGATGTAAAGTGCAGTTCCTGCGATGGTCGGCATAAAGTATTGAGAAACTTTGCAAAAAGAAATTTGAGTGTGACGAATTCAATGATAGAAGAAGCACAACGGCGGTCTATTATGTCTATTTGTATAGCGTGAAATTTTCTCGGAAACACCGAAAACAGAGAACATAAGTTCCGAGCCCCTAATCTCACGTAATACAATAAAAGGCTGGACGGAGAACTAGGAACCTGATGATAACTGCTTGCAAGTGCAGTAAATGAGCCCAAATTAATAGAGAATGGTCTCGTGGTGCCGGTTGCTGTGTAGGGCCACTAGTTGGTAGCACCCTACCACTAGTGTCCATAAAAATATTTAATTCTACTGAAGCAGCTCAGCTTAATATTAAAAATTTTAAAACTCTAAAAATTCGTACATAACAACTTTTTATTAAATTTTAAAATTATTAGCAGAATTTACTTAAAACATTGTTGTTGTAATACAAATTAAAATACTTTTTAACAAGAATCTAAAAATTTTCGCCTTAGGTGTAAATGAGAACATATTCCACATACAATCCACTAGCAAAACGAAGGTAAATAAAATTTAGAAACTTGAATATTTCATTTTTATTATAAAAACGGATGTAACAGACAGCTGTCAAGATCTTTAACATATTAAACAAAATAGTTGTATTACTATTTTTGTTATCACAGTTTTTTTCCAAATAAAATATCTTAACTTAATCAGTACTAAAACTTCAAATGTAACAACAATCAAATTCAAATTTAAAAATTTTTATTTTTTTTTTAATAGAAAAACGAAGAAATGATGTGAAATAAAAATTCTTTAAAAGCAAATTTTTTTCCATCCCACCCTAAATGTATGCTTTAATTTCTATATCACCCTTTATTTCTGCAACAGCCATGCCATTTGTGTTGGCTGTTGTGTTGTGATTTCTATGTAAAACATTTCTCGTTTAAACAAAAATTGTAGTTCTTCTTTGTAAATAAAATTTAACACATATTCATGACATGTGCAACTTGTTAAGATTATTAAAAGAAAAATACACAGCAACAACAACAACAAAAAAAAACAAAAATAGAAAAACAAGAAAATTTTAATTTATTTTCTTTTTTTTTTTCTTCTCTCTGTATTTTGCTATCAGTCATTTGTGCTGTTATTGCTCAACTCATCATTGTGCTAAATAAGATACAAAAAAAAAACAAAAACAAAAAAAAATAAGTAAAATAAGATTTAATAATTTATTTTACTCCCCAGTTATAATGTTGTCGGTGTTTTAAAAAATTCTGCATAAACATCATCAGATATCTGTTACTGAAAATGTCAGAATATAAACCCTCTAGTTGCATGTGTCATTGAAATAGTTATACTCGTACACATACCCATACACACAAACACAAATTCTGATTTTCATTTAATAGTCAAATGATATTTTCATTTTTTACAAGTATTGATTACTCCAAGTACAACTTAATTGAGGTTTTCCTTGTTAAGATAATTTGTTTTTTAATTCAACTCATTTTTTGTTGTTGTTTTTGTTGTACTAAAGTCCTCAGCATTTCATAATTTATAAAATTATATTTTAGGGTAAAAACAAAAAAAAAATACTTTTTATGCACATTATAGTTTTAAGAGGATATTATTTTTTTAATTAAAAACTTGAAAATACATTTTGAAAATGAATGAATTTTAATTTAAATTAACAAAACCAAACTCTTAGCTTAAAATCCACGGTTACCACATGACTTCTAGAAAATATTTTAAATTCCAAACATTTTATTGCAGCCTTTTTAACCTTTTTAAAACAAAAACAGCCCGTTTAGCTGCCGTTAAGCAGGCGTGCTACTTAAAATAGTTAACTTTTAACCAGCTTTAAAATTAGATCATGTTCCACATGCAATCCACAGCTACAATTATCTATTTGGATAGAGAATTCGATAGTGTAGTCCTGCAAACAGTTCAATTCCTAACTGATTTTTAATAAATTTTCAAAATTTTAGGAATTTTAAATTTCTAAAATTCCAGTTTAATTCCAAGTTTGAAAGCGTTATAATTTAAATCGCCAAACCTGTATTTCTTTGTTGTAATTAAAAAAAATATTTACTTCACTAAATTATGGACTGAATATGGGTTAAGCACCCAAAACCAAATCTCTCCAATATACTTAGACGGAGCTCTAAATGAAAGTAAAAAAATTGATTAAGATTTCTAATCATAGAATAATCACATAATGCAACTTAATCCATGACTTAATTAATATTATAATGAACAAATAGATCCTTCAAGGCAATAGATTCCATGGCAATCATTATTTTGTTCTCCGCTCTTACCACTCGAGCATTGTGGCATCCCGAAAACTATGATTAAAATCTACATCTATCCGCCATCTTATCTCAATGTGAGGTAAGAGATTGTGAGGTGAGGTCCTTGTTATGTAAATAACACTAGGCGAAAAATATTCACAAATAAGTTTCTTTAAAACCGTTAGCAGTACAGGTAAGAGGTGGTGAGATGAGCTAGAACTCACTACAGATATATTTCTCCACTTATTTATTTCTGCGATTTTTTACTTCACATTCAAACGAGAACTTGGATGCATGGCAAATCCTCTAATTTTTTTTTTTGTTATGAAAGTAGCACTAGGCCAACAATACTCAAAAATAAGTTTTTTTGAAACCGTTAAAAGTGGTGGTAAGGGGTGATGAGGTGTAGTGAAAGTCATTACACAGACATTTCTTTATTTATTTGTTTTGCCGATTTTTTCCTTCACATTCAAGCCAGAAGATAACTACATGGCAGCTCTTTTATTTTTATTCTTGTTATGTAAGTAGCACTAGACCAACAATACTCACAAATAAGTTTCTTTAAAACCGTAAAAAGTGCTGGTGAGAGGTGATGAGGTGAGGTAGAAGTCATTACAGGGACATTTCTCCATTTATTTATTTCTGCGATTCTTTCCTTCACATTCAAGCCAGAACTTAACTGTATGCCAACTTTTTTGACTAATTGTTTCCTTGTTACCAAAGTAGCACTAGGTTTCTTTGCAACCGTTAATAGTGGTGGTGAGGTGAGCTGGAAGTCACTACAGATATATTTCTCTATTTATTTATTTATGCGATTTTTTACTTCACATTCAAGCCAGAACTTTAATTTTTTCTTTGTTATGAAAGTAGCACTAGGCCAAAAATATTCAAAAAGTTTCTTTGAAATCGATACCAGCCGTGGTAAGAAGTGGTAAGGTAAGGTGGAGGTCATTACACATATATTTCTCTATTTATTTATTTATTTCTGCGATGATTTTTTGTTTCACATTCAAGTGAGAACTTTAATTTTTTCTTTGTTATGAAAGTAGCACTAGGCCAACAATACTAACAAATAATTTTCTTTGAAGCCGTTAAAAGTGATGGAAAGAGCTGGTGCGGTGAGGTTGAAATCTTTACAGAGACATTTCTCTTTTTACTTATTTTTGCGATTTTTTCCTCCACATTCAAGCGAAAACTTAACTGTATGGCAACTCTTTTATTTTGTTTCCTTGTTATAACAATAGCTCTATGCCAACAATATTGAAAAATAATTTTCTTTGAAAGAGCTAACAGTAGTGCAGAAGAACTTTAATTTTGGCAACCCTGCATAAACAGCAGCTTTAGCTAAGTAGGCATAGGAATGTGTAGAGGTATGAGCGGGAGCTAGTAGTTAATTATGATTAACGACTGCAGAGCAAATTTTTGTAGGTGTCAGTATGAAAAAAAAATCTGTTGGGATATGAACCTAGGTTATTCTATTACAAATTAAGGATACTAACGTAACAAAAGGGTTTTGTGATGTTTTTCAAAATGAGAAAGATGAAGCAGAACAAGGAGAAGCATATAGTAAATGTATTAATTCACATTCATACGCGTTTTTAAACTAAAGAAAGAAAAACATAATCACCGCATCAGCATGTACATCTAAAATATTAAAGATCTTATAACGGGTGCTTTTGGAAAGGTATGTAGCTTTAACTTGGCAACACATTTTTAACTGGCGGCCATTTTGTGAGCTATCAAGTAATTTATAATTTTGTTGATTTTATTTCTCAACATGGACAAGGAACAATAAAAATTTGACCCAATACCAGATTGCCTCCCCCGCGGGGGCAAATTATAAGTCTTTATGGAACGCACAAACATC
This sequence comes from Trichopoda pennipes, assembly GCA_030448955.1. Taxonomy (NCBI): domain Eukaryota; kingdom Metazoa; phylum Arthropoda; class Insecta; order Diptera; family Tachinidae; genus Trichopoda; species Trichopoda pennipes. The sequence continues at coordinate 1,447,006 of JASKUP010000056.1, read as the reverse complement.
TGGACTTGTATCTTGCGGGGGTGAAAGGGAGCCCACTCCCCTTCAAGGCTAGCAGGAGTCACCTGGACAATCCACTATATTTCCACGGGAATCAGTAAAGCCCCAGAGTTCAGCTATTCGTCTTTTTAGCCTTTTAGCTGTTCTCTGACTGATCATTACGGTAGGTCCTTCGGGAGTATCGTGGTGGTTGTGTGTTTTGAGGCCCTCGTTTGAGTTTATGGGTCGGATCATTCACAACGAACACAATGAATGGTCCAGGTCCAGTGAGTATGAATGCCGTCGTGTTCTTAATTATATTAAACTTCATGCGTTCTGGACCAGAAGTTGGATAGTCTCCAACTTTTCAGCAAGGAGTGAAGGCTGCGGCCTGCTTCGGGCTATTGAAATTGCAACTAAGAGTGACCGGAGGATATACGTATCCGAAGGCCTTTTAGGGCGAGGATGACGCTACATTTCATCCAGGGCGATGATGACACTACATTTCATCCACAGTGGTAACGATCCCCCATCTGATTATGGCCCACGGCCATAGATGTAAATCTTATCACGTCATACCAGATTGCCGTTAATCCCGATTTTCATGAATGAATTTTATTTAGCGATTAAGCGCACTTGTGCTTTAATCGATATGTCATTAAACAAAACTGCTGGAGAGAGGGTAAATCTCGAGTGTATGTTGAGACAAATTTAGATTCAGAAAAATTGGCCGTTTGGGTTGGTGGAATCATTGGTGCCTACTTTGTTATAAACCTGATCAGAATGGGCAGACCTTTTCACTCTTCCATAGAATAGCGATGATATTATTTTAACAAACTGGTGCAACATGCAATCAGCCATAACTGATTTATTGAAGGAAAGTTTTGGCATGATTTCATGTTTCGGACCCGTGTATATAGGCCTTCAAGATTATGGATTTATATGAAACTAGACTATTTTCTGTGGGGATATGTAAAGTCACTAGTCTATGCCGAAAACGATTGACCACTTGGTTTGATATAAAGTTTATTTGATCCAACAAGCCTAAATATATAAATTGCTATACCTAAAACACTTAAATATTTTGTAATAGAGTTTGGGGAAAACTGTATTACTGGCAGTCGGCCTTGATCACACGACCTGATTATTTCTATATTTTTCTCGAATAGCAAAGCCAAAAATAATATGAACCAATTGTTGGTTTCCTTTTTCTATTTGATCTATAGCTTTGAAATAAGGCTACACGAAATACTCTTAATATATAAAACTCATTTAAATTTCTCACTCTCTCTCTTTCACTCTCTTAAAAGCGTAGGTGTGTTGCTCTTAATAAAAATTTTCGCCCGGGCTAATTTTTTTTTTTTTTTTTATTATGCTGGCAACCATGGAACTTATCAAGCGAAATTTATTTGGTTTCATTTTAAATATTTTTTAAATAAAAAAAAAACAAATTTTTATTTTTGTTTTTTATTTTTAATACTTACATTTTGTGTGCTGCAATTTGTGGGCAAATATTTTTTTTAAATTTAAAAAAAAAATTAATTTGCAGAAATTATTTAATTATTTTTTTTTTGACACTAAATTTTTTTAAAGTAATTTTTATTTTATAATTTTTTTTAATATTTTTTAACTTTTAATAATAATTTTATTTAACAGCAGTTTAATAAAAATCTTAGATGTATTTGATTTTACTAATTTCATTAAAGTTTTAAAAGTTTTATTTTTTTTTTGTTTTAATAATTTTGATTAAAATTTTTTGTTAATTTTTTTTACCCAGAATTATTTTGTACTTTTGGTTTTTATATTTTAATATTAATTTAAAAATCATTTTGTATATTTTCTTTCAGGTTTTTAAATTTCCTTTTTTTTAACAAACTTTAATTTTAAATCTTTTTTTGTTTTTTTTTTTTCGTTTAAAATCAAAATAATTTGTTCTACTTGTTGCTTAAGTTCGAGTTACTGTTGCTTCTTCATCGTTGTAAGATTTTCATAAATGTGTGTGAGTGTGTTAATATTAGCCGCTTCGCAACACCTTTAAAGCCAACTTTTTAAATGAATCTGTTCGAAAACGGATGCTACAAATTTGCCAACACTTTATTTTAAATAAATTTCTTTAAATGTTTTCTCTCTTCTCTCAATTTTCTGAATAGTTTTTTTTCCTCTGCCTTGTTTTTGCGTTTATTCCCAAAAGCAGGACCTTTAAATAATAGTGGATAGTTAAAAGGTCCCCTTTCTCCTTGTAGCCACGTATTAATGAAACCTTAACAGGCCAACCAACCAACAGTAACTGTGTTAAATTTACGTATTGTTCCTCCTTTTATAGATTTGCTCTTACTTATACATATACACACACACTTACGCACACATATATATATATATATTGAAACACACACAAATATCTAGTATCTCAAGGTAATGGATGCTGTATAAAGCTTTTTATGTTCTCATTAAACTCATTAACTGTAAAACCACTAACAAACCCATGCTCAGCTAATATTTTTGCTCTCTTAAAAAGCTAAATAACTGTTGCTCGTAGCATGTGGCGAAAAAAGCTCAAGGTTTTCTACCTGTTGGACCTGTTTTGAAAAATAACTGTTAATTTATGAGAACTAACATCTATTAACCTTGAATATATATCACATGTTGCTGTAAATTTTAGAAAACTGTTATACTTTTCAGCACTCAAAAGAGAGAGATACGAGCACTCTCTTCCTCTATGTCTCTCACATAAACTTTACTCTTCCTTTAAAGCTTATTAACTATTTTATAACAATTCTTTTGTTAACATGAAAATAGTATAAATAAATGTGCTACTTGTTGCAAAAAATATCTTTTTTTTTTTGTTAGTTTATACATTGACAACAACACCAACAACACCAACAACAGTGGCACATTTTTATACAAAAGGGCTCTTTGTCGAGGCCATAAAAACAAAGGAAAAAACCCCAAGCTGACAGCAAACAAAAAGTAGCACTCAAACAAAATCAGGCTGCGTGACGTCTAGCGCATCCTTGCTTTTATATCTTAAAAATCTAACCAGTTGCAACAACAACAACAGCAGCAGCAACAACAACGACTACAGTTTTTGTCCATAATGCAAAGAGAGACATACAATTCTTTTGATTTTAAACTAACACAAAATCTGCTAATTCGTTTAAAATGAAGAGAAACCTGTTGTTTTATGCTATAAAAATAAAATCGCCTTTTAGGGATTTTAGAAATTTTTATTAAGGATTAAAGGGATTCTATTTCTTTCACATTATTTTAAAAAGATTTTGTTCACTCTTTTTTATATAAATATTATTATGATCCCAATGATGTGTAAAGTAAAATAAAATTGTTATTTTATGCTGACAGTAAAATGGCATTTTGGGGATTTTAGAAATTTTTACTAAGGATTGAAAGAATTCTATTTCTTTCACATTATTTTTAAAAGATTTTTGTTCACTATTTTTTATGTTAAAAATTATTATGCTCCCAATGATGTGTAAAGTAAAATAAATTTATTTTTTTATACTGACAGTAAAATGGCATTTTGGGGATTTAAGAAATTTTTACTAAGGATTCAAAGGATTTTATTTTATTTTTTGTTAATATTTTAAAAGATTTTTCCCCCTTTTTTGTAAGAAAATTTTTATTTATATTTTAAATCTATTTTTTCAGGTCTACAATAAAATTGCATTTTGGGAATTTTTAAGTTTATTCTGGGGATTTTTATTTATATTCTATTGTTATTGGTTTCTATTATATTACATCATTTTAAAAGCCTTGTCCAATCTTGTTTTTTTTTTGTTGTACGTAAAAGTTATCATGCTCTTATCCAAGTGTAAAGTTTGATTTACAAAGCGGTAAGATCATACAGCGGGATAACACTCAGCGGACTGACTGTTATTTTAATCCAATCGTTGTATTCTTTTTAGGCAATTAGTAAAAATTAATTAATTATTTTTTTATAACTTTTTCCTTGCCCTTATTTATTATATTAGGGGCATTTAGAATTTTTTCATTTTTTTAAGGAATTCTAACATTTTGTTCTTAAAATCCGAGTTATAAAACCAAGTTAATGGAAACCCTTAATCTAAACTATTTTTCAGGCATTCCTAACACTGAATTACAAATTCTATTTTGTAAAAAGTATTTTAAAGGCATAATTTTAATATATTTTATTCATAGCCTTCCTTTTTGTCTAATTTGGGAAATCAAGGGTTGCTGGGTCCCCTTTCTTTTTTATTTCCTAAAAATATTTTAAAAAAATTTTGTATAGGAAAAAATTCATATGATTTATAGTTATTTTAGCAAAACAGCCATGAAAGTGAAAATTTTATGAATTCCCAAATAAAATAACAAAATTCCCTTTTTGGGTATTTTCTAAATTTGTTTGGGAATTAATTTTTTTTTGTGTATTTTATCAGTTGGAATTATTTATGTTCATATGTCTTCATAGTAAACACATTTTAAGTGTTCTTTTTAGCAAGTGGGGTTTCTTTTTCTGGTGGGAATAAAAATAAATATTATATGTCCATAAAGCTTTGTGTATAGAAACTTGCTGGCTTATTACAAACCAGTTGCTTAATTTAATATTTAGTTTTTAATTTTTTGCTATTTTTTTATATTTAAATTGTTATTTAAAATAATTCAAAACATCGCAAGCCGTTGTGATGTTTTTGTTAAAGCGTTAGGTGTTAATGTAATTTTCTTTTATTTGCTCCTTTCCTCCTCAACATAACCTAATTTGCTATTTCTAGAACAATACATTGCATGAGTAGGGGTCACCCACCACTGAGTGCTGGTGGTTTACCCTTTTATTAATTTTTCTCTATTTTTAGTATGCCAAACTTGAAATGTTGTTCAAAGATTAATAAAGAAATTTTCCTTTGCCTTTGTTTGTTACTTTCTTAATAACCTGCTCTTATTTATTTATGTTTTTCCATTCTAGAAAGTAATTAAAATTATCATCAACCGATTTAAATTATTTCATTAATGTTTTCTTGGCAGGAAAAAACAAAAATAAAACAGATTAAGATTATGAAATAAAGTTTTGCAATCAGCTAAATTATATACCAAAAAAAAACACAAAAACAAATAGTTTTCTATACGAAAATCTCTTTATTTTTGATTATAAATAAAAACAAAACTAGTGCTAATTTTTTTATTTCAAAATAAATATTTCGTTTTGCTTTATTCCATTCAATTCTGTAGTTATTGATTTGGCATAGTTGTTGCATACTTGCAGGCTTCTCAACTAATTAAAAATATTGTATTCTCTGTTACGGTTTTAAGTTTATGTGTATGAGAGAATGTGTGTATAAGTATGTATGTGTGTGTGTGTGTGTGTTTGTGTATACGTTTATTAATACAAATTAAATTACAATTTATTTTCTCCATTTGCCCAGGTTTATTTGTTGCAGTGAAAATCATAAATTTCCAACAAGATTTAGGTATAAATATTTGAATTTCCTATTCGAATGTTAGTAATTTTTTTTAGTTATGGGATAATTGTTAATTAGTATTTTGCAATAGTTGCCAATTATTTATAAGAGAACATTTTTCTTAATATAAATTTCAATATTTTTGGAAAATGTGATATGAATTATAGCAGCCTGAAGTTATGCTGCAGAAAATAACTTAAATCACTTTCACAATACAGTCTTGATTAACCCTGCTTTGGACCATTTTGGTAAAATTTTTTTTTTTATTTGCTTTTATATTTGGAATGGGTTATTATATCAACTTAAAATGCCAGCTCTGGTTTTTTTTTTGTTTTCTATTTCATTGCTTTTAGTGAGTTTTAAGCTGTTTAGGATCAAATATAACAGAAAAAATTAAAAAGTTACAAATCTTAGGTTACGGACCATTTTGGTCCCTGTTATTTATTTAAATTGAATTTTATTCCTTTTGTAGAGTTATAATACGAAACAATTGCCGCTGTCTGCTTATGATTATTGAAATCAGTTTCATCACTTTTGTGCATGGTGCTCATCAATCTAGTGCCTTTATGGCTAATATATGAAACAAGTGTTACAGTTTCACTGAAAGCAAAGGAGGATGTATATAAAGGAACTCTTTTTGAAGCAATTTAGGTGGAATAGAAGTTGTATTTTTTCGAACATATGTTCACTGACATATCTCACTTTTCTCTATAAAAGTAATTTCCCCGATCTCAAAAGATGAAAAAAGTTATCATCTATAATAAATTGCCCCTTCCTTGATTTTTTAAGGCTGTCCATTTTTTGATTTCCATACACATCCTGATTTGGAGCCTACAGCTAATCAAAATTTAAGCCCGTATTTGGCAGGCATTTGGCGTGTTATATTTTAGTTTTTAATATTATTTGTATACAACAATTTGTTTTTAATAAACATTTTTAAACATTTTTGGAATAACAAAGTAAAACTGTCAATTGAGCCGTTTACATTGAAAGTGGCGTAAGTCACAACTGAACAGTTTTTTTTTTTTTAATTTTTAATAAGTTTGAAATTAATAAGTTAAGAAGTATTGAGATTTGTTTAAGAGGAGCGTTGATAATTAACGGTATAACAAAAATGTTTATTTTAAAAGTGGCGTTAGTCGCTGTACTCAGGAAATTAATTACGGAACTTAGTGTGAAAGAATTGGATATATGTAATAAGTGTGTGTGAAGTATTGTTGTGATTATTGCACTTATTTTTATTAGTACGAAAGAGTAGTGCAGTTTACTGAACTATATTTTAGTGATATCTAATATACTACACATAATTAGCATTATTATTATTATTAGCTGTTGCTTCGTGTTGTATAAAATATCTAAAAATGTCACAACTCAAAAGCATATAATTGCACATGGTGACTTATGTAAACGACAAAATAGTAATAGCAGTAATAGCCCCCTGTCGAAAAAATCCTTCACAGTACACAACATGGATAACACAATCATTAGAAAAATCCGTTTCAGAAAGAAAAGTAAATACAGACTAGTTGAAATGGCTAAAATTTCAATGGATTCAATTTTACCATGATAGTGCCTATAAAATGTTTTATAAACTAATTTAAAATAAAAAAGATCACACAAAAACAAAGTGACTTATGCCACTTTTAAAATAAACGGCTCAGTTTATTGTAAACAAAATTTGTTTTGTTCTTAAACGTTCAACAATAAAATTGAAATGTCAATTTGTTGTAGGTTTAAAGTAGGGTTTTCCTACTTTAAAGTTAACAATGGTATTTTAAGGTAATAGCGTTTTTTTAATACAACTTTAGGAAATTGTGCTGAACAACGGCAGTTAAACCTGCTTTATGTTTTTATGCATACGGCTGTTTATCTGTATTGGTTTTAAATTAAATGTTCACAGTTAATAAATTATTTAAAATATCTGGTGAAAAGGGTTTCACATCAAAGTACTCATGAAAAATTGGCAGTGGACCAAATGATCTCTCACCTAAGTTTTGTTCAACCCAACAGCAGGGTTAAATAAAAATTAATAATGATCTTTAGTAGAGTTATAAAAAAAGTAGTCTTTACTTAAAAATATAATCTTACCATTGACATTCTTTTTATTTGGCAACGATCAGTTGAACTGCTTGGAAGCAGAAGCTCAGAAACGTATGGGATTTATGTTAGTTTTATGTTGACACTTTTCGTTACTACTGGGTTAAGAACATGCAAAGGCGATTTTAAGCAATTGGTTTAAAAGAAGTGGAGGATAGTAAAAATCTTTAGTAAATAAATCAGAATGATCAAACCATCTTTTGCCTCCGCCATATATTTTTCATTAAACCAGAACTATCAGTTCATCCCAAAACTGTTTGGTAATCCAAAATTCTTGTACTCTTCTAGGAATGTGCAGATATTTACTCCCTCAATTAATAGCTTAGTATATCAGAAGTCATTTTTGATTACTGCTGCTCATACGTGGAATTATTTACCTAATGATCTGAGAACATTTTCCTATTTCTTGCCTACATATCGCAAACAGATCATCAAATATTATAACGACAACTTGCATTAACAGTTTCATTTATCTACTTCTGATAATGGGCAACTATTCAGGTTTTTTATTCTCCGTCTTTTAATTCAAAGTAATTAGTGTTATAGATTGAGGCATTAGTTCTAAGTGATTTTTTTTTTAATTTATAATCTTTTTTTACTCGGAAGTGTAATATGTATTTTGGCCAAAGGGAAAGGCTTTTTGTATTACCCAATAAAATAAACAAATAAATAGATAAACAAAATATAAGTTTTTGCAGCGAAATAATAGCAACAAATAAATAAAACCTCGTTTCACATAACTCTCATTGGGTCAATAAAAATTTTAATACAAAATATTTCCAAATTGGCAATACTTCAGCTTCAGGCTTCGAGTTAAAATTATTTATCAAAAAAATAATGAAGAGTTACAAATATTTATCATAAAACTTATTTAATAAAGTTATTTTGGATAATATATGTCCAAAGAAAAAGCTTTTTTGAAGATCTGCTGCATAAACTTAAAAAATTCATATTTTAATTTGTTTAAAAATTTTACATAACGAAGAGTTGAAGAGTTTTGTATTACAAGGACATTTAAGGCAAACTATTTAATATCCCTTCTAAAGGAATTTTTAAAAAGAAATAAAAACTTGTTTTATTAACTTAATTAATGTTTAAAAATAAAATTATTTTTTCCGCAAAACAAATTAATTCTTTAAATATTAAAAATAATAATTATAATTTTTTGAACCTTTTTATTATTTTATAAATAATTTATTATTCAAGGATCACAAAATTAATATAATTTTTATTTAAATTTTTAGTATTTACAATTTTTAAAATCAATTTATTTTTGTATTTATTAATTATTTTTTTTCTGGTTTTAATGATTAAAACGAACTTATTTTTCAATAGAAAATAATTTATTTCCAATGAAGTTTTTTTTTAAATTTTATAACAACTGTTTCGTTGTAAGTTTTTCCAAAAATTTCCCACCGACCACCGACCCCCCAGCCTTCTCAATATTTTATTATAAAACAATAAAGATGAGACTTTAATTAGTACTTTTATTAAAGTACTTTTTACCATTTAATTGGTAATTGTGTGGTGGTTGGTTTAAATATTAATGGCTGTATGCATAAAAAACGCTTATTTGAGCTTTGAAGTACACGTTAGTTAACAAACACTTTAAGGCTAATAGACGTTTGTTAAAAAATGGTATTCATAAACAGTACTTTAGCTAATGTATGCTTTAGTAAAATTAGTATTTTGATTATGGCAATGCCACTATTTTCAGTTGTCACGTTGTAGTTAACGATGTATAAAAATGAATATTATTTATCCGGGTAGTCAGATCCATAAACAATGTTTTTTATTGTTTTTCACTTTTTTTAGCAAAATCAACATATTTTTGTTTTTTTTTATATTAATCTTTTTAATAAAAAGCAAAGCACCCAAAAAAGGTTAATTTGCAAGGCTTACGAAGAACTTACAAAGAATTTGTTCATATTAAAAAAAATAATTATTCGGATAACGAGCTTTGTTTTGATTATATGTACATCAATATAACTTTTGTAATTAATAAATTATAATTATATTTTTGTAAAATATAAAATAAAGATGTAAAAATGTTTTATATTGAATGGCATGTTATGTTTTAGTTTTTATTATTATTTGTATACTACAATTTGTTTAAATAAATATTTTTTAACATTTTTGGAATAACAAAGTATAATTGTCAATTGAGCCGTTTACAATAAAAGTGACATAAGTCACAACTGAACAGTTTTTTTTTGATTTTTAATAAATTTGAAATTAAGAAGTATTGAGATTTGTTAAGAGTTAAGAAGTATTGAGATTTGCTTGAGAGAGGTGCTGATAATTAATGGTGTAACAAAAATGCTTATTTTAAAAGTGGCGTTAGTCGTTGCATTTAGGAAATTAATTACGGAGCTTGGTGTGAAAGAAATGGAAACATGTAATAAGTGTGTATGAAGTATTGTTGTGATTATTTGACTTATTTTTATTATTTCGAAAGAATAGTGCAGTTTACGGAACAATATTATACTGATATCTAATATACTACACATAATTACCATTATTTTACTTTTTTATTCTCTAAGAATGTCACAACTCAAAAGCATATTACTGCACAAAGTGACTTATGTAAAGGACAAAATAGTAATAGTAGTAATAGCCCCCTGTCGAAAATATCCTTCATAGTATACAACATGGAGAAAAAAAATTTTATTTCAACACTATCATTAGAAAAATCCGTTTCAGAAAGAAAACTAAATACAGACTAGTTGAATTGGCTAAAAATTAAAATGAAAAATATACTTTGATATAAATATCTATGACTAAGAATATTTCTTCCAATGTTCTATAAACTAATTTAATTAAAAAGATGACTATAACAAAGTAACTTATGCCACTTTAAAAAAAACGGCTCAGTTTATTGTAAACACAGTTTGTTTGGTTTTTGAACTTTCAATAATAAAATTGAACTGTCAATTTATTGTAGGTTTAACGTAGGTTTTTCCTACTTTAAAGTTAACAAAGGTATTTTAAGGTAAAAGTGTTTTATGAATACAACTTTAGGAAATTGTGCTAACAACGGCAGTTAAACCTACTTTAAGTTTTTATGCATACAGCCATAAAAGTTTAAATGAAAACAATAACTATAAAACTTTGTATTTCGTTTTGCTTTTGTTTATTAATTTCTTCTTCTTTTAAGCTTATTAAAACAAAAAAAAGAAAAATTTCACAATTTTATGTTTGATCACTTTTTTCCTGTTTAACTTCTAGTTTCTATTTCTTTGCTGTTTTATTTTAAACAGTTTGTCCTGAAGTGGCCAATAAGAGTTTTAGCAACTTTTTTATTTTTCCTTATTTTTGTTTTTGTTCTTGAAATGCAAGAGAAAGTTTAAAGCCAGGAAATCTAATTTGTTAAATGGATTATCTTGTGTTTGTTTTTGTTAGATTTTGCTTTTAGACAATATTCTGCTGTTTCCTATCAGAGATTAAAGTAAAATCGATTTAATATCTTGAAATTTATATTTTTGCATTTATCAATAAAATATTGAAATTATAAATTTATTAGATTTTTACATTTAATCATAATCTTATTAAGATGATTTCCATACATAAACTTAACTCAAGTTAAATAAATACAATTGTGGCAAAGAGTTTGAAAATATTCGAGAATAGTCAGAAATTGTTCAAGAGGTTTATTAAAAAGAAAGTAAATTTATTTAAAAGGGAATGAAATAAATTTATATGGAAATAGTGAATGATTCTGACAGAACTTTTAGACAAATAAAACGATTGATCGTTACTAACAAACCTTGAAAATTAGAGCGCAATTGCAATAGAGTAATGGAAAGTTTGATAAATTTTGTAAGTTATGTTGTAAGTTACCTGGAGCCCAACAGCTTATTTTGCGATTGACAGTATGGTTTCCGCAGGAGGCACTCTACGGACGACTTGCTGGCATTCCTATCGGAACAATGATGCACCACCATACATCATTTTGGAGAGAGTTCCCTCCAGGGGCACATTTATATATCTTGACGGAATCTCACCGGCATTACATGTGCCAATGGGATAAAAGGGAGCCCAGTCCCCTTCAAGGTTAGCTGTACTCTGACTGATTATTGAGGTTGGCCCTTCGGCAGTATCATGGTGGTTGTAGTTTCGAAGCCCTCCTTTGAGTTGTGTGGATCGGAGCATTCCAGGTCCAGTGAGCATGATTGCTGTTGTGTTCTTAAATTTAATTAAACTTCATGCGTTCTGGAACAGGAGTTGGATAGCATCCAACTCTTTAGCAAGGAGTGAAGGCTGCGGCCTGCTCCAGGCTTTTGAAGTTGCAGGCCTTCTAGGGCGTGGATAACGCTATATTTCATCCACAGTGGTAGGAAGAGATGTAAATCTTATCACGCATTTCGGAGAGAGTAAGGTGATGCCTTTAGATAATGCCAAGGCGTTTGATGAGGTGTGTACTTTTGTAAAAAATTTGTGCTTTTGGTGTCGGTGATAATTCCTCCAGATTTATATCCGAGTTTTCTCAGGAATCGCACTATACAAGTTGTTATAGATGGAATTTCATTAGACGAGTTCAGGATTAATTCTGGGGTGCGGTTCTTTCTCCTTCCCAATTTCTTATTTTTCTAAACGATCTTCTTTGTCAAACTTTCAATCCTGTCTACTCTTTCTAAGATGACAGCACCATTTATCATTCGTAGTTATTTAATAATAGACCGAATCAGTTGGAGGTGAGCTCCAAACGGCGGAATATGAGTGATACGCTCAGTCGCAATCTCGGAATGGGGTCGTGTCAATAGAATCGATTTTAGTGCCGTTAATATTCAATGTTGCATGCTTACGCAGAGATTGTGTGTGTGTGTTGGGAATTGGTGCTGCAGCTGTTACTATGTGTGATATAAATATTATGGAATCGTATGCTCTTGATGTTCTTGGCATGAAAGTTCACTCTAATGGACTAAACACATTTTTCAAGTTTCTAAACAAGCTTTCAAGTGCCTTGGTTTTCTAAAATGGTGTAAGAGATACTTCACTCCATCCGCTCTTCGTACTACTCATGCCACTATATCCATCCAAAAATTAAATACAACTCTTATGTATGGGCCGTCGCCCCAAAGTCTATTTTGGAGTTGCTGCACCACGTACAATAGAGGGCCAAGAGGCTTATTGGGGACAGCAGGCTATCGAACTCTATTGATTCTCTAGAGCATCTGCGCAATGTGGGTTGTATTTCACTGTTTTATTGTTTCTGCAATGGTAGGAGCTTTAATGAAATTAGAGAACTTGTTCCCATTACTCGTCACTCGTCCGCGTTTACATCGATTTTCGTTGAGAGCGCATCCATTTGTTTTTGATTATCCAACGAATTGCGCTACGCATTACAGGGATAATTTGTTTTATAACAGAACAGTCCGTGTGTGAAATAAACTTTCTCCAGCAGTGCTTCCTGCCACTTTAAATGTAAGAAAGTTCAAATTGAACATCCACAAACACTACTCCCTCATTCCTCCTCCCCATAACCTAATTTCCTAGTCCTTGCACAATGCATTGCATGTGTAGGCTTCATTCCCTGAGTACTGGTCCGTGAACAAAAATAACACGAAGATCGGATAGAGCAAAGTGTCTCTTACACCGTTTTGGAAAATGGAGGCAGTTGAGAACTTCTTTAGAAATTTGAATAATGTATTCGGTCCACTTAGTCCTATATTCCACCAGCACTGCTTGTTTTGTTTGTTGCAAACTAACAGCCTATTTTTGTTGGAACACGTCCTCGAGATTTATAAAATAGCAGTGTTACCTGTTATTCTTTGGAAATAATTTATTAATATCGATTTTTGATTATCATTTCTTATGTCGCCACGGAAACTTTTATCATAACTATTTACAAAATTACCTTAACGAGTTAGCTGGTTACTGTTATGCTTAAAACTAAGGCTACGTGTTAATGTTTCTCAAATGGAATTTATAAAACAACCATAACATTCCCATCCAACCATACCTTTTGGGGACGAGTTGAAAATTTATAACACATTTCTGTCGGCTTCAATTGCGTGAAAACCACTTCTCTTCAATCAAAATTAAACTGTTTAGGAGACAGGATCAGGTTACCTTAGGATCTAGTGTATATGTCACCGTTTGATATATATATTTTTCTCAGTTTCGCGGTATGTTATACCACCATATTATAGCTCGTTTAAGCATTAAGGATCGTCACATCATGTAGCCCTTGGCGTGTCATATCCTTAATTCTATTTATCAGTTTAAAAGTTGCTAAGAATCATATCCTTTAGTTACAAAGATAAACACCTACGAACATTTTCCAACTTTCTTAGTTTTATATATGCGCTGCTGTTTTAATGATTTATAGAAATTTAAGTTAGCAACACTTCTTTAAATGGTGGCAATTTTGTCACTTTTGTTTGAATGATGGATACGTCAATAAACGATAATGCTCTAGATGAAGTAATGGCAATTTCCAAATGTATGTTTGACCATCGTTACATCTAGAACCACTGACTCTTTGGGGTACTTTATGGTCTAGTGGAATCACTGCTTCATATTTCGTTAAAAAAATGTAAGCTGGCTAGGAAATTAAAGTCGGTGGTGACAACTATAAAGCCATGATTACTGACTTTTTCATTCATCAATTGAACAATCGTGATATCAAGGAGCTGTAGTTTCACACAGCTCGTGTTACAATTGATTTGCTAAAGGAACCATTAGGTTACAGCATAATTTCACATTTGGGAATTGGCCTCCAAGACTGTTTTCTGTGAGGGACTTTGTAACGTCACGAGTCTACGCCGATAAACCTCAAAAAATCGACCACTTGGAGGACAAAATGATCGATATATAACCAGATATATTGAAAAAAATATATTGAGATTTGGAGCTCCAGTTTAGACTACGTCCAAGCCAGCTGTGAAGGTCATATAACCAGAAGTCGTATTTAAATTATAATGACACTCGATTATCTTTCGAATAAAATACATTTCATGACAATTTAATAAATTCATTTTTATTTGACTCGATATCCAAGTTTTACACCTCTATAAAAACACCCTCTATTTATTAAATACATCAATATCTCTAATATAATTTTATTTAATTTTAGCCTAAAAATTTACCACAATTACACACTGTACCGTGACTTTTTTTACATTTTCTATTTCTTCCCTAAAACAAATTAGACAGCTAATTATGCGTTACACCCTGTTTAAGAATTCTTAGCTGTCATTAAAATACTTTTCTTTTTCTTAGATGAAACTAAAAGAAAAGGGGAATTTGAAATTATTTGTAATAATATGGCTTTTTCATCACAAGCCAGCCACCTACAATAATTGAAAAGTTTGATTGTTTAATTCTACACATTCAAAACATAAAGAAAAAAATTATAAATAAATAAATAAAAGAATAAGGGTTGTTATTGTTTCTGTTGTTGTTATTATTGTGGGGTAAATTGAGGAAAAACTTTTCCTTTATAATTTATACAACAGAACAACAAGCAAAAAAAAAATTAAGCATACTTTTAGGATTTCCAAGAAATTGTATTATAATTATTGTGGTGGAGGGATGCTATGCTGTTTAAGAAGATTTTTATCTTCTAGCGAAATTCACTAAAAAAAGGAGTGTTGAAGTAATCGCTAAGCTTTGCGTACGATTAAAAACAAAAAACATTTTGTAAAAATTTCCTTCTACAATTGAAATAACCGTACCAAGATTTTTTTATCTACAATAAAGCAACAAATACAACAAGGATAAGCAAAAGTGATTTCCGTAAACATTCTTGTTTTTTTTTTGGGGAAGCAAATTTTAAATTTAATACATTCGGCCTATTGCTTGAGATTATTTTGTCAAATGAAAGTTGTTCAAGAGATCTCTATCCGAATGAGAAGTTTCGAGGCGACCAATTTTTAACCGATTATGACCGAAAGCTGAATTTTTTGTAACACTTTTATTGCGGGTTAATATTTTTATATTTGTTTTCTTTTTAATGTGTAGAATAAAGCGCTGAATTTATCTTAATTAATTTAAAGCTGTCACGAACATTTTTTTTATTGATAAATCCAATATATCGCCATCTTTCTCTGAATAGTTTTTCAGATTTACCATTACGAGCTTTTAAAAATTTTTGGTTGCAAGTCCAAAGATAACTTCATCTGCTTCCATAACATATTTTGTTATTACAGTATTTGTTTGCGGTCCTATTTAGAGGGCATTACTCTTTACCGTTTATACTAACGGCAACATTTTATCACGAACGTAAGATCTGTGATACTTATATCACATTTGTTATACCCACAACTAAGTTATATAACACAACTAAGTGTTGTTTGGGTAAGATCGAATTTATTTCATTTTTGTTAGCAATGAATTTTCGAAGAAAAATCCTCTTATCGATTAATATTGTGAACAAAAAATTTTTGATTTCTATTTGTTTTCTAAAAAATTTCTAATATCGATTAATTTTTAAAAAAAAAATTTCTGATATCGATTAATTTTCTACGAAGAATTTCTAATATCGATAAAGTTGCTACGAAAAGTCTCTGATATTGATAAATTTTCTAAGAAAAATTTCTGATATCGATAAATTTGGTAGGAAAAATTTCTGATATCGATCAATTTTCTAGGAAAAATTTCTGATATCGATAAGTTTTCTAAAAATATTTTGATATCGATATATTTTCTCAGAAAAATTTCTGATATCGATATATTTTCTCCAACAAATTTCTGATATCGATAAATTTTCTAACAAAAATTTCTGATATCGATAAATTTTCTAAGAAAAATTTCTGATATCGATTATTTTTTTAGGAAAAATTTTTAATATCGACAAATTTTCTACGAAGAATTTCTAATATCGATAAAGTTTCTACGAAAAATCTCTGATATTAATAAATTTTCTAAGAAAAATTTCTAATATCGATAAATTTGGTAGAAAAAATTTCTGATATCGATCAATTTTCTAGGAAAAATTTCTGATATCGATAAGTATTCTAAAAAAATTCTGATATCGATATATTTTATCAGAAAAATTTCTGATATCGATATATTTTCTAGCAAAAATTTCTGATATCGGTAAATTTTCTAACAAAAATTTCTGATATCGATAAATTTTCTAAGAAAAATTTCTGATATCGATAAATTAAAACAAAATGCTAATATCAATAAATTTTCTAAAAGAATTTCTAATATCGATAAATTTTCTAAAAAAATTTCTAATATCGATAAATTTTCTACAAAAAATTTCTGATATCGATAAATTTTCTACAAAAATTTCAGATATCGATAAATTTTCTATAAAAAATTTCTGATATCGATAAATTTCCTAAAGATAAATTCCTACGCTGCAGAATACTGAACTTTTTTGTAGAGTACTGTTCAGTATTGATACTACTGCACCGTTCGGTAAAGTACTGTTGTTCACAGTACAGTACTATTGTATATTTCTTTATTCTATTGTACTATGAAGTACTGCACTCTTTTGTCCTGTAAAAAACTGTACTGCAAAATGCTGTGCGTACTGATAAGTAATGTATATTTCTGTCAAGCGCTGTACTGTTGTGTATTGTCCTGTCACGTACTACGCCACAGATGTCTGTGCTGCACTGTTCTAGCAAACACTGTCAAAAATTGTCAAGTACTGTACTTTATTTTACTATCAAGTAATATACTACAGAAAGCTATTCTATTATGATAAGAAGTATACAGTACTAATAAGAACCCTTAATATCTGTACTGTATTGTAATGTCAAGTATTGTACTACTGAAATCAGTACTGTACTGTCATATACTATACTATACTGTACTTTTAAGTAATTTACCCTATTATATATTAGATACCGTACTCCAAGTAATGTACTATGCCAATTAGTACTGTACACTGAATTACTTTACTCTATTGTACTTGTAAGTAATGTACTCCGTTGAGGTGTCAAGTACTGTACTGCTAAGTAGATTATCGCACTGTTCAGTAAAGTATTCTAGAATGCAATACTGTACTACGGAAGTTGTTTACTAAATTTTATGTTGCGATTTATATTTATTTTATAGTCATAAAAATATTAAAATATTTATATCACATTTGTGATACTTATATTAAATTTGTAATGTTCACATACGACATAGATATGTGATGGGTATAAAATGTTTGTGATATTAATATTACATTTATTAAGTATCACATTTCATATATCTAAATCACATTGGTGACATTTAACTTACATTTGTGAACCTAATATAAGGTTTGTGATACTGATGTCATGTTTGTGATATTATTAACTTGTGATATTGTGATATTAAAAACTTGCTTAACTTGTGATAAACTTGTAATCATTACACCACATTTGTTATACCCCCATTAATAATATTTATGCCACATTTGTATTACTAATATCATATTTGTGATACTAATGCTACTTTTGCGATATTTATATTTTGTGATCTTAATTTTGGGTTTTGGTTATTATCATACTTGTGACTCATACATATCACTTTTGTGAAAAGAATAAACTTACTAATAAGGAAGGAAGGAAAGAAGGAACAAATTAGTTAATCGCAAGAAAATAGAACACTATTTTAACGGAATAAGTCGCAAGAAAAAATGGTAAGAAAATGCAAAGATTAAGAAAATTTTTGGAGCGACATTTTGGAGGACTTGTTCAAACTACTACAAAATATAAATTAATTAATTATTTAATCAATTCAATTAATTAAGTAGTTAATCAAGGATTACACTTGTTTGTTAATTTTTATTTTGAAATTAAGTTGCCGTTAGAAAACAAAAAGAGTTTCACAGGATTTTAAGTCCTTTGTGTAAAAAACAAAGTTTATTGACTTTATCTTTATTTCAGAATAATAATCATTTATGTAGAATACAAAAAAGAATCGACTATTATATTTTGTAATTGCTGTGAAAACAAGGATGTGGGTTGCTTAAAGGGTGGGTGGGCGTGTTAATTGAGTGTTAAAGTTAAAAAAGAAAATCTTTTTTAGAATTTATGACATTCTATCGTATTTAGTTGAGTATAAAACTCTTTTTAAACTTAAACAAATTTATATGATGATGATGTTAATATAAATGTGTGTGTGTATGTGTATGTGTGTGTGCATGTGAGTTTGTATTTATAACAATATTTCAGTGTATTTTGCTTGCCATATGTATGCATACATACATTAATTTCTACATTTACACACACACACACACCCATACACACATTTATATTTCCACACAAAAGGGTTATAACACCTGAGTCCTTGTTGTGGCATCCTATTATATTTTATATTCCATCCATATAATATACACTTTGTTCTTGCGTTCTCTTCTACATTTCGTGGTTATCATTTATAAGTATGTTTGTATGCATGTATGTGTGCATGTATGTGTGTATGTATACATTTACGTTGTAATAACATGTCTGTCCCTGTATTCATTGTTAACGTTTTATTTTTAAACAGCTGCGTTTCTTTGTTACACAAATTCATATGAATACAACCAATTTTAATGAGGACAATGCTGCTAAACACATTTGCTAATGTGTATTTGTGTTGGTGTTTTATTAATAAATGATTCATTATTTAACATACATGACTACATATTTATAATCAGCTTATTTTTAGCTTTCAATGCAGTCTATCTTTCATTGGTTGCTTGTTACTTGTTTGTTTGTAATTCTTTCAATGTTACATGATACAAAGTCAATACAAAAAAAAGTTCAGGGCAAAGAGACAAAAGCATTTTGTCTCTGTATAGAGTTCAAAAGTTCGTATAATTAAAGAGCGTTAAGAGTTATTTCAAACGGCTCAAATAGCAGAATTAATTTGAGCACTAAATGGATGTAAATTGCGGTTTTGAAAATTTTACGAGGCTTCGAAAAAGGAGCTGAAATAATTATTAAAAATAAATATGCTCCACCAAAAATCCTTTAAACAATATATTCCACTGAAAGGCAGCTATGCGGGAGTTAAGGATAAAGCATATACATTTAAATGTAAATTATCTTACGATTAGCTACGTGCAGTTGACTGCTTATTGCTTGAAGCAGTGACTGTTTTTACCGCCCAATATAGCAGCATAATAAAGAAGCTTTATGTTTCCTTAAAAAATGTTTGAGGAACTTTTTAACTACCATTTAGTACCTTAAACTATTTTTTATGTTCGTTTAGACCAGTACTCCGGGGATGACCCCTACTCATGCAATACATTGTACCAGAACTAGGAAATTAGGTTATAGGGAGGAGGAAAGAGGGAATAGTGTTGAAGGACATTCAATTTGAACTTTCCTACATTGAAAGTGACAGGACAGACCTCTGGAGGGAGTTTATTCCACATACGAACTGTTCTGCCAAAAAACGAATTTTACCTGTAATGAGCTAGTTTCGGTAACAAGTTCCCTAATTTCGTTAGAGCGTAACGATAAAACAATGTAATACAACCCACATTGCGTCGATGCTCCAGAGAATCAATAAAGTTTGTCGCCCTACTGTTCCCAATGAGTTACTTGGCCCTCATCTGTACGCGATCCAGCAACACCAAAATATACTTTGGAGCGCCGGCCTATACATGAGAATTGTGTTCCATTTTCGGTTGGATATAGTTGGTATAAATAGTGCAACGAACGGATGGAGTAAAGTGTCTCTTACACCGTTTTAGAAAACCCAGACGCACTTGAAAGCAACTTTAGAAACTTGAAAAATGTATTTAGTCCATCGAATATTACACTGAATTTTCATGCCAAGCACATCAAGAGCTTCCGATTTCGTAGTACCTATATCACCTATAGTAATAGGTGCAGCATCATTTTCGAACACAGATCTATGCGTAAGCATGCAACATTGCGTCTTACGGGCATTAAAATTGACTCTGTTCACGCGACTCTATTTTCCGAGATTGTTCCGAGATCGTGATTGAGCGTGAAATTCATCTTCCGTTTTTTGGAGCAAACTTCCAACTGGTCTGATCTATTACCAAATGAATACGAATGACAAAAGGTGCTCTTATCTGCGAAAGAGTCTATAGAGCTGAAAATTTGACAAAGAAGATCCTTTAGAGAAATAAGAAATAGGGAAGCAGAAAAAACGGAGCCTTGCGGTATCCCTGAATTAATCCTGAACTCGTCTGATGAAATTCCATCTAAACCAACTCATATAGTGCGATTCCTGAGAAAACTCGATATAAATCTGGAGAAATTATAACCGACACCAAATCAGCAAGTTTTGACAGAAGTGCATTATGCCACCCTCTTCACAAAGCCTTTTAAATATCTAGAGCCTTACCCTCTTTGAAGTGCGTGATAAGATTTACGTCAGTACCTAGCTGTGTAAACCATAACCTCAGGGTTGATAATACTACTGTGGATGACTTGTAGCATTACCCACGACCCAGAAAGCCTTCGGATATGTCTATTCCCCAGTCACTCGTGGTTGCATCTCTCACTCCTTGATAAAGAGTTGGATACTATCCAACTCCTGGTGCAGAACACTCAAATCTTAATATAATTTAAGAACACGACGACATTCATGCTCACTGGACCTGTAGCATTCATTGTGTTCATTGACAACGATCCGACCCACAAACTAAAACGAGGGCCTTGAAACACACAATCACCACGATACTGCCGAAGGGTCTACCTCAATAATCAGTCAGAGAACAGCTAAAAGGCTAAAAAGACAAATAGCTGAGCTCTGTGGCCTTACTAATTCCTGTGGAAATATAGTAGAATTGTCCAGTTGGCTCCTGCTAGCCTATTAAGTGACTGGGCTCCCTTTTATCCCCGTTGACGGTGAGATTCCGTTAAAACATATCAATGTACCCCCAGGAGCACATCTCCGAAATGATGTAAGGAGTTGCGCCATTTTTACAATAAGAAAGCCAGCAAGTCGTCCGTAGAGCGCCCCCTAGAGAAACCATACTGTGGGTCGCTAAGTAAATTGTTGGACTCCAGGTATCTCACAAGATAAAAATTAATCATACTTTCCATCAGTTTAGAAAGTGCAAAACAAATTGCAATTGGGCGCTAATTTTCAGAGTTGTTAGCTTCATCCTTTTTGAGGATGGGTGCTACATTAGCACCCTTCCAACACTTTGGAAACTTCTGATAGCAGTTGCTAACGGACGCGTTAGCGTTAAGACTT
The DNA here is from genome assembly GCA_030448955.1 of Trichopoda pennipes. Classification (NCBI taxonomy): domain Eukaryota; kingdom Metazoa; phylum Arthropoda; class Insecta; order Diptera; family Tachinidae; genus Trichopoda; species Trichopoda pennipes. Next base: position 1,425,407 of record JASKUP010000056.1, on the reverse strand, counting down.
GTTGACGTTGAGATCTGCTAAAACTTTTTTAACCGCTCAAACTCGAAATAATATTTCGGCATAGTAACATATACTCTATTGAGCTCGGGCGGTGGTTAATTGCTTTCTAAGAATTATTTGCAAATATACTAGCCAAAAGGTTAGCTTTATAAGCCGGGTCAGTGAATATTTGATCATTCGTTAAAAGAGACGCAATTGAAGAACTAGCATTATCGCTTACTTTTTTAACAAATGACCAAAAATTCTCACTACCCCTAGGAGTAGAAAGAACCTTAGCAGGAATGTAGATAAAGGGGATAAATAACTGTATTATTTTAATGTGTTATTAAATACCAGTAATAGTGACTGTTTGTTCAGCTTTAATCTGGGCCTTCACCTTTTAAAACTCACCAGTCACAAACACGTTTTACCAAAAACAAGCGCCATCTAGCGGAGCCTAAAATATGAAAATTTTGAGGCTTTCAAAAGGGAACAGCCCAAAATTATGCCTCACTGTTAATTCCCCCCACCCTCCAAGGGGGCATATTTATCAGTCTTTATAGAATACTTAACTATCTAGACCTGTGCCGCTTAGGGTATAAAGGAGCCCAGTCCCCTGAAGGCAGCAGGGTAAACTGGAAAGCTCCTCGTTATTTTCACGGGAACCAGGAAGCCCTAGAGTTTCCGCTAGTTGTCTCTTTAGACTTTTAGCTAATTCTCTGGCTGATAATTGAGGTTGGACCTTCAGGGGTATCGTGGTGGTTGTGGTTTTGCGGCCCCAAGTATGAACTGATTATGGTGGCCAGGATCATCTCGCCTTTAATCACACCAACTGGTGAATGATGCGGATCCATGGAGCATGCCAGTCATGTTATCTGGACCAGAACTTGGAGAGTCTGCAGCTCTTCAGTAAGGAGTTGTTAGTAGTTCAACTAAGAAAGACATGTTGCTGGAATTAGTCTTCGGTTTCCTAGGGCGTGAATGACGTTGCTATTCATTCACAGTGGTTTGACCACCATCTGATTAAGGCTTACAGCCAGGTGCAGATGTAAATCTTATCACGAAAATATTACAATTAATTGACTGTGGGACAATAATTCAAATTAAAAAACCTTTTTAGTTAAGGATAATTTTAAAATAGTCGACATGGTTCTTAAGCCTTTAACATTTATATAGTAGTTAATTAATTTTGATGCACTCCCACAATATTGTATTCCAACTACTCTTTTCAAAAATATTTAAACAATACCAATTTTTCTAAAGATACCAAAATGTTCAAAAGGATTTTAGATAAAGCTCATTCAATTTGGTAAAATAGTAATTCATTCATATTTTCCACCCCACACCTATTTAATAATCTGTTTGAGAAGCACTGGCTCCTCTCAAGAGAGACAACCAAAAATTTTTCCATTGTCAATTTTTACAAGAAATCGATGCACAGTGGCCATGACCACTCGCTATTAAAATGACGATTACATTCCTCTTCTTGATATAAAAGCAACTTTAAAAAGTACACATTTTTCGCTCTTTTAAAACTTTGTAAATTTAGAGTTGGTTCCCTTTAGCAACACCAAAGCAAAATATTTATATTTTTTCCCCTCTTCCCCGCTTAAAATATATAAAACTTTCAATGTATTTTATTTTGCCATTAAACATTACTAAGGCAACATGTTGAAAGTTTTTTGTACGCTCACGTATGTTGTTTTTATTTTAACTTAACTTAATTATACCAAAATAGCCACAATTATTGTAGTAAATTAATGCTGGAAATAAAGCAAAAAAATTTCAAGCAAATTAGAATATAATAACAGCGGATCGCATAACAAAAATTATATTAAAAATTTAAATAGACTAAACAAAAGCATAAAATGGACAACAGTAAAGTATAAATAATTCGGGGTTTTTTAAAACTTTTTTATAACTTCCAATTATATAATTTTCCTTTCAAATAATATCTTACTGTCGACTGGAGTACCCCTTGTCATTCAAATTCTCTGTGTGTGTCTGCTTGTGTTTTATTACCCAACTTAAAGAGCATCTCTGTGCTGCCTATCAAAGAGCTTATTGTTGCCAGCATCCAAACCTTCTATTCGTCACTCTACTGCAGGCGCATGATAACTGAGAAATATAATGTTATTATGTTAGCAGTATACGAAGTGAGATCTCTATTGTCATAGCAGAAGTTACAAGTCGGCTAAAGGCAAGCTTCGATTCATAAATTTACGGTTTTATAGATTTATATATTTATAAGAGACTTCCACAATTATGGGTTGTGAACAACCAGGTCACAAGAGGGGCAGGACCGCCCCTGTAGGCTAGTAGGTAGTGTACTAGCTTGTAAGTATGGGGGTTGTGGGTTTGATTCCCAACGAAGACCTTTGTTTTTTTTCACTACAAAAATAAAAATTGACGGTGGGGCTGCTCAGCGATGAAGGCATAGTCACTGGTCGCTGTGCTGTCTTATACGGTAATTAATTTCCGACTATCCTTCTACTTTCACCATCTGTTTCATCTCTTCTCTATCCCTCTCCTGAAGAATATAGCACGGTACTTGACTAAATAGGCATTGTTGCCTGAAGTGCTACTTCTCTTCATAAAAAAAAAGATTATTCGAATTTTCAGCACACTGGATTTTCGGTGCATTGGTACCCCACAATTACTCAACTGAAAAGGGCATCGTATTGATTCCCAACCTTATTGTCTCCACTAACTAAAACTGCTATTTATCACTCTACAACAGGCTTATGATACGTGAGAATGAATCGCTACTAAATTTGAGTATGGTATGGTATTTAGTTAAAAATGTACTAAAGTACTATTTTCCATATTCTAATAGATATAATATAGTACTAAACTATATGGCAAAAACTACTACTAATTTACTAAAAGTAGTAGAGCGGAACTTTATATGACTCTTAATATACAATAGTATTTTAGTATATAAAGTAACGAATGTAGCTAAACCCGGTAATATATATATAGAGCACTTAATTTGGTACTTTATATAGTAGTATATATATAATAGTATAATAGTACTGTATCTATAAGAGATTGTACTAAACATGAGTATGATTAGAGACTTTTTCGTTCATTAGTTGCACAATCGTGATGTGCAGCAGCTGTGCCTTCAACAAGATGGCGCAACATACCACACAGCTCATGCCACAATTGTATCGGACTCCGGAATTGGCTTACAAAATCGTACGAAGTTAAGTCGCTGGCTGAGTTATTGAAAATTGGATCTCCAGATTAGTCTACGTACGAGCCAGCATAGCAGTCATATGCCAGAAGTCATATTTAAATTAGAATGCCAGAAAATTATTTTTCGAATAAAGCATATTCCATTTCAATTTAAAATAAAAAAATACCCTTTAATCTGCACATATTAATACAATTATACTTAACTTTAGAAAAGTATACTCCATATAAGAAAGCATACTTTCATTTCTGTACAGAAAATGAAGAGACCTTTTAAAATAATCACATTTGTAATACCCACATTAGACACATTTAACTGCTAATTTTCTAAAAAAAAAAAAACATTTCTGATATCGACAAATTTCCTAAAAAAACTTTCTGTTATCGATAAATTTCCTAAAAAAAAATCTGTTATTGATAAATTTTCTTAAGAAAAATTTCCAACACCACAAAACTTGTAAAAAAAAATCTGTTACCAATAAATTTTCTAAGAAAGAACTTTTGTTATCGATAAATTTTCTAAAAAAAAATATATAATAAAATTTTAAAATTTAAATTAAAATTTTTTTAATAACAATTAATATTCTAAAAAATGTCTGATATCGATAAATTTTCTAGGAAAAATGTCTGTTATCGATAAATTTCGTAAAGATAAATTCCTACGCTGCAGAATACTGTAATTTTCTATAAAGAAATTTAGTACGATTCTACATTTCAACTATTATACTCTACGGTAAAGTACTGTTGTTCACTGAACAGTACTATAGTACATTTCTATAGTGTATTGTACTACCAAGTACTGTACTCTCTTATACTGTAAAGAACTGTGCTACAAAACGGTGTGCGTAGAGATAAGTAATGTACATTGCAGTCAAGTACTGTACTTTATTGTCCTGTCAAGTACTGTACCATGGAAGTCTGTACTGGCAATCACTGCCAAAAACTGTCTAGTACTGAACTCTATTATACTAACAAATAATATACTACGGAAAGATGTGCTATTCCGATAAGAACTCTACTATACTAATAAGAACTATTAACAACTGTGCTGTATTGTAATGTCAAGTAATGTACTACTATACTGTACTGTCTGTCAAATGCCTTACCGTACTGTACTGGTATATACTGTACTATACTGTACTATTATATATTATATACTGTACTCCATTACCGTGTCAAGTAGTGTACTAGAGCGATAAGTACTTTACTCGATTAAACTAGTAAGTACTGTACTCTGTTGTGCTGTCAAGTACTGTACTAGTGAGTAGATTACCGCACTTTTCAGCAAAGTATTTTAGAATACTTAAAACTTATGTTGCTATTTGTAATCATAAAAATAATATAATATCTATATCACATAAAATTTTAAATAAACTTATTAAATATATGTGATGTTTGTGATATTAATATCACATTTGTGATACTGATACATTTCAGATATTTAAATCACATTTATGATATTTTACTTACATTTGTCAACCTAATATTAGATCTGTTATACCGATGACAAATTTGTGATATTAATATCACTTTTATGATATGTATACCACATCTATGATATGTGATATTTATATCACATCTGTGATACTCCCATTAATAACATTTATACCACATTTGTAATACAAATATCATATTGGTAATACTAATGCCATGTTTGTGATATTTATATTTTGTGAGCTAAATTTAGGTTCTGTTTATTGTAATACTTGTGACTCTAATATGACATTTTTGGAAAGAATAAACTTACTAATAAGGAAGCAAGGAAGGAAGAAAGGAAGGCGAGAATTAGCTAAGCGCAAGAAAATTAAACACTATTATGCTCGGGTTTATATATCCGCACCGATACAGTTGATAGAGTGATTGCACTTAGAAAAGGCTCTTCTAGCCAAATGTTCTTTTTCGCGATTCTGTGAACCTATCAGCCCGTAAAATATACCTTTTGATATTGTTATTTGAAATACACTGTGGAAAATCTTTCTCGAACTTTACCTTTTGAGACTTTTATGCTTTTGAAAATACTTCAACTTTTGGCAGTTGAATAAGGATCCCATTTTCAGTTTTAATTTTATTTATTTAATATTTAAATGTTTTGATTTTTATTAGTGAAAAAAAAAATAGTTCAAATACTTGTATAAGTATAAAAAAGAATATACTTTAATATATATAATTAACTTTTCTTATTAGCTTTAATGAAATTAATTAATGTATTATTTTACTGTCTGTACGAAACACAAAATCCTCTTAATTGTTTCAAAAACAAGATTTGACGTTACCCTGGTTTCGTTATACAAATAAAAATTCAAACAAACAACAACAAGAATAAAAAATTATACTTAATTTCTTAATTGATATTTTATACTTTGTTTTTTTTTTTTTGTTTTATTTATTTCTACTCTTGTATCCAAAATTAATTAATTAATTAATGTCATTCAAATTGAAGGATGCTGATTGTTACGCACTGAAACTGTCAGGATTTTGATAACAAAACTGAGAGGCGTAATAAGAAGAAGATGACATTGAAATTCATTAAATAATGAATGAATTCTAATAGACTTCAAATTGTAAATGTGTGATTTACACAAACTAGACATACTTTTGCATGAGATTCAAGAATTATCTGTGGGCATTTATTTATTTGAATGTAAATCCAGCGCTCCTACACTATGGGAGTGCAATATGTAAAGGGTGTTTTTTATAGAAATATAGAATCTTGAAATAGAATAAATTGACATGCAGTAGAATCTGATTTTTTTGTTATTAGAATTTAAATACGAATTCTGTAATTTGACCGCCACGGCTGGATCATATTTTCGTGATAAGATTTACATCTGCACCTGGCTTAATCAGCCTTAATCAGACGGTGGTCACAGCACTGGAAATGAAAAGCAACGTCATTCACGCCCTAGAAAGCCGAGGACTAATTTTAGCAACAGGTCTTTCCTAGTTGCAATTTTAGCGGTTCCAAAGCAGGGTTGCAAACCACTACTCCTTGGTGAAGAGCTGGAGACTATCCAACTCCTGGTCCAGAACACATGACTAGCATGCTCACTGGATTAAGGATCATTCACCAGGTAGGTGTGATTAAAGGCGAGATGATCCTGGCCACCATAAATCAATTCATTCTTGGGGCCGCAAAACCACAACCACCACGATACTCCTGAAGGGCCAACCTCAATAATCAGTCAGAGAACAGCTAAAAGTCTAAAGGGACAATTAGCGGAAACTCTGGGGCTTACTGATTCCCGTGGAAATAACTTGGAGCTACTAGTTTACTCCCTGCCTGCCTTCAGGGGACTGGGCTCCCTTATACCCCCAGCAGCACAGGTCTAGATTGTCAAGTATTCTATAAAGACCGATAAATGTGACCTAAGGGGGCGGAGGGCGCTAGATCATATTGCGTGATATGATTTACATCTGCGCCTGACTATGGAGCCTTAATCAGATTGTGGTCAAACCACTTTGCATAAATAGGAACGTCATGCTCGTCCTAGAAAGCCGAAGACTAATTCTATCAACAGGTTTTTCCTAGTTGCAACTTTAATGATTCCAGAGCAGGGCTGCAAATCATCACTCCTTGCTGAATAGTTGGAGACTATCCAACTCCTGTCCAGTCTAGCATGCTCACTGGACTGGATCATTCACATAGCGTGTCATTAACGGTAAAATGATCCTAGCCACCATATAAAAACTGACCTGTCTGTTATGAGGCCGCAAAACCACAACCACCACGATACTCCCATTTAGGGGCCAACCTCAATAATCAGCCAGAGAGCAGTTAAATGTCTAAAGAGACACATAACGGAACTCTGGGGCTTACTGATTCCTGTGGAAATAACGTGGAGTTCCCAGTTAATCCCTGCTAGATCATATATAGTCTAATCTAGAGACCCGATTTTCGATGACTTTTTCCAACATTAGTGGCCGTATATTGGCAGTAACGTAGCAAACTTGGTTCGCCGATTGGTCAATCGTTTTTTGCTTATCGGTGTTAGACAAACGGCTTCACATATTCCCATAGAAAATAGTTCAACAGTAGTAAATTGCACGATCTTGTAGGTCAATTCACGGCTCCTAAACGTGACACCATGCGGTTAGCAAAAGTTTCCTGCAATAAATCTATTGTTGCACAAGCTGCAACTTGCTACGCTTTCCTGTGGAAACCACAGCTCCTGCACATCATGATTAATAACGACTACAACATAACATAACAAAAAACTAAAAAAATAGCGCGTTGAAGGACACCCTTCTGACAAGAAAATGTTCTACGGTCCAATATGTTGTATATCGCAATAGAGGGGGGCCTTCAAATTTGGTGTAAGGAAAAGTACTGATGGCATCGCAACAAATTAAGAATACTTAATTAAGACTGCGTTTCCGCAAGCTCACAGAGTTCCAAAGCTTTCTCTATCTTTTCTTATATAAATCACTCTTTCTTTCTGACTGTCGTTATAACAAGGAGATCGTATTCACTCCCATGTAAATTTTATCACGCAGCTCGCTAAAATATAAACCACCGACTTTACGAAATTCTGTGAAAAAATCACAGCGTTGCCGTGGTTGTTTTCTTAACCAGCAAAAAGTATAGTTAATCCTTATAATCCTTTTGCTGACCAAATTCAACAGTATGACCTTGGCTATATGGTTTAAGGTTTGTAAGTACTTCCATGAACTTACTGATCTTGTGGGGTATAAGGCGGCACCAGCCACCTGGCTTTGGAGGGTTCGTAGTGTTTTAGATAATGAGTTTCGAAGTTTGACCAGTAGATAGGCACTGTTAGCTTGAAAGGCTTATGTTCCTTGTACATATCCCTGTACCCTAGGCTAGTAGGTAGTGTACTAGCTTGTAAGTATGGGGATTGTGGGTTCGATTCCCAACGAAGATCTTGGTTTTTTTTCACTACAAAAATAAAAATTGACTGTCGGTGGGGCTCCTCAGCGACGAAGGCATAGTCGCTGGTCGCTGTGCTGTCTTATATACGGCAGTTAATTTCCGACTATCCACTTCCACCACCTGTTTCGTCTATTCTATATCCCTTTCCTACAGAATGTAGCACGGTACTTGAATAATAGGCATTGTTGACTGAAGTGATACTTCTCTTAAAAAAGAAAACAAAAAAAAAAACAAAAACCAATCAAATAAAAATCTAGAGGCAGGTATTCGCGTTCCACTGCTAAAAAATGCCAGCAATGGTCTGTCGATAGTTTAGATAGAACCCAACTTTTCAGAAAGAATAAGGACATAATACCGGTTAATAATGTTATCAGGCCGTTAGACTAAATGACTAGATTACAATTGTTCCCCAGGTGAGCCTCTGGAAGAAACGCAGTCTTGGTGGGTACTTTTTCATCGTTACATGTGTTTGTGGGAATAAAAGGCGACAGAAGTGGCCTAAACACGCAGAAGCCTGAAACTGGAAGAATTGACACGCGGTATGGGAACCAATAGGCAATAGGGCTACGGCTCGGTAGTGTTGGACTGTTAGAGTAACGTGGTGGTTGGGATTAAAACCCAAACTACGAGAAGGCGCGGCTTTTTTGCTAACCAATGTGCTGTTGCATTGCACCACAATGTCGCTTAGCTGGGGGGGGGGACCAGAATTTATATAGTCTTCAACTCTCAAGGAGTCGAAGTATGGCCCAGCTTGCTATGCCTCTAAAATTGCAACCTGAGGCATGTTCTGCACCTAGGGGGCGCTGGTAGAATTTACCCAGTGAATAGAATACCGTCAGTTTAGAGCTGGGCTAGGAGCTTGCTATATTTAAAAGTCCTTCGTTTCTGCTACTACACTCTTCATATTTAGGTCTTCTTCTGCAGACCTAAATATATCCAGCACTATAAAGTATTATTAACCAAACAATATTTCTGTAGGCTACTCCTAAAATTAGGCAATACATTTAATGAATATATAGACACTTTTAGATAGACAGCAAAAAGCAATACAATTTCAGCCACCGCCACCACCACTACCTGTAGGTGGTGAACCTAAAAAAAGTCGGAAAATCCAAGCACATATCTAAAAAAAGTTATTTCATTTTGTTTTCAATTTTTCATTTTTATTAGTTGAGCTTAAGATGTAAAATTTATATTAACAATTGTTTTTTTTTTCTTCTAATGCTTTCGAAAACTAAAAAGTTTTAATTCTTTTTCTGTTTTGCTACTTGTTGTTTGTGTTTAATATTTTGAAGAGAATGAAAACATATTTTCCATCAAAGAATTTCCAGCAAACACTAATTGAGCAACTTTAAAAACTACAGCTTTTTATGTCTGATTAAAAATTTAAATGTCTATGAGTAGATGAGAGTGTGTAGGTGTATGTAGACTAACTGTTGTTTTGTGGATGTATTGAATACACATCAGGCATAATGTTGCCTTAGTTATTTTGAAGATTCGTTGTCTGTTACATGGTCGTTAAGATTATGACTACAATATGACTGTTTGTAGCTTTCGTTCTACTTGTGTTATTAACGAGGAGCCGTCCCAAAATTGTTTACCATTAGCCTTTGCATTGATTGTGTATTATATAGCACACTCATATTGACTTGAACTAAATATGATTCGTTCAGGCTTTTTGCGCCATTTCGGGATTTTTGGAATCTCAGTTTATAGCAGTCTAACCTCGGAAAAGCTTTGAAAAAATCTTTACTCCGACGAGATATTTTCATATTTCCCAAGCAATTTTTTATATTCTATAAAGGCAAAATCTAAAATACAGGGTATCCGCCGAGAAGGTATAATACTTTTTGTTTATAATTTTTTGTTTATAATTTTTGATTAAATGAAAGAGAATGGATCTTATACCGATAACTGTTTTATTTAATAACGACAATTACTTATCGGATAAATACCCGCCTCTGTTATCCCCAGAAATGCGAGTCCTTTTGAGCACATTTTTCATTACACGCGGTATTTTCTTTAATTTCATTACGAATATTTTGTTTGAGTTGCTCAAGCGTTTCTGGCGTGTTTGCATAAACCTTTCTTTTCAGATATCTCCCACTAAAGCTTATTCGATTAAATTTTGTTCGATTAAACCTTATTCGGTTAAAGCTCAGTCGATTAATTGAGGAATGAAGGTGCTGTTGTTAAAATCAAAGCGATCGAAGTATTTCTGGTTTGTTTGCATAAACCTCGCTTTTCAAATATTCCCACAAAAAGAAGTCCGGAGCAGTCAAATCAGGTGATCGTGGAGGTCAATCAACATCACCATTTCTGGAAATAACTTGTTATAGAAAGAGGTCTCACAGTAATTCCATTGTAATCCTGGCTATATGCAATGTGGCACCGTCTTGTTGATATCACATGGTAAGCAAGCCCAAAGTTGTGGCGTTAAAAAGTTGTCAATCATTTCACGTTATCGCTCCACAGTCACAGTTACCCTTACGCCGTCTTTATTTTAAAGCAGTAAGGTCCAATATTTCCTGCTGACCAAACTCAGCTCCAGACTGTCACTTTTATTGGATACAAAGGTGACTGTTGAATAACTTGAGAGTTTCCTATTCCGCTATAACGAAATATTCTCTTTATTTACACATTCATTCAAATGAAAATGTGTCTCGTCACTCATTATGATGTTTTTAATGAAAATCGGAGTTGTCATGGGCGAGCTGTAACATCCTATTGGTATCTGTACGGCGGCGTTAACGGTCTTGTAGAAGAAGCTCTTGTGTCAACTGAATATTATATAGAAACAAAGGCAAATCCTTGTGCAAAACTGTAGTCAAAGTTGTTCTGTGAAGACCAACCTCCTGAGCATGGCTTCGAATTGAGGTTGATGGATTGTTTTTAACACTTTTTTGAGTGGCAGTAATGTTTTCAGCCGATCCTGTCACCTACGGCCCCCCTTTCTACGAAATCTTTTGCTACACGGTAAATAGTGTGTTTTGTTGGCACATTGTTTCTCCCAAAAATTTCACATAACTTTCTCATCGTCCTAGCAATCGACGATTGATTGTGATAAAATATATTAACGGTTAAAACAAGTTGAATTATCGAATATTTTTCCATAATAAATTTGCCATGTATCTACTTCACCACTGCCAAATATGAACTGTCAAAACTAATTTTTGCCAAAATGGCGGCAAAATAAAATAGTATACCTTCCCATCCCGGACATTCTGTGTAAAATAGCAATTCGAAATTCAAATCGTTTGTATTCGAGCACTTAAATCGCAAAATTGTGTTTTTCTAGATTTTATGCGAACATGCCTAAAATTATAAAGAGATAATTATCACTGAAAAGGTAAGCGAAATCACCTATAACTTCTATTCAACAAATCTTATGAATACAAAACAAAAACAACGAGATGGTAGAATAAAATTCCAGGAAATAAAATTAACAATCAGAAAATAAAAACAACTAACACAGAACAAGAAGACATACAATCAAGCAAGAACACTTACAGTGGTTTCATAAGGACAATTATGTTGTCCGAAAATGTCACGATTTTTACGAAATATAACTTTAATGGAACCACTATTTTCGCAGTGGATTTTAATTATTTTAATGTGATTTTTATGCGAAATTGAACTCATTGTAACAATTGCCAATGCATTTACTAAGAATATGTCAAAAAACTAAATGTCAAAACTATCATGTTGTCACAATTGAAAAACAAATGTTTCGTTGAAAATCCCCGATATAAAGTTAAGATCTCTGAACAATAGAGTATGTACTTTTTATGGGTCACAACTATCTCGAATGATAGTTTATCTTTTCTAGATGTGCGGCCTTTTTTTGATTAACTTACCCCAAGAAAACATAATCGTCACTGTTATGGTAGACCACTTTCTTTATCAAACTTTCAATTCTATATACTCTTTTGCAGATGACAGCACCATGTGTCATTCGCATTCATTTAGTAATAAATCGAACCGGTTGGCGGTGACTGTTAAAAGGCAGAACATGAATGATACGCTAAATCAGGATGTCGCGGCGATCTTCGAAATGGGGTCGTGCGAATAGAGTCGATTTTAATGCCCGTAAGACGCAATGTTGCATGCTTAAGCATAGATCTGTGTTGGAGAATGATGCTGTAGTTGTTACTACGTGTGATGTAGGTATTGTGGAATCGGAAGCTCTCGATGTTCTTGACATGAAAATTCAGTATGATATTCGATGGACTAAACACATTTTTAGGTTTCAAAAGAAGCTTTCATGTTCCTCGGTTTTCTAAAACAGTGTCAGAGATACTTCACTCCATCCGACCTTTATAGTATTTATATCACCTATATCGGTCCAAAAATTAAATACAACTCTCATGTATGGACCGGCGTCCCAAAGTCTATTTTGGAGTTACTCGACCATGTACAGGAAAGAACCAAGAGACTTATTGGGGACAGTAGTGTTTCCAACTCTATTGATTCTCTGGAGCATCGAGGCAATGTGGGTTGTATTACACTGTTTTATCGTTACGCTCTAACGAAATTCGCACGCGTTGGAGTTACTCGACCGTGTACAGGAGAGAGCCAAGAGACTTGTTAGGGACAGTAGTGCATCCAACTCTATTGATTCTCTAAAGCATCGACGGAATGTTTAATGTATTTCACTACTTTCGCACGTTTTCGCGTTTAACTCGATTTTCGTTGAGAGCGCATCCACTTGTGATTGATTTTCTAGTGAGTCGCATTCCAGAGAAAATTCGTTTTTTAATAGAACAGTCCGTATGTGAGATAAAGTTCCTGCAGAGGTGGAAAGTACAAACTGAATGTCCGCAAACACTACTCCCTGTTTCCTTTCAAGTGCCTCGGTTTTCTAAAACGGTGTAAGAGATACTTCACTCATTCCGAAGATCGTACTATTTATACCACCTATTTTCGTTCAAAGATGAACTACAACTCTCATATATACAAAATTGTTTTGGAGTTGCTCAAGCGCGTACAGGAGAGAGCCAAGAGACTTATTGGGGACAGTAGCGTATCCAACCCTATTGATTCCCTAGAGCATCGCTACAATGTAGGTTGTATTTCACTGTTTTATCGTTACTATAAATGGTAAGTACTCTAACGAATTTAGGGAACTTGTTTTCGAAACTCGCACGTTTTTGTGTTTGATCCGATTTTCGTTGAGAGCACATCCATTTGTGGTTGATTGGCCAGTGAATCGCACTATGCATTACAGGGAAAATTCGTTTATTAGCAGAAGAGTTCGTATGTGAAATAAACTCACTGCAGAGGTCTCTCCTGTCCTGTGTAGAAAAATTCAAATCGAATGTCCACAAACACTACTCCCTCTTTCCTCCTCCCCACGACCCAATTTTCAAGTTCTGGTACAATGTATAGCATAAGTGAAGGTCATGCCCTGAGTATTGATCCGAACGGAAAAAACAGGATGCGTCACATAAAATATTTTTGTAAAATTATTATTTCCCTTTTAATGTTATGAAATAAAAACTTATTTATGTTAAGAGAAATATCATGTGTATCGCCACTAATAATTTTTTAAACGAATTAAAAATTTTCCCTAAAAGTTGTTCCAAATGCATTTGATTTTTTTTTTCTTAAAAAAAAACTTTCTTGAAAGACTTTCTAAACTGCTGTCGTACTTAATGCTGCTTTTTCTATCTATAAAATTATCTGGTATGTATTTTTGAAGAGCCAATTACTTAAGCTCGTTGTTGTTGTTGCTGAGTCTATTTCTGTTGCATATTGTTAGGGTGCGGGGGGTATTTATTCAAGTAATAGAAATGTATTCAAGTCGTGTGTTACCTTAACGTTAGCTGTTGTTACAGGCATTAAACGCAATCACCAGTTGGTCAAATATTTTATATGTATTTATGTATGTATGTATTTATGTATGTATTTATGTTTTGTTGTTGTGATGTGCTCATTTATTCGAAATGCTGTTTATTCATTCTTATTTCATTTCGACTTTGACTTCACAATTTCTGAAGGTTGTTTTTGTTGCTGTTGTTTTTTTTTTTTGTTCATTTCACATGCCACAGTTTAATTTCCTTATTTTTCGTTTTCTTTTTTTTTTGTTTGTATTCCTGACAAGTCACTTCGTCCATTTATTTCCAGAGTCATTGTGTTTGCATAGTTTTTGGCTTTTAACAAAAACCACATTGAGAAATTTCTTATTTAAAAAAGGTAAGGAAAATTTTGAAATAAAAAAAAAATCTAAAAACAATATCTCATATCTCTTTTAGCTAATAAATTAAAAATCTTTTTTTTGAAGGGGGTTTCTTTTTAAATGATAAAGATTTTTAAAAATGATTTTAGTTGAAAATTTATTACAAAGACTTTTATAGATTTTACATTTCATTGTTTTGGCTTAAATTCATACATCGTTTCATTCATGTGTTATTCTTTTATATTTTTAACAAAAAAAATTAATCTTTTTTCCATTTCAACCCACAACAATAATTTATTACTATAGAATTTTATATTCGTAATTTTTGAAGAGTTTTGCTTCTTCAAGGGTATTCAAGTACAAGTGCATGCATTATACTCGTAACAAGTTTTAAAATTAGGCATTAAATTTCCAAAAAAAAAATGCTGAAAATTGATGGGACTAAAAATTAACACAACTTTTTTCTTAATTATATTCAAATAATATTGCCAGACTTCAGACATTCATGTCGCACTGAAACCCCTTTATTCGAGAATAGAATTTCATCCTGTAGTATTTTTGTGTTAAACAGAACGAAAAACAGGGTAGCACAGGATTAGTACTGGAGAACTTAAGTAAAGTTGCCGAGTCATGAGTTCAAATCCTAACAAGGCAAACTTAAGTATAAACAAATAATAATTCCCGACTAGCAGTTGATAAATGGCTGAAAATGTTAGTTAATGTATTCTTACAAAGATGATTTGTTTATGTTTTAAAAGAAAATAATTATCAGTAAAAAACAAAAAAAAAGTAAACGAAATGACCTATTGTGTATTTTACAAACAGCATAATTTTCTAAGAAATCTTATACACACAAAACAACACCAATATGCTTAAAATAAATTCTATGAAATAAGCTAAACAACAGAAAACAAAAACAACTAATACAGAACAAAAATAAAAGACACAGCCAAACAGGCGCCAACACTGAATAATGATGCTGCGATGCTGCTAAAGTAGAATATTCTTGTATATGTGAAAACCTCTTAAAATAGATATACGAGTATAAGCACCACCTGCTGGCAAAAAAAAATTAATTCAAGTTGAAACATCAAACAAAACAATAAAGCATATTTTTAGGCATTATGAAGGTGAATATTACTATTGTGTTTATTTTGTGTTTAAAATCGTTTAATTTAATTTAAAACTTTAAAATGCTGTATTATTATTTTAAAATAATAGAACTCAATATAGCACAACGTTTATTAAAAGCAATAAACCTAACAGTATTTCAAAGGTAAAACAAAGTTTACAGCATTAATAAAAATCTTTAAGTAGTAATGTTAATGAAGGCCGCTATATATTTTAGTATCACAAGAGATACCTAAATTTTATTCATAGCAAAATTATAATATCGTTATGCAAAACTTTAAAAAAGCCTTAATTCTAGATAAAACTAAAAAGTTGTCGCGTCTAATTTGGCTAAACTGCTTAAATAATAAAATAGAATATAAGTTCATTTAGCTGGCTAGGGAACTCTGCATGAATTGTATGTTAGAATTTTAGCGGAAAAAAATTGTTGTAAACATATGAAACTGCCATAGTGCCTGCAAATTTTATACATAGGCGATTTAAAACGACAAGAATATTGTAATAAGTATAAATCTGGCAACCCGCTGTACAATTTTCTTTTAAATTTGTATTTATGAACTTGCGGCTATAAGCAATTTAATGTTTAGTTTTTTTTATAAAATTTTTAATTATGAAAAGCAATTTTTTTATTGTTTTTATTTGAGCCTTTTTTCTTTCGTTAATAAATAAATATTTATCTTTATAAAGGTATTTTTTATTTAAATTTAACAATACATTTTTTCAATATTTCGCTTTCCTTTGGAAGGCTTTCTCAGGAAATTAATTTTTATAAGATAAAAAATTATTCACAATTTGAAAAAATTTTTGAAAATTTAATTTAGTTTTATTGTTTTTAAATTTAATTTTGATTAAAAAACACCTGTATAAAGATAAATACTTATTTATTATAAGCAGCAATTTTAACTTCTCTAAAATTTGGCTAAAGTTTCCGTCGTTTTTCTACTATATCTAATTCGATTAAACCTAACTCGATTGCACCTAACTCGATTAAACCTTATTCGAAAACATACAGTTCGCGTAAACCTTATTTGATTAAATTTTATTCGATTAAAAATTATTCGATTAAATTTTATTCGATTAAAAATTATTCGATTAAATCTTATTCGATTATATCTTATTCGATTAAACCTAGTTCGAAAAAAACCTTATTCGATTAAATCTTATTTGATGAAAACTTGTTTTATTACACCTTATTCGGTTGCACACATCAGGCATTATTTGGCTTCATACTCATGTACAGCTGCCGTAAGCTGGTTTTTTATTACTGTACAGGTGCTTTGTTGACCCTGGCGTAATTATAAAGCAAACAATTCTTTACTGACAGTGATGTGGGCTTAGAGTCGTTGCCTTGATTAAACTTAAAATTATCAGCAATACCCAGCGTGCGCGCACTTTTCTTAATATTAGTTTTTAAAATGTCAAGACGTATGATCTTCCCTTCTATAAACTTAAGGTTCCCGATACTTACAACTATCATGTAGTTCTACAGCATCGCCGATAAGCCACCATGCTTCCCTGTGCTCTTAGAGTTTTTTTTTTCTCCCAAATGCTTTACTGTGCTTACGCCCGCCATTGGAATCAAACAAATAAAGAACCCGCAATATGTTAAAGTGTTAATAGTAAAAGCCAAGATAACAAGGCATATACATTTTACCGTGTTCTAAAACGATAAATCGTTTGATATGTATGTCCTCTCCTGCAACATCAAGCGAGTTAGGATGCCTTTCCTTTTTAATATAAACCAAGAAATTATGAAAAATTCCTCTTCCCCATTCTTTGTGCTATTTTACTTATCGACTTTAATATTTTAGTTGAAAATTAAATTTTAGAATCTTGTGATAACTAACAAAAATAAAACTAAAAGAATATTTTCCACTTTCTCTTCTTTGTATTCTTTAATTTTTTTTTTATTAAGTCGTGAAATACAATTTTGCAGCAATAAAAAACAACAACAACAGCATCACATCAAAAAGCTTTGGGTGAATTACAACAATAACTAGAGTACCATTGACAACAGCATATGCTACGCGACACAATTGTTAGCATAGAGTAAAGCGTATTTTTGTTATATTTCCCATATTTAAAAAGAAAACTGCAATTTTTTAACCTGTTGCTATGCAGAGATGGATAGTTTAGCAGTATTGAAAAATATATTAAAAGTATATGTTATGGCATTAGAAATGCAAGCAAAACATATATTTATTATCTTATATATACAAAATGTATTCTATTAATTTGGGTGATTATACGAGGGGTACCTAGAAACATTTTTTAAAATATATAAAATTTTTTATGTAATTTCTTCTAAAATTTTTTCAAAATAAGAATGGTATTTTTTAATTTGAATGATTATACGAGGGGCAGTTACAAAAAAAATTTCCTTAAAGTAACAATTTTTTTATATAATTTTTTTTATTTAATTATTCAACATGATGAACTGTGTATTTTGTTTATCATCATAAAACATTTTTTGTATTGCTTGGTGGCTTTTACTAAATGAGACTTTCGCCGAACCACAAACTAGGGCTTCATATAACTCGACCATTATTCCCTAAAAAAAATCGATGAATTAATTTCATTATTCTCTCAAACGAAAAACAAAAACGAATGTGAAAATAGTACCCAATAATTATTAATATATAAAGGGATATGATACGATACGATAAATCATTTTGGTTTTCATTCTAACTATTCTAAAAGACTTAATTATACAATTATAAGTGCCTATCAATGACACGTTTAAGGGTCAGCAGCAGTAATTTTAGAAAAAAATGTAGATACTAAGAAAAGTATAAAAGCTTAGAAAGCATAGCTAAATAAAGCAATTCTAAAAAGAGGGAGTTGACGAAGCTTAAATTTAAGAGCTCTTCAGATAGGAACTTTAGAAGATACTTTTATAATAAATTTTTATTTATGTTCTTTTATTTATTTTTTATTAATTATACTTAGTTAAGATAAATTTCATTTATCAGTGTTATTATAACAAGTTACTTTTTAGAAAAAAGTACTTTTTTATAGGTACTTTTTTAAAAGGTACTTTTTTAACATGTACTTTTCTAAGGGTTTTGTTTTTTTTTTTTTTGCTAAAAGGGAACGCTTACAAAACGAGCTTTTCTGCAAAAATTTAATTTTTATATAGGATAATTACTGGAAGCTTATACCTCTGAAAAGGTACTTTTAATCAAATTTATTTTACAAGAAAAATTACATTTTTTTAAACTTAAACTTATATATGGTTTTAAAGATTAGGTAACACACTTCGAGTAAGAAAACTCTTAAAGAAAACATAAAATAATTTAAAAAGTAGAAAGTTGCCGTGGTATAAATTAAAAAGCTTTTTGAAAAGGACTATTGAAGATTTTTTTAAAATAAATTTATATTTATTTCTTTACTTTATTATTTATTAACGTTAGTTACTTAAATTATATTTTATTTATCAGTGTTATTACAACAAGCTACTTTTTAGAAAAAAGTACTTTTTCGTAGGTACTTTTTTAAGGGTTTTGTTTTTTTGCTAAAAGGGACCGTTTATAAAAATGGCTTTTCTGCAGAAATGCAATTTTTATATAGAATAACTTCTGAGCGCTTATGCCTCTGAAAAAGTACTTTTGATTAAATTTACTTACCAAGAAAAAATACATTTTTTTGAATTAACTTGAATATTGTTTTTAAGGTTAGAAAACACACTTCGAGTATTATCTCAGCAAGAAAACTCTTAAACAAAACACAAAACAAATTGAAAGGGAGGGCATTGACGAAGCATAAATTTAAGATCTCTTTGGAAAAGAATTATTGAAAATTTTTTTTAAATAAATTTTTATTTATGTACTTCACTTCATTATTTATTAATGTTATTTAGTTAAGTTTTAATTTATTTATCACTGGTTCTGTAACAAGCTATGTTTAAAAAAAGTACTTTTTTAAAGGTACTTTTTTAAAAGGTACTTTTTTAAGGGTTTTGTTGTTTTGCTTAAAGGGGCCTGAAGAGATTATTAATTTTTATATAGGAAAATTTCTGGGAACTTATATCTCTGAAAAAGTACTTTTGATCAAATTTACTTTATAAGAAAAAAAAAATTTTTAAACTAAATTGAATATGGTTTTTAAGATTAGGAAACACACTTCGAGTAGCTATTATCTCAGCAAGAAAACTCTTAAACAAAACATAAAACAGTTTTAAAAGGACGGAGTGGAAGAAGCATAAATTAAATAGTTCTTTAGAAAGGGATTATTAAAGATTTTTTTAAAAAAATTTTTATTTATTTATTTACTGTATTATTTATGAATGTTAGTTACTTAAATTATATTTTATTTATCATTGTTACTATAACAAGCTTCTTTTTTGGAAAAAGTACTTTTTTAAAGGTACTTTTTTTTGCTAAAATGAGCTTATCTGCAACAGGTTAATTTTTAAATAGAATAATTTTTGGAAACTTAAAATTAAACTTAAATTTACTTGAGAACACAAAGTAAGTTTGAGGTTAGGAAACACACTTCGATTAACTATTATCTCAGCAAGGTACTTCTATCAGCATACTCATAATGAAAGGACCACAAAAATACACAAGCTGATTTTAATAGTTAAAAAACTATTAGCATAAAAATTAAACTTTTTACAAGCAATGCATCTGGGTAAAACAAACTAAAAAGGTACTTTTTCTTAAAGTTTTTGTAGAAAATACAAACTTCAGCTATTATTTATTTTTTTTTTTAAATCTTTATTTTACAACTTTAACAAATGTTGTTTTGAGTACCATATAAACCATTTTTGGAAATTTATTTGTTACACAATGTTAAGGAACACCCTTTAAATACTAATTTTATTTAACAGCCATAAAAACAGATTTTATGCTTAAACTTTAGGTGTCTAATGAAAAATCTATGCCAGATATAAGGCTATATACATTAAAAATACCATCTTTAGGCACACCCTTTAAATTTTGAGTTTAGGTTAATGGATTTTTTTTTTGTTATAAGCAGTGAAGCTTAAGCTTTTAGCAGTTAGAGAAAATTAAAAATTTGTATCCCCTACCATCTAGGCGACTAGTTAATATGACTTGTGTTGTAAAGGGACACCCTTTATTTGTAAATTATCTAAAAATGTATTCTGAATGGCGAAAATTTATGAAAGATTTTTCTAAACGTTTCCTATGGCAAGCTGGCTCTCACTCCTATTTTAGTATTACAAACAATTTTGAATTAGTAATGTAAGTCCCATGTCTGCTGTTACGTTAAGATAAGACCTGCCTGCCACTTAAAAAAGCAGCAACGCAGAAAACAACCTTTTCATTTCAGATACAATAACATTTATCTTGTACTCCAGCTTAACAAAGTAAAGAGTTTGATTGTATGGCTTGTTATTTGTCGTTCGTTTTCCTTCAAAACTTAATTTAGTTGTTGTTTGTTATCTTCTTTGAGCGCATGCATTTGTATTAGTAGCATATGCACATGCATACTTTATAAGTATTTATGCACTCTATCTAACTGTTGCTGTTGTTGTTGCCTCTTATTCACAACTAGTTGCAATAGTGATATTTTACTCATGTGTGTGTGTGGGTGATTGTTGTTATTTTGTTGTTGCTATGCTTCAATTTGTATTTATTTTTTTTTATGAATGACATTGTTGTTTTTGTGTTGTTGATAAGTAGTGTCTGTTGTTTGATTGGCTAAGAGTTATGAGTAAAATAACGAATTTCTTTAATATAATAAAATATTTTAAAGAACTGGTGTTCTAAGGCACAATTCTGGGAGACTTTTTGGAGGCATTGAAGACGTGTGTATGTGTGTATACTTTTTACTTAATGCACTGGTTAGGTGTCTTTCTTTTGAACTTGGAAGGGCAGATGTTAAGCAGCTTTCTTTTTTCTTTTATTACGACTTCGTCATGGTACTTTGGTTCTTAGGGATCCAAGTCGATAGAAAGGGTCAGCTCTCTTGACGGTATAACCAACTCTCTGTTAAGACCTTGCCATTATCTTCCTCGCTCTATTGTGGGTGCATTTGTATAAGACGTATATATAACATATGCATTAACACCACTCATATCTAAAATGTGGTAAAATCAGAACTTTGGCATTTTTTTTCGTCCTCTTCATCACGTCGGCTTCATTGGTTTATGGATCAATTATAGCTGAATGGTGCATTGATTAGATCAATAAAATTGCTTTGTAATGTTTTGCAACGTTGTAACGATACGGTTTCGCTGGTTGCTGGGGTATGCTCAACGGCGTCCAGGGATCGTGTCGTGCCAACGTTGAATTAAAAGGCAGCTGGTTGATTCGGTATAAATCCTCAGCCTTTATTTGTCACTAATCTTCTTAATGGCAGCTCACCTTCTATGCTCCATGTGTCGTGCAATGGTGTGCGGAGGTATCTCTGGGCTAAGTACCCCATATCCACAGTTAATGGACGAGGGAAATAGTCAGATGAGCGAAATTTGTGCAGGGTAATAACCACTAGAACACAATTTAATGCTGCTCTGGTCACTCCCAGTAGCGACTGTGGGCACAAACCAGGCTGGGTAAACACCACTGCCAAGGTTGTGATCTCACTGGTGCCATGTTGGTCAGTACCACAAGATAATAGTAAGTGTACGAGGAAAATAACCAGAAACGCCGACAATTGCGCCGGGTAATAATTACTAGAACACAATTTAACGCTGCTCTGGTTACTTCCAGTAGCGACTGTAGGCACAAACAAGGCTGCGTAAACAGCACTGCCTAATTTGTGACTTCTCAGTATTAGCTTGTTATCTGTCGGCCGGCTGTCCAACAACTGGACTTTTGTTCATAAAATTCTTCTTTACATAGTTATTTGCCGCCGCACACAAATACACATACACACATAAACCACCGCCACAGCTGATATATAAAACTGCGTTCATTATCACGCGCCAGTTGTACCCTCACGTAAAGATGGCGCTGCACAGTAAGCTGCCGTTAAAGTTAAAATAAAAATTTCACCATTTATAAATCTAATTATAAAATATAAAATAAAAATAATTTTAAAATAAAATAACATGAGTATATATAGAATAGAATGATAATCCAATCGACCTTGCTTGTATCGCTAAAAACGAGCATTGGGACTTTTAGTGTTACAACGTTCGAACGAGAGTAAAATCTTTGATAAAGCCCTGCAGACTTGTTCCGCACAGTCGAATTTTTGATGCCTAAAATGACGGTGGTATATATCGTTTGTTTTATTTTTCTTAGTGTACCAATATATGTTAGTCATCGTTCCAAATATTTTCAACAGAGCCGAACCAATTATCGCAAAACCGATAACATCAACATAAAGATAAGCTTCCAAATATATATGGTGCTTTAGATTTTTCTATAAACCTTTCAAAGAATTCAGAAATAGCTGTAAGGGGGTCCTCCAGAATTCGCAACCATCTGGTTTCCATGTCCTCAAGCCGAAGAGCTATGAGAAAATACAAAATTCGATTTTAAGATAGCTCACTTCAAAAAATATCACGCCCCGTCCCATCTGTCGTAAAAAGAAAGTTTATATTGCGATTAGACTTGTAAAACAGGATATCGAAAATTCCCTTTATATCAATCAAATCTGCATTACACTTCTTATCTATCCTGCTGAGCTTTTGATTGGTATAAACGACAATTTTTTCTAACATTTCAGAATCGTTAAGCTCAGATCATAACCTAGCAGGATATCAACCCTTCTCTTTCCTGCTGATGTACATGTAGGATTATATTGCGATGTAATGATCTACAAGATCTTAGTACAGGTTTGGAAGTCCTTCACCTGCATCCATTTTAATCATAATAGGTGCCCCTGTAGGCTAGTAGGTAGTGTACTAGCTTATCATATGGGGGTTGTGGGTTCGATTCCCAACGAAGACCTTGGTTTTTTTTCACTACAAAAATAAAAACCAAAAAAAAAAGATTTTCTGCACACTGGATTTTCTGTGCATTGGTACCCCACAATTACTCAACTGAAAAGGGCA
Source organism: Trichopoda pennipes (assembly GCA_030448955.1). NCBI lineage: Eukaryota > Metazoa > Arthropoda > Insecta > Diptera > Tachinidae > Trichopoda > Trichopoda pennipes. Next base: position 1,402,061 of record JASKUP010000056.1, on the reverse strand, counting down.
TCGTCTTGGTTCCTGTCCTTATTGTCTCCACTAACTAAAACTGCTATTTATCACTCTACTACAGGCTTATTATACGTGAGAAAAGACTCGCTACTACCTACTAGCCCCTGTAGGCTAGTAGGTAAGTGTACTAGCTTGTCAGTATGGGGGTTGTGGGTTCGATTCCCTTGGTTTTTTTTCACTACAAAAATAAAAATTGACGGTGGGGCTGCTCAGCAATGAAGGCATAGTCACTGGTCGCTGTGCTGTCTTTATACGGCAGTTAATTTCCGAATATCCTTCTACTTTCACCACCTGTTTCATCTCTTCTCTATCCCTTTCCTAAAGAATATAGCACGGTACTTGACTAAATAGGCATTGTTACCTGAAGTGCTACTTCTCTTTCAAAAAAAAAAAAAACAAAAAAAATATAATGATTAATTGTTAGCAGAAGGATTAAGCGAAGGAATTTCGTCATATAAATTTTTCGTTTGTTTTTTTTCAATTTATTTTGCGACACATCTAATGAATCCTGCTTTTTCTTCAGACTGCTTTGAGCCTGCATCATGTTCACTGAGGAGGTGAAAATTCGGGTTGGCAATCTGGTCATCACAATCACTAAAATGTTGCATTTCTTTGTCCAACCAGTTTTGTAGAATTTCTACATGACGAGGAATATACGAATCCTGCTGTCCTCGTCTCTTATGCCCGATTCCTGAAGTACTTGGGTCCGACATCTAAAAGAAAAGCAACTAAATAATATAAAAAATCGTAAATTATTAACGTTACGTGACACCAGACTACTGTGAACATGCTCACAAATTCTACAAACAGTCCTCGAAAAACCATGCATCAATCAATGATGCAGATTGTGCTCAGCAGGGCTTATCGACGCAAATAATAGGCCAAAATTGAGTTGTTAGCATCTCGCGATAATGTGATCCATTGACAGTTACCTTATTTCCAGCGTCATCTTTGAAAAAAAAATGGTCCAATCGCGCCTCCAGATAACAAAGCACACCATAGAGTGACATGTGGATTATGCAAAGGCTTTCCAATAATTGCTCTAGAATTTTTAGAAGCTCATATGCGGTAATTTTGCTTGTGGGCAAGCCTTGGCATGTGGAAATGGGCTTCATCTGAAAAAAAGATTTTTTCAGAAAAACCAGTCGTTTGTTTCTAAATTAATTGAGCGTATCTATGATGATGATGTTAAAGGTCGGCCATTTTCACTGCCTGTACAACTTAAACCTTGTAAGGCTTCAAAGTCAAATCCTTAAAGAAAATTCGCTATTTGGTTGCTTTGGATAATCCCAATTGTTGAGAACGTCGAGAAATTGACAAATTTGGGTCTGCTAAAATACTGTGGCCCACGGCTGCGATGTTTTCAATTGAACGGCCCAGTCGAACATGCGATGGTGTTTGTACACTTAGTGTGGAGCCTATCGATTTAAATTTAACGACCAAATTCCTAATAGCGGTCTCAGAAGGACAATTATTTTGTCCGAAAATATCACGATTTTTACGAAATGTAACTTTAACAGAACCACCCGTTTTAAATATGGATTTTAATTATTTTAATGTGATTTTCATGCGAAAATAAATTCATACTACGAATATGTCAAAAAACTAAATGTCAAAATTATCATGTTGCTGGTGCTGCCACAGTTGAAAAACAAATTTCTATATTATAGACTACGCTGCTGGAATAACCCCGATAATACAAAACCAGGACTACTTTAGATCTTCGACTTAATTTTGAACTTTATATCCAAAAAGAACTTTTAGCAAGATTTCAAGCACAAAAGTGAGGTTAGGAAAAAATTTCGAAAAAACCTGACGCCACTCAAAAGAGTGAAAAGTATTATTTATAATTTTTTTTTAAAGAATTTTGTTTTATTTTTGTTTTGCTGTAATTTACAGTGGTGTAAAAAATTTTATTTTTTCAGATTTTTGATTTAAAAATTCAGCGTTTTTTATTCAAAATTCAAGCAGCTTTAAAAAATATTATTTTTAGATTTATTGCGCCTTGTTTTCTGCTTAAAAATTTCTTTTATCTTTTCCTTATTTACATTTACATTTCCATTACATACATTTTTGTAATGGATTTTATTTTTAATTTATTTGAAGACTTTTGAAGTGTTAAAGGATTTTTTGTTTGAAATCAACCAAAAGAAATGTCGATTTGCGGTTTATGTTGCAGGAAAAAATCTAGTTTTTACATTAAATCTGTTCTTTTGTTTTGTTCTGATTTTTTGTTTGACACATAGACAATTCAATTTATAAGTTTTTTTTTCTTTTTCATATTAAATTTATCCTTTTTATTATTTATCTGTAAAACCATTTGATTTTTTTCCTAAACCTCCCCCGGTGAATTGAACGCTGTTTATTCTCTTGAAAATGGCGCTTAATTTAAAAATAAAAAAAAACGCCATTTTCAAGCAACATTTATTCAAACAGCAAATGATTTTTGTTTTGAATCTATTTGATTTCTTTCTTCCTACGCTACCTTCTCATATCAAACTTTAGATGTAAGCAGCAGTCGTTTATGCTCTGCTGACTTTTAATAGTCTCAAATGTAATTTAACTCTTCATGCATTCCTCTTTAAGAATTGTTCACACACGGGTTGGGTATACTCCACAATATACTTACACATTAATACTTACATGCCTCCATACACACATACATATTTTGTCTATAGCTAAAGGCATTAGGTTCATTCATTTATTAGAAAACGAAAAAAAAAAATAAATAAATAAAACAGAAAAAAAATGTCTCCTTGACAACTGTTGCTGCTGATACTCTAAAATTTATCCAGCCGTGGCCTTACAATCGCTGGTTTCATTTCCATTTGTTTGTATTTTTGTTTTGGTTTTTTTCATTTTTGTTTTTGCTGTGTATTTTAATTGTTCGCTAACAATTTAAGGGATCACTAAAATGCTAAAAAATTCTTTTATTTGTTAAAAAAAGAAAATTTTTTTCGCAAGCTTTACAATCCTATAAAATATTAAACAGAATAATCCTAAAGGTCTTACTTTTTAGCAAACATAGTAATCGAAAAATTATTTTAAGCGATCCGCTCCTTATCGGAGAAAAAAAGGCCAACGCTACAATTTTTATATAGAAGTTTTACTAAATTTTTCCTTAATGATGAATTTAAAGGATGGTTTCAGTAATTCCCCTTTCTTATTAACCAAATGAGAATTGCCAGCAAAATAAAAAAAAACTTGCACATATTAGAGTTTAGCCCTGTTCTACGGCTACAGTGATCACGAAATTATTATTAGCAATAAATTTTCTTTAGAGAATTATTATTAGCCATAATATTTCTACAAAAGAAAGTCATTAAACACAATTCTCTAGAGAAGTTTATAATTTGTGTATATAAAAATTTCATCGGTCATAATTTTTCTATAGAAAATTATTATGGGTCAAAATTTTTCTATAGAAAATTATCATAAGAAATAATTTTTCTATAGAAAATTATCATAAGAAATAATCTTTCTATAAAAAATTATCATAAGAAATAATGTTTCTATAGAAAATTATCATTAGAGATAATGTTTCTATAGAAAATTATCACTAGAAATAATTTTTCTATAGAAAATTATCTTTAGATATAATTTTTCTTTAGAAAATTATCTTTAGATATAATTTTTCTATAGAAAATTATCATTAGAAATAATTTTTCTATAGAAAATTATCATTAGAAATAATTTTTCTATTGAAAATTACCATTAGAAATAATTTTTCTATAGCAAATTATCATTAGAAATAATTTTTCAAAAGAAAATTGTCATTGTAAATAATTTTTCTATAGAAAATTATCATTAGAGATAATGTTTCAATAGAAAATTATCATTAGAAATAATGTTTCTATAAAAAATTATCATTAGAAATAATTTTTCTATAGAAAATTATTATTAGAAATAATTTTTCTATAGGAAATTATCATTATAAATAATTTTTCTATAGAAAATTATCATCAGTCATAATTTTTCTATAGAAAATTATTATCGGTCATAACTTTCTATAGAAATTTATAATTTTTCAATACAAAAATTTCTTCAATCACAATTTTTCTATAGTAAATTGCTATTAGCTTTAATTTTTCTATAGAGAATCAGTCGTAATCTTTCCATAGAAGATTACCAGTAGTTATGATTTATCTATCAGCACATACGATTTTTATATAGAAAATTATTAGCAGTTATGATATTTTTATAGAAATTTATAATTATATTGAAAATTATAATTAGTTATAATTTTTGTATAGGAATTTAACAGTAGTCATAACTTCCTATAGCAATTTATAAATTTTCTATACAAAAATTTCATCTGTTACAATTTTTCTATAGTAAATTATTATTACAAATAATTTTTCTATAGAAAATTATCATTAGAAATAATTTTTCTATAGAAAATTATCATTAGAAATAATTTTTCTATAGAAAATTATCATTAGAAATAATTTTTCTATCAAAACTTATCATCCGTTATAATTTTTCTATAGAAAACTATCATCGGTAATAATTTTTCCATAGAAAATTATCATCAGAAATAATTCTTCTATAGAAAATTATTATCATTTTCTATACATTTTTCTATAGAAAATTATCATTAGAAATAATTTTTCTATAGAAAATTATCATTAGAAATAATTTTTCTATAGAAAATTATCATTAGAAATAATTTTTCTATAAAAATTATCTTTAGAAATAATTTTTCATCTGTCACAATTTTTCTATAGTAAATTACCATCACTTGTAATTTTTCTATACAAAATAATCATCGGTTTTGTTTTTTTTTATTTGTTTTAAGTTTTAAAAATTAATTCAGCTGTAAGCTACCTTTAAGTGTGAAGAATAAGCATTATATAAATAGAAACAAGTGTAGGAATTTACGTATTAATATAATTATAAAAATTAAATGGCGTGACTCATTACGTTATTCTATATTAAAAAATGCAAAAGCAAAACATCTTTATCTACGTTAAGTATAATTATAACTGAATATAACTATAGAACTATAAAAATGAAGCGATGTAACAATTAGCTATTAACGTAACGATTGCGTTAATATTTATATTTTCACTATTTAAGTAGTGTATCACAATTCTTTACGTAGTTTCTTAAAAAAAATCACGTTTGGTATCATAATAAGTAAGGAATAACGCAATACTTTATGTTTCTCCATTGATAACGTATTGCTACGTAACGCCATAAGTTTTTTTCTACTTGTGATATAAGTATAAAGCGAGAATTTCGTAACTATTTACATTACCGAAGCGTGAAAAAACATATATTTAAATATTTATATATTTTCTTACTTGTTTAAATATCAAGTGACGTAACAGTTAACCATTAAAGAAACACTTAATCATATTTATATCTTCCCAATTTAAGTACAGTTTTGCAATTCTTTACGTAGTCTAATTTACAAAAAAATTATGCAATTTTTATTGTTCGTTTGGTATAATAATAAGTAAGGATGTAGTAATTTACGTTTCTCCGTGGAAAACAAAAAATAACGTAACTTATAAACTGTTTTCTACTTGAAATATTATTTATATTTACTTTACTGCAGTTTTAAAAACACTTAATTAAATCTATATATCTTTTCAGTTTATGTCAATATGTGTATATCCCTATTTAAATAAAGTGGCGCAACTCTTTACGTAGTTTGATTAAAAGAAAATGGCACAAATCCTCCTTTGGTATAATAGTGAGTATGGAATAATATAACACTATATGTTTCTTCATTTGCAATGACGTAACTCTGTGGGTTTAGAGGAATAAAGCTAGAATTACGTATCTAGTTACGTTACTGCAGCTTTAAAAAACTCTTACTGAAATCTGTTCATCTTTTCTTGCTTAAGTTAATATCAAGTGATATAACACTTAACCATTAAAGAAACGATTGTGTCAATATTTATATCTTAATTAGTTAAATAGAGTATCGCAACTCCTTACGTAGTTTCATTAAAAAAAAATTGTGTAAACTGTCTTTTCATATTTTACATTATGCCATTTGTAACGAACAATGACGTAACTCTAAGGGGTTTTCTCTACATATAAAATAAGTATAAAGCTAGAATTACGTAACAATTTACGTTAACTTAGTAAGAGATTTGCTTAAATCTGTACATCTTTGCTTGCTTAAATAGCGTAACGTATACTTTAAAATTTATATCACTATTTTAATAGAACAAAATAATTTTTTACGTGTTATCCCATTTAATCGTCCTAATTATGTACGTTAACTAATAAATAATTAAAATTCACTAGAACAAAATTAGTACAATTTTATTTTCCTCGAATTGTTGAATTGTTTTCCCTCTAGATTGATTACAATGAAGAGAAAAATTCTTCTAAACAAATGCTTCAAATCTCTGCCACTGCTATAGCTTTAGTACACATGAAAGCATAAATATTTATACAGCACATGTTGCATACTTTTAGGAATTTGTGTAGACTTAATATTGGCTAAGAGTAAAACACATGGGAGTACTTTTATATCAGTGAAGGAAGCTATCATTGTATTTTTTCAAAAGAAACATACAAAAAAGTTTGTTATTTTCTTTACAAACAACAAAGTTTCGCAAGCAAAAAAAGAAAAGAAATAGTGTAAAAAAATTAATTTAAAGTAACACAACAGCAAATGGAGTAAGTAAAGTACGAGTAGAGTAAAATAAAGTAAAGTTTAAATGGAGTAATAAAGCATGACATTTAAATGACGGTTAATTATGAGAAATGTTTGCAGCTTTTTAATTTTTCATTATAAAACGTCTTAAGAAGCTGGTTATCGTCTGTAAGTAGCATAGAACAGCACAAAGTCAGGTTATTAAGGGTAAAAACTTAAAAGTGTAAATGATTTTTAAAAATCAAAAGTCACGTAAGTAAGAAGAAGAAGAAAGTTTCAACGGTGATTATTTAAGCCAGGAAGAAAATTATACAAGATTTAAAGGAAAAGATGGAAAACTTTTTGTTTAAAGTTTGCCTTGTTGATCTTCAGTCCAATGCAGGCATATTAAACTTCAAAAATTATATTTTGAAAAGAGTTGTTTTACCTTTAGTAAAAATAGTTTTAATTTAAAAGATTTTAAAAAAATCTGTTATGGCTTCTCAGTTCGGGCCTTTTAAAAGCTCCTTCCTTGCTTCTCTATCTCAATTTGGAAATCATTAGCCGACTGCACTGGCTTTAACTCTCAGTTCACCATTTTAGGCGCATTAAAAGTAAACGTTTTTAACTCTACACTCTCGCTAATAGTAGTGAACAGTCTTGGGGTCGAGTGTTATAGCAACAGATGAATTTAGGACAGCTACTTCTTGTATGATAGCGTGCACAATATAAACCAACTCAATATCACCACTTGAATAAGAAGAACTTTTAAAGCTATTATTGCAGTTATAGTTAAAAAAATATCAGTATCTCCTTTCTATAACTTTCGTGAGAAATTTCTCACATAAAAATTTCTTGATTTATACACCATGAGCTGAAGTAATTCGCCATTATTTTTTTTTATTTTAAATTATAAAGACTAATATAACCTCTAGCTGTAGTTATAACTAAAAAAATATCAGTGTCTCGTTTTTATAACTTTAGTGAGAAATTTCTCACATCAAAATTTTGCAGTTATCTGGACTTACACACTATGAACTGAAGTAATTCGTCGTTATTTTTTGTTATTTCAAGTTATAACAAAAAAAATATAAGTATTTCACTTCTACAACTTAAGTGAGAATTTTCTCACATAAAAATTTTGCAGTTATCTTGATTCATACAGCACGAGCTGAAGTAATTTATCATTATTTTGTGTTATTTCATAGTAGTGTCAGTAGAAAAGAGAACGTGTAAGTTCCCCCATTTTGAATGATTCCCTCAGTAATGCTTTTGGAAATAAAATCACAAGTCTTAAAATATGGCATTACAATGTTTGGCACGGCAAGCCATTTTACAAAACAAATTCACAATATTTTAAACTCGAAAAGAAAGAGGGACATGCAAGTTCCCTATCGTGAATGATTCCCATTATGACTTTTTCGTAAATTAAGTCTTAAATCCTAAAAATATGTCATCACAATGTTTCACACGGCAAGCCACTTTATAAAACAAATTCACAATATTTTAAACTTCAAAAGAAAGAGGGGCATGCAAGTTCCCTATCGTGAATGATTGCCATAGTGACTTTTTGGGAAATTAAGTCACAAATCCAAAAAATATGGCATCACAATGTTTACCACGACAAGTAATTTTATAAAACTAATTCACAATATTTTTTAATCGAAAAGAAAGAGCAGCATGCAAGTTCCCTATCGTGAATGATGCTCATTATAAATTTAGCGGTAATAAAGTCTTAAATCCTAAAAATAAGGCATCACAATGTTTAGCACGACAAGTCATTTTACGAAACTAATTCACAGTATTTTTAAATCGGAAAGCAAGGGGAGCATGCAAGTTCCTAACGTGAATGATTCTCATAATGACGGTTTTTGGAAATAAAGTCACAAATTTTAAAAAATATGTGATTACAATGTTAAGAAAGATGAACTTTATACAGGAATCTAAAAAAAAATAAATTTAAATTAAATTTATTTTTAACAATCCAAAATTTGTGTTATTATTATGTTTTCTCTTCAGGTTTCTCTTTAGGTTTCTCTTCTAAGAAATAATGCTCTTTTAAGACTTTTATTTCACTGAAATCAATTTCATTTTAACAAATTTACTTTGATTTTAGCAACCACCCTCTCGTTAAGAAAATTAATTATCAAAAAAATCATTATAAATATTTTTTTGCAAAATTTTAATTTACGTTTTACATCGTTTAAACGCCTACTTATATGCAACACAAAAATACCGTTTTAATAGCTTTTGGAAACAATTTTTTTTTTTTCGTTGAAATCTGACAAACGCTTCCATGTAACAAATAATCATTTTTATCGCATAAAGAAAATGTTATAAAAAAAGTATAAAAAAAGTATAAAAATAAGTTTTGTAGAAAAAGAAGGCGCAGATTTAAAAGAAATTTCACTCAAACTCGCTTCATGTTTTTTAAGAAAAGTTATTTCGGAACAAGAACAGATGAAGCTTCACTCACTACAGAGGCGTAATATGAAATTAGTAGTTCCGTGGGAAGTGGAAGCTGTAAGAATAACACAGTACAACACATGATTTGGGGACTCAATTCGGAGAAGTGAATGTGAAAGTAGTTGCAAAAATAAGAACTTTATGATCATTTGTTTTGTCAAGTTGGCAGCATTAATAATTTAATGGACATACGAATTTTTGGATTTTTATAATTTTTTCAATATTTTAACGCAACGTTCCACAAAATTTAGAACTATTTCAATTATTGTCAATATCCATCTTCAGTGAATATGACGCTTGTAGTTTTGGTTCTGGTTATTTTCTTTGTGCATATTCATGTTCTGCATTATCATCCGAGTTATACATAATATTCAAGGGCATGTTTTCTTTCAGTGTATCCACCAATTTCTGTGTCATCTACATTTTCGATGCTTTCATCTTCAAACTGCTTTGAACTCCACCAATAAATCTCCGCAAGCCATGTATCTTGATAGAACTTCTGTGCTTCTGCGTCCAATTCTTGAGGTAATTGTACCAAAACGGTATCAAGGCGGCATCCATTTCCACCAAATCTACCTTTAACATCATGAATGCTTTGATTTTTTAAAATAATGCAGCAACATGTCCACTCGTGTCTGTACACGCTTTTTTCTTTAAACGTCTTCAATGCCTTGTTTTAATGCGTCCCATGCATATAAAAATTTCGAATAATGATTCGAAGGCATATTTCTAAAAGATTCGCTTTTCATTAATTTTCGTATAACCGAACCCTTAAGAGTACTTATTCGTATAGAATGGATCCGATTTTTTCTCCCATTCAACATCTACAACTTTGCTTCAGACACAAAAGAGATATTCCGTAAAGTATACCGAGATATAACCATGTTTAAATATAGAAAAAGTGATAAAAATCCATCTTAAAAAATGTTGCAGTGTATAATAAAAAGCCTACAGTTGTCACCAAAAGTACGGCTTCTATAATAAAATATAAAAATCTAAACTTCCAGAACTTTCTATCATTAAGATTCAAGATTTCCATAATGAATGTGGTCATAACTTCATGCCTGCAAATTGTGGCATCGTTTGACGCATCACTTAATAGTTCGTCCACTTAAGGAAGCCTTTAGCTTTACAATTTAAAGCTGTGATATATACTACGCTCTATAGATCTCCTCATACTTTTTGTAAAGAAACTCATGGTTTTATTCTTTAGAAATCCTTCTCCCTTCTATGCATTCATAACTTCAAAGATTTTAAAAATGGTCTGTCCAAACCTAAGAGTATATTCTTGTTCTTACAATTTCTATTATGGGCCATCAAATATGTGTGGCACAGAGTATAGATTGTGTTCTAGGTCGATTTTTTTTTTCTTTCGAACCAGTACCCAGGGGATGAGACCCGTATACATGCAATACATTGTGCCAGAACTAGAAAATGAGGTTATGGTACAGGACGAAAGCGGGGGTAGTATTTGTGGATAATCAATTTGAACTTTCCCATAGTGCATGTGATAAAAAAGACCTCTAGAGGGAGTTTATTCCACATACGAACTGTTCTGCTAAAAAACGAATTTTCCTTATAATGCGTAGTGCGATTCACTAGCTAATCAACCACAAATGGATGCGTTCTCGACGAAAATCGCAAAAATGTTTGAGTTTCGGGAACAAGTTCCCTAATTTCATTAGAACACCTACCATTGTAGTAACGATAAAACAGTGAAATACATCACACATGGCGCAGATACTCTAGAGAGGCAATAGAGTTCGACACCCTACTATCCCCAATGAGCCTTTTGGTCCTCTCCTGAACGCGGTCGAGCAACTCCAAAATAAACTTTGGGGAGCCGGCTCATACATGAGAGTTGAATTCCATTTTTGTACGGATATAGGATATAGGGGTGAACAGTACGAAGATTGGATGGAGTGAAGTATCTCCTACACTGTTTTAGAATACCGAGCTTCTTTAGAAACCTGATAAATGGTTTAAGTCCATTGAACATTACGCTGAATTTTCAGGACAAGAACATTTTCCGTAATATCTATATATCACCCATAGCAACAGATGCAGCACCATTTTGGAATACAGATCTATGCGCAGGCATGCAGCATTGCGTCTTACAGGCATTGAAAAAGAATCATTCAAACGACCCCATTCCGAGATTGTTGTGGGATAATGATTAAGCATATTATTTCTTCTTTTGGAACTCACCTCCAACTGGTTCGTTCTGTTACTAAATGAATACGAATGACAAATGGTGCTGACTTCTGCTATCTTTCTCCTCATCCCATGATGGCGAGTAGAAAAAGGACAGCTTGAGCAAATATCATTAGTCTTTAAATGCTGGAAACGGTGTTTCATAACAGGATCTTATTGAGTTTTATTTCATCCTGATTGTGGTGGCACTAATCTCTTTCTTATCGTCGAATTCATTGCAAACCAAAGCCCCCACCATTTTAATAGAGATCTTATCTCTTTCGATGTTATAACTACTCGTAGGCCAGAAAAACTTTTCACAGCCTTTTGCCACTTGCTTATCACTTTTCATTAGATTTTTTTTTTTTATTTTTTTTTTTTTTTTGTAAAGAGAAGTAGCAACAATGCCTATTTAGTCAAGTATCGTGCTACATTCTTTAGGAAAGGGATAGGAGAATAGATGAAACAGGTGGTGAAAGTAGAAGGATAGTCGGAAGTTAACTGCCGTGTATGAGACAGCACAGCGACCAGTGACTATGCCTTCATCACTGAGCAGCCCCACCGACAGTCAATTTTTATTTTTGTAGTGTAAAAAAAAAACCAAGGTGTTCGTTGGGAATCGAACCCACAACCCCCATGCTTACAAGCTAGTACACTACCAACTAGCCTACAGGAGCACCTAAATTCATTAGGTTTTGTTGTCTTTAAATCACTTAATGAAGGCTCGACATGTACACTCACTTCTTAGCATCTAGTCAGATGATTACGTTCACTGCTTCTGGGGACTTTCAAACTGCCAAAATATCAACTTTAAACATATTATGCTCATCAGCTTCAAAACACATTTAAAAATTGGTCCGCCGTACATCACACTTCACCCACAAATCCCCATCCTACTGGATGCTGCTCTGTCAAAAATGATTTAAGTGGCCCGAAGTCATTGGAAGATTACGATTCAAGATGTTTAAGAAGACAAAAAGGGACAAACCATCACCAGGATCCCTAACATTCTAGTTCCTCTTTTTATTTTATATATTTTTATGAAAATATTTAGCAGACTTACCATTACGTGAGAGAACTTGGCTTGAGGATGATGTATTCACATCGAAAACGCTCACCATTTTACGAACAAACAGCCAGGAAAGATGTTATATAGAGGAGGAATTGACAGTTTTTCATTCACTGCAGCAACAAACCCAAACAATTTAATATTTAGTTTAAGTTATAAAAAGATAATTATCACTAACAGAAAAAGATTAAAGTGAAATGACCTATTGTATCTGTTAACAAATTAAATAAACTTTATAAAATTCATAAAAATTCCAGGAACTAAGTTTAACAAACAGAAATAAAAACATCTAATGCCGAACCAGAAGATACACAACCAAACAACATCTATACATAATAATGATAACAGCAACTATATGTGTTTTGACGTTAAAGTAGAGTTTTCGAGTGAATGCTAGAGCCACTTTAAACAGAACATATAAGCTCCCTCTATTATACAACAAAGCAGCTGAAGCGTGAATGCCCCTGTAGGCTAGTAGATGGTGTACTAGCTTGTTAGTCTGGGGATTGTGGGTTCGATCGCTGTGCTGTCCTATAAGAGTAGTTAATTTCCGACTATCCTTCTACTTTCATCATGTTCTCTGTTTCATCTCTTCTCTATCCCTTTCCTAAAGAATATAGCACGGTACTTGACTAAATAGGCAATGCCTGAAGTGCTACTTCTCTTAAAAAAGCAAATGTTGTCGAATAAAGATATAAAGTTAATATAGCAGCTTTTTACGCGTTAAGTGGTTACCATCTTGTATTTTTGTCTTTATAAAAGTAAATTAGCTTGTCGATTTAAATCGTGTAATTTATTTGAAAACTTTAAAGTGTTTTGTGTAATTATTTTGCAATAAAACAACTTAATAAATTAATTAATTATTAAAGAAAGGAAGCAATATACATTTTTGGGTTATTTGCGGTGCAAATAAAAAATTAGGAAAGTGTTTTTAAAAGCTCTCTAACTATTTGGATTAGCCTTTTCTAATGTCAAAAAAAAGTATTTTATTTCAAAAGAAATTCACTTGTGACATTAAAGCAGCCTCTTTGCTCTTTTAAAAGTTCAGAAAAGCCTCTTTATTAGTTGTGTATTGCATAGAGATCTCTGTGGAGGTTCTAAGCGAAGCTGGTCATATTATATAAAATTATATCTTCCAAATAAAGCCATCAATGACTGAGTACTCTGGCTTATAAAACAGATTACATTTTCATTGAGGGTCCCTTGTAGTTCATTGTGTACTTTAATCTCTTGTTTACTTTTTGTTCCTATTATGGAACATGTCATGTTATCTGTCTTGGAAGCGCTTACTTCTAAGCTTTCTTAAGGTAAAATTTTTGTCTTGAGCTTTAATTAAGGAAAAAATCGCTTTTAAAAGCTGCTCTTGATTGTTAATGAATTCATATCGTTAAAACTTTATTTGAGCGTTAAATAGCTACGAGAGTTTCAGTGTTATCTAATCATCATTTATATTTTATAACAAAAATCTATCCAACCATTTGGGAAATACTTCCGAAGTGTGTTTTTCCTAAAGGGTTTTTAGCACCATGAATTTGTTTAATAAACAAAAATATTTATGAAGCGATTTATACCACGCAAACCTAAACACACACACTCAGATACTCGTAACGTTATCCAATACTGTTCTTCTACTCTTTCCTTTTCGACTTCCTGGGATCTTTACAAAAATAGAAACAAGACGATAACTTTTAACAAGACAAACGCCAGTGTACTTTTGATGGCGATGATAAAAATGTTTAATGCAAAAATCGGAAATTGCTTTATTTAAAAATAAATTAACAGGACTAAAGTTAGCACAGAGAATGATTAAATTGAGTGGAAGTAGTGGAATACTTTTCCACATCGAAAAGCCATAAAATTTATTTATTCATTTTTCGAAAGATTTTCTTTAAAAATTTTTTTGTGTTTGTTTTTCTTGAATGTATTTGTAGGTGAATGATGTTGCTTACTGCAGGATAATCAATTAATTTGCCTAAATTTTTATTGCTATTAAAATCCTCTTTAATCTCCATATAAATAATGGGTGTACTTTATGGAGGTATGGAATTTTTAAATAGAAGCAAGCAAAGATGATTTTTTTTTGTATTTATGCTTTTAACTATTATTAAAGGAGAGGATGCAAATGCATTAGTTCAACATATAAACGAAACAGGATATAACCTACATTTTGAAGGACAAAAACTGTTAGGCAGAGAGAAAGCTCAAGGATACACCAACGAATAAGTACATCTAGCAATGCTAAAGAAGAGAAAGCAAAAAAGAAGAAAACAAATCCAAACTACAATATTTCATAGCACAGTTCTGTGATATCACCTTCTAAGTGTAATGCGATATTTTCCGTTAGTAATTATTGTTTAAGTTTTCAACAAGAAGTTGGTTTTCTAAAACAAAATAAAACAAAAAATTTGAAATAAAATGATTCAAATTTTAATTCTATTACGAAGGGAAATGATATATGGCAAATATCCACCTCAACTACACTGACAGACGTCGATTCTTTCATCAAAGTTTTAAATCACTTTTTGGCAAAATGGCGGTTCTATTTCGTTAACCACATCACGGATCTTAAATTTTAAGACTTGGCTCACATTCTGTGTTCTTATCATAGGCCTACAAAAAATAATCCAGTAGTGTTAAATTTTACGATCTGGCTGGCCACTTAACTGCTGATTGTCGTGAAATTATGCGATCGAGAAATTTGATCGTTTCATTGTCTGTGTCGCATGTGATCCATTGACACTTACCGTATTTCTTTTTTTTTTTAAGAGAAGTAGCACTTCTGGCAACAATGCCTAAGGGATAGAGAAGAGAACAAACAGGTGGTGAAAGTAGAAGGATAGTCGGAAATTAACTGCCGTATAAAGACAGCACAGCGACCAGTGACTATGCCTTCATCGCTGAGCAGCCCCACCGACAGTCAGTTTTTATTTTTGTAGCGAAAAAAAAACTAAGGTCTTCGTTGGGAATCGGACCCACAACCCCCATACTAACAAGCTAGTACACTACCTAGTAGCCTGCAGGGGCACCTATAGGCTTTCCAATAGTCGATTTAACATTTTCAAAAGCCCAAATGCGGCAATTTTGCTTGTTGTTTTGCCCTGACAGGTGAAAATGGGCTTCGTCTGCAAAAATGATTTAAAAAAAACCAGCCGGTTGTTCATGAATGAATTAAGCGAATCTACGGCGATGTTAATTGACGATCGGCTTCAATTCCTGCACCAGTTGAACCTTGTAAGGCTTCGAAGTCAAATCCTTATGCAAAATTTGCCATGTGATGGCTTTGCATAGCCCCAATTGTTGTGAACGTCAAGGAATTAACAAATTTGGATCTGCTTCAGCACTGTGGCTCACGGCTGTGTTGTTTTCAGTTAAACGAGCCAGTCGTTGATGTTCACACGTTTCATATCGAGCCTGTCGACGACTCAAATTTAACGACAATATTCTTAATAGCGATTTGAGAAGGACGATTATATTTTCCGAAAACATCACGAATTTTACGAAATGTAACTTTTACAGAATCACGATTTTTATAATGGATTTTAATTATTTTAATGCGATTTTCGTATCAGTTTCTCAGCAATTGCGGTTATTCAAAACCACCACATGGCGAATTTTGCATATGGATTTGACTTTGTAGTCTTACAAGATTTAACTGGTGCAGGAATTGTAACCGACATTGCCGTAGATTCGCTCATTTCATTCAGGAGAACCGGCTGAAGAAATAATTTTTACAGACGAAGCCCATTTTCACTTGGCAGGGTATGTAAACGAGCAAAATTGCCGCAGCTTCTGAGCTTCTGAAAATCTTATAGCGATTATTGAGATACCTTTGCATGCTAAACGTGCCACTGCATGGTGCGCTATGTGGTCTGGAGGGGTGATGGGGCCGTTTTTTTTTTCAAAGAAGACGCTGAAATGCTGTAACAATCAATGGAGCTTAATTTTGGCCTATTATTGACGACGTGGATATCACGTGGTTTTAATATAAAAGATTCAATTTATTGCAAATCAAATTTCCCGATTGCCTAATTTCACGGCAGTCAGCAGTTAAGTGGCCAACCAGATCGTGTGATTTAACACCACTGGATTATTTTTTGTGGGGCTATGTTAAAGACAGAGTCGATACAGAGTCAAGCGAATTGATTTCTGACTTAAAACTCTTTTGGCCATTTCTCCAAAAAGTAATTAAAAACTTTGATGAAAAATAATAGTTTTTCCATTTAAAGTTTCGCGCGTCAATTAAGTAATAATATTTTTCAATAGAAACCAACAAACTTGTGCCAGAAATTAATTGGCATTTTTTTACTTCAGCCTGAAAATATGCTTAATTTTTTACTTGTTAGGAAGTAACCTCAAGGAAAAAATTATATTATTACCAACCTGCCTCAAGTGTTCTAAATCCTTAGCAAATAAGGAATGGTCAAATTTGAGTTTACTTTCTAACCTCAAATTGGCTTAAGACATACAATTTTTTGAGAAAACCTCAGTGTTGTTGATCCCAGTTTAAAGGAAAAGTATGGCAATTAATATTGGAATATAAATTCGGGCAAATGTCGACATGTTGCACGTCCGCTCCTTTAATAAAATTTTAAGACACATTGTGGAGCAAAGCTTCTGGTATCTACTCAAAGCATTTCATCTTTCAAAGTATTAGTTGTTCGCTGGTTTTTCCCGTACGCCCGGCCTTTCAAATAGCTCTAGAGAAAATAATCCAGCGGCGTTAAATAACAAGAACTAGGCGGCCAAATAATATCAACAAATCGTAAAATTATGTAACCGGGAAATTTCTCACACATTGACTAAAAAGTTTGCAGGGCTTGTGGCGCCTACTTGCTGAAATCAAAGCCCACTGATATCAACATTAGCCAATTGTGGCCCCAGCAGAATGCTTATCGTAGCTTGATAGTGTAGGGAATATACCGTGACGACGTTTGCTTGCTCATTTTCGAAAACATTCGAGCCGATAAAGGCCATTGATCACAAACCGCATCATTGGATATAATGGTGTGTCGAGGATTGTTTGTGGATTATGTGAGCATGTTGACTGGTTTTCTCACAATCTGTCCTCTGCTGTCACGTAACGTTAAGAATTTACGATGTTTTTTTTTAGTCTGTGTATTTACCGTCTTAATTTAATTCAAGAACACTTCCCTGTCTTCTAAATATAATTTCGAAAAACATCATGTTTATTTTACTCCATTTTAAAGTTGTATACCTTTATAAAAAATACCCTTTACTATTAGACTAACTATTACGCTTTTAAAGCCTTTTTTAACTTAAAAACTTTAAATGAAAATAAAGAAAAAATAATTTTTAAATTCACACCTCGTATTTGAGCTACAATTATTCAAACGGATAGTTAACGGATATTGGAATTAACAGCTGTTAAAATATTTTAATTATTAAAAACAGATTTTTTTTAAAAAAATAAAATGGAAAAATATGGTTTGCGTTGCCTTAAAACAAAAACAACAACAAAAATAATTTCATGTCCTGGCTATTGTTTTCAATAATTTCCATAATTCATAACATTTTTATAACTTGAAATCCTGTTTTATTTACAGTTATCATACTATTATTGTTGTTATTATTTATATTATAAAATTTTATTGTTTGTTTTCGATTTGTTAAAGTGTGTGGTCTCAAACTCTAGAATAGAAAAGCAGAGAGTGACAGATAGATAGAGAGTGGTATGAGTTTCCAAGTGGCTATAATTCATAAAATCATATTTACAGTGGCTGGGTAGTTTGTATTTGTATTTGTTTTTGTTTTTATTTGTTTTTCTTTTTTCTTTTTTTTCGACGGAAATGTTTTTAATTTTAAAAGGAAACGGAAACCCACATGAGATTTGTATTGTTTTGTTACATTTTAAAGTAAAATATGAAAATTTCAATTTTTGAAGATATTTTCTTTACACACGAAAAGCTTAAATTGATTTAAAGCGCTTTTTAAATTAATTATATAATTTTTGAATTATGAACAGCTTAACTGCAGTTTGAAATATTTTTTGAAACAAAAGGTGTTCATTTAGAATTATCACATCGTTCAAAGGGAAAATTCTAAACGGAATAATAAAATCAATTGTTCATACTATTTAGCGTATTATATAACCTCTCTCAATATGTAATTTACAGCGTAGCTATTAGTTCGAGTCCGCAAGATCTAGAATATGAAAACTTTTTTACAATTTTCTTGGTATGCAAAAATGTGAAAAAAAACAAACTTTCTTAAACCAAAGCAATTAAAATATGTGACCCTATAAAAAACATGTTCTTATTCTTTTTCTTCTTTTTCTTCTTCTTCTTCTTCTTCTTCTTCTTCTCCTTTTTCTTCTTCCTTTTCTTCTTCTTCTTCTTATTCTTCTTCTTTTTCTCTTTTTTTTTCTTCTTTATTTCTTCTTTTTTTCTTCTTCTTCATTTTCTTCTTCTTCTTTTTCTTCTTCTTCCTTTTCTTCTTCTTCTTCTTATTCTTCTTTTTCTCTTTTTTTTCTTCTTTTTCTTTTTTTTCTTCTTCTTTTTCTTCTTCTCCTTTTTCTTCTTCTTCTTTTTCTTCTTATTCTTCTTCTTTTTCTCTTTTTTTTTCTTCTTTCTTTCTTCTTTTTCTTCTTCTTTTTCTTCTTCACCTTTTTCTTTCTCTTCTTTTTCTTCTTCTTCTTTTTCTTTTTCTCCTTTTTCTTCTTCTTCCTTTTCTTCTTCATTTTTTCTTCTTCTTCTTCTTCTTTTTCTTCTTCTTCTTCTTTTTTTCTTCTTTTTCTTCCAAAAATATGTATAAAAGTTAAAAGTTAATTTTTCTCATTTCGCGCCATAATAAATGTTACGGCTTTGAGGTTAAGAATGAATCAATAAATTGAGATAAAGAACGAACCACGTTCTAAAGCCAAGCGATCAGCATCGATCGATGCAAATGCTAGTCAGAAAGGACAAGGTCTGGTTTATAAGGTGGGTGAGGCAAAACCTCTCATCCACTAGTTTCCAAATAGTTTTTAACCGATCTTTCAGTATGTGACTCAACGTTGTCATGATGGATTTCTTCAAGCGTATCAATTGTCTTCGGCACAGGTTGCCTGTGATCGTCCGATCCGAATTCAATAGCTTATAATACAAAACATCCTTCTGATCCCACCATATACAGAGCATTACCTTGCCGTCATGCAAAATTGTTGTATATCATTATCAGCTTGCGCCATTTGTCCTAACTGCTATAATTACCATAAATTTCACAGCTGTAAAACACTGAATGGATTTGCCAATAGCATGCTTATAGCAAATAGCTTAGAATCCTTTCTCATCCATAGGGTGCAAAGCTGACTGGAAACTCTGCCAATAACAGTGGTGATATAATCAGTCCAGATTAGTTAGACGTGCAGTTCACAAAATCAATCAATATTGCCTTTAATTTGTATAGGAATATTATTAAAGGTTCTCTTAGATATCGACTTTGAGACGTGGATCTATAAGGCATTTTTCATTGAATTAGTTAATTTATTTAGGTCAACTTTAAGCGGACCAGGTATTCTATAAATGGTCAGCAAAGTAAGAGCAGATACGATTGCAGACCGAGCTTGAGAAATGAAATAATTTCTATAATCATCTGACCAAGATTAAGACATCCACCGCATTGAACGCCTTATTGTGATCCACGAGAATTAGGCAAGCCACCATGTTGCTGTCGACAACGGATTTGAGGCTCTCAGTTACGTCTACTAAAGCTGTTGTACAGCTTTTGACCCCAATAAAATCTAATTACGCCCGAGATAAAAATTCATTTCATAATAAATACTAATTTTAATTGCCTGCTGAGGATTTTTTCAAATACTATCCAAATACTATTAAGCGGAATTCACCGTTTGTCTTGGATATATCAGTGATCCTTGAAGATCTTCATTCTCTAGAAAAAAAGTAGATTCCATAAGGATAGAGTTAAACAATAATCATCATAGCAGAAACTCAAAGGCTTACCTTTCATTCGTTTATTTATTTATTTGCTGCTTTCTTTTAATTGCAGAAAAAGCCAATAATTATAGTTAAATAACCCGCACCATACTATAGAGCAAGTTCCCTTTAAAACATTTTAAATGCTATGTCATACCGTTTTCAACTGCATTTTTCTTGTTACAGACGAGTTAAAACGTCTAGATAATTTTAATATAAACCGATCTGGCAACATAGTTTGTGGGAGTTAGTAATTTTATGTTTTAGGTTTATTTGTTGCTTTTTATTAATTGTACAATAATGATATGTGATACTTCAGTTATCCAGCTCTGTTTAGTTTGGTAACGCTGTTAAATAACACATACCATAGTTTAGAGCAAGTTTGCCTTTAGACGTTTTAATTTCTATCTCATACCGATTGCAAGTACGATTTCTTATTATGGGCGAGTTAAAATGTGTAGATTATTTTAATACGAACCGATCTGGCAACATAGTTATTATTACTATTTTTATATTTGTTTTGATTAAAAACTTTTGAAGGTGTTAATTATTTTCTTTTTCTTTTTTTATTTTTATTATATGAATGATCCTTGAAGATCGCCATTTTTTCGAAAAAAAAGGAGATTTCATGAGGATAGAGTTTAATAAGTAAGTGAGGATTGGTAAGAGCTTTGGAAAAAATACCCTTAAAAAAATACCCTTAAAAATCTAGAGAATGTATTGTCCATATCAACTGTATAAAATCTGATAGCAGAAAAAGTTTCAAAAACCTTAAGGTAATCGCCATAGCAGAAACTAAAAGGGTTACCTTTCTTGGGTAGTTTATGAGTGATCGTAATTTTAGGTTTTAGATTTATTTGTTGCTTTCTTTTAATTGCACAATAAAACAACCAAAGAATTATTTTTTATGATACTTCGGTTATCCAGCTCTGTTCAGTTTTGTTGGCAACGCTTTTAAATAACACACACCATAGTTTAGAGCAAGTTTTATTTTAGACATTTTAATTACTATGTCCTACAGTTTGCAATTACATTTTCTTGTTATAGGCGAGTTAAAACGTCGAGATAATTTTAATTTGAACCAATCTGGCAACATGATTTTTATTATATATTTGTTTTCATTTAAAATTTTTTAAGGTATTTAATATTTTCTCTCTCTGTCTCTCTTTTTATTTTTTTATTGTTTTTAAACGCTAAAACTAACGACAATAAATAATTTTTTCGAAATAAGAACAAATGTTTGTTAAATTCTTTGATACAAAAACAAAAAATAAATACTATTTTAGGTTGCTTTTCTTTAAAAAAAAATATATATATTTTTAAGGACAGTTTGGGCCCAGAAAGTAAAAAAGAATAAAAACTTTTAAAAGAAAATAAAATTTAAAAGAAAAGTTACATGTTTCCTTAAAATAATAAAGCTTTTTCTTAAGCACTACATAATTTATGTATTTTAAATTCTGCTGGCTTAACCAAAATATGCTAAAGAAACCTTTTTGTCATAAAATCAATAACAAAGGCTCTCCCCCCAAAAAAAAAACACATAATATTTCCAATGTAAATTTCCAAGTATTCCCATTTGCCTGCTATAAATCTTTCTGCCCAGTTGACTATAAATTATAAAATAAGGACAAAACAATAACAAAATTAAATATAAATAAATAAAAAAAAAAAGAAACAAGAATTTTAAATATTTCCTTTTTAAACAGTTTTATAATGCCAGTCAGTCAGTCAGTTAGTCAGTCAGTCAGTCAGCTACTTAATGGAATAATGCTTCGGTTTTTCATATAAACGAATATTTGTTGTTGCTGTTGTAACTACTGTAATTTGCAGCTTAATATGGATTTAATACACCTGAAAGCTTTTTTTATCTTCTTCTTGTTGTTATTGTAGTCAACTTTAAGTTTGGACCTTTAGGTGGTTTAATGCCACCAATTAAAATTACATTTCCATAGAAGCAGTTTGATCTGGAAACAAAAAAAATATGAATTCACGCTTTTATATTATTTAAGCTGCTTAAATAACAGAAAAGAGTGAACAAAATGTTGCAAATAAAAGTGGAAAATTATTTGAAAAACATTTTTTAAATAAATTCCTTTTTAATTATTCAAGAAAAAAGCTTTAAAAGCTTAAATGAATATAATTCGTTGTGAAAAATTAGCGAATAAAAAATTTTTTTTTTAAATATTTGTGATTTTTAAAAAGAACTAAAAAACTTCCGTAGTGAAAAAGAAGAAGAAGCAGAAGAAGAAGAAGAAGAAACAAGATGGCTAATTTTATTAATTTTCTAAAATGTTTATATTTGTTTTTAGCCATGCGATTACTTACAACAGTTGATCGGGGACTAACTGGAAGACTCTGACGAAAGTCACCTAACAGCAGAAATAGGGCTTCACCAAAAATAGTTTGGTTGTCACAAAAATCTTTTAACTTTCTGTTCAGTCCCTTCCACAGTGATTTAGTGTTTCATTAATTTACATGTTTAATGGTAATTTCAAGGACGAAGGTGCAGCTCAACCGTCCTCTGTCAGAGTCGCAGGTATTCTAGATGAAACCAACGCTAGGGCTGTATGATTTTGCGATCTGATCATCGCCAAAAGTAAAGAAATGGAGAACGTTTTTCCGGTCCCTCCGGTAGAATTAAGGAAGTAAATTCCTTAACCAGATCTACTGTTTTCAGCATCTAACAAAGTGGTGTACGCAATTTTTTGCCGTTGAATTATTTGTGGAACATTTGTACGAACTGTTTTGTCAAATGCTTCAGTGTCAGTCACTACCTACTAGCCTACAGGTGCCCCTGTAGGCTAGTAGGTAGTGTACTAGCTTGTCAGTATGGGGGTTGTGGGTTCTATTCCCGACGAAGATCTTGGTTTTTTTCACTACAAAATTAAAAATTGACTGTCGGTGGGGCTGCTCAGCGATGAAGGCATAGTCACTGGTCGCTGTGCTGTCTTTATACGGCAGTTAATTTCCGACTGTCCTTCTACTTTCACCACCTGTTTCATCTCTTCTCTATCCCTTTCCTAAAGAATGTAGCACGGTACTTGACTAAATAGGCATTGTTGCCTGAAGTGCTGCTTCTCTTTATAAAAAAAAAAAAAAAATTTTGGTCTCTTCAACTCATGATTTAATGCATCGTATATATGACGATTAGATGCTGTCCAATTCCCCAATACGCCAATACTTTATTTGCCTTTAATAAACCCATACATTTTATCATTATCAATGTCTCGTTGTAAATTTCTGCAGCCATATACAGTGCAGGATTCAAAGTTTGACGGCCCATATAATGCAAAACATCCTCGGACATGTCATACCTAAAGCACATGTGCTGCATTTAAAAAATATACGAAATTGTAGCACAGCGCCATCTATCGACAAAAAAATTGAATTTGAAGAAGACCAAATTGTCAGCTTATTTCACGTCTAAACACATATGACGACATATGACAGCCAAGTGATAGTTTTAAACAAAAGACATCAAACGTTTGACATTGGAAAATTAAATTGTCGTTTTTGGCATTTTTCATAACTTATTAATCTAATTTCTCATCGTTTAAATCTTCCCTAGGCTTCCACTCATATTTTTAAAAACAAAGCCAAATCGGTCCAGCAGTTCTCTAGTTTTAGTGACACTAACGATTAGTTTGAACCTTTTTAAAAATATTTAATGTAAAGTTACAAATGAAATGAAAAAGCCTTTTTTAAAAAGTTCGTATTCAGCCATCTAAAAATTCTCATAAGGTTTGTAAACTTTTAAATAAAAAATATCTGTACTCTTTTTTTTTATCTCTCTTTCTCTTTAATTACCAATAAAGCTTTATGGGGGAGCTAGGATTGTCTAGCAATTTAATTCGCAATAAAATTAGCTTTATCTCCCCTTACATAGATTTTGGAAACATTTTTCTTATTATTACCCTAGAAAATTTTAACATTGAATTAAAATTATACTAAAGAGTTCTTCAACAAAATAAAAACAAAAATTCAAATTTTTTATTTTATTACGAAGAGAAAAGTTCGGGAATTACGAATGAAAAATGATATCTGGCAAAGATGTTTGCCATTGTATCATATCGTGGATACACCTCAACCACACTTATAGATATCGATTCTTTCCTCAAAGTGCCCGTGCTATTTTGTTAATCACATCACGGATTTTAAGTTTTAAGGCTGAAATCGATTCAATGGCCTCCATATAGACTCTCTCCTTAACATAGACCTACAAAAAAAAATATTTCATATTCTGGCTAGCGCCTTAACTAATGACTGTCATGAAATTATGCGATCAGGAAAATTTAGTTGGCAATTAATTGATCGCTTCATTAGCTGTGTGACATGTGGCACCGTCCTGTTGAAACCATATGTCTGTGATAGCCACGACGTCAGTAACAGGCCAACAGGGTATCTCGCGATACCCCCACCCCCCGGGGGGCACGCAGTCTTAACTGATGTCTTCCCCATTTTGACATGTGCCTTCGGGGGTTAAAGGCGGCACCAGTCGCCTGGGCTTGCAGGAAGTACATTGCGTGATATGATTTACATCTGCGTCTGGCTATGGAGCCCTAATCAGATGGTGGTCAAACCACTTTGCATAAATAGGAACGTCATGCTCGTCCTAGGAAGCCGAAGACTTATTCTAGCAACAGGTTTTTCCTAGTTGCAACTTTAATGATTCCAGAGCAGGGCTGCAAATCATCACTCCTTGCTGAAGAGTTGGAGACTATCCAACTCCTGTCCAGTCTAGCATGCTCACTGGACTGGATCATTCACATAGCGTGTCATTAACGGTGAAATGATCTAGGCCACCATATAAAAACTGACCTGTCTGTTATGGGGCCGCGAAACCACAACCACCACGATACTCCCATATAGGGGCCAACCTCAATAATCAGCCAGAGAACAGTTAAATGTCTAAAGACAAAAATAACGGAATCTCTGCGGGCTACTGATTCCCGTGGAAATAACGTGGAATTCCCAGTTGACTCCTGCTGCCTTCAGGGGACGGGACTTCCTTTTTCCCCCAGTTGTACAGGTCTAGATAGTCAAGTATTCTATAAAGACCGATAAATGTGCCCCCGGGGGGAAGCAGGAAGTACACACTGGAAAAGACATAGGAGTCTCGAAGTCGAATCAGTGACTTATTATACACGCACTGGTATCTCAAGAACCATTTGCCCGTAGGGCTATGGCCTCATTCTGATTATTGGTGAGGTCCCTCTGGAACCAACATGGTGGCTGTGGTTTATTCCGGCTTTGAAGAAAGTTCCGAAGAGGTGTTAACGAAAAGATAAGATTAACATCCAAATAAATGTCCTAGTTGCGCTTGTAACAGGTCTAGGAGTTAGATAGTCTCCAACTCTTTAGTAAGGAAATGGGGGCACGGTCATGCTACCGTACACTTGAAAATTGCTACTAAGACATATATGTACCAAGTGTGCATGCGTTTAAGGTCGTGAATGATGGCTTTCTTACACCCAGTTGTAAGATTATGGCCCCATGGCTCGTTCCTGAGGTGAATTCTATTACACACATCTCGCGATAGCGTGATTTATTGACCGTTACCGCATTTTCAGCTTTATCTTCGAAAAAAAAACGGTCGAATCACTCCTCCCGACCTTATAGCGCACAATACAGTGACACGGTGAGCATGCAAAGGTTTCTCCATAATCGCTCTAGGATTTTTAGAAGCCCAAATGTGACAATTTTGCTTAATAACATTCCTGACAAGTGAAAATGGGTTTCGTCTGAAAAAATGATTTGTTAAAACAAAAAAACCAATCGTTTGTTCCTGAATGAATTGAGCGAATCTACGGCGATGTGAATGGTCGGTTGGCTTCTATTCCTCTACCAGTTGAACCTTGCAGGGCTTCAGCATCAAATCCTTACACAAAATTCGGTGATGGTTTTCGATGACCCCAATTGTTGAGAACGTCGAGGAAATTACAAATTTGAATCTCCTTCCACGCTGTAACTCACGGCTGCGATGTTTTCAGTTGAACGACCCGGTCGAACACACATTGTTGTCCGCACATTTTGTAACGAGTCTGTCGACTCAAATTTATTGACTAAATTCTTAATAGCGGTCAAAGCTATCATGTTGTTGGTGTTGCCAAAATTAAAAAAACTAACTTCTTTTTCAACAAACCATATTTAAATAAAAATACAGGGTGTCCGCTGGGAAGGTATATTACTTTAATTGTTTATAATTTTTGAATAAATGAAAGAGAATGGATCTTAAATTGAAAAATGTTTTATTTAAGGTCGGGAATTATGGATGGAATACAATAACAGATAAATGTCGCCGCCTCTGTTAGCCCTTTTGAGCACATTTTTCATTACATTCTCACACATTTCACGCGATATTTCATTAATTTTTTTATGAATATTTTGTTTGAGTTGCTCAAGCGTTCCTGGTTTGTTTCCATAAACCTTGGTTTTTTTAGATATCTCCACAAAGAGAAGTCCGGAACAGTCAAATCAGGCGACCGTGGAGGCCAAACAACATCACCATTTCTTAAAATAACTTGTTGTGGAAAGAGATCTCGCAGTAATTCCATTGTAATCCTGGCTGTATGCAAGGTGGCACCGTTTCGTTGATACCTCATATCGGGTGGCTGATCAATTTTGCTACATTAAGACACTCAAATAAAAGTTTAAAAATAATTGAATTCAGATCGCCTCTACCCTCGGTAACACTTGACGAATTTAATCAAAAAGTAATTTATTACTGCCTGGAGTGTTGCAGCGGGAATTGCCTCAAATACCGTTCGAATGGATTGCTTCAAATCATTCAAATTTGTTGGGTTTCTTGTTTGCTATAGCTCTACAAAAAAAAATCAGCTGCAGTGAGGTCAGGAGACCTGGGAGGCCAACGGAATGTGGAGTTTCTTGAAATCAGTTTGTTGGGGGAATTTTTGCCGCAAGTTTATCATAACGGACGTAGCTATGTGACAACTTGCTCCATCTTGTTGAAACCAAACAAAGTTGAAAGGGATTCTCTTTCGGCGTAATTCTGGAAAGAACAATTTCTTTCAACATCTTTAAGTAACGGTCTTCATTGACCGTAACAGTTTGTAAAAATTGTGATATTTTCGGACAACGTAATCGTCCTTATGAAACCAGTGTAAGTGTTCTTACTTGGTTCTATGTCTTCTTGTTTTGTGTTAGTTATTTTTATTTTCTGATTGTTAATTTTATTTCCTGGAATTTTACTCTACCATCTCGTTGCTTTTGTTTGGTATTCATAAGATTTGTAAAATAGAAGTTATGTGTCAGAGATACTTCACTACATCCGAACTTCATAGTATTTATACCACCTATAACCGTCCAAAAATGAAATACAACTCTTATGTATGGGCCGGCGCCCCAAAGTCTATTTTGGAGTTGTAACGATTTCCATAATAAATTTGTCAAGTGTCTGCTTCACGAGTGCCAAATATGAACTATCATGACCAATGTTTAGCAAAATGGCGGCAAATAAAAGTAGTATACCTTCCCGGCGGACAGGCTGTATGTAAAGTTGCTTAAAATTTAATGAATTTCATAATTTTGGCATAAATAAATGTAAATGTATTTTAGAAAACTATAAATACTAATCAAGAAATAAATAAATATTTAAATAAATAAATAATTAATTTTCTTAAAAATTGCTTTTCGTTCATTTTTCTTTTTCAATTTTTAATTATTAAAAATAGTTGTTGCCGAATCAATGAATATTTGTTGCTCTATGGAGGAGGAGGAGGAGTAGGAGTAGTGTTAATAAAATTTGAATAAAACTTTAATGCAGCTAACTTCAGTTTAATTTGCTCCTAAACATATGCTATCGTTATTTGCTTAAACAAATAAACACTACATAGCTTGTTTTTACAGTTAAACGTTTTTCAAAGCCAAACTCTCGCTGAATTTATAGTTTGAAAATTGAATTTTATTTTTATTCTTTTAGTTATTTTTTTCAGTTTTTCATTTTTTCATTTTTTTCTTGTTATTGTTGTTTAGTCAACTATTCCTAGTTGCAAGTTGTGTGTGTTAGTGTGTTAGTAGTTGCAGTTTATTTGCCATCATTGTTGTTGTTGGAGTTGTAAAAGTAGTTGATCATCATAACAATTTGCGGTTTTTGTGGCTTTTGCTGTTAAAACGGAAGTGTGTTTACAGGATTGGCGTACGTGTGCCTGTGTTTCTGTGTGTGTGTAAGTGAGTTTGTGTTAAGTTGTGTTATTAGTCTGTCGTGTAGTTACAATAGAGCTTTAGCTACAAAGTTCAGGTGTGGTTGCTTTCTTTTTTTTCCCTCTATTTTTTCCTCTTTTTGTTTAAAATGATTTCAGTGTATGTGTGTGTGTTTGTGAGCGTGTGTTTGTTTAAACAAATTACTTAAACTAATAATGTTAGGAACTTGTTAATAAAATACCAAACATATTCGTTATAATTATTTTTATTCTTTAAATTTATTCGATTTATTAACAGAAGTACGAAGGACTTCAAAGGAATAATAAATTTCGAAATCCTTTTACCTTTAAAAATTTTTGTGTAAATTTTTTTAAGGATATTAAATGAAGCCTTTATAAAAGCATACCAACTGCATTTAATATTTATTAAATTCCTTAAACATTCCCGCTAAGTTATCGTTTTAATTAACAGAAATACAATTTTAATTATCTTCTTTA
Organism: Trichopoda pennipes; assembly: GCA_030448955.1. Taxonomy (NCBI): domain Eukaryota; kingdom Metazoa; phylum Arthropoda; class Insecta; order Diptera; family Tachinidae; genus Trichopoda; species Trichopoda pennipes. Next base: position 1,373,144 of record JASKUP010000056.1, on the reverse strand, counting down.
ACTTGTTTAATCTCATCCTTAAACGAGTAACAAAACAGCATTACGCTTTGTTCTTAATTCAGTTCTCCTCTTTCTTTTTATTGTCTCTATGCTTTAAAACCGGGTGTTTTTTATAGAGGTATAGAACTGTAAATTGGCATCGCTTTTTTACCTGTCATTTGTTAAAAATGTTAGTTTGAGTTGTTACTTCAACAAACTTTAAATGACGCCTAAGCAACGCTTCCATATTGTGCACCTGAATTGACCCCTGAACTTTCCTTTATTGAAGAAGACAGGAAAGACCTCTGGAGGGAGTTTATTCCACATACGGACTGTTCTGCTAAAAAAACGAATTTTCCCTATAATGCGTAGTGCGATTCACAGGACAATCGACCACAAATGGATGTCCTCTCAACGAAAATCTAATTAAACGCAAAAAGGTGCGAGTTTTAGAAACAAGTTCCCTAATTTCCTAAGAGCCCTTACCATTACAGTAACGATAAAATAGTGAAATACAATCAACATTGTATCGATTCACCAGAGGATCAATAAAGTTGGATACCCTACTGACCCCAATGAGCATCTTGGCTCTCTCTTGCACACGGTCGAGCAACTCCAGAATAGACTTTGGAGCGCCGGGCCATACATGAAAGTTGTATTTTATCTTTGGACGGATATAGATGGCATAAGTAGTACGAAGATCAGAAGCATCTCTTACACCGTTTTAGAAAACCGAGGAACTTGAAAGCTTCTTTAGAAAATGTGTTTAGTCCATCGAACATCACACTGAATTTTCATGCCAAAAACATCAAGAGCTTCCGATTTCCTATAGCAACAGGTGCTGCACCATTTTCGAACACAGATCTATGCTTGAGCATGCAGCATTGTGTCTTAAGGGCAATAAAATCTTCTCTATTCACACGACCCAATTCCAAGATAATGGGGAGATCGTGATTGAGCGTATCATTCATATTTCGCCTTTTGGAACCCACCTCCAACTAGTTCGATCGGTTAACAAATGAATACGAATGCCAAACCGTGATATTATCTGTGAAAGGGTGTAAAGGATTGAAAGTTTTACAAAGAAAGTCATTTAGAACAATAAGAAATAGGGTAGGAGAAAGAACGGAGCCTTGCGGCACCCCTTAAATTAATCCTGAACTTCTCTGATAAAATCTCATCAGTAACAACTCATATAATGCGATTCCTCAGAAAACTTGCTTTAACTCTGAAAAAATTATCACCGACACCAAATTTAACAAGTTTTGACAGAAGTACATCATGCCACACTCCATCAAACGCCTAGGAAATATCTAGAGCCACCACCTTAATCTCTTCGAAATGCGTGATAAGATTTACGGCTCTAACTAGCTGTGTAAGCCATAACCAGACATATCACTGTGAATGAAATGTAGCGTCATCCTCGCCCTAGAAGGCCTTCAGATACGTATGTCTTCCAGTCACTCCTAGTTGCAACTTCAAGAGTTTGGAGCAGACCCACTCCTTGCTGAAGAGTTGAAGACTATGCAACTCCTGGTTCAGAACGCACGAAGTTTAATAAAATTTAAGTCCACAGCGGCAATCATGGTCACTGGACCTGGACCATTTCTTGTGTTGATTGTGAATGATATCCGACCCACACAACTCAAACGAGGGCCTCGAAACCACAACCACCACGATACTCTCGAAGGGCCAATCTCAATAATCAGTCAGAGAACAGCTAAAAGGCTGAAAAGACAAATACCTGAACTCTGGGGCTTTACTGATTCCCGTGGAAAAATAGTGGAATTGTCCAGTTGGCTCCTGCTAGCCTTGAAGAGGACTGGCCTATCTTCTACCCCCGTTGACACATGTAATGACTGTGAGATTCCATTCAAACATATCAATGTGCCCCCGGGAGAGGGGGGCTCTCTTCGAAATTTCGTGTTAAGATTTACATCTGCACCTGGCCGTGGGCCTTAATCAGATGGTGGTTAAACCACTGTGAATGAAAAGCAACGTCATTCACGTCCTAGGAAGCCGAAGACTAATTCTAGCAACAGGCCGTTCCTAGGGACAATTTTAGCGGTTCCAGAGCAGGGCTGCAAGCCACTACTCCTTGCTGAAGAGCTGGAGACTATCCAACTCTTGTGCGGAGCACATGACTAGCATGCTCACTGGATCTAGGATCATTTACCAGGTAGGTGTTATTAAAAGTGAAATGATCCTGGCCATCATAAAAAACAGACCTGTATGGGGTCGCGAAACCACAGCCACCACGATACTCCCAAAAGGCCAACCTTAATAATTAGTCTGAGAAACAGCTAAATGCCTAAAGAGACAAATAGCGGAATCTCTGCGGAAATAACGTAAAGCTTCCAGTTGACCCCTGCTGCCTTCAGAGAACTAGACTCCCTTATACCCCCAGCAGCACAGCTCTAGATTCTCAAGTATTCTATGAAGACTGATAAATGTGCCCCCGGGGGGGAAGCCCTCTTCGAAATGATGTATAGAGTTGCATAATTGTTCAGACAGGAAAGCCAAAAAGTCACCCGTAGGGCGCCCTCTACGAAATTTATCCTGTCGGTCGCTAAGTAAGCTGTTGGACTTCAGGTATTTAACAAGATGAAAAGTTAATCATACTTTCCATCACTTTAGAAAGTGCAGAACAAATTGCAAGTGGGCGGTAATTTTCAGGACTGTTAGCCTCATCCTTTCTTGGGGATCGGCGTTATATTAACAACCTTCCAACAGTTTGGAAATTCGCTGGCATATTACAGCGTGCTAAAGAACGTTGCTAGCGGACGTGCCAGATTGAAAGAGTGCTGCTTTAAAACCAGTGCTGGAATCCCATACCGCCCAGGAGACTTGTTGGTGTTGAGATCTGTTAAAACCTTTTTAACGGCACGAGCTCAAAAGAATATCTTCGCCATAGTAACAGATATTCTTTCGAATTCGGGCGATGGTTGATTGCCCTCTGGCAAATAAAAATTATTTGCAAATATACCAGGCAAAAGGTTAGCTTTATCAACCGGGTCAGTGAGTTTTGGGTCATTCTTTAAAAGAGTCGGAATTGAAGAACTAGAATTATTCCTAAATTGTGCACATTGCTGTTGATGCCGATGGGCATGAATGAATTTTTCACTTTCAATGGAAACGCCAGTAAAAAAAACTGCCCTATTTGGATTGATGATAATCCTCAAGTGTTTGTTGAGACGCTGTTACAACCAGAAAAACTGACTGTTTGGTGTTCCTTATGGACTTGCGTTTTGGTGGGTGGCCAAAACGTAACAGTCAATGGTGACCACCATAGAGCCACGATTACCGACTATTTCAGTCAACAATTGAACAACCATGATGTGCAATAGCTGTGATTTCAATAAAACGGCGTAACATATCTCACAACTCATGTCACTTGATTAAACGAAGGAAAGGTTTGGTAACCGCATAGTTTCGGACCAGTAAATTGATCTTCAAGATCCTGTGTTTTAATATCGCAAAAGTATTTTCTGTGGTGATATGTGAAACCATTAGCCTACGCCGATAAGCTTGAAATGATTGACCACTTGGAGGAAAACTTTTGCCGTATTATTGACATTATATGGCCTTAAGTGTTGAGAAAGAACTGAACCTCCTGATTAGACTATAGCTGAGCCAGTCATGATCGTCATATGCTAGAAATCATATTTAAATTATAATGCCAAAAGTAAAATAAATTTCATTTCAATTTAAATAAAATTTTATTTAAATTTATTCCGTTTTAAAAAAATTAATACCTCTCTAACACACACCCTATACAAACAAACCACCACATTTTATCTTGTTGTAATGTGTTAAAAGAAGTTAATTTATGATGGGGCTTAAAATATTAACAAAGAAAAAGCAAGACATATTAAAAAATGTTATTAGTTGAGGGGAAATGAACTTAAGGCTTTTAATGGAAATTATAAAATCATTAAATTTAATGGGATTACAGCAACAACAAAAAATAATTGCAATTAATGTTTAGTTTTTTCTTTACAGCTTAGCAGAGTTTTAATTTATTCACTATTTTTTTATTTACTTTGAAAATCATTATGGCCCATGTAACCACTTATCCGAGCGAGATAGGCGTTATAAATATGTACGTGCTCTCTTCCTCTCTCTTTCTCTCTCTCTCTCTCTCTCACTCTCATTTAAAAAGGCAATAAAACTAATGCGGCAAAGAAATGTATATTCTGAAGAGAATTCCGCCGAGGTTAGCGAAACTGTAGAAGCAGATTTAAATTTATCGATTTATCGTCTGTTCCAGAAATTTGGGCTCTATCCGTCTACTACAATGAATATTTAAAAAAAATTAGACTTACAGCCGTATAAAATCGAGTGGCTAATGGAAATAAAACCATAAGACGACATTCTTTCACCGAAAGGGATTAGCAGTAACCATAATGATGCCATATTGTACAATTTTGTTTAGCTATGAGGCTCATTTTGGTCTTATCGGGTTGGTTAGTAACTAAAATCGCCGCATATCGAACGGGAATAATCGAAAAGAGATATTTTATTTTTTTTTTCTTGGACCAGCACTCATGCAATGCATTGTACCAGAACTAGGAAATTAGGTTATGGGGAGGAGGAAAGAAGGAGTAGTGTTTGTGAACATGCAATTTCAACTTTCCTACATTGAAAAAGCGACAGAAAAGACCTTCCCAGAGAGTTTACTCCACATACGAACTGTTCTGCTAAAGAAACGTATTTTTCCTGTAATGCGTAGTGCGATTTACTAGTCAATCAAGCACAAATGGAAGCGCTCTCAATGAAAACCGAATCCGAAAACGTGCGAATAACGGGAAAAAGCTCCCCAATTTCTTAAGAGCCCTTACCATTGTGGTAACGATGAAACAGTGAAATACATTCCACATTACGTCGATGCTTTAGAAAATCAATAGAGTTTGATACTGTCCCAATGAGCCTCTTGACCCTCTACTGTACGCGGTCATGCATCTCCAATTACCGGCTTAATTATATTCACAGAAATGTAGGTTTTAAGCTGGTGGCATTATTATGCGTGCTAATATTTACGCCTGCGTTAGCCATAACCAGATGGTCGATCATACCACTGTGGATGAATTCATCCTCGCCCTAGAAGGCTTTCAGATACGTATATCCTCCGATCACTCCTAGTAGCAACTTCAAGAGCTTGGAGCAGGCCAACGCCTTGCTAAAGCAATGGAGACTATCCAACTCCTGGTCCAGAACGCATGAAGCTTAATATAATTTAAGAACACGATCGCATTCATGCTCACTGGACCTGGACCATTCATTGTGTTCATATCCGAACCACATAACTCAAACGAGGGCCTCGAAACACACAACCACCACGATACTCCCGAAGGACCTACCGCAATAATCAGTCAGAGAACAACTAAAAGGCTAAAAAGACGAATAGCTGAACTCTGGGGCTTTACTGATTCCCGTGGAAATATAGTGGATTGTCAAGTTGGCTTCTGCTAGCCTTGCAGAGGACTGGGGTCCCTTTTACCCCCGTTGACACATGTAATGACGCTGAGATTCCGTCAAAACATGCGCTCTAGGGGGGGGGGGGGGGGGGGGGGAGGGGAGTATCGCCACAGCATCAATGAATTTTTTTATAATGATAACCTTGATCCGAGGATCATGTGGTTGCAGATAAAAATCGCTGCATGCCACACACCAACCGCCGACTATCAGTATAATAAAATTTAAATATTTTCGAAAATAAGTTGATTTTGAGAAATGAACTTCTGTCAATTGGCCTTCAGGACAGTGCGATGTGGCACCTCCCCTTTACTTCCCGTGGGGTTACATCAAATCGTTGATCAATTAGCACAGCAGTAGATGCCTTAGAGCCAAAATGTTGTTTACATTATTCATGACATGGGGCCATCAATTTACGAAAAAGTTGCCAGAAGGCACTTCGTCAAGATCCGCCATTTTCTTATTTCTATTAAAAGCGAAATTTTATAATACAGAATTTATGTCGTCTCATTAAAATTCAGGGATGATTGTGAAGGGATGGGGAAATCTATGCCCCGAAGCAAAGCCAGCGGCATGTGTTTAATTAATAGAACGGTAGCATGTGACTTATGAACCGAAAGTAAAAGAAATTTTAGATCAAATTTGCTCTCAGCGCTTACAGTCTCTAAGCGCTTACAAGGTTTACAGGAAGACTCAGACTTCCCTTCAATGATCACTGTCGCAGCTATAGCAACAAGAAAAATGTAGAGATCAGGCTTTCGCTTTCTCTACAAATGATTAGCGTTATCTGTCCCAGGACACAGCAGCATATTAGCCAAACTTGATGAGATTTCTGAAGACAGGTCTAGTGAGTGATTTTATCGTGATATGGTGAGAGTGCGCTAATTGCCTTTCTGCGTAAAGTTAAGTAAATCATCATACTAATCAACCCTTTTTAAATGTAGTTTAGGGCCAGTTATCATCTCTAATAACTTTAACATTAAGAATTGTCAGTCTTCTATTTATTCTTTTGATTATCTCGTTATTCGCAATAAAATGAAAATGTTTCGCAAAAACAAAAACAACAACACTTTAGTCTGATTTTGTGTTTATTTTTTTGTTTTTAATTCGCACATTTTCCCTGCCTCCAGCACTCGAATGTATCAATGCCGGAGTTTCAAAATGTTTCTGTTTTTCTGGGAAATTCGAAATGCAGAAAGGAAATATTTACATATTATTTGAAAAAGGGCCTAAAAGCCATTTGTGAATTAACACAGTTCAAAAAATATTTGTGTACATTTGAAATCAGTTTAAACTTAATTAATCTTAAAGGTTGGTTATTCAGGGTTCCGTACGCTATAGGATAAAAGGTAACTCTATAGTTTTCACTATAATTTCTGTGTGTCTGTCCGTTCGTCTGTCACAGTCCTATATCTTTGAAACGGTAAGAGGTAGTGTTTTAAAAATTATTACAGAAGCTGTATTACTAAAGCCACTATAACAAAAAAAAATAAAAATTAAAGGGTGTCGCGAGTAAGTTAAATTTATCTCTAAGGCCATATAGGGAATAAAAATGGTGATCCAATAATTACCTTATTGCTACGGGGCCTTTTAAAAAAGTTAAATGGTGGCACAATAGTTGCCTTATTTTCATAGGGACATATGAATAATTAAAAGAGTGGCTCAATATTTACCTTGTTCTCATATGGCCATATAAATAAAGTTAATGGGTGTTTCAATAGTTACCTTCGTCTCTAGGGCCATATATAAAAAGTAAAAAGGGTAATCCCACAATTACCATATTGCTTTAGAACCTGCAAAAAATTAAAAGGGCGAGCCAATAGTTACCTTATTTTCATAGTACCATATTTTAAACCTACCGAAAGTGAGTGCAATTTTGCCCACTGTAACAACTTAAATTTAGGGTATGGGTACCCAGCCCTGCTTGTGTATGTGAGCCCAACTCATACTTGGCAGATTTAATTTGTAGATTACATTTTTTAAGCAATTTTGTACTTTAAGGCTTTTTATACGTGTTCCACTAACCAACCGTGTGTAAACATGTTTTGGTTAAAAGATAAAATTTTTCCAACGTTACGATGTTTTCAAATTTCATATTTTTATTTTTGTTATCTTTTAATAAATATTTGTTTTTGTTTTATACTTTTTAATTCCTAACGCTGTTATTGTATGTAAAGAATACAACAATATTATTTTCTGGTGAAACTTTTAATTCAAAATATTTTTAGTTTAATTTTATTTCACAAAATTACTCTTTAACTAAAGTCATTAGAACTTTTGTTGTTGTAGTTAAATAATTAGTTCATGCATTTCAATATCACTAGTATTATCTTACAATAAACTACAGGTCATGTATTTATTTAAATTAACGGTCGGCAATGTCTGAGCGCCACCTGTGAGTCAGGAATAAACAAACCATCAATGCAGTCAGCTGCTATGCAGACCAAACCTCACAGCTGATAGTTGTCAATCAACTATAACAAATAATATATATATGTGTGTGTGTGTATAAGTATATAAGGAAGAACATTTTGAGAAACGAGAGAATTAGCCAGCAGGTCGCCTGCAAGCAAGAGGTCTTTTGGAGGAGTTTTGTTATTCCGCAACAACTTCTTATCAGCAGATAGCAAACAGCTCGCGTGCAAGTAAGAGATCTTTTGGAGGAGTTGTATATTCCGCAATAACCTCTTGTCGACAGTGCAACTGCATTTAGTGAAAGTGCCAATTCTGTAGTATTTATTAGTTTATCTTCTACCTGTGTTGGCTTGATCGTGCGACTGATGCTGTCGCGGGCTACGTGATAAGATTTACATCTGCATCAAGCTGTGAAAGCCATAATCAGATGGTGGATCATACCACTGTGGATGAAATGTAGCGTCATCCTCGCCCTAGAAGGCTTTCAGATAAGTATATCCTCTGATCACTCCTAGTAGCAGCTTCAAAAGTCCGTAGCAGGCGGCAGCCTTCACTCCTTGCTGAAGAGTTGGAGACTATCCAACTCCTGGGCCAGAACGCATGAAGCTTAATATAATTTAAGAACACGATGGCATTCATGCTCACTGGACCTGGACCATTCATTGTGTTCACTGTGGATAATCCGAACCACAAACTCAAACGAGGGCTTCGAAACACACAGCCACCAGGACACTCCCGAAGGGCCGAGCTCAATAATCAGTCAGAGAACAGCTAAAATGCTAAAAAGACAAATAGCGGAACTCTGGGGCTTTACTGATTCCCGTGGAAAAATAGTAGAATTTTCCACTTGGCTCCCCCCGTTAACACATGCAATGACTGTGAGATTCCGTCAAAACATAACAATGTGTCCCCGGGGGGACTCTCTTCGAAATGATGTTGTGCCATTGTATCGACAGGAAAACCAGCAAGTCATCCGTAAAGCTTCCTCTACGGAAACCCTACTGTCGGTCGCTAAATAAGCTGTGGGACTCGAGGTATCTCATACTTTCCATCACTTTAGAAAGTGCAAAACAAATTCCAATTGGGCGGTAATTTTCAGGATTGTAAGTCTCATCCTTTCTTGGGGATCGGCGTTATATTAACAACCTTCCAACACATTGGAAATTCGCTGACATAATGCAGCGTACTGAAAAGGGCTGCTAACAGATGCGCTAGCATCGAAAAGAATCCCATCCGGGCCAGGAACTTTTTGTTGTTGAGATCTTAAAACCTTTCTTTTAACCGCACGAGCCCAATAGAATATCTTCGGCATAGTAACGTGTACTCTGTTGAACCACGACACTCTCGAAGGGCCAACCTCAATAATCAAATACACAAATTGCGAAACTCTGGGGCTTTTCTGATTCCCGTGGAAATATAGTGGATTTTACAGTTGGCTCCTGCAAGCCTTGAAGGTGACAGGGCTCCCTTTTAACCCCGACGACACATGTAATGACGCTATATGTCCGTCAAAACATTTAATTGTGTCGCCGGAGGGAGGCTGCCGCGGGATTTTATATTCCCTCAGTATTATTCAACACGGCCAAGAGCTCCCAGCGGTCGCTGTTGCAGGGTGTAGTGTTTACTTAGCCGCTGCCGCCAGTTCTGCCGCCGCCTGTGCCACAGCCGCGTTTACCGCTGCCGTTTTTGCCTGTGTCGTTGCCAGGTTCAGCCGCCTTTACCGCTGCGGACTGTTGTGCTGCCGCTATTGCCGCCTGTACCGTTACCAGGTACAGCCGCCGCATGTGCCGCATCTGCCTTTACCGCTGCCGCCTGTCCGCTATCAGGTACTGCCGTCATTACCGTTGCCATTGTTACCGCTGCTGCCCATACCACTACTGCGGGTACCGATGCTTCTGGTACTACCGCTGCTCATTTTCTGCGCGAGTTAACTCCCCGTTCTCCGGCTACGATTCCCAACCGTCCACTATCAACCATCTACCTTGTAAGATTTAACTAAATAAACGTGGTGATAAGTTTTATTAGGTGTATAAAGCATTCATTGTCATTCCTTCCCCCGACCAAGAAGGTAGGTAATAAACTCAACAGCGACCAGCGAAAACGTGTCGCTACAACATGTCACACAGCCAATGAAACGATTAATTTATTGCACACCAAATTTCCCGATCACATAATTTTACGACCATCAGCAGTTAAGTGACCAGCCAGATCGTGTGATTTAACATCACGGTATTGTTTTTTGTGGAGCTAAGTTAAAGACAAAGTCTATACAGATCGATTTCAAACCCCAAAATCAGTGATGGGTTTACCGAAATAGGACCGCCGTTTTGCCAAAAAGTGATAAAAAAACTTTGATAAAAGAATCAACATCTGTCAGCGTGGTTGAGGTGGACATTTGTCAGGTATCGTTTTTCAATTAAAATTGCCGAAATTTTCTCTTCGTAATACAATAAAAATTTAATCTAAATTTCTGAGTTTATTTTGTTTAAGAAAAAAAAACTTCTGATTGAAAACCCCTTTATTTGTTCAAATTCATTTTAATGTGATTGAAATATATCGGAGAACCGCGTCAAAGTAGGATTATCTCCTCAAATTTTGATCGTTGGACGTAGAAAAACTCTCGCATTCAAGTATTCTATCACAATTTGCAATCCTAAATTTTCAGAAGCCTGAGACTTTCATCTGACTTTCAATACATTAGAGCCTTAATTCCTGCATTATTACTAAAGACACAAACCGTTCGATGAACTGCCTTATCACATTACCAATTCTTGAGGGTGCACTGCATAAACCTTTTTAAAGAACTGTCTTATCACATCAGCATATCAAGCCAGTGCAGGCAGTGGTCACACACATAAAATATTTCTCCTTTTAAGTTTTCTTTTAGAAAAAATTACATTTTATTTATTAAAATCATAATTAGTGAAAATTTTCAATTTTCTTGTTTTAAACGAACAAAATCTTAAATTTAAAAATTTGTTTCACATTTTTGTTTTTAGAATATGGATTCCTAAACTAAAAATTAAAAATACTAAGGAAATTATTAGAACAAATTATTTGTAACTAAAATTGAAAAATAATGATAAAAAAAATATTTTATTTTAAATTTAATTATTATTTTATATTTTATATTTTAGTATTTATTATTTAATATTTTTTTAATTATTTAATAATTTTATATAAGAAATAATAATAAATTACTATATTTCAGTCTTCAAAGTGCTTAGAAATTGTAGTTTTCTTTAACTTAGTCAAATACTTAATTAAAAAAAAAAATTAAATTAATATATTTAAAAGTTAAATAAAATAAATTTCAATAAATAAAGAAAATATTTTTTAATTTCTCTAGTTTTCTTCTAAATTCTTGTTTTTATGCGTCAATTGCTTTTCAATTTTCTCTCTTACATTAAAATTTTGTTCTGGCTGTTGTTCTTCCCCGCCCTGTGCTCCCTCGTACTCTTCCTCCTCGTCTACCTCCTCTTCCTGCTCCTGATTTAATTCGCCTTCTTTTTGTCCTTCTTCTTCCACATTTATTTCACTTATACTTCGTTTCGGTGACAATGATGTTGGTGAAGATCCTGTTGAAGGTGTCAGGGATGAGGAGGAAGCTGCTGAGAAATCGGTTAAGGTATTTAATTCAATTTCCAATTCCGAAAATATGTCAATGAGATTATTAATGCCAATCAAATAGCCATCTTCATGATTGCCCACCTTCCAGGTACTGGAATGGTCAATATAATGATTTTCGGGCAAGAGTATAGTTTTGGCAAAGTCTATTAGCCACACATTTGCCTGCTTGCGATCGTGTACGAAGAGCAGTGAAGAACCAATAACTTCGTGACTGCGAAAGAAGTCTGAACATTCGAGGGTGGCGCGTATAGCACGCAAACGTTGAATATAACGTGACTAAAATATTTTAAGCAAATTTAAAGAAATTTTGTTTTATTAGTTAAAAGCTGAAACCAAAGTTTTAAATTTCGTACGATTTAAGGTCCAGAAACGAAATTACCGTCTTCAAAAGTCGTTTAAAATTTAATCGGAATTTAAATGAAAATTCCAATCGATTTCAAATGCTCAAACTGGTATCGCTACTCTCTTTGTCTTATTTTAAGTCACATTAAATTTCTTTTAAGATGGATTATGGTAATCCAGCAATTCCCACAAAATACTTGAAAATTTCCAAAAATGAAATAAAATTTGTTTTTATACAACAATTACTAGGCGGTGCGAGTTTTCTATAGACAAATAATGACTAATGACAGCTTTTTTTTAAGAAAAATGGAGGGTAAATATTTTTTAAAGAAAATTTGTCGTTGATATTTTTTTGTAAAAAAAATGATGACTGTTGAAAATTTTCTATAGAAAAATTAAAATTAATAAACATTTTCTGCAGAAAAATTTAAAAATATAAAATAAATTTTTTTTTACAAAACGAAATTATATAAAATAAATACAACTGAAGAACTAGTTTTGTAGAAAAAAATATGACTTATGAAAACAAACAGAAAATTATGACTGAAAATATTTATAGAAAAACTGTGATTGATTAAATATTTTTTTATAGAGAAATTGTGATTGATAGAATTTTACCATGGAAAAGTTTTTATAGGCAAATTATGACTGATCAAATTTTCTTGTAAAAAAATTTACTTTGAACAAATTTTCTTTTAGACAAATTTTCTTTGATCAAATTTTTTAATAGAAACATTTTCTTTGATCAAATTTTTTAATAGAAAAATTTTCTTTGATCAAATTTTTTAATAGAAAAATTTTCTTTGTTCAGATTTTTTAATAGAAAAATTTTCTTTGTTCAGATTTTTTAATAGAAAAATTTTCTTTCATCACATTTTTTAATAGAAACATTTTCTTTGATCAGATTTTCTTATAAAAAAGTTTTCACTTATCAAATTCTCTTATAGAAAAATTTTCACCGATGAAATTTTTTTATACAGAAAATTTTGACTGATGTAATTTTATTATAGAAAAATTTTGACTGATGTAATTTTTTTATAGAAAAATTTTGACGAATGAAGTTTTATTATAGAAAAATTTTGACTGATGTAATTTTATTATAGAAAAATTTTGAATGATAAAATTTTATTATAGAAAAATTTTGACTGATGTAAATTTTTTATAGAAAAATTTTGACGAATGAAATTTTATTATAGAAAAATATTGACTGATGTAATTTTATTATAGAAAAATTTTGACTGATGAAATTTTATATAGAAAATTTTGAAAGATGAAATTTTTTTATAGAAAAATTTTGACTGTTGAAATTTTTTTATAGAAAAACTTTGACGAATGAAATTTTTTTATAGAAAAATTTTGACAAATAAAATTTTTAATAGAAAAATGTTGACGTATGAAATATTTTATAGAAGTTTTTCGATTAAAAAAATCTTTTTATAGAAAAATTTTGAAAGATGAAATTTTTTTATAGAAAATTTTTGACCGATGGAATTTTTTTATAGAAAAATTTTAACCGATGAAATTTTTTTATAGAAATTTTTTGACTGATCTTATTTTATTATAGAAAAATTTTTACTGATGAAATTTTATTATGGAAAAATTTTGACTGATGTAATTTTATTATAGAAAAATTTTGACTGATGAAATTTTATTATAAAAAAATTTTGACTGATGAAATTTTTTTATAGAAAAATTTTGACGAATGAAATTTTTTTATAGAAAAATTTTTGACTGGTCTTATTTTATTATAGAAAAATTTTGACTAAGTTTTATTATAGAAAAATTTTGACTGATGTAATAATTATTACGGAAAAATTTAGTCGAATGAAATATTTTTATTGAAAAATTTAGACTTATCTAATTTTATTACAGAAAAATTTTGACTGATAAATTTTTAATAGAAATTTTTTGTGTGATAAATTTTTTTATAGAAAATTTTGACTGATGAAATTTTTTTATGGAAAAATTAACCCGAATGAAATTTTTTTGTAGAAAAATTTTTGACCGGTCTTATTTTATTATAGAAAAATTTGGACTGATGAAGTTTTATTATAGAAAAATTTTGACTGATAAATTTGTAATAGAAATTTTTTGTGTGATAAAATTTTTTTTATAGAACAATTTTGACTGATAAATTTTTTTTATAGAAAAGTTTTTAACTCATGCAATTATTTTATAGAAAAATTTTGGCTGATCTTATTTTATTATAGAAAAATGTGACTGATATAATTTTATTGTAGAAAAATTTTGACTGATGAAATTTTATATAGAAAAATTTTGGGTGATGAAATTTTTTTATATTAATATATCATTTTATCTGATTAAATATTTATAGAAAAATTGTAACTGATGCAATTTTTTGTAAAAAATTATGAAAAATATTGACTGATAAAATTTTTTCTAAAAAAAAATTGTGACTGACTGGCTTATAGAAAATTTGTGACTGATGATATTTTTTTATAGAAAAATTGTGACCTGAAATTTTCTATACAAAAATTGTGATTATTGAAAATGTGATTGTAAAATTTTTTATAGACAATTTTTTAGAAAAAAGGTTGACTGATGAAATTTTTTTATAGAAAATTTTGGAATGACTATTTTTTTATAGTATTTTGACTGATGAAATTTTTTGTAAAAAATTTTTGAATGATGCAATTATTTTACAAAAAAAACATGACTGATGGTTAGAAGAAAAGCTTATAGAAAATACCAAAAACAGTAATAACCAGGTTAGAAATTAATACTTGGACGTCTTTCAAAATTGTGTTTTTTAAAGACTGCGATTTTAGAGACTCTACACTCGTCTCAGTGATTTCACAACGGTGGAAAAGTTAAAAATAGAGAATTTCAGAAAAATTCCGGATATTTTTGTTGTTTAAATGCAAGGAGAGCTGCTAGCATAAATATCAGCCCTGCTGAAGTTAAATAGTAGTAGCTTGGTGAAGTCTCTTACTATTTCATATTAATTGAAAGAACTCTACTTAAAATGAGTCCAGTCAATTATAGTTTATTATAAAGTCTTTTCCGTAGCACAGTGTAAGGTGTAAACTTTGTTCAGTCTATACTCGAATCAATCCGTTTAATAAATTTTTATTCTAGTCTTTTTAATTATTTTTTGTTAAGGTAGCAGCAACTCACCAAGGCATGTGGAAAACCGTTTATGAACTCACGAAAAGCCGATTTAATTTGTTCACGAGATTTTGTTGTCTTAAAATCTTTCGAACTGGTGCCATCGCTTTTCTTAATGCCCTGTGAAAATTAAAGGAAATATGATTTTTGGTTTAAAAATATTCATTTTCAAGATTTCATATAATCTTGCCTCTATGCGGAAACCCAAAGTGGCTGTACTGGAAATAGTTTCACGCCACACCATATAGCGCGGCTTAGTCACTCCTTTGGCCTTGTGCTCATCCTCATTGGGAGCATTCGGATCAATTTGTATCATTTTCTCATACATATCTTTGCGCAATTTAGGTTTCTCCCTGGCCTTTGATAGCTCTTCCTCTAAATAGGTGCGCACACCAATTTTACAATCCATAACACAGGGCTGATAGAAATCGCTCAGTAAATCTTGTAGTTGCAGATATACTAGAGGGAGAGAGAGAGAGAGAGAGAAAATAGGAAATAATCCGTAACAAATTACATTTATAAAAGATTTTGAATTCTTTTGACTCACGCTCTCCATCTTCACTTGTCACTTGTCCCTTGTATTCAGGCACATACGGCCTCAAGACATCTTTCATCAACATGTGAAAACAATCTTCTTCCTTGGGACACAGCTTCTTCAATACTGTACCCTGTTCGGGACCCGCCTTAAAGTTACCCTGATGTCCAGCCAATTGAACCCAGGGATAACGTTGCTTTTTGTAGGTTTGAAAGAAGGGAGTCCATTGTACTATATTGCGTATCTTACGCCAACCAGAGGGCTGCAAATATCACAAGGTAAATAAATTATTTATTTTTTTTATTATATTTTTGTTGTTGCTGTTGCTGTTTTTCAACCTAAATAATATGAGAAAAATAACACATTCACAATGCATTGACGTCAATTGAAAGAATGTAAAAATCATAAAATAGAAAAACACAACAGAAATCTTTTTAATTTTTCCAAAAATTAAAATTAAATAAAAAGTGAAATAAATGGAATTGGATAACGATCTGGTAGTAAAATGCTCGTAGTATAATTAACGCGTTAACAATGGAAGACATTACAAAAACATATTTTTCGTTGAAAAGCACACAGATAACAGGCAGCAGACAGTCAGGCAGCCCACAATCGATTGTGTTGCAGGTCATTAAATATTATGTAGATTTTGATGTCAGGGCTGGAGGTTCCCATGTTCCAGTTGTTACCTTTCAAGAAACTCAGTATACGAGAGCAGCTTAAAAAGTCTTTTTAATTATTTTCCGAATTTTCACAAAAATATAAAAAAGAAATCATTATCAAAATCCAATCCAGAAAAGGCTTCCTTATAAGTACTGTGGCGTATCGGGACCATACATTTTTTGTTAAAACTTCATCGGGGGTTTTCTTTTAAATTCAGCCGCGATACGGAGAAATTTTTGCGTATAAAGCACAATAAAAAGTAGTGGGTTTGCTCTGAAGAAGATCACGACTGATCTGTTGATTCACTAAGTTAAGGTAAAATATTTTTTTTTGGAACTAGAGGGGTACCAATTTGATGAAAAGACTAACGCGCTCGCGGGCAAATGTTGTTTACAGCTATTATTGAGTAGGCAACTTTGATTAACTGACTTAATTCGGCTTATTGTTTTGTAGAAAAAACCGAGCTACCCAAATTAAAATATTCTTCTCTACTACTTTCTGTTTCCAAATCTAAAAAATTCGTTCAGCGCTAAAGGAACTAGGTTTAGAGACTTAAGAGGAACGAAGAAATATGAAATTTCTGAAGAGATAAGCAGCGGTGATCTTTTACAAAATGTAAAATAAATAAATATATAAAAATGAAAAACTGAGAAAATGGGCAAAATACCCGCTCCCCAAAATAAAATAGGCAAAAGTGTATATCACCCCATATTTTTAAACTTACAAGAAACGTACTTCCATAGTGAAGATAAAACTATTATAAACACGTCATACACAAAGTTTTACAAGTTGGAGTCACGGTTACACAAGTATTTTATTGTATATTTAGTATATTTAGTGTATAAAAGTGTAATAAAAGTGTTATAAAACTGTTATAAAAGTATTATAAAATTGATATAAAAGTTCAAAAGTGATATAAAACTTTTATTTAAGTGAAATAGGTATTTTTAGGGTTTACAAAACTGTTATAAAAGTGTTATATAACTGTTATAAAATTGTTATAAAAGTGTCAAAGGTGATGTAAACGTGTTATATAAGCGATAAAAGTATTATAAAAGCGTTAAAAATTATATAAATGAGTTATTTAAGTGATATAAATGTTATAAAAGTGTCAAAAGTGATATAAGCTTGCTTCATAAGTGATAAAAGTATTATAAAACTGTTGACAAAGTTTTATAAAAGGTTTTTAAAATTATTATAAAAGTGTCAAAAGTGTTATAAACGTGTTATTAAAGTCATACAAATGTTATAAAAGTGTCATAACTGAGATAAGCTTGCTATATAAGTGATAAAAGTATTATAAAAGTGACAAAATTTACATAAAAGTATTATTTAAATGATATAGTGCTTTTAAAGTTCATAAAATTATCATAAAAGTGCTCTAAAAGTGTTATAAAAGTGATATAAAGGTATAATTTAAGTGATATAAGTCCTACTAAAGTGTTATTAAAGCAGTAAAAAGGGATATAAAAACATTATTTTATCGATATAAAAAAGTTTTTAAAAGTGTTATAAATTTTAATAGTGTCAAAAGTTACCTAAAAGTGTTATGAGAGTGATATAAGTGTTATATAACAATTGACAAAGTTTTATAAAATGTTTTTAAAATTATTATAAAAGTGTCAAAGGTGATAGAAACCTGTTATATAAGTTATATAAGTGTTATAAAAGTGCCAAAAGTAATACAAACATGTTATTTAAGTAATATAAGTCTTATAAAGGTGTCAAAAGTGATATAAACGTGTTATTTAAGAGATATAAGTGTTATAAAAGTATCGAAGGAGATATAAACATGTTACTTTAGTGACATAAATGTTATTACAGTATTATAAAGTGTTATAAAACTGTTATATAAGTGTTATAAGTGTTATAAAAATAATTAAAGGGATATAAACGTGTTACTTTAGTGATATAAATGGTATTAAAGTGTAATAAAACTGTAATAAAGGCGTTAAAGAACTGTTATAAAAATGTAAAAAGAGATACAAACGTGTTATTCAAGTGATATATGTATTATAAAAGCGTTATAAAATAGTTATAAAAGTGTTATTTTTATTTATATTGCGTTTAATTTTTAGAGAGAGTGAGAGAGAGAGAGAGAAACCGAAGAGTTGAAGAGACGTAAATAATGTTTAATACTAGTTACAGAGCTTCACATTACAATTGTGAAGAATTCACGTTGGCTTTTATTTCCAAAATGTCTTAAATAACCATCGCGAGATACGAAATGTGCGAACGCCATTTTGAGGTCGACCGGGTCGTTCAATTAAAAACACTGCAGCCGTGAGTGACAGGGTTGAAGCAGATCCAAATTTATCAATTCCTCGATGATCTCAAAACTTGGGGTTATCCAAAACCACCACATGGCAGATTTTGCTTAAGGATTTGACTTTGAAGCCTAACAAGGTTCAACTGGTGCAGTAAATGAAGTCCACCGTAATTAGGTGCCCCTGTAGGCTAGGAGGTAGTGTGCTAGCTTGTCAGGTTGGGGGTTGTGGGTTCGATTCCCAACGAAGACCTTAGCTTTTTCACTACAAAAATAAAAATTGACTGTTAGTGGGGCTGCTCAGCGATGAAGGCATAGTCACTGGTCGCTGTGCTGTCTTATACGGCAGTTAATTTCCGACTATTCTTCTACTTTCACCGCCTGCTTCATCTCTTCTCTATCCCTTTCCTAAAGAATGTAGCACAATACTTGACTAAATAGGCATTGTTGCCTGAAGTGCTGCTTCTCTTAAAAAAAAAATCGCTCAATTTTTTCAGGAACAACTGGCTGGATTTTTCTGAAAAAAAAATTTCAGACGAAGCCCATTTCCCCTTAACAGGGTATATCAACAAGCAAAATTGCCGCATTTGGGCTTCTGAAAATCCTAGAGCGATTATTGAGAAGCCTTTGCATGCTCAAAGTGTCACTGTATGGTGTGCTATGTGGTCTGGAGGTGTGACTGATCCGATTTTTCGAAAATGCGGCTGGAAATGCGGTAACGGTAGAGGGATTATGCTATCCTGAGATGCTAACAACTTAATTTTGGCCGATTATTAACGACGTGAATATCACTGATATGTGGTTTCAACAGAACGGTGTCACATGTCACCGAAGCGATCAATAATCCCGCTCATATAATCAGCAGTTTATGTGATTTAACATAACTGCATTATTTTTGTACTATGTTAAGGACAGAGTCCATAAGAGTCCAACCGAGTCGATTTTAGCCTTTAAACTCGAAATCCGTGGTATGATTAACGAAATAGGACCGCCATTTTGACAAAAAGTGATTTAAAACTTTGACGAAAGAATCGACATCTGTCAGCATAGTCGTGATGGACTAAAGGCTACCCGTAATAAATTTTGCTTAGCGAATGTTAGCCGTATATGGTTATCTACAAAATTTCCTATTAAAAATTATGAAATAATTTGAACATAAAATTATTTTGAAGGAATTAATTGAAATGCACAGTAAAGCTGCCATAAATTTCTGATGCTGTTAAGATTTTCTCTAGTTTAATGTACTTGAATCATGCTTAAAGACCAAACACTCCTCTAATTCCATTTATTATTCTAAGTCATTAAGGCAAGAAATAACATTTTTAAAATCTGACGACATCACACACATTAAAAACCAACCAACACCAGCAAACAAAATATTTTATAAAATTTTAATAAGGCAACGATAACAAACATGAAATCTTTTTATATGCGAATAGTAAATAGAAAAAAATTATCTTGATAAGATATTGCTATTGAAATAGAATAGCAAGCAAGCCAGCCAATATAATTTAGAATTCAATACAAGCTTTTGAATTGGCCGAATAACAAAAACAAAAAAAAGCAAACGACCACCATTGGCGCTATTTTAGCTTTTCTTTTCAAGCATTAATTTGCCAGCCTTTAGCCAAATTCGTATAATTGTTACAGCATTCTCGTGCAAAGTATCAATAAATACTATGATTCTATTTTAAAAACAATTAAACACTAAAATTGTTTTTAACAGTTTTAGGGAAGACGTGTAAGGAATACTTAACAAATTAAATAGTGTTTTTATAATGATGTGACTTTAATTTTTATTATTGTATTTTTTTTTTTGCTTTTGTCAAGTAGCGCTGCTAAAACGTTATTTTAGTAATTTTATTTAGATCCAATTCAAAAATTTTAAAAGGTAAATTTTAATTGATATTTATTTAAAATAACTTGGGTCATTCATTTTAAGAACAAAAATTTTTGTTTGTGAAATTTTTTTAGGAAATATTTTTTAATCGAATATTTCTTTTGTGGAATAAATTGATTTTAATATTTTTTATATACAAATTTTTTAAATATTTTAAGCCTTAATTACTTGGATTTACCCCTTTATTCGAGTCATTTTAATCGATTAAATTTAATCGAATAATTTTTAATCGAATAATTTATAATATCGAATATTTTATAATATAGAGGTATTTTTGTTTATAGAGGTTTTTTGTTTGTTTTTTTTTTTTTTTGTTTTTTTTTTGTTAGCCAAGTTATTTTAATCGATTAAATTTTAAAACTTGTTTTACTCGAGTTCTTTTTTATTGCTTTTTGTTTAAACAATTAACTTTAATTGAGTGGACATAAACTTATATGTGTTATATAGATATTCTGTTATAAGTATGCTCTATCTACTCTTTAGATTGTTTTCGCTAACTAAAATTATTTGCATTTGCAAGTTCTTCCACTAATTTTAATCAAATAATTTAAAAATCATAATTGTTAAAATAAATTTTTTTTTTATTTCAACTATTCAATCAATTTATATGTATTAAATTTATTTGAATATTTTAATCGTTATTGCTAAAATTTATCGTTTGATAGAGGGGGCGGCTCTTTAGATTCGATTTTCAAAATTTAAATTTTCGAATAATTTGTGCGATTAATTTTAATCAAATAATTTTAAATTGTTTTTTTTTTACAGTTTTACTTAATATAGCTAAAGAAATTATCATTAGAATTTTTTATGAATAAATTGTAAAATTTTGTTTATTCGATTAATTTAACTTGAATTTTTTCTAGTTTTTGTTTTTTTTTTGGAAATAAATTCTGCTTTTTAGTTCTTTTCTGATATTTAAAATTATTCATATAAATTTATTCGATTAATTTTATTCGATTAATTTTAATCGAATAATTTCAAACATTGTTTTTTTAATTTCAAAAAAATTTTCATTTATTATTTAAAGTTTTTTTAATATATTTTATTTTTTTATTTTCAGTTATTTTATTCGATTTTTGAATTTATCATTTAATTTTGCTCAAAAATTTAAAAATTTCGCATAATTTTTTATATTAATTTTATTCGAGCAATGTTAAATATAAAATGATTTTTTGATAATCAATCAGCAATTTCCGATTAGCAATATAATTTTTAGCAAATAAATTGTTAAATTTGTTTTATTCGATTAATTTTGTTTAATGTTAAGTTAAACTAAACATAATTTCAACTTAACATAAGTTAAACTAAATATATCCCAATTTTTTAGATGTTTTGTGATGTTGAAAACATGAAAATAATTTTATTCGAATAATTTTAATCGAATACTTTAAAAAATATTTTAAATTTAAAAAAAAAATTTGTTTTATTAATATTTTATTTTAAGTAGTATAACTTCATTTTCATAAGTGAATATAATTTCATTTTCTAACTTAGTTAAGGTTAATCGAATAAAGTCGTAATCGTTTTATTCAATTCCAATTTATATTTTTATTAGCTCAAGATTAAATACTAACTTATTTATAGATTTTTTAAATTATTTACTACTCTAAAAATTTAAATTATTCGAATAATTTTAATCGAGTAATTTAAAAATTAGTATTATTTACTTTTTTTATTATTTATTATTTAGGCCGTCATCATTAAATTAGTAAAGTCAAGTAATTTTAATCGAATAACATTTTATTCGAATAAATAAAATTTTAATCGAATAAATTTTTAATTTAACAATTATTTTTATTTAACAATTAGCGCAAATTTTATTTATTCTCTACTCAAAAAAAAAATAAAATTTAAGTCAAAGATCTTGTACAAATTTGTTTTCTTATTTATCAGCGTCATTTTGTTAAGTTATTTTACAATCGTGTATTTTGTTTTTTACAACATTGTTTCTGTGTGTGTATGTGTGTGTCTTTTGCTATGACTTGACAAATTTAGTTGAGAGTTTTGTTTAGTTTAATGTGTGTTAAATGCCATGTTTGTAGTATTTAGCATGTTTTAGCTGATTTTGTTTAAAGCCAAGATTATAAAAACTAATAAAAAATATTGTAAATAAAATAACCAATAGTGAGTGGCACGTGCTGGTATTCAAGCAAACGAACACCTTATAAATAGCAATACGATATTTAATACTTTTTAATTTAGACAAACTTGTTTTATGTTTTTTATCTTAAGGCAAACGATCAAATAGCCAAATTGAAAGACACGATTATTAAAAAATCGTTTTGACAAGTTTTCTTTAAGAAAAAATTAATCGGAACGGAGCGTTAATTTACTTGGGGAGTAAATGTTGTGTGCCTAGTAACGTAGTTACAATATGTTAAGATACTCTTACAAATAGCCTTTAATCGATAGTAAAATAAAATTTCAAATTTAAATAAATTCCTAAAACGGGGAAAAAATTTCCAAAAAATTTTTGTTTTTTTTTATAAAACTAGTCACCCAAACTTTGTTAACTATAAGCCGGTCGACTCCTTTCTAGAGTTTGTAGCCAAGAGATGGAGTTTAAATAATCTGTTAACCTTGTTTCAATCGGTGCTTTGCACTCCGAATAATTTTGATGCGATTCATATATTTTGTTTTAAAATTAGCTTTCTTTGGCTAAAGGGTAAACCATTATAATTTTTGATGCAATATATATAAAAAAGTCTTTCATCGCCTATTAAAATAAAATTGTAATTTTAACAGAAATTCCTAAAATGGGGAAAAAAAGTTCCAAAAAAATTTTTTGTTTTTTTATAAAGCTAGTCACCCTGACTTAATTAACAACCGGCCGCTCAAATTCTTTCTGGAGTGTGTAGCCAAGAAATGGAGTTTTAATAATCTGTTTGCGGTTTTTCAATATTCCTAAATTCCAAAATTCCTAAAACGGAGAAAAAATTTTCCGAAAAATTTTTGTTTTTTTTTTATAAAACCGGACCGGTCAAATTCTTTCTGGAGTGTGTAGCCAAGAGATGGAGCTTTAATAATCAGTTTGCGGTTTTTCAATCGGTGCTTTGCACTCCCAGGAATTTTGTTATAATTCATATATTTTGTTTCAAAATTGGCTACGTTTGGATAGGACTGGGGGGTGAACCATTATAATTTTTGATGCAATTTTTCTTTTATTCGTATATGCTACAGGTGGCCTTTCACAAAGTCCACAAAAATTTACTAGTTCCCAAAGAAAGTTTTAATTATATAATTAAATAAAAGTTGATACCTTTTTGGAGAAGACCAAAAAAAAGCAGTACTTTTTACATTTTACCCATTTATAGGCTTGGAACTTTTTAAGGAATCCTGTTTTGATATAAATTTAATCAAACATACAACCAATATCTTAGAATAGTAATCCAAGCTTAAAAAGGTACACTACATTAAAAATATAAGGTCGGCCAAAAAATAAAAAAAAAATATTTTTTGACTCGATTTTCTCCCGAACTAAAAGAGGCAACCTAGATACGTACGCGTATTTTTTGTAGATATCATGGTTCAAAAACTCTTAACATTTGAGTAATAAATTAACCTTTTATAACATTTCCAAAAGAGTTTATGCCCGATTTAGATAACTATGGGGGCATACCTAGAAACCCCCTTTAACCTTAAGAGCCGATAATCCGTGTTTTCACTCAGAAATACCTTGGCTTGGCCTGTGTGAAATTTTATTAGAATATCTTAATGGAATCAGGAGCCATAGCATTATTTCGACAGTAAAACGTAATAAAAACAACTGTGCAGCGCCCTCTAGGCAGTATTGCAGCAGGTTAGCAGTTTTAAAAACTATTTATATTTCTAATATAATTCTAATTTATTATTAATAATAATTAATTTAATACTCAAGAGCCAACAGAAGAGAGTGAAGAAATTTATTAGTGACTTTAAGATATTTTTTACTACTTATCGCTTCTTCCAGGATGAAATGTTCGCTAAACAAATGAAGGAAGCTATTCGTATTTCAGACCTATTGCTGATAGATGTGACAAGTATTTTCCATCTATTGTAATATACTAAGATCCAAATCGATGGCCGATAAGCATCTTCATCCTTCTAGTTAATTTCAAAGCAATGCACTTCAGGTCATCATTAGGATGGGCCTTACAAAAAAAAGTCGCTAAATTTTGCTAAAAAAAATTATTCCGAAAAAATTTCCTGTGAATCGGTTGGGGTTAAAACGTGCCGCAAGCCCGCCGAAATTTGCGGAAAATCAAACAAATTTACGTTTTTAACTTATATATCAAGCGGCCACTTTGTAAGTTTACTTCACGTTCCTGCTTTGGAGAGTGAAACTGTGAGAAGAAGAGAAAAAGAGAAGAGAAAATTCCGGCAATTATGAATGAAAAATGATATCTGGCAAATGTCCACTATGACCACGCTGATAGATGTCGCTAAAAGTTTTTAATCACGTTTTGGCAAAATGGCGGTCCTATTTCGTTAATCACATCAAGAATTTTGAGTTTTAAGGCTGAAATCAATTCGATTGGCTCCATATAGACTCTGTCCTTAACACAGCCCCACAAAAAATAATCCAGTGGTCCTTAATCAAACGATCTGGATGGACACTTAACTGCTGATTGATTAGGCGATCAGGAAATTTGGTTTGTAATTAATTGGCTGCATGACGTGTGGCAACGTTCTGTTGAAACCACAGGCCAAAATTGAGCTGTTAACATCTCGCGATAGCGTGATCCATTGACCGTTTTCAACCTCATCTTCGAAAAACACGGACATGTTGAGCATGTAAAGGCTTCTTAACAGTCGCTTTTAGATTTTCAGAGGTCCAAATGCTGCAATTTTGCTTATTGACATTTTCTGACAAGTTAAAATGGGCTTCGTCTGAAACAATGATTTTTTTCCGAAAAATCAGCCGGTTGTTCCTAAAAGAATTAGGCGATTCTAAGGCTGAGAGTGAAAGAAATCTAAAAAAAGAAATCGCCGTATAGCTAAGGGTCGCCCTAGTCATCATATTATTTAATATTGTAATTTAGTATTATAATTTGTAAAAGGGAAATTAATCGAATAGAATAATGAAATAATAAAATTTTATTTAAAATAATAGCCAATATCATTATTTAAGTAGTTTCAAGGGAATTCTTTATATCAATCTCAATTTTATTCGATTAATTTTATTCGATTAATTTTATTCGAATAATTTTATTCGAATAATTTTTTATTCGAATATTTATTTATTCACTAAATGATAAAACGATATTACAAAACACCTTCTTCTTTGTGGTGTAGTAATCTTGTATATTAAAAGATGCTAACATTTCACCACAATAACTTAAATTTTGGTACCAAAACAACATTATCCATTTTTTATTATTTTCTTTCTTTTAATTATTTCATCTTTGTAAAAAATGTACAAATGTTTGTTCTCTTTGTATAACAAAATAGAAGACCTTGAACTTGATTAATCATTGAGAAAAATCATACAGTAATTTTCATTCCCTATACAAATTATAATACAACTCCCACACACACATACAATATGACTTTGAGAACAATAAAACAATTATTATAAAACTAAATTCATGATCGACGTCATCAGATGAAACTGCAACAATGCAGTCGTAATTTTTGTTACTAATTTAAGGCAGTTAAAAGGCAAACATCTGCCACTTTAGCTTTCATTTTAACGATGTTTTTCAATTAAAATAATTAAAGAAAAATGAAGCAACAATTTCGTTTTTTTTTTTCTAAATTTAATTGTTTTAAACTCTGTCTGCTTGTGTTAATAGAAGTGACAGAATATATTGTTTTCATAAAGAAAATTATTGTTATTTAAACAGATGAGTTGTGCAATGATAACTTGAACTGTTCTTTTCCCACTTAAATATGAAAGGAATAAAAACAAGCCACACTGAGAATAAGGATTTATTGTGGTATAATAACTTTACTGTTTAAAGTAAGTGTCAAGAAACTTAAAAATAAATTGAAAAGAAAATTTAATAAAAATTAATCGAATAATTTATTCGAATAAAATTTCTAACCGGTTAATTTTGTTTAAATATATTTTAAAAAATATTTTATTTTCCATAACTTGGTTATAACAACTACTTACAATTTAAAATTTTTGATTGCAAAAAGTAAACCGAATATTTTAAGAATAGAATAGAATAGCACATAATAAAAAAAGCAAACTAAATAGAAGTCTATTTTCAAAATTAACTGAAAAATTAAAAATAATAAAATTTAAAATAATAATGAAAAATATAAAATTTTATTCGAATTTTAATCGTTGTGAATTATTCGAATAAAGTTAGTTATTCGCGTTAAAAAAATGAAAAACTTTTTAATATAAATATAAAAAAATACCTCCATAGAATTATAAGCTATTAAAAATAAGAAGAATCAATATTATTTGTAGCAGTGAAATTAATCGAATAGAATAATGAAATAATAAAAATCATTTAAAATAAAAGACAATATTATTATTAGAATAGTTTTAAACATATTTTTTTATATCACAAAACAATTTCGATTTTATTCGATTCATTTTATTCGAATAATTTTTTATTCGATTAATTTTATTCTAATAATTTTTTATTCGAACATTTTTTATTCAATAAATGAAACGACGCACATTGGGGTATTTGATCATCAAAGCGGAGATTAATTGAAGAATGAAAATTGGGATATCCGATTAATGTTTTATACCCGATTATTGTAGACAAAATTCTCCATCACTAGGCAAAAGAATCGATAACATATGTTGTTTTATTCAATTTTTGCTTTGTCTCAAAGTTCGTAATTTTTTTCGATTTTTTTGCGTGTTTACAAAAAGTGAATTTTTTGTATTTTCAAGTGCCAGTTTTTCTATTTTTGCCATTAAAAAAGCGTAATATTATTATGGATCCTTCAAGTTCAGGTAATTTCTAACAAAAAAGCAGTTGCCGGTCGACATTAACCTGTTAGAACTAATTTTAATCATTTATAGAAAAAAGGTCTCAATTTTAGCCATTCTTGAGAAGTATGTAGAGTTTTAAAGTGGTACCGGTTAACTTCGTGTTCTGAAATTTATATATTTTTAAAGCTTAGAAACTGTACTAATATAATAAACAAAAACATTTTGCGCGTTTTTGCGCCAATTCGATTTTTAACAAAGTTTGTAAAACAAACCCATGTCGTCGAAAGTGAGAGAAGAACCGCGGCTTTAGTTTCTGTTTTCGCTTTCGTTATCATCATCATATATTGTTGTTATTGTTTTTTAAATTTGTTTATTGCAACATTAGTATGCACTCTACCCAAAAATAATATGTGTGTTCTGTTCATTGTGTTTTTTGGTTTATTTAAAGTGTAGGGTAAGTTTATTTTGTCTTCGCGCTCGTGTTCTTAGACAATTTTGTATAACTTAATTTAAATAACAGCTAATATGTATAAAATAAGTGTGTAGTGTTACTTTACAAAATCAAATTGGGGTTAGATTCTTCAATAGGCTTTGTGACTGCAACAACTAAAAGAGGTCGCAAAGAAATTGATTTCGAGGAGTGTTCCGAAAAAACAAAAGTGAAAAATGTAAGAATTTAAGACAAAATGTTCCCTTGCCTGTTTTGAATTATGCTACCCAAATAAGTCTGCGAGCAAGTGGTCAAACAGAAGCAGCAAAAATGGTCAAGGAAATAACTGCATCACCTTCCAGAGCAGCTAAATTTAGAAAAAAAGTAACTTGTGTAAAAGAAAAACAGTTGACTGCTGAAGAAGCGCTTATGGTTTTGGTTGAAGCAAAGCTTTCACGTGAACAATATAATGTTATACGAAAAGCTGTTCCTGATAAATTCCCTGCGTACACGTTGGTTCAAAGAGCGAAAAAGAAATGTTATCCTAAGGCTGAAACTATGCAAATTTCCGAATCGTCAGCTAAGGTATCATTGCAGGGCCTTCTGGATCATACGATTGAACGCCTTGTGCTGCTTCAAAAAAATGTTATTGACACCCTGGATAATGAAGAAATATCAAATTTAACTTTAATTACTAAGTGGGGGTACGATGGAAGCTCTGGGCATAGCTCATATAAGCAAGCTTTTCATGGCCCAGGCGCTAGCGACTCTTCTGTTTTAATAACGTCCATTGTTCCACTCAGATTAATATGTAATGATAAAATTGTTTGGCAAAACCCTAGGACGTCATCAACCCGATTTTGCAGGCCATTAAAAATTGAATTCACCAAAGAGACTGCAAGTATATTGGTAAGAGAAAAAGAACGAGTTGATGAGGAAGCAAAGGATCTGGAAATGTCTGTTGTGCCAGTAGGAGAAAGGCTCGTAAAAGTAAGCCATAAACTAATGTTAGTAATGATTGACGGAAAAGTTTGCAATGCAATCACAGAAACGATATCATCCCAAAGGTGTTATATTTGCAATTCCACTTCTAAAGAGTTTAACTCTATTGACGAAATGATAGAAAAACCTGTTAAGACAGAAACCTTAGAATTTGGTTTGTCTATATTACATGGATGGATTAGATTTTTCGAATGTATCATACACATCTCTTACAAATTGCCTATAAAAAAGTGGAAAGCTGCATCGGCTGATGATAAAAAAATTATAGAGTCTACTAAAGCACGCATTCAAAATGAATTTAGAGTCAAAACCGGATTGATTATTGACCAACCAAAGCCTGGCTTCGGAAATTCTAACGATGGTAATACAGCCAGAAGATTTTTTGAAAACGCTGAAGTTTCTGCAGATATTACTAAAGTCGATTTAGAACTAATCAAGAAAATGCACGTGATACTAATAACTGTTTCTTCGGGTCATGAAATACATTCTGAAAAATTCAAAAATTTTTGTCACAACACTGCCAGACATTTTGTTAAAATGTATCCATGGTATAAAATGCCTACCACTTTACACAAATATTTAATTCATGGCCCTGAAATTGTATCGCACGCACTTCTTCCAATCGGACAACTTTCAGAGGAAGCCCAAGAAGCTAGAAACA
Organism: Trichopoda pennipes; assembly: GCA_030448955.1. NCBI lineage: Eukaryota > Metazoa > Arthropoda > Insecta > Diptera > Tachinidae > Trichopoda > Trichopoda pennipes. The sequence goes on along the minus strand of JASKUP010000056.1, from coordinate 1,343,834 downwards.
AGGACTTCAAATGCTATAGGGAGCACTTTTCACGTAAATGTAACCGTGAGAAATCAAATGAAGACATTTTAAACAGGTTGCTACTGAGCTCCGATCCGATCATTAGCAGCAAAATTAAGTTACCAAAAAAAAAATTTCAAGCCCTACCAAAATCAGTAGTCGAATTGCTTATTCCGCCAACTATTTCAGTAAGTGCTGTTCGATCTGATGATAGTGATGATGAAACTGGAGATGCACTTGTTGAGGAACTAGAGGATTGTAGCTCCGATTACAGTGACTAAACTAAATAACACTTGAATGGAAAATCAGGTCATAATATTTTATATGGATTTTAAAAATATATATAACAATGTCAATTTTTTTTCAGATGATACAACCATTTACTTTTGGTGAAATTGTTTATAAATATAAATGAAGAATCAAAATTTCAAAGTTTTATTTAAATTTTTTTATTGTTTTCATTAGGTAAATTTGTTTGTAACAAAGGGGGCGTGGCACCGCCCTAATCCACTTCGGCTGTAATTCATACAGTACGATCAACATATATACCAAATCTCATCTTCCTACCTCTGATAGTTCATGAGATATAACCATTTTAATTTTTAGGTTATATGGGCGGTGCCACGCCCTTTATCCAGTCACAACCAAGTATAGCCAAGTACTATTACACGGTCAACAGTACCACATTGGGAATGTTTCATGACAATCGGTCTATTATTATGGCCTGCAGAGCGATTTTTAATAAGGGGGAGTGGCACCGCCCACTTTTCCAAAAAAATTTTATCATATGTCACTCAGGGATAACGTATCATTCTTATAGTGAAAGAATTTTTCAAATCGGATAAGTAGTTTAATTGATCTCCGTTTTGGGGGTCCAATACCCCACTGTGCGACGATATTAAAACATGGAAGTAATTATAAGTAGAGATACATAATAAAAATGCTGCAGATAATTAATACTCCCATGGACCTAGGCATGAATTTTAGTACAGACACGTACTACGTATCGACATATTATATCAGGATATGAACAAAGGAGTTTTTAGTGGGCATTGCAGCTGCTTTGAAGGCGAACGGTCTTGCTCGATATAAAATAACGATAATAAAATGTGTTTGTGCTTGCTTTTGTGGCACTATTGAGATAGTGGAATAATATTAAATAAAACAAAGCTAGAGCTTTATTTGAATGGAAAAGATTGACCTCGGGGCCGAATAAAAACAAATCATTTTACATGATATTTATTTTATTAATTATAGTTTTATGCTAAACAATTTTAATATCAACGTTATTCTACATTTTGAGTTATTATTAGTTTTATATGTCATTATTTATATCCGGATCCTTGAACACAAATTTTGTTTTAATAATTTAATTCAAATTCTGTGAATTTTTATTTAAACATCTCTATCCAACTTGTTTATTCGATCTATTTAAATTTTATGCGAATATTATTTTATTTTACAAAAAAATCTTAATTTGCGTAAAAATGTGGCATGGATGTGTATTCGTTTATGAATGAATTTAAAATACTTAACTCACATACTCGCTCAGCCTACTCGTTAACCATTTAAAATTTTTAAAACCTACAAATTCGTTCTAGTATATGATGAATCATCATAACCTGTACCTCTGTTTCATAGTTAATGATATTGAAAACAAGAATATTCGATTACTGTTATTCGTTTAGCTTTACTTTTCTATAAACAACAAAATACAAAATTTTCTATAAAGTAAACTTTTAGTAAGTTATTCGAATTATTTTATTCGATTAATTTTATTCGATTAATTTTATTCGATTAATTTTATTCGAATAATTTTCTATTTATTCGCACAATATTTTTGAAAACTTCTTTTAAAAAAATTTATTTTAATAATTAAAAACACAAATTGTAAAAATTTATATTTTTGAATAAAGCAAAGTAGTAGGAGTCAATATTTTTCCGAGTACTCAACCAAACTGATAAATAAATAAAATTTTTTTAATGTCAATAATAACATATTTCTATTTCTATATCTCTTCCTAAGTTCCATGCAATCACCCCTTAACTTAATTATTAGAAAACTAACTAAAATTTTCATTCATCACTCTTTAGAGCAAATAACTGTGGCGTTAACAAATAAATTTATTTATAAAATATTTTGAAAACATTTTAATTCATTTTAACAATTCTTGTTCATTTTTTTGTTGTGTAAACTGATGTCGACATTATTGCAGTTGTTGTTGTTGTGCTTGTAATATCAATTCATTTTACATTATAGTTTATTGAAATTGACACAGTAAATAGTTTATGTCAAACAGACAATTGTCATATGCGACAGAAAAAAATTTATCAAAAGCATGCATACAACTCATGCAAATGATTATAGGGTATACAGTGGGCAAAAAAATGTTTAAAAAATAAACATATTTATTTTTATATAAAAAAATTGTTTTATTGAGTTTTAAGTGTGATTTCAACTGATTTATAAAAGTAAACAAAGTCTTATCCGAATAAAAATGTTAATCGAATAATTTTATTCGATTATTTTTTATGAAAATAATTATGTTGAAAAATTTTACCTAATTTAATTTTTATTTTATTTTCACTAAAATGTTACTCACGCAGAAAACTTTTATCATTTACGTTATCTTCTATTAGAATAATTATTTACAAATTAATTCCGAATGATGTCTTAGTAAAAATTTACATTGCTAATAAATTAATATTTGAGTATTTGAGTGAATACTATCAGAATTTCGATTTTATTTTCGAATAATTTTAATTAAAAACATGTTACTTCAAATTTTATCACAATAGCCTAGAAAAAGCATTGTTGGCTAATTTTGCTGTTTGTTGCCCTCAAAAAAAAACAACAAAACAATTTTATTCGAATATAAAATAAAATTTCTTTCAAACTTTTAAAATAAATTACAGTTGATGTATTCGAAGCAAAAATCATGTTAAATTATCTAACTTAAAATACTTTATATAATCGAATAATATTATTCGAATATTAAAAAAATATTGTTTTTTCTTTTAGAATGAAAACCTTTAGTGTCATCTTTAAGAAAAAAAAGATAAAATTTGAACAGTCTCGATAATTGTTATTATATTCGAATAATTTTATTCGATTACTTTAAAATTTTTTTAAAACTTTATACAAATTATTATTACAATTTCTCAATTAAGAATGATTTTAGTTTTTAAATATAACTGAGTAGTTGGAATTTCATTGAATAATTTGAATTCGAATAATAATTCGAATAATCTTTTTTGAATATTGACAAAAATATTACCTTTTCTATTTATAAAGAAAACCTTACTTTTTAGCGTCATGTTTAAAAAAAGAAAATAGAAATAAATAACAAATGAAAAGTCCCGAATATTATAATTTTATTCGAATAACTTTATTCGATTACTTTTGAATTTATTCAAAACTTTGTTAAAATTATTATTACAACTTCTTAACTAAGGATAAGTTTTTAAATATAATAAAATAGTTGTAATGTCATCGAATAATTTGAATTCGAATAAAAATTCGAATATATACAACTTATTTTGATGGTTTCAAAAAACGAAAAAAAGGGTTATTCGAATAACAGGTAAAACTTCTTTTAAAATTAATTTCTATACTTTGTTCAAAACAGAAATCATATCCAAATATTTGATTTAAAATATTTTAAAATAAGCAAATAAGCTTATTGAATATTGAAAAAAATAAATTGCTTTAGTTTTTACTTTTATATATAAGAAAAGATAATATCATTTGAACAGCTTTGAATTTAATATGAATTATTTTATTCCAATAAAGCTATTCGAATAAAATTATTCGAATAAAATAATAAAATAATTTTATTGGATTAAATTTGTGCTATTCCAAAGCTTTGTACAAATAATTGTTACAAATTCTTAACAAACCATGATTTTAGGTTTTAAATATAACTGAATAGTGAAGTCTAATCGAATAATTTGAATTCGAATAATTACACCAACATTAAAACAATAATTTTCTTAAGTTGTTTAAAAAATTTAAAGGTTAAACTTTATAAAAAAAGCTTACTTTTAAGTAACAAGTTTACGATTATATTAATTTTCCCAAAGTATGTTCGAATAATTTTATATAAAAATTTATTCGTTTTATTTTTTAAGTTGTTTATTGCTCATTTCTTTCAAATTAATGAAACCAATAATTATTAAAAAAAATTATTGGAGCTTAATTAATATAATTTTATTTACAATGTTTAAAGATATTTTAAATTATTCGAATAATTTTTATTCGAATAATTTTATTCTAATAATTTTATTCCAACAAATTGCTTAATTAAATAAGTTCAAACAGCTTTATTAGCGAAACTATATTAATTACCAACTTAAAATTGCATATTTTGTATTAATTAACCAGCTTATTAGTATTTATTTAAGTAAATGTGGTCGAATAACAAGTGCCACCTAAAACCCACTGTGTTAATGTCATTTGCTTTGCGATTTTATCTGTGTTTTGCATATTTAACAAGATATTATTGTTTTCTTTTTGGTTTTATTTTATGTCAGTTATTTTTTTTTTTAATATTAAAAGATATGCGTTATAACTTTTAATAAGAACGGGGGTCTTCTTTACAGCCCCTTACAATTAATTTACGCCACTAAATCAACGCGGTAGGCAAATAGTTTAGCTTTTATTTACAATAAAAAATCTTTATTCTACTTACTGCTGACAATTTATGGAAATTTATTAAACAAATGTGTAGATACCTGCAAAAAGAAAGAAAATAATAAATTTAAATAAAATTATTATTTTTTTTTTAAGTTAAGTAAGATGCGAGTAAACTTTTAAAATAACAAATAACACTTAAGCTATAATTTATTTCAAATTAAATTTATCTCGCATTTTTTTAAATTAAATTCATTAACCTTTTAATTGATAAGAATTATATGTTTATTGAAATAAGTCGACAACAAATTATTTCATATTGTTCGTATTTTGTTTAAATTATTAATTAATTTTTAATTAATGTCATTGAATACGAATAAAATTATAAAAAAAGAATAAGATGCTTTTTAAATGTTCCGCCATATTCTTTACGAAGTGTTTGAAATGTGATAAATTTTTATATGTAAATAATTTTTTTTTTGTTTTTTTAAATAACTTACAATTTTACGATTTGAATTGAACTAATTTATGAGTTTAAAATATAATTTAAATAAATTAAATTTTAAAAAACAAAACCACAAATTTCCCAAGTAAAAATTAATTAAACTTTATTTCGAAAACTTGAATCAAAATTATGAAATTTATTTAATTAGACGTTTGAATACAGGTTTGGAAACAATTGGATTTCAGACTTGTATTAAAAGTAACTCTTAACTCATGTTGTAAATCAAGCTCATACATTTTCTCTTTTTATAAAATGTTGCATCATTCGAAATATTCGACTTTTTAAGATTCGCTTAACTTTGTCCTTGTCGTACTCTTTAGCTGCGCCAGTATATTTGTTGGTAATGAGCTAAAGTCCTCCGGCATATTAATACTTCTACTAACGATTGGTCTGATGGATAATGCGGCTGTTAAATTTAACAAAGATTAAAACCGATTTCAGCCATCGAATTTAAAATTGACAACTTAAAAAAGTAATTAAGTTCACGGATAATTCCAACATAATCGATAATATATAAACGAGTATAGGCCAAGCAATGTATGTCTTTCTCATACCAAGTGTTTCCATACCACATTCAAAGTAATTGGTGTAAGCTCCGTCTTCAAAGTATCACAACCAATAGAATATCGAAAACCAACAGAAGAATCGGAAAGGTTAGTGCATATAAATGTATAAAATCTAGGCTTTGCGATAGAACATGTGGCATTGTTTAAAGCCATGATAAACTTATATACCTAAATAAAATTTGGCTTGGCAAAATTGGCCCGGCGAAGGTATTTCTTCTTAGCAGTGAAATGCGTACCAGGCTTTACCTCATTGACAGGCTTCTAAATTACTTTAAATTAAGTTTTAATTTAGATAAAATGAAATATTTATTAATATTTAAAAATATAGGGCACTGAATAATCGAAAACCGGCTTTAAATTATTCGATTACAAATTATTCGATTATAAATTATTCGAATAAAAATTATTCGATTATAAATTATTCTATTATAAATTATTCTATTATAAATTATTCAATTGTTAATTACTAGATTATAAATTATTCGATTATAAATTATTCGATTATAAATTATTCGCTTATAAATTATTCGATTATAAATTATTCGATTAAAAATTATTCGATTATAAATTATTCGATTATAATTATTCGATTAATAATTATTAGATTATAAATTATTCGATTATTAATTACTAGATTATAAATTATTCGATTAAAAATTATTCGATTAAAAATTATTCGATTAAAAATTATTCGATTATAAATTATTCGATTATAAATTATTCGATTAATAATTATTAGATTATAAATTATTCGATTATAAATTATTCGATTCTTAATAATTAGATTATAAATTATTCGATTATTTTTTATTCGATTATAAATTATTCGATTATAAATTATTCGATTATAAATTATTCGATTATTAATAATTAGATTATAAATTATTCGATTATTATTTATTCGATTATAAATTATTCAATTATAAATTATTCGATTATAAATTATTCGATTATAAATTATTCAATTATAAATTATTCGATTATAAATCATTCGATTACAAATTATTCGATTACAAATTATTCGTTTAATCCATTATTCGATTTCCTTACACTAAAAATTTTCAACTAACTTTTTTATAACTAACTTTTAAACGCCTAAATTATCAATAACTAGATATTCATAATTTTCTATTTTTAATTCGATTTTTATTTCAAGTAGTCGAATCTATTAATCGAAATTTGTTATAGCTTTTTATAATTAAAACTTAATTAATAAATTTTGTAATGAATACCAAAAAAAATCTTTTAAAAAATTTTATTGCTCGATATAAATATTTCATTCGAATAACCAAATAATTTTTTATTCGAATAACTGAATAATGTTTTATTCGGATAACCGAATATTTTTTAAGATAAAAAATAAAATAACTTTAATTAATGCTGCTGTACTTTTAAAGATATTTAAATAAAAAAATTATTTAAAACATACGGTTATTTGATACTATCTGAATAATTAATTATTCGATTACTGGAATTGGTTTATCATTCGCATAATTGGTTATTTAAATAAATTTTTTTATTTGGGTATGATTTTACGTCAGCCCGCATCAAATTTGGTTTGTGAACAAAACGGTTTCGGCTATATGCCTACCATCTTCAGTGTTCTCTCCATAATTTTTTTAGGTCACCGGCAGCAGTACCAAACTATTAATTTTCTTATTAAATAAAATTTAAATAAGTAATCGAATAATCGAACAAATAATTATTTTTTATTAAAAATTACAAAATTTTTAGTTTTCCCTTTTTCGAAATGATCTGATTTATAATTTATTCGATTACTGGAATTATTCGATTATTCGAGTCTTAAAATAAAATATATTTTGTCGCTAGCAACAACACCAAACTATTCATTTTCTTATGTTATCAATTAAAATTTTAGCTAAAAAACTGCCTGCATAATCGATTAATGGATTAAAAAATGATTTTTAATAATAATTTCAAAATTCCCAGTTCTTATTTTTCGATGTGGTCTGAATTTTACATTATTCGATTGCTGAAATTATTCGATTATTCGAATATTTAAAAAAATTGTTATTTGTCGCTAACAACAGCACCAAACAATTAGTTTAGAATTTTAGCAAAAAGCTGTAAATTAAGAATTTTGAACCATTTGATTACAAAAATAATCGATTAATCGAATGAAAGTTTTGTTTTTGTTAAGAAATATTTTTTTCGCAAAAATTAGGTATATTCATACACCTCATCTAAATTATAAATTTTTTGACTGCTAGATTTATTCGATTATTCGGATATTTGAAAAATAATTTCTTGGTCGCTACAATCAGCACCAAGCTTTTATTATTTCCTTATATTATCAAATAAAATTTTACTTTAGAAGCTGGTAATTCAAGAATTTTGAACCATTTGATTACTAAAACAATCGATTAATCGAATAACAATTTTTTTTTTATTAAAATTAGTTGAATAAGATTGGGGTCGATAAAAGTCAGGCAAATTCTTATTTTTCATTTTTGGACAGGGTGTGAATAATAAATTACTCGATTTGTCGAATTATTCGATTAGTCAACTTTTTCGATTATTTGAATATTTTTTTTTTGCAAATTAGTTTATTTCAATTTTTGTCCCCAAAATTAACCCAAATTCCTAGTTTTTTATTCTGTGAAATGAATTATTCGATTAATGGAATTATTCGATTATTCGGATATCTAAGTAAAATATTTTTTTGTTGCTTAGCAGCAAAATGTTAATTACCTTACGTTGTTAATTTGAGAAATTAGAACCTTTGGGTTACAAAAATAATCGATTAATCGAATGAAAATTTTGTTTTAATTAAAAATTTTTTAATTAAGTTTTTTTTTCCAAAAATGAGGTATATTCACAATGTCCATTTTCGACATGGCCAGAATTATAAATTATTTGACTGCTAGAATTATTCGATTATTCGGATATTTAAATAAAAAGTTTTTGGTCGCTAGCAGCAGCACTAAACCATTAATTTCCTTATCTTATCAAATACGATTTTAGCTTAAAAGTGGGTTATTTTAAAATTTTAAACAATTTGTAGACTTAAGTAACCGAATAATTTTTTTTTTTGCAAATTAGTTTATTTTAATTTGTATCCTCAAAAGAGAAGCGAATTCCTAGTTTTCCATTATGTGACATGATTTGAATTATTAATTATTCGATTATTCGAATATTCGATTATTCTAATATTTAGGTATAAAATTTTTTTTTTGTTTGTTGTGCGTTATTTTACTGCTAATTTAAGAAATTTGCACCGTTTGGTTACAAAACTAATCGATTAATCGAATAAAAAAAAAATTTTTTTTTAATTATCTTTATTAGTCAGAAAAGTGAGAAAAATTCTTATTATAATTTTTCACTTGTAATTTAAGTAGTTTGATTAATCGAATAAAACATTTTTGACGCGTTCTCAATTAAAATTTCAAATAAAAAAAAAATCGAATGACTTATTCGCTTGTTTGGTTTTCATTATGAAGTGATTATCCATGTATAACCTTTTTGCTTTTCTCTTTTTTTTTTCTCTTTATTAATTCTTTTTAATGTCTTTTTTGTTTACATCACACATTTGCTGTTTACAATTCAGTTTCAAGTAGCTGTCACATTCGAGTGACCATAAGCCACAATCAGGGTATTCATTAGGTAATCAAAAATTTACGCTTCGTTAACAAAAATTTACACATTTAATTTGCGTTTATATGCAAAAATGTAAAACAAATTTCATCGTATAAAATATTGAAATCGAATAAAGATTTCATTGAGTTGTTTGGCTTTATGGAGACAAACGCCCGCCCGCCAATTATTATTACGATTGCGGATACGATGCGAATAGTAAGTTGTTTTGGTTTTTGTTTTGGTTTATTTACCTTTGAGGCTTGAGCATCAGCATCAATTTCACTAATTTGTGCTGATATTGAAGACGCTGTTGTTGTTGTTGCTGTTGCTGTTGTTGCTGTTTCGCATGATGATGAGGTTATTAGCACCGTTTCATCTATTGAGGATGACGATAACGAAGTGAATGATGCTAAAGGCCTGCTAGTGGCTGCTGATGGTGAATTGACAACATATTTGCCGTGACTTCTAAAACGTTTGCGTACAAATGTAAATGAAGCAAAACAATTATTTGTTTGTGGGTCCGTGAACGGGATAAAATTTTTAAATACTGTGGAATTTGTAAACGACATTTAAGTCACAAAATCTCTGCAAGCACGCAGGGCTATTCAACACATTTTTGTTTTTCAAGCGGTTATTTTGCGTGATAAAATAATTTAAAATTTTTAAAATTTTGCGACAATTCTTTTTTGAGTTTCTTTGTGAAAAGTAACCAACCGTTTTAAAGAATTTCTACAAGTTTTCTTCACATTTTACTTCAGACGTACGTTAAATACTGAATATCTGTTGTTAAGTTTTTGTTTTTAGAAAATAATAAAATCTACTGTTGTTGTTGATGTTGTTGTTGCTTTGTTTTATTTTATTTAATAAAAAATTATGATTGTTTTAATTATAATATTCATTTCTTGGCGACAGCGACAGCAGCAGCCGCAGCAGCAGCAATAACACCAACAACAACTATAAAGAAAAGAACTAGCAAATGTGAATAAAATGAATAAAAAGTTGTTGAAAAGTCTTCTGAATTTGTGTACTTCATTCATTCATTTAAATTTTTTCTGACGCCTTTAGATTTTTTTCTTTTCTTTTATTTTATTTGAAATGACGTCTCTGTTGTAAAACTGTCATGGCTGATAACACACATTTGAAATTGTCATAAGCTGCCACAAAAAAAAATTGTTAAAAGTGCCTGTATGCTTACGTCTGTATGTATGTATGTATGTGTATGTGTGTGTGGTTGTAAATGATTTATTAAACTGTGCTTGGGCATAACACTGTGATGGGTTCATTAAGCGTTACTAACGAAATTAATTTACATCACTCGCAAGAATGACGGGTGTATATCTCAATGCAAGGACACTTAAATTTAAGGAACAAAAAAAACGAATTTTTTAAATTAAAAAATTAAATTGATTTTTTATTTTTAACTGTTTAAAAGCATCAACGATATTCGTTTATTCGTTTTAATTTATATAGAATTTTTTATTCGAAAAAAATCTGAAATGAAATCATTGAACTTCAAAATCGATTAGTTAACAGGTTATTTTATACAACAGCGGTAATTTTTTAAATTCTAAATTAATTAGTTAGCACTCGATAATCGATTAAAATTTATCGTTAAAATTTTATTGAAAACCATCTTTGCCCCCAGGAGTTTTTTTAGACCCTCTAGATAAAATATTTACAAGCTAATTTAAAATTTTCATATATTCCTGTATAGACATAATTTTATAATATTACTTGAAAAATCGCTTAAAAACCCGGTTTAAACCCGGTTTTGTTACCCGAATAATCGGGTTATATTAAAATTTTTATCTCTAGTTTACGTCCCCCTTTGATGAATTGTAACGAGTTAACGCTTTAAAACGAGTTCTATTACCCAAATAACCGACTAAAATCTTTATATCAGAGTGTTTATGTTCTTGAAGATTCTGTTACCCGAATAATCGGTTTATATTAAAAGTTTTTATCTCAGTGTGATAGCTTAAAGATCCGTAATATATGTTCTCCTTTTAAAGATTTATAACGCATTATTTCTTTCTTTGAACTATTAGTTGCAAAAACCGGTTTTGGTATGCAAAAACACACTTATTGAAAAACGCTTCAGAATTTGCATATATTCCTATATATATGTATTTATATTCAAAAACCCGGTTACAACCGAGTATTATTACCCGAATAATCGGTTTTATTAAAATTTATAATCTTAAGTGATTGCATAAAGATCCCTAATTTATTTGTATCTATGTATTTTTGTTTATTTTATGAAACCGGTTAAAAACCGGGTTATAACCGATTACATTACCCGAATAACCGGTTATATTAAAATTTCCTCTAAAGTGATTACTTGAAGATCCTTAATTTATGTTCTCTTATTAGAAAGTTTTAAGGAGTTATTTCTTTTTTTTTAACTAACAGTTCCAAAAACCGGTTTTTCTATGCAAAAACACACTTATTCGAAATCATATTTGCCCTCAGGTCACCTTAGACCTTCTAGATAAAATATCTACGAGATAATTTAACATTTGCATACATATTATTCTTATATACACGTAACCACTTAAAAACCCGGTTACCACCAGGTTCTGTTACACGAATAACTGGGTTATATTAAAATTTTTAATCTTAGAATTATTACTTGAGGATTGTGTTACGCGAATAATCGGTTTATATTAAACGTTTTTATCTCAGGGCGATAACTTTTTAACTTCTATTTACAAAATATTGTTCAACAATAAAAATGCATTGTTGTTTTGTGTAACGCTCCATTTCTTAATAACCCTGAACTGTCAGCTGTCGCACTGTAGTTTATTGTATGTTGGCAACACTTTACCACACAAATGGCGCAAAATTCAAATCTTGAGTGTACTTTGACACGCCCTCTATGTGTCTGTCAATATTAAAAAGTTAAAAATTTAATTTCAACTCTAGAATAATTTTTATAAAACCGGTTTTTGTATAAACCGGTTATACAAGGAGCCGTATTATAGAACAAATTTATATTGGAACGTCTATTTTTTTATTTTTATCATTTTAAAATAATTTTGGTGACTAATATTTAAGCGTGACTGTAGCAAAGAAAGACATGTTTTTTTCGCCTTTTGTTTGATTTTTTTTTATCTTTTTATTACTTTCATTGTAGACATTTGTTTTTTATTGTTTCGTTCTAATTATATGACGTCAAATAACCAAATTAGCGAAGAAATAGCTTCTTTATGTGGGCAACTTACGAAACCTTTTAGGGAAAAAGCAAAAAGAAAACTTTTGTACATAGAAACAGCTCTGAACATGACACATGTGAATGTTGATAAAATAAACCAGCACATGCAGTTGATAAAAAAACACACACACAGACACACACACACAAATAGAGTGCTCGACTTACAATCAATACAACTCACAGACAGTCTAAAAACATAGCCAGTTTCAAAAAAAAAACACTCACTCGTGTGTTGGTTTTTTTTATTTCTTCTGAGCAAAAAAATCTACAATGAAAAATTACAAAATACACGTGTAGAAGGCGCACACTGGAAACGCGACAGTCACACGAACTTCTACAGCCCCAGTTTCTTAATAAAAAATAAAATAGAAATTGTAATTATTTATTTATTTTTTTTTCTTTACTTAAATAACGTGCAAATTCCCAGTCTTATTGGAGTTTTTTATAATTAAAAATTACAAAAAAAAAAAATCAAAAAAAATAGTCCCACACTTCGTTCAACAGATGGCGGGCAGCTGCCCTAGTAAATGGATTTCTCGGCAGTGCCGCTGTTTTATTAACCACTTTTAAATTAAACTATTTTATACTTAAATCTCCTTTCACCTCCTACTGATCTTTAATATTCCCTTTAGTCACCATATTTTTTTCCGCTGCTTTTAAATACTTGTGCACCACTTCTTTTTAGGAATGCAAATATTTAAATAACAATTTTTTTTTCAAATGTGACGTAAATTTGTGAAAAACGTAAAGAACGCAAACAAAAAAGGAATAAATTTAATTGAATTTTAATAACAACATTCGAGTATTTTTAGTAGCCAGTTTCAGTAACTAAAGTGAGAAATTTCTCATCTAAAAATATTGTAATCTGTTTTTATAAAGGCTGAGTGATCTAGAGTTAATATTCTTTTCACATTAAAATACTAAAAAAATATTCATGAATGATTCCAGCCCTTAAGTAACATTATGTGAGAAATAACTCACTTAAATTATCGAAATAAGGGCACTCAAAATTACGCTGCTTTCTTTTTGTTTGTTACTAAAGAAAAAACAAACATTGAAAATTTTATTAGCAACACTTGAGTATTTTTTTTGCTGAATCTCAAAGAAGTAGACCGTTTCAGTAACTAAAGTGAGAAATTTCTCATCTGAAAATATTGTAATCCATTCTACTAAAGGCTGAGTGATCTAGAGTTAATTTTCTTTTCAAATTAAAATAATAAAAAATATTCATGCATGCAGCCCTTTAATAGCTTTATGTGAGAAATAACTCACTTAAATTATCGAAATAAAGGCACTGAAAAATAAGCTGCTTTCACTTTGTTTATTACTAAAAGCAAAAACAAACAATACAAATTTTATTTACAACACTTGAGTATTTTATATTAGCAGGATCTCAAACTAGTTGCCCGTTTCAGTAACTAAAGTGAGAAATTTCTCATCTGAAAATATTGTATATTGTTTCTATAAAGGCTGAGTGATCTAGAGTTAATATTCTTTTCAAAATAAAATAATAAAAAATGTTCCTGAATGAATCCAGCCCCTAAATAGCTTTATGTGAGAAATAACTCACTTAAATTATCGAAATAAGGGCACTCAAAATTACGCTGCTTTCTTTTTGTTTGTTACTAAAGAAAAAACAAACATTGAAAATTTTATTAGCAACACTTGAGTATTTTTTTTGCTGAATCTCAAAGAAGTAGACCGTTTCAGTAACTAAAGTGAGAAATTTCTCATCTGAAAATATTGTAATCCATTCTACTAAAGGCTGAGTGATCTAGAGTTAATTTTCTTTTCAAATTAAAATAATAAAAAATATTCATGCATGCAGCCCTTTAATAGCTTTATGTGAGAAATAACTCACTTAAATTATCGAAATAAAGGCACTGAAAAATAAGCTGCTTTCACTTTGTTTATTACTAAAAGCAAAAACAAACAATACAAATTTTATTTACAACACTTGAGTATTTTATATTAGCAGGACCTCAAACTAGTTGCCCGTTTCAGTAACTAAAGTGAGAAATTTCTCATCTGAAAATATTGTATATTGTTTCTATAAAGGCTGAGTGATCTAGAGTTAATATTCTTTTCAAAATAAAATAATAAAAAATGTTCCTGAATGAATCCAGCCCCTAAATAGCTTTATGTGAGAAATAACTCACTTAAATTATCGAAATAAGGGCACTCAAAATTACGCTGCTTTCTTTTTGTTTGTTACTAAAGAAAAAACAAACATTGAAAATTTTATTAGCAACACTTGAGTATTTTTTTTGCTGAATCTCAAAGAAGTAGCCCGTTTCAGTAACTAAAGTGAGAAATTTCTCATCTGAAAATATTGTAATCCATTCTACTATAGGCTGAGTGATCTAGAGTTAATTTTCTTTTCAAATTAAAATAATAAAAAATATTCATGCATGCAGCCCTTTAATAGCTTTATGTGAGAAATAACTCACTTAAATTATCGAAATAAAGGCACTGAAAAATAAGCTGCTTTCACTTTGTTTATTACTAAAAGCAAAAACAAACAATACAAATTTTATTTACAACACTTTAGTATTTTCTATTAGCAGGATCTCAAACTAGTTGCCCGTTTCAGTAACTAAAGTGAGAAATTTGTCATCTAAAAATATTTTGATTTGTTCTTCTATTTGATGAGTGATTTAGAGTTAATAATGTTCTTATCAACATAAAAAATAAAAAAAGTGTTCATGAATGAATCCAGCCCCTAAATAGCTTTATGTGAGAAATAACTCCCTTAAATTATCGAAATAAGGGCACTTAAAATTTCGGTGCTTTCTCTTTGTTTGCTACTAAACGACAAAAACAAATAATAGAAATTGTTTTTACAACACTCGAGTACTTTTCTTTTGCTGAATTTCAAACTTGTGGCCCGTTCCAGTAACTAAAGTGAGAAATTTCTCATCTGAAAATATTGTAATCTGTTCTTCTATAGACTGAGTGGTCTATAATTACTGTTCTTTTCAAAATAAAATAATAAAAAATTTTCATCAATGAATCCAGCCCTTTAATAGCTTTATGTGAGAAATAACTCACTTAAATTACCGAAATAAGGGATTTTGCCTTTCTTTGTTACCTAAAAAATTATAATAATAACAAAAATTTAACTGAATTTCGGAGTATTTACAATAGCTGAAGCTGAAACACTCGTGAAAGTGAGTGAGAAATTAGTCACCTGAAAATATTGTAGTATATTTTTATATAGAATCAGTGAGCTAGAGTTAATAATAATTTTTTTCTGACACAAAATAATAAAAATTTTCATGAATTATTTTAGTTTTATGTGAGAAATATCTCACTTTAATAAAGCACTGCTGCCACATTTAGTTGTTACTCGAAACCAAAAAAAAAACAACTTTCATATAATTAAAATTTAATTGAATTTGAATAAAAGCACTATTTGCTGAATCGGATCCAGCAGCTCGTTTCAATAACTAAGGTGAGAAATTTCTCACGTGAGAAAAAACTCACTTATATAAACGAAGTAAGGGGACTATTTCCACATTTATTTTTTACTCAAAACGCAGACGAAACATATAATTAGATTGAATAAAACCACTTCATTATTATTTATTAAATGTATCTAAACCAGTAGCTCGTTTCAATAACTAATGTGAGAAATTTCTCACCTGAAAATATTGTTATTTATTTTTACAAAGGCTGAGTGAGCTAGAGTTCATAAAGTTATCTGCAAAATAATGTAAGAAATGGTTATGAATGCATGTAGCTCTACAATAGTAGCCCGTTTCAATAACTAATGTGAGAAATTTCTCACCTAAAAATATTGTAATATATTTTTATACAGAATAAGGGTGTTAGATTTCATTATTTTCTCTGCAAAATAAAGTAAAAAACGGTTATTAATGCAAATAGCTCTACAATAGTAGCCTGTTTCAATAACTAAGGTGAGAAATTTCTCACCAGAAAATACTGTAGTTTATTTTTATACAGAATAAGTGTGTTAGTTTCATAATTTTCCTTACAAAATAAGGTAAAAAATGGTTATGAATGCATGTAGCTCCACAATAGTAGCCTGTTTCAGTAACTAAGGTGAGAATTTTCTCACCTGAAAGTATTGCAGATTATTTTAATACAGAGTCAGCGAACTAGAGTTAACAATTTTCTTTTTAAAATAATATAAAATAAATTGTTATGAATTAATCTAATTTGGCAATAATTTTATGTGAGAAATGTGAGAAATATCTCACTCCAATAACAGAAACAAGGCGCTGCTTTTCACTAATCTTTATTACTCAAAATAAAAAAAAAGCATTACTTACCTTTTTCATTTGGTTGTTGGTAGTTGATACATCTGAATCCCATTCCGAACTTAAATCATCACTTGAAGCGTAACCATAGTCACGCGGTAAAGGCACTTCTAATAGAGATTTTGAATACTGGGCATAGCCAGGACTAAGGCCACTATTAAGGCCATGAGGAGAGGGTGAACGACGATTTAACAAAGAATTTTTACGCATATTTGCTATAGAGTCTTCTTTAGTGTCGAGTAGAGTTTTGGGCGGTATCATGATAGTGGGTGTGGGTGGTGGTGTTTTGGCTATGGTACCAATAGGTGAACTTAGAGACATGCCGTGGGCTTGGGCAAATGCCATACTAACCTTACGGCCATGATATAAATTGCCAAACGATTTTTTACGCATGGCTTTTTTATATTGATGTAGGGTATCCTTTTTTTGCACAAGTTCTATACCTTCACCCTCGTCATCTTCTTGATCTTCATCCACCTCAGTTTCATCTATTATGATCTTCTCGACGATTTCCTCTTCCTCCTCTTCGGCTTCAACAATATTAACCGTCTGTCGCTGTTTGTTCTCTGTGGCTATTGTGTTCTCCATTACAACAGATGGTATTGGCTTGTTTCCATTAATAATTTCCATTTGCTGTTTCTCCTCTTCCTCAAAACTCATTTGATGAATTTCCTCTGGAGGTATTTCGGGAAAATGTAATAATTTCACAGTGATTTTCTTGCCGGCTTCATTATAATACACTTCTTTGGCACTCATTTTATCAAAGTCTTCATAGATTCTTACTTGGGGATAAGCGCATAAAGACATTTTCACTGGCAGCATAACCAAATAACAATAAAGTTATTATAAATTTTTTGTTATTTTATTTTATTTATCAAGCAGTTATCCGGGAATTTACTTCTTATTTTCGTTATTTTTTATTCATTTTAAAAGTTTAATATTTTACATTCCATAACCCTGACTCACTTGTATTTTATCCGTTGTTGTTTCGAAATGTTTTTAATTCATTTTGTAAGAAGGCAATCACTTGTTTTAATTACATGAAATTATAATTATTTTACTTTTTTATGTAATTTACAATTGACGTCATTAGTGTTTTAATTATAAACAATTAAATAATTCACAATTGCTAAATGTTCGTTTCTAATTAATCACACAATTTTGTGAATTGTATTTTATTTATTTTATAAATAGACTTTCAAATAGAATTGATTAAGTTTTTGTTTTAAAACTTGTGACTGGGCAATGTATTAACGCAATCAGGCGTTTTATTAAGCATGAAATGACAAAAGCACAAACTAAATAGCCAGTGTTCTATTAAACGGTTTAAGTGTAAAACTTAATTATTTTTAAATCCTATGAAACTAATTGACTGCCACACAACTTGAAGAACAATTGAAAGAAAAACAACTAAAAATATATTAATTCAGCTAGAAATATTTGAATTCAGCTAACTTAAAATTTGTATTTTATAAAATTATTGTTAGCAAAAAATTTAAAAAATAAATCTAAGTGAAAAACGGGTAAAAATATTTTAATTCAGCTAGTAAAATTTCAATTCAGCTAAGTCAATATCTTTATTTTAAAAAAAAAATTTTTAAAAACGTTATAAAAACATAAACTCAGCTAGTAAACTTTGAATTCAGCCAATAAAATTTTTTTATTATAAAAATTTAAAGCTAACAATAATATAATACAAAAACCTGGGGAATAATTTAAAAAATAAATTTAAGTGAAAAAAGGGAAAAATATATTAATTCAGCTAGTAAAATTTCAATTCAGCTAATTCAAAGTCTTTATTTTTAAAAATTTTTATTAGCAAAAAATAAAATGAAACATAACCCCCGGGATTACAATTGAAAAAATAAATCTAACTGAAAAAAGGGCAAAAATATATTAATTCAGCTAGTAAAATTTGAATTCAGCTAACTCAAAGCAAAAAAATAAAATTACATATAATCTTGGTAAGCACTTAAAAGAAAATAAATCTAATTTAAAAAAGTTAAAAATATTATTGAATAAAAAAAATTTAATTCAGCTAATAAAATATGAATTCAACAAATTCAGCCAAATTTTGATGCAATTCAGCTACACTAAGCGTTATAAGAAATTATTTAAAAACCTTATTAGCTAAATTTCACTTTTTTTTAAGATATATCTGTCAGCTAAAAAATGATATTAAGCATATTTTGCAGGCTATTCAGCACAACTCTTAAACCTTGAAAATGCTTCTCATAGAATTTTTAAATAAAAGAACCATTCGTCGTAATTTCTCTCTAAAAATATCATTAGTTATATTTTTTCTATTGAAATATTTCCTCTGTTATGATTTTTCTATAGAAAAATTTCATCTCTTATGAATTTTCTATAGAAAAATTTCATCTATCATGAATTTTCTATAGAAAAATTTCATCTATTATGAATTTTTTATAGAAAAATTTCATCCATTATGATTTTTCTATAGAAAAATTTCATCCATTAGGAATTTTCTATAGAAAAATTTCTTCTGCTATGATTTTTATGATTTTTCTATGGAAAAATTTCTTTTGTTATGATTTTTATATAGCGAATTTTCATCTCTTATGATTTTTATATAGAAAAATTTCATCTATTATGAATTTTCTATAGAAAAATTTCATCTATTATGATTTTTCTATAGAAAAATTTCATCTATTATGAATTTTCTATAGAAAAATTTCATCTATCATGAATTTTCTATAGAAAAATTTCATCTATTATGAATTTTCTATAGAAAAATTTCATCTATTATGAATTTTCTATAGAAAAATTTCATCTATTATGAATATTCTATAGAAAAATTTCATCCATTATGATTTTTCTATAGAAAAATTTCATCCATTATGAATTTTCTATAGAAAAATTTCTTCTGCTATGATTTTTCTATAGAAAAATTTCTTCTGCTATGATTTTTCTATGGAAAAATTTCTTTTGTTATGATTTTTATATAGCGAATTTTCATCTCTTATGATTTTTATATAGAAAAATTTCATCTATTATGAATTTTCTATAGAAAAATTTCATCTATTATGATTTTTCTATAGAAAAATTTCATCTATTATGATTTTTCTATAGAAAAATTTCATCTATTATGAATTTTCTATAGAAAAATTTTATCTATCATGAATTTTCTACAGAAAAATTTCGCCTATTATGAATTTTCTATAGAAAAATTTCATCTATTATGAATTTTCTATAGAAAAATTTCATCTATAATAATTTTCTATAGAAAAATTTCATCTATTATGAATTTTCTATAGAAAAATTTCATCTGTTATGAATTTTTTATAGAAAAATTTCATCTGTTATGAATTTTCTATAGAAAAATTTTATCTATTATTAATTTTCTATAGAAAATTTTCATCTATTATGAATTTTCTATAGAAAAATTTCATCTATTATGAATTTTCTATAGAAAAATTTCATCTATTATGAATTTTCTATAGAAAAATTTCATCTATAATAATTTTCTATAGAAAAATTTCATCTATTATGAATTTTCTATAGAAAAATTTCATCGGTTATGATTTTTCTATAGAAAAATTGCTTCTGATATGATTTTTATGATTTTTTTATGGAAAAATTTCTTTTGTTATGATTTTTCTATAGAAAAATTTTATCTGTTATGATTTTTTGTTTAATAAAAAGATTATTATACACAAGTTTTCTATAGAAAATTTTTGTAGCTGATTACTAAACCTAAAAAAAATCAAATTCAGCTAATCGCCTAAAATAGCTAATAAGCTAAAATCAAAATCTGGCTTGCTGAATTATGGCTGGATTAAAAGAAATCGTTTAAAGATTTTTTTTCAGCTCACAAAAAAAATTTTCAGCAATCCAGCTAATTGATAAAGTTTATGTTTATGTGGATTTTTAGTTGATGTTTGTTTTGTGATTTCTAATCTAAAAATTTATAGTTTCAATAAGCTGAAATCAACATTTAGCTGGCTAAATTGGGGATTTGAATACGGTAGATCTTTTTAAAATTCTTTTTTCATTATTAGAAGCAGCTCAATAAATTAATTGTTTAGCTGAATTAAACAATTTTGCTGGATGCGTTAAGAAAATAGCAAATAACAATTAAATTTCGCAGCTGAATTCAGCTGAATTGAGCTGAATTGAAAAACTTTGCTGCAAGTGTTAAGTAAATAATAAGTAGCGATGCAAAACCTTTGAAATTTATTTTTTCGTGCTTATTACCAGCTGAATAAATTAAAATTTTAGCTGAATTAAAAAAATTTTGCTGGATGAGTTAAGAAAATTATAAATAGCTAGCAAAATTCGCAGCTAAATTCAGCTGAATTTAGCTGAATGTAAGAAATAAATGTAATTTCCACATAGGCTTATTCTCATTCTTAGTGTTATTACTCAACATACATATTTTATAAGAGAAAGGCCTACAAGCGTAAAAAATTTTTGGAAAAAAAAGATCTAGAATTTATTCGAGGGGGAGGATCTAGAGAAGATACAAACTTCTTAATTTATCATATTGGACTAAAGTTATTCAGCTGCATGTGTTTCAAATTTAATTAAGTAGAAAATTAATAGCGCACCCTTTTTTTTTTTGTTTTAAAATAAGCCGATACGAAAAAAAAATTTAATTTTTTTTATAGAATTTTTATGACCAAGTGTTATAATAAAAACAAGTTATAAATTTGAAATATTTTTAACAACACGCCCACCTTTTAAACAATAACACTGCTAGCATTCGGCCATTACTCCAGACTGAAAAACAAATTTTTCCACCAGAAATTTACATTCATTTTAGTTTAAGAATCTGTTGACATGACCCAAATAGATTTTGCTTTATTACGTCGTTACAAATTATTTAATTTCTTTATGCTTTAAAAGATAATTATGGTTATTTATGTGACAACAACAAAATTGTTTATGAAATCGTGGTTCAAAAAAATGATTTATCGCGTAGAGAAAACAATTTGAACGTCATTATCTTGTAAGGTAAACAATGTAACTTAAAGAGTAAATAAACTTTTATATTTTTTTCTTATTTGATTTCAAAACTAAAGAAACTCGAGTATTACGTCTTTGAAAAATTGTTTTTGTTTTTCTTTTATTTTTATTTTTATTTTATTTTTTGTATCAAATTACTTTAATCTTTTGGCAGCCTGAAGCATTTTTTTAAAATTAATTTCCACTGCTCAGTTTAAAGACAGTAAGACAAACACACACTGATAGTAGATTACACAAACAACTCTGTGTCAACATTTTCCAGCAAAACAGATTAAGTCCATATGGCCTTAATGTAAGTGGTTAGGAAGTCAGCAAAATTTATTTTAATAAATTTTGCAAAGGAAATATTATTCAGCTTTGGAGAGCAGCTTTATATTTTATAAGACTTCAAAAAAAAGGACTGGAGCCAATTTGCTCTGTAGTTCCCTTTTTTCGTTATATTGGACTGACCAATATAGTATCACTCCTTTATGAGATTTCTTGTGTTTTAAGGACGGAAATAATACACTGCTCTACTACTTCAAAGTTTAATAAACAAAAATGGCTGGCAACACTTTACAAGCTGCCGTGCTATTGTGGGCCCACTAATTTTTTTAAAATTGTGTATAGAATTTTTGTATTTAAAGCTGCTGAATATAACTTCTGTTTGGTAGTTTCAACTAATTTTCCTAACTTTAATGTTACAAAAATTTTTAGCTAGCTCAATTAGTTCAAAAGCAGCTGAATTGAAGTTTTTGTTGCTTATTACAATAAAAGTAATTATATTAAGCCTTTTTTAATATAAATCACTTAGCTGAATTGTTTTTTAAATAGTTACTTTTAGCATTGTTTATACGCTACAATTAAATAATGTTTAATTTTAATGTTTTTAAATAGATATTTAATAGTTTATTAAAATACTGATTAAGGATTGTTAAAATAAATAGCCACTTCATAATATTTAAATGGCTGAATTGATTTTAATTCAGCTGAATTGCTGCAACACTGGACTTTTCAACGAAATCGTTAAAAAAAACTTGTTTTTGTTTGTTTGAATTTAATTTTTGCTTTGCTGAATGATATTAATTATCAAAAACGGAATTTAAGTTTTGCTCCGCTGAACTAAATTAATAATTCAGGCCTGGAATAATTTTTTGTTATTAACCTCCTTTTGAATTAAAAACTTTTTACATGAAAATAACCGGTACAAGTAAAGTTTTTTTAGCTGAATTAGATTTTAAGCCTGCTGAATTGGTTTTTAGCAAGCTGAATTATTATTTTTAAGCCAGCAACGCCTTTTTCTTAACTTATTTATGTATAAAGTTTTATAACTTACGGAGTTACAAGCCGAAATTTCAGCTGAATTGTTTAAGCTTAATATTATAAGAATCTCTTATATACTGATTGTTAAAATAAATAGCCACTTCATAATATTTAAATAGCTGAATTGATTTGCATTCAGCTGTATTGCTGCAACACTGGACTTTTTAACGAAATTGACACAAGAAAGTTTGTTTTTGGTTCTTTCAATTTAATTTTTGCTTTGCTGAATGAAATTAATTATTAAAAACCAGTTTGAGTTTTAAAAATAATCTGTACAAGTGAAGTTTCCTTAGCTGAATTTGATTTTAAGTCAGCTGAATTGCAAAAAAGCATTTTTCTTAACTTATTTATGTATAAAGTTTTATAACTTATGGAGTTTCAAGCCAAATTTTCAGCTGAATTGATTTAAACTTAATATTCTAAGAATCTATAATGTATTCTTAGTGTAGTTAATTGAATTAAAACCAACTTACTTAGCTGAATTGATATTTAGCTGAATTGTATATTACTTAATATTTATAAAAAAGCAAGCAGAAAATTAGTTTTCTAAGATTTTCTTTTTAGTTTCGAAAATCTAATAAATCCAAATTTATTTTGTTTTTTGGCTCTAATGGCACTTTAACAAATTCAAATATTAATAATACTTAAATTTTGCGTGTGAGTTTCTTTAAGACGTTTTAACCAACAATAATGTCAACAACAGCTTGTTTTAACGCCATAAAACATGATTTTTACTATAAAAATATTTTAACAGCAGCTAAATTTAATATAGATTTTGGCAGAAAAAGTGTGTTATCATAAATTTGAAATGACAAACAAAATAGCTTTTACCAAATTAAGTCAAATAAATTGCACTTGAAGGCCTTTGTAACACATACAACAACAGCAGCAGAAGTTAACTAACAACCAACAATTTATCGAGATAGCTTTAATAGTTATTGCTGTTGTTATTGTTGTTGTTATTATTTGCTGTAACTTAATCCTAAACTACAAGCAAAGACTAGTAGTAGCCATAAACTAAATTTTTGTTGTTTTTGGAAATTAATAAAAATTTAGAAAAAAAGGTGTTGAAAGTCACACTGTGTGTTGTGTTGCAAGAAAAAAAAACGGTGTTTGTAAAAATGTAAGTTTTTTTCCATGAACCGTTTAAGAATTATTTGCTTTAACAAATTGGTGTAAATTAGCATCAAACATATTTACATTTGAAAACAATTTTTAACAAAAAAAATAATTTTACAATTTGCATAATTGTTCTATTCAGTAGATCACATGAGTCATGGCTCTTTTTTTTTGATTCCACAAATTTATTTCCGGCCTTTTTCTTCAAAGTTTTCAGCGATACTTAGTAAATTTGATGAACTTGTCAGTATTGATTCGTTACTCAATAAATTTGTGTTATAAAATAATCCTTTCATGTTATCTAAATCCTTTTCAGATAAAAATTGATTAAAGATCCTTTCAAATTATATACAGAAAAAGAGCAAGTTCCTCGACGTTTTAAAATTCACACGTTTCAGAGTGTCGAAATTGCGATATTACAACGTGCTTGCTGTTTGAAAGATTGACATTTGAGCTGAGCTATCAAATTATCTAATAAATTATTCGCTTACTTTAGATATAGTCTCAAAATCCATCGTCCTCGACCTAAGCAAACAATTCATAGAACTGTGGTTAGAATTCATACTTCATAATGTATCCCTCTCTTTCTTTTTCTTCTCTCTCTCTCTTCTTTCTTTCCCCCTCTCTTTCTCGCTCTCTCTTTTTCTCTCTCTTTCTCTCTATTATATATAATGTATTTTAATATATTTACTCTTTCTCTCTCTCTCTCTCTCTCTTTAAATAAAGCATTTAGAAAAAGAATATATATAAAAAAATCTTTTACAAAAGACGCCACCCACTGGTGTGGTGAGTTAATAATGTCGATTTTTTTTGCTTGAAAAAAGTATTTATTGTAATAACAAACAGAGTTGATAAATTCTTCAAAATATTCTTCTTCGTTAGCCACTACTTCTTCCCATCTGTCTGGTAGCATAGGGATTCCGCGCCAAAAGAACTGCTTGGGTTTTCAGGTTAAGAAGAAAGCACCCCAATGTTTGATACCCCGCTCTGAAGAGAAGCGTAGTCTAGTATGGGGTGCTCTATATCCAGCGCAACAATTGGTAGTCAGAAGAAGCGAAATCTGGGTTAAAAGGCGAATGAGTTTGATCTACTCATTCACTGTTTCCGAAATAATATTTGATCGGTGTGGCAACATGTAGCCGAGCACTCTCATGAAGAGCTTAGCCTCGGTTTTCGTTGATGGATTTATTTAAGCGAATTAATTGTCTTCGGTACAGGTTTTCCTCCGTGATAGTCGAACCCAATTTCAACAGCTGATAGCACAAAACACTTTTTTGATCCCACCAAATACAGAACATTACCTTGGCGTCATTGATTGGATGGTGGGCCATGCCTTTCTTAAACTTTTTGCGCTTGGAGTTATCGTTATATCAATGTTCCATTGCCAGTAACAGTACGATGAAAAATTTACTTATTTTTGTGGCGTTCTAACATCATTTCCGACATGCAAAATCGATTTTCAACGTCTCTCTGCTTCAATCCACTCCGCATTTTTTAATAAATCCCAATGCTTTCAAAAGTTTGGAAATCACTTTTTGTGTGACTCCCAATGATAAGGCTATTTCTTATTATGTTCGTTAAAAACCTTCATCGATTAGTAATCCTTCCAATTCCTCATCTTTAAACTTTTTTCGGCTGATCATACCTGTCCTTGTCCTTTATGTCGAACTTACTACTTTGGATAGTGCAAGCCGTGGTTCACAAATTTTTTGAATTGGCGTTTTCTTCAAATGAAAGCCGGTTTCTACGAGTCAGACTTCTCCATAAAACAACTTTTTCACCATAGTGGGTGACCAAAGCACAGGACAGTTGAGCGGAGGTTTTAACCCAGCCCAGATTACATTGGTTTTGGTTATTTCCCTTGGACACAGGGCCAAATTAACTGAACTGTGGTTCGGTCACAAACGAAGCCGAGGTCTTAACCCAGCAGAATTTATGTCTACCGTCACCATAGTGGGTGACCAGAGCAGTGGACAGTTAAGTGAAGGTTTTAACCCAGCCCAGCTTACATTGGTTTTGGTTATTTCCCTTGGACACACGGCCAATTCACTGAACTGTGGTTCAAATGAAACGACACTGACCGGTATACGTAGGACCCAGACTACGGAAACGGCCGCACTCACACACACCCCAATGTACGGTAGACGAAGCCGAAGCGAGCTGCCGTCAAGAAAAGAATTAGTGGCAAATAAAGTCTAAGTTTAAACCTGAAGGCCGTGTCAGATAAAACTTTTGCTTTGCGTTGCGTCAGAGTTTAGCTTTGACATTTGAGTTAAAATGTACGTAAATGTATGAAAGTTGCCACATAAAGCACTTTTGACGCAGCGCAAAGCGAAAAGTTAACCAACATTCAACTTTTTGCGCGCTTTGACAAACACCTGACTTTTATTTGTGTTTGTGTATTTGTGTGTAGGCGTAAAAAATAACATTTTTAACTTGTATTTTTTTAAACAAAACAAATAGCACTAGAATTTAAAATATGTTGCTTTTTTATGTAAACAAAAAATTCATGAGTGTTGTCAAAGTTTATTGTGACATACACCACTTGATTTACGCTTTTGCTTTAAAGTTGCAAATGTCACGCAAAGCAACAAAGTTTTATCTGACATCGCCTTAAGCAACCGCAGCCTTTTTATTTGTTCCAACAACCCTGGATGCCGCTGAGTATACCCCAGCAGCCAGGAAAAGCGTGTCATTACTTATATCATACTATGGGTGATATAAGTATTGCGGAATCGAAAGCTCTTGATGTTCTTGGCATGAGAATTCAGTGTGATGTTCGGATGGACTGAACACATTTTTCAGGTTTCTAAAGATGCTTTCAAGTACCTCGATGTGCACTATGGTGTAAGAGATTCTTTACACCATCCGATCTTCGAACTCTTTATACCACCTATATCCGTCCAAAGATGGAATACTACTCTCGTGTATGGGCCGGCACTCCAAAGTTTATTTTGGAATTGCTCGAAGACGTACAGGAGAGGGCCAAGAGGTTCACTGGAGACGGTTGGGTATCCAACTCTGTTGATTCTCTGCAGTATCGACGCAATGTGGGTTGCATTTCACTGTTTTATCTTTACTATAATGGTTAGTGCTCTAACGAAATTAGGGAACTTGTTCCCGAAACTCGTACGTTTTTGCGCTTAACTCGCTTTTCGTTAAGAGCACATTCATTTGTGGTTGATTGGCCAGTGAATGGTACTACGCATTACAGGGGAAGTAATTTTTTTAGCAGAACAGTCCGTATGTGGAATAAACTCTCTCCAGAGGTCTCTCCTGTCACTTTCAATGTAGGAAAGTGCAAACTAAGTGTCCACAAACACTACTCTTTCTCCTTCCCATAATCGGATTTCCTAATTCTCATGCATAGGCCGGCGCTCCAAAGTCTATTTTGGAGTGTCTCGACAGCGTACAGGAGAGGGCCAAGAGGCTCATTTGGGACAGTAGGATATTCAACGCTATTGATTCTCTGCAGTTTCGACGCAATGTGGGTTGTATTTCACTGTTTTGTCGTTATTACAAAGATTAGTGCTCTAACGAAATTAGGGAACTTCTTCTCGAAACTTGCACGTTTTTGCGTTTAACTTCATTTTCGTTGAGAACACATCCATTTGTGGTCGATTGGCTAGTGAATCGCACTACGTATTACAAGGAAAATTCTTTTATTTAGCAGAACAGTCCTTATGTGAAATAAACTCCCTCCAGAGGTCTCTCCTGTCACTTTCAATGTAAGAAATTTTAAACTGAATGTCCACGAACACTACTTCCTCTTTCCTACTCCCCATAACCTGATTTCCTAGTTTTGGAATAATGCATTGCATGTGTACGGGTCATCTTCTGAGTGCTGTTTCCAAAATGTCATATTTGTTATCATTGACACGAACCATTTGTGATAGTTATGCCGCAGTTTGTGCAAATCGACAGTATAACTTGTATACTAACTGATACGTTAAAGAAGTATGCTTACTGAAAAGAATATTGCCGCTGTAGAGGACAGTGTTGAAGCCAACCCAAATTTACCGATTCGTCAGCGGTCACAGGAAAGAGTGAAATGCTGTCCATTCACTGCATGGAAAATGTTAAACAAAGATCATGGTCAACATTCTTCTAAAATCTAGCTGATGCAAAAATTAAAGCCACAAGACCAGCCGCGACCACAACCATCGTCTTATTCAGATGAAAAATAGACGAAAAATTGATTTCAGGAAATGAACTTGTCGTTTGGTCTTGATTTGTCTTGATTATTTCCTGTAGGGCCACATCAAGTCACGAATTAATGTTAATAAACCAGCAACAATTGATGCTTTTAAGTCAGCAATATTACCCGTATTATAGGGGGCGTGCGGCCAGCTACGGTAGTGAAAATGACCCAAAATTAATATGTGTTTCAAATGCGCTTTCTGAAGAATAGCTGCGGTGCTGTGTTGAGTTGGCTTTCTTCCTTAAGTGAAATGATCGTGTTAACGAATACTCTCACACCCCAGCATCTAAATATTTATTAAGGTATATATGTCTACAAAGAAAGAAAGAGAGAGGAGATCGAATATACTACGTAAAAACAAGAGAGAAGCCGTCTATAACTCGTAGCTGCCGACAATGGGCGACTTTCTAAGCAATGTTTGCGATTGAAAATTTTCATTTCGCTATGCCGCTTAATAACTCAGCAAATAACTGGAGAAAATTTCTCTTGGCTGAATATTCTCTTGTTTAAAGTCACAAATTGTACAAAATTTTTAATTAAATTAAAAACGAAATAACTTCGAAAAAAGATTTTATCTCAGTGTATTTTAGTGTTTTTGTTATAACAGACAAACATAAATTGGCTGATATTTATTTTTTATGACATTTTTGTCCGTCCTCTAGCTCTGTCAGTCTATTTTAGGTGTTATGGTTACCGGTCTTATTAGCATTTCACCATGTTTGGCCAACACGTTGTTAACCAGCGTTGCAAGCGTAAATCATTAAAACGCCACATTAAATCTGACAGAGCGCAAATGAAATGGTCAAACATAAAATTTTATTTCTTGAAAATAAAATTCGTTCATAAATCATTTAGTTAAACAACAAATCTTTTATAAGACATTGAAAAAAAAACAATAAGGAATTAATTTAAAATCTGTAAGGAGAAATATATAAAACTTTGCTGAAGATTAAAAGATTGAAATGTGAAAAAATATAAATTTTTTTAATGTAGAAAAGCGTGTGTGTTTGTTGGAAAATAAAAATATATTATACAGAATTTGTGTAAAGCTGAATAGCTTTAATGGTAGCTGAATATCTTAAAATTTTCTATTCTATTTGAATTTTAAATAATTTTATACTAGCTGAATAAGATTAAATCAGCTGAATTTGAAATTTATTGCATTTGAATAAAATTTCAAGATTTTTATATGATTTTTTTTATTGCTGAATTAGATTAAGGCAGCTAATTTGTGTATTCTCTATTTAATTCGCATTAAAAATTTTATTTTTTAAATAAGTCTCTTACAGCTTAACAGTCATTTTCAATTTTTAGCCATAATTTTGAGATATTAAAATTTTTAAATAGTTTTCTTTAGCTGAATTAGATATAAACCATAACCATTATAATATTTGTTAGTTGATGGAATATAGCT
Organism: Trichopoda pennipes; assembly: GCA_030448955.1. NCBI lineage: Eukaryota > Metazoa > Arthropoda > Insecta > Diptera > Tachinidae > Trichopoda > Trichopoda pennipes. Next base: position 1,314,011 of record JASKUP010000056.1, on the reverse strand, counting down.
ATAGTTATAAAACGCTTTTTGTCTGCTGAATAAGAAAGCTAATTTCTTACTTTCATTTTTTATCAGCTGAATAACATATAGGCAACTAAATTTCAGTGTTATGAAAGTTTTATAATATTTAAATATTTATAAATGACTCTGTCGGTGCTGAAAGTGGGTTAAGGCAGCTTAATAATATATATTTTCTATTTAAGCAACATTAAAAATTTAATTTTTGAATAAATCTCATACAGCTGAATGGTAGTTTTCAATTTTTATTCCTAATTCCCTGATTTTCAAATTTTTAAATAATTTTTCTTTAGCTGAATAAGATATTAACCAGCTGAATTATAATATAATTTATTAAATTGAATATAGCTATAATTATAAATCATTTTTGGTCGGCTGAATAAGACAGCTAATTTCTGAAAATAATTTTTTATCAGCTGAATAACGTATAGGCAACTGAATTTCAGTTTTATGAAAGTTTTATAATATTTAAGTATTTATAAACGACTCTGTTGTTGCAGAAAATCGGTTAAGGCAGCTTAATTATATATTTTCTATTTAAGCAACATTAAAAATTTTATTTTTTGAATAAAACCTAAAATAGCAAAATAGAAGCATTCACTTTTTAATGACATAGTCATTTTTTCAGAATTTTTTCTTAGCTGAATATAGTTTTATTTATAAATTTTCTTTGCTGAAAAAGTCAGTTGATCTTTTAAAATTATAATTTTCTTATTAGCTGAATAAGTTATACACAGCTGAATTTAAATTGTATGGCATTTTAATATTTTAGTATTTATAAATGGGTTTTCTGCAGCTGAATTGGGTGAAGACAGCTAATTCTATTTAAGTTTCTATTATCTTTTAAAATTATAACTTTTTTATTAGCTGAATAAGGTATAGGTAGCTGAATTTAAGTTTTATGGCATTTTAATATTTTAGTATTAGTATTCTGCAGCTGAACTGGATGAAGACACCTAATGCTATTTAAATATCATTAAAAATATCATTTTTTAAATAAAATTTAAAATATCTAAATAGAAATTTTTTGATTTTACTTAAATTTTCTTGATATTTTTGTTTTAAAATAAGTTTTCCTTAGCTGAATAAGACTTATAACAGCTAAATCATAATATATTTTTTATTGGATACAATATAATTATGTTTATAATAGATGTTTTCTTTGCTGAATAAGATTATATGCAACAAGTTTCTGGGTTTTATAATTTCTATTTTTAGTTTTCTAAATTTATATAAAATTTTATTCTTTGACTAGCTTAAGAGAAGTTTGTTTCATTTCCTCATGATAATTTTTAATTTTAATAGGTTTTTTTTGCTGAATTAGTTTTCATGTAGCTGAATATGTATAATTTTTTACTTACTTCAGCTTGATTTTTTATGCCTATATTCAATATGATTAATTACCCAAAATAAGTGGTGAGTGTAAAATTTTTCATATTTATTTTTATAAAAGAACATAACTAATTTTTTTTTTTATTCTCTAGCTGAATAAAATATTATTTCCACAGCTTATAATTACATTTTTTAGTTAATTGTCTATTTTCCTAAGTTTCTGTTTCGCTGAATTAGTTTTAATGCAGCTGATTTACACCAATTCACCATCAATTCCAAAAAAACACAGCTATTTTTTCGTCTTTGCTGAATATACGAAAAAAAGTATTAATAGCTGAATTTAAAATTACCAATAAATATCAGCTTTTTTTTCTTTTAATATTTAAGACTGTTTTGCGTCTTCATACTTATATAATTTTTAGGGTTTTTATTAATTTGTTGTTGTTTTTGCAGTAACCGTTTGTTTGTTGTGCCGATTTTTTTTTATATTTAAGTTTTGTTTTATTTTTGAATTTATTAAAAATATCTGCCTTTCACTCGTTAATAATAGTAATATTTTCTCTTAAAGGCCTCCTCCTTAGCAAAATTTCACCTTTAATATTTTTTTTCACTTACTCACTCACACATACGCACACATGCAATATTTTTATTATATTTTATTTTTTATAATTAAAATTTATGATGTTTAAAAAAAAAGAAAAACAAAACAAGCAAAACAAATTTCATTCATCAAGATAACAGGAATTATTTATATATTTTTTTCATTCTCTTTTTGCTTAGTCCCTTTATCACTTTGCTTTCACACAGGGAAAAAAGTACAAGTGTCAAAATAGATAAATTAACACAGCGCCACCAAAAACGTACGCACGCACGCGTTCACTGTGAAAATACAACTGAATTAAATTGAAGCTTGAGAGCAAATTAAGCTCTGGAACTAATCAATACAACAACAACCACAATAAAAATAATAATAATACAGAGCAGCAAAATTAAAGCTCATAAAAAAAGTCACAACAACAAATTGTCAAAAAACAAATAATAATGAAAACACAATACAAAACATTTCAATATACAAAAAAAAAATATATATATATATATAACCAACAACAACAACGATATATTAAACCAACAACAACAACATCATTATAAATTATGAAAATGATGGCCTGCAATCGTTTTCATTAAAACTGAAACCAACCACAAACAAACGACAGCGAAGCTAAACCTGCTTGAACAAAAAAAAAAACGCTTCTTAAAAACAAACTACAGCAACAACAACAACAACAATATTGAAAAACTTACAAAATGTAATTAAAGAAGTAAATACAAGCAACTACAACTACAATAATCTAGTTCGTACTTATAACAATAAAATAATAACAACAACAAAAACAACAACAGAAACCTCAAAAAATAATTTAAGATAAAAAGAAAAGAAGAAAAATACAACAAGAAAAAAATTGTCGGAAGAACATTTTAAATAAAAAAAACTTTTCCTAAAACCAAGTTTAATCAGAAATGATCGTAAAACCTTTATACCTACGTACGTACGTAGGCATGTACGTATGTATGTATGTAAGTATGTATGTGTATAAAACACAAAATGTGTTTGTTTGTTTGCCTTAAAGCTGTAGCTAACTCTACAGCAGTGGACCGATCTTCCTAAAACTTTCAGAGTTTTTTTCCTTTATACTAAAATAGGGTATAAATACTTTTTTTATTGCAAGTGGGCGTGGCACTTTCCTTAAAAAGTCATAATTTAGTACCGTATTACTAGGAAACTGGAATGGATACTCGTAACCCTTTTATTAGTGTGCTGCAGTCAACAAAAAATAGCCTGAATTAAATTAGTGGGCGTGGCGCTTTTCATAAAAAGTCAAAATTAAAGACCGTGTTACCAGAAAACTGTAATAGATACCCGAGACTCTTATAAGTGTGCATCAGTTAGCAACAAATAGCATGGATTGAAAAAGTGGGCGTGGCATTTTTATTAAAAGTCTAAATTTAACACCATGTTACCAGGAAACTGTAATCGATACTCGTAACCCTCCTAGAAGTGTACATCACTCAGCAAAGAATAGAATGGATTGAATTAGTGGGCGTGGCACTTTTCTTTAAACGTCAAAATTGAATACCATGTTCCTAGAAAATTATAACAGATACTCGGGACTCTTATTAGTGCTCATCAGTCAGTGGGTGTGGCACTTTTCACTAAAAGTCAAAATTTAACATGGTGTTACTAGGAAGCAGTAGTGGATACTTGTAATTCTCTTATTAGTATCCATCAGGGACACTGGATTGAATTAGTAGGCGTGGCACTTTTGATAACAATTCAAAATTTCACACCGTGTTACTAGGGAACTGTAACAGATACTCAGAACTCCTGTTAGTGTGCATCAGTTAGCAACAAATAGTCTGTATTGAATTAGTGGGCGTGGCACTTTTCACTAAAAATCAAAATTTAACACCATGTTACTAGGAAGCTGTAACAGATACTCGGGACTCTTATAAGTGTGCTTCACTTAGCAAAAAATAGCCTGGTTTGAATTAGTGGGCGTGGCACTTTTCACTAAAAATCAAAATTTTACACCATGTTACTAGCAAACTGTAACAGATAGTGGGGACTCTTACTAGTGTACTTCAGGTAGAAAAAAAAATAGCCTGAACTAAATTAGTGGGCGTGGTACCTCCCTCGTTTACCATAGGAACTATAATAAGTAGTGAAAAAATTTGGAACGAGTACGGCACATATTACTGTACGTAATCGGACAAACCATGGTGCACAAGTTTTTTGAGTTAAGCTTCTACTAACAATCGATAACGTTCAGCAGCCGTTTTCTTCAAATCAGACTTCTCCGCCCATCTTCTTTTTTAGGCACATAATGCGCTATAATTTTAGCGACTATCGGCTACTGAATCATATTATGGGTGATATATAAGTATTACAAAATCGAAAACTGTTGATGTTCTTGTCATGAAAATTCAGTGTGATGTCCAATAGAGTTCGATGGTCTAAACATATTTCTCAGGTTTCTAAAGAAGCTTTCAACAAGTGCGTCAGTTTTCTAAAACGGTGTAAGAGATACTTCACTCCATACCATCTTCGTACAATTTACACCACCTTTTATCCGTCCAAAAATGGAATACAACTCTCATGTATGGGCCGAAGCCCCAAAGTCTATTTTGAAATTGCTCGACCTCGTACAGAAGAGGGCCAAGAGGCTTATTGGGGACAGTAGGGTATCCATGTCTATTAATTCTCTAGAGCATTGATATAATGTGGGATGTATTTGAGTGTTTTATCGTTACTACGATGATAAGAGCTCTAACGAAATTAGGGAACTTAAAATTCACATGCTTTTGCGTTTAACTTGATTTTCGTTGAGAACGCATCCTTTATGGTTGATTGGCCAGTGGATGGCACTACACATTACAGGGAACATTCGTTTTTTTAGTAGAACAATCCGTATGTGGAATAAACTCTCTCCAGTGGTCTCTCCTGTCACTGTCAATGTAAGAAAATTCAACCTGAATGTCCACAAGCACTACTACATCTTCCCTCCTGATTTCCTAGTTTTGGCACAATGCATTGCATGTGTACGGGTCATCCCCTGAGTGCTGGTCCGAAACGAAAAAAAAAGAAAATAATGACAGATGTTTCCAAAATGTCATATTTGTTATCATTGACACAAACCATTTGTGATAATTATGCCGTAGTTTGTGCAAATCGACAGTATAACTTGTATACTAACTAATACGTTAAAAAAGTATGCTTACTGAAAAGAATATTGACGCTGTAAAGGACAGTGTTGAAGGCAACCCAAATTTATCGATTCGTCAGCGGTCACGGGAAAGAGTGATATGCTGTCCATGCACTACATGAAAAATTTTAAGCAAATATCATGGTCTACATCCTTTTAAGATCTAGCTGATGCAAAAATTAAAGCCACAAGACCAGCCGCGCTCACAGCCGTCGTCTTATTGAAATGAAAATTTGGCGAAAAATTAATTTCACGAATTGAGCTTGTCGTTTGGTGTTGATTTGGCTTGATTATTTCCTGCATGGCCACATAAAGGCACGAATTGGCGGCTGGCATTCTGCATCTACATGAATAGATACGAACTTAACAACAGAACTACCTAAACGCGAACACTGACTCACCAGCACAAATTATACTGCGACTTCAGGAGAACAACAGCCAGATAAGACGGGAAATAACAAGAGTATCACCAATTCATGTTTATAAACGAGCAACAATTGACGCCTTTAAGTCAACAGCATTACTTGTATTATATGTGGCGTGCGACCAGCTGCGGCAGTAAAAATGGCCCAAAATTTGTATGTGTTTCAAATGCGTTTTGTGAAGAATAGCCGCGGTGCTACGTTAAGTGTCCATTTCTTTTTTAAATCCTATAAATCTGTGGCTTTCTCTCGTATTACCGATCTACAGTTGCCCTTGTAGGCTAGTAGGTAGTGTACTAGCTTATCAGTCTGGAGGTTGTGGGTTCGATTCCTAACAAAGACCTTGACTGTTTTTACTACGAAACAAAAAAAAAATTGACTGTCGGTGGGGCTGCTCAGTGATGAGGGCATAGTCACTGGTCGCTGTGCTGTTTTATATGGCAATTAATTTGCGATAACATTGGCCTTCTTGAAATGAAAGCTGCCCCGGTAGGCTAGTAGGTAGTGTACTTACAATCTAGGAGTGGTTGTTTTCACTACAAAAATAAGAGCTTGAAGGCTTTGTAACTATCCTCCTACTTTCACCACCTGTCTTATCTCTTCAATGTAGCACGTTTGTGACGGTTGCTTGAAGTGCTACTTCTCTTTAAAAAAAAAGAAAAACACACGATTACTCTCACACTCCTACACATAAATATTTATAATGGTATATATGTCTTCAAAGGGAGAGAGGAGATCAAATATACTACGTAAAAAGAAGAGAGAACATACGATAACTACTATATCGTAACACTACCTGTCTGTAAGACAGAGAGTGTAGCTGTCAACAATGGACGACTTTCTTAGCAACGTTTGCGATTGAAAATTTTCATTTCGCCATGCTGTTTAATAATTCAGCAAATAACTGGAGAAAATTTCTCTTGGCTGCATATTTTCTTTTTCAAAGTCACAAATTGTGCTAAATTTTTAATTAAATTAAAAACGAAATAAGTTAGAAAAAAGATTTTATCTCAGTGTATTTTAGTGTTTTTGTTATAACAGACAAACATAAATTGGCTGATATTTATTTTTTATGACATCCTTCCTCCTCCCCATAACCTAATGTCCTAGTTCTGGTATATTGGCATTGCATGAGTAGGGGTCGTCCCCTAAGTGCTGGTTCCAACGAAAAAAAAGTAGCCTTCAAGTACCCTTTATTCCTATTTAAATCCAAAAACGCCTATTTGAAAATAAATTCGCCTAATTGGCAACATTGCTTGATACTCTCTTATGAGTGAAATATTTATTTTTTATTTTTTTAGCCTAGAAATTTAATTTGTTTATTTTTTTTTTTGTTTGTTGTCACACTAAATAAACAATTATAATATTTTTATTTATTCGATTTCGTATTCGTTTTTTTTTGCTCTCTTATAATTGTTACTGGTTTCCCGTACTTGTTTTATTAAGAATATTATTAAATATAACTACGTTTTGTTAATTAAATATTGTTGTGTTTAAAATATTTTGAATTTTTTCCGTTGAAGTTTTTTTTAATTAAATGAAATTTTAAATAATTGTTGCTATTGTTGATACGAATTTAAAAAAAAAAACAAATTTAAATAATTTTACTCTGCACAATATATAAAATAATTTAAATAATTTTCTTTAAAAGTGTTATTTTTAATAAAAAACTTTAGCTGCTTTGCTATTCTGCCAAATTTAACATTAAATTTTGAAAAAAATAACAAAAATATTACAATTGTATAAAATCTTATGTTTTTGGCAGCAAAATAAATTGTTGCATATCTCATAGTTAATATTTTATATCTTGCATACTTTTAGGAGTTATCATAAAAATGCTTTCAATAATATTTGTATAGCCAAATGCCGAAAGCAATCGTTTGAATATAGTGTTGTATTTTTGAAAGCAGAGAAAAATTGTTGCATACTTTGTAAGGGATTTTTATTTGTTGCATACTTTAAGGAGACATCATAAAAAAGATAGTTGAACTAATTTTGTATAGCCAATTGGCAGGAACAAGCCCTCGTTTTATTTGTTATATTAAATAATTTTGTATTCATGTAAACAATACATAACAATAATTTAATTTAAATAATTTGCTAAAGTTTAAAGTTGTTTTTCTGAAAAATATATACAGTGTCACGCAGAACGCGAGCACAAACCTCTGCTTCTAAAGAAGCAATATAATAAAGTTAACACGAATCAAAGAACTTCTAATTAAAAAATGGTTTTTTCATGCAACGACTCCAGAAATACAGCGACAAAGCTAAAACACGCAAATTTTGGATGTTCTTTATTTCGTTCTAGATCATGAAACCAACAATTACCGTTATTTTCTTAGGATTCTTTCTGTCGCCTTTTAAAGTCGCCTTGAAACTTTTTGGTTACTAGACCAGTTAATAAAATAGCAAGAAATAAACATACATCCCATTAAAAAGATCAAATCATAACTGATTTCAGTGATAGTGATTCCGTGACAGCTGTGGCAACAAAACTCGGTATTAAACACAGTATTATTCACATTATAATTCAATATTGTATAGACGCCAAAACACACAGTTTCTTCAATCGCTTTAATAACATCATATTTTGTGACTAAGAAAGATATTTTTTGGGCAAATGTGATAGCCTTCTTTCATTTGCAGAAAACGGCTAATGAAAGTTATCGATTGTTGGTAGAAGCTTACCGATAACTTGCATCAATTCAAAAAATTTGTAAAGGATGACTTGTGCGATTCGCACAAAAGACTAGAAGAGACCTTGTCTTTCGGCTGACCAGTTTGTTTGTGAGGAATTGGAAGCATTGCTCGCCGAAGATTGTTATAAAACAAAAGACTAGGAGAGACCTGGTCTTTCGGCTTACCATTTTGTTTGTGATGAATTGGAAGCATTACTGGCCGAAGATTGTTGTAAAACAAAAGACTAGGAGAGACCTGATCTTTCGGCTGACCATTTTGTTTGTGAGGAATTGGAAGCATTACTCATCGTAGACTGTTGATAAAACAAAAGACTAGGAGAGACCTGGTCTTTGGGTTCACCAGTTTCTTCGCGACAAATTGGAAGCACTACTCGACGTAGACTGGTTATAAAACAAAAGACTGGGAGAGACCTGGTCTTTCGGCTGACCATTTTGTTTTTAAGGAATTGGAAGCATTACTCGTCGTAGACTGTTGATAAAACAAAAGACTGGTAGATACCTGGTCTTTCGGCTGACCATTTTGTTTGAGAGGAATTGGCAGCATTACTCGCCGAAGATTGTTGTAAAATGCAGCAAAAACTTGCATTATCATTGGGGATCACACAACAAGTCATTTCCCTACATTTAAAAGCATTTGGATTTATTCAAAGGCAAGAAAATTAAATGACATATAAATTGAAGTCGAGATATGTTTGAAGGGCGATTTGGAATATCGGAAGTGTTACTCGAACGAAGCAAAAAGAAATAATTTTTAGATCATACTCTAACTCATGATGAAAAATGAATACATCACAATAACCCCAAACGCAAAAATTTATTGTAAAGGCCGGCCAGATCGCCAAATCTATAACGTAGTCGAATATCCATGACGCCAAGGTAACGTTATCTATTTAGTAAAATCAGATATGTGTTTTGTATTATCAGCCTTCGAAATCGAGTCACACGATCACCAGTGACCTATACCGAAGACAATTCATTCGTTTGAGGATAGCAATCAACGAAAAAGGACTAGAATATTCTACCAGACACGAGGCGATAACCTTGCATTATGACAGCACTCACTCGCATGTTACAAGACCGGTCATAACCTATTTGGAATATAGTGGATGGGAAGTTGTGAATAACTGCCTTATAGCTTAGACCTTGCTCCTTCTCACTACCATATGCTCCGATCAAGGCCGAATGTCCCACTGAAATACGCTTCACTACAGAACAAAGTATCAGAAATTAGTTTGATTCATATTTTAACTTGTACCCGGAGCAGGTCATTTGACACGGAATTTATATGCTACCAGAAAGGTGATAAAAATAGTGGCTAATGATGGATAATATTTGGGATTTTGTAGCAATTCATTTTGTTATTGTAATAAACTAATTTTCTTTACTCAGGCCCGTCGGCTACAGCTTGTAAATCACACGCAAAATAATCAAAGGAGATGACCAAACAATTCATAGCATAAAATTCCATTGCTACACAATTATCGCCAGATGTTATTCGAAAAACCATTAAAATAAAGACTGTGGGTGGCTTCATTTCTTATAAAAAAACAAACAACTCTTTTATTTCACGTAAAAAATAGACCCACCAAGACTGAATTCATAGAGGAGCGCTTTAATTGGACCAACAATCAATGGAAAACCGTATTTTTCTCCATTCAAACGAAAATAAATTTAGCTAAAACGATAGTCCATCCCAATCCAGCAAATATATTCTCAAAACAGTGTTTTCTACATTTGTTTTTATAAACATTTTTGGCACATTTCAAGCAACTTACCCGCCAATTTTGTTTTTTTATTTTAACTAAACTAAACTTGCCCGCAAATTTTGTATTTTTAATATTATATTTCTACAGAACTGATGTAAAATGAAAGAAATTCTTATATTTTATGTATTAGTAAGTTGAAATCTGGTTAAAAGGTTCCGATCGGTTAGAGTTACTTAGAAGAGTCAAAGGACAACGTATTATTCTACATTATATAAAAGTAACTGGGAAACATGCTGAAGATATTTTTCATATTATGACATAGGTTCGATTTATAATAATGGATCGCTTCGTTTATAAAATTATTCTTTAATATCTCATGTTTCTACATGCAGTGGTAAATACCCAGGCGAAAATAAATTTAGCCAAAACGATAGTCCATTGCAATCCAGCAAATATATTCTAGAAACAATGTTTTCTACATTTGTTTTCATAAGATTATAAGCCCATTATCTATACATAGTTTCAAGCAACTTACCCGCCAATTTTGTTTTTTTTTTAACAAAACTTAATTTGCCCACAAATTTTGTATTTTTAACATTATATTTTTACTGGAACCGATGTAAAATGAAAGAAATTCTTATATTTTATTTATTAATGAGTAGAAATCTAGTTTAAAAGGTTCCTATGGATTAAGGTCACTTAGAAGAGCCAAAGGTCAAAGTATTATCCTACATTATATAAAAGTTACTGTAAAACATGCTGGAGATATAAATACATAGATAAGCAATATATCATTTCGTTCATAAAAATATCGTTCAATATGTCATGCTTCCACATACAGAGAAGGAAATGCGTCTTAACTTAAGGTACCAGCATGACAACACCTCTAAACATACATCCAAATGTGTGAAAAAGTATTTCTATGAGGCCAAACTTAATTTTTTAAAGTAGATGGCACAATCACTGAGTCAAATTTCAACTATGGGTAAATGTTGATCGAAAAGTAGACCGGAAAACTGTAAAAATATGTGTGCGCTCTTCAAGAATGGGGAAATTGCCTGAAATGGAATTTCTTTAGAGGTTTTATCCATTTTAATAATTGTCATTGACGATGTGCTGTAGTTTTAAAAAATAATGGATGCGGGCCACAAAATATTGAGTCTGCTTTAACAATTATTTAACCAGTATTGACTATATGCTTCAATTTTGTGGTCTCAAAATGATGTCTTTTACCGATTATCTTTGATTTGGAATGTTTTAACTAAAAAAAATGTTATTTTTGTCTGATTAACATTATCATTTAAAAATTGTCTTTGGTAAATCTAAAAATGTTATTAATTTAATTTAGCTTTTCAAAAATTTATTGAAAATTGATATTTTTTCCTTCAGTATTGTCCAAAACTGTATATTAAAAAATACCATCTATTAAAAAAATGACGTCTCAATAAAACACCTAATTAAAGAATTTTAGATTTACATCTAAATACCTTGCATACTTGCAAGAGATTTATATTTTAAAAATGCAGACATAATTTTAGGCGCAAAATATTTTTAAAATTTTTTAATTATTTTAAACAAAATATTAAAATCCATAAAAATGTCGCTTCAAAAAATTAATACAAAATTCTTTAATATTATTTTCCTTACGTCATTTGTTATTTAACGCTTCTTTAAAAAAAATTAATTAAAAAAACACACACACGCACTCAAAAATGTATACAAAAATATCAAATTGTTTCGTAATGTTAAGTGGTTTTTGTTCAAAGTAATTTAATCAATTTAATAAGAGCACAACAAAAAACACCACGACATGGAAAAGCAACACCACCACAAAATTATTAAATTACTAAAAATGTTATTAATATTAAATAAATAAACAAAATTATAAGCAAAATCAGGGTTAAAACAGCAAAAAAAGTTGTACATTTTGGACTTCGTTGTTTTAAAATTATAAAACCAGATGTGAAATAAAGATTTTAATCATTAAACGAAAGCAACAGAACTTTTAATTATTTAAGTCGTTCTTTCTCTCTCTCGCTCTTTTTTTTATTTCATCCAGAGAGAAGAACAATATTTTTTAATTAATTAATACACAAATATTTTAAAAGAGTTTTGCGGAGAACTTTGTCCAAGTGGAAACGGCGGTGTATCTCTAATGGCAACAACTATTTTAGTATAGACAAAGCGCTCAATTTGTTATAGTTGCTGGCTACAAGCGATATTAGAACAAAAATGCTTCCCTTTTTTTCATTAAAAATGTTAACCTTTATCATTAAGAACATTTAATACGAGGGCTTTTAGGAAAATATTGGTTAAAAAAAATTTTAAAACTCCATGAAAATCCTAGAAAAAGTTACGAAACTACTTATGATAAGATTTATACATAGTTTAAATTTTTTAAAATACGAGGGCAGTTCTATCAAAAAGTTTTTTCTTAAAAAAGTTTAAATTTTTTTAAAAAACGAGGTCAGTTCTATAAGAAAGTTTTTTCTTAAAAAAATTTTTAGACCATAAAATCTGCAAAAATCCAAAATATTATATACTAATGATAAAATTTATACGTAGTTTAAACTTTTAAAAATACGAGGGCAGTTCTAAAAGAAAGGTTTTTTTTAATTTTTATGACAATAAAATCTTGGCAAAAATCAAATATATTATAGCCCAATACTGAAGAAAAATTTTTGTAAATATATAAAAACATACGAGGGTGGTTCGCGCTTGGCTTTTTATTAAACATAGCAAAGTTGAAAAAATAAGATAAACTGCTGCTTTAGAAAACCTTGTACTCATAATTTATGTGGAAAAACGTAGATTAAAATACGAGGGGCTTTCGACTTAAGGACTAATTTTTTTTTATTGTAAGATTTATTAAATTTAGAATTTTTTCGCTTAATCATTTATTGAAAAGTATTTGTATTGACATTAAAATTTACAACAACAAGAGAAAAATCAGGGTTCAACTTACAAATCTTGGACTTTGTTGTTTTAAAATTCAAAAAGCAGATGTCAAATAAAAATTAATCATTAAACGAAAGCAACAGAACTTTTAATACGTCAATCTCATTTTATTAATTATTATTTTGAAAAAAAAAATACTTCGATCTGGTAAAAGTGACGGTGTATCTCCATGGCAACAACTACATTAGCATAGACAGATTGACTAATTTGCTTCAAGCGCTGGCTGCAAGCGAAATCAAAATTTAAATAAAAATTTTTTTTTTTCGTAAAAGCTCCAGGAAGAAAAATCCTGATAATAAAAAAATCAACCGATTAAAGAATATTTTTATTAATTTTAATAATTTAATAAATTAAAAGTTAGAAAATAAGGAAAATCTTAATTTTATTTCTTAGAATTTTATTGGTTAAGAAAATTTTATAAAACTTTAAAAAAAGCATAGAAAATTCAAAAAAAAGAGAGCTCATAAGAAAATTCACTCATTATTAAAACTTTAAAAAATACGAGGGTAGTTCGAAAAAATTTCCCAACCAATTTTTAATGACAATCTTGGTTATACTAAAGAATATTATTTCCCAATAGTTAAGAAAAAGTTTGCAAATATATTAAAATATACGAGGGTCGTTAGTGGTTCACTCAACTGCATATTAAATTTAGCAAATTTGAAATAAATTATATAAATTACTGCTTAAGAACACACTGTACTGGTAAGTTATGTGGAAAAAATACACTTAAATTGAAATGCGAGGGGCCTTCGACTTAAAAAATTGTTTTTTTTATTATAATATCTAATAATTTTAGAATTTTTTTTTGAATTTTTTAGATATATAACAACATACGAAGGTGGTTAACGTTTGACATAACTGCTTTTAAAATTTAACAAAATTGAGAAAACATAAATTGCTGCTTTAGAACACGCTGTACTAATAAGTCATGTGGAAAAACTACATTCAGATTAAAATACGAGGAGCGTTCAATTTAAAGACTAATTTTTTTTTTTCACTGTAATATTTAATAAATTCAAAATTTTTTTTTCGCCAGTTTTTGTAAATATATAACAATATACGAGGGTGGTTAGCGTTTGACTTAACTTCATAATAAATTAAAGAAAATTAAAAAAAAATAACTTAAATTGCTGCTTAAGAAAACCTTGTACTCGTAAGTTGTTTGGGCAAAATGCACTCGTATTAAAATGCGAGGGGAGTTCAATTTAAGGAATAATTTGTTTTATTGTGATATTTAATAAATTCGAATTTTTTTTGCAAATTTTGTAAATATGTGTATAAAAATATACGAGGATGGTTAGCGTTAGACTTTACATCATATAGAATTAAAGAAAGTTCAAAAAGTAACATTAAATGCTGCTTAAGAAAGCCTTGCACTCGTAAGTTATTTGGGCAAAATGCACTCGGATTAAAATACGAGGGGCATTCAATTAAGGAATAACTTTTTTTATTGCAATATTTAATAAATTCAAGCAATTTTTTTCGCAAGTTTTGTAAGTATATAAAAATATACGAGGGTGGATAGCGTTAGACTTAACTTCATATTAAATTAGGGACACTCTAAAAAATAACATTAATTGCTGCTTAAGAAAACCTTGTACTCGTAAGTTATTTGGGTAAAATGCACTCGGATTATTTTTAATAAAAAGTTAAGTCAAGCGCGACCCATCCTCGTATGTTTTTTTTATATTTACAAAAATTTTTCTTAATTTTTGGGCAATAATATATTTGACTTTTGCCTAGATTTTATTGTCATAAAAATTTTGTTTTAAGCAAAAACTTTCTTATAGAACTGCCCTCGTATTTTTTAAAGTTTAAACTACGTATAAATTATGAGGGGCGTTTAATTAAAGAAATAATATTTTTTATTGTAATATAAATGTAATATAAATAATAAACTCAACATTTTTTCGCAATTTTTGTAAATTTATAAAAATATACGAGGGTGGTTAGCGTTAGACTTAACATCATATTAAATTAAGGAAAGTTCAAAAAGTAACATAAATTGCTGCTTAAAAAAACCTTGTATTCGTAGGTTATTTGGGGAAAATGCATTCGAATGAACATAAGAGGGGCGGTCAATTTAAGGAATAATTTTTTTTATTGAAATATTTAATAATTTGAAAATTTTTTTTCGCAATTTTTGTATATATATAAAAATATACGAGGGTGGTTAGCGTTTGACTTATCTTTATATTAAATTAGGGAAACTGTAAAAAATAACATAAATTGCTGCTTTAAAAAACCTTGTACTCGTAACTCATTTGGAAAAAGTGCATGTACATTAAAATACGAGGGGCGTTCGAGAAATTTTTTTATATAAAAATTTCAAATTTTTTGACGCTATATCATTCGAAAATATGATTGTTTTGTTATTTTACAACAACAAACGCTTTGGGTCAGATGTTAGGAAACACTAGGTGAAGGATATTGGTTACTCTCCTTTAAGACCTACAGAAAAAAATATCTGTCAAGGCATTAATTTTTAATGAGTCTGTTAAAATTATAAATAAACCAGACGAAGTAAAATTTTCCGTTTTCTTATCACTTTAACCCCACCAGACGGCAATAATTTTTTTTATAAATCAAAAACTAAACTGGTGATAACATTATCGACAATAAAAAATTAATATAAAGAAAATTAAACACACGTCAAACAAATACGAACAAGACTTTGCAGCAGTGAAACATTATTTCAATATTTTAAACGTTTAAGAAAAAAAAAATAACAACTTAATGAATTAAACGAGCGATTTAAAAAATAAAATTGATTAAAAAAAAACAACACAACAAAAATTTTCAGTTCAAAGTTACGCATTGACGTCAAACCAAAATTTTGTGTGTGTGTGTATGCGTGTGTTTATGTGTGAACGTTATCTCTTTTTGTTTAGAAATTTAATGAACTGTTAAAGAAATAAACAAATTAATTTTAATTTACTACAAAATTAATTAAGATAACAAATGAAAAATGATATCGAAACGCTTTAACACACAATAGAATTAAATTAAAAATAAAATAATTAAATAGAATTAAACATAATAACACAGATAACTTTTGTTATCATTGTTCATTAACTCATTCCCTTTAAAATTATAACAAAAGGATTTTAACAAGTTTTCAAAATAACGAAATTTTTTTAAACACACAAAATATAATATTACAGCGCCCTCTAGTGATTGCTACCTTACAAATAATTTTCATAGAAGCTTTCGTCTTAAGCTTTTGACACACAAAAAGCTGTTTTAACATTTTCAATCAGGGTTACAGTTGCAGACTTATTGTTGACTATTTAAGTGGCAAAAAGTTGTTCAAAAGTTGTTTTAAAGATGCTTTAAATGAAGAAAACAACAACAACAGCAATAACAACAAAAACATTTAATCATTCATTCTTTGTTTAAAAGCATATTTTCTTGCCTTACAGTGATATCTTTATGATCGCCATAATCGTCCATCTTGATACTATATAAGCTAAATTAGGAAAAATTCCGAGGAGGTCACTGGATGAAGAACAGATTTGTTAAGGCCTACACACGTTCGACTTAGGCTATTGCTGAAGTTAATGTGTGAAAACATATTATGGACGTCACTATATGACACAAGATCCATATGGACTTAAAACTTCATTTCAAATTACGAACTTAATAAACGGCAAACCTTGCGCTTCGTATCTTTCTCAGAAAGAAAAAGATGGAGTCTCCCGAGAGAGTTACAGTTTTGCTTCGAATATTCCACAAAGGAACTTGTCTGAAAGTTCAGAAGATTATATACCGCATGGTGCATATTTAAAATGCATAAAAATCGTCTTATATGATGCAGTGAAAGCCACAAGCCACAGCGATATAAGCGATATAAGCTCTTGTTTTTATAAATTAGTTGCTGATGGAAATTATCCATCATCAAGACTGCTGCGCTATTTGTCTTCGCTAAAAATTATTTCTTGAATGTTTGCGAAGAATCGTATTATTGAGTCTTTCAAAGGGAAATTCCTTAATTCGTGGTCTACCCAAGAAATTATGATACGTTACTAGAAGGCTGACATATGCCGGCAGTTACAGGGTACATCACATATCAATTATTTATAACTCTTGATTCACCCACCTTCCTATCATTAATGAAATACCAACTGCAGCGCCCTCTACCGGGCTAATTGTGAATCAAAGCGATCATCTCTTGATTGTAATTCCCGTACCAACTGTAACACTAAAAGTCACAGGCATCGTTTTTAGCGACACCCCAACAACTTAACTAATTTTGAATTTGGAATTATAACACTTTTCTAATTTTGAATTTATGATTCTAATAGTTTTGCGTACGGCTATTTTCCAAGGAGCTTTTAGTCCTTAGTGCGCCTACAGTCGATACTAGAAATGACCGGAGCAGCGGGGGTGATTGTGTTCTAGCGTTTTTATCCCGCACAGTTTCCGCTGATTTGAATATTTCCCTCCTCTACTAACTGCTCACCCGCGATACTTGGATAAAAAATACCCCCACCTACGATTACCCAAAACACGGAGCCGGAAGCGCGACCTCCTTTTAGTGAAATGAATAATAAAATAAAGACAAACGATTTTTAGCGATTAAATTAACGTTTTTTATTTCATCCTGGACGCCGTGGAACATATTGCGACAACAAGCGGAAACATGTCATCACGCAACCGGCTCTTATATAGCTCTACGCCAAATTCTTTAAGCACATATCGCCAAGAAGGTATACTACTTCGTTTTGCCGCCATTTTGGTAAACATTAGTCTTGACAGACAGTTCATATTTGGCAGTCGTGAAGTAGACACATTTATTATCGAAAAATATTCGATAAACCAACGTGTTTTAATCGTTAACACATTTGTTCAACATCAATCACCGATCACTGTGATTTACTGTGACGATGAGAAAGTTACGTGAAATTTTTGGGAGAAACGACGTGCCAACAAAGCGCACAATTTATTGTGTAGTGAATGATTTCAAATAAAGAGGAGGTATGTAGGTGATAGGCCCAAGTATGGACCGCAAAACCGGCTGAAAACATTACTCGTTCTCAAGAAAGTATTAAAAAAAAATCAATCAACCTCAATTCGCTGCCGTACGCAGGACCTTGGTCTCCAAAGAACAACTTTGGCCACAATTTTGCATTTGTTTCCATCTAAGATTCAGTTGACACAAACGCTTTTTCCACAAGACCATTTACGCCGCCGTACATATGCGAATAAAATGTTACAGCTCGCCCATGACAACCCCGACTTTCATGAAAAAATCATAATGAGTGACGAGGCACATTTTCTTTTGAATGGATGTGCGAATAAACAGAATAGTCGCTTCTAGGGAATGGGAAACCTTCAAATTAGTCAACAGTCACCTTTGCATCCATTAAAAGTGACAGTGTGGTGTGCAATTTGGTCAGGAGTAGGAATCATTGGACCTTGCTTCTACGATAATGAAAACGGCGTAACAGTAACTGCGAATGGGGAGCGATATCGTGATCTGATTGGAAACTTTTTAATACCGCAACTGCATACTTTAGGCTTGATTAGCATGTGGTATCAACAAGACGTTGCCATATTGCCTACAGCCAGGATTATAATGGAATTACTGCGAAACTTCTATCCACAACAAATTATTTTAAGAAATGGTGAAGTTTATTGGTCTCCACGGTCGCCTGATTTGACGGCTCTGGACTTCTTTTTGTGGGGATATCTGAAAAATGAGGCTTATGCAAATAAACCAGAAACGTGTCGATCGCTTCAACAACAGCACCTACATACGTCAATTAATCGAATAAGCTTTAAACGAATAAAGTTTAATCGAATAAAGTTTAATCGAATAAATTTTAATCGAATAAGTTTCATTTTAATAAGGTTTAATCGCATAAAGTTCAATCGACTAAAGTTTAATCGAATAAGGTTTAAGCGAATAAATTTTAATCGAAAAAGATTTAATTGTTTAAGATTTAAACGAGTAAGATTTGATCAAATAAGATTTGATCGTATAGGGTTTAACCGAATAAGTTTTAATCGAATAAAATTTAATTGTATAAGTTTTAGTCGAATACGATTTAAGCACATGAGGTTTAATATAATAAAATGTGAGACTAAGGTTTATTCAAATAAGATTTAATGTACAAAGGTTTAATCAAATAAGATTTGATCGAATAAGATTTAATTGACTAAGATTTAATAGAACAAGGTTCAGTTGCAAAAGGTTTAATCAAATTAGACTTAATCTAATAAAGTTGAATCGAATAAGGCTTAATCGAAGATGGTCTGATCACAGAAAGTTTATTCGAATAAGCTTTAATCGAATCAAATTTAATTGAATTAACTTTAATCGCATAAGATTTGATCAAATAATCTTAAAGCGAATAAGATATAATCGAAGAATGTTTAATCGATTAAGTTTAAAAGAATAAAGTTTAATCAAATAATCTTTAATCGAATAAATTTTAACCGAATAAACTTTAATCGCATAAGATTTAATCAAACCAACTTTAAGCGAATAAGATCTAATCAAAGAATATTTAATCGAATAAGGTAAAGCGAATAAGATTTAAGATTTAATCGAATAAAATTCAACCGAATAAACTTTAATCGAATAAGAGGAATGTTTAATCAAATAAGTTTAATTGAATAATGTTTAATCGAAGATGATCTGGTCGAAGAAAGTTTATTCAAATAAGCTTTAACCGAAAAAACTTTAATCGCGTAATATTTCATCAAATAATCTTTAAGCGAATAAGATCCAATCGAAGAATGTTTAATTGAATAAGTTTTAGCGAAAAAGGTTTAACAGAACAAGGTTTAGTTGCAAAATGTTTAATTAAATAAGATTTAATCGAATAAAGTTTAATCGAAGAAGGTTTGATTACCTTTAATCGAATTAGGTTCAATCGAAAAAGGTTTAATCTAATAATCTTTAATCGAATAAAATTTAACCGAATAAACTTTAATCGAATAAGATTTAATCAAATAATCTTTAAGCGACTAAGATCCAATCGAAGAATGTTTCATCGAATAAGTTTAAGCGAATATGATTTAATCGAATAAGTTTTACTCGAATAAAATTTAACCGAATTAAGTTTAATCAAATAATCTTTAAGCGAATAAGGTATAATCGAAGAATGTTTAATCGAACAAATTTAAGCGGATTTAAGATTTAATCCAATAAGATTTAATCGAATAAGCTTTAATTGGGGATATTTGAAAAGCAAGGTTTATGCAAATAATAAGGTTAAGCGAATAAAATTAAATCGTATAAGCTTTAATCGAATAACATTTAGTCAGATAATCTTTAAGCGAATAAGTTCTAATCGAAGAATGTTTAATCGAATAAGTTTAAGCGAGTAAGATTTGATTGAGTATGCTTTAACTGGGGATATCTGAAAAGCAAGGTTTATGCAAATAATAAGGTTAAGCGAATAAAATTAAATCGTATAAGCTTTAATCGAATAACATTTAGTCAGATAATCTTTAAGCGAATAAGTTCTAATCGAAGAATGTTTAATCGAATAAGTTTAAGCGAGTAAGATTTGATTGAGTATGCTTTAACTGGGGATATCTGAAAAGCAAGGTTTATGCAAATAATAAGGTTAAGCGAATAAGATTTAATCGAATAGGTTTTAATCGAATAAAATTTAATCGAATAAACCTTAATCGAATAAGATTTAATCAGATAACCTTTAAGCGAAGAAGATACAAGCGACAAATGTTTAATCGAATAAGATTTAATCGAATAAGATTTAATCGGATAAAAGCTTTAATCGTAGAAAAGCATGGTTCATGCAAACAAACCAGAAACGCTTAAGCAGCTTATACAAAATATTCGTGATGAAATTAATGAAATATCGCGTGAAATGTGTGGGAATGTAATGAAAAATGTGCCTTAAAAAGGATCGCATTTGTGAGGCTAACAGAGGCGAACATTTATCCATACCTAATTGTTGACAGTTAAATAAAATATAGATCTTATATTACGCATTATGTTTCATTTAATCAAAAATTATAGACAAACAAAGTAGTATACCTTCCCGGCGGACACAGTGTAAAAAAATTGTCTTCCAATTCAAGCACACTGAGGTCTCATTAATTTAAAATAAAATATGATCGTTTTCCAAATGGTCATCATTTTCATCATATTTAATCATAAATTATAAATTTTTTAATTTATCAATTAATAGTTTTTCTTAATTTCATATTTCTTTTGCCAATAGTCAGTCTGTCTGTCTATCTGTCGCAGCATCCTTTAAATCATTAAAATATTTATTTTTTTGTTTGTGATATTTTAAATTCCCATAATAACATTGTGATACAAGAAGAGGAAGCCGTTTACATTATCATAAATTTTGCATGCGAGAACATGTTTGAACAAGTGCCTTAACGTTCCTCCAAAAATGCGTCTCAAATAACACAGGCAATTAAATTTTATATCGCGGAGGCCACCACAACAGAGAGAACAACAAACGAATCAATACAGCAAAATGGCTGGATATGATATAGAAATGCATGGGCAGGCTAGCAGACAGACAGTTGTATGGAGTGTTAGTTGTATATTGCACAGTATTGGAAAACACTAAAATATTTAACGACCACCATGACTAGGCACCTTCTGTGGTAACCTCCTGCCGTGTTTTTCGGTGACTTAAGTCCCACTTCTAATACTCCTCCCAGCATTATTTTTTTTGTTCCTTTTATGATGTGGTTAAGATATGGTTTTTGTGTTAAAATGTATTTTATTTCAATTTTTTGTTTTTTGTAAATTTTTTTATTTGGTTAAGCCGCTCTCTATAAATTCTTATTGACATTTCCAATCCAACATATTCATTTACATTTACATACACACACACACACACACACACGCCACTTTAGCAACATTTACGGCGGGCCCATTTATTCATGTGGCAACATCAGCCACGCACACGCATGGCATTACATTTCAGGCGCCACAATATACAAAATTTCATAAAGAACTGCTGCAGATAACAACGTCCAATTCCATTAACAGTGGAGTAAACAATTTTAGAATAAATAAACAAACAACCAATTTCTTTTTCTGGCGGCTAAAAAATGTGAAATAAATTTCAGCATTAATTTTAAATTCCTTTATGCTGAGTTATATTTTTTGTTTAATTTATTTTAATCAAACAGTGCTATTTTCCCAGCTCCATTAAATAAATGGCTCCCCCAAATTGTGCTATTTTTTTGCTCTCTTCTATTTGTTTTTTTAACAATTTATTTATTTTACAAAACAAAAAAATACAAAACAAAGAGAGTGAGGAAGAGAGAGTGAGGTAGAGAGAGAGAGAGAGAGCGGTTTAAAACAAAACCACTCACACACTTATCATTTCCTCAACATTTATTATTATCATACAAGTATGACTTACAACACTTAACTGTTGTACATTTGTACATTCTACATTAAAGATTGTCTGTGTTGTATGCTTGCCGACTGTCTTGTTGCAGACAGACATACAGAGATAAGTTTCTACATTTTTTTTTTGCGCCAGGCATAATTTTTCAAGTGTTAAACAAAAAAACAATAATAAAAATAAAAAAAATATTCCCAACAGGCACTCCTTACCACAAAACGGATGAAGAGTCAGTGTATAGCAGAGGCCAACACAGGTTAATTAGTTGTTAAAAAATTATTCTTTACAAATTGCGAAACATTTTGTTCACAGATTAAAAATTCACCATCTTTCATTTTTGTAATCAATAAGTATTGAAGATTTAAACAAATGATCGATCTGTCAGGTTGAGAGCAAAATAAATGAACAAATCAAAAGAAGTTATTTATGGTCGATTATAGTTGGGCAAATTTGAGGTTAGCAAGTAAATCAGTGAAACCTCTCACAAACGAACACACACGCGGTATTTTTGTCCGGTTATGAGAGGTGTCCTTTTATAAAAGGTACAAATTTATTCACCCATATTTTGTTTGGCGACGGCAATACCAGACGACGTCGTTTTTTATCGTTCTTGTTGAAAATCCGTATTCTCGTTGGCAATATTGCCATTTATCGATGACTGGTTGGGCAAATTTGAGGTTCGAAAGTAAATCAGTGAAACCTCTCACAAACGAACACTCACCGTCGCGCTATTTTTGTCCGGTTATGAGAGGTGTTTTTTTATAAAAGGTACAATTTTATTCACCCATACTCCGTTTGGCGACGGCAATACCAGACGACGTCGATTTTTATCGTTCTTGTTGTAAATCCATATTCTCGTTGGCAATATTGCCATTTATCGATGACTGGCAATAAATGTTTGCTTGGTATTCTGTAAGACAATTTGACGTTGATGTTGCCTTAAATTTGTGTTAAATACTGTCGTCTGTGATTTTGGTGCCGTGCTGTTATAAAAAAAAATTTAAAAAGATTGAAAAAAACTAAAAATACAAAATACAAATACAAGAAAGTACGAATAAAACGGGAAATAGAAAAACATATAATTTCCAACGCCAACCAATTTGAAAAAAATTAGTGGCGAAATTGGGAAAAAATCCATCACTTGCCAGAGGATTTCGAAGAGGCAGTGTTGCTACTAATTTTAAGAAATCTTAGGCATCAAAATGCGGGATATTATGACTAGCTGCTAAGAATCCAGCTTTCCGAAAGTAGTTGCTACTTCAACTTTTTGAAAAAGAGGATTTAATGAAGTATAAAGCTTCAAGAACATCATAAGATTTAGCAAGATATGGTGCTGAGCTTGCTGTATCGATCTTTGAACCTTAAAATTAGGGATTATAGCTTGATCAAGGCGGTTGGCAAACTGCCGTTGTATTTGGAGGCAAAAACATGATGTTTTATTTGATTATGGATTTGACCCTGGATGAGTTGCTGCATTATCCAAGAACAAGAGAATTTTACCTTTCTAAGATCTCATTTCCTGTTGCAGCCATTCAGTCATGATGTCACAAGTCATCCATGCTTTTTTGCTGAATTTCCAATTTACTGGCAGATCTTTAACAACGAGATGTTTGAAGGCTTGAGGGTGGGTTGCTTTACCTGTGACTATCAGCAGTTAAGCTTGCGCAAAACAAAACTGCAAGTCTTTCCTACGAAAATTATCCACCAACACACTTTTCGGATCTCAGAGCAAGAGTTCTATCGGGTAAAGTACGAAAGAAAAGCCCACTGTCATCTGCGTTGTAAATATCCTCCTGCTTGTATCCACGCAACATGGATGGTAGCTTGGCCTTAAACTGCTGCACATCTATCTGATCTACGTTTACAGCTTCTCCGTTTATACATTTAAAAGCAACATTATTGCTTTGGCGCCATCTTTGTAACCATCCATTTGATGCAGAAAAATTAAATACGCCCAGTTGCACTGCTATTTCACTTGCCTTAGCTTGTACAATAGAACCAGAAGTTGGAATATTTTGACATTTAGCCTACTAAGCGGAGCAATCTAAACACATTTTGTCTATTTCAACGCCACCCACTCTAAGAAACATTCTTTTTTAATGAACATCTATTCCAGACTCCCTATTTGAAACGAATTACGGCGGCTTGTGTTTTGCCAATATTGAATCTTAAAACATAAATAAACTCTTGTTGGCTAGTTTCAACCATGGTGAGTTGAGCCCGAAACATCAAATCCTTGACAGTTGCAACCGTTGGACATCACTATAGGCAATTTAAGCAAATCTTCATTTTCCCCCACGCAAACATCAACTCGTTTAAGAATTAAAGCTGACCTTACAATGTTTGAGTCGTAGATTTGTGAATTGACTGTTTGGAAATCTGCACCAAAATAACACAATTTTCAATATTATCATCCCTGATGGCAAAAATCATTTTCAATTCGCCCGTTCTGTAAACAAACAAAACTGTCGCTTATGGCGTGAGATAGGATTTACGTCAGTACCCAGCTGTGTAAGGCATAACCCGACGGTGGATCAAACCACTGTGGATAATATATAGCATCACCGTCGCCTTAGGAAGACGAAGCATAATTCTATCCAGCACGTCATTCCTAGTTGCAAATTTGAGAGCCTGAAGTAGACCGCCACGCCCACTAATTGCTTAAGAGTCGTAGACTATCCAACTCCTTGTCCAGAACACATGGCAAGTATACTCACTTGACCTGAATCATTCACCCTGTGTTAACGGCAAAAGTGAATGATCTTGCGAAACCACAATCACCATGATGCTTCCAAAGAACCCAACCTCAATAATCAGTCAGAGAACAGCTAAAAGACTGAAAAGTCAAAAAGCTAAAGTCTGGGGCTTTACTGATTCCCGTGGAATTACTGTGTATTTTGTGAGCTTATAAGGCGTGATAAGATCAACGTCAGTACCTAGCTGTGTAAAACATAACCTGACGGTGGATCATATCACTGTGGATAAATTGTAGCGTCGCCAACGCCTCAGGAACCCTTAGGATATGTCTATCTTTCAGTCACTCCTGGTCGCAACACCGAGAGCTCAGAGCAAGGTGTAGCCCTCACTTTTTGCTAAAGACTATCCAACTCCTGGTGCAGAACGCATGGAGCTTAATAAAATTTAAGAACACAACGGCAGTCATGCTAATTGAAGCAGGACCATTCATTGTGTTCATTGTGAATGATCCAACCCGTACAACTCAAACGAGTGCCTCGAAACCACAACCACCACGATACTCCCAAAGGGCCAACCTCAATAATCAGTCAGAGGACAGCTAAATGCCTAACGAGACAAATAGCGAAACTCTGGAGCTCACTGATTCCCGTGAAAATATAGTGGATTGTCCAGTTGCCTCCTGCTAGCCTTGAAGGAGACTGGGCGCCGTTTTACCCCCAAAAGACACAAGTCTAGATAGTTGTGTGATCCATAAAGGTTTTTAATGTGTTGATGAAATGTAGTGTCATCCTTGCCTCAGGAAACCTTCGGATATGTCTATCCTCCAGTCACTCCTGGTCACAACTCCGAGAGCTTGAAGCAAGCAGTAACCTTCACTTCTTGCTGAAGGAGTGGAGACTAAACAACTCCCGGTCCAGAACACATGACTGGCATGCTCACTGGAAACGGTTCATTCACCCGTTGGTGTGATTAAAGGCGAGGTGATCCTGGCCACCATAATCAATTCATGATTGTAGCCGCAAAACCACAACCACCACGATACTCCCGAAGGGCCAACCTCAATAATCAGTCAGAGGACAGCTAAAAGGCTGAAAAACCAAAATCCCCCTGTAGGCTAGTAGGTAGTGTACTACCTTGTCGGTATGGAAGTTGTGGGTTCGATTCCCAACGAAGACCTTGGTTTTTTTTACTACAAAAATAAAAATTGACTATCGGTGGGGCTGCTCAGCAATGAAGGCATAGTCACCGGTCGCTGTGCTGTCTTATATGGCAGTTAATTTCCGAGTATCCTTCTACTTTCACCATCTGTTACATCTCTTCTCTATCCCTTTCATGAAGAATCTAGCGCGGTACTTGACTACATAGGCATTGTTGCCTGAAGTGCTACTTCTGTTACAAAAAAAAGCTGAACTTCGAGGCTTAACTGATCCCCGTGGAAATAAAATGAAATTGTCCAGTTGGCTCCTGCTAGCCTTAAGGGGGACTAGGGCTCCCTTTTATCCCCAGCGACACATGTAATGACGGTGAGATTCTGTCTAAACATATCAATGTGCTCCCGGGGAAAACACGTATGTGTGCATGTGCGCATGTGTGTATGGCGGCGAATAGGTATATGAAGAAGAACTTCATGAACCAAGAGTTGGTGCGCAGCCGGCTGACAGAGATAACAGGTAATATTTCGACGGGAGCATATCCTCCGCAACTATTTCTAAGTATCTTGGGCAAAGGCTGTGAGGTCACAAACTGTTGTGGTGATTTTTACTCAGCTCGGTTTGTGCTTACAGTCGCTACTGGTAGTGACCAAGGCATCGTTATATAGTGCTGTAGCAGTTTTTACTCTACACAATTTTCGGTGTTTTGGGTATTTTCCTCATGCAGTAACTCCTATTCCATGGTGCTGGCCATAGCAGCACCGGTGGGTATTGAGCTGTGGTGACAGATATTTTACACGGGACTTTGGCCACCGGCTTTAGCCCGTGCAGCGTGAAGTTGTGGTCTAGTGGTTTTTAATCTGCACAATATTCGCTGTTCTGGCTATTTCCCTCTTTCACTAACTGTTGTACGCCCCGGGGGCACATATATGGTCTTAATGGAGAGCTACTATGTAGACCTGTGCAACTGGGTGAAAAAGGGAGCCCAGTCCCCTGAAGTCAGCAGGGGTACAACTGGAAACTCCACTTTATTTCCACGGGAATCAGTAAGCCGCAGAGTTCGTTATTTGTCTCTTTAGACACTTAACTGTTCTCTGGCTGATTATTGAGGTTGGCCCCTATATGAGAGTATCGTGGTGGTTGTGGTTTCGCGGCCCCATATCAGTCTATGGTTCTATGGCGGCCAGGTTCATTTCACCTTTAATAACACCTACCTGGTGAAATGTTCCCAGATCCAGTGAGCATGCTAGATATGTGTTCTGGGCAGGAGTTGGAAAGTCTCCAACTCTTAAACAAGGAGTGATAAATTGCAGCCCTGCTCTGGAATCATCGAAGTTGCAACTAGAAAGTTCTGCTGCATAGAATTATAGCTTCGGCTTCCTAGGACGAGCAGTGGTTTGATCCACCATCTGATTAAGGCTTCATGGCCAGGCGCGAATGTAAATCTAATCACACGTTCACTAACTGTTGATATGTAGTACCTAGCCCAGAGATATCTCCATACACCATTGCGCAGCACACTGAGCAAAGAGGGTGATCTGCCCTTAAGGAGATTAGTGGCAAATAAAAGCTGAAGATTTATACCGAATCAATCAGCCGCCTTTTAATTAAACATTGGTACAACACGACCCTGGACGCCTTTAAGCATATTTCAGCAACCAGGGAAAACGCGTCGTTACACTCTCTCTCTCTCTCTCTCTGTATCTCTATCTCTCTCCCTTTCTCTCTCTTTCTCTCTTTTTCTGCATGACGTTTTTTTTCTAATCTCTTAAAATCACACTTCAATTGTTGTCATCTTGTCATATTTACTGTAGAACTGTACTCTTTAGTATATGGCCCGTCCAGCTGTCTAGCATTAAATCTGGAGCTGTCATTTAATTTCTGACAGATTCAATATTAAGATTTCTTTTACAAAATTTATCATAAAACATTCTTGTTGTTATTGTATTGAATTTTCTGCAGTTGTCACCCTTGTTCAAACATAATTCATCTGGCAGTTTTTAAACCTGATCAATTCCTTTCCTTTTGGTAAGAAAAACAACACATATTTTTCTTTTTGTTGTTTTTGCTTTTCCTTTAAAACTGATGGCAAACTGAAGTCGTTCTTATGGTGCTTTTATGGCAGTAAAATAGAAACACTTGTTGCTGGTTGCTTGTAAACAACACCAAAAAAAATATATATCAGAATCAAATAAATTGTAGCAATTTTCTTCGATAGAAAGAGGGAAGAAAAAGAAGAAGAGGAAGAAAAAGAGTAAATTTAAATGAAATGACATCATGTTTAAGTTTTGTGACAGTCTGCAGCTGTTTTTGGTCTTGCCACAAAAGGTGTCTTGTATATAAATATACAGTTTCCATGATTAATGATCACCCACTGATAAACTTATTTTTTTCTCTTTTTTTTTAAGGCAGGTCTATGTCTATGGCAGCAAAAAAAAACAAAAACACTTGGGTTTTGGTATCACATTTTCTTTTCAAGAGTGTTTTGGTGCAGCAGGTATTTTTCACTTTTTTTATATATTTTTTTATTTTTTTTGGTTATGTTTTCTTCTAAGACATGACAACCTGCCGTGTGCTGTAGCGGTTGCTGGCAATGTAAATTGCCAAACCATATATTGGCACCACATGGAAGATTTTTGTTGTTTGGTTTTTTTTTCTCTTTCTTAATTTAAAAGTAGTTGTTGTTGTTGTTTTTATTGTATTTTTGTACTTTTCCTGTCAGTGGTGAAATGTATTTGTTTAAAAGAAAAGAAAATGAATGGCCAAAGCTTTAATAATTAGCCAGTAATTAGTAAAATATGTTGTTTAAAGTCAATCAATTGTTGTTGGTGTTGGTGTTGGCATTTTGAGTTGTGAGAGTCTTACCTTTTTCTTGGCTGCCTCAGCACTAATCACATACAAGTCAACAATACCCAGCAGGCAATCGTCACAGCGGCATACATCGTCACCCAATATTAGCGACCCCAATGACCCAATACTACTAGTTGAGTCTAATGAGTCGGTACGTCGTAGTCTAGTGCCACCTGGGCCAGTAACGGATTGTGCAGCAGCTTCAATTTTACGCGCCAATAGCTGTTCCATAAGACTACGTGGTCGTGACGATGAGGGAAATAAAGCCATGATTGTATTTTATAAAGTTGTTGTTGTTGTCTTTTTGGTTTCTTTCTTATTTTTGCTGTTTTTTTATTTTATTTTATGTTTGTTGTTGTTGTTGTTTTATTAATAGCTCTTTCTCTTCGTTTTTTTGTTTTATTTTTTATTTTTTGTTGTTAATGGAATTTAATCCGTTTTGTTGTCTTGTTTTTTTTTTGTTTTTTTGTTAAACACAAGTTTTTTGCTTAAGTCTTTCGTTTATCTTTGTGTAATTTTAACTGAAATTGATGGTTGTTATTAACAACAAAATTTATTTATTTGTTCTTTATAATTTTTTTTGTACTTTTAAAATAGCCAAAATGACAATATAATAAGTTTATATCTTAATTTTTAAAAACACCTGACAACGTATACAGGGTGTATAAAAAATAGAAAAACTCAATGGCTCTTTAAAACATAAAAACAGAGTGTTAAGCGAAAAAAAACATAATAATCCAATGTGTAAAAATTAAAATTACTAAAAAAATTTTTTTAAGCTAAAATTTTACTACTACAACAAAAATAATTGCAGGGATGTATGATCTAGTTGTTAAACGTGTTCCACTAACAAATCATTACATACCTAAAAAGAAAAGAAAAGAAGAGCAAAAAAAAAATTATTAACAAAAATACAATAAAAAAAAATAATGTTTATATGGATCAGGGATGGGAAAACGCAAAAAAGTATTTAAAACAAGTGTAAAATGTTTTTTAATAAAAAAAACAACAATAGCAAATATACTTCTATAGATCAGGAATGGAAAGATATATTCACCTTCAGGAAAAAATTGTTAACCAAAAAACAACAATGAAAAAAATAGGAAAATCAGGGATGGAAAAGTAAAAAACAGCAGAAAAAATTGTTAATAATATATTCAATAACGGAAAAATAATACGTCCGTATGGATCAGAGATGGTAAGATACACATAAAGAGAAAAGAAGATGAACAAATTATAAAATAAAATTACAACTGAAAAACTCTTCCATGATTATTTCCAAGCAAAAAACTTAGTAATAAAAAATGCAATTAAAAAATAAAATGTTTATATGGATCAGGGATGGAAAAATGAAAAAAAATTTCAAACAAGTCCAATAATATTTTTTATTCAAAATAAAACAAAAGAAAATATGTATGCGGAATGGCATACGATGGAAAAGTGAATAAAAAAGGAAGGAAGAGTAAAACTAATAGGAAAAATGCAACAACAACAAAAAAGTATAATTTTAGTTTGTATCAGAGATGGGAATATAATTAAAAAGAAGAGGAACAAATTAATAATAAAAACTACAACAACAAAAAATTTTATTAGGGTTGGGAAGATGAATTTTTAAAACAAGGTAAAAACTATTAATAAAAAATTTTATGTTTGTATCGATCACAGATGGAAAGAAGAAAAGAAAAAAGAAAAAACTTACTAAACATAAAATACAACAACGAAAGCATAGTAGGGGATCAGGAATGGAAAAATGAATAAAAAAGAAAGCAAAAGTAAAAATTATTAAGAAAAATGCAAAAAAAGTCTAATTTTTTAATGTATCAGAGATGGAAAAATTAATAAAGAGAACAGGAACAAATTATTAACAAAAACTACAACAATAAATAATTTAATCAGGGATGGGAGGATGAATGAAAAAACGGTAAAAATTATTTTTAAAAAAATTTTATGTTCGTATCGATCAGAGATGGAAAGAAAAAAGAAGAAATAACATAAAACACAACAAGGAAAGAATAGGATGGCATCACGAATGGAAAAGTGAATAAAAAAGAAAGAAAAGTAAAAATTATAAGGAAAACTGCAACAACAACAAAAAAGTACAATTTTTTATGTATCAGAGATGGGAATATTAATAAAAATAAGAAACAAATTATTAATAAAAACTACAACAATAAAAAATTTAGTCAGGGGTGGGATGATGAATGAAGAAAAATGTAAAAATTATTAATAAAAAATTTTATGTTTGCAACGATCAGAGATGGAAAGAGGAAAGGCAAAAAAGGAAAAAATCGCTAAGCATAAAATACATCAACGAAAAAATAGTATGGGATCAGGAATAAAAAAGTGAACAGAAAAGAAGGGTAAAGTAAAAATTATTAAGAAAAATGCAAAAAAAAAGTATAATTTTTGTATGTTTCAGAGATGGAAAGTGTATAGAAAGAAAAGGAAAAATTTGTAAACAAAAATACAACATTAAAAATGTAGTGTTTGTATGTATCAGGGATGGGAAAGTGGATAAAAATAAAAAAAATTCAAAATTATTATTAATAAAGAATAAAACAATTAAAGAAAATAGTGGTTGTAAGGATAAGCGATGTGGACATGAATCAAAAGAAAAGCAAAAATTTATAAATAAAAATAAGTACATTCGAACTGACTAATAGCAATACAACACTAAAAAAATTAGTATGATAGTATGGTCCAAGGATGGGAAAAGAATCAATAGAAAAGAAGAGAAAATGGTTATTAATAAAAATACAACTACATCAGATCAGAGATGGAAAAATTAAAAAAGAGAAAAGCAAAGATTTTTTAATAAAACCGCAACAGTAAAAAATTGTATGGCGGTATGGATCAAAGCATGTACCTATTTTATGGATCAGGGATGGGAAAATATGTATAAAAATATGGAAAAAAATGTTTATTAAAAATACAACCCTTAAAAAAATAATATCTTTGTCTAAATCTGAAATAGAAAGATAAATAAAAAGAAGAAAAAATTATAAAAAAACAACAATAAAAATAGCATGGTGGTATGGATCAGGCATGGGAAAATAATTTTTTTTTTATCAAAAATATTCTTAAAATCACTTTAATTAATATTAGAATACTAAATCACAAATTCTTTATTCTTCCTAAATGAAAACTTATAACAAATTATTTATTTTACAAATTACATTAAATTACATAAAACACCTTAAGAAAACATAATCTCGATTTCGATTTATTTTTCTATTATTTTTATGTTTTAATAAAAAATTATTTAATTAACATTAACTAAAAAATGGAGAGTGCTATAAAACTACTAACACGGTACTTTTGAATTATCAAATAGTATCAACAAAAGTACGATCGTATTGAGATTTCCATCCCTGGTATAGAGAATTAAACTTATTACTTTATTTACTTTTTGATCTGCTGAATTTTTGTTACCATGGGCACAGTGTACGTCTGACTTGCTACTGCATAATTTACAATTAAACCATAAACTTTAATTAGTTAAAAATAGCGAAAATAAATAATTTGAACTTGCTTTGTTACAACTAAGCCAAAACGAAATTATTTTTATTCTAGAAAAAAAAAAATAAAAGCTAAAAATTATTTTAAAAAAACACCAAATACTGCCATAGTAACACATATACTGCAGCAAGCATTACTAGAGATCACAACGAAATTTCACCGGCTATGGCTAAACATAATAAAAAAGTTTAACAATTACAACAACTGTTTGATTATTTTTTTTTTACCAACAACACATTTGCCACATTTTTTCTTTAAAAAAAAAAAAAAAAAAAAAACAAAGTAACCAAAAGATTGTTTAAGCAATTTTGATAGCCAATGCCAATAAAATTAATTAGCAGAACATCAGACTGGAACTAAAACTTTAGCACTGGAAACTATGTTGAGACTAACATTGTCACAAGAGTTAATTAGCCACAAAAAAGTAAAGGAAAGAATAATTTGAAAACTTGACCACATACAACAACATGAATGAGATTTGAAGCTTTATAAGATTCTGTAACTCGTAACCCCAAATACAAGATTAAACTGTATTAACTAAATCATAATTTTTCGATAAAATTTTTTTTTAGTAATAATTGTTAGAAAGAAAATGTTCAAGATATAATTTTCTATAGGAAACCTGTCATCAATCATAATTGTCTATTGGGGAACGTATAAACCATGACTTTTGAATTAAAAAACGTCATGTTTTAATTTTCTATAGAAAAATGTCATCAGTCAAAATTTTTTTTTAGATAAGTTTTGTGTATAGTATTTTTTTTTAGAAAATTGTCATCAGTAGTAAGTAATTTTTCTATAAAAAACTATCGGCAATAGTAATTTTTCTATAGAATTATTGCATCGGTAGTAATTTTTCTATAGAAAAATGTCGTCAGTAGTAATTTTTCTATAGAAAAATGATATTAGAAGTAATTTTTCTATAGAAAAATGATATTAGAAGTAATTTGTCTATAGAAAAATTATATCAGAAGTACTTTTTCTATAGAAAAATTATATTAGAAGTACTTTTTCTATAGAAAAATATTATTAGAAGTAATTTTTCTATAGAAAAATGATATTAAGAGTAATTTTTCTATAGAAAAATGATATTAGAAATAATTTTTATATAGAAAACTGATATTAAAAGTAATTTTTCTAAAGACAACTGATATTATAAGTAATTTTTCTATAGCAAAATGATATTAGAAATAATTTTTCTATAGAAAAATTATATTAGCAGTAATTTTTCTATAAAAGAATAGAAAAATTATGTTAGAAGTACTTTCCCTATAGAAAAATGATATCAGAAGTAATTTTTCTATAGAAAAATGATATTAGAATTAATTTTTCTATAGAAAAATTATATTAGAAGTAATTTTTCTATAAAAGAATAATATTAGAAGTACTTTTTTTATAAAAGAATAATATTAGAAGTAATTTTTCTATAGAAAAATGTTATTAGAAGTAAGTTCTCTATTTAAAAATGATATTAGAAGTAATTTTTCTATATAAAAAAAGATGTTAGAAGTAATTTTTCTATATCGAAATAATATTAGAAGTAATTTTTCTATACAAAAATGATATTAGAAGGAATTTTTCTATAGAAGAATGATATTGAAGTAATTTTTCTATAGAAAAATGTTATTAGAAGTAATTTGTCTATAGAAAAATGATATTAGAAGAAATTTTTCTCTAGAGAAAAGATATTAGAAGTAATTTTTCTATAGAGAAATGATATTAGAAGTAATTTTTCTATATAAAAATGATATGAGAAGTAATTTTTTTAAAGAAAAATGATATTAGAAGTACTTTTTCTATAGAAAAATGTTATCAGAAGTACGTTTTTGTGGAAAAATAATATTAGAAGTAATTTTTCTATAGAAATATGATATTAGAAGTATTTTTTCTATAGAAAAATTACATTAGAAGTATTTTTTCTATATAAAAATTATATTAGAAGTAATTTTTCTATAGAAAAATTATATTAGAAGTGCTTTTTCTATAAAAAAATTATATTACAAGTAATTTTTCGATAAAAAAAAATATATTAGAAGTAACTTTTCTATAGAAAAATGATATAAAAAGTAATTTTTCTATAGTATAATATCATGAGCAGTAATTTTTCGATATAAAAATATCATGACCAGTAATTTTTCGATAGAAAAATATCATGACCAGTAATTTTTCTATAGAAAAATATCATGAGCAGTAATTTTTCTATAGAAAAATATCATGAGCAGTAATTTATCGATAGAAAAATACCATGAGCAGTAATTTTTCGATAGAAAAATATCATGAGCAGTAAGTTTTCTATAGAAAAATATCATGAGCAGTAATTTTTCTATAGAAAAATATCATGAGCAGTAATTTTTCGATAGAAAAATGTCATGAGCAGTAAGTTTTCTATAGAAAAATATCATGAGCAGTAATTTTTCTGTAGAAAAATATCATGAGCAGTAATTTTTCTATAGAAAAATATCATAAGCAGTAATTTTTCTATAGAAAATTATCATGAGCAGTAATTTTTCTATAGAAAAATGATATCAGTAATTTTTTTATAGAAAAATGATTCAATATCAAATATCGTCAATAGTAATTTTTCTATAGAAAAATTTCGTCAATAGTAATTTTTCTATAGAAAAATTTCGTCAATAGTAATTTTTCTATAGAAAAATTTCGTCAATAGTAATTTTTCTATAGAAAAATATCGTCAATAGTAACTTTTCTATAGAAAAATGTCATCGGTAGTAATGTTTCTATAGCAAAATGTCATCGGTAGTAATTTTTCTATAGAAAAATGTCATCCTTAAAAATTTTTCTATAGAAAAATGTCATCAGTAAAAATTTTTCTATAGACAAATGTCATCGGTAAAAATTTTTCTATAGAAAAAAGACATCGGTGAAAATTTTTCTATAGAAAACTGTCATAAGTAGTAGTTTTTCTGTAGACAAATGTTATCGAAAGTAATTTTTCTATAAAAAATTTCATTAGGAGTAAGTTTCCTATAGAAAAATATTATGTCACTAGTGTTCTATAAAATAAAAGAAATTTTCGTATTTTTTTCGTTTGTTCATTCGGGCCTCGTTGCTAAATTTATTTGAAAGTCCCCTTTACAACAGTTTCTTTTGTTAAATTAAAATGAATTGTTGTTACTTAATTTGTAGGCTGAAGTTGTCATCAAAAACATTTTATTGAATTTATGCTTTTAATTGTGTTTGAGTATCACCCAGTTGATCATATTATATTTTCCATTTTTTTTTGTTGTGATAAACAACGTACAGATTGTGTTATAAAAGTATATTTAATATTTTATTTCTTGTTTCTGTGTGTGTGTGTGTGTTTTTTTTTTTTTTTCTTTATGCTGCCCACTATATGACATAGTCTACGAAAAGACATTTTAATTAATTTTTCATTTAAGAAATATGACCAATAATACCATACAAGGGTTTGTGGCTTTTAAACGATTCGTAACTATTTATTTATTTTAAAACGTCTTGCTTGCGTGTCTTTAGTGGCAGTAAGTTTGTTAACTTGTCATTAACAATTTAATTAATTACAATCATTTTCTAATAATGTTTTGCTCGGCGGGCAAAAAAACAAAAACAAAAACAAAAACCAAAAAAGCAACAAAGAAAACAGTAGTCGAAGAAAAACAAAAAAAAAATATATTTACACAAAGGAGTGGTGAGGTTTTGGAAATTTTTGTAATCAACTTTTAAGTTAAACAACTCCTGTGATTATTGAAAGTAATTAAGATGTGTTTTGTTCAATTTTTGAAAAAAATTACAAATTTTTTTGCTTTTATTTTTATTTTTATAATTATTGTCTTTAAATGTTAATTATGACAAATTAATTAGTTTAAAATTTTTTAATTATTTGCTTTTATGGTCACCTGAAATAATTTAAACAATTTTCTTTCCTTTAACTTCTCTAACAATTTGAACCATTTTCGTATAAATCTCCTTCAGTGTCTGCATAAATTGTCTGCTATGGCGCAGATGATGAGTATCGATGTTACTCAACTACAGACAGAAGGAGAGAAGGAGAGAGAGAGAGGGGGGAATGAGTATTCATACATGAGGTTATTTTGTATCCATTTGGCATTTAAATGAATGTCTTAAAGAAGTAGTCATAACCAAAGTTATGACAACCATTAAACATCAAATTAATGCAACATATCTCTTATCAAACATTTTTGTTTTTGTAAATGGAGTGCATACAACACTGTGCTCTACAGTGGGTATACGTTTTATACTTAAATCATTTATATGCTGTATACTTCTATTCATTAAGTGGTGGTTATTAAGTTAAATGCATAAGACTGATATAGTTATGGTCATAATTATTAAATAGATAAATAAAGACAGCAAAATAACTCATAATGAGATCTATGTTGGACATTTTTAGATTCAGCTACCAATTAGCTTAAGGTTTTCTTAGTTATTTTAATGCAACATTAAGTGACAATTCCAAGAAGTGCAACATTAATTGCATAAGAAAATAATTCTGTTTTTTGTGTTTTTCTTGTTTTTGTTTTAAGGCAGAAGACTGAATTTCAAAGTAATTCAATTAAATCAGCAGACCATTTCAGCAATTTTATAGGCATTGCCAACAAGAAAAAAAAGGATAAATAAACAATAACCACACTATTGGTGAGACTAAAAAAGAGACTAGACGTACAACTCTAAAGGTGATTAAAGACAAAGCCATATACGAAATTATAGACGAGATAGACGAGACTTTAGAAAAGGCAGCAGAGAGACTATAACAAGAAAAATAGATTATAATGAGAGACTATAATTAGGACAATGAACGAGAGACTATAGATAAAGGTACTAAAAATACCATAGACGAAGCTAAAAGCTAGAGACTATATGCGAATAGTCATAGACGATATACAGACAATACCATAGACGAGAGACCATAAACTATAGATGAGAAGCTAAATGCAAGAGGTTAAATACGAGAGACTATAGACGAAAAAGTATAAACGAAAAGCTGCAGACGAAAGACTATTAACAAAAGCCTTTAGACGAAAAACTCGAGACGAGAAATGATAGATTAAAGGTTATAAACGAGAGACTATAGATGAAAGACTTAAGAAGAGCAAATATAGACGAGAGACTTAAGAAGAAAAATAATAAACGACAGATTTAAGAGAGGGTACTGTGACTCTCGTGCCTCTAAATACGTGAGACTATATAGAACTATAAACGAGAGGCGATAAACGAAAGCCCACAGACGAGCGACAATGGGCCTGATATTTAAGACGAGAAAAGATAAATGAATGGCTATAGATGAAAAATTTGTGACGACAAAAAAACATATTAAAGGCTATAGACGAGAAACTATAGCTCAAGGACTTAAGAAGAGCAAATATAGACGAGAGACTTGAAGAGAAAAATAATAGACGCCAGATTTTAGACAAGGTACTGTGTACGGAAGTCTCTAAATATGGGAGACTGCTATAGATTATAGACAAGAGACTATAGATTATAGAAGACAGACTATAGGCGAGAGACGATTAAAGAAAGCCTATAGATGAGCGACAATGGGAAATTTCAGAAATCTAAGGCGATAAAAAAAGGTATGTGTTTATAGATGAAAAATTTGAGACGAGAAAAGATAGTTTAAAGGCTCTAGACGAGAAACTATAGATGGAAGTTTTAAGAAGAGAAAATATAGACGAAATGATAGGTCAACAGCTCTAGGTGATAGAAAAGATCTACGAATGGCTCTAGATAAAAGACTATAGATGAGAGAATTAAGGTAATAAAATATAGACAAGAGCCTATAGATGACAGATGTAGAAGGGAAAACTGGGTATGAGAGTCCAAAGAAAGGAGACTATAGATTAAAGACGAGAGACTATAGACGACAGACTACAGACGGCAGACTATAGACGACAGACTATAGACGACAGACTACAGACGACAGACTATAGACGACAGACTATAGACGACAGACTATAGACGACAGACTATAGACGACAGACTATAGACGACAGACTATAGACGACATACTATAGACGACAGACTATAAACGACAGACTATAGACGAAAGACTATAGACGACAGACTATAGACGACAGACTACAG
The DNA here is from genome assembly GCA_030448955.1 of Trichopoda pennipes. NCBI lineage: Eukaryota > Metazoa > Arthropoda > Insecta > Diptera > Tachinidae > Trichopoda > Trichopoda pennipes. The sequence goes on along the minus strand of JASKUP010000056.1, from coordinate 1,275,467 downwards.
ACGACAGACTACAGACGACAGACTATAGACGACAGACTACAGACGACAGACTATAGACGACAGACTATAAACGAGTAAATATCGACGGGAAACAGTAGATGAGAGACATAAGACGATAAAGAAGTGATGAGAGGCTGTAGCTGAAAGACTACAGTCGAGAAAATATAAACGAAGGACTAAAGATGGTAGACAATAGAGTAGAGACTTATAGATTAAAGACGAAGAGCTACAGACGAAAGGATTATACACCATAGACTTAGGACTATAGCCGAGCGATTATAGACAAGACAATATAAAAGCAAAGCTATAAATGAGAAAACATAGGCGAGCAAATATAGACGAGAAAGTGTAGATGAGAAACGTAAAACGATAAAATGTTGACGAGAGGCTATAAATTAAAACCTACAGAGGAGACAATATAGACGAAACACTAAACGAGAGACAATAGAGGAGAGAATATAGATTAAAGATAAAGGGCTATAGACAAAAGATTATACACCGTAGACTTAATTCTACACGCGAGACAATATAGACAGAAGTCTTTAAATGAGAAAACATAGATGACAGGATATAGCTAAGAAACTATAGATTAGAAACTTAAGACAATAAAATAGCGATGATAGGCTATAGATAAAAGACTACAGACGAGACTATATATGCGAAAATATGGACGAAAGACTAAAGATGGAGGCAATAGATGAGAAAAATATAGACGGGAAAATATAATGAAGAAAATATAGGCAAGAGACTTATAAAGAAAAAAAAGACGACATTTTTAAGGCGGCAAAAGATGGGGGAATAGCGATTATTGAGAAGAGGGTATTGACGAAAGGTTATGGACTATATACGAGTGAGTATAGACAAGAGATAATAGAAAACAGGCCATAGAAGAGAAACTAGTTGAGAAGCTATAGACGAGAAGTTATAGACGAGCAGTTATAGACGAGAGACTATAAACGAAAGGCTATAAATAAAAACCTATAGACGAGGTAGTTAAGATAGCGATTGTGTAGACGAAAGACTTCAGCAGAAATATAAAGACGTCAGAAAATAAACAAGAAACTGCAGTTGAGACTCCTAAGACGAAAATTTTAAGAAGAGAAAACGTAGACGACAGATTTAAGGCAAAAAAAAAAAACAAAACCGAAGGATTAGATTGTACACGAAAGGGTATCGACGAGAGGCTATAGACTATTGGCGAGGGGATATAGGCCCTAAAAGAGAAACTATACAGAAGAGAGAGAAATGGAAAACTATAGGTAAGAGAAAAAAGACAGACTGCAGATGAGAGTCGAGGAAATATTGCCGAGAAAAAATTTGGAAAAAATTAAGAGGACAGATTTAAGGCGAAAAACGACCAAGAGAACTTAGACTGAACACGAAAGGGCATCAAAGAGAGACTACAGACTATAGGCGAGAGTATATAAGCTCTAAAAGAGAAACTAAACAGGAGGGAGAGAAATGGTAAACTATAGACCAGAGACTATAAAAAAGAGAAAAAATATGGACAAGAGACTATAGGTAAGAGACAAAAGACAGACTGCTGATGAGAGACGAGAAAATATTGACGAGAAAAAATATTGACAAAATTAAGAAGAGAAAACGTAGACGACAGATTTAAGGTAAAAAAAGACAAAAGGATTTAAATTGTAAACGAAAAGGGTATCAAAGAGAGGCTGTAGACTGTAGGCGAGAGGATATATGCCCTAAAAGAGAAACTGTACAGAAGAGACTTTAGATGGAAAACTTCAGACGAGGGACTATAGGAAAGAGGAAAACGATAGACTATCGAACAGAGATGTGAGACTAAAGCGTTTAAATACGAGAGAATATGGAAGGGTGGCCATTAACGCAAGACGAATTTGATATGTGCGTATATTCTCCGACGGGGTTTACTTTATTTTGGTATGATTTTACGTCAACCCGCTTCAAATTTGGGTTGTGAACAACCAGTTTCGGCTAGTTGCCATCTTCAGTGTTCTCTCTATAGTATGCTGAGTTTAGTATAGAAAGAACTATACTGAGTATAGAGAGAGAACTATGCTGAGCATAGAGAGAGTACTATACTGAGTATAGAGAGAGTATATAGAGAGAGAACTATACTGAGTATAGAGAGAAAGAGAACTATACTGAGTATAGAGAGAGTATAGAGAGAGAGAACTATACTGAGTATAGAGAAAACACTGAAAATAGCCGAAACCGGTTTGTTCACAAACCAAATTTGACGAGGGTTGACGTAAAATCATACCCAAACAAGGCGAATTTCTACATGCCAGACTAAAGGAGAGAATCAAGACGATGGAATTTATGTGGGATTAAAAACGAAACTATGAACGAAAAACTTTAGATAAGGGAATGTAGCGAAACTAAAGGCCAGGCAAGAGAAAATTGAAAACTAAAGAGGAGACCATAGGCGAGAGAATTAAGGTCAAAGGTCACATATAAGAAAGAAAAAAATACAAAAGACTATAGAAGAGCTGTGCCCTGGCACTATGCACGATAACCTTTACGACATTTTACACGAGAATCTAAACAGTACTTGAAAACCGGGGAAGGCAGGAAATAAAAAAGCCTTGAAAAAGGTATGGGCCACACAGAAGGCCTATTCTCAAGTGATAGAATTTTTGTAGACAATTTATATTCCTAAATATTTTGCGCTATTTAAAAGCATCGCTCACCATTTTTATTTAAAACTTCCAACTGCATTAACCAGAAATTATTTACCTTTTGGATATTAAAAGCCTTCAAATCAAGTGAAGCTTTTGTGTACCAGGAATCAATTTGAAATCTCAAAACTTAACAATTTAATAACAAACGATAAAACAATTGTGTTCATTGTTAAAATTTTGTTATAAACAAACGCTGCCTAAACGAACATGGACAAAATTGACAACATTTAGAAAAAGATAATCGCACTCTATACGATTTGGCAAGACAGAACAATGGTTAAACAAGCTGTTGTACGTGTTACGTGTTGGCTTATGCAAATTGTTTGAAAGTGTTGAATGGAAGGAAATGAAAGAAAACAGAATTAAATTGAAATAAATATTGTGGACCAAAGGCTAACAAAGAGAGAGAGAGATGCTAAGGGGAAGCTATAGAGGAAGTTATTTAGAAACTAGAAGAGTAAAAGGAAATAATTGTTAAATTGTATTCATGAGAAAGAAAAACAACAATTGTCAACAAACCAAACAACAAAGTTAAACTTTTCGACAAATTGTTGTTGTGCGTTAGTTAAAGCTAAAAGTGTCAGTTGGAAGTCTTTCAAGTCACTGCAAGGGTTACAAACGAAACATGAAATTCGAATCTTGAGTAAAATAATTTTTGTAGAATTTATATGTGTGTGTGTGTGTATGTGTGCGAGTATTTGCATGTGATTGTTTGTTGTTCATACAAGTTTTTGAGAATATAGACACTTGAGACCAATTCCTTGACGAAACACAAAAATATTGACTGGAGAGTTTGTATGAGACTAAAGACGAAACTAGAAGTCAGAGCGAAGGGCCGAAAATAGTAAATTGGTGGCTCGGGAATATACAAATAAAAATGCGGATAAAACACTGCCTTTTAAGCGATCTCTGTGACGATATTACCTTCAAGCACCACCTTTTGTGGGATTTCGCTCATCTTGAAAGACCTATACGGTGGATTGCTGTTTTGTTTCAGGATCATATGAGTATATCCATGACTCGTCACCTGTGCAAATATTAAAGGCTGCTTTTGATGCACCTTGAGCGAATTTCTGCAACATTTTCTAGCACCAATCAACACGAGCATCCTTTTGTGCGTTTGTCAGGTTATGCGGATTCCAACGTGAACAAACCATTTTCAAATGCATATGTTCATGCAAGATCTTATTGATGCCTGTCATACTAATCCCTACAGATGCCTCCAATCTCGCGATATGTTACATGACGATCATGCTTTATGCGATGCTTTCTGGCACAACATTGGCGATTGAATTCGTTATACCAGTTTTTAATGGGCCTGTAAGAAGGTGCCTTCATTTACATACAAGGAATTAAGTTCATCTGTGCACTGTTGCCGTGCCAGGCCACGTCGAAAGTTATGAAAAATTATCCTCCTAAGATCACTTTTTCAACCTGCTATCACTAACACTAAAACAACATTAAAATGACAAAATATGTTTAACAATGTGAAGGTTGCACTGGGAAACATCAGCTGGTGCCTAAGCAACAGTCAGTGTTACCAGGCCAGAAATATAAATAGCAGCCCGCGCATCAACTGTTGCTGCTATAAAGTCAATGGCCAATGCCACTAGTGTCATAAGGATTTCCCCAGCATCGGTCGACTGCAACCACTAAAACACACATGACTAATTCTGCGACAATGGCTTCGCAATCATTTCACATCCGGTTATTGTAGATGCAACCAAATTAATGCCCCTACTTCCACATCAACAACATCAGCAGTCACAACAGTCATCGCCATCATCAGCTGTACCTCAGCATAGTTTTCATCACATCACATCACATCACTTCAATAAACCAACTGCGCCATAATCAACATAACGCTGCCAGTACTCTGGTATCTTTAGGGGCCCCATGCTAAGCATCAACAGCAACAACATCAAGCGCCTCAGCAACACATGGCTCAACGACAAACACAACAATTATTGAATGACAAGTCTATTCCAAAAGACGGCGTTAGTTCGGGGTCGATTTTTCAGTGGCATACGCTGCCGCCGCATATCCATCAATCCCCCTGGGAAAACTCAACAGCAACAACAACATACGGCTAATAATTATACAATCGCTGGTATCGTTACTTAACCATCAACCGAACTAGCAGCAGCCTCTACACCATCACCATCACCACCACCACCGTCTGGTCTAAATCTCCTCAACCGTGAATATAACTCGTCACGTGTCCTTATTAGTAATTTAATCCCCGCGCTAAGCCATGGGGGTTGATCATTATTGATCCGTTTCGTTTTAATTGGAACGCACTGTTCGAATAATAAATCCACATTTCATTGTTATATGATCCCAATATATACTAACCGTGTATATATATTTATATTTTTGTTTATTTAGTTGCAATATGTTGGTACCCCTCTATTGCAGTAATATTTTTCTATTTGAATAATTTTTATTCGCAAAAAGGAAACTACTTTAAAATAGCTAAAGTTCGAATAAAAATGAAGCTGTTGTTCTGTATATGTATATTTAATATATTTTCTTGTATTTATTTTTAATCGAATAACTTTTCTATAAATAGCGTATTGGTACCTTTATTCGAATCATTTTTATTCGAATAAAATTTTTAATCGCACAAAGCAAGATACTTTAAAATTGCTAACGTTCGGATAAAAATATTTATATAATATTATTATTCGAATAATTTTTATTCGAATAAGTTTTCTGTAGATAAAAACGAAAACTTTTAATATAAAATTACTTTAGCGTAAAATGTTAAGGCCTTTTTGTTTATATATATTTATAAAATTGCTATTTTTGCTAGAATATGCCATTCCACCTTCTTCCGTAATTCTTTTATTCGAATAAATTGTATTGCATCAGATTTGTATATAATAAAAAATACAAACGATTTACATAAAATAAAAGTAAAACTTTTATTCGATAAAAGTGAAATATTTTAAACACTTTTATAAATTTCGCTATTTTTTTTTTTTTTGCAAATGCATATCTAGTAACACTTTTATTCGAATAATTTTAATTTTAATCAAAATTTTATGCGAAAAAGTTTTATTGAAGTAAAGCTCTTTTTAAATAATTATTATTTCACATTGGTGTATTTGTTTTCGTTGTGGCTATTTTTATTCGAATATTTTTTATTCGAAAAAAAGTAAAACTTTTAAGGTACTTAATATTTCAACATAAATATTGCTTGTTTTTGCTGTAGATGTTTTAGTGTGTCACATCACTTCGAATAATTTTTTTATATTAATAATAATAATAATAATATTTTTTTTTTTTTCGAATATAAACATTTTTTAAATGTAGACATTTCAAGGTTAAAAAATTGAACTAATCTTTAGGTAAATTTAAATATTGTAATTAGTTAAAACATAACATTAATGTTGCTATTTTTTGTGTGTGTTTATGCAATTGTTATTTTTATTCGATTAATTTTTATTCGAATAATTTTTATTCGAATCATTTTTTTTAAATAATTTTTTTCGAGAAATATTTTAATTTATATTGTGTTCTAATAGAGAAGATGCAGCGTTTTTCGGTATGTATGTTGAATACTAATTTTTCATTCGAATAATTTTTTTTTATTCGAGTAAAATTTTTTGTTCGAATATCTTTAATTTTCAGATTAAGTATTTTTTCCCTTTACTATCCATCTCGTCAGGTCAGTGCGGCATTGTCAATATTGTCAATATTATTATTTTGTATCGTGCATTAGGAAAAATGATTACAGCAATGGCGGGTGAAAGTAAATGAACAGAAATGTGTGCACATAACGTTTAGCCTGCATAAGGAAACGTACCCATCTATACAAAGAAATAGTCAGACTATACCGCCACTCACTGAAGTTAAATATCGCGGTGTTCACCTTGTTCGCTGTTTAATATGGAAAACGCACATTGAAGCTTAGCTGATCGAAATGAAATTAAAAGCAGCGTAAATTTAATTTCTTATTGGAGGAAACTCTACACTAAGTCCTGAGTGGAAACTCCTGCTTTGCAACTCAATTTTAAAACCAATATGGTCCTATAGAATCTAAATATGGAGCCCTGCCACGGTTTTAAATGTAAAAATAATTCAAAGGCGACACAATAAAATTCTGCGCTCCATCACGGCAGCGGTTTGGTAGGTCAGAAATGAACGAATTCATAAGGATCTTGATATGCCTTTGGTAAAATCTGTGTGCTTAATATACGTAACATAATATATGGAAAAATTCGAGCTTCACCCAAATACCCTTGCACACAATATTCTGCATTATAGAGTACAGACACACTCGTCTGAGAAGGAGGGACACTCTTTTACTCAGCCGTACATGAGAGACGTAAGACTACAGGATAAAACAGCCGCGGAACCTATAAATTTCATTGGCTTTGGCTAAAGATATAATGGACATTTTTGATTTGAATACTTGATTTGATATGAATACTTGTTGTTACATCAAATTGAAATAAATAAGAAAAACAAAAGAAAAAAATTTAATTTCAGTGATTGATTTTCTTATGAAAAATATTTAAAAAAATTGTGTTAAATAAAAACTAAAGTGAATTAATAATTTGAGGAGTTTCTTGTTGTTGTGTTTTTATTTGGGAATCCAAACGAGCTGGATGATGGGCTGTAATCTTTCTTTTTTAATTGCAAACAACAGATTAAATTAATACTTTTTTAGGTTTTCTTTTCTTTTTGTTGTTGTCTATACATAGAAGATGCATAAAACATTTCTTTTATTAACTATTTTCCAAGTTAACAGCTTTAATAACAAACAGCATACAGCATTTTGTGGCAACAACAGCAACAAAATAAATAAATTTATATTTTATGCTAAAGCAAAATTATCAATTTAAAATTGCATAAATCTAAAAATGCTTAAGCTTGAGATAAAAATCTCAAACTAACATCCAGCTTTAGCTTTATGGAAAAAAATTACAACAAAAAAAATGGGGAAAAAAATAAATAAAAAAGAAATAAACGCAACAACTAAAGACAAAATCGAAATAGATATGAAATTACTTTGCAATCGTAACATAAAATCACGTCTTTAAAGGAAAAATGTTTCAACTTCTCTATTGCTTTTTTTCTTTCTTTCTTTCTTTCATATTTCTCACTCGTATAATGGAGGAAAAAAAAAGAAAACAGGATTTGAAACAGGACCGCAAGATAAGTAAGAGAACACAACAAAAAAAGTCGAGGTTAGATAAAGGCAAATGTAAAAAGAGGGAGTGGTGGCGAGTGTAGTACATCGTTAGCTTAACGTTACTTAATATTATATATATTATTGTAGTTGTTGTTGTTTTCTCTTCTAACTCAGTTGCATGCTCATGATCAATGCATTCATGTGTCGCAAAATAAAACATTTTTCAAATTGCCTGGCTCGCTCAAAAAACAAAAAAAAAGCAAAAACAAACAATTTTGCCCACTAATGCTTGTGGTCGTCTCGGTGTCCTGTTGCAGCTTCACACACAAATGTGAACTACATTCTAATGTAAATTTTGTCTACATTTTCTTTCTATGGGCTCGTTATGCGTGTAAACGAAGCAAATTATAGATGCACAATATATGCAGACACGCACGTACGCACGCACCAACCAAGTAGGGTAACAGAAAATACCAATAAAATACTTTTCTCCTTCAGCATATTCACGAAAAGCAAAATCAAAATATAAAAAAACCAAAAACCAAAAACACTTTAAATAATGATTTAATGCTTAGAAAATAGCTAAAGCAGCATTAATAAATTGCATTTATTTATAATAAAGTAATTTCGCCTTAACTCAGCCAAGAAACGATTTAAAGAAAATAACAAAGAAATTGCCAAATCAAATAAACAACAAATAAACGAATATAAAATTACAACAACAACATTAATAATCAAAAAAAAATTTTTTTTTAATATAAAATTAACATCAAAATTATGTAAAACCATAAATTTGAAAAATTTGTTTGCAAAAAACAAATAAACTAACAAAAGACTTAAGCAAAGAACTTGCTATTTACAGCCAACAGCCCAAAAACACAACAAAAAAATCAATGTAAATAAATAAAAAGACTTAAGCTACAAGCGTTATATTACACAAGAAAATAAATTGAGACGCAACCAATAAGATTGTTGTTGCCACAAACAACATCTTTTTAAAATATAAAAATTTTCCCACGATTACAACAACAATAAAAACAACAACATTATAGTTAAAAAAAAAGAAAATACAATTTGTATCTATGAACAAGAAGGCCAGAAATACTTCCTCAATTAACACAAAGAAGCTTTTGGGTATAAAAAAAATATTATTTTTTTTAGCAAATATGCAACAAATATGCAGATCTTATAGAAGCATATTTTTTTTTAAATCAGCCTTCAAAAGCGATGAGAATTTTCGACTATAACCGCTTCTTCAAAAAGGGCAATTAAAGCTAAAGCTCTTTTTTGTGAAACAAAAAGTACTTTTTTTGTAAAAGGTGTTTTGTTGTAAAAGGTGTTTTGTTGTAAAAGATGTTGTTGCAGCAGTATTACTGATTTTTAGGAGAGAAGTAGGAATGCGCGGTGCCTTGTGTATAATTTAATTTTTAAAATTATTTACCAACCCATTTTTTTAAATTTTGGTATATAATTTAGATATTTTTTTATTAGATTTTAAATTTTCTTTAAAATTATTTTTAAATTGTTTTCCCACTATTTTTGTTTAAAAAAAACCCTATTTGTAGTTTTTATTTATTAAAGAATTTTTATCTTTTACCAAAAACAATAAGTAAATAAAATTCTATTTTCATTTCTTCAATTTTTTTTCTCATACAAATCGTTCGCATGTACCATCAATCAATCATTTTATCAATTTAAAAATCAATTTTCTTTAAATTTGAAAATTTTGTGGCTGGCTGTGCTTTTTTTCTACAAAATACTAATATGTCACTGCCATGTATATTGTTGTTGTTGTTATAGTTTGAATTTGTTCATTGTAATCTATTGACTTGCATCCAACATACAGTGGGCAATTTAAAAAAAATGGAGAAATCGTATTGTCTGTTATTATATTGGAACTTTAGATGAATTGAAGAGCAGATGTAGATGAGCTTTAGTTTTGAAGTTCGTGGTTTCATGGTTCGGTACCTTGAGTCTGTAAAAAGTTTTAAGATAAAAAACTAATTTGGTACCAATAACGATCTAAGCTTTAATAAAAAGCGATAACTTTCTTGAAGCTTTTCCTGAGAAATCGAAAAAAAAATTGTTAAAGTCAACAATATTCACGATCACCTCAGTTTTGGCAACTTCACTAATTTTTACCTGAAATTTTGTCAGCATTTTATATTTTATTTACTCAAAGTAGGGGTTCCTTCTAAGGATGTCAATGTCCTTGGATTTAAATTTTACCCCTTTAGCTAAAATTTATTATATATTAAATTTATATATTAAATTTTCCACCTTTAGCTAAAAATGCTTAGAAACTGTATGGGATGTATTTTTCCCTAAAAAAATTCTTTATGTTCCAAATTTGATGCGAACGTTTGAACGTTTAGGCATAATTGAGCTACAAATTAACAATAGGGGGACTCTAACATAAAGCAGTGATACATACTACTTTCACATTCGACTCTCATTGCCACTTCATAACAGATTTTTTATTTAAAAAAAATATATATTTTCTAGTTAAATACCCAACTGTGCATCATTTATCTGTAATAACGTGTAACATAAACTTTTTGAAAACAGTGATCAAAAGCTGTGCAGTAAATCAGCCATGAAACGTTAAGTAGAAATGACATGCGAAGATTAAAAACAACATAAAAGCAAAAAATCGAAAGACATTAAAAAAAGCAATTTGTAGGAATTAAATGTCAAATTAAAATTTGAAAATAGAAGAGTTTACACAAATTCTAAAAGTACTTTCTTAGTTAAAAAAGAAAATAAAGTCAAAGTCAGTAATCTAAAAAGTCCGGTTTTTTAAGAATTCATAAATATTTAAGACTTTAGGCAAGAAAAACTTTCTTAATAGAAGTAATTTTTTCATTTAAGGAAGCTCTTTTTTTTCAACAAAAAAGTACTTTTTTTGGTACTAATTTTTGTCAAATATGCAGAAAATATGTAGATTTTAATAAAACAAAAAACATCTTAACAGAAGAATTTTTTCATTCAAGGAAGCTCTTTTTTAACAAAATAATACTTTTTTTGGTACTAATTTTTTAAAATTCATAAATATTAAAGACTTTAGACAAGAAATATTTTCTTAACAGAAGGAATTTTTTCATTCAAGGAAGCTCTTTTTTAACAAAAAAGTACTTTTTTTGGTACTAATTTTTCAAAATTCATAAATATTGAACACTTAGGCAAGAAATACTTTCTTAACAGAAGTAATTTTTTCATTTAAGGAAGCTTTTTTTTAACAAAAAAGTACTTTTTTTGGTACCAATTTTTTCAAATATGCAGAAAATATGTAGGTTTTAATAAAACAAAACACATCTTAACAGAAGGATTTTTTCATTCAAGAAAGCTTTTTCTTAACAAAAAAAGTACTTTTTATGGTACTAAGTTTTGGCAAATATAAAGAAAATATGTAGATTTAATAAAAAAACACAAACATAATTTTTTCAGAAAGTGCTTTAAAAGCGTTGACATTTTTTCCATTAAAACTCATATTTAAAAAACACTATTTATTATACTTTTAAAGCACAAAGTACTTTTTCATAAAAGCTATTTTATAAATTTTTATTCAAAGCATTTGAAATAAAACAACTGCGTTAAGAGGAATGCTTTACAAAAGTAAGTTTTTCCAAATAAAAGTATATTTAAGCAATATTTTCTGCAATAAAGTAAAAAGTAAAAAGTACTTTTTAAACAAAAAGTACTTTTTATGTTAAAAATTATACCACTATAGAAAATGCTTTTAAAACATAATATAACGAAATTGCTTCCTTCAGCTACTAAGAAACGAGTAAAGAAAGAACTTTTCTGAACAATTTTCTTTAATGGAAAAAATATATTTTTTTTAAGCTCAAATTTCTTCAGCCCTGTTTATCTTAATTTAATTTATTATTTTATTTATTAACCGCAGTCTTTAAACAACATTTCAAGTTGTGGTTTAAGTTTTTTTTTTTGTTTTTTCTTTTATTTTCCAATTCAATTCATGTCATTTATAATTTTTTTCTAGTCTCCAAATAGAGTTTGACAATATTGTTTGCCATGGACAAAAATAACTTAAATAAACATGTGACATAAGTACAATTTTTGTGTAGGTTTTTTTCTACAGGACTTTATGTTTGTTTAGCTTCATATCAAATATTTCGCAGTTTGTTGCATTTATTCGAAAAGTTGTTTCTCTAGAAAAAATTTCAAGAAAAATAATACGATTTCACAGCAGTGAACATGAATAACACAGTTTTATTTTTAGTAATTTTTTTTGAAGGATAACTGATTTAAATGGAAATTTATAATGCAACAAGATTGTTTACAAGTTAAAGTCAAATAAATCACTTAGAGAAACTAAAGACTTAAGCAAGAAACTTGAAATCAATAAGATAAACAGTGAAACGTGACAATTAGGAAATTGAAAGCGACTAAGAAGGTAATCATGGGATAAAAAAAATGGCAATTTGTAATCATGGCGATGCAGCGCATCATATATTTTGCAACAAAATCAAAATTATGTTTTTTTTATACTAATTTAACTGCTTCGCCAGTAGCAATCCTTATTTGTTTCTTGACCATCGATATTGGTGGTCCTCCCAAAATAGAAAGAAAAAGAAAAAATTTATGAAACCTTTGAGAAGTCAGCAGTTAAGCATTATTAAATTAAACCCTTGTATTGAGTCCTCCGAAATGTTGCTACCATAAATGGCTGGCAAACTGTTTAACCATAAATATGATTTGTGATATTCCAAAAAAATAAAAATAATAATAAAACTAAAGTTTCAGCTGCCCACTGATTTGTTATTGTATTATGTTTTGATAATTTATTAGATCCGCTATTGTACAAATAATGCACATAAATAAATTTTAAAATCACATAAAAAAATACCTTTTTGTTATTCACCAAGACAAACAATGACAAAACATTGAAAACTGTCACCCAACAAAGGCAACGCAAAAAAAAACGACAAAACAGTTGACAAAAAAAAAAGAAAATCCTTAACAGAGTAATAGAAGGCCTCACAAACGATATTAATAATAAATCGTTTTGTTAAAATATTGACATGCAACTGCCTGCACAAAATAAATAAAAAATAAAAAAAAATCCTCAAGTCTATTATTTCAACAACAACCAACAACCAAAAAGCTTTAGATTTTAAAGACCGCGGATTTAGAGAGCACAAACTGGTAGTTAACACTTCAACATTAAACTAAAGAAGAAAATCTAATATATTACCAGCTTAATTTAATGGCTAAACAATAAATCCTAAACTGAAGCGACAAACTCTTAATAAAATAAGAAGAAAAGAAAAGTACTAAAAGCCAAGCAAAGCAACCACGCTTTAATAGAGATGAAAAAAAAATTTATATTTAAAGAAAAACATGGTCACAATATAAATGACATACTCTGAGCACAAACACACTTTTTAACTTAGTGACAGTGTCAAAGATAAAAAGCACAATAATCTATAATGTTGTAATTGTCAATAGCCACACACACAATGGGTCAAATAACAACATAAAAGCAAAAAATGTTTTAAAACTGTAAGCAAAAAAAAATGCTATAGAAAATTCTAAAATTCTTTAAAAAAGTCCTTTTTGAAAAAAGGTACTTTTGAAAAAAAGTACCTTTAACTTTTACCCGGAAAGTACCATTTTACTTAAAAATTTCTTTTAAAACCAAAAGTATATTTTAAGCACATAGTATTCCTAAAGCAAAAACTACCATTAATATGCCAAACAAATTTTCGAAAAGGTACTTTTTGAAGAAAATCAAAAACAAGTTGTTAAAACTATAAGAAAAAATTTTCTAAAAAAAGTTTAAATTTCTTGTAAACAATAACTAATAATAATTAAATATACATTCTGCCATAAATTTTCTTCGAAAACATACTTTTAAAAAAAGTACCTTTAACTATTAGCCGGAAAGTACCATTCTAACCAAAAATACAATAATTAATATTAATTTTAAATAAAGTTTGCTAAAAAATTTTTTTTTAAATGTACTTTTTGGAAAAAGGACCTTTTGAAAAAAGTACCTTTAACTTTTGCCCAGAAATGATAATTTTAACCAAAAATTGCTTTTGAAACAAAAAGCATATTTTAAGCAAATATTATTATTAAAGCAAAAAGTAACAATTAATATGCTGAAAATTTCATCGAAAAGGTACTTTTTGAAGAAACACCAAACGATTTTTTCAAAACTGTAAGCAAGAAAAATCTATAGGAACCTAAAAAGACTCTTTTTTTAAAAATTTTAAATAAAGTTTGCTATTTTTTGTAAAAAGTACTTTTTGTAAAAGTACCTTTAATTTTTGCCCGGAAAGTGCCATTTTAACGAAAAATTTCTTTTGAAAGAAAAATTATATTTTAGCAAATACGTAAGCAGCAAAAAGCACCAGTCATTTTCTTAGAATAAGTAATTTTTGAAGAAAAAGTACCTTTAAGTTTTGCACAGAAAGTATCATTTTAAAAAGTACTTTTGAAAAAGAAGAATTTTTTATCTTTTGCCTTGAAATATTATTTTAAACAAAAATTTCTTTTGAAACAAAAACTATATATAATAACCAACTACTATTCCTAAAGCAAAAAGTGCCAGTCATTTATCGAAAATTTTCTTTGAAAAAGTACTTTTTTAAGAGTACCTTTAATTTTTTGCACAGAAAGTGCCATTTATCAAAAATTTCTTTTGAAGCAAAAAATATATTTTAAGCAAATAGTATTTTTCAAATAATAAGTGCCAAAAAAGTACCATTTTAAAATAGCACCGTTAAATATTAAAAATATAGGAAAAAATACTTTCATTTCACTTAAGTGACAAGTCATTTTAGTTAAAATAAATTTCATAAAAAAGGTCTTACGGAAAAGTACTTTTGAATTAGTACCTTTGAAAAAGTTTTTTTAAAAAAAGTACCTTTGAAAAAACACAGACTTCAAAACCAAAAATTTTCCTACAAAGAAAGGTGCGAACAAAAACGCTGCTTTGAAAAAGAAAATAATTTAAGCAAAAACCACTGTTAATACACTTTATAGCAAAAAGTACCGTAAGAAGAAAAAGAAGCTAGAAATTTTTTTAGGAAAATTTTTTAAAATTAAAAAAAAACAAAAACAACCTTTTAAGCATTAAGTAACATAATTAACAAAAAGTACTTCTTAAAAAAAAACAAAAAAAATCCTCATAAACAGAAATGTATTATAAAATAATAATAAAAAGTACTTTAATGAACTTAAAAAAATTGCATGTTCAAAAGCAAAAGTACTTTTACCGCAAATGTTAAATATAATAAAACCTTTGAATAAAAGTGCCTTTTAAAAAAGACTCTCTTTTTCAACCGGTTTAACCGGTTATTAAGCAATACATTTAAATACTTTTTAAAGACGCTTCTTAAATTAAAGTACTTTTGAGTTTAAAGTACTAAAAGTGCTTTAGAAAAAATGCTTTAATGAAAAAGACAAATTTAACATCAAAATATCTTTTTTAAGAAAAAGTACTTCTTACTGCAAATATTTAATTTAACAAAAATCTTTTACTAAAAGTCTGTTTTTAAAAATCGTCCTTTTTAACCCTGTTTCTTACTAACTCGTTTTCAGTACTAATACTAATTAAATAAAGTACTATTTAAATAAAAGTTAATTTGCCTGACAGTTTAGTTTTACATTTAAAGTAAAAAAAATTTAGTAAATGTTTTTAGTTTAAGGTAACTCTAAGATAGAAACTAAAAGTACTTTTTTAAGTAAAAAGTTCCTTTTAAGTACCTTTTAAAATTATATATACACATTTCCCTAAAATCAAGTTTAAAGCAAAAGAGACCTTTAAGGGTTGGAGTAAGCTTTAATATAAAGGCAAATTTGTATGTTTTAATTGCAACAGGTTAAATTCTTAAAAGTACCTTACAGCCAAAAAATGTACAAACCAAACAATGGAGTTAAAAAAATAAAAAGCATCTTTAAATTTATTGCAAATATTAAATTACAAGTACTTTTTAATGTAATGTGCAATTTTAAGTTAGCGGTACTTTTTTAGTTTCAGGTACTTTTAAGGTAAAACGTACTTTTTAGGCAGAACGTAAATTTTATAATAAAATATTCACTTTTAAGGAATTTTTCGGTAAAAAAAAATAATTTTTAGAAAAAAAAGTACCTTTAAAATACTGGTACCTTTTTTTCGTAAAATAGGTTTAAAAAACGAGTTTTATGTATAAAATTAGTAAAAAAAAATATAATTCTCAGCTTTTAATTAAAATTATTGTTATTATTGGAGAAAAGCATGTTTAAGCAAAAAGTACCTTTGGTACAAAAGTATTGCTTTAAAGCAAGAAATATTAATTTAATTTTTTTATTAAGAAAATTTATTCTGGTACTTTAAAGAGCATTTAACTACAGGGACTAAGTTGAAAACACTGCGTGGCAAAAAGTACTGTAGTGATTTGCCTTAAAGGAAAAAAAATTTGTTTGGTACTTTTTAAAAACAAGGACTTACGTAGTAAAAACTTCACAGCAAAAAGTATCCTAACGTTTAATATTAAAAATAAAGATAGATTTTAAAGTTACAACACTTTTTGAGAGATAAATCCTTTTTATATAAAAAATAATGTCTTAAATATAAAAGACCTTTTTAGTAAAAGGTACCTTTAAAATAAAAATAATTCTCGTAGTTTAATTTTTCTCTTTTAATGAATATAGGCTTTAAATAAAATGCATTTTTGTACCAAAAAGGAAGATATTATTAGTTAGGGGTATTTTTTTAAGCTTCAGGTACTTTTTAAGTATAAGGTACTTTTTAAACAAAATGCAAATTTTATAATAAAATACTCCACTTTTAAGGAGTTTTTGGGTAAAAATATCTCTTTTTTTATACCAAAAAGGGAGTTATTATTAATTAGGGGTATTTTTTTAAGCTTCAGGTACTTTTTAAGTATAATGTACTTTTTCAGCAAAATAAAAATTTTATAATAAAATATTCCACTTTTAAGGGGTTTTTGGGTAAAAAAAATCACTTTTTTATACCAGAAAGAGAGTTATTGTTAGTTAGAGTTACCTTTTTAATTTCCAGGTACTTTTTAAGTATAAGGTACTTTTTAAGCAAAATAAAAATTTTATAACAAAATATTCCTCTTTTAAGGGGTTTTTGGGTAAAAAAAATCACTTTTTTATACCAAAAAGAGAGTTATTGTTAGTTAGAGTTACCTTTTTAATTTCCAGGTACTTTTTAAGTATAAGGTACTTTTTAATCAAAATGAAAATTTTATAATGAAATATTTTTTTTGGGTAACAAAAAATCACTTTTTACAAAAAAACAACAAAAGTACTTTCCAAATACTGGTACCTTTTTTCGTACAAAAGGTTTAAAAAACGTGTTTTATGTAGAATATTAGTAAAAAAAATATAATTTTCTATTTTTAAATAAATTTAAATTTATTATTGGAGTAAAGCATGTTTTTAAGAAAAAAGGTACTTTTTGGTACCAAAATATTATTTAAAAATAATTGCTTTAAAGCAAGAAATTATTAATTTTTATTTTTTTTTATTAATAAAATTTTTGTTAGAAAATCTAGAAGAATTTGTTAAAATATTTTTCTTTTATAATAAATTTTGATCATTTTGAACATTTTCAGCCATTGTGCTGCCGCCTTTATTTTTTGAAGTCTTAAAGTTTTTAAGTCTTTTGATTTTTATAAAACTCACACAATTACCAGCCGGCCGGCCACTGCTAATGCAGTGAGTTGAGTATTTAAGCGGCAATTTAATGTGACCATTTTATAGCTGCTGCCAAAAGGTTTTTTGCTTGAAAACTTTTTTGTCTTTACCAAATATGATTTATTGCCTAAAATGTCATGACGCATTACATGCGAGTGCTCTACACTTACAGTATTTGGTACGTTATGAAGTTTTATAAATTAAAGGCTGCCTCATTTCTGTTTTTAAAGCCATTTCCTACTTATGGCTAAAGACAAACGCATTAATCTTTTTTAAACAAATTAATTTTTTTTAGTTGATTTCAGTACAGAGAGAAAGAGAGAGAGAGAGAGGAGATAGAGCAGAGAAAAAAAAGAGCGCCTTAAAATATTTTTACAAAAAGGAAGTTTTAGTCAGCAATCTTTTCTTTATTTTACGACGAATATATTTTTTAATGTTGTTGTTGTTGTTTTATTTTATTTTATTTTTTTAAATTAATAGGCGTTACATTCTATAAAGTCCTTTAAAGGCTGCTTAGCAAACACCAGCAGCTTTTTAGCTATTTAAAGCAAGAAATATTGATGTAGAAAAGCAAATTGTAAAAAGCGCAGGCGTGAATTTGCGTGTTAATTGGACATTTTTCAAGCCACTAATAGACTGTTTTCTCTCTGCCGTGTTATTAAATAATTTCCATAGCGTTTATAAGAAATACATATAAAAGCTTTTTAAGTGTCGCTTTTCTAAACAATTAAGATAAAAGGTTAATTTATGGTTTGCCATAAATGTAACTGCATCGCCGCCTCAAGTTAAATTTTTATCAATCTCATGTTGGCTTTAATTTAAAAGATTTATCCAGCGACAATATTAAGCTGATGAGCGAGCCTCAACTAACCCAAAAAAATACACAAGCTAAAGTTAAGCCGACAGATTTTTATGTCTATTCACACCTTTAGTCACCAGCCCTAAGAAATATTTTTTGCAAACTTGGCTTTGAATTTTTAATTAATAAAACACGCAATTTAAGATTTAGCCAGACAGTTTAATGAAGGGAAATAATTAATTTAAATTAAAAATAAAAATAAAACTAAAAAATAAAAAAAAAACACCTATTAAAACTAAAAACACTAAAATATTCTTTAAATATGTTTTTTCTTTCTTTAGGCCTGTAATAAAAAGACTGAAGAAGCAAACATTTTTTTAATGCCTTCCCAGCCCGCTTCTGTTTTAAGTCTTTTAAAAAGAGCTGAGCTCTTCAGCCTCTTAAGGAAATAATAACTTTCCTGAAAACATTTGATATTTAATGCCGGCCATTTATCAAATTTTCATTGAATAGACAATAAATTATGTTGTTGAAAAGGCGTAGCCCAATTATTTTGTGCCCAACAACAACAACAACAGCAACAAGTCGTATTAATATTTATTAATCGTTATCGTTAAAATCTCAAATATTTCCCACTGCCATTCAAATTGCTACAACTGCTACAACCGCCGCAACATGACACCTTTCAATACTCGTAGATGTTATTTAATTAATAATGAAAACAGCAATTGATTGAAGGGTATTTTTTCTTGTTGCTTTTGTTGTTTTTGGTCTCCGGTTCAAAGTTGTATTTTTTTTTTGTTTAATATTTTCCGACTTTTATAAATGATTTTTTAACAGATTAAATCTGGAACTACTTGTTTTAGATTAAATTAGCAATTTTTTCTAAGTTTATCTTGGCTGGCAAATCAGTCGACCACTGTCTACTGGTTATAAATGAGTGAGTGTGTATATCTGTCTGTCTGTCTTTTTTTTTGTTTTTTTTTTTTTGCTTTCTTTACAGCGAGTTTCCCAAATCGATGATGAAGACAATTTTATTTTTATTTTTTTCAATTTTTCTGCATGTTTTCATCCTTCAAAAAAAAACTTTTTTTTGTGTAACTTAATCTGGTTTAACGATATTTATACAACATTAATAACAACAACAACAACATCATCAAACAAACAAAAATTACAAATTAAAGCAAACAAAAAAAATAAACAAACAAACGAATTGACGTATATTTTTTGGAGGCATGTACTCGTCTTGTGGTGATGCCTAATGTTGATAATATACAAATTGTAATGGGACACTAATATAAGAGTACCAAAAAAAATTCACAAAAACTTAATTTCAACCAAAACTATAATGGTTCTACTTTACAAGACAAACTTACATGCATTTCAGCAAAAAGTACTTTTAAAGCAAAAATGATTTTTTTAGTCTTCCAAAAAAGTACTTTTTAGTAAAATAAAATTTTTTACACTAACAAAAACAAGAAATACTTTTAAAGAAAACTGGATTTTTTTCAATTTTGTTAAAAAGTACTTTTAAGAAAAATAGTACTTTTTGATAAAATAGTACTTTTTACTCAAACAAAAGCCAGAAATACTTTTAAAGCAAAAATGATTTAGTGTTCCAAAAAAGTACTTTAGTAAAATAAAACTTTTTATGCCAACAACTACAAGAAATACTTTTAAAGCTAAATTGATTTTTTTCAATTTTTTTAAAAAGTACTTTTAAGAAAATTAGTACTTTTTAATAAAATAGTACTTTGTACTCAAACAAAACTAAAAAATATTTTTAAAACAATTTTCGAAAAAGAACCTTTTAGTAAAATAGTTCTTTCCACTTAAAGCAGAAGAACATGTACTTTTAAAACAAACATTTTTTTGTTTCCGCTTTTCCGAAAAGTCCTTTTTAGTATTTTTTAGAGGAAAATATTTTTTAAGCCTAAAGGACCCCTTTTAAAAATATACTTCTTTCTACAAAACTAAAATGAGTTTTTAGTTTTTCGCAAAAGTACTTTTCAGTAATATTGTACTTTTTGTGCCAACAGGAACAAGAAATACTTTTAAACCTAAATCGATTTTTAATATTTTGAAAAAGTTCTTTTAAATAAAATAGTACTTTTTGATAAAATAGTACTTTTTACGCCAACAAGTACAAGAAATTTTCAAATTACAATACTTTTCAAGAAATAAATACTTTTTACATAAAAAAATAACGTCTTAAATACAAAAGACTTTTTTAGTGAAAAGTACCTTTAAAACAAAAATAATCCTCGCAGTTCAAATTTACTTTTTAAGAAATAGTACCTCTTAAATAAAATGCTTTTTTGTACCAAAAAGAGAGTTGTAATATAATATAAACATTTAAAATTAAAAAAGTACTTTTTTCTTTACAGCATAAATAACTTTAAATTAAAGAACTTTTTAAATAAAAATACAATTTAAAGGCCATATACATTTCCCTTTTTATTTAATAAAATCCATTTTTTAATAAAATTGTATTTGAAGTAAAAATGATTTTTAAAGTAAAAGTGTTTTTAAAGAACGCTTAAAATTTTTGACCGAAGGGAAAATTAAGACATCTCAAGCTAAAAGTACCCCTGAAGTAAGTTTTACTGGCCTTTAACTAAATATTATCCTTTAAATAACAGTGCGTTTTGAGTTGGGTTTTTCGAAAAAGTACTTTTTAAATTAAAAGTACTATTTGAGATAAAAGAATTTTTTAATTAAAAATCCTTTTTGTAAATGCAAAGAACTTTGAAATTAAAATTAGTTTTTTAATTAAAAATGCCATGTAAATTGAAAGTACTTTTGTTAGCATATGAGTACTATTTAAATTAAAAATACGTTTTAAGTTAAAACTACTTGAAAGTGCCTTTTTAATTAAAAGTAATTTTTGAATTAGGGGTACTTTTTTAAATTAAAAAAAATATTTTTATTAAAAAAAGTATTTCTAACTTTTGTTTGAGTTAAACAGTATTATTTTATTAAAAAGTACTATTTTTCTTAAAAGTACTTTTTCAAAGAACTAAAAAAATCAATTTTGAAATTAAAATTAGTTTTTTAATTAAAAATGCCATGTAAATTAAAAGTACTTTTGTTAGCATATGAGTACTATTTAAATTAAAAATACGTTTTAAGTTAAAACTACTTAAAAGTACCTTTTTAATTAAAAGTAATTTTTGAATTAAGAGTAATTTTTAAATTAAAAAATTACATTTTAAATTGAAAATACTTTTTAAATTAAAAGTACTTTTTTAATTAAAAGTACTTTTTAAACTAAAAGTACTTTTTAAATCAAAATTACTTTTTTATTTTTTTAAATAAAAATATTTTTTTAAATAAAAAAGTTTTTATATTAAAAGTCCATTTAAATTAAAAGTGTTTTTAAATTAAAAGTACTTTTTATATTAAGAGTACCTTGAAAAACAGAAGTACTTTTTTTAAATTCAAGGTACTTTTTAAAGTAAAAATACTTTTTAAATTAAAATTACTTTTATATATATATAAGGATTTTTAAATTAAAAGTACTTTTTAAATGAAAAGTACTTTTTAAATTAAAGTACTTTTTAAATTAAAAGTACTTTTTAATCAAAAACACTTTTTTAGCTAAAATTGTTTTTTTAATACAAAGTAGTTTTTAAATTAAAAGTACTTTTCAATTAAATTAATTTTTTTAAATTAAAAGTAGTTTTTAAAATAAAAGTACCATTTAAATTACAGGTGATTTTAAATTAAAACTGCTTTTTAAATTAAAAGTATATTGCAAGTTAAAAATAAATAAATAAATAAAAATAAAAGTACCTTTTAAATGACAAGTACTTTTTAATTAAAAATATTTTTTCAATTAAAAATAGTTTTAATTGAAAATATTTTTCAAATTAAAAGAAGTTTTTAATATAAAAGTCCCGTTTAAAATAAAAGTGATCTTAAATTAAATATGCTTTTTATATTAAAAGTATATTGCAAATTAAAAGTACTTTTTAAATTAAAAGTACTTCTCAAATTGAAAACACTTTTAAAAGGGAAAAATAATTTTTACTATAATTAAAACACTGTATGAAAGCTACTTTATTTGAAAAAGTACTTTTTCTCAAAAAAGTACTTTTTTTTAAAAGTACTTTTATTAAAAAAAAGTACTTTACTTTTCATGAAAAAATTTTGGAACAAAAATTTTGGAACAAAAATTTTTTTATATAAAAAAATATTTTATTTACCAAATGAATTTTACTTAAGCTGAGAATCAGGCATTTAAAGAAGCTAATGTTTTTAGCATTTAATACATTTAACGCTTCCTAGTTCTTATTAAAATTTAATTATATTATAAAAAAAAATTCGAAAAACTAGTAGCTAAATAGTACCTTTTTCATATAAGTACTTTTTATGCCATCATTTGAGACAATTTACACATCCAGACAAGAAATAAAGTCAAATAAATATAAATACAACTTCAAATGGATAAAAATCAGACTATATATCAAGAAACAAGTTGAAATTTATATTTAAGACAGACAAACTGAAACATAAAAAATAAAAACAACAAAAAATAAACACAACAAGAAAAATTATTCAAAAATATTTACACATTTTGAACATTTAAAGCGAAACAAACAAACAAACACAATTTTAAAAAAAAATAAGGCAATGAAATTAAACAAATTTTCTATAAGAGGATAAGGGTAATAAATTGTTTATTCTCTTAAGAGAATAACACAGCTTAATAACAAAATACTTACAATTTCTAAGAAATTTATAGATGTCCCGTCAACCAACTGCAACACTGGTTTTTCACTTGATTAAGAAAATTTTAAAATAAAATTCAAACACTTAATGGTAAATCAATGCAAATCAGATCAGATCAAAGAATTCTTTTAATTTATTTAGGAAAATCGATTTCTAAGGAAATTTATTTTCTTATTTAAGAGAGATGAAAAATCGCGTGCTTTTATTTTCTTGGCGTTGCTTACGTTTGTAAGGTATGATTACAACTGACTCAATTGTCTGGCAATAAAAATAAAGTAACTTAAGTGCGAAGCGCCTAGACAGTCATTCCTATTGAAAACTATCTGATTCAGCACAGTCGTAAACTGAAAAAAAAACAACAACAACAACAAAACAATCAAATAAACAACAAATAACAAATGCAAACACAAACAAATAAAATCTCATGCAGACTGAGAACTCAAACTGAAAACTAAATCACTAGACAAATAAAGCTGCGCCGAACAGAACAACAAACAAAAACAAAATAAAAAATAAATAAATTTCGAAGAAAAAAACATGCTGCCAGTCTACCAGCCTCTAGAAGCAAAAGCATCTAATTCCAGCTTTTTTTAGTGTTTAGAGATAAAAAGATTTTAAACAAACAGACAATGAGTCTGAAGAACAAAAAATAACCAATAGAACGAAATGAGAGTAGACCGAATAGGAAAACTCTGGAACAAATTGAATCTTAAGCCGACGACAGAAACACAGAACCCTTGGCGGAAGAAATAACGCACACAATTTCTAGAAAAGCAAACAAAAACACAACAAATACTTTTCTTTCTAGTTTAATTCCCGGTCTCTCAGACATTATTTCAGCTCTAACTCTCTTTCCAACAAATAAATAACAGTTTTCTTTCAGTTCCTACAGTTTTCACGCACATACGCAATTATGCACAACCGAAGCCGAAGCCAGCAGCGACGCAGCAGCTTAAGACAAAAGCTAATAAAAAAAAGTATTAAATACGCATCAGCAATAAAACGCACAAGATCCGGTTCATTTGAAAACAGTTTCTTTTTTCTATTTAGTAAATTTTCTTTCAAAAGTGACTCTCTTCTTCTCAGCGCTACACAAGGCATTTCGATCAACTTAAAGATTTTGTCACTTTAGTTAAAAAAACTTTAGCTTAAAAAACTTGAAAAATTTAAAGAGCAAAAAATGCCATACAGAATTAATGTCATTTAACTGCCATATTAAATCGAACTATGGTCTTACCACTGGGTCAACGCATGACAAGGCTATCATACTCTTAAAAATAACTAAAGAGTTTACAACTAGCACGTCCCTTTCTAAAGGACCTCATCAAAACCAAAAAAAAAAAAAATTACATAAAGTAAACTTTAACCAAAACTTTAATATTCCTACTTTACAAGCCAAATTTGCATTCATTTAAGCAAAAATGATTTTTTTTTTAGTTTTTCCAAAAAAAGTACTTTTTGGAAAATAGTACTTTATTTAGTAATATATGACATTTTACTCCAACAAGACCAAGAAATTATTTTAAAACAAAAATATTTTTTTTAATATTCGAAGAAGTACTTTTTTAGTAAAATAGTACTTTTAAGTAAAATAGTACTTTTTAATAAAATAAGACTTTTTACTCCAACAAGACCAAAAAATACTTTTAAAACAAAACTACTTTATTAGGTTTTAGAAGAAGTTCTTTTTAGTAAAATAGTACTTTTTAATAAAATAGTAATTTTTAGTAAAATAAGACTTTTTACTCCAACAAGACCAAAAAATACTTTCAAAACACAAATATTTTTTTTTAAATATTCGAAGAACTACTTTTTAGTAAAATAGTACTTTTAAGTAAAATAGTACTTTTTAGTAAAATAAGACTTTTACTCCAACAAGACCACAAAAAACTTTTAAAACACAACTACTTTTTTAAGTTTTAGAAGAAGTTCATTTTAGTAAAATAGTACTTTTTAATAAAATAGTAATTTTTAGTAAAATAAGACTTTTTACTCCAACTAGACCAAAAAATACTTTCAAAACAAAAATATTTTTTTAAAATATTCGAAGCAGTACTTTTTAGCAAAATAGTACTTTTGAGTAAAATAGTACTTTTTAATAAAAAAAGACTTTTTACACCAACAAGACCAAAAAATAGTTTTAAAACAAAACTACTTTTTTAAGTTTTCGAAGAAGTACTTTTGAGTAAAATAGTACTTTTTAATAAAATAGTAATTTTTAGTAAAATAACATTTTTTACTTCAACAAGACCAAAATATACTTTTGAAACAAAAATATTTTTTTAAATATTCGAAGCAGTACTTTTTTAGCAAAATAGTACTTTTAAGTAAACTAAGACTCTTTACCTCACCAAGGCCAGAAAATACTTCTAAAACAAAAATAGTTGTTTTAATATTCGAAGAACCACTTTTTAGTAAAATAGTACTTTTGGGTAAAATAGTACTTTTTAATAAATTAAGACTTTCTAGTCCAATAAAACCAAAAAATACTTTTATAACAATAATACATTTTTTTTAAGTTTTCAAAGAACTACTTTTTAGTAAATAGTACTTCTGAGTAAAATCGTCCTTTTTAGTAAAATAAGACTTTTTATTCCAACAAGACCAAAAAATAATTTTAATACAAAAATACTTCTTTTTGATATTCGAAGAAGTTCTTTTTAGTAAAATTGTACTCTTTAATAAAATAGTACTTTTTAGTAAAATAAGACATTTTACTACAAGACCAAAAAATATTTTTAAAACAAAAAACAAACAAATATAGTTAGTTTTTTAAGGGGAAAATATAGTTTTTAATTTATTAAAAACATGGTGTTAGAGGTACTTTTTTGTTTAAAAAGTACTTTTATTGTAAAAAGTACTTTTCTTTAAAAAAGTACTTTTTTTTAAAGTGCTTCTCTTTTGAAAAGTACTTTTTTTTAAAAAGTACCTTTCTTTTAAAAAGTACTTTTCTTTAAAAATTTTTTTTTCGCGGTATTCATATTACTTTTCACCTAAACATTAAAAAAAGCCTTTGTACCAATAATAAAAATTTATCTGTCGGTCGGCTGCGCCCTAACTCTTAGTTCATGAAGTTCTTCTCTATGTACTCATTCGCCGCCATACACATCCCCCCCGGGGGCACATTGATATGTTTTGATGGAATCTCACCGTGATTACATGTGTCTTTGGGGGTAAAATGTAGCCCAGTCCCCTTCAAGACTAGCAGGAGCCAACTGGACATGCCACTACATTTCCACGGGAGTCACGGTAAGCCCTAGAGTTCAGCTATTTGTCTTTTTAGCCTTTTAGCTGTTCTCTGATTGATTATTGAGGCCCTCGTTTAAGTTGTGTGGGTCGAATCATCCACAATGAACACAATGAATGGTCCACGTCCAGTGAGCATAATGCGGTTGTGTTCTTAAATTTTATTAAGCTTCATGCATTCTGGACGAGGAGTTGGATAGTCTCCAACTCTACAGCAAGAAGTGAGACGCTGCGGCCTGCTCCGAACTCGTGAAGTTGCAACTAGGAGTGACTAGAGGATATACATATTTGAAGGCTTCCTAGGGCGAAGATGACGTTACATTTCATCCACAGTGGTATGATCCACCGTCAGGTTATGGGTTACACAGCCAGGTACTGATGTAAATCTTATCACGCATATGTAGAATCCATGATAAAATTGAAACTCATTTTATTGAAAAATATAAATCCTTTTATTGAAATATCCGAAGGTCCTACAGGATCAAGGATGATAATTTGTGACTATAAAAAACAATTAAAATTCGTTTAATTATTGGGAAATTTTTTTAGTGAAGCACCTATTTTTTTAATCTAAAACTTTGATTCTACAGGATCAAGGACGAAATTTTGTGATGATTTTAAATATGCCATAAGATCCGTTTTGTTGCTAGAAATCTGAAGTTTTTTCCAGGGGTTCAACTTTAACTTTTTTTATTCGGAAAACTAAAATCCTACAGGACCAAGGACGAAACCCTGTGGTTACATAACATTCCTTAACTGCCAATTTTTTGTTACATGTTGGATTATCTCGAGGCTTACAAACTAAAACTCCTTCTTTTTTTAACTGGAGGTCCTATAGGAGCAAGGATGACAGCCTGTGTCCACTTATTAAATTCCATCAAAATCAATTCTTTCCTAAAAAAATAATATTTTTGTGTGAGCAACCAAGAGTTCGCTTCATGTGAAAAGTAGAGGTTGGACAAGAAAAATTTTATTACTGATGAAAATTATTTTATTTTTTTGTCTTTCGTTCAAAGGAAAACATTTGAATCCTCGTTTTATTTGAGAAGAAAAAAATCCAATAAAAATCAATTTATTGCTGAAATTACTTTTTTCAAGCGAAGTAACTTAAAACTCATTATAATCGAGAACTAAAGCGGCTATAAAAATTTTTAATCGTTTTAAGGAATTCCATAAATATCGTGTTGATATCGAACTTTTTTGCATCTTAATAAAAAAATCATTTTACAGCTCAGCTCTTCGTTTTGTTTATTTTCTATACAACAAACAGCGAGAGCACACAATTATTTTGTCATTTCTTTGAAAATAAAATTCATTATTACAATAACAACTTCATTTTATCTCTTCCGACTTAATCCTATTTGTAGCATGCGTTTGCTGCTGCACTGATTGTCTACGTTGGAAAATAATATTTAGTAAGTGTGTATGTTCGGATGCATGTGTTCTCTACAAGAATCCAAAACATATCTAGTTTAAGTGCTCTCTTGTATCATAAGTCATCTATTTTCGGCAGGCACAGTTTGAAATTTGTTGTCACTTTAGTGTTGGCAAACAGTTTGGTCACTTCATGTGATTGTATTTTTAAAATTGTTATATTGGATAGCTATTAAGAGGTTTAAGAAATGATGTCATTAAACGAACATAATTTTAATTATAAATTTAGGCGAAATTATTTATTAAATAATTAAATTATTACTTAATTTATTTATTAATTAACTAGTTATTAATTAATTAAATTAATATTAAATTAATCTCAATTAACAAAATTTTATTAAAATTTTAACTATAATCAATAGAAGATTTTTACACAAAAATTTTTATAACTTTTATAATTCTCATATGGTCAACATAGTTTAAGGTGCAAAGTCAGAGATTTCCATTTAAATATTCTAAAAAGCTAAAAAAGCAATTGTGAACTAATCGCTCTCACACATTACTTTATTTTTTTTTATTTTTCTTTTTAATTTTTTTTTTTATTTATTTTTTTTAAGTTTTTTTTGTTTGTTTTTTTTGTTTTGTTTTTTTTTTTTGTTTACTGCCTATTTTCTCAATATTTTATTTAAATTTTATTTTTTTAAAAAAGCTTTCATCAAGTTTGATACACTCAAATAAATAATTTTTTTTATTTATTTCTTAATTTAAAAAAAATTGAAATTCAAAATTCAAAAAAAATTTTGATATAACAAAAAAAAATTGATTTCGTTTTTAAACAAAAATATTAAAATCTGAATAAAGTTTTTATTTTAATTTTATTTATTTCTTTCATATTTAAAAAAAAATAAATATAATTTTCAAAAAAATTTTCGATTTTAAGCAAAAATATATAAAATTTAAATAATTTTTTATTTTAATTGTCTGTATATTTTTCTATTATTTTTTACTTTTTTTTAATTCCTTTAATTTTTTTTTTTTAATTTTATTTTCTTTTTTTATCAAAAACGTTCATGAAGTTTGATACACGCAAATTATTAATTTTTTTTTTTATTTATTTTTTTTAAGTTTTTTTTTGTTTGTTTTTTTTGTTTTGTTTTTTTTTTTTGTTTACTGCCTATTTTCTCAATATTTTATTTAAATTTTATTTTTTTAAAAAAACTTTCATCAAGTTTGATACACTCAAATAAATCATTTTTTTTTAATAGTTTAAAAAAAATAATTAAATAATGAAAAAAAATTTTAAGTAAGTAGTAATAAAAGCAT
The DNA here is from genome assembly GCA_030448955.1 of Trichopoda pennipes. Lineage (NCBI taxonomy): Eukaryota > Metazoa > Arthropoda > Insecta > Diptera > Tachinidae > Trichopoda > Trichopoda pennipes. Next base: position 1,246,501 of record JASKUP010000056.1, on the reverse strand, counting down.
TAAAATTTGTGTAATTTTTTTTTTATTTATTTTGATTGGTTTTGTATTTTTCTAATATTTTTTTATGTTTTATTTTTTTTTTAATTGTTTTGTATTTTTTAGAATATATTTTTTTTAATATTCTATTTAAATTCAATTTTTTTTTGCAAAAACATTCATCCAGTTTGATACATTCAAATAAATAATTTTTTTTTTATTTTTTTAATGATTTAAGTAAAAAAAAATTAATTAAGTTTTAAAAGAAATTGAATTAAAAAAAGTAGAGATTTTATTAAAAAAAAAAACAAGCACTAAATTTTGTATAATAGGTTTAATTGTTGATTTCAATTGTTTGTGTATTTTTGAATATTTTATTTAAATTTATTTTTTTTACAAAAGCTTTTAACAGGTTAGATACATTAAAATAGTTATAATATTTTGAATTGTTTATGTAATTTTTTAATATTTTTTTGTATTTATGTTTTTAATTTAAATCTCCTCAATAATATTTTTTCTGTTTTACTTAATATTTTTTTTTACAATATTTTATTTAACTTATCATTCGAAACAAAATATATTTATGCAAACAAAAATAACATTTTAAAAATTGATGTACTCAAATTTGTTTTAATCTTTTTATTGTAAATTTTCAATTTTTATTTATTTTTTAGTTTTTTTTTCTAATTTTTTCTATTTTTTATTTAATTTTTTTTTTTTTAATTTCTATTAACGATTTATTTTTCTTTTTTTCTCTCAATAAATCGTTATAATTTAAAGGACCGTGTAAAAAGATAAAAATTTAATAGAAATTAAAAAAAAAAAACAAAAAAAAAAAGGTCGAATAAAACTGAAAATAATTTTATTTTTTTTTATTTTTTTTTTTTTGTTAAAGAAGCCGTTTCTACCATAACACTGACTTCCGCTTGTGAGCATTTTTCCAATACACTATTTTACTTAAAAAGGTAAGAACTTCCACAGACACACACACACCCAAAAAAAATGATAACAAACATGCACAACTTATTATGAAATGAGACATAAATCATACAACTGAAAAATTTTCATACCATAATGACAGCAATCAACTATTTAATGCAAGACTACAACAACAACAGCAAGAATAAAAAAAAATAAATTAAAAGCTGTAACTGAATTTCTAAACCAGTTATTGTGTAGGAATTTTATGGATTGGATGCCGAAAAAGAGCAATTAACAAGTGCAGAAATGAGTTTTTATCTTGAAACACACAAAAAAAATTTACATTAAAAACTCACACACACACACACAGCATTATTATCATCATTGTCGTCATCATTATAGTTTTTAAAGCATCATCAGCAAAGGGGCATACAATTTGTCATCTGGGTTTACAATTTTTATCAAATATCACAACCAATTAATTTTCTGCCAATTTAAACAAAAAACAACAAAAACAACAAAAAACAACAAAAGGCAACAAGGTAGGCAATCAATAGCAACATTTTTATATTTCACAAAGATTATTATTTTATTATTCCAAACAGAAAATGTGATGAGAAGAATCAAATAAAATTAAATTATTAAAAATAAAGTCACGAATGTGACATTAAGCTTTATGAGGGATTAGACCTCAGCTTTGTGAGACTTGGACACAGTGGACTATGAAAATGCATTTAAATATTTATAATTTTTTATCTATTTATACTTTTCTTTGTAGGTGGTATCATTATTATCATGCATTAGGGATGGTTGCAGTAGTTTTAGAATTTATTTTGTTTGGATAACGAAACTTTTGGAATCTAAATTGGAATTGTTTCGTTCGTGTTTCATGGTGTTTTTTACTTTGTTTTTTAATTTTCGCAGGTTTCGTTTTTTTTTATAAAATTTCAGTTTTTATTAAGAAATTTAAAATTTTTTATGGCAAATTTTGTATAAAAAAAATTATATATAGGGTGTTTTATAGAGGTATAGATCTTTAAAATACAGGGTGGCCGCCATTAATCTTTAAAACATTTTATCAAAAATCAATCATCGATTAATGTGACGATGAGAAAGTTAGAAAAAGAACAGTTCGGCAATTGTGAATTAAAAATGACATCTGGCAAATGTTCACCACGTTCACACTGACAGATGTCTATTCTTGTATCAAAGTTTGTAATTACTTTTTGGTAAAATGGTGTTCCAATTTCTCTAATGACATCACATATAGTGAATGATTTTGAAGAAAGAGGTTTTCTTTAGGTGATAGGCCCAAGCATGGACCACCACGTTTTGTAAGATCGGCTGAAAATATTACTGCTGCTGAAGAAAGTGCTCAAAAAAATCAACCTCTATTTGACGCCGTGCTCTGAAGATTGGTTTTCAAAGAACAACTTTGGCCACATTTTAGCACAAAGATATGTTTTTGTTTCCATATAAGATTTAAGTGACACAAAAGCTTCTTCCACAAGACCATTTACGCCGCTGTACATATAATAATAGAATGTTACAGCCCGCCCATGACAATCCCGATTTTCATAATGAGTGACGAGGCACATTTTCATTTGAATGGACATGTCAATAAACAGAATGGGTCAGTTTTGGGAAATGGGAAATCCTCAAATTATTCAACAGTCACCTTTGCAGCCATTTAAAGTGACAGTCTGGTGAGGTTAGAAGGAATCATTGGACCTCACTTCTTTGAAAAGACGAACCGTATAAAGGTAACTGTAAATGGAGAGCGATATCGTGATATGATTGAAAACTTTTTAATGTCACAACTGCATTCTCAGGCCTTGATTAACATGTGATATCAATAAGACGATGCCATATCGCATACAGTGGAATTAGTGCGAGACCTCTTTCTCCAACAAATTATTTCAAGAAATGGTAATGTTGATTGGTTTCGCCGGTCGCCTGATTTGACTGCTCCGGACTTCTTTTTGGGGGGATATCTGAAAAGCATGGTTTATGCGAACAAACCAGAAACACTTTAAGCAACCCAAACAAAATATTCGTGATGAAGTGACTGAAAAATATGCTCGAATTGGCCCGCATAGGCGGGAACATTTATCTGATATTGTATTCCATACATAATTGCCGACATAGAATTTGTTTTTCCGTTCGGACCAGCACTCAGGAGATGACCCCTACTCATGCAATGCATTGTACTAGAATCAGTTAGTTGGGTTATGGGGAGGAGGAAAGAGGGTGTTCTTATGGATATTCAATTTGAAATTTCTTACATTGAAAGTGACAGGAAAGACTTCTGGAGGGACTTTCAATAACGAATTTTCCCTATATCGCACTCACTCGGCTGCAAATGGCGGCGCTCTTAACGAAAGTCGATAAAATATTTAACAATAGGTGCCTCTGTAGGCTAGTAGGTAGTATACTAGCTTATCAGTCTGGGGGTTGTGGGTTCGATTCATAACAAAGACCTTAGCTAATTTCACTACAAAGCAAAATAAAAATTGTGTATCGTTGGGGCTGATCAGTGATGAAGGCATAGTCACTGGTCACCGTGTTGTCTTATACGAAAGTTACTTTCCGATAACATGGGCCTTCTAGACATGAAAGCTACCCCGGTAAACTAGTGCGTAGTGTGCCAACCTAGGGGTGGTTATTTTCACTACAAAACCAAGAGCTTGAGGGCTATGTAACTATCCTTCTACTTTCACCACCTGTCTTATCTCTTCTCAATCCCTTTCCTAAAAGAATGTAGCATGGTTGTGTTGCCTGAAGTGCTACTTCTCTTTAAAAAATATACATATAAGATCCACTCTCTTTTATTTAATCAAAAATTATAAACAAATAAAGTAGTATACCTTCCCGACGAACACCCTGTAGAAAAAAAACAAAGATGAATTTGACAAGGAATTTGCTTTATTCGTCAGTTAATCTTCTGGCATTAAAATTTAAATCTGATTTGTGGCACCCCTCCCCCCATCCCCCGGGGATACATTAATGGTCTTTATAGAACGCTCGACTATCTAGACCTGTCTGTGCAACTGGGGGTATAAGGGAGCCCAGTCCCCTGAAGGCAGCAGGAGTCAACTGGAAACTCCACGTTACTTCCACTGGAATCAGTAGCCCGCTATTTGTGTCTTTAGACATTTAGTGAGGTTGGCCCTTCGGGAGTATCGTGGTGATTGTGGTTTCGCGGCCCCATAATAGGCAGATCAGTTTTTATATGGTGGCCAGGATCATTTCACTTTTAATAACATCTACCTGGTGGAATGAGCCCGGATCCAGTGAGTATGCTTGACATGTGTTCTGGACAGGAGTTGGATAGTTTGCAGCTCTTCAGCAAGAAGTAGTAGTTTGCAGCCCTGCTCTGGAATCATCAAAGTTGCGACTAGGAAAGACCTGTTGCTAGAATTAGTCGTCGGCTTCCTAGGGCATGAATGACGTTGCTTTTCATTCCCAGTGGCATGACCACCATCTAATTAAGGCTCACTGCCAGGTGCAGATGTAAATCTTATTACGTAATCTGATTTGTGGCACATGACTGCCACGGCTGGCTCGTACGCAGTCTTGATGGTCTAGAGGTCCTATTGTCGGTGACTTTTTCCAAAATATTTGTGGCCAAATATCGACAATAGTGTGGCAATGCGGTCACCATTGACCGTAACATTTTAACCAGCATCGTTTTTAAGGAAGTACGAAGTAATTATTCCACTAGATCCATATCATCATTCCATCAGATTTTCTGGAAGTAACGGAGTCTTGAGGATTATTATCACTCTAAATATTTTTTCACATCACCATTCCAGCAAAAGTGAGCTTCATCGCTTAACAAAATTTGCTTATGAATGCAATGGCAACTTTGTTTTGGGTCCAATTTGCACAATTCGAAAGCGTTGTTGTTCAGGCGTTAGCGGCTTTACTTAAAAATGCCAAATCAAACTAAATACAAATCACTTGACAGCTGACAAAATAGCCGCCAGTTACAAAAATGCTATTAAGTTACAATTCTACACCTCTATAAATACACCCTTTATAAAAAAAAATCGTTTTTGAGGGGTTCCTATTTTCTTATTTTTCCATAAAAGAGAATGCCGCCTTAATTGTCATATTGATTGGATTTTGTTTTAATACGTCTGCTTCCAAAGTAATAATTGCCTCGTGTGGTGTGCCGCAGGATATTCATCTGGATCCTTTATTATTTTTCTTTTTTATTAAGGATCTGCCCAAAGACATAAAATACTCAAACGTTCTATTCTGTTATATGCAGGCTACGTAAAAATATTTAAAACATACAATCGTCACGCTGATCATACGATCCTGCAAAAGGACTTGGAAACATTTAGTTCCTGGTATCACATTAACCTTATGGAGTTATACCTTAGAAAGTGCAGTTCCTTTCAAACTCTCATATGTCCCAAATTTGCGTAAGCTGTTTGGCATCCATAAGTAACGGTATCCATTGAATTTGAGACTTTAATACGCTGACAAGATGTGTAAGATTCATTGCAGAGCAATGCAGTAGTCCTGTTAGGAACCGTAGAATTATGCCTTAATCAACTGATAGCAGATGCCTTAATTTAGACTAAAACGAATGACTAAAGACTTATAGCCTTATATAGTGTAATCTAATCTATAGCTTTAATGAAATTTCTTATCTTTTATTTCAGCACTTTTAGTAAAAAAAATAGAAAAATAAAAAATTAGAAACAGAATTATCGTGACAGTGGTAAAACAAATCATTCTGACATTTCACGAATGTTTTTAGATTAAATAAATATTTTCTTTATTTTTGATTAATGAATAAATGCAGCTTTTATGAGGTTTTACATCTCAAGCAAAAAGAAAAAGAGAGAATTCAATTACTAGTAGAATTTTTACACTGAGAAAAATTTGCTGTTCAAAGGAGAAGGGTATAAAAATATTTATGATCTCAAATTGCTAAACAGTACTCTGGAATTTATGCTTAAACAAGATGAAGCGTGGTGTTAGTGACTGCTCAAACTCGCTAGAAGAGTTCGCCAGCAATAATAGGCTAATTTTATGCCATGTGCCTAAGGCGAAAACGGGCGATTTGACTGTTTACATCATGAAGAGCTTGACGTGCTTTCTTTACAATCAATTCCATCAATTCTAGTGCGATCGCTAACAAAGCGTTTTCTGGCTGCCTCATAAACTATAAGGAGACATTTGAACGAACTACAACTTATATGTCGTTTGAGGATATGATTCAATCCACTTCATTCATCTAAGAAATGCTTAGAATATTCGAGAGATCTACTGTGGATAACTAGGGTTTAATGAGAATTAAAAAATATTTAGAAGCTTCCTTGGGGTGTCCGCCGGGAAGGTACATACTACTTTGTTTTGCGGTGAAGCAGAATAATTGTGCAACTCCATACATCACTTCGGAGAGAGTACGGTGGTGGGCTCTAGATATTACCAAGGCGTTTGATAGAGTGTGGCATGATGCACTTCTGTCCAAAACTTGTTGCATTTGATGTCGGTGAAAATTTCTCCAGTTTTACATCGAGCTTTTTCAGGAATCGTACTATACGAGTTGTTACAGATGGGATTTCTTCAAACGAGTTAAACATGTTATTTCAGGGGTACCGCAAGGCTCCGCTCTTTCTCCCAACCTATTTCTTGTTTTTCTAAATGACCTTCTTTGTTAAACTTTCAATCCTATTTACTCTTACGCAGATGAGACCACCATTTGCCATTCGTGTTCATTTAACAATAGACCACACCAATTAGAGATGGGTTCCAAAAGGCAGAACATGAACAACCACGATCTCGCAACAATTTCGCAGTGGGATCGTGTGAATAAATTGTAGTAACGGTAAAACAGTGAAATACAACCCACATTGCCCCGATGCTCCAGATAATGATTTAAGTTGGATACCCTACTATCCTCAATGAACCTTTTTTAATTTGTCCTCTCCTTTCTCCCCACGTGGTCGAGCAACTCCACAATAGACTTTGGGGAGAGTTGTATTCCATCCTAGGATGGATATAGGTGGTATAAATAGTACGAAGGTTGTGTGGAGTGAAGTAGCTCTTACACCGTTTTAGAAAACCGAGGCATTTGAAAGCTTCTTTAGAAACTTGAAAAATGTGTTCATTCCATTGAACATCACACGGAATTTTCATGCCAAGAACGTCAAGAGCTTTCGATTCCGTAATACCTATTCACCTATAGTAACAGATGCAGCATCATTTTCGAACACAGTTGTATGCGTAACTATGCAACATTGCATCTTACGTGGATTAAAATCGACCTTGTTCGCACGACCCCATTCCAAGATCGTTGCGAGATGGTGATTGAGCGTATCATTCATGTGCTGCTTTTTGGAACTCACCTCCAATTGGTTTGGTCTATTACTTAATTAATACGAATGACAAATGGTGCTGTCATTTGTGGGTTAAAAGTTTAACATAGAAGCTCATTTAGAAACATAAGAAATAGGATGGGAGAAAGAACGGGGCTTTATGGTATCCCTGAATTAATCTTAAACTCGTCTAATGAAATCGCATCTATAACAACTCGTATAGTGCGATTCCTAAGAAAACTCGATATAATTCTGAAGAAATTTTCACCGACACCTAAAGCAACACGTTTTGACAGAAGTGCATCATGCCACGCCTTGGTAATATCTAGAGCCACCCACCTTACTCTCTCCGAAATAATGTATGGAGTTGCGTGATATGATTTACGTCGGTACCTAGCGTGTGTATGCCATAACTCGACGGTGGTCAAAGCACTTGGGCGATATGATGCGTGCATCGTGTGCTAGGAATGTGAAGACTAATTTCTAGCAGCAGGTTATTCCTAGTTGCAATTTCGGAAGTTTCAAAGCAGGGTAGCCAACTACAACTCCTTGCTGAAGAGCTGGAGACTATCTATTTCCTGGTCCAGAGCACATGACAAGCATGCTCACTGGATTCGAATCATTTACTCACCCATTGTTCTCAGTAAAGGTGAGATGATTCTGGTCCCTTAATCAAAATTCATGAGGACAGCGAAACCACAACCAGCACAATACTCTCTAAGGGCCAACCTCAATAATCAGACAGAGAATAGCTAAAAGGCTAAAAAACCAATTAGCTGAACTCTGGGGCTTCATCGATTCTTGTGGAAATAACGTGGAGCTTCCAGTTGACTCCCGGCCAGCCTTCAGGGGACTGGACTCCCGTTTTTCCGCCTTTGGACACACATCTAGATGGTTGAGTAATCCATAAATACAGATAAATGTGTCCCCGGGGGATGGAGGGCATGACGTTATAAGATTTACATCTGCACCTGGCCGTGGGCCTTTATCAGATGGTGGATCATTACGACTGTGGATGAAATGTAACGTCATCCTCGCCCTAGAAGGCCTTCAAATACGTATATCCTTCGGTCACTCCTAGTTGCAACATTAAAAGCCCGAAGTAGGCCGCAGCCTTCACTCCTTGCTGAAGAGTCGGAGACTATCCAACTCCTGGTCCAGAACGCATGAAGCTTAATATAATTAAGAACACGACGGCATTCATACTCAGTGGATATGGACCATTCATTGTGTTCATTGTAAATGATCCGAAACACACAGCCACCACGATACTCCCGAAGGGCCTAGCTCAATAATCAGCCAGAGAACAGCTAAATGCCTAAAAGACAAATAGCGAAACTCTGCGGGCTACTGACGCCCGTGGAAATATAGCGGATTGTCCAGTTGACTCCTACTAGCCTTGAAGGGGACTGGGCTCCCTTTTACCCCGCAAGGCACTAGTCTAGATGGTTGTTGTAGGATCCATAAAGACTATCATGTGCCCCCGGGGGAGGTATGGAGTTGCAGAGTGTGATTTGTTTTACATCCGCGCCTGGCTATGTAGCCTTAATCAGATGGTGGACAAACCACTATACATAATTTGGAACGTCATGCTCCTCCTAGATAGCCGAAGACATAATAATGAACTCTGCGGGTTAACTGATCCCCGTGGAAATAAAGTGGAGCTTCCAGTTGTCTCCCTGTCTGACTTCAGGGGACTGGGCTCCCTTTTTCCCCAGTTGCACTGAGTCTAGATAGTGAAATATTCTATAAAGACCATATTTATATGCCCCTGGGGGGAAAGTATGGAGTTGCACTATTGTTCTACTTCACGACTGCCAAAGATCAGGACTTATATTTAAGTGCCGCCATCACGCTGGATACCCGAGAAGTTGTAGGAGTTTGAAGGAGCGTCGCAAACCTCGCCTCCGAATAAAACTTTTCTTTTTCTGTATGGAAAAATGTAAAGTGAACACAATTCGTGCATTGGGAACTTTGTATTTTTTGCTCCTTTTTGCCCTCAAAAATTCTTATTTTTGCATTTTTTTTTACCTAAGCATCTTCGAACCATTTATGGGATTGCAGGCAAAGGCTGGGTAAGCCAAACGTTTTAATTTGTATCAATAATTTTTACATTTAAGGATAGCGGCCCGTTTTGTGCTTAATAAATTGCAGCCTTTTTCAAAATATGTTGTAGGTACTTTTTGAAAAAAATTATTTTTGTTAAAAATATTTTTTTTGAGTGTTTGTTGTAAGTGTTGCATGTCTAATACGTGTCTTTGTTGCAGCAAAAAGATGATGTTACGGGATTTTTTTTATTTTATTTTATTTTGTATTTAGAGGCAGAATTTTATTTTTGATGTTAAGCATGTTAACCATAATAAAATTTTCTACAATATTTGTCATTTTCAGACAACTTCTGGGCCAAGCAAAAAAAAAACAACAAGAAAAATTTCTAAAAAAATTACAAATATTTTTTATTGCACGCTTAGCCACCACATGCCGGGAACAGACGCAAATTACATCAATTTTCGTTAAATATGGCTTTAAGAACTTAAAAGAGTTTATTATCTTTGTGATATGAGAAGATAAATAAGAATATTATTTTAATTACTTTTTAAACAAGACAGCAAGAGCGAGTAAACGTTTTTTTTTGTTTGTTTTTTGGTTGTAAAATGAGATCTCAGTAGCATTTTATACTTTTAAAACATCTAATCTTCTTCTTCTTCTCCTTCTTGCCATAAATTTATTTTTATCTTTTTGGGTATTTATTTTATCTCGCAAAGCTAATTTACATATTCAGTGTAGGATAAGATAAGATAGATGACAAATTTAAAATATTTTCATGTTTAAGAGAAAAAACATGAGAAGCGGCACAAGCCATCATTAATTAAATGCCCAGAGGAACAGTCTCACTGACGGCAAACAACAACAACAACAAAACACCTTTATGGACATGTAAAAACTCATGTTCTAATTAGACAAAATCCTAGTTTAAATTATCCCAAAAGAAAGCCACAACAAACAGTAACAACAGCCCAAACAACCGAAAAAACCAAACAACAACAACAATAGTAACAACCACATATTGGTTTTCATATAAAAGGAAAACAAAAACCTGGCTTTAAGATGACAAGATTGATGGTTCACTAGGGTGTGCCGTTATTAGAAAAGGAACTCAACATCTTTATTTCCTTTTTCTTTTGTTTTTTCTATTTTTGTAGTTTTTTAATTTTAAAAAATTTATAAATTTATCACATATTTATTATTTAAGAGTTGTTTCTTTTTTAGAGAGAGAGTGAAAGAGTAAACAAACCCCCAAGTTAATTCAAATAAATTTGTGACGCCGTTTTAAACTTAAATCAAACAGCGGTAGCTAAAGTAGGCCACTGAAACCGAAGAAATTGTTGTTTTTGAAGAATTTAAATAAAATTTTAAATAAAAATAATTGTGTTAAAGCAATTAACACAAAATTTGTTTATAATTTCATAAAATTCCATGTGACAACATTTAAAATTTATAAAATTTATAAACAGAAGCTAAAAATTTTATTTGCTTTATAAAGTAAAAATAATTATTTTTTTTAATTATTTTAATTAATAAATATATATTATTCTTTTTAATGGTCTTTTTAATTAAACTTAAGAATTAACAATTGTTTTCAAAAATTTTTTCAATTTGGTAATTTTTGTTTAAACAAATCAATATCCTGAAGAAGCTTTCCAAAGGAAAGCGAAATATTGTAAAAATATATTGTTAAATTTAAATAAAAAGACCGTTAAAAATAATAATACATATTTATTTAAGACTAAAAAAAATTATTTTATTAAAAAATTATTTTATAATTATTTTTTGAAACACAATAAAAAAAATTTTATTTAATTTTTTTTTATTTATTATAATAAATATCTTTTTTCTTTTTTAAGATCTTTTTTATATATTTTTTCTTCTCAATATTTCGCTTTCCTTTGGAAAGCTTCTTCAGGAAAAAATTTTTATATTTTTGAAAACAAAAAAATTAAAAATATAAAAATTTTTTCCTGAAGAAGCTTTCCAAAGGAAAGCGAAATATTGAGAAGAAAAAATATATAAAAAAGATCTTAAAAAAGAAAAAAGATATTTATTAAAGATAAAAAAGATCGTTTAAAAAAACTATAAAAATTTTATTTACTATAATAAAAATTATAACTCAGACTATCGGCTTAAATACAAAATGGCAAAATAGCGGTCATATTTCATTAACCAGGAGTCGCACTATGCGACTTGTTATAGATGGGATTTTTTCACACAAGTTCAAGATTAATTCAGGGGTATTAGCGCTAGGCTCCCCCCGGGGGCACATTAATATGTTTTGACGGAATCTCACCGTCATTACATGTGTCAACCTGGGGTAAAAGGGAGCCCAGTCCCCTTCAAGACTAGCAGGAGGCAACTGGACAATTCCACTATATTTCCACGGAAATCAGTAAAACCCCCGACTTCAGCTATTTGTCTTTTTAGCCTTTTGGCTATTCTCTGACTGATTATTGAGGTTGGCGCTTCGGGAGTATTGTGGTGATTGTGGTTCATTCATAATGAACACAATGAATGACCAAAAAATACTTTTAACCCAAAAATACACTCATTTAACCAAGAAAAACTTTTAAAGCAAAAATGATTTTTTTTAGTTTTCCAGAAAAAGTACTTTTTGGTGAAATAGTACTTTTTAGTAATATAACCCTTTTTAATCCAACAAGTCAAAAAAATACTTAAAAAACCAACATATTTGTTTTATTTTTCGAAGAAGTACTTTTTAGTAAAATAGTACTTTTTAATAAAATAAGACTTTTTACTGCAACAAGACCAAAAAATACTTTTAAAACAAAACTACTTTTTTAAGTTTTAGAAGAAGTTCTTTTTAGTAAAATAGTACTTTTTACTCCAACAAGACCAAGAAATTATTTTAAAACAAAAATATTTCCTTTTAATATTCGAAGAAGTACTTTTTAGTAAAATAGTACTTTTGAGTAAAATAGTATTTTTTTAAAATATAAGACTTTTTACTCCAACAAGACCAAAAAATACTTTTAAAACAAAACTACTTTTTTAAGTTTTAGAAGAAGTTCTGTTTAGAAAAATAGTACTTTTTAATAATATAGTAATTTTTAGTAAAATAAGACTTTTTACTCCAACAAGACCAAGAAATTATTTTAAAACAAAAATATTTCTTTTTAATATTCGAAGAAGTACTTTTTAGTAAAATAGTACTTTTGAGTAAAATAGTCCTTTTTAATAAAATAACACTTTTTACTTCAACAAGACCATTTTTTTCAAAACAAAAATATTTTTTTTAAATATACGAAGAAGTACTTTTTAGTAAAATAGTACTTTTGAGTAAAATAGTACTTTCAAGTAAAATAAGAATTTTTACACCAACAAGACCAAAAAATACTTTTAAAACAAAACTATTTTTTTTAATATTCGAAGAAGTACTTTTTAATAAAATAGTACTTTTACTTAAAATAACACTTTTCACTTCAACAAGACCAAAGTATTTTTTTTATATTCGAAGAAGTACCTTTTATTAAAATAGTAATTTTTAGTAAAATAGTACTTTTTTGTAAAATAAGACTTTTTATTCCAACATCTCAAAAAAATACTTCAAAAACGAGCATATATTTTTTATTTTTCGAAGAAGTAGAAGTAGTTCGCTCGACCGCGAACAGGAGAGCACAAGTGAAAGGAAGTTCATTGTGGACGGTAGGGTATCCAACTCTATTGATTCTCTTGAGCATCGAAGCAATGTGGGTTATATTTCACTGTTTTATCGTTACTGCAATGGTAAGTGCTCTAACGAAATTAGGGAACTTGTTCCCGTTACTGGCACGTTTTTGCATTTGATTTGATTTTCGTTAAGAGCACATCCATTTGTGATCGATTGGCCAGTGACTCGCACTATGCATTACAGGCAAAATTCGTTTTTTTAGCAGAACAGTTCGCATGTGGAATAAACTGCCTCCAGAGGTCCTTCTTGTCACTTTTGATGTAGGAAAATTCAAACCGAATATCAACAAACACTACTCCCTCTTTCCTCCTCCCCATAACCGAATTTTCTAGTTCTGGTACAGTACTTTGCATAAGTAGGAGTCATCCCCTTAGCGAGCGAAAAGAACATCACATCACGGAGATTGAGTTTTAAGGCTGAAATCGATTCAATTGGCTCCGTATAGACTCTGTCGTTAACATAGTCCCCACAAAAAACAATTCAGTGATGTTAAATCAGAAGATCTAGCTGGCTGCTTACTTAAATTAGGCCAGCGGGAAATTTGGTTTACAATAAATTGATCGTTTCGTTGGCTGTGTGACAGGTAGCACCGTCCTGTGGAAACCACATGTCAGTAATATCCACGTCGTTAATAACAGGCCAAAATTGAGTTGTGAGAGTGATTTATTGACCGTTTCCGCATTTCAAGCCTCATCGAAAAAAAAGCGGCCCAATCAAGCCTTTTGACCACATAGCGCACCATAGACGCTGAGCATGCAAAGGCAAAGGCAATTTTACTTGTTGTTATACCCTGACAAGTAAGAATGGACTTCGTATGAAAAAAATGATTTTTTCAGAAAAACCAGCCGGTTGTTCCTGAATGAATTGAGCGAATTCAGGGATCTCAAAGGTTTGTATTGAGGGTGAGGAATATGAGAGATTGTTGATGAGCGTATATGACTGGAGCTGTTATGAGGCCGTTGTGAGAAATTGATTTAACGGCACTGGCAGGGTTGGGCAACGTAGCTGAGCGATGACATTGAGTTCAGCTAAATATCAAATCCTGCAGAGTATAGTCTGAGTTGAAGTATAGATTGTAGTTCTAGGGAATTTCGTAATGTGTTTTTTTTTAATTTTTTTTATTGTTGGGAGCAGTGCAATCCGGGTTGAGGGGTCAACCCTGAAAGAGAGGCAGAGCTAGCCGAAGGTCTAACATTTTTCTTCTTTGCACAACTACACAAATGTTCCGCAACAGTAAAAATGGCCGATCGATCGGCTTCAATTTCTGCACCAGTTGACCTTTTAAGGCTTTAAAGTCAATTTCTTAAGCAAAATTGGCCATGTGGTGGTTTTGGATTACCCTAATCATTGAGAACGTCCAGGAATTGACAAAATTTGTCTCTGATTCAACACTGTGGCTCACGGCTGCCATGTTTTCAGTTGAACTACCCGCTCGAACACGTGATGGTGTTTGCGCATTTAATATCGAGCCTGTCGACTCAAATTCTTAATATCGGTCTTAGGAGGACGATTATGTTATCGTTGAAAATATCACCAATTTTACAAAATATTACTTTAACAGAACCGCCATTTTTATAGGGGATTTTAATTATTTTAATGCGATTTTTTTGAGAAATTGAAATCATTGCAACAATTGTTAATGCAGCTACGACGAAGATGTCAAAAAACTAAATGTCAAAACTATTGGTGTGGCATTGCCACACTTGGAAAACAAACTTCTTGTTGAAAAACCCGATATGAAAAATATCTATAATTTTTATTTTTTTTTTGTTTATATAAAAATATTTATAACAGAAAATAAAAATGTTTAAAAAATTTTGGAATAATTAATTCAAAAATATTAAAAAAAAACATTTTAATTTATATAATAAAAATATTTGTTACCTTTTTGTGCAAAGTCAGATTTGTAAAAAAAATAATTTTCTTTTTACTAAAAACTTATTTTCATACACACCTGCAAAGAAAAGAAATAAAATTTTAAAAATTAGAAATAAAAATAAAATATAAATGTTAATATAAAAATAATATTAATAAAATCTATATTTATTATTTTTATTTTTGAAATATATAAACTAAAAAAAAATTATTATAAATATTAAAACTTAATAAAAGATTTTGATGGGTAAAATAAATTTTAATTTTAAATTTTTATTAATTTAATTAAAAAATATCTTTTTTCTTTTTTATGATCTTTTTTATATATTTTTTTCTTCTCAATATTTCGCTTTCCTTTGGAAAGCTTCTTCAGGAAAAAATTTTTTATATTTGTTAATAATTTTTTTTTTATTTTTTATTTTTGGTTTTTTTTTTTAATATAAAAAATTTTTTCCTTAAGAAGCTTTCCAAAGGAAAGCGAAATATTGAGAAGAAAAAATATATAAAAAAGATCTTAAAAAAGAAAAAAGATATTTATTAAAGATAAAAAAGATCGTTTAAAAAAACTATAAAAACTAATTTAATTGTTAAAAAAAATTCTAAATAAATTTTATTATTTATTTAAGAAGTTATAACAAACTACCAGAACCTTCTAGTAAAGTGCAGCAGTTGGGTGGAGTTTTTAGTGTATCTCATGTTCATTCCCGCTACTGTTTAAATGCAACAATCGCTAGCATATTTTTAGGCGCGTAAAGAACATGAACAAACTATACTTAAGCTGTCTGGCAAGGTTGCTTATGAGGCCAGTTTAGACACATTATTGGACACATTTGGGTGCAGTGTACTAGCTTGTCAGTACGGGGGTTGTGGGTTCGATTCCCAACAAAGACCTTGGCTGCTATTTTTCACTACAAAAATAAAAATTGACTGTCGGTGGGACTGCTCAGCGATGAAGGCATAGTCACTGGTCGCTGTTGTGTCTTTAAACGGCAGTTAATTTCCGACTATCCTGCTACTTTCACCATCTGTTCATCTCTTCTCTATCCCTTTCCTAAAGAATGTAGCACGGTACTTGACTAAATAGACATTGTTGCCTGAAGTGCTACTTCTCTTTAAAAAAGAAAAAAAAAGTGAATCTCTTGTAGCCTAAAGGCTCATTTGTGTGAAAGACTGCAGGTTGTGCTTACGAGGATCTTAAGCTGTACAGATTGTGATTCAAATTAACGTCAGTAGCTAACCATTTGGCTTGAACCTGACGCAGAATACGCATTAGATGTCAATTTCAAAAGTATAACAAGCTGAACCGTACCCCTACTTCTTGCTTGAGAGCCGAAAACTATCTATAGTCCTGTCGCCCCGCAGTAATAAGCGATGTTCTATTGCATTGCAACAGCACATTGGATAGGAAAAAGGCATACCTTCCCGCGATTTGAGTTTAAGCCACAGCCGCTACGTTAGTCCCCAAAGGTTCTCACCAACAACCAGCACAAGTCCACCACGCTGCGGGCTATTGTTTGCTGCAATACCAGTTGGTAAATCACTGGTCGAGCCTACCAGTCAAGGTGACTGGTGCCGCCTTTTACACTCAAAAGCTACTTTGGCAAGTGGGAAGGTGTCCACCATGACTAGATTTCCTCGGAAGGGTAGGCGCTTTATTACTGTTTTGAATTAGTCACCAAGTTATTGCTATTCAAGGTTGCCAGATAAGTTCACCCATTTTCGTCTCTTAATAGCAGAGATGTAAAACTGACTTTTCCAACTCCTCTCCGTGATAATGTCTTTTAAAAAAGTCAACATAAGGACAAATTTCAGTGGACTTATTGAACTGCTATAACACTGACACTTTAGTGTCAACGCCTTAGTAGAGCTGCCAGATTGTTTTGATAAAAAACCTGCACTTTTTTTAAGAAGAAAATCGATATTTTCAAAAATCTCGAAAAATCGACCAGAAATCGGCTTTATTAAGAGAAGAAATTTTTTCTTAATTTTAAATTATTAAAAACAAAAGGCTGTTCCCAGTAACCCAAAAACAAATTTTTTTAGTCCGGCTGTGGTTCACAAAATTTTTTTTTAATTCGCCTTTTCTTCACCGCCATCTGCTTAAGCAGTATTCTTTCCATTAATCTAACTAAGACTTCAGTCGATGTAAGGCATTATATTATTACCAAATTTTTTAATGAAAAAATCCCAAAATCGCCAAAAAAAATTTTATTTTTGGCTGCTTTTATCTCTAATAAAATTGCAGTTCTTCAAAGCTCAAACTAACGTTAGAGAAACCTTAAAATCAAATGGGGAAGCTTGTCTGCATAGTTTTCAAAAACTTCTGCTGCAAGTTTGGCTTAAATTAATCTATGTCGTCTATCTGGCAACACCGTCTCCCCCAATTGTTTCTCATTTTATGAAATTATTGATAAATGACATAATTTTTTCTGTATAAAAAAGTAAAAGTCCAGAAAAATTCTTTAGTAACGCTTATTTTTGAAAACCATAAATGGTTCCAGGATGAAATATCCCATTTATATAGTTCAGAGGCACCCGGTCTTCCTAAAGGAAACTGGATAAAGAATTTGTTGTATCCCTACCACCAGTTCATATTGCTGTATTATTCCGTCAGTTTGCATTATAGGAAAATAGCCAACTTAATTCGCTTTTAATC
The DNA here is from genome assembly GCA_030448955.1 of Trichopoda pennipes. NCBI lineage: Eukaryota > Metazoa > Arthropoda > Insecta > Diptera > Tachinidae > Trichopoda > Trichopoda pennipes. Next base: position 1,228,992 of record JASKUP010000056.1, on the reverse strand, counting down.
TGGTGGACGTTTCACTGCACCACACTTTTGAGTAGCATCCTTTTTAAAACTTAAAAAAAGAGATGAAAAAGATTCCTGTTCCGCTATTCATGAGCTTTATCCATCTCCGTATATATCGAGCTGTATGTTACCGGGTGTGGAAGGAAGTTACCGCCATCGTTGACAGGGGCAATAGTTGTAGTTGGACCTTGAGGTTGAAGTATAATTTAAAAAATTTACATTTTTAAATTGTTCTCAAGAGAATACAAGGTAGCAAATGTAATCACGGTTGGCATAAGCTCTTCAAATGTGTCTTAAAGTATTCAAATGAATGGGGTAAAATAATAAACGAAATAAGAAAAGAACTGAGTTCATTTCCCATTAAAAAATTCTAAAAGAAAATTTTAAAAATTTTTACAAAATTTATTTAGCTTTATTTCTTTACCGAACACCCTAAAATAAAGCCATTCAGTTGTACAATAAACAACTGCGTTTATTTTTGTAGAACTGCAAAACAGCCAGGAGAGATACGCAACAAAAAACAAACAACTCTGTCTTGTAAAAATCAAAACGAAACGAAACCAAAGTAAACAACAAAAACAAGCAAGTAACAATGGCGACATACATCGTACTATGACATAAAATGATCTCCTATGGTCTTAAACAACAACAGCAACAATCATGTATCAACACAACAACAGCAAACAAATACAAACTTCCAACAAAAATTACATAAAATGGAAATGTTTTGATACGATTTGAATGTTGCGCTGTTTGGGCGTTTGAGCTGGACTAGAATTAAATGAAATAAAAAATAAAAAATTAAAATTAAAATAATAAAAAATTATATTAATTTTTATTTAGAGGTTTGTTGATTTCCTTTCAGTTTATTCAATAAGAAATAATAACAAATAAGCAAACATTCAGAAATATTTTGAAATTAAATAGATCGGATTTTCTAACAAAAAATTTGTTTTTAAATGGTGGCAACACCACACCAATAATTTTGACATTTAATTTTTTGACGTCTTCGTCGTAGCTGCATTAATAATTGTTACAATTAAAATAATTAAAATCCACTAGGAAAATGGCGGTTCTGTTAAAGTAACATTTCGTAAAATTTACGATATTTTCGGACAAAATAATCGTCTTCCTAAGACCGCTATTAAGAATTTGGTCGTTAAATTTGAGTCGACAGACTCGTTGCAAAATGTGTGAACACAATCACTGAACATCATCAACTGAAAACATTGCAACCGTGAGCCACAAGGTTGAAGCATAGACAAATTTCTCAATTCCTCGACGATCTCAACAATTTGGGGGAAATCCAAAACCACCACATTACGAAATTTGCGTAAGGATTTGACGTTGAAGCCTTGCAAGCTTCAACTGGTGCAGAAATTGAATCCGACCGATTATTCACATCCCCATAGGTTCGCTCAATTCATCCAGCAACAACCGGTTAATTTATCTGAAAAATTAATTTTTTCAGACGAAGTCCATTTTCACTTGTCAGGACATATCGACAAGCAAAAATGCCGCATGTGGGCTTCTGACTTTTGAGAATCCCTTGCATGCTCAATGTAGCACTGTACGGTGCGCTATGTGGCCCTGATTGAGCCGTTTTTTTTTTCAAAGATGAGTCTGTAAATGCGGTAACGGTTAATGGTTCACGATATCACAAGATGCTAACAGCTCAATTTTGGCCTATCATTAACGACGTGGATATCACTGACATGTGGTTTCCATAGGACAGTGCTACATGTCACACAGCCAACGAAACGATCAATTTATTGTAAACCAAATTTCTCGATCGCATAATTGAAGTAAGTAGCCAGATCTGATTTAACAACATTGGATTATTTTTTTGTGGGGCTATGCTAAGGACAGAGTCTATACGGAGCTTAAAGTCTGTGGTGTGATTCGTTTTTCGGTCGGATCAGCACTAAGGAGATGATGACTCATACTCTAGGTTAGAGGGAGCAGCGTTTGTTGACATTCGATTTGAATTTTCCTACATCAAAAGTGACAGGAAGGACCTCTGGAGGCAGCTTATTCCACATACTCACTGCTCTGCTAAAAAACAAATTTTCCCTGTAATGCGTAGTGCGATTCACTGGCCAATCGACCACAAATGGATGCGCTCTCAATGAAAATCGAATCAAACGCAAAAACGTACGAGTAACGGAAACAAGTTCCCTAATTTTCTTTCGAGCACTTACCATTGTAGTAACGATAAAACGGTGAAATACATCCCACATTGCGGCGATGCTCCAGAGAATCAATATAGTTGTATACCCTATCGTCCCCAATGAGCCTCTTGGCCCTCTCCTGCATATGGTCGAGCAACAAGGGAGTTGTATTCCATTTATGGATGGATATAGATGGTATAAATAGTAGTAGATGGAGCGAAGTACCTCGTTCATCTTAGCAAACCGAGGTACTTGAAGGCTTTTTTAGAAACCTGAAAAATGTGTTTAGTCCATCGAACATCACACAGAATTTTAATGCCAAGAACATCAAGAGCGTCCGATTCCGTAATATCTATATCACCTATAGTAACAGATGTAGCACGGTTTTCGAACACAGATCTATGCATGCCGATATCACACAATATTTGTGACCGTGTATCAGCAATAGTACGGGATTATCGGTGTAGACTTGCGACTTCACATATGCTCACAGAGCCGCAATCAATAGCAAGATCTTAAAAACCTATTCATGGATCCGAAATATGAAACTATGCGTTTATCAAACGTTTTCTTGAATAAATTTATTGGGACACGAACTGTGTGCGACACGTTGTGTCGTTTTGCTGACGCCGTGACTCCTGCACATTATAGTTGTTCAATTGATGAACGAGCAAGTCAGCAATAATGACACTACAGCGGTCACCATGGATTACAACGTTTTGCCGGTATCGTTTTTAAAGAAATACGGACCAATGATGCCACCAGCCCATAAAGTGTCAAGTTTTCCTGGATGTAACGGAAAAAAGGCAGTTTTGTTTGATTCAAACAAAGGAGAACTACATCCTTTAAGAAAATTCGCCTATGAAACTGGGATCCGCTAGTTTGAACGTGATAAGATTCACATCTGCACAGCTAAAAACTTAACAGCCAAAAAGCTGAACCATCATGGGCACTGTCTCCGATATTTTGTGATAAGATTTACATCTGCAGCTGGCCGTAAGCCCTAATAAGATGCCAGTTACAATTTCAGCGGTTCCAAAGCACCACTACTCCTTGCTGAAGAGCTGGAGACTATCCAACTCTTGTTCCAGACAAGCATGCTCACTGGATCTGGATCATTCATCTGTGGGTGTTATTAAAGGCGAGATGATCCTGGTGCACTAAATCAATTCATGTGGGAGCCGCAAAACCGCAACCACCACGATACTCCCGAAGGGTACCTCACAAGATGAAAATTAATTATACATGCAGTTGAGCGGTAATTTGTTTGAGGATTTTGTCTGCCCCATATGCAACAATTTTATTTGTTTATATAACCGCCTAACTGAAAAGAAGCCTGTAGAAACAAGAGAGCTAAAACACTTTTACCAGCAAAAAATATATTTTAGAAGAAATTTCGGCAAAGAATGACTCACAAAAAAAGGGAAAAATAATATTCCCATAAAAAAACAAAAATCCCCAAAAAGCCAAAAATACATAAATTTTAAAAAAGTTGAATTTAATCAAAAGTTCCACTGTGAAAAATAGTTTTAAAATTAATTCCCCTTCCAGTGTGCGTTTATTAGCAGAAGAAATGTCAATAAAAATGTTAATTAATATTTCGCTTAAACTTTTGATTTTTATAAAAAACAACTTTAGCTTATCTAAACTGTTGTTCATATAACCACAAGTTGAGTTGTCCATAGGAACTAAATTTACCACCAATTTAATTTAATTTGATTTTTAAATAAAATTTCGATTATTAGCGATTTAATTTAAAATAAAAATTTCACTTTCGTACAAATTTAAATTGAAACTTTTGCCAAAATATCACAAAAAGTTGGATTTCATAAATAAAATTCAATTTACACCAAAGAGACAAAAAAAAAACAAAAAAACCCCAAAAACTTAAACCTTAATCTGGCAACACTGTTTGTATTTAAGAAAGCTGTGAGTGATACAGTATGCAATTGTGGTGAGTATTAACATCCATTGAGCAGCCTTAAGGTATGCTTCTATTTATTAACAATATAACGTTACTGAGGGAGAGCGTTTCTTGTTAAAAAGGTTTCAAACAAACGAAAATATTCATGTTAAGTGGTATTGTTGTTGTTGTTGTAGAATGGTGATATTTTCCATTGAAGTTTAATAATATTCTCTTTGGTATGATTGTTAATTATTTATATCGGCTGTTTTTATTAAGGTGTAGAATGCTTTTTATATTTTTTATTTTTAGTTTGAGTTGGCTTTTCAACATCAATAGACTGACGCCTGAGCAACGCTTACAAATTGCTGTCCCAAAACAGGATTGCCGTTGTTCCTAAGTTGTTACAAATGAACTTTGTTTGAATCTCTTCTCGTTTTTGTTCGACTGCTTACATTAAACAAACAAAACTGGCGTATTTGGAGTGATGATAATCTCCAACAAACCGCAACATCCAGAAAAACTCACTATTTGGTGTGTTTTATGGGCTGGTGGATTTATTTGCTCGTGCTTCTTTAAAAACGATATCACACCGGTTATACCACAATTAAGTTATTGAAGGAAACGTTTGGTAACCGCATAGTTTTATGTTTCAGACCCGCAAATTGGCCTCCATGAGCCTGCGATTTAACGCCACTAAACTATTCCCAGTGGGGATATGTGAAGTCGCTTGTCTACGCCGATAAGTCTGAAACGATTGACCCACTTGGAAAATAACAAACGCCTCTTCTCCACGCAAGAAAGTGAAATGGCATTCTGTCCTACTAAGCAAAAACGCAAAATAAAATGTACTTAGTTGACACACTGTCACCAAAAAAAAAAAAAAAACTGCATCACAATATGCAACTCTGATTTACGAGATCTAAACAATAGAAAAGGAGAATTCTAAAAATTTGGGGGTTACGTGCATTTGATTTATGATTTTTTCACTACTGCTCAAATAGCTCGCCAGTGGATAAAAAATATATTACTAGGACGTCACAAAATTGCATTTGTCGCATTTGTTTGTGAGAGCCATAACACATATTTTGCTTGTTCTACATTAAAGTATACTAAAGTATTCTTAAGTATACTAAAGTATAATAACGCATACTAAAGTATACCAAAATATCTAAAAGTATACTAAAGTATTCTTAAGTATACTAAAGTATACTAACGCATACTAAAGTATACCAAAATATCTAAAAGTATACTAAAGTATATTTAAATATAAAATAGTATAAAAAAGTCTACCAAAGTATACAAAAGTTTACAAAAGTATACTAAAATATTCTTAAGTATATTAAAGTATACTACCGCATACTAAAGTATACCAAAAAATATACAAATGTATACTTAGGTATTCTTATGTTTACTAAAGTATACCAAAATATCTAAAAGTATATTTAAATATAAAATAGTATGAAAAAGTCTACTAAAGTATACAAAAGTTAACAAAAGTATACTAAAATATTCTTAAGTATATTAAAGTATACTACCGCATACCAAAGTATACCAAAATATACAAAGGTATACTTTGGTATTCTTATGTATACTAAAGTATACTAGCGCTTACTGAAGTATACCAAAATATCTAAAAGTATAATAAAGTACATTTAATTATATAAATGTATACAAAAGTATACTAAAATATACAAAAGCTTACAAAAGTATACTAAAAATTCTTAAATATACTAAAGTATACTACCGCATACGAAAGTATACCAAAATATACAAAGGTATACTAAGGTATCCTTATGTATACTAAAGTATACTACCGCATTCTAAAGTATACCAAAATATCTAAAAGTATACTAAAGTATACTGAAATACAACAAAGTATACAAAAGTTTACTGAAATATACTAAAATATAGTTAAGTATACTAAAATTAAAAAAATGGTACAAAAATATACTATGAATAAAATATACTAAGGTATAATAAAATATTATAAAGTATACTTAAGTATATATATACCGTATACTATACTAAAATACACTTAAATGTACAAAAGTATATTAAAGTATATTAAGGGAATACTAAAATACTATAAAGTATACTTAAGCATACTGAAATATACTAAAGTATACTAAAATATACTTAATTATACTAAAGTAAAAAAACAATTGTACAACAATATTCTGAATTATAGTAAAGTGTACTAAAGTTTAGTAAAATATACTAAAGCATACTTAAGTATACCAAATGCTCTAAAGTATATTTTATGATGTTAAGCGCTTAAAAGTCTTTGTGTTCAAAGCAGGTCAAGAAGATATGAATGATGACGCTTGTCGAATAAGATCCATGCTATCCTAAGCCATCCACTTGGGGGAAAAACATTCGTCGTATTTTCAGCAAAATAGGGCCACACATGTAGTGAAAAAAGTTATCGAAAATTTTACCTTCTGATTGGATCACCCACCTTGGAGTCAGCAGTTGCAATGAGATAACAGATGTTATATTAAAATTTTAATGATAGAAGAGTATCTTTCGAATAAAATTAATTTCATGGTATTTTTGTTTTATACCTCTATAAAAAACACCCTTTATAGGGAAAGTACTAAATATGTTTAGTGTAAAAATCAAAAATCTTGAGACAATAAAAATAATTGGAGCGTTTATTTAATGAAATAATGATAAAAACGTGTTAAAGTTTTCTTAAGGAGAACCAACTCTCTCCCTCACTTCCACTGTGTTAAAATAAGTGTTTAATTGAATTGAACCTATTGCAGCCAAAATTAAGCATTCATCTGCTAGAAAATACTAACAAATTAAGAACTTGTTAACAACAAGTGATTCTTGCATTTTTTTTAACACTTTAATACACTTGATAGTATCGCATGTTTAACTTTGTTAAAATAGTAACAAAAACAACAACAAAAAAGTAAAAAAATTACTCTGCTATTGATTGTTAAGAATACAACACACAATTATTGCTTCTGTGACGTCAATAGGAACCATGAAATTAACGAAACAAAAAAAACGGTAAATAAATTTAACTTGTGTGTGTGCGTGTGTATGTGTTTTAAGTATCTGCTATTCATACTGAAAGTCACTTGATAAAAAAATAAATAAATAAATAAAAAACACACAAAAATGGCACGCCAACGAAAAAACAACAACAAAAGTTTATAATAAAATTTAGTAATTTAGCTGGTAAAACAATCAACAAAAATTTTAATTAATTTTTATAAAAAAAAAAAACAAACTTTTTGAAATATTTTTATTACTGACAGTTAAGGCCGTGTCAGATAAAACTTTTGCTTTGCGTTGCGTCAGAGTTTCGCTTTGACATTTGAGTTAAAATGTACGTAAATGTATGAAAGTTGCCACATAAAGCACTTCTGACGCAAAGCAAAGCGAAAAGTTAACCAACATTCAACTTTTTGCGCGCTTTGACAAACACCTGGCTTTTATTATTTGTGTTTGTGTATTTGTGTGTGGCCGTAAACAAAAAATTCATGAGTGTTTTCAAAGTTTATTGTGACATACACCACTTGATTTACGCTTTTGCTTTAAAGTTTCAAATGTCACGCAAAGCAACAAAGTTTTATCTGACACGGCCTTTAAGGTGAGAACCTCTTAGCAAGAAGATGACATTTTTTTAAACATTTTTTTAAACATTTTATTAAACAAATATTTCAACACTTTTAATTAAAAAAACATTTTAATAAAACATAAAACACAAAAAATTTTAAAGAAATGCAGTGTACTTAGAATTAGTGTACACACTGTACTTCAATTTTAGGCTCCCTAGTGGCTACACAACAATATTTTAAAGCATGGAATTCATTACTGGCAAGTTTTTGCACAGAAATCTTTAAGTTTGTCGTTCGGGAAGGTTAAGTTGACTCCAAGAAGTGGATCTTTCATTTGGACTCCAAGGCCTTGAAATTTGATATCACTCGACCCTGTTCTAAGAAAATTATGCCAGCGCAATAACAGGCGCCTTAGAGAGTAATAGTCGAACGAGTGCCCTTAAAATTAAATGTACAGAATGAGCTTTGCCAAAAACACCCTTCGTGACCATTTTACGCCCCCAAACCATTTTGGATCAATTATTTTTCTAATAAATTATTTTCTTTTAATTAAAAATTCGTGTTATTTTAATTTCAATTTAAGTTCTATGGGGCTTTAAAAACACCTTAAATTAAAATACTCGATTTCATACCACAGTTTTAGTTCAAGTTATCCCGATCCAGGGGGGGAGAGGAAAAATATTACCAATATTTTGAACTAGACTATCTACGTCATGACAAATTACAGCTCATTTTGCTCTTTTTACTGAGGTTCTGCTGAGACAACACTCTGTGTAAATCAGTCTTTTGTGATATCACAAAAAGTTATCACAATGAAACTTAGGATGATCAAAAAAAATCCCTGAAGAACACAGAACTACATTTGACATGTCGCTAGTGACAAATTACAGCTCAGTTTGCTCTTTATACTTAGGTTCTGTCTTTTGTGATATCAAAAAAATTTATCACAATGGAAGTTAGGATGATGAAAAATATTTTAGAAGATCACACAACTGAAATTTGTCATCAAAACGAATAAAGTTCATGAGCGTTTTTGACGCCATTAAATTGTCGAATCTATTTGGAGTAAGAGAATTAAGGTTGCCAGATTAATTTCTAGAAATCACTTAGGGTATCGCTACTGACAAATTATATCTCATTTTGTTCTTTATACTGATGCTTTGTGTTAAGACATTATGTAAATTAGACTTTTATGATATCACAAAAGTTATCACAATGAAAGTTAGAATAAACGAAAAATTTCAGAAGATGATACATTTAAATTTTACATTAAAAGGAAGATGGTTAACGAGCTCTTTTAACGCCACCAAATAGTCAAAGAGCCAATGTGAATCTGTTTCAACTAGACTAAACTATATAGGAGAATTAAGGTTGCCAGATCAATTTCCAGATATCCCAGGCTAGCGCTATCTATACCAATCTTATGGCATTAAACTAAGTCATTCAGTTAAACATCAGACCTCTGAGAAGGGTTATCTAATACCTCCCCCGGCTATTTAAGCTACCGGAAAAGATCGGCCCGACCTGTATAGCAGACAAACTGATTAGGAGTTGCAGTGCCTAGAGCGTACACTGAAAACCTTTTAATAAAACTAAAACTTCACTTGTTCTAGCCCAAATTTTATAACAATTAAATTCTAGCATTTCGCATGAGGCATCTTTCACGTATTGACTGGAAATCGCTGGATTACTATGTCTGCCAATTAAGTAGTGACTTTAAGTGACTTTTTCAAACATTTGTGGTCGTATATATTGACAATAAAGCGTCGAATGTTATCCTATAAGTGGTCAATCGTTTCGGACTTATCTCGACTTAGACTAGCGACTTGTTGTATATCGCCACAGAAAATAGTCTAGCGGCGTTCAATTGCATGATCTTGCCCACCCAGTTAACGGGTTAGAAATGTGAAATTATGTGGCAGGTGCTGCGCGGCATGTTGTGTCATCTTGCTAAAAGCACAGCTTTTGCACATCATGGTTATTCAATTGATGAATGAAAAAATCAGTAACCATGACTCTGTAGCACTTTACCATTTGTGATAAATTTCTGAGCAACATTATTTTTCAAGAAATACGGACTAATGTTCCATCAGGCCATAAAACACACCAAACAGTTAGTTTTTCTAGATGTAACGGTGTCTTAACATCATCACTTGTCATCACTACAAATAAGGCAGCTTCGCTTCTCGATGGACGTATCCAATCATACAAAAGTGAGCTTTATAGCTAAACAAAATTCGCTTGCAAAAATCGCAATCAACCGAAATCTTATTTTCGGACCATTCGCTGAATGTTCGCTTTGCAAGGTGATGGCTTTAAAGTTTTAGTACACTTTAAGCTTTGTATACTTTAGTACACTAAAGTATACTTTAGTAAACTTCAATATACTTTAGTATACTTTAAAATGTACTTTAGTAGACTTTAGTATACTTTAAAATACACTTTAGTATACCTTAAAATATACTTTATAATGTTTTAGTATACTTTAGTATACTTCAGTATATTTTAATATACCTTAGCATTCTTGAAGGTATACTTTTCTAAACTTTAAAATTTTAGTATACTTTTAAGTATACTTTAGTATTCTTTAAAGTATACTTTAGTATTCTTTAAAGTATTCTTTAGTATTCTTTAAAGTATACTTTAGTATTCTTTAAAGTATACTTTAGTATTCTTTAAAGTATACTTTAGTATTCTTTAAAGTATACTTTAGTATTCTTTAAAGTATACTTTAGTATTCTTTAAAGTATACTTTAGTATTCTTTAAAGTATACTTTAGTATTCTTTAAAGTATACTTTAGTATTCTTTAAAGTATACTTTAGTATTCTTTAAAGTATACTTTAGTATTCTTTTAAGTATACTTTAGCGTTGTTTAGTAAACTTATAGTATACTTATAGTATAATTATAGTATAATTCAATATACTTCAATATATATATACTTTAGTACACCTTAAAATATACTTTAATATGGTTTAGTATACTTTAGTATGCTGTAGTATACTATATTAAGCTTTAGTATACTTTAATTCTTTAAGCTATACTTTGGTATACTTTCAAATTTTCGTTTACTTTAAAGTATACTTTGCTATGCTTTAGTATACTCTTGTATTCTTTAGCATACTTTAGAATTCTTTAGCATTCTTTAGTATAATTTAATATACTTTAGTATATATTCTTTAGTACACCTTAAAATATACTTTAATATATGTACATTTAGGAATACTTTAATATGCTTTAGTGTATATTAAAGTATGATTTAGTATGCTTTGGTATACTATAGTATGCTGTAGTATACTTTGTTAAGCTTTGGTATACTTTAATGAACTTTAGCATTTTTTAAGCTATACTTTGGTATACTTTAAAGTATATATACTTAGTATACTTTAAAGTATACTTTAATATATTTTGGTATTCTTTAGTATACTTTTGTATTTTTTAGTATACTTTAAAATTCTTTAGTATACTTTAGAACAATTCCGTATACTTTAGTACATGTAGTATTAGTACACTTTAAAATATATTTTAATATACTTTTAAGTATACTTCAGTATGCTTTAGTATACCTTAGTATACTTTAGTATGCTTTAGTATACTTTAGTATGCTTTAGTATACTTTATTAAGCTTTAGTATACTTTAACTCTTTAAGCTACACTTTGGTATACTTTCAAATTTTAGTATACTTTAAAGTATACTTTCCTATACTTTTGTATTCTTCAGTATACTTTTGTATTCTTTAGTATACTTTAGAATTCTTTAGCGTACTTTAGTATAATTCAATATACTTTAGTATATATTCTTTAGTACACCTTAAAATATACTTTAATATACTTCTAAGTATACTTTAGTATGCTTTAGCTATAGTATACTTTATTAAGCTTTAGTATACTGAAATGAATTTTAGCATTCTTTAAGCTATATTTGGTATACTTTAAAATTTTAGTATACTTTAAAGTACACTTTACTATACTTTGGTATTCTTTAATATATTTTTGTATTCTTTAGTATACTTTAGAATTCTTTAGTATACTTTAGAACAATACTATATGTACTAAAGTATACTATAACATTGTACTATATGTATTATAGTATACTTTTAAGTATACTTTAGTATGCTTTAGTATACTTTAGTATGCTTTAGTATACTTTAGTATACTTTAGCGAACTTTATACTTTAATAAACTTAAGTATACTTTAATATAGTTTAGTATAGTTTGTAAAGTTTTGTATAGTTGGATATTGCAAGGATGCAAAATAATATATCCAAAATATTTTCGCAAAATCTTCTACATCCACTTCCTGTGTACGATGGCCGGGAAAACTTATTATAAACTTTTATAGTTTATCGAATAAATAGCTCTGTAGGCCGTAAAGAGGATGTAATATGCGATAAGAATTGCGTACAGAACCATGATTTTTAGGTGCCACGTTGAAATGCCGAACCAAATTTAACATAAAATTTCTTAACAGCTGACAAAATGGCTGCACAGTTAAAAAAGTAATGTCAACTTTAATTTCTAAACGTTTATAAAAAGCGCAAGGTATACATAAATAGATTTTATTTTAGAGCTGTATAACGTTATAATTTTTGGTGATTGATGTGCGTCACGTAAAATTTATAGTTTTTTTTTTAATTAAAATTAAAATTAAATTATCGGGAATTTAGGTTTCACAGCAGCTGTAAAATTGTGATAAGACACTAAGTAAATTTGGAAGACGTCCTAAATTTGTGCTTCTTTTATGTTTTAATTTATTACAGGCATAAAAGTTATTTACGTCAGCAGCACAAGATTTGACGTCATACGAAATTTATATTGTGATTTTTATTATATTTTATAATTTGGGAATAATAAAATGAAATTTTTTATTGATGTTTTTTGAGTATAAAATTATAATTTTAATAAGGTTGGAGTTATAGATTTTGGTATACATATTCTTGACTTGTGTTTGTGGTTGTTGTTGTTTTTGTTTTCTTTTTAGGCAAAGACAACTTTGGAATTATTTTTAAAAATCAAAACGTTTTTTTATTTATATTTTCGTGTGTGTTGTTGTTGTTGTTAAATCTCCTCCCAAGAAGTAAATAAACCAATGAGCTTCGAAAGTGTCATAACCAGTAACAGTTGTAAGTGTTGGTTGCTAAGAGGGTGTGGCGTCTGCACACGGTAATAAGAAAAAAAAACAAAACAAAACTTGTTTGTTGTACAGTGAGCAGCAAGTTGGTGTTGGGGCATTTTTTTGTTAAATCAAAATGAAAAACATAAAAAAATTTATTTTGACATTTAACATTTTTACATGACTCAAGCAGCTGTGTGTGATGCATTAAAATATTCTTGTGATTATTATGTGATTAATAAAATTTATTTATTAATTTTAAAAGTAATTAAATTCTTAATTCCTCATGAAACACGTACTCGTCAAAAATATTTTTTTTTTCATTTAATTCTCCTCCTTCACTTTTAGTCTGACGTCGTCATGACGTCAATTAAAAAAGAATTTCTCATTTTATTTCTTAATAACACAGTCGAGATCTGTAATAAATTATTTCATTATTTGCTCGAGTTTAATTTGTTGCGTTTAAACAAACAAAAAATTAAAAATTCTTATTTAAATAATTTCTTAATGAAATTATCAGCAAATGAATCTTTATATACTTAAGCTTATGCGAGGTGTGTTCTTAGTAATTGCTATTCCAAGACTTCTGTCAATATCAATTGTATAGATTTTTATTTGAGACATTAAAAAAACACGTTTAATGAATTGCTGCAAAAGTGTCATATCTCCAACGGAAATATCAAGTTAAGAAAAATGTTTTCCTTGAAAGCCACTAAGCCCTGTTCAAGCGAAAAATTTAACACAAAATTGTTAAACTTTGTTTTGCTCCGTTCGGACCAGTACTTTGGGATGACCCCTAACTGATGCAATGCATTATACCAGAACTTTTAAATTAGGTTATGGGGAGAAGGAAAGAGGGAGTAGTGTTTGTGGACATTCGATTTGAATTTTCCTACATTGAGGAGGGAGAAGGTTTTATTCCCTCTTTTTTTTCTTAAAAGAGAAGCAACTTTTCAGGCAGAAATGCCTATTTAATCAGAACCACGCTACATTTATTAGTAAGGAATAAGGAATAGAGAAGAGATAAGACAGATGATGCAAGTAGAAGGATAGTTACATAACCTTTAAGCTGTTATTTTTGTAGTGAAAACAACCACTACCTAGATTAATAGGCTAAGTACACTGCCCACTAGCCTAACATTTCTAAAAGGGCCATGTTATCGGAAATGAACTGTCGTATAGGACAGCACAGCGACCAGTAACTATCCCTTCATCACTGAGCAGCCCCACCGATAGTCAATTTTCAGTGCTTACACTCTGATGTTTAGACCCGGTAGATGTTCCCGTGTTGAGGAATTTTAAGCCTGGTGGTGCCTTTCCGTCAATTTTTCCTTCCATTCGATGGGTCATGGTACCCGGTTGCTACTCTTCAATGAGCTTACGCTCTTCCTGTCATTTGGCTTTAAAGCATAGAAACCACAGCCAGCACGAGGTTCCAGGTACCAGAATCAAGTCTCTCGTCAGACTTCATAACTGAGGTTACTACCAGTTGAGTTCCAAACAACTCGGGACTGATGAGCCGCATCAAATTAAAACGTATCACAATCCAAATCCATTACACAGCAAATTCTTCCAGGTGTGTTATCTACTGCATGCCAAAATACTGCAGCGACCTCCCTTTTCCAGAAGAAGTGAATTTCCAAAACCATAGCTGCACGGCTAACCCACTACACCAGCCACAGAGGGACCCACAAAAAACAACAAAAGCCAACAGCAACAACGACACCGGATAACACTGCATGTTACAGCTCAAAGCTCTAAGAGGCAACAGATTTACTACCTTCAAACGGCTGCAAGCTCCTACAGAAGACTATACGAGCAAAGTGAAATACCAGCTACAAACGCCTTAACCACCGACGGAAGACAATACGAACAAACTCGATCGTTCTGCAATAAATCGTGAATCTCCCTGAAAACGCCCATATTGCTTAAGTCGGGCATACCGGGGACACTCCACAAGAAAGTGCCGCCAATCCTCGAAGTTGGCCCGGTACAGTTTGGCTTTTATAACAAAATTGTAACTGTAAATTTTGCTTAAATTTCGCGGAGTATAATTTTCCTTGGCGCTAAAAGTTCCTTATTTTGCAAAACTGTAAACAGAAAACTTTTCATTCTTTTAATGGCATCAGAGAACCGTTAGGTTCCTCAGTTCCCCATCGCACTCATTTACTTCTCTTTCCCTTTCGCGTGGTTGCGATCCGAGCAATGCATTTTGGTAACATCTAGTTTTTTCCTGTTTCTCTTTTAAAATTTCGACAAGAATTTCTAAATAATTTTTTCTTTCCTAATAAATTCAAAAATAAATGCGAACTCAAGCCGAACTAAAATTATTTATTTGTCTATAACATCAAGACGTTTAAGGGTTGAAAATAAGCTGAACATTAAAAATAGCTGCACTCATGATTATTAGAGCATCATTAACATAAAAGCACAAAGTCCTTTATTTATTGAATGCACCTCGTATACTGTACAATCTTTAGTGGCTTATCAATGAAAAGTATTTGCAAGAAACGCAAGTTACAGGTCCAGAATTAAGGAACGTTAATAAAACACATCACGAGTTTTTCATTTTCAAACAAGGAAGGCAGACAAACAAAATAATCAAAATGTGTTTGAATGCATTCAAGAGAAACGAGATTAAAAAGGCAACGGGAGAGGAAGGTAAATATGCGAACGACTTTATATACGTTTTAGCGTTAGATATTAAAGCAGTGGAAGAGGTCTGAAGAAGTCTCTTTCGGCATCAGATGAGCGGGGGGAAAAAAGTAAAATGATACAACTAAGTATTTCAGATTGGCGGTTCCAACTCTGCAACTCTGTTGTACAAATAAAAATCAAAATCACTCGTGGAAAGAGAAGACGCAGCAGAAGATAGAAGATGGAAGTGGAATGTCGAAAAAGTCTCTTTCGGCATTAAAAGAACCGGCAAGAAAATCGTAAAATGATCCAACTAAACGTTTAAGACTGACAGTTCCAGCTCTGTAACACTATCCAACAAAGAAAGATAGAAATTACTCGTGGAAAGAGAAGAAGAAGCAGAAGATTGAAGTCGAACGCGAAAAAAGTCTCTTTCGGGATCAACATAACGTACGAGAAAAAGTAAAGGATCCAGCTAAGCATTTAATATTGGCAGTTCCAACTCTGCAACACTATCCTACAAAGAAACGTAAAAATTACTCGTGAAAAAAAAAAGAAGAAGATAGAAGTGGAATGTCGAAAAAATTCGCTTTCGGCATTAAAAGAACCGGCAGGGAAAAAGTCAAACGATCCAACTAAATATTTATGATTGACAGTTCCAGCTCTGCAACACTATCCAAGAAAGAAAGATACAAATTAGTCGTGTAAAGAGAAGAAGAGGGGGAAGACACAGAAGATGATTTGTTAAATCATTCACAACTTTGAAGACAAGTCATTGCTTTTCACACGAAGCTTTTTGATTACTTTTCGTGTCTGTTTCTTAGCGATGCTCTTTCAGAGGTTAGGTTATGCGCTTTAAGCTTCAAGATTGAATAGCTGAGAATTTCTTAAACAAATTTCCATAGTGGTATGACGGTGGATCATACCACTATGGATGAATTGTAGCGTCACCCACACCCCAGGAAGCCTTCGGATATGTCTATCCTCCAGTCACTCTTGACTGCAACTCCTTGCTAAACAGTTGGGGACTATCCAGCTCCCGGTCCAGAACACTTGCAAGCTTAATAAAAAGCATACTCACTGAACCAGGACCATTCATTGTGTTCATTGTGAATTAACCGACCCACACAACTTAAACGAGGGCCGCGAAACCAAAATCACCACAATACTCCCGAAGAGCCAACCTTAATAATCAGTCAGAGAGCAGCTAAAAGACAAATAGCGGAACTCGGGGGTTTTACTGATTCCCGTGGATATATAGTGAAATTGTCCAGTTGGCTCCTGCTAGCCTTGAAGGTAACTGGGCTCCCTTTTACACCCGAAGACCCGTGTAATAACGGTGGATTTCCGTTAAAACATATAAATGTGCCCCCCGGGGGGCATCAAACCTGGATAGTGTAATTAGATTTACATCTACGCCTGACTATGTAGTCTAAATCAGATGGTGGTCAAACCACTGCATAATTTGGGACGTCATGCTTGTCCTAGGAAGCCGAAGACTAATTCTAGCAACAGGTCTTTCCTAGTTGCAACTTTAATGATTCCAGAGCAGGGCTGCAATTCATCACTTCTTGCTGAAGAGTTGGAGACTTTCCAACTCCTGTCCAGAACACATGTCAAGCATGCTCACTGGACTGGATCATTCACTTTGCGTGTCATTATCAGTGAAATGATCCTGGCCACCATAATTTTTATAAATCCCTTATGGGGCCGCAAAACCACAACCACCATATAGGGGCCATCCTCAATGATCAGTCAGAGAACTATTATAAATCTAAAGAGACAAATAATGAACTCTGCGGGTTCATTGATCCCCGTGGAAATAAAGTGGAGCTTCCAGTTGTCTCCCTGTCTGACTTCAGGGGACTGGGCTCTCTTTTTCCCCACTTGCACTGAGTCTAGATAGTGGAATATTCTATAAAGACCATATTTATATGCCCCTGGGGGGAGGCCTGTGATAGTAGACGATCTGTCATTAGGTTTTTCGTTTTTTTTTGCATTGTGCACTGGAGGTCCTGGATAATATTCAGTACAGGGTGTCCGCTGGGAAGGTATACTACTTTGATTGTTTATAACAGGGCTCTGTGAAATCAAAAGGTTACAGTTGAAAATTTTGTCTTAGTATAAGAGTTTCTTATTAGTATAAGACTTAGTATAATACTTGGTATAAGTAAAAGAATCATTTTTTTATAAGACTTGGGTCTTAGTATAAAACGATCTTTATAGTCCAGCTGCTGAGGTTGCTGGATTGTTTGGAATGCTTTCTTAAGCAGCAGTAATTCTTTCAGCCGATTTTGCAGTATGTATGTCAAAACTAATGCCTACCAAAATGGTGGCAAAAGCAAATAGTATACCTTTCCGGCGGGTTCCGGATTTTAGGAGAACACTGTTTTATATACACAACTTAAAATTTATTTATGCGTAAGAAAAAAAGTTCAAAATGTTTATGGAATTTTAACCCGCCTTCTTGCGAAAGCAAATAGTCTGTTGTCTTTTGTAAACTTGGTAGCACGTCCCACTGTGCAGTGTCTTGTAAAGATGTGTAGAAAAAGTCATATCTATTATATCACAAAATAAACATAAACTTCAGCATTTAGTTTCTAACTGAATGAGAATTATGCTTAAATTTCATTCGAACAAACGAAGAAAAATGTTCCTCTCAGAGTTTGTTACGTCTCAATACAATTCATTGCTTAAATGCTTACAGTTGATTATCTTATCTTAATGCAATTTGTTGCATAAATCGATAGCCAAGGTAAGATGAATTTAAATCATTTGAGAATTTTTAATAGCAGGCTTCAACGAAATTATTTAATTAGCTGGAACTTTTACTTAAAATCAGTTCAAGCATGCATCTCAAACATGCATCTCAAACATTTATTAATCTTGACTTCAAACTATCATTTATTTTTTACAAGTCATGCTGCTGCTGCCCAGCACGTCATGATTGTCCAAGATTTTTATTCATGAATGATAAATTAATTGAATCTATTTTTATTCTATTAAAAAATTATGGTAATTAATTTAAAAAATAAAAAAAAAATAAAAAGAGAAAAAAAATTGAAACTTGAATAAAAAAAAAATAAATAAAAAAATTAAATAAAATAAAATTGCAAAATATTAAATTGCATGAATTATAGTCAGTCGACTATACAGTCGGCAAATACACAAATAAAAAAATAAAACAAAAACGGTTTTTTTTAATAAACTGGTAGTAGAGCGGTGTTTGTGTTTTGTTTTTGTTGTTGTTTTCTGCTTTAATATTTTGTGTAATGAATTGAAAACAAAGCAACAACAATAACACAAACAAGAAATAATAAATAAATTGTTTGCTTGACGTCAAATATCAACTTGTCTGTCAGTTAAACTCTCTAATAATTTGGATTGCATTTTTGTGGCATAATATTCATAAATTAAATGAATTGTTAATTTATTACATACAGTGCGTCACATTGATAGTCGAACAAATCATTGCACCTGCAAAAAAGAAAGCTTTAACCGAGAGATAAGATATTTATAGTTCGCAAAATACAAAATGACTCATTCATCTCTGCTTCCAGACATGCCGCAATGGCTAAAATCAATTTTAGAAAGGAAGTACATGCGGAAAAAATACGATTGGTTTCAACGACACCCATCATTCAGAGTCCAAAATAGAAAGGATCGCTTGGATTTTAAGCAAAAGCCCATATACATACATATATCTCAATTAATCGAATAAGCTTTAGTCAACTAATATTTATCTAATAAGGATTAATCGAATTAAATTTAAACGAAGAAAACTTTAATCGAATAAAGAATAATCGAATAAAGTTTAATCGATTAAGATTTATTCAAATATAATTTAATCGAATAAGGATTAATCAAATAAAATTTAATCAAATAAGGTTTAATCGATTAAGATTTAATCGAATAAAGTTTAATCGAATAATGTTTAATAGCAAGCGCCGTAAGATAAAGTTCAATTCAATACTGTTTAATTGAAAAGCTTTAATCGAGTAGTGTTTAATCGATTAAAATTTATTCGAATAAAATTTAATCGTACAACTTTTAATCAAATAAAATTTAATCAACTAAGGTCTAATTGAATAATGTTTATTCGAATAAACTTTAATCGAATAAAATTGAGTCGAAAAAAGTTTAATCGAATAAGTTAACCAAACTCAAGAATAAAAAGTACAAGCTCTTTCAGATATACCGAATAAGGTTTCATCAAATTAGCTTTAATCTAACAAGGTTTAATCGAATAAGCTTTAATAGAAGGATCCGTAATGTCAGATTTAATCGAAGAAGGTTTAATCGAACAAGACTTAATCGAAAAGCTTTAGTGGAGTAATGTTTAATCGAATAAGATTTAGTCGAAAGGTTTAATCAAATAAGTTAACCAAACTCAACAATAAAAAGAAACAGCTCTTTAAGATATAACGAATAATGTTTCATCGAATAAATTTTCATCAAACAAGGTTTAATCGAATAAGGTTTATTAGAAGAAATAATGGTAAATCGAACAGCTTTAATGGAATAATGTTTAATCGAAAAAGATTTAATCAAATTAGGTTAAACCGAATAAGATTTCGTCGAAAAAACTTTTAATCGAATAAGTTAACCCAACTCAAGAATAAAAAGAACAAGCTCTTTAAGATACACCGAATAAAGTTTCGTCGAATAAACTTTAATCAAACAAGATTTAATCGAATAAGAATTAATAAAAGGTTTCGTAAGGTAAGATTTAATCGAATAAGGTTTAATTGAAAGCTTTAATCAAGTAAAATCGAATCGAATAAGATTTAATAAAATATGATTTAATCGAATAAGGTTTAATCAAAAAAGGTCTAATCGAATATGGATTAATTGGTAAAATTTAGTCGAATAACATTTAGTCAAGTAAGGATTAATTGAATAAGATTTTTTCGAAAAGCTTTAGTCGAGTAAGGTTTAATCGAATAAGATTAAATCAAATAAGGTATAATCGAATATAGATTAATAGAATGAGGTATATTTGAATGCGATTTAATCGAAAAGCTTTAATCGCCTAATGTTTAATCGAATAAGATTTAGTAAAATAAGGTTTAATCGAATAAGGTTTAATCAAATAAGGTTTAATCAAATAGGATTTAGTCGAATAAGGTTTAATCAAATAAAATATAATCGAATAAGCTTTAATGGAAAAAAATTAAACGTATATGGTTTACTCGAATAAGTCTTAATCGAATTAGGTTTAATCGAATAAAATTTAATCGAATAAGAAAAAATCGAACAAGGATTAATCAAATAAGAATTAATCAAATAAGAATTAATCGAATAAGGTTTAATCGTCAGGTAAGATTTAATCGAATAAAGTTTAATCGAAATGCTTATATCGAGTAATGTTTAATCGAATAAGATTTAATCAAACAAGGTTTAATCGAATAAGGGTTAATCAAAACAGGTATAATCGAATATTGTTGATCAAATGAGATTTAATCAAATAGGATTTAGTCGAATAAAGTTTAATCGAATAAAATATAATCGAATAAGCTTTAATGGAAAAAAGTTTAATTCAATAGAGTTTAATCGAATAACCCTGACTCGAATTAGGTTTAATCGAATAAAATTTAATCGAATAAGCTTTAATGGATAAAAAATTAATCGAATACGGTTTAATCGAAAAAAATATAATCGAATAAGCTTTAATGGAAAAAGGTTTAATCGAATAGGATTTAATTGAATAACCCTGAATCGAATTAGGTTTAATCGAATAAAATTTAATCGAATAAGAAAAAATCTAACAAGCAAAAATCAACTAAGGATTAATCGAATAAGGTTTAATCGTCAGGTAAGATTTAATCGAATAAAGTTTAATCGAAATGCTTTAATCGAGTAATGTTTAATCGAATAAGATTTAATCAAATAAGGTTTAATCGAATAAGGGTTAATCAAAACAGGTATAATCGAATATTGTTGATCAAATGAGCTTTAATCAAATAGGATTTAATCGAATAAGGTTTAATCGAATAAAATATAATCGAATAAGCTTTAATGGAAAAAAATTAAACGAATATGGTTTACTCGAATAAGTCTTAATCGATTTAAGTTTAATCGAATAAAATTTAATCGAATAAGAAATAATCGAACAAGCATTAATCAACTAAGGATTAATCGAATATGGTTTAATCGTTAGGTAAGATTTAATCGAATAAAGTTTAATCGAAATACTTTAATCGAATAATGTTTAATCGAATAAGATTTAGTACAATAAGGTTCAATCGAATAAGGGTTAATCAAAACAGGTATAATCGAATATTGTTGATCAAATGAGGTTTAATCAAATAGGATTTAGTCGAATAAGGTTTAATCGAATAAAATATAATCGAATAAGCTTTAATGGAAAAAGGTTTAATCGAATAGGATTTAATCGAATAACCCTAAATCGAATTAGATTTAATAGAATAAAATTTAATCGAATAAGAAAAAATCGAACAAGCATTAATCAACTAAGGATTAATCGAATAAGGTTTAATCGTCAGTTAAATTTTAATCGAATAAAGTTTAACCGAAATGCTTTAATCGAGTTATGTTTAGTCGAATAAGATTTAATCAAAAAAGGTTTAATCGAATAAGGGTTATTAAAATAAGACATTATCGAATATTGTTGATCAAATGAGATTTAATCAAATAGGATTTAGTCGAATAAGGTTTCATCGAATAAAATATAATCGAATAAGCTTTAATGGAAAAAAGTTTAATCGAATAGAGTTTAATCGAATAACCCTGAATCGAATTAGGTTTAATCGAATAAAATTTAATCGAATAAGCTTTAATGGATAAATAATTAATCGAATACGGTTTAATCGATTAAGCCTTAATCGAGTTAGGTTTAATCGAATAAAATTCAATTGAGTAAGGAAAAATCGAACAAGCTTCAATAAAATAAGCAATAATCGAACAAGGTTTAATCGAATAAGCCTTAATTGAATTGGGTGTAATCGACCAAGATTTAATCGAATAAGAAATAAACGAATAAACTTTAATCGAATAAGGCTTATATTTTGGATTTTCCTAACAAGATTTTGCCATCTTACAAGTTCTTTTTACGAATGAAAGCAAATTTAATTTTTTCGGTTTCGATATTAGCGGCCGGGGTTACGTGTGGCGTAAATACAATGAAGAACTTTTGCACAAAAACATTGGGAACATTGTGAAGCATGGTGGCTTATCAGTGTTGGTGTGAGGCTGCATGACGACTTAAGATGCCGGAAACCTTCACTTTATAAGTCTCAACTTGGGTATTTCTGATAATTTTAAGTTTTATCAAAACGACACCGATAGTCAAGAACTGGCTGCTTTACAACTGCCCTAAGGTTCTTAAAAAGACCTGCACAAGACAGTTTCCCGCCTTTTGATGTGGGCCACTATAGGTTCGTACGTTCGCTGGACATTGTATAACAGCTTCGAAGGAAGCTGGAGGAAGGTCTGTAATCGATAGGTGTTAATTTGTGTTAAGAATCGCTGTGCCTCTCTCTCTCTTTATCTTTCTCTCTTTCTCTCTCTCTCTCTTACTATTATTTTCCAATGTGCTCTTTCTTATCTTTTTTATACTCTTCAATTTCAATAAACGTCTTTAGCAAACTTTATTTTTTTACTTTATTTATTCGTTTTATTATTCGACTTTTATTCAACCAAATAAAACAATCGATTAATTTTGTTTTGTTTGAGGGTGCAAATGTCTGTTATATTTTTATTTCCCTTTTTTTAGTTGATTTATAATAGCTGGCGTTAGAAAACGTCTGTTTTGCTGTTAAACATGTTTATGAGTCGCATGATTCGATGATAAAGTGTTAAAACCAAAACCATATTAACGATTACATGATTCACAAAAAATTAACAACCATGACCGACTAAATTTATTCTTGTTATTAAAATCATTCTATAGGTTCAAGCCCAGCAGTCAATCACCCTTAACGTGAACAGTTTTTCATTCGAAACCCTTTCTATTTGGTAACACAAATAGAGTACGAAAAGAACACTGAAGATGGCAAACAGCCGAAACCGGTTTGTTCACAAACCAAATTTGACGAGGGTCGACGGAAAACCGTACCCAAATAAAATTTGGTAACACCTTTTTTGAGGCTTTAAAGAGCAACTGACTTAAACCACAGCCACCACGTAACTCCCCGAGGGGCCTCACTAATAACCAGAAACAGGGCCGTAGCCCCACGGGAAACTACTCTCCGTGGTAGCAATGTATTTAAATCAATGGTTAGAACTTTGAGATGTCATTTTATTTCTCTTCCAGTTTCAGGTTCCTGTGCCGCCTTTAACCCACAAAAGCGCATGTCAAGATGGGGACATTTAGTTTTCTAAATTTAGACTATTAATTAATATGCAGTATGAACTTAAGCCTCATTAAAATATTTTTTTAACAACTAACGGCATATTTGTCGAAACCGTTTTATACAACAATAATACTGCTAAAATTATTTGTCAATGTCAAAGATTTAAAAAAAGATTAAAACAAAACAAACAATTAAATGTCAAAACTATTATTTATTTTAATACAAACAAAACACAAAAGTTTTTTATTTCATCTAATTATTTCTAACATTTTCTAGAAACAAAAATTAGATAAGATAATATTTTTGTCTTGATATTTATAAATGTGGACAAATATTTTCATTAAATGAATTTAGAAAATGAAGAAAAAACTATAAAAATAAAAAAAGTAATAAAAAATATTAAAAATAAAAAGTATTTCGAAATTTTTTAAATAAAATAAAAAACAAATTAATCTTATTTTTAATTAATGTGACACAGACATTATTTAATTCAAAGCCTTTAAAAAAACAAAATAATAATAACAATCTTACTCATATAAACCTAAAACAGGTTAACAAACTAAATTATAACAAGTGTTAGAATAACATACTCATTACTGATTACTAAGCACTTGAAAACCCCTTTAATAAACAATTTTAAAAATCACATATTTCAGTGTTGAAATATTAATTTTGATATTCTTATTCGATTAAACCTTATTCGAGTGAACCTTATTCGATTAAAACTTATTCGATTAAGCTTTATTCAATTAAGCATTATTCAATTAAAACATATTCGATTAAAGCTTATTCGATTAAAACTTATTCGAATAAAACTTATTCGATTAAAACTTATTCGATTGAAACTTATTCGAATAAAACTTATTCAATTAAAACTTATTCGTTCATTATTCCATTAAGTGTTATACGTATTAACCTGATGCGATTAAAAGTTATTCGATTAAATCTTATTCGATTAAACCTTTTTTAAATAAAACTTATTCAATTACAGCTTCTTCGATGAAACCTTATTCGATTAAGCCTTATTAGATTGAAATGTATTCGATTAAAGGTTATTGGATTAAACCTTACTTGATTAAACTTTACACAATTAAGCCTTATTCGATTAAAGCTTTTTACAATTAAACCATATTCCATTAAAATTTATTCGATTAAACGTTATTTGATAAAAACTTATTCGATTAACGCTTATTCGATTAAACGTTATTCGATTAAACCTAATTCGATTAAAGCTTATTTGAGTCAAACCTCTTCGATTAAACTTTGTTCAATTGATCATTATTCCTTTAAAACTCTTTCGATTAAAATTTATTCGATTAAAGCTTATTCGATTAAATCTTATTCGATAAAACTTAAACGAACAAACCTTATTCAATTAAACCTTATTCGATTAAACCTTATTCGATTAACCTTTATTCCATTGAGCCTTATTGAATAAAATCTTATTCGATTAAACCTTATTCAATCAACGCTTATTCGGTTGAACCTTATTCGATTGAACCTTATTCGATTAAGTTTTATTCGATTAAAGATTATTCCCTTAAACCTTATTCGACTAAAACTGTTTCATTTAAAGCTTATTTGATTAAACCTTATTCGATTAAAGGTTATTTCCTCAAAATAATAAATAATCCAATAAGGATTAAAGTTTATATGATTAAACCTTGTTCAATTTAGCCTTATTCGATTAAAGGTCATTCGCTTAAATATTTTTCGAATAAACCTTATTCGATTAATCGTCATTAATTAAATCTTATTCGTTTAAAGCCGTTTTATTTAAAGGTTAATCGATTAAACCTTTTTTGTTTAAAGCTTGTTTGATTAAAGTAGCCTTATTCAGTGCAGCCTTATTCGATTAAACCTTATTCAACCAACGCTTATTCGATTGAACCTTATTCGATTAAACCTTATTCGATTAAAGGTTATTCCATCAAAACTTACTGAATTATACCTTATTCGATTGAAGCTGTTTCGATTAAAGCTTATTCAAATAAATCTTATTCGATTAAACCTCATTAATTAAATCTTATTCGATTGAAGCTGTTCGATTAGAGCTTACTCGATTATACCTTATTGGATTAAAGCTTATTTAATTAAACTCTTTTCGATGTAGCCTTATTCGATTAAACCTTATTCGATTAAAGTTTATTTGATTAAACCCTTTTCGATGTAGCCCTATTCGATTAAGCCTTACTCGACTAAACCTTATCCGATTAAAGTTTATTCGATTGAAACGTATTCATTTAAAGCTTATTCGATTAAAACTTATTCGATTAAAGGTTATTCGGTTAAACCCTTTTCAATTAAAACTTATTCGATTAAAGTTTATTTAATTGTACCTTATTCGATTAAACCTTATTTGATTAAAGGTTATTCGGTTAAACCTGATTCGATTAAGATTTATTTATTTAAAGCTTATTCGATTAAACCTTATTCAGTTAAACCTTATTCAATTAAGTCTTATGTGATTAAAGCTTATGCGATTGAAGGTTATTTCATTAAAGCTTATTGGATTGAAACTTATTCGATTGAAGCTTATTCGATTAAAGATTATTTGATTAAACCTTATTCGATTAAACCTTATGCGATCAAACCTTATTCGTTTAAACGTTATTTGATTAAGGCTTATTTGATTAAAGATTATTCGATTAAACTTTATTCGATTAAAAATTATTCGATTAAACCTTATTCGATTAAAGGTTATTTTGTTAAAGCTTTTTCGATTAAATCTTATTCGACTATACACACAAATAACTGATGTTCTGACAGATAAAACTTGCCGCTAAATTGACGAGATGAGCGCTGCTGTATTGCAAAATATATACTTCAAAATTTTATGAAAAAAGCGGGCGTCTTCCGACTAGTTAGACGTTGACATTTGCCTGACATTATAGTTTATTATTAATTTCCCTATTTCTACTTTATATTGCCATCAATAAACCTGAAGTTGTCAAAAAATAGTGTGTGATTTAAGCTAATTCCCCTTCTAACTTCAAATTTGCCCTGTTTCTTCTAAAGACAGTCAACTCGAAATTGTTTCCATTTTCACTGTTTATTAGAAATAGAAATAGATGCACAATGGAGATATCTGGCCGCTATAAAAATTTTACAACATTTTTTCTGCTTTTTTCGCTAAAAACAGACAATTGCATTCCTCTGCTTGATGTAAAAACTGCGTTAAGAAAAATATAGTTTCTTGCCTGTTTTAAATATTTGTAAATTATTAAGGTGACTGTCTAGTTATTTTTAAATAATATTTTTTAAAGAAATTGCTCATCAACAATTTTAAAATTGTTATCATCTGTAGTTCTATTATTAACAAAAATTGCTCACAAAAAATATGTTCCAAAATACTCTTTTTTCAATTTAGCTCAAGCAAAAAGAAGGGTAAAATTTAGATACCAACCGAATGAAGACAATAAAAAATGTAAAAAATATAAAAGAAACCAACTTCAGCCAGATATAAAATTGTAATTAATTTTTAAAAATAGTTTAAATAAATAATAATTTTAAAATCTGTTTTTGCTATTTCGTTGAAGGGAGCCTCAAAATAAACATGTTTTGCTTAAAGCTGTTGCTGCTGCTGCTTAAGAGAGTGAGAAATATTTATTTATTTAATTGTCTAATGAAATTTGAAATGAAAAAAATGTGGTAAAAACTAAATGACTTGAGAAATGGATGTGCACTGACACCCTGTGGCAACTTAAGCCAAAACAAACAAATAAAAAACACAAAAATTCTTAAATAAACCAACAACAATAACAAACAAAAAAATTCTACACAAATAAATAATTTACTTGAATTACCGTTGGAAAAAAATATAATAATTGTATACATAAATACAGACATATACACACATACGTGCAAATGTAGGTAACACACATGCATTAGAACAATTTGTTGAATTTCCATTTCTTTATATCAATTAATTACAACAGTGCGAGGCATTATTCAAATTCCATTGTTTATGCATTAATTAATTAATTGGTTGCATATCCTTTTTGATTTTCTACAGCTCTTTGTCCTCTTGGAATAAATTCCACTATTTTTTTGCACACAACAGGCTCCATTCCTCCTGTAATGTAGCCTTAAGTTTTTGCCACAAGTGCTTGATTATTTTTATATCTGAGGTATTGCGATGGATTTAGAACAGTTATAAAACAACCAGTTCTTTACCATCAATGATGTCCGCTTGGGGTCGTTGTCTTGATGAAACAAACTTATCACCAATATCCAACTTGCGCGCACTTTTCTCAACTTTAGTTTTTAAAATGTCAAGACACATGCTGTCCTTTACGACACCTTCTTTCAAGTGAAGGTTTCAAACACCTGAAGCCTTCGTGCAGCTCCACACCATCACCGATAAGCCACCACAATTCACTAATTTCGTAGTATTTTTGTACAAAAATGATTGATTATGTTCACACACCACCCCCCAAAAATTAAGTTTGCTTTCAGCTGTAACAATAACCAGTAAGATGTTAAAATGTTGATAGGAAAAGCCAACATATCATGGCATATAAATTTTACCGTGTTCCACAACATACTCGATTAAATCTTATTCGATTAAATCTTAATCGAATAAATCTTATTCGATTAAAACTTTTGCAATTAAATCTTATTCGATTAAATATTATTCGATTACTTCTTATTTGATTAAATCTTATTCGATTAAACCTTATTCGGTTAAATCTTATTCGATTAAACCTTTTTTAATTAGATATTATTCGATTAAACTATATTCGATTACAACTTATTCGATTAAATCTTATTCGATTAAAACTTATTCGGTTAAATCATATTCGATGAAGCCTTTTGCAATTATATCTCATTCGATTAAACTATATTCGATTTAATCTTATTCGATTAAACCTTATTCGATTAAGTCTTATTCGATTAAACATTTTGCAATTAAACCCTATTCGATTAAACATTATTCGATTAAAACTTATACGATTAAATCTCATTCGGTCAAACCCTAATCGATTAAATCTTATTCGATTAAACCTTTTGCAATTAAATTTTATTCGATTAATCTATATTCGATTAAATCTTTTTCGATTAAGACTTGTACATTAAATCTTATTCGAAAAAATCTTAGTCAGTCACATTTTATTCTATTAAGCCTTATGCGAATAAGGTTTTTCGACCAAACCTTACACGTTTAAATCTTATACGGTTAAACATTATTCGATTAATCGAATCGATTAAAAATTTTTGCGATTAAACCTTCTTCGACTAATCGAATCGATTAAAACTATTTCTATTAAACTTTATGCGTTTAAAATTCATTCGACTAAACCTTTGCGCATTAAATCTTATTCGATTAAACTTTAGTCAATCACATTCTATTCTATTAAACCTTATGCGATTGAACCTTATTCTATTAAAACTTATTCGTATAAATCTCATTCGATTAAACTTTTTGCAATTAAGCCTTATTTAATTAAACTTTATTCGATCAAAGATTATTCGATTAAAAATTTTTCAATTTACCCTTATTCGATTAAATATTATTCAATTAAATTTTATTCGATTAAACCTTTGTACATTAAATCTTATTCCATTTAACTTTATTCAATCACATTTTATTCGACTAAATCATATGCCATTAAACTTTCTTCGATTAAGCCTTATTCGGTATACTGGCCACTCGTTTAAATTTTATACCATTAAATCTTATTCGATTAAAACTTATTCGACGAAAACGTATACGATTAAATCTTATTAATCGTTTAAACTTTATTCGATTAAGTTTTATTCAAGAAAATCTTACTTCTTTAAATCTGAAGCCTTATTCGATTAAACCTTTTTTCGACTATGTCTTATTCGATTTAACCTCATTTGATTAAATCTTATTCGATTAAACCTTTGTACATTAAAGCTTTTAGATTAAACCTTATTCTTACGGATCTGCAATGTAAGGTTTAATCGAATAAGGTTTAATCAAATAAGATCCAATCGAATGCGGATTAGTCGAATGTGGTTTAATCGAATGAGCTTTTCTCAAATAGGGCCTAATCAAATGCGGATTAATCGAAAAGGTTTAGTCAAATAAGATTTCGTCAAATGAGGCCTCATCGAATAAGGTTTAACCAAAAAACTTTAATCGAGTATTGATTAATCAAATAAGATCTAATCGAATAGAATTTAATCAAATAAGGTTTAATCGAATAAGGTTTATTCAAATAATAATCATACCGAATATGGATCAATCGAATGCCGTTTAATCGAATGAGCTTTACTCAAATAAGGACTAATCAAATGCGGATTAATCGAAAAGATTTAGTCGAATAAGATTTCGTCAAATGAGGCCTAATCGAATAGCATTTAATCGAAAAGCTTTAAGCTTCAAATAAGGTTTAATCGAAAAAGGTTTAATTAAATAAGTTCTCATCGAATATGGATTAATCGAATGAAGTTTAATCGCTTTAATCGAGTAAAGTTTAATCGAATAATTTTTAATAGAAAGAGGAGTAACGTAAGGTTTAATCGAAAAGCTTTAATCGAGTAATGATTAATCGAATAAGATTTAATCGAATAAGGTTTAATTAAATAAGTTCTCATCGAATATGGATTAACCGAATGAAGTTTAATCGCTTTAATCGAGTAAAGTTTAATCGAAAAGCTTTAATCGAGTAATGTTTAATAGAGCCACTGAACTTTATAAAAGTGGCACTTGTGTCTTTAAAACTTAAAAAAAATACTCTAAAAATACCAGTGAGTTGTTTTTATTTGTTTTGCTTTGGCTGCTGGTTTGGTTTAACTGGCCGTACGGGTGGGTGTAAACAAATAGAGAACATTGCCATCCGATTTATTTATGTGTGTAACAGATCGATTGTTTTAAATAGAAACATCGAAGTTAAAACTTCCCGTTATGCTGTCAACAAATAATATTCGAGCAAGCACATAAATACTTGAACGTACACGTTTACCTCTCTGTCTCTGGCTGAGTGCGTCTCTCTCACTCTCCCTCTCTCTTTTTAATCACTTTTAGAATAGTACTCTGTGCATGTTGTTTTTTATAGTTGTTAAATGCAAAAAACAACAAACGTTTATTTACCGTTATAGATTAAGATGTATAGAGACATGTATGTACATATGTATGTATGTGTGTGTGTATTTAGCTAAGCTTTCATTATTATTTTGTTTCTGACTTTTTTATTAATTTAAATTAGAAATTTTTCATGCAGCCATAAAAAAGCACCCAAATGACGGCGAAGACTAAAACTTATCATAACAAAATAAGAAAAGTAAACAACACTGATGGAAATTCTCTCTTCTGACTCTTTTTTTATTTGCTGGCATTTATATACCATAAAATTAGGAAGGTATATGGGTGCGTGTGTGTGTTTATTTGTTTAAGATAAGATAAAAACAAACTAAAATACGTTAAATGAAACATCAATTAACGTCACATCATTTAGAGCAACCTAATAGTTGTTAAAAAAAGAACAAGCACATTATAATTAGTATTTTTTACAGGTAATTAATTATTTTTTTTAATTATCTAAATTTTAAAAATGTACAATTAAGCCAGTGGGACGACATGAATGGGAAAATGTTCTTCCAAATGGAAAACTCCGCTCTTTCTTCTATCCTCTTTCTTATTTTGCTAAATGACATTCTTTTTCAAACGTGCAACTTTCTACACTCCTTCGCAGATGGCAGCACCACTTGTCATTTGTATTCATTTAGCAATAGAACGAACCAGTTGGAGGTGAGTTCGAAAAGGCGGAACATGAATGATACGCTCAATTACGATCTCGCGACAATCTTGAAATGGAGTCGTGTAAATAGAGTCGATTTTATTGCCTGTAGGGTATTACGGAATCGGAGGCTCTTGATGTTTTTGGCATGAAAATTCAGTGTGATGTTCGATGGATTAACTAAATTTCTCAAGTTCCTACAGAAGCTTTCGGTGCCTCTAAAACGGTGTAAAAGATACTTCACTCCATCCAATCTTCGTACCATTTCTACCATCTATATCCGTCCAAAAATGGAATACAACACTCAACACTCTATTTTGGAAATGCTCGACCGTGAACAGGAGACAGCCAAGAGGCTCATTGGCGACAGTAGGGTAACAAACTCTGTTGCTTCTCTAAAGCATCCACGCAATGCGGAATGTATATCACTGTTTTATCGTTGCTACAATGGTAAGTACTCTAATGAAATTAGGGAACTTGGCCCTGTTACTCGCACGTTTTCGCGTTTAACTCGATTTTCGTTGAGAGCTGATCCATTTGCGACTGATTTGCCAGTGAATCGCACTACGCATCAGAGGGAAAATCCGTTTTTTAGCAGAATAGTTCGCATGTGGAATAAACTCCCTCTAGAGGTCTTTCCTGTCACTTTCAATGTAGGATAGTTCAAATTGAATATCCACAAACACTACTTCCTCTTTCCTCCTCCCCATAACCTAATTCTGGCACAAACAATTTTGGGTTTTTTAATGCAGTATTTGGAAATTTGGGTTTTCGTTTAAACCTAAAATTTGTTTAAACTGTTTTAATTTAACCATTAAATTGGTTTCCTCTAAGTTTCTAAGAAATTTTAATTTTGGAAATTTTGTAAAAATATTTGGGAATTTCGATAAGTTGTCTAGAGCTAACTTTTTTTTACATTTCAAATATCTGTAGTTGTTTCAAAACTAATAGGAGAGAATTTTCTAGAAGAATTGTCTTAAATTTTATTTGTTCCACAAGTTATATTTTGGGATATTTAATAGCTTATTTGGGAATCTCGGTTTTCGCTTTCTATAAATCTAAAATTTGTTTGAATTGATTTAATCTATCGATTAAATGTTTTAATCTAAATTTCATTAAAATCTTATTGCGGGATTTTTATTACAATATTTGGGAATTTCGATAACCAACTGTCTGTCTAAGCTAAAAATTTTTTAAGTTTTAAACATTTGCTGTTTTGACAAGGTATAAACAGGCTACTTAAACTTCAACCCCATTGTTAATAGGGTCTAGTGTTACCACTAACGGTGTTACCATTAATTAGTCTCTGCTTTGTCTCCGACAATTTCTACTTTTCAGTTTCACAGCTCAAACTCAGGCGACTGGTGCTGCCATTTAACTGTAGTAGCATTAAAACACGCTTTTTTATTTAACAAAACGTCAGAACACGGCATCGAGAATCTCTTCCCGTTTTTTAATTTTTCTTAAGTGATACCGAGTGAATAAAACCCTCCTCCTAAGTCAATTCGAATTTCAGGTTTTTAATAAAATTTAATGCCTTTTTTCCTAATTTGTTTAAGAAAAATTTTTCAGTTTTTAAGCAAAAATTTGTTATGCATTTTTTATCCTTTTCTAAAGATGTCCAAATATTGAAAAGAAATTATTTAAATTTATATTGCAACTTTAATAAAGTTTTCATCAGACAAAATCTTAAACATTCTCTCTCTATTGTAAAAATATTGAAGAAATTTATTGAGCAGATTTACTCTCTCACAACTCAAGAGAAATATGAAGAATGCGATAAAAGAAAACAAGAAAAAAAACTCTAAAAACATTTATGGGCACAACTTCATAAAAACTGTTATTTTTTTATATTTTATAAGTGTAAATACAAAAATATTAAATTAATAAAAAAAAATTCGCTGTATCAGCAACTAAGAAGAGGGAAAGAGAGCAGAGAACACATAAGACCACTTATTTTTTTTTTTAATTAACTTTAGTTAAAAAATTTATTAATAATAACTTTTATTTTGTGCTATAAAAAATTTAAATTAAATACACAAAAATTGCGATAAATAGAGCGAAAAAATAACCTCACTTTTTTTGTTTGATTTTAAATTAATATTTTTTATAATTAAATCCACTAAATTATTACTAAAACGATTACGAGTAAAAATCCTGCAATTTAATTAAACGAGTGAAAAAACGTCATAAACTCAATTTTAAAAAAATTGATTTAAAAGTAAAAATTTTATTTAAAAGCAAAAAAAAAGGTTTAATTAAATAAAAGTTAATCGAATAAACTTTAATCGAATAAACTTTAATCGAATAAACTTTAATCGAATAAAGTTTTCTCTAAATAAATAGTTAAATAGAATAAGGTCTAATCGAATAAAGTTTAATCGGATAAGGTTTAATCGAATAAAGTTTAATCGAATAAAGTTTTCTCTAAATAAATGGTTAAATGGAATAATGGTTAAATAATGGTTAAATCGAATAAGGTTTAATCGAATAAGGTTGAATCGAATAAAGTTTGCTCGAAAAATGTTCAGTCGAATAAGGTTAAGTCGAATTAGGTTTAATATAATACGATATAATCGAGCAAGGTCTAATCGAAGAAAGTTTAATCGTATTAGTTTTAATCGAATACGCTTTACCCGACTAAGATTTAATCGCGCAAAATTTTATCGAATAAGCTTGAATTGAATTTAATATAAAACGGTTTAATAAGATTTTATCGAATAATGTTCCATCAAATAATGTTTAGTCGAATAACGTCTGTAATCGAAAAAGGTTAATCGGATATGGTTTAATAGAATTAGGTTTAAACTAATACGATTTAATCGAATAAAATTTAATCGACTAAATTTTAATCGAATAAGATTTAATCGAATAAACTTTAATCGAATAGGGTTTAGTCGAATAAATTTTAATCGATTAAGCTTTAACTGAAAAAGTTTTAGTGAAATAAGATTCAATAAAATAAAACTTAATCGCATAAGATTTTATCGTATAAGCGTTAATCGTATAAGCGTTAATCGAAAAAGGTTTAATCGAATAAGCTTTAATCGAATAAGATTTAATCGAATAAGACTTAATCGAATAAACTTTAATCGAATAGGTTTTGGTGGAATAAATATTAATCGAACAAGCTTTAACCGAATAAAGTTTAATCGAATAAGATTCAATCGAATAAAGCTTAATCGTATAAGATTTCATGGAATAAGCTTTAAGCGAGTAAGTTTTAGTTGCATGAGATTTAATCGAATAATGTTAACGCGAATAAGGTTTATTCGAATAAGCTTTTACGAATAAGGTCTAAACGAAGAAGATTTGATCGAATACGTTTTAATCGAATAAACTTTAATCGAATAAGCTTTAATCGAATATCTTTTAATCGAATAAGATTTAATCGAATAAACATTAATCGAATAGGGTTCAGTCGAATAAGATTTAATCGAATAATACTTAATCGCATAAGTTTTAGTTTTTTTTTTTTTTTTTTTTTTAAAGAGAAGTAGCACTTCAGGCAACAATGCCTATTTAGTCAAGTCCCGTGCTACATTCTTTAGGAAAGGGATAGAGAAGAGATGAAACAGGTCGTGAAAATAGAAGAATAGTCAGAAATTAACTGTCGTATAAAACAGCACAGCAACCAGTGACCATGTCTTCATCACTGAGCAGCCGCACCGACAGTCAATTTTTTAATTTTGTAGTGAAAAAAAACCAAGGTCTTCGTTGGGAATCGAAGCCACAACCGCCAGACTGACAAGCTAGTACACTACCTCTTAGCCTACAGGGACACCTGCGCATAAGATTAAATCGAATAATGTTAAAGCGAATAAGGTTTAATCGAATAAGCTTTAACCGAATAAGATTTCAGCGAATAAGATTTCAGCAAATAAGATTTCAGCGAAAAAGGTTTAATCGAATAAGCTTTTACGAATAAAGTCTGATCGAAAGAGTTTTAATCGAATAAACTTTAATCGAATAAGCTTTAATCGAATAAGTTTTAATAAAATAAGATTTAATCGAATAAACTTTAATCGAATAGGGTTTAGTCAAATAAATTTTAATCGAATAAGCTTTAACTGAATAAATTTTAGTGGAATAAGATTCAATAGAATAAAACTTAAACGCATAAGATTTTATCGTATAAGCGTTAATCGAATAAGGTTTAATCGAATAAGCTTTAGTCGAATAGGGTTTAGTCGAATGAATTTAAATCGAATAAAACTTAATTGCATAAGATTTTATCGAATAAACTTTAATCGAATAAGATTTAATCGAATAAAATTTAATCGAATAAACTTTAATCGAATAAACTTTGATCGAATGAGGTTTAATCAAATAAGATTTAGTCGAATAAGATTTAATCGAATAAAACTTAATCGCAAAAGATTTTATCGAATAAAATTTACTCAAATAACGTTTAGTCGAATAAGATTTGATCGAATAAAGTTTAATTAAATAAATTTTAGTTGCATACGATTTAATCGAATAAACGAATAAGATTGCAGCGAATAAGGTTTAATCGATTAAGATTTCAACGAATAAGATTAAAGCGAATAAGATCGAGCAAAGTAAAAGATTCCAATTTATTGAAAATTTCTATGTCTTCAGTCAACAGTTACCAGGCGTCAGTCAAAAATGAAAAAGATAATTATTTCAGAGTGTCTGCGAGGGATAACAGATAAAGAAGAAGGAAAAACAGAGCAAGGCCAAGAAATATTTGAAAGAGGCCACCCACAGCAGTGAAGTATAACAAAATCAATATTAGATTAGTCCAGCTAAAGAGTATCTCTAGTCCATTAGAAGTTTTCTAAAGTCGGTGTAAACAAAAACAATAAATTTAAAGGCAAAAAAACTATCGTTAAAAATTTGAATATTTTATGAAAATTTATTTATTTTATTTTAATTATAAATATAATAATAATTTGCTTTTTAAAAATCATTTTCAAGCACAAAGAAACAATGAGGAATTATATAATTTTTAGGAAAAGTTTTTAATTTTTTTTTTGTTTTTTTTTTTGTTTTGTTTTGTTTTGCGTGTTGAGCAACGAAGCACGTTTTTCAAATTGTTGTTGTATTTGTATTTACAAAAGTATTTGCTTAACAAAAGTTATTGTAGTTTTCAAAGAAATACTTAGAGATTTAAACTAAATAAAAATAATCAAATATTATTAATAATAAAAAAAGAAAAAAAAATTGATAAACTTAAGGTGTAAAGAAGCAAAAGAAAAAGTTACAAAAAAGAATTCAAAGAATAAAAATATTTGAAAAAATATTAAAAATAAAATTAAAAAGAGATTTTTTTTCGCATTTTTGCATTAATTTGTTTTGGTTTTTGCTTTTGATTTTGTTTTTGTATTTGTTTTTGTGTTTGTGTTTTAGTTCTCTTAGAAACTAGGACTAGAAATTTATACATTTTTAGTGTCTAGAGTTAGAAAGTTGGCTGCCGCCTTACCTACCTTTTTTGAACGTTTGCTGGTTAAATGCTGATTGGCCAGCATATCGGTGATGTCTTGACAGTCTTCGGGTTGCTCTGGTATACAGAAGGCTGTGTTGTTAATGTTATCTTCATCGCCGCTAACGGAACAAGTGGAACAATCGGAACTTTTTCTCTCCAATTGCTGGCGTACACCATTGACTAAGCACTCGGCACCATCTAAGGCAGAAATTGTGGAGCCACAATAGTAAAGGTTGCTGCAAGAGGAAGAGGCACTTATATCGGAACTGTTGTCAAGGGCATCTTTTTCATTGCCGGAATTTTCCAAAGAGGAACGACGTCGTCGCAAACGTTGAGCACGAAAATATTCAATTTCTTCCAGCGTTATGCCGCATGTTATGTCATCGGAATAGTCGGAAACGACCACTGAGGGTGTACGTACAAATCGAACACCTTGCATTTCGCCGGGCGGAAAATCGCTGAAACAGGACTGAGATGATTCACGTCTCGAACTGAATCCTGAACGTGGATCTTCCGGTATTTCTATAACCCTTTCCTCCAGCAATACTTTCGAAGGTATTTGATTTTGTTGCAAATTAACTAAATGCGGTGGTAGCGTTGGTGTTTCGATTGTTGGTGAATCGGGTAGCAGGGTAGGTTCAGCTAATGGCAATAAAGCGGGTCTTAATGGCAAATCAGTTACTGTTAAGGTCATTCTTCTTTTTTGTTGGTGCAGTTGCTGCTGCTGTTGCTGCTCTATTATATCCATGGGTTCATCAACCTCCAAGCCCAGGGCCGAATCACTGCTAGCAGATCTGGCCACCTTATCCTTCGGCTTGTTAGCTGGTATCCTTTGGATGGCTGTATTCGTTGTACGTATAGAGTCGTTGTCATCATCATCCGAGGAATAGGGACTCTGTCCTATATTACAGCCCTCGTCGGACAAGGGACTTTGTCTCTCTGCCCTGGCTACCACTTTGCAGGACTTGGCCTCTGTTGCTTTGTTATTTGTTTGCGGCAAAATCATTGTGTCTTTTAAATCAAACTTTTTCGCCAGCTCTTTTACGCGAGGAAACAGGGTGTTGTGAAAACTTTTTGCAACACTTTTCAATGACGTTTGCTGTTTCTTTTGCAAATCCAATTTTCTTAAGGCCACCAATGACACCGTTATACTTTCTCCTGGCTGTGACTGTGACTGCTGCTGCGGTTGCCGGAGTTTGTTACAGTCCCTGGGTATTCTCAACTTTAAATTATGCTTGTTTTTCAATATTCTTTTGTTAAGCGTTTGATTGCTTAATTTCAATTTCACTATATTTGTTGTTGCTGCTGTTGCTGATGTTGTTGTTGTTGTTGTATTATTAAAGCCTTTATTTAAATCTTTAAAAAATTCTTTCTTTAGCCACGCTTTACGTTCAGCTAAAGTTTGAAATTTCAGCTCACTAACTGTCTCGTAATCCTTTTGTGGGTGTTTATCGCTTAAGCTATTAAATGCCAGTAGCTCACATTTATAATTGTGCTCTTTAGCGTTAAATGTTTCCTGATCTACAGCTCTTTGATAACTGTCGTTTCGAGGAATGATTGTTATGTTTTTATGCCTGCTACGACGTTTGTCAAAATTTTGTAAAAATAATGATGATGGTGGTTTAACCGTTATTAGACTCTCTCCCTTAGCCTCTTCTCTCATAAATTGTTCTTGCTGTTGTTGTTGTTTAGTTATTAATTCAACAATTGTTGTTGTTGTTGTCTTAGTTGTTGTTTCGTTAACTAATGATAAGTTCTCTCTGCTTAGTTCGTTTAAATTCGTTATTTTATAACTTTGCTCCGCCGATAACGAACAATTTCTATAGTAGTATTTGTTGTTGTCGCTATCGTTGTCGTTGTTGTTATGAAAATCGTTAACAACCAGCTCATCATAAGCAATTGTATTTCCACCTTTGCTAAAATTGTACGTGTACTTAGTCAATATTTCTGTGCCCGTGTTTGCGCCACTTGTTGTCGTTATTTTTCCACAGTCGTCTGTTGTTGTTGTTTTTGTTGTTTTTATTGTTTTATCATTTTGTTTATTATGGCCTAAGCCGGAGATCGTCGATTTGCCAACGCCGTTTATCATTTTACCGATTAGATTACATGTTCTGTTTGACGCCTTTATTGAAGTGTTGCTCTTATCGTTCTTGTTGTTGTTATTGTTTTTATTTTTTAGCAAAAAATTTCTATTATAACGCATTGTTAAATTTTCCCTTAATTTATATTTTTGTTTGTTGTTGTTGCTGTCGCTGCTTTTGCAAGGTTATTGACTTTTTTTCTTCTTTTAATCTTCTCTTTTTTGTATAATTTTTTCTTAATTTTTCTTAATTTTATTATTCACATTTCTGTCCCCTTTAACGTCGTCTTAGTTATGAAAATTCTAAAAATTTTTATAAAAAATTTTAAAGGTCATTTAGAACAAATATTGGTGGGGGGTGAAAGTTATTTCCTAAAATAATTCTTATAGTAACAGTAATCTTCTATGATTTTTTATTCTCTTCTTGCTCAATTACAAGGTTTAAGATCTTATTCGCGAGCAGCCCTCCAAATCAATTCAAATCCATACCCCAAACGTAGTGCAGAAGACATTTTTTACACACTAGCAACATTGATGTACATTCGGCTATTAGTATAAAACTGGCATAAAACATCTGTTCTATTCTAGATAAAAATCAATAATCCAAATAAAAAACGATGTTGTTACGAAGAACTTGGACTATAATATGATGCGTTAACCGAAATTATCATATAAGACTTTGGTCTTAGTAAAAGGCTTTGGTCTCAACATTAGACTTATGTGATGTCATTACGAATTAAGTCTCAAACGAGTTTTAGTTTTCCTGTTGATTAAGCCTTTGCATATATACATTTATTTATAATATTTCCCTCTTTATAATGCCTTAGTATAAAACTTTCTTCTTAGTATGAGACTTTCTTCACAGTATACAACTTTCGTTTTAAAATAAAATTTTCCTCTTAGTATTAGATTTTATTCTATTATAAGACTTTTGTGTTAGTATAAGACTATCGAAGTAGTATAAGACTTTTACCAAAGTCTAAGACTTCGTTTTATCATACGACTTTCGTCTTAGTATACAACTCGGATCTTAGTATAATATTTTCGTTTTACCATACAACTTCAGTCTAACTATAAGACTTTCCTCTTATTATTAACTTTTGCCTTAGTATAAAACCTTAGTATATGACCTGCGTTGTACTATAAGACTTTTTTTGACGTAGTGTAAAACTTTTGCCAAAGTTTGACTTCGTTTTATCGTAAAACTTTCGTCTTAGTATACAACTTCGATCTTAGTATAATATGGTCCTTTTACCATACAATTATAGTCTCATTATAAGACTTTCCTCTTATCATTAACTGTTGCCTTAGTATAAGAAGTTTATCTTAGTATAAGACCTTCGTTGAGCTATAAAACTTTCGTTGAGCTATAATACATTTGATGTAGTGTAAAACTTTCGTCTTAGTATACAACTTTTGCTTAGTACTTAATAGTACTTGCCTCAGTATAAAATTGCCGTTATAGTACAAGTTTGGTTTAACATAAAAGTTTAGTTTAATATAAGATCTACGCCTTAGTATTAGACTTTGGTTGTTGTATAAAATTTTCGTCTTAGCGTAAGACGTTTGTCTTAGTATAAGACTTTCCTTTTGGTATAAAACTTTCGTCCTTTGCTATAAGATCTTTTTGTAATATAACACTTTCGCCTTATAATGGCCTTTCGTTGCAGTGTAATACTTTTGTCTTGTTGTATAAGACATTCATCTTAGTATAAAGCTCTCGCCTTAGTATAATATTTCCATCTTAGTATAAAACTTTCGTTATAGTAAGACGACATTCAGTTTAGTATAAGACTTTTTTTGTTGTAAAACACTTTCGTCTTAGCATGGACTTTCGTTGTAATGTAAGACTTTCGTCGAAATATAAGACGTTTGCTGTTGTATAAGACTTTCGCCTTAGTATAATACTTCTGTCTTAGTATAAAACTTTCGTCATAGCATAAGACCTTCGTCTTATTAAAAGACTTTCATGACTTTCGCCTTAGTATAAGACTTTAATTTAATTTAAAAGACTTTCGCATTACCATAACAGTTTCGTCTTAGTATTAGACTTTTGTTGTTTTGTAACACTTTCTTATCGTTTGCCTTTCGTCCTAATATTTTATTTTTATTGTTAGTATAAAACTTTCATGTTAGTATAAAACTTTTGTTGTAGTATAAAGCTTTCCTCTTAGAATGACACTTTCGTTGTAGTGTAAGACTTTCGTCGAGATATAAGACTTTTGCTGTATTAAGTCGGTTTAGTATAAGACTTTCGCCTGAGTATTAGAGTATCTTTCATTATAGTGTAAGACTCGTCAAAGTATAATGTTTTCGACTTAGTATGAGACTTTCATCTTGTTGTAACACTTTTATACTAAAATAAGAAGAAACTTTTAGTATAAAACTTTCGTCTTAGTATAAAACTTTTGTTGCAGTATAACGCTTTCGTTTTAGTATTACACTTTTGTTGTAGTGTAAGATTTTCGCCTAAATATAAGGCATTTTCTGTAGTAAGTCTTTCGGCTTAGTATAAAACTTTCGCCTTTGTATTAGAATTGCTTTCATTGTAGTATAAGACACGTCGAAGCATAATGCTTTCGACTTACTATGAAACTTTCGTCTTAGCGTAACAGTTTTGTATTAATATAAGAGAAAACTCTTTGCATAAAACTTTCGCCTTAGTATACAACTTTTGTTGCAGTATAAGACTTACGCCTTAGTATAAACCTTTCGCTGTAGTGTAAAACTTTCGTCTTGGCAAAAGACTTTCGTCTTAGTATAAGATTTTTGTTGTATAAGACTTTTATCTTAATATAAGACTTTTGCTGTAGTATAAGACTTTTGTTAAAGTATATAATTTTTCTTTCATTTAAAACTCAAACTCTCAAAATCCCTAAAGACTTAATTTTGTTTTAAAAATAAAATTTTAATTTAAGAGTTCCCGTTTTTGCATTTTAGAACTCTTTCTGTTGAATCGTAGGAGTTAGAATTTTAAAGTTTTTATACAGAGTGCATTTTATGGCTGCTATTTACTTTTTAAAAATTATATTAGACTTCGATTTAATGCCCCTTGGTATATAGTTATGTAAGAAAAGACTTTTTCTCCACCCCAACAATATGGTTGTGTAATTCACTGTAAAATATATTTTTTTTAGATTTTTTCTTTCTGTTTAACTAAATTTAGTGTGTGTTGCTCTTAGTCATTTAAAGACATGTGACGTCAAATGTTGGTTTAAACTTGATATAAAGTGTTCGTTTGCAAGAAATTGCATCAGAAAGGAGGCTTTTCGCACAGTAGGTAAATTGTCGGTGTTGGCACCCAGTCATAGTCATGATTTTCTTTAGAAATATGAAATTTATGCGGGTTAAATTTACAAATTTACAACGATTTAGCTCAATTCATTTTAATTCGAGCGGCATTTTTCATTTTATGATTTTTATTATTTTTTGTTTTTTTTTTCTTGTATTTTTTGTTGTTGGTTTCGTATCATTAAATCTCAGTTTGTATGACGTGCATAGATTTTTGTTGTATTTGCAAGTATGTAGTTTAAATTTTATTGTTGTTGTTGTTATTTATGCATTTTAGTCATGGGTGTATTTTAAATTGGTTTTACGTAAAGTTGTCATTCATTTATTGTAGACGTGCTGCTGCTACTGACATCCATATTTTGGACTTTTGAACCCAAAATTTAAGCAAAAATTAATTTTATTGTGGCGGCTATAAGTGAAGCCATTCGTTAAATCGTTCATTCGTTCATCAATCATAAATTTTATTAATAAAAATGTTTTACGTCCACGACTCAATGGCTGACGAATTTAAAATTTTCATGTGCGTAAATGAAAATTGGCTCTTACGTAGATTCTCCTCGCGCAGATTATCTGGAATGATAAGAGAAAAGCATAATAAAAGACTTTAAACAATTTAACAGCTTTTATCAAGGTGAGTATTAAATTTAAAATTATTTATGTGTATTTTTGGAAATACACTTGAAATTATTTAATTATTGTCGGTATTAGAGTCCACTACACACACACACACATTTCGACTTTTAATTCTTTGAAATTAAAGAGATTTTGACTCTTTTTTTCACAAAAAAGAGTTTGCGGCAAAAAAAAAATTTTTATCGTTTTAATTTAAATCTTTTTATAAAGCTGACGTCTACGTATACAGCGAACAAAAAAATACAGGGTGTCTGGCGGAATGGTATAGTACTTTGTTTTGCCGCCATTTTGCTAAACATTAGTGTTGACAGTTTATATTTGGCAGTCGTAAAGTCGTAGGTGTCAGTCTGGAGGTTGTGGGTTCGATTCCCATCAAAGACCTTGAAATAAAAATTGACTGTCGCTGGAGCTGCTCAGTGATGAAGGCATGGTCACTGGTCGCTGTGCTATCTTATATGACAATTAATTTCCGTAACTATCCTTCTACCTTCACCACCTGTCTCATCTCTTCGCTATCCCTAAAGAATGTAGGACAGTACTTGACTAAACAGGCATTGTTGCCTTCTCTTTCAAAAAAAAAAACGTGTGGCAAATTTATTATGGAAAAAAATATTCGGTTAACCAACGTGTTTTAATCCTTAAAACATTTTATCGAAAACAATCATCGATTACTGTTACGATTAAAAAGTTAAGCGAAACAACGTGGCAACAAAATGCACTATTTATCATGTAGTGAATGATTTCGAAGAAAGAGGGGTTCTGTAGGTAATAGGCCCAACCATTGACCACAAAGTACTGCAAGATCGGCGAAGAATATTACTGCTTCTCAAGAAAGTGTTCAAAACCATCCATCAAC
Organism: Trichopoda pennipes; assembly: GCA_030448955.1. Classification (NCBI taxonomy): domain Eukaryota; kingdom Metazoa; phylum Arthropoda; class Insecta; order Diptera; family Tachinidae; genus Trichopoda; species Trichopoda pennipes. The sequence continues at coordinate 1,185,258 of JASKUP010000056.1, read as the reverse complement.
CTCAATTCGCTGCCGTGCTCAGGAGCTTGGTCTTCGGTTTCGCACAAGAATTTGGATTTGCTTCCATAGAAGAGCTTCTTTAGCAAGATCATTTAATCCGCCGTATATTTGGCAGTAGGATATGGCAACCGCGCTTTTCATGAAAAAAATTATAATGAGAAATGGCATATTTTCATTTGAATAAACAGAATATTCAGTTCTGGGGAATGAGAAACTCTCAAATTATTCAATCGTTACCTTTGCATCCATTAAAAGTGACAGTCTTCTGTGCAATTTGGTCAGGAGAAATCATTGGGCCTTACTTTTTTTAAAAGGAAAACGGCGAAACGGTAACAGTGAATGGGGAGCGATATCGTGATATGATTGAAAAATTGTTAATGCCACAACTGCATGCTTTGAGCTTCATCACCATGTGGTATCAACAAACGGTGCCACATTGCCTACAGCCAGGATTACAATAAAATTACTAAGAGTCTTCTTTTCACAAATGGTGATGTTGATTGGCCTCCACGTTTGCTTAATTTGACTGCTCCGGACTTCCTTTTGTGGGGGATGTCTGAAAAGCAAGGTTCATGCAAACAAACCAGAAACGCTTGAGCAGCTCAAACAAAATATTTATGATGAAATGAATGAAATTCGGCGTGGAATGTCTGAGAATGTAATGAAAAATGTGCTCAGAACGACTGGCATTTGTAAGGCTAACAGAGGCGGATATTTATCTGATATTGCATTCCATACTTACCCCCCGGGGGCACATATATATGGTCTTTATAGAACTTCGCCTATCTAGACACAGTGCAACTGGGGGAAAAAGGGAGCCCAGTCCCCTGAAGTCAGCAGGGGTACAACTGGAAACTCCACTTTATTTCCACGGGAATCAGTGACCCGCAGAGTTCCGTTTTTTGTCTCTTTAGGCACTTAACTGTTGTCTGGCTGATTATTGAGGTTGGCCCTTTATGGGAGTATCGTGGTGGTTGTGGTTTCGCGGCCCCATATCAGTCTATGGTTCCATGGCGGCCGGGTTCATTTCACCTTTAATAACACCTACCTGGTGAAATGTTCCCAGATCCAGTGAGCATGCTAGACATGTGTTCTGGACAGGAGTTGGAAAGTCTCCAACTCTTAAGCAGCCCTGCTCTGGAATCATCGAAGTTGCAACTAGAAAGTTCTGTTGCATAGAATTATAGCTTCGGCTTCCTAGGACGAGCATGACATTCCAAATTATGCAGTGGTTTGTTCTACCATCTGATTAAGGGTTCATGGCCAAGCACGGATGTAAATCGAATCACACAGTTGTATTCCATACTTAACTGACGACATTAAATAAAACATTTATGAATATAAGATCCACTCTCCACTCTCTTCCATTTAATCAAAAATTAGAATACCTTCCCGGCGGACCCCCTCTACTATAATGAAAATTTTATACTAAGGCCCCTAAGTCCTATACAAAAACATTTCTTATACTAAGACGAAATCTTATACTAAAAATAAACTCTTATACTAAGACGAAATTTTCATCTTTGACCTTTTGATTTAACAGAGCTCTGTTATAAACAAACAAAGTAGTGTATACCTTTCCCGACGGAGACCCTGTATTTAAATCGAAAAAATATTTAAATGAAAATTAATATTCAAATGTAACATTACACCCCACCCCTTCGTTATATAGCTGGCATATCATGGCATGTCTCCTACTTTGCGGTTGCAAATAAGAAATTCTTTGAATCGATATGACAACCTGATACATCTGGTTATTTTAGCTGTTTTTATTTCACTGGAAAACTGTTATAAAAAAACACATTTTGTTTTTGTTGTAGTTTAATGATAAACACTTGAATGTGCGTCAATTTCATGAAATACAAGTATTTGATTATCGTTGATTCTTGTTTCCAACAGTTGAGTTAAAATAAAAGCTCTACGTCAGATTAGGGTTATAATCTTCATAATCTTTAGAAAACATTTGGCTACAAAGGCTGGCGTTGTTTTATGGGAGGCTTTTGACAGCTAAACCTAAAACTCAAAGTCATGTGAAATACTGCTGACTTTAAGAAGGGCGACTTAGCTTTCCTCCTGTTGAACAAATTTCTTAGTAAAAAACTTTCGCTTTAGTATAAAACTTGCATCAACCATCTTCTTGTCACTTCCATGAGAATGTTAAGTTGGAAAAAGATATAATAATTGGATTCATCGTCAATAGCAGGAATGGAGGCTTTAGCCGTTCACTTCGTTAACTTTTTTAATTTTTAGCACAGAAACGAATAACATTGATTCAGACAAAATATAGTTCAAGAAAAATGGCAATGTATCGCAGCTCTAAGGGTTCTTAAGGCGATAAGTTGACTTCGAGAAATCTTCCTCCAATATTGTGCTATTTAATGAACTTTAATTATTGCCTAAGGAAGCACGAAAAGCTCCTGGTTTTTGCTGATAATTTAACAATTGATATCTTAGAGGTGTTATGCGACACGTACGGCCCCAGCAAGGTTTGTCAATGTTATGTCTACATGAAAGCACAGAATAAGCTGCGTCAATGTTAATATCATGCATTGATATTTCTCACTCAAAAGAGAAGCGGCAGTGTGGGGGAACCCTTTGTTAAAGAGAAAGCCGTTAACATTTGAACTATTTTTAATTAGATAAAGAACTGATTTGGTTTCATACGTCACAACAAAACTGTTTCTCGTACGTAAAGTTTAACAAACAAAAATTTTAAAAATTTGTGAAGAAGTTCACAACAAAGAAGAAGAAGACAATAAAAGTTTAAAAATTTTCAAACGAATGTGAGAAACTTGTAAAAAAATATTTGTAAAATTATCTGTTTTAAAACTATACTGAAACAAACAAACGTGTCTCAATTGCAAAAACCACACTTAAACAAAGACCGACCATTAACACGTTAGAACGAACTGTGTCTGCGTTAACAAAACTGTGCTAAAAACACCTTCATATAAAATTTATTTTAAAGTTTTGCACGTTTGTACGTGTGTAAGTGTGATAGTGTGTTGTATAGGCATTTTGCAAGTCTGTTAATTAAAAGTTCAAATCCATAATTTAACCCTCATTTTTTATTTTGCATAAAATAAATTAGTAAGCGAAAACTAAATGATTTATAAATGCGAGTTTATATAAAAATAAAAATTCAAATAAAAATAAAAATAAAATAAAATGTTTAATTGCGAAATCATTTAAAGTGTCAAAATATAATAAAATTAAATAAAATTCAAAAAAATAACTTTAATGACTGAAAACTAGAGTAAATAAAAAAAAATAATTTATTTATGTTGTCACTTAGCGAGATCAGAGTTAATAAATTATAAACATTCTAAAGCGTTTCTAATGTTTGTTTGCTTTGATCTTAACATTTTAACAATTCTTTGATCTCGTTAAAATTTTTATTTATTTTTTTCTTTTGTGCCAGCACTTATATTTTTAAATCTGAAAACTAGTTTTAGTTTTAAATATTTGTTTTTATTGTTGTATTTGTTGTTGTTTTTTTATTAACTACTGAATTTTAAACAATTTATCTTGAGCCAAAAGGACACACTTGTGAATGAAATGTTTACCTTTGCTTTGCAAATTGTTAAATGATTGTTGTTGTTGTTGTTGCTGTTTTTATTAATTATCGTCTGACATTAACAAATGACGTCAAGATATAAATGCTTTTTTAAATGTTGAAAGTTGTTTAAACATAAATTTTGTTACAGCAGGAAAAACAAAACCTCCTAAAAAAGATAAAAATGGCATCTCAAAGCAATTAATCAAAAAGATAAAAGAAGAGATTCATGATGCCAGTCACGTTACCCACATGAGTTCTTAAAACGTTCTCTTTTCATTTTTAGTAGTAGGAGAGTCATTTTCACTCAAACTAACAACAAGCTAAAGCAAATAATCGACTATAGTATCGAGTCAAAAAGCTATTTGCAAAACAGTGGGTAAGAAGTTGTGACTCACCCGCTTTAGACCAGACCTTGCCCCCACCGCCTTCTGGCTACATTGTGTCTTGCGGGCATTAAAATCCACTCTATTCACACAACCCCTTTCTAAGATTGTTACGAGATCGTAATTGAGCGTATCATTCATGTTCTGTCTTTTGGAACCCACCTCCAACTGCTCCGGTCTATGACTAAATGAATGCGAATAACAAATGGTGCTGTCATCTGCGGTTGAAAGTTCGACAAGGAAGGTGATTTAGAAAAATCAGAAATGGGGTAGGAGAAAGAACAGAGCCTACCGATACCCTTCATTACTCTTGAAGTCGTTTCATGAAATCCCATTTATAAAAGCTCGTAAGTGCGATTCCTGAGAAAACTCGATATAAATCTAGAAATATTATCACTCCAAATGCAACAAGTTTAGGCAGAAGTGCATCATACCGCACTCTATCAAACAGCTTGGAAATATCTAGAGCCACCACCTTACTCTCTCCGAAATGTGTGATAAGATTTACGTCAGTATCTAGCTGTGTAAGCCATAATCTGACGGTGGATCATACCACTGTGGATGAATTTCAGCGTCACCCACGTTCCAGGAAGTCTTCGGATATGTCTATCCTGCAGTCACTCCTGGTCGCAACTCCGAGAGCTCGGAGCAGACCGCAGCCTTCACTCCTTGCTAAAGAGTTGGAGACTATCTAACTTCTGGTCCAGAACGCATGAAGCTTAATAAAATTTAAGAACACCACGGCAATCATGCTCACTGAACCTGGACCATTCATTATGTTCATTGTGAATGATCCGACCCACACAACTCAAACGAGGGCCTCGAAACCACAACCACCACGTTACTCCCGAAGGGCCAACCTCAATAATCATTCAGAGAACAGCTAAAAGGCTAAAAAAACAATTAGCGGAACTCTGGGGCTTTACTGATTCCCGTGGAAGTATAGTGGTTTGCGCAGTTGTCTCCTGCTAGCCTATTAGGGGACTGGGCTCTCTTTTACCCTCGAAGACACATGTAATAACGGTGGATTTCCGTTAAAACATATAAATGTGCCCCGAAATGATGTAAGGAGTTTCACCACTGTTCCGACAGGAAAACCAGCAAGTCACCCGTAGAGTACACCCTACAAAAACCACACTGTCGGTTGCTAAGTAAGCTATTGGACTCCAGGTACCTCATAAGATATAATTAATCATTCATTCCATTACTTTAGTGCAAGTGCAGAACAAATTTCAATTGGGCGGTAGTTTTCAGGGTTGTTACTCTCACCCTTTTTGAGGATCGGCGTTACATTAGCAACCTTCCAGCACTTTGGAAATTCGCCGACATGATACAACTGCTCACAGACGCGCTAGTGTCAAAGAGCACTGTTTCAAGACCAGTGCTGGAATTCCATCCGACCTAGGAGACTTGTTGATGTTGAGATCTTCTAAAACCTCTTTTATCGGGAATAAAGAAAAAAAATGCTTTTGAAGTTGGGTAATAGCTGTGGTGAAAGAACACGACTATTTGATCAAAATGAGATTAAATCGAGATATATTAAAAGCTTACACACAGAATTTGAATGCCGTGGAGGAGTAACGCATTCAATAAAAAGTTATTAAAAAGTCAGTCAATGATTCAAATCAATGACGAAAAAAGAGTGGAATAAAAAAACGCTTTTGTACCATTTTTTCTTTAGTCGCTTTAGTTTCTTAAAAAATATCAATTCTATTTTTGCTTGAAAGCTTTAAACAAAAATTAGTAACAAATCACTTTCCGTTCAAACTAGTATCTTAGCCGCTCGTCGCTAGCCGTTCGTCGCCTGTCGCTCGTCGCTCTACCGTTTATTATAAGGCCTTGGCCTTAAACTTTGAAATTATCTGCTTCTTTTCAGCAGGCTTATTTTAAAATAACTTTCTAACATACGCCAGACACATTAGTCTTTTTTATAAATTTTAATTATTTAAATATAAATATTTTTTAATTTGTTTTATAATCAAACAATTTGACGTCACTTCCTTAAGAAATTGAGAATCAAACTGCCAAATTATTATCACTGAAGTATTTAATTTGGAAATAAAAATTAATTTTTATTAAAATGAAAGTAGAAAAATATTATCAGTTTTGGCTTTGAATTCCAATGAAATAATAAAAAAGAAGAAGGGCTTAACTCGGCTGTGTCGCCTTTTATATGCTCTTTGTCAGGGAAAATAAGTAAAAATTTCTCACTTTCTATGGTTTACAACTTCGTATAGGAAGCATTAATTATTTAATTAAATTTATGATTTTTGTTTTTAATATTTAATTTTTAATTGTTTGTGCAATTATTATTTGAGCCGCTCAGAAGCCAAGACGGTTAAGTCCATTTTTTGATATTTTCTGATTTGTCGAAAATTTGATGAAATAAATAAATGTATGCGACGTACAAGAAAAAGGTGTCGCATACCGCATCACCTCTTTCCACAACAAGTTATTTCAAATAATGGTGATGTTGATTGGCCTCTACGGCCCCCTCATTTAACTGCTTCAGATATATTTTTGTGTTGATATGAATTATCATAAAACAATATGATTGAAGAGATTTTGTTATAAAAATATTTATGGCAGATTTTATAAAATAAAAATAGCTGATGAAATTTCTTTAAACAAAATATAAGAGATCGAATTTTAAAAAAAAAATTTTGGCTTATGAAATTTAAAAAAAAATCTGACTCCTGAGTGTTTGATTAAAAAAAAGGAATTCCGACTGATGAAATATTTTACTAAAACAAATTATATTTTTTAAACAATTATGACTTATTAAAATTTAAATTAAAAGATTTTTTAAATTATGAAAACTATTTTAAAGAAAAAATATATAAAAAGTTTATTATTAAGCACTAGGTCATTATTTAATAAAAACTTTTTAAAAACCTTACTTTTTTGTTTAAAATAATAAATTAATTAATAAATTAAAATTAATAATACACTACATAAAAATATTAAAAAGGTCAAATAACTATAATTATTATAAAAAATTATAAAAATTTTTCGTAAAAAAATTTTATAAAATTTTTCCTTAAAAAATTAATTATAATTTTTTTTCTTCCTAAAAAAAATATTTTTAAAATCGGACTCATGAAATTTTGTTCTAAAAAAAGGATTATGACTGATGAAAATTTTTTCTAAACCAAATTATTTTTTTTAATTATGACTCATTAAAATTTTTCCCTAAAAAATTTATGACTTTTAATAAGTTTTTTCTAAAAAAAAATATGAAAATTTATTTCTAAAAAAAATAACAAAAATTTTCCCTAAAAAAATTTATAAAAAATTTCCTAAAAAAAAATTTGGCTGATGAAATTTAAAAACTAAAATCTGACTCATGATATTTTGTTCTAAAAAAATTTCTGATTCTGACTGATTAAAATTTTTTCTAAAACAAATTATTTTTTTTTTAAATTATGACTCACTAATTATGACTTTCCTAAAAAAATTTTAAATTTTTCCTAAAAAAAATTAATAAAATTTATCTAAAAAAAATATGAAAATTTTTCTAAAAAAAAATTATGAAAATTTTTCTAAAAAAATTATGAAAATCTCCCCCAAACAATATTATGAAAATTTTTTCCTAAAAAAAAATATTATGAAAATTTTTTCCTAGAAAAAAATTCTGGAAATCTTTTCCTAAAAAAATATTATAAAAATTTTTTTCCTAAAAAAAAATTCTGAAAATTTTTTCCTAAACAAAAGTATAAAAATTTTTCTAAAAAAAAATATGAAAATTTTTCTAAAAAAAAATTATGAATATTTTATCCTAAACAAATTATAAAATTTTTTCCTAAAAAAATTATTAAATTTTTTCCTAAAAAAATTATAAAATTTTTTCCTAAAAAAATTATAAAATTTTTTCCTAAAAAAAATATAAAATTTTTTTACTAAAAAAATTATAAAATTTTTTCCTAAAAAAAATTATAAAATTTTTTTAAAAAAAAAATTATGAAAATTTCTCTAAAAAAATTATGAAAATTTCTCTAAAAACAAATTATGAAAATTTCTCTAAAAACAAATTAGGAAAATTTTTCTAAAAAAAAATATAAAAATTTTTTAAAAAAAAAATTTATGAAAATTTGTTTAAAAAAAGATATTAAAATTTTTCTAAAAAAAAAATTATGAAAATCTTTCCCAAACAAAATTATGAAAACTTTTCCTAAAAAACTTATAAAATTTTTCCTAAAAAAATTATAAAAATTTTTTCTAAAAAAATTATAAAAATTTTTGCAAAAAAAAATTATAAAAATTTTTCCTAAAAAAAAATTTTGACTGATGAAATTTAAAAAAAAAATTCTTACTCATGATTTTTTGTACTAAAAAAAGAATTCTGACTGATAAAAAGCTTTTCTAAACCAAATTATTTTTTGTTAAATTCTGACTCAATTAAAGATTTTTCTAAAAAAATGATAAAATTTGTTCCTAAAAAGAATTCTGTAAAATTTTTTTTTTAAAAAAAAATTTTAACAAGTTTTTCCTAAAAAAATATAAGATTTTTTCTATAAAAAATTATTAATATTTTTTCCTAAAAAGAATATTATAAAATTTTCCCTAAAGAAAATTTTGAAGATTTTTTTCCTAAAAAATTTTGGCTGATGAAATTTAAAAAGTGAAATCTGACCCATGAAATTTTGTTCTAAAAAAAGAATTCTGACTGATGAAAATTTTTGCTAAAACAAATTATTTTTTTGAAAAATTATGACACTAATAAACTTTTTTTCAACACAAAATTTATGACTCATTAAAAGTTTGTTTCTAAAAAAAAGTTATGAAAATTTTTTCCTAAAAAAAATTATAAAATTTTTCCTAAAAAAAATTATTAAAAAATTTTCCTTTAAAAAAATTCTGGAAATTTTTTCCTTTAAAAAAATTATAAAATTTTCCTAAACAAAATTCTGAAAATTTGTTCCTAAAAAAATTATAAAATTTTTTTTCTTAAAGAAGATTAATTATGAGTAATGAAATTTCCCAGTTTTCTGATTGATTTTGATTATTTCCAGCAAAATAATTGCAAAAATTAAATCTCCTCTGGTACAATCGATAGGCAAGCAAATAGTGGTAAGTATTCCGTACCCTGCCTTACATAATTAAGTTTTTTCATTACGATTGTGCTCATTGCAAATGACAGTTGTTAAATATTTATTTTGACAGTAAATTAAAACAGGAAAAATAACAAACAAACAAAAAATTATGGGTCAACCGCAGTAATTAATGCCGGTAAACAAGGTAAGTGACTTTTAAAAAAATTAATTTATAATTTTAAGTAAAAATTAAAAAAAAATATCACATTTTCGTGTTTAATTTTTAATAGAAAAAGTAATGAAAATTTGATACTCGAATACGAACACTTTTAATATTTCCTGAGGAAAGGTTTTATAACAAAAAATAATTCTGTGTATTTAAAAAAAAATTATGTAAAAAAATTGTCTTGTAGGAAGTATTGAAATAGCGCATTAACTTTAATTCTATAACAAATCTCTTTAAGCAAAATTGTTCGTTTGTGAAACATTTATGAAATATTTTTCTTTTAACATTTTAAGAGAAAATTTTTTAAAATTAAATAGTTTTTCAAAAATAATACAAATAAACATATTTTTTTCTAAGCAGATTATCTATTTTAATAACGGTAACATTATTTTTAACACTATTCTAGCAATAAAAAAATAAACAAATTGTTAGTCAAGCACAAGTTCGTGCTATGCGTGATATGATTTACGTCGGTACCTAGCGTGTGTATTTTAGTGATAAGATTTACATCTGCACCTGGCGTTAATCAGATGGTGGCCATACCACTGGGAATGAAAAGCAACATCGCCCTAGGAAGCCGAGAACTAATTTCTAGCAAAAGGTTATTCCTAGTTGCAATTTTAGCAGTTCCGAAGCAGGGTCGCAAACCACCACTCCATGCTGAAGAGTTGGAGACTATCGAACTCCTGGTCCGGAACACATGACTAGCATGCTCACTGGATCCGGATCATTCACCCGTTGGTGTTATTAAAGGTGAGATGATCCTCGCCCCTTAATCAAATTCATGAGGGCCGCGAAACAACAACCACCACGATACTCCCGAAGGGCCAACCTCAATAATCATTCAGAGAACAGCTAAAAGGCTAAAAAGACAATTAACTGTACTCTGAGGCTTACTGATTCCCGTGGAAATAACGTGGAGCTTCCCTGCCAGCCTTTAGGAGACTGGTCTCCCTTATTCCCCCGTTGACACATGTCTAGATGGTTGAGTAACCCATAAAGACAGATAAATAAATGAGTCCCCGGGAGGGAGCACGTGTTATCAAACAAAATTAATTTCAACTAGAGCTGATGAATTATTATTTATTAATCTACAGGGTGTCCGCCATTAATTTCATTTGAGTTGCTTCAAGCGTTTGTGGTTTTTTTGCGTAAACCTTCCTTTTCACATATCCCCACAAAAAGAAGTCTGGAGCAGTCAAATAAGGCGACCGTGGGGGCCAATCAACATCATCATTTTTTTAAATAACTTGTTGTGGACAGTGGTCTAGCAGTAATTCTATTGTAATCCTGGCTATAGGCAAATGGGGCACCGTGTTGTTGATACCACATGTTAATCAAGCCCATAGCATGCAGTTGTGGCGTTAAAAAGTTTTCAATCATTTACTGTTACCGTTACGCCACTTTCTATTTCAAAGAAGTAAGGTCCCATGTTTCCTCCTGAGCAAATTGCATACCACCTGTCACTTTTAATGGAGGCAAAAGTGACTTTTGGATAATTTGAGGGTTTCCCATTCCCCACAACCGACTATTCTGTTTATTCTTATATCCATTCAAATGAAAATGTGTCTCATCACTCATTATGATTTTTTCATGAAAATCGGAGTTGTCAAGGGCGAGCTGTAATATCCTGTTGGCATATGTATGGCTGGGTAAATGGTCTTGTGGAAGAAGTTCTTATGTCAACTGAATCTTCTATGGCAACAAATGCAAATCCTTGTGCAAAATTGTGGCCAAAGTTGTTCCTTGAAGACAAAGCTCCTGAGCACGGCATCTAATTGAGGTTGATAAATTGTTTTGAACACTTTCTTGAGCAGCAGTAATGTTTCCAGCCGATCTTGCAGTACGTTGTGGTCCCTGCTTGGGCCTATCACTTTTAAAACCTTTTTTCTACGAAATCATTCACTACACGATAAACAGTGCATTTTGTTGGCACATTGTTTTTTCCAAAAGTTTCACGTAGTTTTCTCTTCGTCACAGTAATCGATAATTGATTTTAATAAAATATTTTAACGATTAAAACACGTTGGTTTATCTAATATTTTTCCATAATAAATTTGCCACGTGTCTTTCTCACGACTGGGAAATATAAACTGTCAAGACTAATGCCTACCAACATGGCGGGTTATTATTGTTGATAAGCAATGACAATTTAGCGTTTTAGATAAATTAAAATAATTGTTTAAGATACCACGCTCTTTTTTAAGAAAAACATTTAAGCCTTAAAACTAGGCCTTATGCAAAGCTACGATTATTTTAAAATAAAAAAAATACAATTTTGTGAATCTCCCTAATTTTATCAAAAAAAAACCTGCTTCACACTGGCTATTTAAAAGGTTTATTAAGCCAATTTATTTTATTGGCCAACAAACGTTTTCTTTTAATGCTTTCATTAACACATGTATGTTAAATAAATAATTAATTTAAGTACATTCAGCGTAACCAAAATAACAACAAATAACAAATAAATCAAAATATTTTTACTCGAACAAAATCTCGTGTTTAAAATGTTCTCAACAAGAAAAAAATTAAGTTGATATTATTAAAGCTATCAAGTTAATAAATATAAATAAAAAAAAATTGTTTTGTGACGTCAACCGCAATAATTAACAGTGAAAATTATATATTATTAATATTTATAAAAAAAAAAATAAGCAACAACAACAACAAAATAAAATAATTGTAAAAAAAATGTTTGTAAAATTATCTTTTTGTGGAATTTATTTTTTGTCACGCCATAAAATCAAGCAAATGGTGGTTAATTGCTTTTTTGTTTTTTTTTTTTTTGCTTTTAATGATATAACACACAGTTATCACTTCAAATTGCGATAAAAAATGTTAACACTATAACATTGTAACCTACATTCCTTTAATTAGTTGAAATATTTTTATTTTAAGAAAGTTTATTTTTCTCGCAACAGCACTCAGAGGATGACCTCACACATGCAATACACAGTCCCAGAATTTTTTTTTTTTTCAAAGAGAAGTAGCACTTCAGGCAACAATGCCTATTTAGTCAAGCACCCTGCTAAATTCTTTTAGGAAAGGGATAGAGAAGAGATGAAACAGGTGGTGAAAGTAGAAGGATAGTCGGAAATTAACTGCCGTATAAAGACAGCACAGCGACCAGTGACTATGCCTTCATCACTGAGCAGCCCTACTGACAGTCAATTTTTATTTCTGCAATGAAAAAAACCAAGGTCTCCATTGGGAATCGAACCCACAACCCCTAGACTGACAAGCTAGTGCACTAGCTACTAGCCTACAGGGGAACCTAAGAAATTCGGTTGTAGAGAGGAGGAAAGAGGAAGTAGTGTTTGTGGACGTTCAATTTAAACTTTCCCTACATTAAACGTGACGGGAAAGACCCCTGGAGGGAGTTTAATCCACATACGTACTGTTCTGCTAAAAAACGAATTTTTTCCCTGTAATGCGTAGTGCTATTCACTTGAAAATCAATCACAAATAGATGAGCTCTCAACGAACAGCGAGTTAAATGCGAAAGCGTGCGAATAATGGGAACAAGTTCCCTTATTTCATTAGAGCACTTACCATTGTAGTAACGATAAAACATCCCACATTGTGTCGATACTCTAGAGAATCAATAGAGTTGGATACCTTACTGTCCCCCAATGAGCCTCCTGGCCCTCTCTAGTACGCGGGTTAGCAACTCCAAGATAGACTTTGCAGCCCCGGCCCATACATGAGAGTTGTATTCCATTTTAAGTCGTCATTTAGTCAAACAAAAATATTACGAGGGTGGGTACTTAAATGGATGTGCTCTCAACAAAAATCAACAATCAACACTCATCCCAAACAATGCATCAACAATTTTCCCATTGAACTGGATCGGGAAATATTGCATGTTAGAGTGTTAGTTGTGCTTAAATTGAGGGGCATCTTAAGCGCAGATGTGCAGTACGACCGCCATCTAGAAGAGTCGCCGCAATTCCAGATGATGCTAACGCCAAAGCTATGGCACATCTTGATCGAAACCTTTCCAACCAATGCAAAACTGTGGAAATCGGTTCGAACGTTTTGGAGTTATAGCGTCAGGAAGGAAAACCCGACTCATTTTTATAGATATAGATAGTGGGTTTGTAGCCATTATTTTTAGTTACGGTGTAAATTGGGTCGAGTTCTTTGTTGTACGTATCTTAAGTCTGTGTATCATATGTCTATATGCTGCTAGTTTATGTTGGGTAGGTTGGTTTGAGGTGTTGTGGATGGATGTTGTGTCCGTCATAGTTGGTTTTCTATAGATGTCAAATGTTAGACAGTCGGTTCCTTGTGTTATTGTGGCAAAATTCAGTCTTGTTCTTTCTCCATTGTGTATTTAATGTTATTATGGATTGTGTGCAAGTTTGCTAGAATTTGTTCGTTGTTGCCTTGTTCGAGAATGCATATGATGTCATCACGTATCGTCTGGAAGACACGAAATTTAAATATTCTAACTTGACTAGACTCTTCCTTAAGTGATGGCACTAGACTAAGTCCGATTTAAAATAATATAGAAAAGGTTGTATGTCACCCACCTTTGAGCCTAAATCTAACTTCGAACCGTTTCAGTAGACTTAAGGGCAACATTGGCTGGAGTACGTTATTCTTCAGTCGAAATTACAAGAAATAGTTTTTATTTCTTTCTAGCGCAAGTCATCACTTGCCGTGAGAATGAGATAAATCCACAGCTAAAGAAATTTTGGCAATTTTGGAAAAAATTAAATTTTTCACACAAAATAACGGGAATTTCTTTCTATAGACATTTAGAAATTAACAATTTTAAACTTTTTATCACACATTTTTATAACTTTTTTTGTATTTTTATTATTATTTTAAATTATTTCTTTTCATTTTTTTTATTTCTCTATATTTTATTGACTGCATCGAATTTACGATCACTGACCCTGTAACTGATCAAACACAAGTTATTTTCATTTATTTTTTCTAATTCTTTCTGTTTTTTATTATTTTTTTTTGCTGACTTCGCTCAATTGATGCTGCTGTTAAAAGTCCTTTATAAGGCAAATCCGAAATTTTACACTTAAACAAATTAACCGCTATTTATCAACTTGTTGTTGATTAGATTAACAAGTACTTAATGCGAACATCGAACACCGCACTAGTCCACAAACAAACACTCGTTAGCACTTTAACTCAGCACACATTTTTATCTATTTTTATTGAATTCGTTTGTTTTTTGTTTTTATTTATTTTTGTTTTTTTTTTTTTTTTGTTTTAATTTTGATGTTTGTTAACTAGAGCTTAACAAATTAGTTGTTGTTGCGAGTTGTTTTCAGTTGTTGTTACAAAAAAAAAGCGCCATTGCGTCTATATGAATGAAGTGTATTCTATTACACGTATTCTTAGTTTCAAAATGAGTTTCAAAAATAATTTTATTTTGTTTTGTTGTTGTTGTTGTAGTTGTTTCATTTAAGTGCACAATGTACATATTTTTTGAACGACCTAGTGACACAATTCAACATGTGTGTTTTTTGTAATTTTGCATGAATATTAGTTGGTGTGTTGTTTTTTTTTTTTACAACAAAATAAACAAGTTTTTACAAAAAAAAAACAAATTAACTTATTCTGGTTTTGATTTTTTTTTTAATTTAATTTAAAGTAGAATTTTTTGAAACAAGACAATTCCCTTTCAAGCTTTTGCCAGCGAAAGAGACCCTAAACTTTTTAATTTTTCCTTATGCTGGGCAGTTCTTAGCGCAAATATTTCAATATTGATGTTGCCAGATTGCATTTTGCCTTAGTGAATCTAAAAAGCAATATTAAAGAGTGATGCCAGAATGAGAGCTACCAACCATAGGAAATGGTATTATACTGCAAACAATATAACAACAATTTGCGACGGGTGACTTGCTGGCTTTCCTGCCGAAACAATAGTGCAACTCTATACATCATTTCGGAGAGAGTAAGGTGGTGGCTCTAGATATTTCCATGGCATTTGATAGAGTGTGTGGCATGTTGCACTTCTGTCAAAACTTGCTGTATTTTGTCTCGGTGAGTTGTTACAGATGGGATTTCTTCAGACCAGTTCAAGATTTATTCAGGGGTACTACTGCAAGGCTCCCTTCGTTCTCCTACCCTATTTCTTATTTTTCTAAATGACCTTCTTTGTCAAACGTGCAACTCTCTATACTCTTTTCCAGAAGACTGCACCATTTATCATTCATATTAATTTAATAATAGAACGGACTAATTGGAGGTGGATTTCAAAAGGGGAAACAGGGGGAATGGAGTTGTATAAATAGAGTGGATTTTAATGCCCGTAAGACACAATGTTACATGCTAACGCATTAGATATGCATTCGGAAATGATGCTGCATCTGTTACTATGGGTAATATATGTAGGTATTACGGAATCGGAAGCTCTTGATGTTCTTGGCATGAAAATTCAGTGTGATGTTCGATGGACTAAACACATTTTTCAGGTTTCTAAAGAAGCTTTCAAGTAGCTCAGTGCCTCTAAAACGGTATAAGAGATACTTCATTTCATTCGATCTCCGTACTATTTGTACCACCAATATCCGTCCAAAGATGGAATACAACTCGCACGTATGGGCCGGTGCTCCAAAGTCTATTTTGGAGTTGCTCGACCGCATACAGGAGAGGGCCAAGAGGCTCATAGGAGACATTAGGGGATCCAACTCTATTGATTCTTTAGAGCATCGACACAATGCAGGATGTATTTTTCTGCTTTATCGTTACTACAATGGTAAATACTCTAACGAAATTAAAGAACTTGTTCCCGTTACTCGAGCGTCTTCGCATTTCTCGATTTTCATCGAGAGCTTATCCATTTGTGGTTGTTTTTCCGGTGAACCGCACTACGCATTACAGGGAAAATTCGTTTTTTGTAGCAGAACAGTCCCTATGTGGAATAAATTTCCTCTAGAGGACTTTCCTGTCACTTTCAATGTAGCAAAGTTCAAATTGAATGTCCACAAACACTACTCCCTCTTTCCTCCTCCCCATAACCTGATTTCCTAGTTCTCGCACAATGCATTGCATGTGGGGGGGCTCATTTCTTGTCTGCTTTATATTCAATTTAATAGCTTTATACAGACAAGAAAACGTGATAGATTCACGTCAGCACTGGTTTGCGTGGCGCTTATTTGACAGTATCCTTACCACTGGGTGATTAGAAAGGCAAACGCGCACACTTAGATCGATGCATACACACCTAGGAGCATACACGCCTTAGTAGCAATTTTTAAGAGCACAGCAGCAGCGTCAAACCCTCACTGTCCTGCTACATGCGTCGGACTTTGGATGTAACCCTTCCTATTCGGTAGCACCTAATCGGAGGCTGAAAAAATCAACCGATTTGACCACAGGCAGCTTGAAGGGCCTCACAAATAACCACAAGCAGAGCCGCAGCCTTGCAGGGAATGGCTTCCGTGATACCAGTGTGTTCAAGTCGGACGTCAAAAGGCCATTTTATTTCTCTTGATTCGGGTTCCTAACACCCCAGGCAACTGGTGCAGCCTTTTATCCCCAAAAGCACATGTTAAGGTTGGGAAGAGATTCCATCTTGACCGCTTGCCCCCGGGGGATATACATTCAAGGGTACAGATATTAATAAGAGCACAAAGTAAGAGTGAGAAGTGGTAGAATACTATTGTGCAAATTCATAGTCTTTTCCATTTACACCCGCTTTTCGCTTTCTAGCCAGCTCGTCAATTTTTGTGCGGTTGTATTAAGGAAAACCAATGATGTATGAAATGAGAACAGAAAATAAGAGTTAGTTCTCTTTTTGGCAGACTTTGATAGATAATTAGAAACCACGAAATATCGCATCTTGTACAAGGAGCTTAATAACTTACTCCTTCTCGTAACAGTTCATTAAAGGAGTTCTTGCATCTTAACTTCGAATGGGTTTCAAGTTTTATACGTTCGGGAAGGTATACTTTGCTTTGCAACCATTTGGGTAAACATTAATCTTGACAGTTCATATTTGACAGTCGTGAAGTAGACACATGGAATAATATTCGATAAACTAACGTGGTTTAATCGTTAAAACATTTTATCAAAATCTATCATCGATTACAGTGACAACGAGAAAGTTACGTGAAATTTTTGGGGGAGAAACAGCGTGCCAACAAAACGCTCCATTTATCGTGTAGTGAATGATTTCGAAGAAAGAGGGTCTGTAGGTGTTAGGCCCAAGCAGGGACCACAACGTACTGTAAGATCGACTGAAAACTTTACGGCTGGTCAAGATAGTGTTCAAAACAGCTCAAAAAAAAATTTTTCCACAATTTTGCACAAGAATTTGCATTTGTTTTCATATAAGAATCAATTGACACAAGAACTTCTTCCACAAGACCAATTACACCGCCATACATATGCCAACAGGATTTAACAGCTCGCACATGTTGACTCCGATTTTCATAAAAAAATCCTAACGAGTGACGAGGCACATTTTTATTTGAATGGATATGTGAAAAAACAGAATCATCGGTTCTGGGGTATGGGAAATCCTCCAGTTATTCAACAGTCACTATTGCATCCATTGAAAGTTGCATCCTAGTGTGGAATTTTGTCAGGAGGAATCATTGAACCTTACTTCTTTGAAAATGAAAGCGGCGTAACGTTAACTGTGAATGGGGAGCGATATCGTGATATGATTGAAAACCTTTTAACGCCACACCTGCATGCTTCGGGGTTGATTACCATGTGGTATCAACAAGACGGTAATACATCGCATATAACCAGGTTTACAATGGAATTACTGCGGCACCTCATTTCATTTCATAAAATAGTGATATTGATTGGCCTCCACGGTCGCCTGATTTGACTGCTTCGTACTTCTTTTTGTGGGGATATTTGAAAAGCCAGGTTTATGCGAACAAACCAGAAACGCTTTAAGCAACTCCAGCAAAATATAAGTGATGAAATTAATGAAATACCGTGTGAAGTGTGTGAGAATGTAATGAAAAATGGGCTTAAAAGGGCTCGCATTTGTGGGGCTAAAAGAGGCGGACATTTATCTGCCATTGTATTGCATACATAATTGCGGACACAGATAAACCACAACCTTTTTTTTTTCTTTCTCGGACCAGCACTTATGGGATGACTCCTCACATATGCAATGCATTGCGCCAACATTAGGAAATAAGGTTATGGGGAGGTAAAAAGAGGTAGCAATGTTTGTGGACATTCAATTTGAACTTTCCTACATTGAAAGTGACACGAAAGTCCTCTGGAGGGGGTTTATTCCACAAACGAACTCTGCTACTAAAAAACGGATTTTCTCTGTAATGCGTAGTGCGATTCACTTGAAAATCAACCACAAATAGATGAGCTCTCAACGAAAAGCGAGTTAAATGCGAAAACGTACGGTAACGGGAACACTTTTTTTCATTTTTTTTAAAAAGAAGTAGCATTTCAGGCAACAATGCCACAGCCGTGCTACAGTCTTTAGGAAAGGGATAGAGAAGAGATGGGACAGGTGGTGAAAGTAGGAGGACAGTTATCGGAAATTAACCGACGTATAAGACAGCACAGCGACCAGTGCCCATGCCTTCATCAATGAGCAGACTGTCCCAACTACCCCACAGGGTACTTGTTGGGAATAGAACCAACAACCCCTAGGCTAACCTCCCACATTTATCCCACATTTATCTTTATGGATTACTCAACCATCTAGACTTGTGCTGTTCGGGGCTATAAGGCTGCTTGCCCAGCCCCCTGGAGGCAAGCAGGGTGTCAACTGGAAACTCCACGTTATTTCCACGGGAATCAGTAAGGCCCAGAGTTCCGCTAATTGTCCCTTTTACATCTTACATGGCGTCGATGCTCTAGAGAATCAATGGAGTTGGATATCTTACTGTCCCCAAAGAGCCTCTTGCCTTTCTTCTGTACGCGGTCGAGCAACTCCAAAATAGACTTTGAGGCGCCGGCCCATACATGAGAGTTGTATTCCATTTTAAGTCATTACTTAATCAAACAAAAATATAACGACGGTGAGTACGTACTTAAATTGTTTGCGTGTTAACATTTGGGGGGTGGGTTGGTGGTGATTAATTTTTAAATCTTTGCACTAGAATTGTGTTGACTTTTGTTAAATCAAAAAAGTACACTTTTACAAGACGGATTTGTTTTTAGTTTTTTATTGTTTAATTTTTGTTGAAACCAGTTTCGCTGACTATTATTTTTAATCTATAAAATCTTATTCTCTAGGCCAAGAATAAGCAACGCAGTACTGAGAAAACAAGTTTTGATTGCACACAAAACAAAAAACCACTTAATGAGTGTATTGATGCCAAACTTGAGCATTAAAGTGGAAAGCCGAAATCAGAAGAAACTAAAAACATGACAAAACTTTTAAGCAAAAAAAAACACAAAAACAAAAAAAAAAGCAGTAGGAAAATTAACAACAAAAATTTAAGTGAAACAAAAACTTTTTCTTTTCATTTTTACCTTAGTTAATAGCACACTGTTAGACAACATTAATACTTTATAAAACACTTTTGTTTTTACATGTTTCTTCTTCTTATTTTCTTTAACACACAAAAAAAATAAAATTATTTAATGGGCGGTGATTAAAATATTCACATCACTAATTTTCTAATTAAACAAATATCACACGTTTTTCTGGGATGGTAAGCAATTACAATTAACAGTCACAAACAACATTTCGCGTTTATTTTGCTTTTATTTCTTTTGACAAAACACAATTTGTTTTGTTTTTTGTTTTGTTGGCTTTGCTTGTTTAATTGCTTTTTTTTGTGTTAATGTTTCACCGCTCAGCACACGATCACTACTGCTTGCAAAGTAAATTATTTAAGAGTGTTTTAAGCTGTCCTAATCCAATCTCATTTACTACACAGCAAAAAAAAATTGTCACAAATGCTATAGAAACACGCATCAACATGCTTTTTAAATATTAGAAATAACTTTTATTTAATTGTTTGTGTAAATTTAATAACCATTGACTTTTGCAAAAAGGTTAAACAAAACTCTGCAAGAATTTTGTTGGTTGATGATAAATAAACCACGAGGATGCCAGATTATTATTTAGCAGTGTGACGAGCAAATAGCAACAGAAAAATCAAACTAACGGTATTTTAATAAAGCAATATTATTATGTACAGTGCCTTACATTAAACGTCTGGCAAATCATTAATAGGTTTTTATCAGCTATTTTAGATGTGACAGTTTATTATTTTTGAAAAACTTTCGTTTACTTTTAATTAAGCATTTGATTCACAATAAAATTTTGTAGCTAAAACACTGTCAAAAAGTACCATGCCCCAACATGAGATCGCCGGTATCGTTAATAAAAGCAAACCAATTGTACACGGCATCAATGCAATGCAATACAAACAAGCTAACGGAATTACAAATAAATTAGATTTGCCCCACAAAAAAAAGACCCATTCATCTCCGCTCCAAAATTTGCTCCAATGGTTAAAGATAATTAAGCACGGAAGTACATGCGAAAACAATAAGAAGAGTTAAAAAAAATTGCATGGCCGAGTCGCTCGAAAGGAAAAATAGAACAGATCGTCTGAGATTTAAACAAGAGCAATCGAATAAGGTATAATCGATTAAGGTTTAATCGAATAAGGTTTAATCGAATAAGATTTAATCGAATAATTTTATTCGAAAAAAGTTTAATTGAATAAAGCTTAATTAAACTAGGTTTAATTGAATAAAGTCTAATCGAATAAAATTTAATCGAATAATCTTTAATCGAATAAGGTTTATTTAAATAAGCTTTATTCGAATAACGTTTAATAAAAAAAAGGAAAATTCATTTTTTAGCAGAACAGTCTGTAGATGGAATAAGCTCCCTCCACAGGTCTTTCCTGTCACTTTCACTGTAGGAAAGTTCAAACTGAATGTCCACAAACACTACTCCCTCTTTCCTTCTCCCCATAACCTAATTTCTAGTGCTGGTACAATGCATTGCATGTGTAGAGATCATCCCCTAAGTGCTGGTCCGAAGTGGTAACAAAAAAAAAGATTTAATCGATTAAATTTTAATCGAGAAAGATTTATTCTACTAAGTAGTTATTTGACTAAACTTTATTTAATCGAATAAATTTTAATCGAATAAGCTTTAAACGAACAAGGTTTATTGAAATAAAATTAACGGACTAAGGTTTAATCGAATAAAATTTAACCGAATAAGATTTAATCGAATACAGTTTAATCGAATAAGATTTAATCGAATGTTTCATAGAATAATGTTTTATCGACTCATTTTTAATGGAATAAGTTTAATCAAACGAGGTTTAAAAGAACAAGGCTTAATCGCATAGGTTTAATCGAATAAAGTTTTATCAAATCGAAAATTTCATCAGTATGCATGGACTAAGGATTAATCGAATAAGATTTAATCGAATATTTCATAGAACAACGTTTTATCAAATCAGTTTTAATGGAATAAGGTTTAATCGAATAGGATTTCATCGAATAAGACTTAATCAAATGAGGTTTAAAAGAACAAAGCTTAATCGCATAAGGTTTAATCGAATAAAATTTTATCAAATCGTAAAATTTGCTTCCTATTTCACACAGCGGAGATATTCTCTTCAGTATGCATGGACTAAGTATTAATCGCATAAGATTTAATCGAATAAGTTTTAATCGAATAACATTTAATCGAATATTTCATAGAATAACGTTTTGTCGAATCATTTTTATGGAATAAGGTTTAATCGAAAAGGATTTCATCGACTAATGTTTAACCAAGCGAGGTTTAAAAGAACAAGGCTTAATCGCATAAGGTTTAATCGAAGCGGAGATATTCTCTTCAGTATGCATGGACTAAGGTTTAATCGAATAAGATTTTATCGAATATTTCATAGAATAGCGTTTTATCGAATCTTTTTTAATGGAATAAGGTTTAATCGAATAGGACTTCATCGAATAAGGTTTAAAAAAATGAGGGTTGAAAAAACAAGGTTTAATGGAATAAGATTTAATCGAATAATTTTAATCGAATAAAGTTTAATTGAATAAAGTTTAATTAAATAAGGTTTAATCGAATAAAGTCTAATCAAATAAAATTTAATCGAATAAGGTTTATTTAAATAAAGTAGAGATAAGATGAGAAAACTCCAAGTTAAGCTTCGGTCAATGTTAAGGCCTAAATATTTGACCTTGAAAATATATCACCATTTAAATTGACCGAAGGACTGTCACCATTTTTGAGTGCAAATTTTTGCATTCACTTAAATATTCCAATTCACTTTAATATGCCAATACGTTTGAATAAGGATTCGTTGGCTGGTAGTAAAGCGGTATCATGAGCATATGTTGCAACTAATACATCTTTGTTTTTCGGCATATCATAAGTAAATAATTTGTACAGAGACGGGGCCAAGACGTGTTCTGCCGTAATGATTCCGATTTCTGAGCCTTCGTGATTAATGCTGACACAAAAGCTATGATCACTTAGAAGCGACTTGAGAAGAAGGTAAAATGGAGCTGGCTGGTTTAATTTACTAAAAAGGCTGTTATGCCGCACTCTGTTACATCGAGAAATACTGCTGAACACTCTCTGTCACTGCTTAGAGGTGCCAAAAATCCAAGCTTTATTGCAGCATTAAAGTTTATATTTTAGTTCCAAATGATTCAATAAATTTCTTTCAGTGTATAAAAACTATTAATACTAAAAATCTTAAGTTTTTTTGTTTAGCTTTAATCAATCATACATTTACAAGTATGTTGAGAGCATACTACACAATGCTTTACCGTCCGTTGACTTATTATTATTCTTATGGAAGCTTTTGATAGCTTAACAAACAAAATACATGCACATACATACATGTACACAATGTAATTCGGTGTGTGTATGTATGTAAATTAAATTAATGTATAATTTTTTTTGGGTGTATTCATATTTAGAAATTGCAAGTGTCTGTTGTAAATAAAAATTTTCACACGACTTTTAGCCAAGCAGCATCATCCATCCAGCGATTATTTAATTTTAGCAGATTGTCCACGAGCTCAGTGAATGATGAGGGTAGGTAGCTCCATACATACATACATACATCCAGCATATATAACATTTGTGTACAGTAACTCACATCGAAAGTCAGGCAACTAATTACATCTCAAAAGAAAAACGGCAAAACTATGATCACCCTGTTGGAAAGCCTTTAAATCAATTGTTTGACACTTAGTTGCATGTCCTTTTTGCATTTTCTACAGCTTTTAACATACATCAGGCTCCTTTATTTCGTTCCATTCCTCCTATAATGCGTCCTTAAGCTGGTTTTTATTACTACACAATCCGTTTTGCGTACGAGTCCGTTTTCGTTCCCTAACGACTCGATTACATTTATATCAGGGCTTTGTGCAGGTGTTATGATGACCTTAGGACAGTTGTTAGGCAACCACTCCTTTACTATAAGTTATTTGTGCTTAGGCTCTTTGTCTCGGCATGACATTGGCGTGCACTTTTCTGATCATTAGTTTTTAAAACTTCAAGATGCATGTTGTTGTCCGCAATACCTTCTATAAAGTGAAGGTTTTCGATACCTCAAGCTCCCCTGCCCCCGGGGGCACATTTAAATGTTTTGACGGAAATCCACCGCCATTACATGTATCTTCGGGGGTAAACGGGAGCCCAGTCCCCTAATAGGCTAGCAGGAGCTAACTGGACAATCCAAAATATTTTCACGGGAATCAGTAAATCCACAGAATTCCGCTATTTCTCTTTTTAGCCATTTAGCTGTTCTCTGACTGATTATTAAGGTTGGGCCTTTAGAAGTATCATGGTGGCCCTCGTTTGAGTTTGTGGGTCGGATCATTCACAATGAACACAATGAATGATCCAGATCCAGTGAGCATGAATGCCGTCGTGTTCTTAAATTATATTAAGCTTCATGCGGTCTGAGCCAGGAGTTGGATAGTTTCCAACTCTTCACCAAGGAGTGAAGGCTGCGACCTGCTTCGGGCTTTTGAAGTTGCAACTCGGAGTGACCGGAAGATATACGTATCTGAAGGCCTTCGATGGTGAGGATGACGCTACATTTCATCCACAGTGGTATGATCCAACATCTGATTATGGCTTTCACAGCTAGGCGCAGATGTAAATCTTATCACGTTCCACAAGCTCCCATGAAGCTTCCACGCTTCACTGTTTTCTTAGAGTTTTTGCGCAAAAATTCTTCATTGCATTTACGATACGCATAACGCCTGTCGGCTATCGGAATCAAACAAATTAAATTTGCTTTCATCCGTACAAAGAATCTGTAGCATGTGAAAGAGGTTACTACTGTTCTTCAAATCTTATGCGATTAAACCTTATTCGATTGAAGCTTATTCGATTAAACTTTATTCGACATTTATCAGTCTATGTGGATAACTTAACCATCTAGACTTGTGTCAACGGTGGTATAAGGGAGCCCAGTCTCCTTAACTGGAAGCTCCACGTTATTTCCACGGGAATCAGTAAGCCCCAGAGTTCCGCTAATAGACTCTTTAGCCTTTTAGCTGTTTCTCTGACTGATTATTGAGGTTGGCCCTTCGACAGTATCGTGGTCGTTGTAATTTCGCGGCCCCTCATGAATTTGATTAGGACGCCAGGATCAGCCATTTGTAACGAAACGTTTTTCCTGATAGCTGAGGTATGCGGCGTCCAGGGTCGTGTTGTGTCGATTTAAACAAAACTTATACTCTATTAAGGAACGGATTTCTTATTCCCGGTCTTCTGCTTGACTGCATTTCGGGCTTCAAATGTAACGGCACGATTCCTCCGGTAGCTGAGGTATGCTTAGCTGCGTCCAGGGTCGTGTTGTGTTGATTTCAAAAACAAAACTTTGGTTGCAAGTTTTTCCTTTATTAAGATAGGGATTTCCTTATTCCCGGTTTTCTGCTTGACTGCAGCTCGTGCTTCGTATCTTGTGCATTGGTGTGTGTGCAGGCGGGGTTGGTAACTCTATTCTATGTCACACGGTCGAAATTCGAAGAACGTCACTGTCGGTGTCGACTGCGGGCACAAACTCGGCTGGGTATTACCACGGCTCTGTCTGTGATCGCACCGTCAGGTTTTGTCTATAAGCTGCAGAGCCAAGGCACTGTAGGCTGGGCTGGGTATTACCACGGCGCAACCGTACACTGCCTTGTCACTGTCGGTGGCGACTGGGGTGGGGACACAAACTCGGCTGAGTATAACCACGGCTCTGTTTGTGATCGCTACGTCGCAGTTTGTCTTGTCTCAGAGTATAGATTCGGCTGGGTGTTACCACGGCTCCATCTATACCCTGACCACCAGTCCTAAAGTAATAAAAAAAAGTAGATATTTACGTTTGATCCTGCCGCCGGTCCAACACCACTGAAAGCAATGGGTGAATGTTCCGGATCCAGTGCGCATGCTAGTCATGTCTTCTGGACCAGGAGTTGGATAATGTCCAGATCCTCAGTAAGGAGTGGTGGTTTGCGACCCTGCTTCGGAACTGCTGAAATTGCAACTAGGAATAACCTGTTGCTAGAAATTAGTCTTCGGCTTCCTAGGGCGAGAATAACGCTGCTTTTCATCCACAGTGGTATAACCACCATCTGATTATGGCTTACAGCTAGGTGCGGATGTAAATCTTATCACGCATGCTCTATTCGATTAATTGAATTATGTATGTGCTCTTGTTTAAAATACAGGCAATCCTTTCTATTTTTCCGTTCGAGGTACTCGACCATGAATTTTATTTTTAACTCTTATTGTTTCCGCATGTACTTCCTTTCTTAATTGTCTTTAATCATTGGGCCAAATTTTGGAGCGGAGATTACTGGATCCTTTTGTACTTCGCAAACTATAAAATTCTCTTTTGTCGGGTAAATTTGTTTTATTTGTAATTCTGTTAGTTTTTTTTGCATCGCGTAATGATGCCGTGTACAATTCCTTTGCTTTTATTGACGTTACCGGCGATCTCTCGTTGAATTTAAGCTTCTAAGTAGTTGTTTCGCTCTTCCAAGATAGGCGCAGACAGTTTGATTGTAAGCGCCATTTCACAAGAAAATTTAAAAATATTTTTCAAACCACGAAAGCAGATAACCAACTGACTTTTTATAATATAAAAATAATAAATCAATAAATATAACGGTAATTGAAATAAATTTTTTGCTTTGCTCGGCTTTCAGTATGACCATAATTTTAGAATTTTTGGAATTTTGTGGGGCAAATGCTTATTTAAAAGTTATCAAAAGTTTTTCAAAAATCATAAACTGTGACATCTTGATAAAAAGCTACCAATGATATGTCCGATTTTTAATGTGAGCCACTGTACATCTTGAAATTATTAAGTAGAGTGTTATTAAGAAATGTTTTGAAGAGCAGCTACAAAATCTTATTAATTTTCATAAAATGCCCATTTTTCATAATTAATCATGGAAAGCGTATTAAAAAAAAATAAAGCTTCCATCTTCAATTTAAATAAGAATAGCTCAGTTTTTTTAATTTTAATAATAGAATTGTTTTTCTTATGTGGCCAGTTTACAAAAGTAGCGCAATTGTGATGCTTAAAGAAAATATAAAAAATATCTATTGATTTTGTTAATTAACTTTAATTTTATAAATGATGTGTTAAAATTGCATTTAACTGAATATTAAATTGATTTAATAAAACAATAATTAAGTTATTAGACTTTAAATGTTATTTCATACAAGTAGCTTGATTACTACCTTCACTAATAAAATGAATTTATAAATAAATAAATTATTACAAAATAACTATTAAGAAAAGTTAACAAGAAAAATTATTATTTAATAGCGACGTCACATTGTATACCATTTGGTTAAAGTTCTTAAAGTTTTAAAAGGGAAAATCTTTAATTTATTTTTTATTAAATTTATTCAAGAGATTTTTTAGGTCAAGAATAACACGGCGAATTTAATTTTAAATATTTCCTTGTTATATTTTATTTAAGGCCAACAGACTGTAGCTTACAATTTAAATATCAGTCTGGTAACACCAAAAATAACGGTCATGCTCTTGCAGCAAATAGTGCTGTCAGAGACAGTTAAGTTGGTTTACTTTCGTCGACTAAACAACAGTTATCTTCAGTTTTGTATTTTAATGTGATTAATGATTAACCCATTGTTTTCCAAGTTTCATAGAAAAAGAAGTAGGCCGTCGTCCCATATGGAGACGCCGTCGTCGTTTTAGTTATGAAATTTATAAAGACAATTTTGTCCTGCACAAAGTGTGGTTGTACAAAATGGTCATCTTCCTCGAATAAGCAAAGCAACACATCGCAGTTGCTTTGCTTATTCTTTCATGATGTTGGCCGTTGTGTTTTCGTTCAGCAAAATTTTTTTTTTTTTGACGATAATTGATCGCTTGGAGGCAATCTACATACGAAGAAATATATTCGCCAAGCGTTGTAAACCAGCACCACTTCTTTTCTCTGATAGCAAGCAGACTAAAAGACTTCGGGTTTACAAGCAATCTCGGGAATCTCTATTATCTTTTTCACCCTTACAGTACCTTTTTACTTTTTTTAGTGGATGAACAAAATCAAAATTGTTTGCCATGGTGACAACGTTATTGTCATTTCGTTTACTGGCGCTAGAGAAAATTTTTTGTTGCTGTTATCACGAATTGTACCAGTCGCTAAATTCCCCCGTAGGATAGTAGGTAGTGTGATTAGATTTACATCCGCGCCTGGCCATGAAGCCCTAATCAGATGGTGGATCAAACCACTGCATAATTTGGAACGTCATGCCCGTCCTAGGAAGCCAAAGCTATAATTCTATGCAACAGAACTTTCTAGTTGCAACTTCGATGATTCCAGAGCAAGGCTGCAAATCATCACTCCTTGCTTAAGAGCTGGAGACTTTCCTACTCCTGTCCAGAACACATGTCTAGCATCCTCACTGGACTGGATCATTCACCTAGAGTGTGATTAACTGCGAAATTATCCTGGCGACCATAGAACCATAGACTGATAATGGGGCCGCGAAACCACAACCACCACGATACTCCCATAAAGGGCCAACCTCAATAATCAGCCAGAGAACAGTTAAGTGTCTAAAGAGACAAATAACGGAACTCTGCGGGTCACTGATTCCCGTGGAAATAAAGTGGAGTTTCCAGTTGTACCCCTGCTGACTTCAGGGGACTGGGCTCCCTTTTTCCCCCAGTTGCACAGGTCTTGTTGCTTTCTCCAAAGACCATATATATGTACCCCGGGGGGTAGTGTACTAGCTTATAAGACGGAGGGTTGTGGGTTCGATTTCCAACAAAAACTTTGGTTTTTTTTTTCACAAAAAAAAATTTACTGCCGATGGGGCTGCTTAGTTATGAAGGCATGGTCACTGTGCTGTTTTATACGACAGTTAATTTCCCTAATTATCCTTCTACTTTCACCACCTGTCTCATCTCTTCTCTATCCCTAAACCAAAGCAAACCATGGAAAAAAGTCACAAAAGTTGTCTATAGATATTGTTGTGCGTTTATTCCTTTTAATAAACGTTTTGTTATTTTAAGTTATTTTATTGCAAAATAATACCACAGTACTTTAGAGTTTTAAATTAAGTTAACGATTTATTTACTTTCAATACACACAAAATAAACACGATGGTAACTTCGGTGTCTTTACTCATTGACTCAACTTGAATTATACCGAACAAACAGCCAGAAACGACAGGAAAAGATTATAACAGGCATGTCGAATTAATTTATTTGCCAAGCAAGTGATGCTTGGCAAATAAATATTCTACTTTAACATCATCCCATATTGTTGTTGTTGTTATCATACAATTTAGGCGCCTGCTTAACTGTGTCTTTTGTTTTGTTCTGTGTTAGCTATTTTTGTTTGCTGTTGTTTACTTATTTGATAGAATTTCTTATAAGCATGTTGCTGTTATCTTGTGTGCATAAGATTTCTTAGAGAACTACGCAGTTTGTACAATTCACAGTGGGTGGTTTACTTTTTTTTAATGATAATTATTTTCAAAATAAATAAAATTGCGCTGATAATTATTTTCTTTTAAAACTTAATAAATCATCTTCGTAACAATGTTTATTCTGCACTTTAGTCGTTTTCTTTTTGTTATTACTTTTTTTTATTCTTTTCGTTCAATAACAAACAATTTTATTTGCTTTTCAAAGGAATGTCAATTGGTTTTTCGCTTAGAAACTCAAAAAGGCAAAAGTTTAAAGGGCAAAACAAAATTTAAAAATAAAGGAGTTAATTAAATGTAGAATAAATTTGTTACTAAATAACCTGTATTAAACAAGTTTATATATATTATTAATTATCTTTGATTTTAATCTTCCCAATATAAAAATAAAAATGCCAAACATTGAAAACTCTTTTCGCTCTTTAAACTAATATAGCTATCTGGCAACACTTTATAAATGCAACTTAAGTTGAACATACTTACATTCCTAATGTTTTTAAAAATTATTAAGCTCTTTCATGAGAACACATTCGCACATGCACATTAATTTTGCAATTATAACACTTTTATTTGCTCTTTATAACACTTGACTTTAAAATAATTGCATAATTTGGAATTTAATTTTCATCTTCTTCTACATACTTGCACTTTCAATCCTTTTTTGCACAGCACGTTTTTAATTAACACAAAGGCGAACATAACAATAGCCATACATGCTAACGAACTAGCAAAACCGGATATTACAAGAACTTTAGTTTAACTTTAAATAAATACTAAACATATTGTATAATAAAATCTTTAAAGATAACTGTAAACGTACTACTAACGTTCCACTTTTTCTATCTAATCTACGTACTTGAGTCTAGAATTTTTGAATTTAATTTCACATATTTAGTAAAGCCAGTGTGAACCGTTAGCATTGAAATTAGTAACTGAAAAGCATAATGGCAAACATAAAGCTAGCGGACAATAAGAAGAGATAGCAACTGAAAAGAGATGCCTAAGTGGGAGTAAGAGAGAGTTTATGAAGTGTTTAAAAGTAATAAAGAAATGCATTTTAAACAACAACAATACTACAGTGCACTTTACTTAAATATGAAGTTGTAACAAAACTCAGTGATGCCACTATTTAAAATTGACAAAGAACGACCGTTAGAATTTTTTAGCGACGAAAATTTATAACGTCACAATGAAAAAAGCAAAAACAATTAAGTATTCTTAATTATAGATAAATTTATACAGTAAGGGCTCAACTATAAAATGCTTAACCTGGCTTAAGCCAACTTAAACAACTGTGCAAATACGTAATAATCATATGTGGCAAACTATAATGTACTTAATAAAACTTTTTGTCAAATGCCAATTGTTTAAGCAAAATACGAAACTGATTGCACATTCCGTACATAAACAGCTGATTTTGCATTGTGTTATAGATACATTAGTAAACAAATTGCAATTGAGGACGAAAGCGAAAAAAAATTGTACCTGAATTTAGTAGAAAACGTACAAAGAAAAAATTGCTTATATGACAAAAGAGAGGCAATTCAAAGGAACGAGCATGGAAAGAAGTAGCAGTAAAAGTAATACCTTGAAGAATTTTGTTTGCGTTTTTCATTTTCATACTGGTATGAATTATATAAAATCGCGGAGCGCAAACACAGATGGAAGTTATCAC
Source organism: Trichopoda pennipes (assembly GCA_030448955.1). Lineage (NCBI taxonomy): Eukaryota > Metazoa > Arthropoda > Insecta > Diptera > Tachinidae > Trichopoda > Trichopoda pennipes. The sequence goes on along the minus strand of JASKUP010000056.1, from coordinate 1,154,509 downwards.
GAGAACGTTTATGCTGACAACAAATGTGCAACTATGCATTATAATTTCTATATTCATGTAAGTGCATATTAGCTACCTAAAAGTTTTTAATGATTTGCTTAAGCATTTGACAGACTTTCTTTCAATTTTTGACATTAGCTTAATATGCACATTATTGTTGGGCCTTAAAGTGTTGAGAATAAGCATGGAACCAAAATTTGTCTACGTTCGCAACAATTGGGCGTCACTAAAAACACTTTGTTTAACATTTTGCATGAAGATCTTCTTGATCTTCACGCTTATAAAGCTTAACTTGTTTAAGAATTAAAGCCAACCGACCATTTTTTGCATCGAACGCTTGTGAACCTTTGACTGTTTGAAAAGCTGATCGAAACAAGCCCATTTTTCAACCAAATCATTTTTAATGAAAAGGCTCATTTTCAATTAGGAAATTATGTAAACATACAAAGTTGTTGTATGTGAGATTTAAAAATCCCTAAAGACCCCTGGATTAATTATTACACCAAACACAGTAACTGCATGGTGTAATTTGTAGTCAGGCAGCATCATCGGCCCGTATTTTTTTTTTAAATAACCAAATAAAACCCGTTAACGTGAATTCTTTGTGCTATCAAATTAAGATAACAAATTTTTTGTGGTCACAATTAGCTAATGTTGACATCAGTAGCCTTTAGCTTCAGCAACACGCCCCCACAAGCCACCCAAACAATTCAATTATTGTATAAGAAGGATCCCAGTCGCGTTATTGCTTGATTTTGCGATATTAATTAGCCACCTCGTCCTTTTGATTTAATGGCGCTGGATCGATTTCCGTGGGACCCTTTAAATGATAAAATTCAGCGCCGCATTGATGCGAGAAGCGTGCTTTGTTGAAAATGTGCTGTGAGCCTGCGTCTACCGACGTACTGGAAGTGAACATTTGCCCGCTATCATATTCCATTATTAATTGCCATATTTTTTTCTCTACATTGGTATCAATGGAAATTAAGTTGTTAAATAAAGTTTGTGTATTTTAGGTCTATTATGTCTAACCTCAAATTTGTTAAGCCATGTAAATATTTTCCTCAAAAAATGGATTTTTTGTTTAGTTTACAAAAAGAATTACTTTCTAAAAATTAGAAATAAATTTATTTAATTGATTATCTATTCAAAAGAGCAGCTATCATAAAATAAATTTGTTTTTATTTAGTTCAAGTAAATTTTATTTTATATATCATATATATATTTAAAAAATACATTTCACTACAACCCTGTGTGAAAATACACTTAAATACAACCTATCAACCATAACTTTTGACAACTTACTTAACAAAAACAACACACACACACCAATAAACGCGTACCACAAAGAATTTTGCAGTGAATTTTTAAGAAAAATTATTTTTTGTGTAGATATTTTATTAATAAACAAGAAATTTAATTTATATTCAAATATAAAATACAAAAAACATTTGAAAAATGCCCAAAAGAGGTGGACAGCGTCAACAATACAACAGTGGTGGCAGTAGTGGTTCACGTTTTCAAGCCTTGAATGATTATCAAAATGGTGGGAATCGTGTATATATATTTTCAGTGTTTAATAGCATTGCGAAATATTTATTTTCTTCAATAAAAATTAAAATTGCATATTTTTGTTAACCCAAACTCATCTTTCACTAACAAATATTATTTTTTAAGATCACGATGATCGTGACAATGGTGGGCGAAAGAAAGAACGTAATACTACTAGAAGAGTTAGTTTTAAGCCTTCGGCTTTTCAAAATAAGGGCAGCATCAGTTCACGTTTGGCGGAAATGGCTCTACGTAGACTGGAGGATGATGAAGATATGGATGGCCTAGTAAATAATATAAGAGTAGGTTTTAAATTTTAAACATTTTTCTAGTTTTTTTTTTTGTATTAATGTAATCGTTTTTGTAGAATGAAGACATCGGTGGTTCGCGTAGAAAGGGTTCGCCTATACCCAAGGGTAAATTCGGTCAGTCTCGTAAACTGGCACCTAGTCAATTTGGATGGTATCAAGTGTCGGTAAGTGCTTTTTTATTATTTAATGTTTTCAATTAGTTGTATTTAAACAATAGTTTAAATTAGTCTACAGCAAAAGATATAATTGTTAAAAGTTGCTATCTAACAGAAAAGAGAATAAACCTTATTGCTCTTCTATAAGGCCACTGAAAAATAGCGAATTCCTTGTTGCCAAAAGCGTCTTTGGCATCCTAAAAATATTATTAAACCGTAGCCAAAATAATATGTTTTGCTTTGTTGATTGATTTGAAGGTGAAATTCAACCGTAAAGAAAGTGTTGAAGTGCGGAAGCATCCTCCGCTTAAGAATTTTCATTATTACTCTAAATATTTAACAAAAACGTTTCAATTGTATATTAAAAATTTCCACTATTGCTTACTTTTTTTTGTTCTTAGGCTTTCTTTACAATTTTTTTGTTCTTAGGCTTTCTTTACAATTTTTTTGTATTTTAAATTTTTCTTCGAAATATTAAAAGGAAATTTCTAAAATAAAATTAATTAATTAAATTAAAAATAATCCGATATACCTCTTAAATTCTCGAAAGCTAATTTTAAAGGTTTGCAATGCCACGAGAAACTTCTGCAAATTCAACTGCTTAATTAATTTAAAACATTTTAAAAGTTCTGAAATTCTGTGATGATATGGTGGAAGAGTGGTATTTGAGAGTCTTAAAATTGTTTTTTAAAATAAATTGATATAAATTTTTGTTTATCTTAAGTATTTCGTAGGCATGAGTTGTTGAGCTAATTAAAAAAAATACTTTCACTCATTTAAGCCATCACATTCACAAACTTGGATTAAAAACTTCCACCAGAACTATTTTATTTTGTTCTAAAAAAATTTTTCATGTTAATTTTTAATTTAGAAAATGTGGAATTTTAATAAATTTCTGTGCAGTGAAAACACAAGGCTCATTAACATAATGCCTGAGATTGAAAAGACAAAAATATTTGTTTTTTATGTCCAAAGGATTCTTAGACAAAATGATGTTTCTGTAAAATTCATTTGTGCTTTTCATATTAAAATGTAGATTAGCAAAACATTGATAAAATTAAAAATTATTTTATTTATATATTTAGAAAATAAAAAAAAAGAGTTTTTCAATTTCGAAAAATTTTCGAACATGGAAAAACAGTTGTTAAAATATTTTTTACCACATTGTAATAGTATTGTGGGGATAATATTAGTTTTAGATTATCAAAACATTGAAATAATTCAAACATATCGCACCCTAAATACAAAAGGCTCACAACTCTATATTTTCTAAAATTCACTTTTTTTCATAAATAAATTCAGAGTACACGACTACTAACTACTGCAAAAGTTTCTTTCACATCATTATTTTCTTTAACTGGAAAAATACATTTGTGCCTATTTTTGTGTTAAGTGAATTGCTTTTGTATAATGAATTAAAGAGAATTATTTTGAGTTGCAAAAATTTAAGTATTATGAGTTGTGACCCTTTTGTATTTAGGGTGCGATATTTTCTTTAAAATATTTACGATATGGAAAAAAAATGATTTTTGAATTTCGAACATGAAAAAACAGTTACTACAATATCTTTTTGTAATGTATGGGCTTAATAAAATGCAGCAAGAAAAGTTTTCTACTATTTTGAACAAATTTTCTTTAGCACAATAATGCCTGCTCTGGCGAAAAATATTAATTTTTAGATTATCAAAACATTGATAAAATTCAAATATACCCTTTTTTAATACATATTTAGAAAATAAAAAAAAATTTTAATTTCGAAAAATTTCGAACATGGAAAATAAGTTGTTATACAATTTTTTTATCTATGGCTCGGTCGAATGTTGTAAAAAAAGTTTTACAATAATTTTAAAAATTCTTCTTCAGCATTATCATTTTGTTTTGGCAAAAAATATTAATTTTTGATTATCAAAACATTGATAAAAATATACCGTTTTTTTTAATATTTAGAAAATAAAAAAAAAATAATTTCGAAAATTTTCGAACATGGAAAATAAGTTGATATACAATTTTTTTATCTATTGCTTGATCGAATCCTGTAAGAAAAGTTTTACAATATCTTTTGTTTTTTACTTTTTTTAACAAAATCATTTTGTTTTGTGTTTTTTTCTTTCAAAAAACAAAAATTACAAAAGTTCTATTTTTTTCTAACTGATAGCACATGCAATAATAATTTTACTGCTGTCTATGGATAATATTGTTTGCAGGTATTAGTCTGTTTTTTGTTTGCTATTTAAAATGCTTTACTTTGTAGGTGAAGATCATATAATTATTGTTTATTTATTTATTTATTTTTAAGGTAGAAATTTAAAATTAGAAAAATGTTGTTATTGGCGGTTTCTTTAGCGAGGATTAATTTTGTTGACCCGATTTAAAAGAATCGTTTAGTTGTGGGTACAAAAATATGTAAAAATTTATTGAAATAAACTTTTATTGGTTTTTCTCTTGAAATGTTTATAATATTTTTAATAGCATCGATTTAATTTCTATTGAGTTTCTGATGTTTATACTCAGCTAGCAAAATAATAAAATTACTTATCTAAACATTTAATTTTATTTATTTATTAAATGTTTATAGCGCGTATTTTTACAATTTTTTTGCTGTGTTATTAACGTTGCTAATATTATTTCTTTTTTATTTTTGTATATTAAACAAAATCATTTATTATCTTTTATTACACCCTTGTTGGTTTTGTTTTGTATCTTATTTTGTTTTATCTTAGATCAATAATGAAATTAGTTTATTTTTCTTTCTACAAACAACAATTAGGCATTTAAAACGAAAGTGTTTAAATTGATTTTAAGTTGGCATTTGCTTGATAAAGTCTTTTTAACCTGTTTTCTTCTTTTATTCTTATTCTAGTTTTAAATATAAAATCTAATCATTTGAAATGCTAATAGTTAATTTAACGTCTATGAAATATTTTTAAAGATAAAACAAAAAAAAAAAAAACAAAGTTGCAAATGAAAAATGTTTAAATAAAATTTTAATCTATTCATTCGTTCGTTGGCTTTATTAATATTTCTCTCTATATATTTTTGTTAAATACCTTTTGTTTATTTAAGCAGTGAGTTAATTGTTGTAGATAAACATTTAATAGCTTTCGTGAAAACAACGTATTCTTACAAAAATCTACAACGAAAAACATTTGCACAATATCTACTCAGCTAACAAGGTGAATTTTGTTCTGATCAGTTGTTGTTTTTCTTTGTTGTTGTTGTTGTAGTGTTTCATAAGAAACATAATAAATGTTAAATAAGTGTTTTGTAATACAATTTAAAACTGATTTTATAAAAATTATTAAAATACAGTCGTTACTAGTGTTAACAATAAAATAAAGTGATAAAAGGATTTATATTACCCCATTATTCTGATCGAGCTCCTGTGTCTTAATAAAAATCTTTTACCTGCTTGTTTTCTCATTTCCAGACGTTTGATTGTGAAAAAAATTAAATAAATTCAATAATAAATCAAATTTCGTACAAACATCTGATGTTTTTTCCGTAAAAATTTTGAGTCGAAAATAAATCGTTCGTCTTATTTATACGATCGTTATAAAACCGTTAACAAAAAGGATTTGTAAAGCTTTTAATACAAAATGGTCAGCTCTAAAAACTACAGCTTAAGTTGAGCAAACATATGGAAAAATCAATCTTCTTCAAGAAAATAATTATCAGCCAGAATATCGGGTGTCCTAAAATTCTAGTTTACCGGTATGAAACTTTGTTTCTCAAGTGTTTCGATTAATTGTAGGAAAAAAATTCTTCATCAATTTGTTTCCTATTTTCTATTCATTTATAGTTGGCTTAATAAATGAATGACATGTTTAGCTTCAAACTAGACAGTGCTCCGTAGGAATAGTCATCAAACAAGGTTAGGGAGATGAGCTTTTAACAAATACACAGTGTACGTCTAAAAGCTGACTACAGTTAATACTCAGGAGGTTATTTTGGTGGGTCATGTTAATAAGCACCTAAAAATCTTAACGTTTTTATTAGCCGACTTATTTTGAACATTTTTTTAAACTGAATTGTAAACTTAACGATTTTATTCAGTTTTCTATTGCAACCCTATTTTATGTGGATAATTATTAACTGATCGTAGTATGGCCATAACACCCGTAACCTTAAGATTAACAGCCAGTCTAATGTCAGCCATAACTATGCTCTGGGCGTGTCTGCAGAAAATTATCAATATGGCACTCAATTTGTGCTCAGCAATATTTCCTACATTTTGGCTACACCCTTTGCCTGCTATTTTATATTGCCTGTCTTCTATTGCCTTAAAACGGCCAGTGCTTTTTAAACTGAATGGTAAACTTGACGATTTTATTCTATTTTCTAGGACAACTCTACCTGAGTGTATTTTGTGAATGAAGTCAGTAAGGGCTCCCTACACAGTATAACATTTATCAGCTCATTGTTGTGGGAATCAACAATAAGAATTGCATGTAGAAGTGATCCCAAAAATAAAAACTTTTAAATAAAAAATTTTAGAAGCGGAAGAACATTAAATATTTTTTACTATGGAAAATTAGACGACCAAAATTGGATGATTTTTGTTACAATTGTGGTCATATTGTCCTAAAAATACTCTTTCTCTTTATACTCTGTCGCAGATGACAGTACCATTTGTTATTCGTATTCTTTTGGTAACAGACCGAACCAGCTGGAGGTGAGTTCCAAAAGGCGAAACATAAATGATACGCTTAACCACGATCTCGCAACGATCTCAGAATGGGGTCGTGCGAATAGAGTCGATTTTAATGCCCATAAGATGCAATGTTGCATGCGGATGCATAGATCTGGTCCTGCACTTGTTACTATGGGTGATATGGGTATTGCGGAATCGAAAGCTCTTGATGTTCTTGGCATAAAATGTTCGTAAACTAAACACATTTTTCAGATTTCTAAAGAAGCTTTCAAGTGTCTCGGTTTTCTAAAACGATCCGATCTTCATACTATTTATACCATCTATATCCGTCTAAAGATGGAATACAATTCTCATTTACGGGCCATGTGAGTGAAACATCATTTATGATCCCATCTCTAGTTTACCTGATGCCAAAAGTACTTTTGCTTTAAAACATTTAAAAAAAAATACCTCAACTTTTAGTATTTTTAAGGTAAACGAACAACTAAAAATCAAAAATCATTTTTACTTTCCACACACTTAAAATGATAAAATCGTAGACTGCGTAAGCAGCAACACAAATTCTTTTGGCTGATAAAAAGTCGTTTGACAACATAAAAATTATTTAAACTCTATTTCATTTTTTATTCGCTTCAAGAGTTTTTAACGCATATATTTCTGATCATTCTCGTTAGTTTCTGCAATTTTCTAGTTTACAAAATCATTCCTTTTATTCAAAGTAAATAATTCTTATCTCTATTAAATAAAATAATTTTTTTTTTAAATAAATTTTATGGCAAATTTTTAATCTAACATTTTCGAATAAAATTAAAAAAAAAAATAACTGTTTATTATAACCTATAAATGGATGAACGACTATTTGCCATAACACTACAAAAAAGTTTATGAAAACGAGACCGAATACTTCTAAAAAAAATTAAAAATTTTATCTTCCAAAAGGTATCCCCCCAGGGGCACACTTGGTGAATCTCACCAAGTGTCACTGGGAGTAACAGGGAGTCCAATATCCTAAAAGCTAGAACAATTTCCACTTTATTTCCACGGTAATCAGTAAAGCTCCAGAGTTCAGCTGTTGCTGTTCTCTGTCTGATTATTGAGATTGGCTCCTTGTGGAGTATCGTGCTGATTGTGGTTTCGCAGGCCTTCATGAATGATTGAGGGGCCAAAATCATTTACTTTTGACCAAGAACACAGGGTTAATGATCCAGGTCCAGTAAACATGCTATGTCATGTGTTCTGGATCAGGAATTGGAAAGTTTCCAACTCTTCAGCAAGGAGTGGGGGTGGCGGCCTGCTCCAAACTCTCGAAGTTGCAGCTTGGAATGACTAGATAGAGATATACGATAGCTTCCTAGGGCGTGATGACGCTACATATTAACCAGGTGGTCCTCCCGGGGACACATTGATATGTTTCGACGGAACGCTACCGTCATTATATGTGTCCTCGGGGGTAAAAGGGAGCCCAGTCCCCTATAAGGCTAGCAGGAGCCAACTGGACAATTTCACTTTATTTCCACGGGATTCAGTGAAGCCTCAGAGTTCAAATTTTTGGCTCTTTAGCCTTTTAGCTGTTCTCTGAATGATTATTAAGGTTGACCCTTCGGGAGTATCGTAGTGGTTGTGATTCACAATGAACACAATAAATGGTCCAGGTCCAGTGAGCATGATTTCAGTTGTGTTCTTAAATTTTATTAAGCCTCGTGCATTTTAGATTAGGAGTTGGATAGTCTCCTACTATTCAGCAAGGAGTAAAGACTGCGGCCTGCGAAGCTGCAACTAGGAGTTACTGGAGGATTTCGTGATAAGGTTTACATCTGCACCTGGCCGTGGGCCTTAATCAGATGATGGTCAAACCACTGTGAATAAAAAGCAACGTCATTCACGTCCTATGAAGCCGAAGACTAATTCTAGCAACAGGTCTTTCCCAGTTGCAATTTCAGCGGTTCCAGAGCAGGGCTGCAAACCACTACTTCTTGCTGAAGAGCTGGAGACTAACCAACTCCTGTCCAGAACACATGACTAGCATGCTCACTGGATCTGAATCATTCACCAGGTAGGTGTTATTAAAGGTGAGATGATCCTGGCCACCATAAAAGCAAACCATTATGGGGCCGCAAAACCACAGCCAGCACAATACTCCCGAAGGGCCAACCTCAATAATCAGTCAGAGAAACAGCTAAACGCCTAAAGAGGCAAATAGCGGAAATTCTGCGGGCTACTGATTTCCATGGAAATAACGTGGAGCTTCCAGTTGACCCCTGCTGCCTTCAGGGGACTGGGCTCCCTTATACCCCCAGCAGCACAGGTCTAGATAGTCAAGTATTCTATAAAGACCGATAAATGTTCCCCCGGGGGAAATAACTGGAGGATATACGTATCTGAAGGCCTTCCAGGACGAGGATAACGCTACATTTCATCCACGGTGGTATGATCCACCATCTGGTTATGGCTTACACAGCTAGGTACTGATGTAAATCTCAACACGCATTCCAAAGGATATTCAGGCGCCATATTAATAAAAAATTGATCTCAAATAAGTATACTAGTTACTATTGTCGATCTCTTTGTTTGAAAAATGCATTTATTATAATAACCAAATAATTTGATACGTTATTCAATTGTTAGCAGCTACTTTTTCCCATCTTTCTGGTAGCATATGGATTTCGTGCCAAAAGAACTGTTTCTGCTTTCATCGCTGAGCAGCCCCACCGACAGTCAATTTTTATTTTTGTAGTTAAAAAAACCAAGGTCTTCGTTGGGAATCGAACCCACGACCCCCATACTGACAAGCTAGTACACTACCTACTAGACTACAGGGGCACCTTAAATCAAGCCAATTTCTTATACCCCGTTCTCAAGTGTAGCATATTCCAATAAGGACGTTCTACATCGATCGAAAGAAATGGCAAGTTAGAAGGGTCAAGGTTTGGGCTATAAGGTGGCTAAGCCAAAACTTCCCATCTGCAGTTCTCCAAATTGTTTTTTTCTTACCGGTCTTGCATATGGCCGAGTATTGTCATGATGAAAGATTTTGGTCCCGTTTCTGGTTGTTGTTCGTTGATTGCTCTCTTCAAACTCGCTTCGGTACAGGTCCCTTGTGATCGTCTGCCCTGATTTCAACAGCTCTTAATACGAAACATTTTTCTAATCCAAGCAAATGCAGATTATGGATATTCGACTTCAGTGTTGATTTGGCTGGTTGATCGGGTTTTACATACAAAACTTTACTTTTAGAGCTATCGCAATGCATCCATTTTTCATCGCCAGTAACAATAAGTTATCGCCTTTCAATATTTCTTGGCTTCAGTTTATATACGTCCCATTTTCCTTGCTTTTTATTGAATCCCAATGTTTTTAAACGTCGGAGCTTGTTATGGGACTCCTAGTGTTAATTCAAGTTCTTGCTTTTGACAACAATCTTCGTGGAGTAATGCCTCCAATTCCTCATTTTCAAACCTTTTCGGATGACCAGTCCTCCCCTTTTCTTCTGTGCCGAAGTCATCACTTTTAAGTCGCGCAAATCAAAGTTTTTTGAGTTGGTGCTTGTCGACCGTAAGCTACCAGCAATCGATAACTTTCAGCAGTCGCTTTCTTAAAATGAAAGAAGGTTATTAGACTTCCCCGCACAAAATTCAGCTTTATAATAGCAATTGCAAAAATTTATGTTTAGACTTTGCCGTGTATCGACATGATTTCCCAAAAATACCATATATGTTATTTTTGACACAAACCACGTGATAGTTATGCGATACGTTGTCCAAATCGACATTATTAACTTCTACATCAGCATATTTCCTTCACGGTGTGTAAACTGAAAAACAGCACTCACGCCTTTTTCAGCAGTTCTCACTCTGTTCCGCGGTTACTCGATTAAGCACAAGTTAAGACGGAAACGCTTATAAGGTAGCAGCAGGTAGGGTATTAAACTAAATGCATTCACTAGACCACTTCCATCCCCCCCGTGGGCACATTTATATGTTTTGACGGAAACCCATTTTTATTACAAGTATCTTCGGGGGTAAAAGGGAGCTCAGTCTCCTTCAAGGCTAGCAGGAGCCAACTGAACAATCCACTATATTTCCACGGGACTCAGTAAAGCCCCAGAGTTCAGCTATTTGTCTTTTCAGCCTTTTAGTTGTTATCTGACTGATTATTGAGGTTGGCCCTTCAGAAGTATCGTGGTGGTCGTGGTTGCGAGGCCCTCGCTTGAGTTGTGTGGGTCAGATCATTCACAATGAACACAATGAATGGTCCAGGTCCAGTGAGCATGAATGCCGTCGTGTTCTTAAATTTTATTAAGCTTCATGCGTTCTGGACCAGCAGTTGGATAGTGTCCAACTCTTCAGCAAGGCTGTGGCCTGCTTCGGGTTTTTGAAGTTGCAACTAGGAGTGACCGTACGTATCTGAAGGCCTTCTAGGACGAAGATAACGCTACATTTCATTTACAGTGGTCTGATCCACCATCTAGTTATGGCTTACATAGCTAGGTGCAGATGTAAATCTTATCACGTACCACTTCCATATTATGAGTACATTGGAATCGCACAAGTTTTGATTTTCGTCCAGGATTTTTTTAAAAAAATTATAAATTCAGATTATTATTTATTACAAAACACTTGTAACAGCAACTTAAGGAATACTAAAAAGTCATTGTTTTCCAGCCCTGCTGGGGTTAAAGTAAAGGGTGGGCAACTTTGGGGTTAGGAAGTAAATTGTCTTAAAGCTTGCACCTCTTTTGACAACGTCAGTTTTATTGATACCAACGCAAAATAGAAATATGGCAAATAATAATATGATGTCGGTCAAGTATCCTCCTGGACGTTAGACCAGCGGACTTTTACAAAATATTTTGCGACAAAGCTTCGCTTGCCTCATCAGTAAGGCGTTGCATTTTAACTTTTAGAACGTAAGTTGTTTGTGGGCTGTTTACAGAAACCTGGCCTTTCAAATGATCCTAGTTAAAATAATCCAGCGGCGGTTAATTACCAGAAGGAACCGATCAATTAACTCGCCAATTCGAGGAACTACGCTGCCGGGAAATTTCTCATCATCAATAAATTAATTGTTTGGGTGACTAGTGACGCCGTCTTGCTGAAACCAAAGGTCATTACTAATATCAACGTTAGCCAATTATGGGCACAAAAAATTAAAATTACCTTGGTTTGGTAGTGCAGAGAATTCACGAACGTCGACAAGTTGATGTTCCAGGCTCATTCTCAACACTGCATCGCTACGGTCACTATGAGCGTATTGTTTTGGTCTGTTTTCAGCAACAACAACGTGAGCCTCGAATTTAAGGATTACGCGCAGCGGTCTCAGAGGGAGCCTGATTAGAAAAAAAATTTATTCGAATTTGACGAAATGATACAGTGAAATTTTTACCATTTGATAGTAAATTTTCGGAATTAAAACTATTTACTCAAGAGCTTAACGTTCTACGCTTACAATTTAACTCAATAAATGTCAAAGAATGACAGCTCAATTCTTGATACTTAATCATTTGACAGACAATTTACTTTCTCACTTCAAATTTGCCCACTCGTTACTAACATTCCACTTCATCTTAAATTCTTTAAAATTTTATTAACCCCAACTAGAGTTATTGTTCTGCCTGGAAGCTCAAAATGTTTATCATCATGTCAATTTGAATATGGTGGCATTGGAAATATATTTAAGCAAAAGTTTTGGAAAATATTAAACTCATCGGCTTAAAACTTGAAGAGAAGCGAAGGAAAAAACGACTACACAAGATGGCACATTTCGGTGCCTGGGATTATACCATTTTGGCTATTGTTCTGCTCATATCAGCTGGCATTGGTGTCTACTATCGCTTGACGGGGGGCCAACAAAAGACTACCAAGGAATATTTATTAGCTGATCGTAGCATGGGCACAACACCCGTAGCCTTAAGTTTAACAGCCAGTCTAATGTCAGCCATAACTATGCTGGGTGTGTCCGCAGAAAATTATCAATATGGCACCCAATTTGTGCTCATCAATATTTCGTACATTTTGGCTACACCCTTTGCCTGCTATTTAATATTGCCCGTCTTCTATCGCCTCAAAACGGCCAGTGTTTATGAGTATTTGGAGCAAAGATTTGGTTATCCAACACGTTTATATGCTTCCTTGGCCTTCACTGTCCAAACCGCTTTGTATATGGGCATTGTATTATATGCGCCAGCCTTGGCCCTGGAAGCTGTTACCGGCCTAAATATCATTTTCTCCATTTTGGTTGTGGGTGTGGTGTGTACGTTCTATTCAACCTTGGGTGGCATGAAGGCAGTCTTGGTCACCGACATATTTCAATCGGTGCTTATGTTTTCCTCACTTTTAGCTGTTATAATATGCGCCTGCATTAAGGCTGGAGGTGTTAGCGATATTTGGGAAACTGCTCGTGAGGGCGGACGTTTGGAGTTTTTTAATTTTAATGTGGATCCTACTTATAGGCACACTTTTTTCACCCAAGTCATCGGAGGCATGAGCGTTTATTTGTCGTTGTATGGTGTTAATCAGGTGCAGGTGCAGAGATTGCTTTCTGTCAAATCGTTAACAGCTGCAGCCAATTCTTTGTGGTGGAGCTTGCCCGTTCTAATATTGTTGAGTTTTACCACCTGTTTTTCGGGCTTGTGTATTTATTATTATTATAAAGGATGTGATCCTTTGCTGGAAGGAAGGATTTATTCTAGAGATCAATTGATGCCTTTGTTTGTGGTAGATACTATGGGCCATATACCCGGCTTATCTGGACTATTTGTTTCGGGCATATTCTCGGGCAGTCTGTCAACAATATCCTCCGCAATATCGTCACTATCGGCGGTAACTATGGAAGATTATATCAAGCCCTGGATGTTATATCGTCAAAAGAAAGAAATGAGTGATGCTTCTTCGGCATTTTATTCGAAAATATTAAATTTGATTTATGGTGCCATTTGTTTGGGAATCGCTTTTCTAGCTGGCTCTATTGGTGGTCTCCTGCAAGCAGCTCTTTCCATATTTGGCATAGTGGGTGGACCACTGTTGGGCCTATTTACTATGGGCATGTACGTTCAGCAAGCCAACCAGAAAGGAGCCATCACTGGCTTGACCATTGGTTTAGTAATCTCATTTTGGATAGGTTTTGGCCAACCTAAGCCTCCCATACCATTGTTACCTTTAAATGCTAACAGTTGCCCCGCCACAGCCACTAGCTTAGCGACAGAAATTTTTACCACTACTATAAGTGGTGTCAAGAACGAAGAAGAACCCCATTATTTTTACTTATATCGTATTTCTTATATGTGGTATGCTGTCATTGGTTTTCTAATCACCTTCATAATGGGCATAATTTTCTCATGGATGTTTGAAAAAATTGGCTGGGACTGGAATGATGCCCTTTACACTGATTCTACGCGCACTACAATCAAATGTGATTTGTTTGTGCCACCCATTGCCAAACGTATACGCAAAAAGCAAATGCCTTTGGTGGTAGTAACAGCCACAAGTTCTGAGATGGGCAATAATAATTCCAGGACACCCAGTTTCGTGGAAGAGGAAAATGTGGGCTCGGAATTAAGCAAATCATTCACTAATTCAACAGAGTTTAATGACATGTGCGGCAAGGAAGACGTTAAAAGAGAATGTCAACAGGAAGAGCATAAAAATGCCACTATGCGGGCCAACATGAACATGATAACCGAGAAACAACAGCAAGCTGGCAAATAAAAATTTAAAAATAACACAAAAAAGGAATGAATGTAACGACAAATAATGTGACTATAATTTTTTTTTATTTAAATAAGAAAAAAACGGTATTTATTTTTAAAGAAATTTTCAAAATAAAAATAAATGTATTTTTTGTAACAAATTTAAAGTAATAAATCAATCCAATTTATTTTAAAAACAAGAATTAAATTTGGGATTTTTTATTATTATCTCCCAATAGTTGCCCTTGTGTATAACTTCCGATATGCTATATTCTATACTGCTCTCTTTACTCTCACGAAAAATCTCAACATCACCTGTCTCCCTGTCGTATCGCTGGCCCTTCCTGGGCAATTGATGTTCCAATTTAACAGAAATCTTTTCATTTTCTATGAAAAATTCTTTAGATCCATTGTCCACTAACTCAGCCCAATTAATGTTTCGTGACCATAAATCCATTATAACGGAACTATTTATAGCACGCATTAATGCACATTTTTCCAAGTTCAGGAACAACAAAATTGTAATGAGAAATTTTACTGACATCGTATTTTTATTTTATTTTTATTAGTTTTTTAAATTTATTTATTTTTTTTACCGCGTTCCTTTCAAAAAATAAATAATTTAATACACAATATTAGCGATAATTTGTCACTAATTTTTAAATATGATAAATGAATGCTCATCACTGTCAATCTGCTCAGAGAAAAGTTGCAAGGTTGCCAGAAGGAGTTTTTTTATGTAGGAGCATAAAAAAAATTTAAACGATTTTTTTCACCAAAATTAAAATATTGTTTTGAAGGCGACTTGCTTAAGTTTTCAAAGAAAATATTTAAGTAATAAAGTAAACAACTGGATATGCTGTTTGCTAAGACAACAACAACTATCTATTTACAAACTGCGTAGAAATTTTATACGTGCAAGACAACAAAAACAACAACTGGGTATGCTGTTTACTAACTGCAAACTTATACGCGCAAGACAACGACAACTGTCTCGTTGCAAACTGCGTATAAATTTTATACACGCAAGATAACAACAACTGGGTATGCTGTTTAAACTGCGAGGAAATTTTATAAACACAAGATAACAATATCGGAGTATGCTCTTTACTAACTGCATAGTTTTCTAAGAAAAATTATACACACAAGACAACAACAGCTATCTTAAAATAAATTCCAGAAAGAAACTTTAAAAGCATAAAAACAAAAATACACCAACAGGTGCCTATACATTGAATGAATAACGTAAGAACAACAACAAAATGTAATACAAAGAAAGTAGAAATTTTTTTATTTTTTATAGACCTCCAGCGGACAAATATAAAAGTCAGCATCTGAGCGGTTAGTCAGTTAATAAAAACATAAACCTCCTGAAGTAAACACTTGCATCTTTAGTAAATTGTTCTGTAGTGCCACCATTGTGTGTAGTTAAAGTAAATAAATTTATAATTAATTTGAAAACTCTAAAATCTGTTGTTATTTATTTTGCAATAAAAAACTCAGTAACAAGAAAACATTTAAAAAAGGTATTAACGTATCAATCACCCTTATTCTGTTTGGCGACGGTAACAGCGTCGTCGATTTTGGGGCAACATCACTTCAACACAACATCAATGCTAATTTGGTATTCCCTAACAGTTTTATGACGACGTTTTGCCAGTTTATCGATCATTTTAATAAAATATAATACACATATCTAATATTTGAGTCAGCTGATTCATTTGTGTACTATTTTTGATAAAAATTGTTGTAAAGAAAATATAAACTGTGTGAAAAAAAAATATATAAAATTTGTATTAAATTGAACCTAAAATAAATTAAAAATAAAAATCAAAATAAATTCATATCAAAATTTTCAGCAGATTTGCCACAGCTTCTTCCAAGGGGCTCAGTATAAGTTGATTAAATATGCTGCCTCCAATAGTTTTGCATTCCATTTTGTTTTTTTACCATCTTTTTTTTTACTTAAATTTTTAAGTCGCGCCAAATCTGAAAAAGAATTTTGTCCGACATGTATTTGTAAAGAACTACATGCTATACCTTTTGCCATCCATCACTCGTTCCATTTGGTGGGTCAAGGGCGTTTAGAGCAATCGCAACACTTTTCCATTGTTCTTTAAAATTAGTAGGAACACTGCCTCTTCGAAATCCCCTGGGAAGTGATGGATTTTTTTCCAATTCTTCTAATAATTTTTTAAATTGGTTGTCGTTGGTAATTTTAATTTTTTCCATTTTATTTTTACTTTTTTATGTTTTATTTTGTATTTTTAGTTTTTTCAATCTTTATAATAGCACGACACCAAAATCACAGACGGCAATATCAACGGCAGTTTTAGGCAACATCAGCGACATATTGTCTTACAGAATACCAAACAAACATGTATTGCCAGTCATCGATAAATAGCAATATTGCCAACGAGAATACGGATTTACAACAAACGATAAAAAACGATGTCGTCTTGTATTACCGTCGCCAAACAGAATAAGGGTGAATATGTTCTGTAAAGCAAATTTTGATAAAAAATTAAAAAAAATACATTTTACAAATTTATTTTCGTGGTAGAAAACTCTTAAATTTCAGGGGAAATTTCAAACTCAATATCGATTGGAATTTTTATTAGAAATTAATTTAATTTTTTTTAGACCTTACAAACAATATTCATTAAAGCAGC
The DNA here is from genome assembly GCA_030448955.1 of Trichopoda pennipes. Classification (NCBI taxonomy): domain Eukaryota; kingdom Metazoa; phylum Arthropoda; class Insecta; order Diptera; family Tachinidae; genus Trichopoda; species Trichopoda pennipes. The sequence continues at coordinate 1,137,485 of JASKUP010000056.1, read as the reverse complement.
TGTTATGCAATATGATGATGTATGTAGTTCTGCTTAAAAAAAATCTTAAATTCCGTATTAAAAAATATAGAATGGGAAGCAACTAATTAAAACGTGCTAGCAGGGAATTTAATAAAAATTAAGTAAAATAACTGCATAAACACAATTTTTTAGCAAAAAGAAAAGAACTATCGCTCTCAAATATGAGATTTTTGCTTTAAAAAATCATGTTGTAAAGCGTGATACAAAAAAAAAAATTATTTTGAACCATTATTAAGAAAATTGATTTTTTCGGCGATTGCATTTAAGGAGCAACAAACTCTATATCAATTTTGCCAAAGTGTCCAGAGCTTTAGATAAATTGTAGTTCATACTGCTTCCTCTAAAAATATTCAGCTTTATAATTTCCATTTTTACTTCTTACAAGAAATCGATATGCAGCGGTCATAGCGACCCACTATAAAAATTGTACAGCTATTTCCCTATTCTTTCGCCATACGAAAATAAAAACAGTTGGCCATCTTCTTGACATAAAAGTAGATTTAGTTTCTGATGAAAATAATGAAAATATTGTGTTGACTGGCTGTCTTTAGAGGAACTAGTGGGATTCTAATGCAAGCAAGTAAACGCGAAATTTTATTATGGCGGCATTCAGATTTTCACCAAAGTATTTTGACGTTAAGATTGTATTAATTATTTAGTTAATTGTGCAATTTTTTCCCGCCATTTGAGAAAGTAGTTGGTATTAATTTATTTTTAATAAAAGCTTCAGGGCTCTTGATAACAATAAAATCTTTAAAGCTTGAGGGCTGGAGTTTTATTCTAAATTTAAATGATAAAATTAAAAATATCATAGGTCCCCCTGTAGGCTAGAAGGTAGTGTACTAGCATACCAGTCTCGGGGTTGTGGGTTCGATTTCCAACAAAGACCTTGGCTGTTTTCACAACAATAAAATATAATTGACTATCACTGAGGCTAACTGTTCACTGATGAAGGCATCATCAGTGAATTTCCAACAACATGGGCCTTCTAGAAATGAAAGCTGCCGCCCCGGTAGACTAGTAGGTAGTGTACTAAGCCTACCAATCTAGGGGTGGTTGTTTTCACTACAAATATAAGAGCTTGAAGGCTATGTAACTTTTACCACCTGTCTTATCTCTTCTCTATCCCTTTCCTAAAGAATGTAGCACGGTTGTGACTAAATAGGCATTGTTGCCTGAAGTGCTACTTCTCTTTAAAACAAAAAAAAAGCAGGACCTAAGGAATTTGCAAATAACTCCCGGAGAAAATGATTAATTGGTTTCTTGATGTTCAAGACTACAAAAAAAGAGAAAAATTAAAACCGAATAAAAAATTTTACAATAATTTTCTAAAAATATTGAACAACTTTCTTAACGAGTGACATATTTGAAAATAAATTTACATTAAATAAAGCAAGTATTTTATTTTTAAAAGAATTATTTAAATATATTGCAACTTGAAATCGTTCGGTATAAAGATATTCGTATTCTTTGAGAAGTAACATTTACACAATTAATCAGCAATTAAAAGGCACTCGTATATTTGGTTTTAACGTGAATTTATGCAGAAACAATACAAAATCAGGTCTTAAAAGATTAATTTTGGCGAGTAAATATCTATAGGTGCCCCTTTAGGATAGTAGGTAGTGTACTAGCTTAAAAGTCTGGGGGTTGTGGGTTCGATTCCCAACAAATACCTTGGCTGTTTTTTCACTACAAAAATAAAAATTTACCGTCGGTGGGGGGCTGCTCAGTGATGAAGACGTAGTCCTATAAGATAGTACAGTGACCAGTCTCATCTCTTCTCTATCGCTTTCCTAAAGAATGTAGCACGGTACTTAACTAAATTGGCATTGTTGCCTGAAGTGCTACTTCTCTTCAAAAAAAAATATTTTTTATGTATAGCGTTTTTTAGCAAAAACAAAATAATCTGGCAGCTCTTGCAGACAATACTTTGTATAGGTCATTGTTGATTAAGATTTAAGAGCGTAACTTGTTTTTGCCGATAATAACAAACGCTTCTCTGTTTTTGTTTTTGTTTTGCTTGATTTAAATTATTATTTCTTTGATTTTTTTGGAGAAATAACAAGGTTATTTTAATGCAGGTGAATGTGTTATTTTCGTCTAAAACTATGATTTGGCATATGCCAAATAGGGCGTTGTTTTTTGATCGACCTAAAAAAACTATAATAAGAATTATGAACTTAACCTTGAATAAGCAATTGTTGTTATGAAAGTTATATTTAGGCAATTCACAGGTCAATTCATTCGGCGGTTTTTTTTTCACTACAAAAATAAAAATTGACCGTTGGTGGGGCTGCTCAGTGATAATGGCATGGTCACTGTTCGCTGTGCTGTCTTATACGACAGTTAATTTCCGTTACTATCCTTCTACTTTCACCACCTGTTTCATCTCTTCTCTATCGCCTTCCTAAAGAATGTAGCACCTTGCATGACTAAATAGACATTGTTGCCTGAAGTACAAATAAGAAAAATATTGTAAAAACATATTGTTACGTTTATACCCTTTATTGCAATATAAATAACACCAGTTTTTAGAGTTTTTAAATTAATAACAAGTTTATAACTTTAACTACACAAGGTTGACACTACAGAACAATTTACTTAAGATGCACGTCTTTTCTTCAGGAGGTTTAATTTTACCCTGATTGACTATGCACTCAGACGCTGCCCTATTTACATTTGTCCATTTAAAGTCTATAAAATTTAAGAATTTTCTATTTCCTTTGTTTCACATTTTGTTGTTGTATGTTGTTTATTCGATGTACAGGCGCCTGAATGTCTGTGTGTATTTTTGTTTTTATTTAAGATATTTGTTGTTGTCTTTTGTAGAAAAGGTTTCTTAGAAAACAGCATACATGTTTGTTGTTGTCTTGCGCGTATAAAATTTCTACGCAGTTTGTAACTAGAAATTTTGTTGTTGTATCATATTTTTTCTTAGCAAGCCACGCAGTTCGTAAACAACATACCCAGTAGTTCGCTTTATTGCTTAATGATTTTATTTTAAAACTTAAGCAAGACACATCCGTAACAATATTTTATCTTCGGAGTTTTTTTTTCTAAAATTGTAATTTCAACAAAAACTTTTTCAAATACTTAAAAGAATTTTTCATTTAACTCTCATATACTTCAACTTTAAAGGCAAAGCTTTTCTTGCATATGTATATCGATGTAAAGGCAATGTAATACGATCTCCTTGCCTCTCGGCCAATGTACATTGGAACGATAAAACGAAAATTGGAGACAAGAATGTGAGAAAATAAGAATGATTACGAAACAGAGGGTAGCAACAGCATTATCATAACACATATTAAAGATGATAATATTTCTGGTTCACCTGTACCAGAAAAGAAATACACATCGTATCTGGCAATGCTGGTAAAAAATTTCGAATACATATTAAAATTAACCAGACAAATCCAGTTTTAATTTAAAAAATTATCACAAATTGAACATGGAACACGTAAATACAATTTCTATTAAAGGGTCCGCCATCTAACGTTTTTTTTTTGCTTTTCAACTAGTGCTTATTTCGTGAATGGTAACATTTAGCTCATGTTTGATTTGACAGATAATTAGTTGTATCCTTTCGCTGAATGAATATGGTTGTGTATACGCTTGAACGATGCACTGAAATATTGCGACATTACTTTGAAAATTATGGTAATGTTGCAGAGTGTATGCGAAAACTGCGTACGGATTTTAGAAGAAGAGAAGCACCGTGTCAGCTCCGTATGTTCGTTATCTTATGAAAAATGTGATCCTCATCGATAAACCAAAACGTGAGAAGCCAAAAACAGTGCGTACACCCGAGAATATTGCTGCTGTGGCAGAAAGTGCGCATGAAGCGCCATCATCAACATTAATTCACCGTCGTTCTCAACAATTGAACATTTCAGAAACATCATTGAAACGAATTTTGCATAAAGGCCTTGTGGTATGAAGCCATAAGCCATACAAAGTCCAATTGGTTCAGGAGTTAAAGTCAAGGGACCATCCAATCCGTTTTCGCTTCGCTAAATGGGCCTGCGATCGACTTGCAGATAATGCCGATTGCAAAAAAAAATCATCTTTTCAGATGAAGCTTATTTTGATCTTGGCGGGTATGTAAACAAGCAAAATTGTCGTATATGGGGCACAGAAACACCGCACACATACATTGAAAGGCCGACGCACCCAAAACGCGTCACTGTTGGCTGCGAACTTTGGTCCAGAGGCATAATTGGGCCATTTTTCTTAGAAAATGAGCAAGAAGTGGCCGTTACAGTCAATGGCGATCGTTATCGGGCCATGTTGAACGAATTTTTGTTCACAAAAATTGAAGAGGAGGATATTGGCATCATTTGGTTTCAACAGGACGGCGCTACGTGCCACACAGCCGAAGCTACACTCGATGTTTTGCGTCATATTTTTGAAGATTGCATTATCAGCCGCAGAACTAATGTCGTTTGGCCACCTCGGAGCAGCGATTTGACACCGTTGGACTATTATTTGTGGGGTGCCGTCAAAGATGAGTGTTACGCCGGCAAGCCAGAAACAATTGAGGCTTTAAAGGACAATATTTGTGAAGCCATTGGTGAAATACAGCTGCACACAATCGATAATGTGCTTAAAAAGTTTATAGCATTTAAAAAAAAAAACGTTAGATGGCGGACCCTATATATGATCTTATCTGGCAATGCTGGTAATAAATTTCGAATACATATTAAAATAATCCAGACAAATCCAGTTTTAATTTCATCAATTATGACAAATTGAACATGGAGCATGTAAAATCAACATCAATATCTAATGCAGCCGATTATTTAATTATTTTCTATAAACGAATGTTCTCTATAGAAAAACGTATTGTTAATCAGCCATTTATATTCCACTGACGACAAATTTCAAGAAATTTATAATATTTAAGCGGTGCCAAATTCTAATTATTTGTTTGAAACACAATTTGTTTTTTAGGTTCCTCTTTTAAATACAGGTAGACAGAGTTTTTTTTATAGAGGTATAGAACTTTGAAATGGAATAATACAAAGGTGATTTTTTTCTTTTTTAAATTGGTGCGAAATTTAGTTTTTTCAAAAGATAATATTCTCAACATTATAATTTAATGACTTTTGGCATATGATCGCCTTATCAGGCTCGGACTTAGTCTAATCTGGCGGTTCAATATCCAATGACATTTTTTTTTTGATTTGTTGTCTTCCAAATGGTCAATCGTTTCGAGCTAACCAGCGTATTTAAGCGACTTTATATATTTACACAAAAAATAGTTTAGCGGCGTTAAAACGCACAATCTTGGCGGCTGATTCACGTGTCCGAAACGTGAAACTATGTGATTACCAAACGTTTCCTGCAATAAATCAATTGTGGTAGGAACTCTGCGATATCTTGCACGGTCTTGAAGAAACCACAGCTCCTGCACATTATGGTGGAACAATTGACGAACGAAAAAGTCAGGAATTATGGCTCTATAGCGGTCACGATTGAGGTCTACCATTCTGACCAACATCGTTTTTGATGAAGTACGGACAAAGGATCCACTCTCTTATAAAGCATACTAAAGCAGTCAGTTGTTTGTCAATTAAATAAGTGTTGCCAATTTAAAATTCTATACCTCTATAAAAACACCCTTTATAATTATTTTTTTCTTTAATGTGTTGCTATCAATTGTTGTTATCAACACTAAATGAATTTATTATATGATCTCTTCGTATTCAATGGGAATAGTCATACCAAAAAAACAAAAACAAAAACTGAATCACAAAACAGCAGATGATAGCAGCAGATAAAATAAATTAAATTTCAAACCGTATTTAATGAAACCCTTTAAAATTAAAAAGTCTTAAACGACTTAAAACTTTTTGAAATTTTGTTATTGTTGTTATTATTATTATTAATTTATTTAATTCAATTCTATTTTATTTTAATTGATTTATTTTTTAATTATTTTTTTTTGTTTTTACTTTTTAATTAATTGTTATAGAATTATTATTTGTTTCGGGTTGAGCTGTTTGCATATCATAAAAATTTTGCTCTTTGGCCCACTGCCAAAAGGCCAGCAATTTTGTTAGTTCAGTATATGTCAAAATTTGTTGATTATCCTTTTGCTGCTGCGGCATGTCCTTTGTGTTGCTTAATTTATCAACTCCCACATAATTGATAATTTCTTGCAGATTGGAAGGCTCTTTTATTTCCGCTGGTCTTATTATCATCATGTTGTCATTGTAAATTGAAGGCTTTGTAACTCCCATCTCAGTAAAGTTATTTTCATACAACTCATTGTTGTTGTTAGTGTTGTCATTTTCATTTGTTGTGTACAACACATACGATTTACATGCCGTCTGGATGCTGGCATAAATTTCAAATAAAATTATCAATTTGAAAATATAAAACATGTTTATTTAATATTTCTTTTCTTTTTTTTTGCTTTTTCTTTATTTAATTAAAAATAATTGAACTGATCTTTTGTATACAACGGCTTTGTCTCAACTGAAAATATGATCATGGGATCCCACAGCATTGTTTGTTTAATTGAATTTTATTTTATTTTGTTTTTTATTTATGGTTCATTATAATTTTTTTTTTTATTATTTCCCTTTTATTAAATTCTTTATATTTTCTGTATTCAATAATAAATTTAATTGTAGAATCTTTAAACTAAAAAGAGCTGAAAGGAGAAAAGTATCTTCTTGTTTTTAGGGGAAACGATAGGAAAACTCATTTTGCAAAAAAATCGTTATCTAATGTTTTTCAAATTATATTAACAGCAACTTAATCTGTTTTGCTTTCAATATAAATGTTATAACATTTAAAAAATATTGATTTACTTATATACCTATCCCCCGTTACACGGTATTCGTTTTACACGTTTTCGATCTTACACGGTTTTTGAAAATAAAAAATTTTTTAACGAAATTTTCTAATTTAATTTAAACACTAAACCAGTGATGGGCTAACTACGGCCCGCGAGATATTTCAATCCGGCCCGCCGAGCGTTTTTCAAAAAAAAAAAATTAATCACCTATTAAAAAATTATGCTCAAAAAATAAATTTACATTATGTTTTAAAAAAGATATAAATTGACAATTTAAGCAAAAAAATGCGATGTTTTCATATTATATTGTGTACAAACTGCGTAGTTTTCTAGGAAATATTGTACACATAAGACAACAACAACTTTCTTATACAATATTTCAAGAAGAAACTTAAAAAGCATTGTAACGACACGATCTCGCGTTATGCTGGGGTAAAGCTCGCGGCGTCCAGGGTTTGTTACAAAAAAAATGTTTTCACTAATCACAAGAGACACTTTTGTTTTATAAAAAAAATTCTTTTATTATAATTCACTCTTAAACTAAGATATAATTAAACTACACCACTACTGATCACGCCAACGATAATCAACCACTTCGTGGCCCTCAAGAGCTTTCGTCTCCACTCTCCGTCACCTGGGCGAATAAAATTCTGGCCTTGCTGAACAAAGCGCGGCCTGGCTCTGTCACCTGGGCGAATAAAATTCTGGCCAGGTGAAGCAGCGACAGCACTTACTGGGCCTGCCGATGACGATCAACCTCTCCGTGGCCTATTGACGATCTCGTCCGTCTTGTTCAGCTAGGGCGAATAAAATTCTGGCCTTGCTGAACAAAGCGCGGCCTGGCTCTGGGCGAATAAAATTCTGGCCAGGTGAAACAGCGACAGCACTTACTGAGCCGGAGACCTTAGCGAGTCTCGCTTAATTCAAAAGTCGAATAAGATTCTGGCTTTGATTAAGTGAGCGAAATCTATTTGCAAGACTATTTTTTATTAAGTTGAATAAAATTCTAACTCACTTAAAGAAATCTTACCCGGTTGCTTGCCCGTGGCCAATTTAACTTAAATACGTAATTATCTCGCTTTTTATATGTTTCTGCCAGGCACACATACACACCCATACCACTAAACGACAACTGCTTACGACTGTTCAGGGGTGAGTTTTTGATAGTATGTTTTTCCTACGGATGTATCTTCATGTTAACAGGTGGCGCTTCTTAACGGCTATTACAAAGTTCAAATATTTTCTTCACTAATAATATTAAACAAACTAAACAATAAATGCGATTATAAAAATATGACAATTTATATAATAGAATTCATTTACGTAAATACAAATAGGAAAGATGTATAATAAAAAAATTTACGAAATTCATTAAATAATAGAAAAAAATAAAAATGTACAAATTCATGAAATTCATAATTAATAAGTTGAAAAATAGGTAGTAGTCCAATAACCTGCGATCGCATGGCTATGTGATCATGCCTGCCGACTTTTCGCCGTCACAGCATGAAACAAAAACAACTAATATACACCTATTTTATTGTGTCCAAACTGCGTAGTTTTCTAGGAAATATTGTACACACAAGAGAACAACAACTTTCTGATGCAATATTCCAAGAAGAAACATAAACATCATAAAACACAACAACTAATATAGAAAACTGAACGTATAACATAACAACAACTATTATATGTGAGATCTAAAAGATTCTTGAATATTCGAGACAACATGGGCAACAAATATAAAAGGGCCAGCGATGGATTAATCAGCAGTCAGTAAAAGTGTAAATCTCGTGACGTAAAGAATAAATTGTGAAGTAAAATTATAAAGCTGCCAACGTACAGTTTTATTTGTGTAATTAAAACAATAAAGTGTATTGTAAATGCTCCCATAAATGTCAATCGAAAATAGAAAGAGAAAAATTGATTCGGAATGTCGAGTATTTCAAGAAGAGTGGACATGGAAGTACTTCTTTATGGAATATAACCAAAAACCTATTTCTCTTATCTGCCAAGAACACCGGTAGCTGTACTAAAAGATTATAATCTCGCTAGGCACTTTAATGCAAAACATCTTCTTGGGTCGAAGTACTATAAAATGACAGATGAAGACAAGAAAGTTCATTCAGAGGAATTGAAAATAAAAATATCTAGTCAGCAAATGTTTTTTAAAAATCAAAGAAGTGTCCAGCGATCCTCCACGTTAGCTGGTCACATTGTTGCCTATAAAATAGCAAAAAGTAACAAACCGTTTTCTGAAGGAGAATTTATTAAGGAAAAGTAAAAATTTATTCATTGGAAAAGTATTATGCCCAGAAAAGGTAAAAGATTTCGAATCTATAGGGCTGTCACGTAGAACGGTCAAAAAAAGAATTGAAGCGATTTCTTCTAATTTAACCAATCAACTCGATGTACGTCTTAAAAAGTTTAAGTATTTTTCAGTCACTATGGACGAGAGTGTTGACACTTTATCAGAGGAGTCGATGAAAACTTTGTAATAACCGAAGAACTTGCTTGTTTGAGATCTTTGAAAGGAAAGACGACAGGAAAAATAATTTATGATGAATTCAGAGAGGGGATGGAATGTATTAATGCCCCAATTTGCAAATTAATTAATTTAACAACTGATGGAGCACCTAACATGGTGGGAAAAAAATAGGGGGTTTGCAGGAGTTTAACAAAAGTCAGAATCCTGAAAGCGAAACAATTTTTTTACATTGTTTAATCATCCACCAAAATGTTCTTTACAAGGCTGTCTTGGATATTAACCACGTACTTAGTATTATTTTAAAATTAATTAATACCATTCGAGCCCGTCCGTAGTTTGTTACATCGACAATTTCAAGAGTTTTTATCGGAAGTTGATGCAGAATTTTCAGATGTACTTTATTACACAAAGATCAGGTGGCTGAGTTGTGGGCATGCCTTCTCTACAGTTTGGAGTCTTCTCGAAGAAATTAAAGTTTTTCTAAAAACCAAAACTGAAATTTGAATGGGAAATATTGGAGGGAGGATAAGAATTGATGCATCGAGTTTGCTTTTTCACGCATATACTCGAGCACTATAATAAACTGAACAACAAGTTACAGGGAAGAAATCAATTTATAGATGAAACCTGGGGGAGTTTGAGGTCTTTTAAAACTCAATTGTTTATATTTTCTAAATGATTGGGAAAAAATGGATATGGTGCGTGCAGCCATTGATGACTAGCAAATGCAACTTAAGACGTGTGTGAAGGCCAAGGGTGAACATTGTGAATAAAACTAAGATTTTTGTATACAATACAGATCAGTAAATAAATAAAAAAAATTTGGCCCAAAACCATTTATTAGTTTTTGTCTTTTAGCCTAACATATTAGTAACAGTATTTATGTCCCTACTAGGTAGAAAAATTTTATCAGTCATAATCGTTCCTTAAAAATAATATACTTCAGTCATAATATTTCATTATTTTCTTAAAATTTCGTTATAGAATTTATTGATGTCATAATTTTTCTATAAAAAATATAATCAGTCACAATTTTTGCGTAAAAAAAAATAACAGTCATATTATTTCTATAAGAAATTTCTATCAGTCGTAATTTTTTAATTCATCAGTCACAATTTACTTAAATAAAATCATTCAAAGTTAGTCATAAAATTTCTATAAAATAATTTGAGTCATTGAGTTTTAATGCATTTGTCAATTTGTATATTTCAATATTTTATTTAAATTTTATTATTATTTATTATTTTTGTTTAATAATTTTTTTGTTTTCAAAAATTTAAATTTTATTATAAAAAATTTTCATCAGTCACAATTTTTGAAAAAAAAAATCATCAGTCAAAATTTTCTATGCAAAATTTTTAACAGCCATAGTTTCTAAAACTATTTCATCAGTCATAATGTTTATGTAAATAATGTTGTCCAACATAATTATTCTATAAAAAATCGACAACCAATTTCTTTATATAAAAATTAGGCCAGTTATAATTTTTCTATAGAAAACTTTTATTAGTTATAATTTTTCCAAAAACAAAATTTCATCAGTCATAATCTTTCTATGGAAAATTTAGCCTTGAGAAGGACATAAAGAAAGATCATCTAGTACAGACTTAAAATATAATTTTCTTAAGGATCTTCTAGTTAAGTCTCTTATCGTAGTCCGTAAACTTCAATTTTCGAATATTAATTTCGTTTAAAAACAAAATAAGCTGCAGAACTTGTTTTTAATTTTAGAAAAGCAACAATTTAAAATAACACAGATCCCTTGACTAAAGCATTTTATCTCTTAAAATTATTTGTTTTGTAGCGAGTGTTAATGAATTCGTTATTTATTACTTCAATTTGAGTAACTTACAGTAGTACAAGGGGTGAAAAAAAACCTTTTTAAATGTCACCCCTACCCCCTGTGCTCTACTCTAGGCCGCGCATGTGATTTTAGAGAAGTTTTGCGAATCTTATTTAAGAGTTCTTGAAATTTTTTGTTACAAGTGTTCTAAAGCTTAAATTATTTCTAGGAAACAGTTTTCTTCAAATTTTATTTCATTATCAGGCGTAAAAAAATTATAACTTAAGACTAAAAAAGCTGTTTAGTTTTTGTTAATTATAAAAAATTTGTTCAATTTCAAGTTGTTGATGTCGTTGTTATCGTATGATTCTGTGTTGTTGTTGTTGTATAGGTGCTCGTACGGAAAGTCCCAGTACCAGCATCATCGCTAGGTTGTGCAACAATTGTTGATGATGTGCTCTAAAAAAATAAAAAACAAATTAAACAAAGTAAAATGAAAATAAAATATATGAGTTCTGCGAAAAACAGAAAAAATTTAAGTTTAAAAATAATCATTTTAATTAATTAATTAATTATCAGTTTAGAACTTAAAAACGTAGGGAATTTTTGGAGTTTTTGGAATTTTCTATAAATTATTGCTCTAAATTCGCTCTCACTTTTAAATGTTTTGAGAGAGAAAAATAAAAAGTGAAACAAATTCTACCAAAAAAAGGTGATACAAATACACTACACTGTTCCATCTATCGTAGGGTGACATAATTTTGCAAATAGCTGCAAGTGGCAATACTGCTGTGACATTTTTAAAGTGAAAAAATAAGACATGGATAGTGCTCCATGCTTAGGAATATGCAATAATTAATTAGATTTTTTATAAAATGATTCGTCGATGGGGTTGGCGTAGCGTGAAATTCGTTGGCATTTACTCATCCGTCTAACGCTCACTACAAAAATGTTCTGGCTTTAACCTGCTCCTTTTGAAGAGAATAGGTCTCAATCCGCCCCCCCCGGAGGAAAATTTATCGGTCTTTATAGAATACTTGACTATCTAGACCTGTGCTGCAGTCCCCAGTCCCCTGAAGTCAGCAGGGGTACAACTGGAAGCTCCACGTTATTTCCACGGGAATCAGTAGCCCGCAAAGTTTCTGCTATTTGCCGCTTTAGGCATTTAGCAGGTTCTCTGACTGATTATTGAGGTTGGCCCTTCGGGAGTATCGTGGTGGCTGTGGTTTCGCTGCCCCATACAGGTTTGTTTTTATGGTGGCCAGGACCATTTCACCTTTAATCACACCTACTGGATCCTAGATCCAGTGAGCATGCTAGTCATGTGTTTTGAACAGGAGTTGGATACTCTCCATCTCTTCAGCAAGGAGTAGTGGTTTGCAGCCCTGCTCTGGAACCACTGAAATTGCAACTAGGAAGGACCTGTTGCTAGAATTAGTCTTCGGCCTTCTAGGGCCTGAGTGGCGCTGCTTTTCACTCACAGTGGCTTGACCACCATCTGATTAAGGCTCACTGCCAGGTGCAGATGTAAATCTTATCACGAAATAGGTCTCTATGAAATGCTACCAGGTTTTTCCAGTTCTATAGCAGGTATTCTGCCACGAATATCCTTGAGGTGGGTAAAAATGTCTCAAAACACCCCGAAGTATCGAGAAGATTTTGTTTGCAAAGTATTTGCTAGAAAGACTTGAAAATGTTTCTTTACAAAAAAGCGATCAGTTTTGATCCATTGATGCGCAGGCAAATTGTTAACTGCATTTTCGGATTGCAATTTTTTTTTTTCTCAGACATTGCGCCAGACATGGGAAATAAGGTCGTGCTGTGGAGGAATTAAGCGGCTGTAGGGTTTGTGGATATTCAATTTGAACGTTCCTACATTGAAAGTGACAGAAAAGACCTCTCGAGGGAGTTTATTTCATATACGAACCGTTCCGCTAAAAAACGAATTTTCCCTTTAATGCGTAGTGCGATTTACCGGAAAATCAACCACAAATGCATCCGCTCTCAAGGAAAATCGAGTTAAACGCAAAAACGTTCAAGTAACGAGAACAAGTTCCCTAATTTCATTAGAGCACTTATAATTGCAGTAACGATAAAACAGAATATGAAGAGAACACTGAAGATGGCAAACGGCCGAAACCGGTTTGATCACAAACCAAATTTGACGAGGGTCGACGGAAAACCGTACCCAAATAAAATAAAACAGCGAAATACGCCCCACATTGCGTCGATGCTCTAGATAATCAATAGAGTTGAGTTGGATACGCTACTGTCCCCAACGAGCCTCTTGGTCCACTCCTGTACGTAGTCGAGCAACTCCCAATTAGATTTTGGGTCGCCGGCCCATACATGAGAGTTTATTTTTAGACGGATATAGGTGGTATTAATAGTACGAAGATTGGATGGAGTGAAATATCTTCTACACCGTCTTAGAAAGCTTTTTTAGAAACTTGAATTAAAGTTTTTAAGTTCATTTTTTCTCAAGTTTTTTAATACCACGGGCTTATGTTGTTAAACATCACTCCCTAAAGCAATCAAAGAGAAAGAATGTGAAAAGTTATTGCGGTAAATTCCGCTTAGAGTGATGAAAATTTCTAGAAATCGATCCTCTCTTCATTATGGCTGCAATCAGGCTCTAAGCCAAAAGCAAAATTAATATTTCTTATTTATAAAAAGAAATTAAAGTCAGAGGACATCTGAATCTAACTTGGTGCCACCTTTGAAATATTGTTCTAAGAAAAGAAGCGAAGATGTTAGGCAAGACCTGTCTTATTGATCAGGTAATAACAGCCGCGAGCATTATTTGTCTTAAGGGCAAGTTTATACAATTTTCGTTCAACCACTTAAGCAGCACAAACTGAGTAATTGTCAGTTCCTTCACTTTCAATAATCAATCCATGTCATTTATATTTTTCAAGTCACGAATAATTATTTCAACTGGGTTAAAATACCCTCCCTATGTATAGTTCGTCTTTGCAGTCCTTTTAATTTGGTTTTGATGTCAATTTGAAAGCATTGAAAAATTTCCTTATTAAAAAAGTTACTTGCGATGATCATTATGATTTAAGAATCCTAGGCACAACTACTTCAATTATTTTCTTTTTATTTTCGCAACAAATTTGAACAATGAGAAAAACCACAGCTACAGGGACCTATGGCACAATATTTGTTCGAGAGAACAGTGGTATAACGCTACGTCCATTGGATTATGCCTACACGCCTCTAAGGTCGTTTCCAAGCTGGACTGTAATAATAACAACGGGGTAAATGCATTGTATGGCTCTTAAACCATTTAAAGTTTATCTTCGATAAACGATAATAGATTTGTGATGCCAAAGTTTTTTTCCGAGGTTCACAAGTTTTACTAGGCTTTTTTTTGAAGAATATTCAAGTTGTTGGTTTTTTTTTTGTTACACAGTGTAAAGAGATGCTTTAATACTTTTATCAAAAGTTTAGTGCAGACAGTGCTAACAAAGTTAAGTGTAGCTAAAGGGGTGGGGTATGCAAGCTTCACTTAACAGTTGAAAAAACTTCACGCAAAATATTAGTGAATATTTGCTTAGTTGCAAATAAAAGTAAGTAGCAAACTTTTAAAATGTCAACTGCCATATTTTTATTTCTAAAAAAGGAAAAATATTTATTAATATGCTTCTTCAGTTTGACAAGCCATCAATCAATTCGTAATCAATCAAAATTGTTGCATTAAAATCGTTCAGTTTTTTGCGTTATTTCGACATAAACGATTTGATCGTTTAGAATCCAGAAACAGCATATAAAATAGTTTGTGATTGTAAAGCGGTCATTAAAATGCTCATCCAGTATTCTAGGAATATTTGGGAAAATGTATTAGTATGCGCTACACACATGCGATGCTTTTACTTGCCGGATGTTACAATTTGATGTGTATATTGAATATTTTTGGTTTTGTCAAACATTTTTGATGTGAATATAGTCAAGTAATTTGATGTGTATATTGGGTATTTTTGGTTTTGTGAAGCATTTTTGATGTGAATATTGTCAAGCAATTTGATGTGTATATTGTGTATTTTTGGTCTTGTCAAGCAATTGATGTGTATATTGGATATTTTTGGTTTCATCAAGCAGTTTTGATGTGTATATCGTCAAGCAATTTGATGTGTATATTGGGTATTTTTGGTTTTGTCAAGCACCTGAAAAAATTTACATTTGAAGCGAATTTTTAAATCTGGGATTTTAATAAAGTTTTTCGGGCGCAGAGAATCACAGAGTAAAGTCACAGTTATTTCAAATAATACTATTATAGAATTTTATTAGAATGCTACAAAAAAAATAAAAACATCCGAAAAGGATAACTTTAAGAAAAAAAAAAAGAATGAAAGTGGCGCTGAGAGCTTAAAAGAGAAAAACACTCCTCCATTCCTTAACGCAATTTTTCTCTATTTTTTATTTTATTTTAATAAACTGCTTTGATAGCTGTGTTTATTTGTATATATGCGTGTTTGTTTAAATGTGTGTATAATGTTTGCAACTTGTAAGAGATAAGTTATCGATAACAACAAAAATTCTACCTACACAAATGGTTAAAGGAAAATTGTTGATGTAGAATTATTTTTAATATAATAAAATTAATTGCTGTTGACAATAGAAAATTTAATAAAAAAATGGTTGCTTGATGCAGTGTTTTGAACGTGTCTAGATCGCTTCATAGCTGAAATCATATTACAATGGCTGCCAGAATTGTTAAAGAGCTGCCAGACAAATTATGTGATTTTTATTTTTTATTATAATCATAAACTGCCTACAATATACATAGTAGATTCATAATATAAAGGGTGTTTTTATAAAGGTGTAGAACTTTAAAATGACAAAATTTGTTTAATGGCGGCCATTTTGTCAGCTCCCAATTTGGTCAAATTGTTGGCGCCAATTTTTATAAGCGAATTTTGTTTAGCGATAAAAATCGCATTTGTTTATCAATCATAAAAATCCTCAAGTGCATTGTGAGACACCGTTACATCCAGAAAATCTTACTGTTTGGTGTGCTTTATATGCTGATGGAATCATTGGTCCATACTTCTTTAAAAATTATGCTGGTCAGAATGTTACAGTCAATGGTGGCTGCTATAGAGCCACGATTGCTAACTTTTTTACTCATTAAACAACCATGAGATGCTGTAGCTGCAGTTTCAATAAGACGGTGCAACATTTCACACAGCTCTTGCTACAATTGTTTTATTAAAATAAAATTTTGGTATAGTTTTACGTTTTGAATTCTTGAATTAACTTTCAAGCTCATGTGATAGAACACCGCTAGACCATTTTCTGCAAGCCTATGTGAAGTCGCTAGATAAGTCTGAAATGATTGACCACTTGCAGGACAGCAATTGTTGCGCTATTGCCGATATACGGCCACAAAACTTCCAAAGTTAACTACGTTCCAGCACTAGCCGTGGTGGTCATATGCCAGTAGTCTTATATTAAATTAAAATGTCCAGAAGATTGTTTTTTTTTAAGAGAAATAGCACTTCAGGCAATAATGCCTATTTAGTCACAACCGTGCTATATTCTTTTTAGGAAAGGGATAGAGAAGAGTAAAGATAGGTGGTGAAAGTAGAAGGATAGTTACATAGCCTTCAAGCTCTTATTTTTGTAGTGAAAATAACCACCCCTAGATTGGTAGGCTAAGTACACTACCTTTTTTTCGTGGAGTCTTTTATTTTTTAGTCTACTGGGGGGGCAGTTTTTATTTCTAGAAGGCCCATGTTATTGAAAATTAACTGTCATATAAGACAGCACAGCAACCAGTGACTATGCCTTGCAGCTCCAACGACACACAATTTTTATTTTTTTGTAGTGAAAACAGTCAAGGTGTTTGTTGGGAAGACTTTTAAGCTCGTACACTACCTACTATCCTACAGGGGCTCTTTCGAATAAAGTGAAATTTAGGTCACTTTAAAAAATTAATTTTTATTTTATTCCATTTCAAATTTCTATACCTCTTTAAAAACACCCTATACAAATTTTCACAAACACCGTGGTGACACCCTTTAATAAAAGAAGAAGTCAACCATTTGGCAACAATGAAAATTAAATCTGACATATGTTCGTTCATGGGTCTTTGAAATAATAGATGCGTAACGTAATACGTTACGTTTTATTTAAATGTTAAGAAATAAAGGTTTCAAAATTCGTAAATAAATTTTTACTATAACTTATCTTGTTTTTATCTATTATTTTATTAAACTTTGTTGTTTTTTTTTCAAAAGATTTTAAAATATTTTTGTTAATTTTATTTGAAAACTTTTTTGATGAAAAAAATATTAAGAATTTTGTTTTAATTTTTTCTTAATATTTTTCTGTTTCTCAATTCTTTATAACAATAACAACAACAACGATAACACCTACTCCATTATTTGTTTCCGAGGGACTCCAAGATTTTTTCTTATCCAAATCCTTGGAAACACAACAGCCCATTTTTGTTTTAAGTATTTTTTTTTCAATTAACGTAATTTCAAACACTCTTTTCTTAATCACAATTTTAAAAATCAATTAATATTTAATTTACTTTGTGAGTTTCCGTTTTTTTTTTGTCACACTTTTCACTTTTACTTTGTGAATTTCCTTCAACAGTTTTCGCTTTTAAAAGCTCTTTTGAACAACTAAAATGAGTTTCGGTTTCAAAGAAAACTCTATTCGTATAAAATTGTTTAATAAATAAAATTTATGTCAAAACCAACAGTTGCGCCTTTTTTATGTATTAAATATATAAAAAAAGAGTAATTTTTTATAATATACAATTGTATATATAAAAAGTAGACAACAACAAAAACAACAACAAGTATGAGCACATAAAATATACAAACAATTGGCAAAAATAAAATAAATAATAAAAACAAAATATCAGTGTATTAAATAGAGTCATTATTTTTATCAGAATAACACCATTTTATTCCTCTATAACAGCCTTTTAAAAAAAAGAAGAAAAAAAAATAAAACTGAAAAAATGACTAAGAAGAAAAACAACAACAATAACAACAACAAAAGTCATTTATTTATTTTTATATGAACGAAATATACAAAAAACAAAAAAAAAAGAAATATTTCACACAACTGTTTAAATTTTAAAAGAAAATAATAAAAATAATTTCAAATCATCTTCTAACTAATTTGCCATATTATTTCTGGAATGTTTTCAAAACCATAATTTTTGGTGACTTAAAACAAATATTTTATTTGACTTTCAACATTCATCTGCTTCAAACGAAATTCAAAGAAAATGTTTTTTTTTTGTTTTTTTTTATCTTTTAATGTGGCGTGTAAGTAAATATTGTTCATTTGCTGCAAAACTGTCATAAGTTTAAATATACCATTTTTGAGATATTAGAACTACTATACTCGTATGTAATATATAGAAGGGGGAGTATGTGAATCTTCTGTTGAGTGAGTTATTTCCAAGAGCGGAGGTTAAGGTTGATCTAAATAATGGAATGACGTGATAAGATTTACATCTGCACCGGGCCGTGGGCCCTAATCAGATGGTGGATCATTACCACTGTGGATTGTATGTAGCGCCATCCTCGCCCTAGATGGCCTTCAGATACGTATATCCTCCGGTCACTCCTAGTTACAATTTTAAAAGCCCGGAGTAGGTCTTAGCCTTCACTCCTTGCTGAAGAGTCGGAGACTATCCAACTCCTGGTACAGAACGCATGAAGCTTAATATAATTAAGAACACGACGGCATTCATACTCACTGGACCTGGACCATTCATTGTGTTCATTGTGAATGATCCGACCCACAAACTCAAACGAGGGCCTCGAAACACACAGCCACCACAATACTCCCGAAGGGCCTATCTCAATAATCAGACAGAGAACAGCTAAATGCCTAAAGAGACAAATAGCGGAACTCTGCGGGCTCACTGATTCCCGTGGATATATAGTGGATTGTCCAGTTGACTCCTACTACGCTATTAGGGGACTGGGACTCCCTTTTAACCCCGGTGTCACATGTAATGACATTGAGATTCCGTCAAGATATATAAATGTGCCCCCGGGGGGACTAAATAATGGAATATTGGTTTCTTCACCATTGGAAAAGGATAAAATAATTGCTGAGAACTTGAGCTGGATGAAGAATGGGTATAGATGGATGGACTAGAGATATGTGCAAATGTATCTTTAAGCTCATTCCTAAGCGCCCATCTATTCGAAGTGTCTTATTTTCCTCCTGTATGGAAGAGTGCTCGGAAGAAAGCTGTTCTGTAACAAAGAACGCAAACAATGTTGGCCTTTCGGGCAGCAATTAATACTATTTTATCGCTTGCGACAGCAAGGAAAATAATCTCACAATCTCGAGAGGCCTTTTGATTGCAATAAGTCGATGGCTGCTGTTCTCATATGGAAAACGTAGCGATATTTTGTTGAAACCCCATTTTTCCCGGATCCATGAAGCTAGAGAGTCCGTGATTTTTAATTTCTCGCCTCTTTATTGAAATGGGAACACTAGTCCCTGGCAACTTCCCCTTAGGAGCACACAGTCTTGGTGAACACAAGCGGCAACAGTTACCTAGGCTAGCGGTAGCTTCAAACTGAAAGGATATGGACACTGAAAGTTTGACCAATGACTTACCATCTGGTATGACAGAAACCAGTAGCCCACAAGGCTACATTCCTACACTGATTATTGGTTAGGTCTTTGGAGGAGTACCATGGTGGCTGTGGTTTAAACCAAAACCGCGCAAAGGTATGGGTTTTTCCTACCCAATGTACTGTTGCATTGCAATAGAATGTCGCTGCGTGCTGTGCTTCTAGCAACCCCCCGGGGGCACATATATGGTCTTAATGGAGAGCTCTTTAGACATTTAACTGCTCTCTGACTGATTATTGAGGTTGGGCCCTATATGGAAGTATCGTGGTGGTTGTGGTTTCGCGGCCCCATATCAGTCTCTGGTTCTATGGTGGCCGGGTTCATTTTACCTTCAATAACACCTCCCTGGTGAAATGTTCCCAGATCCAGTGAGCATGCTAGACATGCGTTCTGGACAGGAGTTGGAAAGTCTCCAACTCTTAAGCAAGGAGTGATGATTTGCAGCCCTGCTCTGGAATCATGGAAGTTGCAACTAGAAAGTTCTGTTGCATAGAATTAAGCTTCGGCTTCCTACGACGAGCATGACGTTCCATTTTATGCAGTGGTTTGATCCATCATCTGATTAAGGCTTCTTGGCCAGGGGCGGATGTAAATCTAATCACACACGTTGTGCTTCTAACACTCCACCCCAGGTGAACATTGATATGTTTTGACGGAATCTCACCGTCATTACATGTGTCCCCTTCAAGGATAGCAGGAGCCAAGTGGACAATTCCACTATATTTCCACGGGAATCAGTAAAACCCTAGAGATTAGATATTTATCTTTTTAGCCTTTTAGCTGCTGTCTGACTGATTATTGAGGTTGGCCCTTCGAGAGTATCCTGGTTGTTGTGGTTTCGAGGTCCCCGTTTGAGTTGTGTGGGTCGGATCATTCACAATGCACACAATAAATGGTTCAGGTCCAGTGAGCATGATTGCCGTTGTGTTCTTTACTTTTATTAAACTTCATGCGTTTTGGACTAGGAGTTGGATAGTCTCCAACTCTTCAGCAAAGAGTTGGGCGTTGGCCTGCTTTGAACTCTTGAAGTTGTAACTAGAAGTGACTGGAAGATATACGTAACTGAAAGACTTCTAGGGCGAGAATGACGCTACATTTCATCCACAGTGGTATGATCCACCGTCTGGTTGAAGCTTACACAGCTAGGTACAGACGTAAATCTTATCCCGCATGTGCTTCTACCCCACCCCACCCCTGGGGGCACGCAGTCTTGATGAATCCCTTCTCTGTCTTGACATGTGCCTTCGGGGGTTAAGGGCGGTATCAGACGTCTGGGCTAGCAGGAGCCCGATACTGGAAGAAACATAGGGCTCTCGAAGTCCGATCAGTGACTTATAATCACACACTGGTACCACGGGAACCAGTTGCCCGCAGGGCTAAGGCCCTGTTCTGGTTGTTGGTGAGGCCCCTCGGGGAGCAACGTGGTGCCTATGGCTTAAATCGGGCTTTGAAGAAAGTTCCGAAGAAGTTTTAATGAAAAGAAAAGTTTAGCATCCAGATAAATGTCCTAATTGTGCTTGTAACAGGATCAGGAGTTGTTACAAGCCGTGTACTCGAAAATTGCAAGGTGTATATGCACCTAGTGTGTATGCGTCTTAGGGCGTTGGTTGGTGGATGCTTTTTGCTACTTCCAGTAGTAAGACCACTGTCAGATTAGGCCTACACGGCTAGGTGCTGACGGTAATCTGTATCAGGCAGCTGTCGGATGATTCCTTTCGAAATTTTAACAAGTTGTTTTTCGCAGCTGTTAATAGCGAACTCCCTCAGACTTCTCGCTTTGAGAAGAAAATTTGTTTATGAGATGATTCGTCGTTGGAGTCAAATCTTTTTCCGCCGAGTCGTTTCTTTAACTTTGGGAATACGAAATAATCACTCGAGACCAAATGTGAAGAATAGGACCCCATTCATGGATTTTTGCCATGGAAACACGAAATTCACATTTTTTCAACGCCTATTGACGAAAGCACGAACTTCGTATCTATTTAAAATAATTGATCATTGATTCTATCTCGAGCCCTGGCTTAATTTAAGATTGAATAATGCCGCTCAAAACGAAGCATTTTTCCAAATGTAATCAATTGTGCGAAAGGTCTGTTATTAATTGAAGCCACTTCATATGTGTCAATTTTCTTTTTTTTAAAGCCAAAACAGTGATGAACTAAACGCAATTTTGCTTCAAAGCATTACGGAATTTAAAACTGGTAGCGCTATCCAAGCGTTAATCTAATCAATTTTTAAATGAAAAATAAATAAAAATTCTTAAACCTATTTTTCTCTATAAATAGAAGAAATTATCTATAATTTATTTCTTTAATGCGCTTTTCTACTAAACTTTCAAATTCTTTAAATTTTCCAAATACTTTGCGCTTTTTTCGTTAGAGAAAAAGTTTCACACCATCTTGATTTATCTCTAGAGAATAAATTTCCCACCGTCTAGACTAATCGTCAATAAAAGTTAACAAGAATTTCGAACCGCTTAAAACATTTACTCTCGTCTCGGGCCGCAAACGTTTGTATATTTCAGTTCAAGTAGTTCCGAGGATTATGAAATCGACCTTTTAAACGGTTTCATTTATATTGCCTATTTAGTCAAGTACCGTGCTACATTCTTTAATGAAAGGGATATAGAAAAGATGAAACAGGTGGTGAAAGTAGAAGGATAGTAGGAAATTAAATGTCGTATAAGACAGCACAGGGACCAGTGACCAAGCCTTCATCATTGAGCAGCCCCACCGACAGTCAATTTTTATTTTTGCAGTGAAAAAACAACCAAGGTCTTCGTTGGGTATCGAACCCACAACCCCTAGACTGACAAGCTAGTATACCACCTACTGGCCTACAGGGCCACCTGCACTGTTTTCAATCCTTCAACTATTTCCTCAACATAATGAAAATTTTTTGTTCGGTTTGCTGTCATTACCTTTTCAATAGTTCTTGTACGTCTTACAACTGCTTCTTTGTTGTTAATTTTTCAATTTTTTTTTTTTTTGCCACTAATAGTAAATTTGACCTAAAATCCGGAACGTATAAAGTTTTCTCTAACCCAGTTTTTGTTTTATTTTACAATTTCTTTTCCTAAAGTTCGCTAAATGTTGCTCCTCAGTGGACGATGAATTTATTGTATGAAATATGATTTCGTCTGAACACATGTGTGATGATGATCCAGAATCGAGGCAGCAACTGTCGTATCTTTTATATATTTTCAAAGAAATTTCAGTATTTTTCGTTTTTTCTTGAGGTTTCTTTAGGTTTTTAAATACAACAATAAAATCAAATAAATTGCATTTCAAGTTACACATTTAAAAAACCAAATGTCTTAACTGCCAAAATATATTACACTTTTACTTTTGTATTCTTTATTTCATGTCAGCCTATTACTTTATTACAAAATATCTTTTATTATCAGTTTAAGTGCATACAAACTGTAATCTAACTGAAAACAAAAAAAAATATTTATTTATATTAATCATTGTTAATAGAAAACAATGTAAATGCTACACCTCTGGCATTTGCTATAAAGAACACATTGCTTTTGTTTTATATATTTTGGCGGTATATGATTTTTTTTTTAACTTAAACTTAAATTGAACTAAAATAACAATTTTGTATAGACAATTCGTAACAAGTATTTCATGGTCGATTTTATTTACTTTTTCTATATAAAAAAAAAATTATCAATACAAATGGGTGTTGTATAAACACAGTTGCAAAAGATTGAAACTTTTTCGAACTCAAACGTACAGACAAGGATATAAAAATAGGTACACAAAGTTTTAAATTTTTTGTTAAAGTTATTAACTTTAACAAAATGTATTTAAATAAATAAAATAAATTTATTAATGTTCTTACACCATGTTAAATCATCGTGATTCCGAAAAATAGATCGGGTGTGCCCAATTTATTATTTTTTTTTTTTATATTTTAAACAAATTAAAAAAAAACAAATTTAAAAAAGTACTCAGGGGATGAGCTCTACTCATGCAATGCTTTGTATCAGAACTAGGAAATTAGGTAATGAGGAGGCGGAAAGAGGAAATAGTGTTTGTGGACATTCGATTTGAACTTTTCTACATTTAAAGTGACAGGAAAGACCTCTGGAGGGAGTTTATTCCACATACGAACTGTTCTGCTAAAAAAACGAATTTTCCCTCTAATGCATAGTGCAATTCACTGGTCAATCGATCCTAAATAGATGCGCTCTTAACAAAAATCTTGTCAAACACATAAACATTCGAGTTTTGGGAACACGTTCCCTAATTTCGTTAGATCACTTGCCATTGTAGTAATGATAAAACAATGAAATACAACCTACATTCCATCGATTCTCTAGGGAATCAATAGAGTTGGATACCCTACCGTTCCCAATGAGCCTCTTGGCCCTCTCCTGTATGCGGTCACGCAATTCCAAAATAAACTTTGGGGCTCCGGCCCATACATAAGAGTTGTATTCCGTCGTTGGAAGGATATAGGTTGTATAAATAGTACGAAGATCGGATGGAGTGAAGTATCTCTTACACCGTTTTAGAAAACCGAGATTCTTGAAAGTTTCTTTAAAAACCTTACAAATGTGTTTAGTCCATTAAAGATCACACTGAATTTGTATGCCAAGAACATCAATAGCTTCTGATGCCGTAATACCTACATCCCCCACAGTAACAGGTGCACCAGCACTTCCGAGCACAGCTCTATGCGTAAGCATGCAACATTGCGTCTTACGGGCATTAAAATTGACTCTATTCGCACGACGCCATTCGGAGATCGTGATAGAGCGTATATTTCATGTTCCGCCTTTTGGAACTCACCTCCATCTGGTTCGGTCTATTACTACGAATGACAAATAGTGCTGTCAATTGCGGAAGAGTATGTAGGGTTGAAATTTTGACGAAGAATATCATTTAGAAAAATAAGAAATAGGGTGAGAGAAAGAACGGAGCCTTACAGTACCCCTGAATTGGACCCCCCGGGGGCACATTATCGGTCTTTGTGGAGAGTAACTATTTAGACCTGCGCAACTGGGGGAAAAAGGGAGCCCAATCCCCTGAAGTCAGCAGGGGTACAACTGGAAGCTCCACGTTATTTTAACGGGAATCAATAAGCCCCAGAGTTCCATTAGTCGTCTCTTTAGATATTTAACTGTTCTCTGGCTGATTATTGAGGTTGGCCCCTATATAGGAGTATCGTGATGGTTGTGGTTTCACGGCCCCATAACAGACAGGTCAGTTTTTATATGGTGGCCGGGTTCATTTCACCTTTAAAAACACCTACCTGGTGCAATGTTCCCAGATCCAGTGAGCATGCTAGACATGTGTTCTGGACAGGAGTTGGCAAGTCTCCAACTCTTCAGCAAGGAGTGATGATTTGCAGCCCTGCTCTGGAATCATCCAAATTGCAACTAGGAAAGACCTGTTGCTAGAATTAGTCTTCGGCTTCCTAGGACGAGCATGACGTCCCTATTTATGCATAGTGGTTCGACCACCATCTGATTAAGGCTCCATAGCCAGGCGCAGATGTAAATCTTATCATGTAGTACCCCTGAATTAATCTTGAACTCGTCTGATAAAATCCTATTTATAACAACTCGTATAGTAAGATTCTGATAAAACTCGATATTAATCTGGAGAAATTATCACCGACACCAAAAGCGGCAAGTTTTGATAGAAGTGCATAATGCCATCATGCATATTTTTGACGTGACAGTGTGACATCTGAAAACACATTTTTTCTTCCGACAGAATTCTAGCAAATTTTCACGTAAATGAATATTACGATTGTATATAACAGTCGGTTATGGGCTTTAGTTTCTATGCGGCTACTACGTCATGTCCAGTTTTAGAAATCCTTTAATAATAAATATTGAAATTATTGAGAGTTTTAATTCTCTCAATTGTCTTCCAATAATAAACTTTCATAAATGATCCAAAACACAATGCTTTCTTGGCAAGCCTATTTGAGGAATTATAATTGGACAAAACAAAAATGTCATTCAAGAAGTCATAGACTCCGTTTCTTATACATAAATCTTTTTCAAAAATTTAAATAAATTCTTGCCAGGAAGGAGAAGAAAGAAATATAAGAGTAAGAATTATTTAAGAAAACTTGGAAAAAGATCTCAAAGTCAACAGTTTTTTTGTAATATCGCGGTACCTTAGGATGAGCAAACAACTGCGTGTCGACTTGGATCCATTTACTAATCCCTTTGTGTTATTTGCGAAGTGGAAGTGGAAAAAGGAAAAAAAAAGAGTTCTTCTGTAAATATAAAATGGAATATAAAGGAAGAAGAAACAAATGCAAAAAAATAGAATAAAAAGCTAAAGAAAGGAGTTGAATGTGGGCGGGATAAATGCAGGGGAGTAAACTGTTAAATAAGGCCCCTTAGACAGGGCAAGCAATCACTCAAAAGCCAGAGTTGCGGATATGGGTGAAAAAACCAATCACAGTACCTTAAAAAGGAACTGATCCTGTCCGTTTTTAATGATTAAACATCAGACAAACTCCCAAAACACCGTTGATCGAGGTCCTGAGTCGTGGGGCACAAGTAGAGGAGGCGTTCAATCGTCTCCTCTTCCCTCTTCCTAATTACCTCTGTGTGGAAGAAGCATCCTTTTAGCATGGCTTCCAAACAGGCAGTGCCAGGCACGATCGAATAAAGGCCAAATTGTCCTTGTAGGCGAGTAAATGAGCTCGTTAGACCATTTGACCTAACTGCACCTTAAGTAAAATAATTATTTTTATTTAAATAAACTGCTAAAAAATTTTTTTTTTTAAAACGTGTTCCAAAAATGAAATAATTTCTTTAGCTATAATGTCAAATTAAAACGAGTGTTGGTGCCATACCGACGATGTGCTTAATAAAACTATAAATTTTTAATTCATAAACTCCTGCTCACATTTTAAAGGGTTTTTCCTAAACTTGTTTCTGAAAAGTTTATATTTGTAACTGGAATATTCACTGAACATTTTGTACTGAATGAGTATACGAGTATAAATATACAATTATATTTTATACATGTGTTTTCAAAAGGCCATAAGTGGGACTAAACTGATCAACCAGACTAACTTACGTGTAAAAGTTCAACATGTAAAACGATTTAAGATTGTAGTCAACAGCATAAGAATTTATGTAAATTTATTTCTAGTAATGTGTCAGGTGATTTTTATAGCGGTATAGAGCTGTAAGTTGGCAAAAACTTTTGTAACTGACGGTTATTTTGTCAACTGTCCAGTGATTTATGTTTAGTTTCGTTTGGCATTACAACAGGAATAGCCTGGGCCCACAATAAGGTTCTCGTTAATCCTAATCTTTATAAAAGAATTTTGTTTAACGATTAAGCTCACTTTTGTTTGAAAGAGCACGCCGTATTTGGAGTGATAATAATCCTCAGGTGTATGTTAAAATCGAATAGTTTCACATTTCGGAGCTATTGAAATTAAATTTATTATAACATTTTTTGTAGTTTTTAATCGTGTTTTTTATCTTTAATAAATATCTCTTATTCTTTTTTACGATCTTTTTAAATTAAATTAACAATATATTTTTTTTTCTTTTCGGTATTTCGCTTTCTATGGAAAGTTTCTTCAGGAAAAAAATTTTTTATTTTTAAAAACAAAAATTATTAACATATTGAAACTATAAAATATTTTTTCATACATACATACAAAAATTTAAATTTTCAAATATTTGAACATACAAAAACTATAAGAATAAGAAATATTTATTTATTATCACATATATCTTTCTTCAACTCTATATTTTCAATATCATAAAACAGAAACTACATTTCTTTCTCAAATTTTAAAATTTGAAAAAATTAATACAAACAGATTACAAACAAAAAGTCTGCGTTCAGTTCCACTATTTCCCGTAAAAAAAAACAAACGTTTATTTAATATATTTTGGTTACCCACGCTGCTTTAAGGTTTCACTCAGTCAGTTTGGCATCGATTCGAATAAATTTTCTGTTTCCTCAGATGTAATACTCTCCCACTATGCCCGCAGAACGCTTCGCAAAGTTTCTTTGCTTATGTTTTTTCTAAAAGATCCCAGAGGTGCTCAATGGTATTGACGTCGGGTGATTAGGAGGCGTTTTAAGCTGTCTTGGAGTATTGTACAAGAGCGAAAGCCTGACTACCTCCGCTGTGTGCTTGGGGTCGCTGTCTTGTTGGAACCAATATGTGGATGACAAATCAAGTTTTTCTGCATTCTGCTTCAAATTTGTTTTTAATGTCAAAATATGCCCACTTATCCATCGTAGATTCAATAAACTCCATCTGTTCTACACCTGCAGCAGCCATACAACCCAACCCCACACCATAATCCCACCACCACCATGCTTAAACTGTACCGACTAGATTTTGATTCTCAAGAGCAGTTCGCCCATATTATTTGACATCCCTTTATTCAAAAAATCCAAAATTTGTTTCATTTGAAAATATTACTTGTATCCAAAACTCCGGAGGTTTACTTATATAGGCATTAGCGAACTCAATGCGCTCTTGTCTGTTGACTAGATAAATAGTTTTCTAAGGGTCGCTCTGCCATGATAATTCTGCTCTTCTTAAAATTTTTCTAGCGGTTTCTGCACACACTTTCTTGTTAAAGGATTGGCTAATATTTACAATAATATTTGTGGATGTTATACGGGGAATAACCTTTGCCATATTAAGAATTTTGCGTTCTGCTCGTTCAGAAAGTATTTTTTGGCGCCCCGATCGCAGCTTAGACGAAAGAATATGTTCTTCCAATCGTTTTACAAAATTATCGGAAACTATTATCTTCTTCCCACATTTTTATAATTATTTTTCTTTCGGAAACACTAATTTTTTTTCTTTTGGCTTCCATGTTTATAAAATCCATATTTTTTAAACTCAAAATGCACAAATATACTTTTTAAATAATCAGTTTAGTAAAAGTAAATGAAAAGAACGCAAAAATTTTTAAAAAGTAACGGTATTATAGTGAACGCAGACTTTCTGGTTGCAATATTTATGTATTGTTTAACTTCAATCCCGTTATTGAAAAACTAAAGAGATGAATGAAGACTTTGTTTTTTAGCCATGGCTTAGAAGTTGGAAATTCATTAAAATAAGAATTTGTATTAACTAGATTTTTGTTAGTTATTTTCATATTGCCAAAAATATTATACGTGAATGCAGACATTTTGAGCTAAGTGTATGTCAACGATTAATAAAAAAAGAGAAATAATAAATATCTTTTATTCTTTTTTACGGTCTTTTTAAATTAAATTAACAATTTATATTTTTATCTTTTCGATATTTCGCTTTCCTATGGAAAGCTTCTTCAGGAAAAAATTTTTTTATTTTTTAAAACAAAAATTATTAACATATGAAAAAATTTTCAAAACATTTGACAAAAACCTATAAAATATTTTTTTTTATACATACAAACATACATACATACAAAAATTTAAATTTTCAAATATTTAAACATAAAAAAACAAGGAAACGGAAATAACAAATAAATAACAAATTCTTTCTTATGAAATAATTATAACAATTTATGTGTCTTTTGAATTAAGTACCTATAATTCTAAGCTAAATTGTCTGTGGCTGTCTTGAAATTTATTCTCCTTACATTTGGCACATTAACAATTTCTAACATTAACGTC
Organism: Trichopoda pennipes; assembly: GCA_030448955.1. Classification (NCBI taxonomy): domain Eukaryota; kingdom Metazoa; phylum Arthropoda; class Insecta; order Diptera; family Tachinidae; genus Trichopoda; species Trichopoda pennipes. The sequence goes on along the minus strand of JASKUP010000056.1, from coordinate 1,108,128 downwards.
TCTTATAGTTTTTTTTTATATCTAATATTGATGCTTCGTCAAACTGAGGATAATGATTATATTTCTTACAATGTGAAGATAAGGATGTCTTCTGTGTTGAAAAATTCCTATATTTTTGGTCACACTTGTGACCAGCTAATCTTGTTTTAAGTTTATTTTTTGTTGTCCCAATATAAATATAAACTTTGTCACAGTTCATTGTTGTCCCAATATAGATATAAACTTTGTCACAGTTTACCTGGTCATTTCCTCCACATGGTATCCTGTATGCTACATCAAATATTTCCATTTTTCCTACTTTATCCTTCATACTGCTAAATAATTTATTTAATGTGTTATATGTTTTGTGTGCAATTATATATTTATCTGTGTCATATTTTTTACACTTTCTTAATCTTTCTGATATTCCAGGAACATAAGTTAATGATTTATAATTTCTTGGCTCTGCCGTAGAATTTCCTAAATTATGCCTATAACTACCATATTGTCTAATTAATCTGTTAGTTAACTCTACTGGAAAATCATTGTCATTAAGTATATCTCTTATTGTATCCTTATTCTTCAAATGAAATTCTTTATCACTTATAGTCAATATTCTGTCTGTCATATTTTTCGCTGTGTTTATTATCAATTTTTCTCGGATGTTTAACTTCAATCCCGTTATTTAAAAACTAAAGAGATGAATGAAGACTTTGTTTTTGTTTTTTTTAGCTATGGCTTAGAAGTTGGAAATTCATTAAAACAAGAATTTGTATTAACTATATTTTTGTTAGTTATTTTCATATTGCCAAAAATATTATACGTGAATGCAGACTTTTTGGGCAAAGTGTATGTCAACGATTATTAAAAAAAAGAAATTTTACACATTTTTATTTTCAATACAGCAGCTCAAGAACTAACAGCTTAAAAACAGATAAGACGTACGCGCATTTATAAAAAGCTAGACTGGCAGGATTAAGCACAATTTGACCATCTCACTTTAGAAATTTAATTTAATTAGTTAATTAATTAGCGGTATTTGTTGGTAATAAAATTTCTTTACACAGTACATAATCAAACAAAAAAATACACATGCGTACACACACTAAAATTGCATATCTGCAAAAGAAAGAGAAACAAACAAATAAGGTAAACAAAGTTTTAACATACTCCACCACATTGCAGTGCTGCCAGTAGTGCGGCATTGAAATTAGCTAATATTGCGATCGCGACTTAAAAGGTATACTTTTTGTACGTTTTTCATTTTTTTATTGTATAATGAACGTTGTTTGTTTTGATTTGAACATTTTTTTGCCTTTAGATTTAAAAATAAAATAAATATCCTCATAAACATTTTGTTTTTTAATTCATTTATTTTTATTAAATTTTATTATATATTTACGTCTACAACTTAAACTTATATATATTCAGAATTTGGTGCATTATTCTTATGTATCGTTTCCGACATATCGGAAAAACGATTGTTTTCAAAAATATTCAAATTAAGATCAACTTTTGATAACTTTAAGCTTTCCAAGGAGCTGCGCGAACTTTTCGATAATCTAGGTTGATTTACCTCTAAAGAATTTCTCGGCTAAAAAAAAATATATTCAACATATTAATTTAGGACTTTTATCGATTTTGTCTTTTAAAATACTTGAACAACAGACTCCCACGTTTCAAAACTTGTGTTGTCGGCACCGTGACAAGTCGTTTCATTGGATTTTTTTTTACAACAGTAGCAGGATTTGAAAACCATTTTAATGAATTAGTTTAAAAACTTGTCAAACGAATTTAAATATAAAATTAACATGACTAATATTTTTTTTGTTACTCTACTTTAGTGCTCACTATTAAGTCTCTTAAGAACTAATGTTTGAAATTAATTTGTTACGCTTATCAATAATAAAATATGATTGATGTGTGTATTGTTATTTTTTTTTTCACATAGATAAAAATAATGTTATTATTCACTAAATAAACCAATTTTCAATAAAGCTGGTTTCTTTTATTAGAATTATATTACAATAATTATTAACAGACTTAAATGTTGCTAAAGTTGTTATTGTTGCGGTTAATTGTTTCGTTTTTTAATTTTGCGTTTTTTTTTCTTTGTCGTTTATTTTTATAGATACTATCTGGCCACCGTTACTCTAAAGATGATGTTATACGTGCTATTCTTAGCGCCATATCGCCGGAAATTTTTATACCCCTCTACTGGCGCACCGAGAAAAATTGCGTAGTTTTTTTTGTGGATGATTATGCTATTGCACAACGTTTGCAGCTGATCGAACGTAGTGTACAAATGTTTGATGGCTGTCGTTTATTTATACGAGTGCGTGCCAATTGTCCCATCGTTTCAGTTGATGAGGAGTTTAAGGAAAAAATGAAATTGGTCATGGCGAAAAGATATAATGCACAAACGAAGGCATTAGATTTAACAAAATTCCATGCTGATTCTGATTTTCGTAATATTTTTGTGGGACTGTTCCGTACTCCTGTTATGGCCGCTGCTTTGGATATAATTCAGACAAATATACCCGATATAGAGGCATTGAATTTGAATGATAATAGTATTGCCTCCATGGAAAGCTTTAAAAATGTCGATCAACGATTACCACATTTGAAGATATTATATTTAGCTAATAATAACGTAAGTTTCTTTTCGTTTTTTTTTTTAGATAAATCCTTCATCACAGTTACAAAAAAAACTCAAAAATCAAAAGATCAGCCTTTTGGAATTAATATTGAGCATTTATATAGAAGGATGCTGGCGTTAGTTCAGCATAAATTATAAAGCTCACCATGTTTTCAAAATATCGGGAGGGCCGAATTGAGGTTAGGAAGTAAATTGACTTAAACAACTTCAGATTTATTGATACCAATGTAAAGTAGAAATATGGGAACTAATAACCATCTGTAGCACATCAGCAGACGTCCGCTCTTTTCATAAAATTTTGAAGCACATTTTACAACAAAGCTTCGGTATACCGACAAGGCACCGCCAAGTTTCATTTTTTAGAGCATCAGTTGCTTGTGGCTTGTTCACGCCAGCTTAGTCTTTCAAATGGCGGTTTAAATCACCAATTGTTATCGCCAAATCGAGAAAATACGCGATCGGGAAATTTCTCAAGCAATAATTGGGGTGGCTGTGTGCTTATAGCACCACCGTGCTGGAACCAAATGACACTGATGTCAATAGTACCCAACTGTGGCCGCAAAAAATTGGTTATCATGGTTTGTGGCAGCTTAGAGAATTCAGGGTGACAGCGTTTTCTTGCTCATTTGAGAAAAAGTACGGGTCGGTGATGGCGGCTGACCACTGAAAGCACCATATGATCACATTCTTTGGACGTGTAATTGTTTTTCGAGGAATGTTTTTGCATTTTATGTCTCATATGCGACAATTTTTTTTGTTGATGATTTCTTTCAGTTTTACAAATAGCCGTTTCGCAAGAGTTCGACGCAAACACCGGCCAGTCGGCTTGATTTCTTGCAAGAGTTGAACTTTATAACCGTGAAGATAAAGATCCTTATACAGTATTTTAAGGAAAGTACCTGTAGTGAATTGCTGCGAACGTAGACGAGTTGATGTTGCAGACTTATTCTCAACACTTTGCTGTATAGCAGCTATGTTTGCAACACTACAGCCTTTAATCGCATATTGTTTTGGTCTGTTGTCAGCAAGAATGCAAAAATTAAGCGATTAAATTACGCTCATTGGTGTCAGAAAGAACGTGATTACGAGGAAAAACTTCTCAGATTATAAGAAGTAGTACAGTGAAATTTTCACGAATTTTATAGTAAATATCTACAATTAAAATTCTTTGCTCAAAAATGTAACATTCCATGCTTTCCAACTTTTTACTAAATGAATATCAAAGGATGACAGCTCAGTTCGTGACATTGGACAGGCAATTCACTTTATAACTTCGAATTAGTCTACCCAATATTACGAAAAAATTGTTAAAGCAAAAACGGTTGCTTTGTAATTTGATGAAGACCCAGTTTTATAAAAAAAAAATATTAAATTCATCTGAGTTACTACTTACTTTTGCTTGTTCTTCTCTTTTTAGTTACCATCCCTGGCACATTTACTGGTTTTGCGCAATGTACCGATTATAGAATTGGTCTTAAAAAATAATCCATTACGGCAACGCTACAAAGATCAAGCACTTTATGTGAGGTATCAAAATGTGTTTAAAACTTAATTTCAATTATTTTCTTATTTCAATTACTACGATTTTCTGGAATTTAATTAAGAGAATTATTTATGTATGAATTCATCAGATTTCTTTTGTTTGCAGTTTGGGAGAGATACCAAGACTGTGGATATGAGAAAAAAAAGCTTAAGCTTAAGAAAGAACTGGTGAAGGAATGAGAATTTATTTTTATTATTATTTTTTTTTTTATAATTTTTAATATTTTTTTATCAAATTTTAAAAATGACTTTCTACAGAAGATTTCTGTTTGTAGTGATTTTACAGGAATTAAGGGTTAAATTGCTAAAGGGAATCGCGATTCATAAATATTGTGAAATCGTTCGAAGATAAAATTCATTAGTCACACATTTGAACAGAAATTATAGTTTAACTCAAAGATTGCTAAAACGAAAAACGCAAACTAGGCACTACCATAAACTTCGAGCCTTAGCATTGCCAGCTGGAAAGATATTTGTAGGAAAATATGAACCAGAAATACAAAACAGAATACGAACAGTCTCTTAGACTGTTTTTTTTTTTATTACTTTTAAATTTTTTCTAACAATATTGAGCCACAATTTTGAAAAAAAACAACACTAAACTTAATTCAATTTGAAACAACAAATATTAGTTGTGCATGTATTGAAAATTTCAAAATAAACTTTGTATTCAAAATTATGGTCCAATTTAGTTAAAATCGAAAATGTTGTGTGAAATAGGAAAATGGCGACCAGACAATTATAAAATATATATCATATTTACGCAGTGGTTTCATTTGAAATAATTTTTAAAAAGCAAATACATTTTTTTAAATCATGTTTGTAACAAAATAATAAATGAATAAAGCTTTCTTTATCTTATTAAAGAGTTAAAGGGGTTTATGAAAAAAATATATTCAAATATAAAACAAAAAATAATAAAATAAAAAAAAACGAAAATCAAAAAAACCAAAAAAAAAAATCAAAAATAAAAATGGCACTAAACTTTAAAATAAATTATTTCTATTATTTTTCAACTTAACAAATTCCTTCAGTTTAAGGAAATTAATAACTTTTTGTAGCGGTTAGTTTTATTATTATAACCTAAAAGTAAAGGTTTCTTTTAAATAGAAACCTTCATATCATTTAACTTGCTGTAAAACTTAAGCCTTATTAACGAAAAATGCTTAAGTCTTTTGTCTTCTAAAAAAAACAATGTCATCATCATCACCATCATCGTTGAGAAGAGGGCTCAGTGTATTGGAATTTCCTCCCTTTTTTTTTAATGAGGATATCCTAAACATTTTTGCGTCGTTTGCCCCTTCTATAATTTAACGACATTTGTCAGTTTTATATGAGACAAAATATAATTTTTTTAAAAGCATTTAAGGCTTAATTATAGGAGTAATTAAAATATAACTTACTAAAATAAATAAATAAATATACCGTTAACAAACACAAAATATCAAATTCAAAAGCTGAGCTGAGGCCAGTATTTGAAAAAATATAACAACAAAAACTTAAGGCTTTATAAATATAAAAGCCAAACATATAACTTAATAAATAAATAAAGAACTATAAATAAAAATAATTATTAAAATAAATAATCAAACCTTTATAAGAAAACTAAAAAAAAAATAATTGCTACAAAAATATTTTAAAATTAAAAATTCCATAAGAAATTCAAAAACACAAAAGTTTAATGCTGTTTTCACAGAGAAAGAAAAGAATTTACACAAAAAAACCAAAAAAAGTAAACAACAGCAAAAAAAAATTAATAAAATGAAAAAATCAAACTAACAAAAGAATAATCAACAACAGCAACAAGCGAAATACTTCTTTCTCTCTTTAAGGAGTTGCCACATTAATAACTTTTAATTAATGCTGCCTACTCTTGTCGTACCTAATAACGGTAATTAGATACAATTTTAAGCACATTGTTGTTTGCTTCTAAGCAGACACTACAAAGCATAATGCTTAAATTAGCAACTTTAATAAAATAATTATTTTTAAATTTATCTTTGATTTAAGAAGGTAAAACAAAATATGTGCGAGCTTATGTTTCACTTATTGTTGTTGTTTTGTTTTTGTAACACTAATAAGCCTTTTTAGCTTTATTTTTACTTTAAAATTTAAATGTTTACAACAAGTAAACAGAAGTATTAAATAAAAAATGTGTCTGCTTTTTGAATATAAAAATTTAAATGAAACAAACCAAATAACAAAACTGTATTTTGCAAAAGAAAAAAGAATTTTTTTTTTAAATAATTACAAAGCGGTTTTAAAGTTTCTAATTATTTTTTTTTTGTGCCAAAAAGTTTAGAAAGGAGGCAAATTCATCCTAAAGAGTTTAAGATTTCTTATCAAGGTTAAATTATTTGGGTTAAGGTTGAAAATGGTGTATTAACAACATTAAAGCTTCAAAATATCCTTAAGAATAAGAAAATTGCTAAACGAAAATTTTCATTTGTACATAAAAGCTGGCGGAAGAATTATTAACATTTTCCTTTTGTTTTTCTTTTGAAATTCAAATTATTGTAAATTTTTGCTGCTTTCTAGAATAGTGTGTATTTTATGAAACATGACATTTAAAATATGAAGTGTACATTCGTAAATGCAGTACTTTTTTGCTTTCTTGTGGCAAAAAAATCCAATAATCGCTGAATTTTTATTGATACTGCAATTTAATTTTCACCGAGTACTAAAATCAATCTGAATATTTTACTGAATTTTATTTGCATTGCCGGTAAAATACTTTTTCCCTTTACGAATGCAATAAACTTTACATTTATAACAATATATATTTTTACCTGAGGTCAATACTTGCAGAAAAAAACTTTTATACATCTTTATTAAATTTATAAAAATACAAGAATTTAATCAGTAATCAGGTATCGAAATTATAATTTTATTGCAAGAAAAATTTTATAAATTATTTCTATAAGCACAAGATCTTCATATAAAAATTAATTTTTTTTTTAATATTTCGCCACACATCCAGGAAAAAGCGTATAAATATAAATAAATAGTGTATAAAAATTAAAAAAAAATATATATATTTTTCGTTTCCTGAAGATGCCACCCATTAGTGTGGTGAAATATTGAAAATAAAATTTATTTTATTTTTAAAAAAAAAATTATTTATAAATCATTAAAAATATCAATTAACAATAATTATTACAAGTAAAATTTTTTGTAACTCTTGCCATTTTCCTGTATAAATTTCCTGATTATTTTAAAAAGTGTTTAGTAATCAGTTAAATTGCAGTATCAGTGAAAATTAATTTTCATTGTTGCTTGTATCTTAGTGGCTCTTGCAGTTACAATTTTTCTGCTGAAAATGTTTCCATGTCTGCATAATTCTTACATCAAAAAGTGAAAGTCGCATTTTTCTGTAATCAAAAAAAAATTTTTTTAAAAGGCTTTTGATCAGTTAAAAACAAAAACAACTTAAAATAAACTGTTTTAATATTTATTATTTATATTTTTCAATCTGCAAACGAAAATAAAATGCCGCCAACGTTAATTAATAAAAACTGCGTCAGCGCAGTTAATTGCTTACATGAAAATGTGCTACCAAGTTGTTTGAAACTAGCAGTACTGAATTCATGAATGTACACAAAAGAGTATGAGTCAAGAAATCATTTCAAAACAGCTTTAAAAATTTATATGTGCATGAAAATTCATTTAAAATTAAGTTTTCGCCGTTTATAGAGGCCCCGATTCACAAATAAATAAATTTTTATGATTTCAATGTGTTTTTAAAATACTGAGTAGATTTGAAAGTTACTGCATTTGAAAGAATTTTTGTAAAATGAGAATTTCTTTCCAAAAAGGTTTTTATGAACCAAAAAAAATTCTGTTAAAGCACCAAATAAATATTTCAGAGATGAAATAATTTTATAATTTTTTTTTTTTAATATAATTTCATGATAAATGTGTGTGATTCTAACTTACTTTTAACCTCTAATACGATACCGAAAATATTTTATATCACATTTAATTCACAGTGAAGTACGACGTAAATTTCCCAAACTTGTTAAATTGGTAAGTTTTTTTTTTCAAGCAAACTTACTCAATTAAATAAAATTTATAAATTTATAATCTTTTAATAATTCTTAAATCATCCATTCATTATTAAAAGGATGGCGAAAGTTTGGAACCACAAATTTTGTTTGATGTCAATGACAGTTCTACTTTGCCGAAATCGCAGGCTTCATTTTTATGCGATGCTTCTGGTGCTGATATTATACGACAATTTTTGGAACAATATTTTATGATATTTGATAGTGAAAATCGTCAGCCATTGTTGGATGCATATCATGAACAAGCCATGATGTCAATATCTGTGCCACCGGCCAGTCAAGCAGGAAGGTTAGCCAATTTACAATGTTTTTCTATTTCAACGCTAATAAATGTTTATTTATTTTTTTTGTAAATAATTAAGCTTTCTAATATAAAATTTAAATAAATTTTTATTTTAATTTTCAATATTTCGCCATTACATCTTCAGAAAAAGAAATTAAAAAAATATTGAAAAAAAATAAAATTTATTTCATCTTTAATAAATATCTCTTTTTCTTTTTAACGATCTTTTTTTATATTTTTTACTTCTCGATATTTCGCTTTCCTTTGGAAAGCTTCTTCAGGAAAAAATTTTTATTTTTGAAAACAAAAAATTATTAAAAGAATAAAAATTTTTTCCTGAAGAAGCTTTCCAAAGGAAAGCGAAATATAGAGAAGAAAACAATATAAAAAAAAGATCGTTAAAAAGAAAAAGAGATATTTATTAAAGATAAATTAAAAAAAGATCGTTTAAAAAAACTATAAAAATTATCAAAATTTATTTCATTTTTATTAAAGACCTTGTGCTTAAAAATAACTATTTACAAAATTTATTTATTTAACAAATCTCTTTTTTAAGCACAAGGAAGAAATTTTATCATTATTTTCAATAGTTCGCCACACCATTCGGTGGCTTCTTCACGAAAAGAAACGTGTATAAACAATTTAATACATACAAAAATAAATATTGAAAATAAAAATAAAATTGATTTAATTTTTATATAAAGACTTTATGTTAAAAAAATTATTTATAAAATATTAAAAATGTTAATTAAGTACAATTATTATTTTTTTTAATTTAGATTACATTCTTTCTGGAAATTTAATCGTAACTTTCGTCGTATTGTTAACAATGAAGATGTATCTCGATTACGTCAATTAAAAGTGGGACGTTTAGCTGTGGTCTCTACATTGGCTGAGTGGCCAAAGACCCAACACGACCCGCAATCGTTTTCAGTGGATTTAACTCTGTTCACGGTAAATTTTCGACACATGTTTTTTATATCTTTTATAATTTTCTTGTCCTTTTTTTATTTTTAAAGGCTAAATTGATAGTCTTCACTGTGGGTGGTCTTTTTAAAGAATTTGAGTCATCTAGCTCTTCTAGCGGTGGTATACGCTACTTTCAGCGACAATTTGTTATAGTACCCGCTGGCGGTGGCTTTTGTATACGCAATGAATTGATTTTAGTAACAAGCGCTACTGGAGCACAGGCACGCACTTTCCTAAAACCACCAGCTACTGTAAGCACTCCTACAGCAGCCGGTTCTGCTTCTTCAACAAATACTGCAGCCGGCACTAGCAGTCTACAAAATCGCTTACAAATGAATCAGCCAACAGTAAGTTTTTTTATTTAATAAAATTTTCTTTGTGTTGTGCTTTTTTATTACAAATATTTTTATTTGCCCAGACTTCAGCGGCTGCCTTAATGCCACCTCCTGCCCCCGTTAGTCAACCGCAACCCGACGAGTCTATGAAAATGCAAATGGTTCAGGCTATGTGTGTTCAAAGCAACATGAACATGGAATGGAGCAGAAAGTAAATTTATATAATTGTCTAAATCTAAATTTTTTATTTAAATATTTTTTTTTCTTTTTGTTGCGGCTTGCAGGTGTTTGGAAGAAACAAATTGGGATTACAATCATGCAGCCTTTGTTTTTGAAAAATTACACAAGGAGTGTAAAATACCTCCCGAAGCTTTTAAAAAATAAATTTCCTTTTTGTTTTCTTCTTCTTTAATCCTATTTATATTACATAACATAAGGAGTTCCATTAAAATATTTAATAATATTCTTTTGTTACAAAAAAAAATAGTTAAACAAATATTAATGTCTGTCTGACATTTTTTATGGCATCTCTTAATGAATAGCAATTATTTTTTTATATTTATACTATTTTTATTTCTAGACAGTTCGCTTTAAAATAAAATTAATTAATCGCATAAATCTTAATAAGTTTTTAAGTAAAAATAAAACCTTTTTAGCTTCCATTTTCCTATTCCCCTCTTAATTTGTATCTATTGTTACATATCTTGGAAAAACACATTTTATAATAATAATTTAACAGTTTATTTATATGTAGATTTTTTTTTTTTTTTAATAATATAAATATGATTGATTTTGTAAATAGTTAACATTATCCGTTTTGTGTCTTTATAAAAAATAATGTTAAAAAAATTAAATTGAATAGTTTAAATGCTATAAATACGCAAAAAAATTAAAAAATTTTGAGCTATAAAGATATGAATGTGTTTTATTTGAAATATATCGGATGATACAGGGATCGGATGTAGGGTCAAACAAAAGGAATAGCTATTTTAAAGCTAATGCAGTCACCTGCTATGATTTCGTCTTCATTGCAATTTTATCGAATTTTTTTTTGCATTTTATAATTACATTTTTCTATATAATAGTAATTTTTCTATAGAAAATTCCATAATAAATTTTCTATAGAAAATCCCATAATTTTTCTATAGAAAAATCCATAAAAAATTTTTCTATAGAAAATTCCATAGTAAACTTTTTAATAAAAACTTTCATAGTAATTTTTCTATAGAAAATTCCACAATAATTTTTCTATAAAAAATTCCATAGTAAATTTGTTCTATAGAAAATTCCATAGTAAATTTGTTCTATAGAAAATTCCATAGTAAATTTTTTCTATAGAAAATTCCATAGTAATTTTTTTCTATAGGAAATTCCATAGTAAATTATTTCTATAGAAAATCCCATAGTAAATTTTTTCTATAGAAAATCCCATAGTAAATTTTTTCTATAGAAAATTCTATAAAAAATTATCGTTGTAACCTTTTTACAAAAATTTAATCATGGCCTTGATTCTATATAAAAAAAATTCGTCAATCAATTTTGCTATAGAAAATTTTCATTATTCACAAATTTTCTATAAAAATTTCAGCAGTTATAATTTTCCTAAAGGAAATGTTCACCACTTAACTTTTCTGTAGAGAATTTCAATAGTGTGTTATCAAAAACAGCGATTTTAAACAACAAAATTGTTATTCCATATACAAAAATTTATGAAATTATGTGATTATAGTTTGAAAAAACCTGCTCTAAGTTAGTTTTACCTTATTAAATTTCTTTCACTGTAAATAATGCTTTACAGTCTGGCATCTTTTCTGTTTTGCTTAACATATGAAAACTGTGTTCAACAATAAAAACAATATTCAGTTTTCCAAAGTGAAACACGTGCATTACGTTAATTTTAGATATATTTAACTTGTAATTAAATTTTGTATTTTAAAATAATTCAAAAATAATAAAATGGGCAAAAAATCTAAAGTAGGAAAAGCTCGTAAAGATAAATTTTATCAATTGGCCAAAGAGACGGGTAAGTTGTGCGTAAACTTGTTGAATATAAAAATTTTTGATATTTTTTTATTTTAAGGTTTTCGTTCTCGTGCTGCTTTCAAATTGATACAGTTGAATCGTAAATTTGGATTTTTGCAGCAATCTCAAGTTTGTATAGATTTATGTGCCGCTCCTGGCGGTTGGATGCAGGTGGCAAAACAAAATATGCCTGTGTCTAGCATAGTCATAGGTGTTGATTTGTTTCCCATACGAGCCATACCTGGCTGTATAAGCTTAGTGGAAGATATTACTACAGACAAATGCAGGGCATCACTTAAAAAGGAATTGCAAACTTGGAAGGCTGATGTTGTTTTGCACGATGGTGCTCCTAATGTGGGTCGTAATTGGCTGCACGATGCTTATCAACAGATTTGCTTGACCTTAATGTCGTTAAAGTTGGCTACTGAGTTTTTGAGAAGTGGCGGTTGGTTTGTAACCAAAGTTTTCAGATCAAAGGATTACAATGCTTTGTTGTGGGTTTTAAAGCAATTGTTTAAAAAGGTACACGCCACTAAGCCTAGTGCTTCACGTAAAGAATCAGCTGAAATTTTCGTCGTATGTCAGGGTTATTTAGCACCCGACCGCATCGATCCAAAATTACTAGATGCTAAATATGTGTTTGAAGAACTAGATTTGGAAGCCTCAAAAAAGACTAGTTTATTGCATCCGGACAAACAGAAGCGCATTAAAGCAGAGGGTTATACAGAACAGGATATTGCCTTGAGAAACGATTTATCGGCTACCGAATTTATGCAGGCCGAAAATGGCCTAGCTGCTTTGCAGGGTATAGGCTCCATACACATAGATGACGAGCGTATAGCCAATCATCCTAAAACCACAACCGAGATTTTGGAGTGCTGCAAGGATATTAAGGTGTTGGGGCGTAAGGACATTAAAGGCATTTTAGCCTGGTGGAAAGCAGTCAAAGAAGAATATTTCAAAGAGGAGGAAAAGGACACAGAAATTATTGAGGAAGATGAACCCGCTACACAACGTCCTTTGACTCAGGAGGAAATCGAAGATATGGAAGATGAAGAGTTACAGAAGCAAATTTCTACTTTAGCACAAGAAGAAGAGAGGGATTTGAAACGCAAACGTAAGAGGACCCTAAAGGAAAAAGCCAAATTACAGGAGAAAATGAACTTAAAAATGGTAATAAAGGGAGATGATGGCCCTCAAGAAGAGGCCGATCAAGAAGTATTTGACTTGAAAACGATTAAAACTCACGAAGAGCTAAATGAAATGTTGGATGTGGTGCCAGATTTTGATGTGGAAGGTGATCAACAAGTCAGACCGAAACTACCGAAATATAAAACGTATGTTATTGTAAACAATTAAGGACCAACACTTTATTCTCATTAAAACTTTTTTTCAGATACGACAAAGAAGACAAGCGTATGGATGATAATGCCAACTATGAAAATAATGATGAGTCTGATTTATCCGCCGATGAGGAGAGTGAAAGTGATTTAGACAAACAAGGTTTAGGTCTTAGTGATGATGAGGATTTAGAGAAAACTCCAAAAGCAGGCAAAAATAAAAAGAAAAAAGAACAGCATCCCTTAATTAAGTCGGGTGATTTTCGCGATAAGGATACCAAGAGACAACAAAGAGTACAATTGTGGTATGAAAAGGAAAATCTGCAAAATATAGACAGCGAAGATGATGAAGATTTCGATTTAGATCGTTTGGCCAATGTTTATAAGGATAAAGGTGTCTCGGTGCTGGGTGAGAATAATAATAATGCTGGTGAAAGTAATTTGTTAATGGGTAAAAAAGCTAAACGTCGTTTGCGTCATGATAATGTTAAAAAAGAATCTTCATCTTCTGAATCGTCTAGTGATTCTTCAGAAGAAGAGTTGGAAAGCGAGGAGGAGGAGGAGGAAGATAAGGTTGGAAAATCGTCTAGTGATTTATCAAAAGATGTCAAAACTAAAAAAATTCGTTTGACCGAAGAGGAATTGGCATTGGGAGCCATGATGATTAAGGGTAAAAAGACTCGACGGGATTTAATCGATGGTGCTTGGAATCGTTATGCTTTCAATGATGACAATTTACCTTCTTGGTTTGTTCAGGACGAAGAAGTGCACATGAAGAAACCAGTACCAGTGCCGAAAGAATTGGCTGAAGAATATCAACGTAAAGTACAAGAGCTAAATGTTCGACCAATTAAAAAGGTTATGGAAGCTAAGACACGCAAACGTAGACGTGCTATGAAACGCCTAGCCAAGGCCAAGAAGCAAGCCGAAAAAATCATGGATAATGCTGATTCCACCGCTCAGGAAAAGGCTAGACAAATTAGAAAGATTTACAAAAAGACTCAAGAGAAAAAGAAGGAAGTTACTTATGTGGTAGCCAAGAAGCATCAAACTGGACGCCGTGCTAGACGTCCGGCTGGTGTAAAGGGACGTTACAAAGTTGTGGATCCACGTGAAAAGAAGGATAAACGAGCTCTTGCAGCGAAAAGTAAAAGAGAAAAACGCAAGGGAAAGAAATAAAAAAAAATAGAATTGTTATTTGTAATTTTTATAAAATGTAAGTAAATAAAATAAATTTTATAAAAGTTGTTTTTTTTAAATATCTGGAAATGAGTTAAATAAAAATGAAGTGTTCCTAACGTACTGTTTACACGACATAGTGTGAGCGTCAAAATAAACTGTACAAATACATTTTTGTTATAAAAAGTTTTTTATATTGGTCCCTTAATAAAACAGTATACAGTCATATTCTTAATTCTAAAAAAACAACAACAAAAGTTGTAAGGCAAAAGTAAAATCTACTTCATATATTACACGTTAAAAAAAAGTGTAAAACTTACCTCTGCGGTATTTGTCGTACTGTAAGAAATACCGTTATATTTGGTTGTTTAAATTAATTTTGCTTTCTTTTCTATTTAAATTAGTGCCGTTTTACATGCTTCAACTTTTGTTTTTTCCATTAGAAAGTAAGAGAAGGGGTATAAAGCCTTCTCGCGTGTAAAACGGCACTTATTTATAATTGGCGAGTAAGAGTCTAAACACAATACTGCGATATTTTATTGCGGTGCGTTTTTTCATACGATTTTGTAGTAAAAAACCGCAGTGCGGTGCGGCATAAAATTAAAATCTATTTTATTTCATTGCGGTTTTTTTTATTCTCTCAATTTTTTACACTCTTTCTCTTTCTGATGTTGCCATAGTTCTTCATTAATTGGCGGTGTTCACAACATTATTGTAAACAAACAACATGTGATTTTGAAGTTTATATTAATTGTTGTGGGATCAATAAAAAAGGTGCAAAAAGCATAAAAGTAAAAATGTTACTATGTCTCGTGGTTTCTAATTCCACACATAAATCAAACGTGGCCTCTACCAAATTTACAATGTTTTTAATAGCTTGAATTTTTTTATTTACTGCCATCATAAAATATTTAACACAAACACCAAATTGTACAAAAATTTAGGCACAAATAAATTCATAAAAAATGTAAACAAACAATGACAAATTTTGCCGCCGCCGTCTTCCGGTGTATTGTGTTTATTTCTCTCTCCCGCAACGAGAAATCGCACCGCACCGCAATGGTTGTGTTTAGACTCTAAAGAAGTTGTGTGTAAGTGCGGTTTTACACACTTCAACTTTTGTTTTTTCCATTAGAAAGAAAGAGAAAGCCGTATACCCCTTCTCCTTCTTTCTAATGGAAAAAACAAAAGTTGAAGCGTGTAAAACCGCACTAAAGATTTTATACACTGAGACTACTAGTTTTAAAATTTTGCAACGAAGGTAAAACTTTTCGTGAAATTGGATCTTTTATCAACAGAAGCCATAATACAGCAAAGAAAATCGTTATTAAGTATGAAAAATACGGCAAAATAGAAAATTTGGCGACCAGGTGCAGGTAGGCCAAAAGTTTTAAATGATGCTGAAATGGGGTCTACAGTACGTGATGTGAAGAAGAACCCATTTAAAAGTGCTATTAAAATATCACAGGAAGTTTCAGCTGCATTTGATACTAATGGGTTACATGAACGATTCCCGCGAAAGAAGCCGCTAGTATTGACAGTAAATAAGAAAAACGCCTAGATTATGCAAGGAGAGACGAGAACAAAAATGTTTTTTTTTGGAAAATGTTCTCTTTAGCGATGAAAGTAAGTTCGAGGTGTTTGGCCACAAAAAAACCGGCAAAGTATGGAGAACTAAAAATAGTATGCCGACCAAAATTTAATAACAACGCTTAAGTACGGAGTGGGTTCGGTGATGGTGTGGGGATGTATGGCGGCAAGCGGTGTTGGGAGTTTAGTTTTTATTGAAAACAATATGAATAGAATTGACTACCTAAATATTTTGAAAAACAATTTGCTTGCCAGTGTAGAAAAATTAGGCTGACAGGTTCTTGGATGTGTCAATAAGATAATGATACCAAGCACAGTGCAAGAATAGTAAAAGAATGGCTGCTGTATCACACTCCTAAAACATAAGATCATCCTCCTCAATAACCGGACTTAAACCCTATCGAAACATTTGTGGGAACATCTAGACCGCCAAATCCGAAAAAAGACAATTATCAATAAGGATATGTTAAAATCGGTTATAAAGAAGGAGTGGCAGAAAATTTCATCCGACACCACAAGAAAGCTTGTGAAATCGATGCCCCGAAGACTGAGTGCCGTTATTTAAGCAAAAGGAAAAGCAACCAAGTACTAAGTTGCTCTGAATTTATAAATTAAATGTTTTGTACACTGTTCTTTTTTTGACGCTAAAAATATGGAGTTGATTTTGTTTTTGTTCTACAACTTTTGTTGCTTTTTAGCACTAAGCAGAGAATTGAATACTGATTTAAAAAACTTAAAATGTTAAATTTAGTAATATAAAAGACTGAAAATAAAAACTATATTATAACGAATGCTTTTGTACACGTTATTTTGACTCTCACAATATATGTATGTATGTTTGTTTCGATTTAAGAACACTTTATACACACACATGTGTGTACATATAGCCAATAGTGTCTATGTTCGCCTTATAAAAACACAAAGTCAAATGTTTTATGTACCTGCTCTTAGATTCTTCAGTTCTAATATCACCTAAAAAAATGCAAACTCCTTTCCTTCAGTTTTGAGGTAACTGGATGTAAGTGCTGCATCAGTTTGCTTAAATAGTACCGTTACTTTTTCATTCATTGCTTTAATAATTGTTCTTTTATAGAGTCCAGTAGGGCATTTTCATTTAAAGTGTTAAATGTTTTACAACACGGAAACGAAAGGCAAAGAAATTATGTTTCAGAAAAAAAAAATAATTATAGAATTGGAGGAAGGGAAAAGTTTCCGAAAAATTGGTGAAACTTTAAAAACGTACGTTAAAACCGGGTTAACATCTTAACTGCGATCTGGTCGTCTTAAAATAATATCAGTTCGAGAAGAGCGAAAAATAATCAATGCAAAGTTTAAAGATATTATTAATTATGCACACAGGTGGTTATAAT
Organism: Trichopoda pennipes; assembly: GCA_030448955.1. Taxonomy (NCBI): domain Eukaryota; kingdom Metazoa; phylum Arthropoda; class Insecta; order Diptera; family Tachinidae; genus Trichopoda; species Trichopoda pennipes. The sequence goes on along the minus strand of JASKUP010000056.1, from coordinate 1,090,796 downwards.
GATTCGAAAGCATATTTGTGGATTTGTAATCTAGGTATTGCAAAGGTGAACAATGGGCATATTTAGGATTATTTAAGGAACTGTATGCACTTTTTTCGGGTTGGTTTGTTCCTCATTTTGTTCTCCTATTTAACATCTACAACTTGCTTTATAAACAAAATAGATTTTCCATACGGTAAACAGAGTATAATCGTGTTCAGATATAGAAAAAATTATAAAAATGCAACAAAATTGTGGACAAAATGAGTCAGGGCTGAAAAACAATGTTGCTGTGTAGAGAGCAAAACAAGTGTTTCAGTGCTTCGGTTTTCTAAAACGGAGTAAAACATACTTCACTACATCCGATCTTTGTACAATTTATACCACCTTTATCCGCCCAAAATTAGAATGCAACTCTCCAACATAGGCCAGCGCCCCAAATTCTAATTTGGACCTCGAACGCGGGTCAAAAGATCATTGGAGTCAGTAGCGTATTCAACTCTATTGATTCTCTAGAGCATCAACGCAATGTGTGTTGTATTTCTCTGCTTTATCGTTACTGCAATGGTAAGTGCTCTAATCATATTAGGGAGATAGACAAAGAAAGAACACTGAAAATGGCACTCAACCGAAACCGGTCTGTTTACAAACCGAATTTGACGCGGGATGACATAAAATCATGCCAAATGAAATTAATGAACTTGTTTTCTTTACTCGTACGTTTTTGCGTTTAACATGCTTTTTGTTGGGAGCCCATTCATTTGTGGTTGATTGGCCGGTGAATCGCACTACGCATTACCAATAAAAAAATTCGTTTTTTTAGCAGAACAGTTTGTATATGAAATAAACTTCCAATATAGAAAAATTCAAATCCAATGCCCACAAACACTACTCTTTCCGTGCAGTGGGTGAGTAGAGGTCATCTGCTGAGTATTGGTCCAAAAACAAAAAAAATTTCGCCGTGGCGACATGATTTAAAATATATTAAAACAGTAAGTAAATGAATGAGCTATTTTTACAATAATAAAAAAAATTAATAAAAAATTGCAAACAGTACGAATAGTTATTTTAGTTGAATATATTTTATTTAGAGAAACAATTAAGACTCGTTTTTATTACTATTTTCTTTTTTTTCAAAATTTATGAGTTTAACCAAATCATGCATGAATAAATGAATTTTTAGCTTCACAATTAGAAGTAAAGGAGGGATTTTTTAAATGTGCTAACGGAAGTATCACAGTTAAACTAAAATTTATTTTAAAAAAATATTAATTTAATAAGGGAGACACTATAGAGGAGTTTTGTTCGAATTCAAAATAAAAACAAGTTTAAAATATGGTGGAGCCTAATTGAAAATATTATCACTAAAAATTAGCCATTTACACACAATTTCCGTAGAATATTCACAATGTTCTTCTCTTCGCAAATGCAGCACTGCGCTGCAAAAGCAGATTCTAAAAGATTCTAAGGGTTTTAGCGTTGTATTAATTTTTTTTTTCTTACTACCATTACAACGCAGTAATGTTTTTACAAACAGCAACAATATAATGAGCAATTTCGCCTTAATCCACTGAAGGATTTCCTAAACTATTCGCATCCAAATCACTACCCGAACTGAGGCTGGGTGAAATTGTTGTTGAGCTTGATATACCACGATCCAAATTATAATATTGCACTACTTTTGCTGGCGGACGACTAGTTATAACTTCTGTTATTTGAGTAACAACCCATTTTGTAAGCTTAATTACAGCTACATGAGCAGCAAATTGTAATATAATGGCACCAAAGCCTTTATAAAGACCCGAAAATCCCTCTGTGGCAACAGTAGTACGATAGCAGTCAATAGCTCCCTGATAATTGGTTAGGATAGGTACCACAGCATAACCATTATCTAAATTATCGATAATGGTACGAGTTCCCTGCAATTGTAAACGATGTATTATAGTTTCCAGTGGATAGAAAATAACTTCGGTTGTCAACATTGATATAAGATTTGAATACACTTCAACATTTTGGTTTTCCAAAGAGTCATCTTTGAATTTGGCACCCTTGCGTTCTTGGGCCTGCTGTATGCGACGACGCATTATGCGTGATGATAAACCCTTGATAACCAAGCTGTAAGAAAAATTTATTTAAAATTTTTTAAATAATTTTTTAAGCACAACAAGCACAACAATTTTTTAAATCAAAAGATTAAAAATTTTATTTATTTAAATAAATTTAATTTGCCATTATTTCGCCACAGCATTGTGAGGCAAAAATAATCAAAACAAAAAAATTTATTTAATTTTTTATATTGAGACCTTGTGATAAAAAAAAAAAAATGTTTATAAAATGTAAAAAAGGTCAATTAAATATAATTATTATTTATATTTAAAATTGTTAAATAAATTATTTAATTCAATTAAAACATACCTAAATAAATATTTAGTTATGCCCACAGATACTGTGGGACCAATTAAAGCCCAGGCGGGCAACATTCGACCTTTTTGAGGATATTTCCAGTATAATAAACGTAAACTGCCCTCACGAAAAACATCAAATAGACCAGGTTTTTCGCTAGCTATATCACTTTGTACGCTCTCTACCAAAGAAGCGGCATAAAAAGGCATTACCAAAGCAATGCTAATGCTGTTAAAAAAAAGGACAAGGACAAGCTTCTTCAAATAAAACACGTTTGCACTATTTGTATATATACAAACCTTTTCAGAATGATATGCTGGCCTAATCTTTTTAAGGATGTTCTATTATTAACTTCCCTTAAATACATAAAAAAAAATAATTACAAAAAACTTTTTCTACTTCATTTAATTTAACTTACTTGGGCCAAGTGGTTAATTTCGATAAAACATCATCCATGGCCAAAGACATGCCTCTTACTAGCAAGCAACTACCTAAACCTTTCCATAATGTTGTAACTCCCTGACGTCTATGTAAATGTATGATGGAGGGTATTAAAGCAAAAGGATGCAAATGATATCTAATAAAATATTATAAAATAATTAGAAAATAAATTGATTTCTTTTAAGCAAATAAGCACCTTTCAGAGGCATTATAGACCTGACATTGACGTCTCAATACAATAAAAGGATGACTTAGTAAATTTTCCGTTACCAAACTAACCCATTGTACACCAATGCCTAGATATCTGCGTATAGAAATTTCTAAGGAGTAAAGTAAAAGCCAAAATCAAAGCTTGGAATTGTTTTTTGTTTTTTTTTTTATAATTAACCAAATGAACAATTTTCATTCAGGATTCAGTTTTATATTTTTTTATTTCTACACCTGAATAAATTTTTTTTTTTCATTTGATTGCATGCTGAAATAGTTTAACGAATAATTAAATTCAAAAAATAGATATTAATTAGAAATGGAAGAAGAGGTTAGTCAATGTATTAGCAGACCAAGAATATACCGGGTAGCACATATTTTATATAGAAATAGTTAACTTCATTTAAATTTCCTGAAAATAGTGTTTAGCTTCATTAACCACTTTTTCAAAGTGATCATCTGAAGTTCATTTAAGTTGCCAAAATATTATTGTTAAGAAAATTATTTAAAGAAATTTCGTTGCTGCCATGAATGCTCTAATTAATTATAGTTATCACAACGGCTATATGCTTGAGCAATTTTTAGAACATATTTTTGAGTGTAGAATGAATGCTTATTAGTCCTAATTTTACCCAAATATTAAAAATGCAAACCCAATCTTATTTGAAGGTATTAGAAATAAAATAGAAACATAAGATGAGGAAGATTTCCATACTTTTAATAAAATAAGGGCTAGGTTGCCATCAGAAACTGGTTTTTCTTGTTTTTTAATTCATAATGCAGCAAGAAATTACTTTTTCTCCCCTAATAAATGTTATAGTTTGTTAATAACGATACATGCATAAGATTTAAAATAATTGTAAACTACATACGCTTGGCCTCATATGAACTCATATTTTTCTTCACACGATCTGCTAGTTTGTGGTCGGATAGGGTACAAAACAAACACATGGATGTCAAAAACTCAACAACAAAATTAAAAAACAAAAAAACAAGCTTATTAAAAATCTTTTTAGAATCTCTACTTACCATCTTCTTGACTATCATAGTACCTTTCCAAAGTTCTATGTTTTTCTAGAGGCAATGATAAATCCCTTTCAGAATTAACTGTTTTCATGCCATCATTTATGCTTCTTATACTTTCCAAATAAATCTGATACTCCTCATCACTTGTTTTAAAACTATAGGCAAAAAAATGTAAATATGAAATTAAATTTATTTATAGCTCCCAAGAATATTATAAATACTTACTTCATATGTGGCGAACTTTGAATGGGAATCGTTAGAGGTTGCAAGGTCGCGGCATTTTCTACTGTCGTAGAACTAAATATATTTCGAGGTCTCCTAGGTCTTGAATCTAAATTATCTGTTTCATCACTGTCGATTATAGGTTTTCGATTTGTTGCATACCTTAATTGGAAATATCGGAATATATTACAAAATACACAAGCAGAAGTTTATCTCCTTGGTTAGAAATTTCGCTTACATTAGTGTTGAATAATTATTTACATCTGCCATGAGGCGCTTTTTATTTGGATATTAGTTTATTTTGGCTTTTTATCCAACTATTTTAAATGCTCTTACATTAAGCATCTAATATTTTTACAAAGTTATACTCAAATATATTAAAATATGTTCTGCTTATTTTTGTTAAAAACTCTACCAAATATATATCAGTCCTACAGATTTTCTATTGAAAACTGTCACAAAAGTCAATATGATTAAGGTGACCACCTTCTTCTCAAACATATATTCAGTGTTATATATTCTATAGCTTTACATTACACTGAACATGCTTTTTCAAGTAAATAAACCAGCTGGTTAGCAAAAAACAGAATTAAGGGAAATGAAATAGGCAGAAAGAACAAAAACAGCAGGTTTTAAAAAAAAATTGTATTTTCTTGGGTAACTAACTTATGTATTAAAAATTTGGAAGTCGTGAAAACTCCATCATGTTCAAAAATTTAATAAGAGATTTTACTAAATTGTGGAGGTCAGTTATAAATTTACAAATCGAACATCATTATCTAACCTCAAAACTTGAATGTTTCTTCTACAGTTTACAAACGATGGCTCTTGCCCAAGTGCGTCAAAAGGGTCACTTAAGCCGGCCACACTTGAGGAATCCATCATGGTTTTTAAGAAAAGAACGTAAAGTATGATAACGAAATAAATATACTGTGGAATTTAGTTTATTACTAAAACTTTTAATTATACAGATGCGAGATAATTTGGTTACTGCTGAAAATAAAATATTTGTAAAAGAAGTTGTACATGATAAGTATGGTCCTCCAGCCTTGATAAAGGGTGTTCCCACTTACGATCAATCCACACGTGAAAAATTAGTTGAAACGAATCAAATTGAACTACATCCTTGGACTAAAGCAGCTCGACGTACCGGTGTAGTAGCTCGTAAAATAGGCCAATATCCATTATGGCTAACAAATGGTGAAAGGATTCGTACTACTTTACTGCAAATTGTTGATAATCATGTCATTAAATACATACCACCAGGCGAATATAAACCGGCTCAAAAGCCTAAAGTAGCTAATCTGAGCAAATACGGTTGCTTGTTGGTGGGCGCAGAAAGCTGTGATCCATCAACATTAACCAAAGAATATTGTGGTTTATTTAAGGATTCAGGTTTACTGCCTACAAAGCATTTAGTCAGGTTTTTAATTTCACCAACAGCTGCCATACCTGCGGGTACTCCCTTAAATGTAACACACTTTAGAGTGGGAGATTACATTGATGTTAGAGGAAAAACGTAAGTAGTTTTAAGGAGTCGTTTTAAATTATTTTTATTTGTAACAAATTTAACACAAAAAAAATTTTTTTTAGTGTTGATCATGGCTTTCAAGGTGTTGTAAAACGTCACGGCTTTAAAGGTATGCCAGCTTCCCATGGTGTTACCAAGACGCATCGCCGTGGTGGCAACATTGGTGGTGGCGGTGAAAAGGGTCGTGTTTGGCCTGGTACAAAAATGCCGGGACATATGGGTAATAGATGGCGTATTGCAAGGGGTTTACGTATTTGGCGCATCAATACAAAATACAATGTAATGTGGGTAAATGGCAGTGCTATACCTGGCTCAACTAATGGTTTAGTTTATATATATGACTCAATGTTACCATCGCGTAGACACACAACAGCACCACCATTTCCTACGAGTTTTGAACAAATAACAGAAGGTCCCGATGACATATGGTTCGAAAGTGTACATAATTTTAAAAATGAAACTATAACATTTAAGCCAGAAGAAGAAAAGTAAGTACGGAGTAGGAAACCTATCGCAAATAAACTGTCACAAAAAATCTTTTGTTTAGTTAATATGAATAAACTATTGCGTTTTTTTTATAAGTTAAATCAATTCTTGTTCTCAATTATAAAATCACGAAAGAGGAAAATATACAAGTATACAATTTGGATAGCATGGAAAAACCACTGGCAGGTTGCCTTAACTCTAAAATAAATAAATTTTAAGTTTTAGGGAATATAGTTACAAAAAAGAATATAATCAAAGTAAATTTATTTCATAATAAGAAAAATATAACAAGTTTCCAAGGACTTGGAGAAATTTTTAAACTTTACTTCTACGTGATAATAAAACGAATATTAATTATATTTTACTGGATGTTTGAATCATATAAACATCCTCATCATTTTCCCGAAAGTGTAGTAATTTACCTTCCTTAAATAATTTGGTCATATGATGGCTGACATTGAAAGCTGCAGCTGGCCATAATTCCCGGGGAGTATCTTTGTAGACAAACTTCACCACAGACATGACATTCAATTTCTTTTGAGGTCGCTGTAGAAAACAATCTAAAATTTGCTCTTCACGCTGGTTACGATGATTAATATAATAAGTTATTTTTTCTAGAGGATCTTCTATAATATTACCATGCCCTGGATATATAACTAAGGGCTTTATATGCAGGATTTTATCTAAACTTTTCATATAGTCATATAAATCCTCAAAAACTGCAGTCCCCTCGCCTGAAACATATTATTCGGGGTGGGGTTGAATTTCATTAAAATTAAATTTTTCATAAGCGTATACCCAAAATACAATCTCCGCTAAAAAGAGTTCCTTCAGGAGTAGTCAGTATCACATGATCTGTGGTGTGACCAGGGGTATGAACAATTTTAACTTTAGCACCTTCCACCTCAAATTCCTGATGATCGTGCAATTTTTCTACTTTAACTTCTGCCGGAATTTCCGGACATATATCAGGAGCATCAGTTCTTTGGTATTTATATATATTTGCTTTAGTTGCATGTGTCGTTACATAAAAGAAAACATTAAAAAAGTTTTAAAAACAAATTCCCTTTGATAATTTGAGATTGTGATAAAAACCTCTATCAGCAATAATTTTTAAAACATCTTTTACACCACCAACATGATCATGATGCCAATGAGTCAAGATTATTGTGCTTATTGAGGCATTTTCCTCATTTAAAACATTGCTTAGATGTTTAATATATTCTGGCACATCTGGATCGCCAGTATCAATTAAAATACGTCTGAAAGGATAATTTAAAAGCATTGACGTAACACAATAGCTTTGATGTTGAACTTTGTACTAACTTTTGACCTGTTCCGACTAAATATGTGTTAGTACCCTGTAGTGTCATATGGCCAGGGTTACATCCCAATATTCTAATAATTGAAGACGATAGACGAGTGATTGGCGGAATTATTGACATTTTTAGTTTTAAATGTGTTATTGGAAATGCCTGTGTTAAATTTACAAAGTACAAATAATCTGGGATAAAATAGCAATATTTCAAACCACAGACTGCGTTTCAAACTATCAAGATTTTTGAAGAGGATAAACAGCTGATTCTTATCAGCTTGGGCCGCTTTTCAATACACAGAGAAAAATTTTGACAAAATAACTTTTAATATAATAAATTCATAACTAAAATAATAATAAATAAACAAATTCTAACAAATTTTACGAAAAACTAATCGATTTTCGTTTAAAGACCTTGTTGGAAATAAATTTTGTACAATCGTTTACATATGCAGTACCAACAGCAAACCAACTTCAATTTGTCCTATTTACACGAGATTAATATTTGTTTCGCACAAATTTTGTTCTTTCCAAAACACACGAGACTAATTAATCTAGTACAAAATTGTGTACGTATACACAACTTTGTGTGTGTTAGTGTTTTTTTATTTATTTTACACTACGCTAGCCAACTGAAGACTAAAAATCGCTCTGCAAAAAAAAACACAAGGCCTGTGTTTTCATAAGTGCATGTGTATTAGTTTTGTTCTGCTAATGCACAACTAATCTCGTGTAAATAGGCTCATTAGACATTACGTCCAAAGACGAGTGGTTGAAGCTGCCTTAGCAAAATGAAAATGTGCTTGAGTTTTATCGTAATGCTGGGTTTATTTTCATTTTAGTAGGCACACCGTAGTTTTAATAAAACAGCAAATTTGAGGTTCGAAATTTAATTGTCTGTCAAATGGTTATATGTCAGTAATTGACATATATTTAGTGCAAAGTTGGCTAATTTTATGCATGAAGCGTTCTTTACTTAAAAAAGAATATTAATTGTGAAAATTTACTGTCAAAATGGTAAACATTTCATTGAATAAAATTCAAACAACTTTCCCTTGTACATAGGCTTCTTCTGAGAAAGCTATGAGTAATTTAATCGCTAAATTCGAGGCTCACCAAAAATGAAAATGCTCATAGTAATGCAAACATGGCCACCCAACACCAATGTGGTGAGAACGAGCCTGTAAAATTGACTCATCGACGTAAAAGGGGTATCACTCATCACTTCAGTGATTAGGCTGACTATCAATTACCCATTTATATTCTAGTGATATAATGGCGCTGGATTATTATCTCTGGAACCATTTGAAAAAACGGGTTTAAGTGAATAACCCACAAACAACTGAAATTCAACGTCAACGAGATAAGCGAAGCTTTGTATGTTTTAAAATTTTGTGGAAAGATTGGATGCGTGCCATTAATAATTGCCATAATTCGAATAGTATCAATAAAACAAAGTTGTCAAAAAAACATGTTTTTTAAGCCAATTTACTTCCTGACCCCAGACTTCCCCACTCGATACTGTATATGTGCTTTTAGCAACATTGTTAAGAAATTTTCAATTATACTCTTACATAAATATAATTTATAAAAATTTGTTTATTTAATAAATCTATTTTTATCAAAACATCAAAATAAATTTAAAAAAAAATGTCTCTTCTATCAAAAACGGATTACAAATTAACTGAATATGCTGCCGAAACTATGGTCTATTTCGAAAGGCATAAGTTAATCGAGATTGCGAAGGCAACTAGTCTAAACCTCTGTGTACCAAAAAAAAATTTATTAAAATGCGATGTCTTTTTTTTATAGAAAATTTTGGTAGAATGTGCCTTGGAAAGACCCCAAGATGCTAAAGAATGGATTGGCAAAAATTTAAAGCGTATAGCAAGTGAAATTTATAGCGATTGCCTTAGTGCTGGCGAAAATGGAACTGTAAAATCTTTACATATGTCAAGAAACTTTCTCAATCGTATTGTATTGTTTGGGCGGCCAGGATCGGGGAGAAAAACACAAGCCTGCAACTTAGTTGCCACATTTAATTTGGTTTTAAGTATGCAGTTCTTTGACTTTCTAGCAATTGATCTTCAAGCGTGGCTTTTTTCGTTAACAGTTGATGCTGATATGTTAATATATCAATGTTTAAGAGGAGATGATGATAGACCTTATGATCCCCTTGATCGTGAGCTACAAAGAGCATTTTACTATGATAACTGTTGGGCCAAATCCAAGGCTTTATTGAATATTATTGCCAGACGTTTATTGGAAAAGGATTGTTTAAGTTGTGGTTGGGTGATTATAAATTTTCCACATACTTTGGAAGATTTTAAGGATATTTTAGATAATTTCAAGATCCCACCTAATAAGTTGATTTATTTAAAATGTCCCGAAAAAACTTGTATAAAAAGGCTAATTAATATGCCTAAATTGGGAAAACCCAGTCAATATTGCAAGTATTATGAGGAGGAGGTAAATAATTTAACAATCTTTAAAGAAAATACTCTAGTTTCCATATATTTTAAGATGCGTTTCTTCAACCGCCATGAATGTGAAATTAATAATTATTTGCTAAAACGGTGTGAAACTATTTGTGTGGACGCCGAGCCATTGTCGGTAGATGTTAAGAAGTATATATTCAGTTCTATCCTTAAAACTCCATATGTTATAGGTTTGAACAGAAATACAAGGGACTGAGATTTCAGAAAATATTTGAATTTTTTCTTTTCATTTCTTTTTACGGCACTTAATTAAATTTCATTTTTTATAATCTGTATTCTTTATTATTGCTGCTTTTCCATTAAATGTTTTTGTTGCTGAACTGCCGCAAACTGTTGCTGCTGTTGCCGGCATAATTCTTCCATTACCTCATGATTATAAGTCGAATGTAACATTAAACCTAACACGCCAGCTCTGGATACCATTTGATGTCTTATTTGTCTTTCTTGCTCTAAAAGCTCATCCATTTTCAACCACTGTCTAACACGTTCCAAATCAATTTCCGCCCTACGAATCTTTTCCCAAACGTAATGTTTATAACAACTTTTCTTGGGAGCTCGGCAAAATTCTCCAGTTGGCGTAAAAACATCTGAAACTAAAGGACAGCCACAAACATCAGTATCACTTACTTTCGGATCTTTACAATGTTCCGGACATAAAACTTTCAAGCGTTTACAGTAGGTTTTACTGGCCGTATTATAAAAGTCACAAAACATAGATTGTCCTTCAATGCGTGTCTTAAAAATGCTACCAAAAGAAGCCTGCGATTCATATTTGTTAAAACATTTTTCCATATGCTTAATAGCAGTACGCGAATGAATCTCATGGCCACATGTTATGCAATACATTGACTGCTCATCTTCAATGTCGTTATTATCTTGGAAGTTTGGATCCAATGAAGAATGTTTGGCTCTTTCCACAATCATATCAAGTTCCTGATGCCGCTTATCCAATTCGGCGAGAGCAAAACGTACCATTGCCTGTTTAGAACGTATTTGATCTAATTGTTTTTTGTTTTCCTCTTCTGCACGACATCGCGTTAGATTCCATTCTTGTACTCTTTGGGGTAGAACCTGAAATATACGCGCTGTGGCTAAACGTAAACCACATTCATCGCCACAGTATTTGGACTGCGGACGAGCATTGTATCTACAACCAGGACCGTAGCATTGGCGTATACCTTCTAATTCTGGATTGATGAAAGGCTCAGGAGTCATGGATCTTTTCCTTTTACGCTGGCGATCTTTTACTGGCTTCTCCTTTTTCTTAACAGATCTATGTTGAGCTGGCTGCTGTGAAACAACCTGATTGTTTACTTGCCCCGATAGTTGTGCCTGCAGTTGAACCAAACAAACACGTCTTTCACAACGCGGTTTGTGGCCTACTCGTTTGCGACAAGCGTCACAATTATTACAGTTGGGAGTACGGCAACCTTCACAAGTACCACAACGATTAACTTTAGCATTACTTTTTGCAGACAATTCTCCAACAGCATAAGCTGTAAGATCTTTGGCTTTTTTGCGTTTTTCTTGTTCCATAGGCACAATTGTCCCCAAGGGATTGATGCTTTTTTCAACAGGTACAACACGAAAAACTGTTTGCAACGTGGGATCATCTTCTTTGCACTTCTGACAATAATAGTGTTTGATATGTTTGGCTTCCTTTTCTGTGATATTAATACAGTCTCCATGATACCATTCCTCACAACCATCACAGCCACTGAAAAATAGTGTTTACATTTTATGTAAATTTGAATTTGTTTTATTTAATAACTACATCATAAATCTGGAGCAATCTGATGATCGGCAAATGCAATAGGCCTGGCCATCTTGCTTCATAATGGTCGCAATTTTAGATTTTCTCTCGGGCAAATCAAATTCTCTCGCAATTTCTTCTTTCTGTAAGTGTGAAAAAATTCCTTATTTTTCATTTTCTGAACAATTATTTTTAATTTATTGCTTTAATTAATACAAATACAAAAAAAATATATTATTTTATTTTAACATGTTGCGAAACTAATAACGCATCTGGTGAGTTTTTGTTTGAGTGGAAGCTTGTTTCAGACGAGCGGCATAAACATAAAAATACCAGGCATTGATACCGAGCTATTCGCTCTTTATAAATACTAACCGATTTCTTATGTTTTCTTTTTTCACTCATTTTTATCTAGAAGATATAGCACGGAAACCAAAATATTTTATTTCAGATTTAGATCCACACTATGAACTAGTCAATTGTAAATAAAAAAGAAAAATTGTTGGCAACGCTAAGCTAAGTGGCCAGATTGTTTAACAGAGAAATGCTTGTTACAAAAAGAAATGAAATAATTGTGCTACATATTACTAAGCGTGCGACTATTACTACGTTTGTTTTATGAAAATAATTACAAAATTATAATAAATAACTGAAAGCTGTAGGTTTTTTAATATTTCAATAAATTGTAATTAATTTTATGAATAACATAGAATCGTTAATGGGGCAATGCGTTGCCAACTGTTTCTCTTACATATTTTCCAGCTTTTCCTTTGTTGTTATTCTGAAATGAAAAACAAAAACATTGTCATTGTGTTGGAAAATTTTTCAGATTTGTGTGAAAGAAAACAAATTTCAGTTTATTACAACAAATAAAAAATTTTTTAAAAACAAATGAAGGAAAACATAAATGTATAAATATTAAAAACTATTAAAAAATCTAAAAAATAATAAACTGAAGTAAAACGCATAAATAAAATTGACCCATAAAGAATTTATACCAATAGAAAAAGTAGATAATGGCCTCGACTGAATTAGAGCCTATAATAGCCGTAGAAAAGGAATTAGATCGTGTTATAAGTAAATTTACAGAAATAAAGGAGAATGCAGCCGCCGAAATTGGTGATGTGGCGTCTCTGCTAGAGGAACTAATGGAAGTGCTAGGCAAAGCGGAAAAAGAAATGACCGGAACAATTAATACGGGTACTCAAGTTGATACAGATGATCCTATGGCTGATGAAGCTGATATGCAAGTAGAAATGGAACGTAAGTTGACTACCAAATTAGCTAAATTATACTTTTTTAATTGCATTATATTTCTGCAGCTTCTCCGCCCCGTTTGACTGATAGCCAAATAGCGATTATTACCGAGACTTTACAAAAGACAAATGAAAAGCTGCAACGTTTATCCAGTGAACATCGCGATTTGCATGGAGCAGTTTCTAAAGTAGGAAAAGTTATTGATCGTAATTTTGTTTCTGACTTTACGGCCACTGCGAGAACTGATGCCTTGCAAGACGAAGAGAATATTATGTTGCTAAACAAAGTCATAGCCAAACATTATTGCCGTCAAGGCATGGATGATGTAGCGCAATTGTTGATTAAAGAATCTAAAATGCCCGAAGATATGGCTCAAGAAGTTTTTGACTCTGAACGTAGCTTTGCCGAAATCTATCGTATTTGGAAAGCTATACAACAGCATGATCTTAAACCGGCCTTAGAATGGACTGCACGCTATTCAAATGAATTGATAGCGAAAAATTCTTCTTTAGAATTTAAATTACATCGTTTGGCATTTTTGCAAATCATATCAAAAGGAATTGTTGCTCAAGCCGATGCCATTGCTTATGCTCGCAATAATTTTCATAAATTTATTGATAGATTCGAACATGAAATCCCTAATTTAATGGGTTGTTTCATTTATTTGCCCTTGGGCATTGAGAATTCTCCATACAAACACTTAATTTCAAATGAGACTTGGACCGAGGCATCGTATGTATTTCTTAAGGATGCATGTCATACATTAGGTATTAGCAAGAATTCGGCGTTGTCGGTCGTTATCAATGCTGGCTGTACAGCGTTGCCAGCATTGCTAAATATAAAACAGGTAAGTTTAATGACTGAGGAAACAATTGGTGGCTGGTGCAATAAACTCATTTAAAAAAATTCATTTCAATACCCAAGTATTTTTTTAAATTATTTACTTGCACATCCAGTGATACATACAGGGATGCTTATACAACACATTCATTTGAATTTTTAAATCTCTAAAAATTCCTTATGGGCTTGACTTGAGTTTTCTTTCCATTCCTACGTTAGGCTTCGATGCTATTATTACTATTATTAATATTTCGGAAGTTGTGTGCGGCAAACAATAGAACCTTAAAATGTTCTAATTTGAAGTTTTTTTTTTTTTTGGTAAAATAATGTCTTTATAGCCTGAATTCCAATTACAACAAAGTTTGGAAAGAAGCTTAACTATTTAAACACCTGATAGTCTTAAAATTATAATAGATTTATTAGAAAAATCATTAATTCTTAGCTTAAATTTCGAAAAACTGTTATATTTATACTTAATTTTAAATTATAACAGTTTTTTTTTTCTTTAGAAATTATTGGTTTGCATTTCATATTTACCCAGCAAACATTTCAAACATAATGTATTTTATTAAATTGAAAAATTATATTTTCGACTGCCGTTACTTAAACTTATTTTTTTTAGGTCATGCAATCCCGTCAAGTTCTTAACATTTGGAGTGGTCGCGACGAACTGCCAATTGAAATTGATTTGGATCCGGAATATCGTTATCATTCAATATTTGCCTGCCCTATTCTTAGACAACAGTCAACGGAAGATAATCCTCCCAAAAAGCTAGCATGTGGTCATGTCATTTCTAATGATGCTTTACATAAACTAAGCAATGGTCATATATTGAAGTGTCCCTACTGTCCAGTTGAACAAACCGCCGATGAGGCAGTAAGGATTTATTTTTAAAAACACAATATAAAATTAGTTTTAATGATACAAAGAAAACGAAAATAGTTAATCGATTAGTTGCCCCTTAACAAAAAATATAAAAAAAAAAATTTAAGGATACCAAGTGATTTTTATAACATAAATTTAATATGATATGAAAAGAAAATATGGTGAGAGAGAGCTAAGTAAATGTGTAAAATAAAATATATTTAAAATATACAAACATGACTACTGCAGTTTAATAAAAACTTTACA
This sequence comes from Trichopoda pennipes, assembly GCA_030448955.1. Classification (NCBI taxonomy): domain Eukaryota; kingdom Metazoa; phylum Arthropoda; class Insecta; order Diptera; family Tachinidae; genus Trichopoda; species Trichopoda pennipes. The sequence continues at coordinate 1,075,706 of JASKUP010000056.1, read as the reverse complement.
AATATTAAAAAAAATATTTTTTAGTAATTAATTTTAAGCACTAGGTCATTATTTAATAAAAAATTTTTAAAAAACTTTATTTTTTATTATTTTTTCGATATTTCGCCACACCGTTGGCGAAATAAAAAATAAAGTTTTTTAAAAATTTTTTATTAAATAATGACCTAGTGCTTAAAATTAATTACTAAAAAATATTAAAAAAGGTCAAAAAATTATAACTATTGTATATTAAAAAAAATATATATTACGACGACTCCGAAATATAAAACGGATGCTAACTGCGCAGTGTTTTGAACAAAAAAGCTTCCAGTCTATTACTACTAGTATGCATGATTACCTGAGTGTTACTTCTAAAAACAGGAATTATAGATAAATATATTTTTTCTTAAAAAAATGTAAAATTAATTATAATTTTTCTGTAAAAAATTTCTACATCGTAATTTTTGTGTAAAAATGTTACTACATATTTTAAAATCACATCAACTCTAATTTATTCCATCAAAGTTGTTTTAAAGAAAAATTGTTTTTTTGCATATTTTAACGCTTATTTTATTGTTGCTTGTGCCCATTGTACTGGCGCCCATAATTAATAAGCAAAAAAAATTTTTTTGTTACTATATTTCTTGCATTTAACTTGCTATAAAACACGCATTCATCCATATCCACACTAAACAAAAAAACACTGTTCTATTCGCGTTAAAAACTAAGCCAAAAATTTTATTTGAAAAGCTTACACAGCAACACATCAAACTTCAAGCGCCTAAAGAGCGCTCGTTTTTCTTCAAACTTGCATCAGGCAACAGGTGAGAGCGTTTTTTTTTGGTAACTAACACAGTAAAACAGAAGAAAAAATACGGTTTGATTCGATCGATGACGGGTAATAAATAGAATTGATTGAATTTGATAGAATTAGAAATGATTGAAATAGATAAAACAAAACGAACACAAACATATCCATAAATATGCAAAATGTATGAAATCAACAAGTCGCGCACTCTACGCGTAAAGTTATTTATAATCACCTGACCGATGCTAGGTTAATTAATGGTGGGCAAATTTGAGGTTAGGAAATAAATTGATTTAAAACGCACACTTTTTACGACAAAGTCACTTTTGTTGATACCAATGTAAACTAATTAATAATAAAATATGCTTCAAGTAAATATCCACCTTTAGCACGTCCGCTCTTTCCACAAGATTTTGAAGCAATTTTTACAACAAGGCTTCAGATCTTTTAGAGTTTCAGTTGTTTGTGGATTGTTTAAGTAAATTCAGACTTTCTAAAGGATCCAAAGAGAATACTCTAGCGGTATTTAAAAACACAAAAAATTGACATCGCTTAATTAAGAAATTGCGCGACTAGGATGTTTCTCAAGCGACAACTGAATTGTTTAGGTGACTGTGTGACTTGTGGCATCGTCTTGCTGTCAATATTAGCGAATTATGTATACAAAAAATTGGTGATCATGGTTTGCTAGCGCAGAGAATTCTTTGTGGCGGCGTTTTCTTGCTCATTTTCAAAAGAAATAGGCCATTGTCACACGACCACTTTCTTTAGATGTAATGACCTTAATGAAAAGGAGCCTCATCACTAAAAATGATTTTGTTGAAAAATGCGTTGTGTTTGTTCAACAATGTTCAATTGGCTTTAATATTTGAACGAGTTGAACTTTATAAACGTGCGTGCATGATTTTAGAGAACATCGAGTTGATGGCACAGGCTCGTTTCCAACACTCTGCTGTACAGCAGCACTACGAGTACTATAAGTTAAATTTTTTTGTTGTCTATTGTTTGCATCAATACCGTGTACCTTGAATTTAGCGATTAAATTACATATAAATGTCTCAGAAAGACCCTGATTACGAGGAAAAGCAGCTCTAATTTCATGTCACATCATTTTTCTATAGAAAATTTTTATGTCACATCATTTTTCTATTGAAAATTTTTATGTCACATAATTTTTCTATAGAAAATTTTCATGTCATCACTATTCACATCATAATTTTTCCATAAAAATTTTCATCGGCCATAATGTTTCTAAAAAAATTTGTTTCGGTCGTAAATAAAAAAATTACAATAACTTATACCCTAAACATTCATCAATTTTATTTTAGGTTTTGTGATAAAAACTTAAGCGTATATACTTAACATAATAAAAAGTTGTGACATTTAGTTTACGCAGCGAAAGAGTAAAAAATGGGTGGCTGTATTTCAGGCAATTCGGTATCCTCATGGTTGTGTATCAATTTAAAAAGACCGGTGCCAATAGCAGCAGGCATACCCAAAATAATACGCTCAGAAACGCCATCCACAGCATCGGTTTGACCAAAGTAGGCGGCATCAAATAAATGATCAGAAGTTTTTTCAAACTAAAGAAAATAATCGAGAATTAGTTTTATCGATAATGATGGATTTTTGAAATATTCAATCTTACCGAAGCTAAATTGAAAACACTTTCACGCATTTTAGCTAAACCATGTCGTGTAATACCCAATACTTCACCCCTTGAGGTCATTTGACTGGCCAATAGCATAATATGACGTTGATCGACACTCATGCCATGGCCCTCCATAACATTTGTTATTTCTGTCATTATAGTTGTACGAGCTGCTTCAATGCCCAAAGTATTATAAACTTCCCAAATATTATTACTATTGGTCTTGGTGCCCACCACTCCATAAGTGGCCATAACATCTCTTAGGCCGGCACCTTCTATGCACAACTTATAGGTGGCTGGTAGACGTGAATCATCGATAGCTATAACGGCTCTAGATATATGGGGTAAACCAGCTACCACTACGTTTTGTATAGCCGAAGACAAACGTTGAAGTTCCGCATTTAGAGCATTGCCATGCTTGGAGCTATCTATGCGTACAATGATAATAGAAGAACCCATAATGTCTACTAAGGCTGGCTTAATACGCAGCTTGGAAATGCAAATCCTTTAAGGAGAAAAATGAAAATTTAATTTGTATTTAAATTTCAGTCATTCGAATATCTTACGAATATCGAATAGTTTCAGCATTGATTTCCAATCCCAGCACCTTAATACGATTCAAATCTAAACGTATAACCAAATAGCAGTCATCGGGCTTGTAGACTTCCTCTACGTAGGAGGAAATTTCACCCAAAGTAGTTTTTTCTATGCGTGACTTTACCTTGCGGGCATATTCCATGCTGGTATTATTGACAATCTCAGCAGTAATAACAGGAGTTGAAATAGTTTTGGTGGCATTAATGATTTCAACAATACGTGGCACACCCTGTGTAATGTTCATGGAAGCTACACCAGCAAAATGGAAGGTTTTCAATGTCATTTGAGTGCCTGGCTCGCCAATACTTTGAGCGGCAACAGCTCCCACTGCTGTGCCAGGCTCAGTTACAGCCCTGTTGTATTTATCATTGACCCAACGCATAAAAGTTCGTATTTGACCCTCAGACAAGCGTTCTATTTCATGACCTAATTTGGGATGGTTACGATATTTCTTTTGGATTTTTAAAATTTTCTCAGTCATTTTTTCGATAAAGTTGCTAAAATATTATCAAGAATTTGCGAATTTTTAATATTTAATTTAAGGTTATGTTTTCTCTCCAAATCTTTAAAACTTACATCACTTCATTCTGAAAATCGTTACGGCTCATAGTAAATTCTTCCTCCTTTAATATTTCCTTTGCTTTGTTAACAATATTTGGGGCGTCTAAAGGTTTCTCCTCGCGATAGGGGTGTACCGCCCGTAAGTGATTTAACTGTCTGACCATGTCAACAGGTTTATTTTTGATTTCCATAAAAACGGGATCTAAGCCATCGCCACCATAAATAAGTTCTACAATTTCGCCAATAGCATTGCGCACAGATCCATCATAATGCACTACCAAATCTTCCAGACACTTTGCGAAGTTGAGAATAAAAAGGATAAATAAATGAGAAAAGTGTGACGTCATGTGAAAAGAAAATTTAATACTTTAACCAAGCGTCTTTGCAAATAACCAGTTTCAGCAGTTTTGACAGCCGTATCTACCAAACCCTCTCTACCAGCCATAGTGTGAAAGAAGAATTCGGTGGGTGTTAAGCCGGAGAAAAAACTATTTTGCACAAAACCTCGGGCTGCAGGTATCGCCGCTGTAATTTGTCATTTTGTTTTTTTTTTTTTGTTAATAAAAAGAAAATATTTTTCATTATCAAATTTTAAAACTTACAAAATTTTTCGAAATGTGGCAGAGCACGATTTTCAAATCCATTTGGCACACGTTTACCATTTATAGCCTGCTGGCCTACGCAAGCAATCATTTGCGATATATTAATGTTGGAACCTTTGGAGCCAGATAAAGCCATTATCAAAGCGCTATTGGTGGGATGCAATTCATTGAAACATACTTTAGCCGCTTGTTCACGTATAATGGAGAGTTCACGCAACATAACAGCTTCTAATGTTTGTTCGGGAGTACAGCCCGGTTGGCACTGTAATGTACCCTTTTTCATTTCTAAAATATATTCATCACATTTAGCATAACCTCTCTCCAAGAGTTTTTGTTTTTCTTCCAGCAATTTCTTACTGGGCGTTACATCGCTGATGCCAAAAGAGAAGCCACGATTTTGTATAAAATAAGAAGCGATCTGTAAGTACAGTTAGTTCTTTAATTGTATTAAATCGGATTCTTCAGATTCCGATTTCAGAGGTTAATTTATTTTTCCAAAAAGTTTTACAAATGTGTATTAAAAAATTAACAAAAATACTATAATATTTTATAAAATATTCTGTACACTGGACAAAGATACCTAGACATCCGAACAGCCTCCAAATCACGCGACGCAGAAAACCATTTTGCCACTAGAGAGTTCTCTAAGGATCTTGCGCCTTACATGAACTTCACAGCCATTTTCACCATATAGACATCCAACCGCGCAAAGTGAATTGCGCTGTAGCTCAATCTACATGATGGCCTGCGAAACTTGCCACTTGGTCCCATACAAGGCCTTAGCCCAAGGCAAACAACCAAAACCGATCTCTCTCATCTCTTAAGACTCTCCATCTGGTGAGAAGAAGAAGAGTACGAAAAGAACACTGAAGATGGCAAACGGAAGAAACCGGTTTGTTCACAAACCAAATTTGACGAGGGTCGACGGAAAACCGTACCCAAATGAAAGTGAAGTTAGCCCCGTCGGAGAATCTAAGCACATATAGAAGAAGAATCCCAAACCAAGCTGGAAGGCGTAGGAGATGACACGGCGGATTATTTGCCGATATACTAGAAGTGCTATCAAGACCCCCCTTACGTTTAAGGGCTCCTTGGAATGCGGAGTAAATTTTCTTGCTTCGCTCAAGAATATCGTCAACATTCCGATAATTTTAAAGTTCTCATGAAAGGTGACACCCAAGTATGCATGATAAGATTTACGTCGGTACCTAGCGTGTGTATATCATAACTCGACGGTGGTCAAGCCACTTGGGCGATAGGATGCGTGTGCCGCGTCCTAGTAAGCCGAAGACTAATTTCTAGCAACAGGTTATTTTTAGTTGCAATTTCGGAGGTTTCAAAGCAGGACCGCCAACCCCCGCTCCTTGCTAAAGAGCTGAAGACTAACCAACTCCTGGTCCAGAACACATGACAAACATGCTCACTGGATCCGGATCATTCACCCATTGTAAAGGTGAGATGATCCTGGCCCCTTAATCAAATTCATGAGGGCTGCGAAACCACAACCAACACGACACTCCCGAAGGGCCAACCTCAATAATCAGGCAGAACAGCTAGAAATCTAAAGAACCAAATAGCTGAACTCTGGGGCTTGCTGATTCTCGTGGAAATAACGTGGAGCTTCCAGTTGACTTCCTGCTAGCCTTCAGGAGACTGGGCTCCCGTTTTTCCCCGGTTGACACATGTAATGATAGTGGATTTCCATCAAAACATATCAATGTGCCCCCGGGGGGAGGGGAGGGCACCCAGATATTTCGTGATAAGATTTACATCTGCACCTGGCCGTGGGCCTTAATCAGATGGTAGTCAAACCACTGTGAATGAAAAGCAGCGCCATTCACGCCCTAGGAAGCCGAAGACTAATTCTAGCAACAGGTTTTTCCTAGTTGCAATTTCAGCGGTTCCTTGCTGAAGAGCTGGAGACTATCCAACTCCTGGTCCAGAACACATGATGCTCACTGGATCCGGATCATTCACCAGTAGGTGTGATTAAAAGGCGAGATGATCCTGGCCACCATAATCAGTTCATGCTTGGGGCCGCAAAACCACAACCACCATGATACTCCCGAAGGGCCAACCTCAATAATCAGTCAGAGAAACAGCTAAAAGTCTAAAGAGACAATTAGCGGAAACTCTGGGACGTGCTGATTTCCGTGGAAATAACATGGAGCTTCCAGTTGACTCCCTGCTTGCCTTCTGGGGACTGGGCTCCCTTATACCCCCAGCAGCACAGGTCTAGATAGTCAAGTATTCTTTAAAGACCGATAAATGTGCCCCCAGGGGGTACACCCAGATATTTTAGCCTGTCCGAAGTCCCAATCAGTTCTTGCCCGATAGTCCAACAAGGTCTCTACGATTTACAATTTCGATAAATATATCTCCGCCTTCCCTTAAGCCACTATCTTCGCAAAGTTTAAAGTTAGACCCCATTTTATAAAATAGTCTGTCAGTATCGTCAACAGTGATTTAGTCGGTCATTAGTGGTTCTTGCTCTAGCACCTGAAGACGCACTGACCATATCATTTGCATAAATCAGTACAAGATTTTCCCGTGGCGGTTGTGCTTTGTCACAGATAAAGATATGTAAAACACAGGCCCCAGTAACGAGCCTGGTGGCACACTCCATACAAAATAAAAAGAAAATTAATAGGTTCTTAGGGTTTAAAATTAATTGACTTAATGAGAATTAGAGATATTGTAAAAAAATCAAAAAGTGAATTCAATACTTTTAGAAAGTGTTGCCAACATAAAGTTATATATCTTTCTTTTTTTTTCGTTTGGAACAGTACTTAAGGGAATAACCCCTACTGATGCAATGCATTATACCAGAACTAGGAAATTAGGTTATGGGGAGGAGGAAAGAGGGAGTAGTGCTTAAGAATATTCGATTTGAATTTTCCTGCCATGAAAGTGACAGGAAAGACCTCTGGAGGAAGTTTATTCCACATACGAACTGTTCTGCTTAAAAACGAATTATTTATAAAAACACCCAATACAACTTAAAACGATTGAGTTCTTAATCTTAATAAACAGTGCAATGCAATATATAATATAACGCAAATGGAGAGCGCTTTCGATCGCCATTTGGCATTTTATGTAGGAGATTAATATCTTAAGGTGTAGAATTAATTGACTTATTGAGAATTAGAGATATTGTCAAAAAATCAAAAAGTGAATTCAATACTTACGGCCACCTGTTAAAAAGCGTTGCCAACTTAAAAGTTCTTTAACTTTATAAAAACACCCAATACATATAATAATTATGGTTAATTTTAGCTATTGTCAATTCTTCCTGTAACCTTTTACCTGGCTGTTTGTTGACAAATAGCAAACGCTTTCGATCTCCGTATTTACCTACGTAGTTAGAATCTCTGTCATCTGGCATTTTGTATGGAAATTAATCTTAATATTAATTAAGAATAAATACCTGGACCAAAAATACTGACTCGTTAGTATGTGTTGAAACGTGGCTTGTAAACGATGTATTCACATCGAAGGCAAACGCCATTTGCGAACAAAGAACTAGGAAAGACGTTAAGAGGATGTATTGACCCACAGTTCACACATTCACTGGCGGATCAGAACCAAACAAATTAGTGCCGTTATAATTATCATGATCATTTTATAATTATTTTATTGAAACGTTATTGAGAACCTGAGTTAGGACTACAAATTAAATTATTTGGGTATGATTTTACGTCAACCCTTGTCAAATTTGGTTTGTGAACATGCCGGTTTCGGCTATATGCCAGCTGCAATATTCTTCTTTCTCTATAGAAATAAATCAAGCCCCATCGGACAATATACGCACATATCAACAAATTAATTTACTAGTTTGCCGCCAGCAAGCAGGTTCATTTTCCATCAAAAGCTTTTCTTAATTGGATAATGCTACATAAACAATGTGGTAATATGAAGTGAACCTGCTTGGGCTTAACGGCATTTTTTCCTATTCCAATAAATTTCTCATTGCACCTGAAATTATTTATTAACAACTTAAAACAATTAAATAAACAAAAGAAATCTGCTTTGGTGAAGAGTACTTTACTTCACTTTTGTAATTGTCATGATAACGAATAACATTTTTTTTTGTCTCATCATAAGATTAGGGAAGTTTTTATTAAGGAAAAAATTATTGTTAAGAAAATAAATGAGACTACTGGCCAAGAATAACTCAAAGCTGAGAGACGAATTAAAGAAATTCACGTATAAAATTTAACGTTTGTGCAAAATGAACTAACAGTTATCAGAACTACTTAAAGAGGTTGATATCGGTGGGAGTATTAACTCAAATATTTGCTGATATTTTAAAGAAAGTTACACCTCACGTTCTAAGAGAATACGAGCAAAATTTTACTTTTAATTCTTGACATGAAAACACACACTCGCATGTTTTTCATTGGAATTTTTTTAGTCTTGTTAAGTACGCTGTTTATAGCACATGTACAAACAAACGTAATCGTAAGTTTGTAATTAAAAAAAAGAAAATAAATTAAATTAAAAAATATATATATATATATATTTAGCAAGGTCGCATTGTATCTGGTATGCCAGCAGCAGTGGGACAATTTCCCTGGCAGGTGATTTTAAAGAAAGATGAATACGATACATTATTGTGCGGTGGTTCTATTATTTCAAATAGTTGGGTTTTAACTGCTGCTCATTGTACATATGGCTTAACATCGCTGCTGCTTGTATTTGGAACTATATTATTGAAAAACAATACCAATAATATGACATCTGATCAATTGTTTATACACCCTCGCTACAATCCACAATACTTGCATAATGATGTCTCTCTCATCAAACTGCCAACTGCTTTAATGTTAACGCCAACCATACAGCCGATTGTCTTGGTTAATACATCACAAGCTTCGCAAATTCTTGTTGGCGCTACAGCCATTATAGCTGGATTTGGTTATATGGATGATGAATTTTTAGATTATTCAGAAATCTTATTATGGGCTCAAGTAGAAATAATTTCCAACGATTATTGTGCCGAAGTTTATGGCAACAAGACAATAAATAAGTCCAATATTTGTTCCCTGGGTGAAGGGAATAAGAATATGTCATTGTGTAGTGGTGATTCTGGTGGCCCCTTAATTATGTTTATGAACGGCACTCCAATACAAATTGGCATTAATTCATTTGTGGCCGAGGATGAGTGCACCAAACGTTTTCCCTCCGGATATGTTAATTTAGTTTTTTATTTGGATTATATTTCAAGTGTCACTGGATTAATTTTTAATTAAAAGAAATCTTGTTTTTGTTTTTCAAACAAAAATAGAAAATTGATATTTTTGAGAGGAGAGAGCTGTGAGAGAACTTTATACACTTTAACTTGTTCTCAGTTAAGTATTATACTTAATAAAGTAACAAACCTTCACATCAATATAGTGAACATTTATAAAAAAAATTTAAATAATTTTAAAAAGTTATAAAAGAAATTATAGAAAAAATGTCTCTGCCAGCCAGCATGGTTTTACTACTACGTGAAACAGAATTTAATTCACTATATAGAACGTAAAAAAACTATTATGGGCACCCTTTAAAAGAAACTCCACTTAACTAACGTGCCTTGGAAAGCCCAGCATTAATTTTAAAAATTGTTGTGCTATCAAATAAAACAAAAAAAAAATAATTCTATACGAAATTAAAATTAATCTCACTTAATTCTAAGAAATTTAATTTACAAAAGAGTGGTTTTAAAATCTTGATAAGATAAAAAAAAACAAAGACAATAATACGAAATAGACGAGCAAATTTAATCATGTTTAAATTTGTAATTAACACAAGCACAAAATGTGCAATCACTTCATATTGTTTTTTACCCATATCTTATAACGTATTAAGAAGAAGGGTGCAGAGTCAACTTTATTAAGGAAACAATTGGAAAAAAAATGTAAATAAAAAATAAATAATTCAAGAATTTTAAGTGAAAAATACAAAATAAAAAAAAATATTTATTTCATATTAATTATACTTGGGTTAGCATTATCCGCACTCAATTTAACAAATAAATTTAAATAAAAAAACAAGGTCTTAAGCTTGAATTAAAAAAAGAACGAAAAACCATTTTTAAAAAATTAAAAAAAAAAACAAAATTAAAATCGCAATAATGTTTTTCATAATAAAAAAAATTATATTGAATACTAAAGTGGAACGATATGGAATAACTGAAACATAAGCACTGCAGAACACTTCAGTAAAAACTTTTAAGATTTTGTGCTTTTTTCTATATTATTTTCGGGGGCAGCTAATCACCACATTTTTTTTTCTTTCATTCAACAGATAATAATGGATGACCAAATTTAGGGTTAGGAAGTTAAATTGTCCCTTAAATGATTAAATTTCAAGAATTGGAATGTCATCATGGCATTTATTTACTAAAAAGTTGGAAAACTTTAAGCATGGAATGTTTCACTCTTGACCAAAGAATTTTAATGTAAAACAACATAACATAAATTATCTACAAAAAAGTTATCGATAGCATGCATTTTCTACAGAAAAGCTATCGATAACATAAATTATCTACAAAAAATTTAGTGTAAGCATAAATTTTCTACAGGAAACTGACCTATTAGCAAAAATTTCCAACAGAAAAGCCATCGATAGCATAAATTTGCAATAGAAAATTTAACGATAGCATAATTTTCATATAGAAAAGTTATCGATAGCATAATTTTCATATAGAAAAGTTATCGATAGCATAATTTTCATATAGAAAAGTTATCAATAGCATAATTTTCATATAGAACAGTTATCGATAACATAAAATTCCTATAGAAAAGTTATCGATAACAAAAACTTCCTATAGAAAATTTATAATTAGCATAAATTTATAAATTAACATAAATTTTCTATGGAAAAGTTATAATTAAATAAGAAAATAGAGAACTTATCGATAATATAAATTTTCTACATATCGATAGGATGAATTTCCTATTAAAAAGTTATCGATAGTAAAAATTTCCTACAGAAAAATTATTTATAGCATAACTTTGCTTAGAAAATTTATAAATAGCAAGAGAAAAGTTATCGATAGCACACATTTTTTATGGAAAAGTTATTGCTACCATAAATTTCCAAGAGAAAATTTATCGATAGCTTCAATTTGTAATAGAAAAGTTATCGATAGCATAATTTTCATATAGAAAAGTTATCGATAACATAAACTTCCTATAGAAAATTTATAATTAGCATAAATTTATAAATTAGCATAAATTTTCTACGGAAAAGTTATCGTTAAATAAGAAAATAGAGAACTTAACGATAATATAAATTTTCTACATATCGATAGCATGAATTTCCTATTAAAAAGTTATCGGTAGTAAAAATTTCTTATACAAAAATTATTTATAACATAAATATCCTATAGAAAATTTATGAATAGCATAAATTTTCTTAGAAAATTTGTAAATGGCAAAAATTTTCAAGAGAAACTTTATCGATAGAATAAATTTTTTACAGAGAAGCTATTGATAGCATAAATTTTCTATAGGAAAGTTATCGATAGCATAGATTTTTTACAGGAAAGTTATTAATAGGATAAATTTTCAGCATAAAAGTTACCGATAGCATAAATTTTTAATACAAGAGTTATCGATAGTATAAATTTTGTAAAGAAAAGCTGTCAGTTGCATATATTGCCTACTGAAGAGTTATAGATAGCAAAAATTTACTATAGAAAATTTAGCAATAGCATAAATATCCTAAAGGAAATCTATTAATAGCACAAATTTTCTATATAAAATTTGTAAATAGCATAAATGTTCTAGAGAAAAGTTGTCGATAGCATTAATTAACTATTAAGGCGGGCTTTATAGATTTCAACTGTTATTTTACCTTTACATTGTATTGGTAATATAGAATACCACACTATGAAATTTAAGAATGTTTTCAATACAAGAAATAAAGAAAACTTGAGAAGAGTTTTTTGCCAGCTAGAAACAACAAAACAACGAATGATTACTCGTGATCTAAAGTATATAACAATTTGTCTTATAATATAAAGCATGAAACAATTTTTTTGAAATCTTTGACATCAAAATATTGATGAGCATTTGTTATAATCAATATAATAATGCAAGCTATGCATTTGTAATGTAAAATAATATATAATGCATTTAGTTTAGAATTTTTAAAGATATTGTAAGATCAAAACCTTGCTAACAAACCTCTAAAATGCTAATTTGGCGCTAAGATATAATTTTACACTACGTTTTAAGGCACATATTTACTTTGAATTAATAATTATAGTTAATATTATATTATTGTTATTATAATTACAATAATCTTAGTAAATAAAGTAAATGAACAAAAAAATCTTAGACAATGCAACAACTACATCCAAAGTATTTCTTTCGCAAAATATTTAAACAGGTGCTCTTTTGTATATTCATTCATTGCAAAAAAAAAAAACCAATATTTCCTATTTCGCAATTAAGTATTTTTTAAATAAAAATCAAAAGTATAATTAGTAATAAGAAATATAAGCAGTAATTTAAATATAAGAAACGTAAAACGCAAGATGTATAGTAACACATCTTTTTAATGTAACTTTAACCTCTTGCATTCCAGGCCCCTCATATTTAATTACAATTAAATTAAAAAAACTTACCCTAGCTAATCTCCACATACATTTAGTAGAATAAGTTTCACCGAAGTCCCTCAAAATAACATAAAATATACAATTCTTTGTACCCGAACCCATAGTACTTTTGTCCATTGAACCACAAACCAATTCAGAGTTACGTATTATAACCCCTGGAAAAAATTAGTAATGATATAAAGAATAAATAATTTAAATATTTTCCCACACTCACAAGAATCTTTGACACATAAATCATAATTGCTGGTGTAATTTCTGCCTTTAGTAATTAAATTAACTTTTACCGGACATTTTTTATTGGGCTTTAGCAGCAAACTAAATATTTGTTTTCCTGTCCAAAGTTTACGTGGCTTTAGAATGGCTGGTGGTGGCATATCGATTTGCATATTAGCATCTGGACCTGCTAAAAAGCAAGCTGCCAACTGCATTGCTTGCTCACGGGTTAAAAATTCATCCTTTTGTGTCAGCAAATAACCGCCAGTTATGAAATCTTGTGTAGCTGCAATTAGTATTTCGCCATTCTTGGGTGTAACTAAATTCGACTTGTTGCCCATTAATATTAAAGCCTCTGCTCTAGCCTCTTCAGTTTGGGGTAAATGTAAATTCATTTCATCACCATCAAAATCAGCATTGTAGGGAGTACAGGCACATTCATTAAAGCGAAAGGTTCTCTGTGGCTGTACCTTGGCCTGATGACACATAATGGACATTTTATGCAAAGAAGGTTGGCGATTAAATAAAACAATATCGCCATCACATAAATGACGTTCTACTATGTCGCCACATTTCAAATCATGTGCCACTTTATCACGATTTCCATAGGCTAGGTATTTCTTGAAGGTAGAACCTCTTTGCTGGACATAATTGGCGCCGGGATGAACGTTGGGACCATTCTTTACTAAGTCCTTCATTTTTTGTATATTAGCTGGATTTACTCTTTCAGGATACGTTAATATTTTTGCTACTCTTTCTGGTACACCCACCTGATGTATCATAAGATTAGGATCGGGCGAAATGACAGTACGTCCTGAGAAATCTACACGCTTGCCAGAGAGATTTCCTCGAAAACGTCCCTGTTTTCCTTTGAGACGTTGTACCAAACCTCTAGAGGTTTTCTTAGGTGCCATATTAAGAGGAATGCCAGAAATTTCACTGTGAAAATATAATGCAACATGTAGTTGTAGAAAATCCCAATCCTCTTGAATAAGCTCGATTTTGCCACCGCCTGTCATATGCTTTTGTATAACGTCATTGATGAGAAGGATTTCACTTTGTTTCATAGTTAAATCATCTTCAGTTCTAAAATAAATCAAAAGCTTTTTAACCTACAGAACATTAAAAATATAAAACTTACGTTCCCGCTTTGACTTCTGATACTACCGATGGCCTTATGCAAACAGGTGGTACAAATACTCTAGTTACTATTAAATTTGAAGGTTTGGCACCCTCAGAAGTCATGCCCAACAAGGGAATGTCACTCTTAGGGATGCTTTTAAAAAGTTCTAAAACCGTTAGAGGATTTAATTCTTCCATATGATTATAGTTAGGCAGCATTTGGTTCAATTCCCTATTATTATCCGTGGCCGCTAACAATTCCTCTAAGTCTCTGTTCATTAAAGCATCCTGTTTCTTGCCTTTATATGGATCGTGCAAAATTTTTAATAAGCCTGGGCCCTTTTTAACACCCCCATTGACTGCTTCACAATTAGGACATTTAGTTTGCTTTTTAGCTTTCGTTAAGATTTGACCGTGTAAAGCTTTTTTTGCTAAATAGGAAAAATTAGGATTAAGTAACTTTTTTTCAAAGATTTTCTTTTCCGATTCTTTGAGCATGACATGAGAACATGATTTACAAATCATTTGTAAAATATTAATAGTTGAACGAAAATGACCTATATGAAAGACTGGCAAGGCTAGATCTAAATAACCAAAGTGCCCTATGCACTCATTAAGACCCTGGCCACATGTCTCGCAGCTAGAATCTTTGCTGCTAATGCCCATACGACGATCTAAAACTCCATAGGGTACTGGTTGACGTTGAGCCTGATAAAGATTTTTCGAAACAATACGTATATGAGATTCCTGCTGTATTTCCTCTGGACTGCTAATGCTAAATTGCACATGTGATCTAAATGAGTTAATTAGTTAATATTTATGTTGTGACTTTTAAGAATTTAGTTTAAATTACATCTTTTTTATCAAGTCCGCTTCACGAAACTGTTCCTTCGGCATTTTATTAATTATTTAAAAATCTTTTTGCAAATTTTATAAATCTTTCATTGAAATTAGGAAATTCTAAACAAAAGTATGTAAATGTGTGCCACTGTTTACATTTTTTATTTAAGGGCTACCAAATTACAATAATTTAGCCGGTGTATTATTCTCATAAATTTGTTTTTCAAACATATGCTTTACTATTGTGAATACATATTTTGGATAGATTTTATTGTGATTTGTTACAGCCCCCTTATAAGTGCCATTGTGATTATTTTTGCAACTTTGGGGACGTTCGCTGTGGAATACGCGACACGCAAAATTTTTCACAAATAATTTATTTTACTTAACGAATATAAAATCTTTTCACAACGCCTTACTTAGTGAAAGTCATCGAATTTAGTGAAAAAATGTTGCGTCAAATAACACGAGTCGGTGAATTGCCCAAAGTGGCTAAACAATTACAAAAAGTAGGTTGCATATTGTCAGCAAACAAACATTTGCATGTTGTGTGTTCGTTTAAGGCTCCATTTGTAGACAAAAAAACATTAAAAATATGTCATAACAACCCTCGTTTTAAATCAAGCTCATTTTTCGGTTTATTCCAGAGTTCAGCTATAGCCGGAACACAAAAATCAAACAATTATGCCACTGAAGCTACAGTGCAAGTGCAACGAGTAAGTGATAAAATAAGTTTGTCTATAAAGAATTTGCTTTGAAGATTACATAATTTTCCTTTATAGATTTTTCTTTATTAAATATAAAAAATATAAATTATTATAAGATTTAATAAGTCTTTTTTAAAGTGCAGTCTACAATACAAAGGGTTATCCAAAAATCGTTCCTAAAATTAGAGAGGATTCTATGTTGATTAAAGTTAAAAAAATAAACAAGTACATGGCCAAGGTCATTTTGCATGTATGTATGTATGCATGTTAACATGTTGTTTTTTCCCTCTTTTAATACTCTTTATTTACGTCAAATATTCTGTAACAATTAATAAGATTAAATTAATTAAGTTTTAAAATTAGAGAGGAAAAAGAGGACTTTATTTACAGCACATCTTTTTTATGCAATTATTTTTACCTTTGTAAGCATTTTCTTTAACTTTAGAAATAAATTATGTTAAATAGGTACAGTTACTCATACAATTGTTCGTATCTTGGTAATTAGGAACTTGTTTCCAGTTAATTTACAAAATATAAAGGGTTAGATAATTGAGGTTAGGAAGTAAATTGTCTGTCAAATGATTAAAGGCCCAACTACAATATGCATAAGCCGGCTGAACGAAAAGTCTGTCAAATGCTTAATGTACTTACACGAATATAGAAATTGTTATGCACAGTTGCACACTTGTTTTATTCGTAATTTTGCAAAAAAAATAATTTCTTTCTAAATAAATGAAATTTATTTACAAAAAGATGTTTAATAACATATTTTGTCCACTGCTTGATGGAGGTCCCATCCTCTTCATTCCCTTGCAGAAAAGTTCCCGTAGTAACTTTCATCTGTGTTTGCACTGCGCGACTTTGTGTAATTTACATCAGTATGAAAATGAAAAAAGCAAACTTTTACTGCATTTTTGTGCTACTTTCTTCCATACTCATTCCTTTGAATTGCGGTTATAATAAAACGCATCTCTTATGTCTTATATGCAATTTTTTCTTTGTACGTTTTCTATTAAATTCCCTTTCGCCCTCCATTGCAATTTGTTTACTAATAGATCTATAACACAATGCACAATCAGCTGTTTCCGTACGGAATGTGCGATCAGCTTCGTACTTTGCTTTAGCAATTGATATTTAACGAAACTTGACGAAAAACTTTGTTAAATACATTATAGTTTGCCGCATATGATTATTAGGTATTTGCACAGTTGTTTAAGTTGGCTTAAGCCAGATTATGCATATTATAGTTGGGCCTTAAATTTCAAGAATTGAGCTGTTATCCTTTGACATTTATTTAGTAAAATGCTTCAAAATTTTAAGCATAAAATTTGGTCGGTGAACGCTTTGGACAAAAACTGAAAGTATTTTGAAACCGGATCCCAACATAAGCTTTAATTATTATAGTGATTAACGTTCGATTAGTGCGAAATTGTCCATAATTGTATCCATTTAAATATGTGATCCACGCTGAAAGCCATTTATTTTAAAGAGGAATGTAAAGCTTCAATAATCTCAAAAATTTTATTCATTATGATCTTAAATTAGTACAATTGCAAAAAAACGAGGCTAACTTTTGTTGTACACTGTATTAACTTTTACAACCAATAAATAATAATTTTTTGTAATATTTTTCTTCAAAATCTTAATTAATTTTGGAAAAATTAAAATTTTTTCTAGCCCTTTAAGTTACATCGTTTGGATAAGGGACCCGAAACTAGCGTTAAGCTAACCAAAGAAGATGCCACTAAATATTATACACAATTGCAAACAATTAGACGTATTGAGACTTCTGCCGGCAATTTGTATAAGGAAAAAATTATTCGTGGTTTCTGTCATTTGTATTCTGGCCAAGAGGCTTGTGCTGTGGGTAAGTTTAATAAAAAAAAATAGTTTACAAACAATTCTGTTAAGCATTAGGTCTTTATATAAAAATTAAATAAATTTAATATTTATTTTTAATATTTTACCACACCATTGTGTGGCACTTCCGGTAAAAGAAAAATGTATAAACAATTTTTTTTAATATCAAACAATAAATAAACATTTTTTGAAAAATTTTTACACTTTTTATTTTCAATATTTCACCACACCATTGGCAACTTCAGGAAAAGAAAAATGTATAAAAATATTTTTTTTTATAAGCAGCAATTTTATTCGTGCTTGATTCCTATTCAAATAAATATTAAGTGATATTCTCACAAAATATTTATTACAAAACAATTTTATTAAAAATTAACATTTTAGGATATTCTCATAAAACATTCTTTCAAATAAAAATATTTGAAATGTCTTGTAATGGGGGAGAGCACATCCATATTGCAATTTCACTTTCGCTCACAAAGCTCATCAGTGAATTTTACCCCAATATTGTATAGAAAAACCTAAGAGTCTTATATCCAAAGCCAAACTGATTTTTTGAGGCTATGTTGATTTTATGAATAAAATTCTCAAAAAATTAGTTTGGCTTTGGATATAAGACTCTTAGGTTTTTCTATACAATATTGGGGTAAAATTCACTGATGAGCTTTGTGAGCGAAAGTGAAATTGCAATATGGATGTGCTCTCCCCCATTACAAGACATTTCAAATATTTTTATTTAAAAGAATGTTTTATGAGAATATCATAAAATGTTCATTTTTAATAAAATTGTTTTGTAATAAATATTTTTTGAGAATATCACTTAATATTTATTTGAATAGGAATCAAGCACGAATAAAATTGCTGCTTATATTGATAATGATTCCGAATAATTATAAATTACTTATTTTTTTTTATTTAAAAATAAAGAATTTTGGGCAAAATATTTCCAAATACTTCAATATTTCATTAACAAATTTTTCAATGTTTCACCACATCAATGGGTGGCATCTTTAGGAAAAAAAAATGTAAAAACAAATTTTTTATATCAAACTATAAATGAAACATTTTTAACAAAAAATTTTATTTTTAGTATATCGCCACACCATTGGGTGGCATCTTCAAGAAAAGAAGTATTTTAAAAATTTTCCAACTTTGAGCGTTTATTTTAACATGTGCTGAAGGATCTCAATTGGAAGAAGATGTGTTTGGTGTATTTGGATGACATAATCTTGACGAAAACTTTTAAAACCTGGCTGAAGTATTTAAGCGTATAGCGGCTGCGTGACCAAAATTAAGTGTGAAAAAATAAGCTTATTTCAAAAGGAGGTCAAATACTTGAGGCATTGTGTAACAGAAGAAGGTGTATCAACTGATGACCCCTCCGGGGGCACATTTACAGGTCTTCTAGACCTGTGCTGCTGGGGGTATAAGGGAGCCCAGTCCCCTGAAGGCAAGCAGGGAGTCAACTGGAAGCTCCACGTAATTTCCACGGGAATCAGTAAGCGCCAGAGTTCCGATAATTGTCTTTTTAGACTTTTAGCTGTTCTCTGACTGATTATTGAGGTTGGCCCTTTGGGAGTCTCGTGATGGTTGTGGTTTTGCGGCCCCAGCATGAACTGGGCCAGGATCATCTCGCCTTTAATAACACCAATGGGTGAATGATCTGGATCCAGTAAGCATGCTAGTCATGTGTTCTGGACCAGGAGTTGGATAGTCTCTAGCTCTTCAGCAAGGAGTAGTGGTTTACAACCCTGCTTTGGAACCGCTGAAATTGCAACTAGGAAAGACCTGTTGCTAGAATTAGTCCTCGGCTTCCTAGGGCGTGAATGACGTTGCTTTTCATTTCCAGTGGTTTGGCCACCATCTGATTAAGGCTTACAGCCAGGTGCAGATGTAAAGAGACTACAAGAGACTTGTACCGTACTTTGCTTAAGTGGCCGCTAGCTTGCATGAGTTGACTGAAAAGCCGCAATCATACCACGGAAGTGAGGCAGCAGAAGAAGCGTTGATGAGGCCTAAGGAACTTTTGTGTGTGTTACCAGTCCACGCCTGTCCGTTAGCTAGACAGGAATTCGTAGAGCACGGATGCAAGCAGCTACGGAATAAGGGAAGTAATTTCTCAGGCGGTTCATGTGGCGAAAAAGTCATTGGCTACAGTGGGGGTACTGTTTAAGCCCAAAAAAAACTGTTGCGTTACTACACGACGGGAACTTTGAGCCATGTTATTGTGTGTTAAACATTGCCATAAATATGGACAACACTATGTATAACGTTGGTTGCTGCAATTTAAGAACATCGAAGCCGAGGTCGCACGTCTACAGATCAATGATTTTGTTTTGTCAAAAAAGTAAAGTCATTAATTTATATAAAAAAAAATTGTTTATACATTTTTCTTTTTTTTGGAGATGCCACCCAAAGCTGTGGCAATCAAAATAAAATTTATTTAATTTTTATATAAAGATCCTGTAATTAAAAAAATATTAAAAAACTCAATTAACTCTAATTATAAATTAAAAAAATATTTTTTTTTAATTTCTTTTATTTAAAAAAATTCTTTTTTCTTGGTCTCAGGCATGAAGGCAGCAATGCGTGATGTGGATAATATAATTTCCGCTTACCGTGTTCATGGTTGGACCTATTTAATGGGTGTTCCCCCTATTAATGTATTAAGTGAATTGACAGGACGTAAAGGCGGCTGTGCCCGCGGCAAGGGAGGCTCTATGCACATGTACACCCATAATTTCTATGGTGGCAATGGTATTGTAGGAGCTCAGGTAAACAATTTGAATTGTGGTTATTTTTTAAGTTCCGTTTTATTATTTGAGTGTTTGTGTCTTATTACAGGTACCTTTGGGCGCCGGCGTTGCTCTTGCCTGCCAATATAAAGGTAATGGTGGTATGTGTTTGGCCCTGTATGGTGATGGTGCTGCTAATCAGGGTCAGGTTTTTGAATCTTTCAACATGGCCCATTTATGGAAGTTGCCTTGCATTTTTGTTTGCGAAAACAATAATTATGGCATGGGTACCAGTGCTGAGCGTGCTTCCTGCAACACTGACTACTATACACGTGGTGATGTTGTGCCTGGCATTTGGGTTGATGGTATGGACGTTTTAGCTGTACGCAGTGCAACTGAATTTGCTATTGATTATGTTACAAAACATGGTCCCATTGTTTTGGAAACGAATACATATCGTTATTCTGGCCATTCTATGTCTGATCCTGGCACCAGCTATCGTACACGTGAAGAAATTCAAGAAGTGCGTCAAAAACGTGATCCAATTACCTCATTTAAGGAATTGGTCATTGAGTTGGGTCTCATGACGGCCGATGAAATAAAAGTCATTGACACTAAAGTACGCAAAGAAATCGATGAAGCTACTGCTGCTGCCAAAGCTGATGCTGAATTGCCGCCTTCAGGCTTATGGACCGATGTTTACTCACAGTGTTTAGAGCCGAAAATACGCGGCACTGTCGGCTTCACTCTTCAACACATCCAAGAAAAGAAGGGTGTGAATCATTAGATTTTTTCCCCGCCTTCTTGTTATTTTAAGGTAAACAAAAGTAAAGTTTTAACAAAATGGTATATTACAGTGAACGATATTTATTAGAAATGAGGGTTAATTTTTATTTTTTATTTGTTTTTTGTTATTGAATTATTTTAAAGTTTAAAATTATTTTTAAAGCTAAAACTATTGGCGGCTTTCTAATTAAAAGCGAAAGTGTATAATTTTAAATTTGATTTTCAATTGATTATCCAAAATAACGAATTCGTAAAATAATTGCTGTAAATATTTTAAGTTTATGCCAAATTCACGTTTTAAGTATTTTAAGCATAAAAAGTATAACACTGAATTAGAACAATTGAAATAAATAATTAAATAAAAAAAACAACTAATTTTTGTTTAATTTTATTGAGCAAGTTTTTTAATCTTTTATTTTTAAATTTTCCAGTAAACCCACGTTAAACTGTTTCCCTAGTTTGAGCAGAAATATCAGTTGAGCAAAATAGAGGTTAGGAAGTAAATTATATCATATTATTAAATGTCAAGAATGGAACTCTTTGATATTTTTTTTTTAGCAAAAAGTTGAGAAATTTTAAGCATGGAATGATAGACTCTTAAGCACAGAACTTTATTAATTAAATGGGGAAAATTGCACATATCACTTTGTAAAATTCAAGCAGGTTTTTCGCATAATCAGTCTCCTTCTGCAACCGCTGTGCTCATGGTGGTGTAGCTAACAATAGACCAAAAAAAAAAGAAAAAATACGCTGGTAGTGGCAGTAGTGTTACAAACTGTACAGCAAAGTGTCGAGATGAGCTTAAAACATGTGTTCGCCGACGTTCACCTTCATCTTCACGCTTATAAAGTTCAACTCGTTCAATAATTAAAGCCGATCGACCAATGTTTGCGTCGAACGTGTGTGAATAGTTAAAGTTGGAAAAACTGAACACAAACAAAGTTGTTGCAAATAGTGGTCAAAAAACTCCACTAGCAGTCCTCAAAAATTAAAGAAAGTGACGTATTTTTTTTCGAAAACGTGTTAGCATATGCTGTCACCGTGAATGCTCTACACTGCTAAATCAAGACAACTGATCTTTTGTGGCTACAATTGGCTATTCTTGACATTTTGTTTCAAAAAGACGAAGTTACAAACCACACAGCCACCCCAACAATATTAGTTTATTCCATTCCATCTGTAATGCATCCTTTAGCTGATTTTATTACTGCATAATCTGCTTTGCATACAAATTCCAAGTTCGTCCCATAAGTGCTCGATTACGTTTATAGCTGGGCTTTGGGCAGATGTATTTTAAACCTGTAAAGAAATCAGTTCTTTACTATGAGTGATGTGTGGTTAGTGCCGTTGTCTTACGCACACTTTCTCTAACATTAGTTTTTAAATTGTTAAGGTACATATTTCTCTCTATGAGACTTTCTATAAAGTGAAGGCTTTCGACATCTGAAGATGCCATGCTGCCCCACACCATCACTCCATGCTTCACTAGTATTTTTCCTAGTATTTTTGTGCACAATTTCTTCGTGCTGTTTATGCCACACGTAAGGCACGCTGGCCGTCATATTAAATTTGCTTTCATTCATTGCAGTAGGCAACATCCTGGAAGAGTCCGGTGTAGTTAGTTTAATGTTATGTGATGTAGTAGTTAGTTAGTTAATATTGTGGAAAAGGCAAGATGGGGTCCTTGGCTTGTTTTACCGGCCAAGGGTCTTATCCTGCCTTGAGTGAATGGTGTGTGAATGCGTACCAAAATGGGTACGGGTGAGTTTGTGGTATGAATGTGAGTGTGAGGCCACTAGTTCGAGTTATTTGGAACTCGGCTGGTGGTAACAGTTTGACTGGATACTTTAAACTGGTACCACGGGTGCCAGGTGCCCCTGAAACTTCGGTTTCAGCCTGGCAGTTGGTGTGGCCCTTCGGCAGCTTCGTGGTGGCTGTGGTTTTTACCCATATCGCGGGATGGGCGTATTAGCCCTCGTGGAATTGCATTGCCACAGGAATACCGTGACCCTTAGATCGGCAGGAGTATAGAAAGGCTCCGCACCTCACCCAAGGTGGACATCATGACCAAAAACGTGATGTCAAATTGGTACCCATGGTTCGTACATCGGGGCGTTAGTGGACGCATTGTATTCACTCGGTGGTAAGACCACTGTGGTATTAGCCCGTCTCGGCAGGAAACCACAGAATTCTGTATCACATCTGTTTACGGATGTACTTCCTTTCCAAAATTGGTGTTGACCACGGTGGCAAGTTTTGGAACGTACGTAAATGAGTAATTTTGTACTTTGCAAGCTATAAACTGTCAGGCAAGGCTTTCTTTAAACAGCTGTGCGTTGTTATTTGTAATTCTAGTGACTTTTTGTATCGTTTTTGCCATAGATATCTATGGTTTTTGCTTTCATTAACAATATTTGCGATTTATCGTTGAGTTTTACCTTCCAAATAGTTATTAATAATTATTTTTCGGTGTTCCTAGATAGACTGATTGTACGCGGCATTACTAAACAAATTTGAAATTATTTTCTTACTACGATAGTGAATATTCAACTGAACTGTTTGTACTATAAAAATAATAAGAAAAGAACAAATATAACGGTAATCGAAATAAATTGCTTGCTTTGCCGGACTTCCAGTGTGACCATTTTTTTAGAATTACTTGAAATTAATTTTAAAGTAACATTTTGAAAAATGTTTGAAAATGTTTTTACTACAAATTTTTATTGTGTAGAACGGCTTAATGAAAAGTATTCAAAAATTAAGTTATGACATTAACATTAAATTATTAACAAAATAATGCATCAATGAGAGGCCCTATTTTTAATAGTTTATAAGAATGGAGAATTAATAAAAGAAATTGGTTTTAAAGGAAATTTCTGTTTTTTTTAAGTTCCACTGTAGCAAATATTATATAAATAAATATAAAATTTATTTAATTTTTATATAGAGGCGTTATAAAAAAACTTATTATTTTTAGTATTTCGAACTCTTTAAAGATATTTTTATTCAAGCTGGCAACTCTTTCATTTGTATTTACTCAAACCCTTATTTTTTAATTGTCAAAACTTTTGTAGATTTAAAAAATTCGTTTATTTTTCTTTTTTTTAAAACAACAAAATTCTATTAAAAATTTTCCGGTAAATGTTTTCTTCAAAATATGGCTTCGTTTCTCAAACGTTGTGCCGTCGATATATTTCGTTTTTAAAACGCTTTTGCAAAAAGGAACCAACTGATACAAATGGTGATGGTGGTGGTGATAGCGTGACCATAACATTAAAAAATGTAAATAAACATTTTTTTTAAATTTCTTTAAACAAAATTGTTGCTAAAATAAATAAATAAATAAAAAAACAACAACAAAAAATACATTTAAGGCATTCAAATTATATAATTTGGAGAAGGCGCCCTCAAGCACGGTGTGTTTAAACAATAAAATGGCCTTAAAGTTGTATGGAGAGATGCAGACCATACGAAAACTAGAGGCAGCTGTTGGTGCTTTGTATCAGGAGAAGCTAGTTAGAGGTTTTTGCCATTTGTATACGGGACAAGAAGCGTGCTGTGTGGGTGAGTTGCTGAAAATATAAATTTTTCCTCTTTTTAATCGAAAATACAAGCAGGCATTAAATCCATCATGAGGGCTCAAGATACTGTTATAACCTCTTACCGCTCTCATGGCTGGTGTTGGATAATGGGTCTTTCGTTACATGCATTAATAGCCGAAGTATGTCAAAAGCAAACTGGCGTTTGTCGTGCCAAAAGCGGTTCCATTCACATCTATTTTCGAAATTTTTATGGCGGCAATGGTATTGTAGGTTCCCAAGTTCCTATAGGTGCGGGAATTGCCCTGAATCATGCCTATCGCTGTGATGGTGGTGTAAATTTTGCTTGCTATGGCGATGGTGCTGCCAATCAGGGTCAAGTACATGAAGCTTTCAATATGGCCTGTTTATGGAAGCTTCCAATTGTTTTCGTATGTGAGAATAATATATACGCAATGGGCACGCATGCCAAACGATCTACCTGTTGCACAGATTATTATACTAGAGGTGATTATATACCGGGATTGTGGGTTGACGCCAACGATGTTTTGGCTGTTCAAAGTGCAGCTAACTTTGCCCTTAATCATGCGCTCTCCTGTGGACCCATAATAATGGAATTATCAACTTATCGCTATTCTGGCCATTCTATGTCTGATCCGGGCACTAGTTATCGAACACGCGAAGAAGTTCAAGCGATAAAAGCTAAAAAAGATCCAATAAAAATATTTAGGAACTTGTGCTTAGAAAACAAACTAATGAAAGAGGAGGATGTACAGGTAAAAGTCACTAGCGTTGGGGGAATTGTACATTAAAATTTTATATTTCTTATAGAAAGTCGATAAGGCTATTAAAGCGGATATAGCTGCGGCAGTCAAGCAAATGCGCACAGACCTGGAACCCGATCTCAGCCAATTATCCTCAGATGTTTATGTTAAGAATTTGGAAGGTCTTCTTAGAAATACTCTAAGGCGTGATTTAAAACATGTTAATAATGGTGTACGTCTAGTACCTGAGAGTATTGCTAAAGCAACGCCTAAATCAGATATAAATGAACCACCGCCAAAACCACCACCACCACCACCAAAAGTATTGGCTCCATCAAAAGCACCGCCATCACCAAAAGCACCGCCACTGCCAAAAGCAACGCCACCATCGTCTTCATCTACATCTAAGAAGAGTGTGAAAAAAGAAACTCCAGCAAAGGAAAAAAAGTAAAAATGGTGACACTTATTTTTTTATATAAAAAGTTTTCGATAAATTTGGGTCCAATTTTTTATATATAAATATGTGTTGATGCATTTTTGAATAAAGCTTAGAAGCCAATAGAGAAAGAAAGTAATTCTTAAAGTCAAGATCAAACCCACACCTAATGGCTATTTAAATATCCGAAAAGGGGCGAAACTGAAAAATACTACTGACTGCCAGATTAGAGAATACGATTCCCAGTTACGTTTTTATTTCGAAATAGAGACAAGTTAACAAAAGTAAAAATTTTTGCATTTTGTTTTTATTCTCCATAAAGCTACATTGAGTGATAAGATTTACGTCTGTACCTAGCCGTGTAAGCCATAACCTGAATGTGGGTCATACCACTGTGGATGAATTGTAGCGTCATCCTCTCCCTAGGAAGCCTTCAGATACGTATATCCTCCTGTCACTCCTAGTTGCAATTTCGAGAGCTCGGACCAGGCTGACACCTCCACTCCTTGCTAAAGAGTTGGAGACTATCCAACTCCTGGTCTAGAACGCATGAAGCTTAATAAAATTTAAGAACACAACCGTAATCATGCTCACTGGATCTAGAACATTCATTGTGAATGATCCGGTCCACACAACTCAAACTAGGGTGTCGAAACCACAACCACCACGATACTCCTAAAGGGCCAACCTCCATAATCAGTGAGAGAACAGCTAAAAGACTAAAGAGCCAAAAAGCTGAGCACTTGGGTAATATGTAGCGTCACTCGCGTCCTAGGAGACGTCGGATATCTCTATCCTCTAGCCCTAATTGCAGTTTCGGGAGCACGAAGCAGGGTTCCCACCCCCACTCCTTGCTGAAAAGTTGGAGACTTTCCAACTCCTGGTTCAGAACACATGACATGCTCAGTTGACCTGGATTATTTAGCCTGTGTTATTAGTCAAAAAGGAATGATCCTGGCCCCTTAATCATTTCATGAGGGCCTTCGAAACCACTACCACCACGACACTCCCTAAGGGGTCAACCTAAATAACCAGACAGAGAACAGCGATAGCTGAACTTTGGAGCTTACTGATTCCTGTGGAAATAAAGTGGAAGTTGTCCAGTTGGCTCCTGCTAGCCTTTAAAGGACTGGACTCTCTTTTACCCCCAGTGACACATGTCTTAATGGTAAGATTCCATTAAGACATATTGATGTTTCCCTGAGAGGACCATAAAGGTACAATGGAGATTTTTCCAATGTTGCAAAGAGCTCAAAAAAAGCGTTGCCACACAAAGGAAAACGGGAAATGGCAAAAGCTCCCGCCCGTTTTAAATAGCTTCAACAAAAAGTTTGTTTTTCAATTGTGGCAACACCAACAAAATGATAGTTTTGACATTTAGTTTTTGGACGTATATGTAGTCGATGCCTCGGCGATTGTTACAACGAATTCAATTTCGCATGAAAATCGAAAATAATTAAAATCCATGTTAAAGTAAAAGTTACATTTCGTGATATCTTCGAACAACATAATCGTCCTTCTGAGACCGTTATTAAGAATTTGGTCGTTAAATGTGAGTCTCGACAGGCCCGATACAAAATGTGCGAAGACAAACGCGTGTTCGAGCGGGTTGTTCAACTGAAAAAATTGCAGCCGTGAGCCACAGCATTGAATCAGATCCAAATTTGTCAATTCCTCGTCGTTCTCAACAATTGAGAATTGAGAAACCACCACATGGCGAATTTTGCGCAAGGATTTGACTTTGAAGCCTTAAAAGTATCAACTGGTGGAAGAATTACAGCCGACCCGACCATTCAGATCGCCGTAGATACGCTTAATTCAATTAGGAGCGACCGGTTGGTTTTTCTGAAAAAATCATTTCTTCAGACGTAGCCCATTTTCACTTGTCAGGATATGTCAACAAGCAAAATTCCCGCATTTAGACTTCTGAAAATCCGAGAGCGTTTATTGAGAAGCCTTTGCATGCTCAACGTGTGGAAATGAGGCTGGAAATGCGGTAAGGATCAATGGATCATTCTATTGCGAGATGCTAAGAACTAAATTTTGGCCTATTATTGACTGCATGGACATCACTGAAATGTGGTGTCAACAGGACGGTGCCACATGCCACACAGCCAATGAAACGGGCGATTTACTGCAAACCAAATTTCCCAATCACATAATTGAAGGCAATAAGCAGTTAATAACCAGCCAGAACGTGTGATTTGACATCAGTGGATTATTTTAACCATTGTGGCAAGTTTTGGTCATTTGGTACTTCGGGAGCTATAAAATTTTCATCTCTCGGCCAAAGCTTTATTTTTACAGGCGCGCGTTGTCTATTTTTAATCCTGTTGTCTTTTGCTTTTATTAACGATACTGGCGAGTTCTCCTTAAGTTTTACCTTCCGAATAGACGTCACGACCCATTATAAATATCTTCTATAAGGCATTTCCTTCTTGAGAAGTTAGAAACACGAATTCTGTTTTGTGTTGTGCTTCAACACTTATTGGATTCGTATTTTAGAAAAAAATAAATTTGCTTGCGCTCCGTTTCAACAAAGCCATTAGCAGCTTTCGTAAGATCAGTTAACTTTTAGCAAGAAAAGTGATAAGTGTTTTTATTTTCTGATTGTTTATCTTAGTTCATGGAATTTAACTGACACATTTGTTTTAGATTCATAAGAATTCTTAAAAGCTTTTTTTAATAATTAAATTAATTATTGTAGCTTTTTGTAACTTAAACAAAGCATCTTCGCAACAGTATTACTATTTAGTGTGGTGTTTCTGATAATAGGAGCTAGACGGAAACCTTGCCTATTCAAACCGCCCTTAACATAGTCAATTGAATAAGCAATTTCTTTCTTAAACGTAAAGTAAGACTAAAGAAAGCATTTAAATTGGAACGTATGTTGAATGGCTGCCAAGTGGATTTTAAAGCAGAGAGCTTAAAAGCTGCTCCAAATATTAAAAAATATTTATATTAATGAATTATTAATATTCATTGCAAGAACTTAATTTTGGCAAAGGCATTTAAAATATTTTCCAGCTTTTAATTATTTTTAATTTTCAAATATAAATTAGAAATGGCAACTTAGCTTAATAGCTTTTAAATACTTTTAAAATCTGACAACCATTTTGTACTAAAACCATTCTCTATTTTTATTTATTCTTTCTTCAAATAAAAACCTTTCAAAATTTTAAGTCAAATGCTTTTAAATTCAATAAACAGTTTCATTACACCTAAGGCCAGCTTGCGAGGCTTTTCATTTTTTGGGCGCTTTTGTAAAAAGACTGTAAAGGGTAAAAAAAGTGACGGCGCCAAGGCGTCTATACAATTGAAAAATGTAAAGCAAAACAAATTATTTTAATTGTAAACAGGCAAAAAAAAATAATAAAATTTTTAGGCCTTTAAACTATACAATTTAGAGACGGAGCCGTCAAGCACGGCAGACTTAGATCAGCCTTTGGCTTCAAATCTTTATACGCAAATGCAGACTATAAGGCGAATGGAAAATGCTTGCGCTAAATTGTATAGAGATAAGACAATACGAGGATTTTGTCATTTGTATGTGGGTCAAGAAGCTTGCTGTGCGGGTGAGTGAGTGAAGTAAAAAGCTTAAAACACGCGAAATTAAAATTCTGAAAATATAAATATGTTCTTGCAAAAAACAAAATTTATTCAGGCATTAAATCCTGCATGAGATCACAAGATACTGTAATAACCTCCTATCGTGCTCATGCCTGGACGTATATTATGGGTAGACAACCCTATAGTTTAATAGCTGAATTGTGTCAAAAGCAAACTGGCTGTAGTCGCGGCAAAGGTGGTTCCATGCACACTTATGCACCAAACTTTTTTGGCGGGAATGGTATTGTGGGTGGCCAGGTACCTTTGGGTGCAGGTATTGCCCTGACTCATGCCTATCGCTGTGATGGTGGTGTAAATTTTACTTGTTATGGCGATGGCGCTGCCAATCAGGGTCAAGTACATGAAGCTTTCAATATGGCCTGTTTAATGAAGCTTCCAATAATTTTTGTTTGTGAAAATAATAAATATGCCATGGGAACGGCTTCAAAAAGATCTGCCTGTAGCACAAATTTTTATACTAGAGGTGATTATATACCGGGACTGTGGGTTAATGGCAACGATGTTTTAGCTGTTCGCAACGCAACACAATTTGCCATAGATTATGTTAATAAGTGTGGACCCTTGGTAATGGAATTGGAAACTTATCGTTATTATGGCCACTCGTTATCTGATCCGGGCACTAGCTATCGAACGCGCGAGGAAGTGCAAATGATGAGGGAAAAAAATGATCCGATCCTAAAGTTCAAGGAAATGTGTTTAAAGCATAAAATAATAAAAGAGGAGGAATTTAAGGTATAAAATGTTTGAATTATTTAAATAAGTACATCCTAGGCTTGATATAAAATATGTATTTACCAGAAAATTGATGACGATATCAAGGTGGAAATAGATGGTGCCGTCAAACAAACACTTAAAGACAAAGAAAGCAATATCAGCGAATTGGCCACTGATGTCTACGTTAAAAATTTGGAGGGCAAAATAAGAAATATTCGTAAGCGTGATTTAAAACATCACAATGTGGGCACCCGTTTTATTCCCGAGGGCACAGTTAAAGCAACACCGCAATCACAAATAAAAGAACTAACAAAAGAAACAGAAACAAAACAGGTGTTACCAGACGCCAAAACTGAAAACAATTCTAAAGCGAAAAAATCGAAAGATATAAAGCCGCCAAAAAAGGGCAAATAGTATAAGTACAATAATATAAGTACAAACTGTTATACATATAACACATTTATGTAATATTTTTATTGTCGATATATATATATATATATATATATATATATATGTATGTATGTATATATATATCTTTATCTATTTATTTATTAATTTATTTTATATGAACTGTTTTATTGAAGTAAAATTATTTATTTTGATAAGACCCGAAGACTTATCTTCAATTTCTTTCTTAAGAAAGAAAATTAATAACTGGCAGAAAATATTTCTTCCTCTTGCTTCTGCCAGTGTCTAACTTACAAAAAAAAAACTCTTCCTTAAAAAAGATATTATTGATATGAACTCGAGTCTAATCTTAAATCAAAATTTTAAATAATTTTTAAGATAAAAATTGTACAAAATTAATAATAAATAATTTGTCTAAAAATATCTAAAATAGCTTTAAGAAATCTTATTTTAAAAAGTACTTTTAAACTATAGTAAATATTCTTACATATATTTAATATTAGCTTCACTGAGAAACTGCTTTTCTGTTACTTTTTCTAATTATAAGCAAATAATATGCCAAACAAACATAAAAGTACTTTTTTGGTACGAGTTTCAAAAAGTACCTTTGAAGTAAAATATAACATATACCGGCTCTCCGCCGGAAAGCTATACTGCTTTGTTTTAGCGCCATTTTGGTAAACATTAGTCTAGACAGTTCATAATTGACGGTCGTAGAGTAGACACATGACAAAAATATTAAGGAAAAATATTCGATAAACTAACGTGTTTTAAGGATTAGTTAAAATATTTTATCGAAATGAATGATTTTGAAGAAGGAGGGCCTGTAGGTGATAAGCTTAAGCATGGACCATAATGTACTGCAAGAAAAATATTCGATAAACTAACGTGTTTTAATCGTTAAAACATTTTATCAAAATCAAGCATTGATTACCCCTTAAAAGCCTGATTTTCTATAAAATATAAAAAATTAATTAATTTTTGTACACTTTGTTCAAAAATTAAAGCAGGTATCAATTTTGATACTTTAGGCATTTGGGGAATATATATAAGTCTTTGTAATTTTAAATATACTTAAGCATGAAATGATGTAAAGCATTGGTTCTTTTTATTATCGCATAAAGATACATTGCATTTTTTGCAAATCCAGGAGGTAAGTTTTCTGCAATTGTTATATTTACATTTGTTACGCAAGTCCATAAATGCTTTTTCGTGTCCTATACGATCATAACGTACGTCACTGGAAGGCATCAGTTGTACTTCCGATCGAGATCTTTTGGATGTCTGGGGTTCTTCCTCTCGTCCGTTGTTATTGCTTGGTCTTCCTTTTTTGTTGTCGGGCCGACACTGATACCGACATAAGGTGTCAGCGAGTTCGGTTCTGAAGTCAGCTAGCTTCATTATGCCCTTCTGAGATCTGCCTTTTATTATATTGGTGTGTTTACATACTTAGTACCCAAGCATTTATCACAGCCATGTCAAGCGAGTTATAAAACAGCCTCATTGTCCATTTTCTAGATTTTATGCGTATACGATATCGGCCGATAAAGCTATCCATTAAATCCACGCCTCCCATATGGGCATTGTATTCTTTTATAACGCGAGGACAAGACACTTGGATATTAGTTTTAAGTTTTTTGTCGTAGCGGGATATAGTACCTGCTGGTTCAGCGCCAACGTAAGTGGAAAGGAGTAAAACTTGTTTATTATCTTTCCAGCTTGTTGCTGAGAATTCCACACCCTCAAAAGTGATAATATTTTCATGGTAAGTTCCCCTAGGCACAGCGGGTTTTTCTCTGGCAATTTGCAAGACTTTCCAAGACGATTTCTTTGTACAGTGCCAAGGCAATAAATACCGTTTTTGCTTAAATAATGTAGAAGCGGAATATTTGTATAAAAGTTATCAAAATAGACGATATGGTTTGCGTGTTTTGGAACGGGTCGCAATAATCGCACAACTGTATTTGATACAGCTCCAAGGTCTGGCTCGCCGGGTAAACGTCCAATATTTTTAGCCCCTGAGTACACCTCAAAATTGTATGCATACCCCGAAAGAGAGCATAAAACATACAATTTGAATCCCCACTTATGTGACTTGTTAGGCAGATATTGTTTCAAAAAATGCTTAACTTTTGTGGCGCACATTTGTTCATCCAGTGACAGTCGATGGTCAAATGGTACAGAAGCAAATCGTTTATTCAAATGATCTATTATTGGCCTTATTTTATGCAACTGCAAATGCTTGTTATTATCATTCATGTGAAAAATTTTCCTGATTTTGTCAAATCTTTTTCGATTCATTGTTTGTGCTATCGGCTCAAACTTTACATTATTTGACCAGTACGATCTAACAGAAGGATAATGGTAAACACTAGTAAAGATAAGAATCTCAAAAAATTTACGTAGATCCGAGATAGTAACAAGTTCCGAAAAATTAGGATTCTTTTCAACAGCATATTTGTTTGACTCAGCCACAAGGAATTTTAACATTTTCTCATCCAAGAAATAAGAAAAGAACGGAAAAGGTGTTTCCAATTCAAGTATTTCAGGTGGATACTCTGTGTTTCCTTCAAACATAAACGCATTTTGAGCAGTATCCATATTTGCTACTCTCCAAATTGTATTACGGGGGTTGAAGTTCGAGTTTGTTTGAAACGAGTTTTGTTCTACGGACTCTAAGTGTGGATTCTCTGAAAATGTGTTTGGATCTACATCTAAATTAATATCAGCGGGAAGATTTTCTGCGTTATCATCAACTTCCAACTACAGTTGCTGCTCTCTTTGGTCGATGTCATCCTCATTGTCAGTACTCTCATCCTCTGATATATCACCATTTTCTAGTTTTTTTTTTTTAAATTCTTCGATTTCATGGGGCTTCATTATTAAATTTTATTTCGATGGTAAACTAAGCAGGAAAACAAACAAAAAATGCAAACAAAATCAAAACAAAAAATACCAGACAGAGCAAATTTTACATTGCCTATAATGCCTGAAGTATCAAAATTGATACTTGAAAAAATAACGGAATTTTTCTCAACAAAACAGGCACTTGCTAAAAACATCAATACTTTAGTAAAAACAACATACATACTTACCAACCTCAAATATATTTTTAATTGCAGATAAAATGAAATGCGAAAAATATTTTCTGCTTTGAAATTCCTCAAAACACTCTTACGCGTTTCTTATGGGGGAAATACAAAATTTCATATAATTAAAGTTATTTATTTCATAAATTGTAACTATGAGAACACTGTACACTGTTGCCATTTAGAATGTAAAATTAAAACAAATTGAATAAATGCAAGTGTACAGGCCGATTTAAAGTCAGGTATCAAATTTGAAACTTTAGGCTTTTAAGAGTTACTGTGACGATTAGAAAGTTACGTGAAATTTTTGGGAGAAACACTATCGTGTAGCAGGGTACGGATTTGCACACTCATGTGCAGCACACGCACATGAAGGCAAATATGCACAAAAAATAAATACGCACATGCACATGCGTAAGTGCCAATTTTTGTATATGCCTACTAAACGCACATGTGCAAGTTCAACTTGCGTAGGCACATTTCATGTGCCACTCTTAAAATGTATGGCACATTTCATGTGCCACTCTTAAAATGTGCGGCACATGAGTGCACACGATCTTGCACATTAATATATGTATGTGCAAGACGAAGAAGTACAATAATAACAACAATAAATTGTAGTGTTTTGTTGTTATGGTATGTGTTGAATATTTACCCATTTGAAAATAATTTTAACTGCGTAGTATAATGATGTGCATGAAGATGAGCATTCATGTGCCTGTACTTTGCACTTGGCACATGTGCGTGTGCTTCTATTGTCCATGCACACTCATGTGCCTTCATATTAAGATCAAAAATTGTTGCACATATTCATGTGCTTGTACACAAATTTCGGCACATGTGCTGCACATTCATGAATAAATTTCTACTCTGTCGTGTAGTGAATGATTTCGAAGAAAGAGGGGGTCTGTAGGTGATAGGCCCAAGCAGGGACCACAACGTACTGCAAGATCGGCTGAAAACATTACTGTTACTTAGGAACGTGTTCAAAAAAATCCATCAAACTCAATTCGACGCCGTTCTCAGGAGCTTGGTCTGCAAAGAATAACTTCGGCCACAATTTAGCACAAGGATTTGCATTTGTTTCCATATAAGATTCAGTTGCCAACAGGATATTACAGGTCGCCCATGACAACCTCGATTTTCATGAAATAATCATAATGAGGTA
The DNA here is from genome assembly GCA_030448955.1 of Trichopoda pennipes. Taxonomy (NCBI): domain Eukaryota; kingdom Metazoa; phylum Arthropoda; class Insecta; order Diptera; family Tachinidae; genus Trichopoda; species Trichopoda pennipes. The sequence continues at coordinate 1,040,886 of JASKUP010000056.1, read as the reverse complement.
CGAGACACATTTTCATTTGAATGGATATGTGAATAAACAGAATAGTCGGTTCTTAGGGAATGGGAGACCCTCAAGTTATTCAACAGTCACCTTTGCATCCATTAAAAGTGACAGGCTGGTGTGCAATTTGTTTAAGAGGAATCATTGGCTCTTAATTCTTTGAAAATGAAAACGATGTAACGGTAACTGTGAAAGGGGAGCGGTATCGTGATATGATTGAAAACTTTTTAATGCCATGCTTTGGGCTTGATTAACATGTGGTATCAACAAGACGGTGTCACAACGCATACAGCCAGGATTTCAAAGGAATCGCTGCGAGACCTCTTTTCACAACAAATTATTTAAAGAAATGGCAATGCTGATTGTCCTCCACGGTTGCCTGATTTGACTGTTCCGGACTTCTTTTTGTGGGAATATCTGAAAAGCAAGGTTTATTCCAACAAACCAGAAACACTAGAGCAACTCAAGCAAAATATTCGTATTGAAATCAATGAAATACCGCGGGAATGTAATGAAAAATGTGCTCGCATTTGTGAGGCTAACGGAGGAGGATATTTATCTGATATTGTATTCTATACATAATGCCGACATTAAATAATACATTTATTAATATAAGATCCATTCTCTTTCTTGTAATCAAAAATTATAAACAAACAAAGTAGTATGCCCTCCCGGCGGGCACCCTGTATTAAAATTTATTACTTTCTGGTGCTTTTTCTCATAATGACGAAAAGCGCTTGATACCTTTGTGAAAAAAAATATATAGACATAAAACATAATTGCCCCAAAAACTTTTGTAAAGCGATTTTGGCATATTTTAAAATGGTTTTTTAAAAAATGGTCTCCTTTGGTACGATTTTGGAAAAGTACTTTTAAAGTAGAAGAAAAACTCTTGTATACATATATTTACTATTAGCTGAATTAAGAAAATGGGTTTCTTTTAGTTTTACAAATTTGAAGCAACAATCGGTCAAACGACCAGAAAAGTACTTTTTTGGTACGTGTTTAAAAAAGTACTTTTGAAGTAAAACACATTGTCTAATAAAATATATTAAAATCAAGTGTCTTTCTGGTACTTTTACTTATATTAAGCAAAAGCATATAGTACCTTTGTACTTTTTTAGTACGTGTTTTAAAAAGTACTTTTGAAATAAAACACATTGTCTAATAAAATATATTAAAATTAAGAGTCTTTCTGGTACTTTTACTTATATTAACCAAAAGCATGTAGTACTTTTGTACTTTTTTGGTACGTGTTTCAAAAAGTACTTTTGAATTAAAACACATTGTCTAATAAAATATATTAAAATTAAGTGTCTTTCTGGTACTTTTACTTATATTAAGCAAAAGCATATAGTACCTTTGTACTTTTTTGGTACGTGTTTCAAAAAGTACTTTTGAAGTAAAACACATTGTCTAATAAAGTATATTAAAATTAAGTGTCTTTCTGGTACTTTTACTTATATTAAGCAAAAGCATATAGTACCTTTGTACTTTTTTGGTACGTGTTTCAAAAAGTATTTTTAAAATAAAACACATTGTCTAATAAAATATATTAAAATCAAGTGTCTTTCTGGTACTTTTACTTATATTAAGCAAAAGCATATAGTACCTTTGTACTTTTTTGGTATGTGTTTCAAAAAGTACTTTTGAAATAAAAAACATTGTCTAATAAAATATATTAAAATTAAGTGTCTTTCTGGTACTTTAACCAAAAGCATATAGTACCTTTGTAGCATATATATAAATAAAATTTAAATGCCTAAAAAGATTTTGAAAACCGATTTTGAGATATTTTAAGAAAGTTTTTAGAAAATTTGCTATGTTGGTACGATTTCTAGACAGTACTTTTAAAAGTAATATACTTTTCTCTTCGCAATATGTCTTTTGTATAAGTGAAGCTTTATATTCTTCTTTGAAATAAACATTTTACAGCGTAGAATACATGTTGTAAAATGCCTCAAATGGGGAAAAATTTAGGACGAAATATGCTTTTACTTGTTTGGCCATTATAACAGTACATCTTAGGATCCTGTTTCACTATTTTGTTTTTAATTTTTGCTCCCCAGGTGGCACATTTATATGTCTTGACGGAATCTCACCATCATTAGATGTGTCATCGAGGGTAGAAGAGAGCCCAGTCCCCTAAAGGCTAGCAGGACGCCAACTGAACAATTCCATGTTATTTTCTTGGGAATCAATAAGCCCTAGAGTTCAGCTTTTTGGTTTTTTAGCCTTTAAGCTCAGACTGATTATTGAGGTTGGCCCTTCGGGAACATCGTGGTGTTTGTGGTTTGCGGCCCTCATGAGTTTGATTAAGGGGCCAGGATCATCTCACCTCTACTTAGAACAAAGAGTAAATGATTCGATTCAGTTCCAGTCAGCATGCTTGGATAGTCTTTAACTCATCAGCAAGGAGTGGGTGTTAGCGGCCATGCTCCAGTTGCAATTAGGACCTGTTGCTAGAGGTATGTCTTGGGCTTCCCAGGGCATGAGTGTACGCGTTATATCACCCAAGTGGTTCGATCCACCGTTGAGTTATGGCATACACAGGTAGGTTCGACGTAAATCTTATCACGCATCACAACAACTCATAAATACTTACGCTCTGAAAGAGGAAATTCGGCGCTTTATGGACGGGATATTGAAACTTTGTTGCAAAATGTAGAGGATCCGCCAAATATTTTTTTTTTAATGCTATAAAAAAACTACACAACTTCGGCTGTGTGGCACATAGCGCCGTCCTCTTGAAACCGAATGTTGCCAATATCCTCCTTCTCAGTTTTTGTGAACAAAAATTCGTTCAACATGGCCCAAAAACGATCGCCATTGACTGTAACGGCCACTCCTGAAAAATGGCCCAATTCTGCCTCTGGACCAAAATCCGCTCCAAATAGTGACTCGTTTTGGGTGCGACGGCTTTTCAATGTATGCGTGCGGGTTTTCTGTGCCCCAAATGCGACATATTGCTTGCTTACATACCCGCCAATATCAATGAGCTTCATCTGAAAAATCTGTATTATCTGTAGGATGCCTCTGTAGGTTAGTAGGTAGTGTGCTAGCTTACATGGCTAGGGGTTGTGGGTTCGATTCCCAACAAAGACCTTGGTTTTTTTCACTACAAATAAATATTGACTGCCGGTGGGGCTGCTCAGTGATGAAGGCATAGTCACTGGCCACTGAGCTGTCTTATACGACTATCCTTCTACTTTCACCACCTGTTGCATCTTTTCTCTATCCCTTTCCTAAAGAATGTAGCACGGTCTTGACTAAATAGGCATTGTTGCCTGAAGTGCTACTTCTCTTTAAAAAAAAAAAAGAAGTCGATTGCAGGCCCACTTAGCGAAGCGTTGTTTAAGCGTATACACAACCATATTCGTTCAGCGGAAAGATAAAACTAATTATCTGTCAAGTCAAACATGAGCTAGGTATTACCATTCACGAAATAAGCGCTAGTTGAAAAAAAAACGTAAAATTTCGTAGTTTTGCGAAAATGCGTAGGTCTGCCGCTGTGATAGAAGTGGAGTTTTGTCCGAAGTCATAATCCATAATGATTAAAATATTTCTGAATTCCCATATTATTGAAGTCATAATTTTGTGATAAAATGATTATGTGTAATACATGAATTAGTTGGCCTCCAACATCGTGCGATTTAAAATCACGTCTAGAAGAGCAGCAATAGCCACATATCGTTAGTTTATCAAATGACAGGTTTATTTAGGAAAATTATTAGATTTGCTTAGATAAGAGTTGTAGCTTTTCGCTTAACGAATTCATTGTGATTTTGGGTGGCCGTTAAAATGTTTTAACTGCAAAGAGAATTCTGTAAAACATGAAAAGCTTTTATTCTCTTTAAACACACAGGCGTTTTTGAGTAAATTTTTTTTATTTTATCATTGATAATAAAAGATCAATTCTATTTATTTAGTCTTGGGTGCGCGGTCTAACAATTAAAACGGTTTTCTGGCCAAAATACGGCTAAATAAAACAGAATAGAAAATGATAATTTTATTTAAAGAAAATTAATATTTTAAGAAAAGAAAACTAAAAGAAATTAAGGAATTAAAAATTGAAAACATATTTACACATAAATAATAAGAAAAATAATATTATTAAAAAATAAATGTTTTAGCGATAAATTGTGAAAGCAAGTGCCAACATTTTGTAGTTTTCACAAAAAAAAAATTCAAATTGAAAACAAAGAAAAAATAATAATAAAATAATAATGACAAACAATTATTTAAAAATTAAGCTTTTATTAAAAATAAAAATAATAAAAAAAATAATTATGTAAAATTTTCACTGCGTTTTTTGTTAAAATTTAAACAAGTCTAGAAACGTGATTTTTTTTTTAAATTGCAATTAAATAATATTTAAATTAAATGCAGTTTGGTGTGGCAGCATAAACAATTTTTAAAACTTTATTTTATTTTTTATGACACATTAAAAACGAATTTTATGCTAAAAAATTATTTATTTATTTTTTTTTATAACAAAAGCTTTTCTTTTCAAAAGTATTTAAGTGTATTTTTTCATTGTTTTATCATATTTAAAATTAGTTAAATTGAATAACTACGAACGAGTACGAGAGCTACTTAATCATACTAATCATCGTTCACATACATTTAACATAACTTCAAGTGTAGTACTCTCTAAGATGCTGGTGCACGTATAGCAGATAGCACAGATTGACAGAGGTAAATTTTGTTTTAATTTTTTTCGAAATCTATTTATTTCGACTTAAATTAACAAACAAACAACAACAACAATAATAATAACGCTTACTTATCGTTATTACAAAAGAGCTTTAAAAAGAAATTTTGAAAAGAAAACTCAAGTTAAATAATTGTTCAAGAAATTTGTTTCTGACTATTATTTCATTAAAAATTATTAAACTTTTCCACTGGCAATAAATTAAACTTGTTATAGAAAAAAGAGCAACGGATTTTTTTTTAGAAACATTTTCAACAAAGGAAATTTTTAGAAAAATTTTTAACGAAGAAAATTTTTAGAAAAATTTTGGACGAAGAAAAATTTTAGAAATATTTTGAACGAAGAAAGTTTTTAGAAAAATTTTGAACGAAGAAAATTTTTAGAAAAATTTTAGAAAAATTTTTAGATAAATTTTCAACGAAGAACATTTTTAGAAAAATTTTAAACGAAGAAAATTTTTAGAAAAATTTTGAACGAAGAAAGTTTTTAGAAAAATTTTAACAAAGGAAATTTTTAGAAAATTTTCAACGAAGGAAATTTTTAAAAAAAATTTTTAACGAAGAAAATTTTTAGAAAAATTTTTTAAGAAGAAAATTTTTTGAAAAATTTTAAGCGAAGAAAATTTTTAGAAAAATGTTTAACGAAGAAAATTTTCAGAAAGATTTTGGACGAAGAACATTTTTAGAAAAATTTTGAACGAAGAAAATTTTTAGAAAAATTTGGACCAAAAAAAATTTTAGAAATATTTTGAACGAAGAAAGTTTTTAGAAAAATTATGAACGAAGAAAATTTTTAGAAAAAATTTAGAAAAAATTTTAGATAAATTTTCAACGAAAAGTTTTTTAGAAAAATTTTAAACGAAGAAAATTTTTAGAAAACTGTTTAACGAAGAAAATTTTCAGAAAAATTTTGGATCAAAAAAAAATTTTAGAAATATTTTGAACGAAGAAAGTTTTTAGAAAAATTTTGAACGAAGAAAATTTTTAGAAAAATTTTAGAAAAATTTTTAGATAAATTTTCAATGAAGAAAATTTTTAGAAAAATGTTTAACGAAGAAAATTTTCAGAAAAATTTTGGGCGAAGAAGATTTTTAGAAAAATTTTGAACAAGGACAATTTTCCTACAGAAATATTATAATTGATGAAAATTTTTCGTCAGTAAATTTTATGACATGAAAATTTTTCTTCAGGAAATTTGTAACATGAAAAATTTGTGACAGATGAAAACTTTTCTGCAGAAAAAAAGACTAATGAAAATTTTTATATCGAAAATATACTAATAAAAACTTTTCTATAGAAAAAAAAACTAATGAACATTTTTCTAAAGAAGAAACTAAAAAAAATTTGTGTATAGAAAAAAATTTTGTCTATAGAAGACAAATTTGTCTATAGAAAACAAATATATCTATAGAAAAATTTATAACAGATGAAAATTTGTAACAGATGAAATTTTTTCTATAAAAAAAAAAGTGAAAAAAAGTTTCCTATAGAAAAAAAGAATTACTTTAAATTTTGTCTATAGAAAAAAAAGACTTAACGAAAATTTTTTTATAGAAAAATAAAGTAATGAAAATTTTTCTAAATAAGAAACTAAAAAAAAATGTGTCTATAGAAAAAAATTTGTCTATAGAAGACAAATTTGTATATACAAAACAAATATGTCTATGGAAAAATTTATAGCAGATGAAAATTTGTAACAGGTGAAATTTTTTATAGAAAAAAAGTAATCAAAAGTTTCCTATAGAAAAAAAGAATTACTTTAAATTTTTTCTGTAGAAAAAAAGACCTAACGAAAATTTTTCTATAGAAAAATAAACACAAAGAAAAAACACCAATGAAAAATGTTGTATAGCACTCATACTAATACTACTACTATTACTCATACTACTATTACTACTATTACTCATACTTATACCTGTACTTTTGCTACTACTATTCTATTCATGCTACTCACACTCATTCTAATACTACTCATACTTGTACTAGTTATACTCATACAACTACTACTAATAGTACTACTTACTCATAATCATACAAATACTACTACTCATACCCATACTACTACACATACTCATAATACTACTCATGCTCATACTACTACTACTACATGCTCATACTACTACTATTTATACTATTACTACTCACACTAATACTACTATTACTCAGACTGATACTTTTACTACTACTACTCAAATTCATACTACTTATACTCATTCTAATACTACTTATACTAGTATTAGTTATACTCATAAAAAATGTTTTATTCAAAATCTGTATTAAACCTGGTGACAAACACTTAAGCATTTGAATCAAATTCTGCAATTGTATGTGTATTTTTACATAAAATCAGTCACACGCATTTTTAAGAACTGAATGCGTGTAGCAGAATACACGTGCATTTTCATAGATTTTGTTCCAAAAATTTAAATGTTTGTCGCTCGCTCGCCGAGTCAGGATGTAGGTGTACAAAAATATTTTTAATTTATTTATTTATTTGCGCTTTACTCTAAATAAACTTCTCGAAAATGAACTTTAAACGAACATCAAACATTCATTTAAAACACAAAAACAAAAAAATTAATAAAAAATCGTTTTATATGCGCTGATGGCCTAAAATTTAATTTGAAATTCAAATTTGAAAAATAACAAATAAAACAGTTTTTTTTCAGACAAATTAACAAAAAAAAAATGAATTAAATTTTTGGAGAATTAATTTTTCTTGAAATTTTCAAATAAGTGGAATGAAATTAACTTAGTATGAGAACACCCCTTCACCTAAATACAATCAAATTATAGCAAAAATAAATTTTAGTTTTCAATCAATAAAGATTTAAGTTCAGAATTAAAAAAGGGCTTATCTACATTAAATGTTTTTTGCTTAAAAGTTCGTTCGTTGCTGCAGGAACAGAAGAGTAAAGAGTGAAAATAAATAGTCAACAAAATAATTTGAATTATTTATCTAAGCAGCAGCAACGGGCCTGCTATGTAGATCGTATTTGGAAGTTGATGAAGATGAATCTGTTAACAGATCAATCAGATTAAGTTTAAGAAAAGACATGGTGAATTGATAATTTCTTTTTTGTTGCTAAGCAGAGAGAGATAGAGAGAGAGGAAGAGAGATAGATAGAGAGAGAGAGAGCGAAAATAAGGTGGTAGTTCTAGATATTTCCAAGGCATTTGATAGAGTGTGGCGTGCTGCAATTATGTCAAAACTGGCTGTTATTTCAGTGTGAACGGCGAGCTGTTATTTCAGTGTGAACATCATTCTTAAGCCGTGTTTTTTATCTGTACTGGAGAGTCAGTGTTCGGGTTTAGGTAGTTCTTGTTGCTTTTGGTGTCGGTGATAATTTCTCTAGATTTATATCGAGTTTTTCCAGGAATCGCACTATACGAGTTGTTATAGATGAGATTTCATCAAGACGAGTTCAAGATTAATTAAGGGATACCGCAAGGCTCCGTTCTTTTCCTACCTTTTTTCTTAACTTTCTAAATAAACTTCTTTGTCAAACTTGCAACTCTTTTTCCTTTTTCGCACATGCCAGCACCATTTGTCATTTGTATTCATTTGGCAATACATCGAACCAGTTGGAGGTGAGTTCCAAAAAGGCGGAACATAAATAATACGCTGAACCATGATCTCGCAACAATCTCGGAATGACATCGTGTGAATAGAGTAGATTTTAATGCCTGTAAGACGCTGTTTTATGCTTACGCATAGATCTGTGTTCGGAATCGGTGCTGCGTCTGTTACTATGGGTGTTATAGGTATTACGGAATCGGTCGCTTTTAATGTTCTTGGCATGAAAATTCAGTGTGATGTTCGATGGACTGAACACATTTTTCAAGTTTTTAAAAAAGCTTTTAAGTGCCCGGGTGTTTTAAAACGGTGTAAGAGATACCTTACTCCATCCGTCCTTCGTACTATTTATACCACCTATATCCCTCCAAAAATGGAATGCAACTCTCATGTATAGACCGACGCTCCAATGTCTATTTTGGAGTTACTCGACTGCGTACAGGAGAGGGCCAAGAAGCTCATAGGGGACAGTAGGATATCCAAATCTATGGATTCTCTTGAGCATCGACGCAAAGTGGGATGTATTTCACTGTTTTATCGTTACTACAATGGTAAGTGCTGTAACGAAATTAGAGAACTTGTTCCCGAAACAAGCACGTTTTTGCGTTTAACTCGATTTTCGTTAAAAGCTTATCCATTTGTGGTTGATTTTTCAGTGAATCGCACTACGCATTACAGGGAAAATTTGTTTTTTAGCAGAACAGTTCGTATGTGGAATAAACTCCCTTCAGAGGTCTTTTCTGTGACTTTCAATGTAGGAAAGATCAAATTGAATATCCAAAAACACTACTCCCACTTTCCTTCTCCATATAATCTAATTTTCTAGTTCTGGTACAATGCACTGCATGTGTAGTTGGCCAACTTTCGTACTTTGCTTCGACGGAGACGTACTGATTGTGACAACGCTGATAAGAAAACGTGTATTTCAACCTGCTTGTCAGTTGAAAAATACAACGTATGCCGTATGACGGATTCTATGTGCCCCGGCCTTAAAAGAACTAAATGTCATTACTTTTTCAAGGATCAGATAAAAGCACTGTGTGCGGCTGGCTTGCAAATTTTAAGTGCGGCCCAATCACCATTCCAAAATACTGCATTTGTGATATCTAAAAACTTTAAATTTAAAATTAAAATTACTTTCGAAAATTAAGTAAATTCTATATTAAATAAATTAAATGAATGAATTTTGGAATTTCTTTAAAAATCAGCTGTTTTATTAATAATCGAAAATTATATAAAAAAAATAAATCACATTTTGTTGCACAAAAATTACAGCAAATTTGCCACAACTCATGTGGCATGCAAATATGCCATTAAAATTGAGTTCCGCTTCTCTAGTATTTTCGTGCTCATATTTCGCAAAATATTTCTTTGCAAAATTGTTTTTGTACTTATTTTTGGCAAGTAATGACGTCTTATTCAGTTTATTCTGCCTCTAATGTCCATTTGAAATTTATTTTGTTGCTGCTTTTCTTTGTTGGCATTTAATGTCCATTTGAAAATTATTTCATGTGTATTTTTTTTTTCAAGTGCTGAAAACTTAAAAGATCGTTTTGAATTATTGATGCATTTTATTTTAAAAACTAAATTGTAAAATTAAATTAAATTGTAAAATTTGTATGTTCCAAAAAAAAAAAACTTTAAAAATTTTAATTATGAAATCTGGTGTTTTTTAAAAAAAGGGCTGTTTTTATAGAGGTATAAATGTAACTTGGCAACACTTTTTTTTAACTGGCTGCCATTTAGTCAGCTGTTAAGTGATTTATGTTTACTTTGGTTTGACGTTTTAACATGAACAACAACAACAACGCTTCCACATTGTGTAAATTGGTCTCTAAGCAAGATTTGCTGATTCTGCTTTCTGAAGTGAAGTGTATTCCCGTAAGGGCGTTCTGCATTGATCGAAACAAATGGTAGTCTGAAGAGGTAAGGTTTGGACTATAAGGCGGTTGGGTTAAAACTATCCATCTATTATTTTCCAAATACTTTTTGAACGGTTGCCGGGCGTTGTCATTATGGCCTTGCGTCTGATTGAATATTCTTTTCACTCTCAATTGTCTTCGGTAAAGGTCTTCTGCGATCGTCTGGCCCGATTCCAACAGTACATAATATAAAACATCCTTCTGATGCCCACAAATTCTACATTACCTTGGTGTCATGGATATGCGACTTCGACGTTCATTTGAATGATTGGCTGGACTTTTTTGAGCCTCGGGTTAATGTAATGTATCCATTTTTCATCACCAGTAACGATACATTGCAAAAAACATGACTTTTTTTTTAGGGTTCAAGCATCATCTCCGACATGCAAAACCAGCTTGCAATGTCTTTTGACTTCCATTTAAATGGGAACCAGATTTTTGAATGGATCCTAATGCTGTTAAACGTAGGGAAATGGTATCTTCAATGATAATGCAAGTTGTTCTTTGACAACAATCTTCGTCAAGTAGTGTTTCCAATTCCTTATCTTCAAAAATTTTTGGACCAGGCTGACCAGGCTTCTCCTTGTCTTCTGTATCGAAATCACTACTTTTGAATAGCGCAAACCATCTTTCACAAGTTTTTTGAGTTAATGACCAAGCTGACCAGGCTTCTCCTTTTTTTCTGTGTCGAAATCACCACTTTTAAATAGCACAAACCATCTTTCACAAGTTTTTTGAGTTGGTGAATGTTGACCGTAAGCTGCTATCAACAAAAAAAGTTATTAGACTTCCCAGCAAAACACATTTTTAGGCACATAATTCGAGATTATTATAGCGCCACTTTGGCGTTATCGAAAGCTGGCATGATGTGATAAGGTTTACATCTGCACCTAGCCGTGGGCCTTAATCAGATGGTGGCCATTACCACTGTGGATGGTATGAAGCGCCAACCTCGCCCTAGAAGGCCTTCAGATACGTATATCCTCCAGTCACTCCTAGTTGCAATTTCGAAAGTAGGCTAAAGATTTGGAGCTTATCTAACTCCAGGTCCAGAACGCATGAAGCTTAATATAATTAAGAACACGACGGCATTCATACTCATTGGACCTGGACCATTCATTGTGTTCATTGTGAATGATCCGACCTACAAACTCAAACGAGTGTCTCGAAACACACAGCCACTACGATACTCCCGAAGGGCCTACCTCAATAATCAGCCAGAGAACAGTTAAGTGTCTAAAGAGACAAATAGCGGAACTCTGCGGGCTCACTGATTCCCGTGGAAATATAGTGGATTGTCCAGTTGACTACTACTAGCCTTGAAGGGGACTGGGCTCCCTTTTACCCCGCAAGACACAAGTCTAGATGGCTGTTGTAGGATCCATAAAGACTATCATGTGCCCCCGGGGGGAGAACGAAAACTGGCATATATTTGATCTCCCAAATACCTTATGTGATATCTGTTATACCACATCTTGTCCAACTCGACATTATTAACTTATACAGGGTGTCCGCCGGGAGGGTATACTACTTTAATTGCTTATAATGGATCTTATAATAATAAAAATTTTATTGAATGTCGGCAATTATGTACGGAATACAATATCAGATAAATATCTGTCTCTGTTAGCCTCACAAATGCGAGCCATTTTGTCCATGTATGCGATGTGGCACCGTCTTGTTGATACCACATGTTAATCAAGCGCAAAGTGGCATTAAAAGGTTTTGGCGTTAAAAAGCTTTTAACCAATTATCATGATATCGCTCTCCATTCTTATTCACCATTACGCCGTTTTTATTTTCAAAGAAGTCAGACTGTCACTTTTAATACCCCCCGGGGGCACATATATATGGTCTTTGGAGATAGCAACAACTTAGACTTGCAGAGTTCCGTTATTTGTCTCTTTAGACACTTAACTGTTCTCTGGCTGATTATTGAGGTTGGCCTTTTATGGGAGTATCGTGGTGGTTGTGGTTTCGCGGCGCCATATCAGTCTATGGTTCTATGGTGGCCGGGTTTATTTCACCTTTAATAACACCTACCTGGTGAAATGTTCCCAGATCCAGTGAGCATGCTAGACATGTGTTCTGGACAGGAGTTGGAAAGTCTCCAACTCTTCAGCAAGGAGTGATGATTTGCAGCCCTGCTCTGCTATTTAGTCAAGTACCGTGCTACATACTTTAGAAAAGGGATAGAGGAGAGATGAAACAGGTGGTGAAACTAGAAGGATAGTCGGAAATTAACTGCCGTATAAGACACCACAGCGACCAGTGACTATGCCTTCATCGCTGAGCAGCCCTACCGACAGTCAATTTTTATTTTTGTTGTGAAAAAAACCAAGGTCTTCGTTGGGAATCGAACCCACAACCCCTATACTGACAAGTTAGTACACTACCTACTAGCCTACAGGGGCACCTAAATAATTTGAGGGTTTCCCATTCCCCAGAACCGAATATTCTGCTTACTCACAGATCCATTCAAATGAAAATGTGCCGCGTCACTCATTATGATTTTTTCATGAAAATCGGGCTTGTCATGGGCGCCTTTTGACATATGTATGGCGGTGTCAATGGGCTTGTGTAAGAAGCTTTTGTGTCAACTGAATTTTATATGGAACCAAATGCGAATCCTTGTGCAAAATTGCGGCTAAAGTGGTTGTTTAAAGACCAAGCTGCTGAACACGGTGTCGAATTAAGGTTGATGGATAGCTTTGAACACTTTCTAGATAGCAGTAATATTTTCAGCCGACCTTGTGGTACGTTGTGGTCCATGCTTGGGCTTATCACCTATAGACCCTCTTTCTTCAAAATCATTCACTACATGCGATGTGATTAACGAAATAGGAACATCATTTTGCAAAAAAGTGATTAAAAACTTTGATACAAGAATCGACATCTGTCAGTGTAAACGTGGTGGACATTTGCCAGATGTCATATTTAATTCACAATAAAATGTTTAAACGATTAAAAAACGTTGGTTCATCGAATATTATTTTATAAAAAAATTGTCACGTGTCTACATCACGGCTGTCATATTAGAACTGGCAAGACTAATGTTTACTAAAATGGCGGCAAAACAAATTAGTAATACCTTCTCCGCGGACACCGGTAAAATATAAAATCCTTATGCTTAACTTGAGATTACAACAATATTTTTATGTGAGTATTTTCTCACTCAAATTACATAAACGTGACACAGGGAATATAATCACAGTTTGGCAAAGTATCATGTCTGCGAAAAATTTTACTTCAAATGTATGCTGGATCTGTCCAAAAGATGTAAAAAATATTCTTTACCCATCGTTCAACTCCTTGATCAGGTAATTAATGGAAACGCTTAATCGTTTATTCCCAAAAACAAAAACTTTCGCTGTGACCTTGTTGGCTGATCTTTGTTTTCTATAACACAAGTTAACGTGACGACGTCCACTGTTATGTTCTCTAAACTTTTGTGACAGTTCTGTGATTTTGCTTAAATCACATTTTTCAGTTAAACACCGTTCACAATCATTTTGTAGCCTTAGTGATTCAGTGTGACTAATATGCTGCTTGCTCTATTGATGACGTCAATACAAAAAATAATCGGCGATAATAAAATTAAAAGTCAACGTTAAAAAAACACACACTGTCATTTTATAGTTCACGGTCTTTACATCGCCGGTCGTCAGTGTACACTGACTTTACCTGTTTCGCTTGTTTGTATTTTGTAATTTGCAAACACATGCTTTACATTACATGACACACGAGTAATTTACCTTTAAAATAAGAAATTTTCCATTGAAAATAAAAAGAATTCCACACTTTTAATCAAAACGGAAATCCCTTAGATGGAAAAAAATTAATCATTTAATTAATCATTTGATGATTTTTAAATGTTTTCATTAAAATAAAGGGTGTCCCAAAGTTTAAGCAACTTAAAAAAAAAGTTTAAAGATATTTAGGTATTTCAAGAATTAGAATTAAATCTATTGCGCGAAGCAACATAAAGTCGGCATTGCTTTAAAGAGTTAAACGAAGCTTTGCTGCAAAATGTGCTTTCAAATTTTCACAAAAGAGTGGACATTTGCCGATGTGCTAGTGGGGTCATTTGCCCGTTATCATACTCCATTAATAACTCCCATATTTCTGCTTTATATTGGTATCAAAAAAAAAGGGAGTTGTTAGAAAAAAATATGGATGTTTTAAGTCTGTTTATTTCCTAACCTTAAATTTGCCCATCCATCCATCTTGCTTGCTGCTGCACTGTGGGTAGATTTGATACTATAAAACAAGGGAATATCGCCAGTGTAAACGAAAGTGGGTAACTCATCGTTGGTCACTGGAATCGAAGGTGTCTATTCGCTTAGTGGAAAATTTATATGGAAAATTTTTGTCTGAAAATCCTGCTTTAGACCAGTGTAAGCTTCAATTATTCAAGCCATGAGAATGTCATACGCATCGTTCTTTCCGCTATAATAATATCGCATGCTTGAACGCTACAAAAATAAGTAATTTTTGCGTCGGACTGTTACTGGTGATGAAAAATGAATATATTACAATAACTCCAAGCGAAAAAAGTCATATGTAAAGCACGGCCAAATCAATGCCAAAGTCAAATATCTATGAAGCCAAGGTAATGATGGTCTGTATTTGATGGGATCACAAGGGTGTTTTGCTTTATGAGCATTTGGGTCATACGATTACAGGGGCCTGTATAGTTAATGAAAAATGACCATAATATTCGATCCAACAGGAGTCCATAATTTTCCATCATGATATCTCTCGGTCACATGTTGCAAGACCGGTAAGAAACTATTTGGCAAACAGTGGATGGGATATTTTGGCACGTCCGCCTTACAGCCCAGACCTTGTCACTTTTGACTACCATTTGTTTGGAACGATGCAGAACACTCTTACTGGAATACGCTTTACATCAGAACAGGGGATACAAAATCGGCTTGATTCATGCTTTACCTCAAAATCGGAGCAGTTCTTTTGGCGCGGCATCGATATGCTATTATTTTTCAAGTAAAAAGTCGACGTTATATTACATTACATAAATAATAAAAAGGCAACGTAAATACAAATATGACAAATTTAATTTGTAATCCATTTTATCCGTCTAAAACTTGACTCTTTTTAATGATTACTTAATGTAAATACAGTTCACAATGTATATAGAACTTCATTTACATTATGTAATCATTAAATATGTGATATTAGATGGATAAAATGAACTGCGAATTAAAGTTTCATGATTGTCAAACTTATTGACATTTTAAAATCTTGTTTGCATTATTGACATTATGTAAATACTAAAAAAAAGTTAATTTTAAAATGAACACAACGAATCGTAAATAAAAATTTTAAAATTTTTAAATTTATAGATATTTTCCAAATTTTTTACATTATTGACATTATGTAAAAATTAAAAAAAGGTAAATTTTTAACAGAAAAATAAGCTTTAATTTAAAGTCTTAGAATTATTACATTTGCAGACATTTCGAAAATTTTTTACATTGTTTACTTTATGTAAACATTAACAAAAAGCTAAATTTCAAACAGAAAAAATGAACTGAATTTAAGTTATACAGTTTTATAAATTTTTAGACATTTCGAAAATTTTTTACATTTTTGACGTTATGTAAAAACTAAAAAAGTGTTAAATTTCAAACGGAAAAATGAGTTTTACATTAAAGTTTTAAAATGATTAAATTATAGAAGTTTTAAACACTTTTTACATTGTTTACATTTCGAACATTTTTTACATTATGTAAAAATTAAAAATAAATTGTAAACTAAGAAAATAGGTTTTACATTAAAGGCTTAAAATGATCAAATTTGCAGACATTTCGATAATTTTTTACATTGTTTACTTTATGTAAACATTAAATAAAAGTTAAAAATCAAACAGAAAAAAAATATCTGAATTCAAATTTTACAGTTTTATAAATTTTTAGACATTTCGAAATTTTTTTACATTTTTAACATTATGTAAAAATTCAAAAAAGTGTAAATTATAATTATTTATTTAATTTGTAGACATTTCGTTCACTTTTTGTATTAGTTACTTTATGTAAAAATTAAGAAAACGTAAAATCTTTAATTCATAAATTACAATTGTTAAATTTATGGGCATTTTGTTAATTTTTTACATTGTTGACATTATGTATAAAATAGAAAATATTTGTAATAATAATTATCATATCATAACAGTTTTCATTATTGACATTATGTAAAAAAGGAGAGGCACGCTGTATGGTGCAATATGTAGTCTGGAGACTTGATTGAGCGTTTTTTTTTTTTCGAAGATGAGACTGGAAATACAGTAACGGCCAATGGATCACGCTATCGCGAGATGCTAACAGCTCAATTTTGGCTTACTATTGACGACATGGATATCACTGACTTGTGGTGTCAACAGAACGGTGCCACATGTCAATGAAACGAACAATTTTAAACGACAGGCAGAAAAAAATATGTGTTCGACAGGGTCGTTCAACTGAAAACATCGCAGCCGTGAGTCACAGCGTTGAAGAAGATCAAAATTTGTCAATTCCTCGACGTTCTCAACCTTTGAAGTTATCCAAAAGCTCCACATGGTGAATTTTGCAAAAGGATTTGACTTTGAAGCCTTACAAGGTTCAACTGGTGCAGGAATTGAAGCCGACCCGACGATTCACATGGCCGTAGATTCGCTTTAATTCAATCAGGAACAACCGGCTGGTTTTTCTGAAAAAATCATTTCTTCAGACGCAGCCCATTTTCACTTGCTAGGGTATGTCAGCAAGCAAATTTGCTACATTTGGGCCTCTGAAAATTCTAGAACGATTATTGAGAAGTCATTGCATGTATAGTGCGCTATGTGGTCTGCAGGCATGATTAGGCGGTTTTTTGTTTTCGGAGATGAGACTGGAAATGCGGTAACAGACAATGGATCACGCTATCGAGATGCTAACAATACAATTTTGGATTACTATTGATGACGTGGATATCACTGACATGTGGTTTCAATAAAACGGTGCCACATGTCACACAGCCAATGAAACGAACGGTCGATTGCAAATCAAATTTACCAATCGCATAATTTCACGACAATCAGTAATTGTGTGACCTGCCCGATCGTGTGATTTCACACTATTGGATTATTTTTTGTGGAGCTATATTAAGGACAGAGTCTAGACGAAGCCTAGCGAATCACTTTCAGTCTTAAAACTCAAAATCCATAATGTGCTTAATGAAATAGAAGCAACATTTTGCCAAAAAGTGATTAAAAACTTCGATAAAAGAATCGACATCTGTCAGTGTGAACGTGGTGGACATTTGCCGGATATCATTTTTAATCCATAATTGACGATATTTTCTCTTTGCAACTTTCTCATCGCCACAGTAGCCGATGATGATTGATTTTGATAAAATGTTTTCACGATTAAAACACGTTGATTTATCGAATATTATTCCATAATCTACTTTTCCATGTCTACTTCACGACTGTCAAATATGATCTGTCAAGACTAATGTTTATCAAAATGGCGGCAAAACAAAATAGTATACCTTTCCGGCGGACAACCTGTACAATAAAATTTTGAATCATCTAAACTGAAATTTGTTTTAGAAAACAAACTTCTTGAGAAGAGAGAATAATTTAATGAAAAAATAAAAAATAAAAACACAGGTGTTGCTTAACATTTTTCGGACACCCTGTATAGAAAGCAAATGACAACAAATAAAATTTACAAGTAAAATTTTTGTGTCAAAAAATGTTTATTTTTGTTTTAAACAAAAAAAAGAATAAAATAAAATAGAAAAAAAAATAAATAACAACAACAGCAGCAACAACAGTAACAGCAACAGCAACAATGTTTGTAGATGAATACAGAAGAAAAGTCAAAGAAATATACGGAATGTAAATTAATATAAAATTTAAAACAACCATGACATTGGTCCAACGAATGTCTTTTTTCTTTTTGTCGTTTTGTCACAGGGGTGTAAGAGAAATAACTCTAAAAGTGTGTGTGTGTGTATTATAATTTTTGCAAAAAACATTTATAATCCAACAAACAGCCAAAACAAATGTGTCAAAAATTAAAATAGAAAATAATTTTTTGTCTTCTTCTTTAAACCTCAGAATAATAATAATCAAACAATCTAGAATGCGAGTAGATATTAGTGTGTGTGTGTGTGTACATGAGAATAGCTAAGAGAATGATGTATAAAAAATGTATTGACTAAAAACTCTCAGACAGTTGAGCAACTGATGGGCAAGAAATTAATGAGCAAATTTAGACGCTACAAAATAATTTCAATTTTAAACCGCTTTCGTTTTTATGATTTTGCCTCCTACAGACTTGAATCTGTTGACCAAGTTCAATTTTAAACTATTTTTTCTTTTTTATTTAGTTAATTTATTTATTTATTTTTGCCTGTGGATATAATAAAACGCATTTTAAATGTTCGAAATTATAGCCAGCAGATTTTACTTGAATTGTTTTTTTTGTGTGTTTTTTTTTGTTGGTGGAAAAATTATATTTAATGGAAAATTTAGTTTTCTTTTGCAAACTTAAACAAAAAATCTTTAATTGCTTTGCACTAGATATTTTGGATTAGCTATTTTACATAAATTCAAATAAAAAAAATAATATTTTTAATTAATCTACACTAAATTTGAGCTAAATTCCTTTAAACATAAATTTTTTATGATATTTTTATAAAATATTTATTATTAAAAAATTTTTTTTCTATCCATAAGGCCATTTCACTACTGCTCATCAGTGGATTTTATCACAAATTTTGTATAGAAAGCTCAAAAGTCTTATATCTCTTATATTTAATCAACTAATTAAATGAAAATTTTATTTTAACAAAAAGGCAACAAAACTTAAAAAATCATATTTTGAATTAATAAATTTCATGTATTTAATTTTTAAATTTAATTTTTATTTTTTAAATTTTAGTTAAATATTATTTTAACATTTTTATTTTCTTTCTTTATAAAAATAAAAAAATTTAAATTCATATGAACTAAAGCCGATTTAAAAAATGCTAAAAAATCAGCTCTGCCAAGTAAAAAAAAAATTATGGTCATTTTGTATCTGTCAAATTTTAAATTCTTCTCTTCTTCTTCGTCTTCCTGTTCGGATCGGAACCCATGGGATGATTCCTACTCCTGCAATGCATTGTACAAGAACTAGGAAATTAGGTTATGAGAAGGAGAAAAGAGGGAGTGGTATTTTTGGACATACAATTTGAATTTTCCTACATTGAAAGAAAGGCAAGAAGACCTCTGGAAGGAGTTTATTTCACGTACGAACTGTTCTCCTAAAAAAACAAATTCTCCTTGTAATGCGTAGTACGAAACGCTGGCTAATCGACTACGAATTGATGCGCTTTCAACGAAAATCGAGTTAAATTCAAAAATGTGCGACTATCGGGAACAAGTTCCCTAATTTCGTTAGAGCACTTAACGTAACGATATAATAGTGAAATATAACCTACATTGCGTCGATGCTCTAGAGAATCAAAAGAGTTGGATAACCTACTGACTTTGGGGCGCCTTGCCATACACGAGAAGTGTATTCCATCTCTGGACGGATATTGGTGGTATAAATAGTACGAAGATTGAATGGAATGAAGTATCTCTTACAACCGAGGAACTTGAGAGCTTCTTCAGAGACCTGAAAAATGTGTTTAGTCCATGAAACATCACACTGAATTTTCTTGCCAAGAATACCAAGGAGCTTCTGAGCCAGTAGGGGCCTTCTGCATTGATTAAACAAAAGTAGTAGTCAGAAGGAACAAGTTCTGAGCTACATGGCGGGTGAGCTAAAACTTCCCACTTTCTGTTTTCCAAATAATTTTTGACCAAATAGTCTTGCAGCTTGTAGCCGAGCGTTGTTATAATGGAAGATTACGGCCTCGTGTTTGATCTGTTTTCGTTGATTGCTTTCTTCAAATGATTCAATTGCCTACGTTACAGTTCCTTTGTGATCGTCTGACCCGATTTCAACAGTTCATAATACAAAACAATCTTCTGACCCCATCAAATACAGAGCATTACCTTGGCGTCACGAATATTCGGCTTCAGCCTTAATTTGGCTGGTTGGCCGGCCCGTACATATCGTAATACAGGGTGTCCAGCGGGAAGGTATACTACTTAGCTTGGACCCCCCGGGGCCACATATATATGGTCTTTGGAGATAGTAACAACTTACACCTGTGCAACTGGGGGAAAAAGGGAGCCCAGTCCCCTGAAGTCAGCAGGGATACAACTGGAAAATCCACTTTATTTCCACGGGAATCAGTGACCCGCAGAGTTCGTTATTTGTCTCTTTAGACATTTAACTGTTCTCTGACTGATTGTTAAGGTTGGCCCCTATGTAAGAGTATCGTGGTGGTTGTGGTTTCGCGGCCCCATATCAGGTCTGTTGTTTAAAATGGTGGCCAGGATCATTTCGCCGTTAATGACACGCTAGGTGAATGATCCAGTCCAGTGAGCATGCTAGACATGTGTTCTGGACAGGAGTTGGAAAGTCCCCAACTCTTCAGCAAGGAGTGATGATTTGCAGCCCTGCTCTGGAATCATCGAAGTTGCAACTAGAAAGTTCTGTTGCATAGAATTATAGCTTCGGCTTCCTAGGACGAGCATGACGTTCCAAATTATGCAGTGGTTTGATCCACCATCTGATTAAGGCTTCATGGCCAGGCGCGGATGTAAATCTAATCACACGTTGTTTAGCTGTTCTCTGACTGATTATTCAGGTTGACTCTTCGGCAGCATCGTGATGGTTGTGATTTTGCGGCCCTCATGAATGTGATTAAGGGGCCAGGATCATCTCAATTTTTCTTAGAAACAAGGATAAATCATCTGGATCGAGTAAGCATGCTTGTCATGTGTTCTGGACCAGGAGTTGGATAGTCTCCAACACTTTAGCAAGGAGTGGGGGTTGGCGGCCCTGCTCCGAAACTTCCGAAATTGCAACTAGGAATGAACTGTTGCATAGAATTATGTCCTCGGCTTTCTAGGGTGTGGATGCAAGCTACATATTACCCAAGTGGTTTGATCCGCCGTCGATTGTTTAAATGTTCTATAAATGCCGGCGTAACTCTTATCACATTCATCACGGTTTCAATTTATATGGCATCCAATTTTCATGTCTTTGAACGAATCGTAAAAGAAGGATAAAGGATAATTCAGGTTCTTCTTCTTTCTCATCTTCAAACTTTTTCTGCTGACCAGACCTCCTCCTTCCTTCTTACATTCTGTGTCGAAATTACCTCTTTTGATTTACGCAAATTATTGTTCGCAAGTTTCTGTAGTTGGTGCATGTTGGCCGTAAGCTTCTACCAAGAATGAATCGATACCTTTTTAGCAGCTGTTTTTTTTCAAATGAAAGAAGGTTACCAGACTTCCCCGCGTAACATCTTTTTTAGGAACAGAGTTCGATATTATTATAGCGGCTGAAGAAAATGAGCGTTTCCACTTTGACATCTATCGAATACAGAGTTCTTTCTAATGAATCCGTTTACCATCCATAGTATAATATTTGTTATTATTGACACCAACCATATTCGAGAGTTGTGATGCCATATCATATATTGTCCAAACTAACATAATTATGGGAGACAAATAAATAAATAAATTAATAAAATAATTTTCGTGTCAATTAAAAAAAATTATCTTTAAATTATTCCATTTCAAAGTTCTATACTTCCGTAAAAAATACCCTTTACTTTTATTTACTTTTACCAAATTATAACATTTGAATTATATTCATTGATTATTTGATTTTATTTTACTCGGAAATGGAAAACGAGAATTCTTTCATTTTTTGTTGTCACCGTTCTAAAAAATAAAATTATTAAATTAAGAATAAAATAATAATCAAAAGAAAAACAAAACACAGTCTAAAAAACAAGTGAAATAATAAACATTGAAAAATAATTTTTTTAGTATAAAGAGTTTTTTCAGCAGCGCACAGTGGGGTGCTTAACTAAAAAATTTCCAAAAATTTTTTTTTTTAATTCTAAAATAAATTAAAAATTTTTAACAAATAGATGATTAGAACTTCACATCACTAGAACATAGTTACAGTCACATTCAAAGTTTTTAATTTAACTGCTTAGAAGTACTTCCCCTGTAAAAAAAAACTTAAACTGTTAACAAATTTCTATTTTTGAAGCGTTTGAGAATATTTTTAAATTTCGCTTATAAAGCTGGCCTTGTTATGAACTAAAAACTAAATATTTATTTTTACTTTTTTTATTTAAAGAAAATCCCCCCCACTGTGCAGCAATACATAAACAATATTTAAAAATAAAAATGTTGTAAATAAATTTAAAATAAATCTTAAGTGATTGACAATAGATTTAACACAAATATAATCAAATAGCGTGGGTTAATGGCACTAAGTTTTTGTAAATACGAGGGCGGATCAAAAAGTTCGTAAGTTTTCGTACTTCGCTCGTAGTTATATGAAATGTAACACTGTTCCCATCAGGAATTATCTCTTAATAGATTTACTGTCAAATTTTTAGCAAGAGTGGTCAATTACTTTGCGTGTATTTTTTCCAAAAATGGAAAAAGGTGAAATTCGAGTGCTTATTAAACACTATTTTTTTGCGAAAAACAAAAACGTTCAAAAAATCAAGAAAAAGCTCGATAAATACTATGGGCACTCTGCAGCATCGATTTCAATGGTAAAAAAGTGGTTTACTGTCTTTCGCTGTGGTCGCACATGAACAATGACGCTGAACGTTTTGGACGGCTAATTGAGGTCAGCACATCCGAAAATGTCGAAAATTTTTACAATATGGTGTTGGCCGACCAAAGAGAATAAAAGTGCATGAGACTGCTGATGCAATAGGCATTTCATATGGCAGTGTGGATTTTGTTTTATATGATCAGTCTGGTTTAAGAAACTTGTCTGCAAGATAGGTGGCGCCTTTGGTCTCAATTGAATGTAAACATAAACGTAAACATGTGGCAACTTTAAAGGATTGCTTGGAGTTGTTTAATCGCAATCTGAATGCGTTTTTGCGGCGTTTTGTAACTGTGAATGAAACATGGATTCATTACTGTACTCCAAAGACTAAGCAGCAGTCTAAACCTGCTCCGAAGAAATCCAAAGTAAGCTTGTCGGCTAATAAGGATGATGGTAATAGTTTTCTGGGGTGAACATGGGATAATCCACATCGGTTACTACCAAAAGGCGAAAACAATAAACGGCGAATATTATGCCAACTTACTAGGCCGATTTAAAGAGGATTTAAAAAGAAAACGACCCCATATCTCGCTCTACGTGGCTCTAGATCTTACCTCGGGGGCTTTCCCCCGGGGGCACATATATATGGTCTTTTTAGAACTTCGACTATCTAGACACTGTGCAACTGGGGGAAAAAGGGAGTCCAGTCCCCTGAAGTCAGCAGGGGTACAACTGGAAACTCCACTTTATTTCCACGGGAATCAGTAAGCCGCAGAGTTCGTTATTTGTCTCTTTAGACATTTAACGGTTCTATGGCTGATTATTAAGGTTGGCCCTTATATGGGTGTATGATGGTGGTTGTGGTTTTGCGGCCCCATATCAGGTTTGTTGTTTAATATGGCCAGGATCATTTCGCCGTTAATGACACTCTAGGTGAATGATCCAGTCCAGTGAGCATGCTAGACATGTGTTCTGGACAGGAGTTGGAAAGTCTCCAACTCCAAGGAGTGATGATTTGCAGCCCTGCTCTGGAAACATCAAAGTTGCAACTAGAAAGTTCTGTTGCATAGAATTATAGCTTCGGCTTCCTAGGACGAGCATGACGTTCCAAATTATGCAGTGGATTGGTACACCATCTGATTAAGGCTTCATGGCCAGGCGCGAATGTAAATCGGGTGCTACCCCCGGGGGTACATTTATCGGTCTTTATAGAATACTTGACTATCTAGACCTGTGCAACTGGGGGAAAAAGCTAGTCCAGTCTCCTGAAGGCAGCAGGGGTCAACTGGGAAGTCCACGTCATTTCCACGGGAATCAGTAACCCCAGAGTTTCGCTATTTGTCTCTTCAGTCTTTTAGCTGTTCTCTGACTGATTATTGAGGTTGACTCTTCGGGAGTATCGTGGTGGCTGTGTGTTTCGAGGCCTTCGTTTGAGTTTGTGGGTCGGATTATTCACAATGAACACAATGAACGGTCCAGGTCCAGTGAGCATGAATGCCGTCGTGTTCTAAAATTATATTAAGCTTCATGCGTTCTGGACCAGGAGTTGGATAGTCTCCAACTCTTCAACAAGGAGGGAAGGCTGCGGCGTTCTTCAGGCTTTTGAAGTTGCAACTAGGAGTAATTGGAGGATGTACGTAACTGAAGGTCTTCTAGGGCGAAGATGTCGCTACATTTCATTCACAGTGGTATGATCCACCATCTGATTATGGCTTACACAGCTAGGTGCAGATGCGAATCTTATCACGTATCAAAGCATTCGATAGAGTGTGCCATGATGCACTTCTATCAAAACTTGTTGCTTTTGGTGTCGGTGGTAATTTCTCTAGATTTATATCTAGTTTTCTCAGAAATCGCACTATTCGAGTTGTTATAGATGGGTTTTCATCAGACGAGTTTATGATAACCTCAGCGATAATGCAAGGCTCCGTTCTTTCTTCTACCCTATTTCTTATTTTTGTAAATGATCTTTTTTGTCAAACTTTCAACCCTCTATACTCGTTCATACATGACAGCACCATTTGTCATTCGTATTCAATCATTTCGTTATAGACCAGGCCATTTGGAGGCAGAACATGCATGATACGCTAAATCACGATCTCGCAACAATCTTGGAATGGGGTCGTGTGAATAGAGTAGATTTTAGTGCTCGTAAGACGCAGTGTTGCATGCTAACGCATAGATCTACGTTCGGTAATGATGCGGCATCTGTTACTATGGGTGTTACAGGTATTACGTCATTAAAATTTAGTGTGTTGTTCGATGGACTAAACATATTTTTCGGGTTTCTGAGGAAGCTTTGTCTCGATTTTCTAAAGCGTTGTAAAAGATACTTCACTTCATCCGATCTCCATACTATCTATACCACTTATATCTGTCCAAAAATGGAATCGTGTATGGGACGGCGCTACAAAGTCTGTTTTGGAGTTACACGACCGCGTACAGGAGAAGGACTGATTTTCTAGACCATCGACGCAATGTAGGATGTATTTCACTGTTCTATCGTTACTACAATGGTAAGTGCTCTAATGAAATTAGGGAACTTGTTTTTGATACTCGCACGTTTTCGCGTTTAACTCGATTTTCATTGAGAGCGCATCCTTTTGTGGTTGATTGGCCAGTGAATCCCACTATCGTTCTTTAGCAGAACACTCCGTATGTGGAATAAAATCCCTCCGTAGATCTTTCCTGTCACTTTCAATCTGCGAAAGTAAATTGAATGTCCACAGAGACCACTTCCTCTTTCCTCCTTCCCGTAACCTAATTTCCTAGTTCTGGCACAATGCATTGCCGTTGTAGAGGTCATTCCCTGAGTGCTGGTCCGGAAAAAAAATATCGCTAAGAAAAAAGTACGTTTTCATCAAGATAATGTGCGGGCAATGGCAAAACTCTATGAATTGGGCTACGAATTGGTACCTCATTCGCCATATTCTCCGGATTTAGTCTCTAATGACTAGTTCTCATTTCCAAACCTAAAGAAATGGCTCGGTGGAAAGAGATTTAGCTTTAACGATGAAATTATTAATGAAACAAATGGCTATTTTAAGGACCTCGAAAAATTCTATTCTTTGGAAAGGATACAAAAGCTGGAGAAACGTTGGACTAAGTGTATTGAGTGAAAAGGAGATAAATTTTTGTTTTGCAAAAAAAAACTACGTTTCATTCCAAAAGTCACAGACTTATTGATCTGCCCTCGTAAATAAAACATAGTAATTTATAATTATTTTAATATTTAAAATTACTAGAGCATATCATGTCCACAACATTTTGAACTTCCCCTGTAGCTAATTAAGACGAAAAACATTTAAGTCTTCAGGTGCCTTCTATTTGTGTGTGCACGTAAACATCTGTCAAATTACAAGAAAACTCTGTCATTAATTTTGATTTTGACACGTATAACCTTGTGTACTTTGTAAAAACGGGAAAATGAAAAGCAGCCTGTTCGATTTATAATATTTTTAATTTAAAAATATCAAATTTTCCATAGTTGTATGTTTGTCAATCATATACCTAAACAGTCAAGCAAATTCTGGTGAAGCATCATGCTTGTGATTATAGACAGATTTTTTTAGAAATTAATATATAAAATCAATTTTCTTAGGATTTTGAAATGTAAGAGAACTAAAATTAATAAAAAAATAAATTGAAGCATACTTTCAGGTGTTTGAAATAAAGTTTTGTCTGTATGCAAAAATGGACATCAAATAATCTATTTATCCAAATTCAAAATAAAAAAGAAATTGTTCAGGTGTTAAAAAAATAACAATGCCGTGATTCGTAATACGGAAATAAAATTAAATCGATAAGTCTTTAACGAATTAACAAATAGAATAAATTATTTTGGATATTGAAATGGCATGCTTGACGATCATAACCCTAAGCGGTCAAACAGACTTCTTACATCGATAGATTTTTGTATGAATTAACTTATAGAATAATTTTTTAGCATTTTTGAATGGTACCCGCATACAATGAGTAAACTATAAATCGAAGCATACTTTCAGGATTAAAAAAAAAAATAATTAAATTTTGTAAATGTAATAGTTCTCATCAAAGAACGTATTATTCACCAATTTCGAATTAATAATAAATTGAAGCATACTAAAAGGCAACGCCCCCAAATAAAGGCTAATTTGGAATTTAAAGTAAGTAAAATCATACTTTTGGGCGTTAGAAATAAAATTGTTTGTATGCAGAAGTGTACATTAAATAACGCATTTAATCAAAATTTTAAATTGAAAAGAGATCTTTAAAAATTAAAAAAGGCTGTGATTAATTTTACTGGAAGCAAAATTAAATTGATAGATCTTTCAATTAGTGGCAGTTTGCCAATCATATCCCTAAACGATCAAATCAATTTGCAACACTCATAGTTCTTTACATGAATTAACATATAGAATATTTTTTTAGCATATTTGAAGTTGGGCGAGTAGAATAAGTAAAATATAAATCGAAGCATACTTTCAGGGGTTACAA
Source organism: Trichopoda pennipes (assembly GCA_030448955.1). Taxonomy (NCBI): domain Eukaryota; kingdom Metazoa; phylum Arthropoda; class Insecta; order Diptera; family Tachinidae; genus Trichopoda; species Trichopoda pennipes. Next base: position 1,013,518 of record JASKUP010000056.1, on the reverse strand, counting down.
AAAATAATAAAATTTTGTATATATAAAAGTTAATAGTAAACAATGCTTTTATTAAAAAATTTACCATTAATTAAAATTAATTAATTATAAAAATTAATTATACTAAAAGGCATCAGTATGTAGAAACCAGGCATTGAAATTTAGTAAAAGAATACTTTCAGGGGTTAGAAGTAATGTGTGATTTGTTTTACATCTGCACCGACCGCGAGGTCATAATCAGATGGTAGTTAAACCACTTAGTTGATTGGACACCAACTACGCCCTAGAAGGCCTTCAGATACGTATATCCTCCAGTCACTTCTAGTAGCAATTTAGAAAGTCCGGAGTAGGCCGTGCCCTCACTCCTTGCTGAGGAGTTGGAGACTTTCCAACTCCTGGTCCAGAACGCATGAAGCTCTTATTTATCAAGAACACGCCAGCATTCATACTCACTGGACCTGAACCATTCATTGTGTTAATTTGAATGGTCCGACCCACAAACTCTCACGAGGGTCCGAAACCACAACCACCACGATACTCCCATATAGGGGCCAACCTCAATAACCAGTCAGAGCACATTTTTTGTCTAAAGAGAGCAAATATTGTACTCTGGGGCAACTGATTTCCCGTGGAAATATGTGGATTGTCCAGGTGACTCCTACTAGCCTTTGAGGGGCCTGGGCTCCCTTCTACCCCGCAAGACACAAATCTAAATGGAATAGTAGGTTCCAAAAAGACTATAATGTGCCCCCGGGGGGAGCGTTAGAAGTAATATTGGTATTATGTGGAAGGTAACACCAAACAAAATTCTGATTTAATATTTTATAAAAAATTAAATCGTAACATACTTCCAGGCGCACAATAAGCATTTTTTTTAAAGATAAAGAATTCAGAGTCAGAATTTACGAAATTTATTTTTGATTAATACAACATTTGGAAATTCAGCAATGAATTTATGAAAAAAACAAGTGCATATTTTAGGGATATTAAAAATTCTTTTATTTTAAAATAGTTCAAAATATAAATCTGAAGTTTTTCTAAATAGTGAAATCAACTCAATCGAAATTTAATAAATAATTTCTTGTTGCAAAGCTTTTGAAAACAACTTTATGACTTTATGGCCTCGTGTTATGGAACATTTAAAAAATTAACCCCTTCGTTTCCCTTAAGGCATTGGAATAAATTTTTTTTTATTAATTTTAAAAAAAGTAAATAAATAAACCACTGTCCATCTCTGCAAATGAATTTTCTTTTTTATTTAAAAAAGTTTTAATTATTAAATTACATACGGTTATTTTATAGTTTTATTGAATGTAATAATTTTTTAAATTTATAAATTACTGTTGTTATACCTTCCGGTAGAGGCCATTATCACGGGCTCTTTACTAAGTCATGTTTTAAAAATTACTATTTCATTTACTAACGGAAATAATTTTATTATTTATTTAAACAAAATTATTTGCAATTATCACGCACGATTTTCCTGGCCACAGTTTGTTTTTTGGCGCATGAGTAAAATTTTTAATTATATTGATTGTTATACACACATACAATTAGGCGAAACTAATAAAAAACGTGTTAGAAGTGACAAAAGTTCCTCATAATAATGAATTTGAAAAATATATTTCGAAAAAACAAAACAAATTAAGACAAAAATAAATTTGTTATTTTGCTTCTGTTAAAAGACAGACAGACACCCACTAATAAAATTTTAGAAGATTTAAAATTTATTTCACATAAGAAAAGTTCAAAAACAAAAAGTTTTCGCAAAAATTATTATACAAAAATTAGAACTAAAAAATAAAATTAAAACTTACAAAAAAAAGGATTTGTTGGCAACATGGATGTGAATGTAAACGTGTTTGTGGTTATTGTTTTTTATGTGCAGCATACCCAGTGATTGAAACCTGCTGAGGTGTGTTCGCCGTAAGCTGAGAGCTTGCCGGACGCATCACTGTTCCCTGCAACTGTTACATACAAAACAATACTAAAATTGATATGGGAAATAAAAAAATTTCTAATGTCTAGATAATACAGATATATCAGTGAGAAACCTTCAGCGATTAAACAAATCCGGCATGGTTTATCAACAACAACAAACAGAGACTTTCGAATTTCAATGATAAAAGATAGAAGTCATAACTTCATTCAAACATACCTAAATAGACTAAGTAATCTTTCCAAGAATTTTACATATTTGTTAACAATAAACCTATTAATCGATAGCAATCAATCCTGTATTAGTGTTTTTGTACAAAAAACTTCTTTATTGTGTTTACATCACACGTAACACCGGCCGGCCATCGGACACACACAAATTAAATTTGCTTTTATGCGTAAAGAGAAGCTGTAAGATGTTCAAATGTTGATAGGAAAAGTCAACATAACCTGGTATATAAATTTTACTGTATACCAAAACTTATTTGATTTGACCTTATTCGATTAAAGCCGATTCGAATAATTCTTATTCAATTAAATCTTATTCGACTAAACTTTATTCGATTAAACTTTATTCGATTAAACTTTATTCGATTAAACTTTATTCGATTAAACTTTATGCGATTAAATCTTATCTGACTACACCCTATTTAACTAAACCTTATTCGATTAGACCTTATTCGGTTAAACTTTAAGCGATAAACCTTATTCGATTATATCCTATTCGAATAAACTTTATTCGGTTAAACCTTATTCAATTAAATCTCATTCTACTAAACCTTATTGGACTAAACCCTGTTCGATTAAACCTTATTCGGTTAAACTAATCGATAAAACTTTATTCGATTAAACCGTATGCGACTAAATTTTATTAGAGTGAACCTAATTCAATTAAACCCTATACGATTAAACGTTATTTGATTATGCCTCATTCGATTAAAGCCTATTCGAATAATTCTTATTCGATTAAATCTTATTCGACTAAACTTTATTCGCTTAAACTTTATTCGATTAAACTTTATTCGATTAAACTTTATTCGATTAAACTTTATTCGATTAAACTTTATTCGATTAAATTTTATTGGATTTAATTTTATTCGATTAAACTTTATGCGATTAAACCATATTAGAGTAAACTTAATTCGATTAAACCTTATTATATTAAACGTTATTCGTTTAAATTATTCGAACAAACGTTACTCAATAAAATCTTATTCGATTAAACCTTATCTGACTACACCCTATTTAATTAAACCTTATTCGATTAGACCTTATTCGGTTAAACCTTAAGCGATTAAACCTTATTCGATTATATCCTATTCGACTAAACTTTATTCGGTTAAGCCTTATTCAATTAAATCTTATTCTACTAAACCTTATTGGATTAAACCTTATTCGATTAAACTTTATTTGGTTAAACTAATCGATAAAACTTTATTCGATTAAACCGTATGTGATTAAATCTTATTAGAGTGAACCTAATTCGATTAAACCCTATACGATTAAACGTTATTTGGTTATGCCTATTCGAATAATTCTTATTCGATTAAATCTTATTCGACTAAACTTTATTCGCTTAAACTTTATTCGATTAAACTTTATTCGATTAAACTTTATTCGATTAAACTTTATTTGATTAAACCTTATGCGATTAAATCTTATTAGAGGAAACCTAATTCGATTAAACCTTATGCGATTAAATCTTATTAGAGGAAACCTAATTCGATTAAACCTTATTCGATTAATTCTTATTCTATTAAACGTTATTCGTTTAAACTATTCGAATAAACGTTACTCAATAAAATCTTATTCGATTGAACCTTATCTGACTACACCCTATTTAACTAAACCTTATTCGATTAGACCTAATTCGATTAAACCTTAAGCGAATAAACCTTATTCGATTATATCGCATTCGACTGAACATTATTCGGTTAAATCTTATTTAATTAAATCTTATTCTACTAAACTCCTTATTCGGCTAAACTAATCGATAAAACTTTATTCGATTAAACCGTATGCAATTAAATCTTATTAGAGTGAACATAATTCGATTAAATCCCATTCGATTAAACGTTATTTGATTATGCCTTATTCGACTAAAGCCTATTCGAATAATTCTAGTTCGATTAAACCTTATTCTATTAAATCTTATTCGATTAATCCTTATTCGATTAAACTTATCGATAAAACCTAATTCAATTAAAAACCTTATGCGATTAAAACTTTTTCAATTAAACCTTTTTCCATTAAACCTTATTTCCTTAAACCTTATACGATGAAATCTTATTCGATTAAAATTTATTCGGTTAAACCATCGAATAATTAAATCCTATTCTATTAAATTTTAATCACCTAAACCTTATTGGGTCAAAAGTTTTTTAAAATTAAATCTTATTCGATTAAACCTTATTCGATTAAACCTTAAACGATTAAACTTTATGTGGTTAAATCACCTTTCTAATTGTTTCCACACGTACCTCCTTTCGAAAATTGGTATAACCATTGTGTTAAGTTTCGGAGCGGAGATAAATGAGTCATTTTGTACTTTGCGAACTATAGACTTCTCATCTTTCGGGCAAAGCTTCATTTTTACAGGTGCTCATTGTTTATTTGTAATTCTATTGTCTGTTTGTATCACGTAATGGTGTCGTGTACAGAGCAGTTGATTTACTTTTATTAACGAGACTTGCGATTTTTCGTTAAGTTTTGCTAGTTATAAAAAATTAAAGCTTTCACAAAGCAGACGTAGACATGTTTGATTGTAGGCGGTTTTACAAAATATTTTTAAAAATATTTTTTTTCTACGAAGCAAATATCCAACTGACCGCTAATAATATAAAAATAATAACGAATAAATATGTATAACGGTAATTGAAATGTATTTGTTGTTTTGCTCGACTTTCAGTGTGGCCATGTTGGAAAGTTCTTGGCAATGTTTTTAGTACAAAATGCTTAATTAAAAGTATTCAAAAATTTCTTTGAAAGAATAATAGGCTTTAAAATCTTAAAAAGTTGATAAAAATCTAACAATGATTTGCCCGATATGCAATTAATGAAGAAGTTATCGATATCTATAAGCTGAGATTAACAAAGAAATTTAAAGTGTGTAATTGCAAGGTAAATTGATTTGCTGTTTTCGTGTTGTTATAGCTAAATTAAAATTGAATATATAAATACTACTTTTTCTCTCTCTCTTTCTCTCTCTCTCTCAATCTCTGTACTGTTTTTCTCATTAAATGTTTTGCAGTTGCAGCAAAATGCATTGCTCTGTTAGGGACCATTCCTTTAGTGTAACAGAAGATGTAGAGACTTTTTATGCAATAAAATTTATGCAGAAAATGAATTGAAAAGATTTCTTTTAATGTTTAAACACACCTCGTTCGTAGGTGCCGGTGTTGTATGAAAAATTTGTTAAAAAATGGAAAAATGGAAAAATAAAACAAAAATAAAAGAACATGAAATTTAATAAATATTTGGATTGTAGGCATATGATAGTTGTACGATAGTTAAAATATTTTTATTCTTTATAGACAAAAGCAACAGAACATTGCAAATAAATGAATTTATTTTATATATTTTTATTTTTTTTAGCATTTCTAAAATTAAACTCATTCATTTAGTTATGAAAAAAAAAATGTTAAGAATTTTGTAAAACTATCAAATGTTAATAATAAATTTATTACTAAAAATGCCAAATAAAATAAAAATAAAAATTACCAATAATTACTCAAAGAGATATATCATTTAAAAAGTAAAAAAAAAAGCATAAAGAGATGAACTTATAAAATCGGCAATAAAAAGAAATTGAGAAAAAATTAAAAAAAAAATATGAAATTTTAAAAATTGTTGTTTAATAAAATTAATAAAGAAAATTGAAAATGCCTAAAGGAATTTATGAGATAATTCTGTAAATTGCTTGTTTATTTAAAAAGAATTAATATAAAAGAAAATAATGAAAATTTGCTAATACAATGACAACAATTAAATAGAAATATTTTTTTTTTAATTCTTTTATTAAAGAGAAAAATATTTTTTTTATTAAAAACAATAAACAGCAATAAAATATTTTCTAATAAAACCGACAATAAAAATTTTATACAAATTTTAATTTATTTTCTTTTAAATTTAAACTATTTGAAATGGAAAATCTAAAAATAATTAAAACAATTTTAAAAGCTTTTATCTCTTTTAGCTGCTTTTTGTGAAATTACTTTAAATCTTATCCGTTTAAACCTTATTCGATTAAACCTTGTTCGATTAAATCCATTTCGATTAAACCTTATTTGATAAAACCTTATTTAGTTAAATTTTATTCAATTAAAAATTATTCGATTAAACCTTATTGGGCTAAATCTTATTCGATTATATAAAATAAACACTTAAAAATTTTAGTTTACAAGTACAGGGTGTCCGCATTATTTTCGTTCAATTCTTTAAATAGTCAATTCTGCATATGAATATAAAAACATGGTTGAGGTAACCATATTAATTTTAAATTGTGGTCAAATTCATTACAAAAAGGAAAAAATTAATCGAGAAATAAATAAATTTGTCATTTTTGCTTTTAATAAACCGTCACACCCTTTCGTAAAAATTTAGATGACTTAAAATTTATTCAACATCAAAAAAGCTTTGGAGAAACAAAAAAATTATAAAGGCTGGTGCTACCAAAAACACACAGAATTATCTTAATTTTTTTTTCTGACAATAGAATGTCAGTTATGTGTGAAATAAAATAATGGTAAAATGCTTGTCACGGTTCAAGTGGCTTACTTTTAACCAATGGTTCACATTTTTAATGCATCTAAGGCCTTATTGGGGTTCAAAGTCGTTAAGGAATGGAATTTTTCCATACTTAAACTCTTGAATTGTTCATGACTTTTTGACAAACACTTTTTCTTTTCAATATTTCCAAAGAAGGAAGTCCAAGGGTGTCAAATTATATGAGTGTGGCGGCTAGCACATTCCCACGACGTGAGATAAAAAGGCCATTCGAATTTTTCGTTTAAAAAAGCGATTGTTTTGTTGGCTGTATAGTAAGTGGTACCATCCTGTTGGAACCACATACTATAGGTTCTTTTTCGCAATTTTTGGACACAAGAAATTTGTTATCATCTCGCGATAGCGAATATTGATCTCATTTTCGGAAGAACTACAGCCTGATGATGCCATCAACCCAAAGACATCAACCCGCAATAATAATAATAGATTCTAGAACAATAAATTATGATTGAATTCTACGTTTGCAATCATATTATGTTATTGTTAAACATAATTAAAATATTTTTATTTTTTTATTGTTGTGTTTAAATATTAAAAGAAAACAATAAGAATAATAAAAAAATTATATTTAATTAAATTAAATAAAATAAACGACATTGTAATGACATTAACCTTGAATTAATAAATTCTAAATTAGTATTTTAAATAAATAAATTAATTTTTAAACAAGAAGCTGCCTGCACAAAACAAATTGTTGAAGATGTGGCGCTAAAAGACATGAAATTTAATAAAATTTTATTTAAATACAAACATACAACAATAAAAAAAACTAACAAGAAAAAAATTGCATAAATTTTAATAAAATAACAAAAAAAACATTTATTTATTCGATTAACTTGTGTGTGTGTTTTCATAAAAAATAAAAGACAAGAAAATAAATCGCTTTTTTTGTTGTTGTTGTTTCTTAATAAATAAATCTTTAATTTGCTTAACCACAAAAATACAGATTATAAAAGCTGTAATTGAATAAGAGGGGCAGATAATAGAAAAATAACACACACACACACACACACACATAGCATAGAATGGTGTTTTGACTCTTATTTGGGTCTTAAGAAAACTTTTTTCTAAAACACGCAAAGTTTTGTTAAAATAAAAAAATACTTTTTTCATTGGAGACAACTTTAAGTCTCCCAAAAAAAAAGAAATAAATAATAAAAATATACAAATAGATTATTTTTATTATTTATAAGAATATTTATATTTAATATTTTTATTTAAAATTGGAAATAAATTCTTCTTCAAAAAACTGTTTCATTTTTCTTTAGTTAAAAGCCTTTTGCCTGAGTTACTTTATTCCTACAATAAATTCTTAAGTACTTTTGCTTGTTTTCTCTTTAACCACTCTCTCTCTCTTTCTCTTTATGTATTTTTTGCTCTTTCCATATCTATTTCCATTAGCCTTAAAACTTTTCTTATTTTCTTCAAACCAAAATAAATTGAAAATGACAACCACAACATGTTTAATCGCTTTATGACAACTTCAACAACACAAAAATAATCAATTTATGGCAATTAAGGCTGTTGTTGTTGCTGCTGTTGTTGTTAAACAAATAAAAGGATTAAATTAAAAATCCTTTAAATAAAAAAAATATTCTAAGCAAAAAGTACCACAGCCATAACTTAACCAGAAAAATTTTAACAACAACAAAATTCAAAATACAAAGAAAAATAAAAATAAGAAAAAAATAAACAAAAGTACTTTAGTTTAGGTCCTTTATCGCATTTAAAAATAACAAATAAAATTTAACAGCAGTAATAAGGGAAACTAATGGCTAAATGGCATTATAATATAGACAGTTGAATGACTTACTCCTCATCTTCTACTCAAAAAGTATTAAATTTAAAAATAAAATGCTTCAAAACTTGAACAAAAAGTACCAAACGGGATAAATAAAGGAAAATGCATTTTTTAGGTAAAATTTCTGTTTGAATATTTCATTCTTAATTTATAGAACTCTATCATATAACTAAAACTTTTACTTTAGAAAAAAAATTTTTTTTGAGTCTTTAAAGGACCAGAAAAGGTACCAAATAACAAATAAAATTTAACAGCAGCAATAATGGAAACTAATTGCTTAATGGCATTAAAATATAGACAGTTGCCTGACCTACTAGCGCAAAAAGTATTAAATTGAAAAATAAAATGCTTCTTAGCTTAAAAAAAGGTACCAAACGGGATAAATAAAGGAAAATTTTCTGGTAAAATTGTGTGTGAATATTTTCTTATTAATTTATAGAAAGTTATCATGTAACTAAAACTGTAACTTTAGAAAAAAAATTTTTTTTGAGACTTTAAAGGACTAGAAAAGGTACCAAATAACAAATAAAATTTAACGGCAGCAATAAGGGAAACTAATTGCTTAATGGCATTAAAATATAGACAGTTGCCTGACCTACTCCTCATCTTCTAGCCCAAAAAGTATTAAAGTTAAAAATAAAATGCTTCAAAACTTGAACAAAAAGTACCAAACGGGATAAATAAAGGAAAACTTAATATAGAAAAAAAGTACTTTTTCCTATATTAAGTGGCAACATTATAAGCTTTGCTCTGCCAATTTTCTTACAGCTGTTACTTATGAGGGTTATGTTAATAGCAAATACTTTTTACATGATCGCGTTGACTAATCTCAATATTGGTACTAAATTGTTTGTTTCTTTAAAGGAGCAGAAAAGGCACTAAATGGTATAATAAAAGAAAAAAAAGTAAATTAATTAAAGGTGGCATTTTTTTATATAACTTTAGACACAAAGTGACGTAAAATCATACCCAAATGAATAATAAAATGCTTCTTAGCTTGCAAAAAGGTACCAAACGGGATAAATAAGGGAAAATGAGTTTTCCAGTAAAATTTCTGTATGAATATTTCATTACTAATTTACAGAGCTTTATCATATAATTAAAATTTTAACTTTAGAAACATTTTTTTTTACTTTAAAAGACCAGAAAAGGTACCAAAAGGGATAAGTAAAAAAAAATTAATTAAATAAAGGTATATCACGTTTTTTGTGTAAATTTAGACACACTTTCCTTTAATTACTGAGTGTCAAGGATTATTAAAATAATTATCTAAGTGTTAAGGGGAAAAAGTACTTTTTCCTATATTAAGTGGCAACATTTTAAGCTTTGCTCTGCCAGTTTTCTTACAGCTGTTACTTATGAGGGTTAGGTAAATAGCAAATACCTTTTACATGATCGTGTTGACTAATCTCAAAATTCGTACTAAATTGTTTGTTTCTTTAAAGGACCAAAAAAGGTACTAAATGGTATAATAAAAGAAAAAAAATTAATTAAAGCTGACATTTTTTATATAACTTTAGACACAAAGTGACGTAAAATCATACCCAAATGAATAATAAAATGCTCTAAAGCTTGAAAAAAAGGTACCAAACGGGATAAATAAAGGAAAATGGATTTTTTAGGTAAAATTTCTGTGTGAATATTTCATTATTAATTTATAGAACTTTATCATATAACTAAAATTTTAACTTCAGAAAAATTTGTTTTCTTTAAAAGACCAGAAAAGGTACCAAAAGGGATAAATAAAAAAAATTAAATCAAATTAATTAAAGGTGACATTTTTTTATATGACTCTAGACACACTTTTCTTTAGTTACTGATTGTCAAGGGACATTAAAATAGTTATCTAAGTGTTAAGGGGAAAAAGTACAACATAAAAGTACTTTTTCCTATTAAGTGACGTTTTATGCTTTCCTCTGCCAATTTTCTTAAAAACTTTGATACAAGAACAGACATCCGTCAGCGTGAACGTGGTGGACATTTGCCAGATATCGTTTTTCATTCATAATTGCCGAACTTTTCTCTTCGTCACGGTAGTCGATGATTGGTGGAAAGTTTTTTGATGGAAAGTTTTCACGATTAAAAAACGTTAGTTTATCGAATATTTTTCCATAATAAATTTCTCACTGGCTTACTTCACGACTGCCAAATATGAACTGTAAAGACTAATGTTTATCAAAATAGCGGCAAAATGACAGTAGTATACCTTCCCAGCGAACACCCTGTACAATAAAAATATGAATTATTTTAATCTAAATTGTTTGTTTTATTTCGTTTTAGAAAATAAACTTTTTGTGGAAAAACCCTTTAGTTGTTGAAAATTGGGTTGCCAGATTAGACTAATTCCTAGCCTACCATGCCAGATGTTATATTTAAAGTATAATGTTAGTAGATTACTTTTCGATTAAAATAGATTTTTTGTAACTTTAAAAATTTCTTCTGTGTTTTATTACATTTTAAAGTTGTATACCTGTATAAAAAATACCCTTTAAAAGTTGACGATTTTTTTTATAAATTTATGCACAAAAATCCGTTAAAAATTTTATAATAAAAAATGATTTTCCTTTTTTATGACAAATATTAAAGTGAAAAAAATATAAATTTAAAACAACAACAAAAACAACAACAATCAGAAGTGAAGTAAGAAAAATGAAAACATGCCTTTTTACAAAAGGTCATATTGACAAACAGCAACAAAAACAAATTGCACAAAGTTCAATAAACATTAAAAAGGTGGGCCATAAGAGCCGTAAAACAATTAAAATCAAACAATTTTATTATTATTATTTTTTTTTTATATTTTCTTTGTGTTGCATTTATTTTTTTTTGTTTTTTGGAGCCACAGCTTAATAAATTTTAGCTCTTGTTATTAGTTGCTGCCTGGCCATAGTTACCTTGACACTTTAGATCATAAAAAAAGTACGCAAAAATTTTAATTAATTTCTTTTTGTTAAAAAAAAATAATTAAAACTTAATGAGGTTTAATATTAAAAAAGAAAATAATTAAATTAAATATTTTAAGCCTAAAGTATATATTTAAAATAAATGTGTATTTTTGAAAAAAAAAGACAATTGTAATGTTTAATGGCTTTACAAATTTATATGAAAATAATTTAATTAAAATAAAAATAAAATCAACACTAATTAAAATTGTAACTCATGAAATATTCAAAAACTTGTTTTAGTTTTTTTTTCTATGTTAAAACAATAAAAATAAAATAAATAAATTAAAGTGAATGAAAACAAAAGCGGGCATAAATGAAGTGAAATAATTATGGATGTAGAAAATACCTTTCCAGCATATTAATTAAATTAAAAAAAAATAAATAAAGGTTTGGCCTAGTTATTTAAAAAATAAATTAGTTTAAAGTACCGCAGCTATTGAAAAACACTACAGGTTTGTTTTTAATTTCCCCTTTCCGCCCTCCCTCAACATTTACATTGTTACATGAAGACGTATAATAAATATTAATTAAATTAACACACAAGGCGTATGATAAATATTGTTTAAATAGCATGTTTTAAATCAATTAAAAGTCACTCAAATCCAAGTCAATGAAATAAATAAATTAAATTATAAAAGACAATGATCTTAATACATTATAAAAGTACTTTGCGGTAATATAAAAATGCCTCATAACTTATTGTTTTTAAAACAGATTGACTAAAACAATTTTCAGCAAAACTAAAGTAGAAACTTTCTCACATATAATATAAAATATAAAAAGTACCAAAGAAATATAATTAAGATTTTAAACTGTGCTACAAAAACATATTGTAAAATACTTTTTTTTAATAAACACGTTTCTATATCCCAAAACTTCATAGGCCTCTTGAAAATTGTTGAAAATATGCAATAATTTTATTAAAATAATATATTTATTTTTAAAGGTACTTTTAAAAATTATAAAAAATAAGGTTACTTAAAAAGTTTATTTAAAAAAAAAACAAATAAAAAATTTTCAAAAATTTCCATTTAATAAAAATGGTACTTTTTGCAAAAAAGTACTTTTTAAAATATGTTACTTAATAACAAAGAATTTCTCAATTCTAAAATATTTAGGATTATATAAAGCAATGGTACTTTTATAAAAAAAGTGCCAAATAGTACTTTTTTAAATTACACTCAAATTTCAAAATAAAATTATAAAAAACATTACAAAATTTCTAAACTTAAGCTCGTAAAATGAGGAATAAATCTAATAACAATTTTCTTAAAAATGAAAGATTTTCCGTTTAAATTAATAATGGTACTTTTTGCTAAAAAGTATCTTTTAAATATATTACTTAGTTACAAAGAATTTCTTAATTCTAAAATATTTATTAATATATAAAGCAATGGTACTTTTTTAAAAAAATGCCAAATAGTACTTTTTTAAATTAGACTCAAATTTCAAAATAAAATTATAAAAAAAGCATTACAAAATTTCTAAATTTGCGCACAAAATTAAAACCACATTTGGTGTCAACCATCGCACAATGAGGAATAAATCTAATAAAAACTTCCCTTAAAATTATAGATTTTCCCTTTAAATTAATAATAGTAGTTTTTGCAAAAAAGTACCTTTTAAATTTATTACTTAATAACAAAGAATTTCTTAATTCTAAAATATTTATAATTATACAAAGAAAGGGTACTTTCATAAAAAATGCCAAATAGTACGTTTTTAAATTACACTCAAATTTCTAAATAAATTTACAAGAACATTTCTAAATTTAAGCATCGTAAAATGAGGAATAAATCGAATAAGAATTTCCTTTAAAATTATAGATTTTTCGTGTAAATGGTACTTTTTGCAAAAAAGTACCTTTTAAATTAATTTCTTAATTACAAAGAATTTCCTAATTCTAAAATATTTATAATTATATAAAGCAATGGTAATTTTATAAAAAAAGTGCCAAATAGTACTTTTTTAAATTATACTGAAAATACAAAATAAAATTATAAAACAAATTTCCAAAACTCTTAAATTTAAGCGCTAAACTAGGATCACTTTTGGGGTCAGACATCATAAAATGAGGCCTAAATCTCATAACAAATTTCTTTAAAATGATAGATTTTTTTAAAAATATTTCTTCTAAAAGGACTTTTTAAATTGGCTAAACAATATGCCTTTAAAAAACTTCTATAAAACCATATTTAATAATTGACATTAACGAAATTTTTTTTACTTGTTGTTGGCTAGTTAAAAAAAGTACCTTAAAAATAAAAAAGTACCTTTGAAATATTTCACTAATTTAATAAGAATTTCATAATTTTTAAATATTTATAAGTCAATAAAAAAATTTTAATTTTTTAAATAAGGGTAAAATGAGTACTTTTTTTTACTTAAGACTCAAAATTCCAATTAAAATTATTTTTTTGCATAGGGCCTTTTTAAAGTGGCTAAACAATATGCTTTCAAAAACTTCTACAAACATTAACAATTTTTTTTACTTTTTTTGGCTATTTAAAAAAGTATCTTGAAAGTAAAAAAGTACCTTTAAAATACTTCACTAATTTAGCAAGAATTTTAAAATTTTTAAACATTTATAAGTCTATAAAAAAATGTTAATTTTTTAAATAAGGGTAAAAATAGTACTTTCTTTACTTAGGACTCAAAATTCCAATTAAAATTTTTTTTTGCTTAGGGCCTTTTTAAAGTGGCTAAACAATATGCTTTCAAAAACTTCTACAAACATTAACAATTTTTTTTACTTTTTTTGCTATTTAAAAAAAGTACCTTGAAAGTAAAAAAAGTACCTTTAAAATACTTCACTAATTTAGCAAGAATTTTTAAATTTTTAAACATTCATAGGATAATAAAAAAATTTTTATTTTTTAAAAAAGGGTAAAAATAGTACTTTTTTACTTAAGACTTAAAATTCCAATTAAATTAAAGAAAAAGAAATATGCATAATTTTTAAATTTAAAAGCTAAATTATGACCAAATATTAAATTGCTTTAAAGAGATAGATTATTTTGCCAACAAATATTTCGCAAAGGGACTTTTTAAGCTAAATTTAGTAATATGAGTATAAAAAACTGCTAAAAATGCATATTTAGTAATAAATATTAACACAAAAAAATGTTGTGATATTACAAAAAAAAAAAGAAATACCGAAAAAAGTACCAAAAGAGTACCAAATTTTATCTCTTAATAAAAAAGGTTAAGAGAAAACATTTGTAAGAATTTAAGATAGTATCCTTAATTCCAACAAAACTGCCTGCTATGAGTTACTCCACATTTTAAGTTTGTGTCCCAAAAGTACAAAAAAAAATTTTTTTAGGACAAACTAAATTCAAAAGTTTTTTTTTAATTTAAAAAAAAATTTTAAATTTAAAAAAAAAATCATTTAACCAAAAATTTTTCTTGTGTTAATACCTAAAAAAAATGCAAAAAGTACCTTTTTAGTTTTTTTAAGAATACTATTTTAAAAAGGTCATTTAGTAATAGACATTCTTTTTTGACAACGTGTATGTTGTTAAAGTATACACATGAAAGTATACAAAACTACACAAAAGCACCAAATGTCAAGTTATAAAATTTTTAAAAAATACTTTTGCTGGAGAGCAATTTTTTTTTAAATTATTAAAAAATTTTTATTTTGTTTTAATTCTTAATATAATAATTAAATTTTTTGAAAACTTTTACATAATAGTTAAAAAAAGATCACCAAAAAGTACCAAATTTCAAACCCTGAGTAAAAAGTATTAAAGAAAGTTCTTTAAGAATTTAAGATAGTATCCTTATTTCCAACTAAACTCCCTGTTTATGATTTACTGCTGTCTTTAAGTTTATTAAAAGAAAAATTCCAAAAAGTACTAAAGGGATTTTCCCAAAAAAAAAAAAATAAATACAAAGGGGTTTCTTTGTTCCTTAACAAAGTTTTAATAACATGCATAATAAATAACAAAAATTGTTTTATTTATAACTAAATTAATTTTAATTTTAATTTTTTAATCACATATTGATGCACCCTCGTATTTATATTTTCAAAATGGTCTTAAATAATTTTATAATTAATACAATTAACTTTTGAAATATTTGTTGCCTGTTTTCATAAGATTAACGAAAATGGCATTTAAAATGATTTTACAACAACCAACGTTAAATTGGAAATAATTTTATAATATTTATTTTGTTGTATTTACAAAACCTGTTCGGTCCAATTTATCTTCTTCTCCCTCTCTCTTTCTCTCTCTTTTTTTTGCCTCTTTGCTATATTGCAGTTATTAAGTGAATAAAATTATAATGAATGGACATGTCAAACATGATGGAATATACAAAACGTAACGTATGCAACATATCACATTACCATCATGATACCAGACATGATGGCTAAAGGCAAAATTTAAATGTGTTGAACAACCAAAAACACTGCCGCTAGACAGCGCAAATACAATGTACAATAATACAATAACAAAAAAAAATGCACTTAAAAAAATTCTTTTATAAAAAGTTTGTGAAATGTTTGGACAGACAGTTGCTTTGCTGAAGTCTTCTATGTTCAGGCTTTTTCTAGTGAAAATGTCAACACATGATAAATTGATTTTAAGTTGCACAACATAATTTAAGAGGAAAAGATTTCAAGCTGTTGTACAGTTATTGTTGTTGTCTCTACTGTACTAAAGGGTTTTTTCATCAAGAAGTTTGTTTTCTAAAACAAAATGAAACCGAAAATTTAGGTTAAGATAAAATTTTTTATTGTACTGGGTGTCCGCCGGGAAGGTATACTATTTTATTTTGCCGTCATTTTGGTTAACATTAGTCTTGACAGTTCATAGTTGGCAGTCGTGAAGTAGAAACATGGCAAATTTATTATGCAAAAATATTCGATAAACCAACGAGTTTTAATCGTTAAAATATTTTATCAAAATCAATCATCGATTACTGTGACGATGAGAAAGTTACGCGTGTTACGACATTTATAAATGAAAAATGATATGTGGCAAGTGTCCACCACGTTCACACTGACAAATGTCGATTCTTTAGTCAACGTTTTTAAGCACTTTTTTTTGGCAAAATGGTCGTCCTATTCCGTTAATCACATCACGGTTTTTGAGTTTTAAGGCTGAAATGGATTTGATTGGCTCCACATAAACTCTGTCCTTAACATAGCCCTACAAAAAATTAAACCAGTAGTGTTATCACATGATCTGGCTGGCCACTTAACTGCTGATTATCGTGAAATAATGTGCTTGCGAAATTTATTTTACAATAAATTGTTCATTTCATGGACTATGTGACATGTGGTACTGTCCTATTGAAACCACATGTCAGTAATATTCACGTAAAAATTGGAATGTTAGTATCTTGCGATAGCGTGATCCACTGACCGTTATCGCATTTCCAGCTTCATCTTAAAAAAACAAGCACGTCTCCAGACCACATAGCGCTCAGTAGAGTGAGTGACACGTTGAGCGCTATGTGCTCTAGGATTTTCAGAAGCCCAAATGGGGTAATTTTACTGATTGTTATATCCTGACAAGTGAAAGTGGGCTTTGTCTGAAAAAAATGTTTTTTTCAGAAAAACCCTCCGGTTGCTTCCTGAATGAATTGAGCGAATCTACGGCAATGTGAATGACGTGATAAGATTTACATCTGCACCTGGCCGTGGGCCTTAATCAGATGGTGGATCATTACCACTGTGAATGAAAAACAATGCCATTCACGCTCTTGAAGGCCTTCAGATACGTATAACCTCCGATCACTCCTAGTAGCAATTTCGAAAGCCCGAAGTAGGCCGCAGCCTTCACTCCTTGCTGAATAGTTGGAGACTATCAGAACGTCCAGAACGTATGAAGCTTAATATAATTAAGAACACGACGGCATTCATACTCACTGGACCTGGAGCATTCATTGTGTTCATTGTGAATGATCCGACCCACAAACTCAAACGAGGGCCTCGAAACACACAGCCACCACTATACTCCCATATAGGGGCCAACCTTAATAATCAGTCAGAGAACAGCTAAATGCCTAAAGAGAAAAATAGCGGAACTCTGCGGGCCACTGATTCCCGTGGAAATATAGTGGATTGTCCAGTTGACTCCTACTAGCCTTGAAGGGGACTGAGCTCCCTTTTACCCCGCAAGACACCAGTCTAAGTGGCAGTTGTAGGATCCATAAAGACTATCATGTGTCCCCGGGGGGAACGGCAATGTGAATTGATATGATTTGATTTACATCCGCACCTGGCCATGAAGCCTTA
This sequence comes from Trichopoda pennipes, assembly GCA_030448955.1. Lineage (NCBI taxonomy): Eukaryota > Metazoa > Arthropoda > Insecta > Diptera > Tachinidae > Trichopoda > Trichopoda pennipes. The sequence continues at coordinate 995,820 of JASKUP010000056.1, read as the reverse complement.
ATCAGATGGTGGACCAAACCACTGCATAATTTGGAAGGTCATGCTCGTCCTAGGAAGCCAAAGCTATAATTCTATGCAACAGAACTTTCTAGCTGCAACTTAGATGATTCTAGAGCAGGGCTGCAAATCATCACTCCTTGCTTAAGAGTTGGAGACTTTCCAACTCCTGTTCAGAACACATGTCTAGCATGCTCACTGGATCTGGGAACATTTCACCAGGTAGGTGTTATTAAAGGTGAAATGATCCTGGCCACCATAGAACCATAGACTGATATGGGGCCGCGAAACCACAACCACCACGATACTGCCATATAGGGGCCAACCTCAATAATCAGTCAGAGAACAGCTAAATGCCTAAAGAGACAATTAGCGGAACTCTGCGAGCTCACTGATTCCCGTGGAAATAAAGTGGAGTTTCCAGTTGAACCCCTGTTGCCTTCAGGGGACTGGGCTCTCTTTTTCTCCAGTTGCACTGTGTCTAGATAGTGGAATTCTATAAAGACCATATTTATGTGCCTCCTGGGGGACGGCAATGTGAATGGTCGATAGGCTTCAATTCCTGAAGCAGCTGAACCTTGTAAGGCTTTAAAGTCAAACCCTGTAAGGCTTATCATAATCAAAATTCGCCATAACCTCAGCTGTGGTGAACGTCGAGTCAATTGACAAATTTGGATCTGCTTCAAACCGGTCGAATAAGTGCTGGTGTTCTCACATTTCGTAACGAGCCTGTCGACTCAAATTAAACGACCAAATTCTTAATAGCGATCTCAGAAGGACGATTATGTTGTCCGAAAATATTACGAATTTTTACGAAATTAAGGTGGATTTTTTTAAAGTAGATTTTAATTCTTTTAATGCGATTTTCTTTCGAAATTAATATCTTTGTAACAATTGCCAATGGCTCAACTACGAATATGTCAAGAAACTAAATGTCAAAACTATCATGTTGTTGGTGTTGCCACAATTAAAAAACAAACTAATTATTGGAAAAAAACCGATACAAATTGATTGCTGGGTCGATAATGCCGTACTTGAGGGATTTTATAAAATTTTTTAAATAATTTAAGTTTTTGCAGTCTATTGTTCTATTCGAAATATGCATTGTTCGGAACTTTGCAAGTCCTTTTGAATTTTTTCTCAATTTAAAATTCTCAATTAATTAATCTAAAGAAAATATTGACGGCGTAAACAAAAGTATTGAAAAAGATGCATCGTCGGTTGCGGAATTGTGTAGGCCTAAAGACCTCTTGGCCTGCGCAATTCTAAAATTCGAATGAAAATATCTTTGGAACAATTTAAATTTTTTATTTCTTAAAATTTTTAATTCTTTGAAAATAACCCAAGGTGGGCAAATTTGAGATTAGGAAGTAGATTATCTGTCAAATGATTAAAATGTTAAGCGTTGAGTTGTCATTCTGACATGACATTTGTTTAGTAAAAAGTTGGGACATTTTTAGCATGGAACGTTACATTCTTGAGCAAAGAATTTATATTCAATTTTTTTTTTATCAAAAAGGTGAACATTTCTCTTTATCACTAAGTGAAATTCGAGCAGCTTTTCCTCATAATCAGACTACTTCTCAGACCGCTTTGCATAATTCAATAAAAATAGACCAAAACAATACGCTGGTAGAGGCCGCAAAGATGTAAACATAGTCGTTGTATAGCAAAGTATTAAGAATGAGCCTGGAATATCCATACGGCGATGTTCGCAACAGTTGGGCATTAACAGAGTCACTTTGCGTAACATTTTGCATAAAGATTTCCATTTGCTCGCTTATAAAGCTCAACTCGTTCCAGAATTCAAGTCGACAGATCATAGGTTGCCTCGAATATTTGTGAATTCGCTGTGGGTGTTGAAAAAGCTGAATGCAAAAAAACGCATTTTTCAACAAAATCATCTTTAGTGATGACGAGGTTCATTTTCAATTAGGCGTTTATGTAACCCAACCAAATTCAGGGTCCCAAAATTTAAAAACTGTCCTCGAAAAATTATTTGATTCAAAGAAAGTGAACGTATTTTACGGTTAATATAGTCAGGCGACATCATCGGCCCTCGAAAATGAGAAAGACAACGCCGTCACCGAGAATTCTTTGCACTACGAAACAATATTAAACCATTTTTGGTGGCCACAGTTACCTAGTGTGGGCATTAGTTAGCCCACAGTTATTGCATAAGAAATTTTCGAATCGCGTAACTTCTCGATTTATCGATGTCAATTGGCCATCTCGTTCTGGTGATTAAAAGGCGCTTAAATATTTTTTCTGGGCCCATTTAAAAGAGCGGATTTATGTGAACAACCAATTAATAGAACTCACCATGAGCACAAAATTCTTTAAGAAAAGGCACTATTAACCAAGTCTAGTCTTGAAGGGGGGGACTGGGCTCCCTTTTACCACCATTGATACATGTATTAACGGTTAGATTCCGTCGAAACATACCAATGTGGCCTCGGGGGGGAAGTGTAAGCGATGTTGTGGTGTCTTGTTGATACAATTGCTCCTGTACTTCATGGTTGTTGAATTGATGATGGTTTTATAAAGGTCACGTTCTGACCGCCATTGTTTTTAAAGTAGTACGGACCAATGATTCCACAAGCCTATAAGTGGTGACCTTCGTAAAGCCATGATTATTGATTTTTTTGTTCATCAAATAAACAACAACAACACAATGCTGGAGCTGTGGTTTCAGCAAGATAGCGTCATATGTCACAGTTTCTGTCGCCATTAACTTATTGAAGCAAACATTTGGTATAGCTTCACGTTTCGGACCCGTGAATTGGCCACCAAGATCATGCGAATTAATGACGCTGGATTATTTTTATGGGGGGGAAGGTGTATTAAGTCGTTATTCTACACCGATAAGCCCGAAATGATTGACTACTTGGAGGACAATATTCGCCGCGTTACTCGTTGTGTGGCCATAAATTTAGGAAAAATATGTCGGAAAATATACCTCCAGGTTAGACTATATCCGAGTCTGCCGTAGAGGTCGATGACAGAAATGATATTTAAATTATAATACCAGCGGATTGGCTTTTAAATCGTCTGCATTTTATGTCACTTCAAAGTTCTGTACCTATAGAAAAAATACTCTCTATCGGTCTATATCTCTCTATCCATCAGAGATGGAAGTTTTAGTACCTTTACACTGAGAAAGTTACTAAGTTACCTTGGTGCATCAGCAATCCCTAAGTACTATTTAAAGTTGCCTGCTTACAGTGCCTTAAGCTTTTCAGATTTATGAAACAATTATATTTTTTTAAATTCCAACTTGCACCAATTTCATCATGCTCTGTCATGCTCTGGTTAAGCCCTTTTTCACTTCTTCGTTCAGCTGCTTCTTAGCACTTTTCCATATGCAGCTTAAAAATTTGATTATTGAATTGAGATGATGTGCGATAAAAAAAAATTCTTTGAGGACAGGATTTGATTCTTTTTTGTGTGAATTAAGGATACAAAATACTAAATATTTCAGGTAAAGTACTAAACAAAAAAATATTTTTCTTCACAACAACAAATATTTACATAAAATATTTGGAAAAATACATTTTTGCATACTAAAACCTCTTCCGAAGAATTAGAAAAAAAAGAGAAATAATATTTTGTTGATATTTTTCTTATTTTAAATACTTTTCGTGCAAACAAAAATCCAGTACATTTTCAATATGACACACCTTGCAGTAAAATATGAAATGAAAGAGGAAAAAGGAATGAAAAATGATAGAAGTAATCCAAAAGCTGTAGCAGAATTGCATAAATAACCCAGCATAAACGTAATATACAATTCCTATGAATAACATTTTGTCCTGATAGTCAATACAAAATATCAGGGGAAGGTTGGCCTAGAAGCTTAATAGTACTTTTAATAAATAAAGTACTCAAAAGTACTTTTTCTTAAAAGCGAAGTAATATCTACATTTTTAAAAAATCATTTTTGTTTGGAATAGCTAAATTTTTGGAACAAGTAAATTTTTCAAAAAGTTATTTTTACCATTTAATAAGGTTTTAAAATTAAAAAAAAAATATTTTATTGGTACTTTTTAAAATTTCAAAAAGTACTTTTTTCTTAAAATCGACATAATATCTAAATTTTTGGAAGAAGCAAATATTTCAAAAAGCACTTTTAACCATTTAGTCAGATTTTAAAAAATTTTCTCATAAAAGTATTCCATTGGTACTTTTTAAAATTTCAAAAGGTATTTTATCTTAAAATTATTTTATCTATTAATTATTTAATAAGATTTTGAAAATTGAAAAAAAAAATATTTTATTGGTACTTTTTAAAATTTCAGAAAGTACTTTTTCTTAAAATCGACGTCATATCTGTAATTTTAGAAAAGCGTTTTTATTTGGAATAGCTAAATTTTAGGATGAACCAAATTTTTCGAATAGTACTTTTGACCTTATAATAAAAAAAATTTTTAATAAAGTATTTGATTGGTATTTAATAATATCGAAAAGTACTTTTTCTTAAAATCGACGTAATATCTATAATTTAGATAACTTAAACAGCTAAATTTTTGGAAGAAGAAAATTTTTCAAAAAGTATTTTTAACCATTTAATAAAATTTTGAAAATTTTCATAAAAAAATATATTTTATTGGTACTTTTTAAAATTTCAAAAATTACTTTATCTTAAATCGACGTAATATCTCTAATTTTAGAAAAGCTTTATTGTTTTGTATAGCTAAATTTTCGAAATAAGCAAGTTTTTCGAAAAGTACTTTTAGTACTTTAATACTTTAAAAAATTAAAAAAAAAAGTATTTGATTGGTATTTAATAATATCAAAAAGTACTTTTTCTTAAAATCAACGTAATATCTATAATTAGAAAAGCTAAACAGCTAAATTTTTGGAAGAAGCAAATATTTCAAAAATTACTTTTAACCAATTGATTTTGAAAATTAAAAAAAAAATATTTTATTGGTACTTTTTAAAATTTCAAAAAGTACTTTTTTTTTAAATGAAAGTAACATCTATTATTTTAGAAAAGCTTTTTTATTTCGGAACCAGCAAATTTTTGGATGAAACAAATTTTTCAAGAAGTACTTTTAACCATTTATTCAGATTTTGAAAGTTTTTCCCAAAAAGAAGTATTTTTTGGTACTTTTTTTTAGTACGTGCAAGAAAGGATTTTCTTAAATTTTATTAAATTTTGTTAAATAGTTGCTTATATTTTAAATAGTTTTTTTTCATTTACGTACAAAAAAAGTCCTTTTATAAAAAATGCCAGAATATTTATTTTTAACGTATTTTAGATAATATTAAGAAGTAGTACTAAATGCTTAAAACTTTACACATATCTGACCTTAAAGTAATTCTAAAATTTAGTTTGAATCATTTAATTTGATTTTTAAATATTTACTTTAAAAAGTACTTTTCAAAACCTACCAAACAAGTTGATTTACTAAAAACTGCCTTAAAATACCTCAAAATCACTTGTAAAAAAGTTTTTTAAATAATTCAATTTTATTTCCATATTTTTTTACAAAGGGGCAATATGTTTTAAGTTAATGTTGGAAAAAGTACCAGACAAGAATTTTTTAACATTAAAAAAATTTTTTTTTAATATATGTTATGAATATATGTTATTAACAATGTCTTTTACTTGAAATTTACTTTTTGAAATGTGTGTCAAAAAAGTACTTTTGTGTTTGTGTGGTACATTTTTGCTTAGAAAAAGTAACACAAAAGTACTTTCTCAATGTAATAATATAATAAAGGCATGTAAGAGAGTTATTTATACATAAAAATTACTTTTTAAAACGTACTGAAATAGAAAATTTTCTAAAATTTTTCTTAAAATACTCCAAAATGGCTTTTTTAAGTTTTTAGACAATTAAATTTTATTTTTATATACGCTTTTGGAAGTACCAAATGGTTTTGGTTAATATGAGAATAGACATCTTTTAAATCGAGTTCAATTTTAATACATGCTATTAAAAAATGTTTTTCATTTCAAAGGTACTTTTTGTAATATGTACCCAAAAAGTGGTTTTGTGTTTTTTTTGCCAGATTTTAGCTTAAAATTAGAAAAATTAATACAAAAGTACTCTCTTAATTTAAAGTACTTTTTTAAAAAAGTACCAAAAAGTAATATTTCTTTAAATGGTTTTATTATAATTTAATTTTGTTTTTCGATTTTTTATTTAATTGTTTTTTTTTCAAAGGTACTTTTTGTAATATGTACCCAAAAAGTAGTTTTGTGTTTTTTTTTTTGGTACCATTTAACTTAAAACTACAAAAAGTAACACAAAAGTACTCTATTAATGAAGCTGATATTAAATAAATGTATGTAAGATTAACTCTTTTTTTAAAGTACTTTTTTAAAAAAGTACCAACAAATAATATTTCTTTAAATGATTTTATTATGGTTTAATTTTGTTTTTAAATTTTAATTTAATTGTTTTTTATTTAAATTTTGAGTTTTTTTTTGGTACATTTTAGCTTTGAGTTTTTTTTGGTACATTTTAGCTTAAAACTAGACAAAGTAATACAAAAGTACTTTGTTAATTAAGCTGATATTAAATAAATATATGCAATAGTACCTCTTTTTTAAAGTACTTTTTTAAAAAAGTACAAAAACAGTAATATTTATATATATAATATGTATATATAACACAAAAGTACTCTATAAATTAAGGTGAATGTAAAGAAATGTATGTGAGATAACTGTTTTTTTAAAGTACTTTTTTTAAAAAGTACCAAAAATTAATGTTTCTAAAAATGGTTACAATTTAATTTTGTTTTTCGATTTAATTGTTGTTTTTTTTCAAAGGTACTTTTTGTAAATTGCACCCAAAAAGTAATTTTGTGTTTTTTTTGGTACATTTTAGCTTAAAGCTAAAAGTTATACAAAAGTACTCTGTTAATTAAGCTGATATTAAATAAATATATGCAAGAGTAAGTCTTTTTTAAAGTACTTTTTTTAAAAAAGTACAAAAAAGTAATATTTATATATATAATATGTATATATAACACAAAAGTACTCTATAAATTAAGGTGATTGTAAATAAATGTATGTGAGATTAACTGTTTGTTTAAAGTACTTTTTACCAAAAAGGTAGTATTTCTTAAAATGGGTGTATTATAATTTAATTTTGTTTTTTGATTTAATTGTTTGTTTTTTTAAAAGGTACTTTTTGTAAAATTACCCAAAAATTAAATTTGGTTTTTTTTTTGGTACATTTTAGCCTAAAAGTAGATAAATTAATATAAAAGTACTCTCTGGTACTTTTTTAAAAAAGTACCAAAAATTAATATTTCTTAAAATTGCTTTATTAGGATTTAATTTGCCTATTTTTATAGTATTTTATTTTGTAATAAAATTAAAATTTTATTTACTTAAATTTATTTTTTAATTTAATTTATAATTTTGTTTATATTTTTCTAAAAGTACTAAAAAGTACTTTTACTATAAAAATTGAAGATATGATTTTTGTAGTCAACTTTTTGTTACAGAATTAGAAGTCCTCTAAACTGTTTGAATACTTCCCCGATTTTTAAAAAAAAAACCTTTTTTTTAACATGAATTATTGTCAGTGTTGCATACCAATGCACACTGCTGTAGCTGTAAGATACAAACGCATAGTTATTGCTTTTTGTTATTATTAATAATCTTTTATTTTCTATTTCACAAACAACCACTGGGGCAAGAAAAGGGTTTAAGCTAAAAAAATAGAAAAAAAAAACACTGAAAAGAAGACAAGGTATTAAGGATATTTTCTATTTTACATGTCCTGTCACATTATATGCATGTGTGTAACATATAAGTAACATGAAACATTCACAGATTCTTTTTTTTACACTTTTTCATATTCTTTATTATTTTCTAGTTGCTTTTTTTTTGTTTTTGCTCTTCACTTTTTAGCAATATTTTTTCAACATTGTTGTATGATTATCATGATGTCACTTAAGGTATCTAGTTTTGCAGTAAATACCAAAACACAAATATAAATGGAGTAAAAAAACCAAAAACCAAAAAAACAAAATGCAACTTTCTTGTAGTAAAGAAATGATGCTGTTTTTTTTTGCTTGCCTTAACCGGAAAATAATAAATAAACAAAACGGTACAGAAAGTCTTTTACATGGAAATAAAAAAAAATGAAAAAGAAAAACATTGTAAATAATGAAACCTTAACCGACTTAAACATGCAATGAAAAGTAATATGAGACATCCTACTCTGCAGTTCATACAAAAACAAAAAAAACATGAGTTAAACCATTTCTTTATATATTTTTGTTAAGCCGTGCGTTTGCTTGTATGGATATGAGCATCAGCATGAAGAGTAACTAACTGTGAGTGTGTGTGTATGTAAAAGTGTTAAATATGATCCGTTTTGTTTGTTATTATTATTTTTGTGTTTTTTTTTGTGTACAAACACAAGCTGCTGCACTTGTTTAACTAACTTTCTCTTTTCCTCTATTGCTCTCTTGCTCATCCTCATCTTGCTCACCTTCTCTCTAACTGTGAAATTCAAAACACTTTGCATTTCTAAACAGTTTTGTGTTCAATGTGTTCCTACACAAACTCTTGTTTTTTGCTTTTACTTTTGTTGTTGTTGTTGTTAACATCCGGTGTGTGTTAACACTCTTTCCTATACATGTAGCAAAAGTCTTATTAGTAACATGCAAAAGTCTTTTTTACTCAACATGTTTGTTTGCTGGTTTGTTGTTGTGTTTTTTTAAATGGCAAATATAATCTAAAGCAAACGTCTCTCGAGCATGCTTGTTCTTGTAACACGTATAATGAATGCTTCAAGATTTGACAAAAAATAAAGTTTATTTTTATGCAAAAACAAAAACACAAAAACAAAAAATAAAAGAAAATAAAATATCATGCAAATGCTATAATGATTTCGACAATGTTTAGTAAGTTGTTTTTGTAGTTGTTACTACTGCTGTTGCCTGTGATTTAAAATAATCAGAAATTTGAAATGAAAAAACAAAAAAAAAAAATACCACACAAGAAATAACAAGTCAGAGAGATATTAATTTTGTGTTTTTCTTTTCGATTGAAAGAGTTGACAAATTGTAACAAAATAGTACACAGCCTGTTGTCAAATAACATGTTATCATTTGAAATTTATCTGTTAGGAAATTCAATGAAATGAAAAACAAACACATTAAAAAAAGGGTTTTTTTAAAAATGTGTCTGCCTTTTTTTCATTTCCGCGTTAGCAAATAAAACAAATTAACAACACTTAATACAGGGTGTTTCTTCTTAAAGACCTTAAAAATTTTAAATTGTTAAAAATAAAACAAAAAGTAAATTTTGTTCTTGTAATTTAACCCATAAATGGCTTAGATGTTTACAGCTTATTTATTAAACCTTAAATTGCTTTTTAATTTAATTATGACCCGCCTTAAATTTTCTTTGCTTTTTCAATTATGCCCAATTTATTTACTGTGGCAATCATAGAATTTTCAGTTCTTTAAGAAAAAAAAAATTTAAAAATCAAAATTAAAATATGGCCCGCCTGAAATTTTTTTTTTATTTATCAATTAAGCCAATTTTTTTTGTGGGGGTTTTACAGATTTTACAGTTCTTCAAAAAAGGAGAAAAACTTAAATATTTTAAATTACCTAAAATATGGCCCGCCTAAAATTTTCTTTAATTTTTTCATTATGCCAATTTTTATTTTTATTGTGGGCATTACAGATCCTTCAGTTCTTTTAGAGAAAAATAGAAAAATTAAAAGATTTTAATATACTTAAATTTATGGCCCGCCTGCAATTTTCTTGAATGTTTAAATTATGTCAAATTTTATTTTGCAATGCGAATTACAGCTTTTTCAGTTCTTTAAGAAAAAAATTAAAAAATGAAAATAGTTTCATTTACTTCGTATATGGCCCGCCTCAATTTTTCTTTGCTTTTTCAATTATGCCCAATTTTTTCACTGTAGCAATTATAGATTTTTCAGTTCTTCAAGAAAATTTAAATTGAAAAATCAAAATTATAATATGGCCCGCCTGAAATCTTTTTTAATTTATCAATTATGTCAATTTTTTTACTGAGGGGAATACAGATTTTTCAGTTCTTCAAAAAATAGTAAAATGTAAATATTTTAATATACCTAAATATGGCCCGCCTGAAATTTTTGTTTAATTTTTTCATTATGCCAACTTTTTTTTTTTATAGTAGGACTTACAGATCTTTCAGTTCTTCAAAAAAAAAAAAAAATTAAAATCTAAATATTTTAACACACCTAAAATATGGCCCGCCAGAAATTTTCCTTAATTTTTCAATTATGTATGTCAAATTTTTTTTTTTACCATGGAAATGACCGATTTTTTAGTTCATTAAGAAAAAAATAGAAAAATCAAACATTTAATTTATTTAAAATATGGCCCGCCACAAAGTTTTTTTTTAAATTTTTCAATTATGCCAAATTTTGTTATGAATTAAAGGTTTTTCAATTCTTTAGGCAAAAAGTAGAAAACTCAAACATTTTGATATGTAAAATTTTTTTACCATAAAAATGACCGATTTTTTAGTTCTTTAAGAAAAAAATAAAAAAAAGAATAAAATAATTTCATATACTTCCAATATGGCCCGCCTGAAATTTTCTTAAATGTTTCAATTTTTTTTTGCTATGGAAATTACAGATTTTTCTGTTCTTTAAGAAAAAAATATAAACATTAAAACATTTTAACATACCTAAAAATATGGCCCGCCTGAAATTTTTTTTATTTATCAATTATCCCATTTTTTTGTGGGGGTTTTAAAGGTTTTACAGTTCTTCAAAAAAGGAGTAAAACTTTAATATTTTGACATACCTAAAATATGGCCCCCTAGAAATGTTCTTTAACTTTATCAATTGTGCCAATTTTTTTTACTGTGGAGATTACAGATTTTTCAGTGCTTCAAAAAATATTAAAACTTAAATATTTTAATATACCTAACTATGGCCCGCCTTAAATTTTCTTTAATTTTTTTCATTATGCCAATTTTTTTTATAGTCACAACTACAGATCTATCAGTTCTTTAAGAAAAATTAGAACATTTTAATATAATTAAATTTATGGCCCGCCTGAAATTTTCTTACATGTTCCAATTATACCATTTTTTTCTATGGGAATTACAGATTTTTTAATTCTTTAAGCAAAAAGTAGACAAATTTTAATAGGATTAAAATATGGCCCGCCTAAAATTTTCCTTAATTTTTCAATTATGTCAAATTTTTTTACCATGGAGATGACCGATGTTTTAGTTCTTTAAGAAAAAAATAAAAAAATTTAATTAATTTCATATACTTCCAATACGGCCCGCCTGAAATTTTCTTACATGTTTCAATTATACCATTTTTTTATATGGGAATTACAGGTTTTTTAATTCTTTAAGCAAAAAGTAGAAAAATTCAAACATTTTAATAGGTTTAAAATATGGCCCGCCTGAAATTTTCCTTGATTTTTAATTATGTCAAATTTGTTTACTATGGAAATGACCGATCTTTCAGTTCTTTAAGCAAAAAATAGAAAAATTAAAACATTTTAATAGGCTCAAAATATGGCCCGCCTGAAATTTTCCTTGATTTTTAATTATGCCAAATTTTTTTACTATGGAAATTAGAGATTTCTTAGTTCTATAAAAAAAAATTAAAACATTTTAATATACTTAAAATATGGGCCGCCTGAAATTTTCTTACATGTTTCAATTATACCATTTTTTTCTATGGGAATTACATGTTTTTTAATTCTTTAAGCAAAAAGTAGAAAAATTAAAACAATTTAATATACTTAAAAAATGGCCCGCCTTAATTTTATTTAATTTCTCAATTATGCCCAATTGTTTTATTATGAATAACAGATGGAATTAAAGGTTTTTCAGTTCTTTAAGAAAAAAATAGAAAAATCAAATATTTTAACATACCTAAATATGGCCCGGCTCAAATTTTTTTTTAATTTGTCAATTATGCCAAATTTTTTTACTATAAATTACAGATGGAATTACTGATTATTCAATTCTTTAAGCAAAAAGTAGAAAAATCAAATATTTTAACACAGCTAAAATATGGCCCGCCACAAATTTTCTTTATTTTTTCGATTTTGCATATTTTTTTTGTACTGTACGGATTACAGATTTTAACGCTCTTTAAAACAAAAGGGAAAATCAAATATTTTGAGATACTTCAAATATGGCCCGCCTGAAATTTTCTTTAATTTTGCAATTATATTTTTTTGGACAACTTTGGCATTCTTGATGGCAATGTAAAGTAGACATTTGGGAATTATTAATGGGATAAGATATCGGGCAAACGTCCACCTTTAGCACGTCTGCAGATGTCAGCCCTTAGTCACAAAATTTTGAAGGTTATCTTTTAATGCAACGTAGAATTTCAGATTTTAGATTGCCAGTTGTTTGTGGGTAAGCGCGGACTTTAAAATGGTACTGGAGAAAGTATTTGACGCGGGATGACGTAAAATCATACCCAATTAGATCAAACCCCGTCGGCCAAACCACGCACATATCAGAAAGTATTTCAGTTGCATTTAATCACAAAACGGAGCGGCCAATTGACTTCGCCAAATGGAAAAATTAGAAGACCAAGAAATTGCTCATGCAATAACTAAATTGTTTGGGTGGCTGTGTGACTTGTGGCACGGTCTTGCTGAAACCAAAGAAAACTGGTTTTGTGGTTTGGTACCGCAAAGAATTAACGGTGACGTCATTTCCTTAATCATTTTCCAAAAAATACGGGCAGATGAAACCGCCTGACCACTTTTTTGAAATTAAAGTTTTATCCGATGATTGTTTGTGAGCACCATGAGTGATAATTTTGCTTGTTTACGTAACTGCCTAATTGAAAAGGATCCTCATCGCTAAAGATGTTTTTGTTGCGAAATGCGTTCCGTTTTGCAAAAAACTAATTCACAAAAGTTCGACGCAAACAACAGTCTTTAGGCTTTAATTTCTTTAAATGAATTGAACTTTATGAGCGTTTAGATGATATTCTTTATGCAAAATTTTGCGGAAAGTACCTCTCTAGTGATGGCCAATTATTGTGAACATTGACGAGTTGATGTTTCAGGCTTGTTCTCAACACTTTGCATCACTATTGTTTTGGTCTGTTTGTCAGCGACAATACCAAGATCTTCGAATTTTGTGATTAAATTGGGTACCGCGGTCTCAGAAGGAGTCTGATTACGAGGAAAAGTTCATTGAAATTTACGAAGTGATACAGTGAAATATTCACTATTTTTTACAATTAAACTTTTTTGCTCAAGAGTGTAAGCGTTCTATGCTTAAAATTTTCCCATATTTTAGTAAATAAATTTCAAAAGATGACAGCTTTATTTTTGATATTTAATCATTTGACAGGCCGTTTATTTCCTAACCTCAAGTTTGACCACCCTGTATTTGGGGCTGATTTTAAAAGCAATTTTAGATAATTTGATGGTGCTGCTCAAGACTCAATTGATTTGTGACTATTTTCCCTTAGTAAAGTGATCACAAATTACAAAAGTGAGCACAATATTATAGTTTATCTGAGCGCTAAAACTGTCATAAGTTCTATCGGGCTTAAAAAGTACCATTTTCAAACAAACATCAAGTCAATATTTTAAAATATTTTTTTGTTTGTTCAAAAGCTGCATCATAAATTAATTAATTAACATTTAAATCAAAGTTGCCATAGGCATCCGTTGCTTAAGAATGTCATTGTTATGTTAAATAACCACTGTTGTCCAACTTATGAAATTCTAAGCACAGAGACAGACATTCATTCATTGACAATAGACATTTTTTTCTTTATTATTCTGCCATGTTTTTGTTATCATCAAAGCAGAAAGTCCTCTGGGTGACTTGTTACTTTTATCTGGTAACAACAACAATAACAACAACAACAATAGCAATCCTGCAGCTGCTATTTTTTTTATTAAACTACAAAGAAATAGTTCAAGGAATTTCTCTTTTGATTTTGCATTTACAATTGTTGTTTCAGTTTTACTTTTGCTGGTTGTTTTCTAAAGCAACAACATTTAATAAAAGACATGTTTAATCTTGTTCTAATTCTTAAGAAATATTTCTTAAAGAAAGTGTAAAAGAATTTATTTTGGAAAAGAAGAAAGACAGAAAAATTATGTCATGTTTCCGGTACTTTAAGTTGACAACATTATATTCAAACGGCGGCCATTTTACTAGCCGCCAGCATAAATAGATTGACGCCTGAAATTCACGTTGTGTAAATTTAGTTTGAAAATCATGGTTCTGTTTGAAATATGTATCGCGCACTCCGTCCATTTTAAGGTCAACATAATCAACTTCGATTAACTACAGAACGTCTTCACCATTTTCACTTTAAGTGATAATACGGCGGCGTACAGTGCATACAGCAGAAATCATTGCTACTGTACAACACAGCATAAAGGAAGACCCGGAACTCCCTATCCGCCATCGTGCACATGAATTGGAAATGATGCATCCACTTTGTGGAAAATTTTGCAGAAAGATCTTGGTTTCCGTGGTTACAAAATCCAACAAGAATAGAAGCCACACGATCAATGGACCCAAAAAAAAAAAATCCGTTGGATCCGATTTCACGAGAATTTTGCTGAAGCTCATCTTCGTTTGAACAGTCAGAAAAACTGGCTGTTTGTTGTGCTCTATGAGTTATCGGTTGGTACTTCGCTAAAACCGATGCTGGTTAAAATGGCACAGGCCATGATAACTGCTATAGAGTCATGATTATTAAGTTTTTCGTTCATTAAGACAGCGCAATATGTCACACAGCTCATATCACAATTGATTGATTGAAAAATATCTTGGGTAATCGTATAGTTTTGAACCCGTGAATTGGCCTCCAAGTTTGTGGGATTTAACGCCGGAATACTATTCTCTGTGGGAATTTGTAAAGTCGTTAATCTGTGTAAATAAGCCGGAAACCAGGTAAAACTAAGAGCACTATGTATGGCTATTACTCACACCGCGATGGGTTGGGATTTTAGTAGGGCCCTCGAGGACGTTAAGACTTTCACTAGATTAGGCGTTTTTTGGCCGATGGACATTTGATAAGTGGAGAAAAGGATGTTAATGTAGTTGCCCTCTACGCAAGCACCCGTGATTTTGGTTGCCTCCCGTTGCTGGTCTTCTACATCATCTGCTGTTTGTGCTATTTTAATCACAATCTGTATATTTCATCACAAATTATATTTTTATCACAAAAAAATGTATTTTATTACAGAATATATTAAAAAAAATATGTGTTAATTACAATCTATATAAAGTTTTTATCACAAAAAATATATTTTTATAACAATGTATTATAGAAAAGTTTTTAAAATAAAATATATTTTTATCACAATCTATCAAATCACAAAAAAAATGTCTTTTATTACAGAGTATATTTAAAACAATATATGTTCTAATTACAATATATATAGTTTTTTATCACAAAAATATATTTTTATCACAATAAATATTTTCAACACAAAATATATTTCTATTATTGAATATATTTTGCAAACAAAACATATTTTTATCACAAATAATTTTTTTATCACAATCTATATATTTTTTTATCACAAAATACATATTTTTTATTACAATATATATTTTTAACACAAAATACATTTTTATTATAGAATATATATTTGAACAAAATCACAAATTATATAGTTATCACAATATATATTTTCATCACAAAGTGCGTTTTTATTACAAAATTTGTTTCTATTACAGAAAATATTATTATATAAATATATTATTATCTCAAAATATATTGTTATTACAATCTTTATTTTTTCGTCACAATTTGTATTTTTATCACAAACATAATGTATTCTATTACATAGTATATTAAAAAAAATTATGTTTTAATTACAATCTATCACAAAAAAATAAACAAAATATATTTTAATCACAATTTATGTTTTTTTTATCCCAAATTATATTTTTATCACAATATTTATTTTCATCACAATATATATTTTTATCACAAAATATATTTTTATCACAAAATATATTTTTTATTACATAATATATTTTTATCACAAAATATATTTTTATCACAAAATATATTTTTATCACAAAATGTATTTTTATCACAAAATATAATTTTATCACAAAATATATTTTTATCACAAAATATATTTTTAACACAAAATTCTGGGTGCCACAGGTGTCAGGTGCCCGTGGGACTTTGGCGTGAGCGTTTGGAGATCTTTGTGATTTAAGCCTAAATGGCAGAGGCGTTGACATATGCATTGTTTTCACTGGGTGTTAAGAGAATCGTGGGGTAAAGTCATCGTGGCAGGCGCCTACAATAATATTGAACACACTTGCTACCTATTTATCTGTTTGGATGGACGGTGTATTTGTTTATTTTGTTTTGGAGATAATTTTGGATTACGTTGTTTATGATAGAAGAACTTTTTATGTGCAGTGTATCCAGTGAGCAAACCGCTGGGATATGTTACCTTTCAAAACACACCCTTAATAAATATTTCATAAGAGCAAAGACAGTTCGAGCAATGAAAGAAATAGAGAAAATAATTTTAAATTAAAGAAAAGCTCTTCAACAAAAGTCTGTTGAAAAACTTAATTATCAAAAAAGCTTTTTTAAAGCCTAGACATTGTTGAAATCAATTAAGAAAAGCTTGACGAACGAACATTAAGTTGCATTTTGAAACTTAACTTAAGAAGTCAACTTTGCTATTTAGAAGCTTTTTAAATATCACACAATGTCAAATGTGACATTTGTAGCACATTTGCCTTTCGTCTCTTCTTTCCTAATGATTTGTGTGACAATTTGTTTGTTTTATATTAAAATGCCTTCAGCAACATTTTGTAACATATTTTTCATTGTCCTTAGAATTTAGCTGAACATGTTTTCTAATTTGTTTCCTTCAACCTCAAGAAATACATGCAAGAATGTTGGAGAAAGTGTTACATGTCATTGTGTATGTAATTCATGACATATTGCTTAATGCAAGTAAAAATGTAACATTGACAAGTGTAAAATATTAATGATACAATTTTATTTTACACGCAACAAAATGTATGATTGCAACAAACAATTTTTTTGTTGCTTGAATCTGAAGTTTCTTTAAAAGTGAGTGAATGAAAAGCTTTAGTAAATTAATTCCAAATTTTAGGTTAAGTTTGAAACGAATTTTTAAAACCTTTTTAATGGTTTACCAAAGATCACTTCAATGAAACGGTTAATTTGCGGACACGTATAACGCTTCGATTCAGTTTTTACTTTGAGTTCACTTTCATTTTTTACTTAGAGAAGTTCAACTAAATTCCACTTCATTTCTGTTATCGAAATGAATTCATTACTGTTGTGCAATGAAATAAAATTTTTCCTTTTCAAACATAAAACAAAAAAAATAATTTTTCTTCATCTTTTAATCCCCAAACGAAATGTTACAAAAAACGAAGCCATCTGGTGGTGAAACGGAGTTCGCCGGGTTTGCTAGTGTATATTTATTTATTTTTTTTTTTTGATTTTTTTTACAATTTATTTTATATTTTTGAAAAACTTTAAAGAAAAATATTTTTAAACGCAACAATGTATCAGATTTATTTTAAATAAATCAAATTCTTTAATTATTATTTTATTTAATGGCCAGTTAAAAAAGAAAAAAAATTAAATTTGCAACTACAACGTTTGATTAAACAACTATTTAACTTATTTTAATTGTTTATTTATTCTAAAAATTATTTTACAACATTATAAATAAAATTGTTGCTGTTGTAATTGTTCGATTTAAAAATTGTGCTTTAACGATTTGTTTTCCATGTCTGTTAATTTTTATCGATTTTTTTTTTATTATTATTTTTATTTTTATTAGCTGCCAGCCAAATTTTGTTTAGATTATTTGAAATTTATACAAGAAGAAGAAGAAGAAGAGAAAAAAAAATTTTTTTTAAAATTTAAAACACTAAAAACAACAAAAAAAACAATATTTTGAACACTCATTAAAGCAAATTTGGATTATAACAATAATTATTTGCTTCAGTTGTTTATAAAGAACTTAATTTGTTATTTTTCTTAAACAGAAATAATTGAGATGTCGATAAATAATTTATAACACTGAAATCACATGAGTCAAAAAAAAGCAAAAAGAACAAAAATAGGGAAATGTACACCGTGAGAATGATGCACACATTTGTGCATTGAATTTGAAATAATGTACCGTTATTATTAAATTTCTAGAAATGCCTAAAATTTAGAATCCACACTTTCTATTCTATTTCATTAGTTAGCTTATTTGGGGGCTTTCCATATTCGTCCTCTTTGCGTTATTACGTGATAAGATTTACAACTGCACCTGGCCGTGGGCCTTAGCTACTCCTTGCTGAAGAGCTGGAGACTATCCAACTCCTGGTCCAGAACACATGACTAGCATGCTCACTGGATCCGGATCATTCACCCGTTGGTGTTATTAAAGGCGAGATGATCCTGGCCCCCATAATCAAGCTCATGCGAGGGGCGCAAAACCACAATCACCACGATACTTCCGAAGGGCCAACCTCAATAATCAGTCAGTCAGTCTTTGCGTAATTACGTGATAAGATTTATATCTGCGCCTGGCAATGAGCCTTAATCAGATGGTGGTCATACCACTGTGAGTGAAAAGCAGCGCCACTCACGCCCTAGGAGGCCGAAGTCTAACTCTAGCAACAGGTCCTTCCTAGTAGCAATTTCAATGATTCCAGAGCAGGGCTGCAAACCACTACTCCTTGCTGAAGAGCTGGAGACTATCCAACTCCTGTCCAGAACACATATCTAGCATGCTCACTGGATCTAAGATCATTTCACCAGGTGGGTGTTATTAAAAGTAAAATGATCCTGGCCACCATATTAAACTGACCTGTTATGGGGCCGCGAAACCACAACCACCGCGATACTCCCAACAGCGCCAACCTCAATAATCAGCCAGAAAACAGCTAAATATCTAAAAAGACAAATAGCGGAAGTCTGCGAGCTCACTGATTCCCGTGGAAATAACGTGGAGTTTCCAGTTGTACCCCTGCTGACTTCAGGGGACTGGGCTCCCTTATACCCCCAGTTGCACAGTTTTAGATAGTCGAGCGTTCTATAAAGACAATAAATGTGCCCCCGGGGGGGAGTCTTTGCGTTGTGTATGATTTTTAGGAAAATGATAGTGATGCAGAAAGCGGGCAGGCCCTGGAATGATTATTAAGAGGAGCTAGGTAAGCACTCACCGCCAGCTGTGTATTCTCCATCACCTGCTGGCCACCATAATAGGGAGAGATCGCAAATGCCCTAAGTCGCAAGTTGTGTATAAAATGAGAAAGCCACACAAGCTGAAAGATTCTTTTGACCTAATGGCCATTCTGATGACCGTTCACGTTGGAAGCCTCAGTAGATTCCTAGTATGGTTCTGAACTCGAATCAATTAAATCAGCCTCATAAGCCGGCTTGGGAATTTATTCAATTATTAGGCTGACAAAAATCGGTAAGTGAAGGCCTCAATACGATCTTTAAAGGTCGGAAGTAAGATAACGCAATCCACGAGTGATCTAATCCTGTCAGTTTAGTATTCACGTTGGAAGCCTCACTAGATTCCCAGTGTGGTCCTGAATTCATTTCGATCAACTCGGCCTCATGAGACCGCATGAGAATGTTTTTTATCATCAGATTGAAAAAAATCGGTAGGTGGAGGCCTCAATGTGATCGTCAAAGGCCACAAATAAGATAACGTAATCCACGAGTGATTTCATGCTGTGAGTCTTAATAATGACATTGGTGGCAATTTAGTCTAATAAAATACATCGTTATTGTCTTCTTATAATGTACCAATGTCTTCCAGTATTGCCCGATTGGAGGAGTTCTTGCCAGCTGCTTTCGGTATCATTAACTCCTCCATTCTGTTCCTGATGTCAACGACTAAACTAAAAACATTTCCTTCGGGATCACTTAAAATTAAAGAGAAGCCTTTTCCAGAGGGTATATACGTTTTTAAGAGTGTTAGAACTTTATGTTGACAACACTTTATAGAGGCCAGTTTGTCAGCTGATTTATGTTCAACTTGGTTAGTATTTCACTATGAATAGACTGACGCTTAAGCAACGTTTAACAAATTCTCCAAATTGGGCTAACGCAAAATAAGATTGCTGTAGATCCCGATTTTCATAAGCGAATTAACGCCGCTATAATATTATCTGTGGAGGGGGAGGGTGTGAAACGATTGACTGCTTGGATAGTAATATACGCCGCGTTATTGACGATATATGGCTACAAGACAGCCACGGCGGCCATATGCCAGAAGATTATATTTTGAATAAAGCAAATTTCATGTCAATTAAAAACAAATTTATATTTATTTTATTTAATTGCAAATTTCTATACCTCTTTAAGACCACCCTTTTTAATGGAAATTGTAGTAAATTTTATCTCTCATCTAATCACCACTAGAAGCTCCAAATTATGTGTAGGAATTGTTTTTTAGCTCGTCTAAAACAACATGACTGATGATTATTGTCACGTGACAAATTTCTCACTTAAGTTATAGAAACAAGGCACTATGACTTCATCTGTGCTCTAAGCTGATTCTTAATCTTGCCCTAAGGCAAGTCTTTTATTTTTCTTATTTATAACTTGATGCATAGTCTGCGTTATAGTTTAGCGCAGTCTCTAGTCTAGTTTATAGCGATATGGCCTAACTTTTAGTAAGGCTTCTGCTTTTCTATGTAGAGTGTATACGTGGTCTATATTTTGCACCTTAACATGGTCTATAGACTTATGATTAAATCTTTCTATTCTATTCTATTCTATTCTATTCTATTCTATTCTATTCTATTCTATTTTATTCTATTATATTTTATTCTATTCTATAGTGTTTGCTGTCTCCTTGCTGTCTCCTTTTTAACCTGTTTAACAGATCAGTATTTCCTTCTGGCCTAAATCTATTGTAAAACTCTTAACTTTAAGTTGTTATATTTTGGACACTTGTCGACCAAATTTGTTTTGTATAGTTTAGTATACTTTCGCATAGGTTAGCATAGTTCCATATAGATTAACATACTTTAGTATACTATAGTATACCTTAATAGGGTCCCGCGTCAACAGACCGGTTTCGGCTATGTGCCACCTTCAGTGTTCTGTTTTCTTATATATAACTTAGTATATTTTAACATATTCAAGTACTTGTTAGTATACTTTAGTATATCTTGGTATACTTTAGTATACCTTAGTATATTTTAGTATACCTTAGTATACTTTAGTATACCTTAGTATACCTTAGTATACTTTAGTATACCTTAGTATACTTTAGTATAATTTAGCATACCTTAGTATACTTTAGTATACCCTAGTATACTTTAGTATACCTTAGTATACTTTAGTACATCCTAGTATACTTTAGTATACCTTATTATACCTTAGTATACATTAGTATACCTTAGTATACTTTAGTACACCTTAGTATACTTTAGTATACCTTAGTATACCTTAGTATACTTTAGTATACCTTAGTATACTTTAGTATACTTTAGTTTATTTTAGTATACCTTAGTATACTTTAGTATACCTTAGTATACTTTAGTATACCTTAGTTTACTTTAGTATACCTTAGTATACTTTAGTATACCTTAGCATACTTTAGTACACCTAAGTATACTTTACCATATTTTAGTATACTTAAGTATACCATAGTATATTTTAGTATACTTCATTATACTTTTTTTTTAAGAGAAGTAGCACTTCAAGCAACAATGCCTATTTAGTTAAGTACCGTGCTACATTCTTTAGGAAAGGGATATAGAAGAGATGCGACTGATGGTGAAAGCAGAAGGATAGTTTACGGAAATTAACTGTCGTATAAGACAGCTCAGTGACCAGTGATCATGCCTTCATCACTGAGCAGCCCCATCGACAGTCAATTTTTATTTGTAGTGAAAAAAAACCAAGGTCTTTGTTTGAAATCGAACCCACAACCCCCAGTCACGTAAGCTAGCACATTACTTACTAGCCTACAGGGGCACCTTTAGAATACTCCAGTATACTTTAATATACTGAAATGTACTAAAGTATACTTTTGTATAATTTAGTATGCTTCGGTATACATTAGCGCATTTTAGTATACTTTAGTGTACTTTAGTATACTTTAGCATAACTAAGTATGCTTTATAGTACTATAGTTTACTTTAGTGTGTACTTTAATATACTTTAGTATATCTAAGTATACTTAAGAGTACTTTAGTATACCTAAGTATACTTTAGAGTACTTTAGTGTGTATTTTAATATAATTTAGTATACCTAAGTGTACTTTAGTATACCTAAGTATACTTTAGTATACCTAAGTATACTTTAGTATACCTAAGTATACTTTAGTATACCTAAGTATACTTTAGTATACCTAAGTATACTTTAGTATACCTAAGTATGCTTTAGTATACCTAAGTATACTTTAGTATACCTAAGTATACTTTAGTATACCTAAGTATACTTTAGTCCTATAGTATACTTTAGTGTGTACTTTAATATATTTTAGCACACCTAAGTATACTTTAGTATAACTAATTATACTTTAGTATACTTATATGTATTCCTTGAAAAAACATATTTAAATATTTTTGATAAAATAGTCATTTGCTTTTAAAAATATATGTAAAAAAATTAATTTATTTTTTTAATAAAGATTTAATAACTTTTAAACTTTTATGGTTTAAAAGTTATTAACCTTTTAGTGCAAAAATAACAAAAACAAACAAAAAAAGCATTTAATCAAATATGAACTGCGAAAAAATAGCAATTTTAATAATTATTTATTATCTTTTCTATTTCCAGCTCAATAACCAGTAACGCACCCAAAATAAAAATGAAATATTTTTGAAAAGAGAGAAAAAAAGAACGACAACCAACCATATTGTTTCCATAACACTGACAAGCGAATGCAACATTTAATGGGCGCAATTAAATTTTATACTCAGCCATTCAGCAAACGAACGTATTTAAATAATAGAAACACAAAAAATAAATTGAAACTGTGAAAGTAAAATGAAAAATATATCAGTGGAATAGAAGCTGTAACTAAAACCAAAAGTTAAAAGGAAAACAATTTTATTACAAAAACAACAACAACAACAACAATTCAATAAACTTGCAATTTTAAATGCGATGAAACGTGTTTGCCCTGCAAAAAGATACTGAACAACAACAATAGCAGCAGCAACACAAAATACAAAGTTAATACAGCAAAGGATATCAGACCTGTTATTCACATTATTCACAAATAATAATAACAAATAAATAGAAAAAAATATTCCATTAACACACCAAGCGATACAACAGCAGTAATAATAATAAAAACTAAAACCCCAGGAATTTTCAAATTTTTATACCAAAAAAAAAAACCAACAAAAAAAACGGAAATCTTGTAAAGAACAATATTGCACCACAAACATAATAACACAGCCACATGCACATGCACACATACGCGGACATATAAACGACAACGCATATTGCTAAACTGGTACATGTGTGAGGTGTATTTTGAAAATAGAAGTGCGGTCTAGAGCAACGCATCCTGACAAGTCTTTTTTTTGTTATTTTGGTTTCCTCCAATTTTGTACTAAGCGACAGAGAGAGAGAGAGAGGGAGCGAAAGAGTGAGAGAGAGGGAGAGAGAGTTACTCAACCATTATGCCGTTTACAGATCACGATGTTGCGGAAGTGCGTCATGTGGTGCAACGGATATTGGTGCCATGTGTTTTTGTTATTGGTCTTTTGGGAAATTCTGTTAGCATTTATGTTTTAACCAGGTACGTTGTTGTTGTTGTTGTTATTGTTAATGTTACAAAACAATGTTGTATTAATGTCATATAAGAGTAAATGTAACAATTATTATTGTTGTATTACTTTCTTAAAAACATTAGGAATGGAAAAGTGGTTACAAGATAAAAAAACAAAAAAAAAAGGAAAACTTTAATGAAATAAATTTTTATTTCTCTCTTTTTTTCTAAAATAAAATATTTAGTTTTTTAAAAAGTATTTTTTGAAAAACCTCTACAACTTATATAATGATAAGTTGGCTCACTTTTTGACATTTAGAATCAGTATTCTCGGAGACGTACTTTAAAAATCAGTTATCAATTCGTGCAATTTATACGCGACAATGTGAGTTCTAAGTCACATATATAACGTTTGTATTAATAATAACAAATTTGTTATTTGGATGATATTTATCTATCACTATTCGATAGATGCTAAAGTATAAATACGCATGATTTTCATACGCTAAAATAATGTCGAATTTTGTGGTTATATCACCTCGAGAATGTTAAAGTCACATTTGCGAAATATGCCAAAGGACGGTCATAATATAACTTAAAAAGTGATCTTCAGTCTAGCATTAATACTGCTTTATTGTCTGGAAGATTAATAATTTTATTTCATAGTTTATTGTCTCGTTTCTGTAACTTAAGTGAGAAATTCCTTAAATAAAAAATATTAAAGTTATTTTCTCTCACATTGCGTGAGATAGAATAAAACAGAAATAAAATAATTTAATTTAACAAAAACAAATTCATTTAAATGTGCCAAACAAAATAATTTATATATTGTCATGTGAGAAATTTCTCACTTAAATTACAGAAACGCAGCACAGTGCTCAAAACTACCTCATAACTATCCTATGTAGTAGCATTTGGCTGTGATGCTGCTATATTATGTACCAAAGCAGATATATATATATATTTCCGACTGTCACGCCTTGAAAGTAGAAGTCACATTTGTAGAAAACGCCAAAGAACGGTCGTAATGTATTTTAAAGTGTGATTTTTAGTCTGGCATTTAGACTGCTTTTTTGTTTGGAAGATTAATAATTTTATTTCATAGTTTTTTGTCTCGTTTCTGTAGCTTAAGTGAGAAAGTTTTCACATAAAAAGTATTAAAGTTATTTTCTTTCACATTGTGTGAGTTAAAATAAATTAGATAAAAAATAATTTTATTTAACAATAATAAATTTATTTAATATCACCTTATGTCAAACAAAATAATTAAAATATTGTCAGGTGAGAAATTACTCACTTAAGTTACAGAAACGCGGCATAGCGCTGAAAACTGCCTTTTAACTATCATATTTTACCTTATCCTACATAGCAGCATATGCCTGTGATTCTAGTATATTATGTACTAAGGCATATATATCCATCTCCCATTGTCACCCCGTGAAAGTAGAAGTGACATTTGCGAAAAATGGCAAAGGACGGCCATAATGCAATTTAAAGTGTGATCTTTAGTCTGGCGTTTAGACTGCTTTATTGTCTGGAAGATTAATAATTTTATTTCATAGTTTTTGTCTCGTTTCTGTAACTCAAGTGAGAAAGTTCTCACATAAAAAGTATTAAAGCTAGTTTATTTCACATTGTGTGAGTTGAAATAAATTAGATAAAAAAAAATAATTTAATTTAACAATAATAAATTTATTTAAACTCATCGTGTGTTAAACAAAATAACCAAAAGCACATGTCGAAAAATGCCTGTCAGGCCTAAAATTTAGACACAATTGGACTGATAACAATTTACAAACGACGACAATTAAAAGTTATGACAACAAAGGCAAATATTTGGTTCAACAAACAATGCCTCGCATCGAATGTTACACGAAAATATGCCAGAATACAGATTAGAATCAACACCACAGCAAGCAGGAAGACAACAAAAAAAGCACAAAGAGACTTTGTAAAATTCGAAATCAGAAAGCTTTACGCCAAAAAAGAAATTACGAACTCGGAATTAGTAGACATTCATCTTAAACTAGCAGAACGACTCCCAACCGATGTGCTCATGAACACATTAGACCAAATACGAGCAGAAAATGAGAAAACAATAAAACAAAAATACGCAACTTTAAACAGGAAACTCGAGACACTAACACAACAAAACGCGCAAAAACAACAATTTCCATCCTAGATTTTTGAATCTAACAGCGGTCACCATCAGCAGGCAAGAGGCTCAATTATTGGAAAAGGGATTAAAGCACAACATCACAGAAAACAACAAAAAAAAAAGGAAATAGAACAAACCATTGTGGACACAGAAGGCGCAATAGCGATGATCCCAAACGAAGAACAGGAGCAAGCCGTGTTCTAGTGTCGCTTTCAGTGTGCCTGTGAGTTGTATTGCCAGTTCCTTGTTTTCCGTTTTGTTTTTTACTGTCTTATAAACAATGTTTAATGCATCCATTACTGGAATTGATGGCTACAAGTCCTTTACGTCAAAAGAGACCAGTTTTGTGTTCTCCGTTATTTTCACATTCTCCAGTTTATCAATCAGTTCTGTAGTGTTGGCTATTGTCTGCCTATATTCCAGGTCCAAGGTGTCTTTTAGTATTTCGATAGTCTTTATATATTTTGAAAGCTTGTAGCCTGGTGCAGATTTGTAAATAATTATGGGTCTCATCGGTGTGTTTGGTTTGTGCATTTTTGGTAGTGCCATCATAGATGGTGCGGATAGGTTCATCATTGTTAATGTGTGCGATATGTCCGGTTTTATTATCCTTGTTGCCTTTTTTATAATTTCCTTAATTTTTGTTTGGTATTCGTGCGTAGGATCTCAGCCAATTCTCTTGCACTTAGAAACTTTTATTAATTGTTCTGTCTTTTCGATGTAGTCATGCTGGCCGATGAGCACCGTTGCGTTTCCCTTGTCTGCTTTTTTGACTAAGATGTTGTTCGATTCCAGTTTACCTTTAAGTTGCCTAATTGTATTGTGCTCTCCGTTTAAGTGTTTCGTAGATTTGGCCTCCTTCTCTATTATTGATTTGCAGATATGCCTGGCTTGCTCCTGTTCTTCGTTTGGGATCATCGCTATTGCGCCTTCTGTGTCTTCAATGGTTTGTTCTATTTCCTACTCCATATTAAAGTTATTTACTTTCACATTGCTGAAGATGGAATATTTTAGAAAAAAAAAAATAAATTTATTAAACTCATTGCATAATAAAAATATTGTCATGTGAGAAATTTCTCACTTTAGTTACAGAAACACGTAGCAGAGCATACAAAATTTTGATTTGTTTTGATATAGTTGTCCTCAATTCTATTTAACACAAATTTTTATTTCTTTTCACTTTTTTTATATTGTGATATTATTGAGAAATTTCAAAAGTAGCCAATATTAGGGT
The DNA here is from genome assembly GCA_030448955.1 of Trichopoda pennipes. Classification (NCBI taxonomy): domain Eukaryota; kingdom Metazoa; phylum Arthropoda; class Insecta; order Diptera; family Tachinidae; genus Trichopoda; species Trichopoda pennipes. The sequence continues at coordinate 968,721 of JASKUP010000056.1, read as the reverse complement.
GATTCACAAGTAGAATATTTTTTTCTTACAACTTTAAAATTTTTTTTTTAATTTAATAGCATTTTTTTTAAGTAAAATTATTATTAACAATTTTATTTAAAAATTTTGTTTCTTTAGTCATTTCCAGTTGTTGGCTATTTCCCTACTTCGCCAAGTCCTTGTTGTTCTAATATATTTCAGAAATGTTTTTGAAAAAAAAAAAAGATTTCATATTGAAATCAATTGAGCTTTAAATTGAACTGCAAAGAATAATAATAGAAACCAATTTTTTAAATAAAAACAATTTAACCCATCGAAAACATATTAAAAATTGTAATAAAGAAAGGAAAAAAAGTCACGGTGTTTAAAAGATGAAAATTTATTTTGTTACCAAACGTGTGAAATCGTTTAAATCTGTGTTTCATCTTAAATTTATTTTTTTTTTTTGGTAAATCTACTATTGGATGTGTGTGTGTGTTTTTTTTTCTCTTTTTAATTTTACTTTAGAAGACGCATGAGATGTACGACAAATATTTATTTAACGGCCTTAGCCATAACGGATATTATTTATTTGACCATGGCTCTGTTGTTATCACTGCAACATTATCACTACGTGCATCTTTATTGTAAAATCTATTGGATGTATTATGGTGTGGTGGTGTGGCTATGCGATGCCTGCTGTAAGTATAAGAAAATGCTTTAAATATTCTTCTTAATCTGTTGTTACAACAACAACAACACCAACAAAAATATAATAAATATTTTTATCGTTTTATTTATTCCGGTATTTTATTATAACAATTTCTCTGTAATGCTCCTGTTACGAAAAAAATAAATCCCAAAAACAACAATAACAACAATAATAATAATAAAAAAAATGTATATAAACAAACAAACAAACACATTGTGTCATCGATGACGATGATGGTAATGCTGGCAATGATGGCACTGATGGCAATGATGACAATGATGACAATGATCATGATGATGATGATGGCGTTGCGGATGTTCATGCTGATGTTATGCTTTGGGGCCATTTATAGCCTACATTTCAATTTATATCGCGGTGTGTTTTACTATCGAACGATTTATTGCGATACGTTATCCATTGAAGCGTCAGACATTTTGCACTGAATCGTTGGCCAAGAAAGTTATTGCAGGTAAGTCCACAATACAAGTAACAATAGTAATAATGTCAAAGATAAATATTGAAAAATGACAGCCTCCAGCTATTTTAATCGTAAACAAGAAAAGATTGTTACAACAAAAAAATCGCTTTTTAAGGCTTAAAACAACAACAACAACAACAACAAGAAAATACAAATAAAATTATCAAAAAAAAAACTTTTTATTTTTTAAAACAAATATAAAAAAAAAAAAAAATTTTCTTCCTATAAAAGTTATTTGAAAGCTTGAGAGCTTTTCAAAAAAGCTTTTTATTTTAAAAAGTTAACTATGCCAAGCAGATTTAAAGATACAATTTTTACATTGCTAACTTGCCTGAATTATTTAAAATTTATTTTAAGCTTATTTTTAAAAATCTTATTTTTAGGAACTTTTGTTTTAAGCTCTTTCAAAACCCAAGCTTATTGACACCTTCAAGAGCTAATTTTTTTTAAACTGTAAATAGAAATATAATAAACTTTTTTAAACATTTAGATAGCTTAGTAGATTTTTTAAAGCTTTCCTTAAGCTGTAGGATAACAATAAGGTTCTTAATTTTAAAATATAAAAAGTTTTGTTATTCACTTAATTTTTATTATATATAAGCTACGAGTATAAAAAACTTTTAAAAGCTTTGCTATATAAAGCAACAACTAAATTACCAAAAAAAGTTAAACAAGGTTTTTTTAAGAAAAGCTTGAAAAAAACACAAAATTTTTTTTTTTTTCAACAATAAAACTTATTTGATAGCTTGGGTGTTTTTAAAAAATTTTTTATTTCAAACTATAACAAGTAGATTTAAAGCTAAAACTTTTACTTTGCTAACTTGCCTGAAATATTCTAAAAGTTGATAACGTATATGAAGCTTCTTTTAAAAAGCTTATTCTAAGAACTTTTGTTTTAAGCTTTTTTAAAACCCCAGATTTTTGACACCTTTAGGAGCTAACTTTTTTTGAAAACTATAAATAGAAATTAAAAAAAGACTTTTTTAAACATTCAGATGGCTTAGTAGCTTTTTTAATGTTTGCTTTAGCCTATAGGATTATAAAAGGTTTTTAATTTTTAAATATAAAAAGTGTTGTTATTATCTTAAGTTTTATTAAATTATTTCAAGATTGTTTCCTGCTGATATAAAAAACTTTCAAAAGCTTTGCTATATAAAGCAGCAAAAATATAATAAAAAAAAGTTAAAAAAAAGTTTTTTATTCTTTTAAGGCAACCATAAGAAAGTAAAACATAAAATTGCTTTTTTTCCTATTAAAAAAAATCATTTGAAAGCTTGGAAGCTTTTATAAAAAGTTTTTATTTTAAACATTTAATTGCCTAAAACAGATTGAAAGCTATAATTTTTGCTTTGCCAAGTTGCGTGTTTTTTTTAAGTTTTCTAAAAATTAAAAACTTATATAAAGCTAATTTTTAAAAGCTTGGTGGAAGTTTTTTTCTTTAAGTTTTTTCAGTCCAAAAATTTGTGAAACCTTTAACAGCTAGTTTTTTTTTTAACTAATGTAAATTGTACTTTACAAAAATTGTTTTAATATAATTTTTGGTCTTAGAAGCTTTTTTAAAGCTTTTAGGAGCATGTATTATTTTTTAATTTTAAATATAGAAAGCTTTGTTATAATATTGGTTTTTATTAGTATTTTGCAAGATTATCTATAGAGCAATTATTACGTTTTGAGCTTTAAATGTTTATAAAAACTTTTTAATATAAAGCTTGCTTAAGTTTAAAGATTTGTCTTTTTACGTTTTATAACCATAAAAAGCATTTTATTGTCTCTAGATATAAAACACTTTTTAATTTTTCGTAATAAAGAAAGTGACCCTGGAAACGTATTCTGTTTTAATTTAAAATTGAGCAACGGAATATTTTTTTGGGGGCGCAGGAATAATATGAATAAAATTTTAAAGATCAAGATATAGCTTTTGTGAGCTTTCAATATTTTTCTAATAATTTATTTTGATATTTAGGGCTAGGCAAAAAAAACAAGCAAAGAAATATCAGAAAAAGTGGTCTTTGTGAGCTTTTACTACATAAAGCTTTTTTATTTTATTAAAAAAAAATTCCTAAGTTTACTAAACAGTATTTTTTTTAGTAGAATTCTTCAAAACTCATTTCTTTTACTGAACAAAAAACTTGTTTGAAAGACTATATTACATTTTATTGTTTGAAGCTTTTTTCGAACTTATAAATAATACAAGCTTTAATGCTTGATTTTAATGATTTTTGGTTGGTTCTTAAGGTGGATTTTTGCGAAGTACTATCGACTATTTTTTTTTTTATCCAAATATTTGAAAGACTATTTGCACATGCTATTGGTTAAGGCTGATTTCGAACTTTTAAATAAGACAAGCTTTAAAGCTAGATTTTAAAGATTTTTGTTTGCTCTTCAAGCTGGATTTCTGTGAAGTACTATCGACTATTTTAAAATTTACCCAAATGTTTGAAAGACTATTTTTACATGATATTGCCTAAAGCTTTTTTCGAACTTTTAAATAATACAAGCTTTAAAGCTAGATTTTAAAGATTTTTGATTGCTCCTCTAGCTGGATTTTTAAAAGTACTATCGACTATTTAAAAGTTGACCCAAATGTTAAGAAATATTATTGAAAATTGAAAAAGATTCTTTAGCATGCAGTTAATATCAGTATAAGAGTGCATAAACTAATTACGTTTCTAGTATCATTGCATACTTTAGGGCATTGCTGCATTTGAAGCTTTAAAAAAATAATTTCACCAACAGAGTTTTATTGCTGTTTCAAGCAATTTTCTTTGTTTTTGTTAAATTTTTATTTTCATTGATGTTGCCAAAAATGTGTTCATTGATTTTCGCCATTTTTAGGTGTGACCCTGTTTTGTTTATTATCCACCATTTCAACTGCCTTTGAGCATCAACATAAAATTGAGTATCGTATGATTGATAATTTTGGCCGGCCATGTAATCAAACTGTAGCCAAAGCGTATGCGATACAACAGCATAAAAAGCATCAACAACAATACTTACAGTTACAACAGCAGCAAATGCAAAAGCATTATCGACAGCAACAAGAGCAACAGCAACAACAACAACAACAACAGGAGCAAGAAAATCCTTTAAAAATAATGGAAAAATTTGAAGAATTTCTCGATGAAACTGAAGGCAGTGGGTCACGTAGCGAACGGGAATTTATATTATCAAACGATATGAATGCATTACAAGGATTGGACATGTTGCAAGCAGCAACAGTACAGAAGAGCAAGAGAGCTGCTGCTGCTTTAAGCCATAAGCAAATGAATGGTGGGTACAATTTACTTTTGTAAATTTAACTGAAGCCTTAAAATTTCTAGAATAATTTCAATTAACACTTAACTGCCGTTCTGCGTGAAAAATGTTATTGGTCCCTATATAGGAATCATTAGGGCGGTTGCATTGTGAATTTTTAACGCCTGTTAAAGAAAAGTGTTTTAAATAAAATTAAATTAATAATTAAAGTTATTTAAGCTTTTTAATATTTTTAAAATAATTTTTTTAATACACCACACCATTGGGTGGCATAATCAGGAAACGAAATGTGTATAAATAATTTTAAATAATAATCAGAAAATCTGAATAGACATTTATGTCTATTAAATTTAAAATCAAGGTGACATTAAATATTATACGTCGATTTTTTAGAGTTGGCAGCTTTGTTGGAGCAAGTATACTAGAAAAGGGTGCTAGAGTTAAGGGACTCCTTTGTAAGTCTCGAAGACAAAATAACAATAACTGTTTTTTTTAGCGATTTCCTGCTATTTTGAGGCTCTTTATAAATTGAATCTCTAATTTACAGAGGCGTTTTCAAAAATAGTTTCGACGAGAGAAGTGTAAAGAGGATTTGTGATACACGGGCCACTAAATGCCTTCGTCCAAGGTTTAATAAATCCTAGAACTGCTGGTGCTTTGTTAGTGGTTAAAGAAATGCGATGTATAAAAGTTAATTTAGCAACTAGATCTGAAACTCCAACTTTGCTTTACACCTTGACACTCACGGCCACACAGCAAGGGGAATAGATGAATGTATGACATTACTATTTCCTAGCAAACAAGGACGAAGACTAGACATTCTTGAAAACAGGGAAATCTACAAGAAAAAAACTTTTAACAGTGCAATTCTAAATGAACAGGTAAACACAACCTCAGACACAATTTTCACACCACTAAAACTACTCATATACTTCAACAAATAAAAAACTCCCTTAGATGGACACATGTAAAAGGCGGAGATATTAAAAATAAGCCTTGCATAAAGTGCCAGGTGGCTGGCATTCTACCTAAATAAGAAGAAACAACCTTAAAAACAGAACTACCTATACCCAAACACCGACTCACCAGTAGAGATTAGAGGACGGCTTAAAACTAGTGTCTTTACATGGAAAGCGCTCGCCGTTTATACCCAACAAAGAGCCAGAAAATACAGAAAAAAAATGGCAACAGTATCTGAAACTATATTCAGCTTGACAAGTTCGTAGCCATTCAAAATATATTGCACGTTTATATGACATCTTTAGAAGAAACACATATACTTGCCCTTAGGTTCAACTCCTGTAACACCAGGAACTAAATGCCTCTAAGTTATTTTGCAGGAGATGGTATATTCGAAATATCTTCGCGTTGACTACATATAATAGAACGTTTGAGCTTTGGAGAAATCATTAATAAGTAAGGAGAATAATAAAGAACCCAGGCGGCCATCCTGCGACACAATAGATGAAACAGAATTTTCTTTGGAAGTAAGTATATTAAAGTGATCTGTATGAGTTCTGTTTGAGAGATATGAATTGATCCCCATAAGGCAAATGTTCGTGAGTCCCATAAGGTCAAGTTTCCATATTAGAAGTTTGTGGGTCACCCTATCAACCGCCTTACTAAAGTCGCTGTAAAAAACATCGGTAAACAAATCCCCGATAATCCCACAAAAAGAAGTTTGGAGCAGTCAAATCAACCGATCATAAAGGCCAATCAACATCACTATTTCTTCAAATAACTTGTTGTGGAAAGTGAAGTCCTATAGTAATTCTATTTTAATCCTGGCAGTATGCGATGTGGCACCGACATGTTAATCAATTCCAAAGTGACAAGCAGTTGTGGCGTTAAAAAGTTTTCAATCATATCACGATATCGCTCCCCATTTACAGTTACCGTTACCCTATTTTCATTTCCAAAGAAGTTAAGTCCAATGATTCCTCCAGACCAAATTGCACACTACACTGTCACTTTTGAATAATTTGTGGGTTTCCTATTCCATTCAAATAAAAATGTGACTCGTCAGTCTTTAAAATTTTTGCATGAAAATCGGGGTTGTCATGGGCGAGCTGGCATATGTACGGCAGCGTAAAAAGTCTTGTGGAAGAAGCTCTTGTGTCAACTGAAACAAATGCAAATCCAAAGACGAAAGTTGTTCTTTGAAGACCAAGATCCTGAGCCCGGCGCCGAATTGAGGTTGATGGATTGTTTTGAACATCTCCCTGAGCAGCAGAAATGTTTTTAGGCGATCTTGTAGTACGTTGTAGCCTATGCTTGGACCTATCACCTACACACCCTCTTTTTTCGCAATCATTCACTACACGATAACTAGTGGGTTTTGTTGGCACGTTGTTTCTTCCAAAAAATTTCACGTTACTTTCTCCTCATCACAGTAATCGATTATTGATTTTGATAAAATGTTTTAACGATTAAGACACGTTGGTTTAACGAATATTTTTCCATAAAAAATTTACCACGTGCCTACTTCCCGGCTGCCAAATAGGAACTGTCAAGACTAATGTTTAACAAAATGGCGGTAAAACAAATTAGTATACCGTCCCGGTGGACACCCTCTATTCTTATGCTCAAATGTGAGAAAATAATTTGACAACATTTTCGTAAATTATTTTCCCAGACAGAATATGAAGTGTGGCAAACATAGCGGGTATTAGTGCGATTGTGTGTACTCCCATTTGTAATGTGATACATTTGTAAGCCTACTCGTACTCACAATTAAATCGTTATGCATTGTACAGGTTGGAATGCTTGTGAGCCTGTGCATATCAACATTTGCAATATCACATCTTGTATGTTCGGTTGGTTTGCAGGCAATACATTGTTAGTTATCGCCGCTAGTGTAAATTATTTAGAGTGACACTTGATGCCTGGTAAACAATTTAATTAATGATTGCATAGGCAATCACAACAATCAACTCACACTACCCTGTACCGGTACAAGTGACTATGTGGTGCATTTTTAGTTGGATACACTGACGACATTGCAGCAGTCATCCAAACGAGAACCATAGAGGGCGCTAAACATAAGCTGCGGCAAGTCATGATAAGGACTAAGACTTGGCTCGCTTCACACGGCTTGTAACTCGCTACGCATAAAACGGAGTTCCTGCTGCTGACCAACCGATTCCTGTCGAAATTGAAGTTCTGTTAAATTCTACGATGAATTACCTCGGAGTAAGACTAGATCCAAGGTTGACATAGTAGAATCAAATCCAACACTCGGCAACAAAAGCGGCTAAAATAACAGCACAACTCGGCCGGCTCATTGCGAACATCGGGAGACCCAATCAAAGTAGGCAAAGGCTGCTAGTGGAGGCTTATAACTGTTTTCTACTTTATGGAAGCAATATATGGCCGCTGATATTAAAGGTCAAATGTGGGGCGAAAACTTTACTGGCAGTGTAGAGAGTAGCAGCATTACGGGTCACTTCTGCTTATCTCACGGTATGGGCAGCTGGTGTTCTCTAATAGTCGGAAGAGTGCAATACTACGCTAGTCTGAACCACCCTTTAGCAGCATCTGAAATGTCAGCCATAAAACGGGAAACCGCGGCGAAGTGGCAGATGTGATGTAGACGTAGGTTGCCAGTGGAGACTTACAACTGTATTCTCCTATATGGAAGCGATATATGGTCGCAGACATTAAAGGTCAAACGTAGGGTGAAAACTTTACTGTCAGTGCAGAGAAAAGCAGCATAACGGGTCACTTCTGCTTATCGTACGGTATCGGCACCTTTCTCGTAATAGCCAGAATGCTGCCGACGGATTTACAGGCCGAAGAGCGCAGGAGAATCTACTACGCTAGCCGGAAACACCCTTTAGCAGCACCTAAAATGAGAGCAATAAGACGTGCTTATCGAGCGGTATCGGCACCTGTTATTTTTGTAATAGCCGGAATGCGGCCAATGGATTTACAGGCCGAAGAGGGCAGGAGAATCTACTACGCTAGAAGGAACCACCCTTTAGCAGTACCTGAAATGGCCATAAAACGGGAAACCGTAGGGAAGTGGCTGAAGCGATGGAGAAGCGAAGTCCGTGGGAGATGGACATATCAAATGATATTCTCCATTTTTGGAGAGATGGATAGACAGGGAGAGCGGAAAAGTTAATTTCTACCTGACGCAGATGCTATCAGGACTCGGCTAATTTAGGAAGTACCTGTCCGTGTTTATCGCACGGTATCGGCATCTGCTTTTGTCGTAATAGGCGGAAGAGCGCAGGAGAATCTACTACGCTAGACGGAACTACCCTTTAGCAGCATCTGAAATGGCAGCAATAAGACGTGCTTATCGCGCAGTATCGGCACCTGCTATTTTCGTAATAGCCAGAATGCGGCCGACGGATTTACAGGCCGAAGAGCGCAGGAGAATCTACTACGCTAGAAGGAACCACCCTTTAGGAGTACCTGAAATGGCCATAAAACGGGAAACCGTAGGGAAGTGGCTGAAGCGATGGAGGAGCGAAGTCCGTGGGAGATGGACATATCAAATGATATTTTCCATTTTTGAAGAGATGAATAGACAGGGAGAGCGAAGAAATCAATTTCTACCTAACGCAGATGCTATCAGGACTCGGCTAATTTCGGAAGTACCTGTCCGTGTTTATCGCACGGTATCGGCATCTGCTGTTGTCGTAATAGCCGGAAGAGCGCAGGAGAGTCTACTACGCTAGACGGAACTACCCTTTAGCAGCATCTGAAATGGCAGCAATAAGACGTGCTTATCGAGCGGTATCGGCACCTACTATTTTCGTATTAGCCGGAATGCGGCCGACGGATTTACAGGCCGAAGAGGGCAGGAGAATCTACTACGAAGGAACCACCCTTTAGCAGCACCTGAAATGGCCATAAAACGGGAAACCGTAGGGAAGTGGCTGAAGCGACGGAGGAGCGAAGTCCGTGGAAGATGGACATATCAAATGATATTCTCCATTTTTGGAGAGATGGATCGACAGGAAGAGCGGAGAAGTCAATTTCTACTTAACGCAGATGCTATTTGAACCCGGCTACTTTCACAAGTACCTGTCCGTGCTTATCGCACGGTATCGGCATCTGCTGTTGTCGTAATAGCCGGAAGAGCGCAGGAGAGTATACTATGCTAGACGGAACTACCCTTTAGCATCATCTGAAATGGCAGCAATAAGACGTGCTTATCGCGCGGTATCGGCACCTGCTATTTTCGTAATAGCCAGAATGCGGCCGACGTATTTACAGGCCGAAGAGGGCAGGAGAATCTACTACGCTAGAAGGAAGCACCCTTTAGCAGCACCTAAAATGGTCACAAAACGGCAAACCGTAGGGAAGTGGGTGAAGCGATGGAGGAGCGAAGTCCGAGGGAGATGGATATATCAAATGATATTCTCCATTTGTGGAGAAATGGATCGATAGGGAGAGCAGGGAAGTAAATTTCTACCTGAAAAAGATGCTATCTGCACACGGCTGCTTTCGGAAGAACCTAGCAGCACTTTCTTTTTCATAGATGGAGGGTAGGATGTAGTAGATGACGCTGAGCATACCTTTTTTAGGTGCGGCCGTTGGTCTGAATACCGCAAGGAGAGGAAGGCGACGGCTGCGAATATGGTCAATAAAATGGTAAGCAGTCACAAAAACTTGACTGCTGTGGCGAAATATGTGAAGCGTGTGTTCCGAGAAAAGAAACGTGACCAGGACATGGGGATAATGAACCAGCACAGCTCGAAGAGGGTACCTAGACGCAGGCTTAATGGAACAGACTTACAGCGGCAAATTAGGGATCTGCCCAAAATAATCCGTGAGTGGAGAGGTTGGGGGGAGGGGGGATAAAATATCCCGGTATTAGGGTGGGTTTTAAGCCGGTAGTCGCAACGGAGTCCGGCATACGGTGGAATGACAATTCTCGCATATTCCCATCTTAAACCCCAAAAAAAATGTGTGCTCGCTAGACATTAACAGTTTAGGAACAGTTGAGGTAAAGCGCTAAGTTTGGCAATACCACTATAGTTGGCATCATTATTCCTATAGAAGATTTAAGTGACGGAATAATAAAAGGATCCTTCTATATTTTTAGGAAAAGAACCCAACTTCATTGATATACTGAAGATGATTGTAAGACTCCAAAGCATATTTGTTAAGAATGCCACTCGGAGTACCATCCGAACCATAATGGTTTAGAACTTTAAGCTTATAGAAATATTTCAAAACTGTTGAGTCATTAAGAAAGAGAATCTATATAGTCCGATAGGGCACCTCTTCAAAATCTCTTTCGAAAAGAAATCTGCAAAGAAATTACTTATCGTCAGCTCATCTTTGAATTTAAAATTTTGATTTTTCATAACAGAGAAAAATGCCATTGATCTTTCTGGGAGTTGAGAAGCTTGTAAAAAACTTTTGGATTCGAGTTAACATTGCTTTGAAATTTATTTAAGTAAGCAGAGTTACACAAGAGAGAAATAGTTTTAAGGCTTTTTTTATTTAAAAAAAAGCTTTCGAAATCTGTGTTATAAAGCTCTCGTTATCAGTTAAGTTTAACCCTAAGCTTTTCAACTTGTTTTTGTAAACGCTTTAATTTAATAGAATTTTTATAAAGCTTTTTCTTGAATTAAATTTTAATTTATTTGGCAATAACTTTAAAGCTTTTTTTTTCCTTCAAAATTAATATAAAATTTTCTTTTGTTTTAAAATTTTGCTGAGCTGTCATTATGTGTGTTTTATTTTCAATTGCTAGACAACTCCCCTTTAGGATGCCATTATTAGATTTTTTTTTGTACCTTCCAACCGTTAGAAAAACCAGCTGCAAATTCATTATTTTTTTTTGCCAACAAAGAAAACAAATTTTGTTATTTTTATCCATTCAAATGTCATTTAATTTTCATTCCTTTCTGTCTTTATCTTTTATAGCATTAACATCCAGAACTTTAACAAACATTCCTTTACATTTACCCATAACGTTGACGTTATCATCATCGTCATCATCATCATCCTCGCTGCTGTCATTGCCAAATGCAGCTTTTAAGATGAAGCCAACCATAACACAACATCCTCCACCGAGTGAAGCTTTATTAATGGCTACAACAGAGTTTGATATACTCGATGATAACTATGAGCAGATGACAGGGGCTAGACCAAGGACATCGTTACCATTACTCCAGCAAACATTATCATTATCATCACCAGAACCTCCCACAGAACTGGATTTGAATTCCAGGGAAAATAATGATACGAAAATCCAAACGATGATAAACGAACTTTTCTTTAATGTCACAGAATTTTGTGAAAATGTGAGTATTTGATTGCTTATCCAAAGAAGACAAAAAGGAGCAAAAATTTTTCTCATTTCTTCTTCTATTCTTCTTCTTTTTTTTTTTTTTTGGTGCAGGTAACTTATTACAATCATCAACCGACCGCCTTGGGAAACGATGAATTTTATATAAATGTTTGGTATTTTGTAACTTTGTGCGTATTTGTGTTGATACCATTGTGTGTGCTTGTGACATTTAATTGTTTTCTAATAATGTTAGTTAGACGTTCTAACACCATTCGCGGAGAGATGACAAATGCCAGCAGTATAAGAAGACCAAAGGTTAGACTCTTGCTTTTGTTAAATCATTTTAAATATCAATTTTAAAAAAAGAATTTTTCATTTATCGCGATATAATATATTTGGAAAAAAGCTTTTAAAAATCTGCTGTTAGGAAAAAAATTAAACAAAAGCTTTAAACTCTGATAAGCTTTAAAGTTTTTCGCAATAGCTTTCAAAAAAGTTTGTTAAAAAAAAAAGCTTTTAAAAATGGTTGTACTTAAACTCTTTCTAGTAGGCTTATCTAGGCATAACAGGAATTAAAAAAGTTTTTCTTAATATTTGCAAGAATAAATTTTCAAAAAGCTGTTGCTAAAGGCTTAAGTGCTACTTGCTTTAATATAAAATCAAAACTTTAAACAAAATTTTAAATTAATACTAATAAACTATTCAAAAGTTCTTCCCCCTAAATTTTATTAAAAATGTTAAAAAAGCTTTTAGGAAAGCTTACACATTAAAGCCATAAAATTGCCTAAAAATCATTATTTAAAACTGTGATAATAATGTTGTAATTGGCAGAACCAAAAACCGCTATTTAGTGCAAAAATAATAAATTCTAAAAACTCTTTATAAATTTTTGCTAAAGCATTAGAGGTATTAAAAAAAAATATATTAAATAATAAGCTTTTTAAAAAGCTATTGCTAACCATTTAAGTGGTATTTTCTTTGATATAAAATCAAAACTTTAAACAAAGTTGAAATTGATACTAATAAACTATTCAAAAGTTTTCCCCCCCTAAATTTAAAAAAAGGTATTAAAAAAAGCTTTTTAGGAAAGCGTACACATTAAAGCCATAAAATTGCCTAAAAATCATTGTTTAAAACTGCGATAATAATGTTGTAATTGGCAGAAGTCTAGAGAGTTTATGTATTTACCTTAAGTATTTTTGGAAAAGCTTTTTCATCTGCCTTTAAAGCTTTAATAAAATTTTTTCAATTCCAGAAAGCCACTTTTAATACATGGTGTAAGCAATTGTTTTAAACCTTTGAAGAATATAATTTTAAATAAAGGTGTTAAAGAAAGCTTTTAGGAAAGCTTACATATTAAAGGAACAAAATTGTCCAAACATCGTTATTTAATACTGTAATAATAATATTTTAATAGATAGAAGTTTAGAGGTTGTATATAATTACCCTAAGTGTTTGTAGAAAAGCTTTTTCATCTGCCTTTGAAGCTTTAATACAATTTTTTCATTTCTTCAAAGCCGTTCTTAAGACACGGTTTAGGCAATTTTTCTTAAACAGTTGAAAAATATAATTTTAAAAAAAGGTATAAAAAAAAGCTTTTAGGAAAAGTTACATATTAAAGCCACAAGATTGTCTAAAAACCATTATTTAGTGCTGGAATAATAACATTGTAATAAGCAGAAATTTAGAGATTTTATGTATTTACGTTAAGTATTTTTAGAAAAGCTTTTTCATTTGTTTTTAAAGCTTTAATAAAATTTTTTTAATTCTTTAAGCCGTTCTTAAGACACAGTTTTGGCAATTTTTTTAAACATTTGAAAAATATAATTTTAAAAAAAGGCTTTAAAAAAGCTTTTAGGAAAGGTTACACATTAGAGGCACAAAATTGTCTAAATACCGTTATTTAATACTGAAATAATAATATTTTAATAGACAGAAGTTTGCAGCTTTTATGTAATTACGTTATGTATTTTTAGAAAAGCTTATTCATCTGTCTTTAAAGCTTTAAAAAATTTTTTTCAATTCTTCAAAGCCGTTCTTAGACATGGTTTGAGCAAGTTTTTTTTTTTTTAATATTTAAAGAATATAGAAAAAATTATATAAAAGCTGTTTTTAAACAGTTAACCAAAAGCAAAAAAGCTTTATTTTATAGTAGAAACAAATTTTGAAAATATGGATTAATTATAACTTTTTAACAATAATTGAAGTAATCTATTTGAAAAGCTTTTTCCAAGACTTAGAAAAGCTCTTTTTAATGAATACTTTTTTACTTACACTCCATAGATACGTTTAGTCCAAAAATAAAAGCTCTTGTTAGATTTTTTTTACTCAAAATTCCTTTTAAACTTTAACAGAAATTTAATTTGTGGCTTTTATCAATTTCGACAGTTAATTTTTTTTGTTACAATTTTGAAAGCTTTTATAAATTAAACTCTTTGATTGTAATTATATGTTCGTCCTTATTATGTTTGTTAATTTTATTACATAAAATTTTCTTCCTTTTACTCTGCAGCGTAAGACAATAACATCTTCTGTTTCCCAAGAGAATCGTGTCACAATTACTTTAATTGCTGTCGTCTTACTATTCATCATTTGTCAATTACCGTGGGCTATTTACTTGATTGTCTCTTCCCAAATCGATATCGAATCCCATTTACAATCTATATTTGGAAATATATTCAATTTCTTGGCAGCCACAAATGCAGCAGCAAATTTTTTCTTATACTGTGTCCTTTCGGACAAATATCGCAAAACAATAAGAGAAATGATTACTGGCTATCGTTACAAACAGCAACGCAACACCCTCACCACTACAAGTCTCTATACAAGTGGCAGTCGTCGCAGCTATAGGGGAGCCTCCTCTTCCATTGTTATTAAATGATTGATAAATAATATTTAAAATGAGAATGAATGAATAACAAAATTGGATATTTTTATAATTAAGCTCCTTTTGTTTTGTGTGTGTGCTAAATTAAAAAAAAAAAAAATTTATTGTTAAATGAAATAGAGGGAGAGAGACAGAGAGAAAACAAAAAATTATTTAAATTTTTTCTTTTATTAATATTTTTTTTGTGTTTTTAAAAATATTGTAATTTTAAATATTTTCAAAAGAAATTTTGTTAAACAGATGTGCCATTATGTGATCCTTGTAGGATAGAAATTATTAATAGAAAAAGCAGAAAAACAAAAGAATTATTTCTACGTTAATAATATTTTTATTAGTTGTAAGAATATATTTATTAAAAATTAAAAAAAAATAATAATAATTAAAAATATATAAAATAAATAACGATTAATAAAAAATAAAAATTTATAATTAAATTATTTTTTTATGTCCCTTAAAAAATAGGTGGCAACCTTGCTACTTTTTTGGGCCTTTGTAGCAATGCTTCTCCTGTCTTCTGTTCTCACTTTAATTATTTCTGTATTTAACAAAAGTGCGCTAGCTGGAAGCAATGTAAGGCTGTATCTTTAACGTTAGTAATATCAGAATTCAAAACCCGGTCTCAACTTCACCAGATTTACAAAAATCGATTCACTAAAATATTGAAATCCCACCAATATATCCCGTTTAAATATAAAATATCACCAGAAAATACCCAACAATTTAAAATTGCAATGAAAGCAGAAGAAAATTCGGAAAATAAAGTTGTAAATTATCGGGAAACCAGATTCCCAATAAATAAAGAACATTTTACCAAAATATCACATTGAAATACCGGGATATCCGCCGGAAAGGTATGCTACTTTGTTTATTTAAAATTTTTGATTAAATGAAAGAGAATGGATCTTATGTATGGAATACAATATCACATAAATGTTCGCCTCTGTTAGCCTCATCAATGCGAGTCCTTTTGACTCCATTTTTCATTACATTCTCACACATTTCACGCGATATTTCATTAATTTTATCACCAATATTTTGAAGAAATGCTTAAGCGTTTCTAGTTTCAGGTACAGGGCAGTCTAATCAGGCGAAGGTGAAGGCCAATCAACATTTCTTGAAATAACTTGTTGTGGAAATAGGTTTCACAGTAATTCCATTTTAATCCTGTAGGCGCTGTGGCATCGTCTTGTTGATACCACACGTTAATCAAGCCCAAAGTACGCAGTTATGGCGTTAAAAAAATTTTCAATCATATCGCGATATCGCTCTCCATTCACAGTAATCGTTATGCCGTAAGGTCCAATGACTCCTCCTCCTGATCAAAAATTTTTTTTAAGAGAAGTAGCACTTCAGGCAACAATGCCTGAAGTAGAAAAGGGATAGAGAAGAAATGAAACAGGTGGTGAAAGCAGAAGGATAGTCGGAAATTAACTGTCGTATATAAGACAGCACAGCGACCACTGGCTATGCCCTCATCGCTGAGCAGCCCCACCGACAGTCAATTTTTATTTTTGTAGTGAAAAAAACCAAGGCCGTCGTTGGGAATCGAACCCACAACCCCCATACTTACAAGCTAGTACATTACCTACTAGCCTACAGGGGCACCTATTGCACACCACACTGTAATTTTTAATGGTGGCAAAGATGAATAATTTGAGTGTTTCCCGACTATTCTATTTATTCACATATTTCAAGAAAATCGGGCTTGTCATGGGCGAGCTGTAACATGCTATTGGCATATGTACGGCGCGGTAAATGGTCCTGTGAAGGAAGCTCTTGTTCTAATATGGAGACAAATGCAAATCCTTGTGAAAAATTGTGACCAAAGTTGTACTTTGAAGACCAGGCTCCTAAAAACAGCGGCGAATTCAGGTTGATGAAACAGCAGTAGGAACAGCACAATTTTTTTAAAATATCTAATTTTACGGAAATATCACAATTTGATTACAATATCACACGTTCACCGAAGTATCACATTTTCAAAAAAAAAAAAAAATACATTCTTAGCACAATATCACACGTTCAGCAAATTAATTATAGTTTTATTAAAATATCACATTTTCACCAAAATCACGTCACATTTTATCGGAAACATCTACTTTTCACTACTATATCGTGTTTTTACTAAAAAATCACATCTTTATTTACTAAATTATCAAATGTTAACCGAAATATCACATTTTCGCCAAAATATAGCTCTTTCACCAAAATATCACCTTTTCACTAAACTATATTATACTTTCATTAAAATATCTCGTTATCAGCAAAATATCACATTTTAACCGAAATATTACATTTTTAATAAAATGTTACACATCCGCCAAAATATCGCCATCACCTTTTCACCGAAATATATTATATTTTAACGAAAATATCACATTTTCACCAAAATGTTACATATTACACGAAATATTACATTTTCACTAAAATATTACGTTTTTACTAAAATGTTAGATTTTTGCTAAAATATAGCTTTTTCACCAAAATATCACCTTTTCACCAAAATATATTATATTTTGACTAAAATATCGCGTTATCACTAAAATATCAAATTTTAACGGAAATATCACATTTTCACTAAAATGTTACATTTTTACCAAAATATCGCTTTTTCACTAAAACATCACCTTTTCACCAAAATATATTATATTTTCACGAAAATATCACGTCATCACCATAATATCACATTTCAACCGAAATATCACATTTTCACTAAAATGTTACATTTTCGCCAAAATATCGCTTTTTCACTAAAATATCACCTTTTCACCAAAATATATGATATTTTTACAAAAATATCACATCATCACCATAATATCACATTTCAACCGAAATATCACATTTTGACTAAAATGTTATATATTCGCCAAAATATCGCTTTTTCATCAAAATATCAGCTTTTTACTAAAATATATTATATTTTCACGAAAATATCACGTCATCACCATAATATCACTTTTTAACCGAAATATCACATTTTCACTAAAATGTTACATATTCACCAAAATATCGCTTTTTAACCAAAATATCACCTTTTCACTAAAATATGTTATATTTTCACGAAAATATCACGTCATTACCAAAATATCACATTTTAACCAAAATATCACATTTTCACTAAAATATTTCATTTTCACTAAAATATTACATTTTCGCCAAAATATCATATTTTACCGAAATATGCCATTTTGATCAAAATGTTACTTTTTCACTCAAATGTTACATTATCGCCAAAATATCCCCTTTTTACCAAAATATCAAGTTTTCACCAAAAAATATATTTTCATGAAAATATCTCGTTATCACCAAAATGTCACATTCTCACTAAATTATAAAAATTTCAGCACAAATATGAAATTTACACTATAATAAAACATATTTAACAAAATATGTATATTTTCAGGAAACCATCACATTTCACCAAAATATCACATTTGTTTCAAAATTGTTACATTGTTACATTTTCATCAAAATATCACATTTTTATAAAAATATCGTATTTAACTAAAATATATTAAATTTTCAGGAAAATATGACATTTCACCAAAATATAAAATTTTTTCAAAATATCACATTTTCTTCAAAATATCACGTTTTTCTTAAAATTCTATTAAGCATATTTAATTTTGGAAACAATTTTTTATTTTTAATCTGTTGGATTAAAGAAAATTTTGAAAATAAAATTCTGCATAAACGATAAATCAATTTTTCACAAAACGAATTATCGAAATTTTACAAAATATTAGGAATAAAGTATTATTTTGTTAAAAATTTGAATTTTGGATAAATTTCCAAAAAAAAAACATTTTTTTTAAATCATAAATATCACAATTTCTTAAATTAATCGAAATTTCGCAAAATTTGGAATTAGAGTTTCTCCAAATAATCGATTTTTTTAAGCAAAATATCACTTTTTTCTTAGAAATATTAGAAGCAACAAATTTTTCAAAAATTATTACATTTTTAAAATTTACGATAAAAATTAAATTAAATGGGAAAAGTGGAACTTCAATTAAAAACAATAAATTTAAAAAAAAAAAAGAATCGCAATTTATAGCTAAAAATTACAAAAAAAAAAAATTAGATATTTTTAAAAAGTGAATTTTAAGTTTGGCTGGGGTTCGTTCGCTAAGTGCAAGATGGATGCCATTTAGAGGTCATGTTTATAAAGGGCAGGGAGTTAATAAACGCGAGCTAATGACTCACATTTACTAGGAACTGAAGTGAATAGCTTCAGTTCACAATCCCAAGCGTAAAAGTGCTTCAGTGGTTTATCCGGACCTGTCGGTCTAGGAAATACACGATACTTTCATTATTAAGGGATGACTAAGGCATCCCAAACCTGTTATTATTCAATCTAATTATTGGCTAAATGCATTTTGTCCATTTAAGATGCTAGTGTCCTTATAGTGGGACAAATCGACAGGTACGGTTCCACTGTTGTAGACATCATCAAACAGCTCCATATTTGACTATGCTGAAACCTTCATTCGGTTATAAAAAGCTTAAAATATCATAATCCTGAAAGCATTTATTTAATATATTTGAGTCTTGCTCGTTATTGGAATTAACCAGACAAATCACTGCATGAACTAAGAACGGCCATGCCACTTAGCAAGTGGATGCCATTTGAAGGCGACTAATTTTTTTAAATAAAATTTTTAGTTTTTTTCTCTTTTTTATTTTTTAATTTTACGAATGAAGTTGAAAATCATAAGAGAGAGAGAGAGATAGACAGAGAGAGGTAGAGCTTTAAGTTTGGAAAGCATGGGACACTATAAAACATGACTATGGTGAAGGTTGTATAAGATTAG
The DNA here is from genome assembly GCA_030448955.1 of Trichopoda pennipes. Classification (NCBI taxonomy): domain Eukaryota; kingdom Metazoa; phylum Arthropoda; class Insecta; order Diptera; family Tachinidae; genus Trichopoda; species Trichopoda pennipes. The sequence goes on along the minus strand of JASKUP010000056.1, from coordinate 949,359 downwards.
CTACAGGCGACTATAACATTCTGATTTATTGACATACAAAAAACTTTCCGACTGCTTCTATTTACCTTCTCAGACGATATGCGTAATATTCACTTGTAGGTTATTTGATACAAGAAAAAACGCTGACTTGTCTTAGAAATAAATCAAGAGCAGAATAACATTTTACGATTATTCAGGTGCTTTTTGTTTGTTTTATAAATCTTTTTTTGCTTTAAATAAAAGATGTGATTTTACAACTATTTATGTAAATTAAAGGTGACTACAACAAAAAAAAAAAGAGGAGGAAATACAGGCAACATTTCTATTCCATTCAATGAATAAAATTTTAAAGATGCCAAAAGAAGAGGCATTTAAACATTGATTTCAATGCATAAAATCTATGAGCAGCAATACAAACCTGGCAGGTAGACATTCGATACCTGCAAAATGTTTCGTTTAAAATTCAATCTTTCTTTCTTCTTTGTTGCTCTTGTGTTTTTAACTTAAGAATTTTATGGCTTTTAAGCAACGAACAAGGAGAAGGCTTAAGAAAGACATTGAATTGATATTTTAAAAGCGATTTAGAAAATAAAATGTAAATTTTATTGGCAAATAAAATTTCGCTAAATTGGAAGAAATTTATACATGGGGAATCTAAAAAAAGGGGAACAAATAATAAACAGATACAAAAGTTGCTATAGTTGTCAAAATAAATGTCATGATACACTTATTTATTAAGAACCAAATAAAAAAAATTACAAAAATAAAAAAAAAGTTTAAATAAATTTAAATATTTTTCCCTATAAATTTTAAGTCGACATAATTTAGTTTCATACACTAAGATTCGCAGTTCACTGAACAATACCAATAATGTTTGAAATAAACTTTTTTAACGCATGCTATATTTTTTTAAATATTTTTAAATCGATAAACTATCTTTGCAAACTTTAAATTCTGAAAAGTTCTCTAAAAACTGCAAATGTTTTATGAAAATTTTTTTTATCGCATGCTATATTTTAAAAATATTTTAACTCGTTAAAGTATCATTGCACACATTAAGTTTTAAGATGTTAACAACCAAAACTAAGTGTGCAATTCTTTGAAGAATGCTAATAATTTTAGGCTAAACTTTTTTATCGCATGCTATATTTTGAAAAAAAAAAAAATAAATAAAACAGTTAATAGATTATCTTGGCGAATATTAATTTCTCAGCTGTTAACAAATACAAAATAGTTTTATTATTACTGCATAATGCAAATAATTTATGGAAAAAATTTTATCGCATGCTATATTTTTTTAATTTTTTTCACTATATAAATTATCTTTGCAAAATACAAGTTCTGAGAAGTTAACACTTACAATTAAAATTGCATTTCATCGAAAATTGTAAATGTTTTATAAAAATTTTTTTATCGCATGCAATATTTTTTAAAAATGTTAACTCGTTAAAATATCATTGCACACATCGAGTTTTAAGATGTTAACAACCACAATTAAGAGCGCAATTTCTTGAAGAGTGCTAATAATTTAAGGAAAAACTTTTTTATCGCATGATATATTTTGGAAAAAAAATAATTCAGTTATTAAATTATCTTGGCTAATATTCATTTCTGAGCTGTAAACAATAAAGTTTGGATTTCAATGAAGAATGCAAATAATATATGAAATAAATTTTATCGCATGCTATATTATTTTATTTACAGTTCCAAATAGATAAATTATCTTTAAAAACATTTTTAAATACATTTAAATATTTTGCCCCTGTAGGCTAGTAGGTAGTGTAGCAGCTTGTCAGTCTGGGGGTTGTGGTTTCGATTCCCAACGAAGATCTTGGTTTTTTTTCACTACAAAGATAAAACTTGACTGCCGGTGGGGCTGCTCAGCGATGAAGGCATAGTCACTGGTCGCTGTGCTGTTTTATACGGTATTTAATTTCCAACTATCCTTCTACTTTGACCACCTGTTTCATCTCTTCACTATCCCGTTCCTAATGAGTGTAGCACGGTAGTTGATTAAATAGTCATTGTTGCCTGAAGTGCTACTTCTCTTAAAAAAAAAAAAAAAAAAAATATTTTGCCCCATAAATTATAAGTCAACATAATATCGCTTAATACACTACGATTCGCAATTTACTGAACAATGTCAATAATTTATGAAATAAACTTTTTTAACGCATGCTACATTTTTTTAAATATTTTTAAATCGATAAACTATCTTTGCAAACTTGAAATTCTGAAAAGTTCACTGAAAAATGCAAATATTTTATGAAATTTTTTTTATCGCATGCTATATTTTTAAAATAGTTTAACTCGTTAAACTTTTAAGATGTTAACAACTTTTGAGATGTTGACAACCATAATTAAGTGTGCAATTTCGTGAAGACCGAAATATTTGAAGGAAAAACTTTTTTATCGCATGCTATATTTTCAAAAAAAATTATTCACTTAATAAATTATCTTGACAAATATTCATTTTTGAGCTGTAAACAACTACAATAAAGTTTTGATTTCACTGAAGAATGCAAATAATATATGAAATAAGTTTTATCGCATGCTATATTCTTTTATTCATAGTTTGAAATAGATGAATTATCTGTAAATAGTTCTGAGAAATTATATTAAATTTGCAATTTACTAAAAATTGCAAATGTTTTATGAAATTTCTTTTATCGCATGTTATATTTTTGAAACATTTTAACTCGTTAAACTATCATTTCACACATTGAGTACTAAGATTTTAACAACCACAATTAAGTACGCAATTTCCTGAAGAATGCTAATAATTTATGAAAAAAATTTTTTAACGCATGCTATATTTTGAAAAAAATGTCCAGTTAATAAATTATATTGGCAAATATTAATTTCTAAGCTGTAAACATCTACAATGTAGTTTTGATTTTACTAAAGAATGCAAATAATTTATGAAGCAAATTTTATCGCATGCTATATTCTTTTTTATAGTATCAACTGGATCAATAATCTTTAAAAACATTAAATTCTGAGAAGTTATGTATATTAAATTTGCAATTCACTGCAAAATGTAAATAATTTATGTAAATTTTTTTTATCGCATGCTATACCTTTTAAAATATTTGAACTCCTTAAACTATCATTGCACACAATAACTTTTAAGATGTTAAAAACAACAAAAAAGAGCACAAATTCCTGAAGAGTGCTAATAATTTATGAAAAAAACATTTTTAACGCATGCTATATTTTGATAAAGATCATTCACTTAATAAATTATCTTGGCAAATATTAATTTCTGAGCTGTGAAAACTAAAATATAGTTTTGATTTCACTTAAGAAAGCAAATAAATCATGAAACAAATTTTATCGCACGCCATATTCTTTTAAATATTTTTAAATAGGTAAATTTTAAACATTAAGAACTTAACACATACAATTAAATTTGCAATTCACAGAAAAATCCAAATAGTTTATGAAGAATTTTTTTATCGCATGCTATATTTTCAAAAAAAATTATTCACTTAATAAATTATCTTGGCATATATTAATTTCTGAGCTGTTAAAACTAAAATATAGTTTTGATTTCATTTAAGAAAGCAAATAATATATAAAACAAATTTTATAGCATGCTATATTCTTTTAAATATTTTTAAATAGGTAAATTTTAAACATTAAGAACTTAACATTTTTTTATCGCATGCTATATTTTGAAAAAATTATTCATTTAATAAATTATCTTTGCAAACATTTGGTTCTGAGAACTTAACATCTGCCATTAATGAAAATTTATTTATGATTTGCTCAAATTTTTAACAAGTTATGAGTCCTTAAATTTAAGCAGCGTCTAATATTTACTTCTGCATAAGTTTAAAAAAGAAATATTTCGGACGCCTAAAAGTATGCTATGATTTTAAAGTTTATTTTTTTTATTTTGGTTAACATGTAATTGTGGTCAATATCTCATTAGAAGTTACATTTTAATATTAAAAAATATATTCTTTTTATTATCCTGTCAAATTTCTAACTTTCGTCCTTATTTCTGTTGTTATAATTTTGGTTTAAACAAAAATATCAAAAACATTTATTTCTTAACTCAACCTTTTTTTTGTTAAACCAACACAAAAAAAAGAAAAGGAAATTTTAATTAAATCTAAAAGTTTCGATATAATTTCTATTCACAAATGTAAATAATAATTTGTTAAAAGAAATACATTTTCTGTATAAAAGAAACCATAAACTGTTTATTCATTAAACAGAAAGTTTTTAGCAAAATTTTACAATCAAAAGAAATTCACCGCAAATACAAATTGCAAATAAATACAAACAAATTTAAATGAGAAATAGTTTTTTATTCTTTTTTTTCTAAACTTTTCTAGAAATTTATTACAAAAGTAAATAATTTAAGGCAGAGATAAAGCTAAAAGGGATTTCTTAAAGAGGATCTCTAATTTTTTTAAACTAATAAAGTCTAAGAAATATGTCAACTGTAACACTAGTTCTTATAATAATCTGGCGGTGTAAACTAAAGCTTTTTATACTTAAATTAGTATGGCATACTAATTTGGTAAGTATAATTTGTAAGTATAAAATTTTGGCCGAAAGGAATTACACAACTCGAGTGCTGTATACAAGTTTATAAAAAAAGTTCATGTAACTGGCTGGAACGCTGCACAGTGTGTTGATCCATAAAAAAATCCATAGAAAAAATAATTCCCAATCCTTAGAAAAGTAATGACATTTGATTATTTTCTAATTAGTTAAATCAATAACATAAACAGCTGTTTAAATTATAAACTGTTCTAATGTCACAAGATGTCGCTTAATACAAATAAATTTTAACATAAACTTTATCCGTAAAATACGTGTTTTTTTTATTGAGAATATAGTCAAGGACAGTCTTGTCAAGAATCACCACATCTTTACAATAACATGCCTTTTTATGAATCTTTCTTAGGGATAAAACCCAGTTTTAAAAATGATTAATTTAACACTTTTAATACTTTACTATACTAAAGTATACTAAAGTGTATTAAATTACAATAAATTATACTGAAGCATACTAAACTGTATTAAAGTATACTAAATTCTACCAAAGCATGCTAAACTATATTAAAGTATAGCAAAGTATACTAAAGTATAGTAAAGTATACTAAAGTATATTGAAGTATACTAAAGTATTCTAAAGTATACTAAAGCATACTAATGTGTACTTAAGCATGCTAACGTATACTAAAGTGTAGTAAAATATACTAATGTGTATTAAAGTATACAAAAGTATACTACAATACTATAGTATACTAAAGTATGCTACAGCGTGCTAAAGTATACTACAGTGTACTTAATTATAGTAAAGTATTCCGAAGTTTACTTAAGTATACTAAATTATACTGAAGTATAATAAATTACACTAAAGTATACTAAATTCTAACAAAGCATGCTAAACTAGATTAAAGTATAGCAAAGTATACTAAAGTATAGTAAAGTATATTAAAGTATATCGAAGTATACTAAAGTATACTGAAGCATACTAATGTGTACTTAAGCATGCTAACGTATACTAAAGTGTAGTAAAGTATACTAATGTGTATTAAAGTATACAAAAGTATACTACAATATTATAGTATACTAAAGTATACTACAGTATGCTAAAGTATACTACAGTGTACTAAATTATACTAAAGTATTCCGAAGTTTACTTAAGTATACTAAATTCTAACAAAGCATGCTTAACTAGATTAAAGTATAGGAAAGTATACTAAAGTATAGTAAAGTATACTAAAGTATATTGAAGTATACAAAGGTATTCTAAAGTATATTGAACCATACTAATGTATACTAAAGTCTACTAAGGTATACTAAAGTGTACTAAAGTATACTAAAGTATACCACAGTGTTCTTAATTATACCCCCCGGGGGCACATATATATGGTCTTTGGAGAAAGCAACAACTTAGACCTGTGCAACTGGGGGAAAAAGGGAGCCCAGTCCCCTGAAGTCAGCAGGGGTACAACTGGAAACTCCACTTTATTTCCACGGGAATCAGTCACCCGCAGAGTTCCGTTATTTGTTTCTTTAGACATTTAACTGTTCTCTGACTGATTATTAAGGTTGGCCCCTATATGGGAGTATCGTGGTGGTTGTGGTTTCGCGGCCCTATATCAGTCTATGGTTCTATGGTGGCCAGGATCATTTCGCCGTTAATGACACGCTAGTTGAATGATCCAGTCCAGTGAGCATGCTAGACATGTGTTCTGGACAGGAGTTGGAAAGTCTCCAACTCTGAAGCGAGGAGTGATGATTTGTAGCCCTGCTCTGGAATCATCGAAGTTGCAACTAGAAAGTTCTGTTGCATAGAATTATGGCTTCGGCTTCCTAGGACGAGCATGACGTTCCAAATTATGCAGTGGTTTGGTCCACCATCTGATTAAGGCTTAATGGCCAGGCGCGGATGTAAATTGAATCACACAGCTTCTTTGTAAAGCCACTATTATATCCCCGTTATTAACTCCTGGAAGAATGTGTTCTGATTGCTGTACGGTTGGACTTGACGTCGGCCACCAGTGCCGAGTTATTTTAAATTCAACGGGTAGAAAGCTTGGTTAAGAGTTCTAACCGGAGACTATTCTGATACCACGAGGGTCAGAAGCCCCTGGAACTTCGATTCCAGCTTGGCAATAGGAAGACCATTCGGGAAGCTTTCTGGTGACTGCGGTTTAAATTCAAAATGGGGGAAGAGCATGAGCTGAGTATGGAGTTGAATTGTAATCTGGTGCTGTGACCCCTAGAACAAAAGGAGTTTCAGATAGGCTCCGCCTTTTACTAAGGGAAAGGCCATGTTTAAATGCAGAGTTACGAATTGGTACTCAGGTTTCGGCGTATCTACACTGTGGTTAGACCTGTGTGATTTTAGTCCTCATCGATGGGTCGCAACAATAATCTGAAGCACATCTGTCCTACCCGGAGAAACATTACACTTCTCTAGAGTTAAAATGGCAGCCGCATGATTTTCTTCTCAGGGACGAACCCCTTTTCTCTGCCACCTCTCTGTCCTAACTATAGCTGATTTAATTATAAAATATCTTTAGTTTCATTTCCCTTGTAGTTTTTACTGTCTAATTTTCCTTCCTAATAAAGAGAGAGAGAGAGAGAGAGAGAGCAAACAGACATTTTGCCAAAAGGTAAAAACAACAAAAAGCCAGATAACATCGCACAGAAAATATTTAAAGTTTTACTTTTTAGATTAAAAATTTATTAAAAAAAAAATAAATAAATAAATACCACACGCATACATATGTACGTAAAACATGTGTAACGAAAACGAAATACAGTTTTTAAAAATGTTTATTTGCCAGCCTTGAAATATGCTGCATTTCTTTAGGCTGATGCGTTGCATAATGAGAATTCCTATATGAAATAGAGAAAAAGTTCATATGAAATTTTTTTTTTGGGCAGCGGCCTCAAAGGAAACTAACCAATTTTTTTATTGCTGCCGTTTTATATTTGGCAAAAAAAAAAAAATTAAAAATAGTGAAAAACTTTTATTACTTTGTAAGCGAAATGCTAGAAATAATAAAAGTGTGCACAAAGGCGCTTCAAAAATAATGCAATTTAGATTGCGCGATTTTTTTTTTATTAAATTTTATTGAAAATGAACTTTAAAGCACTTTTAAAGATGCCTGTTAGTTATCCTTGTATTCTTTGAAATAAGTTGTTAAACAAATTTAGAAAAAACACTAAATATTTAGCATCACCATCATAGATAAAAAACTCACAAAGGAAAAAGGTTCATTTCCCACAACATTTTGATTTTCTTTAAGATTTCAAGGTTTTTTAAAAGTGTGTTATAAGTTTTCCTAATAAATTTCTAGTTAACGCAGTCTGTACAGCTTTTTCTTAATGCTGGCCCACTTGTGCCACATCGCATACAGCCAGGATTAGAATAGAATTACTGCAGGACACCGCTTTCCACCTCAAGTTTTTTTTTTAAGAAATAGTGATATTGATTAGCCTCCACGATCGCCTGATTTGACTGCTCCGAACTTCTTTTTGTGGCGTTATTGGGGGATTTGACGGATGTTTTTTACACCGACTTTAGTAAGACCTTTGATAGGGTGAACCACAAACTTTTAATAAGAAAACTTAACCTTATGGGACTCATATCAGTCTGTATAGAATACTTGACTATCTAGACCTGTGCTGCTGGGGGTATAAGGGAGCCCAGTCCCCTGAAGGCAAGTAGGGAATCAACTGGAAGCTCCACGTTATTTCCACTAGTATCAGTAAGCCCCAGAGTTTCGCTAATTGTCTCTTTATTGAACCCCCCGGGGTTACATATATATGATCTTCGGAGATAGCAACAACTTAGACCTGTGCAACTGGGGAAAAAAGGGAGCCCAGTCCCCTGAAGTCAGCAGGGGTTCAACTGGAAACTCCACTTTATTTCCACGGGAATCAGTAAGCTCGCAGAGTTCCGTTATTTGTCTCTTTAGACATTTAACTGTTCTCTGACTGATTGTTGAGGTTTTCCCTTTATGGGAGTATCGTGGTGGTTGTGGTTTCGCGGCCCCATATCAGTCTATGGTTCTATGGTGGCCGGGTTTATTTCACCTTTAATAACACCTACCTGGTGAAATGTTCCCAGATCCAGTGAGCATGCTAGACATGTGTTCTGGATAGAAGTTGGAAAGTCTCCAACTCTTAAGCAAGGAGTGATGATTTGCAGCCCTGCTCTGGAATCATCGAAGTTGCAACTAGAAAGTTCTGTTGCATAGAATTATAGCTTCGGCTTCCTAGGACGAGCATGACGTTCCAAATTATGCAGTGGTTTGGTCCACCATCTGATTAAGGCTTCATGGCCAGGCGCGGATGTAAATTTAATCACACAGTTGTCTCTTTATTGAGGTTGGCTATTGTGGTTTTGCAGCCCTAAGCATGAACTGATTATGGTGGCCAGGATCATCTCGCCATTAATAACACCAACGGGTGAATGATCCGCATCAAATGAGCATGCTAGTCATATGTTCTGGACCAGGAGTTGGATAGTCTTCAGCTCTTCATTAAGGACAAGTGGTTTGCAACCCTGCTCCGGAACCCCTGAAATTGCAACTAGGTGAGACCTGTTGCTAGAATTATTCCTCGGCTTCCTACCGCGTGAATGACGTTGCTTTTCATTCCCCGTGGTTAGATCACAATCTGATTAAAGGCTACGGCCAGGTGCAGATGTAAATCTTATCACGAAATTGAGAGCTGAAAATGGTGATTGTACTCTAAGTGAAAACTTTTACAAGTGTTAAAAGCTTTTCAAGGAAGATTGAGAAAATGCAAGTGATGATGCTAATCCTAGAAAGTTTATCAATTTGTATTAGAAAAGTAGTAAAGGATAACGAGATATCGGTAGGTTAAATCCAAACCATTTTTTTTTCGCAAAATGTGGACAGGAAGCGTGTGGCAGCGAAGTAAATTACAAAATGCTGTATATTGTTTGGGAATTTTTTTAATTTTTTTAGACCGCCAGGAATCATGCCTTTTTTTCTCGGTCCAACACTCAGGGAATGACCCCTACACATGCAATAAGATTGTGCCACAACTAGGAAATTTGTTTATGGCGAGGAGGAAAGAGAGAGTATTGTTTGTGGATATTCAATTTGAACTTTCATAAATTGCAAGTGACAAGAAGGACCTTTGGAGGGAGTTTATTCCACATTAGGACTGTTCTGCTAAAAAATATATTTTCCCTCTAATGCGTAGTGCGATTCACTGGAAAATCAACCACAAATGGATGAGCTCGAGTTAAATGCGAAAACGCGCGAGTATCTTTTACACTGGTTTTAGAGAGCTTCATTAGAAACTTGAAAAATGTGTTTAGCCCACCGAACATCACATCGAAAATCGTGCTAAGAACATTAAAAGCGTCCGATTCCGTAATCATATCATCCATAGTAACACCTGCAGTACCAAATTCGAAGACAGACAAACAGACAGACAGCATGCAACATTGCGTCTTACGGGCATTAAAATCTATTCTATTCACATGAACCCATCCGGAGATCGTCGGGAGATTATGATTGAGTATATCATTCATGTTTCGTCTATTGGAACTCACCTCCAACAGGTTCGTTCTATTGCCAAATGAATACGAATGACTAGTGGTGCCGTCAGCTGCCAAAGAGTTTTGAGGGTTGAAAGTTTGACAAGGAAAGCCATTTAAAAAATAAGAAAAAAAGGTAAGAGAAGGAAGGGAGCCTTGTAGTTCCGCCGAATTAATCTTGAACTGGACTGATGAAATCCTCTCTATAACAACTTATACAGTGCGATTTCTGAGAAAACTCGATATAAATTAAGGAGAAATTATCACCGACCAAAAGCAGCAAGTTTTGAGAGAAGTGCGTCAGGCCACACTCTATCAAATGCCTTGGAATTATCTAGAGCTACCACATTACTCTCTCCGAAATGATGTATGAAGTTGCACCATTTTTCTGAAGGGAAAGCCAGCATTTAATACTATTGTCAGGTTATCCCAACTAACGTTGAGCTGCATCATAATCTGTTAGTGCAGCGGTTTGTACTTTTACCAAAAGTTAGGAAAGCCAGCAAGTCGCCCGTAGAGTGGAACTTACGGAAACCATACTCTCGGTCGTTAAGTAAGCTGTTGGACTCTAGGCACCTTACAAGATGAAAATTAATCATATTTTTATTACTTTGGAAAGTGCAGAACAAATTGCAATTGGGCGGTACGTTTCAGGCTTTCCTCCGCCTCACCCTTTTTTGGGATGGGCGTTACATTAAAAAACTTCCAACACTTTGGGAATTCGCCGGCATGATACAATATGCTGAAAAGTGCTGCTAACGGATGTGCTAACGTCGAAGAGCACTATCTCATGATCAGTGCTGGAATCCCATCTTAGCCTTAGCCATCGCATTTACCAGATTTGCTCCTCTGCGACTGTTCTCAAAATAGAAGAGACCCATGAAAGAATGGCATTTAACGACGAGGCAGGAAATGAAATGAATCGCTAATAAAGCTTAAGACCACATCGAATAGTGTCTACCAGAACTGCTATGAGAATTGAGAGTGTTCCATCTAAAGGGGAATACTTAAAAGGGGATAAAGAGAAAAAATCATATAAAGCGTCCGTCATCTAACGTTTTTTTTTTCAACTAGTGAATGGTAACACATAACTCATGTTTGATTTGACAGATAATTAGTTTTATCCTTCCGCTGAACGAATATATTGTGACTTTACTTTGAAAATCATGGTAATGTTGCAGAATGTGTGCGAAAATTGCGTACGAATTTTGGAAGAAGAGAAGCATCGTCAGCTCCGTATGTTCGTTATTTTGTGACAAATGTTAAAGAAAATGGTATCCTCATCGATAAACCAAAGCCCGTGAAAAGCCAAAAACAGTGCGTACACCCGAGAATATTGCTGCTGTGGCAAAAAATGTGCATGAAGCGCCATCAACATCAATTCACCGTCGTTCTCAACAATTGAACATTTCAGAGTCATGATTGAGACGAATTTTGCATAAAGACCCTGTGGTATGATGCCATACAAAGTCGAATTGGTTCAGGAGATGAAGCCAAGTGATCATTCAATGCGTTTTCATTTCGCTAAGTGGGCCTGCGATCGACTTACAGAAGATGCCGATTTTGCAAAAAAAATCATCTTTTCAGATGAAGCTCATTTTGATCTTGGCGGGTATGTAAACAAGCAAAATTATCGCATTTGGGGCGCAAAAAAACCGCACCCATACATTGAAAAGTCGACGCACCCAAAACGAGTCACCGTTTGGTGCGAAATTTGGTCCAGAGCCATAATTGGGTCATTTTTCAGGAGTGACCGTTACAGTCAATGGCGATCCTTATCGGGCCATGTTGAACGAATTTCTGTTCACATAAATTGAAGAGGAGGATATTGGTAACATTAGGTTTCAACAGGACGGTGCTACGTGCCACACAGCGGAGGTTGTGTAGTTTTGTTTACAGCATTTAAAAAAAAAGATTTTTGGCGGACCCTATATGAAAAAAGCCCGATTTCTAATGAACAAACCATTTAGTCAAATATTTAAATAAAAAAGCTTTTCCTTGACTACTTAAGAATCCAATTTCAACTTAAACAAGTCATTTGATATGTGGAACAAGTTAAGCAGGTTAACTGTTTGAAATTGAAACTAAGTAAAGAGAAGAAGAAGAAGAAGCATTAAGCAGTTAAAACAGCGAGCAATTATTGGCGTATGGAACATTAAAAAAGAAATTAAATATTCGTTTTAATGAGAATAATAATAAAAATTAAAGCTAAAAGCTTTTGTTTTAAGCTGCTGTAACACTTCCAATTATAAAAAAAAAAACAAAACTTGCAACAAACAAAAAACATTAAAAATTAAAAGCAAACAATTTCCGTTTTCGCTGTTAAAAAACTTGAAATCCCAACAAAATTGTGTTGTTGTGTTCTCGTGCATTCTTTTGCCAACGACAATACGACAATTTTCATTGGCACTCCAGTGCCTGTTTGCCAGCAACAATGGCAAAAGTTTTAATGTTCTTGGACTAAATGTTTAATCGCAAATATGCGTTATGCAGTTTAACAGCATCAGTTAAGTGCCGTTAGTGAAGAAACACAAATTTTCATATTTTATATTTTCAAGTCTGGCATCATGAGCATCATTCATCTGGATGTACTCGTATGTTGGCAGTGGTAATGATAAAGCAGTCAGTCAGTATATTTAAGGCTCATAAAAATATGTGTTATACATTTGAAGTAAATTTTGTGTAGTGCAGCGAGATTTAAAATTGCGTTTACAACAACAATTCCTTTTGTTTGTTTTTATTTAAATAAACTTTAACACTGCGAGCAAAAACTCCTTTTTGCAATTGTATCGCAAGCTGATTTTTTGTTGTTGTGGAAAAAAATTGTAAATTCATGCATATGCATGCACGCATGCATGCATGAGCAATCAGGCATGTGCATAATTTTTATGAGATGTACGTTAAACAACAGGAAAATGTTTGTTGCTATTTTCGTCGTTCTGTCATTATAAAAATGGCATAAATGCAGTCAAACTATTTAAAACTTAAATCTTCAGAGTTAAATGCATCTTAACTATGTTATTTGTTTAGCACACTGAACACTTCTAATATCTTCTACAATTCTTTTTTATTGCTGATTTCACTGCCGTTACAAGGTTTATTGAATCATCGGCGACTAGCTATCCGTGGCTTAACCTTAAATTATAATTTTTCAATATGTTATGACAGTTATGACACCTTAATAACTTAAATATTGCCTCAATATATAAAATAAAATTAATTGTGATGTATACTTTACACAAATTTTTTGAAATGCGAGAGATATTTTACTTTAATTTGGTACGGTTTTCCGTCGACCCTCGTCAAATTTGGTTTGTGAAAAACCGGTTTCGGTTGTTTGCCATCTTAAGTGTTCTTTTCGTACTGTTATTTACTATTATGCTTTTCGAAATAAGGTGTTTATATTATATTTTAAAATAAAAATGGAAATAAATAAATAAATATAAGCAAAACTGTTCAGAAAAAACTGTTATACGGGAAAATGTTAATAAATTATTCAGCTAAATCAGCTTTTTACATAAAAATGAAAATAAATAATTTTTGTGAGTATAACAGTTTCAAACAAAACTGTTATACTATGTAAAATAAAGTAAATTATGAAGTTAAATAAATGGCAGGATTGCTTAAAATCATCATCTTTACTAACAATAAACTAATTATTTTCTATATTTTTATAACTGTTATAAATTTTTTTTATATAAACTGAAACATATTTTTATATAAGCATTAAAAATTCGCGGCCGCGCTTTGTTCAGCAAGGCCAGAATTTTATTTGCCCTAGCTGAACAAGACGGACGAGATCACCAATAGGCCACGGAGAGGTTGATCGTCATCGGTAGGCCCAGTAAGTGCTGTCGCTGCTTCACCTGGCCAGAATTTTATTCACCCAGGTGACGGAGCCCAGAACCAGGCCGCGCTTTGTTCAGCAAAGCAAGAATTTTATTCGCCCTAGCTGAATAAGACGGAAGAGATCGTCAATAGGCCACGGAGAGGTTGATCGTCATTGGCAGGCCCAGTAAGTGCTGTCGCTGCTTCACCTGGCCAGAATTTTATTCGCCCAGGTGACGGAGCCTAGAGCCAGGCCGCGTTTTGGTCAGTAAGGCCAGAATTTTATTCGCCCTAGCTGAACAAGACGGACAAGATCGTCAATAGGCTAACACCAATTTCGACGTGGAAAGGTTGTCTTAGAATCTTATTCGTGACAACCGCGACAAGTCAAAAATTGGTGGACAGGCCAACTGTTCTGCTCAGACTGGAACAGAATTTTATTCGCTCCAGTGTGAGAAGCAGTAGGCTAGCCGACGGAGAGTGGAGACGAAAGCTCTTGAGGGCCACGAAGCGGTTGATCATCGTTGGCGTGCTCAGTAGTGGTGCAGTTTAATTATAACTTAGTTTAAGAGTGAATTATAATAAAAGAATTTTTTTTATAAAAACAAAAGTGTCTCTTGTGATTAATGAAAAACATTTTTTTTTGTAACGAAACCTGGACGCCGCGAGCTTTACCCCAGCATAACGCGAGAACGTGTCGTTACAATGTTATACTTTTGAAGTGTTATATTATAAACTGTTATATTTGTAAGATTGCTAAAGAAGATTTGGTAGCGGAAAATTACAATTTATTTTTACTTAAGCAATATTGTCACATTTAAAAAATTTGTTACATTTTTAAACTGTTATATGCTCAAGCTAGCTAAGAAAAAATTTTTCAACGTTAAATAAAAATTGGGTTTTTTGGTTGCATGAATAATTGTCACAATTAAACAAAGTTTTGCTGTTTTATATAATTTAAACTGTTATACTTGCAAAATTGCTGAAGAAGATTTGGTAGCTGAAAATAACAATTCATTTTTATTTAAGCAATGGGATGCTTGGAATATTGTTACATTAAAAAAAAATTGTTACATTTTTAAACTGTTATATTGTCTAGATCGCAAAATTTTTAAACTGTTATAAAGTCTAGATCGCTAAAGAAAATTTTTAACGGAAACTTAAAATCTGTTTTTTGTTTAAGTATTGGAAGGCAAAAAAACAACTGCCACAATTACATAAACTGATATATATTTGAAGTGTTATATTTTAAACTGTTACACTTGTAGTTTTCCTGAAGAAGTCTTTGTAAAGGAAAATTTAGTTTTTTCAAGTAATGGAACGCTGGGAATATAGTCAATAGAAAAAACTGGGAAAATAGTCAATAAAAAAAACTGTTATCTTTTAATCTGTTATATTTTTTAGATTGTTAAAGAAAATTAAAAATTTGTTTTTTTGTTTAAGTAGTGGGAGGCAAGAAAAATTCTTACACCTAAAAAAACTGTTATATTTTTTTACTGTTATATATTTTAACTGTTTTATTTATTAGATTGCTGAGGAAAATTATTTACGGAAAATTAAAATTTGATTTTTGTTTAAGCAATAGACCATTTAAAACAAACTGGTATATTATTGAACTTTTATATTTTCAAGAATGCTAAGAACAATTTTTTAACGCCAAATTTAAATTTGTCTTTTGTTTAACTAATGGCCGGCATGAAAATTTGTTACAGTTAAGAAACTGTTATAATTTTTAACTGTTATATTTTTAAGTTTTTTTACATTTTTCAAATTTTAAGAAAGAGTGTTTATATTTTCATTTTATTTAAAATTTACCCGTTAATAAGTCGTTATAGTTTATGGTATTGCTTTATAAAGCTGTTATAATTTAAATTTAATTGTAAACAAAACTTTAAGTTGTTTATGAGCTGGTTTAACAGTTTGTCTTGCTTTTTATCACCTACCATGAGCCATTTGCCTACGGCTATAATAAATGATGTTTATTATTCTCATTTTTGTATTTGTATTAAATACATTAACAAATTTGTTATCGACTATCGATTTTAAATACAAAATCGAGAAAACCTACAAAAAATACAAAAATAATTTATTGAACATTTTATTAACTTTGCATTTAAGCAAATTTTTATATCAATTAAAAAAAAAGCGATCACCACAGAAACAAAAACACACACACACACACAGCCAATTTTACTTTATACAATTAAAGGCAGAACAGTAAACGAAAAAAAGCTTGTTAATTAATTTTGTCTACTCATGCATTCCTTTCTGCTGACTTTATATGCTCTTATAAAGCGTGTCATTGTAGCAACATGTTACGGCATGCATCGTGTATTTAAATATAATATTTTACAAGTAGGATTTCATTACAGCGTGTTTTAATTTGTAAAGTTGCGTTTCTGCTGCTTTTAACTGCATTTTCTTCTGCTTCTTGTTCTTCTTTCATTTATTGAATTAAAAGTTCAACAGTTAATAAATGGCTTATTTTATCTCGAATTAAATGGATAATAACGGCGGGTAAAGAAAATAACTCAAGCTTTAAAATTCATATTTTTATTGCAACATGGGTAATAATGCAAATTAAATTAAAGCCTGTAAGTAGGCAATGATTTTTATTAATAACTGCAGCCCTAAAAGAAGGCAACGATTTTTTATACATTTTTTTTAAAAAACAAATTGAAAAAGTTATTAAAAAAAAATAATTATTCTTTTAATTTAAATACCACAACAATTTTTTATTTTTTTGGGGGAAGGGAGGTGGCTAAATTTTACTGCAAGCTTTCAGCATGTTGAACTCTTCATGCACTTGACTATACTGAATTTTAACATGTTTTATGAGAAAAAAAAATGTTTCGTAATTAAATTCGACAATTTCGCTCATTTCTCTTAACAGCATGTTTTTAAAGGTGGACACCATTGAGGCTGTCAAGGCATATTAAAGTCCTGCTTTAAAAATCACTACATTTTAATTTTTGTTTTATTTTATTTTTTCCCTTCTTCTTTTTCTTTTATTGTGGCATTTCTGTCACCCTTCCAACTTAAGTGTAAAAATTTATGTGAATGATTGTATCATGCTATCCATCTGCATTTAACAAAAAGAGGAACATGCAAATACTCTGAATGCATCTGGTGGACAAGCAAACGCAAAAACATAAAATAAAAAAATAAAAATGAACAGTTTGAAAAGGGTGCAAGTGGTACAAAATAACCACAAAGGTGTGACTAAAAGTTGAAAAATAATTCAGTTGTTTTATGATTTCACTTATCACGGCACGATTTAACAACGTCCATCACATCACTTTGCACACCAAATTCAGTTGCCAAGTGCGGCGTTATTGTGTATTGTATGAAAAATTTCGCAACTTGCTATAACAAGCATAACATACTTTGGTAACGCCTCAACGTCAATATCATGAACTCTGTGTCACATATAACACTTTTTTGTGTTCGCATAATGAGAGTTGTTGTAATCTTATTTTGTGTACGTGTTGAGGTGCATGCAAAGACTATAATAAACTGTTTAACTAAGAGTCATGAGCTCATAAAAACTCTATTAATTATGAATTAAACATCTCAGTTTATTCAAACGAGTATAACAATTAAAGTTTTAACATTTTTGTTGCATTAAAAAAAAGGCGGCAACACAAACTTGAAAATATGTTAAAGAGTTTTATTGTATTATCAATTAAAATTTTCATATTTTTTGTATAACTGCTGCTTTAAAGCCGAAAAAATTTAATATAATTTGAAAAATTTTAATTTTTTAATTTTTATAAAATAATATTTTTGATATAATAGTTTCATCAAGTTTGTTTATATTACTCTTATTGTTGTTGTTTTATTATTAATTAAATTTTTATTGATATTTACTGACTTATGAATTTAATATATAAGAAATTATTTTTTATTTTTTACAGCTATATTACTTATATAAAATAAAACAACTACGTTGATTATAAATACATTTATAAGTATAAAAAAAATATATATAAATAAAATTATTATTTTTAAATTTTCTAAAAATTTTTTTTTAGGATTAAAGAAGTGGTAACGGCGTATAATTTCATCTGTAAGCTTAAGTATTATCTACAATATTTTCAAGATAATGAAAACAAAATTTTGTTCCTTAATTTTGTGACAAAAATTTTCCTCTTTGTGATAATTTTTTTTTTGTTATTTTTTTATTTTAATAACTTTATTATAAAAATATATTTGGTGATAATAATATATTCTGCAATATATTTTGTGATAAAAATATATTCTGCAATATATTTTGTGATAAAAATATATTCTGCAAAATATTTTGTGATAAAAATATATTATGTGAGAAAAATATTTTTTGTGATAAAAATATATTCTGCAATATATTTTGCGATAAAAATATATTCTGTGAGAAAAATATATTTTGTAATAAAAATATATTCCGTGTTAGCAATATATTTTGTAATAAAAATATATTCTGTGATAGAAGAATATTTTGTGATAAAAAATATATTTTATTATAAATATTTTCTATGACTTTGTGATAAAAATATTTTATCTAATATACACTATACTTTGTGATAAAAACATTTAGGATAAAATATTAAAAAAAAAATTTTAAGTAAAATATATTTTGGGATAAACAGATATTTTGTAATAGATATTTATTTTGTGATAAAAATATATTCTCGGATAAAACTATAATTTGTGATAAAAATCTTAACTATTAATAAGAAAATACCTTGTTTCAAAAATATATTTTGGTATTAAAATATATTCTGTAATAGACATATATTTTGTGATAAAAAAATTTATTTTATTATTAATATATTTTGTGATAAAAATATATTCTCCGATAGAACTATAATTTGTGCCAAAAACATAATTTATGGAAAAAATTAAATTGTTTTAAAAATATATTTTCAGATGAAAATATATTCCGTAATAGAAATATATTTTGTGATAAAAATAAATACTATAATAAAAATATGTTCTGTAATAGAAATAAATTTTGTGTTAAAAAAGGGAATATATTTTATTATAAATATATTCTATGATAAAAATATATTTTGTGATAAAAATATATTCTCGGATAAAATTATAATTTGTACTAAAAACATAATTTGTGATAAAAGATTACCTCATTTCAGAAAAATATTTTGGGATTAAAAGTATTTTTAATAGTTATATATTTTGTGAAAAAATAAATACCGTAATAAAAGAATATATTTTATTATAAATATATTATATGATAGAAATATATTTTGTGATAAAAATGTATTCTCTGATATTATATATATATATAATATAACATATTTTATTAAATATATTTTCTGTGATAAAAATATATTTTGTGATAAAAATATATATTCTCTGATAGAACTATAATTTGTGGCAAAAACATAATTTATGAAAAAAAATTACCTTGTTTTAAAAATATATTTTCGGATGAAAAGATATTCTATGATAGAGATATGTTTTGTGATAAAAATATATATTATAATAAAAATATATTCTGCAATAGAAATAAATTTTGTGATAATATTATATTTTTTAATGAATTTATAATTTGTAATAGAAAAGTATACATTATGATAAAAATATATTTTCTATTAAAATATATTCAGCGATAGTTTGTCATAAAAAAAAGTTCCACGATGAAAATAAATTTTGTGATAAAAATATAGTTTAGGATAAACATATTTAAGGATATATTTTAGTGATGGAAATATTGTTATCCACAAAAAAAAATTATTCTGTAATAGAATTACATTTTGTGGTTCAAATATATTTTGTGATTAACACATATGCTACGATAGAAACATATTTTAAGATAATAATATATTTTGTGATTGAAATATATTCTGTGATAAGAATATAAATTGTAATAAAAATATAGTTTCTGATAAAAAAAATAATATTGTGATAAAAATATAGTTTATGATAGAATATAACTTTTGATAAAAAATATATAATGTGATAAAAATATATTTTGTAATAAAAATATATGTGGGAATAAAAATATATATTCTGCAATTGAAATATATTCTGTAATAAAAATATATTGTATTTGTGATAAACACATCTTGAGTGATAAAAATATTCTTTTCTAAAAAAATAAAACATATAAATTAGGATAAAAATATATTCAATGATGGAAATATAGTTTGCGATAAAAATATATATTCTGTGACAGAAATAAATTTTGTGATAAAAATATATTTTGTAATAAATAATAAATACTTCTCATATAAATAATATTTGTAATAAAAATTTATATATTTGCATAAAATAAAATTTCTGATAAAAAATATATATTGTGATGAAAATATATTTTGTGATAAAAATATATGTTGGAATAAAAACATATTTTGTGTTAAAAAAAATATATGTGGGAATAAAAAGATATATTATGCAATTGAAATATATTTTGTAATAAAAATATATTGTATATTGTGATAAAAACATCTTGTGTGATAAAAATTTACTTTTGTGAAAAAATAAAAAATAATTTCAATGATGGAAATATAGTTTGCCATAAAAATATATTCTGTGACAGATATAAATATTGTGATAAAAATATATATTATAATTAAAAATATGTTTTGCGATAAATAATAAATATCAATCATTAAAATAATGTTTGTGATAAAAATATATTCTGTGATAAGAATATAATTTGCATAAAATAAAATTTCAATTTCTGAAAAAAAATGTTTATAGGGATAAAAATATGTTTTGTGATAAAAATACATGTGGGAATAAAAACATATTTTGTGTTAAAAAGAATGATGTAGTTATCCCACAATCATATTTTGTGATAAATATATATTTTGTCATAGAAATATGAATAAATAAATAAAATAATAAGAAATAAATTTCTGTTATTAGGTGCATATTGTGATAAAAATATATTTTATGATTAAAATCATTTTGCATGATAAAAATATTCTTTTGTGAAAAGTTTTTTATAACAAATGCCTTAAAAAAATTTATAAAAAATAAGAGCCATATCAAAATTGCGTAAAATTTTTTTTTGTGATAATAAAATTTTGTGATAAATAAAAAAAAAAAATTATGTGTGGCGAGTAGTAGGTTAAAATAAAATAAATAAAAGTCACAGTGTATATAACGACGTTAATAGGAATGATAACGCCACTAGTTAACGTTATTTTGTGGAAAGAAATATTAAGAGGACTGTACAAAAATTAGGGGAAACAGTGTTAAGCAGTTTGAAGTTTACAATTGTGCTTACGGAGTTCTTCCCTGTTGCAAGTTTTGTTTAAAATGATTTTACCAACAGTTTTATTGATTTAACATTTTTAAGCGGTTTAAATCGTCAAGATTCTTTAAATATGGAAAGATCTGGCAACTTTTTTTAATTTTTTTTATGATTTTATTTATAAATATGTTGTTATAGAGCCAATAAAACTCAAAGAAAAGACTGCTTCAACTACTAAGAGACGGTGTCGGCATTGGTGGTGTGACTTTTTATGGGTGTGAATAGCATGGAGACTGTAACAAATAATTTTGATGTTGGTTTTAAAACCTTATAAACAGTACGTAAGGCAAAAACTGTGGAAACAAAATTTCAATTTTAATTTGGAAGAGGATTTTAACAACATTTCAGCAACAAAGTTTGCAGGTTTGCAGGCTGGGGCATTTTGTTGTTTTAAATGTATAGATAATAATTATAAATATAAACAACAGTTAATTTTTGTTTGCTTAGCGACACATGTATGTTTTAACCTACGATACAAGTGCTTTGGAGCTCAGACTTAAAGTGTTTTATGGTATTAAAAAACAAATAATTATGTTGTACTTCCACCGGAAATAATATGCCACCAAGAGACATTATATTGTCTAAAAACTTGAACCTGTTAGCAACACTAATAGGAAGTCGTTTATATATATACACACACATATATACATGCATACAAATATACATACACACAAAGAAAATAAGAAAATAAATAGTAGAGACAAGATTTAGCCTGTCTGTGTTTTATGTGTTTGGGTGTTTATGTGCAGATTGCTTTGGTTTTGTTTAACAAAGTGTTAAAGTATGTGAACTCAGGTGTATCCTTACGATAAAATGTTTAAAGCATTCGTTCGCCTGTTAAGGTTTATAAACACACAAATGTACACATTCATGGCTTTTTTACGATAATAAAGTTGGTGGAACAAAAAAAAATATTCTTTTTTCGTGCAATTATCCTTACAAAAAAAAATGTGAATATCCTTTTTAACGTTTTTGTTAACTGGGGAATTTTTTTTTGAAAACATTTCATTTTTACTTAAACTTTTTTAAATATTTGTTTAAACAACAATAATGAAATTTATAATAACAATGTAATACTTTCATTTCATTCTCTTGTTAAGACTTAACAATTTCAATTTTATATGCTGCTTTTAGCTACTCTTTACCTTTTGCCCTCCCCTCCTCTCCCCCTCACAATTATTCTGCCCGTTGAAGCATTTAAGCGTTTCGTTTTATTGCATCTTTTTAAATCATTTGAAATACTCGTACAACATTAAGTTTTCCCCCTTTTTTTAATTACACAAGAAGACACGTTCAAGACATTGTTTCCATTCTGAAACTGTTATAAAGTGAGAAAAAAAATATATAATTTTTTTAACATAAAAAAAAAACAAAACGTTTTGAAATTGGCTGCGAGATTGTGTGAGAATTGTGAGAAAATAGTATATTTATAGCAGAAGTTAGAGGGAAAGTGAAAAATAAACTCACTTTAGGGTGACTTTTCAAGTGTAAAAAATTTTTGTAAAATTTAAAAAAATTATTATTAATTTAGGAATTCTTTTAATGCGGTTTAAGTTCACATTTACATTAATTTATGAATTTATTAAAAAAATAAAATTAGTCACAAATATATTTTTTTTAAAGAAAACAAGGAAAAAATGCAACACTAGCAGAATGTAAGGCATCATTGTGTGGCTCGCTACACCCATCCTTAGCATTCTTTGCGGCTGTTAACCGTTAAATTTCGTATATTATAGAAATCATCTTTATTATTTAACTGCAAGAGAAATACTTCTACGTAGTTCGTTATAATTTGATTATATGAAATCGTCCCACAATCTAAAGCTTTCTCTATTGTTCTCTTTTTTAAGTGTCACACATAAAGATTGGTTTTTTATACAGTCATAGAAGTTTACAGTGGCAACACTTTTTCTTAAGCTGGTAGTCATTTTGTCAGCTGTCAAGTGATTTATGTTTAGTGTACTTTGACATTTCAATAGAAAGAAATTGATGCCCAAACAACGTTGCCAAATTGTAAAAACTGGCTCCAATCGCTAACGCCGATTTTCGTAAGCGAACAATGAAGTTCACTTTTATTTCAAGGGAATGTCAGTAAACAGTAAACGGAAGTTTTTGGAGTGATTATAATCTCGAAAAACTAACTGTTTGTTGTGCTTTATAAAATAGTGAAATCATTGGTCCATACTTCTTTAAAAACGATGCTGGGCGGAACCTTACACTAAATAATGATCACTATAGAGCTATGATTACAAACCGTTTTGTTTATCATTTGTAAAGCCATGGAGTGCAGGCGCTATAGTTTCAACAAAGCGATGCAACATGTCCTTCAGCTTATGTTGCAATTGATTTATTAAGGAAAACATTTGGTAACCGCAAAGCTTCACGTTTTGGGGCAGTGAATAAGCCTCTAAGATCGTGTGACTTAAAGCCGCTAAACTATTTTTGTGCGGGCATATATAAAGTCTCTACTTTACATAATAAAAAGCTCGATACGATTAATCACTGGGAGGACAGCATACGCCGTCCTGTTGCCAATATGTGCAGAGGTTTTTGAAAATTGGACCTTCAGATTAGACCACGTCCAAACTACTCCTGTTTCCATATGCCAGAAGTCATATTTAAAATAATAAAGCCACAAGATTATCTTTCGAATAAAGTAAATTCAATGTCAATTTAAAAAGCCCATCTTTGTTTTATTCCCTTTAAAGTTCTATACCTCTACAAAATCACCCTTTATTTATTAATATTGACTTTTAAAATATAACGGTTATTTAAAGGGGTTTAGGTATGATTTTCTGTTATTTAATGCTATGATTAGCTCTCAGGTGACTTGCATTAACTTTCAGCTGTTTGCTTAACATTAAACAGAACGTATGTTTGACAGTAAGTTTGACTGGTGTAGGGCCAATACTTATGTTGGTTTTATTTGATGCCATCATTGTTTTAAATACTTTTAGCTTGAAAGTTTTATTTAAAATATAGAAACCATCTGCTGCGCCACGCAGTCTTGATAGATCTCTTCCCCATCTTGACATGTGCCTTTGGGGGTAATAGGTGGCACCTGGGCTAGCAGGAGCCCGATACTGAAAGAGACGTAGGACTCTCGAAGTCCGATCAGTGACTATGAAACACGCACTGGTATCACGAAAACCAATTGCCCGCAGGGCTACTGCCCTATTCTGGTTATTGGTTAGTTTCCTCGGGGAGTAACATGGTGGCTGTGGTTTAAAAAGGGCTTTGATAAAACGTCCGAAGAGGTGTTAACGAAAAAAAAAGATTAACATCCAATTATATGTCTTAGTTGCGCTTGCAACAAAACCAGCAGTTCGATAGTCTTCAACTCTTAAGCAAGGAGTGCGTATACAGCCCTGCTATCGTGCACTCGAAACTTGCAACTAAGGCGTATATCCATCTAGTGCGAATGCGTCTTAGGGCCTGGATGGAGGCTTTTTCCTAAACCCAGTGGTAAGATTACTACCGGCGATTATGACCCGATGGCTCGTTAGCGATGTAAATCTTGTCACGTTCTGCTACTCTACAGTGAAAATACTGTCTTCTTTCTGTAAGAGAGATAGAGAGAGAGAGAGAAAGAAAGAGAGAGATAGAGAGAGAGATCACAATTACCACCATTAAGAGAAAAGCGAAAACTGTGTTTAACTAGAACAACTAAATTTGACTGATACATTGTAGCGTTAACTATTAATGCTTCGCTGTACAGATATGGGACTATATAGACATAACCTCAGTTAAAAAAAGAGAGGTTAGGGTTTATTAAGTTTTATTTTTAAAAGAAAGAAATTAGTTTTATGGCACCACTCTACTCAAAATTGTACTTGTAATGTTAACAAATTTATTTTTGGTGTTATTTTGCTATAAAGATAATAACGTGATAAGATTTACATCTGCATCTGGCCGTAAGCCTTAATCAGATGGTGGCTCATTACCACTGTGGATGAAATGTAGCCTCATCCTCGCCTTAAAAAGCCTTCGGATACGTATATCCTCCGGTCACTCTTAGTTGCAACTTCAAAAGCCCGGAGTAGGCCGCAGTCTCACTCCTTGCTAAAGAGCTAGAGACAATCCAAATCCAAGTCCAGAACGCTTGAAGCTTAATATAATTAAGAACACGAAGGCATTTATAGTCACTGGACCTGAACCATTCATTGTGTTCATTCTGAATGATCCGACCCACAAACTCAAACGAAGGCCTCGAAACATACAGCCACCACGGTACTCCCGAAGGGACTCAATAATCAGTCAGAGAACAACTAAATGCCTAAAGATACAAATAGCGGAACTCTGGGGTTTTTCCAGTTGGCTCCTACTAGCCTAAGGGGACTGGGCAAGACACAAGTCTAGATGGTTGGGTGAATCATAAAGATTTATAATGTGGCCCCAGGGGGGGGGGAGGGGTGGCTATAAAGGGAATTTCGTGATAAGATTTTTATCTGCACCTGGCCGTAAGCCTTAATCAGATGGTGGTCAAACCACTGGGAATGAAAAGCAACGCCATTCACGCCCTAGGAAGCCGAGCACTAATTCTAGCAACAGGTCTTTCCTAGTTGCAATTTCAGCGGTTCCAGAGCAGAACTGCAAACCACTACTTCTTGCTAAAGAGCTGGAAACTATCCAAATCCTGTCCAGAATACATGAAAAGCAGGCTCACTGGATCTAGGATCATTCCACCAGGTAGGTGTGATGAAAGGCGAGATGATTCTGGCCCTCATAATCAACTTCATGTGAGTGCCGTAAAACCACAACCACCGCGATACTTCCGAAGAGCCAACCTCAATAATCAGTCAGAGAAACAGCTAAAAATCTAAAGAGATAATTAGCGGAACTCTGGGGCTTTACTGATTCCCGTGGAAATAAAGTGGAAGTGTCAAGTTGACCCCTGTCGCCTTCAGGGGACTGGGCTCCCTTATACTCCCAGCAGCACAGGTCTAGATGGCTAAGTAATCAATAAAGATTGCTAAATGTGTCCCCGGGGGGCAGCTATGAAGGGAATGAAGGTGAATTAAAAAGGAGTTCACATTTAAAAGGTTTTTTGGAAATTCCGTTTTAACGTGAAAAATTTTCCAGCTTAGTCAGAGGTCGCCTAAGCAGTTACTGTGAATGATGGTTGCTTTCGTTAGATGATAACGAACATAATGTGGCTAAAAATTTATTGAGGGTATCGACCTGGACGATATGTGATTCCAACATGGTAGTGACAACTGCGTGATTAGATTTACATCCGCGCCAGGCCATGAAGCCTTAATCAGATGGTGGACAAACCACTATTGTATAATTTGGAACGTCATACATGCGTCCTAGATAGCCGAAGGCATAATTCTAAGCAACAGAACCACCTAGTTGCAACTTTAATGATTCCAGGACAGGGCTGCAAACCATCACACCTTGCTTAAAAGTTGGAGACTTTCTAACTCCTGTCTAGAACACATGTCAAGCATGCTCACTGGACTGGATCATCCACTTTGCGTGTCATTATCAGTGAAATAATCCTGGCCACCATAATTTTCATAAATCCCTTATGGGGCCGCAAAACCACAACCACCACGATACTCCCATATAGGGGCCAACCTCAATGATCAGTCAGAGAACTATTAAATGTCTAAAGAGACAAATAATGAACTCTGCGGGTTCACTGATCCCCGTGGAAATAAAGTGGAGCTTCCAGTTGTCTCCCTGTCTGACTTCAGTGGACTGGGCTCCCTTTTTCCCCAGTTGCACTGTGTCTAGATAGTGGAATATTCTATAAAGACCATATTTATATGCCCCTGGGAGGACAAGGTGGTGACAATTGCCATACAGTGAACGAAACTGAGTCTTTTGTCTTGAAATTTAATGGCCATGTTGTCGCATATTGGGGCAATGCTGGCCACCGCGAAAATGTGAACTTCTTTATTTGGGTTTATTTTAAAGAAAAACTGTACGTCAGTGGGCTAAGAACCATTTAAGAGATAAAGGATGAGACAATTCAACGCATTAGCGACATTGCACAAGAGTCTTTGAAAATACCGACCAGTGAACAGAGGTATGCCAAAAAGCTGTGGTTAAGATTTGATTCATATTGTGTGTTTCGGTTGGACCATTCTTTTATCTAGACAGAGTTCTCTACAGGGCAACGTATTATTTTTGACAGCTTCAATAAAAAATGCCTGAAGATATTTTCGAAGAAAAAGCGCGGTATTAAATGCCTAATGAAAGAGCATGTCTTTGGCTCTAAGAGTTAAAGGAAAATATTGCAGCTGATTATATCGCACGGTGCAAAGAACCATTATGTTGCTGCCGCCAACTAAACTATGGGCGGCGGCACATAAGACACCAGTGTCTTTCATGCGATTGGGTTATAAGTCACACTTTTTTCTCATATTCAACTGAAAATTCGAGGAAAACAATTTAAACGAAATTTCTCTGCTGTTTTTGCATTTTAAAAATATTTCAATGAAACTTTGATTAACTACTATTGACAGGCGATATGTTTTCTTAAAAAAAAAAAACAAAGAAAAAAACAAACATAATACAAAAGAAAAAATTCCCTTGTTTATTATCTTCTCTTTACTGTTGCACCGCTTCTTCTCACGTTTTATAGCAACGGCATTATTATCATCATCGTCATCATCATCATCATCATCATCATAAAGAATGTTTAATAAGTTTCAAAACATTTTTCTAAAAAGTCAAAAAGTTAAAATGAATTTTAATTTTATTTCTTTCGAAAGGGGTGACATATTCTTATGCTGCAATAAAGAAAATAAATTCTTACACATTTTCAGTTTACGCATACCAACACGTTTCAGCAACTAAATGTAACATTTTTCATATGTAAAAAAAATAAAGAAAACTATGTTAGTGTGTGTAGCTATGTGTGTGTGTATGTGTGTGTGTGCGTGCGTGAGTGAATTTAATTATTTTCAATGAAATTCCCATAAAATTTTATTATGTATTCTTATTTTTTATCGAAATTTTTTTATATTTTTAGTTGATTTTGGCAGCTGAACTTTTAAAATGACTTTTAGTGTCAATAAAGGGTTTTCATTTAAGAGCGGGTTATCAATAAAATTGTTTAAAATAAGCTGAGTGCTATGTATTTGCATAAATTCTATTTGATTTATAAAGATCTAGAATGCCACCGCCGCTTTTGGGTGCAAAATGACGGCGTTAAAATTTTAACTGCAGCTTAGGAAGGTGGCCCAATTTGACGTACTATTCTATATAAACCTAAACAATATAAATGATGTATAGATGTATTGTGTTTAGAGCAACCTGTCAGGACATTGGCTTAAAGTTCCATCAAAAAATATATTTTTGTTGGCGCTTATCCAACTGCTTTATATCTCATAAACTGGAGTCGCTCTATATACCTTTACTTTGCTCCTCAATCGAAATATTCATCTTAAATTAAACATCCCTTCCTTCAGAATTATTTACCCTTGGCGATGGGCATTTATTTTAAAATAGCACTGTATCATTTGCATATTTTAATCAAACGTTTAAATTTCTGTATTACTTTGGTACCAAAAACTGAACGATAAAGTACCATTTCGACATAATTTTTTATAAAGCGAAATCATCAGACTTAAATAAAACTTTTGAAGCGGCAATAGAAGAAAGAATAATTCCTTAAAAAAAAAAATTAAAAACAAACAAACAAACAAAGGCCACTTATGTCAAATTCATGTATTCTATGGAACAACCCTTGTTTCGAAATTTTCATTTAGGGAATTTAGTTACTATTAATCTGTAAATTAAGAATTCAAGTGTCCAAAATTAACAGTTCAAGAGGTAAGGTAATGCGTGTTAAATAACACCACTTTTGGACACACCCTTTAATTTTAAAGATAATTTTTCTGGGAATTTTTTTGGACTTAACTTTTTACAAAGCGAAAAATGCAAACTTTTTAAGGGCCAGTAGAAAGAAGAATAATTCCTTAACAAAAATAAATTAAAAGTAGTCAGGCATAGGGCAGTTATGTCAAATTTATGCCTTCTGTGGGACAACCCTTAATTTCAAATTTTTATTTAGAGACTTAAGTAAGTATTAATCTGTGTAAACTTAAAGGGTCTAACTATACCAGTTAAGATAAGGTTATTTGTGTTAAATAACACCACTATTAGACACACCCTTTAATTGTGAAGTTATTTTTTTTGAGAATTTTTTTTTGGATTTCACTTTTTTTAAAGCGAAATCATCAGCTTTAAATAAAACTTTTTAAGAGGCAAAAATATTAGACAGACTGGGGGCACTTGTGTCAAATTTATGACTTCTGTGGGACAACCTTTCAAATTTAAAATTTTTATTTAGAGACTTTAGTCTCTGTGCCAAATTCAGGAGTGTAACTTTACCAGTTTAAGGTAATTCGTGTTAAATAACACCACTCTTTAATTTTGTTATGAATATTTTTTGGATCTATAGCCATTCAGCACTTTGCAAAAATTAAATTCCTGAAATTTTCTTGCAAAAAAGTTACGTTTTTTTCAGACATCACATATGTGGACACCCTTTATTCTTTAAAAAATGTATAAAAATATTTTTTAAGTCTCTTACCGCATATTAATGTTATCTAGTACCGCTGCTGCAGATTTTCAACGACAGTACCGACACTGCATATCTCTACTCTCTTATTCCACCGCTACCTGATACCACTGCTTTCTGGTTACCTCGTTGCCTTCTGGTGCCATCGTTGCCTAGTACGAATGCTGCTTGTACTAGTATTGCCGCGTATAACTTTCATATGAATAAACAATTTTAGTAATGAGCAAGTTCGAAAAGGAGAAGCTCTGAAAGAAGCTCGGAAAGGACGCTCTCCTTATTTTGAAGTCGTTTACAAAAAAGAGACACCCACAGCGAAACAAATGCAGGATCTGTATTTAATTAAATTTATTAAGTAACCACTTTTAGCAAAAATATTATATGTACTGCAAAAATATATATGGTTATGAGAAACAAGTTATGGTTGTTGGAAAAATAATTTAGTATTCATGCATTCAAATAAAATATGTAATTAAATTTAATCTGGGGAGAAAAATTCACTTTGGTAAAATTTCTCTTAGTACCCGAAATTGGTGACTCTCATCGCACTAAAATCACACATACAAATAAACGAATAAGTGTCAAATGGTGTAAACATATAAAAATCAAGTGCCTGCATATCTAGCAACACATTATATCTCTTAGTGATACCACCAAAGATGAGAGTAACTACGCTAGAGAGGCGCTACATAATTGATAGAAGAATTCAAGCAACATTCCACCTTCAACTCACATAAAACTTTTTTAAAATTCATAGTCGAAGGAATATGTTGTTGTATGTAGGCAACAAGATTTTACTTAAATAATAGTGGAGAATAAAATATAATGATTGCTGTATATCATAATATGGTAGTTTATTATAGTTTCACAGCTGTCACACTTTTAGTGTAAAAACTTTTGAGGGAGGAATGAAATTGATAAAATGCAGTACTTTTTGAACATAATTTGATTATGCAAGATCATATTATAATCGTCTGTACTCTAAATATGTTTTAATATACAGGGTGTGTTTATAGAGGTATAGAACTTAAGGGCGGCAACAATTTTTAACTGGCAGCTATTTTGCTAGCTTTTAAGTGATCTATGTTTAGTCAGTCTGGCATTTCAATATAAATAAACTGATACGCCTCCAAATTATGTAAATTAAATCTAAGAAAAAATTGCCGTTAATCCCGATTTTCGTAAGCGAATTTTGCTTAGAGATGAAGCTCACTTTTGTTGGAATTGATACGTCGATAAACAAAACTGTCGTATTTGGATCGACGACAATCCTCAAGTGTATGTTTAGATACCGTTAAGTTTGGTCCGTACTTCTTTGAAAACGATGTCAGCATGTTATAGTCAATCGTACTATAGAGTGATGATTACTGCCTGTATCCATCATCAGTTGAACAACCCTGATGTGTAGGAGCTGCGGTTTAAAGACGGCGCATCATGTTACACAGCTGGTTATCGAAGGAAACGCTTAGTAACCGCAGAGTTTCAAGTTTCGGGCTTGAGAATTAGCCTTCAAGATCGCCGTTAGACTATTTTTTGTGGGGATATATATTGCCGTTAGTCTGCAACGATAAGCCCGAAATGGTTGTCCATATGCCGCGTTATTGCCGGTATTTGATATTTTTGGTATCATTTTTGAAGCTTAACAAACTCAGAAAAAAAAGAA
Source organism: Trichopoda pennipes (assembly GCA_030448955.1). Lineage (NCBI taxonomy): Eukaryota > Metazoa > Arthropoda > Insecta > Diptera > Tachinidae > Trichopoda > Trichopoda pennipes. Next base: position 918,032 of record JASKUP010000056.1, on the reverse strand, counting down.
AAATGTCAGCGGGACATTATGTCGAAAACGCCAATATTATTTCCAGGAATTTTATTCCGCTAATGAAGCAAATATATTCATTTAGTTCTATGATATCTCAGGTTTAGCTCCCCCCAGGGGCACATTGTTATATTTTGATGGAAATTCACCATCAGCCCAGACCCCTGAAGGCTGGCAGGGAGTTAACTGGAAGCTTCATGTTATTTTCGCGGAAATCAGTAAAGCCCCAGAGTTCAGCTAAATGGTTTTTTAGCTTTTTAGCTGTTCTCTGTCTGATTATTGAAGTTGGCCCTTCGGGAGTATCGTAGTGGTTGTGGTTACGCGACCCTCATGAATTTTAATTAAGGGGCCAGGATCATCTCACCTTTACTGAGAACAATTGGTGAATGATTCGCGATCCAGTGGGCATGCTTGTCATGTGTTCTGGACCAGGAGTTGGGTAGTCTCCAGCCCTTCACCAAGGAGTGGTGGTTGGCGACCCTACTTCGAAACCTCCGTAATTGCAACTGGGAATAACCTGTTGCAAGAAATTAGTCTTCTGCTTCCTAGGGCGTGGCGCATGCATCATATCGCCCAAGTGGTTTGACCACCGTCGAGTTATGGCATATAACTCTTCCCAGGTCTAGTGAAAAATATGGGAATGAATTATACCCCTGGCGACTTGCGTTTATTAATCGACGGTTCAGTTTTAAGGTTGAAGACTCTGACTCCACTCGAATTCAGCATAACCTGTGCCCCTGTAGGCTAGTAGGTAGTGTACTAGCTTGTAAATATGGGAGTTGTGGGTTCGATTCCCAACGAAGACCTTGGTTTTTTTCACTACAAAAATTAAAAATTGACTGTGGGTGGGGCTGCTTAGCGATGAAGGCATAGTCACTGGTCGCTGTGCTGTCTTTATACGGCAGTTAATTTCCGACTATCCTTCTACTTTCACCACCTGTTTCATCTATTCTCTATCCCTTTCCTTAAGAATGTAGCACGGTACTTGACTAAATAGGCATTGTTGCCTGAAGTGCTACTTCTCTTTATAAAAAATAAAAAAATAAAAAAAAACCGTGAAAGAAACGTGTGAATTACAGTTTAGGCAAAATCACCGCAAGAATCGGACAAAAAAAAAAAGAGAAAGGTTCCAGCAGTTGACAATGACAGTGGAAAAACGATTCAAAATTAGATGCATCGGGGAATGGAAGAATTCTAAAAATGTGCAGTTTGAAGTTGATAGCACCGAATATGTAAATGACATGCCCTTGAATATTGTTTCTATTATGATGCTGACTCAGATTATCATCAAGCGTGTACTTCCACGAGGATGGATATTGTTAATAACACTTGCCAAATTTTATTTCCAATCATAAATGACAAATAACAATCCCATTTTTCCAGTGCAAGAATAGAATAGAATAGAACGATAGAATAGAATGATACGCTCAATCACGATCCCGCGGCGATTTCCAAACGGGGTCAGGCAAAGAGTAAGACGCAATGTAGCATGCTTACGCACAGATCTGTGTTTGGAATTGATGCTGCATCTGTTCCTAGGGTTGATATAGGTATTACGGAATCGGAAGCTCATGATGTTCTCGGCATGAAAATTCAGTGTGTTCTGTTCGAGGGACTAAACACATTTTTCAGGTTTCCAAAGAAGTTTTCAAGTGCCTCGGTTTTCTAAAACGGTGTAACAGATATTTCACTTTATCCGATCTTCGTACTATTTATACCACCTATATTCATCCAAAAAGGGAAAACAACTCTCAGGTATAGGGCGGTGCCCGAAGGTCTCTATTTTGGGGCTGCTCGACCACGTACAGGTGAGGACCTGGAGGCTCATTGAAGACGGGAGAATATCCGACTGTATTTTTGCCCTAGAGCATCGACTACAATGGTATGTGCTCTAATAAAATTAGGAAACTTGTTTCCGAAACTTGCACATTTTTGCGTTTACCTCGATTTTCGTTGAGGTCACATCCATCCGGTTTTCTAAAACGTTGTAAGAGATACTTCAAGATCGAATGATCTTCGTACTACTTATTCCACCTATGCAACTCTCATGTATGGACTGGCGCTCCAAAGTCTATTTTAGAGTTGCTCGACAGCGCAAAGGAGAACGGTCAAGAGGCTCACTGGGGACGGTAGGGTATCAAACTCTATTGATTCCCTAGAGCATCAATGTAATGTGGAATGTATTTCACTGTTTTGCCGTTACTACAATGGTAAGTGCTGTAACGAAATTAAGGAATTTGTTTCCGAAACTCGCACGTTTTTGCATTTAATTCGATTTTTGTTGAGAGCGCATTCATTTGTGGTTGATTGGCCAGTGAATCGCATTACGTATTACAGGGAAAACTCGTTTTTTAGCAGAACAGTTCTCATGTGGAATAAACTCCCTCTAGAGGTCTTTCCGGTCACTTTCAATATAGTCAAATATCCACAGACACTACTCCCTTTTTCCTCCTTCCCATAACCTAATTGCTTAGTACCTGGTACAATGCATTGCTGTTGTAGGGGTCATCCCCTTAGTGGAAAAAAGTACTTTTTCATCAGGATAATGTACGGGCAATGACAAAATTCTATAAATTAGGCTACGAATTGGTACCTCATCCGCCATATGTTCCGGATTTATGAGTAGGCGTTATCCCCTAAGCAGTGGCCCGCAAAAAAAAGAACAAAATTGCTTATAAAAAAGCAGAAAAAAGGTGGAGAAAGGGCAAAAGGGAATTTTTGCGATTTTTAAAGTACTTGAAGAGCTTTTTCGCATGGGTTTGTTCCATTTTCTTTTCGTCAATCCCAAAAGAGATATAGCCGAGATATAACCGTGTTAAAATATAGAACAAGTGATTACCAACCACCTAGAGTAAAACTTGACAAAACGAATAAGGCAGAAGTTCTGGTTTGTGGGGTCACTTTCACGTGCTGTAGAGTCGCAGAATAATGTGTTATACTGTGTAAGATGTTATTGTTTTAACAATAAAGTTTTCTTTTGTGTCCTTCATTATTTTACCAGCAGATTTTTCTTTCAACTTTAACATTTATGTCATCTGACGGCTTAAAGAAACTTATTTTTCTTTCTGAAAATAAATAAATTTCATGTCACCAGCACCACGCCTCCAACAATTTAAATTAATTACTTGACATGTTCTGAAATGTAGAATAATAAAAAAAAATTTTTTTCTAAACTTTCTTTTACTTTTTTTTACATTAATTACAAAAAAAAAAATATAAAAATTATTGTAACTTAACATTCTTTTAGAAGAACACAAAAAGACAATATTTTTTTTGTAAAGAAAAATTGCCAAAAAAAATCCAAAATTTAATTTCTGTTTAAGTATAAAAACGTGACGCGTCTTTACTAAAAATTGTTTCATTTTAACTCTTTTCTTCTTTCTGCTTTTTTTCAGTTGTTTTTTTCTAGCCCATAACACTGATTGATGTTTTGGCATTAAGCCTAAAATTAGGCTATAAGAATCAAACAAAAAAATTAGAATGCTTAAATAAAAACAATCTTTGCAAGTGTTGAAGTGTAGACAAAAATTAAATAAAAAAAAATAATTTTTAAGAGCCTTAAAAAAAGAAAATATACTGCAACGTGTCTAAAGTATAAAACTGTTAATAGAGTTTTTCTTATTTCATTTTATTGTATTTTATTCTATTTTATTTTCTCACTTTCCTCTTCTTTCTGATTATAAGCAAATGTTTTCTTTTTATTTTCTTATAAATATAATTAACGCCTTAACATATGTTTTATTTTTATATTTTTCATAAGAAGATTTATTTGTTTAAGTTACTTTTCTCACTTTCTCTTTCTCTCTCTCCCTCTCTCTTATTTCTCTAAGACGTGTAGGCTTTTTATAAGCGGCAATTCTAATGATTTGTAGGTTTAAGCATTCGTGTTTTTATTTACTGGAATTAATTTCATTTTAATATTTGCGTTTTCCCCCTCCATAAAATATGTGGCTAAATTTATATTTAATAATAAAGCATAATTTTAGGCGTTTTAAAAACATATTTAAAAATATATTTTATTTAAGTTTAAAATTGGCAGCATAATGAAATTCACAGTGTGACTATTTTTAGTTATATTCTTTTTAATCCAACAACATTCTACTCAGTGGGGTTTGCTCAGCTGGCTGGTGCTATTCCTCATTCCCTTGCGATAAAAAACAATAATCTTTAAAAAGACAAGAGTAACAAGAATCATTAGAATGGCTTTAATATCTGCTATCATAATAACTACAAGCTTAAGATAAAAAGAAACAAAACTAAACAACCTAGAAATAAGGTAAAATAAAAAAGCTATAAAATAAAGTTAAAAATAAAGGGTGTTTCCATAGCAACATGATTTTCAAGCATGAGTATTTAACGTTCAAAACTTTAGGCATTAGGAATGCATATTGAAATTCATTCAGTGTTTGTATAAAATATAAAACCATAAATTTAAAAATTAAAGGGTGTGTCATATAAGAGCAGGCATTTACCTATCCTCACCTTACTTTCTATAAGTAGTAGGTAGAATGAAAAAACTAAAACCAAGTGTGTACGCATTACATTAAAAAGCAGAAAATAAAATTTAAAATTAAAGGGTGTGTCATATAAGGTCACACACTAACCTATTCACCTCTAATTTTGAAAATGTAGCAGGCAGGCTTTAAAAATTCTAACGTAGTATGCAGGTGATAAAAAAGCCAAAAATAAAATTTAAAATTAAAGGGTGTGCCACATAAAAGCAGACCTCACTTTCGACGCATAGTAGGTAGACTGTAAAAAATAAAACCAAGTGTGTTCGCATTACATTAAAACGCAGACAAAAAAATTAAAAACTAAAGGGTGTGCCATATCAGGTCACCTCTCTAATTTTTGAGATGTAGCATACTGGACTTAAAAACCTAAATGAGCTACATTAAAATACAAAACATAAGATTTCAAATTAAAGGGTGTGCCCTAAAAGTTGAGGCACTAACCTTTAATTTCGGAAACGTAGCGGGTAGACTTCAGAATTTGAAAGCGAGTATGCACGCGCTACAGAAAAAACAAAAAAAAATTAAATTTAAAATTAAAGGGTGTGCCATATAAGGCTGGGCACTAACCTTTAAACATCTAATTTTTGAGTTTTAGCCGCCAGACTTCAGAAATTTAAATCGGATGTATATAGGCAACCTTAAAAAACAAAAAATTAAATTTGAAATTAAAGGGTGTGCCATATACGGTCGGGCACTAAGCTAAACACCTCTAATTTTTGCGTTTTAGCAGGCAGACTTTAGAAATGCAAGCGGAGTGTAGACACGCTACATTAAAAAACATAAAATTAAATGTTAAATTAAAGGGTATGCCCTAAAAGTTGAGGCACTAACCTTTCCACCTTTAATTTTGGAAACGTAGCGGGTAGACTTCAGTATTTAAAAGCGAGCATGCACGCCCTACAGAAAAAACAAAAAAAATTAAATTTAAAATTAAAGGGTGTGCCATATACTGTCGGGCACTAAGCTAAATACCTATAATTTTTGGGGTTTATAGCAGGTAAACTATAAGAAATCAAATCGAGTGTATACACGCTATATTAAAAAACAAAAAATTTAATTTTAAATTAAAGGGTGTGCCATATAAGTTTAGGCATTAACCTTTCCACCTCCAATTTTGGAAACGCAGCGGGCAGGCTTTAGAAATTCAAACTGAGTTTGCACGCGACACAGTAAAAAACAAAAGATAATATATAAAATTAAAGGGTGTGCCATATAAGTATTCAGGCTGCGTTAAAAAACAAATTTAAAATTTTAAATTAAAGAGTGTGGCCTTAAATTAAAGGGTGAGACTTAACACGCTGAGTTCAGCAAGTCAAACAATCCGCTATTTTACAGTTACATATACATCTCTAATTTTTGAAACAGACTTTAGAAAGTCAAACCGAGAGTGTACACTCTCGCTGTAATAAAAACAGGAGATAAGATTAAAAATTAAAAGGGTGTGCCATATAAGACCAGGCGTTAACCTATCAATTTCTAATTTTCTCCATATAGCAGGCAGACTTTCCAAAGTCAAACAATCTTCTCTTTTATTAGGTAAAAGAAAATAAAATTTTAAACTAAAGGGTGCCCCCTTAAAAGCTTAAAATTGATCAAATATGATCATTTAACGAATGCTACCTTAGGTGTCATATGCTTATGATAAAAATTTTAAATTCTGTTAAAAGATAATAATTTTATTTAAAGGGTGTTCCCATACATAATTTCATGTAAAAAGTTTTTTTTAACTGCAATATGTTCACTCCTCAAAGTTTTAATAACACATTACAAAAACTTTATAAATTAAAGGGTGGTCGACACATAACACTAAACTACCAATTGGTCGATTTTTTTTATTTTTATTTATTATAGGGAAACCCTTTTAGACTTTGTGGTAATTTTTCAAAATTTATCTCTTAAAATTCATATTGCTCTCTTAAGCTCTTTGTTTAATTTACCGCTCTTCGCCTTTCTTTTTCGGTTTACCTTATAAATAAAATAATTAAAATTTTTTTTGTTGAAAGCGATAATCCCTAGAATTTATTTAAAAATTTAATTTTTCAAAATACTTTTTTTTAATAATTTAGACTGTAAAAACATTTAAATTTTTAATAAAATTGACGCCTTCGCTCTTTTTCAATAGTCCACAAAAATAAGAGTATACATTTTGCACTCTTTTAATCTCTTTTATTTAATCACTAAATAAATTTATTTCATTTATATCTGCATTAATTTATATTCATTTGAATTTGTTTGTTTTCTCCCTGAAAAGCACGTTTGATCCTTTGCCGGTTTTGCCTAAAATTTCCCTTCAAAATTTCTCCTTTAAAATTTTATAGCATCATTTCCTACGTGTACTAGATTTTATAACAGTTTTAGTCCCAAAAATCCCATTATTTTGCTGGTATAAAAAAAAATATTTTTTATGCTTCCACATACAACCATAAGTAAAGTACCCAAAAATAGGCTATAAATTTTTGCTTTAAAAGTTATTTGTAAATACAATGTACGATGTTCATGACTTAATGCCTCGTAAGTGATTGTTGTTATTATAAGAGACATGGGTTCATTGCATTGTTACTGATGTTTATTTTTATTGCCTTAATTTTATTATAGGGCCTTAAGGTAGACTAATATTTTGCATATTAAGTTTAAGCAAATAACTTAGTTTTTTCAGTTCAAAGTATTTTGTAACGAGAGCGCAAAAATAATTGAAAAAAAAAATTGCTTGTTTTTGAACAATCAAGCGCAAGCACCTCTTAGCCTTAAAGTATGCTACCTGTATTTATATTTCTCATAACAAACGCTATAAATAAAAAATCTTTGACATGACTTTGTGCAACATATTTGTGACTTCCAAATTTACTTTTTATACTCTTTATAACAAAACCGATAATTGCCTTGGAATGCGCAAAATTTTTTCAAGGACATCATATTTCATAGCATCATCGAACGCCTATTCACGATGTTACCTTGAACTTGTTGTCAACCTTGTCAGAATCATCAGTCTAGCAAAAATAATAGCATAAAAGGAAGAAAGGATGTGTGTGCTGTTTTTGGTTTTGGTTGAGCTGCAACAAAGATTTAATAAAAATTGAAATTTTCAACACAGTATAAAAATATAATAGAGTATAACTTGTTCTAAATTTTATACTTCAAATAATTATCGATAAATTTTTATATAGAATTTGTTTTTATATTTCAATTGTGATTTTAAATTTATATAAAATCAAACTATTCCTTAATTGATAAACTTTTCTATAGCCAATCATCAATTGAAAGTTTTTTTCTATCGATTGCAATTTTGCTAATAGCTCTATCATTACTAACAACAACTTTAAAAAGAGTTGGTTATTCGTTATAATTTTTAAAAATAATAAAATTTTTATACAATCGTGATAACAATTTTTATACTGCATCATTTTTTATATCTTCTCGTGTTGCAACAATTTTCTGTACAATATTTTTTATCGATATAATTTTCCATTGAAAATTTTTTATCATTTAAGTAAAAATTAATTTACCGAAAGAGTTTCCTTTAAAGTAAGTTTTTAAGGATAAAACTTTTTCCATATATTATTTATGTTGATACAGAAATTTGTGTAGAATTTTTTTTTTATGAAATGGTCTACAGAAAAATTTTACTAAAAAAATAGAAAAATTTTTATCGATAATATTTTACACCGAAAAATTTCTCATCGATAAAATTTTTAACAGAAAAATTTTTTATTTTTGAAATTTTATACCAAATAGATTTTTATCGGTAAAATTTTATGCAGAAAAATTTTTATCGATAACATTTTAGGCAGAAATATCTTTGCCGATAAAATTTTATACAGAAAAATTTTTATCAATAAAATTTTACATAGAAAAAGTCTTCATCGACCAAATATTATACAGAAAAAATTTTATCGAAAAACTTGATGCAGAAAAATTTTTTATCTACAAAATATTATGCAGAAAAATTTTTATCGATAAAATTATATACAGAAAAATTTTTTATCATCAAAATTTTATACAGAATTTTGTTCTTTAAAATTTCATAGAAAAAATATTTTTATCGGTAAAATTTTATACAGAAATATTTTTATCGATAAAGTTTTCTACAAAAAAATTTTTTATCGTCAAAATTTGATACGGAAAAATTTTTTAGTGACAGAAATTTGTGCAGAAAATTTTTTTGTCAGTGAAATTGTCTACAGAATCGATAACATTTATACCGAAAAATTTTTATCGATAAAATTTTACACCGAAAAATTTTTCATTGATAAAATTTTATAGAGAAAAATTTTTTATTCATGAAATTTTATACAAGATATATTTTTTATCGATAACATGTTATACAAAAAAATTTTTATCATTAAAATTTCATACAGGAAAAAACTTCATCGACCTAATTTTATGCAGAAAAACTTTTATCGATAAAATTTTATGCAGAAAAATTTTTTATTTGTGAAATTTTTTACAAGATATATTTTTATCGATAACATTTTATACAGAAAAAATTTTATCAATAAAATTTTATACAGGAAAAAACTGCATCGACCAAATTTTATACAGAAAAATTTTATCGATAAAATTTTATACAGAAAAATATTTTATTCGTGAAATTTTATACAGAACAATTCTTTTAATCGTGAAATTTTATACAAGATATATTTTTATCGATAACATTTTATACAGAAAGACTTTTATCGATAACATTTTATACAAAAAAATTCTTATCAATTAAATTTTATACAGAAAAAAACTGAATCGACCAAATTTTATCGATAAACTTTTATACAGAAAAATTTTTTATTCATGAAATTTTATACAGAAAAATTTTTTATTCGTGAAATTTTATACGAAAAACTTTTTCAATAAAATTACATAAAAAAATAAAAATTTTTTCGGATGAAATTTTATACAAAAAAATTTTTTATCGATAAAGTTTTATACAGAAACATTTTTTGCAATACAGTTAAAATTTTTTGTCGACAAACTTTTATACAGAATTTATTTTTTCGCTAAATTTTCATAGAAAAAAATTTATTATTGATAAAATTTTAACAAAAAAAAAAAAATTTATCGACAAAATTTTATATAAACAAACTTTTTATTGGTCAAATTTATTTCATCGAAATTCTGTATAGACAGGTTTTTCATGGCTAAGGATTATGATCGATGATAGAGTTTTCTATAGAAACATTTTTAATTTTTATCTGTTAAATATTGTACGCAAAGTTTGTATCGATAAAATTTTCTACAGAATTTTTTTTATCGAAAAATATGTTATACAGATATCTTTTTGCCAATAAACTTTGCTACAGATTTTTTTAACAATAATAGTTTTCACAGAAAATTTTATTTATCAATAAAGTTTTTTACAGTAAATATTTATATTGATAAATATTTTTGCAGAAATATTTTTTAATGGCAACATTTTTTTGCGGAAAAATTTATTGTCGATAAAGCCTTTTGTAGCCATATTTTTTATTTTTAATATTCGTTACAGAAGAGTCGCAAAATTTTTTTATAAAATACTTTTCTTACAATAAAATTTTTTGAAGAAATATTTTTTATAGATAAACATTTCTATAAAATATTTTTTGTCGATAAAATGTTCTATAGGATATTTTTTTGTTATAGAATATTTTATTTAGCGTTACAATTTTCTACAAAAATTCTATAAAAATAATATTTTCTATTTTTTTATTTATTAAAAAAATTCTTTAAAATAGTTAATTTATCGATAAATTTTTCTGCAGAAATATTTTCTATCTATAAATTTTTGTACAGATACATTTTTTAACCGCAAAATTTTTTTCAGCAAAATTCATTGTCGATAAGTCGATAAAACTTTCTACACATACATTTTTTTTAATTTAAAAATTAAATGAGTTAGCGCCTCTTCTGTAGAGAGAAATATTTTGTATTGATAAAAATTTTTATAAAGCATTTTTTATCGATAAAATGATCAATAGATAATTTTTTGTTAAGATTTCTTTATAGAATTTTTGATTTATCGTTACATATTTCTATAAAATACTTTATAAATCAAAAAAAGTATTTTCTATTGTTTTATTTCTGAAAAAAAAAATCTTTAAAATAGTTAATTTATCGATAAAATTTTCTGTAGAATTTTTATTTGGAAATTTCCAAAGCAAATATATCGTTTTAAAAAATTTTTATTTAAAACAAAATTTTTCTTTTTGCTGTTATTATTATTAATTCCTTTTTTTAATAAAAAATTAAGGAATTCAGGAGGTTTTTAAAAAGAAAATTTAGGAAAATTTTAAAAAATAAATATTATTTATTTTTAATAAATATTTCTACTGTGATAGCATGTGTGTCATCTCGCTTGCCATCTCTTAAATTATATTTAATTTAGGTCTTCAATATTTTATCATAGAAAAGTTACGTCTTAAAGCTTTAAGTAACCTTTGTTTTTCACCTTAAAGTATGCTTCACATTTATATAGACATAAATTTCAATTGCTTGTTTAATGAGTTTTTTTTTATTACACTTTGTATTTGTGTTTGTGTTACCTGTGGATTAAATTTAATTAAATAATTTTTCCTTGAACCCAAAATCGAGGCAAATGAACGAAGATGTGGATGATGAAAGTTATTTTGGGAAAATATGTAAAAGCGAGTTTTCATTAACCGCTTTAAGTGGACTGTTAAAGAAGGTGTTTCTATTTTTTATTTATTTTTTAAAATTTTCCTAAATTTTCTTTTTAAAAACCTCCTGAATTCCTTAATTTTTTATTAAAAAAAGGAATTAATAATAATAACAGCAAAAAGAAAAATTTTTATTTAAAACAAAATTTTTCTTTTTGCTGTTATTATTATTAATTCCTTTTTTTAATAAAAAATTAAGGAATTCAGGAGGTTTTTAAAAAGAAAATTTAGGAAAATTTTAAAAAATAAATATTATTTATTTTTAATAAATATTTCTACTGTGATAGCATGTGTGTCATCTCGCTTGCCATCTCTTAAATTATATTTAATTTAGGTCTTCAATATTTTATCATAGAAAAGTTACGTCTTAAAGCTTTAAGTAACCTTTGTTTTTCACCTTAAAGTATGCTTCACATTTATATAGACATAAATTTCAATTGCTTGTTTAATGAGTTTTTTTTTATTACACTTTGTATTTGTGTTTGTGTTACCTGTGGATTAAATTTAATTAAATAATTTTTCCTTGAACCCAAAATCGAGGCAAATGAACGAAGATGTGGATGATGAAAGTTATTTTGGGAAAATATGTAAAAGCGAGTTTTCATTAACCGCTTTAAGTGGACTGTTAAAGAAGGTGTAATGTAATTTTAATATAAAAAGAGGAATTTTGAGGAGTTGTAATAATAAAAAGGTGAGAGGAAAAAAAGTGGCCTGGGAGAGAAATAACTTTCACTTTCATGTAGTAAAACAGGAAGTAATAAAAGTTATTTTATTATGACATATTATCAAAAATAAAATGCTAATTATAATCTGCTATAAGTTCAGACTGTTATACAAGATATTGCTTGCAATTTCCTTGTTCTGCTCTTAGTTGCTTTGGTTTTCTTTAAGTTTTTTTGTTATTTTACTTACGGAAAAATTTAGAAATATTAAAAGTCTGTATGTAAAGGCTGGAAAATAACTACAGTCACACATAATTTCATTTCTTGTTATTTATTCGTATTTTAATACTCTATTAGTGTCCACCTTCTTGTTAGTTTTTCCTTGTTTTCTTTTTTTCCTTTTGCTGGGTACACCTTTTTCTTCTTCTTCTGTTTTTTTTTTTTTTTTGTTAACCGAAATGTAATTTAACTCCTCCATAAATTTATAGAAACATGTTGTTTTTATTTCCTAATAGTTGTAAGACTAAATAAATATCCTTTTTTGTTAAGCCAAAGAAAATTTGTTAAGGCAACAAAATGAAAGCAACAAAAAAATACTCTGCAGTTGCATGCTGCAACAAATATTTACAAAATAAACCAAAATTTCGTTTTTATTATAAGTAGCAGGAAAGTTAGCAGCACCTAGAAGAAGAAGAAGAAGAATAGGAAGAGGAAGAAGGGTACAAAAAACTTATATATACACACACACACACATTAATTGCCAAGCAATGCAATGCAAAATGGTTATGCAACAAACAAAGAGAAGCAAAAACAATAACAAAATTAAATACAAAAAATGCTTTGCAACAACACAAATCCTTAGTTATCCTTAAATAAAAATGATATGTAATACCAGATATACATATACATACAAACAACATAAGACAGCAACTTTAGCTATAAATAACAATTTTTATTTTTCTACTAAAGCAAAATCTTCGCAAAATCAAAAATAACTTAAAGTGCTTTTTATCTTTGAACTCTTAAGAATTTTCAGGCAATTTCTAAACCTTTCAACCATTCAACCTTGCTCTCCTTCATATCCTTCTAGATTTTTTTCTTAAGGAACAATTTTTATTATTTACAAAACACTTAATCTTGAAAAGAATTGCACCATCATTAAGACATGAAATGGAGAGAGACAGAGAAAAAAAAAGAGAAGAGAATTATGGACAGACACTTAACTTTATTTGTACGGTTTAGTTTTGTTAATATTTATTATTTTAACTTCTTGAAAACAATTTTTATTTGTTTGTTAGAAGAAGCAAAAATAAAGAAAAGGACATTAAATGTTTTTTTTTTTATTTCTATTTAAAACTACTCGCAGCTTTTAGTTTGAAAAATGTTTTAAAGAATTTGAGTTATTTTTTTTACTGCATTGAGAGAATAAACCATATGGCCTGAATGGCATATATGAACTCTTAAGCCGCTGTTATCTTTGCTATCTTTCCAACTACTGTCGTTAATAAATCTCTACTAATTCGTGTTTTAATTTACAGATCCTTTCTCAATTTTTATGATTTTTTTTATTACAGTTTTTTTCTTTTTTGTTTTTTCTTCTTCTTCCTCTCCCTCTTCTTCTTCTTCCATTACATTTTTATTTTTGTTATCACATGTTCATCTCTTCTTAATAGAGTTCCGCCACGAGCTTCTTTAAACGATAGCCCTTTGCCACCTTTCCAACTTTTGTTGTTAATTAGACAGTTGAGATTTGTTCTCTAATTTACAGATCCATTTCCAATTTTTATGATTTGGTTTTTATTACAATTTTCTTTTTTTTGTTTCTTCTTCTTCTTCTTCTCCCTCTTCTTCTTCTTTTATAACTTAATTTTTATTATCACATTATCACATGTTCTTGCTAAAGCTCTACTATGACTTCTTTTAAACGATAAAACTTTGATACGGAATACGCTTGGCACTTATTACTTTAAAGTACTATTCATCAAAAGTACTTTTTGATCAATATCGCTTTAGCCTCTGTCTCATATAAAGAACGAAATGTATTTTTAGTTCAGCTTTCCTGTTCCCTTATTTACAGATCCATTTTAAATTTTTATGGTTTTTTTTTTGTTAAAATTTTCTTCGTTTTGTTTCTTCTTCTTCCTTCTTCTTTTATAACATAATTTTTATTTTCACATGTTAATTTTTTCTTGTTAAAGTTCCACTATGAGTTTCTTTGAAATATAAAACTTTGATTTGGCACTTAATTATTTAAAGTACTGTTCATCAAAAGTACTATTTTATCAACATCCCTATACAGTTCGTTAACCCTCTGTCTGGTGTAAAGAACGAAATGTATTTTTAGTTCAGCTTATCTCTTTCGTAATTTACAGATCCATTTCAAATTTTTATAATATTTTTTTAATACAGTTTTCTTATTTTTGTTTCTTCTTCTTCTTCCTCTCGCTCTTTTTCTTCTTCTTCTTTTTCTTCTACATTTTAAATTTTTATTGTCACATGTTCATCTTTTCTTGCTAAAGTTTCATCATGAGTTCCTTTAAAAGATAAAACTTTGATACAAAACAAGCTTGGCACTTAATACCTTAAAGTACCATTGACCAATGGTACTATTTTATCAACATCCCTATACAGCTCCTATAGCCATTGTCTCATATAAAGAATGAAATGTATTTTTAGTTCAGCTTTCCGTGATATTGATTTATTCATCTTCAGCTCTCTTCTCTTTTTTACTCTTCTCTCACGACTAAACGCCTGCTTACAAATATTCTCTTTAAGCTGGACTCATGACTGTTCATGATTTACCTTTTTAGCATTTCTCTTTGCCGACTAGAATAGAATTGGTATACGTGATAAGATTTACATCTGGACCTAGCTGTGTAAGCCATAATTAGGTGGTGGATCATACCATTGCGGATGAAATGTAGCGTCATCCTCAGATACGTATATCCTCCGGTCACGCCTAGTTGCAATTTCAAAAGCCAGAAGTAGGCCGCAGCCTTCACTCCTTGCTAAAGAGTCGGAGACTATCCAACTCCTTGTCCAGAACGTCTGAAGCTTTATATAATTAAGAACACGACGGCATTCATGCTCACTGGACCTGGACCATTCAATTGTGAATGATCCGACCCACACAACTCAAACGAGGGCCTCGAAACCGTAACCACTACAATTCTCTCGAAGGGCTGACCTCAATAATCAGTCAGAGAACAGCTAAAAGGCCAAAAAGATGAATAGCTAAACTCTGGGGATTTACTGGTTGCCGTGAAAATATAGTGGATTGTCCGGTTGGTTCCTGCTAACCTATTAGGGGACCGAAGACACATAAAATGTCGGTGGATTTCCGTCAAAACATTTAAATGTGTCTTAAGCTTTAAAGGCCTTTTCATTTAACGTCCTCAACCATCTGTTTAGCTATAATAATGCACAGGCGCCTTCATGAGTTCACTTAATGCGTATTTACAATAGTTTTGGCGCTCTGGAAGAGCTCTTGTTGAACCTCTTCAGGATTGCTCTCTATTTTTATGCCTTTTTAATAACTCTTTACCTCCAGCTTCTCAGCAATAAATATCTTTCTTAATATTTAAAACTGTGCTGGGATTTGAACTCAAGGAATGCAGCATCAATATTTGATTAAAATGTTTTAACGAAATTACGTTTTATGCTCTACTTGCAGCCCACGTTTTTGATGATGTTTGATAGAGCTACGAATATGAGTTTAAGGATAAAGAACTCGACGATAATTATGCGGAGGTATTTTATATTTCAAGGCTTAATTTTATATCTTTGGTCGTTGCTTCATAGAGCTTAATAAACTCAATTTAGGACACAATATAGGCTTCTCCCTTTAAGAAGTTTGCTTGTTTTATTAGCTCCTTGCACCAGTTTCTTGACCACAAATATTTTTCTTTATATTTCGCACCTTTTTGGGATTTGAACTTAAGGAATGTAGCATCAATATTTGCTTAAAATATTTTATCGAAATTGCATTTTATTTTCCATTTGCAGACTACTTTTTGATGATGATGTTTGATGGAGCTAGGAATATGGGTTGCAGAGCTTGAAGTAGAACGCTTGGAAGATAACTTATTATTTATTTAAGCAGCTTGATGATAATTATGCGTAGGTGTTATATTTAGCAAGGGTTCATTTTATATCTTAGGTCTTTGCTCCACAGAGTTCAATAAACTGAATGGTGGTCATAATGTGTGTTAATTTGGACTTTTTCCTTTTAAGAAGTTCGCTTATTTTATTAGCTCCTTGCTGCCTAATTAAGCGTATATGACAATGTGTATTCTGCTTTAAATGGGGAATTTTAGGTTAGAATTTTAGGAAACATCTGCTAGGAGTTTTTACAAATTTTTATAGATTTTTTGAGCCTTTAGTCCTAATTCCAGTTAAGTGATATGAAGTATAACCTGTAGCTTAAATAATATAAACTTTTTGGTTTGACGTTGGTTAACGAATAAATATTTTTTTGAACAGAAGAACTTGGAAATATAAAAAGAAAACAGAAAAAAAGGAAGAATTTAACAAATGGCCCTCAAAACCATAATCAAATGGCCATCAAACAAGTTGTCATTGCTTAATGACAGCTCGAGGTACCCGTAAATAACAATTGAATATAACAATTAAATTATTATTAATGAAACCAGCAGGCACCTTGGGCTGGCTTCAAGTAGGAATAATGAAAAATAAAATTTTAAAACAATTTTGAATTATAAAAATATGATTTAAGCGCAGTAAAAAATATATGTTTTCTGGTTTGTCACATTTGCTTGATAATTTTATAATTTTTTTTTTTTTGGAAATTTTTCCTTCAACAATAAACAAAATTTTATTTAGTCCTTTTTTAAAATTTTCTGCTCCAAATTTCAGAAAACACATTAAAGTAATAATAATAAAAAACAAAATGAAATTGAAAACTAAGACAAAGACAAAGGACATAACAGAGGAAGAAGAAGAAGAAAATAAAACATTTACGGTTCCCAAAGGAATTCATTAAAATTATACGCCTTTATTAGTTTTTTGAAAAAGAAAACTAAACACAAAACAAAAAAAAATTATATAAATAAAATAAAAGTACTTGAATGTAAAGCTTTTAAGCACTCAAAGAAAAGTGTTCTGCTTTTATAAAGATGTCAGCAAAAAGGAAAGGAATTAGACCTTAAATAAATTTTTGTACATATTTTTAATTGGTCTGTGATTTTCTAAAATGTCAGTCGAAAGAGTTCATTTGAATACAATTGAAATTGGACACGAACTTTTGGAATTATAGAAATGTGACTGTGTGATTGTTTAAATAAATTATTTTTATTGTTTATAGAATCCCTATAAAAAAATAAAAATAAAAAACAATTGTTTGCAAACCAAAAACATTTCATGTGACCCGAACTCTTGACTTTCGTATTATTGACGAAAAACAAAACAATTGTATTTTCAACAATTCAAACGAATTCCTACTTGCAGCCATTTTCATTTAGCGAAATGTGTTCTCGAATTAAATAAAAGAAATCAAAATCAATAAATTTTATTTCATTAAA
Source organism: Trichopoda pennipes (assembly GCA_030448955.1). NCBI lineage: Eukaryota > Metazoa > Arthropoda > Insecta > Diptera > Tachinidae > Trichopoda > Trichopoda pennipes. Next base: position 900,672 of record JASKUP010000056.1, on the reverse strand, counting down.
ATCAAATTGCTTTACAAAACTGCTCTTTAGGGTTCCACTATATAACTCTTCTGTATACTTTAGTTTCATTTTTGAATTTTCGAACAATAGAATAATACACACGAACGATTTTAATTGTTGGAGATTATTTTGTGTTATAAAACACCATATTTTGTTTTTCTATTATTTATTTATTTAATTGGATTATTTTTTGCTTGTTAACCATTAAAATATTTATAACGTCTGTTAAGGGGGTATAAGACCAGCTAATAATAGTAATAAATAGCGGAAGTTATAATGGCACCATGTATATGTCTATGCCATATTGCTACGTTTTCCTAATTTCCCACTCTATTACTATATTCCATTGTATTCTACTCTACTCTATTCTACTCTATTCCACCTTATGCTGTTCTAGCATATTCTAGTCTATTGTTAATAATTCCAGTCTAATCTGGCATAAGCTTATCTCATTTATTCTGCGGGCCGTTCTCCTCTATTCTAATTTCTTCTCTTCTCTTCTACTCTCTTCTCTTCTACTCTCTTCTCTTCTCTTCTCTTCTCTTCTCTTCTCTTCTCTTCTATTCTCTTTTCTTCTCTTTGTTTCAATTTTATTTTATTCTCTTTTCTTTAACTCTATTCTCTTCTCTTTTCTTCTCTTCTGTGCTCTCTTCTTCTCTTTGTTTCTGTTTTATTTAATTCTCTTTTCTTTTACCCTATTCTATTTTGCTCTATTCTCCTAATTTCCCACTCTATTACTATATTCCAATGTATTCTACTCTACTCTATTCCATCTTATGCTGTTGTAGCATATTCTAGTCCATTGTTAATAATTCCAGTCTAATCTGGCATAACCTTACCTCGTTTATTCTTGTGTACTGTAGACTATATTATTCTGCTTCATAGGAGTTTTCTGCGGGCCGTTCTCATCTATTCCAATTTCTTCTCTTCTCTTCTCTTTTCTTCTCTTCTATTTTTTTTTTCTTTTCTTCTCTTCTCTTCTATTCTCTTTTCTTCTCTTTGTTTCAATTATGTTTTATTCTCTTTTCTTTAACTTTATTCTCTTCTCTTTTCTTCTCTTCTGTTCTCTCTTTTTCTCTTTGTTTCTATTATATTTTATTCTCTTTTCTTTTACTCTATTCTATTTTGCTCTATTCAATCCTACCTTCTTATGTTCCATTCTCTTCTAGCTTATTCTATACCAATTTTGCTAATTCCAGTCTAATCTAGTCCAATCTTATCTAATATAATCCGACATAATTAAGCCTGTTCTGGTACTACCGTAGTCTATGTTATTCTATATCATAGGGTTCTTCTGTGGGCCATTCTCTTCTCTTTTCTTCTCTTCTGTTCTCTCTTCTTCTCTTTGTCTCTATTATATTTAATTCTCTTTTCTTTTACTCTATTTTATTTTGCTTTATTCAATCCTACCTTCTTATGTTCCATTCTCCTCTAGCTTATTCTATTCAATTTTTGCTAATTCCGGTCTAATCTAGTCTATTGTTATATAATATAATTCAACTTTATTGAGTCTGTTCTGGTATTATCGTAGTCTATGTTATTCTATCTCATAGGGATCTTCTGTGGATCATTCTTTTCTTTTCTCTTTTATTCTATTTTCCGTTCTTTTTGTTTCTTCTATTATGTTTTATTTTCTTTTTTTTATTCTATTTTATGCTATTCTGCTCTATTTTATCCCACCTTTTTATGTTTCATTTAGTTCTCTTCTGGCTTATTCTATATCATCTTTACTAATTGCAGTCTAATCTAGTCTAATCTTACCTAATATAGTCCAATATAATTTAGCCTATTCTGGTATTACCTTAGTCTATGTTATTCTATCTCATAGCGGTTTTCTATGCCCCATTCTCTTCTTTTTTTCTTTTCTTCTCGTTTCTTCTTTTTTCTTCTATTATGTTTTATTATCTTTTTATTTTAGTCTACATTCTTCTGTTCTATTCCACCCTACCTTCTTCTTCATGGGCAATTGTTTTCTCTTGTCTTCTTTTCTGTCATATTCTCTTCTCTTTTATTATATTTTTTTTTATCGCAGTCCAGTCCAGTCCAGTCTTGTCTAATCTAATCTAATATAATCCACATTATTTAGCCTATTCTGGTATTAGCGTAGTCTATGTTATTCTATCTCATAAGGGTCTTCTATGGGCCCTTCTCTTCTCTTTTTTTCCTTTCTTCTCTTCTCTTTTTTCTTTGTTGCTCCTTTTTTTATTGTATTATATTCCATTCTGCTCTATTTTATCCCACCTTTTTATGTCCCATCCAATTATCTTCTAGCTTATTCTATTCAATTTGTGCTAATTCCGGTCTAATCTCGTCGATTCTTATCTAATATAATCCAACATAATTAAGTGTATTCTGGTACTGTTATAGTCTATGTTATTCTATCTCATAGGAGACTTCTGTAGGCAATTATTTTCTAATAACTTTCTATTCTATTCTCTTCTAACCTAATCTTGTTTATTTTGTGTGCTGTAGTCTATTTTATTCTGTCTTCTGTTGGCCATTCTTTTCTCTTCTTTTCGGTCATATTTTTTTCTCTTGCATTCTATTCTTTTCTATTCTATTTTATCTTATCTTCTTAGGTTCCATCAAATTATCTTCTCCCCTATTCTATTCCAATCTTACCTACTCCAGTGTAAATGTGGTCAGTTCTCGTGTACTGTAGTCTACGTTATGTGCCTCATAGTAGTCTTCTGTGGCCCAATCTCTTCTCTGCTCTTCTCTTCTCTTCTGTACTGTACTGATCTGTTCTATTGTGCTCATTTCTATTCTCTTGCATTTTGTTCTATACTCTCTTGTTATGTTTCATCCTATTCTCTTAAGGTTTATTCTAATCTATTCTTGTTGTTTAAGTATGAAATTAAAATGGATGCGTGCATTTGAATCAGCTTGCATGTAAACCAGTATTTATTTTTTCTCTGCCCTTCCTTACCGCTTAAAGTTAAAAATTTTAGACCACTGCGGGAAGTTGGCCAGCTAATTTTCTAACCACGAATGCATCAACACAAGTTTCAAAAATGCTATCGACGGGAGATCGTATTTGCATAGCGCATAGCGCTGTTGAAGTGGCTGTCAAAGATTCGCTGAGACCATGGATTGCAGTATTAGCGGAGAGAGTTTGTAAAGATAGCCTTCGGTGCAGCTTATGAGAAATAAAGGAAGCTTCTGAAGCTGAGCCATTTAAAGCACGTACTGTGCATCTAAATTCGTCTGAGTAAATGTTAACACGGGCAGTACCGAGTAAGACAGTAGAGTTCGAAGGGAACTGTATTCTAGTAGAGAAAGATTGCTGGGGGTTAGTGTCCAGGGACACTTGCGGAGGTTTATTGCGAAGATTATTCGCCTTAGTAATAAAAGATTGCCTCATTAGGGCTGCAGCTTAGGTAAAAGTGCTGGGGTTAGTGTCTAATGACACTTGCGGGGAGTTATTGCGAAAATTATCGCCTGAGTAATGAAACATTGCCTCCTTAAGGTTGCAGCTTCGGTAGAAGTGCTGGGATTAGTGTTTGATAACACTTGCGGGGGGTTATTGCGAAAATTATTCGCTTGAGTTTTAAACGATTTCCTCATTAAGGCTGCAGCTTCGGTAGAAGTGCTGGGGTTAGTGTTTGATGACATTTGCGGGGGGTTATTGCGAAAATTATTCGCTTGAGTTTAAAACGATTTCCTCGTTAAGGCTGCAGCTTCTGCCGAAGTGCTGGGGTTAGTGTTTGATAACACTTGCGGGGGTTATTGCGAAAATGATTCGTCTGACTATTAACACCTAAAACTACGTTATATTGGGATTGGAAGGTACCGTGCTCGATGTTTCGTGTCCATGGAGTAGGGAATGATGTTTCTGTTTGCAAATATTGTAAATGTACTGGCATTTCTGGAACTCGCGTGAAGTTGCAAGACAATTGGTGCATCGCCTTTGTCCTTTAACGATCATAAGCCTTTCATGCACTGACATTTTCAAAAAGATAGGGCAAAGTATGAGCGGATGCATATTAGGGCAAAGAACGCACTTCCCACTTGACTGTTTGGTGATAAAAGTGTTATAAGTCCTAAGCTTTCCTTGTTCTACTGATCGTGATCTTTCGCTGTTGTCACCTTTAATAATTCTATTCTCTTTTCTATTCTCTTCTATTCTCTTCTACTTTTTCTATTCTATTCTATTGTATTCTATTCTATTCTCTTCTATTCTCTTCCCTTCTACTCTCGTCTACTCTCAGTAAATAAACTGACTAATAAACTGCAACATAAAATGATTTTCAAGAGCCATTTTAAGTACGTGCCTTCTATTAGTTTTGCTTTGTATTAAAAATTTTGCAAAGTTATCGTAACTATTTTCTAGAATTGTTTGTTATTTTAGTGACTTAACGGTAAAAATTTTATTATAAATATGAAATCATTTGTATTTGGGCATTCATGTTAGAGAAATTTCATAAAAAAATTTTGGCAGAAAGTCACGTTTATAATGCATAACACAAAAAAACAGAAACAACAACAACAACAAAGTTTTACTTTAGTTCAGGTAAATTAAAAATTTTTGTTAGAAATTTTTGTTTTAAATTTTATAACACAAAATCAAAGTAATAAATAAAATTTATTAGAAAATGGAACGAAAAAAAGAGAAAAATATTATGACATGAAAATAGTTTAAAGCAGATTGAAATTAAGATTTTTTTTATTTATATTTCGAACGAATTTAAATTATTCAGATCTGCCCTAAAAGTATCCTGAGTTTGACTTCTGTATTTTATTTTATTCTATTCTGTGCTTCTGAATTTTTAATGATGCATCGTTAGTTTTTCTAAACAAGTTAACTATAAAAATTTTAATATTCCTAAGCTCACTATTAAAACAATTAAGAGAAAAATTAACAACACATTTTATTGAAAAATAAAGGGTGTGTCAATAGTAATGCGAATTTCCAGAAAAAAAAATTTTTTTTAACTATATAATATGCAATTTTCACAGTGCGCTATAGCAACAAGTAGCTAGAATAACGCGTTAAATTAAAGGGTGTTCCAAAAGTATAGGGAATTTCAAGAATTTGACCCTCATTTTTTACGCCCACTCGAAGAATAAGTAAAAAAATTAGAAACAAAACTAATTAAAAAATAGAGGGTGTCGCAATAGTGATGTGAATTTCCAGAAAAAAAATTTTTTTTAACTATATAACATGCAATTTTCACAGTGCGCTATAGCAAGAAGTAGCTAGAATAACGCTTTAAATTAAAGGGTGTCCCAAAAGTGTAGAGAATTTCAAGAATTTGACCCTCATTTTTTAATACCTATAAGCAGTCTCTTCAAGTTCTAATATTTTTACCCCCCCTCGAAGAATAAGTAAAATAAATTAAAAACAAAGGCTATTGAAAATTAAAGGGTGTTTCGATAGTGATGTGATTTTCATAAAAATAAAATTTTTTTAACTATATTAACATTCAATTTGTACAGTGCGTTATATCAAGAAATAGATGGAATAAATCTTTAAATTAAAGGGTGTTCCAAAAGTAGCAGTATTTTCAAGAATTTGACCATCTTTTTCAGTAGCTATAAATGATTAGTGATGTAATAATTATAAAAATGTTGTTTTTTATTCTTATTATTAATTTTTTTATTTTATATCAACAAGTAGTGGAAAACTAAACCACTAAATTAAAGGGTCTCTCAAGAGTAGCCAGACTTTCATATAAGTTTTCTTGTTTTTCTATCGCTACAAGAAAATAAAATAAGCTTGTATAACCGCAGCAAAAATATGAAGCAAGTATAAAAAATAACTTTTTAATTTAAAGGGTGCCCCATTAGTTTTAATAAAAGTACCTTTGGTTTTAAAGTATGAGTGTTTTTATATCCACTATAAAAACATAAAAATAAGAAAATAAATAAACCAAAAATTTAAAAAATAAAAGGTGTTCCTACAGTGCAAAATTTTTAATGAACATATTTTAGTTTTTCAATTGTCATAGCTTAAAATTAGGCATTTACACAGAGTTTGCAGAAATACGTCCTCTATAAACAATAGTGTGAATAATAATCTTAAAAATTTTAGGGTGCTTTCATAAAGGCGGTGATTTTGACGTATAAAATTTTACCTTTTAAACCGTTAGAGGCAGTTCCCTGAAAGTTGCACAAATTATGTTGCTATATCTGTTTCAAACAGGAGCATAAAAGAACTAAAATAAAAAAAGGGTATGCCAATTTTAACGTGAGTTTTTTCTATATAGACTTATTTTTTGACCCTCATAGAGCTGGGAATATAAACTTACGCACACTCTCTATTGTTATTATTTATTAAAGCCATATCAAATATTAAAAGTGTAAACCAATATTTATTCTTATATAGCCATTTAAATAAGTGAAAGGGTCATCCTATCGTTATTTTTAAAGTTTTCAATTTTTTGTGTAATTATTTAATTTTTATTAAAGTTTAGTTAACTTCTTTAAATATTAAGGCGAAGTGTTTAAACAAATTTGTTTTAAATTAAAATTCAATCCTAAAAGTATGCATCATAAAATTTTATAAAATATAAAATATATAATATAAAAATTAATATAAATAAAAAGTAAAATTTTTTGAAATTTTTTAGTTTAAAGTCTGTAAGGATAATTACATAAAATACACATCTGAAACGAACTTTTAAAAATGAAGCTTTGAGCAGCATGCCTAAAAATTATTACTTTTGTGTAGTGTTTTTATGTTGATTGCAGTGATGCATAAAAGTATGCTACTTTTCCTGCCATAAAACAGTTTTAATTAAATCTTAACAGTACAGAAAATCTGTTTTAGATGTTAATTTAATGCCATAAAATCATTGTTCTAAAATCCTAAAATTGCAATTTATTTTGGTGCACTCTCGCGGATTTTTTACCATTTTAATTAATTAAATTGACTGTTTTTTTATATATTTTCTGGCTCATTTCCAATGAATTGCATGGCAGGTGCAAGAAGTGTTATTTTTAGTTTTTATAGTTTCCATTTTATTTATGATTCTATTTTAAAGTTAAACTTATTGCTTTTAATTTTGTTTTATTTACAAAAGCCTTAAACTAGGCAATCATTTGTAAAGTAAATAACTTAATTTACTTTTTTTTTAAATATAAACAAATTAAATAAGTTTTAAAGTATTTAAGTATGAATAAATTTATTAAATTGTATTTAATAATGACTCCAAAAAGTATGTTATAAATATTAAAATGTATTTTAAATCATAAATTTCATATGGAAAAAATTCAATGCCAACATTTTTTGGGTGAAATTATTTTTTATTTATTTTTCTTAATTTTTATTTTTAGTAGCCGCCACAGGTTTAAGGCGGCTTTTCTTTTTTAAGAAAATGGGGATTTAAGGTTGTTACATTATAAATAGTTTTAAATAGTAAATATGCTTTGTTTACCTTAAGGTATGCTATGATTTTGAAAACAAGTGTTGAATATTTTTATTGCACTAATTTTTTATATATATATTTTTTTGTTATTCCAAAAAAGAGTGTTGTCTGGCTTTTTGGAAAAAAATATTTTGAAAATTAGGTGTAAGTTAAGTTCTCAATGTTTTTTTTTTTTGCTTTTAAATAAGCTGCCAAGATTAAGAAGATCATTCGATTTATTTTTATATTTTATTTTTCGTTTTTTTTTACCTTAAGAAATCTGTATATTTTTATATTTTATCCTAAAAGTTTGCTTTGAATATAAAAAAGTAATTTAAATCATAAGGTTCATATGTATTTGAGTAATTTTATTAAATTGCATTTAAAAATTACTCCTAAAAGTATGTAATAAATGTAAAAAAGTAAATAAATTTTATATGCCAAAAATTAATGGAAACATTTTTTGAATGGAAATATTTTTTTGAATAATTTTTCTTAATATTTACGATTAGTAGCCGCCATAGGTTTGGAAAGGCCTTTCTTTTTTAAGAAATTGGGAATTTAAGGCTACAACTCAATAGCATATATACTTTTTTCTCCTTGAGGTATGCTATGGGTTTTATATACTATTTTTTTGTTATTCCAAAAAAAAGGGATTTCTCTTGATTTTTGGAAAACATCAAATTTTAAATCCCTTTTTGATTACTGTTTTATTTAAATAATATTTTTAAAATTAGGTGTAAGTTAACCTCTCAATATCTCATAATATATATTCAGGGTGTTATTTGATTATTTTTTTTGCTTTTAAATAAGCTGCCGGAATTAAGAAGATGATTCCATTTATTTTTATATTTTAATTTGCTTTTTTTATATCTTAAGAAATCTAACTAACTTTGTGTTTTGTATATTTTAGCCTAAAAGTATGCTTTAAATATTTAAAGGTAATTTAAATCATAAGTTTCATATGCCAACAGATTAATGCAAATATTTTTTTGATTTATTTTTCTTAATATTTACGATTAACAGCCGCCATAGGTTTGCAGAGACCTTTATTTTGTAGAAATTAAGGATTTAAGGCTGCCACTCAATAAACAGTTTATAATAGCTTAAATGCCTTTTCGCCTTGAGGTATGCTATGGTTTTTTAAATAGATGTTGAGTATTTTTATTTCAAATATTATATTTTTTTTTTATCCAAAAAAAGTTCTCTTGCTTTTTGGAATATATAAAATTTTTGTTACTATTTTATTTTAAATATATTTAAAATCAGGTATAAGTTACCTGATTTTATACAGGGTGCTATTTGATGACTTTTTTTCTTTAAAATAAGCTGCCGAAATTTTATTTTATTTTCTATTTTTTTATTTTAAGAAGTCTTAAGTTATTTTGTGTTTTGTATATTTTATCCTAAAAGTATGCTTTAAAAAAGTAAATTAAATCATAAGTTCCATATGCTAAAAGATTAATGCATAATGATTTATTTTTCTCAATATTTACGATTAGTAGCCCCTATGGGTTTGGAGAAGCTTTTCTTTTGAAGAAAATAGGGATTGAAGGCTGCCACTCAATAAACAGTTAAAAATAGCATATATACCTTTTTTTCCTCCTTAAGGTATGCTATGGTTTTGAAGTTTATTATTATTATTTAAAACATTTTTTTATATAATATATTTTTGTTATTCCACAAAACGGAGTTCTATTCCTTTTTGGAAAAATAAAATTTTATCCCTGTTTGATTACTATTTTATTTAAAATATTTTTCGATTTAGGTGTAAGTTAACCGCTTAATGTTTCTGATACATGATATTTGGAGGGTGTTATTTGATGATTTTTTTCTTTTAAATAATAAGATGATTCGATTTATTTATATATTTTATTTTCCTTTTTTTATGCTAAGAAATGTAAGTTACTTTGTATTTCGTATATTTTATCCTAAAAGTATGCTAATTATTGATATACTTATAGAAGTTTATGGTATCTTTTTATAACTTGAGACATCAAATTAAAAAATGTTTTTTTTTTATTTCCATAACTTAACGATTTTTCTGCATAAATCTTTATTTTAATAGCATTTTTAGTGTGCGCAACCAGAAGGACGATAATAAATATCATGTGTCTCATAACTGATATTCTAAGGAAAATTCTTGTCATCATCAGAATTTCTTTATTTAAATTGTGGACATTTTAAGACATTTTTTGTTTCGACTTATTTATTTTTCTTTTTATTATTTGTTATTTCAAGTTTCATCTGCTCCTTAAAGCCAGTGCATACTTAAAATAAGATGTTGCTGTCGTTAAGGTTTTTGTGGTTATTGTTTAAAATAATAATAATTTCAAAAATTCAACTGAAATAAAAAATATGAAATAAAAGCTTTACTTTGTGTACACAAATATTGTCTCATAAATTATACAGTATTTTTTTTCAAGCAGTTTTAAGTGTTACCGGTTATATGGAGAGTATTTAAAGGAGTGTTGTTGTTGTTAAAACCAAGTTATCATAACAACAATAATAAAAGTGGCAATAAAAAATGGGTCATCAGAAAAACTTGTTGACTTAAATCGTTTATTAAAACTAATGAAAGACACGAACAGCCAATTGTGGCCAGAATATTGAAGGCTATTAGAATCTAAACAAAAAATGGTACGTCAATGGTAAGGAATATGCTCAAGAATATTGGAAAGAGTTAGAAATAAACGTAATGGACATGTTTAGTAAAACATGGCTATAAAATGATCTTGCTCCATTTAAATATTTAACAACGACGTCATGTGCAATAAATGTTAATCGTTAAATTTGATAGCTTCTATATAGTGTTATTATATCACTAATGGCGTATGATTAATGGGTAAATTAATTTATAATCAATATTACTTATACGTTAAGGCGACTTGTAGACATCAACATTTGTTCTTCTCTCTACTGGCTGCGAAATTTCAAACGTAAATCAGAACAATGAAATGTTTGATGTATAGATGAGCTTGAGGTTTCTGTTTCAGCTACCAAAAAAAAATGTTTTTCGATTAAAACCACATCGAAGTCCTGGTTTAAACAGACGCGCAAAAATACAGTCAGATATAGAGAGAAACATTCAAAATCTGGCATAGAAAGAAAAACGCAGCTACTGATTCGCAACGCAAAAGGGCAAGATCTTCGTGTGCCAATGGCGCGATAAAAATCTGTACGATGAGCGCCTTCATGCTAAAGTTCTTGCTACTCCTAGGGATAGCAACAGCTTTTGGTCATTTGTTAAGAGAATAAGGGATAGCGCTAGTTCTTCAATTCGGACTCTTTTAAATTGTGTCCAACTATTAACTGAGCCGATTGATAAAGCTAAACTTTTGGCTGGTGTAATTGCAACTAATTCTTATTTGTCGGAGAGCAATCAATCACCACCCGAGTTCAATAGAGTATCCGTTAATATGCCGCAGATATTTTTTGCTAGCTCGTGCGGTTAAAAAGTTTTAACAGATTTCAACATCAACAAGTCTCCTGGGGTGGATGACATACGAGCACTGATCCTCAAACAAAGCTCTTCATTTTGTGAGATCCCTGGAGTTGAACAGCTTACTTAGTGACCAACAGTATGGTTTTGGTAGGAGGAGCTCTACGGGTGACTTGCTGGCTTTCTTGTCGGAACAATAGTGCCGCTTCATACATCATTTCGGAGAGAGTCCCCCCCAGGGGCACATTTATTAGTCTTTATAGAATACTTGACTATCTAGACCTGTGCTGCTGGGGGTATAAGGGAGCCCAGTCCCCTAAAGTCAGCAGGGGACAACTGGAAGCTCTACGTTATTTCCACGGGAATCAGTAAACCCCAGAGTTTCCACTAATTGTCTCTTTAGACTTTTAGCTGATTCTCTGACTGATTATTGAAGTTGGCCCTTCGGGAGTATCGTGGTGGTTGTGGTTTTGCGGTCCCCGCATGAATTTGATTTGAGGGCCAGGATCATCTCACCTTTACTGAGAACAAAGGGTGAATAATCCGGATCCAGTAAGCATGATTGTCATGCGTTCTGGACCAGGACTTGGATAGTCTTCAGCTCTTCAACAAGGAGTGGGTGTTGGCGGCCCAGAAATTGGACTAAAAATTGCCTTATTGTTGTTATTGGAAATCGGTTAATATATAAAAAAGCTTTCGATTATTTAAGGGCTAAGGCAGTTGATGTATATAGAGCTTTGTGCCGTATAGTGGCGAACATGACTGGAGCTTTTTAAGAGTATGATCAATGCATCTCCAGTATGGGTCAGAATCTACCTTACTCTGAAAAAATTGCAAGGAAATTAGTTCTAGATACAGATTGACCGTACTGCAGGTATGTTCTGCATATAGTCTGTATCTGATAAGACTGCTTTAGTTATTGCAACAATGAAAGTGTGGCATGACAGACAGCTTAGTTACGTTAACTTTAACCGCAGCCAATTTGACGTAAGCACGTTTGTTTTTGTCCGCATTTATTTCGTTTCGGATTTGCTAGCTCTTCTTGTTGCCCACGTTTAGATCATCATATAGAAGATCGTAAAACAAGTGTTATTTTTTTTTTCTTATGCTTTCTTTTAAAGCGTGGGGAATTAGGAATTTCGATGCCAGGATGAGATCCGTAAGAGAAACTAAAGTTAGTTGTGGCTTTAACCTGTAGCTCAAGTGAACCAATCAACGTTGCTTGCTAAGCTCAACTTCATAAAATTTTTTTAACCGGAGTTATAGGGGCAAAAGCCTTAGGGCAAAAATAATATGGGCAGTACTAATCTGACTGTGAGGTAATTTTGACAGACAGCTGTTGATTAAAAAAGAAAAGAAAAAGAATTATTTTTCTGTTTTATATTTCGGCGCTTAAGTCCGAAGGAAAAATGTTAAAATTTCTTACTTTGTGTTTCTAAGTACCTAAGGCTTTTGAGGCACGAGAGCTTTTCATTTAATATTTTGTAACAGAGAAGAGCCATAAAGGGTTAAAAGGTACAATTTTGCTACTTAACTATTTAAGCAACACTCAAGTATATTTTCTTATTTTTTTGTAATTCTTTTTGTTTATTTTTCTATTGTATAACAGTTAAGATTTTAATTATTATTTAAATAGCGCTCTTAGCAAAAATTTTGCAGACTTAAAATTCGATACTTCAATAAGTTCAAGTGGGAATTGAAGGACTATAGTTTTACCACAAGCTGGCGCTGGCAAACGAGCAACTTTTTACAAGAACCAGCCACTGAGTTAAGAAAGTAATAAATACAGAATTAAAACTTGCACTGCAAAGGAATGTTACAAAGTATTATTATTTTAAAAGTTCGGCAATTATTGTTTATTATTTCTTATTAAGCCAAAAAGTAGGCAACAAAAAATATAGTTTCATGTTTTAATAAAGAAGTAAATAAAAGAAATTGCGGCCACATTTTGCTTGAAGCTATTTGCGATAATTAATTAAAACATTTAAAAAGTTTGAATTTATTTTTATTTTGGAATTGTAAGGATATTGCAAGGATATTACACAAGTCAATTAAATCTGGGAATATTGTTATATCTCAGCGATGAATTAGTTTATTGGTTTTATTCTTCAACAAATATTTGAAAGAATATTCTTTTTAAAAGCAAAATATATAAAATTAAGGCCGGAGTTTCTCAAGGTAGTGCACTCGGTTCGATTCTCTAAACGATATGCCAATTATAGAAAATGTGTTAGCTGCAACTTATGCTGATGACAGTACAGTTATAATACCAGAAATAGCGCCGAAAAACGCGTTAATTAAAACGCAGAATGTGCGTCGAGTTTAGACTGGTAAAAAAATTATCGAAGTAAACTTCAACTCCTTTGTTTCTGGGCAGTGGCTTTCACAACTGCAAGACAATAGCCTCATTAAGACTGTGTTACGACAAATGGATTTTTTTGTCCAGTATAAATGTCAATATTGTAAAAATACCTAGTTACTGACTCACATAAACACCACAGTTTGAATCCTCATGAAATAGTCTTCGTCCTTTATGTACTGTTTGATGGCATTATGTCTCTTGAACTTTACGATATGTTCAGCGATTAATAGCTTTTTTGAAAACGTATATGCGTTCGGCATTGCCTTGTTAATATGATCTAAAATGGGACGGATTTTGTAGTCACTGACACTGACATCAGCCTTATTTTTGTTGGAAAAGTGCAGATTAGATATAATTTCCTCAAACTGAAGCCTTGGCAAAACACCTGCCATCTGAGCTAGGTGAAGCGTTGGATCTGTAGTACATGCGTGATAAGGTTTACATCAGCATCAAGCTGTGTAAGCCATAACCTGACGGTGGCTGAAACCACTGTAAATGATTTTAGCGTCACCCACGCCCCAGACTCGCTTCGGATATCTCTATCCTTTATTTACTCTTGGTCGCGACTCCGAGAGCTCGGAGCAAGCTAAAGCCCTCACTTCTTGCTGCAGAGTTGGACACTATCCAACTCACGGTCCAAAATGCATGAAGCTTAATAAAATTAGAAAAAGAACACAACCGCAATAATGGTCATGTTCATTGTGTTCATTGTGAATGATGCGACACACACAACTCAAACGAGGGCCGTGAAACCACAACCACCATGATGCTCCCGAAGGACCAACCTCAATAATCAGTCAGAGAACAGCTGAAAGGCTAAAAGGCCCAAAAGCTGAACTCTGGGACTTACTGATTCCCATGGAAATAAAGTGGTGTTGTACACTTGGCTCCTGCTAGCCTCTTAGGGGACTGGGACTCCCTTTGACGGTGAGATTTCGTCAAGACATATAAATATGCTCCCGGAGAGAGGAGGGGACCAAAGTACATTTCGTGATAAGATTTACATCTGCACCTGGCCGTAGGCCTTTATCAGATGGAGGTCAAACCACTGGGAATGAAAAGCAACGCCATTCACGCCGATGAACTAATTCTAGCAACAGATCTTTCCTAGTTGTAATTTCGGCGGTTCCAAAGCAAGATTGCAAACCACTACTCCTTGCTGAAGAGCTGGCGACTATCGAACTCCTGGTCCGGAACACATGACTAGCATGCTCACTGGATCCGAAGCAGTCACCAGTTGTTCTTAGTTAAGGTGAGATGATCCTGGCCCCCTACTCAAATTCATGAGGGGCCGTGAAATACACAGCCACCACGATACTCCCGAAGGGCCAACCTCAATAATCAGTCAGAGAAATAGCTAAAAGTCTAAAGAGACAATTAGTGAAAACTCTGGGGCTTACTGATTCCCGTGGAAATAACGTGGAGGTTACAGTTGACTCCTGCTGCCTTCAGGGCTCCCTTATACCCTCAGCAGCAGATCTAGATGGTCAAGTATTCTATAACGACCGATAAATATGCCCCCTGGGGGTACAGACGTATTAAGGGAAGTTTCCCTAAGTTCATATGTATGAGAATACCCATATAAGTCTTCAACTCAGCCACGGTCTAAGTGAAAATGCAGCTTTTTTGCAAAGCAAATAGTTTAGACTGCTCCTCACTATCATGATGCACGGTTGTAAGATATATAGTAACATGCGTGATAAGATTTACGTGAATACCTAACTGTGTAAGCTATAAATAAAAAATGGATCAAACCTTGTCGAGAACATATGACAAGCTTGCTCATTGGAGCTGGAATGATACTGCGAAGCCACAACCACCAAGATGCTTCCCAAGGGCCAACTCCAAATAATCAGTCAGAGAACAGCTATAAAGCTGAACTCTGGGGCTTCCTGATTCCCGTGGAAATAACGTGGGGTTGCCCAGTTGTCTCCTGCTAGCCTTTAGGGGACTGGACTCCCTTTTACACCTGGTGACACATGTCATGATGGTGATATGTATTAACTCAAATAGCACTACATTCGGAATTTATAAAAATTTACCTTCAAAGTTACACACACTGTTGAACACTTTGTAGGCTGATGGGATTTCTTCATGCACAATGGGCTTTGAAATTTGGGAATGTATATATAAGCAAGAGCATGTTTAAAGCGGAAGGTCTGTGGTATGATGCCGGTCTTATTGTGTCTTGCACAACATTTCAAATCGATATAATTGTGTTATCTGCTCTTATTGTCAATACATTTCCTTTGATCAAGTAATTCGATGTCCTTAATATCCTCAATAATAAAGTTGTATGGGCTCATCATCTTTCATTTCCAAGACGTCATTGTCAAGAAATAAAATATCTTATTTGTCCAATTTTGTAACATATTCTTCGTCATCATCCCTGGAGTCGCAAAGTAAAATCTTTTCGATTTGCTCTAATCGAAGGATATAGAAACGATCTCCAACTGATCCACCAGACTGGAAAAGCACAGCCGTTTACTTAAGAAAATATTACTGAATTGTGATGAGGAAAATTATTTTTAATAAATTAATAAATAAACTTCCTTATTATCCTTAAATGGTAAGATTGTAAATAAAGAAATATTTTTATTTATTAACCGTCCACATCTTCAAGAATTAATACAAAAACAACGAAAACAACAGGATTCGTAATAAATAATAAAAAAAAAATCTCTTAAATTTATAGTGATTTAACTGCAGAGATTATAAATTCTATATTTGTTAAAGAAACTTGTAATTCAATAAAAGTGATAACTACCTTGACTACACCTACTCTGTCCTGTAAACTCTACCAACAACAGATAATGTCTTCCTGTTAGACAGGACTCTATGCTTTTGTGAAATTGTAGTAAACAATTTTTATCTTCAACTCTATTGTTAAATGACTTATGGACATTTGTTTAATAAACTGGAAATTGTTTTGTTGTATTCCATTTACTCTTCTTTTTAATATTCAAGTCCTTCTCAAATAGAATTTATTTTTGTTTTTGTTTTTTTTATCTCAGCTCTTCTTGTAATTCACTTTAGCCAGTGAAATATACTCAAGTAGAGAGAAAGGGAGTATAAACACTATTTTCAAAAACAAAAATATAAAAATAAAAATAAGAAAAGAAAATTCATAAATTATTGTATGTTAAACACAGGTTTATGAAACTGAGAACAATACAATCATTTGTTAAAAGGAAAAGCAAAAAAAAAAAAAAAAAAACAAAAAAAAAATAAATCAATGAAAATACAGCACAAAATTTTATATCCTTTTGTTCCTTGTTTGCTCCGGGCATGTAAAAAATTCATCTAGGTCAATGCAAATGCCTCTGTCAATAAAGTTGTAGTTGTTGTAGTTGTTGCCATTGTTGTAGTTGCTGCTTTTGTTAGTTAACAAGGGCTACTAACAAGTTTTATGATTTAAGGCAATCACATATTTCATTGTGATTAAAATTGATTAATTATAATCCTTTGAACTGCAACTGACAGAATTATGTTTTTCGTTGTTGTTTCTTATTTTAAATTTAAAAGATCTGTAAGAGGCTCTTGCAGTCTACAGGCATTTTTAAAATTTATATTTTAAATGTCAACATCAATTTATGATTTGAAAGCCTTTCTTTCTTAAAGATAATAACAAGAAGAAAATCTTAAGATTAAACAAAAATATTGCTTTTTGTGAATATTATATCAATAGCAATATAACATTAAGCAAAGTACTTCGTAGCACAGTGTAAAATTTTAAAATAATTTCCTAAATAGTGCAGTAATCTAGTCAGCAGTACCAATGCAGTACTTGACAGTACAATAGAGTAAAGTAATTGAGAGTGCAGTAGTTATCACATCATTACAGTGGTACTCTACTTGACAAGAGTACAGTATTTAATATGCAATAGCGTGCATTACTTAAAAGTACAGTACAGTATTTGACAGTACAGTACAGCTTTCTAAGGTAAATTACTTAACAGTACAATACATCATAATTGTTAATGGTTCTTATTAGCATTAGACAGTTCTTATTAGAATGATACACTTTTCTGTAGTATATTACTTGATAGTGGAATAGAGTACAGTACTTAATAGTAACATACAATAAAGTACTTGAGAGCGCAGTACTTATCATAACAGTTTAGTGGTACTCTACTTGACAAGATAACAAAGTACATTATCTAATATAGATGTAGTAGAGTGCATAACTTAAAAGTACAGTATAGTACAGTACAGAATTTGACAGTACAGTACAGCTTTCTGTGGTAAATTACTTGACAGTACAATACAGCATAGTTGTTAATGGTTCTTATTGGCACAGTACAGTTCTTATTAGAATAGTACGCATTTCCGTATCTTATTGACAGAAGGATAGAGTACAGTACTTTACAATGCAATAGAGTAACAGCTCAGTGGTAATCTACTTGACAAGAAAATATGATACGGTATTTAATATACAGTACAGTGCATAACTAAAAAGTACAGTATTTGACTGTACAGTACAATTTTGTGTGGCACACTACTCGACTTGAAAATTCATCATAATTTTTAATGGTTCTTATTGGCACAGTACTGTTGTTATTCGAATAGTACACCTTGCTGTAGTATATTACGTGATCGAATAGATTATAGTACTTAATAGTACCATAGAGTAAAGTACTTGAGAGTGTAGTACTTATAATAACAGTTCAGTGGTACACTATTTGCCAGGATAATAATAAAGTACAGTATCTAATATACAATAGAGTGCAATACTTAAAAGTACATTATAGTACAGTATTTGACAGTACAGTATAGCTTTGTGTGGTACATTACTTAACAGTACAATGCATGATAGCTCTTAACGGTTTTTATTAGCACAGTATAGTTCTTATTAGAATCGTACACGTTTTTGTAGTATATTATTGATAGTAGAATACATCACAATACTTGACAGTTTATGACAGTATTTGCCAGTATAGAGCAGTACTTAAAAGTACAGCACAGCTTTCTGTGGTACAGTACGTGACAGGACAATACTATACAGTACAGTACTTAAAAAAATATACATTACTTATCATTACGGACTGCATTCTGCACTATAGTACTTTACAGTACACAGTACAGTACTTGACCGTACAACACAATACAGTACTTACAATGTACAATAGTATTGTGCAGTGAACATCAGTACTTTACAGTATCGTGTAGTGAATGATTGCAAAGAAAGAGGGTCTGTCGGTGATAGGTCCAAGCAGAGACCACAACGTAGTGCAAGATCGGCTGAAAACATTACTGTTGCTCAAGAAAGTGTTCAGAAAACAATCCAGCAACCTCAACTCGACGCCGTGCTCAGGAGCTTGGTCTTCACAGAACAACTTTAACCACAGTTTTGCACAAGGATTTGCAATTGTTTTCATATAAAATTCAGTTGACACAAGATCTTCTTTCACAAGATCATTAATGCCGCCGTGCATCCCCCTGGGGGCACACTTATCGGTCTTTGTGGATTACTTGACCATCTAGACCTGTGCTGCTGGGGGTATAAGGGAGTCCAGTCCCCTGAAGGCAGCAGCGATCAACTGGAAGCTCCACGTTATTTCCACGGGAATTAGTAAGCCCCAAAGTTGCGCTAATTGTCTCTTTAGAGTTTTAGCTGTTTCTCTGACTGATCATTGAGGTTAGGCCTTCGGGAGTATCGTGGTGGTTGTGGTTTTGTGGCCCCAATCATGAACTGATTTATGGTGGCCAGGATCATCTCGCCTTTAATAACATCGACGGGTGAATGATCCGGATACAGTGAGCATGCTAGTCATGTGTTCTGGAGCAGGAGTTGAATAATCTCCAACTCTTCAGCAAGAAGTAGTGGTTTGCAACCCTGCTTTAGAACCGCTTAAATTGCAACTAGGAAAGACCTGTTGCTAGATTTAGACCTCGGCTTCCTGGGGCGTGAATGACGTTACTTTTCATTCCCAGTGGTTTGACAACTATCTCATTAAGGCTTACGGCCAGGTGCAGATATAAATCTTATCTCGAAATGCCGCCGTACATATAACGACAGAATGTTACATCTCGCTAATGAGAATCCCAATTTTCATGAAAAAATCATAATGAGTGATGAGGCACATTTTCATTTGAATGGATATGTGAATAAACAGAATAGTCCCTTCTGGGGACTGGGAAACCCTTAAATTATTCAACAGTGACCTTTGCATTCATTAAAAGTTACAGTCTGCTATGCAATGTGGTCAGGAGGAGGTATCATTGGACCCTACTTCTTTGAAAATGAAAATAGCGAAATGGTAACTGCGATTGGGGAGCGATATCGTGTTATGATAGAAAACTTTTTAAGCATCACAACTCCATGCTTTGGGCTTGATTAACATGTGGTATCAACAAGACGGTGCTACATTGCATACAGCCAGGATTACAATGGAATTACTGTGAGACCTATTTCCACATTAAGTTATTTTCAGATTGGCCTACACGGTCCTTAGATTTGACTGCTCTGGACTTCTTTTTGTGGGAATATCTGAAAAGTAAAGTTTATGCAAATAAACCAGAAACGCTTGAGCAACTCGTGATGAAATTAATGAAATACAGCGTGAAATGTGTGAGAATGTAATGAAAAATATACTCAAAATGGCTCTCATTTGTGAGGATAACAGAGGAGGACACTCATCTGATATTGTATTCCATACATAATGACCGACATTAAATAAAACTTTTATCAAAATAAAATCCATTCTCTTTCATTTAATCAAAAATTCCCTGGCGGTTACTCTGTAGTTAAAATTTAGTAGGTAATTTTTTTTGCTGCACTGTATATTGTACAAATACAAAAAAAGTCAAAGTTGTAACATTTGTAGAAAATTTAATTTTGTTGATTTTCATTTTCCTCACGTACCTTACAGCGCTACTTTTAAATGGCCTTCCCTCCAATCACCCCTCAACAGTGTATTTTTTTATAATTTAATTTCATCATAACATCGGCCATTATATATTAGATATGTATGCTTTTTATTAAGCTCTTTCTCTACAGATTAAACCACCTAGATTTTTATTTTAATCCATAAATTAAGACCCATTTCTGTATTATTGCCTGACCGCAAAAGCGATTTAAAAAAGGTTGAACATAAAGAAAATTAAGTTCAATGTAAATATTTGTACTCGAAGTGTAATGAAAGGCTTAAGAGGCATTCAAGTCATGTACGTACGTTAAGCATAAAAAATAAAAAAAAAATTGTGGAGAATAAAAAATAAATGGACGATTAAATAACAGCAGAATTAAAATAATTTAATTTCATTTATAGCGGGTTTTTCAATAAGAATTTTGGTTTTCTAAAATAAAACCAAGAATTTTGATTAAGATGATTCAAATTTTAATTTTATTACCGACACAAAAGTTCGGTTATTATGAATGAACAATAATGAACGACGTTCACACTGACAGTTGCCGATTCTTGCATCAAAGTTTTTAATCACTTTTTTGCAAAATGGCGTTTCTATTTCGTTATTTGCATCACGGATTTTGAGTTTTAAGGCTGATAAGATTTATATCTGCGCCTGGCCGTGCACCTTAATCAGATGGTGGTCAAAACACTGTAAATAAAAAGCAACGTCATTCACGCCCTAGGAAGCCGAGGACTAATTTTAGCAACAGCTCATTCCTAGTTGCAATTTCAGCGGTTGCGCAGCAGGGTTGCAAACCACTACTCCTTGCTGAAGAGTTGGAGACTATCTAACTCCTGGTCCAGAACGCATGTAGCTTAATATAATTTAAGAACATGACAACATTCATACTCACTGGACCTGGACCATTCATGAATGATTCGACCCACAAACTCAAACGAGAGCCGCGAAACATACAGCCACCACGATACTCCCGAAGGGCCAACCTCAATAATCAGTCAGAGAGCAGCTAAAAGGCCTAAAATACAAATAACTAATCTCTGGGACTTTACTAATTACCGTGGCAACATAGTTGGATTGTCCAGTTGGCATCTGCTAGCCTTGAAGGGGAATGGGCTCCCTTTTACCCCCGAAGACACAAGTCTAGATGGTTGTGTGATCCATAAAGGCTTATAAATGTGCTCCCGGGGAATTTTAAGGCTGATGTCGATTCGATTGGCTTCATATAGATTCTGTGCTTAACACATTCTTCTTAAATGGCCATATACAACCCTGGTGAGTCTTAGGCCGAAGAGGGTATACCATTCCAAGCGCTTCGGTCTTCTGTGCTTCTTCTCAAATTTCTAACATTTAGGTTTGACAGATGTCGTTAAACCTGATATTTCCATTAAAGTTTTAGTCATCCTCTCCCTTGGAGAGGACGGTATCATATTCAAAAATTCTTCTTACCAGAGCTTCTTTACTCATTCGCACAGTCTTTGCAGTTTTATGCGCTTGACAATGTCAATGACAGCGTGCAGCTCATACAGTTCATGGTTCATACGATGCCGATAATCTACACTTACACAAACTGGTCCGTATATTCTATGAAGGATTTTTCTCTCGAATACGCCAAGGTGCCCCTGTAGACTAATAGGTAGTGTACTAGCTTGTCAGTATGGGGGTTGTGGGTTCGATACCCAACGAAGACCTTGGTTTTTTTTTCAATACAAAAATAAAAATTGACTGTTGGTGGGGCTGCTAAGCGATGAAGGCATAGTCACTGCTGTCTTATACGGCAGTTATTTTCCAATTATCCTTCTACTTTCACCACCTGTTTCATCTCTTCTCTATTCCTTTTCTATAGAATGTAGCACGGTACTTGACAAAATAGGTATCGTTGCCTGAAGTGCTACTTCTCTTCAAAAAAAAAGTATGGCTCTAACTGCTGGCGTAAGTACTCACGCTTTTAAGCCATATAAAAGCACCCATAGAATTAGTGTCTTGTAGAGTGCTATTTTCGTATTTCAAGAGAGAGCTCTACTTTTAAATTGCCCGTTTAGCCCAAAGCATCACCTGCCAGTAGTAGCATTTGCCAGTAATATTCTTCTTCGTATTTCCAGGCTGAGGTTGTTGTTTTTTTTTTATTGTTGACCCGAGATACACAAACCCGACCTTGACAGTGCCGACCTTCACAGTTTCACTTATCTGGTAGATTTCCTATTCGCTGCAACCATCACCTTGGTTTTGCTTTCATTAACTGCCAGGTGCATTTTTAAAAAATACGCTCAAAGGCAGCAGTTACATTTCGCAATGTCCTGCCAATGATGTCGATGTCATCAGCATATGTAAGGAGCATAAGGCTCTTGGTGAAAATAGTGCCATTTCTATTAACTGCCGCATTGCGTATGACTTGTTCCAAAGCAATGTTAAATAGGTCGCATGATAAACAGTCACCCTGTCTGAATACTCGTGAGATGGTAAACGATTCGAAAAGACTATTTCCTATTTTCCATGATGATGTTATATCAGTTAGCGTCATTCGGCAAATTCTTATCAATTTCGCTGGAATTCCAAATTTAGACAACGCCTTAAACACATTTCTTCTAATCGGGCTATCAAAAGCGTTTTTATAATCGATGAATAGATGGTATGTGTCGATTTGCTTTTCGTGCATTTTCTCCAGGATTTGGCTTGGTGTGAGTATCTGATTTGAGGTTAATTTTCCTGGCCTAAAACCGCATTGGTAGGAGTTAATTATTTTATTGACCCTTGGTGTTAGTCGCTCACAGAATATTGTGGCCAAGATTTTAAAAGCGATGGGAAGTGAACTTATGCCCCTATAATTGGCACATTCTTTCATCAAAGTTTTTAATCACTTTTTGGCAAAATGGCGGTTCTATTTTGTTAATCATAATACAGATTTTGAGTTTTAAGGCTGAAATCAATTCAATTGCCTCCATATAGACTCTGTCCTTAACATAGCCCCACAAAAAAAAGTATCCAGTGGTGTTAAATCACACGATGGGGCTGGTCACTTAACTGCTGATTGTCGTGAAATTATGTGAGCGGGAAATTTGGTTTACAATAAATTGATCATTTTATTGACTGTGTGACATATAGGACCATCCTGTGGAAACCACATGTCAGTGCTATCCACGTCGTTTATAATAGCCCAAAATTCAGTTGCTATCAACTCGTGATAGCGTGACCTATTGACCGTTATCACATTTCCACCCGGATCTTCGGAAAAAAGGGCCAAGAACGCCTCCAAACTACACAGAACACCATATACTGACACCTTGAGCAGGCAAAGGCTTTTCAATAATCGCTCTAGGATTTTTAGAAGCCCAAATGCTTAAATTTTCCTTGTTGTTATACCCTGACAAGCTAAAATGGACTTCGTTTGAAGAAATAATTTAAAAAAAAAACAGCCGTTTGTTTCTGCATGAATTGAGCGAAACTACGGCGATGTAAATGACGTGATAAAATTTACATCTGCACCTGGCCGTGGACCTTAATCAGATGGTGGATCAATATCACTGTGGATGAAATGTAGCGTCATCCTCACCCTAAAAGGCCTTCGGATACGTATATCCTCCGTTCACTCCTAGTTGCAACTTCAAAAGCCCGGGAGTAGGTCGCAACCTTCACTCCTTGCTGAAGAGTTGGAGACTATCGAACTCCTGGTCCAGAACGCATGAAGCTTAATATAATTAAGAACACGACGGCAATCATACTCACTGGACCTGGACCATTCATTGTGTTCATTGTGAATGATCTGACCCACAAACTCAAAGGAGGGCCTCGAAACACACAGTCACCACAATACTCCCAAAGGGCCTACTTCAACAATCAGTCAGAGAACAGCTAAAAGGTTTAAGAGACCAATAGCTGAACTCTGGGGCTTTACTGATTCCCGTGGAATTATAGTGGATTTTCCAGTTGGCTCCTGCTCACCTTGAAGGAGACTGGGCTCCCTTTTACCCCCGCAAGACACAAGTCTAGATGGTTGTGTGATCCATAAAGACTTATAAGGGGCCCCCGGGGGGACGGCAATGTGAATGGTCAATAGGCTTCAATTCCTGTAGCAGTTGAAACTTGTAAGATTTAAAGTCAAATCTTGTAAGGCTTATAATCAAAATTTGCCATAACCTCATTGTGGAAAACGTGGAGTCAACTGACAAATTTGGATCTGCTTTAACAATGTGGCGCAGGACTCCAATGTTTTCAGTTGAACGACCCGATCGAACAGGTGTTGGTATTCGCCAATTTTATATCGAGCCTATCGACTTAAATTTAATAATCAATCGTCCTTAGAAGGACGATTATGTTGTCCGAAAATATCACGAGCTTTTACGAAATGTAACTTTAACAGAACCAACATTTTCATGTCACCCCGATGGATTTTAATTAATTTAAAGCGATTTTCGTGCGAAATTGAATTCATTGTAACAATTGTCAATGCATCTGCTACAAATACGTCAAACCCCTACATGTTGAAACTATCATGTTGTTGGTGTTATTACAATTGAAAAACAAACTTCTGGTTGAAAAACCCGATATAACAAATTATAAATACATTAATATTTTTCTTAAATAAAAATTAATATGAGTACTCGTAAATGAAAGCCTGATTAGCTTGAGGGTTTCTCTTATTTGTGGGCGCTAATTAAATAAGTTTTCATCAGCTATTTTTGTTATTGATATTTTTTCTATAACAAAAACTATTTTTATTTTCTTTAATAATTAACAAAAACAACTTTGTTTTATTACTTGGGCTAAATATTATTCATATTTCCTAATACAATATGCGTCTTATAAAGCAAAAACTCATATAAAAAATAAAATAATAAGAATAATAACTCACTTTAATAAAGTGCTATCAAAAGAAATGAAGTCTTAAGAAATAAATTTTTAATAATAAACTTTTACCAACAATAGAATTAAAATAAGAAAACCTATAATATTTTGTTATTAAAAAACTTTTCCTAAGAAGACTACAAGTAGTTTTATTCTTCATAAGAAATTATAACTACGAAAATTCATTTAGTACTTTAGCGAGACGCATACACGTAAACAATGATGTAAAATTAATGTGCGTTATTCATCATAAATCAGAAATTAAATATTAAATTTTAATCGCGGTTTTATGAAAATTTCTAACCTTCAAATAATACAGGGTGTCCGCCGGGAAGCTATACTACTTTGGTTATAATTTTCAATTATATTGGAAATTTTTTTATTTAATGTTGGCAATTATGTATGGAATACAATGTCCGATGAATGTACGCCTCTGTTAATCTCACAAATGCGCGCTCTTCATTACGTATTCACCCATTTCTCGTGGTACTTCACTAATTTCGTCACCAATATTTTGTTTGAGTTGCTCTAACGTTTCTGGTTAATTTACATAAACCTTGCTTATCAGACATTCCCCCAAAAAGAAGTCCGGAGCTGTCAAATTAGGCGACCATGGAAGTCTATCAATATCATAATTTCTTGAAAGAAGTTTTTGAAATAACTTGTTGTGGAAAGATTTCCCGCAGTAATTCCAGTGTAATCCTGGCTGTATTCGATGTGGCACCATCTTGTTGATACCATATGTTAATCAAGCCCAAAGTGGCAAACAGTTATTACGTTAAAAAGTTTTCAATCATATTACTATACCGCTCCTCCTTCACAGTTACCATTACGCCATTTTCATTTTTAAAGAAGTAAGGTCCAATGATTTTGCCTCCTCACCAAAATGCATACCACACTTTTAATAGATGCAAATGTGACTGTTGAATAAATTAAGGGTTTCTCCAGGACCAACTATTCTGTTTATTTTTATAATCATTTGAAAATGTGTCTCGTCTCTCATTAAGATTTTTTCATGAGCGTTGCTGTAACATCCTATTGTCATATGTTCAATGGAGTAAATGGTCTTGTGGAAGAAGCTCTTGCATCAACTAAATTTTATAGTGGAAGCAAATGCAAATCCTTGTGCAAATTTGTGGCCAAAATTGTTCTTTTAAGACCAAGCTCCTGAGCACGGCATCGAATTGAGGTTGATGGATTGTGCTTCTCTTTCTTTTAATATTCTTTTCCTTTTATCCTTTTTTTCCTGTTTTTCCTTCCTTCTTTTTTTTCTATTCTACTCTATTCTTGTTTACTATTCTCTGTGCTGATATAATTTAGTCTAGTTAAGTTAGTTTCCTACTGAACTACTTTAGACTATAAACAAATGAACAGTTTTTATTCAGGCCTAAGTTCATTTGGCATTTAATATCGATTTTCATTATTTCTTTTAACACTACTGTAATCCGTTGTTAACTAGTCGAATATTTTTAATTATATTTAACTGAAATATATCCAATTTTTTTTTTTATAAATAGAAGTAGCACTTCAGGCAACAATGCCTGTTTAGTTAAGTACCGTGCTACATTCTTTAGGAAACGGATAGAGAAGAGATGAAACAGGTGGTGAAAGTAGAAGGATAGTCAGAAATTATCTGCCGTATAAGACAGCACAGTGACCAGTGACTATGCCTTCATCGCTGAGCAGCCCCACCGACAGTCAATTTTTATTTTTGTAGTGAAAAAAACCAAGGTCTTCATGGGAATCGAACCCACAACCCTCATACTGACAAACTAGTACACTACCTACTAGCCTACAGGGGCACCTTTGACACCATAAAACACTACAAAAGGCCAAGGTAATTGCTTGCTTAGTTGATGGTACCTTAGTACTTTACTTTGTTAAGGTAACTCCTTTCTATATGAAATTTTACGCCATTATTATACCAGTTTAATTTACGCTATGGAATTAGCAGCATTAAGTTTTCGTCATTATTTTAATTTATGTCCTGGCTTCATTTTATTGCTCTTAATTCACTTCAATTAGTTCAACGTATTATTCTCACTAATTCAGCACAATTTACCAATGAAAATAATTTATTAAACCAGGTTATTAAACCTAAACCAAAGAATTAATTTTTAAAAATAAGCAAAACCAGTTAGACAACAGAATAAATAATTTTAGTTTAATATTGCTGACTTTATTGTTTAACCCATTGCGTGGCAGCGGGCTTAACTTATATTACCTGGCACGCTGCTCTACTCTCTTATCACCTCTTTATAAATTTCAACTTCTCGAATGTTTATTTTCTTTTATACTTTTCTTTAACCGAAATCCACTATACTTATTTTTGAATTTAAAGAATTATTCTTCTGTACTTATTTACCCTACTCAACTGCTTATTGCTGTTCTCCTGCCTGTGTTATCGTAAGTCAATTTTGCTTTTTTAATCGCCCTAATTGTTGTCTGTTTAGACAAGTCATTACTAATGTGTTTTTAAAACGTTCAGTCTGATACATTTTTAATTGGAGAACAAAAACAAAAAAACAACAACAACAAACAAATACATAACATAAATGTCATAAATGGTGTTATGGCTTGTTCAGCTTAATCGCCTTAATTTAAATAGAAGAGATATTATTTAAAATTTTTTTTTTTTCGTTAGAGAAATTTAGTGTTACTAATTTAAAACTAATAGTTTAGGTAATGAAAAGGAAAAAGGAATAAGTCTCTTCCTTGATGCTTTTATATTTTTAAGGCAGGCATCGATGTAATAATAGCTTTTTTAGGCAGCGATAAAAAGTTATTGTTTAAGGGAAGCAATTAGTAACTTGGATAACAATAACATTTGCCAAATAAAGAGGATTTGAAACTATTTTATAAAACAGATTTTTATATATAAAAAAAATTAAAATTATATAAATTTAGTTTCCATATACACCACACACTTTGGTGGCAGCTTCGGGAAAAAGATTTTGAAAGATTCAAGAACTTGACGGTGATTGGTAGCAGCACCATCATACTAGAGCAAACACATACCCCACCATTATCTTTATAATGACAGGCAAGAGCAATGCTGGCTCCTAAAGGTACCTGCAATATGAGGCGATACATCAAATAATAAAACCGAACTCCAAAAATATCCACAATTCAAAGGTGCCCCTGTAGGATAGTAGGTAGTGTACTAGTAGTATGGGGGTTGTGGGTTTGATTCCCAACGAAGTCCTTGGTTTTTTTTTACTACAAAAAAAATTGACTGTCGGTGGGGCTGCTTGGCGATGAAGGCATAGTTACTGGTCGCTGTGCTGTCTTATACAGCAGTTAATTTCCGACTATCCTTCTACTTTCACCACCTGTTTCATCTCTTCTCTATCCCTTTCCTAAAGAATGTAGCACGGTACTTGACTAAATAGGTCGTTGCCTGAAGTGCTGCTTCTCTTAAAAAAAAAAACAATTCAAATTATAGATATGAGCTCCAACAACATCATTGCCACCATGGAAATTATGATGTACATGTATATAAAGCTGCCTTTATACCCTGTGAATTCGCTTAATATATTAGTGGGTAGGTATTACCCAATTAATAAGTCCAACCATGCACACGGTAAGCGCAAATAATATTAATCACATCACTTACTGCTGCCTTCACGCCTGAGACCAAGAAATAAGCATTTTTTTCAAATAAAAGAAATTAAAAAAGTATTTGTTTAAAAGGCCTTTATATAAAAATTAAATAAATTTTATTCTTATTGCCACAGCTTTGGGTGGCAGCTTTAGAGAAAAAAATTTATAAACAATTTTTGAAAAATTTTTTTGACAATAAAATCACAGGTCTGCAGACGTTCAATCTAACGTATTACCTGCCCTTCGATGTTCTCAGATAAAGGCAACCAGTGTAGTGCATAGTGGGCCGTCCTTAAGATAAAGTATCGACCATATCTAAGGCAATATTTAACACACTCTAGCGGGTCTAAAATTTCCCATCGTGTAATGTCGGGCTTAGACAATACGCTACAGTAGTATAAAACGACTTTTTGCGCGGCACATTAACCAGCTGAGAGAACACTTCTTCTATTTCATAGCCCTTTGCAGCCGTGTTCAATAGGAATTTCTGTCTAGCTATCGGATAGCTGAGGATTGGTACCATACACAGGTTTTTAGGCCTCTGAAACGTTTCTTTTGTTGTCTCCTTACTCCAGTGGTATATTTGCCACTTGAGCAAAGTTCAGTACAAATCTCCTGTGGTATGTACAAATCACCAAGAAAATACGAACTTCATGAAGATTTTGCGGGCAAAGTCACTTTACAGTCACTTTATCTTCATCAGTTGATACGCCCTCTTCTGTTACACAATGCCTCAAGTATTTGACCTCCTCCTTTTTGACCTTCCAATTGAGACCCTTAAGCACATGTTCCATTAAACGCTTAAAACTGGCAAACAATTTTTCATTTAGTGATTGATGTCATTGTTTATATATTTTCCTTTATCTGCCACTCAATGGTGTGGTAAAATATTGCAAATAAAAATAACATTTATTTAATTTTTATATAAAGACCTTGTGCTTGAAAAAATTTTATATTTAAAAAGATCAATAAACTATAATTAATATTTTCAAATAGATGTTTTTTTTTACAAACTCGCCTTTAAGTAGGCTACAAATATATTATTTTCAGAGTTAATGGATTCGTTATAATCACTGTTTAAATAAAAAGTTTTTGAATATTTTTGTTTATTTTCTTTGCAATTAATAAAGGCACAAACAGCAATCAATCAATGAAATATTTGTTCTTCTAAATTTACAAAAATGCACCTAAAAGTAGGCTACACTAAATCGTTTCATACAAAAGTAGCAATAATAATTTTTAAAATATTTTTTTCCTCTCCTTAGACAATTTGTTTAACAAATTAAATTTCAATAAATTAAGTATTCAAGTATTTTATTTTTCTTACAGCAAAAGTCACACTCCAGCTCACACTTCTCCACAGAATGATTGATGAATGAATGTTGTGAATGTTAAAAAAAAAGAAATTTTACATTCAAAGATTTATTTTACATACTCCGGCCTTTTTATGTGAATACATTTTTATTTGTGGTTTTATTGGGGCCCTGTGGCATTGTTTTTTTTTTGTTTCAGGCTACAAACTAAACGTTATATGCAACATAAGCCCACAAATGACAGCTATGAGACATTAACATGCAAGGACATGCAACTCTATTTTTCTTTATTTTTTTTGTTTTTGTGGCCAAAAAAGCGATTTTTAAGTATTTTTAGTTTGAGTGATGAGATAAAGAAAGGGAAAAATAGGAATATAAAAAATTTACAATAATCAGAGTTTTAATATGCTGATTTTTTATATGCAGAAAATGGGGTATACTTTAAGGATAACATTTTAATGAAAATGAGAGCATATTTTTAGGCGAAAATATTTAAGGAATTTGAACGAAGTAATAGTATTGTAAATAATTTTCAAATTAAATTAATGACATTCCTTTATATTATTTCTAAGGAATTATTAATTGCATTTCCCAAAAAAAAACTTATTTTATATCTAAATTAGAAAACCTGCCATCCATTTCAAATTAATATTTTTAAGATATAATTGGACCTTAATTGAATTCCTGGAAAAGTATATTGTGTAGTTTTTACACTTTAATGCAATCTATAAATAACCACATGTATAAACAACCACATCATAGTGATCGTAAATTCAAATATCCCACAAAATATGCAATTAAAATAAATTAATAAAATTTTACATGTCAGTCACATAATTTTACAGAGGCTTCTTTACACAAAATTGGAAACAGTAAAAGCTTTAAAGTGGATTTTAATATAAAAAACTTTTACCAATGTTTTCCAGAAAAAAAAGACAAGAATAGACTGGCATATCCCTTAACTGCTGCCTGTTATAATCTCTAGATGGTGGAATGACTTTTTTAGTGAAGTCAGTTTTGTTATAAATTTTTTCTTAGTGTAAATATTTTGATTTTTAAAAAATATACTAAAATATTTTCTTAAGCTATTAGATATTACAGTCAAGGCGTTATAATACTTTATGCTCGCTGTAAGTCTTTTCGTTCACAATTTCGAATAAAATTTTTTTTTTCCGAAATTTTTTTTAAATTTTAATTTTAAATAGATATGATGGAGTGGGGGAGGGGGGTTAATGGAAACGGAAACTACTTTAAGGATTTCTTATATTTGATTGCTAATTTTAGGTCTTCACAAATTAAAAATGTCGATTATTTTTGCGTTAAAAATACCTTAATTGTAATAACCAAATGAGCTGCTACACTATTGAACATTTGGTCCATCGTTAATAGAACTGTTCCGATTTTGAGATAAAGAATGAATCAAGCCAATTTATAATACTTTGTTTTGAATTAAAGCCTATTCCAGTAGAGGCATTCTGTATAGAACGAAACAAATGGTACTTAGAGGGGGCAAGGACTGGGTAAGCCAAAATTTGCCACTCACTATTTTCCAAATACTTTGTGATCGGTTTTGCAAAATATGGCCTCGGGCCTAGTAGAATATTCTGATCGTTTTTCAGTGAAAAAAAGAAAAAAAAAAATGTGGATAAATTTATTCCGAAGAGAGTTAAGTACTGGCTCTAGATATTTCCAAAGCACTTGTTAGAGTGTGGCATGATGCACTTCTATCAAAACTTGTTGCATTTGGTGTTGGTGATAATTTCTTCAGATTTATAACAAGTTTTCTCCAGAATCGCACTATACGAGTTGTTATAGATGGGATTTCATCAGATGAGTTCAAAATTAATTCAGGGCTACAGCAAGGCTCCGTTCTTTCTACTACCCTATTTCTTATTTTTCTAAATGAACTATTTTGTCAAACTTTCAACCCTATATATTCTTTCGCAGAGCATCGTGGTGGCTGTGTGTTTCGAGGCCCTTGTTTGAGTTGTAAGCTTCATGCGTTCTGAACCAGGAGTGGATAGTCTCTTCAGCAAGGAGTGAAGGCTGCAGTCTACTCTGGGCTTTTAAAGTTGCAACTAGGAGTGACCGGAGAATATACGTATTCGAAGGCCTTCTAGGACGAGGATGACGCTACATTTCATCCACAGTGATAATGCCCCCATCTGATTAAAACCCACTGTCAGGTGCAGATGTAAACCTTATCACGTCATTTCGGAGAGACTAAGGTGGTGGCTACAGATATTTTCAAGGCAGTTGATGCTCTTCTGTCAAAATTTGCTGCTTTTGGTGGAGCTGATATTTTATCTAGATTTATAGGGATTTTTTTACAAATTGCACTTTAAGAGTTGTTATGTATGGCATTTCATCAGATGAGTTCAAGATTAATTCAGGCGGTACCACAAGATTCCGTTCTTTCTCCTACCCTATTTCTTATTTTTATAAATGACCTTCTTTTGTGTTTTTGTGTTTAACTCGATTTTCATTGAGAGCACATCCATTTGTGGTTGATTGACAAGTGAATTGCACTATGTATTACAGGAAGAGTACTATATGTGGAATAAACTCCCTCCAAAGGTCTTTCCTGATACTTTCAGTGTAGGAAAGTTTAAACTGAATGTCCGCAAACACTACTTCCTCTTTCCTCCTCCCCATAACACGATTTCCTAGTTCTGCCAAAATGCATTGCATGTGCAGGGCCATCCCCCGAGTGCTGGTCCGAAAAGAAGACAAAGAAGCATTGTATGGGCGTCAATGTATTTGCGATAAATGTAAAAAAAGAGCAATATAGCAGTTCAAAGGAAGAAATTTAAGCAAACCAACACTTTTTGTATCGACATTAAATACCATAGTATTTCTTAGTGACAAGCTAAAGGATATTTTGAGTTGATGATGTGATTTAGTACACTTCCTTTTTCATCATAAACTTTTTCGCAAATATTAGATCTTGCTTTACACTATCTGTTATGCTACTATCGCATGTGATATGCTACTGTCTACAATTTGCATCTTAATACTTTGTCATGTCAGACTATCTTCTGGTAATAAAATGCTAAAATTTTTATCCTTGACATTTATCTCAGCCAGATTGTGTGTGAGACTGCCATGTTCTGTTAGCAGGGCGGTTATTCAACTTAAAATAGTATGACATTTAGCTAGTACTATTTTTGCCTTTCTGCTTAAGGGTCTATTAAGCCTGCCTACATAAAATTATGTCCTGACATTCATCTAACCAAATAATAACAACTAACATTAAAGGATTTTGATGTTAGTAGTTTGTGTTGACAGATTACATTTGGCCTTAAAATAGCAGACAACAAAATGATAGCAAAAATGAATTTTCATTTTAAATTACAAAAGAGAACTCAATTAGTAAATTTAAACCTCAAACTTTGGATTGCTAATTTATATTAAATAATTAATTTATTATCATTATATTTCGAAGGAAAGGAAGGAAAGAAGGAAGGAAGGTAGTAAGGAAGGAAAAAAGCACCTTGACTAGAATTTATATTTTTGATTTATTTATATTTTTAAGATGTAAAAAGAAAACCATTTAAAGCCACAATTAAAAAATCAGTTGTTAAAATTTAATACTTTTATTGTGCTAAGCTATTTCAACTGCATCATAAAATACAACTACAACTGTTTTATTATAAAGTCACTTTCTTTACTCCGCACTACTTAGAACTTTGCTGAACTTAATGTTTTACTGGTATAAAGATTACAATGTCTATTTTTATATACATACGTGTAAAAACGTCAAAATTTTGCAAATAGGAATAGATCTGGCAGCTTTTTTCCTTTTATATTTGTTTTTATGTAAGAATTAAGAACTAATTGTACTATAGGGTGACTCTTTTCATTTTAAGGTGCGAAAACTAAAAAACCACCAATCTTTTTATAGTTATCACCTCGAAGATTGGAATAAAAATAACAATATTGCCCCCCCGAGGATGCGAGTGTTTAAAAATGACCTGTCAAAATCAGTAGAGAGTTAGAATATGAAAGTTAAGGTTATAAATAAGACAAATTGTGATATTAAAAATATGCAGTTTGATGAGACTTTCTTTTTTAAAGAAGGTCCAGTGTAAGCTGTGTTCACACTTAAATGGCTCCTTACAAATTATTTTTTAAAAGTTAAAATTATATACATAAATATTATATATGTAAGGCTATAGATTTAATTTATCATTATAGCAGACATAGCAATACAAATTTTAAGCCTCTGCCTATAAGGATTTAAAAGCTAAGGCCGTATTGGTCAATATTACAGCCTCTATGGAACCATCCTTAAACTCTTAATTTTTGGCTTATAGAATTATAAAGCGGAAATTTGTTTCCATATTGGATAAGAATTTTTTGGTATCTCCCTTCAATGGCTGAGTAACTATAGTCATAGGTGGTAAAATTATGTCACTACAGGAACACCCTTTATACTGCTGTTATAGTCATGAATTTGTTTGTTGTTGCTTATAAAGCGGCTATAATAATAGGAAAAAAACATGTCCTTTTAGCATATTCTCTAATTTTATTTATTGTACATTTGCTACTGAGGATATATTTTGAAGCACACTGTAAAAATTTAATTTATGTGGCTTTTACAGTGAAAAAGATAACTATATTATTTGTATAAATATTTTTTTAAAATTACTATTCTTTTTTTTTGGAAATTTTTTAATACAATTCCTACAGTGAACATAAAATTTTTTAAACTGAAAAAACTACCCAAGGCTTTATGAAATTTGCAGCACTAAGAGGACACCCTTTGAATTTAAAGTGTTGCCTTCACATAAGTAAATTTATATAAACTTTGATAAATAAAACTAGTTTCTTATTTAACAATAGTTAAAAGAATATTACGTGACTTTTGGCAAACCCTTTATTTTTTTAAATTTTATTTTTAAGTTATTGTGCTTATTCATATAGAAGTTGTAAAAATACTTAAACTAAAAAAACTTTCTATTGCTTCACAAAAATCTGGTCACAATGGGGACACCCTTTAATTTGAGAATTTATTTTTTTTGCTTTAGATTTATTAAAAAAAAATTTATATGCCTGCCTATTTAATAAAACATTATTTGTAAAAATATAATGTTACTTTGGGAACACCCTTTATTTTTTAAGTTATTATGCTTATTCATATAGAAGTAATAAAAATACTTAAACTAAAAGAACTTTGTATTACTTCATGAAAATCTGGTCACAATGGGGAGACCCTTTAATTTGAGTATTTATTTTGTTTTTGCCATAGTTTTATTAAAAAATAAAAATTTATATGCCTGGCTATTTAATAAAACATGATGTAAATATATTATGTTAATTTTGGAACACCCGTTATTTCTTTTTATTATTTTTTTTAATTAAAGCGGCTGTAGTAGTAGATTTTGTGTAAATATTTTAAGAGAAAGCAGCCATTTACGTATACGGGGGCAGAAGTACAGATACTGTAGCATAACTAAAAGGGTTAAGATGTTATCCTTTAAGTATGGAAACTCAAAAATAATCATCAGGTGATTGTTTAAAGAAGCCAACAATACTATATAACAAACAGTTCTTGGAAAATAATTATAAAAATAAAAATTTTCGGTGGTTAAGCTGTTTGCCTGTATAATTCACTGATTAGGAACTTTATAAATAATGCATTGCTTCAGAGAGGGAAAGGAGCTTCACGCCTAATATCACTATGATTTTTTATTTATTATGATTTGTTGACAGATTTACTTTAAATTTGATTTATTGGCTTATTTTATAAAAAAAAGAAAAGCAAACAGATGCATTTTAATTAATTGGGCTGTTGGTAAGGGATGTCCCTTAAAAATAAAGGTAAGAGAGATGTAGTTTTATAGAACTGCTGTGCTTTGTTCTTGATATTTAGTGCTGAGGGGTTAAATTAATTCCAATATTTTTTTTTGGTAGATTTATTCCGTTGATTTAAATATATTCGCAGAAAATTACTTCCATCATGACACATGTCATGTTAAAAGTTGCTGTAAAAAAATTATAAACCAAATGATTTATAGGATATTTATGTAATTTCAAAACTACATAACACATGTATTATATCTCTTCTATGAATTAAATTTTGCTTATAAAAAAATCTTCTCTCCTCAATGGCGGTGTATGTAATAAGAGGCTTTCAGTTTTATCTAGAGCCAAAGAGGGAGGTTTAATGAAAGAATAACAAAATTATAAGAACAATCACACTTAAAATAAAACACTCAAGGACTAAGGAAATATTGTTTTTGTTTTTTCTTTATTCTGGGAAAAGTAAATTTATTTCAGACAATCAAATGAATGAGTATCTTGGCCAGAAGAAAATAACAAATTTCTTTTTTATAGAAAGAAGTAGGCGTTGTTGGTTAAGTTGGATTTTAGCACTTTGCGAAACTGTTTCAATGTTAAAGTGTTTATATGCGAATAATTGAATTAATAATGTTTACATATACAGCTGCGATCAATATAATAGCACTATGTACACATTTATTTTGACTCCGTTTACATCTGTTTAACTGTTGGGCCGATGCAATTCAACTCAACTCAGCTCAAAAGAAAATAATAAATTCTTGATTTGGTTTTTTTAAATAGTTTATAACAGTGTATAACAGTTTATGTAAACTGCACAGTCAAAATATAATAGCACTTCAGTTAATTTTTTTCAAAAATTAGTGGTCTTTTTTAAAATAATTACAAAATTTCTCTCAGATATCTTGTAGATAAAAATTAATTGTATGATTTCAATACTGTAACGCGTGCTCTTTGTTTGCTATTACTGCGGCACAACGCCTTCTCATGGTTTCCACTAAATGCTGGCATTCCTCAAATTTGATGCAACACCAAATGTTGTGCACAGCTTCCCAGAGCCCTTTAACCTTTGTTGGTTTTATTGTAGATACACCCTTCTTTATAGCCGTACACTAGATTCCGATAGGGTTCAAATCTGGGTATTCTACAGGCCACTTCTTTACATTGATAGAGTTATTGTTGAATCATTTTTTTTGCCATTTTTCTGATGTTTTTGGGGTCACTGCGGCGTTTCGTAGGAAGCATATGGCAGCTTCATCCTTCATCAAGGATTTTTACATAAAGCTATGAATCATAATGGTTTTTATCCACCTCCACTCCTTGTTTCTCCGCCCGGGGGCACATGATAGTCTTTTTGGAACACACTATTCCATTTAGACTGGTGTCTTGCGGGGTAAAAGGGAGCCCAGGCCCCTCAAAGGCTAGTAGGAGTCACCTGGACAATCCACATATTTCCACGGGAATCAGTACGCTCGCAGAGTTCACTATTTGTCTCTTGAGACAATTAGCTGTTCTTTGACTGGTTATTGAGGTTGGCCCCTATATGGGAGTATCGTGGTGGTTGTGGTTTCGAGACCCTTGTGAGAGTTTGTGGGTCGGATGATTCAAAATGAACACAATGAACGGTTCAGGTCCAGTGAGTATGAATGCCGTCGTGTTCTTAATTATATTAAGCTTCATGCGTTCTGGACCAGGAGTTGGAAAGTCTCCAACTCTTTAGCAAGGAGTGAAGGCTGCGGCCTACTTCGGGCTTTCGAAATTGCTACTAGGAGTGACCGGAGGATACGTATTCGATGGCCTCCTAGGGCATGAATGACGTTTGCAAATCATTCAAGTGGTTTGACCACCATCTGATTATGACTACCTGGTCGGTGCAGATGTAAATCAAATCACATCCACTCCTTGTTGAAGAGCTGGAGACTTTTGAACTCCTGGTCCAAAACATATGACATAACATGCTTACTAGATCCGGATCCTTGTGTTCTTGGTCAAAAGTAGGATGATCAACAGTAAGATGATCCGGGCCCCTGCGAAACCCTCCTGAGGGTCTGCAAAACCTCAATAATCATTTAGGGAACAGTAAAAACTGAACTCTGTAGCTTACGGATTCCCGTGGAAATAACGTGGAAGTTGTCCAGTTGGCTCCTGTTAGCCTTTAGAGGACCCGACTCCCTTTTACTCCTGGTGACACATGTCTTAATGGTGAGATTCCATTAAGACATATAAATGAGGCGCCTGGGGGGGGGGGGAAGTAAGATCCTATTGAATATGAAAATTATCCATTTTCATTTCTAATGTATGTAGCGCTCCTTCTATTTTCTTTCCTAGCCCGGACAACTTTTCGCCTAACTCGCTGACTTACTGTTTTTCGACATCTACGACATCTATGAAGAAGTTTTGCGTTTGTGCCATTAATTTTATTTTTGTTGGCTGTAGAGATTTCTTGAAGTTTCACACTGTGTTCTTCTATATTTGCTATAAGCAACCATTAAATTTAATTGCTTATCGTTGTTTGCCGCTGGGATAAATACCTCAATCTCTTTTCTTTCTTAAAACTCGTATATTCCAACGTCGATATGCCGTTTGAATTTTTCAATTTACAATTCTGCTTTATTGTGCAATATCGGCAGATGCAACTTACTTAACTCCTTTTAGCTCGCCAAACTTCAAAATTTTTTTTATTACTTCGCAAGGAGATCGTTAGAGAATCATTATCAATGAGTTTTTGTTAGAAAATATGAATGACAGTCGACGATCGAAATTTCCCTTT
The DNA here is from genome assembly GCA_030448955.1 of Trichopoda pennipes. NCBI lineage: Eukaryota > Metazoa > Arthropoda > Insecta > Diptera > Tachinidae > Trichopoda > Trichopoda pennipes. Next base: position 862,319 of record JASKUP010000056.1, on the reverse strand, counting down.
CACTTCCCTTTCCGTTCGTATTCATACATAGGGGATCACTCCTATTCATGCAATTCATTGTACCAGAATTAGGAAATTAGGTTAAGGGGGAAAGGGGTAGTGTTTGTGGACATTCCTTATTTCGTTAGAGCACTGATCATTGTAGAAACGATAAAACAGTGAAATACAACCTACATTGCGTTGATGCTATAGGAAATCAATAGAGTTGGATACCCTAAGAGCTTTCAATTCCGTAATACTTATATATCACATAGTAACAGGTGCAGCACCATTTCTGAATACAGATCTATGCGTAAGCATGCGACATTGCATCTTACGGGTATTAAAGTAGACTCTAATCGCACGATCACATTCGAAGATCACCGCGAGATCGTGATTGAGCTTATCATTCATAATCTGCCTCTTGAAACTTACCTCCAACTGGTTTGGTCTACTGCCAAATAAATACGAACGCTGTCAAAGGAGTTATTGAAATAAAACTTTTAAAATACATTAATTTTTGGAAAGAGGATCTGCCAATACGGCTCTAAGGTCGGACGATTGGACATCTCTGGATTATGTCCTATAGAGTCAACTGCAAGATATTTACTTATGCTAATAAAGTACCAATAGGTGATGCCTTGAAGGCAATATTAATCATGCTGTATTTTACGTATGCTCGAAATGTTCGGGTAAGTGTACGAATATAACTCGCTTCGTCAAAACAGCTGAGAAACAATTTTCAAATTTTTGTCATGCATTGATATTTCGAATTCGTTTGAATTTGTACACTGAAAGTAACTTTTATTGTTTCATCAGTTTTAAAAAACATCTGCTATAATCTGGTTAAGTTTTATGTCATTTTATTTTTCTCACTTAAGAATAAGAAATAATAAAATTATTTTCAATTTTATTTCAAAAGTTTCTGCACCCATTTGCGTTCAGATACTTACAATTTTACATGAATTTCTATAACTTTATTACAAAAAATTTTAGTCGTATCAACTTTTATTTAATTTCTTAACTTAACTGAAAAAATATTTAATTTAATAAGAAAATGTAAAATATTGCATATCGCTTTAGTAAGACAATTAATTGCATTTTTCGAATTAAATTTGTTAATAATTTTTTGTTTTCAAAAATAAATTTTTTTTTCCTTAAGAAGCTTTCCATAGGAAAGCGAAATATCGAAAAAAAATACATGTTGTTAATTTAATTTAAAAAGACAGTAAAAAAGAATAAGATATATTTATAAAAGATAAAAAAAGGTCGATTAAAAAAACTACAAAAATTAAAAAAAAATATTTAATTTTTATTTAATATAATGCAATTATTTTTAGAAGAAAACGGAAATAGTTAAATTAATTTTAAAAATTTTTTTAGATTTAATTTTGAATATTTTAAAATTATGTTTTAGCAATAATCATAAATTCTTTTTGTTTGTAAAATACACTCGCTTAAATTTAACTCATTCTAAATGTAAAAATAAATACAATTTTTAGGAAATTTGTATTTAAATAAATTTCTGTGCTAAAAAGTTAAATTTAGTCTTTTAAAATATAATTTTTATTTTCCTTGCCATTTGCTTTAAATATTAAATAAATTAAAATCAATTGAGTGAATAAAAATAAGTTTCATCGGAGCGTATGATTAATATCTTCAATTGCAAATGTAGTTTATATCACTCATACGCCGATCATAATTTTAATTACATGGTGTAGTAAAACAATACCTTCAATAAATAGACACACACACACACACACACACACACCTTTAAATAACTATGTTTGCTTTTATAATAATTATTTACAAAATAGAATTGTAAAAAATATCTAAATTATTTGAAATATTAATTTCATTTGATTGATAACCATTTTCGCTTTAAAATTTCGCTAATTGTTTATTTTTCGTATTTTGCTTCAAATAATTTAAAAATAAAACTATAACAGAAATTCCAATTTATTTCTTCTATTTTTCTATTTCACCGAAAGCCAGACAAAATTTTCCTTTTTTTTCCAATTTAACAATCGCAAAAAGTTTCTGCTGACACATTGTTAAGGCCAATGCTGCAGGCATAAAATTATATAAAAATAAAACTCTTAAAAAAAAATAAAGTTTATAACAATTGAATGTAAAAAAAGGCCAAACAAAAAAATGTTAAATAAAAAAATATTTGATGCTCATTTTTTTTTTAAATAATATCGTTGCTCCAGAAAAACTGAAAGAAAACGTAACAAGTTTCAGTTTGCCCAAAAGGCTGGGACTTTAATTAAATAATAAAATATTTTTGGAATTTTGAATTAAATTGCAATCAAGACAAAAACAGAAGTATAAGGCTGGACTAGACTAATATTAGCCTTTGGCTTTTGTAGAAATACCAATGTGCCATCCAGAATATTCTTATAAACCGGCAAAACCTTAAGCAGAGTTTTACTTGACTGTGAGTGTCTGATTAAGCCTCAATCTACTAGACCTTGACTAGAATATACCAGGTTGCACAACATCAAAATGTAGACTACACCCTACAATATAAGAGTGGGTATAAGCTGACTTCACTATACTGGTTTAGATTAGGTAAGACTAACTAAGCTACAGTAGTGTACAGTAAACTTGACTGGCTTAAACTTCACTGGGCTATATTCTTGACTAGAAGCATGTGAAATGCAAAATTCTAGTTTATTGACCTTAATTAAAATTAACTAGACTAGAAAATACTACACTAAGCAAGGCAAAACTAGGGTGGTTGGACAAGGCTAAGTTATACCAAACTGGACTGAGCTACACTAAACTGAACTATGCTAGATTAGGCTATACTAGATTAGATTAGACTAGATAAGGTTAGACTGTATCTATTACAATAGAATAGGCTTAGACTTGGTTGCGTTTGGGCTAAACTAAGTTTAACTGAATCTAGACTAAGTTATTTTTGATTTAGATTAGCTTATTCTGGATATTATGGAGACTAGGTTAGAAGGTTTAGACTGGGTCTAGACCAAGTTATACTAGATCTAGATCCGGATAGACTACGTCTAGACTTGGTTGTGTTTGGTTTAAACTAGGTTTGACTGGCTCTAGACTAACTTATATTTGATCTAGATTACCTTTCTCTGGGTGTAGATTAGGTTAGATGGTTTAGGCTGGGTCTAGACCAAGTTATACTAGATCTCGATCCGGTTAGACTGGGTGTAGACCACGTTAAACTGGGCTTAAACCAAGTTCGACTGGGTCTAAATAAGATTGAATCTAGATAACAGTAGACTAGGCTTAGACTAAGTGTAGACCAAGTTTGATAATATCTAGATTAGGTTGCATTTGGTCTAGACTGGGTTAGACTAGGCCTTTATTAGGTTAGACTTGATCTACACTGGATCTATACCAAGTTACATTTGATCTAGATTAGCTTATTCTGGGTCAAGACTAGGTTAAACGGTTTAGTTATATGAAATCTAGAACCGGTTAAACTAGGTATAGGCTAGATTAAGCAGGGATTAGACCACGTTAGACTGGGTATAAATAAGATTGAATCTAGATAAGGTTAGACTAGGGTTGGACTAGGTTTGGGCTAAGTTTGATTACATCTAGATTAGGTTATACTGGATCTAGACTAGGTTAAACTAGGCTTATATTAGGTTAGATTTGTTCTATGCTATGTTAGACTTGATCTAGGCCAGGTTAGAGCGGGTCTAGACTCTTAGACTGAACCTAGACTAACTAAGACAGCGTCTAAACTAGGTTAGACTAAGTCTAAACAAGGTTAGACTGGGTCTAAACTAGGTTCGACTGGGTCTCAACTACGGTAGACTGCGTCTATAGTAGGTTAGACCGCGTCTATAGTTGGTTGGACTGCATCTATAGTAGGTTAGACTGCGTTCAGACCTGGTTAAATCGCGTCTAGACTAGATTAGATTGCGTCTAGGCTAGATTAGACTGTAACTAGACTAGGTTAGACTGCGTCTAGACTAGTTAGATTGCGTCTAGGCTAGATTAGACTTCATATAGACTAGTTTGGACTGCGTCTATTAGTAGGTTAGACTGCGTTCAGACCAGGTTAGATTATGTCTAGACTAGATTAAATTGCATCTAGACTAAGTTAGACTGCATCTAGACAAGGTTAGACTCTGGCTAGACTAGGTTAGACTCTCTCTAGATTAGATAAGATGGGGCTGCCCTGAGGTATACTGAGCTATGGTTAGTTAGATTGAGTTACACGGGTTAGACTATGCTAAACGACACTACTTAAGATTGGGGGGTATGATTGTACTGTGTAGTATAGACTAGACTAGCTAGACACTAATATACAGCTTAGACAAGGAAAGACTACCCCTATGACTAGAATATAATTCCGCTATGACTAGAACATAATTATACTTTGTATGCGCCATTACGCTGCACTGGTCCAGCTATAATTAAAAGTTAAATTCGACCTGGTGTTTGCCAAGATTTTATTTTTTAATATTAACAGAAGACAACCAAGCATATGTGTTAACAAATATAGTTTCGTTTGTAAATTGAGAGGTCCTTCAGAATTTTTTGAAAATATGTGTGACCATGAGAAAAGGAGGATGATGTTCTGACAAAAAAAAATTGGAATAACTAAGCTTATGTTCAAAATATAGGATTTCAGCTAGATAACTATTAAATAACGAGAGAATGGTTTTAGAGTAGTTGTTGTTGTTGTTAGGTGCTGGTGCATCCAATAAAAACAGGATCATGTTAAGATTAAGAGACTTTAGCTAAATTATTGCAAATCAAAATATTAAACAGGATTTCCGTAAAACCTAACTGGACTAGGAGTAGACTATTTTATTACTTTTTATTATATTTTGTTTGGTATCATCCAAGATGTCTTTAAATTAATGGAAATTTTTCTTTTTAAAACCGAAAGTAAACCATAAAACAGGACATCCCAAAATTGTTTTTATAACAACTGTAAGGCAAGCGGTGATCCCAGAGGAATTGAGCAAGTTGAAGGAATTAATAAAATAGTATTTGCAATGCTTTTGTAATAATATGCTAAAAATCCGCAGCTGTGGTGAAAATATTTTCAAAGTATTCGATAATAAATTAAGTGGTTTGGAGTGAGGACTGAAACTCATGAAGATTTTAGAAGACTGATTGAAGAAATTTGTTTTGAAAGAGCTGAATGAATATCGAATTAGAATCAGAGAAGTTGCGAAAGAAAATATGTTAAAATTTTAGGCCTAAAATGTCAGGAAATTCAATAGAAAAGGAGTTAAAGAAACTCTGGTTATAATGGAAATGAAGTAGCCATCAAAAGATCTTAAGTCCTGCTCTGAGACTTAAATTAAAGCCCGAAATATTTAGATTCTTATAAGGCAATGAAAAGATTGAGTTACTACCGTTATAAAGTCGAGAAGATTTGTGAAAATGGAGGTGCGTGGCACCTGTGGCAGGATATACGAAGAAGTGGAATAAATCTTTTGGGACCGTAAGCTAATGTCGGAGGGCCGATTACGGGATTGGGAATAAATAGACACCCTACTACAAGTGGCAACATTTACTTTGTCTCATTCTAACTGTAGACAACAAGTAGAGAGACACAAAAGTATGACTTGAAGATAAATCAACAGGCGAAAGAAAACAAAGGGACAGTAAATATTGGACAGTAAAAAGTTTAAACAATTAATTTCTTGACATATATTATTATTATTAAATAGATAAAAATTTTTTTTATTATTTTTTAGTAATTAATTTTAAGCACAAGGTCTTATTTAATAAAAATTTTTTAAAAAACTTTATTTTTTATTATATTTTCGTTATTTCGCCACACCGTTGGTTGGCATCATCAGGAAAAACAAAAATAATAATGAATAATAAAAAAAAAAGTTTTTTAAAAAATTTGTGCTTAAAATTAATTACTAAAAAATATTAAAAAAAGGTCAAAAAATTATAACTATTATATATTCTTTTTATTATATTTTTAGTAGTTAATTATTAAGCACTATAGGTGATTATTTAATAAAAAATTTTTAAAACTTTATTTTTTATTATTTTTCAATATTTCGCCAAAGCATTTGTTTCCATCATCCTGGTGAATATTGAAAAATAATAAAAAATAAAGTTTTAAAAATTTTTTATTAAATAATCTCATAGAGTGCTTAATAATTAACTACAAAAAAATATTTAAAAAAGGTCAAATAACTATAATTATTATATTCTTTGTATTAATTAATAAAAAGTGGTTTTATTAAAAATCTACAGATATTGGACGGACTATGTTATTTAATTTTATTCACTATTTATTTAATTTTATTATTTATATTTTTTTTGTTATTTTATTTGTATATTTATAGTTTAAACATTAAATCATTTATTGCCTTCCAAAATATTTTTAAATTTAAATGAATAAAACAAGCCAACCTATTTTAAGCAGTTTTTTATAACAACTGCAAGGCAAATGAACTTTGCATCCAATTGTCCACCATATTGGGGGGGGGGGGGGGTTGGCTTTAATTTGGCGTAGACAAATTTAATCATGCCCACCTATCCGGCAGACACTACGAGGCCAAACAAAATGCTATAAGAATAATAAATGTTTTTTTTTGCTCTTGTTGTTGTTTTTTTTTTTTTTTTGGTTAAAGACTTTCTGAACTGTTGACATTGTCATGGTTGTTTTTTCTTGTTGTTGTTGTTGTTAAATCTGTAGACTATTGAAGCTAAAGTTTGGTGAATGTGGTTTTTGTTTTTTGTACACAGCGGTAACTCATGATATTTTACTCCAGTGTGTTAAAAAATGTGTCTTTTAACTCGAGTTTTATTTTTTATTGTAAAGTTGTTTTTGTTACAATATTTTAATAAGAAATTTTATAAAATTATTTTAAAAGAGAAAAAGCAGATAACATTTATGAATAGAATTATTATTCTTTTGATGTATTTTTGTCCCTTTTTTAATTTAATAACACAGTATAGCACAGAATTTTGGGATTAAATGCTGAAAGTTCCTTGTCAAAATAAAATAGAACCAAAATTAAGAATTGTAATTTCTTTTACTTTATCAAGTCGAGAACTCAAACCTTGTTATCTGATTTTAAACGACTATAGCGTACTAAATGCGTATTTATTGTAAGAAATACCTTAATGATTTCTGTTGTATAAATAAAAATCTTAAATAAAATTTAATATTAATATAAAAACCACTAGAAAACAATTTAACGCTGCTCTGGCCACCACTCGCAGTAGTGACAGTAGGCACAGACCGGGCTGGGTAAAAACCACCAACACCAGCTTCTTATCTCACCTACTGCTGCTATAGCCAACACCATGGGATAGGAGAGTATACGGTGAAAATGACCTGAATGGCGGAAGGTGCCTCTGTAGGCTAGTGGGTATTATACTAGCTTGTCAGTGTGGGGGTTGTGGGTTCGATTTCCAACGAAGACCTTGGTTTTTTTTCACTACAAAAATAAAAATTGACTGTCGGTGGGGCTGGTCAGCGATGAAGGCATAGTCAGTGTTCGCTGTGCTGGCTGTCTTTATACGGCAGTTAATTTCCGACTATCCGACCTATAAAAGGTATAAGGGTAACAATATAGTCAGTTTGTAAGTATATAACGATGTCTTGTGATACACCTGCGAATTATCATCACTCTCACTTAAAATTATGGCAGTTTTGTTTAGTCACGTAACCATTCAAAGAAAAGCGAGCCTGGATCAACGACAATCTGATTCAGAGCCCAATTTCTACTATTTGAAAGCGGTGTTCAGGCGTTAGTCTATTCATATTGAAATGCCAAACCAAACTAAATCATAAATCATTTGATAGCTGACAAAATGCTCGCTCGTTAAACTTATAGTTTAATACCTCTATAAAAACGCTTACAGCTTTAGTTTTTAAGAACGCAGTTTTCTTTGTCTTTTTATTTTGGTTCTACACGATTCAGCTTTATCTATCCTAATTAGGTGCCCCTGTAGGCTAGTAGGTAGTGTACTGGCTTGTCAGTATGGGGGTTGTGGGTTCGTTTCCCAACGAAGACCTTGATTTTTTTTACTACAAAAATAAAAATTGACTGTCGGTGGGGCTGGTCAGCGATGAAGGCATAGTCAGTGGTCGCTGTGCTGGCTGTCTTTATACGGCAGTTAATTTCCGACTATCCCCTTCTGCTTTCACGACCTGTTTCATCTCTTCTCTGTCCCTTTCCTAAAGAATGTAGCACGGTATTTGACTAGGTAGCACGGTATTTAGGCATTGTTGCCTAAAGTGCTACTTCTTTCAAAAAAAAAAAAAAGTTGTGCAGGGTAAAAACCATTAGAAAACATTTTAACGTTGCTCTGGTCACTACCAGTAGGGCGGTAGGCACAAACCGGACTGGGTAAAAACCACCACACCAGTTTGTAATCGCACCGTTGCCACTATGTCCAATACCATAGGATAAGAATTAGTGTACGAGGGATGTAGCCAGAGTACGAGAAATTGTGCAGGGTAAAAACCACTAGAATAGAATTTAATGCTGTTCTGGTCACTCCCAGTAGCGACGGTAGGCACAAACCGGGATAAGTAATAACCACCATATCAGTTTGTGACCTCACAGTATTTGCCGAAGATACTCAGAAATATTTTCGGGCGATCGGCTCCTATACGTCATAAGATATACATCTGTAAGCCACAACCAGCTGGTGGATCATAATACTGCAGATGAAATGTAGCGTCATCCTCGCCCTAGAAAGCCTTTAGATACGTATATCCTCCGGTTACTCCTAGTTGCAACTTCAAAATCCCGAAGCAGGCCGCAGCCTTCACTCCTTACTGAAGAGTTGGACACTTTCCAACTTCTGGTCTAGAACCCTTGAGGCTTAATATAATTTAAGAACACGACGGCATTCATGCTCAATGGACCTGAACCATTCAATGTGTTCGTTGTAAATGATCCGACCCACATAATTTAAACGCGGGTCTCGAATTCACAACCACCCTGATACTCCCGAGGGATCGACCTCAATAATCAGAAAGTGAATAGTTAAAAGGCTTAAAAGATGAATAGCTGAACTCTGGGGCTTTACTGATTCCCCTGGAAATATAGTGAGTTGTCCAGTTGGCTCCTGCTGGCCTTGAAGGGGACTGGACTCCCTTTTATTCCCGTAGATACATGCAATGACGGTGGGTTTTCGTCAAAACATCTCAATGTGCCCCCAGGGGGGGGGGGCTAGACCTGGGATATCATGGAAGTAAATGAACGTATTTTTTTTTTTTTTTTTTTTTTTTTTTTTTAAAGAGAAGTAGCACTTCAGGCAACAATGCCTATTTAGTCAAGTACCGTGCTACATTCTTTAGGAAAGGGATAGAGAAGAGATGAAACAGGTGGTGAAAGTAGAAGGATAGTCGGAAATTAACTGCCGTATATAAGACAGCACAGCGACCAGTGACTATGCCTTCATCGCTGAGCAGCCCCACCGACAGTCAATTTTTATATTTGTAGTGAAAAAAACCAAGGTCTTCGTTGGGAATCGAACCCACAACCCCCATATTTACAAGCTAGTACACTACCTACTAGCCTACAGGGGCACCTAGTCTTTATTAGTCGAATAAAATTTCTGAAAATCTGCTTGGCATTTTCGATATGATGTCCTGATACTCCTCTCTGTCGGCCGGCTCCTCACCAACTCACTCTTTTGTTCATATATAGCTATTCGCCGCTACACACAATTACACACACAAACACTTACACCATACATCACAGCTGATGTATAAAACAGCTGGTGACTGCATTCATAATCAGCCGCCAGTTGTTTTACCACGTAAAGATGGCGCTGCCCAGTGAGCTGCCATTAAACACAAAAATTATAATTAAAAACGCATTCGTTTTAAAAAATACAATTCGAAAATAAATATCATTATATGCTAAAATAATAATTCGTATAATTAAAAAATAAGTAGCCGGTGTTGCTAAAAACAACCATCAGGGCTTTTAGCGTAACAATTTTCAGTTAGGTCTTGCGCTTTAATTACTGGCTTCATAAAAGAAAACTGTACTTATAATTAGGCAGGGTGTTATAACAACTTTTACTTAGCGGAGTCGGCGTTCGGATTCGCATCGTTTAAACCTGTTTTTATCGTAAAAGAATACGGTACATCTGTTTCATGTATCCACATTATAAGGCAGAATATTATGAAAACTTTTGCACAGTGGGTTCGGCATTCGGGTTCGCATCCTTTAAACTTATTTTATTAAAAAAATGGTCGTCTGCTCTTTTAAAGCAGGTCTTTTCCTTCCTGATGGTCTATTTTGGGGACAATATGATCACAATAAAATAAAAATTATTAAATTTTGGACACTTGTTATTTTCCATATTGACTTTTTGATTTTAAGATGCCATTCACTCTGAACAAAAGGCTTGTTAATACCACACCCTTTAAATTATTTAGGCAGCCAATTTGAAAAAATTAACGATGCAGAAGTTGTTGTTTTTAAAACTACTTTCACGTGTATTTGTCAGAATTGAGTCCCAAATTAATGAGCTGAAAATTGTTGGCCAGTGTAGTTTTTTGCTGAAGTGTTCTGATTTCGTTAAATAAATTTAATATCGTAAGATTTGCTTAGTAACACCTGATCTCTTTTCTAAATTTTAATATCACTTTTTTTATTCTCTTATTTGAAGAAATAAAAGTTTTATTTCTTTAAATTTGAATAAATTTTTTTATGAGAAAAACTTTCCCACTTGACAGAAAAAATGATGAAAGAAGGTGAATTTTTTTTCTGTTATAAAAATTTAAATAAAATTCATGGCAACGAAAGTAAATTAGTTTCTTTTATGCGTTATTTTTGTTATTAAAATATTTCTGCATAATCTAAGATAACATATTTTTTTATTATTAAAGTTAATGAAATTTGTGAAACAAAGTCTTTCTGCCTTTTAAATAATTTTCCTTTTTTTCTTTAAGAAAAAAGTTTATTATTTGATATCTATTCAGCTGTTAGAGTATTAAGCCATCATCTTCCATCTAATACTCTTTACCTGTAATTTCAAAATAAACACTTTTATGATTTTCTAATAATATCACGTAGTAAATTTTTCGTGTTATGTTCTTACGTGTCAAGTATAGACGTAACAATCTTTATTCAAAAAGGTATGAAAGTGTTTATTGTGGTAAAGGGAAAAGCATAGCTGATAAAATACCAACACGTTTCTTATTAAATAAATATGCTATGTTTTTTATTTAATATGTGTTTGTCTGTCCGTCTGTCTCGTAAATACATTTGAAAATTTCATAACCTTAATATGACTCTTAAGAAACCAAAATATTGTTATTAGTTCTTTTAAATCATCGTTAAATGTTTTAATAAGCCACAGAGTATGCAACAGAAGGTGGCAAAAGAATTTAAGGGATGGAGCAAATTTTATGTTATAATAGCTGGGTGAGATTTTTAGGAGTTGCACTAGCAGATTAGAAGAAGTCTGTGGTTTTTAAATCAATTAAAAAATTAAATATCATTTAAAGGGTTTTACTTAATGTACTTTGTGTTAAAAAAAGTAATGTGTAAATAAGAACGTACCAAAAAAATATTATTGCATACTCTTAGGGGTAAATTAAAATTTTTTGGTAATCATTTTCAAGCCTGTGCTTCCTTTGGATATAAAAAATTTCCCAAAACTTATTTTTATAAGAACAAAAAATCTCTATTTATTGTAGAAAATTGTGGATTCTTCCACACCAATGTTGAAATAAAACTCCATTATAACAGATAGTATGATTAGGCATTGTTTTCTATTATCCCTAACCCTTCATTTTAATAAGGATTAGGTAAATAACCCATGCAAATGATGAATTGCCTCCTAACAACAGCTGGTCAATGGGGAGAGAGTATCTTATTTAGTTTAGCAAAACTTTTTAAAAGAAACCTCTTTGGATACGCTTAACAAACACATGACCTTTTCTGATAAAATAAATTAATTAAAAAAATAATGTTTTGTATAAATTTTTTTTTTCAAATTATGTAAATTATAAATTTATTTTTATTTTCTTCATCTTTTTCCTTCTCTTCTTTGCTTCATCTTTAGGGAAAGAAAGATCAATAAAAGAAAACCGGTTGACAAATAAATTCAAAATAATCAAATCATTTTTTGTATACTAAAGTACTTAAGGTATACTAAAGTACTTTAAGTATACTAAAGTACTTTAAGTATACTTGAAGTATACTTGAAGTATACTTTCAGTATGCTTTAGTATGCTTTCAGTATGCTTCAGTATACTTTAATCATGCTTTAGTATACTTTAAGTATGCTTCAGTATACTTTCAGTATGCTTTAGTATTCTTTCAGTATGCTTTAGTATACTTTCAGTATGCTCTAGTATACTTTCAGTATACTTTAAGTATGCTCTAGTATACTTTCAATATATTTTAAGTATGCTTTAGTTTACTTTAAGTATATTAAGCATTATTTAGTATAATTAAAGTATACTTTAAGTATGTTCTAGTATACTTTCAGTATGCTTTAGTATACTTTCAGTATATTTTAAGTATGCTCTAGTATATTTAGGTATACTTAATTATTCTTTAGTATACTTAAGCATACAAATGTATATTCAAGAATACTATAGTATAATTTAGTACAGTTTATAATAGTTAAGTTTACTTTAGTATTTTTTGGTATACTTTATAATATTTTAGTATATTTTTAAATATTATTTATTTTATACATTAGTATTCTATAGTATACATTAGTATACTTTAGTGGAGTGTACAAGGCTTGAGTATTCTTTAATATATTTTGGTATAGTTTCGTATGCTTTAGTATAGTTTGGTGGACTTAGTATACTCTAGTATGCTTAATATATTTTGGTACAGTTTATTATACTTTAGTATATTTTAGTATACTTTATAATATTTTAGTATATTTTTATATATTATATATTTTATACATTAGCATTTTATAGTATTCATTAGTATACATTACTTTAGTATAGTATACAATGCTTTAGTATTCTTTAATATACTTTTGTATACTTAAGTATTCTTCAGTATAATTTAGTATACTTTAGTATACTTTGGTAGACCTTGTGCATTCTAGTATATTTAATATATGTACTTTGGTACAGTTTAGTATAGTTTAGTATATTTTAGTATACTTTAAAATATTTTAGTATATATTTATATATTATATATTTTATACATTAGCATTCTATAATATACGTTAGTATACTTTAGTATAGTATACAATGCTTTAGTATTCTTTAATATATTTAAGTATAATTAAGTATTCTTCCGTATAGTTTAGTATGCTTCAGTAAAGTTTGGTAGAATTTGTGCACTCTAGTATGTTCAATATACTTTGGTACAGTTTGGAGTATAGTTTAGTATATTTTAGCATACTTTAGAATTTTTTAGTATATTTTTATATATTATATATTTTATACGTTAGCATATTATAGTATACGTTAGTATACTTTAGTATAGTGTATAATGCTTTAGTATTCTTTAATATATTTTAGTATACTAAGGTATTCTTCGGTATAGCTTAGTATCCTTTAGTATAGCTTGGTATATTTATTTTTGTATTTAATATACTTTAATATACTTTAGTATTATATAATATACTTTAGTATAATTTAACCAAATTAGAGTTAAATATTGGAATAGTGGGCAGTGAAAAATAAAATATTCTTCACAAATAAAATGGGCTGCGTTACTAAATAAAGCGAAATTAAACGAAGTGCATTTTTTTCGGTCGAATCGGTACTCAGGGAATGACCCCTACTCATGCAATGCATTGTACCAGAACTAGGAAATTGGGTTATGGGGAGAAGGAAAGAATTCAAGTTAGAGTGCATATTGCTGTACGAAACAAAACTTACAGTTAGGCCATGGATAATCTTTTTAGCTAAAAAATACGTCAGATGCCTTAGGGCTTACTTAATTTGAAAGAAGCTTTACTACATGCGAAAAACGCAAAGCGTTTTCTAAAGAGAAAGTTAGGTAAAAAATAAGAATTTGGATATTTTTTTAGACTAGACATTGGAATATAGTGTTATTTATTCATTAAATTGTTTCAATTTAAAGTGGATAAAAATAAAACATCATCATTAAGCTCCTTAATAACAATTTATTTCAGTAGCGTTTTGTAATTTCGTTATTGTGTTGCCCAAAAACTATATACTACGCCGAAGTTTTGTTTGTTTTGATTTTGTTATACAACATACTTTTGCAATTTTCGTTTACTGGTGATTAAAATCGTCTAAATTCTTCTACTGTGCAAAGATCTGGCAGTTTGATTTTTTTTACTTTTATTTTAAGATACATAGGAGTATAAGCTAACGTTACGAGTTAATTTCATTATTAAATGCTTTTACAGTACTTGAGTTAGTACTTTTACGTTGAAGGCTTTAGAAAAACAAGTTTATTTTTTGGGTTACGCAAAGCTGTAATTTATATTTCTACAATAATACTAAAGGTAATAATAGAGAGTAGATAATAGATTGGATAGTAAATGAATAGTGTGGAACTTGGCCTATGGACTAGATTATAAGCTATACGTTTTAAATACAACTAAACTATATAAGTTATAGGCAGTATTTTTAGACTTTAATGTAGATTTCATCATATATTACAACTATCTTTAGCCTACAATGTTATCCTGACTCTAGTAAGAATTTGTGTTCCTGTCATGTCTCGGAAACGTTCGTTTCACTTATACGCATTAAATGATACTGAGTGCCTGGAAATAAAATTAACATAAATTTTTTCTCTTTTAAAAATGCAAAAAATATTTTTTAATAAAACAAATAAGAAGCAGAATAGAAAAAATGTTAAAAGAAATAACCAATGACCATAAACACTTCCAGCAACGGCAGCAGGTGTAAGTCATAGAAGACATTGATAGCAATTTATTTTAAAATTATTTAAAATTAAAAGTCCTTCTTAATATTCATAACAGGAATAAAAACAACTGCAACAACAAAAAAACTTTTAAAGAAGAAAGCGATAGCAAATGAAATAAAATGATAGAGAAATTTAACAGAAAAAAAGGCGCTTTAGAAAATCTGTATTTTGGGGATTTGATATATCAAAAAGTGAAGCATACTTTTGGGAAAACATTTTAATTTAAAAACTTATACAATTAAAATTTGAAATTATAATTAATTAGAACTTAAAATTAATATTTAACAGATTAAATTAAAATTTTCTTATAAAGGTTTATCAAATTTGAGGTTAGAAAGTAAATTGTGTGTCAAATTGTAAGAACGGAGCTGTCATCCTTTAGTATCCATTTTATTAAAAGTAGGGACATTTTGAGCATGGGACGTTATACTTTTGAGCAAGGATTTGCAATTGTGAAAATTTAATATCAAAATGGTGACACTTTCACTATATCACTTCCAAAAAAGCGAGCATAATCATAATCAGGCTCCTTCTAAGACCGCTCGGCGTAATTTAATCACTTTATTTAGGTTCACGGTATTGTTGTTGACACTAGATGAAAACAAAATGCTGGTGGTGGCTGTAGTAATGCGAACACAGCCGCTGTACAGTAAAGTGTTGAGAATGATTCTGGAAGACCATCGACGTGTGTAATAAGTAAGCAGCACTAGAGGCACTTGCTCAAAATTTTACATAAAGATTATCACTTTCAAGCTGATAAAGTTAAAGTTTTTCAACATTTAAGGTGATCGATCATTGTTTACCTCGAGCGTTTGTGAAAATCTGAACGATCACGATAAGTTTTATTTTCATTTAGGGGGATATGTCGGATATAGGGAACACAAAATCCCCAAATAGTTCTGAGAAAATCGCTACCTCTTAAAGAAAGCAATTGTATGGTGTGGCTTGTGGTCACGCGATATCATCAGTCATATTTGTTTCCAAATGAGCAAGGAAGCGCCGTAACCATGAATTCTGTGAGCTATCAAACTATGATAACCAATTTTTTGTGATCTCAATTCACTAATGATGACACCAGTGACTTTTGGTTTTAACAAAATATCGCTACAAGCCACAGGGCCACGCAAAAAATTCAGTAATTGCATCAGAAATTATCCGAATTCATAATTTCATCACTTGTTAATTAACGTACTCGTTCTTGTGATTTTAAGGCCGATAGGTAATTTTCTCTAGTGCCATTTGAAATACCAGATTCAAGTAAAGAGCTCATAAACAGCTGATGCTCTAAAAGATAATGTTGACACTGCCTAGAAGAGATAAGCGAAGCTTTGTCGCAAAATGTGCTTTAAAATTTTTATTGAAGGAGAGGAAGCCTGCCAACGGACTAAAGGTGGATATCGCTCCGTTATTATATTCCATTATTAATTTTCTACTTTAATGAAGCTGTCAAAAATATTATCTGTTTTACGCAAATTTACTTCGTAACCTCAAATTTGCCTGGATATAAAAAGTCCTATTTATAACGCGGAAAAATACAATAACAAAAAATCCTTAAATTTGATTAAAAAATTACAACAGATGAAATGCGAAGACTGAGAACGGTAATAGAAAAAAAAAAGAAATTTGTGAAGAATACTTTATGGGGCTTTGATTTTCAAAAAAGTGAAGCATACTTTTAGGGAATTATTTAACTGAAAATCTAATAGTTTATGAAAATGGGCGATTCGAATAAAATTTTAACTCATTATTTTAATAGTTTAAATTAATAAAATTTTATAAAACCTCTAAAATTTTATTTATCTAAGAGTTTTGTTATTTTATATTAAAACTTCAAGAAATTGCTAAAATTTTTAAATAAATTTCTAAAGCAATATTCTAGCAGCTTTGGATAAGTTGTGAAAAAAATCATTGTTGCAATAGTTATTTAAAATCCTTTAGCCATAAGGACACTAATCAATTTATATGGTCTACCAATGTTATTTAAACTTTTTTAGTCTTTGCAAATACTGGCAAATAGCAATAAACTGGCTTCAGTTAGACATATAACATGTCAGCAGCTCATGTCTTAAGAAAACTTTTCAATTTGTCCAATAAACATCATCATATCACTTTTAATATGTGTCTTCACTTCTTGCCAAATCTTAAAGCTATCATAGTTAACCATCATGATTTCAACACATAAATGTACACGCGCACATACACAATAAATCTATAATCATAGCAGAAAATCACTAGAAGAATATCAATGAAGTTTTGCTTTTGTCTTGTGCTGACTTAAGGCTGTTTTTATTTTTTGTCATGACATATTAAAGCATAAAACGAGAAAGCAGAGCGAGTATAAAGTGAACTGTAATAAAAATCAATTTTAGACTTAAAAAAAAAATATTTTTCATAGACGTGTTGTTGTATACTAAATTTCATTGTATCATAAGAATCACAAGAAGCCTATAAAAAAAGTTAAGGGACACGAAATGTGATGATGGTTTCTTTTGTTGCATTCACAAAAAAAAAAGTTTAAAAATAATTGAGTAAGAACATGAAATGGCTATCAATTTTGTAGCCAATCAATGTTTGAAAAAGTTGTTATTATTTTTGGTTTTTTTCTTATCACAAGTTTGTTCAATCGGGGACAATTTTTTTTATCGATTTTTTAAGTTACAATATTATAAATATTTTTTATTTAAACTTATTTAAGGTTTAGCGGTTACTAATGGGCTATCTAGTAAGGATTTTAAAAACTGGTCTTAATATTTTACGATAGACAGAAAAAAATGTTGTATGACATTGATGTCTTTCCACGTTAAACATAATTTATGCCGGTTTTTGTAAGTCTGTTACTGGAAGGTTTTTAATTTATTTAGAAGAATGAGAGGAATTGATATTGTAATGAAGATTCTCACTATTTCTTTTTTTCTAAAAAGAGAAGTAACCCTTTAGGCAACAATATCAATTTAGTCAAGTACCGTGCTATATTCTTTAGGAAAGGGATAGAGAAGAGATGGAACAGGTGGTGAAAGTAAAAGGATAGTTATGAAAATTAACTTTCGTATAAGACAGCACAGTGACCAGTGACTATGCCTTCATCATTTAGCAGCCCCACCGATAGTCACTTTTTATTTTTGTAGTGAAAAAAAACCAAGATCTTTATTGGGAATTGAACTTACAACCTCCAGTCTTACCCACTAGCCTACAGGGGCACCTAAGTGATAAAAAGTAATTATCAGAAGAAAAAAATTAAAGTGAAATGACTTATTGTTTGTGTAAAAAAATCAAGAAGTTTCAAAAAAAATCATATAAATACATTATAATTCCCTGAACTAAGATTACAAATCAGAAAAAAAAGGAAACACATCACAAAACAAACAGCCTTACTGAATAATAAATAATAAACTCAAGAGCCGCTTAAAACATCATAAAAAGGGTCCATCTCGTGTTCTTAAAACCCAGTAAAGTCACAATAGATAGTATAGAGTCCGCCATCTAACGTTTTTTTTTTTCAACTAGTGCTTATTTCGTAAATGGTAAAACAAGGCTCATGTTTGATTTGACAGATAATTGCTTTTATCCTTCCGCTGAGTGAATATGATTGTGTATACGCTTGAACAATGCTGGGAAATATTGCGACATTAGTTTGAAAATCATGGTAATGTTGCAGAGTGTAGGCGAAAATTGCGTAATTGCAGCAAACCCAATAGTTGACATGCTTCTTGATATGCTTGGCAGTGGTGGCCAGTCATAGTTTTTAAATGCCCAAATGATTTTGGTCCACGAACATTTACCAACAGCAGTTGCAAATAAAAACATTCATCGATTCTAGGAGGAGTAGTATACATGCGAAATAGCGCACGGCGTCATCTACTAAAAATGAAACGTACTTTTTTTTCGTGAGAGATTCTCACACACCACGTACTGGTGCCGTTGTAGTACATGCTATGTATCAGAGATGGCACTGTATGTTAAAAATGATTTTCCCTGTTTTCCTGCTTTTCTCTTGAAATTTTTCCTGAACTTTCTTTGCCCGAGACCTTTCCAACGAATGCAAAACCTCGGAAAACGGTTTGTGCGTTCTGAAGTTATAGCGTCAGGAAGGAAAACCCGACTTATTATATATATATATAAATAAATGAGTTTTTGAAGCAAAAATTTGCCACATATTGCCTTTTTCACTAACCAGTGAAGTGTTACAGTTTCCACCACAATTTGCGTCTTTACAAGGTAACTAAAACTCATCTCGACTACTGTTCTAAGTATTACAAACATCGTCGCTAGTTCATCTACTATTTATTAAAGCTATGCAATAATTGATTTCTTGTTGAGAGCCTCCATATAGAGAACCTCATAAACATGTTAGTAATGATAATAATAATTAAGGAAATAATTTTAGAATAGAAATATGGAATACAAATGAATTTCTGATTATAAAATTGAAACAGAAATTTTTTTAAAAATAATAATATTGAGGATATAAGTAATAACCGCCAACAATCGTCTAAATATAAGTGCATTTTATTTAAAGCTCTAAAAGCTGTGTTATAATTTTGCATAAAAAGGACTCAATAAACTAAAGTTTATTAAAGGAATAACAGTAACAATATAATGCTTTTAATTATAAAATTTTTTGTAGTCGTAAAATACTTAGAGCGCTTTAAAAATAAAATTTCAAAACGCATTGTAAGAACAAGCTTAGGGCCAAAACAAATAAAAGCTTTACTTAATATATTCTTCTAAGTGAAACAATGTGCAAGTCCGGTTTAGTTGCTTAAATGATGCCGGACAACTCCATTTTAGAAACAATCAAATTTTGTGATTTTAATTTTCCCCTATTATTTAGATATTTAATTTAAAAAACTTATATTAATTTTATTAAAAAAATTTAATTTAACTTATTTTTGTATTAAGCATACGCCTTCACTATCATTTCATAATTAATAACACTCATACGTCATCCTTATAAAACATTTGAAAATTGCTTAACATTTATTTTATTTTCGTTTTGTTGCTCTATTTTTTATATAATTTAATATGCTTGTGCAACAATAACAACAACAAAAATATATATGTGGGAAACCTTGTAAAAAAAAATCTGTTATAAAGAAAAAAAACCAACTTTTCCAACACATTTATCATGAAAAATTTATTTGTTTACTGTAACGCAAATTGCTATTAAATATATAGAGGTATTGCTTTTTTTTGTTAAACTTTTTTTTTATAACAACTACGCAACATATGCTGCCAACTGTTTTAAACAACATTTTTTACTAACAACTAAAAAAACAGCAACTGCAAAATATATTTGTATTTGTAAAATATAAATTAGTTATAAAGAAGGGTTATACAGAATCTTTGTACACAGGTGCAACTGTGTTATACAGCTACAATACATTCTTCCCCAAAGGACAGTAAGGAAAAAAATATTTTTCCATATTTATTAAATAAAAAAAGTAAATTTAAAATTGTGTTAAAAAAATAAGCAAACAAGAATTTTATTAAAAAAAAATTATAAAAATTTATGCAAAATATTTTATTTAATGCTGTGAAAAAGGGAAAAAAATAAAATTTAATTTAAAAAAATAAAAATAATTTAAAAACAATAATAAATGAATGGATTTTTTATAGAAGTAATTAAAGGAAAAAAAATGGATTTAATTTTAATTTAGAAGATTGAAAACAAAGCGTCAAGGATGACGATAACGAATTAAATTTTAAGTAATTGCCTGCCTACGCATGGATCTGTTTTTGGCATACAAAGTCAGTGTAGTGTTCGAAGGACTAAATATATTTTTCAGCTTTCTGAAGAAGCTTTCAAGTGCCTCTGTTTTCTAAAACGGTGTAACAAATACTTCACACCATCCAATCTTCGTGCTATTTATACCATTTATATTGGTCCAAAAATAGAATACAACTCTCATGTATGGGACGGCCTGTCAAAGTCTATTTAAAAGTTGCTTGACTTAATACAGGAGGGAACCAAAAGTTTATTGGGGACAGTATGGGATCCAGCTCTAATAATTCTTTAGAGCATCGATGCAATGTAGAAAGCATTTCACGGTTTTATCGGTAATAAAATTAGGGAAGTTATTTTCGTTGCCTGCACATGTTCACACTTAACTCGATTTTCGTTAAAGTCGCATCTATTTGTGGTTGATGGGCTAGTGAATCGCACTCCTTTCTGTCATTTTCAATGTAGGAAACTTCAAATTCCATGTCCATAAACACTACTCCCTCTTTTTTCCTCCCCACAGCATAATTTCCTTGTTCTGGCCAAATGCATTGCATATGCAGGGTTCATCCCCTGAGTGTCGATCCGACAAAAAAATAGTATAAATTTCATTAAATTCACTGGCCAATGTCCTTAATAAGTTTTAATCTATTGACGTAGTGGTCAAAACTGCCAAGCTCTCTTGGGCTTATTTAAAATGATTGTTAAAGCATAATCGCATTTAATTTAAATTATTTATTTGGCTCAAATATGATTACAAGCCTTAGAAGAAAACTTTGTGTAGACTTAAAAGGTTTTAAATAAAAATTAATAATAATATATTTTAGTTTTTACAAGTGTTATTTCAGGACATATTTAAAGTCCTTAACATACCTCTAAAAGCTTCTCTAACTCTTTTATGAAGACAAGGTGCTATTAGAGAAATAAAAGAGGAATTATGACTGATATTATGTAGGCGCTTGAAAGAAAATTTATTCTTAATTAATTCATTCCTATTCAGCATAGGCTACCTGGTAAAGGCAAAAGTATACGATCTAGGTGCTGTCACTTTCGTCAGCACAGCCTTTTCAAATTCTTTTTTCTTTGTATCAGGAGGAATTGCAATCTTTCTTGCTAAATTTCTACAAGCGACTACTATGAGTGCCTGCTGGTACTGGTGTGGGTATAAAACTATTTCTTTTTGAAACCTCTGCCCTCATCCTAGTCTGCGATTTTTATCTGAGTAAACAAATATGGAGGCACATCTTAAACAATTGAAGAAACAATCGATGGCTGACAAAGTTCTAAAAATCCTAACCTACTAAGCTAATGGCATGACCAGATACATGATCAAATTAATTTTTGATTATAAATATATGTCACAATTCGATGGAAACATATTATTGGCTTTAGCATATATTCTTTTGAAGAGCCTGAGAATACCTAAAATCCATTGAGAAATAAGGACGGCACAATGAAGTGGCCACTCTATTCTTTACCTTGACTATTTTTTTTTAATTATTTATTTTCCAGTTGTGTGGGCTACAGCTCTACAGAATTAATATTTTTGCTATTTATATGCTTCAAAACCGATCTAAAATTAACGTATGTAAATGATTTTCCTGCAGGCCACCTGGATAAAATTGAACCAAGTTCTAGATAAACTATGCTAAACGATCAATTTCCTGTTAAAATATTTGTGCAAAAATTTAAGTCTTTTTTTATCTTTTCTTTCTTCCCCTCTGTCCTCTTTTAAAAACTATAAAGAATATTTTTTCCTTATGCTTCTTAATAAAAAACAACAAAATGTTAAAAGAAATAACCAATAACAATAAACACTTCCAGCAACAGCAGCAGATATAAGTTATAAGAGACATTGATTGCAATTTATTTTCAAATTACTTAAAATTAAATTCATTATTAATAAATAAGATAAAAAAACAACAACAACAACTGCAACAACAACAAATTTTAAAATATTTTATGAAAGAATAACACGGTTACAAGCGAACAATTAAATAAAAAAAAAAACGAAGAACTTCACGTAAACTGTATTATGGGGCTTTGATTTCAAAAAAGTGAAGCATACTTTTAGGGAACAATTTTATTTTTTAAGTTTATAAATTATGAAAGTCTTGATTTCGGTCAAAGTTTAAACCTATAATTAATATTAAATTTAAACAGTTCAAATTAAAAAAAAATTTTAAATATAAAAATTGTTTAACAATATTTACGATCACAAATACACGATCTGAGTGCTGTAACTTTCCTCAGCACAGCACTTCAAATTCTTTCATACTCCTTTCTTAAATATTATATTTTCTAGTGAATTTCTATGAATGCTCGCTGGTATTGGTGTGGTTATCAAACTGTTTTTTGAAGCTTCTTCCCTCATTTCGACAGTAACAGCTGCTTGCTGTTTACGTCTCTCAATTTCGGTGTTTAATGCTTGTATGCGATCGTTTTCTAATTGCCACGATAGGGCTTGAACTCTTGCATAAGAAATAACTTCATTTAGCACACGCACCTAGCGGGCTATGAATTCAATATTGCTTCTGGCATCATGTAAACGATTAGAAACTGCCATATAATGATTACAGGAATTAAGGATTTCTCATGGCGTTTTGCGGCCAATAGTTTTTCGATTTTTTGCCGTATGAACCTCTATCATATCGATAGGTTCCAATGTGTCCTTTAATTTTCAATTGAGTGTCAATTGCATTAGTATCAGTAACTATTTGTTGTGTTATAGCGGCTGCTATGTTATGTTGTTCTTCATTAAGTTCAACGTCGCAGATTTGGCTACGACCTCGAATTCTGACTGTATCTGACTATTAAAATAAGTGGTTGGTTGTCTTTGAGCCTGTTGGATTAACTTAATTGCTACATTGCGACTATGTCAAATATTCCTTAGTCTGATTCATGTTCCACATTTTAATAATTTTACTGAAGACTAGAATTTTAGGAAAATTTTGTTGTTCATTTTCTTTTACACCCTTCTTCTCTTCATACCTTCTTCTCTTCACACTCGTAAATCATTTACCAAATTTCGTATTTCATCTCATTGAGATCTTAAAGCTTTCAAATATTCCTGTCCAGCTGTAATTTCAGAGTCATCATCGTCCATTAATTGTGACAATTCATTTTGCTTATGTATGAAAGCAGAAAGAATTTTTAAACGTCTCACCAAAATAGTTATATCTGAATGTTCTTGATCAATGGTTCGATTGATATTCAGGAGCACTAGTATCGCCATCATTTTCGCGTTGTGAATCTGTAGGAAAACTTAATGTTTAAGTTTGAGCAATACTTGGACAAAGATCTTCCATGCTAAAATGTGTTCAAAAAGGGGGCACAATGATGTGTCTTGATGGATCCCCCCGGGGGCACATTTATCGATCTTTATAGAACTTCCACTATCAAGACCTGTGCAACTGGGGGTATAAGGGAGCCCAGTCCCCTGAAGTCAGTAGGGGTACAACTGGAAGCTCCACGTTATTTCCACGTGAATCAGTAGACCGCAGAGTTTCCGCTATTTGTCTCTTTAGGCATTTAGCTGTTTCTCTGACTGATTATTGAGGTTGGCCCTTCGGGAGTATCGTGGTGGTTGTGGTTTCGCGGCCCAATAACAGGTCAGTTTTATATGGTGTCCAGGATGATTTCACCTGGTGAAATGATCCTAGATCCAGTGAGCATGCTAGACATGTGTTCTGGACAGGAGTTGGATAGTCTCCAGCTCTTTAGCAAGGAGTGGCGGTTTGCAGCTTTGCTCTGGAATCATTAAAATTGCTACAAGGAAGGACCTGTTGCTAGAATTAGACTTCGGCCTCATAGGGCGCGAGCGGCGCTGCTTTTCACTCACAGTGGTCTAACCACCATCTGATTAAGGCTCACTGCCAGACACAGATGTAATTCATATCACGAAATGTCTTGATGGAATATCACCATCATTACTTGTGTCGCCGGGGATAAAAGGGAGTCTAGTTCCCTAAAGGCTAGCAGGAGCTAACTGGGCAAATCCACGTTATTTAGCTGTTCTCTGATGGATTATTGAGGTTCGCCCTTTGGAAGCATCGTCGTGGTTGTTGGTTCTCAGGCCCTCATGAAATGATTAAGGTGCCAGGATCATTTACATTTGACCAAGCACACAGAGTAAATGATCCGGATCTAGTGAGCATGCTTGTCATATGTTCTGGAGTTGGATAGTCACCACCTCTTCAGCAAGCAGTAGGGGTCGCGGCCAGCTCAAAGCTCTCGAAGTTGAAACTAGTAGTGACTAGAGGATAAAAATAATCGATGGCTACCTAGGGCGAGGATGACGCTACATACCACCAAAGTAGTTGTTTTTTTTTATATTTTTATTTAGTCAAGTACCGTGCAACATTCTTTAGGAAAGGGATAGAGAAGAGATGAAACATGTGGTGAAAGAAGAAGGATAGTCGGAAATTACCTGCCGTATAAAGACAGCACAGCGACCAGTGACTATGCCTTCACCGTTGAGCAGCCCCATCGACAGTCAATTTTTATTTTTGTAGTGAAAAAAACCAAGGTCTTCGTTGGGAATCGAACCCACAACCCCCATACTGACAAGCTAGTACACTACCTACTAGCCTACAGGGGCACCTATTGATCCATCATTAGATTATAGCTTACATAGCTAGGTACTGTTGTAAATCTTATCACGCATTCCAATACGGAACTCTGATGGCAGCGAGATTTTAAATGAAAAGCTGAACAACAGGTAAAGCTGATATATTCCACAAAAAAACTTCTTTAATTTTTAATTTCAAATGTGCCAGGGGCTTCCAAAATGCCGGCAGCTTAATAATCTGCGGCAGAAAGTTTTGCAGAATAACATTTTTAGCGCAGAAAACAATAACAAAAATAATGCATATGAGCATTTTATAAACAGCGATTATGAGTGCTTAAAGAGGATGTGCGGTTAAGTTTAAAGGGCAGGTTTTTAATCCGACTTTTTTCTTTACCACCAGTAAAAGTCGTATTAATTTAAATAAAATTAAATAACACTTGCATGCTCTGCACCATATTTTTCTTGTCTCTTCCTTCTGTATTTTTCTCTAAATAACTTTCTATTACAAAATTTTATGTGTACTTTTTGAAAAGCAAAAAAAAATCCATCAAGCAACAATCTAACAACTAACAATCTTGTGCTGGCATCTTGGTTTTTACATTTTATTTGTTGTTGTCTATTTGTTGCAAGTTCTCAAATATGCTGGAAGTTACACAAAATTAACTTTGTGAAATTTTCTTTTGCTTTCATACAGCGCATTTCATTCTCTTAAACATTTTTCAAAGTCCATTTGATAACTTTTGTCAATTGCAGAATTAAGTGAAAAATCAAAAGAAGAGAAGGCAAAAAGTAAATAAAAACAAAAACTAGAGAAATAGAAAAAAAGTAATAAACCACAAATGTATTTGTCAAATACAAAGAAACATTATTTTCCATTAAAATAAATTGTTTAACGTAAAAAAACGGAGCACATTTTTTGAAGTAGCTTTTCTTCATTACAAATTGTTTAGTAGACTAGAGAATGTTAAAAGTATTTTAAAATGTAGTCAAAATGCTTAAATAAAGTTAAGTTTATAGCTAGTGCGTATTAGTAATATTAATTAGATAAACAAACAATTAATAATAATCATACGCAGACATTAAAATGTTTTTGGAAACCATTAAACACTGTGGTGTCAATTCTGCTGCATTGCTTTGAAAAATTTACTTTCCAACAACCAACAGTTGCCATAAAATAAATAAATAAATAAAAGAGTTCAATCTTATGTTAACGAAATATTCATATCACTATTTGGCTAATGAAGCACCAGGGTTTACCAAAATTTTGTTTAGAAAATGTGGATTCTTGGGTCTAAAACAACAATTATGAAATGAGAATTATAACCAATCGGTAAAGTGGTATAACCATAATGCATCATACTAAATGTGAATAACACTTTAAAGTCAATGTTTTGTGCAGCGATAACTTGACTAGAGTTACTTAACATTTCACGAGTCGTATGCCCGACATGTTCTGCTGACTAGAAAACAGTGGAAAATATCAAAAATGAATATCAAAGAGTCAATAGACTTTCACTAATGACCTGATAGTAATTGGCAATTTAAACATAGAATATAATATCTGAAAAATTGATAGGTATACAAGTTATTAATGTCAATTTTGCTGCTTGAAAAATGCATTTAGTATAATGAGAAAATGAGTTGATACGTTTTTAAAAATATCGTCCTTAAAAATATCGCCTTTAGTTTTTTCCATCTTTCCAATAGCAAATGAATTTCGCCCCATTAAAACTGCTCCGGTTTTGAGGTAAAGAATGAATTAAGCCAATTTTAAATATCCTGTTCTGGTCTTGCTCCGGTTTTGAGGTAGGAAATAATTTAAGACAATTTTGAATACCCTGCTCTCTTCTATTCAACAACTTTTTTTTGTCCATAAATTCAATAATTTATTTGTCAATAATTTTTCATCAAATAAATTCAAAACAGAAATATTTTTTTTTATTGTGAAGTAGGCATTAGTAAACTTTAGTATATTTGTATATTTAGTATACTTTTGTATATTTTAGTACAGTTTATTATGCGATAATAGATATAGATATATAGATTATTTTAGTATACTTTAATATACATAGTGTAAGTATAATATAACTGTTAAACTTTAGTATACCTTACCGACTAATTGATTGATTATTGCAAATGGCTGGAAACAAATAGAAAAAAAATTTTTTTTCATTGTAAAGTATACTTCACTGAACTTAAGTATATTAGCATATTTCAGTATACTTTAGTATAGCTTAGTATACTTTTATAGAGTTTAGTACAGTTTATTAAACTTTAGTATACTATAGTGTACTTAGAATATTTTAGTATACTTCAGTATACTTTGTATAATTTATATATTTTCGTATAACTGCTTTAGTATTCCTTATTGATTGATTGATTATTACAAATTCCTGGAAACAAATTTAAAGCAGAAAATTTTTTTTTCATTTTAAAGTATACTTTAGTGAACTTTAGTATATTTTAGCATAATTTAGTACACTTTTGTATAATTTAGTATAACTTATTAAACTTTAGTATACTTAGCATATTTTAATATACTTTAGTATATTTTGTATAATTAGTATACTTTAGTATAACCGTTATACTTTTGGTATACCTCATTTATTTATTGATAATTGCAAATTTCTAGAAATAAATTCAAAACATAAATTTCTTTTTTTCATTGTTAAGTATACTTCAGTAAACTTTAATATATTTTAGTATACTTTAGCATAGCTTTGTACACTTTTGTATAATTTGGTACAGTTTATTATACTTTAGTATGTTACAGTATACTTAGAATATTTTAGTATACTTTACTTTACTTAGTATAATTAGTATACTTTAGTATAACCGTTATACTTTAGTAGAGCTTATTGATTGATTGATTATTGTAAATTGCTGGAAATAAATTTAAAACAGAAATTTCTTTTGGTATTGCAAAGTATACTTTAATAAACTTTAATATATTTTAGTATACTTTAGCATAGCTTTGTATACGTTTGTATAATTTGGTACAGTTTATTATGCTTTAGTATACTAAATATTTTTACTATTATACTAAAGTGTACTTAAAATATTTTAGTATACTTAGTATACTTAGGATAAATAGTATACTTTGGTATAACTAATATACTTTAGTATACCTTATTGATTGATTGATTATTACAAATTTCTGGAAACAAATTCAAACTAAAAAACATTTTTTTTCATTTTAAAGTATACTTAATAAACTTTAGTATATTTGAGTTTAAATTAGTATAGTTTAGTCTACTTTTGTGTAATTTAGTTTAGTTTATTATACTTTAGTGTACTATAAAATACTTAGAATATTTTAGTTTGCTTTAGTATATTTATTACAATTACAATTAGTATACTTTATTGTAACTAATATACTTTAGTATACCTTATTGATTGATTGATTACTGTAAATTTGCTGGACATAAATCTAAAACAGATATTTCTTTTTTTTCACTGTAAAGTATACTTTAATAAATTGTAGTATATTTTAGTATAATTAATATAGCTTAGTATACTTTTGTATAATTTGGTGTATTTTACTATACTTTAGTACACTAAAGTATACTTAGAATATTTTAGTATACTTAGTATATTTAGTATAATTAATATACTTTAGTATAAATAGTATACTTTAGTATAATTAGTATACTCTAGTATAATTATTATACTTTAATAAACCTCTTTTTTATTTTCTAATTTTTTCTATTGATTAATTTATTAAATTGTTTGTACACTTGTTTTTTAATGAAGACGCCACCTAATGATGTGGTGAAATATTTAAAATAAAACAAAAAATATATAATTTTAACTTAAACACTGTGTGCTTGAAAATTTTTTTATAAAATATTTAAAAGTTCTTTTCTTCAATTTCAATTCTTAAACCAGTCTGTTGTTAATATTTTGACTTTTCGCAAATTCAATTCTTTAATAATTTTATTGTTAATTTTTTAATAATATTTTTTTGCCCCTTTTATTTATATTTTGCCTTGAAAGCTTGAAAGGCTTGTTGCATTTTTATAATTCTGTTTATATTTTCTTTCGAAACTATTCATAGTGGAGCATGGCTGCACTTTAATAAATAAATATAAATTCATACATGACACCAATATTTTACTTATATATACACACACGCACACATACACACAAACAAACACATACATATATTGTTTAATAAGGCCTTAAGTTGTACTCGTACCCTTTTCCTTTGTAGCAGCTGTTTGTGTTGGCTATTGTGCAATAATTATTTTTCCACTTGCTACCATTTAATCCTTAACAGAAGGACTAAATCTAAAAAAGCCAAAGAAGAAACAACAATAGCACAAAAACTAAAGTAGCAGCACAAGGAGTTAGCAAAGTATTAAAGTATTTTTGATTGAATATTAATCTAAACTTTTTAATTTATTTTATTTATAAATTAAATCATTAAAAAAGAAAGATATTCAATTAAAGAGATTTCCTTGGCTGATTCATTAATAGCAGACACTAAATTATAAAATAATTTCTTTTATAAAATTATAGTTTTACTTAACTGAAGGCAATTCTTTTATCCCACCATTTGCCTTCTAACTTTCCACTCCAATTATTTCTTTACACTTTTTTACACTTTCATTGTTATAAAATTAAATCCACATGCTGCTTCATTAGCTTTTGTTTAAAACGGTTCTTATTCTCTTCTCCTGCAACAATAAACAACACTATTATGACATTTTATTCCCCGTTTCAATTATTCCTTGTTGCAAAAGGAAAAGAGAAGTTGAGCTTAATAGTGCAAGCACAAAAGCATACGTGTGTGCCACAAATTAATTTTTCTTATATTTTATTTTAATTTAATAATAAATTAAAAGGTCGTTTATTAATGTAAAATGAAAAATATAAAATGAAAATATACAAAATGAGAAACGATTAAAATACAATTTTTTTTTTTTAAATAAAGAAAAAATGTCAAATGAATAAAATCAGATTTTTAACATTTAAAATTTAAATGAAAAATTTTTAAATGCTAATAAAATATAGCACAACATAGTTAGTTAATAAAAATTCTTGCCGCTTCCAGATATTTTGTTAATAAAAGAGAATACCAAAATTCCCAGCTCAAGCATCCAAAATCTCAATATCTTTTATTACTCTTTTTTCACACAAATTCTACATTTGATCATAGGATCGTGAAACACTTCTAAAAATAGTTATTGGACCAATGAAAGAAAATTTTGGGGAATCCCGAAATTCCCAAATCATGCAGCAAAAATTCCAAAATCATAAATTCTAGAGTTGTGATTATAAAATGTCACAAAACTTGATTTTTACACTTTTGCCTAAAAGTACAGTTTTTGTAGATACAGCAATGGCTCAATTTTATTTATTTATTATTTTTAATTTTTCTATAGAAAATTTTTATCAGTCACAATTTTACTTTAGACAATTTTCAGCAGTCATAAATTTTCTATAGAAAATTTTCAGCAGTCATCAAATATTTCTATAGAAATTTTTTAGCAGTCATCAATTTTCTATAGTAAATTTTCAGCAGTCATAAAATTTTCTATAGAAAAACTTCAGCGGTTATAATTTTTCTATAGAAAATTTTCAGCGGTTATAATTTTTCTGTAGAAAATTTTCAGCGGTTATAATTTTTCTATAGAAAATTTTCAGCGGTTATAATTTTTTTATAGATAATTTTTAAAAGTGAAAACTTTTCTATAGAAATATTTTAGGTGTTATAATTTTTTTATAGAAAATTTTCAGCAGTCATATATTTTTCTATAGAAAATTTTTCAGCAGTCATAAGCTTTTCTGTAGAAAATTTTTCAGCCGTCATTAATTTTTTGTAGCAAATTTTTCATCAGTCATTAATTTTCTATAGAAAATATTCAGAGGTTATAATTTCCTATAGAAAATTTTCAGCGGTTATAATTTCCTATAGAAAATTTTCAGCGGTTATAATTTCCTGTAGAAAATTTTCAGCAGTTATAATTTCCTATAAAATATTTTCAGCGGTTATAATTTCCTACAGAACATTTCAAGCGGTAATAATTTCCTATAGAAAATTTTTAGCGGTTATACTTTCTTATAGAAAATTTTCAGCAGTTATAATTTCCTATAGAAAATTTTCAGCGGTTATAAATTTCTATAGAAAATTTTCAGTGGCTATAATTTTCTATAGAAAGTTTTCAGCGGCTATAATTTTCTATAGAAAATTTTCAGCGGCTATAATTTTCTATAGAAAATTATCAGCTATCATAAATTTTCTATAGAAAATTTACAGCAGTCATAAATTGTCTATAGAAAATTTATAGCAGTCATAAATTTTCTATAGAAAATTTATAGCAGTCATAAATTTTCTATAGAAAATTTACAGCAGTCATCAATTTTCTATAGAAATTTTACAGCAGTTATCAATTTTCTATCGAAAATTTTCAGCACTCATCAATTTTCTATAGAAAATTTTCAGCAGTCATCAATTTTCTATAGAAAATTTTTAGCAGTCATCAATTTTCTATAGAAAATTTTCAGCAGTCATCAATTTTCTATAGAAAATTTTCAGCAATCATCAATTTTCTATAGAAAATTTTCAGCAGTCATCAATTTTCTATAGAAAATTTTCAGCAGTCATCAATTTTCTATAGAAAATTTTCAGCAGTCATCAATTTTCTATAGAAAATTTTCAGCAGTCATCAATTTTCTATAGAAAATTTTCAGCAGTCATCAATTTTCAATAGAAAATTTTCAGCAGTCATCAATTTTCTATAGAAAATTTTCAGCAGTCATCAATTTTCTATAGAAAATTTTCAGCAATCATCAATTTTCTATAGAAAATTTTCAGCAGTCCTCAATTTTCTATAGAAAATTTTTCAGTAGTCATTAATTTTCTATAGAAAATTTTTCAGCAGTCATAAAATTTTCCTATACAAAATTTTTCAGCGGTTATAATTTTTTCTATAGAAAATTTTCAGCGGTTATAATTTTTCTATAGAAAATTTTCAGTAGTTATTATTATAATTTTCTATAAAAAATTTGCAGCGGTTATAATTTTTCTATAGAAAATTTTCAGCGGTTATAAATTTCTACAAAAAATTTTCAGCGGTTATAAATTTTGTACAAAAAATTTTCAGCGGTTATAATTTTCTATACAAAATTTTCAGCGGTTATAATTTTTCTGTAGAAAATTTTCAGCGGTTATAATTTTTCTGTAGACAATTTTCTATAGAAAATTGATGACTGCTGAAAATTTTCTATAGAAAAATTGATGACTGCTGAAAATTTTCTATAGAAAATTTCTAGCATTCATCAATTTTCTATAGAAAATTTTCAGCAGTCATCAATTTTCTATAGAAAATTTTCAGCAGTCATCAATTTTCTATAGAAAATTTTCAGCAGTCATCAATTTTCTATAGAAAATTTTTAGCAGTCATCAATTTTCTATAGAAAATTTTCAGCAGTCATCAATTTTCTATAGAAAATTTTCAGCAGTCATCAATTTTCTATAGAAAATTTTCAGCGGTTATCATTTTTCTATAGGAAATTTTCAGCGGTTATAATTGTTCTATAGAAAATTTTCAGCGGTTAAAATTTTTCTATAGAAAATTTTCAGCGGTTATAATTTTTCTGTAGAAAATTTTCAGCGGTTATAATTTTTCTATAAAAAAATTTCAGCGGTTATAATTTATCTCTAGAAAATTTATAGTTGTCATAATTTCTCTATAAAATATTTTTTGTAGTAATAATATTTTTAAAGAAAAAATTTAGCAGTAGTAATTTTTCTATAGAAAATTTTTCTATAGTCATAATTTTGCTATAGAAAAATTTTATTTCATAAAGAATTTATGGCATTGATAATTTTTCAATAGAAAGGTTACACTAGTCATAATTTTTCTATACAAAAACTTTTCTGTTTAATCATTATTATTGATTTATTATTTGTATTCTGTAAACAAAAATATTCAGAGGTTATAATTTCCTATAGAAAATTTTCAGCGGTTATAATTTCCTATAGAAAATTTTCAGCGGTTATAATTTCCTGTAGAAAATTTTCAGCAGTTATAATTTCCTATAGAATATTTTCAGCGGTTATAATTTCCTACAGAACATTTCAAGCGGTTATAATTTCCTATAGAAAATTTTCAGCGGTTATACTTTCCTATAGAAAATTTTCAGCAGTTATAATTTCCTATAGAAAATTTTCAGCGGTTATAATTTTCTATAGAAAATTTTCAGTGGCTATAATTTTCTATAGAAAGTTTTCAGCGGCTATAATTTTCTATAGAAAATTTTCAGCGGCTATAATTTTCTATAGAAAATTATCAGCTATCATAAATTTTCTATAGAAAATTTACAGCAGTCATAAATTGTCTATAGAAAATTTATAGCAGTCATAAATTTTCTATAGAAAATTTATAGCAGTCATCAAGTTTCTATAGAAAATTTACAGCAGTCATCAATTTTCTATAGAAATTTTACAGCAGTTATCAATTTTCTATCGAAAATTTTCAGCACTCATCAATTTTCTATAGAAAATTTTCAGCAGTCATCAATTTTCTATAGAAAATTTTCAGCAGTCATCAATTTTCTATAGAAAATTTTCAGCAGTCATCAATTTTCTATAGAAAATTTTCAGCAGTCATCAATTTTCTATAGAAAATTTTCAGCAGTCATCAATTTTCTATAGAAAATTTTCAGCAATCATCAATTTTCTATAGAAAATTTTCAGCAATCATCAATTTTCTATAGAAAATTTTCAGCAGTCATCAATTTTCTATAGAAAATTTTTCAGTAGTCATTAATTTTCTATAGAAAATTTTTCAGCAGTCATAAAATTTTCCTATACAAAATTTTTCAGCGGTTATAATTTTTTCTATAGAAAATTTTCAGCGGTTATAATTTTTCTATAGAAAATTTTCAGTAGTTTTTATTATAATTTTCTATAAAAAATTTTCAGCGGTTATAATTTTCTATACAAAATTTTCAGCGGTTATAATTTTTCTGTAGAAAATTTTCAGCGGTTATAATTTTTCTGTAGACAATTTTCTATAGAAAATTGTTGACTGCTGAAAATTTTCTATAGAAAAATTGATGACTGCTGAAAATTTTCTATAGAAAATTTCTAGCATACATCAATTTCTATAGAAAATTTTCAGCAGTCATCAATTTTCTATAGAAAATTTTCAGCAGTCATCAATTTTCTATAGAAAATTTTCAGCAGTCTTCAATTTTCTATAGAAAATTTTCAGCAGTCATCAATTTTCTATAGAAAATTTTCAGCGGTTATCATTTTTCTATAGGAAATTTTCAGCGGTTATAATTGTTCTATAGAAAATTTTCAGCGGTTAAAATTTTTCTATAGAAAATTTTCAGCGGTTATAATTTTTCTATAGAAAATTTTTAGCGGTTATAATTTTTCTGTAGAAAATTTTCAGCGGTTATAATTTTTCTGTAAAAAATTTTCAGCGGTTATAATTTTTCTATAAAAAAATTTCAGCGGTTATAATTTATCTCTAGAAAATTTATAGTTGTCATAATTTCTCTATAAAATATTTTTTGTAGTAATAATATTTTTAAAGAAAAAATTTAGCAGTAGTAATTTTTCTATAGAAAATTTTTCTATAGTCATAATTTTGCTATAGAAAATTTTTCTATGGTCATAATTTTGCTATAGAAAAAAATTATTTAATAGAGAATTTAGAGCATTGATAATTTTTCAATAAAATGGTTTCACCAGTCATAATTTTTCTATACAAAAACTTTTCTATTTAATCATTATTATTGATTTATTAATTGTATTCTGTAAACAAAAATTTTGTTTGACTGTAATCTGTCAATTTAACTGGAATTACAAAAGGTTTTCTGTCATTGAAATAATTTCAAGTCATTGTTCGAATTTAATAAAAAAATTCATTTATTTTAAATTGTTTGCTTTGTTTACCCGAGCGAGTTACCAACTGCTGTGTTATAACTGTTTCTCATGGTGATTCAAAGGGTCTTCATTACTGAGTACTGCACACAGTTGGTTGTCTTGTAAATGAGATTGTTTGTGTAAACAACTTTTTGCATTTAATTTTTATTGTTTGCTTCATTACTCACGGCATTTTTGGGACAAACAACAGAAAAAACAAAAAACAGAAGTTATTTGTTTACAAAAGTGAAATTTGTGTCCTGTAGTTTAATTATGTTGCATGAAGTAATTCTCCCATGTGTGTGTTAGAAACGAATGACGACCTAATTTTTGTTTATTGTAGCATAATTTCAGGCTATGTAAATAATGAAATGAAATTAAATAAAAAAAAGTTGTTGTTGAAGTTGTGACTCATGTTGTATTAGAATCAAAACTAAGAAACAATTTAGTTCAAATTATTAAAGCCCCGGGGGCGTATGAGTTTTATATTTCTAACGAAGATTAATTATACGTTTAGGGTTTTACCGGAGGGCACCACTACAAGCGGTTGCAGTATTATTTGTTATATTTTTAATAACATACGAACACACTAAGAGTTAAAGTTTAGTTAAAAAAATAATCGCATTTGATTAGCCTCGTTTTGATTGTTCGTAAGTGACCGCATTTTTCTCTCTCCCTGCTGCTAATCTTGTTAACAGATGATTTTTTTTTATGGCACCAGTAGACTGACGAAAGGCTATTTCTAATAAAAGATGTCTCGAAAGAATCTTGGAGTAATTTCTTGTTATAAATTAATATCGATTAAATATCACTTTTATGCGATAAAAAACTTTCATGACACAATTGCCGGCAGTAGTTTTACTTCAACACAAACACGAAATTAAAAACAAATAGTGAAAAAATACCAACAATATAGAAAAAACTATACACACACACATACAAAAAGAGAAAACAGATTCCGACCACAATTGTTAAAAATAAATATTTATTTATTTTTTTATTTTTTATTTAAAAATCCCTGAATTGAAATTGCAAATTGATTGGTCAAACAAAACGAAAAAAAAATGTGAAATTAAAAAATAATATTTAAATGCGAAAAAAAAGAGAAATAAAGTAAATAGACATTAACTATAAAAGAATATAAATGCCCATAAGGCAATATCGTAGCTATTAACGCCATAGACATTATCACAATCATCATCATCATCATCATTATCATCATCATTTACAGCAATAATTTTTAATTTAGTAAATTAAATCGCATCATTCTTCAAACGTGTTTAAATAAGAGATAAATTATTTTTGTTGTTGTTGGAAAAGCTTACATCATTAATAAAAAATAAATATTTAATTTATTTTTATTTTTTATATTTTAAATTTAAAATTTTTTTGAAAAGAATTTATAAAATTAGTTGTTTGCTAATAATATGTATAAATGTCTAGGAAACTACTCATATAATAAGTTAAGATATAAGTTTCACTATAATTGTAAGTATAATTATGGGTATGACTAAAAATACTAATATAAGAATCAAGTATAAAAATTAATTTTTATAATAAACCTAAGTGTAAGTATAATTAAAAGCATAATTATAAGTAGAAGTATGATAATAAGTATAAACATAATTATGGATATAACAATAATAATGACTATAACTATAAATATTAGTATAAATATAATTATAATACTATGCCTGAGTATAAGTATAATTAAAAGTATAAATATAAGTAGAAATATAATAATAAGTATAAGTATAATTATGGGTATAAATATAATAATAATTACAAGTATAAAAATAAGTTTAAACATAATTACAAAGTGTAATTATAATTACAAAATAATATATTATACAAATATATATAGAAGTATAATAATAGCTATAAGTATAAATAAAATTATAAGACTATGCTTATGTGTAACTATAATTAAAAGTATAAATATAAATAGAAGTACAATATTAAGTATAATCATAATTATGAGCATATTTGTAATAATGACTACAACTATCAATATAAGTCTATATATAATTATAAAGTATAAGTATAATTACAATATATATTAGATAACACAAATATAATAGCAGTAAATAGCAATTATAAGTATAATTATAATTATTGGTATAAGTATAATAACGACTACAACTATGAATATAATTATAATGCCATACCTTAATGTAAGTATAATAAAAAGTAGAAATATAAGTGGAAGTATAATAATAAATATAAGCATAATTATAATTATTGGTATAAGTATAATAATGACTACAACTATAAATATAAGTATAAATATAATTATAATACTATGCCGTAGTCTAAGTATAATTAAAAGTAAGCGAAAGGAAAGCGAAATATCGAGAAGAAAAAATATATAAAAAAGATCTTAAAAAAGAAAAAAGATATTTATTAAATATAAATAAAATTATTATACTTTGCTTAAGTGTAACTATAATCAAAAGTATATATACAAATAATAATAAATATAAGTATAATAATGGGTATAAGTATAATAATGACTAAATATAAGTCTAAATATAATTTTAAGGTATAATTATAATTACAATATAATACATGATAAAAATATAAGTAGAAGTATAATAATAAGTATAAATAGTATTATGGGTATAAGTTAAATATTGACTACAACTATAAATATAAGTATAAATAAAAATATAATACTATGATTAAGTCTAAGTGTAATTAAAAGTATAAATATAAGTAAAAGTAGAATAATAAGTATAAGAATAATTATGGGTATAACTACAATAATGACTTGAGGTATTTATACTTGTAGTCATTATAAATAAAAATATAATAATGGAGTATAAGTATGATTACAATATATTCTATAACACAAATATAATAGAAGTATAATAGCAAGTATAAATTAATAATAATTATAATCATTGGTATAAGTATAATAATGACTACAACTAGAAATATAAATATAATTATAATACCATGCCTAAATCTAAGTATAATTATGAGTATAAGTATAACAATGATTACAACTATAAATAAAACTAAAATATAATTATAATACTTTGCCTAAGTGTAAGTATAATTAAACGTATAAATATAAGTAGAAGTATAATAATAAATATAAGCATAATTATGCGTATAATAATGACTACAAGTATATAAGTACAATATAAGTCTAAATACCATTGTAAAGTATAAGTATAATTACAATATAATATATAACACAAATATAATTAGAAGTATAATAATAACTATAAATATAATTTTGGGTATAAGTATAGTAATGACTACAACTATAAATATAAGTATAGATATAATTATAATACTTTGCTTAAGTGTAAGTATAATTAAAAGAATAAATATATGTAAAAGTATAATAATAAGTATATGTATAATTATGGGTATATAATAATGACTACAAGTATAAGTGTAAGTGTAAATATAATTATAAAGTGTAAGTATAATTTCGACTACAAGTGTGAATGTAAGTATAAATATAAGAATAAGTATAATTATAAGTATAAACAGAATTATAAGTATAAATATAATTATAATACTATGCCTAAGTGTAAATATAATTAAAAGTATAAATTTAAGCAGAACTATATAAAGAAGTATAATTATGGATGTAAGTGTAATAGTGATTACAATTATAAATATAAGTGTAAATATAATTATAAAGTATAAAATAATAATTACCGCTATAGGTACGAATATAAGTATAATTATAAGAATAAGTATAATTATAAGTGTAAGTCTATGTGTAAAAAGTTTAATTATGAGTGTAAGTATAAATATGACTACAACTAAAAATATCTATATACGTATAAATATAAGCAGAAGTGTAGTTATAAAGTACAAATATAGAAATAGGTTTATTACTATAAGTATAAATATAAGTGTAAGTACAAGTATTATTTATTGTTGTTGCATTGTGGTGACGTCATTGTTTATTAAACTTTAATTTATTAAAAAATCAGATCTAAGTCCGAATATAATTATAAGTATAAATATAAGTATGAATACAAGTATAAGTAAAAGTGTAAGTATATATATCATTAATTAGTATAACTAACTAGTTAACTAAGATTCTTTTTATAGCGGCTTTACACAATGTTTAGTTTATTAAAATAATTCTGCAGCTGCACTAATCTTTAATTATTTCTATTTAGCACTTTTTCAACATGATCCTATACATATGTCACCCGCTGTAACCTTCTTAAATATTAACGATATTAATGTACTGTTTAATCACTTTTTAGTTTCCATTTGTGGTTCTCAGTCTAAAACTTAGGAAATTTATATTGGCAGTAATAATAAAAGTTTTAAAAAGGACAAGACTGTATAAATGGGCCGCAGTGAATTTCTTTGTGTAGATTGTTATCAGTCCTGGAACTAAAAAAGCGTTCAGTATCTCATTTTTATTTGGAAGCTTGTTTCAAAGAAAAGTTTTCATAGAACTTCTAGCCATGACTATCACATAGCATACTGGCAAGAGATAATTATGCTTTGTTGTATTAAAGGCTTTTAAAAAAATTTTGGAAAAAATTAAAAAAAAATTAATTTTCAAATTAATTAATAATAATTGTATTTATTTTATTTACTGTAATTTTTTTTTTAAATATAATTTCTTACGTGAAGCAGGCATTCTTTCTTATTAGTTTTATTTATTTGTCTCACAGATCCTTTTATTTAGCTTGCAGATATTTATTCAAATTAAATTTTTTTGTTATACTTATTTTCTAATTAAAATTTATAAAGTTTATAATTAAAAAGTTGTTATACAATTTTTTTCTTACACGTAAACTTTACTGCCAGTGACTTTATTTAAAAACAAGTTAATAAATTTGAGGAAGTTTCTTTGTTATTAAAAAACAGCTACTTAACACTTGAAGTTAACTAAAACTGTTATACAATAAAAAAGAATCAACAGATTATCTCGACTGCCACAACTTGTATTAATTTCAATTAAAGGGAAACTTTTTCTGGTTTCTTTATTTTTGGTGAGGGGGGGGGGGGGGGGGAGAAGGAGGGAGCGGAAGAGTGACACAAAACAAAATATATGAAAACATTGTAAAAATATTAAGTGAAATAACAAATATGAAACTAAGACCTTTTTCACCTAATTTTTGTCCCTTTTAAGCATGTCCTTTTTTAATACAAAGTTTTTATAACTTAACTTTTGGGAAAACAATACTGAGAAAAATAACGACTTATTTGAACTTGTTATTTTAAGTCGTTTAGCTGCCAGTTAAACAATACATGTTGTGGTTATGTTGAATGTAACAGAAAACACTAAAAAAGAACGGTGCGTTTGAAAAGACGATTTAAAGAACTTGATAAAACTTATGGGAATTTTTAAAGCTAAAGCATTAAATCATGACAGGAGCTAAAAGGATATTTTGTATGAAAGAAAATGCTTTAAGGATGAATAACAGATAAATAAAAATAAGACTTAAAATTAAAAATCTAAATAAATATATTTCATACTAATTTCTTTTCCCTTGAGTGATTTTATTTAGGGTCCTTTTCACATTTGGCATTATTAGTATTCAAAAGAGAAAAAAAAAACCAAAAACATATTTGAAACATTTTTCAAGTCTAAACGGTATAACTATAATATGTAGTATTATAACTACACTACAACTTAACTACCCATGGCTGGCGATTACGCATTATTTCAGGATAACACAGCAGTAACAATGCTCATACCCCGGCGGGGAGGATTACAAGAATGAATTATTTTTTCTTTTTAGCCGCCCAAGAACACATTTGTCATTTGCAATGAACAATTATCCTTAATGTGATAATAATTCAACAAA
Organism: Trichopoda pennipes; assembly: GCA_030448955.1. NCBI lineage: Eukaryota > Metazoa > Arthropoda > Insecta > Diptera > Tachinidae > Trichopoda > Trichopoda pennipes. The sequence goes on along the minus strand of JASKUP010000056.1, from coordinate 821,530 downwards.
ACGAAGGAAAAATAAGTCATGTGATATTTTCATTAACGTCTGCTATAATGACTGTACAAAAATGAAGTATAACACATATTCACACAAATAAAAGCTTTTGCTTTGAATATTCTATATCCTTTATTAATTAAACACTTTGAATAGCAATTACCCGTTAACACTATAAAAGTGCTGTATTTTTAGCCATAAATAAAATGAATTTCGATTGTTAATATTTTTTTAGAAAATTTATGCCATTATTTATTTTTTTAAAAATATTGAAAATGATGAAAAATTTTTACAAAAAATTACGATCGATGAATTTTTTTATAGATAATTTTTATAAATTATTTTTTTATAGAAACTATTACTTAATTTTTCTAAAAAAAATATGAAAAAAAGTTTTTGATAAAAAATTATGACCAAAAAAATTTTTTTAATAAATTTTGACATACAAATTTATTACAGAAAAATCAAGACATTGCATTTTTTATACAAAAATTTTGAGTGATGAAATTTTGTTATAGAAAAATAAAAAATAATATAATAAAATTTTGTTTATAGAAGAGCAAAGAAACGGGGTATCATGAAATTTTCAGATACAATAATTATGAGTGATGAAATTTTTCACTAGAAAAATAATTGATGAAATTTTTCCCTAAAAAAATTTTTAATGAAATTTTTCCCTAGAAAAATAATTGATGAAATTTTTCCCCAGAAAAGTAATTAATGAAACTTTTCCTTAGAAAAATAATTGATGAAATTTTTTCCTAGAAAAAAGATTAATGAAATTTTTCCCTAGAAAAATAATTTATGAAATTTTTCCCTAGAAAAATAATTGATGAAATTTTTCCCTAGAAAAATATTTGATGACATTTTTCTCTAGAAAAATGATCGATGAAAAATTTCCCTAGAAAAATAATTAATGAAATTTTTCCCTAGAAAAAAAAATTGATGAAATTTTTCCCTAGAAGATTAATTGATGAAATTTTGCCCTAGAAAAATAATTGATAAAAATTTCCCTAGAAAATTAATTGATGAAATTTTCCATAGAAAAATGAAAAATTATTGATGAAAGTTTTCCGTTGAAAAATTATGGATAAAATTTTTCGTTGAAAAATAATTATGAATTGAAATTTTTGGAAACAAAAACTATGGCTGATGAAAATTGCTTTAAATAAATTGTCAGCCATAATTCAACTTTGTTATTAAAAGAAAAAGACTGATAAAATTTTTCATAAAAAAACTTTGACTTGGAATTTTTTTATAGCGGTGATTGACAAAAGAAATTTGCTATAGAATAATGTTAACTGATAACAGTTTGCGGACAAAAGTGTAATTTTTCGAAGAAAAATATCACGTTTAAGCAAATTCCCCTGAATAAATAATGACCGATGAAAATTTGCTATAGAAAAATTAAGACTGATGATTTTTTTTTGTAGAGCAATTGTAACATGAAAGTTTTTATCGAAAATTTTAAAAAAATTCTGACAGATGGAATATTACTATAGAAAGATAATGACTGATGACGTTTTTCGATTGAAAAATGATGATCCAAAAAAGTTGTCATAAATTTTTCGTAAAAAAATGATGACATGAAATTTTTAGGCACAAAAACTGTGGCTGATCAAATCTGATATAGAAAAATAACGATTGAAAAATTATAACTTCAAATTTTTAAAAGAAATAACGCATTTGATATAATTCCTTTCATTAAATAATGACTGATAAAAATGATGAATTTCTGTAGAACAATTGTAACATGAAAGTTTTTATCGAAAATTTATAGAAGATTTTCATAGATGGAATATTTCTATAGAAATTTAATAAGTGATGAAATTTTTCGTTAAAAGATAATGGCAAAAACTTTTTAGAAACGAAAATTATGACCGATAAGGTTTTTTATAGAAGAAGTAAGACTGAATAAAATTTTTATAGAAAAATTGTGACTTGATATATTTTTATAGAAAAATTTTTTCTCATGAAATTTTGTTCATGGAATAACGATAGTTGAAATTTTTTTATAGAACAATGCTAACTAATGAATGTTTCGAAAAAATTCCTTTGGATAAATAAAAACTGATGACAATTTGCTATAGAAAAATTATGACTGATGAGTTTTTGTAGAAAAAATTGTGAAAGTTTTTATCGAAAATTTATAAAAAATTTTTTTATAAAAGGAACGATGACTATTGAAATATTTCTATATAAAAATAATGACTGATGATGTTTTTCAATGTAAAAATGATGATTGATAAAATTGTTTATGAAATTTTTCGGCAAAAATTAAATACATAAAATTTTTATAAACAAAAAATATGATTGATATAATTTGCTACAGAAAAATATTTATAGAAAAATGATGAGACGAAATTTTTAGATATAAAAATATGACTGATAAAATTTTCGATAGAAAAATGAAGACTAATTAGAATATTTATAGAAAAATATATGACATGAAATTTTGTTTATAGAATGGCGATGACTAATATATTACATTTTTCTATAGAAAAAGGTTAACTGATGAAAATTAGCGCAAACAACTGTAATTTTTTGAAAAACTAATGTTTGATGAAAATGACTGGTGGAATTTTACTATAGAAAAATTAAGGCTGATAAGGTTTTTGTAGAAAAATTGTGAAAGTTTTTATCGAAAATTTATAAAAAATTTTTTTATAAAAGGAACGATGACTATTGAAATATTTCTATATAAAAATAATGACTGATGATGTTTTTCAATGTAAAAATGATGATTGATAAAATTGTTTATGAAATTTTTCGGCAAAAATTAAATACATAAAATTTTTATAAACAAAAAATATGATTGATATAATTTGCTACAGAAAAATATTTATAGAAAAATGATGAGACGAAATTTTTAGATATAAAAATATGACTGATAAAATTTTCGATAGAAAAATGAAGACTAATTAGAATATTTATAGAAAAATATATGACATGAAATTTTGTTTATAGAATGGCGATGACTAATATATTACATTTTTCTATAGAAAAAGGTTAACTGATGAAAATTAGCGCAAACAACTGTAATTTTTTGAAAAACTAATGTTTGATGAAAATGACTGGTGGAATTTTACTATAGAAAAATTAAGGCTGATAAGGTTTTTGTAGAAAAATTGTGAAAGTTTTTATTGAAAATTTATAAAAAAATTTTGAGTAATGAAATAGAGAATAATAATGACTGATGATGATCGATAAAAATTGCCTATTGCAAAATTATGACTGATAAAATTTTTCAGTAAAAAATTTTGACAGAAAATTAAAATAAAGAAATATTTGACAGAAAATTTTCAGAAATAAGAACCATGACTGATAAAATATCCTATATAAAAACTAAGAGTGATGAAAAATTTTACAAAAAAATTTTTATAGATTTTTTGTATAAAAATTGTGAATGTTTTTATTGAAAATTTATAAACGAAATTTGAGTGATGACTGATGAAATTTTTTTCTTCAAAAATTATGACTGATGAAGTTTGAAAGTTGTAAAAAAATGATCCATGAAAATTTTCCATAGAAAAATAATGACGCAGTTAGTTTTTCTTTGAAAAAATTATGATAAATGAAAGTTTTCTATAGAAAAATGTTGAGTTAGGAAGTTTATCGATTAAAAAATAATGATCGATGGAGGTTTTTTAGAAAATTTATGGCCAATGAATTTTTTTAAGAAGAGAAAACCATTTTATAATTTTAATTAATTTTTGTTATAGAAGTTAAGTTTTTGTAAACTGTATATAGTTGATCTCAAATAAAGCTTATTTTATCGATAATCAAATTTTTCTATCGTCGGCTGGAAGTCAGAAAAGCACATTTACCCATTGGGTTAGCTGTCACAATGGTGTCGCAGTAGTGGTTTGTAATAAGTTCTTAGTTAGGAATTTCTCTGTTAGAGTGCAGGCTAACTTACGTCCAGCAGACTCTAATTTAAGGTTGGTCTTTAGTTTGAATACAGGACTATGCCTTCAATATAAAGTTTTGGGCAAGTGGATATCCTGTGTACCATTACGGTAACAATTTTATTTTGAAATGAGTGGGCAAAAAATTCTTGTAAAAGTTGTAGTCACTCCTTAATCGAACACAAAATTTTTTGAGGGAATACTGAAAAGATGAAAAAGAGCACTTCTGAGATGTTAACGGCTTATTCTTTGAAGTCATTCCTAAGGCAAAACCACGTTCACTGAAAGTCCCGAAAGGCAGTTTGATATTAAGAAAATAACTTAAACTGAGTAACTGTATTAATGGCGGGCAATGGGAATATCCAGTGTCATGTGCGTAGCGAATTTTATCTGTGTCTTATTTATACATTTTTGTGTTACTTGCAATTGATATGATGTTATAAGGCGTAAGTATTGTCTAGAGCCTTAGCCTTTGACAAGTGTTAGCAATTAAGAAAGACAGAAAGGCTGATAGTAAACAGCTCACAGATTAAAATGACTACAGTTGAACCTAAAGACTAATGTTAGCAAAAGACGCAATGAAAGTAAGTTGGTGTAAATCGCTGATAGGAAAGAAGTTGAAAAGTAGAGGACTAGAGGATATTTGTCTGCTTTTATTGTATTTGCTTTTTTATCCTTCCTTCGACTGATGTTAGAATGCTTTTGTGTAGAATCGATTAAGTTTTTCTTATAACATTTTTATTATCTCACAAACACTCTTAAGCGCTAATACCCATATCAAGTTACAACTATTTTATTTGTATTAAGTATTTAAGTTAAGCTGTTACTATTTTGTTTTCCTGTTATAAACTTCTAGTCATTAAAATCTTCAAAAAACCAAAACATCAAACATAAACCCAAACCACAAATTATTATTTTTAAATTAAAAAATATTTGTTGCTTTCAAATACATGCGACTGTAAAGTTGTTATTTTGTATTTTGACCACAACTAGACCACACAAGGCAAAAAAAGGGACGAACATAAAAATGTTTTTAACTAATAAACAAATGAAATTTTTAAGAAACCATACACTTAGCACACACATATGCACATACTTAAACAAAACTTTTCTGAAAAGTTTTCGAAAACAACCATAAAGAAAACAATTCTCAATGGCCACTTAAATGAGTTGCCTTTTGTGTCGTTGCTTTTCAAAGAATTTTGTAAAAGATAAATGCTTTAGAAAAGTTAATATCCATCCAATAACAGGCTTTTTAAAAAATTAGAAAAACACATTTAATATTTTTAAGGTTTCTGTGAACATAAATATTGAACTATCCTGGCAGCTAATTTAAAATTTGAATGACCCAAAATAATAAAAATATTTATTTATTAAAATTTTGAAATAGAATAATTATGGCAGATAAAATTTTTAAATATAAAACTTATGACTTATGAAATTGTTCTATTGTAAAATGATGACTAATGAAATTTTTCTATAACAAAATTATAACGGACGAAATTTTTCAGTTTAAAAATATTAAATTATAAAATTTTTCCAAAGAAAAATTGTGACCGAAGACAATTTTATATAAAAAAATTATGATTGATAATATTTTTGTGTCGAAAAACTATGACTGATGAAATTATTTTACAAAATTTTTTATGGAAAAATTTTGACAGATAAATTTTATAAATACAAAAATTATGACTGATGTAATGTTTCTATGGTAAAATGATGACTGATAAAATTTTTCCATATCAAAATTAAAACATATAAAACTTTTTTGTATAAATTATTATAAATGATAAAATTTTTCTACTAAAAAATTATGACTGATGAAATTTTTGTGTAGATTGTTATGGCTGATGACAATTTTATAAAGAAAAATATTGCATGACGAAATTATTTTACAAAAAAATTGTGACACACAATTTTTTAATAGAATAATTATGATTGATGGAAATTTTCTATAATAAAATGATGACTGATAAAATTTTTCTACATCAAAATTATATCGGATGAAATTTTTCTGTTTAAAAATTTTAAATGATAAAATTTTTTCCAAAGAAAAAATGTGATTGATGCTATTTTTGTATAGAAAAATTATGATTGATGACATTTTTATGTCGAAATGTTATGACTGATGTTATTATTTTACAAAAAATTTTTGACAGATAAAATTTTTTTGATGGAAAAATTTTGACAGATAAAATTTTTTTGATAGAAAAATTTTGACAGATAAAATTTTTTCATAGGAATATAAAAAAAAGATAAAAATTTTAAGTGCAAAAATTATGATTTTTGAAAAAAAATATTTTTATAGAAAAATTATGAAAATTATGTTTCTGTAGTAAAATAATGACTAGTACAATTTTTCTATATTAAAACTATAACGGATGAAATTTTTCTGTTTAAAAATTTTAAATGATAAAATTTTTTTAAACATAAATTGTGACTGATGATATTTTTGTATAGAAAAATTATGATTGATGACATTTTTATATAGAAAAATTATGATGAAAATTTTTTATAGCAAAATGATGATGAAGGGAAGCGATACCTTATATGATGTAGTCATATGATTGCACCATATTTGCAATCTTAGAAAACAGTCACCTTATCAAATCACTGATTTCATGTATCGCTATCGATAAAATTCAGATAACATTCACGCTTAAGCATTGTAATATTACAAAACATTTAAAATTATCATTTTGTGGCGTAAGTAAACACGCCAACAATTATTTGCTTTGATGCAGCTTTCTTAACTCTGCATAGTTTTATTTGATAATGCTGTCAAACAGTTCACACTTTGCCAGTGTGTATTCGCAACTTCCATGTTTTACGTTTTATTTAATGTGATTATTACCTAAATATTGGCAGTTGAGATTTATTTGAAATAGGCGTGTTAAAACGTTTAAATTCTTTAAACTTGAAAATATCTGATAGCTTGATTTAATTTTTTCTCAACCCACATTAAGAAAGAAGGCTGTTCAGCTATACTAGAAAGAGGAATCCATTTAATTTTTTGTTTAATTTTTTTAGGGTGGGTGAGATGGTTTAAAGAGTTAAAGTATAATTTGAATGTTGTTGTGAAACTTTACTAAACTTTTGTTTTGGTTGTTTAAATATATTAAACCTACTTGATATCTAGCAAATACGCAGAATATCTTAGCCAGTAGCCGTCTTATTGTAACACTAACTTATATTTTATCTGGCATTTGTGTTAGCACAGAATTTAACAAAAAATGTGTAATAATTTTTGATTTATTTTTAACTTTATTTAATATCTAGATTACTTTTTAAAATTAGTGCTTAAAATAAATTGTTATTTTAAATAAATTGCCGAATGAAATTGTTCCTTCTTTCATCCCCTAATTATTTTATAGTCATAAATTTTAAAACCATTTAAAGTAATTGCTAAACCACTGAAGCCATTATACTTTTAACAACTAACAAATTATAGACGGGCATGTTGCTAATAATTTTCATCGAACATAGTCTTGCACAGGTGTGTCGATGAAAATAATTAGTGAGAAAGAATTCAGGAAAAAGGCAACAAAAAGTAATTATAAAATGCTAATGAGAATTAAATCTATAAAACAATATATCAAGGCCTTGCAGGATTATTAAAAAAGAAAATGAAAGTATATTGTCTTTTAATGTTAAAAACAATAATGAATGTTTCAACAATAACGTATTAAAAACATGATGCTTTAACAAAAACAAGATAACACAAAATCAATTTCATTTAAAATAACTGTCAAAGAATTATTTAATATGAAAGTTTTCACTAGTTCGCTTTGAATTATTTTTTATGGCGTATGATTAATATTTAATTCTGAATTAAATTAACAATACGTATACGTAAATTTTAGATACTTTTTATCTAATATCGGAACTTTAAGTTCCCGACACTTATTTTAAGTGGCGACTATTTTGTTAGCTATCAAGTGATTTATGTTAAATTTGGTTTCAACATAAATAGGCTGATGACTATACAACGCTTCGAAATTGTGCACATTCCACTCAAATTTTCTAGAAACAAATTATGACTGATGAAATTATTTTACAAAAAACAAATTACGACAGATAATATTTTTAATTAGAGATTTTTATATAGAATTTTTTATAGGAAAATTATGACAAATAAAATTATTTTATAGCAAAATTATGACAGGTAAAATTTTTTTATAAGAAAATTATGACATAAAATTTTGAAATGGAAAAATTATGACTTATGAAATTTGCCTATGGGAAAATAATGACTGATAAAATTTTTCTCTATCAAAATTATAATGGATAAAATTTTTCTTTTATAAAAATTATAAATGATAAAATATTTGCATAGTAAAATTATGACTAACGAAATTTACTGTAAAGGAAAATTATGACTAATGAAATTATTTTACAAAAAAATTATGACAGATAAAAAATTTAAATAGAAAAATTATGATTTATGAAATTTTTTTATAGTAAACCGGTGACTAATACAATTTTTCTCTATAAAAATTATAACGGTAAAAGTTTTCTGTATAAAAATTATTATTGATAAAATATTTCATAGTAACGTTATGACTGACGAAATTTTTGTATTGAAAAATTATGACTGATGAAAGTATTTTACAAAAACTGATGACAGATAAAATATTGGATTAGAAAAATGATGACAGTTAAAATTTTTATATAGAAAAACTATGACTTATGTAATTTTTCTATTGTAAAATGATGACTGATACGTTTTTTTATAGTAAAATTACGATTAATAAAATTGCTGTTGTCGGCGAAATAATGACGAATGTCGGATTCGGTATTATGATATGGATGTGAAATCTAGGCCGTTGGCTGTAGGGGTAAAGTACCGGACAACAATGACTGCTGTAATATGCACTGCTACTCTAAGAGTTACATCAGAATACCGAATGACGTAGGAACAATCCCAAATATGGGGTAAAGCATGTATGTAGGGTATAGTTATAACTGATTAATTATTTTCATAGTAAAATTATGTTTGATGAAATTTTTATATAGGAAAATTATGACATGAAATTTTTATATGGTAAAATGATGACGAATAAAATTTTTCTCTATCAGAATTATAACATATAAAATTTTTCTGTGTAAAAATTATAAACGATAAAATGTTTTCATAGTAAAATTATGACTAATGAAATTTTGGTATAGGAAATTTATGACTGATGAAATTATTTTACAAAAAAACCAAGACAGAAAAATTTTTATATAGAAAAATTATGACTGATAAAATTTTTCTCTATCAACATTATAACGGATAAAAGTTTTTGTGTATGAAATTTATAAATGGTAAAATATTTTCATAGTAAAATTATGACTGATGAAATTTTTATATAAGAAAATTATGATTGATAACATTTTTTTATAGTAAAATGACGAATAATAAAATTTTTCTATATAAAAATGTTAACGGATAAAATTTTTTTGTATAAAAACTATGACAAATAATTTTGATATGGAAAAATGATGGCTGATAAAAATTTTGTATATTAAAATTATAACGGACAAAATTTTTTTGTATGAAAATTAAAAATGGTAAAATATTTGCAGAGTAAAATTGCGACTGATGAGATTTTTGTGTAGGAAAATTATGATTGATGACATTTTTATATGGAAAAATTATAACTGATAAAATTTTTAAATAGAAAATTTTAACAAATAAAATTTTTAAATAGAATAATAATGACTTCTGAAAAATTACTATAGTAAAAAATTATTATTGAAAAAAAATTTTTATAGTAAGATGATGACAGATATCCATTGATCAGGGTTTATGACTTGATGGATTTTTGTGTAGGAAAATTATGATTGATGACATTTTTATATAGAAAAATTATAACTGATGAAATTTTTAAATAGAAAAATTGTGTCTGGTGTAATTATTTTACAAAATTCTTATGACAGCTAAAATTTGCTATACAAAAATTATGACACAAAAGAAAAATTATGACTAATAAATTTTTTCTATGTTAAAAGGATGACTGATAAAATTTTTCTATAGTAAAATGATGGCTAATAAAATTTTTCTATAGTAAAATTATAAATGATAAAATATTTGCATAGTAAAATTACGACTGATGAGATTTCTGTATAATAAAATTATGATTGATGAAATTTTTATATAGAACAATTATGAATAAAAAGATTTTTAAATAGAAAAATTGACAAATAAAACTTTTAAATAGAAAAAATTATGAAATATTTCTATAGTAAAATGATTACTGAAAAAATTTTTTTATAGTAAGATGATGACAGATATCCGTTGATTAGGGTTTATGCTCTGGTAGAATCTGCTCTACTTTGTTAAAATCGATGCTGGTAAGAGTATTACAATGATTCTAAATTTTTCATTTATCAGTTGAAAAACCATAATGTGCAGGTTTACAAAGGACTTCACAACATATTTCTTAGTTCGTGCCGCAATTGATTTGTGAAGAAATACCACATAGTTTCACGTTTCGGTTTCATGAATTGACCACTAAAATCATACGATTTAATGCTGCTAGAATATTGTCTAGGGGAATATATAAAGTCGCTAGGTTACGCAGATAAACACGTCACGGTTGTAACTAAATTATAATGCAACAGATTTGTTTTTCGGATAAAGAAAATTCGATGTTAATTTAAAAAATTCATTTGTGTTTTATTCAATTTAAAAGTTCTATACCTGTATTAAAATACCCTTTATAACAAATCGAAGCTTACCACCATAAAAGTTACAAGATTTAACAGATCTATATTAAAAGAAAAAAACACAAATATGAAATAACATTTTACTTTCTCCCCAACTCACAAACTTAACAGTTTGCTAATTTACATATCACTGACTGCAGTTTGACTATTTTGTCTATTCGCTTGGAAAATTCAAATAAACGCCTTTGCTATCAAAAAGGTCTTTGTGTTTTTTTCCATTTGTTTTGTTCAATTGACGCTTTCAAGTTTATTTATCATATCGTGATTTATTTTCCTTTGTGTGTTATGTCAAACGATAACATACGCATTAGTGTTTTTTTTTTGTTGTTATTGCAATAACATAAATGAGATTAAATTGCATTGAATAAAATTTTAAATAAAATGAAATTAAAATGATTAGAGATAAGACTCTTTAATTATAAGTGACTACATTGATGACATTTTTATATATGAAGTCTAATAATTTGTGTAAGTCAAGTGTAAATAATCATATAGATGATATCAAATTGAGTTAACGAGAATATATCCTTGTTATCTGTTAATTATTGTTTAAGCCCAATAGGACTTAATCTAAGTGCTAAATAAACTTTTCTAGAACGATCACTTGTTGATTGTATTGACTTTGAAAATCAACTCTCAATTTGCTTTACTTATAGACAATTTTCAATATCTATGGTAAATATAATCATCCTTTTGGTCAAGCCTATGGTATGAACTGAGGATGCGTGAAAACATTTACATCAGTAGCTAGCTGTGATTAAACCACTTAGGTGATACGTAGTGTCACCCACGTCCTAAGAAGCCGTCGGATATCTCTATCCTTTAGTCACTCCTAGTTGCAACTTCAAGAGCTTGGAGTAGGCTGCCACCCCCACTCCTTGCTGAAGAGTCGGAGACTTTCCAACTCCTGGTCCAGGAAAGTGGAAGTTGCCCAGTTAGCTCATCCTAATCTTTAGGAGACTTAATTTCGTTCTACCCGCAGTGACACATGAGTTTCTATTAAAACATATTAATCTGCCCCTGAGGGGAGCATAAACTGAAGATGGATATCGTCTTGTATACTGGCTGCAAGATGCATTAACCCCGGCTCGTCGAATAAATCTGAGTACTGAAAAAAATACTGTCGCTATAAACTAAAGAATGTAAAAACAGTCAATACTTTCTGGAATTATACGATGACAAAATAGCAAGTTTGAAGGGTTTCAGGTAACAGGTCTTAAACCTGGACGTTCCACGATTATTTTTCATGATTCGGATGTATGAAATGATACTGGACTCTCTGCTGGCAATGAACTTTCTACAGTGGCAACTCAAGAAAACTCAAGCAAACAACTCAACTCAACTTAACTCAAGAAAACAGTGTCAAATTATACAAAACTTGGTTTAATCTCATCACCAAATGATCAGTCACGGGCTCTATTCGTATTATTCATGAAAAACCAACTGGTGCAGGACTTAATGCCGTTTGCTTCGCTTGCCGATTGGAAACTAATTTACTACTTTATCGTAAAATTGTATTCATAAATGAAGCTGATTATCATCTTAAAGGACTTGTTAATAAACAAATCTGCAATATAAGAAGTAAATCAAAAGACTCCACTACACTCAGAAAAATGTAGCATTTGGATCCTTAACATACCATGATCAATGATATTTTGACTGCAAATACGAATGCCATTATGTGCTTTCTTCTTTCGCCGATCAAACACCAAATTAATTGTAAAATGACTATATTCCGCAAAGGAAGCTGATTTTCATTTTAACGGCAAGTTCGTTAAAGAAATCTACAATAGTCTCTACTACATTCAGAAAAATGCAAGCTGGTCAGACAGCGGGAACTTGCGTTATGATGGTCAATTGAGCGCGATGATTAATGATATTTTTATCTTTATATATTTATGCCAAATGTAGTTTCAATGTCACCCCCCGGAGGCACATATATGGTCTTTATGGAGAGCTACTATGTAGACCTGTGCAAAACGAAGCCCAGTTCCCTGAAGTCAGCAGGGGTACAACTGGAAACTCCACTTTATTTCCACGGGAATCAGTGACCCGCAGAGTTCCGTTATTTGTCTCTCTAGACACTTAACTGTTCTTTGACTGATTATTGAGGTTGGCCCTATATGGGGGTATCGTGGTGGTTGTGGTTTCGCGGCCCTATAACAGTCTATGGTTCTATGGTGGCCGGGTTCAATTCACCTTTAATAACACTTACCTGGTAAAATGTTCCCAGATCCAGTGAGCATGCTAAACATATGTTCTGGACAGGAGTTGGAAAGTTTCCAACTCTAAAACAAGGAGTGATGATTTGCAACCCTGCTCTGGAATCATTAAAGTTGCAACTAGGAAAGACCTGTTGCATAGAATTATAGCTTCGGCTTCCTAGGACGAGCATGACGTCCCAAATTATGCAGTGGTTTAACCACCATCTGATTAAGACTACATAGTCAGGCGCAGATGTAAATCTAATCACACAGTTGTAGTTTCAATGTAGTTTCCTACCACCGGCCCGTTGATATGTCTTAATGGAATCTCACATTAAGACATGTGTCACCGAGGGTAAAAGGGAGAGCAGTCCCCTAAAGGCTAGCAGGAGCCAACTGTACACTTCCACGTTATTTCCGCGGGAATCAGTAAGCCCCAGAGTTCAGGTTTTTAGCTGTTCTCTTACTGATTAGTGACGTTGGCCCTTCAGGGAGTATCGTGGTGGTTGTGGTTTCGCAGGCCCTCATAAATGATTAAGGGGCCAGAATCATCTCATTTTTGACCAAAAAACAGGGTGAATGATTCGGATCCAGTGAGCGTGCTATATCATGTAAGGAGTGAGGCTGGCGGCCCTGCTCCGTACTACCGACATTGCCACTAGGAATGACCTGTTGGATAGTATTATGTTTCGGCTTCCTAAGGTACATATCACCCACAGTAGTTTGATTCACCATCAGGTTTTGGCTCACACGGCTACTGATGTAAATTTTATCACGTTGTAGTTAAAAGAGGATGTTGCTGCATATCATATGGCAACTGCAACTATCGATTTACTGACTTTAACTTAACTTTATTTTGACACACGCACACATCTGACAATTGGTCACCAAGATGATGTGATTTGTTATATTTTGGTGATTTCCTGTGAGATTCAAAAGAAGATATTTATTTATGTGGGTAAAAGAGGTTTAATGAATGGATTGAAGAACAACATCATTCGTGTTATTCTGGAGATATGGATTGAAATGCTCGAAAGATGTCTTAAAATTAGACGTCTAGAAAGCCTTTTGAAATTTTCATTTTTAGAAAAGAGTGCATTTTTTTAAAATCATGTGGGTGTTCTATAATCAAATCCTAAGTAAAGTCTTCAGTCTAAGATTTAGTTCTTTGCTAAGCATTATCTTGAGTTATATTTTGTTTTTATTCTAATTTATGATTCTCATTCAAGTTTTTCATAAAGAATATAATAAATCGATCAACCTTCAATCCTGAGTCTAGTCTTTTGTCTAATCTATGTTTAACCATTATGTAAGTCAGTTAAATATAGCTCAAATACTAGTCCAGTATTGCACTACAGTGTGGTCTTAGTCGAGGATATAACATTTTGTTACTCTTAATCTCAAGTTTATTTTTCAGTCTCGTAATTATATCAATCTCTCTCTTTATTTCCTTTAAATTTTAAGGTAAAAACACACACATCCTTACCAACTTCTGTTCTATGATCAAATTACAATAACAAAAAAAGAAGAAAATAAACTTTAAAAGAACAGAATTATTCTACACAAGAATATTAAGAACATGATTTTATTTTCCACATTTTATCTTCTTCAGAAGTATATTTTTTTAAAGGCTGAAGCCCAACAGAAACCATAAAGCACAACATTTATGGAACCCAAAGGAATTCATTAAATTCATACGCCTTTTGAATTTTATCAGCCTGAAAATATAACTTTCAAACGAAGATAAAATCGTATAAAAAGAAATTGCACACAAAAACAAAACACAATAAGAGAAGGATTGCATAAGTTAAAACAACAAAAAAACAATAAAGAAAAACAAAGTGTAGAAAAACTAAATTCCTTTGGGCATGTAAAAGGTTTTCAATTGAAAGACATAAAAGAACAAAAACATAAAAAACGGAGAATTTGCAATTTTTAATTGGTTACGATTTTAATAGGGAGATCTTAAGAAATATGTAGTGAAAGCACGAAAGACAATCTGGGTTTGTAAGCGAATTCGTTTTGAAAATTTTGCCATTAGTGATGTGCTCTTGAAGTCTCAATTCAAGTTTATCAAATTGAAATTTTGTTTCAAGAAAAGTTTAGTTAATTATAAGCCCTTCACAAGAAAATTCTGGCTCGAAAAACCAAGAAATATATAAACACAACAGTTATAGTTGATTTAAAAATTTATCAATAAGAGAAGAGAAGATTTTAAAAAAATTTTACTATTAATTTTCTAGACTTGAAAATTTATCTGTAACATTTTGTCGATAAGAAAATATTTCTTTAAAAATTAATCGCTAAGAAAATACTTCTGTAAACATTTATTTAAAAGAAATAATACAATTTTTTAAAAAACCAATTTAATCGATAACAAATATTTTTAAATTGTATTAGCCAATTTTTTATCAATGGCAATAATTTTTTTTATAAAATTCTGTCGATAAAACAATTTTTCTATAAAATTCTCTCGGTAACAAAAAGTTTTTTTAAAAAATTCTCTCGGTAACAAAAATTTTTTTAGAAAATTCTCTCGATAACAAAATTTTTTTTTTTAAAAAATTCTCTCAATAACAAAAGATTTTTTAAAGGAATTTTTATCGATTTGAAATTTTTATAAAGTTTCGATAAAAAAACAAATTTTTACAAAAGTTTTTTTATAAAAAAATTTTATAAAAATTGCCATAACAAAATATTGTTAATATATGATTTTATCGATTATTATATTATTTAAAAAACAATTTGATCGATGACAAATATTTTCAACTAAATTGTATCATAAGTCCACCTTTTTTTTGTAAAGCTTTATTGATAGCAATAATTTTTTATAAAATTCTTTCGATAACAAAAATTTTTTTAAAATAATTTTATCGGTATAAAATTTTTTTATAAAATTTCGATTAAAAGTTTTTTTTTTTAATTTTTTAATTATAAGAAAACTTGTATAAAAATGACCACAACAAAATTTTTGACAGCAAAAATTTATCGATTATTATAATATTTAAATAACAATTTAATCGATAACAAATATTTTCGACAAAATTGTATTTTTAGTCAAACATTTTTTTGTAAAGCTTTAGCGATAGCAACCATTTGTTTATATAAGTTCTCTCGATAATCTAAATTTTTTTATAAAATTTTATCGATATAAAATTTTTTTTATAAAATTTCGGTAATAAAAAATGTCATTAATTTTATAAAATTTTATTCATAAAAAAACTTGTTAAATAATAACTATAACAAAATTTCTTTAATCTTTTATTTTATCGAAAACAAATTAATATAATTTTATCGATAGCATACAAATTTAATAAATATTTTTTAATAAAAAAACTGTTCAATGAAATTTTTTCACTAAAATAACTATTCTCAAATAAAATTTGTATATAAAAAAATTAGTAAAAGAAATGCTATCAATAATTAAATTTTGTTTGTAAAAATTTATCGATAACATTTTTTTTTAAATTTTATTAATAACAAAAATTTTGTTATTTTCAATAAAATTTTGAAAAATATTTTGCTATAAAAATATGTTCAATAGGATTTTATGGATAAAATATTTTAATAAAACGCAATAAAGAAAAATTACATGAATAAAAAAATTTTAAACGTTATCGTCAACATTTTTTTTAGAAATTTTATCGCTGAGAGAAATAATTCGAAACTAAAATTCTTCTAAAATATTTTTTTATCGACAGTATAATTTTTTAATATAATTTCTGTTAAGATTTTTCGATAACATAAATCTTCAATATTGATTTATTCATAAATAATTTTTCAAATCTTGTGAATAAAATCTCATCAATGGTATTTTTTCATAAAATAGATATTTTTAGAAAATATCTAACGCTATCAAACATTTTTTATAGTATATTTTTTTAAAATTAATCGTTAACAAGTTTTTCGTTTAATAGAATTTTATCGATAACAAAAATTTTACGAAAACAATATTTTCAATTAAATTTTATCAATAACGAAAATATTATGTATGTTGTTGACAACAAAAATTTTCAATAAAAATTTGATAATAATTTTTCGATAAAAAAAAAGTTTAACAAAAAGTTATCGAAAAAATATTATTAATATCAATAACAAAAATTTTTTATGAAGCTTTATTAAGAAAGATATATTTTTTTTTAATTTTATCTATACAATAATTTTTTTTAATTTTTTTTTTTATTAAATTTAAACTATAAATTTCTTTTTAATTGCAATTTATCGATAACAAAAAATTTCCAATTATATTTTATCGACAGCAAAAATTTTCAATAAGATTTTATTGATAACAAAAATTTTAATTTAATCTATAAAATTATTTTTAATTGCAATTTATCGATAACGAACAATTTTCAGTTACATTTTATCGATAACAATAATTTTCAATAAAATTTTATTGATAAAAAAAATTTTAATTTAATTTATAAAATTGTTTTTGATTGCAATTTAACGATAGCAAAAATTTTTCAGTAAAATTTTATTAATAACAAAAATTGTCAATAAAATTGAATTGGTATCAAATAACTTTAGTTATATTTTGTTAAAAACAGAAATCTATTATTTTATATATTTTACTTACAATTAAATTATATGGCAAGTTTCTATAGAAATATTTAATTTGGAATATTTTTTTGGTATATTTTTATGTAAATTTATAATATTTGAAATTTTAGAGCAAAAATTTTATTATACAAATTCATTGATGTCACTGAAACTTGTTTTGTTATAAAAATAGTTTAAACAAAATGGAATATTGTTGCACTTAAAAATATCTTTTGTATTATAATTTGGTTTTGAGTGCAAGTAATTTGTGACCATGTTTTAGTCTTGTTTAACATCGCTTCCATACAAACAAAAAAAAAAGAAAAAAATATGCAACCAAAAATAAATTACTGTGCAACAAAGTTAGATCAGTGTCACCCAAACTAGAGTTTCAACCACGTTTTGTTAATAGAAATCCCTTGTGTGTGTTTCCTAGTAAAAGTATATAAAACTTCCTGATAATTTATTTTTCTTTTCTTTATTTTTTAAAATTTATTTTATCGGTTTAAAATCAAGCTTTAGTATTTTTAGTAACTTATTTATAACATTCAATTTGGTATAGCCTAGCTTTAGGCTTGAAAAACCAAAAAACATTAAGAGAAGGCCACAACAAGTTGTGCTCTTATAAAACACTATTTGTACAACTTTTTATGACACATCTATTAAAACCTGTATCCTTTTCTTTGTTGTTTCTTTTTCGTCATAAACAATATCAATTTCTTTTTCATTCTACATGATATTTTATGTTACTCTCGAAAAGTTGTCACTTTAACCATTTGTTGAGTATACTTATATAAAGCATACTTATAGGCATTCTCAAATTTAATTGTTGAAACATGTTTTGGTTTAGCAATAAAGAATATTGTAGAAAAGCTAAAGCATGTTTATTAGGGTCATTATAGGATATTTAACAAATGGACAAAAAAAGAAGAAGAGGAAAAGAAAAAAATTAAATAAAATAGAAAAAACGTAAATAAATAGAAGTAAATATTTTTGTATTTAAAGCTTTAAAACAAACTATATAAAAATAAAATCATTAAAAAAAAGAAAACGCCGTTGTGTATTAAATTCGTAGAAAAAATTATTTTAATAAAAATATTTATTTCTTTACAAGATTTCTACTCTGGAATGTAAAAACTCTGGAATTTTTTTTTCATGTAAAATTAATTCAAAAACCTGCAAAACACTCTTATTCTCTAAGGAAAAAATTAGGGAAAAAAAATAAAATATTGAATAAATAAATGTTTTATAAGCGGTATCCAAAAAACACGCAAGATTTTAATTATACGCCATTTGTGCGGTAAAGTGTTGCCAGCCAAAATAAAAAAAATACAGCGTGACAGCTGTGGCAATTCAGGGTTATTAAAAATGGAGCGTTATGTAGTAGAACAACGCATTTTTATTGTTGAATAATATTTCTTAAATAATAAAAGTCGCAACAACACACTTCGTAATTTTCGTACAAAATATGGACGGAATAATGATTTAACTTCATCAACTATAAATAGACTTATTAAAAAATTTAGAGAGACTGGAGCAATTAGTGATTTTAAGGAGTTTAGCCATCCTTCAACAAGTTATTCAACAAAAAGCAAGGAAGTAGTTCAAGAGAGTGCTGTTAAGAAGTGGACATTTAGAGAAGCTCTCTTCAGCGTATTCTCACGAAAGATTTGCATCTTCATGCTTCCAAAGTTCAATTGACTCACGAACTGAAGCCTGCAGACTACACACAGCGAAGAAATATCGTTGAATAGACTATGAAACAATGACAAGTGGATGCTGATGGATGCCTCAGTGATAAGGCTCATTTTCATTTCAATGGCTTTGTTAATCGACAAAATTGTCGCATTTAGGGTTCAGAGTTTTGACAAGTGACTGTTGAGAAACAAATTCATCTACAACGTGTCACTGTTTGGTGTGGATTTTGTCTTGGAGGCATCATTGGATTATTCTTCTTGGAAAATACTGCTGTTTAGTTAATAACAGTTAGTGATGCTCTATATCGCGATATGATAATCCAGTTTTTTTTAACCAAAATTGCAAGATATGGATGTGGACGTCATGTAGTTTTAATTAGACGGTGAAACACGCCATAAAGCCCGAGAAACAATTTAATTACTACGTAAGTCATTTCCTGATCATATAATTTCCCCTTTTGGTAATCAGAATTGTCCTTCTAAATCATGCGAGTAAACGCCGTTAGATTTTTTGTGGGGTTTTTTGAAGTCTAAGGTTTATGTCAACAAGCCTATAACCACTCACTCATTGAAAGAGGAAATTGGGCGCTGTATCAATGAAATTTAGCCACATTTATCCAAAACAATCATAAAAAATGTCAACAAAAGAGTGCGTATATGCCAGCAAAGTCATGGAGGTCGTTTAGCCGATATGCTATTCCATACAAAACCCTATACTCTATTGTAATAAATCAATAAAAAATTTACAATTTTTAATTATAAATCTGTGTTTTCTATCAAAATTACTTCTTGCCTGAATTTTGGGACACCCTTTATTGGATATACAAGTTGATAATGTCGAATTAGGCAACATATCTCACAACTATCATACAACATTTTATAATAAAACGTTTAAAATAACAAAATTGGCGGGTAAATTGATTTTTGTTAAATTAATAAAAAAACAAAATTGGCGGGTATATTGCTTGTACATGTTTATGTTGTAGCATTTTATCTATCGTTTTTACATTTTATTAAGTATCTTTGATAAAAACAACTGTAGACTCTTCAGAAATAACCTATGGATGGAAATATATTTCTATTTATCGATCTTATATAGCTGTAAGCCGGCCAAATCAATGCGTAGCTGGATATACCTGATGCCGAGGTAATGCTCTGTATTTGATGAGATCAGAAGGATGTATTGTATTGTGAGCTGTTAAAAACGGGTAAAACGATCACGATCAGGCACCAGGCGATAATTTTTCAACATTACAATGCTCGGCTATGTGATGTGAGACAAGTCAAGCCTTTAGCTCTGATATTGCCTCTTCTGACTACAATTTGCTACGATCAATGCCTAACGATCTTACTGGAATACACTTCACTCACGAACAAAGTATCAGGATTTGGTTTGATTCATTCTTTATCTCAAAACCGAAGCAGTTCTTTAAGCGCGGAATCGATGTGCAACCAGAAAGATTGACAATATCTTGAATAATCTATTAAGACATCTTTGCACGCTTTAATTATTTTCGCCAGTACTAATTAGACATAGAACCAAGAAATTTGTAGTGCCAAGAAGGACACCTGGTAGGAGATGGACAAATGAATGATTAAAGTAATTGAACGTTATAAAACATTTTACAATATGTAATTTTATCATGGGTTCATTTTTAAATTTTCCTCAATTGGCTTTTAGTTTTGAGAAATGATATTTTCATTTGTGGCCTTCATCTTTTATTTCCATTATTTTTATGCTTTCGAAAATGTAATTTAAAAAAATTTTGGTAAGTCGTAGTAACGTTTGTGGGTGCTGGTTTCTACTTCTACTGTAGTATTAAGAAATGAATGATATAATAACCACATACATAATTTACATTTAACAGAATGTTATGAGATCTTTGTTTCTGCATTTTTATGAATATTTTGTGATTTTTCTTTCATAGATTTGTGGAAGCTGCTGTAATATAAATTATGAAAATGCAAGAGGCTTCACGTAACGACTCTGAAGATGAGTACATATTTCATATGTATAAATTATTATTTTTAACTGCAGGCTGTAGCTTAAAGAGAAGATTTAAGATATTCATCATGAAATTAAAACAAGGAAAAAAAATTTGAAGATATAAAATAAAGTATACTTTAAGGCAAATATCAATGCGCAAACTAAAAATTATGAATTTTAGAAAAACCTTGTAATATTGTTCGTTTTCTCTTTCTATTAATCCTTAAATAATATTTTTATATTATTTTTGTTATAACTTTGCCTTATATGAAATCCATTTTTATTGCACATTTTTAGGCTGACTGCCAAAAATAAACAATTGAAAGGAACAGTTAATTGCAGACATTTGAAGGCATTAATAAAATAGCAATGGCAAGGTTAACCATGGATAAATTTATAAAAAAGTATAGAGGAAATATATTTATTTTTATTATTAAAAATACGAATTTTATTTAAATAATAAATAAAAATATAATAAATAATGTAAAATAATAAATAAAATTCTTGTTTTATATTATATATTCAATTGCTAAAAACAAAAAAATCTAAAGCAAGTTAAAGTTTATTATGTAAATATTTTTTTTAAAACAAAATTTTTTTATCGTTTAAAATAAAAATGTATTTCAAATTAATAAATAGTAAAAAAAAATTTTTAAGTACAAGGACTTGTTACAAAAATTGAAAAAAATATTTTTTTAAGTGTTGATTAAGTTAAAAGAATTTTTTCCATTTCCAAAAGATGCCTCCCAGTGGTGCGACGAAATATAAAAATAATATTTAAAAAATATTAAAAAGTTTTATTAATTAGAATTATTATTAAATAATTTTTTTCAATTTTTCAATGTGGAACTCTAAATTAAAAATAAAGGACTTTAAAAATAATTTTATTTGCGGAATTTCCTTCATTTTAAAATGTTTTCCAAATTAATAAAAGTCTAGCATACTTACAGGCATTCATCTTTATGGAGTATTATAGAACTTAGAGTTATCAACACATTTTTATAAGCCAGCCATTTTGTCAGCTGTCATTTGATTTAGGTTTAGTATGATTTCGCATTTTAATATGAATAAAACGCTTGAACGCGTTCAAGCTGTCCAAATTTATTTTGAAAATCATGGTTTCATTCGAAAAAAATATCAAGCACAAAATCAATTTTCCGATAAACCTAACAAATCATTCCTCGATGTAGTTCAGTCGATTAACTATTAAACGTTTTGGCACCTCGTTTACACCAAATGATAATAACCATTCACAGAGACGTGTTACAGTATTTATAGCAGAAGTCACTGGTAAAGTAGAGGAAACCCCCAAACATTTCATCCGCCCTCGTGCACAGAAATTGGATATATGCCCATCAAATGAAGAATGGTAGATTTCGCGGAAATATATTACTTTGCTTTGCTTAAAAATTCAACTCATGCAAGAAATGAAGCCCCACGATTACCTAGTAAGGCGGAAATAATGGTGAATGGGCCAAGATTTTCGTTGATGGAATGGAAACAAGATTGTCGTTGATCCCAATTTTTATAAGCGAATTTTTGTTTAGCGATAAATCTCACTTCTATTTGAATGAATGCAGGAATAGCCAACATTGCTATATTTGGAGTGATTAAAATCCTCAGGTGTACGTTATTTTAAAATATCGTGAGTTACGTATGTTCGATTTTCGCATTTTTTTTCTGTTATGTCGGTACACATGTCTGTTATATATGTTGACAATATCAGCCATTTAGGATTGTCAGTTAGTTTTTGCTCTTCGATCAAAGAAATCGTATTAGGTGCCACTGTAGGCTGCTAGTAGTTATTGTACTAGCTTATTAGACTTGGAGGTTGTGGGTTCGATTCCCAACAAAGACCTAGACTGTTTTTTTTCACTAAAAAAAATAAAAATTGACTGTTGGTGGGTCTGTTTAGTAATGAAGGCATAGTCACTCGTCACTGTGCTGCCTTATACGAGAGTTAATTTCCGAAACTATCCTTCTACTTTCACCATCTGTCTCATCTCGCCTCTATCCCTTTCCTAAAAGAATGTAGCACGGTACATGACTAAATAGGCATTGTTGCCTGAAGGTTTGTGTAAAAAAAGAAATTAAATGTGCAAGGACATTTTAAATGTTGACTGTGACGTTTGGCGAGTCTACTACCAGCAGAACGCAAGTTCAATTGTGGTATAACCGATTTAAGGTAGACCGAAAAGAAGTCAATGAGAATGGTTGTCCTTATTGCCCGAGCACGTCAACAACCTTGTGACGCCAAAAGTCCCAGGGTCGTTTTTGGCACGACAAACCTACATATTATTGCTGTATTGAATTTCCAACGTTTATTTAAATAATATTTCCTCCAGTGTATCTGAATTCCTATTTTGTTATATGAATTTATCAATCTTGCTGATTTTAGGAAAATAATGTCTATATTTTTTTTAATTAAGTTAATATTAAGTTAATGAATTATGTTTAGTTTAAGTAATTTTAATTTATAATTTTGTATTTAACGGCAGCTCGTTTGGCAACGCCATCTGGAAGTATGGTTGGTGGTGAATACAGCCATCGGCTATGGTATACATAGACTGCCATTATGGTGTATGTGTGTTTGTGTATAGCTGTGTGTTGGCAGCATAAGTATAGAAGGGCAAACACCATGAATAAAATGTCAATTGATGTGCAGCCGGCGGCGGGACAACAGGTAATATTTTATCATATATTAGACTGTTAGGTAAGACAGTCAGGTTATAAAAAAAGCAGAGGTTTTGACCCAGCCGAGTTTATACCCTGAGATACGAACTGTGGTTCGGTCACAAACGAAGCCGAGGTTTTGACCCAGTGGAGTTTGTGTCTACCGTCACCATAGTCGGTGACCAGAGCATTGGACAGTTGAGCGGAGGTTTTGACCCAGCCCAACCTACAGTGTTTTGGTTATTTCCCTTGGACACACGGCATATTGAACTGTAGCTCGGTCACAAACGAAGCCGAGGTTTTGACCCAGCGAAGTTTGTGTCTACCGTCACCATAGCGGGTGACCAGAGCATTGGACAGTTGAGTGGAGGTTTTGACCCAGCCCAGCCTACAGTGTTTTTGGTTATTTCCCTTGGTCACACGGCCAATTCACCGAACTGTGCTCCAAACGAAACGCCACTGACCGGTATATTTCGGACCCAGACTACGGACTCTGCCGCACTCATACACCCACACCAGTGTAAAGTAGACGAAGCCGACAACGAGCTGCCATCAAGACGAGAAGTGTTGGCAAAATAAAAACTAAACCTGAGCAACCGCGGGTTTTATTTTATTTTGTCCCCACGACACAACACGACCCTGGACGCCGCTGAGTATACCCCAGCAGCCAGGTAAAGCGTGTCGTTACAACCTATAAAAGCATTGAAGCAGTGAAGAAAATAATTTTGGATAATCGTCAAATCACTATTAGATAGGCTGCTGATGATGTTGGCGTATCGTTCGACTCATGCCAAGCAAATTTTAAGGCTGTTTTAGGCCTGAAACTTACGGCAGCGAAGATACTTTCAAAATTGCTCAATTTTGAGCAAAAACAGCTTTGCATGGACATCGCTCAGGAGCTGTTGAATGTCGTCAACGATGATCCAGATTTACTCAAAAAGTTCATAACTGGTGACGAATCATGCGTGTATGGCTATCACATTAATTGTAAAACCCAATCATTCCAATGGAAGCGTCCAGAAGAGCCAAGACCGAAAAAGCACGTCAAGTTTGGTCAAATGTGAAGATTTTGCTCACTGTGTTCTTCGATTGCAATGGCATGGTGCATCATGAATTTTTCCAACAAGGTCTTACGGTCAATAAGGAATACTATTTAGGAGCTATGCGCCGTTTGGCCGAAGCAATTCCTCAGAAACGTACAGAATTGTAGAAAAGCCAATCATGAATCTTGCACCATGAATTTTTGGGTAAAAAGAAAACCGTAATCTTGCCTCAACCACCGTATTCGGTGGACTTGGTCCCCGCTGACTTTTTTCTCTTCCCAAAACTGAAGACACCGATGAAAGGAAAGCCTTTTGCTACGACTGCGAGATAAAAGAAAAAATCGAAAGAGGGGTCGTTGGCAATTCCCAAAAGCACGTATCAGACGTGTGTCGAGGATTAGAAAAAACGCTGGCTTAAGTGTATTGCATCTAAGGGGGATTACTTTAAAGGAGGCAAGAAAAAAAAATTAAAATATAACGGTTATTTTTTGATCATACCTCGTATGTTGAGACATTCTTACCCCCAGAAGAACTGACTGTTTAGTGTGCTATATGGTCTGCTGGAGTTATTGGTTCGTTCTTCCTTTATAAGGCCATTATTACTGACTTTCTCGTTTATCAGCAGCACAACCATAATGTTCAGAAGCTGTAGTTTATTTAGTGAAGGAAATGTTCGGTAAGAGCATTGTTTTACATCTTGAAGCCATAAACTGGCCTACAAGATTGTGCAATTTAACACCGCTAGACTGTGGGGATTACGATTTACATCTGTACCTGGCTTTGGAGCCTTAATCAGATGGTGGTCAAACTACTGTGAGTGAAAAGCAGCGCCACTCAAGCCCTAGGAGGCGGAAGTCTAATTCTAGCAACAGGTCCTTCCTAGTAGCAATTTCCATGATTCCAGAGCAGGGCTGCAAATCACCACTACTTGCTGAAGAGTTGGAGACTATCCAACTCCTGTCCAGAACACATGTCTAGCATGCTCACTGGATCTAGGATCATTCACCTAGGGTGTTATTAAGGGCGAGATGATCCTGGCCACCATATTAAACAACAAACCTGATATGGGGCCGCGAAACCACAACCACCATGATAATCCCATATAGAGGCCAACCTCAATAACCAGCCAGAGAACAGCTAAATGTCTAAAGAGACAATTGGGGGAACTCTGCGAGCTCACTGATTCCCGTGGAAATAACGTGGAGCTTCCAGTTGTACCCCTGCTGACTTCAGGGGACTGGACTCCCTTTTTCCTCCAGTTGCACAGATCTAGATAGTTGAGCGTTCTATAAAGACCATAAATGTGCCCCCGGGGGGAACCAGACTGTAGGGATAACTGAAGTCGCTACTCCATGCTGAAAACCTGTAACGACTGACCACTTGGAGAATGAAATTTGTTGCGTTATTATTGATATACCGCCATAAATGTTGTGGAAACTTAAATCCTGAAATTAGATTACGATTCAGGCGTGGAGGCCCTATGCCAGAAGTCATATTGATATTAAAATACCAGGCAAGAGTTAAATAAAAATTTCATGACAATTAAAATAATTCATCTTTACCTTATTATATTCACAGTTCTATACCTCTATAAAGAACACCCTTTTATAACTATTTTTGGCAGCTTATTAAACTACAAGGAAGTAACGAAATGACCTATTTTATTTGTTTATAAATTAAAAAATTTCTAAAACAACACAAGTAATAACGACAAGAACACGACAGAGTAAAATTTCAGGAACTAAGCAAACAATCAGAAAATAAAAACAAACTAAGACAGAATAATTAAAACAGCAAAATGTGATTATGTCATTATAGAGCTTCCGAGTGAATGCTAAAACCAGCTCAAGCAGACTATACAAGCTTCTTCTATAGGGCAATAAAACTGTTGAGTTGTGAACTTTGTTAAGAAGGATATTAAAGCAGCTTTTACGGATTAAACTGATAAAGACTGTATCTTGTATTTTAGATGGCCTAAATAAATTGTGTGATAATAAATTAAATGAAATGAAATTATTTCAATTTAAAAAATTCATTCTACTTTTTGTACATCTATAAAAAATACACCCTTTAGTTGTTTCATTGTTCACATATTTCTTTACTTCATTAAATTGAACTTTGCATACTTTTAGCAAACCCTTATATTTTATCATTAACAGCATACTTTTAGGGTTCAATAATATGTATAACATTATTATTATTATTATTATTATTATTTAAAAAAAGGAAAGTAGATAATTTATTGAATACTCGTACATTATGTCAGGTTCATTTAATCCAACAACCCAAGTATTAACTGTGCATTTTGTTTTTATAGTTAATAGCACATAACCCAAGTAAATAATATAGCTACTGCTGAAGGTCCTTAGCAAATCGTTTGCGAACTAATATTTCTGGTTTGAAAATTACTTTAAATGATGAACAAATTAAGTGAAAAACCATTTTGAAAATAAAGTATTTTTTTTTCTTTACACATAAATAGTTTCACGAGAACAGGATAACGATACAATAAAAATAAGGATTATTCAAGTAATTTTATGTACATGTAAGAAGTAGTAATGAGAAGTAGAAGAAGAAGCTTAATTTTGAATACAAAAGTAAAAAAAAAAGCTTTAAGGCCTTTCACTATTCACAAATATTTTGTGTGAGTCTGTATGTGTGTGTGTATATCCTTTAACAACAGCTGCCGGATATGTTTTTACATTGTAAATTTTCTAGTTTTACAAAAATGTTTCTGTTTTTTTTTTGCGAAACTATAAATCACATCAATTGAAACCGCCACAGAAATCAAGCAGACACTTGCCTAACAGCGAGAACAATATTTTTGGTTTTATGTTTAGAATTCGTCCTTTGCTTTGTTCTGTTTTATAGCGCATATTTTAGATGAAGAATAAAAAATCTAAACGACAAAAGCAAGGAAAAAAGGATATAAAATTAGGAATTTCCTGATTCCTTATAACATTTTTCTTTTGATAGTGACACAATAATTCATACATATGGCGAAATCTATGCACGTCTAAGCGTTTTTGCACGCTTTTAAATCAAACAGATTTTTCTGTCTATTCTTTCTCTTACAAAGTCTGAAGTGTTTCTGAAATATTTTTGGAAAAAATTAAATTTTTAATAAAATTTTTAGCAGAGAAAATAAAAATTTAAATGTCCCACATTAGTGTATTAAATCGTGCGGCATACTTTTAGGCTGAATTTTTATAAAAATAACAAAGTTTCCCCGTTCTGTTTTTGTCTTTACTTTTGACGGATTTTCTTTGACAGCGCTGATCTAAAGATGTATTATAAAGGACATTTCATTAATTTGGGTGTTTGCTGGGTAATCACGCCTAAATGGCCCAGTAAATTTTGATGTAATTTGGCTCTCACAAAAATAAACTTTTACTAATAAAACTAAGTTGGAATCAGTAGAGGCTTATAATGGGTAAAAACTAAATTTAAGCCTACTTTTAGGTGTTAAAAAAAATTTTATAATTAGAATTACGATGAAATCTTAAATAGACTACACTAAAGTGGTGGCACAAATCGAAAGTTTTGCAAATATATTTTATTAAAATATTTAATATTTTATTTATAACAAGACACTTTTATATATCCTTTTTATCCTTATAACAATAGAAAAAAAATTTTTGTTATTCCATTAAATCCTTAACTATGGTCGCACTGAAAGCCGAACCGCCTTCGACGAATTATATATCCTTTTTAATTTTCTACACTTTTTAATCGGCCAGATAATGCCTGACGTAAGCAGGCTCAATATCCTCGGTAATGCGGCCATAAACTGAATTTTATTACTATACATATGACGCCTATGTTGCATATGACACCCAAGTTTGGTTACCTTTATATCTAGAATTTTTGCAGGGTTTTGATGATCTTTAGGTGTTTTAAAAGCAACCTGCTTTTTACTATCGATGATATGTCCTTAAGGTTTAAATTATCAGCAGTGCCCAACTTGGTAAATAGCTTTTAAAATACCAAGATGTATGTTATTGTCTATAATACTTCTTATAAAGTGAAGTTTTTCGGATTTGAGCGCACATTGATATGTTTTGACGGAATCTCACCGCCCAGTTCCCTTCAAGGCTAGCAGGAGCCAACTGTACAATTCCACTATATTTCCACGGGAATCAGTAAAGTCCCTATTTGTCTTTTAAGCCTTTTAGCTGTTCTGTAACTGATTATTGGGGTTGGCCCTTTGGGAGTATTGTGGTGGTTGTGGTTTCGAGGCACTCGTTTGAGTTGTGTGAGTCGTTTCATTCACAATGAACACAATGAGCGGTCCAGGTCTAGTGAGCGTGATTGCGGTTGTGTTCTTAAATTTTATTAAGCTTAATGCGTTCTGAACCAGGAGTTGGACAGTCTTCAACTCTTTAGCCTGTTCGGATCTCTTGATGTTGCAACTAGGAGTGACTGGAGGATATATGTATCTGAAGAATTCCTAGGGCAAGGAACCCGCTACATTGCATCAACGGTGGTGTGATCCATCATCTAGTTATGTCCTACACAGCTGGGTACAGACATTAATCTTATCACGCATAGTCCTCACTTAATCACTGGGGAGCCCCCATTCTTGTCTATTTTCTTAGTATTTTTGTGCAAAATTTCTTCATTTTGTTTACGAAACACGTAATGCCAGCCATCGTACCCAAATCAGTTAATTTTGCTTTCATCAGTAAAAAGGATATGTAAGATGTTAAAATGTTGTACGGAAATGTCAACACAACGTGACATATAATTTTACCGTCGGTCGTGCTACAAAACTTATTCGATTAAGCATTATTCCATAAAAAACCATACGATTAAATATTATTCGATTATAAGTTATTCGATTAAAGCTTATTCGATTAAATCTTATTCAGGTAAACCTGATTCTATTACGGGTTATTCGGTTAAACCCTAATCAATTAACCTTATTGAACTTTAGTCGATTATTTCATTAAATATTTTTCGATTATACCTTATGCGATTAAAGCTTATTCGATTAAATATTATATAAATAAAGCTTGTTCAATTAAACATTACTATATGAAAGATTATTCGGTTAACCTTATTAAATGTTATTCGATTAATGTTTATTCAGTTAAACATTATTCGTTTAAACGTTATTCGATTATATGCTATACTAATAAACCTAAATCGATTCCAGATTATTCGATTAATCTTTATTGAACTAAACCTTTTTTCATTAAATATTTTTCGATTTTACCTTATTCGGTTAAAGCTTATTCGATTAAACCTTATTCGACTAAATCTTATTTAAATAAACCTTATTCTAATAAAGCTTATTCCGTTAAATCTTTTCCATGAAAGCTTATTCGGTTACACCTTAGTCAATTAAAAGTTATTAAACTTTATTCGAGTAATCTTTATTCAGTTACACCTTATTCGAATAAATGTTATTCTATTAAATCCTACACGAATTAACCTAATTCGATTGAAGCTTCTTTGATTAATATTTGTTAGACTAAACCTTATTCCATTAAAAATTTTGCGATTATACCTTATTCGATTAAAGTTTATTCGATTAAATCTTATACAATTAAAGCTTATTCGTTTAGATATTATTATATGAAAGATTGTTCGGTTAACCTTATTAAATGTTATTCGATTAATCTTTATTCAGTTGAACTTTATTCGTTTAAACGTTATTCGATTAAATCCTATACTAATAAACATAAATCGATTGCGGCTTATTTGATTAATCTTTATTGGACTTAATCTTATTTGATTAAATATTTTTCGATTATAGCTTATTCGATTAAAGCTTATTCGATTTAAGCTTATTCGATTAAATCTTATATAATTAAAGCTTATTTGATTAAATATTATTATATGAAAGAGTATTCGAAAATATTATATATTAAATTTTATTTACCTTATTAAATGTTATTCGATTAATCTTTATTTAGTTAAACCTTATTCGTTTGAACGTTATTCGATTAAATCCTATACTAATGAACCTAAATCCATTGCAACTTATTTGATTAATCTTTATTGGACTAAATCTTATTCGATTAAATATTATTCGATTATATCTTATTCGGTTAAAGCTTATTCGATTCAACGTTATTCGATTAAATCCTATATGAATAAACCTAATTAGATTGAATTTTGTTTGATTAATCTTTGTTCGACTATATCTTATTCGATTAAACACTATTCGATTATACCTTATTCAATTACTCTTATTCAATTTAATATTGTTCGATTAAATCCTATATGCATAAACGTAATTCGAATTAAGCTCGTTTGATTAGTCTTTATTCGGCTAAACCTTATTTGATTGTGTTCAATTAAACCTGATTCCATTACTTATTCGATTAATAAATAAAATAAATAAAAAAAAATGAAGTATATTAATTTGTATAAATAATTATCTTTAAATTATTTTTTTTAAATATTTTTTTTATAAATATTTTTCTATAAAAATGAAATTGGCAATTTTTTTTCTGAAAATATTAAATTATAAAATTGCCAATTTGATTTTAAATGTAAATAAACTAAAGAAAAATCTCATATTGTTTAATATTAGCTATTTTAGCCTTAAAATAGGCTTTGAAAATTTCTTACATTTTTTGTTTGTTTAATGGATTATCTTCATTATCACTAGAGTCCTTCATTTACATGAAATAGACAAATATCGTGCCGTAATTTAAGTTTAAATTTGTTAATATTTATAATAAATCAAAATATTTTCTTCAAACGCCTTAAAATATGTTAAGTTAATTTATTTTTCTTTTTATTGCAGGTAAAGCCTTAATAACTTCGCCATTTATTAAACGAAGACTGGCTTACATAATTCTCAGTAATTATTTTTATATTTCTATTGTATAAATTGCTGTAAAATACATTATTTACCGTAGCTGTGTAACTTATAGTTAACTTTTACATTAAAAAAAATCATCGTTAAAGGGTGGCGAAATAAACACACATAAATCATAAGGTATATTAAAACATTTTTGAAATAATTTATACTCGCATGTGAATATAAAAATGGAAAAATTAAATTTAAAATCACTCAAAGCAATACAAACTATGAGGGGAAAATTAACAAGGTGTATATTTCAAACATCATAATATTTTATATAAAAAATTATTTTGTTAACAGATATAACCTACGATATTATTGTTGTATACTTTAGTTAAAAGCCAATTAAAACCTTCCATTTGGAATTTATCGTTTGTGGAAGGTTGTTGCTGCATTAAAGCTGTTTCCATATATTAAGCTTTAAATCATCATTAATTATTCAACGTTTATGGGGTTAATTTTTGTTTTAAAACGAACAACTTTTTGTTGTAAATCTATAATTTTAACTTAAATAATGCGAAAATTTTCCATAATTGTTAACATAATTTTTCCCTAAAGGACGTCAAATTTAATATTAATTAGAAATATTTAAATTTTTTTTTCAAAGTGGCATCCCTTCCAAGAGCTCCTCATATATCCTTTTTTTTCAATAAATATTTAAGTTGTTTAAAATTTGAAATTGCTTTACTTTGCGGAGAAAAGAACTAAAAAAAGGATAACATTGTAATAAAAAAGTCTCAAGTTTAATATAGCTTTAAAATTTTTGATTTGAAAAAGGACAAAGACTAATATCCTTTTTATAAACAAATATATTTTTTTCTAAATTTTCTTATATTACCCCATAAAATTCTTCAAATTATTTTATATCAAGAAAGAATTTTTAAAACTTCAACAGTTTAAAAAAAAAATCCCAGAAAAAATTCAAATCCTTGTGAATTGAAAGAAATTTTTTTTCTCAGGGGACGTAAATTTTTATGCCAATTTTGAAATAAACAATTTTTTTAAGGAGTTGTATGTTTTTCAACAGCTACTCATATATCCTTTTTTATATGTTTTATTTACTTATGATTTTTGCAGCCATTCAAGATTAAATCTAATGCTGGGAAAAAAGGAATATATTTTATTTATTTTGAACTATTTTTTTCAAAAAATGTCCTTCCGCCAAATATTATAAATATATTTCATAAATTTTCATTTATTCGCTGCAAAAAGTCTAATATTATTGAAAATGTAATATACAATTTTTTCAATTCCTAGATTTTCAAGAAGTTTTCCAAAAAAAAAATTAAATCCTTGTAAATTGTTAAAAATATTTTTTCCACGGTTTTGAATGCTAATTTAAAACAGCTGATGATTTTTAAAAGGTTAAATTTGATTAAGAGCTTCTCATATATCCTTTTTTAATACGATTTATTAATTAATAATTCTTGCACTTATTTACTGTAAAATCTAATGTCGGGGAAAAGGAAAAATTTTTTCAACATTTTTTTCAAATATATTTTTAAGGAATGTGAAGGGAGTTTGATCTTTTCGTCAAATATTATGAATAAATTTTTTAAATTTGCAATTGCGAGCTATAAAAATTCTGATATTATTTAAAATGTTTGGGCTTGTTTTTAAGTCCTAGAGATTCAAGAATATTTCCGAAAAAATTAGCTCCTTGTGAATTTTTGAACAATATTTATTTTCACGGGATAAAAATTTTTAGGTAAATTTTTAACAATTAATGATTTTTAAATACTTACATGCGATTAAGAGCTTTTCGAATATCCTTTTTTAATATTTTAATAATTTATAATATTTGCATTTATTATATTCAATTAAATATCGGGGAAAAATAAGTATTTTTTTTTATTTCTTTGACATCTTATTTCCTTTTATTTCTTTTTTTTAAGAATTTAAGTAGAGTTTAATAATGTTGTTAAATGTTGTAAATATATTTTTGAATTATTATTAAGCTTTTTGAAAATTTTGGATGTAATGTAAAATGCGATTATTTTTAAATTCCTGGAGATTAAAAAAAAATTTCCAGAAAAAATTTAAATCCTTGTGATTTTTTAAAAAAATTTTTAGCTTACGGGACGTCGATTTTAATGCCAATTATAATATAATTAATGCTTTCGAAAACTTTTAAGTTTTGCAGGACTTATGCATATATCCTTTTTTTTATTTTTTTTTTATTTTTAAATTTAAAGCCCAAATTGAAGGTAATGCTGTATGTATATAGTTTTACTTTATTTTAATAGCTGTCCTTGCTTTAGAAATATTTTTTTTTTTCAAATAGTTTGTTTTGCAAATAAATCATTCGCCATTTTATTGGATGTTATTTTTAATATTTTAAATTTAGCTAGAAAACATTGCCATACATACTTGTTTTTCTAAAAATTGCTGTAAAAACTAATTCAAATTAACATTTGTTTTAAAAAGAAAAATAAGAGACAAAGATTTGAATAAATTCTTTTTTTCCTTTATTATATCGCATTTTGATTGCTCTAAATCTAATAAATACAAGCACGTATTTTGTTCTTTATTTGTGTTGTATATTTAACCAAAAATAAAATATTGCTGAAATAAATTCTGTGCTAAAATAATTTCATATACATTGTTTTAGCACAGCACGAACACACAGACACATATATGCATATATACGCAATAAGATATTGCTATAAAAATAGCATGCATTTTTCATAAAATCTTTTAAATTTCTAAACGCACGCATCACCACACGTTACAGTAAATATGCAAATCATTTATTGTTTTTTTTTTGTTTTGTATATAATAACGTAACTAAATATAAAAAAATATTCGCATATAAAATTTAAATAACAAAATTGCATTATTTGCTCGAGCGTGTAATTTGATTTGAAATGCCTGCGTTTTTTTTTTTTTTTTGATATTTTTGTTTGTTGAAAAATTTAGAAATATTTTTTCATCGCGTGGGGGGGGGGGGGGGGTAATAATAATTTAGTAGTTTGTTTCTTCTTGTGGATAGTTAAAGGTTAGGTAATACTGTGCTTGTTGTAGTGTTATACAAGTTCGTGTAGAGTTTTAGCTGTGCAGTATTTCCAATAGTCTGAGTCACAAGAGCAAACTGTTCTGATCAGTTTAAAATACATGAGGCACTAAGACCAAATGCAGAGTAAAAAATCCTTTAGTAGTTTAGCAATAATGATGATACGAAATCAAATTTCTTTAGTGTTGCATATTTTTTGTATTAAAGTCTTTTCATTTAATCTTGCCAAAAATTTAGCCTTTAGGCTTGTATAATTTACATCCTATTACACCCTGAACTGTATACTTATGTACCATTTAAAATATCTTTTGGTTACCAACACAACTTTGACCGCAATAAACTAAATTATAATGATGATGATGGTCACTTGTTGAAAAATTAAGCATGAAAGCACGTAGTTTAATTTCAACCGCATTGAATTTTGTGTATTTAAAACACAAGCATAGCACAGGATATTATTTATATTATTTCTGAAGTAAAGTAGAGAATATTTTACTAATTATACATATTAAGTGATTTATAATTGCAGAGATTAAGTGAAATTAATTTATAAGTATAATTAAATTTTGTTTATTTAAAATCCTTTAATAAGTTTTTTTTTGTGTAAGTTTGGGATTTTAATAAGTATAAAAGTTAATAAGGATTTTTTTGCCTCCAAATTGCTTTTAGTATAATAAGAAAATGAGTTGATACGGTCTTTAAAATATGGTCCATCAATAGTCACTACCTTTCGTGCCAAAAGTACTGCTCCCGTTTTGAGGTAAAGACGGAATTATTAATTTCTTATACCCTGTTCTGAGGAAATGAAGCTTATTTCAGTAAGGGAGGTCTGTATCAATTGCAAAAAATGGAAGGATAGGAGGCACAAGGTTTAGGATACAAAGCGGGTCAGCCAAAAGTTTACTGTCCACTGCTTCCCAAATAGTTTTTGACCAGTCTTGCAACATATGGCCGACCATTGTTATGATAAAAGATTATGGCCTCATGCCTAGTTTTATATCCTTGTCGTTTTTCCTTGATTATTCTCTTCAATCAAACCTGTATCTTCAGTAAAGGTCCCCTGTCAACTTCTGGGCCCGATTCCAACAGTTCATAATACAAAACACACTTCTAATTCCTTCACTTCTAAATAGAGCATTACCTTGGCGCTAAGGATATTTGGCCTTTGCGTTGATTTGACTGTATGGGCGTGATTTACATATGAGGTTTTAAGCTTGAGGCTTTAAGTAAAACTGACTTCTTTTGCAGCGCCCCCACCAGAGGTACATTAATATGTCTTAATGGAATCTCACGATTAAGACATGTATCAACTGGGAGTGAAAGGGCGCCCAGTCGCCTAAATACTACCAGCAGCCAACTGCACAACTTCCACTGTATTTCCACGGGAATCAGTAAGTCCCAGAGTTTAGCTGTTGCTGTTCTCTGACTGATTATTGAGTTTTATCCTTCAGGGAGTATAGTGGTGGTTCAGGTTTCGCAAGCCCTCATAAAATGATTAAGGTGGCAGTATCATTCACTTTTGTCCAAGAACACAGCGTGAATGATCTGGGTCCACTTAGCATGGTATGTCATGTGTTCTGCACCAGGAGTTGGAAAGTTTTCAACTCTTCACCAAGAAGTGGGCCTGGCGCTGCTCTATGAAATTCCCACTAGGAATGACCTGTTGTATAGTATTATGCTTCGGCTGCCTAGGGTGCGGGTGCATGATACATATCACCCACAGTGCTTTGTTCACCATCAGATTATGGCTCACACAGCTAGGTACTGATCTAAACCTTATCACCTTCTTTTATAGAGTCCAAATATCATTTCCAACTTGTAAAATGGCAATTCAATATTTCTCGGCTTCAGTTCGTATGGGACCTAATTCTCTTGCTTCTAAAGTAAGGAAAATGGCTTGTTGTATGACTCCCATTTTCCTATGTGACTCTTCTTGCCATTGAAAATAATCTTCTTCAAGTAAAGC
Source organism: Trichopoda pennipes (assembly GCA_030448955.1). Classification (NCBI taxonomy): domain Eukaryota; kingdom Metazoa; phylum Arthropoda; class Insecta; order Diptera; family Tachinidae; genus Trichopoda; species Trichopoda pennipes. The sequence goes on along the minus strand of JASKUP010000056.1, from coordinate 784,978 downwards.
CTCCAAGTGCTCGTCTTCAAACTTTTTGAATGGTAAGCCTCTCCTTGCTTGTGTGTTGAAATCGTCACTTTTAAATATCGCGAAATAATCGTTCAAAAGTTTTTTTGAGTTGGTGCATATTGATCCTAGGATTCCACCAACAATTGATAACTCCTAGCAGCCGGTTTCTTCACATGAAAGAAAGTTATCAGACTTCCCTGCAAAACATCCTTTTTAGCCATAAAATTTTTCGTTATTTAAGCGATTAAAAAAACTGTGTGTTTATACTAGAGTATCTATCGAATACTGGATTATAATGCTAGATCTGTGCCTTCCAAAAAACCATATTTGTTACTATTAACACAAACAATATGTGAAATCTGGATTACTAACTTGTATAACTTAAATTTGTATAACTTAAACTTGTATAACTTTAATTTGTATAACTTTAACTTGTATAACTTTGAATTGTATAACTTAAATTAATTTTAATATTTTTATTATTCACTTTAGTTTATTTCAATTTGTTTATTTTGCAATTTATGTCTTCAATTGTTTAATAACGTCACAGGATTTTCTACATCCCAACAACACAACAGGTGAAGCTGTGTCCATTGTAAGTGAAAGTTTTTTGTCTTTCGCATTTAAATTGTTCAGCTTTAAGTTTTTAGATTTTAGTCTTTAATTTTAAAGAGTGCCTTGGGCTATTTACAAATTATTTACAGCAAAAAAATTATTTTAATCTATTTTATAATCATGTTCCATATCAAGGATTCTCCCCCTATTCAATGTATTACGTGGCCCATCCACTTTTACACATTTTTTCTTTAGTCCTTTTGTAATGATTGTGTTATAATGATTTTACTTGCCAGAGATATTTGGGATTTAGACTCTTGGTATTTAGTATTTTGATTATAATTTTTGTTCTCTTAAATAAAATTGAATTAAATTGTAAATGTTTGCGTTAAAATTTTCTATTTTCTGTTTTAATTTCAAAATGGGGGAAGTTGCCTTTAGAAAATCTTTAGTTATAAAAATATTTATTTCCAAATTTTTTTGAGAATATTGAAATTCTTTTAAGGCGGTTGCTTTAGTCATCATGTTTATTTTTAAAATTAATAATTTCAGTTTGTTTAAAAGGATTTTTAAAAATTTTTAATGACACTGTGTTACAAAAGTGAAAAAATAAATATCCAGGGGTTCAGGGTCATGCAATAATTTCACTACTTTTACTAACAAAACAAAATTGTGATCTGGTAAAACTAGAGCCACTAATAATATACTATAATACAGTATAAGAACACCAATAAAACATAATTGCTACATGACATTCCCTACGTGTAGCACTGTGTATTTAATATTAATTATATGCATTGCATGACCAATTTGTTAAATTTAATTTTTAAAAATTTTAAATAATATTTACCTTAAATTTAAAAGGATTAAAGTGATATTGCCTCAAAATCGATTGATAGGCTAAGTACACTACCCTACTAGCCTACCGGGCAGCTTTCATTTCTAGAAGGCCCATGATTTTATCGGAAATTAACTGTCGTGTAAGACAGCACAGTGACCAGTGACTATATGCCTTTATCACTGAGCAGCCCCAATGAAAGTCAATTTATATTTTTTGTAGTGAAAACAGCCAAGGTCTTTGTTGGAAATCGAACCCACAACACCCAGACTGATAGGTCCAATACCTGCTAGCCTACGGGGGCACCTAATATTAATACTGTCGTGTCTGTTCAGAAAAATTTTTTGCTCTTTTTTGTCTCCTTGCAAAATCTACCATCTAATAATAATAGAATTGATTTAATTCAACTTTCGCCACATAAAAAGTCGTAGAATAATATTGATTGTTAGTTTCGTTTTTAATTTAACTAATGGAAATGTGTCCTGTCCATTTTTAATAAGTAACTAGCAAACCCGGCGAACGCCTTTTCGCCATCAGGTGGCTTCGTTTATTGTAACATTTCGTAATTTACTGCATCATCGGGATTTCTTATGGAATCAACGGATTTGTATGTCACCAAATCGCCATCGATTTTTGATTGAATGGTGAGAGTCAGTGCATGTACAACATCATTATTCTTTGCAGCGAGAATTGCTCGTTTACTTAACGAAGCAATAATAATTCTCTGATAATTTTCACTAATGTTTGGGGAAACATTTTTAATAAGAGCTAATTGAGAGTCTACAAGTCGGCAAAAGTCGTTGGTAAGAGTAATTAATACAGCTGTCGCATCAACTGGGACTTTTCCATTTCCAACAGCTAACAATTGTTTGGAAAATTGTGCAGCACTTTGATCATTTTGAAGTTGAACTTTCATATTAGTGATTAGCGATAATGTTTTTACGTTATTCCACAAAGGTGATGCCTTCAGGCGAACATTCAATTCATCTGCAGGCGTTGCATGGGGAATTACTGGCAACGTCTGTCTGATATCGCCTGCTAATAATATTATCAAGGCGCCAAAGATGTTGTTATTGCGCCGAAGATCCTTCAGTGTGAAGTTAAGTGCTTCCAGTGATTTCTTATATGCCATTGTACACTCATCCCAAACAATGAGCTTGCATTGCATCAACAATTTTCCCATTGCACTGGATCGGGAAATATTTTATGTTGGAGTATCAATTGTGTTTAAATTGAGTGGCAACTTAAGCGCCGAATGTGCAGTACGACCGCCATCTAGAAGAGTTGCCGCAATTCCAAATGATGCTTACAGCAAAGCTTTGTCACATCTTGATCGAATAGTGGCCAAAATCAATAAAATGACAAATGTTTTTCCTGTTTCGCCAGTTGCGTCCAGGAAGAATAGACCACCAGTATTATTGTCCACCGCTTGCAGAAATGTTTCGTATACTTGTGTTTGCTGTTCATTTAGCAACGGCATATTATTTCGAACGAATTCCTGCAATGTATCAACATTGTATTGCAGCTCTCGATTTAATTCTTGGTTGAAGACATCGTGCATCGATAAATTTGGCGCAATCAATCCTACTTCAATCAGTAGCTTGTTTGCAATAGTCAAGCATTGATCCTCAATCAGAATCAACTCTTCTTTATATATTTCATTGGTATTTGCATGTCGGGATTATTCGTTCGAATGCCCAAGCGATGCAAGATATCTTCACATATGTCGTGTTTGCATTTGTTCCATAACTAAATTGGTTGTGAAGGGAAACATGTGGTGATGATAATAGCGAACTGGGTTCGTATGTGGTACGCATTTGATGAAACAACTGAATCCGCTAGTATTAAATCTCAATGAGAATCGTTCTTCAGCAAACCCAATAGTTGACATGCTTCTCGATACGTTTGGCATTGGTGGCCATTCACAGTTTTCAAATGCGCAAATGATTTTGGTCCACATACATTTACCAACAGCAGTCGCAAATAAAAACATTCATCCTTTCTAGGATGAACAGTATACATGCGACCTAGCGCACGGCGTCATCTACTTAAAATGAAACGCACTTATTTTCGAGAGGGATACTCACATACTACGTACTGGTGCCGTTGTAGTACATGCTATGTATCAGAGATGGCGCTGTATGTGAAAAATGATTTTCCCTGTTTTCCTGAATTTTCCTTGCTATAAACCTCACGGAGCCCGCGACCTTTCCAATCGGTTCGTGCGTTCTGAAGTTATAGCGTCAGGAAGGAGAAGCCGACTTATTTTTATATAGTTATATAGATATCGGTTTGAATATTCCATGACGTTCTAAAGGTAATTTTATCTCGCTGTCCATACAAGTTTATAGAGCAGCTATTTTAACTGGGATTTATTATTAAAGATTTTTTTTTCGATTTAATCAATATTATATTTATTGATTATTATCAGAACCTACATACTGTGAATAATTTTCTGTGCGCTATCCTTCCCCTTTCCTTCAGTGAACACCATAATTTTAATGTTCCTATCTTTTAAAACAGTATAATTGCGGTATTAGAATTTCCGACTTAAAAATGTAAGCCAACAAGCAACTAACCACAAGCACAAGCACAAGTAGAAGTAGAAGTTAAAAAAAAAATAATAATAAAGAAAAATTAAACTCTTAACAATTGCGTTAAGTTGCTTTCATGGCTAAATCTGACAAAAGAACAACTGGAAAAAGGCACAATGGCTATTTGCCTTCATATCGTATGGTGGTCAAGTTTTACATTAATGCTGGCTCTTTTTTTATATTTGTTTTGTTGTTGTTGTTCATACTTTCTCAATGAGTTGTGTGGAGGGGGGTGGTGAAAAAAAAAATAAAGTAAAGTAACGTTTTATTAAGAGGGTATTATGCTGTTAAAGATAGTTGCAAAGTGAGTGTGTGCTTATGGTTAAGTACCGGCGCTGTGATAAGTTGTTGGGGGTGTGTTTGTTGAAGATAACAATGAGTAGATAAAAATGACTGCAAATAAGTAAATGCGTGGGAGTTTTTGTCTATATTTTTGGGCAACGTTAGGTTACAGTAACAGTTAAATTTTACTGCTATTAAAATTATTATTATGGTAGATATTTGATTCAAAATATGTTGTTTCTTTTAAAAAAAGAGAAAAATAATTTTAATATACTCTGGAATCCTATTTGAAATGATATATTGATTTCATTATTATTTTACAAAATTTACAACCTTCTCAAGGATTAAAAAAAATATAAAACACTTCTTATAAGCATAAAGCAAATACCGCAGCTAAAGACTGTAGCCAAAAATAAAGGCAAAAACATTTTGAAGTAAAACCCTCATGGTTACCACTTAAGATAACCAAACCATCTTGGTTATCACTTAAGGTAAGATGGTTTGCTGTGGTAAAGTGAAAGAAAATTAGGCCGGGCTCAGCCAATAGGTCAAAGACAACTCACACTCCTTCATATTTGTAAATAAAAGTGTACTGTCACCAGCTTTTTTTCTAGAGAAATACAAATAATGATTTTATTTTTGGGGTAAAATTTACTGAGGAGCTATATGAGCCGTAGTGAAATGGCCATAAGGATATGCTTTTTGCGGCAGTAATATTTGAATAATAAATATTTTTTTAAATAATAAATATTTTATGAGAATATCATAAAATATTTATTTTTAAAAGGAATTTGGCACAAATTAATTTAAATTTTAAAAATAATTTCTTTTTTTTCGATTGATATTTTTATAAAAAAATTTTAAAAATTAAAACAATATTTTAATTTTGTTTTATTTGCATCGAATTAAACTAAAATCTGACCAAAAAAGGCTATCAAGCAATCACACTTTATGAATCCATTGCCTGCTCAACAATCACTCACTCAATCACTCAAACGCAGGAAATTTGCTTGTTGGCGATTCCACTAATGCAAAGTTTGGCCTCATTGTTAAGGATATATTTGTTTGTAAAGTCATGCTTCACTGCTGCAGGTTCAACCCACTATTCGGTGTGTTGACGATGCTAAAAATAGTCAGTAGGCTTCAGCTCTTAAGTCAATTGAACCTTGTAAGCGTATAAATTCAAATCAGTTATTGAAATATACCCAGATAACAATATAAAAGGTGCCTCTGCAAGCTAGTAGGTAGTATTTTTCGTGATATAATTTACATCTACGCCTGGCAGTGAGCCTTAATCAGATGGTGGTTATACCACTGTGAGTGAAAAGCAGCGCCATTCAGGCCCTAGGAGGCCGAAGTGTAATTCTAGTAACTATTCCGATGATTCCAGAGCAGGGCTGCAAACCATCACTCTTTTCTGAAGAGCTGGAGACTATCCAACTCCTGTCCAGAATACATGTCTAGCATGCTCACTAGATCTAGGATCATTTTACCAGGTAGGTGTTATTAAAAGTGAAATGATCCTGGCCACCATATAAAACTGACCAGTTATCGGGCCGCGAAACCACAACCACCACGATACTCCAAAAAGAGCCAACCTCAACAATCAGCCAGAGAACAGCTAAATACCAAAGACAAATAGTGGAACTCTGCAAGCTCACTGATTCCCGTAGATATAACGTGGAGCTTCCAGTTGTATCCCTTCGGACTTCAGGCGACTGGGCTCCCTTATACCCCCAGTTGCGCAGGTCTAGATAGTCGAAGTTCTATTAAGACCGATAAATATGCCCTCGGGGGGGGGGGGGGAGCTAGTAGGTAGAATACTAGCTTATAAGACTGCAGGTTGTGGGTTCGATTTCCAACAAAGACCTTGGTTTTTTTCACTACAAAAATAAAAATTGACTGTCGCTGGGGCTGAAGGCATGCTCACTGGTCACTGTTCTTCTACGACAGTTAATTTCCGTAACTCTCCTACTTTCACCACCTGTCTCATCTCTTCTCTATATCTTTCCTAAAAACAATGTAGTGCTATTTCTCTTAAAAAAAAAGAAAGGAGGTATTGAGGGCCAGATGGCTGGCATTCTACCTATATGGGTAGATGCAATCTTAACAACAGAACTATATAAACACGAACACTGTTTCACTAATACGAATTGAATTACAGCTGGAAAATGATGTTTGGTTATGATTTTACGTTTACGCGTTTACGTAGAGTCCTTTATTAAATGTTCTGTCCCTTCGATGCAATCATGTTTGCCGATGAGCACCTTTGTGTTTCCCTTGTCTGTTTTTGTAACCCAGATATTGTTCGATTTCAGTTTATGCTTTAGTCTCCTAATCGTAAATGAAATAGGTGGTGAAAGTAGAAGGATAGTCGGAAATTAACTGACGTATAAAAGACAGCACAGCGACAAGTGACTATGCCTTCATTGCTAAGCAGCCCCGCCTACGGTCAATTTTTATTTTTGTAGTTAAAAAACCAAGGTCTTCGTTGGGAATCGAACCCACAACCGCCATACTGACAAGCTAGTACACTACCTTCTAGCCTATAGGGGCACCTTTAACATTTGTCATCTATAGAGAAGCAACTACGATGGACACTAACATCCACGAAGTTTACGAAATTCATCTTGATTTGAACGTTTATTTTCTGTATATAATGGAGTCTATTGGTCCTGCTGTGGAGCCCTTTGACTTTTTATGCGGTAAATTTGTTTAAAGTAAAAACTGTTAAGCTAAAAAGGAGCCTTAATACAGTTTTGAAGAAATTTATAAAAAAATTATATACAATTTTATAATGATGATTTTTTGTTTAAGAAATTTATTTTTTATAATCTTTAAATAAGTTGCCACACTATTCAAAATATTGTCCATCGTTAGTCACTACTTTGTGGCATCTTTCTATTAGCATATGAATTGCGCAGAATTGCTTCGGTTTTGAGGTAAAGAATAAATATAGGCAATTTATGTAGGGCATTTTGTATTTATCGAAATAAATGGTAGTCAGAAGAAGCGAGGTCTGAGCTCTATGCGTTGAGTACAGAGTACAGTGACAGTACCAACCTAGATCATAGATTACAATAATGGCATTTATTTTGCCATTATTGTAAATGTTATACGGCCAGGTTCAATATTAAAGACCAAAAAAAAACAAAAAAAAATTTTCAAATAGTTTTTAATCGGTTTTAAAACGCAGCATTGCTATGCTGGCTGATTATGGCCTTGTATCTGGTCGAATATTATGGCAGCTTTTCGTTAATTTTTGTAATCAAATAAATCAGTAAATCAGTAAATAAATTTTTTCTATTAACAATAAATTGTTTTAAACTTAAGCGAAAGTTTTTTAATTTTTTAATTTATTGAACAAGACCTTAAGCCGAAAAAAAGAAAGAAGAAATTTTATTCTAATTAATATTTATTTTTAATATTTTTTTTATCTCAATTTTATCTTAATATTAAAAAAAAACTAAATTTACATGAAATAATTTTTTAAATTTTAATTACAATAATTTGAATCATACGCTCGAAAAATATTAAAAATATTCGTAATAAAAAAAATTTTAATTAAAATCACAATTAAATTTGCCACAATGAATGCTATTTTATAAGCAACTGTATTTTAAGTCAGCATCTGTATTTGTATATATGTATATGTATGGGTATGCATTATAGTTGTTTGTATTTCCTTTACTCTTGATGTACGAGTCTACTTTGTTTGCCTTTTGTATTCGTTTGTATTATCAAATAAGTAGAGTTTTCAATGGTATTTTGTATTTACATGTGCTTGTTGTTGTTGTTCTTGTTGTTGTTGCTGTTGTTTAATTATCACAGTAATATTTGTGTGTTTTACATGGCCTACTTACCTTAAAACTTTTGAGAGCTTTTTTTTGTAGTGCTTCAACAAGTGAATAATGGGAGATTTTTATAAAGTTGTTTCCAGTGGCCAACTAATAGAATTTAAATATTTAAATTATAAAATTTATTTTTTTCCAGACTTGTAATTAAATAATTATTGTGGTGTTAAATTAAAAATAAATAAAATATTTTTAATAGCCAAAAAGAGAATTGTTTAATTGAATACAAAACTGCCTCATTTGTTCGAAACAAAAAAACTAGAGAATGTCCTTTACTCATTTCCAAAATCCCTGAACACTAATGATAACATTGATCCTTTTCCAAACCTCTTTGCTGCTTTTAAATTTTGCTTAGCAGTTCTTGATTAATTATTGACAGCTTTTCGCTTAAAGCGGCCTTTTCTAAATGCTTTTTGCTTCTTTTTGATGTCTACTTCTGTCTGGATGAGACCATCAGGGTTATTAGGGGATTTGGTAGACTTAATAGAAAATAATGAAGCTTTTCTACTTTTCTGGGCTGTTAAATAAGAAGAAAATGACAGTAATGAATCTTTATTTTGCCATTAACAAGTCCTTAGATATTCAGAGCCTAAAGTAATCTAATCTTATTTTTCTCCATAGAAGTTGAAAAAGTTTGTAAAGAAACTGAAATTTATTCTTCTACTTTGTTGTTGTTTCTTTTAATATCTGATTAATTATGAAATCCTCTATCCTTAAGAAGTCCTTTTTAAATCCTTTTCGCTACTCTTCGACTTTTACATTTGAGTCCTTTAGTATTTATGGGAAAAAAATTATGAAGCGCTACAACAATTAGTATTACGATTCATAAATTTACGGTTTTATAGATTTATAGAGACTTCCACAATTGTGTGTTATGAACAACCTGGTCACAAGGACCATATTAGAAATCTCTATCCTTAAGTGTCTCTATTCCTAATCCTTTTAAATAGTTGAAATCTTTTACAAAAATGATTGTTTAAATCGAAATGTATTTCGAAATTTATTTCGCGGATTCATTTAGTCAACGTAATCGATCAAATATGTCCGGAAGCGAGAGAATTGTTCATAAATTAAAGCAAATCGAGTCGATGGCAAATGTGATGAGAGCTACGCATAGTCGTTCAGTTAGTTCTGTGATAAATATTTCTACTGTTTGCGACAGTGTAACAGAAGACACAACAACCTCGACTGATTATCATGCCCAACACTGAAATACCTCATGAACGTCATTATTCGCGAAATTCGAATAATGGTTTAATTTACACCAGAGCTAAAGCCTACTGACCATTTCTAGAGTTATCAATACGATAGATTGGTTTGTTAAACATATGAAAGTGAATGGTGACTTCACAAAGAAAATCATCTTTAGCAACGAAGCGCATTTTTACCTCAATGGAATCGTTAAAAAGCAAAATTGCTGCCTTTGGGCAAACGTCAAAACGTAAATGATCGTTGAAGAGCCGATGGAGTTACAAAGAGTAATTGTTTGATATGGTTTATGGGTTGCTGGCGTCATCGAGTCATAGTTTTGTGATAATGACATCTGCCAAGTAAATTATGTAAGCTGTTCGCTATAGCTAGGAAATAAAGGACTTTTTGATGCCAAAAATTGGGGATATGAGCGTGGAAAATATGTAGTTACACGAACCAAGGGCTCTTTTGCACGAGAAATTCAATGGTTGTATTAACTCACCTCGTGGCAGTGTTAGCTGGCCGCTACCATCATGTGATTTGACACAGTTAAACAATTTTATTTATATACTTAGTAAACGTTAATATATTTTAGTATGATAAAAAATTAATTTCCTAGAAAGCTTTGCAAGGGAAAACGAAATATTGAAAATATATGTGATAAATTTATTTAAAAAAGACCATTATTAAGATTAATACTTATATATTTTAGTATAATTTAATATACTTTAGTATACTTAAATATACTGTTGTATACTTTAGCGCGCTTTAATAATACTTTGTTATGTTTTAGTATACTTTAGTATACTTTAGTATACTTTAATATACTATAGTATACTTTAGTGCTTTTTATAGTTGTTTTGCTTTTTATACTTAGTATACGTTAACATTTATAATTTAATTATTATATTTTAATAAACTTGTTATTATAATTTAATATACTTTAGTATGCTTAAGTGCACTTTACACTTTAGTATATATTAGTATACTTTTGTATACCTTAATATACTATAGTATACTTTTGTGCGCTTTAATATACTTTAGTATGTGTTAGTATACTTTAGTATACTTTAATATAATATAGTATACTTTAGTATACTTTATTAAAATTTATTACACTTTCGTATACTTCAGATACTTTAGTCTTTAGTATACTTTAGTTACCATTAGTAGTACTTAGAATAGTTTTGTGTAGCATAGAATAGATTAGTATAGATTAATATAGTTTAATACAGTTGGGTATAGTTCAGCTTATAATACATATATTTTTAAGTTTATTGCTCTTAATAAAAGTTTTATTATATTGAGTTGTTTAATGCAAAATAATAACACGGTATTTTATAGTTTTTAATTAAATTAAACGATTTATATACTTCTTAAACACACAAAATAAACATGATGGCAACTTTATAAACTTTACTCAACGATAATTTAACTACAATTTATTTCTTTGCCCAGCAAGTGGTGGTTATAGAGCTACTAAAGCGGTTTTTATATATACAAGAATATTATACTTTAACATCACCCTATATTATTGATGTTATTATAATTTAGTTTAGGCGCCTTTTTTTTATTAAGAGTAGTAGCACTTCAGACAACAATGTCTATTTAGTCAAGTACCGTGCTACATTCTTTAGGAAAGCGATAGAGAAGAGATGAGCCAGGTGGTGAAAGTAGAAGAATAGTTACGGAAATTAACTGTCGGTATAAGACAGCACAGTGACCAGTGACTATGCCTTCATCACTGACCAGCCACACCGACAGTAAATTTTTATTTGTAGTGAAAAAAACCAAGGTTTTTGTTGGGAATCAAACTTACAGCTCCAAGTCTTGTAAGCTAGTACACTACCTAGTAGCCTATAGGGGCACCTTTTAACTCTGTGTTTTGTTTTTATTCCGTGTTAGTTTTTTTCGTTTTCTGATGTTTAGCTTATGTCATAGAATTTCTTATAGGCGTTTTTGTTGTTGTCTTGAGTGTATAAGATTTCTTAGAAAAATGCACAGTGAGTCGTTTTGTTTACTTTTTTTTAATAATAATTATTTTCTTTTTAAACTTAACAAATCATTTTCGTAACAATAATATATTGTTTAGTCAACAAGCCAAGAATAATTTAAGAGTTAATGGAGGAGTTAATTCGGCTCATTAACGACACCAAGCCTCAGTTGTATCACAAAGTTCTGGACAATATAAACTATCGGGTAGAGTTAGGCAAACAAACCCAAGGCAAGCATTCGAAGGATATTTTGTATCACACATAATTGTCGTAGATGCTGCTATCATTATAAAACATATTAAAATATTATTATTAAACCTGTGTGCTCTGATTCGACCACCATATAACAAAACTAATGACAGCGTATTAATAATTTTGTTTTGTATAGAAAAAGAAAAATTAAATAGAGAGAAAATTTGACAAATAAGCAAAACATATTTTCTATTGCACTATTGTTAAATAAAAAATCTTGAGAAAATGTTTTATTTTTGTAACACAAAAAGTAAAAAAGTAAAAAACTTTGATCGTTTATAAAAAATTACTCACAGTTGTTGAAATTTGCGGTTGAACAGCAGAGAACCCAAAAAATAGCACAACACTATGAAAACACCAAAAAAAAAAAATTTAAACATCCTTCAAAACAACTGCGTGCAAAATGTAAGTCACTTAAATTGCAATACATATGTGTGAGTGTGTGGAAGTGCTTATTTTCCTTTTTAAGACAAACTACTTTCTAGCAACGATGTTTTAAATCTTATAAACTTTTAGCTGTGTTATATAGCTGCTGCATTTTGTTTTTGTTAAGATAAAAAAGCCATACAAAAGATTAATGTTTTTCAATTTGTTACCAACAAACTTTTCCAACAAAAATAAAAAAAAATATGGGTTATTTTTAATAAAAAAAAAACACAAGTAGAAATAGAAAAAAATCTATTTTGTGGTTTACACAAGGTATTGAAATCAATCATCGGTAAGGAAAAATTATTACTTACAGACAGCAAGAAATAAATGGCCTTTTGAGCCAAGCAATAATGTTAAAGTTAGTTTTAATCAAATTTTGTAATTTTTCAAACTGTTTTTTTTTATTTTGGCAATTAAAAATTATTAAAAAAAATATTTTCAAATTTTTTATAGAAGTTTTCTTTTAATACTCATTTGTCTGTTATTTGCTTATAATTAAAATAAGCTTAAAATGGGCAATTCAAGAACTTACTTAAGTCTGAGTGATATTTCTTTTTCAATTAATTTGAAAATTTTTAAATAACGTTTCACATTTTAAATCTGTGTTTTATTTAGAACAGTGAATGCTATAAAATATATATTTTTTAATAGCGACTGTATTTATAAGAATTCATTCATCTTTATGACATTAAACTGAGGAAATGTGTTAATCGAATATTCTTTTTGTCTCTTAATATTATGCTGGCTTGGGAAACATTAAGAGTTTAAAGCTTTTCTAAAAGCATTTTAATATTTGGTGAAATAGTTTTTAATTCGCTATATTTTTATCACTATTTTTTACAGCTTTTAAAAATACTCGAGTTTAATTTTTCCTCTTTTCTTTAAAAAATGTTTAATAAATTTTAATATTTTTTTTTGTTGATAAAAAATAAAAAAGAATAGAAATTTTAAAATTAGTTTTTTTAACGCAAAGTCGTTTTGTACAAAATTTTATAAAATTAATTTTTTTTAAACTCTTTTTATTTATCAAAATTATTAAATATTACAAAAAATTTGTGCCTCAGCGTCCTTATGACATTATTGAGGCGAGTTGGCAATAAAATATTCATAGATAAGCTTACAAGCATATTCATATATATATATATATATATATATATATATATATATATATATATATATATATATATATATATGCATACCGCATGCTTTGAGGACAGTTTTTCAAGCCATCGCATAGTTTGAGGACATTTGCATACTTTGAGGACAGTCCTCGAAATTTTATATGCCTTCCGCATAGTTTGAGGACATGTTACTTTGGGGACATTTTTTTAGCATTTTCCAATTGCACCGTCTATTGATTTGTTAATATATATATAATATAAATTCAATACGCGTTTCTCTATATACACCCAATAAATGCGATATAAATTGATTTTAAAAAATTTTCATTAGTTTTTGTGTTGCCATACTTATGCTAAAAAATAACGTTTTTTTTTGTCTCTTGACGCCGTTACAAATTGGCATAATAAAGACTTTGTACTAATAAATGCGCCTTTTTGCAATGTAAACTTCAATATCTTTGCAGAAACACTTCTGCAAGAAAACAGAATTGTTGATGATGTTGACTTTTTTTGCGATTACACCTAACACTCTTTTAACACATATTTGATCAGACATTGCTGTGATGGAAAAATATGTGTGTATACCAAATATTTTAATTTGGCATAATTTTCAAAAAATTTTTCTACAAATTTTGTTTAGTATCAGGGTAGGGATACGCTGTCAGGGAAATATACATACTAGTCTATAAAAATACAATATGAATTTTTTGTCTAATATACATATGTATATAAATATTGAATTGATAAAGGTGTTTAACTTCATGCCGCAAAACGTACTATTCACAATCGTGCTATTATTATTAATGAGAAATTTGTGTCAATGTTTGTGCAATAAATTCTTAAGTTAACTCTAATTGGAGTAAATTTAAAAGTGTTTAGCCGTAATAATTTCTCTATTTAGCTAATATTTTTATGGTCTGATATCTGAAAAGGTGTAAAAAGAGGATTGTGTGTGACTCTTGAATTTAATTGAAATTCATAAAAAAATTAATAATAAAATGGTTATTTTGTAAAAATCGAATAGATTTAAAAATCGAATCGATTTATACACCAGCAATAAATTTTAAAAGGTTATACACATAAGTATGTAACTATATACAGGAAACTTTTGAGGAAACAAATTTACAAATTGTTTTCCACTACATACACCTTTATTTTTTTATTTATTTTATAGAATTTTCCAAATGAAAAATCTATTCATTGTGCGACCCATGATTTTTATATAAAATTCATAGTATATAGAAATTCAAAAAAGTATTATTAAATTAATTCTGGAAGTTAACTATGGTTAACTGCAGTGCAACCAAAAAATATCATGTATTTTTAGGGGCATTTGTTTAGATATGGAAAAAGTTTGCATTCTAATCCCACACATTTAGATGTATGTATATAGTGTGCATTACATAATTCAATTTTTTCCAAACAAGTAAGTAAAAATGCAAGACATATTTGGTTGCATCAAAAAAATATCTGCCATTAACAAACAAGTTTTAAGTCGACTTGGTTTTAGAATGATTTCCTTATTCTGGTGTACCCTTCAGTAAAATTGCAGTGAATTCGGAAAAAGTACTAAAGTTTGCGATAAATGATTTACGGAATCATTAAATTGCTCCGAACATAAAAGGTTACTAATCCATTAAAAATATTATCAGACAAACGCAGAAAAATTAAAAAATATTACTACTAAATATATAATAATTATAGTTATTTGACCTTTTTAATATTTTTTAGTAGTTTTTTATTAAGCACTATGTCGTTATTTAATAAAAAAATTTAAAAAGAAAAAAACTTTGTTTTATTATTTTTTAATATTTTTTTATACATTCTTCTTTTTGTTTATCCTGATGAACTCAACCAATGGTTTGGCGAAATATTGAAAAATAATAAAAAATTAAGCTTTTTTGAAAATTTTTTTATTAAATAATGACCTAGTGATTAATAATAAACTGCTAAAAAAATATTAAATATATTTTTAGTGAGACTTCAAAATTTTTTTTCGAAGATTTTATATAAAAATTCCAATATCCGAGTTAATAAAACTTATGTGTCTATTCCGTATTCGGAATGGAATAAAAATAAAAAAATCGGTATGATATTCTGAATTTTAGATATCTCTTTACTATTTCGAAGTTGACTTTTGAGGTTTAGAAAATGCAAAAGCATATATTTTAAATAAAATATTAAACACACAAAATTCATTTAGTATATACATACTTATATTATTGAACAAGAAAATGTTGATGTAATCTAAAACTGATTATGAATAAAAAGAAATAATGAATCAATTTCCTTTATTACTCGTTATTTCCAATAACAATTGAAAGCAACTTTTAGTTATTGATTGCTTGCGATGTTAATTACTTTATATGGATAATAAACTTATATAATTAGTGTATTTAAACTAACTTTAAGACAATCAATATTTGAATGGTTAACAAGGAAATTAAACTATGTATATTCAAACAACTCTTCATTATTGATAGAACTTCGAATTTATATAGTAGATAATTACTAATTAAATTTTATTTTGTGACTTTGATTTATTCATGGCTGAAATAATATCAGTCATTTTTTTAAACTCCTAAAATCTTTGAAACAATTGGCATCTCTCAATTTTGTATCTATATTTTAAACTATATAGCATTCATAGCATTGATTTGCCTTGAAATCATCGCTTGCTTTAGGGAAACCCCATTTTTACATTGGACAATGCTGTCATCCCAATAGCAATTCATTCAGGAATTATCACTAATACACGCACACTTTTGCATTTACTTATAAGGTATTGCTACTGTGCTGCCATACTACACTTTACAAAAAAGTTATTATGTTATTATATAGTTAAAATAAAATTGCGTGATTCTCTGTGGAATCAAATTATTTTTGTAATAATGCAACACATTTTTGATGAAGCTTTTAGTTTTAGAAATTGTTGGTTTTTTTTTTTATAATAATATTGGAATAATTTGAACATATGTAATTAAATCAACATAAAAGTTTTCGAAACATACACAAAAAGTGTATGATTAAATATGTACTAATCTTTTAAACGGTCTTTTTAATTAAATTTTAACGATTTATTTTTTCGATATTTCGCTTTCCTCTGGAAAGCTTCTTCAGGAAAATTAAAATTTTAAAATTTTAATTATTAAAATTTAATTTTTCCTGAAGAAGCTCTCCATACGACCTTTTAAAAGATTAGTACATATTTAATTAAATTAAAATAGGTCGAATAAAAATAAAAATCAAAAAGTATATGTTAATGTGGTCTTGCCTGCACAATAAACCTTCCTCAAACATGCATGAAAAGGCAAAGCATACTCGATTTTTATATGTAATACTCTTCGCCAACAGGAAGTTTATTTAAAAGTTCAATGTATCAAAAAATATAATAACTGGACTTTTGAAATTTCGCTCAGTGGTTCATGGTATTGGTAGGCATTTACTCGTGAAATATCTTTTGAGTTTGAGCGCACAGAGTCATATATCTCGAAAACAATTTAGGGAGCGAGATTTATTATATTAAAAACAATATTTCCTGTGATCGGAAAGATTTTTCGTGTGAAAATATTTTTGGGAAAACAATTGGAATAACAAAACGTTGTTTTAAATTCTGTGAAATTCCTGATTGTGAAGGGTATATATAAGAACATGGCACTCTTAATTATTTTTCAAAATAATTTTCACTTTTAGTTAATTCTCAACTTTTGTTGACTTGGCATATTATATCAAAAAACTTTTTAAGACAGAGCGGTTAAAAATATCTTCTCATAAAAGTAAGCAAAACTAGGAAAAAAGAAGTTTGACAAAATACAAAGCAAGTTCTCAAAAATTTATATCTGATAATAAAATTTTTTGATTTATTAGATTATGGTAAGGCGAAAAAAATTATGTTCGATTGCCGAAAAGTAGAAATATATTTTTCAAAATTATGTTAAGTTTCTGATTTCCTCAATAACAACAAAGTCAATGTTATATTATACTACAATAAATGCTGAGATACCATTTTCTAACAAAACTAAAAACCTTTTTAGTTTTGTGTTTTCTACTATATTTTTATACAAGAATTTTTTCCTCTATGTTATCACCAATAACATCTTCCCCCATTAAAATTTGTCACGTTTCAAATATTACCTGTAACCAGAGTTTTATACCTATCAATATATTTGAAACATATTATATCCTTTGATTTTTTAATGTATTTTTGGAAACACTAAAAGAATCGAATTTAAAAAAATTTATTTGTATAAGTCTTAAACATGAGAAGTTAATAATAATTTTTAGTTATGCTTACAAAGTATAAAATCATTTATAACAATTAGTATATATGTATATGTTCTTGAACTTTGAAGTAACGACTACAATTTTGTTATAAAAACTTCATTAATTAAGAAAAAAAATGTTGTAGGCAAACTTAAATTTAATTATTTGAATTTGTTGTTTAAAAAATTCGAAATTTAGTGTGACAAATCTCAGCGGATATAAATTGTAAGATATCGCTTGGTTTAAGTTAAGTTTACTGTCAGAGTTCAAAAATGAAAAAATCGATTTTTAAGCAAAACATGTCAAATAAATATAAATAATTGTTGAATTTTAGAGATCAGATGAATTATGAGAATTTGTTATTTAAAATTTTTTTGCTTCAAAATCCAATAGCTAGCTACTTTTGAGCTCTGCCAGTAAACTGAGCTTATTCTTATTAGTGGCATTTTCTTTAAACTATTTTTAACGTAATATAAGTAATAATTTTTTATCAAAGAGTTTTTCATGTTATGTTCATTAATGTTTTTCTTCTGCAGATCTAACAATACACAATTTAATGCTTCTGATTTTTCTTTATATTAAAAATTAATTTGACAAGATTGTTATTTCTGCAAATAACAAAAACAGCCATTGTTGCCTATAGTGCTGTAAGTTATTGAGATTTCAAAAACATGTAATAAATTTTTATAGCAAGTTAAAAGGCTGTTATTTTTAATAGTTTTAAAAACGTAGGAACATAATCAAAAATAAATCAAAATAATAATAAATAAATTTGTACAAATAAGAATGAATCCCAATTTTCAATGTAATGTAACCATTAAAATTTATTTATTTTTTAGCTTATACACATATGTACATGTTTTATAATACGATGTAGTAAACTGTATTTGATTGTCATATGCGTGTCATTTGGTTCAGTTTAATATAAATAAAATATATCTTTACAATTAAGATGACTTTTCAAGAAGAAAAAAATTTATTTTATTTGAACAAATAAAACCACTCAATGGTAACACTGATCGTAGTAGAATCATCCCATATTTTAACCTTTGCAGACAATGCAAATCTACTATTAGTGTTTGTAACATGCTTGCAGATTTGATCTAATAGTGTTGACAACTTTTTACTTTTTTAAATACCCAAAAAACCAATTGATATTATTTACGCTAATTAATTAAACTTTTTGCGTTCACAAAATCAATTTTGTTTTTAAATTTATTAATAAAAATTAATTATATTAAGAAAAATGTAAGGTTCAAATGAAATGCGTACTTTTATAGAGTTTTACAAATGGATGTCTAAATTGTGGAACTGCAGAAATGAATATTATAAAAACAAAAACATTCACAATAATATTCGACAATATCTTTGGTTCAATGACTTCTTTATAAAATAAAGTTTTTCTATGTGTGATTGTACGCAAGTTATATAATTTGTACACAAAACCCTCACTTGATCGCAACGTGTATGGCTTACATAAGAGTTGCTGCGTCGATATTGAAATTTTGTACATATGTATAAAAGCTAATGTTTTACTTAAATCTATTACAGCATAATAAAATATTAATAAAGCCAGTTTTTTATGTATGCAAATATTTTTTATTAACAAGGAAATAATTTAGAGAATTAATGGAATATGAACTAAAATCCCATTAATATAAGGATTGGTTTTTTCTGCCATTCAGTTCCAATTATATAATTTTTTAATGTCGAAAGAAGAATGTGAATTACGACTTCTTTAAGTAATTCAAAATGTTTCCATATATGTACAAAATAAGTTAATTCTTTACCACTTACTAATTTCAGCATTAAAAAATCATTTATGTGTTCTATTGTTTTAAAAATATATTAAGTAAGTCAAATCCAAACTTAAGCAACTTTTATTTTATTGCTATCGTTATAAATGTATACGTATATCAGTGTTAGACAGTATTTAAAAATCCCTTTTTGCCCAAAACTTGAAAATTTACCTTTATTTTATCACAGCGAAAGTAATAACGTTTCACAAGTTATTTCTAATGTAAACATCAGAAACTAATAGCATTAAAGATATTTTAAAAAGTTGGTAAAAACCCATTTATAAGAACAAATTTTAGAGTAATTTGTACCGTGTATTTAAATAATGCGAAAACTACACTATGCTACTTTTTTAAAAAACATTCATTTGTTTGGTAATTTGAAAATTCAATTAGTTCAAACTTTATCTTATCATAAATCACCAATTGAATTGCTTGTTACCGGTTGAATATATCGTTTTTTTTTTCATATTCTTAGCCATCGATTTTCTTCTGCTATATTTCATTGAAATCATTGAGTTTAGAATAACGATATTTTAACTAAGCTGAGTTAGTTATAAATGATGAGACGATACAGCGTTTAGAATATTCACATTTTTCACAGAATATATTAAAAATATTATAATATTATCATTTTATTATTTTCAGTTTTATTCGACCTTTTTTTATTAAATGTGTACTAATCTTTTTTTTTTTATAAAATGGTCTTTTTAAATAAATTTTAACGATTCATTTCGATATTTCGCTTTACTGTGGAAAGCTTCTTCAGGAAATTATTTTTTATATTTAAAATTTATTTTAAAAGACCATTTTATAAAAAAAAAATTAGTACACATTTAATTATCATTTTATAGAATTAAAGTGAAAAAAGCAAAAATGTAGATACTATACATAGTAAATTGTAACCAATATTTCATAATAAAATATATTTATTATTATATATAATGATTATAGTTATTTGACCTTTTTTAATATTTTTTAGTTGTTTATTATTAAGCACTAGGTCATTATTTAATAAAAAATTTTAAAACTTTATTTTTTATTAGTTTTCAATACTTCGCTAAACCATTGATTGGCATCATCATTTTTTGTTAAATAATGACCTAGTGCTTAATAATAAACTACTAAAAAATATTAAAAAAGGTCAAATAACTATAATTATTATATATAATAATAAATATGTAAATATATATAATAAATATATAATAAAATTTCATAATCGCTATGGTTTTTTTTATAAAACACGTTGGCATTACTGAACAAATACATACAATCCTGGCTGCAAAAATTGACGGCGGCAACAAAATTTGTGAAATTTACAAAACATCTGGCAATAAATTTTTACTTCTATATTGCGTATAGTATGGGGACATGTCCTCATAATATGCGCAAGCTTGAAAAGTGTCCTCGAAATATGCGTTAAATATAAGAATTAACTTTTAACCGATTTGAAGAGGATTTAGTGAAAAAATATCGGGATATATAAATCGATTTCTATGAATTCTGCATAATTATCTCAAAAAAAGTACATAATTTTTGTGTCCCCAAACTATGCGGTATGCATATATAAAGAGTGAATTAATTTTATTTTATTTAAGTTTGAGTAAATACATAATGTATGTAAATAACATACATATGTCTATGTATTATAATTACATAAGTATAAATTTTCGAATAAGCATTTCTAAATTTAGCAATAAATATTCCTTTAAATTCTTTTTAAAAACTGAAATTCTTTCGATAGTTCTTATATATTGAGGAAGGTTGTTATACTCTAAACTACCCATGTGCTACAATCGCTGCTTTGTAGTTTCTAATCTGCATACAGTCACTCTGAGATTGATATTATTTCTTGTATTGAATGTAGTTTGATATCTAGAGAATGTTACTGTGTGGTGTCCAATGGTATGTAACGATTTGAAAATATGTATTAAAAGTTGCATTTTATAAAGGCCATGAACCGGCAGTACGGTAACAGCAATATTTTAATTTTCAAAATTTTGCTACACCATCATCAGGGGAATGCAGTAAAAAGGAATAAAAAAAAGAATAGCTTTTGCTCAGAAAATTATATTAAAAATAATAAAAAACTCTATAAATTATAATTATAATAAAAAATTTGATTTGAGAAATGTTAATAAAAATAGAATAAACTTAAGCCTAACTAATTCATTATTTTTTTTTATTATTATTAATTTATTAATTCAAAATAATTTCATTTTACAATTGATTTTTTTGGCTCAGCGCCTTGAAGGCGCAACATCTACATATATAAAAATAAGTTGCATTGAGTTAGTAATTGATGTTCTCCGGAATGAACCGATTTTGTTTCTGCAAAGTTCATATGACAGGTGACTTCAATACCAAGGTTTTTATTCATAAACGATCTCTGTTTGTGTATTGATTCATTAGTTATAGCCATTTTAGTGAACACTGCATTCATACAACTCTTACTGCATTTTTTAAATTGTGTGAAGTTGATGCTTTTGCCGGAACGTTATTGTATGCAGAAGTGCCAACGTATTTTACGGGGAGGTTTAATGGCACAAGCAAGGAAATCGTATTGATGGCCATTACATTATCCAGTCGAATTTTAAAATTCGCTTATCTGGAGTTATCTGGACTGTCGCCCAACCTCCTACAAGTGAAAGTTGGTGTACCAATTAGTCACAAAAGTCATGAAGAATGTGATTGAAGCAAAAATTTTAAAAGGAAAATATAAGGACGAGGATGTGCTAATACCATGCATTCCTATGATTCCTCCAAATTTGCCGTTTGATTTTAAACGGCTTCAGTTCCCATACGTGTTACTTTTGCAATGATCCCTGTTTCTCGCACGGTCAATTATATGTATCACGTTCACGTGTGAACCGCGAACCAAAACCCATCGATGTCGTATATGTAAAAGCATGTGAGTAGAATAAGAGGTATTATAAAAGCCCACAAAAATATTGAATTGTGAAAAAAATAAAATTATTAAAAAAAAACATAAAAAAACGAAAAAAATGGCGTTCTTTCTGATTAATTTTATTGAATGATTGAATTTTTTGACGCACACAAAACCGAACGCTGCAGAATAAAAACAAACCACAAATGACTTGCAAAGTAGTCACGGGCACGCTAGTACCTCGATAAAAAACTCGAATCTCTCATTGTTGAGCGAAACACCGATCACTGCTTAGGTCAATGTATAAGTATTAGAGTTTTACATACATGTGATGTCTGTAAAAAACAACGTTCCCACTTACTATTTTTTTAGCAAAAATTATGAAAAATCGTTAAATATCATTGACATTTTAATTTGTAGTTTTAGTTTTATTTCAATTTCTTCTAAATTTAATAAGAACCAGCCATTTATTCCTTGAAAATTGTTTGTTAATTTGTTGAAAAATAATCCGTTTTGTATGCTTTTCTTCTTCTTTCCTCTTGTTTGCTATTGGCATTTATTAAAACTTAATCGAATAAAATAAAGTAATAATAAAAATCTGTGCAAAATTTAATTAATTTAAATAAAGGAAAAATAAACTTTCTGTTGGTCTGACTGGGATGGGATACGGTAAAATTTTTTAGGTGCTGTGATAATTAAGGAAATTAAGAGAAAAATGTGTTATAATTTTTTTTTTTAATTTTTTATAATTTTTTTTTAAATTATATAATATTTATGAGAAGAAAACATAACTGAAATAACTTAAAGAATAACAACGCTTGTATTATTTACATATTTACATTATACATTACTCTATTTTCTAAAGGATAGGTCAAGTACATGTACCATTTTTAACCTGCGAACTTCATTGATATCGTTGGTTTTATAAAATTAAAAAAAATTCAATGGCTTTAAGAACTTCAAAAATGAACTCCATTAAGCGGTGAATCTTATTTTTTTTAAGGAAAATTCATGAAAACCTTTTTCAAAAATATTTAAATGCCATCAGGCTCAATTTATATTTCCTGTTGTAAAAATATACTTTTTTAAAACAAGCAGCAGCATTTCTCCTTGTGATTATTTATATTTAAAATAATTGTTGTCATTTTTCTAATGTCCTTCCTTCTGTTTGTTTTTTTCTTTATTTAACTGTTGTATTATTAATGTTTCCTTCCTTCTTCTAAAGGCAGCGTATTAAAAATCTTTAGAGAATTTAACCAAAATTGTATTCAGTTGTGGTGCTGTTGTTGTCGTTATTTTTATTTTTGTTTATTTATTATCGTTATATTATTAAGTTAATAAATCAATCATTAAAAGATTAGGACGAAAATAAAAAAGAAAAGTAGAAAAGGTGTATGAAGATGTGTGAAGGTGTTTGCTGTTTTGCTTGAAAATTTGTTTGTTGATAAAATAAAAATGTTTGAATGTTAAGGGATTTTTCCACAAAAATAAACACAAAACTTTTAAGATTAATGACTGCCTGGAGAACAGCAATTGGGTACCTTTTTTTAAGCGAAAACATTTTTGTTTATTTTTCAAAAAATTTAAAATTGCGTAGGAAATATTCCCCGAAGCTCTGACAGTTCCACTTTAATCTAAAGACTTAATTTTAATTTTATTTACAGCAAATCTAAATATTATAGTGACACATTGCCGCATTAGCCGGAGCTCAGTGTGTTATACAAAAAATACTTTAAACGCCAAAACAAGCACCCTTGAGTTTTTTACACGTTATATTGAATAAATTACTTCATCTTAAATTATTCATATTATTATTAAAATTTTAATTAATATTAATTTTATACAAAATTCAATTAAATTCTTACTTATTTAAAAAATGATATGAAAGACGATTTTTGGCCCACACTTTTCTCTTTTTCTTACTAAAATTTTTTGTTTTGCTTTCAAAATTATTCCCAGCCAAACATAAGAGGGAATGACGTGCCAACATAACTATTGTCCAATCAGTCAAACCATAGTGGCTATTGGTGGAAAGCGAGGTCCTATTGGGTGGCATAAGCACAACCAACAATAGTTGCCTTATTCCACTTGACAACAAGAACTTCGATGCTGAACCCACTATCTCGGTTCACGTTGGAGTCAGCGACGAAAAATCTGCCGAAGAGCTACGTACAATACAAAAAAAAGAAAGCAGCTTTCCAAACATGTACTTCAACTTAATTTAAAAATGTTCGCACCAATCTTCGCGATACTCCGGGTATACGGATTATTTCAGATAAGATCCTTTCTTTCTTAATTAATCTTTTATTGGAGCGTACGTATAACTGCAATATCAGACTCTTTCTAAAAACTGATCCAGACATTAAGTTGCGTATGCACAAGTTAGTGTTACGACTGTCCAATTTGATAGCCACCAATTGACTACTTGTTAAAAATTCTCTTCTACCTAAGTCGCGATCATACTGATGTGCGTACAAAAAAGAGCGATAAGAGTGAGATAAAATTTAAGTATTAAGTATATGAACTCACCCGAGGTTTCACTCTAGAGAGTAAGTGCAAACAAAGTGTGTTTAACACAAAACATATAAATGATTCTATCTACAAATTCTCTTACAAACTGCAGCGTGTCAATCGGGAAGGTATGCTACGTTGTTTTGCCGCCATTTTGGTAAAGATTAGACTAGAAGTAGGCACGTGGCAAATTTATTGCAGAAAAATATTCGATAAACCAACGTGTTTTAATTTTTAAAATATTATATCAAATTCAATCATCGATTACTGTGACGATGAGAATTATACGTGAAATTTTTGGGAGACACAATGTGCCAACAAAACGCACTATTTATCGCGTAGTGACTGACCTTAAAGAAAGAGGTGATAGGCCCACGTACTGCTTAAAACATTGCCGCTGCTAAAGAAAGTGTTCAAAACAATCCATCAACCTGAATTCGACACCGCGCTCAGGAGCTTGGTCTTCAAAGAACATCTGTGGCTACAATTTTGCATAAGGATTTGCATTTGCTTTCACATAAGATTCAGCTGACACAAGAGCTTCTACCACAAGACCATTTACGTCGCCGTACATATGCCAATAGAATATTACAGCACACCCATGGCAAACCCGATATTCATGAAAAAATCATAATGAGTGACGAGTGGATATGTTTTCATTTGAGTGGATTTGTGAATAAACAGAATAGTTGGTTTTTGGGAATGAGAGGGACAAATAATTGGACCTTATTTCTTGGAAAATGAAAACAATGTAACGGTAACTGTAAGTGGGGAGCGATATTAAATTAAATTACTGCGAAACCTCTTTCCACAAAAAATGGAATCATTGTTTGTGACAGTCATGCTTACTATTACAAATCACAGCAAGACTTTGAGCTGAAGTATAGAGACCGCCTGCAGCACAAATCAAAGCAAACAAAAATTCTTCTTAGCAAAAACAAAAACCAGAAATTAAGCTGAAAATCCATACCACGCGTTCTACGCGCACACGCTTTGTATGCGTTTGATACTTTTTACGCGTTCTACGCTTTTCAAATTTCAAGTTACATGCAACGCTTTTTATGCGCCAAGTTTTTTGTTATGATCAGCTGTGGTGTAAATAATTTTATCTAATAAAATTTTATCTAATAAAAAAAATTTTTGCAAAAATGAAAACTGAAATTGAAATTTTTCAAGAATTTATAGAATTTGTGCATACGATATTTTGTGTAATGAGTACCTATGGAAAACTTCAAGAGAAAAGAAGACGCTTTTGGGTGCGTCCTTTGTTTTTGGAAAGGGAAGTAAGTGTTTTTTTTTTTTGCAGCAACGTTTGAAAAATGATACAACATCAAAAACAGCTGACACTTTTTGATGGCGCTTGCGACGCGTAGAAAAGTAGAAAGTAAATCTACTTCATGCGTTCTACGCGTCATAAGCATTCTATGCGATGTGCTGTGTAACTTGTCACACACAATTACACTGATTCTACTTCTTCTACTTTCAGCTTTAAGCTAATAATCGGTAATGTAGCAACACAGGCGCTTGTTTTTGGCTTTATGGTGTGTCTAAAAACGAGTGTTTCGACTTTTAGTGTTATCTTGAATAGAATATTCACAAGCCATTGTAATCCACTACTAAGAGGAAGATACGCATAATAAATTAAGTTCTCAAAATCTACGTACTATTTATACCACCTATATCCGCCCAAAGATGGAATATAACTCTCATGTATGGGCCGGCGCCCCAAAGTCTATTTTAAAGTTGCTCGACCGCGTACAGGAGAGGGCCAAGAGGCTTATTGGGGACAGTAGGGCATCCAACTCTATTGGTTCCCTACAGCAACTTGTTCCCGAAACTCGCACGTTTTTACGTTTGACTCGATTTTCGTTGAGAGCCCAACTATTTGTGGTCGATTGGCCAGGGAAAATTCGTTTTTTAGCACGACAGCTCGTATGTAGAATTACCTCCCTGCAGAGCCACATTCAATATAGGAAAATTCAAATCGAATATCCAAAAACACTACTCCCTCTTTTCTTCTCCTTACAACTTCATTTCCTAGTTCTGGTATAATGCATTACATGAGTAGGGCTGATTCCCTGAGTACTGGAATAACGATTCATATTGCAACGATGCTTATTTTGTTGGTTTTTTCTCACTACATATTGTTCTTTGATATATAAGCTCGTGATGGCAAATTTTGAGAGAGAGAGTGACAGAGAAAAAACTTAACAAGCGAATAAATTGTAATTTATAAATAAAAAAAATAAAAATTTTCTTCTGGACTCCAATTAAATTTTTATAAAAAGAATTCTTTGCTTAAATTATCCTTAACCACAAACCTTTACAAATTCTATCAACAATTACTTTCAAATGACCATACAAGGCCAATTTGTTTGTCCTAAAAAATTTGAGTTCAAAAGGTTACTGGGCCATGTGAATTTGTACACTTTCAAGCATAACAAAAGGATAATAAAAATGCAAATCCCTTAACAATAAAGAAAGAAAAAAATTGTGATTATTATTATTATTTTTCTTAAAAAAAGTCATAATTATTAAACAGCAAATGAACGACAATTAAGAGGTTCAGTAAAATGGTAGAATATTAAGAAATTAAGGTTGAATTGAAAATTAAAAAAGAGAATATAAAAAGAGTAAAAGAACTGTTAGAGCCAAATAATTAATTGCAAAAGGCAATTAAAATAGAAGAGCAACGTTTTTTATATTAAATATTTCATTATTTTTATTAACTTTCGATAGGTTTCTCTTTTTTCCAATGAAAAAAAAAACCAAAACCTCCCTACAAGAATAAAAGAAAAAGTTAGGCGACATCTACGAGCTGTATAATCCACCTAAAAACCGTTTTAATTAATTTAAAGGACTCTGAAACCTTCATTTTTTAATTTGGAAGATTCAATTTGATTGCTGGAGGAAAAAGTTCCTTGATACTCTTATAAAAGTCCACTTAGTTACCCGCAAATTTTCTCTGTTTTTTGGAAACAAAAACCATCTGCCAAAGGCAACTTTGAAAGAAAATTATCTATCAGGCGTTTTTTGTTAGAAGAAAGTCATGTGTGATTTTTATCTCAACTATACAAAATCCTCCATGTTTTTTTTTAACAAGAGTTGCTTTGGCATATACTCTACTTGCGCTGTATAAAAAAGTCGCTTGTGACAGACAGTGAGTTTAATTTTATCAAAAAAAAATTATATGGCGTCCAGTGGATATTTTTCTAAAAACAAATTCATATGCGAAATGCAGTTCCTAAATTTTCTTCTTTTTCCCTTATTTAAGCAAACTTGTTGGAAAATTGTTTTCTATAAAAAATTGACACACCGTATTTCTTTTAAGAAAAATCCCAAAAAAATGAACTGTCAGAGATGATTTTTTTTTAAAGAGAATGAAAATGTAGCCTATTGCAGACATCCCCTTTTTTTCTAATAAAACGAAAATATCATCTGTGATAGATAGTTCACAATTTTCTTCTTTAACAGCAAAGAGTCCTATGACAGAAAAAAGAGATCTGTCGCAAGTGAACTGTTCTTGTCAACAGTCAACATTAACTGTACGAGAAAGTCACCTGTTAAAGGCAGTCAATTGGTTTTTGTAACAAAAAACAATGAATTACTTTGTTCTTTTTAGAAAAAACTCCCTTGTGACAGGAAGATCATAAACTTTTCTAGAAAATAGTCATAGTCTTAATTCTCTCCTAGATTAAAAAATCAGTTATGGCAGACTCTTTTGCTAAGCAAAAATTGCCTTAAAAAGCTGTCGATTAAGTTTTTGTTTTCAGAAAATTTTATATTCTGGAAAAAAGTGGCATCCATGATATATTCTCCACTTATTGCAGAACTAAAGCCACTTTTTCAATCACAATTTACTCTCTACGTCTTCGGGCGAAGATGTCTCTTTAATGGATTTTATTTCTCTCCAAAAAAAAATTACCTTTTTTTCTCTCTTAAAGTCACCTGTGGGAGATAGTCGACTTATATTTCTAAAAAAAAATGCCTGAATAATACAGGTGCTATTTTTCTAAAAAATAAATAAATTACAATGTTTTTATATAAAATATTTTGTATATAAAATTATTAATGGTGGCTGCTGTTTCTTTAAAAAAAGGTCTCCTATGGCAGCCATTCCACTGATTCTGCTAACATCAGATTACTTTTCTCGGAAAGTCTGTCTGTTCGCAAAATTCTTCTGTCGCAGACAGTCGACTGTTAATTTAAAAAATTAATTATCTTACTAAGACATTATGTTAGTTGTTAAGAAAAAGTTGCCTGTGGCAGACTGTCGTCAATTAGTTAAAAGAAAAACACTTTATGTTGAATTAAAGAATTTATGTTTCTTTGGGTTTATAAAACAACAAAATTTTTTTGAAAAAAATCATATTTTTATTTATTTCTTAAGCCAATTTGTTATACAATTTTGTCAAATATATTTAATAAAAAGTGGAACTATAAAAATTTTACAATTTGCATATTTCTTTTTTATTATGCTCTACTGATGAACTGATGAATATAAATTGAAAACAGTCTGATTTTATGTCTTTAATAAGAGATGGAATAACTGAAATTTTTGTTACCATAAAATATTTCAATAAACCTCAAAATAAGTTTCCTAAATATAATTTTCTTTGACTATTTTGTGTTTGTTATTGAAACTTCTGTACAGAATTTGAGTTGAGTTTATGGAAATGCACACAATTTGATTTTAAATATTCTTAATAAAAGTTTTAATTGTTTAGACTCATTGAACTTTTAGCAATAAGTGAACTTGTTCATGTATGAGTGAGTATTGAAAAATTCAAAACAGTAAAGTTTATTATTAAAAGAAAAAAGCAGTTGCATTTTTTTCTGTTTGTTTATTTTATTACAAGAAAATGTTTTAGATTTGTTCAAAATTTGCATAATATGAGATTTTGTTTGTTGTGTAAACTGGTTGAGGTTTTTTTTTTGGTTTATTTATTTAAATAAATTGAAATGTACAATTTTATGGCCAGCAACAATGTGTTGCTGTTTTTTATGTTTCATTAAAATTTTCACAGTGTGAGTATTGAAGTTTAATGGAAAAGTAATTTATAACAAAGCTCTTAAGAGTGTTACGATTTCTGTAAAAAAAATGAAATGAAAGTTAATGGAAGACTAGGTTTTTCAAATTAGAATTCAGAAATACTGTTTTCTGGACTGTAAGAATTATTTGCCCGTACTTTTTTAAAAACGATGCTGGTCAGAAGTCTAAAAAGAATTGTGACTATTATAGAGCCTTGACTGCTGACTTTTTCGTACATCAATTGAACAGCCATGATGTGCAGAACCTGTAGTTTTAACAATATGATGCAATATTTCACACAGGAAACGTTTAGTAACCGCATAATTTAAGGTTTTAGAGCCATGAATTGGTCCCCAAGATCGTGAGATTTAACGCCGCAAGATTATTTTTGCTACAGATACATGAAGTCGCTAGTCTACATCAATATGCGTAAACATTCTCTGCATCATTGCCAGTTAAAGGTCACAAATGTTGAGGAAAAAAATTCATCAAAAATTCGTACTAAAGTTTTGATTACATCCGACTCACTTGCGGTCGACGTATGCCAGAAGTGATTTATAAATTAGAATCTCAGAAGATTATCTTTCGAAAA
The DNA here is from genome assembly GCA_030448955.1 of Trichopoda pennipes. Classification (NCBI taxonomy): domain Eukaryota; kingdom Metazoa; phylum Arthropoda; class Insecta; order Diptera; family Tachinidae; genus Trichopoda; species Trichopoda pennipes. Next base: position 754,787 of record JASKUP010000056.1, on the reverse strand, counting down.
AAATTAATTTTAATTAATAAACTTAAAGTTTGCTTTGCTCCATTCAAAAGACCTCTATCTCCATAAAAAACGCTCTTTAAATTTATGTTAAAAATTACTAAAAACTCGAATGGAAAAAATTAATTAAGAAAAAATATTTAAAAAAAATTACCAAACTTACCAATTTTTATTTTTTTTTATTATTTATTTAATTAAATTTTCTTAAATTTTCTTTTTTTCTTAAAAGAAAAACTATGACATCTCTTTAAATCCATAGAAACATAAAACTAATATTTAGATTAAACAAACACAAAACACCTGTTTTTGGTTTGCCTACCACATACATCACACAAATAGTGTGGAAGTTAAATGAAGTTTTTGTTCAACTCTAAACCAAAAGGATCACAAAAAAAATATTTTTTTCTAAATTTGTAATTAAGTCAAGGTGTTAAATTTATGACTTAACAGCCATATACCTGCTTTAGCAGATGATAATAAAAATTTTTTGCTTGTGTGCTTTTGCGTATGTGTGTGTTTTTGTTTCATTATTCTTGCTGTCGGTTGCTCATATTGAAGCTAAAACAGAGTTCTTGTTTAAAATTATGTTTAAAAAAGTTGTTAAGGAAGTTAAGTAAAAATGCATGTTATAATTAAAAATACAACGATTTATGCACACTGCTTAAGTCGGTGTAAAGGAGTAAGGAGCAAAAAAAAAATTGAAAAAAATATTATTTATCACAAGTACAGTAAAGGGAGAATTCCAAAGTCCACTTGCCTCTATACCAAATGGCTGACAGTTATTGGCAGAGATATAGTAAAAAGTAAAACAAATTAATAAATCGAAAAAAAATCGGTTCATATAAAAAACTGTGCAAATCATCACAGCGTTAATTTTATAAATATTTATATTTACAATTATTCCCACCGCCCCCCCCCCCAAAAAAAAACAAAAAAAACAAAAAACAACCTTTACTTAATTTTTTTTTAATTTAGCGGCTTTAGTAACACCCATTCGATGTGAATTTTAACAGTTCCAGCAATACTTTAAATAAAGCTACCTGTATGAAACACCCTTTAATTTTTAATTTTACTTTTTAGCCCATGAGCGCCACATTTTTTTAGATTAATTTTAATTTTTTAAATCAAATATTTTATATGGAATAGGGTAACCTCCTTTAAAGGTCACCCATTAATTTTGGAATCTAAATTTTAGATCATATTTAATTCAATAAGCCCTTCAACAGGTCACATTTAGTAACTGCTTGAAGGCGCCTAAACTATCAGGCGATAAAACTCTACGTCTTTGCAAAGATTAAATTTATGAGGTTCTGTTTAAACACAGAAGGTTTATTATTTTGAATTAAACATTAATTTATAGCCGTGTTATAAACTGGTGGCCAAATTTGAGGTTAGCAAGAAAATTGCCCGTCAAATGATTAAAAGTCAAGAATTGACGACACGAAAGGTAGTCTGAAAGGGGCTCATTAAAGAAGCGGCTTGGTTCGACTTTCGAACTACATTATAACAATTCTTTGAAAGTACAATACCTTATCCCAGGAAGAGTAAATATATAGAAGGTTTTTCAACAAGAAGTTTGTTTTCTAAAACAAAACAAAAAATTTTAATTAAGATGATTAAAATTTTTATTAAATTACGAAGAGCGTCAATGTCCACCATGACTACGCTGATAAATGTGGATTCTTTCATTAAAGTTTTTAATCACTTTTTGGCGAAATGGCGGTCCTATTTCGTTAATCACACCACAGATTTTGAGAATTTAAGGCTGATGTCGATTCGATTAGCTCCGTATAGACTTACTTAATATAGTCCAGTGGTGTTGAATCACACGATCTAGCTGGCTACTTAACTGCTGATTATCGTGAAATTATGCGATTGCGAAATTTGGTTTGCAATAAATTGATCCTTCCGTTGACTGATATCCACGTCGCACTGTGGGAACATTTTACGAGAAGGCGGTCAAAAATATATAACTTTTGAACGGATCGTAATTTTGATACGCAGTTTTTTTTTGTCTACTAGGTAAGATCGTTTAAGGTATAAGGCTATTTGCCATCTTCAGTGTTCTGATTATAGAGTATAAAGAGAACACTGAGGAATGCAAATAGCCAAAACCGGTTTGTTCACAAACCAAATTTGGTAAGGGTCGACATAAAACCATACCCAAATAAAAAATGCTCTAATGAAGTTAGGGAACTTGTTCTCACATCTTTTCACGTTTAACATGAATTTCGTTGAGAGCGCATCCATTTGTAGTTGATTGTCTAGTGAATCGCACTACGCATTACAGGTAAGATTCGTTTTTTAAGTACAACAATCCGTATGTGGAATAAACTCTCTCCAGAGATCTTTTCTGTTACTCCCAATGTAGGAAAGTTGAAATTGAGTATCCACAAACACTACTCCCTCTTTTCTCCTTCTGTTAACCTAGTTCTGGTACAATGCAATGTTTATGGTGAGGGTCATCCTCTGAGTGATGGTGTGTAAAAAAAATCATAATCGATAGAAATGTGATATGAAGAGCATCGAAAAAAGACTATAAATTCGAACTTGGCATTTTCAGGCTTCTTAAAAAGTTACAGCAAAATGAAAGTTGTAACGGTGTGATGTAGACAGCAAATCAGACGTAAACTAAATTTTGCTGGAGTGGCTATAGCTGTCACGATCTTGAGCACACAAACTTTATAAAACTGAACAGATTGATATTTTAATAAAACAAGAGACATTACAAAGTACCAAACTATTGCATGAAATCCGATAAGCTTAAAAGCTCAACTATAGGACTTCTACTTTGTGCAGTAATTAATAATAATTAAAGAGAATTTTATATTTTCCCTTTACGATTGAAACCGGGAAAATATTTCTAAAAAAACTTAAGCGAAAAATTGTAAAAATCATTAAATAACTAAACTTTAATTGCAATGTAAACACCATAGAAAAGTTATTAGGCGACCACATTGAAAGCTCACACATGAGTAAAAGACTGTAATAAAAAGGCATCTATTACATTGTAATTATGTAAAACTAAATAAACAGTCATAAAACAACGGAAAAGTTAAAAATACGAAAACCAGTAAATTTTACAATGCAGACAGACAATGAAGACAAACAAAAAAAAAACAACAGAAATGGTAACAGGAATTTACATGGTAAAATGTACAACTAAATTTTGTTGCTGTGGTGTCAGTAAAAACTCTATTAAAAATATGTATGAGAGTGTATGTGTATGTTTAAGTGTTTGCTTGTTCTACCAAGAGCTTCTAGTGATAATATTTTTATGTAAATTTATGCTAAAATAATAACAAAACAAATAGCATAAAAAAACAAAATGACTAACAGCAATAAAAGAACACAGGCAAAGCAAAAAAAAAAAGAACAAAAGAAGAGAGAAAAGAAAACAAAAAAAAAAAAAGAATTATGAATTACAGAATCTATGCAAAACACAACATAACCCAACTTCTATTTACAAAGCCTGCAAAGCAATATTTTTGTGAATTATTTTTTTTTTGTTAATTTTCATTATTTTTAATTTTTATTTAGCAAAAAAAAATTTATTAGTTCAAATTATTTTTTTATAGCCTTAACAAGTTGCCTGCCCCTATACAATGCATTTTGTAAAAGCACCACATCCAATGCTTTTTTGAGTTTATTCACTAAATAACCGGCATATCTTTATATATATAATTCTACAGCCTAAACGGCTGAACCGATTTGCAAAAAAAATTTTTGTATGCGTTTGGGTGGCGCCCCGGGTGGTTTAGATTTACAATTCGGTCTAATTGGAAAAAGGGGCGTGTTACTTCCCAATTAAACCACAAATTAAAAATCTATTATTTCTGCTCCTGATAACGGTATTTGCACAAAATTTAGTACGTCGGTTTGATGTGCATTTCTTAAGTGCTGCTTAAAATATGGGCGGTATTTTACAAAGAGGCGGTTTCGGCTATTTGCCATCTTCAGTGTTCTCTCTATAGAGTACAGAGTATAGAGAGAACACTGAAGATGGCAAATAGCCGAAACCGATTTGTTCATAAACCAAATTTGACGCGGATTGACGTAAAATCATACCCAAATAAATCAAACCCCGTCAGACAATTTACGCACATATTTATTATATGTCATATAGCAGGTTCCCCTCAATTCTAATATGCTATCACTTTATAGCTGTCCAAATAAGTGTTCTTGGTGAACAATGAACTCATAAAAATGATCCACTTATACAAAAAGTGGTAACCAATTTTGAGCATTTTATGATCAAATTTCATAGAAAATTAATAATAAAGATTTACAACCCAGCTAAGTATAAACGCTATGGCAATAAACGCTATGGTCCTATCAAATTTATGCTGGCACGTCACAACATTTAGAGGATCTGGTTAAGTGTGGTTCAAAGTTATTTATTCCAAAGTTCATAAATATGTTTGCTGGCTTATTTCAACAGCAGCAATAAAAGCAGCCACTTCAAATGTAAGTTAAGTCCCAATAGCATAAGTGGCGGCGACTCTTTAAGCCACAAAGTTGCTCTTTGTTAACATTTTAATTTAAAATACTTAAAAAACAAAAATAAAAAAAAAACAAACTGCATTTAAGCTATAAAAGCATGGATGTTATGTTGTTAACAACTCCGCTAGAGACTTGCAAATATTGTTGCGGATAACATCAGTAAAGTGGTATGAATTGTAAAAACATATTTTAACAATTAATAATTTATTTTTTTATAATTAAATTAAAGGTAAAAACAGACAGTTTTAATGCAAATATATACGAGGGCATGACAAAAGTTGGGGGCAAAATTATTTAATAAAAACAAATAACTGTCACTCTTTAGGGTGAAAACTGTCGTTACTGGCTGTTTGTTGGGTACGTTTGGTGAGCACTTTCTATTCGACGACATCACTAGCAAGCCGCATTTGAGATAGTACTGGGTTTGTGGATTATTGAACCATGTTACTATAGTTGGCGTATGGTCAGAAGACAGATCTACAGAATGAGCTATAGAAAAACTTTCACGTTTGATGTTTTTAAAAACCGTAAAATCTATGACATTTTGTTGCGACCTAAGGGCCAGTATGTTGGTTGACCTGTAGACATAGCATCCATCTTGTAAGACGATATTACGTCAAGTATTTATCTTCCTCTGGGAGTAAGAACACGTGACCCCCAGAAAGTGTACTTTGCATTGAAGTTACCGGCTGCTAAAAATTTTGTGCCAAGAGTTTTGAAATACTCAAGAAACTGCTCTTTATAAATATTGTGTCGAGGTGCCCTAGACTAGCCTACATTAGTAGGTAATGTACTAGCTTATCAGTCCGGGGGTTTTGGGTTCGATTCCCACTAAAGACTTTGCCTGTTTTTTTACTACAAAAATAAAAATTTACTGTCGGTGGGGCTGCTCAGCGATGAAGAATGTAGCACGGTCCTTGACTAAATAGGCATTGTTGCCTGAAGTGCTGCTTCTCTTACAAAAAAAAAATATGCCACTGAAATAGTGGTGCCACTATCAAGAATATTTATAGATGTAACCTGAATATGCTCTTTTCTATACCCTGGCAGAGGAAAGTGCTTAATGTCCTTATGAACTAGAATTAGTGAACCACCGCACACTCTTCCACTTGGATGTTTGGTGTCAAGCGAGTAATAATTATTTACTTTAAAACAATTTTTTGACATAAAATGGGTTTTCGACACCCAGCAGCGGGCGCTGGAAAAGGTTGTACTTCGTTTATGTGTTGGCTTAAGCCGTTAGCGTTCCAGACTTATATTTTCAACAAATTAATTTTTTATTTAATAGAATTTCCATCAACATTCTGCTTAATTGTTGCATCATGTTCTGCATGTTGGTCATGAAATTGTTCATGGTTTTTAAGTAGCATTTCAATTGAATTTCGAGGAATCGCCTTTGGCGCTGGAATACATTCCTTAAGTGCGTTGGCACTATTTCTATTATTATTTTCGCGTATTTCCTTTGTAACTCCACTAAGAGCACTAAAAAGCGTTGGGAAAATTGCAGCTTCATATTTGGTGTGAGTAAGTCTTTTTATATTTGTTTTGGCCTCTCCCTAGGGGCACATGATAGTCTTTATGGATCCTACAACTGCCATCTAGACTGGTGTCCCAGTCTTCTTCAAGGCTAGTAGGAGTCAACTGGGCAATCCAATATATTTCCACGGGAATCAGTGAGCGCGCAGATTTCAGCTATTTGTCTCTTTAGGCATTTAGCTGTTCTCTGACTGATTATTGAGTTAGCCCCTTCAGAAGTATCGTAGTCACTGTGTGTTTCGAGGCCCTCGTTTGAGTTTGTGGGTCGGATCATTCACAATAAACAAAATTAATGGTCGAGGTCCAGTAAATGTGAATGCCGTCGTGTTCTTATTTATATTACGCTTCATACATTCTGGACCAGGAGTTGGATAGTCACCGACTCTTTAGCAAGGATTGAAGGCTGCGGCCTACTTTGGGCTTTCGAAATTGCAATTAGGAATGACCGGAGAATATACGTATCTAAAGGCCTTCTAGGGCGAGGATGGCGCTACTTAGCATCCACGTGGTTCGACCATCATTTAATTATGGCTCACTGGCGGTGCAGATGTAAATCTTATCACATTTGTCTTGGCCTTTAGGCGTAGGAAAACTTCATAGCCACGGTAGTTTGCAGTGTGCTTTTATTTGCAATTGTTGATTGTTTTATATTTCTATCATTTGCTGGATGAGGACATTCAGAAGTTTTGTGAATGTCCATACAACGAACGTATACTGATGGTAGATTGCATTGTATGTTTTTGTGTGTCCAGTAGTCCTGACAGTTTTGGCACTGAGAGGGACCCTTGCGTTTAATTGATTCTTCAACTGTAACTCTTCAATCAAGAAGATACTTCAAACTGTATATAGAATGAGTGTCATTTTTGCTTTTCGACTGGGAGACATTAAATTCAATGTCGACTCTAAAAAGAGGTTGAGGAATTTAGTTTCTCTTTTTTTGAAATATTACAAATTGACATCTCTATATGGCCTTCTAACTCTAAAGCTGTTTTTTAAATCTTCAGTTGATACAGAACTATATATTCCTCTTATAACCACGATTAATCCTTTTGCGCTCTTTAGCTGGTAGCTAAAGTAATTTTTGCTTTTAGTGTCGCAATAGTTTGCTACGGTTTTATAGTTACTCTCATTAGTGACTTAAACTTTTGTTTCAAGTACGTTACCTCTGCGTAGGGAGGCAACATAAACATTATTCTTATCCATCAGCTTGTGACCAAGGTGTTGGTAGTGGACTCGCAAGTATATAGTGGTGTTGGCTTATAGTTTTTCACTGCTGAAGTGACTTCTTTTTCGTTTTCTATAGTGTTTAGAATCGCAGTGTGGTTTTGAGCTGCTGTGAAATTTTTAATTTGTTTTGGGTTTGGTTCTAGAGCCGATTTTCTTGGGCTAGATTTGCGTTTCGTTATGAGAATGTAGCGATCCATTCCCTTTAAAATTTTGTCACTATTATTTGAGTTTTTAGAAAACACTTTGAGAGTTGCTCCGGTTTTTTTTATCACTTGAATTGGCGAAGAATTTGCAGACCCGCTATTCTGCCAAGGGATTGAATTACCGCGACCGATTTTTTATACTTTTTATATATATTTGTATATGAGCCATTCCCTACTCCTATGTAAATATCCAAATTTGTTTAAAATAAGTGGGAGAGGTGTGTGTACACATCCTGGTAAAATTCGGAAACATTTTTGTTTTCTTGAACCAGCATTGCGTTGTTTCTTCTTCAGTTGTCTTTAACAAATTTCGAAAATATATTAACAAATTTATTTCAAAGAAAATAAAATAAAATTTAAAAAAATCCTTTTTAAATAATTGCAGTCCTTTTTGCTTATTGTAACATTGTAAGCTGAGGTATTGTGGTCATTCGAGGCGACTTAAATAAAAAATCTTAACGAACCTTTTAATATTCTTTTTGTTTTTTTGCTTTATTTTCTTACACGAACGACAACGTTATGCATGCGTTCCTGTCTTTTATTGTGCATGATTCTTTTTGTATTATCCTTATGGTGAGTGGTCACATCGTTGTTGTAAAGAAAGATATGAAAATAATATACAACGTGCTTCATTAGCAATGACAACATATAAAGGCAAGCACCAAGTGAGATAAGAAATAAAGCAACAAAAAATAAAATACCTAAAGAAATCGGGGCACAAATATATAGTGTTTGAGTGAAAGTGATGAACAAACGATTTATTAATGAGAAAATATAAATTATTAGCTAAATATTTCGAAATGAACCAAATTTTCGTTAATAATTTACAGCAAAATTAAAAACGGTTTAAAAACAAAAAATAACAGCACAAACGGAACAAGTATTAAAAATAAAAAGCGTACGGTTGATTAATTCTTCAGGCTCTGTTTTTATATTGATACCCCTAAAAGTATGCAATCATTCTGTAGTACTGAATGCTAACACTTGTACAAAAAATTGAAATTCATTTTTTAATTGGCCGTAGTTAAAAAGCACACACTAGGGAAGACAAATATGGAGTAGTAAAAACCAAAAACATGATAAAAATTCACAACGACCCCAAGGACAACAAGACCAAAAATAAAAAATGCAAACAATTTTAACTATAACCACAAGAATAAAGAGAGAACATCACAAAAATTGACTCTAAGCAAGCACACTTGATTTCAAAATAATAAAACTTCAAATACACACTGCACTGCACACAATAAGACTGTGCGTGTCATAAGGAAGAGGAAGGAGAGCTATCAAATGTGCAATATTTCAAAGGCTCTTTAATTTATTCATAAACCAAAAAAAACAAAATAAATACTGCTGCTTATATTGCAAATTGAAAAAGAATTCCTTTTTAAATCGATAGTTCAATTTTTTTTTAGCAATAGTAGGTTAACATACATCATAATAAATGACCGATATTTGCTTAACCATAAACATAAAAGATTTCTAGGCTTATACAGACAATTAAAGAAAATTGAAAAACTATCATTGGGATTTGAAAGCCCACATAAGTACAAAAGGATTTTTTTAAAGAAGAAATTTCAAAAGACTTAATTTTGAGCAACATAAAAAGAAACAATTAAATTGTTCTTGCTTAAGCAAAAATTAAAATGAATCTTCTTAAAATTGTGAGTAAGTAGTTTAGAGAAAAAGAAAACTACAACTGGCAACATTTCCCTAAACTAAAAAATTTTTTTTTTTTTTAAATTAACCAAACAAAAAACACTTGACAATTTTGAATGCCTCAGGTTACATTAACACCAGTATAGTCATATCTATAGCCATCATTTTATATTATGACTTGTTATATTATGGTATATAATAAATTATTCCATTAAAAATTTGTATAGAAAAATTTCATTAATCATCATTTTTGTATAGAAAAATTTCATTAATCATCATTTTTGTATAGAAATATTTCATAAATCATCATTTTTGCATAGACGAATTTCATTAATTCATAATGTCATAATTTTTCTATAGAAAAATTTGATCTGTCAGAAAAATTTCATTAATCATCATTTTTGTATAGAAAAATTTCATTAATCATAACTTTTGTATAGAAAAATTTCATTAATTATCATTTTTGTATAGAAAAATTTCATTAATCATTATTTTTGTATAGAAAAATTTCATTAATCATTATTTTTGTATAGAAATATTTCATAAATCATCATTTTTGCATAGACAAATTTCATTTGTCATAATTTTTCTATAGAAAAATTTTATCTGTCATCATATTTCCATTGAAAAATTACATCTGTCATTAATTTTTCAATAGACAAATTTCATTAATCATCATTTTTGTATAGAAAAATTTCATTAATCATCATTTTTGTATAGAAAAATTTCATTAATCATCATTTTTGTATAGAAAAATTTTATTAATCATCATTTTGGTATAAACAAATTTCATTTCTCAAAATTTTTCTATAGAAAAATTTCATCTGTCATCATTTTTATATAGAAAAATTTCATGTCATTATCTTTCTGTAGAAAATTTCATCTGTCATCATATTTCTATTGAAAAATTTCATCTATCATCATTTTTATATAGAAAAATTTCATGTCATTATCTTTCTGTAGAAAATTTTATCTGTCATAATTTTTCTATTGAAAAATTTCATCTCTCATCATTTTTGTATCGAAAAATTTCATCAGCCATGATTTTTCTATCGAAAAATTTCATCAGCCATGATTTTTCTACAAAAAGCATATAATATCGATTTTTTATAGAAAAATATCATCAGTCATTATTTTTCTATAGAAAAATTTCATCTGTCGTCATTTTTCTATTAGAAAATTTTATCTGTCTTATTTTTTTTATAGACAAATTTAAACTGTCTTATTTTTTTTATAGACAAATTTCATCTGTCATCATTTTTCTGTAGAAAAATTTCATCTGTCATCATTTTTCTATTGAAAAATTTCATCTGTTTTATTTTTTTTGAAAGACAAATTTCATATGTCTTATTTTTTCATAGACAAATGTTTTCATAGACAAATGTCATCTGTCATCCTTTTTATATAGAAAAATTTATGTCATCATCTTTCTGTAGAAAAATTTCATCTGTCATCATTTTTCTATAGAAAAATTTCATCTGTCGTCATTTTTGTATTGAAAAATTTCATCACTCGTCATTTTTCTATCGAAAAATTTCATTAGTCATCATTTTTGTATAGAAAAATTTCATTAATCATCATTTTGGTATAAACAAATTTCATTTGTCATAATTTTTCTATAGAAAAATTTCATCTGTCATCATATTTCCATTAAAAAATAACATCCGTCGTTATTTTTCTATAGAAAAATTTCATTAATCATCATTTTTGTATAGAAAAATTTCATTAATCATCATTTTGGAATAAACAAATTTCATTTGTCATAATTTTTCTATAGAAAAATTTCATCTGTCATCATATTTCCATTAAAAAATAACATCCGTCGTTATTTTTCTATAGAAAAATTTCATTAATCATCATTTTTGTATAGAAAAATTTCATTAATCATGATTTTTGTATAGAAAAATTTCATTAATCATCATTTTTGTATAGAAAAATTTCATTAATCATCATTTTTGTATTGAAAAATTTCATTAATCATCATTTTGGAATAAACAAATTTCATTTGTCAATATTTTTCTATAGAAAAATTTCATCTGTCATCATATTTCCTTTGAAAAATTTCATCTATTATCATTTTTCTATAGAAAAATTTAATCTATCTTAATTTTTTTATTGGCAAATTTCATCTGTTCTCATTTTTATATAGAAAAATTTCATGTCATTATCTTTCTGTAAAAAATTTGATCTGTTGTCATATTTATATTGAAAAGTTTCATCTGTCTTCATTTTTCTATTGAAAAATTTCATCTCTTATCATCTTTTTATTGAAAAATTTCATCAGTCATGATTTTTCTACAAAAAGATTTTATATGCCACAATTTTTTTATAGAAAAATTTCATCAGTCATCATTTTTCTGTAGAAAAATTTCACCTGTCGTCATTTTTGTATTGTAAAATTTCATCTGTCGTCATATTCCTATTGAAAAATGTCATCCGTCTTCATTTTTCTATTGAAAAATTTCATTACTCGTCATTTTTCTATCGAAAAATTGCATCAGCAATGACTTTTATAGCGAAAAATTTTATCAGCCATGTTTTTTCTGTCGAAAAATTTCATCAGCTGTGATTTCTCTATCAAAAAATTTTATAAGTCATGATTTTTCTATTGAAAAATTTCATCAGCCATAATTTTTCTATCGAAAAATTTCATCTGCCATGATTTTTCTACAAAAAGATTTCATATGCCATGATTTTTCTATAGAAAAATTTTATTAGTAATAATTTTTCTTTAGCAAAATTCCATTTCAACATTTTGCTACAAAAAAATAATTTCATCAGTCATCATTTTACGATATACAAATTTCTTCAGTCATAAATTTGCTATAGAAAAATTTCTTGGCACAAATTTTCTATAGAAATTTTCTATTAAAAAATTTCTACAATAATTTTTCTGCAGCGAAAATTTCGTGAGTCGTGAATTTTCTATTAAAAACTTTCAAGTCATAATTTATCTATCAAAAAATTTTAGCAGTCATAAATTTTCCACAGAAAATATTTATCAGTCATAAATTTTTTATTGAAAAATATTATGTTATAAATTTTCTAATGGAAATTTCTTCCATCATAAAGTTTCTATTGAAAATTCCTTCATACATAAGCTTTCTAATGCAAAGCTTTCAACAAATTTTCTATAGAAAAACTTGACCAGGCATAATTTTTTTACTGAAAAAGTTACTCAGTTAGCATATTTCTTTTCATGTCATAAATTTCCTATAGAAATATTTCATGTCAAAAATTTTATATAGAAAAATTTAGTCCTTTATGAAGGGAATTTGTTTATATTAATTTGTAAATTAGTGTTTACTGCTTTTTTCATAACAGTGCCACCTTCATCTATATCGGTGCTTTTTCTGTGCATGCCAATGCTTCTGTTGCTTTCTGGCCAAATGTCTTTGCCTTTTAATTCCTGACCATGTCTTTCTCTAGAAATATGTTAATGTTTGTGTCCCGCTCTTTTCTATATTTTCCTTTCTGCCAATTGATAGTGTTTATATCCATAAACATATTTATTTCCATAATCAGAGGGTATTTCTTCCATTTAGTAGTTTCTGTTGATAATAGTATCTGCTCAGATAACAAGGTTTATGATTTTAAGATTCATGTCCCATCAATTTGAGTGACCATGTATTTAATGTCTCCTCATCATATAAATTTATTTTTAAAATTCGACCTTTCTGGTGGTGTTTAATATGAGTTATTTTAAAAATATTTAATTAAATAATTCTTTCATTTAAATGCTATTTTCCATAAATCCCTTCTTCGTCTTCTTCTTGTTTTGTACCTGTCCTTAATTTTACCTTTAATTTTAACAACTTCTTTAACTTTAATATTTCATATCCTTAAGACTTACACTTTCCCTTTCAACAGATACAAATTCTTATCTCTTGGATCAATGCGAAATTAATTTCATTAAGAATTATACATTGCGGGATAACAAAATTGAATTGAATTACGAGACATTTTAACTTATGATGATTGGCTATGCCACATATACTCTCGTAGAAATATAAAGTGGAAAGTCAATTACGAATTGGGTCATATATTTAAGTGAAAGTGAGTTGGGGGAGGGGGAGCTAGCGAAAGCTTAAGATAAATATTGATGGGTTCAGAAGTCATGTAAGTATAAAAGTATAAAAGATATGAGGAGAGAATAAAACAAAATAATTCAATTAAGATTAGAATCCTAAAGATTTATTTGCGTAAGTGCGTGTGTGTGTGTATGTGTGTGTGTGTTTGTTTTTGTTGTCACAAAATCAAAAGACTCTTAGAGGCACATTATTAAGGGCCCTTAAACAAATATGGAGAAAAATATACTGCCTACTTTAAGGCTGATTATTTAAGGTTTACTCTCAGGCTTAAAATTTGATTTGTTATTTTTTCAATAAAAATTAATTTTATTCTAAATTTAAATCAATTTACTTATTGTTATTATTTTTTTTTTAAATCATTTTGTATTTGTTTGTTTATTTTATTTAATTTATTTTTAGATTTTTATTTTTTCTGTTTCTAAAAAAAATATGTATAAAATTAATTGTCTAATTATGCAAATTTGTGAAAATTGTTATTAATTATGTGTCTGTCTTTAATCTTTTTTATAATAAACAATTTTAGTTATTATTTATTTTGCATAAAAAAAAACTAAATAAATTTTATAACCCAGCAAACGTTTTAAGGATAATTTTGTAGTTTTATCCAAATCTATAAGCGACGGAACATGCGGGATTTAACTTTTAATTCTATAAGCAAAAAGATTTTTTTTGGAAATCTTAAATTTAGAATTTTTATTAAATAAATTTGAGTGGGATGCATCGTTACGAGTTGTTTATAAGAAGGTAACAAATTTCCAATAATTTGTTTTACCTTTTGCTGGCTTTAGAAACAAAATGTAATGCACCACTGGGGTGAGATGATGCGTGCACTCACGCCCTAGGAAGCCGAAGACATAATTCTGGCAACAGATCATTCCTAGTTGCAATTTCGGAAGTTTTTAAACAGGACCGCCAACCCCTACTCCTTGCTGAAGATTTGGAGACTATCCAACTCCTGATACAGAACATATGACAAGCGTGCTTAGTGGATCCGGATCATTTATCCTTTGTTTTGAGTAAAAGTGAAATGATCCTGGCGCCTTAATCAAATTCATAAGGGCCAAGAAACCATAACCACCACGATGCTCCCGAAGGGCCAACCTCAATAATCAGTCCGATAATAGCTAAAAGGCTAAAAAAAGTTTAAAACTGGGGCTTACTGATTCCTGTGGAATCCTGCTAGCCTTTAGGGAACTGGGCTCCCTTTAACCTCCGGTGACGCATGTAATGGCGGTGAGATTCCGTCAGGACATATAAATGTGCCCCGGGGTAATAAAATGTCATGACATAAATTTTCAGATCAGCAAGAAATTGGATTTTTGTAACTTTTTTATTGCCAACAAATAGAAAGCTGTTGATGGAATGCCGCTTCATGGCATCCTTAATTTATGAAATTTTTAAAAATTATTAAAAATCGTTATCCTTATTCTCTAATCTTGTAAAGACTCTATTTTATTAATATTAAAAGTAATAACTTTTTGCTTAATTAAGATCCTTCGGTGAACTCCGCTTCAGGTAATTTCAACTGATGAAGTCTGAACTACTCAGTGCAGATGAGCCTAAAATTGTAGGATATCACCAAAGTACACAAATATATTCTTTTCGACATGACGATTCATTTAAAATAGTTTTCATTATGAAAGATGTTTATTTCTATCAAGGGATACATCGCATTTTAATACTTAAAAATGGAAGCTACATAAGACTTCCAGAGAACAATTAAAAAAACACTCGAGAAATATGATGAACTAAAAATCTTTTAGAAAGTGAAGCTATGCGGAGTCATATTGATGATATCCATATTCATAATATGTGGGCCAGTTTATCGTAGGTTCTTGCATACAAAATTTAACTTAAGGGCTCGAAACCTATTGCTGATATAGATATTAAGGACTCCAGATATTCAATATTCAACAAGTCAATAATATATTTGCTGGAATTTGCATAGTTTTCAAGTCCTAAAAGCAGCATTCAAATGCCTTAATTTTCTTCAACTGTTGAAATAATAACAAACGCCCCCCCTCCCACAGGCAGAATGTAAAGATCTCTTCCCCATCGTGATATGCGCTTTCCGGGCAAAAGACTAAATTAGTCGCCTGTCTAGAAGCCGAAACTGGAATAGAAAGAAAATGGTCTTTCGAGGTCCGTTTAGTTGACACACTGGTACCACGAAAACCAGTTTGTCGCAGGTCCACGGCTCTAATTCTGGTTATTGGTGAGAAGTAGCGAAGTAGCTGTGGTTTAAATCAGCCTCCAAAGAGATGTTAAAGAATAGTAAGGGCAACATCCAATGTCCGATGTTATGCATGTAGTGATAGTCTCCTACTCCACACGGACTGGACGCACGGCCCCGCTTAACAACTGATACTAGGGCGTATGTGCATCAACATGTATTATGGCGCAGGTATTCGCATTCTAATTACCCAAGTGATAAGGTCACCACCAGATTATTTGCCAAATGGCCAGGTGCTGACGTTAATCTGTATTACAATCTGTTCACAGAAAGCTTGACTCCATTTGATCTGCCTACTTTATATGTCACATCAAAAATAGAATACTCTCATATATGGGCCGGTGTTTTAAAAACTATTTTGAAGTTAATTTTTTGCTTGCGTATTTTCCTCGTACACCAACTATTATCTCGTAGTGCTGGCCATAGTATCACCGGTTAGTTCACAAACTAGTGCAGTAGTTTTTACCCAGCCCGGTTTTGTGTGTACCATTGCTACTAAGAGTGACCAGACTAGGATAAATTGTGTTGTAATAGTTTTTAGTAGTGGATACGTGGTACCTATCCCGGAGAGACCTCCGCACACCATTGCATGGCACACGGAGCACAGAGGGTGAGCTGTCGTTAAGAAGAATAGTGGCAAATAAAGAGTGAAGATTTATACTGAATCAACCAGCTGCCTTGTAATTTAACGTTAACACAATATGACCCCACACGCCGTTGAGCATACCCCAGCAATCAGGGAAATCATATCATTACAGTATTATCCACTCAATTGATTTATTGGGGCATGAGGGCAATGTTTGGTGTGTTTCATGGTCTTCTTTTCTTAATATGCTTTGATAAAGAAGGGGAGTTTGTTTCTGCAAATGAAAATTTCGCCTTCATCAATAGCGCATTGCTAATGTAATCTTATGACCAAGGAACCTCTCTAAACATTCGTATGCGGAATATATACTCGCTGCAAGGGTACTTTCAATATGCAAAGATTCAATTCGAATATCCGCAAGCATTATTTCCTCTATGCTACTTTTCGCTTTATAACTTTCTAGTTCTAGTTGTCAAAGTAAATGATATCGTCTAAATGCTAATCCGAACAACAAGTCGTAAAATCTATCCGTCTAATAAATTTTAGTCATAACTTTTGCCTGCCTGGAAAAAGGACTTTGCTTTTTTCTTTATATTGAAAAGCGATGATGTTTTTTTGCTTCCATCAGTTTATTTAGAATCGTTTATTATATCTGCACATATAAAACATTTGTCAAAAAATCATTAAAATTCTCGGAATTGGCCGATGTACACTATTCTAATCCATGATTTATTGTTTGTTGTAGTTAACGACTTTTTCAATCGATTAAAAGCAGCTTTCTTGAGCTTAAGGAAAAAAAAATTTTTGATTTGTACTCCTCAACTGTTAACTGGTTAGAAGATGATGAATTCTTATGATATATTTTTTGGGTAGCCGAACTTATTTTTTCTTGGCTAAGAATAAAAACCCGATTTTATTTAATTCGATGTGAATAAATTGTTTGAACGATTTTTTAAATATTTCCTTTTGTTTCTTTTTTCTGACACCTTGAAGAGAATATTTTCTCGATGGCTGAAACTTAAAGGTGACTCCTTATTTTAATTTTAATTTTAATATTTGTTTATACTTTTATATAATTTTTTTGGTGGTGTTAATAGAACATAAATTAGTCGACTAAATTAAAAAATTAAACAAAATATTCTCGTGAAGGTCTTGAAACGTTGAGAAAAATTGAAAAAATTTCTTTGTGTTTATCAATTATTTTTCTTTTCTACAAATGCTAAGAACACAATAACAAGTGTTATTGCTCAAAACCAAAAAGAATTCTTCTTTTTTAAAATAATTTTTTTTACTATTGAAATTTCTGAAGCAAAAAAGAAAACCGTTCATTTTAGTTTAAATCTGTTTGCTGGGTTATGCTTATTAAAGACTTAATTTGTGCTTTGTTATTTTTTATATTTCTTATTTTAATGACCATTAAAATAGAAGGTTTTTTTCGTTGCTATGGTAAATTTGAAAAATTATTGGTTAATTTTAATATTTAATTTTAATTGGCGTATGTTTTTAATTATTTTTTTTTCGAAATTCATTAAAAAAAGATAATTTTTCAATAAAATAGAATATATTAGAAAGCACAAAAAATAAAATAGTTGAGATTTTATAAAATCAAATAAAGAAAAAATTAAAAAAAAATATTTTAATTACAAACAAGGCACCGCGCATTCATATTTCTTCATTAATAATCAGTACGGGGTATCCTAAAAGTGTCTATTGAGTTGTAAAAAGAAGTATTGAAAATTTAACAATTAAAATTTTATGCGTTACTGAAACGACTTATGAAGGTGTCATAAAATAAAAAACTATATATGTGACGACTAATAAAGAGTATAACAAAAGATATACTTGAGTTTATTGATTTCTTCTAAGCAACTTATTGTTGATATCTATTATTTTCTTATTTGCTATTATAATTGTTTAAAAACATGATAGACACCATGACAGCATACAAATTTCCAACCGTAAGTAGTGACAAAGAATTCTGATTATTGATTTAGACAACATGCGCCGCATTATTGAAGGTATTAGATAAAAATGTTAGAAAAAAAGTTATTGACTACTGTAACGACACGTTCTCGCGTTATGCTGCGGTAAAGCGGCGTCCAGGGTTCGTTACAAAAAAAATGTTGCTTCACTGATAACACAAGAGCCACTTTTGTTTTACTAATAAAATTTTTTTATTATTATAATCCACTTCTTAAACTAAGTTAAAATTATCCTACATCACTACTGAGCACGCCAAAGACGATCAACCGCCTCGTGGCCCACAAGAGTTTTCGTCTCCACTCTCCGCCCGCTAGCCTACTACTTCTCACACTCTAGCGAATAAAATTCTGGTCCAGTCTGAGCAGAACAATTTGCCTATCCACCAATTTTTAACTTGTCGCAGTTGTCTCGAATAAGATTCTGAGACAACCTTTCCACGTCGAAATTGGTGTTAGCCTTTCGACGACCTTGTCCGTCTTGTTCAGCTAGGGCGATTAAAATTCTGGCCTTGCTGAACAAAGCGCGGCCTTGCTCTGGCCTCCGTCACCTGGGCGAATAAAATTATGGCCAGGTGAAGCAGTGACAGAACTTGCTTGGCCGTGGACCTGAGCTATACTCAATTAATTCAAATTCTAAATCTGATTAACTGAGCTGAACCTATTCGCAAGACTAGTTTAATTAAGTTGAATAAAATTCTTACTCACTTAAAAGAAGTCTTGCCCGGTTGCTTGCCCGTGGCCAACTCTTCTCAAATACGTTATTATCTCGCTTTTATATGTTTCTGCTAGGCACACATACACACCCATACCACCAAACTACAGCTGTTTGGTACTGTTAAGGGATGTGTTTAATGGTATGTTTTTCACACGGATGTATCCTCGTGTTAATAGATGGCGCTTTTTAACGGCTATTATTTGTCTTTAAAATTAACTTATTATGATTTAAAAATTTCATTAAACAAATAATAAATATAATTTGAAAATATGACAAGTTTAAGTTTTAAAAAACTTTATTTTTTATTATATTTTCGATATTTCGCCACACCGTTGGTTGGCATCATCAGGAAAAACAAAAATATTTATTATTTTTTTAAAAAATTTTTTATTAAATAAGACCTTGTGCTTAAAATTAATTACTAAAAAATATTAAAAAAAGGTCAAAAAAATTATAACTATTATATAGAAATCATTTGATAATAATAAAAAAAACAGTAAAAAAATTAATAAATGTGAAAAATATATATAGAGTTTAATTGCTTGTAACCTAATTGCTATGTGATCCAAAAACAAGCCTGCCGACTATTGGTCGTCACACTACACTCGACCAGAAATTATATTCAAATTAAAATGGCGGAAGATTATCTTTCAAAAAAAAATTAATTTGATGTCCATTTAAAAAACTCTCCTCTGTTTTATTCCATTTTAATCGTATGTGTCTCTATAAAACCACCCCTAAAATAAATGAACATTTTAAAAAGTAGTTTCAAAATTTTTCCTTAATTATTTTATTATTTATTTAAAATTTAAAGCTTTTAAGTTTTTAAACTGATGAAAATAAATTTTGGGATTTGGTTTTTTTTTTTTGTTGCAGTTTTGCTTTATAAACTTTTATCTAACGAAGCCACGCTGCAACTGCTGCACACAGCCATGTCAGCTGTTTTATGTCACTTAATTGTTGTTTAGTTTAGAAAATAAAACCACAAGCACACAACAACCAGACAAAGTTGTATTGTGCATGTTCAGACATGTTAATATAATTTTTCGATTGAAAGATAGATAGATAGATGGATAAATAAAAAGCTTAAGCTGAAAAGTGAACGTTTGCCATTTTCATTCATCAATCACTTTTTGTGTGAAGTTTGAAAAATATTTTATTTTATTTTATTTTTATTTCATTTTATTTCATTTGGTTTCACTTTATTTTTGTTCAGTTAAGCGTGTGATGGAGTGTCAAAGTGTGAGTGTGTGGGTTTAAGATTTTTATTTATTTATTTAGTTTTTTTTTTTTTAGTTTTTAAGCAATAAATTGTCATGACGTTTGACTAGATTTAATGGAATTTATTATTTTTTTTGTCATTTTAAAATATCTAACAACGCAGAGTGAGGAGGTATTTATTTATATTTTAAAAATATATTTCAAGAGAGAAAAAATTATTTAACATTTTACTTGCAATTAAAAGTTTTTTTTTTTAATTTTCTTTTAACTAAAAATGTAATGGTCAACAAATTTGCTTCGAATGTTAAAAAAAAAGGAAAAATGGAAGTAAAAATTTAGCGGTCGTGAGTTAATGAGACATTTTTAATTGTGCACTTAAAGCACTTTATGTCCATTCAAAAGCAACTTAAATACAGATTTTTATTTTATTAAAAGAACAGGAAGGGAAGAGAAAATGAAATTAATTTAGCTGTGAATACAAAAAAAAAGAGTTAAAGTTAAGGATTCTTAGCTCAAGGACTAAAGCTTTAGTAAAATGCAATTTCATTTCATTAAAAAATAATTTTAAAAAGAGTTTTTTATTTTCGTAAAAGATTTGGTCATGATTTTACACAGGGTCACAGTTACCTAATTGTTTGTTAAACAGAGCAGCGAAGGATTTAATGTACAGCAAATAAAAGCGCCCACCTGAATGTTTCAACTCATTTAATGATGATGCTTATATTGCAGTAGTAATGGTAATTATGGCTAGTAGCTATAAATATTCCAAAAAAAAATATCAGTAAAAACATAAAGTCTATTTCTTTGAAAAAATCCTTTAAGAATCACAAAAAATTTTAATTTTTATTAAAATCATGCAGCGATGGTATTTTTAATTTTTATTTTTCTTTTCCATTTCTTTCTATTTTTTATTTATTAAACTATTTCAGCAGGCAGTTGAGCTTTGAATTCTTCCATTTTAGCTTCAGTATCGTGAAGAATACTTTCACCTGGGTTGACCAATTCCACCAGTTCACGTTTCTTTTTATCAGCAGCGGCAAATTCTTCGGCTTTCTTAACTATATTTTCTGAGACCACCGCTGGATTGGATAACAATTTGTTGTTCTTTGCCAGTTCCTTTGTCCTTAGCCGATACGTGAACAATACCATTGGCATCAATGTCGAAAACAACTTCAATTTGTGTTTGATAATCAGTTAAGTAATTTTAATTAGGCTTAAGTTCATATTTATGAAAATTTTTAATTTTGAGAAGGAATAAAAAATTTCTTTTAACAAATTCTGTGTGAATTCTTACAGAAGTTAGGCAGTGTTCTTCACCAGGAAGTTTGCTTCCTAAAATAAAATAAAACAAAGAATTTTGATTAAAAGGAATCCAATTTTAATTGTTTCAAGAAGAAAAAACTTCTGAACGAAAAATGATATTTGGCAAGTGTCCGCCACGACCAGTCTAACAGATGTTGATTTTTCCATCAAAGTTTAATTATTTTCGTTTTTAGCAAAATAACGTTTGTATTTCGTTAATTACCTTATAGATTTCGAGTTTAAAGGCTGAAGTCGATACGATTGGCTCCATATAGACTCTGTCCTTAACATAGCCCCACAAAAAATAATCCAGTGGTGTTACATTACGCGATCTGGCTGGTTACTTAACCGATGATTGTCGTGGAATTTTGCGATCGGTGAATTTGGTTTCCAATAAATTAACAGTTTCATTGGTTGTGTGACATGTGGCAGCGTTCTGTTGAAACTATATGTCGGTGATATTCACGTCATCAATAATAAGCGAAAATTGAGTTGTTAACATCTCGCGATCCGTGATAAGGTTTACATCAGTACCGACCGTGAGGTGGCCCAAATCACAGTGGATGATATGTAGCGTCACCCTCGCCCAAGGAAGCCGAAGCATAATTCAATCCAACTGGTCATTTCTAGTTGCAACTTCGACAGCAAAAGAGCCCTTCTTGGTTCGTAAAATTATATGCGTGATAAGATTTACGTCTGTACCTAGATGTGTAAGCCATAACAAGATGGTGAATCATACCACTGTGGATGAAATGACGTGAAGTTTTACATCTGCACCTTGCCGTGGGCCTTAGCGGATCATTACCACTGTGGATGCAATGTAGCGTCCTCCTCATCCTAAAAGGCCTTCGGATACGTGTATCCTCCGGTCACTCCTGGTTGCAACTTCAGAAGCTCGAATCAGGCTGCAGCCTTGAGACTATCCAACTCCTGTTCCAGAACGCATGAAGCTTAATATAATTAAGAACACGACGGCATTCATACTCACTGGACCTGGACCATTCATTGTGTTCATTGTGAATGTTCCGAACCACAAACTCAAACGAGGGCCTCGAAATACACAGCCGCCACGATACTCCCGAAGGGCCTACCACAATAGTCAGTCAGAGATCAATTAAATGCCTAAAGAGACAAATAGCGGAACTCTGGGGCTTTACTGATTCCCGTGGAAATATAGTTGACTCCTGCTAGCCTGGAATGGGACTGGGCTCCCTTTGACCCCCGCAAGACACAAGTATAGATGGTTTTGTGATCCATAAAGACTTATAATGTGCCCCCGGGGGGAATCACTGTGGATGCAATGTAGCGACATCCTCGTCCTAGAATGCCTTCAGTTACGTATACCCTCCAGTCACTTCTTGTTGCAACTTCGAGAGCTTGGAGTAGGCTGCCACCCCCACTCCTTGCTGAATAGATGGAGACTATCAAACTTCTGGTCCAGAGCACATGAGAAACATGTACATTGGATCCGGCTCATTCACACTGTGTTCTAGGTCAAAAGTGAGATGATCCTGGCTCCTTAATTATTTCAGAAGGGCCGCCAAACTATATACAACCACCACGCTGCAACCGAAGAGCCAACCTCAATAATCAGTCAGAGAACAGCTAAAAAGCCAAAAAGCTGAACTCTGGGGCTTACTGATACCGATGGAAATAACGTAGAGTTGTGCAGTTGGGACTAGGCAGTCTTTTAGCCCCGGTGATACATATAATGATGGTGAGATTCCATCAGGACATATAAATGTGCCTGCGAGGGAGGATATCTCGCGGTAGCAGGATTCATTGACCATTACCGCATTTCTAGCCTGATCTTTGAAAAAAAACTGTTCAGTTAAGCCTCCAGCTCACATAACGCACTATAAAGTAATACATTGAGCATGCAAAGGCTTTTCAATGATCACTTTAGGATTTTCAGAAGCCCAAATGCGGCAATTTTACTGGTTGTAATACCCTGACAAGTGAAAGTGGGTCTCGTCTGCAAAAATGATTTTTTCCAAAAAACCAGCCAGTTGTTCCTAAATGAATTCGGCGAATTTACGGCGATATGAATGGTAGGTCGGCTTCAATTTTTATGCCAGTCAAACTTAATAACGCTTCAAAGTCAAATCCTTAGGCAATTTTTGAGAACGTCGAGGAATTTACAAATTTGGATCTGCTTCAATACTAAGGCTCACGGCTGCTTTCATTTGAACGAACGAATCACATACGCGTTCGTTCGTATATTTTGTAACGAGCCCGTCGACTCATTCTGGCTAATGGCTGCGATGTTTTCAGTTAAGCTTGTTGGTGTTCCCACGCTTTGCATCGACAAATTTAAAGACCAAATTCTTAATAGCCGTCTCAGAAGGACGATTATGTTGTCCGAAATTATTAAGAATTTTACGAAATATAACTTCAACAGAATCACTACCTTTATAAACGGATTTTATTTATTTTAGTGAGATTTTCCGGCAAAATTATTTTCATGGCAAAAATTGCCAATGCATCCACTAGGAATATGTCAAAAAACTAAACGTCAAAACTATCATGTGTTGCCACAATTTAAAAAGCAAACTTCTTGTTTAAAAACCTGATATAAGTCGGACTATTTTAGTATTATAAACAAATGAGTAATTTCAGTTAAGCTTAAGTTCATATTTATTTAAATTTGTAATTTTAAGAAGCAACAAAAAATTTCTTTTACCAAATTCGGTGTTAACTTTTAAAGAAAGCAGACAAATGTTTTATTCATATAACAAGCTTTATTTTATTTTTATTCCTTAAAATTTGAGCTTTTTTATTTTAAAACTGCATTTCATTTTGTTTTATTACATTTAAAATTTTTCTCTTTTCTACGAGTATTTTTAGCTTTCAGTTGGTGATTTTTAATGAAGAGTCCTTATTAAAAAAAAGCACAGTTACCATAACTTTCAATAAACATGACCCAGTAACCTTTTGAACTCTCTAATACCTTTTGCATGTACATAAAGTCTGGCTATTTTTTTTTACAACAACACCAACAACAATAACTACATCTGTATGTTTTACTAAATTTAGTTTCGGTGGAAAATTTTCCACTCGTTTGCAAACAACAAAATATTTTTACAACTGACGTGAAAAATCCAATTGAAAAACAAGTAATTTTTTTTTTTTGGTTTTGTTGCATTTTTTGTATTGCAGACAGACCTCTTCTATAGATGTGACTATTTAAATGTCAGGTTTTTTATGTGTACTGCTGCACACATGTTAATATTTTACATATTTATTTATAATTGTTGGCTCTGTCAGGTGTAAAATATTTTGAAGGGTTCAAATAAAGGATTTACAAAAATAACTAAAAATGAAAATGGAAACAGCATCAAACCGTAACAAATAATTTACTTTCTGGTGTCTGATAAGATTTTAGGAACATTTTTTATATTTGAGTCCTTATTTTTATATTGACTTAAAATTTATTTCAAATATTTTTTATTATTGCGTGGGAAAATTTGAGGTTAGAAAGTAAATTGTCTGCTAAATAATCAAATTTCAAGAACTAGGTTGTCATGTCTTTGACATTTATTTAGTAATAAGTTCGCAAAGTTTAAATATGAAACGTTATATTTTTGAGCAAGGAATTTTACTTGTTCAAATTACCTTCAAAATGGTGAAAATTTCACAGTGTCACTTTGTAAAATTCCAGCATCTTTTCCTCATGATCCCGGCATCTTCTGAGACTATTGTGCGTATTATAACGATTAATGAAGTTGATGGAGTTGAAGGCTGATGAAGTTGTTGCTGATAATGGATCAAGATAACATGCTCGTTGTAACTATAGTGATGCCATAATAGTCGCTGTAAAGCAAAGTGTTGGGAATGAGCCTTGAATATCAACTCCTCGACCTTTGCAAGAATTGAGCATCGTGTGAAGTAATTTGCACAGCATTTATGCATGAATATCTTCATTTTAACGCCTGTAAAGGTTAATGCATTCAGGGTTAAAAGTAGACCGACCCATCCATTGCCTGACCATTGTCTGTTGGAATAGCTGAACGCAGCCAAAGCATTTTTCAACAACATTATTACGGCTGCGTCTTGCTTGAGTTTTAGAAGAAAATAATTAAGTAATAAAATAACAACTGTGTGTGCTGTTTACTAACTGCGTTGCTTGCTAAGAAAATTTATATACACAAGACAACAGCAACATTTATCTTAAAATAAATTCCAGGAAGAAACTTTATCAGCATAAAAACAAAAGCAAAAATATACAGACATACAGGCAACTATACATTGAATGAATAGCATAAGCGCAACAAAATATGATATAAAGAGAGTAGAAGATTCTTAAGTTTTCTAGACCTCTAGTGGACAAATATCAAAAGGCAGCGTCTGAGTGGATAGTCAGTTAGTTGGAAAATAAGCCTTGTGAAGTAAGGACGTGCGGCTTAAGTAAATTGTTCTGTAGTGTCAACTTTGTGTGTAGTTAAAGTAAATAAACTTGTAAGATCTGCTGCTATTTATTTTGCAACAAATAACTCAGCAACAACAAAACGTTTATAAAAGGTGGAAACGTAACAAAATCATCTTTAGCGAAGAGGACAATTTTTAATTAAACTGTTATTTAAAAAAGCAAAACTGTGGCCTATGGGGGTCGTAAAATCCAAAAACAGTGCTCAAAAAAATACTACATCTACAGAAAGTGGCCGTATGGTACGGTTTGTGGTCAGCTGCTGTTAGCAGCTCGTTTTTCGTATAAAATGAGCTACAAAACGTTATCACTGTGAAACCTCTACGCTGACAAACTATTACAACCAATTTTTTATGGCCACTATTGGGGTCTAGAATTGCCGTACATGACAAAAAGGATAATTCTTTTTATTATTTTATAGTATTCTACGGCTTGAACCCTATACTACGGAATGGAAGATTTTAATTAATACCATGATACCAAAGCCCGGCAAAGGACACAATTAACTTATTGTCTGATTTGTCAAAGTTATTTGAAAAGCTATGTATGAGCAAGTTGGCCTCTGTGTGAGTATAACTGGTTGAAATCCAGATTATCAGTTCGGGTTACGGAGACAACACAACACTGTCGAACAAACTCATAGACTTGTGAATGTGATTAGAAAAATCTTCGAAAAGCAGAAATATTGTTCTGCGCTCTTTATACGCGTTTCACAAGCTTTTGATAAATTATGGCACGAAGGTCTAATTCAAAAATTAACTAAACAACTATTCGCAAACATAGTCACGTTACTAAAATGTTATCTAAATTAAAAAATTTATAGGAAAGGAGGGGAATTTTCTCAGCCTCCCACAGTCTAATAAAGCTTTAGTTCCCAGAGTAGTATCTGCGGTCCTTTACTATACTTAATGTATGCTTCTTACCTACTGTTGAACAAGTTTACTTTCGCTGATGATACAGCTTTTTTAAGCGTCCATGAAGACCCATTAGGTACTTCTCGTATCTTGCCAGAGTATATAACACCATCTGGAAAAATGGTTACACCAATGGCAGGTTAAAGTAAATAAACAGAAATGTGTATATATGACGTTGGGAAACATGCCCATTTATACAACAAAATAGTCCGACTATATCGCAACACACTGAAGTTAAATAACTCGGTGTACACCTTGATTGCCTTTTAACATGGAAAACGCAAATTGAAGCTAAGCTGACGCATATGAAGTTAAAAGCAGCACAAATGTATTGGCTTATTGGAAGAAATTCTACACTAAGTCTTGATTGTAAACTCCTGTTATAGAACTCAATTTTGAAATAAATATGGCCCTAAAGAATCCAATCATGTTAAACTGACTTGACTTCAAATGTGAAAAAAATTTTAAGGCAACTAAAACAAATTCTACGCTCCATCACAGCAGCCTCTTGGTATGTCAGAAATGAACGAATCCATAAGGATCTAGATATGCCTTTAGTAAAATCTGTGTGCTTAACATACATAACAAAATATATAAAAAAACTCGAGCTTCACCGAAATCTTTTCTAAAAGTGGAGGATGAAGGATACACTTTCACTCAGCTGTACTTGAGAGACATAAGACTACAGGAGACTACCACCTGCGGAGCCTATAACTTTCTTTTTATCATTGTTTGTTTTTTTTTTTAAATTTAAAATTTGAGTCCTTATTGTTGGATCAAAATGGAATTGATGATTCGATAAATAAGAATGAAAATAATAATAAAAAAAAAGAATTAAAAAGAATAAAAAGAAAAACCAAGAAGGAAAAAAACTATTAGCTAGTGTTGATATCCGTTGCCTTTCAATTCGAAAACAGGCCCCAAAAGCCACACAGCCACCCAGTTATTGCAAGAGAAACTACCCGGTCGGATAATTACTCGATTAAGCGATGTCAATTGGCCACCTATTTCTGGTGTTTTAACGCCGCTAAATTCTTTTTTCTGATGCCTTTTAAAAGAGCAAATTTAAATAAATAACACACAAAACAACTTACTTTCTGCAAGATAAAAGTCGGCGCATCATTGATGCGACAAGAGCTTTTGCAAAATGTGCTGCAAAATTTTACGAAAAGAGGCGACGTCTGCCGTCATGTTAGAGGTGGACTTTTGCCAGACATTATATTTCATTATTAATGCCCATATTTGTGCTTTGCATCGATATAATTAGAACTGAAGTTGTCGTTTATGTAGTGTATGTTTTGAGCCAATTTACTTCCTAACTTATAATTTGCCCAAACGTAATAAATAAAATTTTTAAAGCGTATGATTAATATTAATTCGTTAAATATTAAAATGATTAATCAGACGCATTAGTGTTTATTAAAAATTGCTTTACTTAACGTAGACATACATTCTTCATATTTTTAAAAATATATAAGTGCAATAAGGTCAATGTCCTTTCATTAATAAATATTTTTTAATCGAGGACTTTCAGTTTGTTCAACTGACTCTTGCATTTTCTTTAGTTAGTTGTTGTTTAGTTATAATTTTTTTTCTTTGATTTTTAAATTTAAATATCTTTTCTTTATATTTATAGAATGATAAGAGTATACAAACTCAATGTCCTTTCATTAATAAATAATTTTTAATCAATGACTTTAATTAAGTTCAACTGAGATGTTTCCTTTTCCTTAATAATTAAAATCTCTTTCTACTTTCGCAAAGGGAAAACAACTTTTACAATCATTTCAGCTTTCTACATCATTTCCCATTTCATAATTTTTATGTCCTTTTCAATTGTTTTTGTAACTTTTAAAATTCGGGAGGTGAGTCTTTGATGTTTCTATTTCTTTAAAACAAAAATTTTCCTCTTTAGCATTTATTTACACAAAGTTAATGTTAAGTTAACGTATAAAATATTTAATTATTTGAACTCATTAGATTATTATCTTAATGAAAATTGTGAATTTTGTGTCTTTGATTCTATTTTTACTTTTAACACTCGAGTTAACAATTTCTGAGCAACAACAACAACAATAATAAACTTAACTTAAAATGCCATTATAAAAAGCAGCAGTATAATGAAATAATAAATTTCTTTTTCCAAAAAATGACTTAAGTCATTTAGACATTAAGATTTTACAAACTGAAAGCACAAAGAGGAAAGTAATTAGCATGAAGGACGTGGAAATTGTAATAATTATTTAATGGCAGAAATTTATTTATTTATTTATAAACAAAAGTTAATTAAGTTTTTACTAATGAGGTGGTTTACGCCAGAAATAAATTTTTATAATTTAAGCAAGTTCGGCAGAACAAATTTTAGCAGCTTGGGAAATAAGAATTTAATTTATTAAATTTATTTTCGAACTTTTACGAATTAATTTTAAGGCTAAAAAAAGTATACGGAGCGCTAGCTTCAAACGCTATTGACTCTAAGTTAATATTCAGAGTTATTTTAGGAACTTTTGTTGCTTTATTAAATATTATTTTTGTTTCTTAGGAGCAGATATTGTTGATGTTTGATGTGTATGAAACTTGGAGGATATCATAAGTTCGTGACTCGAGATCAAAAATGTTCTTCTTAGGGCGCTGTATGAGGGGCACTCAATTATAATATGATTGTGAGGTTACTGTTGCATTTAGGTCATATCGGTGTATTGGTTTTGTTAATTATGTACTCGTGAGAAAATACAGTGTGTCTGAAGCAAAGTTTTGAAAAAATTTTTAATTTTATTTTATCGGCTATTTTTGGGTAAGGGGTATGTCGCAATCTAGATTAGTTTTTAACGACAGCTAGCTAAACAAGCTTTTCAGTAATTAATTTAGACTTTGAAAACACTTTTTAGTTAACAAATGTCAATTCAATTGAAACGAGTGAGCTGAATTACCATCAAACTGTTTATTGTAACAGATTTATTAAAACATTCTTTAGGAAAGGGATAGAGAAGAGATGAGACAGATAGTGAAAGTAGAAATATAGTTACAGAGATTAACTGTCGCATAAGACAGCACAGCGACTAGTGATCATGCCTTCATCATTTAGCAGCCGCACGGACAGTCAATTTTTATTTTTGTAGTGCAAAAAAAAGACCAGGTTTTTCTTGGGATTCGAATGTACAACCCCCAGACTGATAAGCTAGTACAGGTGCCCCTGTAGGCTAGTAGGATGATTGCTGGTTTAAGCAATATCATTCTGTAAGTCATAGGCTGGGAGATTGAATTGCGGTTTAAAATCATCTGTGTATATAAAGCTCCAGTCATTATTTTTTAACATTGCTTTCTTTTCATCCAGTAGACTTAAGTATTGGTTTTAGTGGTTCCATCTTTTTTTAAGGTTCGATGGTAGGAGGTCTACTGTTTTTTAATTAAATTTTCACGGGGGTTTCTTGGTAGTCGGTATGTAACTGTTCGAGGTTAATTTTAAGGCTTCAACTATTGCGGACTTGATACGCCTGGATTTTACAATACATGACGAGAAGTCTTTTGAAATAGATTAAATTATTTATTTTAGGTTTAAGTCCGCATGCATGAGCTGAGTAAATAATAATCATTTTATTTTGTTAAAATTCTTCCTTAAATACTATTTTACAAATTGTTTTACTTATTAATAATTATTACTTAAATCTATGTTTGTTATTAGTGAGTGTGTGTACGTGTGTTTGCGTAAGCAATTTTACACGTTGACGACAATTACTGCTTTGTCGGCAATTTAGGCATTGGGTGGTTTTGGCATTGAAATTGAAACTGTCCAAGTGGTAATGAAGTATGCCGTCAAGGTTTTTTAGTAATGATATTTGATATTTATTTGTGCGAGTTAAATTGAAAAATGATTTGGGTTAGTTTGCTTCGACTTGTTTGTTCTTTAAAAGTCACACTGCATACTACACACTACACTTTGTCAATTATAGTTAGTGCTAGTTAGCAGCTTTAATAGATTTTGTTTCATTAATTTTGTTTTCTATTAATGGAAAACCGGATTCATTGAGATTGCTTATAGGGGTTGTTCAGTACGGTAAGCAGAGCAGATATCCTAGCGGCTTTATGATACGCCGGTTTTGTGAAGTTCAATGTAGATTTATAGACCTTAAATTGGTATTTGTTTTTTCGAAAATTACATTAAATAAAAACAAACAAAAACAATAAAAAACGACAAATTGAAAAAATGTTTTGTTGTACATACATACAATCAAATTTTCAATACTAACAAATTTTTTAAATGAAAAACAATTTTGAAAATACATAACACATTTACAAAACAATAGTATTTTACACAATTTTTTCAATTTGTTTGTTTATTATTATTTTTGTTTTTCCTGATGATGCCAACCAACGGTGTGGCGAAATATCGAAAATATAATAAAAAATAAAGTTTTTTAAAAAATTTTTTATTAAATAAGACCTTGTGCTTAAAATTAATTACTAAAAAATAATAAATTTAAATATTAAATTATCTAAAAGGCACCGCGCACTCAAAATTTTTTGTGCAAGCATCTATTGTGATGTTGAAAACATTAAAAGCTTTTGAGAAAATTTTATACCAACAAATGTTGTCTTACATTAACGGCAATAATTTACTTTCCAGTGTGCAATCTAGTTTTTGTCAGAGCCATAGCCGTATTACTGCTCTTGCAGAAGTAATAGAGAACATACGACAGGAACTGAAATATGGGAACATATGTTTTTTAGTGCTTCTAGACGCTCTAAAGCATTTGAAATCGTGGATCATAACATTTTACTAAGGAAATTAAAAAAAATTTTTTTCAGATTCTCAAGCTAATTAATTCATATATATCGAATCGCACACAGTCGGTTTTTGTAAATAAAGTATGGTCGAACAAATTGTCACTTATCAGAGGAGTGCCACAGGGGTCTACTCTTCGTCCACTATTATTTTCAATATATGTGAATGATTTGCCAAAAGTGCTTTCAAAATGCAACATCCACCTATACGCAGACGATGTGCAACTTACGCTAGGTACCCAAGATGAAAATGCTGCCAATGGTCTATTGCATTTAAATAATGAGTTAAAGAAAATTTATCACTGGGCTTGTGCAAGCGGACTTTGCTGGAACTCTTGTAAATCTGAGTGTATTGTAACAGGCAGCAACTTTTTCAGGAGAAATTGTTTTAAATAACGAAAATACGAAATTGTTAACAAGGTAAAAAATCTGTGCATAATTTTTAACAACTTGTTGACATGGTCGGACCACGTAAACGCTTTAGTCGGACAAGTGTATGTGAAGTTAAGGACTCTCTGGACCACGCAGTTTTTCACTGCATTACGGATAAGAATTTAGCTCGCCAAGGCATACTTGATTCCAACCTTGATGTATGGATGTGAACTATTTGGTAATTGCGACGCCGAACGTTCTATATAATAATATTATTAGATATATCCATGGTTTGCGTAAATTTGGTCATATTTCATCTGCTACAAATAATATTTACGGGGTTAGTTTTGAAAGTCTAATAAAGATCCGTACTCTAGTTTTTTTACACAAAATAATATACCCGAAAACTCCTAGATAGTTGTTTGAAAAATTACTTGTTTTCCCAATCGCCTAGAAACCAAAACATTATAATACTTCGACATCAATATCTAGTATCTGACTGGCAATTTTATTTGTATGCTGCTCGCATTTGGAATAGTCTTCCACCATATCAACAACACAACACACTTATATATTTATTTATTTATTTATATTAAACTTATTTAAAAATATTGTATTTGTTTATGTTAATTTTGAGTATAACGCAATGCGTTCCTGTACTATAATTATAAGATTTAGTCTTGCTGTACAGGAAATAAACAAAGAAACAAATTAGATAAAGTATAAAAACAAAGTTGCATTAATTACTAAAAAGGGATTTAGCAGAGAGCAGAAACAAATATATGTGACGATTAATAAAGAGAACAACAAAAATAGGGCTTTGAATTGTGTGTGAATTTCCTCTCACCGAATCAAACGAGATTGACTTTGAATATTTTTGATATATTTATTTATAAAAATATTTGGTTCCAAAGATAATGGGTTCAACATATAAAACCTAGTAGTACATAGAAGCCAGGAAAGCTTGTGATGGGAGTAGTGAGTAATATGAAGCTACATTACATTCTGCTAGTGTGTAATATTCCCCGTTTTCTTTTTTCTTAAAATGTCTTAAAATTTCATTCTCTCTTTTGTAGCTGCAGTCTCTTCAAAAACTGCCTTTCTGATTCCTCTTTCTGATTTTTACATTAAATTAATGACTCATTAATTAAAATTACTGCATGGCAATAAATTATTAATTAGCTACTTAATTTAGTGGCTGTAGTTAACTTAATAAAAAAGGATATTTTGTAACATTAATAAAACAAAATCAAAGATTAAAATGTTATACATTTATAAGGCCGCTTAAAATTGCAATCAACAGTAAATTAATATTTTATTGGCAAGACTTCATTGATTAAAGTTAAAGAGAGTTAAAGAGAACATTAGAAAATTAAATGAAATAAAATTAAAAATTATAATTTAAAGTTTAACTAAATAATTTAAATTTTTTGTTGTAAATAAAATTTGTATTTTTTTTATTATATTTTTAAAAATTAAATTTTTTTGTGTGCTTTATTTTAAATAATTGCGGAGCTAGAGCGCTAGCTACAATAATTAAATATTTCAAAGTATCTGTAAGTAATTAATGACATTTTTAAATATTTCTTTAGCTTTTAAAATTCTAATTATTTTTATTTATTTTAAACTTCATTTCCTCTTAAAAATTTTTTAAACTGGTGTGAAATTGAATTATTAAAAACATTATTTGGAATATTAAATTTTATAGATAAAAAGACAATAGAAAGTGTGTAAAAACTCCTAAAAGTAGGCCAAAAAATATTAAAACTAAAATCAATAAATTTATTAACAAGTAACAAAGCTATGCACGGCTGTACAGGCTACGCTTGTATACTCTTCAGCAAAGAAATTGTTGTTTTTACTATAAATTTTTTGCCACAAAATATGTTGAATATAACGTCAATAGTTTTGATAATATTTTCGTATTTAAATACGAATGTCTGTATATCTTAAAATAAGAAAATAATTATTGCTAAAAAAAAGTAAACGAAATAACCTAGTGTATCTGTTTAAAAAAAAATAAATAATTATTGCTAAAAAAAAGTAAACGAACTAACCTAGTGTATCTGTTGAAAAATAACATAGTTCCTAAAAAGTCTTATAAACACAAGACAACAACACGCTTATCAAAAATTCCGGGAAATAATACCAAATAACACACAAAAAAAAACATCCAAATAGACGCCTACACCTTATGATGATAACAACAATAATATGTGATGATGTTAAAGTAGCAACCGATCAGAAAAGATATATAAACACCATCTGCTGAGGAATAAAGTTGTTCAAACATCATTGAGTGAAGACAAAAAGATAATAAAGTAGATTTTAGACGTTTAAGTAGTACAGTCGAATATTCGAATAAATTATATTTGTTTTTTTTTTGAATATTTATTATAATAAATAGAATTTAAAAAAATTTAAACAAATAACTCAAACACATGAAGATCTAAAAAAATATTTAGAAATTAGTTTTTCATTTAAATTAAATATTTAAATTTAAAATATTTAAAAAATTCAAATTTTGTTAACTAAACATAAAAAATAATACGTTCTGATTATGTAGTAAATATTTACTTAGGTGTATGCCCGAAAACAAAAAATGTAGTGCGTAAAAGGCACCAGCACTATTTAGTAGTAAGTACTTGGCGAATTTATTTTGTTGTTTTTAGATTCTTATGCCGCTTTGTAAGTTATATGTATGTTATGTTGTGCGTTATATCTATAAATAACTATATCAAAGAGTTTTTAAAATTTATTCGAATAATCGATTATTCGAATATATATTAGAATAATCGAGTATTCTTTAATTAATTTTATTTTTTTTTATTTAAAATTTAAATTTTGTTGAATAAAAAGAAATAACAGCTCTTTATGATTAAATAGTAAAAATTTATTTAAATGTAGTGTATCCCGTAAAAGGTACAAGCACTAGCTATGAAGAAGTGGATACTTAGTGAACGTATCCTA
Organism: Trichopoda pennipes; assembly: GCA_030448955.1. Taxonomy (NCBI): domain Eukaryota; kingdom Metazoa; phylum Arthropoda; class Insecta; order Diptera; family Tachinidae; genus Trichopoda; species Trichopoda pennipes. The sequence continues at coordinate 720,068 of JASKUP010000056.1, read as the reverse complement.
ATGCTGTTGGTAGTGTTATGCTACCTTATACTTCGGCTTTTGTGTAGTACAGCTAAAAATAATTGTATTAAATAGCTTTTAAAATTTATTCGATTAGTAAATTAGTTGGATATATGTTCGAATGATATTTTGACGTTTTTTTTTATTTACAAAAAACTGAAAAATTCTTATAATAATAGAATCATCGCACTATATTCTCAGTTATAAAAGTAGATTGTATCAAATTGTGTCGAAAAAATACAAAAATAATTCTGTATGATTAAATAGCATATGCTTTAACTATTACGTTGTGTATACTTAGTGAATGTAACCTCTTGGTGTTAGATTTGCATGCAGCTATAAAATTTGTCTATAAATAACTGTTTGAATATGTATTCGAATAATCGAATAATATTTTATTGTTAAGTGAAATAATTTATTTGTTCAAAACAACTGAAAAATCTTAAAAATATTTGAATAATTACTTTATATTCGCAGTTATTTAAAAGACATTTGTTTGCCATCATGCACGTGAAACGTGTAAAGCATAAAAGAAGTTGTTAAGAAATCATTGTTTTACAAAAATGTTTTTTAAATACTTTTGCTAGAAATTAAAGTCCTTATTAATTAAATTAATTAAAAAGATTCGTTAGTTAATCGAATAAAAATTTATTCGAATAATCGAATAAATTACATTTGTTTCGAATAATTTTACAAGCTGTTTAATGGTCAAAAAAAGTGATTTGAAATATTTGTAGCCAAAATAATAAATGCCTGTGTTAATATTAAACTTAAAGCGTTTTCTTTCAATAGTTTCTAAAATTCATTCGAATAATCAATTATTTAGATATATTTTCGAACAATCGAAAAATGTTTTATTTTTAAGCTAACGTTTTTGTTATATACAAAAAAAGTGCAAAATCCTAATAATAATATGATCATAACACTATATTCTCAGTTATAAAAATAAATCGTGTTAAATTGTGTCGAATAATTAGAAAAATAGTTCTGTATGATTAATTAGCGTATGATTGAACTATTACGTTGTGTTTAGTTAGTGAACGTATCCTCTTGGTGTCAGGCTTGCATGCAGCTATACAATTTGGCTATAAATAACTGTATTATTCGAATAAATGACTATTCGAATATGTATTCGAATAATCGAATAATATTTTATTGTTACGTAAAATAGTTTACTTTTACAAAGCAACTGAAAAATTCTACGAATATTATAATAATTACTTCATATTCGCAGTTATTAAAAAGACATTTATTTGCCATCATGCACGTGAATCGTGTAAAGTATAAGAGAAGTTGTTAAGAAATCATTGTTTTACTAAATTTTTTTGCTCGAATAATCGAATAAATTACATTTGTTTCGAATAATTTTATGAGCTATTTAATGACCAAAAAAAAGCGATTTTAAAGATTTATAGCCAAAATAATAAATGCCTGTGTTAATATTAAATTAAAAGCGTTTTCTTTCAATAGTTTTTAAAATTTATTCGAATAATCAATTATTTAGATAGATATATATTCGAATAAATGAAAAATATTTTTTTCCATAGGTAACATTTTTTTTATTATTTTTAAAAAAGTAAAAATTTCTTATAGTAATATAATCATAACACTATATTCTCAGTTTTAAAAATAAATTGTGTTAAATTGTGTCGATTAATTAGAAAAATAATTCTGTATGATTAAATAGCATATGATTGCACTATTACGTTGTGTTTACTACGTAAACGTATCAGTGGCTGGCATTCCACCTACATGGATAGATACAAACATAACAACAGAACTACCTAAACGCGAATACTGGCTCACCAGTACGCATTGTATCACGGCTTGACAATGATGTTTTCACATCGAAAGCGCGCACCATTAACACAAAAAGAACACCAACCAGATAAGACGGGCGATAACAAGAGTAAATATGCATTTGTTTGCCAGTAAAGTAAAGTAAGTAAAGCTGCTAAGAAATCATTGTAATATAAATTTTCTTTTAATTCTTTTGCTATAAATTAAAGCAATTGTTAATTAATTGTTAGTTAATCGAATAAAAATTTATTCGAATAATCGAATAAAAATTTATTCGAATAATCGAATAAATAACTTTTGTAAAGCTGTTAAGAAATTACCGTAACATAACTTTTTATTAATCTCTAAATTAAAGCCATTGTTAATTAATTGTTAGTTAATCGAATAAATTACATTTGTTTCAAATAATTTTATTTATTTATTTTATTTATTTATTAATAATTAATAACAATAACACAATTATAGTAACTAACAAAGCAAAAGAGAACTAGCTACTAAGGCTTTCGTCTCGTAAAATTAAATAAACTTATTTATAACTTGTGAAGAAGATTACAATTTAATATGAATTTATGGAAAATTTCAATGTTGTGATCATTAATATTTTTTAAACAGCTTGATGGTTGGATAAATTGGAACAATTTTGTCCTAATATTGTGAAAAGTTTGACATTCATCCAAAATATGGGAAATAGTAAGTTGCGTATTGCAGGTGGAGCAAATAGGACGTTGGGACCTATCTATTAAATATTTGTGAGTTAATCTGCTGTGGCCAATTCTCATTCTAACTATAAGGTCGGAAATCTTCCTAGGGCAGTTCTTAGGGTAACTTGGTCGTGTTCCATTTGGATTTAAATTTTTGTAAGCATGCTGGTAGTTGGACCATTGCATGTCCTTCAGGCTTGTGTAGAAGTTTGAAATTAGATTTAAATTATCATGATACTCAAAAGTCTGGACACAGTGTAAAGGACTATACTTTGCCTGCGCCGCCGCAGCGTCGGCCTGTTCATTACCTAGTATTCCAACGTGCGATGGTACCCACATAATCTTGATCTTGTTAGGATATTTTATGCAAACGTTTCTAATTTTAGACATCAGAGAAGAATCGTACAAAGTGTTCTTTATCGCCAAAATGCACGAAAGACTATCAGTGGCTATAACAAATTTGTTTTGGTTTTGGGATACAAATTTGGCTGCTGTATATATAGCTAACGCTTCGGCCGTGAAGTTGGAGCAGTAGTTGTGAAGTAGACCGTGTCCGACGAGCATACCATTTTCGTGTACAACAGCAAAGAAAGTCATGTTATTTGATCTTGACTCATCGGCGAATAAAATTTTCCATCCAAGATTTGATAGATTATCTTCAGTGTTATAGAAAATTTGCTTATATATTAATGGCGTTGTTGTAGGTTTGGGATAGGAAGATAGTGTATCCAAGAAGGATGTTTTATTAAGATGCCAAGGTGGTTCGGAAGCACATTTGAGGTAGTGTGGAAAACTTTAAAAATTGATCTTATTGGAGTATTCGACGCATCTTGCTATAACGGATTTAATCTTGAGCGGTCTACTGCGACTTTTAAATTTGGTAGCTGCTTTAAAGATATTTTTATTATGACATACAAAAATCTTTGGGATTAACTTTAATGTTAATAAAAGGCATCGATCTTCTACTGATGGCAAGCCCGCTTCAGCCAAAATATTTTGAATTGGGCTTGTTCGGAAAGCACCTATGCTGCGTCTAATTGCGGCATGGTATGGAGCCTGAATACTTTTTATATTTGATTGGGCACAAAATCCATATATAGCAAGTGCGTAGTCAATTTTAGAAAGAATAATTGCTCGAGTTATATTAATCATTGTTGAGATATGTATCTGAAAGTGCCGTGAAATTAAAAATTTTATTATATTCAATCTATTGCAGAGATTTTTCCTTAACAGCAGGCAGTGTTGTTTGGAGGTAAAAGCTTTATCGAATACGACACCAAGAATTTTAAAATGATCCACAAGTTCGATTGTAAGGTCTTTGTATTGTAGATTTGAAATCTGACAATTGTGTTTTCTGCAAATGTGAAGAATTTTACATTTGGAAATCGAGAGTTTAGCACCTGATGTAACACACCAATCATAAATCTCTTTTAAGGTCTTAACGAAAGTCTCTTTTACTACAGCATTGTTATTATGTTTGCAGAACAGAATAGCGTCATCAGCGTATATGGAATGCTCAATATATTTTTGTCTTGAAATAATAGTGCTGAGTTGATTGAAGGCAATTATGAACAACACCACTGATAGAGGTGAATCCTGAGGGATACCATTCTGCAGTGGTAGCGTCGAGGAGTAGTGATTGTTAACTCTTACTTTAAGCTTACGGTTACACAAAAACCCCTTAACTAGATTGTACATTTCTTTGCAATTACCCCAAGTTTGTAGTTGCTGCAAGATAATGTGGATACCGAAGTAAACGTCGATTGTTCTTTGTTTCTTCATAAAAGCTACCTGATTGGAGGAAATAAAATTGTTAGTTTTAAGAAACCATATTAGCCGCCTAGCAATAATTTTTTCAAGTATTTTACTTATACACGGAAGAAGAGAAATTGGCCTGTACCCATCAACCTCAAAAATTCAAATAATTTTATAAACTGTTTAAAGAACAAAACAAGTGATTTGAAAGATTTCTAGCCAAAATAACTAAAACTCGTTAATTTTAAATATAAAACGTTTACTTTCTAGAGTGAAAAAACATATAACTTAACGACTTTCACAATATTTAAATTTCTAGGGAATATAACATGTTTATTTTTTCTTAAATCTTTAACAGATGGTTACGACATCTTGATATAAAAAAAAAATTATGATAAAAAATTTTATTTATTTAGATTTCATTGAAAAGTTTTTATGATTTTACTCTAAACTGATGTGCCCAAAATACCAGCTTCAAGAGCAAGAAAGAAACATTTTAGAACATGCAAGCATCTTAAGCATGTATAAAATGTTTAACAAAATAAATGATTTTGAAACGAGTTAAACTGTAAAAACATTTGCAAGTAAAAAAATTTTATTTTCTTTATCAAAGAATAAAAAACTTTTCTCTATTCTTTTAAAAATTTTTTCTTCAAGTCAGTTAGTTTGAACAGACTTTTCTTTCTTTAGCAAACTTTTTTTTCTATCAAGTCTCACAGAATTCTGTATATAAATAGTTTAAAAAATATTTGCTGTTTTTGTAATTTAGTTTGTTATGCAGAAGACTTTATGATACCTTAAAAAAAAGTTATCAATACCAATTAATAGTGTCTAAGTATTTAATTTAAAAGGATAACAAAACAAGTTTTATGAACAACTACAAATTGTAAAATAATAAACAATTTTTTGATGGAAGTAAAGTAACTATTTGAGCAAAGGAATCGTAAACAATTTTATTTTTCCGAAAATGTTATTTATATGTTGATATTTATTTAAAAAATATATATTTTAGAAAAGTTTGTTTAAGCCAAAATATTATAAAGTTAAAGCTGTAAAAATCCTTTGATACAAAAATTAATTATTTCTGCAGAAATCTTTTAAAATTTTTAAAAACTAAACGTTGCCATGCATTAAATTCGTTTCAATGGAATTATTATCAGCATTACGGTGATGATTCCACAACTAACGAAATTTGTTCTCTTTCCTTCAGTCAAATTCACATTGTGTGCTTTTTGATATTCAACAGATGCATTTAATGCGCTTATCAGCACATTTCTATTTCCTAAAAAAAGAAAAAAATATATTTTGTACAATAGAAAAAATAGAAAATTTCAATTTTAATATACTTCATTTATGGCAGTTGTACACAGTAGTTAAATAGAGCATTCAAATACTTTTTGCTTTAAAATTATACAAGGGCTTTCCATTCGAATAAAGATGTTTAAACGTTTTAATGTATAAAATTAAATAAAATTATCACAAATAGAACAGGCACAATTTTCTTTAAGAAAGTATTCAACCACATCAGATTTTAGTTTAACGACAATAATTTTAATAATTTATTTTTATAACTATAACTTATTGGGGCCTTGATCTCAATCCCTGCTTACAATTAATACTTTAACTTTTCCCAATATCTTCTGCAGTTATAGATTTGCAGTCTGGCAACAAGTGCTCTTCTTGTCTTTCTTCAATATTGCATAGCGGTTGCTTGAAAAATAACGTCCAACTTGAAGTCAGCAAGTGGTGAAGGCCAAAATTTCTGGCAATATCATCAGCCAAAAAGTGTTATATGTGTATGTGTATACTGGGAGCGGTTCATACTTGCTTCGAACTCCCTATAATTCTTTTTGTTTTGTAAAAATTCTGGCACGATATTTTTTTGATGGGTGAGAAACCAGTTAGGCAGTTGCAAAAGCCCACACAAGAACGGCCAGTTTAAGCTGAAGCAACCAGCTTGTATGGCAACGCTTCCATCAGTCTGAACACTACATTTTTGTCTTTATTTATTTAAATTTTTTTACAACACATGTCACCTTTAACCAAGAACACATGGTGACTTATCCAGGTCCAGTGAGCATGCATGTCATGTGTTCGAAACCAGAAGTTGGGAAATTTCCAACTATTCAGCAAGGAGTAACAGTGCCGGCTTGCTTCAAGCTCTCGAAATTTCAACTAGGAATAACTAGAGGATAAACATATCTGACGGCTTTCAAGGGCGAGGACGACGCTAGATATCAGCCAAGTGGTTTGATCCGCCATCAGGTTATGTCTAACACAGCTAGGTAATAATCACTTACACGTGCAATGTTATGAAATATCTATATTTATAAAAAATTGTTTTTGCTGTGTTGTGACTTTATAACTCACGAACGGTCACCGAATTAATTAATTGTTAGGGTTTATTCGTATGATCGCCTCGATGGCTTATCCAAAGCTTAAGCAAAATTGGCCGATGCGTTAATGAGTTATGGCTTTTCATGACAACATATGATTTTGCTCATATAAAAAAAAAAAAACAACAAAAACACGTAGGCGTCTATAAGCGTGTGTGGTATGGATATTGTGTAATGACTTCATACACACACTTACAAGTACACGTTGTATCACATACACATACACATAGACAACTTTCAGCGAGTAAATTATCTGGTTGAATAGTAGAATCTTTTGGAACTGTCAGGTATACCACCGCATCTTTTAAATTTAAAAATTAGTTCATCGATAATACTTCTTCCAAATCTCAATTCACCAAAACTCTGCAACGGAAAAATAATGGCTAATCTAATCGAGGCAACAATTCTTACTGGCAACGCGAAAGGAAAGGTTGCAATGATACCACGAATGCTTTTAATACAATAAAAGCTGCCATATTAATTTAAACCTCTTCCATTTCCCGTGCATTTATTTCTTAATATAACCGTTAATTAAGCTCAAGAGAAGACACTTCAAGTAAGTGATGTGAATTTGAATGAAATAAAGCTCGATTCACTCAATCCTATACCTAAGAAAAAATAAAATAAAAAACAATATATTAAACATAACCAATTTATGTTTGTTACGAAATAAAGTGGCTACGGTTTAACAACTAATTAATATAAAAAAAATTTTAATCGAATAATTTTTAATCGAAAAAATTTTAATCGAATAATTTTTAATCCAAATATAATAAAAAAGTATCTAAAATAGTAAAACTTAATAAGCAGCAAATTACATAAAAAGTAATCATATCGAATAAGTTAAATATTACAAAAGTAAAGCAAAGATACATTACCGTTTGGTAATAAATGGAATGTATCGGCTACCTCTAAGTGAATTCTATATAACTCCTAACGGACACTACCATCCACAACACCTCAAACCACCCTACCCAAAACAAATTAGCAGCATTTAGACATATGATACACAGGCTTGGGATAATTCCACTTACTCCAGATAAGTACAGGAGGGAACTCGACACAATCTACGCCATAGCTATGAATAACGGCTACAAAACCACTAGCATCGATAAACTACTTAGACGATACAACACTAAGAATAGAAATAGAGAAGACAAGGACACGGCCGATACAACTCGACGGCACACCTTTACTTACACAGGACCAGAAATATACAGACTAACTAACCTTTTTCACAAAGAAGGAATACTCACAGCATTAGGAAGTGGAAACACCCTCAGACACTATCTCAAAACAACGACAGAGACAACTGACAAATTTAATTCCAGCGGGGTATACAGACTTACCTGTACCAGCAAACGAACCTATATAGGGCAAACTGGACGAACACTAAAAATAAGGTTTACAGAACACATACGCTCATACAAACGGAAAAGAGAAGATTCAAACTTTGCATTACACCTTGACACGCACCAAGGGAAATAGATGAATGTATGACATTATTACATCCTAGCAAAAAAGGACGAAGACTAGACATTCTTGAAAATATGGGAATCTACAGGACAAGAACATTCAACAATGACATTATAAATGAACAGGTAAACACGACCTCGGACACAATTTTCACACCATTGGAACTACTCATGCAAACGGGCGGACGGAAAACACCCTCAGACGGACACACGTACTTACATAATAGTAAAAGACGGAAGTATCGTCATGCCAGGTGGCTGGTATTCTGCTTACCTGAATATATACGGACCTAATAACAGAACTACCTGAACGCCAACACTGACTCACCAGTATAAACTAAACCGCGGCTTGAGAATGATGCATTCGCATCGAAAGCGCTCGCCATCGAATACAAACCAGCCAGTTAGGACGGAAAATGGCAATATTATCTTATTGTGTAATTAAATCGACGAAAAACTTAACCGTGTATAATAGTCATTGATTAAATAATATAAAAAAACTAATTGATTAATTATTATTCGAATGACTTTTAATTGAAACACTTTTAATAGAAGAAAACATTTATTAAAAATTTTATTTTCGCATTAAACTTCTAACAAATCGTTTTAAAATATAAATTTATAAATTTTAAATTATATCTGATCTTCAAAGATTAAAAATTCTTCAACTAATTTTGAATCGAATAAAAACTAATTTACCAACCAAAAATTTTTATTTAAAAGTAGTCATTATTACTATGCACAGTGAAGTAATTAAAGAGTTGTGATTAAAAACTATAAAAAAATAAACGATTCACTATTATTCGAATAATTTCGAGTAAAAAATTAATTGTTTAAAAGTTTTTTTTTTAATTGAATTAAAATTTTTAAATCATATTATATTATATTATATTATATTATATTATATTATATTATATTATATTATATTATATTATATTAAATTATATTATATTATATTATATTATATTATATTATATTATATTATATTATATTATATTATGTTATATTATATTAACTGTCCATATATAAAAAATACTGCATTTATATTTGAATCGGTTAAAATATAATTTTACTATTCTAGAATTTGAATTTAAAAGTAGTCATTATTAATTTGTATAGTAAAGTGATTAACGACATGATTAAAAGATATAAAAAAACTAAACGATTAATTTTTATTCGAATAACTTCCAATCGAATAAAAAATTAATCGAATATAAAAGTAGTCTTTATTATTTTGCACAGTGAATAATTAAAAAGTTTTAATTAAAAGATATAAAAAAACTAAATTATTAATTTTTAAACGAATAACTTCTAATTGAATAAAAAATTAATCGAATTTAAAAGTAGTCATTATTTTTTTGCACAGTGAAGTAATTAAAGAGTTTTAATTAAAAGATATAAAAACAACTAAATTATTAATTTTTAATCGAATAACTTCTAATCGAATAAAAACTTAATCGAATTTAAAAGTAGTCATTATTATTTTGCACAGTGAAGTAATTAAAGAGTTTTAATTAAAAAATATAAAAAAAACTAAACGATTAATTTTTATTTAAATAACTTCTAATCGAATAAAAAATTAATCGAACTTAAAAGAAGTCATTATTATTTTGCACGGTGAAGTAATTAAAGAGGTATGATCAAATAATATACAAAAAATTAATCGATATACTTTTAATCGAATAATTTTTAATCGACTCACTTTTAATCGATTAAAATTAAGTGATTAAAAGTTTTATCGTTTTGTTTGTTTTTTAATAAAATTTTAAAATCATATTATACAATAAAAACTGTTTATAGACTAAGGATATTGGGATTAATTTAGCAACGATTATTTTGCCGGATATACCCCAGACAACGAAGTAAGCGTTTCGTTTGACAGCGTAGCATATATTTGAAAGACACTAAAACCAAAAAAAAGTCCTAGCTCTGACGGAATAACAAACAAATGTCTAAAGTCCTTACCAAACAAGGGTATAAAATACATTACAGAGGTAATAAATTTATGTTTAAGACTGAGTTATTTTCCTAAATGATGGAAACACTCAAAAGTCATACCGATAATAAAACCCAACAAGCTTCCCAATTGTCCACAATCTCACCGACCAATAAGCCTCTTATCTTCCTTCAGCAAAATACTGGAAAAAGTTATCAAGGAAAGAATTATTCAATTTACTGATGCGGAGCACATAATTCCCACACAACAATTTGGCTTTCGTAAGGAACACAACACAGTGCAACCTCTGATAAGAATACGCAATTATATAAGCTCTAATATGCAATTAGGAAAATCTACTGGTATGGTTTTATTGGGTATCAGGGCGGCTTTTGATTCTGTGTGGCACAGTGGCTTAATTTATAAAATGATAAGGTTAAATTTTCCACCAACATTGATCCGAATAATATCCAGCTTTCTGTCAAACCGCAGTTACAGTGTTTTCATTGGTTCAAACCATTCTACGCAAAGTAAAATATCAGCAGGCTGTCCGCAGGGCTCGTGCCTGTCGCCCATACTATACAACATTTACACAGCGGACTTTTCTAGAATAAATGGCTGCTTAACTTCTATATTCGCAGATGATACCGCTATTCTAAGTTCAGAAATACTCGCAACCGATATTTTATGTAAATTACAAACTGCACTCAATGAGGTTCATTCTTACTTTGCTAAATGGAAAATCCGTGTAAATCCACAGAAAACTCAAGCTATGTACTTCTCCAGAAGGCTGAAATCCTGCTTTTTACCGCAAACCACCATCTCATTTAATAGCACTTCTATTCCATGGATGAATAAGATAAAATACTTAGGTATCGTACTGGACCCCAAAATTAAGTTTAAGGATCACGTGCCATATATCGTTAATAAAGTCAACAACTTAATCAGCTTATTGTATCCGTTAATGAACAGAAACTCCAAACTTAACATAGACAATAAAATCTTATTATTTAAGGCAATATTTCAGGCAATAATGTTTTATGCTGCACCAGTCTGGTCTACATCAGCGCATTGTCATATCAAAAAACTACAGATTGCGCAGAATAAACTCCTAAAAATGATCTACAATCTGCCTTGGCACTACTCCACACAACGACTGCATACTCTGGCCAACGTTGAACTTGTAAAACACAGAATTGACCGATTGACAATAAATTTTAAAAACAGATGTCTTCAGTCTGACTTCATACATATCAATGAGCTAGCCTCACCATAATTTTAAGTAAAACATTAACTCTTTATCTTAAACCAAAAATTTGTCCAAAAGGTTTTTTGAAAATTTTTCCCTTATTTTTAATAATATTGAAACACATGTTCATAATAAGAATTATTAACACTATATTTAAGTAGAAGAGGATTAAATCCTAAACTCTTTGTGGAAGACTGACAAGAAAAAATGTATACAAAAATATTACATAAATAAAGAATTGAATTGAAAAAAAAAGCAAAAGAAATTTTTTAAGATTTATAAGTAAAATTTAGTGCGGCTTTAAACTCATGCCTTTACATATTTACATTGATTAAGGTGCTAAGATTTTAATAATTAAATTCAAAATTAATATCAATCATACTTATGGTAAAACAAAATATTTAAAACTAAAATAACTCTTGAAATAATTTCAGAAACTTCTATCGTTTAACAACATACGATTAAACGAATAATAGAATTTTAAGTCAACATATTCTAACAAATCCTTATTATTGTAAAAAAAAAAAAAATAAAGCATACAGTCAATCTATTGTGCATGTAGAATTAATATGCTGCTCTTTTCATAAGCTCTGAAGCGTTCATTTAATGGTGTGAATATTTAACTAGAAAACTTTTGTTAAAATTTGCTATTTTGCTGATATTTTGTACTTGAAGTTAATTCATGCATAAAATGGTCAGTCATTTTAGAAGATAATTTTATATTTTTGGCATACAAATGATATTTGGAAACATTTTTTTATAGAATAGTCCCGCAAATACTTTATTAAAATTTGATCAAATTTATATAGAATTCTCTATATAATTTGCATTAATTTTCTTTTAAATTATGTGTTAAAGCCGAAAATCAATTAAAATTGATATTATGTATTAAATAGAATATTGACACAAGTAAATTATGCACGTATTTACAAATATGTTGCATGTGTGTAGAAATATTGTAGTATTTGTAGAGTAATTTGCTTTAAATATGTCAAGGATTAACACATTTGTTTAACATGTTGCTCTGAGGGCTTGTTATAGTCTTGTTTGTGCATAAAAATTAACTATTATGTAAGAACCACAAGTGTTCTGTTTCCTCGTTTTTTTTTAGTATTTATAATAAAATAAAATTGTTTTTTTTTGGTTTTTGTTTTTGTAACTTTTATTCGGTTAGACAAGCTCACATACGACTACTTATACTGAGAATTAAATGTTATGACTGCCAAAGTATTTCCCAGGGTAATTTAATGAAATGTTTAACATTTAACAAAATGAAAATAAAGTCATAAAAACTTATGTGTTATTGGTTTTGATAAGTACACGAATAACGCGAAAAGGGACAGTAAATTTAAAATAATTTTCATTTAATAAAAAAATACTTTTGGGGGAAATTGTTTTATTTTCCAATATAACACATTTTTGTAAGGTTTTAGATTAAATTGTTATTACAATTAAATACACTTGTACAGCATATGAATATCGCTGAAATGTGAGGGTGGTCTTTGATGAAAGGAAATTTTACCTACAAATCGTTTGAAATCTAAAATACAATTTTCCTTTTAATTAAAAACATTAATAATTTACTTATAAATCTTAAAAAAAATTTTTTTGTTTCTTAAATTAAAACAATCGTTTCCAAATTAATTGGCAAATTCTTAGTCTATGAATAGTTTATATCACATACTCGTATTATGATTTTAAAATTTTATTAAAAAAACTCGAGAAAACTTTTTATCACTTAAATTTAATCGATTAAAAGTAAGTCGATTAAAATTATTCGATTAAAAGTATATTTTTGTTTATTAATTAATCATAACTCTTTAATTACTTCACTGTGCTAGCTAATAATGACTACTTTTAATATCAAATTCAAGTAATTTTTTATTCGATTATAAGTTATTCGAATAAAAATTAATCGCTTAGTTTTTTTTTATTTTTTATTCTCTGTGTAACTCTTTAATTTCTTCACTGTGTAAAATAACAATGATTACTTTTCAATTCAAATTGAATTAATTTTTTATTCGATTAGAAGTTATTCGAATAAAAATTAATCGTTTAGTTTTTTTTATATTTTTTAATCATAACTCTTTAATTACTTTACTGTACAAAATAATAAGGCCTACTTTTAAGTTCGATTACTGTTTTATTCGAACAAAAATTAATCATTTAGTTTTGTTTTATATTTTTTAATTTACACTCTTTAATTACTTCACTGTGCAAAATAATAATGACTATTTTTAAATTCAAATTCAATTAATTTTTTATTCGATTAGAAGTTATTCGAATATAAATTAATCGTTTAGTTTTTTTTATATTCCTTAATCATAACTCTTTAATTACTCTACTGTACAAAATAATAATGACTACTTTTAAATTCAAATTCTAGAAACGTAAGATTTTTTTTATTAATCGATTCAACTCTAAAATAGTTATTCTATATAAAACTATTCAAATAAAATGAATCGTTTAGATTTGTTTATATTTTTTAATCAAAACTCTTTAATTACTTTACTGTGCAAAGTAATAATGACTACTTTTAAGTTAAGATTTAAGGATGGTAAAATTATGTTTTATTCGTTTCAAAATTAAGCGCAGTATTTTTAATAAATGAACGGTTAATATTATATAACGTAATGTGATTTAAAACGATAAAAAAAAACGATAAAAGTTTTAATCAAAAATGTTTTATTCGATTAAAAATTATTCGAATAAATATTAATCGTTAAGTTATTTTATATTTAATATCATAACTCTTTAATTACTTTACTGCACAAAATAATAATGTCTTCTTTGAAATTCAAATTCTAGAAACGTAAAATTATTTTTTAATCGATTCAACTATAAATGCAGTATTTTTTATATATGGACAGTTAATATAATATAAAATGATCTAAAAATTTTAATTCAATAAAAAAAAACTTTTAAACAATTAATTTTTTATTCGATTAAAAATTATTCGAGTAAAAGTGAATTGTTAAGATTTTTTACATTTTTTAATCATAACTCTTTAATTACTTTAGTGCGCCAAGTAATAACACATACTTTCAAATTAAAATTTTTGGTTGGTAAAATTAAATTTTAATCGATTCAAAATTAAGTGAAGTATTTTTAACATAAAAGTAATTAATATAATACAACATGCTTTAAACATTTTAATTCAACAAGAAACGATAAAACTTTTAAGCAATTAATTTTTTGTTCGATTAATAATTATTCGAATAAAATTGAAAGATACGAAGTTTGTCAAAAAAATAGTTTCTATGGAAACGCCCCCTATCTTCTTGAAATAACTTGTTGCGATGTGGCATCGTCTTGTTGATACCATATCTAAATCAAGCCCAAAGCATATAATTGTGGCGTTAAACGCTATCGCCCCCATTTACAGTTACCATTACGTACTTTTCATTTTTAAAGAAGTAACGTCCACCGATTCCTCCTTACCAAATTGCACATCACACAGTCACTTTTAATGAGAGAACCACCTATTCTGTTTATTCACATATTGATTGACTTGTATTATGAGCTAACAATAATTGATATTTTGTATTTCATATAATCTTATTTTCTTATTTTATAGCTATTAGTCTCCACTTAATCGCTTAATATACTTATAGTATAAAGTCTATTAAAAATTAAAGCCAAAGCCTTACAGTCTATAAAAAAATAATATAAAAACCATAAAACCTTAAATAAAATCCTCACAGCCAAAACAACGAATTTTAAACGATGTTAAAAAGCCAATTAAACAGCGAAAAATATATAAAAAGAAACTCAAAAAAACATAAAAAAATATATAGAAAACAGAAATATAAAACAACAAAACAAAACAAAATTGTAATTGCAATTGTAATTGTGTGAAAACCCCGGATCAACCTCATAACAAAAGCCGAACAATGTAACAAACACTAGTTATGAAAAGGACAAATTTTTAGTGAATGGAATATCAAGAGAACACAAAAACAAAAATAAATGAAATAAAAGAAAATAAAATAAAGTAACGACAGCCAAACGAAACTACACAAATGAAAATGTACAACGAAAGCTATAATTGGGTGGCTTTGTAAGCGCAGGTTATCAAATTGGCTTACAGTATTTATAAAAGTAAAAAAATAACAAAAACTGGTACGCTATTTTTAGATAAAAAAATTCGGATTTTATTCGAATAAAAAATTAATCGAATAATATTGAAGAATCGAATAAAAGATTTAAACTCAATCGTGGACACAAATTTTAAAACAAGAAAAAAAAAACAAACTCGTAAGTTTTTTAAGGCGATAAAAAAATTTGGATTTCAATGGCATAAAAAATTATTCGAATAATACTGAAGAATCGAATAAAAAATTAAACTCAACCATATACTCAAATTTAAAAACAAGAAAGAAAAAACCAAACTTGTAACTTTTTTAAAGCAATCAAAAAATATGAATTTAATCGAATAAGAAATTAATGGAATAATACTGAAGAATCTAATAAAAAATTTAACTCAACCATATACTAAAATTTTAAAACAAATAAAAAATTAATCAAATAATACTAAAAATCGAATAAAAGAATTAAAATCTATCGCATACCCAAATTTTAAAACAAGAACGCAAAACACAAACTTCTAAGTTCTTGAAAGCGATCAAAAATATTGCGTTTTAATCGAATAAGAAATTAATTGAATAACACTAAAGAATCAAATAACAAATTTCACTCAACCGTATACACAAATTTTAAAACAAGGAAGAAAAAAAAAACAAACTTGTAAGTTTTTTAAGGCGATAAAAAAATTTGGGTTTTAGTGGAATACAAATTAATCAAATAATACTGAAGAATCGAATAAAAAATTTAACTCAACCGTATACTAAAACTTAAAAATAAGAAAGAAAAAATAAGCTGGTAAATATTTTTAGGCGATCAAAAAAAAGATGCGAACGAAAATAAAAAAACTTAATCGAATAAAAAATTATTCGAATAATACTGAAGATTCTAATACAAAACTAAGAGTAAACTATGTATAGGTTTAAAAACAAGAAAAATAAATAAGCTGGTAAATACTATAGGCGATCAAAAAATATTGCGTTTTACTCGAAATTAATCGAATAATACTGAAAAATCGAATAACAGAACTAAACACAACCGTTTACACAAATTTTAAAACAAGAAAAAAAAACAAACTTGCAAGTTTTTAAGGTGCTCAAAAAATGCTTTTTCATCGAATAAACATTTAATCGAATACTACAGAATCGAATAAAATATTAAACTTAACCGTATATACAAATTTAAAAACAAGACGAATAAATAAGCTGCTAAATTTTTTTGGCGATCAAATAATATTGCGTTTTAGTCGAATAAAAATTTAATCAAGTAATACTGAAGAATCGAATTAAACAATTAAACTCTACCGCATACAAACTTGTAAGTTTTTAAGGCGATCAAAAAATTTAGATATCAATGGAATAAAAAATGAATCGAATAAAAAATTAAACTTAGACATATACTCAAATTTAAAAACAAGAAAGAAAAAATACACAGGTAACTTTTTTAAGGCGATCAAGATATTTGGATTTTAATCGAATAAAAAATTAATCGAATAAGGATAAAGAATGGAATAGAGTATACACAAATTTAAAAACAAGAAAAACAGAAATTAACTGGTAATATTTTTGGGTGATCAAAAAAAAAATTGCGAACAAAAAAGAAAAAATAATCGAATAAAAAATTAATCGATAAAATATATACATAAATTTAAATGAAAGCGAAAACAAACACTCTAACGATTTTCATTTAATTGTTTGAGTAAAATAACGATGTATCGAATAAATTAACATATTTTAACAAATAATAACAAAATAATCGATTAATATTGATTCACACTAAAGCTACGTCAAATCCAAAAAATTAGCTTTTTCATTTTTAAAACACAACAACATAAGCGAGAATACAGGTCCTTTTGAAAGTACAAGGCCTTTTAAGAATACAAATCATTTTAAAAGTACAAGTCCTTTTAATTTCTAATCGTATAACCTTGAGTTATTAATAGTTATAGGTAGAAGAATAAATCGTATAAGAGGATTGGAATATGGGAATGTTGAAATTACATAAAAAGAAAGCTTAATATAAACTATTCGATTAATTTCGAATCGAATAAAATATTAATCGAATAAAAAATAATCGAATAAATATATTATTCGATTAAAAAAAATAAAAATTTGTCGAATAAATTAAATTTTACTAAAATAAAAACCAAAATAAAAAAAATATAACCGTTCGGCATGAAACGAATAAAATAAATAGTAACTAATAGTAAGATAGTAAAAGAAACGAATAAGCGGACATTAACAAACACATATTTTCCTAATTGGCAAGAAAAAAATTTTAGTGAAAGGAACTATTTAATAGTTTTAACTGAAAGTTTTAAAAATATATAAGGGATATGAATCGGATAAAAATTAGCTCGATTAAATTAACACTTAAAAATAAAAGTAAAAAAAAAGAAAATAATTTAACGTCTCAATGTATTTCAATTATATTTAACAATTATTTATTATATAATTATTATATAATTTTAGTCGAATAAAAGCCTTAAAACCATTTAAAAAATAAAGTAACTTAAGAGTAATGATATAATACTAGATCTATTTTTAATCGAATAATCTTTAAACGAATAAGTTTTAAAGTAACAAATTTTCTCGAATTAAAATTAAGTGATTAAAAAAACTTTAATAAAAAAAATTATTAAATCATAACCATAAAAAATCACAGGGAATAAAAACTTAACGATTAATTTTAAATCGAGTAAAAGCTAATAAATTAATTTTGATTTAAAACAAAGATTATGTTATTAACATTTAAAACAACATTTAAATTGTAATTATTATTTATATCATTAATTATTTAAATAATTAAAAATCAAATAAAAATTAATCGATTAATTTTGAATCGAATAAAAATTAATCGATTAATATTGAATCGAATAAAAATTCATCGATTAATTTCAAATAGGTATTCAAAATATATAAAAGAATTATTAAGCTATGAAAAAGTTAAAATATAAAATCTTATTAAAAATAAAACAATATTTATGGAAACGATTACAAAGCTGCTTAACTGTGAGTATGTTAACATGTGTAACTGCTTATATTTTTTTTTATTAAAACTGCTTAAAAATAAGAGAAAATAGAAATTAAGCTGCTAAGATATACTTGAATACACGAATAAAATGCTTAATTTTGCATAATAAAATTATATAAAATATAAAGTGTACGATTATTTGTAATCGGATAAGAGGAAATGTTGAAATATACGCAAAAATTGTTCTTTCATAAAGCGAAGTATATATTTAACAAGATTAATTTTATTTTAATCGCAATAAAAAAAGAACACTGCAATTTTTTTTTTCAAATTGAATTAAACGTGAATTTTGTCATTTCAGTGGTGATGAACATGTTATATTGAACATAACCATTTCCAAGCCAGTGACTTATTGTGCTATTGTTTTTATTGTAATTTATTTAACCTTCACCTTTTATTAAAATGAAATTCTCGTGCATTGGAAACATATTTTTTTCAAATTATGCCTACGTTCGGCATGGCTTCTTCTATCGTTTTAACTAATTTAGTTTTTTATTTAAATTTATTTTTTATTTTTATTTAAATTTTTTGAGTGTTCTATTTTTTGTGTGTTACAGCCATGTTAAGGAAAAATAATCTTCAATTGTAATTTGAAGAAATGAAATTTTACTTAAAAGCATTTCACCTTGAATTAAAATGAAACTTACCCCCACACACACACACACACACACATTAAACTAAAATGAATAGCGACAGTTGGTTAACTGAACGGTGAGTATAGAAACTAAGTGTGCACTAACACATATACACACACACAAGTATTTATTACTCTGTGTAAAATGTGTTTAAATTATATTTGTCATGTCTAAACCGCTGATTGTGCTCTGGTTTAGTGCATTTGTAGTGGTTATGAGCATGCAATACTGAGATAATGTGCTAAATAAAACATTAAAAATCTTTTCTTTTATATTTTTTTTTAATCTGCTTTGTTTTAGGTAGGTGTGTGGGGTGTTTTAATAAGTGTTAGTTTTGATAGCTGCACGATATGTTTCACTTGATGGCAACTATTTTTGTGGTTTTATGAGATTTTTAATGAAATATTTTCCCGTAGTTAAAATTTAAATCTGCTTAGTTGATGGTTTTTTTTTAATTCTATAGTTTTAGATTTTTTCATGATTATTTTTCTCATAGCAAGATAGAACAAATGAAAGGTGGTATTTCATATATTATAGCAAATAAGATTAAAATATTTAGTGTCTTTTAATTATTAAAATATAAAATTGAGAATTCTATGCGAACAAAAATGCGAACACAAAAATTTATTTGCATCCTGAAGGATGCTTAAAGTCAATTAATTTTAAAAGAGCAGCTATCAGAGTAAGTTAGAACGATCTAATACGATAATGAAATTTTCACAGCCGAAAACATCCGAGGTACCCCACAACTAACCCCATCCACCATAGACGGATAAAAAATATCAGGGAAAACTTAAAGCCAAAGGATAAGGAGTAGATGAGGCAACAGGGGCAACACTAATATTTCATTTATTTTTAAAATATATTCACCAAGTGTGAAATGGATTTAGGATTCCATGCTATGTACAGACTGCTGCTCTTTACTTTTACCTTTATTTTTTATATTTTAATTATTTGTCGCTCGAAACTTCAACTGTCTGTCCATAATGATTTAAAAGGAAATCACATCTCTCTAATTTTAATTTTTTATACATTGTAACGACCCGATTCCCCTGGTTGCTGGAGTATGCTAAACTACGTCCAGGGTCGGGTTGTGCCAATGTTTTATTTATTTATTATTATTTCTCTTATTATTATTACACGTTATAACTATTTATATTGAATTCATTCTTCAATTTAAGACAAATTTCTAGTATTATCTGACTCATGAATTATATTATATTATAAGTATTATTATTATTATTATTATTATTATTATTATTATTATATCACACCTGTGAGTTAGAAACAAACAGATCATCAATGCTGTCAGCTGTTATGCAGACCAAACCACATAGCTGATAGTTGTCATTCAACTCTTACAAATAATGTGTGTGTGTGTGTGTGTATGAATGTGTGTATATAAGGCAGAACATTTTATAAATCAAGATCAATTGGCAAGCAGATAGATCACCTGTACACAAGAAGTCTTTAGGAGGAGTTTTATGCTCCGCAATAACTTCTTGCCCACAGATAGCCCGCCTGCCGGTAAGAGATCTTTTGGAGGAATTTTATATTCCGCAATAATCTCTTATCGACAGTGCAGCTGCAATTGGTGGAAGTTTATCTTCTACCGGGGTTGGTTCGACCGTACGACTGATGCTGTTGCGGAATTTTATATTCCCTCAGTATTATTCAACTCGGCCGGGAACTCCCGGCGATCGCTGCTGCTAGGTATAGCACTTACAGTACCGCTGCCGTCTTTACCGCTAGTTGCCTGTGCCACTGCCGTAATTTACTGCCGCCGCCTGTACCGCTGCCGCCTGTATCGTTGCCAGGTACAGCCACTTTTACCGCTGCCGTCTGTGCCCCTACCGCCAGTGCCACAGCTGCCTTTAACGCTGCCGCCTGTGCTGCAGCCACTGTTATCGCTGCCGCCTCTGCCACTACTGCCGTAGCCGTATTTACCGCTTCCGCCTGTGTCGCTGCCGCCTGTACTACTGCTGATGTTCCTATCGCTGCCCATCGCCTCAGCAAGTTGACTCCCCGTTCTTCGGCTACGATTCCCGACTGTCCACTATTAACCACCCCCCGGGGGCACATTTATGGTCTTTACGGTACGTAACAGCTGTCTAGATCTGTGCAACTGGGGGAAAAAGGGAGCCCAGTCCCCTGAAGGCAGACAGGGAGTCAACTGGAAACTCCACTTTGTTTCCACGGGGATCAGTGGCCTGCAGAGTTCATTATTTGTCTCTTTAGACATTTAATAGTTCTCTGGCTGATCATTGAGGTTGGCCCCTATATGGGAGCATCGTGGTGGTTGTGGTTTCGGGCCCCATATCCAATGGTTTTCTATGGTGGCCAGGATCATCTCACTGATAATGACACGCAAAGTGAATGATCCAGTCCAGTGAGCATGCTTGACATGTGTTCTGGACAGGAGTTGGAAAGTCTCCAACTCTTTAGCAAGGTGTGATGATTTGCAGACCTGTACTGGAATCATTGAAGTTGCAACTAGGTGGTTCTGTTGCATAGAATTATGGCTTCGGCTATCTAGGACGCATGTATGACGTTCCAAATTATACAAAGTGGTTTGTCCACCATCTGATTAAGACTTACAGTCAGACGCGGATGTAAAACAAATCACACTCTGTCCACTATTAACCATCTACCTTGTAAGAGTTGACTCAATAAACTTGGTAATAAGTTTTATAACGTGTATAAAGCATTGAGTGTCATTCCTACCACGGATCAAGAAGGTAGGTAATAAACAAAATTGCAACGACCCTGTCCTTCGCTGTCGCTATCCCAGCAACCAGCGCAAACGTGTCGTTACAGTACTACGTAAACACAGTTAGTAAACGAGGGAGATAGCCAGAACAGTGAAAATTCTGCAGGGTAAAAACTACTAGAACACATTTTAATGTTGTTCTGGTCACTCCCTGTGGCGACGTTAGGCACAAACCGGACTGGGTAAAAACCGCCACACCAATTTGTGACCTCACCGGTGCTACTATAACCTGCACTACGAGATAATAGTTAATGTACCAGCCAAATTTGGTTTGTGAACAAACCGGTTTCAGTGTTCCCCTTTTTACTAGTTGCGTTTTATTTTCAGCTGTGTTAATATAGTTCGTCTTTTTAGTGTTTCTCTTCGTGTTATTTCTATTGCATTCATCATTTTCTTTCTTTTTGTCTGTATCTCTCCCTACTTTTTCGTTTGTTTGTTTTTACCCATTTTATCTCTCCTTCTCTGTTTCTCTCTCTCTCTCTCTTCCTTTTCATTCGTCTCTTTTCCTACCTAAATTCTTTCACGACCATACCTGTTATCCGATTGTGTTCATATGTGAATCTATCGGGTTTTTTCCTGTGACATAATAATCTGTAATTGTACGTTTATGAGGTTCCTTATGGCTTCGGTCTTGTGCACCTGCGTAACGTGTTTGTGTTGGTGTAATGTTTGTTTTCTTGTGAAACTATTTCAATGGTTAAAATTTTGTGTCCGAAGCAGTGTTTATTTGTTCATTTATTATTCGTCCGTCAAATGTTTTCTGTTTGTATATTTTCATGCTCTTTAATACTTTTAGTCTCCTCCCTTTGTGCTGTGTATGAAGCAGTTTAACCGTTGTTTTTGTATGACCTGGTGTATATTTGTTGTTGAATATATGGTTCGCAAAATTTGATTCTGGAGTTCATTTTGGTTTTCGTAGTTTTTTGTTATAGTCTCTACTGTGTTCCCTAAATCTGGTCTTAATTTTTCGTCCTGTTTGCCCGATGTAACCATAATTTGTACATTCTATCTCAGTCTGGTATATTTGTGTCGGTTGTTTTATTCTGTATTATTCTGTCTAGGTTGTTTCCCGTTCTGAATGCCGTATTGATGTTGTGTTCTCCAAAGAATTTTATCAGTCTGTACGTTGATTTTGCCATATATGTCAATGCAGCCCAGTTCTTCCCTCCATTCTCCTGTTCTTTGTTCTGTTCCTTGTCCGTTCCGATTTGTTCCCTGACGTCATCCACCAGGCACTTTTTGTACCCGTTGTCCCCAGCTATGGTGTATATTGGGAAATAGCCAGAACACTGGAAATTGTGCAGGGTAGTAACCATTAGAATACAATTTAATGCTGCTCTGGTCACCACCACTAGCAACTGTACACACAAACCGGACTGGGTATAAACCACTACCTCACAGTATTTGCTGAGGATACTTAGAAATATTTTCAAGCGATACGCTCCTGTTAAAATATTACCTGTTATGTGTCGGCCGACCGCGCTTCAACTCACTCCTTTGTTCATAAAGTTCTTCTTTATACACCCATACACCTCCCCTCCCTTCGGGGGCCAATTGATATGTTTTGATGGAAATCCACGGTCATTCCATGTGTCTTCGAGGGTAATAGGCTAGCAATAGCCAAATGGACAATTCCACTATATTTCCACGGGAATCAGTAAAGCCCCCAGAGTTCATCTATTTGTCTTTTAAGCCTTTAAGCTGTTCTCTGACTGATTATTGTGGTTGGTCCTGCGGCAGTATCGTGGTGGTTGTGGTTTTGAAGCCCTCGTTTGAGTTGTATGGGTGGCATGATTTACAATGAACACAATGAATGGTTCAGCTACAGTGAGCATGATTGCAGTTTTGTTTTTAAATTTTATTAAGTTTCATGCGTTCTGGACCAGGGGTTGGACAGTCTCCAACTCTTCAGCAGATTATACAAATAAGTTGAAGCATATACCTAATCAACTCATTAACTCCGAATTTAAATAGCTCTGCCGGCAAGCCATCAGCTATAGCTGCTTTGGTGTTTTTCAGCGTGGATATAGCTATTTTTATCTCAATCATTGATTGGGTCAATGGTATCCTCACTGTCGTTTCCCTTACCCCCCGGGGGCACATATATATGGTCTTTATAGAACTTCGATTATCTAGACACAGTGCAACTGGGGGAAAAAGGGACCCCAGTCCCCTGAAGTCAGCAGGGGTACAACAGAAAACTCCACTTTATTTCCACGGGAATCAGTAAGCTCGCAGAGTTCATTATTTGTCTCTTTAGACATTTAATAGTTCTCTGGCTGATTATTGAGGTTGGCCCTTATATGGGAGTATCGTGGTGGTTGTGGTTTCGCGGCCCCATATCAGGTCTTTTGTTTAATATGGTGGCCAGGATCATTTCGCCGTTAGTGACACGCTAGGTGAATGATCCAGTCCAGTGAGCATGCTAGACATGTGTTCTGGACAGGAGTTGGAAAGTCACCAACTCTTAAGCAAGGAGTGATGATTTGCAGTCCTGCTCTGGAATTATCGAAGTTGCAACTAGAATGTTCTGTTGCATAGCTTCGGCTTCCTAGGACGAGCATGACGTTCCAAATTATGCAGTGGTTTGATCCACCATCTGATTAAAGCTTCATGGCCAGGCGCGAGTGTAAATCTAATCACACGTTTTCGTTTCCCTTTGATACCAACAAATTGTGGAAATGTTCCTTCCACATTCTCAGCACGCCTTCTTGTTCTGTCACTAGAGGAGCAAATGCCAGCACAGAGACCCTTTATCTGATGTTTCACTTTCTGGTAAAACTTCCGGGCATCATGTCGCGTCCTATACATTTCGATTTCCTTGCCCTCGCGCCTTTCAAATTCACTCTTCTTGTGCAGAAATAGGCATTTTTCTTTTCTCTCTGTAGTTTTCTCGTGCATTTTGCGTTGCTACTGAAATAACTGTTGCCAGGTATGCCAAATTTTTCTCTTCAGCAGTCTTGCAACATTCATTTTCGTACCATGTACTCTTCGGTACTAGTTTTTGATGTCCAAGTACGACTCTGGCAGCGTTCTGTATTAAGTGGGTAATGTGATGCCACTGAGCACGAACATTATTGGAACAAGGACTGCCCTCATGGAACAATTGTGTTAAACGAGTGAAATAAGCAGCGGCTATTCGTTGCGTTCGCAGCGATGTGATGTGGAATTTTTTAAATTACGTGGCCACAAAATTAAATAAAATAAAAATGGTGCCTTGACCTGTTGGCTTAACTTTTCTTTGATAAGTTTGATCAAAAAAATCCTTTTTCAATGTGTTAATAAAATTTTGCTTTGCAGCCTTCTCGTTAAAGAATTAAGTTGACTAAAGTATAACAGGAAATAAAATGTTCAAGCTTTATAAAGTATTTTTAGAACTAAAATTTTTGCACTGAACTTCCTTTTCTTCTCTTTCTACTTATTCCTTCCTTTTTTTATCCCTGAGTTAATAAAAAATAATATTAAAAAAAAAAGAAATTCTATTCAGCATCATTAAGTATAATGACGGCTATTGTGTAGATGTTGTTGGAGTGATGAATACGAGTAAGTGTTAAATTTTTGCCTGACATTAATTTTTTCCAGTAGACTTTTCAATGAAAAACAAGTCAAAAGTATAACCATGTCGTATTATAACTATGACACTATAAAACATAAATTTGTCACTTGTTATGCTTGAAAGCATCATTATAGAAATTATTTGTTATTTGGTTTGCTGTTATGGGTGATGACCCATCATCATCTTCAGCATTTTATACTGCTATGCCAGACGACGTTGTCAATTGCCACAATAGTAAAATTTCAATGCCAGGAGGCAAAATAAAAATGTCTTTATAATGTTGTTTTTTTTATTATTTTTCTTCTTCTTCATTTTCTTTTTCTTCTTCTTCTTTTGAAATAGTTAATTTTATAAAATTGTATAGACGAGAGTTATGTAAGATAAAGGAAAAACAGTTTTTTAATAAGAAATTTTATATAGAGTCAATGAACCTGGTTGTATTATAAACATTGAAATAATATCCTCTTAAAGGAAAAAAAAATAGGCGTTAATTAATTGATACCCACAAGCTGTTAAAATCCAGGTAAAGTGACAAAACATTATTTCAGAGCACAAGAGAGATGATCGATATTTTTCTAACTATTCAAGTTATACTTCTTTTTGTAACCTGTAGACTTAAAAGCATCTAAGGTTGGAAGTATAAAAACAATTTGCGAAAATTTAACATCCCGCAGCTTTTTTTAGTCGATCTTGCGGTACGTGGGCCTATCACCTACAGACCCTCTTTCTTTGAAAACATAAACTACACAATAAATAGTGCGTTTTGTTGCCACGTTGTTTCTCCCAAAAATTTCACGTAACTTTCTCATCGTTACGTTAATCGATGATTGCTTTTGATAAAATGTTTGAAACGATTAAAACACTTTGGTTTATCGAATATTTTTTAATAATAAATTTGCCACGTGTCTACTTCACGACTGCCAAATATGAACTGTCAAGAGTAATGTTTACCAAAATGGTGGCAATACAAAATAGTATACCTTCCCGGCGGACACCCTGTATATTCTTTGTTGACATGCCAAATTAAACTAAACGAAAATCATCAATTAGCTGACAAAAGACTGCTAGTTAACAAAGTGTTGCCAACTGAAATTTATATACCTCTAGAAAATACCCTATACAAAAATTTGCATTGAATAACCACAAAAATTATTTCTGCTATTCTATTCTATTTCCCACAGTGTTCCATATAATAACTTTCAGGAGAAGGGGTTGACAATTTTCGGTTATCTGTACGTATGCGTAATAATTATTTATATAAAAAATATTACTCATACGTCAAGCTGATGTTAAACTTTCAATTTATGAAAAAAACAAATTTGTATGTGACTATAACATCAGCTGCACATCAGAACAAGTGAATTTATTTATTATTATTTATTTTATTTTATTTTATTTTAATTGACAACTACCTTGCGGAGGAAAAAAAATTATAATTCAAATATGTTTTTGTTGTTGTTTGTTTTAATCTTTTTATTATCATTTAATCTTTTGATACTCAGCTTGTTAAGGTAAGTTATATTATTGTTTAATCGAGCATAATTTAAGCCAGCATAATAAATATCACTATCCATAACAATTTTTTATTGCAATAGACTCTGGAAACATGGAGTAAATAAAATAAATATTTTTTATTATAAAATGGTCCAACAGATTTAAAATGTAACCCAAAGCGACAGCTGAGGTTTAATATGTCAACACTATTATTATTATTGTTAATTTTTTTTAAACGGCAAAAGAAAAACAAGTCAACAATTTATTTGTCAGTAAACGGCAAATGCGGCAGGTGTATGAAACAGATTTCTTAAATGTACATCCAAAAAGTATGCTTTATTAAATAACAATATATTTTATTTGCTGTTATGCGCTTAAATATATAATAACATTTTAATAAATATTTTAATCCGTTTAAAATAAATAAATAAAAAGCAGAAGTGCTGCAAGAAACAACTGCAGTTGAAATTGCAAAAACATTTCAACTGCAGTATTTATAGAATTTTTTGTCACCAAAAATATTTTTAAATTCAGATTGGTTAGTCAAGTTAATGTTTTTTAAATTTAAAACAAATAACTTTGCTGCATAACAAAATTTACTGTTCAATAAAAACTTTAAGACATTTAAATTTCTTATGTAAATAGAATTGTTATAGCAACAATTTACATTAGAGCATTTAAAAATGTTATCTGAAATAATTAATTATTTAAATATAATGTAATTTTTAAATTGCACTAATCTTAACCATTTAATAACATTTACTAAAAATACAAAAAGCTCTTAGTATATTACACCAAATTTTAATGATTTTTTAAAAAATTGGAGTTAGTCACTTTTTGCTGTAAGCGGCTTAATTAAAGAAATATATTTTTTCATAATAACACATTGAGTTTTACGCCTAATTCTATTGTTTTTTTTTTTTAACTGAAGTTAATAAAATCAAATTATTTTGTTTCTAATATCTACATATTAAATTATGCGCAAAGTCGTCACAAAATTTTCTGTTTTAAAAGTATTTTTTCCGTTTTAATAATTATTCATTAATTTGTTTAGTTTTTTATTGTGTTTCACCCGATTCGATTAATATTAGTTTCATTAAAATTTTGTTTCCTTCTTAAAAAACCTTAAACTTTATTCAGTCTTCCTAAAATGTGTACAAAAAATTTTCTTTTATTCGATTCAATATTAATCGATTAATATTTTATTCGAATAAAAATCGAATTAGATTTTTTAAATCTAAAAAATATGGTTATAATAATTTATATGTTTATGCTCACAAAAATATGTTATATTTTGAATAAAATTTTATATTACTCCTAAAATTTTGCAACAATTTACTTTACAGCATTTTAAAATGTTATCTGAAATAATTTATTATTAAAATATAAAGCAATTTTTAAATTGCACTAACATTAATCATTTGATAACATTTATTGCAAATAGACAAACCTCCGAGTGTCTTACACCAATATTTAATGATTATTTCAAAAATTGGAGTTGGTCACTTTTTGCTGCAAACGGCTCAATTGAATAAATAGAGTGTTTCATAATAACCAATTGAGTTTTACACCTAATTTTAATGTTTTCTGTTTTTTCAAGCCTCAATTACTTTTCGAATGGATTGCCTAAAATCATCCAAATTTGTTGGGTTTCTTTTGTAAACTTCTTCGTTGCAATAACGCAATAAAAGGTTGGGTGAGGTCAGGAGACCTGGGAGACCAACAGAATGTAAATTTCTTGAAATCCGTTTATTGGGTAATTTTTGCCACAATTCTATCATAACAGGCGTGGCTATGTGACAAGTTGCCTTTCGGCGTAATTTTGGAAAGAAAAATTCTTTCAAAATCTTTAAGTAACGGTCCCCATTGACCGTAACAGTAAGACCGAAGTAAGGCCCCACAATGAACCTTGAAGAAACTGCACAGCACACTGTGACGCGAAATGGATGTTATTGCATCTGATGGAGTATCTATGGGTTAGAATTACTCCATATTCGACAATTTTGTTTGTTAACATTGCTGTTTAAATCAAAATGTGCCTCGTCAGGCATAAAAATGCAGTTCAAGACGTTTTCAGTCTCTGATGACACCATTTAAATGGTCTTCTCACAAAATTCAAAGCGAATCGGGAAGTCTCTTATGTTCAGTTTTATGGTTAATTGAATCTTATATGGAAATAAGTTTAAATCTTAGTGCAAAATTATCTCCAGTGACCGTCTGCTGACACCCATTTGAGCAGATAAGCTCCTTGTCTAAAGTCGAGGAATGGATTGTATGGCAGTAGCGATAGTTTCCTACGTTCGAACTGAGGGATCTCGATAATATGGCTTTCTTGTGATTGTGCCACGCTTGGCAAAATTCTTCACGAGCCTCATTATAGTCCATCTGCTAGGAGCAGTGCTACCAACCGTGAGCCGTTTAAATAATTATTTAATTATTTGTTTGGTTTTTTATCTTGTTTCACTCGATTCGATTAATTTTAGTTTCATTAAAGTTTTGTTTCCTTCTTAAAAAAACATTTCAACCTTTTTTCAGTATTTCCTTAATTTCTATATATTCCGTTTTTTTTTTTATTCGATTCAATATTAATCGATAAATTTTTTATTCAAATAAAAATCGAATTAGATTTTGTAAGATATAAATATGGTTAATTTATATGCATATAATGTGTATGCCCACAAAACTATGCTATATTTTAAACAAATTTTTTTGCTGCTAAAATTTTAAATCATACAAACCATGGAACCGGTTGCGAGTTAGCTACCGCTAGAAATTAAATGCGTTTTCATAGATGGAAATAAAATATTCTAAATACTTAGCAAACTCTGATAATGTTGATGAGCCACTGTCGGTTGTTGCTAAAGCTGTTGTGCCTTTAAAATTTAAATTGCAAGAGTTAAAGAAAGTTATCGAAGAAGGCTGCTGGTATTGACCAAATCACTAACAATATGATTTTGGATTAGCCACGGGTAGGGAAAAGAATAATGCTTTTTATATTGAACGCTGTTTTGCGTATTGAGCATTACCTCACACAGTGGAAAACTGCAATAGTGGTGATGATTCTACAACCAGGTAAAGAACCTACTTTGCTTGTTGAGATATTTCCTGATTATTTATTTTAATCGCTGGATAGGATTCATTAATTATAATTCTCCACATTTTTAACCAGTTCTCGAGAAGCTTGTTGACAATTTTCATGAGAGCATAGAAAATATGTATCATCGGCATACTTTTGACGTAGGAGTGTTTATACGTGTAAGTATATCTGCGGTATATATTAGGTATAAAGTTGGCCCCAGAATACTGCCCTGTGGAACGCCCGATTGAATTAAACATAAAGTGCTTAAGAAGTTTCTCTCCTTTATGACGAATTTTTGGTCCGATATATAGCTTTCCAGTAATATGTGAATATTTAAAGGAAGGTTTAGAGCTTTAGCCTGTAAATAAGACCTTAGCAAGTGCTTGGAAAACGTCAATACATTTTTTGTTTTTTTGTTTTGTTTTTTTAAGAGAAGTAGCAACAATGCCTATTTAGTCAAGTAACATTCTAACATTCTTTAGGAAAGGCAAAGAGAATAGATGAAACAGGTGGTGAAAGTAGAAGGATAGTCGCAAATTAACCGCCGTATATAAGACAGCACAGCGATCAGTGACTATGCCTTCACGGCTGAGCAGCCCCACCGACAGTCAAATTTTATTTTTCTAGTGAAAAAAGCAAGGTCTTCGTTGGGAATCGAACTCACAACCCCCATACTGACAAGCTAGTACACTACCTACTAGCCTACAGAGGCACCTACCTAAATATTGAGCGTTGTTTGCTTAAAAAAAAAAAACACACGCCATTAATTCGTCCCCAGCCGCCAACTGCTTTCAATGTGCCTTGTCGCATGATGGTGAAAGGCCCAAAGTAACATGGACTCGATTACTGCCGCCATTAAAACAGTCGCGGTGGGCATCGTGCTTATTTGTTAGCGCTCCTTCTTTGCGATCTCACAAATTCGTTGTCAATGGGTCAGCTAGTACTTTTTTAATAAATTTATTATTATACTTCGTCCTAATTGACAGTAGTTGTAATTGAATGTGCGTAATTTTTTGTCTATTCCAGCATATTAGAAAACAATAATTTAAATTTATTTTTATTATGACCACAATATCAAAATATTATATTCAATAAAAGAAAATAGAAACTTACAAAATGATTTTATTGAAATCTAGTTTTCAATTACAACAAACGCAGCTCATATTTTTATTCGAATTCAATATTTCCACATGCATTTTAAATAAATTTTTTTTTAACCCTGTTTAACATTTGCATATGTAAATAACCAAAAAATACAATTTATATAAAATCCACTATAAACACAAAACAATGCTGACATATTTTAAGTAATAACAACACATAATCTGTGATGACTAGAAACTCATAGAG
This sequence comes from Trichopoda pennipes, assembly GCA_030448955.1. NCBI lineage: Eukaryota > Metazoa > Arthropoda > Insecta > Diptera > Tachinidae > Trichopoda > Trichopoda pennipes. Next base: position 688,756 of record JASKUP010000056.1, on the reverse strand, counting down.
CACTTGCTATTTTTTTTGCTAATAAAAATAATTATATTATAAACCACTGAAAAACACATTATTGAAATATATGAGAGCATTTGATCATAAACTTAGTATAACATAGAATTTTAAATAACCAAAAGTCACACACGTAGTTTGCCGCCTTAGGGATAAATGAGAACAATTTTATTAAAATTAGAAAACAAAGCGCTAAAATATACGAATAAAATTATTTATAGTTAAGAACATAAATTTACTACACTACATTACATTAAATGACCGCAATGCTTTAAATTTAAGTTAAATTATTACGAACTATTAAATTTTTATGCCCTCATGCTATATGCTATATTTTTTCACCTGTACTTTGTTTAGCTTATAAGTTAACAGCAGCATTTATGATTTTTTTAGTGGGCTATTGTTGTGGAATATTTTATTAGATTTTGCTATAAAATGTAAACAAATTAAATTGTATATATTTCTATGTTTTGCTTAATAAGCTGTAAAGTAAGCAACACTATTTTATGTAAAAGAAATTAAAAACAAGCAAATATAAATCGAAATTTAGAGCAACCACAATTATAATTTAAAAATTATTATTATTAAAAAAATTATTATTATTAAAAAATAAAAAAAAAGATTTATATATTTCAAACAGAGTTCAAAAAGTTAATTTTAACACGCTTACTCCAAGGAAATTATTGTTTCAGCTGGTCTGCCGTAGGGTAGCCATCTGTGTCCTTTATTATTTACACTGTTTATTTATGATCTACCCAATGCCATTAAATACTCCAACGTTTTATTATACTCAGACGACGCACACTGGGGATTTTTGTATGGAGGTGAGGAAAAAAATATATTTGTCGAAAAATGTAGCGATTTCATCACAAATTTAGTTTTATTTATTTAGTAATACACAAAAGTAGGCAAAATAAAGAAAGTTAGAGAAATGTAGATCGTTACTTACAATGTTTTTTACATAACCAACAAAAAAATTTAAATTATTTTTTTAATTATTAATTTATTTTAAATCTATTATTCTAAACGAGCCTTAACTTCGTCGCTTATAACACTATGCTTTTTCTGGCTAAATGAAGGCGTGAAATGTGAAATCATGGGATCTGATGTTACCATCATTCGGTGCGTAATATCTTCTTCGTTCGTGGCAATTCTACTGCATTTTCTGGAGTGTCTAAGGCGATATTTTTTAAAGTCTTTGTTACGACATTCCTGAGCCTCTTCGGATAGTAGGTCTACAAGCAAAATTCACTTTTGAATTATATCTTTTCCGTGAGTCAGAATTTTGTGAGTTGTAGGTGGGGGATATTGTACCACTCGTACAGTGCAACAAACTCTTTTGCCCTCTCCGAGCAAATATCACCTCGGCGATTGCTATAGTTTCGAGAATTATTGAAAACCTCTTGGTTATTTTTTCATCTACACCCGTGACTACGGAAATCAAAGCAAAATTCATAAAGAATCTTCATGACGTATATCCTGAATTTGTCGTACCAGAGCCTTACTTAACAGAGAGCCTTACTTAAAATAAACTCCAGGAAGAAACTTTATCAGCAAAAAAACAAATACAAAAACAAAAATACATAGACATACAGGCGCCTGTACACTGAATGGACAACATGCAACAACAAAATGTTATACAAAGGTAGTATAAGATTTTTAATTTTTCTAGACTTCTAATGGACAAATATTAAAGGCAGCTTCTAAGTGGTTAGTTAGTTAGTTGAAAAATAAATCTTGTGTAATAAATACCTGCTTTTTTAGTAAATTGTTCTGTAGTGTCATATTTGTGTGTAGGTTAAGTAAATAAACTTTTAATTAATTTAAGAACTCTAAAATCTAATAAACTCTAATATTTTGCAATAAAAAACTTATACTACCAAAACATTTATAAAACGTATAAATGTAACAATATAATGATCGCACTGATGATATTCTCCTGCAAAAGGACTTGGATGAATTTAATTCATGATGTAATATTTATTTTATAGAGATAAACCAGGGTTCAGTATTTTTCATTTATGAACATTAAAAAATTAACATTCATGATATTTTTCATAAATGAGATATCTAAAATTTTTTGTTTATTTTTTACGCTCATAAACGAACAACAAAAAATGTTCTGCCTATGTTCATACATGAATGCGAACAACAAGAATTATTAGTCTTATTCATATGTGATGAATGATAAATTAGCTTCTTCTCATTAATGTTCTTTTTCATAAATATATATGTTCATATATGAACGTTGAAATTTTATAAAATTTCTCATAAATGAACATGAAAAAATTTTCTGCCTACGATCGCAGTTTACCGTAATATGTAGTAAAAACACATGGGTACATATCAACTCAAAATACAATTTTGCAGTATATTCTAAATGAAATAAAAAAAAAATTTTTTCTACATACGCCTACAATTGTACATTACCAAATATGTGCGTTTATGTACGTGAATGCTTAATGCACATATTTCCACGATCTTTTCATTTCTGAAAAATTATCAAAATTGTAATATTCAAAAATGAACACTTGTTTCTCATTTTTTCACTGATGAATAAAAAGAAAAAAGTAAATCGTCGCATTCACAAATGAGAAAACGCAAAATATTTTGTAGTCTCTCACTCATGTATTAGAAGAAGCGGCTAAAAATGAAATGTGCATATTCACACATGTATGAACAGTGAGTGAACACTTCGCTACTCTGAGTTAAACATTACAAAGTGCAAATACATGTGTTTCTTTTGAAGATGAAGATTTTACTTGATGCTAAAATTAATTTTATACAGCGTATTTCATTGGCCTGCTAAATAATTTATTTAATGTGTCATATGTTTTATGTGCAGTTATATATCTATCTGTGTCACATATATTATAAGACTTTCTTAATCTTTCTGATATTCCAGGAACATAAGTTAATGATTAATAAATTCTTGGTTCTGCCATAGTATTTCCTAAATTATGCCTATGATTATCATATTGTTTAAATAATCGGTTAGTTAATTCTGCTGGAAAATCATTCTCTATCACTTACAGTCAATATTCTGTCTATCATATTTTTCGCCGTGTTTATTATCATTTTTCTCGGATGTTTGGAATAAAAATTAATAATTCTTACAGAAGATGTTGGTCTCTTATACCACTCAAACTCTAACTTATTTCTCTTTCTTATTATCAATATATCTGAATATGGAAGTTTAGATTCTAACTCTATTTCAGTCCTAAATTCGGATGAAAACTATTTAATTCTAAAAAAATATCATCCACTGCATCTTCTGAAGTGATACAAAATAAATCATCTACATATTTTGTGATAATCTTCGGTTTAATATGCATTTTATTAATACTACTTAATTTAGTAATTCCTCCATCACAATATCAGCTATAGTTGGAGATGCTAGAGAGCCCTTAGGGAGGCCTTCCTTCTGCCCTCCTGTTTTCTTCAACATAAAACTTAAGAATACGTAAAAATAATTCCTTCTCAATATTAGTATTTTGTTCTATTATCTACCATTTTCTCTCTATAATCCTCAAAGCAGTAGCTTTACTACAGGAATACTTGGAAAAAAGTGATACTACATCAAATGAAAACAATCTATTATTATCGTATATTCTCTTAGCTTTATCCTTAAATTCCAATGAATTTTTAATATTATATATTGATTGTCCTGTTATTACATTGAGAATATTTGTTATATACTTGCAATGTCTGTATATACTTGCAAGAGCAAGTAGGCCTTAACGAAAAAATATTAAATTGAAATTTCAAAATTTATTTATTATGAAGCAGCAAAACTAATTAACACTAATTTTAATGTCATTTATTTTTTTTATAATTTATTTTATTTCTTTTATCCAATAATAAGTCTTTATAGTTTCCTTCGATTGTCTATGTTCCATTTGATTTTCAGTTGCTGTGAAACCGTTTATTTTAAAACAAATCTATTGGAAATAATTTAATATAAAAATCATTTATCAAATATTTTCTTTTTATAATAAATTGAATAGTTCAGTTAAATTATGCCGTGTGTACAAGGATAACAATAGCTTTTGTCTCATTGCTTTTTCTTTCAAAGAATATTAAATGTTATACACACTTTGCTAAGTCCTTTTGCACATTTCATTTGCAGAAAGATGATAATGAATAAGAGATAAATTTGTTATAAATTTAAAGGCGAAAAAAATTTCTAATGCGATTGCTCATATAAAACAGTAAATCAGGATGTCGACTATTTTATTTATTAAAAAATTCAGTTGCAGTTTTTTGGAAGGCAGGTGTTTTTCTACATTCGCTACCGCATAGTTAAACAAATAATTCCAATGTCTTGAGGGAAAGAGTGTATTAGATCTTCATCTTAACTTAATATATTTAAATTATAGTATTTTTGTAATATCCTTAAAAAATTCTAAATTTTATTAAGGCGCTTCATGCCATTTTACTTTTCGGGTGTTGCTGTCCGTTACCATTTTAATGTTGTGGATTATTTTTACCATTGGAGCCATTTATGTCATGGATTGCATTACGTTTAAAATGGTGAGATTTGTATCCAGTTCTGGGGTAAGTATTCTCAGGGGGTTCCAACTCTTTCTCGCCAGCCTTGAATCGTAACACACACAGACGGATGCGTCTTGCTTAACTTTTAGAAGTAACTAATTAAGTAATAAAATAAACAACTGGGTATGCTGTTTTTTTTTAAGAGAAGTAGCATTTCAGGCAACAAATCCTATTTAGTCAAGTAGCATGCTACATTCTTTAGGAAAGGGATAGAGAAGAGATAAAATAGGTGGTGAAAGTAGATGGATAGTCGGCAATTAACTGCCGTATAAAGACAGCACAGCGACCATTGACTATGCCTTCATCGCTGAGTAACCCCACCGACAGTCAATTTTTAATTTTGTAGTGAAAAAACCAAGATCTTCGTTGGGAATCGAACCCACAACCCCCACACACTACCTACTAGCCTTTAGGGGCACCTAAATTTACTAATTGCATAGCTTGCTAAGAAAACTTATGAACGCAAGACTACAACAAATTTCTCGTTACAAATTGCGTAGAAATTTTTTACACGCATAACAACAACAAATTGTGATACAAAGAAAGTAGAAGATTTTTAATTTTTCTAGACCTCTATTGGAAAAATATAAAAAGGCAGCATCTGAGTGGATAGTTAGTTAGTTGAAAAATAAACCTCGTGAAGTAAACCTCGTAAGTAAATTGTCTAGACACTCCAGATAGCACATACAATATGTCTTATATAACACAACACATTACATGCATATCTATGTATTTATATATAAAGAAGTGTACATTTTATTGTCGTTCCATAACTCTAGAACGGCTGGGCCGATTAGGCTCAAATTTTTTTTCAGTTGTTCGTAATTGCCAGGAGAATGTTAGAAAAACCGTACGGAAAAGCCGGGAAATTGGAAAAATCGAAAATTAATTTTTAGTATGGAATTTTGTGTGCAATTGTTCCGTTGTAGCTTTTTTTAGTTTTTTAGTTTTCTTAGTGAAAAACTCGGAAAATTCCTGAAAAACGTGATGCGGCAGAATTGCATTGAAATTACGATTTTTCCATAAATCAAATCAACAACATTTACGGCATATTTCAATCTGGGAACATTTAACTTCTATTACAAGTCGAACTATAACATAACATAGCACTTTTAAGGTATTCTCTACACGAAAGATTAATTAAAATTAAGTAAATCCAATTTTTTCGTTATTACTATTGCAAAACAACGTTTGCCGGGTCAGCTAGTATTATATAATTTTTAATTTGTATTATCATTATTATAATTATTATTAACATTTTTTGCAATAAATAACAAAACTCTTTTTTCACAATAAAATTATTTATTTCAACACAAAAAATATTTTTAGAATTTTATAGAATTTTTCCTCCATGCCAAATTATTTTCTTCCCTCATCTTTCTTGATGCGATTTAAAGCTCCAACACTTGCAACTTTCTTTTGGGATTCTTATCCTATTGACTGTCACATAAAAAAAAATTTAAATAAAATTTCTGGCCTACCTGCATTGCATTATGCAGCACGAATTTGTTGTCAATGGATTTTAAGAGTTTTAGACATATTTTTAGGATACTAAAAAATCAAACAAAATATCTTCATCCCTCCAGTAGTATAATTAATTAAATAAAACGTGTTTTCCATTTAACCATACAGCTAAAAAATTAATTTACTATATCCTAAGCAAAGGATTTTATAATTTAATTTAATTTCTAAAAATATTTTATTAATTTTTGTATAAAATTAAATAAATTAATCATGCCTCTGCATCTAAAAGGATCTGTGTTTTTATTGGTTCATATTTCAGTGTGCTATCAACCTAAAATTTATTTCAAAATAAAATCACTAAATAGATTATTGGTAGCAAAGCCAGTTCCTGTGGTCATTTCATTTTGATTACTCAACTGTACTCGTCAGACAACCACTGCTTTTTTTTAACCTAAACTTATTTTTCTATCTCTTTGCAAGTCCACTTAAAGGACTTTATTCGTTTACTTATTTTATTTGTATATGTGTGTATATGTGTGTGTATGTATATATGTATGTATGTGTTTGAAAAAGCTTGTGATATAACATCCGTTAGTATAACATTTACAACTTCCACTTTCCTAAGCTGTAATATAAATTTGATCACCCGATGTATGTACTTTATATGATACACTGAGAGAAAAAAATTAAAAAAACAAAGAATACTTTTTTTTCAAAGAAATTTAAAACCAAAAAAGCGCTTCAAAAAAAAGGAAATAAAAAAATTGCTATTTTAAAAACGCTCTACTTTATTATTAAAGCATTAACATTTTTTGCAAAATATTTTCTTTAAGTTGTAAATAAATACCAAAATTTTACAACATGTTAGTCCTGTCTGTTTAATTTCAAACACCGGTGTGTATGTGTGTTTGTGTGTGCGTGTGTTATATTATATGTTTAAGAACTCAAGCTGAATTCCATAGCACTTTAACAACTGCGTCTTGTTTGGCTGTTGCAGTTTCCTTGGTGTAATGTTGGTAAATAAGTTCTTCTTGTATAAATTCGCTTCAGCTTCAATGCGTTTGTATGTTTAATGGTTTGTTAGCAATATAATTTACTACTCTTAATGCCACAGTTATACAGGATATAAAAATTTACACCTAATTTTGTATATGTAAGATGTTATATTTGTTGTGGCTTCTATAATGCATGCACTTAAATAACTTGAAGTTTGTAGTAAAAAAAAATAAACTTACTCTTAAGCTTGTTTTATTGATATATAATGCTAAAGTATACAAAACAATATACAACACTGACTTAAAATTGACTGCAAAAAAAAATTGGTGTATTTGACAGTAATTGGAAAAAAACTTTATTGATTACAGGGGGAAAGAAATTACAAGTTTATTTAACAAATATAAATGTTAGTAAAAAAATATAAATTAATTAAATACTATAGCTTAAATAATTCCCTGCTAAATAATTTCAACACACCCACACACCCCCATTATTTTAAGGAATTTAATACTTGGAATTAACATAAAGAAATTTTACTAAACGTAAATTGAACTACTAAAGTCCTTTATATTAAAAGTTGTTTAATTAAAAATTATTTTACGATTTAAAAATAAAATTAAAATAAAAAAAAAAAATAAAATAAAATTTTAAGTTTTATTATTAAGCTCTAGATCTGGGTAAATGGTTTAAAACAAAGGTCTCTGCTTATTTCTATGGCCATGCCGTATGATTAATATTATTTCATGTGGGTTGAATTAAGATTAAGCATACGTCCCTTTGGTTTCTGCCAGCACACATTTTGAGCAAACAAATTCAAACTACTTAATTTTACACTCAACTAATGAGCTAATTTAATAATTTGGAAATTATTTTTTTTTAGAATTTGTTATTCTATTTTTAAAATATTTTTTTCTCGGACTATCACTCAGGGGATGCCCCCTACACATGCAATGCATTGTGCCAGAACTAGGAAATTAGGTTATGGGGTGGAAGAAAGAACGATTAGTGTTTGCGGATATTCAATTTGAACTTTCCTACATTGAAAGTGACAGGAACGACCTCTGGAGGGAGTTTAATCCACATACGGAGTGTTCTGCTAAAATACGAATTTCCCCTGTAAAGTGTAGAGCGATTCATTGGAAAATTAACCACCACACAAATGCGAAAATATTCGATTACGGGAATAAATTCCCTAATTTCATTCTCTAGAGCATTGACCCAATATGGTCAATTTTAGAGTTGGATACCCTACTGTCCCCATTGCGCCTCTTGGCTCTCTCCTGTATGTGGTCGATCATATTCATATTTGTATACTATTTTTGAACGAATATAGGTGATATAAATAGTATGAAGATCGAATGGAGTGAAGTATCTCTTACAGTGTCTTAGAAAACCGAGGGACTTGAAATCTTTTTTAGAAATATCGTACATTACATTAAAATTTCATGCCAAAAACATCAAGGGCGTTCGATTCCATAATACCTATATCACTCATAGTAACAGATGCAACAACATTTCCGAACACAGATCAATGCGTAAGTATCAAACATTGTGTCTTACGGGCATTAAAATCGACTCTCTTCACACGACGACTTCACGTTCCACCTTTTGGAAATTACCTTCAACTAGTTCGGTCTATTACCAAATGAATACGAATGACATATGGTGCTGTCATCTGCGAAAGAGTGCAAAGTTTTACAAAGAAGGTCATTTAAAAAATTAAAAAATAGGGTAAGAGAAAGAACGGAGCCTTGCGGTATTCCTGAATTTATTTTAGACTCATCTGATGAAATCCCATCAATAACAACTTGCATGGTATGATTCCTGAGAAAGCCCGATATAAATCTGGGTAAGTTACCAGCGACATCAAAAGCAGCAAGTTTTGATAGAAGTGCATCATGCCACAATCCATCAAACGCCTTAGAAATATTTAGAGCGACCAGCTTACTCTCTGCGAAATGATGTATGAAGTTGCATTATTGTTCCGATAGGAAAGCCGGCAAGTCGCCTGTTAAGCGCCACCTAGGGAAATCATACTATCGCTAATTAAGCTGTTGGACACCAGATACTTCACAAGATGAAAGTTAACCATATTTTCCATCACATCAGGTATAGAACAAATTGCAATTGGGCGTTTTCAGGGTTGTTAGCCTCACCCCTTTTAGGGATCGGTCTTACATTAGCAATCTTTCAACAATTTTAAAATTCACCGGCATAATACAATGTACCTCCCCCCAGGGGCACATGATAGTCTTTTTGGAACCTACTATTCCAATTAGACTGGTGTCTTACGGGGTAAAAGAGAGCCCAGGCCCCTCAAAGGCTAGTAGGAATCACCTGGACAATCCACATATTTCCACGGGAATCAGTACGCTCGCAGAGTTCACTATTTGTCTCTTGAGACAATTAGCTGTTCTCTGACTGGTTATTGAGGTTGGCCCCTATATGGGAGTATCGTGGTGGTTGCGGTTTCGAGACCCTCGTGAGCGTTTGTGGGTCGGATCATTCAAAATGAACACAATGAATGGTTCAGGTCCAGTTAATTATATTAAGCTTCATGCGTTCTGGACCAGGAGTTGGAAAGTCTCCAACTCTTTAGCAAGGAGTGAAGGCTGCGGCCTACTTCGGGCTTTCGAAATTGCTACTAGGAGTGACCGGAGGATATACGTATTCTATGGCCTCCTAGGGCGTGAATGACGTTTGCAAATCATTCAAGTGGTTTGGCCACCATCTGATTATGACCACCTAGTCGGTGCAGATGTAAATCAAATCACATCATGATACAATGTACCTTAAAGGGCTGCTAATGGGTGCGCTATCGTCGAAGTTCGCTGTTTTAAGTCGCGTGCTGCCATCCCATCCGTCACAGGAGACTGGAAAATGTTGCCTTTGCTGCTAAAGCCTTTTTAACCGCTCGAGCTTGAAAAATGTCATCGGAATAGTAACGGTTTCTCTCTGTCGAGCTCGGGCTTTCCGATTATTTGCAAATATACCAGCCAAAAGGTTAGCGTTATCAATCGGATCAGTGAATATTTGGTCATTCTTTAAAAGAGTTGGAATTGACGAACTAGAATTATTCCTTAATCTTTTAGCAAATGACCAAAAGCTCTTGCTACCTCCAGAGGTAACAAGAAATTTAGCATAAGGGAGCTCATTGCACAGATTTTTCATACGCCTTAGTTCATTGCCATATGAAAATCTTGCAATTTTGTATAGCGAATCAATATCTGCGCCTGCCAGATTCTAAATTTTTCCTCTCTTGATTTGACGGCATTTTTTGCACATCTAATTAAAGGAAGATCTCGATCTGGTTTTAAACGAATTTTTTGTTTTTAGATGGACAAAATTTTTCATTCCAAACAAAAATAAATAATTTTTGTAACCATTTCCCTTATGGCATCGATATTATTGTCCAAGAAACCTAGTTTCCAATTAAATTGCCTTAAAAACTTCTTTGAGTTCATCCCAACGAACCTTTTCATAAATATATTTTAGAAGTTTAGTAGCTGATGTCGAAACATTGTAAAGTTCTAAATATGAAAAGAAGGGAGAAATAGTGCAGATATCGGAATTGCTGAGAGGGGCATAAACACTGACTACATACTTTTGGGGTTGTGAAGTTAGAAGAAGGTCTAGGGTATTCAATACAAGGAAAGTGTGTTGGCTCATTCAGTGATTATACAAGATGGTTTTGCGCGGCAAACGATACAACACATTGGCCTTCTGTAGTTGCAATTGTCGATAAGCTGAAGTCTCTGTTTTATAGTGGAGCAATTTTTTTTCATAATTAACAATTGGCGTCAATGTTTACCATGTCCTGGAAGTTCATAAAAAATCAATATTTTTAAAAAATATAATTTTGAAGGAGATTTTTATTAAACTTTATAATATTAATGTTATATTTATTATTGCTGTTATCTAAAACTGATATATGAAATTTACGAAAACTACGGAAAAAGCCCAAAAAAACAACAAAATACGCAAGCATCAAATCTTTTGTAGTTGACTAATAATATGTTCACTACATTAGAATGATTGAATATTGGATTATTGGCGACAATCCGCTGGAGTAAAAGGCAAGAATTACATGTTTCCTTTGTTTGTTTTATGGGTATAATAGTAGACTAATATTGTTATGAACAAGCCATACATAATGCTCGCTAAATATATGCTATAGACAAACTGCGTTGTAAACATCAGTATGTGCTTAAGCTGTACTAAGCAGGAAATAGTGGTATTGTCTTCACTTAAAATTATAACTTAAATTATAATATAAACTTAATAACAGCAGAAGTTTATAACAGAAATTTCTGTACTTGGAATATTAAACAGTTTTTTCGAGAGAAATTGAAATTGTAGAAAATAAATGAAAACTTTAGATTGCGTTAAGTGCTACAAATTTGTTTTATTATTTATAATATTATTTAGCCATTTTTTATTTTAAGGCAATTTCTTAAACCCTCTTAATTTAGTTTTTAAAATTCTAAGCCAACAATAGAGTATTTTATGGCATTTCTGCTAAAGCTTTCAAAAACAATGTTATTACATTCTTCGGTTTGTTTTGTATAAACGTTTGAATTAAACAAAACTTGATTCTTAAGGAAGGCCATTATAATTTTTAATTATTCAGCATAAGGGAAAAAATGTTGTTTTATATTCAAGAAGTTATGTTTTAGCATTAGTTGCAGTAAAATAATAATTAAAAATGTACGCGTACGTAATTTTGAAGGAAATCGCATTACACTAAAAAGCTTTTAATTTAAATGTTGCTTTTTTTAACTATTAAAAAATAAATAAACTTTAAACGCAAACAGTATAATTAAAATTCTTATTTAAGTATTCAAATGCCTAAAAGGCATTAAATATTTTTCAATTATAAAAAAAGTCAAGAGAACACACATCAAGGACTTTTAGAAATTTTACAAATTTAAATAGAAATTTCTTTGCATTAATACCTGCTCAGTAAATATAACAATTTTTTATAATACAAAATCAAATTGTAAAGAAATAATACTTTCATTGTTTTTATATTTTGCACAAGTGGGCACTCAAGCGTATGATTAATTTTATTTGAATATAATTAATTAAAAATCATACGCTCAGTTGCACTCTTATCAAATAAAAATTGTCTTTTAATACTGTTGTTACTACTTGCCAGCCTAAAGATGTCTTATGGCAAAAAAAAAAACTTAAAAAATAATAAAAAAAATCTTTAATAAATATCTTTTTTCCTTTTAACGATCTTTTTTATATATTTTTTCTTTGGAAAGCTTCTTCAGAAAAAAATTTTATATTTTTGAAAAGAAAAAATTATTATTTTTTTTTTTTTAATTTGTTAATAATTTTTTGTTTTCAAAAATATAAAATTTTTTCCTGAAGAAGCTTTCCAAAGAAAAAATATATAAAAAAGATCGTTAAAAAGAAAAAAGATATTTATTAAAGATAAATAAAAAAAGATCGTTAAAAAAACTATAATAAAAAAAATATAATAAAATAATAATAAATTAATTAGGTTATAAAGAAGAGTCTTCACAATTTCCTCTTATTTTTAAACCTCTTACAAAATGCAATGCATTTGTTTTTGTCTCTTTTGTTTTTAAGATTAAATCAAGAGAAAACATGTCAAAAAAAAAAAAGTTTAAGATATAAATTTGCATATACCTAACGAGAAATTCTTTCTTTGTATTGATTGTGTAATAGTAGAGCTGTAGTTGTTATTCTTATGCGTTTTCAGAAAAAGGGAATTACCAAAAAAATAAATTTTCGAATTTCGAATAAAATTTTTTTTCTTGCACCGCATAACTCTAAGACCGCACATAAAAAACCGCATATTAGAAGAACCAGGTGTATTTGTAATTAATTAGAGAATGTAAAATATAATCATAAACATTTTTAAAATTTTTAATTTCTAATAATTAAAACATCATGTGTCAGCTATACAGCAACATTATGTTACAGGACATAATTTAAAAACTGTTTTTCACTTTCTATCTTTCTATGCTATTGTCATTTAAAAGCTTTAACTGAAAAAAAGATGTCTTTGCATCATCTATTTTAAGTATGAGACAATTACAAAGATTAGAAAAAGCCAAAAACTTTTGGTAAAAACAAGAAGAACAAAAAAATAAGAAATTATCCAACACAAGACTGATAAGCAGCACAACAAATTGCTTTACAACATGAAAATTGCAATTATAACATTACAATAGCAGCAGCTAAAAATGAAAATGAACGACTACAATAAAAGATTAACAAGATAATAAACCTTGCAACAGCGCTTTATGGCCAACTGCAAACAACAAGAGCATTAAACCTCAAAGTTAGATTGTTTTTTTTTGTAATTTTTTATTGTACTTTGTAGGTGTAAGGGACCCACCAGTGAGTCTGTTTTGTGTATAAAGGATAGTGTTTATATGTGTGTGTGTGAATAGTATAAATTTCAGTGTCAGGTAAAATCACTACAAAATTAAGTTTGCTTAATGGTTTTTATGGCGGTTGCAATCATGGTTGCCTAATGAACATGCTGAGATAGTGGCTTTCTGGATCACTTTATGCAGACGTATCTTAACATGGTTCTATAGTCGTTTGTTTATGTCATGCAGTTAATAGATTAGTTGGATAAAGACAAAATTTAATTTCAAGTGCTGAAGTTTGTGGTTTAAAAATATTAAAGGTTTCTTGGCACATTAAGTTTTTTAAATTTTATTTTTAATTTTATAAAAAAAATTTAAGTTAAGATTTCATTTTTGATTATAAAGATAAATACTTGTGTAGTATTAAAATTTTATATTTAAAGTATTCATTAAAAGTATTTAAATTTTCTTGTAAATTTAATTTTTTTAAATTTTGCTATACTTAACGTATGAGTTATATTAATTTATGGCTTTTTTTAGAAAATCTTAAATAACTTCGGAAATAATAAGAACTTAAAGGAAATTGAAAAATGTATGGAATCGCAAGAATTCAAGCTTTATAGTGTTAAAAAAATATTTAAATAATAATTATATAAGAAATCACAAATACATCTAAATATTTATAATATTTTGCGAAATTTTTTATTCGACTAAATTTTTTCCAGATTAAATAATTTTTTTCTTTAGGAGTATAACAACGCCAAAATAAGATACTACGACTGATCATAGATGCTCCCTGGTACATAAAAAACTCAAATATCCACAAGGATCTAAACCTGCCATCAGTTAGGGCAGAACTAGTGAAACATGCAATAACATATTTGAAGAGACTCGAAACACATCCAAATCTACTGGCCCGTAACATACTTAATAACAGTGGTTACATTAAACTGAAAAGGAGGGATACTGCTTCTCTCGCTCAAACATCAGCAGGACGACCCGCTGATAATAGCAGTAAGCGTGAAGCATACAGAATTTTGTCTGGCTCTGGCTGGGCTTGATTTTTATTATTAAAACTAAGATATAAGTAATTATTGTTAGTTCGATTAATCGAAGATACAATAAATAAAATAAGAGAAAAAAAGGAGTATAACAACTGCAACGAAATGGTAATTAATATTATTTTCAAGCTGCTTTAATAATAATCCAAACCAATATACCGTTAAAATTGGCATCATTCATTCAATAAAACCCTAGAACAGTTCATCAACTGTGCAAGTTTCCATAAAGAAGTTCAATATAGCAGATGAAAGGCATCATGCTTAAACGATAACACAGCTTCGCATCAGCAAAAGTAACAAAAACATAGCAGTGCATAAAAAAAACAAAAGCATCAGCAACATAAAACTTAAACGACAAGTAGCATGTAGTAGCTGGTGCAATTTGCACTTTAAGCATGAAGTGTTTAACACCCCAGTTAAAGAACTTAATGAACATACAATATTGTTTGTGTTAATTAAATATCCTTTAACCCGTATCTCAAGTACTTGATAAAGTAGTACAATATAACACATTCCAAAAAAGAAGTTGGGTAGTGTAAAATGGCAACAAATGATTTTTTTTACTATAGAAATGATTGAAAGCAATAAATTGTTATTATGTCGGGGCAAAGTGGCATGAAGCAGGAGGTATAAGGAGCAGCAAAATTAAACAAAAGTATAATTTTATTAAGATTGATGTTAATTTAAATACTTTTATTTTACTTGAAAGAACGTATTATTTGCTATTTTAAAATTGTAAAAAGAGTAATCAAATTAGGTGTGGGATATCCTTGGCAAGCATCTTCACTTTTCAAAATTAATCTTCTTGGCTGGAAATTATATTTCACTTCAACAAATAAACACAAAGACTGCGAATTTAAAAGACCGTTGGCTTAACCGTCGAAATTGTATTGTAACATATGGATGTTATTTTGTCCTACTAAAGGAGTTTCAATTGTAGGAGAAACACTAAATAGATAGGTTACCGTTTCAAGTGAGCCATGGAAATAGTAAAATAAAATAAGTTTTCAAACTCACGTGACATTAAATTCGTTGCTTAAGCAGTCTTTAAAAACATTAAGCAATATACTGAATAGCGTTCCCAACTGGCTTATTTACCCTCATGACCATTGAGCCCCTACAGACCTTTAAAGCAAGCCCCCAAATAAGACAGGAATCGTTAAACTTCAAGTAAATTTTTCAAAGTAAAAGATGACAGAATAATTTAACAAATCTTTTTACAGTGAAAGAAATTATTTTAACATAACATTTGTGTATATTTAAAATCTTAAGCCCGGTAAACAATTTAGTCTTAATTTCCACTATCTATAGATAGTGAACACAGTTGCTCAGTTGATGAACTCGTATAGGGTTTATTGAAAAAATGATGCCACTTTAAACGATGTATTAACATAAAAGCAGCTTACAAATAATATTAATTATTATTTCTTTACAGTTGTTATTCTCCCAGAGAAAAAGTTATTTAATCTGGACTATTATAAAACAGAAAGAATTTAAAAAAAAAAATTTGTAAAATATAATTAAAACTCACATGTATTTGTGCTTTATTTTATAATTATTATTTAGACACTACAAAAGTTAAAGTCCTCTGATTCCATATATTTTTAAATTTCCTTTTAATTGTTATTATTTCCTAAGTTATTTAAGATTTTCTGAAAAAAGCCATTAATTAATATAACTCATACGTTAAGTATGACAAAACTTTAAAAATGATTTTAAGAAGAAACTTTTAAAGCTTTTAAAGTGATGAAAAGTAAACATAATTGTTATGCTAAAATAATTTCTTTCACTGTAAAGGGTTGCAAAATCACTCAGCATATTTTACTTACAAAAAAAATTCTTTAATTTTACAGTTTCCTGTTTTATTCGGGAACTTGTTTTAAAAGCCTACAGAGACTCAAAGTATGTGTAAAAGAAAAGTATTAAATTTTTGTGTTGAAATTTTCCAGGTGGCTTTTCGTTCGGCAGCTAATTTTTACATCTATTATCCAATACGAAACTATTAAAAATATTGCCCCGAAAGTTGTCTGGCTCCTTTCGCTTTTCATTAAGATCTATTGTCAATACCGGCCTTAATAGCGAAATTTTTAATTTGATATTTTCTTTCATTTCATTATTTTATTTTCGGTCTCACAAATATAAATTTAACTTTTAATACACATTTTAAAATACATTATTTTAAAAGGGTATGAGGTTATATATTGTGTGGTGAATATAATTTCATGTGAGGTGAAAATTTAGTAAATTAATTTTAATCAATTGTGTACCTATTAGAAGAACTTTATAATATTTCCATATTGAGTATGATGAATTTAGAGTTGAGAAGGTGAATATTAGAGCTGGAAAATTATTTTTGGTGTGGTGAATTAATTTTGTATAACAAAAGTAAAATTTTAGGTAGTTATTTTGCGCATCATAGTGGTGAATATAATATATGCAATATAATTTATTTCTTGGTAATTTTAATTTCATTAATTCAGAATTTTTAAAGCAGTTGAAAGGTTAATAAAAAATAATAAAGAAATAAATTCATTTGGTCCTTTAATAAGTATGTGGCTAATAATATTTTTAAAGAAATAAGTGTTCTTTCTTTAAATTCCTATTTAATAAATTAAGAGCTGCGGTTACTCACCTTTCATAACAGAAATTTTTGATGTGGTGAATTAAAATATTTTCTCTCTATACACTAAATACTATAGAGAAAAAAATATATTTTGAGTATAAAAAACTTTTTTATATATAAAATATTATTTATCATATATTTGTCAAGGTAAAGTATATATTTTTAGTGGTGAGTAAATTTTTTTTTTGCCTAATAATTTATTTAATGAATATTTATTAAAT
This sequence comes from Trichopoda pennipes, assembly GCA_030448955.1. Classification (NCBI taxonomy): domain Eukaryota; kingdom Metazoa; phylum Arthropoda; class Insecta; order Diptera; family Tachinidae; genus Trichopoda; species Trichopoda pennipes. The sequence continues at coordinate 671,484 of JASKUP010000056.1, read as the reverse complement.
TAAAAATCAACATTTTATAGGTTAAATAAGATATATTTATTTATTAAATATTTTCATAACATGTTTAAACCTAAAAATTTTTTTTTCGGTGTGGTGCATAAATTTTTTCACCTGCAACCTAAAGGAATAACTTGAAGCACATTCAATTTATGTAGTAAGGTTATTTTAAATAAAGATTTTAAAATTATGAAATGTATGTAATATGTTTAAAATAAAATAAAGATTAAAGGTGCAACTCACCACTCACAGGATAATTTTCCGCCTTGAAGAAAAAAATTTTCCAAAATGCCATATTATGCTAAAATGATAAAAAATGGAGGTAAAATTTTTTTGTATAGTGGTGAGTTTTAATTGTTAGTGGTGAATAAAAAAGAAAAAAATTTTTTTAGCATTGTAAGAATTTAGAATTTTGTACAGCTGTAGAAATGATAAAATTATTTTATAAAATAAATATATATCAGAATTGAAGGTTTCTTTCAAATTTACAACAAAAAGCATACAAAAATTATTGTCTTAACATCCTTGGTAATTTAAATAGAAAAGAAAAAAATCTGTAAAAAATTCATATTAATTTTATGCATAAAAGCATCAATTCTACCCCTTTGTAATTCTCCCAAAATATTATTTCCTAAAAATTACATGTAAAATAACTGCTGGTATTTAAATATTCTTTTAATGCCATTAGAAAACCATACAATTTGATTAAGTAAATAACTCTTTGATACCAAATCAGTTAGGCAAAGTCTTTTTTCATAAAATAACATTATTAAAGTTATGAAATAGTCTTTCCAAAAAATACTAAATAAATATTGCCTTTGAAATATTAGCCGAGGCAACATTTTATTTTGTATTTTGTTTTATTTATTTGAAAACTGAAGGATATTCTGCAAAATTATAAATGAAATTAAATAAAAATTTTACATAATTTTCTACTTTTTTTTTATTACTTCCACCCGACATTAGCAAACAGATTTTGTGGGATTTTGCAAAAAAAGATATGCAGCCATAGGCGATTTAAGTGATTATGTTTAGAAATATGTGTGGTTATGTGCTTTCAGTGGAAAAGCTACAATTTTTGCTTTACTGACAGCTTCACTGAAATCAATAAATTAATGAAATATTATTTCGGGGAAAATGTTAACGTTTGTTGCAGCTTGAAAATTAATTTTAAATAAAATTCTTTCTTTTTATAATAAATATAACTCATACACTTGGTATTACAACTTTGTACACTGTCAATTAAAATAGAATAAATAAAAGAATAAATAAATAAATAAAGAATAAAAATATATATTTTTGTTATTGAAAGGTACCCGGTACTTTACAATTTCATTTTATATTGGAAAAATTTTATTTTAAAATGGAAGTTTGAAAAGTAATAATATATTTAAATCGTTTCACAAAATGAAACTGAAAATATTTGTTATGGATGCTTTTAATTTATTATTTCGTATATTAAGCAAAATTTTAGAGGGAATGCCCAAAAGTATGTTAGAAACAATGGGTTCTTTAAGTAAAATAAAGAAATAAATTGTGAGTTGAACTCAAAGCACAAAGCATTTCGAACCAAATAGGGTTCATCCTTTAATTTTATTTGGCTACGGTTTTACGTCGACTCACGTCAAATTTGGTTTGTGAACAAACCGGTTTCGGCCATTTGCCATCTTCAGTGTTCTCTTTCATCCTTTATATTGAAGTTTTATTTTTTTTTTAAATGATTTAAGTGCATATAGTAAAGTGTTAGTATTGGGACACCTTTTAATATAAATTTTTTTTATATATTTTTACATCGCACTAAAATAACATATTAGAGCCTGAAGCTTATTGTAGCCAAGAATGCAAATCATTTTATGAAATTTACGTTACTATTGGCTCACCCGTTACATAATTTTATTTAAGATTTCCACGCATCCTTTAACAGACATAGCAGCACCTATTTTGTGCCAATTTCATGCATCTCACTTTGACGGCTTAAAAGATAGATAAAAGCAGAATTGTCAAAATCACGGATTCAATGAAACACCCTTTAAATGTGATTCTCATTTATATTTTTTATTATTTAAATATTTTTAATTTAATGCAGTTAATCTTTTCACAGATATAAAAATACTTAAACTTACCATTGCGATAGAAAATCAACGCTGCCAGCGTAAAACTTAGACTATTTTGGCACACCCTTTATATTTTATTTTTTTTTTAATTTATACTTGTTCTTGTAGCGAACATAAAAATTCTAAGATTAAAATTATCAGCCTCTTAATCTTTCGAATAAAGCTACACATCTCCAATTTGCGTGAATATTGGGATACCCTTTAATTTCCCCCCGGGGGCACATGATAGTCTTTTTGAAACCTACTATTTCATTTAGACTGGTGCCTTGCAGGGTAAAAGGGAGCCCAGGCCCCTCAAAGGCTAGTAGGAGTCACCTGGACAGTCCACATATTTCCACGGGAATCAGTACGCTCGCAGAGTTCACTATTTGTCTCTTGAGACAATTAGCTGTTCTCTGACTGGTTATTGAGGTTGGCCCCTATATGGGAGTATCGTGGTGGTTATGGTTTCGAGACCCTCGTGAGAGTTTGTGGGTCGGATCATTCAAAATGAACACAATGAATGGTCCAGGTCCAGTGAGTATGAATGGCGTCGTGTTCTTAATTATATTAAGCTTCATGCGTTCTGGACCAGGAGTTGGAAAGTCTCAAACTCTTTAGCAAGGAGTGAAGGCTGCGGCCTACTTCGGGCTTTCAAAATTGCTACCACGAGTGACCGGAGGATATACGTATTCGATGGCCTCCTAGGGCGTGAATGACGTTTGCAATTCATTCAAGTGGTTTGACTACCTAGTTGGTGCAGATGTAAATCAAATCCCATCATACCTTTTAGTTCAAAGATTGATATTTTCTACTTATTGATCCTCAATCAGAATCAATCTTTCATTGTTTATTTCATCGGTTATTTGCATGTCGACCGTACTTTTTTTCGTGAGAGATACTCACACACTACGTACTGGTGCCGTTGTAGTACATGTATCAAAGATGGCGCTGTATGTGAAAAATGATTTTCCCTGTTTTCCTGCTTTTCTCTTGAAATTTTTCCTAAATTTTCTTTGCTATAAACCTCACGGAGCCCGAAACCTTTCCAACCAGTGCAAAACCGTGGAAGTCGGTTCATGCGTTCTGCAGTTCTGGAGCGTCAGGAAGGAAAACCCGACTTATTTTTATATATAAAAAAAACAGATTAAATGCCGGCAGATTCGTTATATCGACCACTGTGCGGTGTAATGGTTATTCAATATAGATGTCTACTTGGCTGTGTGTTTGCTTATTCTATATAAATTTTATTTCTTTTCTGCTTGTTAAACTTAGTTCATGGAATTTTGCAGCTTGTTAAATTTAGTTCATGGAATTTTGCTGTAGCAAAAAAAAAATTCTTATTTTGTAAAGAGACATTAATATCTTTATAAAAGTAATTAAATTTTTTTATAAATCAAACTAAGCGCCTTTGTATTATCTATGAAATAGACATTATATAAGCTGAGTGTAAAGTTCTAGTATACCATAACCTTAACCTATAAGCGAAAATTAACTTTAGTTATTATTAAGTTTAGTTTAAGAAATTAATTAACACTTTTAATTCTTTAAATTTGTATTGTTTTTGAGTCTGTTATGTTTTTTTAAGAAATTTTCTTTTCACTAAAATAAATTTTGCTTAAAGTGTCCTTTTTATATAGTTTCCTTTTTTGCTTCGAATATATTGTTTTGCCTTGTTGTTTCTATTGTAGTTTTATAACTTAACTAAAAATAGTCATAATCCTGAGGATTTTTTAATGTTTCTTGCAGACTTAAGAAAATGTCTTTGTTAGCTGTCACTTGAACATAAAACACCACAAAAAACAAATAAAAAAAAATTATCTGTAATTAAAATTAGCAGCAAAAGGATAAATAATATAAAATAAGAAATGAAAACAAAAGACAATTAAAACTTAAATTAAATAAGAAATATAAAAAATAGCATTAAATTAAATAGCACACAAAAAGAAAGGTTGTCAACGCCTAATTGAAGAAACGTTTCATTAGTTAATAAAATAGAGAGGAAGAAAGACTATTTTTATTAATAAAAAAATCACGAAACTATAATTCGCAGAGAAAAACGAACAATATATTTGAAGGTAAAACAAAAACAAATATCCTTTTACCTTTTCAATTTACATAAAAGCATCTTTAATTTATTTCAAATAACTTATGCTCATTTACAAACTCAAATTAAATATCCTTCTTCTGCAAGTCTAGACATTTTGATTTTATTTCATTTTTATTTCCTTTTTACTCTGCTCCTTCTCCTTCGCCTGCTGTTTCCTGTATTTAATTAATTAAGCTGTAAATCGCATTCATTATTGCCAAAAAAAAAAATTCTTTAAAAACCATCTCACCTAAGAGGCGAATAAGAAATAACAAAACTGTCACAAGGTGTAGTGTCATTATTGAGAAATTAATTTAAACATCCTCTTTTCAAACATCTACTCCTCCTTTTCACTCTATCAAAATTTCAAAACAATAACATTTAGATAAGAAACCAACACAAAGGCTTATGATAACAAAGAAAACAATAGCGGGTTAATATTGAAGCGTACAAACACTTATTGACTCTAACTTCGCTAAAACAACAGAAATATTGAAATAAACACACAAAACCAAATGCACACAAACACACACAGACACACACTGATTCACTCGACCACTTAGACACAGCTTAAATCACCAAAATTATTGTTTTATATTGCAAAACCCAGGCAAATTAGTTAAAAGTTAATTGAAAACTTTTTTATTTAAACAGGACACTGGCAATAATTTTCAACGCCAAAACATTTAAAGTCATTTATAAATGACACGCTTTGATCACATTAAAAAAATAAATTTTAATTGAATATTTAAATGACTAACGAAGTGAGTATAATATTTGCCAAAGTCTGATACTAAACAAATATAGACGACAGACATAGAAAATTTGCTTTAAACAAAGTGATAGAGAGAAAGGATAACAAAGTTTTTTTAGAATCATTAAATCATTAAAATGTTCATTTAATGAAAAACCTTGATGAGGGTTATTTTAAATAACCCTACAGACAAATACCAGACAAAAAATTAAGAGAATTTTAGAAAGGGCAACAAGGATGATGAAACCGGACATATGGCACACATTAACCATGATGAACCCATTTGCACAATCTATGATAGCACTACCAAAAATACACAAAGCGAACACACCGATGAGACCCATAATTAACTACAAATCTGCAGCGGGCTACAAACTTTCGAAATATATAAAGACAATACTAAAAGACACCTTGGACCTGGAACATAAGAATATAAAAGCCACCACTACAGAACTGATTGATAAACTAGAAAATGTAGAAATAACAGAGAACACAAAACTGGTCTCTTTTGAGGTAAAAAACTTCATCAATTCCAGTAACAGATGCATTACACATTGTTCGTAGGACAATAAATGACAAAACGAAAAACAAAGAACTGGCAATACAACTCACAGGCACACTGAAAGCGACACTAGAACAGAATTATCTTAAATTTAACAATAGTATATATAGACAAACAACAGGACTAGGGATGGGAAATCCAACATCTACAATCCTCATGGAAGTATTTATGCAGAAGAATACGTAAAGGAACTAAAAACCAACTTTGGAGTAATATTCTATGCAAGATATGTCGACGACATCATATGTATACTGGAGGGGAATAACAATCAGCAAATTCTAGATACTTGAATGGAAGACACAAGAACATAAAATTTACAATGGAAAAAGAAGAGGAGGGGAGAATTAATTATCTAGACCTAACGGTCAAGGGGAACATAATCTCGAACAGAATAGAATATGAAATATACAGAAAACCAACAGCAACGAACACAATAATACACAACGCATCAAATCATCCCCAGCAACACAAAAACCCAGCAATCAGGCAGTTAATAACAAGACTCGAAAGAATACCACTAACACGGGAAATGTATATGAAGCAAATGAGAACAATATACACCATAGCGGAACACAATGGATACAAAAAGCGCCTGGTAGATAACACCAAGAAACAAATTAGGACGAACAAAGAACAGAATAAAAAACAGGAGAATGATGAGAAATACTGGGCTACATTAACATTAATGGGAAAATCAACATACAAACTGGCAAAAATTCCTTAGAAAACACAACATCAATACGCAGAATACTACAGAATAAAACAACCGAGACGAATATACTAGACATGCAAGGAGTAGTGTACAAATTAACTTGTACATGCCATCATAGTTATATCGGGCAAACAGGACGAAAAAATAAGAGCAGATTTAGGGAAAACATTAGGGACTAAAACAAAAAACTACGAGAACCAAAATCAACTTCAGAATCTAATTTTGCGAACCATATATTCAACAACAAATGTACACCAGGACATAAAAAAACAACGCTTAAACTGCTTCATACACAGCACAAAGGAAGGAGACTTAATGTATTAGGAATCATGCAAATATACAAACAGAAAAAATTTGACGGAAGAATAATTAATAAACGAATAAACACTGCTTCAGACACAACATTTAAACCATTAAAACATTTTTACAGGAAAACAAAAATTACACCAACACAAACACATTACGCAGGTGCACAGGACTAAAGCAATAAGGAACCTCATAAACGTACAATTACACATTATAATGTCATAGAAAAAAAAACAATAGGTTTACACATAAACACAAACGAATAACCAGCATGATCGTAAAAGGATTTAGGTAGGAAGAGAGACGAATTAAAGGGGAAAAAGAAAGTGACGAATGCAATAGAAATAACACGGAGAGAAACACGAACAAGACGAACTATATTAACACAGCTGGACTATAAAAGCAACTAGTTAAGGGGAACACTGAAGATGCCAAATAGCCGAAACCGATTTGTTCACAAACCAAATTAAAAAAAAAATTAAATAAAACCACCATATACGAGTCGAAGACAAACTCATACTCAAAGCATTAACTATCATATCTGAATCACAAATTAATTATCAACGAACAAAGAACTCTAGTGAATCTTTGTTCGTAAATTTTGAAGTCAATAAGGAAATGAAAATAGTGTTTGGTTCTGACGCACTGTTTGAACTAAAATCACTAGAGTTCTTTGTACGTACATTTTGGTAACCCCGACGTGATAGCTTTGTGTAAGGAACGTCTTTGTATAATAAAGTTCGCACACCAACCAAAAGCGTAGCTTCAAATTGTGAAATGTCTTCAACAGAATGTCAAGAATAATAAAGTTATCACTAATAAAGATATGACTATTTATCTAGAGACAGAAGAGAAGCGGACCCAATATAGAGGCCTGTGGTATTCCGCTACTAACTGCAAACGGATTAGATCTCCTATCATTAACACTCACTATTTGTCATCAGTTAATTAAATAGTAGGATATTAGACTGCAGGCCGAGCTTGAGAAATAAAATAACTTACGCAGTTTTATTAACATCATAGAGTGACCTTCCGCATCGAAGGCTTTACTACGATCCAGTAAAATCAAGAAACCCATTTTGTTGATGTCGAGTTCAGATCCGAGGTTCTCGACCACATCCACTTAAGCCGTTATACAGCTTCTGCCCCTAACAAAACCAGATTGAGAAACGGATAAAAATTTAATCCGTGTGAGATAGTCATTTATTTGATTGGTGAGGATATTCTAAAAATATAAAAACGGTAGAATAGCTATCGGTCAGAATTCACCATTAGTCTTAGGGATAGAGATAATACTGGAGGATTTCCATTCCCTAGGAAAATTGGATTTCGTGAGGATAGAGTTGAAGAAATGCGTAATAATGGGTAAGAGCCTCGAGATCAAAACTCTGAAGAATCTCGGGTTCATTCCGTCCATACCAATCGCGTTGGCTCTAACAACGGAAAAATTGTCAAGGATCTCAAGCTGATCTACCCACCGGAACCCAAAAAGATTTCGTATTGGGACATAACAAAGATCGTCATAAACGTTATCTGTCGGCCAGGTAACATTAATGTTAACAAATTTATCATTAAGAAGGTTCACGTCAACATCACAATTATGCTGGAACATTTTAGTCAGACCTAGTCCTATTTTCCAAATTTCCCTCCACTTAGCCCTACTATCAATGATGTGATGATGTGATTTGATTTACATCTGCATCGACTAGGTAGTCATAATCATATGGTGGTCAAACCACTTGAATGATTTGCAAACGTCATTCACGCCATAGGAGGCCATTGAATACGTATATCCTCCGGTCACTCCTATTAGCAATTTCAAAAGCCCGAAGTAGGCCGCAGCCTTCACTCCTTGCTAAAGAGTTGGAGACTTTCCAACTCCTGGTCCAGAACGCATGAAGCTTAATATAATTAAGAACACGACGGCATTCATACTCACTGGACCTGGACCATTCATTGTGTTCATTTTGAATGATCCGACCCACAAACTCTCACGAGGGTCTCGAAACCATAACCACCACGATACTCCCATATAGGGGCCAACCTCAATAACCAGTCAGAGAACAGCTAATTGTCTCAAGAGACAAATAGTGAACTCTGCGAGCGTACTGATTCTCGTGGAAATATGTGGATTGTCCAGGTGACTCCTACTAGCCTTTGAGGGGCCTGGGCTCCCTTTTACCCCGCAAGATACCAGTCTAAATGGAATAGTAGGTTCCAAAAAGACTATCATGTGTCCCCGGGGGGAAGTCCTACTATCAATAGCCGATGAAAATCTACGCCGATAAAAAGCACATTTAGCACACTGAATCCGTTGTGTTACCTCCCTTCGAGCAGGCTTATGTATTGCCTTAAGGTCATCTGTTCTAAATCTCCTCCACCGTAAATATGCCTTGTCACGTGTCCTTATTACTTATTTAATCTCCGCGCTAACCCATGGGAGTTGATCATTATTGATCCGTTTCGCCTTAATTGGAACGCACTGTTGCTAACTCTATTGCATTATATTTTATTCAACCGCATAAGCCAGCCTTTAGGTAAATTGCTTCTGTAAAAAACAACATTTGACCGACCAGCCAGTATTTTTTCCAGTTAAAGCTAAAAAGAATAAAAGGCTTGTTTTTGTGTTCAAAAAGTTTCATTATTGTTGCGGCTAAGAAAGATACTCCTTTTGCTTCTTAAGAATTAAAACTTTAATTAAATTTAATTAAGACTCTGAATGCCTTTTTGTGTTTGCTTTATTAACCAACTTTTCAAACTAAAAAGTGACAACACATTGCACTTCCACTGCCGGAATTTGAGCCTTTTTTTGATTGTTTGTTTTCATTTTATTATTATTAAGCATTGCCGTAGACCATTAAAGTTACAAAGTCTTGGGATTTGGTATTGTGGTTTAATTACAAGAGCGAATCCTTTTGGTTCTTTGTGGTCAAAAGGAAAAGTTTTGTACTAAAATTTTATTAAGCTAAATTGGCTTTATAAAGAGAAAACAATTTTTGTAATTTTAAAAATAAAATGAAAATAACGGGTATAATTTATAGAGGAACAAAATCTTAAAGCCATCAATCATTTTTTTAATTGGCGTTCATTTAGCCAGCTATCAAGTGCTTTATGTTTAGTTGGGTTTACCATTTTAATATAAATAGACTGACACCGGAATATCGCTTCCAAATTGGGCCCCAAAAAAAAAAATAGTGGATTTAGTGGATTTTGTTTAGCGATAAAGCTTTTGTTTGAATGTATGTGTCAATATATAAAACTGTCATATTTGGATGGATAATAATCCTCAAGAGTATCTTGAGACACTGTTACAAATCTAATTAATTGGTGTGTTTTATGGGTTGATGGAAGCATTGCCCCGTACATCTTTAAGAACGATGCTGGTCAGAACGTTACAGTCAATGATGATCACATATAGTGATAATTACCGACTTTTTCATTCATCAATTGAAGTTCAGAAGTAGCTCGTAGCTCATGCTCGAATTAATTTAATGAAAAATGCGTTTGGTAATCGAATAGTTTCATGTTTTGGTCCCGTAACTTAGCCTTCAAGATATTGTGATTTAATATCGCTATACTATTTTCTATGGGGATATGTAAGATCTATAGTCTAGGCCGATAAGCTCGAAATGATTTACCACTTACAGGAAAACATACCCCCCATTAATGCTGCTATATGTCTGCAAATGTTTTGGAGGAAAGGCATCGAAAATTGGATCTCCAGATTAGATAACGTCGGAGCCAACTGTGGCGTTTATATGCCAGAAGTGCATTTTAATGGCACAAGATTGTCGAATAGAGTAAATTTCATGTCAATTTAAAAAATTAACTCTCATTTTATTTTATTTCACAAATCTATACCTTTCTCAAAAACACCCATTATAAAGTTAAAGTCTGATATTAGAAAATGTTGAGGTAAAAAATAAATTTAACAAAATTTTTGTATAAAATTAGGAAACTCTAAAAAAACTATTTTTTTTATTTGAGAAAATTTAAAAAAATTTTTTTTTCCAAATTTTCTGCATTAAGTCTCGTTAATTGTAAAACTATGATATCTCCATAGTTGGATAAAAAATACAAAATAAATATTTATATCAAACCACCACAAATTTTGTGCTTTTTATTTTCTACCACATACACCACACAAAAAGGGTGGCAGTTTGAAGTTTATGTTTGACTGTAAAGCAAAGCATTAGAAAAATATTTCTTTTTAATTTTTAAAAAAACTGAAGCTTAAATTTCCCACTTAACAAGCACAAACTTGCTTGATCCGTATCATCGGCTGCAATACGGATCAAAATTTTAACCTCCAGATTGACAACGTTCAAGCCAACCGTGGAGACATATGGCCACCATATATTTCAATTATAATGCCAAAAGATTTCGAATACAGTATATTTTATTCAACTATGTTTAATACCATTACAAAGTTTCTACCTCTATAAAAAACACCCTTTATTACAAATTTTTTCCTAATTTCAATTTTATTGGCAGAGTAGAAAAAATCCTTAAATAAAATTAGAGCAAATTTTAACATTTTTCCATGTTTTTCGTTAAAGATAAATTAAAAATCAAATACGTTATCCGATATAATCAAATATTTAATCGAATTTCTTATCTTTAGAAAATTTCTTTGTATGTGTGTTTGCAAAATTCCTTTATTTACTCTTTTAAGAAATTTCATTAAATATCCCAAAGGTGATGAAAAATGTTGCTGGTTGCTGGTTAGAGTACAACTAAGTTTTGATTTTTGGTTTCCTTAAGAAAATGCCAATAGCATACTAACATATATACATACACAGATTTGTTACAACAATACAATTGAAAATTACCACTTGTTCTTTAGTAAAGTTGAAGACAACAATGTATTAAATGTGTTTCCACTTTGATGTACTCACATGATACCGTTTGCTATTGTTGAAATTTTGTGCCACAAACAAACTAAATAATACATGTGGGATTTCTAATGTTCGCTCGCCTTGTGCTAGGTAAAACTGCAGGGACAAAGTAACGAAGTATTTTCAAAATAAACAAACAAAATGAACAACAATTGTACTCGTATATTAACTACAGTTTAACATGCAACAGTAACCGCTGCAATCTCAGGCTCTTTATACGTTTCCTTACTTTCCTCGTTACCGAACCGGAGAAAGCAGGAACATTTCAAGGAATTTCTTTTGGCAAAACACAAATACAACAGAAACAGTTTTTACCACACAAATAAACAGCAAAATATTCGTAAATACTAATTGAAATTTGGCTAAATGAAATTTGAAAAGTAAATTATGAGAAGGAGAACGAGTAGGCACCACCTCAATTTAACTCTTGTAGAATTTTAACAAAAACTATAGCAGTGGAAGATGAGTAGTAATTAATTTAATACTTGTTGTTAATAAGAACATTTCTCTGAACCACAGCAAAATATAGATACACATGGTACTCAGTTCTTTTATACTTTTTTCGACTTTTATATTTTTCGCCCTTTAGTCCTATATTCATTATCATTCCACCCCACATTATTAAACTGTATTTGTGCTACTCAAGTTAACAAGATACTACAAAATTTCTGTTTGCCTACAATCCAAAATTCTCAGCTCAGACTAAGGATCATCAAAGACCACAGTTTTGAATGTCAATTTAACCTGCTTTAATTTATTCCTTATTTATTTTATTTATTTCAGAATTCTGTGTTTCTAAAATTTTCACTTTCTAAGCGGGATATTGTAGTTGTTTTTTTAGGAAAAATTTTGCTTTATTAATGCAAAGATTAGGTTAGAATATTTTAAAACTTCAAATTTTATTAGAATAAAATTTTAAAGAAACCCTCCCATAAGAAATTTTCTAAAAACTCTTGAAATGAATAATATTTTTACGATTTTCTTTTTTTCGAAATTTTTCTACAAAAATTTTTTAATTTTTTTTATTAAATTTTTTTAAATTAATTTTTTTTTATTAAATTTTTTTAAATTAAATTTTTTTTAATTAAATTTTTTAAATAAAATTTAACATAAATTTTAAAAAAATTTATTTAAAATATTTCAAAAAATTTTATATAAATTATTTTAGTAATTTTTATACTACAAATTTTTTAGAAGTTTTTCCAATAAAAAATTAAAAAAACCAGCCCGTTGGTATTAAAAAATTTTCTATAAAACTGTAACGAAGAAATTTTTTTATGAATTTTTGATATTTTTTTCTAAAAAAAAATTAAAAACATTAAAATTTTATTTTAATTAAAAAAAAAAAAATTTTAATTTGTATATAAAAAAATTTACAAAAATGATTTTAGTTATTTTTATAACACAAATTTTTTAGAACTTTTTATACTTCAAAATTTTTAAACATATTTATAGATATAAATATTTTAAAAATTTTAATACAAAAATTTATATACAAAACAAATTTTTTAAAAATTGTTTAAGTAATTTGTTTTAGATGCATATTGAATATATGTTTTAAAAATTTTAATTTAAAATTCTGTTTAGCGACTTTTATAGTATACAATTATTAAGTATTGTATTATTATTATTGTTAAAAATTTTGTAACTTAAATTTTGAAAAAAAAATTTTTTATAAAAACTTTCTAGTAATTTTTATATTATTTTTTTTCTACCTTTACAAATTTCTAAAGATATTTTTATATAAATTTTTTTTACAAATTTTTACTTAAACATTTTCTTAAAAATTTTTATTTCAATTTTCACATTTTTATATCTAACGTTTTTTTTGAAAATTTCTAAAACTTTCTAAGAAATTGCAAAACAAGGATTTTTATATTAAAACTCTTGTTAGAAATAATTATAATTAAAATATATACGAATTTTTTTTATAAAAATTTTTTAAACCAAATTTATACTAAAATTTTTTGCAAGTTTGTATAAGAAAAATTTTGTAGAAATTTTTCTATTAAATTTTTTTTTTTTTAATATTTAAACTAATATTTTTTCGAAATTTTTATATAATTATATTAAAATAATTGGTTTTCTAAATTTTTTAGAGATTTTTATATTGAATTTTTTAACAAATTTTTATTTAAATTTTTTTTTTGTTTTTGTATCTAAACTTTTTTAAAAATTTCTAAAACTTTCTCAGAAATTGTAAACGCGGGTTTTATTCCAAAATTATTTTTAGAAATAATTATAACTAAAATTTATTAGACATTTTTTTTATAAAAACATTTTTATACCAAATTTACACTAAAATTCCTTGGAAGTTTGTATACTAAAAATTTTGTAGAAAAATATTTTTTTGGAAAATTTTCAATCTACTTTTTTATATAAAAATTTTATTTCCAAATTTCTATAAATTTTTATAAATTGTTATATAAAGATTTTTATACCAAATTAATATTAGAAATATTTAAAATAAAAATTTATTGGAAATTATTATAATAAACATTTTTTAGGAATTTTATACTAAATTTATACTAAAATTTTTTTAGAAATTTTTTATTACAAAATTTTTGGAAAATTTTGAAAACTAAAGTTTTTGTGAGGAAATTTTGTGATACAAATTTTTTAGTAATTTTTATAATAATTTTTTTTATAATTTTATTAAAAATGTTTTTAGAAATTTTTAACCAGATTTTTATATTAAATGTTTTCTTATTGTTATATTACAATTTTTTTTATAAATTTTTATACCAAAATTTTCTGTAGAAATTTTTAAAACTTTCTAAAAAAAATGCTAAACTTTTTTTTAGCAATTTTTAAAATAGAAATTTTTTGTAATTTTTATATTAAATTTTTATAAAAATTAATTAAAAACTTCTGATGAGATTTTTATTTTAAATTTCTTAAACGTTCAATATAAATTTTATATTAAAACTTTTTTTTCTAAAAATCTTTAAGAAACTGTTATTTTTATACCAAAAATATTTTTAAAAATATTTATAATTAAAATTTGTTAGAAATTTATTTAATCAAAATTTATTAGGAAGTTTAGTTTTTATACCATTAATTTTTTAAAATAAAGTTTTTTGGAAAGCTTTTCTATTAAAATTTTTTTACAACGTTTTTCTATTAAAATAATTTTAAAAATTTTTCTACTACAAAACTTTCTTTATAAATATTTTTAATAACATTTTCAGAAACATTGTTTAAAAATATTTTAAGAACCTTTTTTTGCAGTATTTTGTTTAAAAAGTATTTTATAATAATTTTTGGAAATTTTTTTTACAATATTTTTTTAATTAAAGAATTTATTACAAAAAATTATTTGAGCAATTTTATTATTCGTGCTTGATTCCTTTAAATAAATATTTCATGATATTCTCAGGAAATATTTATTACAAAAATTTTTATTAAAAAATAAACATTTTATGATATTCTCATAAAACATTTATTTCAATAAAAATTAAAAATATTTGAAATGTATTACTGCGGCGGAGAGCATATCCATATTGCAATTTCACTATTGCTCACATAGCTCATCAGTGAATTTTACCCCAATATTGTATAGAAAAACCTAAAATTCTTATATCCAAAGCCAAACTGATTCCATGAGAATTTTTTCTTAAAATCAACATAGCATAGAATAATAAAATTGCTTAGATTGCAAATGATTCCGATGAATAAATAACTTATTAAAAAATTATTTGAAAATGTGCTTAAGAAATTTTTCTAGTAAAAATTTTCACAAAATACAAATTATATGAAGAAAAAGGTATTGTTAGTTTTACTTGTGACAAAAATATTTTAAAAATTATTTTTTGCAAAATTTGTTGAGATTTTTTTTAATCTTTTATGCACAGATTTTATAAAAAATTTAAAGTTTTGTTTTTGTTTTTAATAAAAGTTTGTATAAAATTTTAGATATACTCTTGCTTGATATATAGTTGAGTGTTGTAGGATACAAAGGTATCGATTAAGGCAGCTAAGTAAGTTTGGTAATTATAATATTTGGAAAATTTGTAAAACAAAACAAAATTATCTTTGTGACTTTCCTATGATTCAAATTTAAATTTTTTACCCCTTAAAAAATGTTTATGAGTTTTGTTTAAAATTATTATTATTATTATTTAAGCTTAAGTTAATATTATTTTAATTTATCCTTTTAGTTGCTTTTTCTTTTGCCACAAAATTAAATTACTTGCTGCCATGAAATTGTGCTGAATTTGATTGCATCCCGTTTAGAGTTTATAATTCTGCTGCATTAATAAAACACCACTCAACTAGAATGACAACTGCTATTGTGTTTGAACTTTAACAAAGTTGGAAACAGTTGTCGTCGAAAACAATTAAAATTCTATTAGAAAAAAAGTACAAACTTGAAAATAAAATAGCCAACAGCAGGAAACGGAAACTAACGAAAAATCACATTTAGCAATGGCATGCAAATTTTTAAATTCCTAATTTTTGTTTTATCCAAAGCATAGAAAAGGGTTAGCGAAATGAGAGACAAAATAAAATACATTCACCAGACTAAATGTTTTTATTGAAAAAAACAAAACAAAACAATAACAACAACGAGGAATTTGTTAAAGAATTTATCATTGAGATTTTACAAAGTTAATTTAATTAGAATTTGTTATCGAAGTTAAGGAAAAACTACAAAATCAAACTGTCAAACAGTAAAAACTGTTAACAAGCTGTTAGTAGGACCAAAGTGTTTTGCATCTGTGTGTGTGTGTGCGTTTTTGTGTTTTTTGTCCTCACTGCCAGCCAACCATAATGAAATCTTCAAAAATTGTGGCTGTTCATTCTTGGGTTTTAATTAATTTATTAATGCTAAACTAAGAAGCAGACAACGAAGGAAAGGAATTCCATTCAATTTTGCCTGACTTAAATTCAATTGCGGCTATTTATTTTAAAATAAATAATTTAAAAGAATTAAAATCACATAATAAAGAACAAGGTATATTAGGGAACATTTTAAGTTAAGATAACATTAAATTCCTTAAGCTTACAGCGTATTAAAATGATCAGAATTTACTGTATCCTTAACAAACACCAGCAAGTAAAAGTTTAATAAGTCAATTTGGTGATGAAGGAAATAAAAAAAATAAAAACTTTTTAAATTTAAACAAAACAAAAAAAGCACATGTAAGCACAGCTAAATTCTTATTTTCTGCTAAACAGCACAATTTTATACAAAAAAAAAAAAAACAAGTCATTTCAATAGTCACAAGCCTGCCTGCCTGCCTCTTAACACAGTTACCACTAAAACTGATTTAAAAAGTAACAACTTTTTACATTTAAAACTTTTGCTGCCTACTTTAGGGGTGCTTTGAAGTATTGATACATTTTTTTACAATTTATTTATTTTTTTTTTGTATTTTAAACTTAAAAATTAAACTTCTTTGTCAGAAATTTGTCACGCACTTTTCAAAACTTCTTCAAAAATCACCATTTGCTTCATTAAATTTTTAAAGTTTGATTAGTTTAGCTGGTTTTTGTGTTCTATTTTTGATATTTCTATTATTTGCTTGAGTTAACGATTTCACTCAATAGACATATAAAAGGAAAATCATAACTCATAAAGATTTTTTTAGAGAAAAATAAAAAATTGGTTTTTTTTTAAAGAAAACTCATTAAAGATGAAGCTATCCTACAGGATAATTATGACAAATGAAGAAAGAATGATTGATGACTTTTTATAGAAAAACTTTAACTAACCATAATCTCTTTATTTAATCATGACTGATGAAAATTTTGTATAAAAAAATTTTGACTTCTGAAAATTATCTACAGAAACCCAAAAACTGATCAAAATTATTTATAAAAAAATCGCGATTAATGATAATAATAATAATAATGAAATAATATTATTTCAAAGAAAAATAATAGCATAAAAATTTTCTGCAAAACAATAATATCCAATAAAATTTGCATACAAAGAGATTTTAACTAAAGAAATTTTTTGAAGGAAAATCATGACTGATAGAAATTTTCTACAGTAAAATTATAACTGATAAATTTTTTTTTTAAATAATAATAAAAAAAATGTTTGTGGCATATAGAATAATCATGCATGATTAAAGTATTATCCACGAAAATTATGACTGATGAAAATATTTTATAAAAACAATGATTGATGAGTTTTTATAGAAAAAATATGACAAAACCATGGAAATCGGTTCGTGAGTACTGAAGTTATAGCGTCAGGAAGGAAAACCCGACTTATTTTTTTATTATAGATTTCAACTGACCTAAATGTTTATTTTTTTATTTAGGCTGATGAACATTTTGTATCGAAAAATTTTACCCGTTGAAAATTATCTATAAAAAACCAGTGACTGATAAAAATTTTTTACGGAAAATTATGACTGACTAAAATGTTTCAAAGAAAAATCATAATTAATGAAAATATGTTTATAGAAAAATTTTTTTAAAAGAAAAATCAGGACTGATGAAAATTTTCCATAGAAAAATTATAGCTGATGAAGTTTTTTTTTAAGAAAAATTATGACGATAAGATGTTTGCGGAAAATCATAGATGAAATTAAATGAAAAATAAAAGATGGAACTTTTTATATAATCATGAAAGATTAAATTATTATTAAGTATAATTATGACTGATGAAGATTTTTTATAAAAAAATCTTGACTGCTGAAAAATGACTGATAAAAGTTGTCTAAGAAAATGATGACTGACTAAAGTATTTTAAAGCAAAATCCTATTTAATTAAAATCTTTTAAAGGAAAAATCACATCAAAAAAATGTTTGGGTATAATTTTACCTTAACCCGCGTTAAATTTGGTTTGTGAAAAAACCGGTTTCGGCTATTTGCCAAATTTGGCGCGGGTTAACGTAAAATCATACCCGAATAATGTAAACCCCGTCGCACATAACATAAAAATGTTTTACGGGAAATTCCTGACTGATGAAAGATTTATTTTTTAGAAAAACTTTAATTTCTTCGAGAAGACTCCAAACTCTCGAGAAGGCATGCCTACAACTCAGCTACATGATCTATGTGTAATAAAGTACATCTGATAATTCTGCATCAACTTCCGATAAAAACTCTTGAAATTGTCGATGTAACAAACCATGGGCTCGAATGGTATTAATTAATTTTAAAATAATATTGAGTACGTGGTTAATATCCAAGGCAGCCGTGCACAGAATATCTTGGTGGATTATACAATGTAAAAAAATTGTTTCGCTTTCAGGATTCTGACTTTTATAAACTCCTGCAAACCCCGTATTTTTTCCCACCATGTTAGGTGCTTCATCAGCCGTTAAATTAATTAATTTGGAAATTGGGGCATTAAGAGTTTCTATCCCCTCTCTAAATTCATCATAAATTATTTTTCCTGTCGTCTTTCCTTTCAAAGATCTCAAACAAGCAAGTTCTTCGGTTATTACAAAGTTTTTATCGACTCCTCTGATAACAATTAGAAGTTGGGCTGTATCACTCCTGTCAACACTCTCGTCCATAGTAACTGAAAAATACTTCCATCGAGTTGATTGGTTAAATTAGAAGAAATCGCTTCAATTCTTTTTGTGACCGTTCGACGTGACAGCCCTATAGATTCGAAAACTTTTACCTTTTCTGGGCATAATACTTTTCCAATGCTAATTAACACATCCTTAATAAATTCTCCTTCAGAAAACGATTTGTTACTTTTTGCTTTTTATAGGCAACAATGTGACCAGCTAACGTGGAGGATCGCTGGACACTTCTTTGATTGATTTTTAAAAAACATTTGCTGACTAGATATTTTTCTTTTCAATTCCCCTGAATGAACTTTCTTCTCTTCATCTGTCATTTTATAGCACTTCGACCCAAGAAGACGTTTTGAATTAAAGTGCCTAGCGAGATTATAATCTTTTAGTACAGCTACCGGTTCTTGGCAGATAAGACAAATAGGTTTTTGGTTATATTCCATAAAAAAGTACTTCCATGTCCACTCTTCTTAAAATACTCGATATTCCGAATCAATTTTTCTCTTTCTATTTTCGATTGACATTTATGGGGGTAAAAAACTTAGACTTTTTTACTATCGCAGTTATATTTGCAACACACTTTATTATTTTTTTTTACACAAATAAAACTGTACGTTGGCAACTTTATAATTTTACTTCACAATTTATTCTTTACGTCACGAGATTTACACTTTTACTGATTGCTGATTAATCCATCGCTGGCCCTTTTATATTTGTTGCGCATGTTGTCTCGAATATTCAAGAATCTTCTAGATCTCACATATAATAGTTGTTGATACGTGATACGTTCAGTTTTCTTTATTAGTTGTTAGTGTTTTATGATGTTTAAGTTTCCTCTTGGAATACTGCATCAGAAAGTTATTGTTGTCTTGTGTGTACAATATTTCCTAGAAAACTACGCAGTTTCTACGCAATATAATATGAAAACATCGCATTTTTTTGCTAAAATTGCGGGCCGTAGTTCGGGCCGTAGTTTGCCCAACACTGTCCTAGAGCATTGACGCAATGTATATTGTTTTTCACTGTTTTATCGTATGATAAGTAGTCTAATAAAATTAGGGAACTTACTCCCGAAACTCGCATATTTTTGCGTGTCAATCGATTTTCACTGAGAGCGCATCCATTTGTGTTCGATTGGCTAATAAATCGGACTAGGCATTACAGGAAAAATTTGTTTTTTAGCAGAACGTTTCGTATGTGGGATAAACTCCCTTCAGAGATCATTCCTATCGCTTTCAATGTAGTTAAACTCTTTCCACCTCCCAATAACCTAATTTCGTAATTCTGTCACAATGCACTGTATGAGTAGGTGTCATCCCCTGAGTACTGCTCCGATCGAAAAAAAAAATCACCTGCTAGTATTTTTTTATTAAAGAAAATGTCTTCTTTTGAGTAAAAGATAAGTGTCACAGTCATTGTGAGAATAAAATAGAAGTACTTTTTTTGTATTTCGACAACTTCCTCTCATTTCATGGCATAAATCAGCTGTGACTGCTGAATAATTTTCATAACAAATTCAGGTCGAATATTTTCCATTAAATGAAATTGAGTGATAAATAAAAACAAATTATTTTTATCAAATTAATTATGTATTTTTAATGACATTTTAATATCTCTACTCAAATCTATTTAATGACAAATAGACAAGCATTTGAATATTAGAGTGTTATTTTGTGTTATTTTGTATAAAAAAAAAGAAATAAAAAATTTAAATGGCAAAAATATATTTTTTAAAGTTGTAATTTTATTAACAATTAAAATGTGAAAAAAAATATTTATAAAATATTTTGTTTCCATTAAATAAGATATTGATATTTTTTTATTAAAAAAAACTACATATCAGCGTATGTGTGTGTGTGTGTATGTGTAATAAAAAATAACAACTTTTCATAAAATGTTCATTATTACCAACATTCGTACGTGCTTTATCTTTTAGTTGGGTAAAAAACATTTACACCTGACTATAAATTGTTTTACCTTAACAATTGTATGTACGAGGGTGGGTGTGTGTGTGTGTGTTTGTGTGTGGCAAGTATTGTATCGTTTGTTTCTGTGTTTATTTTACCATTTCATACGACGAGTTGTATTCTTTTCATTATTATTTACAATGAAGTTGCTCTTTATTTTACACTGTCAGCAGTTGACTGTCATCACAGTTTTGTAATAAGATAAGAAAATTATTTTATATAAAAAATTTTTGCATGTGAACTAAAAATTCTTAATTAAATGTAAAGAATTACAAATTAATAAAATATGCAAAAATATGAAAGTGTAAAATTTGAAATATGCGATTTTTACTTTCAAATGAATTGTCATTTTAAAGTAAGAAAAAGAGCACGAAGCACTATAAATTTAATATAAAATTTAATTATAAAATTGTGTAAATTAGATGAAAAAAATATAACATTAACAGCAACTAAGTGGAAATAAATAAATGGCATATTCTAGCGTAACGGGTACTCTTTTTGCTGGAACTTATTCCATAAGCATACTTTTTTTATTCGTATCATTAAGACTCACTTTGAATTAATAGGCATTTTTTCTAGTACAAATGATGCTGTTATCTGCGAAAGAGCAAACAGGGTTGAAAGTTTGCCAAAGAAGCTCATTTAAAAAAATAAGAAATAGGATATGAGAAAGAACGGAGCATTGCGGCACCGCTGAATTAATCCTGAACACGTCTGATTAAATCCTATCTATAACAACTCGTATAGTGCGATACCTGAGAAAACTCTATATAAATCTAGAAAAATTATCACCGACACCAAAGGCAGCAAGTTGTGACAGAAGTGCATAATGCCACAACCTATCAAATGCCTTAAAAATATCTAGAGCCACCACCTTTTACTCTCCGAAATGATGTATGGCATCATTGTTCCGGTAGGAAAGTCAGCAAGTCGCCCGTGAAACGCCCGCTACGACAACTATTTTTTCGGTTGCTATATAAGCTGTTCATACTTTCCATCACCTTAGAAAGTGCCGAATAAATTGAT
Source organism: Trichopoda pennipes (assembly GCA_030448955.1). Taxonomy (NCBI): domain Eukaryota; kingdom Metazoa; phylum Arthropoda; class Insecta; order Diptera; family Tachinidae; genus Trichopoda; species Trichopoda pennipes. The sequence continues at coordinate 649,589 of JASKUP010000056.1, read as the reverse complement.
TTTAATTTCAGTCTACTGTGGTACCTAAAAGTTTCTACTTTATTGACTTTTAAGCTCTGGGCATATTTGCTTCCAACATCTACTGCTTAACTAATATCTCTTTTTCGCAGCTATTCATGGAACAATACTTTGTTACTTCGGAAAGACATGAACTTTTCACCGCCCTTTTTAGTAAACATTAGTCCCACACTCACGCAGTCATCTGGACTAACTATCTTGTGGCTGTAATAGAAAATCTAATTCACCACCATTTTTCTTGTTTATAAAATATGGTCCTTTTACCTAACATACAAAAAGATTTTGACTGATGAAATATGTTGGGAAAAAAAAGCCATGACTGATGAAAATTTTGTAAAGAAAACTCATGACTGATAAAATATTTTATTATAATAAAATTCAGGACTTAAAGTTCTATAACAAATTATAACTGACAAAATTTTTTTATACAAAATTCATGACTCATGAAAAGTATTTTTAGAAAAAATCATGACTGATGAAAAATTTTTTATATTAAATTAATGATTGAAAAAATTTTTTTTTTTATAGAAAAATTGTGACATGAATATTTTTACTGCAAAACTGAAACTGATGAAAATTTTCTACAGAAAAATTATGACTGCAGCAATTTACCCATCAGAGATTTAAAGTGATTAATTTTTTGTTACAAAAAAATCATTATTAAGGAAGAGTTATAGAAAATAATAAAACATTGTTATCAGCTAATTTTTTAAAAGAACTTTATAACTAAAGTTTTTTAAGAAAAATCATGGGTGATTAAAAATGTCTATAAAAAAATTATGGCTGATACTTTGACTGAACATTTTTTTTGAAAGAAATATTATGATTGATGAAAATTTTCTATACAGAAATCACGACGGATGAAGTTGCTTAAAAGAAAAATCATGACATACAATTTTGTAGAAAATCATAACTAATAAATTTTTTAAACTGATAAATTTTTATTTTAATTTAATGACTGATGAAAATTTTTTATAGAAAAATTGTGACATGAAACTTTTCACTACAAAACTAATGCAAATGAAGATTTCCTTCAGAAAATTTATGACTGCAGCAACTTACCCACATAGGGATTTTGAGTGATTAAATTTTTTTAAAGGAAAATCATTATTGAGGAAGAGTGATAGAATATTATAACTGATGAAATTTTTTCATAACAACTTTTTAACTAAAGGTTTTATAAAAAAAATCATAACTGATAAAAATCTCACACAAAGAGATTTTGATTGATGAAATTTTTTTAAAGAAAAAAAATATGACAGATGAAAATTTTCTATAGAGAATTATGACTGATAAAATTTTTTAAAGTTAAATTCACAATATGAACTGATGAAAATTTAATTTTTAAAATTTTCCATACAAAAATAATGACTGATGAAAATTTTCTAAAGAAAAACTATACTTCAAACTTCTTTAGTAAAATCATGATTAATGATAATTCTGGACTGCTAAAAAATTTTTATAGCAAAGTCGTAACTAATAAAAAAATTTCCATAGAAAATAAGGAATGATGGAAATTTTCCTCAGACTGATGATGATAATGCAATTTTTTTAAAAGAAAAATATGACTGTTGAAAACTTTTTAAAGAAAAATGATGTTTTTAGAAGAAAAATCAGGACACACAACTTAAAACAAAGTAATTTTAAAAAATTCTTTACTTGAAAATTGTTGAAGATATTAATCAAATATTTTAGGAAACGTATTTTGGTCCGAAACTGCATGAAAAATTCTACTTAAAACAAGATGTCATGCTTAGGAGAATACCAAGACATCCAGTTTTTTGTTAGATGAAAACCATACATTTCGCTTGTAAGCCATAGATTTTGCTTATATCTCCATAAACGAGCCTCAGGAGTTTTGGAAATAAATTATAGTTTTAAATGAAAGCAAATTTTTAATATTTGTCATTGAAGGCCGTCAAACAGTACAGTGCAAATCAGAAACTGTGCTTGAGAAACATCATATTTTTGCTGCAGTCATACAGGGTGTTGCTGGTATTATGGTGTGGAGTTGTATGGCGGCTGCTGGTGTAGGTCAACTAGAAATAATGGAATCCACATTGGATAGATGGGGTTATTTAAATTAAATTTTAGAGCGGAATTTGAGGCAATGTGCTTACTAAACAAGTTTTGGATTCAACAAATTAATGGACAAAAATGCACAGCAGATGTTGTTTGGTTCTTTGGTTCTTATACTATGCTCTAAAACAGCTGAAAAAGCCAGTACCCCAATCACCCGATCTCAATCTGGTTAGGCATCTCTGGGATTTATTAAAAAAAAGAAGCCGTCAGCATATAATAACAACTAAGAAGTCCTTGTGATGTGTTAAGCAGGCATAATGAGCGAAGATTACATTGCAGGTTACAGAAAACTTGGTAAGTTGGAAGCAAAGAGTGTAGAGAATATTTTAAAACAATGGGGCTATCAAACAAATTTTTGTTGCTGCAGTTATATTCCATTATTTAGGAATTTTAATGAGTAACCTAAATATTATTTTTGTTAATTATTTAAGTTAAAAGTGTGTAAAAAATTAATAAATAAATTGATTGTTTAGTAATTTTGTAGTTTTACACACCTTGCTATAGTTTGTAAGGTAAATCCAGATGTGTATGTTAACTCATACCCTTGATGGCCTATTCATACCCTAATAAACTAATGAACGATTTTTTTTTACTAAAACCTTAAATAATCGACAATCGAAAACTGTGTTTAAAAAAACACAATGTTTAAAAAACACAATGTTTAAAAACCACAATTTTATTTTAAAAACTATGATTTTTGTTGGTTGTATCTAATAGAAAGGGCTGGTGTTAAACACACTTTACTAGCAAGTGTTGATTATGCATGTTTAACATCAATTAATCTAAAATTTTTTTAATATTTTTTAACATAATTTCCTCATCATAAATATACTGTTAAATTTTTACACAATTTCACACAATTACTTACTGTTAAGCAGTCAAACAATAATACATTGCCTCTGTTTATTTAATGGAAGAGCTGTTGATGTTAAACTGAAGCGCTGTTAAGAAAATGAAATAAAAAAAGTAGAAAACAAAAATTTCATTGTACAAAGAAAATGTTAAAATCCAGCTTATCTTTGTCCTGTAGATATTTATATTATTTTCTTCTTGTTTACCACAACATATTGAGCTTAAATTTAAAAAACTGTCAAAGAAAAATAACATTTGCTTATCTTTATTAACTTTTCACTCAACCCATCAGTCAACAACTGTTGGCATGTAAGCATATAAATGTTAATTCTTGTCTTTACATTTACTACGAACAACTGTTAGTTGGACAGAGGAAAACATGCTAACCAGCAGCACAACTATTCTCTCAGCCTTTAACATAGCTACTGCTGTAATGTAAACTTAAAAAGGAGAGAATTAAAAGTATTCAAAAGCAATACAAATTCACTCAATGTTACAACCAACATGCAGGAAAGATACTCTATTTTAAACATAAGGGTTGGAAATTGTATATTTAAGGAGAAACAGACACTGCAAATAATGTACCCCAACTTTAAATATTAATATGTTCATTCAGCTTGTAATGTTAAGTTAGCAGAACACATTTTTATTTAACATGAATCAAATGAAGAACAGTAAAATAACTAAAATAAAAACAAATTCTGTTTACGTTTTTTTACTGGAATTAAATAAATTTGTTTTGAAATGTTATTAAATAAATAAAGTAACGGTACATAATATTATGACACCACGCGAAAAATATGTTTTTGCATCTTTTGAACATTTTATTAGTTTCAAACTGAAATTCTCTAAAATTGTTTACATTAGAAAATTTCAAACCACCAATTTTTTTTAAGTTAAAATTCTATTAAATTTTTAATTGATATGGTTAAATATTTATTAAAAAATAAAATTAAATTTAAATGAATTCTGAGCACTTTTAGGTCGAATATTTTTCAAATGTTGGAAATGTTTTTGTTTTTGCTTTTTGCAGAATAAAATTCTATTAAAACTCTATTGCAATTTTAATTGTTTAATTTATATATTTAGTTAAAAATTAAATTAAAAAAATTGCACGTCAAGAACGATTTGAGCGAATATTTTTTAAAAACAAATTTCCTTTTTTTAACAATTTAAAATATTTCTCTGCTTTCATATTAAAGTTTTACTGAATTAACAATCACTTATTTATTTATTTTATTAATTCGTTAGTTTCATAATTACAATTATAATAAATCTTAAGAACTAAAGCAATTTTTTAATTCAATTAGAAACAAAGTAATTCTATACTAAAAATGCACAGTATAATGAATTAAAAATAACTGTTGCCTCAAAACCTTTTATATAACCGGGCCTTTTATATAACCGGGAGGGTGAGTGCTACATACCTCAAATAACATCACCTAACGGGGTGAAAATATAGTTTTTGATTATAACATTTCAAAAGTTAGATATATGTATGTAAAATTACGTTAACTATGGGAACACCCTTTACTTTTGGAGTTTCTTCTCGGTGACAACTCAGCACTATCGAACAAACTCATAGACTTGTAAATGTGATTAGAGAACCCTTCGAAAAGAAGGAATATTGTTCTTCGCTCTTTATAGACGTTTCACAAGCGTTTGATAAAGTATGGAACGAAGGATTAATCCACAAATTACCAAAAAAGACTACCGGCAAACATAGTCACCCTTCTAAAATGTTATCTAAGTGAACGAAAATTTATAGTAAGGGAGGGGAATTTTTTTAGCCTTCCAGTGTCTATTAAAGCCGGAGTTCCCCAGGGCAGTATCTTCGGTCCTTTACTATAGTTAATGTATATCTCTGTCCTTCCGTTGAACAGAAACATTCACACCTCTACATTAGCTAATGATACAGTTTTTTTAAGCGTTCACGAAGACCCATTAGCTGCATCTCGTATCTTGCAAGAGTATACAATACCATGTGGAAAAATGGTTACAGCAATGGCGGGTAAAAGTAAATAAGCAGAAATGTGTTTATATAACTTTTAGTCTTGATGCGTGATAAGATTTACGCCTGTACCTAGCTGTGTAAGCCAAAACCAGAGAATGGATCATACCACTGTGGATATAATGTAGCGTCATCCTCTCTCTACGAAGCCTTCAGATACGTATATCCTCCAGTCACTCCTAGTTGCAACTTTAAGAGCTCAGAGCAGGCCGTAGCCCTCCCTTCTTGCTGACGAGTTGAAGACTATCCAACTCTCGGTTCAAAATTCATAAAGCTTAATAAAATTTAGAAACACAACCGCAATCATACTCACTGGACCTGGACCATTCATTGTGAATGATGCGACCCACACAACTCAAACGAGGGCCTCGAAACCACAACCGCCACGATACTCCCGAAAGGTCAACCTCTATAATCAGTCAGAGAACAGCTAAAAGGCTTAAAAGACAAATAGCGGAACTGTGGGGCTTTACTGATTCCCTTGGAAATATAGTGGAATTGTCCAGTTGGCTTCTGCTAGCTTTGAAAGGGACTGGGCTCCCTTTTACCCATGTTGACACATGAATGGAGCTAAATATCGCGGCTTTCACCTTGTTCGCCGTTTAACATGGAAAATATTCATTAAAGCTAAGCTGATCCAAGTAAAATTAAGAGCAGCGCAAATTTATTAGTTTATTGGAAGTAACTCTACACAAAATCTCGATCGTAAATTCCTACTATAGAACTCAATTTTAAATTCAACATAGTCCTATAGAATCCTCGACTTTAAATGTGGAAAAATTTCAAAGGCTCCATTTCGGCAGCCCCTGGGTATGTCAGAAATGAACGAATCCTTAAGGGTCTAGATATACCTTTGGTAAAATCCACGCGCTTAACAAATTGTTACGTTTATACCTTTTATAAACATTTTGTTGTGAGTTCTTTATTGAAAAGTAAATAATATCAGATTTTAGAGTTTCTATATTAATTACAAATTTATTTACTTTAACCACAAAAAAAGTTGACATTACAGAACTATTTACTAGGATGCACGTCTTTACTTCACGAGGTTTATTTTTACACTAACTGACTATTCACTCAGGCGCTGCCCTTTTATATTCGTCCACTAGAGGTCTAGAAAAATATAGAATCTTCTACTCCCTTGGTATCACATCTTGTAATTGTATGTTGTTCATTGAATGTATAGGCGCCTGCAGGTGTGTGTGAGTTTTTGTTTTTATGCTGATGAGGTTTCTTCCTGCAATTTATTTTAAGATAGTTGTTGCTGTCTTGTGTAAAAAACTACGCAGATGGTAAACAGCATACAGATTTGTTGTCTTGCGTCTATAAAATTTCTACGCAGTTAGTAAACAGAAATTTGTTGTTGTCTTGCATGCATAAGTTTTCTTAGTTAACTACGCAGGTAGTAAGCAGCTTACTTAATTGTTGTTGTTTTTGCGTTAGTAAAATTTCTGTGCAATTTGTAACGAGAAATTTGTTGTTACCTTATGAGCATAAGGTTTCTTAACAAGTCATGCAATTAGTAAACAACATACCCAATAGTTTATTTTAATGCTTAAGTTTTTTGTTTTAAAACTTAAGCACGATACATCCGTAACAATATGTAAAAAAATATATAGAAAAACTTGGGCTCCACACAAGTCCTCTTGCACGCAATATTCTGCATTATAGAGGAAACCCTATTTCATTCAGCCATACATTAGAGACGTAAGACTACAGGATAAACCACCTTCGGAACCTATTAATTAGTTTAGCATTGGCTAAACATATAATGAATTTTTTTTTGTTTTTATTTTTAGTTTTAAGATTTGAATCCTTAACGGAAATTAATGATTCAATAAATAAAAATTAAAAATTATTTTCACTTGGGCTTATGTTCGTTATTGAAAAATAATAGTTTTTTTTTTATAAAAATAGTTCATGCAAAAAACAATGTAAAACAAAATCAATTTTTATCTATTTAATTAACGTTTTCCTAACAATTATTTTTAGCTCTTTGTAAAACAAATTGTTTTTAATTGTTAAAATATATAAAATTTATTCACTTTTCTCTCTAAGCCATTATTTGGTTTATTGCCAAACAAAAATGTTGTCCGGTGTTTGTTTATTCACTTGTATTTGATTAATTTAAAGCTTAAAATGTTATTCCTTTGTTATGCAAATTATTGACGAAATAGGATTTCGATATTTTAACTAATAAAACAAAATTTTATTGACTGAAAGTGTGTGAGTAGTGTTTATTTTAAAGCGACAACAAAAGAATAACAATTTGGTAAAATGGGCAAAAAAAATAATTAAATTTTTATAATGACATAAAAATTTTTGTGTAACATTTACGGTGGCGATAATGCTTTGAATGTTGTTAATGGCCACAGTATAGTTGTTGTGAAATTCCAAATAAAAATTCGTTAAATAATTTAAATTTTAAATGAATTATTAGTGAACGATAATGGAAAGTAACTTAATACTATTATATACAGTGCTGCACAATTCAATGGATACTTTTCTCAAAATTAATATACTCATTTTTACAAGTCGAAATTCAAAGTTAATTGCTGGACGAAATGAAAAAGTATCTTTAAATAACATGTTCAAGGTTCTTTTTGATAAATTAAAAGAGAAAAAAAAAAAGACCAGAAAAATAAGACGGTTCTAATGTTAAGTAAAAAAAGTGATCAGCGAAGATTTAAAAAATCAAAATAATAATTGATTTTTATACTGGATTAAAAATATTTGTGTCAAATACTCAATGAATAAATCAGTAGTTTCTAAAATTATCGAGAAATTTCGTGAAACAGGTCCTATGAAAATACTACATTTAGGAAGAATACTACGTAAAACTACTAGACAAGATTGTTCAATAGCAAGAGAGTTTAAAAAATACCCGAAAATGGCATCAAGAGAAGTTAAGAATATTCTGGGATTGGATATTAGCTCACCAACAATTAGCTGCAGAGCAGGCTAAGCTGGTCTTGGTGGTTATTGTCCTACAAAGAAACCTCTCATATCTAAAAAAAAACGCACTGCTCGTTTAAAATTTGCTAAACAGCACATAAATTGGTTTAGAGGGCGATGGAATACTGTCCTATTTTTCGACGAATCCAAGTATGATGGAAGGTCTTCAATAAGACGTCTAGAAGGCAAGAGACTGGATTCAAACTTTACTTGCAGAACTGTAAAGTTTGGTGGTGGCAATGTTATGGTGTGTGGTTGTTTGTTTTGGTAGGGAATAAATCCACTAAGCACACAATTACAAATGTAGGCTATGGATTCTAATTGACATAATGTTACCATATGCACAGGAGAACATGTCACTATCTTGAAGGTTTCAGCATCACAATAATCCAAAGCACACCTTTAGAATTGTAACTGACTGGTTAGTCTCCAATGAGATATGTGCTTTGAATGGCCCACCCAGTCCGCAGATCTCAAGCCCATAGAAAATCTATGGGAAATTGTAGATCGCAAAATAAGAGCCCATAATTACACACGGAAACACGATTGTTATATAGAATAACGAAGATATTTCTTAAAAAAAATTAAGTTTTTTCAAGAAATATATTTGTCTTTTTGACTTTAGAAATGAATAAATGAACTTTGAGAAAAGTTTCCATTGAATTGTTCAGCACTGTATATAAACGTTATATAGAGGCTGGACAAGGCCGTAATCAAAAAAGGAAAAAATTGAAAACTACTTATTTTAATTAACAAGGGAAATAAATTAATTGAGATAACAAGATAAAATAAAATAAAATTCATGCTGTTTAAATATATAAAAAAATAAATATTTAAAATTTAAATTTAATTTATCTTAAACAATAGAATAACCAAGTAAATAAATAAATTCCTCTAGCAAAGCCCTTCACCCCTTAAACACTAGTTATTCTTTTAACACAACCCACACAAAAAGTCCTTCTTAATCCTTAGCTTGTTTATGCAAAATATAACTTTATTATCGTTTTATGTAAAACTATGTAAATGTTTTAGAAAATATAACTTGTCCTGTTAATTTTAAGATCAAATGATAAGGAAACATGTTGTTACAACATTAAAACCTTTAGTTTACTTTAAGGAAAACTAACAAACAGTTTTATCACAGAATAAGATGCTTATGTTTCCAAACCAAAGAAAAAAATATCCATTTACATAGTTGTTTAATTATCTTAACAACCTGGAAACTAACTTATCTTAAGACATTATAAATATACTTAAAAGGTTGACTAGAACTCGAGCTTTACTAAAGATAACTATGAAATATTAATTAAATTATTAAATGAAAAGGAAAATAACAAAATACAGTTATTTTAACTAAAACTTAAATATATTGTTGTAAAACATTAAAGTTTATTGAATAAACAAGATACAAAAATCGTTGCAGCAAGGACATGTGATGGTTACATATATCCTTGTTTTTATTAAAATATTAAAAAGAAAATTTTTTATATAGAAATATCATGTTAAAGGAAATCTTTTATATAGAAAAATTATGTTAAAGGAAATTTTATATATAAAGAAATTATATTAAGTTTTTTATATAGAAAAATTATGTTAATGGAAATTTTTTATATAGAAAAATTATTTTAAAGGAATTTTTTTCTATGAAAAAAGTACGTTAAAGAAAATTTTTTATATAGAAAAATTATGTTAAAGGAAATTTTTTATATATAGAAAAATTATGTTAAAGGAAATATTTTTTATGTAGAAAAATTATGTTAAAGGAAATTTTTTATATAGAAAAATTATGTTAAAGGAAATTTTTTAAATAGAAAAATTATGTTAAAGGAAATTTTTTTATGTAGAAAAATTATGTTAAAGAAAATTTTTTATATAGAAAGATTATGTTAAGGGAAATTTTTTATATAGAAAAATTATGTTAAAGGAAATTTTTTATATAGAAAAATTATGTTAAAGGAAAGTTTTTCTATAGAAAAATTATGTTAAAGGAAATTTTTCTATGTAGAAAAATTATGTTAAAGATAATTTTTTTAATGTAGAAAAATTACGTTAAAGGAAATTTTTCTATGTAGAAAAAATATGTTAACGAAATTTTTTTTATGTACAAAAATTATGTTAAAGGAAATTTTTTATATAGAAAAATTATGTTAAAGGAAATTTTTTATATAGAAAAATTATGATAAAGGAAATTTTTTATATAGAAAAATTATGTTAAGGCAAATTTTTTATATATAGAAAAATTATGTTAAAGGAAATTTTTTATAGAGAAAAATTATTTAAATTAATTCTTTATAATAATTTTTCTACAGAAAAATAATGTTCTGAGGAATTTTTTCTATAGAAAAATTATGTTCTGAGGAAACTTTTCTGTAGAAAAATTATGCTAAAGGAAATTTTTTATATAGAAAAATTGTGTTAAGGGAAATTTTTTATATAGAAAAATTATGTTAAAGAAAATTTTTTATATACAAAATTTATGTTAAAGGAAATTTTTTATTTAGACAATTTATGTTAAAGGAAATTTTTTATATAGACAATTTATGTTAAAGAAAATTTTTTATATAGACAATTTATGTTAAAGAAAATTTTTCTATATAGAAAAATTATATTCTGAGGAATTTTTTCTATAGAAAAATTATGTTGTAAGGAAGTTTTTCTATATACAATTATGCTAGATAAATTTATTTCTATAGAAAAATTATGTTAGATGAAATTTTTCCACAGTATTATTTTAATATTTAAAACTAAAAACTATTTTTCTTTTTAAAGCCAAGTATTTTCTTAACCTTTTTGTTGTTTTTGTTTTTTTTTTCGCAAAGTCAACAATATTTGATAAATGGTTATTGTCAAGTTTTACTAACGTTATGCAGATGTTGCACCACATGTCGGCTTTGAAGTTTTTTATTTTTAATATTTAGAAATTCATTTTATTTCCATATTCTGTCAGTTGCATAGCAACATGAAAACATGGAAATATTTAAAACACTCTAATTCTATTGCGCTGAGGAATAAAAATTGTTAAACAAAATGTCAGGGAAATATAAAACTTGATATTTTTATTTTATGGATAACATGATACCAATCAACTGGAAATTGAGTTTTTTCTAAAAATAAAATAAAGTTTTAATTCAAGCCCAGTTCTTAGCTTTTGAGCTGCTCTTTTTTGAAATATTATATTTTCATATTACAATGGAGTAACATAAAAACATTTTTGAATTATAGTTTTGGTCTAAATTTATAAAAGTGTTAGGCAAAACTAACATAATACTTTAATAAAATATAATACTTTAATTAAGTATAATTTGTGGAAAATAAAAATTCTTTAATGCCACTTTATTTTAAGACAAGTATTTTAAGTTTTAACTAATTAAAGGTTTCTTAATTGTGATAAACAATATTGAAAATGAATATTTAGAATTTTTAATAAAAACATCAATTGCATTTTTGTTATAGGACTGCAATTAAATTGTTTATTTTTTATTTAAATAACATATTTTGAAGGAACAATTAAGCTGAAATAGATATAAATACAAAGCGTAATCCGGTAAGCAGGATTTTAATGGGTAATTGAAAACCAATCGTATTTATTATTTTTTTTTTTTTGTTTGTTTAAAAAAAATATCTCAATCAATAGCCAGATTATTTTTTATATGACTTTAAAAAAAATACTATTTTTTTTAATATAGCAACATGCAGTTATTATTTCTGTTTACATAGATTTGGCTTAAATTTAAATAAAAAGAAAAAAAATAAATTTAAAAAAATATTTGCATACTTGCAGGATATAAACCAAATAAAAAAATAAACAAACTAAAACTAAAAAGATATCAAAACGTATATGATAAACTCACAGCACAGTGAAATATAAATATTAGCATTATAAAAGTAATTTAGTTCTAAGAAAATTTTAAATTTTGTATCTCATAGATTGGTTCAAGTAGTGAGAAGGACATTTGAGGAGGGAAAATATTATTCTGCCCTCTTTATAGATGTTTTTGGAGCATGTGAAAAAGTATGTTATAAAGGCCTAATGCCTACTACCAATCAATATGGTAAAGCTTCTAGAAAGTTACATTGTGCAAGAAAGGTTTACAGTTGCCGAAGAAAACTTTTTCAGTGAACCCGCAACGATTGATTCCAGTGTTCCACAGGTAAGTATACTGGCTCCAGTTTAATATCTATCTTTTTTTTATTAAAGAGAAGTAGCACTTGAGACAACAACAATGCCTATTTAGTCACAACCCTGCTACATTCTTTAGGAAGGAGATAGTGATGAGATAAGACAGGTGGTGAAAATAGAAGGATATGTAACTAACTTCAAGCTCTTATTTTTGTAGTAAAAATAACCACCTCTAGATTGGTAAGCTAAGTACACTACCCTACTAGCCTACCGGGGCAGCTTTCATTACTAGAAGGCCCATGTTATCCGAAATTAACTGTCGTGTAAGACAACACAGCGACCAGTGACTATTCCTTCATCACTGGGCAGCCCCACTGAAAGTCAATTATTATTTTTTGTAGTAAAAACAGCCAAGGTCTTTGTTGGAAGTCGAACCCACAAACCCCAGACTGATAAGCTAGTACACTACCTATTAGCCTACAGAAGAAGACATATCTCATAATAAATATGGCGCAACTTCTAGAAAGTTTGTTTGTGGAAAAAAGATTTACAGTTGCCGAAGGAAACTTCATTAGTGAACCCGCAACGATTGCTTCCAGTATGCCACAGGGAATGATACGGTGTTCAAGAACACATTACACATCTGGAATTGTGGTTAAACTTATGGAGAATAAGAGTAGGTGCCCCTGTAGGTTAGTAGGTAGTGCACTAGCTTGTAAGTATGGGGGTTGTGGGTTCGATTCCCAACGAAGACCTTGGTTTTTTCACTACAAAAATAAAAATTGACTGTCGGTGGGGCTGCTCAGCGATGAAGGCATAGTCACTGGTCGCTGTGTTCTCTTACACGACAGTTAATTTCGGATAACATGGGCCTTCTAGTAATAAATGCTGGCCCGGTAGGCTAGTAGGGTATTGTACTTAGCTTACCAATCTAGAGGTGGTTATTTTTACTACAAAAATAAGAGCTTGAAGGCTATGTTACTATCCTTCTATTTTCAACACCTGTCTCATCTCTTTTCTATCTCCTTCCTAAAGAATGTAGCAAGGTTGTGACTAAATAGGCATTGTTGTTGTCTCAAGTGGTACTTCTCTTTAATAAAAAAAAGATAGATATAATACTGGAGCCAGTATACTTACCTGTGGAACACTGGAAGAATGTAGCACGGTACTTAACTAAATAGGCATTGTTGCCTAAAGTGCTACTTCTCTTTAAAAAAAAAGTAAAGGAGCAAAAGTGTGTCCACATAACTTTTACTTTAAGAAAGGAAACTTGCCCCACTATTCGTATTATTATGGATGCGTCTTGCTTAAACTTTAAAAGAAAAAAAATACGTAATAAAGTAAGCAACTGAACAGGACAAGACAGCAACAACTTTCTAGTTACAAACTGCGTGAAAATTTTATACAAGCAGAACAACAACCACAATCGGGTATGCTGTTTACTAACTACATAGTTTTCTAAGAAAACTTATGTACACAAGACAACAACAACTATCTTAAAATAAATTCCAGGAAGAAACTTTATCAGCATAGAAACAAAAAGAAAAATACACATAGACCTACAGGCGCTTTACACATTGAATAAATAACATAACAACAACAAAGGGAATAGAAGATTTTTAATTTTTCTAGACCTCTAAGGGACAAATATAAAAGGCAGCATCTGAGTGGATAGTAAGTTAGTTGAAAACTAAATTTTGTAATGTTAAGACATGCATCTTAAGTCAATTGTTCTGTAGTGTCAACTTTGTGTATAGTTAAAGTAAATAAATGTATAATTAATAATTTAAAAACTCTAAAATCTGGTGTTGAATATTTTGCAATAAAGAAAAATTTGTACCACTCACAAAAATTTTTCTGAATCACACAACATTTACCATATAACACTCTGTATATAACCAATATTTTTCAACACTAGAGGCCATAAACTTTTGATCTTTAAAATAGTTTTTCCACAACAGTAAATCGCCAAACAAGCACACCATATCTATCAGCTATGAGTTTCACAAATAAACTTAATTGAAAATATATGTTCGAGGCAATTCTCTCTAGGATGGTGGCGTATGATTTTTATTTATTGCAATTTTCGTAGTAGAAATAAGACGTAAAATGTGACTACAGTGGTTAAGGCACGATCATTACATTTTTCGGCAAAAAAAAAAAATTCAGTAAAATTAGAAAAATATTTGCATTTGTGATACGATCTTCACTGCTGCAAACTTGATGTCTAAGATTCGCAAAAAAATATGTATGGCTTGAGCCAAACAATATCTCGACATAGACTGCAACTTCTCTTACAGCAATTTGATGATACTGCACAAAAAATATTACCACTTACGCAACATTTCTATGGGATTTCGAAGAGATAGAGCTATCAGTATGAATATTGGCATTCATATGCTTTTGAACTTTTTTAAAAATTTTTTTCCTTCGCAATCTTTTTTCTGACTGAGAGAACAATCACCATATGACACTGTTAATATGTCAAATAATTTTCCAGAACAGAAAATTTCACAAACAAATTTAATTGAAAATATATGCGAACCCTTTTGAGCACATTTTTCATTACATTCTCACATACTTCGCATGGTATTTCATTAACTTTATCACGAATATTTTCCTTGAGTTGCGTTTCTAGTTTATTTGCATAAATTGTACTTTTCAAAAATTTCCCCACAAAAAGATGTCCTCTGCAGTCAACGGTGCAGACCAATCAATATCAGCATATCTTGAAATAACTAGTTGTCGAAAGAGGTCTCGCAGTAATTGCATTGCGATACCATATCTTTAGCAAGCCCAAAGGATATAGTTGTGGCGTTAAACGCTAAACGCCCCCATTTACAGTTACCATTACGTCTTTTTCGTTTTTAAAGAAGTAATGTCCATTAATTTCTCCTGACCCAATTGCATACCAGACTGTCCCTTTTAATGGATGCAAAGGTGACAGTTGAATAATTTGAAGGTTTTCCATTCACCAGAACGGACTACTCTGTTTATTTACATGTCCATTCAAATGACTCATTATGATTTTATCGTGAATATCAGGGTTATCGTAGGCGAGCTGTAGCATCCCATTGGCATAGGTATGGCGGCGTAAATGGCGATGTGAAAGAAGCTCTTGTGTCAGCTGAATCTCATATGAAAATGAATCCAAGTCCTTGTGCAAACATTTTGGACAAAGTTGTTTTTTGCAAGCCAAATTCCTGAGCACGGCGCACAGTGAGACAACACCGGCATTAAATACAAGGAGTCATTGTAGAGCTCCGAATTTTTGCACAGGTTATTTTTGAAACAAATCTAGTTTTAAAAAAAAAAATGAAGAAAATTCGCCCACTATTACGCCCACCTCCCATTGAAATGCAATAAAAAACCACCACTTTTTTTTCATTCTATCAATAATTTTTTAACATCATTATGGTATTCGAATTTTTTCAATTTCATTCTCATTCTAAATGAATTAATATAAGGATCTGATGATGCAAATAGTGCATTTCATCTAGAAATACGTGAAATTTTTACGAGAATCGAATAGCCTACAGTTGAAAACATTTGACAAAACATATAAAAAATTTTTTCTTTTCAAATTGTTATAATTTTTTGTTTTTGTAAAATATAAAAAATAATTTCCTGAAGAAGCTTTCCACAGGAAAGCGAAATATCGAAAAAATATATATTGTGAATTAAAAAAGACCGTTGAAAAGAATAACAGATATTGATTTAAAATATAAAAAGGTCGATTAAAAAAAATAAAAAAAAATAAAAAAATTATTAAATAAAATTTAAAAAAATAATTTCAAAAATAAAAATTGCAAACAAACCTATTGGCAATATATAGCCTGAGATACCATTTTGCTGCCTTGAATGAAAACTTTATGGACACTGATAGGCATGTAATACCAGCTATATAAAGCTCTACATACAATTTTGCAGTGTACATGCAATACGTATGGAATTTACCAACATCTGTATTTCTACTAATTTTAAATCGGTGAATTAAGTCCACATTTACACCAGTTATGTCAGCGGTTATATCTGGATTTTCGAAAAATCTTCTAGAGACATTACCATCATTGGTTGTTTTCCATGATGTTCCATCGACTTTTTAACCCAGAACTAATTTGAAATTTTTTTTTTATTTCTGTTTCAACAGCTTATTTCTGTTCTTTTGTGTCCATATTTGTCCTCCACGTTTTAAAACTTTTATTATAACTGATATGTAATATACATTCCATGAATTTTATTCGAGCATGTAGCGGCGAAATTCCAAATTTCAATGCTACAGCTGGATTTGTTCTCAAGATAACTGTGTAATAGTATGGCAGGATCGCCATGAGAAAGTATGACAGGATCGCCATGTAAAGGTAGTTGGTTAGGATGATGGCAAGAAGGCAGGATCTTATTGTAGTTATTGTCCCTATAGCCCTTTCTATATTTTAATAGCTGTATAGGGTATCAGCTAGTGCGTTAGGCGTTCAAAGTAACTGCCAGAAGACTGTAACTATAAATGAAACAAGGCATATACTGCCAGCTAAAGTTATCAAGTAATAGTCTGCTTTTATTTAACTTTCTATGGCTTATATACTACTTATGCAAATCTAACTAATAATCCAGAATTGAGTGATTTCTAATTCACTTAATTTGTAACATAAACAAATAGTATCAACAACATGCAAGCGGTCAACAACACAACACATGCCAATTACATTGTATCGATGAATTTGGTATCCTAAATGTGTCAGCATATTTACAACTGGGTTATTGTAACACTCTACATGAGTTGTGTTGGCTGGCATACACTATACATGCCGTATGACTACCGGATGCACTACAACTGCTTCCAAATTATTCATTTCAACAGGTTTTGCTCCAGCCATCGAGCAATACCTACCGACTGTTGTTGCCACTTTTCCGTCTATCATTGTCATAGTTAAACTATGAGATATCGCAAACCTCTTGTTGAGCATTTCGAATTCTGTCGTTTTTAAATTTTGAATTTCTTTATTAACACGATTCACTTCATTGTTCAAATTCGAATTTCAAAAGCCTACAAAGTCTTGTTGAAAATGGTTCTGAATTTGTCCAACAGAAATAAGAATCATTGTATAGATCAGTTAACTTTAACGGAACAGGAGATGTTACAAACATATTTTTATCAGAAACATTTTCATTGGTGAACGGATATCAAATATGTTAGAGAAATGATAATCTCTTATCAAAAGAGATCATTACAAGAGCACCCAAAATCAATGACCTTCAAAAAAATTATCAATCAAATGAGTTATGTAAATAAAATAATAATAACAAACAATAAGTGAATAGTTGTAAACAATTTAAAAAAAAATTTAAAAGTAAAAATTTGTAAACATGCTATTGCATGCTAACACACGTATAGCGACAGAATGTGCGCGTTGCGTTTTTTTTTTGTTGTTTTTTGTATGTTTAAAGTACTTTTGCAAACTTTTGCTATATCGTCTTCACTTCAAATGAAAGCTGAGACTTCAATCTTTTATTTGCTGTAAATCTGTACCTAGGGCGAGGGGCTGCTCTATATTTCCTAGTCCATTGAAAATGCAAAGTGTTTAATTTTTACACCACAATTCTGTTGTTAAGAAATTTTTTTTTTTGTTTTTTTCTTTTAATTTATTTTTCATCTACTCATTCTACACCAACTAAATTAATTTAAAAAATGCTTCAAAGTCATATTTGTTATGTATTTTTATATTAATAAGCTTCTGAATATCACATATTGAACTAACATATCTCAAGCGCGTTGGCATACCTCAACTTTGACTTTCTCTAGACCCCAAAGTAATGAAGTTATGAGGCTGAAATTTCAAGGAATTGTTACTGATATATCTGTTAATATACTGTGAAAATTGGACGACACGCCAAAAAGCATTTTTTGCCGCAGTTACTATAGGGCTGTCTCACTGTGCGGCGTCGAATTGAGGTTGATGGATTGTTTTGAACACTTTCTTGAGCAGCTGCAATGTTCTCCTCCGATCTTGTAGCTATATATAATAAATTTTATTTGATTTTATAAAAACTGTTGGAACGCTAAATTTGAGCATATTAAGATGAATAACGAAAATATTACAATTAGTTTGTTATATAAATAACAGATTTTATTTACTTTCTTTTCATTATACGTGTGGTGGCGTATGAATAATTTCAAATTTAACTTTCTTCAGCAAGAATAACTAAAGCAGTCATCTAATAAGAGAGTTACTATTAGAAAGCTAAGCATTATTTCTGTAAAAGTCTTTACTAAAATAGTGCAAAAATAACATGACTTTTCAAAGACATCCTTTCAAACAAAAATTTATCGTAATAAAGGACTCTGTTCTTAAATTATTTTAATAAATATCTCTTATTCTTTTTTACGGTCTTTTTAAATTAAATTAACAATATATATATTTTTTTCTTTTCGATATTTCGCTTTCCTATGGAAAGCTTCTGCAGGAAAAAAATTTTTTATTTTTGAAAACAAAAATTATTAACATATTGAAAAAATTTTCAAAACATTTGACAAAAACATATAAAATTATTTTATTTATTAGCCACTGTAAAATGTATTTCCTTTATTATATTTTATTTTCTTTTCCCATATAATTTTCCAAATATTTTCTTAGTAATCGAAAATAATATTTTTATTCTTTTATAACTATTACGTTGTATTGGAAAACTATTTTTCTCTCTAGTATGTACTTTATCCTTCGAATATCTCAAATAAATATTATATTTTGTTATACTCGTATTTCAATAATAAAAATTCTTGCAATTATTTCGTTTTATTGCTTAAAGTTTGGATGTAAAGTTTTTATGTGTAAAACGAACTTTTTCTTGGCATTTGTTTGACTTAAAATGTCAAAAATGTAAATAATATTTGTTGTTGTTAATAAAATAATTTTTAAAATAATAGCAAACAGGATATAAAATGCGATGAGATGGTTTGTGGTTGATAGTAAAGAAATTTCCTTAAGTAACAAGAAAAATTTGTGAGAACGAAAAATCTTTTCTTTAAGTTAAAAGAGTTCATTAACTTCTCTCTCTTTCTCTCTTCATGTCTTTGTCTCGCTTTCCCCCCATCCCGCTTTACCTCTCTCTCTCTCTCTCTCTCTCTCGCTCCATGCAATTAATTCTACGATATCATTTCTGCAATAAAAAAATGTATAAATCCGATCGCAAGAGACCACCCACCAACCATACAGCACACCCATGGCCAGTGACTGTTTCAATGTTCTGAAAATATTACAGCAATAACTCTCGGCTAATTTATAGCTAACCAACAAAGCCCTATAAACGTTCGAACAATTCAAGGAACATTTATCGAGAGAACACATACGTTCAGCGGCAAACGAAATTCCCTGTTAAACAAAACAGACAGCAGGAGTGGTTCTCACGGGAGGTTAGTATTAGGTCAATAACGGTTACAGCATTAGTTCATCAATTACAGGGAGGAGAATGCTCCTATCGCCGGCGGCTACTTTATGTATACGTAAGCTTAAGAATCCAACTCGTCAACAAGTCATTCGTCAAAACACATTTTTTGATCTGCGGTGCGTATGATTAATTTTAATTATTGGCAAGCTTACAAAAACCTTGACTAGAGCTTTAAAAACATATAGATTTGAAATAAAAAAATATTTAATTTAGTGCTCTGAGGATGGTTTCTTGTAAAAATATAAAAAAACCGCGTTTAATAATACAAACTTTTCACTAGCATTGAAATATCACGTAACGTCACATTGGTAATGGCCGTAACGATTTAATATATTTGGCACCTAAAGCGTATGATTAATAAATAATACTATATTTTTATTTTTCAACATAAACAATAATATCGGGTTTTTTAACAAGAAGTTTGTTTTTCAATTATGGCAACACGTGGTCGATGCATTGAAAATTGTTACACTAAAATCAGTTTCGTCTAAAATCGCATTAGAATAATTAAAATTCACTATGAAAATGGTGGCTCTGTTAATGATACCTTTCGTAAAATTTGTGATATTTTCGGAAAACACAATCGTGCTTCTGAGACCGCTATTAAAAATTTAATAGTTACATTTAAGGCGACAGGCTCGATACCAAATGTGTGAAGATCAATGCATGTTCGACTGGGTTGTTCAACTGAAAACATTGCAGCCATGAGCCAAAGTACTGAAGCAGATCAAAATTTGTCAACTCCTTGATGTTTTCAAAAACTGGGATTATCCAAACAAATTTTTAAAACGATTTTACTTTAAAGCCTTGCAAGGATCAACTGCTGTAGGAACTGAAGCCAAACGACCATTCATATCGCCGTAGATTTGCCCAGTTCATTCAAAAACAACAGGCTGGAAAAATCATTTTTTCACGCGAAGCCCATTTTCACTTGTCAGGCTTTGGCAATAAGCAAAATTATCCCAAAGCGAGTATTAAGAAGTCTTTGCATTATCAATATGTCACTGTATGGCATGCTATGTGGTCTGGAAGCCGTTTTTTTTTCGAAGAAGAGGCTGGAATTCTCATAACGTTGAATGGATCAAGCAATCGCGAGATGGTAACAACTCAAATTTCAACTATTATTGAAGACGCGGATACCACTGACATACCCCGCGGGGGCACATTGATATGTTTTAACAGAATCTCAACGTCATTACATGTGTCAGCGGGGGTTAAAGAGTAGCCCCAGTCCCCTAAAAGGCTAGCAGGAGCCAATTCCACGTTATCTCCACGGGAATCAGTAAATTCCCAGGGTCCAGCTTTTTGCTTTTTTAACTTTAAGCTGCTCTCTAACTTTATATTGAGGTTGGTCCTTCGGGAGTATAGTGGTGGTTGAGCTTTAAAGGCCCTCGTTTGAGTTGCGTGGGTCGTATCATTTACAATGAACAAAATGAATGGTTCAGGTCCAGTGAGCATGATTTCCGTTGTGTTGTTAAATTTTATTAAGCTTCATACGTTCTGGACCAGGAGTTAAATAGTCTCCAACTCTTCAGCAGATTATACAAACAAGTGGAAGCATATACCTTATCAACTCATTATCTCCGGGATTACATAGCTCTGCCGGCAAGCCATACAGCCATTTTACCTCAATCTTGCTGGGCGGTGTACATTCAACTCCATCATCATTGATTGGGCCAATGATACCCTCACTGTCGTCTCTCTAAGATACCAACAAATTGTGGAAATGTTCCTTCCATATTCGCTGCACGCTTTCTTGTTCTGTCGTTAGATTTTCTTGAATGAATGGCCCAATCCAGTGAGCATGATTGCCGTTGTGTTTTTAAATTTTATTAAGCTTCATGCATTCTGGACCAGGAGTTGAATAGTTTCCAACTCTTCAGTAAGGAATGAGGGCTGCGGCCTGCTTCGAGCTCTCGGAGTTGCGACCAGGAGTGACTGGAGGATACACATATATGAAGGCTTCCTGGGGTGTGGATGACGTTACAATTCATCCACAGTGGTATGATCCACCGTCAGGTTATGGCTTACAAGGGTAGGTAATGACGTAAATCTTATCACGCATACCACTGACACATAGTTTCAACAGGACGGTGCTACATGTCACGCAGTGACAATGAAATAATCAATTTATGGCAAACCAAAATTCCCAATCGCATAATTTCACGACAATCTGCAATTAAGTGGCCAGCCACTGGAAGATTTTTTGTGAGGCTGTGTTAAGGACACAATCTAGACGGAGCCAATCGAATCTATTTTAGCCTTCAAACTAAAAATCTGTGATGTGATTAACGAAATAGGTTCGCCATTTTAACAAAAAGTGATTAAAAACTTTGATGAAAAAATAGACATCTGTCAGCGTGGTTGTGGTGGACATTTGCCAGGTATCCTTTTTCATTCTTCATTATTGCCGATAATAACAATAAAAATTTGAATCCTGTTAAACAAAATTTTTTATTTATTTTGTTTTAGAAAATACACTCCTTGTTGAAAAACCCTATATTTTCCTAAAATAATTCAAAGTATAAAAATGTATAATTAAAAAAAAATATTTTATTTCATTTTAATAATTGAAAATTTATAAACTTTCACTTGTGCTGAATTGAAATTCCTTTTTTGAAACAAAAAGCAAATTTCTCTTTTATATCCTTTTTTATTGTTAAGACCCTTTAATAAAATAATACAATGCATATGTTGCATGTGTTGCATATGCATGTTGAACTAATTGTATGCGAACTTTGTATGTTATATATTTCACAATTCATTGTTCTTTTATACTTGAATAAAGTTCACATTAGCGGCAAAAGGATTGGCTGGCATGTTTTCACTTTTCCATTATATTGTTCTTAATAAACCAAACGAATATTGTATAATAAACTTTTGTGTGCTTTAACTATAAACAATATGTTGTTATGTAGGTTAAAACGTAAACAAACAATTTAAATTAATTAAATTAAAATTACTCATACGCCTTCAATATTTTAAGGAAAACGATGGAAGCAGTTTGTTGTTTTCACTGTGAGTGCGAGTATTTTAAGAAACTACCTAAAAGGATTAGAGCTTTAAAATGCAACATATTTTCAAAGGCTGTAATTTTTGTTTATTATAAATTTTCTTAGTTCTTAAGCTTAATTTGGCAAACTTTTGTGGGATAGAATCAAAATTCTTGTTACGTCATTTTGCACAAAAACTTTCAGTAAGACAGTGCAACGATTGCGATCATATTGCTGTATTGGAAGGATAATATTTACAGATGTTTCCATATAAATTAAATATATTAAAAATGCGTATAAATAGTTTATTGACATAACACACACGCCTTCTTTGCATATACAGGGTGTCCCAAAATTCACACACGAAACAATTTTGATAGAAATCACAGGTTTATAAATAAAAATTGGAAATTTTTTATTGATTTATAACGTATATAGCATAGGGTTATGTGAGGAATAGCATATCGAGTGAAATGCCTCCACGACTTTGCTGGCGCATACGCTCCTTGTTGTTGAAATTTTTCGTGACTGTTTTGCACAAATGTGGCTGAACTTCAACAGCGCTCAATTTCCTTCTACAAGGCGTCTGTGGTCGTGGGCTTGATGACATAAACCTTAGACTTCAAAAAACTCCCAAGAAAAAAATCCAACGGCGTTAAATCGCATGATCTGGGAGGTCAATTTTGCTCATCAAAATGGAAAACTACACGACCAGGAAACGAATCATGCAGTAATTGAATTGTTTCTCGGGCTGTATGGTATATTGTACCATCTTGTTGAAACCACATGTCGTCTACATCCATATCTTACAATTTCGCCACAAAAAACTGGATTATCATGTCGCAATACCAAGCAGCGCCATTAACCATTGCCTAGCCAGCTGCATTTTCGAAGAAGAATGGTCCAATGATGCCTCCAACCCACAATCCGCACCAAACAGTGCACGTTGTGGATGCATTTGTTTCTCAACAATCGCTTGGAGATTTTTTGAACCCCAAATGCGACAATTTTGTCGATTAATGAAGTCATCAAACTGAAAATGAGCCTCATTGCTGAAGATGTTTTTGTTACTTTTGCTATTTCGGGATCCATTCAGCAAACTCTGTTCCCTGTATGTAGTCAGTAGGATTCAGTTCTTGAGTCGATTGAACTTTGTAAACATAAAGATGCAAACCTTTCATGAGAATATGCTATAGAGAGCTTCTCGAACTGCCCAATTCTTGACCACGGCATCGAATTGATGTTTCTGGACTCTCAGCAACACCCTCGAACTATTGTTGAAGGTCAGCCAGACTGTTTAAGGTCTGAGACTGGATCAATAGTCTCTCTAAATTTTTTAATTAGCCTCTTTACAGTTGATTAAGTTAAAACACTATTCCGACCGTATTCCCCCCGGGGGTACATGATAGTCTTATTGGAACCTACTATTCCATTTAGACTGGTGTCTTGCGGGGTAAAAGGGACCCCAGGCCCCTCAAAGACTAGTAGTAGTCACCTGGAAAATCCACATATTTCCACGGGAATCAGTACGCTCACAGAGTTCACTATTTGTCTCTTTAGACAATTAGCTATTCTCTGACTGGTTATTACAGTTGGCCCCTATATGGGAGTATCGTGGTAGTTGTGGTTTCGAGACCCTCGTGATAGTTTATGGGTCGGATCATTCATAATGAACACAATGAATGGTTCAGGTCCAGTGAGTATGAGTGCCGTCGTGTTCTCAATTATATTAAGCTTCATGCGTTCTGGACCAGGAGTTGGAAAGTCTCCAACTCTTTAGCAAGGAGTGAAGACTGCGGCCTACTTCGGGCTTTCGAAATTGCTACTAGGAGTGACCGGAGGATATACGTATTCGATGGCCTCCTAGGGCGTGAATGACGTTTGCAACTCATTCAAGTGGTTTGACCACCATCTGATTATGACTACCTAGTCGGTGCAGATGTAAATCAAATCACATCAATTCCGACCATATTTTGTACGAAAATTGCGTACTGTGTGGCTGCCAAACTTTTATTATTTACAAAATATTGCTCAACAATAAAAATACATTCCATTCGAAATCTAGAAA
Organism: Trichopoda pennipes; assembly: GCA_030448955.1. Classification (NCBI taxonomy): domain Eukaryota; kingdom Metazoa; phylum Arthropoda; class Insecta; order Diptera; family Tachinidae; genus Trichopoda; species Trichopoda pennipes. The sequence goes on along the minus strand of JASKUP010000056.1, from coordinate 625,047 downwards.
AACTTTTGATAATAATCATGTGCAAATTGCTGGTATTATTATTGAGTTCGTGAGCTTTGCATCTACTATTAGACTAACGCGGACTGATCATATCAACACTGTTGTAGGCAGACTTTATGTAAAGCTTCACACCCTATGGACGATAAAGGATTCCACCCCATTTCCTATACGCATGCTATTGGCAAAGACTTACCTGATCCCTTGACTCCTTTGTGGCTGGGAAACTTATGCTAATTGTGACAGTACGGTATTGTGCAAATTGATAGTCGTATACAACAATATAGCACGCTATATATTTCAGAAGGATGGCCGCGATTATATCTCATCCTACATGTTTCTGGAATAGTATTCGGAAGATCTCCTGAAGTGCAGGTGCCTAATTTACTTGCACAGGATCATAGTTTTCCAACAAATAAAGTACTTATACGATAGAATAGAATAGATATAATAGTTTTTGCCAGATCAGAACGTGGCAGAAATCTAATCCAGAGCAAATACCAGACACTGCTATCTCAATGACAGTTCTTAATTTATACAAACCGTCTTTGTAACTCTTTGCCATACAATATTCAAAAACTTGGCAGCGCTAGTTTGTTTAAAAAGGGAGCTATTTTTTATTATATTTTAGTTAATTATTATTCAACTTAACTTGGTGGCTGTATTAACCATGGAAATAGGTTATTTATTATAGTGTTACCCCCTATGTGTTATAATATGTGTTATTTATGTTATAATTAGTATTACAATATCAATAGCACTATAGTTTATTAGATATCCATCTTGTTGTGCTAGGTGAAAAATAAATAATAATAATAAATAGAGCAGCGTGAGCAAACTTACTATTGTGACGATAAAGGATTTAATAAGATTCTTTAACATTTAAAGCTCTTTTTATTATTTTTTTGGATATCAATTCTGATCCTATTTTAACATTATTCTTGTTTTAAATACAATACTAAATATTTAACCTGTTTAAAAAAAAAATCCCACAAACACCTATATTAAAATGGAACCCCCTTTATAATTTAAAGTTGCTCATATTTTTGTAATTAATCGCGTAGCTATTTTCTTTAAAGATTTCATAAAAATGTTGCAGTTGCAACTAAACTAAATCATGTGTAAAAATAAACGAAGTCTATGGAACGAAAAAACCATTTTTCAAAGGTCAAAGGATATTTTACGTTTCATAAAATTTTATTTTAAAATTAAGTTTATTTTGAATATGATCTATAAAGGCTAAAGTTTTAAAAACTTTTTCTACCCACCATTTTCTTTGTTAATACTGCAATTAATATTTTTTTGTTTCCCTTTAAAAAAATCGTTTTAATTAATTTTTGTTTTTCTAGTTATTTGTAAATATTAAATGAAACTATTTTTTCTATTTCACAAAATATCCAACAAATTAAATATTTTTATCAAGGGTTATTAAAAAAAACCGCACACTTAACAAAAAAAGGCGGTTAAAAAAGGTTGCAAATAAAAGCATAAAATGGAGTGTTTAAACCCAAAAACTTTTCAGCACAAAGTCTGTTAATGAGTTTTGTTTTACAACAGCAACAAAAAAAAAAACATCCTTAAAAATATTTATTTGTGATATTTTTTAGTGATATACAGCAATAAAATACCAGTTAGACGAATGTTTTGTTTGACTATTAATTTTCTGTTTTTTTTTTTAAATGTACGCATGCTATGGTTTGATCTTTTTGTAAATATATATATATATATATATATTAGGCCGAGTCGATTTAAAAATCGGTCACTGCTCAGTGAAAATCGTATTCTAAGGATCAAAATAGGAACCATACCTCTAAAACGAATTCTGCGCAAACTTTTATTTTGGGTCAAATTTTGAAAAATCCGTCTTTGACCCATCTAGAGTGCCTCAATCTAGTCCAAATCTTTGACCGACCCTCACTAACTTTGGAGTGCCGATCAACCCATGCCAGTGGCACACCCCCTGGAACTCCCCTGAGGGGGTTCCCCATTCAAACATTTAAAAATCTCAACATTTTTAGTACTTTACATGAAAAAATCAGCGAAATGGCTATGTTTTTTCTTTATTTTTATTTATTTATTTATAATAATATTTATATATATATTTTTAATAAGTCAGAATAAATGTAAATGAAAAAAATAATTTAACTTAGTTATAGAAAAGAAACTAGAAAAAAATTATTGTTTGAAGTCGTTTTTACTTTCAAGTCTGGGGAATTTCGCACGGCTCTCTAATGTCGTCGCCATAACAGCATCTACATTTTCCGATATCAGTCGTTTGGAAACGCTAGCTAGCAATTGAACGTGTTTTTCCGTTCCTTGTATGTGTGATGGAATTTTTGGATCATTAAACGTTGGAGTATCTTTATTCTTTCAATGCATCGTACGGAATGCTTTGCGTGAATGGTGGTTCAAATACGTTATTTATGTCATTCATATTGATCATTTTCGTGTAACTTGTGCAATTCAAATTTATATCCGGTTTTTTATATGCTCTAAGTTCCGTTGGGTCGTCAACATCAGTTCGATAGCGTGAATTATCTTAAAAGCACAGTCGCGCTTTTCTTTGTTATCATCAAACAACATTGCTAAAAACATATTTTCCGAATGCGCATAATATGAATTATCTGTAATTACTTGATTGACAATTTTGCGTAAAGGGGGTTCTAGAAATCGTTACCAAGTAATGAACTTGAAAAATAATGCACTACCGTACACGACAGAGCTGTAGTACTTGATACTGAAGTACATTGGCACATAATAATTTAATTATATAATTTAATTATAAATTCAACCAGAATTCTTAAATTTGCGTCTGGATTTTCCGTTGTCACATATTATCGTAATAATCTAGCGGCCTTAATGAGCCAGCGAGAACGTACAATTTTCCCTGGTTTGATGTTAGCCAGATCCAGCGAAACCACGCCGCTAGAAATTGCATGGGCCATATCGTATAAGTACTTCGAATCGGTGGAAAATTAAATTTTTTCTGCAGCAGGGGGCATGTTTTTCAACTCAATTTTCTAGAAGCTGTCCACCACCTGAAAATATATAACAGTAAAATAATTAAAAACGGTTGACAATTATAATAAATGATAGCTATAACTTACCGGAAGAGTTTCACAAGTTTCGATTTGACGGCTTAGTTTTCCGATTACCGATCTTGGTCCAGTGCTGGTTGATTTATCCAAAGCTTCAAACAAATGCCGCAACGGCAGTTCAATGAAGTGTAGAAGGCAAACGAACCAATGCAATGGTCTTTTTAACAGCAATTCAAATCGTCGTGTAATTCCACCGTGTGGGCCAGTATTTGTTGGCTCACCGTCAGTGCATATTCCAATTAAAGCATCCAGTGATTTTTTTTATCGTTGAAAAAATCATTTAATTTGGTTGTTTTGTATTCAACGGTTTCATGTTCCAGCCTTACGTATACAATAAGTTCAGAATTGGGTTCTGTCAAAATAACAAGATGAGGTTCTTTTACCATCCTAGTATGATACTTCTCATCAATTTTAGCTCTCGTTAAAGTATCATCCTTTCTGCCATCGAATGAAAACGCTAACAAATTGGTAGCATCTAACCGTTTGCGACGCACTTTTTGTCTGCATTTCTCTTTTTCTCAGCGAACTTTCGATTTATCCATGATTACAGGTTTGCCATACGTGTCTTGCATTTCAAAATCTTGGAAAAAAACTGTTGCCAATACTGATGCTACTCTATCAGGCACACCAAATCTGTCACATATCAAGGTGAAGTTAAAGCAATCGTATCTTTCTGTGTATTGTGATCTTTCGCCTTTATCCATATCTTCTTGAACCGATGGCGGTGCGTATGTTGAATCATCGGGATATTGGTATGTTGGCATTAATGACATAGACGTTGCTCCTTGCTCTTCTATTTCCATCACAAATGCATCCACTGTAAAACTTTTCTCATTATGTTGATCGTGCAGAAAATCTTTGATGGGTTGGTAAATTAAGATCAGTCAAATCACTAGACACACCAAAAACAGTAACATCATGCCTGGGTGTATGACTCATTGTGTTTTCGATAGTTCTTGATGTTGTTGTTGCTTCATCTTGCGTTGTAGAGGATGGTGGATTCATTGTAAACTTTTTGATTTGGAATGGTCACTTCACTTCTTATTTTTTTTTTTTTAATAATTTTTTTATCTGAACGACTTAATCCATTCACAAAAACTGTTGCGTTATATATGGTCTACAAAACGAGGTAATAATAATGAAATGGTAATTTCAATTCTACCTGTAACCGATTTTGTTGTCAAAACTGCATGTAAATTAAACGTTAGTGATTTTTATAATTATGAAATATAAAATTTTTTTTTAACTTAATAATTTTATATTTATTAAATAAATGTAAAACCTTAACAAAAATATTTAGGATAAGAATAGGAATATTTTTTATTTTTTTGATTTTATTTTTATTTATTATTACTATTTATTTAGAAGATTTCTCCTAAACTTTTATTTCACTACAAATACAAAACCTAGACTTTCGTTTAGTTTTAAGTGTAATATGGGAAATTTTAAAAATTATTTATTAAATTTTTTAATTAACTATAAAACTATATTTAATATTTATTTTTCTTAAAAATATTTTATTTAATTTTCTTAAATTTTTTTTATTTTTATTTTAACTTGTTTAATAAATGAAAAAATATTTGTCCATTGTATATTTCAAATGAAAGCTTGTTTGTTAAACATACAAATATTTTTATACCCTTTTTTAATGTTGCTATTTATGGCCATGCTCTTCACTGTTTTTAAAAATATTTTCATGTTGATTTTTATTAAAAAAAATTAACGGAAAAAATTGTATTTATTTTCTTCAAAATTTTCTGATTATTTTTTGATAATTTTTACAAAATAGCGTCAGTGGGGCAACAACCTTATCAGATATGGGTGGCCAAATAATATAAATTATTTTAGAAAATATATAGAAGGCAAAATACAAAATTTCTAATGTTTCTGAAATGTTTGTTAGATTTTTATTTATTTATTAAAAAAAGATTTCTTCCAGAATTTTATTTCAGTCACAATACAAACCCAAATTTTTTGTATGGTTTTATTTACTTTTTTTTAAATTTTTTAATATTTATTTTTAATAATTTTTTTTTTTATTTTAAAAAATATTTTATTTAATTTTCTTACAATAATTTTGTTTTATTTTTATTTTAATTTATTTAATAAATAAAAAAATATTTTGTGTAATTGTCCATTGAACATTTCAAATTAAAGCTCTTTTGTTAAACATTGAAATATTTTTTATCCTTTTTTTATGCTTGATATTTATGGCCAAGCTCTTAGTAAAATTGTATGATTTTTATTAAGTATTTTGTGGCTTAATAACGGATCATTGGCTATCAAATCCAAACCTTAAAAACAGGAATTATTATTTTTTTTTGCTTTTTATTTAATACACTTTACTACAGTTTTATCAAGTCTATAAAAAAAGTTCTTAATCATTTATGTAGACAAGTTTTTTTATTAAAAGAAAAAAAAAGAAAAAAATATATATTTTTAGTAATAGAAAAGTAGCTATAAGTGACTTAGTCTTAATAAAACTTTATGTGCAATTCATTTTCGTTTAAGCCATAAATTATTATGATGTCAATAAGTTGCTAGGAAAAAGGATAAAAAAAAACAACAAAGAAATGAGATCCTATATATGGGGATAAAGAAAGCGAAAAATATTGATAGATGATGCTAGTTGTAGCTATTAGAAAGACAAAAAAAAATATTTTATAATTTTTTTTTTTTTAACAAAGGACAATGTTATAACATTTAAAACTTAAAAGACTTTGACATAAAATTAAATTTTTAATTTTATTTTATTTATTTATAATTTATTTTTTTTATGTCACAATATTTTGCAATTTCCGTATTAATGAAACTTTCAGTTGTAGTCTAAATTGCTGACAAAAAGGTGTTTAAAAAAAAATATTTATTTCAGTATGAGTTACAAATGCAATTTGCTGTTTTCATTTATATCCTTAATTATGTTTGAAATGTTGTTGGCTTCAAAACAAAAAATATTTTTAATTTTATTTTCATGTGATAGACAGGCATTAAAAAGCCCAATCGAAAAAATATACTCAAATAATATTTTGTTTTATATTTCATTTTCTGGTCTATCACTTTTTATTGGACGCCACTGTTAAATTTTATTAAAATATTTTTTTTAAATTTATTTTCCCTTTTTTTATACAAGTTTTTTATTAAAATATTTTTTTTTTTATTTTCTTGCCATTGTACCAGTTGGTTACAATATTGTCACTACTACATGGTGACATAGTGATTATTACGTTTTCCACTAAAATAAATTTACTTTCAGTATTTTATTTGCTTTCTGTGTGCGGCTCATATTTGCATAAAGAAAAAATTATTCGTGTACATTTCTAGGAGTATGATTTGCTGTTATTTTCCGTTTTTATTTATTTATTTTAATATTATTTTTTAAGGTAAATAAAACCAAATATTGCACGTTTTATATTTTCATATGCTTCTGTTACATACAACTCGTTTTCCTCTGTATAAATTTTAAATATTTTTACACATGTTAAGCCCCAACAACAATAGCAACTACAAATATAGCAAAATATGCGACAGATAGGTTATAAAATTTAATAAAGTGGAAAATGTTTCCTTAATAGCACAGTTACGTATGTAACATGATAAAATTTTAATAACCAAAAATAAAAATTATCTTAAAATTGTGTATGCAAAAAACATATTTTTCATTAAGAATTCACCCCTCCCCACTCCCCCAAAAAAACATATAATTTTTTTCTTAAATTTCCTTAGCATTTCCATGGCAATTAAATCTATCCTTTTTATGTTTTAAAATTATTAATCTTATTTGCATAATTTGTACACAAAACATCCTCATCTCATCTAAGAGTTTCAAGACCACTGAGCATAACAAGATTAAGAGAATGTAAGAGCAAAATCGTTTTAAATGGAATTTATACTCCATAAACCTCTATCAACACATCATCATCATCGTCATCATCCGCATCTTTGCCGTAGACAATTAATTTACTTTGAAGGAAATTTTGTCATTTAATAAGATTGAAAAGTCTTAAGGGAAGCTTAGGGCCGCAATTTATTTTAGTTCTCTTTATTCCTATTTTCATTAAAAACAGGAATAATTATAAAAAAAAAATAATTATATCAAATAAATAATTTTTAATTTGGCTTAAGTTCGTATAGTCTCTTTTATTTCTAAAGTTTATTAAAAAAATTGAAATTCTAAAAATATTTTTTATTAATATTTTAAGGATATAGAAAAAACAGTAGAAAGAACGCCAGCAGAATATAGTCCCGACGTTATCGTTCAAAAAAAACAAACAAAAATTTTCTAAACTCATTCATTCTGTAAAACTCTATCAATGGAACGGTATAAAACGTCTCTTTGGGAATACTCATGCATTTCAATTTCAAACCACTTCCTCAAGCAATAACATGAATAATCGTGGCCTTTAAGGTGTAACTTCATAAGCAATAATTAATAGTTATCAAATCTCATGACCTTCCAGTGTAATTGACAAATTTTATGAAGTCAACTTGTCGACTTATCGCCAAATTTTCGCTTCATAATTCGATAGTTACGGTTGCCGTAGGGTCATTCTATTGAAGCCCATCATTTTGACTCATATTTTCTATTCTTTTTTCCAAACTCCGTCACCCTGTAAAACTCTATCAACGGAACGATATAAAATACAGGATATAGGAATATCCATACATTTTAATTTCAGGCCACTTTCTGAAGCGTTGACGACCTTATTTTGCGAATAACATAAATAATCTTGACCTTCAAAGTATGATGTCACATAGCTCTACAAGCAACAACTTATAGTTATCACGTCGTCTAGTGTAATTGAGAAGTTGACTTCAAGAAATCAATTTATAATCAAGTTTTCGCTTCATAGTTCGATAGTTACGGTTAAAAAATGATTGATGACGTATGGCCATCCTATTGAATTACTAATGAAACTAATGAAAAATTTTTATATAAAAATTATGACTGATAAAAATTTTCCACAGAGATAAAATATGACTTAAAAAAATTTTATTACATCAAATTATAGAAAAACTACAACTGACTGACCACTTTTAAAAAAAAAACTATGAGCGATTAAATTGTTTTATGTGAAAATGGTACCTTATGAAATTTTTGTATAATAAAATGTTGACCGACGAAATTTGTTTTTGCAGGGAAATTAGGACTGATAAAAAATATTTCCAGAAAATCTTATAGCATGAAAATATTATACAAAATGAAATACGACTAATAAAATTTATTTATAAAAAAAATATAACTGATAAAAATTTTATATAAAAAAAAAATAACTAAAGGAAATTTTCCTTCAGAAAATTACAGCTGATAACATTTTTTTTTATATAAAACTATTGGCATGGATTTAAAAAACCAAATAATGACTGATGAAAATTTTTTGCAGAAATGTGATGACTATAAAAATTTTCTACCAAATATATGACTGCTTAAATTTTTTTGTATCAGAAATGCGATTGAATTTGTCTATAGAAAAAGATTAACTGATAAAATTAGTTATAGAAAATAATAACCATTGAAAACTTTCCATCAGAAAAATAATAACTGAAGAAAATTTTCCTTCAGAAAAACTACAACTGATGAAATTTTTTTATAAAAAAAATTCTGACTCCTGAATTTTTTTATACAAATATTATGACTTATGAAAATTTTTTGCGAAAAAATTATGACTGATAAAAATATTATACAAAAAATATGATTCGTGAAACTTATTTGTAACAGAAATGTGATTGATGAAATTTTCTATAGAAAAATTATGGCTGATAAAAATTTTATATAGAAAAATAAAATCTAAAGAAAATATTCCTTTAAAAAAACTTCAACTATTGAAAAATTTTTATAAAAAAATTCTGAATCCCGAAGTTTTGATAAAAATATTATGGCTGCTAAAAATTGTTCACAGAATAATTATGAATGATATAGATATTCTACAAAAAATATGACTGAGGAAATTTATTTGTAGAAGAAATGTGATTGTTTTTTCTATAGAAAAAACCTGGCTGATAAAAATTTTATATATAGAAAAATAATGACTGAAGAAAAATTTCCTTCAAAAAAACTACAACATTTTTTATAGAAATATTCTGACTCATGAATTTTTTTTATAAAAAATTATGGCTGATGATAATTTTTCACAGACTGATAAAAATATGACCGATAAAATTTTTATCTGTAGGAGAAAAGTGATTGATGAAATTGTCTATAGAAAAAATGTCCCTGATAAAAATTTTGTATAGAAAAATTATGACTGATGATATTTTTTCATACAAAAATTTAAATTGATGCATTTTTTATAAAAAGATTATGACTGTTGTATTTTTTTATGCCAAAATCATGACTGATTAATATTTTTATAAAAATATTATAAATTTTTATTGAAAATAATGACTGATTAAAGTTTTCTACAAAAATTATGACTGATGAAGTTTATTTGTAGAAGAAATGTGATTGAAATTGTCTATAGAAAAGATGGGGCTGATAAAATTTTTTATAAAAAAATAATAACTGTCGAAATTTTTTTTTAGAAAAGCTAACAACTGATGCCATTTTGTTATAAAAAATTCTGACTCCTGTTTTTTATAAAATCATTATTAACTATCATTATTAATTTTTCACAGATATGTTACGGCTGTTGAAAATTTTCTACAAAACTGGAGAAATTTATTTGTAGAAAAAATATGATGATATTTTCTATAGAAAAGCCGTGTCTGATAACAAAACATATTACTGAAATAAATTTTGCTTCAACAACTACAACTGATGATATTTTTTATAGAAAAATTTTGACACACAGATTTTTTGATAAAAAAAACTATGACTGATGAAAAATTTTTCGCACAAAATTTATGCCCAAAATATTACGCAAAAGCATAACTGATAAAATTTATTTATAGAAGATATATGATTGATGAAATTGTCTTTTAAAAACTGTGTCTGATAAAGATTTTATATAGAAAAATAATGACTGAAAAAAAATTTCCTGCAAAAAAACTAAAACTGATGACATTTTTTTTATAGAAAAATTATGACTTGAAGATTTTTTATAAAAAAATTACGGCTAATGATAATTTTTCACAGAAAAATTATGGGTAAACAAAAAAATATGAAATTTATTTTTAGAAGAAATGTGATTGATGACTGATGTAAACTTTCCTTCAGAGAAACTACAACGGGTATCAATTTTGTATAAAAAATTCTTAGTCGTGGTCTTATTTATAAAAAAAATTATGATTGATGAAATTTTCTTTTTCTTTAAAAAAATTGTGTCTGATAAAAATTTTATATAGAAAAATAATGACTGAAGTAAAATATCCTTTAGAAAAGTTATGACTAATGATATTTTTTTATACAAAAATTTTGACTGATGGATTTTTTATAGAAAAATTATGACTGATAAAATTATTCTACAAAAAATATGACTGACGAAATTCTTTTTTAGAAGTAATGTGTTTAAAGAAATTTTCAATAGAAAAAATGTGGCTGATAAAAATTTTATACAGAAAAATAATTAATTAAGAAAATTTTCTATTAGAAAAATTAAGACTGATGACATTTTTTTATACAAAAATTTTTACTGATGTAGTTTTTATAGAAAAATTATGACTGATATAAATATTCTATAAAAAATGACAGATGAATAATTTTTTTGTAAAAGAAATGTAATTGATGAAATTTTCTATCGAAAAAATATCACTGATAAAAATTTTATATAGAAAATAATAACTGATGTAAATTTTTCTTTAGAAAAATTAAGACTGATGATATTTTTTTATAGAAAATTTTTTAATGATGCAGTTTTTATAAAAAAATGATGACTTATGGATTTTTTTTATACAAAAATTATGACTGATGAAATTTTTTTTATGCAAAAATTTTGACTGATAAATTTTTTTATTAAAAAATTATAGATTTTTAATGAAAAATAATTGGTGATTAAAGGTTTTTACAAAAAATTATGGCTCCCGTATTTTTTGAATAGAAATGTATGACATTATTGGCTAAAGAATAGAATCAGCTATATGAAAGAAAGGAGCAAAGCAAGCTTCGATAATAGGATTACAATATCACAGATAGCAGAGTTTACAAAAAAATGTTGAAAGATTATTGTGTTCTGGTTTATACTTCATATTCCAGGACTCTTAAACCCCAGAAGCTTTGAGTATTCTGCATGTTCAGTGTTCTACCCGCAATATGTAGGGACAATAGTCTATGTGATACAAATATCTCTGGCATATATTGCCACATAAACAGACGGTTAGTGCTTTATAATAAATCTCAACCGTTGCCAAAAGAGAATTCGGTTTAAATAAAAAATATTTTTTTTATCAAAAATAAATAAACACTTTTTCTCCTGGTAACCAACTTCAAAACACTTTTCTTATCAATATAAATTTCATTGCTAACTTTGACACATAATCGATTAATAAATCATAAATGCTATTCTTCTTCTTTCCTTTTCTTTTTGATGGAATAAACAAAACAAACAAAAAATTTCTCCTAAACTTAGCAACAAAGTTAAAAAAGTAACAACAAAGAAATCGCACCAAATGTTATCGCAATATGTAACAAATCAAAAGCAACACGTCATAAGGGAAAATAACGAAAAACTTAAGGATATAAAACAGGTAATTGTAAAAAGAAAACTTAATATTTTAACTTTTAAAATTAAAAATAAATTTCTAATTAAAAGTTTTTCCATTTAGGGGCCTTTACTCAGTTCCACAACAAAACCATTTTTGTCAAATGACATTTTATTACAAAATGTTATAACTTGTTTCTAAATGAGTTGCCCTTCTTTCATGTTAAAAGTATATTTTATTCTTTCAAAAACATTCCCTTCATCAATCTTAATTTTTTATTTAATTTAAAAAATAAAATTCAGGTATTCACAGAATATTATTTTTGCCTCAATTAAATGTTTTATTTGTTTCCGCATTGCAAGGTAATTAAAATTTTAATTGATTTAATTATTTTTTTAATCGAAAAATTTATATCTTTTAATTTATTTTCAATATTTAATTGATTCAATAAATTATTTAATTAGTAATTTTTGTTTTCTATTAAATATATATTTGAGTCAATTAAAAATTTAATTAAATTTTAATGCGAAAGGAAATAAAATCCTTAATTGAGGCAACAACTGTTTTCTGTGTCTCTGACAATGAAAAAAATGGATCCCTTGTGCTAACGCTACAATGGCGTCCGTTTATTACAATTCTCAAGCTCTGGAACCTTAATATGTGGCGTCTTGAAATTTTTCACAAGCAATATATTAGAAAGGCCACTATAATATCAAATATAATAACTAAAGGGTGTTCCCACAGTAACACCATATTCACAAAAATATTCGTAATTTTTGAATAACAAATTTTCACAAAAAATCTGTGTTTTAGAACAACAAGAAAAAAACTTAAACTTAAAAACAAAGGGTGTTCTAATAGTGATATAACTTTCATAAACGTAGCCTTATATTATAGGACCCCATCTTCAGTTTAAATATTTGTAATATTTTAAATATTTTAAAAACGTGTACAACACTTTAAAAAAAAATTATAAAGGGTGTTGCTATAGTGACGATAAAATAGTTTTCTTACCATAAAAGCCGGGTATTTGCGTTTTACACAGAGTATCTAAAAATGATTTCGCTGTAAAAATAAGTGTGACCAAAAATGTTTAACTTAAAGGGTGTTCCATAGGCCGTGATTTTTACCATTATGGCCTTAATTTAAAAACGTTATAGGGAAACACTTGATATTACTATAGTAGCCGGCTATTTATAATTTACATAAAGTTTCTAAAAATTATTTCGCTGTAGAAATAAGTATAACCAAAAAATTACATAATTTAAGGGTGTTCCACAGGCCGTGATTCTGACAAGAATGGCCTTGATTTTTAAACTGTTATAGGAAGACACTTAATATTATCATGGAAACCGGGAATTTATAATTTACACAGAGTATCTAGAAATGAATTCGCTGTAAAAGTAAGATGACTAACAAATTTTAAAATTGGAGGGGGTTTCATGGGCTTTGATTTTGACTAATATAGTCTTATTTTTTAAATTAAGGAAGACACTTAATGTTGCCCTACGAGCCAGCTATTTATAATTTACACAGAGTAACTAAAAATAATTTCGCTGTAGAAATAAGTGTAACCAAAAATTAAAAAAAAATAGAGGGTGTTCCATAGGTCATGATTTTGACAAGAATGGCCTTAATTATTAAACTTTTATAGAAAGATACTTGGTATTAGTGCAGAGTCTGTTCTAGGTTATCTGGTATAATAGCAAATATAAAAAATTATAGAAAATGAAATAAAGGATACCCCAAAAGTAACGCGATATAAAAATATATGACTTTACTTCTTAAAGGGTAATCTATACTTAACCATAATCCTTTGTGTCCAACCGACACATTGGAATTACTTTAATTTTTTTTATTATTTATTTTTTTATTATATTTTATATTATTTTTATTGCTGTTGTAAATGGCACAACAAATTTATATAAAACAGTTGCAGTTGTGATGTACATCCTCCTAAACAAATATGTAATCAAATTAAACATAATTGCAGGAAAAATATATTTTGAAAAATATATTCAAACAAGTGAAACTTGTTTTTTTCTCAGTTTTATTTTTGTTAAATAATTTCAAAATAATGCGCACTTCTCTATTTGAATTTTGCTGATTGCATTCACAGAATAAAATGTGCAAAAATAAAATTACTTGTCCTGCGGCGTATTTATGTAGAATAATATTAAGTCCTTGTTGTTCTGAGTGTAACAAAGATGACACTGATTTTATATTTGTATAGAACTATGGAAACAATATACAATATTTGTATTTGGTTTTAAAGTATATTTTCAGGGATAGAAAGTATACTGTGGTTTATAACATGAAAGTAGACAAAAACAAAAGCTTTAAACCATTATATGGACAGCAGTGATAGCAGTAGACAATGAGACTATGGAAGAAAATAATATTGGAGCTGTAGTATTTTCAAGAGTCTTGAAGATATTTTCAGCCGAAAAATTTCTATAAGAAATAAATGTTTAGCCTAAAAAAACCTTTTACTCCTTTCAATAGAAAGTGTTTTTTTACACCAAGGTCCAGGGCAAATAGTAATGCTTAAACCGAAACTATTGGGTTTAAGGAATTAAGGAAAGGAGTTTGTTTACTATACTTAATAACTTAACTTTAGATTAGAAATATGTTAGAGTTTTGAGCTGATTATAAAAATTTAACTTAAATAATTTTTAGATCCAGAGGATTGCTGTCCTCATCGATGCTAATATATTTTCCTCAGTGATCGCCTGAACGGTATCAGGGTAAAAATGCTATCAGTCCTACAATGAAATAGTCGCTGCAGCTATCATAGCCTCAAGGATCTGATATCGGCCTCAGGAGTAAAGTATTGATTTATTTAGAGATTAGACTAATTTCAATATTCTACACCTCCCTTTTGTAATTGCAAAATGTTATTTTCTTTGATACCTTTTTATTTACTCAGCATTATATTTATAGGTGGTTAAAAACGTCTAATTTCTTCAAATTTGAAATCATCTGGCATTGTTTTTCTAAGAATTTTTGTTTTTTTTTTAATATTAATATACCTATTATTCCCCCAGGGGCACATTATAAGTCTTTATGAATCGCACAATCTTCTAGACTTGTGTCTTGCGGTGGTAAAAGGGAGCCCAGTCCCCTAACAGACTAGCAGGAGCCAACTGAACAATCCACTACATCTCCACGGGAATCAGTAAAGCTCCAGAGTTCCGCTATTTGTCTCTTCAGGCATTTAGCTGTTCTCTGACTGATTATTAAGGTAGGCCCTTCGGGACTATTGCGGTGGCTGTGTGTTTCGAGTTTGTGGGTCGAATCATTCACAATGAACACAATGAATTGTCCAGGTCCAGTGAGTATCAATGCCGTCGTGTTCTTAATACTATTAAGCTTCAAGCGTTCTGGACCAAGAGTTGGAGAGCTTCCAACTCTTTAGCAAGGAGTTAAGGCTGCGGCCTGCTTCGGGCTTTTGAAGTTGCCACTAGGAGTGACCGGAGGATATACGTTTCCTTCTAGGGCGAGGATGACGCTATATTTCATCCACAGTGGTAATAATCCACCATCTGATATTGGCGCAGACGGCTAGGTGCAGATGTAAATCTTAGCACTCATACCTATTATTGCACCACTGGACAAGGCCGAGGATTGCTATTTTTTTTTTAACCGAAAGAAGGAAACAAAAATAAAAATATTATAACCAGAAAATAACTTTTTAATGTTACCAAATTAATTTTCTTTTGACGAGCAGATAATTTTCTTTACACTAACATATCAGTCATAGTTTCGAATTTTATTTATAGGCGGTTGAAAACGTCTAATTTCTTCAAATTTGAAATGATCTGGCATTGTTTTCCTAAAAAACTTTTATGTTTTTGTTGCTGAGGATTGCCATTTTTTTCAAACCGAAAGAAGGAAACAAAAATAAAAATATTATAGCCAGAAAATAACTGCTTAATGTTAGAAAATTAATTTTCTTTTACGAGCAGATAATTTGCTTTACAGTGACATGCCAATCATAGTTACGGATTTTATTTAAAGGCGGATAAAAACGTCTAATTTCTTTAAATTTGAAATCCTCTGGGATTGTTTTTCAATTTTTTTTTTCAAAAATATTAATATACCTATTATTTTATACCACCGGACAAGGCTAAGGATTGCTCTTTTTTACAAACCGAAAGAAGGAAACAAAAATAAAAATATTATAACCAGAAAATAACTGCTTAATGCTAGACAATTATTTTTATTTCATGAGCAGATAATTTTCTTTACAGTGTCATAGCAGTCACAGTTGCGAATTTTAATTATAGGCGGTTAAAAACGTCTAATTTCTTTAAATAGGAAATGATCTGACATTTTTTTTTATTTTTTTTTTCAATAATATTAATATACCTATTATTATACCACTGGACATGTCATATTGCTATATTTTCAAAGCGAAAGCACAAAATTTTTGTTATGTTTCTGGTGAATCAGATTATGTTGTATGACGATTTAAGCCTTTTTTCTTTTGTTTGGGTACGGTTTTCCGTCGACCCTCGTCAAATTTGGTTTGTGAACAAACCGGTTTCGGCTGTTTGATATCTTCAGTGTTCTTTTCGTACTCCTTTTTCTATATTTGCACTTTAATAACACAAACGTAATTTATGAGGATTTTTTCTACAATTTTTAAGCTGCCATTATGTTTATAAATATATTTCCTAGTGATAGACTGAGTTCGGAAGCTCAAAAGCTCTTTCGTTTTTTTTTATTTCTAATTGGAGATAAACTATTTTTCCTTTTAGTCTGCACAGGCTGGTGACTTTACAGTATTGTTGATTTAAAAAAATGATACAGCAGCACTGAAGTCCTTTGGCATACTATTTTAGAAGGTACGCGTTGTTGAACCCTTACAATTTTCCTTTTACTAGTCCTCGATACGAGGTTAGTTTCTTGAAATTTTTTAAAAAGCTTTTTGACTGAATCTAATTTAACAAACATCACTTTGTGTTTATTTTCGTAATTTAAAGCTCAAGAATTTAGAGCTATAATGAACTGCTAGAGCTACACCACGATACATTAAAGAGAATATTTCGCGAGTTATTGCAAAGTTGACGAGAACTTGACCGAAAAAGGGATTTTATTCCAATCGAGAAAAGGACTAAAAATTTCATTAAATAAATGAATTTTATAGAAAATACTTAAAATTTCCTCTAATTCCTTAAATAGGCCTGCAGTCGAGAAAAGTACTAAAAATTTGTGATCACTTAGAGTTTTGTTGATAGCAATACTGGCGAGAAAATTATGAATGAGTGAGACTCTAAAATATATTAAAGAGTGTTAAATTAAACTCAAAATTTTATCAGAAACTGGACTGTGTTCGAGAAGTTTATAGACTTTTAATTTTAAAACAAAGAAATTTAGAAAAAATTTCTTATAATTTCTCAAGAAAATAATTTCAGCAATTTTAGTTGCCAAAAATTTATTGCATTGTCTTCGTTAACAATAGAAATAACATTTTTGTTATTAAACTTCTACATTAGCGATAAATTAAATGAGTGAAGAAAAAGCTTGAATTTATTTGTTTAACAAAAATTATTTAAATTTTTATTACAGCAAAGGGAAGGTGTGCTTGCAGTTTATTTAAAAACATGGATTTCAAATGTTGGCCAAAAAATCTGTTAGCCTCAAAACTCTCTCTGATTTAAAAATTTTCTTAAAAGGGCAAAAAAGGATTAAATCTTATAAACGATATATAAGGTTTTCTTCCCTTTTTGGAAAAACTATTCAACTAAGTTTCTAATTTTTTTTTGTTTCAGTTTAAATAAAAAGGCTCTTTTGGATTGTTTGAATTATTGAAAACGTTAAGTGTTGATAACTTAAATTTATGCCACCATATGTGTCTTTGCTTTGCAATTCCTTTGTGCCTTCTTGCAATTCAAAAGTTGTAACAAACTTTTACGTTTATGTATGACACATATTGTGAGTGAGAAAGTATTTTTGTTTGTAAGATTTATTTAACCCGATAATAGTTTTAAACAATCAAAGGGATTGCTGGCATTAGTGTTTAAGTTTTAACGTTTTAACGTTTGTTATAATGAATTGTAATAAGACGTGCTAAGAATTAAAAATAGTCATACGGGAGGTCTTTTAATAATATTTTAAGTAATAAATGAAAAAAGTTAAAGGATTAAAATGGCATAGAAAGATTTCAGGTTAAGAAAATAATGCTGCCAAGTTTTAGTTAAATGGCAAAACTTTAAGGCAAGGCTGTCAAGCTCGTGGTCCGCGGGCCCGGCCAGTATATCAGCAAGTAATAATATATAATAAAACTAGCAAACCCGCGAACTCGGTTTCGCCATTATGATGAAATATATAATGAAGGACTGATTCTGATTGAGGATCAATGCTTGACTATTGCAAACATGCTACTGGTTTAAGTAGGAATGATTGCGCCAAATCGATCGGTGCATGATGCCTTCAACCAAGAATTAAAACGAGAGCTGCGATACAAAGTTGATACATTGTAGAAATTCATTCGAAATAGTGTGCCGTTGCTGAATGAACAGCAAAAACAAATATACGAAACATTTATGCAAGCGGTGGACAATAATACCGGTGGTCTATTACTCCTGGACGCACCTGGAGAAACAGGGAAAACAGTTGTCATTTCATTGATTTTATCCACTTTTCGATGAAGATGTGATATAGCTTTGGCGTTAGCATCATCTGGAATTGCGGCGACTCTTCTAGATGGCGGTTATACTGCACATTCTGCGCTTAAGTTGCCACTCAATTTAAACACACGTGATACTCCAACATGCAATATCTCCCGATCCCGATCCGAATATTATTGATGCAATGCAAGCTCATTGTTTGGGATGAGTGCGCAATGGCACATAAGAAATCACAAGCAGCACTTAACTTTACACTGAAGGATCTTCGGCGAAATAACAACATCTTTGATGATATTGTTGGCAGGCGCTTTCAGGCAGACGTTGCCAAGTATTATTCCCCGTGCAACGCCTGCAGATGAATTGAATGCTTGCCTGAAGGCATCACCTTTGTGGAATAACGTCAAAACATTATCGCTAACCACGTAAATGAGAGTTTAACTTCAAAATGATCAAAGTGCTGCACAATTTTTCAAACAATTGTTAGCTGTTGGAAATGGAAAAGTCCCAGTTGATGCAACAGCTGGATTAATTACTCTTACCAACGACTTTTGCCGATTTGTAGACTCTCAATTAGCTCCTATTGAAAATGTTTTCCCCAACACTACTGAGAATTATCAGCATTATGCTTGGTTAAGTCAACGAGCAATTCTCGCCGCAAAGAATAATGATGTTGTACATGCACTGAATTTCACCATTCAAATAATAATCGATGGCGATTTGGTGACATACAAATCCGTTGATTCCATAACAAATCCCGATGATGCAGTAAATTACGAAATGTTACAAAAAACGAAACGGAGTTCGCCGGATTTGCTAGTAAGTATATACTCAGTACCCAGCCATCTTTTCTCCGAAGCTGTCATATGGTAAATTAGGTCCTCTGGGCTTGGTATATTCGCCGACTGTCTCTCCTCTGAGAAACGTCCACAGTGAAAAACTGCATGTTCCGCATCCTCGTTCACCCCTGGACATACCAGACAAAGAGGTGAGCTGTCGTGCCCTTGCCTGTGGAGGTACTGACGGTAGCCTCCATGACCCGATAGTAACTGCGTAACGTAGTAACCACAGTCCCCTATCGGCCGCGATATCCACGAGCGGATGTCAGGGATTAGCCTGTATGTCCATCTACCTTTCATAGAATTGTCCCACCTAGTACGTTGCTGTATGTGTGTGTGTGTGTGCTTGCACAGAAAGCGACGGCAATACATATTGAAAGATGCTCATGTTCATAACAAGTGGATGTGCAAACAAATAGAGAATTTTCTTTTCCATATTCTGTTGCTTTTGTGTGTGTGTGTGTGTGTGTGTGTGTGTGTGTGTGTGTAATTTGCGTGTTCAATTGCAAAATGATCCATCAGCCAAACGTTTTTCAAAGCAATTGTTAGATATTGGGAATGGCGCAATTTCAATTGACCCCACCACAAAAACGATTACGCTTCCAGATAATTTTTGCCACTTCTCATAATCAAAACAAGAATGGGTCACAAACGTTGTTCCCGGTATTGCACAAAATTTTAGAAACCATGATTGGTTGGGGGAAAGAGCTCTTTTAGCTGCGAAAAATGCAGATGTTTCAGATATCAATGTGACAATTTTGAATGACATTCCCGGAGAAATTTTTAGCTACAAATCGGTTGACTCTGTTACCAATCAAGACGATGTTGTAAATTATCCAGTCGAATTTTAAAATTTGCTTGAGTTACCTAGACTGTCGCCCGCCCTACCTCCTACAAGTGAAAGTTGGCGTTTCAGTTATTTTGCTTAGAAATATCTACCAGCCACGACTTTGCAATGAAATGCGTCTAAAAAGTCATGAAAAAAAAAGGAAAATATAAGGACGGGGATGTGCTGATACCACACATTCCAATGATTCCTCCAGATTTGCCGTTTGATTTTAAATGGTTTCAGTTCCACATACATGTTGCTTTTGCAATGATACCTGTTTTTCGCACGGTCAATTATATGTATCATGTTCACATGGTAAAAAACCAACTGCTTTGTTTGACTATACCGTGAACCAAAATCGATCCAAGAATGTAAAATTACTACAATAGAATAAAACGTATTATATAAGCACACACAAATATTGAATTGTGAAAAATAATAATTATAGTTATTTGACCTTTTTTAATATTTTTTAGTAATTAATTATTAAGCACTAGGTCATTATTTAATAAACAATTTTTTGATAATTTTTATAGTTTTTTTTTTAACGATCTTTTTCTATTTATCTTTAATAAATATCTTTTTTTTCTTTTTAAGGATCTTTTTTATATATTTTTTCTTTTCGATATTTCGCTTAATTAATTTTTAATTTTTAAAAATGTTTTGAAAAAAATTTTTTCAATATGTTAATAGTTTTTTGTTTTCAAAAATAAAACTTTTTTCCTGAAGAAGCTTTCCGAAGGAAAGCGAAATATCGAAAACAAAAAAATATATAAAAAAGATCATTGAATGATTAAATTTTTTGGCGAATAAAAACAAACCACAAATGACCTGCAAAGCAGTCACGGACACAATGTATTATTCAAAATATATTTACGTTTCTATGAATAATATTAACTTTTTTTCCGGCCCGCCTAAAGTCATACCTTATTTGTTTGGCCGAAGTGTACCTATGAGTTTGCTTTAAAGAATTAAAAAAAATTTTTTTTTCCATTCCTAAAAATATGCTTTAAAAATAAAAAAAAAAATTTCTAAGTTTATTTTTACTCCTCATCAGCGATCTATTTTCTACAAAAATATTGAGCAAAATTTTTTAAATTTTAAAACCTTTTTTAAGTTATTGAATTTTTAAGAATGTATACAGGAGTGCAACAACAAATATGGGGAAAGAAAAATTAACCGATTTTTTGTTCCTTTGATTAATAGTTAAGTTCATAGAAATTTGTTCTCCCAGATTAACACTGTTTTATTGCTTATCAATAATAGTGAAAAAGGTCCTATATAAACAACAACAACAATCAATATGGGAGTATTTTGTTAAGGTTTAAAATATTTATTTTTTATCGATAAAGATATGACAAAGAAAAACACGATTTAAAAATTTTCATTCAGGCCATAAGCCTTCGTTTATGGAACGCTATAAAATTTTGTATATATCGATTTAATTTTAAATTTCCCTACACTTTAAATCTTATACCAACCTGTACCTTATCTTAGGGTGAATATGATAGTTTATTTAAAACATCCAAAGCGAATACTTTAAGCCTTGTGAATATTTTATTAAAACTTTTCAAATTTTTTCCAAAGCATATTTTTATTTTATTTTGTTTTTCGCAAGTTGAAAAGTTATTTATACGCTACTGAACTATTGACTCTTTACCACCAACACACTTGATTGAATTGTTGTTTGGACCCCTAATGGAAATTGTGTGTGATATTTTACTAGCGTAAAAAAACAAAGTTTTCACATATATAAGATTAAAAACACACACAGACACACATACTCCTACAACAATATTAATACAAATTCATCAATTTCATTTGTGTTGTGTAGGCGAAAATAAAACTCAACATACAAAACGGGCAGTGCAGACCGAAAATAGAAAAGTTTTACAAGCTGATGAAAATGTCATGCAAAAAATAAATAAGGCAGTGAGTATGAGTGTGTGTTAGTAAGTGGTTGTATGTGTGGCATATAAAACTATTACGGGAAAAAGAGCTAAAATTAAAAACTTGCTTAGACACAACAGATAACATGGAGGCCAGCGAATACATTTTACATTTTACAAACGTTTTAGTTCTCCTTTTTTATAGTTTATTTTATTAGTTATCCTGTCCTTACATTACTTATGACATCCTACTCCTGTGGTTAAGCTTTTGTTTTAATGACGAAGCTAAATAAAAACTTGCTTCATCCAGTAAGTCTAGCTAATGTGTTGTTGCAACTTATAGCCTGACAATTTTATTGTTGTTTAGTGTAATAAAAACAGTTGCAACCCTTGAATACTTTAAGTAAATATCCTTGCTTTCATAAACTATATGAAAACAAAAAAATATCTATGAAAGTTTGTCGACACTAAGCTATAAAAAATCTTTGTGTTAATCAAAATATTAAATGAAAACTGTTTCAGTTTCTTTTAATTAAAAATAGTTTTTGTTTAATTTAAAGCTGTATTAAAGTTACATTTATAATGTGTGGAGTTTTCTGTAAATAAGCCAACTTGAAGTCCTTTTTATACTATACAAAATACATAAAACTTACCTAAACAATATTGTTTAACACCTTCTAATACTTAATAACACGTCTCCTTTTCATTTCACCCAACACCATAGACTTCTTTTTATTATACATTAAAGATGTGAATGTGTTATGTGAAGTACGAAGCTTTAGCACTATAACAACCGTAAAGAAACTTTAATTTAATAAACGTTAATACAAACACATCATGTTTTTCTATGGTATAAGACATGCATGGAATAGGCTTATAAATTATAAGTTATTACAACAACAACAAAATAATTTTTGAAATAATTTTATAGTGCAAAAGCTTTCTAAGAGATACAAATGTATTTGCCACCTTCATAAAATTAAAAGGTGTTGATAAATTAGGCTGCAAGAAAACTACAGGTAAAATAAAATTTTGTACTATAATAATGACTCAATTGGGCATTTTTAGAATATTCTTTAAGATCCTTATGATATTGCTTGAAACCAGATGCCTAGAAGGATATATATCCGCTATATGAATTTAATTTCAAAATAAAAATTAAAAGTCCAGTGTAAAAATTTACACCAGCAATGCTTAGCCTTGAGGGATTTTAGTCTCCTAGCATGTGACTTTTCCATCTCTTTGCATTCTCTTTCAACAATATTTGCAGTAGCTAAATGCGAAATACCATTTAAGTCAACTTCTTGTCAAGACACCTTCTTCGCTTAAGAGCTCACTGGTATGAAAAGTAAATACTCTTGAGCCGCCCAAGAATATTTTCAATGTACCGATTACTTTCATAGGAGGTGACATGCGAATAGGTAAATGCGAAATATCATTGAAGTCACACTCTTAACAAGACATCTTCCTCGCTCTTGATCCGCCCGAGAATATTGTCAACGTACCAATTACTCTCATAGTTCTCACTAATAATGGAATGTGGCAATTATTTATTGAAGTCTATTCGAAGAGGTAACTGCCAAATACCATTAAAGTCACCCTCCAATCCAGACATCTTCTAGGCTTAAGAGCCCCCTAGTATATGGAGTAAATACTCTTGATCCGCCCGAGAATATTTTTAATGTTCTCATGTTCTCACAGTTCTCATTGATTATGAAATGTGACATTTATTTATTGAAGCCTGTTTGAACAGGTAAATGCGAAATACCATTGTAGTCACACTCTTATCAAGACACCTTCCTCATTCTACCAATTACTTTTATAGTTCTCCTGGAAGGTGGCAATTATTTATTGAAACCTGACCGAATAGGTTTATGCGAAATACCAATATAGTCACCCTCCAATCAAGATACCTTCCACGCTTAAGAGCCTCCTAGTATATGGAGTAAATGCTCTTGATCCGCCCGAGAATATTGTCAATGTAGCGATTACTTTCATAGTTTTTATGGATCATGAAAAGTGGAAGGTATTGAAGCCTTTCCCAATAGGTGAATGCTAAATACCATTATAGTCACCCTCTTGTCAAGAAACCTTTTACGCTTTAGAGCCCCTGATATTTGTAGTAAATACTATTGATCAGCCCGAGAATATAGTCAATGTACCGACTACTTTCATAATTCTCATGGAAGGTGGCAATTATTTATTGAAGCCTGTACCAATAGGTAAATGTCAAATACCATTACAATCACCCTTTATTCAAAATACTTTCTAGGCTTAAGAGCCCCCTAGTATGCGGAGTAAATACCTTTGATCCGCCCGGGAATATGGTCAACATATCTATAACTTTCATAGTTCTCACAGAAGGTGGCAAATATTTATTGAAGCCTGTTTGAAGAGGTAACTGCCAAATACCATTAAAGTCACCCTCCAATCAAGACACCTTCCACGCTTAAGAGCCTCCTAGTATAAGAACAAAATACTCTTAATCCGCCAGAGAATATTTTTAATGTGGCGATAACTTTCATAGTTCTCGTAGATCATGGAAGGTGGCAATTATTTATTGAAGCCTGTCTGAAGAGGTAAATGCAAAATACATTAAAGTCACCCTCTTATCAAAATACCTTCTACGCTTAAGAGCCCCCTAGAAAATACTCTTGATCTGCCTGAGAATGTGCCGATAACTTATTTTTATGTATTGAATCCTGTCCGAATTCCAAAATTATCTCTAGTCTAGATAGTCAAAAAACATCTGTATAAAATACAGCTTGGGTTAAATATACCACCACCTTTCCTTAAACATTAAGGCCACCTTCCTTTTAATGCTCAAAGCTACACGCCACTTTGTTAAAGAGTCTGTCAGTAACTTCAACCAGCAAATTAGTTGCTCCATAGTTGTCCTTTAGCTCTAGCACCTGAAAATGCAGTGAGGATATCATCGGTATAAATAATTAAAAGATCTTCCCGTGACGTTTGTGTGAGATAGACATTGTAAAGCACAGGCGCCAATATCAAGCTCTGTAGCATTCTATTGCAAACCAAACCTTCGCCCGACTGAATATTACTCACTTATACTAGAAAAGATCGGTTCCCAGAGAACTTGTCCACTATTCGGCAAATGCCCACAGCAAATCCCATATCAACCTTCTAGAATATAACCCTGTGGTGCCAAACTGTATCAAAAGCTTTGTCAACATCCAGGCTTAAAGCTATTGTTGAAGGGCATCTTCTATTCAGTCTTCTCGTAATGAAATTTGTCAGTACCGTCATCGCATGTATTGTTAAAAGTCCGCTTTTAAATGAAAGATGAAAGTAATTAAAATGTCCTTGTCCATTATGACGCCTTACTGTTTGCAATGAGAAAGAATTTTCCAAAAACAGATAAAAGGAAAATGAGTTTATGGCTTCCAACTTGGATTTTAGTGTTGGAACGACAAGGGCCGATTTCCACGCTTGGGAAAATAACAAATGCTTTAGTAATGATTGAAAACTTTACCTACAAATCTCCATGCTCTAACATTGGTTCTTTTCAATAGAGCAGCAAAAATACAATTTACACCACACGGTCGTTTATTTGCTGTACGCCTCAATACATTACCTGCAGTTGTAGAGGCAACGAATCTATATTCATATCTATGCATGAACGTGGACATGTTTAAGCATGTCTATCTATGTTCATGCTTGAAGATATCTTCAGCCGTAAAAGTCCTACCAGAAAACGTTAACGCTGGCATCCTCTGTAAAATCAAACCCATCGCTCGCACATTCTCACCAAAAGAATCCAAGTTGCAGATCATATTCTGAGCTGTTGCAAAAAGGTTACTAAGCAACAGAAAAACAAATTTGTTTTATTTAAATAACATCTTACTGACATAAAGAGGTTTTAAGTAAAAGAAAAATGCCAAACAAAAAAAAATTATAACTAAAGCAACAGACTTTCTGTTCCTTACACATCTGCCAAATACCATATTATAACTTCTCTATTGCTTGAAAAAAAATAGCAGCTGTAAATAGTTCTATATGCCACCATTCGGTTAGTTATGAAATAAAAATAAATATAAAATATCATTATCTTCAATTTATATCACACAGTCGTGTTGCAACACTTTTACATTTGCATTTGCATTCGAAACGGAAATATAGTGACAAATATGCAACGAGTTTCAATTGAAAAGGATGTGCATGTAGAGGGAGAAATAGGAGAAAAAAATATATTAAATTATAGTAAATAGTTGTGCAAGTGTTAAATAAATGAGAAGAAAAGGAAATCTTTTTCAGTTTCCTTTTTGGCTTCACTTATATTTCTTCATTGTGTTTAAAAGCATTTTGAATAAGATTTATGATTTAAAAATTTATTACTAAAATTATTTAGTTAATATTTGGAAAAATATCATTCTTAAGGAAAGAGAAAAATATAGAAATATTTAAAACACTTAAAGAATAACATAAAAAAATAATTTATTTTTATATTTAAATATTAAAATTATACTTCACATATAAAATCTCGAAAAAACATTTTTAGAATTAAAAAACATTTTTAGAATTATTAGATAATGGGGGGGGAGGGGGGGTGTCCCCCTTACCTAATAATTCTACACAATATGTTCTCTCGCTCTCCTGCTCCCTCAGCATTTTATTTGAATATAAATATGCTGTTATCTCTAGCCTTCCTTTTAGACTAACAAAATCTTATCATTCTTTGCTCCCGACTCATGTTGTGTGATCTCCAAAATAGTGTCGATCATACTGCAGAGCTTCGGTAGTTACTTCCTCCTAAGTGTTATGTTATGAATGCCTAAAAAACAGTTATACGACCAGATTCCTCCTTTACAAATCTAAGGGAGACACTGCTCCTGAAATAAAATTTTTTTTCGGGAGTATTAACACCCAGAGTAGTCTTATTACCTTTTTAGCCTTAGGATTTTCTTTAGAGTCACAGTAGTGTGACTCTAGTACAGTCACAGTAGTGTGACTCTAGTACAGTCACACTGTCGCAACCAACTTCTGCTTTTTCCAGTATTTCTTCTCTTATCTCTGCTCTTATACTTAAGACTTTTTTTGCACTCGACTTTTCTACGTTCTCTTACGGTTATATTTCTTGGGAATGCTTGATAAGATTTACGTCGGTACCTAGCTGTATAAGCCATAACTCGATGGAGGCTCAAACCACTTGGGTGATATGTAGCGTGCACCCACGCCCTAGGAAGCCGAAACATAATTCTATACAACAGGTCAATCCTAGTTGCAATTTTGGAAGCCTTGGAGCATGGCCGCCAACCCCCACTCCTTGCTGTATAGTTGGAAACTATCCAACTCCAGGTCCAGAACACATGAACACCATGCTCACTGAATCCAGATCATTCACCTTTTTTTCTCAGTAGAGGTGAGATGATGCTGGCCCCTTACTTAAAATGCATGAGGGCCTGCGAAACCACAACCACCACGATGCTCCCAAGGAGCCAACCTCGATAATCTGTCAGATAACAGCCAAAAAGCTCTGGGGCTTACTGATTCCCGTAGAAATAACGTGGAGTTGTCCAGTGGGCTTCCTTCTTGACTTTAGAGGAGTTGGCCCCCTTTTACTCCCGGTGACACATGTAATGTTGGTGGGATTCCCTCAAGACATATCAATGTGGGAGGAGGAAAACTTCTTGGGTTTACTCATTCAGTGCAATCCATTAATTTATTGGTTTATATTTGTATCCTATAATAACAAATATGGTATTAGTTCTGCATCCGGGACGCGCCAAATTGTAAACACAAATTTTTTCAATCCCTATTCCAATGTCGTAAGGATATTGTGCAGCAAAGTCAGCAAAGCTTCTTTCATTTGAAGAAAAGGCTGGTGAAAGTCACCGATTGTCGATAGAAGGTTACGGTGAACCAACATAAAATCTTTTGAAAGATGATTAACGAGATTTAAAAGTGGGAATTACGGCGCAGAAGAGAAAGAGAGTCCTGTTCAGTCGAAAAAGTTTAAACTTGAATAAGTGAAAGCATCACTCAACGAAAATTGTTGTTAAATGCCATTTCGCTATAGTTTAAAGCATTGAATTCATTTAAAAGCAAGGATACTCTCACCATAGGAATCTTGGGAAACAAAAAGTTACTCT
Source organism: Trichopoda pennipes (assembly GCA_030448955.1). Taxonomy (NCBI): domain Eukaryota; kingdom Metazoa; phylum Arthropoda; class Insecta; order Diptera; family Tachinidae; genus Trichopoda; species Trichopoda pennipes. The sequence goes on along the minus strand of JASKUP010000056.1, from coordinate 597,079 downwards.
GCAGCAAATATCCAGTTGAGGATCTTTTTTAGTCGTTTTCAGGCTACAAATTTAATTTTTAAAAATTAAGTTTTAAGAGGGTATAACGTACGATATGCGATATAAGCGCATTCTTAAAACACCAAATCAAAAAAAAGGAAGGACACCCCTACTAAAGAAGGTAACATTAACGGGTGGGCAAATTTAAAGTTAGGAAGTAAATTATCCGCGAAATAATTACATCTCAAGAAAGCACTTATTTAGTAAGAGGTTTGAACATTTCAATTTGGAAAGTTATATCCTTGAGCGAAGAATTTAATTTTAAAATGGTAAAAGTTTCACTGTATCACTTCGTAAAATTCGAACAGTTTTTACTCGTAAACAGGCTCCTTCTGAGACCATTGTACGTGAAGTACATTAATTTTATTGACGTTCTTCATACCTGGGAATGCCTAAAGAAACAGAGTGCGATTTGTTTTACATCCGCGCCTGACTATGTAGTCTTAATCAGATGGTGGACAAACCACTATTATATAATTTGGAACGTCATACATGCGTCCTAGATAGCCGAAGCCATAATTCTATGCAACAGAACCACCTAGTTGCAACTTTAATGATTTCAGTACAGGTCTGCAAATCATGCCTAAAGAAACACTTTGCAGCTTAACTCGTTCAGAATTAAAGTCGACGGACCATTATTCGCGTCGAACGTTTGTGAAATGGCTGTGAGAAAACCTGCGCCTCATTTTCAATTGGGAGTTTATGTAAACACAAAAAACTTGTCACATATGGGGCGTAGAAATCTACAAGCGGTTCTCGAAAAACTATTACATCCAAAGTAAGATACCGTATGCTGCGGATGTTTTTTCTAGGGCTAGCCTTCGGAAGATGACCCCAAGATCTGCAATGCATTATATCAGAACTAGAAAATTAGATTATGGGGAGAAATGATTGTAGATGTTCGATTTGTATTATCCTACATTGAAAATGACAGGAAAGACGTCTGTATGGAGTTTATTCTACATATGGACTGTTCTGCTAAAAAACGTAACGCGTAGTACGATTTATTGCAAAATCAACCACAAATAGATACGCTCTCAAGGAAAATCGAATCGAACGCTAAACGTGCGATTAACGAGAACAAGTCCGCTAATTTCGTTAGAGCACTTACCATTGTATTACCGATAAAACACTGATATACTTTCCACATTGCATCGATGCTCTAAAGAATAAATAGCGTTGGATACCCTTCTGTTGCCAATAAGCCTCTTGGCCTTCTCCTGTACGTATTTTAGCAATTCCAAAATAGACTTTTGGACACCGGCCCATACATGAGAACTGTATTCCATTATTTGACGGAGTGAAGCATCTCTTATATCGTTTTAGAAAACCGAGACACTTGAAAGCTTTTTTAGAAACCTGAAAAGTGTGTTTATTCCATCGAACATCACACTGAATTTTCATGACAAGAACATCAAAAGCGTCCGATACCGTAATACCTAAGTATATCACAGATGCAGCATCAATTCTGAACATAGATCTATGCGTAAGTATGCATCATTGCGTCTTACGGGCATTAAAATCAACTCTGTTTACACGATCCCCTTCCAAGATTGTCGCGAGATCGTCATTGAGTCTATCATTCATGTTCCGCCTTTTGGAACTCACCTCTGCATTTTAGAACTCACCTCCGACTTGTTCTATGTTTTGCCAAAATAAAAGTGGTGCTGTCATATGCGAAAGAATATATAGAGTTGAAAACTTGACAAAGAAGGTTTGTAGCCAGGTGGCATCATCGGCTCGTTATTTTTCGAAAATGAGCAAGGAAACGCCGCCATCAGGAATTCTCTACACTACCAAACCGTGATAATCGATCTTTTGTGGTCACAATTGGCTAATATTGACATCAGTGACTTTTGACTTTAGTCCGATACTGCCACAAGCATCTGCTACTACATGAGAAGCTTCGCGATTTGTCGATGTCAGTTGTGATTTAACTCCGCTGGATTATTTTCTTTGGCCTTATTTGAAACACTGGGTTCATATCCACAACCCACAAACAACTTATACTCTGACAGTTGAAATTCGACACTGCATTGATGGGATAATTAAATCGTTAATGCAAAAAGTAATAAAAAATTTTGTGAACAGGGTTGATTAGGACATTTTCCTGGCATCATATGGCATTATTAACTTTCATTATTCATAAAGACATGCGTTGAGAAGTTGTAGCGAATATGGGCGCTTCTATAAAATTGTTTTTTAAAAAAGACATTAAAACTTACAGGGTGTTGTCCCCAAAGAACACATGACTTTAACGTTAAGTTTATTATTTTTTAAGCGCAATAGCTTAATATAGAAATTTTTAAATTAAAGGGTGGTCGACATATTGTGTAAATCACTCCTGATTGATTTATTCAAATAGCAGAGAGAAAGGAAAATTTCTTGATGTGGAAAGATCTTGAGGTTAAGAAGGACTTTAGTCCACATTTAACTCTTGTAATCGGACCTGCAATCTTTTAAGCACTAAATTGTTAAGGCAAAACTTTTAACAACTCTAATGGATATTCATTTCATGCTCATTAGAACTTGAAATATTTCATAAACTTTAATTAAAATTCATCGTAGGTTTAACAAAATTGTGAAAACCTCCTCAAAATTGTTAATAGTTGTTGTTGTTTAAAATTTTCATTTAATTCTAATAAAAATTCCTCAAGACTTCTTTGCAACTTGACTTCGAATGACAATAATTTTTATACCTAAAACGTACGTTATCTAGCACGTTAAAAAAAAACAACAGCTTTATATTTTAATAATCATACGCTCTAGAGTACATTTTCTAAAAAAAAATTTAAAAAATCCTTGGGATTAAATTAAAGGATTCCTTCTAAAGTTGTTTTTTTATGTTACAAAAAAAGGTTAAAAATTAAATAAAGCTGGGATTAAGCCTGCATTGTTGTTGTATTTGTTATTTTGTTTTAGGGAATCAAAACACATGTTATTTATTTTAGCTTTAATTTTTGTTTCCTTATGTAAGTTTCGTTGTTGAGTAACACCCCCCCCCCCCCCCCCATGGCAATTCACATAAAGCTTAAAACTTGCAAACAAACTTTTAAATGCTCTTTTCCTTCGTTGCACATTTTAAGCTTAAAAATAAATAAAAGTTTTTAAAACTTGTTGTTTTTTTTTAACCTAAAAATGTTTTGTATATTTTATAAGCAACGAAATTTTTGTTTAAATTGCAAAAGTTTTTTATAAAAGTTTTGTAGGAGCACCACTACTTTGACATAATTGGCAGCATTTTTCCATTTTTTCATATGTTTTGGTAAATAACAAGTATTGGCAGGACCATTTTAAGTGATGTTAAGTCATCTTTTTTTTTCTATTTTTATTTATGTGACAATTTCATTAGCCAGATTGTAAATAAAACAACTGCAGCAATAAAAAGATCTATAAAAGTGTAGAGAGAATGATATTTCATGTTTCCTAATCAAGCAATAAAAAACCAAACATATCCTTAAACCACAAGAAACCACTTGCTCACCACAACCCAACATTTTATTTGTTCTCTTTTCTTATAGTCTTAATAATAAATGCGAAAATACGAGTATCGTTCATAAAACTGATTTTATGTGTGGCCGTATAACTTAAGCATTTGGTTGTCTTTAAAGCTTTTCATAGACGCTAGAGACAAGCGACAAAAGACATCAACATAAACCTTTTTTTTTTTTTCTTTAATGTCATTTAATCTTTAACAGTCTTATGCTTTTGATAATTATAACTTAAATGTTAAAGTCTTGGGTATTGTACTCATTTTACAAAATTGCCTCCCCATCTCTTAAGGTTTTATTATAACCTCTTATAGTTTTATGGTCTTATGGTTTGTTAAGATGCACATTTTTGTTTACAAGTAAAAACAGTAAGTAATGAAATTTTAAATTTTGTTTCAGTTATAACTATAACTTTGTTGTCAGCAGAATTTTGTTATAGAAATGATAGCATAAAGTATAAACTATAGAAAGGCAAATATAATTTATGTATTTTTAAGACCAACATTATTGAGTTAAGTTTTTGGCAAAATATTAAATGTGATTCCTATTTTTACAGCAAACTTTAAATTATTCTGAAGCAAAAAAGATTACAAAAACAACAAAAATTATATAATTTTTGCCAAAAACAAAATAGTTATAAATTTTCTTATTATCTGATACAATTTTAAAAATTAAATACAAAAATTTTTTTTAATAAATTTGTTTTATTAAAAATTCGATTTTCATAAAAGAAAATATTTTTTTAAAGAAATGTTTTCCTTTTTTAATTTCAGTATTCTTAATAAAATTTCTATTAATTTTGTATCAGAACTTTTTAAACATTTTTTAAATTATACGAAATTAAAAAAACTCATATTTAAATTAATATTTTTTTATTAAAAATTCTCTAAAAAATGCGACTTTCATAAAAGAAAATATTTTTTTAAAGAAAAAATTTTTTTTAATTTCAGTATTTTTAAAAAAATTTCTATTATTTTTGTATCAGAAGTTTTTAAACATTTTCTTAATTATGCGAAATTAAAAATAATCATATTTAAATCAATACTTGTTTTATTAAAAATTCTCTAAAAAAAAATGCGATTTTTATAAAAGAAAGTATTTTTTTAAAGAAATGTTTTCCTTTTTTAATTTCAGTATTCTTAATAAAATTTCTATTATTTTTGTATTAGAAGTTTTTAAACATTTTCTTAATTATACGAAATTAAAAATAATCATACGCCTTAGTAAAATATTTAAATCAATATTTTGCCAAGGCGTATGATTATTGTTTAAAAAAACTTAAAAGAATTTTTTTATATATAGGGTGTTTTTATATAGGTATAACACTTTAGAATGGTATAAAACAAAGATTCAAATTCAATTTACTGAAAAGATAATCTTGTGGTATTATAATTTTAATGTGACTTGTGGTATAAAACCGTATAATTTTTTTAGTCACAACCATGCTACATTCTTTAGGAAAGGGAAGAGGTGAGATAAGGCAGGTGGTGAAAGTATAACAACAGTTTCATAGCCTTGAAGCTCTTATTTTTTAAGTTAAAACAACTACCTTTAGATTGATAGGCTAAGTACACTACCTACTTAGCCGACCGGGGCAGCTTTCGTTTCTTGAAGGCCCATGTTATTGACCGATATGTTTCCTATTTTCCTATTTTTTATGCAGTCGTTAATGAATAACTTTCAGGAATAATTTTAAGATGTGATTTATCAGAGATATTAATTTATAGTCCTGACATTTTTTCCCATGACTTTTCTTTTGTATCTTTATAAAAGCGGTCTTAAACCAATCATCTGGTTAAATTCCAGTATCATATTTTGTATTAAAAAATTTTTCAAAAACACATAAATTATCATCATTCAGTAGTTTTATGATTTCTGATGGTATCTCATCGCACTCAGGAGCTTTGTTGTTTATTTTTTTGAATTTTATACAGCTCTATTTATTTCTTCCTTTATAAAGGTTGGCCCGGTAAGTGGTTGGTTATTTGTAATAGGCACATCCAAATTTATTGTTTTATGTGGCCTATAAAACTCTTGATTTAAGCTGTTAAAAACTTCATGAATATTTTTTTATAAAGGGTGTTTTTGTATAGGTATTGAAGTTAAAAATGGAATAAACTATAGATGAGTTTTAAATTAATATGATTTTACTTTAATCGAAAGAAAATCATAATTGAAATATGACTTTTGGCATATGACTCCCACAGTTGGCTCTGACGTAGTCTGATCTAGCCTTAAGTCGGTAATACCCCTGCAAATGTTTTCCTCCAAGTGGAATGGTGACTTCACATGTCCCCACAGAAAATTGTCTAGCGGCATTCGCACGATTTTGGAGGCTAATTTATGGGTCAGAAACGTAAAACTATTCAGTTATCAAATATTTTCTTCGATAAATCAATTCTGTTTCGAGCTGTGTGGTATTTTGCGCCATCTTATGTAAATCACAGCTCCTGCACATCATGGTTTTTTAATTGAGAAACAAAAAAGTCGTAACCTCCTCCACGTTTTTTTACCCGTTATCTTTTCGTAAGATTTTTAGCGTGGTGAAGGATTCGACAAATTTTCCGCCATGGATGCATCGTTATATTTTTACAATGAATGACCCTAGAAAAGGGACGAAGAGAACACTGAAGACGGCACACGACCGAAACCGGTTTGTATACGAGGGTTGTTTGACGAGGGTCGACGGAAAACCGCACCCAAATAAAAGGACATTAATAACCGCTGCCATGATTTTTTTGAAATCAATTCTGTTTCGAGCTGTGTGGTATTTTGCGCCATCTTATGTAAATCACAGCTCCTGCACATCATGGTTTTTTAATTGAGAAACAAAAAAGTCGTAACCTCCTCCACGTTTTTTTACCCGTTATCTTTTCGTAAGATTTTTAGCGTGGTGAAGGATTCGACAAATTTTCCGCCATGGATGCATCGTTATATTTTTACAATGAATGACCCTAGAAAAGGGACGAAGAGAACACTGAAGACGGCACACGACCGAAACCGGTTTGTATACGAGGGTTGTTTGACGAGGGTCGACGGAAAACCGCACCCAAATAAAAGGACATTAATAACCGCTGCCATGAATTTTTTTGATGAAATGGATGCAAAAATTCTTTTAAATTTTTGAACAAGTGTAGCATCCTGCAGACTTGTTATCGCATTATCAATCCACCATCTACACGACAACAACGAGTTGTACTTTTATGTGTTGTATATTTTTAAAATAAATGGCCTTAATCACTAGCATGGCTGCAGGGACACCGAAATACTGCTATCATTAGCTAAATTGACAGGATTTATATGTCATGTGCCTTGACGGAATCTCACCGTCATTACATGTGCCATTGGGGGTGAAAGCTCCTAAAGGCTAGCAGGGAGTTAACTGGACAATTCCACGTTATACCCACGGGAATCAATTAGCTCTAAAGTTCAGCTTTTTGGCTTTTAGCCTTTTAGCTGTTCTATGACTGATTATTGAGGTTGGCTTTTTTGGGAGCATCGTGTTGGTTGTGATTTCACGGCCCTAGCTTGAGTTGTGTGGGTCAAATCCTTCACTATGAGCGCAATGAATGATCCAGGTCTAGTGAACATGCTAGCGGTTGTGTTCTGAAACATTATTAAGCTTGCAAGTGTTCTGGACCAGGAATTGGATAGTCTCCAACTCTTCAGCAAGGAGTGGGGGTTGGTGGCCCTACTTCGAAACTTCCGTAACTGCAATTAGGAATAACCTGTTGCTAGAAATTAGTCATCGGCTTCCTAGGGCGTTGGTGTACGCATCATATTACCCAATTGGTTCGATCCAGTGTCGGGCTATGGCATTCACGGCTAAGTAGCGACATACCTCATGAGTTCCCCCCGGGGGCACATTATAGTCTTTTTGGAACCTACTATTCCATTTAGATTTGTGTCTTGCGGGGTAAAAGGGAGCCCAGGCCCCTCAAAGGCTAATAGGAGTCACCTGGACAATCCACATATTTCCACGGGAAATCAGTTGCCCCAGAGTACACTATTTGTTCCCTTTAGACAATGATGTGCTCTAACTGGTTATTGAGGTTGGTCCCTATATGGGAGTATCGTGGTGGTTGTGGTTTCGGACCCTCGTGAGAGTTTGTGGGTCGGACCATTCAAATTAACACAATGAATGGTTCAGGTCCAGTGAGTATGAATGCTGGCGTGTTCTTGATAAATAAGAGCTTCATGCGTTCTGGACCAGGAGTTGGAAAGTCTCCAACTCCTCAGCAAGGAGTGAGGGCACGGCCTACTCCGGACTTTCTAAATTGCTACTAGGAGTGACTAGAGGATATACGTATCCGAAGGCCTTCTAGGGCGTAGTTGGTGTCCAATCAACTAAGTGGTTTGACCACCATCTGATTATGACTATATAGTCGGTGCAGATGTAAATCAAATCACGCATACCTCATGAGTCCCTCCCCCGGGGCGCACATTTATCGGTCTTTATGAAATACTTGATCATCTAGACCTGTGCGTAGTTCTGGAACAGGAACTGGATAATCTCCAACTCTTCAGCAAGGAGTGAAGGCTGCGGCCTACTCCGGGCTTTTGAAGTTGCAACTAGGAGTGACCGGAGGATATGAGTATCCGAAGGCCTTCTATCCATAGTGGTAATGATCCACCATCTGATTAAGGTCCACGGCCAGGTGCAGTTGAAAATCTTATTACGTCATATCTCAAAGGCCTCTCCTCCGCGGGAGCACATTTATCGGTCGTTACAGAATACTTGACTATTGCTGCTTGGGGTATAAGGGAGCCCAGTTCCCTGAAGGCAAGCAGGTAGTCAACCGGAAGCTCCACGGGAATCAGTAAGTCTCAGAGTTCCGTTTTTGGATTTTTAGACATTTAACTGTTCTCTGTCTGATTACTGAGGTTGGCCCTTCGGGAGTATCGTGGTGGTTGTGGTTTTGCGGCCCTCGCATGAATTTGATTATGGGAGCCAGGAATCTCGCCTTTAATAACACCAACGGGTGAATGATCCGGATACAGTGAGCATTGCTAGTCTTATGTTCTGGACCAGGAGTTGGATAGTTTCCAGCTCTTCAGCAAGGAGTAATTGTTTGCAACCCTGCTTTGGAACCGCTGAAATTGCAACTAGAAAAGACCTCTTGCTAGAATTAGTTCTTGGCTTCTTAGGGCGTGAATGATGTTGCTTTTCATTCCCAGTGGTTTGACCTCCGTCTGATTAATTCTCACAGCCAGGTGCAGTTGTAAATCTTATCACGAAATACCTCCTCAGGCTGATCGGATTGAAACAAGTTCAGGATCAGACTATGAACCTATTGTGGCGAACGCCTTCTGTAGAAGCCATTGTAATGAATGCAGGAAGAAAAGAATCTTCCACCTTGTATGTTCCCCTCTTTTTCTACAAAGGGCTTGTGCGCTCATGTACTTTCTATTATGAAAATGTTAGGGCAGCATCACATTTATCACTAGATCGTCGTTGGCCCAGTTTGCACAATTTGGAGGCATTATTGAGGCATCAGTCTATGCCGGTTGAAATACAAAAGCAAACCTAACTTAAATTACCTGAAAAAATAATAACCAGTGTTGCCAACTTAAAGTTATATACCTCTATAAAAAATATCGTTTACACAAAAATCACATGTATTTAGTTGTTGCTTAAATGAGCATAGACAATTAAAATTATTTCTAAACACTGTAACTGTTCTCTTAAATAATTAATGTATTTTAATTGATCCAATTAATTTTTAATAGCGGAAATTTATTGAATAACTTAAAGGATATTTTTCAAATAAATATTTTATTGGCATAAAAAATTATTTTAAATAGAAAACATGTTGAATAAAAGTGATAAAACCACCCGTCACTCCAACTCTCTTATAAGTTTAATTTTACTCTCAAAATGGTTAGATTTTATAATTATTTAGTTAAGCTTTCGTAGTGGCAAAGACTTTCTTATGTAATTTTAATTTTTAAAATTTAAATTATAAAAATTATATTTTTTTAAATAAAAAAAGTTTCAAAATAAAAATACAAACTTCCTTTAAATATTTCAAGTATTTGATTTTTTTATTTGATTTCACTTTAAACGCAACTTTTGGCAAAAATTTTAGCACCACCGAAAATGGCAGCCTTAAACACAACCACATATATCCTTCAAATTGTAACCATAACTTTCAAGTAGTAAAATAATACAACGTAGCATTGCCTTTCATTCACACCCATATTGAGCATGCTAAGCAGCAAAAATAGTTACGGAAAAATAATAAAGTCTGTTACAAAGAAAGACAAAAGCACAGCAATATCAACACTTTATCAAACCATCGTATAGTGAAATACAAAAATAAAAAGAAAAACAACAAGTTAAAGGAAGAGAAGTTTCAAGAAGAAAATACAATTTAATTTAAACAACTAAACATTCTGAAACAATGTAATTTTATAACAGCTCTTCGTATAGAAAAAAAAATACAACTAAGCAAATGTATGATAATAAAAAAAAACAACAGCAACAACAGCAAAAAAAGAATATTTCTTAAAGGCTAAAAGCTACAAGAATTTTATAACAAAATACAAAGTATAAACTGAAATAATAAAACAACATCATCGCTCTTGCTAATTTTTTATTTACGTTAACTTTTCAATGAAGGAGTTTAAGTTCACACATCTCACCCATTAACTAAAAAGTAAATTCTTTCTCTTCAGGTATACATATGCATGCTTATATACGAGTATGCTTGTTAAATAACACTTATATACCTCCACAGTATATGTGATGACAATATAATACAGGTGGTTTTCTTATGCATGCAGTTTGACATTTAATGACAGCTAGATAAAGCCAGCTGTGGTTAACAACAGCACACAGCATTTGTTTTAACATTGAAATATTTAACCAAATAAATATTATAAAAATTCATTTTGTCAAACGGTTTGTCTCTTATTTTTCTTATTGCAAAAATTCAAAGCATACTTTTGTGGGCTTAACAAACATACCCAAAATGGTTTAAACCATTTAGACACTTACAAAATATGGCTTAAATTAAGATGTGTATTGAGATTTGTTTATGTCACACAAAATAAATTTAAAAGAAAACAAATAATCAAAATAACAAAAATAAAGGATATATGACAGAGTCAGGCAAAAGATATATATTAAGCAAAATTAATACACCAAGTCAAAGAATATAAAATTCTACGACTTTTTAACCAGAAATTTAAGCAACAGAACGATTATATTTAAGGATATAGAGAAGGATTTAGAAATTTACGTTTTAAAAACATCATTAAGAAATCTATAATGAATTTTAATTTAAATTTGTTTGTGTTAATAATAAATTTTGAAGAAATAAAGGACTCTCAATGAATGCTAGTAATAAAAAAAATAAAAAAGGATATATGATAGTGCAAGACTACAGAAATATATTTAAGAAAAATAAATACAAAAACCAAAGAATATAAAAATTTTTGAGGTTTAACAGAATATTTACAAAAATGAACTAGTACTTTGAAGGATATATAAAGAAAACTATATTTTAAAAATATCATTATGGAATCATTAAAGGCTTCGAAATTATAATTATTTTTATCTATATATATAAAAGAAAGTGATGTTAGTTACTACGCACACTTGGCAGATGCAATGACATATGTGACTGGAGTTTTAGTAACATAAATATTGGAATTTTCTTCAGCTTTTATCAGCTTTCCTTATTTATTTAAATAAAATTTGATTTAATACAATATTTTGAAGAAAATTTTGGAAAATTTCCCAAAAAAAACAAATTATGAAGAAAATTCATTTTCACATACATTTTTTTACAACGCTATCTTAACTCAAGAACCCATAAAAAAACATGATTGTAAATGCTATATTGCCAGTAGATGGCGTTGTATGCACACTTGGCAGATGCAATGACTTATGTTAGTAGTCAAAAAAGTCATGAAAAATGTGATTGAAGCAAAAATTTTAAAAGAAAAATATAAGGGCGATGTGTTGAAACCACGCATTCCTATGATTCCTCCAGATTGGCCGTTTGATTTTAAATGGCTTCAGTTCCCCATACCTGTTGCTTTTCAATGATCCCTGTTTTTTGCACTTTCAGTTATATGTATCACGTTCACGTGCTTTGTTTTTCAATATCGCGAACCAAAATCGATCAAAAAATGTCGAAGAAATGACTAGCAAAGCAGTCACGGGCACGCTAGTTACTTCTAAATTTTGGAGAGCTGAAGGTTTCTAAACAAAAGAAGTTACACTAGAGCCCAGCTTAAAAAAATATTTTTGGAAAAAAAAGAAAAACGCTACAAATTATTTAGCCAAAAAACTATATGAAGGACATGTTTAAGTCCTCAGTTGTTGTGTGGCTGTGAATAGATTTATATATTAATACAAAAGGAGACTTATGTACAGCATTTTAATTCACTTTTAAAAGGATTTTTGAAAGGTTTTCTAGGTAATTAAAAATTTTATGAGTTTTTTTTTACATATTTTGAAAGTTGGAAAAATTAAATTTGGAAAAAAGGACATACAGCAGATTTTTAAATTTAAAAAAAATTAATAAAATCTTTATACATAAACAGTTTTTACAGGCATTTACTTGTGGTAAAAGGTAAATTTTGAAGAAAAATAATTTTTGAAAAAAAGGATATATGAAAATTTTTTAAAATAGAATTTCTAACTTAAAGTTTTTCATATTTTCTGTAATAAGATATTATTTTACGTATTGTAAGATGCAAAAATTTAATACATTTCACCTAATCACCAAAAAAATTTACAAAAAGGACTTGCGATATAATATTTTTTTTCAGATTGTTTCTTTTTTATCTTACCATAGATTTTTTTGTATATTTTAAGGATCTCTTTGGTAAATCAATGACACACTTACACTGCATACTTCAACATTCTCATTGTCATACCAAAGAGCTGTTCGACTCATGAAACCTATTTGAGTTTAGTTTTTTTTTTGTTATTTTATGATTTCTATATTCTATAACATACTTTAACGCAATATCGTCTCATAATTGTTAAGACAGACATATTTTGGTCCATCATAAAAGAAAAGAACAAAATAAAAGGCTGCTCAAAACAAAACCAAAAAAAAAAAACCTTTTAAGACAGAGTGTGTGAATGATATTGACTAAGTGTTTCATATATGAATGTTTTTTATTGTTAACCATTGTTATGAGTATAATGAAGAAAAGAAAACCTATTTTTTTTTGTTTCCATAAAAGATTTTTTTAGCTGTTGCAAGCAAGATGATGATTATTTTTTTTTTTTTTGTGCAAACTACTTAAGGGTCCAAAAAAAAATGTATATAAAAAAAGGATCCAAATGGACAACAGTAATTTCTTGAAAGTTAAATGGACATACATGAAAGATTGTCCTTGAACCATTTATTTTCTTAGATTTTAATAAAGTAAAAGACAACAGGACACAAAAAAAATATTTAAGGGTCTTAGATGGAGGATTAAAGCTTATTTAAACAAACAAAAAATACAATAACAAGTTCTCTCAATATATATTCAATCATTTTATTAAAGTTAATCCAAATAAACAACATTAAATTCATTTCAGGCTACCGAAGGCAAAAACAACGTTCCACAGTCATGAACCTCCTTCTCGTATCAAGTCAAGTTAACAATTTCTTTTAAGAGTCATGATTAATTTATTTTCAAACACAAACGAGCATCACAATATTTTTTCACACATCGCAAAACCTCCCCCGCCCAAACGCCTCTAAATAAAAATTCAACTTTTCTTCCTTTTTATTCCTTTTTTTAGATTTAAAGCCACATTCAATTTTTCCCATATGTATGGGCGAATAGGTAGATATAAAGAATGTGGAGGCAAGTTTTGTGATGGACTGATTAAATGTGCTATTTCTTTTTTTTTTAAGTGATTGTATGTGGTATTATTATTTCAGTGAATAAAATATAACGCTGATTTTATTTTTTGACATTCTTCTCAAAAAAGAAATATAAAATAAAGATGCCCATATTTTATTAAAGAAGGCTGTTTAATCCTAAAATATTTTTTCGAAATAAATTACAAATTATTAAAGTTAAATTACAACCGTAAACGAAGGACATTGCTTAAAAATTGTTTAGATAATTCGCGATTCAAACGTCGAAAAACAAAACTAACTTAACAAAGTATTTTAAAAATTCTGACAGGATTTATGACAGGATAAAAGGTAAAAATATTGTAAAAGGCTTTCCATAGATATTTGAATAAAAATACAAGCAAAACTTTAATATTAAAATATTTTTATATATGACTTGTAAAAAGGATATTAGATGCAATAAACCATTCTTACTTAAAATATAAAAAAACTTAAGTTTTTCCTAAAACTAATAATTATCACAAAATTTGTAAAAAAAAAAAAATTATGAAAAATTAAAAAAAGGATATATGGAAGGACTTACGACAACCTTCGAAATATGTATATATTGTATATTCAATTACATAATCTGTATACGACTGTATAAATTTTTAAAACCCCAAAATTATAAAATTGACCTTCAAAGGATATATTGCACGATATAGTTATGTTTTAAAAATCTTTCTGATTTGCAAAATTCTTTATGAGCACAGAACATGTATATAAATTTTAAACTACTATTGCTCAGAAACACTATATTTAGAAAAAAGGATATATGGCAGGACATACAATATCCTTCGAAATATTTTTTCTACGCTTAGCTATAAAATCTATAAAGCTTTTAACAAATTTTTAAAGCCCCAAAATTATAAAATGAACCTTCAAAGGATATATTATACGATATAGCTATGTTTTAAAAATCTTTCTTGTTCGCAAGGATTTTTATGGGCAAAGAAAATGGAGATTAAATTTTAAACTACTATTGCTGTAAATAAAGCATTTCTATTTAAAAAAAGGACATATTGCATGACATATAATAACCTTCGATATATACTTTGTGCACTTAGTTGTATAATCTACAAAGAACTTCAAGAATATTTAAAACCCCAAAACAACATACCTTTAAAGGATAATTTTCAGGACCTTAACTGCAAGCAATATTTATGAACATAGAAAATTTATTTAAAATCCACTATTAAAATTTTGGCTCTATTTAAGTTACATTCCGTTAAATTCGTCCTTCTGATACCACTATTAAGAATTTGGTCGCTAAATTTGAGTCGGCACGCTCGGTACAATATGTGTGAATACCAACGCATGTTCGATCGGGTCGTTCAACCGAAAACATCTCAGCTGTGAGCCATAGTGTTAAAGCAGATCCAAATTTGTCAATTCCTTGATGTTCTCAATAATTGGGGTTATCCTAAACCACCACACTTTGAAGTCTTACAAAGTTTGACTGGTATAGGTAGTGAAGCTAACCGAACATTCACATCGCCGTAGATTCGCTCAATCCATTCAGAAACGAACGAACGAAGCTAAATAGCTGGATTTGGGCTTCTGAAAATCCTAGAACGATTACTAAGAAGCCTGCTCAATGTGTTACTCTTGGGTGCGCTATATGGTCTGGAGGCGAGATTGGATTGCTTTTTTTTTAAGATGAGGCTGGAAATGCGGTAACAGCCAATGGAATACGCTCTCGCGAGATGACATGATAAGATTTACATCCGCATCTGGCCGTTAGCCTTAATCAGATGGTGGATCATTAGCAGTGAAGATGATATGTAGCGTCTTCCTCGCTCTAGAAGGCATTCGGATACGTATATCCTTGAAGAGTTGAAGACTATCCAACTCCTGAAGCTTATTAAAATTTAAGAACACAAGGGCATTCATACTCAATGGACCTGGACCATTCATTGTGTTCTTTGTGAATTATCCGACCCACAAACGAGAGCCTCGAAACACACAACCACCACGATACGCCCGAAGGGCCTACCTCAAAAACCAGTCAGAGACCAGCTAAATACATAAAAAGACAAATAGCGGAACTCTGGGGCTTTACTGATTTCCGTGGAAATATAGTGGATTGTCCAGTTGGCTCCTACTAGCCTTGAAAGTGACTGGGCTCCCTTTTACCCCCGCAAGACACAAGTCTAGATGGTTGTGTGATTCATAAAGACTTATAATGAGCACCCGAGGAGGACGCCATCGCGAGACTCTAATAACTCAATTCTGGCCTATTATTGATGACGTGGATATTACAGACATGCGGTTTCAACAGGACGGTGCCACATATCACACAGCCAATGAAACGATCAATTTATTGCACCCCAAATTTCCCGACCACATAAATTCACGACAATCAGCAGTTAAGTGGCCAGCCAGATCGTGTGATGTAACACCACTGGATTATTTTTTGTGGGGCTATGTTAAGGACAGAGTCTACACGAAGCCAATCGCATCGATTTCAGCCTAAAATGTTGAAATCCGTGATGTGATTAATGAAGTAAGAACGCCATTTTTCCAAAAAGTGATTACAAACTTTGATAAAAGAATCATCATCTGTCAGCGTGGTCGTAGTGGATATTTGCCAAAAATTACTTTTCATTCATAATTACCGAACTTTTCTCTTCATAACACAATAAAAATGTTAATCGTCATTTTTTTAGAAAACAAACTTCTTGTTGAAAAACCCTTTATTTCAGAGACTGT
Organism: Trichopoda pennipes; assembly: GCA_030448955.1. Taxonomy (NCBI): domain Eukaryota; kingdom Metazoa; phylum Arthropoda; class Insecta; order Diptera; family Tachinidae; genus Trichopoda; species Trichopoda pennipes. The sequence continues at coordinate 580,980 of JASKUP010000056.1, read as the reverse complement.
ATATGTTTTAAGAATTCAAAGAATTCAAAATTTGCAAGCTATTTTTATGATAATAGAACGTGTATAGTAAATTTAAAGTTATTTTGCTAAAAACTTTCATATTCAGAAAAAAGGATATATAGCAGGATCTGCAACATTCCTCAAAATATACTTTGTAGGCTTTATTATATAATCTATAAGGAGGCTATAAAAACTTTTATAACCCCCAAAAAAATAAAATGGATCTTCAAAGAGACTAATCCAGAACATAAATATTTTTTAAGGAACTATATGATTTTCAAGGTTTTTTTTTAGGTTTTTTTATAGGAAAAAGGATATTAACCAGGACATTCAAAAAACCTAAAATATTGAAAAGTATTGCTAATAAAAAGTTACATTTTATAATTTACAAATATAAAAATATGTATTTGATGAAATTATTAAAGCTTTATTTTTTATTTTTATTTAAAAAATTAAAATATTTTTTCTTAATTATTAAATTTAAAATTTTCTATATTTAAGTTTTAATTTAATGGCAAACCCTGTATTTCATCAATCTTTTTTAACCCTAAAAGTTTGATATTTATTTTTGCATCAAACATTGTTGTTGTTGTTATTATAAGTACGTGCCATTTGCCATATAACAATACTTTGTTACAAAAAAAGTACTTACATAGTGTCCTTGTTCATAAGGTTGTATTGTTCAATATATAATTGAGCGAGTGCATAAGAAGTTTTTTTGTTTTGAACAACTGAAACATCAGAGGTGCAATATTTTTTTTTTCCTTTTGACTCTTTTAGTCTTTTTTCTTTCTCTATGTAAAGTTGTACAACGAAACAAAAAGTACCATAATTGGCTCCCGTTAAATAGTGAATGAATAAAACATAATTTTTATTGTTGTCATAATGATTACTACTACTATTAAAAAAAACTCATTAAAAAACTATGAATGTATGAAGGAATAATGTTTCCTTGTTGCTGGAACCGTAATTAAGCTGGAAAATAATGGAGCCTCAAAACTAACACCTCCGCCATTTTTATAAAATTTTTTGAAGACAGGACACAGCAGAAATAAGTGCAAATAAAAATTTAATTTGGGATACATAAGTAACGACTTTATCATTTGGCAACAGCAGATTACAAAAAAGTACTTTTTCTGTTAGTCTATTGCAGAGCGTGCACGATCCTGCTCGTTAAGCACACAAAAAAACTTAAGCGATATTATCACACATACACAAAGTAATGCCTAGTGAAAGCAAAGAGATAATTATAGGGAATCAAAGTACTGTCCTTTGACTATACAAAAAGTGTATTGTGCCGTACGGTACTCTAAGCAAGTTTAACCTGTAGAAGTGTAAGATATCGTACTGTACTCAACCGAAGTTTACTTTACGGTACTGCAATGCCATCCAGTAAAGAACAGAAGTGTCCTGAGCCGTTCTGTACTGTATAGAAACGTTCTAAACAGTACTTTACTATATAGAAGTATACTGGACCGTCCTCTATGCTACAGAAGTGTACTATTCTATACAAAAGTTTACTCATCAGCACTGCACTGTGCAGAAGTGTTTTATACCGTACTGTAATGTACAAAAGTGTACTGTTACATAATGAACTGTAGAGAAGTGTACTTTAATGTAATGAAGTGTACCATACTGTCCTGTATAGAGAGAGAAAGAGAACTGTACTGTGACATAGTGCATTGTATAAAAGTGTACTGCACCGTACTATACTGTGGCGGAAGTATACTGCATAGAAAATAAGTTAACTATACTGTACAGTACTGTAGAGAACTGTACTCTAATGTAGTGTACTGTAGAGAAATGTAGTGTAAGGTATTATAATGTGTAGAAGTGTAGTGTTCCGTACTGTACAATGGCGGAAGTATACGCTACAGAAGTTTACTGTAGCATACTCTAAGTTCACTGTATCGTACTGCGCAAAATTGTACTGTACAGGAGTGTACTGTACGGTTCTGTACTGTAAAGAGGTTTATTATACCGTGTTATACTGCCCAGAAGTGTACCGTACTATACTGTACTGTACAAAAGTGTACTGTACCGTTCTATACAGATGTGCGCTATACTACACTACACTGTGGCGAAAGTATTCGGGACAGAAGTTTACTATACCGCACTCTACTGAACAGAAGTGTACTGCACAAAAATGTACTCTATAGGAGTGTACGGTATCGTGCTTTACTGTAAAGGGATGTACCGTACGCTCCTACACTGCACAGGGGTCTACCATAACGCGATGTACTGTACAAAAGTGTACTGTACTATACCGTACTGTACAGAAGATTACTGTACCGCACTGTACTTTACTGAAGTATATTGTGATACACTGTTCTAAACAGAAGTATATTGCCGTAATGTACCGTACGGTACCATAATACACCGTACGGTACCATGATATACGGTACGGTACCATAATATACCGTACCGTACTGTATTGTACCTTACCGTACTGTACTACACAGTTCTGTGATGGAAGTACTGTACTTTACCGTACAGTACCGCACAGAACAGTACTGTACTACTCTCAAAAAAAATATGGTACTGTAGTGAACCGTGCAGTACTGTACCGTATAGTACCGCCACATACTCTACCGTTGTTTGGGGTTCAGAAAATCAAACCTGATTTTAACTTCAAATCAACACTTGATTGATTAGCTTAATTCTAAGAAGTGTGTGCCTTGTACAAGGTATCCGCCGGGAAGATATACTACTTTGCTTGTTTATAATTTTTGATTCAATGAAAGAGAATGGATCTTATATTGACAAATGTTTCATTTAATGTCAGCCATTAAGTACGGAATACAATATCGGATAAATATCTGTCCACGATGTACTGCCAGATCGGATGAAAAAATGATCTTGCAGTACGCTGTGGTTCATGCCTGAGTCTATCACCTACACACCCTCTTTCTTGGAAATCATTCACTACACGAAAAATAGTTCGTTTTGTTGTCACGTTGTTTCTCCCAAAATTTTCAATTAACATTCTCATCGTCACAGTAATCGATGATTGATTTTAATAAAATGTTTTAACGATTAAAATACGTTGGTTTATCGAATATTTTTCCATAATAAATTTTAACTGTCAAGACTAATGTTTGCCCTATATAGCCGATGCCATATGAAAATCGATTTTTAAAAAATAAAATAAATAATGAAAATATTTTATTTAAAATTTGAACGATATAAATTTCCTTATAAATAATGAAATAAAGAGAATGTTTTAAGTAAAAATACGGGGAAATTATCAAGCAACAATATGAATTTTAAACAGGATACACATGGTTAGATAATAAAATTTCCCTTTTTTTTGTGTAATTGTATTTCGTTTGGAATATAATGATACTGTTTGATTTCACTATAAATTAAAATTTCCCTAAGTTTTACAAAAATCGAAGCTCTTTGTAGCCACAAAAGACACTTTCCACTTTCCTATCAGCTTTATTTAAAATACTGTTTTTGTATAAAATAATAATAAAAGGAAATTTTTTACAGTGTGTTTTCTTTCATTTAGTTTTTGGATAAAATAATTGTAATTATAAGAAACTTTTTTAAATTATTTTTACTTTTAAATTATTTTTAGTGCGGCTGTTTTTCAACAAAATAATTTTCTTTTTTAAAATTGATATGAAATTGAAAATAGTGCCGCAATATTTACAAGAGAAATTTCCCATATTTTGATTAACAATAGATGTTCTCTTATTTTATTTATTACTCTTTCTTTTCTCACTCTTGTACTTACTCTCTTTAGCTCCTGCTTCAAGTACAAACATTCTTTAATTTTAGTCCTTTTGGCATGTAAATGTTTGGCGTTAAACCAATAAATAAGAAAACTAAATTTCAATTGAAATAGACAAGGTCGTTTCAACACTCGTGTGCTTGACACTTGAATGCAATATTTTGGCTTAACAAAAGGAGCTCTTTTAAGAGACAATATCTTGATGTAAAGAGAATATTTGCTAAAAACAAAACTACGATAATACCTTAAACAAAACAGCGCCCTTATGCGTACCATGGTGTATTGTTAGTCTTGCAATGAACGTCGGACATGGTTCACTTTTACACGTTCTAAACGGATAAAGTAAATGCTAGACTTAACACACTTAAACGTATAAACAACAAAAAAAAAGAAACAACAATAACAATTAGTAAACCCCAAAAAAGATTAAGTCATTAATTTAGAGAGAATATTAACAATAAAATAATTTTAAACACCAAATACCGACTAAAATTAAAACAACTTTATGAAAATTAATAATCCCCGAAAAAAGGATATATGAAAGAATCCTTATAGTGTATGAAAATGAGCAAACTTCAGCCAGTTTAAAAAAATGCCATATAAAAACGCAATTAAATTGAATTTAAATTCAATTGAAATACAATTTTAAAAAAATTACAAAAAGGATAATAAAAGTAATATAAATAAAACTTGTGTATTTATCGTGCAATATTAATCAAACACTTTATGTAGTCCTGATTAAATATGAAATTTTAATGATAGCATTCTAAAAAGTGATACAAAGCTATTCAACGCCTGAAATATTACAAAAAAAGGTGAAAACTATAAAAAAGGATATACCAGCAATATAAAAAGTAGTGGCAATAAAACCAACTAGTTAACGGAATTTGAAAGGCTACATTGTTTACCATCCTTTCCGTAATAAAAATTTAAGCACTTTAAATGAAACATTAAAAATTTAATAAAAGTAACTTTGAAAAAAAATGTTTAAATAAAATTCTAGTGGAAAACCTTAACTAAAACGTAAAGGCATTTAGAATATAATAAAAATCCTATAAAATATAAATTTTTAAAAATTTATTTAAAACAAGGATATATGGCCAGCAATGATAAGAAACCAAAAATGTAGAAAAATGTTGAAATCAGTGAAACAGCATAACAAAGCGCGTCCCTTAATAAAACTTAGAAAAATCTAATACATAAAATAAATTTAAGTTTTAGATATATTTAAAATATAAAATAAAAAAAAATTTAAAGCCCAAACATTTTTTTAACCAAAAAGTGAAAACAAACTTCTATGAAAACAGGGCAACAAATAAATAAAGAAGCGCGTCCCTTAATAAAACTTAGAAAAATCTAATATATAAAATAAATTTTAGTTTTAGATATTTTAAAAATAAAAATCCAAAATAAATAAATAAAAAAGCCAAAAAAATTTCCTTTACAAAAAAGTGAAAACAAACTTCTATGAAAAAAGGCAATATATATAAAAAAATGCGTGTATCAGTATAACCCTAAAAGAACTTTAGCAGTATAGTTACGTTGTTTATAAATATTTTATTTAGAAAAAAAAAACACAATAAAAGATTTTTTCACAAAGGATACTAAACACAAACTTAGTGGGGTGTTAAAAATTTTCGATTTAAGTAAGCCGCAGATTTAAAAAAACACAGGACTTTTCTGCTATTTAAATTTAAATTTTTTGTCGTTCTCTGCACAAAGGATACATGTAAGGACCTTAGTAAACTTTAACAGAATTTGAATCGTTTTTAATATTAATAATAACAACATCAAGCGACGTCCTGTAATCACATAAGCCCCACAAAATTTATATTAAATACAATAATATCTTTTTTTGTATGAAACTTCGATGTTCTTAATTAATTTTTGAAAAATAACACAAAACTATACACAAAGGATTTTTGGAAACTTTTCTGTGAAAGAACATTTACACAAAAATTAAAGTCCTTTAAGGATTTTTAATTACAAACATTTTTATTTTGAACCTTTACCACAGTTGATTAATTATGGTAAATTAATCTAATATATTTTACATAATAAATCAATAACCATTAACCTAATGAGACGATAATTACAAGTAGAGACTAAACTTACAAGAAATGTGTTTAATTTAAAATCATTTGCCAAGTAGAAACTTAAGAAAAATGTTGGAATCATATTACAAAATCTTAAAAAACACAAGTTCGAAAAAGGATATATATAAAGACACCACGAAACAAATGCGAAATTAATTATTAGTGGTTGCTTTTAAATTTGTTTAAAAGCTGCCTTCCTTTACGTTTAATCTACATTTAAAATAATTCCTGAATTTTAAATAAAACTTTATTGAAATCACTTCCTTTCACAAATAATAATTTGGCTGTATTAACATATATTAGCAGCATATCTATGAAATTATAAATAACAGTAAGTTAAAATAACACTTAAAACTTTTTTTTATTGGAAAAATACTTAACACAATAAATAATCTAATCATTTCCGGACAAAGGATACAAAATTTTATAATATAAAAAGTGTATTAATTTTAATCAGTAAAATAGCAAACTGAATTATGGTTGGATAAATTTGAATTGGGTTTGAAAAAATATCTTATTTAGTGTTTTTTTAGAAAAAGGATATTTGAAAGGATCAGTTTTAACCTTGTTATAATATTTTATTTTATTCATAATATTAAAAGGCTATTAATTTTAATGAGTAAAATATCAAACTGAGTTCTGGTTTTCTAAATTAAAATTGGGTTTGAAAAAATATCTTATCTAGTGTTGAAAAAAAAGGATACATGAGAGGATCAATTTTAACATTTTTTAAACTAAAAATTTGTCTTAAGTACCCAGACTGAATGAAATGTATTGTCCACTTAGCCTTAGTTAACCTTGGATTAACAAACATAATCTTGATTTTTCACAGGAAGGATATACAAAAGGATTCTCAGTAATATTTTAAAATACATGAGAACATTCAAATCAAGATCTACTTTCATATCATATTCCCGATGTGTGATAAACCTGGCAATTTTATAAATAAAATGTTTAAATAAAATATATATAAAATGTTTCCAAAAAGGAAATATCCCTTAATATTTAACTTTATAAATCTAACTTAAAGCCCAAAAAAAATTTAAACCTATTTTATTACGCACCGTTTAATCTTTCAAAAGCATATATTAGCAACTGCTTCCCAAAGAAAAAGGATATATGAAAGGACCTCTGTTAACTTATATTCCAGAAATATTTTTAGACGCGAGCTAAATAAAAATTATCCTAACTTTACAAATAATCAAAGTTATGTCGGCATAAATGAGTTTTATGATTACAAAGGACATTTTTTTCATCCATTCTATGAAGACTTGATAAGCTTTGTTAATAAAATAAATTAATATTTGCCATAAGTTTTTGATTTTAAAGTAATTAAAAAGGATTTATGGGAGAAAACTCTTGAAGTATTTCACACAGTTTGCTGTTCTCAAAAAACTTTTTTTTTTTAATTTTTCACTTAATCCTTGTTAACTTTCTTAAAGGTGAAAAAAAGCATTCAAACAGCGAATTGGATTTAAAATTGTGTGGTTTAATATTTTATTTAAAATTAAAATGAAATTTCTAAAACATTTAAGCTTATGAAATTTATATTTAAAAATACTTTAAAAAATATTTTTAGGCTAATAAAGGACAAATAGAAGAATCATAAAAACAAACAAAACAAATTTAAAAACAAATTTCATTTTGATTTTTTCCTGAAATAAGGAATATTTGATCCTGTACGTTTCTGCATAGATTTAAAAAAAATATTTTTTAGTGAATAAATACAGCTACAGCTGACCTTTGCAAATTTGTTTGAAAAATATTAGTTTTTTAGAAATTAAAAAAAGGATATATGCAAGGACTATGTTTAAGGGTAATTTTTTCTAAAAAATTTAAATAATCTTTTAGAAGGAGCATATTCTATGTCCCGCTAGTTGCTTATTTGTAAATATTTTCCGAATTTAATATTTTATATCCGACATTTTTTTTTAATTTTGAATATAAATATATATCCACATTTAATAGTTTAGTATATCAAATCTTTATTTATAGAGGAAAAAAATATAGCAAAACTAATTTTATATTTATGAAAGTATGTATGTATAAAAGAACCCGTTTTGCATTCACATTTTATTCAAACTTACTTACACATACTTTGTCTGCAAATATTAACCTTTAGTTTATTAATGTGATTTACATTGTTTTGATATTTTTTTTAAAAACCTGTTTTATGATATTTACTATATAACTTTATCTTGTCTTGTAGATGGTAGACAGGATTTCCAGGAGAACTTTTATATAAACGAATTTAAAAAAGGTTTCTTGCAATAACTAAATTTAATTAAAAATTAATGATAATGTACAGCAGAAAAAATAACAAATAAAAGAAAAAACTTCGTTAAAAATAACGCATTAAAATAAATAACAGATTTCATTAACTTTTTTATATAAAAAATTGTAATAAACCTTAAAAGCTTTTAGAACTGGGCTAAAAAATATATACTAAAATAAGAGTAAATGATGGTAAATCCTTTTCTCTCTAATGCCATCATAATGTAAAAAAATAATTTATTTTTAGTGTTTTGTGCATAAAATAGTAAACGTGTTTCTATATTTTTCAAACAGGATAATGGTGTTTTAATATTAAATACACGAAAGTGAAATAACCAATAGAACGTAAATTTGTATTGTGAAAACCAGCATTAAAAAGAATAAAAAAGTAAATATTGCAAAAATAACTCAAGAAAAAAATAATAAATTAAATTTATAATTATAAAAACCAAGTACAGCTTAAAAAGGAAAAAAATAAAAAAGATAGAGTTACCAAACAAAAACAAAATTGTTAGCAAAAAAAAAAGTTTTAAAAATTGAGAGTAAATAAAACTTAAAAAAGAAATGCAAATCTGCCCTGAGAAACGCTTCATAAAACATCATAAATGCAGTAGAGATTCTGCAGCGAATAACCTGATGGACAAACCAGTAATAACGACCAGGTAAGATTTAATTCAACATTTTATGCAAATCCAATGAAAAGAAAATAGTGTTAAAATGAAGAAACTAAATGAAAGTAAACGAAATTATGAAAAGTTTTACTTCCAAATGACGGTGTGGCATAAAAAACAGGATAAACTTAAGAAAAAAATTTTATGTATTATTCCGACAGCAAATAAATTTGAATACAAAAGAAGCGTTTACCCTAAAGGAAAGGTAGGTGGTTTTGCGAATGACCAAATAAAAGCTATTAATACAATTTGCTGCAAATATTTCTATGGGGCCTTGAAAAAATAAATCTTTTCTTCAAAACACACAATCTAATAATAGTTTTAGAAAGAAAACAAACATTGCAAAAAATTTTTAAAAAAGGATATTACTAAGGACATGGAATTTAATGGAAAGAATTTTTAAAAGTTTGCAAAATATTTTAAATAAACACTTTCTACATCCCCTTAACAATTTTTTTATATAAATTTCGCTATTTAATGATTTATGAAAAAAAAATTTTTGAAATAATTGTAAAAATAATGAAGAAAAACTAAAGATTAAACAACATTTTTTTTTTTTTAATTTTTAGACAGAAAGTAAATCTTTTCAAAAGACATAATCTAATAATAGTTTTAGAAAGAAAGATTATATTGCAAAAAATTTTTAAAAAAGGATATTACTAAGGACATGGAATTTAATGGAAAGATTTTTTAAAAGTTTGCAAAATATTTTAAATAAACACTTTTTACGTCCCCTTAACACTTTTTTCAATAAGAATTTTGCATTTTCAAGGATTTGTGAAAAAAAAAATTCAGAAATAATTGTAAAAATAATGAAGAAAAACTAAAGAATAAACAACATTTGTGTTTTTTTTAATTTTTAGACAGAAAATAAATCTTTTCAAAAGACACAATCTAATAATAGTTTTAGAAAGAAAGATTATATTGCAAAAAATTTTTAAAAAAGGATATTACTAAGGACATGGAATTTAATGGAAAGGTTTTATAAAAGTTTGCAAAATATTTTAAATAAACACTTTTTACGTCCCCTTAACACTTTTTATATGAATTTCGCTTTTTTAAGGATTTGTGAAAAAAAAATTCAAAAATAATTGTAAAAATAATGAAGAAAAACTAAAGAAAAAACAACATTTTTTCATTTTAATTTTTAGTTAGAAAGTAAATCTTTTCAAAAGACATAATCTAATAATAGTTTTAGAAAGAAACATAACATTGGAAAAAATTTCTAAAAAGGGATATTACTAAGGACATGGAATTTAATGGAAAGAATTTTTAAAAGTTTGCAAAATATTTTAAATAAACACTTTTTACGTCCCCTTAACACTTTTTTTATATAAATTTCGCTTTTTTAAGGATTTAAGAAAAAAAAATTCAGAAATAATTGTAAAAATAATGAAGAAAAACTAAAGAATAAACAACATTTGTTTTTTTGTTTAATTTCTAGCTAGAAAATCGAAGTCGCAGTAGCGTAGTAAAATATTGAGACAGCAAGAAAATTTAAATTTTTGTTTTAAGTTTTAAAAAATTCAAAATTCGTAACACCCGCAATTACTCTTTATTTCCTTAACAGTTTGCTTGTTCACTTTCAGTCTGCCATTTGTTCATTAAACTTTTATTTTTATTTTTATATTTTTGTACATTTTGTACATTGCCAAGGATCACGAAACTGGTAGTTATTTTTAAACCGCTTAACTTAATTTATGGTTGCTTGCAACACCGTTCAAAAGATTGTATATTCTTTTCGAATTTAGAAAAATTACCAAAAAATAAAGTTAACATGTTAAAAAAGGATATATGAAAGTATATGCTTTATCAATATTAAATATTTAAAAGTTATACAAATATGAAAACAGCACATTTTCAAAAGAAAAAATACAAGAACTTAAGAGAACCAAAAGAAAAATTAGAAAAAAAGTAATTTCTTAACAAATTTTTTTTATTGAATGTTATTTAACACCAAAAAAAAATCTTTTAAAAAATTAACAAGAAACGTTAAAATATTAAAAGGGATATATGCTTAAATAATATTAAATATTAAAAATTTTTGGAAATATTAAATCAATATATTTTTTTATGTTATGAAATTAAATTAAAAAATATAATTTAAATTTAAATTGAAAAAGCTTATCAAGCTTATATAACACAGAACTTTATTATGATTATAAAATAATTAATAAAATTAAAATATTAAACTTATTTAAATAGTTGAACTCCCAGGCATGATTAAAATATCTTAAATTCCAATAATATGTTGCGTTGTGTTATTATCGTCTTATAAGATAAACTCTTAGTATTATACAAATAAAACAGCAATAACAACAACAATAACAACTTATTAAAAAAAACATAAATATCATTTAACGTAAGACAAGTACTTAAGCAAAAGTTAAATATTTTCATTCATTAAGAAATGTTAAATATATTTGCACATCAACTTTGTTTATCCTGTAAGACAAAACATAAAATTGTTTTGCTTATCATATTGAAAGACACAGTAAATTCATTAATTTGCAGACAACAATAAAACAGTATTTTAGTAATTTTATCCTGTTTATATAATTTAACATATATACGACTTCAGCATTTAAAGAGAACATTTATATTCATTGAATTACATTATGCAGTAACAAGGACACGTAATGCGAGTAGTTAATCTTACATTATTGCAATATATAAAAAAATAAATTGAAATTTTTATTAAAAAAATAAACAAAATAAATATAATTTGCAGATAAAAAGTCATAAATATTTATGAAGTTGGAAAACAAGTTTGCATGTTTCTAGAAGGAACATTAGTAAATAATTTGTTTAAATAACAAGGATAAGCAGCTTAATGATTTAAGCAGGCAGTAAACCTTATTAAATTTTTAAATACTATTAAACTCTATTCAAAATTGTTATTCGTCATAAAACCAATTTTTTATTTATATTTATTTTTTGTCCAAAAATACCCTAAATATTTATAATCTAAAGCAGCAGCTAAGAAGCTCATAATTATAATTTTAATTTGAAAAACAATTCCAAAAAACAAATTTTTTAAATTAAATTTTCGAAAAGTCATGACAAAATTGTTTTTCACCATTTAATTTACTTAAATAGAGACAATAAAAATTATAAGCTTTGGTTCACCTCCTTCCTGCTATTTCAATTGAAAAAGTACTTTAATTACTTCAATTAAATATTAATTGGCAACTTTGCTAAGCTTGCTCTTGCCGTAGGAAACTATATTTCTTCATTTAAGCATCGTAATTATTAGCTTCAATAGAAATTATGCGTATTTAATTTAATTCTGATTACATTCTTAATTCAACCATTTAGTTTAATGTTAATTTAATTATAATTATTGCGAACATTAGCAAAGTATGAACGACGTTCTGTTGCTTCAATTCATGTCAACCGTCACTAATTAAGCATTTAGAATATTTTTCATCTAAGAGAAAGCTTATTCATATAACAAAAATCCTTTTTCTCTAATTTTGTAACGAGATTTAATTTATGCCACACTAAAGGTAAATTTAATAAATATTAATAAGGATATTGGCAAGGATGGTATTACAATGTACAGCTAACTGTAAAAGGATATAAAATATACATTTAAATTGTCCATTATAATCAGAATAAATACACTTTATAAACGAGAGAAGAAAAGGAGCAAAAATTTAAAAAATGGCAAATTTATTTTACTAGAACAAAGGACCACAAAGAAGCTGTTATTAATGAAATAAACCACCTTATAAAACGAAGCAAATTCAGAACATCTATTGCTGTGGAAATAGTCCTACGGAAAATATATTCGCTGGATGTAAATAAAAGCGTTTAATTAAGATTTGGCAAACAAATTATGAACAAATTTTTTTTATCAAAAAGATAATATTTAAAACTAATAAGGACGCAAAAAACAAAAACACCAACAAATTAAAAACCCTATAATAGAATAAAATAAAAAATATGCCATCAAAGAAAAGTTAAAATCATGACACAATTAGAAACGTTTAATTTATGTAAAATAAAAAATTGATTTAAGGCAAAATGCTCAATGTTATATAAAGGATATATAGCAGGACTTCTCGAAAAATTATCTAAGCCCTTATAGCATTTACTACAAATCCAAAGCACACAGTTATACAACCTATAAGAAGTGTTAAGTATTAAATCTAATATAAAGGATATATGACAAGCCTTTCTAAAATTGGTCCAAATTTTTGAAGCTGTTTTAATAAATTCACAGCACATACTTATACAACATTTTATTAGTATTAAGTATTAAATTATTAGGGCCTATCTAAAAATTATACAACATTTTGAAGCAATTATTATAAATCGAAAGTACACAGTTATGAAATCCTTTTTAAGTTCTAAGTATTAAATCTTATTTAAAATATACAGCAGGGCCTGTCTATAAACTATTCTCGCTTCCAAAGCATTTAATATAAATCCAAATTACCCATCTATACCATGTTTTATAGTTGTTAAGTGTTAAATCTAATATAAAGGATATATAGCAGGACCTATCTAAATGGTATCCTGACTTTTAAAACCTTTACCGTAAATCCAAATCACACAATTGTACAACCTTTCATAAGCATTTAATCTAAAGATAATCCGAACTTAAAATACAAATCTAATCTTTTAAAAGTACCGCTATCAAGGAGAAGAAGAAATGTGTTATAAAATTTAGTGTATTTCAATATGTTTTTGAAAATAAAAATACAATTTCAAGGCCTTATTGCGCTTTCACAAGCAGTGAATTCAAAAAATACTGTTTATTAATTAAAGAACATAAAACAGGACATCTTTGAATAAAACCTTAGGACTTCAAGACTTAGCAACAAAAGCCATTTATTCAATATTTTACTACAAAACGCCAAAAAAATTGAAATTAAAAAAAAATATTGAAAAATATATTATTTTAAATATGTAAAAAATTTAAGTGAAGAATTCCTAAGGTTTACAAAAAGGCTACGAGAATAATTTAGGACTTTTAGCACAGCCTTTAATAAAAAATAATATAAATAAGAGATACATCTCTCTACGATTGACAAAATCACTTTTTTTATGCCAGCAAACATACGAAAATGACAGAGGTATTAGGTTTGTAGTGCAGCTATGACTAACTCTGGAACCAAATATGTTTCAACTTCCAAGGATTTGTATACTTTAAAAGATAAGATGGCCCAGCAAAAACAAATGGGGAAAGCAACATTTTTACATATACGTAAAAAAAATATTAAAAACGGCTTAAATTAAAAAAAGGATATATAGCAGGACCTCTGAAATAGCGCTATATAAAAGAAAAAATTATTATACACTTAAAGAGGCATAAAAAGTACGTCCTTTTATAAGGTCCTTTTATTAAAATTTATAGAATTAAGGTAGATATTTTTATTAAAAAAATTTAATATTAAGAATTTTTTTTTTATAAAATTTCTAAAACTTTAGCGAAACATCATATTAACTAAAAAGGTACAATTTTAAATAGGTACAAAATTAAATTCAGTTCAGCGGTAAAATAAAAGCTATTAAAAAATTTATTCTAAAACGATGTTACTTTTAAACGAAAGAAATTAAATATTTCCACTTTACAAAAGAATAAGTATACATGACAGAAACTACATCAAATAAAACTAATAAGTGGAGCGTTTTTATTTCTAAAGACTGAGTAAGAGCTGCAAAGACTCATAACATATTTTTTATGCTGCATCTTATAATAAATTTCAAATCCATTATACATTAAACTTCTTCATGTTAGAATATCGACAGCAGGTCTTTTTCCCAAACAGTACTAAAATCAAATTTATGGTCCGCAAAAAAAATATTATAAACAATTTATTAAATATCGATTTCCTTTTCTTTTTGCCTTTTCTGATTGCAATCGACAAAACGAATAACAACCACAAAAATGCTATAAAAATAATGAAGGACATTTCAAAAATGAAATCAAATAAAAATAGAAGCCAAGAGAGTACAATTAAAGCCACTCAACTGCAGGAAAGCAAAATTATTTTTATTTAAGCTCTCGCTGGATTCAATTGTCATTTTTTTGCAATTACAAAAATAAAAAAAAAATGAATTGAAAATTAAAACGGAAAAAACTTATTAAAAAGTAATGAAAACTTAATTAATACTATTGGCAAATCATGTTAAGACGACACTTTTAAAGCAGTGAATAGGAAAGGAATGTCAATGATGCTAAAAAGTTATAAGAATTATTAAATGGAATGCAACTTATAGCAGAAATAATTGGTTAGACAAAATTTGGTAAACTTTATTAAAAAGGATATATAGCAGGACCTTAAAATTAAAGGCAACATAAATATATTCTACTCCTTTATTTAACAAACAAATGCTTTAGCAACCTTTAATGCCTTGAAATACAGCAAATAAAAAGCAAATTAAATTATTTAAAATAAATAAAATTAAATTAAAAAGGATATATAAAAGGATCTGAAAATTAAATATGAAAAAAATTTGTTTTATCAATAATAATAATAAGCATTATTTTTAATATCCTTTAAGCTCGTGAATATGACGAGTTAAAGTAAAACTTAATAATAATTAATAATAAATTTCTCCAATAATAAATAATTAAATAAGAAATTAACAAATAACTTTATAATTAACCACCTTATTACGACTTTTATTCGCATGTGTACCTTTTGTAAAACAAATTTCTAAAAAATACAAAATTTAAAAAAAAGGATATATAGCAGGACATGCTTAATATTAATGGAAACTTGTAAAACTTTTGCAATTATATAGAACCATGAAATGGTATAACCTTTGATATACTTTAAGGATCATATTTACCCACCAGGCAGGAGGAAAATGTTTGGAGGATTTTTTTTTTAATAAATATTTTTCATTATATTTTGATATCAAATCAGTATAAATTGCAAAATCTAACTAATAAGCAAAGAATATAGAGTGGAAAGGGTAATCCAAAAGTAAAAAGGAGTTGTTAACAATCGAAATGAAAGTGTCTAAGTGAAGGATAGTGAGTGTTACAATGTTACAAGCGAGATAACGTTGCTATTTTGCATGCACACAAAATAGAATTGAATAGAAAAACCAAAAAGTATTAAAAAACAGAGAAGGACACTACAAAACACAAATTTTGTGCGAAAATATTTTTGGTAAAAATTTTACAAAATTTGTTTAAATTTATGTTTGTTTAAAAAAATAATAAATAATCCTTTTCACTTTTCAATAAAATCGTTATTATGACAAATTATCAAGGTTTTACTTCCATTTAAGCTACCTTTTTAAAAGATTTAAAAACTTTTTTTAAAAAGGACATTCAGTAAATCCTTAAGGAAATTAAGGGATATGATAACATAACCTTTGTTTTTCTAACCAAAAAAAATAAAAATAAAAACAAAAAGTACAACAATTTCATTAATAATTAATGTAGCATGATCTAGGTTAATATACGTTTACATGTCCTTTACATATTAATCTCCACTAAACTACGAAGGATTACCCAACACATTTGATGTTTTTATATTTTACGAAATGTGTGCACATTAAGCTAAAATAAGAATTTCTCTTAAGGATTATACTTAATAAATTATTTATGTAAAAAAATAGCAACAGCAAAACTATATGTGAAGATTTGTTAAGGACACAACAAGTAACGAAGATTTAAGGACATTTGTTAGAGGTGATTTTAAAGTGACAGAAAGTCATTTGATTATATAAAAGTAAATAGCGACACATAAAAGACTTACACGTATGATCCATGCTATTAGGCTTCAAGCAAAACACATCTACATTTACAATTACGACTAGAACAACAAAAATAACAAGAACAATAGCTACAATAATAATAGCACAATAAATGGCAATATATTTATTGTATTATTTATCCTTAACATGTGTGTACATACTCTCAAAATATCCTGTATGTATTTCGCCTAAATTTATTTTAGCTCTTTAATAGATTTAAAAAGTGCGTGTTTCCTTAGGCAAATTACTGAGGCATTGATTGTTGTTTTGTTTGGAAGTAGTATTAGTGTATTATCACTAATAATAGTAGTAGTGGAGCGTGTTGTTAAATATCCAGCAAAAATGTTCAAAATGATTACGTGACCTTTTTATTTAATATCCTTTCGTTTTTTTGCTCTCCTTCCCTTTCACTACAATATTTAAGACCGTAACGTTGCTTTGCCTAAGAATAATATACGAGTTATTTAAATTACAAGCATAGTTTTAGGCATTAATAGGAAAATTGTTTTGACTTTCATAAATCGCTTTATAAAACTACATAAATAACAACAACAATAACAACAGCAATAACACATGCGTGAAAAGATTTACATCTGCACGTAGCTGTGTTAGCCATAACCAGATGGTGGATCATATTACTCTGGATGAAATGTAGCGCCATCCACGCCCTAGAAGGCCTTCAGATAAGTAAATCCTCCGGTCACTCCTAGTTGCAACTTCAAGAGCTCGGAGCAGGCTGAAGAGTTGGAGACTATCCAACTCCTGCTCCAGAACACATGACTAGCATGTTCACTGGATCCGGATCATTCACCCAATGTTCTCAGTAAAGACCAGGATCAGTAACCAAATTCATGAGGGCCGCGCAACCACAACCGCCACGATACTCCCGAAGGGCCAACCTCAATAATCAGTTAGAGAAACAGCTAAAAGGCTAAAGAGACAAGCGGAACTCTTTAGCTTCCTGATTCCGATTAAAATAACGTGGAGTTTCCAGCTTTCAGGGGACTGGGCTCCCTTATACCCCCGTTGACACGAGTCTAGAAATTACTTAAAGTCTAGATACCATAAAGATTGTTAAATGTGCCCCAGGGGGCGCAAAAAATGGATGAAATGCAAAAAAATGGATTAAACCAAAAAAATACCGGGTGTTCTTCAGGAAGGTAAACCTTGCCTTGACAGTTGATATTTGGCAGTCGTGAAATAGACACGTGATAAATTTATTATGGAAAAATGTTCGATAAAACAGCGTGTTTTAATCGTTAAAACATTTTATCAACACCAATCGTCGATTACCGAGACGATGAGAAATTTACGTGAAATTTTTGGGAGAAACAACGTGGCAACAAAAAGCACCATTTATCCTGTAGTGAATGATTTCGAAGAATGTGAGTCTGTAGGTGCTAGGCCCAAGCATAGACCATAATATACTGCTGCTGTAGAAAGTGTTCGAAACAAACCATCAATCTCAATTCGAAACCGTGCTCAGGAGAACAACTTTCACCACAATTTTGCACAAGGATTTGTTTTTGTTTCCATATAAGATTCAATTGACACAAAAGCTTCTTCCACAAGGCCATTTATGACGCCGTACATATGCCAATAGGATGTTACAGCTCGCCCATAACCTGCCCGATTTTCATGAAAAAATCATAAGTGACGAGAGCACATTTTCATTTTAATGGAGACGTAAATAAACAGAACATTCGGTTCTGGGGAATGGGAAACCCTTAAATTATTCAATAGTCAATTATGCATCCATTAAAAGTGACAGTCTGGTGTGCAATTTGGTCAAGAAGCAACATTGGAAGTTACTTCTTTTAAACTGAAAACGGCGTAATGGTAACTGTGAATGGAGAGCGATATCGTGATATGATTAATATCTTTTTAGCTTGTTTTTCTATAACAAACTTTAATTTGGAATATATGCTTGGACATAACAGTGAAGCAGGCCCGAAGTCTATTGGAAATATAAATACAGAGAAGGGAGTTACTGTAAATTAGTCATATGACATTTTAGAGTCATAAGCGACATTTCAATGAATTGGCATTTAAAGCTGACAGTGTAATGCGACATATAAAGAAATTAACCAGCCCGTTTTTTATTTTACATTTCTATCACGCTTTACGAAATTATGTGCACAGAACACACTGCTCTTAATAACTCGCTAACTTTTTGAATTCCCCTTAAATTTGTTCCTTAAAAATAAATTTGTCTCCAGTTAACTTTCAACAGCAAGGACTAGAAGTTAATTATGCAAAGTTTTCACAAAATGTTGTGGGTAAATACCTTTGAACAGAGATGTATTCCCTTTTTTCTATCTTTCTCATTCTGTGGGTCCGATAAGACTTTTTCAAACAATATCTTGTTTGCTTAACATGCTCTTTTGTAAACCAATACCGCTAGTCACTCATCATCAGTGCATTAATATCGCGAGACTCGAAGGATTGTTTGACAGCCGTCTGTAAAAAACTAGAACTAAATTCGTATGAACAGAAGACTGTTAAATGGCATTTAACACTCTTAAAGAGAAACTGATGAACCCACCGTTACTACAATACCCAAACTTCGAGATACCATTTATTTTAACCACCGACGCTTCAACCGTCGCATTTCAATAAGCTGCGGCTCAGTGTCGCTTACAATTTTTATCCTGATGAATTGCTTGCTAACTTATGCGGCATTGAGATTTCGAGCAGAACATATTAAAAATAAAAAACCTTCACCTAACCTACTCAGGTGCATTCCTCATATACCAATACCTTTACTATCTGGTTTTAAATCACAGCATCCTGTACCAACTCATTTGAAACGTCAAAACAATATTTTTTTGCTTTTCTATTCGGAAATCCGAGAAGCTCAACTGGTGATTTTTATTTATTCACTTTTTATTTAATCAACTCAAACCTTAAAGCTACTCAAAAACAGTTATTTCACTTGAAATTGTTGATGTTGATGGGATATGAACTCATGGCTTACGAACTTTTGTTTAACAGATAATTCTGCCCAAGTGCCTATTGTAATGCATAATCATGTTGTAGCTAGTCTTAAATTTTTATTTTGCTCACATACACCACACTTATTAGTGGTAAATATAATTTTTTTGTGTGTTTGTTGTTTTTTTGCTGTGTTCTTTCTTAAGTAAAAAAACAATCGTAATTTTTACCAGGCAATATCCGATTTTGCTGTTACAATTATAAAGAAATAAAGCTATAAAGTTAGACTCCTAAAGACTCCTTAGCCTACCTTTCCAATGCGCTTATAGAGTATTAGCTCTTGTTCTCAATAAATAATTTAAAGGCCCTATGTAAAAATAAGACTTTAACAAGCGGCTGAAAATTCTACTTACTAGATAAAATTTTCCCTAATGGGAAATGAACTCATAAAGGGTCCGCCATTTAACGTTTTTTTTTCAACTGGTGCTTATTTCGTGAATGGTAACACTTAGCTCATATTAGATTTGACAGATATTTAGTTTTAGCCTTCCGCTGAACGAATATGGTTGTGTATACGCTTGATAAACGCTGGGAAATATTGCGACATTACTTTGAAAATCATGGTAATGTTGCATGGAAATGTGTGCGAAAATTGCTTACGAATTTTGGAAGAAGAGAAGCAGCGTGTCAGCTCCGTATGTTTGTTATGTTGTGAAAAAATTTAAAGAAGCTGGCATCCTCATCGCTAAGCCAAAGCCCGTGAAAAGCCAAAAACAGTGCGTACACCCGAGAATATTGCTGCTGTGGCAGAAAGTGTGCGTGATGCGCCATCAACATCAATTCATCATCGTTCTTAAACAATCAAACATTTCAGAGACATCATTGAGACGAATTTTGCATAAAGACCTTGGTATGATGCCATACAAAGGCGAATTGGTTCAGGAGTTGAAGCCAAGTGACCATCCAATGCCTTTTCGCTTCGCTAAGTGGGCCTGTGATCGACGAAGATACCGATGTTGCAAAAAAAAAATCATATTTTCAGATGAAGCTCATTTTGATCTTGGCGGGTATGTAAACAAGCAAAATTGTCGCATTTGGGACACAGAAAACCTGCACCCATACATTCAAAAGCCGACGCACCCAAAACGAGTCACTGTTTGGTGCGGATTTCGTTCCAGAGGCATAATTGGGCCATTTTTTTTTTTGGAAAATGAGCAAGGAGTGACCGTTACAATCAATGGCAATCATTATCGGGCCATGTTGAACGAATTTTTGTTCACAAAAATTGCCAGCATTTGGTTTCAACGGAACGGTGCTAGGTGCTATACAGCCGAAGCTACACTCGATGTTTTGCGCCCTATTTTTGAAGATCGCACTATCAGCCGCAGAGATGATGTCGTTTGGCTGCGATATGACACCGTTGAACTATTTATTTTGTGGGGTGTCGTCAAAGATTAGTGTTAAGCCGGCAAGCCAGAGACAATTGACACTTTAAAGGACAATATTCGTGAAGCCATTGGTAAAATACAGCTGCACACAATCGATAGTGTGCTAAAAAATTGCACCGATCATGTAGGCTACTGCATGCCAGCCGAGGCAGTCATTGGAATGAAATAATTTTCCATTATTAACCGGAAGGATTGTGATTTCAGATAAAAAAAGAAATATGAGAAAATATTCAGTAGTTTTGTTTAAAGCATTTTAAACAAAAAAAAACGTTATCTGGCGAACCCTTTATAAGCATGTACGTTTTAGACTTAAAAGAATATGTAGTCAAGCCCAGCACCTGCTTTATTATAATTCAATCCGATAGTAATTGACAGAGCGTTATCGCCTGGAAATCAAATTAAAAAAATCGTGTAATAGATTTGTCCTGTGGGAACAGTATTACTATTGACATGCTTTTGCATGTCTTCTTTAACAAACTAAATTGGTTTCATAAAATTTGTTATTAAAAATAAAATATTTATTTATTTATTTTAATGCTTAAGCCCAGGCAAAGAAAACCAGGAAATAAAACGTTGTGGTTGACCTTTTTCTTTTCTCTTGACAATCACAAACAATACCATGATAGCTTTGCTATTAACATAGAAAAATCTATGATTTATTAGAGTTGTTGCTCAACAACGATTTAATTCAACTAATAAACAAGTTTTTTTTCTACTATTCAGACAAACATATATTGCAACAACAACAACAACAACAACAACAAAACAAATAGAAAGAAAATAACAAGTTGTGAAAAAAGTAAATAAAAACCTTAAACTTATCAACTCTCATAAAGTTTCTTAAATTTATATGCCTTCACATAACATTTTCCGCCTTAACGTATGCCTCATAAATTGTGTACATTATTATTTGTACGCTGCTTGTTTATGGCGTTTATTTGCCAGGTTTATTATTTTGTCGCTTCACAAACAATTTAATACATTTAAATTCAGTTAAAAATAAACCAAAATAAAAAAGAAAAAAGAAGAAATAAAAAAAATACACGAAATGTTGTTATGTTTCCTGTAAAAATTGTGTCAGTCAGTATGTATGTAAGTGTATTTTACCTACAAACAACAGCAACAATAACAACAATAAAACACTCTATAGAAATTAAGCCAACACAACAACAATAATTTTATGGTTTTCTCTGTTTGTTTTCTCTCCAACATGAGACTGCTATCCCACACATAAATTATTGTTTTTTAAAGAAAACATATTTATATGTTTTTTTCACTTAAACAAAATGTGCCAACAAAGGCCCCCCAGGTTAGGCAATCTAACCTCAAATAATATTAATAATATTTAATATTAACCCCTGATACATTAGAGGCAGGTATGAAAATGTGTTTTCTTATTTACATTTTTTCTCACAGCCTAAATTTGTCAATATTCTTCAGCGTAATATATCACTCCCCTATATGTATGCTACATTTTTTGTGTTTTAATTAACATATTGTAAATATTAGTTGTTGCCAAATATTATGTACATTTTAATTGAATTTTAATTAGCCGTATTTATGCAATATTTTTTATTTGAACACTTTATTTTGTTTTATTTATATATATTTTTTTTTAATTTTTATTTTATTTCATTTTTTTAATAATATTCATTTATAAAAGTAAACAACATTTTCAATCAAAATTTCTAATTTAATTTTTATGTAAATTTTTTTTTGAGAATATTTTATGCTACAAATTGACAAAAAAAAATAAATAACAAAATCAAAAAAGCTTATAACACGCTTGTTTTAATTAATTTTACGAGTATTACTTTGTATTTGTTTACAAAATTTGCCATTAAAAACTTTTATTAATAAAAGAAATTTTATAAACAAAAATAAAACAAAAATTGTATTTTTTTTTCAGATCGTCAATAATTAAACAAGTTAATTTTGTTGCTTGAAAAATGTATTTATTGGTACAACACCACCAGTTTTAGTGGCGGCAGCCTACTTAATAAAAGGGATGATGCAGAAATTCTTATTTTTTTATTAAATTTCGTGTGCAATTCCCGAAATTGAGCCTTAAATAAATGAGCCAATTTTAATGCCACCAATTTCAGTGGCGGCTGTGTCTTCATCGTTAGCCACTAATTTTTCCCATCTTTTTTGCAGCATGTCGGTGCCAAAAATACTGCTGCGGTTTTGAAGTAAAGAATCAATCAAGCCACTTTCTAATGCCCTGTTCAGAAGTGAAGTGTATTCCAGTAACGGTGTAGTCAGAATGGCAAACTCGGAGCTAGAAGGCAGGTGATCTAAAACTTCACATCCACTTTTTTCAATTAATTTTGTGACCGATCTTGTAACATGTAGCCTAATGTTTTTCGTTGATTCTTTAAACAAATGATTAACTGAGTCAATTATTTTCGGTACAGATCCTCCATGACCCGATTTCAACAGGTCCTAATACAAAAAATCCTTCTAATCCCACCAAATTCAAATGTATTAAATTGTTTGTGAAGCGACAAATTAATAAACCTGAAAAAGAAATACCTTAAACAACCAACGTAAAAATAATATTGTAAGCAATTTATGAGGCATACATTAAGGCGGCAAATATTATATAAACAAAAATAAATTTAAGAAACTTTTTATTTAATTTTTTCACAAATTGTTATTTTCTGTCTAATTGTTTTTTGTTGTTGTGCAGCGCATTACCTGGAAGTCATGAATATTCGACGTTTGTTTGGCTGGTTAACCAGGCTTTACATGTGATTTTTTGCGCTTGGGGTTATCCTAATGTTGCCATTTTTCATCACCGGTAACAATACGATGCAAAAATTACTTCTTTTCGCAGCATTCAAACACCATTTCCGACATATAAAATCTCATTCCGACGTCTTTCGGCTTTAATTCACATTAAAAATCCTTGCTTTTGAATGAATCTAATGATTTTAAAGGTAGGAAAATGCCTTTTGGTGTGATTCCCAATAATAATGCAACTTCTTCTTGCATTTGGATTCCGGCTTCCCAGGCCTCTCCTTATCTCTTGTATCGAAATTACCTTAGCGAAATTTTTAATAGCACAAACCATCGTTCACACGTGTTGTTCGTTGGTAAATGCTACCCGAAGTTTCCATCAACAATCGATAACTTTCAAGAGCCTTTTTTTCAAATGAAAAAAGGACTTCCCCGCAAAAAATTCTTTTCAGGCGCAAAGTTTGTAAAAATTCTTTCAAAAGTTATTTTAAAAGTTTTTAGAATGCGTTAAAATGTTACCTATCCCACAGAAAAAAAATATTAATTTTTAGAAATGAGCTCACAAAAGTATGCAACTCATTTTGTTTATAAAAAAATTCTAAAAGATTGTTAAAATTTTTTTGAGAAAAAGTTATTAAAAAATATCTTCTAAATCATAATAAATATGTAAAGGATACCCTTTCTAGTTGCCTTTCCTTTTCTTATTATTCTGGTGCTTATCTGTGGCTTTCAATCTAAAACAAGCCAATGCATTTCGGTCTTAGCCTGGTCAGGGCACAGTTTATGAAAATTATTCTCATTGATCTTAATTTAATTAAATATTAGCTGCCTGATTGTTTCTTTTTACTTAACATTCTCCTGCCTGAAAAATATTTTAATTGATTCTCAAGCAATAGCTTCCTGCCTTCTTTTAAGCCTTACAAATTTACAACTGTGTAACAGCCATGCATGTCAAGCTTTACCTTCAATATTCAATATATAGACTTCAAAGCTTACAGCTCTTCATCATTCTGCTAACCTTCTTCTGCTATTCCTTGCAACTTTCTTACCCTCTTTGTTTAGAGCATTGGTCCACATAATAAAGGTTTTTCTGCAAATTTATTTCTTAAAGCCCAGTTTGTATGGCCGTGATCCGTAGTTAAAAGGGTGTAATGATGCTAAACATTACAGAATATACAGACATTATATAATAATTAAAATCAATGCAAAGATTATATTTTTTCTTTTTACTTTATATATGTTAAGCGCCTAAAAGTATGCAAAAATTTTCAAATTTAATTTGTATTTATTTCAATTTTTATTTGCAATTTCTTCCGGGAAAATATTAAAGTTTAAACTGATCGCTGACAATCTCTATATTCTGCTGTTATTAAATTTAAAAGAAACTTTAGCGCAATACGAACCTTGTGATAACTAAACCAGCCCGTAATATTTTCGAAATCTAATGAAGAAAATTTATAAATTTAAAAAGAAAACAGGATTCTATTTAATAAATGAACCATTTTAATTTGAATTATTATTTGAATAAGTTTAAAAAAAAGGGTAAAAGCAATATTTTTTTTTTGGAGATTAACTTTCGAATATTTTAATTTAATTAAATATTTAAATTATTTCACATAGAAGAATTTCTCTAGTGGAGTTTTCTTAATTGTAAAAATTTTAATGCTTAAAAAACTCCCAGATTAAACAAATATTTTTGCAGCACATTCCTCACTTTCAACACGGAAACAATTACTAGAACTTAAAAAAAATCTTAAAATTAAATATAATTTTAATAAATTGCCCCTTAAGGTAGGCAATTTATTTTTTTTTTTCAATTACGTTTTACTTCTAATGAAACTGTGTCATTTAAAAAATCTAACAAATGTGGCTTAAGTGATGCCACTAATTTTCACTCTCACGCGATGTTTCCCACAACTGCCCATTTATCCTTGAACAACACGTATAAACGTTTACAGGTCAATAAGATTTTACGAGCTTCAGAATACAACATACACAGCTAAAGACATTTAATCTAATTTATTTAATCGTATTTTTTGTTTTTATTATTATTAGTACGTCAAGAATTTAAATATTAGGGTGATCACAATATTTTCTTCTTGCCTTATAACAATTAAAGCATACTTTTAGGCTTAAAAAATTAATTAAAGTTAAGAAACTTTTCTTTAAGATAAATGGATTAAATTTATTAAACTAGCCCAGTTCAAATTTATTTTCAAAAATGACAAAACCCAGGATGGGGTAAAAAAATTTTGTGTGTAATTTTGCCCATTAAGTCTTTGGATTTTGATTTAGAGGTATAAAAAGTCATAATAATCGGGGATATATAACCATTTATTAATTAGCCATAATTTAACACACGTGAACAAAGAAGTTAAAAATAATACAAAGAAAACCAGCTATTACGCATTTTTTTCTTATCACAATATTTTTACAAGAATTTACCTTGATGCTAACCAAACAACCTGTCAGTTTTACTGTGACTTGTCTTATTGAAATTATTTTTGTTTTTTTTATAGAAAACAGGATAACAACCGTCATATTTTTGTAAATACAAAAAGGCAATGGAAGTGTGTGTTATGCCTTGCCTTAAAAAAAATTGCTTCTGGTGTATTTACTGTTGCTGAAGGAAACTTGTTACTTTCAGTATCAGCTTGTGTCATCTGTCACTGATAGTGACAGTTAGTATAATTAGAATATACAATGCAATTGTTGGCACATTTTTCCTATAGAAAATTATTAATTTCAGGCTTTAAAGTTCTCAAGGAAATAAATTATTGTAAAGGTTTTTCTGTCACCTTCTCAGTGACATAGATTTTTTAGATGACAAGTATTTTTGCAAAGCAGAAAATATATAAAATCTGTTTAAGATCCGCGTAACTCTACAAAGCGAATGTGTCTTATGGTTTTACATTTTATGCATAATATGTGTCACTTTACTTGTCATTATTGTTACAAAAAAAGTCTCATATGACAAAAGTCGGTTCCTCTACAATGTGTCATTTTACATGTCATTATTGTTACAGAGAAAATCTCATATGACAAAAGTCAGTTCCCATATCTTGCGGTTGGCCTCTACAGTACAACTATTTTTAAAAATTTTTTTATTTAAATAAAAATTGTCACTTTCAATGCTAATTCCTTTACAAAAAAAATACAAAATTATTGTCACATATTGTAGGTGACACATTTAATAATTAGAA
This sequence comes from Trichopoda pennipes, assembly GCA_030448955.1. Lineage (NCBI taxonomy): Eukaryota > Metazoa > Arthropoda > Insecta > Diptera > Tachinidae > Trichopoda > Trichopoda pennipes. The sequence goes on along the minus strand of JASKUP010000056.1, from coordinate 554,148 downwards.
AATGTAGTTGCTATAATTAGCGACATATGTTATCCTATAAAGAATAAGTAATTTTAATCTTATATATTATAAAGGACGTATTTTTGTCAACATTTTTTTGTCACTTTTAATGACACAGATTTTTTTTATTAAAATTTGAAATTTTCAATACGAAAACATAAGTGACATCATTAATATTAAGGAATTTTTTAAGTGTATATTTCGTTGGATGTCATATTTTATGCAAAATATATGTCACTTTACATGTGACATAACAGAAAATGCGATACTGCCATCAAGCTAGAGTTTATTTAGTCTTTTCTTTATGTGACAAACTGCATATTACTCTTACATTTTCCATATAGGCTACAAAAAATTCTGTAGTGACAAGTTTTTCCAACTAAAAATTATTTATGAAAAAGTCGGTTCTTAACGACATACAAGAGAAAATTTATAACGTTATGTGACACATTTTTACCAACCACATCATGTCATTATAAGTGTTTGTAGCTTGTCACTTTGAATGTCACATTTTTGTGGAAAGTCATTAGGTGACTTTAAGGGCCATATATATTATGGAACAAATATGTCACTTTTACTGCAACCAATACATTTGTCTTGGGGAAATTTTATGTTTGTTATTTAAATTATAATTAATTTTAAATTAATTAAATATTGTTTCCAGTATGGCTACCGGTTGGGTTAGGAATCCGCCTCGGCAGAGACTTTCCCGAAGATTTTGAATTAGAAAGACCAATTTTAGAGAAAAATGTTTTTTTGTTAAGTTTTTGGTTTATTTTATTAAAATTTCACTTTTTGGTATGGAAACTACGAGAGTTAAACACTTCGAACAAAGTCTAACACCACGCTGAGATAAAAAAACTTAGATGAATAAAAGATGGCGCTAAATTAATATAAAAAAGTGGTTAAATGAACACGCAAATGGTAATTAGCCCGAAAAATCTAGCTGGAAACTTCTTCTAAACGTTTCAAATATATTTTTGAGAAGGCTGGTTGGGATAAGCTCAACGAATTTTTTAGGCAATTTAATTGGAAACTAAATTTCTTGGACAATAATAACGCTTAAGCGGAAATAATTGCAAACATCGTTATGCTCGGAAAGAAAACTTCTATGCCATCCAACAAAAATTTCGATTAAAAGCAGATCGAAATCATGGTTTAATCAGACGTGCAAAAATTCAGTCAGATCACTAGAAAAAACATTCAGTATCTAGCGTAGAAACAAAAAACGCGGATACTGACTCGCTACGCCATAGGGTGAGATCTTCATGTGCCAATGTACTAAGGCGTGAGAAAAATCTGTACGTTGAGCGCTTTCATGCTAAAGTTCTTGCTTCTCCTCGGAGTAGCAAAAGCTTTTGGCCATTTGTTAAAAGATTAAGGAAAAATTCTAGTTCCTGAAATCCGCTTCTTTTAAAGAATGACCAAATATTCACTGACTCGGTTGATAAAGCTACTCTTTTGGCTGGTATATTTCCAAATAATTCTTATTTAATGGAAAGTAATCAACCACCATCCGAGCTGGAAAGAGTGTCTTTTGCTATGCTTTGGATATTCTTTGGAGCTCGAGCCGTTAAAAGGTTTTAGCAATTTTAGCAAATCTCCTGGGCTGGATGGCATTCCAACACTGGTCTTGAAACAGTGCTCTTCGATGCTAGCGCGTCCGTTAGCAGCCCTTTTCAGCGTGATGTATCATATCGTTGAATTTCCAAAGTGTTAATAAGTTGCTAATGTAACAACGATCCTCACAAAGGAAGGTACCTGGATCGCACTAAATGACCCACAGTATGATTTTCGTAGGGCGCGCTCTATGGACGACTTGCTGGCCTTTCTATCTAAACAATGGTGCAACTCCATACATCATTTCGGAGGTGGCTCTAGATATTTGCAAGGCGTTTCATAGAGTACGGCATGATATACTTCTGTCAAAACTTGCTGCTTTTGGTGTCGGTGATAATTTTTCTGGATTTATATCAAGTTTTTTCAGGAATCTCAGGGATACCGCAAAGCTCCGTTCTATCTCCTACACTATTTCTTCTTTCCCTAAATGAGCTTCTTTGTCAAACTTTCAACCCCATATACTCTTTTGCAGATGACAGCACCATTTGCCTTTCGTATTCATTTGTTAATAGAACAAACTAGTTGGAGGTGAGTTCCAAAAGGTGGAACATGAATTATACGCTCAATCACGATCTCGGGCAACCTCCGAATGGGATCGTGCGAATAAAGTCGATTTTAAGGCCCATAAGACGCATATATCTGTACTCGGAATCGGTGCTGCATCTGTTGCTATGGGTGATATGGATATTACTGAATCGCATGCTCTTAATAAAAATTGACATGAAAATTCATTCAGATGTTCAATGGACTAAACATATTTTTCAAGTGTCTAAAGAAACTTTCAGGTGCCTCCGATTTTTAAAAAGGTGTAAGAGATGCTTCACTCCATCCGATCTTCGTACTATTTATGCCACGTATATCCATCTAAAAATGGAATACAACTATCATCTATGGGCCGATGTTCCAAAGTCTATTTTGGAGTTGCTCGACCGCGTACAGGAGAAGGGCAAGAGGCTCATTGGGGACGGTTGGGTAACCAACTCTATTGATTCTCTAGAGCAGTGATAAGCGAACTACGGAGAGGTTTTAATCTGGCCCGCCGAGCGTTTTTCAAAAAAAAAATTAATCTCCCATTTAAAAAATTGTGCCCAAAAAATAAATTTACAATGTTTTAAAAAAGATATAAATTGAAAATTTTAGCAAAAAAATGCGATGTTTTCATATTATATTGTGTACAAACTGCGTAGTTTTCTAGGAAATATTGTACACACAGGAGAACAACAACTTTCTGATGCAATGTTCTAAGAAGAAACATAAACATCATAAAACACTAACAACTAATATAGAAAACTGAACGTATAACATAACAACAACTATTATATGTAAGATCTAGAAGATTCTTGAATATTCAAGAAAACATGCGCAACAAATATAAAAGGGCCAGCGATGGATTAATCAGCAATCGGTGAAAGTGTAAATCTCATGACGTAAAGAATAAATTGTGAAGTAAAATTATAAAGTTGCCAACGTACAGTCTTAATTGTGTAACTAAAATAATAAAGTGTATTGTAAATATAAGTGCAATAGTAAAATAGTTTAAGTTTTTTACCCCCATAAATGTCACATAAATGTCAATCGAAAATAGAAAGAGAAATATTGATTCGGAATGTCGAGTATTTGAAGAAGAGTGGATATGGAGTACTTCTTTATGTAATATAACCAAAAACCTATTTGTCTTATCTGCCAAGAACCGGTAGCTGTACTAAAAGATTATAATCTCGCTAGGCACTTTAAGTCAAAACATCTTCTTGGGTCGAAGTACTATAAAATGACAGATGAAGACAAGAAAGTTCATTCAGAGAAATTGAAAAGAAAAATATCTAGTCAGCAAATGTGTCCAGCGATCCTCCACGTTAGCTGGTCACATTGTTGCCTATAAAATAGCAAAAAGTAACAAACCGTTTTCTAAAGGAGAATTTATTAAGGATGTGTTAATTAGCATTGGAAAAGTATTGTGCCCAGAAAAGGTAAAAGATTTCGAATCTATAGGGCTGTCACGAAGAACGGTCACAAAAAGAATTGAAGCGATTTCTTCTAATTTAACCAATCAACTCGATGGATCACTTAAAAAGTTTAAGTATTTTTCAGTTACTATGGACGAGAGTGTTGACAGGAGTGATACAGCCCAACTTCTAATTTTTATCAGAGGAGTCGATAAAAACTTTGTAATAACCGCAGAACTTGCTTGTTTGAGATCTTTGAAAGGAAAGACGACAGGAAAAATAATTTATGATGAATTTAGAGAGGGGATGGAATCTCTTAATGCCCCAATTTCCAAATTAATTAATTTAACAGCTGATGGAGCATCTAACATGGTGGGAAAAAATACGGGGTTTGCAGGAGTTTATAAAAGTCAGAATCCTGAAAGCGAAACAATTTTTTTACATTGTATAATCCACCAAGATATTCTTTGCAAGGCTGCCTTGGATATTAACCACGAACTTAATATTATTTTAAAATTAATTAATACCATTCGAGCCCGTGGTTTGTTACGTCAACAATTTCAAGAGTTTTTATCGGAAGTTGATGCAGAATTTTCAGATGTACTTTATTACATAAAGATCAGGTGGTTGAGTTGTGGGCATGCCTTCTCGAGAGTTTGGAGTCTTCTCGAAGAAATTAAAATTTTTCTAAAAACCAAAACAGAAATTTGGGATGAGTGGGAAATATTGGAGGGTAAGAAGTGGTGCATCGAGTTTGCTTTTTCCACGGATTTACTCGAGCAGTATAATAAACTGAGCAAGAAGTTACAGGGAAGAAATCAATTTATAGATGAAACTTGTGGCAGCTTGAGGTCTTTTAAAACTCAATTGTTTATATTTTCTAAATGTTTGGGAAAAAATGATTTGACTCATTTTCCAAGACTTAATTCTTTGAGGCAGACCTGTGAGTGAAGAGAAGTTAAAAGTTTTTTCACAATCTTTTTTAAAACTGTATTCAGAATTTGAGGCCAGATTTGTTGACTTAAAAAATATCCAATGCCTTTTAATGTTAATCCTGAGAATGTTCCATCTGATCTACAATTGGAAATTATAGAATTGCAATGTAAAATTAATTTTAAACAGCTGTTTTTAAATACAGTTGAGCTTAATTTCTATAAATCCTTACCAATAGACCAATTTCCAAAGCTAATTAATCATGCGTAGAAAATTATGGCAATGTTTGCTTCCTCATATTTATATGAACAGGCCTTTTCAATAATGAAATGCAGAAAAAATTCAATAAGAAACCGATTGTCAGACGAGAGTCTATTTAATTTATTAAAAGTCGCATGCTCCCAGCTGGAACCAAATTTTGAGGAAACTATGTCAAGTCATTTATCTGGAAAATGTTTATTTTGTTTTAAAATATTACGTAATATAACTAATAAATATTTAGCTCAAACCGAACTTTTAATTGAACAGCAACGCCATAATTTTTTAATGAATGACACGCTATGTTTTTTTTTAATTTAATGGCCCGCCGCAAGATTTTTTTTAATTTATTGGCCCGCCACCCAAAAAGTTCGCCCGTCACTGCTCTAGAGCATCGATGCAATGTGGGATGTATTTCCCTATTTTATCGTTACTACAATGGTAAGTGCTCTAATGAAATTAGGGAACTTGTTCCTGACACTCGCGCGTTTTTACGTTTAACTCGATTTTCGTTGAGAGCACATCCATTTGTGGTTGGTTTCCCAGTGAAATGCACTACGCATTACAGGGAAAATTCAGTTTTTAGCAGAATAAACTCCCTCCAGAGGAGGTCTTTCCTATCACTTTCACTATAGGAAAGTTCAAATTGAATGTGCACAAACACTACTACTGCCCTTTACCTCCTCTCCATAACCTAATTTCCTAGTTCTGGCACAATGCATTGCTTGTGTGGGGGTCATCCGCCCATTTAATCAAAAATTATAAGCAAACTTGTTTATCCTCCCGGTGGACACCCTGTGTAAAAAACTATAAATATTTTAAATTAATTTTTATTTAAAATTGGTCTTTGTAATTAAAATTCGCATTATAAGGTCTTACAAGACAAATTTCTTACCCGCTACTGCCGTTTTTAAAAATTTCTAAATAAAATTTATGTATTTTTTTACCCAACAAACATTTTAACTTTTTGGTACAGAAAATAAATAAAAAAGTAACGATTTTTTTGGTGATTTTCCTTGAAAGGTGCGGGAACTTAAAACATAAGTTTCCCTGCCTCTCTCTCTCTCTCTCTCTCTGTGTGTGGTTTCATTCTCATTTATATGCTTTCGAGTGCTCCGTTGTATTGCGAATTTTAAACAAAAGGCAAAAGTTGTAAACTTTTGAAAATAAAGTGGCTGGCAATAGTTTTGCATTTCGCTTACAAATAACAAAAACTATAATCCTGTGTTCTCTTTCCTATTTTGATTTTCGGCAAAAGTAAAAGAAAAGTTTTCTTGAGACACAGTTTCATTTCCATTGTACGAATAAGATAAAGTTGTTCTACTTATTTGTTTGGTTTTTTCCAATAAATGATTGTTTTCTTTGTTTTGGGGCTGAGGGCGAGAGTGAGGGTGAGGGCAGTGGCAAAAAAATAAAAGGGAAATGTTAGCGAATAATCTTTGTGCCACATCAATGTTTGTCAAGGAAATTACAATTTGCAGCATGTAGTCATTCTGCCACACCGAAACACAAACCGAAAAATAGTTTTTGATTTTTATTTGCTGTTAAGAAAGTTAAAGCGTATGTTATCATCCATATATTTTAGTTAAGCATACTTAGCAACTTCTGCTGCACATGAACAAATTCATATGGATTAATACACACCCACACACACACACACATTTAAAACAATTCATATAACCATTAAAATAAGTGTGTGAATAAGTATGTGTTAAGTATCATTGTCTTCTCAAAAAGAGTTGATTGCATACGTCACACAAGATTTTCCTCCTCTTTCCCTGGGTCCTTTATCTTTTCATACCATAAATATATATATATATATATAAATATATATCTTTGTTAAAGTATTTTTCTGTTTTTATGTGGTTTATTGGTTAGCTGACATGGCAAAAGCCAAATCGTTGTTTTTTTTTTTATTTCAGTTTTACCAACGATATTTCTTTGTTTGAGCTGCCAAAAGTTCGTAGATTAACTTTTGAGTGACTAAAAATACAAAATAAATTTATGATATTTTCGATTATTTTGGCCAACGAAAATATGGTTGCTTTTTGCATCCTCGTAATTTAAGAAGGAAATAGAGTATGCGGTCGCAAATTTATGAGCTTTAACGAAGTGTATACACATTTGCGCTAAATGTATGAAAATATGTAATGAAAATATTATCTTTCAAATTTTTCTAATGGCAAAATAACTTCAGTGAAAGAAAGTGATGCAAATTGGCATAAATTTCTATTCAAAATAATTCTTTGAAATTAATTTTCTTTATGTAAAGTTTCATATATTTTCTTTTTACGAACAAGAAACAAGAAATTAAATGACTCAAATATATTAAACGACATATTTTCTATAAGCAAAAAATTACTTTTCTTTAAAAGAAAATTATTAAATTAAATTATTAAATTAAAAGAAAATATTTCCACAGGCAGAAAAACAATAAAAGTCAAATATTTTGTACAGAAAATGCAAGACTAAAAGCGTCTTGTTCTAAGCGAAAAAACATAATTTTATATGGCATATGTTCCATAGCAAAAATGACACTAAAGTAATATATTTTCTATGGAAAAACTATGACTGAAAGTGATATTTTCTATATAAAAAATTACACTAAAAACAATACATTTTTAACAGGAAAAATAATGCCAAAAAATCATTCTTTAGCATAAACAACATTTAAAATCGCATATATCATATTGAAAAAGATGTCACTAAAAGTGACATATTTTTAGGAGTAACACAACACTGAAAAAGACATATTTTCGAAGGGAAAAATGTGCTAGAAATTTTATAGCACAACTAACACTGAAGTAAAATATTTTCGATAGGAAAAATATCACTGAAAGTAACATATTTTCTATAAGAAAAATAACACAAAATTGACAAATTTGCTAGTAGGAAAAACGTGACATAGTTTTCATAGGTAACATAACACTGGAGAAAAAAATGTCATATATTTCTACAGGAAAAATATCACTGAGAGTGGCCTATATTCTATAACAAAAATAATACTAAAATTATATTATTTTCCTTAGGAAAAATGTGGCATATTTTCCATATGTAACACAACGTTAAAAAGGGCATGTTTCCGGTAAGAAAAATTTGATATATATTCTATAGAAAAGTAGCACTATAGTGACACATTTCCTACAGGAAAAATACCACTTAAAGTCACATATTTTCTATAAGATAAATAACACTGAAAGTGATATATTTTCAATCGAAAAAATAAAAATGAAAATGACATATTTTCTATAGGAAAAATGCAACATTCTCTGTAAAAAAATAACACTGAAAGTGAAATACTTTCTATAGGAAAAATAATACTGAAAGTGATATATTTTCTGATATTTTCTTTTGGAAAAATAACACTAAAAGTGGCATATTTTCTACAAGAAAAATAAGACAAAAAGTAACATATTTTCTAAAACAAAAATTACTCTAAAACTTACATATTTGCTAAAGGAAAAGTGTGACATATTAGGTAACATTACACTGAAAAATATATATTTCCGATAGGAAAAATGTGATACATATTCTATAGAAAAAATAATACTGTAGTGACATATTTTCTACAGGAAAAATATCGCTAAAAGTCACATATTTTCTATCAGAACAATAACACTGAATGTGATAAATTTTCCATCGAGAAAATAACAATGAAAATGACATATTTTCTACAGGAAAAATGCAACATTCTCTGTAGAAAAAATAACACTAAAAGTTAAATACTTTGCATAGGAAAAATAACACTGAAAGTGACATATTTTCTACAAGAAAAATAACACTAAAATTAACACATTTGTTATAGGAAAAGTGTGACATATTTTCTGTAGGTAAGATAACACTGATAAAGACATATTTTCGAGAGGAATACTGTGATATACATTCTATAGCTAAAATAACACTGAAGTGACATATTTCATCCAGGAAAAATATCGCTGAAAGTGACATATTTTCTATTGCGAAAATAACAATGAAAATGAATTATTTTCTATAGGAAAGATGCGACATACTCTGTAGAAAAAATAACACTAAGATAGAAATTTCTATAGGGAAAAAACACTGAAAGTAACATATTTTTTATAGGAAAATAAACACTGGACGAGACATATTTTCTAGTTAAAAAAATATCACTGAAAGTGACATAAGTTCTATAGAAAAAATATTACTAAAAGTGACATAAGTCTTACAGGAAAAATATCACTGAAAGTGACATAAGTTCTAGAGGAAAAATATCACTGAAAGAAGCATATTTTTCTACAGGAAAAAATATTACTGAAAGTGACATATTTTCTATGGGAAAATGTGACATTCTCTGTATAAAAAACAACACTGAAAGTGAAATAATTTCTATAGGGAAATAACTGTAAAAATAATATATTGTCTATAGGAAAATTTACACTGAAAGCGACATATCTTTTATAGAAAAAATAACATTAAATATGACACATATTCTATAGAAAAAATAATATGAAAAGCAACATATTTTCTACAGGAACAATGTGATATTGTTTTAATAGAAAAAATAACTAAAAGAAAACTAATTTCTATAGGAAAAATAGTAATAAAAATCACATATTTCCTATAGAAAAAAAACAATGAAAGTAACATGTCTCCTATAAGAAAAATAACACGTTTTCCATATACAAAAAAATTTTGAAACTGTAATAAATTTAATTAGCATTGTAACACTTTATAATACAGTAAAAATAGCACTAAAATTTAAGGTTCTCTCTAGAAAAAAACGGCATAGAAAGTCACCTGTTCATAATAAGAAAAATAATATTAAAAGTGTTATATTTTTCTAAGGAAAAAATAAGACAAAAAAAATAAATATTTCTTTAGCAATAAAAATGCGAAAAGTCACATGTTTCCTATGATAAAAATGACACCTTAATTATAGATTAAAAATGGCAAATTTTCTATAGAAAATAAAGTTCTTAAAGTGGAATGATTTTGTAAAAAGAAATACGGTATTAGATAGTATCACAAGTACAAATGCGAAAGTCACAAGTTATCTTAAAGTAAAATAATGCTGAAAATTATATGTGTTTTTATAAAAAAAGATCAACACTGGCGGTGACTTTATTTTTGTGGGAAATACTAAAAGTGACATGATTTCTTTACAAAAAAAATACTGAAAGTGATATATTTTCTATACCAAAATAAAACAGTGAAATGTTCGTATTCTCTATAAGAATAATAAAACTGAAAAGGATATGATTGCTACAAAAAAAAAATACTACTAAAAGTGAAACATTTTCTAAAGTAAAACAAAAATCTGAAAATGGCAAATTTTGTACTGAAAAAAGGAACTTAAAATTGTTCTGTCGTGACATGTTTTCAGAAAAAATAGTATAAACAGTAAAAATGATAAAATAAAAAACAAATTTATTTATATTTAAAAAAAAAATATTTAATGTTGCATAAAAAGATGATGCCATGAATGAGTGAGTGACAAATATTGTATATGAAAAAATTATTAAGTGACATATTTGGCACAAGCAAAAAAACATTTTTAAATAAATAGCATTGATAGCAATAACTCTTTGAAAGGCAAAAAAAAAATGTCACATTACATTATCTACAGCATAAGTAGCTCGGGAATTAAGTTAAGTGCTAACAAGGGTTGCTTTAGTAAAAGAATGTACAGCGAAAGTTTAAAAATTAAATAAAATTCTATGACTTTTTAAACGAACTGATTCTTAAATGACTAGAAAATGTCATAAAAGCGTAATAAAATTTTCCTGTGTACTAAATCTGCAATTAAAGAGAATAATATTTCATATGTCCTCACGCTTCACTATGTATGCAAATAACAACATCTGTTCATAATAAGCACACAAACATCCCTACAGCAACTCATTACCTGCAATGACATCTTAAATTCCTTAAATTCACGTTTTTTTTTTGAAATTCCATAACAGATGCATAAAGGTGACGATAAAACAAAAACGTGTGCTGGTCATTGTGACGAAGTAAATATATGAAATTTTTATGTGTAAAATATATTTAAAGGATGCCTGCGGTTAATCAGTTGTGCAAAACCTCAACGTATTTAATATGAATCTTATTAAAGTTTCACATGGCCATGGCAATAATTAAAATGTGAGTAGTGACCAGCAGGAAGTAAGGACACAAAGATGACAAGTGAAAAGGTGAAGTGCTGAAAAAATAACTATTTAATATTTAATAATCTGTAACTTAAGGTTCAGTTAAGTTTTTTTAAAATAATTTTCATCGTTAAGCAAAAAAATATATTTCGCAAATTTTAGATTGAACTTAGCTGCGAATTTTTCACCTGCACACATACATTTAACATTAGAAGGTTCTTATATTTGTTCACTATTATTTTAGCTTTTTGTTCAGCTAATTATCATGCTCAATGAACCTTCAATAATGGCATCAAAAGAGATTCTTATTAAACAATTTCTGTTACTTTTTTTATATTTAAAAATTAAGATTAAAATAATTGCTCAAGCATAATATTGGACACAATCATCTCACTGATGGACACAATTCATTTAAAAATAAAATTTCTACTACATTATTAAATTCATAAATTCAAGTATATGCCCTAAATACAGGGTGCGTAAATATTTAATTTGAAAAATAAAAAGGCGTTTTTAGACTACACGCAAACCGAAACAAAAAAACAATTAAATTTTAAATAGAAAATAAATTTTTATTCAAATAAGCCGTAAATTTACCAGTAAAACTGTTCTATAAGACGTTATTTTTCTTTGAAAAAGTTTTATCAGTTTAAATTTTTGTAACAAAAAAAATTTCTAATTTCGTACTAAAATATTTATTATATATTTATTATTTTACTATTTTTATTGCGAAAAAATTTTCGCAACCACAATTTTGTGATGGAGAAAATTTTCTTAGCCAAAATTTTTCAATAGAAGCATTTTCAAGGTACTTTTTGTACTAAAAAAAATTTCACCGACCGTAATTGTACTAGTTTTCTTTAGAAAAAATTTTCGCAACTATAACATTCCGATGGAAAAATTTACCCTGCCTCAAAAATTTTTTATAGAAAATATTTCCGTATCAACTTTTTTGCTATAGAAAAAATTTTCCACCACCAATTTTTTTATAGAAAATAATTTTTCATCCGCAATTTTTTTCGTAGAAAATATTTTCCACTAACATTTTATCATAGAAAAAATTTTTCACCAACAATTTTTTCATAGAAAAAATTTTTCACCAACACCTTTTTCATACAACAAAAATTTCCATCACCATTTTTTTCATAGAAAAAATTTTCCATCAACAATTTTTGTATGGAAAAATTTTCCATTAGCAATTCGTCTATAGAAAAATTTTCCACCAACAATTATTCTATACAAAATGTTCCATGAATTCTAGAGAAAGAATGTTCCATCAGTTATTTTCTAGAGAAAAAATGTCCCATCAATTATTTTCTAGATAAAAAATGTTCCATCAACTATTTTTCTAGAGAAAAAATGTTCCATCAACTATTTTTCTAGAAAAAAAATTTTCCAACAACAATTTTTCTATTATTATTTCTATTTTTATAGAAAATAATTTTTCACCCGCAATTTTTTTCGTAGAAAATATTTTCCACTAACATTTTATCATAGAAAAAATTTTTCACCAACAATTTTTTCATAGAAACAATTTTTCACCAACAACTTTTTCATACAACAAAAATTTCCATCACCATTTTTTCCATAAAAAATATTTTCCATCAATAATTTTTTAGCAAAAAAAATTTTCACCAACAATTTTCTCATAGAAAAATTTTCAACCAACAACTTTCTCATAGAAAATTTTCAACCAACAATTTTCTCATAGAAAAAATTTTCAATCAACAATTTTTTCAATGAAAAAAATTTGCCACCAACAATTTTTTCATAGAAAAAATTTGCCATCAACAATTTTTTTCGTTTGTTTGTCACCAACAATTTCTTTCATAGAAAAAGTTTTTCACCAACAATTTTTTTCATAGAAAAAATTTTGCATCAACAATTTTTTTCATAGAAAAAATTTTCCACCACCATTTTTTTCATAGAAAATATTTTCCATCAATATTTTTTTAGCAAAAAAAATTTTCCACCAACAATTTTCTCATAGAACAAATTTTCAACCAACAACTTTCTCATAGAAAAATTTTCAACCAGCAATTTTCTCATAGAAAAAATATGCCACCAACAATTTTTTCATAGAAAAAATTTGAACCACAACTTTTTCATAGCAAAAATTTGCCACCAACAATTTTTTCATAGAACAAATTTTCCATCAACAATTTTTGTATAGAATAAATTTTTCATCAACAATTATTCTATGGAAAATTTTTTCATCAATAATTATTCTATAGAAAAAGTTCCACGAACAATTGTTCTATAGAAAAAATGTTCCAACGGCAATTTGTTAAGAGAAAAATTTTCCAACAAGAATTTTTCTAAAGAAAAAAATTTCCAACAAGAACTTTTCCTTAAAAAAATGTTCTACTAGCAATCTTTTATAGAAAAACTCTTCCACCAACTAGTTTTTAATACATACAATTTTCCAGCAAGAATTTTTCTATAGAAAAAATTTCATTAGTCACAATTTTTCTAAAAAAAACATTTCATCAAACACGATTTTTGTACGTAAAAATTTCATTAGTCGCAGCCACAATTATTCTATATGAAATATTTCCGCAGTCACAAATTTTCTATATGAAATATTTCCGCAGTCACAATTTTTCTATAAGAAAATTTTCCATACCCATATTTTCTATAGGAAAAATTTCCACAACGATAATTTTTGCTATAGGAAAAATTTCCACAGCGATAATTTTTGCTATAGGAAAAATTTCCACAGCGATAATTTTTGCTATAGGAAAAATTTTCACAGCTGTAATTTTTCTATAGGAAAAATTTTCATAGCCATAATTTTTCTATAGGAAAAATTTTCTCAGCCATAATTTTTCTATAGGAAAAATTTTTGTAGCCATAATTTTTCTATAGGAAAAATTTCCACAGCTATAATTTTTTATATAGGAAAAATTACAACACTTATCACTTAAAAAAAAACCAAAAGTTGATTTAATTTTAGCCTTTGGAAATTCAACATACTTATTGCCATAAAATGAGAGTGTATGATTAACAGAGTATATGGAGTATAGTACTGCATTAGTTGTTAGTCCTTAGGATATGTTGTACCTAATTTCAAACTCAGTAATATTTAGGTTAGCCTAAACTATATTCTAATCTATAGTCTAGTCTGTAAGTAGATTAAAATTCTTCCACCGTCCCTTCTATATCACAGTCTACAGCCAAATCAATCAAATTAATAATTTTATCTGAACACAGCTTTCTATTTCTTTCCTATTTTATTTTGAGGATTGAGAGATTTTCTTCATAAATATTTTTTTTATTTTTTCTTACTTTAATAGGGAACATCCTGCGTAGTTTATATTCAAATTTTCAAGCCACATCACGTTCCTAAAGTTTCAGTTTAATGAGTCAATATTGTTGATGAAATTGAAATTTGTAAATTGATTCTTTAATGAAAAAAAAACAAACTGAATTACTCATTTGATGCGAAATGAAGGCAGGATAAAAAAAATGACACGTATTCATGTAATCAAAATTACAAAACACAAATTAAAGTAAAAAATTTCCAAAAAAAAAATAAATATTTAAAAGGAAACGGAAATTAACAACAACAAAAAACATTTAACTTTTGTTGACTCAAGCTAATTTGTTAGCAGGCAAAAAGGAGAGAAATATTTTAATATAAATATTAAGGCAGTCAGCCATTTATTAACCACAGCGTGCAGGGATTTTATGATTAATAATTCATGTGAATAAAATACAAAAATTAATCTCCATGTAAAAATGTGTGGGGAAATAAAAATGAAATGAATACAAATTTTACATTTTTGTTTTTTTTTTGTTTAACTCTGAACTTTCATTTGAAATGAAAATAGGTCATTTAGCTAAATACATGCCAGGATATAGAATTGTTTATCATTTTAAGTATTTTAATAATTAATAGCACCAGTTATAGTTTAAATCTCTGGAGGGATGTTTTAGATAAAATGTTGGTAACTATTTAACAGTTTTATTATCCTTTAAGTTGCACTCCACACAAAATAAAAATAAAAATTAATTTTTTGTAAAACAATAGAAAATGTTTCCGAGGTGAGTTTTATTCGCTTCGCAATATTCATTATATTTAATGTTAAGTTTTAGGTTGTAGATTAAAAACTGAAGCCTAATTTTAGGGGCAGCATTAAAATAAGTTTTTTGCATTTTATTAAAGATTCTTTTTGTTTAGTTTTGCAACATTTTAGGATTTTTTTTTTTAAATAAATAATTCATTAACAGAATTTTATATATTTTATTAAATATTCAAATAAAAATTTTTTATTTATTTTTCGCTGGCAAATAAATATAAATCGTGGTTCATTTCATATATATTTTCGTTTATATATTTTAACAGCAGGTTGCCTTAAATTTGTACTTTTTTTAACACTATTGTTATTGCTATTGCTTTGTGTCCTAGTGACACACACATACATTCATGAACTGAAACAATGACACATATATTTCCGCTTATACACGTAACCGAAAAAAAAAAACATCCATAGAAATATCTTTGTTATAGCAGGACGTTAAAGTGAGTTTTTCATACATTTTTTTTAGCATATAAATGCTAAATATGTAAAATACTCTGACAGGTTGTTGACTTTTCTGGTGGCTTGTAAAAGAAAACAAAAAAAAACTAAAAAAGTACAATAAACATGTAAAAGTAAAGGATGATAAAAATGTTTAAAAAACACACACACAAAAATATAATATTCTACCTTTAGTTTGTTGTTGTTGCTGGTTTTCCTTCCGTCTTGTATACACAAACTCAAATTTAAAAGGAACAAAAATCCTTTTAATTTCTTTTTAGAGAAAAACGATAATAAAAAATATTAGTTTGTAAAAAAATGTACCAAAGTAAAAAACTAAATTATTAAATTATTTTGGGAAAATTAATTAAAATATTTTTCTATAGAATTTATTATTTAATAAATTTGTTTTATTTTACTCTGAACAGAAAGTCGGTATTAGTAATTGAAAACAAAGTTTAAAAAAACCCACAATGATCACTCTCTCTCCTCACTTTCTCCTCTCTTCTCTATCGCTCTCTCTCTCACTCTTTCTCTCACTTTTTTCTCTCTCTCTCTCTCTCTCTCTCTCTGTGTCATTTTATGACAAATAAACTTTGTCTTTGATTTTAAAAATTTTTAAAAATATTTCTTACCAAAAATAATTGAAATAATTCTTGAAAAAAACGTACTTCAAAATAAATGGACACACCTGCTATTAAGACAATTAACGAACATAAGCGCCTGCCAGAAATATTTTAAAAACAAATCCATATATATCAAATTCACTACTTCTATGGGAACACCTTTTTTTCCTAACTCTTATTTAACTCAAGTTCTGTCTAAATTTCAAGTATCTGTTGGAAATATTTTAAAAACCAAATCAATATAAATAAAGGGGGAAACCCTTTAATTTCTAACTCTTATGTCACTCAAATTCTATAAAAATTTCAAGTGTCTGCCTACAACGATTTAAATAGTAAAGCCATTAAATTCGAAATCACTTTTTCTATGGGGCACCCTTTAAAATACAAATTTTATTTAGTTCATTTACCTATTTTATATTCATTTGCCTTTCATGTGTCTTTAATGATTCAAAACTTAAGGCCGTTTATGGCAAATAAACTGTGTCTAGGGGAACACCTTTTAATTTTTATTTTCTTACTTCGGGGTTATATAGCCCGTATGCTACATAAATTTTAACTTAATTAACTTATCATTAATCAAATGCCCGAAGCAGGCTGCAGTCTGCGCTGCTTGCTGACTAGTTGAAGACTATACAACTCTTGGTCCAGAACGCATGAAGCTTAATAAAATTTAAGAACACAACCGCAATCATCATCAGTGGACCTGGACCATTCATCATAGTGTTCATTGTGAATGATACGACCCACACAACTCAAACGAGGGCCTCGATATCACAATCACCACGATACTCCCAAAGCGACAGCCTCAATAATCATTCAGAGAACAGCTAAAAGGCTAAAAACACAAATAGCTGCACTATGGGACTATACTGATTCCCATTGAAATAAGGTGGAATTATCCAGTTGGCTTCTGTTAGTCTTGAAGGGGACTGGGCTCCCTTTTACCCCCGTGGACATATGTAATAACGGCGAGATTCCATCAAAACATATCAATGTGCCACCGAGGGGACTCTTTTCGAAATTTCGTGATAAGATTTACATCTGCATCTGGCTGTAAGCTTTAATCAGATGGTGGTCAAACCACTGGGAATGAAAAGCAACGTCATTCACACCCAAGGAAGCCGAGGACAAATTCTAGCAACAGGTCTTTTCTAGTTGCAATTTCAGCGGTGCAAATCACTACTTCTTGGCTGAAGAGCTGGAAACTATCCAACTCCTGGTCCAGAACACATGACTAGCATGCTCACGGGATCCGGATCATTCACCCGTTGGTGTTATTAAACGCGAGATGATCCTGGCCCTCATAATCAAATTCATGCAAGGGCCGCAAAACCACAACCACCACGATACTCCCGAACAGCCAACCTCAAGAATCAGTCAGAGAAACAGCTAAAAGTCTAAAGAGACAAGTAGCGGAACTCTGGTGCTTACTGATTTCCGTGGAAATAACGTGGAGTTTCTAGTTGACCCCTACTGCCTTCAGGGGACTGGGCTCCCCTATATCCCTGGCAGCACAGGTCTAGATGAAATGGCCATTACCACTGTGAATGAAAAGCAACGCCATTCACGCCCTAGAAGGCCTTCGAATCCATGGATCCTCCGGTCACTCCTAGTAGCAATTTTAAAAGCTCGAAGTAGGTCGCAGCCTTTATTCCTTGCTAAAGAGTTGGAGACTATTCAACTCCTTGTCCAGAACGCATGAAGCTTAATATAGTTAAGAACACGACGGTATTTATACTCACTGGACCTAAACCATTCATTGTGTTCATTTTGAATGATCCGACCCACAAACTCTCACGAGGGCTTCGAAACCACAATCACAACGATACTCCCATATAGGGGCCAACCTCTATAATTAGCCAGAGAACAGCTAAATGTCTAAAGAGACAAATAGTGAACTCTGCGGGCTACTGATTCCCGTGGAAATATGTGGATTGTTTAGATGGCTCCTACTAGCTTTTAAGGGGCCTGGGCTTTTACCCTGCAAGACACCAGTCTAGATGGAATAGTTGGTTCCAAAAAGACTATCGTGTGCCCCCGGGGGGAACTATTTCCTAAATGATGTATAGATTTGCACCATTGTTCCGATAGAAAAAACCAGCAATTTGTCCGTAGAACGCCCCCTACGGAAGCCATATTGTCGGTCGCTAAGTAAGCTGTTGGACTCCAGGTACTTCACAAGATGAAAATTAATCAAACTTCCCATTACTTCGGAAAGTGTAGAACAAATTGCAATTGAGCGATAAGTTTCAGGATTGTTAGCCTCATTCTCTTTGAAGATCGGCGTTACATTAGCAATCTTGCAACCTTCCAACATGCTAAAATGGTTGCTAACAGATGCCGTAGTATCGAGAAGTACTGTTTGATAACCAGTGCTGGAATCCCATCCGGCCCAGGAGACTTGTTAATGTTGAGATTTGCTTTTTCAATGAGAAAACAATTTTTTTTCCTGAGCAAAATAGAGAGACAACTTGCTGGTTCACAACTTACAGTTGGGAAACAGAAAACTATTATCCTGGCTGGTTTAATATTAGCGTTATTAAGACAACCACAACTAGAGACACAGGCAACACAATAAAGAGCATTCAAGCAACAGCTTTAATACCCTTAAAATTTTTATCGCAGTAGCGAGGTTTATGAAATTTGGCAACACAGCAATTTTTTTCACTTACTAATTAATAAAAAATACTTTCAATTAAAAATAAACTTTAAAAGAAGAAGAAATTGTTTAAAAAATTATAAATTTCGTTAAATTTATTTACTTTTTTAAAATTTATAGTAATTTTAAATTAAAATAAAATTCCCTTTATTTACTAATTTTTTTTAACTTTATGTCTGTCTGCTTTTTGGAAAAAAAAACATAAACAATAGAAAAACTTTTCTGTTTTTTTACCAAAAATGTTGCTTAAGGCCAAGTCAATGTGTTGTGCATATTGAAGATGATTTTTCTAGGATTTTAATTAATAAATTGCCACATGAGTTTGTATTCCAAAAACACAAGGACATGTAAGAAATATAAAACAAAAGTAAACAAGACAAACAAATCACAAATAAAAAAAAAATATTTAAACCAAAACATCTCATATGGTTTTGTGAAATTTTTAAAACAAATTGTAATAAATATTTCAAATTTTTATTTTTATTTTTTTTTATATTTTTTTGCTGAAACGAAATTTATATGCCCCCCAAAAAACAAAAGCAAAAAGTTCCTTAATTTATTTTGAAAACGTGCCTTTTCAATTGTTCGTGTGCTGAAGTGTGTGTGCGTGTATGTGTGCTCACGTAGAAGTAGTAACATTATAAAAAAAAATTTATTTTCTTATTTACTTTTTTAAGAATCTGGGGTTAAAAAAATTTTAAAGAAACGGGAAAAAGAATTAAAGAAAATCTCAGCACTCTTTAAAAATGAAAAGCGAAATCAAAAATTACAACAAATTAATACTAGATCCACCGGGAAGGTATACTACTTTTGCTACGCCGCCATTTTGTTAAACATTAGTCTCGACAGTTCATATTTGACAGTCGTAAAGTAGACACGCGGGAAATTTATTATGAAATAATATTCGATAAACCAACGTGTTTTAATCTTTAAAATATTTTATCCAAATCAATCACCGTTTACTGGTACCGATGAGAAAAATACGTGAAATTTTAAGGAGAAATAACGTGCCAACAAGACGCTCTATTTATTGTGTGGTATATGATTTCGAAGAAAGCGGGTCTGTAGGTGATAGGATCAAGCATGAACCACAAGGTACTGCAAGATCGGCTGAAAACATTACAGCTGCTCAAGAAAGTATTCAAAGCAATCCAACAACCTCAATTCGATGCCGTGCTCAGGAGCTTGGTCTTCAAAGAGCAACTTTAGCCACAATTTGGCACAAGGATTTGCATTTGTTTCCATTATAAGATTCAGTTGACACAAGAGCTTTATCCACAATATCATTTACGCCGCCGTACATATGCCAATAGGATGTTGCAGCTCGTCCATGACAACCCCGATTTTCAGGAATAAATCATAATGACTGACGAGGCACAATTTCATTAGAATGGATAATTGAATAAACAGAATAGTCGGTTCTGGGGAATGGTAAACCATCAAACTATAGTCAGTCAGTCATCTTTGCATCCATTAAAAGTCACAGTCTAGTGTGCAATTTGGTCAGGAGAAATTATTGAACTTCACTTCTTTGAAAATGAAAACGACGTAACGGTAACTGTGAATGGAGAGCGATATCGTGATATGATTTAAAAATTTTAAACGCCACAACATGCACTTGGGCTTGATTAACATGTGGTATCAACAAGGGGATGCTAGTTCGTATACAGCCAGAATTTCAAGGCAATTACTGCGAGACCTCTTTCCACAACAAGTTATTTCAAGAAATGGTGATATTGATTGAACTACAATGTCGATTCTCCCCCCCCCCGTGCCACATTTATTGGTCTTTATAGAATACTTGACTATCTAGACCTGTGCTGCTGGGAGTATAAGGGAGCCCAGTCCCCTGAAGTCAGCAGGAGACAACTGGAAGTTCCACGTTATTTCCACGGGAATCAGTAGGCCCCAGAGTTTCCGCTAATTATCTCTTTAGGCATTTAGCTGTTTCTCTGACTTATTACTGGGGTTGGCCCTTCGGGAGTATCGTGGTGGTTGTGGTTTTGCGGCCCCAGCATGAATTGATTTATGGTGGCCAGGATCATCTCGCCTTTAATCACACCTACTGAATGAATGATCCAGATCCAGTGAGCATGCTAGTCATGTGTTCTGGACAGGAGTTGTAAAGTCTCCAGCTCTTCAAGGAGTAGTTGTTTGCAGTCCTGCTCTGGAACCGAAGTCTCCGTTCAATGAAAACAGGCTTTTGCCGCTTATGGAAATTGGAATCAAGGGCAATTTCGCTATGGGCCTAATCTACACAATTTGGAAGCGTTGTTCACGAGTCAGTGTCATTATGTTGAACAGACAAACTGAACTAAACACAAATCACTTTAAAACTCATTTTATCAGCTGAAAAGAGTCGCCAATTAAAAAGAGTTGCCAACTTAAAGTTGTATGCCTCTACAAAAATGTCCTTTAGATGTGACTAACAAACCAAACAAAACATAAATCACTTTACAGCAGATAAAATGGCCGCCAGCGAAAAAGTGTTGCCAACTTAAAGTTTTATATCTCTATAAAAATGCTTGTTGTATGTGACTACCAAATCAAAATAAGTTTAAATCACTTTAGAGCTAACAAAATGGTCGCCTGTTAAAAAGAATTGCCAACTTAAACCCCCCTATAAAAAAAATACCTCTTAGATCTGACTACCAAACCAACCTAAGTTTAAATCGCTTTAAATCTAAAAAAATAGCCGCCAGCTAAAAAGTGTTGCCAACTTAAAGTTTTATGACTCTATAAAAAATGTCCTTTAGATGTGACTAACAAACCAAACAAAACATAAATCACTTTACAGCAGATAAAATGGCCGCCAGCGAAAAAGTGTTGCCAACTTAAAGTTTTATATCTCTATAAAAATGCTTGTTGTATGTGACTACCAAATCAAAATAAGTTTAATTCACTTTAGAGCTAACAAAATGGTCGCCTGTTAAAAAGAATTGCCAACTTAAACCCCCCTATAAAAAAAATACCTCTTAGATCTGACTACCAAACCAACCTAAGTTTAAATCGCTTTAAATCTAAAAAAATAGCCGCCAGCTAAAAACTGTTGCCAACTTAAAATATTATATCTGTATAAAAAATTCCCTTTGGATGTAACTACCAAACCAAACTAAGCTTAAATCACTTTAAGCTGATAAAATGGCCGTCGGTTAAAAAATGTTGCCAACTTTAAGTTTTATACCTCTATAAAACATCCCCTTTATATGTAACTACACAAACTAAGCTTAAATCTATCTACAGCTGACCAAATGAGCGCCTGTTAAAAAGAATTGCCAACTTAAAGTTTTATACCTCCATAAAAATGCCCTTTATATGTGAATACCAAACCAAAAAAAAAACATAAATCACTTTAAAGCTGATAAAATGGCCGCCAGGTAAAAAGTGTTGCCAACTTAAGGTTTTATACCTTCATAAAAAAACTCCCTTTATATGTGACTATGTTTTAGACCAATTTTTAGACCACAACTATGCTAGACTATGGACAGATAAAAGATGGAGCAGATAATAGAGATTAAGTTATAGCTCATACAGGATCTTATGTTAATAGCACAACAAATTACTACGCTGAACGCTGAAATACAAAAAGAAAAACATACAAAAGTACTCAATCTTCTTAAGTACCAATTCGCTTTTTAATTTAATTTAAATGTGTTTTTATATTTTTTTAACAAAATTTCTATTACCTGCAACATTTTGTTTTAAGCCAAAGGCTATATACCCGCAAACCTTGTTATTAATTTGTGTTGTATTATTATTGTTATTGTTATTCTATTATTCTATGTGCCTCTCTTTTTATTTGGCAACAAGACAGTATTAACAATAAGCTGTTTTTTATCAGCTCAACTACATTTTTCTTCTGAGCTTTTGAACATTAAAACAAAAAAAAAGAAAATAATTTTCAAAATTGTAGGACAAAAAATTAATTTTGATTGGTGAAGAAAAAGAGAAAACGAGAAGAGAAAAAAATCTTAAACAAAAAACTAAATTATTGATGAGATTGTGTTTGGGCCCTTAAGTTAAATAAAATTAGTAGGAATCCTGGGAGAGTTTATTTGTTGAACAAATGACATCGTCAACTACAATTGCTACAGAAAATATTCTATTAATATTTTAGTTTACATATTATTATTATTTACTTTTTTACAAGTATCTAAATAATAAACAATTTTTAATATTTAAATTTTTGTTTAATTTTTTTTTTAGTTTAAAAACTGAAATTTTATTCAAAGATACAATTTTTAAATTTGTACTCTGTTATAACATATTTTATTTATTATAAAAAATAATCAGAAACTTAATTTTCTTCCATTTCTATTTAAAGATTTTATTTAAAAGTAATTAATTTTAATTAATTTTATAAATTAAAAATAAAATCGTATACAATAACATCCATAACATATTGCTTAAAATATTCGACTATTATTACAAAAATTTTAACGCGCTTGTAACTAGCAATTTTCTTACACTACACTACAAAGTATACTAAATTTCAATGCCCTACCGGCGGGTAATTTAAGTGCCGCAGCTTTAAAAACGAAATAACCTACCAATGCCTGTGTAAAATACCTCTTTACCTCTTTTTACGCCAAATTCAAACATGAGTTTTATAAATCAAAATTTTTCGGACGTTGACAACCGCCGCAATGATCCTTATATACCGAATTACACAACATTAAATTAAACTTTACCGCTACGACGACTTAACGCAACTCAACCACGATACAGTTCCCAAGTTCATCAGTGGATTTTACTCGAATTTTGTATACAAAACTCAAGTGTTATAATTCAAGTCAATTGATTAGATAAGAATTATATGAAACCAAAAAAGCAAAAAGGCACTTTGTGGTTCACATAAATCTTTACAAAAAAAAAACACAAAATATTAAGAAATAAATTTTTCATTGGAAGCCCTAAAAAATGAAATTTATTAAATTTTTGATAAATTTAATTTAATAAATTTTTTTAAATAAATTTCTTAAAACAAAATTTTATTTTCAACACACATTCTAGAATATATTAAAGTAATAAGCTTTTTATTATTCTGCCATTAATACCTCGCAATTCGAGTTAAAATTTTATATAGAATTTTTATTAAGTCATTTAAATAATAATAAATGCTGTCATGGCGATAAAAAATAATTTATTTAAATCAATTTTATTACTCTAAATAAAAGTGTGCAAAAAATTTTTATTTTTAATCGTTAGCATTTATCATCGACTATATAATATAAAATATATAATAAATATTTGTTCATGATTTTATATTTAAATAAAACAATTAAAATAACATGACACGAAAACAAGATCATAAAATTTCCCTTAAAAAAAAGTTTGGTTATAAATATAAAAAATATAAAAAAAAACTAAATTTTAGATTAATTATTGCAAATTTCTTTGTTTTGTTTTATGATTTTATTTTTATATTTAAGTATTAAAATTAGTTTTTCATAAAACACAAACAGGATTTTTGTGGCTGTATGTGTCTGTCGTAAGCCCCACAAAATTGAATATTAAATGAACAAAAAAAAAATTAAAAGAGATTTTTATTAATATTGATTTATTAAATTTTAATATCCTTTTGCTTCAAGGATTTGTTATATAAAAGACATTTAAGTTTTTTTTGTTCGGGAATGACTTCTATACATGCAATGCATTGCACCAGAACTAGGAAATTAGCTTACGGGCAGGATAAAAGAGGGAGTAGTGTTTGTGGACATTCGATTTCAATTTTCCTACATTGATAGTGACAGCAAAGACCTCTGGAGGGAGTTTATTCCACATACGGACTGTTCTGTTCAAACACGAATTTTCCCTGTCATACGTAGTGCTATCCAATGGCCAATCAACCGCAAATGGATGCGCTCTTAAGGAAAATCTACCTAAACGCAAAAACGTGTGTGTTTGGGAAAAAGTTCCCTAATTTCGTCAGCGCACTTATTATTCTAGTAACGATAAAACACATTGCATTGATGCTCTATGTAATCAATAGAGTTGGATACCCTACCGGTCCCAATGAGCCTCTTGTCCTTCTCCTGTACGGCGTTGAGCAACTCCAAAATAGACTTTGGTGCGCCGGCCTATACAAGAGAATTGTATTCCATTTCTGGACGGATATAGGTGGTATAAATAGTACGAAGATCGGATGGAGTGAAGTATCTTTTACACCGTTTTAGAAAACCGAGGCACCTAAAAGCTTCTCTAGAAACTTGAAAAATGTGTTCAGTTCATCGAACATCACATTGAATTTTCATGCCAAGAACATCAAGAGCCTTCGACTCCGTAATACTCATATCACCTATAGTAACAGGCGCAGCACGATTTCCGTATTAAAATCGAATCTTTTCGCACGATCCCATTAGATGGTTGCCGCGAGATCGTGATTGAGCATTCATGTTTGCCCTTTTTGAACTCACCTCTAACTGGTTCGCTCTATTCTCAAATGAATACCACTGACAAATGCCGCCGTCATCTGCGAAAGCGCATAGGGGTTAAAAGTTTGACAAAGAAGGTCATTTAAAAATTCAGGAAATAGGGTAGCAGAAAGAACGGAGCTTTGTGGTACCCCTGAATTAATCTTGAACTCGTCTGATGAAGTTCTATCTATAACAACTCGTATAGTCCGATTCCTAAGAAAACTCGATATAAATCTGGGGAAATTACCGCCGACACCAAAAGCAGCAAGTTTTGACAGAATTGCATCATGTCACACACTATAAAATGCTTTGGAAATATTTAGACCCTCCAGCTTACTCGCTCCGAAATGCGTGATAGGATTTACGTCTGTATCTAGCTGTGTAAGCCATAACCAGATGGTGGATCATACCACTGTGGATAAAATGTAGCGTCATCCTCGCCTTAGATGGTCTTCAGATACGTATATCCTTCAGTCACTCTTAGTTGCAACTTTAAGAGCTCGGATCAGGTCAACGCGCTCACTTCTTCCTGAAGCGCTAAAGACTATCCAACTGCTGGTCCAGAACGCATGAAGCTTAATAAAATTTAAGAGCACAACTGCAATCATGTTCAATGCACCGAGACCATTCATTGTGCTCATTGTGAATGATCCGGCCCATACAACTCAAACGAGGGCCTTGAAACCTCAACCATCACGATACTCCCAAAAGGCCAACCTCAATAATCAGTTAGAGAACAGCTAAAAGGCTAAAAAGACAAGTAACTCAACTCTGGGACTTTACTGATTCCCATAAAAATAAAGTAGAATTGTCCAGTTGGCTCCTGCTACCTTTGAAGGGGACTGGGCTCCCTTTTACCCCCGTCGACACATGTCATGACGGTGAGATTCCATCAAAACATATCAATGTGCCCCCGAGTGAGACTCTTCCGAAATTTCGTGTTAAGATTTACATCTGCACCTGGCTGTAAGCCTTAATCAGATGATGGTCAAATCATTAGGAATGAAAAGCAACGTCATTCACGCCCTAGGAAGCCGAAGACTAATTCTAGCAACAGGTCTTTCCTAGTTGCAATTTCAGCGGTTCCAAAGCAGGGTTACAAATCACTAATCCTTGCTGAAGAGCTGGAGACTCCTCGTCCAGAACACATGACTAGCATGCTCACTGGATCCAGATCATTTACCCGTTGATGGGATTAAAGGCGAGATGATCCTGGCCACCATAAATCAGTTCATGCTTGGGGCCGCAAAACCACAACCATCACGATACTCCCGAAGGGCCAACCTCAATAAGCAGTCAGAGAAACAGCTAAAAGTCTAAAGAGACAATTAGCGGAAACTCTTGGGCCTACTGATTCCCGTAGAAATGACGTGGAGCTTCCAGTTGACTCCCTGTTTGCCTTCAGAGGACTGGGCTCCCTTATACCCCCATAAGTATTCTATAAAGGCCGATACATGTACCCGCGGGGTGACTCTCTTCGAAATGATGTATGGAGTTACACCATTGTTCCGATAGGAAAGCAAGAACGCCGCTCATAGAGCGCCTCATTTTGAATACGGGTCAACAATATTATACTCCAGCTGTACCGAACAACAAATTGCTAGACTACAAAAACTACAAAATAAGGCGATGCGTGCAATATTAAAGTGTAATCGTTTTACTTCAATTAACTACATGCTCAACACGTTGAAATGGTTAAATATTAAGCAAAGACTACAACTAAATACTATAGTTTTCATACGGAAGCTAAAGATGGGTGAAGCACCAGAATATTTGTTAGAGCAGATGAGATATGTAGGAGATGTCCAGCCATATTATCTAAGAAATGCTATTGATTTTAGGTTGCAAAGAGCACACACCAATGCGATGCAGAAAACTTTGTTTTACAAAGGATTGAGAATGTACAATATGATGCCGAATGAAACTAAAATTAAACGGAATGTGAAAGTATTTAGGAGCAAAACTGTACATTATATTAAGAATAATTTGGTTCAGAGCGCTTAACATTAAAATGTATTTAAACTTATTTATATGTAAATTTTTAAAGTATTTAAAATACTACTTAATAATAATAATAATAATAATATTGTCGTTACATTAGCAATCTGCCAACACTTTGGAAATTCACCGACACGATACAACATGCTAAAAAGGTTTGCTAAGAGCACTGTTTCAGGATCAGTGCTGGTATAATATCTGGCCCAGGATACTTATTAATGTTGAAATCTGCTAAAACCTGTTTAACCACTCGAGCTCGAAAGATTACCCTTGGCAGAATAACGGATACTCTATAGAGCTTGGGCGGGTCAGTGAATATTTGGTTGTTCCTTAAAAGAGTCGGAATTGATGAACTAGAATTATTCCTTATTCTTTTAACAAATGGCCAGAAGCTCTTGCTACACCAAGGAGAAGTAAGGACTTTAGCACAAAGGCGCATATCGTACAGATTTTTCTCACGCCTAAATACATTGGCACATGAAGATCTTGTACCTTTGTGTAGCAAATCAGTATCTGTGTTTTTTTTTTCTACGTCAGATCCCGAATGCGTCCACTCTTGGTGTGACTGCATTTTTGCACGCCTGATTAAACCAAGATTTGATTTCGATCTGGTTTTAATCGAACTTTTTTTGGATGGAATAAAAGTTTTTATTCCAAACAAAATAATGTTTGCAACCACTTCCACTGTGGCATCGACTTTATTATTAGGTGCCACTTTAAGCTAGTAGGTAGTATACTACCTTATAAGACTGGGGGTTGTGGGTTCGATTCCCAACAAAGAGCTTGGTTTTTTTCACTACAAATAAAAATTGACTTCGGGTGGGGTAGCTCAGTAATGAAGGCATGGTCACTAGTCACTGGTCACTTTGCTATCTTATACGTGAGTTAGTTTCCGCAGCTATACTTCTACTTTCACCACCTGCCTCATCTCTTCTCTATCCCTTTCCTAAAAGGAATGCAGCAGGGCACTTGACTAAATGGCATTGTTACCTGAAGTGCTACTGCCCTTAAAAAAATTTAATTGCTTAACAAATTCTCTGAGCTCGTCCCAAGGAGGAACGTTTAGTAGCCGATTTCGTTGTAGACGAGACGGTGTGATGTTCTGAATATGAAAAGGTGGTGCGCAAGATGCAGTGATCGGAAGAATTGCCAAGAGAAGCTCAAAAACTAATTTCATACTCTTGGGGGGCATAAAGTTAAAAAAGGGTCAAGTGTATTGCTGTGGTACCCTTCAACGCAAGGAATGTATGTTGGCTCATTCCTTAATTGCACAAGGTGGTAGTGCGCGGCAAATAACTCAACATACTGGCCTTGTGTACCATACGGCGTATGATTAATATTAACTTTCAATACATATAAAAATTTTAGCATAAATATCATTTCATAGTTAGGAGTTAGAAAATTTAAAAAGGACAAAATAACTCACAGTGTATAAGAAAGAGAACTTTCACTAAAGAAATTATTTTGTGACAATTAAAATAAAGTAAAATATTCATTTTATTTATCCCCAAAATGTATCCTTGCAAATAAAAGAAACTTTTTCACTGTTATTAATATATTTCAAACACACAAGAATTTCTATTCATACAAACACACAAACACACACACATTTCCATTAAGAAAAAAAATATATAAAAATCTGTTTTAGAATAAAAATCACAGAAAAGTTTTAAAAATGTTTCACTATATCAAGCTGATATCTGGAAAACTCCTTGACAATTAAACATGCTTGTGAATATATTCCGAAAACAAATGACTGCAATAAACTTAAGTGAGAATGTATGAATGCATGAATGAATGAAAGAAAAAACAACTGGAAACTATAATTAAAAGCCAAATGGAAATAACAAAGGCAACAAAAAAGAATATTTAATTTTGTTGCGAATTAAGAAATGTGAAAAGACAATGAAAAACTAATATTGTGCATCTCCTAAAAAGGGGCTATAACAAAAAATTTATTTTTCCTAAAATCAGGATAATAGAAAAAGGTATAGAGAATAAAACACATTCTCTACAAGTTGTGATTTGCTTTAAAAAACATGGTGTGCAAGTTAATAACGTCGATTTGGTGCTACAAAATAGATACATCATAATATAAGATAACCCCAAGAGGATTATTAAAAACCCCACGATATTGCTCTGAATTTAGTGCCATCAGAAGGGTGTTTTATGTACCAACAATAATTGATTCATTTGAAGAGAGCAATCAATGAAAAACTTGACCCAACACGAAGCCCTAATAGTCACATGACACCGCTCGGCTACATGTTGCGAGATCAGTAATAAACTATTTGGAAAACAGAGGGTGGGAAATTTTGGCGAAGCCTCATTGCAATCCAAACCGTGTCCGTTCTTACTATTTTTTTCAAGCGACATAGGAAGCCCTTCCCAGAAATACACTTTATTTCAGAACAGGGTATCAGAAATTAGATTGATTCATTTTTTACCACAAAACTGGATCAGTTCTCTTGACGCGACGTTCATATGCTACCAGAAAGATGGGAAAAAGTACCAGCCAACGATAGACAATATTTTGACTGAGTTGATACATCATCCTTTGTGATTATAATAAATTAAAAATATTTACACTCTCTGAGACGGAACAAATATGTTTATCCTTCCGTCAAAAAAAAATCTTTTTGCTATCGAAAACTCTTTCAAAGAAAGTTTTTCCTATTAATAATTTTTTATAAGGAATTTATGCTATGATAAACTTTACGATTGATATTGCTGACTTTTTTAAGGAAATTTTTGTTATAAGAAATAATTTTTATCGTTAACTTTCCTGGAGAAAGTCGATAAATCGATAATCGATAAATTTCCTGCAGCAACTTTAAGCTATCGATAACTTTTCTATACGAAATTTGTGTTATATATAACTTTCCTGTAGAAATTTTAAGTTATCGATAAATTTCCTGTAGAAAATTAAAGCTATCGATAACTTTTTCTATACGAAATTTATGCCATATATAACTTTAGTGTAGGAATTTTTTGCTATTGATAGACTTTCTACAAAAAATGATCGCTATCGATAAATTTTCTGTAGAGAATTTATTCTATCGATAACCTTACTGCATAGAATTTATTCTATCGATAACCTTTAGGCTATTAATAACTTGTCTGCAGAAAATATATAATATCGATAACTTTTCTATTAAAAATTTCTGCTATCGATAATTTTTCTGTAGAAAATTTATTCTATCGATAACTTTCCTGTAGAAAATTTATTCTATCGATAACTTTCCTGTAGAAAATTTATTCTATCGATAACTTTTCTGTAGAAAATTTATTCTATCGATAACTTTTCTGTAGAAAATTTATTCTATCGATAACTTTTCTGTAGAAAATTTATTCTATCGATAACTTTTCTGTAGAAAATTTATTCTATCGATAACTTTTCTGTAGAAAATTTATACTATCGATAACTTTTCTGTAGAAAATTAATTCTATCGATAACTTTTCTGTAGAAAATTAATTCTATCGATAACTTTTCTGCAGAAAATTTATTATTGGAAGTTTGCTCTATCGATAAGTTTTCTATGTTTATGTTACAGATAACTTTTCTGTAGAAAATTTATTAGAATTTATTCTTTCCTGCAGAAAATGTATCCTCCCGATAACTTTTTTGCAGTTCATTTATACTATCAACTATTCTTTAGAAAATTTATGCT
This sequence comes from Trichopoda pennipes, assembly GCA_030448955.1. Classification (NCBI taxonomy): domain Eukaryota; kingdom Metazoa; phylum Arthropoda; class Insecta; order Diptera; family Tachinidae; genus Trichopoda; species Trichopoda pennipes. The sequence continues at coordinate 523,391 of JASKUP010000056.1, read as the reverse complement.
ATCGATATGTGTAACTTTTCTATTGGAAGTTTATGCTAACGATAATTTTTCTATTGTAAATTTTTGGTATCGATAACTTTTCTACGGGAACTCTTTGCTATCAAAAATTTTTCATATTTGCTACTAAGCAGTCATTTTTTGTGCAAAAAAAAAGTAAAAGTCTTATTAAAAGCTTTTTCACACACGCTGTTTCAAGGATTTAAATATTGATAACTTTTCCATTGGAAGTTTATGCTATCGATAACTTTTTTTGATTGGAAGTTATGCTATCGATAAATTTTCTGTAGGAAATTTTTGCTATTGATATCTTTTCTGCCTAAAATTTATTCTATCGGTAACTTTTCTATCGAAAATATATGCTGCAGATAACTTTTTGAAAGAAATTTTATTCTATTGACAACTTTTCTATTAAAAATTTATGCTATCGATAACTTTTCTGTGGGAACTCTTTGCTAGCAAAAATTTTTCATATTTGGTAATAAGCACTCATTTTTGGGTGCAAGAACAAATATAAAAGTCTCAATAAAAGCTTTTTCTCACACACACTGTTTCAAGGATTTAAATATTAAAAAAGAGGGAAATACTTAATTTTTATTTGCCTTTTAAAATGCCATAAATGGCTTTATCTCCCTCTATGCTTGTAAAAAAAAACATATAAAAAATTAATAATAATCATACGCCACCTGTCTGCAACTTTAAAGAGAAGGAGAAATTAGAAATTAGAGCACCTTTTTCTAATTCCCTGAACAGATAAATAACTTATTTTAATAAGATTATTTCGAAGTCAATTAAATTAATTTTGCTTTTTTCTCTTTAATTTATTTATTTATGTTTGCAATTCAAACTAAAATGAATGTCCTGTGTTCTAACCAAGAAAACACAAAACTTTTCTCATAAAAAACTCACACATAAAAATTTCGAACCCATCAAACTGCTATTTTTAAAGAGAAAACTTTTCAGAAAACTTTTCAGAAACATTATTTCTCTCCTACTTCAGAAAATCTATTTGAAATGTTTGAAAACTTAATGTGAGCTATAAAAAGAAACCAAAGCAAAGTCTTCAAGGATGTTTTTTTTGTCTTGTTTGGAGATATTATGGTTGGTATACTTGCGTATACTTTCTCGATGTGTCTTTTGTGCGACATTTTTCATATGTTTTAATATATAAAAGAAAATAATAAGAAAAAATGTACAAATGACAATAATATAGTGTTAGATGTTGTGTAGAAATAAACGTAAATATAGATTAAACAGAGGAAATCTGAATTAGTATTAAAATAATTAGATGTTGCACTGGGAGAATAATTTTAGGATAGGAAAAAACACCAAATAATAAAATAAAATAAATAAAACTTTAGTAGGCCAAGTTAATAAATATAGCTATATAATATTAAGCTAAAAATCTTTACAAATTAGTTAGAGGCTTGTCCGGACGCTTAAGCTTCTGTAAAAGAAGTCGTGAATTTAGGTACCTGTTAAAATAATATTTATTTATTCACTTACTTTTAGTTTGTTTCCTTCAGTCATATCAAATTTACACTCTTTAATGAGATTCTTCAGTTTTTGGGAACAAGAAAAATTCACAGGGGGTCACGTCTGGTAAATCCACTGCCTTACGCTGCATGCTCAAAATTTGTAAAGCAATAGCTTAGCAAAAGCCAATCAATATGTCGACATCAATTTCTCTAAAAGTGATTCAGCGATTAGCCATTAAAACTTTTTCCCTTTCTCTATATTTTCATCGGCTTTTGACGTCTTTTTAGGACGATCATCGCCATTCACATTTTCTCGGTCTTTTTTGGAAAGCTTGTAACACCTGTAATTATTTTTCAAACTTGAAGTAAAATCATTATAGGCCACTCCCAACATTTCAAGTGCTTTTAAGTATGTGGAATAATTCCACAAAATTTTTTACTATTTTTAAATCCATTTTATTTTCGAGGCCGGTGTGCCAACATTAAAAAAAATCGCTAATCAAATGCATGTTGCCCGAAAATTTTTAAAATCATTTTAGCTACTGTGCACACCTCGTATATGAACTCTTTAAATATTTAGGATTTCAAAATTTTTTTCGAAAATATATTTTTTCTATATTTAATAATGATTTTCTTACCCCAATAGATCCTACAAAAGGATAAGAACCCTGTCGTAGTGGCCTCACTTTTTAGGATTTTGGTTCAATAAACTCTAGAAAATTATTACAAGTAAATTGGTTCTCGTACAACGTCATTTAGATTTACTATGAAATCTGCCCAAGACATATAAGGAAAGAAACATTTTTGTGACTCTTTATATACAACATGTTGCTGAAACATTATTTTTTTTATTAATCATAATTATAGTTTATTGATCTAATTTACTATTTTAAAAATTAAGTAAAATTTTTAAGCAAAAGATTTTGATATAAAAATTTAATAAACTTTATTTTTAAATCCAATATTTAGCCACCCCTTTTGGTGGCATCTTTTGGAACAGAAAAAAATTTATAAATATTTTTTATGTATTTTTTTTAAGCATAAAATAATTTTTTATTTTTGCCGTAATATTTGTGAGTTTCTGACTGATGTCAAAGAGCTGCGCTTTATAGGGTGTTAAGTCATTATAGAGGCCGCCAGACTTGTAAATCATAAATCTGCTCTACAAACTGATCTCTAAATGCAGCATCACTTAAAATATAATTTTACATTAAAGATGATCATACATCAGGTTTTGTCCCGAAAACTTTAAGCAAAGTGCTGGAGAAATTTTTTTTTAATTTGCTAAAATTTCTATTGGTGTGTTTTTTGCAAAATTTGTTGCCGGAAACACTTTGCTGTAAACTAATATAAAGGTAGAAACATGTTTGTGACTCTGTAACACAACATGTTGCTGCAACTTTTTTTTTTATTAATTATAATTATAGTTTATTGATCTGTTTTACTATTTTATACTTAATTTTTTAAGCACAAGATTTGAATATAAAAATTTTATAAACTTTAATTTTAGTTTCAATATTTAGCCACACCTTTCGGTGGCATCTTTAAGAACAAGAAAAAATGTATAAATACTTTTTGTATATATTTTTTTAAACGATCAGCATTACTTAAAATGAAATTTGAAATTAATGATGATCATAGATCCGGCTATGTTCCGAGTACTTTAAACAAAGTGTTGAAGAGAGTTTTTTTAAATGTGCCAAAAATTTCGCTCAGTGTTTGTTTTTTTTTTCTTTAAATAAAAAGTTAAAAAGTTCGTGACTTTCTTTAATTCACATCACAACAATGATGTTGATAATCATGCTGGTGTTGGCAAAAATAATCACCCTTAACATGATGACTGGGTTGATTATTTGAAATAACTAAAGTGTTAACGTTCTAAAAGTGTTAACGCTTTTCTTAGGATGGATGTTTAAAAGCCTCATTAGTGAAAAAATGGAAAATATTTTAGTTAAACAAACATGTTATTCTACTTAAAGAAGACAATAACAACAACAACAACAATAAAAAACCAAACAAAATCATCTTTCCTTGTTGCCGTTATAAGTTTTCATACAATTTCTTTGAATTATTTTTTGTTTTTGTAATTCTTTTTATTTTGTCATTTTCTTTTGTTCTTCAATTGTTAGATGGCAAAAATTGTCAATTATGATGATGCGTGCTATACAAAGGCAGCACAAAATAAAAATTTTATCAATTTAACGAAAAACTTTGTACTAGATCAATGTGTAAAATAATCGTCGCTGCGTCATGATACTAAAAACGTTCGGGGACTCTGGGGAAATGTAATATGGCTACGTAATATCATTATTTTCTGCTTAATGTTCCATGCAAGTGCTTACAAAAAAAACTTCCTTTTTATTTTATTACTACACAGGGAACTGTATTTATGTCTTACATACAGTGGGCCCATAAGACATCGAAACAAAAACTTCAATTACATTAGATTTTTTATAGAATAAAAGATTCCTTTTATAAAATAGAAATTCTCTTTGGCAATTATTTTAATAAATTAAGTAACATTACTCACACTTCATTAATTTATTTACTTCATTGTCCTTTCATTACCTCCCCTCTTAATCTTCCTTAAAATTAGTCTTCATATATTTTTCTTGGTTTTCCAAAAATAGTGAAATATTCAGCTTAAAATCTTTTAAGGACATTTGGCACACTTTAATAGCCTCAACATGAAATTAATATTATATATTAATAAGGATATTTCTGCTATAATATAAAATTTTTTTAATTTACTTAGACATGCTCTGTACTACTAAAGGTTGTTTTTTATAGAGGTATATAATTTTTAAATGGATAAAACAATAATGAATTTTTTAAATTGACATTAAATTTACTTTATTCAAAGGATAACTCCAGCCATTATAATTTAAATACGGCTTCGAGCATATGACTGCCACAGCTGGCTCGGAGGTATTCTAATCTAGACATCTAATTTTTGATGACTTTTTCCATGAAATTTGTGGCCTTATATTGGCAACAATTTGGAGAATGCTGTCTTCCAAATGGTCAATTATTTCAGGTATAACGGCCTAAACTAGTGTGACTTCACATATTCCCACAAAAAAAATAGTCTAGCGGCGTTAAATCGCACAACCTTGGAGGCTAATTCACTAGTCCGAAACATGAAGCTATGCAACAATCAAACATTTCCTTTAATAAATCAACTGTGGCATAAACTGACATGTTGCACCGATTTGTTGAAGCCACAGCTCTTGTACCTCATGGTTATTCAACTTCTGAAAGAAAAAGTTAGTAATCATGGCTCTATAGAAATCACCAATAACTTAAACCTTCTGCCCAACATCCAGATTCCAGCAGCCAATAAAACACACCAAACTGCCCGTTTGAGTGGATGTAACAGGGCCTCAACATTAAGTTAAGCGTTATCGTCACTCCAACTACAAAAGTGAGCTTGAACGGTATACAAAATTTATTTATGAAAAGCAGAATCAATGGCCATCTTCTTAAAGGTCCAATCTTACAATTTGGAATTTAGAATGGTCTTCAGCCATCAGCCTATTCATGTTAAAATGACAAACTAAATACAACTCACTTGACAGCTTCTAAAATGGCAGCTAGGTAAAAAAGTGTTGCCAACTTAAAGTTATATTACTTTATGAAAAAAACAGCCGAAATAAGCTTTCCAATTTTTGTCAAGTTTTCCCGTAAAAAATAAAATAACGTGATTGAATGATTTACATCAATCATTTAATTTTTTCTTTGCAGTTAAATTTTTCTATAAAAAAAACATCAGTCATGAATTTTCCGTAGAAAGCTTACACATCAAGATTCTTTTTCCTTAGTCATAAATTTTCATTTAAAATAATTTCATTTAGTCATGATTTTTGCGCAAAAAAAATATTCATGAGTCATCATTGTTTTACAGAACATTAAACGATTTTTAATATAAAAAATGTTGATCAGGCATGATAGCTTCACTAAACATTTTCATGTCTTGAGTTTTTATTATTTAAAAAATTGACTTTTCTATCAAAGATAACTTTGATCATGATTTGTCTGGGGAAAATGTCCATGTCATGATTTTTCTATAAAAATTTCATCAGTCATAGTTTTTTATCAGTCATAATTTTTGTAGTGAAAATTTTATCAGTCATGAATTTTTAGTAAGAAATTTCATCAGTCGTGATTTTTTAGTAAAAAATTTTATCAGTCATGATTTTCGAGTAGAAAATTTCATCAGTCAAGATCTTCAAAATGAATGTATATTTTCTATTGAAAACTTAGATCATCCATGACTTTTTTTCTCTAGCAAATTTTCAAAAATCCGAATTTTTATGTAATGATTTGCTAGGTAATGTATTTTCTATAAAAGAATTGTCATCACCCATGATATAATTCTGATTTCTCTATAAAAAAGATTCCTCAGTCATGGTTTCTTTGTAGAAAACTTTTAACAGTCAGAAAAATTTTATCAGTAAATATTTTTTTATAAAAAGTTGTCATTAGTCATGATTTTTATGCAGAAAATTTTTATCAGTCATAATATTTTTAATAAAAATTTTTTCAGTCGTAATAATTCGAAATTAATAAACATATTTTAAAGAAATCTTAAATCAACCATGACTTGTTTCTTTAGAAAATTTACATTAATCTTATATTTAAAGAAAAAAACTTTTACCGGTAATGTATTTTCGATAAGAGCTACATGATTTCTGTATAAAAATTTTCATCAGTCATAATTTCTTTGTAGGAAATTTTTATCCGTCAAAATATGTTTCTTACAAAATTAATTCAATTTTCTATTTCTCTATAAAAAGTTGTCATTAGTCATGATTTTTATGCAAAAAATTTTCATCAGTCTTATAATTTCTATATGAATTTTATGCAAAAAATTTTCATGCCGTAATTTTCCTAAAATAATTTTCGTAAGCCACGACTTTTCGTAAGCTTTGTACAATAATTTGTATCTATCACGATGTTTCTTTAGAACGTTTCTTTGCTTGATATTCTATTGAAAAAAACTGCAGCTGTAAAAATTTTTCCATATAAAAAATATAAATAAATGTTCGTAAGCAATGACTTCTCTGTTAAAATTATAATTGTAAACTGTATATAAAAGTTTGAAACAGTCAAGATTTTTCTTTAGAACATTTTCTTGCTTAATATTCTATTAAAAAAACTGCAGTGGTAAAAAATTTTCTATATAAAAAATGTAAAGAAATTATTCGCAAGCCATGACTTTTATGTTAAAATTACAATCAATCGTATATTTTATATAAAAATTTTTAATTATAATAATGTTCCTTTAGAACATTTTCTTGCTATGATAGATATTCTATTCAAAATATATGCAGCAGTAAAAATTTTTATATGGAAAAAAAAATAATTTTCGTAAGCCATGACTTTTGTGCTAAAATTATATTCAATCGTAAACTTTATAAAAAAATAATAGTCATGACTTTTCTCTAGAACATTTTCTTGCTATGAAATTCTATGAAAAAAATTGCAGCAGTAAAGACTTTTCTATATAAAAAAATTGCATTAGCCATGGTTTTTCTCTCTCTATCCAGACGAATTTCTTGTGTTTAAAATTTTATCAAAAGCTTTTTAGATGTTTAGTTGTGCTTGACAGATCAACAAACAAAGAAACAAACGAACAAACTTACAAAGAGACATATATTATTGTATTAAATTTCTTTTGTCATTTCTTAATATCCCAACTGTCATTTCTTAAGGACTTAGATAAGAGTTTTTTGTTTTCTTGTTTAATTTATTTATAATTCCTTTTTTAAGTAAAAGCAATTTGGGAATTAAATTTTTCTTAATCATGTTAAATAATATTTCATAACAATAAGACTGATGTTTAGTTATTTTCTTTAGAAAAATTAACAGCTTAAGATATTTATTTATTTATTTCTATATAAAAAATAACAACAGCCAGTTAAGTTTATAGTTGTGAAGTTTGTTGGGTTTACAAATACTTCCACAAGCTATAAAATTTAAATTTATTATATTTAACTAAGTTCCCTTGAAAGCTTTGTTAACACAATTATATTGTGTGTAAATATTAATAACACAGTTTTCAATAGATTTTTGTTTTAGAACAAAAACAATAACATTAACTAAGATGCCCCAAAGAAATATATAAAATAATGGCATAAATTATTTCTAATCGTTTGCCATGATTAGCAATTTTAACTTTGAATTATAAATGCCCGTTAACGTTTTTGCATGTTAATGCATGCTTCAGTACAATCCATGAATGTGTTAATTTTTCGATTATATTGTGTAGCATATCTTAAGGTGTCATTTTTACTTTTATACAAATTAACAAACTGTCAACAATAATTTTAATTAAATATAAAAAGAAAGCTATACCTAAGCTGAAAAATAACGTTAGAGTTAGCAATAGAAAAGCTAAATAATAGCACAGGTGATTTTTTATATTTAACAGGGAGCACGACAATAAAAAAAAACTAATATTTAGAAAGATTTGCAACTTTGGAAAATTTTTAACGTTTGACAAGTAATTAATTTAAAAAAATTGTAAAAATAAATTTTTCAGATATCTTAAATATTATGCTTATCCTTGCCTCTTATGCCTTTTAAAGAAATTAACTTTATTTAAAATTGAATACCTAAAAACCACAAAAGAAAAGCCAGCTACCAGTTTCTTTCTGCTGCAACTACAATCACCAGAATAAAGAGATTACAAAAAGATACAACAACAAAAAAGAAAAAAAAATACAAGAGAGAAAAGAAGAAAAGTATTTTTAACCACAAAGGAAACATAAAGTATCATGATAAATGGTAACAGCAAATAGGAAACCAATTGTACGAAATTCGATAAAAGAATATAAAAGCCTCAACCACAAGCACTTAAAAAACTGTGAGTCAAAGAAAAACCCAGCATATTTTATTTGAAGAACCGTGATATAAAATGGTTTATTTTTTTAAAGCTCAAAAGAAAAACTTACAACACTAATTAACCTTGAGAACTTTTTATATAAGAAAGCTATTCTTACTTTTGAATTAAGCTCTTTTACATCTCATATTTTCTTTTTATCAAATTAACATTGAAAAGCTTTGAAAAGAAATCTCAATTTCTTTTAATAGTTGTTTGATAACATCGCGTATACGTTATTTTTATTAATTAAAACTAAGTAATATTTATCATACGTAGGATGTACTTTGAATTCACACAGAGCGTATAATTAATTAATAAAACACAACAAATTTCTTAAATTATTTATAACTTTATTTTCTCATTTTATTTGTTTAATAAAGTTTTTTAGTGCAAAAAAAAATCAGTTTTAATTTTTTATTCATATTTGGATTGAATTATAGAAAAAAAAAACAAGACTTTTTCGTGGCAAGAATTATGGTTAATTACTGTGGAAATTTAATTGCCATTGAACGTTTCAGGGTTAAGCAAATTTAACGCAAATTTTGGTTTCAGCATAGTACCGGAAATATTGGCAGGTATTAGTTAAAGGCCTACGAAAGCCAGCATGATAGTAGTTCGTTGCAGTATTTCGTTTTAAGTGAGAGATAGAGAGAGAGAGAGAGAGAGAGAGGGAGAGAGAGTGAGAAAGAGAGAGTGCTGCGACCTCTCATTACTATCAAAAAATAAAAAAAAACAAAAAATTTGCGCGACCGCAGGACGATCCTTTATCAGCTATCAAATGCGGACGTATTACTCCTATATTACTCGTCAGCCAATTATAACCGTGTACCTCAAGTGATGAGATTTTTTCGTAAAAAATTTATGACTGACGGAAATTATAAAGAGTAAAATTATGGCTGAGCAAGTTTTTTTGTAGGTAACTTATCAACAATAAATGTTTTTTTATATAAAAATTATGAATTAAATATTTTTTAAGAAAATTATGACTAATAAAAACTTCTATGGACAAATTATGACGGATAATAAAATATTACTTAAAAGCAAATATAGTCGATTAAATTTATTTATAGAAAATCCATGACTGATAATATTTTTTGCAGCAAAAATTGTATCCAAGGAAAACTTTTCATAGAAAATTTATTACTGACAAGATTTTTTTATACAAATTTTAGCAATTTTATAGAAAGTTTAGGACCTAAAAATTTTATGGAAAACACATGACTGGTGAAATGTTTTTTAGAAAAAAATGTATGACTGATAAAATTTAAAAAAAAATCATGACTGATGAAATTTTTTTTTAAATCATGACTAATGAAAATTTTTATAAAAATTAATAACTGGAAAATTGGTTTATAAGAAATCATTAATGATGAAATTTTTTTATAAAATCTGCATGAGTGATGATTTTTTTTATAAAAAAACCATAACTGATTTAATTTTTTTATAAACAAAAATGGCAGATGAAATTTTTTTATTAAAAAACTCAAAGCTGATAAAATTTTTAAAATAAAAATCATGTCTGATTTTTTTTTTACAAAAAAAGTCATGAATGATGATTTTTTTTTATAAAAACTCATGACACGACAACTTTTTTGTAAAATCAACATGACCGATGAAATTTTTTATAAAAAAAAACGTAACTGATTTAATTTTTTTATAAAAAAAATCACGACTGATGAAATTTTTTTATAAAAAAAATCATGACTGATGAAATTTTTTTATAAAAAAAATCATGACCGATGAAATTTATTTAAAAAAAAAAACCTCTTCTAGTGAAATTTGTTTATAAAAAATATTGACCGATGAAATTGTTTTATAAAATCTACAAGGCTGTGAAAATTTTTTAGAAAAAAATCATAAATGATAAAATTTAAAAAAAAATGACTGAAGTGATTTCATTAAAGAAAAATTTATTATAATAATTATTCCAAATTTCTTTTTGCAAAAATTATGACCCACGGAATTTGTCTATGACTGAAACACGGCTAATCAAAATTTTAATGGCAAAATTATGACTGATGAATAAAGTTTTTGTAATTAATTAATTAATTAATTAATTAATTAATTTTTTTTATTCGTGTAACTTATTTTCTATAGAGATACGTGATAATTGTTCTACAAAAAATATTTTCTATTGAATTTGTGATGATTTTTATGACTGATGAAATCTTTAAATAGAAAAATTAGAGCTGATTAATTTATTTATAAGAAAATTATCACTGATAAAATTATTTTCTCGAAAAATAATGATTCAAATAGGTATGGAAAAATAAGACTGATGAAAAGATTTTGTATAAAAATAATTTAAAATAATATACGGAAATTTGTTTCTCAAAAAATTATGAAGAGGAAATTTTTTGAAGAAAAAATGATTTTGGTGAAAACTTTTTATGGAAAATTTGTGACTAATAAAATTTATTTGTAGACGAAATAAAGGGCTGATGCATACTATAGAGAGTAAATTTTTAAGTTATGCAGATATTTATAGAAAATTGATTGATAGTAAGTTTATTGAGAAAGTATGACTGATAAAAATTTTAATAGTTCCTGAAAGTTTATGGAAAGATTTTGACTGATGAAATGGTTTTTTTTATAAATATTAATCTTTTTTACAGATAAATGATGACTGATGATAGTTATTAATAAAAATTATAAATGATAAAATTTTTATAGAGAAGTTTTTATACAAAAATTATGACTGATGAAAAGTTCAAATAGCAAACTTATGTCTGATTAATTTTTTTAAAAGAAAATTATCGCCAGTAAATTTTGTTAATAATACAATTAAGACTGATAAAAATTGTTTTTAGAAAAATATGATTAATGTAAACTTTTTATAGTATGATTGATCAAAATTTTAATGGCAGATTATGACATTATAGCTTTTATGGAAAGATTTTGACTGATGAAATCATTTTTTATAAATTTTATAGATAAACAACTGCTAAGGATATCTTTTATAAAAATTATGAAAGATGATATTTTTTATAAAGTAATTAAGACTGATAAAGTTTTTTTTTAGAAAAACAACTATTTATAGAAAAATTATGACTGATGAAAATTTTAAATAGAAAAAAAAAGACTAATTAATTTTTTTTAAAAGGAAAATTGTCGCCGACGAAATTTATTTATAGCGAAATTAAGACTGATGATAATTTTTTATAGATAAATTATGAACAAATATAACTGATATAAAATTTTTATAGAAAAATTATGACTGAATGAAATATTTTTATAGAAATATATTAACCGGAGAAATCCTTTACAGAAAAACTATTACTAATGAACATTTTAATAGAATGTCATGTCTGATGAAATTTTTTAAAAAACTTTTGATGAGATTTTTTCTATTATAATTATGACTGATAAAATTGTTTGTAGAACTTTTATGCTTAAAGGAATATGAAGATTATTTTTAATATAAAATTTATGACCGACACTATCCTGCGAACTTGGTGATTCATAAAATTATTTTAAATATCTTTTTTAATCAAATCTGCTGCAAATTTTTTAACACCCGTTCTAATTTATGGTCTATTAAATTATTTTATTTTTATTTTATAAAATTTCAATTTTTATTGGTGTTTTGTTTTTTCAAATCAATAAATTAAAATCCTGGTGTTGTTGTTTTTTTTTTTTTTGTTCAACCTTTTTTTAGCCAACTTTATTATTATTTTAATTTACCATATTTAAGTGCTAAAGATAAATAAATTAATAATGTTTTATCTATTTTTTATATATTTTATTTTTTTATTATTATGATTATTATTATTATTTATTTTTTAATAACACGCAACATTATAATTAATAAATTTAAATGTGTTTAAATGTCTGTGTTAAAATTTATTAGTTTTTGAGTGTTGGTTGTGGTTTTTATTCAATAAATAGAAAATATTTTATTTTAATAACGATTGTAACATTAGAAATGTCAAAGTAAAACTTTAAAATTATAAAAAATTGAAATTTTCTTTTTTAGTAATTTTTAAAATAAATTTTATATCCTTTAAATTTAATATGATTGAATCAGCAAAAATAATTAAAAAAAATTATTTATCAAAAAGCTGAAAGCCAGTATATGCTGCGATATATTTAATGAGTTAAACTATTTTTATTTTATTTATTTTGAGAGCATATTTAGTATTAAGGATAATTATTTGTATATCCTTGTTAGTAGTAAATTAAAAGAAAATGGCCAGAATTTTGTTAACAAAAAATTCATTATGAAACATATAGAAGATTCGTATTATCCTGCAAATACACTGTCAACAGGATTTAAAATAAAAATGAAAATAATACATTTTTAATATTTTTATTTAAAACTTTTACAAATAGTCGTGATAGATTGTTTTTCATGCTGCCGTAAATCATTTAATTATTATCAAGGACCAATGCTTTCCTTTATTTGTTTTCTGTTTTGTGAAAACTTTTTTTTTTGCTATTCCCAATCATGACCAAGAGATAAATATACTTTGTTGCCATAAAATAAAACTTTAAATACTTCAGCAATAACAGTAGCAATAACTTCAATGACACTGGGTTATTTCATATGTTATCTTCACAAAAACTGCATTGAAAATACATACAAGTACATGCAAACATAAATCCACACATGTACATAAATAAAACTATTAAATAAGTACGAAATTTTTAAAACTGATACATGAACTTACGCCACTATTCTCCGTCCATTCAATTTTACAAATAAGGTCCTTTTCGATTTTTACTGCATGTGTTCGATTTCCACATTTCAAGCAAAAGGCCAGCAATAACAAAACAATAAAAAACAAGAGTCTAGATGATATATTTGCTCCCATTGAAAGCATACAAAATTATATTGTTGTAACATAAATAAATATCATCAAACAAAGGGATTTTTTAAATAAAAATAAATATAAAGAATATTAAAAACAAAAATCATCTTGTTGGCACAAAATATTTTACGGCTAAAAACTGTGATATTTAAACTTTAAAGAATTTTAATGCAAGCAATTTGTCCATTTTTAATGTTTGATAAAAAAAGGATATATGGCATCCTATTAAACTATTAAATGATAAGTGATAATTTTTTAGTTGTCGTATAAAGTACAATAAGAGCTATTCATTTTTGTGCAATCAACACCATAGCTCTATTTTTGTCCATTTTATGAAGAGTTGAAATAAAGTCTTTTAAAAAAGTACTTTAAAGTATTTTTTTTAATTACAAAGAAAAAGAACAACAGTTATAAAAAGGTAACGTTTTAAAAATTTTTCTTAATTCATGATTTAAAAAAAAGGATATATGGCATCCTATTAAACTATTAAAAGTTAAGTGACAATTTTTTATTTGTCATATAAAGTACAACAAGAGCTATTCATTTCTGTGAAATCAATACCATGGCTTTAGTTTGTGTCCGTTTTATGAGAGTTGAAAACAATTACAAAAAGGTAACGTTTTAAAAATTTTTATTAATTCATGCTATTAAAAAAAGGATATAGGGCATCCTATTAAACTATTTAATGTTAAGTGACAATTTTTTAGTAGCCATATAAAGTACAACCAGAGCTATTCATTTCTTTGAAATCAAAACCATGGGGTTTATTTTTGTACGTTTTATGAAGAGCTGAAATAAAGTCTTTTAAAAAAGTACTTTAAAGAAAAAGAAAACAATTACAAGAAGGTAACGTTTTAAAAATTTTTATTAATTCATGATTTAAAAAAAAGGATATATGGCATCCTATTAAACTATTAAAAGTTAAGTGACAATTTTTTATTTGTCATATAAAGTACAACAAGAGCTATTCATTTCTGTGAAATCAACACCATGGCTTTATTTTTTATCCATTTTATGAACAAATTAAATAAGGTCCTTTTTTTAATAAATCAAGAAAACAAAGTTCTTTCAAATATTTGTTTAAATACAAGGAAATTAAAAACAATTACAAAAAGGTAATTTTTTAAACCTTGTTTGTGCCTTTATACTAGTAATTAGTGATATTTGAGAAAAGGATATATGATGGACTTTTTATATAACCAAGTGATCGTTAAAATTTTTCTGTGCCATGTTAAGGGCATCATACTACAATCATTTCTAAAATTACAAAACAATAGCTTTATTTTTTGTACACTTTACGAAAGTTTGCAATTTTTGTTAAATAAAAGTTTGTTGTCACACAACGATTTCTTTTAAGATAAAAGATTTTCAGTAAAAAGAAACCTGAAGTGATATTCATAATATTTGAAAAAAAGGCTTTTAGCAGACTACCTATAGATTTAAAAATTTTATGTGTCATATTAAGGACATCATACGATATTCATTATTACAATTACAGGACAATAGCAATATTTTAGTGCACTTAACGATTAATTAAAAATTATTGTTCTAGAAACAAGCCAAACATCTAAAACATTAAAAGAATATTTATATCAGCATTTGGACTTTTAAATTTTTGAAAAATGGTGCATAAGGATATACGTGTTTAAGAAAAAAATATTTAATTACTTAATTATTTAACGCATTTTGTCCATGATGAGTTGAGATAACGTTCTTACGTTCAATAAACTAACTAAAATAATATTTAAAAAATTTTTTCAATTATTTTCTTTTTATATATCAAAAAAAGGATATTTATCAGCGTATTTAATTTGTAACAATATAATGACAATTTTTTTCTGGCCAATTAGCAACATCATAAGCCATTCATTTCTATAATTGCAAAACAAAAGGACTATTTTTATACATATTTTTTAACCATACAGAATAAAGTATAAAATTTATTAACTAAATAAATAACTTTTGCGTAAAATTTTTTAATGTATATTGGTTTGGAAAAAATAGGATTTTTAAGGATATATACATAATAAAGTGTTTAATCATTTATATTAAATTTCTGAGTTAACGACAAATTCTGCTCTATTCTATCAAATTTTTAAGGTCAATAGAATATTATTTTTTTTTAATATTTAATTATGAAAACATAAAAATTTTGGTTTAAAAAAAACTGTTTTCAACATTTTTAAAGAAATATTTAAAATTTATTTCTAATCGTAAAGTTCAGGAGCAAAAGAGTTAAGAACTTTCAGTAATTGATTTATTGTAAATGTTTTAGAAACAAAAAAAGGTCTTGTGACGACATTTTTCCTAAGTGAAAATTTTTTGCTTGCTACATTAAGCAGATCATAAGCCAATTATTGCTTTTATAAAAGGGTAAAGGGACATTTCTTTGTGACAGTTTAATAAATTTATTGTTTAAAAATATTTTATGACATTTTTAAAATATTGTGTCAGCATTTTATTAGTTTTTAATATTTAGGAAATAGGAAAAATGATATAGGATTTTGTAATGAATTTTATTTGTTATTTTATGATGAGTTACAAAAGTGTCCTTTTTTCCTATAAATGATGGTAAAATATATTGATGAAATAATATTTTTTTTTTTAATAATCGAAATAAGTTGTTTAATATTTTAGTAATTTTTAAGATGTGTAAAAAAAGGACATTCGACGACACTGTAAATTAATAAAGCAATTGTAAAAATATTTCTCTACCACATTAACAACATCATTTGCTATTCGTTACAGTAATTATAAGATAATAGGATCAAAGGCTTATGTCAAGCAGGATCAAAGGCTTATGTCAAACATCTTTAATGGGAAAATTTACAAAGAATCTTAAATGTTCAAAAATTTTTCAAGTATATTGTTTTTGGAACCCAAATAAATAACAAAAAGGCTGACATTTTTAAAATCCAATATTTACTTAAATGTGTATATTGGAAAAAAGAATATACAACGAAGTTCTAATTTAAAAAATTTTTTAGGACAATTTTTTTGTTTTACAGCGAAATATGATAAAAGATTCCAGGACAAATTGCGTTTTTGTAGAATGCATTAACAAGATATCAAAAATGTATTAAAAATATTTTTTAAAAATATTAGTTTTTGGTAACTATATGAAAGCCTTAAGAAAATAAAATCTTTTAAAAGTCTTTATTTGAATACTGAAAAAAAGGATATATGACGAAGTTCTAAAATAGTAAACCATTAGGGATAATTTTTTGTTTTCATATAAAAGATATCAGGAGGCATTCATTACAGTTATTACAGCGAAATATGATGAAAGATTCCAGGACAAATGCCGTTTTTTTAGAATGCATTAAAAAGATGTTCAAAATGTATTAAAATTGTTTTTAAATTAGTTTTTGGTAACTTATTAAAAGCCTTAAAAAAATAAAATGTTTTAAAAGTCTTTATTTGAATACTGGAAAAAAAGGATATATGACGTAGTTTTAAATTAATAAGCCTTTTAGGACAATTTTTTGTTTTCATATAAAAGATATCAGGGGGAATTCATTACTGTTATTGCAACGAAATATGATGAAAGCTTCCAGGAAAAATGCTGTTTTTTTAGAAAATGTTAAAAATGTAGTAAAAAAATTAAGTTTTGGTAACTAATTAAAAGCTTTAAGAAAATATAATCTTTTAAAAGTTCTTATTTGAATTCTGAAAAAAGGATATATGACGAAGTTCTAAATTAGTAAACCATTAAGGATAATTTTTTGTATTCGTATAAAAGATATCAGGAGGCATTTATTACTGTTATTACAGGAAAATATGATGAAAGATTCCAGGAAAATCGCAGTTTTTTTGGAATGCATTAATAAAATGTTGAAAATGTAGTAAAAAAATATTTTAAAAATTAATTTTTGGTAACTAAACAAAAGCTTTAAGAAAATATAATCTTTGAAAAGTTTTTATTTGAATACTGAAAAAAAGCATATATGACGAAGTTCTAAATTAGTAAACAAGATATCAGGAGACATTCATTACTGTTATTACAGCGATATATGATGAAAGATTTCAGGAAAAATACTGTTTTTTTTCGAATGCACTAATAAAATGTTAAAAATGTAGTAAAAAAAATCATTTTTGGTAACTAATTAAAAGCTTTAAGAAAATATGATCTTGTAAAAGTCTTTATTTGAATACTGGAAAAAAAGGATATATGGCGTAGTGCTAAATTAATAAACCATTAAGGACAATTTTTTACTAGCCCATAAAGAACATCAAGAGCCATTCATTTCTGTAGTTACAAAACGTTACAATTATTTTTTAGCATATAATAGAAGTCTAAATATATTTTTATATTTAAAATTTAAAAACAATAACAGAAATATTTTGTTAGGAAAAATTGTGTGTTAATTTTTTTTTGTAAAATTTGTTATACTTGAAAAAAGATATATGTAAGCCAGCTACAGGATACTTAGTTATAACTCACATGAAAAATATTGTTTTAAGATTTTGCTTTAATGATTTGCATTGATTTTTTTTTTCAAAAGCTTAAACTTGATTTTTTATTCAAAACATGTTTCATCTTCCAAAACGGAAGTCCATAATAATCAGTTTTGTTTTAAGTATACTTCGTTATTTTATAAACCCAGTATATCCTTTAATGTTTAAGTAACTAAGTGAGAGTATAATAAAAAAAAATATTATTAAAAAAAATATTAAGAATTTTATCATGTGTATGATTTCCAAGTTAAGTTTTTTTTTTGGGGGGGATATTTAATATAATAAAGTCGTTATTAAAATGTTATACACTCTGTATAAAATTTTTACAGAAATGTTGTAATAGTGTGTGAGTGTGTGTGCATATGTGTATTGAAGTAAGGATTTTGTATTGCCTTATATGTGCTTGTGTTATTAAATTTGTAAGTGAAACTGACTGTAAGTTATTTAATTTAATACTCGTACAGTAATATTTCAAAAAATATAAAATATTTTTTTTTATCTTAAAACTTCTAAATTCACTTCATATGTAAAGTTCATATATTTAGGGCTGCTTTCCATTACCTGGTAATTTTAAAATAAATGTTGGCTCATAGAAAGGAAATTTATGTATGAAAAAAAAAATTGTTTAATTCCTATAAAACAAAACAAAATGTAAAGTATTTAATATTTACTCGTAGGTAAAAACAACAAAAAAGACCCACAAGCCTACACACACACACACACATACATTCGAATTACCTATATTACTATACATTCCTTAAACATTTCTGTAGGTAAACAATTTTTTTCGTTTTTCTTTTTTTGGTTTTAAAAACAAAAAAGAAAAAAGGAGAAGAAATCATATTTCATGAATAATTCATTACACATGTGCTTAACTAAAATCCTTAAAATTAAGAGTATATAATTTCATTTTCTAGTCGTACATTATAATTTTATTTATGATTAAGATTTTATCATATTTATTATTTTCTTTCCTTTCTGGGCAATAAAACAATCAAGACAACTGCTTTGAAATGCAAGCAGGGAGAAATAGAAATTTCTACTTTAACATAAATAACACCCAATCTAGTGGCTTGTGGAAAATTATAACAAAAGTGTTTGTTAATTTATTTATACATATTTGATAAAGAATTCTGAAAATAAAAATATTGTATTTTATAAATTATAATGTAATAAACAACACCCTAAAAGATAAAAAATTAAAGAGTGATCCAACTAAAAGAAACATTTTTCAGAGAATTATTTTAATATATATTATTATGATAGAAGGCTCTATGGCAATTATACAGGATATCCACCGCAAAGGTATACTATTTTGTTTGTTTATAATTTTTGATTAAAGGAAAGGGGAGGGATCTTATATTGATAATGTCGGAAAAATCAGATCACTGTCTGCCTCTGTCAGCCTCACAAATGCGAGCCTTTTTGAGCACATTTTTCATTACAGTCTCACACATCTCACATCATATTGCATGACTTTCATCCATCACGAATATTTTGTTTGAGATGCTCAAACCTTCTTTTTCAGATATCCCCACAAAAAGAAGTCCAGAGCAGCCTAATCAGGCGACCGTAGAGACCAATCAATATCAACCTTTCCTTGCAATAACTTGTTGTCGAAGGAGGTCTCGCAGTAATTCCATTGTAATCCTGGCTGTATGCGATGTGACACTGTTTTGTTTATACCACATGTTAATCAAGCCCACAGCATGCGGTTGTGGCGTTAAAAAGTTTTCATTCATATCACCGTCACGCCATTTTCATTTTCAAAGAAGTAAGATCCAATGATTCCTCCTTCTGACCAAATTGCCTATCAGACTGTCTCTCTTAATGGATGCTTAAATGACTGTTGAATAATTTGAGGGTTTCCCATTCCCCAGAACCAACTATTCTGTTTATTCACAATATCCATTCAAATGAAAATGTGCCTCGTCACTCATTATGATTTTTTCCTGAAAATCGGATTTGTCATGGGCGAACTGTAACATCCTATTGGCATATGTACGGCGGCGTAAAGAGTTTTGTGGAAGAAGCTCTGGTGTCAACTGAATCTTATAGTGGAAACAAATGCAAACCCTTGTGTAAAAATGTAGCCAAAGTTGGTCTTTGAAGACCAAGCTTCTGAGCACGGCTTCAAATTGAGGTTGATTGTTTTGAGCACTTTCTTGAGCAGCACTAATCTTATCAGCCAATCTTGCAGTACGTTGTGGTCCTTAGTTGGGCCTATTACCTACAAATCCTCTTTCTTCGAAATCATTCACTACACGAACATATAGTGCGTTTGGTTGCCACGTTGTTTTTCCCTTAAAAATTTCACGTATTTTTCTCATCGTTACCAGAAATCGATAATTGATTTTGATAAAATGTTTTAACGATTAAAACAGGTTGGTTTATCGAGTATTTTAGCATAATAAATTTGCCACGTGTCCACTTTACGACTGTCAAATACGAACATTACTGGATAAGGTTTACATCTGCATCGCCAGTGATCCATAATCAGATGGTGGCCATTAACACTGTGAATGAAAAGCAACGTCACTCACGCCCTAGAAGGCCATCGAATAAGTATAACCTCCGGTCACTCCTAGTAGCAATTTCAAAAGCCCGAAGAAGGTCGCAGCCTTTACTCCGTGCTAAAGAGTTGGAGACTATCCAACTCCTGGTCCAGAACGCATGAAGCTTAATATAATTAAGAACACGACTGCATTCATACTCACTGGACCTGAACCATTCATTGTGTTCATTGTGAATAATCCGACCCACAAACTCTCACGAGGGCCTCGAAACACACAGCCACCATGATACTCCCAAAAGGGCCATAACCTCAATAATCAGCCAGAGAACAGCTAAATGCCTAAAGATACAAATAGCGGAACTCTGCGGGCCACTGATTCACGTGGAAATATAGTGGATTGTCCAGATGACTCCTACTAGCCTTGAAGGAGCCTGGGCTCCCTTTTACCCCGCAAGACACCAGTCTAGATGGAATAGTAGGCCCTAAAAAGACTATTATGTGCCCCGTCAAATATTAACAGTCAAGACTAATGTGTGCCAAATGGCGGTCGAACACCCTGTATATGAAACGAAATATCAGCCAAATACATGTCACACCTTCGGTGGCATGCCTCTATTCGATGTTTAAAATTTTCAATGACTCTAAGATATAATTGATGTTCAATGTCATTAATGTGCCGATTTAAATCTCACAATGTTCTTGCCCTATTGGCATCCAATTTTTTATGTCAATATTGTCAAAAAAAGGAAGTAGAGGGGTGTCAGTTCACATGATCGAGGCGGCGAATTTATATTGCCACTATATGAGATAAAACGGCAATTGAGTTTTTCGCACTTGTTGTGTGGCAAGTGGCACCTCCCTGTTGGGACCACATCTCGTCCAGGTTTATATCATCAATTTCTGACCAAAAGAAATTCCTTATCATCCCGCGATGGTGAACACCATTCACGGTGACAGCTTAGGCAATTTCATTTTTGCAGAAGTTTTGCCCGATAATGCCGCAGCCTCTTAATTGCACCTAACATTCACTTTTCAACGATCACCTTGGTTTCACACTTGCCTAAACACGGTGATCTTGGTAAAGGTTTTAAAAAATTTTAAAACAATATCTGTCGAACACACTTTCTGTGGATTTTTTCTTAAATGATTTTTTGTAGTCAATCAGGTTCAATATTTCAGCTGCAACATTAATTTACATTAAATCTTCCCAAATTATATTCTACGGCCTGGCCGTCCCCTGGAAGCATGTAGATTTGATGGCTCCCCTCGCAATCTTAGCATATGCCTTCGGCGGTAAAAGGCGGCACCAGTCGCCTGGGCTAGCAGCAGCCCGATACTGGAAAAAACATAGGACTCTCGAATTCCGACCAGTGACTTATTATACACACACTGGTACCACTGGGCCGTAGACCAGTTGCCTACAGGTCTACGGCGTTGTTCGGGTTGTTGGTTAGGCCTCTCGGGGAGCAATATGGTGGCTGTGGGTTAAATCGCGCTTTGAAGAAAGTTCCGCAGAGGTGTTAACGAAACGATAAGGTTAACATCCAAATAAATGTCCTTCTTGCGCTTGGAACAGGATTAGGAGTTGGATAGTCTCCAACTTTTTAGCAAGGAATGTTGGCACGGCACTGCTACCATGCACTTAAAAATTGCTACTAAAACGTATTTGCATCTAGTGTGTATGCGTCTAAGAACGTGGGTGATCACTTTTCTACACGCAGTGGTAAGACCACCATCAGATTATGATCCCATGGCTCGGTGGTGACGTAAATCCTATCACACATCTGCGGGTACTTAGTCATCGTCAATTAATAATTACAGTTTTTATCCTCTCTTTCTCTCTCTCTCTCTTTCTTTCTCTCTCTTTATATTGCAGCCTTAAATCTTCAGCAGACTAAAATAAAAAATAAAGGCTATACCTGTGCAAATATGCAGGGGTGTTTTCACATCTACTGTAGCCCTTGCTTACTTAAACTTGCGCTTAATTCTACCGATTGTGGACACACTTATTCGATTATACTTCTCAAGAAATCAGAAAGTGCACGAAATGTATTTTTTAACACTTTAATATTTTCATGTGGTACTTAACTGCCTTTTTTATGATTAGATGGGTAAAATCGTCTATATTTATCTGTTATGGAACTATGTGGCATCTTTGCTACAAAAATACTTATGATAGTGCGACAACCATAGCAATGAAATAAAATCTATTGGGTTCGGTTTGAGCTGTGTTTCATATGTCTAGAAAATTAATAAAACTTTAGAATTTTTATTAAATGCTGTGAGTTATGTTTTATTATAAAAATGTCAAAGTATTTTTTCTAGTTTCCTTATAAAATTATATTTACAAGGTAATTTAAAGCTATTAAAATTAAATTTATATTTGCATTAAACTTTGCGAAAAGCAAAATAACTAAAAATTATTTACTGCTGACCTTATTAGTATTACTATGATTATTTAGATTAAAGCTTAAAATATGCACTCCTTTATTATTCTATATATTTTTAATGAAGCCTAAAAGTATGCTGCGAATTAAAAAATAAATAAATTTATAATTAAAAAATAATTAATTAAATTAATAAATAATAAGTAAATGTTTAACATTTAAAAACAGTTTAAAACTTATTAAAATTACAATTACATAACAATAAAATATATTACATACCTTAGGGAATTGAACAGCTAGTTAAGCAGTTAACACCAAGCTTCCCTACTACGATACATTCTCTGTGTAAAACTTAAAATATTTCAATTTATTTTTTTTTAATATGCTCGGTTTTAACATTTTATATGTGATGCATACCTTAGGGAGTGAAATAATAAGTTAGTCGATACTAAGCAAAATTTAGTTCTCAAGGCATAGATGCTGATTGGACTCAATTTAAACGAGCACATAAGGTCGATCTCATGACACTTAATCGTTTCTGTTGCAGTCCAGGATATTTAGTATGGATAATGTTAAACAATTAAATAGAAATATTATTAATATAAAAAAATTATACTATGATAAAGCTTGTGCTTATCAAATGCTTTCAGTTGTTTTACAAGACAATTTACTGAACCTCCTAATGGAAAATTTGTAATTTAAAACAGAAAATTTATTAGAAAAAATTAATGTTTGGAAAAAAGGATTTATAAGTTTTAGTTGGTTGGAATGTAATTTTTTTATGCTTTACTTTTTCTAAAATTTTTTTTTTGTTGGAATTTAATCCTTGCAGTTTGCTTTAAAATAAATTGAAATTTATTTTTTAACCTGTGTCATGTCACGTCAACGTAACTAGGATTTTGCCTTTCCTTTGGTTTATTTTTTTTTTTGCTTTACTTAATTTTTTAGCCACCGCTAAGTGCAGCAGTTTTGTTGACTGTGTTTATTTTAGCACTTTATTTTAAATGCTCATTGAATACAAAAACAAAAAATAACAAAAATCGTTTTTGATTGCATATTTTTAGGTCACTCTTGTTTATGCAAATAAACGTATTGTTAAGTAGTTTAGATATAGTGGTCTACTTCAACAAATTCATACACACAAACACACACAAACACACACATACACACACACATACTATCACTCTTACAATAGAGGAAAACAATTTAAAAGCTGCTAAACAAAAAATATAAAAACAAAAATTTGAGAAAAAAAATATATATTTAGTTGAAACATTGTCGCCCTGGGTGTTATCACACTTTTTAAGTATCACAGCACAGCAAAGCCATCAGTTGTTTGACTAAAACAACAGCAACAACAAAATATATTTATATAAAATAGAAAATAGAGAAAATAACATTGTGGCTGTAGTAAGATAACTGTATGTGGCCTATGGGTGTTAGAAACAAGTATTACCTTTCACCACCAGCCTGACTTTTTTTTATACAAACTTGTTGTTAATGTTTTTATTATTGTTGTTGTTGTATTTAGTTTTAACTTTAGCTGGCTGTTTTTGTTATTGTTGTTTTATATAATTTGTTAAACATAAAATGTAAGTATTATTTGTTTAATGCAGTAAAGGTAAAAGTGAAAACTTATACAACAACAACGGCTTAACAATTTTAGGTTAAAATTTTGTGTTGTTTTTTAGTTTGAGGTAGTAGTTGTTGTTGTTGTTCTAATTGCAAGCATGTGGCCTACATTGAAAGAGTTTTATGATTTTTTTTAAGTATACATTTAGGTTTAATAAAGTTGAATTTTTAAAGCATAACTTAAGGCTTGGGGTTAAGAGAATACAACAATTTTACAATGGTTATATAAAATTAGGTCATATAGTTAAAGCATAATTTAAGAAAAAAAAGCGAAAATTAAAATAACTTTAATACCTTATATGTCTCCCTCTCTCTTTCTTTTCCCTTTTAGGCCCAAGAGCTGTTTATTTAGCACACAAATAATTTTATTTTAGAAATGCTTGCAGGCTTATGAAACTTTTTTGTTAATGGCACAGGCTAAGTTAGACCAATCTTAGATTCGCCTGAATATTACTGGAGTTTAACAAAGCATTTGATATTATCCTTAACAAAGAATACAATTAAAAACGTTTGAAGCCTCATCGATTATTAATAGACAGCTCAATGTAACAGATCATTTTTGGCCACAATTTTATATGTTTTAATTAAAAGCAAAACTGCTTTTAATAAATGCATGAAATTGTAAAATTTTTTGCTTGTTTAATATAAACAAAAGCATACTTTTAGGATAAAATAAATCTTTAAAACTTTTGTTTAAATCTGCTTTTTCCGAATGAATCAAAAGTTTTTTTTGCACAACACTAAAAAAAAACTTTTTCATAGATAATCTTTTTTTTATTTTATTCTTCTTTTAGTGCATTTATTTTTTATTTTTTTATATTTATTTTTTTCAATATCAGTTTCCCTTATTTTCATTATGCAATTGTATACATTTATTTATATGTTATGAAATTGTAACAAAAAAACAAACTACAAAATTCACTATAACACACAAAGCAGATACTAAAACATGTATTCATATAACAACAATAAAATCAAAAGGACTTTTTTCACAAACCATTTGCTGTTTCCTGTTTTGGGTTAACGAAAACAAAAAAAAGGAAAAAGTAAAAAAAAACCCAAATGGAAAAAATAATAAAATTTTACATACAAATATATGTGTTATATAAAACGAAATTTTCAATTGCATATTATCAGGGGAGTTTACGCTTAAATGACGTTTTTTCTTTTTACTTTCATTAAACAAGTTTTATATATTTTATATAATACAAACAGAAAAAATATTAAAACTAAAACAAATGTTTGTTAAAAAAAAAAACAAGAGGAATAAAAAAGTTCAACAAAAAACTTTTTATCAAAATTGAAAATCATGCTAAATGATAATTATTGCATACTTTTAGGAGTATATCTATAACAGAACCCTTATAAAACAAGATATTTTTTTATTAAAGTGCATCATTTTTTTTAGCTTACACATTATCATTAAAACATTAAAGCCATAAAACTGTAAAAACCTGAAACTGTTATAACTTTTAATATAAATAAAAAAAATAATTTTTTATATTTTTTTTTATAATAAAATTGATGATGATTATATAACAGAAAAAGGCTGTACAAATGTATCATTTAAAACAACTTTAGTTTAAAAAAACAAACTGTAGCATACTTTAAGGGCCAAATATATAAATGAAATCTAGAAGCAATCCCAATACGCCATCTTCCTAAAAATGTTTCCAGAATATTAATTTTAATTGACACACAAATTTCTGTGAAGTTCTATAAAGGACTTACAATAAAATTGCCTTTAATCCTTTTGCTATATTTTTTACTCCCCAGGGACCTAAGTTGAAATTGTTCTATATTCATCAAAACAACTTTTCAAGCTTAAGACAGAAATTTATATCCTTCACTACAGACAGCAGGTGTCAAAAATTTTACATGTTTGAATTGAATTCCTAGAGAGTGTGGATACGTTTTACAAAAACGTGCGAAATGTAAACACATTTACTGAATTTGATTGATATATTTGAGCGTTTGACACCAGTGTTACTTCAAAAGGCTTTACGAAACTGACAACTTCAATACTTTACCGAATAATACTTCCTCTATTCTAAAAATAATATATAGAAATATAATAGTAGAAGAAAGTAGTGGTCTTAACTTGTACTTGCATTGCAAAGGTGACTTTCAAAACGCTGTAATTTTAATGTGTCCCAACAATCTTCTATACGTTTAGGTGCTTTTCTATTTTTATTTCTGATTGTAAGCAGTTATGCCCCTAAGCACTTAAAAAAAATTTTTTTAAAGCTTACTTTTCCTGAAGATTATATGGAATTTAAAATTAATATTAACCCCTAATAGTAGGCAATTATTTTTATTTAAAAAAAATTATAAATCTCTTATACTTTAAGGCTGTTCTTATTTAACGTCTTTTCAAAACAAAATATTTTTTTATTATATTTTTCAGATATCCCACGAAAACTACCAGCAACTTTGGCGGAGAAAGAGGTAAAGTCAGCAATTTTTTTATAATTTTCCTTTTAAATATTTAAATTTAAAAAAATTCTAATTCGGTTTTATTAAAAAAAGAAAACAACAGCAGGAAGAAAATATAAAATCATTTTTATAAAAATTTACGACACTTTTTACTTTACTTTTTTTATAAAAAAAATATTTTTAAAACTTTTAATATTTAATTAAAAAATAAAATAAAAATGAAATTTCTATAAAAATCAAAAAAGACACGAAACAGGGTCATACACCGGGTGTCCCAAAATACACGCAAAATATTCGCTTTATGCCTCTTGTGTGGTAGAGCGTTGCAACCAAACAACAAATGCATCGTGACAGCTAACAGTTTAGTGTTAATAAAACTGGAGCGTTACACGACCAACGCATTTTTATTGTTGAGCAATATTTTGTAAATAATAAAAGTATGGCAGCACCACGGTTTGCAATTTTCGGAATGATGTGATAAGGTTTACATCTACACCGGCAGTGAGCCATAATCAGATGGTGGCCATTACCACTGTGAATGAAAAGCAACGCCATTCACGCCTTCGAATCCGTGAATTCTCCGGTCACTCCTTGTAGCAATTTCAAAAGCCCAAAGTAGGCCGCAGTCTTCACTCCTTGCTAAGGAGGTGGAGACTATCCATTTCCTGGTCCAGAACGCATAAAGCTTAACAAAATTTAAGAACACAACGGCATTCATACACACTGGACCTGGACCATTCCTTGTGTTCATTGTGAATGATCCGACCCACAAACTCAAACGAGGGTCTCGAAACACACACAGCCACCACGATACTCCCAAAAGGGCCATAACCTCAATAATCAGCCAGAGAACAGCTAAATACCTAAAGAGACAAATAGCGGAACTCTGCGGGCTCACTGATTCCCGTGGATTGTCCAGGTGGCTCCTACTACCCTTGAAGGGGTCTGGGCTCCCTATTACCCCGCAAGACAATAGTCTAGATGGAATAGTAGGCTCCAAGAAGACTATCATGTGCCCCCGGGGGGAAATAATATGATCGGAATGGTGATTTAACTTTATCAACTGTAAAGAGAATAATTAAACACAATTTAGAGAGTCTGGATCAATTAGTGATCTTAAACAGTGTGGCCGACCTGCAACAAGTCGTTCAAGACAAAACACATTGAAGCAGTGTTGCTGAGAGTCCATAAACATCAATTCGGCGCCGTGGTCAAGAATTGGGCATTTCGAGAAGCTCTCTACGGCGTATTCTCAAGAAAGCTTTGCATCTTCATGCTTACAAAGTTCAATTGACTCAAGAACTGAAGCCTACTGACTACGCACAGTGAAGAGAATTCATTGAACGGATTATGGAACAACAAAAAGGATAGTAGGTAGTATACTAGCTTGTCAGTTTGGGGGTTGTGGGTTCGATTCCCAACGAAGACCTTGATTTTTTTCTCACTACAAAAATAAAAATTGACTGCATGGTCACTGGTCGCTGTGCTGTCGATAGTTATTTTCCGACTATTTTTCTCCTTTCAGCACCTGTTTCATCTCTTCTCTATCCCTTTCCTAAAGAATGTACAACGGTACTTGACAAAATAGGCACTGTTGCCTGATGTTCTACTTCTCTTTAAAAAACAATCATCTTTAGCGATGAGGCTAATTTTCATCTTGACGGCCTTGCTAATCGACAAAATTGTCACATTTGGGGTTCTGAAAATATACAAGTGATTGTTGAGAAACAAATGCATCCACAAGGTATTACTGTTTGGCGCGGATTTTAGGTTGGAGGCATCATTGGATCATTCTTCTTTGAAAATGCAGCTGGCTAGACAATAACGGTTAATGGTGCTGGCCATCGCGGCATGATAATCCAGTCTTTTGTGCCAAAATTGCAATATATGGATATGGACGGCATGTGGTTTCAACAAGACGATGCCACATGCCATACAGCCCGAGAAACAATTCAATTACATGAGTCATTTGCTGGTCGTATAATTTCTCGGTTTTGGTGATGAGAATTAGCCGCCTAGGTCATGCGATTTAACGCTGTTGAAGTCTTTAAGAGAAAAAGTGTATCAATGAAATTGAGTTACATTTATGCAAAATAATCATGGAAAATTTCAACAAAAGAGAGCGTATGTGCCAGCTAAATCGTGGAGGCCATTTACGCAATATGCTATTCCATGCATAACCCTATACTGTATACTATATAAATCAATAAAAAATTTACAATTTTTAATTATAAACATATTATTACGGATGTACCTTAATTAAGTTTTAAAAGAAAATAATTAAGTAATAAAATAAACAACTGGGTTTTTTTTTTTACTAACTGCGTGGTTTGCTAAGAAAACTTATGCACTCAAGACAACAACAACTTTCTATTTACAAACTACGTAAAAATTTCATACACGCAAAGCAACAACAGTCGGGTATGCTGTGTAATAACTGCGTAGTTTTCTAAAAAAACTTATGTACACAAGACAACAACAACTATCCTAAAATAAATTTCACGAAGAAACTTTAGCAGCATAAAACCAGAAGCTAAAGTATACACAGAGCCTATACATTGAATGCATAACATAACAACAACAACAAAATGTGATACAAAAGGCAGCAGAAGATTGCTAATTTTTCTATACCTGTAGTGGATAAATATAAAAGGCAGCATCTGAGTGGATAGTTAGTTAAATGAAAAATATACCTTGTGAAGTAAAGACGTTTATCTTAAGTAAATTGTTATGTAGTGTCAACTTTGTGTGTAATTGAAGTAAATAATCTTGTAATTAAATTGTAATTTAAAAAATTTTAAATCTAGTGTTATTTATTTTGCAATACAGAACTCAGCAATAGGAAAACGTTTATAAAAGGTATAAAACGTAACAATATGTTTACTATTAAAATTACTTCTTGCGTGAATTTTGAGACACCCTTTAGTTTCATTTAAAAAATTTATAATGATGCTTTTTTATTAAAAAAAAATATATTAACTGTCGTTTGACAGTTTTTTGTAAAAAAATAATATTTTTTTAAAACATTTTTCTAATTTTCCCTGTTTTCTTTCAATTTTGTTATTTTTTCTCTTTTGTGAATTTTTACAACTAAAAGAAAAATTTTTTAAAATTTTTATAAAAATAATTTCAAATAACTTTTAGTGTATAAAACGTTAAAATATCTGTTTCCCTTAGCTGTCTCCAGCCCTTTTTCCTCAAAGCCACAAAAACCACACAATTCGTCATGCGAGTATTTTTTTTTCCTTTTTTAAATTTGTAGAATAACAAAAACAAGAATTCAGCTTTCAGAAAATATAATGCCAGCCATAAAGAAAAATGTCCTTTCCTAAAGTATATACCACCGAAGATTATGTTTAAAAAAAATTATTAAAAATATTTCACAACTCCTAAGGGTATGCAATATAAACATTTTTGTGCGGTTGGCTTTATAGAAAATACAAATAAAAGAACTTGTCATAAAATTGCTTGCATACTTTCAGGTGACAGTAACAAAGCAAAAAAAAATATGTCGCTTTTAGTGTATTTCCCCCCCCCCCCCCCCCCTTCGATTTAAGCTGAAATGCTTTATAGGAATTTGAATGTCATAGTCTTTGGATTTCAAATTTTCCAATTCATGTCATAAATGTTTTGTATTGTATTTTTTCTTTCTAAGGATTTCAGTTTGGCTGCACAGATTTCCTTTCATATATTTTATGTAAAACAGTTTTCCTATATTTTTAGAACATCAACAACGAAAAATTGTCATATATTATTATTGACAACTAATTGCCTAACATAAGGCGCTACAAATATTATTCGTTTATAGTGAAAACATTTCAGACTTGAGAGAAATAATACGATTTCATGTCTATTCAATATTGACTTAGACAACAAACAAATTTTAATAATATTATAACAACAACAACAACGAGTTCTTGACATCATTATATTGAAAAATCAAATAACTTTCATAGCATGCTTTTAGGTAACATATTTCATTTTAAGGTACATATTTGTTTTTTTTTTCTTGTTGTTGTGTTCTGTTAAATCTTGACAGGCTTCTGCTTGTTATTTATTTTTTGTCATGTTATTAATATTAAAATTATTGATAATTTTCCGTTTCACAACTTGTGAAAGAAAGCAGCTTAAACAAAAATATTTTGTGAAACATGGTGATTTATGATTTGAAATTTTTTGATTTATGTGTCGCGGTTTGAAGGAAGTAATCCTGCTGAATTCCTGGTTTTTTTCTTTCTTTGGCATGTTTAATAAAATTAATTATTTCAAATTTTTTTACCATTAATTTTTTATTAAATGTCATGGTAATTTGCCAAAGCAGAATAAGAAATTTATTTTCTGAAAGAGAATTCCTTTCATAGAAATGTTGATGGATTCTGACTGTTTCAGAAAGTCTTTTAAAAGCTTTTTTTTGTAATTAGCTTTAATTTTTAAGCTTTGGAGTTTTGTTAAATTAAATAATTTGTATATGTCGTCTTTATCACACTTTCTTATCGCACATAATTTTTTTATGTTTGATAATATCAAAAGATTATGAAGCAGGTGACTTAATAAATTAAGGACATGATGGCAATAATTTTTTGTGTCCTTAAAAAAATTCAAAGGGATACGAAATACTTGGACCTTCCTATATCTATAACTGAAGATGATCAAATTTTTAATATAATTGTTATAGCGCAAGCCTTTATTATAATTTCTTTATAGTTATACCAATTATAATTGAAGGCTTTGGTAATTAATTAGCTCCTTTAGTATTAGAAGCAGCAGATATAACATTTCTATGAATAAATTTTTGATTATTACCTCCTGCATTAATTTCTGTTTTAAATAATTAGAATATTTGCAAATGGAGCTGGAATAGCATGAACTGCTTTCAAGTTTTTGCTTATAACAGTTTAACAAATAAGACCAAATGTGTGGAAATAACATGGCTTTAAGGACACCCTTTAACTTTTGATTTCTTTAAAGCTTTGTAAAGCTCTCTATAAGGTTTACCAAAAAAGCGGCCTTATATGTGAAATTAAAAAACTATTTTTTTGGGGCACCCTTTATGGTTTCAAATTTATCGCTACAACAGTAAAAATATCGTCTGCAAAAATTTTAATTATTCGCCTTTACATTTCTAATTATAGACGCTTGTAAAAGTTGAACAAAAAGCCGGGTACAGAACCCTTAAGAGTCAATACAAATATTAATGTTCTCTTATTGAATTTCTTTGTCACACCTTTAACGGCTTAAGCTTCCAATATGGCTGATTCTGATTTTCATTATTCTTTTAATTGTCAAAAGGTTTCCTTCTGCCATTTCCTTAGAGTTTTAATTTTCTGGCTTTGAAATGTGAAGGATTTCTTTGCTAAAGCTTTTTTTAGCTGTGAAAGGATCCACATATAATTGTCGTTTTTTTAGCCCGATAAACTTAGGAAGAAGTCACTTGTCAGATAAACTATTATACTAAGTTCAATTTTTAAAATTATAAATCCATGTACACTGGCAACTCACCGAGTCTTGCTTTAAAAATCGATCATCTATTCGGGAAACTTAAAGGAGAAAATGAAATGCATGTCCAATATAGGTGCCCCTGTAGGCTAGTAGGTAGTGTACTAACTTTTCAGTGTGGGGGTTGTGGGTTCGATTCCCAACGAAGACCTTGGTTTTTTTCACTGCAAAAATAAAAATTGACTGTCGGTGGGGCTGCTCAGCGATGAAGGCATAGTCACTGGTCGTTGTGCTGTCTTTTACACGGCAGGTAATTTCCGACTATCCTTCTACTTTCACCACCTTTTTCATCTCTTCTCTATCCTTTTCCTAAAAGAATGTAACTTCTCTTTATAAAAAAAAATATATGGATGCCGGTAGTGGCTTATAACAATAAACCAGCATTAATTAGGGCTTGTTGATGTTATTTCTAACAGGTGACTTAAAATTCGTTATTCAAAATGCGCTGCATCAAAAATATAAAAAAAAATTAATAAAAAATTCTTTTGATTTTATGTGTTATTTTCTCAAAATTGATAGTTTTGTTGGGTTAAAAAAAATGTCGTCAAACCCTTGGCTTGTTCTGCTTATAGCCAAAGACCGGTAGTGATAAAAACTTTATTTTAATCAAATTATTTTAAGGACTTTTAACTTAAGACTGAAGTAATTTCTTTCCTTTCAATTATTGAAAGTTTTTATAAAAAGGAAAACTTTCAAAATAGAAAAAGTTGTCAAAGTACATAATTTTTCCTTTAGAAAATTTGTTAAGCTTCCTATAAACAGTCTTTTCAAAGCTTTTTATGAAATGCAAGACGAGAAAATACAGAGAAAAAAATTTAACTATTTTATTTTATTATTTAATCAATACACTCTTTGAGAGAACAAAAAAATTGTAAATGTTTCTCAAGTTAACTATAAAAACATTGATTACACAAATACATACATATGTAAAGAACATATATGAAAAAAGCTATGGAAACTCTATCACTGCTGTTGTACGAAATGCTATTAAAACCCAAAAGAAATTTCCTGTGATTTTATAATATTTTTTCTTCATAAAAAATATGAATTTCTGCCAAATTTCCGCTCTCAACTAAAAAAAAAAAATTAAAATAAACACACACGCATACACATATACATGCTCATATATTACCATTCAAAAAGGAAAACAATAAAAAGTGATTTTACTTTAAAATAAATTTCTTTTTGATGTGAGTTATACATGGAAAATATGTGGCTCAGCCGGCCTTTATGGCCTGAATTTAGAGCAAAACATTAAAAACTAAAACAAAAAAACAAAAGGTCTTAAAGTCACTGAACTAACCCAACATCAGTTTCCCTTTGTTAACCCTTCACATAGCACAGCATAGCACAGCTTAGCTTAGCTTCAGCCAATCGTGTAGTGAGTCCAGGCAGCATAAGAAAAAATATGATGTGTTCAGCCAAAAAGGTTAAAAATGCCTTCAGCAAAATCAATTGTTTAATGGTTTAGGCTTCGACTGTAATAAAGCAACTACAGCAAGTGAACGTGCCAAATTGTTTAATTTCCCTTAACCACCAGCATATGCAAACACTGCAAGAAAAGCAAAAACAAAAAGAAAAATTTATTTCATTTACAAAATTTAAATGAAATGTAAAATTAAGAAAGTTTCTAAACTCAATCGACATCAAAAACAAAAATAAACTAAATTAATTAAAAAAAACATTTCAATCCTGCTAAAATACAAAAAACAAGCTTTAGAATACAACAAGTTAAATAAACACCTTGATTATATATTCATGGCTTCTCTCTGGAAGACACTTTTGCCCTTAAATTCCATAAGATTTTATTCACTTCAGTTTTTTATTTCCTTTTTTTTTGTTTGATTTTCTATAACATTTGCATTTTCCTAGAAGTTGTTTTATTTTTCTTTGTTTTGAGACTAAAAGTATGCAACAGAAATTGTTAGAAAAATCATTTGGTTAAAATTCTTATGGCACACGCTTTAATAGAAAAATCTAGAGGAAAAACAAAATATTAGATAATTAAAAACTAAATATAGTATACTTTCAGGCTAAAAGACAACAATAACTTCTCAGCAGCGGCAACACTTTATAAAGTAACACAAGAAGCATTACAGAAGAATCATTACTAGATACTCCTACCTTATGAAAGAGAAGACTGGCTCTTGTCTAAGATCTGCTATCGATTTCTAGGTATCCACTGATTTTTAACTCCATTTTTCGTTATAGTTTCCCACATAATCACCATCATTTGCTTATCACCGTATAGTCCTTAATCCAACCACAGCTACTGCTGGATCAATTTACATACCCCACAGTGTCCTTAAAACTGGCTAGAATCAAAGTCTTCAGCAGTTTTCCAGACAAGCACGGTAATCCTCTAAATTTTAAATTAAAAAATCAGAAAGTTGGTTTTACTACTTTATCACTCCTTACAGGATACAATATCTGTAGAGGTGAAACTACACCCCCTACTAAATGAGACTATCAGATGATAATTCCTATTTTTTTTTTTAATACCTCTCTTCCCCTAAAAAAGATGACAGTTTTTATATAAAAAATCATGATGTATTTAAATTTTCTATAAAAAATATGCTGACTGATGAAAATTTTCTATAAAAACTTTTAAACTGATGAAGCATTTTATAAAAAGAAATCATGTTTGATGAAAACTTTTTACAAAAAAATTACACTGATAGGTGCCCCTGCAATCTAGTAGCTCGTGTACTAGCCTACAAGACTGGGGGTTGTGGGTTCGATTCCCAACAAAGACCTTGGGTTTTTTCACTACAAACAAAAATTGACAGTCGGTGAGGCTGCTCAATGATGAAGGGTATGATCACTGGTCGCTGTGCTGTCTTTTATACGACAATTAATTTCCGTAACTATCCTTCTGCTTTCACCACCTGTCTCATCTCTTCTCTATCCCTTTCCTAAAAAATGCAGCACGGTACTTGACTAAAACGGCATTGTTGCTTGAAGTATTATTTCTTTAAAAAAAAAATTACTGCTTAGGAATTTTTTTTTTTAACTATATGATTGATGAAAATTTTCTAGAGAAAAATTATGACTGATGAAAAAAAAATTTTTTTTTAATCATAACTGACGAAAATTTCCTACACATTACAAAACTACTAAGGTAATTTTTTTGTATAAGGCTTATGACTGATGAAATTATTTAATAGAGAATTTATGATTGATAAAATTCTTTTACAAAAATCTGAAATTTTTTATAAGAATTATGGCTGCTAAACATTTTGTAAAAAATTGTACGACTGATAAACATTTTTATAAAAATAATTATGACTCATTGCTATTTTGCATAAAAGTTATGACTACTGAAATTTTTTATAGAAAAATGGAATTCTTTTATAAGATTTATGGCTGATGTAAATTTAAAAAAAAATATACATAATTGATAAACATTTTTAAAAAAATGTATGACTGATGAACATATTTGATAAAAAAATTTATGGCAGATAAAAATATTTGATAAAACAATTATGACTGATGAAAATTTTTTATAAAAAAATTTAAACTGATGAATTTATACTATAAAAATTACATGACATAAATTTTTTTTAAATAAATCCTTGATAATGGATGTTTTTGTGTAAAAGTTATGACTGCTGAAATTTTCGGAAAATTTGTTATAAAAAAGTTATGGCTGATGAAAATATTTGATAAAAAAATTATGATTGATAAAAACTTTTTATAAAAAAAATTATGAGTGATGAAAATTTTTTATAAAAAAATGTTGACTGATGAAAATTTTTTATAAAAAAATTTTGACTGATGAATTATACTATAAAAATATCGTAACAGGAAATTGTTTTATAAAAAAATCATTTATAATGGCTTTTTTGTGTAAAAGTTATGACTGTTGAACTTTCTTATAGAAAAGTTATGACTGATGTCATTTCTTTTACACTCATTGACTAATGAATATGCTCTACAGAAATGCGATACATGTTGCTAGTAAGGGTAGCAATATGTATCGTTGTTAATTTATCTTTTAGTCCTCCTTTATCTCTGATTCTTGTGTATTATTCGCGTTCAGCATGCGTATTTAAGTCTAGACCGTTTGAGCTATTTAATCTTTGTGCAGTTGCAACAAAATTTATTATCTGGTTCCTTCTTTATCAGCACTCGTAACCACTCAGACATTGGAACATTAATCTGTATCCTGTTATATAGTATATTTGCTAGTGTCCTGTGGGGAGCGCTAGCCAAAGCTATTTGTGACTTTGTTGATATTTTCCAGATGTGCTTGGCTAAAAGCTTTAATTACACTGGATAGTTTTTATTTAAATGTTAAGAGAAAAGGCAGCCAAATTGTTTATAAGCGATGTTGCATGCCAGAGTACTTTATGGGGGAATGTTAAGCACTATGTACACCTGTAAGCATTGATATACTGAATGTGATTACCTTAAAGGGTATCAGGGATAACTTACTTTTAATAAATTAAATCATCAAAAACTATAAATCGTCAAAAACTATTGTTAAGAATTTTTAGGGTTGTATACAAAAACAACAAGGGTTAAATGTTTATTTTTCCTGAGTAATAAAAGCTTTGCAAAAACAAAAATAAATATTAAAAAAACCAAATTGTATTGAATTGAATTAATAGAAAATAAGTCATCACCGAAAATAAAAAATTTGTAACAAAATATTCTTTTAACCTAAATTTCATTTAAAAACAAATTGATTTCCTGTTCATTTCCTATTTAGGAAAACACTTGAGCCACATTTCATATTTACTTTGC
This sequence comes from Trichopoda pennipes, assembly GCA_030448955.1. Classification (NCBI taxonomy): domain Eukaryota; kingdom Metazoa; phylum Arthropoda; class Insecta; order Diptera; family Tachinidae; genus Trichopoda; species Trichopoda pennipes. The sequence continues at coordinate 486,546 of JASKUP010000056.1, read as the reverse complement.
AAAGGGCTTAAATAAAAGCTATTTATTTAAATATGCTCTCACTCTCTCTCTCTCTGTCACTCTCCCCCTCTTTCTAACTCTTTGTGCTCAATTTCCGTTGCTTAAGTGTATTACCTTAACAAAAAATAAATAAAAGTAGAGAAATAAATGCATTTTATATTTCCATTAAATTTGATGGCGTTATTTTCGCAACATTCCACCAACAACAACAACAGCAACAACAAAAGTTTCTCGAAATACTACAGTTTGAATACAAACGCATTTTAAAGTATGAACACACTCAATACACCCTGTACTTTGCAGCACACGAGCACAATTACATACATTATCGGAGCATAACAATAAAACTCGCACATGTGTATCCACATAAATAAAGTGTCATGTACGCTTGTATGTGTGTGTGCGTGTGTGTGAATGCAAATACACTTATGATAATCACATTTTCTTGGCAAATAAATGATAAATTTGGTAATTTCTTTTCTTTTTTTTTCATTTCTTACTTTTTCCAATTTCTTGGAAACGTACTGTAAGGACAATATAGCACTCACTCATATCTTTACATTCATATGTAGGATACTTTTTATTAAGACTCGATAGCAAACTAAATTTTGCTAATGGAATTCAAATTACTTTAAAAGACTTTTTCTTTGTTTTTTTTTCTTTTTTGTTGAATTTGCAAGTCTTGTTTTCAATTACCAAGATGGTGTAACACACAACAACAAGATAAAGTATATTAAAAAAATCCTTGTAATCTTTCTCCACATAATATTTACCTGAATTTCTTAAAAGTTTACAACAACAAACTGTGGTTAAAAGCAATTCAAAAATATTGTAAAACCAGAAAAGTTTCCCTTTTTTAAATGAGAAGAAGCACTTCAGACAACAATGCATATTTAGTCAAGTATACGTGCTACATTCTTTAGGTAAGGGATAGAGAAGAGATGAAACAGGTGCTGAAAGTCGGAAATTAACTGCAGTATAAAGACAGCAACAGCGACCAGTGACTATGCCTTCAGCGCTGAGCAGCTCCACCGACAGTTAATTTTGAATTTTGTAGGAAAAAAAACCAAGGTCTTCGTTGGGAATCGAATCCACAACTCCCATGCTGACAAGCTAGTGCACTACCTACTAGCCTACAGGGGCACCTGTTCAGCCTCAAGAAATCTTATCCATATTCTTTCAAATTAATTTTAAAACTGTTTATAAAATAATGTAAATGTATGTGTGTGTTTGTCCAGCTTTAAAACTTTGTAAAATGCACAGTTATACCCATTAAATCTTAAAAATTATTATCTTGAAAGTTATACCCATTAAATAAGTTTTGTATATTTTTAGTTAAAAAGCTTTCTGCAGTTACAATTGTTTGTGTTCATTTGAACAAAAATCGATGCTGTCAATGTTAAAAGCTTTCAAGCTTGTAACTTTTAAATATGTAATTTTTTAAATTTTTTTAAAATAGTTGTATAACTACTCATCTTTCAACTCTTTACAAAAAAGGCCTTCCTTCTAAAACTTTACATAATTTAAAAAAAGCTTCTGCAGTAGCTTTTAAAATTCGTTTGATAGAAAATGCTTCAAAATCAAAGCTTGAAAAAAATTTTGATCAAATATTTAAAATTCTTGCTATGCTTTTTTTAAGAAATGTATTTGAACATTTTAAATTTAAAAAATATTGGACGTACACTTCAAAAGCTTTTTTATAAAAAACAAGGTATGTATGTTTTTAAGCATCATAGGTTGGCTTTTTATTAAGCTTAAGAGTGTTTTTGTTAAGTAAACAGTTAAGCTAATTTAAAAAAGATGTAATCTCATTTTGAAAGCTTTCGAGCTGGTAACTTTTTTATATAATTCTTTATATTATTTTTTTTTCTTGAAAATTTAGATATGGCCTTAAAACTCTTTTCAAAAAGGCTTGCCGTTTAAAAATGTGAATTTATTAAAAAGCTTTTTAAAGTAGCTTTTAAAAACTTTTTCAAATAAAGTGTTTTACAATCAACGTTGGAAAAAATATTTTGAAACAAATTTAAAATTCTAGCACTTGTTTTTTAAGCATACACTTGGACATTTTAAATTTAAAAATTTATTGTACCTACACTTTAAAAGCTTTTTTATACAAAAAAATGCTTTTAATTGCCCTGAAGCTATGTATGTCTTTTAGGTATCATAGGCTGGGTTTTCATTTAGTTTAAAAACGTTTTGGTTAAATACGCTCTTTTACCAATTTAAAAAAAATGTATGTATACTTTGGAAGCTTTCAAGCTGGTAACTTTTTTTATATAATTCTTTATATATTTTTTTTTAATTAAATCCCTTAAAACTCTTCACAAAAAAGCGTGCAGTTGAAAGATGTTAATAAATTAAAAAGCTTTTAAAATCGATTTGAAATAAAGAGCTTTACAATTAACGTTTGAAAAAATATTCCGATAAAATTTTGAAATTTAGGCTTTTACTTAAAAAAGAAAAACTATTTGAAGATTTTAAGCAATTTTATATGAATTGAAGCTACTACAACCTTTAAAGCTTTTGTGAAAAAAATTAAGTATTTAAAAATTTCTGAAGCTTGGGTATATAAAATATTAACTTAAAATTTGTTATAATTAAACTTCAAAAGCGTTTTTGAAACAAATTTTTTTTGAATGGTTTTTTTAGGAAAAAATTTAAGGTCTTTTTATAAAAAAGCTTAAGTGATAGCTTCCAGGTATCATTGGCTTGGTTTTTATTAAATTTGTTTGCTTTCTAAGCTGAACACGTTTTTCTAAGTTTTTATTTTTGTCAAAGGAAAAAGAAATCTTTTTATCGTTTAAGTTTGTTAAGTGTTACATTTCTAGAAGGATTTTTACAACGACTTTTGCATGTGTGTGTTTGTGTGTGTGTGTTTAAGAGTCTCTTTGAAAAGAAAACTTAAAAGTATTTATTTATTTTACATTCACATTTATTTTACACTTAAAACAAAAAATTTTATTTTATAACAAAAAAAATAATTTTTGCTCAGCTGTCTAGAATAACAAGCAAAAACTGAAAAAGTAGAGGCTCATTAAATATGCAAATCTTATAAAGTATTTTCTGTTTTGTCTTTAATGTATTCAAGTATAAAAATTTCTCTTTATGTTTTCTCTTTGCCCGCCCGCAGAAACTCACATTAAATGCAAATACGCATTCACTTAAATCTCAGAGTACACTTTTCACAATTTAAGGTAAAACACTGTTTATGAACAATAGCAGGACGAGAAAATTAACATAAATAAGTTGCATCTTTTGTAGGGAAGTAAGTGCCTTTTTCACTTGATACAAATGCCAGAATAATTTCTTTGTTGTTGTTTTATTATTTTATAAAAAAAAGCAACTTTATAAAATGAACATAATAAATTTTGTTTAAAGTTAGATTTTATGTTTTAAGAGAAAAAATCTATTAACATTTTGAAAGTTTTAAAAAACAATTTTAATATTTTTATTTTCTCCCAGTTTTATTTAATTTTATTAGACTTTTAATTTATATTATTTTATCGTTGCCTGTATTTAAGGTGCCACCTTCCTTAAATTGTGTTTGTAAAATAAAACGTCACTTTTTAATTTCTATTTATTCAACCCTAAAAGTATGTTATACCACAAAATAACAGTTAAAAAGCATGGCTTAACTATTTCGTATAAAAGTGTATATTGTTTTTTTTTTCAAAATCGTTGTGGCGTAAAGAAAATTAACTAAATAGAGACTTAAATGACAAAACATTTTATTTTTTGTCATTTTGTATAGACTCTACTTTTTAGTATTTTGTTGTTATTATTGTTGTTGTTGCTGCTCCTATTTACCAGCATTGGCATTTTGGTAGTTAAGCGACTAAACATAATCTAAAATAATCCTTAGATTGCTACATATCATAGAATAGCATACGACACCAAATATAATATTTATAAATGTATGCAGTAACAGTCGTGCAACAACAACAAAAAACAAAAACTCAAACCATTTATAAATATAAAATATGTGTATGTATGTGTATGTGTATTTGTATAGCTTTTGAATGTGTTCGTTAAATATTAAAATAGCTTAAACTTAAATTTATTTTCAAACACGCAATACTCTTTAAGCCAGAGCTCATCTACTTTCTATTCAGCTATAAAAACGGGTCATTATTCAATAAGGACCTAAAATACAAATTTTAAAATAAACATTTTCTGTTGGCAACATCTGTTGGCAACATTTAAACAAATTTTTTATATAAAAAAATTAACAATCACAAGGCAGCATTTTATGTTAGAAAGTAGACAATCATCGAGCAACCTGTTTTTGTATAAAAGTTGACAACAAATTGGCAACATTTTTCTGTAGAAAAGTTGACAGCCACTAAGCAACATTTTTTCAACGCAAAATTGTAAAGAAAATGTCTAAATTTTGTTGTCATTTTGTCAATCTTTAATCATGATAACGCCTCAAAAATCATGCTTCATATCTCTCGTCCCTTACACCAAACGAACAACAAAAAAAATGTTTTTTCCATAATTGTTCTATTTCAACACTTGCTACAAAAGTCTTGCATCATTTAAGCAACATTTTTAAAATTAAAAGTTAACAACAACTAAGCAATATTTTTCTATACAAAACTTAGATCATTTACTAAAGAAAACCTTTACAACTTTTTCTTTAAGTATTAAAAGGGCAGAGTGTAAGAAACATCTGAAACACATATGTAAACATAAACAGCTATGCAACATTTTCTATACAAAAATATACAACAACTAAGCAACAGTTTTGCATTAAAAAGGTAGCTACAACTTAGCAACATTTTTATATACAAAAGTTGACATTCTCAAAGGCAAAAGTAGACATCCAGCAATCAACATTTTTCTGCAGAAAAGTTGCTAACAGTTAAGCAACATTCTTTTATATAAAAATTTAAAACATCTTGACAGCATTTTTCTATACAAAACTTGACAACAATTACACATCGTTTTTCTACAGAAAATTGGAAATCCAATAAGCTAAATTTCTCTATAAAAGTGTTGCTAGTACAGTAAATAGGCAACATTCTTTTATACAAAAGTTGAAAACATTTTAGCAACATTTTTATATACAAAAGTTGGCAACAACTAGACATCATTTTAGCATTTTTTAAAAGAGTAAATTATAATTAGGCACCATATTCTGTAAAACAAACTTACAATTGAAACATTTTTTTAGGAAATGTTAAAATGACCAAGAGAAGTGCTGACACGGGCTTTCCAACATGTTGTATAGCAAATCAACAACCACTTTTTTGACGATAACTTAACAACATTGTTTACAGAACATTTGTAAGCAACATTTCCTACAGAAAATTAGGGGGCAAATTGGCAACATTTTCTATGGAAAATTTATTAACATCTTGACAACATTTTCTATAGAAAATTTATTAACATCTTGACAACATTTTCTTAAGAAAATTTGTTAACATCCTGACAACATTTTCTATAGAAAATTTATTAACATCTTGACAACATTTTCTATAGAAAATTTATTAACATCTTGACATTTTCTATAGAAAATTTATAAACATCTTGACAACATTTTCTATAAAAAATTTGTAGACATTTTAACAACATTTTCTATAGAAAATTTGTTAACATCTTGGCAACATTTTATATAGAAAATTTATTAACATCTTGACAACATTTTCTATAGAAAATTTATTAACATCTTGACAACATTTTCTATAGAAAATTTGTGGACATCTTGGCAACATTTTCTATAGAAAATTTGTGGATATTTTGGCAACATTTTCTGTAGACAGTTTGTGGACATCTTGAGAACATTTTCGACAGAAAATTTGTGATCATCTTGGCAACATTTTCTATAGAAAACTTTATAATAACTTCAGATTTTCTTTAACTTGAACTTTTCTATATAGAGACAAAATTTTTTATGGCAACATTGATAAAAATTAGGTTCCACTTTCTATAGAAATGTTGACAACAATTAAGCAACATATTTCTTAAAGCAACATTTTCTGTAGAAACATAAAAAATGGAATTATCCTCGAAAATTTCTTTGAAAAAATTTCGTTTAAAATAGCTGAAAAAATTGGCTTTTAGGGCATTTTATTTTTATTATTGTTTTTATTTACGTAAAATATTTAGGATTTTGAGTATTTTTTTTTTCTTTTTTTTTTGTATTTTATGCCTCAACTAATCGGGGTGTTTGTAACAATATTTAACATTTCAAAAAGCCTTTCCTTTGTGTAGCTGTGCTTTTTTGGCTGAATGACAAAATGATTTTAAAGTGTTTTTAAAAAGCGCCAGCAAATAGTAGAAGTGAATTGTTTGCCAACAGTTTTAAACGAAATAATGCAAAAAACGTTGATTTTAAATTTAAAATAAAATTTTAAATATTTTTTTTTTAATTTTATTTAAATATAGTTTTTAATTTATTTTATTTGTTGCCTCTCTAAAAAGATCTGAAAAATCAGCTGTTTGTTGAACTTAAAGATTTGTAAGACGTGACAATGTTTGAGAAAAAGTGCTTGTTTTTGAAATGATTCATTTAGATTTTATGTTGTTTTTGTTGTTAGTGTTAAAATGTTGTTTTTTGATGTCTACAAATATTTTCTATTTGTATTTTAGTTATACATTTAAATTCGGTTTTTTTTGCAGCTTGTCATGTATTCAGACGAACATCAAGAACATCACCCTTTAGGCTATTTACTAAAATATTTGTTACTAGAATAAAGAAAAGAACAAAAATACTCAGACGTGTAGTTCTTGAATGTGAGGATATGTGTGTGAGCTCTTTTTTTTTGGTAAAGAGGAGTAGATAGAAAATAATGAAAAAAGCTAAAAATTTCAAATTTTTGTATGAAGCGGAAAGCACTTGCAGAGAATTGTTTGCACTTTTACTTTGTTTCGAGTAAATAAAGTTGAACTAAAGAGTTCAGCTGCTAAACCAACTGCAGCCTCAACTGCAAAAAAAAAACGACAGGTGCTCGTAAAGAGTGTAAACAACAAGAGGAGGAACATTTATAACACCAATAACTAAAACTGAAAGTACATACCAAGTAAACACTTGTTTTGTGTTCAAGGCATACAAGTCTAAAATTAAGGGCATCAAAGAGCTAAAAATCAAACAAAGATTTATTTTAAAAAAAATGTGAGAGAGCGAGAGAGGAAAAGAAAAATTTAATTCAAGGATATTTATAAACATGTTTTATATTTTTTTTTTAAATCAAACCTTAAAACAAATATTTCTCCCACACACGATTGTATATTTCATATCATTGCTATTTTACTTCTCTTCATACGTGTGTTGGTTTCCAATTAAATCTGTCATTAAATAAAATAAACTTCTGTGATAAACACACAAAATAAAAAACATAAAAACTAATAATAAATTCAATTTAATGGCCTAATGAATGTTATCACCATGTAAACGTACAAAAATAAACTTTAAATAAAATAAAATGAAATAAGCGAAATTATAAAAGAAAAACAATTATTGGTTCAAAAAAAAATAATTTTGATTGATGCTATAACACACACAAACTTACACAAACACACCATAATCCATAAACCTGAAGTTAATATCTTGATATTCGTTATGAAGGATCTTTGCCAGATTTTAAGAAATTTGTACATTAAGATGTTAAAATAAATTAAACAAGTGTCAGTTCAAAGGAATTTATAGCAGGGATGAAGCACCTTTAAATTTTAATTTTTATGTTTTTAATCAAATTTATTAAAAGTATAAAATATTTATCTACTATGACTAGGAATACATAGAAAAATATATAGCCTTTGGGCCACCCTTAAAAATTTTTTTCTGCTTTTTAAACTTATATTCTCATCAGCACATCTTTTGTAAAAGTTCCCAGTGTCCCTTATAACTATTTAAATACATAATTAAAACATTAGGTGTCCCTGCAGGATAGTAGGTTCGGTTCCCAACAAAGACCTTGGTTTTTATCACTACAAATAAAAATTGACTGTTGGTGGGGCTACTCAGTGATGAAGGCATGGTCACTGGTTGCTGTGCTGTCTTATACGGCAGTTAATTTCCGACTATCCTTCTACTTTCACCACCTGTTTCATCTATTCTCTATCCCTTTCCTAAAGAATGTAGCACGGTACTTGACTAAATAGGCATTGTTGCCTGAAGTGCTACTTCTTTAAAATAAAATAACAAAACAAAAAAATAATTGAAACATAAATGTGAATATCACGTTACTTCTGGGACACCCTTTAATTTTAATTTCCACAAAAAAAATGCTATATAGCCGATCTATACTTAACATGTCTGCTTTAAGTGGTTTTAATTCATAACTTGAAAATAGCGGCACAATTGGCTCACCCTTTAATACCTTTAATATAAATCTTTCCTTTAATAATAATCGTTAGGACTAGCATAGTACTGAGTATTTTGTAAAAATTCAAACAATTTGTTGTCAACGGTTTGAAACAAAGGTTTATATGTAAATAATCACATTTTCGGGACACCCTTTAATTTTAATTTTAGCAAAAATAATGCTATATAGCTGCATTATACTTTAAATGTCTGCCTAAATGGTTTTACTTGAAAATAGCAGCACTATTGGCTCACCCTTTAATGCCTTTAATATAAAACTTTCGTTTAATAATAAACGTTAGGATGAGCGTAGTCCTACAACTTCTGTAAAAAATTCCAAAAGTTTGTGGTCAAAGGTTTGAAATAAATCCATATGCTTATGTAAAAAACACATTTACGGAGCACCCTTTAATTTTGCTTCTAGCAAAAGAAACAAAAATAGTGCTATATAAATGGTGTACATTTTAACTGTCTGCCTAAAATTTTTTTTAGCCATGTTCTTCAAAAATAGCGTTACTATTGGATCACCCTATAATTTAAAAATTTCATTTTATAATTATCGCCAAGGCGAGGCTAGATTTAAATATTCTGTGAAAATATCAAGAGTTTATCTTCAACATTTTATGAGATAAAGGCATAAAAAAACAGCGCTTCTTTTCAGGGCACCCTTTAAATTTTATTTAATTTTTTTTACATTTTGTGCTTTTGGGCCATAATATTTATAAAATTTCATTAAAACTGCTTCAAGCGATTGATAAGAAAAGGTCATATGACTTGGATACATCAAAAAAAAAACATCTCTTTGGAGACACCCTTTAATTTTTAAGTTCATATTTTTATTTTTTTTTTTTCTTTTTTATAGATAATAGAAACTTCTAAGAAAATTTAAGTCTATAGAAATGAGGCAAATCTACAGGGGTTGTAGCAAAAACGTTAGGGTCAAGATTTTACCCTACAAAATTTTAAAAGGGGAAATATGTGTTAAGTCCTTAAACAGATAACTGCGATGCTTTTCCAGACAGAAAATAACTTCAAAATATGTAGTAAAGCCTGACAAAAAGCAACATGTTTGCTTGCTTTTTGCAGTGTTTGAAATTTAGTACCTGAAGGGTGAAAAAACGAATTTTAGTACCATTTGGCGGGGATCATTTGTGGTTTAAACACAGAAATCCGGTTATAGTTTTACTCATCTCTCCTTAAAAAAAACCTGACATAATTTGCAACTTTTAGGAACTTGTTAATATAATTGGTACCTATTTGTGGTACTATTTAGGGGGTCATTTGTATTTATTTTTATATATATATAACTTTTAAATATATATGAATATCTAATTACATGCCCCAATTAATTAATATAAATTGTTTTTAGAAAATTTTATAGGGACAAAAAAGTACCAAAAGTTATAAACAAAATAAATTATTATCCACACCTTTTGTCTCAAAACATATTCCTTATTTCCCTAAATGCTATAATTTTTAACTAAATATCTTTATATAGATAGTTAACAACAACAGACATTAAAGGGGAAATAAAGGGTAAAATTAAGTACTTCATTAAACAGTCCTTAAGGTAATTGAATTCGATGTGCTTAGATCAAGCCATATCTGCTTAAAATCAAAATTTTAAAAATAATATTTATAGATACAGCTAACATCCCGGCGAGTATTAAATAGGAAATAAAAAACCAAAAAAAGTACCTTTTATGCATTAAAAGTCATTATTTCATATTAAAATATTCCTCAATTCTTGTCTTAATATTAAACTGTTGTTACGGCGAGCAAAGCGAGTTTATAGTCAATTTAAATGTCACAACGATGACACAATTCAAACTGCAGTCAAAAAAGTAGTGCTACCATCGCTCACAGATACTCCTGGAAACCCCTAATACATCTGACATTCACTTATATTTTATTTTCACGTTGCTCAACAATTTTTTAGATTTTAAAGATTTCTTGATTTATTTTCAAGAATATAAAATATTCAAATATTATTTTTTGTTTATTTAATGGTCTGTTTAACAATGAACACATATGAGCCCTTAATTAAAATTTATAACTACCAAAATACAATAACAAAAAAGTAAAGCATAATGACAGTAAACAAAATCATATATCTACACACACAGACACACACTCATACACTTAAACACAAATATAATTATACAAATACAAAACAAACCAAATTAACCACAATATTTTAATTTATATAAACAAAATCAGAATACAACAAAAACAAAAACCAAATTGTAGAAATCCCATGTATGTGTGGTTTTGATTATATTATTATTTGAAATATAATAAAATCCATAAGGATGTGTGCGTCAGTATTAATTTAAAGAAGCATTTTCTGGAGACCAAGAAAATCTGGGCCATATAAAATGTTCTATCGAAGAATTAATTTCTCATAGATCAACATTAACCAAACAAGAATTAAATTCAACTAAAACGAATTTTTCTATAGAGAAGTTTTTTTTCTATAGAAAACTTTTCTTTCATAAGACAAGCTTTTTTTCTATAGAAAAATTGTCTTCCATAATACCAATTTTTTTTCTATAGAAAATTGTCTTCCATAAGACCAATTTTTTTTTTCTATAGAAAAATTGTCTTCCATAAGACCAATTTTTTTTTCTATAGAAAAATTGTCTTCCAATTTTTTTTTTCTATAGAAAAATTGTCTTCCATAAGACCAATTTTTTTTTCTATAGAAAAACTGTCTTCCATAAAACCATTTTTTTTCCTGTAGAAAAATTGTCTTCCATAAGACCAATTTTTTTTCTATAGAAAACTTGTCTTTCATAAGACACGTTTTTTTCTATAGAAAACTTGTCTTTCATAAGACAAGTTTTTTTTCTATAGAAAACTTGTCTTTTTTTTTCTATAGAAAACTTGTCTTTCATAAGACAAATTTTTTTTTCTATAGAAAACTTGTCTTTCATAAGACAAGTTTTTTTTCTATAGAAAACTTGTCTTTCTTCTCTATCGAAAAATTTTCTTCCATAGGACAACTTTCTCTATAGAAAAATTTTTTTCCATAAGACAACTTTTCTCTATAAAAAAATTGTCTTCCATAAGACAACTTTTATCTAAAGAAAAATTGTCTTCCATAAGACAACTTTTCTCTATAGAAACATTGTCTTCCATAAGACATTTTTTCTCTATAGAAAAACTGTCTTCCATAAGACAACTTTTCTCTATAGAAAAATTGTCTTCCATAAGACAACTTTTATCTAAAGAAAAATTTTCTTCCATAAGACAACTTTTCTCTTTAAATAAATTTTCTTCCATAGGACAACTTTTCTCTATAGAAAAATTTTCTTCCATAAGAAAACTTTTCTCTATAGAAAAATTTTCTTCCATAGGACAACTTTTCTCTATAGAAAAACTTTCTTCTATAAGACAACTTTTCTCTATAGAAAAATTGTCTTCCATAAGACAACTTTTCTTTATAGAAAAATTGTCTTCCATAAGACAACTTTTCTCTATAGAAAAATTGTCTTCTATAGAAAAATTGTCTTCCATAAGACAACTTTTCTCTATAGAAAAACTGTCTTCCATAAGAGAACTTTTCTCTATAGAAAAGTTTTCTTCCATAAGACAACTTTTCTCTATGAAAAGTTTTCTTCCATAAGACAGCTTTTCTCTATAGAAAAATTGTCTTCCATAAGATAAATTTTTTCTATAGAAAAATTTTGTCCGTAAGATAAATTTTTTCTATAGGAAAATTTTGTCCATAAGATAAATTTTTTCTATAGAAAAATTTTCTTCCATAAGATAATTTTTTCTATAGAAAAATGTTCTTCCATAAGATAATTTTTTCTATAGAAAAATGTTCTTCCATAAGATAATTTTTTCTATAGAAAAATGTTCTTCCATAAGATAATTTTTTCTATAGAAAAATTTTCTTCTATAAGGTAATTTTTTCTATAGAAAAATTTTCTTCCATAAGATAATTTTTTCTATAGAAAAATTTTCTTCCATAAGATAATTTTTTCTATAGAAAAATTTTCTTCCATAAGATAATTTTTTCTATAGAAAAATTTTCTTCCATAAGATAAATTTTTTCTACAGAAAAATTGTCAAGAACAAGTTTCGTCCTAATAATTAATTAATCAGCAAATTTATTAATTATCAAATCTATATTCTTAAGAAAAGTTTAAGACAAAAAAATATTTATCGACAACTTTCATATTTAAATCGACAAACCTTTTATCGATTTAAATAAAAAATATATTTTGAAAATAATACTTTAATAAATTTTATACACGTGTTTTCGATTCGAAGTTTTTCCGCCGGAAATCGATTTTAAATGGTGAACAATGCATTTACACATCACACCCTCACACACACACACACAAATACACACACACACGCATCTGAAGCGGGTAATATTTAATGCACACAAATTCAATACGAATTTAATGATGTTGATGATGATTTTTAAACTTTATTTACAGAGAACAATTTCAGCTGAAAATGCTGCTGCATGAGCGACTGATAAATAAAAAATACTTCGTACTGCATTACATTTCTTAGTATTTGTATTTGTAATTGTATGTGTGTTTTCATGTTTTTGTTAATTTTTCATATAAATCATTCATTTACTACTCCTCCACTAGCTCAACTTATTTTTTTATGGGTTGAATGATTCTTCCACTGTTCTGATTTTTATTTTGGAAAATTCGTATAAATTTCGTTGCCATGCACTGTTGCCGTTTACTATTTTCTAGTTGAAAATTACGTGCTTGCAACACTATTTCCTGCATGGTTTTTTATATTATTACAATGGCAGCTGGACATATATTGAGAAACACAGTTTATACACGCTTATACACACACATACACATACGGGTCAGGTTAGTTTTTTTATAACTTATTCATTTCAACATTTCCTAGGGTTAATTTTTATTTGTTTTAGTTTAAGATGGATTCCTAACCGCTATTTCGCTAGCCCTACATTTTATTTGTAGCAAGTTGCAACTCTAATATGACACTTGTAACATTTTGAAGAGACTCTTTTCAGTGAACTGAAAATATGTTCTCATGAAAATTTACCACGACAGGTCACAATATTTTTACTAGAAATTTTTCAATAGACAGAGTGCCATTTTCTATAGAAAATTTCTACATACACAGGGTAAAGTTCCGTCCGAAAATTTTGCAATTTCCTATATAAGAATTTTACTACAAACATTTTCATCAGCAAATTTTACTTTAAACATTTTGAAGAGAAAATTTTTTTATAAACATTTTCTGCAAAAAATATTGCTTTAAGCATTTTCTACAGAAAACTATGCTATAATTATACTCCAGAAAAATTTGTTTCCACAAACTTTTCTATAGAAAATGTTCTACTAGAAATTTTGCTGTAAATTTGTCTATAAATATTTTCTAAAGAAAATTATGCTGTAAATATTATTTAGGTATAATTATGCTATAAATATTTTCTACAGAAAATTTCGCCATAAATATTTTCTGAAGAAATTTTGCCATAAATATTTTCTAAAGAAAATTTTGCCATAAATATTTTCTACAGAAAATTTTGCCATAAATATTTTCTACAGAAAATTTTGCTATAAATACTTTCTAGAGAAAGTTTTACTATAAATATTTTCTGGCGAAAATTTTGCCATAAATATTTTCTAGAGAAAATTTTGTTATAAATATTTTCTACAGAAAATTTTTCTCTAAAAATTTTATAGAGACAATTTTGCTATAAATATTTTCTAGAGAAAAGTTTGCCATAAATATTTTCTACAGAAAATTTTGCCATAAATATTTTCTACAAAAAAAATTTGTCATAAATATTTTTTAGAGACAAATTTACTATAAATATTTTCTAGAGAACATTTTACTATGAATATTTTTTAGAGAAAATTTTACTATGAATATTTTCTAGAGAACATTTTTCTATAAATATTTTCTAGAGAAAATTTTACTAAAAATATTTTCTAGAGAACATTTTTCTATAAATATTTTCTAGAGAAAATTTTACTATAAATATTTTCTGGCGAAAATTTTGCCATAAATAATTTCTAAGAAAATTTTGCCATAAATATTTTCTAGAGAAAATTATTCCATAAATACTTTCTAGAGAAAAGTTTGCCACAAATATTTTCTAGAGAAAATTTTACTATAAATATTTTCTAGAGAAAATTTTACTATAAATATTTTCTACAGAAAATTTTGCCATAAATATTTTCTACAGAAAATTTTGCCATAAATATTTTCTAGAGACAATTACTATAAATATTTTCAAGAGAACATTTTACTATGAATATTTTCTAGAGAAAATTTTACTATGAATATTTTCTAGAGAACATTTTTCTATAAATATTTTCCAGAGAAAATTTTACTATAAATATTTGCTAGAGAACATTTTGCTATAAATATTTTCTAGAGAACATTTTACTATAAATATTTTCTAGAGAACATTTTCTATAAATATTTTCTAGAGAACATTTTACTATAAATATTTTCTAGAGAAAATTTTGCTATAAATATTTTCTAGAGAACATTTTGCTATAAACTTTTTTAAAAGAAAATTTTGCTATAAACTTTTTTAATAGAAAATTTTGCTATAAACTTTTTTAATAGAAAATTTTGCTGTATATATTCCATAGAAAATTTAGTTATAAACATTTTCTACGAATAATGTTCTTATAAACTTTTCATTCGAAAATTTGTCCACCAACACGACAACATTTTCCACAGAAAGTTTTGCCATATAACATTTTTTTAAAAATAAGTAATTTATCATTATTCGGAATCATTATCAATATAAGTAGCAATTTTATTCGTGCTTGATTCCTATTCAAATAAATATTAAGTGATATTCTCACAAAATATTTATTACAAAACAATTTTATTAAAAATGAACATTTTATGATATTCTCATAAAACATTCTTTCAAATAAAAATATTTGAAATGTTTTGTAATGGGGGAATATCACTTAATATTTATTTGAATAGAAATCAAGCACGAATAAAATTGCTACTTATTTTTTTAAAAAAAAAATTTTTATTAAAATTCTATCACAAACAGATCAACCTTTTCTATAGAAAAGTTTATCACAGACAGATCTTTTTCATTAACAGACCGACGTTTGCTATAGAAAATTATTTTTCATGATCAATTCCAACATTTTCTATAGAAAATTTTCTTGTGTCCCAGGGGCAATATTTTTATAAAAAAAAATTATCATAAAAATTTTGTTGTTGCCTTTAAATATTATTAATTTATTTATAAATAATTTCAAATAGCATAAAATATACTTTCAGAATCTGTAGCTGATTTTATTATTCGTTGCCGTTGCTGGTTCACTGCACAATTTATTTTTGTTTTTTTTTTATCAAATTCTGTTTCATGCATCCTGGTTAAAGCGGCAGGAGGCTGATTGTATGAGTAGATTTGTGTTATTTGCTGCTTAAATAAATTGTAATTCGTTGGTGCTTTGTTTAAGTGTGTGTGTATGTGTGTGTGTGTAAGTAATTTTCAAAAACAAACGAGATCATGGGATATGGAAGTTGTGCTATTGCTACTGTGATTATAAATTTTCTTTTTTTTGTGTTTTTTTTAGTTTGAATTTTTAAGGTTGTTTTTTTTCGTTTGCCTTTTGTAACGGTTTGAAGTTACAAATGGCATTCGATAATAGTGCGGGCATCAGTTGAAAGATTCGATTTGTCAAGTTTTATTGTCGATAAAGTGGAAAAAAGAAAATAAAATCGAAAACATTTTTAAAAGAAGTAAACAGGCGTTTTTGCACAGCTGTAAAGGAATAGAAGGAAAATAACAACTTATTGAGTTGTTGGTTGCAGAGTGTTGGCTTAAGATGTGTTGTTGTGTAAGTTTTTTTTTTATTGTTACTGTTGTCCCTTTTATATTTTTCTAGGGTTTATCCTTGACTTGTTTGCAGTTGTTGTTATTCTGTACAAAAGAAAAACAAACAGAATTATTTGTTTGAACAACATTTGTATTATTGTTTTTTTTTTCTTTTTCTATTATTTTTCTTCATTTATAATGTTCTTTCTTTTCCTTAATCACCAATTTCGTAACCACTTGCTATTGAGTTTTAATTAGATTTAGTGCTAATTCATTTATTCAATCTTCTTGTGTAGCCAAACAAAAGGGTGGCTTCTCATGGTTACACTTTTAACAGGGTTAAATTAGATCCTTAATCCTTAAACCGTTTCACTTTCACGCTGAAATTTATTGATGGATTCGTATTTAACCTAAAAAAGTCTAAAAGACATTGATGAAGTGTGGTTTGCAATTAGTTTAATTGAATTTTACTACGCCAAATAGAAACTGTAGGGGAAGCAAATATGTTCCATTAATATTAATTTCATTTACTTTATGCGTTTTTCGTTTTTTTTTTTGTTATACTTCTTCCCTTCTTCTTTTATATTCTTATATGTCATTCCATTAACATTATGAAATTTCAGCACAAAAAACACAAACGTAATTAAGTAACATGTTGTAATTTTTTTTGTCTACAGTTTGCAAACAAAATATTTCAAATATGTATTTTATTAAAATTCCTTTTATATTATTTTTGCCTAAAAGTATGCACCATAATATATAAAATAAATACTATCGTAATACCTTTCAACGTTTATCAAGGTATAAAATTTTAAATAAAAAGAAAAAAAGCTAAAATCACAAAAAAAATTAAGATGTAAGAACCTTTTTGTAAGTATGTTGAATGTATGTCCTTTTTTTCGCTTAATAACAAATAATGTCACATATTAATGTCAACATTATGGCAGTATAAAAATGTCACAAACATTTAATGTTGAAATGTTTCAAATATTTGAGAATGAAATAACAACAACCATAGCAACAAATAGCAAGATATACTGCGACAAGCACAAATACCATAAAAACATGATTAAGGCAGGAGCTTAAATAGTATAACAAAAAGGCACAGTGGTTATTTAGAGTATAAAAGTTAAAAAAGCTTTTGAATTATTTTGCAAATTATCCTTTAATAAAATTAAATTTTAAAAGTCATTTCAAAATTATATTTTGTTTGCCTACAACAGTTAATTCTTTGCAGAAAACTCGTTTTTATTAAAAAAAATATTTTTTTGAAATATTATTTTTAACTAAGCTTAATTTATTATTAAAAATATATTTAACAAATTTCAATAACATTTTATTTTTTTTTTTCAAAAAACTTAATAAAGAATTTGAAGAAAAGAATATTTTAATAAAAAAATTTTATTAAAAAAGTATTAAAAAAATGTTTTGATAAAAAATTTGAATAAAATAAATTGTTTTAATAAAAATAAGGCACAATTTAAAAATATTTTTTAGAATGCACAATTTTTTTTAATAAAACTTTGAACAAAAAAAATATAATAATAAAAGAATTTTATTAAAAAATTTTGAATAACAATTTTACAAATTTTTATTATTAATTTTTAATACAAAATTGGCAATAAAAAATTTTATTTTATTAAAAAATGGTTTAATAAAAAATTTGAATAAAATAAATTGTTTTAATAAAAATATTTAAAAGCACAATTTAAAAATATTTTTTTAGAATGCACAATTTTTTTAATAAAACTTAATAAAACTGAAAAAAAAAAATATAATAATAAAAGAATTTTATTAAAAAAATATTTTAATAAAAATTTTTGAAAACCAATTTTTAAAAATTTTTATTATTAATTTTTAATACAAAATTTGTATTAAAAAATTTAATAAAAAAAATATTTTAATAAAAGAATTTTATTAAAAAAATATTTAAACAAAAAATGTTTTAATACAAAATTTTAATAAAATAAAATGTTTTAATAAAAATATTTAAAAACACACGTTTTTAAATTTTATTTTAGAAAATAAAATTTTTTTTATAAAAAATTTAAAAAAAAAAATATTACAAAAAAATGTTTTAATGAAAGTTTTACAAAAAATTGTTTGAATAGAAATATTTAAAAACACTATTTTTATTTTTTTTTAGAAAACACAATTTTGCTTCAATAAAAGAACGAAACAATTTTTAATACAAAATTGAATAAATAGAGATATTTAAAAAAAAATTATATTTAAAAAATTATTTAATAAAACAATTCTATTAATAAAATGTTTTAATAAAAAGAATTTATGAAACAATTTTTATAATTTTTTTATTTATTTAATTTTTTTATTTTTAATTTTAATAAAAAATTGTAGATATTTGCAAAATTTTATTATTATAATATTTCACAAAATTTGTAATAAAAAATTAAAAAAAAAATATTTTAGCAAAACAATTTTATCAAAAAAATTTTGCAAATATAAAATGTTTTAATAAAAATTTAAAAAAAAAGTGGTTTAATCAAATAATTTAAAAACACAATTTTTCAAATATTATTTTAAATAACACAATTTTTAATACAAAAGAAAAAAGATTTTAATAAAAAAAAAAATTTAGTTATTTTTTGCCAATTGTTTCAAAAAATTTTTTCGAATTTTTAATAATTTTTGTTATTATAAAAATTAATTTCCTGGGGAAGCTTTCCAAAGAAAAGCGAAATATTGAAAAAATATAGTGCTAAATTTGGTTAAAAAGACCGATAAAAAGAATAATACATATTTATTTAAGATATAAAAGGTTGATCAAAAAAATAATCAAATAAAAAAAAATTAATATAAAATTTAATAAAAAATATTTTAATAAAACAAAATTTATTAAAAAAAAATATTTTCATTAAAAAAAATTTCCATAAAAAATAGTTTTAACAAAAATTTTAAAAAATATATATAACTTTTTTTTAGAAATACACATTTTTTTTTTCTTCTAAAATTCCAGCTAAACAACTCCACTTAAAAATAATTTAATTTAAACACTCTTGAAAATAAAAATTCTAACGCTCTTAAAGGAAACAAAATCCGCCATTTTTTTTTTTAATTTAAGGAAAAATGAATTTTAATTGCAAGAAATCAATTTTTTACAAAAAACTAAATATTTTTTTATAACCCTGGAGGCCAATAAAAAATATTTAATAAAATTTTTGCTTATTTATGGGTATTTTGTTGTTGTCACTTGCCGCAGAAGTACAAATAATAACGTCAAACATTATTTAACATCGTCCGATTTTTAATACTGGCGGGTTATGTACAATAAAACTTTTACTCTTGTTGTAAGAACCTTTAGTTTTATTAATAAAACGAGGCTTTTAAAATTATCACACAATTTGGGTAGTGATTTAATTTAAAATTTTTAAACAAATTTTTCAAAATTTTTCTTTAAAAGAAATTTTGATATCAAGCACGATTTTTTGTTCTTTTCTCTTAGAGAATTTTTCGTCTATCAAATAACAAAATTAATTAATTTAATTACAAATATAACACTGTTTTAGCTTTTAAACAAGTGAATGCAAATATTATTATAACACGCTGCCCACAATTTTGTAAAGGCATGCACTTGCAGGCACACATCATTATAATTGACAATCAACTTTAACATGAAAATTTATAATGAAAACAAATACAAATGAAATATTAATTACTCTCGTAATACCATCAGCAACAGAAATGTTAAACTACTGGCAACAATACAACATAAATAGCAGCAATAGCAATTTTAGTAAGTAAGCAAATAATTAGCTACGTGTGTAGTTAAGAGTGTATGTGTTTGTGTGTGTGTGTAACAATATCATACATAAATAATCGACAACTAATTTTTGACAACACTTTCAGGACAAAAGGGATATAAAAAATCTATTAAGGGGATGCTAAAATATTTCTTTGTCTTTTGTCTTATTGGTTTTCAAACTAACGCTTTATTAAAATTTTAATTGATTCGATTATTTATTTAATTAGAAATTTATTATTTATATATACACTTGGTTTATTTAATTAAAGTGCGAACAAAATATCGACCACATGCTTGCTAAGGCTTCCGTGACATACTTTTATCCGCTGGTTAATATTTTCAATGTCCTCTAAATTCTACATTGTCCTTGGCTTATTGATTAACACGTTTTCTGTTAAATATTCCTGAAAAATAATCTTGTGCGGTGTCAAATCACATGATTATCGCTATAACGTGAAATAACACGGTCATTGAAAATCTCGGGCAAACGTTGTATTATTTCGTTGGGTGTTTAGCAAATGGTATCATCCTATAGGAATTACATATGTTCCAGGACCGTTTTTTACCAAATGTCCGTTATCATCCAGCAATGGCAAACAGCTGCCCGATCAAACTCATGTTCAAAGAAGTACGGTTCCATGATGTTAACAGTCCAGTACTGCAAAGTGCAGTACTTTGTGAATGCATCAGCTTTTTTATAATCAGTTGTGGTTCATCATTTGCTTAGACTGAGGTGAAAGAGTGGTAAAGTCGGTGAAGATAATTTTCTTTGTAAAGATACCAATCACTTCTTTATGCTCATAGGTGCCCCTGTAGGCTAATAGGTAGTATACTAGCTTACAAGACTGGGGGTTGTGGGTTCGATTCCCAACAAAGATCACTACAAATAAAAATATACTGTCGGTGGGGCTGCTCAGTGATGAAGGCATGGTCACTGGCCACTGTGCTGTCTTATTTGACAGTTAATTTCCGCAACTATCCTTCTACTTTCAGCACCTGTCTCATCTCTTCTCTATCCCTTTCCTAAAGAATGTAGCACGGCGCTTGACTAAATAGGCATTATTGCCTGAAGTGCTACTTCTCTTTAAAAAAAAAACAAAATCTAACCATTAGGCGTATTGGCGATACCAAAAATGATCAGTAGGCTTTAGCTCTTGACTCAACTACACCTTGTAAGCGTTTAACTTCAAATCTTTACTCAAATTTCACATCCGTTATTTGCATGAAATGTTCAACTGCAGGAGATGATGACGATGCGAGTTTAAATACTTTTCTGGCACTCTACCGCACAAAAAAGATATTTTTTTGCAGAGCTAACTGGACGAGCATCACATTTCCTACAGAGTTAATTTGCTAAAATTTCCGTTTAACTCTTCCGATTGTGACCACCTTTGATTGATTATGCGGACCAAAAAATACGTGGTGGTCATTTGGCAGCTGATAATGAACGCAGCCACCAGCTGTTTTATACATTAAAGGTGGAGATGGTGTGTATGTGTGTGTGTACTTGTATGTCGCCGCGAATGGGTATATAAAGAAGAACTTTATGAACAATAGAGTGAGTTGGTGCCCACGCCGGGCCGAGAGATAACAGGTAATATTTTGATAGGAGCATATCGCCTGAAAATATTTCTGAATATCTTTGGTTTTCACCCAGCCTGGTTTGTGCCTTCAGTCGCTACTGGAAGCGACAGCAGAGCAGCGTTAAATTGTGTTCTAGTGGTTACTACCCGGCACAATTTCGGGTGTTTTGGATATTTCCCTCGTACACTAAGTATCATCTCGTAGTGCTAGCTATAGTAGCACCTGGTGAGGTCACAAAGTGCTGCGGTGGTTTTGAACCAACCAGGCTTGGGCCTACTGTCGCTACTGGGAGTTACTAGAGTAGGCTTAAAGTGTGTTCTAACGGTTTTTTATTCTGCACGATTTCCGGTATTCCGGGTATTTTTCCCGTAGTGCTGGTGAGGTCACAAACTGGAGTGGTGGTTTTAACAATGCCTGGTTTGTGCCTACAGTCGCTACTGGGAGTGACCAGAGCAGCTTTGAATTGTGTTCTAATGATTTTTACTCTGCACAATTTTCGCTGATCTGGCTATATGACTCGTCCATTATTTGTGGGAACCTAGTACAGAGATACCTCCGCACGCTATTGCACGGCAAACGCTGCCGTTAAGCAGATTAATGGCAAATAAAGTGAGAAGATTTTTACCGAATCAACCAGACGCCTTTTAGTTAAACGTCAGCACAACACGAACCTGAATGTCGTTAAGTATACCCCAGTAACCAGGGGAAACGTATGATTACATGCATGTGTTGTAGAAATCCAGAAGCAGACTATTTATTTTAGGGCTATTTTCAAACACTATTTTCAATTCTCATTTAGTTAATGCTGTGGATCTGCCTTCAAATCATTCACTGCCACACAATCTTTATGAAATCCACATAATGACAGCCATAAATATTCTCTAAATGTTTACGTAAAATTCTTACTCTAAGCAAAGCACTCGTTTACAAAGAAATTTCAAAAATCAGTGGTCTGAATAGAGAGATTTTATGAAACAAAAATATAAATTCAGCAAAGCTGCCATTGAAGTGCTTTTTGAATGGCAGATATTTAACTCCCAACGCCAAAATTAAATAATACCCAAAAATTTGACCGTTAATTTAAAATAATAATAGTTTTCTAAAAAAAATGACATAACTCCCAGCAAAAATAAAATAACTCCCAAATAAAAAAAAAACGAAATGACTCCCAACGCCAAAATGAAATAAGACCCAAAAATGTAAACGTTAATTTAAAATAAAAATATTTTTCCAAAAAAAAAATTATATAACTCCCAGCAAAAATAAAATAACTCCCAAATTAAAAAATAAAAAAGAAATGACTCCCAACGCCAAACTGAAATAAGACCCAAAAATTTAACCGTTAATTTAAAACAAAAACATTTTTGCAAAAAAAAATTAAATTACTCCCAAATTAAAACAAAAACGAAATAACTCCCAACGCCAAAGTGACATAAGACCCAAAAACTTAATCGCTAATTTAAAATAAAAATATTTTGCAAAAAAAAAATGAAATAACTCCCAAATAAATAAAATAACTCCCAAATTAAAAAAAAAAAATAACTCCCAACGCCAAAATAAAAAAAGACCCAAAAATTTAAACATTAATTTAAAATAAAAATATTTTTCCAAAAAAAATGAAATAACTACCAGCAAAAATAAAATAACTCCCAAATAAAAAAATAAAAAAGAAATGACTCCCAACGCAAAAATGAAATAAGACCCTAAAATTTAACCGTTAATTTAAAATAATAATATTTTTCGAAAAAAAAAAAATGAAATAACTCCCAACAAAAATGAAATAACTCCCAAATTAAACAAAATAAAACGAAATGATTCCCAACGCCAAAATGAAATAAGATCCAAAAATTTAACCGTTATTTCAAAATAAAAATATTAAAAAAAAATGAAATAACTCCCAGCAAAAATAAAATAACTCCCAAATTAAAAAAAAAACGAAATGACTCCCAACGCCAAAATAAAAAAATACCTACAAATTTAACCGTTAATTCAAAATAAAAATATTTAAAAAAAATGAAATAACCCCCAGCAAAAATAAAATAACTCCCAAATTTAAAAAAAAACCAAATGACTCCCAACGCCAAACTGAAATAAGACCCAAAAATTTAACCGTTAATTTAAAACAAAAACATTTTTGCAAAAAAAAATTAAATTACTCCCAAATTAAAACAAAAACGAAATAACTCCCAACGCCAAAGTGACATAAGACCCAAAAACTTAATCGCTAATTCAAAATAAAAATATTTTGCAAAAAAAAAAATGAAATAACTCCCAGCAAAAATAAAATAACTCCCAAATTAAAAAAAAAAAATAACTCCCAACGCCAAAATAAAAGAAGACCCAAAAATTTAAACATTAATTTAAAATAAAAATATTTTTCCAAAAAAAATGAAATAACTACCAGCAAAAATAAAATAACTCCCAAATAAAAAAATAAAAAAGAAATGACTCCCAACGCAAAAATGAAATAAGACCCTAAAATTTAACCGTTAATTTAAAATAATAATATTTTTCGAAAAAAAAAAATGAAATAACTCCCAACAAAAATGAAATAACTCCCAAATTAAACAAAATAAAACGAAATGATTCCCAACGCCAAAATGAAATAAGATCCAAAAATTTAACCGTTATTTCAAAATAAAAATATTAAAAAAAAATGAAATAACTCCCAGCAAAAATAAAATAACTCCCAAATTAAAAAAAAAAACGAAATGACTCCCAACGCCAAAATAAAAAAATACCTACAAATTTAACCGTTAATTCAAAATAAAAATATTTAAAAAAAATGAAATAACCCCCAGCAAAAATAAAATAACTCCCGAATTTAAAAAAAAAAACCAAATGACTCCCAACGCCAAACTGAAATAAGACCCAAAAATTTAACCGTTAATTTAAAACAAAAACATTTTTGCAAAAAAAAATTAAATTACTCCCAAATTAAAACAAAAACGAAATAACTCCCAACGCCAAAGTGACATAAGACCCAAAAACTTAATCGCTAATTCAAAATAAAAATATTTTGCAAAAAAAAAATGAAATAACTCCCAGCAAAAATAAAATAACTCCCAAATTAAAAAAAAAAAATAACTCCCAACGCCAAAATAAAAAAAGACCCAAAAATTTAAACATTAATTTAAAATAAAAATATTTTTCCAAAAAAAATGAAATAACTACCAGCAAAAATAAAATAACTCCCAAATAAAAAAATAAAAAAGAAGTGACTCCCAACGCAAAAATGAAATAAGACCCTAAAATTTAACCGTTAATTTAAAATAATAATATTTTTCGAAAAAAAAAATGAAATAACTCCCAACAAAAATGAAATAACTCCCAAATTAAACAAAATAAAACGAAATGATTCCCAACGCCAAAATGAAATAAGATCCAAAAATTTAACCGTTATTTCAAAATAAAAATATTAAAAAAAAATGAAATAACTCCCAGCAAAAATAAAATAACTCCCAAATTAAAAAAAAAACGAAATGACTCCCAACGCCAAAATAAAAAAATACCTACAAATTTAACCGTTAATTCAAAATAAAAATATTTAAAAAAAATGAAATAACCCCCAGCAAAAATAAAATAACTCCCAAATTTAAAAAAAAACCAAATGACTCCCAACGCCAAAATGAAAAAATACCTACAAATGTAACCGTTAATTTAAAATAAAAATATTAAAAAAAATAATAAAATAACTCCCAGCAAAAATAAAATAACTCCCAAATTTAAAAAAAAACGAAATAACTCTCAATGACAAAATGAAATAAGACCCAAAAACTTAATCGCTAATTTAAAATAAAAATATTTTTCCAAAAAAAAAGTGAATTAACTCCCAAATTAAATAAGTCCCAGCAAAAATGGAATAACTCCCAATACAAATTAAATTTGCATCCGGTCACTATTTAACTGTTTTAACCTCTATGGTATAACAGGTAACTCCCGATGAACGAGGTCCTTAACTTTGATATCATACCATCTATCATAGATATATATAACCAAAGGCTGGCATACAGACAATATTTTGTTAACGAAGCCAGTGTTCAAAATACCATAGAGAGATCATTGAGCCATCCCGGTCTGTGTAGCCGGCCTTCGGCGGGATAAAAGGATTTAACCTCTATAGTATAACAAACCCCGCCTCTGCTCACCAAAAGTTTCCTGCATAGCTAGAGAATTTTATTCTCTATTGTATAACAAACACAGGCTTCGCTGACTAAAAGTTTTCTCTGTAGCCAGAATAATGGAATAAGTCGAAATTAAATAGCTTCCATTAATTAATTAAATTGAAATAACTTCTATACCATACCTGAAGGTGGAAGGAGGAAAATATTTTGTTAGCAAAGCCGGGGTTCAAAATACTATAGAGGAGAAAATCTTTCAGTCCGGCCAAAGATTGGCTATACAAAAAAAAAAAGTTTGAAATAACCTCCAATTATTAAAATAAATGCGATAACTCCCAACAGAATTCAGTTAGGAGTTATTTCATTTGGGAGTTATTTCATTATATTTGTATGGGATTTTCGAATTTTTTGTTGGGAGTTATTTCACCTTTTTTGGGAGTTATTTCACGGTACCTAAAAACTCACTTATTTTCTCTTAGAATTGTTTTAAGTTAAAATTTTAATTAAATAAAAATTAGGTGATAATTATGTCAAGTTATTTAAAAACAGTCCCTTTCGGAGAAAAAATATATGAGAAGAAGAACAAAAGTCTCTAGTTTTAGGGCAAAAATTGTTTCTTGTCACATCCCTGTTTACTCACTGCATTTTGATTCATTTTTATTTTCTGTTGAAATATATTTTGTTGTTTTTGTTTTTTATAAATGAAATTGAAATTATGTAGCTGCTGATGTACCGACATGCATGTTTAATTCGATATGGTTGTGTGTGTACCTACAAATGAGTGGTGCATGTGTAAACATGTTTCAAATTGTTTGTTGTTGGTTGTTTGTTTGTTTATAAAATCATGTGGGTTGTTTTGTAGAAAAATTTGTAAAAGCATCGCTTTCAGCTGCAGTAAATTAATATTGTTTTCGTTTAATATTTTCATTTTTTTTTATTTATACTTCTCTTCTTCTTCTTAATTTTCTACTTCTTCTTCTTCTTCTTTGTGTTCATTAAATTTTAAGGAATTTCTAAATAAATATTTAATATTTATTTTGTATTAATTGTGGAATGATTTTAATTTCATGTTGATTTTGATTTATTTTGAAATTGACAAAATAAAAATTTTATTCTTTAAGAAATACAGGGTGTCCACGGGCAGGGTATACTATTTTGTTTGTTTATAATTTTTGATTAAATGCAAGAGAATGGATTTTATATTGATAAATGTTTTATTAAATGTCGGCTATTATGAGTGGAATACAATAACCTTCCCGATGAATATCCTGTATTTGTTTATTTAATTATTTTATCTATAGCAAATTCTGCATGGCGTATGATTATTATGATTTGACATTAAGAATATTAAGTATACGCTAATGAATTGTAAGCAAATTGAAGATAATTAACAGACAGAAAACAAATAGAAATTATGTTTCGAAACACAAACGAGGCAAGTAAATAAATAAATAAAAAATAAATAGAAATTTAGCTGGAATTAATTAACTATGTTAACGAGAAATAAACATAATCTCTCTTTGATTTGTCGGAAACAGTTTACAAAGGAAAAAAAATATTTTAAATATAACTACAAATAAAGAGAAGTATACTAAATATTAAAATGAAGATCATGGAAACGACATATAACACCTGAAGCTTTAATCCTTTCATTCCATAGAATTAATTAATTTACATATTTGTAACTTATATCTATAGAAACACAATCTATAAAAAAAACAATATCTTTACAAAAGAAATTTTATTTATTAAAAATAAAATCTATTTTTGTTTTAATATTTTTTTTATTTTAATCTGCACTAATTTGTGCTAAAATTCCTTGAACACTAATTTCTCTGGGTTTTATAAAATTTTTTAAATTTATATTTTTTATTTTCTTTATTTTTCAATTTACACCCGAATGGCTTCCAAAGAAAACTAAGTTTTCGTAAAAAAATCGATTTTTTTTTAAATTATTAGGTGATCACAAAATTAGTTTATTTTCTCGAAATTTCTATTATTTAAAATTTTTACGAAATATTCATATAAAAATAAATTTTTAAAGAATATTTAGGTGATCACAAAATTTGCTTATTTTCTCGAAATTTCTATTATTTACAGAGATACAGCCATTTTAAAAGTTTGACTAAATTTTTATATAAAAATCGATTTTTTTTAAATAAGTAAGTGATCACAAAATTAGCCTATTTTCTCGAAATTCCTATTTTATACAGAGATACAGCCATTTTTAAATTTTTACGAAATTTTCATATAAAAATCGGTTTTTTAAAAAATAATTACGAAAAATTATTTACGAAAATAAAACCATTTTAACATTTTATAAATAAAAAGTGTTTTTGTTTGCGAAATGTTTGCTGCGCTTTTGTGTAGAAGTATTTTTGAGTTTTGTTGTCTTCTTGCTGTGTTGTTTCAGTGAAAACTCTCATTTAATTAATTTGACTTGAGTTATAGGACTCTTGATTTTTATGCATAAAATTTGTTAAAAAATCCACTAATTACCAAAATTATCGCACATGGAACGAAGGCAATACGCATAAAGGGATGTTAATTAAAAATCGGCCAACTCATTCGTTTAAGCTTTTTTTGATTTTGTTTTTCTCTAGACAAATAACTTTCATTCTTTTATATAGTTTCTTTTAGTAAAGAATATATTTCATGGAATAGAGAACTATATAAACAGTTTTAATATTCCCAACCCTGTAACTGCAATTTAAGTTTTACTTTTAAAACAGCTTTTTAGCGCCTCTATCTTCAAGTAGGCCTATTAGAGTTTTAAATATAGTACAGCGATTTTCTAAATATTTTACTTTGCCGACAATATAAATGCCGGTGAAAAAAGGATACATATTAAAAAAATTATTCCTTTAAATTCGTAGCAGTTGAAATAAGAACTTGAGCCTAACCATATACGCTATAGCATCTCTCTGTTGTAAATCTTTAAAAATCTAAAACAAAGAAAACCGTTTAACATACTCTCTAAGATACTCAACTACAACATAAACAACATAAGTTTTCTGCTAAAAGCGAAGGAAAGCGAAATATTGAAAAAATATATTGTTAAAATTTAATTTAAAAAAAACGACCGTTAAAAGATTAATACATATTTAATTATTTTATTATTTATTATTCATTTATTCTGTGAAATAAAATTCTGTACAACAAAATTACACATTATTACATTCTTGAAAGTTATTTAATATTTTATTTCTAAAAATCATAGAATAAATAACATATTATATAATAATAATATTAAAAAAAAATCCATATTCGAATAAAAATTTTATTCGAATAAATTTTATTCAATTATGTAATATTTTTGGAAAAGTTCAAAGCCGCGTTTATCCATATGAATATTTATTTCAACAAGAATTAAAAATTATTCGAATAAATATTATTCGTTAAAAAAAAGGAGCAATTGTTTTTATAATATACTAGCGTGCCCGTGACTGCTTTGCAAGTCATTTCTTCGACATTTTTTGATCGATTTTGGTTCGCGGTATTGAAAAACAAAGCACGTGAACGTGATACATATAACTGAAAGTGCAAAAAACAGGGATCATTGAAAAGCAACAGGTATGGGGAACTGAAGCCATTTAAAATCAAACGGCAAATCTGGAGGAATCATAGGAATGCGTGGTTTCAACACATCGCCCTTATATTTTTCTTTTAAAATTTTTGCTTCAATCACATTTTTCATGACTTTTTTGACTACTAACATATGTCATTGCATCTGCCAAGCGTGCATACAACGCCATCTACTGGCAATATAGCATTTACAATCATGTTTTTTTATGGGTTCTTGAGTTAAGATAGCGTTGTAAAAAAAATGTATGTGAAAAGGAATTTTCTTCATAATTTTTTTTTTTGGGAAATTTTCCAAAATTTTCTTGTGTATTCTTCTTATTTGGCCGGAGACCTGTCCGAATTGGTGCTAATCACCAAAATCGGTCCAGGCATTCTCGAGTTATAAGCGTAGTAACTAACATCACTTTCTTTTATATATATAGATAATAGGTTACTTTTGAACATATGCATTTATATACATTTAAAAGAAAAGAAATGATAGAATAAATAAAATATTATATAATAATAATTGTTAAAAAACCACATTCGCATAAAAATTTTATTCGAATAAAATTTTAATCGAATAAAATTTATTCGAATAATGTAATTACTCGAGTAGGTGATATTTTTGGAAAAGTTCAAAGCCACGTATAGCCATATAAATATTTATTTCAACCCGAATAAAAAATGTATTCGAATAAATATTATACGTTAAAAAAAGGAGCAATTGTTTTTATAATAAATAATAGGTTACTTATAAACATATACATTTATATACATTTAAAAGAATGATAGAATAAATAAAATATTATATAATAATAATAGCAAAAAAACCACATTCGCATAAAAATTTTATTCGAATAAAATTTTACTCGGATAAAATTTATTCGAACAATGTAATTACGCGAGTAGGTGATATTTTTGAAAAAGTTCAAAGTCGCGTTTAGCCATATGAATATTTATTTCAACACGAATAAAAAATTTATTCGAATAAATATTATTCGTTAAAAAATAGGAGCAACTTTTTTTTTAATAATAAATAATAGGTTACTTTTAAACATATACATTTACATACTTTTAATAAGATAAGATAGTTTTGTAAGGAACATCCAACTATAATTCTCAAATCGTTTCCTTCATCTGGCATTTTTTTTATGTTGCGATTAATCTTAATATTTTCGTCTTTTATTATTGTCCAGTTATGTGTGTCCGCCTGAGGATATTTTTCGTTTGTTTAAGTTTATGATTAGTATAAGTGGTGTGAATATTGCGTCTTAGGTTGTGTTTATCTATTCGTTTATAATATCGCTGTCAAAAGTTTTGGTTTTGTACATTTTCTTCGTCCTTTTTTGCTAGGATGCAGTAAAGTCATACACTCATCTATTTCCATTGGCAAGTGTCCGTGATTCTCCGGTTTGTCCTATATAAGTATGTTTACAAGTATGTGACAAGTAAGTCTGCATACTTCGCTGGAATTATATTTATCAGTTGATTCTGTCGATGTCCTAATATTGTGTCACAGACTGTTTGCTAGTTTTTAGTGCCGTGAGTAAACCTCCTGTGTGAAAAAGGTTCTTTAATCTATATACTTCTGGTCCTGTGTAGGTAACAGTGTGAGGATGTGCTGTATCGGTTAATTCTTTGTCTTCTTTATTCCTATTTTTAGTGTTGTATTGTCTAAGAAATTTGTCGATAGTAGTTGGTTAGTAGCCACACAATTTAGTATTTTAACTGAGCAGTGACCATGCCTTCATCACTGAGCAGCCCCACCGACAGTCAATATTTATTTGTAGTGAAAAAAAACAACAAATTTTTATTATAAAATAAATATTGAAAACTTTCCAACATAACAAGTAGGCATTATTATTTATTAAAAGTTGTCTCCCCAAAAGTAGGCAACGTTTCTAAAGTAATTTGTTTGCTATCTATTTTTAGTCTAACTGTTAATCATCGAATTTTTGTTCTTTGAAATATATTTTTGTTTAAAAATTTGTTTACCTAAAACCACAAATTTCAATTGCAATTTTAATGAAACATTCAGAAAAATATCATAATTTCTGAACAGATATTAATGATGTATTTGATGTGTCTGTTTTAAGTAGCTTTTCATGTTTTTAGGTTTCCGTACAAACAAAGGCACAAACAAAAACCGTGAAACTTGTCTGTATTTAACAAGGAAATACAATCAAAATGTTCATTTAGAAAAGCAAACACAAATATTTTATACTTGACACACATACCTTATACAATAGTACCCGCTAGTTCTGAGAAAACTGTTTAATTTTGCTGTTGTTAAAAGAGTATTAATTATTAATTATTATTAATGAATTAAATTGAGTTTAAAATATCCCTCTAATCTTGTCATTTAACCCTTTACTGCACTATTTCCCTTTTTTATAACAAATTATTTTTCTCGTAATATTAAACTCTCGAACTAGGGGGTATTTACTCTTTGTTTATGAATTTATTTCTAAGTATCTCGCAAACATACATTAAAACGTACATACACACACGCATGCACACACACACAAAAAGCTTGTCGAAGTGCATGTAGAAAAAGTATGGGAATTGTTACAGTGATTTACTTTCTACTTATCCTGCATAAATTCAGATTTTTTCATTAGGTGGAAAAACATACTTCATAGCATAGTTTTAGGCTACTTTCAGCACGTAAACTGTTTTTGTTTGTTTGTTTCAGATAGTAAATTTTTTGTGGCAAACTTATACCTTCTGAAATCCTGCAGTAAATTTTAAGTGAAAGTATTTTACAAAAGCAAATTTCTAATAATGTTAGGCCGTGCTTCCTCTTTTTGTCAGTTTATCATTTTTGGTTTTGTATTTGTGTGTGTGTGTGTTAGTATGAAGAAAATATGAATTATAAATTTTTGGCTTCAAAGAGAAATCTTTATCAAAATTATGCCTTCAAAAACAAAATTTTAACAAGAGTTCAAAATTGTTTAATTTTGTTTAAGTAGAACAAGCGAAGCAAATTATTAGATAACTAAAGTTATTATAAAAATAGTGAGTTATCATAAATAAATATCAACAGAAATTTTAAAAAATAAATCTTTATTTCAAAGATAACGGGCTAATAATTTTATCTCTTTTCAAAAGCTATAAGCGCCAGCCTCAAAAGCGCAAAATATTTAATTTTTAATATTTCTAATAAAAAAAATAATTATAACTCATGAAATTGTTTAATAGAAAAATTGTGAGCGAAAAAATTATTTTATAGAAAAACTATATTATATATATAAAAAAATTATGGCTGATGAATTTTTTCTATTAAAAAATGATGACTGATGCATATTTTCTATAAAAAAATTATGACTGATGTAATTCTTGTGTAAAGAAATTATGCCTGATGAATTTTTTTTTATAAAAACGATAAATCTGATAAATTTTTTCTATAAAAAATGATGACTGATGAATATTTTCTATAAAAAAATTATGACTGGTAAATATTTTCTATAAAAATTTTTGAGTGATGTAATTCTTTTTTATAAATAAATTATGCCTGATGAATTTTTTTACAAAAATAATATGAATGATGAGTTTTTTCTATAAAAAAGTTATGACTCATAAAAAAGTGTTGACTGATGTAATTATTTTGTAGAAAAATTATGCCTAATAATTGTTTTTGTAAAATAATTTTGATGATTTTTTTTTTTTGTAAAATAATTATGACTGATCAATTTTGTATATACAAAAAAATATGACTGATGAACTTTTGCTGCAAAAAACTTGGGACTGATGAATTATTTTTATAAAAATATTATGGCTGATGAGTTTTTTTATAAAACAAAAACTTATGACTAATGC
Source organism: Trichopoda pennipes (assembly GCA_030448955.1). Classification (NCBI taxonomy): domain Eukaryota; kingdom Metazoa; phylum Arthropoda; class Insecta; order Diptera; family Tachinidae; genus Trichopoda; species Trichopoda pennipes. The sequence goes on along the minus strand of JASKUP010000056.1, from coordinate 453,565 downwards.
ATTATTTTAATAAAAAAATATAGACGATGAAATTTTTTCTTACAAAAATGTTTTGTTGACAAATTTTGACTGATGAAATAATGTTTAAAAAAAATTTGGCTGTTAAATTTTTTATACAAAACAATTTTGACTGATGAAAATTTTAATATAAAAAAATTGTGACTGATAAATTTTTTATATTAAAAAAATATGGCTCATGTACTTTTGCTATAGAAAAATTCTGACTGATAAATTTAAAAAAAATATATAAAAAAGATACACTGAAGAAATTGCATCATACAAAAATGTTTTTTGATAAATTTTGACTGATGAAGTTATATTAAAATAATTATGACTGCTGATTATTTTTTTATAGAAAAATTTTTGCTGATTGAAATATTTTTTTAGAAAAAATTTAATAGATAATATTTATTTATAGAAAATTTATTTATTTTTATTTTTTTATAGAAAATTTATTTATTTATAGAAATTTATTTAAGAAAAATCTGACTGATGAAATTTTTTAATAGTAAGATTTTTGCTGCTAAAATTTTTTTTTATGGAAAAATTTTTGTTTATAAAATTGTTGTTTTATGGAATTTTTTTGCTGATAAATATATAGAAAAATTTTTGCGGATAAAATTTTTTTTATAACAACATATTGGCTGATGCAATTTTCTTTTATAGCAAAATTTTTGCTGATGAAATTTTTTTATAAAAAAATTTTTGCTCATGGAATTTTTTTTTATAGAAAAATTTTTGCTGTAATATTTTCTTTTTATAGAAAAATTTTTGCTGGTAAAATTTTCTTTTATAAAAAAATTTTTGCTAATGAAATTTTTTTATAGAAATATTTTGCTGATGAGAAATTTTTTTATAGAAAAATTTTTGCCGATGAACTTTTTTTATAGACAAATTTTTGCAGATGAAAATTTTTTTATAGACAGTTTTGTATCATAGAAAAATTATAACCCATAAAAACCACTTTATAAAAAAAATGTGTAACGTAATTCTTTTATATAAAAAACATTACTGATGATTATGAAAAAAAAATATTTTTAAAAATTAGTGCTGATATAAAGTTGTTTTTATAGAAAAGTTGTGACTGATAAATTGTTTATAGAAAAATTAGGACTTGACTGAAAGTGTTATCCTAGAATGTAGCGACAGTTTGGCCATTTCATTCACTGTAATACTTTAGAACGATGTGGTGCCAAACTTGAATATATAAATGAATCAATTTAGATAATAGAGCCTTTACTGAACTTAATGACAAGGATTTTTATATCCTTTTTTATATTTAGGATAAACAAGCAAAAATAAATTTTCTCTAACCAAATTTAATTTTTTCTTCTTGAAAAATCTTTTACCTATTCTTGCAATTTTTGCAGAATGACATCTCCTTTGTATACTTTTTCAAAAATGTCTCTTATAGTTGTGACAGGATTTTAAAAACGCCTCCCACCTCAAACAATGTGACTTGCTTTTACTACTCACAACGAACGTTATCTGATTTTATGTCGGAAAATTAAAATTTGCCAGCCTTTAAATCAATTATTTTGTTGCCTGTCTTCGCTTTTTTAATTTAATATTTTAGATGTTGTCAAACTTTTTCTTGTCAACAAGCAGCAACATAATGCAGTCAGTGTGTGTTGCTTCAGTTTTCCTCTTTCTTTCATACCTATAACAACATCGGTGATAATGTTTCAAGTGCACTGGATGCACTTGATCATACAAGCAAACAACAGGCAAAACAGTGAAGAGTTGCGGAAATTAGGTGTTTTTTTTTTTTTGTTTTATTATCCCTTTATGTTCACATTATGGTCCCACAGTGATATCTTAACTAAAGTAAAAGTTATCAAAACTAAAAGCTAAATTTTAAGGCTGAAAGAAACAACTTTAGCAAAAGTAGAACAAACTAAATTGAGTACTTGAAATACAATTACTTCATTTTCACTTAATAAATTATGAATTATATAAGGGAGCAACAGCAGAGTCTTTGTATGCGTAAGTAAAATTTGAATATATAAAAAGAAAACTTTTTCAGTGTATACTTTTAGGCTGTTAGAATTTAAAAATCAACTAAAATTTAGCATTTCAGCTTTAATTTCTTAGCAAAAAAAGTTAAATATTTTAAAAAGTCATTTAAAATTCTCCAAAATCTCTTGCCTAAATTCTACTACTTTTTTACTACTATTTAAGTAAATAACTTTAAAAAAGTAAAATTGTATTAATTAATTAAAATTCAACTTAAATTAATGACAAAATTGTAACAATAATCAATTTAGATGAAAAATCTACTGCTGTAGAATCTACTACTTTTTTTAAAAGTGTATTAAATTTTATTTTCGCATTACACTTCTTTATAAGGCGTGCTGGGACAGCTGTTTTTCAACAAAATTTTATCAAAAAATTAAAATTTTCTATTAAATTTCCTTACTTTTTTTACTACTTTTTTTTGTAAGTAACTATAAACAAGTAAAATTGTATTAATTAATAAAAACCTAACTTAAATTAATTACAAAATTGTAAAAATAATTCATTTTGAAGAAAAATCTACTGCTATAAAATCTACTACTTTTTTCAAAAATGTAGTAAATTTAATTTTCGTATTACACTTCTTTATAAAGTGTGCTGGGACAGCTTTTTTTAATGGAATTCTACCCAAAAATATAAAAATTTTCTATTACAATTCCTTTCCTTTTCACTACTTTTTCAGTACTTTTTTAGTAAATAATTATAAACGAGTAAAATTGTATTAATTAATAAAAACTTAACTGAAATTAAGTACAAAATTGAAAAAATAATAAATTTTGAAAAAAAATTAACTGCTGTAGAATCTAATACTTTTTACAAAAATGTATTAAATTTAATTTTCGTATTACATTTCGTTATAAAGCGTGCTGGGATAGCTTCTTTCAACGAAATTTTATCAAAAAAATTAAAAATTTTCTATTAAATTTCCTTACTTTTTTACTACTTCTTTTGGTAAATAATTATAAACAAGTAAAATTGTATTAATTAATAAAAACTCAATTTAAATTAATTACAAAATTGTAAAAATAATTCATTTTGAAGAAAAATCTACTGCTGTAAAATTTACTACTTTTTACAAACGTGTATTAAATTTAAGTTTCGTTATGCACTTCTTTACAAAGCTTTTTAGAACAGGTTTTTACAACGGAATTTTGTAAAAAATAATTAAAATTTTTCTATTAAGTTTGCTTATTTTTTTACTACTTTTTTAGTCCTTTTTTAGTAAATAACTATAAACAAGCAAAATTTTATTAATTAGTAAAAACTTAACTTATATTAATTACAATATAAAAATCATGAATTAAGCAGAACAATCTACCGCTGTAGGCTTTACTACTATTTTCAAAAATGTATTAAATTTAATTCTCTTATTACACTTTTTTATAAAGAATTTTACCAAAAAAATTAAAAATTTTCTGTTACATTTCCTTACTTTTTTACTACTTTTTTAGTACTTTTTTAGTAAACAACTATAAACCAGTAAAGTTGTATTTATTAATAAAAACTCATCTTAAATAAAAGCCATCAATTTAGGAGAAAAATCTACTGCTATAAAATCTACTACTTTTTTCAAAAATGTAGTAAATTTAATTTTCGTATTACACTTCTTTATAAAGTGTGCTGGGACAGCTTTTTTTAATGGAATTCTACCCAAAAATATAAAAATTTTCTATTACAATTCCTTTCCTTTTTACTACTTTTTCAGTACTTTTTTAGTAAATAATTATAAACAAGTAAAATTGTATTAATTAATAAAAACTTAACTTAAATTAATTACAAAATTGTAAAGATCATCAATTTATAAGAAAAATCTGCAGCTGCAGAATCTACTACTTTTTTTAAAAGTGTATTAAATTTTATTTTCGCATTACACTTCTTTATAAAGCGTACTGGGACAGCTGTTTTTCAACAAAATTTTATCAAAAAATTCAAATTTTTTATTAAATTTCCTTACTTTTTTCACTACTTTTTTACTACTTTTTTTTGGTAAATAACTATAAACAAGTAAAATTGTATTAATTGATAAAAACTCAACTTAAATTAATTACAATATTATAAAATGCCTCAATTTAGCAGAACAGTCTGCTGCTGCAGAATCTACTACTTTTTTCAAAAATGTATTAAATTTTATTCTCCTATTACACTTCTTTATAAAGATTGCTGGGACAGCTTTTTTAAATGGAATTTTATAAGAAAAAATTAAAATTTTATTTAAATTTCATTAATCCTTTCTTTAACTACTTTTCTAAAAGTAGTAAAGTAGTAGGCAAAAATTAATGCAACAAAATATTTAAACTCTTGACAAAAAAACACAATCGAAAATTTTTATTTTCCAATTTAATTTTTGTTAACCACAAGCAATTAAAGCTAACAGTTTTATTTTACCCTCTTCTTGTTCTTCCTCTTGCAGTTTTTTAAATTTACATTATCAACAACAACAAGAACAGGATTTTTAAAAAAAAACCTTAATTGCTCCAACACAAGAAATAATAGAGAAGCAAAGAAAGAACAGGCATCATTTGACCGCAAACAAGCCAAAAACCAAAAAAAAGGAAAAAAATCTCAAACATAACAAAAGGTGTGTGGCTATGTATGTGTGTGTGTGTGTGTGTGTATGTGTGCGTTGATATGTATGTGTAAAAGAGAATAAAATCGGCACTCAATTGTTAGCAACAACAAGGACAAATTACAAACTATTAAACTAAGAAGAAAGTCGAAAACAACATCGACAGCAACAGCAGCAGGCACACAAATGTTAGCAACAAAACTTTTATTGACAAAATGAATATGGATGCCCAACAACAACAGCCTCAGCAACAGCAGTATGCTATAGTACCGCCACCGCCTTCCTCCTCCTCATCATCCCAAACATGTCTTGCTACAAATATGAGTTCAACATTAAACTCCAGTGGAGAGTATGTAAATGTGCCCACATCATATGTGACTATCGGTATGATGACGCCACAGCCACCAGCACCAACATCAATGGCGGCGGCGACATCACTAAACATATCAACTCCTGGCTCTTCAACAACCACCTTTAAAACACCACTTCTGCCCATGCCCACTTTAGAGGATATTGAGGTGGGTCTCAGCAGTAGTGCGCCTTCAGCCGCAACCACAAACAACATGCCGCCAGGTATATTAAAATATCCAACAACAGTAACATCTGCATTAAGTTTGCCGCCACCACCTGCCTTGGGCATAGGACCAGGGCCACCACTATCCTCCTTGCCATCGCCGCCACACATGACATCAACCTCCGTTTTAAATTTACCCACGCTGGTATCACAACACAACATGTCTGTGGTCACATCTCAGCCACCACAAACAACCAATAATTTATCTTTAGTTACTACAACAACAATCGGAGATGTCTCCTCTACATGTGGCACCTTAAAAAGTTCAGCCAAATTACAACAACATCAGCAGCAGCACCAGCAACACCAGCAAACACCCGCCAATCTTATCTTAAATTCGATACCAGCTAATACTGCGGGTGCTGGTGGGGTTGGGGGTGGGGGTGGTGTCACTTCTGTGGTTACAAATAATTGCAATAGCGTAAACATCAACAATACAACTTCAAATAGCAGCAGTACAGTGCCTTTAAATCTACACAGCACAACTGCCAATTCCAGCAAAACAAGCAGTAGAAGTAATTTACATAATCGACCCGCCTCTCCAAAATGTTGTACTTGCTTTGGTAGCAACGCCACCAGCACAAACAACAGTCGGGGTCATACAATAAACAAATCATCGATATCAACGAAATCTCATGGTTATGGACATAAAAGAGGCCGTCATCATAGTCATCACAATACCCAAACATTTTGGTCGGCTGTTTTAACTAATTTGGGTATATGTGCTCTCTTATTGGCCTACACCCTGCTAGGTAAGTTTTTGTTAATATTAACTTTTAAAAAGGGTATTACAAAATTCACTTAAATAAAACTTGAATTTACAAAATATTTTTTTAATAATTTTTAAGTAAAAGTTTGAACCTGGAGGACCAGAGTCTGTCTGTCGTTGTTTTATATTTTTTTTTTCTTTTTTGCATATTTTATGCCGTCATTAAAATTTATTGTGTATTGTTTACACACAATGTATACATAGAAAATTTCACTTTTAAAGCTTTAACATAAATTTTTTAGGCCATGTCGAAAATATTTTTTTTTTAATATTTTTACATAAATTTTTTACACTTGTTTACATAACGTCGAAAATACAAAATGTTGCAAAAAGGATATATGAGTTCAATATTATAATAATGTTGTTCCTTAAATACAAAACAATGAATTTTGACCTACTTTTTACATCATGTCAACAATGTAAAAAATATGCGAGACGTCATAATTTAAGAGTTTGATTTACAGGTAATTTTTTTGCAAATACTCCGCCTTAAATTTGACTTTTAAAATGTTTACATAATGTCAATAATGTAAAAATTTTTTTAAATTCTAAAAATGTAATAATTAATTCATAGTTAATTTTTGTACTTTAAAATATTACATTTATAATTTTTACATAATGTAAATGATGTAAAAAAAATGTATGAAATGTATACAAAGGAAATAACTATAGGAAATTAAATCACAGCTTTTTTTTCTGTTTAAAATTTATTCATTTTAATGTTTACATAATGTCAATACTGTAAATAATTTTGGAAAAGTCTAAAAATGTAATAATTGTAGGACTTTAATTCATAGATAATTTTTTTTGGTTCAAAATATTACATTATAGAATTTTTACATTATGTAAATAATGTAAAAAAATTTATGAAATGTCTACATATAAAATCACTATAGGATTTTAATTCACAGCTCCTTTTTCTGTTTAAAATATTACATTTTTGAATTTTTTACATAATGTAAATAATGTAAAAAAAGTACGAAATGTGTACGAAATAAATAATTTCAAAACTTTAATCCACAGCTCACATACTCCACTTTAAATTTGACTCTTTTCAATGTTTACATAATGTCAATAATGTAAAAAATTTTGGAAAAGTCTAAAAATGTAATAATAATACTTTAATTCATAGTTAATTTTTTTATTTTAAAATATTACATTTTAGAATTTTTACATAATGTAAATAATGTAAAAAATGTACGAAACATTGTCAAAAAATGAAATAACTATAGGATTTTAATGCACAGCTCTTTTTTCTGTTTAAAATTTTTTTCTTTTTAATGTTTACATGATGTCAATAATGTAAACAATTTTCGAAAAGTCGCCAATTTCAATAACTATCCAACTTTACTTTAAAGGTTATTTTTTTGTTTAAACTTTAATTTTTTTTTTTAATTTTGACATAATGTAATAGTTTTAAGACTTCAATTCACAGTTAATTTTTTGGGCTTAAAACATTATATTATTGAATGTTTACATAATGTAAATAGTGTAAAAAACGGGCGAAATTCCTACAAATTAAACAGTTAGTTCACAGCCGTTTTTTCTGTTTACAATTTAATTCTTTTTAATCTCTACATAATCTCTACACAATGTAATTTATACAACATTTGTTCGTTTAAAATTTTACTTTATTTTAATTTCGACATAATGTCAATTATGCACAAAATCTTTGAAATGTCAATGAATTTAACAATTGTGATACCTTAATTCACAGTTCCTTTTAGCCATTCAAAATTTAACTTTCGTAAATGTTTATAGAATGTAAATAACTTTTACGAAGTATATAAATTTAATATATTTATATTTACGTTTCTTCGTAATTATTTTCATAATGTTAATAATTTTACATTAGTTCGTTTTTCAAGTCGCCAACAAATTTTTTATCTCATTTTTATAGTGTTTTTTTTTTATTTGTTGTTCAAAATGTATTTTTTTTAATTATTTACATTATGTCAACAATGTAAATATAAACAGAAAGTAACATGAAAGCTTGATTAAAAGCATATAACTTAAAGTTTTTCTATTAAAACAAATTTTTTTATTGAATTATGATTTGTTTTACACTATTTACATAATGTAAATAATGTAAAAAAAATAAAATAAGATTTTCTGTGCAACTAAAGTTAAATTTTTCGCAGTTTTTATATGTTTATACTGGTCTTTATTGATAATTAACATTTGTTTAAAAATCGCTTAAAAAATGTAAATAATAAAATAAATCGAAAAATAGCGTAAAGTGTAAACAATTGTTTTGCAGTTTTTGTATCAAAAAATTTGTACCTTAAATAAAGTAATTTGATAAGCTTGATATTTAAGGTTTTCATGAAAAATATCAATTACCTTTTTAAAGGTACGTTTTTAAACTACTTACACAATGTCAATAGGGTTAATAATTAGAAAAATGCGTGTAAAATGCATGTAAAATTATATTTAAAAAAATTATTTTACAGCTTTTTTAATTTTTAAACAAAATTACTACCGATTTCGTGTATAAAAAATATTATTCGATTTTTTACATAATGTCAATAATGTAGATAATTAACGAGATATTATTAAAATTAACATGAATTCAATAATTTTGAATGTTTCTAAGAAAGTACGATTATATTTTCAAATTTCGTTTTTTACACTCATTTACATAATGTAAATAAGGTATACAGGCATTAAACGCGATTTTAATATGTAATGTAAACTTTTACATTAAATACAAAATTTGTATTATATGAAAGGATTAGTTTCTTTACATAAGGACATTTATGTAAATAATTAGATAGGTGGGTTTTCTTATAAAACTCTTTACTCTTTATTTTAAATTAATATTATTTTGTCTGCTTCCATAATGTCACTAACAGCTTGGGTAAATATTTCACAGTTTTTTTTTTAAATATTGATTGTGAAGATTTATTTTTAATTATTTACGCCAATGTAAATAAAAACAAAAGTATTAATTACATCTTATTATAGAATATTAGTTGATATTATTTTCTTATCAATATCCGGAGGGTAATAAATAAACGTGTAAATCAATTAAACATTTAACAAAATTTAACTTATTAAAAGAAAATTAATACTCCCCTAAAAGTAGGCAACCTTTTTTATCAAAATATATATTTTTTACCTTAGTAGTGCTATTTCACTAGTATGTATAATTATTATTATACATGAAACTCAAGTAAATTTAGGACAATTTTACTTTATAAAAGAAAATTAATAAACTCCTAAAAGTAGGCAACATTTTTTAGTAAGATATTTCTTTTTTACCTTTTTTTAATTATTTACATATTAACGCCAATGTAATTAAAAACAAAAGTATTTATTAAATCTTATTATAGAATATTAGTTGACATATTTTCTTATCATTATCTGAAGGTAAATAGAGAGTTAACCAGGTAAATCAATTGAAAAAAACCACGAAAACAAAAGGTCCTTGGCTGTTTTTTAATTAAACAATTTTCATATCGTCTCGTTACCTTGAGGTAAATAAATAATTAATAAAAAAAATTAATTCGAAATTTAAGACAATTTTACTTAATAAAAGAAAATTATAAACTCCTAAAAGTAGGCAACCTTTTTTATCAAAATATTTATTCTTTACCTTTTTTTTAATTATTTACATAGTAATGCCAATGTAATTGAAAACAAAGGTATTCATTAAATCGTACAGAATGTTAGTTGACATTTTTTCTTATCATTATCTTAAGGTAAATATAGTAATAACCATGTAAATCAATTTACAAAAAATATCACGAAGACATAAAGTCCTTCGGTCTTGTTTTATTAAACAATTTGTTTAAGTTTTTTAAAAAATTTAATTTATTAGTATAAATATTATCACACAGGCTACTTAAGTAAATTTAAAAAAATTTACCTTATTAAAAGCAAATCAATACACTCCTAAAAGTAGGCAACCTTTTTTATAAAAATATTTCTTTTTTACCTTAGTAATACTGTAATTATTATCATACATGATATTCAGGTAAATTTACGACAATTTTACTTAATAAAAGAAAATTAAATACACCTAAAAGTAGGCAACACTTATTAGTAAAATATTAATTTTTTTTTATCTTTTAATTATTGAATTATTTACATATTAAGGCCAATGTAAATAAAAACAAAAGTATTTATTAAGTCTTATTATAGAATATTAGTTGACATTTTTTCTTATTATTATCTTAAGGTAAATATAGTGATAACCATGTCAATCAATTGAAAAAAAATATCAGGAAAACAAAATGTCCTTCGCTTTTTTTATTAAAATAATTCGCAAGTTTTTTTTTTTTATTAGTACTATTTCACTATTATAATTGTTATCATACAGGATACTCAGGTAAATTTAAGACAATATTAAAGATAAAAAATTAATACACCCTTAAAGTAGGCAACCTTTATTTGCACTAACAAATGTTTTAGTAAAATTTGTGTTTATATATTTTTGCTTTTTAAAGTATTCTAAATTTTTGCTATATTATTTACATAATGTTATTAATTCTAACTGATACTAAGCTGAAAGGATAATATATCCCTCTTATAGCTTTAGATCAAATGTCGAAGTAAAGCATCAATTTAAAAGCTACAAAGTAAAAGTTAAGAGAAGGAAAAAAAAGATATTTTAACCCCTACGAACATCATGGCATTGACCAATACTGAAAAACCCTTGTAAATTGTTCTAATTATTTACGTTAAACTTTCAAATCAAAGCAAAAAAAGAAAAGGATGCAAAGAATCCCTAAAGATAAACAACACAAGCAGCAACAACTCCAGCTTGAGCTTTGCCAGCAAATGTATGAATATTTAAATAATCATTCATTATTTCATGTATTTATATGCACATAATGTAAACAAAACAAATTTTCTACCAACTGCAAATATTTTACACACTTCAATCCTTTTATGAACATATACAGACTCGTAAATGTATACGAGGGTATTTCCTGTGTGGCTGTGTAGGTATGCAGATGAGGGAAGCTCAGCTCAGCTTGGTACATCTCTGATATTTCTAGAAATTTCATAGTAATGAAATATTTACTCATTGAAATTTCTTTGTAACAAATATAAACATGTTACCACTACTCAAGCACATACACATACGTTTGTATGCAAGTACTTGTTGTTGTATGTAAGTTCATGTATTTATACTCCTATTAATATTTATGTTTGATATTTAAATAAAATTGTTGATTTTCTTTAAACAACCTTGATAAACACACCCTGTTGCAAATTTATACGAATATTTGATGTGTTCGTCTTCAGAAAACTAGGGAGTCAAATACAGTGGCAAGCAAAAGGTGAAGTGCATTATAATATATCAGGGTAGTACAGTTAAGAGTAAAATAAGGCATTCCATTACTTAACACTTTTATCTAGAAATATATTTAATTATTTTTTTTTTATTTATTTATTTATTTGTGTTATAATTAAAATATATAAACTAATAATCCTTGAGGCGATGGCAGCGGGGGCCTTCAACTTAATATTTACATATGTATGCTTTATGTATAATACTTACTTTTGACTTGATACGAGGGCTGCTGTTTATATTTCTGGCCTGGTAACACTGACTGTTGCTAGACACCAGCTGATGTTTCCAGTGCAACCTTCACATTGTTAAACATAACCTCAACCGAAACATTTTGTTATTTTATTGTTGTTAGTGTTAGGGATAACAGGTTGAAAAAGTGATCTTAGGATAAAATGGAATTAACTCGTGAACATTTTCGTGCAATAATTTTTCATAACTTTCGACATGGCCCCTGACACGACAACAGTGCACAAATGAACTTAATTCCTTATATGGTAATAAGGCACCTTCCTACAGCGCTATTAAAAACTGTTATAATGAATTCAATCGTGGCCGACAATCACTCCAGGACGAATCCCGTGAAGGTCGTCCAACTACGGTTGTTGTGCCAGAAAACATCGCAGCTGTGCATGCGCTGATTTTTTTTTAAGGAGAAGTAGCACTTCCGGCAACAATGCCTATTTAGTCAAGTACCGTGCTACATTCTTTAGGAAAGGGATAGAGAAGAGATGAAACAGGTTGTGAAAGTAGAAGGATAGTCGGAAATTAACTGCCGTATAAAGACCGCACAGCGACCAGTGACTATGCCTTCATCGCTGAGCAGCCCCACCGACAGTCAATTCTTATTTTTGTAGTGAAAAAACCCAAGTTTTCGTTGGGAATCGAACCCACAACCCCTAACCAGACAAGCTAGTATACTACCTACTAGCCTAGAGGGGCACCACCTTGTTATTGAAAGAGGTCTGGCAGTAATTCCATTGTAATTATGGCTGTATGCGATGTGGCATCGTCTTGTTGATACCAGATGTTGATCAAGCCCAAAGTAGGCAGTTTTGGCATTAAGAAAAACTTTTTGACAACCCAATCATATCGCCATATCGCACCCCATTCACAGTTATGCCGTTTTGACATTTTCATTTTAAAAGAAGTAAAGTCCAACGATTCCTGCTGACCAAAATACACACCAGACTGTCACTTTTAATGGGTGCAAAGGTGGATGTTGAATAATTTAAGGGTTTCCCATTCCCCAAAAACCGACTATTCTGTTTAGTCACATATCCATTCAAATGAGAACATGTGCCTCGTCACTCGTTATGATTTTTTTCATGCAAATCGAGGTTGCGTCAGGGGCGAGCTGCAACATTTTATGGGCATATGTATGGCGGCATGAATGGTGTTCTGAAAGAAGCTCTTATGTTAACTGAATCTTATAGTGGCAACAAATGCAAATCCTTGTTTAAAATTATGGCCAAAATTGTTATTACGTGACAAGATTTACATCTGCACCTGGCAGTGAGCCTTAATCAAATGGTGCTCATACCACTGTGAGTGAAAAAAAGCGCCACTCATGCCCTAGGAGACCGAAGTCTAATTCTAGCAACAGGTCCTTCCTAGTAGCAATTTCAATGATTCCAGAGCAGGGCTGCAAACCACCACTCCTTACTGAAGAGCTGGAGACTATCCAACTCCTGTCCAGAATACATGACTAGCATGCTCGCTGGAGCTAGGATCATTCCACCAGGTAGGTGTTATTAAAAATGAAATTATCCTGGCCACCATATAAAACAGACCTGTTATGGGGCCGCGAAACCACAACCACCACGATACTCCCGAAAAGGCCAACCTCAATAATCAGTTAGAGAAACAGCTAAATGCCTAAAGAGACAAATAGCGGAACTCTGCGAGCTTACTGATTCCCGTGGAAATAACGTAGAGCTTCCAGTTGTACCCCTGCTGACTTCAGGGGACTAGGCTCCCTTATACCCCCAGCAGCACAGGTCTAGATAGTGGAAATTCTATAAAGACCGTTAAATGTGCCCCCGGGGGGGACGGCCAAAATTGTTATTTGAAGTTTAAGCTCCTGAGCACGGCTCCGAATTGAGGTTGATGGATTACTTTGAACGCTTTCTTGAGCAGCAGTCATGTTTTCCACGATCTTTCTGTACACTATGGTCCCTACTTGGGCCTATCACCTACAGAGCCTCTTTCACTACACGATAAATAGTGCGTTTTGTTGGCACATTGTTTCTTCCAAAAATTTCACGCAACTTTCTTATCGTTGCCAGTAATCGGTGATTGATTTTGATAAAATCTTTTAACGATTAAAACACGTTGGTTTTATCGAATATTTTCCCCTAATAAATTTGCCATGTGTCAAATTCCCGACTGCCAAATATGAAATGTCAACACTAATGTTTAACAAAATGGTGGCGCGGCAAAACAAAGTAATATACCTTCCCGGTGGACACCCGTTATATATTTTTAATCTTTAACAACAAAATTTTACGTAATTTTACGTATTTTCAAAATTGTTGCGCTGTGCAATCTAATGCGTATTGAAAATATTTTGCCCTTCTTTGAAATTATCTGATGAAGAAATTTCTGTAAAAGCGTTATCATCCGTAAGGAATAGATGAGATTGTTAAAAAAAAAATAGAAAATTTTTCAGCTGTTTTTTAGGGCACTAACTACCCCTTCCAATGTATAAAAAGTATAAAGGGCAAAAAATTGTGTTTTGAGGGCAAAAAATTGTGCATTTTTTTAAATATTTATTTTTTTTATACTTTTAATCCTGACTGTTTCTTAACAAATATATATAAAATAATATATATTTTGATATGTGTATATTTAAATAATTGTTGTTGGTGTACAAAATATCATTACCAGCTGTTGGTCTTTCCAATTCTTGTTCACATCTTTGCAACTTTTGAAGTAATTCTTGATGGATGATTTTGACACAATTACCATACGAAATTTTTTCTACATTTTCTTTTCTCCAGCGAGGGTTGATAGCATTTTTTTTTTAATTTCCCTTGTAGAAATTCTCTTGTTGGAATTGTTGTTAAAGAATATTAAAATAAACGATAAGAGATATTTTTGGGGACCAACTAAATGTTTGCTTGTCACATCAAATTTATACAAGAAAAATAAAAATATTTAAAAAAAAACTATCTTCTAGTTGTTTTTATGTTTTATTTAATTTTTTACATAATTTACATGTTTGTCTATTTTTGAATTAATTTTGTATATTTTTTAATAAATTCAGAAATTCCTTAAACAAGCAAGAGAATGTAGAGTCCTGTTTAATTATTGTTTAAATGATATAAAATGTTGCACAAGTTTTTAAGCTACAAGTAGTTTCAAGAGAATTACAACAAAAAGCATAAAGACATAATACACTTAGCAAAAATTTTTAAAAATTCAAATATAAAAATATACAAAAATATGCATAAAAAGACTTTTAAATATTTAATCGTTTGAATCTTTTTTTTAAAGAGCTGGCAAATTAAAAAAAAAACTTGTATATTTTACTAAATTTTATCAATGAATTTTTTCCAGTGTAGCCATAGAATTATTTTAGTTTTTTTTTTTTTTTTTTGTAATAAAATTTAGAACATTTTCATTTGGAAAGATTTTTCTAAAGTGGAGATTTTTTCAATTTTATTATTTCCTAAAATACCAGAGCAGTTTGGCAGCAGTTTTTACTCCAGCAGGATCTTTATTTTTTTAAGGAAGTAAATTTTAAAATTTAATAAAATTTTTTAAATCCTGACCAAACTTGTAGAGAAAGATATCTGAAAAATAAAAATTTTTTCGTTCGTATTATTATTCAGCGGATGACCATGACATGCAATGTATTGCGCCTGAACTAGAAAATCAGGTTATGGGCAGGAGGAAAGAGGATGTAGTGTTTGTGGACATTCGGTTTGACTTCTGCCCCCCAGGGGCACATTGATATGTTTTGATGAAAATCCATTCACATAACATGTGTCAGCGGGTGCCCCTGTAGGTTAATAGGTAGTTTAGCTTGTAAATATGGGGGTTGTGGGTTCGATTCCCAACGAAGACCTTGGTTTTTTTTCACTACAAAAATAAAAATTGACTGTCGGTGGGGCTGTTCAGTGATGAAGGCATAGTCACTGGTCGCTGTACTGTCTTGTATACGGCAGTTAATTTCCGACTATCCTTCTACTTTTACCACCTGTTTCATCTATTCTCTATCCCTTTCCTAAAGAAAGTAGCACGGTACTTGACTAAGTAGGCATTGTTGCCTGAAGTGCTACTTCTCTTAAAAAAAAAAACGGGAGTCCAGTCCCCTGAAGGCTGCCAGGGAGTCACCTGGAAGCTCCACCTTATTTCCATGGGAATTAATAAGCCCCAGAGTTCAGCCAATTGGTTCTTTAGCTTTTTAGCTGTTCTCTGTCTGATTATTGAGGTAGACCCTTCGGGAGTATCGTGGTGGTTGTGGTTCCGCGGCCCTCATGAATTTGATTAAGGGGCCAGGATCATCTCACCTTTACTGAGAACAATAGGTGAATGATCCGAGTTCAGTGAGCATGCTTGTCATTTGTTCTGGACCAGAAGTTGTTTAGTCTCCAGCTCTTCAGCAAGGAGTGGTGGTTGGCGGAACTTCCGAAATTGTAACCTGTTGCTAGAAATTACGATTCGGCTTCCTAGGACGTGGCGCACGCATCATATCGCCCAAGTGGTTTGACCACCGCCAAGTTATGGCTTACTCACGCTAGATACCGACGTAAATCATATCACGCATTCGGCCTGCACTTTCCTACATTGAAAGTGACAGGACAGACCTCCGGTGGAAGTTTATTTCACATACGAACTATTCTGCTAAAAAATTGAGTCTCCCTATAATGCGTAGTGCAATTCGCTGGCCAATCACCCAAAAATGGTTGCGTTATCAACGAAAATTAAGTTAAACGCAAAAACGTGCGAGTTACGGGAGAGTTTTCTAATTTCTTTGATAGCTCTCTTGCTATGCCTAGGAGTAGCAGGAGCCTTAAGAAGAAGGCACTCCTCGTATAGATTTTTTTTCGCGCCTTAGTACATTGGCACACTAAGATCTCCTCGTTTGGCGTAGCGAATCAGTATCTACGTTTTTGTGTCTACGCCTAATCCTAAATGTTCCGCCCTCCCCCCCCCCCTTGATCTGACTTCATTTTTGTACGTCTGATTAAACCAAGATTGGAGTTTGATTTGGTTTTAATCGAAATTTCGTTGGATGGAATAAAAGTTTTTATTCCAAACAAAATGATGTTTGCAAGCATTCCCGCCAAGGCACCGACATTATTGTCCAGGAAACAAAGTTTCCAATTAGCTCAGGCCAAGGAGCCTTCCCATAAATATGTTTTAAACGTTTGGTAGTTGGTTTAGAAACCTTGTAAAGTTCCGAATATGAAAAAAAGGGGGAGATGATACAGTGATCGGAGTTGACAAGAGGTGCAAAAACACTATCTTCATACTTTTGGATGTGTTAAGTTAGAAAAAAGGTCGAGCGTATTACTTTGGGTTGGCTCATTCCCTAATTGCGCAAGGTGATTGTGTGTGGCAAATAACTCAACATACTGGCCCTCTGTAGTTTTACGGCTCGAATGGCGAGGCCAAGAACAGTTGTAAACAGTGAAATCTCCAGCAACAACAATTTCACTGTTCGGGCAACTGTCGCGTTTGGACTTCTATAGGGAAACCAGAATGTAAGAAGTGTGACCTGATTCTGAATTTAACCCAAAAGCAGCTCAATTCAGGATCATATGTGCCCAGTGATTGCTGGCATAAATGAAAATTAAAAAGCGATAGTAAGTGATACCCAGGTAAGTGAAAACCCTCTGGATCAGCATTTTCACACACCTGAGTCTCGGATAAGGCTAAAATATCCAGCCGATGGAGACAAATGTGAGCATAAACATCATCAATTGAACAACCATAGTGTGCAGGAGCTGTACAAGACCCCGAGCAGAATTAATTTATTGCAGGAAACGTTAGTTGACAGCATTGTTTCAGATATATAAAATAGCCTCTAAGATCGTGGGATTTAATGGCGCTAGACTATTTTCTGCGGGAATATTTGAAGTCGCTGGTCTACGCCGATAAGCCTGAAGCGATAGAGGAAATTATTGGTTGAGTTATTACCGATATACGATCATTAATGTTGTGGAAAAAATCATTGAAAATTATATATCCAGATTAGACAATGTCGTCCGAGTCAGCCGTGGGGGTCATAAAGCTGAAGTCACATCTAAATTATAATGCCAAAATATTATCTTTCGAATAAAATAAATTCCATGTAAATTTGAAAAACTCATCTTTGTTTTATTCCATTTTAAAGTTATATACCTCTATAATAAATCCACTTTAGTGCTTCTGAAAAAGGTAATTGACTCTATCTGCCTGGGTAAATACTGATGAAACAATGCCTTTTACATTCAGGCTTCAGGCATTATTGTCTTAAAAGACATTTTTAGACATTTTTTGCTCATATGTAGCCCTCTCTCTATATTTATTATTCTCCATTTTTTCAACAGAGTTCTTAACCTCAGAACAAAATTTATTTTATTTTTTTTCCAAATTTTCCCTAACAAAAACAAGATTAGTTTGGTGTTTTTAATGAAAAGATATTCTAGAGAAAATAAATGAAAACAAATTACCGTATTTTAAAACAAAAACAACAAAACAAACTAAAGAGAAAAAAGTAGAGATGAGATGAAAACATAAGCTTTAAGACCTTTTTAAGTTTCAACTGTATCTACAGGAAAAAAAAAGAGAGAATAAAAGATTGAGGTTAATGAATGTCATTGTACAAGTTGATTTAGGGGATATTTTGTTTATTTCTAAATTTAAGTAGAAAAAAGAAAATAAAACCTTTAATAACATAAAGCATGATATCATGTCCTGCTTAGTTTAGAAACATAATAAACATGGTTTTTCTGAAAAAAAGTATTTCTTAACTTAATAATGTTTAAGAAATACATTTTAGGTAAGGTGCATAAATTTTTTAAAAACTACTTCTAAGAGATGCGTTTTAAAAAAGTACTTTTATAGTATTTCAGCAATACAAAAAATGAAATAGCAGCTTTTTTAAAAAAAAATTTTCCACAATAGACCGTTTATTAAACATGTACTTGACAATAAAAGCAACTTTTTAGAAAAGTACCTCTTAAGAAAAGTACCTTTTTAGAAAAGTACTTTTTCAAAAAGTACCTTTTCATATAAATGCCTTTTCATAAAAGTACCTTTATTACAAAATGGTTTCTATTATTAGCTTTATCTTTATATATATAATTCTACTGTACGTATGTTGTGACTGAACTCCTCCTCAACGGCTGGACCGATTTGTATGCGTTTGAGTGGCGCCCCGGGTGGTTTAGATTTGCATTTCGATCCAAATCGACAAAGGGGCGGGGTACCTTTCATGCAAACCACAAATTTAAAATCTATTATTTCTGCTTCTGATAACGGTATTTAAACAAAATTTGGTACGTCAGTTTGATGTGCAATTTCTAAGTACGACTGCAAATATGAGTCAGCTAGTTATTTATAAAAAAAAAAATTTTTTTCCAAAAACAATCTTTTTATAAAAAAATTTCATCAGTCGAAATTTTTCTATAAAAAATTTCATCAGTCGATACTTTTTTTATAAAAAAATTTAATCAGTCAAAACTTTTGTTTATAAAAAAATTTCTCAGTCGAAATTTTTCTAGAAAAAAATTTTATCAGTCGAGAATTTTCTATAAAAAAATTTTCTGAGTCGAAATTTTTCTATAAAAAAATTTTCTGAATCGAAATTTTTCTATAAAAAAATTTTCTGATTCGACTTTTTCTATAAAAAAATTTTCTGAGTCGAAATTTTTCTATAAAAAAATTTGTTTATGCAAAATTTTTCTATAAAAAAATATGGTTAGGCATAAAAAGCATGCTGCTGTGAATAAAAAAAATTTTTCTATAAAAAAATGTTATCAGTCGAAATTTTTTTAGAAAAAAAATTCTATCAGTCGAAATTTTTCTATAAAAAAATTTTATCAGTGGAAAATTTTCTATAAAAAAATTTCGCTAGCATAAATTTTTCTATAAAAAAATTTCGCCAGTAAAAATTTTTCTATAAAAAAATTTCGTCAGAAAAAATATTTCAATAAAAAAATTTCGCCAGTCAAAATTTTTCTGTAAAAAAATTTCATCAGCCAAAATTTTTCTATTAAAAAAATTTAATCAGTCAAAATATTTCTATAAAAAAAATTCATTAATCAATCTATAGAAATATTTAATCAGTAAAATTTTTCCATAAAAAAAAATTTCATCAGTCAAAATTTATGTATGAAATAATGTCATCAAGCAAAATTTTTCTTTAAAAAATAATTTCTACAAACTTTTCTACAAAAAAAAAAGAATCAGTTAAAGTTTGTCTAAGAAATACTTTCTAAAAAAGATTTCATTATAGTTTTTCCCCAAAAAAATGGTCGTCAGCCAAAAATGTTCAATAAAAATTTTCTCTATAAAAAATTTCACCAGTCAAAATTTTTCTACCAAAAAAGAATAATTTCATCAGTCATTACGCAGCCCACAATGATTTTTAAATAAATTTGTAAGCATTTTTGAAAAAGAATAGAATAGACAAGATAGGTGGTAGACTTTTCCAAGCCTCGAATTGTTCATTATGCTTATTCTTAAAGCAAAGTTGCAGCGCCTCTGCAGCTTAGTATATGCAGTTTCAATTTTGAGGTTGTTACAGCTTCTTTTTTCAATTTTATACTGCAGCTTTAATTTGTTGCTGCATAATAATGCCTGAAGAGAGCTGCATAAAAACCTTAAAGCATATGAGAGAAAATAATATCCACGAATTGGAAGCCAACATAAGCCATCGAAACAATTACATTCTTAATAGCCAACCTGCAAACTATATCAGCTTTTATAAAAATTGTTCAAAATAAACATGTATTTTAAAATAAAAGTAACTTTTTAAAAAAGGACTTATCAGAAAAGTACTTACTCAGAAAACTATCTTTTCAAAAAGTACTTTTTTGGAAAAGTACCTTTTCAAAAAGTACTTTTTCAAAAAAATTCCCTTTTCAGAAAAATACCTTTAATACAAAATGGCTTTTATTTATACTTTTACTTTATTAAAAAAATAAAATATTTTTTTCCAAATAATATATATTTGTTTTTATTTTTTAAGGGCTGAAATAACATCGGAAGATGCTAATACTATAGTAATTTTAACCAGAATTTTTAAGGATTTAAAAACCATTTCCATGGCCTTAAATTAAATATCTCCTTTGTTATGGCTGCTATTTTTGTTTTAATATTTTAAGCCTTTATTTTTAGAAACCATGTTGATTTTAAGTTGTTCATATAATTTTGTTTTGTGTTGTTTTTAGTTTTGTTTTTGTTTTGTTTTCTTTTTTTTCTAATCTATTCTTTATTTAATAGGATTTGAAGTGTAATGAAAATAATTTGTGGTTACAGTATTAAAACCGTTTTTTCTTTTTCGTTTGGCCTTACATGGTTTAAAATGTCCCAGGATTTTGTGTTTGTTTGTTTATTTGTTCTGTTACATCAACTTCTATTTAAAGTTTGTCTTTGTGTGTGTGTGTGTGTGTGTGTGTGTGTGTGTCTAAAAATTTTTGGTTATTTTTTTAATTTTTTTTTTCTTTATAAATTTTATTTGCCACTAACACCCAGGGTTTCTAGCCAATTAAAAAGAGAAATCCTTTGTGATTACAGTTACACTATACAGCCTGACAGGCTGCCACCATTAGCTCTGGTGATATTTTAAAACAAATAATTTTAATACAACTTGTGTTTTATTTCTTGCTCTGCCACATCCTTGCTTTGTTTTTCCCCCCGAAGATGTTTGGTGTTGATTTTGTTGCTGTTGTTGCTACTAATTAAAAATCCTTTTTTTTTGTATTTTTGTTCTTATTTTTCCTTTATTTATTAGTTTCATTTTGTTGTCAAAGTTTTTATTTATAGAAAAACAAATTCTATAAAAACATAATCATGGTTACAACTTAATTTTGTGGAAACTTACACATTAAACAAAAACATGTTCAAAAGCAACGAATAGTAGATTTATTTGGTTAAATTATAGTGAAATGTTGCTAAACTTAATACATGTAAAAATGTTGCAGAAATAGTGAAGTGTTTTTTATGGTGAAACAACATATGAAATGATTCTGGCAACATTTTCTCAAAGCCTTGAAACAGTTGAAGAGGATAGCCGATATTTGTTTTAAAAAAAATAGGAAACTGTCAATAATTTAAAGAATTGTGTAAACATAAAAATGTGTAAAATCCTTAAAAACAATAAAAATGTAAAATCATTTTAAATCGCTAAATAGACAATACATTTTATATGTAAAATTGTTTTCATTAGCTAATAAATGGACCCACTAAAATCCTCACAAACATGTGAAGATTGTTTAGCAACTTGATTTATTTTAGTTTGTTGCCAGCAACATTTTGCTGTTAATAGTCATAAAGCTAGAAATATGTTGCAACTTTTCACATAGTAAACAAAGTACAACTTTAGCAACATTATTTATTTATTAAGCTTAGTACTCTGTCGGAATTTGCGAAAAGTGTTGAGCAACATTTAATATTTCGCTTGAAAATGTTGACAATATGTTGCCAGCTTATTCTTTTACGCTTTTCTCCACACTTTGGCACAACAAATTTAAAATTAAAAAAAACAAATACTTAACCGATCAGCTGTTGCTCACAAATCCATGCGAAAAAAGCTCATATTGTTTCGTAGTTGAAAAAAAAATTTGTGTGAAACATTTTTCATTTAGAAAAACATGCGGCCAGAAACATTTCGTGACTTTTTCAAAAATAAGCAGAGTACTAGTTCAGCAACATTATTTCTTATTTATTTCGTAGGAATTATTGTTATATGGGCTTTGACAGCGTTTCGCATACAATTATGAACAGAGTACCAGGCTTTATAGAAATTCTCACGAAATTCTTAAGAGAATACTATGCCAAAGGGAAAATAGAGCTGTTACTCATTTCTCAGTTACTTGTTTGTAAAAAGAAATTTGTCCTTGATAGAGTTGAGCAGTAGCGGCGTTAAAACGCCTGATTTTCGAAGTCATTTCATACATCTGAAACGGGATACCTAACGCGGTACCTAACTTTTCCTTCAATTAGTCAATTCTGACATGAGCTGTGTGACATGTTGCAGTATCTAGTTGAAACTACAGCTCCAGCACATCATGATTATTCAATTGATGAACGCAAAAATCAATAATCATGACTCTATAGCTATTTATCGACTGAAAAGTTTTGATCAGCATCGTTTTTAGATAAGTACGGACCAATGATTCCATCAGCCCATTAAGCACACCAAACAGTCAGTTTATGTGGATGTAACGGTGCCTCATCACACACTTGAGAATTAATATAACTGCCAATATGGCAGACTTGTTTTCTGTCGCACCCATTGGGTACACGAGCCATGTGGTTATAATCTGATGGTGATCTTACCACTGGATAGAAAAAAGGGTCCACCCACGCCCTAAGACGCATACACACTAGATGCATATAGTCTTAGTAGCAATTTTTGAGTAAACTCTAGCAGAGCAGTGCCTCCACTCCTTGCTTAAGAGTTTGAGACTTTCCAACTTCTGGTCCTG
The DNA here is from genome assembly GCA_030448955.1 of Trichopoda pennipes. Taxonomy (NCBI): domain Eukaryota; kingdom Metazoa; phylum Arthropoda; class Insecta; order Diptera; family Tachinidae; genus Trichopoda; species Trichopoda pennipes. The sequence goes on along the minus strand of JASKUP010000056.1, from coordinate 430,690 downwards.
TTGCAAGCGCAACTAGGACATTTATTTGGATCTTTACCCTCTCTTTTCATTAACACCTATTCGGAACTTTCTTCAAAGCCCAATTTAAACCACAGCCACCACGTTATTCCTCGAGGGGCCTCATCAACAACCAGAACAGGACCGTAGCCTGGCGGGCAACTGGTTCCCGTGATACCAGTGGGTGTATAAGTTACTGGTCGAAGTTCGAGAGCCCTATGTCTCTTCCAGTATCGGGCTCCAGCTAACCCAAGCGACTCGCGCCGCCTTTTATCCTCGAAGGCTTGACCGCGAGGAGACGCAACTTGCACAATTTGAAAACTAAGTTCAGGTGTCAGTCTATTCATTGTTGAAATGATAAACTAAAGACAAATCATTTGACAGCTAACAAAACGGCTGTTAAGAAAAAAAGTGTTGCCAACTTAAAGCTAAATACCTCTATAAAAATATCCGATTTAAACAGAACATTAAAATCTTCAAAAAAAATTTTTCTATAAAAAAACTTCGTCAGTCACAATTTTTTGAAAAAATATTTGATTTGTGAAAATATTCTATAAAAAACAAAAATCAGGCAAAATTTTTCTAAAAAAAATTTCATCAGGCAAAATTTTTCAAAAAAAAAATTTCATCAGGCAACATTTTTTTAAAAAAAAATTTCATTAGGCAAAATTTTTCTATAAAAAAATTTTTTCAGTCAAAATTTTTCTATAAAAAAATTGCATCAGTCAAAATTTTTCTATAAAAAAATTGCATCAGTCAAAATTTTTCTATAAAAAAAATTCACCTGTCAAAATTTTTCTATACAAAAATTTATTCAATCAAAATTTTTCTATAAAAAAATTTCACCAGTCAAAATTTTTCTATGAAAACATTTCATCAGTCAAAATTTTATATAAAAAAATTTCACCAGTCAAAATTTTTCTATGAAAAAATTTCATCAATCAAAATTTTTCTATGAAAAAATTTCATCAGTCTAGATTTTGAGGCTGTTGCAGCTTCTTAAGAGAGATAATAATCTCCATGGATTAGAAACAAACATAAGCCATCGAAACAATCATATAGTTAGCCAAAGGACGGAATATTCTATAAAAGCAGTACCTTTACTTTTGTAACACACTATAATTTTTCTATTTACGCATTAGTGTTTGTAGCGAAATCGTGTGAATCCTGGTAGCAAATGGCCATACATTTTTTTATTTTTATTTAAACATTAACCAAGATATCAACTTTATATACATTCATTATTCATTATTTACATCTGTATGTTAGCACACATACATACACATGTACATGTATAATATAACAGCTTAAATATTTACCCACATGCTGGTGTTATTAATAACGACAGTGATTTTTATAATGATGGCATTCATAAAAACATTATAATTTGTTGTCACTCACTTTAAAAAGAAAAAAAGTTTGAGTGAGAGAGGGGGGGGGGGGGGGGGGAGTGGGAGGTAATGTATACAAACTAAAACAATACACACACTTACACACTTTAATGTACACATTGACATACATTTTTGTCAATAATGTTTATGATATTTTCCTTTTAATTTATGTCCTTTTGTATTTTTCACTTTTCTATACTCTTTTTCCCTCCTTCCCTCTCTATCTCTCTCTCTCTCTCTCTTTCACTAACTGTGCATCATTCAGATTATTATATATTTTAAATAGATAATAGTATGTGTTTTTGTGTGTGTGTGTGTGTGTGTGTGTGTGTGTGTGTGTGTGTGTTAATATGGAGGTGTTTTTATGCATGTGCGTATTTTGTGTTTCAATTTAAATTTCTTTATGGCTTTTTGGATGGTTTTTCTCTCAGTTGATAATTAATTATTTTGCCAACAACAACAATGTTGTGTTAAATTTAAAATGGTTTTTTGATTGAATTTAAAATATTTTGATAAGTTTTTTAAGAGAAGATTTTCGTAGTATTATGCCCAATTTTTAAAAAGAAAAAAATTTTAGAAATTCTGGACAATTTTAAAAGACTCCAAAAAAGAAATGTTTTATTTACAGAAATTTTCCATTCACAGTTTTCATATTATTTAAAAAAGAGAGTAGGCAAATTTGAGGTTAGGAAGTAAATTGGTTTAAAACACACACTCTATTTTTTCAACTTCAGTTTTGGAGTTGCTCGACCGCGTACAGAAGAGGGTGAAGAAACTAATTGGGACGGTAGGGTATCCAACTCTCTTGATTTCCTAGAACACCGACGCGCCCTAGAATGCGTAACTGTTTTATCGTTACTACAATGGTAAGAGCTCTAACGAAATTAAGGATCTTGTTCCTGAAATTCGCACGTTTTTGCGTTTGACTCGATTTTCGTTGAAAGCGCATCTATTTGTGGTCAATTGGCCAGTCAATCGCACTACGCATTACAGGGAGAGCTCATTTTTTAACAGATAAGTTCGTATGGAGGAATAAACTCCTTCCGGAGGTCTTTCCTGTCACTTTTAATGCAGAAAAATTCAAATCGAATGTCCACGAACACTACTCCCTCTTTCATCCTCCCCATAACCTAATTTCGTAGTTCTGGTACAATGCATTAAATGAGTAGGGGTCATCCCCTTAGTGCTGGTCCGAACGGGAAAGAAAAAACGTAAGTTTTGTTTTTACCCCTGCAAAGGGCGAATTAATAACGGAAGAAGAAGTGTGGCAAATGTCTACCTCTAGCACATCGCTCGACGTTCGCTCTTTTCACAAATTTTGTAAATTTGCTCCGCTTATGTCGTGAACTTCATCTTTCAGAGCATCAGTTGCTTGTGGTCTTTCAAATGGCTGTAGAGAAAACAATCCAGCAGTGTTAGGTCACTAGAACGAGGTGGCCAATTGACATGGCCAAATCAACAAATTACGCAATGGGAATTACTCATACAATAACTGTATTATTTGGGTGGCTGTATGGCTAAAACCAACGATCACAGATGTCAGTATTAGCCCCCCGGGGGCACATTTATATGTCTTGACGGAATCTCACCGTCATTTTATGTGTCACCGGGGGACAAACGAGAGCCCAGTTCCCTGAAGGCTAGCAGGGAGTGAACTGAAAGCTCCACGGTAATCAGTTAGGTCGGGAGTTCAGCTTTTTGGATTTTTAGCCTTTTCGCTGTTCTCTGTCTGATTAATAAGGTTGGCCCTTCGGGAGTATCGAGGTGCTTGGGGTTTCGTAGGGCCTCATGAATTTATTAAGGGGCCAGGATCATCTCACCTTTACTGAGAACCCTGTGTGAATGATTCAGATCCAGTGAACATGCTTGTCATGTGTTCTGGACCAGGAATTAGATAGTCTCTAACTCTTCAGTAAGTAGTGGGGGGTTGGCGGCCCTGCTCCAAAACCTCCGAAATTGCAACAAGGAGACGGTAGGGTATCCAACTCTATTGATTCTCATCGACACAATTGGTTATCGTTATTCCAATGATAAGTGCTCTAACGATATAAGGGAACTTGTTCCCTAAACTCGCATGTTTTTGCGTTTGCGTCGATTTTTGTTGAGAGGGCATCCATTTGTGGATGATTGGGCAGTGAATTGCACTACGCGTTACAGTGAAAACTCATTTTTGAGCAAAATAGTCCGTATGTGGAGAAGTCTTTCCAGTCACTTTTGATGTAGGAAATTCAAAAAAAATGCCCACAAACACTGCTCCCTCTTTCCTCCTCCTCATAAGTTGATTTCCTAATTCTTTGCATGTGTAGGGGTCATCCTCTGAGTGCTGGACCGAAGTGTAAAATCAAAAAGTAACAAATTTACAATTTAGCCTGTGCTTAGAAAACACAAAAAGAAATTTTTGTGTTAAAATTATATAAGAAAAATAATTCTTTGAGATAGTATACTTAATGAAAGGCCGCAGTATACTTAACGAAAGGCCACAGTGACATTTCTCTGCCAAAAAAAAAAAAAACAACAACGTCATCTTATTGTAAAATATGTTATTTCATATCAGTATAAATAGCTATTAACTATTCCTTTCTATTGCCCATAAATTCCTAGGGAGATATTGAATTCAATGTTATTCAATGTTATTTTGCCCACTGTAATGTTTAAAATTATAAAATCCTCTTTAATATTTATCCTTTTCTACTTGCAAAAAATTCTATTGATCTTGTTTTTATACCTTCCTGGGGGAAGGTATAAAAGTCTTTTCAATGAAAAGTCTATTATTTAAACAAATAACAATTTAGTCGTGTGTATAACTTAAGAGTCTATGAGAAACTCTTCTTCTTCTTCTTTTTAATAACAACAAATTGTAAAAATGTACAACATTTTTTTACATCATTTTTCTACTTCAATTTGAATGTTGATTTCTTTTTTGCCATTTTTGCTTTTTTATTAAATCGAAATGAAAAATTTAATAATAACAAGCTTAAGGCTGTTAGCACTTCTATGCATGTTTATTGTTCTATGTATTATTATTTTAGTATAAGTATATTCTATATATTTTAAAGGTTGAAAATAAAATTTAGCTACGACACTTCAAGTCAATGGTCTTCTTTTATTAAATGAACCAGCAAATGGAAAATAATTTAATTTTAAGGAAAAATAAATATTCGTTATCCCACATATTTATTTAAATTAAAGTAAGAAATAATTCTGAATAATACAATTTAGGAAGGATTGTAAGTTCTTCCATTGTACTAAAGAAAAAAGGATAATATACGATGGCGTTTAACTTTCAAACCTGTATCTTTTCCAGCTCTACATTATGCAACAAATGTTATCAACATTTTGTATAACAAATTTAGGGCAACATTAATTAATTCCCCAAATGTAGCCGACAGCAAAGAAAATTCTCTACAAATTATATCCAGCAACATTTTTGTTTTTAAGCTCGAAAAAATAAGCTGCAATCATATTACATAAAATTGCTGCAAAAACAACAACAAATTTGGCGGTCTTAAAGGCAATTAAAATAACAAAATTCTTCTCAACAATAGCATTTGTTCCACTAGCTAACGATCAGATTTTTCAAATAACTAAAATCGATAAAACCTTATTCGATTAAGACTTATTCGATTAAACCGTGTTCGATTAAACCTCATTCCATTAAACTTTATTCGATTAAACTTGTTCGATTACAGCTGGTTCGATTAAACTTTATTCGATTAAACCTTATTCGGTTAAAGCTTATTCGATTAAATCTTATTCAGTAAAAGCTTATTCCGTAAAAGCTTATTCGATTAAATCTTATTCGATTAAATCTTATTCGATTAAACCTTATTCGATTAAATCTTATTCGGTTAAGGCTTATTCGATTAGACCTGATTCGATTAAATCTTATTTGATAAAACTTTATTCTATTAAGCCTTATTCGATTAAACTTATTCGATTAAGTCTTATTCGATTACAGACGATTCGATTAAACCTTATTTGATTAAATCTTACTCGGTTAAAGCTTATTCGATTAAACCTTATTTGATTAAATCTTATTCAGTTAAAGCTTGTTCGATTAAACCTTATTCGATTAAATCATATTCGATTAACTTTTATTCGATTAAACCTTATTCGATTAAATCTTATTCAGTTAAAGCTTATTCGATTAAATCTTATTTGATTAAACTTTATTCGATTAAACCTTATTCGTTTAAAGCTTGTTCGATTAAACCGTGTTCGATTAAACCTTATTCGATTAAAGGGTGCCTCGTATTAACAAAGAAATTAAAACTCTATTTAATTTGTAAACAGTTGCGAAATGTTTCCAGCAAAATGTTTAGCAACTGCATAATGTGTCCAGCAACACTTTGGCAATATAAAATAAGTAGCAATTATTTTCTCATGGCTTTGTAACTAATAGTAGGCAATGTTGCCTACTTTAGGGCAATAAAAAACGACAAATTTCAGCTTAGTCACACTTTTCTCATCTCTACCATATATTCAATAGTAATAAAGCTGCTAAGGAGCAACCCTTCTAAATTTTGAACACTCCTGCAAAATGTTGCCAAAACTCTATAGTAGAAATTTTTTCGAAATAGATTAAACAAATTGTTCGAAGCTGTTTCCTGTTAAAAAGTTTGCAAATGTCTCGGGTCGAAAAATGTTTCCGGAAGCTCTATTTTTTCACGGCGAAAAAAATTGATTTTCTCTTATTGAAAGTGTTATTGGAATGCTGTATCTTAAAGGTAATAAAAGAGACAATTTCATTTTTTGGCGTCTACACAAAAATGACAACAGTATCCTTTCATCTCCGCTTCAGGACGTGGCCCAATGAATTAAATTAATTTTACTAAAGAAGTACATGCTTTAAGCGAATAAGATTTAAATGAATAAGCTTTATCGAATAAGATTTAATTAAAAAAAATTTAATCGAATACGATTTAATCGAATAAGGTTTAATCAAATAAGGTTTAATCAAACAAGCTTTAATCGAATAAGTTTTATCGAATAAGAATTATCGAATAAGGTTTAATCGACTAAGCTATAATCGAATAAAGATTAATCAAATAAGGTTTAATTGAACACTTTTTAATCGAATAAAGTTTAATCGAATAAACTGTAATCGAATAAGGGTTAATAATACAAGGTTTAATCGAATAGGCTTTAATCGAATAAGGTCTATCGAATAAAGTTTAATCGAATAAAGTTTAACCGAATAAGCTTTAATCGAATAAGGTTTATCGGATACAGTTTAATCGAATCAGCTGTAATCGAATAAGGTGTAATCGAATAAGGTTTAATTGAACATTGTTTAATCGAATAAGCTTTAATCCAATAAGCTTTAATCGAATAAGGTGTGATCAAATAAAAAGTAATCGAATAAGGTTTAATCCAACATGGTTTAATCAAACAAGCTTTAATCGAATAAGGTTTAATCGAATAAGTTTTAATCGAATAAAGTTCAATCTAATAAGGTTTAATCGAATAACGTTTAACCTAATAAGATTTAATCGAATAAGATTTAATCGAATAAAGTTTAATCGAATCAGCTGCAATCGAATGAGTTTAATCGAATAAAGTTTAATTGAATAAGGTTTAATCGAACACAGTGTTATCGATTAAATTTTAATCGAATAAGTTTTAATCGAATAAACTTTAATCGAATACGGTTCAATTGTTATGTTGTCTTTTCCTATCAACATTTTAACATCTTGCAGATTCTTCTTACGAATAAAAGCATATTTAATTTGTTTGATCCAATGGCGGGCGTTACATGTGGCGTAAAACCAGTGAAGAATATTTACAGCAATAAAAAACCATCTCAAGGCGAAAAAATATAGCCAAAAAACTCTTGATGTAAACAAAAAATACTTCAACTCCAAGATTTAAAAATAATAGCTGTAGAGAAACAAAAAGGATGTGCAACCACATATTAATTAATGCATAAACAATTTAAAGACTGCCCGACTTTCAGTGTGATCGTAGTCTTTACCCGGCTTTTGATGTGAGCCACTGTATACATTGTTCAGATTTTTCCAGGTTTTGCGTTGAAGTTGCATCAGAAACACTTTAAGAAATTTTATTTAAACCATCATACAACCAGCTAGTGATGCTAATAAAACAAGAAGAAAGAGGGAAAAAAGCGAAAAAAGTTGCCGTTTTTATTGCCCCTAAATATGCAACTGTGTTTGCAGTTGGTAAGAATTCCACATGAAATAAATGCAGTTCATTTTTTTTTTGCAAGTTTTAAAGACATGTTTCAGAAACTTGCTGCCAGCAACATTTATAAGTTTACACAAAATGAATAGCGTATGACTTTAGCAACACGATTTTTCTTAAATATTGTTCCCTAGATTTTAATATAAACGTACGACAGCATTATGCAGGAAATGATGATCTGAATACTTTATTTAAGTGCTAAATTTAATTTTAAAAAAACGTAAGCAACGTTTTTTTTTTTCTTAAAAACAAAAAAAGGAAATCCCAGCCTTCATTTTTTTTTTTTTTTTTTTTTTTTAAAAAGAGAAGTAGCACTTCAGGCAACAATGCCTATTTAGTCAAGTACCGCGCTACCTTCTTTAGGAAAAGGGATAGAGAAGAGATGAAACAGGTGGTGAAAGCAGAAGGATAGTCGGAAATTAACTGCCGTATAAAGACTGCAACAGCGACCAGTGACTATGCCTTCATCGCTGAGCAGCTCCACCGACAGTAAATTTTTATCTTTTGTAGTGAAAAAAACCAAGGTCTTCGTTGGGAATCGAACCCACAACCCCCATATTTACAAGCTAGTACACTACCTCCTAGCCTACAGGGGCACCCACTTGAAAAAAATGTAGTGAATATTTTGGTAATTATGCTCCAGTCGTAAGAGTCTAAAATGGCATGGGAGAAACAACAGCATTAAGACTCAGCATGAGAATAAAATAAGCAAAAACAAACACATACAAAAACAAAAGGTCGTAAATGCAAAAGTCATTTAACTTTATGGTGTTGCCAGTAACGAAACAAGATAAAAACCAAAATACATTTACAAAATAAATATAAAAGAAAAGAAAATATAAAATAAGAAAATCCAAACTTTAGGTCAGTTGTAAGCTATGGCAACGAGATGTTGGCATCTTCTGGTGTAAAATAAAATGTTAAAAAAATTGCGGTTAAATTAGGTTTTCTTATTGGAACTGGCTGTTGTTGCCGGCCACTGACTGTCAAGTTGTTTTGATAGCATCTATCAAACTTTTTATTTATAATTAAATCCCTGATGACAACATAGCATGGCAGGCTAGAGGATTAAGCACCACATCCAAGTTCAAGTTTAAGCGTACAATTTATTTTCAGCGGCGAGATTAATGTCAATACTCATAATTTTTTTATAGACGTCAAGACATCCAGATAAGACTGTTTAATGTGGAATTTTTATAGGTGGCATCGTTGAAATGAATTTAAAAAAAAACATAAGATTCGACATCCAGATTAATAAAGAACAGTTTTCTTTCTTGCCTTTGACATTGACCACAAATGATGGTTAATTATATCTTGATTAAAACGCCAAGAGTCACACATACGAGGTGTGTAACAAAGAAAAAGAGATTTTGAAATTTCTCGGACAAAATAAATTTGATTAGCGAACACGTGTTTTTAATTAAGTTTGTTTGTAGAGGCATAATAGTTTAGACGTGTTTTGTTTGTTTGGTGATTTTCTGAATAAGCTTTAATCGAATAATGTTGAATCGAATAAGCTTTATTTGAATAAGATTTAATCGAATAAGGTTTAATCACACAAACTTCAATCGAATAAAGTTTAATTAAATAAGGTTTAATCGAATAACTTTTGTTCGAATAAGGATGAATCGAATAAGATTCAATCGAATAAACTTTAATCGAATAAGGTTTAATCGAAAAGATTTAATCGAATAAGCTTAATTAGAATAAGATTTAATCGAATAATTTCTGACCAAATAAGGTTTAATCGAATAAGATTTAATCGAATAAGGTTTAATAGAATAATTTTTAATCGAATTAGTTTTAATCACATAGGATTTAATCGAAAAAGGTCTAATCACATAAACTTTTATCGAATAAAGTTTAATCGAATAAGGTTTAATCGAATGAGATTTATTCGAATGAGGTTGAATCAAATAAGCTATTCGAAGGAGATTTAATCAAATAAGGTTTAATGAAATACGATTTAATTGAACAAGATTTAATCGAGTAAGATTTAATTGAATAAGGTTTAATCACATCAGCTCTGTTCGAATAAAGTTTAACCAAATAAAATTTAATTTGAATAAATTTTATTCGAATAAGGTTGAACCGAATAAGGTTTAATCGAATATTTTTAATCGAATAAGGTTTAATCACTTCAGGTTTAATTGAATAAGGTTTAGTCGAATAACTTTTATTCGAATAAGGTTGAATCACATACGGTTTACTCGAAAAAGGTTCAATGGAATAAAATTTAATCACCAAAGTTTAATCGAATAAGGTTGAATCGAATAAAGTTTAATCGAATAAGCTTTAATCAAATAAGGTTTAATGAAATAAAATTTAATTAAACAAGATTTAATCGAGTAAGAATTAATTGAATAAGGTTTATTCACATCAACTCTATTCGAATAAAGTTTAATCAAATAAAATTTAATTTGAATAAATTTTATTCGAATAAGGCTGAACCGAATAACGTTTTTTCGAATAAGGTTTAGTCGAATAATGTTTAATTAAAAAACTTTTAATCGAATATAATTTAATCAATCAAGTTTTAATCGAATTAGATTTAATCACGTAAGCTTTAATCGATGAGATTTAATTGAATAAGGTTTAATCGAGCTTTAATTTAATTAAATTGAAGCTTAATCGAATAAGGTTTTATCACATAAGGTTTAATCGAATAAAGTTTAATCGAATAAGATTTAATCGAATAAAGTTTAATCGAATAAGATTTAATCGAATAAATTTTAATCGAATGTAAATTTCGTATGTGAATAACGCCAGCAATTAAACGATGTCCTTAAAATTAATATTGTAGTTTAAATGAATATAGGATTTTTCTGAATATCTACATTCACTTGAAATCGCCTATTACATGCAACATTTGAACAATATCAACAGCTCTGCAATGAGTGAAATTCCAAATAATTACAATGTTCTAACGGAAACCCCTTTATAGTTTTTATTATCTGCTTTTCAAGAAGCATCTTTAAGTTAAGCTTTCTTAAGAACATGACAGCAAAGAAACCATTTTTATATTGTTACTGAATGTTTGGTTGCAAAAAACAAAAAAACAAAGAGAAACAAAAGCAACCACAACAACAGCTTCAATGTAAAATACTTTGAAAATTTAATACATTCCATCTATTTCAATTGAAATCTTTAAAAAATTTCTTTAGAATTTTTTATAAAGTTTCGTATAAACTTTTTGTTTTAATAAAATAGCGTGACGTATGATTCATGTTAATTTACCTGGTTGTTGAAAATTAATATTAATCATACGCTGCCATTGTTAACATTGAAAATCCCGGCTATCTATATGACACAAAAAAATATATAAAATTTAGTTGTACCGTTTTGGTCATCAAGTTCCTTTTTCCTTCGTTTCATTGCAGGTTCTTTTATATTTTTAACAATTGAAAGCGAAGATTCTGTGTATTTGCAACAACAACGAACACTGGCCTCAACCAAACGCAATATACAACCACATAAACAGTATACGGGGAGTAGCGGAAGCAGCAGCAGCAGTACAATTGGAAGTGGTAGTAGTGGAACAATAAATAACAATATCTATCATACACAGCAACAACAACAACAGCAACAGCAACAAACACAACAACATTTTGATAATGCCAGCATAAATATCTCAACTTCTTCAACATCAGCTTCCTCAGCATCAGCTACATCATCGTCATCAGCATCATCATCATCTTCTTCGGCTCAAATGATGGACGGCATAATATCACTGCAAAACAACGACCTTAGTTATGGTGAAGATTTTACGCCACAATATGCCTTGTCACCGGATACTTATGATGTACGTCAGAGAACTATTGAAAATATATGGGATATAACCGTGTCCTTAAATATTTTATACAAAGAAAATTGGACAAAGTGAGTTTATAAAGATTTGAAAATAAATTTCCTTTCTCAAGTAACTTTCTGCCTTCATTTAAATTTTTCTTTTTTTGCACCCTCCGCCCGCTCCCCAGATTGGCTGCTTTGGAGATAGCAAAGTTTCAAGACCAATTAATTAAGAGACTGAATGAGGATGCCATACTACAATTGCCACATGAAACGGATATTAATGGCCAGACACCTGCAACGGAAGCTGTTTTACTTTTTCATCAACATAGTCTGACGTCACATCATGCACATTATCATCATCATGAATGGAATTTTGCAAAAGCTTTTCTCTACTCCCTAACAGTATTAACCACAATTGGTAAGTGTGTGTGTGTGTGTGCTGTTTTTGTTGTAAAAATATCAACAGATACCGAGTACTTGTTGGATTAACTTGACATGGAAATTATTAAAACTGAAGTGAACACGAAAAAAAAGGAAAAAACCTGTAGAAAGAATAGTCCTTTTTAGATTTTCTACAAGACAGTCAAGTGGGATGTTATTGATTTAGGCAAAAATCAATTAACTAATGATAATGTATTTTGTGCCTGTAATGAAATGAAATTTGATGACGACGAACATTTGTTTATAACATAAATTTCGTTGTAATAAGATTTAAATTTAGGAATTAAAAAAAATAGTTTAAATTTGAATTTTAAAAAGGAAGAGCTTTCAGTGTGCGCAATTTTAATACAATTTATTCTATAATTCTTAAACTTTGGTTACACTCAAAGTTAGGAAAAGCAACAAATTAATTTCAAGTACGTTATATTTGTTAATTATTTATTATTTTTATATTATAAGTGGTCAGTCGAGAAAGTTTAATTCGAATAAGATTTAATCGAATAAGGTTTAATCGAACGAGTTTTAATCAAGCGAATAATGTTTAATCGAATAACATTTATTAGAAGAAGGTTTAATCGAATAATATTTAATCGAATAAAATTTAATCGAGTAAGGTTAAATCGAATATCATTTAATCGAACAAAATTTACTGTAATAAGTTGTAATCGAATAATATTAATTCGAATAAGATTTAATCGAATAAGGTTTAATCGGACGAATTTTAATCAAACAAAGCTTAAACGATTGGCATTTAGTCGAGTAAAAATTACTCGAATATTCTTTAATGGAATAAGGTTAAATCGAATAACATTTATTAGAATAAGGTTTAATAGAACGAGGTTTAAACGAATGGCATTTAGTCGAGTAAGAATTACTCGAATATCCTTTAATGAAATAAGGTTTAACCGAATTATATTTAATCGAATAAGATTTACTGTAATAAGTTTTAATCGAATAATATTAATTCGAATAAGATTTAATCGAATAAGGCTTATTTGAATAAAGTTTCACCGAATAAGATTTAATCGAACAAGACTTAATCAAAATAGATTTAATCAAACAAGTTTTTAACGAATGAAATTTAGTCGAGTAAGATTTACTCGAATAAGCTTTAATCGAATAAGGCTTAATCGAATAAGATTTAATCAAAAAAATTTTACTCGAATAATGTTTAGAACATAAGGTTTAATAGAATAAGTGTTAATCAAGCAAGGTTTACTCGAATAAATTTTAATCGAATAAGATTTAATTAAATAAGGTTTACTGAACTAAAATTTAATCGAATAAAATTTAATCAAATAAGCTTTAATCAAATAAGGCTTTATCGAATTAGATTTAATTAAACAAGCTTTAAAGGAATGACATTTAGTCGAAAAAGGTTTACGCGAATAAGTTTTAATCGAATAAGGACTCTTCGAATAAGATTTAATCGAATAAGATTTAATCGAACAAAATTTAATCGAATAAGTTTTATTCCAATAAGGTTTAAACGAATGACATTTAGTCGAATAAGCTTTAATTGAATAAGTTTTAATCTAATAAGGTTTAATCGTAGTATAAGTACCTCCAGGGGTTTTAGACTTTTCCATTAAATATTGCATGCAGTCCTCAGATTGATTTGCTATAAATTGGATCATTTTCGAGTACAATTTGTTTTCTAAGTTTTAATCGAATAAGATTATCGATTAAGGTTTTTTTGAATAAAGTTCAATCGAATAAAATTTAATCGAGTAAGGCTTACTCGAATAGGGTTTAATCCAATAAGGCTTACTCGAATAAGTTTTAATCGAATACGTTTTAATAGAATATGGTTTAACCGTATAAAGTATAATCGAATAAGGTTAAATCGAATAGGGTTTAATCGAATGAGGTTTAATCGAATAAGGTTTAGTCGAATAAAGTATAAGCGAATAAGATTTAATCGAATAAAGTTTAATCGAATAAGATTTAATCGAATAAGATTTAATCGAATAAGCTTTAATCGAATAAGGCTTTATCGAATAAGATTTAATCGAACAAAATTTAATCGAATAAGTTTTATTCCAGTAAGGTTTAAACGAATGACATTTAGCCGAATAAGCTTTACTCGAATAAGCTTTAATTGAATAAGTTTTAATCGAATAAGGTTTAATCGTAGTATAAGTACCTCAAGGGGTTTTGGACTTTTTCAATAAATATTGCATGCAGTCCTCAGATTGATTTGCTATAAATTGGATCATTTAATTTAATCGAATAAGGCTTACTCGAATAAGGTTTAATCGAATACGTTTTAATAGAATAAGGTTTAACCGTATAAAGTATATTCGAATAAGGTTTAATCGAATAGGGTTTAATCGAATAGGGTTTAATCGAATAGGGTTTAATCGAATTAGGTTTAATCGAATAAGGTTTAGTCGAATAAAGTATAAGCGAATAAGATTTAATCGAATAAAGTTTAATCGAATAAGATTTAATCGAATAAGGTTTAATCGAATAAGATTTAATCAAATAAGATTTAATCGAATAAGATTTAATCGAATAAGATTTTATCGAATAAGATTTAATCGAATAAGATTTAATCGAATACGATTTAATCGAATAAAGTTTAATCAAATAAGATTCAATCGAATAAAATTCAATCGAATAAGATTTAATCGAATAAGTTTTAATTGAGCAAGGTTTAAACGAATTGTATTAAGTCGAATAAACTTTGCTCGAATAAGGTTTAATCGAATGAGGTTTCATCGAACACGATTTAATCGAATAAGATTTAATTGGATAAAGTTTAGGCGAATAAGATTCATTCGAATAAAATTTAATTAAATAAGTTGTAATCGAATAAGGTTTAGACGTCGTATAAATACCTCTAGGGATTTTCAACTTGTCCATAAATTGATTATTTTGCCATAAATTGGATCGAGCACTTCACTTATTGTGTTTTTTAAAAGGTTGCACATAAACCAAATAAAAAATGAATTCTCTGCATTATGCTGAAAGCTAACATTAGACAAAAGGGTGAGCGTAGCGAAAAGCTGCAATGGTACGGACGTCTGCATATGACCAGATTTATTTCGGAAAGAATATATTAAAAGGCTTCTTTAGACAGACGAAAATCTATATTAAAATAGCTCAGTTTAAATCATTTACTTCATATGGCTTAACTTACTTAGCATCGGCAACTGAAAATATTCGACTCATTCTGCGTTTAATATTAATCATACGCCTAAAGTGCTTAATGCAATATCTGCAACTTGTTTACATTAAGGTTTAAACTGTAAGATTTTCGAAAGAGCTTTTTTTTCTTCTTGCGTTTCTTCTTCTTGTTATGTTTCCTTAAGTGTCATTTAATTTTTTTAATTTTTTGGTAATGACTGAAGAATAAGAAGTTTATGCTTCGAAAATATGCTCGTATAGTTTTTGGTGACAACTGTACTAAAAATATTTTTAAAAAAGCAAAAAAATTAATTTTTTAATTCTTTTAATATAAAAGCAACTCCTGTTCACATTTCTCTTTACAGTCATATTTATTTCTCTCACTGTTTCTCAATATTTTTTCCAAACGCTTGTCAAGTGTAGCAAAAAAAATAACTGTTTATATTATTAAAATCACTTTAACAAAATGTGTCAATTTTATGCTTTTTTTATTAACATAAAATTGACGTAAATAACTATAATCCTCTACAAAAATGTCTACTAATAAAAAAAAATAGAAAAAACACATTTTTCTTACTGTGTTGCTCAATATGAGATTTTTTTAAGGGGAAGAGAAAACAGAGAGCGGAGTATTTGGAGAAAATTAAAAAGAATGTCAATATAAATACTTAAGCTTTAATTTGCAAAAAAAAAACAAAAACTACAGTTACATAAGCAGAGCAAAAAAAAACAATTTGTTGTCGTATTGAATGGCATTTGAATGGAAAAAAAATAACCTCCTCTTCCTGTGTGTATGTGTGCTCTCTTTCCTCACTTCATTTCATTTAATTTGTGTGCGTAAACAAAATAAAACATAATAAAAGCGTAAAACATACACATGACTCCTACAATTTTTTAACAATTTGAGAGAAAAAATAAATTGAATGTTATAAAAAAAAACAAAATCCGAGGGTAAGTTCAACTTCAACAATTTAAATTTAAAACCATTTGTCTCTTTAATCACGGCAATTAAAAAAATGTGTCTCGCGAAAAATAATTTACTTAAACTAAACTAATTTACAGTTAGAGAATCAAAACTAATTTACAGTTAGAAAACCACTATATAAATTATTTTCAGCCTAAAGCGGATGTAAAAATGTTGTTCAAAATAAAACATAAAAATCAGTTTAAATTTATTTATAAACTATCCCTCGTTAAAAAAAGATTAATCTAAATAAAAATAGCACTTTGTTAGTGACGCACAGCCGTAAAAATAATAGAAAAAAAAAACAAATGGCAACATTATAATATTAATCATAATGATGTTAAGATAAATGATGCTGCTAATAATGATGGTAATTCAATAACATCATTTTATTATTAGAAAATAAGGCAACAGTTCGGTTGACACCTTGTCGTATGTAAACAAATGCTTTGACAGCAAAAATTATATAAAATATTACTGACAGCTAAGGATTTCAAAAAAGGCAGAGAAGAAATTGAAAATAATTTTTGAAACAAAATAAATTTGTTTCATTTGAAAATAAATAATAAAATTAAAGTTTTGTGTGCTTTAAAGCTCTTTTAAATATCGTAGATAATTTATTATAAATAAATTAAATTAGGTATAATGTATAATGCTAAATATGTTACTGTTGTTAATTTTCTCTGTCCCTTCGGCTATTGTTCGTTTGGTGTAAACGGTGAGCGCTTGCGATGTAAAGACATATTTGTAAGCCGTGATCCAATTCGTTCTGGTGAGTCAGTGTCGCGTTTAGGTAGTCCTGTTATTAAGGTCGTAACCTCCCCCGGGGGCACATTTATCGGTCTTTATGGATTACTTAACCATCTACACCTGTGCTCCTGGTGGTATAAGGGAGCCCAGTCCCCTGAAGGCAAGCAGGGTGTCAACTGAAAGCTTCACGTTATTTTCACGGGAATCAGTAAGCCCTAAAGTTCATCTAATTGTCTCTTTAGACTGATTATTGAGGTTGGCCCTTCGGAAGTATCGTGATGGTTGTGGTTTTGCGGCTCCCGCATGAATTAATTTTGTGGGCCAGGATCATCTCGCCTTTAATAACACCAACGGGTGAATGATCCGGATCCAGTTATGCTAGTTATGTGTTCTGGACCAGGAGTTGGATAGTCTCCAGCTCTTCAGCAAGGAGTAGTGATTTGCAACCCTGCTTTTGAACCGATGAAATTGCAACTAGGAAAGACCTGTTGCTAGAATTAGTCCTCGGCTTCCTAGGTGGTTTGAATACCATCTGATTAAGGCTTACGGCCAGGTGCAGATGTCAATCTTATCACGAAATTAAGGTCGTATCCCCCCATTAACATGTCTTAATTGAATCTCACCATGTGTCACTGGGGATAAAAGGGAGTCCAGTCCCCTAAAGGCTAACAGGAGCCAACTGGACAATTTCCATTTTATTTCCACGGAAATCAGTAAGCCCTAGAGTTCACCTCTTGCTATTCTCTGTCTGATTATTGGGGTTGGCCCCTTGGGGAGTATCATGGTGTTTGTGGTTTTGCAGGATCTCCTAAAATGATTGAGGGGCCAGGATCATTCACTTTGGACCAATAACACAGGGTGAATGATCCAGGTCCAGTGAGCATGCTATTTCATGTATTCTGGGCGAGGAGTTGAAAAGTCTCCAACTCTTTAGCAAGAAGGGCAGGTGGCGGCTCTTCTCCGAGCACCCGAAATCGCAACCAGGACTGACGAGAGAATAGAGATATACGACGGCTTCCTAATGCGGTAGGTGACGCTACATATTACCCAAGTTGCTCCCCCTGGGGGCACATTGATATGTTTTTACGGAATCTCACCTCCATTACATGTGTCTTCGGGGGTAAAAGGGAGCCCACTCCCCTTCAAGGCTAGCAGGAGCCAACTAGACAGTTCCACTATATTTCCACGAGAATCGGTAAAGCTCCAGAGTTCAACTATTTCTCTTATTAGGCTTTTAGCTGTTCTCTGACTGATTATTGAGATTAGCCCTTCGGGAGTATCGTGGTGGTTGTGGTTTCGTGACCCTCCTTTGAGTTGTGGGGGTCGAATCATTCACAATGAACACTATGATGAATGGTCCAAGTTCAGTGAGCATGATTGCTGTTGTGTTCTTAAATTTTATTAGACTTCATGCGTTATGGACCAGGAGTTGGATAGTCTCCAACTCTTCAGCAAGGAGTGAAGGTTGTGAAGTTTTAACTAGGAGTGACTGCAAGATATACGTATCTGAAGGCCTTCTAGGGCGAGGATGACGCTACATTTCATCCACAGTAGTATGGAACCACCATTTGGTTATGGCTCACACAGCTAGGTACAGATTGTAATTCTTATCTTGTTGTTAAGAACGTATCTACTCATGCAGGTAGAATGCCATCTTTTATTATTATCTAGATACCTGTGTCCATCTGAGGCTGTTTTTCATTTGTTCGTGTGTATGAGTACTTTTAGTGGTGTAATAATTGTGTCTGAGGTCGTGGTGTCCTCTTCCCTCATTATGTCACTGTTAAAAGTTATTGTTGTGTAGATTTACATGTTTTCAAGAATGTCTAACCGTCGTTCCTTTTTTGCTAGGAGGCAGTAAAGTCATATATTCATCTATTTCCCTTGGTAAGTGCCCCTGATTTTTAAGGTGTAATGCAAAGTTGGAGTCTTTTCTTTTCCGTTTGTATGAGCGTATGTGTCCTGTAAATCTTGTTTTTAAAGCTCGTCCAGTTTTCCCTAAATAAGTTTGTTTGCAGGTACAAGTAAGTCTGTATACTTCGTTGGAACTAAATTTGTTTCTATCGTTGTCCTGAGATTATGTCTCAGAATGTTGCTGGTTTTTAATGCTGTGAGTATACCTTCTTTGGGAAAAAGCTTAGTTAATCTGTATATTCTGGTCCTGTGTAAGTAAAAGTATGCCGTTCTTATGTATCGGTTGTCTCTCTGTCTTCTTTATTCCTGTTTCTAGTGTTGTATTGTCTAAAAAGTTTATTGATAGTTGACGGTTTGTAGCCATTATTTTTAGCTACACTGTAAATTGTGTCGAGTTATTTGTTGTACTTATCTGGAGTAAGTGGGATTACCTTAAGTCTGTATATTATATGTCTAAAATCTGCTAGGGTAGGGTGGTTCGAAGTGATGTAGATGGTAGTGTCCATCGTAGTTGGTTTTGTATAGATGTCAAATATTAAAGAGTCGGTTCCTCTCGTTATTGTGATGACGAGATTGATGTCTTGTTTTTTTCCATTGTGTATGTGATGTTATTATGGATTATGTTTAAGTCTAGCATGCATGTGATGTCATCTACGTATCGAATTATTTTGTGTTTTTCCATTAGTCACGTGTAGTGACTCGAGATGTTGCATGAAAATGTCTATAAAGAATGCGAGAGTTGGGTTTCCCATACCGACTCCATCGGGTAATTTGTAAAAGTGATTATTAAATCTAAAGTAGTTCTGTATTATTATCGCCTTTGCAATATCTATAATTTCGGTGATATATTTTCCTATAAATTGTCTAGTGTGTCACGTAGGATATTACGTAGGATATCACGTAGGATATGTGTTAGTGTTGAAGTATATAGATCCTTCATGTCAAAGGAAACAAGTTGTGCATTTTCGGTAATCTTGATGTCTTTAAGCCATTCTATTTAATTTCATTATTGCTTAATTATAATAAAGCGTTTTTTCCCGCCAATATGGCCATCTTATAGTCGATGCTGTTAATCATCATTTGGCGACTAAATTCGAATTTACTCGTTCATAATATAAACTACTATACGCCAACGTTACTTGATAAATCGAACATATGCCTATGAGTCCATGAGTGTAAGCAAAATATAGGGTTGCCAGACTCAAATTATCTAAATGCTGGGTGGGCAAATTTGAGGTTAGGAAGAAAATTCTCTGTCAAATGATTAAATTTCAGGAATTTAGCTGTTATACTTTGGCATTTATTTAGGTAAATTTGCGAAATTTTAAGCATGGAACAGTTTACTCTTGAGCAAAGAATTTTAGTTGGGAAAATTTACTATAAAAATTGCACTGTATCACTTTGAGAAATTATGCACCGCTGTGCATAATTTAATCGTTAAATTTGAGGCTCACAGAGTTGTTGCTGACAATAGACTAAAATTATACGAGCATTGCAATCATAGTGATGCCAACATAGCCGCAAAGTATGGAGGGTAAGCTTTTCCTCTTAATCAGGGTCATTCTGAGATTGCTGTGCATAATTAAATCGTTAAATTCGAGGCTCACGGTGTTGTTGATGACAATAGACCAAATTAATAGGTTCGTTGTGACCATAGTGACGCCAACTTAGCCACTGTACTGCAAAGTATTGAGAGTAAGCCTGGATGGAACATCAACTCGTGGACGTTTGCAACAACTGAGCCTCTTTAGAGGCATTTAGGGCAAAATTTTGCATAAAGGTCTTTACGCTTATAAAATTCAACGGTGTATAACACCTTATAATACTGTAAAGCACTTTGTATTACTTTATAACACATTATAAAACTTCAGAGCTCTTAATAACACTTTAAAAAAATTTTTATAACAGTTTTTATTATATGGAAATAACCCTGTATAGCACTTTGTAATACTTTATAACACCTAATAACACTGTATAACAGTTTATAACACTTTAAAAAAGGTTTATAACAGTTTTTGTTATATAAAATTTTTGAAAAAAAATTTATGGAAATCATTATAATTCATTTCAACTTCATACAACAATGACTTATTATGATTTTAAAGTAAAAAGTCCTAAAATATAAATTTTCATAGCAGCACAAGTGTATTTACGTTCAGACATCACTTAAATAATTTTCTGCCGTTTTGAGCACTAATTTAAATTATAATAAAGAACTTTATTTTTTGTTCATTACGCTGCCATTTATTTAATGGCCTTTAAAAGTTATTATCTCTCTGTTGCAACCCTTTTAAATATTCCAAGATTTTTTTTGTTCATTTTAATAAATAATATAAATTAATTTGATTTAATAATAAATTATTTCTTTTGTAAAATAAAATGTTTAAAACCCCATTGCGGTGAAAATATTTTTTCGCAATTTTTCAGCACATATTTTTGCTTAATTAATGGCATTTCTGTCTTATTTTTTTAATAACATATCTATGGTATTGTATTGTAACTTCATTTCTTTGTGGCTTTTAAAACAAGCATAATCATTGACTTTTTGATACAAATAAAATAAAACAAAAACAAAAAAAAAGAAAAATCTTTAATTTTCTGGGGTTCGAGTATCACGAGAGTTTTGTGAAAATATGGCTTTTATTGACAATGACAGCAGCTGTTTGTTAGCTGGTTTTGAATTCATAATCTTAAGAACAAATAAAAGGAAAATGAATGAGAAAAACTTATAAATGAGACAACAAAAAATAGCTCTCATCTATTCTTTTTTATTAGTGTTATTTTCTTTTTTTTTAATAAATAGAATAAAAAGCATCGAATGAATGTAAAATAAAGCTCGTGGCAGTATTTAGAAAAAAAGGGGTTATGGTTTATAATACAGCAAATAATTGGCGATAGCTTCTTTTGAATTTAGGTTATAAATTAAGCAAACAATTTTGTATGCACAAAGAAAAAATATCGCAAATTTGAAACATAGAATTTAATTTATTTCTTTAAATATGCAGGCAATAGTGTAACAGTAATAACACACAACTATAAGTTTTTTAAACAGTGAAACTAATCTGTGAATTTTCCTTTCAGAAATAAAAAAGACTTTAGATTTAGATAACAAATTACAAATACAATCGAAGAAATTAACTAGACAACAGCACCATCTTCACTCATCATTTTTGTTTAAAGTGATAACTTTTGCATAAAAAAACGTCATAATTTTCCGATTGCAAAAATGATTAGTATTTTTTTCCATAGAACTCTTCATCAGTCACAATTTTTCCGCAGAAAAATTTCATGTGTCACTGTTTTTCCAACAAAAATTTCATCAGTCATTATTTTTTTATAAAAAAACATCGTTAGTCACAATTTTTGTATAGGAAAACATTATTAGTCAAAATTTTTCTATAGAAAAACGTCACTAGTCATAATTTTTCGATATAAAAACAACACCAGTCACTATTTTTCTAAAGAAAAACCACACCAGTCACAATTTTTCTATAGAAAAACAACACTAGTCACAATTTTTCTATAGGAAAACATCATCTCTTACAAATTTTCTATAGGAAAACACCATCTGTCACAGTTTTTCTATAGAAAAATTTCATTAGTCATAATTTTTCTATACAAAAGTTTCATTAGTCATAATTTATCTATACAATTTTTTACACAATTTTTCTATAGAAAAGTTTCATTAGTCACAGTTTTTCTATAAAAAACATCATCAGTTAAAATTTTTCTATAGAAAAACGTCATTAGTCACAATTTTTCTATAGAAAAACAACACCAGTTAAAATTTTTCTATAGAAATCCAATACTAGTCACAATTTTTCTATAGGAAAACATAATCTGTTAAAATTTTTATATATAAAAATTTCATAAGTCATAATTTTTCTATACAAAAATTTCATTAGTTACAATTTTTCTATACAAAAATTTCATTAGTTACCATTTTTCTATACAAAAATTTCATTTTCACAATTTTTCTATACAAAAATTTAATTAGTCATAATTTTTCTATACAAAAATTTCATTAATCACAATTTTTCTATACAAAAATTTCATTAGTCACAATTTTTCCATAGAAAACATCATCAGACTTAATTTTTTCTGTAGCAAAACATCATCAGTTAAAATTTTTCTATAGAAAAACAACGCCAGTTACAATTTTTCTATAGAAAAACAACATCAGTCACAATTTTTATATCGGAAAACATCATCTGTCACAGTTTTTCTAGAGAAAAACTTCATCAGTCATAATTTTTCTATGCAAAAATTTTATTTGTCACAGTTTTTCTATACAAAAATATCATTAGTCACAAGTTTCCAATAGAAAACTTTTTCTGTAGAAAAACACCATCAGTTAAAATAATTCTATAGAAAAACATCAACAGTGTTAATTTTTCTATAGGAACACATCATCAGTCTTACTTTTTCTATAGAAAAGCATTAACAGTCTTAATTTTTCTAGATAAAAACATTAACAGTCCTAATTTTTCTATAGAGAAACATCAGTCTTAATTTTTCTACAGAAAATTTTTCTACAGTCATAATTTTTCTATAAAATTTCAAAATCACTCACATCATCAGCCTCAATTTTCCTATAAAAAATCATCATCAACCTCAATTTTTCTATAAAAAATCATCTTCAGTCTTAATTTTTCTATAGAAATACATCATCAGTCATAATTTTTCTATAGAAAAACATCATCAGTCATAATTTTTCTATAGAAAAACATCATCATTCAAATGTTTCTATAGAAAATCATCATCAGTCATACTTTTTCTAAAGAAAAACATTATCAGTCATAATTTTTCTATAGAAAACATCATCAGCCTCAATTTTCCTATAAAAAATCATCATCAGCCTTAGTTTTCCTATAAAAAACATATTCAATCTTAATTTTTCTATAGAAAAATATCTTCAGTGTTAATTTTTCTATAGAAATACATAATCAGACACAACTTTTCTATAGAAAATTCGTTAATCAAATTTTTTCTATAAAAAAAATCCATCAGTCATGATTGTCTATAAGAAATTTCTTCAGTCATAGCTTGTCTATTTAAAATTTCTATAGAAAATTATCATCAGTCACAATTTTTCTATAGAAAAAAAATTTCATCAGTCATATTTTTTTTTCCTCAGTCATAACTTGTCTATTAAAAATTAGGTCTCAGTGGTAATTTATCTTAAAAAAATATCAATCATAATCGTATATAAAAAAATTTATCAGTCATAATTCAGCTACAAGAATGTTTAATAAATCATAATTTTTCTATAAACAAAAAATCCAGGTGAAATAATTCTTTATAAGAAATTTCTTCAGTCATAGCTTGTCTATTTAAAATTTCTATAGAAAATCATAACTTTTGTATAAAAAATCATCATCCTTTACAATTTAGCTATAGAAAAATATTTCATTAATCATTCTTTTCTATAAAAAAAATGCCATCAGTCATATTTTTTTATAAGATATTTCTTCAATCATAACTTGTCTATTAAAAAATAGTCATTAGTGATAATTTTTCTTCAAAAACAAGTTCGCCAGATATAATTTTTCTTTAAAAAAATTATCATCAATCATAATCGTATATGAAAAAATTTAGTCAGTCATAATTTAGCTACAAAAAAGTTTAATAAATCATAATTTTTTTATAAAAACAAATCCAGTAGTCATAATATATTATGCAAAATTTCATCAGTTAAAATTTTCCATAAAAAAATTTTATCAATCTCTAACAAATTTCCATCAATCATAACTTTGCTATTTATAAAAAAAATTTAATAGGCTTAACCATGAGTTGCAGTATATTGGAGGTGACTATCATTAGTAACCTCTGTCAAGAGTAAATGCTGTAATAAGAAGGAAAGTTAACAAATATCGGTCGACATCCCAAAAACCACCGCTCTAGAAGAAATGCTTATAAAGTTCAGAATTCTTAAGCGTTCTTCTTGCTCATAACTACTGAGGAACTGAGACTGCATTTGAAAAAAAATGTTAAGCTGCTTTTTTAAATGCCGTAGTGGTCTGCCCTGACACATCATTACATTCGACAATTGAAAATTTCCAAAGTCTTTCCTTTGCAAATAAATTCCTTCTCTTGATTATGTTTCCCTCCACCTTGTGCAAAAGAGAATTTTTTTTATAAATTTTTCTTTTTGCATTTCTGACAATTGTTATTTGTTGAAATTGATTAAAAACTAAGTTCCTACAATGGCCATAATGGAAAATTTGTTAGTTGCAAAAAAAAACAAAAAAGTTAAGAGAAGAAGAAGAAAAATAAACACACACGCCTACAATTCAAGAAAATTTTCATTTTCTATTTGGAAAATGTAAATAACTACAGTTTGATGATGATTGTTAAAACGATTGCCTGCAATCAATACAGCGTTATACAAGAAGCGGAAGAAGTAGAAGAAGAAGAAGAAGAGCAGCAAAAGGGACATGCTATCTTCATTATTGTTATCATGACTTTTATATTGTCATTGTCTCTGTTGTTGTTGCCGTTACTTAAGTATGTTAAACTCATGCATGTTTTTGTTATCACGAATATATTGGCTGTTGAAAGTTGTAAAGAATATAAAAATGGGCCGAATGTAAATTTTGGGTTCATTTTTTCTATCTCATCTTAAGAATTGCTGATCCTGGCAAAATAATACAAAATCTTATTTGTAAATGTTTCCTCCTGCTAAAAGTTTTTGTAAGGATTTTTGTTTCCTTTTTTTTTCTTTAACTTTCAATTGAAGCATAAAAATGTCCTTTTTTTATTAACAGAAGAAAAATAAAAAAGGAGATTTTTTCATGCAACAAATTTTATAGGTTGTTATGGTCAGCAGGCTGTTAATACCAAATGTGTTGAATTTAAGGATAATTTACATATATTCATACAGCTGCGGTCAATATTATAGCACCAGTTGCAATATTCAGATTCGAAAGATGTCAACATTTCACCTCTTTAACTATATTATTTTTTTAAGTGTAAAAAAAAAACAGTTACATTTTTTGTGCTATCTCAGAGAGTGTGTGCATTTGTTGTCAAATTTGTAACTGTTAATCACTTATAAAACATCTTTTGTCAACATTTCGTGGCATTTCGTGCAGTCAATTAAATAGCTTCAGCAGGCTTTTTTAAAAATTTTTTTAAATTGCAAAATTTTGTGAAAAAAAAATAAAACCGGAAGGTGATAAAAATTTTTTAATATATTCTCTTTAAACTTGGGTCTCGGAAAGTATTGTTCCCCTAAAAACCGTGCAGGAATAAAAAAATTTGCGTCTGGTAGTAAATCGTATTCCCAAATAAGGGAATTGCTGGGCTGTTCCTAAGATATGAGCAAAAAGTTGATGAATCCCGTGGTAGGAAGCGAGATTTGTCACCTTTAACAGTGAAGTGGTTACTGAAGGCCATGAAGCCTTAATCAGATGGTGGACCAAACCACTGCATAATTTGGAACGTCATGCTCGTCCTAGGAAGCCGATGCTATAATTCTATGCAACAGAACTTTCTAGTTGCAACTTCGATGATTCCAGAACAGGGCTGCAAATCATCACTCCTTGCTTAAGAGTTGGAGACTTTCCAACTCCTGTCCAGAACACATGTCTAACATGCTCACTGGACTGGATCATTCACCTAGCGTGTCATTA
Source organism: Trichopoda pennipes (assembly GCA_030448955.1). NCBI lineage: Eukaryota > Metazoa > Arthropoda > Insecta > Diptera > Tachinidae > Trichopoda > Trichopoda pennipes. The sequence goes on along the minus strand of JASKUP010000056.1, from coordinate 404,474 downwards.
ACGACGAAATGATCCTGGCCACCATATTAAACAAAAGACCTGATATGGGGCTGCGAAACCACAACCACCACGATACTCCCATATAGGGGCCAACCTCAATAATCCGTCAGAGAACAGTTAAATGTCTAAAGAGACAAATAACGAAACTCTGCGAGCTTACTGCAGTTTCCAGTTGTACCCCTGCTGACTTCAGGGGACTGAGCTCCCTTTTTCCCCCAGTTGCACAGGTTTAGATAGTCGAAGTTCTATAAAGACCATATATATGTGCCCCCGGGGGTAAGTGAAGTGGTAAGTACGGAGGACTAAACCAAACCCCTTTATGACAGCTATGGAGCTAAAAAAAACATTGAATGTGCCGTCAAACGTGGAAACTATTTGCCGCAGTCTTCGAGACAACAGCCTCAATGCCTGTAGTCTTCGAAAAGTGTTGCTCCTGTCCTCCAAACATGTTGCTAAACGGATATATTTTGCTAAAGCACTTCTATGGCCAAAGGAAAAGTTAAGAAATGTGCTATGGACTGATGAATCCAAAATTGTTCTTTCTGGTAGAAAGGATTCCAGATGTTTTGTCCGTAGGCCCCCCAACAGCGTACACAAGCTACAATTTACAGCAAAAACTATCAAACATGGAGGTCATAGAAATATGGGGTTGCTTCTCGTATCAAGGTATGGGGGGGGGTCCTATATATTGGATTAAAACCGTTATGGATTCATGGGTCTATGTAAAAATCCTTGCTGAAATTATGCTGCCGTATGCTTCCTACGAAATGCCGCTAGTGGGGGTCTTCCAGCAAGACAATGACCCCCAAACACACCAAAAAAAGGGGAAAAAATGGTTCAACGATAACTCTATCAATATAATGGAGTGGCCTGCACAGTCCCCAGATTTGAACCCTATCGAAAATCTATGGACGGATATAAAGAAGGGTGTATCTACAATAAAACCAACGAGCATTGCAGGGCTCTGGGAGGCTGTGCAGAAAATTTAAAGTTTCATCAAAGTTGAAAGATTCCAGCATCTTCAGGCGTTGTGCCGTGGTTATTGCAAATAAAGGGTTCGCGACATAGTATTGAAAGCATACAATTAATTTATCTACAGGGTGGCTGATGAAAGCTGCTACCAAAAAAAAACGTAATAACTTATTTTCCGTGTAACCAACCCGTTCCATTTTTATTTTATTTTATAGATTGATCTTTAAGTTGAACTAAAATAGAGAATTGGGACAATGAAACAAGAATTTTGATAGTGCAATGCTTTCACGCTTTAGAGTCCGTAGTATCCGTCCAAAGAGAATATAAGCGCACGTTTGGTGGCACTCCTCCTAGCAGATGGACTAAAATGAGGCTCGTAAAGAATTTTGCCGAGCGTAGCTTTATCCCAAGAAGGCCTTATCATCGAGATCCCTGAGTTCGAACGCAGGAAACTATTGCTGCTGTAGCTGCTGGCATACAATCCAATCCTCGAATTTCGACAAGGAGCTTATCTGCTCAAATGGGTGTCAATGGGTGTCTTAGAGCAGTGACAGTCACTGCTCCAAAATTTAAACTTATTTCCATACAAGATTCAATTAACAAACAAACTGAACCCAAGAGTCTTCCCGGTTCGCTTGGAATTTTGTGAGAAGATCATTCAAAGGGCGTCAGAGAATGAAAACGTCTTGAACTGCATTTTTATGCCTGACGAGGCACATTTTGATTTAAACGGCAATTTTAACAAACCAAACTGTCGAATATGGAGTAATTCTAGCCCACAGATACTCCATCAGATGCAATTACATCCACTTCGCATCACAGTGTGCTGTGCAGTTGCTTTAAGATTCATTGTGGGGCCTTACTTTTTCGAAGAAAACGGTCTTACTGCTACGGTCAATGGAGATCGTTACTTAAAGATGTTGAAGGAATTTTTCTTTCCAGAGTTACGCCGAAAGAGAATTCCTTTCCACTCTGTTTGCGTTTCAACAAGATGAAGCAAATTGTCACATAGCCACGCTTGTTATGACAGAATTGCGGCTAAAATTGCCTAATAAACTGATTTCAAGAAACTCCACATTCTGTTGGCCTCCCAGGTCTCCTAAACTCACTGTACCTAATCTTCTGCACATGGCCGCAAGCCCTAATCAGATGGTGATCAAACCACTGCGAATGAAAAGCAACGTCATTCATGCCCTAGGAAGCTGAGGACTAATTCTAGCAACAGGTGATTCCCAGTTGCAATTTTTAGCGGTTCCAAAGCAGGATTGCAAACCACTACTCCTTGCTGAAGAGCTGAAGACTATCCAACTCCTGGTCCAGAGCACATGACTAGCATGCTCGCTGGATCCAGATTATTCACTCGTTGGTGTTACTAAAGGCGAGATGATCCTGGCCTCCTAAATCAAATTCATGCAGGGGCCGCAAAACCACAACTACCACGATGCCCCCGAAGGGCCAACCTCAATAATCAGTCAGAAAAACAGTGCTCCTCGACGCTAGCGCGTCCGTTAGCAGCCCTTTCTAGCACATTGTACCAAGTCGGGCAATTTCCGAAGTGCTGGGAGGTTGCCAATGTAACGCCGATCCCCAAAAAGGGGGGATCGGCTACCAACCCTGAAAATTACAGCCCAATTGCAATTTGTTTTGCACTTTCTAAAGTGTTTGAAAGTATGCTCAATTTTCATCTTGTGAGGTACTTCGGGTCCAACAACTTACTTAGCGATCGACAGTATGGTTTCCGTAAAGGGCGTCCTACAGGCGACTTGCTGGCCTTTCTGTCTGAGCAATGGTGTAATTCCATTTATCACTTTGGAGAAAGTAAGGTAGTGGCTCTAGATATTTCTAAAGCATTCGATAGAGTGTGGCATAACGCACTTCTATCAAAACTTGCCGCTTTTGGTGTCGGTGATAATTTCTCTAAATTTATATCTAGTTTTCTCAGAAACCGCACTTTACGAGTTGTGATAGATGGGATTTCATCAGACGAGTTCATGATTAATTCAGGCTCCGTTCTTTCTCCTACTCTATTTCTGATGTTTCTAAATGACCTTCTTTGTTGAACTTTCAACCCTATATATTCTTTTGCCGATGACAGCGCTATTTGTCAATCGTATTCATTTCGTAAACAACGAGCAGGCCATTTGGAGGTTAGTTGCAAAAGGCAGAGCATGAATGATACCCATAATCACGACCTCGCGACGATCTTGGAATGGGGTCGTGTGAATAGAGTAGATTTCAATGCTCGTAAGACGCAATGTTGCAGGCTAGCGCATAGATTTGCGTTCGGTAGTGGTGCTGCATCTGTTACTATGGGTGATATAGATATTACGGAGTTGGTAGCTCTTGATGTTCTTAGCATGATGTTTGATAGACTAAACAGATTTTTCAGGTTTCTAAAGAAGCTTTCGAGTGCCTCGGTTTCCTAAAACGGTGTAAAAGATCCGTCCGAAAATGGAATACAACTCTCATGTATGGGCCGGCGCTCCAAAGTCTATTTTGGAGTTACTTGACCGCGTACAGAAGAGGAGCAAGAGGCTCATTGGGGACGATAGGGTATCCAACTCTATTGATTCCCTAAAGCATCGACTTAATGTGGGAGGTATTTTACTGTTTTATCGTTACTACAATGGAAAGTGCTCTAATGAGATTAGGGAACTTGTTCCCGATACTCACACGTTTTCACGTTTAACACGATTTTCGTTGATAGCGCATGCATTTGTGGTTGATTGGCCAGTAAATCGCACTAAACAGATGTAAATGGAGTCAGTATAAATTTGTGCGTGTTGCTATTATATTGACCGCAGCTGTAGATACATAGTGCTAGAATATAGTTGAGAAAAGAAAAATTAAAATTTATTTAGGATTCCAATGGCCAAAAGACTTTTTCATAAATATTTAAATGTAAAGGAAGTCTCAGCTAAGAAATTTCCATACATTTAACTTGCTGGTACCAAATTTATTTACTCCAAAAAAAAATTTAAAGTAATACGAGGTATGATCAAAAAATAACCGTTATTTTCAAATTTCGTGAGTTTCGTATATTCGATTTTCGTATTTTCTTTTTTCTCTTATGTTGGTATACATGTCAGCCATTTTGGATTGTCAGTTTGTTTTTGACAGATAAAAAGGTTAGTCGTGATTTGGTGTGCTCTTCGATCAAAGAAACTGTATTAGGTGCCCCTGTATTGTACTAGCTTATAGGACTTGGGAGTTGTGGGTTCGATTCCCAGCAAAGACCTTGGCTGTTTTTTCACTACAAAAATAAAAGATTACTGTCGAAGGGGCTGCGCAGTAATGAAGGCATGGTCACTAGTCACTGGTCACTGTGCTGTCTTATACGAGAGTTGATTTTCGTAACTATCCTTTTACTTTCACCACCTGTCTCCTCTCTTCTCTATCCCTTTCCTAAAGGAATGTAGCACGGTACTTGACTAAATAGGCATTGTTGCCTAAAGTTTTGTGTAAAAAAAGAAATTAAATGTGCAAGGACATTTGAAATGTTGACTGTGGCATTTAGGAAGTCTACTATGAGCAGAACGCAAGTTCAATTGTAGTATAATCGGTTTAAGGAAGCCTGAAAAGTTGTTAATGACAACGCTTGTCCTGGTCGCCCGAGTACGTCAACAACCTACGGAAAACATTGAAGCAGTGAAGAAAGTTATTAGAGAGTTTGCTGATGATGTTGGCATATCGTTTGGCTCCCACCAAGCAATTTTTACGAATGTTTTAGACATAAAACCTGCGGCAGCGAGGATTGTTCCAAAGATGCTGAATTTTGAGCAAAAACAATATCGCATGGACATCGTTCAAGAGCTTTTGAACGTTGTCAACGATGATCCAGATTTACTCAAAAATGTCATAACTGTGTAACAAAGCATGGCTGTATGGCTATGACATTGAAACCAAAGCCTAATCATTGCCAATCCAAACGTCTAAAAGAGACAAGACCGAAAAAAGCTCCTTAAGTTTGGTCAAATATGAACGTTTTGCTCACTGTGTTCTTCGATTGCAATGGCTGGGTGCATCATAAAATCTTGTCGCAAGGTTACTACCTTGAAGTTATGCGCCGTTTGCTCGAAGCAATTCGTCAGAAATGCACAAAATTGTGGTAAAACCAATTATGGATTTTGCACCATAATAACGCACCAGCTAATGCGTGATAAGATTTGCGTCTGTACCTAGCTGTGTAAGCCATAACTAGACGGTGGATGATACCACTGTGGATGAAATGTAGCGGTATCCTCACCCTAGAAGCTCTTCAGATACGTATATCCTCCAGTCACTCCTAGTTGCAACTTCAAAAGCCTGAAGCAGGCCGCAGCCTTCACTCCTTGCTGAAGAGTTGGAGACTATCCAACTGCTGGTCCATAACGCATTAAGCTTAATAAAATTTAAGAACACAACTGCAATCGTGCTCACAGAACCTGGACCATTCATTGTGGTCATTGTGAATGATCCGACCCAAGCGAGGGGCCGCAAAACCACCACTACCACGATACTCCCGAAACGCCAACCTCAATAGTCAGTCAGAGAACAGCTAAAGAGCTAAAAAGACAAATAGCTGAACTCTGGGGTTTTACTGATTCCCGTGGAATTATAGTGGAATTGTCCAGTTGGCTCCTGCTAGCCTTGGAGAGAACTGGGCTCCCTTTTACCCCCATTGACACATATAATGATAGTGAGATTCCTATCCCGGGGGAAGAGTGTTTAATTATTAAGAAGTCGTAAAAATGAAATATATCGGGTGTTTTGTATAGAGGTATAGAACTTTAACTGGCGGCCATTTTGTCAGCTCTTAAGTGATGTTTGTTTAGTGTGATTTGGCATTTTAATATGAATAGAGTGACGACTAAACAACGCTTCCAAATTGTACAAATTGGGCGCAATACAAAATTGCCATTGATCCCGTTGATGCCGTTTTCTTTTCACAAGCGAAGGGCCAACCTCAATAGTCAGTCAGAGAACAGCTAAAGAGTTAAAAAGACAAATAGCTGAAATCTGGGGTTGTACTGATTTCCGTGGAAATATAGTGGAATTGTCCAGTTCGTCTCCTGCTTTCTTTTAAGGGGACTGTACTCCCTTTTAAACCCGAAGACACATGCAATGACGGTGGGATTCCGTCAAAACATATCAAAGTGGTGGGGAGGATACACATCAGCTCACACGTCGATATTAGTAAGTGAGTTTTTGGCCAAAAACAAAACCGTAATATTGTCTCAACCACCGTATTCACCGGACTTGGCCCCCGCTGACGTTTTCCTCTTCCCAAAACTGAAGACACCGATGAAAGGAAAGCGTTTTGCTACGATTGAGAAGATAAAAGAAACATCGAAAGAGAGAGAAGTGTTTCGAGGATTGGAAAAAACGCTGGCAGAAATGTATTGTATCTGAGGGGGATTACTTTGAAGGGGACAAAATAGTTAGTGACGACTAAATAAATACTTTTTGAAACAATTAAAAATAACGGTTATTTTTTGAACATACCTCGAATTCTATTTTATTTATTTTTTTACAATCACCCAGAGTTGGTATTGTGTTAACATTCATATCTATTGATTAATTTTTATTTGCAAACTTTTAGTTTATTTTACACTGCTGCTCCAGTTCTCGTTTTTCCCCTGTTTGGCTTATTATCAGGTTACAAGTAGCTCTCCTTTTATTATTGTCAATACAATTCTCAGTACAAATTCATGTGCCCATATAAAAAAAAAAGTCTTAATAAAAACGGTATTAGTTTCTCTCCCTCTCACTCATTTCATTCTAAGAAGAACAGAATTACTTGAAGAAGTTTTTTCTTGTGTGTTTATGTGTGTGTGTGTGTGTGTGTGTGTGTAGTTGATTCAATTCTTACTGTATTGCATTTTACAGTAGTTGGGCTGTTGATAGTTGTTGGTAGTTTCTGTAGATGTTAAACACGAGTATTCATTCTCTTGTACAAATTTCTCTTTTGTATTCGTAATCATTTTTGTAGGTTTTTATCTTTATTGGTCATTATTGTCATTTACATAATGTCTTATTTATTATAGCTGTAACGGAATGTCTTTTTTTTAATACACATACATACAACACACATACGACTTGTCTTGAGTGCCTTCATACGTCTGTCTGTTCCTTTATCTATGTTTGTTAAAAGAAAAATATATAAAATTTAATGATATCGGTTTGTTAAGTCTGAAATTGTCAAGAGTTTAATTGCAAACATCATCATCATCATCAGCAACAAGAACGTACAACAAAATGGAAAAGATAATGAAAATATTTAAAGCAGTTTAATAGTTCAAAGGACCATTTTATAAAGACAATCACATTTCCTGACTTAAACGTACATCTTTTTAACACACATTTTTTTTTTAATTTAAAAAGAAATGTTACCGCATGTTATTTATATTTTTATCTGGATAAATCTTCTGAATTTCCCCAAAATAATTTAAGATCATATTTTGTAATTAAGGCATCAGCAGGCCAAAGATATTTTGGTTCCAAATTCAACTTCGCTTTCATTCAGCAAGAAATGTATGACTAAAGTTAATACACATACACACACACACATGCACACTTGGTGGAATTTTATATAGAACGGCGTTGTCGCTATAATGCTTTTTGGTACTTAATCGAATTAATTTTTTTTTTTTTAAAGATCAAATCTCTGTTTTTGGCTTCTATTCACCAATATTTGTTTAAGCCATAATGCCACTCCCTTTTGTAAACTTAAAATGTCTTAAACATTCCACTTAATTTGTATTGCATTTTGTGCAGATGATAATGGATTTTAGGTTTAGTTTAAAAAGTATCAGTGGCAACCTTGTTTGCTGCACTCATTACAAACATAATGGGCAAATTAGAGGTTAGAAAGTAAATTGTTTGTCAAATGATTAAATATCAAGAATTGAGCTGTCATGATTTGACATTTATTTAGCAAAAAAGTTGGGAAATTTTATATTCTGCAGCAAAGAATTTTAAAAGAGAAAATTTACTATTAAAATAATGAATATGTACGTAGGTATGTATATGAATACATACCTACGTACATAGGCTGACACCACTGTGCGTAATTTAATCGCCAAATTCAAGGCTTACGATATTTGTGGTAACAATAGGCCAAAACAATATTCTCGTAGTGGCCATAGTGATGCAAAAAAAGCCGCTTTACAGCACAGTGCCCCTGAAGGCTAGTAGGTAGTGTACTAGCTTGTAAATATGGGGGTTGTGGGTTCGATTCCCAACGAAGACCTTGGCGTTTTTCACTACAAAAATAAAAATTGACTGTCGGTGGGACTGCTCAGCGATTAAGGCATAGTCACTGGTCGCTGTCTTATATACGGCAGTTAATTTCCGACTATCCTTCTACTTTCACCACCTGTTTAATCTATTCCCTATCCCTTTCCTAAAGAATGTAGCACAGTACTTGACTAAATAGGCATCGTTGCCTGAAAAAAAACAGTGTTGAGAATGAGCCTGAAAAATTAACTTGTAGACTTTGGTGAATTCTCTGCGCTATCCAACCATGATAACCAATTTTTTGTATCCAAAATTAGCTAATGTTGATATCAAGATGACGACACAAGCCTTCTAGTCATCTAAACAGAAAACAGAGAAATTTCCCAGTAGCATATTTTCTCGATTTAGCCGCCTGCTTCTTGTGATTTAACATCGCTGGATTATTTTCTCTAAGGTCATTTGATAGACCGGGTTTACGTGAGCAACCCATAAATAACTAACGCAATGAAAGCTAAACTAATAAGCTAAGCTAGCAAGCTTAGCTAATAAGCTGAGTTTGGATGCAAAATTTGCTTCGAAATTTTGTGAAAAGAGCAAAAGTCTGGCTAAATGCTAACGGTGCACCTATGCCCGACAAAATATTCCATTATAAATAACCATATTTCTGCTTTTTCTTTGTATAAAAAAAAAACTGAAATTGTCGAAAAAAAGTGCACGTTTAAAGCCAACTTACTTCCTAACCTCAAATTTGTCCATCCTTTATACACAGAAGTTTTCTTAAGAATGCGATAGAAATTTTGTAGCGCGCAATGAGTAGTATTTGGATCCATAGTGACCCTTGTGAAAGGGTAACTATCCATCTCCAAACTCCACATTCCTAGCAGCAAATTCCCTGAAGTAACTTCTTTGAGCTTTCCTCCACCATCCGCAGTTAACTTCCTTTTTTTAGCAATACCAACAGAACGAAATTACTCCTAGCGCCTTACTTCTCTTCTTCCACTATTACGCTATTCGATACTGTACCCTACCATAGATACAAAGCATACTGCACAACATCTTTTGCTTCGATTTTTAATGCAGTCAACTGATATTGAATATCCCTTTTGTTTTTAAAGTTCTTTATCGTTATCCTTGCGATATGGTTTAGGTTATCCTGAAATAACTGTTCACCTCCTTCAAAAACTATAAAAATATGGACTTAGTGATCAGTAAGTTGCAGCCTTTACGATCATGTACATGAGGAAGTTTTCGTTTTCTTTGTTGATTTGGCTTTTCACAGCTATGATCTTCAAACCTGCTCTACTCCTTGCTTATCCAATGCTTTTACGCATTTTAAACTGATACCTTAACATTTTTCTCTTCCTTCTCTTGCTTTTTTTTGGGACGTTAGTCCTTTCCACTCATATATTTTCGAAAGATAATCTTCTGCCATTATGATTTAAATATGATTTCTGGCATATAACCGCCACGGCTGGCTCGGACATAATCTAATCTAGAGGTCCAATTTTCGATGACATTTTTCACAATATTTACGGCCGCATATCGGCAATAACGTGACGAATGCTCTCCTTCAAGTGGCCATTTGTTTCGGGCTTATCGGAATAGACTAGCGACTTCGCATATAACTGCAAAGAAAATAGTCCAGCGGTGTTAAATCGTAGGATCTGTTAGGCCAATTCATGGTTTCCAAACATGAAACTAAGTGGTTACCAAACGTTTTCTTCAATAAAACAACTGTGGCACGAACTGCGTAACATGTTGCAATCCTGAACATCATTGTTGTTCAATTGATTAATGAAAAGGTCAGTGATCGTGGCTGTGTGGCGGTCACCATTGACTATAATAATCTGACCAACATTGTTTTTAAAGAAGTACGGGCCAGCAATTCCCCCACCCCGTAAAGCATGACAAACACTCAGTTTTTCTAGATGTAACGATGTCTTAGCATACGCTTGGGGACTATCATCACTCCAAATCCGGTAGTCTTGTTTATTGACGTATCCAATCAAACACTAAATGGGTGCCCCTGTAGGCTAGTAGGTAGTGTACTAGTTTATCAGTCTGAGGGTTGTGGGTTCGATTCCTAACAAAGACCTTGGCTGTTTTTTCCACTACAGTGTTTAGTGATGAAAGCATGGTCGCTGGTCGCTGCGCTGTCTTATACGACAGCTAATTTCCGTAACTATCCTTCAACTTTTACCACCTACTTCATCTCTTCTCTATCCCTTTCCTAAAGAGTGTAGCACGGTACTTTTTTTAAATAGGCATTGTTGCCTATTTTCTTCTTCTCTTAAAAAAATGAGCTAAACAAAATTCGCTTGTGAAAAGAAAACGGAATCAACGGCAATCTTGTATTGGGCCCAATTTGTACAATTTGGAAGCGTTGCTTAGGCGTCATTCTATTCATATTGAAATGCCAATTCACACTAAACAAAAATCGCTTAAGAGCTGATAAAATGGCCGTCAGTTAAAAATGTATTGCCAAGTTAAAGTTCTATACCTCTATATAAAACACCCGATATACTCCATTTTTACGACTTCTTAATAATTAAACACTCTTCTCCCGGGATAGGAATCTCACCATCATTAAATGTGTCAATGGGGTTAAAAGGGAGCCCAGTCCCCTTCAAGGCTAGCAGGAGCCAACTGTACAATTCCACTATATTTCCACGGGAATCAGTAAAACCACAAAGTTCAGCTATTTGTCTTTTTAGCTCTTTAGCTGTTCTCGGACTGATTATTGAGGTTGGCCCTTCGGGAGTATCATGGTGGTTGTGGTTTTGTGGCCCCTCGCTTGATTTGTGTGTGTCGGATGATTCACAATGAACGCAATGAATGGTCCAGGTCAAGTGAGCATGATTGCCGTTGTGTTCTTAAATTTTATTAAGCTTCATGCGTTATGGACCAGGAGTTGGATAGTCTCCAACTCTTCAGCAAGGAGTGTGTGGCTGCGGCCTGTTTTGGGCTTTTGAAGTTGCAACTGAGAGTGACTTGAGGATATACGTAACTGAAGGCCTTTTAGGGCGAGGTAACGCTACATTTCATCCGCAGTAATATGATCCACCGCCTGGTTATAGCTTACACAACTAGATACAGATGTAAATCTTATCAAGCTTTAAAGACTCCTCTCGAAGCTCTGCATTTCGGAGTTAAGTCTGTGAGAATAAGGATTTTTTACCAAAAAGGGCAGACTTTTTAATTTCGAAAGATAGATGATGTGAAATTAAGAGAAGAGAATGATCTAGAAAACTTTTGAAGCATAAAAAAATTAATCGAAAAAAAACACAGAAACTTAAGAGGAAATTGAAAGCAAAATTTCTCTCTTTTTAAAATTTTAAAAATTTGTAATGGTTCGCAGGACCATATTTTTGTGTAACAGACAAATACAAAATTTATAACCAAACAGGCAAAATAATTAACCCAATTAAAAATTTTTTTCTATATTTTAGGTTATGGCAACATAGCGCCTCGCACAACTTTAGGACGTTTAGTAACTTTGGCCTATGCCTTTTTTGGTATACCTCTCACTTTGGTATATCTCTCTAGCACGGGTGGCATTTTAGCAAAGGTGGCACGAGAAGTTTTCTCCAAAGCCTTGTGCTGTTGCCTGTGCTCCAATTGTGGTTATTGTTGTTACGATGAAAAACGTATGGCGGAAAAGGAGAGACGTATGAAACGTAAACGACAACAAGAAGAGCTGCGCAAACAACAACAACAACAGGCGCTGCAAGAACCCTACTATGTCAGATCCGGCTCTATGCCGGACAACTTTCAAACACCCGACAAACAATCTTTGGGCAATAACAGCATACAAATGCCCGACCTGGATTCTTTGAGTGCCAGTGAATCTAGAGGCAGTATGCATGGCTTAGCCATATTGGCTCCCATTCTACTGTGTTTCTGCATGATGATCATTTATATATTATTTGGCGCTGTAGTGTTGTATAGACTCGAGGAATGGCCTCTGCTGGATGGTATATATTTTTGCTTTATGAGCTTATCCACTATAGGATTTGGTGATATGATGCCAAGTTTTCGACGTGATGCAAATACAACTATATGGTTCTGTTCCATTTATATAATGTCGGGTATGGCGTTAACGGCCATGTGTTTCAATGTCATCCATGAAGAGATTGTTAATCGTTTAAAAATTGTGGTGGAATTTAAGAAATCATCTGTTGTGGATACAACAAATGAGGACACCAATTATTATATGCCACCCTGACAATATGAAAAGAAACAAAATTTATATCAACGAAATCCCACCGAAGAAACTTTGGTAACGACGGGTAAGTAAAATTTGAAGCGAACTTCACTCTTCTTTATCTGGCGTTTTTCTTCTTGCAGGCACTCCCACTTCTTTAGTGTTTGGTTCGCATGCCGATTCCGATTTGGGTAACATGCACAATTTAAAGAATTATGTTAATCATGAATTAGTGCCTATCCTAACTATGGATCCAAACGCAACGGCTTCAACCTCTAGCAATCTCTTGAAATCAAATGTAAATTTGCCCTTAACAAATCTGGCTCAGTTGCCGTCTTGTACATCAGCCACTCTACCAGCCACAGCCTGCAATGTATTAAACTCTTTAGGCAGTCCACTGGTGGATAATTTAACACCCACTACACAATCCTCTCTGGACTCAATTAGCAATCATGCTTTAAAAGGAGTTTATACTTTGGCTGAGGAACCAGAGTTGGAGGCTCAAGAGACACAAATAGATCGCATGTAGATTAAACAGCAAATTGAGTAAATTTATTTTTTTTTTTTGTATTTAAGCTGAGAGAAAAGAGTTTGAGAGAAAAAGCTCTTCAAGCTGAAATAACGGTAAATAAGTTTTGTAAATAAATAAAAGAAAAATTCCCTTAATTAATTAAGTATAACAAGAGTTGCCAGTTTCTAGCAACTGAACTTAAATTATAATTAAACTTAAATTAAATTAAATTGAATAAAACTAAAATTATGTGACTGATACTTGCAACTTAAAACATATACACGTATATTTCTTAGCATTAATTAACATTTAAAACAAAAGTACTTTTCCAAATAAAAAAATTTTTCAAACATTTTTATTGCAAAAACAAACAAAAATTAGAAAAAAATTGTGTATTTTTGTTTTAGTTTTAATTTAAACAAAAAATAAAATAATTAAACTAGACTTTAATAAAACTGTAGTTTTAAAACATAAAACAATTAATTATTTCTAAAATAAAGCAAAATTGTTAAAAAAAACAAAAACAAAATTCAAATAACTAAAACAAAATTTCATAGAAAAAAAATTAAATAAAAATCAATAAATTAAACAATTGTGTAAATGTATGATAAATTAAATAAATGAATTATTAATAAAAAAAAAAAACATTTTCAAAAATCAATAAAAACAAATTAATACAAACAAATTTTAATTCAAGTGTTTTACTTTTATCGAATACAAAAAAAATATCTTTATACACCCAAAAGGTAAACAATTCTCTTTTTTATAACGAAAATTTTAGGACATATGTATAATTTTTATTAAATTTACTATTTATATTTAAACAAAAAATCTCGAAAAAAATTGCAAAGAAAAACAACTACAGCATAAAAAAATTAAGAAAATAAAATCCAGTTTTCAAAATGTTAAGAAAATACTAAAATATCAACCCAAAAGCAAAAATTTCCAAAGCTTCCAAAACCTATAAATTAAAAAATTTCAAAATATTAAACAAAACTTTCTATTAAATTTTAATCTTTTTACTCGGTCCTTTAAATTATAACGATTTCTTTTTCTTTTTTTCTTTCAATATTTCGCTTTCCTTTGGAAAGCTTCTTCAGGAAATTATTTTTTATATTTTCAAAAACAAAAATTATAACAATTTGAAAAGAGCGAAGCAGGTGCCGTGGAAACACCATATAAAAGCAATTCAAATTTACAAAAAAACAAAAACAAAATAATGAAGTACCGTATTTGAATGTATATAAAGAGCTACTACATGCAAAAACAAATGATGAGCACTCTACATACAAACTCAGAGAGTTTTTTTAATCTGTTTCAATAGCGATATTGCATTTGTTTTAATAGAGGGAATTTGTTCTCTGATTTTATTGTTAATTAAATATTTTTGGGAAATTTTCACATCTACTATAGGCTTAGGAGTATCATTTTTATTAAAATATTTGAATTTTTATTAAATTATTTAAATTTTAAATTAAAACAACGGAAATTTATTAAATAAAAAATAATTCATGAATTAAAAAATATCAACAATTGAAGATTTACATATATAAAAATCCCTAAAACGTTAAAAAATTTATAAAAGAAAATAAATTTTAAATTCACCAAAACGTTCAAAAAGCAAACATTTTCTAAGAGAACTCGAAAATCCCATAAAAATATAAATTTTCAAAAAATCGAGCCACGTCAAAATACAGGGATTCGAAATTATTCAAATAAAATAATTCTTTAAGAAATTCGTAATTAATGCCAAATCAAAAGCGTTGAAAGAGGAGAAAATTTTTTAAAAGATTTTAATAAATAACAATTCTAATTACAGAAACAATATTTTTTTAAATAAACTTCTGCTTACAACACTCGCGTAAGTGACCAAATGCATTTTAATAATTTTTTTAAGAAATTTACATTTTTTATAGCAACTTTTAGTTTGCTTAAATTTCCTATTAAAGTTTGCACTCCATAAATCTGTGAAAAAGCAAAGCACCTCAAACTATTTTAACTTTTTGTTTCATACAGCAGTACTTAAGGCCACCACCATTTGTAAATGGTTTGAAAAACAAATTAAATTTGGTTGAATACTGTGCCAAAGGCTCACACAACATATAAAATAAATAAATAAATTAAAGAAATAACAAAGTTGAAAAATTTAAATTTGTTTATACAATATCGAGTTTTAGTTTAATTAAATTTCCTACTCAATATAAACTTTGTCACATGGTGGAGGAAATGACCAGGTGAACTGTGACAAAGTTTATATTGGGACAACAAAGAATAAACTTAAAACAAGATTAGCTGGTCATAGATGTGACCAGAAATATAGGAATATTTCAACACAGAAGACATCCTTATCTTCACATTGTAAGAAATATAATCATTATCCAAAGTTTGATGAAACATCAGTATTAAATTTCCTACTAAAATATTTTTCTTACATTATGTACTGACAAGCAAAGCTTCCAAACTATTTTACTGTTTAACCCATACGGCAGTACTTAAGGTTACCACTTGTAAATGTAACAAAATAAGTTTGTTTGAATATTGTGGCAAAGACTCTCATATAACGTACTGACAAGCAAAGCGTCTTAAACTATTTCAACTGTTTGTCCCATATGGCAGCATTATTTAGAAAAAAAAAATAAGTTTGAATATTCTGCCAAAGGCCCTTAGATTATTAAAAATCAAATTGCAATATATTAAAAAAAAAACAAAGATGTCTAGAACAGTTAAATATATTTACAGCGAAAACTTAATAGAGCAGGCTGATAAGAATCCAGCGGTGAAAGGAAGGGTAAAATAAAAATAGTAAATTGTCAAAAAAGTTCTTTTCATTAAATGATGCCGGCTTGACTGGTTTTTGATTTAAATTTTTAAAAAAGGCCTCCTTAACCCACAATCTGTTGCGCTCTTATGGCTTACTTACACATATGGAAAGAATAAGGCCGCTGGTATGTAATTCAGCTGATTTGAAAAGATATCACAATCACGACTATATAAAACAAATCGAGCTGTATGAAAGTAAACTGAGTTTGCAAGAATATTGTTGTGAAGAAAATAATAATTCAGAAACGGACGAAGAGCAGGTAGATGTTGACTGTTCATTTTTGGCCGATTGCTATGGCCTTTCGTATGAATGTCCTCCCTGGCCGGGTATAAAACATTATGTTTGTACAATAGCTGGAGCCACCATGACAGCCTGTGATTGTTTGTGCAAGTCTAATGATAAGGTGGATGTTGTTATAAACTGGTGTGGTGGCTGGCATCATGCCCAACGAGACAAGGCAGCTGGTTTTTGTTATATCAATGACATTGTATTGGGCATCTTGGTATTAACAAAAAAATTTAGAAGAATTTTATACATCGATCTAGACAACCATCACGGAGATGGTGTAGAAAAGGCCTTTGCCTTCAGTAAAAGAGTATTCTGCTTATCTTTCCATCAACTAGAGTGTGGTTACTATCCGGGTACGGGTAAGGTAGCGGATGTCGGTTGTGGAAATGGTCTGGGCTATACAGCCAATTTCCCTTACAAAGCCGGTATTAATGGAAAAAATTATATAAAATATTTTAAAAGGTAAGCAACTACCTGCATAGTTAAATTAATCATAATTTCATAATTTTGATTTTTAGAATATGCGGTAAAATCGTCGATATTTACCAGCCTAATGTTGTGGTGGTACAATGTGGTGCTGATGTCATTGTAGGCGACCCCTTGGGAGGTTCTAATTTAACACCAGAAGATCTAACAGAATGTATAAAATATATATTAAGTCATCAGTTGCCCTGCTTAATACTAGGAGGTGGAGGCTATAACTTTCCTAACTCTAGTCGTTATTGGTGCTCTTTAACAGCAGCAATTTGTGATGTCTCTCTCAACGATGATATATCTGGGGATAATGAAAACTTTTTAGATTATGGACCAGATTATTGTCTATCGATTAAAAAGGAAATATTTTTAAGAGATTCAAATAGCGAAGAGTATTTAGAACAACAATGCCAATTAATAGAAAGTAAGTATGAAGAAGTTTTATTTCTTTATAATTCGATATAAAATAATAAATTTGTTTTTACATTACAGATAATTTAAAAATTTACAAAGTTCAAGCTGTTTAAAATTTAGAATTATAAGAAATGTATTTATTAAATTATAGTTAAATTTTTATTAAGCTTTTTTATAAAATTATAGAAGATATTTTTCATATTAAAAATCATTAGAAAGTTATCCTGTTGATATTTCTTATTGAATTTTCTCCTGTCTGACGTATCAGCTATTAAGCTTAGGTCGTAATCCAAATCGTATGCACCAAAACTTTGGGAAAGTGGATCTGTTCTCGGCTGTGGTACATCCAAAGGTTAAACAATCTTTAATGTCATAACTCTTATTTTATTTAAAAGTATATTTTAAAATACAATTAACTTGAATTTACTGTAAATTGAACTTAAATTTATTATTTAAGAAAATTACAAAGTTGCAAATTTATATAAACCTGCAAAGAAACAAAAACTTCCTTTGCTTTCATTAAGTTAGAACTACAAATAATTTGTTAAATTGAATCAAAATAAGTCCGCTTAGCGACCACCAGCACCTACTGTTGCCTTAAAGCGCTTGCTGGGCGAAGCTCCTGTAAGTTCAGGTTTAACACGTGTGGGTGACAGCAAACTGTTAGGTCCCATGCCTGGATTATTGGCAGAATTTTGTACTGGATCTTGCAGCCACCTCACCTGAGTGGCTGGTCCATAACCTTTTTCGTTGCGCGCAGCTATTCGAAAGATGATAGCCGGCTTATTGGAACAATCAACATGAGCCGCTGATAGTGAAGTATGGGAAACTGTGCACTGATTAGCAGCTCCCACATAAACTCTTACAAAGGCCAATTGAGCAGGTGTCCTTTGACCAGCCTTCGTTTCTTTTTCTTTGCCTGGTTTAACTGCCAAATAAACAGAGTATTCCACAATTTCGTTGGAGCTAACACAACTTGGTGGCGGTTCCCATGTAAGATGGGCACCTTCTGAGGATTTGGAAATTTTAATGGCAGAAGGCGCTCCCGGAAAACCAGGCAAACAAGTCTTAAAACTAGATATCTCACTCCAATCACTGGCTCCTACCGAATTAAGAGCTCTAATGCGAAATCGATATGCCGTTCCCGGTTCTAAGTTTATGCGTGCATGTTGGCCTAAATCGGGTATGTCTTCAGCATTCAAATTAAGTCCCGAAGAGGACCACGCTGTATTGTCTATGTAACTGGTGACGGTAGTTGAAAGTCCCTGAAATATACCCACTGTATGCCATTTAGCATCCTCTTCGTCTAAAGGGGGAATTATTGTTTGTGTAGTAGGAAGTGGATGATTGTTATTTATATTGCTATTACTAGCATTTTTATTTGTTTCGTCGGTTGTTTGGTTTACATGTGCTGAAGCTTCCATAGCTTGTGATTGGGATTGTTGTGCTGAATTTGCATTCACTTCAGCTCCAGCAGCAGAAACGGCCGCCAAGGTATCCAGATTCTCATGTGATGCGTCCAATTGCTCTGGTTGTGAGGACACATTGCCAGCTGCCATTGATGTTTCGCCTGCCTGTAAACGACCGACAGATTCAGCTAGAGCTACATTATCACCAGATTGACCATCATTGTTTGCATTATCGGTATCCATGTGTTGTTCGGATAGACCTTAATAAAAGTTTTTTTGTTCAAATTTTTTTGATATAAAAAAGATTTAATCACGAATGCACTCAACATCCTTTTTCAGTTTTACTGTATTCGAAACAGACTTACCACTCGCTTCACCGGAATTATCAGGATTATGCATATTTTCATCAGTATCCATGGCACTAGCTTCATTTAGCGACAAATTTCCAGTTTTGCTATTGTCTACCATTGCGTTAGCCGGTGCTTCAGAATCCATTCTGAAACAGCAGACTCTTAAATGAAAGTGACGCTAATAGGTTGCTGCACTATGGACAAGAATAAAGTTCTATTATTGTTGCAAATGTCAATGTTTAAACAATTCTTCAAACACGAAATAATTTTTTTAAGCAAAATTATTTTAAACAACAATTAAAAATTGATCAAATTCATTTGCAAATTACAATTGTTAATAAAAATGTTTACTTTACTTGTCAAAAAGCCTTCTTTCAATAGCAAAGTTGTCTAAAATTTAATACAACGAATGTGGATTACAGGATGACTCAGTAAACACTTATTATTGTACGGCAAATTTAAAGTTACAACACAAAAACAAAGTTCTAACTTGTACACTTTATTATTTATCCTGGATGTCACTAAAAATATAACATTTCGATTCCAGAGAATTATTATTTGATATTAAAATCATATGTGATTTTTTATATTAAAAAAAAAAACAATTTTTCGACCTTCCAAACATTTCTTGGTTTTATTTATTATAAAATATAATATTTGAGAATTAAGTAAAATGGCTTACACAATAATAAAGTTATTACTAAAAAATAGCTTGACGAATCAAAAATACATGACATATAAAATAAAATACGTGAAAAAAACCTACTTCTTTTTTCAATTAAATTACTAATATTTATTTTGATAGAAATGTTTAAATTATCCAATAACAGAAGTTAAAAGATATAACGGTAAATACTAGTGAAATACTTTTACAAGCATAATGGGTTGGGGTATCCTGGATATTTGCCAAAAAGTTGTATTTTCGTAAAAAAGACAAAAAAATGGGATTACTATTAATGCCCCACGGGGGCACATTTATATGTTTTGACGGAATCTCACCGTCATTACATGTGTCGCCGGGAGTAAAAGGGAGTCTAGTCCCTTAAAAGACTAGCTGGAGCCAACTGGACAATCCCACTTTATTTCCACGGGAATCAGTAAAGCCCCAGAGTTCAGCTTTTTGGGTTTTAGCCCTTTAGTTATTATCTGACTAATCATTGAGGTTGGCCCTTCGGGAATATCGTAGTGGTTGTGGTTTCAAGGCCCTCGCTTGAGATGTTTGGTGTGTTTGGTGCTTTTGTTTGATGATTCACAATGAACGCAATGAAGGGTCCAGGTCCAGTGAGCATGATTACGGTTGTGTTCTTAAATTTTATTAAGCTTCATGCATTTTGGACCAGGAGTTGAATAATCTCCAACTCTTCAACAAGGAGTGGGGGCGTTGGCCTGCTCCGAGCTCATGAAGTTGCAACTAGGAGTGACTGGAGGATAGACACATCCGAAGGCTAGGGCGAGGATAACGCTACATTTCATCCACAGTGCTATGATCCACCGTTAGGTAATGGCTTACACAGCTAGGTGCTGGCGTAAATCTTATCACGCATTACTATTAATGGTTCAGAATTTTATTAAAAACAAGCTGTTTAATAGGATTTTCTGTTTTCACGAATGTTTTCATATAAATGCCGACACGCATTTTCGATGTTAAAATTGATATTGATAAAAATAATTCGTACACAGCTCCAATATGCTAAAAATTGATTTTATTAAAAATAAGAAACAATTTGAATATACACGGTTTTCATAACCTTTTATTTACTAACTTTTATGCAACTCTGGTAAATTTTTGTTAATGCAACCCGTTTGTTTTTTTACTCTACAGTTTTAGTTGGAGTAAAGAAAGCAGAGATTAGTGGTGTAAAAACATTTGTTCTGGGGTTGATTTTATAACATTTTTAATTTAAAAGATTCAGTAAAATCTAGTGCAAAAATAGTTAACAATTTATTAATTTAATTAAGATAAAATAAAACAAATATTTGCTGTATCAAAATAAAAACACAAAGGTAAAAAAAATTTGCAGACTACAAAGAATTGCTAATCAATGTTTAAAAAAAGGTTCTCTCTGTGAATCACATCAGAATGTAAATTTTCTGTAAAAATGTGTAAAGAATATTATATATTTTCACAGGCCACATAAGAATTTAAAAAAAAAATATGTCTGCTGTCGTGTAAAATTGATTTTATTTATTCATTGCCTTCCGTATATTGTATCCCTTTTTGTGTTTTCTGTTTTTTTTTTTTTTAATTTAAGTTAATAGTTGCCAGACCTTTAAGAATTTTATAAACAACATGCTTTAAACGAGAAAGCTGGGATGTGCGTGTGTCATATTTGCTGCCAGTAATTTTTTGATTAAGAAATCTTTAAATTTTGGTTCTTGAAGCCTTTTATAGTTTATTCAGTTTAAAGGTTTTAAGTTCTATATCTTTAGGATATGCTTAAAAGCTTTTAAATAATATAATGGACCTGATACGTTTAAATATTTAATGCCCAATACTATTTTTCTATGAACAATTTCAAGACCCATAACAGAAAAAATGCGCTATCATTAATTTTTATACTGATTTATTTTTTAATTCTTTAACACTACCCACGCTTAAAAGCTTTTAAATAATATAAAGGACCTGATACGTTTAAATATTTAATGCACAATATTATTTTTCTATGAAAAATATTCAAGACCCATAACAGAAGAAATGCGCTATCATTAATTTTTATACTGACTTATTTTTTAATTCTTTAACACCACCCTGGACGTTTTTTTGTGGGTCGCAATAGAGTAACTAAATTAATATTGTACTATTTCGAGCAGTTAAAATAGTTTTGCTTTACTACAAAAGTATTATTCTGCGATTTTCGTTCCAAGGTCTGAGCGATTCAAAAACTGTTTACTCAACCTTGATTTTTATTCAACCTAATTCCAGAAATCTTATTAAAATACCCAATCAAACTGAAGCAAACAAACCTTTAAGGTCTGGCATCATTATAGTAAAACAAAATATTGTCAATTAATTTTTATTTTACTGTTTTGTTTATGCACTTGAATATCAGATCTCTTCTCTGGAAATTGGCGTTAAAAAGCATTTATCAACAACAATAAAAACGAAACAATATGTGGTTTCTTGTCATTGGTGCGTTATTAGTCGTATGTTAACTTTTCTACAGCCCTTTAAAAGTACACATACATATGTATGTGTGTAATGAATTTGATCTTAAATTGAGTAATAAAGTTATCAAGTTTTCTCTTAAATGTTTATTAATTATATAAATTTGTTTTTATATTTATAGAGGAACATGCAAACATATGTATGTGTGTATTTATTAACTTTTGACATGGTTTTATAGGTATTAAAAGAAATCCTTGCCAATTTGTTGTACAATATATTCAAATTATAGAATAAAATAAAATTTAATATATCTAATTATATTTACTATGTACATATGTGTGCAGTACACTAAGAAAATGAGCATCGATTTAGATTCTTACATTGAATTCAAGTCTCTGAAGAAAAATGTTAAATAAAAGCTGAATCAACATTTTTCAATAACTAAACAATTAAGCAAATTAGACATTTTTTTCGTTTAAAAAACAATGATATATTATTAATAGCATGTACATTTATCACAATGCTGTTTTCATAATAAATTATTATTTATAATCTTAAGGTTTTGAATTCACTGTCAGCAGAGGCATCTGTAAGCAAATAATAATTTATAAAAATATCTTTAGTACCTACATACATGTACATGCTTGGTAATGCCGATATTTGTGGTGATTTATTTTAGTTTTCATGTTAAGTGCCCTCATTTAATATATCTTTTTGTATACCTAATTTGTTAATGTTAAAAGTACACGGCGATTCCTTATTTGTATTATTAAGTGTTAATTTATAAAAAGTGTTTTAAAAATTCGTTCACTTCTCTTTGTATTTGATGAGCTTTAATTATTAACTTCTCTTAACGAATAAATGCCAAACCAACGTTAATATTTAAAAAGTTAATTCTTAATGACTAATAAT
Organism: Trichopoda pennipes; assembly: GCA_030448955.1. Classification (NCBI taxonomy): domain Eukaryota; kingdom Metazoa; phylum Arthropoda; class Insecta; order Diptera; family Tachinidae; genus Trichopoda; species Trichopoda pennipes. The sequence continues at coordinate 381,795 of JASKUP010000056.1, read as the reverse complement.
TCAGAAATAATTTTTTTTTATTTCAAAATGAAATTTACATTTTACAAGATCTAAATTTACATAGAAAATAAACCAACATTTTTCATCAAACACAATACAAAATTAATGTGAGAAAAATTTTATAATATTCAGCAAGCAAAAGCATGCATTTTTTACAAAAAACTTATCAAAATCTAAAAAGAACATAAATTTCCTCTTGAAAATCTATTAACAGCACAACATTTTTTAAAGAAAAGTTATCGACAGTATGTATATTTTCTACAAAAAATTATCCTATAACATAAACTTCCAATAGAAAAGTTATCGATAGCATAAATTTTCTATATAAAAGTTATCGATAGCATAAATTTCCTACATAAAAGTTATCGATAGCATAAATTTCCTACATAAAAGTTATCGATAGCATAAATTTTCTATAAAAAAGTTATCGATAGCATTATGTTGCTACATAAAAGTTATCGATAGCATTATTTTCCTACATAAAAGTTGTCGAAAGCATATACATTTTCTATAGAAAAGTTATCGATATAGGATATACATTTTCTATAGAAAAGTTATCGATATAGCATATACATTTTCTATAGAAAAGTTATCGACATAGCATATACATTTTCTATAGAAAAGTTATCGATATAGCATATACATTTTCTATAGGAAAGTTATCGATATAGCATATACATTTTCTATAGAAAAGTTATCGATATAGCATATACATTTTCTATAGAAAAGTTATCGATATAGCATATACATTTTCTATAGAAAGGTTATCGAAATAGCATATACATTTTCTATAGAAAAGTTAACGATATATCAAAAATTTTCTATAGAAAAGTTATCGATATAGCATAAATTTGCTATAGAAAAGTTATCGATATAGCATAAATTTGCTATAGAAAAGTTATCGATATAGCATAAATTTGCTATAGAAAAGTTATCGATTTAGCATAAATTTTCTATAGAAAACTTATCGATATAGCATATATTTTCCATAGAAAAGTTAGCGAAAGCATAAAAAAATTCTACAGAAAGGTTATCGATAGCATAAAAAATTTCATATGAAAAGTTATCGATAGCATAAAAAAATTCTATAGAAAAGTTATCGACAGCTTAAAAATTTCTATAGAAAATTTGTCGATAGAATAAAAAATTTCTATAGAAAAGTTATCGATACCATAAAAAATTTCTATAGAAAAGTTGTCGACGGCATAAAAAATTTCTAAAGAAAAGTTATCGATAGCATAAAAAATTTAAATAGAAAAGTTATCGATAGCATCAATTTTCTATATAAAAGTTATCGATAGCATTATTATCCTACATAAAAATTATCGATAGCATATATTTCCTACGGAAAAGTTATCGATATAGCATATACATTTTCTATAGAAAAGTTATCGATATAGCATATACATTTACTATAGAAAAGTTATCGATATAGCATAAATTTGTTATAGAAAAGTAGCATAAATTTGCTATAGAAAAGTTATCGATATAGCATAAATTTTCTATAGAAAAGTTATCAAAAGCATAAAAAAATTCTACAGAAAGGCTATCGATAGCATAAAAAATTTCTTAAGAAAAGTTATCGATAGCATAAAAAAATTCTATAGAAAAGTTATCGACAGCTTAAAAATTTCTATAGAAAAGCTATCGATAGCTTAAAAATTTCTATAGTAAAGTTGTCGATAGAATAAAAAATTTCTATAGAAAAGTTATCGATATCATAAAAAATTTCTATAGAAAAGTTGTCGACAGCATAAAAAATTTCTAAAGAAAAGTTATCGATAGCATAAAAAATTTAAATAGAAAAATTTAAATAGAAATTTTTTATAGAAATTTAAGAAATTATCAATAGCATCCAACTTCCTTTGAATGATTTTTTGATGGAAGAGTTGTTCAATTGAAAATTGTTGCGATAGTAAAAAATTTCCTTCGAAAATTATTTCGATGGCAAAAAATTTCCTACGAAAATTATTTCGATAGCAAAAAATTTCCTACGAAAATTGTTTCGATAGCAAAAAATTTCCTACGAAAATTGTTTCGATAGCAAAAAATTTCCTACTAAATTATTTCTCCAGCAAAAAATTTTATCGAAAGAAGGACGTATTAAATTGGTCCATTTAAAAAAATTAAATATTCTTTACATTTTTACCTTTAAGTCGTAAAATGTTCGAAATTTTAGTAAAATGTATTTCAACTGTTTTCTTTTTTCAGAATTTTGTAATTTTATTCTTTAAACAATAAATATATTTCTGCTCATACCGCAAGCACCTGGTAATTGGAAACAAAGCAAAGGAATTACGCCAACTCCATCTCAAAACCAATAGAAAGTAAGAAGAATTTATTTTTATTATTTTGTTTTTAGAAGAATAGTAATAATAAAATATATTTTTTATTTTAATTTAAATCAAGTTGCTACAAAATACAGCACCAGCAACAACAACAGCAGAAGCAGCAGCAGCAGCAAATAAGTAAAGAAAAATCATTTTTATATTTTGTATAAATGTCCCAACATCATAAAAAAGACAAAGAAACGCGACAGCGCAAAAATGTAGATAAAGAAAATTCTAATCACAAACAAACTAAGACAACCTCATCATTAAGAGCAGCAACAAATACATCAGGAACCTCATCTCCAGCTAACTATTCTATAGAAAAACCTAGGAAATCTAATAACGGTGCATTTCCAATAATGAATGTAAAACATATGAAGCCATTGAATAAACAACAAAAAGAAAAACTTAAAGTTGAACGAGAGGCTTTAGTATTATGGAGACAACCAATTAAAACATTGTCATTTTGTAGTTTAGAATTAATTGAAATTGTAAAGACTTTAACTGGAAAGTAAGTAATTTTGTTTTTAGAATGTTTCGCCTTAATAATAAATTTATTTTTTTTTCTATTTGCAGATTAATGCAAAGAAAGGCCTGGTTTGGCCTATTTTTAATTATAGCTAGTTTTATAGCTGTTTTATATCAAGTACCGGGGCGCCATCAAATCATTGTAGAATTTTTAAAAAATAATACCTGGTTCGTGATTTATTGGACTGGTTTGGGGATTTTGTCGTCTGTGGGCCTGGGTACGGGCCTGCATACATTTTTATTATATTTAGGGCCACATATAGCCAGTGTTACTTTGGCGGCCTACGAATGTAATTCCTTAAATTTTCCTAAGCCACCATATCCGGATGAGTAAGTTTTTTGTTTTGTTTTGCTTTTATTTTGCAATTAATTATTAAAAATTTAAATTTCTTTTACCTTTAGCATCATTTGTCCGGATGAACCTTATGTTCAGAAAATACCAAGTATTTGGTCTATAATGTCCAAAGTACGTTTCGAGGCTTTCTTGTGGGGAGCAGGCACGGCCCTGGGAGAGTTACCACCATATTTTATGGCTAAAGCAGCTCGTTTATCTGGTTATGATCCTGATGATGCTGAAGAATTAGCCGAATTTGAAGCTTTAAAGGCCAAAAAAAACCAAAAGAATTTAAGCTTAATGGATAGAGGAAAGCTGTTTATGGAACGTGTTGTAGAACATATTGGTTTCTTTGGAATTCTAGCCTGTGCCAGTGTAAGCTTATTTTACAACAAAACACTCTCATTTTACACCATTTTTATTAGCACTTTATTATTATTTTTACTTTGTGAAATCTTTTTCTCGAAATTAGATATTTTAAATTTCGAAACGTAACACTATTTAATATAATTCAAACGAATATCTATTAATTTTGAAACCAAATTAAATCAGTTAATATTTCATGCAGAAATTTTCATTTTTAAATATCTAAATTTTAGAACTGAAATTTTTTTACGGGTTTTTTAACGAAAAATTCTTAAATTATTTTTTTTTTATTTTATGTACGAGTTTATCATATATTTATAAAATTAATTAGTAGTTTTTTATTATTAAGCACTAGTTCTTTGTTTTATAAAAAAATTCAAAATGAATTTGTTAGTCAACAATTTTTTAATTAATTTATTTTATATTTTTTTTTTGTTTATCCTGAAGAAGGCAACTAATGGTTTGGCGCAATTTTGAAATATAATCAAAAATAAAGTAAATTATAATTATTCGGAATCATATTCATTATAAGCAGCAATATTTATTTTGTGCTTGATTCCTTTTTTAAATAAATATTTCATGATATTCTCACAAAATATTTATTTAAATAAAAATAAAAAATAAAAAATGAAATGTATTGTAATGGGGGAGAGCATATCCATATTGCAATTTCACTTTCGCTCACAAAGCTCATCAGTGAATTTTACCCCAATATTGTATAGAAAAACCTAAAAGTCTTATATCCAAAGCCAAACTGATTTTATGAGAATTTTACCATAAAATCAACATAGCATAGACAGCAAGACTCAAAGACACTTTCATACAAACACTACAAAACATTTCAAAAAACAAAAAAAAAACATTGTTTATTTTCAATCATTTCATTTTTTATTTTTATTTAAATAAATATTTTGTGAGAATATCATGAAATATTTATTTAAAAAAGGAATCAAGCACAAAATAAATATTGCTGCTTATAATGAATATGATTCCGAATAATTATAATTTACTTATTTCCATTGCATGTGCTCGTTGCTTTTTTGTAAAACTATTTACAAATATTTTTTATTTTCTGGAATTTTCAAATTGCATATGAATGGTTTCCAATGGCAACCCTTATGTAGAAATGATTGAAAATAAACAATGTTTTTTTTGTTTTTTGTTTTTTGAAATGTTTTGTAGTGTTTGTATGAAAGTGTCTTTGAGTCTTGCTGTCTATGCTATGTTGATTTTATGGTAAAATTCTCATAAAATCAGTTTGGCTTTGGATATTAGACTTTTAGGTTTTTCTATACAATATTGGGGTAAAATTCACTGATGAGCTTTGTGAGCGAAAGTGAAATTGCAATATGGATATGCTCTCCCCCATTACAATACATTTCATTTTTTATTTTTTATTTTTATTTAAATAAATATTTTGTGAGAATATCATGAAATATTTATTTAAAAAAGGAATCAAGCACAAAATAAATATTGCTGCTTATATCAAAAATAAAGTTTAACATTTTTTTATAAAATAAAGACCTAGTGCGCTTAATAAAAAAAAACTACTAAGTAAATATTAAAATGGTCAAATAACTTTAATTATTATATATTTATAAAATTAAAAAAAAAATCATAATAAAATAATTTTTTTCCTTCAAATTTACTATTTTAAAACAAAAACATTTTAGAAATAATAGTTTTTTGCATTTTTTTGATAATTTTTTACAACTGATTTAATGAAGTTGGTTGTTTTTTGCATGAAAAATTATGTTCGAACTCTTCGAAGTTAATTTCGGTTTTTAGAAATTTTTCAAAATTCAATTTTTATAAAAAAAAAAATAAATTAACAAAAAGTAATTTCTTAAGCTTACTCAAAATTATCTTTAACTACTGTTTATAGTAATTTGGTTAATTTAAGCTTTTTAATGTTATTTTTTTTTCAAAAATTACCGAATTCCGTAATAAACTGTTTAAAAAAACATTTTTTGCACTTAAAAAAATTATGTTGGAATTTTTCGAAGTTATTTCGAATTGTGTAAAAACATCAAAAAAACTTACGAAAATGTGTTGTTGTTTCCTTTTTATTTAAACCTTTTCATTTTTGTATTTAAAAAAAAAATCACTCGCAAATTGTAAAGACTTTTAACTCACAATTTCTTTTTTTTTTCTTTTACAGATACCAAATCCCTTATTTGATTTGGCTGGCATAACCTGCGGCCATTTTTTGGTGCCATTTTGGACATTTTTCGGTGCCACTCTCATTGGCAAGGCTATTGTAAAAATGCACATACAAAAAGTATTTGTAATTATTGCCTTTAACGAAACGTTGATTGAAAAGGCCGTCGACACGTTGGCAGCGATACCTGTTGTAGGTAGAAAATTACAAGAACCCTTTAAGGGTTTTCTCAATAACCAAAAGCAGCGTTTACATCGTCAACGTAATGCCACACCAGCCGAATCGGGCAATTTGTTGTCGAAAGTTTTTGAAACATTTGTCATTTGTATGGTGTGTTATTTTATAGTTTCCATAGTTAATTCCTTGGCTCAAAGCTATCACAAACGTTTACATAAAAATAAGCCTAGTACGCCCAATACATCTAATACCTTAAGTTCAGCCTTTACTATGCCAACTTGTGCAAATCCTGCACAACAACACACAACCATTAAAAGACCTAAAAAAGCGACTAGAGAATAAAGTATTTATGGCTGATTTCAGGCGGATTTTGTTTTTGTTTTTGGTTGTTTTTTTTATTGATTTGTAATAATGTTAATTTATATGGCTTTTATGTAATATAATTTTTTTGGAGAAAGTTTTAAGGCTTCATTCCTTTCAGCTTTTTTAAAACAAACAAACAAATAAAAAGGGGACTGTTTTCAAGATTGTAAATTACAGCATGAAACAAACGATTGTTTGTGTGTTAGTTAGTCTCCATTTTTATTTTTAATTTTAGTATTTAATTTATTGGAAGCAAGATTTAGGTAAAGAGTTAGTTAAATAAAAAAGAAGAAAAGGAAGCAGAAGGAAAGCAAAAATTATATAATATTATCAAATTTTGAAAAGACTAGTCTTTGAAAACATAAAACGAAAGAAATTTAATTAACATGAAATGCAATGAAAATAAAATCTAATAATACCATTTAGTTAATAACAAATACAAATGAGTAGTGGTCTAAATGTAAAATTTAATAAATGAAAAAGAAAAAAAAAATAAATCAATAAATAAAAATTGTGAAAACAATGATCAAAACTCACAGCCACATACTTTTTTTGACGCTGAAAAAAAATCTATTTTTCTTATTTAACCTTCGGAAATGGGGGAAATTAAAACCGCAGTTGGACGCAAAGAGGGGTTACTAATGCCTATAAAATTTACTAACTAAAAAGGCAAAATGACTAAAGTTCTAAATTTAGTATCTTTTACATGAAACACGAAAATCCAACCTCAATTAGGAAAACCTCCAACAAATTCAGGGTGCCCGCCGGGAAGGTATAATTTTTGCTTAAATGAAAATGAATGGATTTTATATTAATAAATGTTTTATTTAAGGTCGGCAATTGTGCACTCGGATAAGTGCACAATGGCACATAAGAAATCACTTGAAGCACTCAACTTCACACTGAAGCATCTTCGGCGAAATAACAACATCTTTGGCGGCTTGATGATATTGTTGGCAGACGATTTCAGGCAGACTGGCAGGTTGCCAGTAATTCCCCGTGCAACGCCTACAGATGAATTGAATGCTTGGCTGAAGGCATCACCTTTGTGGAATAACGCAAAAACATTCAACTTCAAAATGATCAGAGTGCTGCACAATTTTCCAAACAATTCTTAGCTGTTGGAAATATAAAAGTCCCAGTTGATGCGACAGCTGGATTAATTACTCTTACCAACGACTTTTGCCGATTTGTAGACTCTCAATTAGCTCTTATTGAAAATGTTTTCCCAAACATTAGTGAGAATTATCAGAATTATTCTTGGTCAAGTCAACGAGCACTTCTCGCCACACGCACTGAATTTCACCATTCTATCAAAAATCGTTGGTGATTTGGTGATACACAAATCCGTTGATTCCACAACAAATCCCGATGATGCAGTAAATTATCCAACGGAGTTTTTTAAACTCTCTGGAGTTACCAGGATTTCCACCACATAACTAGCAACTCAAAGTTGGTTCAGTTATTATGATATTTCGTAATTTGAATCCATCGCAACTTTGAAACGGTACTCGACTTGCGTTGAAAAGACTCATGCCGAATTTGATTGAGGCAACCATTATTAACGGAAAATACGCAGGTGAAAATGTATGTATTCCTCGAATATAAATCATTCCGACTAAACTTCCTTTTGACTTCAAACGGTTGCAATTTCCGGTTCGCCTTGCGTTCGCAATGACAATTAACAAGTCGCCAGGCCAATCGCTTAGTGTTTGCGGGATAAATTTAGAAAATTATGGTTTTTCACATGGGCAGCTATAAGTTGCGTGTTCACGAGTTACGAAACCATCTGCTTTGTTTGTCTTAACGTCAGACCAAAAAGCAAAAAATGTGGTCTACCAAAGAGCATTTCAATGAAACGGTTAATTTGCGGACACTTATAACGCTTCGATTCAGTATTTACTTTGGATTCACTTTCATTTTTTAGTTAGAGAAGTTCAACTGAATTCCGCTTCATTTTTGTAATCGAAATGAATTCATTGCTGATGTGCAATGAAATAAAATTTTCCCTTTTCAAATATAAAACAAAAAAAATAATTTTTCTTTATCTTTTAATCCCCAAACGAAATGTTACAAAAAACGAAGCCATCTGGTGGCAAAACGCAGTTCGCCGGGTTTACTATGTATAGAATACAATATCAGATACATGTCCGCCTCGGTTAGCCTCACAAACGCGAGCCATTTCGATCACATTTTTCATTATATTCTCAGACATTTCACGCGGTGTTTCATTAATTTCATCACAAATATTTTGTTTGAGTTGCTCAGGCATTTCTAGTTTGTTTGCATAAATCTTGCTTTTCAAATATCCCCAAAAAAAGAAGTCCTTAGCAGTCAAATCAGGCGACAAAAAAGGCCAATCAATACCACCTCTTTTTGCAATAACTTTTTGTCGAAGGAGGTCTTGCAGTAATTCCATTGTAATTCTGGCTGTAGGCGATGTGGTACTGTCCTGTTAATGTCACATGTTAATCAAGCCCAAAGCATGCGGTTGGGGTGCTAAAAAGTTTTCAATTATATCACGATATCGCTCTTCATTCACAGTTACCGTTACGTCGTTTTCATTTTCAAAGAAGTAATGTCCAACGATTCCTCCTGAACAAATTGCAAACCAGGCTGTCACTTTAAATGGATGCAAAGGTGACTGTTGAATAATTTTAGGGTTTCCCATTCCCCAGAACCAACTATTCTCTTTATTCACATAACCATTCAGATGAGAATGTGCCTCGTCACTCATTATGATTTTTTCATGAAAATCGGGGCGAACTGTAACATCCTATCGGCATATGTACGGCGGTGTAAAGGGTCTTGTGGAAGAAGCCCCTAAGTCAACTGAATCTTATAGTGGAAACAAATGCAAATCCTTGTGTAAAATTGTGGCCAAATTTGTTCTTTGAAGACCAAGCTCCTGAGCACGGCGTCAAATTAAAGTTGATGGCTTGTTTTGAACACTTTCTTGAGCAGCAGCCGATCTTACAGTACGTGACCTATCACCTATAGACCCTCTTTCTTCGAAATCATTTACTACACGATAAATAGTGCGTTTTGTTGGCTTTTTCTATAATAAATTTGCCACGTGTCTACTTAACAACTGCCAAATATGAGCGGTCAAGACTAATGTTCACCAAAATGGCGGCAAAAAAAAGTAGTATACCTTTCCGGCGGACACCCTGTACTAGAGAGAGTTTAAATTTACAATTTCTCAAAAATTAAATAATAAATTAGAATTATACTTTATTGAGGTTTTATTTTATAAATAACTAGCAAACCCGGCTAACTCCGTTCCACACGTTTTCTGTAACATTTCGTTTAGGGATTAAAAAATAAAGAAAAATTATTTTTTTGTTTTATATTTGAAAATGAAAAATTTTATTTCATTACACGACAGTAATGAATTCATTTCGATTACAAAAATGAAGTGGAATTTAGTTGAAAAGTAAAAAATGAAAGTGAATTCAAAGTAAATACTGAATCGAAGCGTTATACATGTCCGCAAATTATCCGTTTCATTGAAGTGCTCTTCGGTAAACCACATTTATGTTTTCTGGTCTGACGTTGAATACGGTGTGGCTTATGTTGCGTGTTGCAATTGATTGTGTTGGTGTGAGTGATTGCTTGAGTAAGATCTTTTACCTTGCAAGTCGGCATGAAGTCGCCTTCTCGAATGATATTAGCTCCAAAGGAAATCATGTGCAAGCAGTTATTGTATTCAAGGATGCGTTGAAGAAAATGGCATCAGTTCCATCGAACAATGGCTTCAGTGGCTGTGGTGTTTTTTTTTTTTTTAAAGAGAAGTAGCACTTCAGGCAACAATGCCTATTTAGTCAAGTACCGTGCTACCTTCTTTAGGAAAGGGATAGAGAAGAGATAAAACAGGTGGTGAAAGCAGAAGGATAGTCGGAAATTAACTGCCGTATAAAGACAGCAACAGCGACCAGTGACTATGCCTTCATCGCTGAGCAGCTCCACCGACAGTCAATTTTTATCTTTTGTAGTGAAAAAAACCAAGGTCTTCGTTGGGAATCGAACCCACAACCCCCATATTGCTAGTACACTACCTACTAGCCTACAGGGGCACCTGTAGGACATTGTTCCATCGAACAATGGCTTCAGTGGCTGTGGTGGTGTAAGTAAAGGATCCAGTTAGACTTTTCCTCTTGCGCAACACAATCCAGCCGTTTTTCTTTTGAACTGTAGCGCATTGCAATATCGTCATTGGTCCAATATCTAAATTGTCATCATCACTGTAGTTCGCAGTGGCATCATATTGGAATGCCAAGCGATTGTATGATGCCAATGATCTTCGTGTGCTCACGCGTTGTCTCAATTGGGCATTTTCTCTTATTACATTTTGTCTATCTTCGCTTATGTTATGTGAATACACTTGTTGCTGGCGTGCATGTCTTGTACGGCGGCCGATGTTAGCACGTCGTCCTCTCGGCATTTTGAACTATGGACAGACCGGTGAATTTAACCTCAAATGCACGATCCACATAATTTACACAGTTCAACTTACCATCTTAAGGACAAATGCCTACTGTTGAAGTTGAATAAAAATTTGCACAATACGCGTGATTGATTTGATGGTTTCCAATTGAACTGTTAGGAAACGAATAACTTTAACCACAATTTCACGTGCGCATGAGTAGCTGTCAAACAATGTATCACGCACCGGCGCCATCTACTTAAAATGAAACGTACTTATTATCGTGAGGGATGCCGTTGTAGTACATGCTTATTATTTAAGCAAAAAATCGTTTATATAAAAATTCTTTTTTTTTTTAAATTGTATAACATATTTTTATAAATTTTATATTCGATTTTTCGCTACACTATTGGATGGTAACATATTTTCTTTTTATACAATTATTTTAATAAATTTTATTTTCAGTTTTTCGCTACACTATTATTTTTTATAAATTTTCTTTTATTTTTCCTGATGTCGCCACTCAATGGTGTGGCGAAAAATTTTAAAAATGAAATTTGTAATTTGTTATGTATTACATAAAATAAAATTTATTTGTTATAAATTTTCATTTCTTGTTCCTAATGTTGCCACTTAATGGTGTGGCGCAACATCGAAAATGAAATTTGCAACTTCTCTTTTTATATATAATTCTACTGTACGTGTGTTGTGACTGAACTCCTCCTAAACGGCTGGACCGATTTGCATAAATTTTTTTGTATGCGTTTGGGTGGCGCCCCGGGTGGTTTGGATTTACAAATCGGTCCAAATTCGTTCTCAATAAAACAAAATTATATTTTAATTTCTTGTTCCTAATGTTGCCACCCAATGGTGTGGGGAATATAGAAAATTAAAATGAAATTTACAAAAAATTTTAGAAAAGAAAATGTATAAAAATTTTTGTCAAGATATTCATTTCTTGTTTCTGATGTCGCCACCCAACGATGTGACGGTAAATCGAAAATAAAATTTATAAAAAGACATTGTGTTAAAAAACGTTTTTTATTTTCTAAAGCGCTTCATCCGTTGTCAGGCAGTCTTTGTGTCAATCTATTCTCGGTAGTGTATTTTGTAAACATCATCCATTTAATCCATCTGTGGAAAGTGAGAATAATGTAACCACGCTGTCATCGATAACAGTTGATTTAAATCAAGTTCAAATACCAACTAAAGCTTACTTCGTTGCTGTCTTCTTAATTCTTGATCACAAGCCAAGTCGGTTAGCAACTAATTGACGAAGTAATTACACACAACGCTTTCGAGTTTTAAATTAAATTACACTATTTATTTAGACGATTATGAACCGTCGTAACTTTAGCACTTCATCACCTTAAAGTTGCTGTATCAACTTTTATGTCTTCACTCGATCACGTTCACAATTAAACTGAACTGTTGTTCAATACACCAAGAGAGAGAGAGAGAGAGAGACAGAGTCATTATATTTTATTCTTAGCAGTTCTAGCAATTACCAGAAAACTTTAATTCATCGCATCAAATATAGGCGACATTGTTCTTATCATTCAGTGTAGGCACCTGATTGACTGTGCCTCTTGTTGTTCTCTTTTTATTTTCTGTTTGTGAAGCCTAGTTCGTGGAATTTTAATATAGAATGTTTGTTGTTGTTTTGGGTTAATAAGATTTCTTAGAAAATTTTTACTCTGTAAACAGATACAATAGGTCATTTCACTATACTTTTTTAGTGATAATTATATTTTGTTAAGCTCAGTTCGTGGAATTTTAATGTACCATTTTTGTTGTATACAATAGGCCATTTCACTTTACTTTTTTTTAGTGATAATTATATTTTTATAACTTTGCATCCTCGTAAGCTTTTATTTTTTTTAAACAAATTTATTTTAATTTAAATTTTAAAGTTGTTTTATTTATTTTGTTTTTAAATAAACTTAAGCCTTTTAAGGACACTTAAAAAAATTTATTAAGAAAAATATATTTTTATCTTTTCAATTGTATTCTATATAAAAATTAAAAAGTATATTTAGAGAAAAAATAATAAGTTTTAAATAAAAACAAAAATTATTTTTTTTAATGCAAGAGTTATGGTAACTAATTTGTTATCCTAACAATAAAAGCATTATCAATGCAAAGGATTTTCTGCCGCCAAACAATGCCACTTTTCATGAAAATGATCTGGCAAACGTATACAATCCAACCACTGCTGTAAGCGTTCTCCTTTGCTATTAAAACCAATAATTAAGCTGCCCAAAAAATCATTACTTTTGCCCAAATCCTTATCCCACACCGTAATGATAAGAGATTGTTTGTTAAGATCATGAGGGCTGGCCTCAAAGTAGAATTCTTCATTGTAAATCGGATTAAGAGTTCTCCATTTGACGTTAGTTTTATATTTTTTATTGCGATGGGAATCGGGTTTCATTTGTCTGAAAAAGAAAATATTTCTATATAGAATAATGAATCGAATGAAGAAGAAGAAGAAAAACTTACAATTTAACAAATGGATCGGAGCTGCCATTATTGTCCATGGGTATTAAGTTCACACATTGCTTTATATTAATGGCCAAGGCTCGTTTTTTGGTGTTATAGCACAGGGACAATAAAATTTTGCCATGTGGCCATTCTTGGGACATTTCAGCCGCATTGCTGTACTGATCTTCGGGCCCCAGAGGCACTGAAATTCTATACTGATGGGTATTATGTACCTAAAGAGTCAAATATGAGTCAAAGTTAACTACGATTAAATGGGAATATGCCGGAAAATATTTGATTTAAGCACCTTGATGCTTTACGATTTAAATTAAAATTAAATTCTATTTTTAAAAAAATTTAAAAAAAAAATTTTTTGGGAAAATCATTTCCACTTGGAATTTCGAATTAAAGTATAAATGATTCTGCGATTTCGAAATTTTGAAAAAACAAACTAAGTAATTTTAAAATAAAGACTTTAAAAAACTTGTTTTTCTTGATTAAACACAAGTCTCAGTCAGTTAAGTTTGAGGCAAATGAATTTTTGCTCAGTCTATGTTTGGGTTTCTTGTTTGAATACAATACTCATTTGGTCGATTAAATTTAAGACAAAAGAATTTTGAATTTCTGTCCAGGTTAAATATTAAATTAGTTTCAAAACTGGTTTATTTTAATTAAATACAATTCTCATTTAGTCAATTGAGTTGAAAGAAGAAGAATCTTGAATTTCAAAATTTTTATAAAGAAGTGACCATTTGTTTATAAAACGTTTCATGTTTTATGGATTCTTAATGAAAACTCACGTTTTCATTAAGCTCATTAAAAAAAAGAGCTTTAAAAAAATTATAATTTTATAAAAAAAATTTATTTTTTAGTAATTAATTTTAAGCACTAGGTCTTATTTAATAAAAAATTTTTTTAAAAAACTTAATTTTTTTATTATATTTTCGATATTTCGCCACACCGTTGGTTGGCATCATCAGGATGATAATAAAAAATAAAGTTTTTTAAAAAATTTTTTTATTAAATAAGACCTAGTACTTAAAATTAATTACTAAAAAATATTAAAAAAGGTCAAAAAATTATAATTTTATAAAAAAAAATTTTGTAAAAATTTTCTTGTTTTTTTATATTAATTCTTTCCCCACTCACCGTTGACAAACCAATCTTGGCGGCTCCCAAAAAATCATGTCCATACTTATCTTCATCGAATATGGCCACATATAATAAAGCATTGCCCAGCTCTTCCGGCTCTATGCCCACAAATTGTAGCGTCTCATTGAATTCCGGATTACGTGATTTATGAACACATCTTGTCTTAAGCCATCGTGTATATTTAGCCGTACCTTCGGCTGTAATTATATTTAATTTACAATAGGGATCGGTCAAGCCTACCGAATCCATTGGTGGCAAGTCACGTGCTCTTACCACGGTGGCATCTAAAGTATGATAGTTTTCCCTATAGACTATAGCAACTTCAAGCCAGCCCAATAGGGGATCACGGCAATGGGCATTGGCTTGATTAGCGGTGATCATAGAGGGCGTTGTGGCGGAATTGACTGAAGAACTATCACTTATCGACCACGAAGAAGAAACCGAGCTACGCCTTTGACTTGAGCAATAGTTAGAATTTTCTCGGCGATTGGTTGCATTGGTCATGGAAGCTGTGGTATAAACTGTGGAAGCAGTTGATATGGCATCATATTCCGTTTGTGTAGTGGCCTCTGAGCGAGAGTTGGAACGATTGGTAAAGAAGAAAGCATTCGAAAGTCTACGTTCCCCCGTAGAGCCATCTATAAAACTGCGTATTGAACCAAATGTTCGCATTCTTAAACTATCTTCCCTTTGCAACTTGCCCTCACCGACGTTGCCTTTGGTGCCATTTTTAGTTACAGTCTTATCAATTTCTTTTAACGACACTTGATTCATATTATCCACATCATTAGATGTAACACACACTTTGCTACTATCTTCCTCCTCTGAACTGCTAGAGTCACATACTCGTATAGTCAATTTTTTCACTCTCACATTACGTGTAGGTGTACTATGACAGCTTTGTGTCTTGCGCTGGTCTAACAGTATTTCATTTGCCTTGTTAGTGACCGGTGTATTTTTGATGGCTGTTGATGTTGTTGAAGTTGGCACTTCATAACTGGGAAGACCCTTAAAAAACCAGGCACCTGTTTTCTTCCACATTTCACGCGTCTCTGAGCATATGCGACATAACCAAATTTCTTTAGTCTTTTCGGTGGTGTGATATCGCAAATTAATATCTAAACTACATTTCGAACAAACCGATTTGCGGCAATCTTCACAGATAATACGTTGAGCTCTTAAAATGCCAAACGTATCACCACATAATCGACAGCAATTAGGGCCACGTTCTACAGCTCTTGATTTAATCTTTTCAACTCTTTCTACCAAACGGCCCACACGCTGTCTTTCGGCTATTTCTAATTCCTCATTGCGTTTTATAACGGAAATTATGGCGGCCTGCTCCTCTGGCCTAAGCGGTTCATGAACTTGCGAACTATTCCAGCCAGTTCTTAATCTGCAAAAATAAGTAAGAAATATTATAAGTTGATAATGCAACAATGTCGTTCAGTGATAAAACTCTGCCTCAGCAAATAAAAAACGTAGTCGTCATGGTCATTATTTGAACTCTATATAAATTTCAAAACTTAAATAAATTCACCTAAGTTCGATTTTTTGCGAAATATTTTGCAATATAAAATTTCAAATGCAATCGGCTAAAATTGCATTCTCTTTTCTATTTTTATTTTTTTTTTCAAAATTGTGAGTCATTAACCTGTTTAAGTTCCGGAAATATTGGACACAAAATAAATTAATTTGCATAATATGGGTTAATTAAACCTAAGTTGTGCTGCGATGAATGGTTCAATGGTTGCTTTATTGAAACAATACATTTTTAAAGATTTTTCAAGTTCAAATTTTAATTAATGCATTTTTTGTTTACTTTTCTTTCTTTATTCTTTATTGTTTAGCTTGTTGATGATAACTGAAAATAAACCAAAAAATAAACAAAAAACGAATAGAATTGTTGTTGGCGAACAAAGCCAGTACTTTAAAGACCTTAAACCCAACACAACACTAGTTATATTTAACCAACCAAACTATAAAAAGTATGCATAATTTAGATTTATGTACACACACACGCACCCTTACGTATATAATCTTTACTTTGTATTATCTAAAAACAAAAACAAATAAACTGCAACAGCTTGTCAGAGCCCCCTCAAAAAAAAAATTAAAAAATAAACGTGGTGATTTGAATAAAGGTATATTTTTACGTGGGTGTGTGTATTTAGGGTTGTTTACACTTTATTAAGAAAAGAGAATTGTTGGTAAAGAGAAAACAATAACAAAACTCAGGCTCTCAAAAACTTAAAATACAAACACCTGTATGGAAACAAAGCCAGCAATAGCTGCCAGATAAAATGGCAAGAAAAATCGCCAAATCTTTTGGAAGAGAATCAGCATTTTTAAAACGCCAATTAATTTGAATGATTTTGTTTTTAATTAAAAATCTAAAATTTTATACAATAATTAAAAAAATTTCGTTATATATTTTAAAATTAATTTTAAAAGGATTTGTTTTAGGTACTGAAGTCGGGAATATATAAATTATAAAAATAAAATTTACAACTTTATTATTATATATATATATATTTATGATATAGTTGCGAATATGTCTTACTTAAGTTTTATAATAAAATAATTAAGCAATAAAGCGAACTACTGGTTACAAACTGCGTAGAACTTTATACACACACATCTACAATTTGATATGCTGTTTACTAACTGCCTGGCATGCAAAAAAAAATACATGTATGCTGTTTACCATCTAAACACGCAGGACAAAAACTAATTTTACAACAACAAACATACATGTTGTTTACCATCTGCGTAGTTTTCTAAGAAACCCTTTTTTACAAATAACAACAACAAATGTTTTGAAGTAAATCCCAAGCAGAAACCTTATCAGCATAAAAACAAAAACAACTATACACACAGACATACAGGCGCCTATACATCGAATAAACAATAAACAACAACAAAATGCGATACAAAGTGGGTAGAAGATTCTTAAATCTTCTAGACTTTAAATGGACAAGTATAAATAGGGAAACGTCTAAGTGGATAACCAGTCAGTGTAAAATTAAACCTCATCAATAAAAGACGTGCGTTTTAACTAAATTGTTCTGAAGTATCAACTTTGTGTAGTTAAAATAAATAAAATTGTTATAAATTGAAAAATTCTAAAAACTGATGTTATTTATTTTACAATAAAGTACTCAAAACAAAACGTTTATAAAAGGTATAAACGTAACAATATTATATAATAATATTAATATATTATTAATATATTTATTATTATATCACAAATTGCAATAAAATAAAAGTAAGTCCAACCATAATTTTTCCCTACAAAAAATCATTCAAAGTAATTCCATCTACCAGCTTTGTGGTTGATGGAAGTTAATTTCCGATTCTATATGAGATTAAATAACCGGGAATTATTTCAGATAAAAATTCACATTAAGACATCATATTCTATAAAGCTATAAAATTAGATAAAGGCTTATTTCTAGTCATTCCTCAACCGTAAAAATAAGATTCTACTCTACACCATGTGTTTATAACCAATAATGACATGCAGGTATTAAATTTATTAAAAATTAAAATCTAAAAGACGATATTCAGCACCATATGCTCTCAACATTAATATGTAAAATAAATCAAGGATTTAAAGCTCGAAATAGATCTTCAAACTAGCTTAAGAAATGAAGTTGATTTAAGAATTATGGTTGAATGTTTCTTTCAAAACTAAAAAGTATTTCTCTACCTTTTTTTTAAATGTATATATTTTTATAATTAAATTATTATTATTACTAAAAATGTATAAAAATTTGTTGCCATACTATTTATAAATAAATTCAAAAAAATGTAAATAAAAGTCATTTCTTTAGAGTTTGATTGTAAAATGATAGAATAGATAAAAATAATAAAAATTAAATAAATATCTGTTATTCTTTTCAACGGTCATTTTTAATTAATTTAACAATATATATTTTTTTCGATATTTCGCTTTCCTGTGGAAAGCTTCTTCAGGAAATTATTTTTTATATTTAATAATATTTAATAATAAGCTTCTTCAGGACAACAAAAAATAAACTTAAAACAAAATTAGCTGGTCACAGGTGTGACCAAAAATATAGGAATATTTCAACACAGAAGACATCCTTATCTTCACATTGTAAGAAATATAATCATTATCCAAAGTTTGATGAAACATCAGTATTAGATATAGAAAAAAACTACAAGATACGTTATATGTTGGAAATGTTAGAAATTGTTAATGTACCAAATGTAAGGAGAATAAATTTCAAGACAGACACAGACAATTTAGCTCAGAATTATAGGAACTTAATTAAAAAGACACATAATTTGTTATAATCATTTAATAAGAGAGAATTTGTTATTTGTTATTTCCGTTTCCTTGTTTTTGTATGTTTGGATATTTGAAAATTTAAATTTTTGTATGTATGTATGAAAAAATATTTTATATGTTTTTGTCAAATATTTTGAAAATTTTTTCAATATGTTAATAATTTTTTGTTTTCAAAAATTAAAATTTTTTCCTGAAGAAGCTTTCCAAAGGAAAGCGAAATATCGAAAACAAAAAAATATATAAAAAAGATCGTTAAAAAGAAAAAAGATAGTTATTAAAGATAAATAAAAAAAGATCGTTTAAAAAAACTATAAAAATAATACAAATTAAAATCCATAAAGTTTCAGAAATTATCTTAACTATTATGAAATATGAGCCGCAAAGCTCCGAGATAATTATACGTAAAATAACAGTTTTTTATTAAAAAAAAAGTTGCTTTATGCATTTATTTTGAAATTTTCTTTACACAATCTTAGACTTGTTTAATGGCTCAATTCAGTTTTAAATTAGTGTTGAATTACTTGTAGAAAACAACTGGCAACTCTTTAATCTGCATATAAATCTCTATAAATACGTGCATAGTCACGTATGAGTAATAACATCAATGAAATTTTGTTTACCGTTGCGTATGATAAATTTATGAAAGAAAGAGAATGGGTAAATTTTAATTTAAAAAACATATGTATGTACATATGTGTGTACGAGTATAATTGTAATAAACTAACAATAAGAATTGTAATTTAGTGTTTAAAAACTGCAAGGTGTCAATAAAAAATGTATTTAGTCGATTTAAACTGAAAATTGGCTGTTAACAATTTAAAATCTTTGAAAGGATTTTTTTAATTCTGCCAGAAATGTTATGTTTTTTAACAAGGCGTCTTCTAGTACAGGCAACACCTTAAAGGTATTTTATGGGCAGAGCCGACGAATGAAGTGACTGCTTATTAGTTCTTTATATTTTTGTTAATGAGAAGTTATTTATTTTAAAGCCATGCAAGCCGGCAAAAACAGCCCTTGGGTTTGGTTTCAATTAATTTTGAAGTGAACAAAATGGATAAGGAGTCTCAACCATCGAGGTTGGTTTTATGCTACATATAATAAATTATTATGAAAGCTTTGCATATTATATTAAGAAATGAGAGTAGAATATTTCTTAAAGAAATACTCACCCACAAGCACACATACTTACATATACTTGAATATGTCTGGGGTCAATGGCTTTTACATTTGTAGACACCACTCAGTTGTAAGAAGAGAGTTATTTCGTTTTTAATAACAAACGAATTGAGTGATTGAAAAAAAAACGGGATTTTTAAGTGTATATTATATAAACACATACATAAACACATATATTTCCTAATGCAATATGAATATTGAGAGATGCCAGATAGAGTAAAATAAGAAAAAACCTTGGAAACTTATAGAAAATATTTATTTATTCTCTGTAAAATCATTTTTGTTATTTTCCATTATTGTAAAAATACTCAACATAAAATGTTGACTTTGTTATATTTTTTATTGAAAGTTTTTCTTACTGCAATCTTTTGTTATTTGTTATTTTAGTGATGATATTCATGTTTAAGAAATGTCTTTAGGCTGTAAGGTATTTATGGTTGGTATTGTGAAATAACAAAATGTATATATATTTACTTTTACATGTTTGGTACATACATGCATACATACATACATGCATACATAATATGTAAGCAAGTATGTATATACATATGTTTGTTATACACTTGACATAAAAGCAAAGTTTCAAGTGTATTTGCTCTACAAAAAACATATGTATGTACATATGTAAATATGTATTAGTTAACAAACCAGAGTTTATGTTTTGCAAAAAAAAAACAAAAAGAAAAATAAGAAGCCTTTAAAGTAAGGAAGTAAATTATAACTTAAAATAAGGAAATGAGTAAAAGTTTTTTCATTCCTTTTTGTTTATATAACAAAAACAAAAACAAATTTTGTATGTTAAAAGGTGTTGGTGGGTAAAATGTGTAAAAATAGGGATGGTTTCATAAATATTTGTGCATATAAAAAATTTCATTTTATGTCATTTAAAATTCAAGTGTTATTCCTTAAATGCATTGCTGGTATAAAGCCTAAAACTAGGTTATAAAATTGTTAGAAAATATAAAAATCTCTTGGTACATATGCTTCAAAATAAATGTGTCGCTGCCGTTACAGGAAATATCCTTTGAATTATATATAGTTAAATATATTTTACAAATACCAAGAAGTTGTTAGAATACTGTTGACAGTAAATGTTGTTTCATAGTTTTATCTTGTTAAGAAAGCAAACAAATTTCCTTATTTAAATATTTTATTTCAGAAAATACCTAATATTGCATTATATAACTTTGTATAACTTTTTAATTTTATGTTTTTTTTCTCAGTGTTTATTTCAAGTGATTTTAAATGGAATAAAAATTTTAAAAATTAAATATGTATTAATCTTTTTAATTAAATTAAATACGTATATTTTTTCAATATTTTTAATAAAAACATAAAATTTTTTTGAATTGTTAATAATTTTTTATTTTTATTAAAAATAATTCCCTGAAGAAGCTTTCCAAAGGAAAGCGAAATATTGAAAAAATATACGTGTTAAATTTAATTTAAAAAAATCGTTATAAAGATTAATACATATTTATTTAAGAAAAAAAAGGTCGAATAAAAATATTAATTAAATAATTTTAAAAATTGTTAAGAAAACAAACAAATTTCCATATTAAAATATTTTATTTCAGAAAATGCTTAAAACAAATCTGTAAGCCAATTAACTACCCAAAAATCAAATAGCTACTGTGACTATACATAGGTATTTGTTCCTAAAAATTTGTAAGCTTTAAGTTCTATGTTACAAGCTGACAAATTTTAAAGACCCTAGCTTTTTGGTTGGGGATATGGATTTGAACGCTTGTCCATATAAGGGAAACCACTGTGGACAGGGCTTAAGTAAAAAATCCACAATTAACTGACTCTCTGTTAGATGAAATTCGGTGCTACATTGACAAGATAAGCGAAGTTTTATTGATATACGGATATTTGCTTCCGTTCTAGACGTGAACATTCGCCATTATTCGGGTATGATTTTACGTCAATCCGCGTCAAATTTGGTTTGTGAACAAACCGTTTTCGGCTATATGCTATCTTCAATATTCTCTCTATTCTAGTTGCATTTTATTGTCAACTGTGTTAATATAGTTCGTCTTGTTCGTGTCTCTCTTCGTGTTATTCTTTTTGTCTGTATCTCTCTCTCTCTCCTTTTTCTTCTGTTTGTTTTTACCTAATTTGTCTCTCCCTTTTCATTCATCTCTCTTTTTACCTAAATCGTTTAACGCTTGTTCGCTTGTGTTTATATGTGAGTCTATTGGGTTTTTTCCTATGACATAATAATCTGTAATTATCCGTTTCTGAGGTTCCTCATTGTGCACCTGCGTAACGTGTTTGCGTTAGTGTGATGTTTGTTTTCTTGTAAAAATGTTTCAATGGTTCAAATATTGTATCTGAAGCAGTGTTTATTTGTTCATTTATTATTCGTCAGTCAAATGTTTTCTGTTTGTATATTTCCATGTTTTCTAATACATTTAGTTGCCTTCCTTTGTGCTGTGTATGTAGCAGTTTAACAGTTGTTTTTATATGTCCTGGTGTACATATGTTGTTGAATATATGGTTTGATTCTGGAGTTAATTTTGATTTTCGTAGTTTTTTGTTGTAGTCCCTAATGTGTTCCCTAAATCTGGTCTTAATTTTTCATCCTGTTTGCCCGATATAACTAAATTGGCATGTACAAGTTAATTTGTACACTCCTTGTTTGTCTAGTATATTTATCTCGGTTGTTTTATTCTGTAGTATTCTGCCTAGTTTGTTTCTTGTTCTGAATGGTGTATTGTGCTTTCCAAAGAACGGCCATGCACCACCACCCATAGATTCGAGAAAGAGCTATCAATCTGTCTTACACACTTATGTTCGGACCTGGTAAGTTTTCCTGCGTTGAGTCAAATTAAGCCGCAGGCTCCACTCCTGGCGGTACCCTTCCGTCAATTCCTTTAAGTTTCAGCTTTGCAACCATACTTCCTTAGGAGCTCGAACGCTTTGGTTTCCCGGGAAGCGACTGAGAGAGCCATGATAGTAGCTACACCCAAATTGCTAGTTTGTACATTGATTTTCCCATATATGTTAATGTAGGCCAGTATTTCTTATCATTCTCCTGTTCTTTGTTCTATTCTTTGTGCGTCTTAATTTGTTTCTTGATGTTTTCTACCAGGTACTTTTTGTATCCATTGTTTTTAGCTACGGTGTATATTGTCCACATTTCCTTCATATACAATTAGTGGTGTTATTAACCGCCCTAATGCTGCGCTTTTGTGCCGCTGGGGATGAATTGATGTGTTGTTTATTATTGTGTCCGTTGCTGTTAGTTTCCTATGTATTTCATATTGAATTCTGTTCAGAATTACGTTCCTCTTGATCGTTAGGTCCAGATAATTAATGCCTCCCTCCTCTTTCTTCCGTATTGTGAACCATATGTTTCTGTGTCCTCCACTCAAAAAATCTAGAAATCGTCCATCGTAACTTTTTTCTAGTATACATATGATGTCGTCGACATATCTTGCATAGATATTCTTCATTATTATTTACCATATTTCCCCTTTCCAACTGCTATCAATAAAACTAAAGTTGCTAAAAATAAATGTGTATTTCAAGCCAATTTTTTTTCTAACCTTAAATTTGCCCAGCTAATATTTTCCACCCAATAACTAATTAAAATGACGAGGTCTTTAATAATTGCAATTATATATATTTTCTTATATGTCATTGAAAATGTGGAAATGCATTTAAGTTTTACTAATTAAAACACTCCAATTTTTAAATCATACACACTTGCATGTGCTCACAGCATGTAGTAACCGGATATTATAAAGACGCCATTATCATTTAACCTTAATGTGTTGTTCGTTGTTATAATGATGACTGAGTCTTATTTTCTTTGTAAAACTGTTTGGCGTCATTATGTTTTTATGTTTGTAGTTGGTGTAAAAGGGTGTTTATGATCTCTCTTCTATTTTTTTTACAAGTATATAGTTTAGTATTTTCTTTTTTTGTTGTTGTTGTACATTGCTCATTAATTTAATAATAATTGTTGCGATATTCTCTAGAAATATTTTACAATTTCATTTGAAGTGTTAATTAGCTATTAATAACAATTTTATTGCCGTTTAAATACACCACAGGCTGTCTTCGTTGTAAAGATGCCCATTAAATTGGCAACATTTTGCTTTTGTTCGTTTTTTACTTTTAAAACAGTAGACTTGTGGAAGTTTAAAAGAAATATAAACATTTTTTTACACATTTTTTTACACATTTCTTAAACATTTTTTACATGCCTTGAATAAAGGGAATTTAATTTATTTTTCAAATTCTTTCTGTAACAGTGCTGTTCAAAAGTTGAAGTTATTCTCATCAGTAGTGTTGTTTAAGAATATTAATCAATTAACTCTGTTTGCTTTAATTCAAGGCGAAATGAGGCGAAATTATACTCCATCTACATACACACATACATAAGTGTGTAAGGTATGTATGTATGCAATTGATTTTAAATGTATCAAATAAGATATTTTTTCTTTATTAATTCTTTGTTATATTTATTAATACTAAAAATATCTAAGTTATTACAGTTTTTGGCATTTTTTTTTTTATTAATAAACCATATGTTAGCTGAACAGCAAAAAATCATGCAAGTGTTTTCTAGTCCTTTTTTTTGTTAATTTTTCATTTCATATCAGCAGCACCACTAACAGCGGCAAGGGTTACAATTTAATGAAATTATCTTGTATTAACAGCTACCAAAAACAAAATCATGCATGCATACTAAATAAATGAATAGCATATCATATCCATAGTGTTATCAAATTCGGGTATTTATCCCTTAAAAACGGGATTTTTGTTTGAAAATGGAGATAAAAAATCTCTTTTTGGGAATTTTAGATTTTTGTATTTTACATTATTTTTTAATGTTGTTATAACTTGATAATGGTTTAAGTCTTTCAATATGGCTACCAAAACGTATACTCCGGTAAAAAAGGTTTCAAATAAAATTTGATTCATCATATTTGATTTTAGATTTAATTAAAATTTTTCCTTTTATTTTTTAGTAATTAATTTAAAGCACTAGGTCTTATTTAATAAAAAAATTTTTTAAAAAACTTTATTTTTTATTATATTTATATAAATAAAATTTATATTTATATAAATAAAGTTTTTTAAAAAAATTTTTTATTAAATAAGACCTAGTGCTTTAAATTAATTACTAAAAAATATTAAAAAAGGTCAAAAAATTATAACTATTATATTTTTACTTTTATCATAATTTTTTTTAACCATTAAACAATATTTTTAAGCTAAAAAAAATTGTTTAAACATATTTTTTTATACTTAATGAATGGGCAAATTTGAGGTTAGGTAGTAAACTGGCGTAAAACACACACTTTTAAAAAACAAAAGTTAATAATGGAATATACCGTTCGGCCAATGTTTCTAATACATCGGCAGACGAACGCTCTTTTCACAAATTTCCTAGCACATTTGGAGCATAAATTTGCTTATCTCGTCAATGTACCACCGAATTTTATCTTTCAGAGCGTCAGTTGCTTGTAGGTTATTCACAAAGTGGGCAAATTTGAGGTTAGGTGATAAACTGGCTTTAAACACACACTTTTACAAACACTAATGTAAAGTAGAAATATATGAATTAATAACCGAATATGTATATTGTTGGGCAAATGACTTTAACACCTTAGCAGACGTTCGCTCTTTTCACACAATTCTGTAGCACAATTTGCAACACAACTTTGCCTATCTCGTCAATGTGCCAACGAATTTCATCTTTCAGAGCGTTGCTTGCTTGTGGGTTATTCTCAAAAACCCGGGTTTTCAAATGGCCACAAAGAAAAAAATCCACTGGCCTTAAAACAAATGAACGAGGCAGCCAATTAACATTGCCAAATTAAGGAATTGTGCAAACGGAAAATTTCTCACACAAAAACTATATTGTGGCGTCGTCAAAGGTCACTAATGTCAACATTATCGAATTGCGGTCACAAAAAATTGGTTATCACAATTTGTTAGCGCAGAGAATTCATGCTGACGGCGTTTCTTTGCTCCTTTTCGAATAAATATATGGCCGGTAATGAGGCCAGACCACAAAACGCTTTAGATGTCACTTTCTTTGGATAAAATGGTACAACGGCCACTATGAGCGCACTATTTTGGTCTATTGTAAGCCTCGAATTAAGCGAATTACCTACCAACAGAGGAAGGTCTCAGAAGGACCTTGATTACGAGGAAAATCTGCTCGAATGCTGCGAAATGTTACAGTGAAATGTTCACCCTTTTGAAAGTACACACAATTTAAATTCTATGCTTAACGCACTTTCTTTGGATATTATGGTTTTAAAAAAACTTTTTTTTTTGGATTTTGTCACTCCCATGTGCGACGATTTTGTTTGTGTACATACCAGCCCTAATTTTCGATGAGCTGTTTTTCAAATAGCCCATTCACAAACGTTCTACGCAAACAATGATCGATAGACGATCTTTTAATTCTAGAACGCGTTGAACTTTAAAGGATGAAGATGAAGAACTTTATGCAAATAGCCGTGCAAAGTAATGCTCAATTGTTGGGAACGCCGACAAGCTGATGTTCCGGGTTTATTCTCAACACTTTGCTGTACAGCGGCTATGTTCGCATCACTCCGAGCGTATTATTTTAGTCTATTGTCTGCAACAATACAGTAAGCCTGGAATTAATCGAATTAATTACCCACAAAGAGAGGTCTCACAAGGACCTTGATTATGAGGAAAATCTGCTTGAATGTGAAATGTTCACCCTTTTGATAGTAAATATTCACAATTTAAATTCTATGCTTAAAAGTTTTACGTTCCATGCTTAAAATTTCCCCAATTTTTACTAAAAAAAAATATCAAAGGATGACAGCTTAGTTCTTGACACTTAAATATTTGACAGACAATTTACTTCCTAACCTCACATTTGCCCACCCAATATAAAACTGCCGTTAAATGAAACCGATATGAAGATCTGATTCAATTGGTGTTGCCTTTAATCTATGAACACTAAAGAACAAAATAAGAAAAAGAAATAAAATTCAAATTACATGGAGCAATATATGTATGGGATGTGAACCTTATCTATTTGGTAAAATAAATTAATTGAAAATACATAAAATAATTTTTTTACAAAATAATTAGCAAAGTTAGAGTTTATCTATTTCAATGCTTTGCTGCATTTAAGTCATAATAAGTTTAAGAAATTTGATTTAACATCTTTTCAAGAAGTCAAAATTTTTGGAAAATAAATTCATTATCGTTGTTGTTGTTGTTTGCAAAAATTCAGAGATGAAATGCAGAAATTATTGTCTAGATTTATGTTTGCGATGGAAATTTCTTTGATTTTGGCAACACTTAAACAACAACATAAAAATAAATTGTTAAAGGAAAATACGCGCTTTTATTGCTGTTGATAAAAAATAATATTTGAGTGGTTAACACAAACAAAAAAAAAAAAAAACAAAAAGTGGCAAAAAGAATAATACAAAAGTGAAGTTCAAATAACAGCACACAGGAGTGAGTCTATGCACATACAAAATGTTGGGGGATAAAATATTTATTTATTATTATTGTTGTTGTAGTTGTTGTTGTAAGCATATACAGCACTCAATATCTAAGAATTTCAGTGTGTTTGTAAATGAACATATAAGAAGAAGAGAGGAGGAGTTGTTTGTGTTCTAATAGGGAGCTAACAGGAAAAATGTTATATTTTTTTTTTTTTGTAATTAATAAGAGAATGGGTTTCTCAATAAAAAAAAAATATTATGTAGACAAATTTATTATGGAGTATATTTACTTTGCTCTCAATGCCAATTGTCTGTCGCTGGGACAGACATATTTATTTCCACCAGTGCCATTCTTGAGATTTCGGAAATCCATGTTTAAATAGTTTTATAGAGAAACAACAAGTATTAAAAGCTTTGTAAATTAAATATTTTCTTATATTTTCGGTTGTAAAGATTTAAATTAAAAGATTTTTCTGCACTCCTTTTTTTATATTTAATTATTAATTATTGTTTTAGCTTGCTTCAACAAATTTTATAATTCTTTGCTTTTATTATATTTAATTTTTTTTTTATTTTATGATTATTTTATTTCAAATACTTTTATTTAAAATTTTTTCCTTTATTCGACATTTTTTTCTTGTTCTATTTCTTTGTGCGCTTCATGTAACGCCCTGTTTAATGGTTGAACTAAGACTAAATATTAAAATATTCTGCCTGTTGCTTAGTAGTTTTGTTTAAGCGAAGTATATATGTATATTGGCTGCCTTCTTGTTTTACATCGTTAATAGTTCCCCCCCATTTCATTAGAAATTATGCTCTTGTTCTCTTTTAAAATCACTCTACATTAATTTTTTCTAGTTGTATGATATGCATTAAAATAACTGTGTTTTTTTTTGTCAGGCTCTCTGGCATTGTCTGCTTGTTACAAAAATACACTTTGTACCATTGTTTACACATACATACAAACATACAAACATCCATACCCAATGCAAACTGCGTGACATTCCAGACATTTTATTTGTTTGTGTCAATTTTGTTATTGCTATTGTAGCTTGTCAAATATTCCTTACCCCACGTGTTACACTGTTGTGGCTGAAAGAACTGTATTTTCCTTTAAATATGTATTGACTCACAGAATTATTTTTTGTTGTTTTTTTTCTATTACATTTTGAGCCAAAAATTATCGTCTTTTGGATGGTTAAATATCTATGACGCCACGACATGCATAATAATTAAATCACATAGCGACACCTAAACCTTTTTTTTGCATAATTTAAAGGAAAAGCAGGGAAAACAGGATTTGTTTTCGAGCTTAAAAGAATTGTGCTCCCAAACATATTTTTTGCTTTCTTTAAAAAACTAAATTGGTAGTTAATTTTTAAACTGAAAAATTATACATATTTAAGACACAATATGGAAATTGATTACAATGTAACGGTTACAAATCACACCTAAACTGATTGACATATGAGATGCATTAATTAAATCGTAGCATATTTTCAGGCATAATACATAAAATTATTTCATATCAAGAAGTTAGCATAAGACAACGTTATAAATCATTATTTAAGAACATTTAAAACATTTAAATGGTAAAATATATAAAAGATGGATACTCGTATTTCTTCCAACAGAATAAATAACGTGCAGAAGTTAAAACACGAACAGAAGTTAAAAACAAAATTCGTTGTCAACCATTCAGTTTTATGTAAAAATTTTAAATATATAGTTCAGGTTTGATGTATAATGACCATCATATTATTGGCGTATATTTAGACAGCTGTTTGTAAGTTTACATTTCTCTATAAATATGCTGTTTCGCCTGTTGGATCAAGAATACAATAAATTTAAGAGATGGGCCTTATGGCCGAAAATGAAGTATGCAAATAATTCCATACATTTCCTCTATTAAATTATTATAGCATTCAAATATACTATGCAATTTTATTTTTATTTACTCTCTTTCTTAATTAGAATTTGTTTACTAAAGGGTTTTTTATTACTTATTCCATTTTGCTTGTTTAAAATTTAATTTTTACTTTATAAACAAATTTTTACTTTTTTTCAACTAAAAGTTGACAACTTACAAGATTCAAGCTGGCAAGCAAATTCCAACAAAACTACTTTTAATTTTAAAAGATATTTTTGCCTTTATAAATAAGACGTTACACAGTAAAAAGAATTTAAAACGTGTTATCTATGGGATATGAGAACTTTTTAGCAATGTTACTTTTATTTAATAGACGTTTAACATAAATGTGTAAAAGCACATTAAACATTTTCAATGAATAAAATCCATACATTTAGAATTTCCAATCTGATAACTACACCCGTTTTCTATGGATTTAGTTTTGAACAAGTTACCCATACTATTAAACTAACTATATCCAAACTTCTTAAGAAGGCGAATTCATATCAATTGGCCGTGGTTTGTTTGATTTAAATTAAACAAAATTTGTTTTAATCATTTTTTTTACTAAATAATAAAAATAATCACTCTTCTTGCAGTCTTAGGCGGTGCTGTGTCAAAAAGGCCACATCAAATATGGCCTCTTGCTGCAACAATTCATGCACCTCGTACTTCATAGACTCCTCATAAGCATACAAAATACTTGTATCATACAGCATCATTTTACAATGAGCTAAGGCCAAAATGCAATTTCTTAAACGCGAAATAACTTCTCGATCTGCTCGTGGTATAACTTCGGAAAGATTTTGCGAAAAGCCACCATCACCACCATCTTGTTCCAAATTGACCAAAGGCGAAATCCAGATGAAACCATTATTACCCAAAATAATACTGGCACCACAAGGTAAATTATGAAAATGTGTTTTTCGTCGCTTAACTAAAGATGGAAAGACCTTGACTAAGACACCTTGCGAAAGTTTGCCATACTTTAAAGATCTAGTATACAAAGATAAAGTACCCTCATCGTATATATTTTGTACTTCGGCAGATATAAGATCTCCCTCTTGCAGATATTTGCGCATGGCCTGTTCATCTTCAGCTACACGTCTTCTAAGCTCACCACCTGGCAAGTTGACTGAGGATAGAAGCAGTATAGAATCAAGGCGGGAGTTTGTGTCTACTTTCCATCTTTTTTGTTGAACTTCTGTTATGCGAGCCACTACCACATCGCCAATTTCACCCACATAACGACTTTTTAATGGCTTAATGGATACCAATTTATTTACTTGCTCTATTACCCCAGCTACGGAAGCTTTTATATCATCACCCTCCACATAGGTTCCATGGCCTTTCATAAAACCTTGTTGAGCTGTAACGACCTCGCCTGGTGTATACAGACGTGGAGCATTTGTTTGATTTTGAGCCAATAGACCCATATTTACACGATCTAAGGCAAGTCGTATATTGACACTTGTTGACATTTTATATTTAATGAAATTGTTGCAAAGACTATAAAACAATTGTTTACAAGTTAATAGCTGCACGCGGTGTTTTTAGTTTAGATGTAAATAAAACAAAACAAAACAAACGTGTTGCCCAATAGATTAAATCTGAATAAAAAAATTCGTGTGTGGTGAATATTTATTCGGTATTGCCATATTTCTATTATTTCTCTTGTATGATTTTGTTGTTTTAACTGCGTCACTCTTTCTATAGCTAGTTTGTTGATTAAATTCATTAATACTCATTTAACAACAGCCAAAACACAAAGTGAAAATTTTAGTCTATGCTGGAGCGGAAGAAAAAAGGTAAACTGGTTATTTTATTACCATAATAATTATTTTCAATGCATCAACAGCGAGTCACAAGCACGATATTAATTTCTTTTATTTTTTTGCTTACGTTTTTAGCAATATTTTTAGTGCTTTGTATATTTCCAACGAGTAAGTGTTAGTTTTATAACTTGTGTATATAAATTAATTAAAGGCTTCCAGAAAATTTTTTGCTGAGAAATAAAAATTTTTTATGAACATGTGTGCAGCACCACATAAGTTAGTGGTAGCTTTGTTGGTAAGTGTGCTGATTACGACGGCACCAATATGTGAAGCCAAAAGAACTTTGGGTGGTAGTAATCGTAAGACGTCTGGTGGAGGTTATTCTACACGACGTCAACCAAGTACCCGTGTAACGAAACCTTCTTATAACACTCATAGTGAAAGCAGTAATTCTCATGCAGATGTTGCTAAACTTAGCTATCCTAATTACAACTCTCAACCTAATCGTCCGGCAAGTGCACCAACTTCGAACAATCAGCCAATAGGTTGGAATGTGCCCAATCAAAATAATGCTGGACCACCACCAGCATACTCAGCTTCAAATATAGCTGGAGGAGCTAAAACTAATATGCATGAACCTCCTCCCGTATACCAGAAGCCAAGCTATGGTGCTGCTCCACCAACTTATAATCAGGCCACTGGCACCAGTTACCACAATCCCGGTGCAATACCACCTGGAGCAACGTACTACAATCATCCATCTCAGGTTCCTGGAGGTTATGCCGCTGGAGGTGCTTATCCTGCTGGCGGCTATGGTGGTTACAATGTACCTCATGGCATGCCTGCCGGTGCTAGCTATTATCCATCGTCGCAAAGCTTGCCTCAAGGCGCTACATATTTGCCAGCTGGTAGTGGCCTCCCACCAGGCGCTGTTCTCTATTCATCACCGCCTCAACAAACTTCATCTGGCCTAGGTTTTGGTGAGTGAAAATATAATATTTTTCTAATTTCTATAACATTTTACCCTCTCGAGCATTTAATTAGGAAATAAAGTTTAGTATAAATCTATCAGTATCATACATATACACACGCATACTTATTCATTTATAGTGTCTTGTTTTTAATTTTTATTAATTATTTTTTTAATTATAAAAACCTTTTAAATTATTTGTTAGTGGTTTTTGCAAGGGTGAAAGTTTTGCTGTTTAATAAGATAAAATTTACCCAAATACCACAAATTATAATGAAATTAATTTTTTAGAAGAGAATTAAATGTTTGACACCTGGAATTATTTTCTTACAAAAAACAGAAAAGTTTATTTACTTAAAGCTATTGTTTATTAAAATTTTTCAGTTGAAGTCGATAAACTCAATATGTTGTATTTATCTAGACATGAACAAAGCTTTTGTTTTGCTATTATTTACTTTTACGAATTCCAAGACTAAAAAAGTTTAATGAGCGTTAGCTGCAAAGGCTATCAACTCTTTAGTTAATATTCAAAAGTATTTTAGTAACTTTTTTTGTTTTATTTATATTATTCGTAGCTTAATTTGTTTTTTATGGGAGCAGATAGTGTTGAAGTTTGATGTGGATAAATTTTGGAGGATATTAGAAGCTCGTAACTTGTGACGAAATGAGAGAGCTGTATGAGAAAGTCTTTTTATTTTTCTTTTATACATCCTTGTTAAGTGTATAGGGGTTTTGAAGTGGTTTATTTTCCTTAGTTTTCGTTCTTATTAACTTTTCCATATAGCGGCGGATATCTGTGCGATGTTGTGGTTAGAAAGTAATTTGTGTGCCAAATGAATTAATATCAAGAATTGAGCTGTTTTTCTTTAACATTTTTTTCATTAGTGGTCTTCTGAGACCACTAAATTCGTGGCTCACGTATTGTTGCTGACAACAATATGCTCGTAGTGAACGCGGTGAGGCAAATATACCCACTGTGCAGCAATGTATTAGAATAAACCTGGGATATCACCACATCGACGTTCACAAAAATTGGGCATAATTAGAGGCACTTTGCGCACATTTTGCATAAAGATCTTTATCTTTACGCTTATAAAGTTAAAGCCAACCGATTGACCGTTGTTTGCGTCAAACGAAAACAGGCAATTAGGCGTTTATGTAAACAAGCCAACAAATCGAATCAAAAAATACTCAAGCAGTCCTCTAAAAACCATTACATCCAAGATAGTGACCGGATGGTGCGATTTGTGGTTTAAACGCCATTATCGGTGCGTATTCCTCCGCAAATGAGCAAGGAAATGCCATCACCCTGAAATCTCTGTGTAACGAAATAATGATAACCAATTTTTTGTGACCACAATTGGCTAATGTTTTACCATTCACTTCTGCCTGTGGAGCCAACCACTTGTTGGCTGACGACCATTAGGCTTTAGATCTTAAGTCAACTGGACTTTGATTCTGTAATGTTCGTGAAATGTTCAATTGTTGGGCACGACGACGCTCCTAGCTTAACGGTATCAATAAAACTGAAATTGGAAAAAAGGATGTTTTTTTTAACCTATTTACTTCTTAACCTCAAATTTACACACCCGTTATATGGCTAAATGATTTTTGTGGAATAATTTCTTTTGTTTTGTTTTTTTGTTAAATGACCTCAAAAAAAATATTACTAATTGACATATTTTGACAAATCTAGGTTCTGGCTTAGCGGCCGGTGCAATTGGTGGTGCCATTTTGGGTCATGTTCTGACACCTACACAAACTCGAGTTGTCGAACAAGCTCCCGCCGCCAGTGGTGGCAGTTCTGATGGTGGACATGATAGAATAATCATCATTAACAATGGACAACCTGTCAATGCTACGGATGCAAATGGAGTAACTGTTATTAATAATGGAGCAACCCAAGCACCAGTGGCCACCGCTAGTGAAACTCCTGCACCTTTGGCTCCAATGGCACCCGTACCAGCCGGAACTGCTGATATGACACAAAACACAACCAATGCAGCTGAAACAGCTGCAGTTCCTGCTCCGCTTCCAAATGCCAGTCCAGCACCAGCTAATCCCGAGCAGCCACCAGCTGGCGGTATTATTTGTGTGCCAGTACGTGTCAATGAAACAGATCCTAACGATTCCACGAAAATGATAGAAGTTGAAAAAATTGCCTGCTATCCAGCTCCTCCACCTCAGCCACAAGTAGCTGCTGCAGGCGTAGATCCCAATAAACCAGCAGAAACTGCAAATCCAGCAGAAGGCTCTGCTCCTTTGGCACCCATGCAACCAATTACAGCTGGCGCTTCTTCGCAGCAATTGCAGCAAGAGTCTACCGCGGTTGGTGATCAATCGGTTAAATCTGTCAGCAACTCAGCTGGGGGAGAACAAAAGGGCCTAATAGCGTTTATCATGTGCTTCGTATTTAGCTACTTAGTGGCCTATAATTAAATCGAACCAAGCAAAAATAAGTATCTCATATTCAAGATTCTAGATATAAATTTGTCATTTTGATTAAAAATTATATACCTCCAGCTTATTTTTGTAATAGATTCACCTCTTTTATTATTGTTATTTAAATGTTAAGCATAATGCACTACTCAAGCTGTTATTCCAAACATGTCTAAAAACTGTTTCAATTAACCTTGAAATCAAGTATGTTTAAACATATCGTTAACAACAGCAACAACACGAAAGAGAATAGTTATGGAGGTGCATGTTAAAGCTTTTAAATGTATTATCTGTTTGTATACAATATATTATATGCTTTAGTTAGTTAAGCCCTAAAATTTTATAAACTTCCTTAATGTATACCAAGACACAAACATCAAGTATTGTTTTTGTTTTAACTTTTAAAGTTGTGAAAAAACAAAAAAAAAAATTAATCAATATTTATAAATAAAGTTTTTGTCTTCACAAATACCATTAACACTTTGCCCAGTCCACTCAACAAAAACTGTTATTAAATGGCCTTAAGTGAACAAACTCTGTAATTAGGGAATATTTTTGTATCGAAAATAACTTTTTCTTTTTTATTTTATTTACTCAACATATTTTTACAAACACTTTAAATTGTTATCATTGTATATTTTTGTTGGCAGCTTAATTTTTGAATGAAGTAACTTTTGTATTGTATAAACGAACTAAAATTAAACAAATTACACACTGTTAAAATTTATATATTTATATATTTTCAATAAACTTGCACTTACAACTTGAAAAACACACTACAGCAAAAGGCATTATTAAAGAGTTTTATTTTCTTTTTAAGTTTTGAAATCTTTATTAAAATTTGTTAAATCTGTTAGCGTCATTTTCTGCTTATTTAAAAAGGTTAATTGAAAAAAACGTTTTGAAAGCTTAAATGTATTTTTCCTAAACAAATCTCTGCTACAAACTGATAACAGTTTTTTGTAATAATTTTTAATTGAATCATTCGGTGTGGCAATAAAAATTAATCACCCTTATTCTGTTTGGCGACGGCAACATTGTCGTCGATTTTGAGGCAACATCTCTTTAACACAACATCAATACTAATTTGATGTTCCCTAACAGTTTATGATGACGTTTCCAGTTTATCGATCAATTTAATAAATATAACACACATGTGTAACATTTGAGTCAGCTGATTAATTTCTGTACTATTTTTGATAAAATTGTTGTGAAGAAAATATAAACTGTGTGAAAAAAAATAAAATCTGTTTGTTTTTTTATTATTTACTAGCGTGCCCGTGACTGCTTTGCAAGTCATTTCTTCGACATTTTTTGATCGATTTTGGTTCGCGGTACTGAAAAACAAAGCACGTGAACGTGATATATAACTGACCGTACAAAAAACAGGGATCATTGAAAAGCAACAGGTATGGGGAACTGAAGCCATTTAAAATCAAACGGCAGATCTGGAGGAATCATAGGAATGCGTTGTTTCAACACATCGCCCTTATATTTTTCTTTTAAAATATTTATTTCAATCACATTTTTCATGACTTTTTTGACTACTTAACGTGTCCCATTGCAAAGTCGTGGCTGGCAGATATTTCTAAGCAAAATAATTGGTACACCAACTTTCATTTGTAGGCGGTGGGGCGGCAGTCCAGATAACTCAAGCGAATTCAAAATTTCGGAAATTTTAAAATTTTGATATTTTATTATATATTAGTGAGTTTTTTTTTGTAAATATCTTCGGAACTACATAACCGATTTAAGAGATTGATATCTCGTTTTGAAAAGTATAACAATGGCTTTAAAAAATAAAATAAAAAAGAAAAAAAAATAATAAATATGTAT
This sequence comes from Trichopoda pennipes, assembly GCA_030448955.1. Classification (NCBI taxonomy): domain Eukaryota; kingdom Metazoa; phylum Arthropoda; class Insecta; order Diptera; family Tachinidae; genus Trichopoda; species Trichopoda pennipes. The sequence goes on along the minus strand of JASKUP010000056.1, from coordinate 345,588 downwards.
ATGTCATTGGTGGGTTTTGCCACGCCCCTCCGAAAATCAAAAATCGGACTTCACAGTGTCACCCGCCTGAATATTCTGAAGATTCTCTGAAAATTTCATCAAAATCGGCCCAGCCGTTTTCGAGTCCATTTCTTACATACATACACACATCCTCTTTTATATATATAGATATTCGACCATTTTTTTTCTTTTTAAATTAAATTAAAAATCAAAATAAATTAAATTCAAAATGTTCAGCAGATTTGCCACAGCTTCCTCCAAGGGGCTCAGTATAAGTTGATTAAATATGCCGCCTCTAGTAGTTTTGCATTCCATTTTATTTTTTTACCATCTTATTTTTTACTTTTAATTTTATGTCGCGCCAAATTTGAAAAAAAAAATTTATCGAACATATATTGAACTACATGCTATACGTTTTGGCATCCATCATTCGTTATATTTGGTTTGGTTTGGGCGTTTAGAGCAGTCGCAAAGCTTTTCCACTGTTCCTTAAAATTAGTAGGGACACTGCCTCTTCGAAATCCCCTGGCAAGTGACGGATTTTTTCCTAATTCTTCAACTAACTGTTCAAATTGGTTGGCGTTAGTAATTTTAATTTTTTTCATTTTAATTTTACTTTTTTTCAATCTTTTTAAATTTTTGTTTATAACAGCACGACACCACAATCACAGACGACAACATCAACGCCGATTTAAGGCAACATTAACGTCAAATTGTCTAACAGAATACCAAACAAGTATTGCCAGTCATCGATAAATGACAGTATTGTCAACGGGAATACGGATTTACCACAAATGATAACAAACGACGTCGTCTGGTATTGCCGTCGCCAAACAGAATAAGGGTGAATGAAAAAAAAAACTTCTTTTTGTTTTGTTTATCTTTATTGCAAAACATAGTTTCCCTCAGGTTGCTTAATCCTGATTTAAATTTTGTTAAGCTAAAATTACTTAAAAATCGGTTTCTGTTGAAAACATCACATTGTGTTTCTTTGTCATCGATACTACACAAAATTATATTTGAGAATTATTTAAAAAAAAAGTTCATAATTTTTTCGCAAATTAGCGTAATAATGATGAGTAATAATTTCATGCACACCTCAAAAAATTGTGACTGTCAGTTAATCTTCCTCATTTAATTTTTACGTGGCGTATACATCTGGTAAAAACCACTGCACACGATTACATCCATATATATAAAAATTAATGTCTGTCTGTCTGTTTGTTTGTTTGTTTGTGATTTATAGGAGGCCAAACCCTTGGGCCGATTTTCCTGAAGTTTTCACTGCATGTTACTGTGACTCTGGAAGGAATAGTAGGCTATATGAAGCTTTGATTGGACAAAGGGGCGTAGCACCGCCCATATAACCCAAAAATTTAAATCGCCATATTTTGGGCAATTTTTGACCTACGTCGATGATGTTTGGTACATATGGTATTGGCATAATAAGGAATACGTACCAGGAGAAAAGTGGGTGGGACCACGCCCCTTTTTAGGACAATTAAAAATCGTAATATAGTCTTAACTACTGAACCGATCGACATTAAATTTTCACAATAGGATATTCTTACGAAATAATAAATTCTTTGACTCAGGAATACTTATTACATGATAATATTTTTCGACCATGCACACTTCTGCACCTACTGTTACTACGTTTATTAACGGCTTTACCTCAAATTTGAAATACATATTAATTAAAATAGTGGGGTAGCCCCATTCTCTTTCTCCCACAATTGTCTGCAAAACAGCCGATTTTGTAATATACGATAATTAAAACAGAGAGTGGGGTAACCCCATTCTCATTCTCTTACAAGTGACTGCGAAAACAGCTGTTTGTGTAATTGCTGCTTTTTGCTTCGTCTAAAAATAAAAGAGGGGAGCATGAAGCAAATTACATGCGGTTCAGTACTGAATTCTAATTGGTTTAAAACAGAAAAGGGGAGCAATAAACTTACTGCATATTTACTTTTGCCTTAACGCATTTGCAATAGTGAATTATTTTTTTACCTAAATTTTTATTAAATTTATAACCAAAAAATTAAAAAAAAAAACTTAAAGAAGTTAATATAATCAAATTATAAATTAAAAAATGCCTCTAAAAAATCATCCCTTTCAGCACGTACTCCAAAATCAATGAAAATGAAATCCAATAGAGCAAACGAAACTCATGAAGAACGTGAAGCACGCCTTGCAATTGAACGGTCTCGAGCCTCAGCCTCTAGAGCTGCAGAGAATTTACAGCAACGCCTTGAAATTGAACGGTCTCGAGCATCAACCTCTAGAGCTGCAGAGAATTTACAGCAACGTGAAGCACGCCTAGAAATTCAGCGATCTCGAACCTCAACATCAAGGGCTTCCGAGACTGCTGTTCAGCGCGAAACACTGCCTATTATTTTACTGCGTAATATCGATCCACCATGGCTTTGCAATGGCACTCGACTTGCAGAAAAAAAACTGAGAAATAATTTAATAGAAGCGACCATTAAAACAGGCAAATATAAAGGGACAGATGTACTTTTGCCACGCATTCCAATGATACCAACAGATTTACCATTCGATTTTAAGCGATTGCAGTTTCCTGCTCGGTTAGCGTTTGCGATGACTGTTAACAAAACTCAAGATCAATCTCTGCAAGTTTTCGGAAAACCCACCGATTTATATGTGTATGCTCCTGATGGGCAAACTAAAAATATTGTATATCCTAAAGCATTGCAATAATTAAATTAAAATTACATAAATCAGTTTTTGTTAATATATAATTACTTTTAATTTTATTTTATAACGTGGGGGGTAGCGAAGCACACCGGGTTCAGCTAGTTAATTCTAAAACACGACAGATTTTTCTTTCAAACCCAACTTATTTTGAAAAACTTAATCGCACTTAACACATGTACATGTGCATATGTACATGTGGAAGTGTGTGCTTCCACAAGAGTTCTATTGAGAATTTGTTTAGAGTTTTATGATTATATAATTTAACGAAATTAAATATTTGTGATTAAAACAAATTTGTTTCGTTTTATTTTCAGCTTTCAGTACCAAAATATATTAAATCAACAACTTTTTTGATCAAATGTGGATTATTTTCAAAAAAAATACCACAAAAATATTTTTAATGGTGTAATCCACAACAATTCTCTCAACCATTAATTGAGGAAATCAAGAGTAAAATTTGTTAGTCTTTAATAAAAAGTAAAGACATACTCTTCTTAACGTAACCAGAACATGCACGTGTTTGTCAGGCTTGTTGTTGGAACCTTGGCTTAGCTTCGGATATTCCGAATTAATTTATTAAATATTAATACTATGTTTATTTATAAAATTATTTTGAATTATTTAACGCGTTAAATTTCATAATAACTTAAAAAACATAAATACAACAACCACAACAATTACGGTGGTAAATTAATACCTTGACAAGCATTAAATTCACATGAGAAGTGAGTAATCAACATTAAACAAAAACACATGAAAAGCAAACAAAACTAATACTTTAAGGCCGTGTCAGATAAAACTTTTGCTTTGCGTTGCGTCAGAGTTTCGCTTTGACATTTGAGTTAAAATGTACGTAAATGTATGAAAGTTGCCACATAAAGCACTTTTGACGCAGCGCAAAGCGAAAAGTTAACCAACATTCAACTTTTTGCGCACTTTGACAAACACCTGGCTTTTATTATTTGTGTTTGTGTATTTGTGTGTGGGCGTAAACAAAAAATTCATGAGTGTTGTCAAAGTTTATTGTGACATACACCACTTGATTTACGCTTTTGCTTTAAAGTTTCAAATGTCACGCAAAGCAACAAAGTTTTATCTGACACGGCCTTTAATGTAATAAAAGCAAAACAATTCAAGCCAATGAATAAAAAACAAAACAAAACAACCAAATTCCCCCAAATCATACAAAACATGCTCTCTCTCTCTCTCTGTTTCTCAAATTCCATGTGTTTTTTCAAAGAGAGCAGAGAGCAAAGTAAATGAGCAATTGTAATAATAACGTTTATTTTTTTCATATACAACAATGGTTCTTGCTTTTCGTTGAGATAATGAAGAAAAAAATATTAAAAAAAAACTAAAATAAAATATAAATATTAATTTTAGGGAAACGTTAAGATACAATGGGAATCAATTTTCAATAGGCTCCCACAGCAAATGCCAAACGAATGGTTTGTCATAACAATAGTTGTAGTTGTAAAAAAAAGAATAGAAGAATTTTAGTTTGATTTTGCATTTGTTTTGAAATGATGTGCATGAGTGATTAGCAAAATACATACATACATACATAGAAAACAATAATTACAACGGCATATATAAATAAAAATAAATAAATATTTATATATGTAAATAAATAACAGATAAAAAAACAAAATAGCAAGCAAGCTGACCGCAAGTTAGTGTAAAAATCATATGAGTGTAAAAAAAATATTCTTTTTCTCCTACTTCCCAGCCCTTGTTTTATTAGCACTTTAAAGGCTTTTTTTTAATAAAAAAAAAAAAAGAAAACATAATAACAAAAAAAATAACATGCAACAGCACTCTACATTTTTTAATTCATCTCAGCAAAATTCGCCCCAAACACCAGATTCTGCTGGCATTCTTATCGCCAATGCAGGCACAGCAGCCAACGAGCGCAGAGGTCACAAAAACATTATGAATTGTTTTCGCGATCGCACGCCTAGTTATACGCGTTCCAACAGCAATCTCGCACGTGTTAACGGTGTTATAACAACAAAAAATTCAAATTCAAGGCCGGAGGCAGTTGTCTTACTTAAAGAGCCTAGACCAAGACCCATCAAACTAACTCTACTTAAAAGCAGTAGTACGCGAGACATAAGCAGACTTTATGAATTGGATATTAGCACGCCTGCTTCTAATACAGTTTTTACCTCAGCCTCTACTTCCGATTTAAATAAAATGACGTCTTCCTCCTCGTCTACGGCCTCGTCATACAACACTAACTGCTCCTCTTCACAGTGCGTAAAACGTTTACAAAAACTAGAGCATAAAGTAGAAGAATTGGAAAAACAATTACTGAACCAAGAAAGAGAAACAAAAGTAATGACATTGCGGCTAGAGGAAGTAAATAAGAAATTTGAACAATTTTTTAAGGAGGATTTACAAAATAAACGCAAAAAATCAAGCAGCATGAGAGTGACAAAAAAAGACTCAATTACTGGAGCAACACAAACAGCAGTACAACCTTCCAAATTTGTAGCTTGGATGAAGCTGTCCAACTTTTGGAAGCAGAGACCCAGCATACAAACGCTTAAAGAGCAAAATATTTACAATGGTGAGCAAAATATTGAAATATTTGAGAAATTTAAGGTTTAAAAAATTAAAAAAAAAACAAATTTGTTAAAAAAAATACTTTTCTACTTAAACATCGTTAGCAGTTTAGTTTATACCACGCAATTATTTGATGAAATATGCCGAAGTCTAGCATTACACATAACAATATTTTTCAGCTCATTGATTTGGGACTCAATTCTGAGAATTGAATTACGCGAAAGTAGCTGCAAAAAAAGAACTTCTGCATCATTCGTTTTTGGTGAAGTTGGCTGCATTAATAATTTAATGGCTGTGGCCTAAACAACGCTTTTGTACATCGGTGGTAAAAGGGAGCCCAGTCCCCAGACGGTGGATCAACGGTCGAGTTATGGCATACACAGCTAGGCCTCCCGAGGGCACATTGATATGTTTTAACGGAATCTAACCGTCATTACATGTGTCTTCGGAGTAAAAGGGAGCCCAGTCCCCTTCAAGGCTAGCAGGAGCCATCTGGATAATGCTCAATATTTCCACGGGAACCAGTCAAGCCCCAGAGTTTAGCTATTTGTCTTTTTAGCATTTTAGCTGCTCTCCGACTGATTATTGGAGTTGGCTTTTCGGGAGTATCGTGATGGCTGTGTGTTTCGAAGACCTCGTTTGAGTTATGTGGCTCGGATCATTCACAATGAACACAATGAATAGTCCAAGTCCAGTGAGCATAATTGCTGTTGTGTTCTTCAATTTTATTAAGCTTCATGTGTTCTAAACCAGGAGTGGATAGTCTCTAACTCAGCAAGGAGCGAAAGCTGCGGTCTGCTTTGGGCTTTTGAAGTTGCGACTAGGAGTGACAGATAGTGTGATTCATTTTACATCCGCACCTGGCTATCTAGCCTTAATCAGGTGGTGGACAAACCACAATTGTATAATTTGGAACGTCATACATGCGTCCTAGGAAGCCAAAGACATAATTCTAAGCAACAGAACCACCTAGTTGCAACTTTAATGATTCCAGGGCAGGGCTGCAAACCATCACACCTTGCTAAAGAGTTGGAGACTTTCCTACTCCTGTCCAGAACACATGTCTAGCATGCTCACTGGACTGGATCATTCACGTTGCGTGTCATTATCAGTGAAATGATCCTGGCCACCATAATAACCATTATACTGTTATGGGGCCGCGAAACCACAACCACCACGATACTCCCATATAGGTGCCAACCTCAATGATCAGTCATAGAACTATTAAATGTCTAAAGAGACAAATAATGAACTCTGCGGCTCACTGATCCCCGTGGAAATAAAGTAGAGCTTCCAGTTGACTCCCTGGCTGTCTTCAGGGGACTGGGCTCCCTTTTTCCCACAGTTGCACAGATCTAGATAGCTGTTACTTACTATAAAGACCATAAATGTGCCCCCGGGGGGGAACTAGGAGTGACAGGAGGATAGACATATCGGAAGGCTTCCTAGGACGAGGATGACGCTACATTTCATCCCCAGTGTTATGATCCACCATCTGGTTATGGCTTACACCGCTAGGTACCGACGTAAATCTTATCACGCGTTTCCATATTGAATGTTTCAATGTGGAAAATAACAAGTGCCCAAAATTGGATGATGTCTGTTACGTTTGTGGTAATATCCGCTCAAAATTAGGCAAACAGGATCGAAAAAACTTGTTACCTGAGGAATTTAAAACCTCGTATAGTCCTTATTGTGATAAGGCAGATTTAAGTGGTGCAAATTTTACGCCGCACACAGTAATTAAAAGTTGTTATAATACTCTGCCTTATAATGTGGATACATGGAAAAGGTATACAGTTTTCTTTAATAAAGTCAGTAATTTGGGTGGAAAACCTAACTGGACATGATGAATCCAGATAAATTTCGGTTACGAATTAAACAGAAGAATAAATTAAACAAAAGTATACGTTCGCTTTTACTGCGGCGTTAATTCCAGTACAGCGCGCTGTTGTTATCGATCGACCTAAGCCTCCGAGTCTGGCTATTGTGTCCCTGTGGATTTTTAATCCAGTTATCGCGATTTTTAAGGCACTGGTTGTTCTTGTTTCGGGTAGGTTTGTTCTATATCTATGAAAATAGAATGCCCTACGGTATACCGAGATATAAGCGTGTCAAAATACAGAAAAACTTATAAAAATCCTCCTTCGTAAGGTCACTAAATTATTAAAGCAGCCAACTTGACAACTTGAAACGAATGATGCAGGAGTTCTTATTTTTTGCGCTACTTTCACGTGCAATTCTCCAAATTTGGTACCCCTGCAGGCTAGTAGGTAGTGTGCTAGCTTACATGGCTGGAGATTGTGGGTTCGATTCCCAACAAAGACCTTGGTTTTTTTCACTACAAAAAAAAATTGACTGTCGGTGGGCCTGCTCAGTGATGAAGGCATAGTCACTGGTCACTGAGCTGTCGTAATTCTTCTTTAATTTAAAACCGAAAAGTTTTATTTTAACGCAACACCAGCAGTATTTCCTTTCTTTCGAAAAACGCAAACTGCAAATAGATCAGATACGAGCCTCCAAGGAGGAGCTATATACAAAAAAAAGAAACCTCAAAGAGGACCAGTGCAATTAACCAGTGTTTATAGGCTGGATAACGAAAATGCTTCTAGGGTTGAAAAGTGTATAAAAAAAAAACAAAATAATTATTTTTCGCTTTTAGAAAAGCGTAGTAGAACTTTAATAAGAGTATTGTACAGTAACCTTTAAGCCAGAGCCTGTAAAAAAAGAGCAACAGACAGAGTGACAGGGAAGATTCTAAAAGAAATTTGTTTTTTTGTTTTCATCTTTTAGATGAACCCTGTTTCGATACCGAAATCGAGCTCGTTCTAAAGGATGAAGTACACAAAACGGTACCTAAAATTGTGGTCGACTGTTGTCAACTAATCGAGGAAAAATATCGCAAGTCCACAGAGCCTATTGAGGGCATTTACCGGCAATGTGGAGACTATAATAAAATGCAGGCCCTAAGATTTAGCATCGATGCCAACGATTATATGGCCTTAAGGCAACACAACATAGACATACACACTTTAGCTGGCGTGTTAAAGTTATTTCTAAGAGAAATAAAAAGCCCTCTCATATCGGCCAATGAAGCAAAAACTTTTATAGGAAAACCCAACCAGTGGTGTAAGTGTAATAATTTTTTAAAATTTAAATTAATAAATAATTAAAGCATTTAAATTTATATATTTTTTTTAATAAAATGTGCTGACTAGTGCTGACTGATTTGCCCAGTAAATTGGAAATATTAAGAAGACTGATACGTTCTCTGCCGGAAGTGAGTCGTGATACTTTGGAATATTTGTTCGCTCATTTCAATAAGTAAGTTGTTTTTTGTTAAAAAAATTGTTAGTTTAAAGTAGACTAAGTGCCTGTTTACACGCTTCAACTTTTGTTGCTCAACTTTTGATTTTTCCATTAGAAAGAAAGGGAAGGGGTATAAAACCTTTTCTTTCTTTCTAATGGAAAAATCAAAAGTTGAGCAATAAAAGTTGGAGCGTGTAAACAGGGACTAAGTATTTGCTCACATTTTTTATCATTCTTGTACCGTTACACATGAGAGAGTGTCTGAGTGTGCGTGCCATTTGTCTTTATTAGGAAACAGTGAGAAAAAAGGAAGCAAAACAGATACTTGCACATGTGCAGTGAGCATGAGTGAGTGAGCGAATACGCACCCTGGTTTAAAGACAGGTCACAAGTCAGATGAAGCAAATATTTGATGAAATAATATGAAAAATCACTACTTTTTTTCTTAGCAAAGATTTAATATGTCTGGACAAAAAATATAGAAAAATATATTTTATTCGATTACTATTTAAACTTACTATTTAAATGACGAAAATTTCACTTAAATTTTTGGGCGGATTAATGTGACATTTTAATCTGATGTGTTTTATTCTGTTGTCACAGCGATTACTATGGATATTCTCCTTATACGATATTTAAGCAGTTATACAAGTGTTCCCCCCACATTTATATATCTTGACGGATTCTCATCGTAATTACAGTGTCACCGGGGGAAAAAAGGGAGCCTAGTCCCCTGAATGTTAGCAGGCAGTCAACTGAAAACTCCACGTTATTTCCACGGGAATCAGTAAGCCCCAGAGTTCAGTTTTTTGGCTTTTTAGCCTTTTAGCTATTATCTGTCTGATTATTGAGGTTGGCCCTTCAGGAGCATCGTGTGGTTTCGCGGTCCTCATGAATTATATTACCTACAACATTGGGTGAATTTTTTTTGAAGAGAAATAGCTCTTCAGGCAACAATGCCTATTTATTTAGTCACAACAGTGCCACATTTGGGTATGATTTTACGTCAACCCTCGTCAAATTTGCTTTGTGAACAAACCGGTTTCGGCTATTTGCCATCTTTAGTGTTCTCTTTATACTGTGCCACATTCTTTAGGAAAGGGATAGAGAGAAGAGATTAGACAGGTGGTGAAAGTAGAAGAATGGTTACAAAGCCTTCAAGCTCTTATTTTTTGTAGTGAAAACAACCAACCCTAGATTGGTGGGCTAAGTACACTACCTACTAGCCTACCGAGGCAGCTTTCATTTTTAGGCCATGTCGTTATGTCGGCCCATGACCCAGATCCAGTGAACATGCTTGTCATGTGTTATGGACCAGGAGTTGGATAGTCTCCAACTCTTCAGCAAGTAATGGGAAATGGTGGCCCTGCTCCGAAACCTCCAAAATTGCAACTAGGAATGACCTGTTACTAGTATTATGTCTTTGGCTTCCTAGGGCGCGGCGGCACACATCATATCGTCCCAGTGGTTTGACCACCGTCGAGTTATGGCATACACACGCTAGGTAACGACGTAAATCTTACCATGCATTACACAAGTGTGGATCATCTCGCCTCTAATCACACCAACGGGTGAATGATCCGGATCCAGTGAGCATGCTAGTCATGTGTTCTGGACCAGGAGTTGGATAGTCTCCAACTCTTCAGCAAGAAGTAGTGATTTGCAACCCTGCTTCGGAACCGCTGAAATTGCAACTAGGAATGACCTTTTGCTAGAATTAGTCCTCGGCTTCCTAGGGCGAGTATGACGTTGCTTTTTATTCCACAGTGGTTTGACCACCATCTGATTAAGGCTTACGGCCAAGTGCAGATGTAAATCTTATCACGAAATTACACAATTGTTTAATTTTCAGTGCGAGTACAAAGCGTATCCAGCTTATTGGTAATTCAAAACTATCAAGGTATAGTAGTTGGTGTTATTGTTTTAGCGTGAGCTTATTCTTTTTGGTTATGGTCACACCCAACTCATCTTGATTCAGACCCAGCAGCTAAGGACCCACATAGGGTGGGTCCAAAGGTGTCCTTATTCCAAATGGACTGAATTTTTCCTGCCACGGAAAATATGGTAAACGCCATATGGGTCTACTGCACATGTAGGATACAAATTGAGGATGGTGATATTGAAAATGGGTTAGTTAATATAAATCCTAAGCTCAGTTGAAACAAAACCAGGATTGTTCCACATTGTAAATTGGGTTCATCGTCTGCAATGACTGAAGGAAAGCTGTTAGCTTAAAACATAACCTTTTAGTTTGTTTTTCTATTAGAAGTGTTCGACTAGAATCCACTAGTCCAACATTTTTTCTATTGTTTTTAATTAACTCATCCAAAGATTTAAAGGTGACAAGCAAAATTTGCTAGATGTCTTTTGGAACCTGGTTCATAATTAAAGACATGCGGTTACATATAAACATTTCATAAAATATTTGAGCTTTGTGATTTGACCTTATCACTGCAAACAATATTGATTGACTGGCGACTGTGACAATCTTATCTACTAAATCAATAACCTAAATTAAATTTTACTCAATTATTTCTTTATCAGATTAACGAAAGTACCTTTACAACATATAAGTGCCGAAACTTTATCTTTGTCCATAACACCTTCCATATTTCATACAGTGCAAGCAGGTGCGCGCATTCAAGACATACATTTGCTGTTAAAAGAAAGTGAAATTTTGGCTGATTGTGTTAAAATTATGATTGAATATCATCAGAAAATATTTGAGTAAGATGATTTTGTTTAAACAAATTAAAATTCTAATTTTCAATTGTATTTTAAAGTTATAGCCAAAGTCTAGATAATAATTCTAATACAACATCAACACCTCCACCTCATTTTCCTATCCATAAAAATAACTCCTGAATGTTTTTTCCCACCTTTGATTTGCTTCATGTTGTAGATGCATCTCGGATCGTAAGCAGCAGAGAAATCGCATCAGTGTTCGGAATTTGAAGAAAACTTTATCACATCCGGATTTATTATTTCAAAATTTATTTTAAATCGATGAAAGTATTAACTCGAGCACAAAATGTCAAAAACAGTTTTATTAATTTTGAATATATTTAAAAAACTGTTAAACAAAACTGTTTAATAAATTTTATAAAAATTATAAAAAAAAACTTATGCGTTTTAAATATTATTGCTTTAATTTAGGACAGGCACGTTTAAAATTATTCTTCAGTATTGAAAAAAAAAGCAAAAAAGAAAAATATTTCCATTTATTTCCATTATAGAAGCTCCAGGACGTTTCGTTTAATTTACCATGAACAAAATATGAAATTTTTGTTCCCATGTAATTTATATTTCCCATGAGGGGAAATTGCTATTGTGAATTTAATGGAAACATTTGTCAGTGCTATCAACTCATAGTGAATGCAATTTAGGAAGAAAAAATTATAAACACAAAATAAAAATATTAAACGTTTCTCTGTGGTGTAATTGAGAGTTTTTAAAATGTGGAAAAGTTTAGAATGGATGCCATTGTGTTGTTTTAAGAGAAGAAAATACTGCAATAGAGAATAATTTAAATAAAGCAGCATCTGCATGTTATTCCTCAATAAATTACATTGCACAATAAGAGAAAAATTATTTACAATTGCATTTAACGGAAAAGGGAAAATATTTCGACGGAAGAAGCACAGCTGCGGTCAATGTAATAGCACCATTTGGAATATTGTAATTCGATAGATGTAAAAATTTCACCTATTTTCTATATTATTTTTTTGAGTGTAAAAAACAGTTAAATTTTTGATGCTATCTCAGAGTGTGTGTGCATTTGGTGTCAGATTTCGTAACTGTTAATCACTTATAAATCTTTTGTCAACACTTATCATTTCGTGCAGTTAATAAAATAGCACCAGTAGGCTTTTTTAAATTTGTTTTGCAATTTTTTGTGAAAAAAAAATCGCGTAATAATTTTATACAAATTGTATAGTTATGGGTCGCGGAAAGCATTATTCCCCCGAAAAACGTAAAGTAATAAAAAAATTTGCATCCGAGGGTAAATCGTATTCCCAAATAAGGGAATGCCTGGACGTTTCCAATAAAATGATAATAAATGCCCTAAGATAGGAGCAAAAAGTTGAATCCCGTGGTATGAAGCGAGATTTGTCTCCTTTAATAGTAAAACGGTTAGTACGGACGACTAAAGCAAATCCCTTTATGACAGCTATGGAGTTCAAAAAAAGATGTGCCGTCAAGCGTGGAAACTATTCGCCGCAGACTTCGAGACAACATCCTCAATGCCTGTAGTCCTCGAAAAGTACCGCTCCTTATCTTTAAGCACATTGCTAAACGGTTATCTTTTGCTAAAGCACTTTTAAGTGGCCAAAGGCAAAGTGGAGAAATGTGCTATGGACTCACCAATCCAAAATTGTTCTTTGTGCTGAAAAGGGTTTCAGATATTTTGTCCGTAGGCCACCTAACAGCGAATACAAGCTACAAATCACAGCAAAAACTATCAAACATGGAGGTCATAGCATTATGGTATTTGATTACTTCCCGTATCGAGGTGTGGGTCCTATATATTGTTTCAAAACCGTTATGGATTCATCAGTTTAGGTAAAAATCCTTGATGAAATTATGCTGCCGTATGCTTTCTACGATATGCCCCTAGTGTGGGTCTTCCAGCAAGACAATGACCCCAAACATGCCAGCAAAATGGTTCAAAGATAACTCTATCAATATAGTGGAGTGGCCAGCACAGTCCCCAGATTTGAAAGTTATCGAAAATCTGTGAAGGGACATAAAGAAGGGTGTATCTACAATAAAACCAACGAGCATTGAAGGGCTCAAAGTTGAAAAATGCCAGCATTTAGTGAATTCCATTTGAAGGCGTTGTGCCGCAGTAATTGCAAACAAAGGACACGCGACAATGAAATCATATAATTAATTTATCAACAAGATATCTAAGTGAAATTTTTTATTTATTTTGAGAAAGACCACTAATTTTTGTTAAAAATGAACTGAAGTGCTATTATTTTGACTGTGTAGTTTATATAAACTGCTATACACTGTTATAAACTATTAAAACAACATGATTTTTTATGATAATAAATCATTAACATCAAAGAGTTTATCATTTTGTTTTGAGTTGAATCGTCCCAACAATTAAACAGATGTAAAAGGAGTCAGTATAAATATCTAAGTGGTGCTATTGTATTGACCCCAGCTGTATGTCTAAAATCTACAAGTCACGAATATGGATTTAAAGTGATGACTGCAATTTTTATCTACACTGATGATGGGTTATGTATGGCTTAAAGTGAATGCGGATAAAGCTACTCGATACTCGTTAAGGCTGCTGGCTGAGTTTTTTATTACCTAAAGCAAAAAAAGAGACTTTCGTGACGTACGAATGACATTTTTTTAATAAAAGTAATATTCGTTTATGACTTCAAGAGGAATTGCAGGTTTGAGAGTTTTTGAATTAATTAAAAAAAAACGAGTCAAAATATTTGTATGCTAAATTTTTGTAAAGAATTTACTAAAACGTTTTTGTAAAACTGAAATTATTTATCTTTTATTTAAATAACATATTTCAAACAATTTCAATGCTTCCTAAACTGTTAAAATATTTTCCCCATCTGGCATCCTATCTTTTCTGCATTAAAATAAATTCCCTTTTTTATTTGACACTTCATAAAATATTTTGATATTGTTTTCACTTACAAAAAAATAACACCAGCAATTTTATTAAATTCATGTTTATAATTATATTTTTATAAAAAAAAAATTAACTGAACAAGTTAACGACGTTAAAAGTAAATAAGTTTTAAATAGTAAAATCAAATAGCAATAACATCAATATAACAAAAATTACCTCATGTTTATTAAAATAATTTAGTTTTCGAGCATTAATAATAGATAAACGAAAGTGCTTTAAAGGAAATCTTAGTGTTTTTTTTATAATAAAGTATGCCATAATGTAAATTTAAAAGTATATACTTACAATGCCTTACAATGGCTGTCGTTTTTCTAATTTCATTTCTTTTAATTATGCCTGACATTAAATGGCTTCCTATTAATATTTATTCCTTTATTTTTATTTTGTTACATTTTAAGGAATATAGGTAAAGATGTTGAAAATTGCAGCTGAAGGTGCTATACCACGTTTAGTATCTTGTATACAGACTCCAAGAAGTGCTCAAAATGCCTGTCAACGTTTAGCTCCCCTGGCTGTAACAGCCACACAAAAATGTTTATCACAATGTCAGACGGCCTTGAAAAAATATGTTGTTAAAGATCATTATGATTTTGATCAAAAAGTGAGTATGTAAAGAGTTAACATTGTTTTAATAAAATGTTTTTTTAAGCGTTTGAATTTTTAATTAAAGCATACACAAAATTTCATGTTAATTTGCAAATGAGGCCACAGCAATGATTCATAAACCTATGATGTAATTAACACTCCACAAAAAAAGGACAGATCAGACTTATAATCGGATTTTATCTAGCTGGTCCACTCACGGGTATTAAAAGTAGACAAATTGCTTGCCACAATCAGCTGCGATCCTTGTTTTTTTCTTATCAATAGGAATAATACTTTTGCAAAAATTCAAATAACAAAGAATACCTTCTTTTCAATTTTTGTTATATTCAATTTGCTTTAACAGCGAATTTCATTCCATTCAACCCAAAATAAATGAGATTTGCCACCCCTAGAAATTTCACTTTCAAAATTTTTTATTCTCCTGAACTTTTCATTGTAAACTTATTTCTTTGTTAAACCAAATGAATGTATATGATGTAATGATATGTATGTATATCACACATCACAAATTGTTTACATAAAATAATATTTTTAAGAAAATTTTCTTGCTTCCCCTATGCACGTATTCTATTTAATGCTAAGCAACAAAAATATATATTTTTTTCTGCTTTGTAGGTGATCAATAGTGATATTCCCGTTATTGTAAATTTTCATGCGGAATGGTGTGATCCTTGTAAAATTTTAACACCCAAAATGGAAGAACTTTTAAAGGACTCAACAGAAATCGATTTGGCCATTATTGATGTCGAGCATAATACAGATTTGGTGGAAACGTTTGAAGTAAAAGCTGTACCAGCAGTTTTGGCTTTCCGCAACGGTGTTGTGGTAGATAAATTTATTGGTCTCGTGGATGCCAATAGTATAGAATCAATAATAGACAAATTGAAACGTAAAAATCTGCCAGCTAATGAAAAAGAGAAATGATTAAAAAAACTTTGTAGTTGAAGTTGGAATGAACTGCAAGAAATTAATAATTAAGATAATATTTGTTTGTTTAATTTAAATTGTAAATCGTGTAACAAATAATATTTTTGTTTATTGTTTCTTTCTTTTTTTTAAGTATCTAATAGTAGTTAAAATCTAAATGGTAACATTAAAAGTTTATAAAATATTTCAAGTATAACAACGATAATGGAGCCGTTTTTTTTCTTTAATAATTAAGTTTCAGTTTAATCAAATTTTTATTTCAATCTGTTAACGAAAGAAGAAATATTCAGATTTTACTTAATGGGTTTTTGTATATTCTCTTCAATGATTTTTTTAATTCTAAATAATTTCACTATTAAAAAAACCGTAGAGTGCCGAAATCATGAACCAGGCAATAATAACAGTGAATTCATTAAATTTTACTGACCTTTGAACTGCCAAATAATATTAAACAAATTGCTGGATTGTACATACATCACTTAGAGCATAAAGTCTGCGTTCACCTTAATACATTTTTCAATGATATAAAACAAAAGCATGCAAATGTTTAATTGCAATTAAATTTATTTTCACATATAACTTTTTTAAACTGTATATTTTTAATTTCATAAAACAAAAGCTGGAGTTCTTTCTCAAATTTTAACAAAACGTAAATTAAAATCATAAATAGAAACAAATTACAACCACTACTTTCCGTAAAACTTCAAGTTATTAAAAAAACGTTTATTGAATATTTTGTTAGATACCCACGCTGCTTTTAAGACTTCACTTAGTCTATTTGGCATGGATTTGGCTAAATTTTCTGTTTCCTCAGATGTGATATTCTCCCACTCTGCCCGCAGAACGCTTCGTAAAAAGTTTCTTTGCTTTTCATGCCCTGCTGACGAAGTTTTTTTCAAAAGATCCCAGAGGTGCTCAGTGCAATTGAGGTCGGGTGATTGCGGAGGCGTTTTAAGCTGTCTTAGAGCCAAAGTCTGACTACCTCCGCTGTGCTTTTTGGATCGTTATCTTGCTGGAACCAATATTTGGATGATAAATTAAGTTTTTCTGCACTCTGCTTCAATTTCTTTTTAATATGTCAAGATATGCCCACACTTATCCATCGTGGATTCAATAAACTCCATCTGAGCCACACCTCCAGCAGCTATACAACCCCATATCATAATCCCACCACCACCATGTTTAACTGCACCGACTAGATTATGCTTCTCAAAAGTAGTTCCGGGCTTGCGCCATATTATTTGACGTCCCTTTATTCCAAAAATTCAAAATTTGCTTTCATGTGAAAATATTACTTGTTTTCAAAACTCCGAAAACTTATTTATGTATGAATTAGCAAACTTAAAGCGCTTTTGTCTGTTGACTCTGTATATAAATGGTTTTCTATGGGTAACTCTGCCACGATATCATCCTGCTCTTTTTAAAATTTTTCCAGCGGTTTCTAGACACATTTTCTTGCTAAAGGATTGCCGAATATTTTCAACAATATTTGTGGATGCTATACGGCGATTAACCTTTGTCATATTAAGAATTTCGCGTTCTGCTCGTTCAGAAAGTATTTTTGGGCGTCCCAATCGCGGCTTAGAAGTAATTATACCTGTATTTTTGACTTTGGACGAAAGAATATGTTCTCCCAATCGTTTTTACAATTTTTCGGAAACTTGCATTCTTCCCACATTTTTATAATTATTATACTTTCCGAAACACTAGTGTCTCTCCTTTTGGCTTCCATGTTTATAAAATCTATATTTCTTGAACTCAAAATACTTTTTAAATAATCAGTTTAGTAAAGTAAATAAAAGGAACCCAAAAATAACTAAAAAAGTAACGGTATTATAAGCTTAAACATAGTGAACGCAGACTTTCTGGTTGCCATATTTACGTAATGTTGAACTTAAATCCCGTTAGTGGAAAACTAAAGAGATGAATAAAGACTTTGTTTTTGGTTTTTTAGGTACCACTTGGAAGTGGGTAATTTATAAAAAAAGAATTTGTATTAATTATTTCCATTTTGCCAAAAATATTATACGTGAGCATAGACTTTATGGACTATGTGTATATAGAGTTTGACATTACGGGCAGGGCAAATTCGTTATTGCTCTCTCATATTTATAAGAAAACTAAAAACCAAGTCACGCATTAAAAAAATTATCCATTATTCTTGTTTAACTTCTTACTTGTTCTTAAAGCGGGTCTATTCTTATAATAATTCTCAAAGTTCTTCTTATACTGTGAAGAATTGCACAAAACCAAAACATTTTATGCCCAAACAGTTACTGCAGGTCATTTACTTTTTGCATTACGAGATGAGAGAGTGTGTGTCCAACATTAATGGTCAAAATGTAACTAAAGTAAGAAGACGTGATTTCAGAGTAGAGTTCAGCAACAGTGCACACTCTGAAATTAAATTTTATTACTCATACATGATGAAAACAAAAGAACACGTTTCTTTTTAATGCACAACGCTCTTTTGTGTTATTATTATTATGAAACACAATAATCGACTGTTTACTTGTAAGATCGTTCGTTGCACATGTATAACGAATTTTTGAGCGTAAAATATTTAAACGATATTTTTTTTCAACTGAGTTTTAAAAATGAAATGCAATGAAGAACCTTAATGGATTATTGCTAAAGCTAAGAAATTAATTATTCTTTCTCTAACATTAACGACATAAAATTTTTGAAGTCATATAAAACGATTTTTTCCACTCACCTCAAGTTAGTTGTAAAATATTAGCAGTTATTAGCCAGGAATGCGGCAACCGAAATTAAATTATTTATTTACAAAATTTAATTTTTTTGGCTTAATATATCGAAACTTCTTATTCCAAGCCTAATCGGTAGTTATGTGATGACTTTTAAAAGTTGGAAAATAATCTAAATCAAAAAATTTACCACAAAGAAGGTTTTGTTCCCCTAAAATAAAACTTTAAATCATTTGCCCAAATTGAAACAAAGCATTTTAAACCCAAATTTTTTGTGACCATTTAAAAATCCCCTTAAAATAACTGTATTTTTGGAGATAAATAAAATGCTCTTTTTTCATTGTTTTTATTTTTGGTAATACTTTTTAAACTTTATTAACAAAAGAAATATTTACTTAAAACTAAAATTATTATTGCGACGAAACTTATGCGTAAAAATAAAAAAACATTTTCTATTACGACAAAACACAATTTCTCTTTTTATTTGTAACTATCTATTTTTAATCACTTCTTGACGTTAAAGCATAAAAATAAAACAAAAGAAAATATTTAGCAAGAAAAAAAAGTGAAAGCGGAGTAACTCTAAAATTACAAAAACAAAAAAATAGTTTTATAAACATTATCAAATAATACAGGCCAAAGTTTTATAAACTTCAAGCATTATTTATAAAAAAAAAAACAATTTTTTTATTATTTTTATTCTTTAAAATGTAAATTTCAAGTATTTACGAAGAATACTCTTTTAGAATTGAAGAATTTTTTTTTAAAAACATTTTGTACTAAAAATTAAAAAAACTAAATTTGTTTACATACCTATTGAATATATTTATTAATATTTAAAAATCCTTTAGAAGGTAGAAAAACTATTGGGGAATTGCTTAACACACCGCTTATGTTAGAAAAAGGTTCCAAAATAATAAATTGTAATAGAAATTTAAATTTATGCTTTTTTATTCTGTTCAGCGCGCCAATTGTATAATTAAAGCAGCACACATTTCAAAAAATTCCATTGTATGATGACCAGTAGGTTGTGGTGGCATTATGCCGCTATTGCTTAAGGGCGGTGGTGTTAAACTTTCCAAAATAACATCATCGCCCTGTTCAACCTCGTCATTTGTTAATGATTTAAAGTCCAATAAATAACTTTTAGCATCCACCTGATATAATTGCAACGACATTTTAGAATATTTGCCCGTTTTAGTATTTTGGCGGCGAACTCTAACATGATACGGATTAATAATTTTCCATTCATAGTCAAGAGCTTTCATGGCACGATAGACTTCTAACATTATGTCATTTGGCTTGCTTTGAGAACGTATACCCAAATGCCATTTAGCACGTTTTATGGGCGTGCCTCGCGCTGCTTTTTCAGGAAAGGCACCACCGCCTTGTGATTGCACCATAGACATGGCCAATTGCCTTTCTCTAAGCGGAGCTATACGTTCGGGATGAGGTTTCATAGAGGGTGTAAGAGATGTTCTGCCAGGTGTAGACGTGCCAGAACCGGAACCCCCCGCCATAATATCAGAATGCTCATTGGGTGAGTGGGCTGCAGGTGGTGGTGAACCAGCCACAAAGAAATTGTTTATTTCTGTTTTAGCCGCTTCATCGGCAAAACGTTTATTATCTATAATTAAATGATAGGCAATGGCCAATTGATCATGAGGATCACCACTGAGTAAAGCATTATGAACTTCTTGCTCCTTAACTCCAAACTTAGAGCATACTTCGGCCACCGCATAGGTATCAATTACATTTGAATCTTGTTCTAT
Organism: Trichopoda pennipes; assembly: GCA_030448955.1. Lineage (NCBI taxonomy): Eukaryota > Metazoa > Arthropoda > Insecta > Diptera > Tachinidae > Trichopoda > Trichopoda pennipes. Next base: position 325,312 of record JASKUP010000056.1, on the reverse strand, counting down.
TGACGAGGGGAACAAATAGGAAGGCAAATCTTTTTGGAACCATTCATGTTTTTTAATTTCTTCAATGGTGGCACGTTTTAAAGGATCCACCTGCAACATTTGACACACTAAATTTACCACCTGCTTATTCAGATACTCCGGTATAGGAAATATTCCCGATTTAATCTTGCGAAATAAGGTAGGAACATGTTCATCATCGAAAGGCAAAGTGCCGCATAGCAAAGCATACAAAATAACGCCACACGACCAAATATCAACTTCTGGACCAGCATACAATTTACCAGATATAACTTCAGGTGCAGCATAGTTAGGTGAGCCACAAGATGTTCTCAAGAATTCTCCATCCAACATCATGTTGGACAAACCAAAATCGGCAATTTTTACATGGCGATTATGGTCCAACAGCAAATTTTCTGGCTTCAAATCACGATGCACTATCATATGACGATGGCAGTAGTCAACGCCTGATATAATCTGCTGAAAGAATCGACGTGCCTCATGCTCTTGCAGCTTGCCATGTTTAACTATATAATCGAACAACTCTCCACCGCTGACATACTCCATGATCATAAATATATCGGTAGGAGTTGAAATAACCTGATATAGCTTAATAATATGGGGATGCCGGAACAGCTTCAAATTTTGAATTTCACGGCGAATTTTTCCAACCACATCTAAAGATTTGATTTTTTGACGATTTAATATTTTCACCGCCACTTTGTGTTTGGTCATCTGATGTTCGCCTATTTTGACCTTGCCAAAAGTGCCAGTGCCCAATGTAGCTCCCAATAGATAATGGCCAATCTTAACCAACGGTTGTGGACCCGAGCCAGTGTGCATCACATCTGCAGCTGAGGCAGACCTAGAAGTAGGCATTTTAGCTGCTATTGTTTTCTAACTAATTACAATTTCAAGGTTTTCTTTCTAAATTTCCGTGATTATTATAATAGCGGCTTCCTTTTACGGCGTGTTTGCTGCTTCCCGTTTTAAAAATGTCGTCGCAGTTGTTTTAATTATATTTTTCTTTCTTTATATTTCGTTAAAGCTCCTGAAACGAGCATCAATTTGTAGATAATTCCTATCCACAAACATTTAAAATCGTAGTTATTTATTAATTTCTATAAAATATACCAAGTTTTCAATGTTCTTTATGACTTTCTTTATTTAATAATCACTTTTACCAAAAAAATATTTGATCTTGAAGAAAAATTCTAGTATTGTCAAATTTTCTATGTTGTCAATTAAATTGGGAATTTTCCATAAAATTTTGACAATTACAAAAATTAAAAGGGATAATTTTTTCCCTGGCAACAGTTTGAGAGTCATAATAACAAATACCGTAACAGACACAGATGCCATACTTACGATTTATATGTGAATTATGAATTTGTTAATAATGGAAATAATTATAACGAATGTTATTTGAATAAAAAAGTCTTAGTGTAATGAATGGCTGACCATTTGATTAAGCGTTTAAAGCAAGTCATTGAAATTGTAAATTTAAAACAACATAATTTAAATAAGTCCCAATTTACATTGGACGATTTTTGTCGCTGCAATTCTTAGTTTGTTGTTGTAAATAAGGGGTTTAAAGAGAATAGGAGAAGAGAGGAACAAAAAAAAGTACACATTATATACCAACAAAATAAGAATTGCAGCGCCAAAAATCATACAATGTAAATTGGGTGTAATATTTCATGCATTCACTAGACTACACAATTATTTATAATAGTTGGCGGAATTTTCAGCATCTGGCATCCTTCTTAGAAACTTTATGGTTCGTGTCAAAAGAAAGTAGTCTATCGAGGTGAGCGAGTAAACAACAAGAAGAACGGTAGTGTTATTATTGTGTGCGATTGTGTAAAATTAAATTATTTTGTTTCTTTGTGAAAAAATTAAATTTAATATTATAAAAATCTAGCCCATCAATTAATTTAAACATAAAAAATCTTAATAAGAAAGTGTAAAATAAGCAAAAAAAAATCAAGTGTTTGCGACCACCACAAATAAAGCCAGTCGTCAGTCAGGCAACAAAAGAAATCAACAACAACGTCATCACAATAAAATAAATAAAAAAACGACATAAAAGTCAACAAAATTAAAAAAAAAAATAACAATTTGTGAAATATTTTTTTTGTGTGTTGTTAGGAAATTTATTGAAAATAGAAAAAAAAGAAAATGCGCGCAAGTGCGCTGCATTGTAAAGGGTGCAACGTTTGGCCGTCACCGAAATGTGTATCATTAAAATCAGTTCAATTGTTGTATTACGTCTCTGTGTTGTTGTTGTCTTTTAGCTGTTTAAAAGCGCGAGCGCAAGCGCAAACGGTAGAAAATGAATCATTTCTAAAAAATCCGAAATATTTCGATAATAATGAAACCGGTACACTTTTTAAAGATTTACAACGCCAATTTCCACATTTAGCACGGGCGTATTCAATCGGAAAAACAATTCAAAATCGAGAAATAAATGCTTTGGTTTTAAGTGGTCCCGGTGATGTGATCGTTGGTGATTTGTTGAGACCCGTAGTAAAAGTTGTGGCCAATATTCATGGCGATGAGGCTTTAGGCCGCCAAATTGTATTGTATATGGCCCAGTATTTGGTTTTAAATTATGCCAAAGTTAAGAAAGTGCAAGAGCTATTGAACACAACAGAAATTCATTTTGTGCCCAGCTGCAATCCGGATGGTTTTGCGGCAGCAAAGGTTAGTTATTTACAATTTTATTTATGTATTTAAGTTATTAAAAATTAAATATTGAAAAAATAAAAACAATTTTTTTTCATACGTATGTATAAAGTGAACTAAATTTAAAAGCTCAGAAATTATTGACCCATCACCACACAATGGAGAGAGAAATTATTATTTATATTATTTTGTTTTAAAAAATATAGATAAGGTGTTTTATTACTGTTATGGTAAGCAAATAAATTGAAATAAACAGATTAATCGATTATACTAATCGGGTATAAAGCAACCAAATCCTTCAAGAAAGCTCTTCAGACAACCGTGCTAAAATTGATGCCATTAGCCCAAAACTTGTAGATAAAATTGATGCAATTCAAGAAAGCACATCCAAAGTAGAAAGGTTTGTATGTAATGTAAACAGAAACTTCAAGAAATATAAAAGTCTACGGCTAACTAGGGGATACCGTCAGCAAATATACCGATAATTTACTCGGTCTAGAGAAAAAAAATGAAAGGAGAATTACATGAACTAAAAACACAAATGGGCGATCTTCATATTCAGATGGTCCGGTGAGAGTCATCTCAGAGCACGCTAGCAAGATAAAAATGCCGAGATTTTGTTTTAAAATCCAGTTCGAACCGGTGCTCAGTAGTGGCCTTCAAGAGAGCAGCAGCAAAAATCTTTGAAAGTTTTCCAGCGGGTTGCAGAAATGATTACAATGAGATAATGTCGGCTTTACAACGTAAGTAGTGATACAAATTGACGTCAGGTCATAGCCGTATGGCTCTAATCTGAATGTGGTCTTACCACTGGGTGAAATACAAAGCATCTACCAATCAGTTGGGAGTTTCAGTAGCACAGCTTGCAAGACCGTTCCCACACTTCGTGCTTAGAAACTGGAGCGTATTGCGGCATTGCGACATTCTGTTGCAATGCTACAGAAAATCGGATAGGAACATACCAGACTTTGCTGCAGCTTTTGGTTTTCAACAGCAACCACCATGCTACTGCCCAGATGGCCTCACCAATAACCAGTAAAGGGTCGAAGCTATTGGTTTATGTAGTGGTACATCACTGGTCGGATATCGAGTATTCGATTTTTGCAGATTTTCCAGATTTTACTGGCTTTTACCCCCAGGATCACATTTCAGGATGGGGAAGGGTCTGTCAAGACTCCGTGTTACTGGAGGGCATAACAACATAAGTATGGTAACTAACACAAAAGAGAACTCTACAGAATGGAGTTACGAGGCAGCATGCAGAATGCAAACGAAACTCTGAATGCTTCACCATGGGAACTAAACGTTTGGTACAGCTGACTTATCCAAGTGAATATCATCCATTCCTAGATCTGTTCAAAATTAAAGGATTTGTGAATGGCATGCGGGAAATTATCTTGCGCGAAACGATCTTGTATGCGCTGTCCCAGGAGACTGCAAAAGTCGTCTCAAAGCCGCAAGTCTACCAGATGCGTCGTCTTGAAGCTGATACGCAAAACTGGGAAGACAAAACGAGTGCGATAAAACACATGATCGAGCAGATACTAGAGAAAAGTAGAAAGTATCGCGGAAAATGTTTCAACTAAGATAATATCGGCTACTTTCATTGCAACTGCAGATCCGTACAGAAAAGTTTAAGATCTGCTTCGCTGCCGAGGGATAGAAAACGGGCGAAAAATTTAGAAGATGAGAAATTCGCAGCTTTTTTCACCGGGAGTTACACAACAAGCCATTTTCCTATGTTTAAAAGCATTAAGATTCATTCAAAAGCAAGGAAATTGGATCCCATATGAATTATAGCCAAGAGACATTGAAGGACGATTTTGCAAGTCGGTAATGATCATTGCCGAATATCCACGACGCCATGCTCTGTACTTGTTGAAATCAGAAGGACGAAGGTCAGACGATCACAGGGAAACTATACCGAAGACAATTCGGCCATAATCTTCAATCATATTAACGCTCGGCAACATGTTGCAAGACTGGTCAAAAACTATGTGGAAAACAGTGGATGGGTGGTTTTGACTCACCCGCCTTATAGTGTAAACCTTGCCCCTTTTGACTGCCATTTGGGTCGATCGATGCGGAACGCCGTTACTGGAATATGCTTCATTTCAGAACAGGGTATCAGAAATTAGTTTGATTCATTCTATACCTCAAAAGCCGAGCGGAATCCATATGCCACCAGTTGTTATAGATGGGATTTCATCAGACGAGTTCAAGATTAATTCAGGGGTACCGCAAGGCTCCGTTCTTTCTTCTCTTACTCTATTTCTTATTTTCCTAATTGACCTTCTTTGTCAAACTTTCAAACCGCTAAGTACTCCTTCGCAGATGATAGCACCATTTGTTATTCGTATTCATTTGGCAATAGACTGAATGAATTGAAGGTAAGCTTCAAAAGACGGAACATGAATGATATGCTCAATCACGATCTCGCGACAATGTTGGAATGGGGTCGTGTAAATAAAGTTGATTTTAATGATATGTGCGTATATTCTCCGACGGGGTTTAATTTATTTGGGTATGATTTAATGTCAACCCGCATCAAATTTAGTTTGTGAACAAAAAGGTTTCGGCTATTTGCCATCTTCAGTGTTCTCTCTCTCGCTAATGCCCATAAGAAGCAATGTTGCATGTTTACGCATAGATCTGTGTTCGGAACTGGTGCTGCATCTGTTACTATGGATGATATAAGTATTACGGAATCGTGCGCCTTTGATGTTTTTGGCATAAAAATTCAGTGTGATGTTCGATGGACTAAATACATTTTTCAAGTTTGTAAAGAAGCTTTCAAGTAACTCGGTATTCTAAAATAGTGTAAGAGATACTTCACTCCATTCGATCTTGGTACTATTTATAACCTATATCCATTAAAAAATGGAATACAACTCTCATGTATGGGCTGGAGTTTTGGAGTTGCTCGACCGCGTACAAGAGAGCGACAATAGGCTCATTGGGGACAGTAGGGTATCCAATTGTATTGATTCTCTAGAGCATCAGTGCAATGTGGGATGTATATCACTGTTTTATCGTTACTACAATGGTAACTGATCTAACGCAGTTAGGGAAATTGTTCCCCAAACTCGCACGTTTTTGCATTTGACTGACTAGATTATCGTTGAGAGCGAATCCATTTGTGGTCCATTGACCAGTGAATCGCACTACCCTTTACAGGGAAAATATTAGTTTTCTAGGAGAACCGTCCGCATGTGGAATAAACTCCCTCCTATATCCATTTAAAAATGCAATACAACTCTCAAGAGGCTCATTGGGGACAGTGGGGTATTCAACGCAATTGATTCTCTAGAGCGTCGACGCAATGCGAGATATATTTCACTGTTTCATCGTTACTGCAATGGTAAGTGCTCTAATGAAATTAGGATAATTGTTTGCGTTACTGGCATGTTTTCGCGTTTAAGTCGTTTTTGGTTGAGAGCGCATCCATTTGTAGTTGTTGATTTTCCGCCACACTACAGGGAAAATTTGTTTTTTGGAGATCAGTCCGTATGTGAATTAAAATACTTCCAGAGTTCTTTCGTGTCACTTTCAATGTAGGAAAGTTCAAATTGAATGTCCACAAACACCACTCCCACTTTCCTCCTCCCCATAACCTAGTTTCCTAGTACTGGCACAGTGATTAACTTGTTACCTGTTATCTTTTGAATCATATCGCACCCTAAATACAAAAGGGTCACAACTCAAAATTTTCCAAAACAAACTTTCTTTCCATTAAACTAGCGTACACATCTCTAACTATTGCAAATATTTTTTTCACATCACTAACTTCTTTAACTCGAAAAATACAGTGTTTTATTTTTGTGTTAAGTCTGTTGCTTCTGCACGATGAACTAAAGAGAATTATTTTGAGTTACAAAAATTTTAGTATTTTGGGTTGTTGTGACCCTTTTGCATTTAGGGTGCGATATATGCAAGACCATTTAAGAATTTTTGGAATTTTTTTATTATTATTTTGTACACACATGTGTTACATGTTTTTTCAACTGTATTTAAACAAAATTTTATTAAATAATTAAAATTTTACATCAATCAATGTGTGTAAAAAAAATTCTAAATACCATTGACAGCGTGTAATCTTATGGCTAGAAAAATTAATTTTAATATTAAGAAATACTAAAGAATAAAAGAAGGGCACAGAAAATAACTGACACGTTAGCATAGCGTTGAATTAATAAACTTTTTTTGCTTTTTATTATTTTTTTACTGTTTTTGTTGTGTCTTTCTTTAACATCTTAATCGTTTTGTAGCAGTGACTCAGTAAACAAAGATAATGAAATTCTAATTATAAGTTTTAAGAGAATATTTCAGTCACGCTAATGTATTCTATCTATTGTATTGTAGTTGGTTTTTTATATTTAAAGCTACAAGACAGCATTTTTATAAAAGTTTAAAACATTCATATCGGAATTTTTTTGTTTTAAAATACGTGTTCATATGAAAAAAAAATAAATCGATTCTTTAATACGGGAAAAAATCTGCGAGAAAATGTAGGTAAAATTTAAATGAATATTGATTTTGATAAATAAAGGGTGTTTTTTATAGAGGTATATAACTTTGAAATGGTGTAAAACAAAGATGATTTTTTTAATTGACATGTAATTTACTTTATACAAAAGCTAATCTTCTGGCATTATAATTTAAATGTGACTTCTGGCATAAGACCCCCTCGGCTAGCTCCTCGGACGTAGTGTAATTGATTTTCGATGACTTTTTCCAACATTTGTGGCTGTATAGCAGCAATAGCGTGGTGAATGTTGTCGTCGAAGTAGTAAATCATTTTTGATTGTCAGAAAGTCTAACGGTGTTAAATCGCACGACTGTAGATGCTGTTTCGAAACGTGAAACTATCCGGCTATCATACGTTTCCGTTAACAAATCAATTATATAATTACGTTTATACCTTTTATAAACGTTTTCTTGTGAGTTGTTTATTGCAAAATTAATAACACCAGTTTTTAGAGTTTTTAAATTAATTATAAATTTATTTACTTTAACTACAAACAAAAATGACACTGCAGAACAATTTACTTAAAATTTACATCTTTACTTCACGACTATCCACTCAGGCGCTGCCCTTTTCTATTTGTCCACTAGAAGTCTAGAAAATTTAAAAATCTTCTACTACTTCCTTTGTATCACATTTTGTTGTTGTATGTTGTTTATTCAATGTATAGGCGTCTGTATGCCTGTGTGTATTTTTGTTTTTGTTTTTATACTGATAAAGTTTTTTCTGGGAATTTATTTTGAGATATTTGTTGTTGTCTCGTGTAGATAAGTTTTCATAGAAACTATGCATTTAGTAAACAGCACACTGTTTTCTTGTTGTTGTATTGCGTGTATAAAACTTTTTACGCTGTTTGTAACTAGAAATTTGTTGTTGTCTTGCGTGCATAAGTTTTCTTAGCACGCCACGTAGTTAGTAAACAACATACCCAGTAGTTCACTTTATTGCTTAATTATTTTCTTTTAAAACTTATGCAAGACACAACCGTAACAACATGATACTGTTCTGCGCTTTTTATTGACGTTTTCCAATAATTAAAATTTATATAAGATCTTAAAAAATTATTTAACTGATTGAATGTTTATACTAAAAGAAGAAGAGAGGCGGACTTACCTCAGTTTATTAAAGCCGGGGAGTGTGCCTCTAGGAAATATGTATTTTGGGACCCATTTTCTATTTGTTGTATACATCAGATACGCCAATTGGTACCCGAGTGCCCATATTACCAACTGATGATGACACCGCTTTTTTAAGTATCCACAATAACGCCCAAATAGCTTCACAATATTTACAGGATCACATATTCAACTTGGAAAAATTATTGAAGAAATGGAGAATAAAGGTGAATGAAACAAAAAATGTACTCATATAACTTTCACATAGCGTTTGGACTCAGGCTCTCATATTCGCATAAATAACCAAATGATACCAGAACTTTCAGATGTCAAATACCTCGGTATACGTCTTGATCGCCGCCTTACATGGAAAAGCCACATAGAATCCAAACTAACACAAATAAAGTTAAAAATACCCCAACTAAACTGTCTTATTGCCAGAAACTCAACCCTCAGCTTAGATTGCAAACTTCTACTGTACAAAACAAAATTTGGTGCTATGGAATACAATTGTGGGGCGCTGCTTCAGCAAGCAATATTGAAAAAAATTCAAAAGCATCAAAATAAGATTCTGCGAATAATCACAGTTGCTTCCTGGTGTATAAAGAATTCGAACATCCACAAAGATCTAAACATGCATGCCATCAGTCAAAGCAGAAATAGCAAAACACGCAACAACGTATTCAAAGAAGCTCGAAACTCATCCAAATCCTTTGGCGCGTAACATTCTAAATGAATCCGACTAAAGATAAGGGATACAGCTTTTCTTGGCCTTACACAAGAGGGATGACCCCGCAGGTGACAGCTAAACCATTATTCACATACTGTTTTGTCTAGCATTGGCTGGACTTAATTTAAATTTTTAGACTTTGGATTTAAGTAATTATTGTTAGTTCAAATATATTGAAGATACAGAGCGTGATAAGATTTACATCTGCGCCTTGCTGTAAGCCTTAATCAGATGGTGGTCAAACCACTGTGGAATAAAAAGCAACGTCTTACTCGCCCTAGGAAGCCGAGGACTAATTCTAGCAGAAGGTCATTCCTAGTTGCAATTTCAGCGGTTCCGAAGCAGGGTCGCAAACCACTACTCCTTGAAGACTATCCAACTCCTGGTCTAGCACACATGACTATCATGCTCACTGGATCCGGATCATTCACTCGTTGGTCGTATTAAAGGTCAGATGATCCTGGTCCCCTAATCAAATTAATGAGGGGCCGTGAAACACACAGCCACTAACTAACTCCCGAAGGGCCAACCTCAATAATCAGTTAGAGAAACAGCTAAAAGGGTAAAGAGACAATTAGCGGAACTCTGGGGCTTACAGATTCCCGTAGAAGTAACGTGGAGCTTCCAGTTGACTCCCTGTTTGCCTTGTCCCTTATACCACCTTATACCCACGAACGCTCCCCGGGGGGCACATTATAAGTCTTTATGGATCCTACAACCATCTAGACTTGTGTTTGCGGGATCCCCTTCAAGGCGAGTAGGAGCCAACTGGACAATCCTCTATATTTCGACGGGAATCAGTGAGCCCCAGAGTTCCGCTATTTGTCTCTTTAGGCATTTAGCTGTTCTCTGTTTGATTATTGAGGTAAGCCCTTCGGGAGTATCGTGGTGGCTGTGTGTTTTGAGGCCCTCGTTTGAGTTTGTGGGTCGGATCATTCACAATAAACACAATGAATGGTCCAGGTCCAGTGGGTATGAATGCCGTCGTGTTCTTAATTATATTAACCTCCATGCGTTCTGGACCAGGAGTTGGGTAGTCCCCGACTCTTAAGCAAGGAGTGAAGGCTGGGGTCTACTCCGGGCTTTTAAAGCTGCAACTAGGAGTGACCGGAGGATATACGTATCCAAAGGCCTTCTAGGGCGAGGATGGCGCTACATACCATCCACGGTGGTAATGATCCACCATCTGATTAAGGCCCACGGCCAGGTGCAGATGTAAATCTTATCACGTCATACCCACGAACGAAACAAGTTTAGATGGTTAAGTAATCCATAAAGACTGATAAATGTGCACGAGCTGTATGAAATGTTCCGCCATCTTGTTGAAACCACAACTCCTGCACTTCATTGCTGTTCAATTAATGAACGAAGAAGTCAAAAGTACTTAAGGTTCTATAACAGTCACCATTGACTGTAACGTTCTCACCAGCATCCTTTTTAAAAAAGTATGGTCTAATGATTTCACCAGCCCATAAAAGACAACAAACAGTCAGTTTTTCTGGATGTAACGGTATCGCCTCAACATATACTTGAGGATTTTGAGCACTTCAAATCCGGTAGTTTTGCTTTATTGGCGTATTTATTCAATTAAAAGTAAACTTCATCAGTTTTGTTGGACAAAATATGAACATTTTTGAAAGCGCTGTTCAGTCATCAGCCTGTTCATCTTGAAACGTCAAATCAAAGTAAACTTAAATCACGTGCTAGCTGACGAAATGAGCACTAGTTAAAGAAGTGGTGCCAACTTAAAGCTGTAGAAAAAACACCCGATAATAAAAAAATATTTAATGTGCTGCGGCTTTTTTAAGTGATTTCCTTTTAAGGTTGCCATATAGATAGAAAGGGAAGAGTTAAAAAAATTGGTTTAGGGATAAAATTTGAAATGATTATAGCGATAGAAAAATGTTTGTGTTTACCATATGAGAATGTAGTGCCATATGTTGTCCAAATCGTTAAAAAACCCCCTTAAGCCAAAATAAGCCTCATAGATGAGCATAATTTTGTGCCTTTAAGTGAATAGATGACTGCTTTTCAAGATAAATTTGAATAATTGGGTATCCTTTGTCAAGCAACAATCTATTCATGGTGACTTTCCAGACTAAGCTTGTTCTAAACGCATTATAACAGTTCGGTTGACGCCAACCTTTTCTTAAGTTTTATGTGGTTTTTAGAGAAATTCCAATAATATGATGGAGCTTTAACTTCCTATATAAATATAAATAAATACCTAAACGATCTGGCCACTTTTCCGCTTTTAAAATTTTACAGTTCAATGGCTTTTAATATGCTTTTGATGAAATGTTTTTATATATTTTAATATAATTTTTTTTGCTTTATTTTGTCATAACAACTTCCGTTTCTTATAACATTAAAATCAATTATGTGCGTTAAAATGTCTGTGTGACTGCTTAAATCGCACTTTTTAAAGAAAACGTGTGAAGAGACATACTTTTTTTTACACTTCCACTTACTAATATACATGTGTACATACATACATACATACATACGATTACATTGGTCAAGTCCAAGTATGCTTAAGGCACTTGCTTTGTTGTTGTTGTTGTTATTATTATACATGAGTTTGGAACTGTGTGTCTGTTTTCTATCTATTAAATATGTATTTCTATCTGCAGACAACCAGCAAATATAGTCAAATGTGCAAATGTTGTTGTTGTTGTTGTTGTATACAAGGAAGGCCATGTTGTGGTGTGGCAGACAATTTGCTTCTACATATTGTTCTTTAGCTGGCATTTGTCGCTTGTTATGTCGGTTTGCACCCCTGTAATCTAAAAATACAAAAATCGTGTTTAGTTCAAGTATTTTTGAAATCAATAATTTTAATTTGATTTTAATTTTCAAGAGGTTTTTATTTATTTATTTATTTTTTTTAATAAAGAAATGAAGTGTTCTAAGTGTTTATTTGTAATTAAAATGTTTAATTTCTTGATGTGTATATTATCAATACCTTTTTTTATCATAATTAACAAGACACTGGAATATTCCAAATAATGAAATTAAAAAAATTTAATAAATAATTTGAACTTAAGGCCCAACTATATTATGCATATATTGGCTTAAGGCAACTTAAGCAACTGTGCAAATACGTAATAGTCATATGTGGCAAACTATAATGTACTTAACAAAAATTTTCGTCAAATGTCATTTGCTTAAGCAAAGTACGAAACTGATCGCACATTAAGTGTTAAGTATACAAAATATGATTATTAAACGCCTTTTTGCTAATAAATTTCATTTATTTAGAACGAAATTATTTTTTTTTGCAAAAGTACGAATAAAACAAGTGTGCAACTGTGCATAATAATTTCTATATTCATGTAAGTACAATATAGCCACGTAAAAGTCTTCAATGATTCGCTTTAGCATGTGATAGACTTTTCGTTCAATTTTTGACATTAGCTTAAGCCAGCTTATGCATATTATAGTTGGGCCTTTAAGTTGTGAATGTAAGATTCCCATGAATACGGTACGTTATTATAAAAACTGTTCGTTATTAAAATTAACTGTGAGTGCGATAGTGGTAGATTTATGTTTACTTAAATTTGACACTTCAAATGAATAGACTGACGCTTGAAAAACGCTTACAAATTGTGGAAATTTATTTGGAAAATCATGGTTTTGTTCAAAATACCTATCAAGCAGTAAGCCCACTTTCCGATGAACATAATCGTTCATCCGAGAAATTAAATCGATTAACTGAAAAGTTTTTGCAATACATTTACTCCAAATGATGATAATACGCATCCACATAGATATAGTACAGTGAGTACAGGAGTTATTGCTGCTCTAAAGCATAGCTTAGAGGATGAATCAGTCATCATAATGAGTCATCGTGCCCAGGAATTGGATATGTCGCAATCAATTTTATTGCTTATTAAATCCAACTCATAAATTGAAACCCCCACGATCACCTAGCAAGGCAGAGATTCGGTGAATGGGGAAAAAATTACCTTTGGTGCCGATTTTCATTTAACGAATTTCGTTTAGCGTTAAAGCTTAGGCTTGTTTAAATGGTTACACTACTTTGGGAATAACGTGAGTAATCAAGTGTGTGTTGAGACATGGTGACATCTAGAGAAACTCATTGTTTCACATGATTTATGGGCTGATGAAATCACTTGTCCGTACTTCTTTTAAAACGTTAGAGTTGGTCAGAACGTTACAGTCAATGGTGACCTTTATATAGCCACGATTACTGATTTTTTCGATCATCAATTGAACAACCGTAATGTGTAGAAACTGTGGTTTCTACAAGTTGGCGCAACATATCACACAGCTCATGCCACAAATAATTTATTAAAGAAAACATTTGGTACTCGCTTGGTTTAAAATTTCGTTCTCGTAAAGGGGCCCCAAAGTTTGTGAGATTTAATGCTTGTAAACTATTTTCAGTAGGAATAAGTGAAGTCGCTTTTCTATTCCGATAAGCCGATAACGATTGGCCACTTGAAGGACAGCATTCGCCACGTTATTGTTAATATAAGGTTACAAATGCTAGAAGATTTTATTGAAAATTGAACCCCCAGATTAGACTACATCTGACCCAATTGTGGCGGTCATATGCCAGAAGTCATATTTATGATTATCCTTCGGATAAAGTAAACTCGTGTTAATTAAAAAAAAAACTCATATTTCTTTTATTCCATTTCAAAAGTCTAAACCTCTATAAAAACACCCTTTATATTTAAAATACAAGTAGTTTTATTTGTGTGAGTCTTATTTTTTGACGTCAATTTAAGGACTTAGAAAATTTAGGGTGATGCTGCTGCTGCGATATTACAAGAACCGCATGAAGACAAGCGTTAAAATCAAAAATCTAGAAAAGATCGTTAAAACTAAATTAACGCTTATAGAAAAGAACATGGGGAATATATGGCTTAAAAGTTATTTGTTTCCTAACGAATTGTTGCTCAAAAGGTAGAAGAGCAGCTTCCAAATTTGGAAAATTATGATTCATATCGCATATTCACTGCTGTACGGTCATGCTCTGTATATGTTGAGACGAGCATCGAGTAGCAAATTTATTCGTAATTCATTACTATCATAAAAAATAGGTCTGTTCCAGATGCATAACAAAATAGCCCGGACTTTTGAGAGTAAAAAGAAAATTACTCTCTGACTGTGGCAAAGTTGTCCGAAATTGCTGGAAAGCAAAAAAAAGTACAATTGATCATCTTAAAATACTAATGGTGCTGACTTACTAAAATAAGTTTTATGGTAGGGACTGTAGACGCTTAACATTCAAAAATATTTTAAAAACAAAGCATTTGCATTATTGTCAGCAGCTGTAAAAAATGATTGAATTTTCAGCAATGAAGTCCAAAATGTCATCTTGAGCGACTTAGTTGATGTGCTCCCTCATTTTCTCTCAAATTTGTAAAAAATTGTTATGTGGAACGCTTTTGGACAAATTTGTACGAGTTCGGACTGTTTTGGTATGCATTTGGAACAGATCTAATTAATGCATTTCAGTAAAAACAGTTTCTGTTGCAGAGAACAGATAACGCAAAAAACACCATTAAATGTGCTCTCTACCTGTGGCATCATGAAGACGGTTTTTTTTTATTTTATTGAATTTGTAAAAATTTTTAGGATCAAATTATTTACTTCTTAAAAACTTGTTATGATTATTATATCCATTCATTTTATTGCTTTTTCGATAAATGACTTGTCGACCAGCTGTTGTCTATTTAGGAATTTTGTTGTAGAAATGTCATTCTAATTTAATACGTGAGTGTATTAAATTAGAATGACATTTCTTTAGAAATTATATATTATTTGTTAAAGGACACTCGTTTTATTTAATTCTAATGAATGTACGAGTTTACTCCCCCTTAGAAAATTTTGTCACAAAAAGTAAACTCGTTTATTTTTAATTTTTACCACAAATGCGCCCACGTTTCTTTTATCATCTGCTGTTTGTGTGAAAAACGTTTGTATTTATGGTTTTTACGAGAGAAGTCGAAAAAGTATTTACAAAAGTTTAGACTCCTATCTAATCTTCTAGGCTTCGAATTCTTACATTTACTTCCAGAAGCTGCTCGTTTGGAGGGAATCTGTTTTTATCTGAATAAAATTATTAAACAGGAAAAGGTAACAGAAAACCAGTGTCTAAAGTGAGAAATTTCTCACATGAAAATATTGTAATTATGCTGTTTAATACAGGGTAAGCTGCTACAAAGCAAAATTTTCTTGTAAGAAAATTCTCATTGAAGTTAGAGAAACTAAAGGGTCCTCCAAATAACTTTTTTTTGTTTTAAATGCTTTAAACAAAACTACTGAATATTTTCTCAAATTTCTTTTTTTATTTGAAAGTACAATCCTTCCGATTAATAATAGAAAATAATTTCATTCACATGGCTACTTCGGCTGGCCACGCACATTATTGATTGTGTGCAGCTGCATTTCACCTATAGTATTTCACCTTTAAAGCGTCAATTGTTTCTGGCTTGTCGGCGTAACACTTATCTTTGACGGCACCCCACAAATAATAGTCCAACGGTGTCAACGGTGTCCGAGGTGCCCAAACGACATCGGCTCTGCGGCTGATAATGCGATCTTCCAAAATAGGGCGCAAAACATCGAGTGTAGCTTCGGCTGTAGCGCCGTCCTGTTGAAACTAAATGTTGCCAATATCCTCCTACTCAAGTTTTGCGAACAAAAATTCGTTCAACATGTCCCGATAACGATCGCCATTGACTGTAACGGTCACTCCTTGCTCATTTTCGAAGAAAAATGGCCCAATTATGCCTCTGGACCAAAATTCGCTACAAACAGTACCTCGTTTTGGGTGCGTCGGCTTTTCAATGTCTGCGTGCAGGTTTTCTGTGCCCCAAATGCGACAATTTTGCTTGTTTACATATCCGCCAAGATCAAAATGAGCTTCTCTGAAAAGATGATTTTTTTTTGCAAAGTCAGCATCTTTTGTAAGGCAATCGCAGGCCCACTTAGCGAAGCGAAAACGCATTGGATAGTCACTTGGCTTCAACTCCTGAACCAATTGGACTTTGAATGGCGTCATATCCAGGTCTTTATGCAAAATTAGTCTCAATGATGTCTCTGAAATGTTCAATTGTTGAGAACGATGGTGAATTGGTGTTAAACTATAGTTGAAGAAAATTTTCTGTAGAATAATTATAACAGAAAGCTTTTTTAAAGAAAATTTATGACTAATTAATATATTCTATAGAAAAACCATAAATGATGAAATATATCTATAGGAACACTATAACTGATGATAATTTTCTATAGAAAAATTATGACAGATGAATACTTTCTATAGAAAAATTATGGCAGATGAAAATTTTCTATAGAAAAATTAAGACCGATGAAAATTTTTTATAGAAAAATTATGACAGATGAAAATTTTTAATAGAAAAATTATGACAATTGAAAATTTTCTATAGAAAAATTATGACCGATGAAAATTTTCTATAGAAAAATTATGACCCATGAAAATTTTCTTTAGAAAAATTATGACAGATGAAAATTTTCTATAGAAAAATTATGATAGATAAAAATTTTCCATAGAAAAATTGTGACAGATGAAAATTTTCTATATAAAAACTATGACAGATGACAATTTTCTATAGAAAAATTATGACAGATGAAAAATTTTCTATAGAAAAATTAATACAGATGCAAATTGTCTATAGAAAAATTAGGACAGATAAAAATTAGCTGTAGAAAAATTATGATAGATGAAAATTTTCTATAGAAAAATTATGACCGATGAAAATTTTCTATAGAAAAATGATGACAGATGAAAATTTTTTATAGAAAAATGATGACAGATGAAAATTTTCTATAGAAAAATAATGACAGATGAATATTTTCTACGGAAAACTTATGACAGATGAAAATTTTTTATAGAAAAATTATGACATGAAAATTTTTTATAGAAAAATTATGACAGTTGATAATTTTGTACAGAAAAATTATGACAGATCAAAATTTTCTATAGAAAAATTATGACAGATCAAAATTTTCTATAGAAAAATTATGACAGACGAAAAATTTGCTATAGAAATATTATGACCGATTAAAATTTTCTATAGAAAAATTATGACCGATGAAAATTTTCTATAGAAAAATTATGACCCATGAAAATTTTCTATAGAAAAATTATGACAGATGAAAATTTTCTATAGAAAAATTATGATAGATGAAAATTTTCCATAGAAAAATTGTGACAGATGAAAATTTTCTATATAAAAACTATGACAGATGACAATTTTCTATAGAAAAATTATGACAGATGAAAAATTTTCTATAGAAAAATTAATACAGATGCAAATTGTCTATAGAAAAATTAGGACAGATAAAAATTAGCTGTAGAAAAATTATGATAGATGAAAATTTTCTATAGAAAAATTATGACCGATGAAAATTTCCTATAGAAAAATGATGACAGATGAAAATTTTCTATAGAAAAATAATGACAGATGAATATTTTCTACGGAAAACTTATGACAGATGAAAATTTTTTATAGAAAAATTATGACATGAAAATTTTTTATAGAAAAATTATGACAGTTGATAATTTTGTACAGAAAAATTATGACAGATCAAAATTTTCTATAGAAAAATTATGACAGATCAAGATTTTCTATAGAAAAATTATGACAGACGAAAAATTTTCTATAGAAAAATTATGACAGATGAAAATTTTCTATAGAAAAATCATGACAGATGAAAAATTTTCTATAGAAAAATCATGACAGATGAAAAATTTTCTTTAGAAAAATTATGACAGATGAAAATTTTCTATAGAAAAATTATGAAACATGAAAATTTTCTATAAAAAAAATATGAACATATAATTTAGGATAAAATTTATTTAGATTTATTGAAGACACATGGACTTGGGCTCGTATATGTATTTTTATCGTTTTTCGTTAACGATTATACCTGAAAATAGAACGTTGATGACGTTAAATAAAACTAACAATAAGAGTTTTCTTTTTTTTATTATAATTTTCCCTTGCCAATGACGTACAAATAATTGTTTAGTCATCGTAAACACATGCGTAGGAAGTTTTTTTTATGGAATGAGTCAGTCCATTTAAGGATGAGACTTTTGGTTTTTTTTACAAATTATTTATGCATAAATTTGTAAAAATAAGTTAAAATAAAAGCCATGGCATATCAAAAGGAAAAACAGAAAAATGTGTGTTTGAATAAATGACAGGAATAACACAACGACTGTGTTTTTAATACCAAACGCTGTTTGAAATATGAACATCTTTCTATAGAAATTTGAAATGTGTAAGAGCTATTTAAAATAAACTATTAATAGCATTTTAAGTAAGTTAAAATAAAAAATGTTATTTATGTTTATAAAGAAAGCTATCATGACAAATATTAAATGTCAAGCTACTAAAAATAGGTTTGAAAAGTTATAAAAAGTACTTTAACTACAACGCATTAAATGTACTTTAAAAGAAGTCCATTAAATGAAAGTAAGATTAAAATGTATCAGCTAACAAAACCAAAGGCTCCTTAAGTGGAATCATTTATAATTTATAAAACACGCAGTTAGAATATTTTGAACTTGTAAAATCTTTAGCTGTATCAAGTGATAATAATGCTTTAACTGGTGTCAAGTAAATGTATTAGAAAAAGTACCTTGACTCTTGCTGATCTTTATTAATAATCAATTTTAAAGTCTACAGGTGCTTTATCCATTCAAATGTATAGCGTTGCGCTTTAAAAGACCTTTCAGTAGTAATAAGGACTAAAAATTCTAGGGGAAAAAGTACCTTAAAACCGTAATATCAAATAAAGGTACTCAAAAACTTTAGATAGAATGAAATGTATAAAATCTGGTACCCGCATGTAATTCATTTATATTTTAACATGCATTAAAAACACTAGGAATGTTGCCAGCCAGGCTTTTGTTGTTTGTTTAAATTTCGAAACTGAAGTCACTATTGCACTCGAAAGTCCAGAAAACAAATAAAGTACCTAAACTTGTAATCTCAGCTAATTAAATGAATTTATAAATTGTTTTTAACGAAGCGTGGTTCGGCGTTAATCTATTTTTATGTTGGAATGTTAAACTAAAAATAAACCATTTTGCAGCTGACAAAATGGCCGCCAGTTAAAAGAGTGTTGCCAACTTAAAGTTTTATACCTTTATAAAAAGAAACCTTATATATACTTGGCTTTTAAAAAACGTTTAAATGAAAGCCTATTAAAATAATTAAGATAAAATGGGTCGAAAGTTTACCCAAGTCACATGACGATATCTAAAAAAATGTTTGAAAGGCCTTTTAACATGATATAACACAATTTAACGAAAAAAAGATGCGAAATAAAAAAAAACTGTTAACATCGCTACAGACGATGAAACATACTAGGCAACAACAAGACTTTGCATTTAAAAATAGTTTTTTAATTACTTTACCTTTGATTTTGTTGTAAAAACTCAAAATATATTCTTACGAAAAATTTCAAAAGTAAAACAATAAAAACAATTTTTGAATTTTTGACTTCCATGTATGATCCCGATGTGATATAATTTCAAAGCAAACAACATGCGTGCTACGCGTTCCACAAACGAACCAAGTTCTGCAGCAAAATTATCAACAAGAAACATTGCTACACACGAGGCAACATTACGAGAAACATGCTCATATTTATTGTAGTGTTTACTTCTGGCTTTGTAACAGAAGTTGCTAATGTTAGTTTAAAGCTTATAAAATAAATCAGAAAATAAGGTTCCGTCTACTGAATCTAGTTAAAATATTTCATTTATAAAATAAACTTCCATTTTTCAACACTTTTTTAGCAAATATTTTCGTTTTAAATAATAATTACTCATTTTGTTTTTAATAATTGTACCACTTTATAATTTAAATTATTACACACACACAAACAAACAGGTTTAAAAATGATAATTTATTTTAGAACAACAACACATTTAAATATTTAACTGAAAATATTTATTTATTTTTAATCTGCTTTCAATTCTGTTATTTGTCATAATTGATCACGTTTAAAAGTTGAATACAGAAAAGCGTAGGAAATACAAAAACAACTTTATCAATAGCTTTTCGAAAGCGTGTTTTTTTCTGATACCACACTAAAACCGGGAAAATAAAAATCCTAGCGAACATTTTTATTTTTGGCACCGACTTGTGGTTTATTTCGAGCTGCGCGGCCATACGATTTATGTTTTCTTCTTATTGTTTTTGAAAATTGAGTTCAACCATTGTGGCAAGTTTTGGAGATGAATGGGTTAATGATTAATACTTGGTAGGATAGCCCTTATTCTTTAACACAGCCGCACATCCTCTGGACATACTGTCCACAAGGATCATGCAGCGTTTCTTTGGTTTACCATACCAAGCCTTTTGTATTTCGGACCATAATTCATTCAAAGTTTTGGGTTTAGCAGCGGTTATGTGTTGCTCTATAGCGTTCCAAAGGTTCTCAATGGGATTGAGCTCCTGCGATTGAACTGGTATTTTTACAACATCAATAGTACTTTGTTCCAAGCAACTCGTGAAGTGTGTTTTGCATCGTTGTGTCATGCATGAAACTCCATATCAAAAGGCATGTTTTTTTCTCCATATGAAATCATTGTACTCGCAATTATATTTTCGTAAACATAATGGTCCATTCGCGCATCAATTTTGATTCTAGGATCGACACCGTATCACAAAAACGCAGTCTATATAGTCACGTTTCCACCACCATGCTTTACGGTCTTTGATGTGTACCTGAGGTTATGTTGCATGTTTGGAGGACGTCATACATAACTTTTTCCATCAGATTCAAAACGACAAAATTTGGATTCATCACTCCGAAAAAGCAGGGACTTGTTGTTCGCGGGCGAATGTAATTCGGGACTTCAAAAATTTTTATGTTGTACATCCACGCAGTTTTTTTTTTTCATTTAGTCATCTTCTAATTGTTGGTGAAAAGACGTCAATATCAAATTTTGTTGAAACTCTACTTTGAATTTCAGTTGAGGTTTTGAAGGGGTCCGCAAATGAAGCTCTATAAATAAGGGAGTCCTCTTAACGTGAAGTTTTTCTGGCCTTGCACACTGTACAACATTTTTGTGTGTCCCGTTGGTTTGAAAATGGCTTAGTGCGTTGTACACCAACTTTCTGGAACATTTTAATATTGACGCAATATCACAAACGCTGCTTACTCCCGATTTCATTTGATCTTACGTTGCTAATCTTTCCATTTACCTTTACCCCCCATACAAAGCTTAGTTTTTAAAGCAAAATAATATCGAATTTGGAAATACAGTCGACTTTTGATAATTTGAAACTGCTTAATTTAAAACTCGCGATAATTTGAACTGTGTTCCAAGTCCCTTGAAAAACACACAATATATTGAAAACATTTCTATGTAATTTGGTCCCCTCAATAATTTGAAATTATTTCAATGAAATTTTGATCGCCGACTCTCTATAATTTGAATTGTTTTTGAATAACTACACGGTGCACAATAATCCACCACCACTATTAGACCACGTGAAATTGATTTATTTTTCGCCTAATACAACAACTAAGTTGCAGCCTTTAGACCAAGGCATTATCCAAAATTTTAAAACCCTCTACCGCAGAGAAATTGTTTCCAAAACGTTGGATTGCATTGAAAAGGGTGCGAAGGTAACCATAACAATTTTATTAGCTGATAAAATTATGGTTGAAAAGGCCTGGAAAAATGTCAGTTCTACAACCATTTACAACTGCTTCAAAAAGATCGCGTTTTCGTTAACATCTTCAGCTCAGTTACCAGAGCCACCAGAAGTTGCTTACTTTTATCTATCATGGCAACTTCTACCCAAGTCTGAAGATGTTAGTTTTATGTTATGTTATGTACAGGTGGACAATAACATCAGTGTTTACGGTGCTGAATAATATTTTGAAGTCTCGTTAATATGAAAACTCGATTATTTGAATTTATTCTCTGGTCCCTTCAAATTATCAAGCGTCGACTGTATGTGCTAAATAACTGACCAGCTCAGAAAAAAACACTTGTTGCCATAAACCAAAAATTTAAATAAAAAAGGCAAAAGGCACAACAGTTGTGGATAAAATGTTTACTTGATTTTTACATTTTAAACAAAATAAACGTTTTTGAATGTAACACACTTGAAATGTGCTAACCTAATGTCCACCACTGTGCATGCATGCATACATACAGTCGCACAATAAAGTCTACGTACCCCCTTGAAAAGCAAGGTTTGCAGTTTTCTGTGAACATTGTAGTATTAAAATTTATTCCACAAAAATTCAATTTTATTTTAACAAAAAAAATTTTAATCCAGAAATATTTACTGACAAAAACAAATAAAATTCATTTTTCAAACACAGAAAAGTCTGCATACGGCTTTGAAGTAAAGTACAAAAAATGCAGGTCTGTAGTCAAAACAGTGCTACCAATCACTGCAGGCGCCTTTACTAGATACCGTTAGTTAGAAAGAAGTTTAATTGTTCGATATTAATATTGTAGTTGTGTTAATTTAACCAAAATGGGCAAAGAAACCTGTGTTAAAGTACGTGAGCTAATTGTGAAATATTATAAAGAAAAAAAATCTTTAAGAGAAATTGGAGAACTGGTCGGGCATTTAAAATTAAGTATTCAAACAATTATTCGGAAATATAATCAAACTCTTATAGTGTAGAAAACAAACCAAGAAGTGGTCCTCTGACTCTTCTTGCTAAGCGAAAAATTTTGTTAGACGTTTAGGAAAATCCAAGAATAACAGCAATAGAAATTGCAAAAACCTTGAAAAATCAGGATATTACTTCAGTGGATCCAAAAACGGTGAGGCATTTACTGAGATGCAATGGAATCCACAAGCGTGTGCCTCGAAAAAAGCCATAAAATAAATATGGAGAAACGAGTTGAATTTGCTAAGAAAAATATTGATACAGACGAAGATTTTTGGGCTAATGTTTTATTTAGTTATGAAAGCAAGTTCAACCTGCTTCGCTATTATGGCAAGCAAAACGTATGGCGTCCAAATAATGAAATATTATTGCCTTGCTTTCTACGGTGCAGTACCGTGGTGGCTCCATTATGGTTTGGGGTGAGGGTTTATTGATATTAATATTGATCTCATGGTGTACTTAGACATTCTCAAACCGAATTTGAAGCAATCCGCCAGTCAACTGGGTCTTACGATGGGTTGATACTTTCAGCAAGATAACGACCCACAACATACCGCGACTGTTGTAAAGGAATGGCTACTATATAATGTGCCACCCCATCAACTTCATTCCCCACCCCAGTCACCGGATTTGAACCCCATAGGGAATTTATGGGATGAATTGGATCGTCGCCTTAGGAAAAGAAGAAGAATTAAAAATAAACAGCACCTCAAAAATGCTTTACTTTAAGAGTGGAATTTAATTTCGAATAATTACACAAAAGCATTGGTAAATTCCCTGAAAAATAGATTAAATGCTGTTGTAGAAAGTCGTGGCGGGCTCACCAAGTATTAATTCTGTTGTCTTTTTATTTCATTTTAAGTGAAATACATTTTCTTTTTGCAAAGTATGTAGACTTTTCTGTGTTTTAAAAAACAAATTTTGTTTGGATTTTTGGATTAAAATATTTTTGTTAAAATTTATTGTTTTTTACTGGATTGGATTTCTTTGGAATAAATTTTAATGCTACAATGTTCACAGAAAACACCAAATCTTGGTTTTCAAGGGAGTATGTAGACTTTACTCTGCGACTGTATGTATGTTATTTAGAAATGGCAAGCCATTTACATATTTCCTATAATTTAAAAACATTTTCTTAAACAACAGACTTACACGAAATTCTTATGTCCATAAATTTACGTGTAACCTACAATAAACAATTATCTGTTAATGTGGTGCAATTTGTACATGTGCAAGAAAAGAATACACAAAAACAATACAATACAATTGCAACAACTACAAGCAATAAAAAAATACCTGCATACGTAAATTGCATTTTGTTTGTGTGAACTGCTGTTTATTTAAAGCTCTGTTAAAATTTACAGTTTACAAATTCCGACATGTTTAAACAAAACAAACCAAAACAAAGCAAAGCAAAGCTTTTTTTCACCCTAATCCCCCACCCTCACATACACTCTTTGAAATGCTTAACAACTAAAGTGTTATCTTCAAAAACAAAACACATTCTCTTGTCGTTGTGAAAATGCTAATTTGTTATATTGGATTACATATTTTTTAACATGCCCATACAACGTTAGATTTTCTTGCTTTTTGTTGTTTAATAATATTTTCATTTTACTGATAACATTTACTTTTAACTATAACACAACAGTATTTTTGCATTAATC
The DNA here is from genome assembly GCA_030448955.1 of Trichopoda pennipes. Classification (NCBI taxonomy): domain Eukaryota; kingdom Metazoa; phylum Arthropoda; class Insecta; order Diptera; family Tachinidae; genus Trichopoda; species Trichopoda pennipes. The sequence continues at coordinate 300,931 of JASKUP010000056.1, read as the reverse complement.
AATTTAATTTTATTGAACACTCTGCCCTTTCATTGATTAGTTGTGAAGATAATAATATTAAATTAAATTGACAACAAGGTCTTTTAAGGCAAGAGGTTTTTCCTTGCCACTCGTACTTAAAGTACTCTTGTGACAAAAACAAAAAAAAAACAGAAAAAGAGAAAAAATTTTCAAGAGTTCAAAACCCGTTTTAGTAGTTTGTGCTATTTAAGAAATTGCAAAACTTATAACGTTTGTGTTTTGTTTTGTTTTTGTTTTTTGTTTTTTAATTCAAAGCAATAAATAACAAACAGAAATAATCAAAGTAACTAAAAAATTCAATTTATGGGAGAATGTAAACAGAGAGTTACGAGTCAAATCTTTAAAAAGTTGGGAGAGTTGAGTGAAGAGTAAATTATAAAATATATAAATAGTGGGTAATAGGTAGTGTGTTTTAAAATTCATCTTAAGAAAATTAAAATTAATCATTAAAGTTTAAAATAATGTTTTTTTAGCATTTTAAATGACACAGTGGGACAGCAAAAAAATAAAAAAAAAATATAAGTAGTCGGTAATAGTGGTAGTGTGTTTTAAAATTCATTTTAGGAAATTTGAAAATCATTAAAGTTGAAAATAAAATTTTTTTTAGCAATTAATATGACACAGTGGGACAGCAACAAAATAAAAACAAAATACAAGTAGTCGGTAATAGGTAGTCTGTTTTAAAAGTCATTTTAAGAAATTTGAAAATCATTAAAGTTGAAAATAAATTTTTTTTAGCAATTAATATGACACAGTGGGGCAAAAACATAATATTTTGGAAACAAAATAATTTATTTATTATTTTATTTACCTTATTTATTTTATTTACCTTATTTATTTTATTTATTTATTTACCTTATTTTGGCTAATTCAAAAATTCTGGTCGATATTTTAAAAGTATAATTTAAAAAATGAGAATATTTTTTAAAATTATGGGAAATTAGTGAAATGCTATTATAATAGATTTGAAATTAATAAAATGTTTTCTAGCAATTTAATACATAAAGTTACTTTTGCCTTTTCGTTTTTCTATCAATCAATTAAGCGAACAGGTGTAGATTCTACTCCAGGAAGTTATGGTTCCTTATTTATAACAATAATATATTATACATATATCCAAATTAAGAAAATCTAGGAAAAACTGCAATGCTAAGCATTTTAGTGGTCAATTAAGATGAATATGTTAGAAATGGTAAAATAGATTAGAGTGATAAAAACTTTGGCATCGAAAAAATTAAGCAAGTTGATGAGCAGTTTGTTCACAAAGTAACATTTTTTTATGAGAGATTTTAAGGTAAAAGAAAAGTAAAACCAAGAAGAAGAAAATAACTATTTGCGAGGAAAAAACGCAAATATTGGTAATGTTAATGCGTATGAAGGATTTCTTAAAATAAAAATTAATGTAAAGAATATGCGAACTTATTACATCATCCAAATGAAAATTACATTCTTGCTGAATTTTTGTATTTTTTTAATTTAATTTTTTTTTCAACTCATACTGAAGCTATTAGAGAGATACTATTATTGTTCGCAAGATCAGACTTCAGACTTCTTTCTTCATTCAAACTAAAAAAAGAAAAAATTGTAGCGTTGTTAAAAAATTTTTGGATAGAAAAACATTAAAATTTAAAAATATTTTATTTTGGTTATTTTTTAAACGAATATTATTTCAAATAAATTTGCTTGTGATTGGAAATTTTCGGAATTCAAAACTTCTTCATGTTCAACAAACAACAAAAAAGTGGGCTCAACAAAGGGTGTGGTCAATTAAACTTGTACGTGCATATGTGCCGAACTTAAAACATTATTCGTACTAGGAGTTTTTAAATATAAATAAATTGATTCTGAATCCAACTAAGACAAGATTTGTTCGATTCAGTTCCCAGTTAAATCGGAATGTCGACAACGTAGCTTTATTTATGGTGGGTAAGGAAATTATGGCAGTAGATTTTTGGGTATGATTTTACGTTATCCGGCGTCAAATCATACCCAATTATATTAAACCCCGTCGGACAATATACGCACATAGCAGTAGATTCTGTTAAGTATTTGGGAGTTTTTTTCTCAAAGTAGTTTAACATGGAAAAATCATATTAAATATCTACATTCTAAAATCTCTTTAACACTCGGTATTTTATTTAAGCTTAAATATAAACTACATCAAAATACAAAATTTCTAATCTTTCAATCCTGAATTCAAAGTCATCTAAATAACTTTACAAGTTTATATGGCATCAAAAAAAATGTTGATTTAAAATCTGTTTTAATTATTTAAAATAAACCACTTAAGGCTGTACTGAATCTTCTTCGGTTTTAATCTACATTATCGTTTTATAAAGATGTTATAAAAAATGTGTTACCAATTTATAATAATTATAATATTTTGTCGTGAGTTCTTTATTGCAAAATAAATAACAACAGATTTTAGAGTTTTTAAATTAATTACAAGTTTATTTACTTTAACTACTACAGAACAATTTACTTAAGATGCACGTCCTTTACTTCACGGAATTATTTTTCAACTAACTAACTAACTATCCACTCAGACGCTGCCTTTTTATATTAGTCCACTAGAAGTCTAGAAAAATTTAGAATCTTCTACTCCCTTTGTATCACATTTTTTATAGGCTCCTGTATGGCTGTGTGTATTTTTGTTTTTGGTTTTCATGCTGATAAAGTTTCTTCCTGGAATTTATTTTAATTAATTTCTTGTTGTCATGTGTAGTTAGTTTTTTTTAGAAATCTGCACAGTTAGTAAACAGCAAAACGATTTGTTGTTGTCTTTCGTGTATAAAATTTCTACGCAGTTAGTAAACAGAAATTAGTTGTTGTTTTGCGTGTATAAAATTTCTACGCAGTTTATGACTAGAAATTTGTTGTATTCTTGCGTGCATAAGTTTTCTTAGCAAGCCACGCAGTTAGTAAACAACATACCCAGTAGTTTACTTTATTGCTTAATTATTTTCTTTAAAACTTAAGCAAAACACAGCCGTAACAATATGTACATATGTATTTAAAGTCATACATGGTATTGGACACCACACAATCCGTTTTTCTATAAACCAATCAAACTTCAATACACGTAATAATTCGAATATAACAACTGTGTGATGTCGTCTGTAAGCAAACAAAGAACGGAATATATCGGTAGTTTAGAATATAATAATCTGCCTCAAGATTTAAAAGAATGTTGCAAAATTTTATCATTTAAGAATTGACTGATGGAATATTTTTTAAACAATGTCGAAATGCTTTTAATATAATTAAATACAATAAAACTATTTTTACATAATTTTTACATAATTTTCTTAATTTTCCTTTAAATTTAAATTTATTTTTGTAATTAAATTTTCTGTTAAATAATTTGGGAATAGTGTATCTTTAATATAATATAGTTGCCCAGGTGTGTCTTCTCAAGAAGGTTCTAGTGACGCTGAGACTACTAGACTAAAAAAATTGTTAGTAAATATAAAAAAAGAGGTTTGAGTGGAATCTATAAAAAATTAAAATAAAAAATTGGAAAATCTCATAAATGAACACAATTTTATTTTGTTTTTCCAAAACACTTTTTGAATTTTTCTTTCGATTAAAACCTTTTTCAGACTGTTACACACATTTATTGGTAAAAAAAAAGTTTTGCAACAGACACCATTTTGTTTTTATATACAGAGGGTCAAAGTTATAATGGAACAAGTATTTTTCTTAACTCTCAGGCTTATTTTATTCAAGTTTTAATGAACAAATCATGCAATATTTGACCATTCTAATTAAATTAAAGGTTAATTAACACAAAACCTTCAAAAATTTTTAATTTTTGTGGCACTAATTTTGCACACCTACATAAAAGTTGGCAGCATTGCGAAAAATACCCTGTTGTTTCACTTCCAAATTGTTCTTAATACAGATTAAAATACCACAAATTGATACTATTTAAAATGCCGTTAACTTTTCAAGCATTCAAAGCAATTTTTTTTTAAATTATTTTAAAATGGCGCCGCATGGTAACCAAAGTACTTCAGAGCTTAGAGAACTAATAAAACGATTATCTAATGAAGGGAAAACTGTTCGCGATATCGCTCAAACGGTAAATCGTGCTCCAACAATTGTTTTTAACATTATAAAACGTTACAAAAATACAAATAAATGCGAATCCAGTCAAAATAAATATTTTCTAATGAAGATGAGCTGTGGTTAACCGGCAAATCAAGAAAAACCTCCATTTAAGTGCAGCAAAGTTGGCGGCAGAAGTTCAAAAGATTGCTAACCCAGAAACAATTCGCATTGTTTTCCGTAAGAAGGATTTTAATGCGCGAATAGCTTGAAAAAAACGTTTTGTAAGCAGTTGCAATCGAAAGAAGCGTGTGGAGTTCGCCAAAAAATATCGCCACATGGGTTTTTTCTTTCTGGAAGCATGTACTTTTTACTGATGAAAGTAAATACCATGGTTTTAGGTCAGACGGACGTTCCTATGTATGGAAAAAAGTAAATCAGAGCTCCAAAAAAAATAACTTGCAACCCACAATAAAGTACGGTATGGGTTCCGTTATGATATGGGGTGCTGTATCGGCGGCAGGACCAGGAAATTCACATATCATTGATGGAATTATGAATCAAGTAGTAAATTTAGATATACTGAAGACCAATTTAAACGAAAGTGTCAAAAAGTTATGTATATAAGACAGCTTTTATTTTCACTAGGATAACGATCCTAAACATAAAGCTTAGAACGTTAGGTCATGGCTTTTGTATAATTGCCCTGACGTAGTAGAAACCCCACCCCAGTGTACGGACTTAAACGTTATTGAGCATGTTTGTAGTTATCTTGAGGAAAATTTAAAAAAATACACCATTTCCAATCGCGAACAACTAAAACTTGCTCTAATTAGGGAATGGTCGCATCTTATTGTGAAAGGTTGGTGAAATCAATGCCAAGCCGTTTAGAAAGTGTAATAAAACATTTATGGTCTTTTAGTACGTAACAGCTATCTAGATCTGTGCAACTGGGAGAAAAAGGGAGCCCAGTCCCCCGAAGACAGGCAGGGAGTCAACTGGAAGCTTTACTTTATTTCCACGGGGATCAGTGAGCCGCAGAGTTTATTATTTGTCTCTTTACACATTTAATAGTTCTCTGACTGATCGTTGAGGTTGGCCCCTATATGGGAGTATCGTGGTGATTGTGGTTTCGTGGCCCCATAACAGTATAATGGTTATTATGGTGGCCAGGATCATCACACTGATAATGACACGCAAAGTGAATGATCCATTCCAGTGAGCATGCTAGACATGTGTTCTGGACAGGAGTTGAAAGTCTCCAACTCTTTAGCAAGGTGTGATGGTTTGCAGCCCTGCCCTGGAATCATTAAAGTTGCAACTAGGTAGTTCTGTTGCTTAGAGTTATGTCTTCGGCTTCCTAGGACGCATGTATGACGTTCCAAATTATACAATTGTGGTTTGTCCACCATCTGATTAAGGCTACATAGCCAGGTGCGGATGTAAAACGAATCACACTATCTGTTCCATATTATGTTTGACATGAACTTTTGGTTATTTTTGATTTTTGTTGCTTTTTTTAAATGTAAATAGTTAAAATAAAATCTTTTTGTTAAGTTTTTTACTAATTAATATTAATATATTAATATTTAATAAATTATAAATATTTAATAAATAACTTAGTTATCACAAGACTATAACGTAGTTTTTCCTTTCTGTACTGAAATATATTTTTTGCTCCATTATAACTTTGAGTGTCTGTAATATAAATTTGCAATTAACGGAGAAAGGTTGTTGTGTTGAAATTTAATTAAAATCATTTTTCTAATGATTTTTTTTTTCGTTTTTTTCGCAAACTTCCAAAGCTGGACACGTAGTTAAATAAACAAAAATTACCCTTAATTCAGACTATAAAAAAAATCCCCTTCTCAACTCTCTGAGTTAACAATAAAAATTTGCTCTGCATCTCTTCAACTCACGTAAGCTCTCACAAAACATTATTTAAAAAAAAAAACAACACAGAGCAAAATAAGCCCACATTTATACGATGCCAGTTTTTGAAAAATTTTTTTTAACTCTATTTTTATGTTGCAGGGGAAGGTTTTCAGAATTTTGAAATTGTCAAAATTAATTTTCTAGTCGTTATTGTAATTGTTTGTATGTTATTTCAAATATGACATAAACAAAAAACGTATACGATGAATCTAAACAAAGCAAGTGCAAAACCATCCCTTTAAAACTCAAGTCAAGCGGCTTTACTTACCCTGGTTGCTACTCAACATCTCTGTTGCCAAAAAAAAAAAATAATAAAAATCCATGCAACTAGTTTTATGATAAAGTTCATCGTGTAAGTTGGCCCTAACTTTACATGCGCTTGCACCACTTTTATGTGCTGTTCGTTGTTCGTTCGTCATACAGCAAAAGCTCAGTGTAAATTAATAATTTCAAACACAATTTATCACGTATTTTTTTTTTAGTATAAAACAGCAAAATTGCTTCAGTTAGTCTTTTGTACTTATTGAAAAGAGAAGCAGCAACAGTAAATGACGGATAACAGCCGAGAGCAGCAGCATTGCGAACGAACGAAACGACAACAAAAATCAATAATAACAACATACAAAAACATTTAAGCAAAAATCAAACACCACAGTCTAGTGGGAAGAACTTAAAGCAGGGAGTTAAATATTTCATTTTTGAAGAATTTTTCAAGAAACTATTTAAAGCCAAAGATAAAATGTGAACAAATAGAACGTGATTTTCATTTAAAATACGAGTAATTAACATTCACATATTAAATTTAGAGAAAAAAAACAAAGTGTTAATTGGAGTTTAAAGAAGGAGGGAGGGAACACACGATAAGAAAAATTGGAACAGGGCCATTTACAACAACTCACAACTACTTATTCGTATTTGCTAACAGGCATTTTTTTTAAAGTATACCAAAGATTCTTCTTATTTGCTTGCTGGCAGCTAAACATCATTGCTGAGGAAGGAAGGAAGGGAGTTTAAGCTGAAAAACCTAAAAACAATTTTCAAACGCCTACACGAATATCAATAACATCATCATCATCATCATTAAGTGTACAGTAAAGGAAGTAAGAAAAGGAAGTGAAAACACAACAAACTACAACAATTTGCACATAATTGCAACTTGTCACTATCACTTTCAGCCAGCCAGCTAGCCCAAGTAAGGAGCCAACAATATGTTGACTTTCAATACAACATCAAAACACCACCCACCACAATCACAGCACCATAGAATGCAACAAAAGAAATGTTTACTATTTTTATTATGCAGCTTCATTATTTTCATAGTTATTTATGCACCAAGTTTATGTCAAGGTTACATTATTAAAGAAGATGAAAGTTTCCTGCAACGTCCCTATTATGCTTCACAAGATGATCTGGAGAATATTTTTGCACGCTTGTCAAAACAGTTCCCCGACAACGCCCGCATCGAAACAATTGGACATTCGCTAGAGGGTAGACCCTTGATTGTATTACAAATAGGACAAAATATGCGTCAGCGTAATATCTTAACGCCCACTGTTAAATATATAGGGAATATGCATGGTGATGAGACTATTGGACGCCAGCTGTTAATCTATTTGGCTCAGTATCTTTTGTATAATTATGACAAAAATCTAGAGGTTGCTCATTTGGTTAACAACACTGATATTTATTTAATGCCAACTATGAATCCCGATGGCTTTAATCGTTCCCAGGTAATAATTATAATTTCGTTTTATAGTTTTATTACCGGTTTGTTTAAATATCAACTAAAAAAATTCAAATAATTTACTTCTTGGTATTTGGTAATTTTGCAATACTGATAACAACGGCGATTTTTAAAAAAAAATTCTTAAAATTGCGTTTAAAGGTTTTCATAAAAAAAAATAATTTTTGAGTTCAAAAAATCTATTTTTCAAAAAAATTTAGTTATTTAAGCTCTAAAACGCTTAGTTTACGAGTTTAAAGCTGTTCATTTAATAAATTGTGTCTTAAGCCCAATAATGAAAATGAAAGTTGTTTGCGAATAAGCAAACTATCAAAAAATATATACAACAACATCTGTGTATCCTTAAAATTAAAAAAATAAAAAAAAAAAATATTTTTCTCAGAAATGCAAATAATCAACAAGTTTGTGTGTGTGTGTGTGTAAGACTTGCGAAGAAAGTGTGTTTTAATATATTTAATCTTAAAATTTGAATAAAAAAAAAATATTTCCAAGAAAATGTATAGCGCAAACTGTAGTTAACAGCTTCTTTTAAAGATTTGTTTTTGTGTCACGCTATTTAAAATAGCAAAACAAAATTACTCCAGCCTTTTAAAATAACAGAAATAATAAAAAACAACTAGGAAAAATCTCAAAACAAGATCTCACACAGAAAGTTGGGCAGTCTTAAAATTCTATTTTTTGTTATGCATTAATTAATATTTGGTTGCATATACTTTTTGATTTTCTACAGCTTTTAATCCTCTTGGAATAGATGTACCGCATCAGGCGTCATTTAGCTCCATTTCTGCTGTAATGCGGCCTTAAGCTACACAATCTGTTTTGCATACGAAATCCAAGTTTAGCCCATAAGTGCTCGATTACGTTTATATCTGGCCTGTGTGCAGGTGTTTTAGTGACTTCAATTAGGACAGTTGTAAAGCCACCAGTTCTTTACTATCAGTGATGTGTGCTAAGAGTCGTTCTCTTAATAAAACTTAAAAGTATCAGCTATACCCAATTTGCGCCTGCTTTAAAATCTCAAGATACATACATTTTCCTATCCATGATACCTCCAATAAAGTGAAGATTTCCGACACCTGAAAATGTCATGCAGCCCCATACCATCACTGATAAGCCTCCCTGCTTTACAATTTTCATAGTGCTTTTATGCAAAAAGCCAACATAACGTAGCATCCCCCCCGGGGGCACATTTATCGGTCTTTATAGAATACTTGACTATCGAGACCTGTGCAACTGGGGGTATAAGGGAGCCCAGTCTCCTAAAGCCAGCAGGGAGTCAACTGGAAGCTCCACGTTATTTCCACGGGAATCAGTAGGCCCGCAGAGTTTCCGCTATTTGCCTCTTTAGGCATTTAGTTGTTTCTCTGACTGATTATTGAGGTTGGCCCTTAGGGAGTATCGTGGTGGTTGTGGTTTCGCGGCCCCATACAGGTCTTTTTTTATGGTGGCCAGGATCATCTCGCCTTTAATAACATCCACTGGTGAATGATCCAGACCAGTGAGCATGCTAGTCATGTGTTCTAGACAGGAGTTGGATAGTCTCCAGCTCTTCAGCAAGTAGTAGTGGTATGCAGCTCTGCTCTGGAATCATTGAAATTGCTACTAGGAAGGACCTGTTGCTAGAATTATACTTCGGCCTCCTAGGGAGGCGCTGCTCTTCACTCACAGTGGTTTGACCACCATCTGATTAAGGCTCACTGCCAGGTGCAGATGTAAATCATTTAATGAAATAACGTAGCATATAAATTGTATTGTGCTTCAAAACTTATACGATTAAACCTTATTTGATTAAACCTTATTCGATTATAGCTAATTCGCTTATACCTAGTTAAATTAAATCTTATTCGAATAAACCTTATTCGATTAAACCTAATTCGATTAAATCTTACTTCATTAAAACTTATTTGATTAAAACTTATTCGATTAAACCTTATTCGATTAAATCTTATTCGATTAAAAATTAATCTGTTAAACTTTATTTAATTACACCTTATTCGATTATACCTTATTTAATTAAACCTTATTCAACTAAATCCTTTTCGATTAAACCTTATTTAATTAAAATTAAACCGATTAAACCGTATTCGATTAAATCTTATTCGAATAAACCTTATTCGATTAAACCTAATTCGATTAAATATTATTTCATTGAACCTTATTCGCTTAAAACTTATTCGATCAAACCCTATTCGATTAAATCTTATTCGATTAAACATTATTCAGTTAAACTTTATTCAGTTACACCTTATTCTTTTATACCTTATTTGAATAAACCTTATTCAATAAATCTTATTCGATTAAACCTTATTTAGTTAAAATTAATTCGATTAAACCGTATTCGATTAAATCTTATTCGAATAAACCTTATTCGATTAAACCTAATTCGATTAAATCTTATTTCATTAAATCTTATTTGATTTAAACTTATTCGAACAAACCTTATTCGATTAAATCTTATTCGATTAAACATTATTCAGTTAAACTTTATTCAATTATTCCTTATTCGATTATACCTTATTTGATTATATATAAATAAATAATAATAAATTTTATTGTGCTATAAAGCTTATTCGATTAAACCTTATTTTATTAAACCATATTCGATTAAACCTTATTCGATTGTAGCTTAATCGCTTAAATCTAATTAAGTTAAAGCTTATTCGATTAAACCTTGTTCAATTAAAATTAATTCAATTAAACTATATTCGATTAAATCTTATTCGAATAAACTTTATTCACTTAAACCTAATGTGATTAAATCTTATTTCACTAAACCTTATTCGATTAAAACTTATTCGATTAAACCTTATCCCATTAAATCTTATTCGATTAAACATTATTCAGTTAAACTTTATTCATTTACACCTTATTCGATTATACCTTATTTGATTAAACCTTATTCAACTAAATCTTAATCGATTAAACCTTATTTAATTAAAATTAATTCGATTAAACCGTATTCGATTAAATCTGATTCGAATAAACTTTATTCAATTTTGTTAATTCGATTAAATCTTATTTCATTAAACCTTATTTGATTAAAACTTATTCGATTAAACCTTATCCGATTAAATCTTATTCGATTAAAAATTATTCAGTTAAACTTTATTTAATTACACCTTATTCGATTATACCTTATTTGATTAAACCTTATTCAATTAAATTTTATTCAATTAAAGCTTAGTCAATTAAAATTAATTCGATTAAGCCGTATTTGTTTAAATTTTATTCGAATAAACTTTAAAACTTATGCGATTAAATCTTATTCGATTAAACATTATTCGATAAAACTTTATTCGATTAAAATTTATTCGATAGAACCTTATTCGATCAAAGCGTATTTGAGTCAATTATATTCGATTAAACCCTTTTCGATTAAAGCTTATTCGACTAATTAAGGTATATATATGTCGCACCCTAAATACAAAAGGGTCACAGCTCAAAATTTTCCAAAACTGTCTTTTTTTCCATAAATTAATTCAGAGTACACATCTCTAACTACTGCGAAAATTTCTTTCACATCACTATTACTTCTTTAACTGGAACTGCACGATGAACTAAACAGTTTTTTGTGCCTCCTAAAAATTTTAGTAATTGGAGTTGTGACCCTTTTGTATTTAGGGTGCGATATGTGCTTGCATTTGAAGTCTAAGCGATCTTTTCCATCTTTTGAACTGATGTATGGTTTTTTCAAGCACTCCGCTTTGCAATTTGTTTTTGCTTAAAATACATCCGATTGTTTTCGCAAGCTCATTCTTTTCAAAATTGGTTTTTACGATTGTGGTAAGTTTTGAAGCGCAGAGAAAAGTGTCATTTTGTACTTCGCGAGTTTTAACCTTTTTCAGGTGCGTGCTGCTTATTTGTAATTCTGTTGTCTTTTTTGTATCGCGTAATGATGTCGTTTATTAACAATACTTGCTTGCGATTTCTCGTTGAGTTTTACCTTGAGTTCTACCAATTATTAAAAACTGTTATTCGCTCTTGCAAGGTATATATCCAACTCACTTTTTATAATACAAAAACAATAAGAAATGATCAAATAAAAGTACTGTCAGTGTAACCATAATTTAAGAATTTTTTGAAATTAGTTTTAAAACACCATGTTGGCAAATTTATGTTTTTTACTACAAAACTTTATTGAGTGGTAATAGTAAAACATCTAAAATTATTGATAATAATTTATCAATGGTTTACCCGATTTTCAGTGTGATGAGCTACATTGTATTTGAAATAAAATAATAATTATTTCAAACAGTTACGCAAATTGAATATATAGCTGCCAAAAAATAAAATTAGCAGATTTTCTTCTCTTTCTAACTTGCCTTTTATATGTGTGATATATCGGAAATTTTCCTCTGTTGAAAGAGCACAGTAAAAGAGAGCATGCTTAACTTATAGAAGTGTTAGTGTTAAATTGAACATGAAAATTGTAGTATTAATAAAGTTAATTTGCACACATTTGTGTATTTATATAGTTGCAGAAACAAATTATTAAAAAACAAAACTATTAATTTATCAAAATTTTAAAAAGATAAGAAAGATCACAAAGATTAGATTTCAAAGTCTGTTAAATATTTTAGTTAAATACACAACCAACATTTGAGCACACGATGACATTTTGAAAAAGACCTAACGATTAAATCTCTTATAGTAAGTGTGCCTTGTGAACTGTGTTATGGTTTTTAATAAACTTTAATTTTGAATTTTTATACTCTTTTTGCTGAATATTTTCAAGGTCTTAAATATAATGTTGGTGCTTTAAACTAAATCGGACGAAGAAGACACGCAAATGCCTGTCTAAATTAATTATTGTATGTACAGCCATCATGTTCATGTTGGCAATTTATTATTTGTTTCGTATACAGCTTTTATTAAATTATTTATTTTGTGTTTAATATATTTTTTTAAATGTCTTTAGCTTTTTACATATTCATTTAGTGTTTTCTTTGCTTGATATTAACTTAACACAGTTAATGTACTTAAATGTGGCATAAAAATTGTTACTCCTTTACCCAGTAAACATAAAACATTTCAATTGAAAAATTAATTTCTTTGCTATAAAATGAATTAAACGTAATTTGCACAATTTTTGTTGCAAAACTCAAACTAACTGATAAATAATTTAAAATTAGGATCACATGCCTGCTAGTTCACGCCAAGGCAATTATTTAATACAAATTCATATCATTCACACAGTGAAGATGCACAGTGAAGGAAAAAATCTACATACAACCCTAAATTTCGGGTTTTTTTGGGTATTTGTAAATTTTATTTAAATCGCAAATAAATGCTATTTGGTAAAGAGTCAACAAAGAATTATATTTATTAAAAACAAAGACAAATTAATTTTTTTAATATTTAGTAGGACCACCTTGAGCATCTTTTACTGCCTGAAGCCGGCGGAGCATGGACATCACCAAATTTTCTGTGATATCTGGAGTAATTTCGGCCCATTCGGCACAAACTAATGGGGTTTTGGAAGTCTCTCGACTTGTAATGTGTGATAAGGTTTATACCAGTACCGACCGTAGGTCATAACCTGGTGGTGGCCGAACCACTGTGAATGAAAAGCAGCGCAATTCTCGTCCTAAGAAGCAGAAGACTAATTCTAGGCCATTCCTAATTGGAATTTCAACAGTTCCGAAGCAGGGTCGCAAACCATCACTCCTTGCTGAAGAATTGGAGATTATCCAACTCCTGGTCCACAACACATTACTAGCATGCTCACTGGATCCGGATTATTCAGCCGTTGTTCTGAGTAAAGGTGAGATGATCCTGGCCCCCTAATCAAATTCATGAGGAGCCGTGAAACCACAACCATCACGATACTCCCGAAGGGCCAACCTCAATAATCAGTCAGAGAAAGAGCTAAAAGGCTAAAGAGACAATTAGCGGAAGTCTCAGGCTTACTGATTCCCGTGGAAAAAACGTGGAGCTTCCAGTTGACTCCCTGCTCGCCTTCAGGGAACTGGGCTGGCGACCTTATACCCCCGTTGACACAAGTCTTAATGGTTAAATAATCTATAAAGATTGATAAAGGTGCACTAATCGGTCCAAAACATCCCAAACTTGCTCGATCGGGCGACTGAGATGGGGAATTCAGATTTCGTGGAGCATAATAAAGGAGCCAGTCTCGAACTATGTGAGCGGTGTGCTTGGGATCGTTGTTTTCTTGAAAAATCCAACGATTTCGAAGACCCAGGCTTTCGACGGATGGATTTAGATTTTGTTCCAGTATACTTTTGTATTGATGTCTGTCCATATTACCATCGACGAAAACCAAACGACCTATTTTCGCACTAATCGTTCCAAAACATCCCAAACTTACTCGATCGGGTTAAGATCTGGTGACTGAGATGGGGAATTCAGCTGTCGTGGAGCATAATAAAGGAGCCAGTCTCGAACTATGTGAGCGGTGTGCTTGGGGTCGTTGTTTTGTTAAAAAATCAAACAATTTCCAAGACCCAGGCTTTCGAGGGATGGTTTTAGATTTTGTTCCAGTATACTTTTATATTGATGTCTGTCCATATTACCATCGACGAAAACCAAATGACCTACCCCAGATGATGCTATAGCTCCCCAAAAACCATAACACTACGGACACCATGTTTATACTCTTCAGTTCAAGTGCAGTATTGGGTTTTCTCCACAGGTTTGCTCGGCCGTCGCTTAAACTTGCTCTCATCGGTAAATATGACAGTTTTCCATAAATTCAAATCCTTTGTTAGATAAGCTTTTGCAAATTCGAGCCGTAGGTGACGATTCTTAGGAGGAATTAGTGGTTTCTTTTGCGGTGTTCTATTTCTAAAGCTGTTTTTATGCAAAATATTTATACTTATTCGTGACGTCACAGAAACATTAGAACATGTTTCCATGTCTTCCGCCAATTTCGGAGCACTTATTCGTGGATTTTGATGCACTTCTTTAAGAATACTGCGCACATTCCGTGTTGAAAGCTTACATGGCCTGCCAGATCTTGGCTTATTTTCGGTATTATTTTCGGTATATTTTTCCATTTTTTTTATATTTTAAAATATTTTAGTTTTAACTTTCTGTAGTTGAATGATAATATTGTTTGTCAAAGAATTCAAATATGCGAAAATAACGGCATTTTTTATGTTTAATCTGTATATTCTCACAAAAACTATGGGAGATGCCACACTGTGTATGTAGACTTTTTTCCCACTAATTGGTGTTACTAAGTTATTAATTAACACCCTGTAGCAAAAATTTACTTCTATTGCAAAATTTACTTTTGCTTCCTAATAATTTGTCAATTTTAATAACGGTTATCAGTCTCAATTTCAGATCAAACTTGAGTGTTTGCTGGGATTCTAATACTATAATTAATTGAGTTTGTACAACTGGTAAGACCAAATCAACTTGCGAACCCACAGTACTACAGTGCTAAATTACGAAATGATTTGCTTTTTTATATTTTTTTTTCTTTTTACTTATATTGTTTGTTTTGCTTAATGAAAATATTTAGCATGCTTAAAGCGTAGTACGTTGAATTATTGACAACCGCGATGACAATAAAAACACAAATTTTTTTTTTCATTGTGTATAAATTTGATCTCATGTAAGGAATATTAGAAGTATTATTAGGTGGCATTGAATTTTATCAAAATAATATTTGTTAAGCTGTTGTTTTTGATTTTGACACAATTTCAAATAAGTTGAAAAAAACAATATTCACTCTCACATTGCCTTGATTTCTAGCTGGTGTTAAATTTGCTAAAATTAAGATGCAAATTTAAATATACATATGGACATTTTCGTATATATAACTTTGCTTTCAGTTAAAATATAAAACATTTTTTTATTCGCTATATTGATAATATTTTCAATCGAATAATATTTATTCGAATAAACTTTTTGAAATAAATATTTCTATGACCATACATAATTTTATACTTTTCATAAATTATTTATTTTTTATTGGTGTAAAAGTTTCAATCGAATAATATTTATTCGAATACATTTTTTTAAATTAATATTTCTATGACCATACATAATTTTATACTTTTCATAAAATATTTATTTTTTATTCGTGCAATAGTTTCAGTCGAATAATATTTATTCGAATAAATTTTTTTAAATAAATATTTCTATGACCATACATAATATTACACTTTTCAAAAGATATTTGTTTTTTATTCGTGTAATAGTTTAAATCGAATAATATTTATTCGAATAAAAATTTTATTCGAATACGTGTTTTTTTTTCTAAATACTTTGTATATTATTTGTAGCAAAAGAGTTTATTCGTGTAATAATTTTAGTTGAATATTTATTTGAATAAAAATTTTATTCGAATGTGTTTTTTTTAATACCTTGTATATTATTGTTAACAGAAGAGTTTATTTGTACTAAAGCTTTAGTCGAAAAATATTTGTTCGAATAAAAATTTTATTCGAATATGTTTTTTTTTGCTAAATACGTTGTATATTATTGTTAGCAGAAGAGTTTAGTCGTATAATAGTTTTAATCGAATAATATTTGTTCGAATTTAAATATTTATTCGAATATGTGTTTTTTTAAATACCTTGTATATTATTATTAGCAGAAGAGTTTATTCGTATAATAGTTTTAGCCGAATAATATATATTCGAATAAAAATTTTATTCGAATATTTGTTTTTTTTAAATACCTTGTATATTATTGTTAGCAGAAGAGTTTATTCGTATAATAGTTTTAGCCGAATAATATTTATTCGAAATTTTTTAAACACCTTATATATTATTGTTAGCAGAAGAGTTTATTCGTGTAATAGTTTTAGTCGAATAATATTTATTCGAATAAAAGTTTTATTCGAATAATATTTTAAATCGAATAATATTTAATTGCTTAAATTTTTTAAAATAAATATTTCTATGACCATACATAATTTTACACTTTTAAAAAAATATTTATTTTTCATTCGTGTAATAATTTTAGTTGACTAATATTTATTCGAATAAAAATTTTATTCGAATACGTGTTTTTTTCTAAATACTTTGTATATTATTGTTGGCAGAGGAGTTTATTCGCATAATAGTTTTAGTCGAATAATATTTATTCAAATAAGAATTTTATTCGAATATGTGTTTTTTTTTTTTAAATACGTTGTATATTATTTTTAGCAAAAGAGTTTTTCGTGTAATACTTTTAGTCGAATAAAAATTTTATTCGAATGTGTGTTTGTTTTTAATACGTGTAATAGTTTTAGTCGAATAATATTTATTCGAATAAAAATTTTATTCGAATATGTGTTTTTTTTTAATACGTTGTTATATACATTGTTAACAGAAGAGTTGGTTAAACAATATCAGTCAAAAATATATTTTTAACTCGAACATTTATAAATACGTTCTGTAATATTGTAATTAGAGGAATTGGTTTAATAATGACAAGTATTATTTTTACTCGAATAAAATTTCGACTCAGTTCAGTTCCATATTTTATAATAAATTCAATTTAATTAGCATTTTTTCCCTGCTAACAAAAAAAAAACTGGTTTCATTCATAAATTTAATTTATGAAATAAAAACAAGTAATTAAGTTCTTTGTTTGAATTTGCTACTGATCTGCAAACGAAGAAAACAAACAAAAATTCAGTCAGGCAATATCTAGATCATAGATAATTATTATTGCGTTTTTGCGCACGCTATTTAGAAATAAAAACTAGTTGCCATTATTTAACCCACTGTTTATACGGCAATTGCCAACATTTTATTTTATTTTTAATATTTCTCTTTGTCGCCCAGTCGCCTGGGCTGGCAGGAGCCCGAAACTGGAAGTGAAATAAAGTGGCCTCTCGAGGTCATACCAGTTGATTTGAACACACTGGTGCCACGTGTACCAGTTGCCCGCAGGGCTTCGGCCCTGTTTCTGGTTATTAGTGAGGCTCCTCGAAGAGGTACATGGTAGCTGTGGTTTAAATCGGTTGATTTTTAAAGCCTCCGAAGAGGTGTTACCGAATAGGAAGGGTAACATCCATCGTCCGATGCTATGCATGTAGCAGGACATGGACTTAGATAGTCTCCAACTCTCGAGCATGAAAGCGTGTATGCATCTAAGGCGAGGGTGAACGCATTACAAAACACCTACCGTCAGATTGGGGCTAAACAGCCAGGTGGTGACTTGAATCTGTGTTACATTCTGTCTCTTTCTTTCAGTTTAATAAAAGCATCCCTAATGAGTTTTAGTTTCTCTTTCTATCTGTCTCTGTTCCCTACTTTCAATTTAATAAAAGCAGTGATGACAGCTTAGTGTTTTCAACTGATAAATTTATGTATAAATTTAATTTATTTTTAATTATAAATTTAATTTTAACACACATAATACACATTACGATAAACTACTTTTTTTGAACTTGATAAAGAAAACTACATTTTATTATTGAATATAATGGGATCATTGATCTTTTTTCATTGGAACTCGTTTTTTTTAACGCAATAAAATGTATCTGCTTTAAAAAACAAAAAAAAACTTGTTGGATGTTTCAAATTAAATAATAAAATGTTGATCGACCTCTTAAATCCATTTATGTTCCATTAAAGTTTTTAACGTTTTTATACTTTTATGGATAAAAAAAGTTTTGAAAAATGTTGCTTAGAATGTACCTTTTTATCCAAAAAAAAAGTACTTTTTTAAAGTACTTTAAATACTAAACAAATTTATCCGAACTGAAAATATCTTTCTTTAAATAAATAAATCGATATAAATTTGTTTAATTTATTTAAAAATTTTCAGGAAAATTAATATGACAGCGCTTAGAATTTAATTTTACCGATGCAACAAATTCTTGCATTTAAGAATAGTCCTAAAAAGCAGCGACTCTTAAGATACAAATTATTAGTC
Organism: Trichopoda pennipes; assembly: GCA_030448955.1. Classification (NCBI taxonomy): domain Eukaryota; kingdom Metazoa; phylum Arthropoda; class Insecta; order Diptera; family Tachinidae; genus Trichopoda; species Trichopoda pennipes. Next base: position 282,336 of record JASKUP010000056.1, on the reverse strand, counting down.
ATAGGTCAGGCGTCAATTATTGTTTTGAACCTGGGCGACTATTTACCCTATACCCCCAAAGCAAAAACGTCAAAGCGAATAGGAAACTCGTTAGTGTTCTATATAACAGTTTTAGCTTTAGTACCTGGCCAGATTGGCTATTACCTGAAGGTGGTTTTCCCACGCCCCTTTATATCAAATTTTTAATTAATAAAATTAGCTTTAAAATATAAATAAACTATTTTTCTTTATATTTTATAAAATTAAAAGATTTTTTTAAATTAATTAAATTAATTTAACTCATCATCTTTTCTGTTTATATTTCCAGGAAGGCAACTGTGAATCCTTACCCCATTATATTGGACGTACAAATGCAGCTGGTGTTGATTTAAATCGTGATTTTCCTGATCGTTTGGAAACCCAAGAACAAATTCAATTGCGTGCTCAGAAAGGGCAGCCCGAAACAGCTGCTCTTATCAAATGGATTTTTAGTAAGCCATTCGTTTTGTCAGCAAATTTTCATGGTGGCGCTGTGGTAGCCAGTTATCCATATGATAATTCAATGTGAGTTTATTTAATTCATGAATAATTTAATGCTAAAAAGGAACAACAAGAAAAAAAACAGAAAACTGAAGAAAAACGTTTAAAAAAGAGATAAATTTTAAATATTAAAAAAACACCGGGTGGCCCAAATACAATTTATTTTTTTTTAAATCACAGTTATTTTAACTCTTATAAATTTCCTTGTCCGATACATCGACAAACACTATTAGTATCAAATCAGTTGCTTTACGCTTGTGTTATCCAAACTGTATAGCTTTGGGTGACATGAAATACCCAACATGAGTGCTGACGATATTTTTTTTATAGAAAAATTATGACTGACGTAATTTGCTGTAGAAAAATTATGACTCATGAAGCTGCTTTACAGAAAAGTTATGACTGATGAAATTTTTTTTCATAGAAAAATTATGGTTGATGAATTTTTTCTAAAGAAAAATTATGGTTGATGAATTTTTTCTATAGAAAAATTATGATTGATGAATTTTTTCTATAGAAAAATTATGATTGATGAATTTTTTCTATAGAAAATTTATGATTGATGAATTTTTGCTATAGAAAAATTATGATTGATGAATTTTTTCTATAGAAAAATTATGACTGTTGAATTTTTTCTATAGAAAAATTCTGATTGATGAAAGCATATAGATAAATTATGACTGGCGAAAATACGCTATAAGAAATTAAGACTCATGTAGTTTCTTTACAGAAAAATTATGGCTGATGAAGTTTTTCTATAGAAAAATCATGACTGATGAAAGCATATAGATAAATTATGACTGACGAAAATTTGTTATGGACTTATCACTTATTATAGTGAAGATTTTCTATAGAAAAATTATGATTGATGAAATATTTTTTATATATAAATTATGACTGGCGAAAATACGTTGTAAAAAATTAAGACTCGTGAAGTTTCTTTATTGAAAAATTAAGACTGATAAAGTTTTTCTATAGAAAAATTATGATTAATGGAAGCATACTGATGAAAATTTACTTGAGGAAAATTATGATTGATGATTTTTTTTAATACATAAGTTATGACTGACGGAAATTCGCTAAAAAAAATTAAGACTCATAAAGTTTCTTTACAGAAAAATTATGACTGCTGAAGTTTTTTTATAGAAATAATATGATTGATAAAAGCATATAAATAAATAAATTATGACTGACGAAAATTTACTATGGAAAACTTATGATTGAAGAAGTTTTATTATTTCTAGAAAAGTATTATTGATAAAAGTTGACTTGAGCAAAATTATGTTTAATGAAATTTTTTTATAGATAAATTATGACTGACGAAAATTCGCTGTAAAAAATTAAAACTCGTAAAATTTCTTTATAGAAAAATTAGGTCTGATTAAATTTTCCTATGGAAGAATTATGATTGATGAAAGTTTACTACTACTACTACTACAAAAAAAAAACAAAATAATAATGACTGATGTAATTTGTTTATGGGAAAATTATGACTGATGAAAACTTTGTTTAAAAAAATTAGAAATTTTCTATAGAAAAATAATAAGAGAAATATTTTTTTTAAATGTGACTGATAGATTATTTTTTAGAAAAATTCTGACTGATGAATTTCCTACAGTAAAATTATAAGTAATGATATTTTTTAAAAAGAAAAACTATGACTGATGAAAATTTTCTATAGAAAAATTAAAAATTTTTTATAGAAAAATAATTATTTTTTTTAAAAGAAAAACTATGACTGATGAAAAGTTTCTATAGAAAAATTAAAAATTTCCTATAGAAAAATAAAGATGAAATTTTTTTTAAAAAACAATTGTGACTAATAAAATATTTTTATAGTAAAAATATGACTAATGAAATTTTTTTATAGCAAAATTGTGACTTAAAAATTTTCTATGCAAAATTTGTGAGACACAGCTTTTCTGGTGGGCTTCCATGATGTGTGTCGTCGTATAGCGCATGAGGATGTGACGGCTTTGATCTAAATTGTATAACTCACTATAAACACGACTCGCCATCGATCACAGAATTTTTTTGCATAAATATCTTTTTTGCTTACAAAATTCAGTTTACTCAGGTATTGATGATAACCGACCCTCCAGCTTCTAACTTTATGTTGTAGAAAAGCTCTAAACGGGCATTGAAATTGTGATTTCTCTTGGAGCTGCCGATAAACACTAAGGCGAGAAATCCTGAAGCGATCCAAAACTTTCAATTTAACATCGTTATAGGGATTTTATAAGAAAACGAAATCAGGATCAGGTTTTATTTAAGCTTTAAAAAGATTGTTGTGTTTAGATCACCTGGTTCTTTTATACGCCCTTTAAAAACTGGAATATTGTTTCAAATCTTAATCTGTAATGAATAATTATTTTTTATTTTTTAAATTCGATAAAACATAACTGACCTCGATTTAACATTTTTCAATGAAATGAATTACAATCTCTTTTTCTGTTTTTTTTTGTTTTTTTTTTTATTTTTGGGAATTAACTTCATTCCCTTTTAAATCTTAACAAGTTCTTGTTTGGTAAAACACTAATGAAAAAAAAAATAGAAACAAAAAATAAATAAATAAAATAATCCATGCCAAAGCTTAAAAAACAAAAAATAAATTATTTCACTAACCAGAGCACATCATGAATGCTGTGAGGAGAGTTTGACACCAGACGATCGTGTCTTTAAACTTATGGCGCACACGTATGCCGACAATCATCCAATTATGCGCAAGGGCAACAACTGCAATGACACATTTACGAATGGCATAACAAATGGTGCTCATTGGTATGAGCTTAACGGTGGCATGCAAGATTTCAATTATGCCTTTACCAATTGCTTTGAATTAACCATTGAGCTGTCGTGTTGTAAATATCCACCAGCCAGCACTTTGCCAAAAGAATGGAAACACAACAAGCAAAGTATGATGAATTTATTAAAATTGGCTCACATTGGTGTTAAAGGTGTTGTTAAAGATGTCAACGGTTATCCCATACGTGATGCAACAATTGTGGTTTCCGGCTTGGAGGACAAATCCATACGTACCACACGTAGAGGAGAATACTGGCGTTTGCTTACGCCCGGCATCTATAATATACAAGCAGTGGCATTCGGGTAGGATTACCATCATATTGATTTACTTTTTTTTTATTTATTTATATTTATTTAAGTTGCTTTTGTTTTAATGTTGCATAATTTTAAAAACATGATTATTTTTATATATTTTTTTTACTGAAAAAAAATGTGTCTTGTCTTTTGCTGTGTTTGCCTTTTTTATTTTCTATTTGTTTTTTTTTGTTTGTTTGTTTGTTTGTTTGTTGTATTTTCTCGTATCAAATACTTACGTTTCTTTTACAGTTACCAGGCCAGTGGACCACAACAAATACATATAACAAATGACAACAATGTGGCACAACGTTTGGACTTTATCTTATCGCCCTATGAAAGCAACTACGATGGTATAAGCAGTTTTTATAGTCCATACTTTTTTAGAAATTAAATTATCCAAAGTGTGGTTATGGTATATTTATATATTTTTAATTTTCTTTTAATTGTTGTTGATAGATTATAAACAATACAATCAGTCAATCAATCAAAAGCCAAATTCAATGTTTCCATAAGAACAGCAAAGAAAACAAAACTTACAACATTACACACTCATGCTCATTTATTTGCATACAATACTACACAGTATCTCTTTAATAAGTATACTTCCGTTTTTTTCAAAAAAAGAGAATAATAAAAATTATTGTTTTTAATCTCGCCGTCCTTGTTTTAAAGAGGAAAACTAATTTCCCGGTCACTACAGAGTCGATCATTTGATCGTTATTGTTGATTAAATTGCTGGGCAATGCATAGAACAGAGTCTCGTATCATATTGTTAATGGTAAATTAAATAAAAACGCAACTTTTGTATGCCAGCAATCTCTGTAGCAAACAGTATTGCCATTGAGGTTTTTTTTCGAGAAGCAAGAAATGCGTTTTAAAGCTGAATTTTTTTACACAAAATTTAATACAAATATTGATTTAGTCTATTAGAAAAATTTAGTGCAAAAAAACGCTATAACGGCAACACCATTAAATATATAAAATCGTTGCAATTGTGTTAGTGTAAAATCTCTCTAGCAAACAGTATTGCCATTGACGTTTTTTTTTTTTTTTTTTTTTTTTTTTTTTTTTTTTTTTTTTAGAAACAAAATGCGCTTTAAAGCTTAACTTTTTACAAAAAAAAAAAAATAATAATACCTATTTGGTCTGAATTTTGAAACAAATTTAATTCAAAAACATTTTTTAAGGCGGAATTTTTTCTTAAGTAAAGAAATGTTCATTTAGATAAATCCAAATATTGATTTAGTCTATAAAAAAAATTTGGTACCAAAAACGCTATAACGGCAACACCAATAAATATATAAAATCGTTCGATCATTTATTGCTTGCTGGGTTGTTTCATATGTTTAGTTTTAATAAAAAAAAACTCTCTTTTGAGATGGATACTTTTATTTGTTTTTACATTTTTCAAGTATTTAAGCAGCTGAGCTCTAGAATTCTTAACAGTTTTCAGCAGAAGAGAGTGCAACTATTATTTTTGAACTATTGAGAAGAAAAAAAACTGGTAGCTTATTTTTTCTTAAGGGGTGCTTTATTGTCTGCTAAGAACAGGCTTATAAGTTAAAGCCTTTTTTATATCATTAAGTACTTTTTGCAACAAAAATGTCTCAAAGTCATAGAAAAACTAGAAAAATTCTTACTAAAAAAATTGTCTGGGAAGAAATTGTCTTTATAGTGAGTGGGCAGCAAATTTATTAGTTTTATGCTAATTTTATTACGAGGGTCGTAATGATTAAATGGAATTTTATAATTTCTTTTTGTTTTTTATAGAGTCAGTTTTATATTTTTTTTATTAAGGGCACATCATACATTTCTTTATTCATTTTTAATTTTTTTAAGTAAAATTCGCGAACTTTTTAAAAAAATAAAAAAAATTTTTTTAAATATATTTTATGTCGTCTTTATTTTTTTACATAACTGTAAAATTGTTATACAGTTTATTCAAATTTAAATTGCTTTTATTTTTTTGAGGAGAAGCTTTAGGTCTTAGTGACCCATTCAATTTTGTTCCGTAATGCCACATCCACAGTTCACCTATTAAGTATTATGATTTTCAGTTTTACATATTTTTTTTTATGGAAAATCATGTGGATTTGAAAGTCACAACACCAAAATTGCAAATATTTCGTAACTTTTGAGAGGAAATAGAAATCATAATTGATTTATATATATTTTTTCATAATGAAATAAGTAATATTTAATAATAATAATTAAACAATTTCAGACAAATTATTGAATATAAATTTTTTGTAAATACAAATAGAATGTTTTTTTTAATAATTGTTATAATTTGTTGTTGCTGTTGCTTTAAGCTGAGTAGATTTTAGTTCTTTAATAAATTTATGTTATTTTATTGCAGTCTTTTAGAAAAGCTTTTTCTATTCTCGGAAAGCTGTTGTTGTAGGGAAATAACAAATAATTTGAAAACAAATTATTCGTATAAAAATTATTGTAAAATACAAGTCTGTGCATACCGCACATTATTCAATAGTTTTAGTTGGTAAACTTTAATTAAAAAATGTTGGAATTTTATAATATAATATATTTGGATAACGTCTACTAAGCTTTGCGGTTTAAGATTGATTGTCTAAGTTGTAACACCCGAAATTTTGTGTGAAAAATAATTCTTAAAAAATTAAATTTTTTTCAACATACAATTTTTTTTACAAATTTAAATTATATTTTTTTTTTCAAAATAAAGTTTTTTTTAAAAATAAAATTTTTGAAAATTTCGATCAAATGAAAAATAAATCTTAAAAAAAAAATTTGTTTCAAAATAATTTTTTTTTAATTTTATATTTTTTACAAAAATTAAATTTAAAATATTTTTTTTTCAAAATGATTTATTTTTCCAAATATAAATTTATCGATTTAAAAAACTTATAGGTACCTTTTGATAATGTAGATAAAATTGATAATTAATTAAAACCATTTTCAAATCTTAAAATTAAAATTTTAAATTTCACTTAAATATCCTTTTTTGTTAACATTTTTTTATATAAATATAAATTAAATTATATAATTTATATATATAAATTATATATTTTTATAAATAAAATTTCTTACAAATAATAAACTTTGAGTCTAAAGATTCATAACTTAACAACTTCAAATAGAAAAGAAATAGAAATACTTGAAAGTTTTAATTATAGAAAAAAAAAACTATATTTAAATACCAATTAAAAACGTTTTTTTTATTATTCTCTTAACAACAACAATTGTTTTTATTATTAAAATGGCACCACTAAACTTAATTTACAACTAATTTGTAACACGTTTTTTTATGTTACAAAAAACTTGTGCACACTCTTCCCTTCACTCTCACCCACTCTTATATATATATATATATACACGCACACACACACATATATTTGCTTGGTTTAATAAACGCCCACCTGTTACGTTAACTTCACTTTCTTAACATTTGGCTCGATTTTAAATTTGATAAAAAAAAAAAATTGCACATTTCCTTGACACAACTACAACAATAACAAGCATTAAACATTTTTGGCTTTAACACATAAAAATTATTTAGTTGTGGTATTTAGTTTCATCTCAAACATTTTATGCTCTCTCTCTCTGTCTCCCTTGTAAAATATTGTACATTTTTTTTAAAACACCTAAAAAATAAATTTAAAATGCATTAATTGTATGTATTGCAATCAAATCAATTACAAAAAAAAAAAAATAATAAATAAATAAAAATAAATAAATTAAAATAAATAAATGCGCACATATTAAATATTACAAGAAATACTCATATTATTAATAAATGTCTTTAATAAATAATGGAACAAAAGAAGTTCATTAATTTTAATTTTTAAAAAACAGTGGCTCATTTTTTTTTTATTTTCACTTTTATTTGGTTGGATTTTTAATTTATTGTGTCTTCTGTTATTGTCTGTCTGTTGTCTGTTTTCAGTATTCAATATTTTGCGTTTTGTCTCATTTTGTTTATTTATATTTGTAGAAAACCCATTTTTATTATTTCAAATACTTGAATGTTGCTCTACCCATTTTAAAAGTTTCGATTTAAACTGGACTTGAAAAATTTTAATAGAAAATTAGTTAATGAATAGCAATGACTTAACAGGTGATTTATATAAAACAGTAACAGTGTCTGTCAGTTTAGGCAATTAATCAACTAATCAAGGTGAGAAAATAAAAATAGCCCGCAAGTCATACTTGGTAGTTTTTCATTAGCATTAAAATTTTATTTGTACGATTTAAATTTTTTTAATGGTAGTGATTAGTTAAGATTAATAATTTTAATTTATTTAGCAGTGAACACAAGCATTAAGCATTAATGAAAATAAATAATTTAAATTTTTAATATTGAGCACAAATGAAACTCGCAATTAATTAATCGGTCTAATTAATTATTGATGGGAGCATAGATTTATTAAAGAAAGAGCAGAGAATAAAAATAGAAATATAGAGAGAACACTGAAGAGGGCAAATAGCCGAAACCGGTTTGTTTATAAACCAAAATTGACGCGGGTCTCTGGTTTCTCAAACTGAAAACTTACATTATAAACCACGTGCCAAAACTAATGCCGGGCAATAATTTAAAGAAAAGTTCAGCAGCTTTAAAATATATAATAGTTAAAGCATGCATATCCTTTTTGATTTTTCACAGCTCTTAATCTTCTTGCAATAGATTCCACTAATTTCTTGCACTCATCAGCTGTTATTTGGCTGTTTTATTCGTAATGCTGTCTTAAGGTGGTTTTTACTACTGCACAATCTGTTTTGCATGCCACGTCCAATTTCGTCCTATAAGTGCTCGATTACATTTATATTTGCACTTTTTGGAGATATTAGATTAAAGCTTATTCGATTAAATTTTATTAAACTAAAACTTATTCGATTAAACCTGATTCGATTAAATCTTATTCGAATAAACCTGATTCGATTAAACCTCATTCGTTTAAAGCTTAATCAAATAAACTTTTATTCTGTTAAACCTTTTTCGATCAAAGCTTTTTTAATTAAACCTTATTTAACTAAACTTTAGGGTTTATTCGAATAAACCCTACTCGATTAAACTGTATTCGATTAAAGCTTAATCGATTAAACCTTATTAGATTAAAGCCTAATCGATCAAACCTTTACTCGATTAATACTTATTCGATCAGAATTTTTTTGATTAAACCTTATCTAATTAAATTTTACTCGATTAAACTATATTCTATTAAAGGTTAATCGATTAAACCTTATTCGATTAAATTTTATTAAACTAAAGCTTATTCGATTAAATCTTATTCGAATAAACCTAATTCGATTAAACCTCATTCGTTTAAAGCTTAATCGAATAAACTTTTATTCTGTTTAACCTTTTTCGATTAAAGCTTTTTTAATTAAACCTAATTTAATTAAACTTTATTCGATTAAGGTTTATTCGAATAAAACCTACTCGATTAAACCTTATTCGATTAAACTGTATCGATTAAAGCTTATTCGGTTTAACCTTATTCGATTAAACCTTATTGGATTAAACCTTATTAGATTACAGCTTAATCGATTAAACCTTTACTCGATTAATACTTAATCGATCAGAACTTTTTTGATTAAACATTATCTAATTAAACCTTTACTATTCTATTAAAGGTTGATCGATTAAACCTTGTTCGATTAAAGTTGAATCGATTAAACCTTTATTCGATTAAAGCTTTTTTGATTAAACCTTATTTAATTAAACATTACTCGATTAAGGTTTATTCGAATAAACTCTACTCGATTGAACTGTATTCGATTGAAGTTAATTCGGTTAAACCTTATTCGATTAAAGGTTATTCTATTAAACCTCATTCGATTTAACAATTTTTGATTAAAGCTTATTCGATTAAATCGTATTCAATGAAGTTTTATTGGATTAAAGATTACTCAACTAGACCTTGTTCGATTAAACCTTATTCGATTGAATATTATTTGATTAAAGCTTACTCGATTAAACCATATTCGATTGAACATTATTTGATTAAAGTTTATTCGATTAAACCTTACTCGATTAAGGCTTATTCCATTAAACCTCATTCGATTTAACATTATTTGACTAAACCTTATTCGATTAAACCTTATTTGATTGAACAATATTCGATTAAAGCTTATTCGGTTAAATCGTATTCTTTAAAACCTTATTCGATTAAAGCTTATTCGACTAAACCTTATTCCATTCGAATAAGGGCTCGATTGAATATTATTCGATTAAGGATTATTCGATTAAACCATACTAGATTAAACCTTATTCGATTGAACATTTTTCCATTAAAGTTTATTCGATTAAACTTTAGTCGATTAAACCTTATTCAAATGATCATTATTCGATTAAAGCTAATTCTGTTAAACCTTCTATTAAACTTTACTCGCTTAAGGCTTATTCTATTAATCCTTATTCGATTAAACCTCATCCGCTTAAAGCTTACTCGATCAACAGAGGTATGTATGTTATATATCGTTTGAAATCCAACCGTTCCTTTTTATTTCAGACACTGACTTATGGTTTCTTGTAAGTCATTCGGCTATGTATTTTGCTTTTTCTTAAAACTCTTGGCATGGTTGCCGCATACTCATGCCTTTCCGAAATTGGTTTTAACCATTGCGGCAAGTTTTGGAGTGGGGATGAACGGGTCATTTTGTACTTCGCGAATTATAAACTTCTCATCTCACGGTTAAAGATATCTTTTTACATGTGCCCTTCGTTTTGTTGTCTTTTTTATCGCATAATCATGTCTTGTACCGTTATTTCGTTTTATTAAAGACACTTTTATCTAAATAGTAATTAACAACTATTTTTCGCTCTTCTAAGGTACGCGAGATTACAAAAAAACCTAAAAATATTTGCATAGTTCAAAAGCAAAATATCCAAAATAATAAGAAATGAGCAAAATAACGGTAATACAAATTAAGTCTCTTTGCTTTGCCCGATTTCCAGTGTTACCATAATTCGCCAAGATTTTATTGTGTAGTAAATGCTTAATTAAAAGTTATGGCCTCTTAAATAGTTGATTTGCGCAACCTACAATGTGACCACTGGAAATAGATAACATTTTGTTTTATTTTTGTATTGAAAGCGAACAGGGTTAAGTATCATTGAGCACATCGCACAAAGAACCTTTAAGACTTGTTTTCGTGATCATTTGCCAGTTTTCAGCTGATTTTAACTAAACAGAAAGTTCTAACACCTGTTTCTATTTAATTATTTTATTGTTATTTCTATAGCTGATTAATAACGATTTTTTTTCTTTATCTGAACTACAATTTTCAACAAAATAAACAAATTAGAGAACTTTTCATAATTTATTCTTATCGCACACTTAACTAACCAGTCATGTTTAATTTTGTACAATTTCTCTGCAGTGGCTCTTAAAACTTCATGTTTTAATTAAAATGCGGAAGTCTATTTATGCCAGTGTTTTCTAGATTTGTTTTTAAATTTTGTTCATATTTTCATTTAACTTAGCAACTAAAAATAACGTCAGCTTGATAGCAGTTGTTTAAAAATCGAGCCTTATTTCCAAGGCAATAAAATTTAATATTTTTTGAGGATCTAAAAAACATCCTGCATGATGGCATGTCTCGTAATCCAATCTTATACCGACTCTCTTTTCTTAAGTTCATCTTGTCTAAGGCCCACATAGTTAAATTCAAGGATGGAAAGATTCAAAAGTCCGCTACAAAATAGTGTTTATTTTCAATATTTTTTTTCAATATTTCAATATTTTTGATATCGTGTGAATCAACAGCGATTTGATGCTTGTGGTCTTTAATATTACAGGTTAAACACTGCAGATTGAACACGTACGCAACAACAAATACTTATTCCCAGTTTATTGTTAACGTGACATTTACAACAATAACTTTCGATATAAATATATGAAGAATCTTTGCTTATCTAATAACTGTATTTAAACTCATTTAATTCATTTAAATTATACTCTTTCTATGTATGTTGCTCTGCTGGATAGACAGAGAGAGAAAGAGATAGATTATTATTGTTATATTATAATATTGATAGGAAAAGCCAGCACAACGTGGCATATAAATTTTGGCGTACACCAAAACTTAGTCGATTAAACATTGTATAGAATAATAAATTTAATTCGATTAGGACTTATTCGATTAAGCATTCTATTCGATTAAACCTTGTTCGATTAAAAATTATTATATTAAAGTTTATTCGATTAAACCTCATTCGATTAAAGTTTATTCCACTAAAGCTTATTCAATTATACCGTACTCTGTTAAACCTTCTCCGATTTAACCTTTTTCGGTTAAACCTTATTTTATTAAATCTTATTCGATAAAACCTTATTCGCATAAAGTTTATGCCATTGAAGCTTATTCTATTAAACCTTATTCGATTAAATCTTACTCTATTAAACATTATTCTATTAAATCTTATTCGACGAAACCTTTTTCGATTAAACCTTATTCTATTAAAGTTTTTTCTACTAAGATTTATTATTCTATTAAATTTTATTCGATTAAAACTTAATCGGTTAAACCATTTTCGATTAAACCTTATTATTGAAGAAACTTTGTTTATCTGACAACTGAATTCAATCCCATTTAAGTTATTTAAAGTCCAAAGGGTCCGGACCTCTTCGACTCTTTCTATATACTTTTTTCCCCTGAAGAGAGAGAATAGATTATTTTAACCTTAATCGGTTAAACCAACTTCGATTAAACCTTGTTCGATTAAACCTTATTCGATTAAACCTAATTCGAATAAAACTTATTCGGTTAAAGCTTATTCTATTAAGATTTGTTCGATTAATCCTTATTCTATTAAAGATTATTCGATTAAACGTAATTTTAATTAAACTTATTCGATTAAATCTTATTCGATTAAAGCTTATTCGATTAAACCTTATTCGAATAAATAAATAAATGATTAAAGCTTATTCGGTTAAACCTTTTTCGAATACAGCTTATTCTGCTAAACCTTATTCAATTTAACATTATTCCGATAAAGCTATTTGATTAAATCGTTTTATTTAAAAACTTATTCGATTAAACCGTTATTCGATCAAAACTTTTTCGATCAAAGTTTTTTGTTTAAAACTAAACTCTATTCGATTAAGGTTTATTCAAATAAATCCTACTCGATTAAACGTTATTCGATTGAATTGCATTCGATTAAACCTTTTTCGAATACAACTTATTCTATAAAACCTTGTTCAATTTAACATTATTCGTATAAAGCTATTTGATTAAATCGTATTGTTTAAAAACTTTATCGATTAAACCTTTATTCGATTAAAATTTTTTCGATCAAAGCTTTTTTGTTTAAACCTTATTTAATTAAACTTTATTCGATTAAGGTTTATTCGAATAAATCCTACTCGATTAAACGTTATTCAATTGAACTGCATTCGATTAAAGCTTATTCGGTTAAACCTTTTTCGAATACAGCTTATTCTATAAAACCTTGTTCAATTTAACATTATTCGATTAAAGCTATTTGATTAAATCGTATTCTTTAAAACCTTATTCGATTAAACCTTTATTCGAATAAACCTTATTCGATTAAACCTTATTTGATTGAACATTATTCCATTAAAGGTTATTCGATTAAACCCTACTCGATTAAACCTTATTCGATTGAATGTTACCTAAACCCGGACACTGAAGCACCAGTACAGTTGAGAACATGGCTTGAGAATGATGTCTTTATATTGACTACACCTGTTCTTTAACAGGTAAAATACAGTTATCTCTATTTTTGTGTTAAGTCTGTTGCTTCTGCACGATGAACTAAAGAGAATTATTTTGAGTTGCAAAAATTTTAGTATTTTGAGTTGTCATCCTTTTGTATTTAGGGTGCGATATATTCAGCTATTAAACTATTTTGGATTATATATTTTGATTTTATTTTTTTTTCAATGTTTACCAGTTTGATATTTGTTATATTTCACAATATAGTACGTTAGCATATATATACAGCCAGTTGTGTGTCTCTTGTACAATTCAACAATTTACAACAGGTTGTGAATTGGGATGGTTATTACTGCAATTTGTCAATTCCTCTTTTTGCTAATTTCTTGTCAAAATGCAGGCACATTTTGTTTTTGCATTTTACCTTTTCTTTTAATTTATTTTTTTCTCATTTTAATTATTTTATTCTACAATATATTTTATTTTTTAATTACAACATAATTTTTCATTACTGATCACACATTTTTTTTCGAATGTTAACACGTTGGAGTACTTTTGAAATTAAAAAATTCATTCCAAGTTGACAGAGTAGAGTGGTATGTGTGATTGTATGTGTGTGCAACAATTGCAAACAATTGCGTTATTTGACATTTGAAATGGATTAAAGTAGAATTGCTTTTCAAAGATTTAAAGCATCTTTTTTAAAGTGTAATAAAAATGAGTAAAACGTGGTAATTTTTTATTTCATGAAATCGGTATTAATTAAAAAAAAATCTAGTTTTTGAAAGTAAAAATCATTTATTTTAAATGGCAAAATTTATTTAGTTTTTTTTTTTTTTTTTTTAATAAACCACAACTTGTTGATGTGTTAATAGAGACAAAAAAAAACAGTCTATTAAAAACAAACAAAATTGAGGTTGTGTATGTCACTTGTAGATTAAGCTGTTTGTCGTAAGAGACTAAAGAATATGTGTCTATCAATTGTACTGTTTCTTCTAAAGAGAGTCAACTCAAAATTTACAAATTTTTAGTAGCGGTAAAAAACTGTTTTTTTTACTTTTGTATCAAGAAGAAGAAGAATATAACTGTATTTTTGTTTGGCAAAAGAGTAAAGAGAAAAAGGTGTAAGATTTTTACAGTGGGTAGATATAAACAATTGTTATTAAAAACTAAATAGCTTTGAGTTGAATTTATTTAAAGGAATCAGGGCGATAAATACAGCTGTGGCCAATATAATAGCACTATGCACAAATATATATTGACACCGTTTGCATCTGTTGTAACTGGTGGACCGATTCAACTCTAAACAAAATAATAAATTCTTGGATGTTGATGGTTTATTATCATAAGAAAATTATTTGGTTTTTTTCAATAGTTTATAACAGTGTATAACAGTTTATATAAACTACACAGTCAAAATAATAGCACTTCAGTTCATTTTTAATAAAAATTAGTGGTCTTTCCTAAAACAAATGAAAAATTTCGCTCAGATATCTTGTAGATAAAAATTAATTGTAAGGTTTCATTACTTTGTGGCGTGCCCTTTGTTTGCTATTACTGCGGCACAACGCCTTCTCATGGTATCCACTCAATGCTGGCATTTTTCAACTTTGATGGAACTCCAAATTTTCTGCACAGTCTGCCAGAGCACTTTAATCGTCGTTGGTTTTATTGTAGATACACCCTTCTTTATGTCCCTCCACAGACTTTCGATAGAGTTTAATTCTGGGGACTTTGCAGGCCACTCCACTATATTGATAGAGTTATCTTTGAACCATTTTTTGCCATTTTGCTGGTGTGTTTGGGGGTCATTGCCTTGCTGGAAGAACCCCACTAGCGGCTTTCGTAGGAAGCATACGGCAGCATAATTTCATCAAGGATTTTTACATAAACTCATGAATCCGCAACGGTTTTGATCCAATATATAGGAGCCCCCCACACCTTGATACGAGAAGCAACTCCATACCATAATGCTATGACCTCCATGCTTAATAGTTTTTGCTGTAAATTGTGGCTTGTATTTCGCTGTTAGGTGGCCCACGGACAAAACATCAGGAAACGTTTCCACCAAAAAGAACAATTTTGGATTCGTCAGTCCATAGCACATTTTTCCACTCTTCCTTTGGCCAATTTAGATGTGCTTTAGCAAAAGATATCCGTTTAGCAACAAGCTTAGAGGAAAGGAGCGACACTTTTCAAAGACTATAGGCACTGAGGCTGTTATTTCGAAGTCTGCGGCGAATAGTTTCCACGCTTGTCTGCATATCCAATTTTTTTTTGAGCTCTGTAGCTCTCATAAAGCGATTGGCTTTAATCGTCCGTGCTAATCGTTTAATTATTAAGAGTGACAAAACTCGCTTTCTACCACGGCATTCAAATTTTGCTCATATCTTAGGGCATTTATTATCATTTTATTGGAATAGCCCAGCGATTTCCCTATTTGCGAATACAATTTACCATCAGACGCAAATTTTTTTACTAGTTGACGTTTTTCAGGGGAACAATGCATTCCGCGACCCATAAATCATTACAAAAAAGCCTACTTACTGGTGCTATTTTATTAAACTGCACAAAATGATAAGTGTTGACAAAAGTACTTTTATAACTGATTAACGGTTACGAAATTTTACACCAAATGCACATACACTCTGAGATGGCATAAATAAATGTAACTGTTTCTTTACACTCAAAAAAATAATATAGTAAATAGGTGAAATTTGTATATCTTTCGAATCAGAATATTGCAACTGGTGCTATTATATTGACCGCAGCTTTATATTTAAATATAATGCTGAGAAATAAACGATTTCCCTTTATTTCCTCACCTTCAAAAATATTTTTATCAATTTATTTTTAAAAAATTATTCGTTTCTTTTTTTTTGTTATTTTGTTTTTTGTTTTAATTTTTCATTTGATTCAGGTTTTTGAGAGCATAAAAAACGTTAAAAGACGAAGAGGTAAAACGAGTCAGTAAAAGAAGAGATTAAGAAAGCCTTCAAGCTTTAATTCTTCAAAGTGAATTTAGTAATTTAAATTTATATGTTTTGACGGAAATCCACCGTCATTACATGTGTCTTAGGGGGTAAAAGAGAGCAAAGTAGCCTTCAAGACTAGCAGGAGCCATTTGGACAATCCACTATATTTCCACGGGAATCAGGAAAGCCCCCAGGTTAAGCTATTTGTCTTTTTAGCTTTTTAGCTGTCCTGTGACTGATTATTGAGGTCGACCCTTCGAGAGTATCGTGGTGATTGTGGTTTCGAGGCCCTCGTTTGAGTTTGTGGGTCGGATCATTGACAAAGGAACACAATGAATGGTCCAGGTCCAGTGAGCATGAATGCCGTCATGTTCTTAAATTCTATTAAGCTTCATGCGTTCTGGACCAGGAGTTGGATAGTCTCCAAACTCTTCAGCAATAAGTGAATGCTGCGGCCTGCTTCGGGCTTTTGAAGTTGCAACTAAGAGTGACCGGAGGATATATGTTACTAAAGGACTTCTAGGGCGAGATTGACGCTACATTTCATCTACAGTGGTATGATCCACCATCTCCTTATGGCTTACACAGCTAGCTACAGATGTAAATCTTATCACGTATCGCCTTTCAAGGTCTCTCGGCTTCAATTTATATAACAACCAATTTTCTTGCTTTTGAATGAATCAAATTGCTAAAACGATAACGCAAGTTCTTCGTCAATGCTCCGATGTTCATTTGCAAACTTTTTCGGTTGACCAGGCTTCCCCTAGACTTTTGTATCGAAATCACCACTTTTGAATCGCAAAAACCATCGTTCACAAATTGGTATATGTTGACTGTAAGTTTCTACCAACAATCGATAACTTTCAGCAGCCGTTTTCTTGAAATGATAGAAGGTTATCAAACTTAGACTTCCCCGCAAAACATTGCTTTTAGGCACAAAAATCATATCATTATAGTGATTGAACTTTGGCGTCTATCGAATACTGAATTATAATGACAAAAATACCATATTTGTTATAAGTGACATAAGCCATATGTGATAGTTATGTTGTCCAAATCGACATTATTAACTTATATATCAACAAATCTTGAGACTTCCGTTAGTAACTAGCCGTGTAAGCCATAATCTGATGGTTATTAAACTACTGTGAATAATTTTAGCGTCACCCACGCCTCAGGAAGTCTTTAGATAGCTCCTGGTCGCAATTCCGAGAGCTCTGAGCACGGCAAAGCCCTCACTCCTTGCTGAAGAGTTGGAAACTATCCAACTCCAAGCTTAATAAAATTTAATAACACAACCACAATCATGCTCACTGGACCTGGACCATTCATTATGTTCACTGTGAATAATCCCACACAACTCATACCAGGGCCGTGAAACCACAACCACCACGATGCTCCCGAAGGGCCAACCTCAATAATCAGTCAGAGAACAGCTAAAAGGCTAAAAAGCCAAAAAATCTGAACTATGGGGCTTACTGATTCCCGTAGAAATAAAGTGGAGTTGTCCAGTTGGCTCCTGCTAGTCAACTAGGAGACTGGGCTCCCTTTTACTCCCGAAGACACATGTAATAACGGTGGATTTCCATTAAAACATATAAATGTGCCCCCCGAAGAGGAATATAAATCATATTTCATATCTAAAGAAAAATTTTTTTTTAACCAAACTGTTTTAAGCCGCCTCAAGTTAGAAGCCGTTTAAAATTTTGTCGCCGCAAAACTGTTGATTTGAATGGAAGTAAATTTTAAAACTATTGAGAGTAACAAGTGCGGCATTTTTAAAGCATGATGTTGTTGTAAATAAAAAAAAATATAGAAAAATTAACACAAATTATCTAAAAGCACTTAAATGTATATTATCTTTAGAAATTAATCACAGCAAATAAATTAAAAATTTTTTTTATGTTTTACAACAAATAATTTTTCAATTTTTTTTTTTGTTTTAATGATTTTAAAAAAGTCTCCACACAAAACATTTTCATTGACATTTTTAACATATTGCAACTAACTCATTAACATTAAACGCATTAACAAAAGCTCTACTATAACAGAACTAAACTTACAGCATCAATTACTGGCTGAGTAAATGTTTACAGAAAAAAAATAATATTTAAATAATATTTTTTTTTATTAACTTTCTTTTAGTCCAGCCTAAAATGTAAATTAATTTAATAAATAAAATATCATAATATCAATTATATTATTAATGTACTTGCAATTATTATAATTAAAATAAAACAACTCGTAGCTGTGTGTATGTAACGTGTAACGATTATTGCTAAAATAAATAAAATTTATTAAGCAAAAAAACAACAATAATATTTTAAATTATTTACTTAAAAAAAGAAATTTTAGTAACATTTTTCCATTATTTTTTAAGGTTTTTTTTTGGGGTTTTCTCATTTAAGCATCTCATTTTTTTTAATTTCGTTATTGAAAGTGCACCAATTTGTAGTGTTGGAAAGTGGCTAAATTACTTTTGATTTAATTCTTATTTTGCATCCATCCATTAAAATGATCATATTTTAGATTTTTGTTTTAATCATGCTATATTTTTATCCAGAATTTCTTTGTATTATATGCATCCATTTTAGGTGATTTCCATAAATTGAAAATTGAACGTGCTGATAATCCAGACGAAGTGGAAAAAAATGGAGGCTTTTTAACGCCAACAAAATTCGAACATCATAATTTTAGAGCAATGGAAAAGTTTGTATACAATTTTTATAACAAATTTTATTTAATAAAAACCAAAAAATGGAATTTGTACCATAAATGAACTTTCAAAAGTACCTTTAGGCAAAAGGTACCTGAAAAAAGACATAAATGTAAAAAAAATAGCTTTTTACTTAGGAGATTTGTAATGATAAAAACACATTTTTTGGGGTACTATTTAAAGCTTTTCAAAACATTAAAAAAAAGTACCTAAAATAAATGTTGAAAAATTAGCTTTTTAGTTAGTAGATTTGTAACGATAAAAACACATTTTGTTGGGTACTATTTTAGGCTATTCAAAACGTTTTTAAAAAAGTACCTAAATTTTTTTTGGAATTATGCTTTCTTAAAAAGCACAAAAAAGGCAAAAGGTACCTGAAGAAACAGATAAATGTTAAAAAATATTTAATTAGTAGATTTGTAATGATAAAAACACATATTTAGGTACTTTTTAAAGTTTTTCAAAACATTTTTAAAAAAGTACCTAAATTTTTTTTATTTATTATGGTTTTTTAGAAAGCACAAAAAGAGGCAAAAGGTACCTGAAGAAAAAGATAAATTATAAAAAATTTTCTTTTTAGTTAGTAGATTTGTAACGATAAAAACACATTTTTCATGTACTTTTTAAAGCTTTTCAAAACATTTTTAAAAAAGTACCTAAACATTTTTTTTGGAATAATGTTTTTTTTAGAAAGCACAAAAAAAATGAAGTGAGCAATTTTATTTTATATATTTCAGTTGATAATGACAATTCGGGGAATTATTTTGGAAAAATTTTTTTTTGCTTAGTCCCAGGTTCGCATTTTCATTTCTATTTTTTTTTTTCAAGAAAAAAATATTCTTAAACGTTTGTAGAATTTAAAGCATTTCTTTAGAATCGTTACATTCTTCTTTAAGAGAAAGGGATATTCCAAAGTTCGTATTAGCAACTGCAAATACTTAAGATATTGAGAAACTAAAATAGCAACAAATAATTCTCTTTTAAAATTGTTCACTTTGTAGCAAAACTATTTTTCCTTGTATTTATTTAAACACTTCAAAAATTTTTAATAATTTTTTTATTTATCACTAATATTTCTTGTGGCGATTCCGCGCTACAGTCACTTCATAAATCGTATGAAAAAATATGAGCAAATTTTATTTAAAAAGAACAAATGAAAGCATTCTAAAGCATCCACTTGCTTCAATTTATATATTTCCAGAAAAGAATCCGTTCAAAAAAGGAACTTTTCAAAAAACTACATTTTAAATAATCCCTTTTTATTAGTTTTTTCTCCACAAAAAAAAAATACAAATAATTTTTTAATAATTTTCTGTGCAGATTCCTACGCAACATTGCCGACTCTTATCCGTCCATAACAAGACTCTATTCGATAGGAAAATCTGTACAAAATCGTGATTTATGGGTGATGGAAATTTTCATTACACCCGGACAACATGTACCGAGTGTACCCGAATTCAAATATGTAGCCAATATGCATGGAAATGAAGTGGTGGGCAAAGAGATGCTATTGCTTTTAACCAAATACATATGTGAACGTTATATGTTCGATGAACGTATCACAAAGATGGTTAACAATACGAGAATGCACTTTTTATATTCGATGAATCCGGATGGCTATGAAATCTCAAAGGAAGGTGATAGAACGAGTGGATTAGGTCGCGGTAATGCCCATGAGGTGGATTTAAATCGTAATTTTCCAGATCAATATGGTACCGATAAATATAATAAAGTAACAGAACCCGAAGTATTGGCAGTAATGAATTGGACACTTTCAATACCATTTGTACTGTCGGCTAATTTGCATGGCGGTTCATTGGTGGCCAATTATCCTTACGATGATAATGAAAATGATTTCAATGATCCCATGACTCGCTTAAGAATGGCTAATGTGGGTAGAAAATTAAATCCCACCGAAGACAATGAATTGTTTAAACATTTGGCAAAAGTATATGCAAATGCTCATCCCACTATGCACCTGGGTGATCCTTGTCCTTTATATAAAAATGAGTTGTTTCCAGAAGGCATAACAAATGGTGCCCAATGGTATAGTGTTACAGGTGGCATGCAAGATTGGAATTATGTTAAGGCAGGTGTTATGGAACTAACTTTAGAACTGGGTTGTGACAAATTTCCAATGGCCGAAGAACTGCCGAAACTCTGGCAAGATAATCGAGAACCTTT
This sequence comes from Trichopoda pennipes, assembly GCA_030448955.1. NCBI lineage: Eukaryota > Metazoa > Arthropoda > Insecta > Diptera > Tachinidae > Trichopoda > Trichopoda pennipes. The sequence continues at coordinate 261,180 of JASKUP010000056.1, read as the reverse complement.
GCTGCTATTTATAGAGCAGATACACAATGGTATACATGGCTTTGTGCGTAGTTCTATAGGTACACTAGTGTCTGGTGCAGCCATTACTTTAGATGGAGCTAAACATGCTGTTTATACCGCTACATACGGTGATTATTGGAAACTGGCCCTACCAGGCAGACACAATGTCACTATTATAGCTGACGGGTAAGTAAAAAAACAAAAATTAAGTGATTCTGTTTATGATTTATTTTCTACCTTTTGTTTTTAGGTTTACACCCCAGCGTGAAGAGGTGGAAATTGATGCTGTTAAGCGTTCTATGCGTTTGGATATAACGCTTATGCGTGATGATCCCCAACATTGGGCTTCCGCTAACGATTATCGCATTATCGAGAACGTAGTGCATACACGCTATCATACAAATCAAGAATTAAGATCTACTTTGGCTGAATTTGAAAACCGCAATGGCCAGATAGCAACGTTTGGTTATGCCGAATCCGAATTTGGTTTATATTATAATTCCATTAAATTGACATCAGATGTAAGTTTTAGAAAATGTAAACATGAAAATCGCTTTCCTTGATTTTATTAAATGATGAAGCAGCAGCCGGAAAAGAAATTTTTCCACACAATTTGTCATGGATGCCTTTAATGAAAATAGGAGTGGAGAGAGTAATAGTGAAAACTGTATTTTGAGAACCTTTTTTCCTACTCTCTCTCATTTGAGCATACATCGGGTATTTTTACAGAGGCGTTAAAGCTTGCAACACTTTTTTAATTTTATTTACTTTTACGAATTAATTCTAAGACCACAAATACTTAAGACTTTGATGTGCTCAAAGAGTCGCATCCGATTAAGAAATTTCCAGTTAATTCTGCCAATCGGTTTTTTATAAAAGAATTATGACTGATGAAAATTATTTATAGAAGAATTATGATTGATGAAGATTTTCTGTAGAAAAATTGTGATCGATGAAATTTGTTCATAGAAAATTTATATCTAATTAATATATTCTATAGAAAAATTGTCTATAGAAACATTATAACTAAGAAATATTTTCTATAGAAAACCTATAAGAGAAAAATTTTCTATAGAACACTTTTTATAGAAAAATTATTATTGATGAAAATATATTGTAGAAAAATTATGACTGCTGAAAATTTTTTATAGAAAAACTATGACTGATGAAAATTGTTTATAGAAAAATTATAACTGATGAAAATTTTCTATATAAAAATTATGACTGATGAACATTTTCTATATAAAAATTATGACCGATGAAAATTTTCTATAGAAAAATTATGACCGATGAAAATTTTTTATAGAAAAATTATGACCGATGAAAATTTTCTATAGAAAAATTATGAGCGATGAAAATTTTTTATAGAAAAATTATGACCGATGAAAATTTTCTATAGAAAAATTAGGACCGATGAAAATTTTTTATAGAAAAATTATGACCGATGAAAATATTCTATAGAAAAATTATGACCGATGAAAATTTTCTATAGAAAAAATATGACCGATGAAAATTTTCTATAGAAAAAATATGACGGATAAAAATTTTCTATAGAAATATTATGACCGATGAAAATTTTCAATAGAAAAATTATGACCGAAGAAAATTTTCTATAGAACAATTATGACCGATGAAAATTTTCTATAGAAAAATTATGACCGATGAAAATTTTCTATAGAAAAATTATGACCGATGAAAATTTTCTATAGAAAAATTATAACCGATGAAAATTCTCTATAGAAAAATTGTGACCGATGAAAATTTTCTATAGAAAAATTATGACCGATAAAAATTTTCTATAGAAAAATTATGACCGATGAAAATTTTCTATAGAAAAATTAGGACCGATGAAAATTTTCTATAGAAAAATTATGACCAATGAAAATTTTCTATAGAAAAATTATGACCAATGAAAATTTTCTATAGAAAAATTATGAAAGGTGAAAATTTTCTATAGAAAAATTATGACCGATGAAAATTTTCTATAGAAAAATTATGACCAATGAAAATTTTTTATAGAAAAATTATGACCGATGAAAATTTTATATAGAAAAATTATGACCAATGAAAATTTTCTATAGAAAAATTGTGACCGGTGAAAACTTTCTATAAAAAAATTATGACCGATGAAAATTTTCTATAGAAAAATTATGACTGATGAAAATTTTCTATAGAAAAATTATGACCGATGAAAATTTTCTATAGAAAAATTATGACCGATGAAAATTTTCTATAGAAAAATTATGACCGATGAAAATTTTCTATAGAAAAATTATGGCCGATGAAAATTTTCTATAGAAAGAATTATGACCGATGAAGATTGTCCCAACTCAAAATATTCATGCTTTCTTATTTTATTCCATTTCAAAAGTTACTTCTACACTTCTATAAAAAACATACTTAAGATATTTAACAATGTTACCATATATTTAAAAAGTTCTGAGCTACTGACATTCATTTAGGGCTTGCAAATTTATGCCAGCGTCTTTTTGCTTGTTGCTGCTTAAAGTTCTGTTTCGGCATTTAAACTTTTTAGAAATAAATTTTAATTATATTTTTTTTACAGATTGGCGCACCTGAGGAGGGTAAACATAAAATTTTGATTTTAAGCTCCTTCTTCGATTCAGTTTCGCCCTTGGGACGTGAAATCTCTTTAAATTTAGTGCGCCACATTATTGAGGGCTACAAACTAAAAGAGCCTTTAATTTTGAAATTATTGCAAAGCAGTACATTGCAGTTTTTGCCTGTAACTGAAAATTTTGAAAGCGTTTTTAAAATGTATAATAACAAGTAAGATTTATTGTTATTTAATTTAAAGAAAATTATGAGTTTTGAAATTCTTTATTTATTTCTTTAGCAATTCTATATGCGATCCTTTTATAAGCAATGAATTGGGTGAACGTATTTTAAGTCCTGAATCTGAAAAGAGAAAAGACTTGTTGATGCAATTTTTGGATAATCAAAGATATGATTTGGTGTTAACATTTACCGCGGGTTCTTCTGCGTTAAGGTAAAAGTATAATTATTTTATAAATATATTTTCTATACTAAAATAAATCATTTTTTTGTTATCTCTAGTTATCCGAAAGGCGAACAAATATATGAAAAATTCGCCCGTTATATAAAAAAAACTGAATTCAATTTTTCTCCTCTACAATGTTCCACTACCTCTACACGTACCTTAAGACATGATACAATCGAACGCGTAACAAATCTTTTTTATAAAATGTACAATATACCCATCTTTACATTGGGATTATCATGCTGCAGCATGCCTCCTCAAACTGATATTGCTTCGATTTGGCGCAAAAACATAGAGAAATTGAAGAATTTCTTACATTTAGTAGATACAGGTGCCCGCGGCTTTGTACACAATCAAGAAAATCAACCCATTAGAGATGCTTTTATACGTTTAATTGATCACAATCCGGTCTACAATGTGACACGCAATGAAGCTCGCTTCCAATTAATACTGCCTCAGGGTTTATATGCTTTGGAAATAAGTGCTAACAACTTTGAATCTCATGTAATTAAACTCGAAGTCAAGGAAGGAAAAATCACTGATTTGGGCATAATAAAATTGTCTCCTTTTACGCTGGTTACCGGACACAGTGAAATACAAGCTTTGGGCCATATAGGCAGCTTATTACCCGAAAATACTGCCACAATAACGGGCTTCATTTTAGACTGGTCCAATCATCCCATACAACATGCCAAGGTTTCAATAGTTAAACCCATTATCAAACAATATATACGCAATTTTACAGATAGCATGGGCTATTATGTTTTAAAAAATGTACCCAGTGGAGGTGAGGTTACCCTTAAAGTAGAAGCTCCTCGCTTTTTAGAAACCACACGCCTGCTTGATATCGGTGCACGTTCAAAAGAATTGAAAAATGTTGTCTTCCGTTTGAATCGTAACGAACATGTTATGGGCATGCCACGTTTTATTTTCATTGTTTTAGCCAGTTTGGTGATAATAACCGGAGTGGTTATTTGCATATTATGTGCCCAGTTCTTAATGGCACGTCGTCACAGGGCCGATAAACCTTATTATAATTTCTCATTGCTGCCTCAAAAGGGCAAGGAACTGTTTGAGGATGATGGCGATGATGGTGAAACGGAATTATTTAGATCTCCTATTAAAAGTAAATATTTCAATTGTCTAGATAACTTTTGTTTTTAAGCTGTTCAATTTATTGAAAGTCAGTCTTATTGGCTTTTCATTTTCGTAGAATGATACAGATTAAATAAAGGATTAAGAAAAAAACACCAGGATGAAACCGAATTGCAGTTTTACACTTTGTTACATGCGATTTAACTTATAAAAATCGTCGTTAGAAGTGCTTGTGAGAGAGAATCTATTTTAGAATGTATTTTTGTTCTCTCATTTTGAGAAACCTTCTTTGTTTGTTCCCTCATTTTGATGCCTGCATTATCTTAATAATGTTTAAATATTTTTAAGGAAACTACAGCCTCTTTCTTTACGCTTTTAAGTAAAGGGTGTTTTTTACAGAGTTATAAAACTTTGAAATGGAATAAAGTAAAGATGAAGTTTTTCTTAATTGGCAGTATATCTTCAATAAACAATTAATCAATCGGTTCGGGCTTATCGGCGTAGACTAACGGCTCATAGAATATAGTCTAGCGGTGTTAAAACACACGATCTAGAAGAGCAAACGTTTTCTTTAAGAAATCAATTGTGGCACGAGCTCTCCCCCAGGGGCATATAAATATGGTCTTTATAGAATATTCCACTATCTAGACTCAGTGCAACTGGGGAAAAAGGGAGCCCAGTCTCCTGAAGCCAGACAGGGAGACAACTGGAAGCTCCACTTTATTTCCAGGGGGATCAGTGAACCCGCAGAGTTCATTATTTGTCTCTTTAGACTTATAATAGTTCTCTGACTGATCATTGAGGATGGCACCTATATGGGAGTATCGTGGTGGTTGTGGTTTTGCGGCCCCATAATGGTTATTATGGTGGCCAGGATCATCTCACTGATAATGACACGCAAAGTCAATGATCCAGACCAGTGAGCATGCTTGACATGTGTTCTGGGCACGAGTTAGAAAGTCTCCAACTATTTAGCAAAGTGTGATGGTTTGCAGACCTGTCCTGGAATCATTAAAGTTGCAACTAGGTGGTTCTGTTGCTTAGAATTATGCCTTCGGCTATCTAGGACGAGCATGACGTTCCAAATTATGTATAGTGGTTTGTCCACCATCTGATTAAGGCTACATAGCCAGGCGCGGATGTAAAACAAATCACACTCTGTGGCACGAGCTCCCCCCCCACCGAGAGCACGCAGTCTTGATGGATCTCTTCCTCATCTTCAAATGTGCCTTCGGGGGTAAAAGCTGGTATTATTCGCCTGGGCTAGCAGGAGCCTGAAACTAGAAGAGACATAGGGTTTTTAAAGTCCGACCAGTGACTTATTACACCCACACTGGTGCTACGGGAACCAGTTGTCCGAAGGGTTACGGCCCTGTTCTGGCTATTAGTTAGGCCCTTCGGGTAGCTGTGGTTTAATCCGGCTTTGAAGAAAGTTCCGAAGAGATGTTTCCAAAAAAGTTAACATTCAAATGTCCTAGCTTACGCATGCAACAGAATTAGGAGTTGGATACTCTCTAACTCTTCATAAAGGAGTAGGGGCACGGCCCTGCTACCGTGCACACAAAAATTTGTACAAAGGCGTATATGTACCTAGTGTGTATGCGTGTTAGTGCGTGGATGGAAGTTGGTCTAACACTCAGTGGTCAGATTAAGGACGGAAAGGTCCCGACGTTAATCCTATCACGTTCTATGGCACGAGCTGTGCAATGCCTGTGCTGCCTTGTTGACATCAGAGTTTCGGCACAGTATGGGTGTTGATGAACAAAAAAGTCAATAATCATGATTCTTTAGCGGTCATCATCGACCAGCATTGATTTTAAAGAAGTAAGGACCAATGATTCAACCAGCTCATAAAGGACACTAGAGACTCACTATTTCTAGATGTAACGGTGTCTCAACATACACAATTATCATCAATCCAAGTACATCAGTTCTGTTTATTGAGCAATTTATTAAAGCAGAAGCGAGCTTAATCAATAAACCAAACTCGCTTATGAATATCGGGATCAACAACAATCTGGTTTTGGGCCCAATTCACGCAATTTGGAAACATGAGTCCTTTTATGTTTAAATGCTAAGCCCAGCTAAACATAAATCGCTTGCCGGCTGCAAAATGGCCACGATTTAAAAAGCTTTTATCAACTTAAAATTCTTTAAGTCTAGAAAAAACACCATCACTTACAGAGATTTGTATTTTTTTTTTAGTTGGGATTTCTCTCTCTCTCTTTCTTGTTCATCATTTAAAGCAAAATTTTAAAAAATTAAGCCACTAAATATAAAACTGATAATTTGTTAACGTCAATGTGTGTTTTTTGCTTTTCATTTCCCTAATAGAAGGCATGACTATTAAACCTTATTTCGATGACGATGAAGACGATGATTTAAAACGTATTATCAACTCCGACGATGAGGGTGAAGATGGCATACAACGACACGATATGGATGACGTTGATGAGGAAAATGATGATAGCGGTGAAGAAATAATTATGTTAGATAAAAGACATTAACCAAAACAAGTACAACTGTGATTTGCTCAAATATACACATTTATAACTCAACATTAATCGGAGACTTCAAAGAAAAAAAAAATAAAAAAAAAAAACTAAAATATATTTTTTACCATAAACAATTTATTAACTTTAACTGAAAACAAATAGTATTGAGCTTTAATTAAATTCGGCCGGCCTTAACGAATAAATTTTTTGTTTTTTTTGTTTTCTTATCTTGTACTTCAGGTGAATGAAATGAAAGTGTTTTAACTCAATTATTTATTATCTTTTTCTTTTAAAAAAATAAATTATATATAAAAATATTTATAAAAATAAAAAAATATTTATGCAATAATAGAAACATATGTATAATGACTAAGTTAAGCGTTTAGTAAAATAAAATAATTGTTTTAAAACATATTTTTATTTCACTTTCCCAAATAAATACGTGCACTGCCGCTCACTTCTATTTTCATTTCATCGAATACAGTGTTGGAAAAAATAATAAGTACTAGTAGTTAAATGATTTTATAAGAAATTAAATGGTTTTATAAGAATTCAGGTTTTATTAAATAAAAACTGTTAATATATGATGGTTATACAAATTAAGGTCTACTGCTTTCCAAACAGTTTTTGACCGGCCTGCTACATACAACCCATGATTTACGTGACTATTACACTACACCATACTATACTATATGGAACTATACTAAAGGATACCTTAGTATGCTGAGTTATGAAGTATACTAAAGCAAACTTAACATATATAACTATACGAAACTATATTTAATTATACTAACGCATACTATACTATACTATACTATACTAAAAAACACTTATTATACTACGTATACGTTAGTATACTTCAGTATACTTTGATATAATAAGTACACTTTTGTATACTCCAGTATAATTTAGAATACTTCAATGTACAATACTAAGTACACTTTAGTATGTCAAGTATACTACAAATATTAAGTACACTTTAGTATACTAAGTATACTTTAGTATACTAAGTATACTTTAGTATACCAAGTATACTTTAGTATACCAAGTATACTTTAGTATACCAAGTATACTTTAGTATACCAAGTATACTTTAGTATACCAAGTATACTTTAGTATACCAAGTATACTTTAGTATACCAAGTATACTTTAGTATACCAAGTATACTTTAGTATACCAAGTACACTTTAGTATACCAAGTACACTTTAGTATACCAAGTATACTTTAGTATACCAAGTATATTTTAGTATACCAAGTATACTTCAGTACACCAAGTATACTTTAGTATACCAAGTATACTTTAGTACACCAAGTATACTTTAGTACACCAAGTATACTTTAATATACGCAGTATACTTTAGTATACCAAGTATACTTTAGTATACCAAGTATACTTTAGTATACCAAGTACACTTAAGTATACCAAGTATACTTTAGTATACCAAGTATACTTTAGTATACCAAGTATACTTCAGTACACCAAGTATACTTTAGTATACCAAGTATACTTTAGTATGCCAAGTATACTTTAGTATATTAAGTATATTTTATATAATAATTATACTTTGGTGTAATAAGTATAATTATACTTAGCATACTAATTATATTTATAAAAGTTAGGAATAGGACTATTTGGCCTATTCATCTGAAACTAAAGTATACTAAATTTTAAATTTAATATAGTTCCGTATAGTTTAGTATATTCGAGACAGGTTTAGTTGGTGAATGTTGACCATAGCCTTCTACCAACAGTAGATAACTTTGTGCAACTGTTTTCTTCAAATGAAAGAAGTTTATCAGACTTCACGGTAAAACATCTTTCTTTTACGTACACAAAACTCGACATTATTATAGCGATTGAGAAAAATGTGTTTACAGTTTCACACCTGTTCAATACTGAATTATAATGACAGAGGTTAACCCTCCAAAATAGCATATTCGTTATTATTGACACAGGTCACAATATAATTTAAATTTGTTCGTGTTTTCATTTAATAATTTTTCCAATAAAAAAGTTGTTGACATTTAAAAAATGTTAACCTTTTCAAGTGAACGGCAGTGTATATTAAAAGATTTTTAAGCAATATTTTTTGATAATAAAAAACCATTTACCGTTAAATTAAAAAAAAATGTTAATAATTTGAACCGATCCCAAATTAAGGCAACACTTAATTTTAAGCTTTAAAAGTAAAATCAACAACAAGCAATTCAACAAACATTCCTTAAAAAAACCAAATTATTTAAAAAAATTTTTTATTGTAGTTTATTTTATAGAAATTTACAGCCAGCTTTCAAAATTTTATTTAATCTAAGAATCCAAATAAATTTGTTTTATAGAAATTTACAACAGCTTTCAATTTAATCTAAAATTTCAATCCACATCCCTATTTTAATAAATAGTTTATTTCAAAAAAATATTTATAAACATTTAAATAAACATTCCAAATTTTTTTTTTAATAATTCGCTTTAAAACCTTTTTTAATAATATAATCATAACGTAAATAATTTATTGCTTATTTTATATTTAAATTTAAGCTAAAATATATTCTTAAAATTTTATTTCCGCCCAAAAACAGGTTGTATCTGTATTTAAATAAACCAGTACTTCTGATCTTTTTATACAAAAGTTTGTTTTTGTTTAATTTAGTAAATTAATTTTGTTTTTTATTTAAAGGCTTTGTAAATTGACTTTTGTTTGTATTTCCTTCGTTCGGACCAGTACTCAGGGGATGGCACCTACTCATGCAATGCATTGTAGCAGAACTAGGAAATTAGATTATGGGGAGGAGGAAAGAGGGAGTAGTGTTTGTGGATTTGAATTTTTTTTCATTGAAAGTGACAGGAAACACCTCTGGAGGGCGTTTATTCCACATACCAACTGTTCTGTTAAACAACGAAGTTTCCCTTAATGGATGCGCTCTCAACGAAAATCGAGTCAAATGCAAAAATGTACGAGTTTCGAGAACAAGTTCCCTAATTTCGTTAGAGCACTTACCATTGTAGTAAGGATAAAACAGTGAAATACAATCTACATTGCGTCGATGCTCTAGGGAATCAATAAAGTTGGATACCCTAGCATCTCCAATGAGCCTTTTGGCCCTCTACTGTACGCGGTCGAGTAACCCCAAAATAGATTTTGGAGCGCCGGCCTATACATGAGAGTTGTACTCCGGTAGTATTTGGGCGGATATAGGTGGTATAAATAGTACGAAGATATAGGTGGTATAAATAGTACCTAAAGCAGTATCTCTTGCACCATTTTAGAAAACCGAGGCACTTGAAAGCTTCTTTAGAAACTTGAAATATGTGTTTAGCCCATCAAACATCACACTGAATTTTCATGCCACGAACATCAAGAGCTTCCGATGCCGTAATACTGATATCACCCATAGTAACAGGTGCAGTACCATTTCCGAACACAGATCTATGCGTAAGCATGCAACATTGCGTCTTACGGACAATAAAATCGACTCTATTCGCACGATCCCATTTGGAGATCGCCGTGAGATCGTAATTTAGCGTATCACTCATGTTCCGCCTTTTGGAACTCACCACTATTACCAAATGAATAAGAATGACAAAAGGTGCTGTCATCTGCGAAAAAGTATATGGGGTTGAAAGTTTGACAAAGAAGGTCGTTCAGAAAAATAAGAAATATAATAGGAGAAGGAACGGAGCCTTGCGGCATCCCTGAATTAATCCTAAACCCGTGTGATGAAATTCCATCTATAACAACTCGTATAGTACGAATTCGTGAAAAAACTCCATATAAGTTTGGAGAAATTATCACGATAAATATATTCCCTATGTTTTTCAGTTCTAATCTTCTTCGGCGAGATATTTTTTTAAAATTGGAACTAGTAAAATTTAGGATAAGATATACAAAAAAAAAACAATTGATATTTATCTTGAGTATAACTAAACCTGGTTTTATGCGACCTTATTTTGCGCGAATTAACATTTATGCGGTTTTTTTAAATTAAAAAAAAAAGTGATATGGAAAGCAATGCGGAAGCTTTAATAGCCCCATTACGTAACGATATTTTGAAATTAGTCATAAAATAAAGGGCGAAGAATTTGAATCCTCTAAACCAAGGCGATTTAGAAGAATTACGTAGAATATCACTATCAGTGTCTGACGGTGAGGAAAATTATTAAGGTTGAATTAAATAAGATTTAATCGAATAAGGTTTAATCGAATAAGATTTATTCGAAAAAGGTTTAATCGAATAAGCTTAAATCGAATAAGATTTCATCGATTAAGATTTAATCGAATAAGATTTAATCGATTAAGGTTTAATCGAACAAGATTTAGTCGATTAAGATTTAATCGAATAAGCTTTAATCGAATTAGATTTAATAGAATAAGATTTAATCGAATAAGCTTTAATCGAATAAGATTTAATCGAGTTAGATTTAATCGAATAAGATTTAATCGATTAAGATTTAATTGAATAAGATTTAATCGAATAACCTTTAATCGAGTTAGATTTAATCGAATAAGATTTAATCGAATAAGCTTTAATCGAATTAGATTTAATCGAATAAGATTTAATCGAATAAGCTTTAATCGAATAAGATTTACTCGAATAAGATTTAATCGATTAAGATTTAATCGAATAAGATTTAATCGATTAAGATTTAATCAAATAAGATTTAATCAAATAAGGTTTAATCGAAAAAGGTTTAATTGAATAAGATTTAATCTGAAGAAATATAGGCTTGAATTCCTCAAGAACTCGAGAAATTATTTTACAGAAATTTCAATTTTCAGAATATCTTAAGTGGTTCATGAGCTACCGAATTATTTCTTAAAAAATTTTTTTTCAAACAAGTTGAATTGTTAAAGTATGTTAAAGTATGTATATAATCGCTTAATATTTTTGTCTCTGGCAACTCTTAGCAAAATATGAAAGTCATTCCATTCATTCATTCACGATTAAAATTCAACCCACTGATAACGAATAAAAAAATTTCCTTAATATTTTCAAGATGAAACGTGATAAAAAGAATGGATGGATGGCCTTATTACATAGTAAAATCATTTAATTAAATTATTAAAATAGGGTTATGCAAATAGTGAAATATCGCAAACAAAATAAGAATTTTAAACAAGCTGACACTTAGGCATCAGAAATAATCAAAAAACAAGCTCTACCGAAAATATTTGTGAAAGTGTCAATGAAAACTTAATTTCTTCAATTATTACAAAATAATAAAAGTTAAGGCATTTTTTAAATATTTTTCACAAAAGACGCCGGATTATTTAACGTGTCCGCTATAACAACAACTGTAGGAAATGAAATTTAAAATTAAAGCGGTCACAAGAAAGACATGATTTTAAACACAAGTGTTGAGTTGGCAAATTTAAGATTATGAAGTAAATTTTCTGTCACATGGCTAAATATCAATCATTGAGCTGCCATTCTTTGTCATTTATTTAGTAAAAACTGGGAAATTTTTAAGCACGAAACATTACACTTTTAAGCAATGAACTTTAATTAGGAAAATTTACTTTTAAAATAGTGAAAATTTCACAAAGTAACAACTTTGTAAAATGCGAAGAAATTTTCCCTGATATCAGGCTCCTTTTAAATCCCTTTTGCGTAATTTAATCACTAAATTCAAGGCTCACGATATTGTTGCTAGCACTACATAAAAAAAAACAAGCACGTAGTGGCTGTAGTAGTGCAAACATAGTCGCTGTAAAGGCTCAATGTTTTATATCAAATGAAATGTGTGTTTTCATTTGTACCTTGCTGTGTGTGTGTGCTTGCACAGAATGCGATGACAATATAAATCGTTCATAGCAAGTGGATGTGCAAACAAATAGAGAATTTTATTTTCCATATTCTGTTGCATCTTGTGTGTGTGTGTGTGTGTGTGTGTGTGTGTGTATAATTTGCATGTTCAATTGCAAAGCGATCCATCAGCCGAACTTTTTTCAAAGCAATTTTTAGATATTGGGAATGGCGCAATTCCAATTGACCCCACCACAAAAATGATTGTGCTTCCAGATAATTTTTGCCACTTTGCGCAATCAAGACAAAAATTAGTCACAAATGTATTCCCGGTATTGCACAAAATTTTAGAAACCATGATTGGTTGGGGGAAAGAGCTATCTTAGCTGCGAAAAATGCAGATGTTGCGGATATCATTGAATGACATTCCCGGGGAAATTTTTACCTACAAATCGGTTGACTCTGTTACCAATCAAGACGATATTGTAAATTAAACAGTCGAATTTTAAAATTCGCTTGAGTGATATGACTGCCGCCCCACCGAATACAAGTGAAAGTTGGTGTACCAATTATTTTGCTTAGAAAAATCTGCCAGCCACGACAGCAATGGGACACGTTTAGTAGTCAAAAAAATCATGAAAAATGTGATTGAAGCAAAAATTTTAAAAGGAAAATATAAGGGAGAGGATGTATTGATACCACGCATTCCTATGATTCCTTAAGATTTGCCGTTTGATTTTAAACGGCTTCAGTTCCCCATACGTGTTGCTTTTGTTTTTCGCACGGTGAGTTATATGTATTGTTTGTCTATACCGCGAACCAAAGTCGATCCAAGAATGTCGTATATGTAAAAGCATTGCAATAGAATAAGACGTATTATATAAGCACACAAAAACACTGAATTGTGAGAAAGATAAAATTATAAAAAAAAAATATAAAAACGAAAAAAAGGAAATTGTGTTCTTTCTGATTGATTTTCTTGAATGGTTGAATTTTTTGGCGCACACAAAAAAGAACCCCGCAGAATAAAAACAAACCACAAATGACTTGCAAAGCAGTCACGGGCACGCTAGTATTTTTATAATTATGTTTTTATCCATTTTGTTTTTTTTTTTTTTTGCTAAACTTTTGATTTAAATTTTTGTTTGTTCTTGTACTGAGTTCCATACTGCAATATGAAACTTAAAGTCCTGTGTGTGGGACATCAAAAATCTATATATATAAAAATGAATGTCTGTCTGTCTGTTTGTTTGTGCTTTATAGGAGGCCAAACCCTTGGGCCGATTTTCCTGAAATTTTCACAGCATGTTACTGTGACTCTGGAAGGAATAGTAGGCTATATGAAGCTTTGATTGGACAAAGGGGCGTGGCACCGCCCATATAACCCAAAAATTTAAATCGCCATATTTTGGTCATTTTTTGACCTACGTCGTTGATGTTTGGTACATATGGTATTGGCATAATAAGGAACACGTACCAGAAGAAAAGTGAGTGTGACCACGCCCCTTTTTAGGACAATTAAAAATCGTAATATAGTCTTAACTACTGGACCGATCGTCATTAAATTTTCACAATAGGATATTCTTACGAAATAATAAATACTTTGACTCAGGAATACTTATTACATGATAATATTTTTCGACCATGCACACTTTTGCACCTACTGTTACTACGTTTATTAACGGCTTTACCTCAAATTTGAAATACATATTAACTAAAATAGTGGGGTAGCCCCATTCTCTTTCTCCCACAATTGTCTGCAAAACAGCTGATTTTGTAATATATGTTAATTAAAACAGAGAGTGGGGTAACCCCATTCTCATTCTCTTACAAGTGACTGCGAAAACAGCTGATTGTGTAATTGCTGCTTTTTCATTCGTCTAAAAATAAAAAAGGGGAGCACGAAGAAAATTACATGCGGTTCAGTACTGAATTCTTATTGGTTTAAAACAAAAAAGGGGAGCACTAACCTTACTGCATATTTACTTTTGCCTTAACGCATTTGCAATTGTGAATTAGACAGAAGTTGCAGTTTTCTTTTTAAATTATTTTTTTTAACTAACGTGAAGCACGCCTTGAAATTGAACGGTCTCGAGCCTCAACCTCTAGAGCTGCAGAGAATTTACAGCAACGTGAAGCACGCCTAGAAATTCAGCGATCTCGAACCTCAACATCAAGGGCTTCCGAGACTGCTGTTCAGCGCGAAACACTGCCCGTTATTTTACTGCGTAATATCGATCCACTACGGCTTTGCAATGGCACTCGACTTGCAGTAAAAAAACAGAAATAATTTAATAGAAGCGACCATTATAACAGGCAAATATAAAGGGACAGATGTACTTTTGCCACGCATTCCAATGATACCAACAGATTTACCATTCGATTTTAAACGATTGCAGTTTCCTGTTCGGTTAGCGTTTGCAATGACTGTTAACAAAACTCAAGGTCAATCTCTGCAAGTTTGCGGCTTAAATTTAGCAAAGCCATGTTTCTCGCATGGACAGCTTTATGTTGCATGCTCGCGTGTAGGAAAACTCACCGATTTATATGTGTATGCTCCTGATGGGCAAACTAAAAATATTGTATATCCTAAAGCATTGCAATAATTAAATTAAAAACTTTTAATTTTATTTTATAACGTGGGGGGTAGCGAAGCACACCGGGTTCAGCTAGTAAATAAATAAAAATAAAATAACATTCGTTAGTTTGGACCCCAAAAGAGATAACCCTTTCATAAAAATTTGAATGTTAATGGAGGAAGCAAAATAAATTCAATTACACATGTTTATGTTCTCTCGTAAAGAAAGAGAGAGATTAAAGAATTTTTCCCTAAAGGTTATCTCTTGTATGTTACATTTAATCAGTAATCAGTAAACAAAAAACTACTCCAAATAACCACAATAAAATTTCCAATAAAAATAATATTAAAAGTAAAACGCACGCGACTTTGATTGTTTACATTGTCAAACGATAGTAAAAGTGTTCTATTATTTTACTTTGTTTTTGTGTGAAAAACATGTTTAAAAATTGTGTTAATAAAATCAGAAAATTTTCCTCTCCAGCAGTTGGAAAAGAAGGGAAATCTAAATTGGGTATTATAGGGGTAACCTTTTCCAAGGGCCAAACTAAGGCGGGTGTAGAAAAGGCTCCTGATTTATTAAGAGCAAAGGGTTTAAAACAAATTCTACAACAAACATCCAGAGGTAAAACATATACTTACTTTTTTATTTTTTTTCTTCATAACTAAAAGAAAATTCACAAATACACACACTCAGCCACAAACATTTTAAAAATATTTTCATTTATATAAACAATTTTATTATTCAAAAGGCAATTTAGCCATAAAAGATTATGGCAATTTAAAATATGAATATGAGCCTTCAAGTGATGCAGATTGTCGTTACTATAAAAATATAAAAAACTTTGGCTCCTTTATGAGCTGCAACAAGGCTTTGATAGACAAAATACCACAGATATTACAGGAAAATCAACAATTCTTATGTTTGGGTGGTGATCATGCCATTGGTTTTGGTTAGTATCCAACAAAATTATATTAAAAACAATTAAAATAATAATTATTATTAAAGACAACAAAAGAAAAATGTTTATAAAATTAAAATTTCAAAATTAAAAAATAAAAATAAAATACAGGCTCCGTAGCTGGTCATTTAAAACACACTCCTAATTTATCTTTGGTATGGGTTGATGCGCATGCTGATATTAATTTACACTCCACTACAGCCTCGGGTAATATCCATGGTATGCCCGTTGCGTTTCTATTAGAAGAATTAAGAGACTTTTGGAAACATGCTCAGTTAGATGATATTGCTCCCAATTGGTAAGTCAATTTATTTATTTATTTATTTTTTGTTTTTATTATTATATTTTTAATTTGTTTATTTAAAATATTAAAAATTTAACAATATATTTTTGCTATTTATTTTTTTTTTTGTTTTCTCTAAAAACTTGCAAGTAAATATCACATATTTAATTTAAAATACTTAATTTTTAATTTTATATAAATTTTCAGTCTTATAAATTTCTAATTTGTATTTTTTTTTAATATAAATTTTAATTATGTTAAGCTTTTTTTTAAAAAAAAGCTTTTTATCAGTCTTTGTTATTTCTTTGGTTATTTATTTAAAATTAAAAATTGAACTGAAATTAATTCAAATCAAAACAATTAATTTTATAAAATATAAAAATTAAAACAAGAATTAAGGAAAAAAATATTTCAAAAACCAAATTTAATTATTAATTAAAAAATAATAATTTGAACGGAATTAAAAATAATTATTTTAAAAACTTAAATTTAAAAAAAATATATAAATTTTGTTTTCTTTTTAATTAAAGAAAAAAATGAATACGACTGCTTTATTTGTCTTTTTTTATATAAATATAATTGTAATAAATTTTTAGCTAAAAATTATAAAACTGAAAATAGTATTTGTTTAATATTTTTTTTTTTGTTTTTGTAAATGGTGCTTTTTATACATTACAAAGTATAATATAACAGATATAATTAATTAATAAATAAAATAAAAAATTAAGCACAATTTGAGATGTTTTTCATGAGAGTTAATTTAAAAAAAACTCAAAAAACTATTCTTATAGTTAAAAAAAAAATAATCTAGCCTTTCTATATAAAAAATCCTAGCTGCTTTAAGGTTTCTGCCGATTTTTAAAACATTATTTTTTCACTGCATTTTATTCAATATTTTACAAGCATTTTTAAGCTGCTTGTCAGCAGATAATTTTTAAATTAATTGAAAAATTAATTTTTAAAAGTTCTTTACTAAACCTGTAATATTTTTGTACTTCGAATTAATAAATTAATTAATTAATCGTGACCACGACAAGGCCATTTAACATGAACTTTTTCCAGCTTCGAAAGTCCATGCTTAAAAGCAGCATTTTTTATCCTGTTTAAAGACAATTTAATATCCGTTTAGGAAACTGTATTCTCTTGAAATTAATTGCAAACTATTCTACTCTTCTTTGATAATCATTTTTTATATGAATATTTCTTGTTTACTAAAAGCCTTTTTCTAAAGTTCTAGCATTTAAAATACAATTTAATATGTTTTAAATTTAACTAAAGGCATCTCATTAAAGCCTCAAAAAAAAAACTTAAGCTAAATAACAACTACGGAATAAATACAATTAAAAACTATTAAATTATAATATTTAAACAAAAATAATCATGAATTTAAAAGCTACCAAAAATTAAAGTCAGCTCAAAAATTTAAGATTTTAGATTTTGAATAATTTTTTATATCAAAATTTATCAATTTTTAAAGCCCGCCCTAAATAAATAAATCATTTTATTTTTATTAACAGCAAAACAAAATCAATATGGCAAAAGCCAGAGAAATATTATCGATTTCAAAAGAAAACTAACTGGCAACCTGTATTGTGCTTAAAACCAATTTCTGTTGCAGACTTCAGGGGAGCTTATAGAAAAATGTGAATTAAAATACCGTAGACGACATGTTGTCCTCAATAATTTTAGCAGTTTTCTATTAAATCTTGTTGGTATTAAATGTCTAGAGAGAGAAAGAGAGAGAAAACTCTTATTTAATAGATAAAAACAAAAGAATTCATTTTCTGAGAAAATTGCTAAAAACAATAATTTTCAAAGATTTTGTTCAAAAGTTCTTAAAAACTCGCCTAAAAAAGCTATGATTTTTCTTACAGTTGTGTTTAATAACGATTTAATATTGTTACATTTGCTAACTCCATGGAAGCATACCAAAATCATTATGAATCACTAAGCTAACAAGCCTGAAAATATCGTTGAGTCATAAAAATCCATCAGCTTGATTGCCTATATTAACGAAAATATTTGAAAGACTTTTAAAATTTTAATGGTGGCAGTAGAACGTCTACGAATTATATCTGAACATGAAGCAAATATGGAACTCCTGAACCCAGTCACAATAGTTGTAAAATCAATAGGAGAATCTGTTCTTCAGTTGCTTTTTTTAATACGCTAAACAAACATTGGATAGAGTGTAGCTTAATGGCCTTTTAATTCAATTAAAGCATTTGCTTCAACCTGCATTCTATTTTCTGTTGCAGGTCCTACCTGTGTAGTCATACTTTTTAAGTTAACATCAATAACGAGAATCCGAAAACTGACCAAATTAAAATTGGTTGGTCGCAGGAGAACGTGCTGCGCCCAACTTTTTGTAAGTTATTCATTTTCGGCATGCTTGCAAAAAATGTTGTAGTGATCGCAAGCTACATACGCTGATATATATTAGCCTGCAGTAAACGAATCTGCTGCTGTTCTTTAAACGAATTTCTGTTGCAGGTTTCAGGGGGCTTATATAAAAAATGTTAATTAAAACACCGTAGACATTGTGTCATCAATAATTTTAGCAATTTTCTGTTAAATCGTATTATGGAGAGAGATACAATTTTCTCTTTCTCTTAATGCGGTAGCTAAAAGCAATAAATATATTTTGGGAGAAAATGGGTAAAAACAAAACTTGCAGAGATTGATACAAATAAATGCCGTATATTTGTTTTTAACAAACTTGTTTGCATACTTTAGGGGGCCATTAGGAAAAATTACGTTGTTTGACCTGGCTACTTTTATCTATTTTTTATGTTTGTTATTTTAAAACAGTAAAACTGTGTTTTGAATTTTCTCTGGAAAATGTTGTTAGATTTAATTTTCTTAGCCAAAGCCGCAACAGAGTGTCAGCTGAAAACAGTGCATCTATTTTTCTAGCCAACGTAGTTTTATAAATTTCAATTTTAGGTTCATGTCGCCACATTTTTATGAAATCAATTATTATTTTTTTATTTAAAAATGTTTCGGTGTGTTGTATTTTCTTTTTTCTCATTGGATGACTTTAATTTTTAGTTTCATTCGTTTCGGTTTTAATCGTACATTACAAATTATAATAAAAATTATGTTTTTATACTAAGGTTTCTTTGTGTTTTCCATTTTATGACAATTATTATTGTTTTTTTTTTTAATTATGTTGCACTAAAAGCCTTATTTAAGGAAATGTTGTGATTAGCATATTTAAAGAGTTTTAAACCACACACACACCCTTTAAGTTTTATTGTGCAAAGTATAGTGGTTATGAAGTTAAGGAATGAACTTAAACCAAGACATGAGCCATTTTAAAATAATTAATATTTATTATTGAGGGTTAGTTTGGGCATTAAAAATATTTTAATTTCCTTAATTAAGGTTTAAGTGCTTTTTTTTGTCATTTAAAAAAATTAGGAAAAGGAATCACAGTTTGAAGAAAAAAAAAATATAAACTTAAAAGCATTAATTATTATTAATTACATTTGGAAGTTTTTAAAAAAGTTTTAAAGAAAAAATTTTTAAATGAGGCTTAAGAGTTAAATTAAACTTAAAAATACTAACAGAAGTGTTATAATAAATTCTGATGTTTTGCTTTGGATTATTTTTATACATTGAAATAGTTCGAAAAAAAATAAATAAATATGTTTTAATATATTTTGTTTTTTTTAGCACACATACACAACTCCGCTGAAAATAAGAAATTAAAATAGTTAAAAATTATAATGAAATTTATCATTTTATTTGGTGGCACAACAAAATTATGAAATTATACACTGAAAGAAAAAACAAGAAAAGAATTTTAAAACGAGCCATTTCTTTGTATACGAGAAAAAATTAAAAAATTTTCTTTGAATTTCAAAATTATTACTTACCAAAAACTTATAAGAGTTAGACAACAACAAATTACAAGTAAATGTGTTACGAAAAAAAACAAAAAAAATAGTAGTACGCTTAAATTTTTTTTTTAATTTTTTAAAGCCAATTTTTTGAAAATCTGTTTTTTAAAATAGTTTTGCAAATTGTTAAAACCACAAACTATTTTTTATATCAAATAAAACAAATAACCTTTATTACACTGTGAAAAAAATGAGAAACGAAAATTATTTCAAACCAAAATAGTTACGCAAAACACAACAAACTTAAAAACAAATTGATGGCATTTCGATTTTGCTGTTTATTTTTTGTTTTTGTTTTAAAAGGAAACACAGGATTACAACAAAGTTTATAGTTTTTGTTTTTTTTTTTTTTTTTGGAAGACACATGTTATATTTATTGCAATTTATTTATAATGGATGAACTTTGAATGTTTAACACTGAGAGAAATCAACTAACCAACTTAAGAGAAACAAAAACTTGCAAATTTGTTTACAACGGCAAGATAAAAACCAAAAAACAAAGGAGGGGAAAAGAGAGGGGCGAGGGTATTGCCTTAGGCGCATTTATTTATAAAGTAAAGACATTAACCTGAACTTTGTTAGATATTTAAAAGAAGTTTATTTATAAAAATATTTGATATTCAAACGACAAAAATTTAGGCTTAAAAAATTGATCAGCTGTTAAACTGACATCCTCTGCTAAATAAATGTGCCAGGCGTATAAACAAAGCTGGTTAAAAGAAATGCGAAATAAAACCCTTAAATAAATAATAACAGTTCTTGAAGTAATTGCAAAAATTATTTTAGAAATGTTTCAGCTCCTTGCAAAAAGCAGCAATTTGAAACACTGCCAAAATTAGGATGTTCAAAAAAATTATAACTTAAGAATATATGCGAAAACCTTCTTCAGTAATCAATTATTAATTTATTTCAAATTTCTTTTTACGTTTTATTTAAGCTCTAGGCAAGGCATAATATTTTTACTATAGGAGATTATCGAAGATTGTTCGAAATATTAAAAAAAAATTTTTTTTCAGTGTAATTTAATAGAACAAACAAAAATTTTATTTAAATAAATATAGTGACCCAGAGCCCAAATAATAAGTAAATAGAAATTTGCATATGAATAAAATATAATATAATTAATTTATTTCTTTAACTGCCAGTTAAAAGAAATAATTTTTGTTTAAAAGATTTTATTTATTTTAGATTTCGCACAATTTCTTAAGCAATTTAATATTATAAATAATTTTTTCTTCAAGCACAAAACAAATTAAATACAGTTTTTTTATTTTCATTTTCGATACCGCGCCACACTATTGGGTGGCTTCTATCGGAATGAATGTATGTGCTATTACTATTTCAATTCCAGGCGGTATTTTGGTAAAACAAAAAAAATATTGGTGATTATAATCTTCTCTTTCAATTAATTCATTCCCGTAGATGCCACCCAATAGTGTAGTGATATATCGAAAAGAAAAATAAAAGTTCACTTGTTTTTTATATAGAGGCCCTGTGCTTAAAGAAACAATTATTTATAAAATATTAAAAATGTTAGTTAACTATAAATATTATTTCAAATGAATCTTACTTAATTAAAATTTTAAGCAGGTTGAGGAAAAATAAATAAATTATTAAATAAACAACATTTTCAAAGAACTGTTATTAATTGTTTTCTGAAAATTAAAAAAACTCTTTTACACTATATTTTTTAATAATAAAAATAAAAGCCAACAATTAATAATAACCACGGCCTAGACTTGTACAAAACTGAACATTTTAACAAACAAATGTAATGGAAGACTTCAATACATTCCAACCGAAAAGTAAATTACAACCTGTAAAAGAAAAAAAAATATTTTTTTTAACCCTCAAATAAAAACAAAATAAAACGAAACAAAAAAAAAATAAAATAAAAAAAGCTAATCAAACGAAAAATACTAAAAATTAAAACTAATTTATCCAATTAAATTATAAAATAATATTAAAAATATAAATTTATAAAAAGAGATTTAGACTTTTCTTTCACATAAAATTAAATCGAATTACAGGACTTTTTTTATTTAAATTTTAAAATTGTCTTTAAGATTCCATATTTCTAATTTGTTGATAGTTAATTTCATACTAAAGTCTTAAATCTCTTTTTGATATTTAAAATTAAACAAATAAAAATAATGAAAAAAAAAATAAAATAAATTATTAAAATCTTAAAAATAAATAAATATAATTTATACATTAATAAAATTATTTAATTAATAAACAAACAGTTAAGGAAAAATAATACAAAATTTAATAATTTTTAAATCACTTGCTTGCTGCTCCTTTGTAATATAAAGTACTTTTTCTGAGGCCTTAGCCTCAGCAGTAATTTTATTTTTAGATTTTCTCTTTCTCTTAAACCTTTTGTTTGCCCCTCTTTTTTTCTGCCTTTTTAATTACGTCAGCCGATAAAGCTTATACAAGAAGAAGAATGTAGAAGCATTAGGTGTAAACTTGCCTTAATGGGCTGTATAATTTACTGGCCAATCAATTACAAGTACCTGGTTTCTTAATGTACAAAGTCTTGTCAAAAAAGCCTTTTCTTGTGTTTTAAATTAATATTATCTGATTAACACACATTCCGTAAAAGTTCTATGGGTGAAATAACTAAGTTGATTGCAACAATTTTCAAAAAGTACATTTTGTTTAAAAAAAATATTAATTTTAAAAAAGTACTAAATTTGTTGAATAATCAGGCATGTAAGGAAAGTCCATCATTTTGGAAACCTTCGATTTTAACACAAAAGGCAAAAATAAATATTTCTGAATATGATCATATTTTATAATATAAACTTTTTAAAACCGACAAAAACACGAGGATTATTTTTAAATCGCTAGATTTCCACCACATGCCTGGTACTTAAGCAAATTTAGTACTTTTTTTTAAATTTTATAAATAATTTCTTTAACCACAAGGTGTTTATTTAAAAATTAAATAAATTATATTCTTAACATTTTGCCACACTATTGGGTGGCATCTTTAGGATAAGCAAAATATATAAACAATTTTTTCTTGTATTAATTATTTACACGAAAAAAAATTTTTATTAATTTTTTTTACCCTAAAGATACCCCCTAATTGTGTGGCGAAATATTGAAACTAAAAAGGCCTTTGTGATCTTGTACTTCATTAATGGCAATTAAAATTTTTTTTTACATTTATGGCAAATAAAAATTTAATTTTTATATTTCGCCACACCATCCTAAAGCACACGTAATGGTGTGGCGAAATATGGAAAATAAAATTTATTTAATTTTTAATTTTTATATAAAGACTTGGTGTTCAAAGTAACTTTTTAAAAAAAATGTGAACAAAGTCACTAAATTATAATTATTCTTTGTTAATATTAATATTTTTTTTAACAAAAGTACTTGTTAAAATCGTCCCCTTATGAAGACTTTTTTCCTAATAACTTTAAAATAACTGACATCTTTTGAACAACAGTTTTTTTGTATATTAAAATTTACAAAAAAAAAATTTCTATTTGTTAAATTTTAATTTATTTAAATTTAATTTAATAAGTTAATTAAGCCCAGCAAATGATTTTGTTTTATATAAAAAAAGCTTATGAAATTCAAATCAAATAAATTAAAGAAAATAAAATTAATTTTAATTAAAAAAAAAAATAAAAAAAACCTGTACAAAATTTACCGTTATATAAGTTTTTTTTTGTTTTTGCTTTTTAATTTTATATAGAAAAATTTATAATAAAAAAACTCATAAATTTGTTTAAAATTTTTAATACATTTATATTATTTGATATTTTGTAACCCAAAATATTGGTGTGTCTTTTAGGGTTTTTTGTTGTTGTTGTTTTATGATACTAATAATAAATATAAGAATAATAAATTATTTACTGTTAATAATATCATTAAGAAAAAAAATTAAGTTTTATATTTGGTTTTTGTTTTTTTCTTTTTTGCTTGTAATATAATAATTAAATTTTTGTTGTACTTAAATTAAATTAAAAAATAAAATAAATTAAGAAAACAAAGAAGTGTATAAATACTTATTTTATTTTGTAAATAAATAAATAACTTGTTTGAGTATTTGTTGAAAAAATTAAAACTTAATTTTTAAGTTTTGAAAAACTATAAAAAAAATATAGGAAAATTATTAAAAATTTTTGTTTCTTTTTTTTGCTTGTTTTTAAACAAAAAATATTAATTAACAGCTTAATCAGCTAAATATTTAAATTATTTATTTTATTATTTGTTTTAATAATAATAATAATAGTAATTTTGACTAGCATATTTTTAAATACGTTTTAATATTGGAAATGTTTTCTTTATTTTATTTTGTTTTTTATTACTATTTTCTTTAATAACTATTAAATTTGTTTTATGAAAAGGAATGCTTTTTTGTTTCATTTATAATTGAGATCATTTTATTTAAGTGTTTTCATTTGTTATATTTCCTTCCCAAAAAAAATGACTAGATTTTGGTTTCTGTTGTTGTTGTTTAGGACATTTTGTGGAAAAAGGAAACAAGGTACCAAACACTACTTGAAAACAAAAATTAGAAAATTTAATTAAACTGAAGAAACTATAACTTTGGTTAGCCTTCTAAGAGGAAAAACAAATAAATAAAACGAAAACTTAAATAAAAAATAAAAGAAAATTTTTATTTTTTGCCAAAACATAAAATTTTTTTTGTGTTTTTTATTAATTAAAAATTTGTATGCGTTACATAATTATAAATAAAAAATTTTAAACAAAATAATAATAATATTAAAAAAAAATGTGGTTATAATGGGTGATTTTTATTCATTTTGGTTATTCAAGAGAGAATTTTCGTTTTTTTTTTTTAATTTATAACCGGTGTCAAAGTGAAATGTGAACCCGTAGTTTTAAGAAATTTTCAGTTTTTTAATATTTAAAATAATATATATCAGCTTAGGAGCTAATGGCTGAGATATGAATCCAAGCCATCAGCAGACCTATGCCATGCAAACTGTGTTATAACCAAATGAATCTGTCACATATCACTTTCGACAAAATTTTAAATTAATATTTAATTATTAAAAATTTTTTTTTTAATTTTTTATTATTTATTTTCTTTTTTCTTTTTTAAATTTGTATATTTTCTTGAAAAGCCATTTATTTTTTAAATCACCCTACATTAAAAAATTAAAGAAAAAAAACTGAAAAAGAAATCTTGTAAATTAAATTATAAACTAAAAACCAACACATAAAATATTTTAAAAATTATAAAAACTTTCTTAAAAAAAATAATGAAGACAAAAAAAAAGACTTTAAAAAACTTTAAAACGTTCTTAAAAGGCAACAGCAGAAAAAAATTAATTAATTAAATTAACAAGGCCACAAGGCTAATTGAGGCCTGCTTAAAGTTTTCAATTTAGGGAAATGCTTCTAAACAAATGCTTTTAGAATTTTTTTATAAAATCAATTTTATTTCCAGCTGTTGTTTTTTAAGATTGCTTTTAGGCTAAAAATTTTTGGCAGCCAAAAAATTTTGAGTGTTTAAAGGAATTTACATTTATTCAGCAAAATTAAAAAAAAAATTAAAATCATATTAATTAAATAAAAAAAATATAATAATAAGAAAATTATTTGTTAAACTAAATTACAAACTAAAAATCATACAAAAATAATAATAAAGAAATAATTAAAACCAAATTAAAAATAATAATAATAAAAACCCAAGACTAAAGTATAAATGAATGACATTTTAAAATAAAAGTAAAGAAAATAATTTAAATTAAATTAAAAACACAAACATTTTAAGGAAAATTAAAAAATAAGAATTGCAACAGATTTTTAGGTTTCAACATTTTCATTCAATAATAAATTATTTCGTTTTTATTTTAAATTGTACCTTAGCAGAGGAAAATGTTGGCTTTAACTTTATTTTCCTTAAAAAAATTTTTTTTATTTTTTTATATTTATTTCTTTGTGGTAATTAAAGACAAAAATGTTTAAATATTAAAAAAAAAACAAAAGAGAAAAAGTGTGAAAAAATATAAAATAAAATATTAAAAAATGTATTTGTTTTATTACACAATTTTCTGTTGTTTGTTTTGTTTTTTTTTTTTGTTTGTTTTTTTTTTACTTAATTAACACATTACAAAGTTGGCCTTTAAATTAATTTAATAAAGTATATTCACATAAAATTAAATGAACATTTAAAAACTAAAATTGATGCCAGACCAATTTCTGTTTTCATTTACTTTTTTGCTATTATTATTTTTTTTTTTCTCTCATAATTTCTTTCGCTTTAGATTTTCTTTAAAATTCTTGTGATAATTCCCTTAAAAGTGAAAAATAAATAAAATTTTTGTTATAAATATTTGTATGTACTATAATGTCGTTAATAAATATAATTAAATTACACACTTAAATGTTAAAAGACAAAAAAAAAAATAAAATAAATAAATTAAAATAATTAATTTATTAATAATGAAAAAGTATGTAAATGTAATGCATGTACTCTATATATGTTGTATGTATGTATGTTTGTATATAAATGTATAGTTGAAAAATTTACATAAATATTTATGTACGAAAAAAAAAAACAAAATAAAATAAAATAAAAAAAATTTAAATATATTCTTATACGCTCATATATGTTAATTTAAAATAAACAAATTAAACATTAAATATTAATAAATATATAAATATTTATTTTGTTTATAATATGAGATGCCTAATTTTCCATTTAAAAAAAAATGTTCTTCTTTCTCTTTTGTATATCAACTATTGCACAGAAGATTTACCATTCATTTATATAAAATAAATTAATTAATTTAAAAAAAAGTTGAAAAAAAAACTTGTACAAACTTTTACTATTTTAGTTTTAGTTTAGCATTTTTAAAATTGTTGTATTTTGAAATAAAACTAAATACAATTAATATTCTTATTTATTAAAGAAATTTCTTATTCTTTTGAGTTGTATAACTCACTTAAATCTGTAGTTTTTTTTTAATAATTAATTTTTTATTTGTTTTTATTTTTTTAATAGTTCTTTTTCTTTTATTACCAAAGTAAATGTCTAATGTTGTTTTTAATAGCCACCCAGCCCCCATTTGTTTTTTGTCTTATTTTGGTAGCTGAACTATTATTTTTATTGGAACAGCTATACAACTCTTTTTTTTGTTCTTTATTTCTTAATTGTTTGTTGTTGTTGGTTTTTGTTTTTAGAATTTTACTACATAATTATAATTTTAAATAAAAATCTTTGGGTTTAATTTATTATAAAATCAAAAATTTTAAATTTTAGGAGTTATGAATTAAAAGAAATAATTTTCTTAACTCCTTTAAGTGTCCTTTTAAGAGATTTTTTTTTAAGACTGGCGGCCATTTAAGATTTGCAATGATTTGATTGTGGCTTCTTTTCCACTGCCTTAGTTTGCTTTTTATACTTTGTCTTCTTAAAAAGAGTTTCACTCGAAAATGTTTGAGTCTAGACTCACCGGCAATAGTAGTGGTGCTAGTATTTTGCGCTACAAATCATATGCGGCCAGTCCTTTCTTATTTCTTAAAATGTATTTTTTATAGAACTTTTTTTTTTCTTTAAATATATATATATTGATTAATTTTTTACTTAATTTATATTTTCACTGACTAGATTTTTTTTGTTGTTGCTTATTTATGTGTGTGTTTTTGTTTAGGTTTTTTTCTTTGTTGTTCATATTTAGATGTTAAGAAGCTTCATTTTGTTTGTTAAAACTACTACAAATCTACTTATTTGTTGTTAAATTTCCTTAATATTTTTTTAACTTGTCTCCTGTGTTATTATATATATATATATATATATATATATATATATATATATATATATATATATATATATATTAATTTCTTTCGTTTTTATATTTATGCTTAAAAATTAAAAAAAAATATTTTCTTAATTAAGAAAAGAAAAAGTATATTGTGTTTTTTGTATATATGTTGTTATATATATATATATATATTAAAAAAAATAAATAAATAATTACATACATATAATTAATATTTATATAATAAATAAAATGAAAGCATATAAAATTATTTCATTTAGCCAGTTGTTAGGGAAAAAACACCATATAAAAGATCATTTAAAAAAACAAGGAACAACTTTAAAAGAATTATTTCTAATAATATCTCTTTTAGTGCCTAATGCATTTACTGTCGTATTCCTAAAAAAATGTTTTAATTTTAAATCTAAATTTTTAAAAATTTCTATATTTTTCAATACTAG
This sequence comes from Trichopoda pennipes, assembly GCA_030448955.1. Lineage (NCBI taxonomy): Eukaryota > Metazoa > Arthropoda > Insecta > Diptera > Tachinidae > Trichopoda > Trichopoda pennipes. The sequence goes on along the minus strand of JASKUP010000056.1, from coordinate 232,878 downwards.
TTTCTCTTTTAATTTTTCGTTAAAGAAAATAATTTTGTTATTTAATGCCATTAAGCAAAAAGAAATTTTTTCCATCTACACTCTTTTAGTACCTAATAACCGCTTTATTCATAAAATTTATTTTGATTTCAAAAATATATTTTTAATTTACTTTAAAACTTTCTTTATTTTACCCCAATGATTACTTTTTTCTCTTCCTTTATTAAATTAACGCTAATTCGCTGTATTAGTACTCCATTTTTCAATTGTAAAAATTTTGCAGTACTAAAAAATACAGCTGCTAAACTTGCAATAAAAAAACTTTACCTTGAATTAAAATGCTGTGTTTAAAGCACATTTAAAAAAATTTGAGTTAAAAAAAATCAATACTAAATATTCAAGTTCTAAAATTCAAATATCCGCAGAAAAAAACATATTTTTTAAACCATTTTTTTTTATCAATTTATACGCTGTAGGTTCAAATAAACACCAGTTTCTGTTCTATGTTTTTGCGTTAACATAAACTCTAGATATAAGCACTTTTTTGTGATACTTTTCTTAAAGCATTCAACATTTTTTAGTACAAAAACCTTATAGTATTTATTTTATTGACAAAGTTTTTTTGTTGTCTAATTTATTTTTGTGCCGAATTTCTTTTAAATACTTCATTTTAAGTCCGCTAATTTTTTTTTAATTGTAAAACTTTTTAGTACACAAATTAACTTTAGTTATTACTGTTTCAGTGTTAAAATTTTTTTGAAGAGGAATTTCTTTAGTAAAAGTTTACTTATATTTTAGCACAATAATTTTTAGCCATAAAAAATGTAACGAACATTTTGTACTAAAAATTAATTGTATTTACACAAGGTGTTATTTTTTATGTTACAAAGTTTTATGCTATATTAATCTTTAGTAGTTATATTTTTCCTACTATAATTTTCTAGTGCTTAATTAGTAATAAAACGTTTTTTAAGGTTTTAGTTTTCAAGTTCTAAAATTCAAAGCACTTAATTTTAAACCTGATGTTCAAAGTTAAACTTTATGATCAAAAATTTGGCATGCTTATTGAATTTTTTTAGTACTAAGTACATTTTAGTACTCATAACAAAAGCGTGTAGTACTAAATTTTTTTTTTATCATCATCGCAGTTCGTCATAGATACGAATTCATAACCTTTGCATTGATTTGTTGTGGTATCTTTAACGTTTTCACCGATTGCACAGCACTGAAGAGGCCGAATAGTAGCCAAAGGAGCCAAGTTGAAAATGAATATGGGATAAGCACCACCGGGCCAATTGGGCAGCTAATTGAATTTTTTAGTACTACGTTCATTTTAGTATTTATGATCAAAGTGTGTAGTACTAAATTTTTTTTTAATTTTTAGTAACATTTTTTTTTTTAAATTTGGCATGCTTATTGAAGTTTTTATTACTTAGTACGTTTTAGTACTAATAATGCAAGTTTGTAGTACTAAAATATTTTTCTTAAAGGTTTAGTGATATTTTTATTTTTAACTAATTTTTTCGTTTTCTTATATTTGAGTTCATAATTTTTGTTTGCTTGTATTACAGCCGCCCGCTCAAAATTTTAGTATATAACTTTTGTAACTGTAAAGTTCTAGAATTTTTCCAATTGATTGTACTTTTGGGTTAAAAGTTTAAGCGTAGAATTTGTTAAGAATTAAAGATTTCTGTGTTGAAACGTTTTGGAAACGTTTAGTACTGATTTATTGCATAACGCTAAAATTCAACATTTTTTGGATAAGATTTTTTTGCAGCCAAATTTTGTTAAAATTGTTTTTATAACAATTTGCTCAGAAAGTACATTTTTTTTCAAAATGAAAAACATTGCAAAGCTTAAGAAAAGTTTATTTCATTTTGACAGGCAGCTTTTCTTGTTCTAAAAGGTTGTTCTAAAAAGTTTTGTAAAGTTTGTATCCAAATTTTCTTTAACATGATCTTCAATATGTCTTTTCCCTGTTTTATAAATTAAACTATTTTATTAATTGAAAAAAATATTACAAAAAACTGAAAACAAATTATGCTGCCTTTTTTGTCTCTTCTTGAAGGAAAAACTTAAAAAATTTATGTTTAGAACTGAATGCGGAGTGTGAGTAATTTATACAAACTTAAAGAAATCAACAAAATATATAATAAGAAAATGAAGACAACAACTTGAATTGGCTTTATGTTTTTGAAAGAAAGAAAGAACAACAAAAATAAATTAAATACTACTGTAATTAAAAAAAAACCCAAGAAAATACAAATTTAAAGCATAAATTTTTTTTATATAAAATTTTAGTTTAAAAAGAAATTAGAAATGAATGTGTAAAGAAAACAAAAACAAACAAATATTTTATGTAAAATTACCAATTATGTTTATAACGTTAGATGAGATTTGACATGATCATTCACCTCACTTTTGTTTTGTGCTTTTTTTAAATTTATTTAATGTTTGTTAAAAACAGTTTAAAAGGAATCTTAAAAATCTTAAAACAAAAACTTTTAAAATATGCCAACACACAAACAAAATGTTTTATTATTAAATTAATAAGAAATTAGTTTTAATAATATATAGAATTTGTTAGAATGAGCATTTCAAAAGCTTTCATTTTTTTTAATTCGTGTTTCTATAAATATTTTGTAAGTTTTTTTTAACTTTAAGTTAAATTTTTTTGGTTTTTTTGTAGTTTTTGTTTTTTAAGCATTGAAAAAAATGTATTTTAAATTTACTACTTAATTATAAATAAGTCATTGCATTCTATTTTTTTTATTATTATAATTACTTTGAGTTATTTTTCATTTCATATTTCATTAATTATTGTTTTAAATATTTTTGTGTTTTTGCCTTTTTTTTCAATTTATTTAATTAAGGTAGGATCCATTCAGGGAACAAGGGATCTTGAAAGGATATTTATTGTAACAATCACCAGTAAAAAACTTTTATAAAATTGTATTTGTATTTTCTAATAATGCTTAATACTGTAAAAAGCCTCTATAGCTTTGTGATGACAACTTTATTTAAAAAAAAAGTTATATAGTTGCATCTTTTCTTTTTTGTTTTGTTTTTTTATTTTTTTTTTATTTTGTAGAAATAATATTTATTAATTGTTTTGCTTATTTTTACTGGCAAGTGTTAATGAACATTTTGTTTTAATATTAAAAAAAATTTATGCGTTTTAACTTGGAAGATTTTCTTTGCTTTTAGTTTGTTTTCTTTTTTTTTTCCTAATAGTATTTTCTATTTAAAGAAAATTCATTTCGAAATTTGCAATTTTTATAATGTTTATTTTTTCATTTTTAATTAGAATTTAAACATTAATGCAAAATATTAAATATATTTCTTTTGTTGATTTCTTATTTTTTTTTTCTAAATTGTTTGATTTATTATTTTGTGTACAGAAAATTTGTGTTCACTGTACAAAAACTCAACTCTCTGAGGAATAAGGAAACTCTCTATCAAATGAAATATTTAATACAAAATATTACACAAAACTAATAAATATATTTTTAATATTTATATTTATTTTTTGGCCTTTTTTAAGCATATTTGAAACTGGGATTCAATCAATTTAACGTCCTAAGAAATTTATATTAAATACAAGACTATAGTCTAGAGTTGCAGGCACAGTAACAACAACAACCCTTGAATTTAATGTATTTCAGACATTTTCAATATTTTGCCTTTGCAATTTCCCAGCAAAAATTTTTTCAAATGCCAATGTGCTGTGAGATTTGCGAATAGAAAATTAGTTATGGAGCTTTATACACTTCTAAAGAACGTGCGATAATTATTTAACTAATTTTTAGCTGCGATATTTTATTACAGAATGAATTTTGTGATCTTTTTTTTAGTCATCAATTTCTGAGTGACTCATTATGTTCGAGCTTTTTTTAATTCTAGCGCTTAAGAATTATTTTTAATTTTCATTCGGGGATGAGTATAAGATTGAAAAAACCAAAGATTATCTACTCGGAAATAGGTGCAACAAGTTTTTCTCTCTAGAAAAAAACTCTCGACATCAGCAGAGCTATGAGAGAAACAAGCTTTTATTGTTTTTAATTTCAATAATGAAAAAGGAAATTGTTCATTTGGAGTGAGATTGAAAATGTCTAAAAACGAGCAGAAATCTGCATTTTTTGCACCTTCAGATCTTACATTTTACATCTTCATCCAAGTTTTTGGTGAAAGCAGAGCTAAGGTTTATTTTTAAAGCTTTAATTATATTTTTCTTGTCTTGTTTACTTTTCCATTCACCAAAAATCTTTTTATTTACGCTGCATGATAATATTTTGTATTAAATAACGACTAGAAAATGTTTTCCTTCAAACCTTCTTCGTCTTTGGTTGTTGTTGTTGTGAAAGACACGCATTACTTGTTTTTTAGTTTTTCTTTTACACTTTTAAAGAGAGCTTTAGCGTTTATAATCACCTCTAACCAATTATTTGTATTTGGGTGGAATAAAAATTAGAGATGATTTTGTTTTAAAATGCAACCACCCTTAAAACTTTTTCTTACATGTAATATGTATGTATCCATATATGTCTGTATGTATGTATGCACATGTTTTTTCACATTTAATATCTAAATATGCACTAGTGTATTAAATGTATGTATGTGTTTGAAAGGAGTTTCTCAAGAAAACTTCTCCACTTAATGCTGTGTATTTATATATGTGTAGGTATATGTGTGTGTTTAATCCTTTTACATTTCTATGTAATGTAATAATTCAGTGTATGCATTGTATTGTAATTTTCGTATTGTAATACTTTCTTCATTTTTAGAGTTAAGCAAAAAAAAAAAGTGTTAAAATAATTAAAATAATTAAAAATTTACTTTTGTTTGTTGGTTTTAAAACTGACTTGTAAAACACGATTGCCCAGTGTATAGCCATTCAAAGCTCTTATAGCCATAGCTGCCTCATCGTAGTTCGTCATTGATACGAATCCATAACCTTTGCATTGATTTGTTGTGGTATCTTTAACGATTTTCACCGATTGCACAGCACCGAAGGGGCCAAATAGTTGCCAAAGCGATGATTCTTCTGTTTCGGGAGCCAAGTTGTAAATGAATATGGGATAAGCACCACCGGGTCCATTGGCCAGTGTAGTGGCGGCTGCTGCTGCAGCACCTAAACCATTAGGCAACATAACATCCAACATATCGCCAGCCATAGGTGAGAAACGAGCCAAGCCCTTATTTACGGGAGTATGCATGGCACCACCAATGCGCCGCACCAACTGAGGATTCAAAAATGCCGGTAATTGGGGTTGTATTATCTTGCTGGTGCTGCCGGGTGTATTGGAGAACTTCACTACAATGGGATCAGTGCAATTGGGTGGGGTGGTGCCATTTAAAGCAATTATAGCACGTGTGGCTTCTTCACGCTTATCGAAGCGTATAAAGCCAACACCTTTAGTTTGTATATCATTACCGGCATTTTGCAATATGCGTGATGTTATTATTTGGCCATAGGGAGCAAATATTTGTTCTAAGTCTTGTTGAGTCATAGACTTTGGCAGACCCGACACATACAAGTTGGCTCCTTTAATAGCATCTGATGAGGGACGCGCAAAGGAAACCTTAATAGTTTTATTTTGCAAACGTAAACCGTTAAGCACATTAACGGCCTGTTCAGCATCTTGTGGGCGTACATAATTGACAAAACCATAGCCCAAACTTTGTCCCTTGGAGGAGGCTTGTGGGTTAAGCGGATCAATAAAACCTTGTGATTTATCACGAATCAATTTAACCGATTCAATCTCACCCACACTGGAGAAGAGTGAGCGGATTTCATCTTCTGTCATTGTCTGGGGCAAATAATTTACAATAAGATTGGTGCGTGTCTCCGAGGAGCCATTGGTGGAGCCATTTGAATTGCCATTGGCTTGATTTTGTTGCAACTGCTGTGTAACAGCGGCAGCTGCTGCAGCCACAGCTTGTTGTGTTTGCTGTTGTTGCACTTGTAATATGGCTTGCTGCACCTGCTGCTGTTGTTGCAATTGCGCTGCAGCCGCAGCTGCTGCAGCTGATTGTGCTGGTGATGCAGCGGCCGCTGCGGCTGCCGCAGCAGCAGCTGCAGCAGCGGCGGCAGCAGCATTGGTTGCCGGCATAATCGGTGCTTGATTATCAGTTCCAGGACTTGCCATTATAAAATCCACTGTAAATAAAAAGAAAATATAAAACAATTGTACGAAATTAAAAAACGAAAAACAAACAAAAACAGAGCAAAGAAATCAAAAACATCCTTAGAAATATTAATTTTTTGTAATAAAACTAGTGTTATCGTCACTGACAATGATGGTCTAAGTCATTAGCAATTTTACATTAAGTAAAGGGAAATTGAAAAGAAGAACAACTTTTAAAAGCAGAGCAACTTAAGGGGGTTTTAAACAAATATTTAAGGGAGAAAGGTAAAAAGTTAATAATAAATAAATAATAAAATTAATTAATATCATTTAGTAAGAAATATTTGAAGACAAATTCCTTGTTTTTTTCTTTAAAAATTAATAAATTTTTTGAAACTTAAGAAAAGTTTTATTTAGCAGGTTTTTCTTCATTATTTTGTTAACGCAGTTATTTTTACTCAATTTTGTGAATATAAATTCTTTATAGCTTAATTGTTGATGTGATTAAAAATTTCTTAAGCATTAATTTATGGTTAATTTATAAGTTGGGGAAAAACCTTAAAACATTAATTTATGGTTAATTTATAAGTTGGGGAAACACCTTAAGAGTACGCTATGCTAGTGAAAATCCTAAAGCACTTGGCACTATATGTCGCAAACATGTAACTAGCTGAACATGTACCTGTAGGAGGAAAGTATAGGGCAAAAACTAGATTCGCCGCTAACATTAGAGCAGGATATAAATCACATCTCTCATCTTGCTGTTAAAGAATGAATCACTCTTACTAAAGAAGTTAACGAAAAGATTTTTCCGAACAATAGAAACAAAATTTTGTCCGAATAATAATAATATGACACTACAACCAAGAGCCGTCATATCGTTATCTCTGCGATGTTATATAAGGGACTATAAAGGTCGATTATATAATATGGTATTTTAATCTTTTGTTTTAATATTGTTTTAAGCATATTTTATGCTAAAATTTTGTAAAATAAAGCAGTGTTTTCGCCATTTTTGTTTTTAGCACTTTGAATATTTTTGTTTATATAATAAAGATTACTCCTACATTATTGATAAAAATAAGCTAGTCTCTGTTGCGTTGCTGCAAAAGAAAATTGGTTTACACTTGGCAAAATGTTAAGTTCATAATTTGCTTTCATAATTCAAAACATATTAACTGAGAAGAAATTATTATTAAATTTAGGTTTAAAAAACTTTCTTCTTTAAAAAAAAAAACATTGGCAACACTATAAACAAATGTAAATTTTACAAACGCAAACAAGCAAGAAATAATTAAAAGAAATTTATTTTGTTTATTCTCTCCTTTATAAAGCCGCATACAGAAAACAAATCAAAACGATAAACTTTGCGTTAATAAAAACAACCCTCAAAAACAATGTAAAATTTGTTTTAAAACAGGGGTAGTTGTTACACGATTTCTTTTCATTTATACTTACTTTTTTTTGTTTTGTTATGTGTCTTCTGTATTTAACTGATCTAAGCTTTTTATTTCCTCTTCTTTTTTTGTTTTTTGCTAGATATATTCAAACAATATCTCCCACAATTATTTCCTTAGCTTGATTTTGTTGTTGATTTATGTTGTAGGTGTGTTTGGGTGTATGTGTGTTTGTATATATATATATATATATATAATCAAATGATGAGTTTGCGTATATCGTATAATCAGCAGACGCAAACGTTGTTTGGAGCGAGCAGTATTTTTACTAAGTTCTTTTTATTAAATTTTTGTTAGACAAAATTATGCTGTTTTCTATTTTGTGTAAACTATGATGGCGGATGTAGACGTATGTAAGTATGTCTGTGCATATGTATGTAGAACGTTTGGTTTTGGTTCACGTCTAATTTCTTTATTTTCTTTTTCGTACTTAGCACACGGGAGTGTTCTTTTACTTTTGCATGAAAATCGATTTTATTGATTTTTGTTTTTTTTTTTCAATTATACATATTTATTTTCTGTATATTTTAACGCGAAAATATTTTTCGCTAATATTTTTTTATTATTGATATTTTCTTTCGTTTCTATTATTCTTAAATGAGTAAGTAGTGTTTTTCTTTTTTTTAATTATTCAAGATTTTAATTTAGCTAAGTTGTTACACAATTATTTTAGAAATTTTCATTTGCGTCTACAGATTTAATAATTTTTCTAATAGTTTGCGTTTTAATATTTTATTTATTGATTTAACAGTATTTCTACAATTTTCTATATAATTTTCTGGTATTTTTTTTTTCAGATACAGATACACTTTTTTTGTTTTCTTTGCGGTTTATCTTCCGTGCTTTGAAAGATACTTTGCCTTTTTTTATTTAAACAAATTCGCTTTGCCAATATGTTTTTATATATTTATAACATGCAAAACTTCTTGATTTATCTATTGTAGTAAATACTTTTATTGAATAATTAACTCTTATTTTGTAATTAGGTTTCAAAAACTTTTTCCTGCTCTTAGCGTTAAAAATACGTCTGATGCCAATGAGCGTTTGTTATAAAATAATTATTATAAATTTTCTTGCTTCTTTTGCTCTGCTTTTCTTCATGGCAAAAAGAAAATTCCAAAATGGCTGCTTTGGCAATTTTGTGCAGTTATCTCTTTCTGTTTATATTGTTTACATATATTTAATGACTGTTATGAAAAGAGAGATAAGTAGTGCTTTTTCATAATTTACTCTCATAATAATTGCAGAGTTGCCAATACTACAAATATAAATCTTGTAATAATTGTGTTTGGAATGTAATTATTTGTTTGTTTAATGGAAACCTTTAATTATATTTTGTTAAAAAAGCAACTAAATTTGTTATTTTGTTTATTATCTAAAATGTATAAAAATTAATTTCACTAAAAACTAGAGAAAAAGGAAACTTTATAAAAACAGATTGAAAAAAAAATTATTTTATAAAAAAAAATCAAACTATTAATATGAAAATTAATAAAAAGCAATTCATTTCTAAAGAGCTTTTAAGACACTTAACCTTCATTAACAAGCATATTCCTTTTCAACTAAATATATTTTATTTGTCCTCCAAGTTAAATGACATCAATTCCCTGAAAATTATTTATGTGTTACAAGGTTCTAATTAGGTTAAATTTCAACAAAGGCTTAGCCTCTGAATTTGTCTAGCTAATGCTAAGTCCAGCCAACTTGAAAAGCGTATTTTATTTCCTTATAAAAATATTGCTTAAATTCCCATTACCATTTCCCTGCTTATTTTATTATCTTTAAAGGATTTGCGTGCACTCCATTTTGAACAGGTTTCTTTCATATAGTGAGAGTTTATTCCAGTATATACATAGGCGAACCGCACCCTCGTTCCAAATTTCAATTCCAATGTTGCCGGTTTTGTCGTTAATAAAAAGGTCATCAAGGTTTATATTATTATAAAATTGCGTTCCAAAAATCTTTCCAATATCAAGAAGCTGCAGGATTTCAAACAATACTCAACAGAGCTGCCAGATTATTTATTTACGTTCTCTCTAATTTTAAAACGAAAATTCCCTATTAACACAAATAACCTCTCTACTTGCTTGCTAAAAAAGCATGTATTAATAAAATTTGTTTTAAACCAATTTTGTAACTTCCTGTACTATACATCGTTTTTAAATATTCCAACAAACTTTACGTTCATTCCTAATGACTAAAGTTTTTTTTTTGGTAATATTTTTTTATTGGATCAAAGCCGATTTTTTCTAGCCGGCATGTAAATTATTTATTTATTTTATATTTACAAAAACTAAATTTTATATTTACAAAAGTAAGAAATTTACGAAAAATCATAAATGATGATTTTGTCCAAATAAGTGCCTGCTGAATGTTAAAAATATTTATTTCATAATTTCTGTACATTCCTTTTAACGTACAATCCTTTTGGTCTTGATTTTCATTTTTTAGAAGACTTTCACATGAAGAACTTGAAATCGTTCTTTCCGATGTTTTCGTGTATTCAACCACAACCAGCTTAAACGATTATATGTACTCCTATTTAACAGTTACCATCAAAATTTTGCAGTCAATCCAGCAAGTTTTCATATCTGGCATAAAATGGTTCAGTAGCCTGTATAGCCTACAGGTGCCCCCTAGGCTAGTAGGTAGTGTACTAGCTTATAAGACTAGGGGTTGTGGGTTTGATTCCCAGCAAAGACCTTGTTTTTTCACTGCAAAAATAAAAATTGACTGTCGGGGGGGCTACTCAGTGATGAAGACATTATCGTTGGTCACTGTGCTGTCTTATACGACATTTAATATCCGTAACTATCCTTCTATTTTCACCACCTGTCTCATCTCTTCTCTATCCCTTTGCTAAAGAATGTAGCACGATACTTGACTAAATAGGTATTGTTGCCTCTTTTAACAAAAAAAAAGAAGTAGAGGCAAAATCCTCCCCGTGACCAATTACTTGAAGAAGTTAAGACATAAACAATTTCAAAATCTTTGAAAAAACCGCATTTGCCAAAGCACAGTCTGGCAGCTCTAATCAAGCACTCTTTATTTTACTGCTTGTTATAGCGCGCTCTCTTTGCGCAAGTTTGGGTTGTTTGTATTGTTTGTGAAAGCGTGATTACAACTTCCGCTTTATTGCTTTCAGCATATTTTGTAACTTTGTAAGGGATGTAAATGTAAATTGTTTACAACAATACAATACAGACTTTTATTTGTCCTTTTAACTGAATTGAAACATATCAAAGAAATTTGTACACACACACACGTTTATATTTACATAAGTACCTGTTTTGCATAACAAAGAGGGGTTGTTAGCCCTTTTTTGGTAAATAATGAGCTAAATTCGACTGTGGTCGTTATAGCATTGACGATGCTTTTGTTTTTTTTTTGTGAATTAAGGGATTAATAATAATCCAATTTAACTCTACTAGATTTTTCAAAGCCATATTTTTATAAAGCTTTCTTTCAAAATTATTATTATTTTTTCTTAAAATATTCAGATTCAGAATTATGATAAAAGCTCTTTAAATAAAAAAAAAACTAAGAAACCAAAATTAAAAGGCGAAAATCTAGGAACGTATTAAAGTTTGCTTCGATGTCAATAAAATCTGTTATTTAACCTGTTATCAAGTTTATTGCAAAAGTTGACTCTATTAGTTTTAAAATTGTATGTTAAGCAAACACAATACTTCACAAAAAAAATACCATCGATCCAAAACTATTTAAAGCAATTACATCTCCTAAAATCCATTCCAAAATCCGACTAACTGGTACCAAATTTAGTACCTCTGCATATAAAATAAATAATCGAAAGCGTTTTCTGATATAAGCTTAGCTTCACTAATAGTCGCCTATTATCCTAACATTCTTATTTTCTCTTTTCGTTATACTTTTGTTTAACGTTCCTTTGTTTACTTCCGGCACTTTTTTATATTTCTTCTTTCGCTTGTTTGTGTTGAAAATGTACAAAAAAACATGTGAAGTTTACCAAAGTTTTTCTTGTCAGGCTTTTTTTGTTTTTGTTGTCTGCTTTTTATTTAAAAGTTAAATTTATGAATTTTTGCAAGTTCAGTTTTAATCACCCTTATTTTATTTCTGGTTAAATGAGGGGGTGCATTTAAGGGAAACTTTTTTATTCACCAAATGTAACTTAAGCACGACAATAAAGTTGAATTAATAAATATAATAATTTCTTTTAAATTTACAGTAGATACGCACTAAAAAACAAAAACAATTTTTCATTTAGGGTTAAGGGCTTATCACGCATTTCAAGTCCTTCTTTAATATATTCTGAATTCTGTTTTTCAATTTGTTTTTGAATTTGCAGCTTTCAAATTAAAATTTTTGAGTTCTCTATAGAAAACTTATAGCTGAAGAAAATATTCCATAGAAAACTTACAGCTAAAGAAAATTTTCAATATAAAAATTATAAGTGAAGAATATTTTCTATAGAAAAATTTATAGTGAAAAAAATTTTCTATAGAAAACTTATAAGTGAAGAAAAATTTCTATAGAAAACTTATAAGTGAAGAAAACTTTCTATAGAAAACTTATAAGTGAAGAAAATTTTCTATAAAAACCTTATAAGTGAAGAAAAATTTCTATAGAAAAATTTATAAGTGAAGAAAATTTTCTATAGAAAACTTATAAGTGAAGAAAATTTTCTATAGAAAACTTATAAATGAAGAAAATTTCTTTAGAAAACTTATAAGTGAAGAAAATTTTCTATAGAAAACTTATAAGTGAAGAAAATTTTCTATAGAAAACTTATAAGTGAAGAAAATTTTCTATAGAAAACTTATAAGAGAAGAAAATTTTCTATAGAAAACTTATAAGTGAAGAAAAATTTCTATAGAAAAATTTATAAGTGAAGAAAATTTTCTATAAAAAAAATTTATAACTGAAGAAAATTTTCTATAGAAAAATTTATAAGTAAAGAATATTTTCTATAGAAAAATTTATAAGTGAAGAATATTTTCTATAGAAAAGTTTATAAGTGAAGTATATTTTCTATAGAAAAATTTATAAGCGAAGAATATTTTCTATAGAAAAATTTATAAGTGAGGAATATTTTCTATAGAAAACTTATAAGTGAAGAAAATTTTCTATAGAAAACTTATAAGTGAAGAAAACTTTCTATAGAAAACTTATAAGTGAAGAAAATTTTCTATAAAAACCTTATAAGTGAAGAAAAATTTCTATAGAAAAATTTATAAGTGAAGAAAATTTTCTATAGAAAACTTATAAGTGAAGAAAATTTTCTATAGAAAACTTATAAATGAAGAAAATTTCTTTAGAAAACTTATAAGTGAAGAAAATTTTCTATAGAAAACTTATAAGTGAAGAAAATTTTCTATAGAAAACTTATAAGTGAAGAAAATTTTCTATAGAAAACTTATAAGAGAAGAAAATTTTCTATAGAAAACTTATAAGTGAAGAAAAATTTCTATAGAAAAATTTATAAGTGAAGAAAATTTTCTATAAAAAAAATTTATAACTGAAGAAAATTTTCTATAGAAAAATTTATAAGTAAAGAATATTTTCTATAGAAAAATTTATAAGTGAAGAATATTTTCTATAGAAAAGTTTATAAGTGAAGTATATTTTCTATAGAAAAATTTATAAGCGAAGAATATTTTCTATAGAAAAATTTATAAGTGAGGAATATTTTCTATAGAAAACTTATAAGTGAAGAAAATTTTCTATAGAAAACTTATAAGTGAAGAAAACTTTCTATAGAAAACTTATAAGTGAAGAAAATTTTCTATAAAAACCTTATAAGTGAAGAAAAATTTCTATAGAAAAATTTATAAGTGAAGAAAATTTTCTATAGAAAACTTATAAGTGAAGAAAATTTTCTATAGAAAACTTATAAATGAAGAAAATTTCTTTAGAAAACTTATAAGTGAAGAAAATTTTCTATAGAAAACTTATAAGTGAAGAAAATTTTCTATAGAAAACTTATAATTGAAAAAAATTTTCTATACAAAACTTATAAGTGCAGAATATTTTCTATAGAAAAATATATAAATGAAGAATATTTTCTATAGAAAATTTATAAGTGAAGAATATTCTCTATAGAAAAGTTTATAAGCGAAGAATATTTTCTATAGAAAAATTTATAACTGAACAAAATTTTGTATAGAAAAATTTATAAGAGAATAATATTTTCTATAGGAAACTTATAACTGAATAAAATTTTCTATAGAAAAATTTATAAGTGAAGAAAATTTTCTACAGAAAAATTTATAAGTGAAAAATATTTTTTATAGAAATATTTATAAGTGAAGAATATTTTCTATAGAAAAATTTATAAGTAAAGAATATTTTCTATAGAAAAATTTGTAAGTGAAGAATATTTTCTATAGAAAAATTTATAAGCGAAGAATATTTTCTATAGAAAACTTTATAAGTGAAGAATATTTTCTATAGAAAAGTTTATAAGTGAAGAATATTTTCTATAGAAAAGTTTATAAGTGAAGAATATTTTCTATAGAAAAATTTATAAGCGAAGAAAATTTTCTATAGAAAATTTATAACTGAAGAAATTTTAGAAACTATTGAAAAAAAGAAATTAAAGAAAAAAGTATAATGGTTTTATATGAACTATTAATGATCATTATTAATGATAATTATGTTTAAAAATGTTTCTCCCATTATGACTTTTAAGAGGGCATCTAAATGCTCACTGACACATACTATTTGTCGCCAGATAATTAGGAATGTAGTGCTAAATCTAGCTCTTTTATAATTGTAAGCATGTGTTGGTAGGAAATGCCACATCTGCAATATTTAAAATCAATTCATTTACTCGATCGGCGACCAAGTGTTTCTGAGAGATGACACCAACACAACTGCTCACCAAGTCTCACATAAGTTATATTAATGCTAATGAATTTTTTTTTTTAATGTGACATTCACATGTCACGATACATTAATGCCACAACGCCGCCAACCAGTCTAGTTATTGTTTCAGATTCTTTTTTCTTTTCATTTTTTCATTGCGAAAACCAGACGAATATTTAAAAGGTGGTTGAAAATGAGATTGTGATTTGTTATTAAAGAAAGAACGAACAAAACAAAAACAGCAACAACAACAAAAAAAAACTCATGCATATACAAATGTGCACCAATTGTGACAGCATGAACAAAAAAAGGAGAGCAAATTACATAACCGACTGACGGACGCACGCACATACGATCAATGTAGATTGAAGTATGTTAATGTTATAGAAATCGCACGGGTTCCTCTAAAGAGTGTCAGTCAACTTAAAATATTTCAATTTTCACTTTTTGCAATCGATGTACAGTGGTCATATCTATGCATTGTACATCAGTTTTTCTAGTCTTTCTCTAAAAAATTTAATGGAACTCCCCTTTTTTATATAGAAGCAGCTTTAAAAGAAATACTTTTTTGACTCTATTGAAAACTTGTAAATTTTGAGTTGACTCTCTTTACAGCAACCAGCGCGATATGTAGATTGAAGTATTTTATTTTTTTATTTAATTAAAAATTTTTAATGCCATCTCATTGAAACAATGTTAGAGAACTTTTTTAAAGATTTAATTCAAGAAATTTAAAATAAAATTTCTCAGCATTATTACCCTGTATTTTGTACTCTTTTTCATTGATTTTTGTTAGCATGTGTTAACTCTTTGTTAGAGTTTTATATAACAAATTCAAAGTTTTTATTATTAAATCGTTGTATTTTAACAGGAACATACATGTCGGATATACGAGCAAATATACGTACATTCATACTCGAACAATAGACGAACAGACAGACAGCCAGCAACTAAACAGAATACAATGTTGCTTGTTATTCACTCACATTGTAGTGTTTAAAAACAAAGAGAATACGAGTATTTTTCGCGTATTGATTTTCAATGGAAACATCCGGTTCCTGTATGGTTTAGTTTTAAATTTAAATTAAAAAGTAAGTGTTGTCATGCGTGATAAGATTTACGTCTGTAGCTAGCTGTGTCAACCATAACCAGACGCTGGATCATACCACTGTGGATCAAATGGGGCGTCATGCTCGCCCTGGAATCCTTTCAGATTCGATTTCCTTCGGTCACTCCTAGAGCTCGAAGCAACGCTAACGCCTCCACTCCTTGCTGAAGAGTTGGAGACTATCCAACTCCTGCTCCAGAACGCATGAAGCTTAATAATACTTAAGAACACAACCGCAATCATGCTCGCTGGACCTGGACCATTCATTGTGTTCATTGTGAATGATTCGACCCAGACAACTCAAACATGCGCCTCGGAACACACAGCCACCACGATACTCCCCAAGAGCCAACCCCAATAATCAGTCAGAGAACAGCTAAAAAGCTAAAAACACACATAGCTGAACTCTGGAGCTTTACTGATTCCCGTGGAAATACAGTGAAATTGTCCAGTTGGCTCCTGCTAGCGTTGAAGGGTACTGGGCTCCCTTTTACCCACGTTGACACTTGTAATGACGGTGAGATTCCGTCAAAACATATTAATATGCCACCGGGGGGGAAGTTAATGTCGCCAGTAAAATTATTATCACTTTCGAAACGAAACCTGTCTGGTTTTTGGATATTAATAATTATATTTTTTTTTTATAAAATCCGATTCGGCTGATCAGAGTTGAAACAGCTTGGGACATCTCCAGTACAGTGGCGTTTAATAAATGCCCAGTCCAAATATCGATAGTATGTTTAGGCTAAACTTTTCTATATTAAACATTGTCGTAACTGTTTGATGGATGGTGAAAACTAAGCTCTTTCTTAGCTTCGCTTCAAATGGCCGATACCAAGTAGTTGAAGGTGCAAATTTTATGGAGCCATATAATACAAAGGCCTACCTGATTTATTACGAACAAGTTTATTAGATATAATATTAGTATTAGATATTTTAATACAGTAAAGTGGGTCTAAAGCTATTAACACTTGGACTAGCAATATCTTGTTCCTTAAGAGAAGCGAACTATACGAAGAGATTAATCGATAATTTGGTCTTCAATTAGAAAACAAATTATATAGTTTTTATTCCTTTTTAAACATAAAGTTATCGATAGCTAATGAAAACTTATATTTTTTTTACAAAATACTTGCGGACGACTACTTTTCTATACAAAAATATAAAGAATTGTTTACTTGTAAACAAAAAATCGTATTTATAACATTATCGGTCCATAGATAGTTTTATTTCTTTATAGAAAACTAATCGATAGTATTACTTAGCGAAAGAACGCATTAGAATAGCATTAATTTTATACGGAAAACTTATCGATAACTTTCATTTTATAAATTAAACTATATGTTTTTCTAGTATTATTTTACTATAGAGTAGAAGTGAATAAAATTATTTTTCTACAAAAAAGTTGTCTAGTTTTTACTTCTTTAGCAAGAAGTAAACTATCGATAACTATTTTTTTATAAATAAAACTAATAGAAAGCAATTTTTTACTTTAGAAAGCATAACATTAATGTTCCACAGAAAATGTATCCATTTTTTCTAATATTTTACAAAAAAAACTTATCGATAACTTTTCTTTTCTAAATAAAACTTATAGATAGTATTTATTTTACATAAGACTACAGAAAAGTGATGTTTTTTTCAACTTTTTTAAGAAAAATAGTTATCGATAATTTTTCTTTTATAAGTAAAATTTATGGATATAATTATTTTACTTTAGAAAGCATAATATTAATGTTCCACAAGAAATGTATCTATTTTTTCTACTATTTTCCAAAAAAAACTTATCGATAACTTTTATTTTATAAATAAATTTTATTATAAGACTATTAACTTTCTACAGAAAAGTGATCTATTTTTTTTCAACTGAAAAAAAGTTATCGATAACTTTTCTTAATAAAATTTATGGATAAAGTTATTTTATTTTAGAAAGCATAATATTAATGTTTCACAAAAAATTTATTTATTTTTTCTACTACTTTACAAAAAAAAATTATCGATAACTTTTCTTTTATTAATAAAATTTATGGATAAAACTATTTTTTTATAAGACACTTGTAAATAATATTAACTTTCTACAGAAAAGTGATATATTTTTTTTTTCAACTTTTTTACGAAAAAAAGTTATCGATAACTTTTTTTATAAATAAAACTTAATGAAAGTATTACCTTGCTATATAATGCATATGAACAGCATTAATATTCTACACAAAAATTATATATTTTTTAACTTAAAAAATAATTATCGATAACTTTTTTTAGTAAAATTTATCGATCATTTTTGCCAAAATACTTTATTACTTTAATAGATATCTTATGGGTATCTTCACTTTTCTAGAGAAAACTTATCGATAAAATTTTTAGGTCACTTTTTTAGAGAACTCAATTAATGATTTTTTTAAGCTTTTTCCAAAAATCTTTTCAAAACCTTTAATTTTTTGAAGAGAACTAATGAATAATTTCAGTTTAAAAAAAGCCATATTGACACTGAAATATTTCTATAGAATAATTATCAATAACTTTACTTTTTTATAGAAAAATAATGGAAAACTTTGGTTTTCTAAAATTAAACTTGATTTTCTGGCTTATTGCAAATTTTTAATTTTAAAATAAAACTTAACGGAAATTAAATTTTTTAAAAAGTAAAATGAACGAAAAGAATTTATAGAAAATTTTATTTTTTTTAGACTCATCGTAGGCTTTACTTCACGATACCTGTACTTTTCTATAGAAAATTTATCGATGACTTTATTTTTTTTTATATAGAAAACCTTCTGTATAAAAATCATTTAAAACTTTGACATTTTTCTGTAAAAAACTTATGGAGATTTTTTGTACCCTAAGCATAAGTTATCGATAATAAAGTTTATATACAAGACTTTTCGATAATTGTATTTATCTATAGAAAACTCCTCATTATTTTTACTATTCTATAGAAAACATATCGATAACTTTACTTTTCTATGGAAAATTTATGTATAAATTTGCTTTTCTATAAAAATTTGAAGATGGATTTTCTTTTACGGAAAAAGTTGTTTGTTTGTAATCGTTTTATTGAAAATGTTTCGAAAATTTTTAGGTTTTGCAAAAATTAAATTGTCATCGGGTACTTTCTGTTGCCTTAAAAAGTAAAAATAACGAATAATTTTAATTAAGGCTGAAGCTTCAATGACAGACTTGTTTCACTTCTTATGTTGTTTCTAACAGCTTGCCACTGCTAAAAAACAAAGGAAACTAACTGTGCGGCACTTGTAATTCAAAAACTTTGTTAAACTTATACAGGACTTGCATGGCGAGTACACGCACTTAAAAGGTTTTTTCCAGGAAACAACAAACGACAAACAACAGCCAACCCTTGTTGTGAAAAAAATTTAAATAAAAAAACTTTTGAACAACAACCGAAAATCTTGAAATTGAATTGATTGATTATGTGTCTGTCGTCCGTCGGCTTTGCCAGACATTTTTGATAAAATATATAAAACAATAAAAAAGGATACAAATCAGGCGCATGTGTGTTATCGCTTTAATGCACTTTTTAATTCCTGAAAATATGACTTTTTATACTTTTATAAATGTTTGTATGCAAAATACAACATCAACCCCCTGAGAGTTTGTGTATCACATGAAACGTGTTAGGATTACGAACCGGATTCCAACTCGTTTTCATAATTTCGAATTAAAAATATTTTATAATGACTCATGGTTTCAATAGTTGTTTAGAAATCAAAATCAACGTCATAAATGCTGTTCACAGTCCACCAAAAATAAAGAGTGTTTTTATAGAGGTATAGAACTCTAGAATGTAATAATAACACGAATGTAAATTTTGTTAAATTGACATGAAACTTACTTTGTTGTAAAAATAATCTTCTGGCATTATAATTTAAATATGCCCTTTTTTCGAAAAAAGAGGGAGTAGTGCTTGTGGACATTCGATTTGAATTTTCCCACATTGAAATTTATAGGAAAGACTTCTGGAGGGAGTTTATTTCACATACGAACACTGTTCTGCTACACAACGAATTTTCCCTGTAATGAGTAGTGCGATTCACTGGCCAATCGATCACAAATGGATGCGCTCTCAACGAAAATCGAGCCAATCGCAAAAATGTACGAGTTTCGAGCACAAGTTTCCTAATTTCATTAGATCACTTACCATTGTAGCAACGATAGAACAGTGAAATACAACCCACATTGCGTCAATGCTCTAGGAAATCAATAGAGTTGGATACCCTACCGTCCCCAATGAGTCTCTTGGCCCTCTTCTGTACGCCGTCGAACAACTCCAAAATATACTTTGGGGCGCTAGCCCATACGTGAGAGTTGTATTTCATCTTCGGAGGGATATAGGTGGTATAAATAGTACGAAGATCGCATGGAGTGAAGTATTGCTTACACCGTTTTAGAAAACCGAGGCACTTTTTTTTAAAGAGAGAAGTAGCACTTCAGGCAATAACACCTATTTAGTCAAGTACCGTGCTACATTCTTTAGGGAAGGGATAGAGAAGAGATAAGGCAGGTGGTGAAAGTAGCAGGATAGTTACGGAAATTAACTGTCATATAACACAGCACAACGACCAGTGACCATGTCTTCACCACTGTACAGCCCCACCGACAGTCAATTTTTATTTTTGTACTGAAAAAACAGTCAAGGTCTTTGTTGGGAATCGAACCCACAAACCCCAGACCGATAAGCTAGTACACTACCTACTACAGGCACACCTAAAGCTCTTTAGAAACCTGCAAAATGTGTTTAGTCCATCGAACATTACACTGAATTTTCATGCCAAGAACATTAAGAGCTTGCGATTCCGCAATGCCTTTATCATCCATAGTAAGCGGTACAGCATTTCCGAACACTGATCTATGAGTAAGCATGCAACATTGCATCTTACGGGCATTAAAATCGACTCCATTCGGAGATCGCCACGAAATCGTGATTGAGCGTGTCATTCATGTTTGGGAACTCAACTCCAGCTCTATTACCAAATGAATACGAATGACTAATGGTGCTGTCATCTGCGAAAGAGTATATTGTGTTGAAAGTTAGGATATAATAAGAAATGTGTCTGGCATGTACCCGCCTGACTGGCTGGTTTGAACGTAGTCTAATCTGGAGGTCCAATTTTCGATGACTTTTTCCAACCTTTGTGTACGTATATTGGCAATAACGCGACGAATATTGTGCCTGAAGTAGTCAATCGTTTTGGGCGACTTTGCATAACCCCACAGAAAATAGTCTAGCGGCTGTTAATCGCATGATCAATGAAGATCAATTCAAGGGCAGTCAAAGACATAAAACTATGCAATTGCCAAACGTTTTTTTTAAATAAATCAATTCCTGTACGAGCTGTGTAACATGTTGCGCCGTCTTGTTGAAACTACAGCTCTTGGACGTCATAGATGATCAATTAATAAACGAAAAAAGTCAGTAGTCATGGCTATTTAGCAGTCACCATTGAGTGTAATATTCTAGCCAACATTGTTTTTAAAGAAGTACGTAGCAATGATTTCATCAGCCTACAAAGCACACCAAACAGTCAGTTTATCAGGATGTACCAGTGTGTCTACCACATACACTTGAGGTTTATCATCACACTCCAAATACGGCAGTTTTGCTTATCAATGCATCCATTCAAACAAAAGTGAGTTTTATCGTTAAACAAAATTCGCCTATGAAAATCGGATCGACGACAATCCGGTTTCAAGCCCCCCGGGGGCACATAAATATGGTCTTTATAGAATTCCACTATCTAGACACAGTGCAACTGGGGAAAAAGGGAGCCCAGTCCCCTGAAGGCAGCAGGGGTTCAACTGGAAACTTCACTTTATTTCCACGGGGATCAGTGTGTCCCAGAGTTCATTATTTGTCTCTTTAGACATTTAATAGTTCTCTGGCTGATCATTGAGGTTGGCCCCTATATGGGAGTAACGTGGTGGTTGTGGTTTCGCGGCCCCATAACAGACAGGTCAGTTTTTAATGGTGGCCGGGTTCATTTCACCTTTAATAACACCTACCTGGTGAAATGTTCCCAGATCCAGTGAGCATGCTAGACATGTGTTCTGGACAGGAGTTGGGAAGTCTTAAACTCTTAAGCAAGGAGTAATGATTTGTAGCCCTGCTCTGGAATCATCGAAGTTGCAACTAGAAAGTTCTGTTGCATAGAATTATAGCTTCGGCTTCCTAGGACGAACATGACGTTCCAAATTATGCAGTGGTTTGGTCCATCATCTGATTAAGGCTTCATGGTTAGGTGCGAATGTAAATCAAATCACATCAATCCGGTTTCAGGCCCAATTTAAAACCGTTATACAGGCGTCAGTCTATTTGTGTTGAAATGTCGAAGCAAGCTCAAATAAATCACTTGACAGCTTCCCCCCGGGTGCACATTAATATGTTTTGATAGAATCTCACCGTCATTACATGTGTCAACGGGGGTAAAAGGGAGCCCAGTCCTCTTCAAAACAAGCAGGAGCCAACTGGACAATTCCACTATATTTCCACGGGCATCAGTAAAGCCCCAGAATTCAGCTATTTGTCTTTTTAGCCTTTTAGCTGTTCTTTGACTGATTGAGGTCGGCCCTTCGGGAGTATCGTGGTGGTTGTGGTTTCGAGGCCCTCGTTTGAGTTGTGTGGGTCGGATCATTCACAATGAATGGTCCAGGTGCAGTGAGCATGATTGCGGTTGTGTTCTTAAATTTTATTAAGCTTCATGCGTTCTGGACCGGGGGTCGGATAGTCTCCAAGGAGTGAAGGCTGCGGCCTGCTCCGGGCTTTTGAAGTTGCAACTAGGAGTGACCGGAGAATATACATATCTGAAGACCTCTCATGGTGAGGATGACGCTACATTTCATCCACAGTGGTATGAACCACCGTCTGGCTAAGGCTTATACAGCTAGGTACAGAAGTAAATCTATCACGCATCACTTGACAGCTGACAAATTAGCCGTCAGTTTAATAAAAAAAAGTGTTGCCAACTTAAAATTCTATACCTGTATAAAAACACCCGATACCATATTAAATAATGTCACATTAAAATTAACTTTGTTTTATTTTTGTGTTTTGTTTTGTTTTATTTCCAAAATTTTTCACAAGCTCATCTAATTTCATTTCATTTCATTTTGTTTTATTTTATTTATCTATTTTCAGCTTGCGTGCCGATCAATTGGTGTACATTGGTTTAAGGGACATTGACCCTTATGAAGCCTACATTCTTAATAAGCTGGGCATACGAGCATATGCTATGGATGTGAGTAGTAGCAAACGCCATAAACTCTTAAAGTGAATAATAGCTTTAACAATATTTAATATATGTATGTGAGAGCGAGTGTGCTTGGGTGTGTGTGTGTGTGTGTTTTAGTACGTGGCAAACAATAAATTAACTATTTTCAATGCATTAGATTCAGGTTATAATCACAAGAGGTTTATGATCATCAGAAGAATGAAAGACTAAACGATGGAAAGAGAAAGAGATCGCAGTGGCAGAGGTAGTGGTAGTGATAGAAGCCAACTAAACCACCCCTGTTAACAGTGTTGCTATATGTTGAGAACGAAAGTTACGTTTTTACAACATCTGTAATGTTTGAAGACATATAAAACATTGCCACATTTACAACAACAACAACAGCAACAACATTAAAAAAAGTTTAATTAAAAGAGGGGGGAGATTTTAGGGGTTGTTTCTTCTTTTTTTTCTATTTATGTCAATCGTATACAAACACACACACACACATACAGTGTATGAATTAGACTTTAGGTTCTTTTTATTGTTACATACCCTGTGCACCACTAAAACTGTTCCTTGAGGCTATTTTTGCTTTTACATTAGTTAAGGTAGGGTATGGTTCATTATGTTTCATATTATTTTAAGCATAATTTATGTTCTTTTCATTTTTGTTTTTTTTTTTTATTTCATTTAAACATTATTTAGCTGTCACTTTTAAATACTTTGTTGAAAAATTTGTAAAAATTGGATTTATATTTGTGTCGGCAATAAAACTAGTTATCATTGATAAAAGTTAAAAAGAAAATGTAAATTTTTGGAAAAATTTAAACAAAAACATAAAATGAAATGAAAGCAGGGTGCAATAGGAAAAAATATGATGACAGTAGTTTGTGAAAACTATTTAATAATTTTGAAATTTTTTTTCCAGTAGAAAGACTTTATATAAAAAATTAAATAAATTTTGATTTTTATACTTTAACGGCTGTATGCATAAAAACTTAAAGTAGGTTTAACTGCCGTCGTTAAGCACAATTTCCTAAAGTTGTATTCATAAAACGTTTTTATCTTAACATACCTTTGTTAACTTTAAAATAGGAAAAACCTACGTTAAACCTACAATAAATTGACAGTTCAAGTTTATTATTGAATGTTCAAAAACAAAACAAATTTTGTTTACAATAAACTGAGCCGTATATTTTACAAGTGGCATAAGTTACTTTGTTATAGTCATCTTTTTAATTAAATTAGCTTATAAAACATTTTAATTTTTAGCCATTTCAACTAGTCTGTATTTAGTTTTCTTTCTGAAACGGATTTTCCTAATGATTGTGTTGAAATAAAATCTTTTTTCTCCATGTTGTGTACTATGAAGGATTTTTTCGACAGGGGGCTATTACTACTATTACTATTTTGTCCTTTACATAAGTCACTATGTGCAATAATATGCTTTTGAGTTGTGACATTCTTAGATATTTTATACAACACGAAGCAACCTCCTGAGAATAAAAAAATAACAAAATAATGCTAATTATGTGTAGTAGATATAGTAGATATCACTATAATATAGTTCAGTAAACTGTACTATTCTTTCGAACTAATAAAATTAAGTCTAATAATCACAACAATACTTCACACACACTTATTACATATTTCCATTTCTTTCACACTAAGCTCCGTAATTAATTTCCTAAGTACAGCGACTAACGCCAAAATAAATTTCAAAATAAGCATTTTTGTTACACCGTTTATTATCAACACTCCTCTCAAACAAATCTCAATACTTCTTAACGTATTAATTTCAAATTTATTAAAAATGAAAAAAAAACTGTTCAATTGTGACTTATGCCACTTTCAATGTAAACGGCTCAATTGACAGTTTTACTTTGTTATTCCAAAAATTTTTAAAATAATAAAAACATTTTTTATGGATCTAAATACCCGGATAAATATATTCATTTTTATACATCGTTAACTACAACATGACAACTGAAAATAGTGGCATTGCCAGAATCAAAATACTAATTTTACTAAAGCATACATTAGCTAAAGTACTGTTTATGAATACCATTTTTTAACAAACGTCTGTTAGCCTTAAAGTGTTTGTTAACTAACGTGTACTTTAAAGCTCAAGTAAGCGTTTTTCATGCATACAGCCGTAAGTGTTCTATACAAAATTTGGGGATAAAATCGTCTAATGGGCTATTTGAACAGTAATGAAATGGCCAATAAGGATATGCTTTCCTCCACAATAATACATTTAAAAAATTTTTAATAATACATAGTTTATAAAAATATTATAAAATACACTCCGCTTCACTTATTTAAAGGCACTAAAAATACCTTTTGCAATTTTTAACCGATTGCAGAATTTTGAAATAGAAATTGAATTGACATTAGTAGTTTCTTAACTAAAGAACTTTTTTTAAGCAGTTTATAAACAAAAAGTCCAAAAATGTACTACTTTTTTTTTGGTTCACTTGAATGAAGGCATTTTTTTATTTTGAAAGTAAGGGATGATCATTTTTTTGCGACCAAAATCCACCACATCATAAATGGGCCGGCATGATGTTCTGCGCAACTTACCGCTTGGTCCAAAGTAGGGCCTAAGACCAAGACAAGATACCAAAATCTTCCCCTCCCATATTCTACGCCTCTTCATCTAGCTTAAAGAAACTCCAAACCAGACTAGACAGGCATAAGAGATGACAGGCCTTATGATCTATCGGTACACCAAAAGGCGTACTTTCCTCTCAAGACCTACCCTACGTTTCAAAACATGCTGGTATGAAGAGTATATCCGCTTCGATCGCACCAATATATCGTCAATGTGATGATAATATTCAAAATTTTCTTGGAAGGTGACACCCAAATATTTGTTTTGTCTGATACCCTAATCATGTCCTATCCCTTTATTAAGCAGGGTTTATGCGACCTGCAGTTTTTGTAAATGTGTTTTCTCCTCCCCTTAATTTTTTTTTAAGAGAAGTAGCACATCAGGCAATAATGCCTATTTAGTCAAGTACCGTGCTACATTCTTTAGGAAAGCGATAGAGAAGAGATGAAACAGGTGGTGAAAGTATAAGGATAGTCGGAAATTAACTGCCGTATAAAAGACAACACAGCGACCAGTGACTATTCCTTCTTCGCTGAGCAACCCCACCAACAGTCACTTTTTATTTCTTGTAGTGAAAAAAACCTAGGTCTTCGTTGGGAATCGAACCCACAACCCCCTTACTGACAAGCTAGTACACTACCTACTAGCCTACAGGGCACCTTCCTTAATCATTACAGACATAGTCTTACTTATGTTTAAATTTAGCCGCCATTTCGTAAAAAAGACCGTAAGAGTCGCCAAGTAGTTGTTTACTCGACCGTTAACTGTTCTCGCTGAGCCGCCTGAAGAAGCAATCAGAATGTCATCAGCATACATTAACAGATCATGCAGGGCAGATCGAGGCATATCCGACACGAAGATGTTGTATATAACTGGTCCCAGTAGGGACTCCTGCGGCACATCTGCATAGATGGAATCCTCATGAGATAGACAGTCACCGACACAAATTCTATTCACTATTCGGCAAATGCTCGAGCCAAAACCAAGACTTGTCATTTTAAAGGCCAGGCCATTATGCCAGACTGTGCCAAAGGTCCTAGCTAAATCAAGACTAATATCGGACATCGCCGGTTCAATCCTCTGGAAACAAAGTCGGCGAAAATCATGAGAAGTCGAAAGACCCTCTCTAAAACCGAACTGGAAGTCCGACCCCAAGTTTTGTTTAGAAAAAAAAAATTCAAGAGTCTTATGTCGTAAGCCAACCACCCCGGAGGCACGTTGATATGTTTTGATGGAAATCCACCATAATTACAAGTGTCAAAGGGGGAAAAAGTGCGAACCCAGTCCCCTGAAGGCTGGCAGGGAGTCAACTGGAAGCTCCAAGTTATTTCCATGGGAATCAGTAAGCCCCAGAGTTCAGCTAGTCATGTGTTCTGGACCAGGAGTTTGATAGTCTCCAGCTCTTCAGCAAGGAGTGGTAGTTGGCGACCCTGTTTCGAAACCTACGAAATTGCAACTAGGAATAACCTGTTGCTAGAAAATAATCTTCGGCTTCCTAGGGCGCGGCGCACGCATTATATCGCACCTCCCCGGGTGCACGTTATAAGTCTTTATGGATCACACAACCAGCTAGACTTGTGTCTTGCGGGGGTAAAAAGGACCTCAGTCTCTCAGCCAACTGGACAATCCACTATATTTCCACGGGAATTAGTAAAGTCCCAGAGTTCCGCTATTTGTCTTTTTAGGCATTTAGCTGTTCTCTGACTGATTATTGAGGTAGGCCCTTCGGGAGTATCGTGGTGGCTGTATGTTTCGAGGCCATTTAAGTTTGAGTTTGTGGGTCGGATCATTCACAATGAATGGCCCAGGTCCAGTGAGTATGAATGTTGTCGTGTTCTTAATTATATTAAGCTTCATGCGTTCTGGACCAGAAGTTAGATAGTCTCCAACTCTTCAGCAAGGAGTGAAGGCTGCAGTCTACTTCGGGCTTTTGAAGTTGCAACTAGGTTACCTTTGGAATTTTATTATAATTAATTTTGTAATTTAATTTTAATATTTAAAAAAACTATCGATTCTGTATCAGAGATGTTAATTAAAACTGTTTTCTATACAATTTTCCTGTTAAGTGTTATTTTAAAAATCTCAACTTTATTAATAAAACAAATATTTTCTTCTTCTTTCTTTTTTTGATTGCAGAATTATATTTTTATTTATAATCGATATATTCTTCTTTGTAATAATCGAAATCCTTTTTTGGCGTTTTTTTATTACTCTTGCAGTCTGTTGATAAATATGGCATCGCAAAAATCATGGAAATGACTTTGGATGCTTTGAATGTTAAAAATAAAATACATGTTAGCTTTGATGTTGATGCGCTGGACTGTAAGGTGGCGCCTAGTACGGGAACCGCTGTTTTTGGTGGTTTATCGCTGCGTGAAGGAATTTTTATAGTTGAAACTTTAAGCTATACTAAACGTATACAAGGCATAGACTTGGTTGAACTTAATCCCAACTTGGGCACACCACAAGATGTGGAAACAACAGTAGCGGCCAGCATGGAAATATTAAAAACTGCATGCGGTGGTTACAGACGAAAAGGAACATTTGCAAATATTGATGAGACTTTAGTGAATATTTAATAAGTTTTTTATAAATTTTATTAAAGTTATTTTTTTCCCAACAACAGAACAACAACAACAGAAATATATAAAACAAAAATTAAGTTCCCACCCATAATCAATTTACAGATTTTTAAAATAAATTCTTAAAAAAAAACAATTTTAAAATTAAGATTCTTCGGAATAAATGGAAGAGGTTTATTAGGCAAATAGTTAGTTGTTCAGGGAAGTTGGGGTGGCGGGTAATAAAGGAGCAACTTGAGTGGACATTTTGTTTGCATTAGTGATTAAATCATTTGTTACTACCACAGGTGGCGCTATCTCAGCTGTATTTTGTTTAGCTACAGTTGAAGAACTATGTTCAGCAGTTTCTTTGAGGCGTTTGTGCAAAAGTTGTGGAGCAAAAGTTTGCAGTAGAAACTTTTGCATGGACACCAAAATATAATTTAAAATACCTAAAAATTTTAGAAATCAAAAATTGTAAAATAAAAATCAACCAAACAAAAAATCACCCACCTGATATAACTATAATGCCCGCTATTATAGAACATAAACGTATTATAAATTGTATTAAATTATCGCGATCGGTGCGTACATGGATTTTCAGAGCAGACCAATCATATTTAAAATAAATGCCAGGATTTCCATAAGAATTTCGTCCAGGATCTAAATAAATAAAAAGTATAAAACAATTTATAAAAAAAATGGCAAATATGATCTAGCTTACCCAATACTCGTTTGTTTTCAGTAACCGAATATTGATAAGTGTTAATGTTTGAAAATGTTTTGTGTATTTCGGTGGGAACAATGTTCAAAAAATACTGTATTGTGGTCTCTTCTTCTGTTACATAAACTTCATCACCCTCCAAAGGTTGTACAATGTGTTTGGAATATTGGCCAAAACTTAAGCGATTTATGCGATGAGTAAAATTGGCAGGCACTCTACGAAATCCAATCATTAAAAGATCACCAAAGAGATCAACTACTGGCATAGCGCCACCCACTAAATGTAAAACACCTGCCACCTTATTAATACCCAAAGTGCCATGCAAACGACAAGCATCGTATTGATCTTCTGGCACCGGTTTGCCATTTAAGTCCAACGGTTGCTCGTGTACTTCATTACTCTTGATCATATCTTTGAATAGTATATCAGCTATAGAATGAAACTGTTCTCGCCGATAATGATTCATATATTGTTGATGTTCAAATTCGGCACGTTCTTCTGGCGTCAGTTGCCACCAAACACCCTGCCTTTGCAAGGTGCCATATGCGAACACATCTTGTTGTGTCTCATCCATTAGATCAACGCCCGATAATGAGCTGCACGGCATGGCTACAGTTATATCCACATGCATTTGGACTTTTTCAGTGTCTATATCTGGTTCAAATTGATATTTTAATTTCGCATCTTTATAATACATGACTTCTTTGTAAATCAGAAATATGATTATCAAACGACTTATAAGGGATACTGAAAAATAAAATGTATCGTTAATAAAAGCAAATCATCTGTCTACGATTAAATAAAGGTATAATCGAATAAAATTTAATCGAATACGGTTGAATCGAACAAGGTTTAATTGTATAAGGCTTAATCGAGTGAGGTTCAATCGAATAAGTTTTAATCGAATGAGGTTTAATCGAATAAGGTTAATCGAATAATCTTTAATCGAATACGTTTGAATCGAATAAGGTTTAATCGAATAAGCTTCAATTGAAAAAGGTTTATTCGCATAAGATTTAATCGAATATGATTTAATCGTATAAGCTTTAATTGAATAAGCCTTAATCGAATAAGGCTTGATCGCATAAGGTTCAATCGAATTACATTTAATCAAATAAGCTTTAATCGAATAAGGTTTAATCGAATAAGATACAATCGAATAAGTTATAATGGTATAAGGCTTAATCGAGTGAGATTCAATCGAATATGCTTTAATCGAATGAGATTTAATCGAATAAGGTTTAATCGAATAATCTATAATCGAATACGGTTCAATCGAATATGGTTTAATTTAATAAGCTTTAATTGAAAAAGGTTTAATCAAATAAGGTTTAATCACATAAGGTTTAATCGAATTAGATTTAATCAAAAGATCTTTAATCGAATAAGGTTTAATTGAATAAGGTTTAATCGGGTGACGCACAATCGAATAAGGTTTAATCAAAAAAGCTTTAATCGAATAAGGTATAACTAAATAAGGTTTAATCGAATAAGCCTTTATTAATTATAATAAGGTTTAATCGGGTGATGCACAATCGAATAAGCTTTAATCGAATAAGGTTTAATCAAAAAAGCTTTAATCGAATAAGGTATAACTAAATAAAATTTAATCGAATAAATGAAACCTTAAATAAGGTTTAATTGAATTAGGCTTAATCAAATAAGATTTAATCGAATAAGGTTTAATTAAAACCTTTTAATTAAAACCTTTAATCGAGTAAGAATTAATCGAGTGATTTACAATCGAACAAACTTTGAGCGAATAAGGTTTAATCATATAAGATTTAATCGCATAAATTTTAATCGAATAAGTTTAATTAAATAAGGTTTATTCGAATAAGATTTAATCGAATATGATATATTCGAATAGGATTAAACGAATAAAATTTAATCAAATAAAATTTAATCGAATAAGTTTCAATTGAATAAGATTCAATCGAATAAGATTTATTCGAATAAGATTTAATCGAATTAGGCATAATTGAATAAGGTTTAATAAGCGAATAAGTTGTGGAGCACGGTAAAATTTATATCGATTAATAATTATATTTAAAAAATTAACTAATATACAATTGTGATTTGTTTAAGGTTTGAGCTTTGTGCTATATTCAGCTTATCAGGAAATGTTTTCATAAAATCAAAGGAATATTTTTAATTTGGGTATGATTTTACGTCAACCCGCGTCAAATTTGATATGTGAACAAACCAGTTTCGGCTATATGCCATCTTAAGTGTTCACTCTATACTGTTAAATTATAAATTTTTATTATTTAACGATAACCGCTCGTCCGTATTTAAAATAAATTTCATTTATCATTCCAACAAAAAGTTTGATTTTTGCTTTGCGAAATTCGTAAAAGAAACAAAAATAAAAAAACTAAAACAAAAAACAGCCTTAAGCTGAGTAAAATATGGAATTATAAATTTAAACAAGAAAAAGAAATTTTGCACAGAGAAATTTTTAAATTTGTTAAAAATTGCTTTCTATGATTAAACTATTACAAGCGGTTGATTGGATTATTACAATTTTAGTTCAATGATCCCAGCCATGTATTTGTTTTTTTGTGTCATACATATAAGTGACTGACATATACAAAGAGAGAGAAGAGAAAAAACAACAAATCATTTACTTACAAGTGCCACCAATTTCAGTTGTTTCTGTGTATTTTTCCGGCACCTTTTTGAAGGCATCTAAATTTTTAGCCAATTCAATTAAATTATTTCTATCACCTCGATAACGCAAAGTAGCTGGCATTTTCTTATGCAATTCACTACAGTTTATTTATACACAGGAAAAACAAGAAAGCAAATTTACACAAAACAAAACACTTTGTAAAATACACACGTCTCAGATATGAGACTGCAATTACAAAATCAATCACAATAATGTTCCAAACAATAAACAGAGTTGTGTTTGTCTAAAGATGACATAACGGCAATAACATGAATTAACAAAAACCGGTAAAATTTATTGATAGATTTTTGGCATGAAAAATAGCAAAAATGTATAATTATAAAGGTTAACATTTAAGTTGTTTATTTAAAGCCAGATTTCTAGCTAAGACAGCTTTATTTACTTTTTGTTTAAGTATTTATTTTTTCATTCCTTTAGTTTTACTATAAAGCCATAAATATGTAATGAAATATGTCATTGAAAATCGCTAAAGTATCTCCACTTAACATTTGTTTTTATTGTAATTTATTGAAAACAGAAAACCAAAAAAAAAAAAAATAGAGGCAAGAAATTGCAAAATAGTTAATTGTTTTATTACATTTTTATATAAACATTGGAGAGAGCTTGAAACAAGACAATAAGTACATATAATGAGCATTAATTGGATAAAAATCACCGACAGGTTAGTAAATTCATGTTTGTGCAAACACATACACATTTTCAAATTAACATTTTTGAATTAACACTAGAGCTCGGGAAGGCATAAAAATCATCAACTCTTTACCTTACAACACTTTTAGTACGGTTTTACAATATGTTCACCGACAAATGATAAGCAGCAACATGGGAGGTGATGCTTCCGAAGAAGGTAGCCTTTCTTCAGCAGAAAATGAAAATGCCTTAGAAGAACTAGAACGTTTGGTGGGTGTACCCCGGCCTGATTTTTTGCTATTAATCAAAACATTTTCCTACATTTTAAAACGTACCAGCACTTACATCATCAAGCCTTCATTGCTGCATGCCGAGTTACGTGACAAATTGCAGTTACAGGATGAGGCGAAAATAGATGCCATTGTACGGTTATGGGTACGACAGACCACACCTATTATGAATAATTTAGCTAGCGATCGTTATGAATCAAATGAAATTGCTGATGTGGCCTGGAAATTAAATGTAGAAATTTCTTCGCAATGTCAGCAACGTGAAAAGACTGCCTTGGCTGTTTTGCAACTTAAAACGGGTGCCGGTCAAGATATCAATTTGGAAATGAATCATGAGGAGTTGCTACAATTGTATCATCAGTTCGAGTGCATACAAAACGAATTGGATGCAATGAGTGCTCAACCCCAACAAATGGCTAAAGTTAAAAATTAGACTTAAAATAAATATTGGAAATGAGGTTGTTCTTTACATTGTCGAAAGAGTATTTTTAAGAGAATTTAAATGTTTTTTGTGTTATTTTTAAGGAATATATCTTAACTTAATATTGTTTGTTGTTGGAAAATATATAAAAAAGAGTTATTGAGATGTTTGCTTATTGCAATGAAAAACTGTATTTAAAGTATTTTTTTATTTCTGAAGAATTATAGTTTCGAGGCCTGTTTATTTCGATTGATTTCCGCAAAACAGCCCAATCAATTCAGTATAAATTTCTCGGTTGCGTAATTTATTGGTTATCCTCGTTCTTGTGATTTCGTGCTGTTCGATTATTTTCTCTGTGGCCATTTGAAGACCACATAAACTCGGAACAACCAACAAACAAGTAAGGCTCTGAAAGAAGTTTTTCGCTGAGTAACGAGCTAGGCAGAGCTTTATTGCAAAATATACTCGCAACATTTTATAAAAAGAGCGGACATCATATTCCATTATTAATTCCCATACTTATACTTCACATTGGTGTCAATAAAATTGAAATTGCCAAAAAAAAGTGTGCGTGCTTAAGCCAATTTACTTCCTAACCCTAAATTTGCCCAATCGTTTTATAAGAATAAAGAATATAACAAAAACAAAATTTATATTATTTATTTTGTATTTATTTTAATTTTTGAAATTTTTCGTTTATTTCTCTTTTTTTTATCAAAAATAAATTAATAATATTCTTTTTTTAAGAATTTTGTTTTGTGTTGTTGTTGTTTAATAGCAATATTTACATTTTTCTTTATTACTCAATAAATTTATTTTGAATATTTAGTTTAATAAAAATATAAAAAATGAAATAAATTATAAATCAGCGGTAAAATAAAAACATAAAATGAAAGAAACACAATCAAAGAAAAAAAATAAACACAAATTAAAAGTAAAAATCAAGGCAAGTCTTATTATTTAATGTAAAAGAATAAAATTAATAACATTTAAAAAATATCAAGTGTTAACAATAAAATAGGCCAACATTTGTTTTATCTCATTAATTAATTAATTAATTATTATAATATGTAATCATAAATTAAAACTAATATTGAGTTAAATATTGTTGAATTGCTGAAGGTAAAAAATAGTTTGAATAGAAAAAGAAACTTTTCAAGTTTCGAAATATTTGTAAATAGCAGTCACATAAGACATAACTTGTGTCCAATCGGGACGTTCAATTTGACACATGTCATTAATATTCTGAAAAAGAGAAGAAACAAAAATCATTAGAAAAATTATGCTGCTGCATTTTTGAAATTATTTTTTTTTTTACCAATGTTGTGGGTATGCCAACAGATTCAGCAGCAGCAAATGCTAATGAAAAATTACGACGTTTATTGGCTGGACTTAATGTATCATAAGGAATGCGATCCGGTAAATAGGAATGTAAAATTGCACAAAACGCTAAGCCATCATTCCAGGATGAGCTGAAATTTGTAATGTCTATATTGCGATAACCTACAGTTTTATTTTGACACCATTTTAAAAGAGCATTACGCTTGGAGCCACCATTTTTGGCCAACATATTTAAGGGATCCTTACGTTCACCTTTAAATATAAATGGAATTTTTGTTGCATTTTAGATGGAAGAAATAAAAATTATAATGAAAACTACTTACCGCTTAGTAAAGATTTGGAAACATTATTTAAACTACTAATATGTAAAGTTGGTTGTTGTTGCTGTTGCTGCTGTTGTTGTTCCCTTAAAGGTCCTTTGGTTGTTGCTGTTGTTGTCGTTGTTGCTGTGTTTAATGATGTTCCCAATGTTGTGTTAGTTATATTTGTATTTGGTGTGCAAGCTGCCGTTGTGTTAATTGTTGTTGTCGTTGTTGCTGCTGTTGTAGTTGTTGTTGTATTTAAGCTGCCTATCAAAGGATTTAAACGATTTACCTAAAACATCAAAACAGAAATAAATGACTTAATTCGCAATAACTTTTCGATATTTTGTGTCCACTCGACTTACATTCTCTGACCAGTCAGTTGTGTTGGAATTTGCATTGCTCGAAGGTACATGGCTGCTGGTTGTTATTTCAGCTGTCGTGTTACTATTTAAGCTGGAGGAAGAACTATAGCGAGATTCTGGTTCTTCTGGTTTTGCAGTCTAAACGAAACACAGAAAATATTGAAATCAGAAAAGGAAAATTATTTTCTATTGCTAAATACAAGTTAATAATGTCGATTTGGACAGCACATGGCATAACTATCAAAAATATGCTTTGTGGTATTTGAAGGGTAAACATCTGTCATTATGATGCAGTATTAGATAGAGGACGGCTTGGTTAGCGAAAAAAGTTTGAAGATGAAACATTTAAAACATTACTCGGCGAAGATTTTTGTCAAACGCAGGAAGAAGAACTTGCAGCGTTATAAGTTACACCAGAAGGCCTTTCCATACGTTTAAAAGCATTGGCATTCATTCCGCCAATACGCACAACAATCTCTACAAACGATCTACAGGTTTTGTTGGAGGCTCTAGCGCTTGAACTCGAAGTGATACGACGTGGTGTCGCCTTTAAAATCAAGAGAGACGTTGCCACTTGGCAGCATGAACTGGGTTTCTAGTGCTGAGGTAGATGCTGTCGATACCTTTGGAAGTGAGATGAGTGCTTGACCGCCTTCTGGATCGAATTATGTTAGGCACGTTATCACTGAATGTTAATGTGGGGAAACCTATGACCTTAATAGAGCGCTGTACTGGACTATTTAGATATATGAATGGTAGGTTGGATGAGTTTGCACGAAAGGTCTTCAGAAGAAGCGGCGCTAAAGGTGTTACTTCGTATAAATTGAAGCGGAGAGACGTTGAAAGGCTATTTCGCATGTCAAAAATGATACTTGAACGCTACAAAATGAAGTCATTTTTGCATCGCATTATTACTGGTTATGAAAAATGGATACATGACTATTACTTTAAGCGCAAAAAGTCATATACAAAGTGCGTACATTGTCCGACGGTATTTGATTTAATTGGGTATGATTTTACGTCATCCCGCTTGAAATTTGGTTTGTAAACAGACCGATTTCGGCTATGTGCCTGCCATCTTCAGTGTTCTTTTTTCGCTATCCTAGATATGACGTAAAATCATACCCAATCATATATAAATCCCGCCCACCCAACCAGCCAAATCAATGCCAATTCTCCACTGTTCAAAAAGGAAAAATTTTATATTTGGAGCGATCAAAAGAGTATTTTGTGTATTATGAGCTGTTGAAATTGGGTCAGGCGATTACAGGGGACAAGCTATTCGTTTGAAGAGATCAATCAACGAAAAACGACGAGAATATTTGAGGCCATAATTATCCCTCATGACAACGCTCGACACATGTTATAAGACCGGTCAAAAACTATTTGGAAAACAGGAATATGAAGTGTTAAGTTTTGTCTTATCTGCATCGTAACCTAGACCTTGCCCTTCTGACTACCATTTTTCGATGTCTGTTCTAAGGTTATCAGAAATTGGCTTTATAAACCCGAATAGTTCTTTTGGCCGAGCAGTTTCCATATGCTATCAGAAAGATGGGAAAAGTAGTGCCTAGCAATGGACAATATTTTGAATAATGTAGCTGCACATTTTGTTACTATAATAAATGCATTTTCGTGCAAAAGAATCGACATTATTAACTTGTATACCTGTAAATTTGCCAAAATTCTGAAATTATGGTCACACGGTCAGCTTTATATTTCCTTTCGCATCGTGAAAATCAAAAAGTCTACAAACCATTTGGCGATACAAAAAAAAAAGACAAAAGAATAAACAAGAACAAATAAACAACGCGCATCTGTAAAAAAGAGGCTTTAACCGAGAGAAGGGAAGTTTATAGTTTGCGAAAAACAAAATCTCCACTACAAAATTTGCCACAATTGTTAAATCCAATTTTGGAAAGGAATAAACAATATTAATTTTAAGAAGAAATAAATTGCATGGCCGAGTGACACAAAAGAAATCACAAGTCAGTGTCAAAAATAGAAAGGTTCGTTTGGATTTTAAACGAGAGGACATTCATACACCCTAATCGAATAATGTATAATAGAATAAGGTTTAATGGAATAAGCTCAATCGAATGAGCTTTAATCGAATAAGGTTTAATCGAATAAGCTTTAATCAAATAAGTTTAATCAGTTTAGTTTTAAATAAATAAGATTTAATTAAATAAGTCTTATCGAATAAGCTTCCATGGCCGAGTGACTCAAAAAAAATCACAAGTCAGTGTCAAAAATAGAAAGGATCGTTTGCATTTTAAACGAGAGGACATTCATACACCCTAATCGAATAATGTATAATAGAATAAGGTTTAAAGGAATAAGCTCAATCGAATGAGCTTTAATCGAATAAGTTTAATCGAACAAGGTTTAATCGAATAAGCTTTAATCAAATAAGTTTAATCGGTTTAGTTTTAAATAAATAAGATTTAATTAAATAAGTCTTATCGAATAAGCTTCCATGGCCGAGTGACTCAAAAGAAATGACAAGTCAGTGTCAAAAATAGAAAACATCGTTTGAATTTTAAGCGAAAGGACATACATACACCTTAATCGAATAATGCATAATAGAATAAGGTTTAATGGAATAAGCTCAATCGCATGAGCTTTAATCGAATAAGGTTTAATCGAATAAGTTTAACCGAATAAGGTTTAATCGAATAAGCTTTAATCAAATAAGTTTAATCGGTTTAGTTTTAAATAAATAAAATTTAATTGAATAAGTCTTATCGAATAAATTTTAATCGAATAAGGTTTATTCGAATAAGCTTTAATCAAATAAGTTTAATCGATTTAGCTTTTAATAAATAAGATTTAATTGAGTAAGTCTTAATCGAATAAGTTTTAATCGAATCAGCTTTAAATAAATAAGATTTAATCGAATAAATTTTAATCGATTTAGCTTTAAATAAATAATATTTAATTGAATTAGGGGTTTAATCGAGCGCAAAAAAATCGACATCTATTTTTGATGTTTTTTACCTGTTTATTATTTTCGATGCTTTCAATTAAAGTCTTCACCGATAGTCTTGAATCTTGCCTTGAAAAGCTGCCAATTTTACTACGTCTAGAGGCCATTTCTTGCTGAACGGTCGATAACACAGACTGTTGGGTTTCCGTTTGTTGTTGTTCTAAAAAATAGATTTCACAAGATTAAATGAGAATAATGTTTTTTGTTGTTGTTGTTTTTTTTAAACTAACGTTGTTTAGTTAATTTTTCAATCTGTTGCTCCAACATTCTTATCTTTTCCTTTTGCGTTTTATTATCCAATACCAATTGTTCTCTAGCACTTAAAGCTTCAGTCTTAAAATCATTAGCCACGCGCACCGTCATTAATAGATCTGATTGAAATTGTTGCCATTCTTCTATTTCCTGTTTGCGCAACTGTTGCAAATCTTCCAATTGGGTTTGAGTATCATTGAGTTTACGCTCCATTTCTGCTAAATGTTTTTGTGTTTCTGCTAAATGATTTTGCAGTTGAGTTTTATCCTCTAAATGACATTTGCATTGAACTTGTAGTTCAGCCAAAGACTCACTAAGCTGTTGGTTTTCTAATGAGAGTTTATCCTTTTCTTGCTGTAGCTGTTCGAGGCGATATTCGAGATGTGATATAGCACATTTGGCATTATTTTTGGATACTATTAGCTCCTCTGTGGCATCGGTGAGTTGTTCCTTGAGGCGCCTTGCTTCGGCCTGACTGCGTGACCATTGATCCTGTAGTTCAGCCACCTTTTCCTCTAAAACATCTTTTTCCTTACGTGCTGTATCCAAGAGTTCACTTAGATCAGTTTTATCACCGCGCGCCAAATCTTGTTCCAGCTCCTCTATCTTGGCTTTGGCATTTTCCAACAGAGTGGTTAAACGATTTATTTCTATAAGACCATGAGAGATTTCTTCTTTGGCTGTTAAGAGCTGTGTTTCCAATTGTTTGCGTTGAGCATGTTCAGCATCAATGGAAGATTCCAATACAGCAATACGTTCGCGCAAACGAGCCTGTTCCAAATTTTGTGCTTCATGCGTTTGACGCATTTCCTGCATTTCACCATTTAATTCTTCGTGTTTAACTAAAACCGCTTCACGTTCATCCTGAGCACTTTTTATTAAATCCATCAATTTCTTTTCACGCTCTGTATTGGCTACTTCCTCGGCAGCACTATTTTGTTTGGCATCTCTTAATAAAAGCTCCTGCAGGTTATTGATTTGTGTACGGGATTCATTTAGTTTTTCAGTTTGTCGACATAAGGATTGAAAGAGAACATCTTTTTCTTCAGCCAAACGTTCATTCTCAGCATGAGCATCCGTTAGTTGTACCTGCAAGTCGGCCAATTCTTGTAGTGTGGCTTGCAATTCTTCATTGGTAGAATAATGCGTTTCTTCCATTTGTATGATTTTGTCTTGCAAACAGGCTACAGATATTTCACTAGACGATGAATGTTTATCCCAATCGGGTGTAAGACAGGGAGTGCCACCATTATCATTATCAGTATTCTAAGAAAAACAACAAAAATTTTATTATTTCATTTAACAAAAAAAAAATAATTTAAAGAATTTTAGATTTTTCGTTCAACTTACTGTGGGTAGAGCAATAGAGGCTGGTGCTGAACTGTGTAAACGTTGTGAATCTTGTATAATTTGATGTTTCTCCGCATCAGATAGTGGAGAGTTGACAACGTCTCTTAAACGATTTCTTAATGATTCATTTTCATATTTCAAATTAGCTATTTCCAATTGATTTTTTTCTTGGACACTCTGTTGTTGTTATTATTGTTGTTGTTGTTGTTAAATGACGGAAAAGAAAAGCATTTAATTTTAATTAATAACTAAGTAATTTAACACCCCCTCTTTGGAAAAATCTAACTAACGAACTACTAACTGCCTGCTTGACTAAGGTTCAGTCATGCTTTCCCTGTTAATAAATTTTTTGCATTTTTTTTCCAGCAATAGTTTTTGCTTTGATGAGCTCCCAGTTAGTTTAGTTAATTTTTGTTTATTTGTGGTTTCAAGTTGAGTTTTGTTATTGAGCTTTTCTTGCCTATTTTTTCGAATGAATGTTTTCTTCGAATTGTGGTTTTATGACTGACTAAACATAACAAATATCTTTTAAATCTCGTTTTTGTAGCATGTGAATGAAATATCAAATTTAATTTTTTTGAATTATTAAATTAAAGATACAAAACAAAAACAACATAATGAGACAGCTAGATGATTTTAGCAGTTCTAGACGACTGCGCTTGATAATAAGCGCTTGGCAAATGTGTTAACAAAATTACATAAATTATTTAAATATTATTTTTTATTCTTTAGTTAGGCTTAAGTTTGTTATTAATTGTGATTAAATTTTATAGTTCTTCTTGCATTTAATTACGAACGACTTAACCTAACTGAGGTATAATAACACAGTACACAACACATGATTTTGGAACTCAATTCTGAGAATTTCAGGTGAAAGTAAAACCAAAAATAAGAACTTCTGCATCACTTTCGTTTGGTCAAGTTTGCAACTTTAAAATTTAATGATCATACGAATTGATATGTATGTGGGTATATTGTCCGACGGCGTTTAAGATATTTGGGTATGATTTTGCGTCAACACGCGTCAAATTTGGTTTGTGAACATACCGGTTTCTAGATCGAGTATAGAGAGTACACTGAAGATGGCATATAGCCGAAACCGGAATCCTAAGCTTCTACCAAATTGTCCTCTTTATCAAATATATATTATTATCCAGATCCCAATTGGGAGTCATTCCACTCATACGTGTACTGAATTAACGGCCACTTCAATATAAGTACTTCTTCCTTGAAGATCACAGTACATGAGCAATTACCGCATTACACGTAAATGTAAATCCTTACTAAATAAAACGGAATTTCCTACTGTTCACAAACCAAATTTGGCGCGGGTTGACATAAAATCATACCCAAATCATACGAGTTTTTCTATTCAACGAGGATTTTTATCACTTTTTCTATATTTTAACACGTTTTCATCTCGGTCTACCGTACGGAGTATCTCTTTTGTGTCTGAAGCAAAATTGTAGATATTGAATAGAAGAAAAAAAAGTGGAACAAACATACCCCAAAAAAGTGCATCCAGTGCCCTAAAAATCCTAAAAATACTAATTTTTTTACATCTTTTTTTGCTGTATTAAAAATCTAATCAGATGGATTGATAACAGACGCACGTTGAAAAGTATCGCCGCACTAAAAGCGGGATTGTATATATGTATTTAATTTTTTTTTTCTTTTTAATCCACAAGCGAATTTAAGTATGCCAAGCACTTGGATTCATCATGCCCAGTTAAATGCTGCAGTGACTTCATAAGGAAAACTATAAAAATTTT
This sequence comes from Trichopoda pennipes, assembly GCA_030448955.1. Taxonomy (NCBI): domain Eukaryota; kingdom Metazoa; phylum Arthropoda; class Insecta; order Diptera; family Tachinidae; genus Trichopoda; species Trichopoda pennipes. The sequence goes on along the minus strand of JASKUP010000056.1, from coordinate 191,828 downwards.
CCATGTATTCACATTATAAGGCAGGGTATTATAACAAATTTACCACTTAAATCGGTTTTATCGTAATAACGACAATACGCCTTGTCTTTTTAAATTTTTCAGTAAACAAGTTTTTTCAATTCTGTTTAGTTATTTTTGGGACAAAAGTAATTTTGGTTACTTCTTATTTTTCATATTATTGGGTTTTGAAAATGTTATTCACTCGAAACAAAATGCTTGTTTATTCCACAACCATTAAATTGTTAATGCAGCCCCCTCTTCACGGATTGAGTCCAAAATCAATGGCCTGAAAAATATCGTACTATGTAACAACGTGTTTCCTGTGGAAACATTTTTTTTTAGCCAATGTTCCAACTAAATGTTCAAAAGAACATTAAACTGTGGATTTGAAAAATAGTTCTGGGTTTTTTTGTGACTAAAATATTAACACCCATCAAATTGAAACTGTATGAATCCCGACTTTTAAGAAACTATCGATTTACTTAACGTCTATTTGCCATCATCCTTAACACTAACAAGTGTTCCAAGTTCTCCAAATCCTCCAAATAGTTTATTTTATTTTATTTTATAAAATTTTACTTCACACAACACTAAAATTATATTTATTTTTTTTTTATAACCCTGTTTTTATCGTTTTGACGTAGAGTTGGGGCTTTTGTTTAGGTATAGCATTTCAGCGTAAAAATTCTGCGGAAGAAAACGTTCCGCTTTTCGCTCTTGTTAGGTGGCGTTGTAATGCAACAATAAAAAACGTTCGTCATTTCCAATATCACTAAACTAGGACCAAATTTGAAAAAAATGTTACTTCAATAATATTGTGTTCCAGGTGGTCAATCACCACTATTAAATATATTATTTCTAAATCACTACCCAACAAATTCTAGAGTTCTGGACATTTTAAAAATTATTTCGAGGAATTTACTATAAATGCCACTGCTGATCAGACTCACACTTACTAGTCTAACTTCTTTTAATACATACAGATTTCTATCTCGCTCCCAATATCGACAATAGTATTTAAAATGATTTTATTTAAAAAAACAATTATTAAAAAAAACGTACAACTTTATCTAGTCACTCAAATTTGTTTAAGTGTCAAAAAAATTTTGAGGTACAAATAAGAGAAAAAAAGGTTAATAAGACTAAACTATATTTCTGAAATAATACTACACAAATTTCAACCCTGATATATTCAAAAATAAATTTTTTAATTTAATTTACCTGCATTTTTATAAGTTCCTGTTTGAGTTTGGTTACTTCATTTTGATACGGCAGTAACTCGTTGACCCGTGATTCTGCCAGCAATTTTTCACGACCCAAACGATCCAATTGGGTTTGTAGCTCCTGCATTTTGCTATTGGTAGCCTTAAATATGGAAAAAAAAATAAATGTTTATTAAATAGTTAAATGAAGAAACTTTTTTTCTAAGCATTCACTCCTCGCGTACCTCTAAAATTTGTTGCTGTTCGTTATTTAGCAATTGGTAACTGGCAGCAGCGGCTGCAGCCATAAATGCCGGATTTATGGCATATAAATCGTTGGCCACATTATTTCCCGATATATTAGATGCTGTATTTGTAGACAAGGCTGGATTCGAATGTGATGATGTTATGGCAGAGGCCGTATTGAAGTTATTATTTTTAACAGCGCCCACCGCAGAACCTTGTTGACCGGGTACTACAGCAGCCATTGATGACATTACATTGCTTGCAGCCAAGGTTGTGGAATCTGAAGGCTTTTTACTAGCTGCTGAGTTAGTGGATGATGGCGTAGAAGGCAAAGGTTTGGGTTGTTTTTGTCCCTTCTTGTTTGGCGTGCCCTTTTGTTTCTTATGTGGCAAAGTGTGGGCGTGTAATGCAGAATTATTATTTCCCAAATTATTACTGCTGCCAGTCAATTGATGATCACCCACATCTACAGCTCTTTCAGCCGACGAACCTTCGATGTTAACTAAGGGATTTTGTCCAGCCGGATAAAATTTTGATGATGAATTTGCAGCTGTGACAGAGTTTTGCTGTTTGTCTTCGTTTTCGATGGCTGTATTCAGAGATTGAGTCGATTGAGATTTGTTGCGATTATTGTTACTGGAATGTTTTGTTGACGTAGAAGAGTTCTGTGAGTTTGTCTGTCCTCTACGGAACAGGGATTTTAATTTAATCATTTTAGGAAATTTAAACAAGTTTTTATTTTTAAAAGAAATTTTTAAAATGTTTTCTTTTACGCTCCCAAAGCAATGAATAAAATACTTTTGTTTTATTTATTTTTTATATTTCAGTTTCAATGTTTTCAGCTTTTTAACTAAACTTTCATTTTATGTTATTTTTTATCGATGTTTTTTTGTATTTAAACTTTCTAAATGTTGTTTTGTTTAAATTTAGCTAGTGCTCAATTTTTAGAAAAACCTAGATAATCATTCAAACTAAATATTATTTTATAGGTGTATCCCCTCTAATGCCAGACAAAGAAAACTGCTGCAGGAAAGAGAAAACTGCAATAACCTAAGACATGAATTGCATTCAAAATTTTATAAAAATAATTTCACTTCAACTAATTCCAAGATGTAATTCGTACAAAAAAATCATACCAAAGATCACAAAAACAAACTAAGAGAATAGAGAGAATGTGTTACAAAAAGATGGGAACAAAAAACATTAACACACAACAGTTAAATGTTGAATGAAAAGAAACATACAAGAAAAAAAAACGCAGCTGACAACAGCACTGCATTGCATATTGCATTGCTGTGAGAAATAACAAGATTTTAGTTATTCAAGATTTATCTAAATTCCAATTATTTTGTAGAATAACATTAACATAACCGCTCATTTGACATCTTTGTAATATTCATACAAAAGGTATTTGTATTTAGAAGTCGAAATGTTTATTCCGGCAACCTTGTAAAAAATGTTAATCAGCTGCTGTTGTATAACATTCAATGTTATTTAACGACATTTTTACATTCCTTATTTTAGGTATTTTTCTATTCAATATAAAAAGGGTTTTTTTAACTTATATTGGCTATAAATTAAAAAGAAATGATGTTTATAAAAGTAGAAGAATGGTAGAATAAACAAAAAACAAAAAAAAAGTGATTAAAACGGCTCCAAATGTCTTCTGAGAACAATAAGTTTTATCTTTATCTCTTGCATGTTTAAAGAAAATTTGTTTTGGAACATTATTTTTGTTACTGATTACTCAGTAAATGAATACAATTGACAAAATCAGAGTTGGAAAAATTCTACAATTCTTTATATAGTGTTTGCCAAGTAAAAATGCTACTGCTTTCCCCATAACAAATCGCTAATAATTTTTGATATTACAATGCTACACACATGCTATCGAATTACAAATATATTTTTAGTCATTGCAAAAATAGTTGTTACAAAAGCAACAAGTTTCTGCTTATTGTCAATTTTAAAAAAAGCTCTTTGTTGTAGTTTACATGACAGTTGTTATATTTTAAAAACAACAAAAGAATAGGAATATTCGCATGAAATCTAAATTTTGTAAAAAAGTGTATTATTCTTGTTTTTAATAAATTCTATATAATTTCCTTACAAAGAAATATGTAAATATGTACATACAAACATGTATAAATTTTAGATTCACCTGGTAAATTAAACAAAAAAAACTCGTTTTCTTCACATTCAATTTTCCACGCCTGGATTGGATAATTATGATTTACTTATATGAGTAGGGAGAAAAGCAGAAATACTAAATACTAAATGGGGCCTAAAAACATGGCTGTCATCTGTTGATTTTCATAAAAAAATTTATATGGGAAAGTTGCATGTTTGCTTTGAACATATTTCTACGAACAACTGAATTATTTTTTTTTGTTTTTGTTTAAAAGCAGATAACAGTATTGGGAAAGTAAGTGCATAAAGTAAGTGTATGTTTTTGAAATTCGAAAATAAAGTACTTTTTAGGAGATTAGTACCTATTAAATAAGAATTTATTATAAAAAATTATTTAGAATTACAAATAGTTTTACTGTTTTTAAAAGTAAGTTTGGTCTGCAAGAGAGAATTTGGACTATGTTTCGTGCCTTTTCCTAAAAGTTTGAACTAATTTTCGTGCCTATTCCTATTAATTTTAGGTCAACTTTTTATTATTTTAGCATGTCTTTTCGTTAATGCAATATTTGCTTTAAGGCCCAACTATAATATGCTCAAGCTAATGTCAAAAATTGAAATCTGTCAAATCATTCAAGACTTTTACGTGGCTATATTGTACTTACATGAATATAGAAATTATTATGCAGTTGGACATTTGTTTTATTCGTACTTTTGCAAAAAAAATATTTCATTCTAAATAAATTACATTTATTAGCAAAAAGGCGTTTAATAATCATATTTTGTATACTTAATACTATCCTTAGGTATACAAATTTATAATTTTTTGTTAATAGTTTTAAGAAAATTACGAAAAAAAATTACACTTATATCGCTGTGTGTATTATTTGGGCGAAAAGTACTAAAAAAATGCAACTATGTGCATCATTGAATTTATAAATAATACAAAATTAAATTTTATTGCAAATTGTGTGTTAAAAAAATGGAAAAGAAAATAAAATGTTTAGAGGCCCGCGTTCTTTTGAATTGCCGTTATAATAAAACGCGTCTCTTTTGTCATATACGATATTTTTTCTATTAAATTGAGATAAAATATTTTTTGCCCTCCATTGGAATTTGTTTACTAATGTTTCTGTAACACAATGCAAAACAGCTGTTTCCGTACGGAATGTGCGATCAGTTTCGTACTTTGCTTATGCAAATGACATTTGATGAAAAGTTTTGTTAAGTACATTATAGTTTGCCACATGTGATTATTAGGCAATTGCACGGTTGCTTAAGTTGTCTTAAATCAGTTTATGCATAATATAGTTGGGACTTTAGAATACATTCAATATGCAGTTTATTTTTTAAATACCGTGGTCGGTTTTTTCCAACCCATTGAATAGAGCTGCGACAAATGAAGAAACCACGATTGTTATAGAATTTTTGGCATCCAAAATAAATTTTACTAGCTAACTAGAGTGTAGCTTTCACAAAGCTATTTTTTCTACCTGTGCTATTATTGGAAAGAGAATATCACTTGTTATTCTTGCTTGTAGTAAAGCAATTAGTTTTTCCTTTTTTGTGCTTTCCAACTTTAAAGCAAAAAACAAAACTAGAATAAAAGTACCTTTAGTAATTTTGGTACCAAAAACTCCATTTGTATATAGAGAATATAAGGCGTCAAGTCAAGTTTCTCAGTAAATATAATTCTGATTTGGTGAATGATAGGAGTTTTGAGTTTTTATTTACATTTCAAAATTTTAAGAAATTGTAATTAAGCTTAAGATTTTTCTCCAGTAATTAACAAGAATTGTTTAAATTTCTAATACGTGTATAGACTACCATCCTTGAAATGTTTTTAATTCAAGTTACTTTGGCTTTGGGTTAATAAAATATTAAACTTTTTATGTAACTTTACTGTGGCATGCATTTCTTTATTGAAGAATAAAAAAAGTTTTAAATTTTTCTTAAGAAAAATTTCCGAAAAGTCTTTTCAGCCAATACATTCATTATTGAAGATCTTTTAAAGTCGGCTGGCTATTCAAATTTCAACACATTTCCTTATGTGTATTTCTTTAATCTTGCCCCTCTCTGCTGCTATACAATGTAAATGGCATAAAGATTTCAAAACTTTATAAAAATATATTATTGTAGTAAAGTCATTTTATTGATGAATGCATTGTATGTGCGTACATATGTATGTATGTATGGACAGACATTTATATTATAATAATTTTTTCAGAACTTGACGCGTCGCATCAAGATTATCAACAACAACAACACAACCATAGACTTTATTATCCATAAACTGGACTTAAGCTAGAGTAGATAAAACAACATATCTAAAAGCTCTCTTTCTTACACATCATTTTAAGATCAAACACCTATAAAAAAATAGCTATTTAATGTAATATCTAGTATTTCAATTTCACGAAAACCTTTTTTTTAACAAAGGCACTGACTGTAATTATTTATAATACATAAATAAAATTTGTTACGATAATTTAACTAAAGTAACTTTTATCTAAATGATAATTTACTAATTAAAAAGTTTTAATACAAAAAATCAGTACGCAAAACATTGATCGTAAGTACAACAAAATTACTTAAGAAAAGCACTCTTAACAACGAAAAAAAAGAAACCCGAAAAAATTACACACAAAACACACACACACACACGCACGCACGCGAGACACTCATTAAAAACTTTTAAACTCCCCGTTAACAAACAACGATGTGCTACGAAATATTGAAACGAACTAACATCGGTTGTAAATATTGTATAGAATTAAAACAGTTCAATAAAACGCAAAACAACTTTTAAAACGCAAACAAAAAAAAACAACAACAACAATATGTTCTCTCACGTGAGTGAGCGCTGCTGTAAAGGCAACAGGCAATTAAATTTAAGGGAAAAGTAAATAACAAGTTAAACAACATGAAATGCAGCCATGGTTGCCATAATTCATATAAATTAGCGAGGAAGCTTATTTTATATTCAAATTATAGCCGTAGGATAAATCAAACATAATTGCGCGACTAATATAATAATAATAATGCAATAAAGTGCAAAAGAGTATTGTTTTATTTAATTCATTGCTTTAACTCTTATATTTTGTTAAGAAAACTGTTAGGAATACATTTATAAATAGACAAATATATAATTACGGAAACCTTTCTCTTCTCTCCACTGTTCTTAAACCAGTACTATTTAATCTTTCACCTAATTATAGATATTGTACAGCTTTAATGCACCTTATTAATGTTCTTTAAAACGTTTCAATATTTAGTAAATAATGGCACCTTGAAATGCTCTCATGACACATGCATTCGAACAATGAGTGCTTAGATTAAATGACAACCAGTAAAATAAATTACTGACGGGAAAGCATAATCACCGCAAAAGTAATGACCAATAGCGTTTCCAAAAACTTTTAAAATTTTGTATTGATTTAATATTTTCTTCGAACAACAGTTTGTTTGAACTACAGCCACAATTTTTAAGGTTAGCTTTTAACTGATTTACTTTATTATTGGAAATGAATAAAAATATAATTAATTTGTAGCAAACAAAAATTTCCTAAGATTTTAAAAATAATTTTTAATTGCCAATTTCATATATTCATTTGTTGATAGTGAAAAACGGAAGCGTTAAATGTTTTATCTACACTTTATAAACTGTGTTTTACAAAATAAATTTTAAGTCACGTATATATGCTACTGCTTTATATTACAAATAATCCATTAAATACAAATATCTACATTGTATTGGCAAGTCTAAGATACAAATTAAAAAAAGAACAACACCAAAAATAAAAAAAACAAACAGGCAACTCCCTGTTGCATACAACTATTAATAAAACCTGAGCAAAAAAACAAACAACACGAAAATTTGCTTAAGCAGAGTAAAAAAAAACACAGAAATTTAAAATTATATGTAGTTTAATTTTAATAATTAAATGTATTTCAATGCCAATAGTACCTCTTTATAAATAAAATCAAAAACAAAAGCAAAGAGACCGGTATTTTGCAACAAAAACAAAGCACGCACTTAACTAGTAGAAGAGTAAAAAGATCATGCTCTTTTGTTTTTCAATGTAAAGCAATGTTAGAATATTCTTACAGCTTTATGTAGCTGTCTGTTAAAATGTAAACAAATGTTAATTTACTGTTGCTATCAGAAACAAGACTGTTTTTGATAATGGAAATAAATAAATAACATGTTGTTTTTGTTTGAGAAATCGATTACAGTTTTCTAAAAAGTAATGCCAGATTTTTATTTTATTGGAGGAAGAAGGTTTAACAAAAAAGTCCGTTACTTGATGTTGAACTTTAAAAAAATGTTTATTTTGGAGAATATAAATATTATGTGGCATTGCAAAACCTGTTTTTATTGTGTCGAAAGTGAAATATCAAAGTAATCTTGTTACATTATCTATTTAAACACTAAGCAGTTTTGTATGGGATTTGCATGGCTTTAGGAAAGCAACACTTAAAGTTTGCAGAGTAAATGCGATATATTAAAAACTTATTATCATTCCTTGCAATTTACTTAAAGCTTCAAGCAGAGATATCTTATGCTTGAAGCCTGCCTTAAAAAGAAAATAAATTGCAAAAACCGCAAATCGATTTAAAATAAAGTGGCAGTATTGAAAAACGATGCAATATACAAAAATTACACTTAAATATTTTAAGATAAAAAACTTCTGGCAATAACAATTAATTTTTTTTTAATAATTTAAAAAATTATTTGGCATCGCTGGGTTCCTTGAATTCCTAATATAATTTTTCTAAACACCTTAACTTGAACACCTTACTTTGAACAAGTAAAAACATTGAAATGTAGTTGCCAGATTAGATAAAACTGTGCTGGGTTTGTGAGAAACGCAAAAAAATATATTCTTCTTTATTTTTTCTCTCCTCATTAAATTTCTTTTATTTCGCGAATAAAGCTATTAATATGCGTATATCTTCCAATGGGGTTTGATTTAATTGGATATGATTTTACATCATCCCGTGTAAAAATTGGTTTGTAAACAGACCAGTTTCGGTCATGACCTATCTTCAGTGTTCTCTTCTTTCTATACTAGTTGTTTTTTATTGTCAGCTGTCTTTATATATGTAGTTCGTAGTGTTTGTGTTATTCTGTTATTTAAGTGAAAAGTTACAATTTTGTATTCAATTAACTCTTTTACTTTTCCCTAACCAATATTTCTAGGTTTGTAAATAGAATTTCTCGGAGTCGAATCTGGGAATTATGTGCAAGAGGCAAAACTATGAAACTCTGAACGCTCGTACACGCCATGGTAGTTGGACTGGCGCATACCTAAGTATTATTTTGAAGAATATTTGGATATTTGACTAAAACTGTCTCAAATGATTTTTACAGAAATGGACGATGGATGTGGCAGGTCGTGGAGTGAAAACAAGCAAAGTTGCATATGACCAAATTTCATTGCCAGCCAAGTGAAATTTGAGGCACTTTGATTTTTACTTGTTTTACAGAAAATAAAACACAAAAAAAACTAAGTCAAGCTTCGTTGAGCGTTTATGCTCATGAATTCGCCGTAGTGTAAGTGCGGTTTTACACACATCAACTTTTGTTGCTCTACTGTTGTTTTTTCCATTAGAAAGAAAGAGAAAGCTTTATACCCCTTCTCCTTCTTTCTAATGGAAAAAACAAAAGTTGAGCAACAAAAGTTGATGTGTGTAAAACCGCACTATCAGTTCAAAGTAAATGAAAAACATATAAAATAAATAGCTATTTGTTTTTTTTTTTTGTTTCAGTTAATTACTAGAAGTACCTACATACATATATCGTCAGCTAAAATGCTTTTTTAGTGAAGTTAACTTTTAAAAGAAAAGGTATTCAGTAATAAAGAAAAAATGTTTTAATTTTGTTTAGTTATTGTTTTGTTTTTCATTTTAGCTATCCATACACGTATGTATTTACATACATACATGTATAAAAATATAAAGCATGAAACTCCAGGTATCTAATATACAGTCATGATCAAAATAATAAGTATAAAGTTTTAATTAATATAATTCGTTGTTAATTTTTAATTCTATACTTTTCAGACATTTCTCAGCGTAATTAAATTTCATGCTTCCTAATATGAGCAATCTTTGTATTAACACTTATCATAATAACAGTTAAGGAGATATTGCCGTTTAATAATGCCACTATTGTAATTAAGGGCTACATCTTGTGAACTACATTTTATGCAGCTTCGTTTCAAAACATCACTTTAGAAAACATTTCGTTTGACATCTGCGCGCTAAATTTTTCTTATGAAAAAAAATTCCACACTATACGTCTAGTCTATATAACTCGCTTGTCGTACTGTACGATGACTATTTTGGGATGACATTTAAGTTTCCGTGTTTATTGCGTTTTAACCTCAGCCACCTTGGTAGTGTGAGATGATAAATTCAAAACATATTTTTAACTTTCCTTCTTCTATTTCGCTTTCAAACATCAGGTTCTATCAAAAATCGCTAAGTAAATACTTAAAAAAAATCAAATAAATTCTAAGGTACCTTCAGATACATACATACATATCGCACCCTAAATACAAATTCAAAATTTTCCAAAACTGACTTTTCTTCCATAAATTAATTCAGAGTACACATCTCTAACTACTGCAAAAATTTCTTTCACATCACTATCTTCTTTAACTGGAAAAATACAGTTATATCTATTTTGTGTTAATTGTGTTGCTTCCGCACGATTAACTAAACAGTTTTTTGTCTCTCCTAAAAATTTTAGTATTTTGAGTTGTGACCCTTTTGTATTTAGGGTGCGATATGTATGTATGTCAAATATTTGATCTAAAAGACGTTACCATTAATTTATACACACAATTTTATTTATTACGCTTTTTTTGGTCAAATATTTGATCTTTCTTTGTTGGTCACTGCTTCGAAGAAGCAGCGGAGAAGGAAGCCAAGTGGTTTGAAAGAAACCAGAAGTCAGTGTCAAAAATAAAGGATCTCTCTAGAACACACACATATTTACATACCTCAATTAATCAAAAAAGCTTTAATCGAATAAGCTTTCATCGCATAAGCTGTAGCCGATTAAGGTTTAATTGAATGAGGTGTATTCGAATAAGCTTTAATCGAATAAGGTTTCATCCGAATAAGGTATAATCGACTAAGATTTAATCGAATAAGGTTTAATTGAGTAAGGTTTAATCGAATAAGGTAAAATCAAATAAAATTCAATCGAATAAACTGCAATCGATTAAGGTTTAATCGAATAAGGTTTAATCGAATAAGATTTAACCGAATAAGGTTTAATCGAATAAGCTTTCATCGAATAAAGTTTAATCGAAAGAGGTTTAATCGAATAAGGTTTAATCGAATAAGCTTTCATCGAATAAGGTTTAATCGAATAAGATTTAACCGAATAAGGTTTAACCGAATAAGGTTTAATCGAATAAAGTTTAATCGAAAAAGGTTTAATCGAATAAGGTTTAATCGAATAAGGTATAATCGATTAAGGTTTAATTGAATAAGGTCTAATTGAATAAGGTTTACTCGAATAAGGTTTAATCGAGTAGGTTTTAATCGAATAAGGTTCAATCTAATAAGGTATAATCGATTATGGTTTAATCGAATAAGGTGTAGTGTGTATACACTATATAAACACAATTTTAATATTTGCACTTTCATATATAAACACAATTTAAGTATTTGTACTATTATTTTTAAGACACACTGTTAAACACAACTTTTATACTTTTATTTTTAAGACACACTGTAAATATATTTTTATTTCTTTACATCAGCATAATTTCATTTGACCATGAAAATTAAATTGAATGCAATTATGCTGAATAGACATAATATTTATAATAACATTTGTATGTAATTAACATTAATAAATTAAGTACTAGACTTTTAAAATTCTTCTCACAGTCAGTATATAAACGACTGCAATTGGGAAGATAGAATCAATCTTGGTTTGTACGTTCTAGCTCCTAGTTGAGCTTTTAATATTCTACTGCTCCCCGCTGAGCAATTAAAAAGAAACCAAAAAGAACCAAATAAAAAATCAAAAACAAACCAAATAAAAATATTGCATTTTTATTACAAAGGTTTAATTGAATAAGGAATAAGGAATAAAGTTTAATCGAATAAACTGTAATCGATTAAGGTTTAATCAAATAAGGTATAAAATAAAGTTTAATCGAATAAGGTTTAACCGAATAAGGTTTAACAGAATAAGCTTTCATCGAATAAAGTTTAATCGCAAAAGGTATAATCGAAAAAGGTTTAATCGAATAAGGTTTAATCGAATAAAGTTTAATCGCATAAAATATAATCGAATAAGACTTAATCCAATAAGTTATAGAGCAGGGTAAAATTTATATGCAACGTTATGATGACTATTCCTAATAACATTTTAAAATCCTACAAGTTCTTTTTACGGATGAAAGCAAATTTAATTTGTTTGATTCCGATAGTCGGTCGGCGTTGCGTGTGGCATAAACACAATGAAGACTTTTTTTGGACAAAAACCCTAAGAAAACAGTAAAACATGGAGGCTTATCAGTGATTGGATGGTGTGGAGGCTGCATGATAACTTCAGCTGCTGGAAATCTTTACTTTATAGAAGGTATCATAGACAAGAATGCGTATATCTTGACACTTTAAAAACAAACGTTAAGGAAACTGCGCCTAATGTGGGTGTTGCTGATAATTTTATGTAGTAGTAAGATAGAACTTTACAGCTGCCCTAAGAACTTGCACGTCGTATGCAGCAGGGATTGTGCAGTAATAAAAACCAGCTTAACACCGCATTACAGGAGGAATGGAGCTAAATAATAGCTGCTGCAGGCAAAAAGTTAGCGGCATCTAAACCAAGAAGACCAAAAAGCTTTAGAAAGTCAAAAAGGTTATGCAATCGAACAACCGAATATTAGTTAATGCATAAACATTCGAATTTAAAGACTGTCTGACTTTCGGTGTGGTCATAGTTTTAAGGTTTTTTTGAGTTTTCTGTTATTTTTCCATTGTTATAAGGCTGAAGTATCTAAATTTTGTGTTGTTAGGTTTACTAGTATAAATATTTTTAAAAACTTTGTGTTATTTATTTTAAAGTCACTGAACTTTTCTGTAATTAGCTGCCCGAGTTTCGATGTGAGACCCTTTGATTTATCAGTGGATTTTTTAAAATAAATTTTTATGTTGTAAACGTAATTGAGTAAATGGTTATTTCTAAAATTTACAACAAATAAGAATTTTTTCTATTTGCCAAAGTACTAATTATTTTGCCATACCTGTATAGCGTTTGTTTTGTTTTCTGACTTTTAGCTGCAAACATTTCAAATATTATTTTGAACAACGGCGGCCAAGAGAAAAAACTTTGCACATGCGCAAAAACGTTATGCACGATATGTGCCGTTAGTTCAGCAAACAATAACAACATTAAAAAAATTTTTAAACACAAATTTATATACAAATATAAAAACACAATTCATACATACTTATATATACACATACGTATGTACATATGTATGTATGTATGTATGTACTTATGTTTGTGCTTTAGTATAATTGACGTCATTTGGTCTGTTATTTAATAGCAAAAAATTTAAATACATTATTATATTGTTATAATAAATTGTTAATTTATATATTGTAAGGCACAAACAATCTAATTTAATTTAAATATAGAAAAAAATATTTGATTTATTACAACAGTAACAACAAATTAATATGTAAGTAAGTGTTCCTTTCCTTCTCGCTTCTTTCCTAAATCATAACGCTTATTTACTTTTTTTTGTAAAATGTTTGTTAAACTGATTCCCACCTGTGGTTGCTGGTAATATTTTGCATCATTAACATTTTTTACAGCAAAAGTGTCATAACAGAAATACAGCAACATTGTACAATAACAACAACTATAATGGTTTGATAAGACCCAGTTTACATTGTGCAACTTTTGTCGCTGCAACTCGTACTTTATTGTTGTAAATAATGTGTGTAAAGAGAATAGTGGTAGAGTTACTCTCTTCCCCTATTCCCTTTACTCACATTATTTGCAACAATAAAGTACGAGTTGCAGCGACAAAAGTTGCATAATGTAAACTGGGTCTAAGAAACACAAAAATAATTTAGGGAACTATACAGTTAGCGGCAGTCTGCATAGGAGCAATAATAGATTAAAAATCAACGTTCACAGATGTGTTTTAGTTGAATTCCCGAAATTTAAAATTTTTATCCCAAACAGTTACCCAAAAGTGACATAATTATTCACTCTTAACTGATAACTGATCATTGAATCGAATATAGAAATTTATATAATTGAGTATTTGAATAAAAACTCGATTATTTTTAATGTTCTTTCTATTCGGTATCCAACTCTAACGTAGAAAATCTTTAAAAATTTATGATTTGACTTTATTTTACATCCATTAATAAACAAAAAAAGCTTTGGAAAATAAATCTTTTAGGTTTTCCTTCATTACGTTTTCTATTGTACCTTGATTATTTGCTTCCTTAATATCAATATTTTAATCGTTTAAATTAAATTTTTTTTAAATTTTTTCACCCAAACTAATTAAAAAAAAAATATTTTTGTTTTCAATTTAATCGGTTTTACTGTACATTTTTAATCGATTATTCGGTTAACATTTCTGACAAATACAATTTGTATTATCCTTTTTGGAATATTTTTCCTTAAATCTTGTTATTGTATAGTTGTACTATAATTTGATTCATATTCCGTTAATAGTTTTCTATGATTAATCGATTATTCGGTTATCAAGTTTGTCTTCAAAAATATTTATTTGTTTTATTTTATTATATTACACATATAATTTTGAAATTTAATTGTTTCTTCGATTTTTGTTGCACTAGCAATTGTTGATTATTCGTTGCTTTAATCCCCATTAATACGCACAACATTTTGTGATTTTCGCAACGGATTCAGGTTCACAATTTAAGGCGAAGGTGATAAAAGAAGGCACGTCGATTGGTATATGAAAAGAATTACCCACCAGGCGCTTGATTACTTTTATCTTAATCCAACCCACGTAACAGAAAATAAGTACGGCCATAGACCTGGTCGACGAGGTGATGGGAATATGTGATGGGGAATTTGAGTCGGGGAACATTTTTCGTCTAATTGAAGAATAATTAACCCAGTGGCATTGATTGACGTGTGAATGGGAGGAGTGAGTAAGTAGGAACGGACACAACATCTGGCAACTATAAGAAAAATTGTAGGCCTACCATTTATCCAGGAATTAAATGAAAACAGGAGAATAGGTCAAGCAAGATAGTACACGATTTATTTACACAAACAAAAACGAAGACACATATAAGATATAATATAGAGAACGCTGGCGTTGTCCACCATATTAAATGTGATAATGGCCAATATCGGGGGACCCAAGCCAAGTAGGCGAAGGCTACTGATGGAGGCCTACAACAGCATTCTACTATATGGAAGTGAGATATAGGCGCAGACATTAAGCGTCAAACGCAGGGCAAAGGCGTTACTGTCGATGCAGAGAACAGCGGCGTTGCGGGTCGCTTCTGCTTACCGCACTGTATTCGCACCTGCTGTCCTTGTAATAGCGGGAATGCGGCCGATAGAACGGGAGAAAATCTACTACACTAGACGGTATTACTCCCTAGCAGCACCCGAAGTGGCTGCCATTAAACGGGAAACTATAGAGAAATTGCAGATGCGATGGAGAAGTGAGTACTATGGGAGATGGATGTACCAAATGATCCCGGTTTTGCATAAATGAATACGCAGGGAGAACGGAGAGGTAAATTTCTACTTAACTCAGGCACGGTTATTTTTGTAAGTACCTGCACGATATGGGAAAGTGCAGCACTTGCTTCTGCCTTTACGAGGAGGATAATGTGGTAGACGACGCTGGCCACACCTTCTTTAAGTGCCACCGCTGGTATGGATACCGTGCGGAAATAGAGGCATAAACTGGACGAACGACAGCAATGAATATAGTGGACAAAATGGTTAGCAGTCACGAAAACTGGATTGCCGTGACGAATTTTGTGGAGCGTGTACTCCGCATGAGGAAATGTGACATGGGCATGGTGACGGTGAACCGGCACTGATTTAGTGCTCAAAGTGGGTACCTGAACGCAGGCTTAGTGAAACAGGGCCATACTGGCCAAATAGGGATCATCCCCGAGGTTATGCGGGAGCGGTGCCGGGGAGGTCAAAATATCCCGGTGGGCTTTTAGCAGCCGGTAGCCGCAACGGAATCCGGCATACGACGGAATTACGATTCCCGCCAGATTCGTAACGCATTTTCCCCATCTTAAGATTCGGCTCAGCCGCATATTGATGTTTTAAAGGTTATTCATATTGTACATTTCTTATTCTGTTTGGCGATGGCAACATCGTCGTCGATTTTGAGGCAATATCACTTAAAAACAACATCAATACTAATTTGTTATTCCTTAACAGTCTTATGACGACGTTGCCAGTTTATCGATCATTTTAATAAATAATAACACACATATCTAATATTTGAGTGAGCTGATTCATTTTTGTACTGTTTTTGATAAAATTGTTGTGAAAAAAAATATGGTGTATAGGTAGTGTACTGGCTAATTAGTCTGGGGATTGTGAGTTAGATTCCCAACAAAGACCTTTGCTGTTTTTTTGTTTTTTTTTACTACAAAAATAAAAATGGACTACCGGTGGGGCTGCTCAGTAATGAAGGTGTGGTCACTGGTCGCTGTGATGTCTTATACGACAGTTAAATTCCGTACCTATCCTTTTATTTTCACCACCCTGTCTCATCTCTTCTCTATCCCTTTCCTAAAGAATGTAGCACGGTACTTGACTAAATAGGCATTGTTGCCTGAAGTGCTCTTTAAAAAAAAATAAAATTTAACGTAAAATAAATTAAAATCAAAACTCGCGCCAAATCTTTAAAAAGAATTTTGTCAAACATGTATTTGTAAGTTATACCTTTTACCATCCATCACTCATTCTATTTGGTGGGCCAAGGGCGTTTAGAGCAGTCGCAACACTTTCCCATTGTTCCTTAAAATTAGTAGCATTACTGCCTCTTCTAAATACCCTGGCAAGTGCTAGATTTTTTCCCAATTCTTCCACTAATCTTTTCAAATTGTTTGACGTTGGTAATTTTAAGTTTTGTCCATTTTATTTGTATTTTTTTATATTTTATTATGTATTTTTAGTTTTTTCAATCTTTTTAAATTTTTGTTTATAACAGTACGACACCAAAATTACAGACGACATTCTCAACGGCATTTTAAGGCAACATCAACATCAAATTGTCTAACAGAATACTAAACATGTATTGCCAGTCATCGATAAATGGCAATATTGCCAACGAGAATACGGATTTACAACAAACGATAAAAAAACGTCGTCGTCTTGTATTGCCGTCGCCAAACAGAATAAGTGTGATTATGTTCTACGCCATTAACTAGTCCAGAAATTTTCAAAAATTTTTGTGCTGCAGTAAAACTTTTAAAGAACAAAATTGTTTAAATGCCAAAGAATAATTTCACATCGTTTTAAAAGATAAACGCAAAGTTTACAAACAAAGGATGCCAATAGTATGTATGTATATATATATATATATATATATATATGTATGTATGTATTCATGTAAGTGAAAAAAGGAATTTTATAGCAAACAAACGCCTCAGAATAATAATTATAACACATGGTGGGTATAAAATAACAGGTTCTCGCTCATCTTAAATCTGTATTTAATCTGAACTGTTATCAATTCTTGATGGTTTTTATTAATTCTCTGTCAATTTCTATTTGTAACACAATAACGGTATTATATTTAGAATGCAAACGTACATGATTGCATGCACGCATTCGAACGTGTATGTGCATAAGTATGTGTGTAAATAAACTTTTATTGCCTTTGAATACATTTTTGTTTTTTGTTTTTTTTTTCTTTTTCTTTATTATTATCATCTCAATTACAATCTCATCATGTATTGAAGATAATTTCTCTCTCCCTTTCTCTTTCTTATTACTAGTGAGAATAAAAACATTTTGCAGTGATGTTTTTATAAGATAAAACAAATGAAAACTAGACAAAATAAAATACACAAGACTAAATAGCTATGATGACAAAAACTATAACTATGTATGAATGTGGCATGTATGTGTGTATGTATATATGTCTATATTTGGAAAAAAGAAGAAGAGGAAACAGTAGAGGAGGACAAACCACAACAAAGCCTTACATGTTTTATTGTAATTGATAACGTTTATGTTTAACGACATGATTTCATACACTCATACACAACTTTCGTAAGTACACAGATACGGTCAAAATAATAAGTTCACACGATCTTATTGAAATTTTATTTACTTGTTTTTCTTAAGTAGAACGAAAATATTATTATTTTTTTTTTTGATAATTTTAATACATTAACATCGTCAAAACCTATACATAGTTCACTATACAGCACACAGCTGTAACCAGTTGCACCTGTTACTATGGGTGATATGGATATTACTGAATCGGAAGCTCTTGATGATCTTGGCATGAAAATTCAGTGTGATGTTCGGATTGACTAAACATATTTTTCAGGTTTCTAAAGAAGCTTTCAAGTGCCTCGATTCTTTTAAACGGTGTAAGAGATACTTCGCTCCATCCGATATCGTACTATTTGTACCACCTATATTCGTCCAAAGATGGAATACACAACTCTCACGTCTGGGCCGGCGCCCCAAAGTCTATTTTGGAGTTGCTCGACTGTGTGCAGGAGAGACCCAGTAGAGTATCCAACTCTATTGATTCCTAGAGCATCGACGCAATGTAGTTTGTATGTCACTGTTTTATTGTTACTACAGTGGTAAGTGTTCTAACTAAATTAGGGAACTTGTTCCGGAAACTCGTACATTAGTGCGTTTGATTCGATTTTCGTTGAGAGCGCATCCATTTGTGATCGATTGGCCAGTGAATTGCACTACGCATTACAGGAAAAATTCGTTTGTTTTAGCAAAACAGTTCTTATGTGAAATAAACTCCCTCCAGAGGTCTTTCCTGTCACTTTCAATGTGGGAAAATTCAAATCGAATGTCCACAAACACCACTACCTCTTTCCTCTTCTCCATAACCTAATTTTCTAGTTCGGGTACAATGCATTGCATGAGTAGTGGTCATCCCCTGAGTACTGGTCTGAACAAAAAAAAATGGATACAGATTAACTTCAGATTCACAGAGCGGCAATCTTTAGCAATGCAACATTACAGAGCAAAAAACCCATCATTCCGCGCTTTGTGATTAAAACACAGCCACTACGTTACTCCCCGAAGTGCCTCACTAATAACCAGTACAGGGTCTGCCGGCTACTAGGCGACTGCTGCCGCCTTTTGAACCCAGAAACACATGTCAAGATGGGAAGGTGGCCACTAAGACTGCATGCTCTCGGCAGAGACAGTGATAAACAACGACAGAAGAAAAACTATCTAATATAGTGATGGTAGAGCAAAACTTGTTAGCAACTGTAAAGCAAATTGAGCATTTCCGCTACCCCCCAGGGGGGCATACTTATATGTTTTGACGTAACCTCACCGTCATATGACATATGTAAGTCAACGGGGGTAAAAAGAGGCTCAGTCCTCTACAAGGCTAGCAGGAGCCAGAAAATTCCACTTTTTTCCCACGGTAATCAGTAAAGCCTCAGAGTTCAACTTTTTGGCTCTTTACTCTTTTAGCGGTTCTCTGACTGCTTATTGAGGTTGGTCCTTCGGGAGTATCGTGGTGGTTGTGGTTTCGAGGCCCTCGTTTGAGATGTGTGGGACGGATCATTCAAAATGGTCCAGGTCCAGTGAGCATGATTGCGTTGTGTTCTTAAATCTTAAGCTTCATGCGTTCTGGACTAGGAATTGAATAGTGTCCAACTCTTCAGCAAGGAGTGGGGGCGTTGGCCTGCTCCGAGCTCTTGAAGTTGCAACTAGACTGACTGGAGGATATACGTATCTGAATGCCTTCTAGGGCAAGGATAGCGCTACATTTCATCTACAGTGGTATGATCCACCGTGTGGTTATAGCTTACACAGCTAGGTACAGACGTAAATTTTATCACAAAGGTAACTTCCAATGCAATAACGATTTAAAATACAAACCCCACAGAGAAACACAATGGATACTTATAATTGTGTTTAGTGCTCAATGATATACTTTTAACATGTATGAATCGCAATAAAAACATTTATGCACCTGTACTTATATTTTTAGCCGTAAGTGTTTGAATATTTATAGTTGTTATTGTTATTCATGTTCCTCTGCCATTTGCAAAAACTGTACATTTTAAAGTCCACTATACTGGTATCACAAAAAAAAATAAAAAAAGAAAAATACGACATATATAGAATTTGTTATTGTTTTTATTGTTGCAGTTCTTCTTTGCTAGCTGTTGTGTTATTATTTTTGTTGGCATTGTAATTGATATGCGTGTATATGCCATAATAACTTACAACTTGTTCTAACACGCAAAAAAACCAAACCAAAGAAATGTGCAAACGAAAAAAAGTATCAAGAAAACAAAAATAGAAAAGAAAATAGAACCATTTCTAATTTTATTAAACGAAAAACAAGTGAAAATAGTGTAGCGCGTTTACATTGAGTATAAAGTTGGTGGCTATACATATGTACAGTGGCTCAAAGCTTATTTCCTGCGCTGTCAGCAGCTTACAAAACAATACTTTGTTGAAATACCGTTAAGTATTTCGTATGGCCACCCTTTTGCTAAATTACATACATTTTTAAGATGGTTTTTTATTGATGCAATAAGTTTTTAAATCGTTTCGCTGGGTATCTTCTGCCACTCCTCGACGAGAGCAGTTTTTAGTTCGTTCAGATAACTAACCTGGCTTTTCCGTATCGACAAATCCAAAATTTCCCACAAATTTTCTATTACATTTATGTCTGGAGGCTGTGGGGGCGGATTCATGACGTGTGGACAGCTGCACGATTCCGGACTTATGCTTGGTAATACCGAAACGCTCTCTTATACCCAGAGCACTTTGCAACAAATTGTCTTTCAATATGTTTAAATACATATTTTTGTCTATTATTCCTTCTATAAAAATAATGTTACCTACTCCAGAGGCAGCCAGACAAGCCCAAGCCATCACACTTTCGCCATCGCGCTCTATATTGGCCTTTCGCCACACGTAATTAATGCCATCCGAACAAAAAATATTGAATTTTGACTCTTCAGCAAAAACAACGTTTCCCCAGAAAGTAACTGGCTTTGTTATGTGCCTAAGGGCAAACTACTTAAGCCTATTTTGCATATTCTTTTTTGATATAAACGGATTTTTTCGAGCTACTCGATGTTCCCGCAGAAAACGACGCACTGTTTCGGCACACCATACCTTACCCGATATGCGGGGACTGGGTTTAGTTTTACCCCCGATGGCACATGTAATGACGGTGAGATTCCGTCAAAGCATACCAATGTTCCTCCGGGGGGGATTTGGAGCCGATATCTTAGGATTTTCTTTAATTTTCCTTTCACGTACATATCGCTGTATAATATATTGCGCTGTACTGGTACTTAGTCCTATTATTTTAGGTATTTTTCGCTGAAATATTTACACAGAAATACTACTCAAAGAAACTGCACGAAAAAATATTTTTTTTGAAATTTTTAAAAGAAGGGATAAATTTTGTTTTGTAAATGTTCTTTATTATGCATCTGCACGAAATAAGCTGTGAGCCACTGTATATACATAAGTTTGTATGTATGTGCATACATACAATCAAAGAAAAGTTAAATTATTTGGTCAAATGTTCTGTAGAAACCTCGACCTGCTTTTACGATTTTAAAGCGAATTCACTTTTGGGTTATAAATTGTTTGTAAACAAAAATCCCTTCTTCTGACTGGTTTTAAAATCCAAATAAGACAAACAAACAGGCGTTTTCAAATCGCAAAAGATTAAAGTTATTTGAGTATGTTCACGAAATTTTTCGCCTTAAACTTTAATTGCAACAAGTTGCTTTGGTTTGTCTGAGTGTATGCATACACAAGTACTTGAGAGTTTGAAGCCGGCAGATTCCTAGCGATTGCGAATTGCGGAAATCTATTTTACCAGTTTATACATTTAATGCAAATATGATGACGCATGGCTTTAAAAAAATAAATTAAGCAGTAATCACTTTTTTAAGCATTAATTATTTCTTTTTATAGTTTTTCTTCTATTCAAGATTATAAATTCATGCTTTTGTTAAATTTATTTGATGCTTAAACATTTGTTTTTCTCCAAACGAATACATTAAAAAATCACTGGATTTGTTGGGAAAATTATTCGATTTTGAAATCGGGTCGATTTACAGTACAGCAGCTGTGTTATTCGAATTTTATGGAAATATTAAAATGAAATATTTTCTCTTTCACTTATTCTTTTTCCGCTAATGTTAACAGCAATTTCATGTTGTTTGTCAAGATTATGAATATTTTTCTGCAACTATTTTCACAAGATGATGAACTAGAACAGTGGAGCCGAGTGTAAATATAATAATAGGAGGTGTACAAGTTTTTGCTTGAAAAAGTATTTATTATAATAAGATGAGTTTATACATTATTCAAAATCTGCAAGGCCATGGCTTTCGCCCCCTGTAGTCCGCTAAGCTGCACCTTTCCAATTTCGGACCATTTTTGGGCATTTTTAAAATGTCCATAGGGTAAAATGCATATTTTCGCACTTTTCTAAATTCTGTTACTAAAAACCTATACAAATTCTGACTACAACCTCTACTGTTACGAAAGCTACAGTGCCGTGGCTTTTGCCCCTGTAGTCCGCTAAACCGCACCTTTCCAATTTTGAACCATTTTAAGGCATTTTGAAATGTCTGTATGGAAAAAGAAAAAAATGCATGAATTTCTCAATCCTCATTTTCGCACTAAAATGTTAAAATAATTCAACTCTGTTAACTTAACATTTCTTGAGTAAGAGGTATATAGATATAAAACAGGGTTGGCAAAAACGAGGCCAATTGACGCAGCTATCTTTACACACTTTAGAATAAACCAAACCAATTTTTCGTACCCTATTTTCTAGGGAAGCATATTACAGTCAGAGTGCTCTGCATCGATC
This sequence comes from Trichopoda pennipes, assembly GCA_030448955.1. Classification (NCBI taxonomy): domain Eukaryota; kingdom Metazoa; phylum Arthropoda; class Insecta; order Diptera; family Tachinidae; genus Trichopoda; species Trichopoda pennipes. The sequence goes on along the minus strand of JASKUP010000056.1, from coordinate 169,162 downwards.
GAAACAAATTGTAGTCTAAATCGGCCAAAGGGGGGTCTGTAAGGCGGTTACGATAAAACTTCCCATTCACTGTTTTTCCAACAGTTTTTGGCGGGTCTTGCAATTTATGACCAAGCGTTGTCATGATGGAAAATTATAGCTTTGTGTGTGATCGAATATTGTGGTAGTTTTTTGTTGTTTGTCCTCTTCAACCGAATCAAGTCTTTGGTACAGATCCCCTGTAATCGGTCTTGACTTCTTTTTGTAGCATTCAAACATCATTTCCAACCTGAGAAATCGCCTTTTAACGTCTCTCGTCTTCAATTCACGAGGGATCCAATTTCTTTACACACTTAGGTATGTATTTTGGTTTAAGAAAATAGCTTAGTTATTAAATTAGTAAATAAATTTTTTAACGTAAATAATAAAATGTTGTTACGAATTGTGTCTTGCTTAAGTTTTAAAAGAAAATAATTAAGCAATAAAGTAAACGAACTAACTGGGTATGCTGTTTACTAACTGCGTAGTTTTCTAATAAAACTTACACACGCAAGACAACAACAACTTCCTAGTTACAAACTGGGTAGAAATCTTATACACGCAAGACAACAACAAATATCTTAAAATAAAAATATACACAGTTTAACAGCCGCCTATACATTCAATGAATAACAATACAAAGGAAGTAGAATATTCTACATTTTTGTTGACCTCTAGCGGACAAAAATAAAAGACAGTATCTGAGTGGTTAGTTAGTTAAAACATAAAACTCGAGAACCCCGCTAGAAGAAATGTTGGTGCTTTTTCTACTGCGGTCTTTTATTGATCTGGACAGGATAAAGGAGATCACAAGGTGACGGATAATCGTGAAATTAAATATACACCAAATTGTGAAATAAAGCATAAACTTCGTTTTAGCGAAGAGTGGAAAAATTTAATACAGAAAATAAAAAAAAATATAAAATCTGAATAGATTTCGGAACCCCTCTAAAATGAAAGAAGGGAAATGGCAAGAAAATATGAAGACCTACAATTTTTAAAACTGACTTTACCCAAATACCATCACCATTTTTATGATGATCTACCTCATCTATGATTTTTTTTCTAAATATATTGTACCTATTTTTTAACATAGGAAGCTTTCGCTTATAATAAATACACTATTGAATTCAGCATAATCGTATAATTTTAAGCAATTGGATGTTTCTTATATCGCAAAAAATATGCCTTTTTATTATTCATTCTTATTCTGTTTGGCGACGGGGCAACATCGTCGTCGATTTTGAGGCAACATCACTTTAACACAACATCAATAATAATTTGGTATTCCCTAACAGTCTTATGACGACGTTGCCAGTGTATCGATCATTTTAAAAAAATATAACACACATATCTAATATTTCAATCAGCTTATTCATTTGTGTACTATTTTTGATAAAAGTGTTGTAAAAAAATACAAATTGTGCCCCTGTAGGCTAGTAGGCTTGCTTGTCAGTTTGGTGGTTGTGGGTTCAATTCCCAACAAAGAACTTTGCTGTTTTTTTTTCACTACAAATATAAAAAATTAACTGTCGGTGGGGCTGCTCAGTGATGAAGGCATGGTCACTGGTCGTTGAGCTGTCTTATACGACAGTTAATTTCCGTAACTATCCTTCTACTTTCACCACCTGTTCCATCTCTTCTATATCCCTTTCCTAAAGGACTAAATAGGCATTGCCTGAAGTGTTACTTCTCTTTTCAAAAATTAAATAAAATCTGTATTAAATTAAACCTAAAATAAATTAAAATCAAAATGTTCAGCACTTTGTTTTTTATCGTCTCTTTTTTTACTTTAAATTATCAATTTCGCCAAATCTGTAAAAAGAATTTTGTCGAACATGTATTTGGAAAGAACTACATACTATACCTTTTGTCATCATCATCACTCGTTCTATTTGGTGGGCCAAGGGCGTTTAGAGCAGTCGTAACACTTTTCCATTGTTCCTTAAAATTAGTAGGAACACTGCATCTTCAAAATCCCCTGGGCAAGTGCTAGATTTTTTCACAATTCTTACACTAATTTTTTCAAATTGGTTGGCGTTGGTAATTTCAAATTGGTTGGCGTTGGTAATTTTTTCCATTTTCCATTTTATTTATACTTTTTTATATTTTATTTTTAATTTTTTTTCAATCTTTTTAAATTTTTGTTTATAACAGCACGACACCAAAATCACAGACGACATTATCAGCGACAATTTAAGGCAACATCAATGTCACATTGTCTTACAGAATACAAAACATGTATTACCAGTCATCGATAAATGACAATATTGCCAAAGAGAATGCGGATTTACAACAAACGATAAAAAACGACGTCGTCTTGTATGGCCGTCGCCAAACAGAATAAGGGTGACTATGTTAAGTCCCTACTAAAATAATGAAATTTCAAAGAGCAAATGTGCCAAGTCCAAAAAAGCCCACAAGTCCGCAAATGATTTAGTATACGACTACTGGTAATTTAAAAGAGGATGGACTAAAGGGAAAAAAACTGCATTTACAAATTTTCAAAAAGTGTAGTCTAGACAGTTTTTTGTTTTGAAAAAAAAAATGGACTTAGAGCACTTTTTCCGACTAAGGTAACGAACGATATGTATGTGTATTATAAGTTTACTAGGCAGCCAGCATAATACACATATACATATGTATGTAAATTGTACAATTTTTTTTTCAAATTTTGTTTACATTTCTTTCAGTTTATTACAAGAAAATTAACAATATTTTAGCTAAAGTCTTGTTATGAGTCGCGTATGTTTAGACAAGTCATATTTTCAGTGTGTGGTATTTTTTTTTTTTTTTTTTGAAAAGCTAGGAGGTATCTTCCATATTGTTTGTTGTTGTTATTATACGGTTGGTTTTCATTGAAAATAATTTAGAAAATAATAATAAAAGAAAAAAAATTAAAAAATTTCATAAAATATAAAAAAATCGTTTACCCACCACCAAACACACACACACACACACGCACACATACACACATAACTATAATTGTTTAAAAATAAAAATAATTGTGGTTTTAACAAACAACATTTTTTTCTTCTTCTTCTTATTTTCATTTATTTTAATGGACGTTTTCTATTTTTTTGTTTTTCTTACATTTTTCAAATTAAAATTCAAAACTTGTTTGTGTGAATGTGTGTGGCGTATAAGAAAAGAAACCAAAAGCAATATTGCACGCGTTTACATTTCTAATTGATTGATTTGGATTTTAAATAATTTCTAATTAGACAAGTTAGTCCATGTGAATACAGGAATCCAAGTGCCCATTAACATTTACTTTGTCGCTTGATACACAACCCATAATAAGTTTTTTTGCTCTTTTTTCTTTTCTTTAAATCAAATAACTAAAAGGCTGTTGAAATGCTTAGGAATCAACAATATTAATAATAATTTTTGTATTTTGAAAGAAATTTTATGTCTTGAATAATAATAATAATAATAATAAAATGCAAATAATAATAAAAGAATGTTTTTTTTTTTAAATTTACACCGGTAGTCAGTCATAGCAGTTTTATACTGCAGTAGTATTCCTCATATGTTGCTTTCAGAGTGGGTTAAAATTAATGTTAAAATATAAATTGTTTTAAATTGGCATATACACACTCCGGTTCACTTATTTAGAGGCACTTAAAATTCCCTATTCAGCAGCCTGTATCTTTTGCAATTTTTAACAGATTGCAGAGTTTTGAAATAGAAATGGAAGGTAGACAGACATCTTGAGATATAAAGAAAATCATAACAATAGTGGTTTCTTAACTAAAGAACTTTTTTAAGCAATTTACAAAAAAAAAAGTCCAAAAATGTATTATATCGAAGAGCGTTAATCGTTCAGTTTTTTAAACAGCCAATATAGGAGCGTTCGACGCCAACTGGAATCGGACGAATTGATTCTTTATAAGCATCAAGATAAAGATCTTTATGTAGCATATTGCGCAAAATTACTTTAGTGAGGCCCAATTGATACAAAGATCGACGTGTTGATGTTCCACGCCCATTCTCCACATTTTGCTGTATAGCGGCTATGTTTATGACAGTTGCCATTGTATGTCATTTGACAGTCAATTTACTTTCTAACCTCAATTTTGGTCAGCCATTATTTGTTGAATATTCAGCTGTCGGATGTAAGTAACCATTTGCAGTTTCCAGATGGAAGGGAAGAAGTTTTAGGGGAGCACTTTAAGCAATTAGTTTGGTGTCTTAGCAAGTGTCATTAGGCACAAATTTGTGAACTGGAAATTGCCGTGACTATTGAAACTTCTCCTAAGAAAAATAGGTTCGATATGTGCTTGGATTTTCCGACGGGGTTAAAATTACTTTCATTTGGGTACATTTTTCCGTCGACCCTCGTCAAATTTGGTTTGTGAACAAACATTCTCTCATCCTTAAATACAACGGTCACTGTCATTATAGTCCACTGAAGCATGTAAGGCGGCAACATTCTGGGATTGTTTCTCTGGGCAAAGGATTGGGTCAATTCATAAGATAGATGGCATTATGGATCGTTGCATGTACGTGACATATAAAAGGACGTGATGTTTTTTGTTTTTTTAAGAGAAATAGCACTTCAAGCAACAATGCCTACATAGTCACAACCGTGCTATCTTCTTTAGGAAAGGGATAGAGAAGATAAGACAGATGGTAAAAGTAGAAGGATAGTTACATAGCCTTCAAGCTCTTATTTTTGTAGTTAAAACAACCACCCCTAGATTGGTAATCTAAGTACACTACCTAGTAGCCTACCGGGGCAGCTTTCATTTCTAAACGGCCTATGTTATTGGAAATTAACTGTCGTATAAGACAGTACAGCGACCAGTGATTATGCCTTCATCACTGATTAGCCCCACCGACAGTTAATTTTTATTTTTTGTAGTGAAAAAACAGCGAAGGTTTTTGTTGGGAATCGAACCCACAAACCCCAGACTGATAAGATAGTACACTATCTACTAGCCTACAGGGGCACCAAAAAAACGCGATGTTGCCTTACGTTGAAGAAGAGATGCCATTTAAATAGGCATTCCAGCAAAATAACGAACCAAAACTTACGTCTAGAACAATTTGATAGAAGTTTACAGTTGGCCTGCCCAATCCCCCAATCCCCCGATCTTCACCCAATCGAGATTGTTAACTTGAAAATCAATCGAGAAAATCGCGAAACCAAAGAACATTTATTTGAAGCCGCAAAAATAGTCTGGGATCAATATCAACTGATATCGTTAATAATTTAATATCCTCGATGCCTAAAAGACTAAAGGATTCGCAATGAAATATTGATTTTAATAGTTGTTTTTTGTAACTTAAATTGGGGGTGCTTTAGCTGAATTTAAGCTTTTCTTTTACTAATTTCTGAATCTTTTAAGTTTGTGTTTTTCAATAATAAAAATATAAAAAAATAAAAATATAAAAAAAAAATTAATTAATTTTGTTTCCTTAAAAAAATGTGCTAAGGGGGTGCTTAGGTTTTGGCCGATACTGTACATAAAAGAAAAACTCTTCATTAGTGCGGTTTTACACACATCAACTTTTGTTGCTCAACTGTTGTTTTTCCCATTAGAAAGAAAGAGAAAGCTTTATACCCCTTCTCTTTCTTTCTAATGGAAAAAACAACAGTTGAGCAACAAAAGTTGAAGCGTGTAAAACGGCACTAAGCAGTCGTTAATGAAAAGTAATGATCTGGTATCCCGGCGTTTTTATTTTTCTCTCGTTCACACACACACACACACTCCCTCTTTGTTTGTGTTTTGTAAAATCCTTAAAGAGAGAAATTATAAATTTAATGATGCATTTTGTTTGTGTTCTGCACTTAACAAATCTCCTTGACATGCTTCTTTCTTTTCTATTGCCTTTTTCTACTGCAGCTTTTTGTTGACATAATTGACATCATTTTGGATAAAACATTCATTCAAAACAAGAAGAGAATGGGGGAAGGAAATAAAATACTCAAAAAGAATTGAAAGAAGCAAATAATAAATAACAATAAGATAAAAAAAACTGTTTCAAATACTGTACAGAAAAATTACCCTAAATAGATGTGAAACAATAAAAAAGAAACATAACACAAAAGCAATAAGGCCGACGCACAGTGTGGTAAGTTCATACAAAAAGCGAAAAAATTAAATAAAAAAATCACCCTTATTCTATCGTAAGACTTTATATTAAATCATTTGCGGACTTGGCACATTTGCTCTTTGAAATTTCATTATTTTAGTGGGGACTTAACATATTCACCCGTATTCTGTTTGGCGACGGCGATACAAGACGACGTCGTTTTTTATCGTTTGTTGTAAATCGGTATTCTCGTTGGCAATATTATCATTTATCGATGACTGCCAATACATGTTTGGTATTCTGTAAGACAATTTGATGTTGCCTTAAATTGCCGTTGATAATGTCGTCTGTGATTTTGGTGTCGTGTTTGTTATAAAGAAAAATTTTAAAAGTTAAAAAAAACTGAAAATACAAAATAAAATATAAAAAGGTACAAATAAAATAGAAAATGGGAAAAAATTAAAATTCCCAACGCCAACCAATTTGTAAAAATTAGTGTAAAAATTGGGAAAAAATCTAGCACTTGCACAGGGGATTTCGAAGAGGCAGGGTTCCTACTAATTTTAAGAAACAATGGGAAAGTATTGCGACTGCTCTAAACGCCCAAAGCCCACCAAATAGAACGAGTGATGATGGATGACAAAAGGTATAATTTACAAATACATGTTTGACAAAATTCTTTTTAAAGATGGAGCGACTTAAAATTTAAAGTAAAAAAAAATATGGTGAAAAACTACTGGAGGCGGCAGATTTAATCAACTTATACTGAGCCGCTTGGAAGAAGCTGTGGCAAATCTGCTGAAGATTTTGATTTTAATTTATTTTGATTTTTAATTTATTTTAGTTTAATTTGTACATTGCGCTCGCCTCACTGTGCGAGGTAATATATCATGTGTGTTTTCTATACATAAATAAATTTTAAGGGTAATGAGACAATTGTGGCATCATTCAGAGATGTATGTATACAACAACAAAAACAAACACTTTTGTTTGAGATGGTTGTCAAAGCTGTATGCAATAAGTAGTGCTAAGTCATGTTGAGTATTAAATCGCCCAAAATTTTTATTTCCATTTTGGCTACTTTTGCGATTATTGCCAGTAGGAAAACTGTTTCAACAATAATAGGGCTTCCTTCAAAATGAATAGAAATTTAGTTGCTTTCATCATTATCTGATACTTCTGGCATCTGTTACACTTTAGGCAACAATGCCTATTTAGTCAAGTACCGTGGTACATTCTCTAGGAAAGGGATAAAGAAGAGATGAAACAGGTGGTGAAAGTAGAAGGATAGTCGGAAAATAACTGCCGTATAAAGACAGCACAGCGACCAGTGACTATGCCTTCATTGCTGAGCAGCCCTACCGACAGTCAATTTTTATTTTTGTAGTGAAAAAAAAACCAAGGTCTTCGTTGGAAATCGAACCCACAACCCCCATACTGACAAGCTAGTACACTACCTACTAGCCTACAGGGGCACCTAAAAAATGGATAATGGAAAGATTAAAATGATTAAAGATTAGTCTTCGGTGAGATAATAAAATAAAGTTTATAATTTTTATTCAACCTACAAAGACTTTAGGAAGGCAGTTTTATCACGATGTTCTCCTATATCTTTCTCGCCTTTTAATAAATAAGTTCCACTATGTAACACTGTTCCCAAGTAAAATGAAATTTCGCTCCAGAATGACCCCTAGTCAATCTCGGCCTAGGATTACAAACTCATTAACAGCGTTACCAACAAAAAAGTTTAATACTCGGAGAAATAATTTCATTAACAAAGCTGTTACAACAACAAGACCTTAGCTAATTGGAATAAATACGAATAAGTAAGAAATATAAAAAACAAAATTAATTTATAAAAATCATTGAAATTTCGCTACCAAACGACCCTGTCCTTTTCATTTTTACAGAATGTGAACTTATTTATTGTACCGTGAAATAACTCTCAACGAAAAATTCAAAAATCCCATACAAAATGGGAGTTTTTTTTGCCCAATTTTTTGGAGGTTATTTCCTAATTTTTCATTGGGAGTTATTTTATTTATTTTGATAATTGGGAGTTATTTCATTTGACTAAAATTGCTTTTCACTTCATTCCGATATTATTATAACGGATATGCTATAACTGTCTTTTTCAGAGTTGTATTATTTTTTCCCCAATAGAGCATCGGTTTCGCTTACAAACTTTTTCTGTATAGCCAGCCGGACTGAAAGATTTTCTCCTCTATGGTATTTCGAACACCGTCTTTGCTATTTTCGTCCTTCAACCTTCAGGTATGCTATAGAAGTTATTTCATTTTAATGAATTAAAGGGCCATTATTAGCAGTCACCTAATGGAAGCTATTTAATTAGGATATGTGCGTATTTTGTCCGACGGGGTTTAATTTATTTGGGTATGATTTTACGTCAACCCGCGTCAAGTTTGGTTTGTTTGTTCACATAAAATTTAATTAGGACTTATTCCATTATTCTGGCTACAGAGAAAACTTTTAGTCAGCGAAGCCGGTGTTTGTTATACCATAGCGAATAAAATACTTTCGCCCGGCTGGAAACTTTTGGCAAGCGCAGCCGGGGTTTGTTATACTGTAGAGGTTAAACCAGAGATGGCTCAATGATCTCTCTATGGTATATGGAACACCAGTTTCGCTAACAAAATTTTGTCTGTATAGTCGGCCTTTAGTCATATATATCTAGTACATATGGCATGATATCAAAGTTAAGGGCCTCTTTCATTGGGAGTTACCTGTTATGTAGGGTTCGCCAAATAATTTTTTTTTTTTTTGAATGCTATAAACAAAACTACACATCTACAAAGCTTCGGCTTTGTGGCACGTAGCGCCGTCCTGTTGAAACCAAATGTTGCGAATATCCTCCTCTTCAATTTTTTTGTGAACAAAAATTCGTTCAACATGGCCCGATAACGATCGCTTTTGACTAACGGCCACTCCTGAAAAATGGTACAATTATACCCCTGGACAAACAAAATCCGCACCAAACAGTGACTCGTATTGGGTGCGTCGGCTTTTCAATGTATGCGTGCCGGTTTTCTGTGCCCCAAATGCGACAATTTTGCTAGCCAAGATCAATGAGCTTCATTCATCTGAAAGATTTTTTTTTTTTTCAAAATCGGCATTTTATCTAAGTCGAACACGCGCCCACTTAACGAAGCGTTGTTCAAGCGTACACACAACCATATTTGTTCAAGGGAGGGATAAAACTATTTATCTGTCAAATCAAACGTGAGCTAAAGAAGCACTAGTTGAAATAAGCGGACCCTTCACCATAGAGGTTAAAACAGTTAAACAGTGCCCGGGTACAAATATAATTTGTATTGGGAGTTATTTCATTTTTTTTTTGTTTTTTTTTTTAATATTTTTATTTTGATTTAACGGTTAAGTTTTTGGGTCCTTATTTCATTTTGGCGTTGGGAGTTATTTCATCTTTGTTGGAAATTATTTCATTGGGAGTTATTTCATTTGGGAGTTTTTTCACGGTACCCTTATTAATTAGCGTCAACTATAAATTTCTGTAATCGCAATTTTTAAAAACCTAGACTTATCATTTTTAAAAATCATCAAATAAAATCGCTTATTAGACATTATTTGAATGTCCGTTACCTGAAAAAAAAACTTTCAAGTTTTTTTTTGCTCTCCCCCTATGCAAAACAATAGAAAATTTTTCTTTTTTTTAACATTTTCTATTGGATTGTTTCTTAATTGGTTTTTTTTTGTTCATTTTTATTTTTATTATGTTCGTTTTGATTTATTCAGATGCTAAATTATTCTATTTTATTCATTGTTTTGTGAGTGGAGTGAGTGAGTTTCTTTTATTTTTCGAAAATTAGAAATTTCTTTTTTAAAAGCAAAAAAAAAATAAAATAGAAAACGAAAGTTTATTATGTACTTCGTTTGCATAGCAAAATAAAGATTCGTTATTTTTAAAGAGGAAAAATAAAAAGAAATTCTTACCTAATGTTTTATAACGTTTTTATTTTAATTATTTTCTCCAATTTTTATAATCACTGAGGTGCTGAAAATTGAAGAAAATTAATTTTCCCAACACCTTCCACCTTTTTACAGCAATAAAAAAACACAAATTTTATCATTTTTAAAAGCAATTTGTATAAATAACGGTTATTTCAGCCATTTAATTTAATTATGAATTTTCTTTAGAGCACAACACTTTATTAAAAAAAGGAGGGAGGGAGGATTTCTTTCTTGGTAGAGGGTGCACTAGTATTTTTACATTTTTTTTTTCTCTATCTTTTACGGTTACGGCCGTTAGTTTTTTTCTTGTGCTCGTTTTTCTTTTTGTTCCGTAAATTTAATAAGCCGCGAAAAGTTAATAATTACCTCTAGTGTTAGAGAATTAATTATTTTTTCTTGTAACTGTTGTTTTTGTCAAAATGTTGTTGTTATTGTGTTGTTTTTGCTAAAGTGTCTCGTAGCCATTAGACACGGTTTAAAAGGCTTCAATTACATTTTTTCTTTTTGTTTTTGCAAACACTACAGCAATCGATTTACCCAAATATCTATCATCCATCTACTATAAGGAATAAATATTTTCTGTAATTACTGCAAGGGCAACAATAAATAAATTAACGGGAGATAAGAGCTTAAAAAAGTGTGATTTAAAAGAAGACACTGCTTTTTTTCACAAACACAGACAGTCAGTCAGTCATTCACTTTATTTGCAAACAAACGGAAAAATCAAAATATTTTCTAATGATTTTTCCAGTTGTCTAATTTTTTTTCTTACAGTTTTAATTTTGTTCAGCTCTTTTGGCAGCTGTTTGTTGAGACAATTGTAATTATGCATAAATTTTAAAATATTTTCTACTGGCTTTCGGTTTTCACATGAGCTTCAATTAATTTTAATTGTTTTTAATTAAACTTTAATTAAAAATGAGCAAAATTTTCTTCTTTTAGTTGTTGTTTTTTTTTATTTGTTATTTATGCCGCACTCCCAAACATTAACGTTTTAAAAGTCTGACTGCAATTGAATAACTGCAGAATTTGTTGTTTTGTTTTGTTTTTTGACAACAGCAAAGACAAGTTTTGCTTTTTCAAAATGTCCACTCTGCGTTTATTTTAATTTGTTTTTGCGTTTGAAAAGTAAATTTGTTCCATGTTTATATTGAAAATTTGGCATTACTTAAATACGGCAAATAAACGCTACAATTTGAATTTGAGAGCTGTTAAATGGAAAAGGCTTTAGAATTAAATATGTTTAATTAAAAAAAAGCTGTAAAATGGTTTATAAAACGTAGTATCTTTGCAATAACACTTTATCGAAAAGGGTTGCTTTACATTTTTGAGGCAAAAATTAATGGAAAATTATCTTTGCCAGTTTATTGTTCGGTGGCGGAAAAGAAAGTTTTGTAAATTAGAAAAATTAAATGTTTCTGCTATATTTCAAATCTTTTGGCAATTAAGAATTTGAATTTATAGGCTTCTAGCGCAAGGTGAATATATTGTTTTTATTTGGGTACTGTTTTACGTCAAATATATTGCTTTCTGCTACTATTTGATATTTCAATACTTCCAGCCTTATCAAAATAGTCGAAAACATTATGAAAGACCAGATATTTGACATGGTCAAATCTATGAGAACTAGTTTACCTTTCGTAGGGGTTTTAATACCATCTCTTTGCTCCTTTCCATGACTGATTACATTCGACAGAACGTTAATAACGGAAACTTTCGCACACTTGTCTCCCTCGAACTATCGATGCTTAGTAATGAGTCCAAATTTTCCAGATCGTCTTGAAAACTGATTTATTTCTATTTGACTGGTAGGTCGCAATTAACTGTATTAAATGGGATTAGTTATGGCTCCCCTCTAGTTTACTATGTACATATATAAATAATGTTGCCCCGTTTTATTAACTCGACAATATGCGATAACTATTTATTTATTATTTTTATTTATTTCTAGATGTTCTGCAAAACAATGTAAATTTTAGCCTGGCTGGCTTGTACATGAATGGATATCGAAAAATTCCTTTTAAGTCTAAGGCTTTAATGTTTGGACATAGTTTTTTTTTTAAGAGAAGTAGCACCTCAGGCAACAGTGCCTATTTAGTCAAGTACAGTGCTACATTCTTTAGGAAAGGGATAGAGAAGAGATGCGACAGGTGGTGAAAGTAGAAGGATAGTTACGGAAATTAACCGTCGTATAAGACAGCACAGCGACCAGTGACCATACCATCATCACTGAGCAGCTCCACCGACAGTAAATTTTTATTTTTGTAGTGAAAAAACAGCCAAGATCTTTGTTGGGAATCGAACCCACAACTCCCAGTCCTGTAAGCGAGCACACTACCTACTAGCCTACAGGGGCACCTGTATCGCTTTCTTCTTGACCTGACTATACTTTTGAATAGTGTACGCATTAAATTATCAGATCATGTAAAATGTTTGGGCGTAATTCTTGATACCAAGCTTTCCTTTTCGTACCACATTGATAGGCTCTGTGGCAAGCTTTTCGAAAAATCAACTCGGCTAATCTTTTTTTCCCACTACGTGTTAGGTAGGGCACAACTTGCGAGATCTTGATTAATGTCGCGGATTTTATATGCTTTTGAAGTTTTCTTCTGGTACTAACTGTAATGTATTTAAACAGAATTCACCGACTTGTAAATAAAATTGTTCGTTTTGTTAACAATGTTCGCCTTTGTGAGCATATCATGCCTTTTTTCAGCGTATTTTCTAGGCTGTGCTTTTACAAATTTCGTTATGATTCGTAATCTAGCTCTTTGTTTTACAAGATAATCAAGAGTCGCACTCTTTTACAATTTATATCATTCTTTTACATTTTTGCCTTTAAATAGAAACCCACAACTTCTATTTTCCAGAATATCTTGTTCTTTTTTTTAATAATTGGTTAAGGTAAAAATTGCGCGTTGGTGGAATTTGCTGCCTTTTTCTTTACGGTATTTTCACATTCTAATAATGTTTTTCGTCGAAAACTTATGTTGTTTTTCTCGTCCTCTTGAGAAGCGCGTATTAGAAATTGTTTTTGCTACTAATTTGCATCTTTTTAGTACTATGCTTTAACTGCTATCCTTTAATTATTTTTAGCTGGCAAGCTGGTAATAGCTTGCTTCTACGGCACCTGCTTCGCTCTCTATTCTTGCTTCACACCCCAATCATAAGCGAATCAACCTGCTTCGCCATACAAAATTTTGAGAACGAAGCTGGTAGATTCATATTGAATCTAGCTGCGAATCAAGGAAAAATCCTCTCTTCTCTAATTTTTATCGTAAGTTTATCTGAACTAGTTATCAAAATTAAACATTTTTGTAAACAAAGAAAAATTACAAACAAAACGAAGTTAAAAGTGAAAACTTAAAAAATAAAATTTTAATTTTATAAAATTAAAAAAAAAAATTATACTTAATGCTATCGCGGCAAGAAGGATGTCTTCTGTTGTTTTTCAACTGTTGTTGTTGTTTTTCAACTTATGTTTTTCTGTTTAATAACAACTGTCAATTCGAAGCAGATAAATGAGTCGTGTAAACAGCATGATTCATGAACTTGCTTCAGAGAGCGAAACACGAGATTTAAATTGTCGTGGAAACAGGCTATAATTGTATTCTAAAATTGTATTATGATTTTCTTTATAATTTAATATACTTAGGTTTCATTACTGTTATTTTATATAAGTATTATGGCCTCTAGAGCTATTTATTTCATATTGTTTGAATAAATAAATGAAATGAAAATTAAAAAAAACAATGTTATAAATTATTCGAGATCTTTTCTAAACCGGTTTTGTATGCCCAAATAGCCTACTGTTTACTTAAAAATTTAAATAATATTTCCCATTCAATAAGAATTTCCCCTGTGTGGCAGTATGGTTTCTTTTGCATAAGTACTACCAAGTTTATATTGCAGCTACAATTTCACAACAATCAGCCAGGTTGTATAAGGCTAAAGAAAAAAATAGACGCGTTAACAGAGAATTTCGTGAAATTCCTCTCAAAATTTCCTGTTTTCATTATATTTTTTTTAATCGCTGAGAGTGTTGAATTATCTAAACCTACAAAAAAACAAAAAAATAATTTTATATATTTACCATTAGCAACGCCAACTAGCGGTCTGTAAAGACATTAAGCAGACGTCATCTCTATATTTTATTGTCTCTGCCATTCACAAGCAGCAGAAAAAAAAATTATTTTGATTAGACGGTCGTATATAAAAAAAAAGTTTCTAAACCTTTCAAAAAGCAAAAGCATAAACAATACAAGAAGTAAATAAATTTCTCCAAATAAAATTAATTCTATTATAGATAGTGTAATAAAAACAGCAGTAAAATAATAATAAAAGTTAAGAAATAAAAAGAGCGACAAGCCTAAAAAAATTGGCAAAAGAAATGAGAAGAAAAGTGTGTGTGTGAAAAAAGTTAAGAAAGAAAAAAAGGTGCTCCGCTGGCCAAAAAAATTTAAATACTAAAATAACCAAAAAAAAAAAAATAAAAGAAAAAAATGGAGAAGAAATAAAACAAAATTTAAATTTGTAGAAATTCTGTGGAAAAGTAAGGAATTTGGCAAAAGTGCGTGTTGCTTAAGTGCCGCAGCAAAAACAAAAAAAAAAATATATATAATAAAGACCTCCCCCGGTGTTAATGAAATTTTAATGAATTACCGGGCTTTGTGCTGAAACAGTTCTTCCTCCTTTTGCAGTGCAGTTTCAAAACGTTTTGTTGTAATATTTTTTATATTATTTTAGTTTGACACTTAAAAGGATATGGAAAGCATTTGCAGATTGTGTTTTCAACCAGCAGCGGTAAGTACTTTTAGCCAAAAATTTCTTTACTTTTCCATTTTCTGTATATTAAAAATTTTGTTAAATACGAACGACATGAGAAAAAAATTGTCTTGGGTTAAAATAACAATTTGCGCGCGTCTTTTTATTGCTTTTGCAAAAATGTGTATTTTGTTTTTTTTATTGATTTTCTGGTTTGTTTTCTTCTTCTTGCTTTTCGTTTTTTTGTAATGAGGAGTATGCGGCTTTTGTTTTGCTAGAGTAAAGTTCAGGTCTTCTTGTTTTAGCTAATACACTGTACAAAACGGCAGCAGCAAACACGACAATACCACAACAGTGAAGAGCATCATTTGTTTCTCTTTTGAAAAGTTACAATCAAAAAAGTACATGCTTAGAATATTATAACCAAAAAAAAAATGTTTAACTACTTTGTTGTTGTAATTCACTTAATATTAAAATATAAAGTAGTTTTTTGTGTAACTATTCTTGCTGCTTATTAAATGCAACTCTGTGCATTTTTATTGTCACACCAACACACGAACTCTACTCTTGCATAAGGCTAGTTTGTGTTGAGTGTGTGTGAGAGAGAGGACATTAGCTAAAGTGTGAAAAAATATCAATTATGAGAAATATTTGTTTTAGAAGGAAACTTTTTCATAAACAGTAATGCCTATACGAGATTAAAAAAAATCACTTAAAAAGAATTTGCAATTCATCTGGTGTTTATGAAAAATTATTTACATTTTTTTTATAAACAATTTTTGTTTCTTAAAAGTTTATTAAAATTTGCTTATTATTTATTATTTTTATTCATGAGTTTGTAGGCTGATAAAATAGCATATGAGTCGGTTGCAAATATTTAAGAAATTTTGTTTTTAACGCAACCGGCGTCGAAAAGTTACGAGTTCGATAAGGAAATTTATAAAAATAAATATTTTTTTTAAATTTTATCGCAAAACGGTTTTAATACACAATTTTATTTTATTTAAAATTTTTTAATTAAAAAAAAATAATAATTAATCGATTTTTTTCCAATTTTTAAATAAAATAAAATACAAAATTTAAGTAAAAATTATTTTTTAAAATATGGGCAGTGTTTGTTTTTCTAGGAAGTCTGTCTGGGTTTGTGTCACAGATTGTTATTTTCCTATAACTTCAAAAAAGTAGTCAATCTACTACTATTTTACTCGTTAATAAAATAAATGTTTTTAAAGGGCTTTGAAATATTATTGTATTTGTGGGGCTACGAAAACTAAAAATAAATATCGTTGCAAAAAAAGTAGTAAATCTACTACCTTTTACCCCTTATAAAATAAATATTTATAAAGAGCTGCGCTGTTTCTTTAAAAAATTATTGTATTTGTGGGCCTAAGAAAGCTGAAAATAAATATCGCTTTAAAATAAGTAGCAGATCTACTACAATTTTACTCCTTAATTAAATAAAATAATTTCAAGGACTGGAAAAATTATTGTATTTGTGGGCCTACGAAAGTTAATTAAACAAATATTCCTTTAAAAAAGTAGTTAATCTGCTGCTCTTTTAGCTCTTATAAAATTAAATATTGTTCAAGGGCTGGACAGTTTCTTGAAAAATTATTGTACTTATAGGCCTACGAAAGCTAAAAATATCGCTTTAAAAAGTAGTAAATCTACTAATATTTTACTCCTTAATAAAATTCAATGTTTTTAAAGGGCTGCACTGTTTCTTTGAAAAATTATTGTGTTTATGGGCCTACGAAAGCTGATTAAAAATATATTCCTTTAAAAAAGTAGTAAATCTGCTACTCTTTTACCCCTTATAAAATTAAATATTTTTCAAATGCTGCACTAATTCTTTAAAAAGTTATTGTATTTATAAAACTACAAAAGCTAAAAACAAATATCGCTTTTAAAAAACGTAGTAAATATACTACTATTTTACCCTTAATAAACTTAAATAATTTTCAAGGGCTGCACTGTTTCTTTAAAGAATTATTGTATTTATGGGGCTACGAAAGCTAATTAAAAAAAAATATTTTTAAAAAAAAAGTAGTAAATCTACTACTAGGACTAAAAGCTTCTAAAATTAAATGTTTTTCAAATGCTACACTGTTTCTTTAAAAAGTTATTGTGTTCATAAACCTACAAGAACTAAAAACAAATATCATTTTAAAAAAAGTAGTAAATCTAATACTATTTTACTCCTTAAAAAAATTTAATATTTTTAAAGACTAGCTTTAAGACAAAATGCCTATATATTTTGCAAAATGCTCGTCTTTTATTAATTTTTTTGAAAAGCATAAAATCTACTACTATTTTTCAAAAAGTAAAAACACAAATTTACCGAATAAACAAAGTTTTTTAATTTAAAATGTAAAAAAGTTTATTTTATTAAAATAGTTACAAATTTACTACTTTTTAAAAATTTTATTGTAATCTTAAATTGTATTAAATTTGTGAAATAAATTAACTACCTTGTAGAAAGTAAGATTTTAGAATGGCATCTTTTTTTCAATTTTTATTGTATTTAAAGTTAGTTAAAGTAAAATAAAAAAATAAATATTCCATTTAAAAAAAGGTAGTTAATCTACTACTTTTTTATTATATTACTATATATATATAAAAATAAATACTTTCTATAGTTTTATACATTTATTTAAAGATATTTTGCCCACAAATATCACGTTCTATATATACGGGTAGTAATTTTTTTTTTAAAGTTGTCAACTTCATCTTTTTTAAAAAGTAGTCAAATAACTATATAACTGCTATTTTTAAAAGTACTTTTAATAAATATAAATCTTTATTTTATTAATACTCTGGTGTATTCGGTATTTATTTTTCCATGTAAAAAAATTATTTAAAAAGTTAGTCACTATTAATTAGAATTCCGAATTTTATTTATTTACAAATTAAATGAGTTTAAATAGTATTATAGTTTAAATAGTACTTTTTTAAGTTCCAAAAGGTATTTGATAAACAATTTTTCTTGTTTATTTAAAATGCCTGCAATTTTTTATGAATTTAAAAAAGGGGCAAAATCTACTACTATTTACTCCTTAATAAAATTAAATATTTTTAAAAAATTGGTTTAAGACTGTAAGTCTGTATATATTTTGCAAAATGTTCGTCTTAAAAATTAATTACTTTTGTATTGAACAATTTACTATTATTCTACTACTATTTTTCTAAGGTTTTGTTCCTATTCATCCAGTTTCGCAATATAATTTTTTTATAACACGACCTTAAAACTTTTAACAAATTGTTTAATTTATAAGTTGTTTTGGGCGAATGAGCTAGTGAAAACTTGAGTTGAGACAAAGTCCATTAACAAGGATAAACGACTGAGTAGTTGAGAAGCTCCAAAATTAGTTGTCTTAAGACGATTAATGGCCGAGTTGCTAACGTTTGCACTAGACAAGCACAAATAACTCAAGATCAACTTACAGCGGGTACTATTTTTATATTCATGTGCAGAACGTAGGGTATTTCTGTCAGATTTACCTCATGGGTAACACGATATTCCGTTTTTTCGGCCTTTTGAAATCTATCACATTGTTGTCGATTTTTGTAGAACTAAAGACAGACATCACTTGCTTATGTGTGGCATCAATACGTGTTTATAGATTGCACTAAGCAAGTTAGAGTCTAAAAATTATTCTAAAAGTGATTTTAAATTTAATACAGATTCATTGGCAGAGGCTTGTTAGTGCCCTCAAAAAATATAAATCGGAGGTAAAAAAAAATTATTAATGTCGATATTTATGTTTAAAGAAATGCATTTATTATAATGAAACGAGTTGATACATATCAAAATATTGTCCATCGCTAGCCCCTACTTTTTCCCATCTTTCTGCTAGCATATGCATTTGGCGCCAATTGAACTCCTCCCGTTTTAAGGTAAAGAATCAAACAAGTCAATTTTGGATACCCTTTTCTAAACTGAAGTGTATTCCAGTAAGGATGATCTGCAGCGTTCGAAGAAGCAAGTTCTAAGCTATAAGACAGGTGAGCCAAAACTTTCCATCCACTGTTTTCCAAATAGCTTGTTGACCGGTGTGTTCGAGCGTTGTCATGATGGAAGAGTAAGTATGGTCTCGCATCTGATCGAATATTCTGGTCGTTTTTCGATGATTGCTTTCTTTAAACAAATCAACTTGACTTCGCTTCAGGTCCCCTGGGTTCTTTTGATACGATTTCAACAGCTTATATTACCAAACACCCTTCTGATCCCACTAAATATAATGCATTACCTTGGCATCATGGATATACGGGTTTGGCGTTGATTGGGCTGGTTTCCCGGGCATTACATTGGGGTTATTATAATATATCTATTCTTTATCACTAATAACAATACGATGCGAAATTCCTTTTCTTTCTAGCTTTTAAATAACGCTTCCGACACGCAAAATCGCCTTGCAGCGCCTCTAGGCTCCAATTTTTATTTTAAGAGAAGTAGCACTTGAGGCAACAATGCCTATTTAGTCAATTACCGTACTACATTCTTTAAGAAAGAGATAGAGAAGAGATGAGACAGTTGGTGAGAATAGAAGGATAGTTACGGAAATTAACTGTCGTATAAGACAGCACAGCGATCAGGACTTCACCACTGAGCAGCCCCATCGATAGTCAGTTTTTATTTTTGTAGTGAAAAAACAGCCAAGATTTTTGTTGGGAATCGAACCCACAACCCTTAATCCATGTAAGCTAGCACACTACCTACTACCGTACAGAGGCACCTGTATATGGCGTTCGATTTGCTTGCTTTTGAATGTCCAGAAAATGGCTTGTGGTGTAACTCGCAATAAGAATGCAATTTCTTCTTGTGTTTCACAACATTCTCTGCCGAATTATGCTGACATCTTCAAACCTTGTTGGTTAAACAGGTCTCTCCTTATTTTTTGTATTAAAATCACCACATTTGAATTATCACAAACCATCGTTCAGAAGTTTTTTGACTTAGCTTCTGTCATCAATCGATTATTGGCTGTTTTCTTCTAATTAAAGAAGATTATCAGACTTCCCCGCAAATTATCTTTTTAGGCCCAAAATTCCTTATTATTCTAGCGATTGAAAAAAATGCTTGTTTCCACTTTGGCGTCTATTGAATACTGAATTATAATAACAGACCTTTACCCTCCCAAATACCATATATGTTATTATTGTACACGAATAAAAAGAAATTTTTTGCTTCAGTGTAATAACTTTTCAATGTTAGTATGGTTTTAAAGGACCTCTTCTTCTAAAAAAATTATCCGCTTAAAAATAACGCTCAATAAAAAGCGAAGTGCTAGCTAATCTATCCCGCCGCTTTGACGCTTGCTGTCTGGCCTCTGCCTTTGTGTTTACGCCTGGCAAACGCTACAAAACTATTGTTTTTGTATTTGATAGTCTAACATTCAAACATTTAAATAAATTTTAGAAAATTATATTTATTAAATATTTTAATCATCAACAAAAATCGCTTAAATAAGCAAATAAACTAACTAATTGACAACTCGGTTTTGGTAAATGTCAGTGATTTTACTCTTACTCCAGCAAGGGGTAGTTGTGTTGTCACTATTGTTATTGTTGTTGCTATTTATATAAGGGTAGTTACACTGGGAGTGTGTGTCAGTGTGTGAGTGCCTGCATATGAATAAAAATTAAAAAGTTTTTTGTTGGAGGAAAACTTTTCATAAAGCGACAAGTGTTTTGTGTTTGCAAATAAATCAAGAATATTTTCAAATAAAAAAAAAGATAAGGAAAATATAAACACACAAAAATAATAATAAATTTGCATGATCAAAACAAATAACATAAAAAGGAATTATAAAAACAAACACATGAATTAATACATATAATATATAAAATAATAACAACAGCAACAACAGAAATTAATGTAAAAAAAAAAGAAGTCAAATTGTTTCATTTGAAGGCTTCTTTTGCTGTTAATTTAACTGTGTAAGAAAATACAAAAAAATATATTTTCAATATTTAAAATTTTTAACCAGTGTTGTTAATGGCGTTGCTTGCAATTAAAATAGTTTTCTGAAAAAAATTATATTAATTAAGCATTTACTTGAAAGGTTTTGTTTTGTGTGTGTATACAAATTTTCTTGAGATTTTCCTTTTTTTTTTAATTTAAATTTTACATTACTATTTTTCTCAATATATACATACATATATACCTATACGATCCATTTATATATATATTTTTGTACTTCCTTTTTTTATTTTATTTAAGTCTTTAATTTTGAGTTTGTACACCCTTATAAACCGTCCATTTGCTTCAATGATTTTAACTTGAGGAAACAAAAAAAAAAAAAAAATACAAAATAACACAACACAAAAACAAAAAAAAAAAATCATATATAAAAGAACACAGGCAAGAAAAAACAACAAACTACAACAAAACATCATTACGTACTTAGCAGGTGCGTCACATGCAAAGTTTTCAAAGGGGGCTAATTGGGAAAAAAATTTCTTTATATTAAAATAAGATTTTTTTTGTCAATTATTAATTTGTAAATTTAATCAATTAATAAAAAAGCCACAAAACCACAAAACTGCAGGCGACACCATGGTTTAATAAGTTGAATAATATTTTTTTGTTATTCCAAAAAAATTTAAATTAATTAGAAATGGGGTTCTTCCTCAGCTCAAGTCTAGTATGGCAGCGAATTTTTATTCATTTTTATAAAACAAAAAAATATTGTTATTGCAAAATAAATAACACCAGATTTTAGAGTTTTTAAATTAATTACAAGTTTATTTCCATTAACTGCACACAAAGCAAAATTTGTATTTTGACACTTAAGAACAATTTACCATAGATCTAGCATCTTTACTTTACGAGGTTTATGTTTTAACTAACTAACTAAACCCTCAGATGCTGACTTTTATATTTGTCCGCTAGAGGTCTTGAAAAATAAAAAATTTTTCTACTTCCTTTGTAACACATTTTGTTGTTCATTCATTCAATGTGCGTACCTCTTGGTTTGTGTGCATTTTTGTTTTGGTTTTAATGCTGAACTTTCCCAGATTAAAAATGACAGGAAAGACCTCCGAAGGAATTTTATTCCACGTACGGGCTGTTCTGCTAAAAAACGAATTTTCCCTGTCATGCGTAATGTGATTCACTGGCCAATAACCAAAAATTGATGCGCTTTGAACGAAAATCGAGCCAAACGCGAAAACGTGCGAGTATCGGGAACAAGTCCCCTAATTTCATTAGAGCACTCACTAGTGTAGTTACGATAGAACAGTGAAATACATCCCATATTGCGTCGATGGCCTAGAGAATCAATAGAGTTGGATATCCTACTGTCTCCAACGAACCTCTTGGCCCTCTCCTGTACGCGGTCGAGTAACTCCAAAATAAACTTTGGAGTGCCGGCCCATACATGAGACTTGTATTCTTATTTTAGACGGATATAGGTGGTATAAATAGTAGAAGAATCTGATGAAGTGAAGTATCTTTTACACCGCTTTAGAAAACCGAGACACTTGAAAGCTTCTTTAGAAACCTGAAAAATGTGTTTAGTCCATTGAACATCATACTGAATATTCATGCCAAGAACATCAAGAGCTTTCGATTCCGTAATACCTATATCACCTATAGTAACAGATGCAGCACCAGTAACGAACGTAGATCTACGCGTAAGCGTGCAATGAATGAATACGAATGACAAATGGCGCTGTCATCTGCAAAAGAATATATAGTGTTGAAACTTCGACAAAGAAGGTCATTTAGAAAAATAAGAAATAGGGTAGGAGAAAGAACGGAGCCTTGCGGTACCCCTGAATTCATCATAAACTCGTCTGATGAAATCCCATCTATAACAGCTCGTATAGTGCGATTTCTAACAAAACTAGATTTAAATCTGTAGAAATTATCACCGACACCAAAAGCAGCATAAGATAGTTGTTGTTGTCTTGCGTGTATAAGTTTTCTTAGAAAACTACACAGTTAGTAAACATCATACTCAGTTATTTCTTAAAACTTAAGCAAACCGTATTCGTAACAATATATTGACGACCATAACAATTGACATTAATTTGACTAATAATTTTTTTTTCTCAAATATCTCCTGCGCTTCAAACATGTTTCTGATTTCCCATTAAAATATTAGAAATAGCTACGGGAATTGTCATCTAGCTAGGAAAATATGAATGCAAGCTTCGATATTCAAATTTTGTTTTAAATGCTTAGGTTATGTACAGCATGTGTTCCAGTTTCTGTTCCAAGACGTTATTTTTTTTTTTTAAAGGCAAGTAGCACTTCAGGCAACAATGCCTTTTTAGTCAAGTACTGTGCTACATTCTTTTAAGAACGGGATAGAGAAGAGATGAGACAGGTGGTGAAAGTAGAAGGATAGTTACAGAAATTAACTGTCGTATAAGACAGCACAGCGACCAGTGACCATGCTTTCATCGCTGAGCAGCCCCACCGACAGTAAATTTTTGTAGTAAAAAACAGCCAAGGTCCTTGTTTGGAATCGAACACACAACCTCTATACTGGCAAGCTAGAACACTATCTACTAGCCTAGAGGGGCACATAATTCTTTGTTATATAATTATAATGAAGAAGAAATGATCAAGAGAGAAAATGAAGATAGACAGAAAAAATACAACGAAGGGAAATAGAACGGAGAAGATTAAAAAGCTCTTCTAACCGAACCCTTATTTAGGTATTTAGATTATGCCGATGAGAAATTAAGCAGAAAATTAGGAAATAATCGGAAAGGCTAAAAAAACACGGTTCCTTAGGAAATGAAGATAATGGTATTTAAACGCAGGACTCATTAAAAGTAGGATGCCTTTTTCTTCTTGTGCTCAATGCAGCACATAAATAAGCAGTGTCCATCCCATAGAACCATTGCCTAGTTAGGTTAGCAGACCTCGCCGACGAGAAATGTATCAGAAAATCAGGAAATTTAAAGGAAATAATCGGAAAAACTTAGAAAACAGCGGGACCTTAGAAATGAACATAAAGGTAATTAAACGCTGAACTGATTCAAATTAGATGCCTTAATATATTTTTCTTCTTCTGTCCAATGCAGCACATATATCCCAATAAGCAGTGTCCAGCGACGGCAGACACTCAGTTTCACAGCAAGACTAGCGGCATCTATAGTAGTTTTTCTGTTTCTTCGTTTTTAAATAGAATCACTTACTCTATAGCGATTAGTGTTAGATAAGTGGAGAAAATTTATACTTACTTATTAACCCACCGATTTCAGCGGGGCTTATCGATTTACTTGCTGTGCTACTGCTGCTGTAAATCAATGTCCTGCCGAGCCGACTCCCCTACTGCCGTCTGAGCAATAAAATCTTAATGGCTTTAAAGGAAATGAACTAAAAATAATTGCCTATCACTAAAATCTTCTGATCTCTTATTAACATCACTTCGCTATGTTCATGTAATCCTATACTTAAGAAGGAGATTCCCAATATTCTCCATATTTATTGCCTGTGCTCCTATGAATAATGTCGGATGCTGCTATACAATGACCACACACCACCATCGAAAATAAGATAAGATGGAATGCGTGATAAGATTTACGTCTGTACCTAGCTGTGTAAGCCATAACCAGACGGTTGATCATACCACTGTGGATGAAATGTAGCCTCATCCTCGGCCTAGAAGGCCTTCAGTACTTATATACTCCTGTCACTTCTAGTTGCAACTTCAAAAGCCCGGAGCAGGCCGCAGCTTTCACTCCCTGGTGAAGAGTTGGAGACTATCCACCTTCTGCCCCAGAACGCATGAAGCTTAATATAATTTAAGAACACGACGGCACTCATGCTCACTGGAGCTGGATCAGTCATTGTGTTCATTGTGAATGATCCGAACCACACAACTCAAACAAGGGCCTTGAAACCACAACTATCACGATACTCCCGAAGGGCCCACCTCAATAACCAATCAGAGAACAGCTTAAAGGCTAAAAACACAAACAACTGAACTCTGGAGCTTTACTGATTCCCGTGGAAATATAGTGGAATTGTCCAGTTGGCTCCTGATAGCCTTGAAGGGGACTGGGCTGCCTTTTACCCCCGTTAACACGGGGGGACTTGGGTGATATATAGTGTCGCCCACGGCCTATTTCGGGAGCTGGGAGCAGGACCGCCACCCCACACTCCTTGGTGAAAAGCTGGAGACTTTTAAACTCCTGGTCCAGAACACATGACATAGCATGCTCACTGGACCTGGATCAATCACCCTGTATTCTTGGTTAAAAGTGTATGATCCTAGCCCCTTAATCATTTTATGAGGGCCTGCGAAACCACAACCACTACGATACTGTTCAAGGGGCCAACCTCAATAATCAGTCAGAGAGCAGCAAAAGCTGAACTCAGGGGCTTACTGATTCCCGCTGAAATAAAGTGTAATTTGCCCAGTTGGCTCCTGCTAGACTTTAGGGGACACATTTAATGACAGTGATTTCCATCCAAACATATCAATGTGGCCCCGGGGGGAAAGAGAGTAAGAAATGGAGAAACGATGAGGAATGATTTTTTTAATATTTCAAGGCAATTAGATCAATCAAAATGGGGGGTTTCGGTATGATTAGCAACCGCTTTCGATGTGATGGCATCATTATGTAGGTTTTTCCAGAACACGGCTTGATAATGATGTCATCATATCGAACAAATTGCCAGCAATGACGGTTATACACCGAAAGAAATGACAGCACAACTAAATTTAAGTTTTATATACTTTTCTGAAGACTCAAAATTAAATTTATAAAACCTCCCCAATGTCTACGCCATTTCCTTACAATACGACTTCTCTTTAGCGCGCACAATATTTTTTGTTGTTTTTCTTTTTTTTTTTTGGTTTTTTGTTTTGTGTTTCTGTATTTTTTTTTTTTAATTTCATACATTTCTTTCATGTTGTTTTTTTTCTTCTTGCTGTTGTTGTTATTTTTAAAGCTGTCTCTTGGCAGGGTTTAAATGAGGGGACAGCGATGTAAAGATAACCAACCTTACAATAGTTTACTGTGAGTTGTTAGCTATATATAATTTTTTTTGTTTTATTTTTTATTTATTTATTTATTTTTTTTTTTCATTATTTGGATTTTTCTGTGTTATTTGTTATTTTATTTTTTTTTTAACATATTTTTATCCAATGTGATGTTAACAGTATGATGAGACTTGTGATATATTTTTTAAAAAATTTTTTTCTATATGTATTTCCAGTAGTGGTAGCAGCCTTAAAGCTTAAAGCTGTTTATTATTAAACTAGTTGTATTTAGGTGCTGGTCTTGCTTTTGCTTTTTGTTTTCCAAGCAGCAGAAGAAATTGGAGTTTTTCTGTTAAAAAAATACACAAAAATTTTTTTAAAGGATTTTTGATACCAAAATCCAAAAAAAGGCATTTTTTTAATTTAAATAAAAATTTAAAATGTGCAATTTATTTATTTTTTTAGTTGTTCCAAGTGCCCGGCTATAATATACCCACCTGTGTAAAGTGTTCAGAGCATTTAACTAACAGTGGTAATGGCTTTTATCAGGCAGTAGCTGCTAGTGCTACTGGTCAACCGGCTTTGGCGGCAACAGCTGCTGCTGCTGCTGTTGCTGCTGCCAATAATATTAACAATAATAACAACAACAACACTAACAACAACAACAACAATAGTAATAATACAACTAATAATAGCAGTACAGCGAATAATTTAAATCAACAACAAATGCCTCAACAACAATTACAAAACTCCACCAATTCGACCAATAGTCTACAATCGCAAGACGATTCGGAAGAAGTAAGTTCGAAATTATATAAATAAAAACAAATTTCTTAATTTAACATATATTTTGCGCTTTTGTATAATTTACTAAAAACAAAAAAACAAACAAAAATTCTTGTTTTACGTTTAATTTTTAGTAACTTTCAAACAGACCAGAACTTTAAAAGAAGCTAATGCAAAAATTACGTTATTCTTGGTTGATTTTAACACTTAAATATTCACTCACTAATGACTAATTCTTATTATAACGGGTGGTAAAATTTTAAGGGACGATGTTTATTTTGAATAAAACACAAATTATTTGGAAAATAAGTGATATGGCCGCCAGTCCAGTGCCAACCGTAGGTCATAACCTGGTGCTGGACGAACCACTGTGAGGGATTTTAGTGTCATCCTTGTCCTAAAAGGCCTTCAGATACTTATATCCTCCGGTCACTCCTAGTTGCAACTTCAAAAGCCCGAAGCAGGACGCAGCCTTCACTCCTTGCTGAAGAGTTGGAGACTATCCAACTCCTGGTCCAGAACAAGGCATAAAGTTTAATATAATTTAAGAACACGACGGCATTAATGCTCACATTCATTGTGTTCATTGTGAATGATCCGACCCACACATTTCAAACGAGGGCCTCGAAACACACAGCCACCACGATGCTCTCGAAAGGCCGACCTCAGTAATCAGTCAGAGAACAGCTAAAAAGCTAAAAATACAAATAGCTAAACTCTGGGACTTTACTGATTCCCGTGGAAATATAGTGGATTGTCCAGTTGGCTCCTGCTACCCTTGAAGGGGACTGGGCTTTCTTTTAACCCCGAAGACACATGTAACGATAGTGAGATTCCGTTAAAACATATCAATGTGCCCCCGGGGGAGATTATTTAGGAAATTATTATCATTTCTTTTATGATAATATGCTATGGTTCAATTTTTAATGGAACAAAATGTTGCCCGAATGGCCGCCACGACCTTGCCGGCACACCTCCATTCCATGGTAAAAATGTTCGATGACTTTGAGGCATAATTGAGGTTTTATGCCGTTAATGTGCCGAATTATCTCATCCTTTAGCTGATGAATTGTTGCTGGCTTATGGACGTACACCCTTCAAATAACCGCAAAGAAAAAAGTCCACCAGTGTCAAATCACAAATTCGCCACCACGTGAGATAACCCGGACATTAAATTTTGTCGCGCCAAAGAGCCATTGTTTCGTTAGCTGTGTGGCAAGAGGCACCATCCTGTTGAAATCATAAATCGTCCATATCTTCTAACTAGGGCCATAAAAAGTTTGTTACCATCTCACAATAGATAGCGAACACCATTCACAGTAACTTCCTCATTTTGGAAAAAAAAGACCCGATGATGCGGGTGTATTGATTTTTCGACAATCACTCTTGGATTATCTTTCGTCCAAAAGCGGCAATTCTGTTTATTGACGAATCCATTGAGGTGGAAATGATTTTCTTCGAAAATTAATCATCCATTAATGCCATTTCTTGCCACCATTTTGACCATTG
Source organism: Trichopoda pennipes (assembly GCA_030448955.1). NCBI lineage: Eukaryota > Metazoa > Arthropoda > Insecta > Diptera > Tachinidae > Trichopoda > Trichopoda pennipes. The sequence continues at coordinate 141,107 of JASKUP010000056.1, read as the reverse complement.
ACGACGTTTGGAATGGTCAAGAGGCTTTAGTTCTTGACTCACTCTTTATGCATAATGTTTATCAACGACGAGCTTGAGAGGTGCAATTGTTGGACACGACGACGAGTTGAGGTTGATGGCTCTTCAGCCACACTATCGAGAGAGAACAGCAGCAATATTTTCTAGAGTACGAGCATGCACTGGTGTTTTCACATCTCCTACAGATCCGGTTTGCACATTTGGACGATTAAATTGACCAAAACTATTACGAACTACACGATATGCATTTTGATTTGAACGCCCATTTTCGTAATAACTTTAACGCGTTGCTCGGTGGTTTTTGAGGCCCTCGTGAATGGTCCAGGTCCAGTTACCATGAATGCCGTTGTGTTCTTAAATTTTATTAACCCTCATGCGTTCTGGAGTTGGATAGTTTCCAACTCTTCAGTAGGCTGCGGCCTACTCTGAGCTCTTGAAGTTGCAACTAGGAGTGACTGGAGGACTTACGAATCTGAAGGCCTTCTACGAAGAGGATGATGCTACATTTCATTCACAGTGGTATGATTCACCCCAAATCTTATCATGCATACCGTGTGAGAATGTAATGGGAAATGTACTCAAAAGGGCTCGCATTTGTGAGGCGGACATTTATCTGATATTGTATTCCATACATAATTGCCGACTTTAAATAAAACATTTATCAGTATAAGATCCAAAGTAGTATACCTTCCCGGCGGACACCCTGTATATGTTCAAACAAGTTTGATTGTTTGAATGTAAAAAATTGTTTTTAGTTTGAACATTGTGCATGGACATGTTTGCCATCACCCATTGCCGTTCTTTGAAGTGTGCAGAGTTGCTTTATGAATTTCATGGGTTAACTTTTTAAAATACTAAAATGCATTTTTGTAAGGTTATGTTCACCTTACGACACCCGCTTAAAATAAACTAAAAAGTATGGAATTTTTGTCGTACGTAGTTTTGCAACCAGAAGTAAACATCTGGCTAAGGTCCCTCCAATAAATTTTATTCTGGATAAGGGGAAATTAAATATCCACAAACAGAGTTCTCTCTCTCACTCTCTTTAACTATACTGCTTCCCATGTTGGTTACATTCCTAGTTCCCTCGCAAGGCGTTACAGCAGCTGGGTGCCAAATTAAAATGTGTAAAATGCCTTGTGAAGAAGGCGATACAGAGGCAGAGTACTTGGGTACTCTTGGCTATCTTTCTAACACCCTCAATATATTTTTGTCGCACCCAGAGTTGGGAACTACGACTTAGTTGAAATTGCATTAGCAACTCCCTGACTGATTAAAGTCTTAAAAGGCAAAATTTTAAATTTTAAAATAAATCAAATTGCCACCAGACAAAAATAATGGACACTCATTATTATGTTGTTTATAGCGACATCTGCCTGTTACTTCACACTCTTAGATCAGTTAACAAACATACCATTCAATAATTATAACAAAAATATTTAAACTTACAAACTTTTTCTACCGCCATTTTCAAGCGTTATGGCAGACTTCATGCATACTTTAAACAAAAAAGATTTCTTTTGGTTATTAGCTTCTTTTAAAGTTCTGTCTTTTTATCCCTGTTTTCAAATAAACTGTAAATCTTTAACAAAAATTTGATCGAAACACAAATTCAGCATTCGAAATCGATAAATTTTTTTTTTTTTAATTTTGATTGTGAAATTAATCGATATCGATAGCTACAATTTGTTACTCTCTGTTCTTAAAGTTTTTATATTTCATTTTAACCTTCTAACTCCTTCTATTGTAATTTTTCGAAAAAGCTTTCCCTTTGGTTTTTTTTTTATTTTTTTATATTTTATTTCTATTTTTTTTTGTTTACTCTTTTTATAACTTTCTTCAAATTCATAATGAAATAATAAATAATTTTATTTAAAATTCAAAAATTAATTATAATTAAATTAAAATATCGAAATATGTTTATTATTTCCTTTTGTGTCATTCTTTTTCATATTTTTTCAAACACGCAGCGAGTGCAACAAACACCACGCCGTCCGCGTAAAAACGGTGTTAATAAAATCCAACAGATCACGATGTCCTCCTATGAATTGGAGAAGACCATTCAACATTTAGATGTACATATATATCAATTTTAGTATTTTTTTTTTGTTTTAAACTCAAATAGAAGAACAAATTTCTTTTTTTATTATTTTAATTTTTTTTTCGATATTTTAGTATTAATTGTAAGAAAATGTAAGCTGAAGATTTAGAAAACGTATGACAATAGCAAGTTTAACTCAATTGAAGCTCAATTAAACCGTTTTACTGCATGATTCTTATTTAAATAGTTTAAGGAAATAAAAAATATCGTGTTAACAATTTTAATTCAATTCAAAGGGTCTTGATATTTTCGTACAAAATTTGTATAACAGTTTTAAACATTATTATAAAGACGCATATTTTACAGATTATAGAAATATTCATATTTAGATAAAAGGTAACATTTTTTTTTGTATAACAGTTTTTTTGTATTTTATTTTAAAATTTCGCTTAATTATTATGTATTATAAATATAACATTCTTTTAAAAGTATTAAGAAGCTGTATAACACTTTTATAACAGTTAAAATTTTATATAACAGTTTTGTTTCAATGTACCATATTTTGTATATCGATTTAAAACAGTGTGCTACAATTTTTTAAAATCTTCTTAAAGTTATTAAATAATTTCTTTAAACTGTTCTATTGTTAAATAATTTTTTTAACGGTTAGTTTAATAAAATATTTTTGCTAGAAAAACTATTGCAACTAAAAAATTATTAACAAAATAAAATCTAATAAAGTTAATCTTATAAAGTTAAATATAAAAATTTTAATTTTCACACGTTTATATGTTATACATCCCGGATTTTTCAGTTTTCAGCTTAAAAGCAGGTTTAATAATTTCTAATTATTCTATATGAGAATCACATAGTTAGATAATGTTGAAGATAAAACAAACAAAAATTATATTAAGAGTAGTTTAATAGTTTTTAAAGTTTAGTATAACAGTTTCAATATGAATAAAAAAATGCGATTAATTTCAATTCTTAGCTTACATTTTCTTATCAATACAGGCTAATCATTATATTATTTAACTGTTATGCCAGTATAACAGTTTAAAAAGCCATGTAAAATAAAAAGCAAGCAAAATTAAAATTTTTATTTCTATTGTTCTAAAAAATTTTGCAGTTTTCTTAATTAACCATTTCAATTACAATTTAGGTGGACTTGATATTCAATGAAGAAGGCTCATGTCCTTTATGCAATAAAACATTTTCAAGAAAATCATCGTTAATAACACACATACGAAATCATGCAGCTGAAAGAAAATTTGTATGTAATTATTGCAATAAAGGTAAATATTTTTGTTGTTGTTGTAGCAAAGTTTTGAATTATAATTAAAAAAAAAAATAAAAAATTTTATTTCTTTGAAAGGTTTTACTCAAGCGGCCAATTTAAGAAATCATGAGCGTATACACACAAATGATCGTCCTTATGTTTGTGGAGATTGTGGCAAAACATTTACTCAGGTGAGTTTTTTATAACGAAATGAAATGAATTATTTTTATTAATTGTGTTTTTAATTTTTGCAGATTACAAATCTAAATAATCACAGACGTTTGCATACTGGTGAACGTCCTTTTGTTTGCATTGAACCAGAATGTGGTCGTTCATTTGCCCAAGTTACCAATCTGAATAATCATATGAAAACCCACCATAAAGTGCAACAATATTGTTGTAATCAATGCCCGAAAAAATTTACACAAGTCACCTCGCTCAATCAACATTTACAAGCTCATGCCGGCATTACGGGTTACTATTGTCCCCGATGTCCGGAGAAGACATTCAAACAGCAATCACAACTTCACACTCATATGAAATCGCATGGTCTGCAGTATCCATTTGAATGTACAAAATGTGATGAGAAATTCTTGCAGCAGGCCCATTTAGAACAGCATCTGAAGATGCACGATGAATTCAAATATAAATGCAATATTTGTCCTAGTTCGTTCAATCAGGAATCACTACTTAAGAAACATGAACAACGTCATTTAGAGGGCAGGTGCTGGCTTAAACTTTTGCTAACATGTTCTAACATGCAGCAACTTGTTAATTAAATAAAAAGAAACAACTTTTTCTAATATTTTGTTTTTTTTTTTGTTTTTTCTTTTTCCTTCTATTTTTTTTTCGCTTAACATTTTATTTTGATGGAATTGTGTGGAATGGAATTGTATTAAATGCAGGTACCTCACTTGTCCTGTGGCCAACTGCAATGAGGCATTTGCTGTTCGCCAACATCTTTCGAAACATTTGTTAAATAGTCATTCACATACCGAATTACCGCCTCCAAAACGCTCTAAGAAATGCATAACATTACAACCGCCTCAACAGCCTGTTACCATGGTTGGCCAGCCATTGTCCTTACAACATGCTCCCCAACGTATGTTTATTAAAGATGAATCAGATGATGATTAAAAAATATTTATTTATACACTCATTTATATATTTAAATATATATATCTCTATATTAATATTAATTTACTAAATACTTATATTTTTTTAAACTAAATTAATTAACAATTATTTTGTTTTTCGGCAAATTTTTTTACTTCCTCCTCTTCTTCTTCTTCTTCTTTACTAACAATAGAGATTTTTGAAAATTGTGTGTAAAATATTTTATTTAGTGTTTCATTTTATTTAAATTTTTTTTAAACCTTTTCATTCCATTTAAACGTTTAGTGGTTAAATGAAAATAATTTAATTTGCAATATAGAATTTTGTTTAAAGTCTTGAATAAAAAAAAAGTTTTTTTTTATAATTTTTTTCAAAACAAAATAATTTTAATGTGACATGTGGAATAAAGATTTATTAAGTGCTAAAACATGGTATAAAATAGTTTGATATTGATCCTTTGCTTAATGGACTGCGGCAGAGAGAGAGAGAGAGAGAGAGAAGTTGTGTAATTAATTTTTGAGTTTTAAGGATTCTTTTGACGAACTTCAAACTTGAAACATTTTTAACATTTGCGTTAGAAAATATTTTCCTCCATTTTTTAGACAGTTTAAATTTTACATGATTTCCTAAAATGTTCGAAAACAATGGTATAACAGTTTAATTTCTTTTGAATACAACAGTATAACAGTTTATTTTATATTGATAGATATTGTATATTTGTATAAATTAATAAAATATATATTTTTTCACTCTTCTTGTTATTTGAAATTAATGAAATTGTTTTGCCATTTTGTATAACAGTTTGAAAATTTTATAACCTAAAGTAAATATTTTTTAGAGAATTGTGTGAGATTTTTTACTTATGTTAAGAGGATGTTTAAATTGATTATAAGAGTTTTACTGACTTTGTTTTGAGATTTTGTATAACAGTTTAAAAATTTGGACATTTAAAAATAATATTTCTTAAAAAATTGTGTAAAAGCGTTAATGATTTGTAAGATAATCTTAAATCGATTGTAACATAAACTGTGACCCTTTTCAACATTTTGGGCTTCTATAAGTCGGGCAATACCTGACAATTATGAACCTTAATTTTTTCTAAGAGAACATAAATTATATCACCGGTCCAGTCTAATAAAAATATAACCGCTATTAAGTTTGCATAAGCGAACTTGTCTAAATTTTTCTTCATGCTTAAAATTCTATTAATTAAAATGCTCTCAGTTTTCTCTTTTTGAAGACCCATTATCTATTTTAGAACAGTCTTGTATAATAGTTTAGATCGCTAACAAAATTTTGTTACTAATAAAATAATTAAATCAATATTTTAAAATTTAGTTTATATTTTATTAAATTTCAAAAATTGATAATAGGGTTTTGAGATTTTGTATAACAGTTTACAAATTTTATGTTCTAAACTAAATATTTTTTAAAAAACTATGTCAGTCTTTTGCTGATTCGTAGATGATTTTTACACTGATTATAATAGTTTGAAGAGGTAAACTACAAAACTGTGACCTTCCTAATTATTTTGGATTTTTGCAACATAACAATTATCAGCCTAAATGTTTTTCTACTGGGAATTACTAAATATCCACTGGTCTACAATTGTCGGATTTGTGTTAAGTTTCTCTCAGCTTAGCTTTTCGATTTACAAACTTGATGTCATTTTCATTTTATTTTCTCGCTTGCGTGCATTAAAAAAATATGTAAATCAAGTTTTAAAGCTTTGTATAACAGTTTTGAATAACAGTTAAGATTTGTTATTTTTAGAAATTTTATTTTTAAAAATAATTTATTATAATATTTTGAAATTTTTATATTTTTCTTTGTATAAACGAAGTGTATGACAGTTTTAAAATTTAGTTTACATATATTTTTACAAGTTTCAAAAAATTGATAATAGGCAGATCCTTAATATACTTTAATAGCCGTATTCTTCTTTCAATAAATCAAAAATATTTCATATGAATATGATCGTAAAATGTTTAATCGGATAATTAATTTTCGAATAAATTGGATTTTCGAAAAACGACTTAACATAGTTGAAAGCTCAAAGTTATGCTGAGTGCAATGTCTCAGTATAGTTTCGAGTTGTTTGACTTTATTTTTATATATTTGATTTGACAGTTTTTCATATAATATACCATTTTAGTAAAAATTAAATATTAAAAAATATTATTAAGGTATTAAGAAAAGTACAGTTATATTGCTAGGTTTCTATACACAAAAGGTTAAACAAATTTGTATGGAAATGCGAATCTTTTTTTGGGAAAAGTCATCATTCATCTGCAAGGAGTATTATATTTGTGAATGAGTTGTTACATTTGCGATTGGTACATTCGGAGAAGGGAAAAAATCTCTAGTAAAAAAATATTCAAAGAAGGAAATAGCTTAATTCAAAATCTAACGTTTTTGGACTCATTTACATGTTGAAATTTTATTTTTATATTTTTTAAAAATTTTGTTATTGCTTTGTGTCTTTTTCTCAAAAAACGATGGACTTTTTCAAAAACAGAAATAAATTCCTTACAGGGTTTCTTTTGTTTTAAGGTATTGTTTTGCCACAAAAACACACACTTAGAAAGAGTAAAAACATCAGTAAAGTGAGTTTCTTGTTTGAAGTTTATAATTCTCGTATTTAAATTACTTTAGAAAGTGTTCTCTTCACAGTTTAAATTAAAAAGAAAAATATATAAATAATTATATATAATAATTATATTATTAAGCACAAGGTCTTTATATAAAACGAAATTAAAACAAATTAATTTTATTTTCAATATTTCGCCACACTTTTGGGTGGTATGTTCATTGATTATTCAAAAAATTGTTTAAATACTTTTCTTAATTATATAGTAATTACAATATTATTTAATAATGAAAAAAAAATATTTAGTTATTTCGCCACACCTTTGGGTGGTAGCTTCATTGATTATTTAAAAATTTGTTTATACACTTTTCTTAATTATATAATAATTGTAATATTATTTAATAAAAAAAATTATTTAATTATTTCGCTACACCTTTGGGTGGTAGCTTTATGGATTATTTAAAAAATTGTTTATATAATTTCCTTTGCCACCCAAGACTGTGGCATTAAATAAAATTTGTTTAATTTTTATATGAAGGCCTTGTGCTAAAAAAAAATTATTTATAAAATATTAAAAGGAAAATTATTAAAAAAAAAGGAATCCTATGTATTAATATCCTTGTATATTTAGGCATTTTCTTTAAACTAATTAAATTTTAATCCACAAACAAAAAATACTTAACAATTTAAATTAAAATTTTATAATATTTTTTGTTAATTTTCAAAAATCTCTATTAAAATATTTTTTATTCTTTTATCCAAATGGCTCTCTTTTGTAATCCTGTCTTAAGCTTGAAGTTAATAATGGTTTTTATATATTTGAAAACGGCTTAAGTTTAAGGGGTTTAAAATTTATGTTTATTAACAAAATTTTATTTAAAAAAAAATATATATTTTTACTTAATGAAAAAAATTGACTTGAAAGGTTTTTTTTCGAAAGCTTTATTTTTTCTTTAACTAACAGATTTTTTACTTTGATTAAAAAAAGCTTTAATTATTTTTTTCTGTTTTAAATAAAAATTTTCCCTAAAAAAAAGCAAAATTTTTACAAAAAAAACTTTTAATATAAAAATTTATAAACATGATTTTAATTTTATAAAACAAAAAATAAAATTGCTTAGTTTTTGTTTTGTTTTGTTTTATTTATTAAAATAAAATTAAAATTTCAAGCTTTTATTTAAAAAATAAAAACAAGTTTTATTTTTTATTTAAACAAAATACACAAACAAAAAAAAACAACTTTTTGCTTTTATTCATGATAAATAAATAATTTTTAATTTTTCTTTTACATTTCCCCGCCTCATTTGTCACGCCCTAAATAACGACCACCCTCTACAATCATTCAATAAAATCCTTTCAACACTTATTGAAATACATTTTTTAAAACACTACACCCTGATACTATCGTACCGTCCTTGGTCCAATTTCTGTGTTTTTTCTTTTTAAAACTCTTTTTAGGTGGTCGTCCCCCTAAGAATAAAAACAAGGTAAATTCTTTAAATATTCCATCATTGATAAAAATCGAAATTAATGATGTTCTGAATTATAATCAGCCAGTTATAAATAATGTTAGTGGTCTTTCGATACCACAGCAATTAAACCAGCATCTGCAACAACAGCAGCAGCAACAACAGCAGCAGCAACAACAGCAGCAACAACAACAGCAGCAGCAACAATTACTACAACAGCAGCAACAGCAACTATTATTGGGCAATCAAGTTAAAGTTCGCTATATACCCAATAATCAGATTAAATAGAAATCAAGAAAAATGTATTCAAAACTTATGATTTGTCATAATTTTTGAATATTTTTATTATAAATTTTGTTTTCTTCAAACATTTTATACATATATATATTTTATTTTATTTTTTTTTTTTTATTTAAAAAACAAATTCTGTTTTCCTTTGTGTTTTTGTATTTAAGAGAAAAATGATTTTTATTTAAGAGAAAAAAAAAGAAAACAAAAATAATAAAATTAAAACAGCCCAATATTTTTTCTATAAGATTTAAATATTTAGATTTAAATTTATAACGAAAAAAAAAAACAAAACAAAACACAAACAGAAAAACAAAAGAAATTATTGAAATTAAATATTAAAAATTAAATTAAAACAACAATTCATTTTAAGATTAGTTTGTACAAGAATAACACACAAAAAAAAGAAAAATATGAAGAAGAAAAAACAAATGATTTTTTTTTAAGTGTAAAACATATCTTGAGCTATAATTCAACTTCATTTCAAAATATTTGTATGCAAAGCGTCTTTATAATTTTATGAATTTATTTAACTATTTTAACAAATAGTCTTTTTTTTACAATTGTCTTTATTATAAATTTAAACACCTTCAAACAGCAGCTTTGAAGTATAATTTTACTCACAAAAGTTTAATACACATTAAGAAAAAATTGTATACAAAACTGTTTCCATTTATATTCAAAGGCCTTGAATATACTTGAATAGAAATAAATTATATATAAAAAAAATTATAATAATAAGAAATTGTGTAAAACATTTTATTTTGTTTTTTAATCATGCAATAATTAAATATATTAATTAAGTATTAACTATATAAATTAAACAAATAACAAAAACAATAAACCTAAGAATAATGAAAAATGTTGAATGAAATCGCTGGCAAAAATATCTCAAAATTTGTTAAAAAAAATATTTTAAAACTAAAACTTTAACAATTGTGCATTATAACCGCTATATTAAAATTTGAATATACTTTTTTAATTTTTTTATAATTTTATTTATTAAAAAAAATATTTTAAATATTTTCTAATGCTTCCTAAGTGTCTTAAACTGGTAATTTAATATTTTTTTAATTCTAAAAGTTTTATAATAGTGTTTTAATTATTTTTTTTTTATTAAATTCTCTTTATTTTTTTTATAATTAATTTAGTTTTAAATTTTCTAAAATTATTTAAAAGTTTAAATAACTTAAAAAAAATTATTTATTTCGAAATTGGAATTTAGCACATTTCCCAAAATTGTGTTAAACAAATTAAAACACTTTTTTTATTTTTCAAAATTTTTTAAACTTTTTAATTCTGTGTTAGTTTTAGAAACTAATTAGAAATGCATTTGAAAACGATAAAAAAGAAATATTTTGGTACCATAAATTCCCATGCTTTCGATTTTATTTTCGAACTAGAATTAGTCTGGGTTTAAGGTGTTTCACAGAAACCAATGCTAGCGGTTTTTCTCCTGAAAAAATCAAGCAGCTAAAAGCTGACAGTTTTTATTTGAGCGCTTTTATTTTTGCCTACCAATTTGTATAAGAGATTCTAAGTTTTGTTTACTTATGCAGGGGAAAATATAAAAATAAAGCTCTCAAAGTTTTATAATAGTTTTGTGGACAAAAACACCCAGACCTTAAAAAGGGCTTTACAAGTTTAAATTGTGCAATTTTACCATACTGAAATATCCTTTCCAATAAAAGTTTAAATGCTAATTGAAAGCAGGCTTTATAACCTTTACGTGCGTCCTATAGACGCAGCCAATTATTAAGGAAATTTTGTAGGAATAATAATTTTATCTCCTTTTGGTTGAGGGCAAATGTACGGAGGTATAACTATAAGTGCATCATCTAAAATGGTTGACATTGCGCTCCTACCCTGGCTAGTGTTTTCGACAGCTCTTTGATAAGACCCTTCAGCTAAAAACTGGAACAATGTTGTAACATTGTCGAAACCTTAGAACGAAAAAGAGATTCTTATATTGCTTCTAGGATCATCCAAAAACGTTCTTAGCTTAGTTGGTAGCATTCTATGAACCTGCAAAGCAACTTTAAATGAAGAAGCACATTATAAACTTTATAAAACATACACTTACCTTATTCACTTAAAGCTTAGTCGATTAAAGTTTATTTGATTAAAGCATATTCGATTAAAAGTTATTCGATTAAACCTTATTCGATTAAAGCTTATTCGATTAAACCTTATTCGATTAAACCTTATTCGAATAAACTTTATTCGATTAAACCGTATTCAATTGAAGCTTAGTCAATTAAACCTTATTCGATTAAAGCATATTTGATTAAAGCTTATTCGATTTTACCTTATTCGATTAAAACTTATTCGATTAAACTTTATTTGATTAAACCTTATTCAATTAAACCTTATTCGAATAAACTTTATTCGGTTAATTCTTATTCGATTAAAGCTTATTCGATTAAACCTTATTCGAATAAACTTTATTCGATTAAACCTTGGTCAATTAAAGCTTAGTCGATTAAACCTTATTCGTTTAAAGCTTATTTGATTAAACCTTACTCGATTAAAGCTTATTCTATTAAACCTTATTCGATTAAAGCATATTTGATTAAAGCTTATTCGATTTTACCTTATTCGATTAAAACTTATTCGATTAAACTTTATTCGATTAAACCTTATTCGATTAAACCTTATTCGAATAAACTTTATTCGGTTAATTCTTATTCGATTAAAGCTTATTCGATTAAACCTTATTCGATTAAACCTTGGTCAATTAAAGCTTAGTCGATTAAACCTTATTCGTTTAAACCTTATTCGATTACACCTTATTCGATTAAACCTTATAAGAATAAACCTTATACGATTAAATCTTATTCGTTTAAAGCTTATTTGATTAAACCTTATTCGTTTAAGGCTTATTCGATTAAAGCTTAAACCTTATTCGATTAAAGCTTATTCTATTAATCCCTATTTGATTAAACCTTATTTGCTTAAAGCTTATTCGATTAAGTCTTATTCGATTAAACGTTACCTAATTAAACCTTATTTGATTAAAAATTATTAGATTAACCTAATTCGATTAAAGATTTTTCGATTAAACCTTGTTTGATTAAAGCTTATTGGATTAAACTTTATTCCATTAAACCTTATTCCTTTAAAGCTTATTCGATTAAACTATATTCTAATAAAGCCTGTTCGTTTAAGGCTTATTTTATTAAAACTTATTCATTTACAGCTTATTCGATTAAACCTTATTCGATTAAAGCTTGTTCGATTAAACCTTATTCGATATCGTTAACAGTAGCGAGTTACTTTGACTAGCTTACTCATATGGTGAAAAATACGTTTCCATGAAATTTTCATTCCGCTCGGAATCGAATAAACCTTATTCGATTAAGGATGATTCTTTTAAACTTTATTCGATTAAAACTTATTTGATTAAACCTTATTCGATTAAAGCATATTTGATTAAAGCTTATTCGATTTTACCTTATTCGATTAAAACTTATTCGATTAAACTTTATTCGATTAAACCTTATTCGATTAAACCTTATTTGAATAAACTTTATTCGGTTAATTCTTATTCGATTAAAGCTTATTCGATTAAACCTTATTCGAATAAACTTTATTCGATTAAACCTTGGTCAATTAAAGCTTAGTCGATTAAACCTTATTCGTTTAAAGCTTATTTGATTAAACCTTACTCGATTAAAGCATATTTGATTAAAGCTTATTCGATTTTACCTTATTCGATTAAAATTTATTCGATTAAACTTTATTCGATCAAACCTTATTCGATTAAACCTTATTCGAATAAACTTTATTCGGTTAATTCTTATTCGATTAAAGCTTATTCGATTAAACCTTATTCGATTAAACCTTGGTCAATTAAAGCTTAGTCGATTAAACCTTATTCGTTTAAACCTTATTCGATTACACCTTATTCGATTAAACCTTATATGAATAAACCTTATACGATTAAATCTTATTAGTTTAAAGCTTATTTGATTAAACCTTATTCGTTTAAGGCTTATTCGATTAAAGCTTAAACCTTATTCGATTAAAGCTTATTCTATTAATCTCTATTTGATTAAACCTTATTTGCTTAAAGCTTATTCGATTAAGTCTTATTCGATTAAACGTTACCTAATTAAACCTTATTTGATTAAAAATTATTAGATTAACCTAATTCGATTAAAGATTTTTCGATTAAACCTTGTTTGATTAAAGCTTATTGGATTAAACTTTATTCCATTAAACCTTATTCCTTTAAAGCTTATTCGATTAAACTATATTCTAATAAAGCCTGTTCGTTTAAGGCTTATTTTATTAAAACTTATTCATTTAAAGCTTATTCGATTAAACCTTATTCGATTAAAGCTTATTCGATTAAACTTTATTCGATTAAACCTTATTCGATATCGTTTACAGTAGCGAGTTACTTTGACCAACTTACTCATATGGTGAAAAATATGTTTCCATGAAATATTCATTCCGCTCGAATTCAAATAAACCTTAAACCTTATTCGATTAAGGATGATTCTTTTAAACTTTATTCGATTAAATTTTATTCGATTAAAACTTATTCGATTAAACCTTATTCGATTAAGAATTATTAGATTTAATCTTATTCGATATCGTTTCCAGCAGCGAGCTATTTAGACTGACTTATTTATATAGTAAAAAAGAAGTGAAAAATATGGTGCCATTAAATATTCATTCCGCTCGAAGTGAAAATTGGCAATGTGAATTTGTTGTGAATTTTTTGTTGCCTTCATTAAATAGCTTTTAAGACTTAAAGTCAATTTCAAATTCAGTCAGAGTCAGACATCATTGCACAGAAAATAATTACAAAGAAGCTTTCAAGTGCCTCGAGTTTCTAAAACGGTCTCCATCCGAACTCCATCCGATCTTCGTACTATTTATACCACCTATATCCGTCCAAAGATGGAATACAACTCCCATGTATGGGCCGGCGGCCCAAAGCTATTTTGGAGTTACTTAAGCGCGTACAGAAGAGGGCCAAGAGGCTTGTTGGGGACGGTAGGATATCTAACTCATTTGATTCCCTAAACCATCGACGCAATGTTGGTTGTATTTCACTGTTTTATCGTTACTACAATGGTTAGTGCTCAAACGAAAGTAGGGAACTTGTTTCCGAAACTCACATGGTCTTGCATTTGACTCGATTTTCTTTGAGAGGCCACCTATTTGTGCTCGATTGGCCAGTGAATCGTACTACGCGTTTTTTTAGCGGAACAGTTTATATGTGGAATAAACTCCCTCCAGAGGTCTTCAATGTAGGAAAATTTAAATTGAATGTACACAACCACTACACTTAGTGTCATCCGGCAGTCTTATCTATTTCACCGGAATTCCAAATTCAGACATAGCGGATTTAATAGCCTCCGGATTTAAATAGCTCTGCCGGCAAGCCATCAGCTCCAGCTGCTTTGTTGTTTTTCAGTCTGGATATTAAAAAAAAGTTTTAATTATTTTTAAATTAAATTATGCTGTCAGTAATTTAACGAACTTTTCTTACCTTTTTTGGAACCACTTTAATTTTAAAATCATAAAAGTTTCATAATCGAAGAACTTTCAAATGACTTTGCTACACTGAACAAATTTTTTAATTATTTTTAAATTAATTTACGCTGTCAGTAATTGAATAAATTTTTCTATATTTTTTTGGAACCACTTTAATTTAGAATAATAAAAGTGTCATAATCGAAGAACTTCAAAATGGTTTTGCTACACTGAAAAAAAATTTTTAATTATTTTTGGATTAAATTATGCTGTCAGTAATTAAATGGACTTTTATATATTGTTTTTGGAGCCATATTAATTTTAAAACCATAAAAGTGTCATAATCGAAGAACTGTCAAATGACTTTGCTACACTGAAAAAAATTTTTTAAATTAAATTATGCTGTCAGTAATTTAATTAAAATTTTCTATATTTTTTTGGAACCACTTTAACTTTAAAATCACAAAAGTGTCAATATCGAAAAACTTCCAAATAAATTTGCTACACTGAAAAATATTTTGAATTATTTAAGAATTGTTTTTTTATGTTTTTATTTTAATTTTTGCCGCGATAAAAATTCTTCATTTTTCATTATTCCTGTGCAGAAAATTTTTATTAAACAATTAACCAACTACCAAACTACATAGAATCAGTTTTCCTATAATTGTAAATACCATAAAATTAAATCACTTTTTAAAAATATTTAACAGCAGACAACAATAGACTAAAATATTTCAATAAACTTAAATTACAAAATAACAAACAAACAAACAAATAACTTAAAATTATAAAACAAAATTTTGTGTTAAATATTTTTTCTTAACAACAAAAATAAATCATCGAATAGTTATTGCTTTTGTGTTGAGCAAAAATTATTTTATTTTTTTGTGCAAAAAAAAAAACAAAATAAAATCCAATAAATTAAGTAAAAGAAAAAAAATAATTATTTTATGTTTTTTTTATTATTATTAAAGCATACAAATACGTACATAAAGTTTAAATAAAAATATTAATTTAAATTTAAAACAAATGAAAAAATATAATTAATAAAGTTATAAAAAAAAAATAATAAAAATAAATAAAATAAATAGCAATAGTATTTTACAATTAGTTATTATTATTATTACATCTACTAAAACACATATTAAACAACAAATAACAACAACAACAAAAAACAATTGTCAGAAGTCACAAAAAAAAATAAATTCAAAATTACAAAAAAACAATAAAGTTTGAAATAACAACAACAACAAGAACAGCAACAAATCACTAATTTAATGATAATAAAAATAAGAAATAATCATCAATGTAAGAATGCATTACACTCAACTGTGTTTTTAATTTTGAATAAAATTCTAAAACAAAAAAAATTAATGAAAAAAATTATAAACAAAGAATTTTTATTTAAAAAATTATTTTAGAAAATAACAATTGAAGACATTAAGATTGTGTTACGTTTATATCTTTTATAAACGTTTTGTTGTGAGAGTTTGTTATTGTAAAATAAATAATACGAGATTTTAGAGCTTTAAAATTAATTACAAGTTTATTTACTTTAACTACACACAAAGTTGTTAATACGGAACAATTTACTTAAGATGCCAGACTTTACTTCACGAGGTTTCTTGTTCAACCAACTAACTATCCACTCAGACGCTGACTTTTATATTTATCCACTAGAGGTCTAGAAAAATTAAAAATTTTTTACTCTCTTTATAACACATTTAGTTGTTCTTATGTTATTTATTCAATGTACAGGCGCCTGTAGGTCTGTGTTTATTTTGTTTTAGTGCTGCTAAAGTTTCTTCCTGGAATTTATTTTAAGATAGTTGTTGTTGTCTTGTGTACTTAAGTTTTCTTAGAAAACTACACAGTTAGTAAACAGCATATCTAATTGTTGTTGTTTTGCGTCTATAAAATTTCTATGCAGTTTGTAACTAGAAAATTTGTTGTTGTCTTGCGTGCATAAGCTTTCTTAGCAAGCCACGCAGTTAGTAAACAGCATACCCAGTTTCTCCTAAAACTTAAGCAAGACGCATGCGTAATAATATCAACAATTTGTTGATTGAAGTTATTAACCTTTATAGGATCTTTGAGTCAAATTTGACCCACTTTGCAACGCCCTATATAAAGAAGCGAAAATCGTTTCCAAGAATATAATTTACAAGAGAAATTGTGCATCAGCTACGTACTGTATCTGAGCAGGAACAGCAACCTTTGTCTTTAACCAAATGTAAAAAAAAATATATGAACCAGCCAAATGCGCAGTCAAAACCTGGAGCTTCAATATTCCAAACAAAGCTAAAATAAACTGGGTCAATTTTAACCCAAAGAACATTAACTTAAGTAAAATTTGAGGACCCAATGGAGGTTAAATAAATATTTCAAAGCAATGATGTACATTATAAAAAGTAACCGGAGTCATACTTCAGCTTACTAAAATCCAGAAAGCCATACTATCACCAGATCTGAAGCCGGTGATTTTAACTATCTCATTGTAAAATCCTTCACCTTAAAAACGGACTTGTAATATGTAATTTAAGGCCATGACAGATCTAGTCGCCAAAAATAAAATTTTTAGCTCCTCTTTCTATTCAACTCTGTTAGACTTTAAATATTTATTTTTCCGTAAAATAATTTCTAGATCCTTAGAATTTTGCAGTCTAAATTTAGAACAAATTTTCTCCAAGTTTTCTCCGAGTTCTAAATAAAATTAAAAATACTTTCTGCGTTAGTGACTCATTGATGGTTTCATCATATTTCCCCTCATCTCAGAGATTATTGCATAACCTTTCCCAAATCCTACAAACCATTTTTATAATGTCAGGCTAACGTAAATTAGTGATAAATAATATAATTTGAAAACTAACTACGGTGAAGTACAGTAGTTCGAAGGACCATTTGTAAAAAAATCTATTTAAAGTACAGGCTGTCCGGGAAGATATAATACTTTGTTTTGCCGCCATTTTGAAAAACATTAGTCTTGACAGTTCATATTTGGCAGTCGCGAAATAGACAGATGGCAAATTTATTATGGAAAAGTAGTCGATAAAGCAAAACATTTCAAACATTTTATCATAATCAATCATCGATTACTGTGACGATAAGAAAGTTACGTGAAATTTTTTGGGAGAAACAATGTGCCAACAAAACGCCCTATTTACCGTGTAGTGAATGATTTCGAAGAAAGAGGGTCTATAGGTGATAGGCCCAACGTACTGCAAGATCGGCTGAAAACATTACTGCTGCTCAAGAAAGTGTTCAAAACAATCCAACAACAACTTCAATTCGACGCCGTGCTCAGGGGCTTGGTCTTCAAAGAGCAATTTTAGCCACAATTTGGCACAAGGATTTTTATTTGATTCCATATAAGATTCAGTCAACACAGGAGCTTCTTCCACAAGACGATTTACGCCGTCGTACATATGCCAATCGGGACCACCCCGATTTTTATGAAAAAATCGTAATAAGTGACGAGACACATTTTCATTTGAATGGATTTGTGAATAAACGGAATAGTCGGTTCTTAGGGAAGGGGAAACCCACAAATTATTCAACCTTTGCATCCATTAAAAGTGACTAAAGTGTGGTGTGCAATTTGGTCAGGCGGAATTATTGGATCTTACTTCTTTGAAAACGAAAATAAGGTAACGCTAACTGTGAATGGGGAGCGATTTCGTGATATTATTTAAAAGTTTTTAACGCCACAGCTGCATGCTCTGGGCTTGATTAACATGTGACATCAACAGGACAGTGCCACATCGCCTACAGCCAGGACTACAATGGAATTACTGCGTGATCTCTTTCCAAGTTATTTCAGGTAATGGTGATAAGATTGCGATCCACGGTTGCCTCATTCGACTGTTCCGGACTTCTTTTTGTGGGGATATCTGAAAAGCAAGGCTTAGGCAAACAAATCTTGAGCACGTCAACCAAAATATTCGTAATAAAGTTAATGAAGTAACGCGTAAAATGTGTGAGAATGTAATGAAAAATGTGCTCAAAAGGGTGCGCATTTGTGAGACTAACAGAGGTGGGTATTTATCTGATATTTGTGTTCCCTGCATAATTGCCGACATTAAATAATCATATCAATATCAACATGAGATCCATTCTCTTTCATTTAATCACAAATTATAAAAACAACAAAGTAGTGTACCCTCCCGGCGGACACCCTGTATTTTTTATTTTTTATTGATCTTGATTGATCTAATTACCTTAAAATATTAAAAAATCATTCCTTAGCGTTTCTCCATTTCTCACTCTCTTCCCCTCGGTAGTACACTGATATGTTTTGTCGGAAATCACCGTTCCCTTCAAGGCTAGCAGAAGCCAACTGGGCAATTCCACTTAATTTCCATGGGAATCAGTAAAGCTCCAGTATTCAGCTTTTTGTCTTTTAATCCTTTTAGCTGTTCTCTAACTGATTATTGAGGTTTGTCTTTCGGGAGCATCGTGGTGGTTGTGGTTTCGCGGCCCTCGTTTGAGTTGTGTGGGTCGGATAATTCACAATGAACACAATAAATGGTCCTGGTTCAGTGAGCATGCTTGTGATTGTGTCTTTAAATTTAATTGTTTCATACGTTCTGGACTGGGAGTTGGATAGTCTCCAACTCTTCAGCAAGGAATGAGTGACTGGGGCCTGTTCCGAGCTCTTGAAGTTGTAACTAGGAGTGACTGGAGGATATACGTATTTG
The DNA here is from genome assembly GCA_030448955.1 of Trichopoda pennipes. Taxonomy (NCBI): domain Eukaryota; kingdom Metazoa; phylum Arthropoda; class Insecta; order Diptera; family Tachinidae; genus Trichopoda; species Trichopoda pennipes. The sequence goes on along the minus strand of JASKUP010000056.1, from coordinate 122,119 downwards.
AAGGCTTCCTAGGGCGAGAATCAGGCTACATTTCGTCCACAGTGGTATGATCCACCGTCAGGTTATGGCTTACACGGCTAGGAAATGACGTAAATCTTATCACGCATTTCTCACTCTCTATCTTTCATTCAAATCACTCAATTAGGCCTTCACAAACCATTTACAATAAATTAATTTTGTTGTCATTACAAAAATTTACAATAACAACAACAACTTGGTGATTCATATTCATGCATTAAAAATACTCTGAAACGGAAGTTAGAACGGTTAATAAACACCAACAGTATTGCCGGACTGAGAAATTGTAGAATAGAAAAAAATGATTTCAGCGATTTTTTTTAAATGTGGAATTTATAAATCTTTTTAGATAAAATTTTATTTTTAATTCGTTTTTATTTTATAAATTTTTATTTCAGATTAATAAATCTAAAACCAAACCAAACATTTATTTAAACTATTATTTTTAATTATTTTAAAATGTGTAGAAAATAGAAAAGTTTCGGAATTTTATAAAGAAATTCTTTATAAAGTCTTTATATAAAAATTAAATAAATTTTAATTGTATTTTCAATATTTTGACACACCTTTGGGTGGCATCTTCACAAAAAGAAAAATTTATAAAATAAAGTATAATTGGGTGGCATCTTCAGGAAAAGATGAAGGTATAATATTTTTGTAAATAATGACAAAAAATTTTTTATACATTATGCCACCAAATGGTGTAGCGAAATGTTAAAAATAAAAGTAAAATTTATTTTATTTTTATATAAAGATCTGTTGCTTAAAAAAGTTATTGATTAAATATTAAAAAGTTGAATATACTAAAGGGTTTTTCAACAAGTAGTTTGTTTTCTAAAACAAAAAATTTAGATTAAGATGATTAAAATTTTTATTGTAGAGTAGAAGAGAAGAGAAGAGTTCTGCAATTATGAATGAACAATTGTATGTGGCAAATATTTACCGCGACCACGCTGACAGATGTCCATTCTTTCATTACAGTTTTTAATCTCTTTTTAGCATAATGGCGGTCCTATTTCGTTAATCACATCACAGATTTTGAGTTTTAACGGTGAAATCGATTCGATTGGCTGCGTATAGACTCTGTCCTTCACATAGCTTTACAAAATATAATCCAGTGGTGTTAAATCACACGATTTGGCTGTCCACTTAGCTGCTGATTGTTGTAAAATTATGCCATCAGGTTCGCAATAAATTGAACGTAACATTTGGCCACGTCCAATTGAAACCATATGTCATTAATATCCATGCCGTCAATAATAGGCTAAAACTGAGTTGTTAACATCTCGCGATAACCTGATTCATTGGCCGTTATCGCATTTCTAGCCTCATCTTCGAAAAAAATGCCCCATAAATGCCTCCAGACCACGTTGAGCATGCAAAGGCTTCTCAGTAATTGCTCTAGGATTTTCACAAGCTTAAATGCGGTAATTTTGCTGCTTGACATGCCCTGACAAGTAAAAATTGGCTTCGTCTGAAAAAATGATTTTTGCAGAAAAACCAACCAGTTGTTTCTGAATGTATTAAGCGAGTCTACGGCGATATGAATGGTAAGTTGCCTTTAATTCCTGCACCAGTTAAATCTTGTAGAGCTTCAAAGTCAAATCCTTACACAAAATTCGCCATGTGATGGTTTTGGATAACCCCAATGGTTGATAACGTCGAAGAATTGAATAAATTTTAATCTGCTTCAATACTGTGGCTAACGGCTGCGCTGTTTTTAGTTGAACGACCCGGTCGAACATAAGCTGGTGTTAGCACATTTTGTATCAAGCCTATCGACTTAAATTTAACTAACAAAATCTTAAAAGCGGTCTCAGAAGGACGATTATGTTGAACCACCATTTATATAGAGGATTTTAATTTTTTTTAATGGACTTTTCATGCGAAATTGAACTCATTGTTACAATTGCCAAGGCATTTACTACAATGACGTTAAAAAATTAAATGTCAAAACTATTTTGTCGTTGGTGTTGCCACAATTAAAAAATTAACTTCTTGTTGAAAAACCTTTTTTAATTATGATAAGGAATTATTTATAATATTTTTTATATTTTTTTTTCAATTTATTTATTGGATCTTTCCCCAAGGAATTAAAAATAATTTTACAAGGCTTAACCTACAAAAAAAAAAACAAGTTACTACTGCCTCTGCGGCCGATAACTAAATATTACTCGTTATACGTCTATCTCAACAGGTCAGTGGTTTGCAGTCTCTTTAGACGTCTGTGACCCTCAAATTAAAGTGAGTCTCTGGCAAAACGATTAGGGTGAGTTCCAAGCCTTCTTACATAGTTGGTAGCTGCTGCCTTTGCAATTTCCTCCCCAACGAAAAGTATTTTGACATCCCTATGGACGTTGTTATTCCTGATATACCACGGTGCACGGGTTATTATTCTAAAAAGTTTAGACTGCTTCTTTTGGAGCTTCTCTAGGTTCGATGGGGATGCTGTTTCCTATAGCTGTGCTCCACACATCCAACTAGGTTTTAGTACTGACTTGCATAAAAGTATCTTAAGACATTATTATTCTATTGCAAGATAAAAAAAGCTTCTAGTTTTTTGTAGCAAAATTAAAGCAGAATAAATAATGATTTACGTTTAAAATAATTTTCAAAAAATGTATTGTATAGTGGTTATGTAAACTAATTTAAAATTAATATTAAAATTATATGATTATTATTTTTATTCGACCTGTTTTTTAAATAAATAAGTTTTAATCTTTATAATGGTCTTTTTAAATAAATTTTACACGTATATTTTCAATATTTCACTTTCCCTTGGAAAGCTTCTTCAGGAAATTAATTTTTAGGTTAATAATTTTTGTTTTTATAAAGATTTAAACTTATTTATTATAATAATAAAAAAAATTTAAGTAAAAAAAAATTATTTCTTTAAGTGTGTAGATTTATAGAATATAGTTTATGGGATAAATTGTTAAACAATTTTTGAGTTTCATTGTTATTTTAAATGATTGTCAGTTTTAAAGGCCTTAAAATATTTTTTACAAATTAAGAGTTTTAAATTCTATAATTAATCATTAAATTCTAAATTAATATTTCCTTAATCAAGTAAAAATCCATTTAATTTAACTTTTTTAATTGCAACGGTTTCATTAAAAGACTGATGTAAATCAGTCAATATTCACAGCCATTATGAATAATTTTAACATTTTCCATCTGGCATCTCTACATTTAAATTAGCTGTTGCTCTTTTAATTCTTAAAAGGGTTTGACACATTTCCTACTTTTAAATTTCCCCCCATTAAAGCATTTCTGTTTGCTTGTGTGCATGCACAAGATCATGTAATAGAAATTTGATACCTGTACTTTAAGTTGTTTTTGTACTCAGAGAACCAACAAAATCTTTGCCGTTTGTTTATATTGTTTGGTTGCGACACCTACACCTACACATGCACTTAACATATCAACAACGAGGGGAATTTTTTGATATTTGTTTTGATGAAGAAATGGGAAATCGTGTGACCTTTTAACTTTGTTTTGGGTACTAAAAAAAGACCTAAAAAAAGGAAATAAAAATTAAGAGCGCGCGTTTAAATCTAATGAGTTTCCATACCCCTTTTTAACATTTTCATTGTTATTTATATATTTAAATTTGTTTATGAAACAAATTATATGCATTTTACGTAATGAAATGGATATGGAAGGCTAATAGAATGTTTATAATGCTGTTGTTGTATGTAAATAGTCTGTGTAAACTAAACAAAGTAATTTGCTATTGTGTATGCGTTAGTTAGCAGCAAACGTTAATGGATATTTCTTTTTAAAAAATATCAAAGTCATTAAATGTAGAAAATAAATCATTGTAATAACCAACAATATTGTGGTGACTTTCTGTTTGCCATTACAAAGTTCAGCGCGATGATGACATACAGCTGATAGGCAGTGGGTTAAATAAAATATTGCGTTTGTAGCAAATGTATGTAAATTTTCAATATTTATTATCATATTTGAAAAATCAGTAGCGTGGGAAGATTGTGTAAAAACACTTTGTATTTAAATTAGCTAAAGAGGTCATGAGAATGTTGTTAATAAAAAACTCGCTATTTTTTTTTTTTTTGTTTTTAAGATTGATAATGGAAATTTAAATTTTTTATATTTAATAATCAACACTGCAGGCAATATTTAGAATGAAAACAATGTTTACACTAGACAAATTATCTTGCCACCGCGACAAATATTTTTCCATGTTTTAGTAGTACCACTATTAAAGCGAACTATGATGAAAAAACCGAAAATCCTCATTTGACAACTATGTCCTACTATTGAACCACAGTGTACCTGTTTAATTATTTACAAGGGAAGGGAATAGGTGTTGACTAGTTGTTCATTTATAGATTTCGAATGGCTTGGCATGGTTATCTTTTAACCGAAATAATTTTAAATCTAGTAAAACAAAAATGTCGTTTCATAGAGAAAAAACTGCCCAATAGAATAAACATTTTCTGTATGAAACTTTTTTAGGCTAAAAGGTCCCCCAGCAGAGAGAAGAGAACATTTTTTCATAGAGATTCCTTATTATTTTCACATAAAAAATCTTTTTAATTTTATCAACAACAACATTTCAACATTTCTTTCATTCAATTTCCGTTATTTTATTTTGCACCAAACCAAAAATAATCTAAAGAGAAAATCTCTTTAATACTATTGGGGTTTCTTATAAATTGTATAAAAAAATGGATGCCATATTGATTTAATTAGGTTATCTTATTGCTTTTTCAATATGGTTTTTCTTATTGTTTTTATTAGGTTCTCCCACATGTTCGTATACAAATTATCTTAATTTTTATTTGTAAGAAAATCTTCTCTTTGTTATTTTATATATGCATGAAAATCCGTAAGTTATTTCATGATCTTTTTTGTTTTTGCATTCTACAGCTATTCTCTTTGGCAGGGAAATATTAGCCTGTGGTATGTACATGTGTTGCCGCTCGCAACATCACTTTTTATTTTTTTGCTCTTAACTCTCAGTTGAAGTTGGACAAGTACTGGAATTCATTGTTTTTCTAAACTGCACACTCAGGTGTGTGTGTATGTTGTTGCGAATAACTCTACGGCTTCGTGATTGTAGTTGATGTGTTAATATTATTACGTAAACAATTAAATTTTAAGAATCTTATTTAATTACATAAATAAAATAAAGGAAACACATTACAAACCTGCATCTGAGTAATACGAGAGCAAATAAGTGTCTATGTATAATGTTCGTAGTACCTATAAATCATTGTTTTTTCTAACCTTCCAATCACCTATATTTACAAATACACACAGCCATACATACATACATATGTGTCAGAAATTTTTTATCAATTCAAAGGTAAATAATTATAGCAATAATGAAAATTGCATTATTACTATTAAATTAAAAAAAATTTACTTAATATAGAAATTAATTATTGAAAAAGTTTTAAATTTATTGAGAATTTTATAAAGTTTGCTTACATTCCTTCAGTTCCCGGCAAATATTAATAGCGCAAAAAATTCAACTGAAAATATCGAATTTTTCGCCGAATTTTCACCATTGAAATTACTTTAACAAAATGGAAATAGAAGACGTAAAAAATTTGTTTATTAAAATTGGACCAAGAATATACTGGAGCGCTAATAAAGCTCAAAGCAGACTTAAAATATTTTAGGGAAAGTAAACAATATCAAAATTATTAGTAAGAAATCGAATATAAATCTGAAATGTTCACAAACATTTTTATCTTATTTGCTTGGCAATGAAATCGAAACTGATGCCATGTATAATTTGACCGGCTTAGACGGACCGCCTATTTATTTTTATTTACTAAATATGAGACTTAAAGTTATTCGAGTAAAAAAATACTGCTAATAGTACTTAATTTTTATTATTATATGTATTGCATGTATGAATTAATCGAATGATTTGATCCAATAAGCTTTAATCGAATAAGGTTAATTTGAATAAATTTTAAGCGAATAAGAATCAATCGAATAATGTTTAATCGATTACAATTCAATCGACAAAGCTTTAATTTTATAAGGTTTAATCGAACAAGATTTAATCGAATAACTTTATCCGAATAAAGTTTAATCGAATGAATTTAATGGAATAAGCTTTAATAAGTTTAATCGAATAATTTTAATCGAATAAAGTTTAATCGAATAAATTTAATCGAATAAGGGTTTAATCAAATAAGGTTTAATCGAATAAGCTTTAATCGAATAAGCTTTAATCGAATAAGTATCAATCGAATAAGTTTTAAACGAATAAGGTTTAATCGAATAAGCTTTAATCGAATAAACTTTAATCGAATAAGAATCAATCGAATAATGTATAATCGAATAAAATTCAATCGACAAAACCTTAATTTTATAAGGTTTAATCGAAGAATATTTAATCGAATAACTTTATCCGAATAAAGTTTAATCGAATGAGTGTAATCGAATAAGCTTTAATAAGGTGTAATCGAATAATTTTAATAGAATAAAGTTTAATCGAATGAATTTAATCGAATAAGGGTTTAATCAAATAAGGTTTAATCGAAAAAGCATCAATCGAATAAGCTTTAATCGAATAAGTATCAATCGAATAAGTTTGAATCGAATTAGGTTTACCGGAATAAGCTTTAATCGAATAAAATTTAATCGAATAAGCTTCAATCGAATAAGGTTTAATAAATTAAGGTTTAATCGAACAAGCTTTGATGGAATAAAGTTTATTCGAATAAGATTTAATCGAATAAATTTAATCGAATAAAGTTTAATAGAATAAATTTAATAGAATAAGCATTAATCGAATAAGCTTTAATCGAATTAATATCAATCGAATAAGTTTGAATCGAATTGGGTTTAATGGAATAAGCTTTAATCGAATAGCTTTAATCGAATAAAGTTTTCTCGAATAACTTTAAGCGAATAAGGTTTAATCAATTAAGGTGTAATCGAATAAGCATCCATCGAATACACTTCAATCAAATATGTTTTAATTGAATAAGGTTTAATCGAATAAGTATTAAGAGAATAAGCTTTAAGCGAATTAGGTTTAATTGAATAAGCATTATCTGAATAAGGTTTAATCGAATAAGCTTTATTGCAATACGGTTTACACGAATAAATTTAATCGAATAGCTTCAATCGAATAAAGATTAATCGAATAACTTTAATCGAATAAAGATTAATCGAATACATTTAATCGAATAGACTTCAATCGAACAAGGTTTATTCAAATAAGGTTTAATCGAATAAGTTTTATTTAAATAAGCATTAATCGAATAAGGTTTAATCAAATAAAGTTTAATCGAATAAGGTTTAATCGAATAGGGTTTAATCGGATAACTTTAATTGAATAAAGTTTTATCAAATAAATTTAATCTAACAAGCTTCATTCGAATAAGCTTTAATAGAAAAATGTTTAATCGAATAAGGCTTAATAAAATAAGGTTTAATCGAACAAAGTTTGATCGAATAACTTTAATCGAATAAAGTTTAATCGAATAACTTTAATCGAATAAAGTTTAATAGAATAAATTTAATCGAATAAGGTTTAGTCAAATAAGACTTTATCGAATAAGTTTTAATCGCACAAGGTTTGATCGAATAAGCTTTAATCAAGCAGGCATCAATCGAATAAAGTTTAACCGAATAAGCATCAGTCGAATGAGCTTTAATGGAATAAGTATTAATCGAATAAAGTTCTATCAAATTAGGTTTAATCGAATAGCCATTAATCGAATAAGGTTTAATCGAATAAGATTCCATCGTATAAGTTTAATCGAATAAAGTTTAATCGAATATCTTTAATCGAATAAAGTTTAATCGAATAGATTTAACGGAATAAGGTTTAATAGAATAAAGCTAGCCTAATAAATTCAAGGAGAAAACCTTTTTAAAAAAAATCAATAAGACAAAAAAGTTTGCTTTTTGGAAAAATGAAGACTTTATTTTTGAAAAAACTAATTTTGTTCTATTTTACACGGTATTTAATAGGAACTGTTTTCTCTGTGTAAATTCCACATATGTGTGAATGTGAAAATGTCAAAAGAAATTAAGAAAGTTTCAAAGATTCATTTGTTGTATTCACGTTCAGTGCAGCTATTAATGCTGATGCCATCTTCTAGAAACACTTTAATATTAACCAAGACAAATTTATATTTCCTTCATTTTTTAAGTATACTTTTTTTATCATTTTCAATGCACAATGTATTCCCCTTAAAGGATTATTAAGCAATTCAAATCGATGAAAACATTTACAACTTCCGGCCAAATGACGTTAGATAAAAACTCAGAAGAAATACTCTGACACAATGGCATTAAAAGACAAATCCGTAAGCAGCATAATAAATTAAACAACAAATCATTTCCTTGACCAAAACAACAAAAGTGAACAAAAAAACGCATGCGATTTTTATTGAGAACAAAAGATTTTATTTACTTGATTTTTCCGGTCAATACAAATCAATAGAAGTCGTAATACTTTTTTTTTGACACATTACTAAAAAAAAGTAAACAGGCAGGAAGTTAACAAGATGTAATTGTTTAATTGGCTTAAGGAAACTTTTCTAACAACAAGTTTATAACTCTAGAATTTATATTTTTTGAATTTACAATTTATAAAAAATAAAATCTTTAAAAAGAAAAATATATAAATTACTTAATTTATTCTTAAAAATTTTCCATAATTTACAAGAAAAAAATAAAATCTCCTTTTTTCATTTAAAACTTCCACCCACTGTGATTTTACAGCAACATTCACCACATTTCAATTTGTGCTAGAAACTGTTTATTACTTTTTCTTTTTATTGCGAGAGAAGATTTGTAACACCCCACTCCAACAGCTCCAACAGCTAATAACAACTAAATGAGTTTAGCCCTGTGAAACTCCACCCCTTATTTGTTGTTCTTAAGGCATCTACACTTCATACACAAACACACAAACACATAATCATACTCATCTTACTCACGCTCTCTATCTCTCTCTGGGGGGTATTTAACAAAACAAAACAAAAGAGAGGAATTTATTTTATTAAAAGGAAATTTGTTGTTGATTTTTTTACTATTTAGTCATGTGTTGGGTTGGGTTGAGTTAAAAGGGGGAATAATCGTTAAATAAAAATGGTTTTCTTTAAACCTGATCAAAATGTTCACGCGGAAACGTTCATCTGGAGACGTTAACTTGGTTTTTTTGGAGAATTTTCCACATTAATGGTTATTTTATTTTTGGGAATATTTAATGAATTTAATGAAAGTCGTCTGGATAAACAAGAACAGAAAGTACCGTTTTAAATGAGCGTAAAAGAGAAAGAAAGAGGTGCATTAAATGAGAAAAAAAAAAGAATTTCCTATGAAATTAATTTTGTCTAATTAATTTAATTTAAGAACAGTCCAGGCAGTTTTAAAAAAGTTAAATATTTTATGCGAAATTTAATTCATTTTCTGTAGAGTTTTTATATGTGAAATGCTTAAAATTTTTATTTGAAGTCTATTTATAGGTACAATCCGAAAAATTAAGGCCACAGTTGTGGGTGGCCAACGTTATGAATGCCATGAACGATTTAGGAAACGAGGATCACTACTCGATTCAGTAATTTTAAACTTGCAAAAAAACAGTTATTGAAAATGATTTTTTTAAATGAGTCCATTCTACACAAGATGTCGCTTACCGGCTTTCCCTCTTTAAATTTGAAGAAATGGCAACTTAGGAAATAGTTGAGCCAAATAAGTTCTTCATATCTTCTTTTGATTATTTTGGCGTTTTTTCTTTCAAAAAAAAAAAAAAAAAAACGCCAAGCTAGAAGGGGGATTAATATAAAAAAGAAGAAGATAATCAAATAATAGTGTCAATCGTTAAGCACTACTTTTTCCCATCTTTCTGGTAGCATACGAATTCCCTGCTAAAAGAACTGCTCCGGTTTTGAGGCAAACAATGAAGCCAATTTTTGACACCCTGTTCTAAAGTGAAGCTTATTAAAGTAGGAGCGTGCTGCATTGATCAAAACAAATGGCAGTTAGAAGGAGCACAGACTGGACTTTAAGAAGGGTGAAAAAACTTTCCATCCACTGTTTTCCAAATAGTTTCTGACCGCTGTTGCAACATGTGGCCGAGCGTTGTCATAATGAAAGATTGTGGTCTCGTGCTTGGTTGTTTTTCATTGATTGCTTTCTTCTAACGTATCAATTGTCTTCGGTATATGGCCCCTGTAATCGTCTGACCCGATTTCAATAGCTCATAATACTGGCTGGCTGGATAGGCTTTACATACGGCTTTTTTTTTAAGAGAAGTAGCAATAATGTCTATTTAGTCAAGTACCGTGCTACATTCTTTAGGAAAGGGATAGAGAAGAGATGAAACAGGTGGTGAAGGTAGAAGGATAGTCGGAAATTAACTGCCCTATAAAGACAGCACAGCGACCAGTGACTATGCCTTCATCGCTGAGCAGCCCAACCGACAGTCAATTTTTATTTTTGTAGTGAAAAAAACCAAGGTCTTCGTTGGGAATCGAACCCACAACCCCCATACTGACAAGCTAGTACACTAGCTATTAGCCTACAGGGGCACATACATACGACTTTTTGTGATGCTAAAATTACTTTGTTTTGTAGTATACTTTTGTATACTTTAGTAGCACACTTTAGTATAGCTCCGCATCGCTCTATTCATATAAAACTAAAATATACTAAATTGTATTAAAAGAAGTAGTGTAAAGTATAACTGAGTATAAAGTATACTAAGTATAATTAAGTATAAATTATACTAAGTACAATTTAGTATACAAGTTTGTCATTGACTATCAAGAAAATTTTGTTGTCACATAGGCATAAGTACCGCCCAAGCTCAACACAATATCCGTTACCGTTCTTTCGAGCTCGAGCGGTTAAAAAGGTTTTAGCAGATCTCAACATCAACAAATCTCCTGGACCGTTTGGAGTTAAAGTATTAGTCTTGAAACAGTGCTCTTCGACGCCAGAGCGTCTGTTAGCAGAGATTTCAACACGATGTATTATGCCGGAGAATTTCCAAAGGGTTGGAAGATTGCTAATGTAACGCCAATCCCTAAAAAGGGTGAGGCTAACAACCCAGAAAATTGCCGGCCGATTGCAATTTGTTCTGCACTTTCCAAAGTAATGCAAAGTGTGTTTAATTTTCATCTTGTGAGGTACCTGAAGTCCAACAGCTTACTTAGCGACCGACAGTATGGTTTATACGTAGGGAACAATGTTACAACTGCATACATCATTTCGAAGAGAGTCCCCCCCCGGGAGCACATTGATATGTTTGACGGAATCTCACCATCATTACATGTGTCAACGGGCGGAAAAAGGAAGCCCAGTCCCCTTCAAGGCTAGCGCGGAGCCAACTGGACGATTCCACTTTATTTCCACGGGAATCAGTAAAGCCCCAGAGTTCAGCTATTTGCGTTTTTAGCCTTTTAGCTGTTCTCTGACTGGTTATTGAGGTTGGCCCTTCGGGAGTATCGTGGTGGTTGTGATTTCGAGGCCCTCGTTTGAGTTGTGTGAGTCGGATCATTCACAATGAACACAATGAATGGTCCAGACCCAGTGAGCCTGATTGCCATTGTGTTCTTAAATTTTATTAAGTTTCATGCGTTGTGGGCCAAGAGCTGGATAGTCTCCAACTCTTCAGAAAGAAATGAAAGCTGCGGCCTGCTTCGAGCTTTTGAAGTTGCAACTAGGAGTGACCGGAGGATATTTTTATCTCAAGGCCTTCTAGGGCGAGGATGATGCTACATTTCATCCACAGTGGTATGATCCACCATGTGGTTATGGCTTACACAGCTAGGTACAGACGTAAAACTTATCACGTAGTTCGAAGAGAGTAAGGTAGTGGCTATAGATAGATAGAGTGTGGCATGATGCCCTTCTGTCAAAACTTGCTGTTTTTGGTGTCGGTAATAATTTCACTAGATTTATATCGAGTTTTGTCAGAAATCCCACCATACGAGTTGTTATTTATACGAGTATAAGTCAAGGGCTCCGCACGACTCCTTTCTTTCTCCTAACCTATTTCTTATTTTTCTAAATGACCTTCTTGGTCAAAATTTCAATCTTATATACTCTTTCGCAGATAAGAGCACCATTTGTTATTCGTATTCATTTAATAATAGACCGAAACAGTTGGAGGTGAGTTCCAAAAGACGGAACATGAATGATACGCTCAATAACGATCTCGCAACAATCTCGGAATGTGGTCATGTGAATAGAGTCGATTTCAATGCTTGTAAGCCACAATGTTGCAGGTTGCAATGATGCATAGGTTTGTCTTCGGAATTGGTGCTGCATTTGTAGCTAAGGATGATATAAGTGTTGCCGAATCGGACGCTCTTGGTGTTCTTGTCATGAAAACTCAGTGTGATGTTCGATGAAGTAAACTGATTTTTCAAGTTTCTTAAGAAGCTTTCAAGTGCCTCGATTTTCTAAGACGATGTAAGAGATACTTCACTCCGTTCGATCTCCGTACTATATATACCACCTATATCCGTCCGTTCACTACAAATAAAAATTGACTGTCGATGGGGCTGCTCAGTGCTGAAGGCATAGTCGCTGGTCACTGAGCTTGTCTTTCTTATATGACAGTTAATTTCCGTAACTATCCTTCTACTTTCACCATCTGTCGCATCTCTTCTCGATCCCTTTCCTAAAGAATGTAGTACCGAGTACTTGACTAAATAGGCATTGTTGCCTGAAGTGCTACTTCTCTTTAAAAAAAAAAATGTAATGCAAGTCTCATGTATGGGCCGGTGCCCCAAAGCATCTTTTGGAGTTGCTCGATCCCGTACGGGAGAGGGCCAAGAGCCTCATTGGATATATTAGGGTATCCAACTCTATTGATTCTCTAGAGAATTGACGCTGTATGTACTTTCACTGTTTTATAGTGACCATAATGGTAAGTGCTTTAATGAAATTAGGGAACTTGTTTCCGTTACTCCCATGTTTTCGCGTTTAACTCGATTTTCACTGAGAGCGATCCATTTTTGGTTAATTTTCCAGTGAATCGCACTACGCATTACAGGAAAAATTCGTTTTTTAGCAGAACAGTGTTCGTATGTGGAATTAACTCCCTCCTGAGGTCTTTGCTATTACTTTCAATTGAGGAAAGTTTAAGATTAATGTCTACAGACACTGCACTATCTTTCTTTCTTCCCATAAGCTAATTTTGTAGTTCTGGGACAATACATTGTATGTGTAGGAGTTATCCCCTGAAAGCTGGTCCGAGAAAGAAACAAAAGAAAAAATACAGAATATTTCGGGAAGGGGTTTTAGTCTTTTAAGTTTAGTTCTCCCCAATGCACATGGGCACTTTTGATTTTCGTGGGCACTGGGCCTATGTAGATAGACAGAAGTGTGTAGGTTTTAATAGAGCCTGAGACAGCATGGGATATTCGTAAATGACTTTCACAAAAAAAAAAGATTTTAAAAGATAGGAAGCAATTCTGACAACAAATTTTTTTTTATTTAAATGTTTGCTGGGATGCATGCACAATCCTATTTTATATGATTTGTTATGGTGAAGCTATAAATCGTCGCGTCTACTAATTATATAGAAATAAATATAAAAATGTTAAATCACAACATAAAGAAAATGAAAATAAATGATCTCACAAAGTAAACTGACCTGTAGACAATCAAATCAACTTATCAACGTTTGGCAGTCATGAGAGCAGGTCAGGTTTGATGGAAATAAAAACGAAATTTGATAACTGATGATGACATGTTTCCACAAAAGGATTTAAAAAATAGAAAGCAATTCTGACAACAGAATATTTTAATTAAAATGGTTGCTGGGATGCATGTACCAACCTATTTTGTATTATTTGTTATTGTAGAACTAAAAATCGGAGCGTCTACTTTTATATAAAAATAATTTCAAATATAAAAATGTTAAATCAAAACTCAGAGTAAATGGAAATAAAAGATCTCATAAAGTAAACTGACCACCTGGAGACGATCAAATCAATTTATCAGTAGTCGTGAGAGCAGGCAAGGTTTGATGAAAGTAAAAGCGCATTTTGACAAATGATGACGACATGCTTACTGTGTGATAAAAAGATTTAAAAAAATGGAAAGCAATTCTGACAGTAGAATTTTTTAATTTAAATGTTTGCTGGGTTGCATGCACAATCTTGTTGTGTATTATTTGTTATGGTAAAAATAAAAATCGTCGCGTCTACTAATTGTATAGAAATAAATATAAAAATGTTAAATCAAAACTTAAATCAAATAGAATAAAAATAAACTGACCTCCTGTAGACGATCAAATCAACTTATCAACGTTTGATGGAAATAAGAACAAATTTCGATATTTTTACTTTTCATAATCTAATGACGTCATGCTTACACACAAAAGCTGTGAAGTAAAACTACAAATGGTGATTGATGTGTTGACGTGTTTTGTACGTCTGCGGTATGTGAAAGAGCAGGGGTTTTAAGGGTTCTAAGTATTATATATTTGATTTAATTCTTTTTTAAATTGTTTTAAAATTTATAAATTTATTTTTTTTCCCCATTTTTCTCTTTCAAGCTTAAATTTCAATTATATTGCAAAAGAAGTTAAAATTTATAGCCTTCCCAGTAATGACCGCTGAATGAATAACTCGCTTAAGCAAAAACAAATATTTTATTTTTCTGTGATATCCACAAAAATTATTAAACGCATCACTAAACTTTTTAGCCATTTATAATGGCTAAAGAGAAAAATATATATTTACAAAGACTCCTTTAAAAAAAAAAAAAACTAAAGCAAAAAGGATTCAGACCATTAAATTCCGGAAATAAGACAAGAGCAACAATAACAGCCTGTAAACTATAAAATTTGCATACGCAAGAGTTGCCAAAAAAAGGGAAGCAGGCTGGCTAAAAACAATAAATTTATTAAAAAAAAAAACAAAAAAAGAAATTTAACTATAAATTATTTACAATTTTTTCTTGGTTTAGTAAATTAAAACAAAAACAAAAAATATAAAATAAAAATATAAAAAAATAATAAAAAAAAACCGAAAAAAAATTAATGGAAAATGTAAACAACCCTTCCGGTTAATAATAAATCATTTTATTATTTTATATAATTTTTATTATAAATTTTAAGAGAAAATATTTTCTGCTCTGACTCGAACCCTTTTTTTTAATCTTTTTGGTTTCGAATTTTATCATTTTCCTCACACTTCATTTCAAAACCACAAAATTTCATTTTGAGTGTGATAAGAGAAACAAATTGTTATTTTTTGAAAATTTTACATTTTAAAATAAATTGTTTCTTTTTTTCACTGTTTTCACTGTTTTCACTTGTTATAACTTTACTCTTTAGATATTTCCGTTTCCGTTAAACATTTGTAAATTTTGTTGTTTGTAGAGTTGACTGTAGTTTTTGAAGTTTACAGTCTTTTGTTATTATTGTTTACATACCATTTAACAAACAATTTCATTACGTACACATACATACATATATTGAGAACAAAAAATACACACACACACTCTCCCACATGCATGTAAAAATAAAAAGCATAACTGTGTCAAAGCATTTTACACAGGCAAAAAAAATATGGGAAAAATATATTTTTTATTATTAACTAGCAAGCCCGGCCAACTCCGTTTCGCCACCAGATGGCCTCGTTTTTTGTAAAATTTCGTTTGGGAATTAAAAGATGAAAAAAACAATTTTTTTTTTGTTTTATATTTGAAAAGGAAAAATTTTATTTCAGTCTGTCTTTTGGTCTGACGTTAACACAAACAAAGCGGATGGTTTCCCAACTCGTAAACACGCAACGTATGTTCATGCCCATGTGAAAAACAATTATTTTCTAAATTTATCCCGCAAACACTAAGCGATTGGCCTTGCGACTTGTGTTAATTGTCATTGCGAACGCAAGGCGAACCGGAAATTGCAATCGTTTGAAGTCAAACGGAAGATCAGTCGGAATCACTGGCATTCGAGGAATACATACATTTTTACCTCCGTACTTTCCGTTAATAATGGTTGCGTTTCAATCCAAATTCGGCATAAGTCTTTTCACCGCAAGTCAAGTAACGTTGCAAAGTCGCGGTGGATCCAGATTATGCAATATCATAATAACTGAACCAACTTTGAGTCGCAAGTTATGTGGTGGAAATCCTGGTAACTCCAGAGAGTTCAAAAACTCCGCTTGGTAATTTACTGCATCATCGGGATTTGTTATGGAATCAACGGATTTCTATGTCACCAAATCGCCATCGCTTTTTGATTGAATGGTGAAATTCAGTGCGTGTACATCATTATTCTTTGCGGCGAGAATTGCTCGTTGACTTAACCAAGCATAATTCTGATAATTCTCACTAATGTTTGGGAAAACATTTTCAATAAGAGCTAATTGAGAGTCTACAAATCGGCAAAAGTCGTTGGTAAGAGTAGTTAATCCAGCTGTCGTATCAACTAGGACTTTTCCATTTCCAACAGCCAACAATTGCTTGGGAAATTGTGCAGCACTTTGATCATTTTGAAGTTGAACTCTCATATTAATGGTTGGCGATAATGTTTTCACGTTATTCCACAAAGGTGATGCCTTCAGACAAGCATTCAATTCATCTGTAGGCGTTGCATGGGGAATAATACTTGGCAACGTCTGCCTGAAATCGCCTGCCAACAATATCATCAAGCCGCCAAAGATGTGGTTATTTCGCCGAAGATCCTTCAGTATGAAGTTAAATGCTTCAAGTGATTTCTTATGTGACATTGTGCACTCATCCCAAACAATGAGCTTGCATTGCATCAACAATTTTCCCATTGTGCTGGATCGGGAAATTACGTGATAAGATTTACATCTGCGCCTGGCTATGGAGCCTTAATCAGATGGTGATCAAACTACTGTGAGTAAAAAGCAGTGCCACTCACGCCCTAGGAGGCCGAAGCCTAATTTTAGCAACAGGTTTTTCCTAGTTGCAACTTTAATGATTCCAGAGCAGGGCTGCAAACCACCACTCCTTGCTTAAGAGCTGGAGACTTTCCAACTCCTGTTCAGAACACATGTCTTGCATGCTCACTGGACTGGATCATTCACCTGTGGGTGTTATTAATGGCGAGATGATCCTGGCCACCATATTAAACAACAAACCTGATATGGGGCCGCGAAACCACAACCACCACGATACTCCCATATAGGGGCCAATCTCAATAATCAGCCAGAGAACAGCTAAATGTCTAAAGAGACAAATAGAGGAACTCTGCGAGCTCACTGATTCCCGTGGAAATAACGTGGAGCTTCCAGTTGTACCCCTGCTGCCTTCAGGGGACTGGGCTCCCTTTTTCACCCAGTTGCACTGGTCTACATAGTAGCTCTCCATAAAGACCATATATGTGCCCCCGGGGGGTAGTTGTGGCATTAAAAAGTTTTTAATCATATCTCGATATGGCTTCCCAGGCTAATTTTCAATACCTTCGACTTCTATTATTATATAGGTATGTCTGTCCGCCGGGGTCACATTTATTGGTCTTTTTAGAATACTTGACTATCTGGACCTGTGCTGCTGGCGGTAGAAGGGAGCCCAGTCCCTTAAAGGCAAGCAGGGAGTCAACTGGAAACTCCACGTTATTTCCACGCGAATCAGTAAGCCACAGAGTTTCCGCTAATTGTCTGTTTAGACTTTTAGCTGTTTCTCTGACTGATTATTGTGATGATCCGGATCCAGTGAGCATGCTAGTCATGTGTTCTGGACAAGGAGTTTTTTTTTTAAGAGAAGTAGCACTTCAGGCAACAATGCCTATTTAGTCAAGTACCGTGCTATGTTCTTTTAGGAAATGGACAGAGAAGAGATGAAACAGGTGGTGAAAGTAGAAGGATAATAGGAAATTGACTGCTGTATAAAGACAGCACAGCGACCAGTGACTATGCCTTCATCGCTGAGTAGCCCCACCGACAGTCAATTTTTATTTTTGTAATGAAAAAAACCAAGTTCTTCGTTGGGAATCGAACCCACAACCCCCATACTGACAAGCTAGTACACTACCTACTAGCCTACAGGGGCACCTAAGTTACATAGTCTCTAGTTCTTCAGCAAGGAGTAGTGGTTTGCAACCCTGCTCTGGAACCGCTGAAATTGCAACTAGGAAAGCTCTGTTGCCAGAATTAGTCTTCGGCTTCCTAGGGCGTGAATGACGTTGCTTTTCATTCACAGTGGTTTGACCACCATTTGATTAGGGTCCACGGCCAGTTGCAGATGTAAATCTTATTACGAAATGTCTGCCTGAGGGCTTTTTCCGTTTGTTGGAGGTCGTGTCTGAGGTCGTGTTTATCTGTTCATTTATTATGTCACTGTTAAAAGTTTTTGTTTTGTAGGTTTCCATGTTTTCAAGAATGTCTAGTCTTCGTTCTTTTCTGCTAGGATGTAGTAATGTCATACATTCATCTATTTCCCTTGGGCATGAGTCCGTAAGTTTCAAGGAGTAAGGCAAGGTTGACGTCTACCGTTTGTGTGAGCGCATGTGTTCTGTAAATCTTGTTTTTAAAGTTCGTCTAGTTTGTCCTATATAAGCAAGTGTGGAGGTACAAGTAAGTCTGTATACTCCGCTGGAACTAAATTTGACAGTTGTTTCTGTCATTGTCCTAAGATTATGTCTCAGAGTGTTGCCGGTTCTTAATGCCGTCAGTATTCCTTTTCTATGAAACAGGTTAGTTAGTTAGTCTATGTATGTAGTCTATGTATTTATGGTCCTGTTTAAGTAAAAAAATGCCGTCGTGTTGTATCGGTTGTTTCTTCGCCTTCCTTATTCCTGTATTTAATGTTGTATTGTCTAAGAAGTTTGTTGATTGTAGTGGATTTGTGTCGAGTCCTTTGTTACACTTTTTTTTTTTTAAAAAGAACTGGAGTAAGTGGGATTATCTTAAGCTTGTGCATCATATGACTAAAGTTGTTATTCTTTTATTTCTTTCAGTGCAGTTTAATATTCATTGGCTAGCAAACAATAACAACAATTCTTTTTCTCGTTTATCGTTTTAACGTATTAAGACATTCGCTATCTTTTGTAATTCAATAGACACAACCATCAAACAAATAAAATTCTCTTCTCTAAAACTGACGTTGGTTATTGACTTTTTTGCAAATCACTTTTTATGACCTCTTTTTTACTGTTAGTTTTCAGATGAGGGTGGGTGGGGGGTGTTAGAAAGCCCAAGTTTTTTTTCAATGAACACAAAAAGAGGGAATTCTTTTCAAGATAAGATACACAGCATATGCTAAGATTGTTGTTGCTTTTTGTCCTTTCAATCGAGTTTGTTTTTCCGCTTAAAGTCCTTTATTTTTATTGGTTTGATTCTGTGTTTTTGTATGTCTCTATAGAGTAGAGAGCTTGGCAACATCATTGTGATTTTTTATGGCCTTTTAACAATATTAAGTACTTTTCTTTAGTTTAAGATAAATAAATTGTAGTTGACGTTGTCGTTGTACGCTGTCGTCAACATCATTATTGCTAATCTAAACAAATTTCAAATCATTAGGGCGGCAAGAAAAAATAAAACATTTTGTTTTCTTTCTTCTTGTTGTTGTTGTGTTTTGTCAGCCAAGGGTCAAAACAAGTGGAATGACTAAATAAAATATTGTCAATCAATTCATTTATTTGTTATTATCCTTTTTCTTCAAAGATGTTACAAAGCAGCCAGGCTGAGTAACATTTCCGGTGATTTATATGCTTCTAGAGAGTCTCTGTTCTTGTCTTAAAAGTAAATTATATTTGTTTGTTTGTTTGTCGGATGATGTAACATAAATTATAGCTCGTTTTACTTTTTTTTCTGCTGTTGCTCAGCTTTATTAGGAAAATTGCTCATTATTAAGGAGTGATGACACAACTTTATTTGAAATGAAAATTTAATTAATTTATGTAACAGCTTTTTTTATTTTTTATTTTACTTTACTTGACTTGAAAATTGCTTTACACGAGTTTGTTTTATATTTGTAACAATTGAAATTTGGTGTCTATATATAAACAACTTTAAGGCAAAACATAGAAGACGATTACAATTATCTGCTTAGAAAACACGAGAAAAAAAATTTCGCTCTTAATGAAATTTTCATTTCGTTTAGTGTATTCAAATTGAAATTTTACTAAGTTTTTAATTGACTCAATTAGAAAATTCATTATCAATAAGAATTTACTGCTATAGAAAATTTAATTAACGAATGCGAATTTTTTTCTATAGAAAATTTGTTATCGATGACAATTACCTTTTATAGAAAATTTATTATCGATGAGAATTTTCTTCTATAGAAAATTTATTATCGATAAGAATTTTTTTCTGTAGAAAATTTAATTATCGAATGAGAATTTTCTTCTATAGAAAATTTATTATCGATAAGAATTTTTTTCTGTAGAAAAGAAATTTCTTCTATGGAAAATTTATTATCGATAAGAGTTTTCTTCTATAGAAAATTTATTATCGATAAGAATTTTCTTCTTCGATGAGAATTTTCTTAAATAGAAAATTTATTACCCATGAGGGTTTTCTTCTATAGAAAATTTATTATTGATGAGAATTTTCTTCTATAGAAAATTTATTATCGATAAGAGTTTTCTTGTATAGAAAATTTATTATCGATAAGAATATTCTTTTATAGAAAATTTAATTATCGAATTAGAGTTTTGTATGGAAAATTATTATCGAATGGGAATTTTCTATAGAAAATTTATTATCGATTGAGAATTTTCTATGGAACTTTTAGTATCGATGAGTATTCTCTATAGAAAATTAATGACCAATGAGAAATTTATTGATGATTCATGAAAGTTTTCTATTGAAAATTCATGGTTGACGTAAGTTTTCTACAGAAAATTGATGACTGATGAAAATTTTCTGTAGAAAATTAATGATTTATAAATTTTTTCTATAGAAAATTAAGGAATGATGAATTTACAACTAAGCAAGTTTTTCTGTGGATAAATTATCACTGATGAAATTTTTCTGTGGAAAAATTGTGACTGATGAATTTTTCTGTAGAAAAATCATGACTGATGAAATTTTTCTGTAGAAAAATAATGATTGATAAAAATTTTTATAGAAAAATAAAAATGATAAAATTTTTCAATAGAAAAATAATATATATTAAATTTTTCTGTAGAAAAATAAAAATGATAAAATTTCTATATAGAAATATAAAAATGATAAAATTTTTCTATAGAAAAATAATGATTGATAAAATTTTTCTATAGAAAAGTAATGATTGATAAAAGTTTTCTATACACAAAATAATGATTGATAATATTTTTCTATAGAAAAATAATGACTGATAAAATTTTTCTATAGAAAAATAATGATTGATAAAAGTTTTCTATAGAAAAAAATTATTGAGAAAATTTTTCTATAGAAAGGTAATGATTGAGAAAATTTTTTTATAGAAAAATATTGATTGATAAAATTTTTCTATAGAAAAAGAATGATTGATAAAAGTTTCCTATAGAAAAATAATGATTGAGAAAGTTTTTCTATAGAAAAGTAATAATTGAGAAAATTTTTTATATAAAAATTGTAAGTTATAACTAAGGAAAATTTCTGTAGAAGAATTATGGACGGTGACATTTTTTTATAGAAAAATTATGGGCGTTGACATTTTTCTATAGAAAATTTATGAGTCTTATGAAGTTTTTTCACAGAATAATTGTGAGTGATGAAAATTTTCTGTAGAAATATTATGAGTGTAAAATATTTTTTATAGAAAATTTCTGACTGATAAGTAATTCTTATAGAAATTATATGCCAGATGTTATTTTGCTAAAGAAAATTTATGAGTGATGATAATTTTCTACCGAAAAGTTTCTCTAGTCATAGTTTTTCTATTGAAAATTTTTTCATCGGCCATAATTTTGCTATAGAAAATTTCATCAATCAGAATGATTCTTTAGAAAAATTTCATTAGTCACAAATTATCATCAGTTATTAACTTTCTGTGGGAAATTTTCATAAGAAATAAATTTTTTGTACAAAATGTTCAACTGTGTGATTAGATTTACATCTGCGCCTGACTATATAGTCTTAATCAGATGGTGGTCAAACCACTGCATAATTTGGGACGTCATGCTTGTCCTAGGAAGCCGAAGCTATAATTCTATGCAACAGGTCTTTCCCAGTTGCAATTTTAATGATTCCAGAGCAGGGCTGCAACTCATCACTCCTTGCTTAAGAGTTGGAGACTTTCTAACTCCTGTCCAGAACACATGTGTAGCATGCTCACTGGATCTGGGAACATTTCACCAGGTAGGTGTTATTAAAGGTGCAAAAAGGTGTTAGGCAAAAAATTAAAAATTATTATAGTAGCAATATAAGGGAAAAGGTTTTTGCGCGATTTCATTGGCGTGGTTAGTTGGTTAAGGAAACTCCAATTTTATCTATCCGTGAGTCCGGTTGGAATTTTTCTACAGCGATTTCTGATGCAACCTCTATGGCATACCAGTTTCAATACTTAAGTTAGTAATATTTCTTTACTCTAATTTTTTCTTTACCGCGAATTGATTGCCTTAGGTTATCCAAAGTTGCCAGCTATAAATTTTTTCTCAGATAATTGAAATTAAAATTTATTTAATATGAATATAAAGTAATATTTACCTTGCGATGACGCATTTCTGGCATCGTTTGGATTTCTGTGAACAATAGAAAAAAAAAGATGGTGGCGATTGTCACTCTGATTCAGTGTTTTTAAGGCTTTTTTAAGAGTCCTCGAATATGAAATAAATCGTAAATAATTTTTTAGTTGTTTGAGGTAATAAATTTAATTGCTAATGCATATTTAAAAGAGCTTTATTTAGAGAAGTTATATAACATACTTTAAGGCATATTTATTTAATTAACATTTAGCTTTCTATATTTAGATGATCCTTTAAGCATTCAATTTCTTCCATGGCATTTTGTTATTCATTTTATAGTTCATCATATTTATATTTCAATTTCTGTAACAAAAAAAATCTTAAATACTATTATTGGCTATTTATGATTTATTCATGTTACTTGTCATTATGTCCATAATGATATTTAAGGACACGCGGCTCAATTGTATAGAAAAAGAAAAGCGTTTGGGTAAGTGTTTTCTTTAGTAGAAATTATATTAGAACATTTGAGGATTTAAGAGAAAACTACCCTAACCTAAAATTTGTTCTATATGACTTTTGAACTTTGTTGGAGTGTGTTATCTTAACAAATATGCCGATTTAGTTTATTGATTTTCAAAGTACGTTTAGATAAATTTATATTGTGCATTTAAGTGTAAACTATAGATAACTAATAATTTTTGATAGTTGGTGTTAGTGGGGAGCCTTAACAGGAAATCGAAGCATTAAAATATTTGCTTAACTCAAATAGGTTTCAAATGATATTTTGTTAGTATTTCGAAAATACTGTATAAATAATGATTTATGTTTATGTTTCTGGTAATAGTGGTGGCCAACCTTTAACTATTTTGCCTTAATCAGCACATTTTATATCTTTGTTATAAAAGGATGACCACATGATTAAGCAAAAAAGAAGAGAAGAAAAAAATTAAGTGAAGCATACTTTTAGGATGTTCATAGAAAAAAACCATTTTATTTTCTTTTTTTCTGCTAATTAAATTATAAAAATACCAACAAGCCAAGATTTTTTGCTCATTTGCATTAATATTTTCTTTCTCTCTCCTTCTCTCTTCTCTCTTTTACAATTAACACTCCATCATTTTGCACTGACACCAAATGATTAAAGTATTTTCTTTATACGTTTTCATGACTTGACAATAAAACAAGTGTTGCTTTCTTTTGTATTCGTTCCTGCTTAATTTTGATACTCCCTTTTTTATTTTAATAAAATGATTTCATTATTTTAAAGGGATTTTCTGGCGTAAGGCAAACAAACTATGAACAACAACAACAAGAAAAAAATATTCTTAAACTTGTGGTTGATTTTTATAGGCCGGGATTATGCGTAAACATGCAATAAACGGATTTGCAATTTTTACTCCTGCCTTATGTCTTAATTTAAAATTAAAAAAAAAACAAAGATTCATTACAACATGATTGATGGTTAAGAACGGTAAAAAAAGGATTTTAAAGAAGTATTACGAAAAAAGAGCAGAAAATATAAAGACACACACAGAGAGCGAGAGAGACAGCTGCATACAAAAGATGAAAGTTTTGTTATGCTAATGAGTTTGTTACAAAGATTATTAAATTATTATTATGTTACTTCCATTCCATCCTCTTTTCAAAGGTTCTACAATTTTTTAAAAACAATTTTTTAATTAAATTTAATGATAATAATTTAAAATTTTTAATAAATATCAGTTAATCTCTCTTTCTCTGCTCTTTTTTTAAGTTTCTTCCAAATCCTTCTTCAAAATCCTTTTTAAATTACATATACTGCCTTCTAAACAGGTATGTTATCTTAGGACTTTTAATTGTTGTGGGCTATTTAGTTAAATAAAGTGAGCAGAGTAAGCTTTCCTTTATTCACTGACAAGTGAATTTGAGGTTAGGTGGTAAATTTTCCTCAAACACACGCAAATGTAAAGTAACAATATGGGACTTAATAATGGAATATGATGACGGGTCAATGTCTTCTTCTAGCGCGCCAATGGCTTCTTTTAGCGTGTTGGCAGGGTTGTTGGACTCAATTTTCATAAAATTTTTAAGCACATTTTGCAGCCAAGTTTCGCTTATCTCATTAATGCTACGCCGAATTTCATCTTTCAGAAAATCAGTTGTTTGTGGGTTGTTGTACACGTAATCTAGTTCCAGAGAAAATAATCCAGCGGCCGTAAAAGAAACGAAACGACTAATTTACATCATCAAATCGAAATATTACGCTACCGAATGGTTTGGGTGGCTGTGTAGATTGTGGCGCCGTCGTGCTGAAACCGAAGGCCGCTGATGTCAACAATAGCCAAAAATGTGGCGTGTTAAGTCTTACGTCAGTATCTAGCTGTGTAAGCCATAACCTGACTGTGGATCAAACACCTGTGGACAATTTTTGCGTCATCCACATCCCAGGAGATTTCGTCAAAACATATCAATGTATCCCTGGGGGAACGTGTGTGATTAGATTTACATCCGCGCCTGGCCATGAAGCCTTTATCAGATGGTGGATCAAACCACTGCATAATTTGGAACGTCATGCTCGTCCTAGGAAGCCGAAGCCATAATTCTATGCAACAGAACTTTCTATTTGCAACTTCGATGATTCCAGAGCAGGGCTACAAATCATCACTCCTTACTTAAGAGTTGGAGACTTTCCAACTCCTGTCCAGAACACATGTCTAGCATGCTCACTGGATCTGGGCACATTTCACCAGGTGAAATGAACCCGGCCACCATAGAACCATAGACTGATATGGGGCCGCGAAACCACAACCACCACGATACTCCCATATAGGGGCCAACCTCAATAATCAGTCAGAGAACAGTTAAATGTCTAAAGAAACAATTAACGAACTCTGCGGCTTACTGATTCCCGTGGAAATAAAGTGGAGTTTCCAGTTGTACCCCTGCTGACTTCAGCGGACTGGGCTCCCTTTTTCCCCCAGTTGCACAGGTCTACATAGTAACTCTCCATTAAGACCATATATGTGCCCCCGGGGGGTTGTCTCCGGGGGAAGAAGGAGTTGGCCAATTGACATTATTAAATCGAGAAACTACGTAACCGGAAAATAACTGAATTATTTGACTGTGTAGATTGTGGCGACGTCGTGCTGAAACCGAAGGCCGCTGATGTCAACAATAGCCAAATGTGGCGTGATAAAAGTTACGTCAGTATCTAGCTGTGTAAGCCATAACCTGATGGTGCGTCAAACCACTGTGGATGATTTTAGCGTCACCCATGCCCCAGAAAGCCTTCGGATATGTCTATCCTCCAGTTACTCCTGGTCGCAACTCCGAGAGCCCGGAGTAAGTCAAAGACCTCACTTTTTGCTGAAGAGTTGGACACTATTCAACCCACGGTCCAGAATACATGCAAGCAAAGTTTCAGAACACAACCGCACGCAAGCTTACTGAAACAGGACCATTTATAGTGTTCATTGTGAATGATCCGACCCACACAACTCACACGAGGGCCGCGAAACTACAACCACCACGATACTCCCGAAGGTTCAACCTCAATAATCAGTCAGAGAACTGCTAAAAGACTAAAAAGACAAATAGCTCAACTCTGGGGCTTTACTGATTCCCGTGGAAATAAAGTGGAGTTGTCCAGTTGGCTCCGCGCTAGCCTTAAAGGGAACTGGGCGCCCTTTTACCTCCGTTGCCAAGCAGATCGCCTGCAGATAAGAAGTCTTTTGGATGATTTTTATGTTCT
This sequence comes from Trichopoda pennipes, assembly GCA_030448955.1. NCBI lineage: Eukaryota > Metazoa > Arthropoda > Insecta > Diptera > Tachinidae > Trichopoda > Trichopoda pennipes. Next base: position 95,831 of record JASKUP010000056.1, on the reverse strand, counting down.
GCAATAACCTCTTGTCGACAATAAAGCTGCAATTGGTGGAAATACCAATACCGGTGTTGGTTTGACCGTGCGTTTGATGCTGTTGCGGTATTCTATATTCCCTCAGTATTATTCAACACGGCCAAGAACTCCCAGCGATCGCTGCTGCTAGGTGTAGCGCTTACTGTGCCGCTGCTGATTGTACCGCTGCCGTCTGTATCGCTGCCGCCTGTATCGCTGTCTTTACCGCTATTGCCTGTGCCATGGCTGCCTTTACCGCTGTTGCCTGTGCCGCTGCCGCCTGTACCGCTACCAGATATTGCCGACTTTATCGCCTTAGCGAAATGACTCCCTGTTCTTCGACTACGATTCCCTGCCGTACACTTTCAACTTGTAAGACGTAATCAAATAAACCAGTGATAAGTTTTATAACGTGTATAAAGAAGTTAGTGTCATTTCTTTCACGAACCAAGAAGGTAGGTGATAAACAAAATTGCAACGTCGCTGGCCTCCGCTGTAGCTATCCCAGCAACCAGCGGAAACGCGTCGTTACATTGGCGGTGAGATTCCGTCAAAATATATCAATGTGACCTCGCGGGGGGAGAACCAGTTGGCCAATTGACATTATTAAATCGAGAAATTACGCGATCGGGATATTTCTCATGCAATAGCTAAATTATTTGGCTGTGTAGCTTGTGGCGCCGTCATGTTGAAACTAAAGGCCGCTGATGTCAATCTTAACCAATTGCCCTAATCGAAATTTAATCATTTTAATATTTTTGGCTTTTAAAGCTGCACTTATCTTATGATTCGGTTTCAAAATTCTTTTAAGCGGGAATCAATGCAGCGCCGAATTTCATATTTGTTTGGTTGTGTGTCTCTTTGCTCTGTGTTAGCTGTTTTTAACTTCTGATTACCTAATTTAGTTCGTGGAATTTTACTGTAGAAGAAATTTCTTAACTTGTAAACAGGCACAATAGGTCATTTCATTTACTGAAAATTATTTTCTTTTAAAACTTATAAGCCAAGCATTATCGTAACAATATGGCACCTTAAGAATCCTAAAGCAATTACATGCAAAATTACAAAACTACTTTGGATGTCGATGAAAACCAAGTTTTAATTTGGAAAGAGAACGGAACGTCTTAGACTCACTTTCTCATTTAAATTAACTGTTTACAATGATTTTAGAATCGATGGTATTGCTGTTCGTATTTCCTTTTCGTAAAAAGGAAGTAGTGAGCAATAAAAAAGGATAATTTGGTAAAATAGTTCCGAAATTTAACGGTTTCACATGATATTATGTGTCACGAGGAATCATTAAGAAAGATTTTTAAGTTTGAGTTTTGAACTGTCTTTGTGGCATCGGCTTTAAAACAGCTGAGATCTAACTTTGTTAGTCTACTAATTAAGTAAATAGCTTAAACAGATGGTTACGTTGAACAGATGGTTACACACGATTGGGGCTCTTAAATAGGAAAAAACTTCCTCTTTTAAGCCAAATATATTTTAAATTGTAATAATTAATTTTTATCTTAAGGATGTGTAATTTTTCATTAAACTATTCAATTTTTCATAAAATATTGCAACATTTTCTAGAAATATATAATTTTTCTAAAAAATTTGAAAATTTCCCTAAAATATGCAACTTTTTTTAAATGCATTTGTTCGAAATATGCATTGTTTCAAAAATATCCAAATTTCGCTCAAAATACTCAATAAATATGAATATTTTCCTAAAAATATGCAACATTTTCCAAAATTAATAAATTTTCTAAAAGCATTTAAAAATATTCATTTTTCTAAAAATATGCATTTTTCAAAAATTTTAAAATTTTTTCCTAAAAATATGCAATATTTTCCAAAAAAAATAATTTTCCAAATATATGAATTTTTCTAAAAAATATTAATTTTTCCAAAAAAATGCATTGTTCTTAAAATGTGGATTTTTCTAAAAATATGCATTTTTATAAAAATATGAAATTTTTTCCTAAAAATATGCAATATTTTCCAAAAAAAAGAGAATTTTCTAAAAATATGAATTTTTCTAAAAAAATATGGATTTGTGTGCATTTTTTTAAATCGGTTTTTCCTATTAATATGAAACTTTTTCCTAAAAATATGCAATATTTTCCAAAAAAAAAAAAGAATTTTCTTAAAATATGAATTTTTCTAAAAATATATGCAATTTTTCCAAAAGATATGTTTTTTTCTAAAAATATATATTTCCTAAAAATATGAAACCTTTTCCTAAAAATATGTTATATTTTCAAAAAAATTTATTTTCTTAAAATGTGAATATTTCTAAAAAAAAGTTTTTTTCCAAAAAAAATATGCGTTTTTCTTTAAATATTCACTTTTCTAAAAATCTGTTTCTTCTAATATGAAACTTTTGCCTAAAAATATGCAATATTTTCCAAAAAAATAATTTTCTTAAAAAAAGGTTTTTTTCTAAAAAAAATATGCACTTTGCCAAAAAAATGCATTTTTCTTATTATGTGTATTTTTATAAAAATCGGTATTTCCTACAAATATGATGTATTTTTCTAAAAATATGCAATATTTTCCAAAAAAAGATTATTTTCAAAAAATATGAATTTTTCTAAAAATATGAATTTCCCAAAAAATATGAAATTTTCTCCTAAAAATATTCAATATATTCAAAAAAAAATTAAAATTTTTAAAAATATGCATTTTTCTAAAACATATGCCATTTTCCTAAAAACGAAATTTTTCCTAAAAATATGCAATGCTTTTTTACACAAATCGACTGGAAAAGCCTAATTTTGGTGTAATTTGGTGTGATTACATTTTCTCGGTTTAAATGTAATGTCTAAGTGAGCTGGTGTTAATGGTATTGTAAAAACTAAATAATAAATCCTAAAAGTAGGCAATTAAAATTTTTAATAGTTTGTTAACAAATTGCTTTATCTTGAATCGTGCTCTATCTATTTAATCGCTATTAAAATGATTTTTCTTTTGTTGGCCAAAAATATAGTTGCAACAACTGAATAAAAAAAAACAGTTTTAAACACCCTCTCTTCCTTTTAGATTTCTCCTTTTCAAACAAAAATAAAACGTAACTACTACATTCATAAGATAATAATAAATAAAGAAAAAAAAGGAAAAATGAATAAATAAAAATAATATTAAATTACTGCTGACTGATACAATATGTTGTTGCTGGTTTGGTTTGGTTTGGCTAATAAAACAATTGATGTTAACCAAGGATTACATGACGGAAATTGAATTTTAAAAGCAGCTGCCACGTGTCGTTATAGTGCTTGAGACTGTTAACGCCGCTTATAGGCAGCAACAACAAAAACCAACAAGGGTTTGCTTATAAAATTGCCTGGTTATCTTGTCTCTATTTAAATGAACTGTTCTCATAGCATAGTGGTCATCAGTAGGTTTAAACCACCTCCCTCCCACACATGTCCTTTTTGTACTTTTTCCACTATCACACTAAACAAAAATAATACTTTTGACGCCTTTTGTTTGATTTGTTGTTTTTAATTTATTGTTACATTATTTTGTGTTTAATTTGTTGTTTTGTTGCATTAAGAATCTTTAAATAAATATTGCTGGCAGCAGACAATGAATTTTAACTTTTAGTTGGGTCTCTCCTTTTTCTCTTCTTTTGTTTGTTTCTTTGTTTGTTTGTTTGTTTGTTAGCTATTATATGAGTTTTTGTAATAAACATTATTGTGCAATTTTTTTTCTCTTGTATAGAACAATTTGCCCTAAATTGTGTAAAAATTAAGTTGATTTTCATAATTTTTATTGTTGTTGCTGCATGTATTGTGTTGTATTGTATGTTATCCATTCATTGTAAGTTCATCATTCAAAAGTGCTGCTTCTACGTCAACGGAAACGGAAATATACCAACTAACAATAGCACGCATTTTTGTGTTACACTCAAGAGAAAATGTAAGAAGAAATAGTTTTTGATTGAGAACCGTTGAGCACAAACACTAGGATAATGTACGGATCTATTTTTAGTGCACGTTACTTAGTGACTTATAAAGCATCCTTCAGCGATTGTTTCTTCAAATACTCATAACTTACAAGAGATGAGGCACAACGTTTGATATTTTTTATAGATAAATTGTAGATAATGAAAATTTGTTATAGAAAAATTATGACTGATGAAATTTTTTTACAGAACAATTATGACCGCTTAAAATTTTTTATGGACAAATTTTGATTGATAATTTTTTTTATAGAAAATATATGACTGATAAAAATTTATTATAGAAAAATTATGATTGATGATTATATTGCTTCCACAAACTGATAGAATTTTTTTATTAATAAATCATGACTGATGAAATTTTATTATAGGAAATTTTTTTTTAGGAAAAATTATGACTGAAAAAAATTTTTTTCTTTTATAGAAAACTCATTACTGTTGAGAAGTTGTTATAGAAAAATTATGACATGAATATTTTGTGCAGAAAAACTGATGAAAAATTTTTTTAAATAAATCATGACTGCTGAAAATTTGAAAGAGTAAAATTATGACTTGCGAACATTTTTTGTAGAAAGATTATGACTGATGAAAACTTTTTATAGATAAGTCATGACTAATGATAATATGTTATAGAAATAGTTTGACAATAATTTTTTTTAAAGAAAGTTGAAAGTTTTTTTAAATAAAAATTGTGACTGATCAAAATTTATTAAAGAAAATTTTTACTTATGATTTTTTTTAATAGAAAAATAATGATATAAACTTTTTGAACAGTAAAGTTAACAGTAAAGTTATAATTTAAAGTTATGAATTTTTTGTATAGAAAAATTATGACTGTTGAATAGTTTGTGTAGGCAAACTGATGGAAACTTTTGAAAAATAAATCAAGACTGTTGAAAATTTGTCAAAGAAAAATTATGACTGATGAAAATTTTTTAAGAAAGATTGTAACTAATGAAATCTTTTTATAGATAAGTTTCGGCTGATGACAATTTTTTACAGAAAAGATAAAAATTTTAAATAGGGAAATTATGGCGGTTGACATTTTATTACATAAAAATTATGACTGATCAAAATATACCCCCCCCCCCCCCCGGGGGCATGTTTATGGTCTTTATGGTACGTAACAGCTATTTAGATCTGTCCAACTGGGGGTATAAAGGGAGCCCAGTCCCCTGAAGGCAGGCAGGGAGTCAACTGGAAACTCCACTTTATTTCCACGGGGATCAGTGAGCCGCAGAGTTCATTATTTGTCTCTTTAGACATTTAATAGTTCTCTGACTGATCATTGAGGTTGGCCCTTATATGGGAGCATCGTGGTGGTTGTGGTTTCGCGGCCCCATAACAGTCTATGGTTCTATGGTGGCCAGGATCATCTCACTGATAATGACACGCAAAGTGAATGATCCAGTCCAGTGAGCATGTTTGACATGTATTCTGGACAGGAGTTGGAAAGTCTCCAACTCTTTAGCAAGGTGTGATGATTTGCAGACCTGCACTGAAATCATTAAAGTTGCAACTAGGTGGTTCTGTTGCTTAGAATTATGTCTTCGGCTATCTAGGACGCCTGTATGACGTTCCAAATTATACAATAGTGGTTTGTCCACCATCTGATTAAGACTACATAGTCAGGCGCGGATGTAAAACAAATCACACTCTGATCAAAATATATTAAAGAAAAAATGAGACTGATGAATTTTTTAAGAAAATTTTTAGAAAATTTAGAAATTTTTTTTTAGAAAATGATATGAAACTTTTTACAGCAAATTGATGACTGATAAAAATTTCTTATAGAAAAATTGTGAGTGATGTATATTTTGTGTAGAAGAATTCTAATTGATGAAATATTTTTATAGAAAAATGATGACTAATAAATTATTTTATAGATAAATTATGACTGATGAATATTTTGTGAAGACAAAGTGATGGAAACTTTTTAGAAAACTGAAATTTTGTCAGAGAGAAATTAATACTGAAGAAAATTATTTGTAGAAAGACTATGACTGGTGAAAACTTGTTATAGATAAATTACGACTGATGAAAAATTTTAATAGAAATAATAAAATTTTTTTTATAGAAAAATTATTACTAATCAAAATTTATTTAAAAAAATTGTGACTGATGCGTTTTTTTTTAAATGGAAAAATAATGATATGAAATTTGTTCTTAATAAAGTTATGACATGAAAATTTGTCAAAGAAAAATTTTAAATGATGATAATTTTGTTTAGAAAAATTATGAGCGATTAAATTTTTGTAATAGAATAATAATGATTGATGAAAATTTTTTTATGAATGACATAATTTTTTTATACAAAATTATATCACGAAAATTATTTGCAGAAAAAAATCTGTGTGATAAAATTTTTCATAGAAATTTTTTGAGTGCAGGATATTTGTTATAGAAGGACTGTAACATGACGAATTGTTTTTATAGAAAATTATATTGATAAACATTTTTTGTAGGTAAATTTTGACTAATAAATTTCTTATATATAAAAATTATGACTGATGAAAATTTATTAGAGAAAAATTATGACGGAAGAAAGATTATGAATGATTAAAACTTTTATTAATAAAACATGACTGATGAAAATTTACTATAGAAAAATATGACTAATGAAATTTTTTATAGAAAAATTATGACGGCTGAAAACTTGTTATAGAAAACTTGTTATAGGAAGAACTTTATCTTTAATAGGAAAATTATGCCAGATGAAAATATTCTATAGAAAAATTGTGTTTAATGAATAGCTGATAAAATTTTTGACGCTATCGTTATCATTCAGGTCTAGGGAATATTATTTGATTTGTGTATGACATAAAGTCATATTATTGTGATCAACGTTTTCTTCTGCGAGAAGATACACTCACTATGTAATCTTAAGCTAACGATGATAAAGCCTTTTCATTGAATTTTATGAAGCGCTGTCATTGACTTTGCTTATATAGAATTTGAATGAAATTTTTCTTAAGCCATTTAAAATAGCATATTCACTCACTGAACATTATTCTCAAAAGAAATTTTCTTCGTTGACATTTTACTATTTTTTTGGTGTGAGTGTAAAATTCTCATTACACTGTTCCCTATTTCCAACAGTAGCTGGCTGTGAGTTGGTATTCAGTTGGTTTTTAAAAGGGCGTGTGATTGACTTAATTGACGTTAAAAATGAGAAATTATCCAAAAAAAAGGAAAAAAAAATGAAAAAAGCTACAACAACAAACTGCTAAATGGCAAAGAATCAAGAATACCAAGACAACCTAATAAACACCTCGCTTATAATCAACATTTGCCGCATGCTACATTAAAATACAACAACAGCAGCAACAACAACAACACATAAATATAATAGACAAGGGCTTCTTGTAACCAAGTTGAGGCATTTAATAGATTTTTTTTTAAACCCACAAAGAGGGTGTTTGTTACAGGCCTTTAAAATGTGGCAAAAAAAAAAACAAAAATGTTGGAGAGCAAAATGAAAAAGAAAGAAAATGAAATAAAAGTTTGTTTCTTCAAGAGGAGTGTGCAGTGCAAGTGTGCTAAATTCATGATTGCGCTATTTTATGCCAAGTTAATGAAAATGTAAAACATGTTTAACATATTTTAAAGGCAGTTAGCCAAACACCACATTCACCATCATCACCCCTCTTGGCGTCGGTTGTGTTTAAAATGTTAATTTATTGAATGCTGCTGCTCATTTAATTTGATGTGAGTACAACACAACGATTGTTTACAATTTGTATCCTGTGGTTTACTTTATGATCCTTCAGGGTCATAGGTAAAAATTGTGAAATTAAGGGAAAAGAGCATGTACCAGTAGAGCAGGAATAAGTCTAACAAATATTCAGTGCAAGAGCTTTGAAATATTATTTTTTAATTTATGGCTTTTTAAGGTGGTTTAACTAATTTTCTTTCTTTGAATTTTAATTAATTTTATTTAAAAATAAAATAATAAGACAAACAAAATATTCTTTAGAAATTCTTTTGTCATTTAACACTTTGATTCACAATAATTCTTGCATAATTCTTGCAAAAAAAAAATGTATCCTCTCAAATCGTTGAAGTTAACTTTGAATTGAAATAGGCGATTTTAATCGTTTAAAACATAAAATAGCACAATATATATTTAGAATTATTGCAAAAAAAAAAAAAAATTTAATTAAATATAAAGCAGCAAAATGTGATTTGTCCTCATAAACGATGAGTGTTTTAGCATGTTTCGGCCCACCCTTTAATTTTTAACTTTATTTTTTATTGATTGTTATGGAAATTTTACAAGTGTCTGTCTGTTATGCTGCAATAAATTAAACAATATAAGCCAAAATCAAATTTTCTATTGGGGCACCCTTTAACTTTTTATTTAATTTTTTATAATTGTTATTACATAAGTTCGTTATAGAAACATTTTGGCTAATGAAATTTTTGTATGGAAAATTATGAATGACGAAAATTCTTTACAGAAATATTATGACTTATGGTAACTTTGTATAAATTAATAATGACTGATGAACATTTTTTATAGAAAAATTATGATTGACGAAATTTTTTAGAAAAATTATAACAGACGATAATTCTTTATAGAAATTTTACGACTTATGGAAACTTTGTGTAAATAAATAATGACTGATGAACATTTTTTATGGAAAAATTATGATTGACAAAATTTTTTAGACGAAAATGCTTTATAGAAATTATATGACATGAAAATTTTGTGGAAATAAATTATGACTGATGAAAATTTTTTATAGAAAAATTATGGCTGATGAAATATTTTAATGAAAAAATTATAGCTGATGAAATTTTTTTAGAAAAATTACAACTGATTCGTATTTTTTATAGAAAAATTATGACTTATTTTCTGTTGGGGCACCCTTTAACTTTACTTTTATTTTTTATAATTTTTATTATATAAATTTGTTATACAAACATTAAATGAAATTTTTTATAGAAAAGTTATAATTTTTATAGAAAAAAATTTAACAACAACATTTTTATGAGGAAATTTGTATACGAAAAGAGCTTATGTAATTTAATTTTCCACTTCATTTAAAATTTCAAATAATTAATTAATATTTTTCCTTCCATTAATCAGGACATATTTTCAATCAAATCTTAAATTATTCAATATTAAATAATAGTCACTGTCAAAACAATGTCAAATTGACATTTTAATGTTCTTTTTTGTTGTTTTTGTTATTTTTCCGCAACCCTTTTCTAGTCTTTCAACTGGACAGTTTTTTGTGGGCCCATAAGAAATAAAGAAGAACAATAGCTAAATGCTTCTAGTACTTGTATTTGTTGTTGCTGTTTTTGGTTAAAGTGTTACATATCGTTTGTACGTTTGCTTGTAATCTGATCTAATTTGAGCATTATTATCTTATTTATACAAAAGTTATCAAATCAATATTATTGAATGTTGAATACTGAATTCAAACCAAATAAATTTTGTATGACAACACGAAAAAAAAAATATTTTATTTTTATTGATAACAAAAGAATAATGACTTTATCTTTGCGATTGCATTTTAGGTCACTGCGATTTTATCATTTGCTGAACTACATTCCATACAACAACAACAAAAATATATATTATTTTTAATTGTGGCTTGAAAAGCGAAATGAGAAAAACACAAGAACCCAGTTATTTATATTAAAATATTTTTTTCTTGCATTATTTATCTGGTGTTATGCTGCCAAAGATAAGCAAAATTATTTAAACTTGCGGAATCTCTTCTTTTTTTTCAAAGTATTTAAAAGTAAATGACAGAGATGTCAACTCTTTTCGATATGTTAAAAATTATATTTTTAAATTTAGATTAAAAATATAATAAAGAAAAAAATAATACAAATCAATTTTCGCTTGCAATCTTATTTAAACTAAAAAAAATGACAATTATTTTGATAATGACAGAAAATATTAAAAATTAATTTATTTTTTATTTTTCTTTTTAAATATCTCAAATCTGATAACACGTTTGGATTGATTGCTTAACACAAAAAAAAATATATAAAATAAATAAAGTAGGGAAAAAATTAGGTTATGTCATATCAAATGACATTTCCATGAAATTGCCCTGAATTGTTAATCGATTGAAACTGTAAATTTGTTTCTTGGTGATCAAATAAGAAGTTTCTTCCCTTCCGTCCCTTGCGAATAATTAAGTTCAGTACCTCCACAACATTTATTTTCGCCTTTAGACATTTTTGCTTCTTTTTAACTTTCGTTCCAGCAATATGGGTGGTCCATCCATGATGTTGATTGTGAGTCCAACTTAATGCAAAATTTCTTTGTTATTGAGCTTTCCCAGGAACCCCACAAAACGAGTTGTTATCGATGGGATTTCATCAGGCGAGTTCAAGATTAAATCAGAATACATGCGTGATGAGATTTACACCTGCACCTGGTGGCCAAACTATTGGGAATGAAAAGCAGCGTCTTTCACGCCCTAGGAAGCCGAGGACTAATTTTAGCAACAGGTCTTCCCTAGTTGCAAGTTCCGCGGTTCCAAAGCACGGTTGCAAACTACTTCTCCTTGCTGAAGAGCTGGGGACTATCAAACTCCTGTCCAGAACACATGACAAGCATGCTCACTGGATCTGGATAATTCACCCGTTAGTGTGATTAAGGGCGAGATGATCTTGGCCACCATAATCAGTTCATGCTTAGAGCCGTAATACCACAACCACCACGATACTCCCGAAGGGCCAACCTCAATAATCAGCCAGAGAACAGTTAAATGTCTAAAGAGACAAATAACGGAACTCTGCGAGCTTACTGATTCCCGTGGAAATAACGTGGAGCTTCCAGTTGTACCCCTGCTAACTTCAGGGGACTGGGCTCCCTTTTCCCCTCAGTTGCACAGGTCTAGATAGTCGAAGTTTTATAAAGACCATATAATGTGCCCCCGGGGGGAATTCAAAGATACAATGCGTGATTTGATTTACATCTGTACCTGGCAGTTAGCCCTTACCAGATGGTGGTCAAACCACTGTGAATGGTATGTAGCGCCATTCTCGCCCTAGAAGGCCTTCGCATCCGTGGATTCTCCGGTCACTGCTAGTTGCAATTTCAAAAGCTCGAAGTAGGTCGCAGCCTGTACTCCTTGCTTAAGAGTTGGAGACTTTCCAACTCCTGGTTCAGAACGCATGAAGCTTAATAGAATTAACAACACGACGACATTCATATTCACTGGACCTGTTCATTGTGAATGATCCGACCCAAAAATTCAAACGAGGTCCTCGAAACACACAGCCACTACGATACTCCCAAAGGGCCTACCTCAATAATCAGTCAGACAACAGTTAAATGCCTAAAAAGACAAATAGCGGAACTCTGAGGCTTTACCGATTCCCGTGGAAATATAGTGGATTTCCCGGTTGGCTCCTACTAGCCTAAGGGGACTGGGCTCCCTTTTACCCCGCAAAACACAAGTCTAGATGGTTGTTTAAACCATAAAGACTTATAATGTGCCCCCGGGGGGAATTTCGAGGTACAGCAAGACCCCGTTCTTTCTCCTAACCTATTTCTTATTTTTCTAAATGACCTTCTTTGTCAAACTTTCAACCCCATATACTCTTTCGCAGATAACAACACCATTTGTCATTTGTATTCAATTAATAATAGACCGAACCAGTTGAAGGTGAGTTCCAAAAGGCAGAACATAAATGATACGTTCAATCACAACCTCACAGCAACCTCGGAGTGGGGTCGTATGAATAGAATAGATTTAAATGCCCGTAAAATACACTGTTGCATGCTTACGCATATATCTTGGGAAAGGGTTCTGCATCTGTTACTAGGGGTGATATAAGTACTATGGAATCGGAAGCTCTTGATGTTATTGGTATGAACATTCAGTATGATGTTCGTTGGACTAAACATATTTTTCAGGTTTCTTAAGAAGCTTTCAAGTACTTTGGTTTTCTAAAACCGTGTAAGCGATACTTCACTCCATTCGATCTTCATACTATTTATGTCACCTATGGGCCGGTGCCCCAAAGTTTATTTTGGAGTTGCTCGACCGCGTACAGGACAAAGGACAAGAGGCTCAGTACAGTATCCAACTCTATTGATTGTCCAGAGCATCGACACAATGTGTGTTATATTTCACTGTTTTATCGTTACTATAATGGTTAGTGTCTAATGAAATTAGGGAACTTGTTCCCGAAACTCACACATTTTTGCGCTAAACTCGTTGAGAGCGATCTATTTATGGTCGATTGGCGGGTGAATCGCACTACGCATTACAGGTTTTTTTAGCAGAACAGTGTTCGTATGTGGAATAAACTCATTCCAGAGGTCTTTTCTGTCACTTTCAATGTAGGAAAGTTCAAATTGAATGTTCACAATCATTACTCCCTCTTACCTCTTCCCCATAACCTGATTTCCTAGTTCGGGCACAATGCATTGCATGTGCATGGGTCATCCTCTGAGCGTTTTAGGACTAATAAAGCAAAATCGAAACTAAGTGTTCCAACTAAAATGTATTTTGTGTATATTTAGCATAATCGACGAAATGTGCCCACCATTCAGAAAATTTTTCGCAAACCGGATCTCCAGGAAGTGTGAAAATATCCGTGCATGTTCACCTATTTCGTTCTGCGGAAAAAACATTGCTGTTATTTGCGATAGTGTGGCAGAAGACCCATCGCCATCGTGCCTTTCATTTAAACATCTGATGGACATCACTAATGCGAATTTTGAATTAGTGCACTTACACGGTTCAATTGACCCAACAGCTAAACCCTACTGACCATTTTATAAGTCATAAATATGTGAAATAGTTGGTTGAACAAGCAGGAGTGAAAAGTGGCTTTACAAAGAAAATCATCTTCAGCGCACTTTTACCTTAAAGGATCTGTTAACAAGCACAACTGCAGCATTTGGGCAAATGAGAATCCACGAGTGATTATTGAAAAGCTGATAGATCCACAAAGATTGTCGTCTGACGACGTCATAGGTCTATACTTCTTCGGTATTGAAGTCGTCCAAGCAGGCATCATGAATGGTGTTCGCCACCAAACTGATAGCCGACATGTTGAGCCCAGAAATTGAGGTTATGAACCTGAATTATATGTATTTCAACATAATGGTGCCTCTCACCTCACAGGCAACGTAACAATGGCTCTTTTTCGTGAGCTATTCAATGGCCCTTATATCGCATGTGGTGGGGCTATTAATTGCCCGCCTCGATCATGAGATTTGACCTCGTCGGAATTGTTGGTTTTAGAATAAAAAAAAAATAATTCAAGATCTTAAGGATGAGATAATTCGACACATTTATGACATTGAACTCCAATTATACCTCAGAGTCATCGAAAATATGGATCATCGGAGAGTATACTAAAGTATACTTACGCAAACGCAAGTATGCTAAAGTTAAGTGTGTTAAAATAATCTAAGGTATACTGTGGTACATTAAAGTATACTGTGGTATATTAAAGTATATTGTGGTATATCAAAGTATACTGTAGTATACTAATGTATACTATAGTATACTAGAGTCTACTGTAGTATACTAGAGTCTACTGTAGTATACTAGAGTCTACTGTAGTATACTAGAGTATACTGTAGTATACTAAAGTAAACTATAGTATACTAAAGTATACTGTAGTATACAAAAGTATACTGTAATATACTGTAGTAGTATACTAAAGTATACTGTAGTAGTATACTAGAGTATACTGTAGTAGTATACTAAAGTATACTGTAGTAGTATACTAAAGTATACTGTAGTAGTATACTAAAGTATATTGTAGTAGTATACTAAAGTGTACTGTAGTAGTATACTAAAGTATACTGTAGTAGTATACTAAAGTATACTGTAGTATACTAAAGTATGCTGTAGTATACTTTACTATACTTTAGTATTTGAAAGCTTTTTGTTTAATTTGCTATTAACGCCGTGGATTTTTGTGGCAACACCCTTTATAAGAATTGGCATAACCTTTGACTGCAAGTTCCGTTTATTTTGTACCTTATTCGTCTAATCCACTTATCCGATTGGAAGTACCTGCAGCTGCAAACATTAATTTTTTTTTTAATTTCTTTTCGGTTCTTATGTGGTTTTATTCATGGTTTTCCCGTGATTAGCTGTAGGGTAACATTTTCCATGATCATTTGATCATGCCAAGCTTGCATTGAAGCCGTCATGATAAAATAGGAGAGGACGTTTCTTTTGTGTTGCTACAAAAACACGGGAGTATTTTGTCTTGTGCCGTCGAAATGAGTTAAAGTTTCTAATGCTGTTATCTTCAACAGTCTTTACGTGATTGAATTAGGTGGCAACTCTGAGAGTACTTAGCCTTCAACCAATTTTTTTTAATCTTCTTACATGATAATTTTGAGATTTAAGCCAGCACGAGGGCCAATAAAACGCTAGAATTTTTACTCTTGTGCCGTCGCGCTGAGTTAAAGTTATTAGTGTTGTCATCTTCAAGTCACCTTTCATTGCTGAACTGGGTTTGAGGTCTAAGAGTGCTTATTTAGCCTTCAATTTCTGTGCATTCGAAAATGAAATTTAGAATAGTGATTAATCTTTTTGCCCTGTCGAGCCGATAACATGTATGTAAAAGAACGCGTACTTTTGGGGGTAAAAATGTAACCGTAATTACTTCGCTACAATGTTTCTGTCTGTCTATAGAAGAGATCTCTATCTCTGGAAACGCTAGAGCTGAATATTAATAATTTTCACAGAACATTTAAAAATAAGTTATCGGTTTGTTATTTCATGTGCCGACGGCAAAACGATGACGGTAATGTCAAATGCGTTTGTAGAAGAGTTAACCGTTTTTGAAAATGATGACAGGTACTCGTACCTCGATGAGGTGACATAAGAACAATAAAACAACAAAAATTTACGATCATAAAACAAAATACAATTCAGTACTTGAAAATGATGTCGTAAAACAAATCAAAACTCTTGTGATAACTGAAGTGCTTCCACAGAATACAAAATGTTGAATAAAAAAAAAAAAACCAGCCGGTAATTGTAATAAGACAACTGGCAATAACGATAACAACAACAACTAAAACAAAAAACACAATAGTGACAGTAACTGTAAATAAAACTAAATTAAAAAAATTACAAATCATCACTTGAGATCGTTTTAGGTGATACATTGTACGACATAATGTACAACATAAAGTACTTGTAATTGTTGTATTTTATAATTTTATTACAAAAAAAAATATAAAAACAACAAATTTCCTTTGAGATTTTTATTCAAAATAGAGAGGCCATCAGGATTTTTGGAATGACTTATTGGACCTTTTATCTTGAATTAAAATCTGTTCACACTATTGAGTATCGCTGTTAATTTATTATAAATGAAGTGGCACTTCTTTAGCCATTTCATGGACACCCTTTTTAATATGGTGGGAGGTGTAGAAATTGGGCCAGCTGAACACAGGCGACCTCTACCGAAAACAATTGATTGATTTGAAGAGGGCAATCAACAAAAAAAGTGCCAGAATATTTGACCAGAAACGGGGACATAAACTTTCATCACGACAACGCTCGACCACATGTTACAGCATCCATCAAAAACTATTCAGAAAACAGTGGATGAGAAGTTTTGGCTTACCTGCCTTCAGACTACCATTTCTTGCTATTGATGCAGATATGCTCACAGACGAAAGTAAATTTAATGCTTTTTATATGTGCGTGCGTATATTGTCCGACGGAGTTTGATTTGATTGGGTATGATTTTACGTCATCCCGCGTAATTTAATGTTTTTCGCTGAAATGAGCAAACATATCTCAAATAATGGAAGAAGCTTTAATCGAATAAGTTTTAATCGAATTAAGTTTAAGCGAATAAATTTTTATCGAATAAGGTTTAATCGAGTAAGGTTTTATCGAATTAAATTTAAGCAAATAATTTTTTATCAAATACGATTTAATCGAATAAGATTTAATCGAATAAGATTTAATCGAATAAGTTTTAATCGAATAAGGTTTAATCGAATAAATATATTCGAATAAGTTTTATTTGAATAAGATTTAATTGAAAAACTAAATTCGAATAGCAACTCAACCTTTTTACTATTATAAATAGAATTTTTTTGTTTCGAATAAGATGTTATTTTTTTTTCTGTGGAAAGAGAAGTAGCACTTCAGGAAATAATTTTTTATCGAATAAGATTTAATCGAGTAAGGTTAATTCGAATAAGTTTTAATCGAATAGGTTTTAATCGAATAAATTTATTCGAATAAGTTTTAATTGAATAAGATTTAATCGAATAACTAAATTCGAATAGTAACTCAACCTTTTTACTATTGTAAATGGAATTTTTTGTTTCGAATAAGATGTTATTTTTTTTTTGTGGAAAGAGAAGTAGCACTTCAGGCAACAATGCCTATTTAGTCACAACCATGCTACATTCTTTAGGAAAGGGAAAGAGAAGAGATGAGACAGGTGGTGCAGATAGAAGGATAGTTACATAGCCTTCAAGCTCTTATTATATTATACGCGAGATGACGTAAAATCATACCAAAGTTAATGTTTTTCGTTGAAATGAGCAAGCAAATCTCAAATAATGAAAGAAGCTTTAATCGAATAAGTTTTAATCGAATTAAATTTAAGCAAATAATTTTTTATCAAATAAGATTTAATCGAATAAATTTATTTGAATAATTCACATTAAAGAGTTAAAAAGAATTTATCTTCGTAACCCAAAAGCTAAATGTAACGACCACTGCTTTTGTTTTTTTTTTTTTTTTGCAAAAAAGAAGACAATTTTTTTGTAATATATTTTTTTTTAATTATTTCATTTATTGACTAAATAAACATTTTTTGTTTTTGTTGTTTTAATTTGTTTTAATCATTATTTATAATAGAGTTATTGTAAATAATATACAATAATATTTTTTTTTATAATTAAAACTATAAATTCCAATAAAATTTCTTAAAACACAATTAAATTTCTAAAAACAAAATCATTTAATAATTTATGCTAAATTCAATATCTTTTGCTCTGTTTTCAAATTAAACATTTACACAATTTTTTTAATTTTTATATTTTTTAGCAAATTTTTAATATTTACATAACCTAAAAAAATTTAAGAAAATATTTACAAATTTTAAAACTTTATGAAAAGTTTTTTGTTTTTGCTTTTACTTAAAATTAATTATGTACATTTTCTTTAAAAAAAAAAAATTGGTGATGGCGGACAGACAAAAAGAAAATTTCACCAATAATTGGCAAATTTTAAAAAGTTTCTTTTTCTTTTTTTTTTAATTTATTTTTTACGGTTTTTATTGTCAAAATTGCTGATTATTCGAGGGTCGCTTCTAAAACAGCGTTTGTTTATAGATTTTTTTTTATTGCTTGGGATATTTTACCGTTTTATACAATGAATTTTTAAAATCCATAATCTCTCTTTACTGCCAAAGAAACTTTTACAGAATTTATTTTTACGGGGCCCTTCTCCAAACTTGTTTGCATTTGTTTTCTTATTTAAGGCCACCCAGCAGCTTTAAATTCGTTTTGGTTTGTTAAAAAGTGTCCTTAATATTCCTAATGCCACCAGGCTCTTTGATGGGCATGAGCTGCATGCATGCCAGCTGCTGCTGCTGCAGCTGCATGTTGATAGGCCGCTCCATTCGCCAGCACTAAATGGTGGGCTGCAGCATTTTGCATAGAAGCGGACACACATTCTTGTGTCAGTTTGGTGCCATCACTAAGACAGGGTTTGCCATTGCGCACTAATACAGGTACTGCTACTCTTCTGGGCGATGGCAACGCCGACGGATGATGTGGATGATGATGACCATGTAGGGCAGGATGTTGTTCGTAAACGCCTTTTTCATTTTGGGCTCGTTTTGTTTTGTAGCGATGATTTTGAAACCAAATTTTGACTTGTGTGGGTGTAAGTCTTATCAAACTTGCCAAATGTTCTCTTTCAGGGGCGGACAAATAACGTTGTTGTCTAAAGCGTCTTTCTAGCTCATACGTTTGGGCCTTGGTAAACAAAACTCTACGTTTTCTTTTTTTATTCGGCATTCCATCGACACCTGTGCCATTGTTTGCGCCATCTTGTTCATTTTCATCATCGATTTCCTCTTCAATACCATCTTCTATTAAACTGTCATCATGGTGATGGGAAGAGTTGCCACCATTACTGTGATTGCTATCAGTATTTGGTTTCACTAGATGACCATTATTTTGCTGATTATGCAAATGATGCAGATTGTTACTGTCGCCTCCTCCCACCGACAGAGCATCACTATCGGCTGATCTGCTGTAGGTCTTGTAGTCACCTGATAGAGCAGGCGAAGTTTGGCAATTGGATCCTATGTAGGTATAGGAAACTTCAGAATTAACGGGTGAGGTGCTGTCGGGACTCGCCGGTTGTTGGACGCCTTAAAAGAAGAACAAAAAAAAAATTAATAATAATAATCATAAAAAGCTTCTCCTAAAACAAATGCTATAGCATCAGGAAGCATTTTTAATGATTCGACTATGTCCGAGCCAGCTGCGGCGGTCATATGCCAGAAATCATATTTTGGTTATAATGTCAGCAGATTATCTTTTGAATATGATAATTTTCATGTCAATTTAAAAAATTCATCTTTGTTTTATACGTCTATACCTCTATAAAAACACCCTATATAATATATTTTTCAACTCTTTTTTCTTTTATAAAGAGAAGTAGCACGTCAGGCAACAATGCCTATTTAGTCAAGTACCGTGCTACATTCTTTAGGAAAGAGATAGAGAAGAGATGAAACAGATGGTGAAAGTAGCAGGATAGTCGGAAATTAACTGTCATATAAGACAGCACAGCGACCAGTGACTATGCCTTCATCGCTGAGCAGCCCCACCGACAATCAATTTTTATTTTTGTGGTGAAAAAACAGCCAAGGTGGTTTGTGGGGTATCGAACCCACAGCCCCCAGGCTGTTAAACTAGTACAATACCTACTAGCCTACAGGGGCACCTTTAAGGGAAATTTCCCTTATTACGGGGTAATCGACTGTTATGTTTTTCCTTTTATCCATGTGCACGATATACTGATTCCCAACGAAATGTCAAAACGTCGATTACATATTTTGTGTACAACATTTTTCGGAAATTTCCTTCGTTTTTTAATGGAGAATCCTTTTAATTAAGAAAGGAAAAAAATGAATAATTTTCAAATTGGAAGAGATACAAACTTTCAACTTACTTTTGTAATGCTAAGACGTTAAAGGTGATGATGACATTTATAAGAGTGAGTGTGAATATTTGGAAAACCTAAGTGATCAGGCTGATAATTGTTATTAAAATATTCATATTGGCAACACTGATAAAGGGGAACTTGGCCATTGTTTGGCATAAGTTTTTTTGTTTTGTTCGGATTAATACTCAGGGGATGACTCTTACTTATGCCATGTATTGTACTAGAACTAGGAAAATACGTTATGGGGAGGAGGAAAGAGGGAGTAGCGTTTGTGGACATTCGATTTAAATTTTCCCTTATTGAAGGTGACAGGAAAGACCTCTGGAGGAAGTTTATTCCACATATTTACTGTTCTGTTAACAAAATGAATTCTCACTATAATGCGTAGTGAGCCAAAATCGAGTCAAACGCAAAAATGTAGGAGTTTCGGAAACAGGTTTCCTAAATTCGTTAGAGCACTTACCACTGTAGTAACGATAAAACAGTGAAACACATCCCACAATTGCATTGATGCTCTAGGGAATCAATAGAATTGGATTTCCCTTCCGTCTCCAAGGAGCCTCTTGGCCCTCTCAAACAGCCAGGAAAGATGTCATATGGAGAAGGAATTGATAACAAAATTTCATTCACACTGGCGGAACAAATCCAGACAGTTTGGTACCAATTAAAAATAAAGATCATTTTAGGTTATGGTGAGGAGGAAAAAGGGAGAAGTATTTTTTTATAATACCCAAAAATAAAGACGTATGTGGGTTTTTTGTGAGCAGATGAAACTATTTGAAAAAAAAGGTGGAGAAGTAATGGCATATTGAAATTTTAACCTGAGGCCGCAGCAAATGCTAGAGGGAATATTATGGAATCGTAGTTCGATAGCATCTTCCTATTGATGAAACATCTTATATTTCACCATATTAGGGATGGCACTGAAGTAAATGGAAGACTTGAGACACTTTTAGTTGAATAGTTGAAGACTTTCCTTTGCATTGTTATATGGCTTTGCTACACACGAAGCAACAGTGTTTTACAAGGAAAGTTTTGCAAAATATTTCATTCAAATATTTATTTCACATTTTAGTAAATCTACAATCTTTCTAGTTTGTGCCATAAGTGCTCGGTGATGTCTATATCTGGGCTTTATTTAGGTGTTTTGATGACCTTAAAGCAGTTGTAAGGCCACCAGTTCTATCTTACTGCTATCGGTGCTTGGGATAGTTGTCGTAATAAAACTTAAATCTTTTTTTTAAGCTTTGAACTGAAAATAAAAGTTTCGTAAAACTCTAGAAATTTTTGAAAAGAATATTTTAGACTTTAAAATTATTGTGATGTTGTTATTATCATGTATGTGCTCTGCCGAGAGATTAGAAATAAATTTCTCTATTTATTTTTTCCTTAAGATTTTGCCTTTAAATTTTGAATATTTTGTGTTTGTTTTTATTGTTTATATCCGGTTTTAAGCTTTAGTTGTTTTAAAAGTGATTAATAATTATGCCATAGCAACTTGCATACAATTCGCTTTATTATCCTTTTAATAACTTAATAAAACTGCAGGAAACTCTAGACAGCTGTAGAAATTCCCATATACTTCACAAGAAGTAATTTTGTTTCCCAAAAACCCAAAACGAGAAGTAGGAAGTGCGTGCCAACTTTTTAATATTTGCTTATGAATCTAAAAACAAAAAAAAAAATTAAATACTAACTAAAACAAAAATAAAAACAAAAACAAAATAATCCTTAAGTGTGAAGCAGCAAAAATAAAATAAAAAATAAAAAAAAACTATTAGTCAAGATTAAAAAAACAAATTGGCTTTCGAAAAATAACAACTTAAGGGTGACTATTAACAGAATTATTATAAAAAAAAAATGTTAAATAAAAAAAAGGACGTTACAAGGAAACATCTGCCTTTAGTAGTCTCTACTCATACAACAAACAAAAAAACAACAATATTTCAGGTCCTTAATTTGGAAGTGTTTAATAAATCGATAGACAACAAATAAATTAGAGAATAAATACAAAAAGCGAACAAACAAAACCCCAAATAACTTTTTAACTAACAATTAATGACAAGCAAGATTTTAACTTAACAACAACAACAACAGCAGCAGCAACAACAGCAAAATTATAATACGGAAAATTTGTCTACAATTTGCCGTATAATTTACTGCCTTAAAAAAATATAATAAAAAGGATTTTAGAATCATAAAAGCCAATACACACCCTGTGATCCAGCATTCTTCAACAACAACAACAACAACAACTTAAAACAACTATTCAAATGTATTTGCTTAAACAAAAGGAAAATGACAAAATTTTTAACAGGATATAGGATATAAAAATTTACAAAAGCTACAACAATAACAATGACAACAAAATAGAGGTGGTAAATTATTTAGCCAAAATCATATTAAATCAAATTCAGGGTGGTTTTCATGTTCCTCTTTATCGTGATTTCAAAAATCACACTATCAATCTTAAAAGGCTTTAGTTCCTTTTTATTATTATTTTTTTTTTGATTTGGCGTGTTAATATTGTTGTTGTTGTTGTTGTTGTTGTTGTGTATAAGAGAGTACATAAAAATCCAATGTCAATTAATCCTCCTCATATTTTGGGTTGCTTTATGTTGTATGTGTGTGTGTGTTAAAATTGAAAAAACAAACCAAAGTTACAAACCTACCTGGTGTCTATTACTCACTTACACTAAATCTTAAATATACTCACACACTCACACACACATTTAAATTACAGCTACACAATTCATTTCATTCATAAAAATGTTTTTCTATAACTCTACAGGAGATTTAACAAATTCTATTAAACAATGAATCACTTCCTACATTTTGTGATACGTGTTTTTCTCATTGTGATCTTTTATACTTTCAAATTTGATTTTCCACAACAAAAAAAAATAATTAGAATTTTTTTTTAAATCGAGGGTTGTTTAACTTCTAGCAGCTCAAAGAAAAACTAAAACTGAATGCATAATGATAGCGTATGATCTAATATGCCAGCCTTTTGGCTTGTACTACTTTTAGATTCTAAAGTTTTAACGCCCCTTTTTGTAAACCAAGACAATTATTTAATATTATTTCCCACCACCTCCTTCATCTGTTAATGTTTCGCTTAAACTTGTTATAAGTTTCAATTAAGGATAAAAATTGTATTCTATAGATTTCTATCGTATTAAGTGAGCTGCCTTGAACTGCCTTTCTAATGTGATCTTTCATTGAGTAAAATCTTCTCTTTCTTTTCTCTTACTATGGATGATATAAGTATTACGGAATCGGAAGCGCTTTATGTTCTTGGCATGAAAATTCAGTGTGATGTTCGATAAACTAGACACATTTTCAGATCTCTAAAAAAGCTTTCAAGTGCCTCAGTTTTCTAAAATAGTGTAAGAGATACTTCACTTCATCCGATCTTCGTACTATATATACCACCTATATCCGTCCAAAGATGAAATACAACTCTCGTGTATGGGCCGGCGCTTAAAAGTCCATTTTATAGTTGCTCGACTGTGTAAAGGAGAGGGCCAAGAGGCTCATTGGGGACAGTAGGGTATCCAACTCTATTGATTCCCTAGAGTATCAACATAAGATGGGATGTATTTCACTGTTTTATCGCTAATACAATGGTAAGTGCTCTAATGAAATTAGGGAAATTGTTCCCGTAGAATAAACTACCACCAGAGGTCTTTTCTGTCACTTTCCATGTAGGAAATTTCAAATTGAATATCCACAAACACTTCTCCTTCTTTCTCTCTCTTTATTACCTAATTTCCTAGTTTTCGCACAAAGCCTAGTATGTTTAGCAGTTATCCCCTGAGTGCTGTCCCGAGAAAGAAAACAAAAGCTTTTTACTTTTATTTTTCTTAATAAGCTTTAAGCTTCGAACAGAATAGACATATAAATTAGTGTCAATTGTTCCCAAACGTAAACATAAATTTATGCGAGAATAAAACGTAAAATGTCTATCATCATTCCCTCTCACACTTTTGGGAAAAACTCAGTACCCCATTTCCAGCGTTTAAATACAGTGGCTCATATTAAAAGTCGTACAAATCGTACAAATAGTTTATTATTGTTGAAAATCTTTTAAATACTTTTTATTAAGCATTTACTTCACGATAAAACTTTGTTATAAAAACATGGCCAAGAATTTTTCAACATAGTACTTTAAAATAATGGGCACACTGAAAGTGGAGGAAAACAAAATGTTCATCTCGATAAGCGGTTATATAAGCGGTTAGTTGGATATTTGCTTTCGTACTACGAAAATATTTAAAAAAATATTTTTGTAAAGCAGCGTACAATCAAACAGTCTACGTCTACGTCTTGGAAGAGCGAAAAATAGTTGCGTACCCCTTAAAAAAAAGCTTTAACCGAGAGATAAAAAGTTTCTAGTCCGGACTCATTCATCGCCGCTCCAAAATTTGCGACAATGGTTAAAACAGATTATGGAAGGTAATAAACATGCGGAAATAATTAGAAGAGTTTTAAGAAAAAATAAACTGTACGACCGAGTGGCTCAAAAGAAACCACTTGTGAGTGTAAAAAACAAAAAGGATCGCTTGGATTTTAGATGAGAGCCATACATATCAAAATTAATGGAACAAGCTTTAGTCAAATAAGTTTTAATCGAATAAAGTTTAATCGAATATGGTTGAATCGAATAAACTTTAATCGACTAAGTTTTGGATCATGTTAAAACTTGTATGCCACGTTATTATCGAAAATATTTTCTCCGACATAATTTTCTATCGAAAATTATCTTCGACATAATTTTCTATCGAAAATTATCTCCGACATAATTTTCTATCGAAAATTTTCTTCGACATAAATTTCTATCGACAATTATCTCCGACATAATTTTCTATCGAAAATTTTCTTCGACATAATTTTCTATTGAAAGTTTTCTCCGACATAAATTTCTATCGAAAATTTTTTCGGACATAATTTTCTATCGAAAATTTTCTCCGACATAAATTTCTATCGAAAATTTTCTTCGACATAAATTTCTATCGACAATTTTCTCCGACATAAATTTCTATCGGCAATTTTCTCCGACATAATTTTCTAACGAAAATTTTCTCCGACATAATTTTGTATTGAAAATTTTTTCCGACGTAATATTCTATCAAAAGTTATCTTCGACATAATTTTCTATCGAAAATTTTCTCCGACATAATTTCCTATCGAAATTTTTCTCCGACATAGTTTTCTATCGGAAATTTTCTTCGACATAATTTTCTATCGAAAATTGTTTTCCGACATAATTTTCTATTGAAAATTTTCTTCGACGTAATTTTCTATCGAAAATTATCTTCGACATAATTTTATATCGAAAATTTTCTCCGACATAATTTCCTATCGAAATTTTTCTCCGACATAATTTTCTATCGGAAATTTTCTTCGACATAATGTTCTATCGAAAATTTTCTCCGACATAATTTTCTTATATTATTTTCTAATAAACAAATTTCACCATTTCATAATTTTTCTACGGAAAATTTTAATGTCATAAGCTTTCTATAGAAAATTTTAATCACTCATAAATATTCTATTAAAAAGTTCCTCCGACAAAATTTTGCTATATTATATTTTTATCATAGTCATAATTTGTTTTTATTTCATCAGAAAATTGTTTACAAAAAATTTTTGGAAAATAAATATTCTATAAAAAATATTCCCATCTCAGTTAAAAATTTTTCGATAAAAATTTCTTTAATGAAAAAAACTGACATCATAATTTTTCTAAACAAAATTCGTTGAAGGTGCCTTTGGAAGTAACGGTAAGAATTGTGGTTTTACCGGGGCTTCGGTAGGCTAAAGATGAGTCTATAGTTTTCAAATTACTTTTTTGACTTCTGTCGTACAACCAATAAACACAGCAGGGTGCAATTGTTGCAAAAATGAAAGATAAACGAATTTACTTATTGGGAAACATTTCTCTAAGGAGGAGCATGAAAAGGGTGTCCTTAAAAAATATATATAATTCCTAAAGAAATGTCATTGTAATTTAATCCCACAGTCAATACAACACTTTTCTTTAATCGAAAGATAATGTTCTGGCTTTATAATTCAAATATGAGTTTTGGCATATGAATACCACGGCTGGCTGAAAAGTAGTGTAATCTGGAGCTGCTATTTTCGATGAATATTTCAACATTTGTCGCCGTATATCGGCAATAACGCGGCGAATGTTGTGTTGCAAGTGGTCAAGTGGCGGTAAATTGCCAATTTATGGGTCTGCAACTTGAAACTGTGCAGTTATCAAACATTTCCTTTTATAATTCAATTAGAGACCGAGCTGGGTGCTCCTGCATATCGTACTTATTGAAAAAATTCTCCTGACGTTTACTGATCGATGCTTATTTCTTTTGAAGGTGACGCTCGAATGGACATGAAAATATAACGTTTACCTGTTGCTAGTTCCGGTATTCGTCGTTCTGAAATGCTGTGCTATCATTAAATTTGAAATACTAATTTTTGTAATATTTTGTGCCGCCTTAAACTTTCTTTTTATCTCTAACTTTTCTCTATTTCTCTCTATCGCCGCTCTTTTTGTATTAGTTTTAAAATTTTTGTTTTAACTTACCATATAAATCGTTTTCCTTAATCCATGGCGATCGCCCCGTATGCGTTAACATTGTGTGGGCTATATGATACGAGGACATGTCATCGTTGAAGCCATTTGTGAAATTTTTAGGCAAATATTGGCCGGCAGCCGCAACAGCTGCCGCTGCATTATGACTGGCTATAAATTGAGCGGCTGCCTGAGCCTGAGCCTGCACTTGTGCCTGAGCCGTAGCATTAACGGCTGCTGTAGCTGTTGGCACATTATTCGTGTCATTATTATGCTCCAACAGTGCGCCATGATTCGGAGGTGCCGTTAAATGCGTTGAGTCGCCATTTAAAGTAGAGGACGTTGTTAAATGATTGCTGACGGCATTATAAGTTGGCTGCTGACTAATATCATGCGTACGAACCGCCGGATGCACAACATTGTGTTTGAGTTCAGAATTTTCTAGATTTAAAATATCGGATATATGAAAACCGGATGATCTTTGCGAGGATGGCACTTTGGCATCGAAGAGGCTGCAATTAAAAAAAAAAAATTTTAAAAAAGGAAATAATAAATAAATAAAAGATAAAAAAGTTGTTTTTGTAAATACATTAAAAATTAAACGTCGCTACCTGTTAAAAACTTCTTTAACTGTATGTAAATGTGTGTGTGTGTGTGAGCTTGTGTTAAGGTGAGTTTCAATAATATTTAAAAAATAATCTTTGGATTATTCACACATTTATTTGCTTTTTTGTTTTTGCTTTGCTTTTGCTTTGTTTTTTTGTTGTGAATAAATATTTTTAAGTTTGGCGTGCAAAGTTAAACAATTTGTAAATTAATCTTTGTGGAAAATTTGATTTTTATAATTTAATACCATCAACAATTAACTAAAATCCAGCCTAAGAGATCAACACAGAAATTACAGCCACACTTTTGTGTGCGTTGCCCTAAGTTGCTTTAGTCTACTTTATTTTGCTTTAAATAAAATTAAAAATTCTTTTTTCAGCTTAATTTTTATTTTAGCCATTCGTCCGTCCATTTACGTATGTATGTAAAGAAAAACCACAAAAGTTGTGTTAATACAAAACACATGTGTAGAAAAATTTCGGTTTTCTTTCAGCAATTTAGGTTTTTCCTTTTGAAATTTTCCCAAAAATCATTTGCAATTTAAGTAAATTTCCCACGCCTTTTAACAACAGGCACGTTACAAGTTAAACACCTCTACATTTGCTATTTAGTGTTAAACGGATTTTCCTGTTGCTGCTTACCTTTCTCGATTTGTACGTGTAGCAGGCGAAGCAGACTGTTTGTCGCCTGTTTTGCATGATCAAGTGTGATGACGTCTGTTTAACACATGTTTTAAATTTGTACAAAAATTTTTCAATTTTCTTATGGTTTTTCCTTTTAAGAAACTGTGTGGGATTTTTTCCTCAAGTTAGGTGAGTTTGAAATTTGTGTTATGAATTTCCTTGATTTTATTTATTTCATCTGGGAAGATTAGTTTTTTAATTGGCTAAAGATAAGCAAACGTCCTTGAACGCGCCTTGTAGACAAAAACAAAAATAACAATTTTTGGGTAAATCCATAAACTAACATGTTTAATGCTTTAACACATGTTTAACAAGGGGAAATTACATGATTTGCTGGGCAATAAAAATTTAAATTCTAGATTAAAAATAAAGATTTAATAATGCCGCAGTGCCCTAAACCGGACTTTAAAAGGGTTTAGTCACAAGGGTTTGCTATGTTTTTATTTTTAATTAAAAAAAAACCATAATACATTTCCCATTGTGCAACTTAATAGGCGGAAATTAAAAAAATATAATTTTGGATTTTTATTTTTTATATTTTTTAAAATTAACTTTTAATAACTCAATTTTGCTTCAAAAAACAACTCTTTTAAAATTCAGGACCTGAGAGAAGAGAAATGCAGAATTTATAGAAAGCCCTTGTTGGGCCAAAGCTTTGTATGTGAATGCTCTTATGACTATAGATTGTGAAAAAACTTACAAGAGAACAAAATGCTTTGCAATAATTCAAAATAATTCAACTAATTCAAAAATATGATGCCTTAAAAAATAAATCCTTTAAAATTGATATTTCTGCTCTTCAAAAGCAGATCCTTAAGTATTTATTATTGCTTCACTCTGCTTCAACTCTGCTAATATTTAAACAAATATAAAATTAATAAAAAAATATAAAATTAATAAAAAATATAAAAAATATAAAATTAATAAAATTATAAATAGAGAAAAAAAGAACACTGAAGATGGCACATAGCCGAAACCGATACATAGCCGGATGTCATAAAATCATACCCAATATAAATTTTCTTAAGATCCTTTTCCACATTATATTAACACGAGCCTTTGTGCATTAATTTATGGTTACTTCCCTTTACTTTTAATTTTTTATTTTTCATAGTCGCTGTCCCCGTATGTTTCCTTAAATTAAAAAATGTGTCTTAAAAAAGATTGTTTCTTTTAGTTTTAAGCTGTCCATTGTGCATCAAAAAATTTAAATTGGTTTTTTATAGTTGCAGAAATTAAATATATTGTTTATTTTTTACACTAAGGTAAAAAAGAAACTTGTACCTAGAAGTAAAAAATCCAAGCGACCCATTGTGCATATAAAAATAATTTTTTTATAGTTGTAAGAATTAAATATGTAACTATTTTTGTTATTTATGCAGAGTTAAAAAAAAATTTTACATTAAGGTAAAAAAAATTAAGCGGCCCATTGTACATTAAAAAATATTAAATTGTTTTTTATAGTTGCAGAAATAAAATATATTGTTTATTTTTTACACTGAGATAAAAAAGAAAATTGTACCCAGAGGTAAATAATTTCAGCGACCCATTGTGCGTATAAAAAATTAATTTTTTATAGTTGTAAAAATTAAATATTTTATAGTTGTAAATTAAATTTTTTTTTGTTTTTTAAACCGAGTTAAAAATTTTTTCATTAAGGAAAAAAATGTAAGCGGCCCATTGTGCTTCAAAAAATAAAATTGTTTTTTATAGTCGCAGAAATTTAATATATATATTTTGCATATAAAAATTAAATACATATATTGTTTATTTTTTACACAAAGGTAAAAAAGAAAATTTTACCCAGAGGTAAAAATCTAAGCGTGCATTGTGCATATAAAAAATAAAATTTTTTTATAGTTGTAAATTTTAAATATTTTTTTGGTTTTTTTAAAAAGTCTTTACATTAAGAAAAAAACCTAGGCGGCTCATTGTGCATCAAAAAAATTTAATTGTTTCTATAGTTGCAGAAATTAAATACATTGTATATTTTTTTACAATAAAGTAAAAAAGAATATTTTACCCAAAGGAAAAAAAATTCAAGCGACCCATTGTACATATAAAAAATCATTTGTTTTTGTTATAAAAATTAAATATTTTTTGTTCTTTAAACAGAAATAAAAAAATTTTTATATTAAGAACAAAAATCTAGGCGGCCCATTGTGCAGCAAAAAATATTAAATTGTTTTTTATAGTTGCAGAAATTAAATATATTGTTTATTTTTTACACAAAGGTAAAAAAGAAAATTTTACCCAGTCCAAGCGACCCATTGTGCATATAAAAAATAATTTTTTTTGTAGTTGTAAAAATTAAATATTTTTTTTTTCTTTAAACAGAAATAAAAAATCTTTACATTAAGGTAACAAAATCTAGGCGGCCCATTGTGCTCTCCAAAAATTGTTTTTTTTTCATAATTGCATAAATTTAATATATTTTTCACACAACGGTAAAAAATTTTTCATTTTGTTCTTTGTTGCTTTCATCAATACCGTGAGTTCGTTTAAGGATTCTGTTATACGTGACCATAGAAAAGGAGGATTTTGGGTGTGAATTAAAAAAAATTGAGGTAGAAAAAAGTAACAAGTGTTGCCATTTTAGCCTGCTCTTATTATTTAAAAATTAATTTAAACCATAAAGGGTGTCCCAGTCGTGACTTTTAAATGTATGAGTTTATTTTTTAAGCAGCTGTACACAGACAATAAAATTTTTCTTACAGCGTGTAAAATTTTCTTTTTTGTTAAATAAACCTTAGAAGCTTTAAAAGCTTTGCTTTCATGTTATTATTTTTTTATGTTTTTCAGTCTCTGAATTTACATATTTAAGCTTAGAATTTTTATTTTATACTTTTTTTTTAAGTTCATTTTTTAATCACTTTAAGTTCAGCAGAAATCTGTTGTAAATTGTAGTTTGTACGATATACAACTAGAGTCGTTGGCAAACATGTTGCTGCAAGTTTCTTTAGATTTAAATAAAAATGGAAAGAAAGCTAAATTTTTTTTTATAAACGGAGTGCAATATCAGTACATTTATGGTCTCATCTATAACGCTACAGAAACATGTATATGTTTGTGTAAGGTTTAAAAATAAATGTCAAAATTCAATATTGCTTTTCATAAATATGACAGTTAGATTTTCGAATTTTTCTTAAACTTTTCGCAGGCCTTAGAAGCATTTTTTTATTCATAGACTTCAAACGATTTTATTTTATTTTTATTTTTTATTTTATTATTATTCTTGGGATAAGACTCTCTTGCAGAAAGGGCTCAAGAACGTAATCTGCCTCCATATTAAATATTAGCAAAAAAAAGGCGCTAAAACGAAATACTACGAAATATAGCTGCAGCCCTCGGTAATCTTATGATAAACAAAATCCTATTAAACAAATTTAGAAACAATTCCAAACCCGTTAGCTTACTTCATCCGAAACGAGAGTGGTAACAAGTAGAGGCACTTGTAGCCCTAAATGGACTTAAAAAATAAAATCGCTAGAAATAAGATTCTTCCAACAAATAAATTCCAGCAATAAAAATTTAATTTTCTATCGAAATAACTTTATGTCCCTCCCGAGAAACACATTAGAAAATATTATAATTGTTGTAAAATCTTAGCACACATACAACTAGTTGTAAATGTTTTGTATATTTTTTTTCTGCATTAAAAAGACTATGTCGCTTTAAAGCTTTAAATTCTTTTTTAAAGAAATAAAACATGGACCCATTAGTCTTCTGTTAATTATTTCAAAATTATTTGAAAAACTTATTTGAAAAACTTTTAGAAAAAAGGCTTCCTACGATTTTAGATTCGTCACACATCAGTTTAGCTTTCGTAATAATTCCGGAACCCGTATAACTAATTAATAATCTACAAATACAATCGTGTTAGGTACCTGTGTCCTAGTGCTGAACATGGAAAAAAAGTTTTTTTATACACTTTTCTTTTCCTACAGATGCCACCCAATTTAGTGGTGAAATATTGCAAATTAAATTGAAATGTATATAATTTTTGTAAAAAGACCTTGTGCTTGAAAAAATTATTTATAAAATATTAAAAAGTTCAATTAACTATAATTTTTAATTTACATTTTATAAATTTTAAATAAAAAACAGCTTTTTGGAAAGCTTAATTTAACTTAACTTTAAAGTTTATGAAATTTAAAATTTAATATTCGTTTAGTATTCGTTGTTTTTATAAATTTTTAAATTTCTTGAAATTTCGGGTTTTTTTATTTATTTTATTTTTTTAATTAAAATTAATTTCTGAGTCTTCTTACCCAGGTAGAGCATTGCGCAAGGCCGCCGGATAAAAGGCCGCTGGCAAAAGAGCATGACCCCAGTGCGGCAATAGCATGGGAGACCAATGTAAAAATGGAGCCGCCGCTACTGCAGCAGCTGCTGCCGAAGGTACCATCAAACTGCTCATGCTGTGCAGAGATGGAAAACCACTAAATCCTGTAGCTCCCGTGGGTATTCTTAAATGATCTTGGGCCCCTAAAGAGGGTGTATTTGAAGGAACTGTAGTTGTAGCCGTTTTGGCTGGCAAATCGTCACGTCTTAAATCCTTGGCGGCGGGCGTGGGTATGGGTGTCGGAGTAGAGGTACGGCGCGGAGGTGGTGGAGAAGGTGATCTAGATTTAGGCGATCTAGATTTTTGTGGTGTTAAAGGAGAACACACTGAAATATCAGAATCCTTGTGTGACGATTGTAAAGGCGATTTAGAGGAAGTGTGTCTATAAGAACCATAAGAGGAGGATTCACTGGATTTGCGTCTTGACGGCGAGCGAGCCGGTGAGGGTGAACGTTTCCTTTTTTCAGCCACTTTGAAGCTGTTTTTGTTTGTGAACACTTATATTTTGAAAATTAGTTTTTCTTATAATGAAAGTGTTGTCTACTGAAAAAAAGCACTGATTTGCTTAAAGAAAACGAAATAATTTCCACAAGTTTTTCCACTTTATTATTGTTGTTGTTTTTTTTCTTAAACACTTGTTCCTGGTATTTAAAGGGATTTTAGTTTTTTTTTTCAAATTTTTATTTTTGGTAATTATGGGTATTTTTGTTATAAAAGTGGGTTTTTTTTCTTGGGTTTTTTTCGGGGAATTTTGTTTAACGCGACGCTGATGCAAACTATTTGAAGTGTCATCAGCAACTAACTTTTAACAAGAACTCAACATAATTCCAACCAAATTTCAGCATTTTTAAAAGTGGTTGTTGGCTAAATCATACTAAAAGTAGAAATTTCCAAAAACAACCACCAGGCTGCCAGTGTCATCTTTACCAAACAATACAACAACAAAAAAAAAACGAAAAAAAAACCCAAACAAATCCACTTTCACCTCCAGCCATCATTGTACAATAATAAAAATAATATGTAAGTAAAACACCAACAACAACAACAACAATAATAAAGCAACAAAACGTAAAACCCATTCACCCATCCATCCAGCCAGGCTATAAAAACAGATTGATTTTTGTGCGCTAAGTGGGCTCTCATGTCCTTTAACAAAAACAAAAAAACAAAGTATGAAGCACCACTACTCATTCTCTCTTTGCCTGCTCTTAGAAACATCATCAACACCAATTGCCTTTAAGCACAAGTATCCTTTGTATCTTTTATCTCTGTCTAACACGTTTTTTGATGAGCGCATACTCTTGTTATGGGTGAGAGGGTACTTGAATTTGTTGATGTGGTTGTAGCTATTATTCTCATTATTTGCTATGGCTGCGTGTGTGTATGTGTATGTGTGTGTGTGCGTGCATATGCTTATGTACTTTAACTGTAGCAGTAGTATTTTTGAGAGGTAGTTCTTTATCCTTGTTGCCTTGCTGTTGTTGTTATTTTATCACACGCTTTACTCCTTTTGTTTTCCTTTTTTTGTTTTTTTTTTTCAATTTATATTTCATTCATTTGTTTTTTGTTGCCGTTTTGTTTTTGTTATTCCCAGCCAACCATGATTGAGGCTTAAGTCTTGTACATACTTTACATGATTGGGTTTCACATTTCTGGGCTCTTCTGTTTTCAAGCATTTTTCACTTGCGTTTTAAGTACTCGGGCTCTCCATTCTGATTCTTCTTGTGTTGGAATATTTACTTTTCTTCTTTTTTTAGTTTTTTATTGAAATTTATATAACAAGGGATTTGTTCGCGCTATCCTTGTTATTTTTATTATTTACTAAATTCTATTTTTTTAGTTATTTATTTTTTTTTGTTTGTGTGTGTGTTACTTGGCACTTTTTATCTTTGGCCCTTCATACCTCAGCCCTGATATATTTTTTATTTTGTTCTTCTGTTTACTTAATAACGTTTTGTGAAAGCCAGTTATCCATTTAAATATCTTTATACTTTTCGCTGTCATCATCATTTTAATCATTACGGTATAATAATACAATATTGCTTTTTTGCTGTTGTTTTAATTGGTTAAGGGAAAAAGTTGGGTAAAAGAATTATATCGGTCGCATGAATTGACTCTCCAGGCTCTCCAGAGCACATTAAACATTTAAACAGGAGCATTTTTTGAAGCCACTCAGCAGCTGACATTTGCCAGCCTTAATAGAAAAGACAAACAAACTTATCTTAAAACAGACGTCAGGTAGTGAGCGTCAAAGCGGCGAGCAGCGGAACGTCCCGAGCTAGGTAAGCTGGCTTATTATTGAGCCGGTAGTTTTTTAGAGGAGGAAGTTCAAACCATATTTACATCCCCCCGTGGCACATATTTATGGTCTTTGGAAAAAGCAACAACTTAGACTCGTGCAACTGGGGGAAAAAGGGAGCCTAGTCCCCTGAAGTCAGCAGGGGTACAACTGAAAACTCCACTTTATTTCCATGTGAATCAGTGACCCGCAGAGTTCCGTTATTTGTCTCTTTAGACACTTAACTGTTCTCTAACTGATTATTGAGGTTGGCCCTTCGGGAGTAGTGTGGTGGTTGTGGTTTCGCGGCCCCATATCAGTCTATGGTTCTATGGTGGCCGGGTTCATTTCACCTTTAATAACACCTACCTGGTGAAATGTTCCCAGATCCAGTGAGCATTCTAGTCATGTAGTGGTTTGCAACCCTGCTTTGGAACTGCTAAAATTGCAACTAGGAAAGGCCCTTTGCTAGAATTAGTCTTCGGCTTTCTAGGACGTGAATGACGTTGTTTTTCATTCACAGTAGTTTGACCACCATCTGATTAAGGCCCTCGGCCAGGTGCAGATGTTAATCTTATCACGCAAAACCATATTTACATTCCCCCCCATTAATATATTTTAACGGATATCCACCGTCATCCACCGGTGGTTGTGATTTCGAGGTCCTCGTTTGAGTTGTATGGGTCGGATCATTTACAATGAACAGAATGAATGGTCCAGGTCCAGTGAGCATGAATGCCGTCGTGTTCTTATATTATATTAAGCTTCATGCGTTCTAGACCAGGAGTTGGATAGTCTCCAACTCTTCAGCAAGGAGTGGGGACGTTGGCCTGCTCGGAGCTCTTGAAGTTGCAGGAGTGACCGGAGGATTTATGTATCTGAAGGTCTTCTAGGGCGAGGATGACGCTACATTTCATTAACAGTAGTATGATCCATTATCTGGTTATGGCAGATACTGCTAGGTACAGATGTATATGTTATCACAAATATTATAGAGATTATAACTCCTGTTGTGAGCCAAGATTTTAGAAGAAAATAGTTTTCGTATTCGGAAAGTATATCCTCTCAAAGTCTTCATATACTGCGGAAAAGTTACAAGATGTCATGGTTATGCAAAAGACATCAACTCTCGTTTTGGAATATTTTACATCCTTCAATGTGATGGGGGAAATATTTATAATTTTTGATAACTGCTTTGCGGTTAAGCTGGGAAGGCCGTGAGCATGCTTCATATTAAAGCAATCGGTACTTTGTTTGTATTTACGTTTTTGGAAACCGAAAAGAATATTAGTTCTCCGCTTGATGGAAAGGATAAGCTGGTCTTGATTTCATGAGAGTAAGGCAGCTAACATGTTACCACCATAAAGAAGAAATTTCTTCCAAATTTTTTTACTTCTCTGCAAAAGTTCCTTCAATTTTTCTTTTTTTTTTGTAAAGCGAAGTATCACTTGAGGCAACAATGCCTATTTAGTCACAACCGTGCTACGTTCTATAGGAAAGGGACAGAGAAGAGTTGAGACAGGTGGTGAGAGTAGAAGGATAGTTACGGAAATTAACTGTCGTATAAGAAAGTCAAGCTCAGTGACCAGTGACTATGCCTTCAGCACCGACCACCCCACCGACAGTAAATTTTTATTTGTAGTGAAAAAAATCAAAGTCTTTGTTGGGAATAGAACCTACAACCCCCAGTCATGTAAGCTAGCACACTACCTACTAGCCTACAGGGGCACCTCTCCTTCAATTTCTTCTCTCGCAATAGTAAGTCATATAATTTTAAGCTTGCTTTCCGACTGACCCTATCTAACCTCTGTAGCGGTTCTTCTTCCTCTTCTTATGTAGAAAATTTCCAAAAAATGTCTGTTGAAAAGCAACTGAAAAAAGTGAAAGGAAAAATATCTAACCTGGAATATTTTGACTTATAGAGGAAAATACGTTTTACTCTTACCCAACAATCTGTTTTCAGTGTAACAAAATTTTACTGCAGTCGTAAGTGAATTTAACCCTTGGGGTCTATGGCTCTATTCTAACTGCTGTTTTGTTATTTTCATTTATATTTCATTATTATTTTTAGGATTTATGGTGTATTAAATGTGTGTGCCTGTGTGTGTGCCTGTGTGTGTGTGTGTGTGTGGGTACGTGTGTGCTTATTTTACCTTCCTCTCTATCGTCACTAACGGCCAGTGTTGGAGAACATTTTTACACAGTTGAATAATGATATTTCCGTTTAATATTACCAGGGAAAAAAATAAATAAATTGAATGAAATAAAGAGATGATAATTTAACAGTTAAATGTGATTAAACGTAAAAGAAAAGATTTCGAAAAATTGAAAAGTTTATTCTTCAGATTTAAATATTTTAAGCTGTGAAGCTTTAGACTTTCTTCAGTGAAATATGGAACGAGAAGAGAGAAGAAAATTTTTTTATTAATCCCTAAAGCCTGGTTACCTTAATTATATAAACCTGAACTTAAACTGCCGTTAATCTTCTAAAAGAGAATCTAAAGCAATAGAAGTCACTTATAATTTCTCTCGATTTTCTTAATATGAATTAGCTTTAGATAGATTCCAGGTTACTGCAAGCTTTCCTGCTCTCTCCTACTGCTTTTGTTCCAATAAATCGTCGCTTTTAAAATTTTGATCATCCTTGGCGGATGGAGGACGGCAGATGGAATTTGTCATTCAAATTTTTTCCGTAATAAAAAATTCTACTTTGGATATTGAGATTGAGCTGCAAATCAAGATTCAAATATGATCCTGCGCAATAATTTCCAAATGGGGTTGCGCAAAAGAGAATTGATTTTACGTTCGCCAGATCTGTTTAACCACAGCAGCTATGCCACCGATCTCAAAGTAGTGGGTGGTGCATGAATATATGAAGGAATC
This sequence comes from Trichopoda pennipes, assembly GCA_030448955.1. NCBI lineage: Eukaryota > Metazoa > Arthropoda > Insecta > Diptera > Tachinidae > Trichopoda > Trichopoda pennipes. The sequence continues at coordinate 59,337 of JASKUP010000056.1, read as the reverse complement.
TTTACGTTATTGGCACATTTATTGTACCAAGTGGCAAGAGAAGTACTTAAGTGCTTGAGTTTTCTAAACAATATCAGAACCTGTCCATCTGGTCTTCCTACTATTTTGAATCACCTAGAAGCCATCAAAAATGAGATTTAAGTTTTATTTATGGTTGGGCATCCCACAACGTATTTCGCAGTTGCCTAACGACGTAAAAGTTTAAGGGTGACAAGTAATAAAATTTATTGAAACGGCCTAAGAGGCACTTCATTACACCTCATTTTTTAAATATTTAATCAGAACGTTGCCACTTGTCGCACAGCCAACGAAACAAAGGCTAATTTACGCGAGAAATAAATACAATGGCCTTGTTATCTCTCGTCATGGTATTGCTAACTGGTTGCCACGATCTTGATTTTCGGGCGCATTGGGCTTATTTTTTGGGGGTTATTGAAAAGAAAAAGTAGACGTCCATAAGTCAAGAACAATTTAAAAGCTAAAGGATGAGATAATTTGCCATATTAATGATATTGAGGCTCAACTATGTCTCAGAGTCACTGAATACATGGGTCATCAAATGGTACACTAACGTTTATTAAAGTATATTAAAGTATACTTAAGTTTCCTTAAGTATACTAAAGTAAACGAAAGTATACAAAAGTATACTAAAGTAAACTAAAGCATATCAAAGTATACTAAGACATTAAATTTTATTAAAGTATACTAAAAAATACTTCAGTATACTAAATTATACTAAATATAATAAAGTATACCAAAGTATAATAAAGTACTTCAGTATTAAAGTATACTAAGTTATATTTAAGTTTACTAAAGTATACTGAAGTGTCATAAAGTATACTGAAGTATCATAAAGTATACAAAAGTATACTAAAGTAAACTAAAGCATACCAAAGTATATGAAAACATATTAAGGTATATTAAAGTATACTAAAAAATATTAAAGTATACTAAATTATACTAAAGTAGATTAAAGTATACCAAAGTATAATAAAGTACTTCAGCACTAAAGTATACTAAGGTATATTAAAGTTTACTAAAGTGTACTGAAGTATCCTAAATTATACTGAAGTATCGAAAGTATAATAAAACATATTGAAGTATTTTAAAGTATACTAAAAAATACTAAAGTAAAATAAATTATACTAAAATATAGTAAAGTACTTTTGTAGTAAAGTATACTAAGGTATATTATTAAGGTATATTTGAGTATACTGAAGTATCGTTAAGTGTACAAAAGTATACTAAAGTAAACTAAAGCATACCAAAGTATAATAAAACATATTGAAGTATTTTAAAGTATACTAAAAAATGCTAAAGTATACTAAATTATACTAAAGTAGAATAAATTATACTAAAGTATGGTAAAGTACTTCAATGCAAAAAAATATTATAATATATTAAAGTTTACTTAAGCATACTAAATTATCCTAAATTACACTGAAGCATCCTAAAGTATACTAAAGTATACAAAAATATGCTAAAGTATACTAAAGTATACAAAAGTTTACTAAAGTAAACTTAAGCATACCAAAGTATACTAAAACATATTAAAGTGTATTAAAGTAGACTAGAAAATACTAAAGTATACTAATTTATACTAAAGTAAAATAAAGTATACTAAAGTATAGTACAGTACTTCAGGACAAAAGTATACTAAGGTATTTAAAGTTCACAAAAGTATATTGAAGTATCGTTAAGTATACAAAAGTATACTAAACTAAACTAAAGCATACTAAAGTATACTAAAAAATACTAAAGTAAACTAAATTATACTAAAGTAGAAAAAAGTATACTAAAGTATAGTAAAGTACTTCAGTACTAAAGTATACTAAAATATATTATAGTTTACTTAAGTATACTAAATTATCCTAAATTACACTTAAGCATCTTATAGTATAGTAATGTATACAAAAATATGCTAATGTATACTGAAGTATACAAAAGTTTAATGAAGTTTATAAAAGTATAATAAAGTATACCAATGTCTACAAAAGTAAAAGTAAAGTCTACTAAAGTATACTAATGTCCACGAAAGTATATTAAAGTATACGAAAGTATATTTAAGTATACAAAAGTATACTAAATTTTATGAAAGTATACTCAAGTATATGAAAGTATACTAAAGTCTACCATAGATGAGATAATTCGACACACTAACGACATTAATAATATAAACCATCGGATAGCGATATGCCAGGAACTCTTGGCAAGCATTTGGCTGATATTTTGTTTCACAGATAATTGTCACAGATCCTTCTGTTATAAAAAAGACAAGAGATAATAAATATAAATCTGTTAAGATAATTCTCTGGGAACTTTTGTTTTGTTTACAAATAACATTATGACATTATGCATTATGGTTGGACCACCCTTTAATTTTAATAATTATGTGAAAGGTATTATATTAACAAGTTGTTAGAGTTTATTAATTCAGTATACGAATACGAATTTTATGTTGTTCGGGACATATTTTAACAGCTATGACGGATAGCGAGATTTCAATTCTTAACTGATAGACCGATGTAGAAGCGAAAGTTTTTGGCCGCCGGTATGTCTTTCAATAAAATTTGTGACTTTGCAAACAAATTGTATTTCAGCTACAAGATTTTATAATAAAAATGATTCCCTTTAAAGTGAATTAAGGATCTTTGAATCTTTAACCAGCCGGCTAAGTGTTATAGGGTCATGTTTTTTAACAATTTTGAATTATTTGGCGTGTGGTGTTGCAAGTATTTCGGAGCCTCTCTAATGCGAAACGAAATGATGAAAAATATGTGCAAAAGAAAACCAGTGATAATGGTCATAATAGTGTGATATGAATAACACTGATAAAATTTGTAGCGATTCAGAAATAGCATTTCATCCTTCTGGTGCCCAACAAAATTAAAAGTTTTACTATTTTGTAAAAAGACACAACAAAATTTTATTGTTTTATAAATAAATAACATGTTATTTATAAAATCAAACCCATTTACTTTTATTTATTTACAAATTCAAAATAAAAAAAAAAACTAAACTTTAACAAAATTGTCTTAAAATTCTAAACAAAAAACTACTTCAATTAAGTTTTTTCCTCAAGTTTTCTAGTCAAATCTGAACACAAAAAAGTCATAAAAGTACTTAATAGTCAATAGTTTTTGATTTAAAAAAGAAAACTTTAACTTCCAATACTCCCAGCAATAGGTCGCCTAAACACATGCAACAAACAACCAAAACTCATTTGCCAAGTATTGATTTTTCGTTCAACTAAACATACAAACACAACATGCAAATTCAACATTAAAAATAGAAAAGAAATGGAGAAAAAATGTTTAGAAAAAAGTTTCGATAAAAAACAAAATACAAAATCTTAGAAAACTATTCATAAAATTAATGGAAAACTATTGCAGCAGACAAGAAGAGTAAGTGGAATTTAGGAGTGCTAAATCTACATGGAGAACATACATGCAAAACGTATGTTTGTGGCAGGTTTGTGCTTGAAGAAATGTAATGGTTTCCTGCTTGAAATATGAAAAAATAGAAATATTTTACAGAGTTACCTTAGTTCCAACAAAAAATTTTAAATTACAAGGAGGTGGGTGTAAGAGAAACTAGAATAAATTCATAACTATTTAAAAATCTAACAATCTTATACGATTATGTTTTATTCGATTAACTTTGTTAAATAAAGTCTTATGCGATTGAACCTTATTTGATTAAACCTTATTCGATTAAAACTTATTCGATTAAACTTTATTCGATTAAAACTTATTTGGATAAAGCTTATTCGATTAAACCTTATTCGATTAAACATTACGGCGTTAAAGCTTATTCGATTTAACTTTATTCGATTAAAGCTTATTCGATTAAAACTTATTCGTTAAACCTTATTCGAGAAAAGTTTATTCGCTTAAACTTTATTCGATGAAACGTCATTCGGTTAAAGCTTATACGTTTAAGCATTATTCGGTTAAAGCTTATTCGATTAAATCTCATTCGATTAAAGCTTATTAGATTAAACTTTAATCGGTTACATCTTATTCGATAAAATCTTATTCTATTAAATCATGTACGATTAAACCTTATTCGATTAAATCTTATCCTATTCAACCTTATTCGAATAAATCTTATGCGATTAAACCTTATTCGATTTCGTCTTATTTGATTAAATGTTATTTTATTAAAGCTTGTTCGATTAAACCTTAATCAATTAAATCTTATTCGATTAAATCTTATCCGATTAACCTTATTCGATTAATTCTTATGCGATTAAATCTTATTCGAGTAAACCCTTTTTAATTAACCGTTATTATAATAATTTAATTAAAGCTTTTTCGTTTAACATTATTCGGTTGAAACTTATTCGATTAAACTTCATTCGATCAAACCTTTTAAAACGTCTTCGAATAAACCTTCTTCGATAAAACCTTGTTAGATTAAGGCTTTTTTAATTAAACCTTAATAGGTTAAAAGTTATTCGATTAAACATTATTCGATTAAACCTTATCCTAATAAATCTTAATCGATTAAATTTTATTCGCTTAAATCTTATTCGATTAGACTTTGTTAGATTTAAGCTTATTTAATTTAATTTTATTAACTTAAATCTTATTCGATTCAACCTTATTTGAATAAATCTTATTCCATTTACATTTAACCTTGTTAGATTAAACCTTATTCGGTATAAACTTTTTCGATTAAACCTTATTCGATTAAAGCTTGTTCGATTAAACCTTAATCGAGTCAATCGTATGCGATTAAATCTAATTCTATTAAAGCTTATTCGATTGAACCTTATTTGATTAAACCTTATTCGATTAAATTTTGTTCGATTAAAAATCTTATTCGATTAAACCTTAATCTACTCAATCTTATTCGATTAAATCTTATTCTATTAAAGCATATTCTTTTAAACATTAGTCGGTTAAAGCTTATCTTATCCGATTGAACCCTTTTCTAATAAATCTTATTCGATTAAAGCTTATTCGATTTAACCTTGTTAGATTAAAGTTTATTTAAATAAACCTTAGTAGCTTAAAACTTATAAGATAAAACTTCGATTTAACCTTATTCGATTAAATCTTATTCAATTAAAGCTTATTTGTTTAAACCCTATTTGATAAAACCTTATTCGATTAAATCTTATCCTATTCAACCTTATTCGAATAAATCTTATGCGATTAAACCTTATTCGATTAAACTTTGTTAGATTAAGGCTTTTTTAATTAAACTTTAATAGCTTAAAACTTATTCGATTAAAATTTATTCCAATAAATTTTATTCGATTACAACTTATAAGATTAAAGCTTATTCGATTAATTGAGGTATGTATATGCTCCCGTTAAAAGTCCAAGCGTTTCCTTTTTATTTTTGCTATTGAAAAACCGCGGAATATGACGCATTTAAATTTGGGAAAAATTAGTCTACTGTAACTACTTGGCAAGCCCGAGTGGTTGTCATTTAGTTAAGCCTACTACTAATAGTTGGTGGAAATATATCGACATTGTAAAGAAGGGGGGGGGGCGCCTCATGCATATTCGCTTTTATTGCCTGCTAACAAAATGGATGTTTTAGATTTTTGATACAAAAATTTTCCCGAATGTTCATTGCCTGGGGATCTTGTTTTTAAAAACGATCTTCTTCTTATTTCTTTAAGTTGTACCCCTCTCTCTTTTGTTTATATTTTTAATTTATTGTTTTTTTTTTTTAATTTCTTTTCTATATATTTTCCTAGAGGGAGTTTTGTACAAATCGCCTTTATAACTCTAATCAAGTTGATTTGGTAACACTGTGTATTTGTTGGAATTTTTGGCCATGTTTAACATGCGAGTGCATACATTCTTGCATGGACTCTTGTGACACATAAGAGGGTACTCCAGTGCAAACTTGATATTTGCGTGTCTTGTGCTATTTTATTTATTAATTTTTTTATTTTTGCCAGGAATGCTGCTTTAGAATGAACTACAACTTGAGCAGCAGCCACAAAAAAATTGTTTGTTTTGTTGAAAATTGTTGAAAAAGGATACAAACAAGATAATAAAAGTGAAAAGAACCATTTATTATTTCTTTTAAAAAAAGTATTGTATTTCTCACTCGCATTTGTTTTTTTTTTTTGTAAATGGGAGAGAAAAAGAGATATAAAATAAAAGGGAGTTAATCAACCAATCAACAGCGAGAAGAGAACAGGTAGTGGAAAAACCCCTTAAAGGGAAATTTTTACAGGCTTAAATATGGGAATTTTTAATTTAAAAACAACTGTTTGAAATCGTGTATTCTTTAAGTGAAGTGAGAGAGAGCAATAGAGATTTATGAAATAGAAAACAAGATTAATTGTGACACTACAGCTATTTAAGTAATCACATGTTACGCCCCTTTTTTGACACTAATTTTGAGTTTTCCCAGGATTAAAACAAAAACAAAGAAAACAAAACTTTTTATCTCTTGCTCTCTTTACTTTAAGATTACTCTCTCTACTTAAGTTTGTAGTGATTTAAAAAAAATAAGGCGTTTTCTAGTTGTATATAAAAAGAAGCTTGTTAACGTTGTTGTATTATACAAAATTGTTGTTGTTATCAAATGTTTTATTATTTAGTAAACGGGTATTTTAGTTGTTGTTGTTTATGAGTTGATACAAGTTTATGTTTGGAAGGATCTTGTATTTGTTTGCTATTTAGACAACTTTATTATTACAATTTTTGTTATGATTGATGTTGTTGTTGTTGGGTGATTATTAGCTTGTTTTATAAGTAGATATGTATGCATGTATGTGTGTCATTATTCTTTTATAAAAGCTGACATTTCTAAAGCTGTTTTTGGTTTAAATTTATAAATTTTTTAGGGTAAAATTATTTTTTATTTAAAAAAGAAGACCATAAATTATTTTCTTTAAAAATATGTTTTAAGTATTTGTTTATTTAAACTTTAATTCATTGTACAAACGAAGTAGGTATACCAAAGGTTAAGTAGGTTAAGTTAAAGCTGCAAAAGCATGAGATTTAAAAACAAGTTAAAATTTAAAATTAAAAAAAAAATTTTTTTAATTATTTTAAGAAATTTTCTTTAAAGTTTATTGACAGGACGTTAGGAGTTTTATGTTGTTAAGGCATACGGAGCATTGTGTCCTTTAATTTTCAATTCCTTTTTTTGTTGCAGTCAACTGATTGATGACAAAATAATTGAAAAACAATTAACTTCCGGCAAAAACTTGAGTTTAAAAATATTTCACATTAAGAAAGCGGCAAATTAGCAAAGATTTTTTTCATCCTTACTTAACAAACAACAGCAATTTCCGTATTGGCAAAGGACATTACGGAAAAATAGTAAATTTAAAAAAAAAGAACAACAATCACGCCACTGGAGACTTCAGTTAACAATCACTGCTCACAAGATGTTTTATTAAGAGTCGTTTAAATTATTTACCAACAACAAAAGAAATACCATCTGAAATAGTCGATATCCTGTCTTTTCTATTTTATTAACAACAGACTCTTAAATAAAATTGAAAATGATTTTAAGAATTCAAAATGTATTTGAAAACGATAAATTTGTTAACAGGGCCTAAATATAAATTATTGCTTTTTCCTTAAATTTCAAAAAAAAAAAAAAACAAAAATATTTCTTTGACAAAATTATTCTATAGAAAATTTCTGTTGACTGGAAATATTTCTTTTCGACAAATCACTTCCGCGCAACGAATGAAGCTGACAATATAAATTGAATAAAAATAACACGTTAAATAAAAATACAACAAAAAATAAAAGGTTAAATAATTAGGAAATGACAAAGATTAAGAAAATAAAAAATGCAAAAGGCATCAATTAACCCTTAAGAGGGAATTCTTCAATAAGCAGGGGCCAAACAAATAATTTTAACACCTGTAAAGGAGATTTGCTCTTCTTAACGGTCTCAGTTGTATCCAATTTATCCAGTAAAATTAACCAAAAACATTAAATTTTTTTATAAAAGCTATGAAAACATTTTAAATTCTTTAAGAGTAATATATTCAGCTAGCTGAATAAACGAAATATTAGCCAGAATGACTAATTCGCTTAGCGTTAAGTAACTCACTTAGTTTGTGGCTAATCCACCTAACTGAAATGAATACATATTTAATAATTCAGCAAACATCATTCTTATTTATAACCGATTTAGCTGGTGGATTGTACGAAAAATAGTAATTTTTGTTCTAAAAGCTATGAAAACACATTAAATTCTTCATGAATAATGTATTTAGCTGGCTGAATAAACCGAATATAAGCCAAAGTAACTGATCGAAATTAAACGCAATAACTTAGATAGCTTAGAACTAATTCAGCTAACTGAAATGAATATTTGTTCAATGCAGCTTATGGAATTGATGAAAAGGAATATTTTGAGTTTTGAAAATCAATTCAAAATACATTTAACACTTGATTTATAACATATTCAGCCAGCTGAATAAATGAAATATCAAACAAATTTAAGAAATCTATTTGCGTTAAGTTGTTCAAATACCATGACGCTAATTCAGCCAATTCATTTTATTTAAATTTTTAAAATTTTGTTTAAAAAAGCTTTTTAAAGTGTAAAAGAATTACTAAAAAGCTTATTCAGCTAGCATTCTTTCAAAAATAATCTAATACATATAACTTTGTAAAATATTTTAATAGCTTAAGGTTAGAGCTATTGTATTATATAATATTATTATATTTATTAGGACAGCATTATTAAAATTTTTAAATGCATTACGTGTTAAAATTCAAAATGGCCCTTAAAGAAATTAAAGAAGTTCCCAAACTGCACTCAGCAGCATTTTTGAATGATAATTTAAAATCTAAAATTTTATTTTTAAAATACTGTTAAGCTTTATTTTTATTTAGGAAGTTGAAGTTCTGTAGAAAAAAATTTTTTTATACGTTTTTCCTTAATTCAGCTAGCTGAATTTCAAAATAAATTAATATTTTACTATTTATCTTAAGGAAATGCAAGTTTTTCTTTAATTCAGCTAGCTGAATTTCAAAATAAATTAATATTTTACTATTTTTCTTAAGGAAATGCAAGTTTTTCCTTAATTCAGCTAGCTGAATTTCAAAGTAAATTAATATTTTACTATTTATCTTAAGGAAATGCAAGTTTTTCTTTAATTCACGTAGCTGAATTTAGAAATAATTAAGTATTTTACCTTTTTTTCTTAAGCAAATGTAAGAATAACATCATTCAGCTAGCACGAAAAGCTCAGAATGAATCATTTGACTATATAAAATACGTTCAGTAGTTTTTTTAAGGGTTAGTTTCATGTATAAAATAAATGCACCTACAAATTTTAGAAAGACTGCGGCAATAAACAAAAATCATCTGAATTTGTAACATTTATAAGAAAGTGTTTTTAATAATCAAATGATTGCTTAATTCTTTAGCTTGATTTATTTCTAAATTCAGCTAGCTGAATTAAGAAAAAATAGTGTTAAAATGCATTAAATTTTTAAAAACTTGCGTTTTGGCTGAATTAGAAAGTAAACAGTTTAAAATATAATAATTTAATTTTTTATTCAGCAGACCGAAGCTAATATAGTGTCAGCATTAATCAGATGCTTATTCAGCTGGCTGAATATATGTTGGCGAGTGATTCTATGTGTTTTAAAAATTTAAATTACTAGCTGAATTTAAAAAGATTTTCACAGAGAAAAATTTTGTATTATTTAAGTTTTGTGTGGACTTTTAAGGGGTTAAATATCGTTTAATCGAATGGCACGCATATTGAAGTATTACAATGATAAAGCAGCCAAAGAACTCACGAATTGTCATCATCAATTTGTTACTAAAATGCAGATGCATCTCTTTTTTTGGGATTTTAAAATCTATAATGGCGGTTGTTTTGTTGTTTTTGTTTTTGTTTTTTGTTGCAGTAAACAACAAACACACACCTTTTCATTCAAATACGTTACAAAAACTATAAAAACTATAAAACAAGGATAAATAAATGAATGGCTGTGTGGAGTGTTTGGCCGTAGGCTTGTTATACATTTTTGAAAAAACATTTCCTTTCCTCTTTGTTTGTAACGTTTGAAGGGTTCGCAATAAATCCTTGTTGCTGAACATAATTTTCATTTGATTTTTAACGCCTCTAATAGAAAAAAACAGCAACATTTGTCAAGTCATTCCCTAACATTCGAGCTGTGAGCAAAGGGAGGAGAGAAAGATCTTTTGAAACAGGGTTGCTCGACAAATACAATTGTAATTTAAAAGGATATTGAATTGAAAAAACAGAAAAAACAAAAAACGATTTTAAAATTGGCTTGATGCTCGTTTGCTTGTTAAGCAGAAAATTTCAAGGATAATTAACAACAGTAAATGTCATTTCCTTTATTTAGCATATAAAATGACAACTAATAAAGGATAAATAAAGGAGAATGAATGAATGAATGATTAAATCAACGAACGAATGAATGAATGAATGAATAGAGATTGAGGTATCTGTGTGCGTGCGTGTGTATCCTTAATTGTATAAAAAGGAAATGTGGTTAGTAGAAGCATTTTATTAATAATGAAATGAAAAGTAGTAATTGAATTGAAGGACAATGATAATAATACTAATAAATTAATAAATTTTCTTTTTTAAATTTTAAACGATTAAAATGAGGTCCTTTTAATTTGTTAAAAATTTTTTTTCAGTGTAAGATAACTAAAATAGCTTAAATAATACAGCAAAGGCAAACATTATAATTTTAATGATTTTAATATTTAATCAGGCTGTCGTTAACCGAAAATGGAATTATTACAGGGACTACGATGTGTTCCCTCCATCAACATCAGCTCGAGGAAGAGTGTCTCAATTGCACAATCGTTTTTATTATTAATTTAATTCATATAGAACCCAATATCCTTGATTTTGAATGAATCCCAATGCTTTCTTTTAAACGCAGGAAAATGGGTTGCTGTATGACTCCCTGCTATCGTTTGATAACCATCTTCCACATGCTCATCTTCATACCTTTTCAACTAACCAGGCCTCTCCTTGTGTTCTATAATGTAATTGCCACTATTGAATCGCACAAACCATCGTTCATAGATTTTTAGAGTCGGCTCATGATTACCGTAAGCTGTTACCAACAAACGATAAATTTCAGCAGCCATTTTCCTCAAATGAAAAAAGGCTATCAGACCCGAATTCCCCGAAAAATTTTTTTCTTAGATACAAAATTCGACATTTTTTTCTTTTGACGTTCGGACCAGTACTCAGGGGATGACCCCTACTCATGCAGTGCACTGTACAAGAGCTGGAAAATTAAGTTATAGTAAGAAGGAAAGAGGGAGTGGTGTTTATGTCGATAAACTAAATACGTTTTTCAGGTTTCTAAAGATGCCTTCAAGCGCCTCGGTTTTCTAAAACGGTGTAGATACTTCAGTCCTTCCGATCTTCGTACTATTTATAACACATATATCCTTCCAAATATGGAATACAACTTTCATGTATGGGCCGACGCTCCAAAGTCTATTTTGGAGTTGCTCGACCATGTACAGGAGACGGCCAAGAGGCTGATTGGGGACGGAAGGATATCCAACTCTATTGATTCTCTAGAGCATCGATGCAATGTAGGATGTATTTCACTGTTTTATCGTGACTACAATGGTAAGTGCTCTAACGAAATTAGGGAACTTGTTTCCGAAACTTGCACGTTTTTGCGTTTGACTCGATTTTCGTTGAGGGCGCATGCATTTGTATTCGATGCTCTAGGGAATCAATAGAGTTGGACGGTAGGGTATTCAACTCTATTGATTCCCTAGAGCATCGACACATTGTAGGATGTATTTCACTGTTTTATCGTAACTACAATGGTAAGTGCTCTAACGAAATTAGGGAACTTGTTTCCGCAACTTGCACGTTTTTGCGTTTGACTCGATTTTCGTTGAGAGCGCATTTGTGTTCGATTGGCCAGTGAACCGTACTACGCATTACAGGAAAAATTCGTTTTTTAGCAGAACAGTAGAACGTATGTTTAATAAACTCCCTCCAGAGGTCTTTCCTATCACTATCAATGTAGAAAAATTCAAATCGACTGTCCATAAACACTGCTCCCTCTTTCCTTCTCCCCATAACCTAATTTCTTAGTTCTGGTACAACGCGTGTGATTAGATTTACATCCGCGCCTGGCCATGAAGTCTTAATCAGATGGTGGATCAAACCACTGCATAATTTGGAACGTCATGCTCGTCCTAGGAAGCCGAAGCTATAGTTCTATTCAACAGAACTTTCTAGTTGCAGCTTCGATGATTCCAGAGCAAGGCTGCAAATCATCAATTGGAGACTTTCCAACTCTTGTCCAGAACACATGTCTAGCATGCTCACTGGAATGGATCATTCACTTAGCGTGTCATTAACAGTGAGATGATCCTGGCCATCATAATAACCATTATACTGTTATGGGGCCGCGAAACCACAACCACCACGATACTCCCATAAAGGGCCAACCTCAATGATCAGCCAGAGAACTATTAAATGTCTAAAGAGACAAATAACGGAACTCTGCGGGTCACTGATCCCCGTGAAAATAAAGTGGAGTTTCCAGTTGTACCCCTGCTGACTTCAGGGGACTGGGCTCCCTTTTTTGCCAGTTGCACTGTGTCTAGATAGTGGAATTCTATAAAGACCATATTTATGTGCCCCCGGGGGCCCTAGTTCTGGTACAATGCGTTACATGACTAGGGGTCTCATCTCACACGCAATACGTTGCTTCCTTAAGGGCCTCACTAATAACCATAACAGAGTCGTAGCCTTGTGGACTACTCGTTCCCGTGGCATCAGTTGGTAAATGATTGGTTGGACGTCTAGTCTACAGTTCTTCCAGTTTCAGATTTCTTCTAGTCTAGGCGACTGCTTCCCCATTTTATACTCATGTCAAGATAGGAAGGTGTCTACCAGGTCTTAAAACTAAAATTTATATTATAGACCAATTGATACGGCTCAAGTGGCTCTTTCCGCCGGCCGAGTATTTTAACACGGAAACAGGTTTACAACAAAAAATATCACAACTGCAGCTATACAAAAATATCACAAGACACATTCACTAATGGAGACATGCGTTCATTTCTTAATCTAACCTTCAGACTTTGACGCGGTAGTTTCCAAACCATTTTCGTTCCGCGACCCAAAAAGTTATAGATTTTCTAAAAGTTTGAAAATAATGTAGTCAACAGCAAATAATTTAAATTAAAGTTAAATTTAGCTTGCTGAATCGTGATATTAAATGGGTTTATATATAATTTCTAAGTTTTAGTTATTAAAAAGCGGCTAATATTGCAATTCAGCAAGCTGAATTAGTGTTTTTTGAAATACCAAAAAAATTTTGTCACCACATTTTGTTAAGCTTTGGTTTTTTTGCAAAAAAGAGGCAATTCAGCTAGCTGAATTGATGGTTTCTTACATTTATAACAGTTTATTTAGCTTAAAATTGCTTTATTTAGCTATTCAGCTAGCTGAAAATGAGTTAGTGTAAGAGAGAGTTAATTACAACCTATACAATATTATATCACTAATAATTAACACTCGAATTTCAATTTCTTTCAAAAGTATTTAGTTTTACAAGAACAACAAGCTGCTCTTCCTTTGTTTCATTTCCGCACAAATAAAAGCCTTTTAAGGTGATGCCGAAAAAAACGTAACCATAAACCATTGATTCAATTTATTTCTTATATATTTTAATTTGGCCCCAATAAGCACTTAAGCCAAGGATTGTACCATCCATACCAGCTACCATAAATTATATTAAAAAATATAAATTGAAGAAAATTAAGTGGTGAAGAGCTTCCCTCGATAGAATTTTGTAAAAGCAATCAAAACACGTGTGGAACTTTTTTTATATTAACTGTCATAAATGACACAATAGCATGACATCTTTAAATTGTTGTTATAGAAATTGTTGGCTTTGTTGTGTTTTGTTGTTGTAAAGTTTAGTTAGTGATGGGTGAATAAACACTTTGTTGTTAGTTGGCTATCAAAAAATGTGATAACTGTTTTTAGGTGATAACATTTACCGATTATTTTGAATATTTAAGCAAATATTTAGCAATTTAAATATAAAACTCAATAATTATGAGAATTTGCATTTCGGTGAATAAGGATTTATTAAGAATATGGTAAAAACTGTTTATTCAGCTAGCTGAATTATAGCTTTATGCAAGGAAACATTGTTGCTAAGCTTTTTTAAAAAGTTTTAATTCAATGAGACAAAAAAGTTTATATTGAATAATGAATAATAATGAAATTGATCATATTCATCTAGATGAATTAAGCGTTTTTCTGAATTTAATATAGTTTAAGCCAAAATATTTGTCGTTATATATGAATAAACTGTTATATGTGTACTGTTAATTTGTATTTAATATAACGTTTATATTTAATATTAAATTTCTTTAGCGCGCTGAATAAGATTTCTTATTTTTGTAAAGTGTAATTTATAAGCCTTAATTTTTGATTACTTTTGCTGAATTTTTTTAAAAGGTTTTTTAATATGTTAATAGAAAATAAAAACAAAAGGTGGTTTATTATATTCAGCTATCTAAAATGTAAAGTTTTTATTAAAGGCCGGAAAACTTTGATTATTTTTAATTAGCGAAAGTTAAATTAAGCTGGCTGAATTGTGATATTAAATAGGTTTTTATATAATTTTTCAGTTTTAGTTATAAAAAAGCAGCTTATACTGCTATTCAGCCAGCTGAATTGGTGTTTTTTTAAACTTACTAAATAAATTTTGGTATCATATTTTGTTGAGCATTGTTTTTTGCAAAAACGTGACGATTCAGCTAGCTGAATTGATTATTTCACATATTTCTAACAGTTTTATTATCTTCAAATTGTTTTAATTAGCTATTCAGCTAGCTGAATAATGAAGTTTTTGCAAAAAAAAATTTTTTTTGGCTGTAAGGTGCAATAAAATATTAGTGTGTTTTTTTTTATCAAAGAAACTAGGGTTTTTTTTGTATTTAAATATTTTAGTAAACTGTTTTAGAAATTATTCGAATTATAAAACATTGTTGTTTTGTGAAAGTAGCGTGCCTGTTACTATTAATCAAGTTCTTATTACAAAAGCCTTTTCAAATTATTAAATATTTTATGAAGGAGAATGTTTTTGGCTCAAGTAGTGGGAATTTAAACAAGTGTTTTTGTAACTGGTTGCTTAGAAAAAAAAATATAAAAATTAAATTTAATTAAAGGCCTAAACGAAACGATAATTTGTACTAAAATGTGTTTAAAAAAAGTGTCTTTTTAAAGTGTCATAAGTCTTAAATAGCAAATAAAAAAAATCCTTCTTAAAACATTTAAGCCAGAAAAATAACAAAAGGTGTTTAAAACAAAAACTCTATAACAAAAACTCTATGGGAGTCTTAATTTAAAAGTTAACAAACAAAAACAACAACAAGAAATTTCATTCATAAAAATAGTGTTTCTTTCATAAAATTCTATCACTTCGCCATTAAATAGAAAAACAAAATTTTTAAAAATTCAAAATAAATGGACAGACATGTGATTAATATTATGTATTTAATTGTGTTTGTATAAGTGTGCGTGCGTGTGAGTTTGAGTTTAAAAGAATTCAAGCTGTGTTTTCTAAACGGAAGGAAGAGGAAGCAAGATAAACGGCACTGCCTTTAAAACAGAACACTCTCACTCATATACACACACTTCCTTGTTTTCTTTTCTACTATTTTTTTAACAATTTAAATGTGTGTATTAAATCAAGTAATAAATTAGTTTTAAAAAACAAAAATATTGAATATTTGTTAACATTTTGGAAGACAATAGTTTTCGAAAACAAATAACAATTAAAAAAAAATTCATTTATCAATTTGTAATTGTTGTCACTTCTTCTTTTTCTTCTGCTCTTTTGAAACAATTTCACAAGAGAGCATTTATTTATTTGACACTAGAAATTTGAGTTTTTCTTTGATTTGAAATATTTTTTCTTTCTCTCAATTAATATGAACTTCCGCTTTCATTGTCTGCTTTCAAGTTTTTACACTTGTTTGTTAATTTATTTTTTTCCCCTTTCTTTGTGGTATTTTGTTTTAGTTTATGTTTCTTTTTCTTTCTTCTTTTTAAAACTTTTTTACACCTTTTTTAATTGATGACCCTGCTAACAATTTATAGTTTTCTTTTGTAGTTTTTTTATTTATAAATTTGAGTATTTAACATCCGGTTTATATTGTATTTTTTATTGGTTTTTCTTAAAATGACTTTAAATCATAAAATTTTTTATTCTTTAAGGTCCTTTGAAAATTATTTATGAGAAAAATATTTTACGTAAGCACATTTTACTTTATTTAATAATCATTCTCTCATAAAGTAACCGGCAGTCAATTTAAATATCCTTAACAGTTTAAAAAAATTCCTTGGCTGCCTAACACAGCTGTTCTAAAATTTCATGCCATCACTGTTAACGTAGCTACTTCCTATAAAACACAAATTCATCAAGAATATATAAAAAAAGACTATCTAAAAAGGGTACAAAAAGGATATTAATTTCTTCATAGCTTCTCCTCATAAAACTTTAAAGATCAGCAAATGAATGAATAATTTGTACTATTCAGAATGATAATTCTACACATTTAATGCATTATAATAATCGTTGTTAAATATAAAACACCTTATATTCAATGAAAAAATCCTTTAAAATTAAAAATATTACAATTTATTCAGCTGAATAATAAAATTGTATACATTATATCATTTCTAATAAGCGAAATAATAATAATAGCATTTAAAAATTTAAATTCAGCTAGCTGAATACAAGCAATATCCCACAAAAGTACTAGTGTGGTTGTAAAACTATTCTAAAATGGCTTAAAACTTTAATTCAGCTTAACATTATATGCCGAAAATATTTATTTTTGCTGAAAATTGGAAAATGTGGGCATAGAATATTTCTTTTTTCAGATGTGAATATTAAATCATCTAATAATTTGCTATTATTTCATTTTATTTAAATGTCTTTGGTCATTTCAACAATAAACAACATATTCAGCTAGCTGAATATTAGCAATATTACACAAAAGTGTTGGTATCATGGTAAAAGTAAAGTAAAATGACTGTAAACTTTAATTCAGCTCAACATTATATCCCTAAAACATTTATTTTTGTTGAAAATTGGAAAATTTGTGCATAAAATATTTTTTTTCAGGTGTGAATATTAAATCTTCTAATAATTTGCTATTATTTTATATTATTTAAATTTCTTTGGTCACTTAAACAATAAACAACATATTCAGCTAGCTGAATATTGGCAATATTACACAAAAGTGTCACTATAGTTGTAAAACTATACTAAAATAGCTGAAAACTTTAATTCAGCTTAAGATTACAACTCGAAAACATTTATTTCATATAATTTAAATTTTTGTCATCATTTAAACAAGTTTTATAGCATCAGGTGACTACGAGGCCAAACATACGTTTTGGGGATCAAGACTTTTTACTTCAAAAGGTCGTGTTTTGTTTGACACAATGTTAAAAAATGCGTCTAAATGTAATCTTGAGTGGACAGCCAACCTGTTGGCCTACTGATCGGCAAAAGATACCTGATGTTATTAATTTTGGTGTGACTAAGGGCATTCCAAGAGAAATGATTAAAGTTGAAGCGTTAGTTGAATTATGAATGAGCATAATATCGCGTCGCCAACTACTAGCACAAACACTAATTGGTTAAAGTATAGAAAATATCACAGTACGCACTGTTTGGAAAACATCCCCCTAAGAACAACAGACGACATAGAAGAGAGCCTTATATATTTTGATAAAAAACCTCAAATTAGCTTTTCAACATTATTCAGGAACCCGGCAATTATAAACATGCAATCACATTCATTTTGTTGCTGTAGAGAGGCTTTTGTGTGATAGAAGAAAAATTCGAAGAGAGTGGCAGTTCTATAGATCCTCCTCAACTCAAAACTAGACTTAAAGATTGCACGAAGAGGCTGCGAGAGCTACTAGAATCTCAAAGAGTAGAAACTTTGAAAAATTATCTGGAAGACCTAAACTCAAGTCCACAATAAGATTATTCACTATGGCGTGCAGGCAAGTCCAAATAGCTTCACAACATTTACAAGATCACATATTCAACTCGGAAAAATGGTTGAAGAATTGAAGAATGAAGTATTCATATAACTTTCACACAGCGTTTGGACTCATGCCCCCCTATTCCCATAAATAACCAAATGATACCAGAGCTTTCAGATGTTAAATACCTCGGTTTACATCTTGATCGCCGTTTTACATGGAAAAGTCACATAGAATCCAAAGTAACACAAATGAAGTTAAAACTAAACTGGTTTATTGGCGAAAACTCAACCCTCAGCTTAGGTTGCAAACTTTAACTGTACAAGTCGATCTTCAAACCAATTTGCTGCTATGGAATACAATTGTAGGGCATTGCTTCAGTAAGCAATATTGCAAAAAAAAATCAAAAGCACCCAAATAACATTTTGCGAATGATCACAGTTGCTCCCTGGTATATAAAGAATTCGAACATCCCAATCCTTTGACGCGTAACATTCTAAGTGAACCTGGTTACATTCGACTAAAAAGAAGCTTTGTCTTGCTCTAGCTGGACTTAATTTAAATTTTTAGACTTGGGATATGACTAATTATTGATATATTGAAGATACAATGAATAATATATAAATATATAAAAAAAAATTAAACAATAAGCAACATATTCAGCTAGCTGAATATTAATTTCTTTTCGTCCTTTAAACAACATAAAATTTTTTAACTAAAAATTATTAAAGTAATTATTCCGCTAGCTGAAAACCACATATGACTGATATAAAATAGGGTAAGTGCGCCAGCAGTTTAAGGCTTTTGATTTTTTTTATGATAACGTCATTGCGTATGTTAATTTGATATTGGACTGATGACTGGTTATTGCTTTTTATTAATTTGTATTGTTTCAGATTAACTAAGTTGAATTTATGTATTTTTTTATTAAAACTTAAACATTTTCAGAATTTTAAAAACGGGCATATTTGCCTATTTTTGGCGCCAATTTCCCAATTTTCGGTGTGTTATGTTCCTTTTGTCGGCATATGCCATAGTATAATTATTTAGAAATTTTATTTTTTTGTTTTTGAATGCAAAGAAACATATTAAACTTTAATTTACAATAAAAAATATATATTAAATTATACAAAAGATTTAAATTACTATAATTCAGCTAGCTGAATTTTGATATTTTAGCACTAAAGATGAAATAAAAGCTGTAGAGACTTATTTTGTGTCTATTCAGCTAGCTGAATTTGGATATTTCAGCAATATAGGCAAAATAAAAAACCTATGAAGTTAGTATGGTTTTTTTTCTTCTCGCAATGTGATAATTTCTGTAATTCAGCTAGACATAAAACTGAAAATCTTCTTAATGATAATATAAATAAATATGCCAATATAGCTTGCTGAATAATAATTTGGAAATGTCAAAAATTTAAATACATATTTTTTAAAAATATTTAAAATAATAAAATGAGAATTCAGCTGGTTGAATTAAATTTTTATAATATTTCCATAAAAAATATTTTTAATTTTGAATTTTATTTGGGTACGGTTTTTCGTCGACCCTCGTCAAATTTGGTTTGTGAACAAACCGGCTTCGGCTGTTTGCCATCTTCAGTGTTCTTTTCGTACAGTAAGAAAAAGAACACTGAAGATGGCAAACAGCCGAAACCGGTTTGTTCACAAACCAAATTTGACGAGGGTCGACGGAAAACCGTACCCAAATAAAATTAAAATTAACCCCGTCGGAAAAGCCAAGCACATATTTAATTTTGAAGCCTAAAGGCTTCTTGATGTAATTTTTTTCGAATTATAAAGGGAACAGTTTTCTTAAATATTTCTCAGAAAAAGTGTTTATATATTTTTTATGTGATTAAAACACCTTGTCTAATCTCTTTCTTTCTTTCTTTCTTTCTTTTTAAACAATATTCTTATAACAGCATTAGGTTTTACACTTTTAATGAAAACTAATTTCTTTCTTAAATGATTTGTTTGTATAAAAAATTATAAGTAAAAATTTTTCTGCTGTAAAAACAACTTAAGAACAACAAATAATGCCTTCTGCATGCAACATTCACTCTCTGAACAATTTAAAATTATTTTTTATTTATATAAGACTATGAAATGAAATAATACTTAAAATACAATTAAACAAATCGCAGGATTGAAAACACAGAATAAAATACTAAAATGAAATTTAAGACAAAAGCAACAACAACAACAACAGTTTAATAAATCCAATGTTGCAACATTTGAATTTGAAATGTATGCAACACATGAATGAAAAAGAAGAACAGAATAAAAACATGTCAAAATGAAAACAATAAAATTATTTCCACTTTGTCACCTTTTTTGCTTTAACGTACTTTGCCAAAAAAAAAAAAAAACAAAAACAAAAAACACACAAAAAATAAAAAGGACTCTGTCGCACCTTAACATCAGTTAGTGCAACATCAAATACGTTTGTTATTTTTGGGTTTTACACATCCAAGCAGCCTGTATTTGATTTTTTTTTGTTGTTGTTGTTGTTATTAATGCCAATTTTTGTTTATTTATTTGTTTGTGTGCTGGTAACAAACAGCACATGTGAGTGCAATCGTTTGGAAAATACCGCAACAACATGACATTTATGTTGATGAGAGACTTCCAACAATTTCTAACACAGTTTTCCCAATAGGTTTCAACAAAAATCCCTTTGTCCCGACTGTTGTTTTGTACGGTTTCTATTTGTATTTGTATTTGTAATTGGGTTTTGTTACTAATCATCGCTTTTACCTTCGGATAATCTCAGCTAATACTGTTTGCCAATAATACAATTTAAATGTATTTAGGAATGCATGGCAAAAATGTTTTTTGTCAGTGCGACTTTAGTTTTTCTTCCCGGATTATAATAATTGAAAATAAATTTAGCAAAGATTATTTAAAGTTGCTTAACAGACACAGCCACAGACGCAGACACTTGCCAAGGAAATGTGAAACAAGTATTCAATCAAATATGAGAAAATTTGTATTCAGCGCTTTTGTTGCAAAAACAATAGACATCCGCTAAAGAAGATAACGGAGATGGATGGATCTTTTTTCGCCGGCATACATTTGTCATAAAACTTTAAAACAATTTTAATAGCTTTGGAAATGTCCTGCGTGAAAGTTTTTTCTTTTAGTTAATTTAAGTACACAGTGCTAAGCTCAAAAGGAATGCTTGTTAAATTGTTGCCTCAAATTGAATTAATTTTAGTTAATTATTTAAATTAATTTAAATTAATTAAATTAATTTTAATTAAATAAATTAATTACAATTAATTAATTAAATTATTCAAATTTAATTAATTTTAATGAATTAACTGCCCAAATTAAATAACTAATTAATTTCAAATAATTAATTAATTATAATTAATTAATTTTAATTAATAAGATTTATTTCAAATAATTAATTTTAATTTATTTAACTAATTTCACTTTTAATTATTATATTATTATATTATTTTAATTAAATAAATTAATTACAATTAATTAATTAAATTATTCAAATTTAATTAATTTTAATGAATTAACTGCCCAAATTAAATAACTAATTAATTTCAAATAATTAATTAATTATAATTAATTAATTTTAATTAATAAGATTTATTTCAAATAATTAATTTTAATTTATTTAACTAATTTCAATTCATTAATTTTGTTTAATTAAATTAATTTCAGTTAATTAATTTTAATTAATTAATTAATTGAATGAATTTTAATTAAATAATTAATAATTTAAATTTCATTAGCTATACATTTTTGTATGTATTAAACAAATTTAATCAGTCATAAATTGAATTTTTGTATAGAATTTTTCATCACTTAAAAATTTTTTCCATAGAAAAATTTCACCAGTTAAAAATTTTTTCCAAAAAAACTTTTTATCAGCCAGTAATTTTTTCTACAGAAAACATTCAGCGGCTTGTGATTTTTTTTATAGAAAAATTTCATTAGTCAATAATTTTTTGTATAGAAACATTCCATTCGTCTATTAATTTTTGTATAAAAAAAAATTCATTACTCAATAGTTTTTCCTATGGAACAGTTTCATTATTCAATAGATCTTCTATAGATAATTTTTTTATAGAAAATTTTCTTCATCGTTTGGTAATTTTTTGTATAGAATATTCAATTAATTTTTCATAGAAAAAATATCATTAGTCAATTATTTTTTGTATATAAAAACTAATTAGTCAATAGTTATTTCTCTAGAACAATTTAATCAGTCAACCATTTTTTATAGAACAATTTTATTAGTCAATTATTTTTTCTATAGAACAATTTCATAAGTTAATAATTTTTTATGGAAAAATTTCTATAGTCAATAGATTTTCTATAGAACAATTTCATCAGTCAACAATTTTTTTTATAGAAAAATTTCATTAGTCATTTATTTTTTGTATAGAAAAATTTCGTTAGTCAATAATATTTTCTATAAAACAATTTTATTACTCAATAATTTTTTCTAAAGAACAGTTTCTTTATTCAATGGATTTTCTATACAACAATTTCATCAGTCAACAATTTTTTATCCTGTAATGGATACATGTTGCGCTTTTTTTTATTGGTTATTGAATTTAGGGACTTTGGATTTATATGGACTGAATGCGTTTGATAATTTTACTCGCGCTACTCACGCGATTTATAAATTTTAGGCAAACTCCAATACGATAAAGGAAAAGGATCATCACGTTTATACGATCGAGGTGATGAGAGATGAGTTGAAGTCATTGTGGGCGTAAGACAAGGACACGTACAGAAGCGAAACCTGAGTTTTTGGAGATGGCTGAGGGGAAGTATCACAGCACTCTTAATACGTATGACCGGTGTGCAAGGAAGTGTGATGAATTAGGTGCCCAGTCTGCAGCGAAGGGTCTAGTAGAAGGTGGTGATGCTTCTAGTATGGATGCTTGTTATAATTTATCTCTTCCACCATGTGATATGGACATCTTCAAGGGTGACTTTCTAGCGTGGCCGACATTTCAGGGCCTTTTTACGGCCCTATATATTAATAATGGTCGCCTTAGTAATAGTGAGCGGTTTTTTTGAAAGAGAATATGCAATAATGCATATTTAGTCAAGTACCGTGCGACATTCTTTAGGAAAGGGATAGAGAAGACATGAGACAGGTGGTGAAAGTAGAAGGATAGTATGGAAAATAACTGTCGTATATACGACAGCACAGTGACCAGTGACCATGCCTTTATCACTGAGCAGGCCCACCGACAGTCAATTTTTATTTGCAGTGAAAAAACCAAGGTCTTTGTGGGGAATCGAACCCACAACCCCCAGTCTTATAAGCTAGTACACTACCTACTAGTCTACAGGGGCTATTTAGTGAAGAGAACTGGGAAAGAAGGTAGAGAGATTGTACTAAAATGTCTGTTGACAAATTTCGGGTTTGAGATTGCATAGAAGGGTCTAAAGGACACTTATGAGAACCCACGTATGTGGGTGAATAACCAATTAAAGATTCTTTTTGGCCTGGATAAGTAAGGAGACTAGTTTGGATTTGAAGGATCTGCAATGGGATATTAATGGGTTCTTAACTGCTATGTCGGTTTATGTAATTGACAGCCAGAATTGGGATGCGGTAATCGTTTTCATTTGCATTCAACGAGAGAGAGAGAGAGAGAGAGAGAGAGAGAGAGAGACAAGAGAGTATTCGCCCCACTGTATTTTTCCTTAGACTTTTATATTTTTAAAATGTTGCAGCTGATTTCTACTAATTAAAATAAAATTCATTCAGTCTGGCAATCATTCAAGTCATGGATAGTCCAGGTCAGTAACTCATGGTCCTTAGATTTCAGAAACTTGAAAGCAAAAGTGGAGTCAGTTTCATACGGTGGACCGTCTAATCGAAAAGAAAGTTTTTTCTCAGAGACAAACTTTTTCGGCTTCAGAAAAATGAAAATATATTACAACAACATTATTATGCGGAAGACAACAACAGTAAGAAGAAATAAAATACTGAAAAATTAGCACACAGCGTAAAGAATGATTGCCGGCCATTGACTGATATTAAAATGGGGATCACTGTCATATTAGTTGTAGGCTAAAGCAAATGCTATAAATTATCCAGGACGCTGTGATAATTTAGCCAAAGACTAAAGCTCACAAATTTAAGGATTCATCAACAACTATTCCCGCGATATTCTTCAATAAACTTTTTGCTCTTTATCACTGAGAAGCCAAAGAGAATTGAGAAGGGATTCTGCTGAACGTGTTATTATGAATTTTATCTCCAAATTTTTTTATTTAATATTTTTCTTTCTCCTCTCTTTCATTGTTTATCTTCAATTATGTTAAAGGGTGGGAAACAATTTGTTGCTGGCTGTCAAAAATTTTCATAATTCCTTAAAAATATTTGTTTTGTTTGTAAAGCAGTTGTTGTGTTCTTGTGCTAAGATTTTCAAATAAAAAGGATTTGGGCTTAAGGACTGTTTTATGTTTTGAATATTTGATGCACTACTTACTCGTAACCATGTTTATATTCATAATCCTGCTGCATATAATAATCCTGTTGATAAATATTATTAGCGGTAGCTGAGATGTTTGAGGGGTTGGCGGTGGTATAATAACAGGAACCATAATCCTCATAATAACCACAATTTGGATTATAGTTGGTCATAATTTCTTTTTTTTTTTATTTATGTTTTTGTAAATAAATTATTTAATAATTATTTTAATTTTTATTTGTAATTTTTTTTTATAATTAATTGAATATTTAATATTTAATGATTTTTTAATTTTTATTTTGTTGTTTTGTTTTGTTTTCAATTGATTTTTAATCCCTTTTTTTTGTTGTTTTCAAATTATCAATGACTTAATGGCTTCTTTTTCACTCCACTTTAATTATTTATTAATAATTAATTAATTAATTAACTATGCTTTATTGTGTGTTATTTTTCTTAACACTTTGCACTATTAAGACACGAAAGGTGAGTGGCTGTCATAAAAATTCTCAATGACTGTAATAAATTCCACAAAATTTTAATGACTCTTTTCTTAGGAAATTAACACACTTGAACAAGTTAAACTACTGTTATTTGATAGCCATCGAGAAAAAAAATTTAATTTTAAAGACTTTTTTTGTTAAACATAAAAATATTAAGACCAATAAGTTTTTTTTTTGTTTTTTTTATCAAATAATTAAGAGCGCGAAAATGCAAACCGCGTTAACGTTGGACACGTCTAAAGTGGGCGCTATAAAATTTTACTTTAACCGCCTGAAATCAATTATTAAAGTCAAAAAGCTATCAAAACTGTGAACAGCAATCATATGTTTTATTTTTTTTTATTTTATTTATTTTATATTTTTATTTGAGTTACGAGTGCTGGCTGCCTTCTACCCTTTTGAACGTTCAAACTACTGATATTTATTGATATTATTTATTTATTGCTCTTTTTGGCCTCCCTCCCCAAACGGCCAGAGAAATGTTACACCAACAAAAAAATGTTGGGTAGGGAAAAAAGTATTTTCTTCCCCCCAAAAAAAGTCAAAGGAATAGTTGAAAATTAAAAAAAATAATTAAAAATGGTGATCTTGTGATTTGTAAATTGATGTTTAATTAAAAATAATTTTATTTTATTTGTTTAAAAAAAATAAAAATAAAATTTCTTGAAGTGCTGAAATCAACAACTCCCCAATATGCTGTTTAAATCCGGATAATATAGTGCTCACTGTCATATTTGAATGCCTAGCTTTTGAGGTCACCGCTTTAGAAAACGAGAGGTAAGGAAGGGTAGTAAGTGACTATAAGCTGGAGTCATTTAAACTGAACTTAACTAAAATGATAGCGCACTAATATGCCATAAGCAAAGCTATTTAAATAACCGGCTTTTAAAGTCAGCTCTTTAAACAACGAGAGGTATGGATGGGTAGTAAGTGACCATAGCAAGTGACCACAAACTGGATTTATTTAAACTAAATTTAACTAAAATGATAGTGCACTAATACGTAATAAGCTAAGCTATTATGGCGTCTTCTTTGCAATAGTGATAATTTAAAAGTTTTCATTTTATCTGATATCGGCGATATAATAATTAAAACCCTTCTGGAGCCACAATTTTAAAAATCTTTTTGAGAAAACAATTTACACTTTCTCAATAGTTTGTCTGCGTTATATTGAGCAACTTCTTTTGAGTATTAAGCTGAAATCACACGATTGGTCAAATGTGCAGATTTCAGCCAAATTTTATCAGCACATTTTTGTCCAAAAAATATTTGGGGTACCGATGAGGTTTTCAGTGTTCACACGATTGTGGCATTTTAGCCAAAAATTGTCTGCGCTTATATGGCAACAGCAAGCAAGTGGCAAATATTGG
This sequence comes from Trichopoda pennipes, assembly GCA_030448955.1. Classification (NCBI taxonomy): domain Eukaryota; kingdom Metazoa; phylum Arthropoda; class Insecta; order Diptera; family Tachinidae; genus Trichopoda; species Trichopoda pennipes. Next base: position 32,990 of record JASKUP010000056.1, on the reverse strand, counting down.
TACAACCCTGTCATACGATTTGTTCATTTGTCTTTATTTGATATGTGTTCTATTGCTGATCAGCTGTGCATAAATTAAAAAAACATAGTAAAAAAGCGAAGTGTTTGGGTGCGGGACTTGGTTCAAAAGAGAAATACGGACGGCGCGTATGTAAAAAATCTGTGCGAGTTTCGATTGTCACGGGGCAGACGGGTTGTTGAAAATGCATTCGGAATAAAGACAAAGAAGTTCCAAATACTATATCGTCCGATTCAGCTAAGCGTGCGTAACGCAACCCTAGCAACACTGGCCTGCTGTGCCTTACATAATTTTTTAATACATAAAAATTCAAATTATGTATATGGAAGGATTTTCAGTGGATATGCACGATGAGCAAGGCAATTTTGTTCCTGGAGATTGTAGTCAAGACTTTCGTAAAATACGCCAGGAAGGTATAGCAGAATGCCCAACTTCGTACATAAGCAATGAAGCGCAAGAAGTTCGACAGGAATTCGAGCAATACTTTATGTTGGCCGCTGTTGAAATAACTTTTCAATATAAATCACTGTGTTAAGTTAAACAAATGTATAACATAATTATGTAAGTTTATTAAAGTCAAGTTAACTTTAAAGTTAAATAAAAAAAAAAAACTTATTCTTCTTTAAACTGTGCAAGTGCATCCATGGTAGTTCTCATGATATTGATGTGCAATTTGTTTGCAAGATTTTTGTCTTTTTTCTTTACTTCACTCATCTGCAATGCTAAGTACATTCCAAAGGTATGCCACTTGTCCTCATTTTCTCTCTCCAATAGCGACAATGCATGCTCCAACTTCTCTGGAGTTTTTTTTAATAAATTCGTTGAAGTTGAACCATTGGACGAATTGTTCAACGTATCTTCGCTCTCGCAGACAAAATCCAGAGATGACACCGAAGATGTTGTTTTTTCCTGGGCATCGTTGTGATAAAACTGCATAGCACTCCAAAAAGGCCACTGAGGCTTCGACCCAGATGCGCCTTGACTCGATTTTGTCAACATTTTTTTTCTTTTGATGTTGCTGTAGGCAGTTTTTACATTGGCCCATTTGGCCTTGCACTCATCTGCGTCATGACCAAAACATTTTACTGCAACATCCCGCCATGCGTTTTCTCTTTTTTGCCGGTTTTTATAGTCTACGGCAGAGTACTTCCAGAGACATGGGTTTTTCTCTATGATTGTTATTAAACTCATCACCTCTTCCGTAGACCATGCCGTTGTTACGTGTGATCGCTTCCTCTTACTTGTTGATATTGCGCCATCTATCAGATTGCCAATATTTCCAGACTCTGCAGCACAAATGTTGTGTATTAAAGTGTTTTCTTCATCCGTATCCATGATCTTAAAAAATTATTAAACATTATTTATCGAGTATTTATAGAATAAATACAACTACTTACCAAAATATCCAATTGTGCGATGAGTAATGCAATATCTTCAAGTATGGAGTTGTGTTTATATTTATTTATAGCAAATTAGTGCTGCCAAACTTCAAAATTGTATCGATATTTATTTATAATTAATTACACTCTGCTACAGTCAAAAAAATCTTCTGCTGTGACATGATGTACGTTGTAGGTGTGCTCGAGTACAACTGAAAAAATTATTTTTTTTTTTTTTTTACACTCAAAATTTCATATCGGTCTTGATTGGGCACTTTAATTGGGCAGTAAGTGGTAAAACAAATTATCGCTACATTTAAGATTTTTTTCTGCCCTTATTGGTTTGTGAAGCGTTCATATGATTGGTGCAACACAGTTGTTTTTTATCTGTCTATCGGCAAAAAAAATTGGCCTATCTGTCTTTTGCCAAATATTTTCTGTCATTCACACGATCTGTACATTAAAATGGACAGAAATCTGTACATTTGGCTAATCGTATGATTTCAGCTTTAAGTAAGTAAGAGGAAACGTAAAGACTCTCTCTCTCTCTCGATAGGTATTTTTTTTGAAGAGAAGTAGCACTTCAGGCAACAATGCTTATTTAGTTACAACTGTGCTACGTTCTTTAGGAAAGGGATAGAGAAGAAGGTTGTGAAAGTAGAAGGATAGTTACTTAGCCTTCAAGCTCTTATTTTTGTAGTGAAAACAATCACCCCTAGATTAGTAGGCTAAATACAATACCTACTAGCCTGCCGGGGCAGCTTTCATTTCTAGGAGGCCTATGTTATCGGAAATTAACTGTCGTATAAGACAGCACAGCGACCAGTGAGTAGCCCTACCGACAGTCACTTTTTATTTTTTGTAGTGAAAACATACAAGTTCTTTGTTGGGAATCGAACCCACAACCCCTAGACTGATAAGCTAGTACACTACCTACTAGCCTACAGGCGCACTTAAACATCAAAATCGGTTCGCTTTCGTTTGCTATCAAAAGCAGCGATACCTACTTGTACAGACTTAACGGAATGTACAATAGGTATTTTTAAGAATTTTCCTGTAAGCCGTGTTTGAGTCACAAGAAATCTAAAAAATTTTTTTTATATTCAGGAAAATTGCAAGAAAATGTAAGTTCCAGAAAAAAAGATGCACTATAAAATGCAACTCTGAACAGGTTAGAAAATCGAAAAGACTTTCTCATTCCCACTAATATATTTTCTGAAGGCAAACATGCAACTTTTAACAGATCTAACGATTAAATAAGCCCATCGTTGAGGAACTTGCAAGATTGGCTTCGGTCAGAATCAATTTGGAAAGAGTTGAAATAATGAAGCCAAAAGTTAGTCAATATTCCAGGCCTCTATTGACAGATCTAACGATTAAACAAGCCCATCGTCGACGAACTTGGAAGATTGGCTTCGGTCAGGATCAATTTGGAAAGAGTTGAAATGATGAGCCAAAAATTTGTCGCTATTATAGGGTTTTACTGACGGATCTAACGATTAAACAGGGCCATTGCCAATGAACTTGGAAGATTGGATGCGTTGGGGTTCAATTTGAAAAGAGAAGCAGAGTTAGAAACCATTAAGCACCATTAAGAGTTAGAAACTATTATGTGTCTCCGTCCAGTCTCAAGATTAGATGACCAGACATCTTCGCTGACTGCAATCCACGGATTGTCATCGACTTCATCAGAAAAGCCCGGTGGTTAAAAGATGGGTGGTGGTGATATAGTGGCTTTTGAGTGAAGATATCTGAAGGCAGTTGCAATAGGCCCTCTAAGTCTTCGAGTAGAGTTGTCTCTCTTACTTTTACAGTATAGAGAGAACACTGACGATGGCATATAGCCGAAACCGGTATGTTCACGAATCAAATTTGGTTGGAGTAAAATCATGCCCAAGTAAATCAAACCCCGTCGGACAATATACGCACATATTTTTTACTTACCTTTACAACCTAATCTTACCTACACTAACGATTAAAGCTGCTACTAAATCACACTCGTAAAAACACTTCCTCTCATTTCGCGAACAAAAGTGAGTAATTTACTCACTTGAAAATGTCTTAATCATTTTTGAGACTCTGCAGTCAAGTTGAACTATTTCTTTTACCCAATAAACGTATTTGCTTAACACGTATGGTGGCTGTTTATTAATTGTTAACTTTTACTGTCTGGAGCTATGTGTGGTAGTGCGTTCTTTCAATATTTATCGATATCTTTCATTTTAACAGATAGCGAACTTTTTATGTTGTTGTCATACTCCTCACATTTACAGTTGTTTTTTGTGTGTTCAACTTTTTGAGCACAAGTGTGCTGGTGTTTGAATATTTTAGCTTGAGCATGTAATTATTTTTTTTTATTTAATTTTATTAATTTTGTTGCATTTGTTGTTGTTATATAAAAATATTACAAAAATTATCACAAATCAAAAATGTCAGTCAATTACTACTGGCAGCATTATTTTTATTTTATTCCACTGTTCTCTGACTGCAGTTAGTGTTGCATGCTCTCATAAATTTATTTGTTTTTTAAACCTCCACAGATAAAGTTTTTTTTTATTTTTTATCTTTAAAAGCTGAAAAATCGTATAAAAAAATAGACTGATTTGTTATTTAATCTGAAAGCACAGTCAAATGAAAATGAAGCTACTTCTATTATAAAAAGTTTGGAGAAATGCGCAAATTTGTCTAAAATGCAGGGATTTGTGTGAGAAATAAAAAAAAATTTCAAAATATTGTTTAGTTTCGTGGGGTACCCTAACAATTTCAAATCAAAATACAAACAAAATTTATGCAAAAAAGTAAAATGGGTAAAATAAAATAAGGACACCAAAAACCTGTTATTGTAATCTAAGTTTTTATGCATAACATAAACATAGTATGAGGTTGGCATACATGAAAAATCTAATCAGTGTCTCCAAGAAACCATCCACACACACACACACAATTTAATACTAAAACAGTTATAAAATGTATTTAAAGGTCATGACAGTATTTTACAATAATTTTCAAAGTCAACGCGTTTGGAAAGTGATTTCACACTTCTTAATCAAAATTTCTCTATATAAAAATAATATCATAAGTTTATTTTTTTTTATAAAAATATTATATCAGTTATTATTATATTCTATAAAAAATCTCAACGTAATAATTTTTCTGTAGAAAATTTAATCAATCCTAATTTTTCCATAAATAATTTTATAACTTCTAATTTCTTTATAAAAATATATCATCAGCTATTATTTTTCTATAAAACAGAAATTTCATTAGTCATAATTTTTCTACAAAAGAATTTTATCAGTCATATTGTCTCTATAAATTTCCGTCAGTCATAATTTCTCTAAAAAAAAATTCATCACTTCTGTCTTATCTACTATAATTTTCTTGTAAAAAATTATCATCAGTCATAAATTTTCTAGAAAATAATTTCATCAGTCATATTATTTTTATAAAAAAATTTCATTACTTATAATTTTTCTATAACAATATTTTATCAGTTATAATTTTCTTATAAAAGCAATTTTATTATTTATAATTTTTCCATAACAAAATATTACTATAATTTTTCTTTAAAAAAAAATATGATTATAATGTTTCTTGAAAAAAAGTATCATCAGTTATAATTTGTCTAGAAAAAATTTCTTGAGCCATAATTTTTCTAGAAGAAATTAGTCAGTCAGTCAGTTTTTTTAAATAATGTTTCTTAAATAAATTTCATTAGTCATAATTTTTCTTTAACAAAAACATCACTCCTAATTTATCTACAAAAAAGATTCATCAGCCATAGTTTTCTTGTAAAAAATATCAGCCGTGATAAATTTTCTAGAAAAAAAATTTCATCAGTCATAATTTTCTTATAAATAAAATTTCATTCCTTATAATTTTTCTAGAAAAAAAACTTTCATCCGCCATTATTTTTTTAGAAGAAATTCGTCAGTCATAATATTTCTTAAATAAATTTCATTAGTCATAATTTGTATGTAAAAAATATCATCAGTCATCAAATTTGTAGAGAAAAAATTCATTAGTCATAATTTTTTTATAAAAAAATGTTATAAATCATAATTTTATTATAAAAATATTTCATCAGTCATAATTTCCTTAGAAAAATAATCAGTTATAATTATCTTATAAAAAAAATTCTTAACTTATGATTTTTCTATAAAAAAATATTGTCATAATTTGCGTAGAAAAAAAACATCATCAGTTATAAATTTTCTAGAAAAAAATTTCATCAGTCATAATTTTTCTATAAAAATATTTCATCAGATTTCATCAGACATAATTTTCTTTTAAAAAAAATTTTATTACTTATACTTTTTCTATAAAAAATATTTGCATAAATTTTCTAGAAAATACTTTCATCAGCCATAAAATTTCTAGATGATATTTGTCAGTCATAATCTTTCTTAAATAAATTTCATTAGTCAAAATTTTTATATAAAAAATTCTTCATCTCTCTTAATTTCTCTACAAAAAAAAAAAAAATTCGTTAGCCATAATTTTTTTGTAAAAAATATCAGTCATCAATTTTCTAGAAACAAATTTCATCAGTCATAATTTTTCTATAAAAATATTTTATCAGATTTTATCAGTCATAATTTTCTTTTAAAAAAAATTTTATTACTTATAATTTTTCTATAAAAAATATCTGCATAAATTTTCTAGAAAATACTTTCATCAGCCATAAAATTTCTAGATGATATTTGTCAGTCATAATCTTTCTTAAATAAATTTCATTAGTCATAATTTTTATATAAAAAAATCTTCATCTCTCTTAATTTCTCTACAAAAAAAAAAAAAAAAAAATTCGTTAGCCATAATTTTTTTGTAAAAAATATCAGTCATCAATTTTCTAGAGAAAAAATTCATTAGTCATAATATTTTTATAAAAAAAATGTCGTTAATCATAATTATATTATAAAAATATTTCATCACTTATAATTTCCTTGAAAAAAATTTTCATTAGACATAATTTTCTTATTAAAAAATTTTATTATTTATGATTTTTCTATAAAAAAAAATATTGTCATAATTTGCGTAGAAAAAATATATCATCAGTCATAAATTTTCTAGAAAAAAATTTCGTCAGTCATAATTTTTCTGTAAAAATATTTCATGAGATTTCATCAGTCATAATTTTCTTATAAAAAAAATTTCATTACTTATAAATTTTCTCTAAAAAAAATATTCTCACAATTTTTTTAGAAAAAAAAGTTCATCAGCCATAATTTTTTACAAGAAATTCGTCAGTCAGTCAGTTTTTTAAATTATGTTTCTTAAATAAATATCGTTAGTCATCAGTTTTCTATAAAAAACTTCATCACTCCTAATTTCTCTACAAAAACAATTCAATTTCATTACTTATAAATTTTCTTTAAAAAGATATCGTCACAATTTTTCTAGAAAAAAAATTTCATCATTCATAATTTTTCCATATTTTTTTTTATAAAAATATCACCAGTCATAAAATTTCTATAAAAGAAATTCATGATTCATAATTTTTTTTATAAAAAATGTCATTAATTATAATTTTTCAAAAATATTTCATCAGTCACAACTTCCTTTAAAAACAAATTTCATTAGTCATAATTTTTCGATAAAAAAATTTCGACAGCCAAAATTTTGGTAGAAGAAGTTTTTCAGTAGTAATGTTTGTTAAATAAATTTCATCAGTCATAACTATTTAGTAAAAAAATATATCTACCAAATTCACCCATAATTTTTCTCTAGAAAAGTTTCACCAATCATAATTTTTCTATAAGGAATTTAATCACTCTTAATTTTTTGTAAAAGTATATCATTAGCCATGACTTTACTATAAAGATAAATTTCATCAGTCATAATTCTTCTGTATAAAAAATTCTACGTCATAATTTTTCTGTATAAAAATTATCATCAGTCACAATTTTTTTTTATAAAAAATTTCATGTCATAATTTTTCTCTATAAAAAAAGTTCACGTTATAATTCCGCTGGTATAAGTTTCATCAGTCATAATTTTTCTTAAAAAAAAAGTTACGCAGTATTAAATTTTTATCAGCTACATTTTTTATACAAAAATATTTTATCAGTCATATAATCAACTCTTTAGGAAATCCAATCATTTTTTGATCAATAAAAAAGTCACTAGAGCAAACAATTTAACAGGTAAACAATAAAAACACCAACAACAACACAACAAAATTTTCCGAAAAAAAATGTAAATAAAATGCAAAACAACAATAATCGTAAAGTTATTTCTTTAATAAAATTAAATCGAAATGAATGAAGTCAAGAGTGCCTGCGTCAGTCGTCCTTCCTAAACAGTAGAAAACATCAGCTGCCAGTTATGAAGTTAATTTCAATGATATTTGAACACATCATAAAACAATAAAACAAACAATAACAACAATATAACGCTATCTCACTCTGACATCAATAAAAAGTGAAATAAATAAATGAAATTCTTACTGGAACACTAGAACACTAACTAACACCAATTTTAATCTTTAATTCAGAATTTGTTTTCAGATAAGTTGTTGGTGTTTTTTTTTGTATTTTTTTTTATTATTATATAAAAATAAATAAAAAATATTAAACAAAAAACAGAATTGATAAGATCATGTTTGGTTAATTGCAACAATAACAACAGCAAAAACACATAATGTTCAAAATAAAGTTAAACGTCAACTGAAAGCAATAATGACATTGAAGCGATTTTTTTCTTCATATTCAAGAAGATAAAAAAAAGCTTGAGAAAAATAAGCTTTAAAAAAAAATAAAAAGTAAAAATAAAATACAACAATAAACCGGGTGTTTAGACTAAGGAAAAGATAACACGTATTAAAATTCTGGCAGCCTGAAAATTCAAATTAAAGAATTTTAGGTTGAGATTTCTTTAATTTTTGTTATTATTTTTTAAAAAGTCTTTCTCAAATAAAGTCATATTAATTAACTTGTTTGGTTGAATTTTACATTTTTCTTTTCACTAAAAATCAAAGATCAAAGAAAACTTAAACGAAAATTTAGTTACGTACTTGCTTACGTTACGTATGCAGTTAAAGAATTTATTACAAAAAAATAAAATTAAGTAAAAATAAAATGCATTTGACTTTTATATACACACTTCAACTAATACAGGGTGTCCGCCGGGAAAGTCCGTCCCTGGTGGCACATTGATATGCTTTGACGGAATGTCATCGTCATTACATGTGCCAACGGGGGTAAAAGGGAGTCCAGTCCCCTTCAAGGGTAGCAAAAGCCAACTGGACAATTTCACTTTATTTCCACGGGAATCAGTAAAGCCCCAGAGAGTTCAGCTATTTGCCTTTTTAGCCTTTCAGCTGTTCTCTGACTGATTATTGAGGTTGGCTAATTATTGTGGTTTCGAGGCCCTCGTTTGAGTCAGATCATTTACAATGAACACAATTAATGGTCGAAGTCCAGTGAGCATGATTGCGGTTGTGTTCTAAAATTTTATTAAGCTTCATGTGTTCTGGATCAGGAGCTGAATAGTCTCCAACTCTTTAGCAAGGAGTGAAGGCTGCGGCCTGCTCCGGGCTTTTAAAGTTGCAACTAGGCGTGACTGGATAATATACGTAACTGAAGGCCTTTTAGGGCGAGGGTAATGCTACATTTCTTTCACAATGGTATGATCCACCTTCTGGATATGGCTTACACAGCTAGGTACAGACGTAAATATTATCACGCATCTCCGCCGGGAAGGTATACTACTTTGTTTTGCCACCATTTCAGTAAACATTAGTCTTGACAGCTCATATTTGGCAGTGGTGAAGTAGACACTTGGCAAATTTATTATGAAAAAGTAATCGATAAAGCAACGAGTTTTAATTGTTTCACACATTTTATCAAAATCAATCATCGATTACTGTGACATTAGAAAGGTTACGTGAAATTTTTGGGAGAAACAATGGGCCAATATAATGCACTATTTATCGTATAGTAAATGATTTCGAAGTAAGAGAGTAAGTCCAAGATTGGCTGAACCCATTAGTGCTGCTCAAGAAAGTGTTTAAAACAATCCATCAACCTCAATTCGATGCCGTGCGCAGGAGCTTGTTTTTTGAAGAACCACTGTGGCCACAATTTTGCACAAGGATTTGCATTAAGATTCACTTAACGCAAGAGCTTCTTCCACAACACCATTTACGCCGCCATACATATGCCAACAGGATGTTACAGCGCGCCCATGATAACCCCAATTTTCATGAAAAAATCATAATGAGTGATGATGCACACTTTCGTGTGAATGGATATGTGAATAAACAGTCGGTCGGTTCTGGGGAATGGGTAACTCTCAAATTATTCAACAGTCACCTTTGCATCCGCTAAAAGTGACAGTCTGGTGTGCAATTTGATCAGGAGGAGGAATCATTGGGTCTTACTTTTTTGAAAGTGAAAACGGCGTAATGGTATGTAACTGTGAATGGGGAGCGATATCGTGATGTGATTGAAAACTTTTTAACGCCACAACTGCATGCTCTGGGCTTGATTAACATGTGGTATCAACAAGACGGTGCCATATCGCATACAGCCAGAATTACAATGAAATTGCTGCGAGATCTCTTTCCACAACAAATTATATTAAGAAATGGTGATGTTGATTGGCCTCCACGGTCGCATGATTTGACTGTTGCGGACTTCTTTTTGTGGGGATGTCTGAAAAGCAAGGTTTAGGCAAACAAACAACCCAAACAAAATGTAATTAATGGAATAACGTATGAAATGTGTAAGAATGTAATGAAAAGTTAAATGCTCAAATGGACTCACATGCGTAACGCTAACAGAAGCGGACATTTATCTGATATTGTATTCATTTATTATTAGAAGATCCATTCTCTTTCGTTTAATCAAAAAATGATAAATAAAGAAAGAAGTACACTGTTGCGGCGAACACCCTGTATTTGATAATTTCAAATGTTGTTGTTGTAGTGAAACTACAAATATTTTGTTAATAAATCATGTTTCACCTGTAAACATACGAGTTGTCACAAGATAAGAAACCCACCAATAAAACGTACACGATGACTTGACGTCTGATTAAAAAATACATTGAAGATGATTAAAATGAATGGACAGTTGAAACTTATGAGACGTAAAAAATTTGGGTCATATGTGGACTTACATTTATTGTAATATCAACTTGTTTTAATTTTGAAGATTTTAATCGATGCCGTTATTCCTCTTCACAGTTGTGTTTGTAATGATTCATTGGCTGCACAGATTCTCTGAGGCTGCAGTCCCGCTAAGTCTGTTTTATTAGCTGTTTTTTTAAAAAGCTATGGAATTTTAAAATAAAATAAAACAAAGATGATTTTTTTAAATTTCGAATTTAAATATGACTTCCGGCATATGGCCGCCACCGGTGGCCCGAATATAGTCTAATGTGAAGCTCCAATTTTCGATGATCTTTTACAAAATTTCCGACCGTATTTTGCAACCAATTTTACCCTTTAAGTAATCAATCGTTTCGAACTTATCGGCACAAACTAGTGCGAGCTCACACGACCTTGGCAGCGAATTCACAAGATCGTAACGTGAACTAGTGCCAACTCACACATTCCATCTTCAGAAAATAGACTAGCGATGTTTAATCCCACGACCTTTGGAAGTCAATTCACAAGATCGTAATGTGAAACGATGTGCGTGAGGTTATCAAATGCTTCCTCCAATAAATCAATGGTTGCACAAGTTGTGTAACATGTTCCGGTGTTTTGTTGAAACCACAGCTCCTGCCCATCTTAGTTGTTCAATTAATGAACGATAAAGTTAGTGACCGTAGCATTAAACTGTTTCGATTTATTCCGCCATTAAATGAAATACTGTTGTCATTTCTTTCCATCTTTGCGGGCTGTTTATTCGATATGAGAATACGGCTTGAGAATGATGTCTTCACATCAATAGCGTTCGCTGTGCACACCGAATAAACAGCCAGCAACGAAGGAAAGCAATGACAGTAGTACTAGTAATTATTGCTCCATAGCGGTTTACTAGGACTGTAACATTCTGATCAGCCCCCCTTAAAGTAGATAGATGTAGTCTAGTTTTAGGCTGCACACTTTTTTTAAACAATAGAGTCTTTGACTCGGGAGACTCAAACACACAGTTAGCAAAGACGGAAAGCAATGATAGTAGTATTAGTAATCATGGCTTTATAGCGGTCAAAATTGACGGTAACATTCTGACCAGCATCGTTTTTAAAGTGATAACACGACTGATTCCACCACCCCATTAAACATATTTGTAGTCTAGTTTTAGGCTGCACACTTTTTTAAACAATAGAGTCTTTGTCTTGGGAGACTCAAAGCTGTTGACTCAAGTGACCTTTAAAATAGCCGTGGAGTAAAGTTTTAATTTATTCTTCAGTAACTGTTTAGCTTTTTAATAGACGCTTTTAAGGCAGGGCTGTTTTTATTAGAGTGAATTAATTAAAAATTTAAACATGTTTGATCAAACAAATTTGAAGGAAATAAAATGTTTGGTGTAGAGTAGAGTAACTTTAGCAAATATAAGAAAATCCTTGCAAGCCGAGAAATTAATCTTAACCTTCGATTTAGATTTGTAAAGTGTTATGTCTGGTCGGTACTCTGGACGCTTAAAGCAACTACTATGAATAGACTTAAAACATTCGGAAATGTGGCGTTACCGAAGATTGCTTAGAAGGTCATGGCTTTACAGAATATCAAATACTAAAGCGGTAAAAAGAATGAACAGCGATAGTGTATTACTGTCAAGCATTAAACGAAGAAAAACTACATTCCTAGGATATGTTATAAGTGGTGAAGAGTAGAAGGACGACTAGGCATGGGAAGGAAATAAATTTCCGGGCTTAGAAATATAAGAAATTGGACAGGGCTAAGAACGATAAGGGTTCTTTTACATTCCGCGAGAAATCGAGATGAGTTGAGTGAAATAGTCAACAACTCAAAGTAACTTGGTTAGGATTTTACGTCATACCCGCGTCAGATTTAGTTTGTGAACAAACCCGGTTTCGGCTATTTGCCGTCTTCAGTGTTCTCTCTATAATATTTTTTTTGTTTTTAAAGAGAAGTAGCACTTCAGGCAACAATCAATGCCTATTTAGTCAAGTAGCGTGTGCTACTTTCTTTAGGAAAGGAATAGAGAGAAGAGATGAAAACAGGTAGTGAAAGTAGAAGGATAGTCGGAAATTAACTGCCGTATAATAAGACAGCACAGCGACCAGTGACTATGCGCCTTTATTGCTGAGCAGCGCGCCACCGACAGCCAATTTTTATTTTTTTAGTGAAAAAAAACCAAGATTTTCATTGGGAATCGAACCCACAACCCCCATACTGACAAGCTAGTATACTACCTACTAGCCTACAGGGGAATTTTATTATCAGCTGTGTTAATGTAGTTCGTCTTGTTCATGTCTCTATTCGTGTTATTCCTATTGCCTTGGTCACTTTCTCTCTTTTTTGTCTGTATCTCTCTCTCTTTCTCTCTCCTTTTCTCGTTCCTTAAATTAAAACAATTATATGTTCTTGAGTATTTCATTTATTATTTTGTTTTTAATTATGCATGTGATAACATATATCCAGTAATGGATTTGTAAGAAGAAGAAGAAGAGTAACTTTATGAAAATGGTGTTGCCAGAAAAATCACAGGTGAAAATCAAATGGCGGTGATGAATAAAAAAGCGTACGGTGGCCAGATGCTTGGCAGGACTGGTATGATGGCGTTTCTTTCGGCCTGAATTGCCGTGTGGATGTCTGTACCTGTCTAAACAATTCAAGCCATTTTTGCAGCATCTAGTAAGGAATAGAAACATGTATTTGAAGCTTGAAGTGACTACTGCAGGAATAGGAAAGAGAAAACAACACACACAAGTGAACGTAATTCCAACATTGTTTGACAAGTTATTTATGAACCCGGCCAATCTCCCATTTAGGATCATTTGTGTTTCACTCATGGCAACTTCATTAACAAATTCTTAATTCATAAGCTCCTCTTTAGGGATTCCTACAGAAATTCAAAAAAATAAATTTTTTATTCGCCGCTGTCACTGCCATCAATCGATTTCTAATCAATTATTGTCCTAAAATGTCATGCCATTATCGATCATTATTATCTGAAATAAAATTTTTGCTTCGTTGTTTGGCAAGTGCTCAGTTATACTTCATTATTATTTCAGAATTTTTTTTGTCAATCTATTTTATTTTTCGCTTAATTTATCGATAACTTGTTTTATATAAAAATTATTTCGTTCAAGTGCTTTACATCGATTTCTGACGATTATTTGTCGTAATTTTGTAACATTTAAGTGATTTATTATTTAAAAAACACTTTAAAAGTTTTATTAAACAAGAAATCAACAAATAAAATTGAAGAAAATTAATTGCAAACAACAAAAAAAACACAAAGAGATAAAAATTTCGATGGATACTTGAACGAAAAATTAAAAACAAACAAACAAAAAAAAATATTTTCAAATAAATTTAGTCAAGAATTTTATTGAAAATCAATATTTTCAAGAAAAATTTTCATTTATTTATTATTTTATAAATTAAAGACAGCTTTTGGGGTTAATAAAGTTAAATTGCGGGGGAAATATTCTATCCGAAAAATAGGAATCACACAATATAGAAATTATATAAACTTGTGATAACACTTACATAAGTTGAAGCTCTAATAGACGGGGTTGTTCTTTTTGACTAATGATCTGTTCATAATCTTCCCAGCAGAGGTTATAAATGATTTGAGCTCATACCATGTGCCCGTGAAAATTTGATTGGATAGCATTTACTATAAGACACATTTATTCCTGTATGACTTTTGCAGTGCAAACCGGAAGAATTTCTCTAGATATTTATTATGCCGGAAGTTCGCCGGAAAGGTATACTATTTTGTTTTGCCGCCATTTTAATAAACATTAGTGTTGACAGTTCATATTTGGCAGTTGTGAAGTAGACACGTGACACATTTATTATAGACAAATATTCGATAAACCGAATAGTCGCTTCTAGGGAATGGGAAACCCTCAAATTATTCAACAGTCACCTTTGGATCCATCAAAAGTGACAGTCTGGTGTGCAATTTGTTCAGGAGGAATCATTGGGACTTACTTTGTTGAAAGTGAAAACGGCGTAATGGTAACCTCAATTCGATGCTGTGCTTAGAAGCTTGGTCTTCAAAGAACAGCTTTGGCCTTCATTTTGCACAAGGATTTGCATTTGTTTCCATATAAGATTCAGTTGACGCAAGAGCTTCTTCCACAAGATCATTTACGCCGCCGTACACATGCCAATAAGATGTTACAGCGTGCCCATGAGAACTGCCATTTTCATGAAAAAATCATAATGAGTGATAAGCCACACTTTCGCGTGAATGGTTATGTGAGTAAACAGAATAGTCGGTTCTGGTGAATGGGTAACTCTCAAATTATTCAACAGTCACCTTTGCATCCGCTAAAAGTGACAGTCTGGTGTGCAATTTGATGAGGAGAAAGAATCACTGGATCTTACTTCTTTGAAAATGAAAACGAGGTAACGGTAACTGTGAATGAGGAGTGATATCGTGATGTGATTGAAAACTTTTTAACGCCTCAACTGTAGTCTTTGGGGGCTTGATTAACTTGTGGTATCAACAAGACGGTGCCATATCGCATGCAGCTAGGATTACAATGGAATTGCTGCGACATCTCTTTCCACAACAAGTTATTTCAAGAGATAGTAATGTTGATTGGCCTCCACGGTCGCCTGATTTGACTGTTGCGGACTTCTTTTTGTGGGGATGTTTATGCAAACAAACCAGAAACGTGTGAGCACTTCAAACAAAATATTCGTGATGAAATTAATGAAATACCGCGTGAAATGTGTGAGAATGTTTACCTTCCCAGGTGTCCGGGACGTAGTATAACAAATGCCTCACATTTACCACATAAGGTAAACTTTACATAAGGTAACTTCATTTTCGGATCGAGAATAATCCTCAGGTATTTAACTTTCTGTTCCCATTGTATAGAATTGTTTTTTATAGTTATATTTGTCCGTGGTATATAAGATTCCTTTCTTCATTTACTGGAATACAATAAAACCTACAACAACACTCCTTCTAAGTTTGCCATTATATCATCAGCCAGAAATGTAAATATTATTTTCAGGAAAAATAAATTAATTAAAATTTGTGAAAACTGAATAAAGTTAAATTTAAAAAATATAAATTTTTACTTATAAAATGATTTTATTTTGTAATTATAAAAAAAAAACAAAAAAACAAACAAATGACCCCGACGTGATTTGAACACGCAACCTTCTGATCTGGAGTCAGACGCGCTACCGTTGCGCCACGGAGTCTTATGTTTTTCATTTGGCAGTTGCTTGTGTTAAGAGCTACAAATAGTGTGTGTTCTTAACATTACAGTTTGGTGATATTTTGCATGAGTAAATTTTCATGTTGCCAGTTTTAAAAGTTTCGCTTTTTATTTTTATACATTATGAAAATTAAAATTTAATCTTCTTTCTTCCACACAAACTTTTAATAAAAACAGATGCAGGTAGTTGAACTTGAATATCCCAGACACACCACAGTGCAGCAAAGGCAAGATCCCTTCGAAAAATTATATTTTGCACATAAATCAAACTTAAACTATTTCAGAAACCATTTTATTAGAAACGCTATTTAAGTTAAATTAGGCAATTTTTTCAACATGTTATTTAAGCTGGCAACAGTCTTTGTTAGCTAAGAGACGCACCAGTGTTTTTCCATTGAAATAAATTAAATTTATTCTACATCCAATTTTAGAATCTTTTCCTGTCATTTGTTTCTTTATGGAAGAAAAACAAATGTGTTAACCGAAATAGTATATTGCTGTTGTTTTGTGTTAATAAGATTTCTTAGAAACTTCTTAATTTGTTAACAGACATAATAGGTCATTTCACTGTCCTCTTTTTTTTAGTGAAAATTGTTTTTTTATAACGTAAATTAGCATCTTTGTAAAAATATTTTCTAGGACAAGTTACTACTCACTCGTTTGGAGTCATTAAAACTTCTGCTTCTTTCAACAAGACCATAATGCTCGACAGTAGTTGCAAGGTATGTGATAAAAAAGTCTGAACGTTTCTATAACAATATTAAATCTGCTTTGTCTTAGCATAAGCCATGCCTAATGCATGCTTATCTAGTTCACAGTGCCCATGTGATAATTCTGAGATTAGTTTTAATGAGTCGTAATAGTAGTGGAATTTATCCAAACATTACTCTGCACAGGGACGATCGAATATTGACTGAATTTAAGAGCCAGTCTCTCTATCATTACAACTAGAGATGCCAGAGAAAGTTTTTATTCAATTTTAGTTACGTCTCACTTCCGTAATATCAGTCAAAATTTTTCATAAAAAATATCATCAATCATATTTTTCTATTAAAAATTTTCATCAGTTATTATTTTTGTTTTTTGGGGGCCAATAACTTCATCTTTTATAATGCCCTTGAACATTATTTTGGTGTGAAAGTTGGGGACCAAGATAAATCATGGGCTCCTCATATATGTTGCAATTCTTGTTCCGTCATGAAAAATAAAAACCGGGCAATGGTTTTTGCAGTACCTATGGTTTGGCGTGAGCCTACCAATCATACGACGACTGTTATTTCTGCTTAACTCCTCCCATTAAGCATGGTTTATCTATAAAGAAAAGATGAACGGTTAAATACCCTAATCTTGACCTTATAAGAGATCTTGGCTTGTCTAAGGAAAAGGCTGAGCTTTTAGGGTCAAGAATAAAACATGATGTGAAAATATCTCAGTACAGACAGCGTCAAAAAGATTTGCTTCCTTTTTTTGAGAAGAAAGAAAACCTCGTAGTTTGTTTGTTCTGATGTTAATGGTTTGATGAACTGCTTGAATTTGGATCACACTCCATCTGAATGGAGACTGTTTATAGACTATTCAAAACTAAGCTTAAAAGCTGTACTTTTGCATAATGGAAATCAGCTACCTTCTATTCCTATAGGTCAGGCAGTTCACATAAAGGAAACTTATGTAAATATAAAAACACTTCTCCAATCAATCAGATATGAACAACACAAGTGGCAAATCTGTGGTGATCTGAAAGTCATTGCTATACTCCAAGAAATGCAATTAGAGCTCACCAAGTACTTACTGTTGTTTTTTGTGTCTGTGGGACAGTGGGGATGGAAAATCTCACTATAAAAAAGTAAACTGGCCCACACGAGACCTAAATCCTAATGAGAAAAATGTAGTTGACGAGCCTCTTGTAGATCCTAAGGATGTTCTTCTTCCCCCATTACATATTAAGTTGGGACTAATGAAAAACTTTGTCAAAGCCATGAACCAGGAAGGACAAGCTTTTAAGTACTTGAGAACTTTTCCCAGGTTAAATGATGCAAAAGTCAAGGAAGGTATCTTTATTGGGTCTCAAATCCGTGAAATCGTAAACGATCCTGCTTTTGATGATGATGATTTCAACAGCAAATAAAAAAAAGAGCCTGGGAAGCCTTTAAGGGAGTTTTACATGGGTTTTAAGGTAAGAAAAGAGATGATAACTCCACAGCATTGGTTAAAGAGCTTCTTCAAGCTTACCACCAATATGTCCTTAAAAATTCATTTTCTTCACTCTCATCTTAATTTCTTCCCACAAAACTGTGGAGCTGTGAGTGACGAACATGGTGAAAGATTCCATCAAGACATTGCCTTAATGGAACAGAGATATCAGGGCCGTTGGAATGAAGCAATGCTTGCCGACTACTGCTGGTCTGTGTATAGAGATGCTCCAGAAGTGTTTTATAAAAGACAAGCTAAACGACAGCGATCTTGCAATGCATCGGATTGATTTAATTGAAATTTCGCGGTACAAACTTTTTTTATTTGTCAAAACGCTAAGAGCTCAAAAACCAGAGCTAATAAAAATTTGTCATTGTTATTTTCGTTTTTATCACCCCAACATTAGTAGAAACTGACTAACTTAGTGTAGGAAACATTAAAAAAATATTTTTTTGTTGTGCAGTGTAATTTATTTTACAAAAAAAAATTTTTTTTTTCATCAGTAATAATTTTCCTAGAAAAAAACTTCATCAGTCATTAGTTTTCTGCAACGAAAATTTCGTCATGTATAATTTTTTTAGAAAAAAAATTATCAGCCATAATTTTCCTTAAAAAAATTTCATCAGTCATATTTTGCTATTAAATATTTTCACCAGTCATTTTTATGAAAAAAATCAGCAGTCATAAGATTTGTAAACAAAGAAAATTTTATGAGTCATAATTTTTTTAATAAAAATAATTATCGATTACAATTTTTCTTTACAAAATAATTTAATCGGTCATAATTTTTCTAGAACAAAATTTCATCAGTCATAATTTTTCTAGAAAAAAATTTCATCAATCAATTTTTTTTTAAGAAAATATCATCATTTTTAAATTTTTTAGAAAAAAAATCCTCAGCCATAATTTTTCCTAAAAAAATTATCAATTATAATTTTTCTTTAAAAAAACCTCATCGGTCATATTTTTATATTAAACATTTTCGCCAGTCTTACTTTTTTATAAAAAAAATATACAGCAATCATAAGTTTAGCAAAGACAATTTAATGAGTTATAATTAAACAAAAAAAAAAAAAAAACATCAGTCCTAATTTTCTATTAAATATTATCATCAGTCATTTTTATAAAATAATATCAGCAGTCATAAGATTTTTAAAAAACAAAGAAATTTTCATGAGTCAAAATTTTTTAATAAAAATATCAATTACAATTTTTCTTAAAAAAAAATTCATCAGTCATATTTTTCTGTTAAATATTTTCATCAGTCTTTTTAAAAAAAAATATCAATAATAATTTTCCTTTAAAAAAATTTCATTAGTCATTATTTTTCTAGAAAAAGATTTTCATCGGTCATAATTTTTGTAGAAAAAAAATTTCATCAGTCATTATTTTTCTACAAGAAAATTTCATCGGTCATTAGTTTTCTACAAAAAAATTTCATCAGTCATTAGTTTTCTACAAGAAAATTTCATCCTTTTTAAATTTTTTAGAAAAAAAAAAATGTCAATTATAATTTTTCTTTAAAAAAACCTCATCCGTCATATTTTTCTATTAAAAAATATCATCAGTCTTTAGTTTTCGTTAGAAAAATTTCATCAGTCACTTCCATAATAAGGGTCAGTAATGAGTACTAAAGTAGAAGTAACGAAATTTATTTACCACAGGTTAAAATACTCCTTTAAGGAATTCATTTTTTCTTAAGAAAACATTTTTTAGGTTAGGTCCGGTATATTTTTGTTTTTATTGTTGGTGGATGTTAAGTGAATAAAACAATTTGATGGCGATAATTAATTATAGCAGATTTTTTTTGTTCATTTTATTGAGTTTTGAATGCAAGCTGTTACATTTAAGTTTTTTTTTTTGTTCTTTTATTTATTATTTTAAGTTTTTAATATAAAAGTATATGACGATTAAATGAATTCTGTAATAATTGTTGTTATTTTGTTTATTTTTTTATGATTTATTTCTATATAAATATTAAATTGTTTTAATTATGAAATTAATTATTGTGCGCACATATAAAAATAAGAAAAAAATTTTATTAATTAATTTAATAATTAATAATTAATTAATATAAAAATTTTTAAAGGAAAAAAGAAAAATCATTAAAAAAATATTTTTAAAAATTTTTAATTGTTTTAGGAAAAGAAAAGCTCGAAGGGAATTTATTGTTTGATTAAAATTTCAAAATGTCCATAAAAATGTTGTTGCTGTCTTTTAGATTTTTTTCAATATATTTTTTTTTATTTTTATTTTTGTTAAATATATTTGTATGTATATTGTTGTTATTGTTGTTGGTTTTTAATGTATAGAAAGAAATATTAAAGGTGAGTTGAATCATTTTTTACAGTGTAAAAATTATGTACATTAGACGTCTACACTCACAGTAATAATACATCAGTTGTTTGAATACTTAATCTAAATATTTATTTTTATTTTTCTGTTATTTGTATTTTTTTTATTTATTATTTTTTTATATAGTTTATTTAATAAATTAATATTTTTATATAATTTTTTTTTGAAAACTTCTTTAATTGATTACAAACAACTACTTTGGTGGTTGGTGATATAAATGAAATCTAAAAAGCTGTGTTTAAGTAAAAATTAAAACAAAAAAAAATTGTTTCATTGAAAAAAAAAAATAAATATTAAAATTTTAAAAACACCCTGAAACATTTATTTTTTATATATAGAGTTTCTATTTATTTTTATTTTTGTTTTCTTTTTTTTTAATAATATGCCCTTTAAAAAATGTTTTTTTTAAATATTTTTTTACTAAAAAGCTTTATTTTTTCTTTTTGTTATTTTCTTAGGAAGCTTAAAGCTAAAAAAGTGTTTATAGGGAGAACAAGTGTATATAGAGCTTTGTTTTTTTAATAATAATAATAATTTAATTTATTTTTTGTAAAGAGTAAATGTGAAGCAGGTGCGGTGGCTTTGGTTTTTATATATTTTATCATTTTTGTTTTGTTTTTGTAATTTTATCCTTAAATTTTTTTTATATTTTATAAAAAAAAATGCTACAGAAATAAATAATTAAATAATTACCTTCTATTATAATTGGCCCAGGTTTACTTAAGCAGCAACACAGCGTTAAAACTTGTTTTAAAAAAAAATTATTAAAAAAAAAATATAAAAAAATTTTTATAAGAACTTTTAAAACTGCCCTAACAAAAATTATATTTTAGCCTCATATGCGAAAATGCAAAATTGTTTCCTTAATAAAATTTTATTTTCGCCGGTTATTCTCCTATTCACACATCTTTTAAATTATTTTATTTTAAATATTTAAAACTTCTTGAAATCTGTTAAAACCTTTTTAATAAAAAAAATTATTAGAAATTTTATTTTAGAAGTTTTTCATCGCAAAATTAAAAAAAAAAAATAAAAAAAAATATATATAATACTTTTTAGAAAATTTGTTTGTTTTTAAATAATGCGATAATTTTAAAAATAATAAATTTCTTTTAGAAAATTTTTGTTTATTAAAGAAAGTTTTTTAATTTTTTATTTAACTGTCAAAATAAAATATAAAATTGTTTTTTACTTCATAAATAATTTTTTTAAGCATAAAGACTTTACATAAAAATTAAATAATTTTTATTTTCAATATTTCGCCACACCATTGGGTGGCATTTCGAAAACAAATTTTTTTTCTTTGATTAAAAACATTTAAAATTTTTTTCTACTTTATAAATACTTTTTTTAAGCATAAAGACTTTAAATAAAAATTAAATAATTTTTTTTTCATAATTTCGCCACACCATTGGGTGGCATTTCGAAAAAAAAATTTGTTTAAAGCATTTGCAAAATATTTTTACTTCATAACTAATTTTTTTTAAGCACAAAGGCTTCATATAAAAATTAAATAATTTTTATTTTCAATATTTCGCCACACCATTAGGTGGCATTTCGAAAAAAAAATTTGTTTAAAATATTCAAAATTTTCTCTACTTCATAAATATTTTTTTAAGCACAAAGGCTTAATATAAAAATGAAATAATTTTTATTTGTACTTTCAATATTTCACCACTTCATTGGGTGGTATTTTCAAAAAAAAAATTTTTTTTTCTTCAATTTGTTTGACAAAAATGTTTCATTTAGTGATTAAAATAACTTTTTATTTATTGTTTTTTATTCCTGATGATGTGGAGAAATATTGAAAAAAAAATTAAAAAAAAATTAAAACTGAATAAAAAAAAATTAAAATTGAATTTTTTTTATTTTTATACAAAGACCGGGTACTTAAAGAAGTTATTTATAAAATATTAATCAGGTTAATTAACATTAAAAAATTTTTCATTTTTCGACAAATTTATTTTAAAACAATAAAAATTTTTTTAACGAAGTTTTTTTGGGCCTTGAATTAAATAAATTTTATTTTCAATACTTCCCACACTAATGGGTGACATCTTCTACAAAATAAAAAAAATATATAAACAATTTTTTTTATTAAACAAATTGTTATTTAAAGTAACTTTTTATTATTTTTTTTGGTATTAAAAAAAAATTATTTTTAAAACAAAAATTTTTTTTATACATTTTTTTTTATTTTCTAGTGGCAAAATATTGATAATAAAATTATCAAAAGTTAAAAAATTATAAATTATATTTTTAGTTAAAAGACATTTTTTTTATTTATTAAAGAAAATATTTTTATTTAATTTTTTTTTAACTAAAAATATATTTTTCGATACATAAAAAAGAAGTAAGCTGATGTCCGAAACTGCTAAAATTTTTAAGTAGATCTTAAATGAGTTTAGTTTAGGAAATTATAAAAAATTTTAATCAAACTAATTAAACAGAATTTGTTACTTTGAATGCAAATTTCATTGGATATAAATTTAATTAATTATTTATTTAAATACTCCACATCTAGAACTGAATTTAAGCTTTTTATTATTAACTTTCGATTTTATAAAGAACAGACAGAGCCTGTCTTCATAAAGGACAAACTGAGTGTGTCTTCAGAAACAACAGACAGAGCCCGATCTTCATAAAGGAAAGAGACAGAGTCTGTCCTTTATAAATTCAACCTTAAGGCTTGAAATACATAACGAATTTGAGTTAAAAGTTCTTAAAATCAAAATTATCTTAGGGCTTATCTTTCACAAAAACAGTTCTATATAAAAAATTAAGCTTTTCTCCGATTTCTATGCACGAATTTAAATATAAAAACTTCAAAATATTAATAACAAATGGCAGCTAAAAGTATGCTACATTTTTTAAATAAATTTTGTGCTTTTTAAATAAATTTATTTATGAGAGAATTCATTTCTTTTTGCGCTCTCAAATTACTGATAAAGGTGCTGAGAGGTCTTAATTTGAAGTTAAAGAAAGATAAGATATTTTATACAGCTATATATATACAGCTATATATATACACTATGGGGATTTTACAAAAAAAATCAGTAGCTTTTCGAGTCAAAACTTCTACGCAAATAGTAACATAGCAAGTCATGTTATCCACAGAGGGGGAATTTTTTAATTATTAATTTTTTTAGTATTTGTTGTTTTAGTTTTAGCTTTAAGATCTAGTTTCAAGTTTAATTTTGATAGACCTAACTCTGCTTTGATGTCTTTCAAAATATTGGCCTAATTGATTTCAAGCTCTTAGTTGTGTATTTTGTGTCTTGTTTAACCGCTGTAGTTATAAAACGACTCTGATTATTTGCCTTAATAAAGGGAAACATTTACGCTGAACACTACAAATTTAAGCAGAAACGATATTTTTTTGATTTTCATATGGAACACCCCACGTGTTAACTTTTAAACAAAATTGTTGAAGTTTTTTTCTAAAACGATTTAAAGAATATTTCCCCTAAATGGTGGCTGGATAGGATTTCTTTTCTCATCTGCAGAATTGATTTTATTGTCAGCAATTTTATTTGCAAATAAAGATGTGGGGTGTTCCATATGGTCCCAAGCATAAAGTCCATAATTTTCAGTTTTATTCGCCTTTTTTTATTTTTATTAAATCTTAATAAAAATTTTTACACTCACTCCCCTGTCGGTCCACATGAGAAATAATAATTAAAAATATATTTTTTACGTTAAAAAGGTTTACAGTGTATTTATAATTCAATTTACATACTTATTGCATACTTTTAGGCTTTAGTAATGTTTTTGGAAAACTTGTACCTGTAATTTGTAATTAATTATTTTCGGGCCTACAAGGACAAATTTAAGCCTTTCATATACTAATGCTTCAGAATTTTTAACTTCAGAATGAGACTATTTCTGTTTCCTTTTAATTTGTAGTTCCAATAAGTGAGAGAATTTTATATAAGAGAAAAGTCAGCTCACTTAGATTCGATAAATTCTTAGTGTCACATAATACAGTACAACATATAACTTTAGGACCCACGTCTGACAAGGGCATGAGCAAGTTGCCTCTGCATCATTCATATTGTCAAGTTGGTCATACGAATTTTTTTGCTCAACCAGGGTTATTGTCGCCTTGTCGCTATTTCAATGCGGTTATATCGGTTTACCGTACGGAATATCTCTTTGGTGTCTGAAGTCAAGCTGTAGATATTGAAGAGGAGCTCAGAAAAGGTGGAGTAAATCGCATTCAAAGCCTTATAAATCGCAAAAGTAACCATTTTTGCCCACTTTCACCGTTTTTGCTCAATAACTGGCTAACAGCTATTCTTAGCATTATGATGTCTTTATTTGTTGGAAGCAAAATTTAGATTTTCAATTATTGTCAATATTCATACCCTCGTTGAAGTTGAGGCTTTTGAATGTGATGATTTTGTTTTCTTCGTATCGGTGATATTCATATTCTGAGTCTGCATCATCATCCGATTTAGACATATTCAAGCGTATATTTTCTTTAGTGTGTCCACCTATTCCAGTGGTGCCTGAGGAATCATTTCATTAGTTATGGCAGCATGGTTATGGCAGTGAGTTGATCGAATAAAATATAATCAACGTTTTTATATTTTCAATAGAATTTTTTTGTTTTGGATAAATATTTTATTTATACCTCAATTAATCGACCAAGCTTTAATCGAATAAATTATAATCAAGGTTTTTACTACTTTAAATTGAATATTTTGTTTCGAATAAAATGTGTTTATACGTCAATTAATCCGAGTAAGTTAAAATTAAGACTTTTTTTTGGATAAAAACTGTATTTATACCTTAAATTAATCGAATAAGGTTTAATCGAATATAATATAATCAATGTTTTAACTATTTTAAATAGGTTTTTTTTTGTTTCGAATAAAATTTTATTTATACTGCAATTAATCGAATGAGCTATAATCGAATAAACTTTAATCGAATAAAGTTTAATCGATCTAGTTTAATTGATCTAGATTTTTTAGTGTCACAAAATATTTGAAGAGAAAGAGAGAGAGAAGGAAAGAGAGGGAGAGAGAGAGAGAGAAAGAGAGAGAGAGAAAGAGAGAGAGAGAGAGGGGGAGAAAGAAATAGATAGAGAGAAACAAGTCTTTTTAATTTGAAAATTTTTTCAGCTACAAAAACTACTATTTCCAGCCTTTTAAATGCCATCTCAATGAAGCAGATTTTTCTAAAAGAGAAAATTTTAGCAGGTCTCAGAAGTAGGACAATTTTTTTTGTTATTGATTTTCGTGAGCAATGAGCAGTGAGAATGGTGAGAGGAAAAATTTGTGTGTTTAAAACCTTAAGCATCGTTCACCTTAACCTTAAACGACTTGTGTTTGTTTGTTTGATAGTTTTGGGACCTTTTTTCCTGAAGCAGTTCTCGTAGGGGATTTTTCTAATATAAAATTTACGCCTTAAAGTAGACTAGAGATTTTGTTTGGTGGTGCCTTTAAGTAAATAATTGTGTTTGCTGTGTTGTGCTTAAAGTAATTTAGTTCCTTTTGTTTCAGTTTTTGTTGTTGTTGTTGTTTTTTATAATTAATGTTGTCTTTTTTTACAAACCAATTCGAACAGAAATGAAATAAAAACACAATTTTCAATGAGTTTTTTTTGTTGTTGTTTTTTTCTTTTTTGTTTGTTATTTTATATTTATGCAAAATATTTCAAAAGATTTTTAACACAAAGACTTTTAAAGGTTAAGATTTGTTGTTATTGTTGTTCAAGGTTTTGGCCAATTTTTTTTATTTTAATGATTTTTGTTGTTGTTGTTGTTTGAATTAAACTATTTTCTTTTGTGTGTTGTGGCTGGTGGAAAATTAAGTGTAAATTTTTTGGTATTTTGAAACATTTTACATTTTTTTAAATTTTTTGTGATTTTTTTTTGTTGGTTTATATTTTTATTAAATATAATTTTTGTATTTTTTTTTGTTTTTCTTTATTTAGCGTACAATTATTGTTGCAATTACAATTGTCTTGAGTACATTTATATATTAAAGATTCTGGTTTTATTTTTGTTATATAATTTTTTGTTTTTTTTTTTTTAATTTACTTAATTATGTAAAGTAATCGAAATTAATTGAAATAATATGTTTTTGTTTTTATTTTTATTTTTTATTAAATATAATTTTAATATTTGTGTAAAGTTGTTTTTTTTGTTCTTATTTATTTTTAGTTTTTTGTTGTGGTTTTTATTTATTTTTTTTATTTTGTTTAAATTATTTTTTTTTTAATTTACGCAGGACGGGGTTTTTATCTTGTTTTCTTTACTTTTACTTTTTACTTTTTACTCTTACATTCATGCTAAGTTTTACATAAATATGTTGTTGCTGTTGTTTTTATTAAATATATATTTATATATATATAATAAATTTTTCTTTTTTTATATTTTTATTAAATGATTAGATGAGTTTTTGTTTAAGCATTTGTATCGAAATAATTATGTCTGCTTAATTTTTTCTAGGTTAGTTTCATTTTTTGTAATATAATGCTTTGGTATTTAATTTGTTTTTTAATCTTAAAAAGATTTCATAGTGTAGTTGTTATGTTTAATATTACTGTTTTTAATATTTAAAAAAAATACTCCATGAATTTTCACGGCATTTGATTAAAGCAAAATGTGTTTAGTTGTTAAGAAAAAAAGGTGAAAAAAGTAAACAGAACCATCTTTTCACTATCTTTGTTATTATGCCTTAACACATAATAAAAGAATTAACGAGGCAAACGCCAACTCTGTTTAAAATAATTATTTCCTTCAGCTAAAATTTGAATTCAATCTCGACATTTTTATATCAGGTGTAAACCCGTTATTTTGAAATTTTGAAATAAAAATTTACTGTAGTTTTCAATATTTTAGAAAAAAACGCTATTAATCTTCTTCTGTTATTTTTATGTCAGGTGTAATCCCCATATAATATCAAGATTTTCTCTAAAACTTTAAAGAATTTATTTGTTTCCAAAAAAAAAATATCTTTTACTGCTTAAAATCTTTATTATTTTCTATCAAAGGAACTAACACACTGAGAAAAATTTATGGTCCATAACTTTAAGTGTATGACGAAATATTTGAAATTTTTATCAATTGTTGTGGGGGGAAAACAATGCATTTCCTGAATTATAAAAATAAATGACATTTCTTCCATATTTTTATAATTTAATTAATATTCACTGTAAACTGATATCAACTTCAGGCATGGACAATTGAAATTTTGATGGCTTGTTTTTATTTTGGGGTTTTGTTTTCCTAGCTTTAGCTATAAATTTGATATAGTTTCCTTAGTTTAGAGACTTGCACAGTTTTAGAAAAATTTCTATTAACTTTTTTTTAGTGAAAATTTTATGTCAGGTGTAGACCCCATAAAACATTACGATTTTCTTTAAAGAATTTATTTGCTTTCAAGCAAAATTTTTTTTATTGTTAAAAATCTTATTTATTTTATATAAAATTAACTAAAACACTGAGAAAAATTTATGGTCATTAACTTGAAGCATTAAGTGTACGACGAAATATAATTTAATTGATATATTTTGAAACATTTAGTCAATGGTTGTGGGGGGAAAACAATGCATTTCAATTAATTATAATAAATGATATTTTTTCCTTATTTTTATAATTTTTTGTCAGTTATTCCCTTCTTTGAAAATTAATATTCACTGTAAACTGATATCCATTTCAGTCAGGGACAACTGAAATATTGTTTTTTTCTTAATAAAGGGTTTTTTCTTAGCTTTAGCTATAGATTTAATTAAGTTCCCTTAATTTTTAGATTTAAACAATTTTAGGATAATTTCTATTAACTTTTGTGAGTGAAATTTGTATATCAGCTATAAACGCCATGTAAACCCCATAAAGATTTTCTACAAAGTTTTAAAATATTCATTTGTTTTCAAGGAAAACTCTTTTATTATTTAAAAATTTGTTTAATAAAAAATGTACTAAGACACTTTTTTGAAAATTAATATTCACTGCAAAGTGATATCCATTTTGGACAATTGAAATTTCGTTTGTTTTTTTTTAATTGTGGGGTTTTTTCTTAGTTTTACCTATAAATTTAATATAGAGTCCTTAATTTTTAGACTTCACTAATTTTGGAAAAATTTCTATTAATTTTTTTGAGTGCAATTTGTATGTCAGGTGTAAACGCCATGTAAACCTTAAAAAATTTTTCTATAAAATTTTAAAATATTCATCTGTGTTCAAGGAAATATCTTTTATTATTTAAAAATTTTTTTAATAAAAAATGAACTAAGAGAAATATGTGTTCAATAACAATTTTTTGAAAATTAGTATTCAGTGTAAAGTGATAGCCACTTTAGGCAGGGACAATTGAAATTTTGTTTGATTTTTTTTAATTAAGGTTTTTTTTAGCTTTAGCTAGAGATTTAATTTAGTTAATTTTTAAACCTGCACAATTTTAGACAAATGTCTATTAATTTTTATTTTAGGGAAAATTTTATATCAGGTGTAAGCCCCAAGCAACATAAAGATTTTCTATAAAATTTTAAAATATTCATTTGTGTTTAAGGAAATTTCTTTTAATTTTTAAACCTGCACAATTTTAGACAAATGTCTATTAATTTTTATTTTAGGGAAAATTTTATATCAGGTGTAAGCCCCAAGCAACATAAAGATTTTCTATAAAATTTTAAAATATTCATTTGTGTTTAAGGAAATTTCTTTTAATATTTAAGAACTTGTTTAATATAAAAGAAACAAAGAGAAATGTGTGTTCAATAACAATTTTTTGAAAATTAATATTCACTGTAAAGTGATATCCACTTTGTCTGTTTTTTTTTAATTGTGGGGTTTTTTCTTAGCTTTAGCTAAGAGCTTTAGCTTCTAGTTTCCTTAATTTTTAGACTTAAACGAATTTAGAAAAATTTCTATTAACTTTTTTTAGTGAAAATTTAAATTCAGGTGTAAACGCCATGTAAAGATTTTTTCTAAAATTTTAAAATATTCATTTGTGTCCAAGGAAATTTCTTTTATGGTTTAAAAATTTCTTTAATAAAAAATTAACTAAGACACTGAAAGAAATATGTGTTCAATAACAATTTATTTTATTTTTGTCAATTGTTTCTTGAACCATAAATGAATGACATTTTTTTTGATTTTCCTTAAAATTTTTTTTGTTAAAAAAATAATATTCACTATAAGCTGATATTCAATTTAAGAGTGGAAAATTGAAATTTCAGGCTTGGATTCTTTGTTTTAGATATAAATTTACGTTTACATTTTAGGAAAACTTCTGTTATCTTTTTCATCTGCCATTTTTCAGGTGTAAACCCCTTGAAACAAAGGTCTTTTTTAAGTTTTAAAGCATTCATGTGTTGTCAGGGAAATTAATTTCTTTTATTGTTTAAAATTTTATTTGATATATTATAAAATGAACTAGGACACTGAAAGAAATTTCATAAACGTGCAAAATTTCTGTTGCATTTGTCAAATAGTGTGGGAGAAATAATGAGTTGAAATATGTGAAATTAATGAAAGTTTTTCATAATTTTTTTTTTTTGAGAAATTCACTGTAAATTGATATACAATTCAGTTATGGAAACTTGTAATTTTTCTTGTTTGTTTTTTAATGTCATGAATTTAGTGTGAAATATTTTTAGCTATATAATTTAAAAATGGTTCTCATGTAGTTTGGACCTGCACAATTTTAGAAAAACTTTTATATCTTACATTTTTATGTCCGGTGTAAACGCCATGTAACATAGGGCTTTTGTGTAAAATCTTTTAGAAGTTAATTGTTTTTAAAAAAATCTTTTTTTTATTATTTAAAATTTCGTTTAGCATAATATGAATTAAGACAGACTGAGAGAAATTTGTGTTCAATAATTTCACTATATTGTACATCAAATACTTCATCATTTATACTTATGATGAATTTATGAATAAAATACAATTTGTAGTTATTTTTTATTAATTATTGTGTGAGGATTAATGAGTTGAAAAATATGAAAAAAATGATGGAAAGCTTTTCATAATTTGTTAATTTTTATTTTTAATTCACTGTCCAGGGATGGAGTGTTGAATTTTTTTGTTTTAATTTTGTTTTTTTAATATCTTTTGAAGACAGTTCTTGTAACATTTAGCCGAGCATAATTTCAGAGAAAAAACTATTAACTTTTCTAGCTTAGATTTAAAAGTTAGGAGACATTTTAGAAAGCTTTTGTTAATTAAAAAATTATTATTTTAATTACAATTCTTAAAGTAAAATTTTTTGTTCAATTTTGGTTTCAAATTTGCATTTATTTGCTTAAATTTTATTGTAGATTTGCTTTACAATTTGAAAAGTATTTTAGTCCTTTTCAAAAGATTATGAGTCGGATGGTACAATGCTCAATTAGTGGCACAAATACCACTAGTTGCAGCATAAAAGTACCAAAGAAAAATTAAGAAAAAGAATGAAAGTATGTCTAAAATGCTACTTGAAGCCTAATAATGTTATTTTATTTTAGTGACACAATACACGAGCCAAACAGCTTGTCAAGCAGATTGTCAAGCAACTTGTCAAACAGCTTGTCAAAAGTAATTAAATTTTACAAAATGTAAATATGATGTTTATACATAAAGCTTTTATGATTTGATAAACTGCTTGTATTATTTACTTGGCTGTTTGAAGAGAACAAATTTTGGATTTCATTGGAAAGCTGAAACAAAAATTTTCAACTTTAGTTTAGTGAAACCAGCAATCAAAAATAAAAGTACAGAAGACAATTAAAAGAGTTAAAGTATGTCTAAAGATGGTTTGAAGCTTGAATATGTTATTTTATTTTAGTGACACAATACACGAGTCAAACGGCTTGTCAAACGTATGATTTGACAAACTGCTTGTATTATTTATTTGGCTGTTTGAAGGGAACAAATTTTTGACTTCACTGGAACACTGAAACAAAAAAATTATTCCAACTTAAGTTTCATTTAAAGAGAAACCAGCAATCAAAAATAAAAGTACCAAAGAAAAATTAATAAAAAGAATGAAAGTATTTCTAAAGATGTAATTTGAAGCCTGAAAATGTTAATTTATTTTAGTGACATAATACACGAGCCAAACAACTTGTCAAACGTAAGGAAATTTTATATTAGTTTTAAGCAGTGTTAAAAAGAGTTTAAAGAAAAATGTTAATATAAAGTTTATACATAAAACTTTTATGATTTGTCAAACTGTTTGTATTATTTACTTGGCTGTTTGAAGAAAAAATTTTTTTATTTCATTGGAAAGCTAAAACAACAAAATTGCTCTAACTTTAAGAGAAGCCAGCAATCAATGAAGGTTTCAGTTTGGGAATTTCTTTCACATTGATACACTTGCTTACAATTATATTAAAGGCGGCTTTGGACTATTCCCGCTTAAGGACGAAAATTTTTTTTATTTTTTTTCTAAACATTAATTTAAATTTTTAGGATTTTAAAACACGTTTTAAATTATAGAAAATTGGCTTTATAATATTATAATGAATTAAGCATAAATAATTTATATTATTTTTTACGTCTTTATAATCTATTTGTATAGCATTTGCATAGTAATTTAGGTTGCTATTTATTATACCCAAAAAAAATTAATATAAATTAAAAAAAAAATATTAAAATTTAATTAATAAATGACTGTCACAGCAAAGTTATTTGGTTTCTTGTTGTTGTTGTTTTTTTGTTTTTTGTTTAACTTTAACTTTATAATAAACTCAATATTAAAGAAATAAAACAACTTAATTAAAATGATATGATTTGTTTTTGTTGTTGTTGTTGTTATTAATTTATAAGAGTTTGTAAAATAAAAGAGACGGAAAAAGAATTGTTTTATCTATTTGAATTAATTAATTTAAATTAAATTAATGAAGCTGTTTTGTGTTATGTGTACGAACAAGTTTTATTTCTTTTGTTTTAGTTATCGGTTATCGATTTTCGATTTTCGGTTTTCTATTCTTTTTGATTTTAGTTAAATTTCTTTTCTCTTGTGTTAATATGAGTGACTTAGTGTGTCCGTGAGTGAGTGAATGTGTGATTTAGTGAGTGAGTAGAGTGAGTTTTACAAAGTTTCATATAGTATGGCTGCTTGCTTTTTCTATTCTTAACCTCAAGTTTAAGTAAACTTTTTCTTTATATTATTTTTGTTTTCTTAGTTAAATCGTTTTATAAATCTGATTTTAAAAGCGTTAAGAAAGCTGCTCAAAAAATGCCTAGAAATTTGACTTAAATTTCACTTTAAGCCAAAATTTATTTCCTTTATTTTTTTATTTTGTTTTTTTGTTTACCTTTACTAATCTCTCCATTATTATTTCTTTTTTTAATTTCTTTGTTTTTTTTTTTATTATTTTTTTAGTTTGTCTTAATTTTATATTTCCTTTTTTATTATTATCATTTTTATTATTATTATTTTTTTAAGTGTATTTTTGTTTCTTTGAATGAGTAATTCAATTTTCTGTAGGAAATAATATAATTTTCTTTGAAATATTATTTTAATAAATTTTCTTTTTGTTTGTGTGGTTTTACACTTAAACCTTAAACTTAAGTTTTCTTTATTATTATATTAAATTTAATTTTTGTTTTGTTTTTGCATAACAAACACACCATCAATTTTAAATTATTTTTCATTTTATTTCTTTGCAATTTTACTTTCTAAACAAGAACAATGTTTAAATGTTGATAAAAGAATTTATTTTTAGTTTTGTTTTTGTGTTCTTTACTTAATGAAATTTTTAAAAATTTTTCTTTCT